>BSWB01000006.1:81140000-86325000 GCA_033239125.1 Fagopyrum homotropicum
GTTTTTGGCGCCGTTGCCGGGGACTAGGTCTAGATTGAGTCTATTTTGTGATTGTTTATAGTGTAGATCTTTCTTGTTGCTTTTGATCTCTCTTTGGTTTGTGTCTTTGCTTTTCAGGGCATCTCTTACTCTTTAGGTGTATGCGAAGATCTCGTGGCAAGGATTTAGCTCCATTCGATCCCGAACCGGAGAAAACCCTTAGATCTAGATCCAAGAGCATTAAAAAGGGAAAAGAGATGGCCGGAAGAGATCTCCAAGCTGAGTTGGATGAAGCCTTAGAGCAAATTAGGCTAAGAGATGAGCTCTTGGAGGAAGAAAGGAGACTTGCCAATGAGAGGCAAGAAGCAACTAGGAGGGATATTGATGAGATAAGGCAAGCCCTTGTACAAGGAGAGCTTAATAGTCAACAACCTCCACCTCCTCCACCACAACCGCAGCCGACGGCGAATGTTAGGGTTGTGCCCATTGCTATTGAAGAGCCACAAACGTTAGGGAGACGTATGGATCCGGCACAAAGAGCACACCGTCCGGGTGTGAACTTAGGAGATCCCGCAACCCACAACTATGAGCTCCGCCCTCAAGTTCTACAAATGATCCGGCATAATCAATTTGGAGGGATGGAAGGAGAGTCTCCTCATCAACACTTGATGAATTATGAGATCTTGATGGAGACTCTTAGACCGCCAAGATTGGAGAGCAACAACCATAAGCTTAGGGCTTTCTCCTTCTCTCTTAAGGATAAAGCCTTGGCTTGGTATCAATCTATTCCACAAGGGCGAGTGAGTACTTGGGAGGAAATGACAACCGAGTTTTTGACTAAGTTCTTCCCACCTTCCAAGACTACCGAGTTAAGAGAAAAGATCAATGCCTTCGTGATGAAGGATAGAGAGAGTTTATTCAAGTCTTGGGAGAGGTTCAAAGATCTTCTCCTAGATTGTCCACACCATGGCATACCGAAAATTGAGCTATTGGAGATCTACTTCAAAGGACTTGATGAAGATAGTCAATTCAAGCTTCAATCTCTTTCCGGTGGGACTTTTATGGAAAAACATGTGGATGATGCTTGGGAGTTTGTGGAGAAACAAGCTCTAGTGATTGAGAAATACTCCCATAGGAAGAGTGAAGGGAGAAAGGCGGGAGCATATGAGGTGAGTGAAGTCACCATGAGCAATTTCAAGCTTGACGCCATCAACAACGAGCTAAAGTCTTTGAGGGAGTTGTGTGCTACAACTTTGAAGAACCAAGCAATTCCTCAAGTGCTTCCACAAGCTAACTTGTCTTCCAAGGAGGAAGACGTGAACTACATGGGGAGGGGTAACTACAACAACTATCAAGGCCCAAAGAACTTCAACAACAACCGGCAATTCAACAATTTCCGGCCCAACCACAACCATCCCGGGTTTTCCTATTCTAACCGGATGGAGCCTTGAATCCTCCCGCTTCCACAAGCACAACTCCACCACCAAAAGCTTCACAAGAACCTCCACCCGGATTTACTCAACCTCCAAAGGATAGAACCGAAATGATGTTTGAGCAATTGCTTGGAAGGTTGAGTGGTCTTGAGAGCACCGTGACTTCCATTTCTAAGGCTCAAAAGGTGTTGGAAGCACAAGTTTTCCAAAAGGCGGGTGAAGCCCATAGAGATCCGGGAAAGCTTCCCGGAAAGACCAAAGACAACCCAAGAGGCCAAGTGTTGGCCATTACAACAAGGAGCGGGTTGAGTATGAAAGATCCTTTGCCCAAGGACAATGCTAAAGGGAAGCAAGTAGCGGTAGAAGAGGAAAAATTGCAAGAAGATGGAGGCAAGAGCAAGGATGTTGAGCCAACATATGTGGCACTGCCTCCATACAAACCACCACTACCGTTCCCACAATCACGAGCAAGAGCTCGCTTGGACAAGCACTTTGGTAAATTCCTTGAACTTATGTCCAAATTGCATATTAATATTCCGTTCATGGATGCTATTTTAGGAATGCCGGCATATGGAAAGTTCTTGAACGAAATACTCTCCAACAAAAGGAAGTTGGAGGAGTATGGGGAAGTGATGATGACTAAGAGGTCCTCGGAATTGATCCAAACAATGAAGGAGGAGATGCCTCCTAAGCTAAGAGATCCGGGTTCCTTTTGTGTTCCAATTAGAGTGGGAGATGTGAAGTATGAAGCCCTTTGCGATCTTGGGGCAAGTGTAAGCATCATACCGCTTGCACTATGCAACAAGGTTGGGCTAGGAGAGCCAAAACCGGTCAAGATGACCCTTTATATGGCGGACCGATCTATCACTCATCCGGTTGGGATCTTAGAAGACATTCCGGTGCAACTAGGGAAGTTCTATGTGCCGATTGATTTTGTTGTCTTGGATATTCCGGTGCACTATCCGGTTCCCATCATCTTAGCAAGGCCTTTCCTATCCACTTCCGGATGCCTAGTGGATTGCAAGAATGGGATCCTCTCCTTCAACATTGGAGAAGAGAACATTAAGTTCAAGTTGTCCACAATGATGAAAGGGCCAACCCTTGATGAGGATGTCTTCAACATAGTCGAGCAAGGGGAGTCTAGAGAAGTTGTGAGCTCGATCTTGATCAAGGACCCCTTGGAGAAGGTTCTTACCCTAAGTATGATGGAAGAAGGTATTGAGGAGGCTTGCAATGAAGAAATCAAGGCCTTGGAAGCACTAGAAAAGGAGACAAGAGTTGGATTTGAGGTTCACAAAGGCATGCTGAACAACTGCAAGTTCCACGGGCGTGGTATGTGTTCCACGGCAGTAGAACTCTCTGGAAAGCCCAGAAGAGCAAGCCTGGCAACTTCCACGGCCGTGGAAGTGGAACCAACCGTGGACTTGGCCGTGGTTTCCCCAGCAGCAGCTTTTGATGATGAACAAGCTTCATGGAGCCTTGGAGGGTCTTCATTTGATTTGGATTCATCTCATCCAACGTTATTTGGATCGTCTCCAATCGATAAAGGTCCTCCTAAACTTGAACTCAAACCCCTTCCCTCTCATTTAAAGTATGCTTTTCTTGGTGATAATTCTACATATCCGGTGATTGTGAATGCATGCTTGAATGATGATGAACTTGCTAAGTTGTTGCATGAGCTAAGATTGCATAGGAAAGTCATTGGCTATACCATTGATGATTTAGTTGGCATAAAACCTTCTTTGTGCATGCATAAGATATTGATGGAAGATAACCATAAACCCTCTATTGAACATCAAAGAAGACTAAATCCTATAATGAAAGAGGTAGTCAAAAAGGAAATCATTAAGTTGCTAGATGCGGGGATAATCTACCCTATCTCGGATAGTAAGTGGGTTAGTCCCGTTCATGTAGTTCCTAAGAAGGGTGGGATGACCGTAGTGACTAATGAGAACAATGAACTAATCCCAACTATGACGGTTACGGGATGGAGGATGTGTATTGACTATAGGAAATTGAACATGGCCTCTAGGAAAGATCACTTCCCTCTTCCTTTCATTGACCAAATGCTAGAAAGGTTAGCTCAACATTCTCATTTTTGCTACTTAGATGGCTATAGTGGATTCTTCCAAATCCCTATCCACCCCGATGACCAAGAGAAAACAACATTTACATGTCCATGGGGTACTTTTGCATATAGGAGAATGCCATTTGGGTTGTGTAATGCACCCGCCACCTTCCAAAGGTGTATGATGGCTATCTTTTCGGAATACATTAAAAATATCATGGAAGTGTTCATGGATGATTTCTCTGTTTATGGTTCTTCCTTCGATAATTGCTTGGCTAACTTGTCATTAGTATTGCAAAGATGTGAGGAGACAAATCTTGTCTTGAATTGGGAAAAATGCCACTTCATGGTAAGTGAAGGTATTGTGCTAGGACACTTGGTGTCTAACCGTGGCATTGAGGTTGATAGGGCCAAAATTGAAACAATAGAGAAGTTGCCACCACCTACCTCGGTGAAAGGGGTAAGGAGTTTCCTAGGGCATGCCGGTTTTTACCGGAGGTTTATTCAAGACTTCTCTAAAATTACTAAGCCTCTTACTAACCTACTAATAAAGGATGTTGAGTTTGTTTTCTCCAAGGAATGCCTTGAAGCTTTTTGTAGGTTGAAGAACGCCTTGATCTCCGCACCTATCATGCAACCTCCGGATTGGAGTTTACCGTTTGAGATCATGTGTGATGCAAGTGATGTAGCCGTTGGGACTGTTTTGGGGCAAAGGAAAGATGGGCGCACACATGCCATTTATTATGCTAGCAAGACGCTAGATGATGCCCAACTCAATTATGCTACCACCGAGAAGGAGTTGCTAGCGGTGGTGTATGCTTTTGAGAAATTCCGCTCATATCTTGTTGGAGCGAAGGTCATTGTTTATACGGATCATGATGCGATCCATTACCTCCTTACCAAGAAGGATGCAAAGCCTAGGTTGATTTGGTGGATCCTTCTTCTTCAAGAGTTTGATTTGGAAATCTGGGACAAGAAGGGATCCGAGAACTCCGTGGCGGATCACCTTAGTAGACTTCCACCATTGGAGCTTGAGAGAGATGACATCCCGATTGATGACTAGTTCCGGGATAAGCAATTGCAAATGGTGGAGGAGTGCTTGTTCCAAGTGTCTAGAGGAAGTGAGCCATGGTATGCCGACATTGTGAACTATCTTGTGTGTGAGGAAGTGCCTCCCGGATTGACATATGCCAAAGAAAGAAGTTCTTCAAAGAGGTGAGGCACTACTATTGGAGTGAACCACTTTTGTTCAAGAGAGGTCCGGATGGAATGTTTAGAAGATGCATACCGGAGGATGAGGTGGGGAGTGTGATCCGCCATTGTCACTCCTTGCCATGTGGAGGGCATGCTAGCTCACACAAGACATGTGCGAAGGTGTTGCAATCGGGTTTCTTTTGGCCAAGTTTGTTCAAGGATGTGCAAAGCTTTGTGGTAGCTTGTGATGCTTGCCAAAGGACGGGCAACATCTCAAGGAGGAATGAGATGCCCTTGAACAACATACAAGAAGTGGAAATATTTGATGTGTGGGGTGTGGACTTCATGGGACCATTCCCTTCTTTATGTGGCAACCTCTACATCCTATTGGCGGTTGACTATGTTTCGAGATGGGTGGAGGCAATCGCCTCTCCTACAAATGACGCCAAGGTTGTGGTGCGGTTCTTCAACCGAGTGATCTTCCCTAGGTTTGGAACACCAAGGGTGATCATAAGTGATGGAGGGAAGCACATCACCAATAGGAACTTTGGAGCACTTTTGGCTAAGTATGGGGTGACTCATAAGGTGGCAACACCTTACCATCCCCAAACTAGTGGCCAAAAGGACATCTCCAACCGGGAGATAAAGGGAATTCTTGAGAAGACGGTCTCTAGGACAAGAAAGGATTGGGCTATGAAGCTCGATGATGCTTTGTGGGCATATAGAACCGCTTTCAAGACACCAATTGACACCACTCCTTACAAGTTGGTCTATGGCAAGTCTTGCCATCTTCCGGTAGAGATAGAGCATAGAGCTTATTGGGCCATTAAGTGGCTAAATTTTGACCTCAAGGAGGCGGGAGAGAAGAGGTTACTTGATATGAACGCCCTTGAAGAGATCCGGTTGGATGCTTATGAGAATGCCCGGATCTACAAGGAGAGAACCAAACGGTGGCATGACAAGCGCCTCATCCCGAAGGAGTTGAGTGAAGGCGACCTTGTCCTTCTTTTTAACTCAAGGTTGCGGCTCTTTCCCGGAGAGCTAAAATCGAGATGGACCGGGCCATATGTGGTGAAGAAGATCTTTCCTCATGGAGCTATTGAGATAGGAGGGGAGCATTGTGGAAACTTTAAGGTGAATGGGCACCGGTTGAAGAAGTATATCCCGGGAACTCCGGTGGATATGATTGCCCCACTTCATCTTGAGTAGACGCCCCCGAGTTTGGTCAAGCTAATGACCTTAAAGAAGCGCTTGGTGGGAGGCAACCCATTGGTAACGTTTTCCTTTTCTCGTTTTGTTTTTGTTTTAGATTTTTCTGTTTTTGTGTGTGCTTTGTGTGTGTTAGAATCTTGGTAGCATTGGAAGCCTTGCTTGGCAAGTGAATGATGATGATGAACCCCTCATCAATTATGGGTGGAGCGGACGCGGAACTTGGACGGCTAGCGGTGCCTAGCGCGGGTCCCGACGCCTTGATGAATACTTAGAGCTCTCTACCATGGTTGATAGGATCATCCAACATAAATTCCACTTGAGAATCCCATTTACCATAGCAAACCATTTTTACATTGTGAGAACCTTCTTTCACTCTTCTTTACTTCATTTACACATTGGGGACAATGTGTTTCTAAGTATGGGGTGGGGTTTGCATGATCCTTTGCATGATGAGCATCTAGGGTAGTTTAATATTTGCACATGTCTTGCATTGTATATATTCATTTCGAAAATCCCATAAAAATCAGAAAATTTTTTTAAAAAAAATTTTGTGCTTTCTAGGCTTGGATATGACCCTAATGATGAATCTTGTCTTGTGGATTGGCTATGGATGGCCTTATGTGTTAAATTGATGAATGCATATGTGGACTTGAAGTACTTCTCTTGAATCCCATGAATGATTTGCGATCATGATGTTTGCCTAGAATGGATTGAGCATTGAAGGTCGAAATTACATGCTAGTTCTTGCACACCATCTAGGAATGAATGAGGCAATTCATCTTCCTCTAATTCTAATCTTGATCATGATTGTTTGAGCACCTCAATTGATATAAATTTGACCTCTTTTGACCCATCCGGGAATAGGAGCATGTTAGTGTGTTGATGTGTGTGAAAAGCAAGTGTGGGGTGAAGATGTTGATGAAAGAATGTCATAAATAAAATGCTGAATTTGTTGTGAAAGTGTAGACAAAAACATAGGTTTGGGGACGTTGGCTTAAATGACAAGTAACTCGGTACACTTCACATAATCGGGTGTTGGTGTCTTACCAAAGTCAAATAAACCAATAGTCCTAACGAGCTTTGGTATGTGTGCCCGGTGTGGATACACCTCGAAAAATAGAAAAATCCCGAGGATGGCTAATCACCAAGGTTTCGGCTTTTGTACACCAATGCCATTGTCTCAAAAATAAGTGAAGGAAAAAGAAAAGAAAGAAAAGATAGAGAAAATATACACTTGAGGGAAGTTGATCGAGGACAAAATTGTGGAGTTAGTTCCATTCCCGGATTAGCATCACATAGCCTAGAAAAATCCCCACCTAGTCACAACGTTTCTTGGCCTTTTATTTCACTAGACCTTATGACCTATTTGCATGTTTGTAAGACTTAGTGATCTAGATTGGATATGCTCTTGATCATCTTGACTTCCTCATTTTTACATTTCATGCATGCTTTTGAGTTAAGTACAATTGTCTTTCCATGCCTTCACTTGTTTGATGCATGATTGCTTATCCTTTGCCATGAAACATGACTTTGAAGGTGATCTAATAGTAGAAGCACAAACCCAAAAAGATTTTGCCATTTTTCTGCATACATAAATCATGTTATCTTGTAGTCTATAGTTGAGAATTTGCTCGGGGATGAGCAAACCTTAAGTATGGGGTATTTTTGATAACACGATTTATGACTTAGGTTTAGGTAATCATTTAGATAGATTTGTCGCTCATTCATGCATGGTTTAGCACTAGTTCACAACGTTTGCACTCAATTCACGTATTTTGTCGAGATAGACATCTACACGGACTTGTGCATTGCTTTGTAAGTATTTTGGGAGATTTAGGAGCTAAATCGATACGTTTAAGGATCGTTCATCAAGATGACACACCCTCGGACTCATTAGGATGCAAACTAGAGGCTAAGGAGGACTCATGGAACCTTGCCAACACAAGCCATGCACCAAATCAAAGCTTAATGATCAAAAGCGAAGCTGAAGCACCAAACCACGGTTCACTGAAGGTCCACGGCCGTGGAACCACCCGTGGTTCTTGCCAGGTGGTTGTGACAGCTGTGCCACGATCTCTTGGCCAGCTCTTGCAAAGTTGTAGTATAAAAGTGGTCCTGCATTGGCTGAGAGAGGGCATCTTTCAATTGGGGATTCTCCCATCACTCTACATACACAACAATACTCTCAACAAGAAGATTCTTTTGGGGAGGAGAAGTGGAAGGAAGCTACCATTGGAGAAGAAGAGCTTCATTGGAGAAGAAGAAGAGCACACCATTGATAGACTTGATAGCTTTTGTAGTGAAGAATTTCGAAATTGATTTCTAGAGTTGTATGAACCATTTAAACCTTCTTTAAGAAGGGTTGTGAGTCATTCTAATTCCATTTTCAGCTTGGTTTTGTTTACTTCACTTGTTCATCTCTTTCTCTTCATTATCTTGTAAATGGAAGCCATGACTTTATGTTTGATTTCGATTGTTATGATGAATGTTGTAGGCTAAATAGATGTGATTATAGGGTAAGGAAAGGATGGTTGTGGCTAGGACTATGATAGGATGGACTTAGATTTACCCTTGGATGAGTCACTTACTTGGACGTAGCCTCTGTTGAAGTCCACGGATTGTTCATGTCAAACCACGGCCGTGGACTTGATAGAACAAACCGTGGTTCTCCCTAGTTCGATGGATCTAGCTTTAGTTTTGTTAGAATGTTGAATCCCTAGTGTTTGTTGAGTTAAATCTACCCTAGAGTAGCCTAGTGTTAGCAACTAAGCGTTAGAAGAGACCTACCCGATGATTCTTACTCTTAGATTTTAAAGATGACAAGCCCTAGGTAGTGGTGAGCCTCGTAAGCCGCCATTGGTCTAAGTGTGCTAGGATAGTTGCTTAGGACTAACCCTTTCGAGACTTACCCGGTAAGGATATGTTAGATCTCTAGGTGACAATCCGGATTGTGTAGAATTCCGTCCCTTAGGTTCTTAGAGACTTACCCGGCGATGAGATCTTAGGGATGGATTAGTGGACCATGAGACCTACCCGGTGATTGATCCCAATCTAGAAACACTTACTCCCAACATATCATAGTTAATCCAAGGAATGATTAGATAGCTTGAGTCCTATGCCATAACCGAAATTTCCAATCCTTAGAATCCGCTTTTCTCTCCTTGATCTATATCTCGTTTTAGCTTGTTTGTTTGCGTTGATTTGTTAGCATAGTTGATTGTTCATTTTGTATGACTCGTGATCCTTGATTGATCACCTAAAACCCATCAAAAACATTTAGATTTTTTTATTTCTTTATTTCCTTCCCTTTCTCTTCACCTAGATCTTCACTAAACTTAATCACTAATCGAATCAATCTCACCTTAGTCTTTGTGTTCGACCTCGGAATACTATCCCTACTACAAACGTCCCGTACACTGCGGGTTCGCTAGGAGTTAGGAGAAATATATCGAGTTTATAAATTTAAGGCTTATTGCGTGCATCTATTCCTAGAAGCGAACACTGCCACGATCCGCTGAGATTCAGCCCTATGTCGCTTCGAATCGTCCTCCCTCCCTTCCCTTGTAAAAAACCAAGTCCCCCTTCAACACAAATACCCTTCCCCAATAAACAACGCCCTTTCAAATAACGAGGCTAAACAATCGAGGGCTCCTAACTCAGGTGTATCATTATGGATTCTTACCCTCGGGTTCTTACTTGGTGATATCTATCTATCTCGAAGAGAGTGGGCGCTTCATAAATATCTCACGCCCCTAAGTATGTAGGTACCCAGCATGCATCTTGTCACAGTGGGTTTTGGACTTGTCACGGCCTTGCCAAGATGGGTTAAGACAGGAGTTGGCCTCGTCAAGAAGAGTGTTGCCTTTGTTAAGATCGGTGTTGGCCTCAGCAATATTGATGTTAGCCTTGTAAACATAGGTATTTTCCTTGTGAAGGTGGGTTAAGATGGGTGTTGGCCTTGTCATGCCCGAGACAAGCCTTGTCATGGTCTTGTCATAGCCGACGATGGCATTGTAATGCCCGAGAAAGGCCTTGTCACGGCCTTGTCATGTTCGAGAGTTGCCTTGTCATGTCCGAGAGTGGCCTTGTCATGTCCGAGAGTAAACTTGTCATGCACGACGATTACATTGCCATGCCCGAAACCGGCGTTGTAATGCCTGACGCCTTGTCATGTCCGAGAGAGTGGCCTTGTCATGTCCGAGAGTGGTCTAGTCATGCCCGGCACTGGCCTTGTCATGCCCGACGATGGCCTTGTCATGCCCGGCGCTGGCCTTGTCATGTCCGAGAGTGGCCTTGCCATGGCCTTGTCATGCCCGACGCTGGCCTTCCATGCCCGACGATGGCCTTGTCATGTCCGAGAGTGGCATTGTCATGGCCTTGCCATGCCTGACGCTGGCGTTGTCATCCCCGACGATGGCCTTGCCATGTCCGAGAGTTTCCTTGTCATGACCTTGTCATGCCCGACGCTGGCCTTGTCATGCCCGACGCTGGCCTTGTCATGCCCGACGATGGCCTCGCCATGTCCGAGAGTGGCATTGTCATGCCCGACGCTGTCCTTGTCATGTCCGAGAGTTGCCTTGTCATGGCCTTTCCATGTCAGAGAGTGGCATTGTCATGCCCGACGTTGTCCTTGTCATGACCTTGTCATGCCCGACGCTGGCCTTGTCATGCCCCACGATGGCCTTGTCATGTCCGAGAGAGTCGCCTTGTCATGTCCGAGAGTGGCATTGTCATGCCCGACGCTGTCCTTGTCATGACCTTTTCTTGCCCGACGCTGGCCTTGTCATGCCAGACGATGGCCTCGCCATGTCCGAGAGTGGCATTGTCATGGCCTTGTCATGCCCGACGCTGGCCTTGTCATGCCGGATGCTGGCCTTGCCATGCCCGACGATGGCCTTGTCATGCCCAACGCTGGCCTTGTCATGCGCAATGCTGGCCTTGTCATGACCGACGATGGCATTGTCATGCCCGACGATGGCCTCGCCATGACCGAGAGTGGCATTGTCATGGCCTTGCCATGGCCGACGCTGGCCTTGTCATGCCCGACGCTGGCCTTGCCATGCCCGACGCTGGCCTTGTCATGCCCGACGATGACCTTGTCATGCCCGACGATGGCCTTGCCATGTCCGAGAGTTGCTTTGTTATGGCCTTGCCATGCCCGACGCTGGCCTTGTCATGCCCGACGCTGGCGTTGCCATGGCCGACAATGGCCTTGCCATGCCCGACGCTGGCCTTGTCATGCCCGACGATGGCCTTGTCATGCCCGACGATGGCCTTGTCTTGCCCGACGATGGCCTTGTCATGCCCGACGATGGCATTGTCATGCCCGACGATGGCCTTGCCATGTCCGAGAGTTACCTTGTCATGACCTTGTCATGCCCGACACTGGCCTTGTCATGCCCGACGATGGCCTCGCCATGTCCGAGAGTGGCATTGTCATGGCCTTGCCATGCCCGACGCTGGCCTTGTCATGCCCGACGTTGGCCTTGCCATGCCCGACGATGGCCTTGTCATGCCCGACGATGGCCTTGTCATGCCCGACGATGGCATTGTCATGCCCGACGATGGCCTTGCCACATCCGAGAGTTGCCTTGTCATGACCTTGTCATGCCCGACGCTTGCCTTGTCATGACCGACGATGGCCTCGCCATGTCCGAGAGTGGCATTGTCATGGCCTTGCCATGCCCGACGCTGGCCTTGTCATGCCCGACGATGGCCTTCTCATGCCCGATGATTGACTTGTCATGCCCAACGATGGCATTGTCATGCCCGACGATGGCCTTGCCATGTCCGAGAGTTGCCTTGTCATGACCTTGTCATGTCCGACGATGGCCTCGCCATGTCCGAGAATGGCATTGTCATGGCCTTGTCATGCTCGACGATGGCCTTACCATGCCCGACGCTGGCCTTGTCATGCCCGACGATGGCCTTGCCATGCCCGACGATGGCCTTGTCATTCCCGACGCTGGCCTTGTCAAGCCCGACGATGGCCTTGTCATGCCCGACGATGGCCTTGTCATGCCCGACGATGGCATTGTTATGCCCGACGATGGTCTTGTCTTGCCCGACGATGGCCTTGTCATGCCCGACGCTGGCCTTGTCATATCCGAGAGTGGCCTTGCCATGGCCTTGTGATGTCCGACGATGGCCTTTGTCATGTCCGACGCTGGCCTTGTCCATGTCCGAGAGTGGCCTTGCCATGCCCGACGATGGCCTTGCCATGTCCGAGAGTGGCCTTGTCATGGCCTTGTCATGGCCTTGTCATGCCCGACGCTGGCCTTGTCATGCCCGACGTTGGCCTTGTCATGTCCGAGAGTGGCCTTGTCATGCCCGACGCAGGCCTTGTCATGTCCGAGAGTGGCCTTGTCATGCCCGATGCTGGCCTCTTCATGTCCGAGAGTGGCCTTGTCATGGCCTTGTCATGCCCGACGCTGGCCTTGTCATGTGCGAGAGTGGCCTTGCCATGGCATTGTCATGCCCGACGCTGGCCTTGTCATGTCCGAGAGTGGCCTTGTCATGCCCAACGTTGGCCTTGTCATGTCCGAGAGTGGCCTTGCCATGCCCGACGCTAGCCTTGTCATGTCCGAGAGTGGCCTTGCCATGGCCTTGTCATGCCCGACGCTGGCCTTGTCATGCCCGACGCTGGCCTTGCCATGTCCGAGAGTGGCCTTGTCATGACCTTGTCATGCCCGACGCTGGCCTTATCATGACATTGTCATGCCCGACGCTGGCCTTGTCATGACCTTGTCATGCCCGACGTTGGCCTTGTCACGCCCGACGCTTCCCTTGTCAAGTCCGACCACGGCATTGTCATGCCCGACGACGGCCTTGTTACGTTTGACCATGGCCCTGTCAGGAACTTGTCATGGCCTTGTCTTACCGGCGTTGGCCTTGTCAGGACCTTGTCAAGAGCTTGTCAAGACCTTGTCCCGAGCAACAATGGGCTTGTCACGAAGGAGGGTGGCCTTTTCCATTCAAGCACTAGCCTTCTAAAGATGCCCGATGATGGCTTTGTGAAGATTGGGGTCGGTGGTCTTGTCAAGATGGGTGTCGACAACCTTGTCAAGACGCCTCTTATGTTGGCATTCGAAGATTTGTTCGGAAAAATTCGGTCCGAAGTTTAGTTTCAACCAACTACAACGTTCTTCATAAGTTATAATACCTCTATGGAAACACACCATACCAATTGGAGGGGAGAAGACGAGAGTTAGGCTTGTCTACATGGGTGATGGTCTTGTCGGGACGACTCCTATGATGGCATTGGAAGATATGCTCGGAACTGTTTTGTCCAAGCTGGAACTTTATTACACAAAGCTGTTCCTCTTATGTTATGTGATAACGTGATTTATGACGTTAGTATAGGCATACAATTAGATAGTTTTTCCGTTATTCATGCACGGTTTTGGTATTAGTTCACGGCGTTTACACTCATTTCATGCATAATTCTAGAATAGACGTCTACACGAGCCTTTGTCGGTGTTGTAGGTATTTCGGGGGTCTTTTGGACATTAACCGATGCATTCGAGGGTCAAGCCTCATGGTGGTACACATCCAAAGCTTTGAAGGAGCATAATTGGAGCAACAAAGGACACAAAGACCACTAGTGGTGCAAGCAATGGAACAACTCATGGCTAGACGATCATAGCATGCTTCTGCTGAAGAAAATCGGACCAACTGCCAGGAAAATCGGCCGATTTATTCCTCTGGGTCGATTTTCCTACCTTTGACAGCTTAAGCCACGTGTCCCACGATCTCTTGATCCGGCCTTGCTCTTGGTGGAGAATATAAGTGGTCCTACAAGCTGTTGCTGTGGTATCTCTCCTCTCCCACATTCTCATACACAGCTCATCCATAGGGGATAGACTTGGAGAAGAGGAAAAACTCTCTCAATTGGAAGGAAGAAGAAGAACACCAAAGATAGAGTGATAGTGAGGTTTTGAGTGATTTTGAGTCGTTTTTGGAGTCTTGGATTGAAGAACTATTGCAAGGATTGTTAGGAACGTTTTGGATCTTCATTTGAGGGTTTGTAAGTCTTGCTAAAACTTAGATTCAGCTGAGATTTATTGATTTAACTTGCTCATTTTTCATCATTCATCTATGAAAACCATGTGTGCTTGTGTGATAATTTTGGATCTTAATATGCATATTATTGGCTAGTTCATTGTGATTCTCGAGTGATGGATTGATGGTTATGGCTTGGGTGATGATAGGATGAACTAATATGTTAGTTTAGGATGATATAATTTCACAAAACCTTAACCAAAGAGAAAAATCGGGTTGTTCATCATGCTAGATCGGCCGATTTTTATAAGATCCACCCGATTTTCTTCTCTATTGATCTTTAATTGATGAATCTGTATGTTAGGGTGTTAGGTTGTTGAAATCCTAGGGTTTATTAAGCTTAATTTAGCTTAGGATCACCTAATGCTATCAATCTAAGTGAGGGAAGAGATCTACCCGATGATTTCCGACCTTAGATACCTAAGATGATGAATACTAGGTAGTAGTGAGCCTCATAAGCCGCTATTGGATCGAATGTGCTAGGATTATTGCTTGAGACTTCCCTATTCCGAGACTTACCCGGTAAGGAGAGGGTTACCCCTTAAGTAGTATCCGGTTTGTGTAGAATTCCCTACTTTAACCCCTTGAGACCTACCCGGTAATAGGAGTTTGATGCGGGACTAGTGAAGTGACAGACCTACCCGGTAATTGCTTCCATTGGTTAAACACTCTTCCCCAACACCGCAGCTTGTCCTTAGAATCCTTAGAACCTTGAGTCCAATGCCATAACCGGAAATCTTGACCTCTAGAATCCACTTTTCTCTCTTGATCATATATTTTGTGCTTGTGTTACTTGTTTACCTAGCTAGCTTGAGTTGTTAGATTGTTTTATTATCTTGCTTGATTTGTGATCTTTGCTTGATCACCACAAAAACCAACCAAAACATCATGATTTTCATTTCTTTATTTCTTTCTCCTTTCTTAGACTAGATCCACACTATCTATGACCATTGTTTGACTCGATTTCACCTTAGTCTTTGTGTTCGACCTCGGAATACTATCCCTACTACAAAACGTCCCGTACACTGCGGGTTCGCTAGGAGTTAGGAGAAATATATCGAGTGTATAAATTTAAGGCTTATTGCGTGCATCTATTCCTGAGCGTAACATTATGTGACCCCTAGAAACAAACCCCGTGCCAATCGGAGCCCTGAAGATCTGGTTGGCCTCGTCTTAGTGCCTCCGGAGCTCGTATGTTGGAATTGAAAGATATGCTCGGAATTTTTTTCTCCAAACTGGAAATTTATCACATATCATTGTTCCTCATATGTTATGTGACCCCTAGAAAAAAACCCCGTGTCAATCGGAGTTGTCTAGACCCCCCTTGGCCTTGTCAAGATCGGGGATGTCGACTTCGGGGCTCGTATATTGGCATTGGAAGATATGCTCGAAATTTTTTCTTCATACTGGTATTTTATTACACAACATTGTTCCTCATATGTTATGTGACCCCTAGAAAAAAACCCATGCTAATCAGAGTTGTGGTTTGACGAGAATTAAATTTTGAAAGTTGTATGATCCGCCTCCAAGGATTAGTATCTCCTCCTAGCTCGGGCACATTTATCCAAACTGCACTATAGGGGGAAGGGTCTCTCGTCCCCCCTGGCACTTGTGATAGGAGACAGTGGGAACGCCCGACAACATAAACAACAATGCCCATGACATGTCTCGTTCACAAGCATCGTCCCGAGGAGAGTTGTCGGGCGGAGAGGTGGGTGTCTCCGGCGGTGGCGGTGCTCCGGCCGGCCGGCGGGCACGGTTGGCAAGCGAAAATCTTGACCGAAGGCCCCAAACGAAAAAACGTCCCCGTCTCCCCGAGCATGCCGAGGGGTGTCCCCGCGTTGGTTTCGCACCTTCCATGGCACCCGGTAGACAACAAGGGGGAGCCCGGGCCCGATGATCGCCGGTGCCCGAACGTCTTGGTCTTTGGACGGTCGGTTGGAAATAAAAATTCTTGAACGAAGGCCCCGGTCGAAACGACGTCCCCGTCTCGCCAAGCATGCCGTGCTGGCCCAAAGATGGTTAACTCCATCCATCGCACCCGGCGGCATCAATGCAAATGTCCGGGACCGAGTATCGCCCGGGACCCGAAGGTCAAGATCTTCGCACGAAAGGTCGGTTTGGTTAGGTCGGATATCGAAATTCTTGAACGAAGGCCCCGGTCGAAACGACGTCACTGTCTTGCCAAGCATGTCGTGCTGGCCCAGCGATGGTTAACTCCATCCACCGCACCCAGCGGCATCAATGCAAATGTCCGGGACCGAGTATCGAACGGGACCCGAAGGTCAAGATCTTCGGACGGCAGGTCGGTTTGGTTGGGTTGGATATCGAAATTCTTTAATGAAGGCCCCGGTCGTAACGACGTCCCCGTCTCGCCAAGCATGCCGTGCTGGCCCAGCGATGGTTAACTCCATCCACCGCACCCGGCAACATCAGTGCAAACGGCCGGGACCGAGTATCGGCCGGGACCGAAGGTCAAGATCTTCGGACGGAAGGTCGGTTTGGTTGGGTTGGATATCGAAATTCTTGAACGAAGGCCCCGGTCGAAATGACGTCCCCGTCTCGCCAAGCATGCCGTGTTTGCCCAGCGTTGGTTAAATCCATCCATGGCACCCGTGGCATCAGTGCAAACGTCCGGGACCGAGTATCGCCCGAGACCCGAAGGTCAAGATCTTTGTCTTCGGAAGGTCGGTTTGGTTTCGGTTGGCTTCTTCTCTTGGTTTCTTCGCGCTAAGCGACGCCCGAACTGCTCCCCGCTTCCGGCTCACGGAGTAAGTAAAATATTAAGGTTGTCATGCCCGACGCTGTCTTTGTCATGACCTTGTCATGCCCGACGCTTTTCCCCGCTTCGGGCATGACAATGCCATCGTCGGGTATGACAAGGCCATCGTCGGGCATGACAAGGCCATCGTCGGGCATGACAAGGCCAGCGTCGGGCATGGCAAGGCCATCGTCGGGCATGGCAAGGCCAGCGTCGGGCATGACAAGGCCAGCGTCGGGCATGATAAGGCCATGACAAGGCAACTCTCGGACATGGAAAGGCCATTGTCGGGCATGACAATGCCATCGTTGGACAAGGTCATCGTCGGGCATGACAAGGCCAGCGTCGGGCATGACAAGGCCAGCGTCGGGCATGCAAGGCCAACGTCGGGCATGACAAGGCCAACGTCGGCAATGGCAAGGCCATGACAATGCCACTCTCAGACATGGCGAGGCCATCGTCGGGCATGACAATGCCATTTTTTGGTCATGACAAGGCCATCGTCGGGCATGACAAGGCCATCGTCGGGCATGGCAAGGCCAGCGTCGGGCATGACAAGGCCAACATCGGGCATGGCAAGTCCATCTTCAGGCATGACAAGGCCATTACAATGCCACTCTCGGACATGGCGAGGCCATCGTCGGGTATGACAAGGTCAGCGTCGGGCATGACAAGGTCATGGCAAGGACAGCGTCGGGCATGACAATGCCTACAGAAGGATGCCTTCTTCTGATCGTCCGGATGAATGGGAATTTGAAAAAAACCAGTGTATCCATCTAGATAAAAAAAAGTAAGAGTGTTGGGCTAACCTTTCCAACATTTGATCAATGAAGGGGAGGGGGAAGTGGTCCTTCCTCGTGGCAACATTCAGTTTAAGGTAATCGATGCACATTCTCCATCCCATAACTGTTCTTGTAGGAATGAGTTTGTTGTTCTTGTTAGCAACATCGGTCATACCTCATTTCTCTGGAACTACTTGGACGGGGCTCACCCACTTGCTATCAGAAATAGGAAAGATGATACCTGCATCAAGTAACTTTACGATTTCTTTCTTCACGACCTCTTTCATGATCGGATTTAACCGTCGTTGAGGTTGACGTGAAGGTTTGTAATCCTCTTCCATTAAGATCTTATGCATACAAAGAGAAGGTTTTATGCCTACTAAATCATCAATGGTATAGTCTAGGGCTTTCCTATGTTGTTTTAGAACATTCATAAGCTTCTCAAGTTCATCATCGCTCAAGCTTGCGCTAACTATAACTGGATATGTTGAATTAGGTCCAAGGTTGCGTGCCTTAGAGATGAGTAGAGAGTGGTTTCAATTCCAATGAAGGTGGTGCTTTGATTGATGATTCTTGACCATGGAGTGTCATTGGAGAAGCCTCTGAAGGTTGAGGAAGTGTGCTACTACAATTAATAACACTTGAAATTGAATTTGTAGAAGTCGGAGAATTTGCTGAAAAATCGACCTCCCCTTACGTAAATCGGTCAATATCTGACCTGATTTTTCTTTCTGTTGTCAAAAATCGACTTGCATTATCCAAAATCGGCCGATCTGCTTTGTGTAGGTCGATTTTTTCAGCTTCTTCCGGAGCTCTTTTCAGCTCTTCAAATCTTGCTTATGGCTTTTCCTCAGCATCTTCCAATGCTCGAATCTCATCATCACAATCATGTTCCACTCCTTCTTCAATGATACTCATGCTAAGAACCTTTTGAAGTGGATCTTTGATCAAGATTGAATTCACCACTTCTCTAGACTCTTCTTTATCGAAGATGTTAAATACATCTTCTCCTACAACTGGCTCTTTGATCAAGGAGGAGGGTACAGATTCCACTTTCTCTTCTCCTATGTTGAATGATAGCTACCCATTCTTGCAATCAACCATGCATCCGGAGGTTGCAAGGAATGGTCTCCCAAGTATGATGGGAATTGGATAATCTGCAGGAATGTCAAGTACAACAAAATCTATAGGAATGTAAAACTTACCAAGTTTTACGGGAATGTCCTCTATGATTCCAACATGTCTAGTTATGGAACGATCAGCCATGTAGAGTGTCATCTTCACCGGTCTAGGCTCTCCTAAACCGACTGTCTTGCACAAGGCAAGTGGTATGATGCTTACGCTTGCCGCAAGGTCACAAAGTGCATCATATGTGACTTCCCCTAAGGTAATAGGTATGCAAAATGATCTTGGATCACGTAGTTTGGGTAGCATATTCTCCGTCATAGTCTTGATAAGTTCAGATGACTTCGTGCTCATCTTAACTTCACCGAAATCTTCTAGTTTCCTCTTGTTAGAGAGGATCTCCTTTAGGAACTTCTCATAAGTGGCATACCTAAAATTTCATTCATAAAAGGTATGTTAATATACAACTTACTCATAAGATCAATAAACTTACCGAAGTGTTTGTCTAGACGCGCTCTTGCTCTAGATTGGGGAAAAGGTAGAGGTGGTTTGTAAGCGAGGAGGAACATAGACATCTTCCTTCTCCTTTTCCTTCTCGTTTTCTTTTTCAGCGGGAACTTCAATTAGTTTGGGCTGTGGATCGGTGGTTGTTACACCACTTCTAGTAGTAATTGCCATTACTCGCCCCTTTGGGTTGTCTTCCGTCTTTCCGGGAAGCTTCCCTTGATCTCTAGGAACTTCTCCGGCTTTGCTTAATACTTGATTCTCTCAAGTTTTTTGTGCTTTATCAATCAAAGTAATGTGACTCTCCATCCCTTGGATCTTCCCCAAGATTGTTTCCATCATGACATCAAATCTATCTTTCTCCGGCTTATTCGAACTATTCGATGTTTGACCCTGACTTTTCAAAGGAGTAGAAGAAGATGGAGATGTTAGTGCATTTTCAGCATGTGAATAGGGATTACCGGGATTTTGTTGGTGAGATCTCCAATTATTGTTGGAATTCCTATTGTTGTTGTTGTTGTTGTTCCAATTATTGTTCCGGTAGTTGTTCCTATTTCCTTGATTGTTTTCCCTTCCTAGGTAGCCAACATCTTGCTCCTTTGTCCTTTGAAGGATGGATTTTATGACTTCCTTTAGCTCCTTAATCTCATTGTTGAGGAAAAAGATTTGAGTTTGAGCTGCTTGATTTAACTTTGCTCTTGGATCTCCCAAATTCCGATTCCCACCATCAACTTTCCTATGGTAATACTTCTCAATCACTTGAGCTTGCTTCTCAATGAAGTCCCAAGCATCATCTTCTCTCATATCCATGAATGTACCACAAGAAAAAGATTGAAGTTTGAATTGTGTTTCGCATCCAATCCTTTGCAGTAAATCTCCAACAATTCTAGCTTTGAAATGCCATGGTGTGGGCAATCCAATAGAAGATCTTGAAACCTTCCCAAGAATTAAACAAAATTTCATTAGGTTTCATAGAAAAAACATTTATCTTACCTCTCAATTCCGCCGTTTTGGATGGTGGAAAGAACTTGGTGAAGAATTCCAAAGTCAAGTCCTCCCATGTATTAAGTCTTTCAGCCGGAAGAGCTTGATACCAAGCTAAGGCTTTGTCCTTCAAAGAGAAGAAGAACGGTCACAACTTGTAGTTGTCGGGCTTTGAGGTTTCAAAGTCTCCATAAGAATCTCATAATTTTGCAAATGTTGATGCGGAGATTCAACTTCCGTTCCACCAAACTGATTTTGGCGGATCATAGTAATGACTTGTGGACGCATTCCAAAGTCATGATCATCTTGCTCTCCAAGATTCACACCTAGACGGCATGGTTGTTGAATTGGGTCCATTCGTTGCCCAAGGGTTCGTGGTTCAGCCACGACATTAGCAGCTCTCGCCTCTCTAGGACGAGGGCGATGATCAACATAGGCTCGAGCGTTTATTGGTGGTATTTCCTCCAACTACGGCATGTCATCATCATCGGATGATTCAGCTCTAGATGATTTAACTCTTTTACTCTTGGCACCACTTCTCTCAAATTTCATTTCTAAAATCATCACTTTAAGCTCATCCATTTGAATTTGATTCCGCTCTCTATCAGCACGAGCGACAACTTGCTCTTCAATACGTCTGTTACGCTAAGATCGTGTGATGTGTGTACGCAATAAGCTTTAAATTTATACTCGTTATATTTATCCTAACTCCTAGCGAACCCGCAGTGTACGGGACGTTTGTAGTAGGGATAGTATTCCGAGGTCGAACACAAAGACTAAGGTGAGATCGAGTCAAACAATAGTCATAGATAGTGTTGATCTAATCAAAGAAAAAGTCAAGGAACAAAGAAATGAAAATGATGATATTTTTGGTTTTTGTAGTGATCAAACAAGGAGCACAAATCAAGAAAGACAATGAAACAAGCTAACAACTCAACTAGCAATCAAACAAGTAACTCAAAACACAAGTATACGATCAAGAGAGAAAAGTGGATTCTAGAGGTCAAGATTTCCGGCTATGGCATTGGACTCAAGGTTCTAAAGATTCTAAGGGCAAGCTGCGGTGTTGGGAAAAGTGTTTCACTAATGGAAGCAATCACCGGGTAGGTCTCTCACTTCACTAGTCCCGCATCAAACTCCTATTACCGGGTAGGTCTCAAGGGGTTAAAATAAGGAATTCCGCACAAACCGGATACTACTTAAGGGGCAACCCTCTCCTTACCGGGTAAGTCTCGGAATAGGGGAGTCTCAAGCAATAATCCTAGCACACTCAATCCAATAGCGGCTTATGAGGCTTACTACTACCTAGAGTTCATCATCCCTGGTATCTAAGGTCGGAAATCATCGGGTAGATCTCTTCCCTCACTTAGATTGATAGCATTAGGTGATCCTAAGCTAAAGTAGGATTAATAAACACTAGGATTTAAACAACCAAACACCCTAACATTCAGATTCATCATTTAAAGAGCAACAGGAGAATAAATCGGGCTGTTCTACAGCTAAATCGGCCGATCTGGTCATGAACAGGGCGATTTTTCTCACTGGTTTGGGTTTCGTGCATACAAATCATCCAAAACTAACATATAAGTCCATTCTATCATCACCCTAGCCATAACCATCAATCCATCACTCCAGAATCACAATAAACTAGCCAATAATATGCATATCAAGATCCAAAATCATCATACAAGCATACATGGTGTTCATAGATGGATAATGAAAGATAAGCAAGTAAAATCAATAAATCTCAACTGAATCCAAGTTGTAGCAAGACTTACAAACTCTTGAATGAAGATTCAAAATGTTCCTAACAATCCTTGCAATAGTTCTTCAATCCAAGATTACAAAAATCACTCAAAAGTCAATCAAAACCTCACTATCACTCCTAGAATGGTGTTCTTCTTCTTCCTTCATTCTTTGAGAGTTTTTCTTCTTCTCCAATCTTTTCCCCCCAAATTGGTGAGCTGTGAATGAGAGTGTGGTAGAGGAGAGATCTCCAGCAACAACCTGCAGGACCACTTATATTCTCCACCAAGAGCAAGGCCGGACAAGAGATCGTGGGACACGTGGCTTAGGCTGTCAAAGGCCCAAAAATCGACCTAGTGGATAAAATCGGCCGATTTAGCTACTAGTTGGTCCGATTTTCTTCAGCAGAAACATGCTATGATCGTCTAGCCATGAGTTGCTCCATTGCTTGCACCAATAGTGGTCTTTGTGTCCTTTGTTGCTCCAATTGTGCTCCTCCAAAGCTTTGGATATGTACCACCATGAGGCTTGGCCCTCAAATGTATCGATTAATGTCCAATAGATCCCCGAATTACCTACAAAACCGATAAAAGGTAGTGTAGACGTCTTTTCTAGAAATGTGCATGAATTGAGCGAAGACGTCATGAACCAATGCCAAAACGTGCATGAATGAGTGAGAAATCTATCTAAATGATTACCTAATCCTAAGTCATAAATCTTGTTATCAAAAATACCCCATACTTAAGGTTTGCTCGTCCCCGAGCAAATTCCCAACTATAGACTAAGAGATGACATGATTTATGTATGCGGAAAAATGGCAAAATCTTTTTGGAGTTGTGCTTCTAATATTGGATCACCTTCATAGTCATGTTTCATGGCAATGGACAAGCAATTATGTATCAAGTAAATGAAAGCATGGAAAGACAATTACACTTAACTTGATAGCATGCAATGAAATGTAAAGATGAAGAAGTCAAGATGATCATGAGTATATCCAATCTAAATCACTTAGCCTCACACACATGCAAGTAGGTCAAAAGGACTTGCAAAATAGAAGGCCAATAAACGTTGTGATTAGGTGGGAATTTTCTAGGCTATGTGATGCTAATCCGGGAAAGGAACTAAACAACCACAACTTCACATTTCTTATCAACTTCCCTCAAGTGTATATTTTTCATTTTCTTTTCTTTCTTTTCTTTTATTTTTGAGACAATGGCATTGGTGTACAAAAGCCGAAACCTTGGTGATTAGCCATCCTCGGGCTTTTTCTATTTTTCGAGGTGCATCCACACCGGGCACACATACCAAAGCTCGTTAGGACTATTGGTTTATTTGACTTTGGCAAGGCACCAACACCCGATTATGTGAAGTGTACCGAGTTACTTGTCATTTAAGCCAACGTCCCCAAGCCTATATTTTTGGCTACACTTTCGCAACAATTTCAGCACTTCATTCATGACATTCCTTTCATCAACAACTTCACCCCACACTTGCTTTTCACACACTTCAACATACTAACATGCTCCTATTCCCGGATGGGTCAAAAGAGGTCAAATTTATCTCAATTGAGGTGCTCAAGCAACATGATCAAGATGAGGAAGATGAATTGCCTTAATCACTCCTAATTGATGTGCAAGAACTAGCATGCAATTTCGACCTTCAATCCTCAATTAAAATCAAGGCAAGCATCATAATCACAAGTCATTCATAGAATTCAGGATAAGTATTTCAAGTCCACATATGCATTCATCAATTTAACACATAAGGCCATCCATAGCCAATCCACAAGACAAGATTCATCATTAGGGTCATATCCAAGCCTTAGAAGCACTAAAAAATTTTAAAATATTCTGAATTTTTTTGGATTTTTCGAAATATGTATGTACAATGCAAGACATAATGAAACATGTGACAAAATTAAACTATCTTAATGTGTAAACTAAATAAAGAAGTGAAAGAGAGTCCTCACAATGTAAAATTGGTGATGCTTTGGTATTTCGGTTCACATTGAATGATGATGGTGGATGATCGATCAAGGATGGTAGAGAGCTCTTGATGTTCGTTATGGTGTCGGAACCCGCGCTTGGCACCGCAAGCCGTCCAAGTTCCACGTCCGCTGTTACGCTAAAAAGTGTGCACGCAATAAGCCTTAAATTTATACTCGTTATAATTATCCTAACTTCTAGCGCACCCGCAGTGTACGGGACGTTTGTAGCATGGATAGTATTCCGAGGTCGAACACAAAGACTAAGGTGAAATTGACTCGGTTTTGTGATTAAGTTTAGTGAAGGTCTAAGGTTAGAAAAGAGGGAAACAAAAAAGGTGAAAATCTAATTTGTTTTTGGTCGGTTTTGGTGATCACTCAAAGATCACAATTTATGCAAGGCAATTAAACTAGACTAAAGATCAGCACAAATGAACAAACCAAACAAGATAATGATCAAGGAAAAGAAAGACGGATTCTAGGGGTCGGAAGTTCCGATTATGGCATAGAACTCAAGTTATCTATTCGTTCTTCGGATTAACTAATATGTGTTGGGATTAAGTGTATCTAATTTGGGATCAATTACCGGGTAGGTCTCATGGTCCAACTAGTCCACACCTAAGGTCTTATTACCGGGTAGGTCTCTAAGAGCCTAAGGATAGGAATTCTACACAAACCGGATTGTAAATTAGGGATCTAACCTATCCTTACCGGGTAAGTCTTGGAAAGGGAAGTCCTAAACAACTATCCTAGCACATCTAATCCAATGGCGGCTTATTAGGCTCACCACTACCTAAGGTTTGCTATTTTAGATTCTAAGGACAAGGATTACCGGGTAAGTCTCTCCTAGCACTTAGTCACTACACTAGGTAGGTTAAACTCAGCAACAATTAGGTTTTCAACATTTTAAAGGTTTAAGGCAAGATCCTTCAAATCAGGGAAAATCACGGGCTGTTCTTCCTAAACCACGGCCGTGGTTCTTCAAGAACTACCCGTGATTCCTAACAGCAACTATGTTCATAAGCAAAAGTCATCCAAAGGCAAATCTAAGTTCATCTTATCACGGTTCTAGCCATAACCATCCTTTCCTTACCCTAGAACCACATCAATTTAGCCTACAACATTCATAATGGAAATCGAAGCAAACAAACATAAAATCAAAACATCCATTGCAAGATAATGAAGAAAAGAGATGCACAAGTGAACTTAATCCAAAACTAAGCTGAAGATTAGAATAGAGCCACTTACAACCCTTCCAAAAGAAGGTTCAAAGGTTCATACAATCTCTAGAAAACGAAATCCGAAATACAAGAAAGCTATGGTGTGTTTCCTCCTCCTCTTCTTCAATGGAACTCTCCTCCTTCTCTTTGACACTTTCCTTCCTAGAAAAAATCTTCTTCTTTTTGAGAATCTATTTGTTAGAGAGAAATGGATAATGGATGAGCTGCTCCCAAACTACCCCAGCTGCCTCAAACAACCCATGAAGGACCACTTTTATAACAAATCCTTCATGAGCTGGCCATGAGAGTCGTGGCACAGCTGTCACGAGAATCTAGCAAAATCCACGGTCATTTCCACGGCCGTGGTTCGTCAGAGAACCGTGATTCTATGCAGAAACTTCGCCTTGGATCATTAAGCTGTGGTTTGGTGCATGGCTTGTGTTGACAAGGTTCCATGAGTCCTTCTTAGCCCTTGGCTTGTGTCCTAATGATTCCGAGGGTGCGTCATTTAAATGAACGATCCTCAAACGCATCGTTTAAGCTCCTAAACTTCCCGTAATACCTACAAAACGCGCACAAGTCCGTGTAGACGTCTATCTCGACAAAATATGTGAATTGGGTGCAAAACGTCTTGAACTAATGCTAGGTCATGCATGAATGAGCGAGAATTCTATCTAAATGTACACCTAAAACTATGTTATAAATCGTGTTATCAAAATACCCCATACTTAAGGTTTGCTCGTCCCCGAGCAAATTCCCACATATAGACTAGAAGATGACATGATTTATGTATGCAGAAAAATGGCAAAATCTTTTTGGGTTTGTGCTTCTACTATTGGATCACCTTCATAGTCATGATCAATGGCAATTGGATAAGCAATTATGTATCAAACAATAAGGGCATGGAAAGACAATTGTACTTAACTCAAAAGCATGCATGAAATGTGAGGATGAAGAGGTCAAGAAGATCAAGAGTCTATCCAATCTAGATTACTAAGTCTTACAAACATGCAAGTAGGTCATAAGGGCTTGTGACATAAAAGGCCAAGAAACGTTGCAATTGGGCGGGGGATTCTCTAGGTTATGTGATGCTAATCCGGGAATGGAACTAACTCCACATCCTTGTCCTCGATCAACTTCCCCCAAGTGTATATTTTTCCCTATCTTGCTTTCTTTTCTTTTTCTTTAACTCATTTTTGAGACAATGGCATTGGTGTACAATAGCCGAAACCTCGGTGATTAGCCATCCTCGGGCTTTTTCTCTTTTTCGAGGTGCATCCACACCGGGCACACATACCAAAGCTCGTTAGGGCTATTGGTTCATTTGACTTTGGCAAGGCACCAACACCCGATTATGTGAAGTGTACCGAGTTACTTGTCATTTAAACCAACGCCCCCAAACCTATATTTTGGCTACACTTCCACAATAATTTCAGCATTTCATTCACGACATTCTTTTCATTACATCTTCACCCCGCACTTGCTTTTCACACATTTCAACACACTAGCATGCTCCTATTCCCGGATGGGTTTAAAGGAGGTCGATTTATATCAATTGAGGTGCTCAAGCAATCATGATCAAGATGAGAAGTAGAGAAAAATGAGATGCCTCATTCATTCCTAGATGGTATGCAAGAACTATCATGTAATTTCGACTTTCAATACTCCATCCATTCTAGGCAATCATCATGATCACAAGTCATTCATATAATTTAAGAGAAGTAGTTCAAGTCCACATATGCATTTATCAATTCAACACATAAGGCCATCCATAGCCAATCACAAGACAAGTTTCATCATTAGGATCATATCCAAGCCTAGAAAGCACAAAATTTTTTTAAAATTTTCTGATTTTTATGGGATTTTCGTTCTAAGTATGTACAATGCAAGAGATGTGCAAATATTAACCTATCCTAGATGCTCATCATGCAAAGGATCATGCAAACCCCACCCCATACTTAAAAACACATTGTCCTCAATGTGTAAATGAAGTAGAGAGAGTGAAAGAAGGTTCTCACAATGTAAAATTGTTTGCTATGGTATTTGGGAATTCTCAAGTGAATTGATGTTGGATGATCCTTTCAACCATGGTAGAGAGCTCTAAGCATCCTTCAAAGCTTCGGAACCCGCGCTAGGCACCGCTAGCCGTCCAAGTTCCGCGTCCGCTCCACCCATAATTGGTGAGGGTTTCATCATCATCATTTTCATCGCCAAGAAGGGCTTCCAATGCCACTAATGCTCTAGCACACACACGAAGGTAGACAAAATACACACAAAGTACACAAAAATAGAAAAATCTAAGCAAAAATGAAAAGGGAAAAATGTTACCAATGGGTTGCCTCCCACCAAGCGCTTCTTTAAGGTCATTAGCTTGACCAAACTCGGGAGCGTCTATTCGAGGTGAAGCGGGGCAATCATGTCTACCGGGGCTCCCGGAATATACTTCTTCAAGCGATGCCCATTCACCTTGAAATTTCCACAATGCTCCCCTCCTATTTCAATAGCTCCATGGGGAAAGATCTTCTTCACTACATATGGCCCGGTCCATCTTGATTTGAGCTTTCCGGGAAAGAGCCTTAGCCTTGAGTTGAAGAGAAGGACAAGATCTCCTTCACTCAACTCCTTTGGAATGATCCTCTTGTCATGCCACCTTTTGGTTCTCTCCTTGTAGATCCGGGCATTCTCATAAGCTTCCAACCGGAGCTCCTCAAGGGCATTGATATCAAGCAACCTCTTTTCTCCCGCTTCCTTGAGGTCAAAATTTAGCCACTTAATGGCCCAATAAGCTCTATGCTCCATTTCCACCGGGAGATGGCAAGACTTGCCATAGACCAACTTGTAGGGAGTGGTTCCAATTGGTGTCTTGAAGGCGGTTCTATATGCCCATAGTGCGTCATTGAGCTTCATAGCCCAATCTTTCCTTGTCCTAGACACCGTCTTCTCGAGGATGGCCTTGATCTCTCGGTTGGAGATCTCCACTTGACCACTAGTTTGGGGATGGTAGGGTGTTGCCACCTTATGAGTCACCCCATACTTGGCCAAAAGTGCTCCAAAGTTCCTATTTGTGAAGTGCTTCCCTCCATCACTAATGATTACCCTTGGTGTTCCAAACCTAGGGAAGATCACCCGGTTGAAGAATCGCACTACCACCTTGGCATCATTCGTAGGAGAAGCAATCGCTTCTACCCATCTTGACACATAGTCCACCGCCAATAGGATGTAGAGATTGCCACATGAAGAAGAGAATGGTCCCATGAAGTCTACACCCCACACATCAAAAATCTCAACTTCTTGGATGTTATTCAAGGGCATTTCATTCCTCCTTGAGATGTTGCCCATCCTTTGGCAAGCATCACATGCCGCTACAAAACCTTGCACGTCTCTAAACAAGTTAGGCCAATAAAAACCGGATTGCAATACCTTTGCACACGTCTTGTGTGAGCTAACATGGCCTCCGTATGGTAAGGAGTGGCAATGCCGGATCACACTTTCCACTTCATCCTCTGGTATGCATCTTCTAAGCACCCCATCCGGCCCTCTCTTGAATAGAAGTGGCTCACTCCAATAGTAATGCCTTACATCGTTGAAGAACTTCTTCCTTTGTGCATATGTAAATCCGGGAGGCACTTCCTCACATCCTAAGTAGTTCACGATGTCGGCGTATGATGTGATCCCCACCGGAGAAGAAATCATCGTCAATATGCCGGAACTAATCGTTTTGCCACCAACCGTCCAAGTCAAAACTCAACCGGCACCTATCGAAATCAATACTTATGTGTTGGAGATCATGCCTAAAATTGAGCCAAAACTTATTGAAATGAAACCGAAAATGCTTGCACCGAGCATGCCAAATGGAAGCCAATTTTCACTCTCTCCGGCTAAGCTGTCAGGTTTGCGCACTCTCAGTAAAACGACTATAACTGAGACAATTCTTGGAACTAAAATACCCATGAGTACTACTTTGAAAGGTATTTTCAATATCTACAACTTTCTAGTTTACACAAAGTCGAGATTCCAAGAGGAAGAGGGTGAAAATGATCCTACATTGCAGCAACTACGGTACTTGTATGGATTGTTGGGCAAGATCATGCATGGAGGCATGAAAGATGGTTATACAAACATATGCACGTCCACCCAATACATATTTTATGCAGCATATCATCCTCATATTATTCATATATTATGCATGAATTTATGTATTAATTATGTGAAAGTTGGTGGAGAAAAGTAGGTGGAAAAGTAGGTGAGAAAGTAGGTGGTTGAAAGTCCCTATGTTTGCTCTTTGTTTAATGTCACAACTCTTGAACTTGTAAGCCTTTAATGTTGGGAGTAGGTGCTGAATTTTCAGCCTATATAAGGCCTCTCCCACAAACGTTTTTAGAGGACGAAATAGAATTGAGTTATCGATCAAAAGTTGTGTTTTCACTTTGAGAAAAACAAAACCCGAATTCTAGGTGAGATGCTTAGTTTTCAAACATCTAGGTGAGATGCTTAGGTGGTTCTAAGGTGAGAGGCCGAGGAACGAAGGTTCGAACCCCAAAGTGAGATTCCGAGGGTAGTTCGTTCGAGTTGAGGGATTCCCAAAGTGAGATGCCGAGGGAATTTGCTCTTCATATCCAAAAATACAAAATCCAAAAAAAAAAAGAGTTGAGTTTCATTTCACCGATTCCAATCCGAGTGTGAACTTGTGCCGGTGGATCCTCGTGTTCGAATCTAGTTCGAATTACATCAAGTGGTATCGGAGCCCAACGGTACGAGTTCCTCAAGCTTTCGGGGATGACGATCATCAACGACAATGCAAACGGTGGTAATCGAATCAACCAACGTTTGGATAGGCTTGAAGCCCAACTAGCTGAGATATTGAGAAGGTTTCCGCTCCTTCTCTTGAACCCTCATGACAAAATACAAGGAGGTAGCAACCATGCAAACCGGAATGAACGAAGCAACAACCATCGAGAACAAAATCTGAATAGTCGTGCCCTTGGGTCCCCGGATCGTATTAAAGCATCTCAACATGACGGCGTCGAAGTCACGAGAAGTAGTTACCATGGTAATAAATCCGATAATCAATTTCCCAATGATGGCATGACGGATTCGAGGACGAATCCTTTTCAAGGGAAAGGGGATGATGTGATCCCCACCGGAGAAGAAATCATCGTCAATATGCCGGAACTAATCGTTTTGCCACCAACCGTCCAAGTCAAAACTCAACCGGCACCTATCGAAATCAATACTTATGTGTTGGAGATCATGCCTAAAATTGAGCCAAAACTTATTGAAATGAAACCGAAAATGCTTGCACCGAGCATGCCAAATGGAAGCCAATTTTCACTCTCTCCGGCTAAGCTGTCAGGTTTGCGCACTCTCAGTAAAACGACTATAACTGAGACAATTCTTGGAACTAAAATACCCATGAGTACTACTTTGAAAGGTATTTTCAATATCTACAACTTTCTAGTTTACACAAAGTCGAGATTCCAAGAGGAAGAGGGTGAAAATGATCCTACATTGCAGCAACTACGGTACTTGTATGGATTGTTGGGCAAGATCATGCATGGAGGCATGAAAGATGGTTATACAAACATATGCACGTCCACCCAATACATATTTTATGCAGCATATCATCCTCATATTATTCATATATTATGCATGAATTTATGTATTAATTATGTGAAAGTTGGTGGAGAAAAGTAGGTGGAAAAGTAGGTGAGAAAGTAGGTGGTTGAAAGTCCCTATGTTTGCTCTTTGTTTAATGTCACAACTCTTGAACTTGTAAGCCTTTAATGTTGGGAGTAGGTGCTGAATTTTCAGCCTATATAAGGCCTCTCCCACAAACGTTTTTAGAGGACGAAATAGAATTGAGTTATCGATCAAAAGTTGTGTTTTCACTTTGAGAAAAACAAAACCCGAATTCTAGGTGAGATGCTTAGTTTTCAAACATCTAGGTGAGATGCTTAGGTGGTTCTAAGGTGAGAGGCCGAGGAACGAAGGTTCGAACCCCAAAGTGAGATTCCGAGGGTAGTTCGTTCGAGTTGAGGGATTCCCAAAGTGAGATGCCGAGGGAATTTGCTCTTCATATCCAAAAATACAAAATCCAAAAAAAAAAAGAGTTGAGTTTCATTTCACCGATTCCAATCCGAGTGTGAACTTGTGCCGGTGGATCCTCGTGTTCGAATCGAGTTCGATCACATCAGCGTACCATGGCTCACTTCCTCTTGCCACTTGGAACAAGCATTCCTCCACCATTTGTAATTGTTCATCCCGGAATGAATCATCTATCGGGATGTTGTCCTTCCCAAGCTCCGATGGTAGGAGTCTACTAAGGTGATCCGCCACGGAGTTCTCGGATCCCTTCTTATCTCGTATTTCCAAATCAAACTCTTGAAGAAGAAGGATTCACCGAATCAACCTTGGTTTGGCATCCTTCTTTGTAAGTAGATAACGGATCGCCGCATGATCCGTATAAACTATGACCTTCGCTCCAATAAGGTATGAGCGGAACTTCTCAAATGCATACACCACCGCCAACAACTCCTTCTCGGTGGTAGCATAATTGAGTTGGGCATCATCCAGCGTCTTGTTAGCATAGTAAATAGCATGAGTGCGCCCTTCTTTCCTTTGCCCTAAAACGGCCCCAACGGCCACATCACTTGCATCGCACATGATCTCAAATGGTAGACTCTAATCCGGAGGTTGCATGATAGGTGCGGAGATCAAGGCGTTCTTCAACCTACAAAAAGCCTCAAGGCAATCTTTGGAGAAAACAAATTCAACATCCTTCATTAGTAGGTTAGTAAGGGGCTTAGAAATTTTAGAGAAGTCTTGAATAAACCTCCGGTAAAAACCGGCATGCCCTAAGAAACTCCTTACCCCCTTCACCGAGGTAGGTGGTGGCAACTTCTCTATCGTTTCAATCTTAGCCCTGTCAACCTCAATGCCACGGTTAGACACCAAGTGTCCTAACACAATCCCTTCACTTACCATGAAGTGGCATTTTTCCCAATTTAAGACAAGATTTGTCTCCTCACATCTTTGCAACACTAATGACAAGTTAGCCAAGCAATCATCGAAAGATGAACCATAAACAGAGAAATCATCCATGAACACTTCCATGATATTTTCTATGTATTCTGAAAAGATAGCCATCATACACCTTTGGAAGGTAGCGGGTGCATTACACAACCCAAATGGCATTCTCCTATATGCAAAGGTACCCCATGGACATGTAAAAGTCGTTTTCTCTTGGTCATCGGGGTGGATAGGGATTTGGAAGAATCCACTATATCCATCTAGATAGCAAAAATGAGAGTGTTGAGCTAACCTTTCTAGCATTTGGTCAATGAAGGGGAGGGGGAAGTGATCTTTCCTAGAGGCCATGTTCAATTTCCTATAATCAATGCACATCCTCCACCTTGTAACCGTCCTAGTCGGTATTAGTTCATTATTCTCATTAGTTACTACCGTCATCCCGCCTTTCTTAGGTACTACATGAACGGGGCAAACCCACTTACTATCCGAGATAGGGTAGATAATTCCCGCATCTAGCAACTTAATGATTTCCTTTTTGACCACCTCTTTCATTATAGGGTTCAATCTCCTTTGATGTTCAATAGAGGGTTTGTGGTTATCTTCCATCATTATCTTATGCATGCACAAAGATGGCTTAATGCCAACCAAATCATCAATAGTATAACCAATGGCTTTCTTATGCAATCTTAGTTCATGCAGCAATTTTGCAAGTTCATCATCACTCAAGCATGCATTAACAATCACCGGATATGTAGAATTATCACCAAGAAATGCATACTTTAAATCAGATGGGAGGGGTTTAAGTTCAAGTGAGGGAGGACCTTTATCGGTTGAAGATGATCCAAATAAGGTTGGATGAGATGAATCCAAAGCAAAGGAAGACTCCCCATGGCTCCTAAAAGCGTGATTATCATCAAGAGCTGATTCAGGGAAAACCACGGTTGGAAACACGGGTTGCTCATCTTCCACGGCCATGGTTCTTGCCAAGCTTGCTTCTCGGAGTTGTCCAGAAAGTTTGACGGCCGTGGAACATAAATCTCGACCGTGGAATTTGCAGCTGTTCATCACCTCTTCGTGGCTTTCAAATCCAACTCTTGGCTCCTCATCCAAGGCTTCTAAGGCTTTGATCTTTTCATTGCAGTCCTCTTCAACACCTTCCTCCATCATACTTAAGGTGAGAACCTTTTCCAAGGGGTCCTTGATCAAGATCGAGCTCACAATTTCTCTAGATTCTTCTTGCTCGACTATGTTGAAGATATCTTCATCAAGGGTTGGCCCTTTCATCATTGTGGAAATCTTGAACTTGATGCTCTCTTCCCCTATGTTGAAGGAGAGAGTCCCGTTCTTGCAATCCACTAGGCAACCGGAAGTGGCTAGGAAAGGTCTTCCTAAGATGATAGGAACCGGATAATCCGCCGGGATGTCCAAAACTACAAAATCAATAGGCACGTAGAATCCTCCTAGCTGCACCGGAATGTCTTCTAGAATCCCAACCGGATGAGTGATAGAACGGTCCGCCATGTAGAGGGTCATCTTGACCGGCTTTGGCTCTCCTAACCCGACCTTGTTGCTAAGTGCAAGCGGTATGATGCTTACACTCGCCCCAAGATCACAAAGGGCCTCGTACTTCACGTCTCCCACTCCTATTGGGATGCAAAAGGAGCCCGGATCCCTTAGCTTGGGAGGCATTTCTTCCTTCATGGTTTGGATCAATTCCGAGGATCTCTTGGTCATCCTTATCTCCCCATACTCCTCCAACTTCCTTTTGTTGGAGAGTATTTCTTTTAAAAATTTCCCATATGCCGGCATTCCTAAGATGGCATCCATGAACGGAATGTTAATATGTAACTTGGACATTAGTTCAAGGAACTTACCAAAGTGATTGTCCAAACGAGCTCTTGCTCTTGATTGTGGGAATGGTAGTGGCAGCTTGTATGGAGGCGGTGCTACATAAGTTGGCTCTACATCCTTGCTCTTGCCTCCATCTTCTTGCCTTCTTCCCTCTTCTACCACTACTTGCTTTCCCTTAGCTTGGTCCTTGGGCAAAGGATCCTTCATACTTAACCCACTCCTTGTTGTGATAGCCGACACTTGGCCTCTTGGGTTGTCTTCGGTTCTTCCGGGAAGCTTTCCCGGATCTCTATGTGCTTCACCCGCCTTTTGAAAGACTTGTGCTTCCAAGACCTTTTGGGCTTTGGAAATTGAAGTCACGGTGCTCTCAAGTCCACTCAACCTTCCTAGCAATTGCTCAAACATGACTTCGGTCCTATCCTTTGGAGGTTGAGGAAAACCGGGTGGAGGCTCTTGTGAAGCTCTTTGTGGTGGAGTTGTGCTTGAGGAGGCGGGAGGGTTCAAGGCTTCATCCGGGTTAGAGTAAGAAAATCCGGGATGGTTGTGGTTGGGCCGGTAATTGTTGAATTGCCGGTTGTTGTTGAAATTTCTTGAGCCTTGGTAATTGTTGAAGTTGCCCCTTCCCATATAATTCACATCCTCCTCCTTGGAAGACAAGTTAGATTGTGGAAGCACTTGAGGAGTTGCTTGGCTCTTCAAGGTTGTAGTACACAACTCTCTCAAGGATTTCAATTCGTTGTTGATGGCGTCAAGCTTGAAATTGCTCATGGTGACTTCGCTCACCTCATATGCTCCCGCCTTTCTTCCTTCACTCTTCCTATGAGAGTACTTCTCAATCACTAGAGCTTGCTTCTCCACAAACTCCCAAGCATCATCTACATGTTTCTCCATGAAAGTCCCACCGGAGAGGGATTGAAGCTTGAATTGGCTATCTTCATCAAATCCCTTGAAGTAGATTTCCAATAGCTCAATTTTTGGTATGCCATGGTGTGGACAATCTAGGAGAAGGTCCTTGAATCTCTCCCAAGACTTGAACAAACTTTCTCTATCCCTCATCACGAAGGCATTGATCTTTCCTCTTAATTCGGTGGTCTTGGAAGGTGGGAAGAACTTGGTCAAGAACTCGGTCGTCATCTCCTCCCAAGTACCAACTCGCCCTTGCGGAATAGATTGATACCAAGCCAAGGCTTTATCCTTAAGAGAGAAGGAAAAAGCCCTAAGCTTATGGTTGTTGCTCTCCAATCTTGGCGGTCTAAGAGTCTCCATCAAAATCTCGTAGTTCATCAAATGTTGGTGAGGAGACTCTCCTTCCATCCCTCCAAATTGATTATGCCGGATCATTTGTAGAACTTGAGGGCGGAGCTCATAGTTGTGGGTTGCGGGATCTCCTAGATTCACACCCGGTCGGTGTGCTCTTTGTGCCGGATCCATACGTCTCCCTAGGGTTTGTGGCTCCTCGATAGCAATGGGAACAACCCTAACATTTGCCGCCGGCTGCGGTTGTACCATCGGTGGTGGAGGAGGTGGAGGTTGTCGGCGATTAAGCTCTCCTTGAACAAGGGCTTGCCTAATCTCCTCAATCTCCCTCCTTGTTTCCTCTTGCCTCTCATTGGCAAGTCTCCTTTCTTCCTCCAAGAGCTCATCTCTTAGCCTTATTTGCTCTAAGGCTTCATCTAACTCAGCTTGAAGATTTCTACCGGCCATCTCTCTCTCTTTTCGGATGTTCTTGGATCTAGATCGAAGGGTTTTCTCCGGTTCGGGATCGAATGGAGCTAAATCCTTTCCACGAGATCTTCGCATACACCTAAAGAGTAATAGATGTCCTGAAAAGAAAAGACATCAACCAAAGAGAGATCAAAAGCAACAAGAAAGATCTACACTAGAAAAAATCACAAAATAGACTCAATCTAGACCAAGTCCCTGGCAACGGCGCCAAAAACTTGTTACGCTAAAAAGTGTGCACGCAATAAGCCTTAAATTTATACTCGTTATAATTATCCTAACTTCTAGCGCACCCGCAGTGTACGGGACGTTTGTAGCATGGATAGTATTCCGAGGTCGAACACAAAGACTAAGGTGAAATTGACTCGGTTTTGTGATTAAGTTTAGTGAAGGTCTAAGGTTAGAAAAGAGGGAAACAAAAAAGGTGAAAATCTAATTTGTTTTTGGTCGGTTTTGGTGATCACTCAAAGATCACAATTCATGCAAGGCAATTAAACTAGACTAAAGATCAGCACAAATGAACAAACCAAACAAGATAATGATCAAGGAAAAGAAAGACGGATTCTAGGGGTCGGAAGTTCCGATTATGGCATAGAACTCAAGTTATCTATTCGTTCTTCGGATTAACTAATATGTGTTGGAATTAAGTGTATCTAATTTGGGATCAATTACCGGGTAGGTCTCATGGTCCAACTAGTCCACACCTAAGGTCTTATTACCGGGTAGGTCTCTAAGAGCCTAAGGATAGGAATTCTACACAAACCGGATTGTAAATTAGGGATCTAACCTATCCTTACCGGGTAAGTCTTGGAAAGGGAAGTCGTAAACAACTATCCTAGCACATCTAATCCAATGGCGGCTTATTAGGCTCACCACTACCTAAGGTTTGCTATTTTAGATTCTAAGGACAAGGATTACCGGGTAAGTCTCTCCTAGCACTTAGTCACTACACTAGGTAGGTTAAACTCAGCAACAATTAGGTTTTCAACATTTTATAGGTTTAAGGCAAGATCCTTCAAATCAGGGAAAATCACGGGCTGTTCTTCCTAAACCACGGCCGTGGTTCTTCAAGAACTACCCGTGATTCCTAACAGCAACTACGTTCATAAGCAAAAGTCATCCAAAGGTAAATCTAAGTTCATCCTATCACGGTTCTAGCCATAACCATCCTTTCCTTACCCTAGAACCACATCAATTTAGCCTACAACATTCATAATGGAAATCGAAGCAAACAAACATAAAATCAAAACATCCATTGCAAGATAATGAAGAAAAGAGATGCACAAGTGAACTTAATCCAAAACTAAGCTGAAGATTATAATAGAGCCACTTACAACCCTTCCAAAAGAAGGTTCAAAGGTTCATACAATCTCTAGAAAACGAAATCCGAAATACAAGAAAGCTATGGTGTGTTTCCTCCTCCTCTTCTTCAATGGAACTCTCCTCCTTCTCTTTGACACTTTCCTTCCTAGAAAAAATCTTCTTCTTTTTGAGAATCTATTTGTTAGAGAGAAATGGATAATGGATGAGCTGCTCCCAAACTACCCCAGCTGCCTCAAACAACCCATGAAGGACCACTTTTATAACAAATCCTTCATGAGCTGGCCATGAGAGTCGTGGCACAGCTGTCACGAGAATCTAGCAAAATCCACGGTCATTTCCACGGCCGTGGTTCGTCAGAGAACCGTGATTCTATGCAGAAACTTCGCCTTGGATCATTAAGCTGTGGTTTGGTGCATGGCTTGTGTTGGCAAGGTTCCATGAGTCTTTCTTAGCCCTTGGCTTGTGTCCTAATGATTCCGAGGGTGCGTCATTTAAATGAACGATCCTCAAACGCATCGTTTAAGCTCCTAAACTTCCCGTAATACCTACAAAACACGCACAAGTCCGTGTAGACGTCTATCTCGACAAAATATGTGAATTGGGTGCAAAACGTCTTGAACTAATGCTAGGTCATGCATGAATGAGCGAGAATTCTATCTAAATGTACACCTAAAACTATGTTATAAATCGTGTTATCATCCGCTCCACCCATGCTTGATTGGAGATCATCACTTTCCTTTACAGAGGAAAAATAGGACCATCACCCAGGAAATCGGCCGATTTCTGTGAAGATCAGTCCGATTTTCCTGGGTGCTTTCTTCCTCATTCATGTGCTCGGATCTTGTACCTTCGGCAGTTCCATGAGGTTTTCACATGACCTCCAACATCTCATCCTTGTGACAACAACAAGATCTAGCACCCAAAAACACAAAGGAAAAACAAAGGACACCAAGAGTGAGATCAAACAAAAGCAAGAAAAAGAAAGGGAAAAATATGTACCAATGGGTTGCCTCCCATTAAGCGCTTCTTTAAGGTCATTAGCTTGACCAAATTCAGGAGCGTTTCAATCAAGGTGAAGTGGGGCAATCACTTCCACCGGGGCTTCCGGGATGTACTTCTTCAAACGGTGCCCATTCACCTTGAAGTCACCACAATGATCTCCTCCTATCTCTACCGCTCCATGAGGAAAGATCTTCTTCACCACATATGGCCCGGTCCATCTTGATTTGAGTTTTCCGGGGAAGAGCCGCAGCCTCGAGTTGAAGAGAAGGACAAGGTCACCCTCATTCAACTCCTTTGGAATGAGGCGCTTGTCATGCCAACGCTTGGTCCTCTCCTTGTAAATCCGGGCATTCTCATAAGCATCCAACCGGATCTCCTCAAGGGCGTTCATGTCTAGCAACCGCTTCTCTCCCGCCTCCTTGAGGTCAAAATTTAGCCACTTAATGGCCCAATAAGCTCTATGTTCCATCTCTACCGGAAGGTGGCAAGACTTGCCATAAACTAACTTGTAAGGAGTGGTGCCAATTGGTGTTTTGAAGGCGGTCCTATATGCCCACAAGGCATCATCGAGCTTCATAGCCCAATCCTTTCTTGTCCTTGAGACCGTCTTCTCGAGAATCCCCTTGATCTCCCGGTGGGAGATCTCCACTTGGCCACTAGTTTGGGGATGGTAAGGTGTTGCCACCTTATGAGTCACCCCATACTTAGCCAAAAATGCCCCAAAGTTCCTATTGGTGAAGTGCTTCCCTCCATCGCTTATGATCACTCTCGGTGTTCCAAACCTAGGAAAGATCACTCGGTTGAAGAACCGCACCACGACCTTGGCGTCATTTGTAGGAGAGGCGATTGCCTCCACCCATCTCGAAACATAGTCAACCGTCAATAGGATGTAGAGGTTGCCACATGAAGAAGGGAATGGTCCCATGAAGTCCACACCCCACACATCAAATATCTCTACCTCTTGTATGTTGTTCAAGGGCATCTCATTTCTCCTTGAGATGTTGCCCGTCCTTTGGCAAGCATCACAAGCTACCACAAAGCTTTGCACATCCTTGAACAAACTTGGCCAAAAGAAGCCCGATTGCAACACTTTAGCACATGTCTTGTGTGAGCTAGCATGCCCTCCACATGGCAAGGAATGACAATGGCGGATCACACTCTCCACCTCATCCTCCGGTATGCATCTTCTAAACATTCCATCCGGTCCTCTCTTGAACAAAAGTGGTTCACTCCAATAGTAGTGCCTCACATCTTTGAAGAACTTCTTCCTTTGGGCATATGTCAAACCGGGAGGCACTTCCTCACACACTAAGTAGTTCACAATGTCGGCGAACCATGGCTCACTTCCTCTAGATACTTGGAACAAGCATTCCTTCATCATTTGCAATTGCTCATCCCGGAACGAATCATCAATCGGGATGTCATCTCTCTCGAGCTCCAATGGTGGGAGTCTACTAAGGTGATCCGCCACGGAGTTCTCGGATCCCTTCTTGTCCCGGATTTCCAAATCAAACTCTTGAAGAAGAAGGATCCACCGAATCAACCTAGGCTTTGCATCCTTCTTGGTAAGTAGATAACAGATCGCAGCATGATCCGTATAGACTATGACCTTTGCTCCAACAAGATATGAGCTGAACTTCTCAAATGCGTACACAACCGCTAGCAACTCCTTCTCGGTGGTAGCATAATTGAGTTGGGCATCATCTAGTGTCTTGCTAGCATAATAAATGGCATGAGTGCGCCCATCTTTCCTTTGCCCCAAAACAGCCCCAACGGCTACATCGCTTGCATCACACATGATCTCAAACGGTAGGCTCCAATCCGGAGGTTGCATGATAGGTGCGGAGATCAACGTGTTCTTCAACCTACAAAAAGCCTCAAGGCAATCTTTGGAGAAAACAAATTCAACATCCTTCATTAGTAGGTTAGTAAGGGGCTTAGAAATTTTAGAGAAGTCTTGAATAAACCTCCGGTAAAAACCGGCATGCCCTAAGAAACTCCTTACCCCCTTCACCGAGGTAGGTGGTGGCAACTTCTATATCGTCTCAATCTTGGCCCTATCAACCTCAATGCCACGGTTAGACACCAAGTGTCCTAACACGATACCTTCACTTACCATGAAGTGGCATTTTTCCCAATTTAAGACAAGATTTGTCTCCTCACATCTTTACAATACTAATGACAAGTTAGCCAAGCAATTATCAAAGGAAGAACCATAAACAAAGAAATCATCCATGAACACTTCCATGATATTTTCAATGTATTCCGAAAAGATAGCCATCATACACCTTTGGAAGGTGGCGGGTGCATTACACAACCCAAATGGCATTCTCCTATATGCAAAAGTACCCCATGGACATGTAAAGGTGGTTTTCTCTTGGTCATCGGGGTGGATAGGGATTTGGAAGAATCCACTATAGCCATCTAAGTAGCAAAAACGAGAATGTTGAGCTAACCTCTCTAGCATTTGGTCAATGAAAGGGAGAGGGAAGTGATCTTTCCTAGAGGCCATGTTCAACTTCCTATAATCAATGCACATCCTCCACCCCGTAACCGTCCTAGTTGGGATTAGTTCATTGTTCTCATTAGTCACTACGGTCATCCCACCCTTCTTAGGAACTACATGGACGGGACTAACCCACTTACTATCCGAGATAGGGTAGATAATCCCCGCATCTAGCAACTTAATGATTTCCTTTTTGACTACCTCTTTCATTATAGGATTTAGTCTCCTTTGATGTTCAATAGAGGGTTTATGATTATCTTCCATCAATATCTTATGCATGCACAAAGAAGGTTTTATGCCAACAAGGTCATCAATGGTGTATCCTATTGCCTTTCTATGCAGTTTCAATTCATTCAACAATTTATCAAGTTCACCATCATTCAAAGATGCATTCACAATCACCGGATAAGTAGAATTTGAGCCAAGGAAAGCATACTTTAAATGAGAAGGAAGAGGTTTAAGATCAAGTTGAGGAGGACCTTTTTCGGTTGGAGACGATCCATACAATGTCGGTTGAGATGATTGCAAAGCCATGGAAGCCTCCTTGAAGTCCCTTGATGATTGCTCACATTCAAGTGGTTGGTGCTGAAAAGACTCAGGAAAATCGACCCAGGAGGAAAAATCGGTCGATTTTTCTGGCAGTGGGTCGATCTGAGTTTCTGTTTTTGCAGAACTGGATGAAATTTCAACGCAAGGACAAAAATCGGCCGATTTTCTCTTCTTCTAGCACTTCAAATCCAACACTTGGTAGCTCGTCCAATGCATTCAAGGCCTTGATTACTTCATTGCTACTCTCCTCAACTCCTTCCTCCATCAAGCTTGAGTTAAGAACTCTCTCAAGTGGATCCTTGAGCAAGATTGAGCTCACAACCTCTCTAGACTCCTCTTCTTCAACTATGTTGAATACATCTTCATCAAGGGTTGGCCCTTTCATCATTGTGGACAGCTTGAACTTGATGTTCTCTTCTCCAATGTTGAAGGAGAGGGTCCCATTCTTGCAATCCACTAAACATCCGGAAGTAGCTAGGAAAGGTCTTCCCAAGATGATAGGAACCGAATAGTCCGCCGGGATGTCCAAAACAACGAAGTCTATGGGCACGTAGAACTTCCCTAGTTGCACCGGAATGTCTTCCAAGATTCCAACCGGATGAGTGATTGAGCGGTCCGCCATGTAAAGGGTCATCTTGACCGGCTTTGGCTCTCCTAGCCCAACCTTGTTGCAAAGTGCAAGCGGGATGATGCTTACACTCGCCCCAAGATCACATAGGGCGTCATACTTTACTTCTCCTACTCCGATTGGCACACAAAAGGATACCGGATCCCTTAGCTTAGGAGGCATCTCCTCCTTCATTGTTTGAATCAACTCCGAGGATCTCTTTGTCATTCTTATCTCCCCATACTCCTCCAACTTCCTTTTGTTGGAGAGTATTTCCTTCAAGAACTTGCCATATGCCGGCATACCTAAGATAGCATCCATGAACGGAATGTTAATATGCAATTTAGACATTAGTTCAAGGAACTTACTAAAATGATTGTCCAAGCGAGCTCTTGCTCGTAATTGTGGAAACGGTAGTGATGGTTTGTATGGAGGCGGTGCCACATATGTTGGCTCAACATCCTTGCTCTTGCCTCCATCTCCTTGCAAGGTCTCTTCCTCTATCACCACTTGTTTCCCTTTAGCATTGTCCTTGGGCAAAGGATCTTTCATACTCAACCCGCTCCTCGTTGTAATGGCCAACACTTGGCCTCTTGGGTTGTCTTCGGTTCTTCCGGGAAGCTTTCCCGGATCTCTATGGGCTTCACCCGCCTTTTGGAACACTTGTGCTTCCAACACTTTTTTAGCCTTGGAAATAGAAGTCACGGTGCTCTCAAGACCACTCAACCTTCCAAGCAATTGCTCAAACATCATTTCGGTCCTATCCTTTGGAGGTTGAGTAAATCCGGGTGGAGGTACTTGTGAAGCTTTTGGTGGTGGAGTTGTGCTTGTGGAAGCGGGAGGGTTCAAGGCTCCATCCGGGTTAGAGTAAGAAAACCCGGGATGGTTATGGTTGGGCCGGTAATTGTTGAATTGCCGGTTGTTGTTGAAGTTCCTTGGGCCTTGGTAGTTATTGTAGTTGCCCCTTCCCATGTAATTCACATCTTCCTCCTTGGAAGATAGATTAGCTTGTGGAAGCACTTGAGGAGTTGCTTGGTTCTTCAAAGTTGTAGCACACAACTCCCTCAAGGACTTCAACTCTTTGTTGATGGCATCAAGCTTGAAATTGCTCATGGTGACTTCACTCACCTCATATGCTCCCGCCTTTCTCCCTTCACTCTTCCTATGGGAGTATTTCTCAATCACTAGAGCTTGCTTCTCTACAAACTCCCAAGCATCATCCACATGCTTCTCCATGAAAGTCCCACCGGAAAGAGATTGAAGCTTGAATTGGCTATCTTCATCAAGTCCCTTGAAGTAGATTTCCAATAGCTCAATTTTCGGTATGCCATGGTGTGGACAATCTAAGAAAAGGTCTTTGAATCTCTCCCAAGACTTGAACAAGCTCTCTCTATCCTTCATCACGAAGGCATTGATCTTCCCTCTTAACTCGGTAGTCTTGGAAGGTGGGAAGAACTTAGTCAAAAACTCGGTTGTCATCTCCTCCCAAGTACCAACTCGCCCTTGTGGAATAGATTGATACCAAGCTAAGGCTTTGTCCTTAAGAGAGAAGGAGAGAGCCCTTAGCTTATGGTTATTGCTCTCCAATCTTGGCGGTCTAAGAGTCTCCATCAAAATCTCATAGTTCATCAAGTATTGATGAGGAGACTCTCCTTCCATCCCTCCAAATTGATTATGCCGGATCATTTGTAGAACTTGAGGGCGGAGCTCGTAGTTGTAGGTTGCGGGATCTCCTAAGTTCACACCCAGACGGTGTGCTCTTTGTGCCGGATCCATACGTCTCCCCAAAGTTTGTGGTTCTTCAATAGCAATGGGTACAACCCTAACATTCGCCACCGGCTGCGGTTGTGGTGGTGGAGGTGGAGGTTGTTGACGATTAAGCTCTCCTTGAACAAGGGCTTGCCTAATCTCATCAATCTCCCTCCTAGTTGCTTCTTGCCTCTCATTGGAAAGTCTCCTTTCTTCCTCCAAGAGCTCATCTCTTAGCCTTATTTGCTCTAAGGCTTCATCCAATTCAGCTTGGAGGTCTCTTCCGGCCATCTCTTTTCCCTTTTCAATGCTCTTGGATCTAGATCTAAGGGTTTTCTCCGGTTCGGGATCGAATGGAGCTAAATCCTTGCCACGAGATCTTCGCATACACCTAAAGAGTAAGAGATGTCCTGAAAAGCAAAGACACACACCAAAGAGAGATCAAAAGCAACAAAAAAGATCTACACTATAAACAATCACAAAATGACTCAATCTAGACCTAGTCCCCGGCAACGGCGCCAAAAACTTGTTACGCTAAGATCGTGTGATGTGTGTACGCAATAAGCTTTAAATTTATACTCGTTATATTTATCCTAACTCCTAGCGAACCCGCAGTGTATGGGACTTTTGTAGTAGGGATAGTATTCCGAGGTCGAACACAAAGACTAAGGTGAGATCGAGTCAAACAATAGTCATAGATAGTGTTGATCTAATCAAAGAAAAAGTCAAGGAAAAAAGAAATGAAAATGATGATATTTTTGGTTTTTGTAGTGATCAAACAAGGAGCACAAATCAAGAAAGACAATGAAACAAGCTAACAACTCAACTAGCAATCAAACAAGTAACTCAAAACACAGGTATACGATCAAGAGAGAAAAGTGGATTCTAGAGGTCAAGATTTCTGGTTATGGCATTGGACTCAAGTTCTAAAGATTCTAAGGGCAAGCTGCGGTGTTGGGAAAAGTGTTTCACTAATGGAAGCAATCACCGGGTAGGTCTCTCACTTCACTAGTCCCGCATCAAACTCCTATTACCGGGTAGGTCTCAAGGGGTTAAAATAAGGAATTCCGCACAAACCGGATACTACTTAAGGGGCAACCCTCTCCTTACTGGGTAAGTCTCGGAATAGGGGAGTCTCAAGCAATAATCCTAGCACACTCGATCCAATAGCGGCTTATGAGGCTCACTACTACCTAGAGTTCATCATCCCTGGTATCTAAGGTCGGAAATCATCGGGTAGATCTCTTCCTTCACTTAGATTGATAGCATTAGGTGATCCTAAGCTAAAGTAGGCTTAATAAACACTAGGATTTAAACAACCAAACACCCTAACATTCAGATTCATCATTTAAAGAGCAACAGGAGAATAAATCGGGCCGTTCTACAACTAAATCGGCCGATCTGGTCATGAACAGGGCGATTTTTCTCACTGGTTTGGGTTTCGTGCATACAAATCATCCAAAACTAAAATATAAGTCCATTCTATCATCACCCTAGCCATAACCATCAATCCATCACTCCAGAATCACAATAAACTAGCCAATAATATGCATATCAAGATCCAAAATCATCATACAAGCATACATGGTATTCATAGATGGATAATGGAAGATAAGCAAGTAAAATCAATAAATCTCAACTGAATCCAAGTTGTAGCAAGACTTACAAACTCTTGAATGAAGATTCAAAATGTTCCTAACAATCCTTGCAATAGTTCTTCAATCCAAGATTACAAAAATCACTCAAAAGTCAATCAAAACCTCACTATCACTCATAGAATGGTGTTCTTCTTCTTCCTTCAATCTTTGAGAGTTTTTCTTCTTCTCCAATCTTTTCCCCCCAAATTGGTGAGCTGTGAATGAGAGTGTGGGAGAGGAGAGATCTCCAGCAACAACCTGCAGGACCACTTATATTCTCCACCAAGAGCAAGGCCGGACAAGAGATCGTGGGACACGTGGCTTAAGCTGTCAAAGGCCCAAAAATCGACCTAGTGGATAAAATCGGCCGATTTAGCTGCTAGTTGGTCCGATTTTCTTCAGCAGAAACATGCTATGATCGTCTAGCCATGAGTTGCTCCATTGCTTGCACCAATAGTGGTCTTTGTGTCCTTTGTTGCTCCAATTGTGCTCCTCCAAAGCTTTGGATGTGTACCACCATGAGGCTTGGCCCTCAAATGTATCGATTAACGTCCAATAGATCCCCGAATTACCTACAAAACCGATAAAAGGTAGTGTAGACGTCTTTTCTAGAAATGTGCATGAATTGAGCGAAGACGTCATGAACCAATGCCAAAACGTGCATGAATGAGTGAGAAATCTATCTAAATGATTACTTAATCCTAAGTCATAAATCTTGTTATCAACGTCTTCTTTCACTTGTATTGAGTTGAGCTCGCGTTTCATCCAACTCCTCTTGATGTTCCTTTCATTATGTTCAACCATCTTTTTCTCCCTTAACTTTTTCTTCAAAGTTTTCTCCGGTTCAAGATCAAAAGGAACAAGGTCTTTCACTGATCGAGACCTTTGCATGTACCTAAAGAGAAATCTGCAAGATCACTAAGTTAGACAGATCAAATAACAAGAGCAAAAGCTCTCAATCCAGACAACCGAAAAACCGAATTTGGTCTAAAACCAAATCCCCAGCAACGGCGCCAAAAACTTGTTCGCTCAAAAGTGTGTGCGTCAAAGTCTTAAATTTATATCCAGAACTTAAGCAAAAGTGAACCCGCAGTATACGAATCAGCTGTAGTAAGGCAATAAATTCCAGAGTCGAACTCAGGGATTTGGTCAGAATAAAATCGGTTTAAAAATATCTGGCAAGATGCAAGAGCTTTTGTCAATATGTAGGAGACAAATGATTCCAAGGATTCAAGTATCCGACTGCGGCTTTCGATTCAAGACACTTCCAAAGATCGAAGGACAGAGTTGGCGTTGCCAAGGTTATGTGTTTTGAAGAAAGGAATAATGTATGGTGAAGTTCCACTACTCACTTATCCTAACTTATAAGCTCTCAACCCGAAGGATGTTGAGTCTCATCAAGAAGAGTACTCAAAGAAAGGATTAACACTCAAACTATCCACCCAAACCTAAGGATATGACTCTCGAAGGTAAGGATGAAAGGCACACTCAACCTTAATAGAAGATGTTGAGTCTCTCTATTACCCAAATCTTGCAAACTTTGGCTACCAAGCGAAGAATCAATGATGAAGTCTCTTCTTACACTTAGATAGGGGTTAGAAAGGTTAGGCAAGGTTAGGATTTAGGCAAGGTTTAACTTTGATTAAAGGATAAAGCAATTAAAGGACGTCAGAGGGAAAACTTGGGCTGTTCTTGGTAAAACTCGGCCGATCTGCTCAAGAACAATCCGATTTTTCGGTGTCGCAAAGGTTAAATCTCAACTCTCAGGGTCCAAATGGTTAAAAGAGTTCAGTCTATCATCATCTAAGCCTCAATCATCAACTATTCTCCCCAGAATCACAAGGTTTTTAGCCAACCATTTTCATCTTTGAATCAAAATCAAGATTGAATAAAGAAAACTAAATAAAAACCAAACTTTGCATAAAATCCAATGAATCTCCAAATCTGTAACCAATCGTTATAAACTTTCAAATAATCTCTCAAGGCACTCAACAATATGTTCACAAATCACAATAACAAAAGGAAACAAAAGATCTCACAACTTCCTTGAATCTTGATTTTTGTTTCTTTTCTTCAATCCTCTTCCCCAAGAATCTTCAATTCCGTAAGAACTTGTAAATCTTCCCCTGTGCGAACCCCCCAATTTTCATTCTTAGGGTTCCAATGTATACTTCTTCACTAATGGATTGCTTGGCATATCACTTCTCAAGCCCAAAAGCAATGGGCTTTCGGACGTAATATTTTTTAGACGGTTACAAGCAAAACTCGGTCGATCTAGGGGATAACTCATCCGATTTTTCCTATAGGAAAATTGTCCGATTTATGTATAAATCACCCGATTTTTGACAATAGTAAGTGCTCGCCTCTTGACTCGTTTCCTTCCTTCCTTGTATGACTCTTCTACGCACTTTCTTTGCTCTTCATGACTCCTCAAAGTTTCCTTACGCTTCCTTATTGACCTTAGTTGCTCCTTGCTCCACTTTCGCTTCCAATTCCATCGAATTTACCTATAATTCAACCAAAACTCGTGTAGACCTCTATTTTCGAAATATAAATGAAATAAACCTTAAAGGTACACAAATCTCTCCGAATGCAAGGGAAATTGAGGTAAAACATCCACAATATGCATGGTTATAATGGCATATAATTCATGTCATCAATAAGCTGCCTTAAGCTACTTCATCTTCCTTCAGCTTGCACTCCCAAACACGAAGCAATTTTGTATAGTAAAAAGCATAAGCTTTCATAAGCTTTGATAAGCTTGCATAAGTTGCTGCCAAACGGGGCCTATGTGGGTTTGTAATAACTTTTAAACCTCCATGCTTTAACTGTTTTTTCTCCCTTGTTGAAAGACAAATGGGGAGAAATTATATGCGTGATCTGATATTTCTACATTCTGGATTTTCATTTTTTCGATATTATTGCATATGCATCGCTAACATTAAATGCATGTTCGATATTTGCTTTGTCTTCCATCAAGCGGAAGATTGATAACTCCACCTTAGTTATATATTTGTATATATGATGATGAAAGACTTAGCATTTTGCACGGTTTATAGATCAACAAATATCGATTATATTTCTAGATTGCATGGTTTGATTTTGTGTTTGTTAAATGTGTGCAGGCCTTGAAAAACATTTCAAAGGATGAACGGAGGCCTTGAAACACGTTACAAGGGACAAGCGCAGAGTTTGAATAACAGTTCAAGGGTTCAACACGGAGGCCTTGAAAAACATTTCAAGGGATAAAAGCCGAAACCTTGAAACACGATACAAGGGATACATCGGTTGGAAGCATTTCAAAATAAGATTCAATCTCAACAACCAAATCCACCAAGGATAAAGAGAAAATCTTCAAATAAGATATCAAAAGAAGATCTCGGCCAGTTCAATAAAGAAAATCTCCAACGGACTTTGAAGAGGAGATATCGGCCCAACAAAAAGATCTTGTAAAGATCTTAACCGACACAAGAATGGAAGATTTCCTCCAACGGATCTCACAAAGATCTCGTATCCAAGGAAGATCTTCAACGGCTATCAAAGAGAGATATCTTCAACCAAAATATCCTCAACAAAAGAAGATCTCGGAGCTTGAAACAAGGACTTCAACGGCTCTTTCAAGAGAAGATCTTGAAGAAGAAAACTCTCAACGTGCGTCAAAGGAGATGAAGAAGATTGAAGATCTTACAACGGCTACTTCATCTCAACCTAACACCGTTTTCCATGGTGAAAGAAGAACTTCACAATGGTCCTTTCTACAACGGCTAGAAGACTTCTCCATCGAAGACTATAAATGAAGATGATGATTGAAAAGAACACAACAAACTTACACGGAAACATCTAAGTCTTCAAGCGATCAAAAGCATCTTCATTCGTTCCAAAAGTTTTTCTTCCTCTTAGTTTACAAAAGCTTACATCCCGAGAGAGGGAAAAACACGAGAGCTTCATTGAAATATCTAGAGAGTGTTATACTCGAGTGTGTGTTACTCTATGAAGTAACTAGACTATTATTACTAGATTAAGAGTTGGAACTAGATCGTAGCATTGACTATATGAGAGAAGAAGGGGATTTCTTCTAGGTTGTATCTAGGGCTCTTTGAAGCAGATAATAGATGGTTAGATCCTACGGGCAAAGAAACCCTAGGACGGAGATGTAGGTTGTTAGAGTTGAACTTCGTAAACATATCACCGTGTCGATCTTTACTTTCCGCACCATTTCTTGCTTAATTGTGACTAATGTTGTTTTGCAGGTTTTTGGAGTCAAGGCCTTGAAATTACTTTCAAAACCCTTGAAAACCAGTTGTGTCACAAAGAGCACAAAACGACATCAAGACCTTGAAATTAGTTTCAAAGCCTTGAGATAGGTTTTTGCGAAAAGTTCTCATACTCTATTCGACCCCCTTCTAGAGTATCCATATCCTTTATATATATATATATATATATATATACATATATGGTTCTTCAGAGGTTATTTTATGCCCAAATAAACCAGCGTAAAGTAAACCATTCTACAAGTAAAGGGTACAAAAATTAAAGCATAACTTTGTAAACTAAATGAAGAGAAATAAGCTCCAAAGTGAAGAGACCCAAGTCTTGTTAAAATTTGATTAATGTCTTAAAATGCGGGTCGTACATTTGAAACTTGCCCTTTTTTAGGTCTAAACTTGGAAGTTTCTGTATTCCATTCACATATGAGGGGTGGATAGATATGCCAAACCTACTTTACCTCAATACATTAATATTGTATAAATTAACTAGTTTAGTACCCGCACCTTGTGCGGAATCGTCTAAATAAATATTATATTTTCACTTTCATATATTATATATTTGATATCAATTTATAGTAAAGATTATTTTTTATTAATTAATATGACTAACATATGAGGATTAATTTTTTTAAAATAAATAAAAGAACATAATTAAAATTCTATTACAAAGATTATTTTTCGAGTATTATATTTATACCTTAATATATTATCACTTTTACTTAGATTTAGATAGAGGAGCAAAATTTGATTTAGTTTTAAATTAAACAAATGTGTCAAATCTTGTTAGAAGATTTACGTTAGATTTTCTCAACAAATCGAGTTTCAATAAATCAGTTTGTTAATTTTTATTGGTAGATAGGTAGATTTATTTTATTTTTATTATTTATTTTAATAAAATTGACGTGGCATGATGACTGTTTAAAAATTCTAATAAAAATTTTTTTTATGAAATAATTAATGACAAATTTGTAAATACGTTGTGGCAAATCTGTAAATAAATTGAAAAAGAACTGATGTGGACAGCCTTAGAGATTGACACGTGGACAAAATGGGTGCTGCCTTATTAATATACACAGATACGTATTGCATGTGATGACCGCCAAAAGCATCAAGATTTCCTACTTTTGTTGTCGCCGACGGCACCTAAAATTGGTGATTATTTTACATGTTTTCTTTAAAAATAAAAATAATAAAAAAGTAAACAAAGTGTATTATATTTATATGACAAATTCCTTAATTTGTGATTAAGAAGAAGAGATCCATTCTGATGCAACTCTTTATTGACCAGCCTCCCGTAATAAAACAGATCCACTTTGCACGTCTTCTCCAACCCCAACGAAAACCAGACAGATCCAGACAAACAATTCACTCCCTGTCGAATTCAAATGGGGGTGCAAAGAGAGCATAATCACACGAACCTTCCCAAGAGGATTATCCTGGTTCGACATGGCGAAAGTCAAGGCAACAAGGACGTCAAAGCTTACTCCACCATCCCTGACAACAGAATTCCCCTTACCCCCGAAGGAATTCAACAAGCTCGCGCTGCTGGACGTGCCATCAAAACCCTAATTTCAGAGCTTCCACCTCAATCCTCTTCCTCCCCTTCCTCTTCCGCGTCCTCTTCCTCTTCCTCTTCCTCTTCTTGGCGTGCATACTTCTACGTCTCTCCCTACCAGCGCACCCGATCCACGCTTCGTGAGATAGGCACGGCCTTCTCCAAGCGGAGGATCCTCGGCGTCAGAGAAGAGTGCAGGATCAGGGAACAGGATTTTGGGAATTTTCAAGTTGAAGAGGAGATGAGGTCTGTCATGCAGACTAGATTGAAGTTTGGGAGGTTCTTCTATAGGTTTCCTGAAGGGGAATCCGCTGCTGATGTCTATGATCGTGTTTCAAGTAAGTCTCCTTATTCTTTTAATTTTAATATTGCACCTGTCCTTTTCTCACTTGTTCCAGATCTTTCCTGTGCCTTTTTTTATCTTATTTTTATTGTTGTGAGCTGGTGATGCTAGTCAATAGTAAGCTTACTTCTAGCTTCTTCACCGCTTTAATTATTGGGGAGAAATTGAGGAGCTTTAGGCAGATGGAGTGCTGGGCTTGGGGAAGAGGTTTTTGGCATAGATTAAGAAATGGCTTCGATGATAGATCAACCAGCTTCATTGCTAGGATCTTTCTACTGTCAATTGAGTAGACAAATTACCGGGTGCTTTTCTTGTATGCCTTTAACTTCGTAAGGATGAAATTTTTGTTGTGAACATTCTTTTTCCAAACAAGGTTCTCATTCCGGATAAGGGTTTTTGCATTTTCACCTGCAATATCACTTCCTTGGATTCCTATCAGACCATAGCTTCATCTTCAATGGTTTTTTTTTTTTTTTCCTGGAATGCTTGAGGTGTTTTTTTTGTTAATTTTGCTGGTTCTATGAGAATTGCCTGCTAAAGTAATGAAAGACAAATTGGTAATGCAGAACCTATCTTTATAGTACATATTGATATATTCCAAACAAACTCTGTTTTCCACAACAACTGAAGCACATTCTTATTTGATGTATGCAGATATATGTATTCTCAACAGCAATGCCTATATAAAATCCATATATTTCCTACCACTTATATAGTTATATACTTATATGATATGAGTGAAGCTAACACAGGCAAGCGGATACCATTTACACCTTTTGTGGTTTTTCTTTAGTGGGAACCTCAGATAATTTCATGTAGGATCAATCCTTATTCTGCTTATATCTGATTGAATTAAAGAAGGAAGGTTTAGTTGCAGTTGTCAATCTGTGTTTACAATTGTCAAGCACTTGGCTGTGTATCTTGGATGAGATCACATAATAATGAACCCAGAGTGCTGAATTGAGATTTCTATGTAAGTTGATTATTTTTTCAACATGTGATTAATATCTCTACACAGCATTGACAGCAACCTGAGAAGTGAGAATGCATGGCTATTTTAATATGTTCTTTAGTTAGAAGTTGTGCTGCTCTACTCAGCTTGATATTGCTGTCAGTTATAAAACAGTTGATGATGATGATGATGATTCAACTTGCAAACTGCAGGCTTTATGGAATCATTGTGGAGGGACATAGACATGAACAGGCTGCATCACGACCCTGCTCAAGATCTAAATCTCATAATAGTGACACACGGTCTAACTGCACGTGTGTTCTTAATGAAGTGGTTCAAGTGGACCGTTAAACAATTTGAAGGCCTGAACAATCCGAAGAACTGTGAGTATCGGGTGATGCAGCTAGGGCCTGGAGGAGAGTACAGTTTGGCTCATTGTCACACGGAAGAAGAGATGCTAGAATGGGGCCTCTCCCCGGACATGATAGCCGAGCAACAATGGAGAGTCCATGCCAAGAGAGGCAGTCAATGGATCGACAAGTGCCCTTGGTATCTAGACGATTTCTTTGATAACCTAGCGGTGTCAGATGACAGCGGTAGCGATTATGATGATTGCAATTAGACTTCTACTGATTTACAAATGCAATGTACCTAGTGGCTTTACTGTTCTTTGGGTCCATAACTGACATAATTATTGTTGATGTATCATTATTTTTGTGTAGTTTGTGAATAAAGTTGGAGTTTTTCTGATCTAAGAATTCAAACTTCTGATGGTGTGATCAACATTCATCTAACATTGAAGGAGAATTTTGTATCACTGCAATTAAATTACAGTTTCATTACATGTACCTGTAAGTTTTCACCTGATTCATATGAATTATGTACAGATTTGCTTGCCTTGTCTTCCCCGACACATGGATCATGCAAGGATTCAACGCCATGGACGTTGATTCCTCCATCAGTATGATGTTGATGTTGAAAGTGGCCTTTGAGGCAGTTTAGGGTGATCTACCCCGCCTAAAATCACAGGCTTTGCGGCTTGGATGGCCAGGGGTTTCAAGAGATTGCAATTCCTCAAGTTTCTCCATTGCAGGGTTCTCTGTGCTCACCATAAGAGGTTGATTGAGAGAGATGTGGGAACTTGAGCAAGTTTTGCATTGAGATTTTCATGTTTTAAATATAAATAATTTATGATGATATTCTCAAGTCTATAGTTGGTAGAGTGACCGTAAAGGCAAAACCTAAGATATTCTTTTCTTGTTCGCAAATATTTCTTGTTTTCTTGTTTGCAAATTTTTTTTCTTCCTACAATAATTATTAAGTGTATACTATTTATATTTTATATTTTATTAAGTGTATACTATTGAAAAAATACTTTTATATTTATATAGGAAAACAATAATGTGATAATTTCCATCATGATAAGGAGTAAAAACATCTAATAATTCTTGAATTCAAAAATAAGACGATCTCGAGTTGTGCCAAATGTCCAGCATATGGACAATAATTAGGGGTGTAAATGGGATTAGGATTCCCGAAATTCGCGGGTACTATCCGTGATGGGACGGGGACGGGGACGGAGATTTTAATCGGGTAAGGAGATGAGGAAAAATTGATTACCCGCTTTGGGATGGGGATGGGGATGAAGATACGGGTATTTGCCCCACTCCCCGATGCGAACCCAAACCCGCCGTGGAACCCGATAGGAAACCTGACAGGGAACCCCGACGGGGATACATAAATAAGCAATATTTATTTATATTAGACACTAGCAGAAAATGCGGTTGTAGCCACGACATTACCCGCGTTGGTGACCATGAAACTACCCACAAAATGACCTACCCTCGAATTTAACCACAAATTTACCTCGCGTGATAATTAGTGGCTACATATGCCGTGGCTAAATTTTTCCACACTATTTACCCTCGAAAATATAATTCGTGGTTAATATACCCACGAAATGTTTTTCGAGGTTAACTTTGTGGGTATATCCGAGGGTAATAGTGAAGGTACTATCTAGTGTAAATGGAGCTTAAAGTCGAGGGTGAATTCGAGAGTACATTTTAAGGGTAAATTCGAGGGTAATACTGGAGGGCAAATTCGAGGGTATAATCAAGGGTAAAATTGGAGGGCAAATTCGAGGGTATATTCGAGGGCACAACTGAAGGACAGTTTTGAGGGTATATTTGATTGAGGGTACCATTAGAGGACAATTTCGAGGGTACAATTGGAGGGAAAATGCGAGGGTGAATTCGAGGGTACCGTTGGAGGGAAAATGCGAGGGTATATTCATGGGTAAATACTCGAGGATAATAGTAAGAGGTTCAATTTTATTGATAACCTCGTTTAATTTTTGTCAATGCTATATTTTTGAAGTTACAAGATATAAGACCACAATTATAATGGAAGACAATATATTAATTGAATTGCAAATATATGTCAATTTTTTAAGTACAAAACCTACCAAATCAAGATTGACATACCACATATAACTAATGCCACGCTAAACTTCACCAAACATCAATCCAAAAACCTGTAATCCCCACAAGGAAAATTCAAAGTCAATGAATCGAGAAAGATATCATACTAAGAAGTTGAGAGAGGTGGTGTGCTCACTTAAACACCCTTTTGTACCCTTAGTAGCTCTAGTAAGTTGTTTTGTTGTTGTTCCATGCAATCTCACCTCGTTTATTGAGGCTTCTAGCTTTTCCTTCATCTCTTTTACCTCGGTTTTCAAAGGTTCCATCTCTTGAGATGTACGGTAAGTTTGAAAAGAATTCCCATAATTGAAACAATTTGCAACCAAGCCGGTGCGAGAGTCCCATGTTGTTCTCCTAATCCAAAGATCCTTCCATTGTTTGGACCCTTACATGCTTGGACCCAAATTTCATCATCATTACGATGAGTGTCGGTCTCATCAATGTCAGATGAAGAATGTTGAGCATATAGACGGTCATATTCATCCTACAAAAACAAATATTAAGAAATAATATCATCACCAGCAACAACCAACAAAAACACAAGCAATAAAACAACCATCATAATTAATCATCATCTTCATCATAAAAATAAAAATCAAACATTCTTCATCTTTGTTTGATCAAAAGAGAAGCCCTTGAACTCTAAATATCACAACTTACAAATATTGTAAAAAGTTGCATTTACAAATCATAAATAATGCATCTTGTAAATATCACAGTTTACAAATCATAATTAATGTATCGTGTAAACATCACAGATTACAAATGATAGCTTATGATTGAAAAGTAAATATCACAACCTACAAATTACAATTGAAAAAACAATTTATGGTGTCTTGTATACTTGTTTACTGTGTCTTGTATATCACAACTTACAAATAGCTTACAATTGAATTATTGTTTATGTGTTTACAAATACCTTACAAATAAAACAACATAATCAGTTTGGTATGCCCTTAATGTAACACCCACAATCCACGGGACTCGAAGTGCTACATTGGGCTAGGATCTTGTTACGCTAGGAAATAGCACAAAAAGCTTTACATTTATAAACTCGAACTAAAATCCTAATCTACCTAGCGAAACCCGCAGTGTACGGGTCGTTTTGTAGAAAGGAAAGTATTCCGAGGTCAAACACAAGGACTGAGGCGAAATCAAGTCATTCAATGATCAAAGATAGTGCAAATCTAGTCTAAGAAAAGAGAAAGAAATAAAGAAATGAAAATCTAAATGTTTTTGGTGGGTTTTTAGGTGATCAATCAAGGATCACAATTCATGCAAAATGAACAATCAACTATGCTAACAAATCAACGAAAACAAAAGTAACGCAAGCACAAACTATGTGATCAAAGAGAGAAAAGTGGATTCTAGAGGTCAAGATTTTCGGTTATGGCATTGGACTCAAGGTTCTAAAGATTCTAAGGACAAGGCTGCGGTGTTGGGAAAGGGTGTTTCTCTAATGGAAGCAATTACCGGGTAAGTCTCATGCTTCACTAATCCCGCACCAAACTCCTATCACCGGGTAAGTCTCAAGGAGGTAAAGTTGGGAATTCTACACAAACCGGACACTACTTAAGGGGCAAACCTCTCCTTACCGGGTAAGTCTCGGAAAAAGTAAGTCTCAAGTAATAATCCTAGCACACTCAATCCAATAGCGGCTTGTGAGGCTCACTACTACCTAGAATTCATCATCTTAGGTATCTAAGATCGGAAATCATCGGGTAGATCTCTTCCCTCACTTAGGTTGATAGCATTAGGTGATCCTAAGCTAAATTAAGCTTAATAAACACTAGGATTTCAACAACCTAACACCCTAGCATACAGATTCATCAATTAAAGAGCAACAGAGAGGAAAATCGGGTGGATCATGGAAAAATCGGCCGATTTAACTGAAGAACAGCCCGATTTTTCCTTCTGGAATGGGTTTCGTGCATACAAATCATCCTAAACTAACATATAAGTCCATTCTATCATCACCCAAGCTATAACCATCAATCCATCACTCCAGAATCACAACAAACTAGCAATAACATGCATTTCAAGATCTAAAATCACCATACAAGCATACATGGAATCCATAGCAAGAAGATGAAGTAAGGAAATGAAAGCAATGAAACTTAGCTAGATTTTAGCTCAAAACAAGTCTTTCAACACACCAAATGTAGCTCCAAGTCGGATCTTACAACCTTCAACAAGCTTCTTCACAAAAATCACTCAAATCTCACTATGAAATTGAAATCTACACTAATCTCTCTCAAGAACACCCACAAGGGTGTCTTGAAGAGAGCTCCCAATTGGAAGATTCTTTTGGGAAGATGCTAGAGGATGTGTGTGAGGAGGAGAATTGAATGAATCAACAACAACTTTGAAGGACCACTTATATTCTCCACCAAGAGCAAGGCCGGACAAGAGATCGTGGGACACGTGGCTTAAGCTATCAAAGGCCCAAAAATCGACCCAGTAGGAAAAATCGGCCGATTTTCCTGGGTGTAGGTCGATTTTCTTCAATAGAAGCATGCTATGATCGTCTAGCCATGAGTTGCTCCATTGCTTGCACTAATAGTGATCTTTGTGTCCTTTGTTGCTCCAATTATGCTCCTCCAAGGCTTTGGATGTGTACCATCATGAGGCTTGGCCCTCAAATGTATCGATTATCGTCCAATAGATCCCCTAATTACCTACAAAACCGATAAAAGGTAGTGTAGACGTCTTTTCTAGAAATGTGCATGAATTGAGCGAAGACGTCATGAACCAATGCCAAAACGAGCATGAATGAGTGAGAAATCTATCTAAATGATTACCTAAACCTAAGTCATAAATCGTGTTATCAGATTTCACAATGGATCCTGACCCTAGCCTGACAACAAGTTCACTAGATCTTACAACAAGGCACATGTAGATTATAACCAAAATACATAAAAGCTGAATATAATACATCAAAAGAGTTTACAAACACAAAGCCGAGTATAAAACATCAACCATAAACATCTAATACAAAAGATCCCCTATCCCAGACATCCTAATGTACAAAAGTCTTCGGCTGGTCACACCATCTGGCTCACTCTACAGTCTTCCTAACCTGCAGATCATCTACAACACGGTATACACCGTTAGCTACAACAATGAATAAGTATGAAGGTAATAGAACAAACACACATCAGCATCTCATACATGCAATGCCACACACATTCATTTATTATCTTTCATTTACGTTATTCCATTAATAATTCAACATCTTTTGCAACACGAGGAGCCTCAAGAACCTCGTCTCATCCAACGTAACACAAGAGTTTTGCATGGGGGTGATCATCACTCGTCCCCTCCTGTGAGATCATCTTCAGAGCACCTCCTCCTACCCGCAAGCGGAGGCAAGTTGTCACGACCCGTTATAATACACTTGGTCCATTTAAAAGAAATAAATGCTCATCCTAGTCCGGTTTAGGTTATAAATGCACAAGCATATAAACACACACAACCATCACAATCACACAAATCCACAACCGTGCGCTAAGTAAGTCCTATGGACTTACCTGTAACACTCGTATATAATACCACGTCACATACTGCAAGGGTTAGGAGACTCGTCTTCATAACCATAACCAACCTACAACCTCAATCTAAACCTCAAAATCATAACATGCTCACAAATGCCTAAGGCATAACCTCAACATAAACACGAGTGCCTAAGGCACATCTCTATCATACCACTCATCCTAACCAAGCTAGCCTAGCCAACATCTAAGCCAAGGCCAAAGGAAAGGAAGGAAGGAAACATACCAACAAGGTATGCCCTGAATGTACCAACAGAAACAAGGAACTCCAAGCTGACCTAGGAGGCGCAGGGGCGTCTCACCCAAGGCGTAGGGGTGGCCACAAGCAGGCGCAGGGGCGGCTGTCTGTGCAAAAGCTTGGCCCCGACTTCTCTTCGATCCCTTTCTCGACTCTCTTCACTTCTTCGCCACACCACAACAACACACATACACATATACATATGTATGAACATCAAAACAGCCAGGAAAGGATCTAACACAAGTTTACTTGTGATCCTAAGCTAGGAAAGGAAGAAAGAAACAAGGAAGAAGAAGTAAAGAAAGGAAAGAAGAAAAGTTGGCTTACCACAACCAGAAACCTAAGCAGCCATGGAGGTCCACACCATCATCGTCCTACATCACCTCAACACAACAACAACAGCTCTCAGCAACAAGCTCAAGATCTTCCAAGGCCAAAATCAACACCAAACTCTCAAAAGCTCTCTCATAAGATCAAGAAGATTAAAGAAGAGAGGAGGAAGGAGAAGAAGAACGTAAGAGGGATGAAGAAGCTGGAATGAGGTAAGGAAACCCCTCATATGAAGTATTGGAAGCTATATAAGAAGCTAACCAAAAGCAAAGTTAAGAGGTCAACAAAGGTGGCTGCAGCCGCACAATCCCGCAGGGGCGGATCAGGCAAGGCGCAAGGGCGGCCCTTCTGAGGCACAGGGGCGGCTCACATGATCCGTAGGGGCGGCTGACAGGGTCCAGCAAGGGCTCAGCTAAGGCTCAGCAAGGCTCCTAGGCTTTAAAGACTAAGGCTCTTACATCACACCCCCCTAAAAACAAGTTTCGCCCAGAAACTTGCAAAATCCCAAACCTCTCGGACCCATAAGCTGAGGTATAACTCTGAGCACTATCATCAACTCTCAACAAGGTCTAGAGGAAGATCATCTCTAACCAAACACTAACCACATCACACTAGCATGGAGGAAAACCGTCTCCAGCCAAAATGTACACGTAACACAACTACGTGGAGGAAAACCGTCTCCACTCACACTATGTCCATCAACGATAGCAAGGAGGAAAGAACCATCTCCATCTATTCCTAACACACACACACAATAGCATGGAGGAAAGAACCATCTCCATCTATACCTATCTCGCGCTAGCAAACAAGATCTAACAGATCACATGCACATATCACAATTAGCACAAAAACACAACATATCACATAAGCACATAGCATAACATGCACTCACCAAGAAGGCACTAAGATCTATTCGTGGATTCTACTGGTGCATCTATCTCGGCGTAGAACTTTGGATATTTCCTTTGGACACTATCCTCCGTCTCTCATGTAGCCTCATCAGGTCCTCGTCTCGACCATTGTATCCTCATCATAGGATTGTCCTTCAAACGCAGGTGTCTCACATCTCGCTCTAGGACTACAATAGGGTGCTCTGCAAACGTGTGATCCGGCTCAACCACCAGATCATCATAACTCACGATGTGCCTCGGATCTGGTATATACACCCTCAGCTGAGACACATGAAACATAGGATGAATACCCTCTAACCTCAGAGGCAATGTTAATCTGTAGGCTGCCCTCCCGACTCTATCTAGTATCTCAAAAGGACCGACATATCGGGGACTCAACTTCCCCTTTATGCCAAAACGTTTGACGCCTCGCGTCGGAGATACTCTCAACCAGACGTGAGATCCTACCCTGAACTCTAGAGGTTGACGCCTCCTATCTGTATACGACTTCTGGCGACTCTGTGCAACCAACATCCTCTCTCTGATCAGCGCTGCTCGAGCCATATCATCCTGAATCTGCTCTGGCGCTATCCCACTAATACTGCTAGGATCATCCCAGCATAAAGGTGTACGACACCTACATCCATACAGTGCCTCATAGGGAGTCATCCCTATAGATGCATGCCAGCTGTTGTTGTATGAGAACTCAACGAGTGGGAGGTAATCAGACCATCCCTGTCCTCAATCCAACACACAGGCTCGCAACATGTCCTCTAAGGTCTGGATGGTCCTCTCTGTCTGACCATATATCTGGGGATGAAACGTAGTCGTAAAGTGTAGACTCGTCCCCAAAGCAGTCTGAATCTGCTGCCAGAATCTCGATGTAAATCGCCCATCACGATCAGAGATGATCGTCCTTGGTACACCATGGAGTCTCACTATTTGTCTAGTGTACTCCTCAGCTAATCTGCTCACTAGCCACGTCTCTCTGATGGGAATGAAATGTGTCATCTTCGTCAGTCTGTCAACGATCACCCAAATGGAATCAAAGCTCCTACTGGTCCTCAACCCGGTCACAAAATCCATGGAGACGTCCTCCCACTTCCACTGCGGCACTGACAGTGGATGGAGCTCACCTCCAGGCCTGAAATACTCTATCTTGACCTGCTGACAGGTCGCACACTAAGCCACAAATCTGGCTACATCGGGCTTTAGCCCTCCCCACCAATATGAACGTCTCACATCATGGTACATCTTACTCGCACCTGGATGTACATAGTAAGGTGTACAATGAGCCTCTTGTAAGATCCTCTGTCTCAACTCTACATCAGCAAGAACATCGATGCAATCATGTCGTCTCATCACTCCATCGGCTCCAATGGAAAACTGTGGTGCCTCTCCACGAGACATCCTCTCTCTAATCCTTGTCAAGGTCAGGCAGGTCCCCTACTTCTGTTGAATCTCATCCAACAGACCAGGTAGAACCTCTAAAGCAAACAACTAGGCATCCTAATCAGGAAACAGGATGTCCATCTCTAGCCACGCTAGATCCCTCTAAAGCCGAGGCTGTATAGTCAGTTTGGCAATCGCCTTCTATCGAGGTGTCTTCCTGCTGAAGGCGTCAGCTACCACATTCGCCTTGCCTGGATGATACAAAATCTCAAGGTCAAAGTCCTTGATCAACTCAAGCCATCGATGTTGGCGGTTATTCAATTCCCGTTACGTGAAAATGTACTTCAGACTCTTATAGTCTGTGAAGATCTGACATGTAGCACCATACAGGTTATGTCTCCAGATCTTCAAAGCATGAACTACCGCTGCCAACTCCAGATCATGAGTCGTGTAGTTCTCCTCATACGTCTTCAGCTGTCGAGACACATATGCAATCACTCTGCCTCTCTGCACCAGTACACATCCCAAGCCCAGCTTGGATGCATCACTGTAGACCACAAAATCATCAGAATCCTCTGGTTGTGCCAAGACAGGAGCAGAAATCAAATGCCTCTTCAACTCCTCAAAACTCTAAGCGCAGTAGTCTGTCCATACGAAACTGGTAGTCTTCCTTAGAAGACTCGTCAGTGGACGGGCAATCACAAAAAATCCCTCCACAAAGCGTCTATAACAACCGGCTAGGCCAAGAAAGCTACGTACTTCCTTGACGTTCGTCAGTGTCATCCATGCAGCAACAGACTCGATCTTCCCTGGATCTACCATAATCCCGTCGGCGGAGACGATATGTCCAAGGAAAGCAACCTCAGACATCAAGAACTCACACTTAGAGAGCTTGGCATACAACTCTCTATCTCTCATAATCTGCAAAATTGTCATCAAATGTCCAACATGCTCCTCTCTGCTAAAAGAGTACACCAGAATGTCATCAATGAAAACCACCACAAACTGATCTAGGAAGTCGATGAAGATACCGTTTATCAACTCCATGAAGACTGTTTGGGCATTCGTCAGCCCAAATGGCATCACTACAAACTCGTAGTGTCCATAACGGGTACGAAATGCCGTCATGTGCACATCCTGCTCTCTCACCCTCAGCTGGTAATATCTGAACGCAACTCGATCCGGGAGGAGACTGTCGCTCCCTGAAGCTGATCAAGTAGATCATCAATACGAGGCAGTGGATACCTGTTCTTGATGATCACCTTGTTCAACTCTTTGTAGTCTATACACAATCTCAACGATCCGTCCTTCTTCCGCACGAAGAGGATAGGTGCACCCCATGGTGAAACGCTAGGGCGTATGAAGCCCTTCTCAGCCAACTCCTCGAGTTACTTCTTCAGCTACAACATCTCGACAGGTGCCATACGGTATGGGGCCTTCGAGATGGGTCTCGTGCCAGGCTCCAAATCAATCCTAAAGTCTACGCTCCTTTGAGGTGGCAAACTAGACGGCTTTGCAAACACGTCTATAAACTCACAGACCACTGATATGTCCTCCAAAGCTGGACTCTCTCCATCCTTCATGGCGTAGCACTAGAAGGCATCGCATCCCTGTGCAATCAGTCTAGCTGCTCGTACACCACTGATAACGGATCCCGTCTTCCCAAGGTCCTAACCCCGGAAGACCTCTATTGGACCTATGTCGGTAGAGACTGTAACAGTTCTCTTACCCACATCTAACACCACACGATGTCTACGCATCCAATCCATACCTAATATGACTTCTTCATGCATCAAGGGCATGACTAAGAAGTCAACAAGCAATATACGAGTCCCTAAGCATAGGGGACAACTACGTATCTCCTGGGTACCTCTGACCCTACTACCATTAGGTAACCCTATAGTAAAGGGTTCCCCCTCTATGGTAGACAAACTCAAACGCTCAACACAAGCATGATAGCATGAATTATAGTCTATATTTTGGGGTTTGTTTGGACGTTTTATCTTCAATAATCTGCATGTTTGTATGTATAATATGTGATTATATTACCATTTCATCTACCTTTGCGGGAATCGAGGTCTACACCTAGTTTTGTTGTAATCGTAGGTAAAATGGCACGTTTTGCATCAAAAAGGAGCAAAAGGAGCTATGGAGTCATTGGAGCTACATCCAGGAACATAAGGAACCATCCAGGAAGCATAGCCATGGATTTAAGATTTACTTTGGTACAGATTTGAGAGATTTCACATTCAGTTGTTACTCACCTCGGTTGACCACAGATTCACCTCGACCGAGGTGATCCAGAGAAGTCGACTCGACCGAGGCGAACACCTGGGACGCGGCGAGAATATTTTATTCTTGGCTGAGATATTTTATCATTGGAAAGAGATCTTATATTTTTGGGCTTGGCTCCTGGAAGGAAGAAGATAATTCAGATCATATATTTCACCCATTTTTATGGGAAGAGATCTTTCTAAGATATCTTATCTTTGGAGGGTTATTTTCCTATAAAAAGGGTTGGATTTCCACAAATCCAACATCTCGCTACATCCGCTATCACTCGGAACAACCTGCATATAGTTGGAGATTCCGCAACATACGCAGCAGCAGCCATACTCCAGTTGGGAGATTTGAAGAACCTTTTTGAAGGTTGAAGAAGGAAGATTGTAGCTTTTATAGCTTTTGAAGGGTTTTTGTAAGATTATCTTAGATTCCCTTCCTTGTTGTCTTGCCTTGTTGGATTTCTATCCAAGGAACGCTTTTGTTGTGATATTTGATTCAGTTATTGAAGTCTTTTCATTAAATTCTTCTTGTTCAAATATTCACCTTCTTCCCATACACTTGATTAATACTTTCATGATGAAGAGTGGCTAATTTCCTTGTGTGATTCTAGGGTGATTGGCTGAAGGTTGTGGGAAAAACAATGATAGAATAATCTTAGATTCCAGTAGGACCCTGAAAGTTCGAGTCTTTAACCTTAATCCTAAGCATCTCGCTCAGTCGATGAACATCTCGGCCGGGGTGGAATTCGTCTGACCGAGGTGACTTATCTGATCCGAAACTGAGAGTTAAGTGTTAGAGTTTGCCAAATCCTATTCTTATTACACCTTTCCTGGTTCAATGCAAGCTTAGGATGAGACTTACCCGGTAATTCCTTAGTTTGTTTAATTAAGATCATAAGTGTAGGTAATAAAGGTTTATCCTTTATTGAGGTTTGAGTGTGCTTTCATCCCATCTTTGTGAGTTAGCCTGAGACTTACCCGGTAAAGGTTGATTCTATTCCCTTAGATGGTGTGTTAGTTTGAGGTTATAGTTCTTTATCTTAATTCCTTGAGACTTACCCGGTAATAGGAGTTACGGTTTTGGATTAGTGAGTAGTGAGACTTACCCGGTGATCTACTCCACTTTAGTAACACCTTCCCTATGCAAAAATCTCAACTTTGTCCGCTTATCTTTAGATCTTGAGTTGGAACCACAACTAGATGCTTTAATCCCTAGAATTGCATATTTCCTTTATTGACTTCTATATCATCTTTGATTGTTTTGATCACCTCTTGTGGTTAGTATTTACATAAGCATACCGTAATTGGACTTTGTTTCACTAAGTCCCTGTGATCGACCCCTGGAATTCCTTGCTTTTTACTACGATTGACCCGTACACTGCGGGTTCGCATCCTTGTTTTAAGCTTACGTCTTGGGTTATAAATTTAAAGCTTGCACACACCGTTTGGAGTGAATAAGTTTTTGGCGCCGTTGCCGGGGACTTGGTCTAGACCGAGCCGGTTACGGTTTGCTCTTGGGGCACTTGCCCCCGTGTCTACTAACCACTCTACTTGAGTGACTTTTGCAGGTTCTTTCTTAGATTTATGCGAAGAACCCGCACTAGGAAGGAAATCGTTCCTTACGATCCCGAACCAGAAAAGACATACAAACGACGCTTAAGAGAAGCAAAGATGGCCCACCAAGACAACCGCGATCTTGAGGCCGAATTGAAAGAGGCGCTAGAGCTGCTACGTCTCAGCAAGGAAGAGCTAAGACAAGAGAAAGAAGAAACTCGCACCAGGACTGAAGCAATCGAAGCAGATATGACCGCTTTGAGAGACCAATATCAACTTCGACCGAGGGAAGATCCAGTTGCTGATCCTCGACCGATGCAGGATCCAGTTGCTGACCCTCGACCGAGGCAGGTCCCAATACCTAATGCCCCGGCCGAGGTACCTCCACCTCGGATGCCAGTCCGAGACGCTTTTCCTGGAGGAATCCCACAAACCCTAGGTCAAAGGATGGACCCTAATCAACAACTGAGGCGTCCAGGAGTTAACCTAGGAGATCCAGCGGACCATGACTACGAACTTCGACCGCAAGTTCTATTCATGATTCGCCAATGCCAATTCAGAGGGCTAGAGAAGGAATCACCACATCAACATCTTCAAAACTATGAGATCTTGATGGAGACCTTGAGACCTTCGAGGATTGATAATAACAACTACAAGCTAAGACCTTTTTACTTTTCTTTAAAAGATAGAGCTCTTACTTGGTATCAATCTCTTCCTCTAGGAAAAATTAGCACATGGGAGGAGATGACGACGGAATTCTTGACCAAATTCTTTCCCCCTTCAAAGACCGCTGAAATGAGAGGGAAGATCAATGCTTTCATTATGAAGGACAAGGAGAGCTTGTCCAAGTCATGGGAGCGGTTCAAGGACATTCTTTTGGATTGCCCACATCATGGGATTCCAAAGTTAGAGTTGTTGGAGATATACTTCAAGGGACTGGACGGAAGCACCCAGTTCAATCTCCAACTACTCTCCGCCGGTACCTTCATGGACATGGCGATTGACGAAGCTTGGGACTTCATCGAGAAGCAAGCTTTGCATATGGAGAAGTACACCCACCAAGGAGCTGAAGGTGGAGTTAAAAGAGTTAACTTCCAAGAAACTCAGCCCAACAACAATCAACTCTCGTCTTTGAAGAATGACGTGAAGCAATTGAAGGAACTCTTGGTTGCTCAAACCAAGAAGGAAGAGCAAGGACAAAGGAACAACAACAACGGATACCGTAATAACAACAACGGTTCCAGGAACAACAACTACAACAACAACAATAGAGGATCCAATAGCAATAATTGGAGGGCGAACAACCAAAATTCTGGTAACAATCATTCAAACTCCAACTCTAACAATTCCTCTAACCCTTTCCTCTCTCCCCCTTCTTCTTCTTCTTCTACTCCATTAAAGAGCCAGGGGCAAGGATCAAGTTTGTCTCAACCAGAAAAGAAAGACGCAGTTCTGGAGGCTATCTTGATCAAGCTCAACGCTATGGAGACTTCTATGACTTCATTTTCGAAGGCCCAAAAAGCCTTTGAACAACAACTAGTAGGGCGAATGAAGCGCCAAGAGATCCAGGGAAGCTTCCAGCAAGGACGGAAAGCAAACCTAAGGGTCAGATCATGGCCATAACTACGAGGAGTGGACTGAAAACTGCAAATCCAGTGCCTCGGTCGGTGCCAATACCGACGAAGACCACCTCGGTCCAGGTGCAGCCGAAGAACACTTCGACCGAGATGCCAACCGAGGTGGAGCCACAGAAAGGGAGGGGAAAACTGAAGTTTATGTTCCACCTCCTGCATACAAACCACCACTTCCATTCCCCCAGTCAAGGGCCAGAGCACATCTAGACAAGCACTTTGGTAAGTTCCTTGACTTGATGAATAAGCTGCATATTAACATTCCTTTCCTTGATGCTATTCTAGGGATGCCCGCCTATGGGAAGTTCTTGAAGGAGATCCTATCAAGGAAGAGGAAACTGGAAGATTTTGGTGAAGTTAGGATGACATCTAAATCCTCGGAGCTCATATAAATCATGAAGGAGAAGATGCCACCTAAATTGAGAGATCCCGGCTCATTTTGCATTCCCATTCAAGTTGGGGATGTCACTTGTGAAGCCCTTTGTGATCTAGGAGCCAGCGTGAGCATCATTCCGCTAGAGCTATGTGCGAAGATCGGACTTGGAGAGCCCAAGCCGGTCAAGATTCGACTTTATATGGCGGATCGCTCCATCACCCATCCCGTAGGCATTTTGGAGGACGTTCCGGTCAAGTTAGGTAACTTCTATCTACCAATAGATTTTGTTGTACTTGACATTCCCGCAGATTATCCTGTTCCTATTATTCTCGGGAGGCCATTTCTAGCAACTTCGGGTTGCAACGTGGATTGCAAGAATGCCAAGTTGAAGTTCAACATTGGCGGCGATGAGGTGGAGTTCGTATTACTTGCAGCCATGAAAGGGGAGCAACTAACTGATGATATCTTCAACATCTACGATGAAGAAAAATCGAGAGAATTGGTGAGCTCTATCCTTATTAACTATCCACTCGAAAGAGTTATTAGCTTCAGTTTAATGGAGGAAGGTATAGATGCTTCTTGTGATGCAGATATACGGAGCTTAAAAGCACTGGAAGAGGATCCAGGAGCTAAAACTGAGAAGCTAATCCAGGAGACGAAGATCTCCAGTTTCGGTTCCAGTTGCAGTACCTCGACCGAGGCACTTTCTGGACTGAGCGAGGCGACTGAAGAACATCTCGGTCAACGCCTCTGCGCCTCGACCGAGGTCGATGGCAAGATGATGTCAACTGAGACTGTTGAGAATAATAAACTTCTTACTCCCTTTTCTGACATTCATCCTCAGTTGGTGGAACATTCTATCCACCAACTTTCTGATAATAAAGGACCTTGGTATGCTGATATTGTGAATTATCTTGTTTGCCAGGAAGTACCGCCCGGATTGACGTACTCTCAAAATAAGAGATTCTTCAAGGAAGTACGACATTACTACTAGGATGAGCCGCTGCTATTCAAGCGCGGGCCGGATGGGATGCTTCGAAGATGCATTCCGGAAGATGAAGTTAATAGCGTCATACGGCATTGCCATTCACTTCCTTGTGGAGGACATGCTAGCACCGATAAACATGCGCTAAGGTATTACGTTCCGGTTTCTTTTGGCCTACATTATTTAAGGATGTACAATCGTTTGTTGTGTCTTGTGATACATGCCAAAGAACAGGAAATTTGTCAAGGAGGAACGAAATGCCGCTTAATAACATCCAAGAGGTGGAAATCTTTGATGTATGGGGGATAGACTTCATGGGACCTTTCCCATCCTCCGGAGGAAACCTCTATATTCTTCTTGCAGTTGATTACATCTCTAGATGGGTTGAAGCCATTGCTTCTCACACTAACGACGCCAAGGTGGTTGTGAAGTTCTTGAATAGAACTATCTTTCCACGTTTTGGAATTCCACGCATCATCATCAGCGATGGAGGAACGCATTTCATCAACCGGAAGTTCAAGGCATTTCTATCGAAGTATGGGGTAACCCACAAGGTATCAACCCCTTATCACCCTCAAACTAGTGGACAGGTCGAGATCTCGAATAGAGAAATCAAAGCAATTTTGGAGAAGACTGTCTCTAGGATGAGGAAGGATTGGTCCATGAAATTGGACGATGCTCTTTGGGCGTACAAGACCGCATTTAAGACTCCCATAGGTACCACCCCTTATAATTCGGTATATGGGAAGTCTTGCCATTTGCCCGTTGAATTAGAACACAAAGCATATTGGGCGATCAAATGGTTGAACTTCGACATCAAGGAGGCCGGCGAGAAGCGACTATTGGAAATCAACGAGCTGGAGGAGCTGTGTTTGAACGCTTATGAAAATGCCAAAATCTATAAGGAGAGGACGAAGAGATGGCATGGCAAGCGTATCGTTCCAAAGGAGCTTAACGAAGGAGACTTAGTTCTACTCTTCAACTCCCGCCTCCGCCTCTTTCCAGGTAAGTTAAAATCTAGATGGACCGGACCTTATGTTGTGAAACATGTTTTTTCTCATGATGCAGTTGAGATATGGGGCGAAACTAGGGGAAGCTTCAAGGTCAACGGTCATAGACTTAAGAAGTACAAACCGGAAGTTCCGGTTGAGGAGGTTGCACCAATATACCTCGTTTGAGACGCATCATGGTCCAGCTAGCGACCTTAAACCAAGCGCTTCTTGGGAGGCAACCCAAGGTATTGCTTTCTTTTCCCGTTTTCTAGTCTAGTTTAGATAGTTTTTGCTTTTTCTTTGCTTTGTTTTGTTTTTGGCATTCTGGACAGATAACAGGAGACATCTAAGGAAGGAGCATAATTGGAAGGACAGAATATCGAGAATCTGAGAAGACGAAGTTTGACTGAGGCATCTCGGTTGCTGTCAGAGCACCTCGACCGAGATGATTCTTGAGAAACCGAGGCGACTAGGGTTTTCCGAAGAACCACCTCGGTCTGTACCACCTCGGTCCAGTCGAGACCATCTCGACCGAGGTGACAGCAGTTCCAGAAAAGGGTATAAAAGGGCTGAAGATTTATCTCTCCTCACTTTACTCTTCTCCCTCGACCGCGGCGACAGTTTCACCTCGCTTCTCTGATTTTTGCTCGTTTTCGAAGATTTCTGTCTCCAAACTGCGATTAAGGCTTAGAGGATCCCAGTGCATCATCGATCTGCAAGAAAATCAAACCGATTCGGCCGAACGAGGTAAAACAAAACCGAAACCCTACCTCTCCGATTTCGCTTCGATTTGGGCCTTGGTTGCCCTTGCATTTGCTGAGAAAAGGCTTAAGTACCCCATAAGAAGCAGTTGTAGTGATTTTGGGGGAAAAGAACTGAATTTTCCGAAGAAATTAGAACCCAGTTTTTCGCCTCGGTCCAGTCGAGCTGTGCCTCGGCCGAGGTGATTCTTGAGAGTTGTCAGTTGACCGAGGTGACCTGACAGTGTGATTTTCTGAAAATGAGTTCTGACCGACGCCTTGCCCTTAGGGATAGATCCTCACCTTCCCCTTCTTCCTCTTCTTCCCGACCTTATCGCCCGGTGATCCATGAGCCACACCAGGTCGATTACGACCGTATTTCCGGCCGTCCAGTGATTGCACCTCGCTTCCTGGACGTGTCTGCTTTTGATTGTCTCCAAGTAGACGGAGACCTTAGGAGGATGATATCTATAGTAGGGCTGGATCAGTTTACTGAGATCCGAGCCCTAGCCTATTTGGAGCCTACCTTAGAGTTCGTTAGCTCCTTCACCTACCTCCCCATAGAGAGATCTGTGAAGTACCGGTTGATGAACCGGAACTTCATAGTTCCACTAGAGTACTGGAGAGATATTTTTGGCTTTCCTAAGCCCACCATTGTTGACTTCCCGTCCCGATCTGTAGCTAGGGAGTTTTGGGGACAGATTGCCCACATTATTGAGCACGCAGACAGATGGCGCCCTGGAGATTCCAAGGAGAAGGTCATCTTCCATTTAGCCTTTAGGTTAGTCCACCGGATCTTCAACGAGACACTTTTGGCGCGTACTGAGACGTCCCAGAAGATCCGACAGGGAGAGCTTTTCAGTTTATACTGCATGGTTACTAGGGGTATCCCGGACTTTGGCTTGATGCTGGCAGAGGATCTGCACAGGATCAAGGCCAAGACAAAGGGAGACATCTGCTGCGGAGGGCTTGTCACCCACATAGCCAGTTATCAGGACATGGATCTCAGCGCTTGCACGATGGTGGCGGCTCCCAAGTCGCTTGGGCTGCAGGAGATGATCACTCGGCGGATTCTGGTTCCCTGAGGTCTGACTACACCGTACCTGGCTATGCCGTGGGAGCTGACTGCACCACAGGGGATCAGGTGGTCTGCCCAGTTTACCGTTTTTGACCCGCATTATTGGCAGACCGCTTGGGCTCCACTGATGGAGGATTACAGAGAGGCAGCAGTTGCCCCAGCTGAGGAGGAGGTAGATGATGAGGAGACGGCTGATGATAGAGATGGTGGAGTCCCGATGGATACAGGGACGGATACTGCAGGGACGAGTGCACTAGTTATTGATCTAGACGATGACACTAAGGCTGAGCCTGCACCTGCTGCATCACCATTGAGACCTGCTAGGCGTAGAGCACGGTGACACATAGATCCAGCAGGCTATGGGTTATCCATTCGACCCGTCTCAGTATCCGTACGTGCCACCACCGCCACCACCGGATCAGGATTCTTGAGAGCTGCAGGGTTTTCTTTCTTATTTTTATGCAGTTCAGCTTATTATCCGGTGAGTATTATTCCCTTAGACTTATTTTGATCCACTGGGACAGTGTGTCCCAAGTATGGGGTGTTTATTGATGTATTTGACTTATGTGATGTATGACTTTATTTGACCGGATATTTATATTTATGCTTCACTTTTGCATCTATGTGTTGATCTGAGATTACATGCATACTTACAGGTTATTTGATTGAGAAAAACGTCGAAACTGAAAGAAAACTGGTTTTAAAAAAAAAAATTTTTGGACCTCGACCGGGGAAGTTCTGGCCGAACGAGGTGTTTAACCTCGGTTGGCCCAAGAACACCTCGACCGAGGTGGGTTAACTGAGAGTTTTCGAAACGATTTTTGTGCTTCTTATCTAGATATGATCTCAGTGAAGATCTTGCTTACTGACTGGTTTTGAAATCTTTATGTGTTTGAAAGGTTTTATAATATGTTTAAGTTGCTAAATGCTTTGTTTGAAATTATTGGCATGTTTAATACTTTGTTTTTATCCAAATTATGTTGAATTTGAAGGTTGACACCACGTTATGAGTTCTCTCACTTTCTTCCTGGAAAGACCAAGGCAATTCATTCTTCTCTCTTCTTCTTCTTGATCATGCTTAACCCCTCATATACATTTTGCCCCCCTTTACCTATCCGGGAATTTAGAAGCAAGCGAAGTGGTGAAAGCAAGTGAAGTTAAAGTTGAGAAGTTGGCTGGAAGTGAAAGTGTTAGAAAGTAATAATAGGTTTGGGGAAGTCAATCATGAAGATGAGTAACTCGGCACCATTCACATAGCCGGGTGTTTGTGTCTTGCCAAAGTCGGATTGAGCGATATTCCTAACGGGTCATGGTATGTGCATCAAGGGTTTGATGCATCTCAAGAAATTGATGATTGCTGATTTCCTAGGCTTCGGTTATTGTGCACCTTTGTCCATGCATCCCAAAAAGTAAAGAAAAAAGAAAAAGTGTGAAATAAGCAAAGCTTATTGGTGGAAGATGTTGCAAGTCAAAGTGAAAGTGAAGATCATCCTTTTCCCGGATTCTAGCACCACGTTACCTTACATACATCCCTACCCTACACGTTTCATGACCTTTCTTTTGGGAAGCCCTTGAGACCTCGAGCTTGTTGATTGACTTAGCGGTTTAAACTGGATTATGCATGATTAATTTCGATAATTATGACTTATTATGCATTCTATGATTTTATGCAAAGATGAACAGCTTTCTTATATTTATAAAATGTTTTGATCATACATTGATTTTAAATTCCATGAAGTATTCTCTTAGAGTGATCTATGATTGTTGCGTACCATAAAAATGTTTTGAAAGACTTTTCATTGATTTTCTTGACTATTAATCCATTCTATCTTGTCTTTTATACTCGGAACTTGCTTGGGGACAAGCAAGGGCTAAGTATGGGGTATTTTGATAGCATGAATTATAGTCTATATTTTGGGGTTTGTTTGGACGTTTTATCTTCAATAATCTGCATGTTTGTATGTATAATATGTGATTATATTACCATTTCATCTACCTTTGCGGGAATCGAGGTCTAAACCTAGTTTTGTTGTAATCGTAGGTAAAATGGCACGTTTTGCATCAAAAAGGAGCAAAAGGAGCTATGGAGTCATTGGAGCTACATCCAGGAACATAAGGAACCATCCAGGAAGCATAGCCATGGATTTAAGATTTACTTTGGTACAGATTTGAGAGATTTCACATTCAGTTGTGACTCACCTCGGTTGACCACAGATTCACCTCGACCGAGGTGATCCAGAGAAGTCGACTCGATCGAGGCGAACACCTGGGATGCGGCGAGAATATTTTATTCTTGGCTGAGATCTTTTATCTTTGGAAAGAGATCTTATATTTTTGGGCTTGGCTCCTGGAAGGAAGAAGATAATTCAGATCATATATTTCACCTATTTTTATGGGAAGAGATCTTTCTAAGATATCTTATCTTTGGAGGGTTATTTTCCTATAAAAAGGGTTGGATTTCCACAAATCCAACATCTCGCTACATCCGCTATCACTCGGAACAACCTGCATATAGTTGGAGATTCCGCAACATACGCAGGAGCAACCATACTCCAGTTGGGAGATTTGAAAAACCTTTTTGAAGGTTGAAGAAGGAAGATTGTAGCTTTTATAGCTTTTGAAGGGTTTTTGTAAGATTATCTTAGATTCCCTTCCTTGTTGTCTTGCCTTGTTGGATTTCTATCCAAGGAACGCTTTTGTTGTGATATTTGATTCAGTTATTGAAGTCTTTTCATTAAATTCTTCTTGTTCAAATATTTACCTTCTTCCCATATACTTGATTAATACTTTCATGATGATGAGTGGCTAATTTCCTTGTGTGATTCTAGGGTGATTGGCTGAAGGTTGTGGGAAAAACAATGATAGAATAATCTTAGATTCCAGTAGGACCCTGAAAGTTCGAGTCTTTAACCTTAACCCTAAGCATCTCGCTCAGTCGATGAACATCTCGGCCGGGGTGGAATTCGTCTGACCGAGGTGACTTATCTGATCCGAAACTGAGAGTTAAGTGTTAGAGTTTGCCAAATCCTATTCTTATTACACCTTTCCTGTTTCAATGCAAGCTTAGGATGAGACTTACCCGGTAATTCCTTAGTTTGTTTAGTTAAGATCATAAGTGTAGGTAATAAAGGTTTATCCTTTATTGAGGTTTGAGTGTGCTTTCATCCCATCTTTGTGAGTTAGCCTGAGACTTACCCGGTAAAGGTTGATTCTATTCCCTTAGATGGTGTGTTAGTTTGAGGTTATAGTTCTTTATCTTAATTCCTTGAGACTTACCCGGTAATAGGAGCTACGGTTTTGGATTAGTGAGTAGTGAGACTTACCCGGTGATCTACTCCACTTTAGTAACACCTTCCCTATGCAAAAATCTCAGCTTTGTCCGCTTATCTTTAGATCTTGAGTTGGAACCACAACTAGATGCTTTAATCCCTAGAATTGCATATTTCCTTTATTGACTTCTATATCATCTTTGATTGTTTTGATCACCTCTTGTGGTTAGTATTTACATAAGCATACCGTAATTGGACTTTGTTTCACTAAGTCCCTGTGATCGACCCCAGGAATTCCTTGCTTTTTACTACGATTGACCCGTACACTGCGGGTTCGCATCCTTGTTTTAAGCTTACATCTAGGGTTATAAATTTAAAGCTTGCACACACCGTTTGGAGCAAACAAAGCAGCAGAAATAAATGAATGCGTAGCACCTGTATCAAATAAACCTCTAACAGGTAAACCTAGTAACAGAATGGTACCAGTAACAACTAGAGCTCCTCGGGCATCACTGGTACCAGACTCTCTACCTCTACCTCTACTCGGTCCTGGAGTTGACCCCTTAGTAGCAGGTGTATTTAAGACTCTCTGTTGTCCCTGTGTTTGATGCTGAGGCGGTCTCTGCCTACCTCATGCTGCACCTGCAAGAACCCTACTGTGATGACGCCTTGCCCTGACGGCAAAACGTAGCTCTGTGTCCTGGCTTCCCGCATGAGAAGCAAGTCAGTGGTGCTCTAGGGTACTTAGCCCTCATGTGTCCATAGGCCCCGCAGTTGTAACACTTCCGGCCTCTATCAGTAGTTTGTGCAGACACTGGAACACTCAAGCGGCCCTGAGTCTGACTTCGCTTGTATCCAGATGCTCCTACACCAGCCTGTGATGTGCGTTGTCTCTTCTCAGACCGTCCTGTCTGAGAAGTCCTCTTCTGGCTAGCTCTCTCCCTCTCATAGGTAGAGGCCCGATCCTGATAATCTGTCACTGAATCATAGTGGAATCCGGCCATGTATGAACGTGTACTCTCCCTCAGACGATGGAAGAATAGATACACGTGTTGGTCCTCGGATGGTGCAGCTGGACCCAGCAGTGCCAACTCAGTCTGGAAGCGGCAAATAACATTTGTAATGGGTACGTCCTCAAAGCCCGCCTCCACGAAATCCTACAGCTTCTCCCTCCTCAATGAGGCACGGCAAAACTGCTCCCTCAACAAAGTCCTCATTTGCTGATAGCTGGTAACTCGTGCTCTAATTGTCCTCCACTACTGGTGTGCCAAATCATGGAATAAAGATTGTACTAGCTCTATCCGTCTATCCTCAGGGCATCGAATAGACTTTAAAGCTGAGTCTACATGCCCAATCTACACCTCAATCTCTAAGCCTATCTCTCTTGAGAAGTGTGGTACTCCCTGCTGATGGAATGCCTTCAGCCAGGCATCTTGTCGAGGCCCTCTGGTCTCCTCTACAGCTCGAGCAACCTCAGCTGCACGTGCCGGCATAGCTGGCACCTGAGTAGCTCCATGGGATCTCTCATGCCCTGGTGGATCTGGGGCTCGTCTGCCTACTCTAATGCCTCCTCAAAGTGTCTGAGATACTTTATTAACTCTGATCCACCCATGGAGACACTGTTTGAGCCATGAGACTGGGCTGGATGGGTTTGTTGTCTCCCGGACCCACCACTCCTTGTTGTTGGGATGACACTCTCAACAACCTCCTTAGGAGCCTCCTCCACCACTGGTGGATCTACAACGGGAGCTGGTCCCTGTCCTATCCCTCCTGGAGGAAGAGGTGGTCTACCTCTACCTCTGACTACAGCAGCAGTAGCTCTAGTTTGAGCCATCTGCGGGGTATGCACACCTAACATATAAGGCTTTATATAGGCCATATGTATAGATATATATAATACTTAATAATACATGCATACACATCAGCACATATAAGATATATATATATATATATATATATATATATATATACTGTCGAGATCCTTAGATGGGTGACGGCTTCTATACATACTATCCCAAAACATCTGTACTCGCTTTAAAACCAAAACCTTTTGAAAAGTCAGACCCCATGTGGGTTTTGTTTATTTATCCACTCTACCTTTATTGCAGATAACAAGTGTCATTGTTGTCAACCTAAGGCTCTGATACCAACTCTGTAACACCCCAAATCCACGGGACTCGGAGTGCTACATTGGGCTAGGATCTCACAATGGATCCTGACCCTAGCCTGACAACAAGTTTACTGGATCTTACAACAAGGCACAAGTAGATTAAAACCAAATACATAAAAGCTGAATATAATACATCAAAAGAGTTTACAAACACAAAGTCGAGTACAAAACATCAACCATAAACATCTTATACAAAAGATCACCTATCCCAGGCATCCTAATGTACAGAATTCCTCGGCTGGTCACACCATCTGGCTCACTCTACAGTCTTCCTAACCTGCAGATTATCTACAACATGGTATACACCGTTAGCTACAGCAATGAATAAGTATGAAGGTAATAGCACAAACACACATCAACATCTCATACATGCAATGTCACACATTCATTTATTATCTTTCATTTACGTTATTCCATTACTAATTCAACTTCTTTTGCAACACGAGGAGCCTCAAGAACCTCGTCTCATCCAACGTAACACAAGAGTTTTGCATGGGGGTGATCATCACTCATCCCCTCCTGTGAGATCATCTTCAAGGCACCTCCTACTATCCGCAGGCGGAGGCAAGTGGTCACGACCCGTTATAATACACTTGGGGCATTTAAAGTAATAAATGGTCATCCTAGTCCGGTATAGGTTATAAATGCACGAGCATAGAACACACACAACCATCACAATCACACAAATCCACAACCGTACGCTAAGTAAGTCCTATGGACTTACCTGTAACACTCGTATCTAATACCACATCACAGCTTCCCCTTGGGGAAGAAACCAATGCCTGCAATAGCAAGGCACACAACATCACATACTGCAAGGGTTAGGAGACTCGTCTCCATAACCATAACCAACCTACAACCTCAATTTAAACCTCAAGATCATAACATGCTCACAAATGCCTAAGGCATAACCTCAACATAAACACGAGTGCCTAAGGCACATCTCTATCATACCACTCATCCTAACCAAGCTAGCCTAGCCAACATCTAAGCCAAGGCCAAAGGAAAGGAAGGAAGGAAACATACCAACAAGGTATGCCCTGAATGTACCAACAGAAGCAAGGAACTCCAAGCTGACCCAGGAGGCGCAGGGGCGGCTCACCCAAAGAGTAGGGGAGGCCACAAGCAGGCGCAGGGGCGGCCACAGGCAGGCGCAAGGGCGGCTGTCTGTGTAGAAGCTTGGCCCCGACTTCTCTTCGATCCCTTTCTCGACTCTCTTCACTTCTTCACCACACCACAACAACAGACATACACATATACATATGTATGAACATCAAAACATTCAGGAAAGGATCCATGTTTATTAATTTCGTATGTTCTTCATTCTTCAGAACATGTTGTTCGTCTAGATCCGTTCTTCGCGGCTAATACCCGTATCAATTGGTATTAGAGCACAGTTGACGTCCAACCACCAAAAAGAGTCGGTAAATCAATAATAAAATCACAAAAAAGAGTCTATTTTGATCATTGCAATTGATCAAAATAGTCTAAGCTTTGTTTTAGTCTAACGAGTTTGTTCCTTATTTGTGAGTTTTGGACACCGGAAACCACCATAACACCACACACCACCATCAACCACAATTTTTCCCTCAGCCACATTAGCCTCACTTGAACCGGTTAAACAAAAACAAAACGTGGTTGTTTCTCTTCCTGCATCTAGTAGACGCAGAATTGAAGTTGAAGTAGATTGTTTCCCTACATCCAATACACGCCAAATTGGAGTTGATTCAGCGTGTTTTCTACAAATCCGGCGCAGAGCTTGAAGCAGTTGTTTTCCTCCTACAGATCTAGCACGTTGAATCAGTTGCAACAATCTAGGAGCTGAGATTTGATCTTATCCTAAAGATTTGAAACAGCTTGGCCCACGTTTATCTACAAACAAAATTTTGTTTCTTATTTCTTTCATTTTTTATTTATTCTTCTTTTCTGATTTCCTGAATCATAAAGTAAAAAAAAAGAGATAAAAGAAAAAGATGGAAATAAAAAAAAAAATCAAAAAAAAAGAAGAAGAAAAGGAATCAGAATCTTATTTATTTCATTTTTTCTTATTCATAGTTTGTAATTAGCCTAGTGTTATTACATTTGTTTTAGTGTTATTCAGCAACAAAGAGGACTTCAAGAAAGGACTTAAGTCAAATATCTTGTCTCATTTGGAGGAAGAACCAAGCAATCTCGTTGAACCTATCTAGCCACACCTAACCACGATATCTTTTTGACCATCAAACACCATAGCTCAACCTTCCTTAACCTCATCCTACGGTGTCTAGGGTTCACTTCTTGGGTCTTACGAGTAAGTTCTTTCAAAGCTTATCTTGAGTTCTAAATTTTTTAGTCATTTAGTTTCATATAACATTCGTGCAATTGTCCTTTCCATTTGAGTCTTTTCTTCTTTTTTTTTGTTGAGTCAAACACGTTTTTGAAGTGACTGAAATCGAATCTTGTTTCTATCTAAAAGCTTTAGTTTGACTAGGCATCAAACTCACGTGAGGTTTTTGATTAATACAAGACGAGCCATCAACAAGCTTGTATCACACCACTAGAGAGTGAGAGAACCTTATTTTCTAAGTGATACAGTTGCGAGGTGTTTCTGTTTAAACTAACCTAACGTGTTTGTTGTTGTTGAGTGTTTTGCATCATGTCAGGGACTTCCGCAGGTTCAAAGAGCCCTGAGCCTATCACACCGGAGTTGTCCAGTCTCATCAAGAGCTTGAAAGATAGCATTGATGTTCTAACTACAAGGATATCTACCTTGGAGACCTCTAGGGTGACCCCGGATTCTCGACCACTAGGAGGTAACTTAGAGATAGGAGACAACTCGAGGGCGCAAAACCAAGGACAAGATCGAGTTCCCCTTCCGCAGCCTTCTAGGCATGCCCATGGTTTAGGCAACATTGCTTCCCAACCTGGTTGGGGAAACCTTGCTTTTGAGGAGCATATTTATATCCTTCTTCTCCAATTATTAATGATAATACGCCTAACTATTCTCACAAATTCCAGAATCCAGTTTATGACCAAGAAGTGGAGGACAATGGGGAGAATGAGGAAGGAGACCGGAATGGATGCCTAATGGACGGAAGAGGTGAGATCAGCCAAGGAGGCACCAAGAAGGGCGACACAATGATGAATGGAGACGTGAGTCCTATGGAGTCCAGCAAAGGAGAGACCGAGAACCGGAACATGACGGTCTTGGCAAAGTGAAGGTGAAAGTCCCTAGTTTCGAGGGCAAATGTGACCCTGATGTGTATATGGCATGGGAGGCAAAAATAGAGCAAATATGGTCATGCCATAACTTTCCCGAACACAAAAAGGTACACTACGCAGCCCTTGAATTTATTGACTATGCTATGATATGATGGGATGATTTGGTGAAGGAAAGGAGAAGAACTTTGGATGCACCAATAGCTACTTGGGAGCATATGAAGGCATTGATGAGAGCTGTGTTTGTTCCCCAACACTATACAAGGGAATTGAGGCAAAGGTTGGAGAACTTGAGGCAAGGATCAATGACTTCTGAAGAGACCTATAATGCCATGCAAATGGTCATGGTAAAGGCCAATGTACGAGAAGATGAAGAATCAACAATGGCTAGATATCTTCGTATCCTTAATTCAAGTTTTGCTAACGCAGTAGACCTTTTTCCCTATGGCTCTATGACATAACTACTCCATCTCGCAATCAATGTGGAAAGGAAGATGAAAGCGAGAAATTAAGGAGGAAAGGCTTCTTATGGTGTCTCTATCTCTTGGACGAACCAAGGGAACCACCAACAAGCAAGTTACAACAAGGAAGTGTCAAATAAGGAGAAAACAACCCCGGAACAAGGAGGACAGCGTAAAGCACCTTCTGTAGCCCCTCCTAAGTCCACGGCTACCTTTCCTAAGGGAACACAAGGGAGTACTTCTAACCCTTCATCTAGAGCTAGGGATATAGTGTTATTAGGCCGTCCTTGGCAATATAATAGGAGAGTTATGCATGATGGTTTTACCAATAGGCATTCATTTACTTTTAATGAAAAACCCGTTACTCTAAAACCTATGACTCCCTTGCTGATTGCGGAGGCATTTGAGAAGAAGAAGGCGGGCGAACAAGAGCAAGGACCAGCTAAGAAGGGGAGCAAGTCATCGAGGCACCAAGAACTTGCCATAGACACGTCCCCTAGCCAACAACCTAGTGCTCTCTTGATCACGCCCACAACTCAGCCTCCTACGGCGTTGTTAGCTTCTAAACTTGAGTTCCAAAGTGAGTATCTACCCTTAGATGTCATCTTCATGAGGTTGTGTAAGGAGCTAACCTTAGTGAGTGAAGAAACAAAGGCTATCTTACCCCCTACCATTACAGCCGCCCCTAGAGGATTTTAAGGATGTGTTTCCGGAAGAGATACCTCATGGCCACATTTGAGAGGCATAGAGCATCAGATTGACCTTATATGCAGAGCTACACTTCCTAACAAACCAGCCTATAGGATGAACCTAAGGAGAGTCAAGAGATCCAAACCCAAGTCCAAGACCTCCTATATAAGGGATATGTTAGAGAAAGTCTTAGCCCTTGCGCCGGTCCTGTCCTATTAGTGCCTAAGAAAGGACAACACTTGGAGAATGTGTGTTGATTGTAGGGCTATCAACAATATAACCATTAAGTACCACCACCCTATTCCCCGCCTCGATGACATGCTTGATGACCTCCATGGCGCCACTACATTCAACAAGATGGACCTTTGGAGTGGCTACCATCAGATCCGAATGAAGGAGGGGGACGAGTGGATGACAACCTTCAAGACTAAATTTGAGTTGTATGAATGGCTTGTTATGCCATTTGGGTTAACCAATGCTGCATCTACTTTTATGCGTTTAATGAACCATGTTTTAAGACAATTCATTGGGAGATTTGTTGTAGTGTATTTTGATGATATCTTAATCTATAGCAGGTCCCTAGAGGAGCATGGAGAACATCTAAGGGAAGTTGTTTCTACACTTACGGTTGAACACTTGTATGCCAACCTGAAGAAATGTAGCTTTTGCACTATTGAAGTTATATTTCTTAGTTTTGTAGTGACTGCATAAGGTCTACAAGTGGATGAGGAGAAGATTAGAGCTATTCGAGATTGGCCAACACCTACATCCATTAGCCATGTAAGGAGCTTCCATGGGCTTGCAAGTTTCTATAGACGCTTTGTGAGAGACTTCAGTACCATTGTTGCACCCTTGACGGAGATTTGCAAGAAACATGCACCATTTGTGTGGGAAGCAGATCAAGAACGTGCTTTCAACAAGCTGAAGTTTGGTTCGCACCGAGGCATCCTTACTAGCTCTCCTTGACTTCACTAGTTGTGCCCTAGAGAGTTTATTTTGCATTCTGATCATGAATCTTTGAAATATTTTCGGAGTCAAGATAAACTAGATAGGAGGCATGGTAGATGGATGAAATTTATTGAGACTTTTCCCTACGTTATCAAGTATAAAAAGGGAAAAGACAATGTAGCTTCGGATGCTCTTTCTAGGAGGCATACTTTGCTAACTACAATGGATGCTAGGGTGTTAGGATTTGTTTACATTAAGGAGCTCTATGAATCAGATCTTGACTTTGGATAAACATATAAGCTTTGTGTGCAAAACGGTTCCTTAGATAAATTCTATTTGTTTGAGGGATTTTTGTTTCGAGTAGATAAGGTGTGCATACCTAGGTGTTGCTTCGTTTGCTGTTAGTGGAAGAAGCCCATAAGGAGGTTTAATGGGTCATTTTGGGAGGGATTAGACTTATGCTATGCTGCACTCACATTTTTTTTGGCCACATATGTTTAGGGATGTTGAAAATGTGCTTAAAAGGTGTTTAGAGCGCCTTAGAGCTAAATCGAAAGTGAAGCCTGTATACACCTTTGCCATTCCCCACAGCCCCTTGAGAAGACATTAGCATGGATTTCATAGTGGGATTGCCTAGGAATATAAGAGGAAGGGATTCGATATTTGTGGTTGTAGATCGATTCTCTAAGATGGCTCACTTTATTGCTTGCCACAAAACTGATGATGCAGCCAATGTAGCTAATTTGTTCTTTCGGAAAGTAGTTAGGTTACATGGTATTCCAAGGACAATAGTTAGTGATAGGGATTTTAAGTTCTTGAGTTACTTTTGGAGAACTCTTTGGGGAAAGCTAGGAACTAAGTTTCTATTTTCTAAATCAAGCCACCCCCAAACTGATGGGCAAATGGAAGTAACTAATAGGACCCTAATAACACTTCTAAGGGCAGTCATCAAGAAGAATTTGAAAGAATGGGAAGTTGTCTTGCCACATGTTGAGTTTGCCTATAATAGAGTCGTCCACTCATCTACTTCTATCTCTCCCTTTTTGGTGTGTTTATGGATTTAATCCACTAACCCCTTTTGATCTTACACCGTTACCTAAGAAGGAGCGAGTGGATTTAAGTGCTAAAACGCAGGTTGAACACATGAAGGAGCTACATAGTAGGACAAGGATCAAGCTCGAGGAGAAAGGCAAATACAACACAGAAAAGGCAAATCAAGGACGCAAGAAGATTATATTTAAACCTGGCGACCTTGCATGACTACATTTGAGGAAGGAGAGGTTTCAACAGCTTCGGAAATCCAAGCTCTCCCCAAGAGGAAATGGGCCTTTCAAGGTGTTACACAAGGCAGGTGACAACGCCTATGTTCTTGACTTGCCGGATGACTATGCTTGTGATCACACATTCAATGTGAGGGATATAAGTCCTTTTCCGCTCCTGGATGATGATCAAGGCAATTCGAGGTCGAATTCTTCCAAAGAAGGGGAGAATGATGAAGGATCATTTGAGCTAACTCCATCTTCACCACCTCAAGGGACTCTAACAAGAGCGCAAGCTAAACGTCAAGCTGAGATGTATGCTCTTTTCCTAAACATGGTCCATAAAGCTCAACCAAGTCCACCTTCATCAAGTTTAAGGACCATCTTGTGGATCAACCACGAACACATCCCAACCAAGATGATTAATGGAGCTTAAATTGTATTTCTAGTTGCTGGATAGGCCTTGAGACGCATTTCGAAGGACATACGGAGGCCTTGAAATCAGATACAAGGGGCTTCACGTGTGTGCATGTGCATGGCTGGAACATTCATTTAAGTATGTGGACGTGAGAGGCTGAATATGAGATTTAATTAGGCCCACTTGTGCTCCATGTTTGCTGGGCTTTATTTTACTCTCTCTCAATGTAATTATTGTAATTAGTTTCTTTTTTTTGTTTTAGAAGAAAAGGCCTAGGATGTATATTGTAACACCCCGATTCCACGGGACTCGGGATGTCACATTGGGCTAGGATCACACAATGGATCCTGACCCTAGCCTGACAACAAGGTCACTGGACCTTACAACATGGCATTGACAGATATAAAAACAAATACATAAAACCGTATAAACTGTATAACCAAAGGTAAACAACAACATAGACGAGTATGAAACGACATCCTCACACAAGAGGTAAACAAGACATCATCCTCACGCAGGAGGGAAAACATAAACAACCCTAAAACCAACCACCTAATGTATGAGAGTCCTCGGCCTGTCACCCTGCCAGATCACCCAGTAGCGCCTATCCTGCAAAAATCTACAACACGGTATGAAACCGTTAGCTAACCATACATATATAAGGTAATGCATAAGCACAAGCACAAGTCATAAAAGATAAACACATAATCATGCTATCACACATTTACCCATTTTATTATGTTCATATAATAGTCATTCACTCAAATCGTATATATATAGATTGATAAAAGTATGTGACACGAGGACCGATACATCCTCGCCTCTAAGTGCTATATCCAGCTGTACGAGTATCAGTCACACAACCTGTTTACCCTATGAGAGTGGATTGCGCCCTTCCTGTAAACCAGACTGGCCTGACGTCAAAGAACCTCCCAAACTACACGACGGGATGAAAGGGAAAGGTTATCACAACCACGCAACGGGGCAGTCAATAAAACATAAGTCGGTATAAATGACATATCATGCTATCATAGCAAACATATAACGCACACACCACTCATGCAAACACCCAATGTAAGGATGGTAGCTATGTAAGTCCTACGGACATACCTCAACCTCGTACAATCACAACCACGATCAACCTACAATTCTGAGGGGGACACTGCCTAATAACAAGGCAGAAAAAGATATTAATATTCCTATCAATCTAAAAGGTCACACCTAGACCCAAGGGATCCATAAGGATCATAATCAATCTATAAGCCTCACAACCAACTAAACCGCAATATCTCAGCATAACTCACAATTCCTCAAATCTCAAGGTAGTATCTAATCAACATTCCTCAATCTCAATTCTAATCCTAATTTAATTAATTAACCTTTAATTAATTAATTAAATTTCGCCAGAATAACGTTTTGCCCGTAGGCAATTTCTAAACCCCCTGTCATCAGGTTTCATCAAACAAACAACCCATAATCACCAGAATAATATAACGACCATAATGGAATTTCTAAATATCCATTTTGACAAGCCTAAAGTCAATTTAGGCCAAATCATAGTACGGAAAACGAATAAATACATAACTTATTCGTCACTAACCCGATTGACGATCTGAAAGAAGATTCGGAATCACAGCGACGCACGATACGCATGGACAACATCTAATTCACCGGAATATGAGCGACGGAACCTGTCTGGTGACATGTATGCTCGACCAACCCTTCATTTGCTCGGAAATGCAGAAACTCGGTACCGATATGAAAGGAATGAAGAGAGGAATCCAAAAACTCAAACGGAATTGAAATCGGATTAGAAATGGAGAGTAGATCTGAGTTTGAAGGTTGAGAGAAATCAGAGCTTTTACGAGGAAACGTGAAAGGAAATGAATTAATAAAGAATTTTCCGCTATTTATAGTGAAGACGATAATTATCCTTTAACGAAGTCGATAATTATCCTTTAACCGATCTAAAGGCGGGTCGAACTTCCTTCTCCAAACTTCTCGAGATTGGAATAATAAATCTGAAATATTGAAGGGATAATTATTCCACAACTGCCTCGGAAAACGTGTATTCCTAAGCCGTCTTTCTTAGCCGTTAAGAAACGAAATAGCGACTCTTTTGACCGTTTTGCCTCTCCATGTTATTTCATATCTAGGACATATCCGATGTCCTGATCATTTCTCTCAACTGCATTTTTATTAATTGGAGCTCCCAAATGCTCCAAATAAAACCGGAGGGTAAAAGTAATTACCCGGGGAAAAAGTAAAAAATTCCTCAAACATCCAAAATTACGCGAGGAACATAACGGTGGGGCTCATACTCATCACTTGCGAAATCTTTGCGAGTTATATATCTATTACTATCAACGATTAAGTTAATCAACATTAATTAGAATTCGGAAATCCTAGCTATTACATATATAAAGCATTTTCTCTCTTCTTTTGTAGTTAAGACATGTTTTATACAAGTTTTGCTGAGAGCATTTCAAAATTGAATCCAAGAGGATTCAATCATTCTTATTGATGAAGGATCATCTGAGCTAACTCCATCTTCACCACCTCCAGGGACTCTAACAAGAGCGCAAGCTAAACGTCAAGCTGAGATGGATGCTCTTTTCCTAAACATGGTCCATGAAGCTCAACCAAGTCCACCTTTATCAAGTCTAAGGACCATCTTGTGGATCAGCCACGAACACATCCCAACCAAGATGATTAATGGAGATTAAATTGTATTTCTAGTTGCTGGGCAGGCCTTGAGACGCATTTCAAAGGACAATCGGAGGCCTTGAAATCAGATACAGGGGGTTTCACGCATGTGCATGGCTGGATAATCATTTAAGTATGTGGACGTAAGAGACATAATAGGAGAGTTTAATTAGGCCCAATTGTGTTATATGTTTGCTGGACTTTATTTAACTCTCTCTCAATGTAATTATTGTAATTAGTTTCTTTTTTCTGTTTTAGAAGAAAAGGCCTAGGATGTATATAAAGCCTTTTCTCTCTTCTTTTGTAGTTAGACAAGTTTTATACAAGTTTTGCTGTGAGCATTTCAGAATTGAATCCAAGAGTATTCAATCATTCTTGTCTCGTGAGTTTGTGTGTGTGATCTAGCTTTCTCGTTCTTGCGTCAATCTCTTTCGGGATTGGTGTTGCAAGTCGAACAAGGTACACTCTTCGTGCTCTCGATTCTCAAATCGATTGTGTGGAGTTGTAAGAAGCGGGGTCGAATCGTCACTGGTTTGGTTCTTGGATCTCGAATACAAGGGTTCTATCATTGTTCCTTTCGGTTCTTCTTGTCCCGTTTTGTTTTCTTGTTTTCATTGCTATCCTTGTTTGTTAATTTCGTGTGTTCTTCATTCTTTAGAACAGGTTGTTCGTCTAGATCCGTTCATCGCCGCTAATCCCCGTATCAATTGGTATCAGAGCACAGTTGACGTCCAGCCACCAAAAAGAGTCGGTAAATCAATCATAAAATAACAAAAAGAATCTGTTTTGATCATTGCAATTGATCATTGTCTTTTGTTTGAGTTTATTTCCGTTTCTCTCATCTACTCTAAGCTTTGTTTGAGTCTAACGAGTTTGTTCCTTGTTTGTGAGTTTTGGACACCGGAAACCACCATAGCACCAGCACCACACCACCATCAACCATCATTTTTCCCTCAGCCACATTAGCCACACTTGAACTAGTTGAACAAAAACCAATCGTGTCTGTTTCTCTTCCTGCATCCAGTAAACGCATAATTGGAGTTGATTCAGCGTATTTCCTACTAATCCGGCGCAAAACTTGAAGTAGATGTTGTTTTTCTCCTACAGATTTGGCACGTTGAATCAGTTGCAACAAATCTAGGAGCTGAGATTTGATCTTATCCTGAAGATTTTCAACAGCTTGGCCCACGTTTATCTACAAACAAGAAGTAGTTTTATTTCTTTCTTTTTTTTGCTCCTTCTTATTTCTGATTTCTTGAGTTAAAAAAAAAAGAAAAGAAAAAGGATAAAAAAAAAGAAGAAGAAAGAGACCCGAAATCAAAAAAAAAAGAGAAAAGAAAAGGAATCAGATCTATTCATTTCATTCTTTCTTATTCATAGTTTGTAATTAGCCTAGTGTTATTACATTTTTCTTTTAGTGTTATTCAGCAACAAAGAGGACTTCAAAAAAGGACTTAAATCAAGTATCTCGTCTCATTCGAAGGAAGAACCAAGCATTTCGTTGAACCTATCAAGCCACACCTAGCTACTGTCCATTTTCGGCCATCAAACACCATAGCTCACCCCTCCATAACCTCATCCTACGGTGTCTAGGGTTCACTTCTTGGGTCTTACGAGTAAGTTCTTTCAAAGCTTATCTTGAGTTCTAAATTTTTTGAGTCATTTAGTTGCATATAATATTCGTGCAATTGTCCTTTCCGTTTGAGTCTTTTCTTCTATTTTGTTGAGTCAAACACATTTTTTTGAAGTGACTGAAATCGAATCTTGTTTCTATCTAAAAGCTTAGTTTGACTAAGCATCGAACTCACGTGAGGTTTTTGATTAATACAAGACGAGCCATCAACAAGCTTGTATCACACCACTAGAGAGTGAGAGAACCTTATTTTCTGAGTGATACACTTGCGAGGTGTTTTTGTTTAAACTAACCTAACATGTTTGCTGTTGTTGAGTGTTTTGCATCATGTCAGGGACTCCCGAAGGTTCAAAGAGCCCTAAGCCTATCACACCGGAGTTGTTCAGTCTAATCAAGAGCTTGAAAGATAACATTGATGGGCTAGCTACAAGGGTATCTATCTTGGAGACCTCTAGGGTGACCCCGGACTCTCGACAACTAGGAGGTAACTTGGAGATAGGAGACAACTCGAGGGCGCAAAACCAAGGACAAGATCGAGTTCCCCTTCAAAGTCAGCAAGCTGCGTTCCAAGCAGCAAGGATTTCGAATGTTCCGCAGTCTTCTAGGCATGCCCATGGTTTAGGCAACATTGTTTCCCAACCTGTTTGGGGAAACCTTGCTTTTGAGGAGCATATTTATATTCCTTCTTCTCCTATTATTAATGATAATATGCCTAATTATCCTCACCAATTTCAGTATCCAGTTTATGACCAGGAAGAGGAGGACGATGGGGAAAATGAGGAATGGAGACCGGAATGGATGCCTAACGGACGGAGAAGGCGAGATCAGCCAAGGAGGCATTAAGAAGGGCGACGTAATGATGACTGGAGACGTGAGCCCTATGGAGTCCAGCAAAGGAGAGACTGAGAACCGGAACATGACGGTCTTGGCAAAGTGAAGGTAAAGGTCCCTAGTTTCGAGGGAAAATGTGATCCTGATGTGTATATGGCATGGGAGGCAAAGATAGAGCAAATATGGTCCTGCCATAACTTTCCCGAACACAAAAAGGTACACTACTCAGCCCTTGAATTTATTGACTATGCTATGATATGGTGGGATGATTTTGTGAAGGAAAGGAGAAGAACTTTGGATGCATCACTAGCTACTTGGGAGCATGTGAAGGCATTGATGAGAGCTCGATTCGTTCCCCAACACAATACAAGGTAATTAAGACAAAGGTTGGAGAACTTGAGCAAGGATCAATGACTGCTGAGGAGACCTATAATGCCATGCAAATGGCCATGGTAAAGGCCAATGTGCGAGAAGATGAAGAATTAACAATGGCTAGGTATCTTCGTATCCTTAATTCAAGTTTTGCTAACGAAGTAGATCTTTTTCCCTATGGCTCTATGACAGATTTACTCCATCTCGCAATCAAAGTGGAAATGAAGATGAAAGTGAGAAATCAAGGAGGAAAGGCTTCTTATGGTGTCTCCAGCTCTTGGAAGAACCAAGGGAACGGCCAACAACGAAGTTACAACAGGAAAGTGTCAAATAAGGAGAAAATAGCCCCGGAACAAGGAGGACAGCGTAAAGCACCTTCTGCAGCCCCTCCTAAGCCCACGGCTACCTTTCCTAAGGGAACACAAGGGAGTACTTCTAACCCTTCATCTAGAGCTAGAGATATAGTGTGTTTGAAGTGTCAAGGTAGAGGACACATGATGAAAGACTCCCTAACAAGAAAACGTTGTTAATCAACCATTTAGGACAATATGAGTCTGAATCTGAGCATGAGCATGATAATGATGATTTTGAGCCTAATATTCATGATCATGATGATTTGGATGATGATGGGATTGAATATGAGCAGGGGGATTGTTTACTAGCTAAAAGAGTGTTATTTGACCATCATAGCTCATTTCTAGTTAATAACTACATGCTTTGTGATCTTGATTCTCATGATGAATCTAATGGGCTTGAAAACGCAGGAAATGATCATAATAACATGGTTTGTGATGAAAATCATGAGCATGATAATTCCTTGATAGCTAGGAGAACTTTGAGTGCACAACCTGACCCTTGTGAGGATAACCAAAGAGAGAACTTATTTCATACTAGGTGTTTGGTTAAGGGAAAGGTGTGTAATGTTATCATTGATGGAGGTAGTTGTTGCAACATAGCTAGTACTGAATTGATCTCTAAGTTTCAAATTCCTACATTTTGTCACTCTAGACCATATAAGCTGCATTGGATAAATGATTGTGGTGAATTGAAGGTTAATAGGCAAGCTAAGATCACTTTTACTCTAGGACACTATGATGATACTGTTTTATGTGATGTTGTGCCTATGCAAGCTTGTCATGTGTTATTAGGCTGTCCTTGGCAATATGGTAGGAGAGTTATGCATGATGGTTTTACTAATAGGTATTCATTTACTTTTAATGGAAAAGCCGTTACTCTAAAACCTATGACTCCCATGCAGATTGCGGAGGCATTTGAGAAGAAGAAGTCGAGTGAACAAGAGCAAGGACAAGCTAAGAAGGGGAGCAAGCCATCGAGGCACCAAGAACCTGCCATAGACACGTCCGCAAAGAGCCTAGTGTTCTCTTGGTCACGCCCACAACTCAGCCTCCTATGGCCTTTTTAGCTTCTAAACTTGAGTTCCAAAGTGAGTATCTAGCCTTAGTGCCATCTTGATGAGATTGTGTAAGGAGCTAACCCTAGTGAGTGAAGAAACAAAGGCTATCTTACCCCCTACCATTACGGCCATCCTAGAGGAGTTTAAGGATGTGTTTTCGGAAGAGATACCTCATGGCCTTCCACCTTTGAGAGGCATAGAGCATCAGATTGACCTTATCCCCGGAGCTACCCTTCGTAACAGAACAACCTATAGGATGAACCCTAAGGAGAGTCAAGAGATCCAAACCCAAGTCTAAGACCTCCTAGATAAGGGATATGTTAGAGAAACCCTTAGCCCTTGCGCCGTTCCTGTCCTATTAGTGCCTAAGAAGGACAACACTTGGAGGATGTGTGTTGATTGTAAGGCTATCAACAACATAACCATTAAGTACCGCCACCCTATTCCCCGCCTCGATGACATGCTTGATGAGCTCCATGGCGCCACTACATTCAACAAGATAGACCTTCGGAGTGGCTACCATCAGATCCGAATGAAGGAGGGGGACGAGTGGAAGACAACCTTGAAGACTAAATTTGGGTTGTATGAATGGCTTGTTTTGCCATTTGGGTTAACCAATGCTCCATCTACTTTTATGCGTTTAATGAACCATGTTTTGAGACAATTCATTGGGAGATTTGTTGTAGTGTATTTTGATGATATCTTAATCTATAGCAGGTCGCTAGAGGAGCATGGAGAACATCTAAGGGAAGTTGTTTCTACCCTTAGGGCTGAACACTTGTATGCCAACCTGAAGAAATGTAGCTTTTGCACTAATGAAGATATATTTCTTGGTTTTGTAGTGACTACACAAGGTCTACAAGTGGATAAGGAGAAGATTAGAGCTATTCGAGATTGGCCAACACCTACATCCATTAGCCATGTAAGGAGCTTCCATGGGCTTGCAATTTCTATAGGCGCTTTGTGAGAGACTTCAGTACCATTGCTGCACCCTTGAAGGAGATTTGCAAGAAACATGCACCATTTGTGTGGGAAGCAGCTCAAGAACGTGCTTTCAACAAGCTGAAGTTGGTTCTCACCGAGGCACCCTTACTAGCTCTCCCTGACTTCACTAGGCCTTTCGAAGTGGAGTGTGATGCATCGGGAATTGACATAGGAGGTGTGCTTATGCAAGAAGGTAAACTTATTGCCTTTTTCAGTGAAAAGCTTAAAGGGACATGTCTTAACTACTCTACATATGATAAAGAGTTGTATGCATTATTTAGAGTACTTAAGACATGGCAACACTACTTGTGGCCTAGAGAGTTTATTTTGCATTTCTGATCATGAATCTTTGAAACATTTTCAGAGTCAAGACAAACTAGATAGGAGGCATGGTAGATGCATGTAATTTATTGAGACTTTTCCTTATGTTATCAAGTATAAAAAGGAAAAATACTATGTAGCTGCGGATGCTCTTTCTAGGAGGCATAGATTGCTAACCACATTGGATGCTAGGGTGTTAGGATTTGTTTTCATTAAGGAGCTCTATGAATCTGATCTTGACTTTGGAGAAACATATAAGCTTTGTGTGCAAAAAGGTTCCTTAGATAAATTCTATTTGTTTGAGGGATTTTTGTTTCGAGTAGATAAGGTGTGCATACCTAGGTGTTCCCTTCGTTTTCTGTTAGTAGAAGAAGCCCATAAAGGAGGTTTAATGGTTCATTTTGGGAGGGATAGGACTTATGCTATGTTGCACTCACATTTTTATTGGCCACATATGCTTAAGGATGTTGAAAATGTGCTTAAAAGGTGTTTAGAGTGCCTTAGAGATAAATCGAAAGTGAAGCCTCATGGATTGTATACACCTTTGCCAATCCCCACAGCCCCTTGGGAAGACATTAGCATGGATTTTGGATTGTATACACCTTTGCCAATCCCCACAACCCCTTGGGAAGACATTAGCATGGATTTCATAGTGGGATTCCCTAGGACTATAAGAGGTAGGGATTCAATATTTGTGGTTGTAGATCGATTTTCTAAGATGGCTCCCTTTATTGCTTGTCACACAACTGATGATGCAGCCAATGTAGCTAATTTGTTCTTTCAGGAAGTAGTTAGGTTATATGGTATTCCAAGGACAATAGTGAGTGATAGGGATGTTAAGTTCTTGAGTTGCTTTTGGAAAACTCTTTGGGGAAAGCTAGGCACTAAGTTCTTATTTTCTACATCAAGCCATTCCCAAACTAATGGACAAACAGAAGTAACTAATAGGACCCTAACAATACTTCTAAGGGCTGTCATCAAGAAGAATTTGAAAGAAAGGGAAGATGTCTTGCCACATGTTGAATTTGCCTATAATAGAGTCGTCCACTCATCTACTTCCATCTCTCCGTTTGAGTGTGTTTATGGTGCTAATCCACTAACCCCTTTTGATCTTACACCGTTACCTAAGAAGGAGCGAGTGGATTTAAGTGCTAAAACGCAGGTTGAACACATCAAGGATCTACATAGTAGGACAAGGATCAAGCTCGAGGAGAAAGGCAAATACAACGCTGAAAAGGCGAATCAAGGATGCAAGAAGATTATAATTGAACCCGGCGACCTTGTATGGCTACATTTGAGGAAGGAGAGATTTCAACAGCTTCGGAAATCCAAGCTCTCCCCAAGAGGAAATGGGCCTTTCAAGGTGTTACACAAGGCGGGTGACAACGCCTATGTGCTTGACTTGCCGGATGATTATGCTTGTGATCCCACATTCAATGTGAGGGATCTAAGTCCTTTTCCGCTCCTGGATGATGATCAAGGCAATTCGAGGTCGAATTCTTCCAAAGAAAGGGAGAATGATGAAGGATCATCTGAGCTAACTCCATCTTCACCACCTCAAGGGACTCTAACACGAGCGCAAGCTAAACATCAAGCTGACATGGATGCTCTTTTCCTAAACATGGTCCATGAAGCTCAACCAAGTCCACCTTCATCAAGTCTAAGGACCATCTTGTGGATCAACTATGAACACATCCCAGCCAAGATGATTAATGGAGCTTAAATTGTATTTCTAGTTGTTGGGCAAGCCTTGAGACGCATTTCAAAGAACAGCCGGAGGCCTTGAAATCAGATACAAGGGGTTTCACGCATGTGCATGGCTGGATGATCATTTAAGTATGTGGACGTAAGAGACTGAATTGGAGAGTTTAATTAGGCCCAATTGTGTTATATGTTTGCTGGGCTTTATTTAACTCTCTCTCAATGTAATTATTGTAATTAGTTTCTTTTTTCTGTTTTAGAAGAAAAGGCCTAGGATGTATATAAAGCCTTTTCTCTCTTCTTTTGTAGTTAGACAAGTTTTATACAAGTTTTGCTGACAGCATTTCAGAATTGAATCCAAGAGAATTCAATCATTCTTGTCTCGTGAGTTTGTGAGTGTGATCTAGCTTTCTCGTTCTTGTCTATGTCAATCTCCTTCGGGATTGGTGTTGCAAGTCGAACAAGGCACCCTCTTCGTGCTCTCGATTCTCAAATCGATTGTGTCGAGTTGTAAGAAGCGGGGTCGAATCGTCACTGGTTTGGTTCTTGGATCTCGAATCCAAGGGTTTTATCATTGTTCCTTTCGGTTCTTCTTGTCCCTTTTTGTTTTCTTGTTTTCATTGCTGTCCTTGTTTGTTAATTTCGTGTGTTCTTCATTCTTTAGAACAGGTTGTTCGTCTAGATCCGTTCATCACGGATAATCCCCGTATCACTTATCTCGTGAGTTTGTGTGTGTGTTATGGCATTCTCGTTCTTGTGTTTGTCAATCTCCTTCGGGATTGGTGTTGCAAGTCGAACAAGGCATCCTCTTCGTGCTCTCGATTATCAGATCGATTGTGTGGAGTTGTAAGAAGCGGGGTCGAATCGTCACTGGTTTGGTTCTTGAATCTCGAATCCAAGGGTTCTATCATTGTTCCTTTTGGTTCTTCTTGTCCCTTTCTGTTTTCTCGTTTCCATTGCCGTCCATGTTTATTAATTTCGTGTGTTCTTCATTCTTCATAACAAGTTGTTCGTCTAGATCCGTTCTTCGCGGTTAATCACCGTATCAATCTATCTAAATGAATGCCTAAACTAGTGTCATAAATCATGTCATCAGTTTTGGCCCGTGGTTTTTGTCAGCACAACCATGACACTTATTCTGCGATTCCTTTGCCCGACCTTTGATTTCCTTTGGTGCAGTACTTAACGTGCTTTGCAGGCTGACTTTTGGGGACAACTTGAGAGGCTCTCTCTCTCCTCTTGTTACTCTATTCCAAGCCCCTTGTGGGTGTTCTTGGGGGAGATTAGATTAGAACATTTCACATCTTAGATCTAGAGTAAGTTTGAGTGGGTTTTGAGTGTGTTTCCTTGGAAGCTTGTAAGTTTGGATCATGGAGCTGCATTGGAACCTTTGTAAGATTGTTGAAGCATCTATCTAGCTAAGTAACTTCTTTTTCTTTGATCTTATCTTCATTTTCTAGCTATGACTTGCAAGCATGCATTATTTATGAAGTTTGATCTAGATTTATATATTGTTGGCTAAATGGTTGTGATTCTAGTGTGATGGAATGAAAGTTATGGCTTGAATGATGATTGTATGGACTTGCATGTTAGCTTAGGATGGGTTGTGTTTGAAAACCTAGCTCAGACATAAAATCACGGCTTGTTCTTCATGTTATCATGGCCGTGGTTTCCATGATCCACCCGTGGTTTTGTCCTGTTGTACCTATATTGATGAATCTGGATGTTAGGATGTAGATATGTTGAAATCCTATTGTTTCTTGAGCCTAATCTAGCCTAGGGTGACCTTTGCTAGCAACCTATTTGAGGAATGAGACTTACCTGGTAATTTCCTCTCTTAGATACATAAGATGATGAGCTCTAGGTAGTAGAAGCCTTAACAAACGCTATTGGATTGAGTGTGCTAGGATCGTTGTCTAAGACTTACCTTTTCAGAGACTTACCCGGTAAGGAGGGGTTTTCCCTTTAGATAGTGGCCGGTTTGTGTAGAATTACCGTCCTTAGGTTCCTTGAGACTTACCCGGTAATAGGACCTTAGGTTCGAGACTAGTGGAGCATGAGAGTTACCCGATAATTGCTCCTATTAGAGAAACACCCGACTCCTAACAACTACAACTCTCCTTTGATGTTTAGAAGCATGAGTCCAATGCCATAACCGAAATTCTTGATCTCGAGAATCCGCACTTCTTACACTTATCACCTATCCTGTGCTTGTGTGTTGTTTGTTTGTTTGTTTGCATATCTTGTGATCTTTGTTTGATCACCAAAAAACCAACCAAAAATATTGTGATTGTCATTTCTTTATTCCTTTCTCTTTTCTTACTTTAGATTTGCGCTATACATGATCATTGAATGATTTGATTTCACCTCAATCCTTGTGTTCGACCTCAGAATACTTCTCTTCCTACATAGCAATCCGTACACTGCGGGTTTCGCTAGGTACTTTAGGATTTTAGTTCGAGTTTATAAATATAAGGCTTTTTGTGCTACTTCCTAGTGCGAACATAAGAATCTAGTATATACATATATATAACTAAATTGTTGAGATTCATGGAAGGAGTCACGACTTTCCGTACATTCTATCCCAACCCGATTGTCAATAGGGTTTAAAACCAAAACTGCTTTTGAAAACTCAGACCCCTTTCGGGTTTCGTTTATTTTATCTATTCGACCTTTATCGCAGATTGCAAGTGCCATTGTTTTCAACCTAAGGCTCTGATACCAACTTTGTAACACCCCAATCCGCAAGACTCGGGGCACTACTAGGTTAGGGCCTAACAATGGGTCCTGACCCTATCCTGATAACAAGTTCACTAGATCTTACAACAAGGCACAAATAAATATAAAACATCCTTTATAAAACATAAAACTTCAAGTATCATATTGTACACAAAACCCCACAACCGAGTACACACATCCACAACATATACATAACCATCCCAAAAAACCCAAAACACCTAATGTACGGAAGTCCTCGGCTGGTCACTACACTAGATCACTCTGCAGTCCTCCTAACCTGTAAAGGATCTACAACATGGTTTGAAACCGTTAGCTAACAATTCATATACAAGATAATGCATAGGCGCATACACACATCAGAGAAACGATAAACACCAAGCATGCTATCACACCATTTACCAATTTAATTATCTTTATAACGTTTTACACTCATATCATATATATATATATACATATGTGACACGAGAAGTAAATCATTCTTGCCTCTGTGTACGATAGCCATCTTGGAGTGGCATCCGACACACATCCTTGTAGGCCATATGTAATGGGGAGGTGACGTTTCCGATCCGTATACCAAGTATGGCATTACCTACAAAGAACCTCCCAGACTCCCTCAAGATGAAAGGGAAAGGTTACTACTGCCAATGCAAGGGGGCAAAACATAGGTCGGTAATAATCAACATCGCATGCTATAAAGCACATAACAATCACCACTCATGCATACATCCAATATAGGAATGCAGCTAAGTAAGTCCTACGGACTTACCTCAAACTCAAGATAATCTCAACAACGATCAAACTCCAACCCAAAGGAATGCACTGCCTAATAACAAGGCACAAAGAGGTGTCAAACATTTTATCAATTAAAGGGACCACATCTAGACCAAAGGGATCCATAAGGATCATAAACATCGTATAAACCTCAAATAACATCCTAAACATCAAAGCCATCGTAGGGCATAAAACCATAACATGGTCTCATCATCATCCTCTCATACACCCCCTAGCATGCTTCTAAACCAAGCCATATCCAAGGAAAGGAATTGAACTTACCAATACTTGGTAGTTTTAAAGCAAGGCACACCCGCGGGAAAGATCAGACGTGGGGGAGGTAACAAGGCGCAGGGGCGGCGACTCACAGCCGTAGGGGCACTGACACAACTGAGCTATTCGGTCCCTCTCTTGCTCCACTCTCGTCTCCACTACAAGGAGTCACACTCAGGCACTTTAGCTTTCCCAAAACATACACATACACATCCAAAACAACTGTGATCCACATCCTTGATAGAAAACACAAGGAAATGGAAGAAAAGAAAGAAAAGGGGAGAAGAGAGACTTAGTCTCTTCTCAGACTGGACCAGAACTAACTCCAAGGCTTTGAGCCCTTCCACAGATCACAACAACCTCAACAATCATCGACAACTTTAACAACATCAAAATCCACTTTAAACTTGAAGAAGATCCAAGGTGAATTCAAAGAAAAACCAAGCAAGGAGAAGAAAGGAGAAGAAGATCGTGAGGACAAAAGGAAGAAGCCTAGAGAAAGCAAGAAACCCTTCATCAGAAGGAAGAAGGAGCAAACTTATAGAGTAAGGAACGCCAAAAGTACGGTCAAGAGGTCAAAGAAGACGGTTATGGCCGCCTTCTCCGCGGTCGCGGTCCAACAATGCCGCGGCTGCGCTGGCCCACACTAGCGGCAGGGTCAGGCGCGGTCGCGGCTAGTCTAAGAAGAAAAGAGGATATCACAACAAAATCCATACTAGTGTCTAACCATGGTGAGGTAGAAGTAGGTAAAGGGGTATACAAGTCATGGGGTTTCAATCTAGCCTTAGCCTTTAAACACACAAGGCATCTCTTAATCATGTTCTCTATATCCTTAAGCATGTGAGGTCAATAAATATGTGTATGCAACGTGAGATACGTCTTATCCCTCCCAAAATGTCCCATTAAGACCCTCATATGGGCTTACTCAACAAGCAATAACCTATGAGAACATCTAGGAATCCACAGTTTATCAAATTTAAATAAAAATCCTTCAAACAAGTAGATCTTATCTAAGGAACCTCGAGAATTACAATGCTTATAGATGTCTCCAAAATCAACATCGTCAACATATAGATCCTTAATGTAACATAAACCTAGAACTTTAGAATCCATAGTAGTGATCAAAGAATGTCTCCTAGAAAGAGCATCGGCTATAATATTATCCTTACCTTCTTATACTTAATGATATAAGGAAAAGTCTCTATAAACTACATCCATATACCATGCCTCATATCTAAGTTAAGTTGACTCCTAAAATGGTTCAAGGATTCATGATCGGTACGTAGGACGAATTGATTAGGCCAAGTATAATGCTTGCATGTCTTAAAACTCGAAATAAAACATAAAGCTCCTTATCATATGTAAAGTAATTTAAGCATGCTCCTTTCAAATTCTCACTAAAGAATGCGAGTGACTTACCTTCTTGCATGAGTACTCCTCCAATGCCAATCCCGGAAGCATCACATTCGACTTCAAAGGGTATTGTGAAATCCGGAAGTGCTAGAAAAGGTGCATGGCACACCTTCCACTTCAACTCCTTAAATGCCTTCTCTTGAGCATCTCCCCATAGAAATGGTACTTTCTTCTTTGTTAATGACATAACAAGTGTGGGCAGCTATGGTGCTAAAATCTTGCACAAATCTCCTATAGAAGGTGGCAGCTGTGTACATGGCCGGTTGTAGTAGGTGTTGGCCAATCTTGGATGGCCTTGATCTTCTCTTCATCCACTTTAAGGCCTCTTGTATGTAACACCCCAAATTCATAGGACTCGGAGTGTTATGTGTTAGGACCTCACAATGGGTCCTGATCCTAGCCTGACAACAAGTTCACTGGATCTTACAACAAGACACAAATAAATATAAAAACCAACATATATAAACTGAAATATCGCAAACCCAAAATACATAAACACCACACAACCGAGTATTCAAACTATAAAACATACATCCATAAATCACAAAACCCATAACCATCCTAGTATGTACCGGAGCCCTCACCGGATCACTCTGCAGTCCTCCTATCCTGCAAAGCATGTATACAACACAGTATAAGCCGTTAGCTAACAACCTATGAATTAGAATAACGATAATAGTACACATAACACATAAGCACAACCTTCCCCATTCACCAAGTGATACCGTTATTAATTCAATTATGTGTGATACGAGGAGTATAACCACCTCGCCTCTATCCCCTTTGACCACGCAAGTTTGGAACTAGTGTCAATCATCACCACGTGGTGGATTGGTCGCAGAGAACCCCCCAACTACCCTATTTTGAGCTGGACTAGTTATCACCGCCCGGTTATCATACACTTGGGCCAATTAACAAATATGGTCATCCTAGTCCAGTTAGGTTATCAAATATAACACATACACACACATACCACCATTATAATCACTCCAACTCATAGAAGCCAACTAAGTAAGCCCAAAGGACTTACTTGTCACAAGGTAATCCTAATCACAATCAATCTCGGTTTCCCTCAAGAAACGATCAACGCCTATAAGGCACACATATATCAATCACTATCACATGCTAGGATATTCCACCTCCTAGTCTCCAAGATCCCGTAAGATCATAAACCATATCATCATCCTCAATATCTCATCACTTATCCTCATTGACGCCTAAGGCTTTCACTGATAACACGATTTATGACTAGGTTTTAGGTAATCATTTAGATAGATTTCTCACTTATTCATGCATGGTTTAGCATTAGTTCGAGACGTTTTGCACTCAATTCATGTATTTTGTCGAGATAGACGTCTACACGGACTTGTGCGTGTTTTATAGGAAATTCGGGAAATTTAGGAGCTAAAACGGTGCGTTTGAGGATCGTTCATCTAGATGACACACCCTCGGACTCATTAGGACACAAGCTAAAGACTAAGGAGGACTCATGGAACCTTGCCAACACTAGCCATGTACCAAATCACAGCTTAATGATCCAAGGCGAAGTTTCTGCACAGAATCACGGTTATCTGACACTCCACGGCCGTGGAATCAACCGTGGATTTTTCCAGATTCTTGTGACAGCTGTGCCACGACTCTCATGGCCAGCTCATGCAAGTTTGTTATAAAAGTGGTCCTTCATGGGCTGTGAGAAGCAGCTGGGAGCATCTTGGAGCAGCTCATCCATTATCCATTTCCTCTAACAAAAATATCCTCTCAAGAAGAAGATTTTCTAGGAAGGAAAGTGTCAAAAGGGAAGAGGAAGAACTCCATTGAAGAGGAGAAGAAGAACACACACCATTGTCACACTTTGATAGCTTGTAGTGAAGGATTCCGGATTTTATTTCTAAGAGTTGTATGAATCATTGAACCTTCCTTTGGAAGGATTGTAAGTTGCTCTAATTCTATTTTCAGCTTGGTTTTGTTTTAAGTTCACTTGTTCATCTCTTTTCCTTCATTATCTTGCAATGGATGTTATGATTTTATGTTTGTTTGTTTCGATTTCCATTATGAACGTTGCAGGCTAAATTGATGTGGTTATAGGGTAAGGAAGGGATGGTTATGGCTAGGGCTATGATAGGACGGACTTAGATTTACCTTTGGATGACTTGTGTGTATGAACATAGCTGCTGTTAGAAATCACGGGTCGTTCTTGTCTAACCACGGCCGTGGTTTAGGTAGAACAAACCGTGATTTTCCCTGGTTCGATGGATCTTGTCTTAGATCTATAGGATGTTGAAATCCTAAGTGTTTGTTGAGTTTAATCTACCCTAGGGTGACCTAGTGTTAGTAACTAAGTGTTAGGAGAGACTTAACCGGTAATCCTTACTCTTAGATTCCAAAGATAACAACCCTTAGGTAGTGGTGAGCCTAATAAGCCACCATTGGATTAAGTGTGCTAGGATAGTTGTTTAGGACTTCCCTTTCCAAGACTTACCCGGTAAGGATAGGTTAGATCCCTAGCTAACAATCCGGTTTGTTTAGAATTCCTATCCCTAGGTTCTTAGAGACATAACCGGTGATGAGACCTTAGGAGCGGACTAGTTGGACCATGAGACCTACCTGGTAATTGATCCCAATCTAGAAACGCTTAATCCCAACATATCATAGTTAATCCAAGAAATGAATAGATAACTTGAGTCCTATGCCATAACCGGAACTTCCAACCCCGAGAATCCATCTTTTCTTTCCTTGATCATTATCTTGTTTAGTTTGTTTATTTGTGTTGATTCTTAGTTTAGTTTGATTGTTTACTTTGCATGAATTGTGATCTTTGATTGATCGCAAAAAACCAACTGAAAACATATGAGATTTTCATTTCTTATTTCTTCTTTTCTTTCAACCTAGATCTTTACTAAACTCAATCACAAATTGAATCAATTTCACCTTAGTCTTTGTGTTCGACCTCGGAATACTAACCCTTCTACAAACGTCCCGTACACTGCGGGTTTCGCTAGGTAGTTAGGATTTAGTTCGAGTTATAAATTTAAAACCCATTTGCGCATCACGATCTTAGCGTAACAAGTTTTTGGCGCCGTTGCCGGGGACTAGGTCTAGATTGAGTCTATTTTGTGATTGTTTCTAGTGTAGATCTTTCTTGTTGCTTTTGATCTCTTTTTGGTTTGTGTCTTTGCTTTTTAGGACATCTATTACTCTTTAGGTGTATGCGAAGATCTCGGGGCGAGGATTTAGCTCCATTCGATCCCGAACCGGAGAAAACCCTTCGATCTAGATCCAAGAACATCCGAAAAGAGAAAGAGATGGCCGGAAGAAACCTCCAAGCTGAGTTGGATGAAGCCTTAGAGCAAATAAGGCTAAGAGATGAGCTCTTGGAGGAAGAAAGGAGACTTGCCAATGAGAGGCAAGAGGAAACTAGGAGGGAGATTGAGGAGATTAGGCAAGCCCTTGTTCAAGGAGAGCTTAATCGCCGACAACCTCCACCTCCTCCACCACAACCGCAGCCGGCGGCTAATGTTAGGGTTGCACCCATTGCCATTGAAGAGCCACAAACCCTAGGAAGACGTATGGATCCGGCACAAAGAGCACACCGTCCGGGTGTGAACTTAGGAGATCCCGCAGCCCACAACTATGAGCTCCGCCCTCAAGTTCTACAAATGATCCGGCATAATCAATTTGGAGGGATGGAAGGAGAGTCCCCTCATCAACATTTGATGAATTATGAGATCTTGATGGAGACTCTTAGACCGCCAAGATTGGAGAGCAACAACCATAAGCTTAGGGCTTTTTCCTTCTCTCTTAAGGATAAAGCCTTAGCTTGGTATCAATCTATTCCACAAGGGCGAGTTGGTACTTGGGAGGAGATGACAACAGAGTTTTTGACTAAGTTCTTCCCACCTTCCAAGACTACCGAGTTAAGAGGGAAGATCAACGCCTTCGTGATGAAGGATAGAGAGAGTTTATTCAAGTCTTGGGTGAGGTTCAAAGATCTTCTCCTTGATTGTCCACACCATGGCATACCAAAAATTGAGCTATTGGAGATCTACTTCAAGGGACTTGATGAAGATAGCCAATTCAAGCTCCAATCTCTTTCCGGTGGGACATTTATGGAGAAGCATGTAGATGAAGCTTGGGAGTTTGTGGAGAAGCAAGCTTTAGTGATTGAGAAATACTCCCATAGGAAGAGTGAAGGAAGAAAGGCGGGAGCATATGAGGTGAGTGAAGTCACCATGAGCAATTTCAAGCTTGACGCCATCAACAACGAGTTGAAGTCCTTGAGGGAGTTGTGTGCTACAACTTTGAAGAACCAAGCAACCCCTCAAGTGCTTCCACAAGCCAATTTGTCTTCCAAGGAAGAGGATGTAAATTATATAGGAAGGGGCAACTTCAACAATTACCAAGGCCCAAGGAGTTTTAACAACAACCGGCAATTCAACAATTACCGGCCCAACCACAACCATCCCGGATTTTCTTACTCTAACCCGGATGGAGCCTTGAACCCTCCCGCTTCCACAAGCACAACTCCACCACCAAAAGCTTCACAAGAACCTCCACCCGGATTCACTCAACCTCCAAAGGATAGAACCGAAATAATGTTTGAGCAATTGCTAGGAAGGTTGAGTGGTCTTGAGAACACCGTGACTTTAATCTCTAAGGCCCAAAAGGTTTTGGAAGCACAAGTGTTCCAAAAAGCGGGTGAAGCCCATAGAGACCCGGGAAAGCTTCCCAGAAGAACCAAAGATAACCCAAGAGGCCAAGTGTTGGCTATTACAACAAGGAGTGGGTTGAGTATGAGAGATCCTTTGCCCAAGGATAATGCTAAGGGAAAGCAAGTAGTGGTAGAAGAGGGAAAGTTACAAGAAGATGGAGGCAAGAGCAAGGATGTAGAGCCAACCTATGTGGCACCACCTCCATACAAGCCACCACTACCGTTCCCACAATCAAGAGCAAGAGCTCGTTTGGACAATCACTTTGGTAAGTTCCTTGAACTAATGTCCAAATTACATATTAACATTCCGTTCATGGATGCCATTTTAGGAATGCCGGCATATGGCAAGTTTTTGAAGGAAATACTCTCCAACAAAAGGAAGTTGGAGGAGTATGGGGAGATAAGAATGAACAAGAGATCCTCGGAATTGATCCAAACAATGAAGGAGGAGATGCCTCCCAAGCTAAGAGATCCGGGTTCTTTTTGTGTCCCAATAGGAGTGGGGGATGTGAAGTACAAGGACCTTTGTGATCTTGGAGCGAGTGTAAGCATCATACCGCTTGCACTTTGCAACAAGGTTGGGCTAGGAGAGCCGAAACCGGTCAAGATGACCCTCTACATGGCGGACCGTTCTATCACTCATCCGGTTGGGATCCTAGAAGACATCCCGGTGCAACTAGGAGGATTCTACGTGCCAATTGATTTTGTAGTCTTGGACATTCCGGCGGATTATCCGGTTCCCATCATCTTAGGAAGACCCTTCCTAGCCACCTCCGGATGCCTAGTGGATTGCAAGAATGGAACTCTCTCCTTCAACATTGGAGAAGAGAATGTCAAGTTCAAGTTATCCACAATGACGAAAGGGCCAGCCCTTGATGAGGATCTCTTTAACATAGTCGAGCAAGAGGAATCTAGGGAAATTGTGAGCTCGATCTTGATCAAGGATCCCTTGGAGAAGGTTCTTACCTTAAGTATGATGGAGGAAGGTGTTGAGGAGGCTTGCAATGAAGAGATCAAGGCCTTGGAAGCCTTGGAAGAAGAGCCAAGAGTTGGATTTGAAAGCCACGAAGAGGTCTTAAACAGCTGCAAGTTCCACGGTCGAGATTTAAGTTCCACGGCCGTCAAACTTTCTGGACAACTCCGGGAAGCAAGCTTATCAAGAACCACGGCCGTGGAAGTTGAGCAAGCCGTGATTCCAACCGTGGATTTCCCTGGACCAGTCCTTGATGATGATCAAGCTTTTAGGAGCCATGAGGAGTCTTCATTTGCTTTGGATTCATCTCATCCAACCTTATTTGGATCATCTTCAACCGATAAAGGTCCTCCTCGACTTGAACTTAAACCCCTCCCCTCTCATTTAAAGTATGCATTTCTTGGTGAAAACTCTACATATCCTGTGATTGTTAATGCATGCTTGAGTGATGATGAACTTGCTAAGTTGTTGCATGAACTAAGATTGCATAGGAAAGCCATTGGCTATACTATTGATGATTTGGTTGGCATTAAGCCTTCTTTGTGCATGCATAAGATAATGATGGAAGATAACCACAAACCCTCTATTGAACATCAAAGGAGATTGAATCCTATAATGAAAGAGGTAGTCAAAAAGGAAATCATTAAGTTGCTAGATGCGGGAATTATCTACCCTATCTCGGATAGTAAGTGGGTTAGTCCCGTTCATGTAGTTCCTAAGAAGGGTGGGATGACCGTAGTAACTAATGAGAACAATGAACTAATCCCGACTAGGACGATTACGGGGTGGAGGATGTGCATTGATTATAGGAAATTGAACATGGCCTCTAGGAAAGATCACTTCCCTCTCCCCTTCATTGACCAAATGCTAGAAAGGTTAGCTCAACACTCTCATTTTTGCTATCTAGATGGCTATAGTGGATTCTTCCAAATCCCTATCCACCCCGATGACCAAGAGAAAACAACCTTTACATGTCCATGGGGTACTTTTGCATATAGGAGAATGCCATTCGGGTTTTGTAATTCACCCGCCACCTTCCAAAGGTGTATGATGGCTATCTTTTCGGAATACATAGAAAATATCATGGAAGTGTTTATGGATGATTTCTCTGTTTATGGTTCTTCCTTTGATAATTGCTTGGCTAACTTGTCATTAGTATTGCAAAGATGTGAGGAGACAAATCTTGTCTTGAATTTGGAAAAATGCCACTTCATGGTAAGTGAAGGCATTATGTTAGGACACTTGGTGTCTAACCGTGGCATTGAGGTTGATAGGGCCAAAATTGAAACGATAGAGAAGTTGCCGCCACCTACCTCGGTGAAGGGGGTAAGGAGTTTCTTAGGGCATGCCGGTTTTTACCGGAGGTTTATCCAAGATTTCTCTAAAATTTCTAAGCCTCTCACTAACCTACTAATGAAGGATGTTGATTTTGTCTTTTCCAATGATTGTCTTGAGGCTTTTTGTAGGTTGAAGAACGCCTTGATCTCCGCACCTATCATGCAACCTCCGGATTGGAGTCTACCATTTGAGATCATGTACGATGCAAGCGATGTAGCCGTAGGGGCTGTTTTGGGGCAAAGGAAAGATGGGCGTACTCATGCTATTTAGTATGCTAGCAAGACGCTAAATGATGCCCAACTCAATTATGCTACCACCGAGAAGGAGTTGTTGGCGGTGGTGTATGCATTTGAGAAGTTCCGCTCATACCTTGTTGGAGCGACGGTCATAGTTTACACGGATCATGCTACGATCCGTTATCTACTTACAAAGAAGGATGCCAAACCAAGGTTGATTCGGTGGATCCTTCTTCTTCAAGAGTTTGATTTGGAAATACGAGATAAGAAGGGATCCGAGAACTCCGTGGCGGATCACCTTAGTAGATTGCCTCCATTAGAGCTTGGAAGAGATGATATTCCAATTGATGACTCATTCCGAGATGAGCAATTGCAAATGGTGGAGGAATGCTTGTTCCAAGTGTCTAGAGGAAATGAGCCATGGTATGCCGACATTGTGAACTACTTAGTGTGTGAGGAAGTGCCTCCCGGATTGACATACGCACAAAGAAAGAAGTTCTTCAACGATGTGAGGCACTACTATTGGAGTGAACCGCTTCTATTCAAGAGAGGGCCGGATGGGATGTTTAGAAGATGCATACCGGAAGATGAAGTGGAGAGTGTGATCCGGCATTGTCACTCCTTACCATGTAGAGGCCATGCTAGCTCACACAAGACGTGTGCAAAGGTATTGCAATCCGGTTTTTATTGGCCTAACTTGTTTAAAGATGTGCAAGGTTTTGTAGCGGCATGTGATGCTTGCCAAAGGACGGGCAACATCTCAAGAAGGAATGAGATGCCCTTGAACAACATCCAAGAAGTGGAAATATTTGATGTGTGGGGTGTGGACTTCATGGGACCATTCCCTTCTTCATGTGGCAATCTCTACATCCTATTGGCGGTGGACTATGTGTCAAGATGGGTGGAGGCAATCGCCTCTCCTACAAATGATGCCAAGGTGGTGGTGCGGTTCTTCAACCGAGTGATCTTTCCTAGGTTTGGAACACCAAGGGTGATCATAAGTGATGGAGGGAAGCACTTCACAAATAGGAACTTTGGAGCACTATTGACCAAGTATGGGGTGACTCATAAGGTGGCAACACCTTACCATCCCCAAACTAGTGGCCAGGTGGAAATCTCCAACCGGGAGATCAAAGCCATCCTTGAGAAGACGGTGTCTAGGACTAGAAAAGATTGGGCTATGAGGCTTGATGATGCCTTATGGGCATATAGAACCGCCTTCAAGACACCGATTGGCACCACTCCTTACAAGTTGGTTTATGGCAAGTCTTGCCATCTTCCGGTAGAGATGGAGCATAGAGCTTATTGGGCCATTAAGTGGCTAAATTTTGATCTCAAGGCGGCGGGAGAAAAGAGATTGCTTGAATTGAATGCCCTCGAGGAGATCCGGTTGGACGCTTATGAGAATGTCCGGATTTACAAAGAGAGAACCAAGCGGTGGCATGACAAGAGGATCATCCCCAAGGAGTTGAGTGAAGGAGATCTTGTCCTTCTCTTCAACTCAAGGCTAAGGCTCTTTCCCGGAAAGCTCAAATCAAGATGGACCGGGCCATATGTAGTGAAGAAGATCTTTTCCCATGGAGCCATTGAGATAGGAGGGGAACATTGTGGGAACTTTAAGGTGAATGGGCACCGCTTGAAGAAGTATATTCCGGGAGCTCCGGTGGAGATAATTGCCCCACTTCACCTTGAGTAGACGCCCCCGCGTTTGGTCAAGCTAATGACCTTAAAGAAGCGCTTGGTGGGAGGCAACCCATTGGTAACATTTTCCCTTTTTAGTTTTGTTTTCCTTTTTAGATTTTCTATCCTTGTGTGTGTTTTGTCTACTTTGTGTGTGTGCTAGAACATTAGTGTCATTGGAGGCCTTGCTTGATATAGGAATGATGATGATGAAACCCTCATCAATTATGGGTGGAGCGGACGCGGAACTTGGACGGCTAGCGGTGCCTAGCGCGGGTCCCGAAGCTTTGATGGATGCTTAGAGCTCTCTACCATGGTTGATAGGATCATCAAACATCAATTCGCTATTGAACAATCCCGAATACCATAGCAAACAATTTTACATTGTGAGAACCTTCTTTCACTCTCTTTACTTGTATACCACATTGGGGACAATGTGTTTCTAAGTATGGGGTGGGGTTTGCATGATCCTTTGCATGATGAGCATCTAGGATAGTTTAAAATCTTCACATGTCTTGCATTGTACATACTTAAATCGAAAATACCATAAAAATCAGAAAATTTTAAAATTTTTTTTGTGCTTTCTAGGCTTGGATATGATCCTAATGATGAATCTTGTCTTGTGAATTGGCTATGGATGGCCTCATGTGTTAGGATTAATGAACGCATATGTGGACTTGAACTACTTCTCTTGAAATTCTATGAATGATTTGTGACCATGATGTTTGCCTAGAAAGGATTGAGTAGTGAAGATCGAAATTACATGATAGTTCTTGCATACCATCTAGGATGGCCTCATGTGTTAGGATTAATCATGATTGCTTGAGCACCTCAATTGAGATAAATTTGACCTCTTTTAACCCATCCGGGAATAGGAGCATGCTAGTGTGTTGATGTGTGCAAAAAGCAAGTGTGAAGTGAAGTTGTTGATGAAAAGAACACCATGCATAAAATGCTGAATTTGTTGTGAAAAGTGTAGCCAATAATATCGGTTTGGGGACATTGGTTTAAATGACAAGTAACTCGGTACACTTCACATAATCGGGTGTTGGTGCCTTGCCAAAGTCAAATGAACCAATAGTCCTAACGAGCTTTGGTATGTGTGCCCGGTGTGGATGCACCTCGAAAACTAAGAAAAAGCCCGAGGACGGCTAATCACCAAGGTTTAGGCTTTTGTACACCAATGACATTGTCTCAAAAATAAGTCAAAGAAAAAGAAAAGAAAGAAAAGATAGAGGAAAATATACACTTGGGGGAAGTTGATCGAGGACAAGGAAGTGGAGTTAGTTGCGTTCCCGGATTAGCATCACATAACCTAGAAATCCCCACCAAATCGCTACATTTCTTGGCCCTTTTATCTCATAAGACCTTATGACCTATTTGCATGTTTGTAAGACTTAGTGATTTAGATTGGATGTACTCTTGATCTTCTTTGCTTTTTCATCTTTACATTTCATGCATACTTTTAAGTTAAGTACAATTGTCTTTCCATGTCTTCATTTGTTTGAATGCATGATTGCTTGTCCTTGCCATGAACATGACTTTGAAGGTGATCCAATAGTAGAAGCACAAACCCAAAAAGATTTTGCCATTTTTCTGCATACATAAATCATGTCATCTCTTAGTCTATAGTTGGGAATTTTCTCGGGGACGAGCAAACCTTAAGTATGGGGTATTTTGATAACACGATTTATGACTAGGTTTTAGGTAATCATTTAGATAGATTTCTCACTCATTCATGCATGGTTTAGCATTAGTTCGAGACGTTTTGCACTCAATTCATGTATTTTGTCGAGATAGACGTCTACACGGACTTGTGCGTGTTTTATAGGAAATTCGGGAAATTTAGGAACTAAAACGGTGCGTTTGAGGATCGTTCATCTAGATGACACACCCTCGGACTCATTAGGACACAAGCTAAAGGCTAAGGAGGACTCATGGAACCTTGCCAACACTAGCCATGCACCAAATCACAGCTTAATGATCCAAGGCGAAGTTTCTGCACAGAATCACGGTTATCTGACACTCCACGGCCGTGGAATCAACCGTGGATTTTGCCAGATTCTTGTGACAGCTGTGCCACGACTCTCATGGCCAGCTCATGCAAGTTTGTTATAAAAGTGGTCCTTCATGGGCTGTGAGAAGCAGCTGGGAGCATCTTGGAGCAGCTCATCCATTATCCATTTCCTCTAACAAAAATATCCTCTCAAGAAGAAGATTTTCTAGGAAGGAAAGTGTCAAAAGGGAAGAGGAAGAACTCCATTGAAGAGGAGAAGAAGAACACACACCATTGTCACACTTTGATAGCTTGTAGTGAAGGATTCCGGATTTTATTTCTAAGAGTTGTATGAATCATTGAACCTTCCTTTGGAAGGATTGTAAGTTGCTCTAATTCTATTTTCAGCTTGGTTTTGTTTTAAGTTCACTTGTTCATCTCTTTTCCTTCATTATCTTGCAATGGATGTTATGATTTTATGTTTGTTTGTTTCGATTTCCATTATGAACGTTGCAGGCTAAATTGATGTGGTTCTAGGGTAAGGAAGGGATGGTTATGGCTAGGGCTATGATAGGACGGACTTAGATTTACCTTTGGATGACTTGTGTGTATGAACATAGCTGCTGTTAGAAATCACGGGTCGTTCTTGTCTAACCACGGCCGTGGTTTAGGTAGAACAAACCGTGATTTTCCCTGGTTCGATGGATCTTGTCTTAGATCTATAGGATGTTGAAATCCTAAGTGTTTGTTGAGTTTAATCTACCCTAGGGTGACCTAGTGTTAGTAACTAAGTGTTAGGAGAGACTTAACCGGTAATCCTTACTCTTAGATTCCAAAGATAACAACCCTTAGGTAGTGGTGAGCCTAATAAGCCGCCATTGGATTAAGTGTGCTAGGATAGTTGTTTAGGACTTCCCTTTCCAAGACTTACCCGGTAAGGATAGGTTAGATCCCTAGCTAACAATCCGGTTTGTTTAGAATTCCTATCCCTAGGTTCTTAGAGACTTAACCGGTGATGAGACCTTAGGAGCGGACTAGTTGGACCATGAGACCTACCCGGTAATTAATCCCAATCTAGAAACGCTTAATCCCAACATATCATAGTTAATCCAAGAAATGAATAGATAACTTAAGTCCTATGCCATAATCGGAACTTCCAACCCCTAGAATCCGTCTTTTCTTTCCTTGATCATTATCTTGTTTAGTTTGTTTATTTGTGTTGATTCTTAGTTTAGTTTGATTGTTTACTTTGCATGAATTGTGATCTTTGATTGATCGCCAAAAACCAATTGAAAACATTTGAGATTTTCATTTCTTATTTCTTCTTTTCTTTCAACCTAGATCTTTACTAAACTCAATCACAAATCAAATCAATTTCACCTTAGTCTTTGTGTTCGACCTCGGAATACTAACCCTTCTACAAACGTCCCGTACACTGCGGGTTTCGCTAGGTAGTTAGGATTTAGTTCGAGTTATAAATTTAAAACCCATTTGCGCATCACGATCTTAGCGTAACATTCACCACACTATAGCATCCTTAATCTCATATACATATAACCTAGCATATTCATAAAACAACTCATAACACAAAGGAAGGAATAAAACATACCAACATTTGGTATGTCTTGGAAGAAGGCGCACTTGCAGGAATGAAGAAGCGCGGGTGTGGTCACAAGCCGTGACAACAGGAAGGAGAAGCCACAGGGGTGCGGTGATACAGGGATTAGCCGCGAAGAATGGATCTAGACGAGCAACCTGTTTTTGGGAATAGAAGCAAACGAAATTCAGCAAACAAAGATGAAGGAAAAAGTGCAAAGCAAAGAGGGAAAACGAAATAAGAAAGAAGAACTAGAAGGAACAAACGATAGAACCCTTGGATTCGATTATCCAAGAACCAAACCGATGACGATTCGACCCCACTTCTTACAACTTCACACAATTGATCTAGAGTTATTGAAGGCACGAAGAGGTTGCTTCAATTCGAATTGTAGCACCAACCCGAAGGAGATTGACACACACAAGAACGAGAAAGCTATGCAAACACCACAATTCTCACAAGACAAGAGGCTGAACTCAAAGGAATTCAATTTGGCACTTAGGCAATGTGATTTAACGTATTCTGATCCACAAAATGAAGAGAGAAAGGTTTATATACAACCTAGACCTTCTCTCCTAAAAAATGAAAAGAAATAAATACAATAATTACAAATTAGAGTGTTTTAAATAAAACCATAAAATAGACTAATTCCAGGCTTTATTTAACACTCTCTAACTAGATTCACGCCAGCCTTGCTCACGCCTCCTTGCTCACGCCTTCATCGATGCACATGCGCACGTGAGGCTCTCCTATGCTCCATTTGACTTCTTCTTGGCTGGCCCAATGTTGCTAAGCATCATGACGGGCCATGGAGTCATTGGAGGTGAGCTTGGGTGAGCTTCTTGAACCATGGCAAGAAAGATAGCATCCATCTCCGCTTGGCGTTTGGCTTGAGCTCTTGTTAGGGCTCCTTGTGGTGTTGAAGATGGAGCTAGCTCGGATGACCCTTCATCATTCTCCCCTTCTTTAAAAGAATTCGACCTCGAATTTCCTTGATCATCACTAAGGGGTGGAAAAGGGCTTAGATCCCTCACATTGAATGTGGGATCACAAGCATTGTCGTCCGGCAAGTCTAGCACATAGGCATTGTCACCGGCGTTGTGTAGCACCTTGAAAGGCCCGTTTCCTCTTGGAGAGAGCTTGGACTTCCGAAGTTGTTGAAACCTCTCCTTCCTCAAGTGTAGCCATACAAGGTCATCGGCCTCAAATGTAACCTTCTTCCTTCCTTGGTTTGCCTTGGCTGGATTGTATTTGCCTTTCTCCTCAAGCTTAATCCTTGTCCTCCTATGTAGCTCCTTGATGTGTTCAACCTGCGTTTTAGCACTTAATTCCACTCTGATACGGGATTGTCCGTGATTGATTCGATCTAGGCACAATGATCTCGAACCGGGCTGAATGTGGCGATTTCAGAATGCGGAATGAAACGAAAATGATGAATGGCGCAGGAAAGGTGAGAGAAGAACTAAAGAGAAAGCCAATGAAGGAACCAAGGCTGAAGAGCCAAAACCCCAATCGTGACTGCCCTAGACCCGTCTCCAATACAATGTTACACTAGCTCCTGCTGAACTAGCACAAAGAGGGATTCGTGAAGGCTCGAAGCACCAATCCGAAGGCGGTTTGACACAAACAAGCTCAGCCAAGCAACAACAGCAATGCCAAACAAAAACTCTCTTGTTCTTTGATTGATTTTGTGAAATGATTACAAATGCAATTCTAAGCAATGGATTTAACGTAACTAATTCTGCAGCTAAAAGAGACTATATAGACTGTTTTTATCTAGACAAAATAAAGAAAAGAAAGCTGAAAACATTAGTGGGAAGGTGGTAATAAGAGAGCTTCCTCTAATGTAGCTAACAACCTAACAAACAACTATTTCAGCACAAAAATAGGCTGACTTATTCAAGCTAATCCTTGGAGTGCAAGCTGGACGTCTTTAACGTTTTTAAGGAGCCAAATGGGCTGTACGAATGGGCTGCATTGTTCAACAGATCCATGAGTGATTTGGATGTGTTTAAAGAGCCCAAATGATGATCCGAATGAGCTGAATAGTTACTCTCTTGGGCCTCTTTGAAAGTGATCAGCTGGCTGCCTTCTTGGGCTGTTTTAGATGTGAGCAGCAACTCCCTTTGCTCTTGGGCTGATTTGGACGTCTCCTCCCTTTGCTCTTGGGCTGCCATGGACGTGAGCAGCAGGCTAACCTCGTGGGCTGCTTTGGACGTGATCAACAGCCTCCTCTTGGACTGCATTGGGCATGAGCATGGGCTGCATTGGACGTGAGCACCAGCCTCCTCTTGGGTTGCATTGGCGTGAGCAACAACCTCCTCTCCTAGGCTGCATTGGATGCGAGCAACAGCAGCCTGCATGGTCTCCTCGAGCTGCATGAGAAGTGAGTACGTTGGCATGGTCTCCTTGCTTGGTTCTCTTGCTCCTACATTCATCAAAAGATTAACACATGAGGTATGGAAATTAAATGGTTCACGCATTGTGTCAAGCAATAGCACTTCCCTTGACATAACCTCTTGGATCTCCTTAGTTCTTGCTCTAGTAATGGGACCTTGATAGCTTCCATGTGATGGTCCTACATCATCCACTCCTTCTTGGAAAGAATTCGACCCCGAATTTTCATCTTGTTCCGAATCTCCTTCATAGGGGCTCAAATCTCCTACATTAAAAGTGGTGCTAACTCCATACTCTTCCGGTAAGTCCAACACATATGCATTGTCATTAATCCGGTGTAAGACTTTGAATGGTCCATCACCTCGTGGTGCTAGCTTGGAATGGCGTTTTGTCGAAAACCGCTCTTTCCTTAGATGTAGCCAAACTAAGTCGTCGGGCTGGAAAACCATCTTCCGACGTCCCTTGTTATTCCGAGCTGCAGTTTCAACGCCCTTCTTGTCAAGTGCAGCCTTGGTCTTAGCATGAAGTTCCTTAATGTAGTCCACCTGTTCCAATGCATCAAAAGCTACTCGATCCTTTCGAGGAATCGGTAATAAGTCCAAAGGAGTTAAAGGGTTAAATCCATAAACACATTTGAAAGGTGATAACGAAGTGGAAGAATGTATGGTGCGATTATAAGCAAACTCAATAAGTGGTAACATGTCTTCCCATTCTTTTAAGTTATCTTTCAACATGGTTCTAAGGAGGGTCGTTAGAGTCCTATTGGTGACTTCCGTTTGCCCATCTGTTTGGGGATGACTAGAGGTTGAGAATAGTAATCTAGTGCCCATTTTTCCCCAAAGTGTCTTCCAAAAGAAACTCAAAAACTTGACATCCCTATCACTAACAATAGTTGTAGGTATCTATACAATCTAACTATTTCCTTAAAGAAAAGATTAGCAAGATTATATGCATCTTCAGTTTTATGACATGGAATAAAATGTGCCATTTTAGAGAATCTATCTACTACCACAAAAATGGAATCTCTTCCTTTCTTAGTCCTAGGTAGTCCAACTATTTCCTTAAAGAAAAGATTAGCAAGATTATATGCATCTTCAATGCACCTCTTAAGCATGTGTTCTACATCCCTTAACATATGAGGCCAATAAAAGTGAGTTTGCAACATGTTATAAGTTTTGTCCCTCCCAAAATGCCCCATTAAACCTCCTTTATGGGCTTCTTCCACCAATAAGATCCTAAGGGAACATCTAGGTATGCAAATCTTATCCACCTTAAACAAGAAACCTTCAAACACAAAGTACTTATCATAAGGGCCTTGAGTAGTGCATTTATGAAATATCTTCCCAAATTCAGCATCATCCACATATAATTCTTTATGTAAGTAAAACCTAACATCCTAGAATCCAAAGTGGTGATTAAGATGTATCTCCTAGACAATGCATCTGCTACGACATTATCCTTTCCTTTCTTATACTTGATAATGTAAGGAAAGGTTTCTATGAACTCCATCCACCTACCATGCCGTCTATCTAGCTTATCTATGCTCCTAAAGTGTCTAAGTGAATCATGATCGGTTTTCAAAACAAACTCTTGAGGCCAAAGGTAATGTTGCATGTTTTGAGCACTCTAAACAAGGCATATAATTCTTTGTCATATGTAGAATAGTTAAACATGCACCTTTCAATTTTTCACTAAAGAAAGCTAGAGGCTTACCTTCTTGCATAAGGACGCTGCCAATACCAATGCCGGATGCGTCGCATTCAACCTCAAAGGGTTTAGTGAAGTCCGGTAGTGCTAGTAGTGGTGCGTGGGTGAGGCGTCTCCTGAGCTCTTCAAAGGCTATTTGCTGCGGTTTATTCCACTCAAAAGGAACCTTCTTTTTGGTCAAAGCCGTGAGTGGTGCTGCAATGGTGCTAAAATCTCTCACAAACCTTCTATAGAATGTAGCTAAGCCATGGAAGCTCCTCACGTCACCAACTGTCCTAGGAATCGGCCAATCATTGATTGCCTTAACCTTGTCCTCATCCACTTGCAAACCATTGGCACTTACTACAAAACCAAGAAAAATCACTCGGTTAGTATAGAAATCATATTTTTGAATATTAGCATACAAGTATTCTATATGCAATGTAGCAAGCACATCTCTCAAATGCTGTTCATGCTCCTCTAAAGTCGTACTATAGATAAGAATGTCATCAAAGTAGACTACAACAAATAAACCAATATAAGGTCTCAAAATATGATTCATTAATCTCATGAAAGTACTAGGAGCGTTAGTTAAGCCAAAAGGCGTTACTAGCCACTCATAGAGACCAAATTTTGTTTTAAAAGCTGTTTTCCGTTCATCCCCTTCCCTCATTCTAATTTGATGGTAGCCACTCCTAAGGTCAATCTTAGTGAAAATGGTAGCTCCATGTAACTCATCAAGCATATCATCTAAACGGGGAATTGGGTGTCTATACTTGATAATAATGTTATTGATTGCTCTACAATCAATACACATTCTCCAAGTATTATCCTTCTTGGGTACTAGCAGGACGGGAACGGCACAAGGACTAAGGCTTTCCCGCACATACCCCTTATCTAGCAAGGCTTGAACTTGGTTCTGAATTTCCTGGGCTTCCGTAGGGTTCATCCTATAGGCGGGCCTATTGGGAAGAGTGGCTCTGGGTATTAAATCTATTTGGTGTTCAATGCCCCTAATGGGCGGCAAGCCGGTTGGAATCTCCTCAGGAAAAACGTCTCTAAATTCGTCTAACAGCCCCTGAATAGATCTAGGAAGTGGGTTCGTAGAGTCATGAGGCACATTCACTAGAGATTTACACAAACTCATCATTAGCACATCAATAGAAGCATAGTTAGTGACATATTCATTCCTAGACTCAAGATAGCTACTTGTTGGTTGTACTAACAATGTTTGTTGGGTTTTGTTCTCATTAGTCTTAGGCCGTGTGTTCTTAGGCTTTGGAGGGGTTCCTTGCTCTACCCTCGTGTTCTCATAGTACTCGGCTATTTTTAAAGGTGTCATAGGTTTAAGTGTTAAAGTTTTACCCTTATACTCAAAGCTATACTTGTTAGAAAACCCATCATGGACAACTTTCCTATCATATTGCCATGGATGACCAAGCAACAAGTGACAAGCATTCATAGGCACAACATCACATGTAATAACATCCTCATATGATCCTAATGTTATATTGACCTTAGTTTGCTTATTAACCTTAAGTTCTCCACACTCATTCATCCAATATAGTTTATATGGCCTAGGGTGATAAAATGTAAGAAGTTCTAATTTGTTTACCATTTCAGTGCTAGCTATGTTACAACAACTTCCTCCATCAATTAGCACATTACACACTTTTCCTTTAATGCTACACCTAGTATGAAACAGATTTTCACATTGGTTATCCTCACAAGGTGCTAGTTGGGCATGAAAAGTTCTCCTAGCTATCAAAGATTCACCTTGTTCATACTCAATGCAATCATCATTCTCATTTTGTTCATTGTCATCATTTAAGGCATTTTCATCATCTAATTCCACATCATCCTCACTCTCATACTCTCTTAGATGATTTATGATCAAAGTGCGTCTATTAGGACATTCTCTACTCATGTGACCTCTACCTTGGCATTTAAAACACACAATGTCCCTAGTTCTAGAGTTAGAGATAGGAGTACTCCCTTGATGATCACTTGAAGGCTCATTCAAGGATCGTGGTGTAGTGGCTGGTGTAGACGACTTTCTTTGTCCTTCTTGGCCTATAGGTGCCGATTTCCTCTCCTCCTTCCGGACTCCTTGCTCCCTGCCGTGGCTATGCAGCCGGATGCTGTGTGCTTTCCAAGCATTGGGCGTCCCGGACGGTGGCTTGTATTCCCGGTTTTGCACCTTAGTCTTCCTTTCCACCTTGATGGCCAAGTGTAGTAATTGCTTCATGGTGCTGTATGGATACATATCAACCTCATTAGCCAAATTAGAATTCAGAATACGAAGGTACCTTGCCATAGTGTTTTCTTCATCCTCTCGAACGTTGGCCTTCACCATAGCAACTTGAATATTCGTATAGTCTTCCTCGGCGCTAAGTGAGCCTTGTCTCAAATTTTCCAGCCGTTGTCGAAGCTCTCGGGTATAGTGAGGTGGGACGAACCTAGCCCTCATTAGTGCCTTCATATGCTCCCATGTGCTGATTTGAGGATCCAAGGTTCGAACTCTTTCTTTGACTACGTGATCCCACCATACTAAAGCATAGCCTTGGAACTCAAGAGCTGCTAGTTGAACCTTCCTAGGCTCGCTGAAGTTGTGACACAACCAAATCTGCTCAACTTTAGTTTCCTACTCCGTGTAGACGTCGGGATCACACTTTCCTTCAAAGACGGGAATTTTGATTTTGTCCTTTCCGAGTCCGTCTTGCTCTTGATTGGGCCGAAGGTTGTCTCGCCCTTGCCTTGGCTGTTGGAATGGCCGATTGTAGCCCTCCCACGTGTGGTCCTCAGCTTCATTCCGTCGTTGAAAGTCATCAACAAATGGTGGCATGTTAGAAGCATTAGGAAGGACGTTGGACTGTACATTACCTTGATCCGGAGGATCCGGCTCTCTAGTAACGCGTGAAGGACTGCCAAACTCATAGTTGGTTCTCAAAGGTGGTGTTCCGGCTGGTGGTGTTCGTGCTTCCATAGTCTCCACTCGCTTGGATAGTTTAGCTACGGAATCGGACAATTGTTTCAATAGACTGATCATCTCAGGCGTGACGGTCTCGCTACTCGACTTGCTGGGACATAGGGACCTAGACATGCTCAAGTAACAAACAAAGAAACTGGTTAGGTTAGAAAAACAAAGATCTCACTTGTGTATCGCTCACACTCTCGTTGGTATTGCCTAGCCGGTGGCTCGAGTTGTAAGGATCCAACACCTTAAGATCCCGATTTCCGAACCTTCTTAGCAACCCTTTGAAACTAGAACTGCTGAAACTGAATGTTAGTGTCGGAGATGAATCAAGACACCCCTAATTGAAGTATTGACCGTTGGATTGGTGTAGGTACGGTGAATGTGTTTAGAATGACGTTTGAGATGATTGAAAGAGTTTACTTGTACTTGATTAATAAAAACAAGGCCAACCGTTTTTTTGTAGTGTTTTTTTTTTGAAAGATATCTTATACTTTGTCAAAGATTTGTAGGAGAGAGAAGTAACCGTAATTGATTGCAGATAGGGTTACCGAAACGTGTATGCAGCGTTTGAGCTTTCTCTTTTGTTTTGTTTTTGTTTTGTGTTTGCCTCTCCTCAAGATGTTGTCCGGCTTTTGAATTGGCACACTTCAAGCACAAGTTAGATCTCAATTGGATAAGCAATAAGGTTAACAAGAAGAAGAAGTGATCAATTGTACCAACTGAGCTCTGATACCAACTGATACGGGATTGTCCGTGATTGATTCGATCTAGGCACAATGATCTCGAACCGGGCTGAATGTGGCGATTTCAGAATGCGGAATGAAACGAAAATGATGAATGGTGCAGGAAAGGTGAGAGAAGAACCAAAGAGAAAGCCAATGAAGGAACCAAGGCTGAAGAGCCAAAACCCCAATCGTGACTGCCCTAGACCCGTCTCCAATACAATGTTACACTAGCTCCTGCTGGACTAGCACAAAGAGGGATTCGTGAAGGCTCAAAGCAACAATCCGAAGGCAGTTTGACACAAACAAGCTCAGCCAAGCAACAACAGCAATGCCAACCAAAAACTCTCTTGTTCTTTGATTGATTTTGTGAAATGATTACAAATGCAATTCTAAGCAATGGATTTAACGTAACTAATTCTGCAGCTAAAAGAGACTCTATATAGACTGTTTTTATCTAGACAAAATAAAGAAAAGAAAGCTGAAAACATTAGTGGGAAGGTGGTAATAAGAGAGCTTCCTCTAATGTAGCTAACAACCTAACAAACAACTATTTCAGCACAAAAATAGGTTGACTTATTCAAGCTGATCCTTGGAGTGCAAGCTGGACGTTTTTAACGTTTTTAAGGAGCCAAATGGGCTATCCGAATGGGCTGCATTGTTCAACAGATCCATGAGTGATTTGGATGTGTTTAAAGAGCCCAAATGATGATCCGAATGAGCTGAATTGTTACTCTCTTGGGCCTCTTTGAAAGTGATCAGCTGGCTGCCTTCTTGGGCTGTTTTAGATGTGAGCAACAACTCCCTTTGCTCTTGGGCTGATTTGGACGTCTCCTCCCTTTGCTCTTGGGCTGCCTTGGACGTGAGCAGCAGGCTAACCTCGTGGGCTGCTTTGGGCGTGATCAACAGCCTCCTCTTGGACTGCATTGGGCGTGAGCATGGGCTGCATTGGACGTGAGCACCAACCTCCTCTTGGGCTGCATTGGCGTGAGCAACAACCTCCTCTCCTGGGCTGCATTGGACGTGAGCAACAGCAGCCTGCATGGTCTCCTCGAGCTGCATGGGAAGTGAGTACGTTGGCATGGTCTCCTTGCTTGGTTCACTTGCTCCTACATTCATCAAAAGATTAACACATGAGGTATGGAAATTAAATGGTTCACGCATTGTGTCAAGCAATAGCACTTCTCTTGACATAACCTCTTGGATCTCCTTAGCTCTTGCTCTAGTAATGGGACCTTGATAGCTTCCATGTGATGGTCCTACATCACACTCGCTCCTTCTTAGGCAACGGTGTAAGATCAAAAGGGGTTAGTGGATTAAAACCATAAACACACTCAAATGGAGAGATGGAAGTAGACGAATGCACAACTCTATTATAGGCAAATTCAACATGTGGCAAGACATCCTCCCATTCCTTTAGATTCTTTTTGATGACAGCCCTTAAAAGTGTGGTTAAAGTCCTATTAGTTACTTCCGTTTGCCCATCAGTTTGGGGATTGCTTGATGTAGAAAATAACAATTTCGTGCCTAGCTTTCCCCAAAGAGTCTTCCAAAAATAAGTTAAGAACTTAACATCTCTATCACTCGCTATTGTCCTTGGAATTCCATGTAACCTAACTACTTCCCGAAAGAATAGATTAGCTACATTGGCCGCATCATCAGTTTTGTGACAAGCAATAAAGTGAGCCATTTTTAAGAAACGATCTACAACCACAAAAATTGAGTCCCTACCTCTTTTAGTCCTAGGCAATCCCACAATAAAGTCCATACTAATGACTTCCCAAGGGGCTGTTGGGATGGGCAAAGGTGTGTACAATCCATGAGGCTTCACTTTAGATTTAGCTCTAAGGCATTCTAAGCATCTTTTAAGCACATTTTCCACATCCCTAAGCATGTGTGGCAAATAAAAGTGTGAGTGCAGCATAGCATAAGTTTTATCCCTCTCAAAATGACCCATTAAACCTCCTTTATGGGCTTCCTCTACTAGCAACAATCGAAGAGAACACCTAGGTATGCACACCTTATAAATTCGAAACAAAAATCCCTCAAACAAATAGTATTTATCTAGGGAACCTTTTTGCACACATAACTTATATGTATCACCAAAATCAAGATCAGATTCATAGAGCTCCTTAATGTAAACAAAGCCTAATACCTTAGCATCCAATGTAGTCAACAATGTGTGCCTCCCAGAGAGGGCATCCGCCACTACATTGTCTTTTCCCTTTTTTATACTTGATAACATAGGGAAAAGTCTCAATAAATTCCATCCACCTACCATGCCTCCTATCTAGTTTATCTTGACTCCGAAAATGCTTCAAAGACTCATGATCGGAATGCAAAATAAACTCTCTAGGCCACAAGTAGTGTGCCATGTCTTAAGCACTCTAAACAAAGCATATAACTCTTTATCATAGGTAGAGTAATTAAGACATGCTCCTTTGAGCTTTTCACTAAAGAAGGCAATAGGCTTACCTTCTTGCATGAGCACGCCGCCTATGCCAATGCCCGAGGCGTCACACTCCACTTCAAAGGGCCTAGTGAAGTCGGGTAGAGCTAGCAAGGGCGCCTCGGTTAAGACCAATTTCATCTTGCTAAAGGCACGTTCTTGCGCCTCCTCCCACAAAAATGGCGCATGCTTCTTGCAAATTTCCGTCAAGGGCGCGTCAATGGTACTAAAGTCTCTCACAAAGCGCTTATGGAAGCTTGCAAGCCCATGGAAACTTCTTACTTGGCTGATGGATGTTGGCGTGGGCCAATCTTTGATTGCTCTAATCTTCTCCTCATCCACTTGTAGGCCTTGTGTAGTCACTACAAAACCAAGAAATATAACCTCATTAGTGCAAAAACTACATTTCTTAAGATTAGCATACAAGTGTTCAGCCCTAAGGGTAAGAACTACTTCCCTTAGATGTTCTTCATGCTCCTCTAGTGACCTGCTATAGATTAAAATATCATCAAAGTATACTACAACAAACTTCCCTATAAAATGTCTCAAAACATAGTTCATTAAGCGCATAAAAGTAGAAGGAGCATTAGTTAACCCAAATGGCATAACAAGCCACTCATACAAACCAAACTTAGTTTTGAAGGTTGTTTTCCACTCGTCCCCCTCCTTCATTCGGATTTGATGGTAGCCACTCCTTAGGTCCATCTTGCTAAAGGTGGTGGCGCCATGTAGCTCATCAAGCATGTCTTCTAGGCGGGGAATAGGGCGGCGGTACTTGATGGTGATGTTGATAGCTCGACAATCAACACACATCCTCCATGTGTTGTCCTTCTTAGGCACCAAGAGCACGGGCACGGCGCACGGACTTAAGCTTTCCCTCACGTAGCCCTTGTCTAGGAGGTCTTCAACTTGCACTTGGATCTCTTAACTCTCCTTTGGGTTCATTCGGTAGGTTGGTCTATTTGGGAGTGTGGCGCCGGGGATAAGGTCAATTTGGTGCTCAATACCTCTCAAAGGTGGAAGGTCATGTGGTATTTCTTCCGGAAACACATCCTTAAACTCCTCAAGAATGGTTGAGATAGTAGGTGGTAAGCTAGCCTTGGCTTCATCACTCATCAAGGTGAGTTCCTTACACAACATCATTAAGGTGGTGCCTAAGGGTAGGTAGTCATTTTGTAGCTCAAGTTTGGAAGCTAACAAGGTTGTTGTGGGCTGTTTTGTGGCCGTGGACACAAGGGTGCTAGGCTGGTGGTTAGAAGGCGTGGCTAGGGAGGGGTCTTGGCTCGACGGCTTGCTCCCCTTCTTAGCTTGTCCTTGCTCTTGCTCAGTTGCCTTCTTCTTCTCAAATGCCTCCGCAATTTGCAAGGGAATCATAGGCTTAAGAGTCACGGTTTTACCATTGAATACAAAAGAATATCTATTAGTAAAACCATCATGCATAACTCTCCTATCATATTGTCAAGGGAGGCCTAACAACACATGAGAAGCTTGCATAGGCACAACATCACATAAAACCGTGTCTTGATAATGGCCTAAAGTAAAAGTGATCTTAGCTTGCCTATTAACCTTTAACTCACCACATTCATTCATCCAATGCAGCTTATATGGCCTAGGGTGATAAAATGTAAGAATTTGCAACTTAGATATCATTTCGGTGCTAGCAATATTGCAAAAACTTCCTCCATCAATAATAACATTACAAACCTTTCCTTTAACCGAGCATCTAGTGTGAAACAAGTTTTCTCTTTGATTATCTTCACAAGGAGCAGGTTGTACACTTAAAGTTCTCCTAGCTATCAAAGAATTATCATGCTCAAGACTTTTATCACAAATCATGGAAGTGTTAGCTAGGAATGAGCTAGGATGATCAAATAACACTCTCTTAGCTAATAAACAATCTCCTTGCTCATATTCAATCCCATCATCATCCAAATCATCATGATCATGCATTTTAAGCTCAAAATCATCATTATCATGCTCATGCTCAGATTCGGACTCATATTGCCCTAAATGGTTCACTAGCAAAGTTCTTTTGTTAGGACAATCCTTCATCATGTGCCCTCTTCCTTGGCACTTAAAACATACAATATCCCTAGCTCTAGATGAAGGGTTAGAAGTACTCCCTTGAGTGCCTTTAGGAAGTGTAGGCATGGGCTTGGTAGGGGCTGCATAAGGAGCCTTGCGTGGACCTCCTTGCTCCGGGGCTAGCTTCTCCTTGCTTGGCACCTCCCGGTTGTAATTTCCTTGTTGGCGACCTCCTTGGCTCCTCCATGAGCTAGGCGCGCCATAGGCAACGTTACCTCCTTGACTTCTTGCCTTCACTTTCCTTTCTACTTTGATTGCTAAGTGGAGCAATTCTGTCATAGAGCTATAGGGAAAAAGATCTATCTCGTTAGAAAAACTTGAATTGAGAATACGAAGATACCTAGCCATTGTAGTCTCTTCGTCCTCTCACACATTAGCCTTTACCATGGCCATTTGCATCGCATTATAGGTCTCCTTGGCGGTCATGGCTCCTTGCCTCAAGTTCTCCAACCTTTGCCTCAATTCTCTACTGTAATATTGAGGCACAAACCGAGCTCTCATCAAGGCCTTCATGTGAGCCCAAGTAACTACCTAATATGGTATTAGTCCGTGAATGAGTCGATCTAAGTACAATGATCCCGAATCCGGCTGAATGAGGCGAATCCAGATGCGGAATGAAATGTCGATGGTAAATGGACGCAGGAAGGTGTAGAGAAGAACCAAAGAGAGTCAACGAAAGGAACCAAGGCTGAAGAGCCAAAACCCCACTTCGTGAATGCCCTAGACCCGTCTCCAATACAACTTTACACTAGCTCCGGCTGGACTAGCACAAAGAGGGACTCGTGAAGGCTCGAAGCACCAATCCGAAGGCGGTTGACACGAACAAGCTCAGCCAAGCAAACAACAACAATGCCAACCAAAAACTCTCTTGTTCTTTGATTGATTTTGTGAATGCTTACAAATGTAATTCTAAGCAATGAAATTAACGTACCTAATCAGCAGCTAAAGAGGCTATATATATAGACTCTTTTATCTAGACAAAAAAATAAAGAAAAGAAAATAAAACATTAGTGGGAAGGTGGTAATAAGAGAGCTTCCTCTAATGTAGCTAACAACTTAACAAACAACTAATCAGCATGAAAATAGGCTGACTTATTCAAACAGATCCTTGGAGTGAGTTGGACAGTTTTAAGAGCCCAAATGATGATCCGAATGAGGGAGCTGGTTACTCTCTTGGGCCTCCTTGAACGTGATCAGCTGGCTACCTTCTTGGGCTGTTTTGGACGTGAGCAGCAGCCTACCCTCTTGGGCTGCCTTGGACGTGTGCAGCTGCCTCCCCTCTTGGGCTGCCTTGGACGTGAGCAACATCCTCCTCTCTTGGGCTGCCTTGGACGTGAGCAACAGCCTATCCTCTTGGTCTACATGGGAAGTGAATAACGTCTGCATGGTCTCCTCGAGCTGCCTGGGAAGTGAGCGCGTCGGCATGGTCTCCTCGAGCTGCTTGGGAAATGAGCACGTCGGCATGGTCTCCTCCCTTGGTTCGCTTGCTCCTGCATTCACCAAAAGATTAACACAAGATGTATGGCAATTAAATGGTTCACGCATTGTGCCAAGCAATTGCACTTCCCTTGACGTAACTTCTTGGATCTCCTTAGCTCTTGCTCTAGTAATGAGACCTTGATATCTTCCATGTGATGGTCCTATATCACTACCGGTGCATCCAAAGTTCTCCTCCTTTCCTTCACCAAATCATCCCACCATATCAAAGCATAATCAATAAACTCAAGACTACGAAATGTACCTTCTTATGCTCGGGAAAGTTATGGCATGACCATATTTGCTCTATCTTCGCCTCCCAAGCCATGTACACGTCCGGGTCACATTTATCTTCAAAGCTTGGGATCTTCACCTTTACTTTGCCAAAGCCATCATACTCCGGATCTTCACCTTTACACGTCCGGGTCTGCATGGGAAGTGAATAACGTCTGCATGGTCTCCTCAAGCTGCCTGGGAAGTGAGCACGTCGGCATGGTCTCCTTGAGCTGCTTGGGAAATGAGCACGTCGCCATGGTCTCCTCCCTTGGTTCGCTTGCTCCTACATTCACCAAAAGATTAACACATGATGTATGGAAATTAAATGGTTCACGCATTGTGCCAAGCAATAGCACTTCCCTTGACGTAACTTCTTGAATCTCCTTAGCTCTTGCTCTAGTAATGGGACCTTGATATCTTCCATGTGATGGTCCTACATCATCCATTCCTTCTTGGAAAGAATTCGATCCCGAATTTTCATCTTGTTCCGAATCTCCTTCATAGGGGCTCAAATCTCCTACGTTAAAAGTGGTACTAACTCCATACTCTTCCGGTAAGTCCAACACATATGCGTTGTCGTTAATCCGGTGTAAGACTTTGAATGGTCCATCACCCCGTGGGGCTAGCTTGGAATGGCGTTTTGTCGGAAACCGCTCTTTCCTTAGATGTAGCCAAACTAAGTCGCCGGGCTGGAAAACCATCTTCGGACGTCCTTTGTTATTCCGAGCTGCAGTTTCAACGCCCTTCTTATCAAGTGCAGCCTTGGTCTTAGCATGAAGTTCCTGAATGTAGTCCGCCTGTTCCAAAGCATCAAAAGCTACTCGATCCTTTCGAGGAATCGGTAATAAGTCCAAAGGAGTTAAAGGGTTAAATCCATAAACACATTTGAAAGGTGATAACAAAGTGGAAGAATGCATGGTGCGATTATAAGCAAACTCGATATGTGGTAACATGTCTTCCCATTCTTTTAAGTTATCTTTCAACATGGTTCTAAGGAGGGTCGTTAGGGTCCTATTGGTGACTTCCGTTTGCCCATCTGTTTGGGGATGACTAGAGGTCGAGAATAGTAATCTAGTGCCCATTTTTCCCCAAAGCGTTTTCCAAAAGAAACTCAAAAACTTGACATCTCTATCAGTAACAATAGTTTTAGGTATTCCATGCAATCTCACTATTTCCTTAAAGAAAAGATTAGCAACATTATATGCATCATCAGTTTTATGACATGGAATAAAATGTGCCATTTTAGAGAATCTATCTAGTACCACAAAAATGGAATCTCTTCCTTTCTTAGTCCTAGGTAGTCCAACAATGAAATTCATACTTATATCTTCCCAATGGCCATTAGGCGTTGGTAAGGTTTTATACAGCCCGTGGGGTTGTACCCTAGCTTTGGCCTGAAGACATTCAATGCACCTGTTCAGCATGTGTTCTACATCCCTTAACATATGAGGCCAATAAAAGTGAGTTTGCAACATGTGATAAGTTTTGTCCCTCCTAAAATGCCCCATTAAACCTTCTTTATGGGCTTCTTCCACTAATAGGATCCTAAGGGAACATCTAGGTGTGCAAATTTTATCCACTTTAAACAAGAAACCTTCAAACACAAAGTACTTATCATAAGGGCCTTGAGTAGTGCATCTATGAAATATCTTCCCAAATTCAGCATCATCCACATATAATTCTTTAATGAAAGTAAAACCTAACATCCTAGAATCCAAGGTGGTGATTAAGGTGTATCTCCTAGACAATGCATCCGCTACGACATTATCCTTTCGTTTCTTATACTTGATAATGTAAGGAAAGGTTTCGATGAACTCCATCCACCTACCATGCCGCCTATCTAGCTTATCTTGGCTCCTAAAGTGTCTAAGTGAATCATGATCGGTTTTGAAAACAAACTCTTGGGGCCAAAGGTAATGTTGCCATGTTTTGAGTACCCTAAACAAGGCATACAATTCTTTGTCATACGTGGAATAGTTTAAGCATGAACCCTTCAATTTTTCACTAAAGAAAGCTAGAGGCTTACCTTCTTGCATAAGGACGCCGCCAATACCAATGCTGGATGCGTCGCATTCAACCTCAAAGAGTTTAGTGAAGTCCGGTAGAGCGAGTAGTGGTGCTTGGGTGAGGCATCTCTTGAGCTCTTCAAATGCTCTTTGCTGAGGTTCATTCCACTCAAAAGGAACCTTCCTTTTGGTCAAAGCCGTGAGTGGTACTGCAATGGTACTAAAATCTCTCACTAATCTTCTATAGAATGTAGCTAGGCCATGGAAACTCCTTACGTCACCAACCGACCTAGGAATGGGCCATTCATTGATTGCTTTAACATTGTCCTCATCCACTTGCAAACCATTGGCACTTACTACAAAACCAAGGAAAATCACTCGGTTAGTATAGAAATCACATTTTTTAATATTAGCATACAAGTATTCTATACGCAATGTAGCAAGCACATCTCTCAAATGATTTTCATGCTCCTTTAAAGTCTTGCTATAGATAAGAATGTCATCAAAGTAGACTACAACAAATAAACCAATATAAGGTCTCAAAATATGATTCATTAATCTCATGAAGGTACTATGAGCGCTAGTTAAGCCAAAAGGCATTACTAGCCACTCATAGAGACCAAATTTGGTTTTAAAAGCTGTTTTCCATTCATCCCCTTCCCTCAGTCTAATTTGATGGTAGCCACTCCTAAGGTCAATCTTAGTGAAAGTTGTAGCCCCATGTAACTCATCAAGCATATCATCTAGACGGGAAATCGGGTGTCTATACTTGATAGTAATGTTATTGATTGCTCTACAATCAATACACATTCTCCAAGTATTATCCTTCTTGGGTACTAGCAGGACGGGGACGACACAAGGACTAAGGCTTTCCCGAACATACCCTTTATCTACCAAGGCTTGAACTTGGTTCTGAATTTCCTGGGCTTCCGTAGGGTTCATCCTATAGGCGGGCCTATTGGAAAGAGTGGCTCCGGGTATTAAATCTATTTGGTGTTCAATGCCCCTAATGGGCGGCAAGCCAGCTGGAATCTCCTCAGGAAAAACGTCCTTAAACTCGTCTAACAGCCCCTGGATAGAACTAGGAAGTGAAATCGTAGAGTCATGAGGCACAGTCACTAGAGATTTACACAAACTCATCATTAGCACATCCATAGAAGCATAGTTAGTGACATATTTATTCCTAGACTCAAGATAGCTACTTGTTGGTTGTACTAACAGTGTTTGATGGGATTTGTTCTCCTTACTCTTAGGCCGTGTGATCTTAGGCTTGGGAGGGGTTCCTTGCTCTACCCTCTTGTTCTCATAGTACTCGGCTATTTGTAAAGGTGTCATAGGTTTAAGTGTTAAAGTTTTACCTTTATACTCAAAGCTATATTTATTAGAAAACCCATCATGAACAACTTTCCTATCATATTGCCATGGACGACCAAGCAACAAGTGACAAGCATTCATAGGCACAACATCACATGTAATAACATCATCATATGATCCTAATGTTATATTGACCTTAGTTTGCTTATTGACCTTAAGTTCTCCACACTCATTCATCCAATGTAGTTTATATGGCCTAGGGTGATAAAATGTAAGAAGTTGTAATTTGTTTACCATTTCAGTGCTAGCTATGTTGCAACAACTTCCTCCATCAATTATCACATTAAACACTTTTCCTTTAATACTACACCTAGTATAAAACAGATTTTCACGTTGGTTATCCTCACAAGGTGCTAGTTGGACATGCAAAGTTCTCCTAGCTATCAAAGATTCACCTTGTTCATACTCAATGCAATCATCATTCTCATTTTGTTCATTTTCATCAATTAAGGTATTTTCATCATCTAATTCCACATCATCCTCACTCTCATATTCTCCTAGATGATTTACGATCAAAGTGCGTCTATTAGGACATTCTCTACTCATGTGTCCTCTACCTTGGCATTTAAAACACACAATGTCCCTAGTTCTAGAGTTAGAGGTAGGAGTACTCCCTCGATGATCACTCGAAGGCTCATTCAAGGATCGGTGTAGTGGACGGTGTAGAAGACCTTCTTTGCCCTTCTTGGCCCATAGGTGCCGACTTTCTCTCTTCCTTCCGGCCTCCTTGATCCTTGCTGTGGTTAGGCAGCCGGCTCCCTTCTGCTTTCCAAGCGTTGGATGTCCCATGAGGTGGCTTGTATTCCCGGTTTGGCACCTTAGTCTTCCTTTCCACCTTGATGGCCAAGTGTAGTAATTGCTCCATGGTGCTGTATGGATACATATCAACTTCATTAGCCAAATTAGAATTCAGAATACGAAGGTACCTAGGCATAGTGTTTTCTTCATCCTCTAGAATGTTGGCCTTCACCATAGCAACTTGCATATTCGTATAGGCTTCCTCAGCGCTAAGAGAGCCTTGTCTCAAATTTTCCAGCCGTTGTCGAAGCTCTCGGGTATAGTGAGGTGGAACGAACCGAGACCTCATTAGTGCCTTATATGCTCCCATGTGGTGATTTGAGGATCCAATGTGCGCACTCTTTCTTTGACTACGTGATCCCACCATACCAAGGCATAGCCTTGGAACTCGAGAGCGGCTAGCCGAACCTTCCTGGGCTCGCTGAAATGGTGACACAACCAGATCTGCTCTACTTTAGTTACCCACTCTGTGTAGACGTTGGGATCACACTTTCCTTCAAAGACGGGAACTTTGATTTTGACTTTGCCGAGTCCGTCTTGCTCTTGATAGGGCCGTAGGTTATCACGTTCTAGTACTTGCCTTGGCTGCTGGAATGGTCGATTGTAGCCTTCCCAAGTGTGGTCCTCAAAAGGAGCTTCATTCCGTCGCTGAAAGTTATCAACAAATGGTGGTATGTTAGATTCATTAGGGTGAATGTTGGACTGTAAATTACCTTGATCCGGATGATCCAGCTCTCTAGTAACGCGTGAAGGACCGCCAAACTCATAGTTGGTTCTCAAAGGTGGTGTCCCCGCTGGTGGTGTTCGTGCTTCCATAGACTCCACTCGTTTGAATAGGTTAGCTACGGAATCGGACAATTGTTTCAATAGACTGATCATCTCAGGCGTGACAGTCTTGCTACTAGACTTGCTGGGGCTTCGTGACCTGGACATGCTCAAGTAACAAACAAAGAACCGGTTAGGTTAGAAAAAACAAAGATCTCACTTGTGTATCGCTCACTCTCCCGTTGGTATTGCCTAGCTGGTGGCTCCAGTTGTAAGGATCCAACACCTTAAGATCACGATTTTCGAACCTTCTTAGCAACCCTTTGGAACTAGAACTGCTGAAACTGATGTTAGTGTCGGAGATGAATCAAGACACCCCTAATTGGAGTATTGACCGTTGAGTTGGTGTAGGTATGGTGATTTGTGATTAGAATGGCGTTTTGAGGGAGTTTTCTTGTGCTTGATGTCGGTTAATAAAAGGCCAGCCGGTTTGTATTGTTCTTTTGTTTTTTTTTTGAAAGATCTCTTAGACTTTGTCAAAGATTTGTAGGAGAGAAGGTAACCTAAATTGATTACAATGAGATTTGTGGGAGAGAAGGTTACCGAATGTGTATACAGCGTTCGAGCTCTTTTTGTTTTTGTTTTGTGTTTACCTCTCCTCAAGATATTGTCCGGCACTAAGAACCCTTGGCTTTTGCTTTTGAACACTTCAAGCACAAGTTAAACCTCAATTGGATAAGCAATAAGGTTCACAAAGAAGAAAGGAGTGATCAATTGTACCAACTGAGCTCTGATACCAACTGATACGGTATTAGTCCGTGAATGAGTCGATCTAGGTACAATGATCCCGAATCCGGCTGAATGAGGCGAATCTAGATACGGAATGAAATGTCAATGGTAAATGGACGCAGGAAGGTGTAGAGAATAACCAAAGAGAGTCAACGAAAGGAAGCAAGGCTGAAGAGCCAAAACCCCACTTCGTGAATGCCCTAGACCCGTCTCCAATACAACTTTACACAAGCTCCGGCTGGACTAGCACAAAGAGGGACTCGTGAAGGCTCGAAGCACCAATCCGAAGGCGGTTGACACGAACAAGCTCAGCCAAGCAAACAACAGCAATGCCAACCAAAAACTCTCTTGTTCTTTGATTGATTTTGTGAATGATTACAAATGTAATTCTAAGCAATGAAATTAACGTACCTAATCAGCAGCTAAAGAGGCTATATATATAGACTCTTTTATCTAGACAAAAAAATAAAGAAAAGAAAATAAAACATTAGTGGGAAGGTGGTAATAAGAGAGCTTCCTCTAATGTAGCTAACAACTTAACAAACAACTAATCAGCATGAAAATAGGCTGACTTATTCAAACAGATCCTTCGAGTGAGTTGGACAGTTTTAAGAGCCCAAATGATGATCCGAATGAGGGAGCTCATTACTCTCTTGGGCCTCCTTGAACGTGATCAGCTGGCTACCTTCTTGGGCTGTTTTGGACGTGAGCAGCAGCCTACCCTCTTGGGCTGCCTTGGACGTGAGCAGCTGCCTCCCCTCTTGGGCTGCCTTGGACGTGAGCAACAGCCTCCTCTCTTGGGCTGCCTTTGACGTGAGCAACAGCCTATCCTCTTGGTCTACATGGGAAGTGAATAACGTCTGCATGGTCTCCTCGAGCTGCCTGGGAAGTGAGCGCGTCGGCATGGTCTCCTCGAGCTGCTTGGGAAATGAGCACGTCGGCATGGTCTCCTCCCTTGGTTCGCTTGCTCCTGCATTCACCAAAAGATTAACACATGATGTATGGCAATGAAATGGTTCACGCATTGTGCCAAGCAATTGCACTTCCCTTGACGTAACTTCTTGGATCTCCTTAGCTCTTGCTCTAGTAATGGGACCTTGATATCTTCCATGTGATGGTCCTATATCACTACCGGTGCATCCAAAGTTCTCCTCCTTTCCTTCACCAAATCATCCCACCATATCAAAGCATAATCAATAAACTCAAGACTGCGAAATGTACCTTCTTATGCTCGGGAAAGTTATGGCATGACCATATTTGCTCTATCTTCGCCTCCCAAGCCATGTACACGTCCGGGTCACATTTGACTTCAAAGCTTGGGATCTTCACCTTTACTTTGCCAAAGCCATCATACTCCTGATCTCGCTCCCTCCTTGGCTGGCCACCATAGGGCTCACGCCTCTGCTCGTCTTGGTGCCGGCCGTCATGAGGTCTCCGGGGCTGTTGGCGCTCCCTTCGTCCGTTTGGCCTCCATTCCTCGTCATCTCCATCACCGTCCTCATCTTGCTCATAAGCTTGATTCTGAAACTGTTGAGGATAGTTAGGCATATTATCATGTATAATAGGAGAAGAATGGATTGAAACGTGCTCCTCGAAAGCAAGATTAACCCCATCCAGGTTGGGACACGGTGTGGCCTAAGCCTTGGACATTCCGAGAGGGCTGCGTGGCATTAGAGTAACGGGCTGCTTGAAACGCCTCTTGTTGGCTTTGGAGTGGTATTCGGTCTTGCCCTTGTTGTTGAGCCCTCGAATGGTCTCCTACCTGCATGTTGCCTCCTAGTGGCCGAGGCTCCGGAACTACCTTAGACGCCTCCAAGTTGGACAGCCTTGTAGTTAACCCTTCAATGCTATCTTTCAAGCCCTTGATAAGGTTAAACAACTCCGGGGTGATAAGCTCGGGGCTTGGCGTATCTGTGGGAGTTCCTGACATTGTTCAAAGACACTAAAACACTCAAACACGTTAGGTTAGCTAAAACAAAAACGCCTCACAAGTGTATCACTCGAAAGCAAACTCTCACTCTCTAGTGGTGCTCAACAAGCTTGTTGATGGCTCGTCTTGTATTAGTCAAAAACCTCACGTGAGTTCAATACTTAGCCAAACAAAAGCTTTAAAGTAGAAGCGAAATTCGATTTCAATCACCTTAAAAACGTGTTTGACTCAATAAAAGAGAAGAAAACACTCAAAACAGAAAGGACAAGTTGCACGAATGTTATATGCAACTGAGTATGGACTCAAAATTTGAACTCAAGATAAGCCTTGAAAGAAATTACTCGTCAAGCCTAAGCAAGTAAACCTTGGACACCGAAGGTGTGTGTAGAAGGGCTGGTCAAGGCTAAGGCGTGGCTCGAGTGAAGTGAGCTAGGCGAGGGCCAAGGCGTGGCTAGGCTAGGGTGAAGCTAGGCTAGGCATGCATGGCTTGGTCCCTTTGAGTGAGATGAGCTCCTTTGTAGTCTCTTTTGGTTGATCAACAATAACACTTAGCAAGCACAACTTTTGAGTGAGATGAGCTCCTTTATAATCCTCTTTGGTTGCTGAACAATAACACTTAGCAAGCACAACTTCAACTATTACAAACTATGAAATAAAACAAGAATAAGCTAGCAAGAATGAAATAAAATCAAATGAATACTAATGTTGATTTCTTTTCTCTTTCTTTTCTTTTCTTTTCTTTTTCTTTTCTTTCTTTCTTTTTCTTTTTTTTTTGAATTCGGATTTTCCTTTCTTTCTTTTTTTTTTTTACTTACTGCTGGAATTAAAGAAAAATAAAACAAAAATGCTAAGAAAATCTAATTAGTTGCAAGAGGATAGAGTTGACCAAGTAAATAGCTAACCAAGGGTGAAAATTCAAAAAAATAAGCTGAAAATGTGGAGGAGAGAGAGGGGCTGGAAAATAGGCTGGACGGATCAGCCTTCTTCTTCTTTTTTTTTTTTGAAAATTTAGGGTTTGTTTACTGTGGTGTTTGGACGTGGGATAAGGCTGGTGGCGGCGTGGTGGTCGGCACAAGGGCTGGTGGTAGGCGTGGTGTGGGAGTGGTTCCGGCGTCAACTTGTTAGTTCAATCAAAAACTTGGAATAGAAATGGCAATGGCAATAGACTCAAAACAAACAAACGAGACACTTTTGGTTTTTGAATGATTTACCGACTCTTTTTGTAGGTTGAACGTCAATTAGCTTTGATATCAATTGATACGGGGATTAGCCGCGAATAATGGATTTAGACGAGCAACCTGTTTTCGGGAATAGAAGCAAACAAAATTCAGCAAACAAAGATGAAGGAAAACGTGCAAAGCAAAGAGGGAAAACGAAATAAGAAAGAAGAACCGAAAGGAACAAACGATAGAACCCTTGGATTCGATTATCCAAGAACCAAACCGATGACGAATTGACTCCGCTTCTTACAACTTCACACAATCGATCTAGAGTTATCGAAGGCACAAAGAGGTTGCTTCAATTCGACTTGTAGCACCAACCCGAAGGAGATTGACACACACAAGAATGAGAAAGCTATGCAAACACCACAATTCTCACAAGACAAGAGGCTGAACTCAAAGGAATTCAATTTGGCACTTAGGCAATGTGATTTAACGTATTCTGATCCACAAAATGAAGAGAGAAAGGTTTATATACAACCTAGACCTTCTCTCCTAAAAAAGAAAAGAAATAAATACAATAATTACAAATTAGAGTGTTTTAAATAAAACCATAAAATAGACTAATTCTAGGCTTTATTTAACACTCTCTAACTAGCTTCACGCCAGCCTTTCTCACGCCTCCTTGCTCACGCCTTCATCCATGCACATGCACACGTGAGGCTCTCCTATGCTCCATTCGACTTCTTCTTGGCTGGCCCAATGTGGCTAAGCATCATGACGGGTCTTGGACTCATTGGAGGTGAGCTTGAGTGAGCTTCTTGAACCATGGCAAGAAAGATAGCATCCATCTCCGCTTGGCGTTTGGCTTGAGCTCTTGTTAGGGCTCCTTGTGGTGTTGAAGATGGAGCTAGCTCGGATGACCCTTCATCATGCGGCAAGGCTCTAGCCGCAGGGACGGCGATGGCAAGGTGCGGGTGAGGCGCTTCAATAGAGCACAACTCCTAAGAGGTTTTTGACAAATCTCTGATTCACCACTTCTCCACACTGAGAGCAATCAAGGCTAAACAACCTACATCCATATACAATACACAACACACCAACGTTCATATATACATCTCAATAAGATCAACTTGTTGGATTTTCAAACACGAAAGAAGAAGAAGAAGAAGAGAAGAGGAAGAAAGGAAAGAGAGAAGAGCTCACCACTCCTTTGTAAATATCATAACAAAGAAATCCAGTTACAACCTCTCAATATTCAATAACATCAACAACATCATCATCATTACATCCATCTTCAATTTTGAAGAAACAAATCCTAGGAGAAACCAAGAAGAGAAGCCAAGAGAAGAGAAGGAGAAGAACGTGAGAGAGAAGAAGGAAGTATGGAAAGAATCTTGAAACCCTTAGATGGAAGGGAAAGAGAATACTTAATGGAGAAGAAACGGAAAGTAAGTCAGCTTAAAAAGGCGGCCGTTCACCATTATGCCGCGGCCGCGGCCCCACAGAGCCGCACCCGTGGTGCCACGCCTGCAGGCGAGGTTCAGCGCGGTCGCGGGATCTCCTAAAGGATATGGGTATTACATTATACCCACTATAAAACTAAGAAAAACAACTTGATTAGTGATAAACTCACTTTTCTGAATATTAGCATACAACAATTTAGTTTTAAGAGTTCCAAGTACTTTTCTCAAGTGTCCTTCATGCTCCACAAGTGATCTACTTTAGATGAGGATGCCATCAAAGTAAACCACCACAAACTTTCCAATGTAGTGACGTAACTCATGGTTCATCAACCTCATGAATGTTATAGGAGCCTTAGTCAAATCAAAAGGCATAAGTAGCCAATCGTAAGGAACAAACTTAGTCTTGAACGCCGTCTTCCAGTCATCTCCTTCCCGCATCATGATTTGGTAATATCCACTCGTAAGATCGATCTTGGAGAACACAATGGATCCATTAAGCTCATCTAGCATATCATCTAATCTAGGAATGACGGTACTTAACAGTGATGTTATTCATTTCCCTACAATCAACACATATCCTCCATATATAATCCTTCTTTGGTACCAAAATGATGGGAATAACACGGGGACTCAAACTGATACGGTATTAGTCCGTGGATTAGTCGATCTAGGTACAATGATCCGAATCCGGCTGAATGAGGCGAATCCAGATGCGAAATGAAACGTGGAGATGGAATGGATGCAGGAGGATGTTGAGAAGAACCAAAGAGAGTCAACGAAAGGAACCAAGGCTGAAGAGCCAAGACCCCGCTTCGTGAATGCCCTAGACCCGTCTCCAATACAACTTTACACTAGCTCCGGCTGGACTAGCACAAAGAGGGACTCGTGAAGGCTCGAAGCACCAATCCGAAGGCGGTTGACACGAACAAGCTCAGCCAAGCAAACAACGACAATGCCAACCAAAAACTCTCTTGTTCTTTGATTGATTTTGTGAATGATTACAATCTGTAATTCTTAGCAAATAAAACGTACCCTACTCAGCAGCTAAAGAGACTATATATAGACTCTTTTATTTAGACAAAATAAAGAAAAGAAAACTAAAACATTGGTGGAAGGTGGTAACAAGAGAGCTTCCACAAATGTAGCTAACAACTTAACAAACAAACTAACAGTATCAAAATAGGCCGACTTATTCAAAACAGATCCATGAGTGTTTTGGACGGTTTTTAAAGCCCAAATGGATGGCCCGACTGAGGGAGCTGGTTACTCTCTTGGGCCGCCTGGGAAGTGAGCAACGTGGAGCTTGCCAGCCACTCCGGACTTGATGGCATCATGCTTGTTGTTCCATTTCCTATGCTTGCTTGCTCGTCCATCTTTCCCACCTTATCCTTGTCTTGGTTGCTTGACTTATTGGCTGGCATGGCTATATGATCAAACCCTTGTTGTTCCAACGTCTACATGGTCTCCTCCCTTTGTTTTCTTGCTCCTGCATTCACCAAGAGATTAACACGTGATGTATGGAAGTTAAATGATTCACGCATGGTGCTAAGCAATAGCACTTCCCTTGACGTAACTTCTTGGATCTCCTTAGCTCTTGCCCTAGTAATGGGCCCTTGATATCTTCCATGTGATGGTCCTACATCACAAACTCTCTTACATAGACCTTATCTAAGAGCTCTTGAACATGATCTCGAATCTCTTCACTCTCTTGAGGATTCATCCTATAAGCTGGACAATTTGGAAGTGTGGCACCTGTAATTAAGTCAATTCGATGCTCAATTCCTCCAAAAGGTGACAGTTCTGCTGCAATCTCATCCGGAAACACATCACGAAACTCATCTAGAAGATTTTGGATGTGTTGTGGCAAGGTGGCCTTAACTTCATCACTCAAAGTCACTAAGCTTTTACATAAGCTCATGAGAATGACATCCAAAGGGGTATAGTCATGAATGTGTTCTTCCTTGGATGCTAGAAGGACTTTAAAAGATTGGATCTAGATTTCTTGACTAGGTTGAGATCTGCTTACATTGGGTGAGATTCTCCATGGAGGGTTAGATTTCCTTCACTAGTGTAATGTCTAGAATTTTTATTCCGTATAGTGAGCGGTTTAGCGGCCTTTCCGCAGGCGCGGCTCAGTCTTTCCGTAGGCACGATGTGTTGAGTGACGGGATTTTATCCCAAATCCCGTTCCGACCCTTCGTTTTTCCCCGCCTTGATTTTGACACCTCGTTCCTTACCTAAAGGAAAGTCTTGTGGGATGCTAACCCCTTGTTTCCCCCCAAAAGCTAGCAACCTTTCCTTCCCCATTTCTCATTTCACGTTTTTCATTTTCACAGTCCTTCTCCTTTTCCTTGTTTCTCTCTTCTCTCCTCTCTCTCTTGGTTCTTGCTTGTCATCTCCAACAAAGAAAGGGATTTGCTACAGTAGGTAATCTTCTTCTCCCTTTCTTCTTCCTCTTGGTTCCTTTCCATTCTCTTCTTCTCCTTCATCCATTGTTGTGGATGAAGCTTTAAAAGAGGTTTTCTTTCATGACCTTCTTTGTATGCATGTGTTCCTAGCAAGTTTAGGTCGGGGAAGAGAGCTTGGATCTTGTGGTTGATGTTTGGAGAAGACTCAACTAGAGAAGGAAGCCATAGAAGCTCAAGTACACAGTCGAAGATCGGAGAAAATTTTGTTTATGGAGTTCAGCCGTTGGGGCAGACTTTGTGAGCCACAGGGGGAATTTAATAGACTGCGGGGGCGGTGAGCACCGCCAGGTTTGCCAAGAGCCGAGGGGGCGGTGAACAATGCCGCGGGGGCCGTGGCCTTCAGCACGCACTTGCACCTTTTGATTCTCCGGTTGCGTTTCTTCAATAATAGGCTCTTCTTCTCCTTCCTTCTTTGTTCCTTCCTTCGTTCAGTGGTTGTGTCATGATAGGAGCATGCCTAGGGTTGACCTAGGGTAGTTTTGAATGCCATCTAGTGGTTGTGAACCTAGGAGTCCTTAGGGCTTGATGTAGTCTTGTTAAACTCGAGTGTGATGAGCATATTGTGTCTCCAAGTCTAGTGTGTTCCATCTCGGCTATTGAGTTTGATCATGTGAGAGAGTAGGCTGTTGTGAGATCCTTACATATGTTGAGTGAGTTTTTGGTATCATGGAGTCTAGGATGCGATCTTAGCTTGAGAGTATGGTTGATTTTGAAAAGATCATTAGAGTGGAAGTCTAAGACTTCTTGAGTGTGAGCGAGTTATTGATACGTACCTTGTTGTGAGCAGAGTCTGAGCATCTTCCTAAGGGAAACAAGGGCGGTTGTGTGAGTTTAGCGTTGGAACGAGGTAAGTCCACGGACTTACTTATCTAGCTTTAGTATATTGGTTGTTACGTATGGGTGGTGTGTGCCTTTGTAAATTGGGATATAAATATTAACCGGATTAAGATGTGGACGTGTTTATTGTTTTGACCCAAGTGTATGATAACGGGAGGTGACCTCATGTCCAGTCCAAAATGGGGTGACTGGGAGGTGTCTTGCGACTAGTCCAATAGGTGATGCTGATTTGCATCCGGAGCAAACCTGATTGGTGAAAGGGGACAAGGGCGAGATCCTTGTGATTCTCGTGTCACACGATAATTGGAAATAGTAAGGGAATAACCAGTTTCCGTGTAAGCATGTTTGTGTGTTTTAGTTTGTTATGTGTTGTGCCTTCATCGTTTCTTCTAATATTCGGAATGTTATTTAACGGTTTTAAACTGGTTGTTGTAGATGCCCTGCAGGTTAGGGATGCTGCCGAGTGAGGTGGAGGAGTAGATAACCGGGATCTCCGTACATTATAGGACAGGGTTGGGATTTCTATTTCGATATGTTGTGGACTTGTTTACTTATGATTATGGAGTTTGTGTCGTTTTGAGGACTCAACTGAGTTTCCACTTTGTACTATACATTTCTGAATGCTTGCACTTGCATTAAAATGTTTTCCGTATTTGCCTTTATTTGTGCCTTGTTGGAAAGGTCTGGTGAAATTATTGTCAAGCTAAGGGTCGGGACCCATTGTGAGGTCTCCGTCTATAACGCTCCGAGTTCCACGGATTCGGGGTATTACAATATGGTATTAGAGCCCTAAGTTGACAACAATGGCACTCGCAATCTTCTAAAGGCCAAATGAGAATATACCGAACCCTCAAGGGTTTTGAGTTTTAAAAATGAACTTCGTTTTCCAATCACGAGCATAGTCGAGTTTGGGATAGAATGTACGGGACCACCACTCCTTCCTCGGACCTCGGCTACGTAGTTATTGGATTATGATATATGTATAGATATATGTGGACTTAAGATGTTTTGGACTTCATGTTTCTTAGTTAAGCATTTGGACTATAGTTGTACGTTGGATTGTTAGTTGTTTCTGGACTTATTTTGTTATAGTAGTAGCATGGTGTTAATATCGATATATATATATACATATATATATATATATATATATATATATATATATATATATATATATATGTACGGTACACTAGTATCATATGGGAGTTGTGGGCTTCGTAGTCAGATGATAGAAAGATACCCTCGCCTCGTACGGCGTCGTTTGGCTTAGGATAGTGTACATACGAGGCTAAGTATGCTCAAGTACTGAGTTGAGCATCACGTTCGGACAAACACCAGGGCGTTTTATCGGACTCCTTTTTAGGATGTCAAAGAAACAATGGGAAGGCTAATGAGGACATTAACCGCAAGGAAGAACAAGTAGAAGAAAAACTCGAGACAACTTAAGAGAAATCGATATGGAAGCAATACAAGCAAGAAAGCAACATGAAGACATGGAGCGGTTCTAAAGAAGCAAACTAGAGGTAACAAACTTATGGAGCATTCCAAGTATCGTGTTGATAAACGGAAGAAGTGGATTAAGTGAATAAGATTGCAAAAGTGGCGATCTAATTAAGGCAAGTTTTCCCTAGACACTCCTAAGCACGGGAGTCGAGATGAGAAGTATGATCAATAAATGACGAAAGGAGTAAGAGACCTATAAGTTAAGCTTACGGAGGTACCAGAAGATGAAGTGTCAAGGTTCCTAGGATACAGGCGGGTTGACGCCTTCAAACTTACAAGACTTATGAGAAGAATGGCGAGGTGAGGATTCACATGGTAAAATTTCCTTAGTGGAGTGGACCGGTTTCAGTTATGATTATAAGGCTAAGAAACGCCAAGAAGAAAGAAAGGTGAGTAGATGTTGATCCTGAGAGGATGAGAAACGCAACAAGAAACTTTTTAATTATGAAAAGACTTAGGACATCAACCAAGAGTACACAAGTGGATAATGACTAACGTTAGAGATGTTGAGAAGGCACAATTACAAGACGTCACAGGAGAGCAGTTAAGCCTATGTAAGTTGGGGTATGAACCGACAAGGCCAAGATGATATAGTTATCTACTAAAGAAAAGGTGATGAAGGGTCATCCGAGCCGGCTCCATCTTCAACACCACAAGGAGCCCTAACAAGAGCTCAAGCCAAACGCCAAACGGAGATGGATGCTATCTTCCTAGCCATGGTTCAAGAAGCTCACCCAAGCTCACCTCCAATGAGTCCAAGGCCCGTCATGATGCTTAACCACATTGGACCAGCCAAGAAGAGGTTGAATGGAGCATAGGAGAGCCTCTCGTGTGCATGTGCATGGATGAAGGCGTGAGCAAGGAGGCGTGAGCAAAGTGGATTACAAAGGAGCTCATCTCACTCAAAAGTTGTGCTTGCTAAGTGTTATTGTTCATCAACCAAAAAGTACTACAAAGGAGCTCATCTCAGTCAAAGGGACCAAGCTATTCACGCCTAGCCTAGCTTCACCCTAGCCTAGCCACACCTTGGCCCTCGCCAAGCTCACTTCACTCGAGCCACGCCTTTGCCTTGACCAGCCCTTCTACACACACCTTTGGTGTCCAAGGTTTGCTTGCTTAGGTTTGACGAGTAAGTTCTTTCAAGGCTTATCTTGAGTTCAAATTTTGAGTCCGTACTTAGTTGCATATAACATTTGTGCAACTTATCCTTTCCGTTTTGAGTCTTTTCTTCTCTTTTATTGAGTCAAACACGTTTTTAAGGTGATTGAAATCGAATTTCGCTTCTACTTTAAAGCTTTTGTTTGGCTAAGTATTGAACTCATGTGAGATTTTTGACTAATACAAGACGAGCCATCAACAAGCTTGTTGAGCACCACTAGAGAGTGAGAGTTTGCTTTCGAGTGATACACTTGTGAGGTGTTTTTGTTTTAGCTAACCTAACGTGTTTGAGTGTTTTAGTGTCTTTGAACAATGTCAGGAACTCCCACAGGTACGCCGAGCCCTGAGTCTATCTCCCCGGAGTTGTTTAACCTTATCAAGGGCTTGAAAGATAGCATTGAAGGGTTAACTACAAGGCTGTCCAACTTGGAGGCGTCTAAGGTAGTTCCGGAGCCTCGGCCACTAGGAGGAGACATGCAGGTAGGAGATCACTCGAGGGCTCAACACCAAGGGCAAGACCGAATACCACTCCAAAGCCAACAAGAGGCGTTTCAAGCAGCCCGGCACTCTAATGCCACGCAGCCCTCTCGGAATGTCCAAGGCTTAGGCCACACCGTGTCCCAACCGGGATGGGGCAATCTTGCTATCGAGGAGCACGTTTCAATCCCTTCTTCTCCCATTATACATGATAATTTGCATAACTATCCTCAACAGTTTCAGAATCAAGCTTATGAGCAGGATGAGGACGGTGATAGAGATGACGAGGAATGGAGGCCAAACGGGCGATGGGAGCGCCAACAGCCCCGGAGACCTCATGACGGCCGGCGCCAAGACGAGCAGAGGCGTGAGCCCTATGGTGGCCAGCCAAGGAGGGAGCGAGATCCGGAGTATGATGGCCTTGGCAAAGTAAAGGTGAAGATCCCAAGCTTTGAAGGCAAATGTGACCCGGACGTATACATGGCTTGGGAGGCAAAGATAGAGCAAATATGGTCATGCCACAACTTTCCCGAGCATAAAAAGGTACAATTCGCAGCTCTTGAGTTTATTGATTATGCTATGATATGGTGGGATGATTTGGTGAAGGAAAGGAGGAAAACTTTGGATGCACCGGTACTTACTTGGGCTCACATGAAGGCCTTGATGAGAGCTCGGTTTGTGCCTCAACATTACGCTAGGGAATTGAGGCAAAGGTTGGAGAACTTGAGGCAAGGAGCCATGACCGCCGAGGAGACCTATAATGCCATGCAAATGGCCATGGTAAAGGCTAATATGCGAGAGGATGAAGAGACTACAATGGCTAGGTATCTTCGAATTCTCAATTCAAGTTTTTCTAACGAGAAAGATCTTTTTCTTATAGCTCTATGACAGAATTGCTCCACCTAGCAATCAAAGTAGAAAGGAAAATGAAGGCAAGAAGTCAAGGAGGTAAGGCTGCCTATGGCACGCCTAGCTCATGGAGGAGCCAAGGAGGCCGCCAACAAGGGAATTACAACCGGGAGGTGCCAAGCAAGGAGAAGCTAGCCCCGGAGCAAGGAGGCCCACGCAAGGCTCCTTATGCAGCCCCTACTAAGTCCACGCCTACACTACCTAAAGGCACTCAAGGGAGTACTTCTAACCCTTCATCTAGAGCTAGGGATATTGTATGTTTTAAGTGCCAAGGAAGAGGGCAGATGATGAAGGATTGTCCTAACAAAAGAACTTTGCTAGTTAACCATTTAGGGCAATATGAGTCTGAATCTGAGCATGAGCATGATAATGATGATTTTGAGCTTAATATGCATGATCATGATTTGGATGATGATGGGATTGAATATGAGCAAGGAGATTGTTTACTAGCTAAGAGAGTGTTATTTGATCATCCTAGCTCATTCCTAGCTAACAGTTCCATGATTTGTGATAAAAGTCTTGAGCATGATAATTCTTTGATAGCTAGGAGAACTTTAAGTGTACAACCTGCTCCTTGTGAAGATAACCAAAGAGAAAACTTGTTTCACACTAGATGCTCGGTTAAAGGAAAGGTTTGTAATGTTATTATTGATGGAGGAAGTTGTTGCAATATTGCTAGCACCGAAATGATATCTAAGTTGCAAATTCTTACATTTTACCACCCTAGGCCATATAAGCTGCATTGGATGAATGAATGTAGTGAGTTAAAGGTTAATAGGCAAGCTAAGATCACTTTTACTTTAGGCCATTATGAATATACGGTTTTATGTGATGTTGTGCCTATGCAAGCTTGTCATGTGTTGTTAGGCCGCCCTTGGCAATATGATAGGAGAGTTATGCATGATGGTTTTACAAATAGATATTCTTTTGTATTCAATGGTAAAACCGTGACTCTTAAGCCTATGACTCCCTTGCAGATTGCGGAGGCATTTGAGAAGAAGAAGGCAAGTGAGCAAGAGCAAGGACAAGCTAAGAAGGGGAGCAAGCCGTCGAGCCAAGACCCCTCCCTAGCCACGCCTTCTAACCACCAGCCTAGCACCCTTGTGTCCACGGCAACAAAACAGCCCACAACAGCCTTGTTAGCTTCCAAACTCGAGCTACAAAATGACTACCTACCCTTAGACACCACCTTGATGATGTTGTGTAAGGAGCTCACCTTGTTGAGTGATGAAGCCAAGGCTAGCTTACCACCTACTATCGCAGCCATCCTTGAGGAGTTTAAGGATGTGTTTCCGGAAGAAATACCACATGGCCTTCCACCTTTGAGAGGCATTGAGCACCAAATTGACCTTATCCCCGACGCCACACTCCCAAATAGACCAGCCTACCGAATGAACCCAAAGGAGAGTCAAGAGATCCAAGTGCAAGTTCAAGACCTCTTAGACAAGGGCTATGTGAGGGAGAGCTTTAGTCCGTACGCCGTGCCCGTGCTCTTGGTGCCTAAGAAGGACAACACATGGAGGATGTGTGTTGATTGTCGAGCTATCAACAACATCACTATCAAGTACCGCCACCCTATTCTCCGCCTAGATGACATGCTTGATTAGCTACATGGCGCCACTACCTTTAGCAAGATAGACCTACGGAGTGGCTACCATCAAATCCGAATGAAGGAGGTGGACGAGTGGAAAACAGCCTTCAAAACTAAGTTTGGGTTGTATGAGTGGCTTGTTATGCCATTTGGGTTAACTAGTGCTCCTTCTACTTTTATGCGCTTAATGAACTATGTTTTGAGACATTTTATAGGGAAATTTGTTTAGTATACTTTGATGATATCTTAATCTATAGCAGGTCTGACACGGAATTGTCCGTGATTGAGTCGATCTAGGTACAATGATCTTGAATCCGGCTGAATGAGGCGAATCCTGAATGCGGAATGAAACGTAGATGGTGAATGGCGCAGGAAGGTGTAGAGAAGAACCAAAGAGAGTCAACGAAGGAACCAAGGCTGAAGAGCCAAAACCCCCACTCGTGAATGCCCTAGACCCGTCTCCAATACAACTTTATACAAGCTCCGGCTGGACTAGCACAAAGAGGGACTCGTGAAGGCTCGAAGCACCAATCCGAAGGCGGTTGATACAAACAAGCTCAGCCAAGCAAACAACAACAATGCCAACCAAAAACTCTCTTGTTCTTTGATTGATTTTGTGAATGATTACAAATGTAATTCTAAGCAAGGAAATTCACGTACCTATTCAGCAGCTAAAAGAGGCTATATATAGACTCTTTTATCTAGACAAAATTAAAGAAAAGAAAACTAAAACATTAGTGGGAAGGTGGTAATAAGAGAGCTTCCTCTAATGTAGCTAACAACCTAACAAACAACTAATTCAGCATGAGAATAGGCTGACTTATTCAAACTAATCTTTGGAGTGTGCTGGACGTTTTTAAGAGCCAAAATGGACTATCCGAATGGGCTGAATTGTTCAACAGATCCATGAGTGATTTGGATGGTTTTTAAGAGCCCAAATGATGATCCGAATGAGCTGACTTGTTACTCTCTTGGGCCTCTTTGAACGTGATCAGCTGGCTGCCCTCTTGGGCTGTTTTAGATGTGAGCAGCAGCCTACCCTCTTAGACTGCCTTGGACGTGTTTGCTTGCCTCCCCTCTTAGGCTGCCTTGGACGTGAGCAGCAGGCTATCCTCGTGGGCTGCTTTGGACGTGATCAACATCTCCTCCCTTTGCTTGCTTGCTCCTGCATACATCAAAAGATTAACACATGATGTATGGCAATTAAATGGTTCACGCATTGTAGCACTTCCTTTGACGTAGCTTCTTGGATCTCCTTACCTCTTGCTCTAGTAATGGGACCTTGATAGCTTCCATGTGATGTCCTATATCATCCACTCCTTCTTGGAAAGAATTCGACCCCGAATTTTCATCTTGTTCCGAATCTCCTTCATAGGGGCTCAAATCTCCTACATTAAAAGTGGTACTAACTCCATACTCTTCCGGTAAGTCCAACACATAAGCGTTGTCGTTAATCCGGTGTAAGACTTTGAATGGTCCATCACCCCTTGGTGCTAGCTTGGAAAGGCATTTTGTCGGAAACCGCTCTTTCCTTAGATGTAGCCAAACTAAGTCGCCGGGTTGGAAAACCATCTTCTGACGTCCTTTGTTATTCCGAGCTGCAGTTTCAACGCCCTTCTTATCAAGTGCAGCCCTGGTCTTAGCATGAAGTTCCTTAATGTAGTCCGCCTGTTCCAAAGCATCAAAAGCTACTCGATCCTTTCGAGGAATCGGTAATAAGTCCAAAGGAGTTAAAGGGTCCTATTGGTGACTTCCGTTTGCCCATCTGTTTGGGGATGACTAGAGGTCGAGAATAGTAATCTAGTGCCCATTTTCCCCCCAAACCGTTTTCCAAAAGAAACTCAAAAACTTGACATCCCTATCACTAACAATAGTTGTAGGTATTCCATGCAATCTAACTATTTCCTTAAAGAAAAGATTAGCAACATTATATGCATCATCAGTTTTATGACATGGAATAAAATGTGCCATTTTAGAGAATCTATCTACTACCACAAAAATGGAATCTCTTCCTTTCTTAGTCCTAGGTAGTCCAACAATGAAATCCATACTTATATCTTCCCAAGGTCCATTAGGCGTTGGTAAGGGTGTATATAGCCCGTGTGGTTGTACCCTAGCTTTGGCCTTAAGACATTCAATGCACCTTTTCAACATGTGTTCTACATCCCTTAACATATGAGACCAATAAAAGTGAGTTTGCAACATGTGATAAGTTTTGTCCCTCCCAAAATGCCCCATTAAACCTCCTTTATGGGCTTCTTCCACCAATAAGATCCTAAGGGAACATCTAGGTATGCAAATCTTATCCACTTTAAACAAGAAACCTTCAAACACAAAATACTTATCATAAGGGCCTTGAGTTGTGTATCTATGAAATATCTTTCCAAATTCAGCATCATCCACATATAATTCTTTAATGTAAGTAAAACCTAACATCCTAGAAACCAAGGTGGTGATTAAGGTGTATCTCCTAGACAATGCATCCGCTACGACATTATCCTTTCCTTTCTTATACTTGATAATGTAAGGAAAGGTTTCGATGAACTCCATCCACCTACCATGCCGCCTATCTAGCTTAACTTGGCTCCTAAAGTGTCTAAGTGAATCATGATCGGTTTTCAAAACAAACTCTTGAGGCCAAAGGTAATGTTGACATGTTTTGAGTACTCTAAACAAGGCATACAATTCTTTGTCATAAGTGGAGTAGTTTAAGCATGCACCCTTCAATTTTTCACTAAAGAAAGCTAGAGGCTTACCTTCTTGCATAAGGACGCCGCCAATACCAATACCGGACGCGTCGCATTCAACCTCAAAGGGTTTAGTGAAGTCCGGTAGAGCGAGTAGTGGTGTATGGGTGAGGCGTCTCTTGAGCTCTTCAAAATCTCTTTGTTGCGGTTCATTCCACTCAAAAGGAACCTTCTTTTTGGTCAAAGCCGTGAGTGGTGCTGCAATAGTACTAAAATCTCTCACAAATCTTCTATAGAATGTAGCTAGGTCATGGAAACTCCTCACGTCGCCAACCGACCTAGGAGTGGGCCATTCATTGATTGCCTTTACCTTGTCCTCATCCACTTCCAAACCATTGGCACTTGCTACAAAACCAAGAAAAATCACTCGGTTAGTATAGAAATCACACTTTTGAATATTAGCATACAAGTATTCTATACGCAATGTAGCAAGCACATCTCTCAAATGATTTTCATGCTCTTTTAAAGTCTTACTATAGATAAGAATGTCATCAAAGTAGACTACAACAAATAAACCAATATAAGGTCTCGAATTATGATTCATTAATCTCATGAAGGTACTAGGAGTGTTAGTTAAGCCAAAAGGCATTACTAGCCACTCATAGAGACCAAATTTGGTTTTAAAAGCTGTTTTTCATTCATCCCCTTCCCTCATTCTAATTTGATGGTAGCCACTCCTAAGGTCAATCTTAGTGAAAATTGTAGCTCCATGTAACTCATCAAGCATGTCATCTAAACGGGGAATCGGGTGTCTATACTTGATAGTAATGTTATTGATTGCTCTACAATCAATACACATTCTCCAAGTATTATCCTTCTTGGGTACTAGCAGGACGGGAACGACAATAGGACTAAGGCTTTCCCGAACATACCCCTTATCTAGCAAGGCTTGAACTTGGTTCTGAATTTCCTAGGCTTCCGTAGGGTTCATCCTATAGGCGGGCCTATTGGGAAGAGTGGCTCCGGGTATTAAATCTATTTGGTGTTCAATGCCCCTAATGGGCGGCAAGCCGGCTGGAATCTCATCAGGAAAAACGTCTCTAAATTCGTCTAACAACCCCTGAACAGATCTAGGAAGTGGGTTCGTAGAGTCATGAGGCACATTCACTTGAGATTTACACAAACTCATCATTAACACATCAATGAAGCATAGTTAGTGACATATTCATTCCTAGACTCAAGATAGCTACTTGTTGGTTGTACTAACAATGTTTGATGGGTTTTGTTCTCTTTACTCTTAGGCCGTGTGATCTTAGGCTTTGGAGGGGTTCCTTGCTCTACCCTCTTGTTCTCATAGTACTCGGCTATTTGTAAAGGTGTCATAGGTTTAAGTGTTAAAGTTTTACCCTTATACTCAAAGCTATATTTGTTTGAAAACCCATCATGGACCACTTTCCTATCATATTGCCATGGACGACGAAGCAACAAGTGACAAGCATTCATAGGCACAACATCACATGTAATAACATCCTCATATGATCCTAATGTTATATTGACCTTAGTTTGCTTATTGACCTTAAGTTCTCCACACTCATTCATCCAATGTAGTTTATATGGCCTAGGGTGATAAAATGTAAGAAGTTGTAATTTGTTTACCATTTCAGTGCTAGCTATGTTGCAACAACTTCCTTCATCAATTATCACATTACACACTTTTCCTTTAATGCTACACCTAGTATGAAACAGATTTTCACGTTGGTTATCCTCACAAGGTGCTAGTTGGACATGCAAAGTTTTCCTAGCTATCAAAGATTCACCTTGTTCATACTCAATGCAATCATCATTCTCATTTTGTTCATTGTCATCATTTAAGGCATTTTCATCATCTAATTCCACATCATCCTCACTCTCATACTCTCCTAGATGATTTGTGATCAAAGTGCGTCTATTAGGACATTCTCTACTCATGTGACCTCTACCTTGGCATTTAAAACACACAATGTCCCTAGTTCTAGAGTTAGAGATAGGAGTACTCCCTCGATGATCACTTGAAGGCTCATTCAAGGATCGTGGTTAAGTAGACGGTGTAGAAGACCTTCTTTGCCCTTCTTGGCCCATAGGTGCCGATTTTCTCTCTTCCTTCCGGCCTCCTTGCTCCTTGCTGTTGTTAGGCAGCAGCCGGCTCCCTTGTGCTTTCCAAGTGTTGGGCGTCCCATGAGGTGGCTTGTATTCCCGGTTTCGCACCTTAGTCTTCCTTTCCACCTTAATGGCCAAGTGTAGTAATTGCTCCATGGTGCTGTAGGGATACATATCAACTTCATTAGCCAAATTAGAATTCAGAATACGAAGGTACCTAGCCATAGTGTTTTCTTCATCCTCTAGATCGTTGGCCTTCACCATAGCAACTTGCATATTCGTATAGGCTTCCTCAGCGCTAAGTGAGCCTTGTCTCCAATTTTCCAGCCGTTGTCGAAGCTCTCGGGTATAGTGAGGTGGAATGAAACGGGACCTCATTAGTGCCTTCATATGCTCCCATGTGGTGATTTGAGGATCCAATGTTCGAACTCTTTCTTTGACTACGTGATCCCACCATACCAAAGCATAGCCTTGGAACTCAAGAGCGGCTAGCTGAACCTTCCTAGGTTTGCTGAAGTTGTGACACAACCAGATTTGCTCAACTTTAGTTTCCCACTCCGTGTAGACGTCGGGATCACACTTTCCTTCAAAGACGGGAATTTTGATTTTGACTTTGCCGAGTCCGTCTTGCTTTTGATGGGACCGCAGATTATCACGTTCTCGTCCTTGCCTTGGCTGCTGGAATGGCCGATTGTATCCTTCCCAAGTGTGGTCCTCGAAAACAGCTTCATTCCGTCATTGAAAGCTATCAACAAAGGGTGGCATGTTAGAAGCATTAGGGGGATCGTTGGACTGTAAATTACCTTGATCCGGATGATCCGGCTCTCTAGTAACGCGTGAAGGACCGCCAAACTCGTAGTTGGTTCTCAAAGGTGGTGTTCCTGCTGGTGGTGTTCGTGCTTCCATAGACTCCACTCGTTTGGATAGGTTAGCTATGGAATCGGACAATTGTTTCAATAGACTGATCATCTCAGGCGTGACGGTCTCGCTACTAGACTTGCTGGGACTTAGGGACCTGGACATGCTCAAGTAACAAACAAAGAACCGGTTAGGTTAGAAAAGCAAAGATCTCACTTGTGTATCGCTCACTCTCTCATTGGTATTGCCCAGCTGGTGGCTCGAGTTTTAAGGATCCAACACCTTAAGATCACGATTTCTGAACCTTCTTAGCAGCCCTTTGGAACTAGAGCTGCTGAAACTGATGTTAGTGTCGGAGATGAATCAAGACACCCTTAATTGGAGTATTGACCGTTGGGTTGGTGTAGGTATGGTGAATGTGTTTAGAATGACGTTTTGAATTGTTTGAAAGAGTTTACTTGTGCTTGATGTAGATTAATAAAAGGCCAGCCGTTTGTATTGTCTTTTTTTTTTTTAAGATCTCTTAGACTTTGTCAAAGATTTGAGGGAGAGAAGGTAACCGAAACTGATTGCAACGAGAATGTAGGAGAGCAGGTTACCGAATGTGTTTGAAGCGTTGAGCTCTTCTTGTTTTTTTTTTGTTTTGTGTTTACCTCTCCTCAAGATGTTGTCCGGCAATAAGAACCCTTGGTTTTTGATTTTGAACACTTCAAGCACAAGTTAAAACTCAATTGGATAAGCAATAGGTTAACAAAGAAGAAAGGAGTGATCAATTGTACCAACTGAGCTCTGATACCAACTGATACGGAATTGTCCGTGATTGAGTCGATCTAGGTACAATGGTCTCGAATCCGGCTGAATGAGGTGAATCCAGAATGCGGAATGAAACTTAGATGGTGAATGGCGCAGGAAGGTGTAGAGAAGAACCAAAGAGAGTCAACGAAGGAACCAAGGCTGAAGAGCCAAAACCCCCACTCGTGAATGCCCTAGACCCGTCTCCAATACAACTTTACACTGGCTCCGGCTAGACTAGCACAAAGAGGGACTCGTGAAGGCTCGAAGCACCAATCCGAAGGCGGTTGACACAAACAAGCTCAGCCAAGCAAACAACAGCAATGCCAACCAAAAACTCTCTTGTTCTTTGATTGATTTTGTGAATGATTACAAATGTAATTCTAAGCAAGGAAATTAACGTACCTATTCAGCAGCTAATAGAGTCTATATATAGACTCTTTTATCTAGACAAAATTAAAGAAAAGAAAACTAAAACATTAGTGGGAAGGTGGTAATAAGAGAGCTTCCTCTAATGTAGCTAACAACCTAACAAACAACTAATTCAGCATGAGAATAGGCTGACTTATTCAAACTAATCTTTGGAGTGTGCTGGACGTTTTTAAGAGCCAAAATGGACTATCCGAATGGGCTGAATTGTTCAACAGATCCATGAGTGATTTGGATGGTTTTTAAGAGCCCAAATGATGATCCGAATGAGCTGACTTGTTACTCTCTTGGGCCTCTTTGAACATCATCAGTTGGCTGCCCTCTTGGGCTCTTTTAGATGTGAGCAGCAGCCTACCCTCTTTGATACGGGATTGTCCGTGATTGAGTCGATCTAGGCACAATGATCTCGAAACAGGCTGAATGAAGCGATTTCAGAAAGCGGAATAGACGTAGGTGATGAACGGCGCAGGAATGGTGAAGAGAAGAACCAAAGAGATGTCAACGAAGGAACCAAGGCTGAAGAGCCAAAACCCCAATCGTGAATGCCCTATACCCGTCCCCAATACAACTTTACACTAGCTCCAGCTGGACTAGCACAAAGAGTGACTCTTGAAGGCTCGAAGCACCAATCCGAAGGCGGTTTGACACAAACAAGCTCAGCCAAGCAACAACAGCAATGCCAACCAAAAACTCTCTTGTTCTTTGATTGATTTTGTGAAATGATTACAAATGTAATTCTAAGCAATTGGGAATAACGTAACTAATCTGCAGCTAAAGAGGCTATCTATATAGACTCTTTTATCTACGCAAAATAAAGAAAAGAGAATTAAAAACATTAGTGGGAAGGTGGTAATAAGAGAGCTTCCTCTAATGTAGCTAACAACCTAACAAACAACTAATCAGCATGAAAATAGGCTGAATTATTCAAACTTATCCTTGGAGTGCAAGCTGGACGTTTTTAACGTTTTTAAGGAGCCAAATAGGCTATCCGAATGATCTGCATTGTTCAACAGATCCATGAGTGATTTGGATGTGTTTAAAGAGCCCAAATGATGATCCGAATGGGCTGAATTGTTACTCTCTTGGACCTCTTTAAACGTGATCAGCTGGCTTCCTTCTTGGGTTGTTTTAGATGTGAGCAGCAGCCTACCCTCTTGGACTGCCTTGGACGTGTTTGCTTGCCTCCCCTCTTGGGCTGCCTTGGACGTGAGCAGCAGGCTATCCTCGTGGGCTTCTTTGGATGTAATCAACATCTAATCTCCTGGGCTGCATTGGACGTGGGCAACAACCTCCTCTTGGGGTGCATTGGCGTGAGCAACAACCTCCCCTTGGGCTGCATTGGCGTGAGCAACAACCTCTTCACCTGGACTGCATTGTACGTGAGCAACAACCTGCATGGTCGCCTCGAGCTGTATGGGAAGTGAGTACGTCGGCATGGTCTCCTTGCTTGGTTCGCTTGCTCCTACATTCACCAAAAGATTAACACATGATGTATGGAAATTAAATGGTTCACGCATTTTGTCTAGCAATAGCACTTCCCTTGACATAACTTCTTGGATCTCCTTAGCTCTTGCTCTAGTAATGGGACCTTGATATCTTCCATGTGATGTTCCTACATCATCCACTCCTTCTTGGAAAGAATTCGACCCCGAATTTTCATCTTGTTCCGAAACTCCTTCATAGCGGCTCAAATCTCCTACATTAAAAGTGGTGCTAACTCCATACTCTTCCGGTAAGTCCAACACATATGCATTGTCATTAATCCGGTGTAAGACTTCGAATGGTCCATCTCCTCGTGGTGCTAGCTTTGAATGACGTTTTGTTGGAAACCGCTCTTTCCTTAGATTTAGCCAAACTAAGTCGCCGGGCTGGAAAACCATTTTCCGACGTCCTTTGTTATTCCGAGCTGCAGTTTCAACGCCTTTCTTGTCAAGTGCAACCTTGGTCTTAGCATGAAGTTCATTAATGTAGTTCACCTGTTCCAAAGCATCAAAAGCTACTCGATCCTTTTGAGGAATCGGTAATAAGTCCAAAGGAGTTAAAGGGTTAAATCCATAAACACATTTGAAAGGTGATAACGAAGTGGAAGAATGCATGGTGCGATTATAAGCAAACTCAATATGTGGTAACATATCTTCCCATTCTTTTAAGTTATCTTTCAACATGGTTCTAAGGAGGGTCGTTAGGGTCCTATTGGTGACTTCCGTTTGCCCATCTGTTTGGGGATGACTAGAGGTCGAGAATAGTAATATAGTGCCTATTTTTCCCCAAAGTGTCTTCCAAAAGAAACTCAAAAACTTGACATCCCTATCACTAACAATAGTTTTAGGTATTCCATGCAATCTCACTATTTCCTTAAAGAAAAGATTAGCAACACTATATGCATCTTCAGTTTTATGACATGGAATAAAATGTGCCATTTTAGAGAATCTATCTACTACCACAAAAATGGAATCTCTTCCTTTCTTAGTCCTAGGTAGTCCAACAATGAAATCCATACTTATATCTTCCCAAGGGCCATTAGGCGTTGGTAAGGGTGTATACAGCCCGTGGGGTTGTACCCTAGTTTTGGCCTTAAGACATTCAATGCACCTTTTCAGCATGTGTTCTACACCCCTTAACATATGAGGCCAATAAAAGTGAGTTTGCAACATGTGATAAGTTTTGTCCCTCCCAAAATGCCCCATTAAACCTCCTTTATGGGCTTCTTCCACCAATAAGATCCTAAGGGAACATCTAGGTATGCAAATCTTATCCACTTTAAACAAGAAACCTTCAAACACAAAGTACTTATCATAAGGGTCTTGAGTAGTGCATCTATGAAATATCTTCCCAAATTCAGCATCATCCACATATAATTCTTTAATGAAAGTAAAACCTAACATCCTAGAATCCAAAGTGGTGATTAAGGTGTATCTCCTAGACAATGCATCCGCTACGACATTATCCTTTCCTTTCTTATACTTGATAATGTAAGGAAAGTTTTCTATGAACTCCATCCACCTACCATGCCGTCTATCTAGCTTATCTTGGCTCCTAAAGTGTCTAAGTGAATCATGATCGGTTTTCAAAACAAACTCTTGAGGCCAAAGGTAATGTTGCCATGTTTTGAGTACTCTAAACAAGGCATACAATTCTTTGTCATATGTAGAATAGCTTAAGCATGCACCTTTCAATTTTTCACTAAAGAAAGCTAGAGGCTTACCTTCTTGCATAAGGACGCCACCAATACCAATGCCGGATGCGTCGCATTCAACCTCAAAGGGTTTGGTGAAGTCCGGTAGAGCTAGTAATGGTGCGTGGGTGAGGCGTCTCTTGAGCTCTTCAAAGGCTCTTTGCTGCAGTTCATTCCACTCAAACGGAACCTTCTTTTTGGTCAAAGCCATGAGTGGTGTTGCAATGGTGCTAAAATCTCTCACAAACCTTCTATAGAATGTAGCTAAGCCATGGAAGCTCCTCACGTCACCAACTGTCCTAGGAATCGGCCAATCATTGATTGCCTTAACCTTGTCCTCATCCACTTGCAAACCATTGGCACTTACTACAAAACCAAGAAAAATCACTCGGTTAGTATAGAAATCACATTTTTGAATATTAGCGTACAAGTATTCTATACGCAATGTAGCAATCACATCTCTCAAATGATTTTCATGCTCCTCTAAAGTCTTACTATAGATAAGAATGTCATCAAAGTAGACTACAACAAATAAACCAATATAAGGTCTCAAAATATGATTCATTAATCTCATGAAAGTACTAGGAGCGTTAGTTAAGCCAAAAGGCATTACTAGCCACTCAGAGACCAAATTTTGTTTTAAAAGCTGTTTTCCATTCATCTCCTTCCCTCATTCTAATTTGGTGGTAGCCACTCCTAAGGTCAATCTTAGTGAAAATGGTAGCTCCATGTAACTCATCAAGCATATCATCTAAACGGGGAATTGGGTGTCTATACTTGATAGTAATGTTATTGATTGCTCTACAATCAATACACATTCTCCAAGTATTATCCTTCTTGGGTACTAGCAGGACGGGAACGGCACAAGGACTAAGGCTTTCCCGCACATACCCCTTATCTAGCAGGCTTGAACTAGGTTCTGAATTTCCTGGGCTTCTGTAGGGTTCATCCTATAGGCGGGCCTATTAGGAAGAGTGGCTCCGGGTATTAAATCCATTTGGTGTTCAATGCCCCTAATGGGCGGCAAGCCGGCTGGAATCTCCTCAGGAAAAACGTCTCTAAATTCGTCTAACAGCCCCTGAATAGATCTAGGAAGTGGGTTCGTAGAGTCATGAGGCACATTCACTGGAGATTTACACAAACTCATCATTAGCACATCAATAGAAGCATAGTTAGTGACATATTCATTCCTAGACTCAAGATAGCTACTTGTTGGTTGTACTAACAATGTTTGATGGGTTTTGTTCTCTTTACTCTTAGGCCGTGTGTTCTTAGGCTTTGGAGGGGTTCCTTGATCTACCCTCTTGTTCTCATAGTACTCGGCTATTTGTAACGGTGTCATAGGTTTAAGTGTTAAAGTTTTACCCTTATACTCAAAGCTATACTTGTTAGAAAACCCATCATGGACAACTTTCCTATCATATTCCCATGGACGACCAAACAACAAGTGACAAGCATTCATAGGCACAACATCACATGTAATAACATCCTCATATGATCCTAATGTTATATTGACCTTAGTTTGCTTATTGACCTTAAGTTCTCCACACTCATTCATCCAATGTAGTTTATATGGCCTAGGGTGATAAAATGTAAGAAGTTGTAATTTGTTTACCATTTCAGTGCTAGCTATGTTGCAACAACTTCCTCCATCAATTATCACATTACACACTTTTCCTTTAATGCTACACCTAGTATGAAACAAATTTTCACGTTGGTTATCCTCACAAGGTGCTAGTTGGACATGCAAAGTTCTCCTAGATATCAAAGATTCACCTTGTTCATACTCAATGCAAATATCATTCTCATTTAGTTCATTGTCATCTTTTAAGGCGTTTTTATCATCTAATTCCACATCATCCTCACTCTCATACTCTCCTAGATGATTTATGATCAAAGTGCGTCTATTAGGACATTCTCTACTCATGTGACCTCTACCTTGGCATTTAAAACACACAATGTCCCTAGTTCTAGAGTTAGAGATAGGAGTACTCCCTCGATGATCACTTGAAGGCTCATTCAAGGATCGTGGTGTAGTAGACGGTGTAGAAGACCTTCTTTGCCCTTCTTGGCCCATAGGTGCTGATTTCCTCTCCTCCTTCCGGCCGCCTTGCTCCCTGCTGTTGTTAGACAGCCTGCTGTTTTGTTCTTTCCAAGCATTGGCCGTCCCGAGAGGTGGCTTGTATTCCCGGTTTCGCACCTTAGTCTTCCTTTCCACCTTGATGGCCAAGTGTAGTAATTGCTCCATGGTGCTGTATGGATACATATCAACCTCATTAGCCAAATTAGAATTCAGAATACGAAGGTACCTTGCTAGTGTTTTCTTCATCTTCTAGAACGTTGGCCTTCACCATAGCAACTTGCATATTCGTATAAGCTTCCTCAGCGCTAAGAGAGCCTTGTCTCAAATTTTCCAGCCGTTGTCGAAGCTCTCGGGTATAGTGAGGTGGAACGAACCTAGCCCTCATTAGTGCCTTCATATGCTCCTATGTGCTGATTTGAGGATCAAAGGTTCGAACTCTTTCTTTGACTACGTGATCCCACCGTACCAAAGCATAGCCTTGGAACTCGAGAGTGGCTAGCTGAACCTTCCTAGGCTCGCTAAAGTTGTGACACAACCAGATTTGCTCAACTTTAGTTTCCCACTCCGTGTAGACGTCGGGATCACACTTTCCTTCAAAGACGGGAATTTATATTTTGACCTTTCCGAGTCCGTCTTGCTCTTGATAGGTCCGAAGGTTATCTCGTCCTTGCCTTGGCTGCTGGAATGGCCGATTGTAGCCCTCCCACGTGTGGTCCTCAGCTTCATTCCGTCGCTGAAAGTCATCAACAAATGGTGGCATGTTAGAAGCATTAGGAAGGATGTTGGACTGTACATTACCTTGATCCGGAGGATCCGGCTCTCTAGTAACACGTGAAGGACCGCCAAACACATAGTTGGTTCTCAAAGGTGGTGTTCCGGCTGGTGGTGTTCGTGCTTCCATAGTCTCCACTCGCTTGGATAATTTAGCTACGGAATCGGATAATTGTTTCAATAGACTGATCATCTCAGGTGTGACGGTCTCGCTACTCGACTTGTTGGGACTTAGGGACCTGGACATGCTCAAGTAACAAATAAAGAAACTGGTTAGGTTAGAAAAACAAAGATCTCACTTGTGTATCGCTCACACTCTCGTTGGTATTGCCTAGCTGGTGGCTCGAGGTGTAAGGATCCAACACCTTAAGATCGCGATTTCCCAACCTTCTTAGCAATCCTTTGGAACTAGAACTGCTGAAACTGAATGTTAGTGTCGGAGATGAATCAAGACACCCCTAATTGGAGTATTGACCGTTGGGTTGGTGTAGGTACGGTGAATTGTGTTTAGAATGACGTTTTGAGATGATTGAAGAGTTTGCTTGTGCTTGATTAATAAAAACAAGGGCCAGCCGTTTTTTTGTAGTGTTTTTTTTTTGAAAGATATCTTAGACTTTGTCAAAGATTTGTAGGAGAGAGAAGTAACCGTAACTGATTGCAGATAGGGTTACCGAAACGTGTATGCAGCGTTTGAGCTTTCTCTTTTGTTTTGTTTTTGTTTTGTGTTTGCCTCTCCTCAAGATGTTGTCCGGCTTTTGAATTGGCACACTTCAAGCACAAGTTAGATTTCAATTGGATAAGCAATAAGATTAACAAGAAGAAGAAGTGATCAATTGTACCAATTGTGCTCTGATACCAACTGATACGGGATTGTCCGTGATTGAGTCGATCTAGGCACAATGATCTCGAAACAGGCTGAATGAAGCGATTTCAGAATGCGGAATGGACGTAGGTGATGAATGGCGCAGGAATGGTGAAGAGAAGAACCAATGAGATGTCAACGAAGGAACCAAGGCTGAAGTGCCAAAACCCCAATCGTGAATGCCCTAGACCCGTCCCAATACAACTTTACACTAGCTCCGGCTGGACTAGCACAAAGAGAGACTAGTGAAGGCTTGAAGCACCAATCCGAAGGCGGTTTGACACAAACAAGCTCAGCCAAGCAACAACAACAATGCCAACCAAAAACTCTCTTGTTCTTTGATTGATTTTGTGAAATGATTACAAATGTAATTCTAAGCAATTGGGAATAACGTAACTAATCTGCAGCTAAAGAGGCTATCTATATAGACTCTTTTATCTAGACAAAATAAAGAAAAAAGAATTAAAAACATTAGTGGGAAGGTGGTAATAAGAGATCTTCCTCTAATGTAGCTAACAACCTAAAAAACCACTAATCAGCATGGAAATAGGCTGAATTAGTCAAACTTATCCTTGGAGTGCAAGCTGGACGTTTTTAACGTTTTTAAGGAGCCAAATGGGCTATCCGAATGGGCTGCATTGTTCAACAGATCCATGAGTGATTTGGATGTGTTTAAAGAGCCCAAATGATGATCCGAATGGGCTGAATTGTTACTCTCTTGGACCTCTTTAAACGTTATCAGCTGGCTGCCTTCTTGGGCAGTTTTAGATGTGAGAAGCAACCTACCCTCTTGGACTGCCTTGGACGTGTTTGCTTGCCTCCCCTCTTGGGCTGCCTTGGACGTGAGCAGCAGGCTATCCTCGTGGGCTGCTTTGGACGTGATCAACATCTCCTCTCCTGGGCTGCATTGGACGTGGGCAACAGCCTCCTCTTGGGCTGCATTGGCGTGAGCAACAACCTCCCCTTGGGCTGCATTGGCGTGAGCAACAGCCTCCTCTCCTGGACTGCATTGTACGTGAGCAACAGCCTGCATGGTCTCCTCGAGCTGCATGGGAAGTGAGTACGTCGGCATGGTCTCCTTGCTTGGTTCACTTGCTCCTACATTCACCAAAAAATTAACACATGATGTATGGAAATTAAATGGTTCATGCATTGTGTCTAGCAATAGCACTTCCCTTGACATAACGTCTTGGATCTCCTTAGCTCTTGCTCTACTAATGGGACCTTGATATCTTCCATGTGATGTTCCTACATCACTCTTGGACTGCCTTGGACGTGTTTGCTTGCCTCCCCTCTTGGGCTGCCTTGAACGTGAGCAGCAGGCTATCCTCGTGGGTTGCTTTGGACGTGATCAACATCTCCTCCCTTTGCTCTTGGGCTGCCTTGGACGTGAGCAGTAGGCTATCCTCGTGGGCTGCTTTGGACATGATCAACATCTCCTCCCATTGCTTGCTTGCTCCTGCATTCATCAAAATATTAACACATGATGTATGGCAATTAAATGGTTCACGCATTGTGCCAAGCAATAGCACTTCCCTTGACGTAGCTTCTTGGATCTCCTTAGCTCTTGCTCTAGTAATGGGACCTTGATAGCTTCCATGTGATGGTCGTACATCAAGGTCCCTAGAGGAGCATGAAGAACATCTAAGGGAAGTAGTTCTTACCCTTAGGGTTGAACACTTGTATGCTAATCTTAAGAAATGTAGTTTTTGCACTAATGAGGTTATATTTCTTGGTTTTGTAGTGACTACACAAGGCCTACAAGTGAATGAGGAGAAGATTAGAGCAATCAAAGATTGGCCCACGCCAACAACCATCAGCCAAGTAAGGAGTTTCCATATGCTTGCAAGCTTCTATAGGCGCTTTGTGAGAGACTTTAGTACCATTGCCGCGCCCTTGACGGAAATTTGCAAGAAGCATGCGCCATTTGTGTGGGAGGAGGCGCAAGAACGTGCCTTTAGCAAGATGAAATTGGTCTTAACCGAGGCACCCTTGCTAGCTCTTCCCGACTTCACTAGGCCCTTTGAAGTGGAGTGTGACGCCTCGGGCATTGGCATAGGCGGCGTGCTCATGCAAGAAGGTAAGCCTATTGCCTTCTTTAGTGAAAAGCTCAAAGGAGCATGTCTTAATTACTCTACCTATGATAAAGAGTTATATGCTTTGTTTAGAGTGCTTAAGACATGGCAATACTACTTGTGGCCTAGGGAGTTTATTTTGCATTCCGATCATGAGTCTTTGAAGCTTTTTCGGAGTCAAGATAAACTAGATAGGAGGCATGGTAGGTGGATGGAGTTTATTGAGACTTTTCCCTATGTTATCAAGTATAAAAAGGGAAAAGACAATGTAGTGGCGGATGCCCTCTCTAGGAGGCACACATTGTTGACTACATTGGATGCTAAGGTATTAGGCTTTGTTTACATTAAGGAGATCTATAAATCTGATATTGATTTTGGTGATACAAATAAGTTATGTGTGCAAAAAGGTTCCTTAGATAAATACTATTTGTTTGAGGGATTTTTGTTTCGAATTGATAAGGTGTGCATACCTAGGTGTTCTCTTCGATTGTTGTTAGTAGACGAAGCCCATAAAGGAGGTTTAATGGGTCATTTTGGGAGGGATAAAACTTATGCTATCCTGCACTCACACTTTTATTGGCCACACATGCTTAGGGATGTTGAAAATGTGCTTAAAAGATGCTTAGAATGCCTTAGAGCTAAATCTAAAGTGAAGCCTCATGGATTGTACACACCTTTTCCCATCCCAACAGCCCCTTGGGAAGACATTAGTATGGACTTTATTGTGGGATTGCCTAGGACTAAAAGAGGTAGGGACTCGATTTTTGTGGTTGTAGATCGTTTCTCAAAAATGGCTCACTTTATTGCTTGTCACAAAACTGATGATGCGGCCAATGTAGCTAATCTATTCTTTCGGGAAGTAGTTAGGTTACATGGAATTCCAAGGACAATAGTGAGTGATAGGGATGTAACTAATAGGACTTTAACCACACTTTTAAGGGCTGTCATCAAAAAGAATCTAAAGGAATGGGAGGATGTCTTGCCACATGTTGAATTTGCCTATAATAGAGTTGTGCATTTGTCTACTTCCATCTCTCCATTTGAGTGTGTTTATGGTTTTAATCCACTAACCCCTTTTGATCTTACACCGTTTCCTAAGAAGGAGCGAGTGGATTTGATACGGTATTGTCCGTGAATGAGTCGATCTAGGTACAATGATCCCGAATCCGGCTGAATGAAGCGAATCCAGATGCGGAATGAAACGTGAATGGCGGATGGACGCAGGAAGGTGTAGAGAAGAACCAAAGAGAGTCAACAAAAAGGAACCAAGGCTGAAGAGCCAAAACCCCACTTCGTGAATGCCCTAGACCCGTCTCCAATACAGCTTTACACTGGCTCCGGCTGGACTAGCACAAAGAGGGACTCGTGAAGGCTCGAAGCACTAATCCGAAGGCGGTTGACACGAACAAGCTCAGCCAAACAAACAACGGCAATGCCAACCAAAAACTCTCTTGTTCTTTGATTGATTTTGTGAATGATTACAACTCTAATTCTAAGCAATGAAAATAACGTACCTAATCAGCAGCTAAAGAGGCTATATATAGACTCTTTTATCTAGACAAAAATAAAGAAAAGAAAACTAAAACATTAGTGGGAAGGTGGTAATAATAGAGCTTCCTCTAATGTAGCTAACAACTTAACAAACAACTAATCAACAAGGAAATAGGCTGACTTATTCAAAACAGATCCTTCGAGTGAGTTGGACGGTTTTTAAGAGCCCAAATGATGATCCGAATGAGGGAGCTGGTTACTCTCTTGGGCCTCCTTGAACGTGATCAGCTGGCTACCCTCTTGGGCTGTTTTGGACGTGAGCAGCAGTCTACCCTCTTGGGGTGCCTTGGGCGTGAGCAGCTGCCTCCCTTCTTGGGATGTCTTGGACGTGAGCAGCAGCCTGCCCTCTTGGGCTGCCTTGGACGTGAGCAGCTGCCTCCCCTCTTGGGCTGCCTTGGACGTGAGCAGCAGCCTATCCTCTTGGGCTGCCTTGGACGTGAGCAACATCTCTTCCCTTTGCTTGCTTGGTCCTGCATTCATCAAGAGATTAACACATGATGTATGGAAGTTAAATGGTTCACGCATGGTGCCAAGCAATAGCACTTCCCTTGACGTAACTTCTTGGATCTCCTTAGCTCTTGCCCTAGTAATGGGCCCTTGATTTCTTCCATGTGATGGTCCTACATCATCCACTCCTTCTTGGAAAGAATTCGACCCCAAATTTTCATCTTGTTTGGAATCTCCTTCATAGGGGCTCAAATCTCCTACGTTAAAAGTGGTACTAACTCCAAACTCTTCCGGTAAGTCCAACACATATGCGTTGTCGTTAATCCGGTGTAAGACTTTGAATGGTCCATCACCCCGTGGGGCTAGCTTGGAATGGCGTTTTGTCGGAAACAACTCTTTCCTTAGATGTAACCAAACTAAGTCGCCGGGCTGGAAAACCATCTTCCGACGTCCTTTTTTATTCCGAGCTGCAGTTTCAACGCCCTTCTTATCAAGAGCAGCCTTGGTCTTCGCATGAAGTTCCTTAATGTAGTCCACCTGTTCCAAAGCATCAAAAGCTACTCGATCTTTCGAGGAATCGGTAATAAGTCCAAAGGAGTTAAAGGGTTAAATCCATAAACACATTTGAAAGGTGATAACGAAGTGGAAGAATGCATGATGCGATTATAAGCAAACTCGATATGTGGTAAGATGTCTTCCCATTCTATTAAGTTATCTTACAACATGGTTCTAAGGAGGGTCGTTAGGGTCCTATTGGTGACTTCCGTTTTGCCCATCTGTTTGGGGATGACTAGAGGTCGAGAATAGTAATCTAGTGCCCATTTTTCCCCAAAGCGTTTTCCAAAAGAAACTCAAAAACTTGACATCCCTATCACTAACAATAGTTTTAGGTATTCCATGCAATCTCACTATTTCCTTAAAGAAAAGATTAGCAACATTATATGCATCATCAGTTTTATGACATGGAATAAAATGTGCCATTTTAGAGAATCTATCTACCACCACAAAAATGGAATCTCTTCCTTTATTAGTCCTAGGTAGTCCAACAATGAAATCCTTACTTATATCTTCCCAAGGGCCATTAGGCGTTGGTAAGGGTGTATACAGCCCGTGGGGTTGTACCCTAGGTTTGGCCTTAAGACATTCAATACACCTTTTCAGCATGTGTTCGACATCCCTTAACATATGAGGCCAATAAAAGTGAGTTTGCAACATGTAATAAGTTTTGTCCCTCCCAAAATGCCCTATTAAACCTCCTTTATGGGCTTCTTCCACTAATAAAATCCTAAGAGAACATCTAGGTATTCAAATTTTATCCACTTTAAACAAGAAACCTTCAAACACAAAATACTTATCATAAGGGCCTTGAGTAGTGCATCTATGAAATATCTTCCCAAATTCAGCATCATCCACATATAATTCTTTAATGTAAGTAAAACCTAACATCCTAGAATCCAAAGTGGTGATTAAGGTGTATCTCCTAGACAATGCATCCGCTACGACATTATCCTTTCCTTTCTTATACTTGATAATTTAAGGAAAGGTTTCGATGAACTCCATCCACCTACCATGCCGCCTATCTAGCTTATCTTGGCTCCTAAAGTGTCTAAGTGAATCATGGTCTGTTTTCAAAACAAACTCTTGGGGCCAAAGGTAATGTTGCCATGTTTTGAGTACTCTAAACAAGGCATACAATTCTTTGTCATACGTGGAATAGTTTAATCATGCACCCTTCAATTTTTCACTAAAGAAAGCTAGAGACTTACCTTCTTGCATAAGGATGCCGCCAATACCAATGCCGGACGCGTCGCATTCAACCTCAAAGGGTTTAGTGAAGTCCGGTAGAGCGAGTAGTGGTGCGTGGGTGAGGCGTTTCTTGAGCTCTTCAAATGCTCTTTGTTGTGGTTCATTCCACTCAAAAGGAACCTTCTTTTTGGTCAAGGCCGTGAGTAGTGCTGCAATGGTACTAAAATCTCTCACAAATCTTCTATAGAATGTAGCTAGGCCATGGAAACTCCTCACATCACCAACCCACCTAGGAATGGGCCATTCATTGATTGCCTTAACCTTGTCCTCATCCACTTGCAAACCATTGGCACTTACTACAAAACCAAGGAAAATCACTCGGTTAGTATAGAAATCACATTTTTGAATATTAGAATACAAGTATTCTATACGCAATGTAGCAAGCACATCTCTCAAATGATTTTCATGCTCCTTTAAAGTCTTACTATAGATAAGAATGTCATCAAAGTAGACTACAACAAATAAACCAATATAAGGTCTCAAAATTTGATTCATTAATCTCATGAAGGTACTAGGAGCGTTAGTTAAGCCAAAATGCATTACTAGCCACTCATAGAGACCAAATTTGGTTTTAAAAGTTGTTTTCCATTCGTCCCCTTCCCTCATTCTAATTTGATGGTAGCCACTCCTAAGGTCAATCTTAGTGAAAATTGTAGCTCCATGTAACTATCAAGCATGTCATCTAGACGGGGAATCGGGTGTCTATACTTGATAGTAATGTTATTGATTGCTCTACAATCAATACACATTCTCCAAGTATTATCCTTCTTGGGTACAAGTAGGACGGGAACGGCACAAGGACTAAGGCTTTCCCGAACATACCCTTTATCTAGCAAGGCTTGAACTTGGTTCTGAATTCCCTAGGCTTTTGTAGGGTTCATCCTATAGGCGGGCCTATTGGGAAGAGCGGCTCCGGGTATTAAATCTATTTGGTGTTCAATGCCCCTAATGGGTGGCAAGCCAGCTGGAACCTCCTCAGGAAAAACGTCCTTAAACTCGTCTAACAGCCCCTGAATAGAACTAGGAAGTGGAATCGTAGAGTCATGAGGCACAATCACTAGAGATTTACACAAACTCATCATTAACACATCCATAGAAGCATAGTTAGTGACATATTCATTCCTAGATTCAAGATAGCTACTTGTTGGTTGTACTAACAGTGTTTGATGGGTTTTGTTCTCCTTACTCTTAGGCCGTGTTATCTTAGGCTTTTGAGGGGTTCCTTGCTCTACCCTCTTGTTCTCATAGTACTCGGCTATTTGTAAAGGTGTCATAGGTTTAAGTGTTAAAGTTTTACCCTTATACTCAAAGTTATATTTATTAGAAAACCCATGATGGACAACTTTCCTATCATATTGCCATGGACGACCAAGCAACAAGTGACAAGCATTCATAGGCACAACATCACATGTAATAACATCCTCACATGATCCTAATGTTATATTGACCTTAGTTTGCTTATTGACCTTAAGTTCTCCACACTCATTCATCCAATGTAGTTTATATGGCCTAGGGTGATAAAATATAAGAAGTTGTAATTTGTTTACCATTTCAGTGCTAGCTATGTTGCAACAACATCCTCCATCAATTATCACATTACACACTTTTCCTTTAATACTACACCTAGTATGAAACAGATTTTCACGTTGGTTATCCTCACAAGGTGCTAGTTGGACCTGCAAAGTTCTCCTAGCTATCAAGGATTCACCTTGTTCATACTCAATGCAATCATCATTCTCATTTTGTTCATTGTCATCAATTAATGCATTTTTATCATCTAATTCCACATCATCCTCACTCTCATATTCTCCTAGATGATTTATGATCAAAGTGCGTCTATTAGGACATTCTCTACTCATGTGTCCTCTACCTTGGCATTTAGAACACACAATGTCCCTAGTTCTAGAGTTAGAGGTAGGAGTACTCCCTCGATGATCACTCGAAGGCTCATTCAAGGATCGTGGTGTAGTGATGGTGTAGAAGACCTTCTTTGTCCTTCTTGGCCCATAGGTGCCGACTTTCTCTCTTCCTTCCGGCCTCCTTGATCCTTGTTGTGGTTAGGCAACCGGTTCCCTTGTGCTTTCCAAGCGTTGGGTGTCCCATGAGGTGGCTTGTATTCCCGGCTTCGCACCTTAGTCTTCCTTTCTACCTTGATGGCCAAGTGTAGTAATTGCTCCATGGTGCTGTATGGATACATATCAACTTCATTAGCCAAATTAGAGTTAATAATACGAAGGTACCTAGCCATAGTATTTTCTTCATCCTCTAGAACGTTGGCCTTCACCATAGCAACTTGCATATTCGTATAGGCTTCCTCAGCGCTAATAGAGCCTTGTCTCAAATTTTCCAGCCGTTGTCGAAGCTCTCGGGTATAGTGAGGTGGAACGAACCGAGACCTCATTAGTGCCTTCATATGCTCCCATGTGGTGATTTGAGGTTCCAACGTGCGCACTCTTTCTTTGAATACGTGATCCCACCATACCAAGGCATAGCCATGGAACTCGAGAGCGGCTAGCTGAACCTTCCTAGGCTCGTTGAAGTTGTGACACAACCAGATCTGCTCGACTTTAGTCTCCCACTCCGTGTAGACGTCGGGATCACACTTTCCTTCAAAGATGGGAATTTTGATTTTGACTTTGCCGAGTCCGTCTTGCTCATGATAGGGCCGTAGATTATCACGTTCTCGTCCTTGCCTTGGCTGCCGGAATGGTCGATTGTAACCTTCCCAAGTATGGTCCTCAAAAGGAGCTTCATTCCGTCGCTGAAAGTTATCAACAAATGGTGGCATGTTAGAAGTATTAGGGAGGTCGTTGGACTGTAAATTACCTTGATCCAGATGATCCGTCTCTCTAGTAACGCGTGAAGGACCGCCAAACTCATAGTTGGTTCTCAAAGGTGGTGTCCCCGATGGTGGTGTTCGTGCTTCCATAGACTCCACTCGTTTGGATAGGTTAGCTACGGAATTGGACAATTGTTTCAATAGACTGATCATCTCAGGCGTGACGGTCTCGCTACTAGACTTGCTGGGACTTCGGGACCTGGACATGCTCAAGTAACAAACAAAGAACCGGTTAGGTTAGAAAAACAAAGATCTCACTTGTGTATCGCTCACTCTCTCGTTTGTATTGCCTAGCTGGTGGCTCGAGTTGTAAGGATCCAACACCTTAAGATCACGATTTTCGAATCTTCTTAGCAACCCTTTGGAACTAGAGCTGCTGAAACTGATGTTAGTGTCGGAGATGGATCAAGACACCCCTAATTGGAGTATTGACCGTTGGGTTGGTGTAGGTATGGTGATTTGTGATTAGAATGACGTAGGGGTTGTTTGAGGGAGTTTTCTTGTGCTTGATGTCGATTAATAAAAGGCCAGCCGGTTTTGTATTGTTCTTTTTCTTTTTTTTTTTTTTTTGAAAGATCTCTTAGACTTTGTCAAAGATTTGTAGGAGAGAAGGTAACCGAAATTGATTGCAACGAGATTTGTGGGAGAGAAGGTTACCGAATGTGTATACAACGCTCGAGCTCTTTTTGTTTTTGTTTTGTGTTTACCTCTCCTCAAGATGTTGTCCGGCCCTAAGAACCCTTGGCTTTTGATTTTACACACTTCAAGCACAAGTTAAACCTCAATGGGATAAGCAATAAGGTTAACAAAGAAGAAAGGAGTTATCAATTGTAACAACTGAGCTCTGATACCAATTGATACGGTATTGTCCGTGAATGAGTCGATCTAGGTACAATGATCCCGAATCCGGCTGAATGAAGCGAATCCAGATGCGGAATGAAACGTGAATGGAGGATGGACGCAGGAAGGTGTAGAGAAGAACCAAAGAGAGTCAACGAAAGGAACCAAAGATGAAGAGCCAAAACCCCACTTCATGAATGCCCTAGACCCGTCTCCAATACAACTTTACACTAGCTCCGGCTGGACTAGCACAAAGAGGGACTCGTGAAGGCTCGAAGCACCAATCCGAAGGCGGTTGACACGAACAAGCTCAGCCAAGCAAACAACGGCAATGCCAACCAAAAACTCTCTTGTTCTTTGATTGATTTTGTGAATGATTACAACTGTAATGCTAAGCAATGAAAATAACGTACCTAATCAGCAGCTAAAGAGGCTATATATAGACTCTTTTATCTAGACAAAAATAATGAAAAGAAAACTAAAACATTAGTGGGAAGGTGGTAATAAGAGAGCTTCCTCTAATGTAGCTAACAACTTAACAAACAACTAATCAGCATGGAAATAGGCTGACTTATTCAAAACATATCCTTGGAGTGAGTTGGACGATTTTAAGAGCCCAAATGATGATCCGAATGAGGGAGCTGGTTACTCTCTTGGTCCTCCTTGAACGTGATCAGCTGGCTACCCTTTTGGGCTGTTTTGGACGTGAGCAACAGCCTACCCTCTTGGGCTGCCTTGGGCGTGAGCAGCTGCCTCCCTTCTTGGGCTGTCTTGGACGTGAGCAGCAGCCTACCCTCTTGGGCTGCCTTGGACGTGAGCAACTGCCTCCCCTCTTGGGCTGCCTTGGACGTGAGCAGCAGCCTATCCTCTTGGGCTGCCTTGGACGTGAGCAACGTCTCTTCCCTTTGCTTGCTTGCTCTTGCATTCATCAAGAGATTAACACATGATGTATGGAAGTTAAATGGTTCACGCATGGTGCCAAGAAATAGCACTTCCCTTGACGTAACTTCTTGGATCTCCTTAGCTCTTGCCCTAGTAATGGGCCCTTGATATCTTCCATGTGATGGTCCTACATCATCCACTCCTTCTTGGAAAGAATTCGACCCCGAATTTTCATCTTGTTCCGAATCTCCTTCATAGGGGCTCAAATCTCCTATGTTAAAAGTGGTACTAACTCCATACTCTTCCGGTAAGTCCAACACATATGCGTTGTCGTTAATCCAGTATAAGACTTTGAATGGTCCATCACCCCGTGGGGCTAGCTTGGAATGGCGTTTTGTCGGAACCGCTCTTTCCTTAGATGTAGCCAAACTAAGTCGCCGGGCTGGAAAACCATCTTCTGACGTCCTTTGTTATTCCGAGCTGCAGTTTCAACGCCCTTCTTATCAAGAGCAGCCTTGGTCTTCGCATGAAGTTCCTTAATGTAGTCCGCCTGTTCCAAAGCATCAAAAGCTACTCGATCCTTTCGAGGAATCGGTAATAAGTCCAAAGGAGTTAAAGGGTTAAATCCATAAACACATTTGAAAGGTGATAACGAAGTGGAAGAATGCATGGTGCGATTATAAGCAAACTCGATATGTGGTAACATGTCATCCCATTCTTTTAAGTTGAGGAAGGAGAGGTTTCAACAACTTGAGGAAGGAGAGGTGATGTAGGACCATCACATACAAGCTATCAAGGTCCCATTACTAGAGCAAGAGCTAAGGAGATCCAAGAAGTTATGTCAAGGGAAGTGCTATTGCTTGACACAATGCGTGAACTATTTAATTTCCGTACATCATGTGTTAATCTTTTGGTGAAAGTAGGAGCAAGCGAACCAAGCAAGGAGACCATGCCGACGTGCTCACTTCCCATGCAGCTCGAGGAGGCCATGCAGGCTGTTGATCACGTTTAATGCAGTCCAGGAGAGGAGGTTGTTGCTCACGCCAATGCAGCCCAAGAGGAGGTTGTTGCTCACGCCAATGCAGCCCAAGAGGAGGTTGTTGCTCACGTCCAATGCAGCCCAAGGAGGAAGGTTGTTGCTCACGTCCAATGCAGCCCAAGGAGGGAAGCAGCTGCTCGTTCCAAAACAACCCAAGAAGGCAACCAGATGATCACGTTTAAAGAGGCCCAAGAGAGTAACAATGCAGCTCATTCGGATCATCATTTGGGCTCTTAAAACACAGCCAAATCACTCATGGATCTGTTGAACAACTCAGCCCATTCGGATAGCCCATTTGCTCCTAAAAAACGTCCAGCACACTCCTAGAGTTAATTGAATAAGTCAGCCTATTTTTAAGCTGAAATTAGTATTTGTTAGGTTGTTAGCTACATTAGAGGAAGCTCTCTTATTACCACCTTCCCACTAATGTTTTAATTCTCTTTTCTTTATTTTTGTCTAAATAAAAGAGTCTATTTATATAGCCTCTTTAGCTGCAGATTAGTTACGTTATTTCCATTGCTTAAGAATTGCATTTGTAATAATTCACAAAATCAATCAAAGAACAAGAGAGATTTTGGTTGGCATTGCTGTTGTTGCTTGGCTGAGCTTGTTTGTGTCAAACCGCCTTCGGATTGGTGCTTCGAGCGTGCACGAGTCCCTCTTTGTGCTAGTGCATCCGGAGCTAGTGTAAAGTTGTATTGGAGACGGGTCTAGAGCATTCACGATTGGGGTTTTGGCTCTTCAGCCTTGGTTCCTTCGTTGACATCTCTTTGGTTCTTCTCTTCACCATTCATGCGCCATTCATCACCTACGTCCATTCCGCATTCTGAAATTGCTTCATTTAGCATGTTTCGAGATCATTGTGCCTAGATCGACTCAATCACGGACAATTCCGTATCAGTTGGTATCAAAGCACAGTTGGTACAATTGATCACTTCTTCTTCTTGTTAACCTTATTGCTTATCCAATTGAGATCTAACTTGTGTATGAAGTGTGCCAATTCAAAAGCCGGACAACATCTTGAGGAGAGGCAAACACAAAACGAAAACAAAACAAAAGAGAAAGCTCAAACGCTGCATACACGTTTCGGTAACCCTATCTGCAATCAATTACGGTTACTTCTCTCTCCTACAAATCTTTGACAAAGTCTAAGATATCTTTAAAAAAAAAAACACTACAAAAAAACGGCTGGCCTTGTTTTTATTAATCAAGTACAAGTAAACTTTTTCAATCATCTCAAACGTCATTCTAAACACATTCACCGTACCTACACCAATCCAACGGTCAATACTCCAATTAGGGGTGTCTTGATTCATCTCCGACACTAACATTCAGTTTCAGCAGTTCTAGTTCCAAAGGGTTGCTAAGAAGGTTCGGAAATCGCGATCTTAAGGTGTTGGATCCTTACAACTCGAGACACCAGCTAGGCAATACTAACGAGAGTGTGAGCGATACACAAGCGAGATCTTTGTTTTTCTAACCTAACCAGTTTCTTTGTTTGTTACTTGAGCATGTCCAGGTCCCTAAGTCCCAGCAAGTCGAGTAGCGAGACCGTCACGCCTGAGATGATCAGTCTATTGAAACAATTGTCCGATTCCGTAGCTAAACTATCCAAGCGAGTGGAGACTATGGAAGCACGAACACCACCAGCCGGAACACCACCTTTGAGAACCAACTATGAGTTTGGCGGTCCTTCCCGCGTTACTAGAGAGCCGGATCCTCCGGATCAAGGTAATGTACAGTCCAATGTCCTTCCTAATGCTTCTAACATGCCACCATTTGTTGATGACTTTCAGCGACGAAATGAAGCTGAGGACCACACGTGGGAGGGCTACAATCGGCCATTCCAGCAGCCAAGGCAAGGACGAGATAACCTTCGGCCCTATCAAGAGCAAGACGGGCTCGGAAAGGTCAAAATCAAAATTCCCGTTTTTGAAGGAAAGTGTGATCCCGACGTCTACACGGAGTGGGAAACTAAAGTTGAGCAGATTTGGTTGTGTCACAACTTTAGCGAGCCTAGGAAGGTTCAACTAGCCGCTCTCGAGTTCCAAGGCTATGCTTTGGTATGGTGGGATCACGTAGTCAAAGAAAGAGTTCGAACCTTGGATCCTCAAATCAGCACATGGGAGCATATGAAGGCACTAATGAGGGCTAGGTTCGTTCCACCTCACTATACCCGAGAGCTTCGACAATGGCTGGAAAATTTGAGACAAGGCTCACTTAGCGCTGAGGAAGCCTATACGAATATGCATGTTGCTATGGTGAAGGCCAACGTTCTAGAGGATGAAGAAAACACTATGGCAAGGTACCTTCGTATTCTGAATTCTAATTTGGCTAATGAGGTTGATATGTATCCATACAACACCATGGAGCAATTACTACACTTGGCCATCAAGGTGGAAAGGAAGACTAAGGTGCGGAACCGAGACTACAAGCCACCTCCCGGGACGCCCACTGCGTGGAAAGCACAAAACAGCCGGCTGCATAACCCCAGCAGGGAGCAAGGAGGCCGGAAGGAGGAGAGGAAATCGACACCTATGGGCCAAGAAGGGCAAAGAAGGTCTTCTACACCGTCCACTACACCACGATCCTTGAATGAGCCTTCAAGTGATCATAGAGGGAGTACTCCTATCTCTAACTCTAGAACTAGGGACATTGTGTGTTTTAAAAGCCAAGGTAGAGGTCACATGAGTAGAGAATGTCCTAATAAACTCACTTTGATCATAAATCATCTAAGAGAGTATGAGAGTGAGGATGATGTGGAATTAGATGATGAAAATGCCTTAAATGATGACAATGAACTAAATGAGAATGATGATTGCATTGAGTATGAACAAGGTGAATCTTTGATAGCTAGGAGAACTTTGCATGTCCAACTAGCACCTTGTGAGGATAACCAACGTGAAAATCTTTTTCATACTAGGTGTAGCATTAAAGGAAAAGTGTATAATGTGATAATTAATGGAGGAAGTTGTTGCAACATAGCTAGCACTGAAATGATAAACAAATTACAACTTCTTACATTTTATCACCCTAGGCCATATAAACTACATTGGATGAAGGAGTGTGGAGAACTTAAGGTCAATAAGCAAACTAAGGTCAATATAACATTAGGATCATGTGAGGATGTTATTACATGTGATGTTGTGCCTATGAATGCTTGTCACTTGTTGCTTGGTCGTCCATGGCAATATGATAGGAAAGTTGTCCATGATGGGTTTTCTAACAAGTATAGCTTTGAGTATAAGGGTAAAACTTTAACACTTAAACCTATGACACCTTTACAAATAGCTGAGTACTATGAGAACAAGAGGGTAGAGCAAGGAACCCCTCCAAAGCCTAAGAACACACGGCCTAAGAGTAAAGAGAACAAAACCCATCAAACATTGTTAGTACAACCAACAAGTAGCTATCTTGAGTCTATGAATGAATATGTCACTAACTATGCTTCTATTGATGTGCTAATGATGAGTTTGTGTAAATCTCTAGTGAATGTGCCTCATGACTCTACGAACCCACTTCCTAGATCTATTCAGGGGCTGTTAGACGAATTTAGAGACGTTTTTCCTGAGGAGATTCCAGCCGGCTTGCCGCCCATTAGGGGCATTGAACACCAAATAGATTTAATACCCAGAGCCACTCTTCCCAATAGGCCCGCCTATAGGATGAACCCTACGGAAGCCCAGGAAATTCAGAACCAAGTTCAAGCCTTGCTAGATAAGGGGTATGTGCGGGAAAGCCTTAGTCCTTGTGCCGTTCCCGTCCTGCTAGTACCCAAGAAGGATAATACTTGGAGAATGTGTATTGATTGTAGAGCAATCAATAACATTATTATCAAGTATAGACACCCAATTCCCCGTTTAGATGATATGCTTGATGAGTTACATGGAGCTACCATTTTCACTAAGATTGACCTTAGGAGTGGCTACCATCAAATTAGAATGAGGGAAGGGGATGAACGGAAAACAGCTTTTAAAACAAAATTTGGTCTCTATGAGTGGCTAGTAACGCCTTTTGGATTAACTAACGCTCCTAGTACTTTCATGAGATTAATGAATCATATTTTGAGACCTTATATTGGTTTATTTGTTGTAGTCTACTTTGATGACATTCTTATCTATAGTACGACTTTAGAGGAGCATGAACAGCATTTAAGAGATGTGCTTGCTACATTGCGTATAGAATACTTGTATGCTAATATTCAAAAATGTGATTTCTATACTAACCGAGTGATTTTTCTTGGTTTTGTAGTAAGAGCCAATGGTTTGCAAGTGGATGAGGACAAGGTTAAGGCAATCAATGATTGGCCGATTCCTAGGACAGTTGGTGACGTGAGGAGCTTCCATGGCTTACCTACATTCTATAGAAGGTTTGTGAGAGATTTTAGCACCATTGCAGCACCACTCACGGCTTTGACCAAAAAGAAGGTTCCTTTTGAGTGGAATGAACCGCAACAAAGAGCCTTTGAAGAGCTCAAGAGACGCCTCACCCACGCACCACTACTAGCTCTACCGGACTTCACCAAATCCTTTGAGGTTGAATGCGACGCATCCGGCATTGGTATTGGCGGCGTCCTTATGCAAGAAGGTAAGCCTCTAGCTTTCTTGAGTGAAAAATTGAAAGGTGCATGCTTAAACTATTCTATATATGACAAAGAATTGTATGCCTTGTTTAGAGTACTCAAAACATGGCCACATTACCTTTGGCCTCAAGAGTTTTTTTTAAAAACCGATCATGATTCACTTAGACACTTTAGGAGCCAAGATAAGCTAGATAGACGGCATGGTAGGTGGATGGAGTTCATAGAAACCTTTCCTTACTTTATCAAGTATAAGAAAGGAAAGGATAATGTCGTAGCGGTTGCATTGTCTAGGAGATACACCTTAATCACCACTTTGGATTCTAGGATGTTAGGTTTTACTTTCATTATAGAATTATATGTGGATGATGCTGAATTTGGGAAGATATTTCATAGATGCACTACTCAAGGCCCTTATGATAAGTACTTTGTGTTTGAAGGTTTCTTGTTTAAAGTGGATAAGATTTGCATACCTAGATGTTCCCTTAGGATCTTATTGGTGGAAGAAGCCCATAAAGGAGGTTTAATGGGGCATTTTGGGAGGGACAAAACTTATCACATGTTGCAAACTCACTTTTATTGGACTCATATGTTAAGGGATGTAGAACACATGCTTAAGAGGTGCATTGAATGTCTTAAGGCCAAAGCTAGGGTACAACCCCACGGGCTGTATACGCCCTTACCGACGCCTAATGGCCATTGGGAGGACATAAGTATGGATTTCATTGTTGGACTACCTAGGACTAAGAAAGGAAGAGATTCCATTTTTGTGGTAGTAGATAGATTCTCTAAAATGCCACATTTTATTCCATGTCATAAAACTGAAGAAGCATATAATGTTGCTAATCTTTTCTTTAAGGAAATAGTGAGATTGCATGGAATACCTAAAACTATTGTTAGTGATAGGGATGTGAAGTTTTTGAGTTTCTTTTGGAAGACACTTTGGGGAAAAATAGGCACTAGATTTCTATTCTCGACCTCTAGTCATCCCCAAACAGATGGGCAAACGGAAGTCACCAATAGGACCCTAACAACCCTCCTTAGAACCATGTTGAAAGATAACTTAAAAGAATGGGAAGATATGTTACCACATATTGAGTTTGCTTATAATCGCACCATGCATTCTTCCACTTCGTTATCACCTTTCAAATGTGTTTATGGATTTAACCCTTTAACTCCTTTGGACTTATTACCGATTCCTCGAAAGGATCGAGTAGCTTTTGATGCTTTAGAACAGGTGGACTACATTAAGGAACTTCATGCTAAGACCAAGGCTGCACTTGACAAGAAAGGCGTTGAAACTGCAGCTCGGAATAACAAAGGACGTCAGAAAATGGTTTTCCAGCCCGGCGACTTAGTTTGGCTACATCTAAGGAAAGAGCGGTTTCCAACAAAACGCCATTCCAAGCTAGCACCACGAGGAGATGGACCATTCGAAGTCTTACACCGGATTAATGACAATGCATATGTGTTGGACTTACCGGAAGAGTATGGAGTTAGGACCACTTTTAATGTAGGAGATTTGAGCCCCTATGAAGGAGATTCGGAACAAGATGAAAATTCGGGGTCGAATTCTTTCCAAGAAGGAGTGGATGATGTAGGACCATCACATACAAGCTATCAAGGTCCCATTACTAGGGCAAGAGCTAAGGAGATCCAAGAAGTTTTGTCAAGGGAAGTGCTATTGCTTGATACAATGCGTGAACTATTTAATTTCCGTACATCATGTGTTAATCTTTTGGTGAATGTAGGAGCGAGCGAACCAAGCAAGGAGACCATGCCGACGTGCTCACTTCCCATGCAGCTCGAGGAGGCCATGCACGCTGTTGATCACGTCCAATGCAGTCCAGGAGAGGAGGCTGTTGCTCACGCCAATGCAGCCCAAGAGGAGGCTGTTGCTCACGCCAATGCAGCCCAAGAGGAGGCTGTTGCTCACATCCAATGCAGCCCAAGGAGGGAAGCAGCTGCTCGTTCCAAAACAGCCCAAGAAGGCAACCAGCTAATCACGTTTAAAGAGGCCCAAGAGAGTAACAATTCAGCTCATTCGGATCATCATTTGGGCTCTTAAAACATAGTCAAATCACTCATGGATCTGTTGAACAACTCAGCCCATTGGGATAGCCCATTTGCTCCTAAAAAACGTCCAGCACACTCCTAGAGTTAATTGAATAAGTCAGCCTATTTTTAAGCTGAAATTAGTGTTTGTTAGGTTGTTAGCTACATTAGAGGAAGCTCTCTTATTACCACCTTCCCACTAATATTTTAATTCTCTTTTCTTTATTTTTGTCTAGATAAAAGAGTCTATTTATATAGCCTCTTTAGCTGTAGATTAGTTACGTTATTTCCATTGCTTAAGAATTGCATTTGTAATCATTCACAAAATCAATCAAAGAACAAGAGAGTTTTTGGTTGGCATTGCTGTTGTTGCTTGGCTGAGCTTTTTTGTGTCAAACCGCCTTCGGATTGGTGCTTCGAGCCTTCACGAGTCCCTCTTTGTGCTAATCCAGCCGGAGCTAGTGTAAAGTTGTATTGGAGACGAGTCTAGGGCATTCACGATTGGGGTTTTGGCTCTTCAGTCTTTGTTCCTTCGTTGACATCTCTTTGGTTCTTCTCTTCACCATTCCTGCGCCATTCATCACCTACGTCCATTCCGCATTCTGAAATTGCTTCATTCAGCCTGTTTCGAGATCATTGTGCCTAGATCGACTCAATCACGGACAATTCCGTATCAAGAGGTTTCAACAACTTGAGGAAGGAGAGGTTTAAAGAAGGGGAGAATGATGAAGGGTCATCCGAGCTAGCTCCATCTTCAACACCACAAGGAGACCTAACAAGAGCTCAAGCCAAACGCCAAGCGGAGATGGAAGTTATCTTCCTAACCATGGTTCAAGAAGCTCACCCAAGCTCACTTCCAATGAGTCCAGGGCCCGTCATGATGCTTAGCCACGTTGGACCAGCCAAGAAGAAGTTGAATGGAGCATACGAGAGCTTCACGTGTGCATGTGCATGGCTGGCGTGAGAAGCTAGTTAGAGAGTGTTAAATAAAGCCTAGAATTAGTCTATTTTATGGATTTATTTAAAACACTCTAAATTGTAATTATTGTTTTTATTTTTCCTTTCTATTTTTAGGAGAGAAGGCTAGGCTGTATATAAGCCTTTCTCTCTTCCTTTTTGAGGGAGAATACGTGAAACACATTGCCTAAGTGCCAAATTGAACCCCTTTGAGTTCAACCTCTTGTCTTGTGAGAATTGTGGTGTTAGCATAGCTTTCTTGTTCTTGTGTGTGTCAATCTCCTTCGGGTTGGTGCTACAAGTCGAATCGAAGCAACCTCTTCGTGCCTTCGATAATCCTAGATCGATTGTGTGAAGTTGTAAGAAGCGGGGTCCAATCGTCATCGGTTTGGTTCTTCGATAATCGAATCCAAGGGCTCTATCGTTTGTTCCTTTCGGTTCTTCTTTCCTGTTTTGTTTTCCCTCTTTGCTTTGCACGATTTACTTGCATCTTGTTTGCTGAATTTCGTTTGCTTTTATTCCCGAAAACAGGTTGCTCGTCTAGATCCGTTCTTCGCGGATAATCCCCGTATCACGTGTGCATGTGCATGGATGAAGGCGTGAGAGGCTGGCGTGAGAAGCTAGTTAGAGAGTGTTAAATAAAGCCTAGAATTAGTCTATTTTATGGATTTATTTAAAACACTCTAAATTGTAATTATTGTTTTTATTTTTCCTTTCTATTTTTAGGAGAGAAGGCTAGGCTGTATATAAGCCTTTCTCTCTTCCTTTTTGAGGGAGAATACGTGAAACACATTGCCTAAGTGCCAAATTGAACCCCTTTGAGTTCAACCTCTTGTCTTGTGAGAATTGTGGTGTTTGCATAGCTTTCTCGTTCTTGTGTGTGTCAATCTCCTTCGGGTTGGTGCTACAAGTCGAATCGAAGCAACCTCTTCGTGCCTTCGATAATCCTAGATCGATTGTGTGAAGTTGTAAGAAGCGGGGTCGAATCGTCATCGGTTTAGTTCTTGGATAATCGAATCCAAGGGTTCTATCGTTTGTTCCTTTCGGTTCTTCTTTCCTATTTCGTTTTCCCTCTTTGCTTTGCACGTTTTCCTTGCATCTTTGTTTGCTGAATTTCGTTTGCTTTTATTCCTGAAAACAGGTTGCTCGTCTAGTCCGTTCTTCGCGGCTAATCCCCGTATCAAAAGGGAGCATGGAATGATGAGGGGACTAACGGAGACTTAGTGGAGTACCCCGAGGAGGGTAGCCTACATGAGAATGATAACATGGAAAGTGTAGTAGGACCGTAAGTCGATGACTTCTGAGAAGGTCAATTACAAGTTGATCGGTGACAACGGAGAACACATAGTAAGGAAGTACATCAACGGGAATATCGTGGAGTACCCCGAGTTGTCTATTGATTAGTGTAGACGGGAAGAGTAAACTAGACTATGGGAATATCGTGGATCGTAAACAAGAGCTTGGAGTATCCGCGATGGATCAATGTCAATAGTAAGGAAGTACATCAACGGGAGCGCATTTGTCTTAAATCAAATAATGTTGAAAGAGTTCAAGCAAGTACTTATAATAAGACCTTCGAGGAGGAGTTTGTAACGACCCCTTTTGCGACCTTATTAGGTCTTGGGATTGACATATGGATGAACGGCGCGGATTAGAACCTTTAAGGTTTGAGTATGATAAAGGTATCTAGTGGATCAAAATGAGAGTGAGGCTTCCCTAGTTGCCTTATGCAAATGGGAAAATATGTAAAGATGATGCATGGTGTGTTCATTTTGATGAAACGTAAGATGTGTTTTCGCGAGTCAAAGTTTCCAGACTCACACGGAGAAGCCGTAGTAGAAGTGGCGAGAATGGGATATAGGACTATAGAAATCTTACAAGCTTTGAGCTTATGATATTAGTACGTGGTAAGATAACGAGGTGGATCTTTCAGTATTGTGGTTGGTAATTCACTTAGCATCCTCATAGGGCTTCCTGGTATGGTTATGAGAAAAAGGACGGGATGGTGAAGTTGTGCTCTGATTATCGAGAGATGCATATGGTACCTACAAGTAGAGGTATCTTCGCCGTAGTGGACGATTCGTTAGACTAGTTGTATGTGATTACAATGTTTATCTGACCGACTTGAAGTCGGGATGTCACTGGCAAAGGATGAGTAAAGAAAGGACTTACGTAAGACGGTATGCAGATATAAGTTGGCGGACTATAAGTTGCGGAATTGTTGTTGACACTCCCTTCTTTTCTGGGGAAATCTTTTAGATCGTAGGGTCCAAGCCGTGTCCCTGGAGCTTTGATAGAAGCAGAAGGGGTGAGTGACCTCTATTCCATTTTCTTTGGCTCATACAAAGAGTCATGGGGACTTTATGACAATATGGATACATCCAAGCGGGGCTTGAGATACGTATGAAGTAACGAGAGAGGTTTCGCATGTGTGTTGGGAAATTGTGGGCATATAGGATCAATGACCGATGAAGGGTCAAGAGTTAGACGCTTTAATACACACACTTAAGAAGATGTCCGTATTTTGTTATGAAGCGACATGCTAGTCTTGTACGACGATAAGAATATGTTATGTATATATATTCGCTCCGCAAGAGCTGAATACCCATAAGAGGTGATGGTTTAGTTGGCTAAGGAATTCGGTCTTATGATTATGGATCATTCAAGGGAGGGTGAATGTGGTCACCAACACCCTATAAGTAGACACTTCGAGAGGAAGCAACAACTTCACTGACATTTCAACTTCAATTTTTTTTAACTTGGATGATCTTTGAAGAGATCCGGCAGAAGCGCGGGAGTTGTATGGCTTTTGAGGGAGATCCGGGATTGAAGGTCCCAAGGAGAGACACCATAGTTACCTTCATGGTTGATTGTTTTGTTAAGACGCTAGGAGCGTCCATGTGCACTTATAACAAAGAGCTGAGATAGAGCCTCTAGGAGGCTCACACTACCGTTACTAGTTCACGTTAGTCCTGGTAAGTGGTAATTGGATTGGTGATGTACACATTGGTGAGGCAGTCTTAGGCCTGACGTGGCTAAGTACATGGCTAGAATGTCACTCGTCATAAGGTCAAGCTTAAGCACCATAAGACGGGAAGAGGACTTCACCCACCGCTAATTACGCAGTGAGAGTGGCAGGATACCTCCATAAAGGTTATCACCGGTTTGAGACCAAGTAGTAGTTGTGACATGTTTGGGTTATTGTTGACCAAACGACGGAGACAACGCGTTTTATACCTTATTGGGAAACAAGGCCGATGAGTCGGCTAGTTATGGAATCTACTAAGTGATAGTGAGATTGCCTAGGGTACCGAGTACCATTGTTTCGGATCGAGGGGGGCAATTCACCTCGGGAATTTGGACACCATGGTCGTGCAATTTTGGGTACCAGTTGCTTTTCGTGTCAGTTTTGCATCCTTAGATGTATGGTCAGTTAGAGAGGGCTTTCATTCCTTAAAGGATGTATTGGGAGCCTCTGTGCTAGAGTGAGAACAAGTGTGATCCGAACACTTTCCGTGAGTGGGTTCAAGTATTATGTTAGTTGGCATGTGTCGATTTGTGATGGCTCATGAATGAGACATCAGATGGATGGAAGTGTCATACACCGTTGTGTTGGAATTAGACTAGTACATGTGGAAATGGCCGGAGTAGATACAAGAAGACCTCGCTCGAGTAGAGATGATCCAAGAACGGATGCTAGCCAAGTTGAGTCGCCGGAAGGCGTGTATAGATGAGAGGCACAAACCTCTAGAGTTCAGACATGGAGTAGGTCAGTTTAAGTCGAGAGTTTCACACGCGCGAGGCGTCAGATGTTTGGCATTTAAGGGAAGTAGAGTTTCCGATATATCAAACCTTTTGAGATCCGGGCGCGAGTTGGGAAGTGATTTACTGGTTGGCGTGACCATCGAGAGTAGAGGATGTTCACCATGTTTCATGTGTGTTAGTCGAGGGAGTACATGTATGACTCGAGGTACGATGTTAGTTTTGACGATCTTGTGGCATTGACGAGGAGCCAACAAGGCTGACTGGAAAACGGAGGATGGTATCTTTGGTTGAGTGTTATGATGAGGTAGATGCATCGATAGGGTCGTTGGGTTAGATCTTATGTGCATGCGTGAGGTTATGTGTATTTAGTGCCCCGTGCGGGAATGTGTTATATGATCAGATAGATCTTGATGTAGTGTGTGTGATATGTGTTTCATATGAGTACGTGTGTATACCTTGCGAGGTCTTCATGTGGTTATACGAGTAGGCTTGGGATTAGAGGACCGATAGATAGCACATTTATGTTTTCTGATTGATTATTGAAACGTGTTTGATCGAGAGTTTTGCGTTTAGCAAGTTTCGGGACGAAAGTTGTTTTTAGGGGGATTATATGTAATGTACAGAATTTTTATTCCGGAAAGTGAGCAGTTTAGCAGCCTTTCCGCATGCGCGGCTTAGTCTTGCCATAGGAACGATGTGTTGAGTGACGGGATTTATCCCAAATCCCGTTCAGAACCTTCATTTTCTCCAGCCTTGCTTTTGACCCCTCGTTCCTTACATAAAGGAAAGTCTTGTGGGCTGCTGACCCCTTGTTTCCCCCAAAAAGCTAGCAGCCTTTCCTTCCCCATTTCACATTTCATGTTATTCATTTTCACAATCCTTCTCCTTCTTCTTGTTTCTCTCTTCTCTCCTCTCTCTCTTGGTTCTTTCTTGTGAGCTCCAACAAAGGAAGGGATCTGCTGCAGTAGGTAACTTCCTCTACCTTTCTTCTTCCTCTTAGTTCCTTTCCATTCTCTTCTTCTCCTTCCTCCAGTGTTGTATATGGAGCTTTAAAAGAGGGTTTCTTTCATGACCTTCTTTGCATGCATGCGTTCCTAGAAAGTTTAGGTCGGGGAGGAGAGCTTGCATCTTGTGGTTGATGTTTGGAGAAGACCCAACCACAGAAGGAAGCCATAGAAGCTCAAGTACACAATCGAAGATTAGAGAAAATGTTGTTTCTAGAGTTCAGCCACGGGGGCGGACTCTGTGAGCCGTAGGAGCGAATTTAGTAAACCACGGGAGCGGTAAGCAGCTCCGTAGGGGCAGCGCCCGGTTTGCCAGGAGTCGCGGGGGCGGTGAACAGTTCCGCGGGGCCGTTACCTTCAGCACGCAGTCGCACCTTTTGATTCCGCGGCTGCGTTTCTTCAACAGTAGGCTCTTCTTCTTCCTCCTTCTTTGTTACTTCCTTCGTTGTGTAGTTGTTTTATGATAGGAGCATGCCTAGGGTGGACCTAGGGTAGTTGTGAATTCCATCTAGTGGTTGTGAACCTAGGAGTCCTTAGGGCTTGATGTAGTCTTGTTAAACTCGACTATGATGAGCATCGGGCATCTCCTAGTCTAGTCTGTTACATCTTAGCAGTTGAGTTTGATCATATGAGAGAGTAGGTTGTTGTGCGATCCTTATATATGTTGAGTGAGTTTTTGGTATCGTGGAGTCTAAGATGCGATCCTAGCTTGAGAGTATGGTTGATCTTGTAAAGATCATTAGAGTGGAAGTCTAAGACTTCTTGAGTGTGAGCGAGTTAGTTATACGTACCTTGTTGTGAGCAGGTAGTGAGCATCTTCCTAAGGGAAATAAGGGCGGTTGTGTGAGTTTAACATTGGGACGAGGTAAGTCCACAGACTTACTTAGCTAGCTTTCGCATATTGGTTGTTACGTGTGGGTGGTGTTTACCTTTGTAAATTGTGACATAACTATTAACCGGATTAGGATGTAGACGTATTTATTGTTTTGGCCCAAGTGTATGATAACAGGCGGTGACCCTTGTCTAATCCAAATAGGGATGACTGGGAGGTGCCTTGCGACCAATCCAATGGGTGATGCTGATTTGCGTCAAGACAAAACCTGTTTGGGGAAAGGGGACAAGGGCAAGATACTTGTGATTCTCGTTTCACACCATAATTGGAAATAGTAAGGGAATAATGTAAAAGAAAGGACAATAACCGGTTTCCGTGTGAGATTGTTTGTGTGTATTACTTTGTTATATTTGTTTCTGCCTTCATCGTTTCTTCTAATATTCGGAATGTTAGCTAACGGTTTTAAACCGGTTGTGGTAGCCGGGGTCTCCGTACATTATAGGACGGGGATGGGATTTCTATTTCAATATGTTGTGGACTGTTTACTTCTGATTATGGAGTTTGTGTCGTTCTGAGAAATCGGCTGAGTTTCCACTTTGTACTTTACATTTCTGAATGCTTGCACTTGCATTAAAACGTTTTACGTATTTGCCTTCATTTGTGCCTTGTTGAAAAGGTCCGGTGAAATTGTTGTCAAGCTAAGGGTCGGGACTCATTGTGAAGTCTCCGCCCGTAATGCTCCGAGTCCCGCGGATTCGGGATGTTACAACTAGGGCGAGATAAGTCTTCACTAGGGTGATATCTACTTGCACAAGGGAGAGATTCTTCACTGGGGCGAGGAACTTCTGCACTAGGGTGAGATTCTGCTTCACAGGGGTGAGATTCTCCACTAGACAGAATTTCGCCTCCTTTCTTCTTTCCTGATTCTTGATCCTTGTTCTTTTCCTTCTTTTTGTCATAGCACTCAACAATTTGCAATGGGTTTATGGCTTTAAGGGTTAGTGTTAGAGCATTAAACTCAAATGAATGTCTATTAGTATACCCATCATGCTTAGTTCTTCTATCGAATTGGCATGGACTCCTAATAGAATATGACATGCTTGCATGAGAACAACATCACAAGTAATAGTATCCACATAACCACCTAAAGTGATGGTAACTCTAGCTTCTTTGTTCACTTTCAATTCAGCACAATCATTCACCCAATGCAAGTTTTATGGTCTAGGGTGATAAAACAAGGTAATTTGCAATTTATTAACCGAATCGATACTAGATATATTTCAACAACTACCTCCATCTATGATCATGTTACACACCTTTCCTTGAACAAGGCATCTAATATGAAAAATGTATTCTCTTTTATTATCCTCACATGGTACTATCTTAGCATGTAAAGTTCTGCTAGCAATCATTGATTCTCCATGCTCATACTCAATGCCATCATCACTATCAATTGCATGCAATGCATTAAGGTGGGTATTATCATCATTTTCATGCTCTTATGCACTCTCATATTGTCCATATTGATTAATAAATCAAACTCTCTTATTAGGACAATCTCTCATATAATGACCTCTACCTTGGCACTTAAAACATACAACATCTCTAGAACGAAGAGTAGAGACTCTACCTTGACACTTATAGCATACAACATCTCTATGAAGTCCAAACGTCATAGAGAAACAACCATGAGACGGCATGAATGCCATCTCATGGCTGTTTCTCTATGATGTTTAGACTTCAGAAGCAACATTGGTTATTGATCTATTATCTTCTCATTTTGACGGGCGTTTTTTTATACATTTTGATCTGAAAATTTTCTTTATATATTTATAATTATTAGAATTCTATGGTATCGCAAGAATTATCCGATTACAGACAGTTAGACTCCACCCTCAAAACCCTAGCCGTAGTTAGACATTATTTTGCCGCATTGCTTTTTTCTTGCTTTGAATTTTATTATATGCAAAGACTACTTCTTTTATCTAATTTCTCTCATTATCTTGCGTGTCGCTGCATATCCTTCGATCTAAGGGGTTTTTGAACCCTATGATGGATCATTAGTGATTGTTTATGTGAAGTACTCAATGAATGTGATGAGGGACCATCACCAACAGCCCCTACTAGTCCTACAATGCAAGGGCCAATCACTAAACCAAGGGCAAGAGCAATTCAAGAGGACGTGTCCAACTTGTTGGTGTCCTTAGCTCCTAAGGAGACCATTGATGATCCATTGCTGACTGAGGCTTCCTTTGTCACGTTAATGACGATTCCCGACGAGTTAGACGTGGAAGGGAGACCATGCACACGTGATTTGGAGCCATGCAAGAGCAAAGAAGAGACACTTGTGCCGGAATTGCAAGAAATGGAAGATTGAGGCTTTTGGAGCTTCATTTGTATTTTATATCATTTTATATCATCTTTTATTTGTTTTAGTTATTATATAAAAGCCTCCCTTAGCTTCTTTCCTGATTAGATAGATTTTTAGCTAATTGATAAACCGTCTCTTTGAGAGCTTTTGTTTCCATTCAGAAAATTCAATCAATAAAGTGAACCAATTGATTGAATCGTTGTGAATCCCTGCTAGATCGTTCTTGTGTGTGTTAATCTCTTTAGAGATTGGTGCTACTAGTCAATACTAGTCCCTCCTTGTGCTTGTCTCGATTGAAGGCTTGTGTAAGGTTATAGAAGAAAGGGTTAAAGGCATCATCTTACTTGGGTTTTGATCAATCTGATCATGGTTCTTGTAAGGGAGTCTTTTGGTTCTTTTGGATCTACTTCTACCATACATCCTACGTCCCCTTCATCCTCTTTTCTTCCATCTTTCCATCGTCATTTTCTTGTTCTAACAATCTGAATTTTGTGCCATTGGTCTAGGAAAAACGTCATTGTTGGTTTCAAGGATTCCCAATCTAGATCTAGTCATTCGCGGCCCCAACCCGCAACAAAGTGGTATCAGAGCTAGTTGATTGCGAGTCCGGAATCAGCCATCACCATTGACGGTTTGAGTATCTTCTTTGAGTCTTTTCTTTGTTTGAGTCATTTGCTTCATCTTAAGAGTCTATTTGAGTCTAATTTGCTTTGTTTCTTGTGTTTATTGGAGAAGAGAGAAAGCCAAGCCAAAACCGCCATTGTCCAGCCATTCTACATCACCTTCATCAACCATTGTTCATCAAAAACGTCCAGCTCTTTTCTCTTGGCAATAACCGTCCAAAAAAAACAATCAAAAGAAAAGCAAAAGGGGGACCACTCTTCCAAAACAAATCAGCCATTGCAAGAGAGAGGAGAGGGCAACAAAACTTCTTATTTGTAGCAACAACAAGAGACTACTTCTAGTTAGTTATCTCTTATTTCTTTTCAATTTTTAATTTCATTCCTCTCTCCTATTTTCTTCCACAAAAACGTCAGCCAAGGACAACAAAAAAAAACAAACAAAGAAAAAAAATATTTTCTCATATATTTTCATCATCCTACATATCATACATCATATTCTATACTAACCTAAGTTGTGTAGAAGCTAGAAAAACAAGTGTTTTTGCAATCTGATTGTGAAAGGATCATTGAGACTACAAACAAGAGTTACCTACCTCATTTCTTATCCATCACCATTACCCAAAGCCAACGTTAAACACCACAACCGGCCATATCTCTCTCCATTGCATAAGGACAAGGTAAGTGAAGCTCTCTTCTTAGTCTCTTGTGTGTCAATCTTCCTTGTTTTACTCTAATTCTATCATATCTTGAGTTTACCATCTTTTCGAGCCCATATCAGCCTTTTGCATCTATCTTTGAGTCTTGTGTCTTTTTTTTAGTATTTTGTGTGATTTAGCTAGTTAGCATTGCTTGCAAGCCATACTAGTTGGTTCTTGAGTCTTATTTCAGCTTCTTAGTGTCTATCTTCACGTTTTCTGTTGTCAACCTTCAAGCAGTTGTGTATCACCCTTTTTCAAGTCAAGGAGTGTGCTAGTTGAGCAAAGGCATTGATCTTAGAAGGAGTTTTAATCCATCCAAGTCAATTGCATCAAATAGCTTGTGATCAACACAACTTGAGTGTGGGAGTGAGAGTAAACACTTGTGAGAAATTTATGTTTTATCTAATTCAACTAGTTTGCTTGTTTTGTGTGTTTTTTTGATCATGTCTAGGTCTAATAGTCCAAGCAAGTCCCACAACAGTGAGCCAATGCACACGGAGAGATTTGCTATGTTGAAGCAACTAATGAATTCGGTGGCAAGATTGACACACCGGATTGACACGTTGGAGCCTCGACCAGTACCCACGGCCACGCCACAGCCGAGGTCCACTTTCGAGCTAGGCTGCACATCTAGAGATGCCCCTTGAGAAATAGACCCTGAATCACCCCAAAGAACCCCTCAAGGGCAAGGTATCAGACATGCTAACACTCTTCCTAGAACACCTAATGTGCAAGGTTTTGTGGATGATTTTCAGGAGCCACAAGAGGATGTTGAGGAAGAAGGTATGTGGAGAGAGTTTCCTAGGCATCACCCACAGCCAAGGAGAGGACGAGAATATGATCCATTTAGGCCTTATCAAGAGCTAGATGGAATAGGAAAAGTGAAGGTCAAGATTCCTAGTTTTGAAGGCAAGTGTGACCCGGATGCTTACATGGATTGGGAGACTAAATTAGAGCAAATTTGGTCTTGCCATCACTTTGGAGAGCAAAGGAAGGTCCAGCTTGCATCATTGGAGTTCCAACGCTATGCACTAGTATGGTGGGATCATCTTGTCATGGAAAGAAGAAGAACCTTGGATCCGGCCATCACTACATGGGAACAAATGAAGGCCTTGATGAGAGCTCCTTTTGTACATCAACATTATGCTAGGGAGCTGAGGCAAAGGTTGGAGAACCTTAGACAAGGAGCCATGAGTGCCGAAGAGGTCTACACCTCTATGCAAATGGCAATGGTGAAAGCTAATGTGGTTGAAGATGAGGAGTCTACAATGGCTAGGTATCTACGCATTTTAAACTCATCTTTGGCTAATGAAATTGATTTGTATCCTTATAGTACCATGGTGGAGCTGCTGCATTTGGAAATCAAAGTAGAGAAGAAGACAAAGGCTAGGAACCAAGGTGCCAAGACAAGCTTTGGAGCTACAAGCTCATGGAAAGCACAAAACAGCCAGCCCCAAGGATCCTACAGCCGTGAGCCTACATCCACCAAGGAGGATCGAAAAGCATCAACCATGGACCAAGGAGCACAAAGAAGGAGCTCAACACCTCGTTCATCTTCTAGACCCTTGAATGAGCCTTCAAGTGGTCCTAAAGGGAGTACCTCTAACTCTACTCTTCGTTCTAGAGATATTGTGTGTTTTAAATGTCAAGGTAGAGGTCATTACATGAGGGATTGTCCTAATAAGAAAACTCTGATTTTAAATCAATTTGGACAATACGAGAGTGAGGATGAGCATGAAAATGATGATAACACCCACCTTAATGGATTGCATGAAATTGGTAGTGATAGTGATGAGGGCATTGAATATGAGCATGGAGAATCATTAATAGCTAGAAGAACTTTGCATGCTAAGCTAGCTCCGTGTGAGGATAATCAAAGAGATAACATTTTTCATACTACATGTCTAATTAAAGGGAAGATGTGTAATATGATCATAGATGGAGGTAGTTGTTGCAATATAGCTAGCACTGATTTGATTAATAAGTTGTAAATTACCACATTTATCACCGTAGGCCTTACAAATTGCATTGGATGAATGATTGTGGAGAATTAAAAGTAAATAAGCAAGCTAGAGTTACTATCACTTTAGGTAGCTATGAAGACACCATTACTTCTAATGTATTTCCCATGCAAGCTTGTCATATTCTTTTGGGATGTCCATGACAATTTGATAGGAGAGTTAAGCATGATGGTTTTACTAATAGGCATACCTTTGAATTTAATGGTCAAACACTAACTCTTAAGCCTATGACACCATTGCACATTGCTGAATTTTATGAGAAAAAGAAGAGTTGAGTGTGGAGCAAAATGAGGTGAAAAAGAGAGGGGATAGCTCACGGTCTAAAACAGAACCCACGGCCAAGATTAGTACCACCCTATTAGCCACACCTTCTAGTGTCCTTCTAGCATCCAAGGAGGAGTACATCCTAGATTACACCCCTTTAGATGCCATTCTTGTGAGCTTGTGCAAGAGCTTAGTGAATTTGAGTGATGAAGCCAAGGCCACCCTACCTAAGCCCATCCTAGCTATCCTAGATGAGTTTAGTGATGTGTTTCCTGACGAGATTCCGGCTGGCCTTCTACCTTTTAGAGGTATTGACCACCAAATAGATCTTATTCCCGGTGCTACACTCCCAAACCGTCCAGCCTATAGGATGAGCCCTAAGGAGAGCCAAGAGATCCAAAACCAAGTCCAAGAACTCCTAGATAAGGGTTATGTAAGGGAGAGTTTAGTCCTAGTGCCGTTCCCGTCCTCTTAGTGCCTAAGAAAGACAATACATGGAGGATATGTGTTGATTGTAGAGCCATCAACAACATCACCATTACGTACCGCCATCCTATCCCACGTTTAGATGACATGTTAGATGAGTTGAATGGAGCCACATTGTTCTCTAAAATAGATCTTAGGAGTGGTTATCACCAAATCACAATGAGGGAGGGAGATGAGTGGAAAACGGCATTCAAGACCAAGTTTGGTCTTTATGAGTGGCTAGTGATGCCATTTGGTTTAACCAATGCTCCTAGCACATTTATGAGATTGTTGAATCACGTGTTGAGACTGATGAAGGGTCATCCGAGCCGGCTCCATCTTCAACACCACAAGGAGCCCTAACAACAGCTCAAGCCAAACGCCAAGCGGAGATGGATGCTATCTTCCTAGCCATGGTTCAAGAAGCTCACCCAAGCTCACCTCCATTGAGTCCAAGGCCCGTCATGATGCTTAGCCACATTGGACCAGCCAAGAAGAAGTTGAATGGAGCATAGGAGAGCCTCACGTGTGCATGTGCATGGATGAAGGCGTGAGAGGCTGGCGTAAGAAGCTAGGTAGAGAGTGTTAAATAAAGCCTAGAATTAGTCTATTTTATGGATTTATTTAAAACACTCTAATTTGTAATTATTGTATTTATTTCATTTCTATTTTTAGGAGAGAAGGTCTAGGTTGTATATAAGCCTTTCTCTCTTCCTTTTTGTTGGTAGAAACGTAAAACACATTTGCCTAAGTGCCAAATTGAACCCTTTTGAGTTCAGCCTCTTGTCTTGTGAGAATTGTGATGTTCGCATAGCTTTCTCGTTCTTGTGTGTGTCAATCTCCTTCGGGTTGGTGCTACAAGTCGAATCGAAGCAAACTCTTTGTGCCTTCGATAATTCTAGATCGATTGTGTGAAGTTGTAAGAAGCGGGGTCGAATCGTCATCGGTTTGGTTCTTGGATAGTCGAATCCAAGGGTTCTATCGTTTGTTCCTTTCGGTTCTTCTTTCCTATTTCGTTTTCCCTCTTTGCTTGCACGTTTTCCTTGCATCTTTGTTTGCTGAATTTTGTTTGCTTTTATTCCCGAAAACAGGTTGCTCGTCTAGATCCGTTCTTCGCGGTTAATCCCCGTATCAATTGGTATCAGAGCTAATTGACGTTCAACCTACAAAAAGAGTCAGTAAATCATTCAAAAACCAAAAGTGTATCGTTTTCTTGTTTGAGTCTTGCTTTGTTTTGAGTCTATTGCCATTGTCATTTCTATTCCAAGTTTTTTTATTGAACTAACAAGTTTGTTGCCTTTGTTTGTGAATCTTGGGCGCCGGCACCACTCCAACACCACGCCTACACCGCGCCTACCACCAGTCCCTTGTGCCTACCACCACGCCGCCACCAGTTTTGTCCCACGTCCAAACACAACACTAAACAAGCCCTAAACATTCAAAAAAAAAAAAAAATGGTTGAGTCGTCCACATTTTCAGCCACCTCTTTCCTCCACATTTTCAGCCTATTTTTTTTTGAATCTTTCACCCTTGGTTAGCTATTTACTTGCTCAACTCTATCCTCTTGCAACTAATTAGGATTTTCTTAGCATTTTTGTTTTATTTTTCTTTAATTCCAGCAGTAAGTTTAAAAAAAAATAAAAGAAAATCCGAGTTTCAAAAAAAAAAAAAAGAAAGAAAGAAAAGAAAAAGAAAAGAAAAGAAAAGAAAGAAAAAAAAAGAAATCAGCCTTAGTTATTCATTTCATTCTTGCTAGTTTGTTCTTGCTTATTTCATAGTTTGTAATAGTTGAAGTTGTGCTTGCCAAGTGTTATTGTTCAGCAATCAAAGAAGACTACAAAGGAGCTCATCTCACTCAAAAGTTGTCTTGCTAAGTGTTATTGTTCAGCAACCAAAGAGGACTACAAAGGAGCTCATCTCACTCAAAGGGACCAAGCCATTCACGCCTAGCCTAGCTTCACCCTAGCCTAGCCACGCCTTGGCCCTCGCCTAGCTCATTTCACTCGAGCCACGCCTTAGCCTTGACCAGCCCTTCTACACACACCTTCGGTGTCCAAGGTTTGCTTGCTTAGGCTTGACGAGTAAGTTCTTTCAAGGCTTATCTTGAGTTCAAATTTTGAGTCCATACTTAGTTGCATATAACATTCGTGCAACTTGTCCTTTCCGTTTTAAGTCTTTTCTTCTCTTTTATTGCGTCAAACACGTTTTAAGGTGATTCAAATCGAATTTCGCTTCTACTTTAAAGCTTTTGTTTGGCTAAGTATTGAACTCACGTGAGGTTTTTGACTAATACAAGACGAGCCATCAACAAGCTTGTTGAGAACCACTAGAGAGTGAGAGTTTGCTTTCGAGTGATACACTTGTGAGGCGTTTCTGTTTTAGCTAACCTAACGTGTTTGAGTTTTTAGTGTCTTTGAACAATGTTAGGAACTCCCACAGGTACGCCGAGCCCCGAGCCTATTTTCCCGGAGTTGTTTAACCTTATCAAGGGCTTGAAAGATAGCATTGAAGGGTTAACTACAAGGCTGTCCAACTTGGAGGCATTTAAGGTAGTTCCGGAGCCTCAAAAGCCAACAAGAGGCGTTTCAAGCAGCCTGGCACTCTAATGCCACGCAGCCCTCTCGGAATAACCAAGGCTTAGGCCACGCCGTGTCCCAACCGGGATGGGGCAATCTTGCTTTCGAGGAGCACGTTTCTATCCCTTCTTCTCCTATTATACATGATAATATGCCTAACTATCCTCATCAGTTTCAGAATCAAGCTTATGAGCAGCATGAGGACGGTGATGGAGATGACGAGGAATGGAGGCCAAACGGGCGAAGGGAGCGCCAACAGCCCCGGAGACCTCATGACGCCCGGCGCCAAGACGATCAGAGGCGTGAGCCCTATGGTGGCCAGCCAAGGAGGGAGCGAGATCCGGAGTATGATGGCCTTGGCAAAGTGAAGGTGAAGATCCCAAGCTTTGAAGGAAAATGTGACCCGGACGTGTACATGGCTTGGGAGGTGAAGATAGAGCAAATATGGTCATGCCATAACTTTCCCGAGCATAAGAAGGTACATTTCGGAGCTCTTGAGTTTATTGATTATGGTATGATATGGTGGGATGATCTGGTGAAGGAAAGGAGAAGAACTTTGGATGCACCGGTAGTTACTTGGGCGCACATGAAGGCCTTGATGAGAGCTCGGTTTGTGCCTCAACATTACACTAGAGAATTGAGGCAAAGGTTGGAGAACTTGAGGCAAGAAGCCATGACCGCTGAGGAGACCTATAATGCCATGCAAATGGACATGGTAAAGGCTAATGTGCGAGAGGATGAAGAGACTACAATGGCTAGGTATCTTCGTATTCTCTATTCAAGTTTTTTCTAACGAGATAGATGTTTTTCCCTATAGCTCTATGAAGAATTGCTCCACCTAGCAATCAAAGTAGAAAGGAAAATGAAGGCAAGAAGTCAAGGAGGTAAGGCTGCCTATGGCGCGCCTAGCTCATGGAGGAGCCAAGGAGGCCGCCAACAAGGGAACTACAACCGGGAGGTGCCAAGCAAGGAGAAGCTAGCCCCGGAGCAAGGAATCCCACGCAAGGCTCCTTATGCAGCCCCTACCAAGTCCACGCCTACACTACCTAAAGGCACTCAAGGGAATACTTCTAACCCTTCATCTAGAGCTAGGGATATTGTATGTTTTAAGTGCCAAGGAAGAGGGCACATGATGAAGGATTGTCCTAACAAAAGAACTTTGCTAGTTAACCATTTAGGGCAATATGAGTCCGAATCTGAGCATGAGCATGATAATGATGATTTTGAGCTTAATATGCATGATCATAATGATTTGGATGATGATAGGATTGAATATCAGCAAGGAGGTTGTTTATTAGCTAAGAAAGTGTTATTTGATCATCCTAGCTCATTCCAAGCTAGCACTTCCATGATTTGTGATAAAAGTCTTGAGCATGATAATTCTTTGATAGCTAGGAGAACTTTAAGTGTACAACCTGCTCCTTGTGAAGATAACCAAAGAGAAAACTTGTTTCACACTAGATGCTCGGTTAAAGGAAAGGTTTGTAATGTTATTATTGATGGAGGAAGTTGTTGCAATATTGCTAGCACCGAAATCATATCTAAGTTGCAAATTCCTACATTTTATCACCCTAGGCCATATAAGCTGCATTGGATGAATGAATGTGGTGAGTTAAAGGTTAACAGGCAAGCTAAGATCACTTTTACTTTAGGCCATTATGAAGATACGGTTTTATGTGATATTGTGCCTATGCAAGCTTGTCATGTGTTGTTAGGCCGTCCTTGGCAATATGATAGGAGAGTTATGCATGATGGTTTTACAAATAGATATTCTTTTGTATTCAATGGTAAAACCGTGACTCTTAAGCCTATGACTCCCTTGCAGATTGCGGAGGCATTTGAGAAGAAGAAGGCAAGTGAGCAAGAGCAAGGACAAGCTAAGAAGGGGAGCAAGCCGTCGAGCCAAGACCCCTCCCTAGCCACGCCTTCTAACCACCAGCCTAGCACCCTTGTGTCCACGGCCACAAAACAGCCCACAACAGCCTTGTTAGCTTCCAAACTTGAGCTACAAAATGACTACCTACCCTTAGACACCACCTTGATGATGTTGGGTAAGGAGCTCACCTTGATGACTGATGAAGCCAAAGGAGAGTCAAGAGATCCAAGCGCAAGTTCAAGACCTCCTAGACAAGGGCTACGTGAGGGAGAGCTTTAGTCCGTGCGCCGTGCCCGTGCTCTTGGTGCCTAAGAAGGACAACACATGGAGGATTTGTGTTGATTGCCGAGCTATCAACAACATCACCATCAAGTACCGCCACCCTATTCCTCGCCTAGATGACATGCTTGATGAGCTAAATGGCGCCACCACCTTTAGCAAGATAGACCTACGGAGTGGCTACCATCAAATTTGAATGAAGGAGGAGGACGAGTGGAAAACAACCTTCAAAACTAAGTTTGGTTTATATGAGTGGCTTGTTATGCCGCTTGGGTTAACTAATGCTCCTTCTACTTTTATGCGCTTAATGAACTATGTTTTGAGACATTTTATAGGGAAGTTTGTTGTAGTATACTTTGATGATATCTTAATCTATAGCAGGTCCCTAGAGGAGCATGAAGAACATCTAAGGGAAGTAGTTCTTACCTAAGATGCTAAACACTTGTATGCTAATCTTAAGAAATGTAGCTTTTGCACTAATGAGGTTATATTTCTTGGTTTTGTAGTGACTACACAAGGCCTACAAGTGGATGAGGAGAAGATTAGAGCAATCAAAGATTGGCCCACGCCAACATCCATCAGCCACGTAAGGAGTTTCCATGGGCTTGCAAGCTTCTATAGGCGCTTTGTGAGAGACTTTAGTACTATTGCCGCGCCCTTGACGGAAATTTGCAAGAAGCATGCGCCATTTGTGTGGGAGGAGGCGCAAGAACGTGCGTTTAGCAAGCTGAAATTGGTCTTAACCGAGGCGCCCTTGCTAGCTCTTCCCGACTTCACTAGGCCCTTTGAAGTGGAGTGTGACGTCTCAGGCATTGGCATAGGCGGCGTGCTCATGCAAGAAGGTAAGCCTATTGCCTTCTTTAGTGAAAAGCTCAAAGGAGCATGTCTTAATTACTCTACCTATGATAAAGAGTTATATGCTTTGTTTAGAGTGCTTAAGACATGGCAACACTACTTGTGGCCTAGGGAGTTTATTTTGCATTCCGATCATGAGTCTTTGAAGCATTTTCGGAGTCAAGATAAACTAGATAGGAGGTATGGTAGGTGGATGGAGTTTATTGAGACTTTTCCCTATGTTATCAAGTATAAAAAGGGAAAAGACAATGTAGTGGCGGATGCCCTCTCTAGGAGGCACACATTGTTGACTACATTGGATGCTAAGGTATTAGGCTTTGTTTACATTAAGGAGCTCTATGAATCTGATATTGATTTTGGTGATACAAATAAGTTATGTGTGCAAAAAGGTTCCTTAGATAAATACTATTTGTTTGAGGGATTTTTGTTTCGAATTGATAAGGTGTGCATACCTAGGTGTTCCCTTCGATTGTTGTTAGTAGAGGAAGCCCATAAAGGAGGTTTAATGGGTCATTTTGGGAGGGATAAAACTTATGCTATGCTGCACTCACACTTTTATTGGCCACACATGCTTAGGGATGTTGAAAATGTGCTTAAAAGATGCTTAGAATGCCTTAGAGCTAAATCTAAAGTGAAGCCTCATGGATTGTACACACCTTTGCCCATCCCAACAGCCCCTTGGGAAGACATTAGTATGGACTTTATTGTGGGATTGCCTAGGACTAAAAGAGGCAGGGACTCGATTTTTGTTGTTGTAGATCGTTTCTCAAAAGTGGCTCACTTTATTGCTTGTCACAAAACTGATGATGCGGCCAATGTAGCTAATCTATTCTTTCGGGAAGTAGTTAGGTTACAAGGAATTCCAAGAACAATAGTAAGTGATAGGGATGTTAAATTTTTAAGTTATTTTTGGAAGACTCTTTGGGGAAAGCTAGGCACGAAATTGTTGTTTCCTACATCAAGCCACCCCCAAACTGATGGGCAAACGGAAGTAACTAATAGGAATTTAACCACACTTTTAAGGGCTGTCATCATAAAGAATCTAAAGGAATGGGAGGATGTCTTGCCACATGTTGAATTTGCCTATAATAGAGTTGTGCATTCGTCTACTTCCATCTCTCCATTTGAGTGTGTTTATGGTTTTAATCCACTAACCCCTTTTGATCTAACACCGTTGCCTAAGAAGGAGCGAGTGGATTTAAGTGCTAAAACGCAGGTTGAACACATCAAGGAGCTACATAGGAGGACAAGGATTAAGCTTGAGGAGAAAGGCAAATACAACACAGCCAAGGCAAACCAAGGAAGGAAGAAGGTTACATTTGAGGCCGGTGATCTTGTATGGCTACACTTGAGGAAGGAGAGGTTTCAACAACTTCGGAAGTCCAAGCTCTCTCCAAGAGGAAACGGGCCTTTCAAGGTGCTACACAAGGCTGGTGACAATGCCTATGTGCTAGAGTTGCCGGACGACTATGTTTGTGATCCCACGTTCAATGTCGGGGATCTAAGCCCTTTTCCACCCCTTAGTGATGATCAAGGAAATTCGAGGTCGAATTCTTTTAATGATGGGGAGAATGATGAAGGGTCATCCGAGCCGGCTCCATCTTCAACACCACAAGGAGCCCTAACAAGAGCTCAAGCCAAACGCCAAGCGAAGATGGATGTTATCTTCCTAGCCATGGTTCAAGAAGCTCACCCAAGCTCACCTTCAATGAGTCCAAGGCCCGTCATGATGCTTAGCCACATTGGACCAGCCAAGAAGAAGTTGAATGGAGCATAGGAGAGCCTCAGGTGTGCATGTGCATGGATGAAGGCGTGAGAGGTTTGCGTAAGAAGCTGGGTAGAGAGTGTTAAATAAAGCCTAGAATTAGTCTATTTTATGGATTTATTTAAAACACTCTAATTTGTAATTATTGTATTTATTTCTTTTCTATTTTTAGGAGAGAAGGTCTAGGTTGTATATAGGCCTTTCTCTCTTCCTTTTTATTGGTAGAAACGTAAAACACATTTGCCTAAGTGCCAAATTGAACCCTTTTGAGTTCAGCCTCTTGTCTTGTGAGAATTGTGGTGTTCGCATAGCTTTCTCGTTCTTGTGTGTGTCAATCTCCTTCGGGTTGGTGCTACAAGTCGAATGGAAGCAACCTCTTTGTGCCTTCGTTAATTCTAGATCGATTGTGTGAAGTTGTAAGAAGTGGGGTCGAGTCGTCATCGGTTTGGTTCTTGGATAATCGAATCCAAGGGTTCTATCGTTTGTTCCTTTCGGTTCTTCTTTCCTATTTCGTTTACCCTCTTTGCTTGCACGTTTTCCTTGCATCTTTGTTTGTTGAATTTCGTTAGCTTTTATTCCCGAAAACAAGTTGCTCGTCTAGATCCGTTCTTCGCGGTTAATCCCCGTATCAGAGACACTACATTGGTAGGTTTGTTGTGGTTTACTTTGATGACATCCTCATCTATACTAAGTCACTTGAAGAGCATGAGGAACATTTGAGGGAAGTACTTGCAACTCTTAGAATTGAATATTTGTATGCTAATTTGAAGAAATGTGAGTTTAGTACTAATCAAGTTATTTTTCTTGGTTTTGTAGTGAGCACAAGAGGTCTAGAGGTGGATGGAGAGAAGATCAAGGCAATCCAGGAATGGCCTACTCCCGCAACCGTCGGTCAAGTGAGGAGTTTCCACGGCCTAGCCACCTTCTATCGATGTTTTTGTGCGAGATTTCAGCACCATAGCAGCCCCACTCACTTCCTTGACAAAGAAGAAGGTGCCATTTTGATGAAGGGTCATCCGAGCAGGGTCCATCTTCAACACCACAAGGAGCCCTAACAAGAGCTCAAGCCAAACGCCAAGCGGAGATGGATGCTATCTTCCTAGCCATGGTTCAAGAAGCTCACCCAAGCTCACCTCCAATGAGTCCAAGGCCCGTCATGATGCTTAGCCACGTTGGACCAGCCAAGAAGAAGTTGAATGGAGCATAGGAGAGCTTCACGTGCGCATGTGCATGGCTGGCGTGAGAAGCTAGTTAGAGAGTGTTAAATAAAGCCTAGAATTAGTCTATTTTATGGATTTATTTAAAACACTCTAAATTGTAATTATTGTTTTTATTTTTCCTTTCTATTTTTAGGAGAGAAGGCTAGGCTGTATATAAGCCTTCTCTCTTCCTTTTTGAGAGAGAATACGTGAAACACATTGCCTAAGTGCCAAATTGAACCCCTTTGAGTTCAGCCTCTTGTCTTGTGAGAATTGTGGTGTTAGCATAGCTTTCTCGTTCTTGTGTGTGTCAATCTCCTTCGGGTTGGTGCTACAAGTCGAATCGAAGCAACCTCTTCGTGCCTTCGATAATCCTAGATCGATTGTGTGAAGTTGTAAGAAGCGGGGTCGAATCGTCATCAGTTTGGTTCTTGGATAATCGAATCCAAGGGTTCTATCGTTTGTTCCTTTCAGTTCTTCTTTCCTATTTCGTTTTCCCTCTTTGCTTTGCACGATTTCCTTGCATCTTGTTTGTTGAATTTCGTTTGCTTTTATTTTCGAAAACAGGTTGCTCGTCTAGATCCGTTCTTCACGGCTAATCCCCGTATCAATTGGTATCAGAGCCAGGTTGACGTTCAACCTACAAAAAGAGTCGGTAAATCATTCAAAAACCAAAAGTGTCTCGTTTTCTTGTTTGAGTCTTGCTTTGTTTTGAGTCTATTGTCATTGCCATTTCTATTCCAAGTTTTTGATCGAACTAACAAGTTTGTTGCTTTTGTTTGTGAATCTTGGACGCTGGCACCACTCCAACACCACGCCTACTCCGCGCCTACCACCAGCCTTGTCCCACGTCCAAATACAACACAAAACAAGCCTAAACTTTCAAAAAAAAAAAAAAAGAAGAAGAAGGCTGATCTTCCAGCCTATTTTCCAGCCTTCTCTCCTCCACATTTTCAGCCACCTCTTTCCTCCACATTTTTAGCCTATTGTTTTTGATTTTTCACCCTTGGTTAGCTATTTATTTGGTCAACTCTATCCTCTTGCAACTAATTAGGATTTTCTTAGTATTTTTGTTTTATTTTTCTTTAATTCCAGCAGTAAGTTAAAAAAAAAAAAGAAAAGAAAATCCAAGATTCAAAAAAAAAAAAAGAAGAAAGAAAGAAAAGAAAAAGAAAAGAAAAGAAAAGAAAGAGAAAAGAAATCAGCCTTAGTTATTCATTTCATTTCATTCTTGCTAGCTTATTCTTGTTTTATTTCATAGTTTGTAATAGTTAAAGTTGTTTTGCTAAGTGTTATTGTTCAGCAATCAAAGAGGACTACAAAGGAGCTCATCTCACTCAAAAGTTGTCTTGCTAAGTGTTATTGTTCAGCAACCAAAGAGGACTACAAAGGAACTCATCTCACTCAAAGGGACCAAGCCATTCACGCCTAGCCTAGCTTCACCGTAGCCTAGCCACGACTTGGCCCTCGCCTAGCTCACTTCACTCGAACCACGTCTTAGCCTTGACCAGCCCTTCTACACACACCTTCGGTGTCCAAGGTTTGCTTGCTTAGGCTTGACAAGTAAGTTCTTTCAAGGTTTATCTTGAGTTCAAATTTTGAGTCCATACTTAGTTGCATATAACATTCATGCAACTTGTCCTTTCCGTTCTGAGTCTTTTCTTCTCTTTTATTGAGTCAAACACGTTTTTAAGGTGATTGAAATCGAATTTCGCTTCTACTTTAAAGCTTTTGTTTGGCTAAGTATTGAACTCACGTGAGGTTTTTGACTAATACAAGACGAGCCATCAACAAGCTTATTGAGCACCACTAGAGAGTGAGAGTTTGCTTTCGAGTGATACACTTGTGAGGCGTTTTTGTTTTAGCTAACCTAACGTGTTTGAGTGTTTTAGTGTCTTTGAACATTGTCAGGAACTCCCACAGGTACGCCGAGCCCGGAGCCTATTACCCCGCAGTTGTTTAACCTTATCAAGGGCTTGAAAGATAGCATTGAAGGGTTAACTACAAGGCTGTCCAACTTGGAGGCGTCTAAGGTAGTTCCGGAGCCTCGGCCACTATGAGGCAACAGGGAGGTAGGAGACCACTCGAGGGCTCAACACCAAGGGCAAGACCGAAAACCACTCCAAAGCCAACAAGAGGCGTTCCAAGTAGCCCGGCACTCTAATGCCACGCATCCCTCTCGGAATGTCCAAGGCTTAGGCCACGCCGTGTCCCAACCAGGATGGTGCAATCTTGCTTTCGAGGAGCACGTTTCTATCCATTCTTCTCCTATTATACATGATAATTTGCATAACTATCCTCAACAGTTTCAGAATCAAGCTTATGAGCAGGATGAGGACGGTGATGGAGATGACGAGGAATGGAGGCCAAACGGACGAAGAAAGCGCCAACAGCCCCGGAGACCTTGATACGGTATTAGTCCGTGAATGAGTCGATCTAGGTATAATGATCCCGAATCCGGCTGAATGAGGCGAATCCAGATGCGGAATGAAATGTAGATGGTAAATGGACGCAGGAAGGTGTAGAGAAGAACCAAAGAGAGTCAACGAAAGGAACCAAGGCTGAAGAGTCAAAACCCCACTTCGTGAATGCCCTAGACCCGTCTCCAATACAACTTTACACTAGCTCCGGCTGGCCTAGCACAAAGAGGGACCCGTGAAGGCTCGAAGCACCAATCCGAAGGCGGTTGACACGAACAAGCTCAGCCAAGCAAACAACAACAATGCCAACCAAAAACTCTCTTGTTCTTTGATTGATTTTGTGAATGATTACAAATGTAATTCTAAGCAATGAAATTAACGTACCTAATCAGCAGCTAAAGAGGCTATATATAGACTCTCTTATCTAGACAAAAATAAAGAAAAGAAAACTAAAACATTAGTGGGAAGGTGGTAATAAGAGAGCTTCCTCTAATGTAGCTAACAACCTGACACACAACTAATTCAGCATGGAAATAGGCTGACTTATTCAAAACAGATCCTTGGAGTGAGTTGGACGTTTTTAAGAGCCAAATGGACTATCCGAATGGGCTGAATTGTTCAACAGATCCATGAGTGATTTGGATGGTTTTTTTAAGAGCCCAAATGATGATCCGAATGAGGGAGCTGATTACTCTCTTGGGCCTTCTTGAACGTGATCAGCTGGCTACCTTCTTGGGCTGTTTTGGACGTGAGCAACAGCCTCCCCTCTTGGGCTGCTTTGGATGTGAGCAACAACCTATCCTCTTGGGCTGCATGGGAAGTGAATAACGCCTGCATGGTCTCCTCGAGCTGCTTGGGAAGTGAGCACGTCGGCATGGTCTCCTCGAGCTGCCTGAAAAATGAGCACGTCGGCATGGTCTCCTCCCTTGGTTCGCTTGCTCCTACATTCACCAAAAGATTAACACATGATGTATGGCAATTAAATGGTTCACGCATTGTGCCAAGCAATAGCACTTCCCTTGACGTAAACTCTTGGATCTCCTTAGCTCTTGCTCTAGTAATGGGACCTTGATATCTTCCATGTGATGGTCCTACATCAGACCTCATGACGGCCTGCGCCAAGACGAGCAGAAGTGTGAGCCCTATGGTGGCCAGCCAAGGAGGGAGCGAGATCCGGAGTATGATGGTTTTGGCAAAGTAAAGGTGAAGATCCCAAGCTTTGAAGGCAAATGTGACCCAGACGTGTACATGGCTTGGGAGGCAAAGATAGAGCAAATATGGTCATGCCATAACTTTCCCGAGCATAAGAAGGTACACTTCGCAGCTCTTGAGTTTATTGATTATGCTATGATATGGTGGGATGATTTGGTGAAGGAAAGGAGGAGAACTTTGGATGCACCGGTAGTTACTTGGGCGCACATGAAGGCTTTGATGAGAGCTCGGTTTGTGCCTCAACATTACACTAGAGAATTGAGGCAAAGGTTGGAGAACTTGAGGCAAGGAGCCATGACCGCCGAAGAGACCTATAATGCCATACAAATGGCCATGGTAAAGGCTAATGTGCGAGAGGACGAAGAGACTACAATGGCTAGGTATTTTCGTATTCTCAATTCAAGTTTTTCTAACGAGATAGATCTTTTTCCCTATAGCTCTATGACAAAATTGCTCCACCTAGCAATCAAAGTAGAAAGGAAAATGAAGGCAAGAAGTCATGGAGGTAAGGCTGCCTATGGCGTGCCTAGCTCATGGAGGAGCCAAGGAGGCCGCCAACAAGGGAATTATAACCGGGAGGTGCCAAGCAAGGAGAAGGGGCTAGCCCGGGAGCAAGGAGGCCCATGCAAGGCTCCTTATGCAACCCCTACCAAGTCCACGCCTACACTACCTAAAGGCACTCAAGGGAGTACTTCTAAACCTTCATCTAGAGCTAAGGATATTGTATGTTTTAAGTGCCAAGGAAGAGGGCACATGATGAAGGATTGTCCTAACAAAAGAACTTTGCTAGTTAACCATTTCGGGCAATATGAGTCCGAATATGAGCATGATTGGATTGAATATGAGCAAGGAGATTGTTTATTAGCTAAGAGAGTGTTATTTGATCATCCTAGCTCATTCCTAGCTAACACTTCCATGATTTTTGATAAAAGTCTTGAGCATGATAATTCTTTGATAGCTAGGAGAACTTTAAGTGTACAACCTGCTCCTTGTGAAGATAACCAAAGAGAAAACTTAATTCACACTAGATGCTCGGTTAAAGGAAAGGTTTGTAATGTTATTATTGATGGAGGAAGTTGTTGCAATATTGCTAGCACCGAAATGATATCTAAGTTGCAAATTCCTACATTTTATCACCCTAGGCCATATAAGCTGCACTGGATGAATGAATGTGGTGAGTTAAAGGTTAATAGGCAAGCTAAGATCACTTTTACTTTAAGCCATTATGAAGATACGGTTTTATGTGATGTTGTGCCTATGCAAGCTTGTCATGTGTTGTTAGGCCGCCCTTGGCAATATGATAGGAGAGTTATACATGATGGTTTTACAAATAGATATTCTTTTGTATTCAATGGTAAAACCGTGACTCTTAATCCTATGACTCCCTTGCAGATTGCGGAGGCATTTGAGAAGAAGAAGGCAAGTGAGCAAGAGCAAGGACAAGCTAAGAAGGGGAGCAAGCCGTCGAGCCAAGACCCCTCCCTAGCCACGCCTTCTAACCACCAGCCAAGCACCCTTGTGTCCACGGCCACAAAACAGCCCACAACAGCCTTGTTAGCTTCCAAACTCGAGCTACAAAATGACTACCTACCCTTAGACACCACCTTGATGATGTTGTGTAAAGGAGCTCACCTTGATGAGTGATGAAGCCAAGGCTAGCTTACCACCTACTATCTCAACAATCCTTGAGGAGTTTAAGGATGTGTTTCCGGAAGAAATACCACATGGCCTACCACTTTTGAGAGGCATTGAGCACCAAATTGACCTTATCCCCGGCGCCACACTCCCAAATAGACCATCCTACCGAATGAACCCAAAGGAGAGTCAAGAGATCCAAGCGCAAGTTCAAGACCTCCTAGACAAGGGCTATGTGAGGGAGAGCTTTAGTCCGTGCGCCGTGCCCGTGCTCTTGGTGCCTAAGAAGGACAACACATGGAGGATGTGTGTTGATTGCCGAGCTATCAACAACATCACCATCAAGTACCGCCACCCTATTCCTCGCCTAAATGACATGCTTGATGAGCGACATGGCGCTACCACCTTTAGCAAGATAGACCTACGGAGTGGCTACCATCAAATTCGAATGAAGGAGGGGGACGAGTGGAAAACAACCTTCAAAACTAAGTTTGGTTTGTATGAGTGGCTTGTTATGCCGTTTGGGTTAACTAATGCTCCTTCTACTTTTATGCGCTTAATGAACTATGTTTTGAGACATTTTATAGGGAAGTTTGTTGTAGTATACTTTGATGATATCTTAATCTATAGCAGGTCCCTAGAGGAGCATGAAGAACATCTAAGGGAAGTAGTTCTTACCTAAGATGCTGAACACATGTATGCTAATCTTAAGAAATGTAGCTTTTGCACTAATGAGGTTATATTTCTTGGTTTTGTAGTGACTACACAAGGCCTACAAGTGGATGAGGAGAAGATTAGAGCAATCAAAGATTGGCCCACGCCAACATCCATCAGCCAAGTAAGGAGTTTCCATGGGCTTGCAAGCTTCTATAGGCGCTTTGTGAGAGACTTTAGTACCATTGCCGCGCCCTTGACGGAAATTTGCAAGAAGCATGCGCCATTTGTGTGGGAGGAGGCGCAAGAACGTGCGTTTAGCAAGCTGAAATTGGTCTTAACCGAGGCGCCCTTGCTAGCTCTTCCCGACTTCACTAGGCCCTTTGAAGTGGAGTGTGACGCCTCGGGCATTGGCATAGGCGGCGTGCTCATGCAAGAATGCCTTAGAGCTAAAACTTATGCTATGCTGCACTCACACTTTTATTGGCCACACATGCTTAGGGATGTTGAAAATGTGCTTAAAAGATGCTTAGAATGCCTTAGAGCTAAATCTAAAGTGAAGCCTCATGGATTATACACACCTTTTCCCATCCCAACAACCCCTTGGAAAGACATTAGTATGGACTTTATTGTGGGATTGCCTAGGACTAAAAGAGGTAGGGACTCAATTTTTGTGGTTGTAGATCGTTTCTCAAAAATGGCTCACTTTATTGCTTGTCACAAAACTGATGATGCGGCCAATGTAGCTAATCTATTCTTTCGGGAAGTAGTTAGGTTACATGGAATTCCAAGGACAATAGTAAGTGATAGAGATGTTAAGTTCATAAGTTATTTTTGGAAGACTCTTTGGGGAAAGCTTGGCACGACATTGTTATTTTCTATATCAAGCCACCCCCAAACTGATGGGAAAACGGAAGTAACTAATAGGACTTTAACCACACTTTAAGGGCTGTCATGATGTAGGACCATCACATGGAAGATATCAAGGGCCCATTACTAGGGCAAGAGCTAAGGAGATCCAAGAAGTTACGTCAAGGGAAGTGCTATTGCTTGGCACCATGCGTGAACCATTTAACTTCCATACATCATGTGTTAATCTCTTGATGAATGCAGGAGCAAGCAAGCAAAGGGAAGAGACGTTGCTCACGTCCAAGGCAGCCCAAGAGGATAGGCTGCTGCTCACGTCCAAGGCAGCCCAAGAGGGGAGGCAGCTGCTCACGTCCAAGGCAGCCCAAGAGGGTAGGTTGCTGCTCACGCCCAAGGCAGCCCAAGAGGGTAGGCTGCTGCTCACGTCCAAAACAGCCCAAGACGGTAGCCAGCTGATCACGTTCAAGGAGGCCCAAGAGAGTAACCAGCTCCCTCATTCGGATCATCATTTGGGCTCTTAAAAATTGTCCAACTCACTCCAAGGATCTGTTTTGAATAAGTCAGCCTATTTCAATGCTGATTAGTTGTTTGTTAAGGTTTTAGCTACATTAGAGGAAGCTCTCTTATTACCACCTTCCCACTAATGTTTTAGTTTTGTTTTCTTTATTTTTGTCTAGATAAAAGAGTCTATATATAGCCTCTTTAGCTGCTGATTAGGTACGTTATTTTCATTGCTTAGAATTACAGTTGTAATCATTCACAAAATCAATCAAAGAACAAGAGAGTTTTTGGTTGGCATTGCCGTTGTTTGCTTGGCTAAGCTTGTTCGTGTCAACCGCCTTCGGATTGGTGCTTCGAGCCTTCACGAGTCCGTCTTTGTGCTAGTCCAGCCGGAGCTAGTGTAAAGTTGTATTGGAGACGGGTCTAGGGCATTCACGAAGTGGGGTTTTGGCTCTTCAGCCTTGGTTCCTTTCGTTGACTCTCTTTGGTTCTTCTCTACACCTTCCTGCGTCCATTCACCATTCACATTTCATTCCGCATCTGGATTCGCTTCATTCAGCCGGATTCGGGATCATTGTACCTAGATCGACTCATTCACGGACAATACCGTATCAGTTGGTATCAGAGCTCAGTTGGTACAATTGATCACTCCTTTCTTCTTTGTTAACCTTATTGCTTATCCCATTGAGGTTTAACTTGTGCTTGAAGTGTGCAAAATCAAAAGCCAAGGGTTCTTAGGGCCGGACAACATCTTGAGGAGAGGTAAACACAAAACAAAAACAAAAGGAGCTCGAGCGTTATATACACATTCGGTAACCTTCTCTCCCACAAATCTCGTTGCAATCAATTTCGGTTACCTTCTCTCCTATAAATCTTTGACAAAGTCTAAGAGATCTTTCAAAAAAAAAAAAAAAAGAGAGAAAAAGAACAATACAAAACCGGCTGGCCTTTTATTAATCGACATCAAGCACAAGAAAACTCCCTCAAACAACCCCTACGTCATTCTAATCACAAATCACCATACCTACACCAACCCAACGGTCAATACTCCAATTAGGGGTGTCTTGATCCATCTCCGACACTAACATCAGTTTCAACAGCTCTAGTTCCAAAGGGTTGCTAAGAAGGTTCGAAAATCGTGGTCTTAAGGTGTTGGATCCTTACAACTCGAGCCACCAGCTAGGCAATACCAACGAGAGAGTGAGCGATACACAAGTGAGATCTTTGTTTTTCTAACCTAACCGGTTCTTTGTTTGTTACTTGAGCATGTCCAGGTCCCGAAGCCCCAGCAAGTCTAGTAGCGAGACCGTCACGCCTGAGATGATCAGTCTATTGAAACAATTGTCCGATTCCGTAGCTAACCTATCCAAACGAGTGGAGTCTATGGAAGCACGAACACCACCATCGGGGACACCACCATCGGGGACACCACCTTTGAGAACCAACTATGAGGTTGGCGGTCTTTCACGCGTTACTAGAGAGCCGGATCATCCGGATCAAGGTAATTTACAGTCCAACGACCTCCCTAATACTTCTAACATGCCACCATTTGTTGACAACTTTCAGCGACGGAATGAAGCTCCTTTTGAGGACCATACTTGGGAAGGTTACAATCGACCATTCCAGCAGCCAAGGCAAGGACGAGAACATGATAATCTACGGCCCTATCAAGAGCAAGACGGACTCGGCAAAGTCAAAATCAAAATTCCCGTCTTTGAAGGAAAGTGTGATCCCGACGTCTACACGGAGTGGGAAACTAAAGTCGAGCAGATCTGGTTGTGTCACAACTTCAGCGAGCCTAGGAAGGTTCAGCTAGCCGCTCTCGAGTTCCAAGGCTATGCCTTGGTATGGTGGGATCACATAGTCAAAGAAAGAGTGCGCACGTTGGATCCCCAAATCACCACATGGGAGCATATGAAGGCACTAATGAGGTCTCGGTTCGTTCCACCTCACTATACCCGAGAGCTTCGACAACGGCTGGAAAATTTGAGACAAGGCTCTCTTAGCGCTGAGGAAGCCTATACGAATATGCAAGTTGCTATGGTGAAGGCCAACATTCTAGAGGATAAAGAAAATACTATGGCTAGGTACCTTCGTATTCTTAACTCTAATTTGGCTAATGAAGTTGATATGTATCCATACAACACCATAGAGCAATTACTACACTTGGCCATCAAGGTAGAAAGGAAGACTAAGGTGCGAAACCAGGAATACAAGCCACCTCATGGGACGCCCAACGCTTGGAAAGCACAAGGGAACCAGCTGCCTAACCACATCAAGGATCAAGGAGGCCGGAAGGAAGAGAGAAAGTCGGCACCTATGGGCCAAGAAGGTCTTCTACACCATCCACTACACCAAGATCCTTGAATGAGCCTTCGAGTGATCATCCAGGGAGTACTCCTACCTCTAACTCTAGAACTAGGGACATTGTGTGTTTTAAATGCCAAGGTAGAGCACACATGAGTAGAGAATGTCCTAACAGACGCACTTTGATCATAAATCATCTAGGAGAATATGAGAGTGAGGATGATGAGGAATTAGATGATGAAAATGCATCAATTGATGACAATGAACAAAATGAGAATGATGATGGCATTGAGTATGAACAAGGTGAATCCTTGATAGCTAGGAGAACTTTGCATGTCCAACTAGCACCTTGTCAGGATAACCAACGTGAAAATCTGTTTCATACTAGGTGTAGTATTAAAGGAAAAGTGTGTAATGTGATAATTGATGGAGGAAGTTGTTGCAACATAGCTAGCACTGAAATGGTAAACAAATTACAACTTCTTACATTTTATCACCCTAGTCCATATAAACTACATTGGATGAATGAGTGTGGAGAACTTAAGGTCAATAAGCAAACTAAGGTCAATATAACATTAGGATCATATGAGGATGATATTACATGTGATGTTGTGCCTATGAATGCTTGTCACTTGTTGCTTCGTCGTCCATGGCAATATGATAGGAAAGTTGTCCATGATGGGTTTTCTAATAAATATAGCTTTGAGTATAAAGGTAAAACTTTAACACTTAAACCTATGACACGTTTACAAATAGCCGAGTACTATGAGAACAAGAGGGTAGAGCAAGGAACCCCTCAAAAGCCTAAGATAACACGGCCTAAGAGTAAGGAGAACAAAACCCATCAAACACTGTTAGTACAACCAACAAGTAGCTATCTTGAATCTAGGAATGAATATGTCACTAACTATGCTTCTATGGATATGCTAATGATGAGTTTGTGTAAATCTCTAGAGACTGTGCCTGATGACTCTACGATTCCACTTCCTAGTTCTATCCAGGGGCTGTTAGACGAGTTTAAGGACGTTTTTCCTGAGGAGGTTCCAGCTGGCTTGCCGCCCATTAGGGGCATTGAACACCAAATAGATTTAATACCCGGAGCCACTCTTCCCAATAGGCCCGCCTATAGGATGAACCCTACGGAAGCCCAGGAAATTCAGAACCAAGTTCAACCCTTGCTAGATAAAGGTTATGTTCGGGAAAGCCTTAGTCCTTGTGCCGTTCCCGTCCTGCTAGTACCCAAGAAGGATAATACTTGGAGAATGTGTATTGATTGTAGAGCAATCAATAACATTACTATCAAGTATAGACACCCGATTCCCCGTCTAGATGACATGCTTGATGAGTTACATGGAGCTACAATTTTCACTAAGATTGACCTTAGGAGTGGCTACCATCAAATTAGAATGAGGGAAGGGGACGAATGGAAAACAGCTTTTAAAACCAAAATTGGTCTCTATGAGTGGCTAGTAATGCCTTTTGGCTTAATTAACGCTCCTAGTACCTTCATGAGATTAATGAATCATATTTTGAGGCCTTATATTGGTTTATTTGTTGTTGTCTACTTTGATGACATTCTTATCTATAGTAAGACTTTAAAGGAGCATGAAAATCATTTGAGAGATGTGCTTGATACATTGCGTATAGAATACTTGTATGCTAATATTCAAAAATGTGATTTCTATACTAACCGAGTGATTTTTCTTGGTTTTGTAGTAAGTGCCAATGGTTTGCAAGTAGATGAGGACAAGGTTAAGGCAATCAATGAATGGCCCATTCCTAGTTCGGTTGGTGACGTGAGGAGTTTCCATGGCCTAGCTACATTCTATAGAAGATTTGTGAGAGATTTTAGTACCATTCCAACACCACTCACGGCCTTGACCAAAAAGAAGGTTCCTTTTGAGTGGAATGAACCACAACAAAGAGCATTTGAAGAGCTCAAGAAACTCCTCACCCACGCACCACTACTCGCTCTACCAGACTTCACTAAACCCTTTGAGGTTGAATGCGACGCGTCCGGCATTGGTATTGGCGGCGTCCTTATGCAAGAAGGTAAGCCTATATCTTTCTTTAGTGAAAAATTGAAGGGTGCATGCTTAAACTATTCCACGTATGACAAAGAATTATATGCCTTGTTTAGAGTACTCAAAACATGGCAACATTACCTTTGGCCTCAAGAGTTTATTTTGAAAACAAATCATGATTCACTTAGACACTTTAGGAGCCAAGATAAGCTAGATAGGCGGCATGGTAGGTGGATGGAGTTCATCGAAACCTTTCCTTACATTATCAAGTATAAGAAAGGAAAGGATAATGTCGTAGCGGATGCATTGTCTAGGAGATACACCTTAATCACCACTTTGGATTCTAGGATATTAGGTTTTACTTACATTAAAGAATTATATGTGGATGATGCTGAATTTGGGAAGATATTTCATAGATGCACTACTCAAGGCCCTTATGATAAGTATTTTGTGTTTGAAGGTTTCTTGTTTAAAGTAGATAAAATTTGCATACCTAGATGTTCTCTTAGGATCTTATTAGTGGAAGAAGCCCATAAAGGAGGTTTAATGGGGCATTTTGGGAGGGACAAAACTTATCACATGTTGCAAACTCACTTTTATTGGCCTCATATGTTAAGGGATGTAGAACACATGCTGAAAAGGTGTATTGAATGTCTTAAGGCCAAAGCTAGGGTACAACCCCACGGACTGTATACACCCTTACCAACGCCTAATGGCCCTTGGGAAAAGATATAAGTATGGATTTCATTGTTGGACTACCTAGGACTAAGAAATGAAGAGATTCCATTTTTGTGGTGGTAGATAGATTCTCTAAAATGGCACGTTCTATTCCATGTCATAAAACTGATGATGCATATAATGTTGCTAATCTTTTCTTTAAGGAAATAGTGAGATTGCATGGAATACCTAAAACTATTGTTAGTGATAGGGATGTCAAGTTTTTGAGTTTCTTTTGGAAAACGCTTTGGGGAAAAATGGGCACTAGATTACTATTCTCGACCTCTAGTCATCCCCAAACAGATGGGCAAACGGAAGTCACCAATAGGACCCTAACGATCCTCCTTAGAACCATGTTGAAAGATAACTTATAAGAATGGGAAGACATGTTACCACATATCGAGTTTGCTTATATGCATTCTTCCACTTCGTTATCACCTTTCAAATGTGTTTATGGATTTAACCCTTTAACTCCTTTGGACTTATTACCATTTCCTTGAAAGGATCGAGTAGCTTTTGATGCTTTGGAACAGGCGGACTACATTAAGGAACTTCATGCGAAGACCAAGGCTGCTCTTGATAAGAAGGGCGTTGAAACTGCAGCTCGGAATAACAAAGGACGTCGGAAGATGGTTTTCCAGCCCGGCGACTTAGTTTGGCTACATCTAAGGAAAGAGCGGTTTCCGACAAAACGCCATTCCAAGCTAGCCCCACGGGGTGATGGACCATTCAAATTCTTACACCGGATTAACGACAACGCATATGTGTTGGACTTACCGGAAGAGTATGGAGTTAGTACCACTTTTAACGTAGGAGATTTGAGCCCCTATGAAGGAGATTCGGAACAAGATGAAAATTCGGGGTCGAATTCTTTCCAAGAAGGAGTGGATGATGTAGGACCATCACATGGAAGATATCAAGGGCCCATTACTAGGGCAAGAGTTAAGGAGATCCAAGAAGTTACGTCAAGGGAAGTGCTATTACTTGGCACCATGCGTGAACCATTTAACTTCCATACATCATGTGTTAATCTCTTGATGAATGTAGGAGCAAGCAAGCAAAGGGAAGAGACGTTGCTCACGTCCAAGGCAGCCCAAGAGGATAGGCTGCTGCTCACGTCCAAGGCAGCCCAAGAGGGGAGGCAGCTGCTCATGTCCAAGGCAGCCCAAGAGGGTAGGCTGCTGCTCACGTCCAAGACAGCCCAAGAAGGGAGGCAGCTGCTCACGCCGAAGGCAGCCCAAGAGGGTAGGCTGCTGCTCACGTCCAAAACAGCCCAAGAGGGTAGCCAACTGATCACGTTCAAGGAGGCCAAAGAGAGTAACCAGCTCCCTCATTCGGATCATCATTTGGGCTCTTAAAAAGTGTCCAACTCACTCCAAGGATCTGTTTTGAATAGTCAGCCTATTTCCATGCTGATTAGTTGTTTGTTAAGTTGTTAGCTACATTAGAGGAAGCTCTCTTATTACCACCTTCGCACTAATGTTTTAGTTTTCTTTTCTTTATTTTTGTCTAGATAAAAGAGTCTATATATAGCCTCTTTAGCTGCTGATTAGGTACGTTATTTTCATTGCTTAGAATTACAATTGTAATCATTCACAAAATCAATCAAAGAACAAGAGAGTTTTTGGTTGGCATTGCCGTTGTTTGCTTGGCTGAGCTTGTTCGTGTCAACCGCCTTCGGATTGGTGCTTCGAGCCTTCACGAGTCCCTCTTTGTGCTAGTCCAGCCTGAGCTAGTGTAAAGTTGTATTGGAGACGGGTCTAGGGCATTCACGAAGTGGGGTTTTGGCTCTTTAGCCTTGGTTCCTTTCGTTGACTCTCTTTGGTTGTTCTATACACCTTCGTGCGTCCATTCACCATTCACGTTTCATTCCGCATCTGGATTCGCTTCATTCAGCCGGATTCAGGATCATTGTACCTAGATCAACTCATTCACGGACAATACCGTATCATGTCATCAAAAAGAATCTAAAGGAATGTGAGGATGTCTTGCCACATGTTGAATTTGCCTATAATAGAGTTGTGCATTCGTCTACTTCCATCTCTCCATTTGAGTGTGTTTTCTGGTTTTAATCCACTAACCCCTTTTGATCTTACACCGTTGCCTAAGAAGGAGCGAGTGGATTTAATTGCTAAAACGCAGGTTGAACACATGAAGGAGCTACATAGGAGGACAAGGATTAAGCTTGAGGATAAAGGCAAATACAACGCATCCAAGGGAAACCAAGGAAGGAAGAAGGTTACATTTGAGGCCGGTGACCTTGTACGGCTACACTTGAGGAAGGAGTGGTTTCAACAACTTCGGAAGTCCAAGCTCTCTCCAAGAGGAAACGGGCCTTTCAAGGTGCTACACAAGGCTGGTGACATGTCTATGTGCTAGACTTGACGGACGACTATGCTTGTGATCCCACGTTCAATTTGAGGGATCTAAGCCCTTTTCCACCACTTAGTGATGATCAAGGAAATTCGAGGTCGAATTCTTTTAAAGAAGGGGAGAATGATAAAGGGTCATCCGAGCCGGGTCCATCTTCAACACCACAAGGAGCCCTAACAAGAGCTCAAGTCAAACGCCAAGCGGAGATGGATGCTATCTTCCTAGCCATGGTTCAAGAAGCTCACCCAAGCTCACCTCCAATGAGTCCAAGGCCCGTCATGATGCTTAGCCACGTTGGAACAGCCAAGAAGAAGTTGAATGGAGCATAGGAGAGCTTCACGTGTGCATGTGCATAGATGAAGGCGTGAGAGGCTGGCGTGAGAAGCTAGTTAGAGAGTGTTAAATAAAGCCTAGAATTAGTCTATTTTATGGATTTATTTAAAACACTCTAAATTGTAATTATTGTTTTTATTTCATTTCTATTTTTAGGAGAGAAGGTCTAGGTTGTATATAAGCCTTTCTCTCTTCCTTTTTGTTGGTAGAAACGTAAAACACATTTGCCTAAGTGCCAAATTGAACCCTTTTGAGTTCGGCCTCTTGTCTTGTGAGAATTGTGATGTTCGCATAGCTTTCTCGTTCTTGTGTGTGTCAATCTCCTTCGGGTTGGTGCTACAAGTCGAATCGAAGCAAACTCTTTGTGCCTTCGATAATTCTAGATCGATTGTGTGAATTTGTAAGAAGCGGGGTCGAATCGTCATCGGTTTGGTTCTTGGATAATCGAATCCAAGGGTTCTATCGTTTGTTCCTTTCGGTTCTTCTTTCCTATTTCGTTTTCCCTCTTTGCTTGCACGTTTTCCTTGCATCTTTGTTTGCTGAATTTTGTTTGCTTTTAATCCCGAAAACAGGTTGCTCGTCTAGATCCGTTCTTCGCGGTTAATCCCCGTATCAATTGGTATCAGAGCTAATTGACGTTCAACCTACAAAAAGAGTCAGTAAATCATTCAAAAACCAAAAGTGTATCGTTTTCTTGTTTGAGTCTTGCTTTGAGAGAGAATACGTGAAACACATTGCCTAAGTGCCAAATTGAACCCCTTTGAGTTCAGCCTCTTGTCTTGTGAGAATTGTGGTGTTAGCATAGCTTTCTCGTTCTTGTGTGTGTCAATCTCCTTCGGGTTGGTGCTACAAGTCGAATCGAAGCAACCTCTTCGTGCCTTCAATAATCCTAGATCGATTGTGTGAAGTTATAAGAAGCGGGGTCGTATCGTCAACGGTTTGGTTCTTGGATAATCGAATCCAAGGGTTCTATCGTTTGTTCCTTTCGGTTCTTCTTTCCTATTTCGTTTTCCCTCTTTGCTTTGCACGATTTCCTTGCATCTTGTTTGCTGAATTTCGTTTGCTTTTATTCCCGAAAACAGGTTGTTCGTCTAGATCCGTTCTTCGCGGCTAATCCCCGTATCTCATTTGTGTGGGGAGATGCTCAAGAGAAGGCGTTTAAGATGTTGAAGTGGCGGCTATTCCATGCACCTCTCCTAGCTCTTCCGGACTTCACCAAACCTTTTGAGGTCGAGTGTGATGCTTCGGGTATTGGCATTGGAGGAGTACTCATGCAAGAGGGTAAGCCACTAGCATTTTTTAGTGAGAAATTAAAGGGGGCATGTTTATACTACTCGACGTATGATAAAGAACTTTATGCATTGTTTAGAGTATTAAAAACATGGCAACATTATTTATGGCCTAGTGAATTTGTCCTACGTACCGATCATGAGTCCTTAAGACATTTTAGGAGTCAAGATAAGTTAGATAGGAGACATGGTAGATGGATGGAGTTTATAGAAACTTTTCCTTATATCATAAAGTATAAAAAGGGCAAGGATAATGTTGTAGCGGATGCTCTCTCTAGGAGACACTCTTTAAATACAACTATGAATTCTAAGGTCTTAGGTTTCTATTATATTAAGGATCTATATGTTGATGATTCTTATTTTGGAGACATATTTAAGCAATGTGCATCTAGAGGAGCCTTTGTTAAGTATTACTTGTTTGAGAGTTTCTATTTAGAGTCGATAAAGTGTGCATTCCTAAGTGTTCCCTTAAGCTATTACTTGTTGACGAAGCCCATATGGGAGGCTTAATGGGGCATTTTGGGAGAGATAAGACTTATCTTATGCTACATTCACATTTTTATTGGCCCCATATTCTTAGAGATGTAGAGAACTTCCTTAAGAGATGTCTTGTGTGTTTAAAGGCTAAGGCTAGATTGAAACCTCATGGATTGTATACCCCCTTACCTAAGCCTAAGTCACCTTGGGAGGATATTAGTATGAACTTCATTTTTGGGTTACCTAGGACTAAGAAAAGGAGAGATTCAATTTTTGTGGTGGTAGATCGATTTTCTAAAATGGCCCATTTTATTGCTTGCCATAAGACGGATGATGCTTATAATGTAGCTAACTTGTTCTTTAGGGAAATTGTTAGATTACATGGAGTACCTAGGAGTATAGTGAGTGATAGGGATGCTAAGTTTCTTAGTTTCTTTTGGAAGACTCTTTGGGGTAAACTAGGGACGAAGTTGCTGTTTTTGACTTCTAGTCATCCTCAAACGGATGGTCAAACCAAAGTAACTAATAGGACATTAACAACATTTTGAGGGCTGTTTTAAAAGATAATTTGAAAGCTTGGGAAGATGTCTTGTCTCATGTAGAATTTGCATATAATCGTACATTACATTCTTCTACTAATCTAACTCCTTTTGAGTGTGTCTATGGGTTGAATCCTTTGACCCCTTTTGATCTTATACCATTGCCCATAGTGGAGCGAGTAGATTTTAATGCAGAAAAACAAGTGGAGATCATCAAGGAACTGCATGAAAGGACACGCAAAAGGCTAGAGGAGAAGGGGAGGCAAGTAGCAGCCAAGGCTAATAGGAACCGCAAGCAAGTGTTGTTCGAACCGGGAGACCTCGTGTGGTTGCATTTAAGGAAGGATAGGTTCCCGGAAAGACGCAAGTCCAAGCTATCACCTAGGGGAGATGGACTATTCAAAGTACTACGTAAGGTTGGCAACAATGCTTATGTGCTAGAGCTTCCGGAGGACTATGGAGTGAGCCCTACTTTCAACGTAGGAGATCTAAGTCCCTTTGAGTCAAGTGATGCGGATGATGATGATTCGAGGACGAATCCTTTCCAAGAAGGGGAGTATGATGAGGGACCATCACCAACAACCCCTACTAGTACTACAATGTAAGGGTCAATTACTAGATCAAGGGCAAGAGCAATTCAAGAGGAGGTGTCCAACTTGTTGGTGTCCTTAGCTCCTAAGAAGACCATTGATGATCCATTGCTGACTGAGGCTTCCTTAGTCACGTTAATGACGATTCCCGACGACTTGGACGTGGAAGGGAGACCATGCACACGTGATTTGGAGCCATGGAAGAGCAAAGAAGAGACACTTGTTCTGGAATTGCAAGAAATGGAAGATTGAGGCTTTTGGAGCTTCTTTTGTATTTTATATCATCTTTTGGTATAAAATGAAAGACTTTTTATAACCTTTAGGTTCAAAACATTTTAAGGGTTATTTTTATTTGTTTTAGTTGTTTTATTTGTTTTATTATCTTTTAGACAAATGTTATTCCTTTTTTTAGATAGGAGGCTTTCTAGGCATATTAAAAGCCTCCCTTAGCTTCTTTCCTGATTAGATAGATTTTTAGCTAATTGATAAACCGTCTCTTTGAGAGCTTTTGTTTCCATTCAGAAAATTCAATCAATAAAGTGAGCCAATTGATTGAATCGTTGTGAATCCCTGCTAGATTGTTCTTGTGTGTGTTAATCTCTTTAGAGATTGGTGCTACTAGTCAATACTAGTCCCTCCTTGTGCTTGTCTCCATTGAAGGCTTGTGTAAGGTTATAGAAGAAAGGGTTGAAGGCATCATCTTGCTTGGGTTTTGATCAATCTGATCAAGGTTCTTGTAAGGGAGTCTTTTGGTTCTTCTGGATCTACTTCTATCATACACCCTACGTCCCCTTTCATCCTCTTTTCATCCATCTTTCCATCGTCATTTTCTTGTTCTAACAATCTGAATTTTGTGCCATTGGTCAAGGAAAAACGTCATTGTTGGTTTCAAGGATTCCCAATGTAGATCTAGTCATTCACGGCACAAACCCGCATCAGAATGTCTACAGGTTTATGTTTCTTCTCAAAGTGCTTAAATTTAGCTTTTATTTATTGACGAGGGACCATCTCAACACCTTCTATACAAGGACAAATCATTAGAGCTAGAGCAAGAGCATTGAAGAAGGAGTCTACATCATCTTCACATTCTATCATGGAAGAATATATCACTAGATCAAGATCAAGATCCATCCAAGAAGAGGTTGATTTCTTGTTTGCATCATGTACATCTCAGGAGACACCACTTATGTTGAAGTCCTCTTCAGTTACATTTATATCTGTTATGAAGGATCCATGTAACACCCCAAATCCATAGGACTCGGAGTGCTACGAGGTTAGGAACTCACAATGGGTCATGACCCTAACCTGACAACAAGTTCACTGGATCTTACAACAAGGCACAACTAAATATAAAACAACCTTTATAAAATAGAAATATCAAGTATCATAATACATAAAAAAACCCCACAACCGAGTGTAAAACAACATCATCGTATATATACACATCCCATAAACCCACAACATCCTAGATGTATGGAAGCCATCGGCTGATCACTCCTCCAAATCACTTTGTAGTCCTTCTATCCTGCAAAGGATCTACATGCAACACAGTATGAAACCGTTAGCTAACAATTCATATATAAGATCGCATAAAGCACATATACACATCCAAAATCAAAATAAACACCAAGCATGCTATCACTCATTTCCCGTTTAATTATATTTATAATGTTATTGTAAGAGCCTAGTTGCTGAGTTGCTGAGTATGTGAGATGAGGACCTGTTTTTAGCCTGGACCACCCCTGCGTGACCTAGTGGCTGCCCCTGCGGTTCGCCTGGGCCACACCTGCGCCTCATAGGGTCCTACCCTATGGCTCTGTGGTTGCAGCCGTCTTCTTTGACCCTTTGACCCGTGCTTTACCCTTTTCATCCTTTTATAAGCTTCTTCTTCTTCTTCCTTCTAATGAGAGTTATCTCTCTCCACAACTTTATCTCTCTCCTACGTTCATTTTGTCTTCCCTTCTTCCTTTGAATCTTTTCTTGAGCTTGGTGGAGTTTTGTGTGAGTTTGGAAACTTTTATGCTTGGCTTTCTTGCTGATTGTTGATGATGATGTTGTTGTGCTTTGTTGAGCCAGCTTGGAGGTCTTGGTGAGAGTTTTGCTTCTGGATAGGTTTAGCTTGGTAAGCTTTCATGGCTTCCATCCTTTCTTTCTTCATTCTTTCATCTTCTTACCTATTTCACATCTTTGCTTTGTCTAGCTTAGATTCCTTAGATTTTGATCTTGTTCCAGCCATGATTGGCTTATGTTGATGTATATATATGTATGTTTCTATATGTTTGGTGTTGGAGTGAAGAAGTAGCAAAGGAGTTGAAGGAAGAAGTAAATAAGGGGCTGAATTGGAGTCCTCTGTTGACCAGCCGCCCCAACACCGCCTGTACGCCACTTGTGATCCGCCCTTGCGGCCACTTGCATCAGCTAGGTTCTGCACTTGGTTCTGCAGGTGTGTGTTGCTTTTAGGCTTGCCTTAAGATGCCTTCGTTCCCTCCTTTCCTAGTGTGAGTACATAGGATCATGCTAGGTGTTTGTGGATGTGTTTGGATGAGGTTATGATCAATATATGCCTTGTACGGCTTTAAGGACTTAGGTTGATGTTGGTTGAGGTTTTGAGGTTGAGTATGATCCCTATGGATCGCTTTGGGTGTAGGTGATACCCTTTGATAAATAGAGGTTGATATCTTTCTATGCCTTGTTATTAGGCAGTGCCCCTCTCTCAAGATTGGAGGTTGATTCTGGTTGAGCTTGTATGAGGTTTTGGTAAGTCCGTAGGACTTACTTAGCTACCATCCTTATATTGGGTGCTTGCATGAGTGGTGTGTACGTTAAATGTTTACTATGATAGCATGAGATGTCAGGTCAGACTGGTTTATAGGAAGGGCACAATCCATTCCCATAGGGTACACATATTGTGAGACCGATACTTATACAGATGGCTATCAAACTTATAGGCGAGGATGTATCGGTCCTCGTGTCACATTCTTTCATCTATCTATATATATACGATATGAGTGAATGACTAGTATGTAAAGATGATAAAATGGGTACATGTGTGATAGCATATTGATGTGTTTATCTTTTCATGATTGTGATTGTGCTTATGCATTACTCTATATATGTATCGTTAGCTAATGGTTTATTACCATGTTGTAGATGTCCTACAAGATAGGCGTGTTGTTGGGTGATCTAGCAGAGTGGCAGGACGAGGACCTCTCGTACATAGGATGGTTGTGGTCTTTTGGGGTTGTTTACTTTTCCCTCCCGCGTGAGGAGGATCTTTTGTTACCTCCCATGTGAGGATGTTGTTGTTTATACTCGGCTATGTTGTTTACCTTTTGGTTGTACAGTTTATACAGTTTTATGCATTTCTTTTATATCTGTCAGTGCCATGTTGTAAGGTTTAGTGAACTTGTTTTCAGTCTAGGGTCAGGATCCATTGTGAGATCCTAGCCCAATGTGGCATCCCGAGTCCCGCGGATTTTGGGTGTTACAGAGTTGGTATCAGAGCCTCAGGTTGACAACATTGGGACTTGCTACCTACAATGATGTTTGATAGGTAAAATAAACAAAACCCGAAAGGGGTCTGACGTTTTCAAAGTGTTTTTGGTTTTTAGTGTGGTTTTTGGTTAGAATGTACGAGAAGTCGCCACCTCTGCTATGGATCTCTGTAGTATAGATATGTATATATATGTATTGTGGATTATGTTTGTATATGTGTTATATATATAACACATATACAAACATAATCCACAATACATATATATACATATCTATACTACATACCCTGCAGATGGCTCGGAATAGAGCTACTACTGTTGTAGGTCGAGGTAGAGGTAGACCACCCCTTCCTCCGGGAGTGATAGGAGAGGGGCCAGTTCCCGCTGCTGATCCACCAGTGGTCGAGGAGGTACATGAAGAGGTTGTAGAGAGCGTCGTCCCATAGACGAGGAGTGGTAGATCGAGGAGACATCATTCATATCGAGTCTAGTCTGATGACTCAGATCGTGTCTCCATGAGGGGCCAAAGTTAAGAGAGTATATCAGGCGTGTTGAGGAGGCTGTTAGAGCTGGCAGACGGGCCCCAGATCTACCAAGACATGAGAGATCTTTAAAGATCTTAGGGAGCCAGACAGGTGCCAGCTAGGCCGACACGTGTTGTTGAGACTGTTCGAGCTAAAGAGGAGACCAGAGGGCCTCGACCAGATGCCTGGTTGAAGGCGTTCCATCAATAGGGAGTACCAACCTTCTTAGGGCAGATTGGTTTAGAGACCGAAGTATGGATAAGACATGTAGACTCAGCTTTAGAGTCTATCAGATGTCCTGAGGACAGACGGATAGAGCTGGTTCAGTCTCTATTCTGTGACCTTGCATATCAGTGGTGGAGGACTATACGAGCCAGAGCCACCAGTTATGATCGCATGAGGAGTATTATCCGAGAGCAGTTCTGCCCTGCCTCACCGAGGAGGGAGAAGCTGCAAGATTTTGTGGAGGCCGGTTTTGAGGATGTACCTATTGCAGATGCCATCCGCCGCTTCTAGACTGAGTTAGCTTTGTTGGATCCAGCTGCACCATCTGAGGACCAGCATGTGTACTTGTTCTCCCGTCATCTGAGGGAGGGCACATGTTCATATATGGCGGGATTCCATTGCGAATCCCTAGCTGATTATCAGGACCGGGCTTTTGTGTATGAGAGGGAGCGTGATGCGGGGATTAGCCGCGAAGAACGGATCTAGACGAATAACCTGTTCTGAAGAATGAAGAACACACAAAATTAACAAATATGGACAGCAATGAAAACGAGAAAACAGAAAAGGGACAAGAAGAACCGAAAGGAACAATGATAGAACCCTTGGATTCAAGATCCAAGAACCAAACCAGTGACGATTCGACCCCGCTTCTTACAACTCCACACAATCTGATGAGGGACCATCCGAGCTAGCATCTCCCGAGTATGAGGGAGCTATCACACGTTCCCAAGCTAAGAAGATTGAGCATGAGACCAAGGGCTTATTGATTTTATTGGCTACAAGTGTTCGTAACGAGGCTTGACTCCTAAGTAAGCAAGAGAGCAACGACGCCAAAGCACAGGAATCGGCCAGCCCCGCACATGACGCCGCTGCTCCTCACCACGTTTTCAGCACCGTTCCATGCCTCTCATTGAGGAATGAAGCCTTTTAAGGCCTGCTTAATGATTGTGTGTTTTAAGTAGCACATTGGGCTTAATTTCCAGATTTTTATTGCGTCTTTTGTTTAAGAGCTGAAACTATTTAAAGGCTCTTTCGTTGCATTTTACGGAGCTTAATTTTTTGGGTGAAAAACACTTGTTTTCAGTTTTCATCTTCAATCAAAGGAGAGTTTTGATTGAAGAGTTATTGTGATTAGATTTGGCTTAGTTGTTTCGCCTGTGTCAATTGCTCTCGGGTTCTTGGTGTTCGTGAGATTCCATAAGCATCCTCCTCGTGTTGTCGATGTTCTAAGGGGCTGAGTTCATTGCATCGTTCTTGGTGGTTCTTGATCCCGAGATCAAGGGTTTCCACATCGTTTGTGTCGGGTTCATCCACGTCAGACTGTTCCTTTAATTTCCGTACCTTTGTCTTCAGTTTGGTGTCTTGTCTTGATCATTTTGTTCGTAGGTCACGTAGCACAAGAACCGTAATCGGCGGCTTGCTCTCGTCGTTGCTTCGTTTCCTCCTTCCGTCGTCTAGATCGAGTCAGTGTCGGGTCATCCCCGTATCATCTGGTATCAGAGCTCCGGTTGACGACGGATCGATCTTGTGTCTTTCATTCTTATTGCGTCAGTTTTGAAATTTTGTGAGCTTTCTTCTTGTGTTCTTGAACTGATTGTGCTTGACTTGTTGTGTTGAAGGTTGTGTTGGTTTGTGAGTATCCTAGACCGGCCATCACCGTCACCTCGACGTAACGTACCCTACTGCTGCCGGTCCTGCCTACACACGCAGACTATTCCGAACCATTGCTGCCGGCTGTGCCTAAATCAGCTGCCCATTGGGCTAATTTTTCTCCAACTCCACATTTCCACGTTTAAAAGTACTAAGTAGAAGTTATCTTTTGTTCCAATTTAATTTATTTTGTTTTAATTGTAATTATTGGCCAGATTTGTTGGTCAAGGAAGTTCCTACATTTTAGGTAAAAAAAAGCTCAAAATCCGATCAGCATTAATAAACGAAAAAGGAAGATGATCATTCAAAAAAAAAAAGAAAAAAAAAGAGAAGCTTTTGTTACATTTTATTTTATTTTGTGATCATTAGTTTTTTATGTTATTTTGTTGTGCAAACTGCCTACTCACGTCTTTGTCTCCCAACCCTCTCGAGGCCTTCATCTAGACCATACTCTCGGCTAACCATCGGCGCTCCATCGCCCTTAGCCCAACTCCGCACCCTCATCACCACCCTACCTCTCTCACCACGTCTTCACTCCTTACCTTGTTACCTCTAACCTAGCCTCGAGATTACTCACACTCCAAGGCAGTCCGGAAGTGCAACAAGTAGGGCTTAACTGGTGAGTCTTCTTCTTTTCTTCTCTTTATTTATTCTGTTTGGTGATCTTCTCGAGTCTTTTTTTTTATTCAATTTTGTCCACTCGTGAGTCTTGTTGAGTTTGAGCTGATTTCGCATTGAACTGAATTGCATTGAGCCCTAATCGATTTTTGGTTGCTTTGGATACCTAGACACCTTAACTCAAGTGGGGGTTTTTGACTTATTCGAAGCGATCCATCAACAAGCCTGACTATCACAAGAGTGTGAGCGGAAAAAGGAGTGAAACATTTGAGAGGTGTTTTGATTTCTAACCTTAACATATTTTAGTATTTGTTTTCTTGTGATAATGTCTACCCATAGCCATGTTTCGACGACGAGCCCTGAGCCGACAGATCCGACAACTTTCAGCTTGTTGAAGCAAATGAACGACAACATTGCCGGTTTGACAACTCGGATGAGGGCTCTAGAAACTTGCCAACCATTAGCTTCAGCTTTCGAGCAAGGAGACCACTCGCAGCCGCAGCTGCAGCCACGAGGCCCTTTGCCCAACCAACGAACCGCATTTGAGGCTGCTACCATGGCGCAACGAGGCAATGCGCCGCAGGTGCTTTTGCAGCCGCCTCCTCAAGGCCACCCGGGACACCGATATGGGTATGATCCTCGTCCCAACTCTCCCTTACCTAGAAACGATGTTCCTCCGATTAATGTGCACAGGTACAATGAGGAAGAGGAACAATCCATGACGGGAGAGGCTTGGGCTCCACCACCGCAGCAAGGGTATCAAGGATATCAATGTAGGTACCGAGAACCCGAACAAGACAGGATTGGTAAGATAAAGGTGAAAATCCCCGTCTTCAAAGGAAAGTGTGATCCGGATACATATATGTTGTGGGAGACCAAGATAGAACAAACTTGGTCGTGCCACAATTTTTCCGAGCACAAGAAGGTGCAATTGGCGGCCTTGGAATTTCAGGAATTTGCTCTTATTTGGTGGGACAAGCTAGTACGGGAAAGGAGGCTTGCTCTTGATCCCCTCGTGGCTTCTTGGGAACAAATGAAAGCAATGATGAGAGCTCGGTTCATACCTCACCATTACTATAGGGAGCTTCGGCAACGCCTTGAGAACTTGAGGCAAGGAAATCTGAGCGCCGAGGAAACCTTCAATGCCATGCAAGTTGCAATGGCCCGAGCTAATGTGTCGGAGGATGAAGAGGCTACGATGGCCAGGTATCTTCGAGTATTGCATCCTTCTTTAGCTAACGAGGTGGACTTGTTTCCATATGGTTCTATGACAGAATTGCTACATTTAGCGATAAAAGTGGAAAGGAATTCCAAGAGTAGGTACCAAGGAGCGGGATACAATGCACCAAACGCAGTGAACAAGTGGAAGAACTCGTCCTACCGAAAGGAGAACACCGCTGCGAAGGGAGTAACAGCCGCTGCACAAATAGCCGATGCCACTGCTCGGCGTGGTGCCACACACTCCGGTCCTTCGTTTCCTCCCAAGGCAAACCCGGCTGCTCCTTCGGGATCCAAGCTAAGTAAATCTAACCCCCTTGTGCCTAATGCTAATTCTAGAGCTTGAGATGTGACTTGTTTTAAGTGTCAAGGTAAAGGGAACATGATGAGAGAATGCCCAAACAAAAGAGTCCTTATAATCAATCATCTAGGTCCATATGAGTCGGAATCAGACAATGATGAAAATGAATTTGAAAATGTTGTTGACAATCCTGTTTTTGATGATGATAATGATGATGATGATGATGATGATGATGATGATGATGATGATGATGATGATGATGATGATGATGATGATGATGATGATGATGATGATGATGATGATGATGATGATGATGATGATGATGATGATGATGATGATGATGATGATGATGATGATGATGATGATGATGATGATGATGAGGGTATAGGGTATGAACATGGGAAAGCCTTGATAGCTAGGAGGACTTTACACTTACAACCTACTCCTTGTGAAGATAATCAAAGAAAAAATCTATTTCACACTAGATGCTTAATAAAAGGGAAGGCTTGTAACGTTATAATTGATGGTGGGAGTTGTTGCAACATAACTAGCATGGAATTGATTTCTAAATTGCAAATAACAACTTTCTACCACCCTAGGCCTTACAAGCTACATTGGATGAATGATTGTGGTGAGCTTAAGGTAAACAAGCAAGCTAAAATTCACATTACCTTAGGTCATTATGAAGACACTATTCTATGTGATGTGGTTCCAATGCAAGCTTGTCATGTTTTGTTAGGCCGACCTTGGCAATATGATAGGAAAGTGTTGCATAACGGTTTTACTAACAAGTATTCTTTTACCTTTAAAGATAAACTTGTTACTCTCAAGCCTATGACTCCTATGCAGATTGCGGAGGCTTTTGAGAAGAAATCAAGTGAAGCTGGCCAAGCTAGCAGCGGTTACACGGAGACGACACCGCCCAAGGGAGGAGCGCTCTCTGCAGCCGCCAAGGTGGTCGACGCCATGGACAACCTCGCTGCAGCAAGGACCGCCACCAAGGATAAAGTGCTCGCAGCAGCCATCCAGCCACCACCGAGGGCGTTGCTCGCAGCCAAGAGGGAATACATCACAGATTACCTCCCTCCCGATGTCGCGCTCGTGTGTTTGTGTAAAGGGCTGAATTTGGTAAGTAACTCGACCTTAGTTAATTTACCCCCTAGTATTTTATCCATCTTGGATGAGTTTGCAGATGTGTTTCCGGATGAAATACCCCCCGGGTTGCCACCATTGCGGGGTATCGAGCACTAAATAGATCTTATTCCCGGAGCTACACTCCCAAACCGACCCGCCTATAGAATGAACCCGAAGGAGAGTGAGGAGATTCAAACGCATATACAAGAGCTCCTTGATAAGGGGTACATTCGAGAGAGCCTTAGTCCTATGGCGGTTCTGGTCCTACTAGTCCCTAAGAAGGACAACACTTGGCGGATGTGTGTTGATTGTAGAGCTGTCAACAACATCACCATCAAGTACCGTCATCCCATTCCCCGTCTAGATGACATGTTGGATGAGCTACATGGAACAACTACCTTCTCCAAGATCAGCCTTAGAAGTGGCTATCATCAGATTCGAATGAAGGAGGGAGACGAATAGAAGACGGCATTCAAGACCAAGTTCGGGCTCTATGAGTGGCATGTTATGCCATTCGGTTTGACTAATGCTCCCAGCACATTCATGTGCCTCATGAACCATGGTTTGAGGAAGTTTATAGGGAAGTTTGCCGTTGTCTACTTCGACGGCATACTCATCTATAGCAGGTCAGCAGAGGAGCATTCGGATCATCTCCGTCAGGTTGTTTCTACTCTTAGACTTGAACACTTATATGCTAATATTAAGAAGTGTGATTTCTACACAAATGAAGTTATATTTCTTGGCTTTTTAGTGTGTGCTCAAGGGCTGCGAGTAGATGAGGAGAAGATCAAAGCTATTCGAGATTGGCCAACCCCGACGTCTCTTGGTGATGTGCGCAACTTTCATGGATTGGCTAGCTTTTATAGGCGTTTTGTGAGAGACTTCAGTACTGAGATCACCAAGAAGAATACACCATCTGTGTGGGGAGAGGCCCAAGAGAGAGCTTTCGAAAAGCTCAAATGGATGTTGACCAACACCCCGTTGCTTGTTCTCCCGGACTTCACTAGGTCATTTGAGGTGGAGTGTGATGCTTCCGGTATAGGAATTGGTGGAGTACTTATGCAAGAGGGCAAACTCATCGCCTTCTTTAGTGAGAAATTGAAAGGTCCAACTCTGAACTATTCTACTTATGATAAGGAGCTCTATGCATTGTTTAGAGTGCTTAGGACTTGGCAACATTACATTTGGCCTAGAGAGTTTATATTGCATACTGATCATGAATCATTAAAACACTTTAGGAGCCAAGATAAACTTGATAGAAGGTAGGTAGGTGGATGGCGTTCATTGAAACATTTCCTTATGTGATTAAGTACAAGAAAGGAAAAGATAATGTAGTAGCTGTTGCACTTTCTAGGAGACATGTTTTGCTAACTACATTGGATGCTAGATTTCTTGACTTTGTTTACATTAAGGAATTGTATGCAAAGGATGATGATTTTGGAGAGATTTATAAAGCTTGTGCGGAAAAAGGGGTTGTAGATAAGTTTTACTTGTTTGATGGCTTCTTGTTTAGAGTTGATAAGGTGTGCATTCCAAAGTGCTCTCTTAGGCTATTACTTGTAGATGAAACCCATAGGGGAGGTTTGATGGATCACTTTGGTAGAGATAAGACATATCATATGCTGCATATTCATTTTTATTGGCCACACATGCTTAGGAATGTTGAGAATTTTGTGAAAAGATGCTTAGAATGCTTGAAAGTAAAGTCTAGAGTCATGCCCCGTGGTTTGTATACCCCTTTAGACATATCTCGCAGCTTCTTGGGAAGACATTAGTATGCACTTTATTGTGGGGTTACTTAGGACTAAGAGGGGAAGAGTGATACGGGATTGTCCGTGATTGACTCGATCTAGGCACAATGATCTCGAAACAGGCTGAATGAAGCAATTTCAGAATGCGGAATGGACGTAGGTGATGAATGGCACAGGAATGGTGAAGAGAAGAACCAAAGAGATGTCAACAAAGGAACCAAGGCTGAAGAGCCAAAACCCCAATCGTGAACGCCCTAGACCCGTCTCCAATACAACTTTACACTAGCTCCGGCTGGACTAGCACAAAGAGGGACTCGTGAAGGCTCGAAGCACCAATCCGAAGGCAGTTTGACACAAACAAGCTCAGCCAAGCAACAACAGCAATGCCAACCAAAAACTCTCTTGTTCTTTGATTGATTTTGTGAAATGATTACAAATGTAATTCTAAGCAATTGGGAATAACGTAACTAATCTGCAGCTAAAGAGGCTATATAAATAGACTCTTTTATCTAGAAAAAAATAAAGAAAAGAAAGCTGAAAACATTAGTGGGAAAGTGGTAATAAGAGAGCTTCCTCTAATGTAGCTAACAACCTAACAAACCACTAATCAGCATGGAAATATGCTGAATTATTCAAACTTATCCTTGGAGTGCAAGCTGGACGTTTTTAACGTTTTTAAGGAACCAAATGGGCTATCCGAATGGGCTGCATTGTTCAACAGATCCATGAGTGATTTGGATGTGTTTAAAGAGCCCAAATGATGATCCGAATGAGCTGAATTGTTACTCTCTTGGGCCTCTTTAAACATGATCAGCTAGCTGCCTTCTTGGGCTGTTTTAGATGTGAGCAACAACTCCCTTTGCTCTTGGGCTGCCTTGGACGTCTCCTCCCTTTGCTCTTGGGTTGCCTTGGACGTGAGCAGCAAGCTAACCTCATGGGTTGCTTTGGACGTGATCAACAGCCTCCTCTTGGGCTGCATTGGGCGTGAGCAACAACCTCCTCTTGGGCTGCATTGGGCGTGAGCATGGGTTGCATTGGGCGGAAGCAACAACCTCCTCTTGGGCTGCATTGGCGTGAGCTTTGGCGTGGGCAACAACCTCCTCTCCTGGCTGCATTGGACGTGAGCAACAACCTCCTCTTGGGCTGCATTGGCGTGAGCAACAGCCTCCTCTCCTGGGCTGCATTGGACGTGATCAACAGCCTGCATGGCCTCCTCGAGCTGCATGGGAAGTGAGCACGTCGGCATGGTCTCCTTGCTTGGTTTGCTTTCTGCTACATTCACCAAAAGATTAACACATGATGTAAGGAAATTAAATGGTTCACGCATTATGTCAAGCAATAGCACTTCCCTTGACATAACCTCTTGGATCTCCTTAGCTCTTGCTCTAGTAATGGGACCTTGATAGCTTCCATGTGATGTTCCTACATCAAAGAGACTCTATTTTTGTGGTGGTAGACAGGTTCTCTAAAATGGCACACTTCATAGCTTGTCACAAAACGGCTGATGCCACTAATGTTGCAAACCTCTTCTTTAGAGAAGTAGTTAGACTACATGGAGTTCCTAGAACCATTGTTGTGATCGGGATGTGAAATTTCTTAGTTACTTTTGGAAGACTTTATGGGATAAGGTAGGTACTAAGTTGTTGTTCTCTACCGCTAGCCATCCTCAAACTGATGGCCAAACTGAAGTAACTAATAGGACTTTAGGGACACTTTTAAGGACTGTAATTAAGAAGAATTGTAAAGAGTGGGAGGATGTGTTACCACATGTTGAGTTTGCATATAACAGGACCATCCATTCTTCCACTAACATGACCCCTTTTAAGTGTGTGTATGGTTTGAATCCCTTAACCCCTTTTGATCTTATGCCGTTACCTTCAAAGGAGCGAGTAGATTTCAATGCAGGTAAACAGGTTGAGTACATTAGGGGATTACATTAAAAGACACGGCTGTGCTTGGAGGGGAAAGCAGCCCGGACCGCAGCTAAGGCAAATAAGGGACGGAGGAAGTTGTTGTTTGAGCCTGGAGATCTCGTGTGGTTACATCTTAGGAAGGAGCGCTTCCAAGAGCTTCGAAAGTCCAAGATATCGCCTAGGGGTACCGGTCCTTTCAAGGTGCTTCACAAAGCCGGTGAGAACGCTTATGTATTGGATCTTCCGGAGGACTTCGGGGTCAGTCCGACCTTCAATGTTAGAGACCTCAGTCCGTTCCCACCTATGGATGTAGAGCTTGAAGATTCGTGGACGAATCCTTCCCAAGAGAGAGGGAATGGTGAGGGACCATCCGAGCTAGCATCTCCGGAGTATGAGGGAGCTATCACACGTTCCCGAGCTAAGAAGATTGAGCATGAGACCGAGGGCTTACTGATTTTATTGGCTACAAGTGTTCATAACGAGGCTTGGCTCCTAAGTAAGCAAGAGAGCAATGACGCCAAATCACAAGACTCGACCAGCCCCGCACATGACGCCGCTGCTCCTCACCACGTTTTCAGCACCGTTCCATGCCTCTCATTGAGGAATGAGGCCTTTTAAGGCCTGCTTAATGATTGTGTGTTTCAAGTAGCCCATTGGGCTTAATTTCCAGATTTTTATTGTGTATTTTGTTTAAGAGCTGAAACTATTTAAAGGCTCTTTCATTGCATTTTACAGAGCTTAATTTTTTGGGTGAAAAACACTTGTTTTCCGTTTTCATCTTCAATCAAAGGAGAGTTTTGATTGAAGAGTTATTGTGATCAGATTTGGCTTATTTGTTTCACGTGTGTCAATTGCTCTCGGGTTCTTGGGGTTCGTGAGATTCCATAAGCATCCTCCTCGTGTTGTCGATATTCTAAGTCGGTTGTGTGGGGTTGTAAGGGGCTGAGTTCCTTGCATCGTTCTTGGTGGTTCTTGATCCCGAGATCAAGGGTTTACACGTCGTTTGTGTCGGGTTCATCCACGTCGGACTGTTCCTTCAATTTCCGTACCTTTGTCTTCAGTTTGGTGTCTTGTTTTGTTCATTTTGTTCGCAGGTCACACAACACACGAACCCTAATCAACGGCTTGCTCTCGTCGTTGCTTCATTTCTTCCTTCCGTCGTCTAGATCGAGTCAGCGTCGGGTCATCCCCGTATCACAATTATTATGAGACTCGAGAGCACGAAGAGGGTGCCTTGTTCGACTTGCAACACAAATCCCAAAGTTGATTGACATACACAAGAACGAGAAAGCTAGATCACACACACAAACTCACAAGACAAGAATGATTGAATTCTCTTGGATTCAATTCTGAAATGCTCTCAGCAAAACTTATATAAAACTTGTCTAACTACAAAAGAAGAGAGAAAAGGCTTTATATACATCCTAGGCCTTTACTTCTAAAACAGAAAAAAAAAACTAATTACAATTATTACATTGAGAGAGAGTTAAATAAAGCCCAGCAAACATATAACACAACTGGGCCTAATTAAACTCTCCTATTCAGTCTCTCGCGTCCACATACTTAAATGATCATCCAACCATGCACATGCACATACGTAAAACCCCTTGTATCTGATTTCAAGGCCTCCGGCTGTCCTTTGAAATGCGTCTCAAGGCCTGCCCAGCAACTAGAAATACAATTTAAGCTCCATTAATCATCTTGGTTGGGATGTGTTCGTGGCTGATTCACAAGATGGTCCTTAGACTTGATGAAGGTGGACTTGGTTTAGCTTCACGGACCATGTTTAGAAAAAGAGCATCCATCTCAGCTTGACGTTTAGCTTGCGCTCTTGTTAGAGTCCCTTGAGATGGGGAAGATGGAGTTAGCTCAGATGATACTTCATCACTCTCCCCTTCTTTGGAAGAATTTGACCTCAAATTGCTTTGATCATCATCCAAGAGCGGAAAAGGACTTAGATCGCTCACATTGATTGTGGGATCACAAGCATAATCATCTGGCAAGTCAAGCATATAGGCGTTGTCACCCGCCTTGTGTAACACCTTGAAAGGCCCATTTCCTCTTGGGAGAGCTTGGATTTCAGAAGCTGTTGAAACCTCTCCTTCCTCAAATTTAGCCATACAAGGTCGTCGGGTTCAAATATAATCTTCTTGCGTCCTTGATTCGCCTTTTCTGCGTTGTATTTGCCTTTCTCCTCGAACTTGATCCTTGTCCTACTATGTAGATCATTGATGTGTTCAACCTGCGTTTTAGCACTTCATCACTCTCCCCTTCTTTGGAAGAATTTGACCTCAAATTGCTTTGATCATCATCCAGGAGCGGAAAAGGACTTAGATCGCTCACATTGATTGTGGGATCATAAGCATAATCATCTGGCAAGTCAAGCATATAGGCGTTGTCACCCGCCTTGTGTAACACCTTGAAAGGCCCATTTCCTCTTGGGAGAGCTTGGATTTCCGAAGCTGTTGAAACCTCTCCTTCCTCAAATTTAGCCATACAAGGTCGTCGGGTTCAAATATAATCTTCTTGCGTCCTTGATTCGCCTTTTCTGCGTTGTATTTGCCTTTCTCCTCGAACTTGATCCTTGTCCTACTATGTAGATCCTTGATGTGTTCAACCTGCGTTTTAGCACTTAAATCCACTCGCTCCTTCTTAGGTAATGGTGTAAGATCAAAAGTGGTTAGTGGATTAAAACCATAAACACACTCAAAGGGAGAGATGGAAGTAGATGAGTGGACGACTCTATTATAGGCAAATTCAACATGTGGGAAGACATCTTCCCATTCTTTCAAATTCTTCTTGATGACAACCCTTAGAAGTGTTGTTAGGGTCCTATTAGTTACTTTGGTTTGCCCATCATTTTGGGGGTGACTTGATGTAGAAAATAACAACTTAGTTCCTAGCTTTCCCCAAAGAGTTTTCCAAAAGTAACTCAAGATCTTAATATCCCTATCACTCACTATTGTCCTAGGAATACCATGTAACCTAACTACTTCCCGAAAGAAAAAATTAGCTACATTGGCTGCATCATCAGTTTTGTGACAAGCAATAAAGTGAGCCATCTTAGAGAAACGATCTACAACCACAAATATCGAATCCCTACCTCTTCTAGTCCTAGGCAATCCCACTATGAAATCCATGCTAATGTCTTCCCAAGGGGTTGTGGGGATTGGTAAAGGTGTATACAATCCATGAGGCTTCACTTTTGATTTAGCTCTAAGGCACTCTAAACACCTTTTAAGCACATTTTCAACATCCCTAAGCATACGTGGCCAATAAAAATGTGAGTGCAGCATAGCATAAGTCTTATCCCTCCCTAAATGACCCATTAAACCTCCTTTATGGGCTTCTTCTACTAACAACAAACAAAGGGAACACCTAGGTATGCACACCTTATCTACTCGAAATAGAAATCCCTCGAACAAATAGAATTTATCTAAGGAACCTTTTTGCACACAAAGCTTATATGTTTCTCCAAAGTCAAGGTCAGATTCATAGAGATCCTTAATGTAAACAAATCCTAACACCCTAGCATCCAATGTAGTTAGCAATGTATGCCTCCTAGAAAGAGCGTCCGCAACTACATTGTCTCTTCCCTTTTTATACTTGATAATATAGGGAAAAGTCTCAATAAATTCCATCCATCTACCATGCCTCCTATCTAGTTTATCTTGACTCCGAAAATGTTTCAAAGATTCATGATCAGAATGCAAAATAAACTCTCTAGGCCACAAGTAGTGTTGCCATGTCTTAAGTACTCTAAATAATGCATACAACTCTTTATTATATGTAGAGTAGTGAAGACATGCCCCTTTAATTTTTTCACTGAAAAAGGCAATAGGCTTACCTTCTTGCTTAAGCATACCTCCTATGCCAATTCCCGATGCATCACACTTCACTTTGAAAGGCCTAGTGAAGTCAGGGAGAGCTAGTAAGGGTCTTCGGTGAGAACCAACTTTAGCTTGTTGAAAGCTCGTTCTTGAGCTGCTTCCCACACAAATGGTGCATGTTTCTTGCAAATCTCCGTTAAGGGTGCAACAATGGTACTGAAGTCTCTCACAAAGCGCCTATAGAAACTTGGAAGCCCATGGAAACTCCTTACATGGCTAATGGATGTAGGTGTTGGCCAATCTCGAATGGCTCTAATCTTCTCCTCATCCACTTGTAGACCTTGTGCAGTCACTTCAAAACCAAGAAATATAACTTCATTAGTGCAAAAGCTACATTTCTTTAGGTTGGCATACAAGTGTTCAACCCTAAGGGTAGAAACAACTTCCCTTAGATGTTCTCCATGCTCCTCTAGGGACCTGCTATAGATTAAGATATCATCAAAATACACTACAACAAATCTCCCAATGAATTGTCTCAAAACATGATTCATTAAACGCATAAAAGTAGATGGAGCATTGGTTAACCCAAATGGCATAACAAGCCATTCATACAACCCAAATTTAGTCTTGAAGGCTGTCTTCCACTCGTCCCCCTCCTTCATTCGAATATGATGGTAGACACTCCGAAGGTCTATCTTGCTGAATGTAGTGGCGCCATGGAGCTCATCAAGCTTGTCATCGAGGCGGGGAATAGGGCGGCGGTACTTAATGGTTATGTTGGTTATAGCCCTACAATCAACACACATCCTCCAAGTGTTGTCCTTCTTAGGCACTAATAGGACGGGAACGGCGCAAGGGCTAAGGCTTTCTCTAACATATCCCTCATCTAGGAGGTCTTGGACTTGGTTTTGGATCTCTTGACCCTCGTTAGGGTTCATCCTATAGGCTGGTTTGTTAGGAAGGGTAGCTCTGGGGATAAGGTCAATCTGATGCTCTATGCCTCTCAAAGGTGGAAGGCCATGAGGTATCTCTTCCGGAAACACATCCTTAAACTCCTCTACGATGGTTGTAATGGTAGGGGGTAAGATAGCCTTTGTTTCTTCACTCACTAAGGTTAGCTCCTTACACAACCTCCTCAAGATAGCATCTAAGGGTAGATACTCGCTTTGGAACTCAAGTTTAGAAGCTAACAAGACCGTAGGAGGCTGAGTTGTGGGTGTGACCAAGAGAGCACTAGGTTGTTGGCTAGGAAACGTGTCTATGCCAGGTTCTTGGTGCCTCGATGACTTGCTCCCCTTCTTAGCTTGTCCTTGCTCTTGTTCACTCGCCTTCTTCTACTCAAATGCCTCCGCAATCTGCAGGGAGTCATAGGTTTTAGAGTAACGGGTTTTTCGTTAAAAGTAAATGAATACCTATTAGTAAAACCATCATGCATAACTCTCCTATCATATTGCCAAGGATGGCCTAATAACACATGACAAGCTTGCATGGGCACAACATCACATAAAACAGTATCCTCATAGTGTCCTAGAGTGAAAGTGATCTTATCTTGCCTATTAACTGATGAGGGACCATCACTAACAGCCCCTACTAGTCCTACAATGCAAGGGCCAATCACTAGATCAAGGGCAAGAACAATTCAAGAGGAGGTGTCCAACTTGTTGGTGTCCTTAGCTCCTAAGGAGACCATTGATGATCCATTGCTGACTGAGGCTTCCTTAGTCACGTTAATGACGATTCCCGATGACTTGGACGTGGAAGGGAGACCATGCACACGTGATTTGGATCCATGCAAGAGCAAAGAAGAGACACTTGTTCCGGAATTGCAAGAAATGGAAGATTGAGGCTTTTGGAGCTTCTTTTGTATTTTATATCATCTTTTGGTATAAAATGAAAGACTTTTTATAACCTTTAGGTTCAAAGCATTTTAAGGGTTATTTTTATTTGTTTTAGTTGTTTTATTTGTTTTATTTTCTTTTTGACAAATGTTATTCCTTTTATTAGATAGGAGGCTTTCTAGGCATATAAAAAGCCTCTCTTAGCTTCTTTCCTGATTAGATAGATTTTTAGCGAATTGATAAACCGTCTCTTTGAGAGATTTTGTTTCCATTCAGAAAATTCAATCAATAAAGTGAGCCATTGATTGAATTGCTGTGAATCCCTGCTAGATTGTTCTTGTGTGTTAATCTCTTTAGAGATTGGTGCTACTAGTCGATACTAGTTCCTTCTTGTGCTTGTCTCCATTGAAGGCTTGTGTAAGGTTATAGAAGAAAGGGTTAAAGGCATCATCTTGCTTGGGTTTTGATCAATCTGATCAAGGTTCTTGTAAGGGAGTCTTTTGGTTCTTTTGGATTTACTTCTACCATACTTCCTACATCCCTTTTCATCCTCTTTTCTTCCATCTTTCCATCGTCATTTTCTTGTTCTAACAATCTGAATTTTGTGCCATTGGTCAAGGAAAAACGTCATTGTTGGTTTCAAGGATTTCCAATCTAGATCTAGTCATTCGCGGCCCCAACCTGTATCATTAACCTTCAATTCACCACAATCATTCATCCAATGCAGCTTATATGGTCTTGGGTGACAAAATGTAGGAAGTTGCAACTTAGAGATCAATTCAGTACTAGCTATGTTGCAACAACTACCTCCATCAATGATAACATTACACACCTTTTCCTTAACCAAACACCTAGTATGAAACAAGTTCTCTCTTTGGTTATCCTCACAAGGGGTAGGTTGTGCACTCAAAGTTCTCCTAGCTATCAAGATATTATCATGCTCAAGATTTTCATCACAAACCATGTTATTAGGATCATTTCCTATGTTTTCAAGCCCATTAGGTTCATCATGAGAATCAAGAACACAAAGCATGTAGTTATTAGCTAGAAATGAGCTAGGATGGTCAAATAACACTCATTTAGCTAGTAAACAATCCCCCTGCTCATATTCAATCCCATCATCATCCAAATCATCATGATCATGCATAGCTCAAAATCATCATTATCATGCTCATGTTCAGATTCGGACTCATATTGTCCTAAATGGTTGATTAACAAAGTTTTCTTGTTAGAACAGTCTTTCATCATGTGTCCTCTACCTTGACACTTAAAGCACACTATATCCCTAGCTCTAGATGAAGGGTTAGAAATACTCCCTTGTGTTCCCTTAGGAAAGGTAGCCGTGGGCTTAGGAGGGGCTGCAAAAGGTGCTTTACGCTGTCCTCCTTGTTCCGGGGCTGTTTTCTCCTTATTAAGCACTCCCCTGTTATAACTACCTTGTTGGCGGTTCCCTTGGTTCTTACAAGAGCTGGAGACACCATAAGAAGCCTTTCCTCCTTGATTTCTCGCTTTTATCTTCCTTTCTACTTTGATTGCGAGGTGGAGTAGTTCTGTCATAGAGCCATAGGGAAAAAGATCTACTTCGTTAGCAAAACTTGAATTAAGGATACGAAGATACCTAGCCATTGTTGATTCTTCATCTTCTCGCACATTGGCCTTTACCATGGCCATTTGCATGGCATTATAGGTCTCCTCAACAGTCATTGATCCTTGCCTCAAGTTCTCCAATCTTTGCCTCAAGTCCCTTGTATAGTATTGGGGAACAAATCGACCTCTCATCAATGTCTTCATATGCTCCCAAGTAACTAATGGTGCATCCAAAGTTCTTCTCCTTTCCTTCACCAAATCATCCCACCATATCATGGCATAGTCAATAAATTCAAGGGCTGCATAGTGTACCTTTTTGTGTTCGGGAAAGCTATGGCATGACCATATTTGCTCTATTTTTGCCTCCTATGCCATATACACATCAGGATCACATTTTCCCTCGAAATTAGGGACTTTCACCTTCACTTTGCCAAGACCGTCATGTTCCGGTTCTCGGTCTCTCCTTTGCTGGACTCCATAGGGCTCACGTCTCCATTCATCGTTACGTCGCCCTTCCTGATGCCTCCTTGGCTGATCTCGCCTTCTCCGTTCATTAGGCATCCATTCCGGTCTCCATTCCTCATTCTCCCCATCGTCCTCCCCTTCTTGGTCATAAACTGGATTATACAATTGGTGAGGATAGTTAGACATATTATCATTAATAATAGGAGAAGAAGGAATTGAAATATGCTTCTTAAAAGCAAGGTTTCCCCAAACAGGTTGGGAAACAATGTTGCCTAAACCATGGGCATGCCTAGAAGATTGTGGAACATTCGAATTCCTTGCTGCTTGGAACGCAACTTGCTGACTTTGAAGGGGAACTCGATCTTGTCCTTGGTTTTGCACCGTCGACTTGTCTCCTATCTCCAAGTTACCTCCTAGTGGTCGAGAATTCGGGGTCACATTAGAGGTCTCAAAGGTAGATACCCTTGTAGTTAGCCCCTTAATGCTATCTTTCAAGCTCTTGATGAGACTGAACAACTCAGGTGTGATAGGCTCAGAGCTCTTTGAATCTGCGGAAGTCCTTGACATGATGCAAAAACACTCAACAACAACAAACACGTTAAGTTAGTTTAAACAAAAATACCTCGCAAGTGTATCACTCAGAAAATAAGGTTCTCTCACTCTCTAGTGGTGTGATACAAGCTTGTTGATGGCTCTTCTTGTATTAATCAAAAACCTCACGTGAGTTCGATTCTTAGTCAAACTGAAGCTTGTAGATAGAAACAAGGTTCGATTTCAGTCACTTCAAAATCGTATTTGACTCAACAAAATAGAAGAAAAGACTCAAACGGAAAGGACAAATTGCACAAATGTTATATGCAACTAAATGACTCAAAAATTTAGAACTCAAGATAAGCTTTGAAAGAACTTACTCGTAAGACCCAACAAGTGAACCCTAGACACCGTAGGATGAGGCTAAGGAAGTCTGAGCTATGGTGTTTGATGGCCGAAAATGGACAGTAGCTAGGTGTGGCTAGATAGGTTCAACGAGATGCTTGGTTCTTCCTCCACTGAGACGAGATACTTGACTTAAGTCCTTTCTTGAAGTCATCTTTGTTGTTGAATAACACTAGGCTAATTACAAACTATGAATAAGAAAGAATGAAATAAAAAAACAATATAAACTAGAATGAAATGAAAAGATCTGATTCCTTTTCCTTTTTTTTTTTGTTGATTTCGGATTTCTTTCTTCTTTTTTTTATCCTTTTTCTTTTCTTTTTTTTTTACTCAAGAAATCAGAAATAAGAAGAAACAAAAAAAGAAAGAAATAAAACTAATTCTTGTTTGCAGATAAAACGTGGGACAAGCTATTGCAAATCTTCAGAATAAGATCAAATCTCAGCTCCTAGATTTGTTGCAACTTATTCAACGTGCCAAATCTGTAGGAGAAAAAGAACTGCTTCAAGTTCTGCGCCGGATTAGTAGGAAATACGCTGAATCAACTCCAATTATGAGTTTACTGGATGCAGGAAGAGAAACAGCCACGTTTGGTTTTTTTGTTCAATGGTTCAAGTGTGGCTAATGTGGTTGAGGGAAAAATGATGGTTGATGGTGGTGTGGTGGTGGTTAGTGCTGGTGCTATGGTGGTTTCCGGTGTCCAAAACTCACAAACAAGGAACAAACTCGTTAGACTAAAACAAAGCTTAAAGTAGAAGAGAGAAACGTAAATAGACTCAAACAAAAGACAATGATCAATTGCAATGATCAAAACAGACTCTTTTTGTGATTTTATGATTGATTTACCGACTCTTTTTGGTGGTTGGACGTCAACTGTGCTCTGATACCAATTGATGCGGGGATTAGCCGCGAAGAACGGATCTAGACGAACAACCTGTTCTGAAGAATGAAGAACACATTTAATTAACAAATATGGACAGCAATGAAAACGATAAAACAAAAAAGGGACAAGAAGAACCGAAAAGAACAATGATAGAACCCTTGGATTCAAGATCCAAGAACCAAACCAATGACGAAACGATAAAACAAAAAAGGGACAAGAAGAATCGAAAAGAACAATGATAGACCCCTTGGATTCAAGATCCAAGAACCAAACCAGTGACGAATTGACCCCGCTTCTTACAACTCCACACAATCGATATGAGAATCGAGAGCACGAAGAGGGTGCCTTGTTCGACTTGCACCACCAATCCCGAAGGAGATTGACATACACAAGAACGAGAAAGCTAGATCACACACACAAACTCACGAGAGAAGAATGATTGAATTCTCTTGGATTCAATTCTGAAATGCTCTCAGCAAAACTTTTATAAAATTTGTCTAACCGCAAAAGAAGAGAGAAAAGGCTTTATATACATCCTAGGCCTTTTCTTCTAAAACAGAAAAAAAAAAAACTAATTACAATAATTACATTGAGAGAGAGTTAAATAAAGCCCAGCAAACTTATAACACAATTGGGCCTAATTAAACTCTCCTATTCAGTCTCTCGCGTCCACATACTTAAATGATCATCCAGCCATGCACATGCACATACGTGAAACCCCTTATATCTGATTTCAAGACCTTTGGCTGTCCTTTGAAATGCGTCTCAAAGCCTGCCTAACAACTAGAAATACAATTTAAGCTCCATTAATCATCTTGGCTGGGATGTGTTCGTGGCTGATCCACAAGATGGTCCTTAGACTTGATGAAGGTGGACTTGGTTGAGCTTCATGGACCATGTTTAGGAAAAGAGCATCCATCTCAGCTTGACGTTTAGTTTGCGCTCTTGTTAGAGTTCCTTGAGGTGGTGAAGATGGAGTTAGCTCAGATGATACTTCATCAGAGCGAGCCAGTTAGAGGAGGGCTTCTCAGACGGGACGGTCTGAGAAGAGGCAGCGCACTGGGCAGACTAGTGGAGTTGGAGGAGCATTTGGTTCTAGACGAGACCAGAGACGTCAGATTTACCCCTCGTTTTCACTGACTACAGATAAGGGACGACAGTGTTACAATTGTGGTGATCTTGGACATTTGAAGCCAGAGTGTCCCAAGCCAGTTGTGACTTCCTTTACCTATGGTAGAATAGGACATCGAGCTGCCTTTTGTAGGCATGGTGGAGTTACATCTCAGCAGGGTTCTTCCCCTGCTAGTTTGGCAGGAGCTGGTCAGAGGACACCTCATCAGCAGACACAAGGACATTAGAGAGTCCCAAATCGTTCTTCTACTCAAGGATCTGCTCCCGGGCCGTGTAGAGGTAGAGGTCGTGGTGGGAGTGCCACTGACACCCGAGGAGCTCAAGGGAGAGCTTTTAAGTTTAGGAGTGCAGAGGATCCACCTGCACCGGCTGCTACAGTACATTTCTACTTCATGGTTTACTAGTTAGAGTTTTGTTTGATACTGGTGCTACGCATTCATTTCTTTCTGATACATGTGTTGAGCGTCAGAGTTTCGCTACTATAGAGGGGATACCCTTTATTATAGGGTTACCTAATGGTATCCGGGTCAGAGGTACCCGTGAGATACGTAGTTGTTCCCTTCGTTTAGGGTCTCGTGTTTTGTTTGTTGACTTCTTAGTCATGCCACTTATGCATAAAGAAGTCATACTAGGTATGGATTGGATGCGTAGACGCCATGCAATTTTAGATGTTGGTAGACGGATTGTTACAGTCTCTACCAAGGTAGGTCAGATTAAGGTCTTCCGAGGTTGGGACCTTAGGAATACAGGTTCTGTTATTAGTGCCGTACGAGCAACTAGACTTATAGCACAAGGATGTGATGCCTTCTAGTGCTACGCCATGAAGGATAGAGAGAGGCCAGCTTTGGAGGACATACTAGTGGTCTGCGAGTTTGCAGATGTATTTGTTGAGCCGTCGAGCTTGCCGCCTCAAAAGAGTATGGATTTCAGTATCGAGTTGGAGCCTGGTACAAGACTCATCTCGAAGGCCCCATACCATATGGCTCCTGTCCAGATGTTGGAGCTGAAGAAGCAAATCGAGGAGTTGGCTGAGAAGGGCTTCATACGCCCTAGCGTTTCACCATGGGGTGCACCTGTCCTTTTCGTGCGGAAGAAGGACGGATCGTTCCGACTGTGTATCGATTTCAGAGAGCTGAAAAGGTGACCATGAAAAACAAGTATCCATTGCCTCGTATTGATGATCTACTTGATCAGCTTTAGGGAGCGACTGTATTCTCCCGGATTGACTTGCATTCATGATATCACCAGCTCAGAGTGAGAGAGCAGGATGTGCACAGGATGGCATTTCGTACCCGTTATGGACACTACGAGTTTTTTGTTATGCCATTCGGGCTGACGAATGCCCCAGCAGTCTTCATGGAGTTGATGAACAATATCTTCATCGACTACCTTGATCAGTTTGTAGTGGTCTTCATTGATGACATTTTGGTATACTCTCGTAGTAGAGAGGAGCATGCCGGTCATCTGAGGACGGTTTTGCAAATTTTGAGGGATCAAAAGCTGTATGCCAAGCTCTCTAATTGCGAGTTCTGGATGTCTGAGGTTACTTTCCTTGGGCATATCATCTCCGCCGATGGGATTATGGTTGATCTAACAAAGATCGAGTCTGTTGCTGCATGGACAATGCCGACGAATGTCAAGGAAATGCGTAGCTTTCTTGGCCTAGCCGGATATTACAAACGCTTTGTGGAGTGATTTTCTGTGATTGCCCATCCACTAACGAGTATTTTGGGGAAGACTACCAGATTTGTGTGGACCGATCAGTGTGCCCAGAGTTTTGAGGAGTTGAAGAGGCGTTTGACTTCTACTCTTGTCTTGGCACAACCAGAGGGTTCTGATGATTTTGTGGTCTATAGTGATGCATCCAAGCTAGGCTTGGGATGTGTATTGATGTAGAGGGGCTTGCCTATGTGTCTAGACAGTTGAAGACGTATTAGGAGAACTACCCGACTCATGATCTGGAGTTGACAACGGTAGTTCATGCTTTGAAGGTTTGGAGACATCACATGTATGGTACCACATGTCAGATCTTCACAAACCATAAGAGTCTGAAGTACATTTTTACGAAGCGGGAGTGATACGGGGATGACCCGACGTTGGCTCGATCTAGACGACGGAAGGAGGGAAAGACGCAGAAGACGGATCAAACGGCCGGCTAGGGTTTCGTGAGCTGTGTGACCTGCGAATAAAAGGAACAAGAAGACGCTAAATCGAATACGAAGGTACGGAAACTAAAGGAAAGGTACGATGTAGATGAACCCGACACAAACGACGTGGAAACCCTTGATCTCGGAATCAAGAACCACCAAGAACAATGCAACGAACTCAGCCCCTTACAACCTCACACAGTCGACTTAGAACTTCGACAACACGAGGAGGATGCTTATGGAATCTCACGAACACCAAGAACCCGAGAGCAATTGACACACGCGAAACAACTAAGCCAAATCTGATCACAATAACTCTTCAATCAAAACTCGCCTTTGATTGAAGATGAAATCTGAAAACAAGTGTTTTTCACCAATAATAATCTACCTAAAAAGTAATGAAAAGAGCCTTTAAATAGTTTCAGCTCTTTAAACAAAAGACATAATAAAACCTGGAAATTAAGCCCAATGGGCTACTTAAAACACACAATCACTAAGCAGGCCTTAAAAAGCCTCATTCCTCAATGAGAGACATGGAACGGTGCTGGAAACGTGGGGAGGAGCAGCGGCGTCATGTGCGGGGCTGGCCGAGTGTAATATCCAGATTTTTTATTCCGTTTAATTCCGAATAAATTCGGACTTCGAGCCGTTGACGATTCCCATTCTATCTAGTATTTCTTTCTTCACAAATTTTATCATTTTATGTAGAATTTAATTCACATAAAATGATAGAATTATATCAAACCCTAAGTCTTATAATTATTTATCATTTTATGTAGAATTTAATTCACATAAAGTGATAGAATTATATCAAACCCTAATTCTTATAATTATTTATCATTTTATGTAGAATTTAATTCACTTAAAATAATAGATACATATCAAACCCTAATTCTTAACGACGACTTTAGACGAGAATGTGACAAAGTTGTGACAAGACCATGACAGAGCTAAGACGAGGTCATGACGAAGCCCGACAACTCTGTGACGAAGTCATGAATGGGCCTGACAAAGCCATGACGAGTTTTTGGCGAGTTTTGACAACTCAGCCCACCTTAATTTTCACAGCTCCAGCCCACTTCCTCCCTTAATTTTTCAGCCTGACCTTGCCTTGCTGCAGCCCGTCTGTATGGTGATTGTGCCAGCCCAGCAGCATATCCAGCCCTCCAGCCCAGCAGAAGTGAAGAGGAGAAGCCGGCCCTATCTCCTTGCAAGCCCTAGAGCACATCGATCCTTCCTGCAGATCACACGCTCCTTTGATAGACGTTACAAAGAAACAGTAACTTCCCACATTTTACACCTTCCATTACTCCCTCATCTGATACGTTTCATCACCATCAGATGCCTCTTACGCACCTACCACATTTGCAGCAGACGAAAGAAGCAGTAGCGAGTAGCCGGACGCCCAGCCTTCTGCACCCGACGTGGCCTTAGTAGACAGATGAGAAGAAGCTCCACCCATTTGCAACAGGCGTGAAGATTGCGTGGTGATCAACCCTCTATTACAGCATCTCTAACGCTGCACATAGGTCCTCAACGCAACAGTAGGCAACATCAACGGTCTTCAACATCGATCTTCTGCACGTGGATCTCGCAAACAGCCAGCCATCCAAGATCTATCTCCTTTGCACCACAGCAGCCCCGGCCTTATACTCCCCTCTGTGACAGGAGGCAAGCGAAGACGGAGGCACTCCGTCCCTGCTGCACGTGAAGCAGTACACTCCCAAGCAGCCCCTTCCTTGTCGTGCAACCGCCACCAACATCATAGGGACAAATCTCGCCTCTTCACACCAATAGATCTCTTGCAAGCGGCCTCTCCGCTTCTGTGCAACAGCTGGCTCGACAACAACCTTGTGCAACATCCTATCTCCCTTCGAGACTTGGAATCGAATAAGGTGGATACCCTTGATTCCTTGCACTTCTTTCCACACCTTTTGTGTCTAATGAATGCTCTTCATGTCTCCTAATCATGCTCAGAACATCCATAGAAGAAACAGTGAAGATATAGGAGTTTGCTGAGTTTTCGGAAGTGAAGAACAGAATTTGGCCCCAGTTTTGGGTAGGTTAGACTCCACCTTTACTACTGATCGGATATGTTTTAGTCTATATTGTATAGTATAACATACTAAAATTTGAGAGGAATCTGAGCTACGGTTTGAGAGATATTGTGTTCCAAAGTTGACTCCTCATGCAGTTTTATAAATGTGCTGAGTTGAGAAAAACAGCATCCCATGCTGTTTTGTGAGATAGTTTTGAATAGGCTTTTGATCTCTGTTGGGCTTGAATTTTTTATATGATATATTTGACATATTTTTATAGATCATATTAAAATTTGGGAAGAATCGGAGTTACGGTTTGAGAGTTATGATGTTGTAAAGTTGACTCCTCATGTAGTTTTTATAAGTGTGCTGAGTGTTGATAAAAACAGCATTGTGAGATGGTTTTGAATAGGATTTTGATCTCCTTTGCTTCTGAATTTTGGATATATTATAGATAAGATTTTATAGTAGAACATATCAAAATTTGGGATAAATCCAGCGAGCGGTTTAGGAGTTATGATTTTTCAAAGTGTACTCAGATTTTTGCTAAGTATAGGAAACTTCAAGTGTTGTAACCAACTTTGGAAACTTTTGTAGAAGTGAAGGGTGAACAGTTTTAAGAAATTCTTGCTCCTAAGAGTAGATGAGATATCATAGATGATCTAGGGAATTATTTCGGAATTTTTATAAGATTATTCGAATTTCATATTTGAAGCCGAAGTTGGACGTTAACGATCTTTCCGAAAATAGGAAAATGGGTAAATTGCCAGTTTGTAACCAAAATCATCTTTAGGAGTTAGAATATGACTTTTTAGTCTCAAATAAGGGTTTATTCATGAATTATGGAATTTTTGGAAGTTTCAGGACCAAGGGTAAAATAGTCAGTTTACCATAAATTGATATTGTATTAAATTCTGTTCTAATAGGATCTACTATCTTAGAAGTCTTAGACTTCTAATTACCTAGAAAGTGTGCTGACACACTTTCCTCCTTTCACAGGCAACCGAGTTATACAGTTACAGATTGAGTTGTGATTAAGAAAGTCGAGATTTGATTCAAGTAATCCGTGGACTTACTTAGCTGGCTTCTTGCATGTGTGTGATGTGTATGAGTCGTGTTTGTTAGTTAAGATAAATAACGAAGCCGAAATAGGCCGACTTTAGTATATTGTGTAATTGACCCAAGTGTATGATAACGGGTCGTGACATCATCTGCGTAGCTCTTGCGAGAGTCTAGGAGGTTCCCTGCGACCAGCCCAGTCCGGTAGATGGTCAAATGCATTAGTACCATTCCGCGTTGGTAAACGGGGACAGGAGCGAGGTTTTGGAATCCCTCGTGTCACAAAATAAGTATCATTAGTAATGACATATCACCTAATTAAAGATAATAAAAGGATTGATTGTTGTATGTTGATTGTGTATGTTGTGTGTTTGTGCTTTTACCTTTATACTTATGCATAGAATGTTAGCTAACGGTTTTATACCGCTTGTAGATGCCTTGCAGGTTAAGACAGTTGTAGAGAGATCCGGAGGAAATGATCAGCCGGGTCCACGTACTCTTTTAGTTGGGGCGAGGTTGTCTTATGTTCTTTATATGAGTCGTTTTAGTACCGTTGCTTTGTAAGGCTGATACATATCCTTCATGTAAATATTGTTTAAAGTTTTCAAGTATTTTAATACTTTTGTGCCTTGTTGTAAGATCCTAGTAAAATTGTTGTCAAACTAAGGTCGGGACCCAATGTGAGGTCCTAACTAGTAGCTCCCCGAGTTCAGAGAATTTGGAGTGTTACACCGAGTCCTGTGTCTTGGCGTCATTGCTCTCTTGCTTACTTAGGAGCCAAGCCTCGTTTTGAACACTTGTAGCCAATAACATCAGCAAGCCCTCGGTCTCATGCTCAATCTTCTTAGCTCGGGAACGTGTGATAGCTCCCTCATACTCCGGAGATGCTAGCTCGGATGGTCCCTCATCATTCTCCCTCTCTTGGGAAGGATTCGTCCACGAATTTTCAAGCTCTACATCCATAGGTGGGAACAGACCGAGGTCTATAACATTGAAGGTCAGACTGAGCCCGAATTCCTCCGGAAGATCCAATACATAATCGTTGTCGCCGGCTTTGTGAAGCACTTTGAAAGGACCGGTACCCCTAGGTGATAGCTTGGACTTTCGCAACTCTTGGAAGCGCTCCTTCCTAAGATGTAACCACACGAGATCTCCGGGCTCAAACAACAACTTCCTCCGTCCCTTGTTTGCCTTAGTTGCGGTCCGAGCGGCTTTCTCCTCCAAGCACAACCGTGTCTTTTCATGTAATCCCCTAATGTACTCAACCAGTTTACCTGCATTGAAATCTACTCGCTCCTTTGAAGGTAACGGCATAAGATCAAAAGGGGTTAAGGGATTCAAACCATACACACACTTAAAAGGAGTCATGTTAGTGGAAGAATGGATGGTCCTGTTATATGCAAACTCAACATGTGGTAACACATCCTCCCACTCTTTCAAATTCTTCTTAATTACAACCCTTAAAAGTGTCCCTAAAGTCCTATTAGTTACTTCGGTTTGGCCATCAGTTTGAGGGTGGCTAGCGGTAGAGAACAACAACTTAGTACTAGCTTACCCCATAAAGTCTTCCAAAAGTAACTAAGAAATTTTACATCCCGATCACTAACAATGGTTCTAGGAACTCCATGTAGCCTAACTACTTCTCTAAAGAAGAGGTTTGCAACATTAGTGGCATCATCCGTTTTGTGACAAGCTATGAAGTGTGCCATCTTAGAGAACCTGTCTACCACCACAAAAATAGAGTCTCTTCCTCTCTTAGTCCTAGGTAATCTGATACGGAACCGAAAACGAAGAAGCTGATTGATGGTGAAGTTTGTAATCATTAGTTGCCTAAATTGTTTGTGTTTTGATTAGGATTAAGTTGTTTATTTGGGGCCGGTTCACTTGCATTTTAAGAGCCGGTTCATTGCTTTATTTTCTTAGTTATTTTAGGTTTATTAATTGTTGGTTTAGTTGTCTTTATTTTAGTTTTTGGAAGATGCCTATTTAAGGGAGTTTCTTCTCCTTTGTAAGAACAAGTTTTTGATGCAATAGATAAGCAGTCGTTGAGTTGATTGAACGTCTTTCCCTCTCGCCTCCAATGGAGATTGGAGCTCGAGTTGTATGGTTCTTGTGAGATGGGCCTAGATTACTCGATGAGCGGGTTTATCACATCATTTGCAATTGTGTCTTGGCTCTTTAGCCATGGTGCTTTGCATTGTTTGGGATGGGTTTCTCATAATCGGTCCATCGCCTTATAGACGAGAGGGTTGTGTCGTTCTTGGATTCGGTACTTGATCAATCTAGTCCATGGGTTGTACCGTTTGTGGTATTGGTTATTGGCTGATTGTATCAATGGGTTGGTTCAAGGGTAGCATAGCTTGCTTGCCTCCTATCTTTCCCTTTCGTAGCTTTAGTTTCCCTTTCCACAAAAGAGTCTACAAGAGTCCGCAACTATGAGTCCCATGGAGTCGTTTTCAGTTTTCTCGTGTTGATGGTGCTAGATCCGGCTCGACGGGCTAAATCCCCGTATCAGATTGGTATCAGAGCCATATGCGCCGTCAACGTTCCGGTTCGTGATGTTCATCGGGTGTCCTTGGTGTTTCCGCCGCCCTAACCTCAGCCAAACTGCCGCCCACGTACACTCTCCATTGTTTCGACCAAAAAAAAAAACCGCCCACTACCCCCTCCTACACGTTTCAGCCTTGCCTCCATGAAATTAGCAATGCCCATAACCACATCCTACATTTTAGCCATCACATTTCAGCCTATGTGATCCTATCACTTTGCCTCCACAAAATTAGCTAACCCTCGTAACCACCTCCTACATTTTAGCCATCACGTTTCAGCCTATGTGATCCTATCACTTTGCCTCCACAAAATTAGCTAACCTATAACCACCCCCTACATTTTAGCCACCACGCCTCCTTCTTCTACTCCGTCAAACTGTAGCGCCCTCACGCCTCTCCCTCTTCTACTCCGTCAAACTGTAGCGCCCTCACGCCTCTCCCTCTTCTACTCCCGTCAAACTGCAGTGCCCTCACGCCTCTCCCTCTTCTACTCCCGTCAAGCTGCAGCACCCTCACGCCTCCCTCTTCTACTCTCGTCGAACTGCAGCGCCATTACGCCTTTCCCTCTTCTACTTCCGTCAAACTGCAGCGTCACCGCCGCCCTTCTTCTCTCCCGTTGAGCTGCTGCGTCGCATCCATGTCACCTAGTCTACGGCCTTCAACCACGGCCTTGCAAGACGAGGATCCCCGTATCAACATCGGCCTCCCATGGAGTCGTCTTCAACCGCTCGTGTTCCAGCCCGTACAGGACGCCCACGTTCTAAGGCAAACCGCAAGCCACCATCATGCCTCGACGCTGAGACCGCTCATCAAGCTCGGAGGAGGTCCACTCATGCGGCCGGGACATGGGTTTGGGTCAACATACCGCAGCGAGGCCGCCCTCGGCTTGACGCGAACCCAAACGGTCTAGGGCCTTTTCGGGTCCTTGCCCGTGGGTTTGGTTATGTGCACATAGTTAACTGGCCGGATGATAAGGGTAATGTTAGTCGTTTCATTGCGTCGGAGTACCTCTACCATGTATTGCCTCCATCGGACTTACCACAAGCTTCGGGGTCGAAGCTTTTCCAAGAAGGAGAGAATTATACGGAACTGAAAACGAAGAAGCTGATTGATGCTGAAGTTTGTAATCATTAGTTGCCTAAATTGTTTGTGTTTTGATTAGGATTAAGTTGTTTATTTGGGGCCGGTTCACTTGCATTTTAAGAGCCGGTTCATTGCTTTATTTTCTTAGTTATTTTAGGTTTATTAATTGTTGGTTTAGTTGTCTTTATTTTAGTTTTTGGAAGATGCTTATTTAAGGGAGTTTCTTCTCCTTTGTAAGAACAAGTTTTTGATGCAATAGATAAGCAGCCGTTGAGTTGATTGAACGTCTTTCCCTCTCGCCTCCAATGGAGATTGGAGCTCGAGTTGTATGGTTCTTGTGAGATGGGCCTAGATTACTCGATGAGCGGGTTTATCACATCATTTGCAATTGTGTCTTGGCTCTTGAGCCATGGTGCTTTGCATTGTTTGGGATGGGTTTCTCATAATCGGTCCATCGCCTTATAGATTAGAGGGTTGTGTCGTTCTTGGATTCGGTACTTGATCGATCTAGTCCATGGGTTGTACCGTTTGTGGTATTGGTTCTTGGCTGATTGTATCAATAGGTTGGTTCAAGGGTAGCATAGCTTGCTTGCCTCCTATCTTTCTATTTCGTAGCTTTAGTTTCCCTTTCCACAAAAGAGTCTACAAGAGTCCGCAACTATGAGTCCCATGGAGTCGTTTTCAGTTTTCTCGTGTTGATGGTGCTAGATCCGGCACGACGGGCTAAATCCCCGTATCACCAAAATAAAGTCCATACTAATGTCTTCCCAAGGAGCTGCGGGAATGGATAAAGGGGTATACAAACCATGGGGCATGACTCTAGACTTTGCTTTCAAGCATTCTAAGCATCTTTTCACAAATTTCTCAACATCCCTAAGCATGTGTGGCCAATAAAAATGAGTATGCAACATATGATATGTCTTATCTCTACCAAAGTGACCCATCAAACCTCCCCTATGGGATTCATCCACAAGTAAAAGCCTAAGAGAACACTTTGGAATGCACACTTTATCAACTCTAAACAAGAAGCCATCAAACAAGTAAAACTTATCTACAACCCCTTTTTCCACACAAGCTTTATAAACCTCTCCAAAATCATCATCCTTTGCATATAAATCCTTAATGTAAACAAAGCCAAGAACTCTAGCATCCAATGTAGTTAGCAAAACATGTCTCCTAGAAAGTGCATCAGCTACTACATTATCTTTTCCTTTCTTGTAATTAATCACATATGGAAATGTTTCAATGAACTCCATCCACCTACCATGCCTTCTATCAAGTTTATCTTGGCTCCTAAAGTGTTTTAATGATTCATGATCAGTATGCAACATAAACTCTCTAGGCCAAAGATAATGTTGCCAAGTCCTAAGCACTTTAAACAATGCATAAAACTCCTTATCATAAGTAGAATAGTTTAGAGTTGGACCTTTCAATTTATCACTAAAGAAGGCGATGGGTTTGCCCTCTTGCATAAGTACTCCACCAATTCCTATACCCGACGCATCATACTCCACCTCAAATGGCCTAGTGAAGTCCGGGAGAACAAGCAATGGGGCGTTGGTCAACATCCATTTGAGCTTTTCGAAAGCTCTCTCTTGGGCCTCTCCCTACACGAATGGTATATTCTTCTTAGTGATCTCGGTTAGAGGGGTGGCTATGGTACTGAAATCTCTCACAAATTGCCTATAAAAGCTAGCCAATCCATGAAAGCTGCGCACATCACCAAGAGACGTCGGGGTTGGCCTATCTCGAATAGCTTTGATTTTCTCCTCATCTACTCGCAGCCCTTGAGCACACACTACAAAGCAAAGAAATATAACTTTATTTGTGTAGAAATCACACTTCTTAATATTATTATATAAGTGTTCAAGTCTAAGAGTAGAAACAACCTGACGTAGATGATCCGCATGCTCCTCTGCGGACCTGCTATAGATGAGTATGTCATCGAAGTAGACAACGACAAACTTCCCTATGAACCTCCTCAAAACATGGTTCATGAGGCGCATGAATGTGTTGGGCGCATTAGTCAAACCGAATGGCATAACAAGCCACTCATAGAGCCCAAACTTGGTCTTGAATGCCGTCTTCCATTCGTCGCCCTCCTTCATTCGAATCTGATGATAGCCACTTCTAAGGTCGATCTTGGAGAAGGTAGTTGTTCCATGTAGCTCATCCAGCATGTCATCAAGGCGGGGAATGGGATGACGGTACTTGATGGTGATGTTGTTGACAACTCTACAATCAACACACATTCGCCAAGTGTTGTCCTTCTTAGGGACTAGTAGAACCGGAACCGCCATAGGACTAAGGCTCTCTCGAATGTTGCCCTTATCAAGGAGCTCTTGTACCTGCATTTGAATCTCCTCACTCTCCTTTTGGTTCATTCTATAGGCGGGTCGGTTTGGGAGAGTAGCTCCGGGAATAAGATCTATTTGGTTCTCAATACCCCGCAATGGTGGCAACCCGGGGGGTATTTCATCCGGAAACACATCTGCAAACTCATCCAAAATAGCTAAAATACTAGGGGTTGAATCAACTAGGGTCGAGTTGCTTACCAAATTCAACCCTTTACACAAACACACGAGTGCAACATCGGGAGGTAGGTAATTTGTGATGTACTCCCTCTTGGCTGCGAGCAATGTCCTCGGTGGTGGCTGGACGGCTGCTGCGATTGCTTTGCCTTTGGTGGCAGTCCTTGCTGCAGCGCAGTTGTCCATGGCGTCGGCCTCCTTGGCGGCTGCAGAAAGCGCTCCTCCCTTGGCCGGCGTCGTCTCGGTGTAACCACTGCTTGTTTGGACAACTTCTCTTTATTTCTTCTCAAAAGCCTCCGCAATCTGCATAGGAGTCATAGGCTTGAGAGTAACAAGTTTATGTTTAAAGGTAAAAGAATACTTGTTAGTAAAACCGTTATGCAACACTTTCCTATCATATTGGCAAGGTCGGCCTAACAAAACATGACAAGCTTGCATTGGAACCACATCACATAGAATAGTGTCTTCATAATGTGCTAAGGTAATGTGAATTTTAGCTTGCTTGTTTACCTTAAGCTCACCACAATCATTCATCCAATGTAGCTTGTAAGGCCTAGGGTGGTAGAAAGTTGTTATTTGCAATTTAGAAATCAATTCCGTGCTAGCTATGTTGCAACGACTCCCACCATCAATTATAACATTACAAGCCTTCCCCTTTACTAAGCATCTAGTGTGAAATAGATTTTCTCATTGATTATCTTCACAAGGAGTAGGTTGTAAGTGTAAAGTCCTCCTAGCTGTCAAGGTTTCCCCATGTTCATACCCTATATCCTCATCATCATCATTATCAAAAATAGGATTGTCAATAACATTGTCAAATTCATTTTCATCATTGTCGGTTTCCGACTCATATTGACCTAGATGATTGATTATAAGGACTCTTTTGTTTGGACATTCTCTCATCATGTGCCCTTTACCTTGGCACTTAAAACAAGTCACATCTCTAGCTCTAGAATTAGCATTAGGCACAAGGGGGTTAGGGTTACTTAGCTTTGATCCCGAAGGAGCAGCCGGGTTTGCCTTGGGAGGATACGATGAACCGGAGGGTGTGGCACCACGCCTAGCAGTGGTGTCGGCTCCTTGTGCAGCGGCTGTTCCTCCCTTCGCAGCGGTGTTCTCCTTTTCGTAGGACGAGTTCTTCCACTTGTTCACTGCATTTGGTGCATTGTATCCCGTTCCTTGGTACCTACTCTTGGACTTCCTTTCCACTTTTATCGCTAAATGTAGCAATTCTGTCATAGAACCATATGGAAACAAATCCACCTCGTTAGCTAAAGAAGGATGCAATACTCTAAGATACCTTGCCAAGACATCCTCCGACACATTGGCTCGGGCCATTGCAACTTGCATGGCATTGAAAGTTGCCTCGGCACTCAGATTGCCTTGCCTCAAGTTCTCAAGGCGTTGCCGAAGCTCCCTATGGTAATGGTGAGGTATGAACCGAGCTCTCATCATTGCTTTCATTTGTTCCCAAGTAGCCACGGGGGGATCAAGAGCAAGCCTCCTTTCCCGTAGTAGCTTGTCCCACCAAATAAGAGCAAATTCATGAATTCCAAAGCTGCCAATTGCACCTTCTTGTGCTCGGGAAAATTGTGGCAGGACCAAATTTTTTCTATCTTGGTCTCCCACAACATATATGTATCCGGATCACAATTTCCCTCGAAGACGGGGATTTTCACCTTTATCTTACCAATCCCGTCTTGTTCGGATTCCCGGTTCCTACGTTGATATCCTTGATACCCTTGCTGCGGTGGTGGAGCCCAAGCCTCTCCCGTCATTGATTGTTCCTCTTCCTCATTGTACCTGTGCACATTAATGGGAGGGACAACGTTTCTAGGTAAAGGAGAGTTGGGACGAGGATCATACCGATATCGGTGACTCGGGTGGCCTTGAAGAGGCGGCTGCAAAAGGTCCTACGGTGTATTGCCTTGTTGCGCCATGGTAGCGGCCTCAAATGCGGCTCGTTGGTTGGGCAAAGGACCTCGGGGCTGCGGTGGCTGCTGTGAATGGTCTCCTTGCTCAAAGGCTGAAGCTAAGGGCTGGCGAGCTTCTAGAGCCCTCATCCGAGTGGTCAAAGCGGCAATGTTGTCGTTCATTTGCTTCAACAAGCTGAATGTTGTCGGATCTGTCGGCTTGGGGCTCGTCGTCGAAACACGGCTATGTGTAGACATTATCACAAAGAAAACAAACACTGAATTATGTTAAGGTTAGAAATCAAAATACCTCTCAAGTGTTTCACTCCTTTTTCCGCTCACACTCTTGTGATAGTCGGGCTTGTTGATGGATCGCTTCGAATGATTCAAGAACCCCACTTGAGTTAAGGTGTCTAGGTATCCAAAACAACCAAAAATCGATTAGGCTCAATGCAATTCAGTTCAATGCGAAATCAGCTCAAACTCAACAATACTCACGAATGGACAAAATTGAATCACAAAGACTTAAGAAGATTACCAAACAGAATGTTTGAAGAGAAGAAAAAAAAAAAGAAGACTCACCGATTAAAGCTCTACTTGTTGCACTTCCGGACTGCCTTGGAGTGTGAGTAATCCGAGGCTAGGTTAGAGGTAGCAAGGTGAGAGGGAAGACGTGGTGAGGGATGAGGGTGCGGACGATGAGGGTGCGGAGCTGGCTAAGGGCGATGGGGCGCTGATGGTTTAGCCGAGTGTATGGTCTTGCTGAAAGTCTCGAGAGGGCTGGGACATAATAACGTGAATAGGCAGTTTACACCACAAGATAACATACAAGACTAAAGATCACAAAATTAAATAAAATGTAACAAAACTTCTCTTTTTTTTTTTTGATTGGTCAGCTTCGCTTTTTTTTTTTTTGAATGATATGCTTTCTTTTTGTTACCTCAAATGTAGGAACTTCCTTGTCCAACAAATCTGGCCAATAATTACAAAATAAATTAAAATTGGAACAAAAGAGATCTTCTACTTGTGCTTGAATGTGGGAATGTGGAATTTGAAGAAGAACAAGTCCAATGGAAGCTGATTAGTCACAACCGATTAGGGTACAGCCGTTTAGGGCACAACCGGTTTAGGGCACAACCGAGTAGGGCACAACCGGTTTAGGGCACAACTGAGTAGGACACAACCGGTAACAATGGTGATGGTCCGGCAGGGCGTGTGTAAGCAAAGATGGCTGCAGTAGGGTATGTTACGTTGATGGAGATGGTGATGGCCGGCCTAGGATACTCAAAAACCAACACAACCTTTAACACAACAAGTCAAGCACAATCAGTTTCCAGAACACAAGAAGAAAGCTCCAAAAATTCAAAACTGACACGATAAGAAGGAAAGACACAAGATCGATCCGTCGTCAACCGGAGCTCTGATACCAATTGATACGGGGATGACCCGACGTTGGCTCGATCTAGACGACGGAAGGAGGGAAAGACGCAGAAGACGGATCAAACAGCCGGCTAGGGTTTCGTGAGCTGCGTGACCTGCGAATAAAAGGAACAAGAAGACTCTAAACTGAATGCGAAGGTATGGAAATTACAGGAAAGGTAGATGTAGATGAACCCGACACAAACGACGTGGAAACCCTTGATCTCGGGATCAAGAACCACCAAGAACGATGCAACGAACTCAGCCCCTTACAACCTCACACAGTCGACTTAGGGCTTCGACAGCACGAGGAGGATGCTTATGGAATCCCACGAACACCAAGAACCCGAGAGCAATTGACACACGCGAAACAACTAAGCCAAATCTGATCACAATAATTCTTCAATCAAAACTCGCCTTTGATGAAGATGAAACCTGAAAATAAGTGTTTTTCACCAATAATAATCTACCTAAAAAGTAATGAAAAGAGCCTTTAAATAGTTTCAGCTCTTTAAACAAAAGACATAATAAAATCTGGAAACTAAGCCCAATGGGCTACTGATGAAGGGTCATCCGAGCTAGCTCCATCTTCAACACCACAAGGAGCCCTAACAAGAGCTCAAGCCAAACGCCAAGCGGAGATGGATGCTATCTTCCTAACCATGGTTCAAGAAGCTCACCCAAGCTCACTTCCAATGAGTCCAAGGCCCTTCATGATGCTTAGCCACGTTGGACTAGCCAAGAAGAAGTTGAATGGAGCATAGGAGAGCTTCACGTGTGCATGTGCATGGCTGGCGTGAGAAGCTAGTTAGAGAGTGTTAACTAAAGCCTAGAATTAGTCTATTTTATGGATTTATTTAAAACACTCTAAATTGTAATTATTGTTTTTATTTTTCCTTTCTATTTTTAGGAGAGAAGGCTAGGCTGTATATAAGCCTTTCTCTCTTCCTTTTTGAGGGAGAATACGTGAAACACATTGCCTAAGTGCCAAATTGAACCCCTTTGAGTTTAGCCTCTTGTCTTGTGAGAATTGTGGTGTTAGCATAGCTTTCTCGTTCTTCTGTGTGTCAATCTCCTTCGGGTTGGTGCTACAAGTCGAATCGAAGCAACCTCTTCGTGCCTTCGATAACCCTAGATCGATTGTGTGAAGTTGTAAGAAGCGGGGTCGAATCGTCATCGGTTTGGTTCTTGGATAATCGAATCCAAGGGTTCTATCGTTTGTTTCTTTCGTTTCTTCTTTCCTATTTCATTTTCCCTCTTAGCTTTGCACGATTTCCTTGCATCTTGTTTGCTGAATTTCTTTTGCTTTTATTCCCGAAAACAGGTTGCTCGTCTAGATCCGTTCTTCGCGGCTAATCCCCGTATCAGCTACTTAAAACACACAATCACTAAGCAGGACTTAAAAAGCCTCATTCCTCAATGAGAGACATGGAACGGTGCTGGAAACGTGGGGAGGAGCAGCAGCGTCATGTGCGGGGCTGGCCGAGTCCTGTGCCTTGGCGTCGTTGCTCTCTTGCTTACTTAGGAGCCAAGCCTCTTTATGAACACTTGTAGCCAATAACATCTGCAAGCCCTCGGTCTCATGCTCAGTGTTCTTAGCTCGGGAACGTGTGATAGATCCCTCATACTCCGGAGATGCTAGCTCGGATGGTCCCTCATCAGGGAGTTGAATAACCGCCAACGTCGATGGCTTGAGTTGATCAAGGACTTTGACCTTGAGATTTTATATGACCTTGGAAAGGCGAATGTTGTAGCTAACGCCTTGAGCAGGAAGACGCCTCAAGAGAAAGCGATTGCCAGATTGACAATACAGCCGCTGCTTCAGAGGGATCTAGCTTGGCTAGAGCTGGACATCCAGTTTCCTGATGAGGATGCCCAGTTGAAAGCTTTAGAGGTTTTACCTAGTCTGTTGGATGAGATCCAGCATAAGCAAAGGACCTGCCCGACCTTGATGAGGATCGGAGAGAGGATGTCTCGTAGAGAGGCACCATAGTTCTCCATTGGAGCAGATGGAGTGATGAGGTGTCATGATCGTATCTGTGTATCTATTGATGCAGAGTTGAGACAGAGGATCTTATAGGAGGCTCACTGTGCACCTTACTATGTACATCCAGGTACGAGTAAAATGTACCATGATGTGAGACGTTCATATTATTGGGGAGGTCAGAAGCCCGATGTAGCCAGATTTGTGGCACAATGTGCGACCTGTCAACAGGTCAAGATAGAGTCTTATAGACTTGGAGGTGAGCTCCATCCACTACTAGTACCGCAATGGAAGTGGGAGGACGTCTCCATGGACTTTATGACTAGATTGAGACCAATTAGGAGTTTTGATGCTATCTGGGTTGTGGTTGATAGACTGACGAAGACGTCACGTTTCATTCCTATCAGAGAGACGTGGTCAGTGAGCAGATTGGCTGAGGAGTACACTAGACAGATAGTGAGACTCTATGGTGTACCGAGGACGATCGTATCTGATCGAGATGGACGGTTTACCTTAAGGTTTTGGCAGCAAATTCAGACTACTTTGGGGACGAGTCTACACTTCACGACTGCGTTTCACCCCCAGACAGATGGTCAGCCCGAGAGGACCATCCAGACCTTGGAGGATATGATGCGAGCTTGTGTGTTGGATTGGGAACAAGGATGGTTTGATTAGCTCTCACTTGTTGAGTTCTCATACAACAACAGCTGTCATGCATCTATTGGGATGACTTCTTATCAGGCACTGTATAGACGTAGGTGTCGTACACCTTTATGTTGGGATGAGCCTAGCAGTATCAAGGGATAGCGTCAGACCAGATTCAGGATGATATGGCTTGAGTAGCACTGATTAAAGAGAGGATACTGGCTGCACAAAGTCGCCAGAAGTCATATACAGACAAGAGGCGTCGACCTCTAGAGTTCAGGGTAGGAGCTCACGTCTGGTTGAGAGTATCTCCGACGCGTGGCGTTAGACGCTTTGGCATAAAGGGGAAGCTAAGTCCCCGATATGTCAGTCCTTTCGAGATATTGGATAGAGTTGGGAGGGCAGCCTATAGATTAGCTTTGCCTCCGAGATTAGAGGGTGTTCACCCTGTATTCCATGTGTCTTAGTTGAGGAAGTACATACCAGATCTGAGGCACATTGTGAGTTATGATGATTTGGTGGTGGAGTGAGACCACACCTTTGCTGAACATCCTATTGCAGTCTTAGAACGAGGTGTGAGACGCCTGTGTTCGAAGGGCATTCCTATACTGAGGATACAATGGTCTAGACGTGGACCTAAGGAGGCTACATGCGAGACTGAGGATAGTATCTAGAGGAACTATCCAGAGTTTTATGCTAAGATAGATGCACCTAGGGTCGATGAGTAGATCTTATTGCTATCTTGGTGAGTATGTGATTATGTTCTTATATGCTTACATGCCTTGATGTGCTTATTTCATGCTAGCTGTGATGTGATTTATGATCTTATTAGATCTTGTTGTGCTAGCATGATGTATGTTATAGTTGGAGATGATTATTTCCTCTACGCTATTTGAGTATGATGTATGATTATAGCTGGAGATGGTTCTTTCCTCCAGACTATCTGAGTGTCATTAGGATTTAGTTAGAGATGGTTCTTTCCTCCATGCTACTTTGATGGACATAGTTCCCTTGGAGATGTTATTCCTCCATGTGTTGTATATGTTTATGTTTTGGCTAGAGACGTGATTCCTCTATGCCTTGTGATGTGGATTGGCGAGAGATGTGATTCCTCTACGCCTTTGGGTAGCGTTATGGCCTGTTTTCTGGAGTTGATGATTCCTCCATGTTCATGTTGAGGTTATAGATTGATATAGGTTATGACCTTCTGAGTGGATATGTGATACCTCCGATAGAGAGAGAGAGAGAGAGAGAGTTATACCTCGGCTTATGGGTCCGAGAGGATTTGGGATTTGCAAGTTTCGAGAGGAAACTTGTTTTTAGGGGGGTGAGATGTAAGAGCCTAGTTGCTGAGTTGCTGAGTATGTGAGTTAAGGACATGTTTTAAGCCTGGACCGCCCTTGCGTGACCTAGTGGTCGCTCCTACGACTTGCCTGGGCCGCACCTGCGCCTCACAGGGTCGGCCCATGCGGCTCTGTGTGGCTGCAGCCGTCTTCTTTGACCCTTTGACCCGTGTTTTACCCTTTTCACCCCTTTATAAGCTTCTTCTTCTTCCTTCTAATGAGGGTTATCTCTCTCCTACGTTCATTTTCTCCTCCCTTCTTCCTTTGAATCTTTTCTTGAGCTTGGTGGAGTTTTGTGTGAGTTTGGAAGCTTTTATGCTTGGCTTGTTGCTGATTGTTGATGATGATGTTGCTGCGCTTTGTTGAGCAAGCTTGGAGGTCTTGGTGAGAGTTTTGCTTCTTGATAGGTTCAGCTTGGTAAGCTTTCATGGCTTCAATCCTTATTTTCTTCATTCTTTCATCTTCTTACCTCCCATCTTTCCTTAGTCTAACTTAGATTCCTTAGGTTTGGATCTTGTTCCAGCTATGATTGCATTATGTTGATGTATATGATGTAGGACTATCACATGGAAGATATCAAGGTCCCATTACTAGAGCAAGAGCTAAGGAGATCCAAGAAGTTACGTCAAGGGAAGTGCAATTGCTTGACACAATGCGCGAACTATTTAATTTCCATACATCATGTGTTAATCTTTTGGTGAATGTAGGAGCAAGCGAACCAAGCAAGGAGACCATGCCGACGTGCTCATTCCCATGCAGCTCGAGGAGACCATACAGACGTTGCTTATGTCCAATGCAGCCCAAGAGGGGAGGTTGTTGCTCACGTCCAATGCAGCCCAAGAGGGGAGGTTGTTGCTCACGTCCAATGCAGCCCAAGAGGGGAGGCTGTTGCTCACGTCCAATGCAGCCTAAGAGGGGAGGCAGCTGCTCACGTCCAAGGCAACCCAAGAGGATAGCAAGCTGCTCACGTTCAAGGAGGCCCAAGAGAGTAACCAGCTCCCTCATTTGGATCATCATTTGGGCTCTTAAAACCATCCAAATCACTCATGGATCTGTTGAACAATTCAGCCCATTCGGATAGTCCATTTTGGCTCTTAAAAAACGTCCAGCTCACTCCAAGGATATGCTTGAATAAGTCAGCCTATTTTTATGCTGAAATAGTTGTTTGTTAAGTTGTTAGCTACATTAGAGGAAGCTCTCTTATTACCACATTCCCACTAATGTTTTAGTTTTCTTTTCTTTATTTTTGTCTAGATAAAAGAGTCTATATATAACCTCTTTTAGCTGCTGAATAGGTGCGCTAATTTTCATTGCTTAGAATTACATTTGTAATCATTCACAAAATCAATCAAAGAACAAGAGAGTTTTTGGTTGGCATTGCTGTTGTTTGCTTGGCTGAGCTTGTTCGTGTCAACCGCCTTCGGATTGGTGCTTCGAGCCTTCACGAGTCCCTCTTTGTGCTAGTCCAGCCGGAGCTAGTGTAAAGTTGTATTGGAGACGGGTCTAGGGCATTCACGAAGTGGGGTTTTGGCTCTTCAGCCTTGGTTCCTTTCGTTGACTCTCTTTGGTTCTTCTCTACACCTTCCTGCGTCCATTTACCATCTACATTTCATTCCGCATCTAGATTTGCCTCATTCAGCCGGATTTGGGATCATTGTACCTAGATCGACTCATTCACTGACTAATACCGTATCAGTTGGTATCAGAGCTCAGTTGGTACAATTGATCACTCCTTTCTTCTTTGTTAACCTATTGCTTATCCAATTGAGGTTTAACTTGTGCTTGAAGTGTTCAAAATCAAAAAAACCAAGGGTTCTTAGTGCCGGACAACATCTTGAGGAGAGGTAAATACAAAACAAAAACAAGAAGAGCTCAACGCTACATACACATTTCGGTAATCGACATCAAGTACAAGAAAACCCCCTCAAAACGCCATTCTAATCACAAATCACCATACCTACACCAACCCAACGGTCAATACTCCAATTAGGGGTGTCTTGATTCATCTCCGACACTAACATCAGTTTCAGCAATTCTAGTTCCAAAAGGGTTGCTAAGAAGGTTCGGAAATCGTGATCTTAAGGTGTTGGATCCTTACAACTCGAGCCACCAGCTAGGCAATACCAACGAGAGAGTGAGCGATACACAAGTGAGATCTTTGCTTTTCTAACCTAACCGGTTCTTTGTTTGTTACTTGAGCATGTCCAGGTCCCTAAGTCCCAGCAAGTCTAGTAGCGAGACCGTCACGCCTGAGATGATCAGTCTATTGAAACAATTGTCCGATTCCGTAGCTAACCTATCCAAACGAGTGGAGTCTATGGAAGCACGAACACCACCAGCAGGGACGCCACCTTTGAGAACCAACTACGAGTTTGGCGGTCCTTCACGCCTTACTAGAGAGCCGGATCATCCGTATCAAGGTAATTTACAGTCCAACGACCTCCCTAATGCTTCTAACATGCCACCATTTGTTGATAACTTTCAGCGACGGAATGAAGCTCCTTTTGAGGACCATACTTGGGAAGGTTACAATCGACCATTCCAGCAGCCAAGGCAAGGACGAGAATGTGATAATCTGCGGCCCTATCAAGAGCAAGACGGACTCGGCAAAGTCAAAATCAAAATTCCCGTCTTTGAAAGAAAGTGTGATCCCGACGTCTACACGGAGTGGGAAACTAAAGTTGAGCAGATCTGGTTGTGTTACAACTTCAGCGAGCCTAGGAAGGTTCAGCTAGCCGCTCTTGAGTTCCAAGGCTATGCTTTGGTATGGTGGGATCACGTAGTCAAAGAAAGAGTTCGAACATTGGATCCTCAAATCACCACATGGGAGCATATGAAGGCACTAATGAGGTCCCGGTTCGTTCCACCTCACTATACCTGAGAGCTTCGACAACGGCTGAAAAATTTGAGACAAGGCTCACTTAGCGCTGAGGAAGCCTATACGAATATGCAAGTTGCTATGGTGAAGGCCAACGTTCTAGAGGATGAAGAAAACACTATGGCTAGGTACCTTCGTATTCTGAATTCTAATTTGGCTAATGAAGTTGATATGTATCCATACATCACCATGGAGCAATTACTACACTTGGCCATTAAGGTGGAAAGGAAGACTAAGGTGCGAAACCGGGAATATAAGCCACCTCATGGGGCGCCCAACACTTGGAAAGCACAAGGGAGCCGGCTGCCTAACCACAACAAGGATCAAGGAGGCCGGAAGGAAGAGAGAAAGTCGGCACCAATGGGCCAAGAAGGGCAAAGAAGGTCTTCTACACCGTCCACTACACCACGATCCTTGAATGAGCCTTCGAGTAATCATCGAGGGAGTACTCCTATCTCTAACTCTAGAACTAGGGACATTGTGTGTTTTAAATGCCAAGGTAGAGGACACATGAGTAGAGAATGTCCTAATAGACGCACTTTGATCATAAATCATCTAGGAGAATATGAGAGTGAGGATGATGTGGAATTAGATGATGAAAATGCATTAATTGATGACAATGAACAAAATGAGAATGATGATTGCATTGAGTATGAACAAGGTGAATCTTTGATAGCTAGGAGAACTTTGCATGTCCAACTAGCACCTTGTGAGGATAACCAACATGAAAATCTGTTTCATACTAGGTGTAGTATTAAAGGAAAAGTGTGTAATGTGATAATTGATGGAGGAAGTTGTTGCAACATAGCTAGCACTAAAATGGTAAACAAATTACAACTCCTTACATTTTATCACCCTAGGCCATATAAACTACATTGGATGAATGAGTGTGGAGAACTTAAGGTCAATAAGCAAACTAAGGTCAATATAACATTAGGATCATATGAACATGTTATTACATGTGATGTTGTGCCTATGAATGCTTGTCACTTGTTACTTGGCCATCCATGGCAATATGATAGGAAAGTTGTTCATGATGGGTTTTCTAATAAATATAGCTTTGAGTATAAAGGTAAAACTTTAACACTTAAACCTATGACACCTTTACAAATAGCCGAGTACTATAAGAACAAGAGGGTAGAGTAAGAAACCCCTCCCAAGCCTAAGATCACACGGCCTAAGAGTAAGGAGAACAAAACCCATCAAACACTGTTAGTATAACCAACAAGTAGCTATCTTGAGTCTAGGAATGAATATGTCACTAATTATGCTTCTACGGATGTGCTAATGATGAGTTTGTGTAAATCTCTAGTGAATGTGTCACATGACTCTACGATTCCACTTCCTAGTTATATCCAAGGGCTGTTAGACGAGTTTAGGGACGTTTTTCCTGAGGAGATTCCAGCCGGCTTGCCGCCCATTAGGGGCATTGAACACCAAATAGATTTAATACACGGAGCCACTCTTCCCAATAGGCCCGCCTATAGGATGAACCCTACGGAAGCCCAGGAAATTCAGAACCAAGTTCAAGCCTTGCTAGATAAGGGGTATGTTCGGGAAAGACTTAGTCCTTGTGCCGTTCCCGTCCTGCTAGTACCCAAGAAGGATAATACTTGGAGAATGTGTATTGATTGTAGATCAATCAATAACATTACTATCAAGTATAGACACCCGATTCCCCGTCTAGATGACATGCTTGATGAGTTACATGGTGCTACAATTTTCACTAAGATTGACCTTAGGAGTGGCTACCATCAAATTAGAATGAGGGAAGGGGATGAATGGAAAACAGCTTTTAAAACCAAATTTGGTCTCTATGAGTGGCTAGTAATGCCTTTTGGCTTAACTAATGCTCCTAGTACCTTCATGAGATTAATGAATCATATTTTGAGACCTTATATTGGATTATTTGTTGTAGTCTACTTTGATGACATTCTTATCTATAGTAAGACTTTAAAAGAGCATGAAAATCATTTGAGAGATGTGCTTGCTACATTGCGTATAGAATACTTGTATGCTAATATTCAGAAATGAGATTTCTATACTAACTGAGTGATTTTTCTTGGTTTTGTAGTAAATGCCAATGGTTTGCAAGTGGATGAGGACAAGGTGAAGGCAATCAATGAATGGCCCATTCCTAGGTCGGTTGGCGACGTGAGGAGTTTCCACGGCCTAGCTACATTCTATAGAAGATTTGTGAGAGATTTTAGTACTATTGCAGCACCACTCACGGCTTTGACCAAAAAGAAGGTTCATTTTGAGTGGAATGAACCGCAGCAAAGAGCCTTTGAAGAGCTCAAGAGACGCCTCACCCATGCACCACTACTCGCTCTACCGGACTGCACTAAACCCTTTGAGGTTGAATGCGACGCGTCCGGTATTGGTATTGGCGGCGTCCTTATGCAAGAAGGTAAGCCTCTAGCTTTCTTTAGTGAAAAATTGAAGGGTGCATGCTTAAACTATTCCACTTATGACAAAGAATTGTATGCGTTGTTTAGAGTACTCAAAACATGGCAAGATTACCTTTGGCCTCAAGAGTTTGTTTTGAAAACCAATCATGATTCACTTAGACACTTTAGGAGCCAAGATAAGCTAGATAGGCGGCATGGTAAGTGGATGGAGTTCATCGAAACCTTTCCTTACATTATCAAGTATAAGAAAGGAAAGGATAATGTTGTAGCGGATGCATTGTCTAGGAGATACACCTTAATCACCACCTTGGATTCTAGGATGTTAGGTTTTACTTACATTAAAGAATTATATGTGGATGATGCTGAATTTGGGAAGATATTTCATAGATGCACTACTCAAGGCCCTTATGATAAGTATTTTGTGTTTGAAGGTTTCTTGTTTAAAGTGGATAAGATTTGCATACCTAGATGTTCCCTTAGGATCTTATTGGTGGAAGAAGCCCATAAAGGAGGTTTAATGGGGCATTTTGGGAGGGAAAAAACTTATCACATGTTGCAAACTCACTTTTATTGGCCTCATATGTTAATGGATGTAGAACACATGCTGAAAAGGTGCATTGAATGTCTTAAGGCCAAAGCTAGGGTACAACCCCACGGGCTGTATACACCCTTACCAACGCCTAATGGCCCTTGGGAAGATATAAGTATGGATTTCATTGTTGGACTACCTAGGACTAATAAAGGAAGAGATTCCATTTTTTTGGTAGTAGATAGATTCTCTAAAATGGCACATTTTATTCCATGTCATAAAACTTATGATGCATATAATGTTGTTAATCTTTTCTTTAAGGAAATAGTGAGATTGCATGGAATACCTAAAACTATTGTTAGTGATAGGGATGTCAAGTTTTTGAGTTTCTTTTGGAAAACGCTTTGGGGAAAAATGGGTACTAGATTACTATTCTCGACCTCTAGTCATCCCCAAACAGATGGGCAAACGGAAGTCACCAATAGGACCCTAACGACCCTCCTTAGAACCATGTTGAAAGATAACTTAAAAGAATGGGAAGACATGTTACCACATATTGAGTTTGCTTATAATCGCACCATGCATTCTTCCACTTCGTTATCACCTTTCAAATGTGTTTATGGATTTAACCCTTTAACTCCTTTGGACTTATTACCGATTCCTCGAAAGGATCGAGTAGCTTTTGATGCTTTGGAACAGGCGGACTACATTAAGGAACTTCATGCTAAGACCAAGGATGCACTTGATAAGAAGGGCGTTGAAACTGCAGCTCGGAATAACGAAGGACGTCGGAAGATGGTTTTCCAGCCCGGCGACTTAGTTTGGTTACATCTAAGGAAAGAGCGGTTTCCGACAAAACGCCATTCCAAGCTAGCACCACGGGGTGATGGACCATTCAAAGTCTTACACCGGATTAACGACAATGCATATCTGTTGGACTTGCCGGAAGAGTATGGAGTTAGTACCACTTTTAACGTAGGAGATTTGAGCCCCTATGAAGGAGATTCGGAACAAGATGAAAATTCGGGGTCGAATTCTTTCCAAGAAGGAGTGGATGATGTAGGACCATCACATGGAAGATATCAAGGTCCCATTACTAGAGCAAGAGCTAAGGAGATCCAAGAAGTTACGTCAAGGGAAGTGCTATTGCTTGACACAATGCGTGAACCATTTAATTTTCATACATCATGTGTTAATCTTTTGGTGAATGTAGGAGCGAGCAAACTAAGCAAGGAGACCATGCCGACGTGCTCACTTCCCATGCAGCTCGAGGAGACCATGCAGACGTTGCTCACGTCCAATGCAGCCCAAGAGGGGAGGCTGTTGCTGATGCGGGAACATCCAAGCCAATTAATGGATGCAACATTCCAAGTCCATCATGATCCCGATGAAGGGTCAATCTCTAAGATGATTGCATTGCTCAACTTACTCTTGTCCAAGGACCATCATGGTCATCTGAACCTGGAGTCCAAATTCATTGAGCTAACTCCATCTTCACCACCTCAAGGGACTCTAACAAGAGCGCAAGCTAAACGTCAAGTTGGGATGGATGCTATCTTCCTAGCCATGGTTCACGAAGCTCACCCAAGCTCACCTCCAATGAGTCCAAGGCCTTTCATGATGCTTAGCCACATTGGACCAGCCAAGAAGGAGTTGAATGGAGCAGAGGATGAAGGCTCACGTGTGCATGTACATGGATGAAGGTTGGCGTAAAGGCTGGCATGAGAAGCTAGTTAGAGAGTGTTAAATAAAGCCTAGAATTAGTCTATTTTATGGTTTTATTTAAAACACTCTAAATTGTAATTATTGTTTTTATTTCTTTTCTATTTTTAGGAGAGAAGATCTAGGTTGTATATAAACCTTTCTCTCTTCATTTTTGGGGAGATTACGTTAAACACATTGCCTAAGTGCCAAAATCGAACCCTTTTGAGTTCAGCCTATTGTCTTGTGAGAATTGTGGTGTTTGCATAGCATTCTCGTTCTTGTGTGTGTCAATCTCCTTCGGGTTGATGCTACAAGTTGAATCGAAGCAACCTCTTCGTGCCTTCGATAACTCTAGATCGATTGTGTGAAGTTGTAAGAAGCGGGGTCGAATCGTCATCGGTTTGGTTCTTGGATAATCGAATCCAAGGGTTCTATCGTTTTGTTCCTTTCGGTTCTTCCTTTCTATTTTCGTTCCTCCCTCTTTGTTTTGCACATTTTCATTCATTCTTGTTTGCTGAATTTCGTTTGCTTCTATTCCCGAAAACAGGTTGCTCGTCTAGATCCGTTCTTCGCGGCTAATCCTCGTATCAATTGGTATCAGAGCTAGTTGACGTTCAACCTACAAAAAGAGTTGGTAAATCATTCAAAAACCAAAAGTGTCTCGTTTTCTTGTTTGAGTCTTGCTTTGTTTTGAGTCTATTGCCATTGCCATTCCTATTCCAAGTTTTTGATTGAACTAACAAGTTTGTTGCTTTTGTTTGTGAATTTTGGACGCCGGCACCACTCCTACACCACGCCTGCCACCAGCCCTTGTGCTTACCACCACGCCTGCCACCAGCCTTGCCCCACGTCCAAACACAAACACCAAACTAGCCCTAAACGTTCAAAAAGAGAGGCTGAATCTCCAGCCTATTTTCAAGCTACCCACCACCTCTTTCCTCCACATTTTCAGCCTATTTTTGAATTTTCACCCTTGGTTAGCTATTTACTTGGTCAACTCTGTCCTCTTGCAACTAAATAGATTTTCTTAGCATTTTGTTTTATTTTTCTTTATTTCCAGCACCAAAATCCGAATAGCTGGTTGTTATTTGTTTTATTTGTTTTCATTTTAGTAACTAGATAGCTAGCAACTCTCAAGTTGTTATAGGATTTTATTTCTTTCATTTTTTTTTCATTTGTCCCTTTTGAACTCAAATTGAGGCCTGGTGTAAAAAAAAAAAAAGAAAGAAAGAAAAGAAAAAGAAAAGAAAAGAAAAGAAAAAAAAAATCAGCCATAGTTATTCATTTTCATTTCATTTCATTCTTGCTAGCCTACTCTTGTTCTATTTCATAGTTTGTAATAGTTGAAGTTGTGCTTGCTAAGTGCTATTGTTCATCAATCAAAGAGGACTACAAAGGAGCTCATTTCACTCAAAAGTTGTGCTTGCTAAGGGTTATTGTTCATCAACCAAAAAGGACTACAAAGGAGCTCATCTCACTCAAAGGGACCAAGCCATTCACGCCTAGCCTAGCTTTACCCTATCCTAGCCACGTCTTGGCCCTCGCCTAGTTCACTTCACTCGAGCCACACCCTAGCCTTGAGCAGCCCTTCTACACACGCCTTCGGTGTCCAAGGTTTGCTTGCTTAGGCTTGACGAGTAAGTTCTTTCAAGGCTTATCTTGAGTTCAAACTTTGAGTCCATACTTAGTTGCATATAACATTCGTGCAACTTGTCCTTTCCGTTTTGAATCTTTTCTTCTCTTTTATTGAGTCAAACACGTTTTTAAGGTGATTGAAATCGAATTTCGCTTCTACTATAAACTTTTGTTTGGAGTATTGAACTCACGTGAGGTTTTTGACTAATACAAGACGAGCCATCAACAAGCTTGTATCACACCACTAGAGAGTGAGAGAACCTTATTTTCTGTGTGATACACTTGCGAGGTGGATTTTGTTTTATCTAACCTAACGCGTTTGTTTGTTTTGATGAGTGTTTGGAATTATGTCTAGGTCACCAAGTCCCGCAGGTACAAACAGCCTATTATCGATTCACATCGAATTGTTCAACCTTTTCAAGGGCTTGCAAGATACCCTTGATGGTCTAAGTACAAAGTTGGCCACACTTGAGGCTGAAAGAAATTCCAATGCTACGCAGCCTTTAAGGCCTAATCCACAAGGCCGAAGAAATCATGCTTTCCAGGAGCATAATTCTGTTCCTTTTACTTCTAATATGCATGATTATCCTAATCAATATCTGAATTTTGCTTATGAGGCAGAGGATTATTCGGAGGATGAAGGATGGAGACATGAGTCACCTCAGTACCAGCCAATTAAGGTTTCTGCAGCCCAAAAGGGATGTAATTTTATACCTTCTACTACCATGTTTAATCACTTAGAGTTGCTAAATTCAGAATTTGAGGTTGTTTTGCATGATATCTCTAGGGATAGCATCATTGAGCATAAATCTGATTTAGTAGATGAAATTGGTAGTGATGAGCATGAGAAATGCACCAAATGTATTGTTAAGCCTAATTCTGAGCATGATTAGTCTATTGCATGTATTGAGGTTGTTTTAGAGTTTAACGAGTCTAGTGCATCTTCTAAGGTTGATTTGGAGCTTAATGAGTCTATTGCTTATGTTGAATCTGATTTGGAGCTTAAGGAGTCTGTTGAATGTATTAAATCTGATTTTGAGCGTGTTAAGTCCTTTAAATGTGTTAAATCTGATTTTGAGCATGTTGAGCCTCTTGATGGTGTTAAATCTGATTCTGAGCAAGTTGACCCTCATGAGCTTGATGAGTTTAGTGATATGATTGTCTTAGCTTGTGTTGATGATTAGTGTAGAAAGGGTGCACACGAGAGTCTTCCTACAGGTTCGGATAGCTTGTTGTCTATGGGTTGCTCTTTCTTGGAGTTATGTGAAGTCTATAGTATGCAAGCTAGTGATGATATCATATTTGAGGATGATTTGGACCTAGGAAGTGAGTGTGATATTGAAGGATTTGAGCTATATACTAAGGACTTTGGATATGATGATGAATTGGGCTCTAAACTTGAGGATATTGCTCACAAGATTGCAAATGCACCAGAATCTGATTTGGAGGACTTTAGTTTGAAAATTGATGGTTTCTTGTGCTTGAGGAGTCTTTTTGGTTATCATGTTGCTTGGAAGTCTTTAGTATGCTTGGATGAACACTTAGAGTTGATTGGACCCTACAGGTTACTTCTTTGGAGAACATAAAAGACAAGTTCCCTGCTGTGATAATATTTGATAACTTTAGGGTTAAATCGGCCTATGAGTTACATTCTACTCGTTTGGAGTCTTTAGGACAGATTTGTATGATCTTTAGAGTTTCTACGGAGTGGAATCATGAGCTGAGCATGAGAGTTAGGAAAACAATCTCTGTACCACCTAGGCTATCCATGTCATTGAATGTGTATGTCCTTGATCGTTATGTTTATACATGTGTTGTTTACAGTGATGACATATTGATGTACAACCCGTCCTTCAGAGCACATAAGGAGTATTTCAGGGAAGTTTTCTCTACCACTAGGCTAGAATACTTGAAGTATCTTTTTGATGCTTGTGCGTCTTGTCCTTATTGTGTGTGTACTCTTATGATTGTAGGGAGCAACCAAGGATTCCGGAAAGAGGATGGAGTTCAAGTTTGGAAGGAGATATTGCAAGGGATCAAGCAACCATTGTCTTTGCAAGAAAAGAGGACCTGGATTCGAGGACGAATCCTTTTCAACAAAGGGGGAATGATGCGGGAACATCCAAGCCAATTAATGGATGCAACATTTCAAGTCCATCATGATCCCGATGAAGGGTCAATCTCTAAGATGATTGCATTGCTCAACTTACTCTTGTCCAAGGACCATCATGGTCATCTGAACCTGGAGTCCAAATTCATTGAGCTAACTCCATCTTCACCACCTCAAGGGACTCTAACAAGAGCGCAAGCTACTAAACTTCAAGTTGGGATGGATGCTATCTTCCTAGCCATGGTTCAAGAAGCTCACCCAAGCTCACCTCCAATGAGTCCAAGGCCTTTCATGATGCTTAGCCACATTGGACCAGCCAAGAAGAAGTTGAATGGAGCATAGGATGAAGGCTCACGTGTGCATGTACATGGATGAAGGTTGGCGTAAAGGCTGGCATGAGAAACTAGTTAGAGAGTGTTAAATAAATCCTAGAATTAGTCTATTTTATGATTTTATTTAAAACACTCTAAATTGTAATTATTGTTTTTATTTATTTTCTATTTTTAGGAGAGAAGGTCTAGGTTGTATATAAACCTTTCTCTCTTCATTTTTGGGGAGATTACGTTAAACACATTGCCTAAGTGCCAAAATCGAACCCTTTTGAGTTCAGCCTATTGTCTTGTGAGAATTGTGGTGTTTGCATAGCTTTCTCGTTCTTGTGTGTGTCAATCTCCTTCGGGTTGGTGCTACAAGTCGAATCGAAGCAACCTCTTCGTGCCTTCGATAACTCTAGATCGATTGTGTGAAGTTGTAAGAAGCGGGGTCGAATCGTCATCGGTTTGGTTCTTGGATAATCGAATCCATGGGTTCTATCGTTTTGTTCCTTTCGGTTCTTCCTTCCTATTTTCGTTCCTCCCTCTTTGTTTTGCACATTTTCATTCATTCTTGTTTGCTGAATTTCGTTTGCTTCTATTCCCGAAAACAGGTTGCTCGTCTAGATCCGTTCTTCGCGGCTAATCCCCGTATCAGTTGCTCACGTCCAATGCAGCCCAAGAGGGGAGGCTGTTGCTCACGTCCAATGCAGCCCAAGAGGGAAGGCTGTTGCTCACGTCCAATGCAGCCCAAGAGGGGAGGCAGCTGCTCACGTCCAAGGCAGCCCAAGAGGATAGCAAGCTGCTCACGTTCAAGGAGGCCCAAGAGAGTAACCAGCTCCCTCATTTGGATCATCAATTGGGCTCTTAAAACCATCCAAATCACTCATGGATCTGTTGAACAATTCAGCCCATTCGGATAGTCCATTTTGGCTCTTAAAAAACGTCCAGCTCACTCCAAGGATATGCTTGATAAGTCAGCCTATTTTTATGCTGAAATAGTTGTTTGTTAAGTTGTTAGCTACATTAGAGGAAGCTCTCTTATTACCACCTTCACACTAATGTTTTAGTTTTCTTTTCTTTATTTTTGTCTAGATAAAAGAGTCTATATATAACCTCTTTTAGCTGCTGAATAGGTGCGTTAATTTTCATTGCTTAGAATTACATTTGTAATCATTCACAAAATCAATCAAAGAACAAGAGAGTTTTTGGTTGACATTGCTGTTGTTTGCTTGGCTGAGCTTGTTCGTGTCAACCGCCTTCGGATTGGTACTTCGAGCCTTCACGAGTCCCTCTTTGTGCTAGTCCAGCCGGAGCTAGTGTAAAGTTGTATTGGAGACGGGTCTAGGTCATTCACGAAGTGGGGTTTTGGCTCTTCAGCCTTGGTTCCTTTCGTTGACTCTCTTTGGTTCTTCTCTACACCTTCCTGCGTCCATTTACCATCTACATTTCATTCCGCATCTGGATTCGCCTCATTCAGCCGGATTCGGGATCATTGTACCTAGATCGACTCATTCACGGACTAATACCGTATCAGTATATATATGTATGTTTCTGTATGTTTGGTGTTGGAGTGAAGAAGGAGCAAAGGAGTCGAAGGAAGAAGTGAAGAAGGTGTTGAATTGGAGTCCTCTATTGACCAGCCGCCCCTGCGCCACCTTGCAGCCGCCCCAGAGCCGCCCCTGTGCCACCTGTTATCCGCCCTTGTGGCCACCTGCATCAGCTAGGTTTTGCACTTGGTTCTGCAGGTGTGTGTTGCTTCTAGGCTTGCCTTAAGATACCTTCGTTCCCTCCTTTCCTAGTGTGAGTGTATAGGATCATGCGAGGTGTGTGAGGATGTGTTTGGATGAAGTTATGATGGATATATGCCTTGTACGACTTTAAGGAGTTAGGTTGATGTTGGTTGAGGTTTTGAGGTTAAGTATGATCCCTATGGATCCCTTTGAGTCTAGGTGTGACCCTTTGATAAATAGAGGTTGATATCTTTCTATGCCTTGTTATTAGCAGTGCCCCTCTCCCAATAGTGGAGGTTGATTCTGGTTGAGCTTGTACGAGGTTGAGGTAAGTCCGTAAGACTTACTTAGCTACCATCCTTATATTGGGTGTTTGCATGAGTGGTATGTGCGTTAAATGTTTGCTATGATAGCATGAGATGTCGTTTATACCGACCTATGTTTTACTGATTGCCCTGTTGCGTGGCTGTGATAACCTTTTCCTTTCATCCCGCCATGGAGTCTGGAAGGTTCTCTGATGTCAGGCCATATTGGTTTACAGGAAGGGCGCAATTCACTCCCATAGTTGATAAAATGGGTAAATGTGTGACCGATACTCGCACAGTTGACTATCAGGCTCAGAGGCGAGGATTTATCGGTCGTCGTGTCACATACTTTCATCTATCTATATATATACGATTTGTGTGAATGGCTATTATGTAAAGATGATAAAATGGGTAAATGTGTGATAGCATGCTGATGTGTTTATATTTCCATGATTGTGATTGTGCTTATGCATTACTCTATATATGTATGGTTAGCTAATGGTTTATTACCATGTTGTAGATGTCCTACAGGATGGGCGTGCTGCTGGGTGATCTAGTAGAGTGGCAAACCGAGGACCTCTCGTACGTAGGATGGTTGTGGTTTTTTGGGGTGGTTTTACTTTTTCCTCTGCATGAGGATGATCTTTTGATACCTCCTGTGTGAGGATGTTGTTGTTTATACTCGGCTATGTTGTTTACCTTTTGGTTGTATAGTTTATACAATTTTATGCATTTGTTTTATATTTGTCAGTGCCATGTTGTAAAATCCAGTGAACTTGTTGTCAAGCTAGGGTCAGGATCCATTGCGAGATCCTAGCCCAATGTGGCATCCCGAGTCCCACGGATTTGGTGTGTTACAGTTATACACTCAAAACCATATATATGGTTCTGACACGAGAAGTATTTCATTCTCGCCTCTTGGTACTATAGCCATCTGGAGTGGTACCAAGTGCACTTCCCGTATACCATAAGGAGTGGTGAAGTACCCTTCCCGTATACCAGGTTTGGCCTGACCTCAAATAACCTCCTAGACTCCATCGGGAGAAATGAGAAAGGTTATCACCGCCCACTTCAAGGGGCCAATCATACGTCGGTAATAATTAATATAACATTCTATAAATCACATAACAATCACCACTCATGCATACATCCAATATAGGAATGCAACTTAGTAAGTCTTACGGACTCACCTGAATAACAATTTAACCTCAACAACGATCAAATCTCCAATTCCCGTAGGAATGAGCACTACCTAATAACAAGGCATACAAATAGGTATCAAGCCTCACATCATCAACTAAAAGGATCACACCTAGATGCAAGGGATCCATACGGATCATAAACATCGCAATAACCTCGATATCATACTAAATCTCAAAAGCCTTATCAAGGCATACATCATCATGATATCATCAATCTCATGACATACTAACCTAGCATGCTCTCAAAACAAACCATAAATACAAAGGAAGGAATCAAACATACCAACACTTGGTATGTCCTAAAAGAACGTGCACCCGCGGGAATGAATGAGCGCGGGGTCGGTGACAAGCTTGGACGCCACGACAATGGAAAGGAGAAGCCATTGGGGTGGTGACACAGCTCTAGCCGCAGGGCCGTGATGGCAATCTGCGGGGGCGGTTCCTTGACAGAAAACAACTCTCAAGAGTTGTTCGACAGAACAACTCACCACTCTTCTGCCAAATTTCCTGATCCAGAACTCCAACTGCACCTTTTAACAATCCACAACAACCATCAGCACATCATCACAATCATTTCCACTTTGAAAGATAAAGAAGATCAAGGAGAAAGTAAGAAGAAATCAAGAGAAGGAAAGAAGAGAATAAGAAGAAGAACGTAAAAGAGGAGAAGTAGAAGACTAGAAGCAATGGAAACCCTCATCAGAAGGAAGGAGAGAAAGACTTATAGGAGAATGAAACGGAAAGCATCGGTCACAGAAGGCAGCTGACCATCGCCTATGCCACGACCGCGGCCTAGAAGAGTCGTGCCCACGGTGGCGCGCCTACCGGTGAGAGTCGACGCGGTCACGAGATCTTTTGGGGAAGAGGTTATCACATTAGATCCCCAAAAAACAAGTTTTCTCCCGAAACTTGAACAAACTCCAAATCCTCTCGGACCCAAATGCCGAGGTATAAACACTCAGCATCGAGGAGGCATAACATCTCCAAAATCTAAACTCATCCCAAAGGCACGGAGGCAACACATCTCCTGCAATCATAATCCTAACTCAAAAGCATGGAGGCAGAACTTCTTCAGCAAGCTATAAGCACAACTCAAAAGCATGGAGGTAGAACATCTCCACAACCTATGATCATAACGATAGCATGGGCGTAGAATATCTCCTGCAACTCACAACCTAGCACTAAAAACAGTATCGTATAATCACATAATCACATCATCATAAAACTCACCAAAATGTAACTAAGACCCGCTTGACAAGTCTACAGATGCAGCTATCTCTGCATAAAACTCAGGACAGTTCCTCTAGATACTATCCTCTGTCTCCCATGTGGCCTCATCAGGCCCTCATCTCGACCACTGTATACTCATCATCGGAGTGTCCTTCGCCAACGTCTCATACCTCGCTCTAGGACTGCACAAGATGCTCAACAAACGTGTGGTTCGACTCAACCACTAAATAAATCCTCACAACTAATAATGTGTCTTGGATCTAGTATATATATACTCCCTCAACTGAGACACATGAAATACGGAGAGAAAACCCTCTACCCTAGATGGCAATGCAGGACGGTATGACACCTCACTGACTCGCTCCAAAATCTGGAAAGGTCCGTCATATCAAGGACTCAACTTCGCCTTTATGCCGAAACTTCTAACGTCTCCCATCATGGATACTCACAACCAGACATGAGCTCTAACTCTAAACTCTATAGGTCGACGCCCCTTGTCTGCATACGACAGGCAGCAACTTTGTGCGGCCAACATCCACTCTCTAATAAATGCTACACGGGAAATATCATCCTGAATTTGCTCAAGAGTTATACCGCTAATACTGCTCGGCTCATCCCAGCATAAAGATGTATGACACCTCCCTCCATACAATGCTTCATATGCGGCCATCTTGATCGATGCATGACAGTCATTGTTGTATGAAAACTTGACCAACGGGAGGTGATCTGACCAAACATGTCCCTAGTCTAGCACGCAAACTCTCAACATATCCTCTAACGTCTGAATGGTCCTCTCTGACCGAGCAAAAAAGCTGACGTAAAGTGAAGGCTCGTACACAAGGCCATATGCACCTACTGACAAAACCGCGAGGTAAAGCATCCATATCTATCAGACACATTGGTACTCGGTACTCCATAGAGTCTCAATATCTGCGTAGTGAACTCGTCACCTAACCGACTCACCGGCCACGTTTCTTGAATAGGGATAAAGCGTGCGGCCTTCGTCAGTATATCAACTATAACCCAAATGGCATCAAAACTCCTACTCGGCCTCATGCCGGTAACAAAAATCTATGGAGATATCCTTCCACTTCCACAACGGTAGTGGTAGTGGATAGAGCTCTCTCCTCTAGGTCTATAATGCTCTATCTTGACCTGTTGATAGGTCGCACAGTAGGCCACAAACCGGGCCACATCGGGCTTCAGTCCGCCCCACGAGAATGAGCACCTCACTTCCTGATACATCTTACTCGCACTTGTGTAACACCCCGATTCCGCGGGACTCGGGATACTACATTGGGCTAGGATCTCACAATGGATCCTGACCCTAACTTGACAACAAGTTCACTGGATCTTACAACAAGGCACAAATAGAGTAAAACCAAATACATAAAAGTTGTATATGAAACATCAAAAGAGTTTACAAACTCAAAGCCGAGTACAAAACAGCAGCAACAACAACATCTGATACAAAAGATCCCAACCCACACATCCTAATGTACAGAAGTCCTCGGTTGGTCACGCCATCTGGCTCACTCTGCAGTCTTCCTAACTTGCAGATCATCTAGAACACGGTAAACACCGTTAGCTACAGCAATAGATAAGCATGAAGGCAATAGCACAAACACACATCAACATCTCATACATGCAATGTCACACACGTTCAATTATTATCTTTTATTACGTTATTCTATTACTAATTCAACTTCTTTTGTAACACGAGGAGCCTAAAGAACCCCGTCTCTTCCCCCTTTAACCCAGGTGTTGCATGGGGATCTACCTTCCCCTGAGCTATTGGCTTCCGAGCACCTCCTTCCAATCTCGGCGAGCTTCTAGCAAGTGGTTACCGCCCGTTATAATACACTTGGGACATTTAAATGTAATAAATGGTCATCTTAGTCCGGTTTAGGTTATAAATGCACAATCATATAAACACACACAACCATCACAATCATACAAATCATAATTGAACGCTAAGTAAGTCCTATGGACTTACCTCACACACTCGTATTCAATGCCACATCACATCTTCCCTTGGGGAAGAAACCAATGCCTGCAAGAGCAAGGTACACAATATCACAACCTGAAAGGGTTAGGAGACTCGTCTCCATAACCAGAACCAACCTACAACCTCAATCTAAACCTCAAGATCATAACAAGCTCACATATGCCTATGGCATAACCTCAACATCAACACAAGTTCCTAAGGCACATCTCTATCATACAACATATCCTAACCATCCTAACCTAGCTATCAACTAAGCCAAGGCCAAAGGAAAGGAAGCAAGAAAGACAGGTATAAACTAAGAGAAGCAAGAGCACACGGCTGATTCAGTGAGGCGTAGGGGCGGCTCACCAAAGGCGCAGGGGCGGCTCACACACTAGGTGCAGGGGCGGCTGGAGTCAGGCATAGGGGCGGCCAACTGTGCAAAGAGTTGGTCCCGACTTCTCTTCGATCCCTTTCTCGACTCTCTTCACTTCTTCAGCATACCACAACAACATATACATATATATACACATATATGATCATCAAAAGGCTAGGAAAGGATCCATACAAGCCCAGCTTGTGATCCTAAGCTAGAAGGAAGAAGAAAGAAACAAGAATGAAGGAAGGAAGAGAAATGAAGAAGAAGAGCTTACCACACAAACCCTAGGCTGCAACTATGGAGCATCAACACGTCTATCACCTCAGCACAACATCAACAACCTTCACCAACATCCTCAAGGGCAACCACATCCAAAGCCACACTCAAACTCTCAAGAACACTCTCACAAAAGCAAGAAGAGATCAAAGAAGATCAAAGAAGAAGAGAGGAGAAGATGAAGGACGTAGAGGGGATGAAGAAGCTGCAAAGAAGTGGAAAACCCTCTCATCTGAAGGATAGGGAAACTTATAGGAGAAGACAACTGATAACACGATTTATGACTTAGGTTTAGGTAATCATTTAGATAGATTCCTCACTCATTCATGCACGTTTTGGCATTGGTTCATGACGTCTTCGCTCAATTCATGCACATTTCTAGAAAAGACGTCTACACTACCTTTTATCGGTTTTGTAGGTAATTCGGGGATCTATCGGACGTTAATCGATACATTTGAGGGCCAAGCCTCATGATGGTACACATCCAAAGCCTTGGAGGAGCATAATTGGAGCAACAAAGGACACAAAGATCATTGTTGGTGCAAGCAATGGAGCAACTCATGGCTAGACGATCATAGCATGCTTCTGTTGAAGAAAATCGACCTACACCCAGGAAAATCGGCCGATTTTTTCCTCTGGGTCGATTTTTGGGCCTTTGACAGCTTAAGCCACGTGTCCCACGATCTCTTGTCCGGCCTTGCTCTTGGTGGAGAATATAAGTGGTCCTTCAAAGCTGTTGTTGGCTCATTCCCATTGATCCTTCTCCTCTCTTTTGACCTATCTTCCTCCCCAAAACACTTCTCCATTGTTGCCTCTCTTCCAAGCACCCATTAGGGGTGTTCTTGGAAGAGATTAGTGTAGATTCTCGTTTTAGAGTGAGATTAGAGTGGATTTGAGAGAAAAGTTCATTGTTGACTACTTGGATTAGCTCTTGGAGCCTTGTAAGGATTTGGTAATTTCTATTCTATGCTTTTAATGTCTTTTCTTTGGATTGTTCTTCATCAATTGACCATGACTTGCAAGCATGCTTTATTTGTGGAGATTGATCTTGAAATGAATGTTGTTGGCTAGATAGATTGCGATTCTAGGGTAAGGAAAGAAGGGTTATGGCTAGGACCATGATAGGATGAACTTAGATTTTTACCCTTGGATGACTCTTGTTCTTGAAATCCTAGTGTTTGTTGAGCTAATTCTATCCTAGGGAGACCTAGTGTTAGCAACTAAGTGTTTAGAAGAGACTTACCCGGTGATTCTTACTCTTAGGTTTAAAAGATGACAAACCTTAGGTAGTGGTGAGCCTCACAAGCCGCCATTGGACTAAGTGTGCTAGGATAGTTGCTTAGAACTTCCCTTTCCGAGACTTACCCGGTAAGGATAGGTTAGATCTCTAGGTAACAATCCGGTTTGTGTAGAATTCCTATCCTTAGGTTCTTAGAGACTTACCCGGTAATGAGACCTTAGGAATGGACTAGTGGACCATGAGACCTACCCGGTAATTGATCCCAATCTAGAAACGCTTAACCCCAACATATCATAGTTAATCCGAGGAATGAATAGATAGCTTGAGTCTATGCCATACCCAGACTTCCAAACTCTAGAATCCGCTTTGTTACTTCCATTTTCCTATCTTTTGTTTTAGTGTGTGTTTGTGTTGCTTGATTGTGTTCATATACTTGTGATCTTGTTTGATCACCCAAAACCCTCCAAAAACATTGTGTTTTCCATCTTCTTTATTCCTCATCTTATCTTAGTCTAGATTAACACTATTTTCGATCATTGAATGACTTAGTTTCACCTCAGTCCTTGTGTTCGACCTCGGAATACTTTCCTTTCTACAAAACGACCCGTACACTGCGGGTTTCGCTAGGTAGTTTAGGATTTAGTTCGAGTTATAAATATAAAGCTTTTTGTGCTATTTCCTAGCGTGACAACAACCGCAAAGCACGAGTCGAGGAGTCAACGAATGTTGTTGCTCAAGAATAGAGCCGCAGGGGCGCCTAACCGCTGGGGCGGCCCAGATGGTGCGCAAGGGCGGTCAGCAGGGTCAAGATAAGGCACACAAAAGCTCAACTAGGCTCCAAAGACTAAGGCTCTTACATCTCACCCTCCTAAAAACAAGTTTCGTCCCGAAACTTGCAAAATCCCAAAGACCTCTCGGACCCATAAGCTGAGGTATAACTCTCTCCTCCAAAATATCAGGTCATAACCTATAACGTAGTATATCCTCAACACAGCATGGAGGAATCACAACTCCAGCATAACAACTCTACACAAGGCCTAGAGGAAGATCATCTCTAGCCAAACACTAACCACATCACACCGGCATGGAGGAAAGCCGTCTCCAGCCATAACGTACACACATCACTACTATGTAGAGGAAAACCATCTCCACTCACATTATGTCCATCAAGGTAGCATGGAGGAAAGAACCATCTCCAGCTAATCCTAACACGCATACCAAAGCATGGAGGAAAGAATCATCTCCAGCTATACCTATCTCGTACTAGCAAACAAGATCTAACATATCATATGCACATCTCACAGCTAGCACGAAAACACAGCATAACACATAAGCACATAACATGCACTCACCAAGAAGGTACTAAGATCTACTCGTGGATCCTACTGGTGCATCTAGCTCAGCATAAAACTCTGCATAGTTCCTTTGGATACTATCCTCTGTCTCCAAGGTAGCCTCATCTGGTCCTCCTCTCGACCATTGTATCCTCAACATAGGAATGTCCTTCGAACGCAGGCGTCTCACACCTCGTTCTAGGACTACAATAGGGTACTCTGCAAACGTGTGGTCCGGCTCAACCACCAGATCATCATAACTCACGATGTGCCTCATATCTGGTATGTACTCCCTTAGCCGAGAAACATGAAACACAGGGTGAACACCCACTAACCTCGGAGGCAAAGCTAATCTGTAAGCTGCTCACCCAACTCTATCTAGTATCTCGAAAGGACCGACATATCGGGGACTCAGCTTCCCCTTTATGCCAAAACGTCTGACGCCTCGCATCGGAGATACTCTCAACCATACATGAGCTCCTACCCTGAACTCTAGAGGTCGACACCTCTTGTCTGCATACGACTTCTGGCGACTCTGTGCAGCCAGCATCCTCTCTCTAATCAGGGCTACTCGAGTCATATCATCCTAAATCTACTCTAGCGCTATCCCACTGATACTACTAGGCCCATCCCAACATAGAGGTGTACGGCATCTACGTCTATACAGTGCCTCATAAGGAGCCATCCCTATAGATGCATGCCAGCTGTTGTTGTATGAGACCTCAACGAGTGGAAGGTAATCAGACCATCCTTGTCCCCAATCCAACACACAGGCTCGCAGCATGTCCTCTAAGGTCTGGATGATCCTCTCTGACTGATCATCTGTCATTGCGTGAAACGTAGTCATGAAGTGTAGACTCATCCCCAAAGCAGTCTGAATTTGTTGCCAAAATCTCGATGTGAATCGTCCATCACGATCAGAAACGATCATCCTCGGTACCCCATGGAGTCTCACTATCTGTCTAGTGTACTTTTCAGCCAATCTGCTCACGGGCTACATCTTTGTGATGGGGATGAAACATGCCGTCTTCGTCAATCTGTCAATGATCACCCAGATGGCATCAAAGCTCTTGTTGACCTCAACCCGGTCAAAAAATCCTTGGAGACGTCCTCCCACTTCCACTGCGGCACTAATAGTGGATAGAGCTCACCTCCAGGCCTGAAATGCTCTATCTTGACCTGCTGACAGGTCGCACACTAAGCCACAAATCTGGCTTCATCGGGCTTCAGCCCTCCCCACCAATATGAGCGTCTCACATCATGGTACATCTTACTCGTACTAGGGTGTACTGAGTAAGGTGTACAGTGAGCCTCTTGTAATATCCGCTGTCTAAGCTCTACATCGGCAGGAACACAGATACGATCATGTCGCCTCATAACTCCATCTGCCCCAATAGTGAACTGGGGTGCCTCTCCGCGAGACATCCTATCTTTGATCCTCGTCAAAGTCGGGCAGGGCCCTTGCTTTTGTTGGATCTCATCCAACAGACCAGGTAGAACCTCTAAGGCAAACAACTGGGCATCCTCATTAGGAAATTGGATGTCCATCTCTAGCCAGGCTAGATCCCTCTAAAGTTGAGGTTGTACAGTAAGTCTGGCAATCGCCTTCTCTCGAGGCGTCTTCCTGCTCAAGGTGCCAGCTACTACTTTCGCCTTGCTAGGATGGTACAAAATCTCAAGGTCAAACTCCTTGATCAACTCAAGCCATCGACGCTTGCGGTTATTCAATTTCCGTTGCGTGAAAATATACTTCAGACTCTTATGGTCTGTGAAGATCTGACATGTAGCACCATACAGGTAATGTCTCGAGATCTTCAAAGCATGATTTACTGCTGCCAACTACAGATCATGAGTCGGGTAGTTCTCCTCATACATCTTTAGCTACCGAGACGCATATGCAATCACTCTACCTCTCTGCATCAGCACACATCCCAAGCCTAGCTTTGATGCATCCTTGTAGACCACAAAATCATCAGAACCCTCTGGTTGTGCCAAAACAGGAGCAGAAGTCAAACGCCTCTTCAACTCCTCAAAACTCTGAGCGCATTGATCAGTCCATACAAATCTGGTAGTCTTCTTCAAAAGACTCATTAGTGGATGGACAATCACATAAAATCCCTCCACAAAGCGTCTGTAATAACCGGCTAAGCCAAGAAAGCTACGCACTTCCTTGAGGTTCGTCGGTGTCGTCCATGCAGCAACAGACTCGATCTTCGCCGGGTCTACCATAATCCTGTCGGCGGAGATGATGTGTCCAAGGAAGGCAACCTTAGACATCCAGAACTCACACTTAAAGAGCTTAGCATACAACTCTCTATCTCTCAAAATTAGCAAAACCGTCTTCAAATAACCGGCATACTCCTCTCTACTACGAGAGTACACTAGAATGTCATCAATGAAGAGCACCACAAACTGATCCAAGAAGTCGATGAAGATGCTGTTCATCAACTCCATGAATACTGTCGGGGCTTTCGTCAACTGAAATGGCATCACTACAAACTCGTAGTGTCCATAACGGGTACGAAATGCCGTCCTGTGCATATCCTGCTCCTCACCCTCAGCTAGTGATATCCAGAACACAAGTCAATCCTGGAGAAGACTGTCGCTCCCTACAGTTGATCAAGTAGATCATCAATTCGAGGTAGTGGATAACTGTTCTTGATGGTCACCTTGTTCAGCTCTCTGTAATCTATACACAGTCTCAACGATTCGTCCTTCTTCCGTACGAAGAGGACAAGTGCACCCCATGGTGAAACGCTAGGGCGTATGAAGCCCTTCTCAGCCAACTCCTCAAGTTGCTTCTTCAGCTCCAACATCTCGACATGTGCCATATGGTATGGGGCCTTCGAGATGGGTCTCGTGCTAGGCTCCAATTCAATAGAAAAATCTACGCTCATCTAAGGTGGCAGGCTAGACGGCTCTGCAAAAACGTCTGTAAACTCACAGACCACTGGTATATCCTCCAAAGATGGACTCTCTCCATTCTTCATGGCGTAGCACCAGAAGGCATCACATCCCTATGCAATCAGTCTAGCTGCTCGTACCGCACTAATAATAGATCTTGTCTTCCCAAGGTCCCAACCCCGGAAGACCTCTATCAGACATAAGTCGGTAGAGACTGTAACAGTCCTCTTACCCACATCTAACACCGCACGGTGTCTACGCATCCAATCCATACCTAACATGACTTCTTCATGCATCAAAGGCATGACTAAGAAGTCAACAAGTAGTACACGAGTCCCTAAGCGTAGGGACAACTACGTATCTCTTGGGTACCTCTGACCCTACTACCATCACGTAACCCTATAGTAAAGGGTGCCCCCTCTATGGTAGACAAACTCAAACGCTCAACACAAGCAGCAGAAATAAATGAATGCGTAGCACCCGTATCAAACAAAACTCTAACAAGTAAACCATGTAACAGAATGGTACCTGTAGCAGTTGATGCTGGCGGCTCCTCAGCACTCCTCAGCTCAAAAACTTTGCCCCGAGCTCCTCGGCTATCATTGGTACCAGCCTCTCTACCTCTACCTCTACTTGGTCCTGTAGCTGACCCTTGAGTAGTAGGCGTGCTTGGGACTCTTTGTTATCCCTGTGTCTGATGCTGAGGTGGTCTCTACCCACCTCCTGCTGCACCTGCAGGTCAAGATTCCTGCTGTGATGACGCCTTGCCCTGACGGCAAAACGTTGCCCTATGTCCTGGCTTCCCACACGAGAAGCAAGTCAGTGGTGCTCTAGGATAATCAGTCCTCACATGCCCATAGGTGGTGACTCATGCTCTAACTGTCCTCCACAACTGATGTGCCAGGTCACGGAATAGAGACTGTACTAGCTTCATCCGTCTATCCTCTAGGTAGCGAATAGACTCTAAGGCAGAGTCTACATGCCTAATCAACACCTCAGTCTCCAGGCCGATCTCCCCAGAGAAGTGTGGTACTCCCTGCTGGTGAAATGCCTTCAACCAAGTATCTGGTCGAGGCCCTCTAGTCTCCTCCACAACTCGAGCTGGCTCAACTACATGAACTGGTGCAGTTGGCACATGAGTAGCTCCATGGGATCTCTTAGATGATCCCTCATGCCCTAGCAGATCTATGGCTCGTCTGTCCGCTCTGATGGCCTCCTCAAAATGCCGAAGATAATCTCTAAACTCTGATCTGCCCATAGAGACACGGTCTGAGCCATCAGACTGGCTTGGATGGGTCTGCTGCCTCCTGGACCCACCACTCCTCGTAGCTGGAACTACGCTCTCAGCAACCTCCTCAGGAGCCTCCTCCACTCTACCTTTATTGCAGATAGCAAGTGTCATTGTTGTCGACCTAAGGCTCTCATACCAACTCTATAACATCCCGATTCCGCGGGACTCGGGATGCAACATTGGGCTAGGATCTCATAGTGGATCCTGACCCTACCTTGACAACAAGTTCACTGGATCTTACAAAAGGCACAAGTAGAGTAAAACCAAATACATAAAAGCTGTATATGAAACATCAAAAGAGTTTACAAACTCAAAGCCGAGTACAAAACAGCAACAACAACAACATCTAATACAAAAGATCCCAACCGACGCATCCTAATGTACAGAAGTCCTCGGCTGGTCACACCATCTGGCTCACTTTGCGTTCTTCCTAACCTGTAGATCATTTAGAACACGGTAAACACCGTTAGCTACAACAATAGATAAGCATGAAGTAAATAGCACAAACACACATCAATATCTCATACATGCAATGTCACACATTCATTTATTATCTTTTATTATGTTATTCTATTACTAATTCAACTTCTTTTGTAACACGAGGAGCCTAAAGAACCCCGTCTCTTCCCCCTTTAACCTAGGTGTTGCATGGGGATCTACCTCCCCCCTGAGCTACTGGCTTCAGAGCACCTCCTTTCACTCTCGGAGAGCTTCTAGCAAGTGGTTACTGCCCGTTATAATACACTTGGACCATTTAAATGTAATAAATGGTCATCCTAGTCCGATTTAGATTATAAATGCACAATTATATAAACACATACAACCATCACAATCACACAAATCATAACTGAACGGTAAGTAAGTCCTATGGACTTACCTCACACACTCGTATCCAATGCCACGTCACAGCTTCTCCTTGGGGAAGAAACCAACGCCTGCAAGAGCAAGGCACACAATATCACAACCTGAAAGGGTTAGGAGACTCGTCTCCATAACCAGAACCAACCTACAACCTCAATCTAAACCTCAAGATCATAACAAGCTCACATATGCTTATGACATAACCTCAACATCAACACAAGTGCCTAAGGCACACAATATCTCTTCACTTCTTCAGCATACCACAACAACATATACACATATATACACATATATGATCATCAAAAGGCTAGGAAAGGATCCACACAAGCCCAGCTTGTGATCCTATGCTAGAAGGAAGAAGAAAGAAGCAAGAATGAAGGAATGAAGAGAGATGAAGAAGAAGAGCTTACCACGCAAGCCCTAGGCTGCAACTATGGAGCATCAACACGTCTATCACCTCAACACAACATCAACAACCTTCAGCAACATCCTCAAGAGCAACCACATCCAAAGCCACACTCAAACTCTTAAGAACACTCTCAGAAAAGCAAGAAGAGATCGAAGAAGATCAAAGAAGAAGAGAGGAGAAGATGAAGGACATAAAGGGGATAAAAAAGCTGGAAAGAAGTGGAAAACCCTCTCATCTGAAGGATAGGGAAACTTATCGGAGAAGACAGCCGCAAAGCACGAGTCAAGGAGTCAACGAATGCGGATGTTTAAGCACCGAGCCGCAGGGGCGGCTAGCCAGGGCGCAGGGGCGCCTAGCCGCTGGGGCGGCCCAGATGGTGCACAGGGGCGGTCAACAGGGTCAAGATAAGGCACACAAAAGCTCAACTAGGCTCCAAAGACTAAGTCTCTTACAACTTGGGTGCACTGAGTAAGGAGTGGTGTGGGCCTCCTAAAGAATCCTTTGTCTCAACTCTATCAGAAGGTACACATACTCGCTCGTGGCATCTCATAAATCCATCAGCACCAATATTGATTTGTGGACCTTCACCTCGAGACTTCTTGTCTCGAGTCCGTCTCAAAGTCGGACAGGTCTTTTACTTCTGTTGGATCTCTCCCAATAGATTTTGTAGAACCTCTAAAATAGATAGATGATTGTCTGGATCAAGGAATTGAATGTTCAAATCTAGCCACGCTAGATCTCTCTGTAACTGAGGCTGAGCTATCAATCTCGCTATCACTTTCTCTCAAGGTCAAAATCCTTGATCAGCTCGAGGCAACTCCTTGGCGGTTATTCCATTCCTCTTGAGTGAAAATATACTTCAAAATCTTATGGTCTGTGAAGATCTAGCATGAAACTCCGTACAGGTAATGCCGCCACATCTTCAAGGAATGAACTACTACAACTAACTCGAGGTCAAGAGTCGGGTAATTCTCCTCATACGTCTTCAACTGTCGAGATGCATAAGCGATTACCCTACTTTGCTGCATCAACACACATCCGAAGCCAAGCTTGGAAGCGTCACTATAAACCAAAAAATCATTTGTGCCCTCTAGCTATGCTAAAATAGGAGCAGAAGTCAATCTCCTCTTCAGCTCCATAAAATTAAACGGCTCGGACATACAAAGCGGTTAGTCTTCCTCAACAGATTGGTAAGTGGTCGGGCAATCACAAAAAAAACCTTCCAAAAACCTACACTAATATCCCGCTAAGCCAAGGAAACTACGTCCTTCCTTGACATTCGTCGGAATCGTCCATGCTGCTATAGCCTCAATCTTTTCTTGATCAACCTTGATCCCCTCGGCGAAAACCACATGCACTTAGAGAGCTTCGTATACAACTCTCTATCGTGCAAGACTCGCAACACCGTCCTCAAATGTCCTGCATGTTCCTCTCTCCTCCGAGAGTACATCAGGATGTCATCTATGAAGACTACCACAAACTGATCCTAGAAGTCGATGAAGATGCCATTCATCAACTCCATAAAGACAAAGGGCGCATTCGTGAGCCCGAATGGCATCACTACAAACTCGTAGTGGCCATATCGAGTTTGAAATACCGTCTTGGGCACACCCTCCTCTCTCACCCTCAGCTGGTCATATCCGCATCTCATATCTATACGGGAAAACACAGAAGCTCCCTACAACTGATCCAGCAAGTCGACTATGCGGGGTAGCGGGTACTTGTTCTTGACGGTCACCTTGTTCAGCTCTCGGTAGTCGATGCACAACCTCATCGATCCGTCCTTCTTCGGCATGAAGAGGACCGGTGCACCCCATGGGGGAACCCTAAGGTGGATAAAGCCCTTCTCTGCTACTCCTAAAGTTTCCTCTTCAACTCCAACAACTCGATAGGCATCATACAATACGGTGCCTTCGAGATTGGTCTTGTCCCGAGTTCTAACTCGATGCCGAAATCCACGCTTCATTGTGGCGGTAAGCTGGATGGCTTTTTAAAAACATCGGTGAAATCGCACACGACAAAAATGTCTTGTAATGTTGGACTCTCACCTTCCTTCATGGCATAACACCAGAAGGCCTCGCAACTCTGTGCAATCAGCCTCGGCACTTGGACGACGTTGATGAAAACACCATATTTTCCAAGGTCCCAACCACGGAAAACCTCAATCTGACTCGTCGTGGTAGTGACAACACGGTCAGCCTACCAATATCTAAAATCACACCATGGCGGTTGATAGGTGATGGAATCACTATCATTTAGGTTAGTTTTTAGAGTCTTTTTAGCACAATAGTGTCGTTTTATGTTACTAACTCCTTGATCCAGAAGAAGAAGACTAAAAGAAGATAAAAGAGGAGTTATAAGCAATTGGGAGATGAAGACCATTCACGAAGCAAATCTTCTGGTGCCTCACCGCCCCCGCGGAGCATTGTCACTGCCCAAGCGGGTGAAACTACACTCCGGAACGCAGCCTGCGCCTTCGCCAACGCATGGAACCAAGACTGTCACCGCCCCTGGGCCCTCCTTGGCGCCCCTGCGGTGACTTATCCTGAAGAAGCGAAGACCGGCGACCCTGCGCCTCTGCCTGCATCTCACCCTGCGGAGCTGTGAAGCCAAAGAGTCAGTGTCACCGCCCCTGTGTTGACACTGGGCCGCCCCTGTGGCTCGACATCAGAAGCGACAGAAAGATGAAGAGTCAGGCGTTTGAAGAACATTAAAGATCCGCCCCTTCGGAATCGTCAAGCCGCCCCTGCGGCCATGAAGAACTTCAAGCGTTTCTGCCTAAACCGCCCCTGCTGTCCTGAAGGCCGCCCCTGCGGTTCATCGAAAGAGACTTTACTCCGGCTGTTTGCACCACCTTTATGGCAATAAAGGTGACTGTTTTGGCCGGCCATTTACTCCCATTTAGTGCCATTTGTAGTATAAATAGACCCATGGCTGATTGCTAGGATCATCCATCAATTTTCCATTTTTTTTCTCTCTTTTCTCTTGCTTCCTTTGTAATGAGCTTCTAGTTTCCTTGCTACATTGGGTTGGTTTGAAGATGCTTTATTACTTTGGTTGTACCTTTCTAACATAAGTTTTGTTCAGTAATGCTTTGTGTTTCTTGATCTTTATTTGTCTAAATTGCATGTTTTATTATCACTTAAGATTGATCACCTTAGGTTCTAAAGTACATGCAAAGAACTAGGATTAATAGATTCCGGGTTTGGGTCTTTAATCTAGTAGTAACCTTTGAGTAATAACGGGTTGTAATTGCTTAAAGGAAAAGAAACACAAATATAAAGAGTAGTTTAATGGTTTTAATCTTCTCTTTATATCCCTTAGTCTTTGTTTGAAAGCTAACTTGTGACTTGTTCTTGTAGGTTTATGGAACACTAACTTTTTAAGTTGTGTTGATGCCGGTTGGCTCAACACATACATATGATCAAGACGGGAACATTACTTGAAAACTTGTAAAAAGGTTCTCACCAAAGTAGTAATAGCATGCTAAGAATCAACCAAATGTAGATTCACTCATCACCATCATATTCATCTTATTACTTGCTTTCTAGTTTTGTGTGCATCAATTTATCCAAACCCCCCCCCTTTGTTACTTTGTTCTATAATCAATGATTGAATTTAATAAAAATATCACAAACTTTCTTGGGTTCGACCCTTCTTAACCGATATACTTGTTCTAGTGTTAAGTTGGGATTTATTTTGATAAGATAAAAGTGACCTAAGAAAAAGCTCTTGCCAAATTTTGGCGCCGTTGCCGGGGAGTTTAGTTTTATTTTCATTTCATTTTTATTATTGATTATTGGTTTGGACCGTTTTTATGGTTCAAACCTGTGCTACTAACTCCGACTTTGTTCCCTTTGATCCAGAAATTGAGAGGACACACATCCGGTGACGTAGACAACAACAACTCCAACAAGAAATGGCTGATAGTACTATTCGTCAACTCACTCAGCCGACTTTGGCTCAACACCCTCTTGCGGTTACTATACCGGCATTAGGAGAATGAATCAACTTCGAGCTCAAGGCGGGTCTCATTCACTTGCTCTCATCTTTCCATGGGTTAAGTGGTGAAGACCCCATCAAACACCTTGGAAATTTTCATACCGTGTGTATAAGCATGAAGCCGGCCAACATTACCGAAGAGCAAATCAAGATGAGGGCATTCGGCTTCACACTCAAAGATGCAGCGGATTATTGGTATTACCACCTCCCATCCGGGAGCATCGACACTTGGGAGAATCTCCACAAGACGTTTCTGGAGAAATACTTCCCAGCCAAGAAGGCCAATAGCTTGAAGAAAGCTATAAGCAACATCGAGCAAGAGGCGAACAAGACTCTCTATGAGTACTTTTAGCGGTTTGCACGCCTCCGATCCAGCTGTCGTTTCCATGGATATTCAACTCAGGATCTAGTCTTGTACTTGTGGCTTGCTTGACACCGAAAGGAGGATCGTTGATGTGGCTTGTAGAGGTAACATTCTTAACTCTACCCCTGACCTTGCTTTTGAAAAGATACAGGAACTAGTGGAAGGAACCCGGAACTTTGGAAGGACTTCTTCCAAAAGAGGTGTTCATGCTGTTAATTCCGGAAAGAGTGAGATCTCCAATGAGCTTGCTGAAGTGAAGGAGATGGTGAAGAGATTAACACTTATGGGAACCCCACAACAGCTAAAGGCATGTGGAGTTTGTGCTGACCCATATCACCCGACGGACATGTGTCCCCAAGTGCAGGATGACGATGTAGAGGTGAATGCAGTAGATTATGGACAACCACAACATCAAAGGCCTAGGAACGATCCTTATGCATATAATTTCATGCCAAACTGGCGTGATCAACATAATTTTCGTTGGAGGGATTAACAAAACCAACAACAGCAGCCCCGACAAGGTAAGTATCAATCAACTGAGGATATGTTGCAAGTTTTGACTAAGCATTTTGCTACTCATGTCCAAACAACAGAATCCAGCATCAAGAATCTTGCAAAATAGGTTGGGTAAATTGCGGAAGCCATAACAAGGATCGAAGCTAGATAATCCGGTGATGAAGGGTCATCCGAGCCGGCTCCATCTTCAACACCACAAGGAGCCCTAACAAGAGCTCAAGCCAAACGTCAAGCGGAGATGGATGCTATCTTCCTAGCCATGGTTTAAGAAGCTCACCCAAGCTCACCTCCAATGAGCCCAAGGCCCGTCATGATGCTTAGCCACATTGGACCAGCCAAGAAGAAGTTGAATGGAGCATAGGAGAGCCTCACGTGTGCATGTGCATGGATGAAGGCGTGAGAGGCTGGCGTAAGAAGCTAGTTAGAGAGTGTTAAATAAAGCCTAGAATTAGTCTATTTTATGGATTTATTTAAAACACTCTAATTTGTAATTATTGTTTTTATTTCTTTTCTATTTTTAGGAGAGAAGGTCTAGGTTGTATATAAACCTTTCTCTCTTCCTTTTTGTGGAGAATACGTTAAACACAATTGTGAAAGTGCCAAATTGAAACCTTTGAGTTCAGCCTCTTGTCTCGTGAGAATTGTGGTGTTTTCATAGCTTTCTCGTTCTTGTATGTGTCAATCTCCTTCGGTTTGGTGCTACAAGTCGAATCGAAGCAACCTCTTCATGCCTTCGATAATCCTAGATCGATTGTGTGAAGTTGTAAGAAGCGGGGTCGAATCGTCATCGGTTTGGTTCTTGGATAATCGAATCCAAGGGTTCTATCGTTTGTTCCTTTCGGTTCTTATTTCCTATTTTGTTTTCCCTCTTTGCTTTGCACGTTTTCCTTGCATCTTTGTTTGCTGAATTTCGTTTGCTTTTATTCCCGAAAACAGGTTGCTCGTCTAGATCCGTTCTTCGCGGCCAATCCCCGTATCAATTGGTATCAGAGCTAGTTGACGTTCAACCTACAAAAAGAGTCGGTAAATCATTCAAAAACCAAAAGTGTCTCGTTTTCTTTTTTGAGTCTTGCTTTGTTTTGAGTCTATTGCCATTGCCATATCTATTCCAAGTTTTTGATTGAACTAACAAGTTTGTTGCTTTTGTTTGTGAATTTTGGACGCCGGCACCACTCCTACACCACGCCTACCACTAGCCCTTGTGCCTACCACCACGCCTGCCACCAGCCTTGCCCCAGGTCCAAACACAAACACCAAACTAGCCCTAAACGTTTAAAAAGAGAGGCTGAATCTCCAGCCTATTTTCAAGCTACCCACCACCTCTTTCCTCCACATTTTCAGCCTATTTTTGAATTTTCACCCTTGGTTAGCTAATTACTTGGTCAACTGTATCCTCTTCAAACTAAGTAGATTTTCTTAGCATTTTGTTTTATTTTTCTTTAATTCCAGCACCAAAATTCGAATAGCTGGTTGTTATTTGTTTTCATTTTTAGTAACTAGATAGCTAGCAACTCTCAATTTGTTATAGGATTTTATTTCTTTCATTTTTTTTCATTTGTCTCTTTTGAATTCAAATTGAGGCCTGATTTAAAAAAAAAAAAAGAAAAGAAATCCGAATTTAAAAAAAAAAGAAAGAAAGAAAGAAAAGAAAAAGAAAAGAAAAGAAAGAAAAAAAATAAAAAAAATAAAAATCAGCCATAGTTATTCATTTTCATTTCATTTCATTCTTGCTAGCCTACCCTTGTTTTATTTCATAATTTGTAATAGTTGAAGTTGTGCTTGCTAAGTGTTATTTTCAGCAACCAAAGAGGACTACAAAAGACCTCATCTCACTCAAAGGACCAAGCCATTCACGCCTAGCCTAGCTTCACCCTAACCTAGCCATGCCTTGGCCCTCGCCTAGCTCACTTCACTCGAGCCACGCCTTAGCCTTGACCAGCCCTTCTACACGCCCCTTCGGTGTCCAAGGTTTGCTTGCTTAGGCTTGACGAGTAAGTTCTTTCAAGGCTTATCTTGAGTTCAAATTTTGAGTCCATACTTAGTTGCATATAACATTCGTGCAACTTGTCCTTTCTGTTTTGAGTCTTTTCTTTTCTTTTATTGAGTCAAACACGTTTTTAAGGTGATTGAAATCGAATTTTGCTTCTACTTTAAAGCTTTTATTTGGGTAAGTATTGAACTCACGTGAGGTTTTTGACTAATACAAGACGAGCCATCAACAAGCTTGTTGAGCACCACTAGAGAGTGAGAGTTTGCTTTCGAGTGATACACTTGTGAGGCATTTTTTGTTTTAGCTAACCTAACGTGTTTGAGTGTTTTAGTGTCTTTGAACAATGTCAGGAACTTCCGCAGGTACGCCCAGCCCCGAGCCTATTTCCCCGGAGTTGTTTAACCTTATCAAGGGCCTGAAAGATAGCATTGAAGGGTTAACTACAAGGTTGTCCAACTTAGAGGCGCCTAAGGTAGTCCCGGAGCCTCGGCCACTAGGAGGCAACATGCAGGTAGGAGACCACTCGAGAGCTCAACACCAAGGGCAAGACCGAATACCACTCCAAAGCCAACAAGAGGCGTTTCAAGCAGCCTGGCACTCTAATGCCACGCAGCCCTCTCGGAATGTCCAAGGCTTAGGCCACACCATGTCCCAACCAGGATGGGGCAATCTTGCTTTCGAGGAGCACGTTTCTATCCATTCTTCTCCTATTATACATGATAATATGCCTAACTATCCTCAACAGTTTCAGAATCAAGCTTATGAGCAGGATGAGGACGGTGATGGAGATGACGAGGAATGGAGGCCAAACGGGCGAAGGGAGCGCCAACAGCCCCGGAGACCTCATGATGCCCGGTGCCAAGACGAGCAGAGGCGTGAGCCCTATGGCGGCCAGCCAAGGAGGGAGCGAGATCCGGAGTATGATGGCCTTGGCAAAGTGAAGGTGAAGATCCCAAGCTTTGAAGGCAAATGTGACCCGGACGTGTACATGGCTTAGGAGGCGAAGATAGAGCAAATATGGTCATGCCATAACTTTCCCGAGCATAAGAAGATTGCGGTGGCATTTGAGAAGAAGAAGGCAAGTGAGCAAGAGCAAGGACAAGCTAAGAAGGGGAGCAAGCTGTCGAGCCAATACCCCTCCCTAGCCACGCCTTCTAACCACCAGCCTAGCACCCTTGTGTCCACGGCCCCAAAACAGCCCACAACAGCCTTGTTAGCTTCCAAACTTGAGCTACAAAATGACTACCTACCCTTAGACACCACCTTGATGATGTTGTGTAAGGAGCTCACCTTGATGAGTGATGAAGCCAAGGCTAGCTTACCACCTACTATCTCAGCCATCCTTGAGGAGTTTAAGGATGTGTTTCCGGAAGAAATACCACATGGCCTTCCACCTTTGAGAGGTATTGAGCACCAAATTGACCTTATCCCCGGCGCCACACTCCCAAATAGACCAGCCTACCGAATGAACCCAAAGGAGAGTCAACAGATCCAAGCGCAAGTTCAAGACCTCCTAGACAAGGGCTACGTGAGGGAGAGCTTAAGTCCGTGCGCCGTGCCCATGCTCTTGGTGCCTAAGAAGGACAACACATGGAGGATGTGTGTTGATTGTCGAGCTATCAACAACATCACCATCAAGTACCGCCACCCTATTCCCCGCCTAGATGACATGCTTGATGAGCTACATGGTGCCACCACCTTTAGCAAGATAGACCTACGGAGTGGCTACCATCAAATTCGAATGAAGGAGGAGGACGAGTGGAAAACAGCCTTCAAAACTAAGTTTGGTTTGTATGAGTGGCTTGTTATGCCATTTGGGTTAACTAATGCTCCTTGTACTTTTATGCGCTTAATGAACTATGTTTTGAGACATTTTATAGGGAAGTTTGTTGTAGTATACTTTGATGATATCTTAATCTATAGCAGGTCCCTAGAGGAGCATGAAGAACATCTAAGGGAAGTAGTTCTTACCCTTAGGGCTGAACACTTGTATGCTAATCTTAAGAAATGTAGCTTTTGCACTAATGAGATTATATTTCTTGGTTTTGTAGTGACTACACAAGGCCTACAAGTGGATGAGGAGAAGATTAGAGCAATCAAAGATTGGCCCACGCCAACATCCATCAGCCAAGTAAGGAGTTTTCATGGGCTTGCAAGCTTCTATAGGCGCTTTGTGAGAGACTTTAGTACCATTGCCGCGCCCTTGACGGAAATTTGCAAGAAGCATGCGCCATTTGTGTGGGAGGAGGCGCAAGAACGTGCCTTTAGCAAGCTGAAATTGGTCTTAACCGAGGCGCCCTTGCTAGCTCTTCCTGACTTTACTAGGCCCTTTGAAGTGGAGTGTGACGCCTCAGGCATTGGCATAGGCGGCGTGCTTATGAAAGAAGGTAAGCCTATTGCCTTCTTTAGTGAAAAGCTCAAAGGAGCATGTCTTAATTACTCTACCTATGATAAAGAGTTATATACTTTGTTTAAAGTGCTTAAGACATGGTAACACTACTTGTGGCCTAGAGAGTTTATTTTGCATTCCGATCATGAGTCTTTGAAGCATTTTCGGAGTCAAGATAAACTAGATAGGAGGCATGGTAGGTGGATGGAGTTTATTGAGACTTTTTCCTATGTAATCAAGTATAAAAAGGGAAAAAACAATGTAGTGGCGGATGCCCTCTCTAGGAGGTACACATTGTTGACTACATTGGATGCTAAGGTATTAGGATTTGTTTACATTAAGGAGCTCTATGAATCTGATATTGATTTTGGTGATACATATAAGTTATGTGTGCAAAAAGTTTCCTTAGATAAATACTATTTGTTTGAGGGATTTTTGTTTTGAATTGATAAGGTGTGCATACCTATGTGTTCCCTTCGATTGTTGTTAGTAGAGGAAGCCCATAAAGGAGGTTTAATGGGTCATTTAGGGAGGGATAAAACTTATGCTATGCTGCACTCACACTTTTATTGGCCACACATGCTTAGGGATGTTGAAAATGTGCTTAAAAGATGCTTAGAATGCCTTAGAGCTAAATCTAAAGTGAAGCCTCATGGATTGTACACACCTTTGCCCATCCCAACAACCCCTTGGGAAGACATTAGTATGGACTTTATTGTGGGATTGCCTAGGACTAAAAGAGGTAGGGACTTGATTTTTATGGTTGTAGATCGTTTCTCAAAAATGGCTCATTTATTGCTTGTCACAAAACTGATGATGCGGTCAATGTAGCTAATCTATTCTTTCGGGAAGTAGTTAGGTTACATGGAATTCCAAGGACAATAGTAAGTTATAGGGATGTTAAGTTCTTAAGTTATTTTTGGAAGACTCTTTGGGGAAAGCTAGGCACGAAGTTGTTATTTTCTACATCAAGCCACCCCCAAACTGATGGGCAAACGGAAGTAACTAATAGGACTTTAACCACACTTTTAAGGGCCGTCATCAAAAAGAATCTAAAGGAAGGGAGGATGTCTTGCCACATGTTGAATTTGCCTATAATAGAGTTGTGCATTCGTCTACTTCCATCTCTCCATTTGAGTGTGTTTATGGTTTTAATCCACTAACCCCTTTTGATCTTACACCGTTGCCTAAGAAGGAGCGAGTGGATTTAAGTGCTAAAACGCAGGTTGAACACATCAAGGAGCTACATAGGAGGACAAGGATTAAGCTTGAGGAGAAAGGCAAATACAACGCAGCCAAGGCAAACCAAGGAAGGAAGAAGGTTACATTTGAGGCCGGTGACCTTGTATGGCTACACTTGAGGAAGGAGAGGTTTCTACAACTTCAGAAGTCCAAGCTCTCTCCAGGAGGAAACGGGCCTTTCAAGGTGCTACACAAGGCTGGTGACAATGCCTATGTGCTAGACTTGCCGGACGACTATGCTTGTGATCCCACGTTCAATGTGAGGGATCTAAGCCCTTTTTCACCCCTTAGTGATGATCAAGGAAATTCCAGGTCGAATTCTTTTAAAGAAGGGGAGAATGATGAAGGGTCATCCGAGCCGGCTCCATCTTCAACACCACAAGGAGCCCTAACAAGAGCTCAAGCCAAACGCCAAGCGGAGATGGATGCTATCTTCCTAGCCATGGTTCAAGAAGCTCACCCAAGCTCACCTCCAATGAGTCCAAGGCCCGTCATGATGCTTAGCCACATTGGACCAGCCAAGAAGAAGTTGAATGGAGCATAGGAGAGCCTCACGTGTGCATGTGCATGGATGAAGGCGTGAGAGGCTGGCAAAGAAGCTAGTTAGAGAGTGTTAAATAAAGCCTAGAATTAGTCTATTTTATGGATTTATTTAAAACACTCTAATTTGTAATTATTGTTTTTATTTCTTTTCTATTTTTAGGAGAGAAGGTCTAGGTTGTATATAAACCTTTCTCTCTTCCTTTTTGTGGAGAATACGTTAAACACAATTGTGAAAGTGCCAAATTGAAACCTTTGAGTTCAGCCTCTTGTCTCGTGAGAATTGTGGTGTTTTCATAGCTTTCTCGTTCTTGTGTGTGTCAATCTCCTTCGGTTTGGTGCTACAAGTCAAATCGAAGCAACCTCTTCGTGCCTTCGATAATCCTAGATCGATTGTTCGAAGTTGTAATTAGCGGGGTCGAATCGTCATCGGTTTGGTTCTTGGATAATCGAATCCAAGGGTTCTATCGTTTGTTCCTTTCGATTCTTCTTTCCTATTTCATTTTCCCTCTTTGCTTTGCACGTTTTCCTTGCATCTTTGTTTGCTGAATTTCGTTTGCTTTTATTCCCGAAAACAGGTTGCTCGTCTAGATCCGTTTTTCACGGCTAATCCCCGTATCATTTGGAGGATTGCGTTCCCAGACGGTTATAAACCCCAAGGAGAATGTTAGTGCCCTAACATTAAGGAGTGAGAAGAAAATCCAATAGAAACCAGCAAAAGAATTACAAGACAAACCCTCTGACCAGTTTGTCGTACCCACAACCGCCCCTGCGGCTGCAACTGCGCCCAGCTCTGAGCAGACGCCGCCCCTGCGGCTGGATATCCCAGCCCCTGCGGTGACAGCCCCTGAGCCGCCCCTGCGCCTGCACTTTGGCGCCCCTGTGGAAAACTCGACAAAGAGTTCTGCTGAGAAGGATTCTTACGTCCGACCTGAGGTTCCACCATTGTACTCTGAGAAACCTCCAGCTCCTTTTCCCGAGGCACTAAAGGAGAGAAGAATCATTAAGGACAAGGATCTCTCTGAGACCTTCTTCAAATGCGAGGTAAACATCCCTCTCTTTAAGTTAGTGAAGAGTATTCCTAAATATGCTCGTTTCTTGATTGAAATTTGCACTATTAAGAAGAATTAGAAGCTGAAGGGGAAACAAAAAGTGCAAGTAAGTGAGCATGTCTCCGCCGTTTTCCAACGTAGGATGCCCAAAAACTGCAGCGATCCGGGCATGGTAAGTATCCCTTGTGTCATAGGGGAAACCCTTTTTGACAAAGCCATGCTTGACCTTGGTGCTTCTATAAATGTTTTGCCATATTCCATTTACAAACCACTCGGCCTTGGGCCATTAACGGAAACTAGGATTGTAGTGCAACTTGCTGATAGATCTAATGTGTACCCGAAAGGGATAATTGAAGATGTATTAGTAATGGTAGACAATCTAATTTTCCCTGCTGATTTCATTGTAATGGATATTGCAAATGACTCGCATGCTGCACCGATATTGTTATGTAGACTATTCCTGAAAACTGCTAGGACTAAAATTGATTATGTTAGTGAAAAATTAACCATGTAGTTTCATGGTGAAGTAGTGGAATTTGACATCTATGATGCAATGAAATTTCTTAGTGATGATCACTCTTTATGTGCTATTGGCATTGTTGAACCTTTTGTGCAAGATGTGTTTGATATTTCTAACATTGAGGAATTAAAAAATATAACTGAACATGACATTGATGATCATAATTCAAAATATGCACTAACATCCAGCATGAAAGAGGTTCTAGCCCGGTTAGATGGGTATAAGAGGTTGCCTATCTCCACTTTGGCCATTTGGCCCACTTTACTAACCTCAAGCGAGAAGCTTGTTCCATCTATAGTGCAGGCACCGGAAATAGAGTTCAAAGACCTTTCATCCCACCTCAAGTACATTTTCCTTGGAGACAACAATACCTTGCCGGTGATCATCTCCAACAAATTGACTACCGGTCAAGAGGGCAAGTTGGTAAAAGTGTTGAAAGAACACAAGACGGCCCTTGGATGGACAATTGCGGACATCAAGGGGATAAGTCCATCCACTTGCATGCATAGGATCTTACTTCAGGAGGATGCTAAACCATCTAGGCAACCGCAACGAAGGTTGAATCCGCCGATGAATGATGTGGTCAAGAAGGAGGTGTTGAAGCTCCTCCAAGCGGATATGATCTTTCCTATTTCGGATAGCACTTGGGTTAGTCCAACCCAAGTAGTTCCAAAGAAAGGAGGTATCACAATGGTGGAAAATCAACATGGAGAGATGGTCCCATGTAAAACGCAAACCGGATGGAGAGTTTGCATTGACTACTACAAACTCAACAAGGTAACACGTAAAGACCATTTTCCATTGCCTTTTATTGACCAAATGTTGGAATGTTTTGTAGGTCATCCCTACTATTGCTTCCTAGATGGATATTCGGGTTACTTGCAAATATCCATTGCGCCAGAAGATCAAGAAAAGACGACCTTCACTTGCCCATGTGAAACTTTTGCGTACCGCAAAATTCCATTTGGACTTTGCAACGCCCCCGGCACCTTCCAACGGTGCATGATAAGTATTTTCTCCGAATATATTGAAAATTTTATTGAAGTCTTCATGGATGATTTTACCATCCATGGAGACAGTTTTGATGCATGTCTAGGACATTTGAAACTAGTTCTTGAAAAATATGTTGAAACCAATTTAGTTCTTAATTCGGAAAAGTGTCATTTCATGGTAGAACAAGAAATTATGCTAGGACATGTAATATCCTCAAAATGGATAGAGGTAGATAAGGCAAAGGTTGATGTAATTCAAAGTTTACCTTATCCTACTAACATTCGGGAAATCCAATCTTTTCTTGGTCATGCAGGTTTCTACCGACGGTTTATCAAAGACTTCTTAAAGATCTCGGCACTCTTATGTGAATTTCTCAAGAAAGACGTCACCTTCATAGTGGATGAAAGTTGCAAGAAAGCTTTCGACACTTTGAAGGCATGTCTCACTAGCGCACCAATCATCCGTTCTCCGATTGGGAGAAACCTTTCGAAATCATGTGAGATGACAGCGACTACGTAGTAGGAGCTGTCTTAGGATATAAGGATGGGCGAGGCTCACACGTGATTCATTATGCATCTATGACACTCAATGGAGCGTAAAGGAATTACTCTACCACCGAGAAGGAGATGTTAGCGGTGGTTTTCGCCCTTGAGAAATTCAGACAGTACCTTCTTGGAGTAAAGGTAATTATTTTTATTGACCATGCAGCTCTTAGGTACCTCATGACAAAGAAGGAGGCAAAGCCACGATTGATTCGGTGGGTGCTCCTTCTAAGTGAGTTCAACCTAGAGACACCGGACAAGAACGGGGCTGAGAACCTGGTGGCCGATCATCTGAGCAGGCTAGTGAAAGAAGAGGAAGATCCAACCAAAGGAAAGGAGATAGCTGGAAGTTTTCTAGGCGACACCTTCTACACAATCCTCTGTTGTGTAACTGCCCCCGCGCCTCAAGCGTCCCGCCTCTATGGCCAACCGCCCCTGCGGCTCAACCTAGGTGCCCTTGCGGAATTGACGACAGAGGTTTGTCTTAAGCTCCAATCTTTGAAACCTTGGTTTGCTGACATTGTGAACTTCATTGTTAGAAATGAGTACCCTCCAGACTTCACTAACACACAATGAGAGAAGGTGAAGGCTGAATCTCGACACTACGTTTGGGACGACCCCTACCTTTAGAAGCATTGTAGTGACCAAGTAATCCGCCGTTGCATTCCGGATAATGAGGTACAATCTGTCTTAACTTTCTGTCATTCCGAAGCATGTGGGGGGTACTTTGGGGCAAACAAAACTGCAAGAAAAGTTCTGGATGCCGGTTTCTTTTGGCCACACATTTTTAGAGACGCTTTTGCGTTTTGCAAAGTGTGTGATACATGTCAAAGGGTAAGAAACATTTCAAGGAGACATGAAATGCCCCAAACCTCTCTTATATTCTGCGAAATATTTGATGTTTGGGAAATTGATTTCATGGGGCCTTTTCCTACTTCATTTGGGCATACATATATATTACTTGCGGTGGACTATGTTTTCAAGTGGGTGGAAGCAAAGGTCACCAAAACTGATGATTCAAAAGTGGTTGCAGCCTTCCTTAAGGAAAATATTCTTGCAAGATTTGGAATTCCGAAAGCCTTAATCAGTGATAGGGGTACCCATTTCTGCAACAAGACGATCACCACCCTCCTTAAGATGTACCACGTCCACCAACGAGTGTCAACAGCTTATCATCCACAAACAAATGGCCAAGCTGAGGTATCTAACCAGGAATTTAAGACCATCCTCGAAAAGACGGTCTCTCCCGGAAGAAAGGATTGGGTGCAAGGCTAAACGACGCTCTATGGGCGTACCGGATAGCCTACAAGACTCCAATAGGAATGTCTCCCTTCAGGCTCGTGTTTGGGAAAGCTTGCCACCTTCCGGTGGAGCTAGAGCACAAAGCTTGGTGGGCGATGAAGAAATGCAATATGAATGTACAAGAAGTGGGAGAATTCCGGAAACTCAAATTGCAAGAGTTGGAGGAATTGAGATTAGATGCGTATGACCATGCCACTGCATACAAAGAAAAAACCAAAGCATGGCATGACCGAAACATTCTCCAGAAGGACTTCAAGGTAGGAAATAAGATACTTCTCTTTCAATCTCGTTTGAAGCTCTTTGCAGGTAATTTGCGTTCCAGATGGACAGGCCCGTTCGTAATAGCCGAAGTGTACTCTCACGGCGCTGTGGACCTCTATGATCCACAAACGCACAAGGTGTTCAAGGTAAACGGACAAAGGCTAAAGCGCTACCTTGAAGGAGTAAAGAATGATCCAATTGACGAGATGGTGCTGGAGGAGGCCCAATCAGAGAGGTAGAGTCCTTACGTCGAGCTAACGACGTAAAACAAAGGCGTTGTTGGGAGGCAACCTGAAGTAATAAGAAGAAGAGCTTCTGTCAAGAAAACCGCCCCTGCGGCTTAGTGTCCCCGCCCCTGTGGTGAAACCCCTACCCAGCACCGCCCCCAGCGCTAGGCCTGCGTTGACAACAAACTGGCCACCGCCCTCGCGGTGACTCCCTTACGCCCCTGCGGCGGCCACACTTGACACGCATCCTCAGCGCCGCCCCCGGCGCTGAGCCTGCGCCCCCTCGTCCTTGTCAACGCCCCGCGGTGACAAGCCCCCGCCCCTGCAGTGATACCCAGAAAAGAAAAAAAATAGAAGTCCCAAAAGCATTCCCTACACCTACCCCACCCACCCATCTCTCTCCTCACCTACCACAACTCTCTCCCGAACCTTCACTCTCTCAAACTCACGCCCCCTATGCCCCAAGCTCACGTCCTGTAACCACCCTACTCTGAAGCCCCTGTGCCACTCTCTCCCGCTCCTTACCAACACCTCCCTCAATCTTTCAAATCCCTAATTCTACAACACTTTCCCCCTCACACTCTCTTCCCTCCACTACTCATCACCTCCGGTAACGTCTCCACCAGCATGAAGCCACCAAAATGCTCCCTAACTCCACCACCTCCGTCGCTGTCAGAAATTGCCCTCAAGAGTTCTCCCGCAAGCTCACGCCCCTGCGCCTCTCCGCCCCTGCGCCTGCAAGTTCCGCCTCTCCGGAAATAGCAACAGAGGGTTCGTCTCTTTCTCCAATTTCCGAAATTTCTAATTCTTTACTTGATCAATTGCAAGAAATGGAACCCCAGAGAAAATACAAGATGTTAGAGGCTGAGAAGACCCGGTATAGGATTGTGCAGGATCGGGTTGTATATGCAACTTGGTTTTTGCACGTTCCTACATTGGAAAAATTGGGCATGTTGGAGAGCATGCAGGCATTTCTCACCAACGATGGGCTCGGTGAATTTCTAGACATGAGTGCTCCAACGTACCCCGAGCTCAGCAGCCAATTCATTGCCACCTTCACCATGGAGAAGGAGGACCATCTTTGTGTTGGACTTTCATTCAAGTTCAACAAGAAAAAGTATACACTGGACTACACCCAACTGCAGGAATCTTTTGGGGTAACGATTTGCACCTCATAGAACTGGTAGGAACCCGTTCCGAAACCCGACCTGTGCGAGTTTTGGCAGTCCACCACCGGATCGGAGTTTCATGCCGGGGTGAGTATTCCAACAAACTCACTAACCCCTACTTGAGGCTCATCTCCAAGATCTTCATGAGAGTCTTCAGTGGACACAAGGAGGAGAACAAGGTCGCTCTTAAGAACCTCCCACTGTTGTACGCCTGCCTTCCCATGAACGAGAAGGTGCCGGATTGGCCATTCCTCTTCCTTACCGCTTTGAAGCGGATTAGGAAGAACGAGCCACGTGACATTGTGGGTGGTGGGGTGATCTCCTTGATCGCTTCATAGGTGATGGACCTTTCCGACTTAGAGGATGGGTTGGAGGCCCCACTATACACGGAGGGGATGTTCAGGAGCTGCAAGCTCCTCAAGAGAGACGGGGAGAACTTTTTTTGGCTCTCATTGGCAGACGGGAGCCACATCACATACCTCCCGTGGCCGCTTCTGGAAACGAGCTCTCCGAGCTATACATCCCGGCTGACCCTTTCGTGCCGAGAAGGCCACTAGTGGCCATTGTTGAGAGACACGCTGCGAGCTCCAGCCGGGCTTATTTTGATGACCACATGCTCATACTGGATGATGAGGAGATGCCTACTACAGCACCGGATGACGGTCTGGCCATGGAGAGCCTCCAGGCTCAGATGGGTGCCTTGACTACTCAACATCAGGCATGACAGACCGAGTACAGCGGGCCTTGCTTGAGCAGCAACAAGCGTGGCAGTCTGGCTTTGCCTCCTCTATGACCACCCGTTTTGACCGCTAGCAGGATGCTTGGCAGGCGGCTCAGCAGCAGCAGCTCGAGGCTCAGTAGTTGGCTTGGCAAGCCAACTTTGAGACCTCCTTTGGCAGCCGGATTGATGCTCAGCAGGCCCGCATCGACACACTGTACCGCCGGCAAGAGCACTTCTTCAGCCACTTTCCGTACCCAGCCGGAGGAGGGTCCGGATGGTCCAGCCGGACCATCCCACTAGTGGTATTATCATTTCTCCCTTTCCCACATTTATCTTTGCTTTATTTTCCACTTTGAGGACAAAGTGTGCTTCAAGTATGGGGGAGGGAATTATCATTGCCTGTGTAGTTGCTTAAGTTGTTTTTGAGTGTGTTTGCTTTTAGTTCTTTTGAGTTATAATTCAGTTTGATATTCATATATATAAAAAAAAAAGAAAAAGCCAAAGAAATGGAAAAAGGCATGAAAATTTTTTGGATAAACCGAAAACCCGAAAGGCGGTTTAGGTAAAAAGAAGGTAGTCCGACCAACCTTAAGTTGGTGAAAAATTGGACTTGAGGGATGTGAGTTCCAAGTGAGAACATCAAAGAAAAGAAGAAGAGTGGCAAGGTGAAAACCCGAAAGGGCACCTTGACAAAATGAGCGGCACCGAGTGTAGGTTTTCCTTCCGACGTTTGGCGGCATAAGAAGGGGAGTCATAAGTAGGTTGTCCGGGTAGGTCACTCTTGGAGCAATAAGGATGGTAGCTTTCTAACCTTTTTCTCACATTTTCTCTCTTTTTCCTTCTTTCTTTCTTGGTTTTTCTTTTTCTTTGTCTATGCCTCTTACCCATGCTTCCTGAGGCCTTTGAGTCTAAAAACTACTGTCGTGTGGTTTACTCGGGACGAGTAAAAGGTCTAAGTATGGGGGAGTTTGATAGGTGATTGAATCACTATCATTTCGGTTAGTTTTTAGAGTCTTTTTAGCACAATAGTGTCGTTTTATGCGACTAACTCCTTGGTCCAGAAGAAGAAGACTAAAAGAAGATAAAAGAGGAGTTATAAGCACTTGGGAGTTGAAGACCATTCACGAAGCAAAGCTTCTGGTACCTCACCGCCCCCGCGGAGCATTGTCACCGCCTCCACGGGTGACACTACACTCCGGAACGCAGCCTGCGCCTTCGCCAACGCATGGAACCAAGACTGTCACCGCCCCTGGGCCCTCCTTGGCGCCCCTGCGGTGACTTATCCTGAAGAAGCGAAGACCGGCGACCCTGCGCCTCTGCCTGCATCTCACCCTGCGGAGCTGTGAAGCCAAAGGGTCAGTGTCACCGCCCCTGTGTTGACACTAGGCCGCCCCTGCGGCTCGACATCAGAAGCGACAGAAAGATGAAGAGTCAGGCATTTGAAGAACATTAAACATCCGCCCCTTCGGAATCGTCAAGCCGCCCCTGCGGCCATGAAGAACTTCAAGCGTTTCTGCCTAAACCGCCCCTGCTGTCCTGAAGGCCGCCCCTGCGGTTCGTCGACAAAGACTTTACTACGGCTGTTTGCACCACCTTTATGGCATTAAAGGTGACTGTTTTGGCCGGCCATTTACTCCCATTTAGTGCCATTTGTAGTATAAATAGACCCATGGCTGATTGCTAGGATCATCCATCAATTTCCCATTTTTATTCTTTCTTTTCTCTTGCTTCCTTTGTAATAAGCTTCTAGTTTCCTTGCTACATTGGGTTGGTTTGAAGATGCTTTATTACTTTGGTTGTAAGTACCTTTCTAATATAAGTTTTGTCTAAATTGCATGTTTTATTATCACTTAAGATTGATCACCTTAGGTTCTAAAGTACATGCAAAGAACTAGGATTAATAGATTCCGGGTTCGGGTCTTTAATCTAGTAGTAACCTTTGAGTAATAACGGGTTGTAATTGCTTTTAGGAAAAGAAACACAAATATAAAGATTAGTTTAATGGTTTTAATCTTCTCTTTATATCCCTTAGTCTTTGTTTGAAAGCTAACTTGTGACTTGTTCTTGTAGGTTTATGGAACATTACTTGAAAACTTGTAAAAAGGTTCTCACCAAAATAGTAATAGCATGCTAAGAATCAACCAAGTGTAGATTCACTCATTATCATATTCATCTTATTACTTGCTTTCTAGTTTTCTGTGCATCAATTCATCCAAAACCCCCCCTTTGTTACTTTGTTCTATAATCAATAATTGAATTTAATAAAAATATCACAAGCTCTTGCCAAAATTTGGCGCCGTTGCCGGGGAGTTTAGTTTTATTTTTATTTCATTTTTATTATTGATTATTGGTTTGGACCGTTTTTATGGATCAAACCTGTGCTACTAACTCCGGATTTGTTCCCTTTGATCCAGAAATTGAGAGGACACACATCCGGCGACGTAGACAACAACAACTCCAACAAGAAATGGTTGATAGTACTCTTCGTCAACTCACTCAGCCGACTTTGGCTCAACACCCTCTTGCGGTTACTATACCGGCATTAGGAGAAGGAATCAACTTCGAGCTCAATCCGGGTCTCATTCACTTGCTCCCATCTTTCCATGGGTTAAGTGTTGAAGACCCCATCAAACACCTTGGAAAGTTTCATAACGTGTGTATGAGCATGAAGACAGCCAACATTACCGAAGAGCAAATCAAAATGAGGGCATTCGGCTTCACACTCAAAGATGCAGCGGATGATTGGTATTACCACCTCCCATCCGGGAGCATCGACACTTGGGAGAATCTCCACAAGGCAGTTCGTGAGAAATACTTCCCAGCCAAGAAGGCCAATAGCTTGAAGAAAGTTATAGGCAACATCGAGCAAGAGGCGGACAAGACTCTCTATGAGTACTTTGAGCGGTTTGCACGCCTCCGATCCAGCTGTCCTTTCCATGGATATTCAACTCGGGATCTAGTTTTGTACTTGTATAATGGCTTGCTTGACACCAAAAGGAGGAACGTCGATGCGGCTTGTGGAGGTAGCATTCTTACCTCTACCCCTGACCTTGCTTTTGAAAAGATACAAGAACTAGCGAAAGGAACCCGGAACTTTGGAAGGACTTCTTCCTAAAGAGGTATTCATGCTGTGAATTCCGGAAAGAGTGAGATCTCCAATGAGCTTGCTGAACTGAAGGAGATGGTGAAGAGATTAACACTTATGGGAACCCCACAACAGCTAAAAGCATGTGGAGTTTGTGCTGACCCATATCACCCAACGAACATTAGTCCCCAAGTGTAGGATGACGATGCAGAGGTGAATGTAGTAGGTTATGGACAACCACAGCATCAAAGGCCTAGGAACGATCCTTATGCACATAATTTCATGCCAAACTGGCGTGATCAACAGAATTTTCGTTGGAGGGATCAACAAAACCAACAACAGCAACCCCGACAAGGTAAGTATCAATCAACCGAGGATATGTTGCAGGTTTTGACTAAGCATTTTGCTACTCATGTCCAAACAACATAATCCAGCATCAAGAATCTTGAAAAACAAGTTGGGCAAACAACAGAAACCAGCAAAAGAATTACAAGACAAACCCTCTGACGAGTTTGCCGCACCCACAGCCGCCCTTGCGGCTGCAACTGCGCTCAGCTCTGAGCAGACGCCGCCCTTGCGGCTGGATGTCCCCGCCCCTGTGCTGATAGCCTCTAAGCCGCCCCGGCGCCTGCACTTTGGCGCCCCTGCAGAAAACTCGACAAAGAGTTCCGTTGAGAAGAATTCTTACATCCGACCTGAGTTTCCACCAATGTACTCTGAGAAACCTCCAGCTCCTTTTCCTGAGGCACTAAAGGAGAGAAGAATCATTGAGGACAAGGATCTCTTTGAGACCTTCTCCAAATGCGAGGTAAACATCCCTCTCCTTAAGTTAGTGAAGAGTATTCCTAAAAATGCTCGTTTCTTGATGGAAATTTGCACTATTAAGAAGAATCAGAATCTGAAGGGGAAACAAAAAATGCAAGTAAGTGAGCATGTCTCCGCCGTTTTCCAACGTAGGATGCCCAAAACTGCAGCGATCCGGGCATGGTAAGTATCCCTTGTGTCATAGGGGAAACCCGTTTTGACAAAGCCATGCTTGACCTTGGTGCTTCTATAAATGTTTTGCCATATTCCATTTACAAATCACTTGGCCTTGGACCATTAACGGAAACTAGGATTGTAGTGCAACTTGCTGATAGATCTAATGTGTACCCAAAAGGGATAATTGAAGATGTATTAGTAATGGTAGACAATCTAATTTTCCCTGTTGATTTCTTTGTAATGAATATGGAAAATGACTCACATGCTGCACCGATATTGTTAGGTAGACCATTCCTGAAAACTGCTAGGACTAAAATTGATTATGTTAGTTGCAAACTAACCATGGAGTTTGATGGTGAAGTAGTGGAATTTGACATCTATGATGCAATGAAATTTCTTAGTGATGATCACTCTTTATGTGCTATTGACATTGTTGAACCTTTTGTGCAAGATGTGTTTGATATTTCTAACATTGATGAATTAAAAAATATAACTGAACATGACATCGATGATCATAATTCAAAATATGCACTAACATCCAGCATGAAAGAGGTCCTAGCCCGGTTAGATGGGTATAAGAGGTTGCCTATCTCCACTTTGGCCATTGGGCCCACTTTAGTAACCTCAAGCGAGAAGCTTGTTCCATCTATAGTGCAGGCACCGAAAATAGAGTTCAAAGACCTTCCATCCCACCTCAAGTACGTTTTCCTTGGAGACAACAATACCTTTCCGGTGATCATCTCCAACAAATTGACTACCGGTCAAGAGGGCAAGTTGGTAAAAGTGTTGAAAGAACACAAGATGGTCCTTGGATGGACAATTGCGGATATCAAGGGGATAAGTCCATCCACTTGCATGCATATGATCTTACTTGAGGAGGATGCTAAACCATCTAGGCAACCGCAACGAAGGTTGAATCCGCCGATGAATGATGTGGTCAAGAAGGAGGTGTTGAAGCTCCTCCAAGCGGATATGATCTTTCCTATATCGGATAGCACTTGGGTTAGTCCAACCCAAGTAGTTCCAAAGAAAGGAGGTATCACAATGGTGGAAAATCAACATGGAGAGATGGTCCCAAGTAAAACGCAAACCGAATGGAGAGTTTGCATTGACTACCGCAAACTCAACAAGGTAACACGTAAAGAGCATTTTCCATTGCCTTTTATTGACCAAATGTTGGAACGTCTTATAGGTCATCCCTACTACTGCTTCCTGGATGGATATTTGGGTTACTTCCAAATATCCATTGCGCTAGAAGATCAAGAAAAGACGACGTTCACTTGCCCGTTTGGCACTTTTGCGTACCGCAAAATGCCATTTGGATTTTGCAACGCCCCCGGCACCTTCCAACGGTGCATGATAAGTATTTTCTCCGAATATATAGAAAATTTTATTGAAGTCTTCATGGATGATTTTACCGTCCACGGAGACAGTTTTGATGCATGTCTAGGACATTTGAAACTAGTTCTTGAAAAATGTGTTGAAACCAATTTAGTTTTTAATTCGGAAAAGTGCCATTTCATGGTAGAACAAGGAATTATGCTAGGACATGTAATATCCTCAAAAGATATAGAGGTAGATAAGGCAAAGGTTGATGTAATTCAAAGTTTACCTTATCCTACTAACATTCGGGAAATCCGATCTTTTCTTGGTCATGCAGGTTTCTACCGACGGTTTATCAAAGACTTCTCAAAGATCTCGGCACCCTTATGTGAATTGCTCAAGAAAGACGTCACCTTCATACTGGATGAAAGTTGCAAGAAAGCTTTCGACACTTTCTAGGCATGTCTCACTAGCGCACCAATCATCCGTTCTCCGATTGGGAGAAACCTTTCGAAATCATGTGAGACGCCAGCGACTACGTAGTAGGAGCTGTCTTAGGATAGAAGGATGGGCGAGCCTCACACGTGATTCATTATGCGTCTATGACACTCAATGGAGCGTAAAGGAATTACTCTACCACCGAGAAGGAGATGTTAGCGGTGGTTTTTGCCCTTGAGAAATTCAGACAGTACCTTCTTGGAGTAAAGCTAATTATTTTTATTGACCATGCAGCTCTTAGGTACCTCATGGCAAAGAAGGAGGCAAAGCCACGATTGATTCGGTGGGTGCTCCTTCTAAGTGAGTTCAACCTAGAGATACGGGACAAGAAGGGGGTTGAGAACCTGGTGGCCGATCATCTGAGCAGGCTAGTGAAAGAAGAGGAAGATCCAACCAAAGGAAAGGAGATAGCTGGAAGTTTTCCAAACGACACCTTCTACACAACCCTTTGTTGTGCAACCGCACCCGCGCCTCAAGCGTCCCGCCTCTGTGGCCAGCCGCTCCTGCGGCTCAACCTAGGCGCCCTTGCGGAATTGACGAAAGAGGTTTGTCTTAAGCTCCAATCTTTTAAACCTTGGTTTGCTGACATTGTGAACTTCATTGTTAGAAATGAGTACCCTCCAGACTTCACCAAAACACAACGAGAGAAGGTGAAGGCTAAATCTCGACACTACATTTTGGATGACCCCTACCTTTAGAAGCATTGTAGTGACCAAGTAATCCGCCGTTGTATTCCGGATAATGAGGTACAATCTGTCTTAACTTTCTGTCATTCCGAAGCATGTGGGGGGCACTTTGGGGCAAACAAAACTGCAAGAAAAGTTCTGGATTCCGGTTTCTTTTGGCCACACATTTTTAGAGACGCTTTTGCGTTTTGCAAAGTGTGTGATAGATGTCAAAGGGTAAGAAACATTTTAAGAAGACATGAAATGCCCCAAACCTCTCTTATATTCTGCGAAATATTTGATGTTCGGGAAATTGATTTCATGGGGCCTTTTCCTACTTCATTTGGGCATACATATATATTACTTGCGGTGGACTATGTTTTCAAGTGGGTGGAAGCAAAGGCCACCAAAACTGATGATTAAAAAGTGGTTGCAGCCTTCCTTAAGGAAAATATTCTTGCTAGATTTGGAATTCTGAAAGCCTTAATCAGTGATAGGGGTACCCATTTCTGCAACAAGACGATCACGACCCTCCTTAAGAAGTACCACGTCCACCAACGAGTGTCAACAGCTCATCCACAAACAAATGGCCAAGCTGAGGTATCCAACCAGGAATTTAAGACCATCCTCGAAAAGACGGTCTTTCCCGGAAGAAAGGATTGGAGTGCAAGGCTAAACGACGCTCTATGGGCGTACCGGATAGCCACGAGACTCCTATAGGAATGTCTTCCTTTAGGCTCGTGTTTGGGAAAGCTTGCCACCTTCCGGTGGAGCTAGAGCACAAAGCTTGGTGGGCGGTGAAGAAATGCAATATGAATGTACAAGAAGAGGGAGAATTCCGGAAACTCAAATTGCAAGAGTTGGAGGAATTGAGATTAAATGCGTATGAGCATGCCACTACATACAAAGAAAAAACCAAAGCATGGCATGACCGAAATATTCTCCGGAAGGACTTCAAGGTAGGAAATAAGGTACTTCTCTTTCAATCTCATTTGAAGCTCTTTGCAGGTAAGTTGGATTACAGATGGACATGCCCGTTCGTAATAGCCGAAGTGTACCCTCACGGCGCTATAGACCTCTATGATCCACAAACGCGCAAGGTGTTCAAGGTAAACGGACAAAGGCTAAAGCCCTACCTTGAAGGAGTAAAGAACGATCCAATTGACGAGATGGTGTTGGAGAAGGCCCAATCACAGAGGTAGAGTCCTTACGTCGAGCCAACGACGTAAAACAAAGGCGTTGTTCGGCAGGCAACCTGAAGTAATAAGAAGAAGAGCTTCTGTCAAAAAACCGCCCCTGCGGCTTAGTTTCCCCGACCCTGCGGTGACACCCCTACCCAGCGCCGCCCCCGGCACTGGGCCTGCGTTGACAACAAACCGGCCACCGCCCTCGCGGTGACTCCCTTACGCCCCTGCGGTGGCCACACTTGACACGCATCCTCAGCGCCGCCCCCGGCGCTGAGCCTGTGCCCCCTCTTCCTTGTCACCGCCCCCCGCGATGACAAGCCCCCGCCCCTGCGGTCATACCCAGAAAAGAAAAAAAAATAGAAGTCCCAAAAGCATTCCCTACACCTACCCCACCCACCAATCTCTCTCCTCACGTACCACAACTCTCTCCCGAACCTTCACTCTCTCAACCTCACGCCCTCTACGCCCCAAGCTCATGCCTTGTAACCACCCTACTCCGACGCCCCTGCGCCACTCTCTCCCGCTCCTTACCAACACCTCCCTCAATTTCTCAAATCCCTAATCGTACAACACTTTCCCCCTCACACTCTCTTCCCTCCACTACTCATCACTTCCGGCGACGTCTCCCCCAGCAAGAAGCCACCAAAACGCTCCCTAGCTCCAACACCTATGTCGTTGTCAGAAATCGCCCTCAAGAGTTCTCCCGCAAGCTCACGCCCTTGCGCCTCTCCGTTCCTGTGCCTGCAAGTTCCACCCTGCGGAAATAGCAACAAAGGGTTCACCTCTTTCTCCAATTTCTGAAATTTCTAATTCTTTACTTGATCAACTGCAAGAAATGGAACCCCAGAGAAAATACAAGATGTTAGAGGCTGAGAAGACACGGTATAGGATTGTGCGGGATCGGGTTGTGTATGCAACTCAGTTTTTGCACGTTCCTACATTGGAAAAATTGGGCATGTTGGAGAGCATGAAGGCATTTCTCACCAACGATGGGCTCGGTGAATTTCTGGACATGAGTGCTCCAACGTACCCCGAGCTCAGCCGCCAATTCATCGCCACCTTCACCATGGAGAAGGAAGACCATGTTTGTGTTGGACTATCATTCAAGTTCAACAAGAAAAAGTATACACTGGACTACACACAACTGCAGGAAGCTTTTGGGGTAACTATTTTCGCCTCATAGAACTGGTGGGAACCCGTTCCGACACCCGACCTGTGTGAGTTTTGGCAGGCCGCCACCGGATCGGAGTTTCATGCTGGGGGTGAGTATTCCAACAAACTCACTCACCCCTGATTGAGGCTCATCTCCAGGATCTTTATGAGTGACTTTTGTCACAAGGAGGAGAACAAGGTCGCTCTTAAGGACCTCCCACTGTTGTACGCCTGCTTTCCCATGAACGAGAAGGTGCCGGATTGGTCATTTTTCTTCGTTACCGCTTTGAAGCGGATTAGGAAGAATGAGTCACGTGAAATTGTGGGTGGTAGGGTGATCTTCTTGATTGCTTCACAGGTGATGGACCATTTCGACTAAGAGGATGGGTTGGAGGCCCCACTATACACGGAGAGGATGCTGAGGAGGTGCAAGCTCCTCAAGAGAGACGGGGAGAACTTTTTTTTGGCTCTCATTGGTAGACGGGAGCCACATCACATACCTCCCTCGCCCACTTCCACTTGGAGACGAGCTCTCCGAGCTATACATCCCGGCTGACCCTTTCGTGCCGAGACGGCCTTAGGTGGCCATTGTTGAGAGACACAATGCGAGCTCCAGTCGGGCTCATTTTCATGACCACATGCCCATACTGGATAATGAGGAGATGCCTACTGCAGCACCGGATGACGGTCCGGCCATGGAGAGCCTCCAGGCTCAGATGGTTGCCTTGACTATTCAGCATTAGGCATGGTAGAACGAGTACAGCGGACCATGCTTGAGCAACAGCAGGTGTGGCAGTCCGGCTTTGCCTCCTCTATGACCACCCATTTTGACCTCTAGCAGGATGCTTGGCAGGCGACTCAGCAGCAGCAGCTCGAGGCTCAGCAGTTGGCTTGGCAAGCAAACTTTGAGACCTCCTTTGGCAGCCAGATTGATGCTCAGCAGGCCCGCATCGACACACTCTACCGCCGGCAAGAGCACTTCTTCAGCCACTTTCCGTACCCACCGGAGGAGGGTCCGGATGGTCCAGCCGGGCCATCCCACTAGTGGTATTATCATTTCTCCCTTTCCTACATTTATCTTTGCTTCATTTTCCACTTTGAGGACAAAGTGTGCTTCAAGTATGGGGGAGGGAATTATCATTGCCTGTGTAGTTGCTTAAGTTGTTTTTGAGTGTGTTTGCTTTTAGTTCTTTTGTGTTGTAATTCAGTTTGATATTCATATATATAAAAAAAGCCAAAGAAAATGGAAAAAGGCATGAAAATCCTTGGATAAACCGAAAACCCGAAAGGGCGGTTTAGGTAAAAAGAAGGTAGTCCGACCAACCTTAGGTTGGTGAAAAATTGGACTTGAGGGATGTGAGTTCCAAGTGAGATCATCAAAGAAAAGAAGAAGAGTGGCAAGGTGAAAACCCGAAAGGGCACCTTGGCAAAATGAGCGGCACCGAGTGTAGTTTTCCCTTCCGGCGTTTGGCGGCATAAGAAGGGGATTCATAAGGAGGTTGTCCGGGTAGGTCACTCTTGGCATTAAAGGTGGCTGTTTTGGCCGGCCATTTACTCCCATTTAGTGCCATTTGTAGTATAAATAGACCCATGGCTGATTGCTAGGATCATCCATCAATTTCCCATTTTTATTCTCTCTTTTCTCTTGCTTCCTTTGTAATGAGCTTCTAGTTTCCTTGCTACATTGGGTTGGTTTGAAGCTGCTTTATTACTTTGGTTGTAAGTACCTTTCTAATATAAGTTTTATTCAGTAATGCTTTGTTTTTCTGATACGGGGCAGACCCGACTTTGGCTCGATCTAGACGACGGAAGGAAGGAAAAGATGCAGAACGGAAAGATCAAGGCAGCCGACTAGGGCAGTTCGTGTGCTGCGTGGCCTGCGAACAAAGGGAACAAAGAAAACGCTAAACTGAATACGAAGGTACGATGTAGACGAACCCGACACAAACGACGTGGAAACCCTTAATCTCGGAATCAAGAACCACCAAGAACGTTGCAACGAACTCAGCCCCTTACAACCTCACACAGTCGACTTAGAACTTCGACAACACGAGGAGGATGCTTATGGAATCTCACGAACACCAAGAACATGAGAGCAATTGACACACGCGAAACAACTAAGCCAAATCAGATCACAATAACTCTTCAATCAAAACTCACATTTTATTGAAGATGAAATCTGAAAACAAGTATTTTTCACCAATAATAATCTACCTAAAAAGTAATGAAAAGAGCCTTTAAATAGTTTCAGCTCTTTAAACAAAAGACATAATAAAACCTGGAAATCAAGCCCAATGGACTACTTAAAACACACAATCACTAAGCAGGCCTTAAAAAGCCTCATTCCTCAATGAGAGACATGGAACGGTGCTGGAAACGTGGGGAGGAGCAGCGGCGTCATGTGCGGGGCTGGCCGAGTCCTGTGCCTTGGCGTCGTTGCTCTCTTGCTTACTTAGGAGCCAAGCCTCGTTATGAACACTTGTAGCCAATAACATCACCATGCCCTCGGTCTCATGCACAATCTTCTTAGCTCGGGAACTTGTGATAGTTCCCTCATACTCCGGAGATGCTAGCTCGGATGGTCCCTCATCATTCCCCCTCTCTTGGGAAGGATTCATCCATGAATCTTCAAGCTCTACATCCATAGGTGGGAACGGACTGAGGTCTCTAACATTGAAGGTCGGACTGACCCCGAATTCCTCCGGAAGATCAAATACATAAGCGTTGTCACCGGCTTTGTGAAGCACTTTGAAAGGACCGGTACCCCTAGGTGATAGCTTGGACTTTCGAAGCTCTTGGAAACGCTCCTTCCTAAGATGTAACCACACGAGATCTCCGGGCTCAAACAACAACTTCCTTCGTCCCTTGTTTGCCTTAGCTACGGTCCGAGCTGCTTTCTCCTCTAAAGTCTTACAATAGATAAGAATGTCATCAAAGTAGACTACAACAAATAAACCAATATGAGGTCTCAAAATATGATTCATTAATCTCATGAAAGTACTAGGACCGTTAGTTAAGCCAAAAGGCATTACTAGCCACTCATAGAGACCAAATTTTGTTTTAAAAGCTGTTTTCCATTCATCCCCTTCCCTCATTCTAATTTGATGGTAGCCACTCCTAAGGTCAATCTTAGTGAAAATTGTAGCTCCATGTAACTCATCAAGCATATCATCTAAATGGGGAATCGGTGTCTATACTTGATAGTAATGTTATTGATTGCTCTACAATCAATACATATTCTCCAAGTATTATCCTTCTTGGGTACTAGTAGAACGGGAACGGCACAAGGACTAAGGCTTTCCCGAACATACCCCTTATCTAGCAAGGCTTGAACTTGGTTATGAATTTCCTGGGCTTCCGTAGGGTTCATCCTATAGGCGGGCCTATTGGGAAGAGTGGCTCCGGGTATTAAATCTATTTGGTGTTCAATGCCCCTAATGGGCGGCAAGCCGGCTGGAATCTCATCAGGAAAAACGTCTCTAATTTTTCTAACAGCCCCTGAATAGATCTAGGAAGTGGATTCGTAGAGTCATGAGGCACATTCACTAGAGATTTACACAAACTCATCATTAGCACATCAATAGAAGCATAGTTAGTGACATATTCATTCCTAGACTCAAGATAGCTACTTGTTGGTTGTACTAACAATGTTTGATGGGTTTTGTTCTCTTTACTCTTAGGCTGTGTGATCTTAGGCTTTGGAGGGGTTCCTTGCTCTACACCTCTTGTTCTCATAGTACTCGGCTATTTGTAAAGGTGTCATAGGTTTAAGTGTTAAAGTTTTACCCTTATACTCAAAGCTATACTTGTTAGAAAACCCATCATGGACAACTTTCCTATCATATTGCCATGGACGACCAATCAACAAGTGACAAGCATTCATAGGCACAACATCACATGTAATAACATCCTCATATGATCCTAATGTTATGTTGACCTTAGTTTGCTTATTGACCTTAAGTTCTCCACATTCATTCATCCAATGTAGTTTATATGGCCTAGGGTGATAAAATGTAAGAAGTTGTAATTTGTTTACCATTTCAGTGCTAGCTATGTTGCAACAACCTCCTCCATCAATTATCACATTACACACTTTTTCTTTAATGCTACACCTAGTATGAAACAGATTTTCACGTTGGTTATCCTCACAAGGTGCTAGTTGGACATGCAAAGTTCTCCTAGCTATCAAAGATTCACCTTGTTCATACTCAATGCAATCATCATTCTCATTTGGTTCATTGTCATCATTTAAGGCATTTTCATCATCTAATTCCACATCATCCTCACTCTCATACTCTCCTAGATGATTTATGATCAAAGTGCGTCTATTAGGACATTCTCTACTCATGCGACCTCTACCTTGGCATTTAAAATACACAATGTCCCTAGTTCTAGAGTTACAGATAGGAGTACTCCCTCGATGATCTTCTTTGCCCTTCTTGGCCCATAGGTGCCGATTTCCTCTCCTCCTTCCGGCCGCCTTGCTCCCTGCTGTGGTTAGACAGCCGGCTGTTTTGTGCTTTCCAAGCATTGGGCGTCCCGGGAGGTGGCTTGTATTCCCGGTTTCGCACCTTAGTCTTCCTTTCCACCTTGATGGCCAAGTGTAGTAATTGCTCCATGGTGCTCTATGGATACATATCAACCTCATTTGCCAAATTAGAATTCAGAATACGAAGGTACCTTGCCAAAGTGTTTTCTTCATCCTCTAGAACGTTGGCCTTCACCATGGCAACTTTCATATTCGTATAGGCTTCCTCAGCGCTAAGTGAGCCTTGTCTCAAATTATCCAGCCGTTGTCGAAGCTCTCGGGTATAGTGAGGTGGAACGAACCTAGCCCTCATTAGTGCCTTCATATGCTCCCATGTGCTGATTTGAGGATCCATGGTTCGAACTCTTTCTTTGACTACGTGATCCCACCATACCAAAGCATAGCCTTGGAACTCTCGAGCGGCTAGTTGAACCTTCCTAGGCCCGCTTAAGTTGTGACACAACCAAATCTGCTCAACTTTAGTTTCCCACTCCGTGTAGACGTCGGGATCACACTTTCCTTCAAAGACTGGAATTTTGATTTTGACCTTTCCGAGTCCGTCTTGCTCTTGATAGGGCCGAAGGTTATCTCGTCCTTGCCTTGGCTGCTGGAATGGCCGATTGTAGCCCTCCCACGTGTGGTCCTCGGCTTCATTCCGTCGCTGAAAGTCATCAACAAATGGTGGCATGTTAGAAGCATTAGGAAGGACGTTGGACTGTACATTACCTTGATCCGGAGGATCCAGCTCTCTAGTAACGCGTGAAGGACCGCCAAACTCATAGTTGGTTCTCAAAGGTGGTGTTCCGGCTGGTGGTGTTCGTGCTTCCATAGTCTCCACTCGCTTGGATAGTTTAGCTACGGAATCGGACAATTGTTTTAATAGACTGATCATCTCAGGCGTGATGGTCTCGCTACTCGACTTGCTGGGACTTAGGGACCTGGACATGCTCAAGTAACAAACAAAGAAACTGGTTAGGTTAGAAAAACAAAGATCTCACTTGTGTATCGCTCACACTCTCGTTGGTATTGCCTAGCTGGTGGCTCGAGTTGTAAGGATCCAACACCTTAAGATCGCGATTTCCGAACCTTCTTAGCAACCCTTTGGAACTAGAACTGCTGAAACTGATGTTAGTGTCGGAGATGAATCAAGACACCCCTAATTGGAGTATACACTGTTGGGTTGGTGTAGGTACGGTGAATGTGTTTAGAATGACGTTTTGAGATGATTGAAAGAGTTTACTTGTGCTTGATTAATAAAAACAAGGCCAGCCGTTTTTTTTTGTAGTGTTTTTTTTTTTTTGAAAGATCTCGTAGACTTTGTCAAAGATTTGAGGGAGAGAAGGTAACCGGAAACTGATTTCAGCGAGAATTGTAGAAGAGCAGGTTACCGAATTGTGTATGCAGCGTTTGAGCTCTCTTTTGTTTTTGTTTTCGTTTTGTGTTTGCCTCTCCTCAAGATGTTGTCCATCTTTTTGAATTGGCACACTTCAAGCACAAGTTAGATCTCAATTGGATAAGCAATAAGGTTAACAAGAAGAAGGAGTGATCAATTGTACCAACTGAGCTCTGATACCAACTGATACGGTGTTAATCCGTGATTGAGTCGATCTAGGCACAATGATCTCGAATCCGGTTGAATGAGGCGATTTCAGAATGCGGAATGGAAGTAGGTGATGAATGGCGCAAGAAAGGTGAGAGAAGAACCAAAGAGAGAGTCAATGAAGGAACCAAGGATGAAGAGCCAAAACCCCAATCGTGACTGCCCTAGACCCGTCTCCAATACAACTTTACACTAGCTCCGGCTGGACTAGCACAAAGAGGGACTCGTGAAGGCTCGAAGCACCAATCCGAAGGCGGTTGACACAAAACCTATCTAAGCAACAACAGCAATGCCAACCAAAAACTCTCTTGTTCTTTGATTGATTTTGTGAAATGATTACAAATGTAATTCTAAGCAATTGGGAATAACGTAACTAATCTGCAGCTAAAGAGGCTATACAAATAGACTCTTTTATCTAGACAAAAATAAAGAAAAGAAAGCTGAAAACATTAGTGGGAAGGTGGTAATAAGAGAGCTTCCTCTAATGTAGCTAACTGTTACGGTAGAATCGTGTGATGTGCACGCAATAAGTCTTAAATTTATACTCATTATATTTATCCTAACTTCTAGCGAACCCGCAGTGTACGGGACGTTTGTAGAAAGGTAAGTATTCCAAGGTCGAACACAAAGACTAAGGTGAAATAGAGTCAAGCAATGATCAAGGATAGTGTGAATCTAGACTAAGACAAGATGAGGAACAAAGAAAATGGAAAACGCAATGTTTTTGTTGGTTTTTGTGGTGATCAAACAAAGATCACAAGTCAAGCAAGGTAATAAAACAACTAACAAATTGAGCTAGCAAACGAGTAAGTAACACAAAACACAAGTATATGATCAAGAGAGAAAAGTAGATTCTAGAGGTCAAGATTTCCGGTTATGGCATTGGACTCAAGGTTCTAAGGGTTCTAAGGACAAGTTGCGGTGTTGGGGAAAGAATGTTTCGCTAATGGAAGCAATTACCGGGTAGGTCTCTCACTTCACTAATCCGCATCAAACTCCTATTACCGGGTAAGTCTCTAGGGGTTAGAGTAAGGAATTCCACACAAACTAGATACTACTTAAGGGTAACCCTCTTCTTACCGGGTAAGTCTCGGAATAGGGAAATCTCAAGCAATAATCCTAGCACACTCAACCCAATAGCGGCTTATGAGGCTCACTACTACCTAGCATTCATCATCTTAGGTATCTAAGATCGGAAATCATCGGGTAGACCTCTTCCCTCACTTAGGTTGGTAGCATTAGGTGATTCTAAGCTAAATTAGGCTTAATAAACACTAGGATTTAAACAACCAAGGACCCCAGCATGCAGATTTATCATTTAAAGAGCAACAGGAGAATAAATCGGGCTGTTCTACAGATAAATCGGCCGATTTATCTGATGAACAGGTCGATTTTTCTTCCTGGGATGGGTTTCGTGCATACAAATCATCCTAAACTAACATATAAGTCCATCCTATCATCACCCAAGCCATAACCATCAATCCATCACTCTAGAATCACAATAAACTAGCCAATAATATGCATATCAAGATCCAAAATCATCAAACAAGCATACATGGTGTTCATAGATGAGTAATGAAAGATGAGTAAGCAAAATCAATAAATCTCAGCCAAATCCAATTTGTAGCAAGACTTACAAACTCTAAAATGAAGATTCAAAACGTTCTTAACAATCCTTGCAATTAATTCTTCAATCCAAGACTACAAAATCACTCAAAATCACTCTAAACTCTTAGAATGGTGTTCTTCCTCTTCCTTCAATCTTTGAGAGCTTTTCTTCTCCTCCAATCTTCCTACCAAATTGATGAGCTGTGAATGAGAGTGTGGGAGAGGAGAGATGCTCAGCAACCACCTGCAGGACCACTTATATTCTCCACCAAGAGCAAGGACGGACAAGAGATCGTGGGACACGTGGCTTTAAGCTGTCAAAGGCCTAAAAATCGACCCAGAGCAATAAATCGGCCAATTTAGCTGCTTGCTGGTCCGATTTTCTTCAGCAGAAACTTGTTATGCTCATTTAGCCATGAGTTGATCCATTGCTTGCACCAATAGTGGTCTTTGTGTCCTTTGTTGCTCCAATTATGCTCCTCCAAAGCTTTGGATGTGTACCATCATGAGGCTTTGCCCTCAAATGTATCGATTAACGTCCAATAGATCCCCGAATTACCTACAAAACCGATAAAAGGTAGTGTAGACGTCTTTTCTAGAAATGTGCGTGAATTGAGCGAAGACGTCATGAATCAATGCCAAAACTTGCACGAATGAATGAGAAATCTATCTAAATGACTACCTAATCCTAAGTCATAAATCTTGTTATCAAAAATACCCCATACTTAAGGTTTGCTCGTCCCCGAGCAAATTCCCAACTATAGACTAAGAGATGACATGATTTATGTATGCAGAAAAATTGGCAAAATCTTTTTGGAGTTGTGCTTCTAATATTGGATCACCTTCATAGTCATGTTTCATGGCAATGGACAAGCAATTGTGCATCAAATAAATGAAAGCTTGGAAAGACAATTACACTTAACTTGATAGCATGCAATGAAGTGTAAAGATGAAGAAGTCAAGATGATCATGAGCATATCCAATCTAAATCACTTAGTCTTACACACATGCAATTAGGTCATAAGGACTTGTGAAATAGAAGGCCAAGAAACGTTGTGATTAGGCGGGAATTTTCTAGGTTATGTGATGCTAATCCGGGAAAGGAACTAAACAACCACAACTTCACATTTCTTTTCTACTTCCCTCAAGTGTATATTTTTCATTTTCTTTTCTTTCTTTTCTCTTATTTTTGAGACAATGCATTGGTGTACAAAAGCCGAAACCTTGGTGATTAGCCATTCTCGGGCTTTTTCTATTTTTCGAGATGCATCCACACCGGGCACACATACCAAAGCTCGTTAGAACTATCGGTTTATTTGACTTTGGCAAGGCACCAACACCCGATTATGTGAAGTGTACCGAGTTACTTGTCATTTAAGCCAATGTCCCCAAGCCTATATTTTTGGCTACACTTTCACAACAATTTCAGCATTTTATGCATAACATTCTTTTCATCAACAACTTCACCCCACACATGCTTTTCACACACATCAACACACTAGCATGCTCCTATTCCCGGATGGGTCAAAAGAGGTCAATTTATATCAATTGAGGTGCTCAAGCAACATGATCAAGATGAGAAGTAGAGGAAGATGAATTGCCTTAATCGCTCCTAATTGATGTGCAAGAACTAGCATGCAATTTCGATTTTCAATACTCAATTCAATCAAGGCAAATATTCATGATCACAAATCATTCATGGGATTCAAGAGAAGTACTTCAAGTCCACATATACATTCATCAATTTAACACATAAGGCCATCCATAGCCAATCCACAAGACAAGGTTCATCATTCGGGTCATATCCAAGCCTAGAAGCACTAAAAAATTTTTAAAATTTTCTGAATTTTTTTGATTTTTCGAAATATGTATGTACAATGCAAGACATAATGAAACCTGTGACAAAATTAAACTATCCTAGATGCTAATCATGCAAGTGATCATGAAAACCCTACCCCATACTTAGAAACACATTGTCCCTAATGTGTAGACTAAATAAAGAAGTGAAAGAGAGTCCTCACAATGTAAAATTGGTGATGATTTGGTATTTCGGTTCATATTAAATGATGATGGTAGATGATCGATCGAGGATGGTAGAGAGCTCTTGATGTTCATTATGGTGTCGGAACCCGCGCTTGGCACCGCAAGCCGTCCAAGTTCCACGTCCGCTCCACCCATGCTTGATTGGAGATCATCACTTTTCTTTACAGAGGAAAAATCGGCCAAGCAACCCAGGAAAATCGGCCGATTTTGTGCATGAACAGTCCGATTTCCTGGGTGTTTTCTTCCTTGTCCATGTGCTCGGATCTTGCTTCTTCAACCATTCCATGAGGCCTTCACATGACCTCCAACATCTCATAACTCATGACAATCAACAAGATCTAGCACCCAAAAACACAAAGGAAAAACAAAGCACACCAAGAGTAAGATCAAGCAAAAGCAAGAAAAAGAAAGGGAAAAATATGTACCAATGGGTTGCCTCCCATTAAGCGCTTCTTTAAGGTCATTAGCTTGACCAAATTCAGGAGCGTTTCAATCAAGGTGAAGTGGGGCAATCACTTCCACTGGGGCTTCCGGGATGTACTTCTTCAATCGATGCCCATTCACTTTGAAGTCACCACAATGATCTCCTCCTATCTCTACCGCTCCATGAGGAAAGATCTTCTTCACCACATATGGCCCGGTCCATCTTGATTTGAGTTTTCCGGGGAAGAGCCGCAGCCTCGAGTTGAAGAGAAGGACAAGGTCGCCTTCACTCAACTCCTTTGGGATGATCCTCTTATCATGCCATCGCTTGGTTCTCTCCTTGTAGATCCGAGCATTCTCATATGCATCCAACCGGATCTCCTCAAGGGCGTTTATGTCTAGCAACCGCTTTTCTCCGGCCTCTTTTAGATCAAAATTTAGCCACCTTATAGCCCAATATGCTCGATGCTCCATCTCTACTGGAAGGTGGCAAGACTTTCCATAGACCAACTTGTAAGGAGTGGTGCCAATTGGTGTTTTGAAGGCGGTCCTATATGCCCACAAGGCATCATCGAGCTTCATAGCCCAATCTTTTCTCGTCCTTGATACCGTCTTCTCAAGAATGGCCTTGATCTCTCGGTTGGAGATCTCCACTTGGCCACTAGTTTGGGGATGGTAGGGTGTTGCCACCTTATGAGTCACCCCATACTTGGCCAAAAGTGCTCCAAAATTCCTATTGGTGAAGTGCTTCCCTCCATCGTTTATGATCACCCTAGGTGTTCCAAACCTAGGAAAGATCACTCGGTTGAAGAACCGCACCACGACCTTGGCGTCATTTGTAGGAGAGGCGATTGCCTCCACCCATCTCGAAACATAGTCAACCGCCAATAGGATGTAGAGGTTGCCACATGAAGAAGGGAATGACCCCATAAAGTCCACACCCCACACATCAAATATTTCCACCTCTTGTATGTTGTTCAAGGGCATCTCATTTCTCCTTGAGATGTTGCCCGTCCTTTGGCAAGCATCACAAGCTACCACAAAGCCTTGCACGTCCTTGAACAAACTTGGCCAAAAGAAGCCCGATTGTAGCACTTTCGCACATGTCTTGTGTGCACTAGCATGCCCTCCACATGGCAAGGAATGACAATGGCGGATCACACTATCCACTTCATCTTCCGGTATGCATCTCCTAAACATTCCATCCGGCCCTCTTTTGAACAAAAGTGGCTCGCTCCAATAGTAATGTCTCACATCCTTGAAGAACTTCTTCCTTTGGGCATATGTCAAACCGGGAGGCACTTCCTCACACACCAAGTAGTTCACAATGTCGGCATACCATGGCTCACCTCCTCTAGACACTTGGAACAAGCATTCCTCCACCATTTGCAATTGCTCATCCCGGAATGAGTCATCAATCAGGATGTCATCTCTCTCAAGCTCTATCGGTGGGAGTCTACTAAGGTGATCCGCCACGGAGTTCTCGGATCCCTTCTTGTCCCGGATTTCCAAGTCAAACTCTTGAAGAAGAAGAATCCACCGAATCAACCTAGGCTTGGCATCCTTCTTGGTAAGTAGATAACGGATCGCAACATGATCCGTATAAACAATGACCTTCGCTCCAACAAGGTATGACCGAAACTTCTCAAAGGCATACACTACCGCTAGCAACTCTTTCTCGGTTGTGGCATAGTTGAGTTGGGCATCATCTAGCGTCTTGCTAGCATAATAAATAGCATGAGTTTTCCCATCTTTCCTTTGCCCTAAAACAGCCCCAACGGCTACATCGCTTGCATCACACATGATCTCAAACGGTAAACTCCAATCCGGAGGTTGCATTATAGGTGCGGAGATTAAGGCGTTCTTCAACCTACAAAAAGCTTCAAGGCAATCTTTGGAAAAGACAAATTCAACATCCTTCATTAGTAGGTTAGTGAGAGGCTTAGAAATTTTAGAGAAATCTTGAATGAACCTCCGGTAAAAACTGGCATGCCCTAAAAAACTCCTTACCCCTTTCACCGAGGTAGGTGGTGGCAACTTCTCTATCGTTTCAATCTTGGCTCTATCAACCTCAATGCCACGGTTAGACACCAAGTGTCCTAACACAATACCTTCACTTACCATGAAGTGGCATTTTTCCCAATTTAAGACAAGATTTGTCTCCTCACATCTTTGAAGTACTAATGACAAGTTAGCCAAACAATTATCAAAGGAAGAACCATAAACAGAGAAATCATCCATGAACACTTCCATGATATCTTCAATGTATTCCGAAAAGATAGCCATCATACACCTTTGGAAGGTGGCGGGTGCATTACACAACCCAAATGGCATTCTCCTATATGCAAAAGTACCGCATGGACATGTAAAGGTTGTTTTCTCTTGGTCATCGGGGTGGATAGGGATTTGGAAGAATCCACTATAGCCATCTAGGTAGCAAAAATGAGAATGTTGAGCTAACCTCTCTAGCATTTGGTCAATGAAAGGGAGAGGGAAGTGATCTTTCCTAGAGGCCATGTTCAACTTCCTATAATCAATGCACATCCTCCATCCCGTAACCGTTCTAGTGGGGATTAGTTCATTGTTCTCATTGGTCACTACGGTCATCCCACCCTTCTTAGGCACTACATGAACGGGACTAACCCACTTACTATCCGAGATAGGGTAGATAATTCCCGCATCTAGCAACTTTATGATCTCCTTCTTAACTACCTCTTTCATTATAGGATTTAACCTTCTTTGATACTCAATAGAGGGTTTATGATTATCTTCCATCATTATCCTATGCATGCACAAAGAGGGCTTGATGCCAACAAGATCATCAATGTTGTATCCTATTGCCTTTCTATGCAGTTTCAATTCATTTAACAATCTGTTAAGCTCATCATCATTCAAAGATGCATTCACAATCACCGGATAAGTAGAATTTGAACCAAGGAAAGCATACTTTAAATGAGAAGGAAGAGGTTTAAGATCAAGTTGAGGAGGACCTTTTTCGGTTGGAGACGATCCATACAATGTAGGTTGAGATGATTGCAAAGCCATGGAAGCCTCCTTGAAGTCCCTTGATGATTGCTCATACTCAAGTGGTTGATGCTGAAAAGACTCAAGAAAATCGACCCAGGAAGAAAAATCGACCGATTTTTCTGAAGGGGGGTCGATCTGAGTTTCTGTTTTGGCAAAACTGGCTGAAATTTCAGCATAAGTACAAAAATCGGCCGATTTTTGGCCCCCAGTCCGATTTTTCTGGCAGTTTTCCTCTTCTTCTAGCACTTCAAACCCAACACTTGGTAGCTCGTCCAATGCATTCAAGGCCTTGATCACTTCATTGCTACTCTCCTCAACTCCTTCCTCCATCAAGCTTGAGCTAAGAACTCTCTCAAGTGGATCCTTGAGCAAGATTGAGCTCACAACCTCTCTAGACTCCTCTTCTTCTTCAACTATGTTGAATACATCTTCATCAAGGGTTGGTCCTTTCATCATTGTGGACAGCTTGAACTTGATGTTCTCTTCTCCAATGTTGAAGGAAAGAGTCCCATTCTTGCAATCCACTAGACATCCGGAAGTAGCTAGGAAAGGTCTCCCCAAGATGATAGGAACCGGATAGTCCGCCGGGATGTCCAAAACAACGAAGTCTATAGGCACATAGAACTTCCCTAATTGTATCAGGATGTCTTCCAAGATCCCAACCGGATGAGTGATTGAGCGGTCCGCCATGTAAACGGTCATCTTGACCGGCTTTGGCTCTCCTAGCCCAACCTTATTGCAAAGTGCAAGCGGGATGATGCTTACACTTGCCCCAAGATCACATAGGGCATCATACTTCACTTCTCCTACTCCGATTGGCACACAAAAGGATCCCGGATCCCTTAGCTTGGGAGGCATCTCCTCCTTCATCGTTTGAATCAACTCCGAGGATCTCTTAGTCATCCTTATCTCACAATACTCCTCCAACTTCCTTTTGTTGGAGAGTATTTCCTTCAAGAATTTGCCATACGCCGGCATCCCTAAAATAGCATCCATGAACGGAATGTTAATATGCAATTTAGACATTAGTTCAAAGAACTTACCAAAGTGATTGTCCAAGCGAGCTCTTGCTCGTGATTGAGGGAACGGTAGTGGTGGCTTGTATGGAGGCGGTACCACATAGGTTGGCTCTACATCCTTGCTCTTGCCTCCATCTCCTTGCAAGGTCTCTTCTTCATTCACCACTTGCTTCCCTTTAGCATTCTCCTTGGGCAAAGGATCCTTCATGCTTAACCCACTTCTTGTTGTAATGGCCAACACTTGGCCTCTTGGATTTTCTTCGGTTCTTCCGGGAAGCTTTCCCGGATCTCTATGTGCTTCACCCGCCTTTTGGAATACTTGTGCTTCCAACACCTTTTGAGCCTTTGAGATAGAAGTCACCGTGCTCTCAAGACCGCTCAACCTTCCAAGCAATTGCTCAAACATCATTTCGGTTCTATCCTTTGGAAGTTGAGTGAATCCGGGTGGAGGTTCTTGTGAAGCTCTTGGTGGTGGAGTTGTGCTTGTAGAAGCGGGAGGGTTCAAGGCTCCATCCGGATTAGAGTAAGAAAACCCGGGATGGTTATGGTTGGGCCGGTAATTGTTGAATTGCCGGTTGTTGTTGAAGTTCCTTGGGCCTTGATAATTGTTGTAATTGCCCCTTCCCATATAGTTTACATCCTCCTCCTTGGAAGATAAGTTAGCTTGTGGAAGCACTTGAGGGGTTGCTTGGTTCTTCAAGGTTGTAGCACACAACTCCCTCAAGGACTTTAGCTCGTTGTTGATGGCGTCGAGCTTGAAGTTGCTCATGGTGACCTCACTCACCTCATATGCTCCCGCCTTTCTCCATTCACTCTTCCTATGGGAGTACTTCTCAATTACTAGAGCTTGCTTCTCCACAAACTCCCAAGCATCATCTACATGCTTCTCCATGAAAGTCCCACCGGAAAGGGATTGAAGCTTGAATTGGCTATCTTCATCAAGTCCCTTGAAGTAGATCTCCAATAGCTCAATTTTCGGTATGCCATGGTGTGGACAATCTAGGAGAAGGTCTTTGAATATCTCCCAAGACTTGAACAAACTCTCTCTATCCTTCATCACGAAGGCATTGATCTTCCCTCTTAACTTGGTAGTCTTGGAAGGTGGGAAGAACTTAGTCAAAAACTCGGTTGTCATCTCCTCCCAAGTACCGACTCGCCCTTGTGGAATAGATTGATACCAAGCCAAGGCCTTGTCCTTAAGAGAGAAGGAGAAAGCCCTTAGCTTATGGTTGTTGCTCTCCAATCTTGGCGGTCTAAGAGTCTCCATCAAAATCTCGTAGTTCATCAAATGTTGGTGAGGAGACTCTCCTTCCATCCCTCCAAATTGATTATGCCGGATCATTTGTAGAACTTGAGGGCGGAGCTCGTAGTTGTTGGCTGCGGGATCTCCTAAGTTCACACCCAGACGGTGTGCTCTTTGTGCCGGATCCATACGTCTCCCTAGGGTTTGTGGCTCTTCAATGGCAATGGGCACAACCCTAACATTAGCCGCCGGCTGCGGTTGTTCCACCGGTGGTGGAGGTGGTGGAGGTTGTCGGCGATTAAGCTCTCCTTGAACAAGGGCTTGCCTAATCTCCTCAATCTCCCTCCTAGTCTCCTCTTGCCTCTCATTGGAAAGTCTCCTTTCTTCCTCCAAGAGCTCATCTCTTAGCCTTATTTGCTCTAAGGCTTCATCCAACTCAGCTTGGAGGTTTCTTCCGGCCATCTCTTTCTCTTTTCGGATATTCTTGGATCTAGATCGAAGGGTTTTCTCCGGTTCGGGATCGAATGGAGCTAAATCCTTGCCACGAGATCTTCGCATACACCTAAAGAGAGAGATGATGTCCTGAAAAGCAAAGACACATACCAAAGAGAGATCAAAAGCAACAAGAAAGATCTACACTATAATCAATCACAAAATGACTCAATCTAGACCTAGTCCCCGGCAACGGCGCCAAAAACTTGTTACGCTAGAATCGTGTGATGTGCACGCAATAAGTCTTAAATTTATACTCGTTATATTTATCCTAACTTCTAGCGAACCCGCAGTGTACGGGACGTTTGTAGAAAGGTAAGTATTCCGAGGTCGAACACAAAGACTAAGGTGAAATAGAGTCAAGCAATGATCAAGGATAGTGTGAATCTAGACTAAGACAAGATGAGGAACAAAGAAAATGGAAAACGCAATGTTTTTGTTGGTTTTTGTGGTGATCAAACAAAGATCACAAGTCAAGCAAGGTAATAAAACAACTAACAAATTGAGCTAGCAAACGAGTAAGTAACACAAAACACAAGTATATGATCAAGAGAGAAAAGTAGATTCTAGAGGTCAAGATTTCCGGTTATAGCATTGGACTCAAGGTTCTAAGGGTTCTAAGGACAAGTTGCGGTGTTGGGGAAAGAATGTTTCGCTAATGGAAGCAATTACCGGGTAGGTCTCTCACTTCACTAATCCGCATCAAACTCCTACTACCGGGTAAGTCTCTAGGGGTTAGAGTAAGGAATTCCACACAAACTAGATACTACTTAAGGGTAACCCTCTTCTTACCGGGTAAGTCTCGGAATAGGGAAATCTCAAGCAATAATCCTAGCACACTCAACCCAATAGCGGCTTATGAGGCTCACTACTACCTAGCATTCATCATCTTAGGTATCTAAGATCGGAAATCATCGGGTAGACCTCTTCCCTCACTTAGGTTGGTAGCATTAGGTGATTCTAAGCTAAATTAGGCTTAATAAACACTAGGATTTAAACAACCAAGGACCCCAGCATGCAGATTTATCATTTAAAGAGCAACAGGAGAATAAATCGGGCTGTTCTACAGATAAATCGGCCGATTTATCTGATGAACAGGTCGATTTTTCTTCCTGGGATGGGTTTCGTGCATACAAATCATCCTAAACTAACATATAAGTCCATCCTATCATCACCCAAGCCATAACCATCAATTCATCACTCTAGAATCACAATAAACTAGCCAATAATATGCATATCAAGATCCAAAATCATCAAACAAGCATACATGGTGTTCATAGATGAGTAATGAAAGATGAGTAAGCAAAATCAATAAATCTCGGCCAAATCCAAGTTGTAGCAAGACTTACAAACTCTAAAATGAAGATTCAAAACGTTCTTAACAATCCTTGCAATTAATTCTTCAATCCAAGACTACAAAATCACTCTAAACTCTTAGAATGGTGTTCTTCCTCTTCCTTCAATCTTTGAGAGCTTTTCTTCTCCTCCAATCTTCCTACCAAATTGATGAGCTGTGAATGAGAGTGTGGCAGAGGAGAGATGCTCAGCAACCACCTGCAGGACCACTTATATTCTCCACCAAGAGCAAGGACGGACAAGAGATCGTGGGACACGTGGCTTTAAGCTGTCAAAGGCCTAAAAATCGACCCAGAGCAATAAATCGGCCGATTTAGCTGCTTGCTGGTCCGATTTTCTTCAGTAGAAACTTGTTATGCTCATTTAGCCATGAGTTGATCCATTGCTTGCACCAATAGTGGTCTTTGTGTCCTTTGTTGCTCCAATTATGCTCCTCCAAAGCTTTGGATGTGTACCATCATGAGGCTTTGCCCTCAAATGTATCGATTAACGTCCAATAGATCCCCGAATTACCTACAAAACCGATAAAAGGTAGTGTAGACGTCTTTTCTAGAAATGTGCGTGAATTGAGCGAAGACGTCATGAATCAATGCCAAAACTTGCACGAATGAATGAGAAATCTATCTAAATGACTACCTAATCCTAAGTCATAAATCTTGTTATCACTAACAACCTAACAAACCACTAATCAGCATGGAAATAGGCTGAATTATTCAAACATATCTTTGGGAGTGAGCTGGCCGATTTCTAAGAGCCAAATGGGCTATCCGAATGGGCTGCATTGTTTAACAGATCCATGAGTGATTTGGATGTGTTTAAAGAGCCCAAATGATGATCCGAATAAGCTGAATTGTTACTCTCTTGGGCCTCTTTGAACTTGATCAGCTGGCTGCCCTCTTGGGCTGTTTCGGACGTGAGCATCTCCTCCCTTTGCTCTTGGGGTGCCTTGGACGTCTCCTCCCTTTGCTCTTGGGCTGCCTTGGACGTGAGCAGCAAGCTAACCTCGTGGGCTGCTTTGGACGTGATCAACAACCTCCTCTTGGGCTACATTGGGCGTGAGCAACAGCCTCCTCTTGGGCTGCATTGGCGTGAGCAACAGCCTCCTCTTGGGCTGCATTGGCGTGAGCAACAGTCTCCTCTCCTGGGCTGCATGGGACGTGAGCAACAGCCTGCATGGTCTCCTCGAGCTGCATGGGAAGTGAGCACGTCGGCATGGTCTCCTTGCTTGGTTCGCTTGCTCCTACATTCACCAAAAGATTAACACATGATGTATGGAAGTTAAATGGTTCACGCATTGTGTCAAGCAATAGCACTTCCCTTGACATAACTTCTTGGATCTCCTTAGCTCTTGCTCTAGTAATGGGACCTTGATAGCTTCCATGTGATGGTCCTACATCACATGTCTCCTAGAAAGTGCATCAGCTACTACATTATCTTTTCCTTTCTTGTACTTAATCACATAAGGAAATGTTTCAATGAACTCCATCCACCTACCATGCCTTCTATCAAGCTTATCTTGGCTCCTAAAGTGTTTTAATGATTCATGATCAGTATGTAATATAAACTCTCTAGGCCAAAGATAATGTTGCCAAGTCCTAAGCACTCTAAACAATGCATAAAGCTCCTTATCATAAGTAGAATAATTTAGAGTTGGACCTTTCAATTTCTAACTAAAGAAGGCGATGGGTTTGCCCTCTTGCATAAGTACTCCACCAATTCCTATACCCGACGCATCACACTCCACCTCAAATGGCCTAGTGATGTCCGGGAGAACAAGCAATGGGGCGTTGGTCAACATCCACTTGAGCTTTTCGAAAGCTCTCTCTTGCGCCTCCCCCCACACGAATGGTATATTCTTCTTAGTGATCTCGGTTAGAGGAGCGGCTATGGTACTGAAATCTCTCACAAATCGCCTATAAAAGCTAGCCAATCCATGAAAGCTGCGCACATCACCAATAGACGTCGGGGTTGGCCAATCTCGAATAGCTTTGATCTTTTCCTCATCTACTCGCAGCCCTTGAGCACACACTACAAAGCCAAGAAATATAACTTCATTTGTGTAGAAATCACACTTCTTAATATTAGCATATAAGTGTTCAAGTCTAAGAGTAGAAACAACCTGACGGAGATGATCCGCATGCTCCCTTGCGGAACGGCTATAGATGAGTATGTCGTCAAAGTAGACAACGACAAACTTCCCTATGAACTTCCTCAAAGCATGGTTCATGAGGCGCATGAATGTGTTGGGAGCATTAGTCAAGCCGAATGGCATAACAAGCCACTCATAGAGCCCAAACTTGGTCTTGAATACCGTCTTCCATTCGTCGCCCTCCTTCATTCGAATCTGATGATAGCCACTTCTAAGGTCGATCTTGGAGAAGGTAGTTGTTCATATGTAACTCATTCAACATGTCATCAAGGCGGGGAATGGGATGACGGTACTTGATGGTGATGTTGTTGACAGCTCTACAATCAACACACATCCGCCAAGTGTTGTCCTTCTTAGGGACTAGTAGAACCGGAACCGTCATAGGACTAAGGCTCTCTCGAATGTTTCCATTATCAAGGAGCTCTTGTACCTGCGTTTGAATCTCCTCACTCTCCTTCGGGTTCATTCTATAGGCGGGTCGGTTTGGGAGAGTAGCTCCGGGAATAAGATCTATTTGGTGCTCAATACCCTGCAATGGTGGCAACCCGGGGGGTATTTCATTCGGAAACACATCTGCAAACTCATCCAAGATAGCTAAAATACTATGGGGTAAATCAACTAGGGTCGAGTTGCTTACCAAATTCAGCCCTTTACACAAACACACGAGCACAACATCAGGAGGTAGGTAATCAGTGATGTACTCCCTCTTGGCTGCGAGCAATGTCCTCGGTGGGGGCTGGACGGCTGCTGCGATTGCTTTGCCTTTGGCGGCGGTCCTTGCTGCAGCGAGGTTGTCCATGGCGGGGGTCGGCCTCCTTGGCGGCTGCAGAAAGCGCTCCTCCCTTGGCCGGCGTCGTTTGGGTGTAACCGCTGCTTGCTTGGACAGATTCTCTTGATTTCTTTTCAAAAGCCTCCGTAATCTGCATAGGAGTCATAGGCTTGAGAGTAACAAGTTTATCTTTAAAGGTAAAAGAATACTTGTTAGTAAAACCGTTATGCAACACTTTCCTATCATATTGCCAAGGTCGGCCTAACAAAACATGACAAGCTTGCATTGGAACCACATCACATAGAATAGTTTCTTCATAATGTCCTAAGGTAATGTGAATTTTAGCTTGCTTGTTTACCTTAAGCTCCTCACAATCATTCATCCAATGTAGCTTGTAAGGCCTAGGGTGGTAGAAAGTTGCTATTTGAAATTTAGAAATCAATTCCGTGCTAGCTATGTTGCAACAACTCCCACCATCAATTATAACGTTACAAGCCTTCCCCTTTACTAAGCATCTAGTGTGAAATAGATTTTCTCTTTGATTATCTTCACAAGGAGTAGGTTGTAAGTGTAAATTCCTCCTAGCTGTCAAGGTTTCCCCATGTTCATACCCTATATCCTCATCATCATCATTATCAAAAACAGGATTGTCAATAACATTGTCAAATTCATTTTCATCATTGTCGGATTCCGACTCATATTGACCTAGATGATTGATTATAAGGACTCTTTTGTTAGGACATTCTCTCATCATGTGCCCTTTACCTTGGCACTTAAAGCAAGTCACATCTCTAGCTCTAGAATTAGCATTAGGCACAAGGGGATTAGAGTTACTTAGCTTAGATCCCGAAGGAGCAGCCGGGTTTGCCTTGGGAGGATACGAAGAACCGGAGTGTGTGGCACCACGCCTACCAGTGGCGTCGGCTCCTTGTGCAGCGGCTGTTCCTCCCTTCGCAGCGGTGTTCTCCTTTCCGTAGGATGAGTTTTTCCACTTGTTCACTGCATATGGTGCATTGTATCCCGCTCCTTGGTACCTACTCTTGGACTTCCTTTCCACTTTTATCGCTAAATGTAGCCATTTTGTCATAGAACCATATGGAAACAAATCCACCTCGTTAGCTAAAGAAGGATGCATTACTCTAAGATACCTTGCCATCGTAGCCTCTTCATCCTCCGACACATTGGCTCTGGCCATTGCAACTTGCATGGCATTGAAGGTTTCCTCGGCGCTCAGATTGCCTTGCCTCAAGTTCTCAAGGCGTTGCCGAAGCTCCCTATGGTAATGGTGAGGCATGAACCGAGCTCTCATCATGGCTTTCATTTGTTCCCAAGTAGCTACAGGGGGATCAAGAGCAAGCCTCCTTTCCCGTACTAGCTTATCCCACCAAATAAGAGGAAATTCCTGAAATTCCAACGCCGCCAATTGCACCTTCTTGTGCTCGTGAAAATTGTGGCAGGACCAAATTTGTTCTATCTTGGTCTCCCACAACATATATGTATCCGGATCACACTCGCCCTCGAAGACGGGGATTTTCACCTTTATCTTACCAATCCCGTCTTGTTTGGGTTCCCGGTTCCTACGTTGATATCCTTGATACTCTTGTTGCGGTGGTGGAGCCCAAGCCTCTCCCGTCATTGATTGTTCCTCTTCCTCATTGTACCTGTGCACATTAATGGGAGGGACAACACTTCTAGGTAAAGGAGAGTTGGGACGAGGATCATACCCATATCGGTGACCCGGGTGGCCTTGAAGAGGCGGCTGCAAAAGCTCCTGCGGTATATTGCCTCGCTGCGCCGTGGTAGCAGCCTCAAATGCGGTTCGTTGGTTGGGCAAAGGACCTCATGGTGGTGGCTACTGCTGTGAATGGTCTTCTTGCTCGAAAGCTGAAGCTAATGGCTGGCGAGCTTCTAGAGCCCTCATCCGAGTTGTCAAAGCTGCAATGTTGTCGTTCATTTGCTTCAACAAGCTGAACGTTGTCGGATCTGTCGGCTCGGGGCTTGCCGTCGAAACACGGCTATGGGTAGACATTATCACAAAGAAAACAAACACTGAAATATGTTCAGGTTAGAAATCAAAACACCTCTCAAGTGTTTCACTCCTTTTTCCGCTCACACTCTTGTGATAGTCGGGCTTGTTGATCGATCGCTTCAAATGAGTCAAAAACCCCACTTGAGTTAAGGTGTCTAGGTATCCAAAGCAACCAAAAATCGATTAGGACTCAATGCAATTCAGTTCAATGCGAAATCAGCTCAAACTCAACAAGGATCACCAATGGACAGAATTGAATCACAAAGACTCAAGAAGATCACCAAACAGAATGTATGAAGAGAAGAAAAGAAGAAGACTCACCTATTAAAGCTCGACTTGTTGCACTTCTGGACTGCCTTGGAGTGTGAGTAATCCCGAGGCTAGGTTAGAGGTAGCAAGGTGAGAGGGAAGACGTGGTGAGAGATGAGGGTGCAGGCGATGAGGGTGTGGGCGATGAGGGTGCGGAGCTGGCTAAGGGCGATGGGGCGCGGATGGTTAGCCGAGCGTATGGTCTTGCTGAAAGCCTTGAGAGGGCTGGGAGATAATGACGTGAATAGGCAGTTTGCACCACAAGATAACATACAAGACTAAAGATCACAAAATCAAATAAAATGTAACAAAACTTCTCTTTTTTTTTTTGAATGATATGCTTTTTGTTACCTAAAATGTAGGAACTTCCTTGACCAACAAATCTGGCCAATAATTAAAAAATAAATTAAAATTGGAACAAAAGAGATCTTCTACTAGTGCTTGAACGTGGGAATGTGGAATTTGAAGAAGAACAAGTCCAATGGCAGCCGATTAGTCACAGTCGATTAGGGCACAGCCGGTTAAGGCACAACCGAGTAGGGCACAGCCGGCAACAATGGTGATGGTCCGACGTTGATACGAGGATGGTGATGGTCGGCGGCAGGGCCTGTGTAAGCAAAGGCCGGCGGCAGTAGGGTTTGTCGAGGAGATGGTGATGGCCAGCCTAGGATACTCACAAACCAACACAACCTTCAACACAACAAGTCAAGCACAATCAGTTTCAAGAACACAAGAAGAAAGCTCACAAAATTTAAAACTGACACGATAAGAAGGAAAGACACAAGATCGATCCGTCGTCAACCGGAGCTCTGATACCAATTGATACGGGGCAGACCCGACATTGGCTCGATCTAGACGACAGAAGGAAGGAAAAGACGCAGAAAGGCAAGATCAAGGCAGCCGACTAGGCCTGTTCGTGTGTTGCGTGGCCTGCGAACAAAGGGAACAAAGAAAACACTAAACTGAATACGAAGGTACGGAAATTAAAGGAAAGGTACGATGTAGATGAACCCGACACAAACGACGTGGAAACCCTTGATCTCGGAATCAAGAACCACCAAGAACGATGCAACGAACTCAGCCCCTTACAACCTCACACAGTCGACTTAGAACTTCGACAACACGAGGAGGATGCTTATGGAATCTCACGAACACCAAGAACCCGAGAGCAATTGACACACGCGAAACAACTAAGCCAAATCTGATCACAATAACTCTTCAATCAAAACTCGCCTTTGATTGAAGATGAAATCTGAAAACAGATGTTTTTCACCAATAATAACATACCTAAAAAGTAATGAAAAGAGCCTTTAAATAGTTTCAGCTCTTTAAACAAAAAACATAATAAAACCTGGAAATTAAGCCCAATGGGCTACTTAAAACACACAATCACTAAGCATGCCTTAAAAACCCTCATTCCTCAATGAGAGACATGGAACGGTGCTGGAAATGTGGGGAGGAGCAGCGGCGTCATGTGCGGGTGATAGCATGAATTATAGTCTATATTTTGGGGTTTGTTTGGACGTTTTATCTTTCATAATCTGCATGTTTGTATGTGCATTATGTGATTTTACCACCATTTCATCTACCTTTGCGAGAATCGAGGTCTACACCTAGTTTTGTTGTAATTGCAGGTAATTTGGTACGTTTTGCATCAAAAAGGAGCGAAAGGAGTCATGAGTCATTTAGAGCTACATCCAGGAAGCATAGCCATGGATTAAAGATTTACTTTGGACCAGTTTTGAGAGATTTCGCATTCAGTTGTGACTCACCTCGGTTGACCAGAGATTCACCTCGACCGAGGTGATCCAGAGACGCCGACTCGACCGAGGCGAATACCTAGGACGCGGCGAGAATATTTTATTCTTGGCTGAGATCTTTTAAAATTGGAAAGAGATCTTATATTTTTGGGCTTGGCTCCTGGAAGGAAAGAGATATGCAGAATCATATATTTTACCTATTTTTATGGGAAGAGATCTTTCTAAGGTATCCTATCTTTGGAGGGTTATTTTCCTATAAAAAGGGTTGGATTTTCACAAATCCAACATCTCGCATACGACGTCGCATACCCCGCTGAGATCCGCATACTTCCTGTAGTAGCCGCACTCCAGTTTGGGAGAGATTTGAAGAACATTGTTGAAGGTTGAAGGAAGATTGAAGATTGTAGCTTTTATAGCTTTTGAAGGGTTTTTGTAAGATTATCTTAGATTCCCTTCCTTGTTGTCTTGCTTGTTGGATTGCTATCCAAGGAACGCTTTGTTGTGATATTTGATTCAATTATTGAAGTCTTTTCATTAAATTCTTCTTTGTTCAAATATTCACCTTCTTCCCATATATTTGATTAATACTTTCATGATGATGAGTGGCTAATTTCCTTGTGTGATTCTAGGGTGATTGGCTGAAGGTTGTGGGAAAAACAATGATAGGATAATCTTAGATTCCAGTAGGATCCTGAAAGTTCGAGTCTTTAACCTTAACCCTAAGCATCTCGTTCAGTCGATGAACATCTCGGCCGGGGTGGAAACTGGCTGACCGAGGTGACTTATCTGATCCATAACTAAGAGTTAAGTGTTAGAGTTTGCCAAATCCTATTCTTATTAAACCTTTTCTGGTTCAAAGCAAGCTTAGGATGAGACTTACCCGGTAATTCCTTAGTTTGTGTACCAACGATCATAAGTGTAGGTAATAAAGGTTCATCCTTTATTGGGGTTTGAGTGTGCTTCCATCCCATCTTTGTGAGTTAGCCTGAGACTTACCCGGTAAAGGTTGATTCTATTCCCTTAGATGGTGTGTTAGTTTGAGGTTATAGTTCTTTATCTTGATTCCTTGAGACATACCCGGTAATAGGAGTTACAGTTTTGGATTAGCGAGTAGTGAGACTTACCCGGTGATCTACTCCACTTTAGTAACACCTTCCCCACGCAAAATCTCAGCTTTGTCCGCTTATCTATAGATCTTGAGTTGGAACCACAACTAGATGCTTTAATCCCTAGAATTGCATGTTTGCTTTATTGACTTCTTATTCATCTTTGATTGTGTTAATCGCTCTTGTGGTTAGTATTGACATAAGCACACCGTATTGACTTTGTTTCACCGAGTCCCTGTGATCGACCCCTGGAATTTTCTTGCTTTTACTACGATTGACCCGTACACTGCGGGTTCGCATCCTTGTTTTAAGCTTAAGTCTAGGGTTATAAATTTAAAGCTTGCACACACCGTTTGGAGCGAACAAGTTTTTGGCGCCGTTGCCGGGGACTTGGTCTAGACCGAGCCGGTACGGTTTGCTCTTGGGGCGATTGCCCCGTTTCATCTAACCACTCTACTTGAGTGAATTTTGCAGGTTCTTTCTTAGGTATATGCGAAGAACCCGCTCTGGGAAGGAAATCGTTCCTTACGATCCCGAACCAGAAAAGACATACAAGCGACGCTTAAGAGAAGCGAAGATGGCCCAACAAGACGATCGTAATCTTGCGGCTCAACTGAAAGAGGCGCTAGAGCTGCTACGCCTCAGCAAGGAAGAACTCAGGCAAGAGAAAGAAGAGAATCGCACCAAGACTGCAGCAATCGAAGCTGAGATAGCAGTCATACGAGACCAGATTCTACTTCGACCGAGGGAAGATCCTCCTATTGATCCTCGACCGATGCAGGATCCAGTAGTTGACCCGCGACCGAGGCAGATTCCAGTACCTGACGCCCCGGCCGATGTACTTCCACCTCGGATGCCAGTCCGAGATGTTTTTCTTGGAGGAATCCCACAAACCCTAGGTCAAAGGATGGACCCTAATCAACAGCTGAGGCGTCCAGGAGTGAACCTAGGAGATCCAGCAGATCATGACTACGAACTTCGACCGCAAGTTCTAGCCATGATTCGCCAATGCCAATTCGGAGGGCTAGAGAAAGAGTCGCCGCATCAACATCTTCAAAACTACGAGATCTTGATGGAAACCCTGCGACCCCCCAGAATTGAGAATAACAACTACAAGCTAAGACCTTTTTACTTTTCTTTAAAAGATAGAGCTCTTACTTGGTATCAATCTCTTCCTCCAGGAAAAATTAGCACATGGGAGGAGATGACAACGGAATTCTTGACCAAATTCTTTCCCCCCTCAAAGACCGCTGAAATGAGAGGGAAGATCAACGCTTTCATTATGAAGGACAAGGAGGGCTTGTCCAAATCTTGCGAGCGGTTCAAGGATATCCTCTTGGATTGCCCACATCATGGGATTCCAAAGATCGAGTTGTTGGAGATCTACTTCAAAGGGCTGGACGGAAGCACCCAGTTCAATCTCCAACTACTTCCCGCCGGTACCTTCATGGACATGGCGATTGATGAGGCTTGGGACTTCATTGAGAAGCAGGCCTTGCACATGGAGAAATATACCCACCAAGGAGCTGAAGGTGGAGTTAAAAGAGTCAACTTTCAAGAGACTCAATCCAACAACAATCAACTCACGTCTTTGACAAATGACGTGAAGCAATTGAAGGAACTCTTGATGGCTCAAACTAAGAAGGAAGAGCAAGGGCAAAGGAACAACGACAATAACGGGTACCGTAACAACAACAACGGTCCCCGAAACAACAACTACAACAACAACAATAGTGGATCCAATAGTAACAACTGGAGGGCGAATAACCAAAACTACGGTAACAATCATTCAAACTCCAACCCTAATGATTCCTCTAACCCTTTCCTCTCTTCCCCTTCTTCTTCTTCTACTCCATTGAAAAGCCAAGGGCAAGGATCAAGTTCGTCTCAGCCAGAAAAGAAAGACGCAGTTCTGGAAGCAATCTTGATCAAGCTTAGCGCTATGGAGAATTCTATGACTTCATTTTCGAGGGCCCAAAAGTCCTTCGAACAATAACTTGCTAACAAGGCGAATGAAGCGCCAAGAGATCCAGGGAAGCTCCCAGCAAAGACGGAAACTAACCCTAAGGGCCAATGCATGGCCATAACGACGAGGAGTGGACTCAAAACTGCAGATCCAGTACCTTGCTCGACGCAGACCACCTCGGTCCAGATCCAGTCGAAGAACACCTCGACCGAGATGCCAACCGAGGCGGAGCAACAGAAAGCAGGAGGGACGAGATAAACTTATGTTCCACCTCCTGCATACAAACCACCACTTCCATTCCCTTAGTCCAGAGCCAGAGCACATCTAGACAAGCACTTTGGTAAGTTTCTTGACTTGATGAATAAGCTACATATTAATATTCCTTTCCTTGATGCTATTTTAGGTATGCCCGCCTATGGGAAGTTCTTAAAAGAAATCTTATCAAGGAAGAGGAAGCTGGAGGATGTTGGTGAAGTTAGGATGACATCTAAATCTTCGGAGCTTATCAAAATCATGAAGGAAAAGATGCCACCTAAGTTGAGAGATCCCGGCTCATTTTGTATTCCCATTCAAGTTGGGGATGTCACTTGTGAAGCCCTTTGTGATCTAGGAGCCAGCGTGAGCATCATCCCGCTGGAGCTATGCACGAAGATCGGTCTTGGAGAGCCCAAGCCGGTCAAGATTCGACTTTACATGGCGGATCGCTCAATTACCCATCCCGTGGGCATTTTGGAGGACGTCCCGGTCAAGTTAGGTAACTTCTATCTTCCCATAGATTTTGTTGTACTTGACATTCCCGCAGATTATCCTGTTCCTATTATTCTCGGGAGACCATTTCTAGCAACTTCGGGTTGCAACGTGGATTGCAAGAACGCCAAGTTGAAATTCAACGTTGGCGGCGATGAGGTGGAGTTCGCGCTACTTGCAGCCATGAAAGGGGAGCAGCTAACTGATGATATCTTCAACATCTACGATGAAGAAGAATCAAGAGAATTGGTGAGCTCTATCCTTATTAACGACCCACTCGAAAGAGTTATTAGCTTCAGTTTAATGGAGGAAGGTATAGATGCTTCTTGTGATGCAGATATACGGAGCTTGAAGGCACTGGAAGAGGATCCAGGAGCTAAAACTGAGAAGCTAATCCAGGAGACGAAGATCTCCAGTCTCGGATCCAGTAGCAGTACCTCGACCGAGGCACTTTCCGGACTGAGCGAGGCGACCGAAGAACATCTCGGTCAACGCTTATGCGCGTCGACCGAGGTTGATGGCGAGACGATTTTAACTGAGACTGCATCTAGTCCAGCTTCTGATGCCACTCCACTGGAAGGAGGAAGCAGAGATCCCTCTCAGAAAGCACCCCCAGTTGTGGAGCTTAAACAACTCCCTAGTCACTTGAGGTATATCTTTCTTGGGCCGGATTCTACTTATCCCGTTATTGCTAGTGCTTCCCTCTCCAATTTTGAATTGTCTAAGTTAATGCATGTCCTGAGAAAGCATTGAAAAGCCATAGGTTACACCACGGACGATCTTATTGGCATTAAACCTTCTTTCTGCATGCATAGAATTCTAATGGAAGATAATCATAAGACTTCACGGGAACCTCAAAGACGGGTAAATCCGATCATGAAAGAGGTTGTGAAGAAGGAAGTTCTTAAGTTGTTGGATGCAGGTATTATTTATCCTATCTCGGACAGCAAGTGGGTTAGCCCGGTGCATGTCGTTCCGAAGAAAGGAGGGATGACCGTTGTGACGAATAAGAATAACGAGCTGATCCCAACGAGGACCGTTACGGGCTGGAGAGTTTGCATCGATTATAGGAAGCTGAACACGGCAACTCGGAAGGATCATTTTCCGCTTCCCTTCATCGATCAAATGCTCGAACGGTTGGCCCAGCATTCACACTTTTGCTACTTGGACGGCTATAGTGGGTTCTTCCAGATTCCTATCCATCCGGATGATCAGGAGAAGACCACTTTCACTTGTCCTTGGGGGACGTTTGCCTATCGGAGGATGCCATTTGGATTGTACAATGCACCCGCTACCTTCCAGCGATGCATGATGGCTATCTTCTCCGAGTACATAGAGGAGATCATGGAGGTATTCATGGATGACTTTTCCGTATATGGTTCCTCTTTTGATGATTGCCTATCTAACCTCTCTCTAGTGCTTAAAAGATGTGAAGACACTAACCTTGTTTTAAATTGGGAGAAGTGTCATTTTATGGTTAATGAAGGCATTGTGCTAGGACACCTCGTTTCTAATCGAGGTATTGAGGTCGATCGAGCTAAGATCGAAACTATTAAGAAACTCCCTCCTCCTTGTTCTGTTAAAGGTGTGAGGAGTTTTCTCGGGCATGCAGGTTTCTACAGGAGATTCATCAAGGACTTCTCTAAGATTTCTAAACCTCTAACTAACCTCTTGAATAAAGATGTTGTTTTTGAGTTTTCGTAGGAGTGTCTTGATGCTTTTTACAGGATTAAGGAAGCGTTGATCTCCGCTCCTATTATCCAACCTCCCGATTGGACCTTGCCCTTTGAGGTCATGTGTGACGCTAGTGATGTAGCCGTAGGAGCGGTGCTTGGACAGAAAAAAGATGGACGGACCACCGCCATTTATTATGCTAGCAAAACGCTAGATGAAGCACAACGCAACTACGCTACCACCGAGAAGGAGTTATTGGCGGTTGTATATGCTTTCGAGAAGTTTCGTTCCTATCTAGTAGGAGCAAAAGTCATTGTCTACACCGACCACGCAGCCATTCGTTACTTGTTGGCTAAGAAAGATGCCAAGCCGCGCCTTATTCGATGGATTCTCTTGCTCCAAGAGTTTGACCTAGAGATCCGCGATAAGAAAGGATCCGAGAACTCAGTCGCGGATCACCTCAGCCGGCTACCGGAATCCTCCCGCGAGACGGATAACCCACCCATAGACGATTCATTCCCCGATGAGCACTTACACTTGTTGGAGCGTTTGATGGATGTAGTTACTTCACCCCACGATGAAGGTGAAGTATGGGGTGAGAGCACCTCCCACCTCATTTGAGACGCATCATGGTCCAGCTAGCGACCTTAAATCAAGCGCTTCTTGGGAGGCAACCCAAGGTATTGCTTTCTTTTCCCGTTTTCTAGTCTAGTTTAGATAGTTTTTGTTTTTGCTTTGCTTTGCTTTGTTTTTGGCGTTCTAGACAGACAACAGGGAATATCTAAGGAAGGAGCATAGCTGGAAGGACAGAAGTTCGAGATTTTGAGAAGACAGAAGCATCTCGGTCACTGTCAAAGCATCTCGACCGAGTTGATTCTTGAGCAACCGAGGCGACTAGGGTTTCTTTAGAACCACCTCGGTCCGTACCACCTCGGTCCGTACCACCTCGGTCCAGTCGAGACCATCTCGACCGAGGTGACAGTAGATCCAGGAACAGTATAAAAGGGGGAAAATTTTATTTTTCACTTTTTTTTACCCACCTCAACCGCGGCGACAGTCCACTTCGCTCTTTCTCAAATCTCGCTCGTTTTCGAAGATTTCTGCTTCTAAACTGTGATTGAAGGGTCGAGGAACCGATTGCAACAATAGATCTGCAAGAAAATCGAACGAATCGACCGAAACGACGTAAAACAAGTCGAAACCCTAACTCATTCATTCGCTTCGATTTGGGCTTTGGTTGCCCCTGATTCTGCTAAGAAAAGGCATAAGTACCCCTTAGGAAGCAATTGTAGTGATTTTGGGGGGAAAAGAACTGAATTTCTGATAATTGGAATCGTAACTGCTGCGCCCCGGTCCAGTCGAACTGCATCTCGACCAAGGTGTTCTTGAGGCTTGTCAGTGACCGAGGTGGTCTGACAGTACTGAGTGAAAATGAGTTCCGATCGCCGCCTAGCCCTGAGAGACAGATCCTCACCCTCCCCTTCTTCCTCTTCCTCCCGTCCTTACCGCCCGGTTATCCACGAGAGATGCCGGGTAGACTATGAGCGGATAGCTAGCCGTCCAGTTATCGCACCACGATTTCTGGACGTGTCGGCTTTTGATTGCCTAGGGTTAGACGCTGACCTTAGGAGGATGATTGCTACTGTCGGGCTGGATCAGTTTACTGAGATCCGAGCCCCAGCTTACTTGGAGCCGACCTTGGAGTTTGTTAGCTCCTTCTCCTACCTCCCCACAGACCGGTCTGTGAAGTACCGGTTGATGAACCGGAACTTCATAGTTCCTTTAGAGATATGGAGAGAGATTTTTGGTTTCTGTGAGCCCACCGCCACTGATTTCCCCTCCCGATCCGTAGCTAGGGAGTTCTGGGGGCAGATTTCCCATATTACTGAGCATGCAGACAGATGGCGCCCTGGAGATTCCAGGGAGAAGGTCATCTTTCATCCGGCCTTCAGACTAGCCCACAGGATTTTCAGCGAGACACTTCTAGCGCGTACTGAGACGCCACAGAAGATCAGACAGGGCGAGCTCTTCACCCTCTACTGCATGGTCACAAGAGGTTTCCCAGACTTTGGCTTGCTCCTGGCAGAGGATCTGCACAGGATCAAGGCCAAGGCGAAGGGAGACATTTGCTGCGGAGGTCTGGTCACCCATATTGCTACCTATCACGGGATGGACCTCAGTGTTTGCACGATGGCGGCGGCTCCGAAGCCGCTGGGATTACAGGAGATGATCACACGGAGGATTCTAGTTCCCCGTGGTTTGACCACTCCATACGTCGCCATGCCTTGGGAGCGGACTGCACCTCAGGGGATCCGCTGGTCTGCTCAGTTCACAGTCTTTGATCCGCACTATTGGCAGACAGTATGGGCTCCACTGATGGAGGATCACAGAGAGGTAGCAGCTGCCCCTGCTGAGGAGGAGGAGGATGACGACGACGAGGAGACGACGGATGAGAGAGATGGTGGTGTCCCGATGGATACAGGGACAAATATTGTAGGGACGAGCGCGCCACCGATCATCGACTTGGATGATGAGGAGGATACTGAGCCAGCACCTGCTGCACCTCCTGCTAGATCTGCTAGGCTTCGGACACGCCGCCATAGAGATTCTGAGGTTCATCGCCGGATCGACGACCTGACAGATCAGATGATAGACTCTTATGCTGCCCTTACTGTGGACATGCATGAGAGATTTGCTGCCCAGGACCGACACATTGACCGATGGACTCATAAGATGTTAGAGGAGCAGCACTATCAGCGCAGGATGATGGAGCTACAGTTCCAGCAGACTATGGGCTATCCGTTCGACCCGGCTCAGTATCCGTATGCGCCACCACCACCACCGGATCAGGATTATTGAGGAGCTGCAGGATTTTCTTTATTCTATTTTTATGCAGTTCAACTTTTTATCCGGTGAGTACTCTTGTCTCTAGACTTTTTATTTGACCCACTGGGACAGTGTGTCCCAAGTATGGGGTGTTTGTATTTATATGACTACTTGATGTTATTCCGACCACCCTTTGATGTATGACACTTTATTTTTCGGATATTTTCGTATTTATGCTTCATTGCCTTTATATGATTATCTGATATTACATGCATACCTACAGGTTATTTGATTGAGAAAAACGTCGAAACCAAAAATATAAAAAAAAAAAAACTTGGTTTTAAAAAAAAAAATTATTGACCTCGACCGGGGAGATTCTGGCCAAACGAGGCATTTCACCTCGGTTGAACCAAGAACACCTCGACCGAGGTGGGTTATTGAGAGTTTTCGTAACGATTTTTGTGTTACTTATCTGGATATGATCTCAGTGAAGATCTTGTTTACTGACTGGTTTTGAATCCTTTATGTGTTTGAAAGGTTTTATAATATGTTTAAGTTGCTAAATGCTTTGTTTGAAATTATTGGCATGTTTAATACTTTGTTTTTATCCAAATTATGTTGAATTTGAAGGTTGACACCGCAGGTTAAGTTCTCTCACTTTCTTCTTGGAAAGACCAAGGCAATTCATCTTCTTCTTCTTCTTCTTCCTGATCATGCTTAGCCCCTCATATACATTTTGCCTCCCTTTACCTATCCGGGAATTTGGAAGCAAACGAAGTGGTGAAAGCAAGTGGAGTAAAGTTGAGAAGTGGCTGGAAGTGAAAGTGTTAGAAAGCAATAATAGGTTTGGGGAAGTCAATCATGAAGATGAGTAACTTGGCACCATTCACATAGCCGGGTATTTGTGTCTTGCCAAAATCGGATTGAGTGATATTCCTAACGGGTCATGGTATGTGCATCAAGGGTTTGATGCATCTCGAGAAATTGATGATTGCAGATTTCCTAGGCTTCGGTTATTGTGCACCTCTGTCCATGCATCCCAAAAAGTAAAGTAAAAAGAAAAGGTGTGAGATAAGCGAAGCTTATTGGTGGAAGATGTTGCAAGTCAAAGTGAAAGTGAAGTTCATCCTTTTCCCGGATTCTAGCACCACATTACCTTACATACATCCCTACCCTACACGTTTCTTGACCTTTCTTTTGGGAAGCCCTTGAGACCTTGAGCTTGTTGATTGACTTAGCGGTTTAAATCGGATTATACATGATTAATTTTGATAATTATGATTTATTATGCATTCTATGATTTTATGCAAAGATGAACAACTTTCCTATATTTATAAAATGTTTTGATCATGTTGAGTTTTTTAAATTCCAGGAAGTACTCTATTAGAGTGATCTATGGTAGTTGCACACCATAAAATGTTTTTGGAAGACTTTTTCATTGATTTTCTTGACCTATAATCCATTCTACCTTGTCTTCTATATGAGGAACTTGCTTGGGGACAAGCAAGGGCTAAGTATAGGGTATTTTGATAGCATGAATTATAGTCTATATTATGGGGTTTGTTTGGACGTTTTATCTTTCATAATCTGCATGTTTGTATGTGCATTATGTGATTTTACCACCATTTCATCTACCTTTGCGAGAATCGAGGTCTACACCTAGTTTTGTTGTAATTGCAGGTAATTTGGTACGTTTTGCATCAAAAAGGAGCGAAAGGAGTCATGAGTCATTTAGAGCTACATCCAGGAAGCATAGCCATGGATTAAAGATTTACTTTGGACCAGTTTTGAGAGATTTCGCATTCAGTTGTGACTCACCTCGGTTGACCAGAGATTCACCTCGACCGAGGTGATCCAGAGACGCCGACTCGACCGAGGCGAATACCTAGGACGCGGCGAGAATATTTTATTCTTGGCTGAGATCTTTTAAAATTGGAAAGAGATCTTATATTTTTGGGCTTGGCTCCTGGAAGGAAAGAGATATGCAGAATCATATATTTTACCTATTTTTATGGGAAGAGATCTTTCTAAGATATCCTATCTTTGGAGGGTTATTTTCCTATAAAAAGGGTTGGATTTTCACAAATCCAACATCTCGAATACGACGTCGCATACCCCGCTGAGATCCGCATACTTCCTGTAGTAGCCGCACTCCAGTTTGGGAGAGATTTGAAGAACCTTGTTGAAGGTTGAAGGAAGATTGAAGATTGTAGCTTTTATAGCTTTTGAAGGGTTTTTGTAAGATTATCTTAGATTCCCTTCCTTGTTGTCTTGCTTGTTGGATTGCTATCCAAGGAACGCTTTGTTGTGATATTTGATTCAATTATTGAAGTCTTTTCATTAAATTCTTCTTTGTTCAAATATTCACCTTCTTCCCATATATTTGATTAATACTTTCATGATGATGAGTGGCTAATTTCCTTGTGTGATTCTAGGGTGATTGGCTGAAGGTTGTGGGAAAAACAATGATAGGATAATCTTAGATTCCAGTAGGATCCTGAAAGTTCGAGTCTTTAACCTTAACCCTAAGCATCTCGTTCAGTCGATGAACATCTCGGCCGGGGTGGAAACTGGCTGACCGAGGTGACTTATCTGATCCATAACTGAGAGTTAAGTGTTAGAGTTTGCCAAATCCTATTCTTATTAAACCTTTTCTGGTTCAAAGCAAGCTTAGGATGAGACTTACCCGGTAATTCCTTAGTTTGTGTACCAACGATCATAAGTGTAGGTAATAAAGGTTCATCCTTTATTGGGGTTTGAGTGTGCTTCCATCCCATCTTTGTGAGTTAGCCTGAGACTTACCCGGTAAAGGTTGATTCTATTCCCATAGATGGTGTGTTAGTTTGAGGTTATAGTTCTTTATCTTGATTCCTTGAGACTTACCCGGTAATAGGAGTTACGGTTTTGGATTAGCGAGTAGTGAGACTTACCCGGTGATCTACTCCACTTTAGTAACACCTTCCCCACGCAAAAATCTCAGCTTTGTCCGCTTATCTATAGATCTTGAGTTGGAACCACAACTAGATGCTTTAATCCCTAGAATTGCATGTTTGCTTTATTGACTTCTTATTCATCTTTGATTGTGTTAATCACTCTTGTGGTTTGTATTGACATAAGCACACCGTATTGACTTTGTTTCACCGATTCCCTGTGATCGACCCCTGGAATTTTCTTGCTTTTACTACGATTGACCCGTACACTGCGGGTTCGCATCCTTGTTTTAAACTTAAGTCTAGGGCTATAAATTTAAAGCTTGCACACACCGTTTGGAGCGAACAGCGGGGCTCGCCAAGTCCTATGCCTTGGAATCGTTGTTCTCTTGCCTACTTAGGAACCAAGCCTCGTTATGAACACTTGTAGCCAATAACATCAGCAAGCCCTGGTCTCATGCACAATCTTCTTAGCTCGGGAACGTGTGATAGCTCCCTCATACTCCGGAGATGCTAGCTCGGATGGTCCCTCATCAGTTTCTTGATCTTTATTCGTCTAAATTGTATGTTTTATTTTCACTTAAGATTGATCATCTTAGGTTCTAAAGTACATGCAAAGAACTAGGATTAATAGATTCAGGGTTTGGGTCTTAAATCTAGTAGTAACCTTTGAGTAATAACGGGTTGTAATTGCGTAAAGGAAAAGAAACACAAATATAAAGATTAGTTTAATGGTTTTAATCTTCTCTTTATATTCCTTAGTCTTTGTTTGAAAACTGACTTGTGACTTGTTCTTGTAGGTTTACGGAACACTAACTTGTTAAGTTATGTTGATGCCGGTTGGCTCAACACATACATATGATCAAGACGGGAACATTACTTAAAAAGTTGTAAAAGGAACTCACCAAAGTAGTAATAGCATGCTAAGAATCAACCAAGTGTAGATTCACTCATCATCATCATATTCATCTTATTACTTGCTTTCTAGTTTTTTGTGCATATCAATTCATCCAAACCCCGCCCCCCCTTTTGTTACTTTGTTCTATAATCAATAATTGAATTTAATAAAAATATCACAAACTCTCTTGGGTTCGACCCTTACTTAACCGCTATACTTGTTCTAGTGTTAAGTTAGGATTTATTTTGATAAGATAAAAACGACCTAAGGAAAAGCTCTTGTCAGCGGTCCATACAATCCATACCTAAAATGACTTCCTCATGTTCTAACGACATGAAAAAGAAGTCTACAAGAAAATCACGAGTCCCTCAATGAATGGGACAATCACATATCTTGCGGGTACCTTTGGCCCAATTACCATCGGGTAACTCGATAATAAAGGGTATACCCTCTACTGTATCTAAAGCCAAACACTCAACGCATGCATCAGAAATAAATGATTGTGTGGCATCTATATCAAAAAGAACTCTAACAGGTAAACCATTAATACGAATGGTACCTATAGTAGCTAGGGTTGGCGGCTCCTCAACACTCCGCAACTCAAAAATGTGAGCCTTTACTCCTCTATTATCCGTGGTACCTCCGCCACGGCCTCTGCCTCTACTCGGTCCTCACATAGAACCCTGAGTAGTAGTATGATCTGGAACTCATTGTTGTCCTTGTGATTGATACTGAGACGAGTTCTGACCGCCTCCAGCAAAACTAGTAGGGGAAGAACCTTGCTGGGAAGAAGACTTGTCTTGTCGGCAATAAATAGCCCGGTGAACTGACTTGCCACAAGAGAAGCATGTCACCGGCTGTCACGGACACTCAAGTCGCATATGTCCATAATCAACGTAGTTGAAGCACCGTCGTCCCCTATGCGCAAGTTGTGCGGTGGAGGAGTAACTTTGGCGTCTCTAACTCCTCCCTGAACCTAACGCTCCAGTACAACCACTAGTCTGACCAGTCCTTTGTCTCTTCTCAGACCCTCCGGTCTAAGAAGCTCTCCTATGTTCAGCTCTCTTTCGCTCATAAGCCGAGGCTTTGACTTGATAATCTATCAAGGAATCACAGTGGAAGCCCGCCATGTAGGAACGGGTACTCTCCCTCAGTATGTCGGAGAACATATATACATGCTAATCCTCTAGAGGTGCAGCTGGACTTAGTAACGACATATCATCTTGGAACCTCTTGATAGCCTCTAATATAGGAACGTCCTCGAAACCCGCCTCTATAAAATCTAGCAGTTTCTCTGTCCTCAGTGAGGCAGGGCAAAAATGCTCTCTGATCAAACTCCTCATCTAGTCATAGCTACTGATTCGACACCGCATGGTCCTCCACCAATGCTAGGTTAAATCACGGAATAGAGTATGTATTAACTCTATCAGTCTATCCTCTAGGCATCTAATAGACTCAAGAGCTGAGTCTACATGAGCAATCCATAACTCGACCTCCACGCCCACCTTTCAGGCAAAAGGGGGTACTCCCATCTAGTGAAAAGACTTCAACCAAGATTCTGGTCGTGGTTCTGATGAAGGGTCATCCGAGCTAGCTCCAACTTCAACACCACGAGGAGCCCTAACAAGAGCTCAAGCCAAACTCCAAGCGGAGATGGATGCTATCTTTCTTGCCATGGTTCAAGAAGCTCACCCAAGCTCACCTCCAATGAGTCCAAGGCCCGTCATGATGCTTAGCCACATTGGGCCAGCCAAGAAGAAGTCGAATGGAGCATAGGAGAGCTTCACGTGTCCATGTGCATGGATGAAGACGTGAGCAAGGAGGCTTGAGCAAGGCTGGCGTGAAGCTAGTTAGAGAGTGTTAAATAAAGCCTAGAATTAGTCTATTTTATGGTTTTATTTAAAACACTCTAATTTGTAATTATTGTATTTATTTCTTTTCTATTTTTAGGAGAGAAGGTCTAGGTTGTATATAAACCTTTCTCTCTTCATTTTGTGGATCAAAATACGTTAAACACATTGCCTAAGTGCCAAATTGAACCCCTTTGAGTTTAGCCTCTTGTCTTGTGAGAATTGTGGTGTTAGCATAACTTTCTCGTTCTTGTGTGTGTCAATCTCCTTCGGGTTGGTGCTACAAGTCGAATCGAAGCAACCTCTTCGTGCCTTTCGGTTGTGTGAAGTTGTAAGAAGCGGGGTTGAATCGTCATCGGTTTGGTTCTTGGATAATCGAATCCAAGGGTTCTATCGTTTGTTCCTTTCGGTTCCTCTTTTCCATTTCGTTTCCCTTATTGCTTTGCACGTTTTCCCTTCATAATTGTTGCTGAAATTCGTTTTCACTTATTCCCGAAAACAGGTTGCTCGTCTAGATCCGTTCTTCGCGACTAATCCCCGTATTAATTGGTATCAGAGCTAGTTGACGTTCAACCTACAAAAAGAGTCGGTAAATCATTCAAAAACCAAAAGTGTCTCGTTTTTTTGTTTGAGTCTTACATTGTTTTGAGTCTATTGCCATTGCCATTTTTATTCCAAGTTTTTTATTGAACTAACAAGTTTGTTGCTTTTGTTTGTGAATTTTGGACGCCGGCACCACGCCTACACCACGCCTGCCACCAGTCTTTGTGCCTACCACCACGCCTGCCACCAACCTTGCCCCACGTTCAAACACAAACACCAAACTAGCCCTAAACGTTCAAAAGGAGAGGCTGAATCTCCAGCCTATTTTCAAACTACCCACCAACTCTTTCCTCCACATTTTTCAGCCAATTTTTGAATTTTCACCCTTGGTTAGCTATTTACTTGGTCAACTCTATCTTCTTGCAACTAAATAGATTTTCTAAGCATTTTATTTTATTTTTCTTTAATTCCAGCACCAAAATTCGAATAGCTGGTTGTTATTTGTTTTATTTGTTTTCATTTTAGTAACTAGATAGCTAGCAACTCTCAAGTTGTTATAGGATTTTATTTCTTTCATTTTTTTTTTCATTTGTCTCTTTTGAATTCAAATTGAGGCCTGATTTAAAAAAAAAAAAGAAAAGAAATCCGAATTTCAAAAAAAAAAAAGAAAGAAAGAAAGAAAAGAAGAAGAAAAGAAAAGAAAAGAAAGAAAAAGAAAAGAAAGGAAAAATAAAATCAGCCATAGTTATTCATTTTCATTTCATTTCATTTCATTTCATTTCATTCTTGCTAGCCTACTCTTGTTTTATTTCATAATTTGTAATAGTTGAAGTTGTGCTTGCTAAGTGTTATTTTCAGCAACCAAAGAGGACTACAAAGAAGCTCATCTCACTCAAAGGACCAAGCCATTCACGCCTAGCCTAGCTTCACCCTAACCTAGCCACTCCTTGGCCCACGGCTAGCTCACTTCTGATACGGTATTAGTCCGTGAGTGAGTCGATCTAGGTACAATGATCCCGAATCCGGCTGAATGAGGCGAATCCAGATGCAGAATGAAATGTCGATGGTAAATGGATGCAGGAAGGTGTAGAGAAGAACCAAAGAGAGTCAACGAAAGGAACCAAGGCTGAAGAGCCAAAACCCCACTTCGTGAATGCCCTAGACCCGTCTCCAATACAACTTTACACTAGCTCCGGCTGGACTAGCACAAAGAGGGACTCGTGAAGGCTCGAAGCACCAATCCGAAGGCGGTTGACAAGAACAAGCTCAGCCAAGCAAACAACAGCAATGCCAACCAAAAACTCTCTTGTTCTTTGATTGATTTTCTGAATGATTACAAATGTAATTCTAAGCAATGAAATTAACATACCTAATCAGCAGCTAAAGAGGCTATATATATAGACTCTTTTATCTAGACAAAATAAAGAAAAGAAAACTAAAACATTAGTGGGAAGGTGGTAATAAGAGAGCTTCCTCTAATGTAGCTAACAACTTAATAAACAACTAATCAGCATGAAAATAGGCTGACATATTCAAACAGATCCTTGGAGTGAGTTGGACGGTTTTAAGAGCCCAAATGATGATCCGAATGAGGGAGCTGATTACTCTCTTGGGCCTCCTTGAACGTGAACAGCTGGCTACCTTCTTGGGCTGTTTTGGACGTGAGCAGCAGCCTACCCTCTTGGGCTGCCTTGGACGTGAGCAGCTGCCTCCCCTCTTGGGCTACATGGGAAGTGAATCACGTCTGCATGGTCTCCTCGAGCTGCCTGGGAAGTGAGCACGTCGGCATGGTCTCCTCGAGCTGCCTGGGAAATGAGCACGTCGGAATGGTCTCCTCCCTTGGTTCGCTTGCTCCTACATTCACCAAAAGATTAACACATGATGTATGGCAATTAAATGGTTCACGCATTGTGCCAAGCAATAGCACTTCCCTTGACGTAACTTCTTGGATCTCCTTAGCTCTTGCTCTAGTAATGGGACCTTGATATCTTCCATGTGATGGTCCTACATCATCCACTCCTTCTTGGAAAGAATTCGACCCCGAATTTTCATCTTGTTCCGAATCTCCTTCATAGGGGCTCAAATCTCCTACGTTAAAAGTGGTACTAACTCCATACTCTTCCGGTAAGTCCTACACATATGCGTTGTCGTTAATCCGGTGTAAGACTTTGAATGGTCCATCACCCCGTGGGGCTAGCTTGGAATGGCGTTTTGTCGGAAACCGCTCTTTCCTTAGATGTAGCCAAACTAAGTCGCCGGGCTGGAAAACCATCTTCCGATGTCCTTCGTTATTCCAAGCTGCAGTTTCAACGCCCTTCTTATCAAGTGCAGCCTTGGTCTTAGCATGAAGTTCCTGAATGTAGTCCGCCTATTCCAAAGCATCAAAAGCTACTCGATCCTTTCGAGGAACCGATAATAAGTCCAAAGGAGTTAAAGGGTTAAATCCATAAACACATTTGAAAGGTGATAACGAAGTGGAAGAATGCATGGTGCGATTATAAGCAAACTCGATCTGTGGTAACATGTCTTCCCATTCTTTTAAGTTATCTTTCAACATGGTTCTAAGGAGGGTCGTTAGGGTCCTATTGGTGACTTCCGTTTGCCCATCTGTTTGGGGATGACTAGAGGTCGAGAATAGTAATCTAGTGCCCATTTTTTCCCAAAGCGTTTTTCAAAAGAAACTCAAAAACTTGACATCCCTATCACTAACAATAGTTTTAGGTATATTATGCAATCTCACTATTTCCTTAAAGAAAAGATTAGCAACATTATATGCATCATCAGTTTTATGACATGGAAATAAAATGTGCCATTTTAGAGAATCTATCTACTACCACAAAAATGGAATCTCTTCCTTTCTTAGTCCTTGGTAGTCCAACAATGAAATTCATACTTATATCTTCCCAAGGGCCATTAGGAGTTGGTAAGGGTGTATACTGCCCGTGGGGTTGTACCCTAGCTTTGGCCTTAAGACATTCAATGCACCTTTTCAGCATGTGTTCTACATCCCTTAACAGATGAGGCCAATAAAAGTGAGTTTGCAACATGTGATAAGTTTTGTCCCTCCCAAAATGCCCCATTAAACCTCCTTTATGGGCTTCTTCCACTAATAGGATCCTAATGGAACATCTAGGTATGCAAATTTTATCCACTTTAAACAAGAAACCTTCAAACACAAAGTACTTATCATAAGGGCCTTGAGTAGTGCATCTATGAAATATCTTCCCAAATTCAGCATCATCCACATATAATTCTTTAATGTAAGTAAAACCAAACATCCTAGAATCCAAGGTGGTGATTAAGGTGTATCTCCTAGACAATGCATCCGCTACGACATTATCCTTTCCTTTCTTATACTTGATAATGTAAGGAAAGGTTTCGATGAACTCCATCCACCTACCATGCCGCCTAGCAAGGCTTGAACTTGGCTCCTAAAGTGTCTAAGTGAATCATGATCGGTTTTCAAAACAAACTCTTGTGGCCAAAGGTAATATTTCCATGTTTTGAGTACCCTAAACAAGGCATACAATTCTTTGTCATACGTGGAATAGTTTAAGCATGCACCCTTCAATTTTTCACTAAATAAAGCTAGAGGCTTACCTTCTTGCATAAGGACGCCGCCAATACCAATGCCGGACGCGTCGCATTCAACCTCAAAGGGTTTAGTGAAGTCCGGTAGAGCGAGTAGTGGTGCTTGGGTGAGGCGTCTCTTGAGCTCTTCAAATGCTCTTTGCTGAGGTTCATTCCACTCAAAAGGAACCTTCCTTTTGGTCAAAGCCGTGAGTGGTGCTGCAATGGTACTAAAATCTCTCACTAATCTTCTATAGAATGTAGCTAGGCCATGGAAACTCCTCACGTCACCAACCGACCTAGGAATGGGCCATTCATTGATTGCTTTAACCTTGTCCTCATCCACTTGCAAACCATTGGCACTTACTACAAAACCAAGGAAAATCACTCGGTTAGTATAGAAATCACATTTTTTTAATAATAGCATACAAGTATTCTATACGCAATGTAGCAAGCACATCTCTCAAATGATTTTCATGCTCCTTTAAAGTCTTGATATAGATAAGAATGTCATCAAAGTAGACTACAACAAATAAACCAATATAAGGTCTCAAAATATGATTCATTAATCTCATGAAGGTACTAGGAGCGTTAGTTAAGCCAAAAGGCATTACTAGCCACTCATAGAGACCAAATTTGGTTTTAAAAGCTGTTTTCCATTCATCTCCTTCCCTCATTCTAATTTGATGGTAGCCACTCCTAAGGTCAATCTTAGTGAAAATTGTAGCTCCATGTAACTCATCAAGCATGTCATCTAGACGGGGAATCGGGTGTCTATACTTGATAGTAATGTTATTGATTGCTCTACAATCAATACACATTCTCCAAGTATTATCCTTCTTGGGTACTAGCAGGACGGGAACGGCACAAGGAGTAAGGCTTTCCCGAACATACCCTTTATCTAGCAAGGCTTGAACTTGGTTCTGAATTTCCTAGGCTTCCGTAGGGTTCATCCTATAGGCGGGCCTATTGGGAAGATTGGCTCCGGGTATTAAATCTATTTGGTGTTCAATGCCCCTAATGGGCGGCAAGCCAACTGGAACCTCCTTAGGAAAAACGTCCTTAAACTCGTCAAACAGCCCCTGCATAGAACTAGGAAGTGAAATCGTAGAGTTATGAGGCACAGTCACTAGAGATTTACACAAACTCATCATTAGCACATCCATAGAAGCATAGTTAGTGACATATTCATTCCTAGACTCAACATAGCTACTTGTTGGTTGTACTAACAGTGTTTGATGGGTTTTGTTCTCCTTACTCTTAGGCCGTGTGATCTTAGGCTTGGGAGGGGTTCCTTGCTCTACCCTCTTGTTCTCATAGTACTCGGCTATTTGTAAAGTTGTCATAGGTTTAAGTGTTAAAGTTTTACCTTTATACTCAAAGTTATATTTATTAGAAAACCCATCATGAACAACTTTCCTATCATATTGCCATGGACGACCAAGCAACAAGTGACAAGCATTCATAGGCACAACATCACATGTAATAACATCCTCATATGATCCTAATGTTATATTGACCTTAGTTTGCTTATTGACCTTAAGTTCTCCACACTCATTCATCCAATGTAGTTTATATGACCTAGGGTGATAAAATGTAAGAAGTTGTAATTTGTTTACCATTTCAGTGCTAGCTATGTTGCAACAACTTCCTCCATGAATTATCACATTACACACTTTTCCTTTAATACTACATCTAGTATGAAACAGATTTTCACGTTGGTTATCCTCACAAGGTGCTAGTTGGACATGCAAAGTTCTCCTAGCTATCAAAGATTCACCTTGTTCATACTCAATGCAATCATCATTCTCATTTTGCTCATTGTCATCAATTAAGGCATTTTCATCATCTAATTCCACATCATCCTCACTCTCATATTCTCCTAGATGATTTATGATCAAAGTGCGTTTATTAGGACATTCTCTACTCATGTGTCCTCTACCTTGGCATTTAAAATACACAATGTCCCTAGTTCTAGAGTTAGAGGTAGGAGTACTCCCTCGATGATCACCCGAAGGCTCATTCAAGGATCGTGGTGTAGTGGACGGTGTAGAAGACCTTCTTTGCCCTTCTTGGCCCATAGGTGCCGACTTTCTCTCTTCCTTCCGGCCTCCTTGATCCTTGCTGTGGTTAGGCAGCCGGCTCCCTTGTGCTTTCCAAGCGTTGGGCGTCCCATGAGGTGGCTTGTATTCCCGGTTTCGCACCTTAGTCTTCCTTTCCACCTTGATGGTCAAGTGTAGTAATTGCTCCATGGTGTTGTATGGATACATATCAACTTCGTTAGCCAAATGAGAATTCAGAATACGAAGGTACCTAGCCATAGTGTTTTCTTCATCCTCTAGAACATTGGCCTTCACCATAGCAACTTGCATATTCATATAGGCTTCCTCAGCGCTATGAGAGCCTTGTCTCAAATTTTCCAGCCGTTGTCGAAGCTCTCGGGTATAGTGAGGTGGAACGAACCGAGACCTCATTAGTGCCTTCATATGCTCCCATGTGGTGATTTGAGGATCCAACGTGCGCACTCTTTCTTTGACTACGTGATCCCACCATACCAAGGCATATCCTTGGAACTCGAGAGCGGCTAGCTCAACCTTCCTAGGCTCACTGAAGTTGTGACACAACCAGATCTGCTCAACTTTAGTTTCCCACTCCGTGTACACGTCGGGATCACACTTTCCTTCAAAGACGGGAATTTTGATTTTGACTTTGCCGAGTCCGTCTTGCTCTTGATAGGGCCGTAGGTTATCACGTTCTCGTCCTTGCCTTGGCTGCTGGAATGGCCGATTGTAACCTTCCCAAAAGTGGTCCTCAAAAGGAGCTTCATTCCGTCGCTGAAAGTCATCAACAAATGGTGGCATGTTAGAAGCATTAGGGAGGACATTGGACTGTAAATTACCTTGATCCGGATGATCCAGGTCTCTAGTAACACGTGAAGGACCGCCAAACTCATAGTTGGTTCTCAAAGGTGGTGTCCCGGCTGGTGGTGTTCGTGCTTCCATAGACTCCACTCGTTTGGATAGGTTAGCTACGGAATCGGACAATTGCTTCAATAGACTAATCATCTCAGGCGTGACGGTCTCGCTACTAGACTTACTAGGGCATCGGGACCTGGACATGCTCAAGTAACAAACAAAGAACCGGTTAGGTTAGAAAAACAAAGATCTCACTTGTGTATCGCTCACTCTCTCGTTGGTATTGCCTAGCTGGTGGCTCGAGTTGTAAGGATCCAACACCTTAAGATCGCGATTTTCGAACCTTCTTAGCCACCCTTTGGAACTAGAACAGCTGAAATTGATGTTAGTGTCGGAGATGAATCAAGACACCCCTAATTGGAGTATTGACCGTTGGGTTGGTGTAGGTATGGTGATTTGTGATTAGAATGAAGTTTTGAGGGAGTTTTCTTGTGCTTGATGTCGGTTAATAAAAGGCCAGCCGGTTTGTATTGTTCTTTTGTTTTTTTTTTTTGAAAGATCTCTTAGACTTTGTCAAAGATTTGTAGGAGAGAAGGTAACCGAAATTGATTGCAACAAGATTTGTGGGAGAGAAGGTTACCGAATGTGTATACAGCGTTCGAGCTCTTTTTGTTTTTGTTTTGTGTTTACCTCTCCTCAAGATGTTGTCCGGCACTAAGAACCCTTGGCTTTTGCTTTGAACACTTCAAGCACAAGTTAAACCTCAATTGGATAAGCAATAAGGTTCACAAAGAAGAAAGGAGTGATCAATTGTACCATCTGAGTTCTGATACCAATTGATACGGTATTAGTCCGTGAATGAGTCGATCTAGGTACAATGATCCCTAATCCGGCTGAATGAGGTGAATCCAGATGTGGAATGAAATGTCGATGGTAAATGGATGCAGGAAGGTGTAGAGAAGAACCAAAGAGAGTCAACGAAAGGAACCAAGGCTGAAGAGCCAAAACCCCACTTCGTGAATGCCCTAGACCCGTCTCCAATACAACTTTACACTAGCTCCGGCTGGACTAGCACAAAGAGGGACTCGTGAAGGCTCGAAGCACAAATCCGAAGGCGTTTGACACGAACAAGCTCAGCCAAGCAAACAACAGCAATGCCAACCAAAAACTCTCTTGTTCTTTGATTGATTTTGTGAATGATTACAAATGTAATTCTAAGCAATGAAATTAACGTACCTAATCAGCAGCTAAAGAGGCTATATATATAGACTCTTTTATCTAGACAAAATAAAGAAAAGAAAACTAAAACATTAGTGGGAAGGTGGTAATAAGAGAGCTTCCTCTAATGTAGCTAACAACTTAACAAACAACTAATCAGCATGAAAATAGGCTGACTTATTCAAACAGATCCTTGGAGTGAGTTGGACGGTTTTAAGAGCCAAAATGATGATCCGAATGAGGGAGCTGATTACTCTCTTGGGCCTCCTTGAACGTGATTAGTTGGCTACCTTCTTGGGCTGTTTTGGACGTGAGCAGCAGCCTACCCTCTTGGGCTGCCTTGGACGTGAGCAGCTGCCTCCCCTCTTGGGCTGCATGGGAAGTGAATCACGTCTGCATGGTCTCCTCGAGCTGCCTGGGAAGTGAGCACATCGGCATGGTCTCCTCGAGCTGCCTGGGAAATGAGCACGTCGGCATGGTCTCCTCCCTTGGTTCGCTTGCTCCTACATTCACCAAAAGATTAACACATGATGTATGGCAATTAAATGGTTCACGCATTGTGCCAAGCAATAGCACTTCCCTTGACGTAACTTCTTGGATCTCCTTAGCTCTGGCTCTAGTAATGGGACCTTGATATCTTCCATGTGATGGTCCTACATCAACTTTACTCGAGCCACGCCTTAGCCTTGACCAGCCCTTCTATACACACCTTCGGTGTCCAAGGTTTTCTTACTTAGGTTTGACGAGTAAGTTTGATGTAGGACCATCACATGGAAGCTATCAAGGTCCCATTACTAGAGCAAGAGCTAAGGAGATCCAAGAAGTTACGTCAAGGGAAGTGCTATTGCTTGGCACAATGCGTGAACCATTTAATTGCCATACATCATGTGTTAATCTTTTAGTGAATGTAGGAGCAAGCGAACCAAGGGAGGAGACCATGCCGACGTGCTCATTTCCCAGGCAGCTCGAGGAGACCATGCCGACGTGCTCACTTCCCAGGCAGCTCTAGTAATGGGACCGTGATCAACATCTCCTCCCTTTGCTTGCTTACTCCTTACTTGGCTGATGGATGTTGGCGTGGGCCAATCTTTGATTGCTCTAATCTTCTCCTCATTCACTTGTAGGCCTTGTGTAGTCACTACAAAACCAAGAAATATAACCTCATTAGTGCAAAAACTACATTTCTTAAGATTAGCATACAAGTGTTCAGCCCTAAGGGTAAGAACTACTTCCCTTAGATGTTCTTCATGCTCCTCTAGGGACCTTGATGTAGGACCATCACATGGAAGCTATCAAGGTCCCATTACTAGTGCAAGAGCTAAGGAGATCCAAGAAGCTACGTCAAGGGAAGTGCTATTGCTTGGCACAATGCGTGAACCATTTAATTGCCATACATCATGTGTTAATCTTTTGATGAATGCAGGAGCGAGCAAGCAAAGGGAGGAGATGTTGATCACGTCCAAAGCAGCCCACGAGGATAGCCTGCTGCTCACGTCCAAGGCAGCCCAAGAGCAAAGGGAGAAGCTGTTGATCACGTCCAAAGCAGTCCAACAGGAGAAGTTGTTGATCACGTCCAAGGCAGCCCAAGAGGGGAGGCAAGCAAACACGTCCAAGGCAGTCCAAGAGGGTAGGCTGCTGCTCACGTCCAAAACAGCCCAAGAGGGCAGCCAGCTTATCACGTTCAAGGAGGCCCAAGAGAGTACCAAGTCAGCTCATTCGGATCATCATTTGGGCTCTTAAAACACAGCCACTTCACTCATGGATCTGTTGAACAATTCAGCCCATTCGGATAGCCCAATTTGCTCTTAAAATCGTCCAACAACTCCAAGGAGTTGCTTGAATAAGTCAGCCTATTTTTAAGCTGAATTAGTTGTTTGTTAGGTTGTTAGCTACATTAGAGGAAGCTCTCTTATTACCACCTTCCCATTAATGTTTTAGTTTTCTTTTCTTTATTTTTGTCTAGATAAAAGAGTCTATATGTAGCCTCTTTTAGCTGCTGAATAGTTATGTTATTTTCATTGCTTAGAATTACATTTGTAATCATTCACAAAATCAATCAAAGAACAAGAGAGTTTTTGGTTGGCATTGCTGTTGTTTGCTTGGCTGAACTTGTTTGTGTCAACCGCCTTCGGATTGGTGCTTCGAGCCTTCACGAGCCCCTCTTTGTGCTAGTTCAGCCGGAGCTACTGTAAAGTTTTATTGGAGACGGGTCTAGGGCATTCACGAGTGGGGTTTTGGCTCTTCAGCCTTGGTTCCTTCGTTGATTCTCTTTGGTTCTTCTCTCACCTTTCCTGCGCCCATTCATCACCTACGTTCCATTCTGCATCTGGATTCGCCTCATTCAGCCGGATTCGAGATCATTGTACCTAGATCGACTCAATCACGGACTAATACCGTATCAGTTGGTATCAGAGCTCAGTTGGTACAATTGATCACTCCTTTCTTCTTTGTTAACCTATTGCTTATCCAATTGAGATTTAACTTGTGCTTGAAGTGTGCAAATTCAAAAGCCGGACAACATCTTGAGGAGAGGTAAACACAAAACACAACAAAAGCAAAAAAAAGAGCTCGAAAGCTGCATACACAATTCGGTAACCTGCTCTCCCACAAGTCTCGTTGCAATCAATTTCGGTTACCTTCTCTCCTACAAATCTTTGACAAAGTCTAAGAGATCTTTCAAAAAAAAAAAAAAAAAAGATTAATACACAAAACGGCTGGTATTTTTTATTAATCAAGCAGAAGTAAACTCTTTCAAACAACTCAAAACGTCATTCTAAACACATTCACCATACCTACACCAACCCAACGGTCAATACTCCAATTAGGGGTGTCTTGATTCATCTCCGACACTAACATCAGTTTCAGCAGTTCTAGTTCCAAAGAGTTGCTAAGAAGGTTCGGAAATCGCGATCTTAAGGTGTTGGATCCTTACAACTCGAGTCAGCAGCTAGGCAATACCAACGAGAGTGTGAGCGATACACAAGTGAGATCTTTGCTTTTCTAACCTAACCGGTTCTTTGTTTGTTACTTGAGCATGTCCAGATCCCTAAGTCCCAGCAAGTCGAGTAGCGAGACCGTCACGCCTGAGATGATCAGTCTATTGAAACAATTATCCGATTCCGTAGCTAACCTATCCAAACGAGTGGAGTCTATGGAAGCACGAACACCACCAGCCGGGACACCACCTTTGAGAACCAACTATGAGTTTGGCGGTCCTTCACGTGTTACTAGAGAGCCGGATCATCCGGATCAAGGTAATTTACATTCCAACGAACCCCCTAATGCTTCTAACATGCCACCCTTTGTTGATAACTTTCAGCGACGGAATGAAGCTGCTTTCGAGGACCACACTTGGGAAGGTTACAATCTGCCATTCCAGCAGCCAAGGCAAGGACGAGAACAAGATAACTTTCGGCCCTATCAAGAGCAAGACGGACTCGGCAAAGTCAAAATCAAAATTCCCGTCTTTGAAGGAAAGTGTGATCCCGACGTCTACACGGAGTGGGAAACTGAAGTTGAGCAGATCTGGTTGTGTCACAACTTTAGCGAGCCTAGGAAGGTTCAGCTAGCCGCTCTTGAGTTCCAAGGCTATGCTTTGGTATGGTGGGATCACGTAGTCAAAGAAAGAGTTCGAACATTGGATCCTCAAATCACCACATGGGAGCATATGAAGGCACTAATGAGGGCTCGGTTCGTTCCACCTCATTATACCCGAGAGCTTAGACAACGGCTGGAAAATTTGAGACAAGGCTCGCTTAGCGCTGAGGAAGCCTATACGAATATGCAAGTTGCTATGGTGAAGGCCAACATTCTAGAGGATGAAGAAAACACTATGGCAAGGTACCTTCGTATTCTGAATTCTAATTTGGCTAATGAGGTTGATATGTATCCATACAGCACCATGGAGCAATTACTACACTTGGCCATCAAGGTGGAAAGGAAGACTAATGTGTGAAACCGGGAATACAAGCCACCTCCCGGGACGCCCAATGCTTGGAAAGCACAAGGGAGCCAGCTGCTGCCTAACCACATCAAGGATCAAGGAGGCCGGAAGGAAGAGAGAAAATTGGCACCTATGGGCCAAGAAGGACAAAGAAAGTCGTCTACACCAGCCACTACACCACGATCCTTGAATGAGCCTTCGAGTGATCATCGAGGGAGTACTCCTATCTCTAACTCTAGAACTAGGGACATTGTGTGTTTTAAATGCCAAGGTAGAGGTCACATGAGTAGAGAATGTCCTAATAGACGCACTTTGATCATAAATCATCTAGGAGAATATGAGAGTGAGGATGATGTGGAATTAGATGATAAAAATGCCTTAATTGATGACAATGAACAAAATGAGAATGATGATTGCATTGAGTATGAACAAGGTGAATCTTTGATAGCTAGGAGAACTTTGCATGTCCAACTAGCACCTTGTGAGGATAACCAACGTGAAAATCTGTTTCATACTAGGTGTAGTATTAAAGGAAAAGTGTGTAATGTGATAATTGATGGAGGAAGTTGTTGCAACATAGCTAGCACTGAAATGGTAAACAAATTACAACTTCTTACATTTTATCACCCTAGGCCATATAAACTACATTGGATGAATGAGTGTGGAGAACTTAAGGTCAATAAGCAAACTAAGGTCAATATAACATTAGGATCATATGAGGATGTTATTACATGTGATGTTGTGCCTATGAATGCTTGTCACTTGTTGCTTGGTCGTCCATGGCAATATGATAGGAAAGTTGTCCATGATGGGTTTTCTAACAAATATAGCTTTGAGTATAAAGGTAAAACTTTAACACTTAAACCTATGACACCTTTACAAATAGTCGAGTACTATGAGAACAAGAGGGTAGAGCAAGGAACCCCTCCAAAGCCTAAGATCACACGGCCTAAGAGTAAAGAGAACAAAACCCATCAAACATTGTTAGTACAACCAACAAGTAGCTATCTTGAGTCTAGGAATGAATATGTCACTAACTATGCTTCTATTGATGTGCTAATGATGAGTTTGTGTAAATCTCTAGTGAATGTCCCTCATGACTCTACGATTCCACTTCCTAGTTCTATTCAGGGGTTGTTAGACGAGTTTAGGGACGTTTTTCTTGAGGAGATTCCAGCCGGCTTGCCGCCCATTAGGGGCATTGAACACCAAATAGATTTAATACCCGGAGCCACTCTTCCCAATAGGCCCGCCTATAGGATGAACCCTACGGAAGCCCAGGAAATTCAGAACCAAGTTCAAGCCTTGCTAGATAAGGGGTATGTGTGGGAAAGCCTTAGTCATTGTGCCGTTCCCGTCCTGCTAGTACCCAAGAAGGATAATACTTGGAGAATGTGTATTGATTGTAGAGAAATCAATACCATTACTATCAAGTATAGACACCCGATTCCCTGTTTAGATGACATGCTTGATGAGTTACATGGAGCTACAATTTTCACTAAGATTGACCTTAGGAGTGGCTACCATCAAATTAGAATGAGGGAAGGGGATGAATGGAAAACAGCTTTTAAAACCAAATTTGGACTCTATGAGTGGCTAGTAATGCCTTTTGGCTTAACTAACGCTCCTAGTACGTTCATGAGATTAATGAATCATATTTTGAGACCTTATATTGGTTTATTTGTTGTAGTCTACTTTGATGACATTCTTATCTATAGTAAAACTTTAAAGGTGCATGAAAATCATTTGAGAGATGTGCTTGCTACATTGCGTATAGAATACTTGTATGCTAATATCCAAAAATGTGATTTCTATACTAACCGAGTGATTTTTCTTGGTTTTGTAGTAAGTGCCAATGGTTTGCAAGTGGATAAGGACAAGGTGAAGGCAATCAATGAATGGCCCGTTCCTAGGTCGGTTGGTGACGTGAGGAGTTTCCGTGGCCTAGCTACATTCTATAGAAGGTTTCTGAGAGATTTTAGCACCATTGCAGCACCATTCACGGCTTTGACCAAAAAGAAGGTTCCTTTTGAGTGGAATGAACCGCAGCAAAGAGCCTTTGAAGAGCTCAAGAGACGCCTCACCCATGCACCCCTACTCGCTCTACCGGACTTCACTAAACCCTTTGAGGTTGTATGCGACGCATCCGGCATTGGTATTGGCGGCGTCCTTATGCAAGAAGGTAAGCCTCTAGCTTTCTTTAGTGAAAAATTGAAGGGTGCATGCTTAAACTATTCCACTTATGACAAAGAATTGTATGCCTTGTTTAGAGTACTCAAAACATGGCAACATTACCTTTGGCCTCAAGAGTTTGTTTCAAAAACCGATCATGATTCACTTAGACACTTTAGGAGCCAAGATAAGCTAGATAGACGGCATGGTAGGTGGATGGAGTTCATCGAAACCTTTCCTTACATTATCAAGTATAAGAAAGGAAAGGATAATGTCGTAGCGGATGCATTGTCTAGGAGATACACCTTAATCACCACCTTGGATTCTAGGATGTTAGGTTTTACTTACATTAAGGAATTATATGTGGATGATGCTGAATTTGGGAAGATATTTCATAGATGCACTACTCAAGGCCCTTATGATAAGTATTTTGTGTTTGAAGGTTTCTTGTTTAAAGTGGATAAGATTTGCATACCTAGATGTTCCCTTAGGATCTTATTAGTGGAAGAAGCCCATAAAGGAGGTTTAATGGGGCAGTTTGGGAGGGACAAAACTTATCACATGTTGCAAACTCACTTTTATTGGCCTCATATGTTAAGGGATGTAGAACACATGTTGAAAAGGTGCATTGAATGTCTTAAGGCCAAAGCTAGGGTACAACCCCACGGGCTGTATACACCCTTACCGATGCCTAATGGCCCTTGGGAAGATATAAGTATGGATTTCATTGTTGGACTACCTAGGACTAAAAAAGGAAGAGATTCCATTTTTGTGGTAGTAGATAGATTCTCTAAAATGGCACATTTTATTCCATGTCATAAAACTGATGATGCATATAATGTTGCTAATCTTTTCTTTAAGGAAATAGTGAGATTGCATGGAATACCTAAAACTATTGTTAGTGATAGGGATGTCAAGTTTTTGAGTTTCTTTTGGAAAACGCTTTGGGGAAAAATGGGCACTAGATTACTATTCTCGACCTCTAGTCATCCCCAAACAGATGGGCAAACGGAAGTCACCAATAGGACCCTAACGACCCTCCTTAGAACCATGTTGAAAGATAACTTAAAAGAATGGGAAGACATGTTACCACATATTGAGTTTGCTTATAATCGCACCATGCATTCTTCCACTTCGTTATCACCTTTCAAATGTGTTTATGGATTTAACCCTTTAACTCCTTTGGACTTATTACCGATTCCTCGAAAGGATCGAGTAGCTTTTGATGCTTTGGAACAGGTGGACTACATTAAGGAACTTCATGCTAAGACCAAGGCTGCACTTGATAAGAAGGGCGTTGAAACTGCAGCCCGGAATAACAAAGGACGTCGGAAGATGGTTTTCCAGCCCGGCGACTTAGTTTGGCTACATCTAAGGAAAGAGCGGTTTCCGACAAAACACCATTCCAAGCTAGTACCACGGGGTGATGGACCATTCAAAGTATTACACCGGATTAACGACAACGCTTATGTGTTGGACTTACAGGAAGAGTATGGAGTTAGTACCACTTTTAATGTCTATGAAGGAGATTCGGAACAAGATGAAAATTCGGGGTCAAATTCTTTCCAAGAAGGAGTGGATGATGTAGGACCATCACATGGAAGCTATCAAGGTCCCATTACTAGAGCAAGAGCTAAGGAGATCCAAGAAGCTACGTCAAGGGAAGTGCTATTACTTGGCACAGTGCGTGAACCATTTAATTGCCATACATCATGTGTTAATCTTTTGATGAATGCAGGAGCAAGCGAGCAAAGGGAGGAGATGTTGATCACGTCCAAAGCAGCCCACGAGGATAGCCTGCTGCTCACGTCCAAGGCAGCCCAAGAGCAAAGGGAAAAGTTGTTGATCACGTCCAAAGCAGTCCAAGAGGAGAAGTTGTTGATCACGTCCAAGGCAGCCCAAGACGGGAGGCAAGCAAACACGTCCAAGGCAGTCCAAGAGGGTAGGCTGCTGCTCACGTCCAAAACAGCCCAAGAGGGCAGCCAGCTGATCACGTTCAAGGAGACCCAAGAGAGTAACAAGTCAGCTCATTCGGATCATCATTTGGGCTCTTAAAACACAGCCAATTCCCTCATGGATCTGTTGAACAATTCAGCCCATTCGGATAGCCCAATTTGCTCTTAAAATCGTCCAAGTCACTCCAAGGAGTTGCTTGAATAAGTCAGCCTATTTTTAAACTGAATTAGTTGTTTGTTAGGTTGTTAGCTACATTAGAGGAAGCTCTCTTATTACCACCTTCCCACTAATGTTTTAGTTTTCTTTTCTTTATTTTTGTCTAGATAAAAGAGTCTATATATAGCCTCTTTTAGCTGCTGAATAGTTACGTTATTTTCATTGCTTCTAATTACATTTGTAATCATTCACAAAATCTATCAAAGAACAAGAGACTTTTTGGTTGGCATTGCTGTTGTTTGCTTGGCTGAGCTTGTTTGTGTCAACCGCCTTCGGATTGGTGCTTCGAGCCTTCACGAGTCCCTCTTTGTGCTAGTCCAGCCGGAGCTAGTGTAAAGTTGTATTGGAGACGGGTTTAGGGCATTCACGAGCGGGGTTTTGGCTCTTCAGCCTTGGTTCCTTCATTGATTCTCTTTGGTTCTTCTCTCACCTTTCCTGCGCCCATTCATCACCTACGTTCCATTCCGCATCTGCATTCGCCTCATTCAGCCGGATTCGAGATCATTATACCTAGATCGACTCAATCACGGACTAATACCGTATCAAAGTTCTTTCAAGGCTTATCTTGAGTTCAAATTTTGAGTCCATACTTAGTTGCATATAACATTCGTGCAACTTGTCCTTTCCGTTTTGAGTCTTTTCTTCTCTTTTATTGAGTCAAACACGTTTTTAAGGTGATTGAAATCGAATTTCGCTTCTACTTTAAAGCTTTTGTTTGGCTAAGTATTGAACTCACGTGAGGTTTTTGACTAATACAAGACGAGCCATCAACAAGCTCGTTGAGCACCACTAGAGAGTCAGAGTTTGCTTTCGAGTGATACACTTGTGAGGCGTTTTTGTTTTAGCTAACCTAACGTGTTTGAGTGTTTTAGTGTATTTGAACAATGTCAAGAACTCCCACAGGTACGCCAAGCCCCGAGCCTATTACCCCGGAGTTGTTTAACCTTATCAAGGGCTTGAAAGATAGCATTGAAGGGTTAACTACAAGGCTGTCCAACTTGGAGGCGTCTAAGGTAGTTCCGGAGCCTCGGCCACTAGGAGGCAACAGGGAGGTAGGAGACCACTCGAGAGCTCAACACCAAGGGCAAGACCGAATACCACTCCAAAGCCAACAAGAGGCATTTCAAGCAGCCCGGCACTCTAATGCCACGCAGCCCTCTCGGAATGTCCAAGGCTTAGGCCACGCCGTGTCCCAACTGGGATGGGGCAATCTTGCTTTCGAGGAGCACTTTTCTATCCATTCTTCTCCTATTATACATGATAATATGCCTAACTATCCTCAACAGTTTCAGAATCAAGCTTATGAGCAGGATGAGGACGGTGATGGAGATGACGAGGAATGGAGGCCAAATGGGCGAAGGGAGTGCCAACATCCCCGGAGACCTCATGACGCCCGGCGCCAAGACGAGCAGAGGCGTGAGCCCTATGGTGGCCAGCCAAGGAGGGAGCGAGATCCGGAGTATGATGGTTTTGGCAAAGTAAAGGTGAAGATCCCAAGCTTTGAAGGCAAATATGACCCGGACGTGTACATGGCTTGGGAGGCGAAGATAGAGCAAATATGGTCATGCCATAACTTTCCCGAGCATAAGAAGGTACATTACGCAGCTCTCGAGTTTATTGATTATGCTATGATATGGTGGGATGATTTGGTGAAGGAAAGGAGGAGAACTTTGGATGCACCGTTAGTTACTTGGGCGCACATGAAGGCCTTGATGAGAGCTCGGTTTGTGCCTCAACATTACACTAGGGAATTAAGGCAAAGGTTGGAGAACTTGAGGCAAGGAGCCATGACCGCCGAGGAGACCTATAATGCCATGCAAATGGCCATGGTAAAGGCTAATGTGCGAGAGGATGAAGAGACTCCAATGGCTAGGTATCTTCGTATTCTCAATTCAAGTTTTTCTAACGAGATAGATCTTTTTCCCTATAGCTCTATGACAGAATTGCTCCACCTAGCAATCAAAGTAGAAAGGAAAATGAAGGCAAGAAGTCAAGGAGTTAAGGCTGCCTATGGCGCGCCTAGCTCATGGAGGAGCCAAGGAGGTCGCCAACAAGGGAATTACAACCGGGAGGTGCCAAGCAAGGAGAAGCTAGCCCCGGAGCAAGGAGGTCCACGTAAGGCTCCTTATGCAGCCCCTACCAAGTCCACGCCTACACTACCTAAAGGCACTCAAGGGAGTACTTCTAACCCTTCATCTAGAGCTAGGGATATTGTATGTTTTAAGTGCCAAGGAATAGGGCACATGATGAAGGATTGTCCTAACAAAAGAACTTTGCTAGTTAACCATCTAGGGCAATATGAGTCCGAATCTGAGCATGAGCATGATAATGATGATTTTGAGCTTAATATGCATGATCATGATGATTTGGATGATGATGGGATTGAATATGAGCAAGGAGATTGTTTATTAGCTAAGAGAGTGTTATTTGATCATCCTAGCTCATTCCAAGCTAACACTTCCATGATTTGTGATAAAAGTCTTGAGCATGATAATTCGTTGATAGCTAGGAGGACTTTAAGTGTACAACCTGCTCCTTGTGAAGATAACCAAAGGGAAAACTTGTTTCACACTAGATGCTCGGTTAAAGGAAAGGTTTGTAATGTTATTATTGATGGAGGAAGTTGTTGCAATATTGCAAGCACCGAAATGATATCTAAGTTGCAAATTCCTAAATTTTATCACCCTAGGCCATATAATCTGCATTGGATGAATGAATGTGGTGAGTTAAAGGTTATTAGGCAAGCTAAGATCACTTTTACTTTAGGCCATTATGAAGATACGGTTTTATGTGATGTTGTGCCTATGCAAGCTTGTCAAGTGTTGTTAGGCCGCCCTTGGCAATATGATAGGAGAGTTATGCATGATGGTTTTACAAATAGATATTCTTTTGTATTCAATGGTAAAACCGTGACTCTTAAGCCTATGACTCCCTTGCAGATTGCGGAGGCATTTGAGAAGAAGAAGGCAAGTGAGCAAGAGCAAGGACCAGCTAAGAAGAGGAGCAAGCTGTCGAGCCAAGACCCCTCCCTAGCCACGCCTTCTAACCACCAGCCTAGCACCCTTGTGTCCACGGTCACAAAACAGCCCACAACAGCCTTGTTAGCTTCCAAACTTGAGCTACAAAATGACTACCTACCCTTAGACACCACCTTGATGCTGTTGTGTAAGGAGCTCACCTTGATGAGTGATGAAGCCAAGGCTAGCTTACCATCTACTATCTCAGCCATCCTTGAGGAGTTTAAGGATGTGTTTCCGGAAGAAATACCACATGGCCTTCCACCTTTGAGAGGCATTGAGCACCAAATTGACCTTATTCCTGGCGCAACACTCCCAAATAGACCAGCCTACTGAATGAACCCAAAGGAGAGTCATGAGATCCAAGCGCATGTTCAAGACCTCCTAGACAAGGGCTACGTGAGGGAAAGCTTAAGTCCGTGCAACGTGCCCGTGCTCTTGGTGCCTAAGAAGGACAACACATGGAGGATGTGTGTTGATTGTCGAGCTATCAACAACATCACCATCAAGTACCGCCATCCTATTCCCCGCCTAGATGACATGCTTGATGAGCTACATGGCGCCACCATCTTTAGCAAGATAGACCTACGGAGTGGCTACCATCAAATCCGAATGAAGGAGGGGGACGAGTGGAAAACAACCTTCAAAACTAAGTTTGGTTTGTATGAATGGCTTGTTATGCCATTTGGGTTAACTAATGCTCCTTCTATTTTTATACGCTTAATGAACTATGTTTTGAGACATTTTATAGGGAAGTTTGTTGTAGTATACTTTGATGATATCTTAATCTATAGCAGGTCCTTAGAGGAGCATGAAGAGCATCAAAGGGAAGTAGTTCTTACCCTTAGGGATGAAAACTTGTATGCTAATCTTAAGAAATGTAGCTTTTGCACTAATGAGGTTATATTTCTTGGTTTTGTAGTGACTACACAAGGCCTACAAGTGGATGAGGAGAAGATTAGAGCAATCAAAGATTGGCCCACGCCAACATCCATCAGCCAAGTAAGGAGTTTCCATGGACTTGCAAGCTTTTATCGGCGCTTTGTGAGAGACTTTAGTACCATTGCCGCGCCCTTGACGGAAATTTGCAAGAAGCATGCGCCATTTGTGTGGGAGTAGGCGCAAGAACGTGCCTTTAGCAAGCTGAAATTGGTCTTAACCGAGGCGCCCTTACTAGCTCTTCCCGACTTCACTAGGCCCTTTGAAGTGGAGTGTGATGCCTCGGGCATTGGCATAGGCGGCGTACTTATGCAAGAAGGTAAGCCTATTGCCTTCTTTAGTGAAAAGCTCAAAGGAGCATGTCTTAATTACTCTACTTATGATAAAGAATTATATGCTTTGTTTAGAGTGCTTAAGACATGGCAACACTACTTGTTGCCTAGAGAGTTTATTTTGCATTCCGATCATGAGTCTTTGAAGCATTTTCGGAGTCAAGATAAACTAGATAGGAGGCATGGTAGACGGATGGAATTTATTGAGAATTTTCCCTATGTTATCAAGTATAAAAAGGGAAAAGACGTAGTGGCGGATGCCCTCTCTAGGAGGTACACATTGTTGATTACATTGGATGCTAAGGTATTAGGCTTTGTTTACATTAAGGAGCTCTATGAATCTGATATTGATTTTGGTGATACATATAAGTTATGTGTGCAAAAAGGTTCCTTAGATAAATACTATTTGTTTGAGGGATTTTTGTTTCGAATTGATAAGGTGTGCATACCTAGGTGTTCCCTTCGATTGTTGCTAGTAGAGGAAGCCCATAAAGGAGGTTTAATGGGTCATTTTGGGAGGGATAAAACTTATGCTATGCTGCACTCACACTTTTATTGGCCAAACATGCTTAGGGATGTTGAAAATGTGCTTAAAAGATGCTTAGAATGCCTTAGAGCTAAATCTAAAGTGAAGCCTCATGGATTGTACACACCTTTGCCAATCCCAACAGCCCCTTGGGAAGACATTAGTATGGACTTTATTGTGGGATTGCCTAGGACTAAAAGAGGTAGGGACTCAATTTTTGTGGTTGTAGATCGTTTCTCTAAAATGGCTCACTTTATTGCTTATCACAAAACTGATGATGCGGCCAATGTAGCTAATTTATTCTTTCGGGAAGTAGTTAGGTTACATGGAATTCCAAGGACAATAGTAAGTGATAGGGATGTTAAGTTCTTAAGTTATTTTTGGAAGACTCTTTGGGGAAAGCTAGGCACGAAATTGTTATTTTCTACATCAAGCCACCCCCAAACTGATGGGCAAACGGAAGTAACTAATAGGACTTTAACCACACTTTTAAGGGCTGTCATCAAAAAGAATCTAAAGGAATGGGAGGATGTCTTGCCACATGTTGAATTTGCCTATAATAGAGTTGTGCATTCGTCTACTTCCATCTCTCCATTTGAGTGTGTTTATGGTTTTAATCCACTAACCCCTTTTGATCTTACACCGTTGCCTAAGAAGGAGCGAGTGGATTTAAGTGCTAAAACGCAGGTTGAACACATCAAGGAGCTACATAGGAGGGCAAGGATTAAGCTTGAGGAGAAAGGAAAATACAACGCAGCCAAGGAAAACCAAGGAAGGAAGAAGGTTACATTTGAGGCCGGTGACCTTGTATGGCTACACTTGAGGAAGGAGAGGTTTCAACAACTTCGGAAGTCCAAGCTCTCTCCAAGAAGAAACGGGCCTTTCAAGGTGCTACACAAGGCTGGTGACAATGCCTATGTGCTAGACTTGCCGGACGACTATGCTTGTGATCCCACATTCAATGTGAGGGATCTAAGCCCTTTTCCACCCCTTAGTGATGATCAAGGAAATTCGAGGTCGAATTCTTTTAAAGAAGGGGAGAATGATGAAGGGTCATCCGAGCTAGCTCCATCTTCAACACCACAAGGAGCCCTAACAAGAGCTCAAGCCAAACGCCAAGCGGAGATGGATGCTATCTTCCTAGTCATGGTTCAAGAAGCTCACCCAAGCTCACCTCCAATGAGTCCAAGGCCTGTCATGATGCTTAGCCACATTGGGTCAGCCAAGAAGAAGTCGAATGGAGCATAGGAGAGCCTCACGTGTGCATGTGCATGGATGAAGGCGTGAGCAAGGGCGTGAGCAAGGCTGGCGTGAAGCTAGTTAGAGAGTGTTAAATAAAGCCTAGAATTAGTCTATTTTATGGTTTTATTTAAAACACTCTAATTTGTAATTATTGTATTTATTTCTTTTCTATTTTTAGGAGAGAAGGTCTAGGTTGTATATAAACCTTTCTTTCTTCATTTTGTGGATCAGAATACGTTAAACACATTGCCTAAGTGCCAAATTGAACCCCTTTGAGTTCAGCCTCTTGTCTTGTGAGAATGGTGGTGTTAGCATAGCTTTCTCGTTCTTATGTGTGTCAATCTCCTTCGGGTTGGTGCTACAAGTCGAATCGAAGCAACCTCTTCGTGCCTTCGATAATTCTAGATCGATTGTGTGAAGTTGTAAGAAGCGGGGTCGAATCGTCATCGGTTTGGTTCTTGGATAATCGAATCCAAGGGTTCTGTCGTTTGTTCCTTTCGGTTCCTCTTTTCCATTTCGTTTCCCTTATTGCTTTGCACGTTTTCCCTTCATAATTGTTGCTGAAATTCGTTTGCTCTTATTCCTGAAAACAGGTTGCTCGTTTAGATCCGTTCTTCGCGGCTAATCTCCGTATTAGGTTCTCTAGGCTCCACTTGAGACCTAGCAACCTTAGCAGCTCGTGCCGGTATGACAGGCACATGAGTATCTCCCTAAGACATCTCATATGATCCCACATATGCTGGTAAATCCGGGGCACGTCTACGTGCCCTGATAGCCTCCTCAACTCGACGGACATAAACGCGGAACACTGGTCCCTTCATCGAGATATGATATGCGTCAATTGACTGTATTGGTTGGGATCTATTTCTTGCTACCACCCCGTTCCCAACCTCAAGAACGATACTCTCAGCAACCTTCTCGGTTCTAACTTCCGCTATAGGCAGATCAGCGATGGGAACATGTCCCTGACCTATGACTACCGGAGGAAGAGGGGGGGTCTACCTCTACCTCGTCCTATTGCAGATGTTGCTCTAGTCCGAGCCATATGCGGTATACACATATCTATCGTATAAGGATAACTAATATTATCTATACATATATACATAATAGCCAAGTCCAAACACAACCACACAGTTTAGTATATCCATATATATATAACTAAATTATTGAGATCCATGGAAGGAGTGATAGCTTCCCACACATTCCATCCAAAATCGACTATGAACCGGCTTTAAAACCAAAAGTTCTTTATGAAAACTCTAACCCCTTTCGGATTTTGTTTATTTATCTAATCGTCCTTTCAAGAAGATTGCAAGTGTCATTGTTGTCAACATAAGACTCTAATACCATGTTTGTAACACCCCAAATCCATAGGACTTGAAGTGCTACGGGGCTAGGACCTCACAATGGGTCCTGTCCCTAGCTTGACAACAAGTTCACGGGATCTTACAACAAGGCACATATTAATTTGTAACAACCTTTAAAAAACATAAATATCAAGTATCGTAATACATAGAAAACCCCACAACCGAGTGTAAAACAACATCAGCGTATATATACACATCCCATAAACCCATAACATCCTAAATGTATGAAATGTAACACCCCGATTACGCGCGACTCGGGGCGTCACATTGGGCTAGGATCTCACATTGGATCCTGACCCTAGCGTGACAACAAGTTCACTAGACCTTACAACATGACACCGACAGATATAAAACAAATACATAAAACGGTGGTCTATATAACAAAAGAGTATACAAAACCATAGCCGAGTATAAAACACAATCCTTACACAAGAGGTATACAAACATCATCCTCACGCAAGAGGTATATATAACATTCTCAAAACCATAACCACCTAATGTACCGGAGTCCTCGGCCTGTCACCCTACCGGATCACTCTGCAGCTCTCCTATCTTGCAAAGCATCTACAACACGGTATAAAACCGTTAGCTAACCATACATATATATGGTAATGCATAAGCACAACCACAAGTCATGAAAGGTAAACCCATGGTCATGATGTCACTCATTTACCAATTTTAATTATCTTTATATAAATAGGCATTCACTCCAATCATATATATATATATAGGTAAATGAAACTATTTGACACGAGGAATATATCATCCTCGCCTTTGGGCCTGCTAGCCATCTGGAGTAGTATCGGTCACACAACCCGTGTACCCTATGGGAGTGGTACTGTGCCCTTCCTTTATACCAGGTCTGGCCTGACGTTAGAGAACCTCCAAACTCCTTACAAGATGAAAGGGAAAGGTTATCTTTGCCACTGCAAGGGGCTATCAATAAAACATAGGTCAGTAATAATCGACATTGCATGCTATCATATCAAGCATATAACACACACACCACTCATGCATACACTCAATATAAGGATGGTGGCTAAGTAAGTCCTACGGACTTACCTTAATCTCTGATACTCCCAACCACGAGCAACCTCAATCTGGATGACAACACTGCCCAAGAGGCATAGAGATATATCAATCTCCTATCAATCAAAGGGGTCACACCTAAACCCAAGGGATCCACAAGATCATATACATCCTATAACCCTCACTCGACATCCTAAATCCTCAAAGTCGTAACCGTCATAACTGTTGCTCAAAAGTGTGTGTGCAAAGTCTTAAATTTATATCTAAAATCAAGCAAAGAAGTGAACCCGTAGTGTACGGATCGGTATAGTAAAAAAAAGAATTCCAAAGTCGAACTCAGGGATTTGGGGATCAAATTCAGTTTGTAAAATCGTCCGGCAAGTAAATAAGCTTTTGTAAAGATTAATGGGAAAATAACGATTCTAAAGATTCAGGTATGTAATTGTGGCAATTGATTCAAGATGTTCTAAAGGTATAAGGACAAAGTTAGGGAAACAAAGGTATAGGTCTAGAGTAGGGTGTTGTACGGTGAAGTTCCAAACCCATATATCTCACCCAAAGGCTCTCTCAATAACGGCTATTGAGTCTCGTTATAAAGAGGATCTAAGGACAAGATTAACTCTCAAATACTCATGCCCAAACCCAAGGGATTCAAAGATAAGCCAAAAGGTTAAGGCTATGACACTCATAACCTAAGTAGAGGGTGTTGAGTCTCACTACTACCTAGAAAAGGTAAGCAAAGGCTAGGTTAGGGTCAATCTTTAACTTTGGATCAAAGCAAAAGCAAAACGCGTCAAACAGGAGAAACCACAGTCAGTTCTTGAGGAACCACGACCGTGGAACTCAAGAACAGGTCGTGGAAAGGTACGACGGCGAGGTTTCTCGCAACTCCCTCAGGGTCCAATTTGTTTTGGTTCAATCTATCATCATCTATGCCACAACTATCAACCCTTCACCCTAGAATCGCTTAAGGGTTTTAGCCAACAATCATTGTCATCAAATCAATAATCAAGATTAGAAGAAAGAAAAGATAGAACTTTGAAAACTCAATAATGAATGTAAAACCAATCTCAAATAACTCAAAACCGTGCTTGTGTTCAATGAATCCAGAATAGAGTTAGAAATCTTCACAAAACTTAAAGAACAAGAAGAACGGGATGTCAATCTGCCTTCAAAGTGCAACCCTAAGATCTTCCAACTCCGAAAAAGGAAAGTGTGTCTTTCCGCAAATCTTCCTCGAAAATCTCTTCTTACGATGTGTAAGTGATGATCCAAAATGCGTCTTTTTCAATGATCCAACCTCTAGCGTGTGCAAGGTGCCCGTTTATCTCTTTCTTCCGCCTTCTTATAGGAAAAACTAGGGTTACAAAAGGCCCGAAGCGAATGCTAACGTGACAAAAATGCCACATGGCGGTCAATGGAAACTACGGTCCCTCTATTTTCCACGGCCGTGGATTTGACCGTGCGTGCTTACGACATGGTTCTCCACGGCCTTAATTAAATTAATTAGCAAAACAACGGCTGTGGTTTCATGTACTTGGTCGTGGAAACCCTAAAATTGGCATACAATCCTTTGTTCTCCAAAGCTTTCCAATTATGCTCCTTCCTTAGCTGCTCCAATGCATTCCCTTAATGTCTAGCATGATCAATCACGCCCACATGCTCCATTTATGTTCAAATTCAAGCCTTTATCCACCTATAATGACAACAAAGCTTGTGTAGGTCTCTATACCAACATAATAGGTGAATGTGCTCATATATGTTGCAAACTCATATCCATGTACACAAAAGAAGGGGAAAAACTACCGAAATATGTGTCTAAACTAATGTCATATTTCATGCTATCAAAATACCCCATACTTGTCACTTGCTTGTCCCCAAGCAAGGTTTTCAAAATCTAGAACACAAGGTAGGATGAAATATGAATGCAAAACAAGGGAAAAACAAATCTTTTTGGTATGGTACTTCTATTCAATAAATCGTTCTCAAATCTTGTTTCATGTTTCCTTGAAAACCTCTATGCACACAAAATGAATCATGTCATGAAAAAGAAACATCATACATTGCAAAAGCTCCAAGACAAACATCATAACCCAAAGTAATGTCAAAATCAATCATGTGGAAATCCGATTTAGATCACTAAGTCAAACAACAATTCAAAGATCTTAAGGACTTTCAAGCAAAGGTCAAGAAACGTGAATGGGTACGACTTTTGTAAGGTCATGTGGTGCGATATCCGGGAAAAGTGAACTACACAACAAAAGCAAGAAGAACATTGCTTCCCAAACAAGCTTTGCATGCAACTTTTCTTTTACTTTACTTTTTGGGAAGTACAGACAACGGTGTACATAAACCGAAGCCTAGGAAATCAGCTATTCTCAAGTTTTTCGAGATGCCTCAAACCCTTGGTACACATACCATATCCCGTTAAAACTATCGTTCATTCGGACTTTGGCAAGACACAAACACCCGGCTATGTGAATGGTGCCGAGTTACTCATCCTCATGTTCGATGTCCCCAAACTTATTTTTCTATACTTTGAATTAACACTTTCCAAGGCCCTCCCACATCAATTATGCCAAACATTACACACTTACTAATTTCCGGATAGGTAAAGGAGGCAAAAATTTATTGAGGAGCTAAATGGATTAAAAAGAAGCAAGAAAAATCGATGTGCCTTAATAATTTCAAAAAGAGGTGCAAGAACTTGTAATGCGATTTCAACTTTCATTCCTTAACATGATTTAGACAAGAATTTTTACATATTTTGAAACTTGCAAGAAGGTCAAACAATAAACTCAATTTCCCCATATTTCACAACTCATCTCAAGCACATAAATGTCATCAAAAAATCAATCCACAAGAAAAATTATCATTGAGGTCTTTTCCAATCCTAGAAGCACAATATTTTTCAAAAATTTTCATATATTTATGGGTTTTTCAAAGCTTAAAAATGCAAGACAAAAAGAAACGTGTGACATAAAATAAAAGGTGCAAATGGGAAGAATCTAAAACGAACTCAACACATGGGCGGCGGTGGTGGAAATGGGAAGAAGTTTGGGTCGTATGGACGCCCAAACAACTACTCGTAGACATCTCGAAGGATCCTTGCATTGTCGCGGTGCTCCTCCTCAGCTTCACCAAAGCGGAGCTCAAGTGCCTTCATCCAATCATCAAGTCCGGTGACCCATCCAGGCTGCTAATCCATCCACGCCAGCGGGGCTTCCATCCAAGCTGGTGGTGCATCCATCCAAGCTGGCGGCGCGTCCATCCATGTTGATCTCTCACTAACGCTCGCACGTTGGGAAGAAGAGGAAGCAGAAGGTCGCTGTTGATAAGCAGACCTCCTAGGTGGCTCTTGGAAGTCCATCGGCTGATCCGGAAAACCTCCAAAAGACTGCTCAACAGTTGCAGCATCCTGGTACTCATATCCACCCATCTCTTGATCACCCTCCTCAACTGCTGCAAGCTCATCCCCAGGATAATAGTCAGGAGCTCCAACGAGATTAGTATGCATCGGGATAAAAGTTGCTTTCCAATTCTACCGGTCCAGGATGGTGTAATCAGCGCTCCAAGGAATTCCCCATCCTCCCTTGCCTTCCCAAGGCATGAAGACGTATGGAGGACCTCAGTGGCGGGGAATCAAAAGCCGCCGAGTCATAAAACCTTGAAGCCCTAGAGGCCTCGCAGATGCCGCTAACTGACAAGCTATAAAGTCAATCCAATATTCTCTTTATCTTTGTTCTTGATCTTACTAAGGGTAGTAGCAAGCATGGTGGCGCAATCCGGAGTGATACCGGCCGCCATATAGTAGAGAATATAAAGCTCGTCAGCCTTGAGCTTTTGTGGGGTGTCGGATCTAGGAAATAAGCACTCGGATAGGATCTTATGAGCTATCTTAATGGATATGTTGTAAATCAGCTTAGCCTTTGAATCTGCGGGATGCCAACGGTCCTCGGAACCCACCACCATAGCTATCTCTTCCCAAAACTCGCGATCGCGAGTGCTCCTGGGGAATGTCCCATTATAAGGTCCCCGAAACAAAACAAAGATCCAAACTGAACTATGGATAAGTGGTGGGTGCGGTTCATCAAATGGAAAGAAACCGATCGATTCACGGCATTATGATCAAACGAACTCAAGAACTCCATAGTTATCTCCTCATAAGCATCCTCCGTGATGTCCATGAATGTGGTAAGTCCAGCCCTAGCAATCATCATCGTAAGATCATTGATGACATGTAGATCCTCAAATTCCTCAAGCACTATGTACCTAGGGGCAATAACCAAGCACTCATGGATTCTTAGGTAGTCTTTTTTGTGGTCCTCATGGATTGTAGGTGATAACACGATTTATGACTTAGGTTTAGGTAATCATTTAGATAGATTTCTCATTCATTCATGCATGATTTAGCAGTAATTCACGACGTTTGCACTCAATTCACGTATTTTGTCGAGATAGACGTCTACACGGACTTGTGTATTGCTTTGTAGGTATTTCAGGGGTCTTTTAGACATTAACCGATACATTAGAGGGTCAAGCCTCATGGTGGTACACATCCAAAGCTTTGGAGGAGCACAATTGGAGCAACAAAGGACACAAAGACCACTATTGGTGCAAGCAATGGAGCAACTCATGGCTAGACGATCATAGCATGCTTCTGTTGAAGAAAATCGACCTACACCCAGGAAAATCGGCCGATTTTTCCTACTGGGTCGATTTTTGGGCCTTTGACAGCTTAAGACACGTGTCCCACGATCTCTTGTCCGGCCTTGCTCTTGGTGGAGAATATAAGTGGTCTCGCAGGTTGTTGCTTAGGACATCTCCTCTCCCACACTCTCATTCACAGCTCACCAATTGGGGGGAAAAGATTGGAGGAGAAGAAAAACTCTCAAAGATTAAAGGAAGAAGAAGAACACCATTCTAGGAGTGATAGTGAGGTTTTGATTGACTTTTGAGTGATTTTTGTAATCTTGGATTGAAGAACTATTGCAAGGATTGTTAGGAACGTTTTGAATCTTCATTCAAGAGTTTGTAAGTCTTGCTACAACTTGGATTCAGTTGAGATTTATTGATTTTACTTGCTTATCTTTCATTATCCATCTATGAACACCATGTATGCTTGTATGATGATTTTGGATCTTGATATGCATATTATTGGCTAGTTTATTGTGATTCTGGAGTGATGGATTGATGGTTATGGCTAGGGTGATGATAGAATGGACTTATATGTTAGTTTTGGATGATTTGTATGCACGAAACCCAAAGGAGTGAGAAAAATCGCCCTGTTCATGACCAGATCGGCCGATTTAGCTGTAGAACAGCCCGATTTATTCTCCTGTTGCTCTTTAAATGATGAATCTGAATGTTAGGGTGTTTGGTTGTTTAAATCCTAGTGTTTATTAAGCCTACTTTAGCTTAGGATCACCTAATGCTATCAATCTAAGTGAGGGAAGAGATCTACCCGATGATTTCCGACCTTAGATACCAAGGATGATGAACTCTAGGTAGTAGTGAGCCTCATAAGCCGCTATTGGATCGAGTGTGCTAGGATTATTGCTTGAGACTCCCCTATTCCGAGACTTACCCGGTAAGGAGAGGGTTGCCCCTTAAGTAGTATCCGGTTTGTGCGGAATTCCTTATTTTAACTCCTTGAGACCTACCCGGTAATAGGAGTTTGATGCGGGACTAGTGAAGTGAGAGACCTACCCGGTGATTGCTTCCATTAGTGAAACACTTTTCCCAACACCGGAGCTTGTCCTTAGAATCTTTAGAACCTTGAGTCCAATGCCATAACCGGAAATCTTGACCTCTAGAATCCACTTTTCTCTCTTGATCGTATACTTGTGTTTTGAGTTACTTGTTTGATTGCTAGTTGAGTTGTTAGCTTGTTTCATTGTCTTTCTTGATTTGTGATCCTTGTTTGATCACTACAAAAACCAAAAATATCATCATTTTCATTTCTTTGTTCCTTGACTTTTTCTTTGATTAGATCAACACTATCTATGACTATTGTTTGACTCGATCTCACCTTAGTCTTTGTGTTCGACCTCGGAATACTATCCCTACTACAAACGTCCCGTACACTGCGGGTTCGCTAGGAGTTAGGATAAATATAACGAGTATAAATTTAAAGCTTATTGCGTACACACATCACACGATCTTAGCGTAACAAGTTTTTGGCGCCGTTGCCGGGGACTAGGTCTAGATTGAGTCATTTTGTGATTGTTTATAGTGTAGATCTTTCTTGTTGCTTTTGATCTCTCTTTGGTGTGTGTCTTTGCTTTTCAGGACATCTCTTACTCTTTAGGTGTATGCGAAGATCTCGTGGCAAGGATTTAGCTCCATTCGATCCCGAACCGGAGAAAACCCTTATATCTAGATCCAAGAGCATTAAAAAGGGAAAAGAGATGGCCGGAAGAGACCTCCAAGCTGAATTGGATGAAGCCTTAGAGCAAATAAGGCTAAGAGATGAGTTCTTGGAGGAAGAAAGGAGACTTGCCAATGAGAGGCAAGAAGCAACTAGGAGGGAGATTGATGAGATTAGGCAAGCCCTTGTTCAAGGAGAGCTTAATCGTCAACAACCTCCACCTCCACCACCACAACCGCAGCCGGCGGTGAATGTTAGGGTTGTACCCATTGCTATTGAAGAACCACAAACTTTGGGGAGACGTATGGATCCGGCACAAAGAGCACACCGTCCGGGTGTGAACTTAGGAGATCCCGCAGCCCACAACTACGAGCTCCGCCCTCAAGTTCTACAAATGATCCGGCATAATCAATTTGGAGGGATGGAAGGAGAGTCTCCTCATCAACATTTGGAACTATGAGATTTTGATGGAGACCCTTAGACCGCCAAGATTGGAGAGCAACAACCATAAGCTTAGGGCTTTCTCCTTCTCTCTTAAGGACAAAGCCTTAGCTTGGTATCAATCTATTCCACAAGGGCGAGTTGGTACTTGGGAGGAGATGACAACCGAGTTTTTGACTAAGTTCTTCCCACCTTCCAAGACTACCGAGTTAAGAGGGAAGATCAATGCCTTCGTGATGAGGGATAGAGAGAGTTTGTTCAAGTCTTGGGAGAGATTCAAAGATCTTCTCCTAGATTGTCCACACCATGGCATACCGAAAATTGAGCTATTGGAGATCTACTTCAAGGGACTTGATGAAGATAGCCAATTCAAGCTTCAATCCCTTTCCGGAGGGACTTTCATGGAGAAGCACGTGGATGATGCATGGGAGTTTGTAGAGAAACAAGCTCTAGTGATTGAGAAATACTCCCATAGGAAGAGTGAAGGGAGAAAGGCGGGAGCATATGAGGTGAGTGAGGTCACCATGAGCAATTTCAAGCTTGACGCCATCAACGACGAGCTAAAGTCCTTGAGGGAGTTGTGTGCTACAACTTTGAAGAATCAAGCAACTCCTCAAGTGCTTCCACAAGCTAACTTATCTTCCAAGGAGGAGGATGTGAATTACATGGGAAGGGGCAATTACAACAACTATCAAGGCCCAAGGAACTTCAACAACAACCGGCAATTCAACAATTACCGGCCCAACCATAACCATCCCGGGTTCTCTTATTCTAACCCGGATGGAGCCTTGAACCCTCCCGCTTCCACAAGCACAACTCCACCACCAAGAGCTTCACAAGAGCCTCCACCCGGATTTAATCAACCTCCAAAGGATAGAACCGAAATGATGTTTGAGCAATTGCTTGGAAGGTTGAGTGGTCTTGAGAGCACCGTGACTTCTATTTCCAAGGCTCAAAAAGTGTTGGAAGCACAAGTGTTCCAAAAGGCGGGTGAAGCCCATAGAGATCCGGGAAAGCTTCCCGGAAGAACCGAAGACAACCCAAGAGGCCAAGTGTTGGCCATTACAACGAGGAGTAGGTTGAGCATGAAGGATCCTTTGCCAAAGGAGAATGCTAAAGGGAAGCAAGTGGTGAATGAAGAAGAGCCATTGCATGAAGATGGAGGCAAGAGCAAGGATGTTGAGCCAACATATGTGGCACCGCCTCCATACAAGCCACCACTACCGTTCCCTCAATCACGAGCAAGAGCTCGCTTGGACAATCACTTTGGTAAATTCCTTGAACTTATGTCTAAATTGCATATTAATATTCCGTTCATGGATGCTATCTTAGGTATGCCGGCATATGGCAAGTTCTTGAAGGAAATACTCTCCAACAAAAGGAAGTTGGAGGAGTATGGGGAGATAAGAATGACAAAGAGATCCTCGGAGTTGATTCAAACGATGAAGGAGGAGATGCCTCCTAAGCTAAGGGACCCGGGATCTTTTTGTGTGCCAATCGGAGTAGGAGAAGTGAAATACGACGCCCTATGTGATCTTGGGGCAAGCATAAGCATCATCCCGCTTGCACTTTGCACCAAGGTTGGGCTAGGAGAGCCAAAGCCGGTCAAGATGACCCTTTACATGGCGGACCGCTCAATCACTCATCCGGTTGGAATCTTGGAAGACATTCCGGTGCAACTAGGGAAGTTCTATGTGCCCATAGACTTCGTTGTTTTGGACATCCCGGCGGACTATCCGGTTCCTATCATCTTGGGGAGACCTTTCCTAGCTACTTCCGGATGTCTAGTGGATTGCAAGAATGGAACCCTCTCCTTCAACATTGGAGAAGAGAACATCAAGTTCAACCTGTCCACAATGATGAAAGGGCCAACCCTTGATGAAGATGTATTTAACATAGTTGAAGAAGAGGAGTCTAGAGAGGTTGTGAGCTCAATCTTGCTCAAGGATCTATACTTGAGAGAGTTCTTAGCTCAAGCTTGATGGAGGAAGGAGTTGAGGAGAGTAGCAATGAAGTAATCAAGGTCTTGAATGCATTGGACGAGCTACCAAGTGTTGGATTTGAAGTGTTAGAAGAAGAGAAAAACAGCCAGAAAAATCGGCCTGCCTGGGCAAAATCGGCCGATTTTTGTCCTTGTGCTGAAATTTCATCCAGTTCTGCAAAAACAGAAACTCAGATCGACCCACTACCAGAAAAATCGACCGATTTTTCCTCCTGGGTCGATTTTCCTGAGTCTTTTCAGCACCAACCACTTGAATGTGAGCAATCATCAAGGGACTTCAAGGAGGCTTCCATGGCTTTGCAATCATCTCAACCGACATTGTATGGATCGTCTCCAACCAAAAAAGGTCCTCCTCATATTGATCTTAAACCTCTTCCTTCTCATTTAAAGTATGCTTTCCTTGGCTCAAATTCTACTTATCCGGTGATTGCGAATGCATCTTTGAATGATGGTGAACTTGATAAATTGTTGAATGAATTGAAACTGCATAGAAAGGCAATAGGATACACCATTGATGACCTTGTTGGCATAAAACCTTCTTTGTGCATGCATAAGATATTGATGGAAGATAATCATAAACCCTCTATTGAACATCAAAGAAGACTAAATCCTATAATGAAAGAGGTAGTCAAAAAGGAAATCATTAAGTTGCTAGATGCGGGGATTATCTACCCTATCTCGGATAGTAAGTGGGTTAGTCCCGTCCATGTAGTTCCTAAGAAGGGTGGGATGACCGTAGTGACTAATGAGAACAATGAACTAATCCCAACTAGGACGGTTACGGAGTGGAGGATGTGCATTGATTATAGGAAGTTGAACATGGCCTCTAGGAAAGATCACTTCCCTCTCCCTTTCATTGACCAAATGCTAGAGAGGTTAGCTCAACATTCTCATTTTTGCTACTTAGATGGCTATAGTGGATTCTTCCAAATCCCTATCCACCCCGATGACCAAGAGAAAACAACCTTTACATGTCCATGGGGAACTTTTGCATATAGGAGAATGCCATTTGGGTTGTGTAATGCACCCGCCACCTTCCAAAGGTGTATGATGGCTATCTTTTCGGAATATATTGAAAATATCATGGAAGTTTTCATGGATGATTTCTCTGTTTATGGTTCTTCCATTGATGATTGCTTGGCTAACTTGTCATTAGTATTGCAAAGATGTGAGGAGACAAATCTTGTCTTCAATTGGGAAAAATGCCACTTCATGGTAAGTGAAGGTATTGTGTTAGGACACTTGGTGTCTAACCGTGGCATTGAGGTTGATAGAGCCAAGATTGAGACGATAGAGAAGTTGCCACCACCTACCTCGGTGAAAGGGGTAAGGAGTTTCTTAGGGCATGCCGGTTTTTACCGGAGGTTTATTCAAGACTTCTCTAAAATTTCTAAGCCCCTTACTAACCTACTAATGAAGGATGTTGAATTTGTTTTCTCCAAAGATTGCCTTGAGGCTTTTTGTAGGTTGAAGAACGCGTTGATCTCCGCACCTATCATGCAACCTCCGGATTGGAGCCTACCGTTTGAGATCATGTGTGATGCAAGCGATGTAGCCGTTGGGGCTGTTTTGGGGCAAAGGAAAGATGGGCGCACTCATGCCATTTATTATGCTAGCAAGACGCTAGATGATGCCCAACTCAATTATGCTACCACCGAGAAGGAGTTGCTAGCGGTTGTGTATGCATTTGAGAAGTTTCGGTCATACCTTGTTGGAGCGAAGGTCATAGTCTATACAGATCATGCTGCGATCCGTTATCTACTTACCAAGAAGGATGCCAAGCCTAGGTTGATTCGGTGGATCCTTCTTCTTCAAGAGTTTGACTTGGAAATCCGGTACAAGAAGGGATCCGAGAACTCCGTGGCGGATCACCTTAGTAGAATCCCACCATTGGAGCTTGAAAGAGAGGACATCCCGATTGATGACTCATTCCGGGATGAGCAATTGCAAATGGTGGAGGAATGCTTGTTCCAAGTGTCTAGAGGAAGCGAGCCATGATTTGCCGACATTGTGAACTACCTAGTGTGTGAGGAAGCGCCTCCCGGTTTGACATATGCCCAAAGGAAGAATTTCTTCAAAGATGTGAGGCATTACTATTGGAGCGAGCCACTTTTGTTCAAAAGAGGGCCGGATGGAATGTTTAGGAGATGCATACCAGAGGATGAGGTGGAGAGTGTGATCCGCCATTGTCATTCCTTGCCATGTGGAGGGCATGCTAGCACACACAAGACATGTGCGAAGGTGCTACAATCGGGCTTCTTTTGGCCAAGTTTGTTCAAGGACGTGCAAGGCTTTGTGGTAGCTTGTGATGCTTGCCAAAGGACGGGCAACATCTCAAGGAGAAATGAGATGCCCTTGAACAACATACAAGAGGTAGAGATATTTGATGTGTGGGGTGTGGACTTCATGGGACCATTCCCTTCTTCATGTGGCAACCTCTACATCCTATTGGCGGTTGACTATGTTTCGAGATGGGTGGAGGCAATCGCCTCTCCTACAAATGACGCCAAGGTCGTGGTGCGGTTCTTCAACCAAGTGATCTTTCCTAGGTTTGGAACACCAAGAGTGATCATAAGCGATGGAGGGAAGCACTTCACCAATAGGAACTTTGGGGCACTTTTGGCTAAGTATGGGGTTACTCATAAGGTGGCAACACCTTACCATCCCCAAACTAGTGGCCAATTGGAGATCTCCAACCGGGAGATCAAGGGGATTCTCGAGAAGACGGTCTCAAGGACAAGAAAGGATTGGGCTATGAAGCTCGATGATGCCTTGTGGGCATATAGGACCGCCTTCAAAACACCAATTGACACCACTCCTTACAAGTTAGTTTATGGCAAGTCTTGCCACCTTCCGGTAGAGATGGAGCATAGAGCTTATTGGGCCATTAAGTGGCTAAATTTTGACCTCTAGGAGGCGGGAGAGAAGCGGTTGCTAGACATGAACGCCCTTGAGGAGATCCGGTTGGATGCTTATGAGAATGCCCGGATTTACAAGGAGAGGACCAAGCGTTGGCATGACAAGCGCCTCATCGCAAAGGAGTTGAATGAGGGTGACCTTGTCCTTCTCTTCAACTCGAGGCTGCGGCTCTTCCCCGGAAAACTCAAATCAAGATGGACCGTGCCATATGTGGTGAAGAAGATCTTTCCTCATGGAGCGGTAGAGATAGGAGGAGATCATTGTGGTGACTTCAAGGTGAATGGGCACCTTTTGAAGAAGTACATCCCGGAAGCCCCGGTGGAAGTGATTGCCCCACTTCACCTTGATTGAAACGCTCCTGAATTTGGTCAAGCTAATGACCTTAAAGAAGCGCTTAATGGGAGGCAACCCATTGGTACATATTTTTCCCTTTCTTTTTCTTGCTTTTGTTTGATCTCACTCTTGGTGTGCTTTGTTTTTCCTTTGTGTTTTTGGGTGCTAGATTTTGTTGTTGTCACAAGGATGAGATGTTGGAGGTCATGTGAAAACCTCATGGAACTGCCGAAGGTACAAGATCCGAGCACATGAATGAGGAAGAAAGCACCCAGGAAAATCGGACTGATCTTCACAGAAATCGGCCGATTTCCTGGGTGATGGTCCGATTTTTCCTCTGTAAAGGAAAGTGATGATCTCCAATCAAGCATGGGTGGAGCGGACGTGGAACTTGGACGGCTTGTTGTGCCAAGCGCGGGTTCCAACACCATAACGAACATCAAGAGCTCTCTACCATCCTTGATCGATCATCCACCATCATCATTCAATGTGAACCGAAATACCAAAGCATCACCAATTTTACATTGTGAGGACTCTCTTTCACTTCTTTATTTAGTTTACACATTAGGGACAATGTGTTTCTAAGTATGGGGTGGGGTTTTCATGATCACTTGCATGATTAGCATCTAAGATAGTTTAATTTTGTCACATGTTTCATTATGTCTTGCATTGTACATACATATTTCGAAAAATCCAAAAAAATTCAGAAAATTTTAAAAATTTTTAGTGCTTCTAAGGCTTGGATATGACCCTAATGATGAATCTTGTCTTGTGGATTGGATATGGATGGCCTTATGTGTTAAATTGATGAATGCATATGTGGACTTGAAATACTTATCTTGAATTCCATGAATGACTTGTGATTATGATGCTTGGCTTGATTTTAATTGAGGATTGAAGGTCGAAATTGCATGCTAGTTCTTGCACATCAATTAGGAGTGATTAAGGCAATTCATCTTCCTCTAATTCTCATCTTGATCATGTTGCTTGAGCACCTCAATTGAGATAAATTTGACCTCTTTTGACCCATCCGAGAATAGGAGCATGTTAGTGTGTTGATGTGTGTGAAAAGCAAGTGTGGGGTGAAGTTGTTGATGAAAGGAATGTCATGAATAAAGTGCTGAAATTGTTGCGAAAGTGTAGCCAAAAATATAGGTTTGGGGGCGTTGGCTTAAATGACAAGTAACTCGGTACACTTCACATAATCGGGTGTTGGTGCCTTGCCAAAGTCAAATAAACCAATAGTCCTAACAAGCTTTGGTATGTGTGCCCGGTGTGGATGCACCTCGAAAAATAGAAAAAGCCCGAGGATGGCTAATCACCAAGGTTTCGGCTTTTGTACACCAATGCCATTGTCTCAAAAATAAAAGAAAAGAAAGAAAAGAAAGAAAAGAAAATGAAAAATATACACTTGAGGGAAGTTGATAAGAAATGTGAAGTTGTGGTTATTTAGTTCCTTTCCCGGATTAGCATCACATAGCCTAGAAAATTCCCACCTAATCACAACGTTTCTTGGGCTTCTATTTTACAAGTCCTTTTGACCTACTTGCATGTGTGTGAGGCTAAGTGATTTAGATTGGATATACTCATGATCATCTTGACTTCTTCATCTTTACATTTCATTGCATGCTATAGTTGGGAATTTGCTCGAGGACGAGCAAACCTTAAGTATGGGGTATTTTTGATAACACGATTTATGACTTAGGTTTAGGTAATCATTTAGATATATTTCTCACTCATTCATGCATGATTTAGCACTAATTCACGACGTTTGCACTCAATTCACGTATTTTGTCGAGATAGACGTCTACACGGACTTGTGTATTGCTTTGTAGGTATTTCGGGGGTCTTTTAGACATTAACCGATACATTAGAGGGCCAAGCCTCATGGTGGTACACATCCAAAGCTTTGGAGGAGCACAATTGGAGCAACAAAGGACACAAAGACCACTATTGGTGCAAGCAATGGAGCAACTCATGGCTAGACGATCATAGCATGCTTCTGTTGAAGAAAATCGACCTACACCCAGGAAAATCGGCCGATTTTTCCTACTGGGTCGATTTTTGAGCCTTTGACAGCTTAAGCCACGTGTCCCACGATCTCTTGTCCGGCCTTGCTTTTGGTGGAGAATATAAGTGGTCCTGCAGGTTGTTGCTTAGGACATCTCCTCTCCCACACTCTCATTCACAGCTCACCAATTGGGGGGAAAAGATTGGAGGAGAAGAAAAACTCTCAAATATTGAAGGAAGAAGAAGAACACCATTCTAGGAGTGATAGTGAGGTTTTGATTGACTTTTGAGTGATTTTTGTAATCTTGGATTGAAGAACTATTGCAAGGATTGTTAGGAACGTTTTGAATCTTCATTCAAGAAGTTTGTAAGTCTTGCTACAACTTGGATTCAGTTGAGATTTATTGATTTTACTTGCTTATCTTTCATTATCTATCTATGAACACCATGTATGCTTGTATGATGATTTTGGATCTTGATATGCATATTATTGGCTAGTTTATTGTGATTCTGGAGTGATGGATTGATGGTTACGGCTAGGGTGATGATAGAATGGACTTATATGTTAGTTTTGGATGATTTGTATGCACGAAACCCAAAGGAGTGAGAAAAATCGCCCTGTTCATGACCAGATCGTCCCATTTAGCTGTAGAACAGCCCGATTTATTCTCCTGTTGCTCTTTAAATGATGAATCTGAATGTTAGGGTGTTTGGTTGTTTAAATCCTAGTGTTTATTAAGCCTACTTTAGCTTAGGATCACCTAATGCTATCAATCTAAGTGAGGGAAGAGATCTACCCGATGATTTCCGACCTTAGATACCAAGGATGATGAACTCTAGGTAGTAGTGAGCCTCATAAGCCGCTATTGGATCGAGTGTGCTAGGATTATTGCTTGAGACTCCCCTATTCCGAGACTTACCCGGTAAGGAGAGGGTTGCCCCTTAAGTAGTATCCGGTTTGTGCGGAATTCCTTATTTTAACTCCTTGAGACCTACCCGGTCATATGAGTTTGATGCGGGACTAGTGAAGTGAGAGACCTACCCGGTGATTACTTCCATTAGTGAAACACTTTTCCCAACACCGCGGCTTGTCCTTAGAATCTTTAGAACCTTGAGTCCAATGCCATAACCGGAAATCTTGACCTCTAGAATCCACTTTTCTCTCTTGATCGTATACTTGTGTTTTGAGTTACTTGTTTGATTGCTAGTTGAGTTGTTAGCTTGTTTCATTGTCTTTCTTGATTTGTGATCCTTGTTTGATCACTACAAAAACCAAAAATATCATCATTTTCATTTCTTTGTTCCTTGACTTTTTCTTTGATTAGATCAACACTATCTATGACTATTGTTTGACTCGATCTCACCTTAGTCTTTGTGTTCGACCTCGGAATACTATCCCTACTACAAACGTCCCGTACACTGCGGGTTCGATAGGAGTTAGGATAAATATAACGAGTATAAATTTAAAGCTTATTGCGTACACACATCACACGATCTTAGCGTAACAGTAGGGATCCTAGGGACCGGTTGAGGAGCGGGAGGCGGTTGGGAAAAGGAGTTAGCTCCTCTTGTGGTTTTCTTTCGGCTGGATTTACGAGTTCTAAAAATTTTCACCAAAACCACGACCTGTTCTTGGCAAACCACGCCCGTGGAAAAGTACGGCATGCCGTGGAATCTCACGATTTTTCGCAAATCACCAAAAATTTCATAGCAATCTTAGAAACAACAGCCCTAGACTATTTCTATGTTAAATTCCGTCCAGTTCTCTTATATATCTTTGAAGAAGTCGAAAGAAATCAACCAAAGATAGAGTTAAGAGAAAAACCTAGGTTTTGGATTTGAAAAAATCCAAAATCTCACTTGATCGTTGATTGTTTGCGCTGTTTGTGGTCACAATCTTCAATTGGATGACGTTTGCTTCAACTTGGGACGAAGAATCGTGTGACGGTTACCGAATGAAGATTTGGGGTTGAGGGGTTAAGGCGTGGAGAGAGAGGTGTGGAAAGAGGGTAAGTTATGTGGGTTTGTGAAGAAGACGATCGTATATACCCTCAGCCAAATTCTGAAAACCACGGCACCTGTTACTTCCACGGCCGTGGTTTTGGTCGTGGCTGCTCTCAACCTGGGTCTCCACGGCCAAAAATAAAGAAACCACGGCAAGATACCAACGAAAAAATATCCAAATTCGTTGTTCCTTTGGCTTTCCTAATTAAACCCGTGGAAACCTGAATTTTTGCCAAAAATCCAAATTCGTCGTTCCTTTGGCTTTTCTTCACTTCTCTTGGTTGTTCTTCAAGCCTGGCATCCAAAGACACAAGACATACCGGAAAGATACCAACAAAAAACAAAACAAAAACAATCTACGCTAATCTATTCTAAGAAAAAGAAAAAAGGAAAAATGCATTACCTTGGGTTGCCTCCCAAGTAGCGCTTTGTTTTAGGTCCGTAGCTAGACCTATCCTTTGTGCTTATTTATGGAGAATCGGTGCTATCTCCTCATTTTGAAGTTTTGGCGAGTATTTCTTGAGTCGTTGGCCATTCACCTTGAAACTTCCGCACTTCTCACCCCATACTTCAACTACACCATGAGGAAAAACGTGCTTAATAACATAAGGTCCTGTCCAACGAGATTTAAGCTTACCTGGAAAGAGTAAAATTCTCGAATTGAAGAGAAGAACAAGGTCGCCTTCTTTGACGTCCTTCGTAATGATGTGCTTATCATGTCAACGCTTCGCTCTCTCCTTGTAAATCCTGGCATTTTCATATGCATTCAAGCGGAGTTCTTCTAACTCATTGAGGTCCAAGAGACGTTTATCTCCAGCTTCCTTCATGCCAAAGTTCGACCACTTGATATCCCAATACGCCTTGTGTTCCAACTCTACCGGAAGATGACAAGGCTTCTCATACACAAGATTGTATGGGGTTGTGCCAATGGGGGTCTTGTATGCCGTTCTATATGCCCATACTGCGTCATCTAGCTTTAACGCCCAATCCTTCCTTGTTCTAGAGACAGTTTTCTCTAGAATTCCCTTGCTTTCTCCATTGGAAATCTCCACTTGCCCACTTGTTTGCGGATGGTAAGGGGTGGTGATCTTGTGAGTTACCCCATACTTAGCTAGCTAGTAGAGCCTCAAATCGACGGGCAATGAAGTGCGATCCTCCGTCACTAATGATGGTTTGGGGAGTCCCAAACCTTGGGAAAATAGTTCGATTAAAGAACTTTACAACCACCATCGCATCATTAGTTGGAGAAGCAATAGCTTTAACCCTTGTTGAAATGTAATTTACAGCTAGAAGTATGTACTGATTATCACAAGATGATGGGAATGGTCCCATGAAGTCAACTCCCCAAATGTCAAAGATCTCCACTTCTTGGATGTTGTTTAGAGGCATTTCGTTCCTCCTAGATATGTTCCCTGTTCTTTGACAAGCATCGAAACAAGCAACAAAGGTTTGCACATCCTTAAATAAAGTAGGCCAAAAGAATCCAGATTGCAATACCTTAGCACAAGTCTTGTGAGAACTAGCATTTTCTCCACAAGGAAGAGAATGGCAATGAAGAATGACACTTTGCATTTCATCTTCAGGTACACATCTTCTAATGATGCCATGTGGACCTCTCTTGAAGAGTAGAGGTTCATTCCAATAGTATAGGCGGACATCCTTAAAGAACTTCTTCCTTTGAGCGTAGGATAGTCCGGGTGGTATTTCTTGACAAACCAAATAATTTACAAAATTAGCAAACCAAGGTTCGTTACCTCTAGAAATATGAACAATACACTCTTCCATTAGATGCAATTTTTCTTCCGGGAAAGAGTCATCAATACGAAGGTCATCATGGCTGACATGTGGTAGACGGCTCAAGTGATCCGCAACTGAATTTTCGGATCCTTTCTTTTCACAAATTTCTAGATCGAACTCTTGAAGGAGAAGAATCCATCTAATCAGCCTTGGTTTTGCATCTTTCTTGGCAAGCAAATACCGAATGGTTGAATGATCCGTGTATACAATCACCTTCGCTCCTATAAGATAAGAACGAAACTTCTCAAATGCATACACAATAGCAAGAAATTCTTTCTTTGTTGTGACGTAATTGAGCTGAGCTTCATCTAGCGTTTTACTAGCATAGTAGGTGGCATGAGTGCGTCCATATTTCTTTTGTCCAAGCACCGCTCCCACTGCTATGTCACTTGCATCGCACATGACCTCAAATGGAAGACTCCAATATGGAGGTTGAATTATTGGGGCTGAGATTAAGGCTTCTCTGATCCTGTAGAAAGTATCTAAACTCTCTTTTGAAAATTTAAAAACTACATCTTTCATCCATAGATTAGTATCTAAACACTGCTTTTCACGGCCGTGGAAATTTATTCTTGGCCGTGATTCTTGTAATGGTCGCCACGTGTCATATTTGCCACGTCAACAACGGTTATTGGGCTTTTGGAAACCTACTTTTCTCCTATAAGAAGGCTAGAAAAAGAGAGAAATATCATCATTGGCTAGAGCGACATTTCGAGTCATTGCTTATAGAGATTCGAGGAGATATCATTGCATAAAGGGAAGATTTGGAGAAGTACACATTTGAAGATTGCGTACTTGGGAAAGATCTTAGGGTTTCATCTTGAAGGAGGATTGACATTCCGTTCTTATTTGTTCCTTGAGATTTGTGAGAGATTCTTACCTTGTTCTACATTCATTGAACACAGTTTGCGATTATTGTGTTTGATTGACGTTTGTTTTGAGTTTATTATTAAGATTTCAAGGTTTTATCCTCTTTCTCTTTTATATTTGATTTTTGAATTGATTATGATGATTCTTGGCTAAAAACCTTAAGCGATTCTAAAGTGAAGGGTTGATAGTTGTGGCATAGATGATGAAAGATTGCACCAAAATAGATTGGACCCTGAGAGTTGCGAGAAACCTCGGCTCGAGGCTTTCCACGGCCTATTCTTCAGTTCCACGGCCGTGGTTCTTCAAGATCCGACCCTGGTTTTCTCTATCGTACGTTCTTTGCTTTTGCTTTGATCCAAAGTTAAAGATTTGCTTTAACCTACCATTGACTTACCTTTTCTAGGTAGTAGTAAGACTCAACATCCTCTACTTCGGTTTCAAGTGTCACAACCTTAACCGTTTTGGCCTATCTTTGATTCCCTTGGGTTTGGGCATGAGTATTTGAGAGCTTAATCTTATACTTTGATCCTTTCTATATTGCAGCCTCAACAACCTTTATAGAGAGAGTCTTTGGGTGAGACGTATGGGTTTTGGAACTTCACCGTACATTCCCTACCTTAGCTATACTTTTGCAATCCCGACTTTGTCCTTTTATCCTTCTAATACTTGAATCAAATGCCACAATTGGATACCTGAATTTTTAGAATCGTTGTTTTCCCATATAATCTTTACAAAAGCTTTTTATTTGCCTGACAATTTTGTGAACTGAATTTGTTCCCCCCAAATCCCTGAGTTCGATACTCTGGAATTCTTGTTTTACTGCGCCGATCCGTACACTGTTTTATAAATTTAAGACTTTGACGCACACACTTTCGAGCGAACAAGTTTCTGGCGCCGTTGCCGGGGATTTGGTCATTGCTAAATTTGGTTTTCGGTTGTCGGGCTTGGGAGCCTATGCTCTTGTTCTATGATCTATCTACTTGAGTGATTTTTGCAAAATTTTTAGGTATATGCGAAAGTCTAGATCCACTAAAGACCTTGTTCCTTTTGATCCTAACTTGGAGAAAACTTTGAAGAAAATGTTAAGAGAGAAAAAGATAGGTAAACATAATGAGAAGAACACCCAAGAGGAGTTGGATGAAACTCGAGCTCAACTCAAATTAAGTGAGAGAAAACGTATGGAAGAGCAAGATGTCGCTGGTGCTGATAGAGAGCGAAATCAGTTTCAAATAGACGAGCTTAAGGCGATGATTTTAGAGATGAAATTGGAGAGAAATGGCGCCAAGAAAAAAAGAGCTAAATCATCTAGAGCTGAATCATCCGATGATGATGATATGCCGGGATTGGAGGAAATACCCCCATTTAATCCCCGTGCTTATGTTGAACCTCGCCCTCATGCTAGAGAAGCGAGAGCTGCTAATGTTGTGGCTGAACCACGAACCCTTGGGCAACGAATAGACCCAATTCAGCAACCACGCCATTTAGGTGTGAATCTTTGAGAGCAAGGTGATCATGACTTTGGACTTCGCCCACAAGTCATCACTATGATCCGCCAAAGTCAGTTTGGTGGAACGGAAGCTGAATCTCCGCATCAACACTTGATAACTATGAGATTCTTATGGAGAATTTGAAGCCTCAAAGGGCTGTCAACAACAACTAAAAGTTGAAACCGTTCTTTTTCTCTTTGAAGGACAAGGCATTGGCTTGGTATCAAGCTCTTCCACATGGAAGACTTAACACATGGGAGAATTTGACTTCGAAATTTCTCACCAAGTTCTTTCAGCCATCCAAAACAGCGGAGTTGAGAGGTAAAATAAATGTTTTTTCTATTAAACCTATCGAAAGTTTGTTTAAATCTTGGGAAAGGTTTCAAGATCTTCTATTGGATTGTCCGCACCATGGCATCTCAAAGCTGGAATTATTGGAGATTTATTACAAGGGATTAGATTTGGCGACGCAATTCAATCTTCAATCCCGTTCTTGTGGAACTTTTATGGATATGAAAAAGATGATGCTTGGGATATTTCATTGAGAAGCAAGCTAAAGTGATCGAGAAGTACTCCCATAGGAAAGCTGATAGTGGGAACCGTGATTCCGGAGAGCCGGGAGCGAAATTAAATTCAGCAGCTCAAGCTCAAATTTTCTCCCTCAACAATGAAATCAAGGAGCTGAAGGAAGTTATAAAATCCAACCTTCAATCGAAAAAGGAGCAAGATGTTGGCTATCTAGGAAGGGAGAACAACCAAGGAAATAGGAATAACTACCGGAACAATAACTGGAACAGCAACAACAACAGGAACGCCAACAACAAATGGAGATCCAACCAACAAAATTTCGGCAACCCTCATTCGATGCTGAAAATTCACTAACACCTCCTGGAGATTCTATATCCCTTTTCTTGCAACTTCCGGCTGTATGGTTGATTGCAAGAAAGCTAGATTGGCCTTCAATATTGGAGAAGAGAAAGTTAAATTTGTACTCTCAACTTTGACTAAAGAACCAACACTTGGAGAGGACATGTTCAACATCTATGATGAAGAGGTATCTAGAGAGGAAGTGAGGTATCTAGAGAGGGAAAGAAGAGGATTGCAATGCCGAGATTGATGCTTTGGAAGAGCAAAAAGAAGTGCAAGTTGAAGAATTCGAAAAATTGTACGATGGCTAGGAAAATGTCAGAAACCACGACCAGTCATGCTTTTCCACGGGCATGGTTTCACCAATTCCACCCGTGGAAAGGTATGTCGAGAGTAGAGATATAATTGACACCACTTTCCCCCCCAAGACACTTTCCACGGCCGTGGAAGTAACAATGATACCGTGGTTCTGAAAAATGCTGAAGAATATTCCGTTCATTCTACAAACATTCATGATTCTTCTTCCAACACTTCCACATCCATGAAGACTTACAAGGAGACATCGGACAGCCCTCATGACACTCCAAAGACATCAACAACTTTGGAATTGAAGCCACTTCCCGCACATCTTAGGTATGCATTTCTTGGAACTAATTCTACGTTTCCCGTTATTGTTAGTTCCGATTTGAGTGAAGATGAACATGAAAAACTTATGATTGTTTTGAGGAAACATAGGAAAGCTTTAGGTTACACCATAGAGGATCTTGTAGGAATTAAACCATCTTTATGCATATAAGCCTTCACGTCAACCTCAAAGATGGTTAAATCCGATCATGAAAGAGGTCGTGAAGAACTAAATCCTTAAATTAGTTGATGCATGTATCATTTTCCCTATTTCCGATAGCAAGTGGGTGAGCCCTGTTCAAGTTGTCCCGAAGAAGGGAGGAATGACCGTTGTAGCCAACAAGAACAACAAACTCATTCCAACAAGAACCGTTACAGGATGGAGGACATGAATTGACTATCGCAAGCTGAACAACGCGGCGATGAAGGATCAATTCCCGCGGCCCTTCATTGATCAAATGCTTGAAAGGTTAGCACAACACTCTTACTTTTGCTATCTTGACGGTTATAGTGGTTTCTTTCAGATTCCGATTCATCTTGACGACCAAGAAAAGACCACATTCACGTGCCCATGGGGTACGTTTGCTTATAGGAGGATGCCATTCGGACTTTGCAACGCTGCAACCACCTTCCAAAGGTGTATGGTGGCTAGAGGTGGGTCGCAAACCTAAACCTAAACCGGCAAATCCTGAACCGCCGGTTTGGCGGTTTGGCACATGAATTTTAAAAATATATATATATATATATATATATATATATATATATATATATATAAGTATAATATATATTAATTAAAAAGTTATTAATTTGTTATTTTATATTTTATACATAGAATTTTTTTTATAATTTATATTTTATACATAGAATTTTTTACATAACTATGTTTTTATAATTTATATTTTATACATAGAATTTTTTTTTTACAATAGCATTTAAATAGAATTAGTAAGTAAATAAAAGGAAGCAACTAAAATAAAATAACTAACAAAAAAACAACAAATCAAACTCAAATTTTTTATACATTGAATTTTTTTCAATTACATTAGCTTTTGAATAAAATAATTACATAGTAAAAGAAATTACTAACTACAATAAAAGAAAGAAGAAACTAAAATAAAATTACTAACTAACACACAACAAAGCAAACCAAATTTTTTTATACATTGAATAAAATAATTATATAGTAAAAAAAATTACTAACTACAAGTCTACAATAAAATAAAGCAAGCTAAATTATTTATACATTCAATTTTTTTTATTACATATTTACATTAGTATTTGAAATTTTGAATAGAACTAAATGAAAAAAAAAAGGAAAGGGCTTGAACCGGTTTCCCGGTTGCCTACGTATCCTCTTGGGGTTTAAGAGGAATCAAAGCCTACGTAGTTCTCTTACCTTTACTTACCTTTTTTCGGACTTCCGAGTTGTTTTCATAACCCCCTTACCTTTGCGCCTCGGACTCGGAAGTAGTGGCCGGATCATCGGAGTTGGAATCCGATGATCTATCATAAGCGGGTGCATTCCGTTGTTGCCTCCTCTCCGCCCTTATCCAATCTTGAACACATACTTGAGCCTCCAATTTATCCGGCTTCAATTGACTCCTCTTGTAGCTTAGCATGTTTTCTCCTTGACTAAAAGCTTGCTCCACGGCCACCGTTGATGCGGGAACGGCCATAATTTGTTGCACAATCTTGGCTAATGTTGGATACTTTGGGGCCATCTTCTTCCAATATTGTAAAACTTCAAACCTATGAATATCACCATCAAAACTAAAAGGAGTAGTTAGAAAATCTTCAAATTCCGCACTTGCGGATGAATGTCTAGGTGTTTTTGTTCTTTTAGATATAATTTGTCTAGCTTTAGAAAGAATAGAAGGAGAAGAAGAAGAGGGTGGAGGAGTTGTTTGTGTAGAAGCACTAGCACTAGCACTAGTTTCAAATAAAGTAAGTAATTTAGCAATTTCAACACGAACATTACTAATAATATTATTAACGTTCTTAATAGAAGATAAATCTAAACATTCATAATAAGCATTTAAAAATTCCGTAACACCATCAATTTTAAGTCTAGGATCGAAAACTGCGGCAATAAGATAAACTACGGGAACGTCATCATAATATTTTAGCCATTTTGTTTTCATTTCGGCCGTAGCATATTTAAGTGATTCTAAACCTAAACCGGTTTGTAAAGCCTCGACAACATTTACGGCTATTTCTAAAAAACAACAAGAAGTAGGAATGTAAACATAACTTAACGTATTAGTAGCATCACTAAAAACTTTTAAAACACTACAAATATCAAAACAAGTTTTCCAAATACTTTCATCATCTAAAATAGACCAAGAAATAAATTGTGAAGAAAATTCTTGTAAAACATCTTTATAACGAATAGCTTGAGTAAGTAGTTTATAGGTTGAGTTCCACCGAGTTCCAATATCTTTCGAAAAAGAAATCGGAGGAAAAAAAATTTTCAATACAAGTTGATCTCCATTTTCTTCTTAATTCGGTTGAATGCCAAATATGTTCAATTACATCGGTTATAGGTTCTAACATTTCATGTAAAACTTTTAGGCCATCTTGAACATTTAAATTTAAAATATGACATGCACATCTTTGGTGAGTAAAAGAAGTTTTTATAAGTTGACCCGCATTTCCCACTAAATGGTTAACGGCGCGGGTGTTAGCGGAAGCATTATCAAATGAGTATGAAAAAACACGATTTTGTAAATTAAATTCTTGTAAAACCGTTTTTATTAAACTAGCAATGTTGGGGGCACTATGTCTTTCATTAAAATGTCGATATGCAATAACAAATTTATGCAAGTACATATCATTATCGATAAAATGTAAAGTGATGCCCATGTAAAAATGTTTTTGTGATAAAGTACTCCAAATATCACTACAAATTGAAACTTGATGCGAAAAAGATTGTAAAACCGTAAGAATTTTTTGTTTCTTTTGTTCATAAGAATGAGAAACTAATTTCGAAACTTGTTTACGAGAAGTTGGTTTATAAGCTGGTTGAAGATAAGTAGTGTTATATTCTCTTACATTAATAATTTTCGCATAAGAAAATGGAAAAGCTTCGGATGCAATTAAGTTGGCTAATCCTAAAGATTCATCAACATGATTATAATTAAATAAAGAAGATTGAGAGGAAGAGGATGCAAACCCGTGGGACAATTGAGTTTGTCCCCGTGATATTCCGAGCTTCTCCGGATGAGTCTTTTGCATGTGGGTTTGCAAAGTCCCGTATCCGCCCTTCGCCTTCCACTTGTACACCTTCGGACAATAATTGCACGTAACTTGCAATGATCGTCCATCACCGGACCCTTCTTGTAATGTTTGGTGAATATGTCGGAGGTGATCATTTTTGGTGGAGGGGCTTGTCGGAATGGCCCTTCACCTTGTGGAACTTGTGGGACTTGTGGCATTTCCGAATCCGGTGGTTGAGTCTCGCTTTCTTGTGTGCTAGGAAAGAAAGCGGGAGTCGGAGTGAAGTCGTAGTCGCTTGGGTAATCCGGGTTTGCCATTTCAAAAGATCGAGAATACGAGAAAGAGAATACGAGATGGAGATTGAGAGTAGTAGTAGATATATGAGAATGTTGGTGTGAGTAAAATGGAAGAATTGTATGGTATTTATAGGAATTGTGGGTATTAAACTTTTTTTTTTAATTAAACTAATAATACAAAACACAAAAAAAAAAATTTAAACATCCAACGGCTCTAAACCTAAACCTAAACCGCAAACCGCCGGTTCAACCAAACCGGCAAACCTAAACCGCCGGTTTTGTCAAACCGGCGGTTTGGTCAAACCGGCGGTTTGCGCCGGTTCACAAACCGCCGGTTCGGCGGTTTGGTTTGAACCGGCCACACCTCTAATGGTGGTCATCTTCTCAAAGTACATTGAGGAAATCATTGAGGTTTTTATGGATGATTTTTCTGTTTATGGTTCCTCATTTGATGATTGTCTTGCTAACCTTTCTCTTGTTTTACAAAGGTGTGAGGACACGAACCTAGTCCTTAACTGGGAGAAGTGTCACTTTATGGTTAAGGAAGGCATTGTTTTAGGACACTTGATCTCCAATAGAGGGATTGAGGTTGATAAGGCTAAGATTGAAATGATAGAGAAAATTCCTCCTCCATCCTCGGTGAAGGGGATTAAAAGTTTTCTAGGACATGATGGATTCTATAGGAGATTCATAAAAGACTTTTCGAAAATCTCTAAACCACTAACTAATCTATTGATGAAGGATACTGTTTTTGAATTTTCGAAAGAATGTTTAGATGCTTTTTACAGAATTCGGGAAGCTCTAATCTCAACCCCAATTATTCAACCTCCGGATTGGAATCTTCCCTTTGAGGTCATGTGTGATGCAAGTGACGTAGCCGTAGGAGTGGTGCTTGGACAAAAGAAAGATGGACGCACTCATGCCATCTATTATGCTAGCAAGACGCTAGATGAAGCGCAGCTCAACTACGCTACAACGGAGAAGGAATTACTTGTTATTGTATATGCTTTTGAAAAGTTTCGTTCTTATCTTGTAGGAGCAAAGGTGATCGTATACACGGATCATTCAGCAATTCGGTATTTTCTTGCCAAGAAAGATGAAAAACCAAGGTTGATTAGGTGGATTCTCCTCCTTCAAGAGTTCGATCTTGAGATTCGCGACAAGAAAGGATCCGAAAATTCTGTTGCGGATCATTTAAGTTGCCTACCACATGCTACTAGTGACGATTTGCCTATCGATGACTCTTTCCTGGACGAACAACTGCATCTAATGGAAGAGTGCATCGATCATATTTCTAGAGGTAACGAAACCTTGGTTTGCTGATTTTGTAAATTATTTGGTTTGTGAAGAAATACCTCATGGAATATCCTACCCACAAAGAAAGAAGTTCTTTAGGGATGTCCGCCAATACTATTGGAATGAACCTCTACTCTTCAAGAGAGGTCCTGACGACATCATTAGAAGATGCGTGCCGGAAGACGAAGTGCAAAGTCTCATTCGTCATTGTCATTCGCTTCCTTGTGGAGGACACGCTAGCTCTCACAAGACTAGCGCTAAGGTATTACAATCCGGATTCTTTTGGCCTACATTAATTAAGGATGTGCAAACCTTTGTTTCTTGTTGCGATGCTTGTCAAAGAACAGGAAATATTTCTATGAGGATTGAAATACCTCTCAACAATATCCAAGAAGTGGAGATCTTTGACGTTTGGGGAGTTGACTTCATGGGACCATTCCCATCATCTTGTGGTAACCAATATATACTTCTAGCTGTAGATTATGTTTCAAGATAGGTTGAAGATGTTTCCTCTCCAACTAACGATGCGATGGTGGTTGTTAAGTTCTTTAATAAAACTATTTTCCCAAGGTTTGGGACACCACGAACCATCATTAGTGACGGACGATCGCACTTCTTAGCCCGTTGATTTGAAGCTCTACTAGCTAAGTATGGGGTGACTCACAAGATTGCCACACCCTACCATCCGCAAACAAGTGGACAAGTGGAAATTTCTAATAGGGAGATCAAAGAAATTCTGGAAAAGACGGTGTCAAAGGCAAGGAAAGATTGGTCATTGAAGTTGGATGATGCATTATGGGCGTATAGAACGGCATACAAGACTCCCATAGGCACAACACCATACAACCTTGTGTATGGGAAGTCTTGTCATCTTCCAGTGGAGCTGGAACATAAGGCGTATTGGGCTGTAAAGTGGTTGAACTTTGGCATGAAGGAAGCGGGAGAGAAGCGTCTCTTGGACCTTAATGAATTAGAGGAACTCCGCTTGAACGCCTATGAGAATGCTAAGACCTACAAAGAAAGAGCAAAGCGTTGGCATGATAAGCATATCATTCCAAAGGACTTTAAAGAAGGAGACCTTGTTCTTCTCTATAATTCTAGACTTCAGCTCTTTCCCGGTAAGCTTAAATCTCGTTGGACAGGACCATATGTAATTAAACACGTTTTTCCCCATGGTTAGTTGAAGTATGGGGTGAGAATATTGGAAGTTTCAAGTTGAATGGTCAACGACTCAAGAAGTACTAACTAGAGCTCCAAACTGAGGAAATCGCACCGATTGTCCTCATTTAAGCATGATGGAACGCTCTAGCTACGGACTTAAAACAAAGCGCTCCAAACTGAGTAAATGTTTTTGTTTGTTTTTCGTCGATACCTTCCGGTATGTTTGTGTCTTTGGATGTCAGGGATAAGAAACGAGCAAAAGAAGTGGAGAAAGCCGAAAGAACAACGAAACTTGGATTTTTGGCAAGAACAGAGGATTCCACAGGCAAAAAGGCAAAACCACGGCCGTGGTTTGCCTAATTTGGGCCGTGGAAAATCATGTCGTAGCCAGCCAAATAAAAGAACCACTTTCCATGGGTGGCCGTATCTTTGCACGGTCGTAGAACAACCCGACAGGCCGTGGTTTTCAAGAATTTTACGGGGCTATATAACTTCTTCTTCACAATTCTATCACAAAATCAACCCCCTTCCACGCCCAAAAACCACGCAATCACCTAAATCCCGTACTTCTTCATTCAGTAATCGTTTTGCGCGATTCTTCGGCCCAAATTGAAGCAAATCTGATTCTACAAAGGATTGTGGCAACAAACTGCACAAATATTCAACAATCGGGCGTGAATTTGGATTTTCTCAAATCCACACCCTAGGTTTTCTCTCAATCTTCTCTTTGGTTGATTTCATTCGTTTTTCTTGAAGATTATTATAAGAACTGACCGGAATTGAACTTAGAAGTAGTTTAGGACTATTGTTGTTGTGTTTGTTGTTGATTTGCTGAATTTTTGAGTGAAATCGAGAGATTCCACGGGCAGCCGTACGTTTCGACGGCCGTGGAAATTGAAGAACAGGCGTGGTTTTGATGATTTTGGTCGAAAATGTGGAACAAGGAAATCGAACCGGAACAAGAAACATAAGGGTGTTGGGTCTTCTTCCCAACCCCCTCACATTGTCCCACCAACCCCTAGAGTCCCTACAATTCATGAAGACTACCTTGGAGCTTTTGAGAAGATTCACAAACGCAAGGTGATAGCTCCTAGGTATATTGTACTTGAGGAACTTGAGGAGTTACATGTTGTTGAGGAGTTGAGATGGATGTTAGACATGGTTGGATTAACTTTGTTTGCTAGCATTAGGGAGGATATATATGAGGAGATTACTGTTACGCTAGGATTGTACGACACAAATCCATGGCAAGAGTGCCAAGAACTCGTTCACCCAAAACATGCACACACAAAGTCTTAAATTTATAACTCGATATAATTTCCTAACTCCTAGTGACCCCACAGTGTATGGGTCGTTTTGTAGCAAGGATAGTCTTCCGAGGTCGAACACGAAGACTAAGGTGAAATCAAATCAAACAACTGATCATTGATAGTGCAAATCTAGTCTAAGAAAAGAGAAGGAAATAAAGAAATGAAAATCATGATATTTTTGGGTTTGGTTTTGTGGTGATCAAGGAAATTTCACAATTCATGCAAGGTTATAAATCAAACTAACAACTAAAGCTAGAAACACAAACAAGCAACTCAAACACAAGATATGTGATCAAAGAGAGAAAAGCGGATTCTAGGGGTTAAGAATTCCGGTTATGGCTTTGGACTCAAGCTTCTAATCAACCTTGGACTAGCTATGGTAAGTTGGGAAAGAATGTTTTTCAAATGGGATCAATCACAGGGTAGGTCTCATGGTCCACTAATCCCGCACCTAAGGTCCTATCACCGGGTAAGTCTCTAGGAGCCTAAGGTTGGGAAATCTACACAAACCGGATTGTTATCTAAGGGTCAAACCTCTCCTTACCGGGTAAGTCTCGGGAATGCTAGTCCTAAGCAACAATACTAGCACACTCAGTCCAATAGCGGCTTGTGAGGCTCACTACTACCTCGAGTTCATCATCATTAGTACCTAAGAGCGAGAATTACCGGGAAGATCTCTCCTCTCACTTAGTTTGCTAGCATTAGGTCACCCTAGGCTAGATTATGCTTAACAAACACTAGGATTTTAACAATCTAACATACTAATATTCAAATTTGTCAATACAAGCACAACAGAGAAAACCACGGGCCGATAATCCGAAACCACGGCCGTTGTTAGGCAAGATCAAACCGTGGTTTGTAACAAAGGTTAGGTTCGAACAATCAAATCATCCAAAGATACTTTTAAATCTATTCTATCATAGTCCAAGCCATAATCATCATTCCGTTGCCCTAGAATCACAACTATTTAGCCAACAACATGCATTTTAACATTCAAACTCAACAAGCAAACATTCATGGCTTCCATAGCAAGAAAATGAAATAAAAGAGAAATGAAACAAGTAGAAGCAAGAAACTTAATTGATTATAAGTTTAAGAAAGATTTACAACCCTTCAAAAGAAGGTCCAAATCGTTCCTTACAATCCTTGCAAAATGTCCTCAACAAAGGTCACTCAAAAATCACTCAAAAACTCTAAAAACTCTAAGTTGATGTTGTCCTTCTTCTTCCCCAAAATTAGAGTGTATTTCTTCCTCTACAAGAGTATCATCCAATGGAATGATGTGTTGTGAGAGTGTGTGTGAGAGAGTCCCCTAGCAACAGCCTGCAGGACCATTTATATTCTCCACCAAGAGCAAGAGTCGGTTATGGAGATCGTGGGACAGCTGTCACAGTTGTCCAGAGAGAACCACGGCCAAAACCACGAGTTGGTGCAAGCCATGCACCAACAAGGTCCTATATGTTCTCCTTTGCTCCTAGCTTGCTTCCTAATGAGTCCGGAAGTGTGTCATCATGAGGAATGATCCTCGAATGTATCGATTAAGCTCTGAAAGCTCCCGAAAATACCTACAAAACCGACAATAGTTCGTGTAGACGTCTATCTCGACAATATGCATGAATTAAGTGTAAACGTCATGAATTAATGTCAAACCGTGCATGAATAACGGGAAAAACTATCTAAATGAATCCCTAAACTTACGTCATAAATCGTGTTATCAAAATACCCCACACTTAAGACTTGCTCGTCCCCGAGCAAGGTCCAACTATAGGCTAAGAGGTGGAAAGACAATTGTAAGATGGATCACCTTCATAGTCATGTTTCATAGCAATGGACAAGCAATCATGTATCAAATGAATGAAGGCATGAAAAGACAATTATACTTAACTCGAAAGCCTGCATGAAAGGTGAAGATGAAGAAGTCAAGATGATCATGAGTATATCCAATCTAGATCACTAAGTCTTACACATATGCAAATAGGTCACAAGGGCTTAGGAAAGAAGAGGCCAAGAAATGTTGTGATAAGGTGGGAATTTTTCTAGGTTATGTGATGCTAATCCGGGAAAGGAACTAACTCCACAATTTCGTTTTTGATCAACTTCCCCACAAGTGTATATTTTTCTCCATCTTTTCTTTCCTTTCTTTTCTTTTTCATTTTCTTTTTCTTTCACTTATTTTTGAGACAGTGACATTGGTGTACAAAAGCCGAAACCTTGGTGATTAGCGAACCTCGGGATTTTTTCGAGGTGCCTCACACCGGGCACACATACCAAGGCTGGTTAGGACATTCGGTTTATCCGACTTTGGCAAGGCACAAACACCCGATTATGTGAATGGTGCCGACTTACTCGTCATCAAAACCAAAGTCCCCAAACCTATATTTTTTTCTACACTTTTCACAACAAATTCAGAACTTCATTCACAACATTCATTCATCAACAACTTCACCCCACACTTGCTTTTCACACAGTCAACACACTAGAAGGCTCCTATTCCCGGATTGGTCAAAAGAGGTCAAACTTTTATATCAATTGAGGTGCTCAAACAACATGATCAAGATGAGAAGTGGAGAAATATGAATTGCCTTAGTCATTCCTAGATGATGTGCAAGAACTAGCATGTAATTTCGACCATCAATCCTCAATCCAATCAAGGCAAACATCATGATCACAATTCATACATGGGATTCAAGATAAGTATTTCAAGTCCACATATGTATACATCCATTCAACACATAAGGCCATCCATAGCCAATTCACAAAACAATCTCATCATAAGGGTCATATCCAAACTTAGAAGCACTAAAAATTTTAAATTTTCTGATTTTTTTAGATTTTTCAAAATATATATGTACAATGCAAAAGCTAATTAAACATGTGACAATATGAAACTATCCTAGATGTAATCACGCAAATGATCATGAAAACCCCACCCCATACTTAGAAACACATTGTCCCTAATGTGCAAATCAAGTAAAGAAGAGTGAAGGTGAGTCCTCACAATGTAAAAATGGTGTTGCTTTAGTATTTTGGTTCACTCATGTGGAGTGATGGTGGAAGATCAATCAAAGGTGCTAGAGAGCTCTTGATGTTCGTTATGGCGTCGGGACCCGCGCTAAGCACTGCTAGCCATCCAAGTCCCACGTCCGCTCCACCCACGTTTGATGCGGGATCATCATCATCATCATCATCCTCATGCTTGCAAGACTTCCATGCTACTTAGACTCTAACACACAAACACCAAACACACAAACACACCAAAACAAAGACAAAAGGAAAAAGCCAAAAAATGAAAACAAAAACGAAAAGGGGAAAGATATTCTATCAATGGGTTGCCTCCCATCAAGCGCTTCTTTAAGGTCATTAGCTTGACCAAACGGTGCCCATTCACCTTAAAATCTCCACAATGCTCCCCACCTATCTTAACCGCTCCATGGGGAAAGACTTTCCTCACCACATAAGGACCCGTCCATCTTGACTTGAGCTTTCCGGGGAAGAGCCGCAACCTTGAGTTGAAGAGAAGGACTAAGTCACCTTCACTCAACTCCTTTGGGATGAGACGTTTGTCATGCCAACACTTGGTCCTTTCCTTTTAAATCCGGGCATTTTCATAGGCATCCAATCGGATCTCCTCAAGAGCATTAATGTCTAACAACCTCTTCTCAGCGGCTTCCTTGATGTCAAAATTCAGCCACCTTATGGCCCAATACGCCCTATGCTCCATCTCCACCGGAAGGTGGCAAGACTTGCCATAAACTAGCTTGTAGGGAGTGGTGCCAATCGGTGTCTTGAAGGCGGTTCTATAAGCCCACAAAGCATCATCAAGCTTCATAGCCCAATCTTTTGTTGTCCTAGAAACCGTCTTCTCAAGTATTCCTTTTATCTCTCGGTTGGAGATCTCCACTTGGCCACTAGTTTGAGGATGGTAAGGTGTGGCCACCTTATGAGTCACCACATACTTAGCCAAAAGTGTCCCAAAGTTCCTATTGGTGAAATGCTTGCCTCCATCACTTATGATCACTCTTGGTGTTCCAAATCTAGGAAAGATGACTCGGTTGAAGAACCACATCACAACTTTGGCATCATTTGTGGGAGAGGCGATCGCCTCCACCCATCTCGACATATAGTCCACCACCAAGAGAATGTAGAGGTTGCCACATGAAGAGGGGAATGGCCCCATGAAGTCCACACCCCAAACATCAAAGACTTCAACCTCTTGTATGTTGTTCAAGGGCATCTCATTCCTCCTTGAGATGTTGCCCGTCCTTTTGGCAAGTGTCACAAGCCACTACAAAATTCTGCACATCCTTAAGTTAGGCCAATAAAAACCGGATTGCAATACCTTTGCACACATCTTGTGTGAGCTAGCATGGCCTCCACATGGCAAGAAGTGACAATGGCGGATCACACTCTCCACCTCATCCTCCGGAATGCACCTCCTAAAGACTCCATCCGGTCCTCTCTTGAACAAGAGAGGCTCGCTCAAATAATAATGTCTCACATCCTTGAAGAACGTTTTCCTTTGGGCATATGACAAACCGGGTGGAATCTCTTCACACACAAGGTAGTTCACTATATCCGCATACTATGGCTCATTCCCTCTAAACACTTGAAGTAAGCACTCCTCCATCAATTGCAGTTGCTCATCCCGGAATGAGTAATCAATCGGGATGTCATATCTTTCAATCTCCAATGGTGGTAGCCTATTAAGATGGTCCGCTATTGAATTTTCGGAACCCTTCTTGTCCCGAATTTCCAAGTCAAATTCTTAGAGGAGAAGGATCCACCGGATGAGGCGAGGCTTGGCAACCTTCTTTGTGAGGAGATAACGGATCGCAACATGATCCGTGTACACAATGACCTTGGCTCCAACAAGATATGACCGGAACTTCTCAAAGGCATACACTACCGCTAGCAACTCCTTCTCGGTTTTGGCATAGTTGAGTTGGGCATCATCTAGCGTCTTGCTAGCATAGTAGATGGCATGTGTAATCCCATCTTTCTTTTGTCCTAAAACAGCCCCAACGGCCACATCACTTGCATCGCACATTATTTCAAATGGTAAGCTTCAATCCGGTGGTTGCATGATAGGGGCGGAGATCAAAGCATTCTTCAACCTACAAAATGTTTGAAGACAATCCTTGGAGAAAACAAACTCAACATCCTTCATTATTAGGTTAGTGAGAGGCTTAGAAATTTTAGAGAAATCTTTTACAAACCTCAGGTAAAAACCGGCATGCCCTAAGAAACTCCTTACTCCCTTCACCGAGGTAGGTGGTGGCAACTTCTCTATCGTTTCTATCTTTGCTCTATCAACCTCATTGCCTCGGTGGGATACCAAGTGTCCCAACACTATGCCTTCACTCACCTTGAAGTGGCATTTCTCCCAATTCAAAACAAGGTTAGTTTCCTCACATCGCTTCAACACCAAAGACAAGTTAGCTAAGCAATCATCAAATGAAGATCCATACACCGAGAAATCATCCATAAACACTTCCATAATATTCTCAATATATTTAGAAAAAATAGCCATCATACACCTTTGAAAGGTAGCGGGTGCATTACATAACCCAAAATGGCATCCTCCTATATGCAAATGTTCCCCAAGGACATGTAAATGTTGTTTTCTCTTGGTCATCCGGGTGAATAGGGATTTGGAAAAACCCACTATAGCCATCTCTGTAACAAAAATGTGAGTGTTGAGCTAATCTCTCTATCATTTGGTCAATGAAGGGAAGAGGGAAGTGATCTTTCCTAGAGGCCACATTAAGTTTTCTATAGTCAATACACATTCTCCACCCCGTAACCGTCCTAGTTGGGATTAGTTCATTGTTCTCATTAGTTACTACGGTCATACCACCCTTCTTAGGAACAACATGTACGGGACTAACCCATTTACTATCCAAAATCGGGAAAATGATTCCCACATCTAGCAATTTTAGGATCTCTTTCTTGACTACCTCTTTCATAATAGGGTTCAATCTTCTTTGAGGTTCAATCGAAGGTTTATAGTTATCTTCCATCAAGATTTTATGCATGCCAAAGGAAGGTTTGATGCCAACTAAATCATCAATAGTGTAACCTATAGCTCTCCTATGAAATTTCAACTTATTCAACAATCTATCAAGCTCATCATCATTCAAAGATGCATTCACAATCACAGGATAAGTAGAATTTGAACCAAGGAAAGCATACTTTAAATGAGAAGGGAGAGGTTTGAGATCAAGTTTAGGAGGACCTTTATCGGTTGGAGATGATCCATACAATGTAGGTTGAGATGATTCTAAAGCCATGGAATACTCTCCAAGATTCCTTGAAACTTGATCAACAACTAAGGGACTTTTTGGAGAAACCACGGGCAAAACCACGGCCTTTGGCACAACCACGGGCGTGGAATTGGAGAAGCTGACACTTCTGGACATTACAGAGAGTTCCACGGGTGAAACCACGGGCGTGGTTCCTGCTCCCTGGCCGTGGTTCCTACAGTGATTCAGCACTACTTCGTGCACTTCAAATTCAGCACTTGTCTCCTTTTCTAATGCATCCAAATCTTGGATTTCTTCATTGCAATCATCTTCAACTCCTTTCTCCATCAAACTCAAGCTAAGGACCTTCTCAAGTGGGTCCTTGATCAAGATTGAGCTCACAACTTCTCTAGACTCCTCTTGCTCAACAATGTTGAAAACATCTTCACCAAGGGCTGGCCCCTTCATCATTGTAGACAGCTTAAACTTGATATTCTCTTCTCCTATGTTGAAGGAGAGGATCCCATTTTTGCAATCCACTAGCATCCGGATGTGGCTAAGAATGGCCTTCCCAAAATGATAGGAACCGGGTAGTCCGCCGGGATGTCCAAAACAAAAAAATCGATTGGCACATAGAACTTCCCAAGCTGAACTGGTATGTCTTCTAGGATCCCCACGGGGTGAGTGATTGAACGGTCCGCCATGCAGAGGGTCATCTTGACCGGCTTCGGTTCTCCTAGCCCAACCTTATTGCAAAGTGCAAGCGGGATAATGCTTACACTTGCTTCAAGGTCACATAGGGCTTCATATTGCACTTCTCCTACTCCAATTGGCACACAAAAAGATCCCGGATCTCTTAGCTTAGGAGGCATCTCCTCCCTCATGGTTTGAATCAACTCGGAAGATCCCTTTGTCATCCTCACTTCTCCATACTTCTCCAACTTCCTCTTGTTGGAGAGTATCTCCTTTAAAACTTTCCATAGGCCGGCATACCTAGAATAGCATCCATGAACGGAATGTTAATATGCAATTTAAACATGAGTTCAAGGAATTTACCGAAATGTTTATCCAAACGAGCTCTTGCTCGTGATTGTGGGAATGGTAGTGGTGGCTTGTATGGAGGTGGTGCCACATATGTTGACTCATCATCCTTGTTCTTGCCTCCTTCTTCTTGCAATGATTCTTCTTTCACTACTACTTGCTTTCCCTTCTCATTCCCCTTAGGTAAGAGATATTTCATGCTCAGTCCACTCCTTGTTGTAATGGCCAACACTTGGCCTCTTGGGTTGTCCTCGGTCCTTCCAAGAAGCTTTCCCGGATCCCTTTGTGCTTCACCCGGTTTTTGGAACACTTGTGCTTCTAGCACCTTTTGAGCCTTGGAAATGGATGTCACCGTGCTCTCAAGTCCACTCAACCTTCCAAGCAATTGTTCAAACATCATTTCGGTTCTATCCTTTGGAGGTTGAGCAAAGCCGGGTGGAGGCTCTTGTGAAGCATTAGGTGGTGGGGCTGCGCTTGTGGAAACGGGAGGGTTCAAGGCACCATCCGGGTTAGAATAGGAGAACCTGGGATGGTTGTGATTAGGCTGGTAATTTTTGTATTGCCGGCTGTTGTTGTTGAAGTTCCTTGGGCCTTGATAATTGTTGAAGTTACCCCTTCCCATGTAGTTAACATCCTCCTCTTTGGAAGCCAAGTTGACTTGCACTTGCACTTGAGGACTTGCTTGATTCTTCAAGGTTGTGGCACACAAATCCCTCAAAGACTTAAGCTCATTGTTGATTGCATCAAGTTAGTAATTGCTCATGGTAACTTCACTTACTTCATATACTCCCGGTTTCCTCCCATCACTCTTCCTATGGCAGTACTTCTCTATCATCAAGGCTTGCTTCTCTACAAACTTCCAAGCCTCATCCACATTCTTCTCCATGAATGTTCCTCCGGAAAGCGATTGGAGCTTGAATTGACTATCCTCATCAAGCCCCTTGAAGTATATCTCCAATAGCTCTATCTTCGGTATTCCATGGTGTGGACAATCTAGGAGGAGGTCTTTGAACCTCTCCCAAGATTTGAATAGGCTCCTCTATCCTTCATCACGAAGGCATTGATTTTCCCTCTTAGCTCGGTTGTCTTGGAAGGTGGGAAGAACTTTGTCAAAAACTCGGTTGTCATCTCCTCCCAAGTACTCACACATCCTAGTGGAATGGATTGGTACCAAGCCAAGGCTTTATCCTTAAGTGAAAAGGAAAAATCCCTAAGCTTATGGTTGTTGCTTTCCAATCTAGGTGGCCTTAGAGTCTCCATCAAGATCTCATAATTCATCAAGTGTTGATGAGGAGACTCTCCTTCCATCCCTCCAAATTGATTGTGCCGGATCATTTGTAGCACTTGAGGGCGGCGCTCGTAGTCATGGGTTGCGGGATCTCCTAAGTTTACACCCGGACGGTGCACTCTTTGGACTGGATCCATACGTTTCCCTAGCGTTTGTGGCTCCTCAATGATGATCGGCTCGAACCGAATATTAACCGCCGGCTGTAGTGGTGGTGGTGGTGGAGGTTGTTGACGATTAAGCTCCCTTTGGACAAGAGCTTGCCTAATCTCTTCAATTTCCCTCCTAATTGCTTTTTGCCTTTCATTGGCAAGTCTCCTCTCATTCTCCAAGGCTTCATCCCTTAGCCTAAGTTGCTCTAAGGCTTCATTCAACTCAACTTGAAGATCTCTTCCGGACATCTCCTTCTTCTTCTTAATGCTCTTGGATCTAGTCTTAAGGGTTTTCTCCGGTTTGGGATCGAATGGAGCTAAATCCTTGCCGCGAGATCTTCGCATGCACCTAAAGAATGAGAGATGTCCTAAAAATTCAAACACACAAACCAAACAAGATCAAAAGCATCAAGAAAGACGTACACTATAGACAATCACACACAATGATTCAATCTAGACCTAGTCCCCGGCAACGGCGCCAAAAACTTGTTATGCTAGGATTGTACGACACAAATCCAAGGCAAGAGTGCCAAGAACTCGTTCGCCCAAAACATGCACACACAAAGTCTTAAATTTATAACTCGATATAATTTCCTAACTCCTAGCGTACCCACAGTGTATGGGTCGTTTTGTAGCAAAGATAGTATTCCGTGGTCGAACACGAAGAGTAAGGTGAAATCAAATCAAACAAGTGATCATAGATAGTGGAAATCTAGTCTAAGAAAAGAGAAGGAAATAAAGAAATGAAAATCATGATATTTTTAGGTTTGGTTTTGTGGTGATCAAGCAAAGATCACAAATCATGCAAGGTTATAAATCAAACTAACAACTAAAGCTAGCAACACAAACAAGCAACTCAAACACAAGATATGTGATCAAAGAGAGAAAAACGGATTCTAGGGGTTAGGAATTCCGGTTATGGCTTTGGACTCAAGCTTCTAATCAACCTTAGACTAGCTATGGTAAGTTGGGAAGGAATGTTTCTCAAATGGGATCAATCACCTAGTAGGTCTCATGATCCACTAATCCCGCACCTAAGGTCCTATCACCGGGTAAGTCTATAGGAGCCTAAGGTTGGGAAATCTACACAAACCGGATTGCTATCTAGGGGTCAAACCTCTCCTTACCGGGTAAGTCTCGGGAAGGCTAGTCCTAAGCAACAATCCTAGCACAGTCAGTCCAATAGCGGCTTGTGAGGCTCACTACTACCTATAGTTCATCATCATTAGTACCTAAGAGCGAGAGTTACCGGGTAGATCTCTCCTCTCACTTAGTTTGCTAGCATTAGGTCACCCTAGGCTAGATTATGCTTAACAAACACTAGAATTTCTATAATCTAACATCCTAACATTCAAATTTGTCAATTCAAGTACAATAGAGAAAACCACGGGCCGATAATCCAAAACCACGGCCGTGGTTAGGCAAGATCAAACCGTGGTTTGTAATAGAGGTTAGGTTCGAACAATCAAATCATCCAAATATACTTTTAAATCTATTCTATCATAGTCCAAGCCATAACCATCATTCCGTTACCCTAGAATCACAACTATTTAGCCAACAATATGCATTTTAACATTCAAACTCAACAAGCAAACATTCATGGCTTCCATAGCAAGAAAATGAAATGAAAGAGAAATGAAACAAGTAGAAGCAAGAAACTTAGCTGAATATAAGTTTAAGAAAGACTTACAACCCTTCAAAAGAAGGTCCAAATCGTTCCTTACAATCCTTGTAAAATGTCATCAACAAAGGTCACTCAAAAATCACTCAAAACTCTAAAAACTCTAAGTTGATGTTGTCCTTCTTCCCCAAAATGAGAGTGTATTTCTTCCTCTCCAAGAGTAGCCTCCAATGGAATGATGTGTTGTGAGAGAGTGCGTGGGGGAGTCCCCTAGCAACAGCCTGCAGGACCACTTATATTTTCCACCAAGAGCAAGAGTCGGTTATGGAGATCGTGGGACAGCTGTCCAGAGAGAAGCACGGCCAAAGTTACGGCCAAAACCATGACCTCTGGACCGTGGAATCCTCTGTTCAGCTTCCTTTTGATCATTAAGCCACGAGTTGGTGCAAGGCTTGCACCAACAAGGTCCTATGTGTTCTCCTTTGCTCCTAGCTTGATTCCTAATGAGTCCGGAAGTGTGTCATCATGAGGAACGATCCTCGAATGTATCGATTAAGCTCCAAAATCTCACCAAAGTACCTATAAAACCGACAATAGTTCGTGTAGACGTCTATCTCGACAATATGCATAAATTAAGCGTAAACGTCATGAACTAATGCCAAACCATGCATGAATAACGGGAAAAACTATCTAAATGAATGCCTAAACTAACATCATAAATCGTGTTATCAATTACGAGGGAGTTCATCACTTCCTTTGAGCATAGTGTCGTTAATCGAATAGTATCCTTCCGGTTGATGGATCATACATATCATTTGTCCATTGCTCAGTTTGGAGCATTGTTTGGGTTTGTTGATACGTTCAATGGGACATTCCCTAGAGGTGTTACAACTGAAGAGTTTTGGTGAGAGATTGATATGATTGTAGGCCATGAGGACCGCTGGAAACCGGTCGATTCAAAAGCCAAGCTTATCTACCACCTTGCCCTCAAGATAGCCCATAGGATCCTATCTAAGTGTCTTTTCCCAAGGACCGAGACTCCCCAAAAGCTCAAGGCTGATGAGCTTTTCATTCTCTATTGTATGATCGCTAGTCACTCTCCGGATTGTGCCACGATGCTCGCCTCCACCCTTAGCAAGATTAAGAATAAATCAGCAGGAAACATTGGCTATGGAGGGATGGTAACCTATATTGCAAAACATTTAGGAGTTGATTATTCGGCATGTGAGAGGGTGGCTGCTGCGAGGCCTTTGGGGCTTCATGGATTTATGACTCGGGGGCTCTTGATTCCCTGCCACCGAGTTCCACCTAATGTTTCCATGCCTTGGGAAGACAAGGGAGGTAGAGGTATCCCATGGAGCACTGATTATTATCTTAGGACTAGGCGATAAAACTAGAAGGCTACGTTCCTTCCTATGCATGCAAAACTTTTAGGAGCTCCAACTTACATTCCCGAGGATTTACCTACTGAGGAGGCTGATGATGATGGTGCTGCTGATGTGGAGATGGGAGGTGATGAGTTCCCGGACATTGTAGGTGTTGACGGAGCTTTTGGAGATTTTTCAAGTCAGCCGGCAGATTTCCATGAGTCTGCTAGGAAATCCACTTACCACCAGCGGCCTTCCGCTTCTTCCTCGTCCAGACGTGCTAGTGTGAGTGAGTGTCCTACGTGGATGGAGAGTCCACCAGCTTGGATGAACCAGTAGTCAGCTTGGATGGGTGCTCCTCCAACTTTGATGAGAGCACCACCAGAGTGGATGCAGTAACGACCGGCATGGATGGATGAGCAGCCACCATGGGTATCCGAACGTACGTAGCGGATGGATCGCCTAGAGACCCGATTTAGTGAGCATGATGAAGAGCGCAAGGCAAATGGTAGGATCCTCCGTGACGTCTACCGACAGCAGTTTGGGCGTCCATTCGACCTCAACTTCTCCCCATATCCACCATCGCCTCCTATCTGATGAGATGATCGCTTGGTTCAAGCTACTCCACCGTCTTGGTGAGTTTTCTTAATTCTTTTTCTTTTCTTTTTTTTTTCTTACATTGAGGACAATGTGTATCTTAAGTATGGGGTGGGGTATGACTCCTCGTTGATGTAATAACTCGATACATTTGCTTTGCTTTATCCATGAACACTTGCATCTTTCTTTTCGTTGTCACATGTTTTCTTATTGCATTGCATGTTTAAGCTTTGAAAAACCCATAAAATTTTTAAAAATTTAAAATTTTTTATGCTTCTAGGATGATATGATCTTTGTGATGAATCTACTTGTGGATTGAATTTTTGATAACATTTATGTGCTTGAATTGAGTTATGAATTATGAAAGGATTTGAATATGTTGTTTGATCTTCTTGCAAGTTTCATAATGTGAAAGTTTTTTCTTTAAATCATATTGAGGAATGAAGGTTGAAATCACATTATAAGTTCTTCCGCTTCTTTATGAAATGATTAAGGCACCTCGATTTTTCTTGCTTGTTCTTTGTTCATCTAGCCCCTCAATGAAATTTTTTTATGTTTGATGTGGGAGGGCCATGAAAGAAAATTTGTGCTTTCAAAGTATAGAAAATAGGTTTGGGGAATTCAATCATGAAGATGAGTAACTCAGCACCATTAACATAGCCAGGTGTTTGTGTCTTGCCAAAGTCGGATTGAGCGATAGTCCTAACGGATTATGGTATGTGCATGAAGGTTTTGAGGCATCACGAAATTGAAAAACGCCAATATTCTAGGCTTCAGTTTTTGTGCACCGTTGTCCATACTTCCAAAAAGTAAAGTCGAAAAAGAATTTTGTGCTGAAAAGGGAGAGAAAAGCTCTCAAATGGTGGTTGATTCAAGTTTGCAAAAAGAAAAGAGTTTGTGTTGTTCCTTTTTCCCGAATTTGTCCACCACATTCCCTCATATGTATCCCACCTATTCACGTTTCTTGACCTTTACTTAGAAGTCCTTAAGATCTTTGGAATGTTGTTTGGCTTGGTGATCTAAATTGGATATTCACATGATTGATTTTGACATTGTTTTGGATAATGATGTTTGTCTTGAAGCATATGCAATATCTGAGGTTTCTCTTGCTTGACGTAATTTGATTTATTTACATAGAAGTTTTCAAGAGAACATGAAGCAAGATTTGAGGGTGATCTATTGATAAGAATCACAATACCAAAAAGATTGTCTTACCTTGTTTTGCATTCATATTTCATTCTACCTTGTGTTCTAGCTTTTGAAAACCTTGTTTGGGGACAAGCAAGAGGCAAGTATGGGGTATTTTGATAGCATGAAATATGACCATATTTTAGGCACATGTTTTGGTTGTTTTTCCCCCTTTTTGTGTATATGGATATTTGTTTGAAGCATTTATGAGCACATTCACCTATTATGTTTGTATAGAGATCTACACAAGCTTTGTTGTGTTCTTAGGTGAATAAAGGCTTGGATTGGAGCATATATGGAGTAAGTAAGAGTATTTGATCATGCTAGGCTTCAAGAGGATGCATTGGAGAAGCTAAGGAAGAAGCATGATTAGAAAGCTTTACGATACAAAAGCTTTCATGAAAGTTTTGAAGTTTCCACGGCCAAACAAGAAGAACCACGGCCGTGGTTTACTCATTGAGGTCGTGGAAAATCATGTCGAGAGCAAGGAAGTGGTTCCACAGTGCTTTCCACGGCCGTCGAAATTTGTTCTTGGCCATGGTTCTTGTAAAGGTTTGATGAAGGGTCATCCGAGCTAGCTCCATCTTCAACACCACAAGGAGCCCTAACAAGAGCTCAAGCCAAACGCCAAGCGGAGATGGATGCTATCTTCCTTGCCATGGTTCAAGAAGCTCACCCAAGCTCACCTCCAATGAGTCCAAGGCCCGTCATGATGCTTAGCCACGTTGGGCCAGCCAAGAAGAAGTCGAATGGAGCATAGGAGAGCCTCACGTGTGCATGTGCATGGATGAAGGCGTGAGCAAGGAGGCGTGAGCAAGGCTGGCGTGAAGCTAGTTAGAGAGTGTTAAATAAAGCCTAAAATTAGTCTATTTTATGGTTTTATTTAAAACACTCTAATTTGTAATTATTGAATTTATTTCTTTTCTATTTTTAGGAGAGAAGGTCTAGGTTGTATATAAACCTTTCTCTCTTCATTTTGTGATCAGAAACGTTAAACACATTGCCTAATTGCTAAATCGAACCTTTTGAGTTCAACCTATTGTGTCGTGAGAATTGTGGTGTTTGCATAGCTTTCTCGTTCTTGTGTGTGTCAATCTCCTTCGGGTTGTTGCTACAAGTCGAATCGAAGCAACCTCTTCGTGCCTTCGATAACTCTAGATCGATTGTGTGAAGTTGTAAGAAGCGGGGTTGAATCGTCATCGGTTTGGTTCTTGGATAATCGAATCCAAGGGTTCTATCGATTTTTCCTTTTCGGTTCTTCTTTCCTATTTCGTTTTCCCTCATTGTTTTTGCACGTTTCCTTGCATCTTCGTTTGCTGAATTTCGTTTGTTCTTGGTCCCGAAAACATGTTGCTCGTCTAGGTCCGTTCTTCGCGGCTAATCCCCGTATCAATTGGTATCAAAGCTAATTGACGTTCAACCTACAAAAAGAGTCGGTAAATCATTCAAAAACCAAAAGTGTCAATTTTTCTTGTTTGAGTCTTGCTTTGTTTTGAGTCTATTGCCATTGTCATTTCTATTCCAAGTTTTTGATTGAACTAACAAGTTTGTTGCTATTGTTTGTGAAATTTGGACACCGGCACCACTCCCACACCACGCCTACACCGCGCCTACCACCAGCCCTTGTGCCGACCACCACGCCGCCATCAGCCTTGTCCCACGTCCAAACACCACTCACTAAACAAACCCTAAATTTTCAAAAAAAAAAAACCAGAAGAAGGCTGATCCGTCCAGCCTATTTTCCAGCCCCTCTCTCTCCTCCACATTTTCAGCCTATTTTTTTTGAATTTTCACCCTTGGTTAGCTATTTACTTGGTCAACTCTATCCTCTTGCAACTAATTAGATTTTCTTAGCATTTTTGTTTTATTTTTCTTTAATTCCAGCAGTAAGTTAAAAAAAAAGAAAGGAAAATCCGAATTCAAAAAAAAAAAGAAGAAAGAAATAAAAGAAAAAGAAAAGAAAAGAAAAGAAAGAGAAAAGAAATCAGCATTAGTATTTATTTCATTCTTGCTAGCTTATTCTTGTTTTATTTCATAGTTTGTAATAGTTGAAGTTGTGCTTGCTAAGTGTTATTGTTCAGCAACCAAAGAGGATTACAAAGGAGCTCATCTCACTCAAAAGTTGTGCTTGCTAAGTGTTATTGTTCATCCACCAAAAAGGACTACAAAGGAGCTCATCTCACTCAAAGGGACCAAGCCATTCACGCCTAGCCTAGCTTCACCCTAGCCTAGCCACGCCTTGGCCCTCGCCTAGCTCACTTCACTCGAGCCACGCCTTAGCCTTGACCAGCCCTTCTACACACACCTTCGGTGTCCAAGGTTTGCTTGCTTAGGCTTGACGAGTAAGTTCTTTCAAGGCTTATCTTGAGTTCAAATTTTGAGTCCATACTTAGTTGCATATAACATTCGTGCAACTTGTCCTTTCCGTTTTGAGTCTTTTCTTCTCTTTTATTGAGTCAAACACGTTTTTAATCGAATTTTGCTTCTACTTTAAAGCTTTTGTTTGGCTAAGTATTGAACTCACGTGAGGTTTTTCACTAATACAAGACGAGCCATCAACAAGCTTGTTGAGCACCACTAGAGAGTGAGAGTTTACTTTCGAGTGATACACTTGTGAGGCCTTTTTGTTTTAAGCTAACCTAACGTGTTTGAGTGTTTTAGAGTCTTCGAACAATGTCAGGAACTCCCACAGGTACGCCGAGACCCGAGCCTATTTCCCCGGAGTTGTTTAACCTTATCAAGGGCTTGAAAGATAGCATTGAAGGGTTAACTACAAGGCTGTCCAACTTGGAGGCGTCTAAGGTAGTTCCGGAGCCTCAGCCACTAGGAGGCAATAGGGAGGTAGGAGACCACTTGAGAGCTCAACACCAAGGGCAAGACCGATTACCACTCCAAAGTCAACAAGAGGCGTTTCAAGCAGCCCGACACTCTAATGCCACGCAGCCCTCTCGGAATATCAAGGCTTAGGCCACACCGTGTCCCAACCGGGATGGAGCAATCTTGCTTTCGAGGAGCACATTTCTATCCCTTTTTCTCCTATTATACATGATAATATGCCTTACTATCCTCAATAGTTTCAGAATCCAGCTTATGAGCAGGATGAGGACGGTGATGGAGATGACAAGGAATGGAGGCCAAACGGGCGAAGGGAGCGCCAACAGCCCCGGAGATCTCATGACGGCCGGCGCCAAGACGAGCAGAGGCGTGAGCCCTATGGTGGCCAGCCAAGGAGGGAGCGAGATCCGGAGTATGATGGCCTTGGTAAAGTAAAGGTGAAGATCCCAACTTTGAAGGCAAATGTGACCCGGACGTGTACATGGCTTGGGAGGCAAAGATAGAGCAAATATGGTCATGCCATAACTTTCCCGAGCATAAGAAGGTACATTTCGCAGCTCTTGAGTTTATTGATTATGCTATGATATGGTGGGATGATTTGGTGAAGGAAAGGAGGAGAACTTTGGATGAACCGGTAGTTACTTGGGCGCACATGAAGGCCTTGATGAGAGCTCGGTTTGTGCCTCAACATTACACTAGGGAATTGAAGCAAAGGTTGGAGAACTTGAGGCAAGGAGCCATGACCGCCGAGGAGACCTATAATGCCATGCAAATGGCCATAGTAAAGGCTAATGTGCGAGAGGATGAAGAGATAGATCTTTTTCCCTATAGCTCTAGGTATCTTCGTATTCTCAATTCAAGTTTTTCTAACGAGATAGATCTTTTTCCTTATAGCTCTATGACAGAATTGCTCCACCTAGCAATCAAAGTAGAAAGGAAAATGAAGGCAAGAAGTCAAGGAGGTAAGGATGCCTATAGCGCGCCTAGCTCATGGAGGAGCCAAGGAGGTTGCCAACAAGGGAATTACAACCGGGAGGTGCCAAGCAAGGAGAAGCTAGCCCCGGAGCAAGGAGGTCCACGCAAGGCTCCTTATTCAGCCCCTACCAAGCCCACGGCTACACTACCTAAAGGCACTCAAGAGAGTACTTCTAACCCTTCATCTAGAGCTAGGGATATTGTATGTTTTAAGTGCCAAGGAAGAGGGCACATGATGAAGGATTGTCCTAACAAAAGAACTTTGCTAGTTAACCATTTAGGGCAATATGAGTCCGAATATGAGCATGAGCATGATAATGATGATTTTGAGCTTAATATGCATGATCATGATGATTTGGATGATGATGGGATTGAATATGAGCAAGGAGATTGTTTATTAGCTAAGAGAGTGTTATTTGATCATCCTAGCTCATTCCTAGCTAACACTTCCATGATTTGTGATAAAAGTCTTGAGCATGATAATTCTTTGATAGCTAGGAGGACTTTAAGTGTACAACCTGCTCCTTGTGAAGATAACCAAAGAGAAAACTTGTTTCACACTAGATGCTCGGTTAAAGGAAAGGTTTGTAATGTTATTATTGATGGAGGAAGTTGTTGCAATATTGCTAGCACCGAAATGATATCTAAGTTGCAAATTCGTATATTTTATCACCCTAGGTCATATAAGCTGCATTGGATGAATGAATGTGGTGAGTTAAAGGTTAATAGGCAAGCTAAGATCACTTTTACTTTAGGCCATTATGAAGATACGGTTTTATGTGATGTTGTGCCTATGCAAGCTTGTCATGTGTTGTTAGGCCGCCCTTGGCAAACCGTGACTCTTAAGCCTATGACTCCCTTGCAGATTGCGGAGGCATTTGAGAAGAAGAAGGCAAGTGAGCAAGAGCAAGGACAAGCTAAGAAGGGGAGCAAGCCGTCGAGCCAAGACCCCTCCCTAGCCACGCCTTCTAACCACCAGCCTAGCACCCTTGTGTCCACGGCCACAAAACAGCCCACAACAGCCTTGTTAGCTTCCAAACTTGAGCTACAAAATGACTACCTACCCTTAGACACCACCTTGATGATGTTGTGTAAGGAGCTCACCTTGATGAGTGATGAAGCCAAGGCTAGCTTACCACCTACTATCTCAGCCATCCTTGAGGAGTTTAAGGATGTGTTTCCGGAAGAAATACCACATGGCCTTCCACCTTTGAGAGGCATTGAGCACCAAATTGACCTTATCCCCGGCGCCACACTCCCAAATAGACCAGCCTACCGAATGATCCCAAAGGAGAGTCAAGAGATCCAAGCGCAAGTTCAAGACCTCCTAGACAAGGGCTACGTGAGGGAGAGCTTAAGTCCGTGCGCCGTACCCGTGCTCTTGGTGCCTAAGAAGGACAACACATGGAGGATGTGTGTTGATTGTCGAGCTATCAACAACATCACCATCAAGTACCGCCACCCTATTCCCCGCCTAGATGACATGCTTGATGAGCTACATGGCGCCACCACCTTTAGCAAGATAGACCTACAAAGTGGCTACCATCAAATCCGAATGAAGGAGGCGGACGAGTGGAAAACAGCCTTCAAAACTAAGTTTGGTTTGTATGAATGGCTTGTTATGCCATTTGGGTTAACTAATGCTCCTTCTACTTTTATGCGCTTAATGAACTATGTTTTGAGACATTTTATAGGGAAGTTTATTGTAGTATACTTTGATGATATTTTAATCTATAGCAGGTCCCTAGAGGAGCATGAAGAACATCTAAGGGAAGTAGTTCTTACCCTTAGGGCTGAACACTTGTATGCTAATCTTAAGAAATGTAGCTTTTGCACTAATGAGGTTATATTTCTTGGTTTTGTAGTGACTACACAAGGCCTACAAGTGGATGAGGAGAAGATTAGAGCAATCAAAGATTGGCCCACGCCAACATCCATCAGCCAAGTAAGGAGTTTCCATGGGCTTGCAAGCTTCTATAAGCGCTTTGTGAGAGACTTTAGTACCATTGCCGCGCCCTTGACGGAAATTTGCAAGAAGCATGCGCCATTTGTGTGGGAGGAGGCGCAAGAACGTGCCTTTAGCAAGCTGAAATTGGTCTTAACCGAGGCGCCCTTGCTAGATCTTCCCGACTTCACTAGGCCCTTTGAAGTGGAGTGTGACGCCTCGGGCATTGGCATAGGTGGCGTGCTCATGCAAGAAGGTAAGCCTATTGCCTTCTTTAGTGAAAAGCTCAAAGGAGCATGTCTTAATTACTCTACCTATGATAAAGAGTTATATGCTTTGTTTAGAGTGCTTAAGACATGGCAACACTACTTGTGGCCTAGAGAGTTTATTTTACATTCCGATCATGAGTCTTTGAAGCATTTTCGGAGTCAAGATAAACTAGATAGGAGGCATGGTAGGTGGATGGAATTTATTGAGACTTTTCCCTATGTTATCAAGTATAAAAAGGGAAAAGACAGTGTAGTGGCGGATGCCCTCTCTAGGAGGTACACATTGTTGACTACATTGGATGCTAAGGTATTAGGCTTTGTTTACATTAAGGAGCTCTATGAATCTCATATTGAATTTGGTGATACATATAAGTTATGTGTGCAAAAAGGTTCCTTAGATAAATACTATTTGTTTGAGGGTTTTTTGTTTCGAATTGATAAGGAGTGCATACCTAGGTGTTCCCTTCGATTGTTGTTAGTAGAGGAAGCCCATAAAGGAGGTTTAATGAGTCATTTTGGAGGGATAAAACTTAATTTATGCTGCACTCACACTTTTATTGGCCACACATGCTTAGGGATGTTGAAAATGTGCTTAAAAGATGCTTAGAATGCCTTAGAGCTAAATCTAAAGTGAAGCCTCATGGATTGTACACACTTTTGCCCATCCAACAGCCCCTTGGGAAGGCATTACTATGGACTTTATTGTGGGATTGCCTAGGACTAAAAGAGGTAGGGACTCGATTTTTGTGGTTGTAGATCGTTTCTCAAAAATGGCTCACTTTATTGCTTGTCACAAAACTGATGATGCGGCCAATGTAGCTAATCTATTCTTTCGGGAAGTAGTTAGGTTACATGGAATTCCAAGGACAATAGTAAGTGATAGGGATGTTAAGTTCTTAAGTTATTTTTGGAAGACTCTTTGGGGAAAGCTAGGCACGAAATTGTTATTTTCTACATCAAGCCACCCCCAAACTGATGGGCAAACGGAAGTAACTAATAGGACTTTAACCACACTTTTAAGGGCTGTCATAAAAAAGAATCTAAAGGAATGGGAGGATGTTTTGCCACATGTTGATTTTGCCTATAATAGAGTTGTGCATTCGTCTACTTCCATCTCTCCATTTGAGTGTGTTTATGGTTTTAATCCACTAACCCCTTTTGATCTTACACCGTTGCCTAAGAAGGAGCGAGTGGATTTTAGTGCTAAAACGCAGGTTGAACACATCAAGGAGCTACATAGGAGGACAAGGATTAAGCTTGAGGAGAAAGGCAAATACAATGCAGCCAAGGCAAACCAAGGAAGGAAGAAGGTTACATTTGAGGCCGGTGACCTTGTATGGCTACACTTGAGGAAGGAGAGGTTTCAACAACTTCGGAAGTCCAAGCTCTCTCCAAGAGGAAACGGGCCATTCAAGGTGCTACACAAGGTTGGTGACAATGCCTATGTGCTAGACTTGCCGGACGACTATGCTTGTGATCCCACATTCAATGTGAGGGATCTAAGCCCTTTTCCACCCCTTAGTGATGATCAAGGAAATTCGAGGTCGAATTCTTTTAAAGAAGGGGAGAATGATGAAGGGTCATCCGAGCTAGCTCCATCTTCAACACCACAAGGAGCCCTAACAAGAGCTTAAGCCAAACGCCAAGCGGAGATGGATGCTATCTTCCTTGCCATGGTTCAAGAAGCTCACCCAAGCTCACCTCCAATGAGTCCAAGGCCCGTCATGATGCCTAGCCACATTGGGCCAGCCAAGAAGAAGTCGAATGGAGCATAGGAGAGCCTCACGTGTGCATGTGCATGGATGAAGGCGTGAGCAAGGAGGCGTGAGCAAGGCTGGCGTGAAGCTAGTTAGAGAGTGTTAAATAAAGCCTAGAATTAGTCTATTTTATGGTTTTATTTAAAACACTCTAATTTGTAATTATTGTATCTATTTTTAGGAGAGAAGGTCTAGGTTGTATATAAACCTTTCTCTCTTCATTTTGTGATCAGAAAAGTTAAACACATTGCCTAAGTGCTAAATCGAACCTTTTGAGTTCAGCCTATTGTCTCGTGAGAATTGTGGTGTTTGCATAGCTTTCTTGTTCTTGTGTGTGTCAATCTCCTTCGGGTTAGTGCTACAAGTCCAATCGAAGCAACCTCTTCGTGCCTTCGATAACTCTAGATCGATTGTGTGAAGTTGTAAGAAGCGGGGTCGAATCATCATCGGTTTGGTTCTTGGATAATCGAATCCAAGGGTTCTATCGATTGTTCCTTTTCGGTTCTTCTTTCCTATTTCGTTTTCCTTCATTGTTTTTGCACGTTTCCTTGCATCTTCGTTTGCTGAATTTCATTTGTTCTTGGTCCCGAAAACAAGTTGCTCGTCTAGATCCGTTCTTCGCGGCTAATCCCCGTATCACGGTCGCCACGTGTCATATTTGTCACGTCAACAGCAGTTATTGGGCTTTTGTTAACCTACTTTTCTCCTATAAGAACGTTGGAAAAAGAGAGAAATATCATCATTGGCTAGAGCGATATTTCGAGTCATTGCTTAGAGAGATTTGGAGGATATATTATTGCGTAAAGGGAAGATTTGGAGAACTACACATTTGAAGATTGTGTAGTTGAGAAAGATCTTAGGGTTTCATCTTGAAGGCGAATTGACATTCCGTTCTTCTTTGTTCCTTGAGATTTGTGAGAGATTCTTAACTTGTTCTACATTCATTGAAAGCAGTTTGCGATTATTGTGTTTGATTGACGTTTGTTTTGAGTTTATTATTTAGATTTCAAGGTTTATCCTATTTCTCTTTTATATTTATTTTTTATGTGATTATGATGATTCTTGGCTAAAAACCTTAAGCGATTCTAAGGTGAAGGGTTGATAGTTGTGGCATAGATGATGATAGATTGAACCAAAACAGATTGGACCCTGAGAGTTGCGAGAAACCTCGTCGTCGAGGCGTTCCACAACCTATTCTTTAGTTCCGCGGCCGGGGTTCTTCAAGATCCAACCTTGGTTTTCCTCCGTCGTACGTTCTTTGCTTTTGCTTTGATCCAAAGTTAAAGATTTTCTTTAACCTAGCCGTGGCTTACCTTTTCTAGGTAGTAGTGAGACTCAACATCCTCTACTTCGGTTTCGAGTGTCACAACCTTAACCGTTTTGACCTATCTTTTTTACCCTTGGGTTTGAGCATGGGTATTTGAGAGCTTAATCTTATTGTTTGATCCTTTCTATATTGCAGCCTCAACAACCTTTATAGAGAGAGTCTTTGGGTGAGACGCATGGATTTTGGAACTTCACCGTACAATTCCCTACCTTAGATGTACTTTTGCAATCCCGACTTTGTCATTTTATCCTTAGAATATCTTGAATCAAATGCCACAATTGAATAACTGAATCTTTAGAATCGTTGTTTTCTCAAATAATCTTTATAAAAGCTTTTTATTTGCAAGACGATTTTGTAAACTGAATTTGTTCCCCCCAAATCCGTGAGTTTGATACTTTGGAATTCTTGCTTTACTACGCCGATCCGTACACTGCAGGTTCGCTTTGCTTTGATTTCAGTTTTATATATTTAAGACTTTGACGCACACATTTTCGAGCGAACAAAACCCATGGGAATCAAAGATAGGCCAAAGAGGTTAAGGCTATGACACTCATTACCTAAGTAGAGGGTGTTGAGTCTCATAACTAACTAGAAAAGGTAAGCCAAGGCTAGGTTAGGGTCAATCTGTAACATTGGATCAAAGTAAAAGCAAAACACGTCAAACAGCAGAAACCACAGTCAGTTCTTGAGGAACCACGGCCATGGAACTCAAGAAAAGGCCGTGGAAAGGTACGACGGCGAGGTTTCTCGCAACTCTCAAGGGCCAATCTATTTTGGTTCAATCTATCAATATCTATGCCACAACTATCAACTCTTCACCTTAGAATCGCTTAAGGGTTTTAGCCAACAATCATTGTCATCAAATTAATAATCAAGATTAGAAGAAAGAAAAGATAGAACTTTTAAAACTGAATAATGAATGTAAAACCAATCTCAAATAACTCAAAACCGTGCTTGTGTTCAATGAATCCATAATAGAGATAGAAATCTCTCACAAATCTTAAAGAACAAGAAGAACAAGATGTCAATGATACGGGATGATCCGTGATTGAGTCGATCTAGGCACAATGATCTCGAATTTGGCTGAATGAAACGAATTCAGAATGCGGAATGAAACGAAGATGGTGAATGGCGCAGGAGGGTGAGAGAAGAACTAAAGAGAGTCAACGAAGGAACCAAGGCTGAAGAGCCAAAACCCCAATCGTGAATGCTCTGGACCCGTCTCCAATACAACTTTACACTAGCTCCGGCTGGACTAGCAGAAAGAGGGACTCGTGAAGGCTCGAAGCACCAATCCGAAGGCGGTTGACACAAACAAGCTCAGCCAAGCAACAACAACAACGCCAACCAAAAACTCTCTTGTTCTTTGATTGATTTTGTGAAATGATTACAAATGTAATTCTAAGCAATTGGGAATAACGTAACTAATCTGCACCTAATAAGAGGCTATAAATAGACTCTTTTATCTAGACAAAATAAAGAAAAGAAATTAAAAACATTAGTGGCAAGGTGGTAATAAGAGAGCTTCCTCTAATGTAGCTAACAACCTAACAAACCACTAATCAGCATGGAAATAGGCTGAATTATTCAAACATATCTTTGGGAGTGAAAGCTGGACGTTTTTAACGTTTTTAAAGAGCCAAATGGGCTATCCGAATGGGTTGCATTGTTCAACAGATCCATGAGTGATTTGGATGTGTTTAAAGAGCCCAATTGATGATCCGAATGAGCTGAATTGTTACTCTCTTGGGCCTCTTTAAACGTGATCAGTTGGCTGCCTTCTTGGGCTGTTTTAGATGTGAGCAGCAGCCTACCCTCTTGGACGTGTTTGCTTGCCTCCCCTCTTGGGCTGCCTTGGACGTGAGCAGCATGCTATCCTCGTGGGCTGCTTTGGACGTGATCAACATCTCCTCTCCTGGGCTGCATTGGACGTGGGCAACAACCTCCTCTTGGGCTGCATTGGCATGAGCAACAACCTCCCCTTGGGCTGCATTGGCGTGAGCAACAACCTCCTCTCATGGGCTGCATTTTACGTGAGCAACAGCCTGCATGGTCTCCTCGAGCTACATGGGAAGTGAGTACGTCGGCATGGTCTTCTTGCTTGGTTCGCTTGCTCCTACATTCACCAAAAGATTAACACATGATGTATGGAAGTTAAATGGTTCACACATTGTGTCAAGCAATAGCACTTCCCTTGACATAACTTCTTGGATCTCCTTAGCTCTTGCTCTAGTAATGGGACCTTGATAGCTTCCATGTGATGGTCCTACATCATCCACTCCTTCTTGGAAAGAATTCGACCCCGAATTTTCATCTTGTTCCGAATCTGCTTCATAGGGGCTCAAATCTCCTACATTAAAAGTGGTGCTAACTCCATATTCTTCCGGTAAGTCCAACACATGTGCATTGTCATTAATCCGGTGTAAGACTTGGAATGGTCCATCTCCTCGTGGTGCTAGCTTGGAATGACGTTTTGTTGGAAACCGATCTTTCCTTAGATGTAGCCAAACTAAGTCGCCGGGCTGGAAAACCATTTTCCGACGTCCTTTGTTATTCCGAGCTGCAGTTTCAACGCCTTTCTTGTCAAGTGCAGCCTTGGTCTTAGCATGAAGTTTCTTAATGTAATCCACCTGTTCCAAAGCATCAAAAGCTACTCGATCCTTTCGAGGAATCGGTAATAAGTCCAAAGGAGTTAAAGGGTTAAATCCATAAACACATTTGAAAGGTGATAACGAAGTGGAAGAATGCATGGTGCGATTATAAGCAAACTCAATATGTGGTAACATGTCTTCCCATTCTTTTAAGTTATCTTTCAACATGGTTCTAAGAAGGGTCGTTAGGGTCCTATTGGTGACTTCCATTTGCCCATCTGTTTGGGGATGACTAGAGGTCGAGAATAGTAATCTAGTGCCCATTTTACCCCAAAGTGTCTTCCAAAAGAAACTCAAAAACTTGACATCCCTATCACTAACGATAGTTTTAGGTATTCCATGCAATCTCACTATTTCTTTAAAGAAAAGATTAGCAACATTATATGCATCATCAGTTTTATGACATGGAATAAAATGTGCCATTTTAGAGAATCTATCTACTACCACAAAAATTGAATCTCTTCCTTTCTTAGTCCTAGGTAGTCCAACAATGAAATCCATACTTATGTCCTCCCAAGGGCCATTAGGCGTCGGTAAGGGCGTATACAGCCCGTGGGGTTGTACTCTAGCTTTGGCCTTAAGACATTCAATGCACCTCTTAAGCATGTGTTCTACATCCCTTAACATATGAGGTCAATAAAAGTGAGTTTGCAACATGTGATAAGTTTTGTCCCTCCCAAAATGCCTCATTAAACCTCCTTTATGGGCTTCTTCCACCAATAAGATCCTAAGGGAACATCTAGGTATGCAAATCTTATCTACTTTAAACAAGAAACCTTCAAACACAAAGTACTTATCATAAGGGCCTTGAGTAGTGCATCTATGAAATATCTTCCCAAATTCAGCATCATCCACATATAATTCTTTAATGAAAGTAACACCTAACATCCTAGAATCCAAAGTGGTGATTAAGGTGTATCTCCTAGATAATGCATCCGCTACGACATTATCCTTTCCTTTCTTATACTTGATAATGTAAGGAAAGGTTTCTATGAACTCCATCCACCTACCATGCCGTCTATCTAGCTTATCTTGGCTCCTAAAGTGTCTAAGTGAATCATGATCGGTTTTCAAAACAAACTCTTGAGGCCAAAGGTAATGTTGCCATGTTTTGAGTACTCTAAACAAGGCATACAATTCTTTGTCATATGTAGAATAGTTTAAGCATGCACCTTTCAATTTTTCAATAAAGAAATCTAGAGGCTTACCTTCTTGCATAAGGACGCCGCCAATACCAATGCCGGATGCGTCGCATTCAACCTCAAAGGGTTTGGTGAAGTCCGGTAGAGCTAGTAGTGGTGCGTGGGTGAGGCGTCTCTTGAGCTCTTCAAAGGCTCTTTGCTGCGGTTCATTCCACTCAAACGGAACCTTCTTTTTGGTCAAAGCCGTGAGTGGTGCTGCAATGGTGCTAAAATCTCTCACAAACCTTCTATAGAATGTAGCTAAGCCATGGAAGCTCCTCACGTCACCAACTGTCCTAGGAATCGGCCAATCATTGATTTCCTTAACCTTGTCCTCATCCACTTGCAAACCATTGACACTTACTACAAAACCAAGAAAAATCACTCGGTTAGTATAGAAATCACATTTTTGAATATTAGCATACAAGTATTCTATACGCAATGTAGCAAGCACATCTCTCAAATGATTTTCATGCTCCTCTAATGTCTTACTACAGATAAGAATGTCATCAAAGTAGACTACAACAAATAAACCAATATAAGGTCCCAAAATATGATTCATTAATCTCATGAAAGTACTAGGAGCGTTAGTTAAGCCAAAAGGCATTACTAGCCACTCATAGAGACCAAATTTTGTTTTAAAAGCTGTTTTCCATTCATCCCCTTCCCTCATTCTAATTTGATGGTAGCCACTCCTAAGGTCAATCTTAGTGAAAATGGTAGCTCCATGTAACTCATCAAGCATATCATCTAAACGGGGAATTGGGTGTCTATACTTGATAGTAATGTTATTGATTGCTCTACAATCAATACACATTCTCCAAGTATTATCCTTCTTGGGTACTAGCAGGACGGGAACGGCACAAGGACTAAGGCTTTCCCGCACATACCCCTTATCTAGCAAGGCTTGAACTTGGTTCTGAATTTCCTGTGCTTCCGTAGGGTTCATCCTATAGGCGGGCCTATTGGGAAGAGTGGCTCCGGGTATTAAATCTATTTGGTGTTCAATGCCCCTAATGGGCGGCAAGCCGGCTGGAATCTCCTTAGGAAAAACGTCTCTAAATTCGTCTAACAGCCCTTGAATAGATCTAGGAAGTGGGTTCGTAGAGTCATGAGGCACATTCACTAGAGATTTACACAAACTCATCATTAGCACATTAATAGAAGCATAGTTAGTGACATATTCATTCCTAGACTCAAGATAGCTACTTGTTGGTTGTACTAACAATGTTTGATGGGTTTTGTTCTCTTTACTCTTAGGCCGTGTGATCTTAGGCTTTGGAGGGGTTCCTTGCTCTACCCTCTTGTTCTCATAATACTCGGCTATTTGTAAAGGTGTCATAGGTTTAAGTGTTAAAGGTTTACCCTTATACTCAAAGCTATACTTGTTAGAAAACTCATCATGGACAACTTTCCTATCATATTGCCATGGACGACCAAGCAACAAGTGACAAGCATTCATAGGCACAACATCACATATAATAACATCCTCATATGATTCTAATGTTATATTGACCTTAGTTTGCTTATTGACCTTAAGTTCTCCACACTCATTCATCCATTGTAGTTTATATGGCCTAGGGTGATAAAATGTAAGAAGTTGTAATTTGTTTACCATTTCAGTGCTAGCTATGTTACAACAACTTCCTCCATCAATTATCACATTACACACTTTTCCTTTAATGCTACACCTAGTATAGATTTTCACGTTGTTTATCCTCACAAGGTGCTAGTTGGACATGCAAAGTTCTCCTAGATATCAAAGATTCACCTTGTTCATACTCAATGCAATCATCATTCTCATTTTGTTCATTGTCATCATTTAAGGCATTTTCATCATCTAATTCCACATCATCCTCACTCTCATATTCTCCTAGATGATTTATGATCAAAGTGCATTTATTAGGACATTCTCTACTCATGTGACCTCTACCTTGGCATTTAAAACACACAATGTCCCTAGTTCTAGAGTTAGAGATAGGACTACTCCCTCGATGATCACTTGAAGGCTCATTCAAGGATCGTGGTGTAGTGGACGGTGTAGAAGACCTTCTTTGCCCTTCTTGGCCCATAGGTTCCGGTTTCCTCTCCTCCTTCCGGCCGCCTTGCTCCCTGTTGTGGTTAGACAGCCGGCTGTTTTGTGCTTTCCACGCATTGGGCGTCCCGGGAGGTGGCTTGTAGTCCCGGTTTTGCACCTTAGTCTTCCTTTCCACCTTGATGGCCAAGTGTAGTAATTGCTCCATGGTTCTTTATTGATACATATCAACCTCATTAGCCAAATTAGAATTCAGAATACGAAGGTACCTTGCCATAGTGTTTTCTTCATCCTTTAGAACGTTGGCCTTCACCATAGCAACTTGCATATTCGTATAGGTTTCCTCAGTGCTAAGTGAGCCTTGTCTCAAATTTTCCAGCCGTTGTCGAAGCTCTCGGGTATAGTGAGGTGGAACGAACCTAGCCCTCATTAGAGCCTTCATATGCTCCCATGTGCTGATTTGAGGATCCAAGGTTCGAACTCTTTCTTTGACTACGTGATCCCACCATACCAAAGCATAGCCTTGGAACTCGAGAGCGGCTAGTTGAACCTTCCTACGCTCCCTGAAGTTGTGACACAACCAAATCTGCTCAACTTTAGTTTCCCACTCCGTGTAGACGTCGGGATCACACTTTCCTTCAAAAACGGGAATTTTGATTTTGACCTTTCCGAGCCCGTCTTGCTCTTGATAGGGCCGAAGGTTATCTCGTCCTTGCCTTGGCTGCTGGAATGGCCGATTGTAGCCCTCCCACGTGTGGTCCACAACTCCATTCCGTCGCTGAAAGTCATCAACAAATGGTGGCATGCTAGAAGCATTAGGAAGGACGTTGGACTGTACATTACCTTGATCCGGAGGATCCGGCTCTCTAGTAACACGTGAAGGACCGCCAAACTCATAGTTGGTTCTCAAAGGTGGTGTTCCGGCTGGTGGTGTTCGTGCTTCCATAGTCTCCACTCGCTTGGATATTTTAGCTACGGAATCGGACAATTGTTTCAATAGACTGATCATCTCAGGTGTGACGGTCTCGCTACTCGACTTGCTGGGACTTAGGGACCTGGACATGCTCAAGTAACAAACAAAGAAACTGGTTAGGTTAGAAAAACAAAGATCTCACTTGTGTATCGCTCACACTCTCGTTGGTATTGCCTAGCTGGTGGCTCGAGTTGTAAGGATCCAACACCTTAAGATCGCGATTTCCGAACCTTCTTAGCAACCCTTTGGAACTAGAACTGTTGAAACTGAATGTTAGTGTCGGAGATGAATCAAGACACCCCTAATTGGAGTCTTAACCGTTGGGTTGGTGTAGGTACGGTGAATGTGTTTAGAATGACGTTTTGAGATGATTGAAAGAGTTTACTTTGTGCTTGATTAATAAAAACAAGGGCCAGCCGTTTTTTTGTACTGTTTTTTTTTTTTTGAAAGATATCTTAGACTTTGTCAAAGATTTGTAGGAGAGAGAAGTAACCGTAATTGATTGCAGATAGGGTTACCGAAACGTGTATGCAGTGTTTGATCTTTCTCTTTTGTTTTGTTTTCGTTTTGTGTTTGCCTCTCCTCAAGATGTTGTCCGGATTTTGAATTGGCACACTTCAAGCACAAGTTAGATCTCAATTGGATAAGCAATAAGGTTAACAAGAAGAAGAAGTGATCAATTGTACCAACTGTGCTCTGATACCAACTGATACGGTGTTAATCCATGTTTGAGTCGATCAAGGCACAATGATCTCGAATCCGGCTGAATGAAACGAATTCAGAATGCGGAATGAAACGAAGATGGTGAATGACGCAGGAGGGTGAGAGAAGAACCAAAGAGAGTCAACGAAGGAACCAAGGCTGAAGAGCCAAAACCCCAATCGTGAATGCTCTAGACCCGTCTCCATTACAACTTTACACTAGCTCCGGCTGGAGTAGCAGAAAGAGGGACTCGTGAAGGATCGAAGCACCAATCCGAAGGCGGTTGACACAAACAAGCTCAGCCAAGCAACAACAGCAATGCCAACCAAAAACTCTCTTGTTCTTTGATTGATTTTGTGAAATGATTATAAATGTAATTCTAAGCATTTGGGAATAACGTAACTAATCTGCAACTAATAAGAGGCTATAAATAGACTCTTTTATCTAGACAAAATAAAGAAAAGAAATTAAAAACATTAGTGGCAAGGTGGTAATAAGAGAGCTTCCTCTAATGTAGCTAACAACCTAACAAACCACTAATCAGCATGGAAATAGGCTGAATTATTCAAACATATCTTTGGGAGTGAAAGCTGGACGTTTTTAACGTTTTTAAAGAGCCAAATGGGCTATCCGAATGGGCTGCATTGGTCAACAGATCCATGAGTGATTTGGATGTGTTTAAAGAGACCAATTGATGATCCGAATGAGCTGAATTGTTACTCTCTTGGGCCTCTTTTAACGTGATCAGTTGGCTGCCTTCTTGGGCTGTTTTAGATGTGAGCAGTAGCCTACCCTCTTGGACTGCCTTGGACGTGTTTGCTTGCCTCCCCTCTTGGGCTGCCTTGGACGTGAGCAGCAGGCTATCCTCGTGGGCTGCTTTGGACGTGATCAACATCTCCTCTCCTGGGCTGCATTGGACGTGGGCAACAACCTCCTCCTGGGCTGCATTGTACGTGAGCAATAGCTTGCATGGTCTCCTCGAGCTGCATGGGAAGTGAGTACGTCGGCATTGTCTCCTTGCTTGGTTCGCTTGCTCCTACATTCACCAAAAGATTAACACATGATGTATGGAAGTTAAATGGTTCACGCATTGTGTCAAGCAATAGCACTTCCCTTGACATAACTTCTTGGATCTCCTTAGCTCTTGCTCTAGTAATGGGACCTTGATAGCTTCCATGTGATGGTCCTACATCAGTCAATCTTCCATCAAAGTGCAACCCTATGATCTTCCAACTCCGAAATAGGAAAGTGCGTGTTTCCCCAAATCTTCCCCAAAATCTCATCTTACGATGTGTAAGTGATTATCCAAAATGCGTCTTTTTCAATGATCCAGCCTCTAGCGCGTGCAAGGTGCCCGTTTCTCTCTTTCTTCCGCCTTCTTATAGGCAGAACTAGGTGGTCAATGGAAAACGACGGTCCCTCTCTTTTCCATGGCTGTGGATTTGATCGTGGGTGCTTACGACATGGTTCTCCACGGCCTTAATTATATTAATTACCAAAACCACGGCCGTAGTTTCATGTACTTGGTCGTGTAAACCCTAAAATTGGCGTATAATCCTTTGTTCTCCAAAGCTTTCCAATTATGCTCCTTCCTTAGCTGCTCTAATGCATTCCCTTGATGTCTAGCATGATCAATCACGCCCACATGCTTCATTTATGCTCCAATCCAAGCCTTTATCCACCTATAATCACAACAAAGCTTGTGTAGGTCTCTATACCAATATAATAGGTGAATGTGCCCATATAAGCTTCAAACTCATATCCATGTACACAAAATAAGGGGCGGCCTTGGGTGGGCGTCTGGCCGACATTGGGGCGTTCTGGTTGGGCGCAGGGGCGGCTGGTGTGCAGATTGCACACTTCAGCTCCTCTTTACTTCTTCACTCGAACCTCTTCACTCCTTCTTCATCCAACATCCCCATAAATACAAATACATACATATATATATCAAACAATGCCTAGGAAGGCTGCCACAAGATCAAATCTTGTGGAATCCTAAGCTAGAAAGGAATAAGAGAAGAAAAGAAGAAGAAAGAAGTAAGAAAGGAAGAACTCACCAGTTGAACCCTAACAGAGGAAGAACAACACACTACAAATTAAAGCTGGCTCAACACAAGCACAACAACATCATCAATCACCATCATCATCAAACCAACATCATCAAACCAACATCAAACTCTCTTCAAAACTGTTGCAAGATCAAGGAAAACAAGAAGAAGATTCAAAGGAGGAAGAAGAAGGAAGAAAAACGTAAGGGAGAGAAGATGGAGCTGGAAGAGATGAGAAACCCTCCTCTTGAAGCAAGGGAATGACTTATATAGGAAGCCATCCAAAATCAATGGTCAAGGTCAACAATGCCGGTTGTAACACACCACAAACCGTAGGGGCTGCTCATGAAGGTGCAGGGGCGGATCAAGGTGGCCGTAGGGGCGCAAGGCCTGGCTCATCAGAGCTCAGCACCTGCGTCTCAGCTGAGGCGCGGGCACGGTATCTCTCAAAGACTAAAGCTCTTAAATCTCACCCCCCTAAAAACAAGTTTCATCCCGAAACTTGCAAAATCCCAAATCCTCTCGGACCAATATGCCGAGGTATAACTTTCTCTATCGGATGCATCACATCTACTCTCAAAAGGTCACAACCTATAACAATCTATAACCTCAAACACAAGCATGGATGAATCATCCACTCCAAAAATCAGGATCATAACGCTATCCAAAGGCATAGCGGAATCACATCTCTTGCCATACTAACATCACAGGGCATAGAGAAAGCACATCACTAGCTAGATCATACTTATACACAAAGCATGGAGGAAAAACATCTCCAGCGAGACTATGTCGATCAAAATAGCATGGAGGAATAACCATCTCCCGCTAGATCCTAATCACACTCAAATAGAATGGAGGAAAGAACCATCTCCAACTATAATCATAAATCGCGCTAGCATATCAAGATCTAATAAGATCATATATCACATCATAGCTAGCATGAAAATAACACATCAAAGCATATAAGCACATAATCACGCACTCACCAAGATAGCACTAAGACCTACTCGTCGATCCTACAGGTGCATCTATTCCGGCATAAAACTCTGCATAGTTCCTCTGAATACTATCCTCAGTCTCCCATCTAGCTTCATCAGGTCCTCGTCTCGACCACTGTATCCTCAACATGGGAATGTCCTTCGAACGAAGGTGTCTCACACCTCACTCTAGGACTACAACTGGATGCTCAACAAAGGTGTGGTCCGGCTCAACCACCAAATCATCATAACTCACAATATGTCTCGGATCTGGTATATACTCCCTCAGTTGAGACACGTGAAACACAAGATGAACACCCTCTCATCTCGGAGGTAAAGTTAATCTATATGTTGCCCTCCAAACTCTATCAAGTATCTCAAAAGGACCGACATATCGGGGACTCAACTTCCTCTATATGCCAAAACGTCTGACGCCTCGCGTCGGAGATACTCTCAGCTAGACATGAGCTCCTACTCTGAACTCTAGGGGTCGACGTCTCCTGTCTGCATACGACTTCTGGTGACTCTGTGCAGCTAGTATCCTCTCTCTAATCAGCGCTACTCGAGCCACATCATCCTGAATCCGCTTTGGAACTATACCACCGATACTGCTAGCCTCATCCCAACATAGCGGTGTACGGCATCTACGCCCATACAGTTCCTCATATGGAGCCATCCCAATCGATGCATGCCAGCTGTTGTTGTATGAGAACTGAACCAATGGGAGGTAATCTGACCATCCTTGTCCCCAATCTAACACATAATCTCGTAGCATATCCTCAAGGGTCTGGATGGTCCTCTCTGACAGACCATCTGTTTGAGGATGGAACGTATTCGTAAAGTGTAGACTCGTCCCCAGAGCAGTCTGAATTTGCTGCCAAAACCTTGAGGTAAATCACCCATCTCGGTTTGAGACGATCGTCCTCGGCATCCCATGGAGTCTCACTATCTGCCTAGTGTACTCCTCAACTAATCTGCTCACTGGCGACGTCTCCCTTATAGGGATGAAACGTGTAGTCTTCGTCAGTCTATCACAATAACCCAAATAACATCAAAACTCCTACTGAGCCTATAAATGGTCACAAAATCCATGGAGACGTCCTCCAACTTCAACTACGGTACTAGTAGTGGATGGAGCTCAACTCCAGGTCTGCAATGCTCTATCTTGACCTGTTGACAGGTCGTGCACTGTGCCATAAATCTGGCCGCATCGGGCTTCAACCGTCCCCACCAATATGATCATGTCATATTATGGTACATCTTACTCGAACCTGGATGTATTGAATAAGGTGTACAATGAGCCTCCTGTAAAATCCTCTGTCTCAACTCCGCATCAGCGGGTACACAGACGCGGTCGCGGCATCTCATCACTGCATTTGCTCCTATGGAGAACTGTGGTGTCTCACCACGAGACATCCTCTCTCAAATCCTCATTAGGGTCAGGCAGGTTCCCTGCTTCTGTTGGATCTCATCAAACATATCAGGTAGAACCTCTAAAATGTACAATTGGGCATCCTCATCAGCAAATTGGTTGTCCAACTCTAGCGAAGCTAGATCTCTCTAAAGCTGAGGTTGAACTGTCAGTCTCACAATCGCCTTCTCTTGTGGCATGTAGCACCATACTGGTAATGTCTCTAGATCTTATGGTCTGTGAAGATCTGACATATAGCACCATACAGGTAATGTCTCTAGATCTTCAAAGCATAAACTACCGCTGCTAACTCCAGATCATGAGTCGGGTAGTTCTCCTCATACGTCTTCAATTGTTAAGACGCATATGCAATCACTATGCCCCTCTGCATCAACACACATCCCAAGCCTAGCTTGGATGTGTCACTATATACCACAAAATTATCAATACCCTTTGGTTGTGCCAAGATAGGAGCAGAAGTCAAACGCCTCTTCAGCTCCTCAAAACTCTAGGCACACTACTCAGACCGTGCAAATCTAGTAGTCTTCCTCAACAAACTCGTAAGTGGACGGACAATCACAGAAAATCCCTCCACAAAGCGTCGGTAATAGCCGGCTAGGCCAAGGAAACTGTGCACTTCCTTGACGTTCGTCGGTGTCGTACATGCTACAACAGACTCAATCTTCGCCGGACCAACCTTGATCCATTGGCGGAGATGATATGACCCAAGAATGCTACCTCAGGCGTCCAGAACTCGCATTTAGAGAGCTTGACGTAAAACTCGGCGAAACTCGGATCACAATCCTTAAGTGTCCTACATGCTCCTCTCTGATACGAGAATACACCAAGATATCATCTATGAAGACCACCACAAACTGATCCAAGAAGTCGATGAAAATGTTGTTCATCAACTCCATGAAGACCGTTGGGACATTCGTAAGCCCAAATGACATCACTACAAACTCGTAGTGTCCATATCGGATCCGAAATGCCGTCTTGTGCACATCTTGCTCCCTCACCCTCAACTAGTGATACCCTGACCGCAGATCAATCTTAGAGAACGCAATCGCTCCCTGAAGCTAATCTAACAAGTCATCAATACGGGGCAGTGGATACTTGTTCTTGATGGTCCCCTTGTTCAGCTCTCTGTAATCAATTCACAATCTCAACGATCCGTCCTTCTTCCACACGAAGAGGATAGGTGCTCCTCATGGGGACACACTAGGGCGACTGAAGCCCTTCTTAGCCAACAACTCGAGTTGCTTCTTCTGTTCCAACATCTCGACAGGCGTCATACGATATGGGGCCTTCGAGATCGGTCTCGTGCTAGGCTCCAACTGGATGCTGAAGTCCACACTCCTCTGAGGCAGCAAACTAGACGGCTCAACAAACACATTTGTAAACTCACAGACCACTAGAATATCCTCCACTGCTGGGCTCTCCCATCCTTCATTGCTTAACACCAGAAGGCATGACATCCCTGTGCTATTAACCTCGCTGCTCGCACAACTCTGATGACATAACTTGTCTTCCCAAGGTCCAACCTCAGAAGACCTCTACTAACCTATCTCGGTAGAGACTATCATAGTCGTCCTACCTACATCTAATACCGCACGGTGTCAACGCATCCAATCCATACCTAAAACAACTTCCTCATGCGTCAATAGCATGACAATGAAGTCTACGAGCAACACACGAGTCCCTAAACGAATGGGACAACCACGTATCTCGCGGGTACCTCTGACCCTACTACCATCAGGTAACCCTATAATAAAGGGTATCCCCCTCTATCATAGCTAAACCCAAACGCTTAACACTTACATCAGAAATAAATGAATGTGTAGCACCCGTATCAAATAAAACTCTAATAGGTAAACCATGAAGTAGAATGTTACATGTAGCATCCGCTGCAAGTGGCTCCTCTACACTCCTCAACTCAAAAACTCTACCCTGAGCTCCTCTTGTAATAACCGGAATTTTGAAACCCGTTAAACTTGAATTTAACCTATTTCCGAAACGTCAATCTTAAATAAATAAGTAAAATAAAACGAGATTAGTTCTATCATTTTATGTGACCTAGATTCACATAAAATGATAAAATAAGTAACCGGAAATAACTTACATACTTTAAAATATTAATAAGTTATAAAATACGGAATTTAAGTCCATATTATATAATTTCCCGCAATTAATTAACGAGTTCCGGATCCTGTTTTAAAGAGAGAGACGGGATATAAACCGCTACTAGACCCAGTTACCGGCCCAGCCCAGCCAGCCCATTCTTAAAGATTATCTAATTAACCTAATTAATACACTAACCTAATCCTATTCTAAACCTCTGTTGCCGCTTCCCTCTCCGCCTTACCTTCTGCACGTCGACCCCGCACCTCTGTTGCCTTCAACAGGAGACGCGCCGCACATCTGCCTTCAACCGGAGCGCCGCCTTCCGCAACCGCCGTAGTAGGCCGGTAAGTGTACTGCCTCCTTCTCCTCCTTCCGCTCCTTCTCTACACCCTTCGCTATTCCGAATCTCACCTACCGCCGACCGCTGCAGCAGGTCCGAAGACGACGCCGGAACGCCAGCCCATCGCCACCGACCGCTGCAATAGTTCCGGTAAGTCTTGCCTCCTTGCCCTACTTTCTTCCTCTCGTTCCCGCGCTTGCTGACCCCGTTGTTCCGCTTCGGTCTGTAGTGACGCTGCAACCGGACCACCACTGCTCCCGTCCGCCTCTCCTGTTCGCCGGTGAGGCAACCTAGGCGCGAGCCACTCCAGAAGAACGGCGCAACCGCCAACTTTTCCCTTGCAGCCGACGAGGACCCCGATACTGCACTAGGTGAGCCGGCAATCCCTCTCTTTCTGTTCTCTTGTTCGGTACTGTAATATACCTGTAGGAAGAACGGAATATATGTATATGTATATACGTTAGTGTGAGGTGTTGAGGAATGAGAGAATTCGTATACGGATATATATATATATATATATATATATATATATATATATATATATATATATTAGACATTTGAGTGAGGTACCGTAGTGTATATATACTTATATATATATATATATATATATATATATATATATATATATATATATATATATATATATATATATATATATATATATATATTAGACATTTGAGTGAGGTACCGTAGTGTATATATACTTATATATATAGGTACGTAAATTGTATATAAGCATATAATTATAAGGATAAAAATAGTGTATAAAAATATATGGGTTATGTATATAAGCATGAGTTTGGAACTACGGAATTATGTAGACATATATATAACTACCGAGTAGTTACGGAAGTATGCGAGTTAAGGGAAGTGAGAATAGGTACATGCCTATATATATATATATGTATATCTATATATATATATACCTAGGTAAGAGTAAAGTGGCCCGAGCTTTAACTTATAAATTATAAGAAAACTATTAGAGAGAGAGACTAATCATAGAAAACAAATCCTAAAAGAATTTAGTAGGACTCAAGAGTAAACTTTGAGAACTTTCGGTACCAGGGGTAAAATGGTCTTTTACCATAAGAGAGTTTGTTTTTCCGTAATTCCTTCGCAAGAGGTTGGACATCGAGATGTGATTTTGATACACATGCCTTATTTGACAGGCGTTTGAGTTACCACGAGTACGGACTGTATGAGACGTGTTAGAGAGTATTTTGACTCAGGTAAGTCCTTGCGACTTACTTAGCCAGTTTCTGGATATTAGTTGAGTGATAGTGGTTGTGTGTGCTATGTGCGTGTTTTAATAATAATAACTTGCTAGGACGACTGTTATTATTACGTTTAAGGCCCAAGTGTATGTATAACGGGCCGTGACATCACTGCCCAGCTCTGACAGGAGACTGGGAGGTTCTCTATACCCAGACCAGGCAGGTACAAGGTGAGATGCATCGGATCCATTCCTGATGGTTACACGGGGGCGGAGGCGAGGTTTGGGAATCCCTCGTGCCACAAAATAAGTATCATTAGCGTGAAAGAGTAACTTAACTCAAGATAATAAAATGGACTTGTTTGAAAGCATGATGGGTGTTTATATTTTTATGTGTGTGTGTGCTACTATTATCCTTCTAATATTTAGATAACTAGCTAACGGTTCCTCTTATTGTGTTTTTAGATTTATCGTAGGTTAGACCAGCTGCTGAGTGATCCGGAATTAGTGGTCAGCCGGGTCTCCGTACTCCTTAGAGTGGGGGTTGGGGTTGTGTTTGTCTTTTCTTTCTGTTGGTTAAGATAGTTGTTCGTTTCTTTTGTTTAAGTACTTTAGGGTGCTAGACCGTGTTGCATTCATTACCTTAAAAATACTATTTTACGAATTTCGGTTTTCTTTATTTGTGTCTTGTTGCAAGATCCTAGTAATATTGTTGTCAAACTGAGGTCGGGACCCATTGTCAGGTCCTAACCAGTAATGTCCCGAGTTCTGAAAATTCGGTGTGTTACACCTCTAGTGTAAGTGGTACTCCCACCACGACATCTACCTCTACTCGGCCCGGGAGTAGATTCCTGAGTAGAAGGACGATTTGGGACTCTCTAATGTCCTTGTGTCTGCTGCTGAGGTGGCCTTTGCCCACGTCCTGTCACTCTAGTCGTAAATAACCAGGATCGCGACAGTAGAAGCATTGTGGTCCCATCTCTACAGTCAATGTAGATGAGAGGTAACTCTCACGTCTCTGGCTCCGCCCAGAACCTGAAGCTCTACCAACGCCACTGGTCTGCCTAGTCCGTTGTCTCTTCTCAGATTAGGGGTAACTCTGACACTAGCTCTTCAGCTTCACAGCTCCGCAGGTTGGTCCCAAGGTCCAACCTCGGAAGACCTCTACTAACCTATATGTGGCTCCGCCCAGAACCTGAACTTGAAGCTCTATAAACGCCGGCTTCGCTTATTCAAGGTAAGTCACCGCAAGGGCATCCAATGGTGGCCGCAGAGGCGGTGACAGGCTTTATTCCGGGCGCTGACGAAGGCGCTTGCTGCATTTTGGAGTGCATTGCCACCCGCAGGGGCGGTTACACTGCTCCGCAGGGGTGGTGTGGCACCAAAAGCTTGTCTTCGTGAATGATCTTCAACTCCTAAGTGCTTCTAACGTCTCTTTTGCTTCTTTTAGACTTCTTCACCTATCAAACTCCCCCATAATACAATAGAAAGACGCTAAAAACTAACCTAAATGATAGTGATTCCATCACCTATCAAACTCCCCCATACTTAGACCTTTTAATCATCCTGAGTAACACAAATGAAAACAGTTTAACAACTTAAAGGTTGGCATGGTGCAGAAAAAATAGATAAGGGAATTGAGAGAAAGACCAAGAAAGAAAGAAGGAAAAGAGAGAAAGTGAGAAGAGAGTGAGAAAACTACCATCCTTGTTGCTCCAAGAGTGACCTACCCGGACAACCTCCAAATGGCTCCCCTTCTTATGCCGCCAAACGTCGAAAGGAGAACCTACACTCGGTGCCGCTTGTTTTGCCAAGGCGCCTTTTCGGGTTTTCACCTTGCTACTCTTCTTCTTTTCTTGATGATCTCACCAATTCCTCACATCCCTCAAGTCCATTTTTGCACCAACGTAATGTTGGTCGGACTACCTTCTTTTTGCCTAAACCGTCCTTTCGGGTTTTCGATTTATCCAAGGATTTTTCATACCTTTTTTCAATTTCAATTTTTTTAACTTTATTTCAAACTGAATTACAACTTATAAAAACTCAAAGTAAACTCAAACAAAAACAAACTCAAACAACTATACATGCAAGATAGTATTCCCTCCCCTATACTTGAAGAACACTTTGCCCTCAAAGTGGAAAATGAAAGCAAAGACTAAAGGTGGAGAAGGGAAAGAGAGGATACTCACTAGTGAGATGGTCCGGCTAGACCATCCGGACCCTGCTCCGGCGGATAAGGGAAGTTACGGAATAAATGCTCCTGCCGGCGGTAAATCTCATCAATGCGGGTCTGATTGGCGTCCATCTGGCCTCCAAAGGTGGTCTCAAAGTTGGCTTGCAAAGCCAACTGTTGAGCCTCAAGCTGTTGTTGTTGGACGGCCTGCCAAGCATCCTAGTGCCGGTCAAAGTGGGCGGTCATGCTCGTGGCAAAGCTGGACTCCCAAGTCTGCTGCTGCTCCAGCATGGTCCGCTGATATTCGGTCTGTCAAGCCTGGTGCTGAGTGGTCTAGGCATCCATCTGAGCCTGGAGGCTCTCAAATGTGGGACCATCAGCACCCGCTGGAGTAGGCATCTCCTCATCGTCCGGAATGGGCATGTGGTCATCATAATGAGCCCGGTTGGAGCTTGCAACATGCCTCTCCGCATTGGCAACCTGAGGCCACCGCGGCACAAATGGATCCGCTGGAATGTAGAGCTCGGAGAGCTCATCACCCAAGGGTAGAGGCCGGGGCAAGTAGGTGATGTGGCTCCCATTTGCAAAAGAAAGCCAAAATAGATTCTCCCCATCCCACTTGAGGAGCTTGCACCTCCAGAGTAGACCTTCCGTATAGCATGGGATCGCCATCCCATCCTCCACATCAGAAAGGTCCATCACCTGCTCGGCAATCAAGGAGATCAACCCACCGCCAACAATATCTCTTGGCTCGTTCTATCTAATTCGCTTCAAATCGGTAAGAAAGAGGTACGACCAATCCGACACCGGCTCACTGATCGGGAGGCAAGAGTACAGCTGTGGGAGTCCTTAAGAGCGACCTTGTTCTCCTCCTTGTGTACACAGAAGACACACATGATCATCTTGTAGAGAAGCCTCAAGCAGGGGTGAGTGAGTTTACAGCTATACCGACCTCCGGCATGAAACTCGGAGCCGGTTGCTGCTTGCCAAAACTCGCAAAGTCCGGAGTGGAGATGGGCTCCCACCATTTGTCAGAGGGGTTGAGAGTCACCCCAAAGCCCTCTTGCAGCTGTAGGTAGTCAAGTGTGTACTTCTTCTTGTTGAATTTGAAGGAAAGACCGACACACACGTGATCCTCCTTCTCCATAGTGAAGGTGGCAATGAACTCTCTACTGACCTCGGGGTATGTGGGAGCACTCTTCTTCAAAAAGTCCTTGAGCCCAGCATTGGTTAGGAAGGATTGCATGCTCTCAAATATGCCCAGCTTCTCCAATGTCGGAATATGCAAAAACCGAGTTGCATACACAATTCGATCTTGCACAATCCGGTAGCGGGCCTTCTCTACCTCGGACATCTTATACTTCCATTATGGTTCCATTCTTGCAATGAATTTAGCAAAGGAATCCGAAATTTCAAAATCAGAGAAACAGACGAACCCTTTGTTGTGTTTTCCGCAGGGGCGATGAGGCGCAGGGGCGGGAGAACACTTGAAGGCGATTTTGGATAGTTGCGACAAGTGGTGGAGCTGGGGTGCTTTCCGGTTGTTTCTGGCTGGTGGAGAGTGTCGCCGGTGGTGGTGATGAGTGGTGGAAGGTGAGTGTGGGTGGTGAGGAGTGTGTAGGGTTGTAGGATGGAGAGATTGAGGGTGGTGGGTGAGAGATTGATGATGGCAGCGTAGGGGCGTCGGGGAGGCTTCGGTGAGGGCGGTGGTGTGGTAGCGCAGGGGCGTTGGAGAGGTGGCTAGAGGAAGAGAGGAGGTTTGGGGCGCAGGGGGCGTGGGGTTTGTGAGAGTGAGAGATCGGGAGAGATGAGTGGTAGGTGAGGAGAGAGAGAGGTGGGTGGGGTAGGTGTAGGGCTTTTTTGGATTTCTTTTTTTTTCCTGGGTAAATCCGCAGGGACGGTGTTCGCTCCAAAAGGTGTGTGCAAGCTTTAAAATTTATAACCCAAGAAGTATGCTTGAACAATATGTGAACCCACAGTGTACGGATCAATTGTAATAAAAGCAAGAATTCTAGGGAACGGACACAGGGACTATGGTGAAACAAAGCACGGAAATCAGGTTGTCAAATAACTGATGACCACAAATTAAAGCAATCAAAGATGATATAAAGTCAGATAAAGAGAATCAGAATTCTAGGGATTTAAAGCATCCAGTTGTGGTTCCGACTCAAGACCTCAAAAGATAATGCGGACAAAGCTGAGGTTTGCAAAGGGAAGGTGTTTCTAAGGTGGGAATAGATCACCGGGTAAGTCTCACTACTCACTATCCCAAACCCAAGCTCCTATCACTAGGTAAGTCTCAAGGTACTAAGAAAAGAAACTATAGTCTCAAACCAACACACCACCCAAGGGAATAAAATCAACATTTACCGGGTAAGTCTCAGGCTAACTCACAAAGATGGGATGAAGGAACACTCAAACCCCAATCAAGATAAACCTTTATTACCTACACTCATGATATTGGGTAAACAAACAAAGGAATCACCGGGTAAGTCTCATCCAGGCTTGCATTGAACTAGGAAAGGTGTAACAAGAATGGGATTTGGCAAACTGAAACCTCAAACTCAAATAAGATTCAGCAAAGGTTCACCTCGCTCAATTATATTCCATCCCGGCCGAGATGTTCAATGATTGACCGAGGTGTTCTACGGTTAAGGTAAAGACTCGAGATTTCAGGGTCCTGTTGGGAGTAAGATCATTCTATCATCGTCTTTTCCACAACTTTCAGCCAATCACCCTAGAATCTCATAAAAAACTTAGCCAACAATCAATATGATAACAATAATCAAATTTATAAGAAAGGAATCAATATTCAAACAAGAAAACCTTAACACAAAGGTCTCAATAACTTAATCAAACAAACAACAATCAGCGTTCCTCAAGTCACAAATAAGAAAAGACAATAAACCAAAAGTAATCTAAGAAAGTCTTACAAACTCCTTCAAAAGCCAACTTCAACTATGATTCCTTCCTTCCTTGAACTTCAACCTTCAAAACTTCCTTCAACTCTTCCTTCAAACGTCCTTTAAAACTCTCAGAAAATCCTCCAGAAATCAATGATCCTGATGTAGGACCATCACATGGAAGATATCAAGGTCCCATTACTAGAGCAAGAGCTAAGGAGATCCAAGAAGTTTTGTCAAGGGAAGTGCTATTGCTTGACACAATGCGTGAACCATTTAATTTCAATACATCATGTGTTAATCTTTTGGTGAATGTAGGAGCAAGCGAACCAAGAGAGGAGACCATGCCGACGTGCTCACTTCCCATGCAGCTCGAGGAGACCATGCAGGTTGTTGCTCACGTCCAATGCAGCCCAAGAGGGAGGTTGTTGTTCACGCCCAATGCAGCCCCATAGGAGGCTGTTGCTCACGCCCAATGCAGCCCAAGAGGAGGTTGTTGCTCACGCCCAATGCAGCCCAAGAGGAGGTTGTTGCTCACGCCCAATGCAGCCCAAGAGAAGGTTGTTGCTCATGTCCAAGGTAGCCCAAGAGGGGAGCAGCTGCTCACGTCCAAAACAACCCAAGAGGGCAGCCAGCTGATCACGTTCAAAGAGGCCCAAGAGAGTAACAAGTCAGCCCATTCATATGGCATTCGGATAGCCAATTTTTTCTCTTAAAATCGTCCAACTCAGCCAAGGAGTTGTTTGAATAAGTCAGCCTACTTTCATGCTGAATTAGTTGTTTGTTAGGTTGTTAGCTACATTAGAGGAAGCTCTCTTATTACCACCTTCCCACTAATGTTTTAATTTTCTTTTCTTTATTTTGTCTAGATAAAAGAGTGTATATAGATAGCCTCTTTAGCTGCAGATTAGGCACGTTATTTCCATTGCTTAGAGTTACAGATTGTAATCATTCACAAAATCAATCAAAGAACAAGAGAGTTTTTGGTTGGCATTGTTGTTGTTTGCTTGGCTGAGCTTGTTTGTGTCAACCGCCTTCGGATTGGTGCTTCGAGCCTTCACGAGTCCCTCTTTGTGCTAGTCCAGCCGGAGCTAGTGTAAAGTTGTATTGGAGACGGGTCTAGGGCATTCACGATTGGGGGTTTTGGCTCTTCAGCCTTGGTTCCTTCGTTGTCTCTCTTTGGTTCTTCTCTACACCTTCCTGCGCCATTCACCATCTACGTTTCATTCCGCATTCTGGATTTGCCTCATTCAGCCGGATTCGAGATCATTGTACCTAGATCGACTCAATCACGGACAATTCCGTATCAGTTGGTATTAGAGCTCAGTTGGTACAATTGATCACTCCTTTCTTCTTTGTTAACCTATTGCTTATCCAATTGAGATTTAACTTGTGCTTGAAGTGTGCAAATTCAAAAGCCGGACAACATCTTGAGGAGAGGTAAACACAAAACACAACAAAAGCAAAAAAAAGAGCTCGAACGCTGCATACACAATTCGGTTACCTTCTCCCCTACAAATCTTTGACAAAGTCTAAGAGATCTTTCAAAAACAAAAAAAAAAAAGAACAATACACAAAACGGCTGGCATTTTTTATTAATCAAGCACAAGTAAACTCTTTCAAACAACTCAAAACGTCATTCTAAACACATTCACCGTACCTACATCAACCCAACGGTCAATACTCCAATTAGGGGTGTCTTGATTCATCTCCGACACTAACATTAGTTTCAGCAGTTCTAGTTCCAAAGGGTTGCTAAGAAGGTTCGGAAATCGCGATCTTAAGGTGTTGGATCCTTACAATTCGAGTCACCAGCTAGGCAATACCAACGAGAGTGTGAGCGATACACAAGTGAGATCTTTGCTTTTCTAACCTAACCGGTTCTTTGTTTGTTACTTGAGCACGTCCAGGTCCCTAAGTCCCAGCAAGTCGAGTAGCGAGACCGTCACGCCTGAGATGATCAGTCTATTGAAACAATTGTCCGATTCCGTATCTAACATATCCAAACGAGTGGAGTCTATGGAAGCACGAACACCACCAGCCGGGACACCACCTTTCAGAACCAACTATGATTTTGGCGGTCCTTCACGTGTTACTAGAGAGCCGGATCATCCGGATCAAGGTAATTTACATTCCAACGAACCCCCTAATGCTTCTAACATGCCACCCTTTGTTGATAACTTTCAGCGACAGAATGAAGCTGCTTTCGAGGACCACACTTGGGAAGGTTACAATCGGCCATTCCAGCAGCCAAGGCAAGGACGAGAACGAGATAACTTTCGGCCCTATCAAGAGCAAGACGGACTCGGCAAACTCAAAATCAAAAATCCCGTCTTTGAAGGAAAGTGTGATCCCGACGTCTACACGGAGTGGGAAACTAAAGTTGAGCAGATCTGGTTGTGTCACAACTTTAGCGAGCCTAGGAAGGTTCAGCTAGCCGCTCTTGAGTTCCAAGGCTAAGCTTTGGTATGGTGGGATCACGTAGTCAAAGAAAGAGTTCGAACATTAGATCCTCAAATCACCACATGGGAGCATATGAAGGCACTAATGAGGGCTCGGTTCGTTCCACCTCATTATACCCGAGAGCTTAGCCAATGGCTTGAAAATTTGAGACAAGGCTCGCTTAGCGCTGAGGAAGCCTATACGAATATGCAAGTTGCTATGGTGAAGGCCAACGTTCTAGAGGATGAAGAAAACACTATGGCAAGGTACCTTCGTATTCTGAATTATAATTTGGCTAATGAGGTTGATATGTATCCATACAACACCATGGAGCAATTACTACACTTGGCCATCAAGGTGGAAAGGAAGACTAAGGTGCGAAACTGAGAATACAAGCCACCTCATGGGTCGCCAAACACTTGGAAAGCACAAGGGAGCCGCCTGCTGCCTAACCACAGCAAGGATCAAGGAGGCCAGAAGGAAGAGAGAAAATCGGCACCTATGGGCCAAGAAGGACAAAGAAAGTCGTCTACACCAGCCACTACACCACGATCCTTGAATGAGCCTTCGAGTGATCATCGAGGGAGTACTCCTATCTCTAACTCTAGAGCTAGGGACATTGTGTGTTTTAAATGCCAAGGTAGAGGTCACATGAGTAGAGAATGTCCTAATAGACGCACTTTGATCATAAATCATCTAGGAGAATATGAGAGTGAGGATGATGTGGAATTAGATGATGAAAATGCCTTAATTGATGACAATGAACAAAATGAGAATGATGATTGCATTGAGTATGAACAAGGTGAATCTTTGATAGCTAGGAGAACTTTGCATGTCCAACTAGCACCTTGTGAGGATAACCAACGTGAAAATCTGTTTCATACTAGGTGTAGTATTAAAGGAAAAGTGTGTAATGTGATAATTGATGGAGGAAGTTGTTGCAACATAGCTAGCACTGAAATGGTAAACAAATTACAACTTCTTACATTTTATCACCCTAGGCCATATAAACTACATTGGATGAATGAGTGTGGAGAACTTAAGGTCAATAAGCAAACTAAGGTCAATATAACATTAGGATCATATGAGGATGTTATTACATGTGATGTTGTGCCTATGAATGCTTGTCACTTGTTGCTTGGTCGTCCATGGCAATATGATAGCAAAGTTGTCCATGATGGGTTTTCTAACAAATATAGCTTTGAGTATAAAGGTAAAACTTTAACACTTAAACCTATGACACCTTTACAATTAGCCGAGTACTATGAGAACAAGAGGGTAGAGCAAGGAACCCCTCCAAAGCCTAAGATCACACGGCCTAAGAGTAAAGAGAACAAAACCCATCAAACATTGTTAGTACAACCAACAAGTAGCTATCTTGAGTCTAGGAATGAATATGTCACTAACTATGCTTCTATTGATGTGCTAATGATGAGTTTGTGTAAATCTCTAGTGAATGTGCCTCTTGACTCTACGATTCCACTTCCTAGTTCTATTCAGGGGCTGTTAGACGAGTTTAGGGACGTTTTTCCTGAGGAGATTCCAGCCGGCTTGCCGCCCATTAGGGGCATTGAACACCAAATAGATTTAATACCCGGAGCCACTCTTCCCAATAGGCCCGCCTATAGGATGAACCCTACGGAAGCCCAGGAAATTCTGAACCAAGTTCAAGCCTTGCTAGATAAGGGGTATGTGCGGGAAAACCTTAGTCCTTGTGCCGTTCCCGTCCTTCAAGTACCCAAGAAGGATAATACTTGGAGAATGTGTATTGATTGTAGAGCAATCAATAACATTACTATCAAGTATAGACACCCGATTCCCCGTTAAAATGACATGCTTGATGAGTTACATGGAGCTACAATTTTCACTAAGATTGACCTTAGGAGTGGCTACCATCAAATTAGAATGAGGGAAGGGGATGAATGGAAAACAGCTTTTAAAACCAAATTTGGACTCTATGAGTGGCTAGTAATGCCTTTTGGCTTATCTAACGCTCCTAGTACGTTCATGAGATTAATGAATCATATTTTGAGACCTTATATTGGTTTATTTGTTGTAGTCTACTTTGATGACATTCTTATCTATAGTAAGACTTTAAAGGAGCATGAAAATCATTTGAGAGATGTGCTTGCTACATTGCGTATAGAATACTTGTATGCTAATATTCAAAAATGTGATTTCTATACTAACCGAGTGATTTTTCTTGGTTTTGTAGTAAGCGCCAATGGTTTGCAAGTGGATGAGGACAAGGTGAAGGCAATCAATGAATGGCCCGTTCCTAGGTCGGTTGGTGACGTGAGGAGTTTCCATGGCCTAGCTACATTCTATAGAAGGTTTGTGAGAGATTTTAGCACCATTGCTGCACTACTCACGGCTTTGACCAAAAAGAAGGTTCCTTTTGAGTGGAATGAACCGCAACAAAGAGCCTTTGAAGAGCTCAAGAGACGCCTCCCTCACCCATGCACCCCTACTCGCTCTACCGGACTTCACTAAACCCTTTGAGGTTGAATGCGACGCATCCGGCATTGGTATTGGCGGCGTCCTTATGCAAGAAGGTAAGCCTCTAGCTTTCTTTAGTGAAAAATTGAAGTGTGCATGCTTAAACTATTCCACTTATGACAAAGAATTGTATGCCTTGTTTAGAGTACTCAAAACATGGCAACATTACCTTCGGCCTCAAGAGTTTTTTTTGAAAACCGATCATGATTCACTTAGACACTTTAGGAGCCAAGATAAGATAGATAGACAGCATGGTAGGTGGATGGAGTTCATCGATACCTTTCCTCACATTATCAAGTATAAGAAAGGAAAGGATAATGTCGTAGCGGATGCATTGTCTAGGAGATACACCTTAATCACCACCTTGGATTCTAGGATGTTAGGTTTTACTTTCATTAAAGAATTATATGTGGATGATGCTGAATTTGGGAAGATATTTCATAGATGCGCTACTCAAGGCCCTTATGATAAGTATTTTGTGTTTGAAGATTTCTTGTTTAAAGTGGATAAGATTTGCATACCTAGATGTTCCCTTAGGATCTTATTAGTGGAATAAGCCCATAAAGGAGGTTTAATGGGGCATTTTGGGAGTGGCAAAACTTATCACATGTTGCAAACTCACTTTTATTGGCCTCATATGTTAAGGGATGTAGAACACATGCTGAAAAGGTGCATTGAATGTCTTAAGGCCAAAGCTAGGGTACAACCCCACGGGCTGTATACACCCTTACCGACGCCTAATGGCCCTTGGGAGGACATAAGTATGAATTTCATTGTTGGACTACCTAGGACTAAGAAAGGAAGAGATTCCATTTTTGTGGTAGTAGATAGATTCTCTAAAATGGCACATTTTATTCCATGTCATAAAACTGATGATGCATATAATGTTGCTAATCTTTTCTTTAAGGAAATAGTGAGATTGCAGGGAATACCTAAAACTATTGTTAGTGATAGGGATGTCAAGTTTTTGAGTTTCTTTTGGAAGACACTTTGGGAAAAAATGGGTACTAGATTACTATTCTCGACCTCTAGTCATCCCCAAACAGATGGGCAAACGGAAGTCACCAATAGGACCCTAACGACCCTCCTTAGAACCATGTTGAAAGATAACTTAAAAGAATGGGAAGACATGTTACCACATATTGAGTTTGCTTATAATCACACCATGCATTCTTCCACTTCGTTATCACCTTTCAAATGTGTTTATGGATTTAACCCTAACGACCCTCCTTTGAAGTTATTACCGATTCCTCGAAAGGATCAAGTAGCTTTTGATGCTTTGGAACAGGTGGACTACATTAAGGAACTTCATGCTAAGACCAAAGCTGCACTTGATAAAAAGGGCGTTGAAACTGCAGCTCGGAACAACAAAGGACGTCGGAAGATGGTTTTCCAGGCCGGCGACTTAGTTTGGCTACATCTAAGGAAAGAGCGATTTCCGACAAAACGCCATTCCAAGCTAGCACCACGGGGTGATGGACCATTCAAAGTCTTACACCGGATTAACGACAATGCATATGTGTTGGACTTACCGGAAGAGTATGGAGTTAGTACCACTTTTAACGTAGGAGATTTGAGCCTCTATGAAGGAGATTCGGAACAAGATGAAAATTCGGGGTCAAATTCTTTCCAAGAAGGAGTGGATGATGTAGGACCATAACATGGAAGATATCAAGGTCCCATTACTAGAGCAAGAGCTAAGGAGATCCAAGAAGTTATGTCAAGCGAAGTGCTATTGCTTGACACAATGCGTGAACCATTTAATTTCCATACATCATGTGTTAATCTTTTGGTGAATGTAGGAGCAAGCGAACCAAGCAAGGAGACCATGCCGACGTGCTCACTTCCCATGCAGCTCGAGGAGACCATGCAGGCTGTTGCTCACGTCCCATGCAGCCCAGGAGAGGAGACTGTTGCTCACGCCAATGCAGCCCAAGAGGAGGTTGTTGCTCACGCCAATACAGCCCAAGAGGAGGTTGTTGCTCACGCCCAATGCAGCCCAAGAGGAGGCTGTTGCTGACGCCCAATGCAACCCAAGAGAAGGCTGTTGATCACGTCCAAAGCAGCCCAAGAGGTTAGCCTGCTGCTCACGTCCAAGGCAGCCCAAGAGCAAAGGGAGGAGACGTCCAAGGCAGCCCAAGAGCAAAGGGAGGAGATGCTCACGTCCAAAACAGCCCAAGAAGGCAGCCAGCTGATCAAGTTCAAAGAGGCCCAAGAGAGTAACAATTCAGCTTATTCGGATCATCATTTGAGCTCTTTAAACACATCCAAATCACTCATGGATCTGTTGAACAATGCAGCCCATTCGGATAGCCCATTTGGCTCTTAGAAATCGGCCATCTCACTCCAAAGATATGTTTGAATAATTCAGCCTATTTCCATGCTGATTAGTGGTTTGTTAGGTTGTTAGCTACATTAGAGGAAGCTCTCTTATTACCACCTTCCCACTAATGTTTTCAGCTTTCTTTTCTTTATTTTTGTCTAGATAAAAGAGTCTATTTATATAGTCTCTTTAGCTGCAGATTAGTTACGTTATTCCCAATTGCTTAGAATTACATTTGTAATCATTTCACAAAATCAATCAAAGAACAAGAGAGTTTTTGGTTGGCATTGCTGTTGTTGATTGGCTGAGCTTGTTTGTGTCAACCGCCTTCGGATTGGTGCTTCGAGCCTTCACGAGTCCCTCTTTGTGCTAGTCCAGCCGGAGCTAGTGTAAAGTTGTATTGGAGACGGGTCTAGAACATTCACGATTGGGGTTTTGGCTCTTCAGCCTTGGTTCCTTCGTTGACTCTCTTTGGTTCTTCTCTCACCCTCCTGCGCCATTCACCATCTTCGTTTCATTCCGCATTCTGAATTCGTTTCATTCAGCCGGATTCGAGATCATTGTGCCTAGATCGACTCAATCACAAATCATCCCGTATCAGTTGGTATCAGAGCTCAGTTGGTACAATTGATCACTCCTTTCTTCTTTGTTAACCTATTGCTTATCCAATTGAGGTTTAACTTGTGCTTGAAGTGTTCAAAGGCAAAAGCCAAGGGTTCTTAGTGCTGGACAACATTTTGAGGAGAGGTAAACACAAAACGAAAACAAAACAAAAAGAGTGCTCAAACGCTGCATACACAATTCGGTAACCTGCTCTCCTACAATTCTCGTTGCAATCAGTTTCAGGTTACCTTCTCTCCCTCAAATCTTTGACAAAGTCTAAGAGATCTTTCAAAAAAACAAAAAAAAAAACACATACAAAAAACGGCTGGCCCTTATTAATCTACATCAAGCACAAGTAAACTCTTTCAAACAGCTCAAAACGTCATTCTAAACACATTCACCGTACCTACACCAACCCAACGGTCAATACTCCAATTAGGGGTGTCTTGATTCATCTCCGACACTAACATTCAGTTTCAGCAGTTCTAGTTCCAAAGGGTTGCTAAGAAGGTTCGGGAATCGCGATCTTAAGGTGTTGGAGCCTTACAACTCGAGCCACCGGCTAGGCAATACCAACGAGAGTGTGAGCGATACACAAGTGAGATCTTTGCTTTTCTAACCTAACCGGTTCTTTGTTTGTTACTTGAGCATGTCCACGTACCTAAGTCCCAGCAAGTCGAGTAGCGAGACCGTCACGCCTGAGATGATCAGTCTATTGAAACAATTGTCCGATTCCGTAGCTAACCTATCCAAACGAGTGGAGTCTATGGAAGCACGAACACCACCAGCCGGGACGCCACCTTTGAGAATCAACTATGAGTTTGGCGGTCTTTCACGTGTTATTAGAGAGCCGGATCATCCGGATCAAGGTAATTTACATTCCAACAAACCCCCTAATGCTTCTAACATGCCACCCTTTGTTGATAACTTTCAGCGACGGAATGAAGCTCATTTTGAGGACAACACGTGGGAGGGTTACAATTTGCCATTCCAGCAGCCAAGGCAAGGACGAGATAACTTTCGGCTCTATCAGGAGCAAGACGGACACAGAAAAGTCAAAATCAAAATTCCCCTCTTTGAAGGAAAGTGTGATCCCGACGTCTACACGGAGTGGGAAACTAAAGTTGAGCAAATCTGGTTGTGTCACAACTTTAGCGAGCCTAGGAAGGTTCAGCTAGCCGCTCTCGAGTTCCAAGGCTATGCTTTGGTATGGTGGGATCACGTAGTCAAAGAAAGAGTTCGAACATTGGATCCTCAAATCACCACATGGGAGCATATGAAGGCACTAATGAGGGCTAGGTTCGTTCCACCTCACTATACCCGAGAGCTTCGACAACGGCTGGAAAATTTGAGACAAGGCTCTCTTAGCGCTGAGGAAGCTTAGACGAATATGCAAGTTGCTATGGTGAAGGCCAACGTTCTAGAAGATGAAGAAAACACTATGGCAAGGTACCTTGGTATTCTGAATTCTAATTTGGCTAATGAGGTTGATATGTATCCATACAGCACCATGGAGCAATTACTACACTTGGCCATCAAGGTGGAAAGGAAGACTAAGGTGCGAAACCGGGAATACAAACAACCCCATGGAACGCCCAACGCTTGGAAACACAAGGGAGCCGGCTGCTGCCTAACAACAGCAAGGAGCAAGGAGGCCGGAAGGAAGAGAGAAAATCGGCACCTATGGGCCAAGAAGGGCAAAGAAGGTCTTCTAAACCGTCCACTACACCACGATCCTTGAATGAGCCTTCAAGTGATCATCGAGGGAGTACTCCTATCTCTAACTCTAGAACTAGGGACATTGTGTGTTTTAAATGCCAAGGTAGAGGTCACATGAGTAGAGAATGTCCTAATGGACGCACTTTGATCATAAATCATCTAGGAGAGTATGAGAGTGAGGATGATGTGGAATTAGATGATGAAAATGCCTTAAATGATGACAATGAACAAAATGAGAATGATGATTGCATTGAGTATGAACAAGGTGAATCTTTGATAGCTAGGAGAACTTTGCATGTCCAACTAGCACCTTGTGAGGATAACCAACGTGAAAATCTGTTTCATACTAGGTGTAGCATTAAAGGAAAAGTGTGTAATGTGATAATTGATGGAGGAAGTTGTTGCAACATAGCTAGCACTAAAATGGTAAACAAATTACAACTTCTTAAATTTTATCACCCTAAGCCATATAAACTACATTGGATGAATGAGTGTGGAGAACTTAAGGTCAATAAGCAAACTAAGGTCAATATAACATTAGGATCTATGAGGATGTTATTACATGTGATGTTGTGCCTATGAATGCTTGTCACTTGTTGCTTCGTCGTCCATGGCAATATGATAGGAAAGTGGTCCATGATGGGTTTTCAAACAAATATAGCTTTGAGTATAAGGGTAAAACTTTAACACTTAAACCTATGACACCTTTACAAATAGCCGAGTACTATGAGAACAAGAGGGTAGAGCAAGGAACCCCTCCAAAGCCTAAGATCACACGGCCTAAGAGTAAAGAGAACAAAACCCATCAAACATTGTTAGTACAACCAACAAGTAGCTATCTTGAGTCTAGGAATGAATATGTCACTAACTATGCTTCTATTGATGTGTTAATGATGAGTTTGTGTAAATCTCAAGTGAATGTGCCTCATGACTCTACGAACCCACTTCCTAGATCTGTTCAGGGGCTGTTAGACGAATTTAGAGACGTTTTTCCTGATGAGATTTCAGCCGGCTTGCCGCCCATTAGGGGCATTGAACACCAAATAGATTTAATACTCGGAGCCACTCTTCCCAATAGGCCCGCCTATAGGATGAACCCTACGGAAGCCCGGGAAATTCAGAACCAAGTTCAAGCCTTGCTAGATAAGGGGTATGTTCGGGAAAGCCTTAGTCCTTGTGCCGTTTCCGTTCTGCTAGTACCCAAGAAGGATAATACTTGGAGAATGTGTATTGATTGTAGAGCAATCAATAACATTAGTATCAAGTATAGACACCCGATTACCCGTTTAGATGATATGCTTGATGAGTTACATGGAGCTACAACTTTCACTAAGATTGACCTTAGGAGTGGCTACCATCAAATTAGAATGAGGGAAGGGGGTGAATGGAAAACAGCTTTTAAAACAAAATTTGGTCTCTTTGAGTGGCTAGTAATGCCTTTTGGCTTAACTAACGCTCCTAGTACTTTCATGAGATTAATGAATCATATTTTGAGACCTTATATTGGTTTATTTGTTGTAGTCTACTTTGATGACATTCTTATCTATAGTAAGACTTTATAGGAGCATGAAAATCATTTGAGAGATGTGCTTGCTACATTACGTATAGAATACTTGTATGCTAATATTCAAAAATGTGATTTCTATACTAACCGAGTGATTTTTCTTGGTTTTGTAGTAAGTGCCAATGATTTGCAAGTGGGTGAGGACAAGGTTAAGGCAATCAATGATTGGCCGATTCCTAGGTCAGTTGGTGACGTGAGGAGCTTCCATGGCTTAGCTACATTCTATAGAAGGTTTGTGAGAGATTTTAGCACCATTGCAGCACCACTTACGGCTTTGACCAAAAAGAAGGTTCCTTTTGAGTGGAATGATCCGCAACAAAGAGCTTTTGAAGAGCTCAAGAGACGCCTCACCCACGCACCACTACTCGCTCTACCGGACTTCACTAAACCCTTTGAGGTTGAATGCGACGCGTCCGGCATTGGTATTGGCGGCATCCTTATGCAAGAAGGTAAGTCTCTAGCTTTCTTTAGTGAAAAATTGAAGGGTGCATGATTAAACTATTCCACGTATGACAAAGAATTGTATGCCTTGTTTAGAGTACTCAAAACATGGTAACATTACCTTTGGCCTCAAGAGTTTGTTTTGAAAACCGATCATGATTCACTTAGACACTTTAGGAGCCAAGATAAGATAGATAGACGGCATGGTAGGTGGATGGAGTTCATCGAAACCTTTCCTTACATTATCAAGTATAAGAAAGGAAAGGATAATGTCGTAGCGGATGCATTTTCTAGGAGATACACCTTAATCACCACCTTGGATTCTAAGATGTTAGGTTTTACTTACATTAAGGAATTATATGTGGATGATGTTGAATTTGGGAAGATATTTCATAGATGCACTACTCAAGGCCCTTATGATAAGTATTTTGTGTTTGAAGGTTTCTTGATTAAAGTGGATAAGATTTGCATACCTAGATGTTCCCTTAGGATCTTATTAGTGGAAGAATCCCATAAAGGAGGTTTAATGGGGCATTTTGGGAGGGACAAAACTTATCACATGTTGCAAACTCACTTTTATTGGCCTCATATGTTAAGGGATATAGAACACATGCTGAAAAGGTGCATTGAATGTCTTAAGGCCAAAGCTAGGGTACAACCCCACGGGTTGTATACACCCTTACCGACGCCTAATGGCCCTTGGGAGGACATAAGTATGGATTTCATTATTGGACTACCTAGGACTAAGAAAGGAAGAGATTCCATTTTTGTGGTAGTAGATAGATTCTCTAAAATGGTACATTTTATTCCATGTCATAAAACTGATGAAGCATATAATGTTGCTAATCTTTTCTTTAAGGAAATAGTGAGATTGCATGGAATACCTAAAACTATTGTTAGTGATAGGGATGTCAAGTTTTTGAGTTTCTTTTAGAAGACACTTTGGGGAAAAATGGGTACTAGATTACTATTCTCGACCTCTAGTCATCCCCAAACAGATGGGCAAACGGAAGTCACCAATAGGACCCTAACGACCCTCCTTAGAACCATGTTGAAAGATAACTTAAAAGAATGGGAAGACATGTTACCACATATTGAGTTTGCTTATAATCGCACCATGCATTCTTCCACTTCGTTATCACCTTTCAAATTTGTTTATGGATTTAACCCTTTAACTCCTTTGGACTTATTACCGATTTCTCGAAAGGATCGAGTAGCTTTTGATGCTTTGGAACAGGTGGACTACATTAAGGAACTTCATGTTAAGACCAAAGCTGCACTTGATAAAAAGGGCATTGAAACTGCAGCTCCGAACAACAAAGGACATCGGAAGATGGTTTTCCAGCTCGGCGACTTACTTTGGCTACATCTAAGGAAAGAGCGGTTTCCGACAAAACGCCATTCCAAGCTAGCACCACGGGGTGATGGACCATTCAAAGTCTTACACCGGATTAACGACAATGCTTATGTGTTAGACTTACCGGAAGAGTATGGAGTTAGTACCACTTTTAATGTAGGTGATTTGAGTCCCTATGAAGGAGATTCGGAACAAGATGAAAATTCGGGATCGAATTCTTTCCAAGAAGGAGTGGATGATGTAGGACCATCACATGGAAGCTATCAAGGTCCCATTACTACAGCAAGAGCTAAGGAGATCCAAGAAGTTACGTCAAGGGAAGTGCTATTGCTTGGCACAATGCGTGAACCATTTAATTGCCATACCTCATGTGTTAATCTTTTGATGAATGCAGGAGCAATCAAGCAAAGGGAAGAGATGTTGCTCACGTACAAAGCAGTCCAAGAGGAGGCTGTTGATCACGTCCAAAGAAGCCAAGAGGGGAGGCTGTTGTTCACGTCTAATGCAGCCCAAGAGGAGAAGCTGTTGATTACGTCCAAAGCAGTCCAAGAGAAGGAGCTGTTGATCACGTCCAAAGCAGCCCAAGAGGGGAGGCAAGCAAACACGTCCAAGGCAGTCCAAGAGGGTAGGCTGCTGCTCAAGTCCAATGCAGCCCAAGAGGATAGCAAGCTGATCACGTTCCAGGAGGCCCAAGAGAGTAACAAGTCATCTCATTCGGATCATCATTTGGGCTCTTAAAACACAGCCAAATCACTCATGGATCTGTTGAACAATTCAGCCCATTCGGATAGCCCAATCTGCTCTTAAAAAACGTCCAGCACACTCAGCACACTCCTAGGATTAGTTTGAATAAGTCAACCTATTTTTAAGCTGAATTAGTTGTTTGTTAGGTTGTTAGCTACATTAGAGGAAGCTCTCTAATTACCACCTTCCCACTAATGTTTTAATTTTCTTTTCTTTATTTTGTCTAGATAAAAGAGTCTATATAGATAGCCTCTTTAGCTGCAGATTAGTTACGTTATTCTCAATTGCTTAGAATTACATTTGTAATCATTTCAAAAAATCAATCAAAGAACAAGAGAGTTTTTGGTTGGCATTGCTGTTGTTGCTTGGCTGAGCTTGTTTGTGTCAACCGCCTTCGGATTGGTGCTTCGAGCCTTCACGAGTCCCTCTTTGTGCTAGTCCAGCCGGAGCTCGTGTAAAGTTGTATTGGAGACGGGTCTAGAGCATTCACGATTGGGGTTTTGGCTCTTCAGCCTTGGTTCCTTCGTTGACTCTATTTGGTTCTCCTCTCACCCTCCTGCGCCATTCACCATCGTTCGTTTCATTTTGCTTTCTGAATTCGTTTCATTCAGCCGGATTCGAGATCATTGTTCCTAGATCAACTCAATCACGGATCATCCCGTATCACACGCCCAATGCAGCCCAAGAGGAGGCTATTGCTCACGCCCAATGCAGCCCAAGAGAAGGCTGTTGCTCATGTCCAAGGTAACCCAAGAGGGGAGCAGCTGCTCACGTCCAAAACAGCCCAAGAGGGCAGCTAGCTGATCACGTTCAAAGAGGCCCAAGAGAGTAACAAGTCAGCCCATTCGGATGGCATTCGGATAGCCCATTTTTGCTCTTAAAATCGTCCAACTCAGCCAAGGAGTTGTTTGAATAAGTCAGCCTACTTTCATGCTGAATTAGTTGTTTGTTAGGTTGTTAGCTACATTAGAGGAAGCTCTCTTATTACCACCTTCCCACTAATGTTTTAATTTTCTTTTCTTTTCTTTATGTTGTTTGAATAAGTCAGCCTACTTTCATGCTGAATTAGTTCTTTTTGCCTAAACCGTCCTTTCGGGTTTTCGATTTATCCAAGGATTTTTCATGACTTTTTTCAATTTCAATTTTTTTTAACTTTATTTCAAACTGAATTACAACTTATAAAAACTCAAAGTAAACTCAAACAAAAACAAACTCAAACAACTATACATGCAAGATAGTATTCCCTCCCCTATACTTGAAGAACACTTTGCCCTCAAAGTGGAAAATGAAAGCAAAGACTAAAGGTGGAGAAGGGAAAGAGAGGATACTCACAAGTGAGATGGTCCGGCTGGACCATCCGGACCCTGCTCCGGCGGATAAGGGAAGTTACGGAATAAATGCTCCTGCCGGCGGTAAATCTCATCAATGCGGGTCTGATGGGCGTCCATCTGGCCTCCAAAGGTGGTCTCAAAGTTGGCTTGCAAAGCCAACTGTTGAGCCTCAAGCTGATGTTGTTGGACGGCCTGCCAAGCATCCTAGTGCCGGTCAAAGTGGGCGGTCATGCTCGTGGCAAAGCTGGACTCCCAAGTCTGCTGCTGCTCCAGCATGGTCCGCTGATATTCGGTCTGTCAAGCCTGGTGCTGAGTGGTCTAGGCATCCATCTGAGCCTGGAGGCTCTCAAATGTGGGACCATCAGCACCCGCTGGAGTAGGCATCTCCTCATCGTCCGGAATGGGCATGTGATCATCATAATGAGCCCGGCTGGAGCTTGCAACATGCCTCTCCGCATTGGCCACCTGAGGCCACCGCGGCACAAATGGATCCACTGGAATATAAAGCTCGGAGAGCTCATCACCAAAGGGTAGAGGCCGGGGCAAGTAGGTGATGTGGCTCCCATTTGCAAAAGAAAGCCAAAATAGATTCTCCCCATCCCACTTGAGGAGCTTGCACCTCCAGAGTAGACCTTCCGTATAGAATGGGATCGCCATCCCATCCTCCAGATCAGAAAGGTCCATCACCTGCTCGGCAATCAAGGAGATCAACCCACCGCCAACAATATCTCTTGGCTCGTTCTATCTAATTCGCTTCAAATCGGTAAGAAAGAGGTACGACCAATCCGACACCGGCTCACTGATCGGGAGGCAAGAGTACAGCTGTGGGAGTCCTTAAGAGTGACCTTGTTCTCCTCCTTGTGTACACAGAAGACACACATGATCATCTTGTAGAGAAGCCTCAAGCAGGGGTGAGTGAGTTTACTGCTATACCGACCTCCGGCATGAAACTCGGAGCCGGTTGCTGCTTGCCAAAACTCACAAAGTCCGGAGTGGAGATGGGCTCCCACCATTTGTCAGAGGGGTTGAGAGTCACCCCAAAGCCCTCTTGCAGCTGTAGGTAGTCAAGTGTGTACTTCTTCTTGTGGAATTTGAAGGAAAGACCGACACACACGTGATCCTCCTTCTCCATAGTGAAGGTGGCAATGAACTCTCTACTGAGCTCGGGGTATGTGGGAGCACTCTTCTTCAAAAAGTCCTTGAGCCCAGCATTGGTTAGGAAGGATTGCATGCTCTCAAATATGCCCAGCTTCTCCAATGTCGGAATATGCAAAAACCGAGTTGCATACACAATTCGATCTTACACAATCCGGTAGCGGGCCTTCTCTACCTCGGGCATCTTATACTTCTATTATGGTTCCATTCTTGCAATGAATTTAGCAAAGGAATCGGAAATTTCAAAATCAGAGAAACAGACGATCCCTTTGTTGTGTTTTCCGCAGGGGCGATGAGGCGCAGGGGCGGGAGAACACTTGAAGGCGATTTTGGATAGTTGCGACAAGTAGTGGAGCTGGGGTGCTTTCCGGCTATTTCTGGCTGGTGGAGAGTGTCGCCGGTGGTGGTGATGAGTGGTGGAAGGTGAGTGTGGGTGGTGAGGAGTGTGTAGGGTTGTAGGATGGAGAGATTGAGGGTGGTGGGTGAGAGATTGATGATGGCAGCGCAGGGGCGTCGGGGAGGCTTCGGTGAGGGCGGTGGTGTGGTAGCGCAGGGGCGTTGGAGAGGTGGCTAGAGGAAGAGAGGAGGTTTGGGGCGCAGGGGGCGTGGGGTTTGTGAGTGTGAGAGATCGGGAGAGATGAGTGGTAGGTGAGGAGAGAGAGAGGTGGGTGGGGTAGGTGTAGGGCTTTTTTGGATTTCTTTTTTTTTCCTGGGTAAATCCGCAGGGGCGGTGTTCGCTCTAAAAGGTGTGTGCAAGCTTTAAAATTTATAACCCAAGAAGTATGCTTGAACAATATGTGAACCCACAGTGTACGGATCAATTGTAATAAAAGCAAGAATTCTAGGGGACGGACACAGGGACTATGGTGAAACAAAGCACGGAAATCAGGTTGTCAAATAACTAATGACCACAAATTAAAGCAATCAAAGATGATATAAAGTCAGATAAATAGAATCAGAATTCTAGGGATTTAAAGCATCCAGTTGTGGTTCCGACTCAAGACCTCAAAAGATAATGCGGACAAACCCTGAGGTTTGCAAAGGGAAGGTGTTTCTAAGGTGGGAATAGATCACCGGGTAAGTCTCACTACTTACTATCCCAAACCCAAGCTCCTATCACTAGGTAAGTCTCAAGGTACTAAGAAAAGAAACTATAGTCTCAAACTAACACACCACCCAAGGGAATAGATTCAACATTTACCGGGTAAGTCTCAGGCTAACTCACAAAGATGGGATGAAGGCACACTCAAACCCCAATGAAGATAAACCTTTATTACCTACACTCATGATATTGGGTAAACAAACAAAGGAATCACCGAGTAAGTTTCATCCAGGCATGCATTGAACTAGGAAAGGTGTAACAAGAATGGAATTTGGCAAACTGAAACCTCAAACTCATACAAGATTCAGCAAAGGTTCACCTCGCTCAGTTATATTCCATCCCGGCCGAGATGTTCAATGATTGACCGAGGTGTTCTACGGTTAAGGTAAAGACTCGAGCTTTCAGGGTCCTGTTGGGAGTAAGATCATTCTATCATCGTCTTTCCCACAACTTTCAGCCAATCACCCTAGAATCTCATAAAAAACTTAGCCAACAATCAATATGATAACAATAATCAAATTTATAAGAAAGGAATCAATATTCAAACAAGAAAACCTTAACACAAAGGTCTCAATAACTTAATCAAACAAACAACAATCAACGTTCCTCAAGTCACAAATAAGAAAAGACAATAAACCAAAAGTAATCTAAGAAAGTCTTACAAACTCCTTCAAAAGCCAACTTCAACTATGATTCCTTCCTTCCTTGAACTTCAACCTTCAAAACTTCCTTCAACTCTTCCTTCAAACGTCCTTCAAAACTCTCAGAAAATCCTCCAGAAATCAATGATCCTAATGTAGGACCATCATATGGAAGATATCAAGGTCCCATTACTAGAGCAAGAGCTAAGGAGATCCAAGAAGTTATGTCAAGGGAAGTGCTATTGCTTGACACAATGCGTGAACCATTTAATTTCCATACATCATGTGTTAATCTTTTGGTGAATGTAGGAGCAAGCGAACCAAGCGAGGAGACCATGCCGACGTGCTCACTTCCCATGCAGCTCGAGGAGACCATGCAGGTTGTTGCTCACGTCCAATGCAGCCCAAGAGGGAGGCTGTTGCTCACGCCCAATGCAGCCTAATAGGAGGCTGTTGCTCACGCCCAATGCAGCCCAAGAGGAGGCTGTTGCTCACGCCCAATGCAGCCCAAGAGGAGGCTGTTGCTCACGCCCAATGCAGCCCAAGAGAAGGCTGTTGCTCATGTCCAAGGTAGCCCAAGAGGGGAGCAGCTGCTCACGTCCAAAACAGCCCAAGAGGGCAGCCAGCTGATCACGTTCAAAGAGGCCCAAGAGAGTAACAAGTCAGCCCATTCAGATGGCATTCGGATAGCCAATTTTTGCTCTTAAAATCGTCCAACTCAGCCAAGGAGTTGTTTGAATAAGTCAGCCTACTTTCATGCTCAATTAGTTGTTTGTTAGGTTGTTAGCTACATTAGAGGAAGCTCTCTTATTACCACCTTCCCACTAATGTTTTAATTTTCTTTTCTTTATTTTGTCTAGATAAAAGAGTCTATATAGATAGCCTCATTAGCTGCAGATTAGGCACGTTATTTCCATTGCTTAGAATTACAGATTGTAATCATTCACAAAATCAATCAAAGAACAAGAGAGTTTTTGGTTGGCATTGCTGTTATTTGCTTGGCTGAGCTTGTTTGTGTCAACCGCCTTCGGATTGGTGCTTCGAGCCTTCACGAGTCCCTCTTTGTGCTAGTCCAGCCGGAGCTAGTGTAAAGTTGTATTGGAGACGGGTCTAGGGCATTCACGATTGGGGGTTTTGGCTCTTCAGCCTTGGTTCCTACGTTGTCTCTCTTTGGTTCTTCTCTACACCTTCCTGCGCCATTCACCATCTACGTTTCATTCCGCATTCTGGATTCGCCTCATTCAGCCGGATTCAAGATCATTGTACCTAGATCGACTCAATCACGGACAATTCCGTATCAGATCCGAAGATGGCCGAATTGTAGAAAATCAGCCCATATATATAGGAAAATTATCTTCCAAGGATAAAATATCTTAAAAAGATAATTTCCTAAAAAATATATCCATATCTCTCAAAATAAATCAGCCAAAAATAATATCTTCCTTCCAGAAATCCAGCAAAAAATATGTGATATTCTCCTTCCAAAAATAGAAGATCTCACCCAAAAATAAAGATCTTGCCGGCGGCAGGGTGTTCGCCTCGGCCGGGACGCTCCTCAAGATCATCTCGGTCGAGGTGGTACTGTAGCTGACCGAGTGAATCTCAGCTGAATGTAAAAACTCTCGAATCTGGTCCAAAATAAATCTTCTTATTCATTTCCATGCTTCTTGAGATCTTCTCAAAGCTTCAGAATGTAGCTCTAATGACTCCTTAGCTTCCTTAGCTCCATTTCGGTCCAAAACGTGCCATTTTCCCTACAAATAGAACGAAACTAGGTGTAGACCTCGATTCCCGCAAAGGTAGACAAAACAAAAAGAATATACATTCATACATGCAAATTTATGAAGATAAAACGTCTATGCCAATCCCAAAAAATACATGCTATTAGGCGGGGGCTTGTCACCGTAGGGGCGGTGACAAGGAAGGGGGAGACGCAGACCGAGCGCCGGGGGCGGCACTGGGGCTGCCTGTCAAGGATGGCCGCCGCAGGGGCGATGGGATGTCACCGTGGGGGCGGTGACAGAGTTGGTACTGACGCAGACCCAGCGCCGGGGGCGGCACTGGGCAAGGGTGTCACCGCAGGGGCGGTGACATGGGGCATTAGGGGCGGTTTTCTTGACAGTAGCTCCTCTTCTTATTCTTTCGTGTTGCCTCCCGAGCAACGCCTTTGTTCTACGTCGTTGGCTCGACGTAAGGACCCTACTTTTCTGCTTGGGCCTCCTCTAACACCATTTCATCTATGGGGTCATTCTTCACTCTTTCAAGGTAGGGCTTGAGCCTTTGTCCATTGATCTTGAATATCTTGTGCGTTTGTGGATCGTATAGATCCACAACACCATGTGGATAGACTTCGGCTATCACGTACGGACCTGCCCACCTTGAGCGTAGCTTGCCTGCAAAAAGCTTTAAGCGTGATTGAAAAAGGAGAATTTTGTTACCCGCTTTCAAGTCTTTTCGGAGAATGCTCCGGTCATGCCACGCTTTTGTCTTTTCTTTGTATGTTGTGGCATGGTCATACGCATCAAGCCTTAACTCCTCCAGCTCTTGTAATTGAAGTTTCCGGAACTCCCCTACCTCATCCATCTTCATGTTGCACTTTTTGACCGCCCACCATGCCTTGTGTTCCAGCTTTACCGGAAGGTGGCAAGCCTTTCCGAACACAAGCCGGAATGGAGACATCCCTATAGGAGTCTTGTATGTTGTCCGGTACGGCCATAGAGCGTCATTGAGCCTCAAGCTTCAATCTTTCCTTCTGGAGGAAAGCGTCTTTTAATGGATGGTTTTGATTTCCAGGTTGGACACCTCCGCTTGAACGTTTGTTTGCGGGTGGTAAGTTGTTGACACTCTTTGGTGGACGTGGTACTTCTTAAGGACAGCGGTGAATGTCTTGTTGCAAAAGTGGGTTCCCCTATCACTTATCAAAGAACCTTGAAAAAATATTGTCCTTAAGAAATGCTACAACCACTTTAGAATCATCAGTTTTGGTGGCCTTTGTTTTCACCCACTTGGAAACATAGTCCACCGCAAGTAATATATAAGTATGCCCAAAAGAAGTAGAAAAAGGACCCATGAAATATATCCCCCAAACATCGAAAATTTTGCAAAATATAAGTGAAGATTGAGGCATTTCATTTCTCCTAGAGATGTTACCCACTCTTTGGCACCTATCACATACCTTACAAAACGCAAAAGCGTCTCTAAAGATGTGTGGCAAAAAGAATCCCGCATCTAAGATTTTCCTAACTGTTTTATTTGCCCCAAAATGTCCCCCACATGCTTCAGAATGACATAATGTAAAGACAGATTGTACCTCATTGTCCGGGATGCAACGGGGTATTACCTGATCACTACAATGCTTCCAAAGGTATGGATCGTCCCAAACATAGTGTCTTGCTTCGGCCTTTACCTTTTCTCGTTGTACCTTGGTGAAACCCTAACAAGAAAGTTTACAATGTCAACAAACCAAGGTTTAAAAGATTGAAGTTTAAACAGAACCTCTGTCGTGTAATCCGCAGTGGCGGCCAAAGCATTACGCAGGGGCGCAAGAGGCGCAGAGGCACCTAACTCAATCTGCAGGGGCGACTGTGCGCAAGGGCGGGGCTCTGGTTGTATAGGGGCGGTTACACAACAAAAGGTTGTGTAGAAGGTGTCGTTTGGAAAGCTTCCAACTATGGCTCTTCCGTTGGCTGGATCTTCTTCCTCCTTCACCAGCCTGCTCAAGTGATCGGCCACAAGGTTCTCAGCCCCTTTCTTGTCCCATATTTCCAAGTTTAACTCGCTTAGAAGGATCACCCACCGAATCAACCTTGGCTTTGCTTCCTTCTTCGCCATGAGATACCTAAGGGTTGCATGGTCAGTGAACACGATTCCCTTTCCTCCACAGAGATATTGTCTGAACTTCTCAAGTGCAAACACCACAACTAGCATCTCCTTCTCGGTGGTGGAGTAATTCCTTTGAGATCCATTAATCGTCATGGATGCATAATGGATGACGTGTGATGCTCTTCCATCATTCTTTCCTAGGACATCTCCTACAGTATAATCGCTAGCATCACACATAATCTCAAATGGCTTCTCCCAATCCGGAGACCGGATGATCGGTGCACTAGTGAGGCATGCCATCAAAGTGTCAAATGCCTTTTTTCAATCTTCATCCACTATGAAAGTGGCGTCCTTCTTGAGTAGCTCACATAACGGCGCTAAAATATTTGAAACGTCCTTGATGAATCGCCGATAAAAACATGCATGACCTAGGAAAGAAAGGATTTCACGCACATTAGTAGGGTAAGGTAAACTTTTAATCACATCAACTTTTGTCTTATCTACTTAAATCCCTTTTGAAGATATTACATGTCCTAACAAAATCCCTTGTTCAACCATAAAATGGCATTTTTCAACATTAAGAACTAAATTGGTTTCTACGCATGTTTCAAGAACAAGTTATAAATGTCCTAGGCATGTATCAAAACTATTTTCATGGACGGTGAAATCATCCATAAAAACATCAATAAAGATCTCTATGTATTCATAAAAATACTTATCATGCACCATTGGAAGGTGTCGGGAGCATTGCAAAGTCCAAAGGCCTTCTGCGGTACGCAAAAGTGTCAAATGGACATGTGAAAGTGGTTTTTTCCTGGTCTTCCGGAGCAATGACTATTTGAAAATAGCCCGAATATCCGTCCAAAAAGCAATAGGAGGGGTGACCTACAAGACGTTCCAACATTTGATCAATAAAGGGTAAAGGAAAGTGATCTTTACGCGTTACCGTGTTAAGTTTGCGGTAGTCAATGCAAACTCTCCAACCGGTTTTTGTGTTGCTCGGGACCATCTCTCCGTATTGGTTCTCCACCATGGTGATACCCCCTTTCTTTGGAACCACTTGGGTTGGACTAACCCACTTACTATCCGAGATGGGAAATATCATGTCCGCTTGGAGGAGCTTTAATACCTCCTTCTTGACCACTTCCATCATTTACGGATTCAACCTTCGTTGGGGTTGCCTAGATGGTTTCACCTTTTCCTCAAGGAGGATCCTATGCATACAAGTGGATGGACTTATCCCCTTGATGTCCGCAATAGTCCATCCAAGGTCCGTCTTGTGCTCTTTCAAAACCTTCACCAACTTCTCCTCTTGAACAGTTGACAACTTGCTAGAGATGATTACCGGCAAGGTGTTGTTGTCTCCTAGAAAAGCATACTTGAGGTGCGGTGGAAGGTCCTTCAATTCTATCTCCGGTGCTTGCACTATAGATGGAACAAGCTTCTCGCTTGGAGTTAGTAAGGAGGGCCCAATGGCCAAAGTGGAGATAGGGAGTCTTTTGTGCCCATCCAATTGGGCTAGGACTTCCTTCATGCTAGATGTCAAGGCATATTCTGAAGTATGAATGTCAATGTCATGCTCAATTATGTTTTTTAATTCATCCATGTCAGAAATATCAAAAACATCTTGAATGATAGGATCAATAATATCAACTGCACAAAGGGAATGATCATCAACAAGGTATTTTATTGCATCATAAATGTCAAACTCAACTACCTCCCCATCAAATTTCATGGTTAATTTGCCACTAACATAGTCAATCTTAGTCCTAACGGTTTTTAGAAACGGTCTTCCCAACAATATAGGTGCAGCATGTGAGTCATTTTCCATATCCATCACAAAAAAGTCAGCAGGAAAAAATAGATTATCTAGCATCACTAATACATCTTCAATAATCCCTTTCGGGTAAACATTAGATCTATCAGCAAGTTGGACTACAATCCGGGTTTCAATTAGCGACCCAAGGCCAAGTGATTTATAGATGGAGTAAGGAAAAACATTGATAGAAGCACGAGGATATAGCATAGCCTTATCAAAACGGGTTTTCCCTATAACACAAGGAATGCTTACCATTCCCGGATCACTACATTTCTTGGGCATTCGGCGTTGGAAGACGGCGGACACATGCTCGCTAACTTGCACCTTTTGCTTGCCCTTCAGCTTCTGGTTCTTCTTGATGGTGCAAAGTTCCTTTAAAAAACGAGCATACTTAGGAATACTCTTCATAAGTTTAAGGAGAGGGATATTTACCTCGCATTTGGAATAGGTCTTAAAGAGATCCTTATCTTCAATCACTCTTCTCTCCTTTAGTGCCTCAGGAAAGGGAGCCGGAGGTTTCTCAGCATGCAGAGGGGGAAAATCAGGACGGATGTAAGAATCCTTCTCAACAAAACCCTTTGTCGTCTTTTCCGTAGGGGCGGAAGGTTGCAAGCACATGGATGGCTCAGGGGCTGTCACCGTAGGGGCAACGACATCCATCCGTAGGGGCGGCGTCTGCATAAAGGTTGTCGCAGTTGAAGCTGCAGGGGCGGCAGACTCGTTAGAGGGTTTGCTCTTCACTTCTGTTGCTGGCTTTTGCTGGATTTGCTTCCCACTTCTCAATGTTAGAGCACTAACATTCTCTTTGGGGATGACCACCGTCTAGGAGGGCAAATTTCCGGAGGATCTAGCTTTGATCCTTGTAATGTCTTCCGCCATTTGTCCAACTTGTTTTTCAAGGTTCTTGATGCTAGACTTTGTAGTTTGGACATGGGTAGCAAAATGCTTAGTTAAAACCCTCTAACGAGTCTGCTATTGCTGGTTTTGTTGATCCCTCCATCGAAAATTCTGTTGATCACGCCAATATGGCATGTAATTTTGTGCATATGGATCGTTCCTTGGCCTTTGTTGATGTTGTTGCCCATAGCCCAATGCATTCACCTCAGCATCGTCATCTTCGACTTGAGGGCACATGTTTGTTGGATGGTACGTATCGGCACAAACTCCACATGCCTTGAGTTGTTGTGGAGTTCCCATCAAAGTCAACCTTTTCACCATCTCTTCACATATTCGTTGTTGTCTATGTTGCCGGATGTGCGTTCTCTCAATTTCTAGATCAAAAGGAACAAATCCGGAGTTAGTAGCACGGGTTTGAACCATAAAAATGATCCAAACCAATAATCAATAATCAAAAGAAAATAAAACACAACTAAACTCCCCGGCAATGGCGCCAAATTTGACGAGGCTAAAATCCTAGGTCGTTGTCTTTTAGCTTAGGTCAAAGTAGAATTCCTAACGTTACACTAACAAGTTTATGTATAGTGTAAGTAAGGGTCGAACCCAAGAGAGTTAAGTTGATGTTTTAATTAGATTCGATTATCGAGATTGTAACCAATAAGGGAGGGGTGGTTTGGATTGAAAAGTAACAAGACAAAAGCACAAGCAACAAGTAAAGATGTGTATAAATGATGGAGAAAAGAACTACACTAGGTTGATTCTTAGCATGCAAACTACTTTGGTTGGTTCTTTTTATAAGTATTTCATCAATGTTCTCGTCTTGATCATATATATGTGTTGAGCCAACCGGCATCAACACAACTTAACAAGTTATTGTTCCGTAAACCTACAAGAACAAGGCACAAGTTAACTTTCAAACAAAGACAAAGAGATATAAAGAGAAGAACAAAACCATTAGACTTTTCTTTATATTTATATTCCTTTCCCTTTAAGTAATTACAACCACCTTTTACCTAAAGGTTTTCTACTAGATTAAGGACCCGAACCCGGAATCGATTAACCCTAGTTCTTTGCATGCAATTAGGCACTTAAGGTGATCAAGCTAAGTGGTAAGAGACATGCAATTGTTAGTTAAACCACAAGGAATATAAAACAATGACTGAATAATACTTATATTACTAAAGACTTACAAACAAAGCAGTAATGCAGCTTCAAAACAACCCAATGTAGCAAGGAGATTAGAAACACTTTGCACAAAGGAAGTAAGGGAAATAGAGAGAAAATGGGAAAATGGTGGATGATTCTAGCAATCAGTCATGGACCTATTTATACTAGAAATGGCAGTAAAAGGGAGTAAATAGCCGTCATAAATAGTCACCTTTAATGCCATAAAGGTGGTGCAAACAGCCGGAGTAAAGTCTCTGGCGCTAAACCGCGGCGGCGGGCTTCAGGGCCACAGGGGCGGTTTAGGCCAAAACGCTTGGTGTTCTTCATGGCCGCAAGGGCGGCTTGGCAATCCCGCGGGGGCAGATCTTTAATCCTCTTCAAACGTCTGACTCTTCATCTTTTTGTCATTTCAGATGTCAAGCCGCAGGGGCGGCCCAATGTCACCACAGGGGTGGTGACACTAGCTCTTCATCTTCACAGCTCCGTAGGTTGGTCCGCAGGCAGAGGTGTAGGGGCGCCGGCTTCACTTCTTCAAGGTAAGTCACCGCAGGGGCGTCCAAGGGTGGCCGCAGGGGCGGTGACAGGCTTTGTTCTGGGCACTAACGAAGGCGCTGGCTGCGTTCCGGAGTGCAGTGCCACCCGCAGGGGCGGTGACACTGCTCCGAGGGGGGCGGTGTGGCACCAGAAGCTTGTCTTCGTGAATGATTTTCAACTCCCAAGTACTTCTAACGTCTCTTTTGCTTCTTTTAGACTTTCTCTTTTGGATTAAGACGTTAGCAACACAAACCGATTCTAATATAATAGAAAGACACTAAAAACTTACCTGAATAATAGTGATTCCATCACCTATCACACATCCTCAAAGCTTGCTTCCATAAAGTCTTGTAGTTTCTCCCTCCTCAATGAGGCAAGATAGAAACTCTCTCCAATCATGCTCCTCATCTGGTAATAGCTAGTGGCTCGACCCCGCATGGTCCTCCACCACTGATGAGCTAGGTCACGGAATATAGTCTGGACCAACTCTATCTGTATGTCCTTTGGGCATCTAATAGACTTAAGAGTTGAGTCCACATGCCCAATCCAAACCTCTATCTCTAATCCCACCTTCCCAGAGAAGGGGGTAATTCCAACTGATGAAATGTCTTCAACCAAGTATCTAGTCGAGACCCTCTATACTCCTCTCGAGCTCTAACAGTCTCAGCAACACGTGCCGGCATAATTGGCACCTGAGTAGCTCCTTGGGACATCTCAGAAAATTCCTCCTGCGCTGGCAGATCCAAGGCACGTCTACCCGCTCTAGCAGCCTCCTCCACTCGTCTAATATAAGCACGGAACTGTGGTCCCCTCATAGAGACAAGATCCGAGTCATTTGACTGGACCCGCTGTGATCGCTGTCTCCTAGATCCACCACTCCTAATCTCAGGAACGACACTCTCAGCAATCTCCTCATGAACCTCCTCCACCACTAGCGGATCAAGAGCAGGAACTGGTCTCTGTCCTATCACTCCCAAAGGAAAAGGTGGTCTGCCTCTACCCCGGTCCACAATAGAAGTTGATCTAGTCTGAGCCATCTGTGGGGTATGCATACCAAACTTATAAGGCTATATATATGCCATATGTATATATATAACACACCCATATACAATCCATAATGCATATATATACATATCTATACTACTGAGATCCATGGCAAAGGTGACGACTTTCCGTACATTCTATCCCAAAACATTGTATACATAGCTTTTAAAACCAAAAATCTTTTGAAAACTTCAGACCCCTTTCGGGTTCTGTTTATTTATCTATCCGCCCTTTATTGCAGGTAGCAAGTGCCATTGTTGTTAACCTAAGGCTCTGATACCAACTCGATAACACCCCGATTCCGCGGGACTAGGGGCGTCACATTAGGCTAGGATCTCACAGTGGATCCTGACCCTATCCTGACAACAAGTTCACTGAACCTTACAACATGACACTGACAAATATAAAACAAATACATAAAACGGTGTAATTGTATAACAAAAGAGTATACAAAACCATAGCCGAGTATAAAACAATCCTCACACAAGAGGTATACAAACATCATCCTCACACAAGATGTATATATAACATCCCCAAAACCATAACCACCTAATGTACGAGAGTCCTCGGCCTGGCACCCTGCCGGATCACTCTGTAGCTCTCCTATCCTGCAAAGCATCTACAATACGGTATAAAACCGTTAGCTAACCATACATATATAAGGTATTGCATAAGCACAAACACAAGTCATGAAATGTACACACATAGTCATGTTGTCACTCATTTACCCATTTTAAGTATCTTTAGATAGATAGTCATTCACTCCAAATGTATATATATATATATATAGGTATATGAAACTATGTGACACGAGGAACATATCATCCTCGCCTCTAGGCCTGCTAGCCATCTAGAGTAGTATCGGTCACACAAACGGTGTACCCTATGGGAGTGGTGTTGTGCCCTTCTTTTATACCAAGTATGGTCTGACCTTAGAGAACCTCCCAACTCCTTACAGGATGAAAAGGAAAGGTTATCACTGCCACTGCAAGGGGGCTATCAATAAAACATAGGTCAGTAATAATCGACATCGCATGCAATCATATCAAGCATATAACACACACACCACTCATGCATACACCCAATATAAGGATGGTGGCTAAGTAAGTCCTACGGATTTACCTCAACCTCTGATACTCTCAACCACGAACAACCTCAATCTGGATAGCAACACTGCCATTGGAATAGAGATATATCAATCTCCTATCAATCAAAGGGGTCACACCTAGACCCAAGGGATCTACAGGATCATTTACATCCTATAACCTTCACTCGACATTCTAAATCCTCAAAGCTGTAACCGGCAAAACATGATATCAAAACATCATCACACTCTTATCTATACCTAGCACGATACTACACACTCACACTAGAAAAGGAAGGGACAATACCATCCTTAGGCAAGCCCAAAAACCAGACACACCTGCGTGACAGGAACCACACAAGACTGGATGCAGAGAATTGCAGGGGTGACCCTGGGTGGGCGTCTGGCCAGTGCTGGGGCGTCCTGGCTGGGCGCAGGGACGGCTGGTGTGCAGATTGCACACTTCAACTGCTCTTAACTTCTTCACTCGAACCTCTTCACTCATTCTTCATCCAGCAGCCCCATGCATACATATACATACATATATACATCAAACAAAGCCTAGGAAGGCTGCCTTGTGGAATCCTAAGCTAGAAAGGAATAAGAGACCAAAAGAAGAAGAAAGAAGAAAGAAAGGAAGAATTCACCAGCTGAACCCTAACAGAGGAAGAACAACACACCACAACCTCAAGGTTGGCTTAACACAAGCACAACAACGTCATCAATCACCATCATCATCAAACCAACACCAAACTCTCTTCAAAACTCTTGCAAGATCGAGGAAAACAAGAAGAAGATTCAAAGCAGGAAGAAGAAGGAAGAACAAGGAAGAGAAGATGGAGCTGGAAGAGATGAGAAATCCTCCTCTTGAAGCAAGGGAATGGCTTATATAGGAAGCCGGCCAAAAGTGTGGGTCAAGGTCAACAATGCCAGCTACAACACACCACAAACCGCAAGGGCGGCTCATGGAGGCACAAGGAAGGATCAAGGTGGGCGTAGGGGCGCAAGGCCTGGCCGCAGGGGCGGTTTAGGCATGGCTCATCACAACTCAGCACCTGCGTCTCAGCTGAGGCACATGCGCGGGATCTCTCAATGACTAAGGCTCTAACATGGAAACGCTCGGCTGATCACTCATCTAGATCACTCTACATCCCTCCTGTCCTACAAAGGATCTACAACACGGTATGAAACCGTTAGCTAACAATTCATATATAAGATCATGCATAAGAACATACACACATAAAAAATCAGAATAAATACCAAGCATGATAGCACATATTTCCCGTTTAATTATCTTTATAATTTTATACACTGAAAACCATATTTATGGTTGTGACATAGAAGTAGTATATCATTCTCGCCTCTTGGTACTATAGCCATCTGGGGTGGTACTAGACGCACTTTCCCGTATAACAAAAGGAGTGGTGAAGTACCCCTCCCGTATACCAGGTTTCACTTGACCTCAGAGAACCTCGTAGACGCCATCAAGAGAAATGAGAAAGGTTATCACCGCCCGCTTCAAGGGAGCCAACAATATCACATGCTATAAAGCATATAACAATCACCACTCATGCATACATCCAATATAGGAATGCAGCTAAGTAAGTATTACGGATTTACCTGAATCACAATATAACCTTAACCGTGATCAACTCTCCAATTCCCGTAGGAATGAGCGCTGCCTAATAACAAGACATATAAATAGGTATCAAACCTCACATCATCAACTAAAAGGATCACACCTAGACGCAATGGATCCATACGGATCATAAACATCGTAATAACCTTGATATTATACTAGATCTCAAAATCCTCATCAGGGCATATATCATCATGATATCATCAATCTCATCACATACTAAACTAGCATGCTCTCAAACCAAACCATAAACACAAAGGAAGGAATCAAACATACCACGCTGGGGTGGTGACACAGCTCTAGCCACAGGGCGGCGATGGTAATCCACGGGGGCGCTTCCTTGATAGAAGACAAATCTCAAGAGTTGTTCGAGAGATCTCTCGCTCCAACTCGTCTCCACCTCATAGAGCAAATCAAAGACACTTCAGCCCTCAACATATACATGTATACACACATTCAAAACGTCCATAAACCGAGCACAAAAAGATCCAACTTGTTCGATTCAACAACGAATAAAAAGAGAAGAACAAGGAGAAGAGGAGAGGACAAAACATCTCACCACTCTTCTGCAAAATTCCTAATGAAGAACTCTAGTTCCACCTATCTGCAATCCACAACAACCATCAATAGAACATCAATGAAGAACCGTATATGTGAATAATAAGGATATATATACCCTAGAAGGGGGTTGAATAGAGTATGCCAACTTTTCGCAATATATTATATCAAGGTTTTGAAACTGGTTTCGAGGCCTTGAAGTCGATATGTGCGTTTGGTGAAAAAATTGGTTTTCAAGGTTTTGAAAGCGATTCCAAGGCCTTGACTTTTAAACCTGCAAAAAATACATTAGTCACAATATACGCGATATGAAATGTGGAATTAAAAGATCAACACGGTGATATGTTTACGAAGTTCACCTCTAACAGCCTACATCTCCTACTAGGGTTTCCTTACCCTAGGATCTAACTATCTATTATCTTCTCAAAGAGTCCTAGATGCAACCTAGAAGAATTCCCCTTCTTCTCTCAATGTAGCCAACGTGACGATATAGTCCAACTCTAACCTACCAATAATAGCCTAGTTACTTCACAAAGTAACCCACACTCGAGTATAACACACTCTAGATATTCCAATGAAGCTCTCGTGTTTTTCTCTCTCTAGGGATGTATACATTTGTAAGCTAAGAGGAAGAAAAACTTTTGGAACGAATGAAGATGTTTGATCGCTTGAAGACTTAGATGTTTCCGTTTAAACTTCTTGTTGTTTTCTTCAATCGCCATCTTCATTTATAGTCTTCTATGGAGAACTTTTCTAGCCGTTCAAATATGAGCATTGTGATGTTCTTCTTTCTCCATGGAAAACGGTGTTTGGTTGAGATGAAGTAGCCGTTGTAAGATCTTCTATCTTCTTTATCAACTTCTTGTCTTTGACGCACATTGAGAATCTTCATCTTCGAGATCTTCTCCTTGAAAGAGTCGTTGAAGATCTTTGTCGTTGAAACCCTTAGTTTAAGCTCCGAGATCTTCTAATCCGTTGAAGATCTTTGTTGTTAAAAACTTCTCTCTTGGATAGCCGTTGAAGATTTTCCGAGATCTTTATGTGGGATCCGTCGGAAAGATCTTTTGTTATCCTCGTGCGTTAGTTGTTAAGATCTTTGCACTATGTTGTTGTTGTGCCTAGAACTTCTCTTCAAATTCTTTGAAGATCTTCTTGTTGGATGGCCGAGATCTTCTCTTCAATTCTTGTTGGAAGATCTTCTTGTTATCCTTGTTTGTTGAGATATTCAAATCTCAGATTTGAAAAGTCTTCATCCGAATCCTCCTTTGTATTGCTTTTCAAGGCCTTTGTATTTGTCCATTGAACTACTTTACAAGGCCTCCGTGCTTGTCCTTTGTAATGTGTTTCAAGGTATGCGTTCTTCTTTTGAAATGATTTTGAAGGCCTGCACATATTTAACAAACACAAACCAAGACATGCGATCTAGAAATTCGAACAATATTTGTTAGTTTATAAAATCGCTCATAAATGTATGTCTTCCATCATCCCCATAGACAGTTTAAAATCAAGGTGGAGTTATCAATGAACATCATGTCCACTTCCAAACATGAAGAAGACCTAGGACAAACCAAGAAGAAATCAAGAGAAGGAAAGAAGGGAAGAAGAAGAACGTAAAAGAGGAGAAGAAGAAGACTTAAAGCAGTGGAAACCCTCATTAGAAGAAAGGAGACAAAGACTTATAGGAGAAGAAAGTAGAAAGCATCGGTCACATAAGATGGCTGACCACCACCTATCTCAAGGCTTTGAAACTGATTTGAAGACCTTGATGCCGATATGTGCTCTTTGTGTCACAATCGGTTTTCAAGGACTTTGAAAGTGATTTCAAGGCCTTGACTCCAAAACTTGCAAAACAGCGTTAGTCACAATAAAGCAAGATATAGTGCGGAATTAAAAGATCGACACATCGATATGTTTACGAAGTTCAGCTCTAAAAGCCTACATCATCGTCCTAGGGTTTCTTTACCCGTAGGGTCTAATTATCTATTATCTTCCAAAGAGTCCTAGATACAACCTAGAACAAATCCCTTTCTTCTCTTACTGTGTATTCAATTCTACGATGTAGTTCCAACTCTAACCTAGCAATAATAACCTAGTTACTTCACGAGTAACACACACTCTCGAGTATAACACTCTCCAAATATTCCAATGAAGCTCTCATGTTTTTCTCTCTCTACGGATGTAAGCTTTTGTAATCTAAGAGGAAAAAAACTTTTGGAACGAATGAAGATGCTTTGATCGCTTGAAGACTTAGATGTTTCTGATAAGCTTGTTATTGTTCTCTTTAATTGTCATCTTCATCTATAATCTTCTATAGAGTACTCAACTAGCCGTTGTAAGAGGGCCGTTGTGATGTTCTTCTTTCTCCATGAAAAACGGTGTTTGGTTGAGATGACGTAACCATTGTTAGATACTCTATTTTCTTTATCTTCAAGATCTTCTCCTTAAAAGAGTCGTTGAAGATCTTGTTGCTGAAGCCCTAGGTTCACGCTTTGAGATCTTCGTAGTTGTTGGAGATCTTTGTTGAAGAATTATCTCTTGAGAACCGTTGAAAATATTCCTTGGATCCGAGATCTTTGTGTGAGATCCGTTGGAAAAGATCTTCTTATCTCTTGCGTCGGTTTGTTGAGATTTTTGTAAGAATTTGTCGTTGGGACGAGATCTTCTCTTCAAATCCGTTGAAGATCTTCTTTGTTGAGCTGTCCGAGACCTTCTCTTGATATATTATTTGAATATCTTCTCTTGATCCTTGGTATATTTGGTTATTGAGATTTGATTCTTGATTTTGAAAAGCTTCCAGCCGATGTCTCCCTTGTATCGCTTTTCAAGTCTTCGGCATTTATCCCTTGAACTGCTTTCCATGGCCTCCGCGTCCCTTGAGCTGTTTTTCAAGCTCTCCGTGCTTGTCCCTGGTAATGAGTTTCAAGGCATGCACTCATCTTTTGAAATGTTTTTCAAGGGCTGCACACATTTAACAAGCACAAAACTAAACCATTCAATCTAGAAATACAATCGATATTTGTTAGTTTATAAAACCGCTCATAATGTTAAGTCTTCCATCATCCACATATACAAATTATAATCAAGGTGGAGTTATCAATCTCCCCTTTGATGGAAGACAAAACAAATATCGTACCTACATTTAATTTTAGCGATAAATATGCAATAATAGCGAAAAAATGCAGAATGGAGAAATATCGGATCATGTGCATATAATTTCTCCCCCTTTGTCTTTCAACAAGGGAGAAAAACAACTAAAGCACGGGAGTTTTAAAATATATTATAGACTCCCGCTTCTACATAAGATCAGAGACAGTTGTAAGACTATTCTACATGGTTGGTATCTTGACGATGGGACCATTATTGGTCGATCTGAGGAGGTGGCTAGAGCTCTTGATATCATTCGTGAGTTTGGTCCGGGTTTAGGTCTCATGTTGAATGTTCGCAAATCTGAGCTCTTCTGGCCTTCATGTGATGGGTCTAAACTTAGAGATGGACTATTTCCCTATGACATTGCAAGGCCAACGTTGGGTGTTAAGTTGCTTGGTGGGGCAGTGAGTAGAGATGAGGAGTTTGTTAGCGAAAAAATGCATCTTCTTCCACAATTGAGGGACCCGCAGAGCGAGCTTCTTCTGCTTCGTTCTTGTATGGGTGTTGCTAAGTTGTATTTTGGCTTGAGGACTTATCATCCGGAGCATTGGGAGAGTGCAACAGCTTACTTTGATGTCGGGCTCCGTAGATCAGTCGAGGATATTGTGGTTTGTGGGGGTCCTTTTTTTGGAGATCTTCAGTGGCGAATTGCTTCTTTGCCTATTCGATTTGGGGGGCTTGGGCTATACTCTGCTATTGAGACGTCTTCCTTTGCTTTTGTTGCCTCTAGGGCCCAGTCTTGGGAGCTCCAAGACCATATTTTGCGGGACAATGGAGTTGTAGAAATGTGTTCTGAGTTTTATGGAGCTTTGGGCAATCTTTAGACTTCTATTCCTGGTTTTGATCTTTCTGTCTTTACTGTCAAGAACACCGTCCCCTCTAAAGCCCAACATGCTTTGGCGAGTGCTCTTTTCGGTAAGACCGTGCAGGAGATGGAAGTTACTTTTGATTTGACTCTAAGACAAAAAACGGTTTTCAAGTGTCTTCTATCCACACATAGCCAAGATTTCCTTCTTGCCATACCCATTGATGGACTTGAGCAATGTATGTCCCCGGTTGAGTATCGTTCGGTTCTTAAGTATCGCCTTATGATTCCTCTATACCCGGTCGATGGGATTTGTCCTATGCCCAATTGTCGGAGAATTCTAGATTCTTTTGGGGAGCATGCAGTTCACTATAAAGAGCTTCCTGGCTTCAAATATAGGCATGATTTGGTCCGTGATGTGTTGTGTGATGTGTTTAGGAGGGCGGGGGTTTCGGTTAAGAAGGAGGCGTCTGTGTCCTTCTTAACTGACCCACGAGAGGGAAGGTCCACCTTGAGGCCGGCGTTTATCTTGGTGTTTGGATGGGCGGGTGGAAAACATGCTTGCATCGATTTGACTGAAGTTTCCCCACTTGTTTGTTTGGGTAGTGGGCCTTTTGCGGTGGGTAAGGCGGCGCTTAATGCAGCTTCTACTAAGGTGGCCAAACACGAGAAAGCTTGTATTGAAAATCAACATGTGTTTCTTCCGTTCGCTTTCGACACCTTTGGTTTCCTTGCGCCCGATGCTATTGAAATTCTGAAGAGGATGCAACGGGTTTTTCATGGCAACGTTACGTCTCCTAGGTCTTTTGATGTTGTTTTTAGGAGGATCGGATTCGCTATCCAAAAAGGATTGGCGGCACAACTTGTTGCCCGTCTTCCTTCTAGCTCTTTGTAAAATTTGAAGTATCGAAGTATATTATAGTAAACTATTATAGACCCACAATTGTATTTCCAAAAGAAAAAATAGTTAAAAAGCGAAGTCCCACAAACAGTTTTCAAGGCCTTGAAATCAAAACTAAGGGGGCTTTGAAATCCATGTCAAGGCCTTGACATCCATTTCAAGGCCTTGAAACTAATTTTAAGACTTTGAAGGACTACTTCTGGTACCACCTTGAATTTAGATGGCCCTTTGCTCAGATATCATCATAGCACTTTTTCCTCCACCGGTCATGGGCCTTGTCCAAGGCAATAATTTTCATGTACTCATCTACTCTTCTGTCATCCTTCAGATTTTTGTACTTTTTCACCACGCCAAACTTCTCAATGTTCAGAATATCCGTTTCCTCAACAACAGGTTGACGAATTGGGCGACCTTTGACTGTTTTGTAACACTGAAGCATCACTACTTATGTTTGTTTCTTTGTTGCTTTAGCATCTTCCTTTGTTAAGGGCTTGATGCTTCCTGCAGATGTAGAGGTTAGTACATTCTGGTGGGACATCTGATTTAACTTCTGGTGCATGATCGTCAGCAAGTCGTGTGATTCATCCATCATATCTGTAATCTCATACCTAAAATCCAGCATGTCCTTCCTTAGTGTTTCCATACCAAACTCCACTACATCAATCCCATTGGTTGTCGAAGTGATGTAGGACCATCACATGGAAGCTATCAAGGTCCCATTACTAGAGCAAGAGCTAAGGAGATCCAAGAAGCTACGTCAAGGGAAGTGCTATTGCTTGGCATAATGCGTGAACCATTTAATTGCCATACATCATGTGTTAATCTTTTGATGAATGCAGGAGCAAGCAAGCAAAGGGAGGAGATGTTGATCACGTCCAAAGCAGCCCACGAGGATAGCCTGCTGCTCACGTCCAAGGCAGCCCCAAGAGCAAAGGGAGGAGATGCTGATCACGTCCAAAGCAGCCCACGAGGATAGCCTGCTGCTCACGTCCAAGGCAGCCCAAGAGGGGAGGCAAGCAAACACGTCCAAGGCAGTCCAAGAGCGTAGGCTGCTGCTCACATCTAAAATAGCCCAAGAGGGCAGCCAGCTGATCACGTTCAAAGAGGCCCAAGAGAGTAACAAGTCAGCTCATTCGGATCATCATTTGGGCTCTTAAAACACATCCAAATCATTCATGGATCTGTTGAACAATTTAGCCCATTCGAATAGCCCATTTTGGCTCTTAAAAATCATCCAGCATCCTCCTAGGATTAATTGAATAAATCAGCCTATTTTTAAGCTGAATTAGTTGTTTGTTAGGTTGTTAGCTACATTAGAGGAAGCTCTCTTATTACCACCTTCCCACTAATGTTTTAATTTTCTTTTCATTATTTTGTCTAGATAAAAGAGTCTATATAGATAGCCTCTTTAGCTGCAGATTAATTACGTTATTCCCAATTGCTTAGAATTACATTTGTAATCATTTCACAAAATCAATCAAAGAACAAGAGAGTTTTTGGTTGGCATTGCTGTTGTTGCTTGGCTGAGCTTGTTTGTGTCAACCGCCTTCGGATTGGTGCTTCGAGACTTCACGAGTCTCTCTTTGTGCTAGTCCAGCCGGAGCTAGTGTAAAGTTGTATTGGAGACGGGTCTAGAGCATTCATGATTGGGGTTTTGGCTCTTTAGCCTTGGTTCCTTCGTTGACTCTCTTTGGTTCTTCTCTCACCCTCCTGCGCCATTCACCATCGTTCGTTTCATTCCGCATTCTAAATTCGTTTCATTCAGCCGGATTCGAGATCATTGTGCCTAGATCGACTCAATCACGGATCATCCCGTATCAGTTGGTATCAGAGCTCTGTTGGTACAATTGATCACTCCTTTCTTCTTGTTAACCTTATTGGTTATCCAATTGAGATTAACTTGTGCTTGAAGTGTGCAAATTCAAAAGCCGGACAACATCTTGAGGAGAGGTGAACACAAAACACAACAAAAGCAAAAAAAGAGCTCAACGCTGCATACACAATTCGGTAACCTGCTCTCCTACAATTCTCGTTGCAATCAGTTTCGGTTACCTTCTCTCCCTCAAATCTTTGACAAAGTCTAAGGGATCTTTCAATAAAAAATAAAAAAAAAAGACACAAAAAATGGTTGGACTCTTATTAATCTAAATCAAGCACAAGTAAACTCTTTCAAACAACTCAAAACGTCATTCTAAACACATTCATTGTACCTACACCAACCCAACGGTCAATACTCCAATTAGGGGTGTCTTAATCCATCTCCGACACTAACATTCAGTTTGAGCAGTTCTAGTTCCAAAGGGTTGCTAAGAAGGTTCGGAAATCGCGATATTAAGGTGTTGGATCCTTACAACTCGAGCCACCAGCTAGGCAATACCAACGAGAGTGTGAGCGATACACAAGTGAGATCTTTGCTTTTCTAACCTAACCGGTTCTTTGTTTGTTACTTGAGCATGTCCAGGTCCCTAAGTCCTAGCAAGTCGAGTAGCGAGACCGTCACGCCTGAGATGATCAGTCTATTGAAACAATTGTCCGATTCCGTAGCTAACCTATCCAAACGAGTAGAGTCTATGGAAGCACGAACACCACCAGCCGGGACACCACCTTTGAGAACCAACTATGAGTTTGGCGGTCCTTCACGTGTTACTAGAGAGCCGGATCATCCGGATCAAGGTAATTTACATTCCAACGAACCCCCTAATGCTTCTAACTTGCCACCCTTTGTTGATAACTTTCAGCGACGGAATGAAGCTCATTTTGAGGACCACACGTGGGAGGGTTACAATTGGCCATTCCAGCAGCCAAGGCAAGGACGAGATAACTTTCGGCCCTATCAAGAGTAAGACGGACTCGGCAAAGTCAAAATCAAAATTCCCGTCTTTGAAGGAAAGTGTGATCCCGACGTCTACACGGAGTGGGAAACTAAAGTTGAGCAGATCTGGTTGTGTCACAACTTTATCGAGCCTAAGAAGGTTCAGCTAGCCGCTTTTGAGTTCCAAGGCTATGCTTTGGTATGGTAGGATCACGTAGTCAAAGAAAGAGTTTGAACATTGGATCCTCAAATCACCACATAGGAGCATATGAAGGCACTAATGAGGGCTCGGTTCGTTCCACCTCATTATACCCGAGAGCTTAGACAACGGCTGGAAAATTTGAGACAAGGCTCTCTTAGCGCTGAGGAAGCTTAGACGAATATGCAAGTTTCTATGGTGAAGGCCAACGTTCTAGAGGATGAAGAAAACACTATGGCAAGGTACCTTCGTATTCTGAATTCTAATTTGGCTAATGAGGTTGATATGTATCCATACAGCACCATGGAGCAATTACTACACTTGGCCATCAATGTGGAAAGGAAGACTAAGGTGCGAAACCGGGAATACAAGCCACCTCATGGGTCGCCCAACACTTGGAAAGCACAAGGGAGCCGCCTGCTGCCTAACCACAGCAAGGATCAAGGAGGCCGGAAGGAAGAGAGAAAATCGGCACCTATGGGCCAAGAAGGACAAAGAAAGTCGTCTACACCAGCCACTACACCACGATCCTTGAATGAGCCTTCGAGTGAACATCGAGGGAGTACTCCTATCTCTAACTCTAGAACTAGGGACATTGTGTGTTTTAAATGCCAAGGTAGAGGTCACATGAGTTGAGAATGTCCTAATAGACGCACTTTGATCATAAATCATCTAGGAGAATATGAGAGTGAGGATGATGTGGAATTAGATGATGAAAATGCCTTAATTGATGACAATGAACAAAATGAGAATGATGATTGCATTGAGTATGAACAAGGTGAATCTTTGATAGCTAGGAGAACTTTGCATGTCTAACTAGCACCTTGTGAGGATAACCATCGTGAAAATCTGTTTCATACTAGGTGTAGTATTTAAAGGAAAAGTGTGTAATGTGATAATTGATGGAGGAAGTTGTTGCAACATAGCTAGCACTGAAATGGTAAACAAATTACAACTTCTTACATTTTATCACCCTAGGCCATATAAACTACATTGGATGAATGAGTGTGGAGAACTTAAGGTCAATAAGCAAACTAAGGTCAATATAACATTAGGATCATATGAGTATGTTATTACATGTGATGTTGTGCCTATGAATGCTTGTCACTTGTTGCTTGGTCGTCCATGGCGATATGATAGGAAAGTTGTCCATGATGGGTTTTCTAACAAATATAGCTTTGAGTATAAAGGTAAAACTTTAACACTTAAACCTATGACAGATTTACAAATAGCCGAGTACTATGAGAACAAGAGGGTAGAGCAAGGAACCCCTCCAAAGCCTAAGATCACACGGCCTAAGAGTAAAGAGAACAAAACCCATCAAACATTGTTAGTACAACCAACAAGTAGCTATCTTGAGTCTAGGAATGAATATGTCACTAATTATGCTTCTATTGATGTGCTAATGATGAGTTTGTGCAAATCTCTAGTGAATGTGCCTCATGACTCTACGATTCCACTTCCTAGTTCTATTCAGGGGGCTGTTAGATGAGTTTAGGGACGTTTTTCCTGAGGAGATTCCAGCCGGCTTGCAGCCCATTAGGGGCATTGAACACCAAATAGATTTAATACCCGGAGCCACTCTTCCCAATAGGCCCGCCTATAGGATGAACCCTACAGAAGCCCAGGAAATTTAGAACCAAGTTCAAGCCTTGCTAGATAAGGGTTATGTGCGGGAAAGCCTTAGTCCTTGTGCCGTTCCCGTCCTGCTAGTACCCAAGAAGGATAATACTTGGAGAATGTGTATTGATTGTAGAGCAATCAATAACATTACTATCAAGTATAGACACCCGATTCCCCGTTTAGATGACATGCTTGATGAGTTACATGGAGCTACAATTTTCACTAAGATTGACCTTTGGAGTGGCTACCATCAAATTAGAATGAGGGAAGGGGATGAATGGAAAACAGCTTTTAAAAACAAATTTGGACTCTATGAGTGGCTAGTAACGCCTTTTGGATTAACTAACGCTCCTAGTATGTTCATGAGATTACTGAATCATATTTTGAGACCTTATATTGGTTTATTTGTTGTAGTCTACTTTGATGACATTCTTATCTATAGTAAGACTTTAAAGGAGCATGAAAATCATTTGAGAGATGTGCTTGCTACATTGCGTATAGAATACTTGTATGCTAATATTCAAAAATGTGATTTCTTTACTAACCGATTGATTTTTCTTGGTTTTGTAGTAAGTGCCAAAGGTTTGCAAGTGGATGAGGACAAGGTGAAGGCAATCAATGAATGGCCCGTTCCTAGGTCGGTTGGTGACGTGAGGAGTTTCCATGGCCTAGCTACATTCTATAGAAGGTTTGTGAGAGATTTTAGCACCAATGCAGCACCACTCACGGCTTTGACCAAAAAGAAGGTTCCTTTTGAGTGGAATGAACCGCAACAAAGAGCCTTTGAAGAGCTCAAGAGACACCTCACCCATGCACCCCTACTCGCTCTACCGGACTTCACTAAACCCTTTGAGGTTGAATGCGACGCATCCGGTATTGGCATTGGCGGTGTCCTTATGCAAGAAGGTAAGCCTCTAGCTTTCTTTAGTGAAAAATTGAAGGGTGCATGCTTAAACTACTCCACTTGTGACAAAGAATTGTATGCCTTGTTTAGAGTACTCAAAACATGGCAACATTACCTTTGGCCTCAAGAGTTTGTTTTGAAAACCGATCATGATTCATTTAGACACTTTAGGAGCCAAGATAAGCTAGATAGGCGGCATGGTAGGTGAATGGAGTTCATCGAAACCTTTCCTTACATTATCAAGTATAAGAAAGGAGAGGATAATATCGTAGCGGATGCATTGTCTAGGAGATACACCTTAATCACCACTTTGGATTCTAGGATGTTAGGTTTTACTTACATTAAGGAATTATATGTGGATGATGCTGAATATGGGAAGATATTTCATAGATGCACTACTCAAGGCCCTTATGATAAGTATTTTGTGTTTGAAGGTTTCTTGTTTAAAGTGGATAAGATTTGCATACCTAGATGTTCCCTTAGGATCTTATTAGTGGAAGAAGCCCATAAAGGAGGTTTAATGGGGCATTTTGGGAGGGACAAAACTTATCACATGTTGCAAACTCACTTTTATTGGCCTCATATGTTAAGGGATGTAGAACACATGCTGAAAAGGTGCATTGAATGTCTTAAGGCCCAAGCTAGGGTACAACCCCACGGGCTGTATACACCCTTACCGACGCCTAATGGCCCTTGGGAGGACATACGTATGGATTTCATTGTTGGACTACCTAGGACTAAGAAAGGAAGAGATTCCATTTTTGTGGTAGTAGATAGATTCTCTAAAATGGCACATTTTATTCCATGTCATAAAACTGATGATGCATATAATGTTGCTAAACTTTTCTTTAAGGAAATAGTGAGATTGCATGGAAATACCTAAAATTATTGTTAGTGATAGGGATGTCAAGTTTTTGAGTATCTTTTGGAAGACACTTTGGGGAAAAATGGGTACTAGATTACTATTCTCGACCTCTAGTCATCCCCAAACAGATGGGCAAACGGAAGTCACCATTAGGACCCTAACGACCCTCCTTAGAACCATGTTGAAAGATAACTTAAAAGAATGGGAAGACATGTTACCACATATTGAGTTTGCTTATAATCGCACCATGCATTCTTCCACTTCGTTATCACCTTTCAAATGTGTTTATGGATTTAACCCTTTAACTCCTTTGGACTTATTACCGATTCCTCGAATGCTGCACTTGATAAGAAGGGCGTTGAAACTGCAGCCCGGAATAACAAAGGACGTCGGAAGATGGTTTTCCAGCCCGGCGACTTAGTTTGGCTACATCTAAGGAAAGAGCGGTTTCCGACAAAACGCCATTCCAAGCTAGCACCACGGGGTGATGGACCATTCAAAGTCTTACACCGGATTAACGACAATGCATATGTGTTGGACTTACCGGACGAGTATGGAGTTAGTCCCACTTTTAACGTAGGAGATTTGAGCCCCTATGAAGGAGATTCGGAACAAGATGAAAATTCGGGGTCGAATTCTTTCCAAGAAGGAGTGGATGATGTAGGACCATCACATGGAAGCTATCAAGGTCCCATTACTAGAGCAAGAGCTAAGGAGATCCAAGAAGCTATGTCAAGGGAAGTGCTATTGCTTGGCATAATGCGTGAACCATTTAATTTCCATACATCATGTGTTAATCTTTTGATGAATGCAGGAGCAAGCAAGCAAAGGGAGGAGATGTTGATTACGTCCAAAGCAGCCCACGAGGATATCCTGCTGCTCACGTCCAAGGCAACCCAAGAGCAAAGGGAGGAGATGCTGATCACGTCCAAAGCAGCCCACGAGGATAGCCTGCTGCTCACGTCCAAGGCAGCCCAAGAGGGGAGGCAAGCAAACACGTCCAAGGCAGTCCAAGAGGTTAGGCTGCTGCTCTCATCTAAAACAGCCCAAGAGGGCAGCCAGCTGATCACGTTCAAAGAGGCCCAAGAGAGTAAAAGTCAACTCATTCGGATCATCATTTGGGCTCTTAAAACACATCCAAATCATTCATGGATCTGTTGAACAATTCAGCCCATTCGAATAGCCCATTTTGGCTCTTAAAAATCGTCCAGCACACTCCTAGGATTAATTGAATAAATCCGCCTATTTTTAAGCTGAATTAGTTGTTTGTTAGGTTGTTAGCTACATTAGAGGAAGCTCTCTTATTACCACCTTCCCACTAATGTTTTAATTTTCTTTTCTTTATTTTGTCTAGATAAAAGAGTCTATATAGATAGCCTCTTTAGCTGCAGATTAATTACGTTATTCCCAATTGCTTAGAATTACATTTGTAATCATTTCACAAAATCAATCAAAGAACAAGAGAGTTTTTGGTTGGCATTGCTGTTGTTGCTTGGCTGAGCTTGTTTGTGTCAACCGCCTTCGGATTGGTGCTTCGAGCCTTCATGAGTCCCTCTTTATGCTAGTCCAGCCGGAGCTAGTGTAAAGTTGTATTGGAGACGGGTCTAGAGCATTCACGATTGGGGTTTTGGCTCTTCAGCCTTGGTTCCTTCGTTGACTCTCTTTGGTTCTTCTCTCACCCTCCTACGTCATTCACCATCGTTCGTTTCATTCCGCATTCTGAATTCGTTTCATTCAGCCGGATTCGAGATCATTGTGCCTAGATCGACTCAATCACGGATCATCCCGTATCACGAAGAAGAACCAACACTCTATTCATTCAAAATCCACTCTCTACTGAGAGTCTTTTCTATCCCTATGCTCTCGAAGAATTCCTCACCGGTCTTTCTAGAAACAAGTTGTGTTTCCTCATCAGCAGTATCAATAGAGTAGTATTGAAAGATTCTTTGAAGCAGATTGGCATATGGGAAAGGGGTATTACTGGTGGCATTGATCATGTGAAGCATGTGTTTAAGGATGAGGCTAGGGAGGTCGACATCTAATCCGTTCAACACATGATAAAGCAACTCAAAAGATTGAGCAGTTAGCAAATCTTTGCATTTTCCTGAGGCTAGGATTAACTCCCTCTTTCCCTCCTTTTTGTGAGGTTGACAAAGAACATTTGGGTTAGTCTTGGATATCCGACTTCTCCTGGATTAAGGAAATTCCAAATAGAGCATCCTGAAGCAAGGTAATGCATGGTAGCCTGAGGGAGAGGAGAAATTCCAAATCGACCGACTCGCACATGCAGTGGGTTTGATCTTTGAACCCGTCGAACCATTTGCCTAAGGCAGTGTGGTTTTTGAACCAATTAGAGGGCATACCCGTTTGAGCACATATCTCGAAGTCATCCATGGGAGCAGGAGCATCCTAATTTGAGGAGATGTGAACAATTTTAGAGCGCTTTGTGACCGAAGATGAGGCTTCACCGGTTGATTGATGTTTGGATGCCATGGATGTGTTTGTGAGAGAAGTCGAAAGAGTTTTGGAAGAGAAAGAGTAAAGCAGGTGGGTTGTAAACGTTGAAGAAGGAAAGAGAAAAATGAAGAAGGAGAGTTGAATTTAAAGGGAGTATGTCTAATCAATTTATGGTTTGACAAGATCTTGAGAGAATCAAGACCTTGAAAACCGAAATTGATTTGCATGCTTTCCTATTAAATCTTAACCACTTTTTAAAAAATCTTTGAATTTGAAAACAAGATCTTCGAAATCATTTTAAAAATCCTTCTTTAAAATAATTTAATGATCAAATATCTAAAAAGATATAAACCATTAAATCGATTCGTGATATTCAATATAGCCCTTGAATTCCGTTTCAAAGCCCATGAATTGCATTTCAAGGTCTTGGAATGGAAAATTGGGCTACGTTATAAGGAGGAAATAAAACAATTTACTCCCCCTAAATTAATTTTTCATTGTTCAACATACCAAGCTCTAATCTTATAAAATTGAATCGATCTTCAGGTAGAGGCTTAGTAAATATATCTGCAAGTTGCAAGTTAGTCGAAATAAAAGATATCGAAACATCACCTTTCTTAATATGATCACGTATGAAGTGATTCCTTCCATTGATATGCTTTGTTCTTGAATGCTGCACAAGATTTTTAGTAATCGAATTAGCAATAGTATTATCACATTTAATAGTTATACATTTGAGATCAAAGCCGGGATCACAAAGTTGTTGAGCTATCCATAGAAGTTGTGCACAACAGGCTCCCACAACTATATATTCGGCTTCAACTATGGATAGGGCGACAAAATTTTGCTTCTTGTAGTGCCAACTGATTACGGATGACCCTAAGAATTAGCTACATCCAGAAGTACCCTTTCTATCGACCTTATAGCCTGCAAAGTCAGCATCTGAATAACCAATGAGGTGAAACGAGCTTTGACGTTGATACCATAACCCTAAATCAATAGTGCGTTGAGATACCAAAATATCCTTTTCATAGCTATCAAGTGTGACTCTTTAGGATCAACTTGAAATCTTGCACACATGCACACACTAAACATAATGTCAGGTCGACTAGTGGTTAGATATAACAAAGAACTTGTCATACCTCGATACTCCTTTTGAATAAAACTTTTACCGTCCATGAAGTGCAAGTGTGGAACTCATAGGAGTTTTTGCTACCTTGGATTAATCCATTTTATACATCTTAAGAAAAATTCCTTTCTTTGCTTGTCTGACTTGAAGTCCAAGAACAAAATTTAACTGTCCCATTAAGCTCATCTCGAATTCCCTACACATAATATCTGAAAATTTCTTTCATAGAGAATCATTAGTAGCACAAAATAATATATCATCAGCATAGATCTGTACTACTAAAATATCGATGCCTTTGGTTTTGATAAATAAAGTTTTTGTCAATCAAACATCTTTTGAAATCATTTTCAAGGATATACTTGGACAATCTTTCATACTAAGTTCTAGGAGCTTGCTTAAGACCATAAAGAGCTTTGTCCAATTTAAAAACATCCCGAAATTCATCATTTTCAAAACCAGGAGGTTGAGAAACGTAGACTTCTTCTTCTAAGAAGCCATTTAGAAAAGCACATTTAACATCCATTTGAAAAGGTTTTATGTTCATGTAGGATGCAAAAGCAAGTAGCATACGTATGACTTCTAACCTGGCAATGGAGCAAAAGTCTCCTCATAATCAATACCTTCTTCTTGGTTATAGCCTTGAGTGGCAAGTCGTGCTTTGCTTCAAATAACCTTCCCATTTTCATCCAACTTGTTTCGAAATAAACATTTTGTGCCAATGACGGATTGTTGCTTAGGTCTATACATGAGGGTCCAAACTTTGTTTCTCTCAAATTGATTTAGTTTATTTTGCATGGCCATGATCCAATCAGGTTCTTGAAGTGCTTGAAAGTAATTCTTGGCCTCTATAAAAGACACGAACGCCGAGAAAGCACATAAGTTGTTAACCGTCGATCGGGTTTGAACCCCTGCATTTGGATCTGAGATCACATTCTCTAGTGGATGGTATAAAGATTATTTTCTCGACTAGTTCCAGGTACCGTTGGAGTATTGCCTCTGGATCCTATATCAAGGCCTTAAAGTTGAGTTTCAAGGCCTTGAAACTGACTTCTGGCATCGCCGTTTATCGTTTTAAGAACTTGAAGATGTGTTTCAAGGTCTTGAGATTGTTTTCAGTATCTTGAATCTTTTCTTGCATATTCGTATCTTGAGCTTTAGGATCTTCTTCTTGATCAGAATCATGATCTCCATGTTGATTCAAATTTAGGTTACCTTCATTGGTTTGAATAAACATCTTGGTCATATCCTGCAAAATAGCAAATATCAACCTTTCGGGGTCGATCAAATGACATATTTTGCTCCATATTCGGGCTCAATCATGTTTGGTGGTCTAGTACCTTTAGGAACCCATATTTGCTTAACTTGTTTCCTTAGACATAGAGGATACGTGTTTCTAATGATGTAAGGGTCATTTCTTCTATATGGACATGGTGATTTTATATAACCCTTTTTACAACAATAAAAACATGTGGGCATGTGAATATTTCCTAAAGTGGTAGTTGTTTTTCTAGGAAACATACGTGATAACCTATACCATTTTTGTTAAGAGAAGATTATTGTTCACCCATCATCCTTTCGCGATTGGCTTTCGAACGAATGAGTTGAATAATAGCAGCCCTCTAGTCTTGACACTTCACAATTCGATCAACCTTTTCTTTCTCTAGATCGAAATAATCTCGATGGAGAGAAGAAAGATTGCCCTTGAGAATCGCATTTTCCGATTCTAAGGGCTTGATATTGTCTTGAAGGGCTAACTTCTCAGTGTTAAGATTTTCAATTTCCAAACACCTATCACTTAGTCGTTTCTCTTGTTTGAGAAGTTTTTCTCTCAAGGAACTTATTCTCATCCTATGTTCTTTATCACAAATGATGATGTCTTTAAGAAATTGTGTGAGTCAAGGTTAGACTGCGACATAATTGTACTTACCACGCCATCCACATAGTGATTTGGGTCTTCTTCATGATCGGCCATCAAACACAAGTTTTCTTGTTCTTTTTCGTCTTCTAACTCATTTGTTGAATTTGAGTCACTCCAAAATGCTACCATATCTTTCTTCCTTCGATCATTCTTTCAAAAGTTGTTCCTCTTCTTTTGTGGACAATCCTTTACGAGATGATCTGCTTCCCAACATTCAAAACAAGTCAGTACCTAAGTTTTCTTATTAGTGTTAGAAAACTTATCGCGAGGTGTTGAAGATGGCAGATAATCTTTGTTGTTTACGAACTCCTTCTTCATTTGAAAAATTTTTGCAAGACCCCTTGACATCAAGACAATCGAATCTTCCTCCTCTGATGGCATTTCATCCTTCTTTGATCATAGGGCAAGGTGTTTTGTGTTTGATGGGAGCTCTCCATCTTCTTCACCAAGAGCCATTTCGTGGGTGATAAGCTTTCCAAGAAGGTTGTCTAGAGGAAGTGTGGTGAGATTTGAGCCTCTTCAAATGTAGTTACTTTTGGTCGCCACTTGGCTTTAGGTAAGCTCCTTAGAACCTTCCTTACTTTCCAAGTGAATCGAGGTTGTTCACGATCTCGGTGAATTGTGTGAACATCTCCTTGACTGATTCATTTGAGTTCATCTTGAATAACTCATATTGCCTGAGGAAGATGCTTATCTTGGTTTCCTTGACTTGACTTGTCCCATCATATGTGACAACTAGTATGTCCTAAATTTCCTTTTCACTCTTGCATGATGAGTCACATTTGAATTCATTTGCATCTAATCCACAATAGAGCAATTTCATGGCCTTGTAGTTCTTTGAAACACTATCCAAGTCGGTTTGAGTGAAGTCGGCGTCCTTCTTTGCAACTTGGACTCCTTCAACCGTGATGGTTAGGATTTTAGGGCTAGTTTAATAATGCTTCATAGTTCCATGTCCTGATCAATAACAAACATTTGCATTAGTGCTCTCCAATGGGCAAAGTTGTTGCCGCAGAAGAGTGGTGGTCGAGATGTGGATCTCCCTTGAGCGAATCCTCCATCACCTACAAAGTTCATGATTAGTCTCACTGATGGTTAAAATTAATATACGCAATTGTAGCTCTGATACTAATTGAAGAACCACATAGGTGAATATAAAGGATATAAATACTCCAGAAGGGGGGTTGAATAGAGTATGTGAACTTTTCGCAAAAACCTATCTCAAGGCTTTGAAACGGATTTCAAGGCCTTGATGTCGATTTGTGCTCTTTGTGACACAAATGGTTTTCAAGGGCTTTGAAAGTGATTTCAAGGCCTTGACTCCAAAACCTGCAAAACAACGTTAGTCACAATTAAGCAAGATATAGTGCATAATTAAAAGATCAACACGGTGATATGTTTACGAAGTTCAACTCTAACAGCCTACATCTCCGTCCTATGGTTTCTTTACCCGTAGGATCTAACTATCTATTATCTTTCAAAGAGTCCTAGATACAACCTAGAAGAAATTTCCTTCTTCTCTCATTGTAGCCAATGCTACGATCTAGTTCCAACTCTAACCTAGCAATAATAGTCTAGTTACTTCGCAGAGTAACACACACTCTCGAGTATAACACTCTATAAATATTGCAATGAAGCTCTCATGTTTTTCTCTCTCTAGGAATGTAAGCTTATGTAATCTAAAAGGAAGAATAACTTTTGGAACAAATGAAGATGCTTTGATCGCTTAAGGACTTAGATGTTTCCGTGTAAGCTTATTATTATTCTCTTCAATCGTCATCTTCATTTATAGTCTTCTATGGAGTATTGTTCTAGCCGTTGTAATAGGGCCGTTGTGATGTTCTTCTTTCACCATGGAAAACGGTGTTTGATTGAGATGACGTAGCTGTTGTAAAATCTTCTATGTTGTTCATCTACTTCTTCTCCTTGACACATGTTTGAGAATCTTCATCTTCGAGATCTTCTCCTTTAAAGAGCCATTGAAGAACTTGTCACTGAAGCCCTAGGTTCACGCTACGAGATCATCCAAGTTGTTGAAGATCTTTGTTGAAGACTTCTCTCTTGAGAACCGTTGAAGATCATCCTTGGATGCAAGATCTTTGTGTGAGATCCGTTGGAAAAGATGTTCTTATCTCTTGCGTCGGTTTGTTGAGATCTTTGTAAGATCTTGTTGTTGGAACGAGATCTTCTCTTCAAATCCGTTGAAGATCTTCTTTGTCGAGTTGGCCGAGATCTTCTTTTGATATCTTGTTTGAAGATTTCCTCTTTATCCTTGGTAGATTTGGTTGTTGAGATTTGAATCTTGATTTTGAAAAGCCTCCAGCCGATGTCTCCCTTGTATCACTTTTCAAGGCTTCGACGTTTATCCCTTGAACTACTTTTCAAGGCCTCCGCGTTTAACCCTTAAACAGCTTTTCAATATCTCCGTGTTTGTCCCTTTTAATGAGTTTCAAGGGATACATTCATCATTTTAAATGCTTTTTAGGGCCTGCACACATTTAACAAACACAAAACCAAACCATGCAATCTAGAAATAGAATCGATATTTGTTAGTTTATAATACCGCTCATAATGTTAAGTCTTCCATCATCTACATATACAAATTATAATCAAGGTGGAGTTATCAGAGCTAATCGGTTGAACTTCAATTCCGCCACACCATACTGCTTGAGTATTTTTTTTATTTGATTCTTCTTTAAGTCATAAACAAATCGAGTCTTCACTTGATTGCTATATATTTTGTGAGACAATTTGAGTTAACGTTCTTTGTCTTGAGTTTATTGGAGAAGAGAGAGACACCATAGTCAAACATAACTCAACCAACCTTAAATTGAAAAATCGCATGAGTTCTTGAAAATCTCGCCCTAAATTGGAAGTGCACAACGTCGAGATTTTGCTATGCTTTGGTTACAAGTTTCGTGATCTTCCGTATATCTAGCTGAGATTCATACATAAATTTAATTCAAATCTACTCATATCTAGCTGCTACATCAAAGAAGAAAAGAGATTTACGAGTTGTCTCATTGTTGAGAGTTTATCTAGTAGGTGAGATTCATCATATCTTTCAAATCGTTTCCACACTTTACCCCATACCGCACTATCATCAACTATATCGTAGCGTTCAGGAAAGCCTTTCAAGCAAGAGTTGTTGCGATCCAATTGAGAAGTGATCATCAAGGCAAAAATGGAGGAATATATCCCACAACATATTCAATAACTGTCGAAACACTTGACATTCGACAAATCTCGGCCCCTAGTCCAAAATATTGCCCGAGATTTAGGTCAAGATTTGCTATTGTTGTGAACTTTATTGAAAATGTTTGAGGTAAAAGTTGAGAAATTCAAGTGTGTCAAGTTCACGACGACATCCATAGGAGAATTTTCATACCATCCTTGACCCATTTCATAGCCAAAACACCTCAGTTTTGATCAATCTCGACCCCCAGTGAGAAAAATAGGCCGACATTTAGACCGAGGTTAGAATATGTCGAGATAAAACCTACCTAGATATCTCTCTCTCTAACTCTCTTCTTAGTCTCTTTTGTTCCTATTTTCTTGCCGCTTTCTATTCTAAACACATTGAGTCTATTTCTTTGGGTGTGCTAGTTAGTATCTATACTTTCTATCATCCTAGTTGAATCTACTTGCAATATTCTTTCAACTTGTGTCAATTGTGTGAAGAGAATTTCAGCAGGGTTTCCTTAACTATCTTCCAACACAAGAACCTTCTTCCGAGCCAAGCTGACTACTTGAATCATCCAAGGAGTTTCTAGTTGGAGCTAGTCATCGATATTGAAGGAGTATATAACCATCCAAGGCAATTACAATAAATTAGGTTGAGACATCACAACAAAGTGTGACTGTGGGAGAAAACAAGTAAGGCACCTTTGTTTACACTAACTACAGAAGTTTGTTGTTACTTTGCATGTTTGTGCAGATGTCAAAACAAAATAGCCCTCGAAAGTCACATAAAAGTGATTTCTCAGGTCCGGAAGCCATAGACATGCTTAAACAAGTCATGATAACAGTCTCAACATTCGGTGAGAAGAAGAAGAGGAAGAAAGGAAGAATAGAATAAGAGGAAGGGAAGGCTTACCACTATTGTACCCAAAACAAGATCACACCAGCTGGCTCTCAAGCCAAAACAACCGGCACAACATCATCAAATCAGCTATCACAAACAGACACCACCAAAGCCTCACTTGAAGAACTTCAAAGAAGAACCAAGGAGACAAACCCAGGAGAAGAGAAGAAGAAAAGCAGAACGTGATGAGGAGATAGACCCTGGAGAAGAAGATTGGAAACCCTCATTAGAAAGGAGGTGAAAAAACTTATAAAGAAAGAAACGGAAAAGAATGACGGTCTGTTACGCTAAGATTGTGTAGCCCAAAAGTCTTAAATTTATAACTCGATATATTTTTCCTAACTCCTAGCGAACCCACAGTGTATGGGTCGTTTTGTAGCAAGGATAGTATTCCGAGGTCGAACACAAAGACTAAGGTGAAATCGAATCAAATAAGTGACTAAGGATAGTGTAAATCTAGTCTAAGAAAAGAGAAGGGAATAAAGAAATGAAAACCATAATGTTTTTGGGTTAGTTTTGTGGTGATCACGCAAAGATCACAAATCATGCAAGATTAACAAATCAAATGAGCAAACTAAGCTAGCAACACAAATAAACGAAACAAACACGAGATATGTGATCAAAGAGAGGAAAGCAGATTCTAGGGGTTAGGAATTCCGGTTATGGCATTGGACTCAAGCTTCTAATCAATCTTGGACTAGCTATGGTATGTTGGGAAGGAATGTTCCTCAAATGGGGTCAATCACCGGGTAGGTCTCATGATCCACTAATCCCGCAACTAAGGTCCTATCACCAGGTAAGTCTCTAGGAACCTAAGGTTGGGAAATCCACACGAACCGGATTGCTACCTAGGGGTCTAACCTCTCCTCACCGGGTAAGTCTCGGGAAGGCAAGTCCTAAATATCAATCCTAGAACACTCAGTCCAATAGCAGCTTGTGAGGCTCACTACTACCTAGAGTTCATCATCATTGGTACTTAAGGTCGGTAATCACCGGCTAGGTCTCTTCCCTCACTTAGTTTGCTAGCATTAGGTCACCCTAGGCTAGATTAAGCTTAACAAACACTAAGATTTCAACAATCTAACATCCTAACATTCAGATTTATCAATACAAGCACACGGGCAGATCATCTAGAACCACGGCCGTAGAAGGGCTTCAACGACCCGTAATTTCAACAACAGTTAAGTTCGAGCAAGCAATTAATTCAAAGATACATTAAGTCTATCCTATCATATTCCAAGCCATAACCATCACTCCATTATCCTAGAATCTCAACTATTTAGCTAACAACATCCATTTTAACAATCAAACCCAACAAGCATACATTCATGACTTCCATAGCAAGAAAACGAAATGAAAGAGTAATGAAACATGTAGAACAAGAAAACCATGTTGAATGTATGTTAAGAAAGACTTACAACCCTTCAAAAGAAGGTTCAAATCGTTCCTTACAAAGCCTTGCAAATGTCTTCAACAAGTTCACTCTAAAATCTCTCAAAAACTATGAAAACTCTAAAACTAATGTTCTTCTTCTTCTTCTTCTCCCAATGAGAGTGTTTTTGCTCTCCTCCCAGAGTAGCCTCCAATGAAATGGTTTAGAATGAGAGAGTGTGGGAGAGGATCTCTAGCATCAGCCTGCTGGACCACTTATATCCTCCATCAAGGGCAAGAGTCGGTTATGGAGATCGTGGGACAGCTGCACAACTGTCCAGAGAGAATCACAGTCAAAATCACGGACGTGGAATCTGGGTCTGGGCCATGGTTTTGGTGGTTCAACTATCTTTTGATCGTTAAGCCATGAGTTGGTGCAAGGTATGCACCAACAAGGTCCTATGTGTTCTCCTTAGCTCCTAGCTTGCTTTTTAATGAGCCCGGAAGTGTGTCATCGTGAGGAATGATCCTCGAATATATCGATTAAGCTTCAAAAGCTCCCCAAAATACCTACAAAACCGACAATAGTTCGTGTAGACGTCTATCTCGACAATATCCATGAATCAAACGTAAATGTCATGAACTAATGTCAAACTATGCATGAATAGCGGGAAAAACTATCTAAATGGATGTCTAAAATAACGTCATAAATCGTGTTATCAAAATACCCCATACTTAAGATTTGCTCGTCCCCGAGCAAGGTCCAACTATAGGCTAAGAGATGACATGATTTATGAATGCAGAAAAACAACAAAATCTTTTTGAATGTTGCTTCTAACATTGGATCAGCTTCATAGTCATGTTTCATGGCAATGGAACAAGCAATCATGCATCAAATGAATGAAGACAAGGAAAGACAATTGTACTTAACTCAAAAGCATGCATGCAAGGTGAAAATGAAGAATTCAAATGATCATGAGTATATTCAATCTAGATCACTAAGTCTTACACACATGCAAATAGGTCACAAGGACTTAGGAAAGAAGAGGCCAAGAAACGTTGTGAATAGGTGGGAATTTTTAGGTCATGTGATGCTAATCCGGAAAAGGAACTAACTTCACAATTTCATTTTGATAAACTTCCCCACAAGTGTTTATTTTTCTCCATCTTTTCTTTGTTTTTTTTTCTTTTTCACTTTTTTTTCTTTCACTTATTTTTGAGACAATGACATTGGTGTACAATAGCCGAAACCTTGGTGATTAGCGGACCTCGGGATTTTTCCGAGGTGCCTCATACCGGGCACACATACCAAGGCTCGTTAGGACATTCGGTTTATCCGACTTTGGCAAGGCACAAACACCCGATTATGTGAATGGTGCCGAGTTACTCGTCATCAAAACCAAAGTCCCCAAACCTATATTTTTTTCTACACTTTTCACAACAAATTTAGCACTTCATTCACAACATCCATTCATCAACAACTTCACCCCACACTTGCTTTTCACACATTCAACACACTAGCATGCTCCTATTCCCGGATGGGTCAAAAGAGGTCAAATTTTTATATCAATTGAGGTGCTCAAACAACATGATCAAGATGAGAAGTAGAAAAAGATGAATTGTCTAAGTCATTCCTAGATGATGTGCAAGAACTAGCATGTAATTTCGACCATCAATCCTCAATCTAATCAAGGCAAACATCATAATCACAATTCATACATGGGATTCAAGATAAGTATTTCAAGTCCACATATGCATACATCCATTCAACACATAAGGCCATCCATAGCCAATTCACAAAACAATCTCATCATAAGGGTCATACCCAAACTTAGAAGCACCCAAAGTTTTTTAAATTTTCTGATTTTTTTGAATTTTTCGAAATATGGATATACAATGCAAAACATAATGAAACATGTGACAATATTAAACTATCCTAGATGCTAATCATGCAAATGATCATAAAAACCCCACCCCATATTTAGAAACACATTGTCCCCAATGTGCAAATCAAGTAAAGAAGAGTGAAAGAGAGTCCTCACAATGTAAAAATGGTGTTGCTTTGGTGTTTTGGTTCACTCATGTGGAGTGATGGTGGATGATCAATCAAAGGTGGTAGAGAGCTCTTGATGTTCATTATGGCATCGGGACCCGCGCTAAGCACCGCTAGCCGTCCAAGTCCCACGTCCGCTCCACCCACGTTTGATGCGGGATGATCATCATCACCTTCCTCATGCCTTGCAAGGCTTCCATGCTACTTAGACTCTAGCACACAAACACCAAACACACACAAACACAAAAACAAAAACTTAAAAATGAAAACCAAAACAAAAACGGAAAGGGAAAGACATGTACCAATGGGTTGCCTCCCATTCAGCGCTTCTTTAAGGTCATTAGCTTGACCAAAGTCGGGGGCGTTTCACTCAAGGTGAAATGAGGCAATCATATCCACCGGAGCTCCCAGGATATACTTCTTCAAACGGTGCCCATTCACCTTAAAATCTCTACAATGCTCCCCTCCTATCTCAACCGCTCCATGGGGGAAGACTTTCCTCACCATATAAGGACCCCTCCATCTTGACTTTAGCTTTTCAGGGAAGAGCCGCAACCTTGAGTTGAAGAGAAGGACTTGGTCACCTTCACTCAACTCCTTGGGGATGAGACGCTTCCTTTCCTTGTAAATCCGGGCGTTTTCATAGGCATCCAACCGGATCTTCTCAAGAGCATTGATGTCTAGCAATCTCTTCTCACCGGCTTCCTTGAGGTCAAAATTCAGCCACCTTATGGCCCAATACGCCCTATGCTCCATCTCCACCGGAAGGTGGCAAGACTTGCCATAAACTAGCTTGTAGGGAGTGGTGCCAATCGGTGTCTTGAAGGCGGTTCTATAAGCCCACAAAACATCATCAAGCTTCATAGCCGAATCTTTTCTCGTCCTAGAAACTGTCTTCTCAAGTATCCCCTTAAATCTCCCGGTTGGAGATCTCCACTTGGCCACTAGTTTGGGGATGGTAAGGTGTTGCCACCTTGTGAGTCACCCCATACTTAGCCAAAAGTGTCCCAAAGTTCCTATTGGTGAAATGCTTCCCTCCATCACTTATGATCACTCTTGGTGTTCCAAACCTAGGGAAGATGACTCGGTTGAAGAACCGCACCACAACTTTGGCATCATTTGTGGGAGAGGCGATTGCCTCTACCCATCTCGACACATAGTCTACCGCCAATAGAATGTAGAGGTTGCCACATGAAGAGGGGAATGACCCCATGAAGTCCACACCCCAAACATCAAATATCTCAACCTCTTGTATGTTGTTCAAGGGCATTTCATTCCTCCTTGAGATGTTGCCCGTCCTTTGGCAAGCGTCACAAGCTACCACAAAATTCTGCACATCCCTAAACAAGTTAGGCCAATAAAAACCGGATTGCAATACCTTGTGAGCTAGCATGACCTCGACATGGCAAGGAGTGACAATGGCGGATCACACTCTTCACCTCATCCTCCGGGATGCACCTCCTAAAGACTCCATCCGGCCCTCTCTTGAACAAGAGAGGCTCGCTCCAATAGTAATCACATTCTTGAAGAACTTTTTCTTTTGGCATATGATAGACCGGGTGGCACCTCCTCACACACAAGGTAGTTTACTATGTCGCCAAACCATGGCTCACTCCCTCTTGACACTTGAAGCAAGCACTCCTCCACCATTTGCAATTGCTCATCCCGGAATGAGTCATCAATTGGGATGTCATCTCTTTCAATCTCCAATGGTGGTAGCCTACTAAGATGGTCTGCCACTGAATTTTCGGAACCCTTCTTGTCCCGAATTTCCAAGTCGAACTCTTGGAGGAGAAGGATCCACCGAATCAAGCGAGGCTTGGCATCCTTCCTTGTGAGGAGATAACGGATCGCAGCATGATCCGTGTACACAATGACCTTGGCTCCCACAAGATATGACCGGAACTTCTCAAAGACATACACCACCGCAAGCAACTGCTTCTCGGTTGTGGCATAGTTGAGTTGGGCGTCATCTAGCGTCTTGCTAGCATAATAGATGGCATGTGTAAGCCCATCTTTCTTTTGTCCTAAAACAGCCCCAACGGCCACATCACTTGCACCACACATTATCTCAAACGGAAGGCTCCAATCCGGAGGTTGCATGATAGGGGCGGAGATCAAGGCATTCTTCAACCTACAAAATGCTTCAAGACAAAACTTGGAGAAAACAAATTCAACATCTTTTCATTAGTAGGTTAGTGAGAGGCTTAGAAGTTTTAGAGAAATCCTTTATAAACCTCCGGTAAAAACCGACATGGCCTAAGAAACTCCTTACCCCCTTCACCGAGGTAGGTGGTAGCAACTTCTCTATTGTTTCTATCTTTTCCCTATCAACCTCAATGCCTCGTTGGGAAGCCAAATGTCCCAACATAATGCCTTCACTCACCACGAAATGACATTTTTCCCAATTCAAAACAAGGTTGGTTTCCTCATATCTCTTTAACACCAAAGACAAGTTAGCTAAGCAATCATCAAATGAAGATCCATAAACCGGGAAATCATCCATAAACACTTCCATTATGTTTTCAATATATTCAGAAAAAATGGCCATCATACACCTTTGAAAGGTGGCGGGTGCATTACACAACCCAAATGGCATTCTCCTATATGCAAATGTTCTCCAAGGACATGTAAATGTTGTTTTCTCTTGATCATCGGGATGAATAGGGATTTGGAAAAATCCACTATAGCCATCTAAGTAACAAAAGTGTGAATGTTGAGCTAATATCTCTAGCATTTGGTCAATGAAGGGAAGAGGGAAGTAATCTTTCCTAGAGGCCACATTTAGTTTCCTATAGTCAATACACATTCTCCACCCCGTAACCGTCCTACTTGGGATTAGTTCATTGTTCTCATTAGTTACTACGGTCATACCACCCTTCTTAGGAACAACATGCACGGGACTAACCCACTTACTATCCGAAATCGGGAAAATGATTCACGCATCTAGCGATTTAAGGATATCTTTCTTGACTACCTCTTTCATTGTAGGGTTCAATCTCCTTTGAGGTTCAATTAAAGGTTTATGATTATCTTCCATCAAAATTTTATGCATGCACAAGGAAGGTTTAATGCCAACTAGGTCATCAATAGTGTATCCAATAGCTCTCCTATGCAATCTCAACTCATGCAACAATCTATCAAGTTCATCATCATTCAAAGATGCATTAACAATCACCGAATGAGTAGAATTTTCACCAAGAAAAGCATACTTTAAACGAGAAGGGAGGGTCTTATGTTCAAGTTTAGGAGGACCTTTATCGGTTGGAGACACTCCATACAATGTAGGTTCAGATGATTCCAAAGCCATGGAAGACTCTCCAAGACTCCTTGAAGCTTGATCAACCACTAAGGCATTTTCTGGAGAAACCACGGGCAAAACCACGGTCTTTGGCACAACCACGGTCGTGGAATCTGAGAAGCTGGCACATTTGAGCATTCCAGAGAGTTCCACGGGCAAAATTACGGCCGTGGTTCTCCCTCCCTGGCCGTGGTTCCTACAGTGGTTCATCATAACTTCGTGCACTTCAAATTCAGCACTTGTCTCCTTTTCCAATGCATCCAAAGCCTTGATTTTTTCATTACAATCATCCTCAACTCCTTCCTCCATCAAAATCAAGCTAAGAACCTTCTCCAAGGGAACCGCGATCAAGATTGAGCTCACAACTTCTCTATATTCCTCTTGCTCGACAATGTTGAACACATCTTCACAAAGGGCTGGCCCCTTCATCATTATGGATAACTTGAACATGATATTCTCTTTTCCTATGTTGAAGGAGATGATTCCATTTTTGCAATCTACTAAGCTTCCGGAGGTGGCTAAGAATGGCCTTTCTAAAATGATAGGAACCGGGTAGTCCGCCGGGATGTCCAAAACAACAAAGTCTATTGGCACATAGAACTTCCCAAGTTGAACCGGTATGTCCTCTAGGATTCCTACGAGGTGAGTGATTGAACGGTCCGCCATGTAGATGGTCATTTTGACCGGCTTTGGCCCTCCTAGCCCAACCTTGTTGCAAAGTGCAAGCGGGATAATGCTTACACTCGCTCCAAGATCACATAGGTCTTCATATTGCACTTCTCCAACCCCAATTGACACACAAAAAGATCCCGAATCTCTTAGCTTAGGAGGCATCTCCTCCCTCATAGTTTGAATCAACTCCGAAGATCTCTTTGTCATTCTAACTTCTTCATACTCCTCCAACTTCCTCTTGTTGGAGAGTATTTTCTTCAAAAATTTTCCATCGGCCGGCATACCTAGAATAGCATCCATGAACGGAATGTTAATATGCAATTTAGACATAAGTTCAAGGAATTTATCGAAATGTTTGTCTAAGCGAGCTCTTGCTCGTGATTGTGGGAATGGTAGTGGTGGCTTGTATGGAGGCGGTGCCACATATGTTGGCTCATCATCCTTGTTTTTGCCTCCTTCTTCTTGCAATGGCTCTTCTTCGACCACAACTTGTTTTCCCTTGTCATTCCACTTAGGTAAGAGATCCTTCATGCTCAGCCCACTCTTTGTCGTAATGGCCAACACTTGGCCCCTTGGGTTATCTTCGGTCCTTCCGGGAAGCTTCCCCGGATCCCTTTGTGCTTCACCCGCCTTTTGGAGCACTTGTGCTTCTAGCACCTTTTGAGCTTTAGAAATGGAATTCACCGTGCTCTCAAGTCTACTCAACCTTCCAAGCAATTGTTCAAACATCATCTCGGTTCTACCCTTAGGAGGTTGAGCAAAACCGGGTGGAGGCTCTTGTGAAGCCTTATAGGTGGTGGTGCTGCGCTTGTGGAAGCGGGAGGGTTCAAGGCATCATCCGGGTTAGAATAGGAGAACCCGGGATGGTTGTGATTAGGCCGGTAATTGTTGAATTGCCGGTTGTTGTTATTGAAGTTCCTAGGGCCTTGATAATTGTTGTAATTGCCCCTTCCCATGTAGTTAACATCCTGCTCTTTGGAAGCCAAATTGGCTTGCACTTGCACTTGAGGACTTGCTTGACTCTTTAAGGTTGTGGCACACAACTCTCTCAAAGACTTAAGCTCATTGTTAATTGCATCGAGTTTGTAGTTGCTCATGGTGACTTCACTAACTTTATATACTCCCGGTTTCCTCCCATCACTCTTCCATTGGGAGTACTTCTCTATCACCAAGGCTTGCTTCTCTACAAACTCCCAAGCCTCATCCACATTCTTCTCCATGAATGTTCCTCTGGAAAGTGATTGGAGCTTGAATTTGCTATCCTCATCAAGCCCCTTGAAATAGATCTCCAATAGCTCTATCTTTGGTATCCCATGGTGTGGACAATCTAGGAGGAGGTCCTTGAACCTCTCCCAAGACTTGAATAGGCTCTCTCTATCCTTCATCACGAAGGCATAGATCTTCCTTCTAAGCTCGGTTGTCTTGGAAGGTGGGAATAACTTAGTCAAGAACTCGGTTTTCATCTCCTCCCAAGTACTCACATGTCCTAGTGGAATGGATTGGTACCAAGCTAAGGCTTTATCCTTAAGTGAGAAGGAAAAAACCCTAAGCTTGTGGTTGTTATTCTCTAATCTAGGTGGCCTTAGAGTCTCCATCAAGATCTCATAATTCATCAAGTGTTGATGAGGAGACTCTCCTTCCATCCCTCCAAATTGGTTGTGCCGGATCATTTGTAGCACTTGAGGGCGGAGCTCATAGTCATGGGCTGCGGGATCTCCTAAGTTTACACCCGGACGGTGCGCTCTTTGGGCCGGATTCATACGTTTCCCTAATGTTTGTGGCTCCTCAATCATGATCGGATCAAACCGAACATTGACCGCCGGCTGCGGTGGTGGTGGTGGTGGAGGTTTAAGTTCTCTTTGCACAAGAGCTTGCCTAATCTCTTCAATTTCCCTCCTAGTTGCTTCTTGCCTCTCATTGGCAAGTCTCCTCTCATTCTCCAAGAGTTCATCTCTTAGCCTAATTTGCTCTAAGGCTTCATCCAACTCAGTTTGAAGATCTCTTGCGGCCATCTCCTTCTTCTTCTTAATGCTCTTAGATCTAGCTTTAAGTGTTTTCTCCGGTTCGGGATCGAATGGAGCTAAATCCTTGCCACAAATCTTCGCATGCACCTAAAGAATGAGAGATGTCCTGAAAATTCAAAGACACAAACCAAACAAGATCAAAAGCAACAAGAAAGACCTACACTAGAAACAATCACAAACAATGATTCAATCTAGACCTAGTCCCCGGTAACGGTGCCAAAAACTTGTTACGCTAAGATTGTGTAGCCCAAAAGTCTTAAATTTATAACTCGATATATTTTTCCGAGGTCGAACACAAAGAGTAAGGTGAAATCGAATCAAATAAGTGACTAAGGGAATAACGAAACGAAAACCATAATGTTTTTGGGTTGATTTTGTGGTGATCACGCAAAGATCACAAATCATGCAAGATTAACAAATCAAATGAGCAAACTAAGCTAGAAACACAAATAAGCGAAACAAACACGAGATATGTGATCAAAGAGAGGAAAGCGGATTCTAGGAGTTAGGAATTCCGGTTATGGCATTGGACTCAAGCTTCTAATCAATCTTGGACTAGCTGTGGTATGTTGGGAAGGAATGTTCCTCAAATGGGGTCAATCACCGGGTAGATCTCATGATCCACTAATCCCGCAACTAAGGTCCTATCACCGAGTAAGTCTCTAGGAACCTAAGGTTGGGAAATCCACACGAACCGGATTGCTATCTAGGGGTCTAACCTCTCCTCGCCGGGTAAGTCTCGGGAAGGCAAGTCCTCAACATCAATCTTAGCACACTCAGTCCAATAGCGGCTTCTGAGGCTCACTACTACCTAGAGTTCATCATCATTGGTACTTAAGGTCAGAAATCACCGGGTAGGTCTCTTCCCTCACTTAGTTTGCTAGCATTAGGTCACCCTAGGCTAGATTAAGCTTAACAGACACTAGGATTTCAACAATCTAACATCCTAACATTCAGATTTATCAATACAAGCACAACAGACAAAATCACGGGCAAATCATCTAGAACCACGGCCGTGGAAGGGGAAGAACAACCCGTAATTTTTGATAGCAGTTAACTTCGAGCAAGCAATTAATCCAAAGATACATTAAGGGCCCGTTTGGTTTGAACTCCGAAATTGGAAACGGAATGAAAATGAATCTAGTCCACATGTATTCCCTTATTCATGAAAGTTGTTGGAATCATTCCTTGTGATTTGAAGTAATTGAAGTTGAATTTGATTACTTTTGATACCCTATAGGGTAACAAAATATGGGGAGACAAGTGCATTTTACATGTAAAAACAAGGAATGATTCCATAGAATTTCATGAACATGGATATACATATGGACTAAATTCGTTTCCATTCCGTTTCCGTTTCCGGAGTTGGAACCAAACGGGCCCTAAATCTATCCTATCATAGTCCAAGCCATAACCATCACTCCCTTACCCTAGAATCTCAACTATTTAGCTAACAACATCCATTTTAACAATCAAACCCAACAAGCATACATTCATGGCTTCCATAGCAAGAAAATGAAATGAAAGAGTAATGAAACAAGTAGAACAAGAAAACCAAGTTGAATGTATGTTAAGAAAGACTTACAACCCTTCAAAAAAATTCAAATCGTTCCTTACAAAGCCTTGCAAATGTCTTCAACAAGTTCACTCCAAAATCTCTCAAAAACTATGAAAACTCTAAAACTAATGTTCTTCTTCTTTGATACGGGGCAGACCCGACGTTGGCTCGATCTAGACGACGGAAGGAAGGACAAGACGCAGAACGGCAAGATCAAGGCAACTGACTAGGGCTGTTCGTGTGCTGCGTGGCCTGCGAACAAAGGGAGCAAAGAAAACACTAAACTGAATACGAAGGTACGGAAATTAAAGGAAAGGTACGATGTAGATGAACCCGACACAAACGACGTGGAAACCCTTGATCTCGGAATCAAGAACCACCAAGAACGATGCAACGAACTCAGCCCCTTACTACCTCACACAGTCGACTTAGAACTTCGACAACACGAGGAGGATGCTTATGGAATGTCACGAACACCAAGAAACCGAGAGCAATTGACACACGCGAAACAAATAAGCCAAATCTGATCACAATAACTCTTCAATCAAAACTCGCCTTTGATTGAAGATGAAATCTGAAAACAAGTGTTTTTCACCAATAATAATCTACCTAAAAAGTAATGAACAGAGCCTTAAAATAGTTTCAACTCTTTAAACAAAAGACATAATAAAACCTGGAAATTAATTAAGCCCAATGGGCTACTTAAAACACACAATCACTAAGGAGGCCTTAAAAAGCCTTATTCCTCAATGAGAGACATGGAACGGTGCTGGAAACGTGGGGAGGAGCAACGGCGTCATGTGCGGGGCTGGCCGAGTCCTATGCCTTGGCGTCGTTGCTCTCTTGCTTACTTTGGAGCCAAGCCTCGTTATGAACACTTGTAGCCAATAACATCGGCAAGCCCTCGGTCTCATGCTCAATCTCCTTAGCTCGGGAACGTGTGATAGCTCCCTCATACTCCGGAGATGCTAGCTCGGATGGTCCCTCATTATTCCCCCTGTCTTGGGAAGGATTCGTCCACGAATCTTCAAGCTCTACATCAATAGGTGGGAACGGACTAAGGTCTATAACATTGAAGGTGGGACTGACCCCGAATTCCTCCGGAAGATCCAATACATAAGCGTTGTCAACGGCTTTGTGAAGCACTTTGAAAGGACTGGTACCCCTAGGTGATAGCTTGGACTTTCGAAGCTCTTGGAAACGCTCCTTCCTAAGATGTAACCACACGAGATCTCTGGGCTCAAACAACAACTTCCTCCGTCCCTTGTTTGCCTTAGCTGCGGTCCGAGCTACTGTCTCCTCTAAGCTCAGCCGTGTCTTCTCATGTAATCCCCTAATGTACTCAACTTGGTTACCTGCATTGAAATCTACTCGCTCCTTTGAAGGTAACGGCATAAGATCAAAAGGGGTTAAGGGATTCAAACCATACACACACTTAAAAGGGTCATGTTAGTGGAAGAATGGATGGTCCTATTATATTCAAACTCAACATGTGGTAACACATCCTCCCACTCTTTCAAATTCTTCTTAATTACAGCCCTTAAAAGTGTCCCTAAAGTTCTATTAGTTACTTCGGTTTAGCCATCAGTTTGAGGGTGGCTAGCGGTAGAGAACAACAACTTAGTACCTAGCTTACCCCATAAAGTCTTCCAAAAGTAACTAAGAAATTTCACATCCCGATCACTAACAATGGTTCTAGGAACTCCATGTAGCCTAACTACTTCTCTAAAGAAGAGGTTTGCAACATTAGTGGCATCGTCCGTTTTGTGACAAGCTATGAAGTGTGCCATCTTAGAGAACCTATCTACCACCACAAAAATAGAGTCTCTTCCCCTCTTAGTCCTAGGTAACCCCAAAATAAATTCCATACTAATGTCTTCCCAAGGAGCTGCGGGAATGGGTAAAGGGGTATACAAACCATGGGGCATGACTCTAGACTTTCTTTCAAGCATTCTAAGCATCTTTTCACAAAATTCTCAACATCCCAAAGCATGTGTGGCCAATAAAAATGAGTATGCAGCATATGATATGTCTTATCTCTACCAAAGTGACCCATCAAACCTCCCCTATGGGATTCATCCACAAGTAAAAGCCTAAGAGAACACTTTGGAATGCACACTTTATCAACTCTAAACAAGAAGCCATCAAACAAGTAAAACTTATCTACAGCCCCTTTTTCCACACAAGCTTTATAAATCTCTCCAAAATCTGATATCCTTTGCATATATATCCTTAATGTAAACAAAGCCAAGAACTCTAGCATCCAATGTAGTGAGTAAAACATGTCTCCTAGAAAGTGCATTAGCTACTACATTATCTTTTCCTTTCTTGTACTTAATCACATAAGGAAATGTTTCAATGAACTCCATCCACCTACCATGCCTTCTATCAAGCTTATCTTGGCTCCTAAAGTGTTTTAATGATTAGATCAGTATGCAATATAAACTCTCTAGGCCAAAGATAATGTTGCCAAGTCCTAAGCACTCTAAACAATGCATAAAGCTCCTTATCATAAGTAGAATAGTTTAGAGTTGGACCTTTCAATTTCTCACTAAAGAAGGCGATGGGTTTGCCCTCTTGCATAAGTACTCCACCCATTCCTATACCCGATGCATCATACTCCACCTCAAATGGCCTAGTGAAGTCCGGGAGAACAAGCAATGGGGCGTTGGTCAACATCCACTTGAGCTTTTCGAAAGCTCTCTCTTGGGCCTCCCCCCACACGAATGGTATATTCTTCTTAGTGATCTCGGTTAGAGGAGCGGCTATGGTACTGAAATCCCTCACAAATCGCCTATAAAAGCTAGCCAATCCATGAAAGCTGCGCACATCACCAATAGACGTCGGGGTTGGCCAATCTCGAATAGCTTTGATCTTTTCCTCATCTACTCGCAGCCCTTGAGCACACACTACAAAGCCAAGAAATATACTTCATTTGTGTAGAAATCACACTTCTTAATATTAGCATATAAGTGTTCAAGTCTAAGAGTAGAAATAACCTGACGGAGATGATCCGCATGCTCCTTTGCGGAACAGCTATAGATGAGTATGTCGTCGAAGTAGACAACGACAAACTTCCCTATGAACTTCCTCAAAACATGGTTCATGAGGCGCATGAATGTGCTTGGAGCATTATTCAAGCCGAATGGCATAACAAGCCACTCATAGAGCCCAAACTTGGTCTTGAATGCCGTCTTCCATTCGTCGCCCTCCTTCATTCGAATCTGATGATAGCCACTTCGAAGGTCGATGATCTTGGAGAAGGTAGTTGTTTCATGTAGCTCATCCAACATGCCATCAAGGTGGGGAATGGGATGACGGTACTAGATGGTGATGTTGTTGACAACTCTACAATCAACACACATCCGCCAAGTGTTGTCCTTCTTAGGGACTAGTAGAACCGGAACCGCCATAGGACTAAGGCTCTCTCGAATGTATCCCTTTTCAAGGAGCTCTTGTACCTGCGTTTGAATCTCCTCACTCTCCTTCGGGTTCACTCTATAGGCGGGTCGGTTTGGGAGAGTAGCTCCGGGAATAAGATCTATTTGGTGCTCAATACCCCGCAATGGTGGCAACCCGGGGGGTATTTCATCCGGAAACACATATGCAAACTCATCCAAGATAGCTAAAATACTATGGGGTAAATCAACTAGGGTCGAGTTGCTTGCCAAATTCAGCCCTTTACACAAACACACGAGCGCAACATCGGGAGGTAGGTAATATGTGATGTACTCCCTCTTGGCTGCGAGCAATGTCCTCGGTGGTGGCTGGACGGCTGCTGCGATTGCTTTGCCTTTGGCGGCGGTCCTTGCTGCAGCGAGGTTGTCCATGGTGTCGGCCTCCTTGGCGGCTGCAGAAAGCGCTCCTCCCTTGGCCGGCGTCGTCTCGGTGTAACCGCTGCTTGCTTGGACAGCTTTTCTTGATTTCTTCTCAAAAGCCTCCGCAATCTGCATAGGAGTCATAGGCTTGAGAGTAACAAGTTATCTTTCAAGGTAAAAGAATACTTGTTAGTAAAACCGTTATGCAACACTTTCCTATCATATTGTCAAGGTCGGCCTAACAAAACATGACAAGCTTGCATTGGAACCACATCACATAGAATAGTGTCTTCATAATGTCCTAAGGTAATGTGAATTTTAGCGCTTGTTTACCTTAAGCTCCCCACAATCATTCATCCAATGTAGCTTGTTTAGCCTAGGGTGGTAGAAAGTTGCTATTTGCAATTTAGAAATAAATTCCGTGCTAGCTATGTTGCAACAACTCCCACCATTAATTATAACGTTACAAGCCTTCCCCTTTACTAAGCATTTAGTGTGAAATAGATTTTCTCTTTGATTATCTTCACAAGGAGTAGGTTGTAAGTGTAAAGTCCTCCTAGCTATCAAAGTTTCCCCATGTTCATACCCTATATCCTCATCATCATCATTATCAAAAACAGGATTGTCAATAACATTGTCAAATTCATTTTCATCATTGTCGGATTCCGACTCATATTGACCTAGATGATTGATTATAAGGACTCTTTTGTTTGGACATTCTCTCGTCATGTGCCCTTTACCTTGGCACTTAAAGCAAGTCACATCTCTAGCTCTAGAATTAGCATTAGGCACAAGGGGATTAGAGTTACTTAGCTTAGATCCCGAAGGAGCAGCCGGGTTTGCCTTGGGAGGATACGAAGAACCGGAGTGTGTGGCACCACGCCTAGCAGTGACGTCGGCTCCTTGTGCAGCGACTGTTCCTCCCTTCGCAGCGGTGTTCTCCTTTCCGTAGGACGAGTTCTTCCACTTGTACACTGCATTTGGTGCATTGTATCCCGCTCCTTAGTACCTACTCTTGGACTTCCTTTCCACTTTTATCGCTAAATGTAGCAATTCTGTCATAGAACCATATGGAAACAAATCCACCTCGTTAGCTAAAGAATGATGCATTACTCTAAGATACCTTGCCATCATAGCCTCTTCATCCTCCGACACATTGGCTCGGACCATTGCAACTTGCATGGCATTGAAGGTTTCCTCGGCGCTCAGATTGCCTTGCCTCAAGTTCTCAAGGCGTTGCCGAAGCTCCCTATGGTAATGGTGAGGTATGAACCGAGCTCTCATCATGGCTTTCATTTGTTCCCAAGTAGCCACGGGGGGATCAAGAGCAAGCCTCCTTTCCCGTACTAGCTTATCCCACCAAATAAGAGCAAATTCCTGAAATTCCAACGCCGCCAATTGCACCTTCTTGTGCTCGGGAAAATTGTGGCAGGACCAAATTTGTTCTATCTTGGTCTCCCACAACATATATGTATCCGGATCACACTTGCCCTCGAAGACAGGGATTTTCACCTTTATCTTACCAATCCCGTCTTGTTCGGGTTCCCGGTTCCTACGTTGATATCCTTGATACCCTTGCTGTGGTGGTGGAGCCCAAGCCTCTCCCGTCATTAATTGTTCCTCTTCCTCATTGTACCTGTGCACATTAATGGTAGGGACAGCGTTTCTAGGTAAAGGAGAGTTGGGACGAGGATCATACCCATATCGGTGACCCGGGTGGCCTTGAAGAGGCGGCTGCAAAAGCTCCTGCGGTGTATTGCCTCGCTGTGCCATGGTAGCGGCCTCAAATGCGGTTCATTGGTTGGGCAAAGGACCTCGTGGTGGTGGCTGCTGCTGTGAATGATCTCCTTGCTCGAAGGCTGAAGCTAATGGCTGGCGAGCTTCTAGAGCCCTCATCCGAATTGTCAAAGTTGTAATGTTGTCGTTCATTTGCTTCAACAAGCTGAACGTTGTCGGATCTGTCGGCTCGGGGCTCGTCGTCGAAACACGGCTATGGGTAGACATTATCACAAAGAAAACAAACACTGAAATATGTTAAGGTTAGAAATCAAAACACCTCTCAAGTGTTTCACTCCTTTTTCCGCTCACACTCTTGTGATAGTCGGGCTTGTTGATGGATCCCTTCGATGAGTCAAAAACCCCACTTGAGTTAAGGTGTCTAGGTATCATAAGCAACCAAAAATCGATTAGGACTCAATGCAACTCAGTTCAATGCAAAATCAGCTCAAACTCAACAAGGATCACCAATGGACAGAATTGAATCACAAAGACTCAAGAAGATCATCAAACAGAATGTATGAAGAGAAGAAAAGAAGAAGACTCACCGATTAAAGCTCTACTTGTTGCAGTTCCGGACTGCCTTGGAGTGTGAGTAATCCCGAGGCTAGGTTAGAGGTAGCAAGGTGAGAGGGAAGACGTGGTGAGAGATGAGGGTGTGGGCGATGAGGGTGCGGAGCTGGCTAAGGGCGATGGGGCGCGGATGGTTAGCCGAGCGTATGGTCTTGTTGAAAGCCTCGAGAGGGCTTGGAGATAATGACGTGAATAGGCAGTTTGCACCACAAGATAACATACAAGACTAAAGATCACAAAATCAAATAAAATGTAACAAAACTTCTCTCTTTTTTTTTTTGAATGATCAGCTTCTTTTGTTTTTTTTTTGAATGATCAGCTTCCTTTTTCTTTATTTTTTTTTGAATGATATGCTTTTTGTTACCTAAAATGTAGGAACTTCCTTGACCAACAAATCTGGCCAATAATTACAAAATAAATTAAAATTGGAACAAAAGAGATCTTCTACTAGTGCTTGAACGTGGGAATGTGGAATTTGAAGAAGAACAAGTCCAATGGCAGCCGATTAGTCACAGTCGATTAGGGCACAACCGGTTAGGGCACAACCGAGTAGGGCACAACCGGCAGCAATGGTGATGGTCCAACATTGATACGAGGATGGTGATGGTCGGCAGCAGGGCGTGTGTAAGCAAAGGCCGGCGGCAGTAGGGTTTGTCGAGGAGACGGTGATGGCCAGCCTAGGATACTCACAAACCAACACAACCTTCAACACAACAAGTCAAGCACAATCAGTTTCAAGAACGCAAGAAGAAAGCTCACAAAATTCAAAACTGACACGATAAGAAGGAAATACACAAGATCGATCCGTCGTCAACCGGAGCTCTGATACCAATTGATACGGGGCAGACCTGACGTTGGCTCGATCTAGATGACGGAAGGAAGGAAAAGACGCCGAACGGCAAGATCAAGGTAGCCAACTAGGGTTGTTCGTGTGCTACGTGGCCTGCGAACAAAGGGAACAAAGAAAATGCTAAACTGAATACGAAGGTATGGAAATTAAAGGAAAGGTACGATGTAGATGAACCCGACACAAACGACGTGGAAACCCTTGATCTCGGAATCAAGAACCACCAAGAACGATGCAACGAACTGAGCCCCTTAGAACCTCACACAGTCGACTTAGAACTTCGACAACAGGAGGAGGATGCTTATGGAATCTCACGAACACCAAGAACCCGAGAGCAATTGCACACGTGAAACAACTAAGCCAAATCTGATCACAATAACTCTTCAATCAAAACTCACCTTTGATTGAAGATGAAATCTGAAAACAAGTGTTTTTCACCAATAATTATCTACCTAAAAAGTAATGAAAAGAGCCTTTAAATAGTTGAAGCTCTTTAAACAAAAGACATAATAAAACCTGGAAATTAAGCCCAATGGGCTACTTAAAACACACAATCACTAAGCAGGCCTTAAAAAACCTAATTCCTCAATGAGAGACATGGAACGGTGCTGGAAACGTGGGGAGGAGCACCGGCGTCATATGCGGGGCTGGCCGAGTCCTGTGCCTTGGCGTCGTTGCTCTCTTGCTTACTTAGGAGCCAAGCCTCGTTATGAACACTTGTAGCCAATAACATCAGCAAGCCCTCGGTCTCATGCTCAATCTTCTTAGCTCGGGAACGTGTGATAGCTCCCTCATACTCCGGAGATGCTAGCTCGGATGGTCCCTCATCATTCTTCTTTTCCCAATGAGAGTGTTTTTGCTCTCCTCCCAGAGTAGCCTCCAATGAAATGGTGTAGAATGAGAAAGTGTGGGAGAGGATCTCTAGCATCAGCCTGCTGGACCACTTATATCCTCCATCAAGGGCAAGAGTCGGTTATGGAGATCGTGGGACAGTTGTCACAATTGTCCAGAGAGAATCACGGTCAAAACCACGGGCCTGGAATCTGGGTTTGGGCCGTGGTGTTGGTGGTTCAGCTCTCTTTTGATCGTTAAGCCATGAGTTGGTGTAAGGCATGCACCAACAAGGTCCTATGTGTTCTCCTTAGCTCATAGCTTGCTTCTTAATGAGTCCGGAAGTGTGTCATCGCGAGGAATAATCCTCGAATGGATCGATTAAGCTCCAAAAGCTCCCCAAAATACCTACAAAACCGACAATAGTTCGTGTAGACGTCTATCTCGACAATATGCATGAATCAAACGTAAACGTCATGAACTAATGCCAAACTATGCATGAATAGCGAGAAAAACTATCTAAATTGATGCCTAAACTAACGTCATAAATCGTGTTATCACGGTCAAAGAAAGCGGCGCCCGACATCAAAACCGCGGTGAGGAGTCCTCCTAGCCAAGGGGGCGGCGCCGCACCTGCGGCTAGTTCAAGGCACGATCGCGGGGTCACTAAAGAACTAAGACTCTTACATAAAATTCCCCTAAAAACAAGTTCAATCCTGAAACATGAACAATTGCCAAATCCTCTGGGACCCATAGTCCGAGGTATACACACTCTCACTATTGGAGGGATCACATCTCCTCTCATAAGGTATCAACCTATAAAACTCTATCACCTCAAACACTAGCCTAGAGGAATCATCCACTCCATCACATAATCACAACACTATCTATCGGCATAGAGGAAAACCATCTCTAACCAACATATAACCACATCACAATGGCATGGAGGAAAATCATCTCTAGACAAACCACACTCATACACAAGGGCGTGGAGGAAAACCATCTCCAGCCAAACGATATCCATATCACAACAACATGGAGGAATAACCATCTCCAGCCAAACGATATCCATATCACAACAACATGGAGGAATAACCATCTCAAGCTAGACTATAACTATATCCGGATAGCATGGAGGAAGAACCATCTCCAACTATACCCATAACTCGCACTGGCAAAACAAGATCGTATAATGGATATCATAGCTAGCACGAAACATATCATAACACATAAGCACATAACTTACCAATATAGCAATAAGATCTACTCATCAATCTTACATATGCATCTATCTTGGCATATATGTCTGGATAGTTCCTCTGGATACTATCCCCTGTCTCCCATGTAGCCTCATCATGTCCTCGTCTCGACCACTGTATCCTCAACATAGGAAAGTCTTTCGAACACAGGCGTCTCACATCCCGCCCTAGAACTACAACTAGATGCTCAACAAATGTGTGGTCCGGTTTGACCTCTAAATCATTATAGATGACGATGCGTCTTGGGTCGGGTATGTTATTCCTCAACTGAGACACATGAAACTCAGGGTGAACACCCTCTACATCTAAGGTAAAGCAAGTTTGTACACTGCTCTCCCAACTCGATCCAAGATCTCAAAAGGTCAAACATATTGGGGGCTCAACTTCCCCATAATGCCAAAACGTCTGATGCCACACGTTAGAGACACTCTCAGCCAGACATGAGCTCCAACTCGGAATTCTAGAGGGCGACGCCTCTTGTCTGCATACGACTTTTGGCCACTCTGTGCAGCCAGCATCCGCTCTTTGAACAATACTACTCGGGCAAATCATCCTGAATCTACTCAAACACTATACCGCTGACACTACTAGGCTCATCCCAATACGATGGCGTAAGATGTTCGCTCTCAGACGTGTGTGTATGGTGAACAATATAGCTTTAAATTTATAACCTAAAATATAAGCCTAAAACAATATGTGAAACTGTAGTGTACGCATTAATTGTAATAACAGCAAATACTCCAGGGTCGAACACAGGGACTATGGTAAAAGAAAGCTCGGCAATTCAAGTTGTCAATAAAAAACAAGCAACAAAGCAAAGGTATCAATGATGATGTAATAATCAGATAAAGAAAATGCAGATTCTAGAGGTCAAAGCATCCACTTGTGGTTCCGACTCAAGATCTCAAAGGATAACATGGACAAAGTTGAGATTTGCAAAGGGAAAGTGTTTCTAAGGTGGGAATAGATCACCGGGTAAGTCTCACAACTCACTATGCCAAACCAAAGATCCTCTCACCGGGTAAGTCTCAAGGTACTAAGGAAAGGAACTATAATCTCAAACCAACACACCACCCAAGGGGATAGAACTAACCTTTACCGGGTAAGTCTCAGGCTAACTATCAAAGATGGGATGAAGGCACACTCAAACCCTAATAAAGGATAAACCTTTATCACCTAACACTCGTGATCTTGGGTATACAAGAAAAGGAATCACCGGGTAAGTCTCACCCTAGGCTTGCGTATGGATCAGGAAAGGTGTAACAAGAATAGGATTTGGCAAACTGGAACCTCAACTTAGATAAGGATTAGAAAAGGAAACACCTCGTTCAGTGCATGTTCCATCTCGGTCGAGATATTCTGCGAACGGACCGAGTGATATGGTATTGGTCAGTGGATTAGTCGATCTAGGTACAATGATCCTGAATCCGGCTGAATGAGGTGAATCCAGATGCGGAATCAAACGTGGAGATGGAATGTATGTAGGAAGATGTAGAGAAGAACCAAAGAGAGTCAATGAAAGGAACCAAGGCTGAAGAGCCAAGACCCCGCTTCGTGAATGCCCTAGGCGCGTCTCCAATACAACTTTACACTAGCTCCGGCTGGACTAGCACAAAGAGGGACTCATGAAGGCTCGAAGCACCAATCCGAAGGCGGTTGACACGAACAAGCTCAGCCAAGCAAACAACGACAATGCCAACCAAAAACTCTCTTGTTCTTTGATTGATTTTGTGAATGATTAGAAACGATAATTCTTAGCAAATTAAACGTACCCTACTCAGCAACTAAAGAGGCTATATATAGACTCTTTTATCTAAACAAAATAAAGAAATGAAAACGAAAACATTGGTGGAAGGTGGTAACAAGAGAGCTTCCATAAATGTAGCTAACAACTTAACAAACAAACTAACAGCATCAAAATAGGCTGACTTATTCAAAACAGATCCATGAGTGGTTTTGGACGTTTTTTAGAGCCCAAATGGATGATCCGACTAAGGGAAATGGGCTGACTTATTCAAAACAGATCCATGAGTGATTTGGACGGTTTTTAAGAGCCCAAATGGATGATCCGACTGAGGGAAATGGTGTTTTGCCGGAAACCGCTATATCCTTAGATGTAGCCAAACTAGCTCGCCAGGCTAGAAAACCATCTTCTGACGTCCTTTGTTATTCCGGGCTGCAATTTCAACGCCCTTCCTATCAAGTGTAGCCTTGGTCTTGGCATGAAGTTCCTTGATGTAGTCCGCCTGTTCCAAAGCATCAAAAGCTACTCGATCCTTTCGAGGAATCGGTAATAAGTCCAAAGGAGTTAAAGGGTTAAATCCATAAACACATTTGAAAGGTGATAACGAAGTGGAAGAATGCATGGTGCGGTTATAAGTAAACTCGATATGTGGTAACATGTCTTCCCATTCTTTTAAGTTATCTTTCAACATGGTTCTAAGGAGGGTCGTTAGGGTCCTATTAGTGACTTCCGTTTGCCCATCTGTTTGGGGATGACTAGAGGTCGAGAATAGTAATCTAGTGCCCATTTTTCCCCAAAGCGTTTTCCAAAAGAAACTCAAGAACTTGACATCCCTATCACTAACAATGGTTTTAGGTATTCCATGCAATCTCACTATTTCCTTAAAGAAAAGGTTAGCAACATTATATGCATCATCAGTTTTATGATATGGAATAAAATGTGCCATTTTAGAGAATCTATCTGCCACCACAAAAATGGAATCTCTTCCTTTCTTAGTCCTAGGTAGTCCAACAATGAAATCCATACTTATATCTTCCCAGGGACCACTAGGCCTCGGTAATGGTGTATACAGCCCGTGGGGTTGTACCCTAGCTTTGGCCTTAAGACATTCAATGCACCTCTTCAGCATGTGTTCTACATCCCTTAACATATGAGGCCAATAAAAGTGAGTTTGCAACATGTGATAAGTTTTGTCCCTCCCAAAATGCCCCATTAAACCTCCTTTAATGTAAGTAAAACCTAACATCCTAGAATCCAAGGTGGTGATTAAGGTGTATCTCCTAGACAAGGCATCTGCTACGACATTATCCTTTCCCTTGTTATACTTGATAATGTAAGGAAAGGTTTCAATGAAATACATCCACCTACCATGCCGCCTATCTAGCTTATCTTGGCTCTTAAAGTGTCTAAGTGAATCATGATCGGTTTTCAAAACAAACTCTTGGGGCCAAAGGTAATGTTGCCATGTTTTGAGTACTCTAAACAAGGCATACAATTCCTTGTCGTACGTGGAATAGTTTAAGCATGCACCCTTCAAATTTTCACTAAAGAAAGCTAGAGGCTTACCTTCTTGCATAAGGACGCCGCCAATACCAATGCCGGACGCGTCGCATTCAACCTCAAAGGGTTTAGTGAAGTCCGGTAGAGCGAGTAGTGGTGCTTGGGTGAGGCGTTTTTTGAGTTCTTCAAATGCTCTTTGCTGAGGTTCATTCCACTCAAAAGGAACCTTCTTTTTGGTCAAGGCCGTGAGTGGTGTTGCAATGGTACTAAAATCCCTCACAAATCTTCTATAGAATGTAGCTAGGTCATGGAAACTCCTTACTTCACCAACCGACCTAGGAATGGGCCATTCATTGATTGCCTTAACCTTATCCTCAACCACTTGCAAACCATTGGCACTTAATACAAAACCAAGGAAAATCACTCAGTTAGTATAGAAATCACATTTTTTAATATTAGCATACAAGTATTCTATACGCAATGTAGCAAGCACATCTCTCAAATGATTTTCATGCTCCTTTAAAGTCTTACTATAGATAAGAATTCCATCAAAGTATACTACAACAAATAAACCAATATAAGGTCTCAAAATATGATTCATCAATCTCATGAAGGTACTAGGAGCATTAGTTAAACCAAAAGGCATTACTAGCCACTCATAGAGACCAAATTTGGTTTTAAAAGCTGTTTTCCATTCGTCCTCTTCCCTCATTCTAATTTGATGGTAGCCACTCCTAAGGTCAATCTTAGTGAAAATTATAGCTCAATGTAACTCATCAAGCATGCCATCTAGGCGGGGAATCGGGTGTCTATACTTGATAGTAATATTATTGATTGCTCTACAATCAATACACATTCTCCAAGTATTATCCTTCTTGGGTACTAGCAGGACGGGAACGGCACAAGGACTAAGGCTTTCCCGAACATACCCTTTATCTAGTAAGTCTTGAACTTGGTTATGAATTTCTTGGGCTTCCGTAGGGTTCATCCTATAGGCGGGTCTATTGGGAAGAGTGGCTCCGGGTATTAAATCTATTTGGTGTTCAATGCCCCTAATGGGCGGCAAGCCAGCTGGAACTTCCTCAGGAAAGACGTCCCGTCCCTAAACTCGTCTAACAGCCCCTGGATAGAACTAGGAAGTGGAATCGTATAGTCATGAGGCACCATCACTAGAGATTTACACAAACTCATCATTAGCACATCCATAGAAGCATAGTTAGTGATATATTCATTCCTAGACTTAAGATAGCTACTTGTTGGTTGTACTAAAAGTGTTTGATGGGTTTTGTTCTCCTTACTCTTAGGCCGTGTCATTTAGGCTTTTGAGGGTTCCTTGCTCTACCCTCTTGTTCTCATAATACTCGGCTTTTTGTAAAGGTGTCATAGGTTTAAGTGTTAAAGTTTTACCTTTATACTCAAAGCTATATTTATTAGAAAACCCATCATGTACAACTTTCCTATCATATTTCCATGGACGACCAAGCAACAAGTGACAAGCATTCATAGGCACAACATCACATGTAATAACATCCTCATATGATCCTAATGTTATATTGACCTTACTTTGCTTATTGACCTTAAGTTCTCCACACTCATTCATCCAATGTAGTTTATATGGCCTAGGGTGATAAAATGTAAGAAGTTGTAATTTGTTTACCATTTCAGTGCTAGCTATGTTGCAACAATTTCCCCCATCAATTATCACATTACACACTTTTCCTTTAATACTACACCTAGTATGAAACAGATTTTCACGTTGGTTATCCTCACAAGGTGCTAATTGGACATGCAAAGTTCTCCTAGCTATCAAAGATTCACCTTGTTCATACTCAATGCAATCATAATTCTCATTTTGCTCATTGTCATCAATTAATGCATTTTCATCATCCAATTCCACGTCATCCTCACTTTCATATTCTCTTAGATGATTTATGATCAAAGTGCGTCTATTAGGACATTCCCTATGCATGTGTCCTCTACCTTGGCTTTTAAAACACACAATGTCCCTTGTTCTAGAGTTAGAGGTAGGAGTACTCCCTCGATGACCACTTGAAGGCTCATTCAAGGATCGTGGTGTAGTGGACGGTGTAGAAGACCTTCGTTGGCCTTCTTGGCTCATAGGTGCCGACTTTCTCTCTTCCTTCTGGCCTTCTTGATCCCTGTTGTGGGTAGGCAGCCGGCTTCCTTGTGATTTCCAAGCGTTGGACGTCCCATAAGGTGGCTTGTGTTCCCGGTTTCGTACCTTAGTCTTCCTTTCCACCTTGATGGCCAAGTTTAGTAATTGCTCCATGGTGTTGTATGGATACATATCAACTTCATTAGCCAAATTAGAGTTAAGAATACGAAGATACCTATGATACGGGATTGTCCGTGATTGAGTCGATCTAGGCACAATGATCTCGAAACAGGCTGAATGAAGCGATTTTAGAATGCGGAATGGACGTAGGTGATGAATGGCGCAGGAATGGTGAAGAGAAGAACCAAAGAGATGTCAACGAAGGAACCAAGGCTGAAGAGCCAAAACCCCAATCGTGAATGCCCTAGACCCGTCCCCAATACAACTTTACACTAGCTCCGGCTTGACTAGCACAAAGAGGGACTCGTGAAGGCTCGAAGCACCAATCCGAAGGCGGTTTGACACAAACAAGCTCAGCCAAGGAACAACAGCAATGCCAACCAAAAACTCTCTTGTTCTTTGATTGATTTTGTGAAATGATTACAAATGTAATTCTAAGCAATTGGGAATAACGTAACTAATCTGCAGCTAAATAGGCTATCTATATAGACTCTTTTATCTAGACAAAATAAAGAAAAGAGAATTAAAAACATTAGTGGGAAGGTGGTAATAAGAGAGCTTCCTCTAATGTAGCTAACAACCTTACAAACCACTAATCAGCATGGACATAGGCTGAATTATTCAAACTTATCCTTGGAGTGCAAGCTGGACGTTTTTAACGTTTTTAAGGAGCCAAATGGGCTATCCGAATGGGCTGCATTGTTCAACAGATCCATGAGTGATTTGGATGTGTTTAAAGAGCCTAAATGATGATCCGAATGGGCTGAATTGTTACTCTCTTGGACCTCTTTAAACGTGATCAGCTGGTTGCCTTCTTGGGCTGTTTTAGATGTGAGCAGCAGCCTACCCTCTTGGACTGCCTTGGACGTGTTAGCTTCCGTCCCCTCTTGGGCTGCCTTGGATGTGAGAAACAACCTCCTCTCCTGGGCTGCATTGGACGTGATCAACAACCTGCATGGCCTCCTCGAGCTGCATGGGAAGTGAGCACGTCGGCATGGTCTCCTTGCTTGGTTTGCTTGCTCCTACATTCACCAAAAGATTAACACATGATGTATGGAAGTTAAATGGTTCACGCATTTTGTCAAGCAATAGCACTTCCCTTGACATAACTTCTTGGATCTCCTTAGCTCTTGCTCTAGTAATGGGACCTTGATAGCTTCCATGTGATGGTCCTACATCAACCTAGCCATAGTATTTTCCTCATCCTCTAAAATGTTGGCCTTCACCATAGCAACTTGCATATTCGTATAGGCTTCCTCAGCGCTAAGAGAGCCTTGTCTCAAATTTTCCAACCGTTGTCGAAGCTCTCGGGTATAGTGAGGTGGGACGAACCGAGACCTCATTAGTTCCTTCATATGCTCCCATGTGGTGATTTGAGGATCCAATGTTCGTACTCTTTCTTTTACTATGTGATCCCACGATACCAAGGCATAGCCTTGGAACTCGAGAGCGGCTAGTTGAACCTTCCTAGGCTCGCTGAAGTTATGACACAACCAGATCTGCTCGACTTTAGTTTCCCACTCCGTGTAGACGTCGGGATCACACTTTCCTTCAAATACGGGAATTTTGATTTTGACTTTGCCGAGACCGTCTTGCTCTTGATAGGGCCGTAGATTATCACGTTCTCGTTCTTGCCTTGGTTGTTGGAATGGTCGATTGTAAGTTTCCTAAGTATGTGTTAGCATGAAATATTGTGATATTTTAGGCACGTTTTCTAATCGTATTTGATTCATATTGATAGTCTTTGATTGAGCTTTATGCATATGTGAGCTAGTATTGCCTATATTGTCGATATGGATGTCTACACGAGTTCTATGTTGATTTTAGGTGATTTGGAGCTATTTCCGAACGGAATCAAGCAAAAGAGAGTTGAGTTGATATGTCCATAGATCGAAGACACTTTTTGGAAGCAATTTGGAGTCTTAGATTGAGGAATGCACGAATGAAGGCCAAAAACCACGCTCTTACCCTAAATTACGGCCGTGGAAACCAAGTCAGGATTCGATGTTCATTCCAGGGGATATTACGGCCGTGGAACTAACCGTAGTAGTTTCCACGCCCTAAATTACGGTCGTGAAAAGATTCCACGACCGTGATTTTGGCGAATCTTTTCGCCATGTTTCGAAGCCACGATCTTTTGAAGATTGGGCCGGGCCGACATTTTGCCCTGCATTATAAAATAGACGGATGAGGCAAGATTCCGTCACCTCGCTTACGACCTTTCAACCCTCGCTTAGCGGCAAAACGCAAAAACCCTCATCTTGGAGGTAATTTGGAGATCTCATTGAAGATCAAAGTTCATATTGAAGAGTTGCTGTTGGTGATCTTCGTGTTTGTGGAAGATCGAAGTTGATCGAAGTTCTTGGAGGATTTTGCAAGAAGATCTCTCTTCTTGTTTAGGTTTGATTCAGAATCGGATTGACATCCCGTTTCTCTTCTTTCCTAAAGATTGTGATTGCTTGGTCCGTTTTGAATCTTTAGGTAAACACTTGTTCTTGATTGTGATTCTGAGATTCACTTGAAGATTATTGATAGTTCTTGAAAGTTTTCATCTTTTATCTTTTAATCCTTGAATCAATATCAATATGACAGTTATTGGCTAAAAACCCTTAACAATTCTAAGGTGAAGGGTTGATAGTTGTGGCTTAGATGATGATAGATCGATCATAAACAGATTAGACCCTGAGAGTTAGAGAATTATCGCCGACAACCCTAAATCACGGGCTGTTCTTGAGTTCCACGACCGTGGAATCTCAACAACTAACCGTGATTTTCCTTAAGTCTACGAGCCTGCTTTTACTTTAATCTAAAGTTAAAGATTTGCTTTAGCTTAGCTTGGACTTGTCTTTTCTAGGTGGTAGTGAAGCCTCAACAACCTCTACCTCGATTGTGAGCCTCAACAACCTCAATCGGATAAGTTAGTCTTGATCTTTAGATTATAAGTTTGGGTATTTGATGCTAATTCTCGTCTTTAGAATCTTTCTATATTGAGCCTCAACAACCTGTATAGGGAGTGCCTTGTAGGTGAGTTATATAAGGTTTTTGGAACTTCACCGTACGATTACCTTACATTAGTATACCTTTGCATATCTCAACTCTGTCTTTATATCATTAAGTATATCTTGAATCGATTGCCACAGCTGGATACTTGGATCTTTAGGATTGTTGTTTTTCCGATAATTTGCAAACTCCCATATTCATTTGCTTGATAATCTGCGATCGAGTTCGTTCCACCCAAATCCCTGTGTTCGATACTCTGGAATTCTTGCTAATCTACGTCGATCCGTACACTGCGGTTTCGCTTGCTTGATTCTAGTTTTATAAATTTAAAGCTTATTTGCACACACCTCTAGGGGCGAACAAGTTTTTGGCGCCGTTGCCGGGGATTTGGCTTCGTCCGAATCCGGTAGCCGGTTGTCAAGCTTGGGAGCTTGCTCTCGTTATTTGATTTTTCTTTGAGTGCATGCGCAGGTCTAGGAACACCAAAGATCTCTTACCTCTTGATCAAGAGCTAGAGAAAACCTTGAGGCAAAAGCGCAAGGAAAGGAAGATGGCTGAAGAAAACGAGCACAATCTTCAAACAAAGTTGGCGGAGAAAGAAGCTCAACTCCGATGGAATGAGACTCTCCTCCAGGATGAGATGGATCGTCATCAAACTCAAGTTAACGGTCTACAAGACATGATCGTCCAAATGAAGATAAAAATGAGCGATCTTGAAGATAAGGTGGGCAAGAAGTCCTCGAGAAGGAGGACAAGATCTAGAAGAAGAAACCACTCATCCACCGATGATAGTGATTCTTCCATGCCTCCGCTAGAAGAGATTGATCCCACGATCAATATAAATCCTTTCAATCCACAAGGAGCTGCTAACCGCCGCATTCCACCTAGGAACGCGAGGGTCGAACGTGTGGATAATGAGCCGAGAACTCTTGGCCAGCGGATGGATCCGACACAACAACCACGCCGCTTAGGTGTGAATTTTGATGCTGAGGATGTACAAGGGTTTAGCTTTAACCCTCAAGTTATCACTCTTGTTCGCCAAAGTCAGTTTGGCGGTACAAGCGCTGAATCTCCACACCAACACTTGCAAAACTTTGAGTGTATGATGGAGACGATGAGACCGAAGAGCGCTACTACCAACAGCTATAAGCTCAAACCTTTCTTTTTCTCCTTGAAAGGGAAAGCGCTATCTTGGTACCAAGCTCTTCCTAGTGGGAAACTAGAAACATGGGAAGACCTCTCCGCAGAGTTTCTCACCAAATTCTTTCCGCCATCCAAAACGGCGGAACTTAGAGGTAAGATTAATGCTTTTTCTATGAGACCTAACGAAAGTTTATTTCAATCTTGGGAAAGGTTTCAGGATTTGCTCTTGGATTGCCCTCATCATGGCATATCCAAGCTTGCCTTGCTGGAGATTTACTACAAAGGGCTGGATGCGGGAACGCAATTCAACCTCCAATCCCTCTCATGCGGAACGTTCATGGACATGAGAGAAGATGACGCTTGGGACTTCATTGAGAAGCAAGCAAGAGTCATAGAGAAGTATTCCCACCGGAAAGTGGAGGGAAATCGTGTGGAGCAAGGAGCAAAGCTCACACATGAAGCTCAAAATCAGATTTTCTCCCTCAACAATGAGATCAAAGAGTTGAAGGAGACTATCAAGACCAACTTCCCAAAGCAACAAGAGAAGGATGTTGGCTATTTGGGCAACAACAACGGCGGTGATAACACCAACCGCAACAACAATAACCGGAACAATAACCGGAATAACAATTGGAATGGAAACAACAACAACCGGAACAACAACAATTGGAACAACAATCGGGGTTCGAACAACAACAATTGGCGCTCCAATCAACAAAATTCCGGTAACTCCTATCCTTCCAATTCCAATTCACTAACTCCACCCTCTTCTTCCTCTACTCCTTTGAAAAGCCAGGGGCAATCATCAAATGGAGGAAACAATACGGGAAAGGAGAAGCCGGATCCTATGTTGGAAACAATCTTGGGAAAGCTTCAAGGGTTGGAGAACCGCATCATCAAGGTTGATGATCAAATTTCTAAGGTTGACAAAGCTCAAAAGGTTTTGGAAAACCAAATGTTCAACCATGCGGAGGAAGTTCCTAGAAATCAAGGGAACCTTCCAGGAAAAACGGAGGACAACCCTAAAGGAAGGGTAATGGCGATTACAACTAGGAGCGGAGTGACTACCACCGATCCGCAGCCTACGTTCGTTGAAGTCCCCGTAGAGAAGGGCAAAGAAAAGGGGAAGGAGAAGGAAGACGTCTATGTTCCTCCTCCAGCTTTCAAACCTCCCCTACCGTTCCCTCAATCTAGAGCGCGAGCACGCCTAGATAAACAATTTGGTAAGTTTATAGAACTCATGAGCAAGCTGCATATTAATATACCTTTCATTGATGCCATTGTAGGTATGCCGGCTTATGGCAAGTTCTTGAAGGAGCTCCTCTCTAACAAGAGGAAGCTAGAAGATTTTGGTGAAGTCAAGATGAGTTCGGATTCTTCGGATCTCATCAAGACTATGAAGGAAAAAATGCCCCCAAAGCTGAAAGATCCGGGGTCATTTTGCATTCCCATTGGAGTGGGAGAGGTAACATATGACGCTTTATGTGACTTGGGAGCAAGTGTGAGCATCATACCACTTGCATTGTGCAGGAAGATCGGTTTAGGCGACCCTAAACCGGTGAAGATGACGTTATACATGGCGGATCGATCCATTACTCGCCCCGTCGGCATTGTAGAAGACGTCCCGGTCAAGCTAGGCAAGTTCTTTGTTCCCATTGATTTTGTCGTGCTTGACATTCCTGCGGATAGTCCGGTCCCGATCATACTCGGAAGGCCGTTTCTTGCAACTTCTGGCTGCATGGTCGATTGCAAGAATGGGAGGCTCGCTTTTGATATTGGGGAAGAGAAAGTAGAATTCGTTCTTTCCACTCTAGTGAAGGAGCCAATCTTTGATGAGGATATTTACAATGTCCAAGACGAAGAAGGTTTATCTAGGGAAGAGGTAAGTGCAATTCTCTTTAACGATCCTTTGCAAAAGGTTATTACTATGAGTCTAACCGATGTAGGAGAAGAGGAAGAGTGCAAAGAGGAAATTAAAGCCTTAGGAGCACAAGAAGAGATGTATGAAGTGGAGTTTGAGAAACTCCACGATGAGGCTGAAAATACTCGAATCCACGGTCATACTCTGTATTCCACGACCGTGGATTCCACGACCAAAATCAACCTCCATTCCAGAGGATATTACGGCCGTGGAACTCCAGAGGAGACCGTAATTTTGGCCGTGGAAGATGGTGATCGGCATACTTCTCCAACTTCTTCTAATTCTTCTCCAAACCATCCAACCTCCTTAGAAACTTCTAAGGAACCATCGGAAGCTCCTCAAGGATCATTGGAAGCTCCGAAAGCAATGGAACTCAAACCACTTCCTACTCATCTAAGGTACGCTTTTCTTGGATCTAATTCCACCTTCCCGGTTATCGTTAGTTCCGAATTAAGCATAGATGAACATGAACAACTCATGATTGTCCTTAGGAAACATAGAAAAGCCATAGGCTATACTATTGAGGACTTAGTAGGAATTAAACCCTCCCTATGCATGCATAAGATACTAATGGAGGAGGACTTTAGAACTTCAAGACAACCTCAAAGGCGGTTGAATCCGACCATGAAGGAGGTTGTCAAGAAGGAAATTCTTAAACTTCTTGATGCAGGTATCATCTATCCTATCTCCGATAGCAAGTGGGTGAGCCCAGTTCAAGTAGTTCCGAAGAAGGGAGGAATGACAGTCATCACCAATAAGAACAACGAACTCATTCCTACCCGAACTGTAACTGGATGGCGAATGTGCATAGACTACCGCAAGCTCAACAATGCAACGCGGAAGGATCACTTTCCATTGCCATTCATCGATCAAATGCTTGAAAGGTTAGCACAACATTCATACTTTTGCTACCTTGACGGCTATAGTGGTTTCTTTCAGATCCCGATACATCCGGATGATCAAGAGAAGACCACATTCACGTGCCCTTGGGGTACGTTCGCTTATAGGAGAATGCCGTTCGGGCTTTGCAACGCCCCAGCCACCTTTCAACGGTGCATGATGGCCATCTTCTCCGAATATGTAGAGGAAATCATGGAAGTCTTCATGGACGACTTCTCCGTTTACGGTTCCTCTTTTAACGATTGTCTTTCTAACCTTTCTCTTGTTTTGCAAAGATGTGAAGACACTAACCTAGTTCTTAATTGGGAGAAGTGTCAATTCATGGTTAAGGAAGGAATCGTGTTAGGTCACTTAGTCTCTAGTAGAGGGATAGAGGTAGACAAAGCTAAAATAGAGACCATAGAGAAACTTCCTCCCCCAATTTCGGTGAAGGGAATAAGAAGTTTCCTAGGACATGCTGGATTTTATAGACGCTTCATTCAGGACTTTTCTAAGATATCAAAACCTCTCACTAATCTATTGATGAAGGATGCGGTTTTTGAGTTTTCACAGGAATGTCTAGATGCGTTCAACACCATTCGGCAGGCTCTAATTTCAGCACCCATTATCCAACCCCCGGATTGGACTCTCCCTTTCGAGATTATGTGTGATGCTAGTGACGTAGCCATTGGAGCTGTTCTTGGGCAACGAAAGGAAGGACGAACCCACGCCATATACTATGCTAGCAAGACGCTAGACGAAGCCCAGCTCAACTACGCCACTACGGAAAAAGAGTTTCTAGCCATTGTCTACGCTATTGACAAGTTTCGCTCTTATCTTGTAGGTGCAAAGGTGATTATCTACACGGATCATGCTGCGATCCGGTACCTCCTTGCAAAGAAAGACGCGAAGCCAAGGCTAATTAGATGGATTCTTCTCCTACAAGAATTCGATCTTGAGATCCGCGACAAGAAAGGCTCGGAAAATTCTGTTGCGGATCATTTGAGTCGTCTAACACATCTAGAGGACGACCATTTACCCATTGATGACTCCTTCCCGGACGAACACCTACATATCATAGAGGAGTGCATCAAGGTAATCTCCAAAGGTAACGAACCATGGTTTGCTGACTTCGTTAACTATTTGGTTTGCCAGGAGATACCACCCGGACTGTCATACGCACAAAGGAAGAAGTTCTTCAAGGACGTCCGAGAATACCATTGGAACGAGCCTCTCCTCTTCAAGAGAGGTCCGGATGGCATCATCCGGCGATGTGTGCCGGAAGATGAGATGCAAAGTGTCATCCGTCATTGTCATTCACTACCTTGTGGAGGACACGCTAGTTCGAACAAAACTAGCGCAAAGGTATTGCAATCTGGATTCTATTGGCCTACTTTATTTAAAGATGTGCAATCCTTTGTTTCATGTTGCGATGCTTGTCAAAGAACAGGCAATATCTCTAGGAGGAACGAGATGCCCCTCAACAACATCCAGGAGGTAGAGATTTTCGACGTTTGGGGAGTCGATTTCATGGGACCATTCCCTTCTTCTTGTGGAAACCAATACATACTATTGGCGGTAGATTACGTCTCCAGATGGGTCGAAGCAATTGCCTCTCCCACAAATGATGCCATGGTGGTGGTCAAGTTCTTCAACAAGACCATCTTTCCGCAATTCGGGACGCCAAGGACGATCATTAGTGATGGAGGTTCTCACTTCATAGCCCGTCGCTTTGAAGCTCTTCTAACCAAGTATGGGGTTACTCACAAGATCGCCACCCCTTACCATCCACAAACGAGTGGACAAGTTGAGATCTCAAATAGGGAGATCAAGGGAATTCTAGAGAAGACGGTTTCAAGGACTAGGAAGGATTGGTCCTTGAAACTAGATGATGCATTATGGGCATACCGGACTGCATACAAGACTCCCATAGGAACCACACCATACAACCTTGTGTATGGGAAGTCTTGTCATTTGCCAGTAGAGCTAGAGCACAAAGCGTTTTGGGCTATCAAATGGCTGAATTTCGGCATGAAGGAAGCGGGAGAGAAGCGTCTCCTAGACATCAATGAGCTGGATGAACTCCGTTTGAACGCCTATGAAAACGCTAAGATCTACAAGGAAAGAGCAAAGCGTTGGCATGATAAGCATATCATTCCAAAGGACTTCCAAGAAGGAGATCAAGTTCTCCTCTTCAATTCGAGACTTCGCCTCTTTCCAGGTAAGTTAAAATCTCGTTGGACTGGACCTTTTCTAATTAAGCGTATTTTCCCCCATGGTGCAGTTGAAGTATGGGGTGAAGCTAGTGGAAGTTTTAAGGTGAACGGCCAACGACTCAAGAAGTACTCGCCGGAACTCCAAGCTGAGGAGTTTGCACCTACCGCACTCGAATAAGTGCGAGATTGGTCTAGCTACGGACCTTAAACAAAGCGCTTCTTGGGAGGCAACCCAAGGTATTGCATTCTCGTTTTTGTTTTCGATTCATAGATTAGCTTAGAATAGACGTTTTCGCTTTGTTTTGCCTCGATTTCTTCCGGTATGTTCGTGTTTTTGGTTGTAGGAATGATGGAAAAGGAGAAAGGAGGGATAATGTCAAAGAAAAGCGACGAAATTTGGACTTTGAAGCTTTACAGAGGGTTCCACGGTCTAAATCACGGTCGTCATAGCTACAGTGGCCGTAATTCTCAAAAGCCTGTGAAAAATCACCAAAACCACGGGTCCGTACATTTCCACGGCCGTGGAATGCCCCGACAGACCGTGATTTTTGAAATTTTGCCTGCGAGTATAAAAGCCACACTTCGTCACAAAAACACCACAATCCTTCCCCAATTCCACGACCTAGATACCGAAAACACGAACCCTCTCCAAATTCTTCATTTTCTAATCGTTTTCAACGATTCTTCGTCCTAAACTGCAGCGAATCCAACCACGAACAAGATTCAAGCAACAAATCGAGTGGAAAACGATCAACAAACCCGCATTTTGGATTATTCAATCCGAAAAAAAAAGGTTATTTCCTTCTCTTCGATTCTAGTGGATTTGGTTCGTTTTTGCCATAGATTTTTAGGAAGAACTGATAAAGATTGGAAGAAATTAGATTAGGACTGCTTGTTGTGGTGAGATTGGGTGAATTTGCTGAGATTCACAAGATTCTGTCTAGAATTACGGTCTCTGGAGGTTCCACGGCCGTGGTTTTCGAAGAACAGACCGTAATTTTGAACAGAAATGGATTTCGTAAGGAGAGTTTCGGGAAGGATAAAGGAGAAGAAAGGGGACCAAAATAAGAAAAGAAAGGGCAACCCCTCCACATCTAGGGCACCACCACCCTCATCTCCCTCACCACCATCCTCACCTTCACCTCCATCTTCACCACCTCACCCTAGCATCCCAACCATACATGATGACCACCTAGCTGCATTTGAGAAGATAGAGAAGAGGGCAGTGATTGGCCCTAGGTATTTGTTGTTGGAGGATCTACATCCTCTCAACATAGTTGACGATCTTACATGGCTCTTGGATAGAGCCGGATTGACCGTCTTCACGAACATTCGTGAAGATGCCTATGAGGAGATCACCCGAGAGGTTGTGACATCTTTCGAGCACAGCCATGTTGATAGGACTGTCTCCTTCCGTCTCATGAATCGAGACTACCAGGTGAGTATAGTTGAGTTTGGAGCCATTTTCGGGTTCCATGAGACCTACAATGGTCGATTCCCTAGCGGTATCTACCCTAAGGATTTCTGGGAGGAGGTAGCCATGATCTACGCCGACGAGGACCGTTGGCAACCCGCTGATACCAAGGCTAGATTAATGTACCATCTAGCCTTGAAGATAGCTCACCGTGTTCTTTCGGAGTGTCTCTTTCCTAGGACGGAGACGCCCCAAAAGATCAAGACGGATGAGCTATTCCTGCTATACTGTATGCTCTACGGTCGCCGCGCAGATTGTGCTACTCTTTTGGCGGCTACAATGAGTAAATTGAAGAACAAGAGGAAGGGGAACATTGGTTATGGAGGGATAGTGACCCACATAGCTAGGACATTCGGAGTGGATTTTTCTGGTTGCACCCGCATACCCGCCGTACCTCTAGGATTACATGCGTTCATGGTTAGGGGACTCATCTTCCCCACACATAGAGGTCCGCCTTATGCGGGCATGCCTTGGGAGAGTAGGACAGGCAGGGGTATTGAGTGGATGCCGGAGTATTCCATTGTGGCGGGACGCCACAATTGGAAGGAGACGTTCGCTGCGATGCATGCGAACAGGCTAGGAGCTCCCCTTTACGTTCCACCGCCAGTTGTGGATGAGGAGGAGATGGGAGAGCAGTACGAGAGTGGTGGAGGAGCGGAGCAGGAGTTCGGCTCGTTTCTGGATCAGCCGGAAGCGGCCCCGGATGTACCTAGGCGCTCTCCACGCCCAGCTAGAGCTTCAGGCTCATCATCTCGCCGCGCCAGCGTGAGTGAGAGGCCCACGTGGATGACTACACCTCCCACTTGGTACGATACACCCCCTCCTTGGTCCACGACGCAGCCAGCAGCACCACCACCACCACCAGCACCAGCACCAGCCGATGCCCCCGCATGGTATGGTCACCCCCCGGGATGGTACGAGCAGATGCCGGATTGGGCTACCGGACTTTCAGAGAGAGTCGGAGCACTAGAGATCCGGGCGGATGCTAGAGACGGACGCCTAGACGACCTCGACCACATGATGAGGGACGTCTACCGCCAGCAGTTTGGGCGGTTCTATGATCCGAGTTTCTCTCCATTCCCACCACCACCGCCGCCGCAGTGATCGATGCATGACAGTTTGTTTTAGACATTCCCGCCACCACTTGTGAGTTTCTTTTTCTTTTGCTTTCTTTTGTTCTTTCTTGTGAACATTAGGGACAATGTTCGCCCTAAGTATGGGGTGGGATGTACTAAATGTTTGTAATAACTCTACTCTATATGTTGCTTCCATTACGAGACTATCATTGCATGTTCATTATATGTTACATGTTTCATTCTTGCATTGCATGAAAAGTGACTTGAAAAAAACCCATAAAAATTGAAAAATTTTGAAAATTTTGTGCTTCTAATGAATTGAGATGATTTCCATGATAATCACTACTTGTGAATTGAGTTTGATGACAATTGCATGCTTAAAAGGATTGTAAATTGAAATGAATTTGAATGAATGAATTTTACCTCTTTTGCAAGCTTTATAATGTGAAAACGTTACCTAAATCATGTTGAGAGATTGAAGTTGAAATCACATTATAAGTTCCTATACTTCTTGTTGAAATGATTAAGGCAATTCGATACTTTCTTTCTTCTTTCTTTGATCATCTAGCTCCTCATTGAAATATTAGCCTCCCTTACCTATCCGGGAATTTGGAGAAGTGAATGAGAAAAAGGCATGTTTGATGTGGGAGGGCCATAAGAGCAATTATTTGCAATCAATCGAATAGAAAGAAATTATAGGTTTGGGGAAGTCAATCATGACGATGAGTAACTCGGCACCATTCACATAGCCGGGTGTTTGTGTCTTGCCAAAGTCGGATTGAGCGATATTCCTAGCGGATTATGGTATGTGCGCTAAGGGTTTGAGGCATCTCTTGCAATTTTGAGAAACGCCAATCTCCTAGGCTTCGGTTTTTGTGCACCTCTATCCATAACTCCAAAAGTAAAGTCGAAAAAGAAGAGAGCAAAGCTCTAAGTGAAGTGTTGCGGAAACCGCAAAAGAAGAAGAAGGTAGTTGTCCACTTTCCCGGATTTATGCACCACTCTCCCTTAAAGTTTTCCCTTCCCTTCCATACTCTAGACCTTTTCTTTGAAAGTCCTTAAGATCAAAAGAATGTTATATGGCTTGGTGATCTAAATTGAAGTTCTTATGATTGATTTTGATAATATTTGAAGGTTATAATGCTTGTTTGGAAGTTAAATTGATTCATGAATTTTCTTTACCTCTTACTCTCTAATTAAGTGTGTGAAAGTTTGAAAAACGATTGAAGCAAGGTTTGAGAATGATCTATTCTTTAGAAGTCACTTTCATCCAAAAGAAGGTACACATATTTCATCCTAACTCTTGTTTAAAACTTTTTGAAAGACTTTGCTTAGGGACAAGCAAGTACTAAGTATGGGGTTATTTGTTAGCATGAAATATTGTGATATTTTAGGCACGTTTTCTAATCGTATTTGATTCATATTGAGCTAGTATTGCCTATATTGTCGATATGGATGTCTACACGAGTTCTATGTTGATTTTAGGTGATTTGGAGCTATTTCCGAACGGAATCAAGCAAAAGAGAGTTGAGTTGATATGTCCATAGATCGAAGACACTTTTTGGAAGCAATTTGGAGTCTTAGATTGAGGAATGCACGAATGAAGGCCAAAAACCACGCTCTTACCCTAAATTACGGCCGTGGAAACCAAGTCAGGATTCGATGTTCATTCCAGGGGATATTACGGCCGTGGAACTAACCGTAGTAGTTTCCACGCCCTAAATTACGGTCGTGAAAAGATTCCACGACCGTGATTTTGGCGAATCTTTTCGCCATGTTTCGAAGCCACGATCTTTTGAAGATTGGGCCGGGCCGACATTTTGACCTGCATTATAAAATAGACGGATGAGGCAAGATTCCGTCACCTCGCTTACGACCTTTCAACCCTCGCTTAGCGGCAAAACGCAAAAACCCTCATCTTGGAGGTAATTTGGAGATCTCATTGAAGATCAAAGTTCATATTGAAGAGTTGCTGTTGGTGATCTTCGTGTTTGTGGAAGATCGAAGTTGATCGAAGTTCTTGGAGGATTTTGCAAGAAGATCTCTCTTCTTGTTTAGGTTTGATTCAGAATCGGATTGACATCCCGTTTCTCTTCTTTCCTAAAGATTGTGATTGCTTGGTCCGTTTTGAATCTTTAGGTAAACACTTGTTCTTGATTGTGATTCTGAGATTCACTTGAAGATTATTGATAGTTCTTGAAAGTTTTCATCTTTTATCTTTTAATCCTTGAATCAATATCAATATGACAGTTATTGGCTAAAAACCCTTAACAATTCTAAGGTGAAGGGTTGATAGTTGTGGCTTAGATGATGATAGATCGATCATAAACAGATTAGACCCTGAGAGTTAGAGAATTATCGCCGACAACCCTAAATCACGGGCTGTTCTTGAGTTCCACGACCGTGGAATCTCAAGAACTAACCGTGATTTTCCTTAAGTCTACGAGCCTGCTTTTACTTTAATCTAAAGTTAAAGATTTGCTTTAGCTTAGCTTGGACTTGTCTTTTCTAGGTGGTAGTGAAGCCTCAACAACCTCTACCTCGATTGTGAGCCTCAACAACCTCAATCGGATAAGTTAGTCTTGATCTTTAGATTATAAGTTTGGGTATTTGATGCTAATTCTCGTCTTTAGAATCTTTCTATATTGAGCCTCAACAACCTGTATAGGGAGTGCCTTGTAGGTGAGTTATATAAGGTTTTTGGAACTTCACCGTACGATTACCTTACATTAGTATACCTTTGCATATCTCAACTCTGTCTTTATATCATTAAGTATATCTTGAATCGATTGCCACAGCTGGATACTTGGATCTTTAGGATTGTTGTTTTCCCGATAATTTGCAAACTCCCATATTCATTTGCTTGATAATCTGCGATCGAGTTCGTTCCACCCAAATCCCTGTGTTCGATACTCTGGAATTCTTGCTAATCTACGTCGATCCGTACACTGCGGGTTCGCTTGCTTGATTCTAGTTTTATAAATTTAAAGCTTATTTGCACACACCTCTAGGGGCGAACAGTATGATCCTCAAAAGGAGCTTCATTCCGTCGCTGAAAGTTATCAACAAATGGTGGCATGTTAGAAGCATTAGGGAGGATATTGGACTGTAAATTACCTTGATCCGGATGATCCGGCTCTCTAGTAACGTGTGAAGGACCGCCAAACTCATATTTGGTTCTCAAAGGAGGTGTCCGCGATGGTGGGGTTCGTCCTTCCATAGACTCCACTCGTTTGGATAGGTTAGCTACGGAATCAGACAATTGTTTCAATAGATTGAGCATCTCAGGCGTGACGGTCTCGCTACTAGTCTTGCTGGGGCTTCGGGACCTAGACATGCTCAAGTAAACAAACAAAGAACCGGTTAGGTTAGAAAACAAAGATCTCACTTGTGTATCTCTCACTCTCTTGTTGGTATTGCCTAGCTGGTGGCTCGAGTTGTAAGGATCCAACACCTTAAGATCACGATTTCCGAACCTTCTTAGCAACCCTTTGGAACTAGAACTGCCGAAATTGATGTTAGTGTCGGAGATGGATCAAGACACCCCTAATCGGAGTATTGACCGTTGGGTTGGTGTAGGTATGGTGGTTTGAGATTAGAATGACGAAGAAGTTGTTTGAAGGAGTTCTCACAAAGAGGGTTCTTTTCCTTGTGCTTGATGGTCGATTAATTGAAGGGCCAGCCGTTTTCTTTTTTTTTTTTGAAAGATCTTTTAGACTTTGTCAAAGATTTGTGGGAGAGAAGGTAACCAAAACTGATTGCAATGAGATTTGTGGGAGAGAAGGTTACCGAAATTGACTGCAACGTTCGATCTCTTCTTTTTTTTTTGTTTTGTGTTTACCTCTTCTCAAGATGTTGTCCGGCCTAAGAAACCCTTGGCTTTTGATTTTGCACACTTCAAGCACAAGTTAAGCCTCAATTGGTTAAGCAATAAGGTTAACAAAGAAGAAAGGAGTGATCAATTGTACCAACTGAGCTCTGATACCAACTGATACGGTATTAGTCCGTGGATTAGCCGATCTAGGTACAATGATCCCGAATCCGGCTAAATGAGGCAAATCCAGATGCGGAATGAAATGTGGAGATGGAATGGATGCAGGAAGATGTAGAGAAGAACCAAAGGAGAGTCAACGAAAGGAACCAAGGCTGAAGAGCCAAGACCCCGCTTCGTGAATGCCCTAGACCCGTCTCCAATACAACTTTACACTAGCTCCGGCTGGACTAGCACAAAGAGGGACTCGTGAAGTCTCGAAGCACCAATCCGAAGGCGGTTGACACGAACAAGCTCAGCCAAGCAAACAACGACAATGCCAACCAAAAACTCTCTTGTTCTTTGATTGATTTTGTGAATGATTAGAAACGATAATTCTTAGCAAATAAAACGTACCCTACTCAGCAGCTAAAGAGGCTATATATAGACTCTTTTATCTAGACAAAATAAAGAAAAGAAAACTAAAACATTGGTGGAAGGTGGTAACAAGAGAGCTTCCACAAATGTAGCTAACAACTTAACAAACAAACTAACAGCATCAAAATAGGTTGACTTATTCAAAACAGATCCATGAGTGATTTTGGACGTTTTTTAGAGCCCAAATGGATGATCCGACTGAGGGAAATGGGCTGACTTATTCAAAATAGATCTATGAGTGATTTGGACGGTTTTTAAGAGCCCAAATGGATGATCCGACTGAGGGAAATGGTTACTCTTTTTGGGCTGCCTGGGACGTGAGCAACGTCGAGCTTGCCAGCCACTCGGGACTTGATGGCATCATGCTTGTTGTCCCATTTCCTATGCTTGCTTGCTCGTCCATCTTTCCCACCTTGTCCTTGTCTTGTTTGCTTGATTTATTGGCTGGCGTGGCTATATGATCCATCTCTTGTTGTTCCAACGTTTGCATGGTCTCTTCCCTTTGCTTGCTTGCTCCTGCATTCACCAAGAGATTAATACATGATGTATGGAAGTTAAATGGTTCACGCATGGTGCCAAGCAATAGCACTTCCCTTGACGTAACTTCTTGGATCTCCTTAGCTCTTGCCCTAGTAATGGGCCCTTGATATCTTCCATGTGATGGGCCTACATCACCGAGGTAAGGTTCGGTTAAGGTATGGCTTGAGCTTTCAGGATCGACTGGGGTAAAGGCTCATTCTTTCATCGTCTTTCCCACAACTTTCAGTCAATCACCGTAGAATTGCACAAAGTACTTACCCAATAATCATCATGATAACAATAATCAAATATATGAAAAGGGAATCAATATCCAAACAAGAAAACCTTAACAAAAAGGTCTCAATAACTCAATCAAACATTCAATCAAACAAGCGAACTTCGTTCCTCAATCACAAACCAAAAGACAACAATCAAACAATCTATGAAAACCTTACAACTTCCTTCAAAGCCTTCAACTTTATCTTTAATTTCAACTTCCTTCCTTCCTTTCTTGGAATATCTTCAATCTTCCAAACTAACAAACTTTCTTGGACTTCCAAATCTGCTTCAATCCAAAAAATACATCCAAATATATAGGAAAAACACTTGCCAAAAATAAAAGATCTTCAACCAAGAATAAAAGATCTTATGGGCCGTGGGCCGTCCGTCTCGGTCCTGTCCAGCGGAATCACCTCGGTCGAGGTGACACTGTAGCCATCCGAGGTGATCCTCAGCTACATACAAATCTCTCTAATCTGGTCCAAAATCAATCTTCTGTCCAACTTCCATGATTCCTAAGCCTTTCTTGTAGCTCCTCAATGCTCCATAATGTAGCTCCAATGACTCCTTAGATCCCTTAGCTCCATATCGCTCCAAAACGTGTTATTTTCCCTACAATTACAACAAAACTAGGTGTAGACCTCGATTCTTGTAAAGGTAAACAAAACAACATAATGATTAAAGAATATACGGATGTATATTCTTTAATCATTCATTATGTTGTTTTGTTTACCTTTGCAAGACTCGAGGTCCAAACCAATCCTAAAATAGACTATGATACATGCTATCAAAATACCCCATACTTGTCCCTTGCTTGTCCCCAAACAAGATTCAAATCTTAGATACAAGATAGAATGGATTAATAGTCATCAAAAAGATCAATGAAAAACACTTTCAAAACCTTTTGGTGGTGCGCTCCATTCATAAATCACCCTAAGAGAATGCTTCATAGCAAATAAAATCAAGACATGTTCAAAACATTTTATAAATATAAGAAAGCTGATCATCTTTGCATAAAATCATAGAATGCATAATAAATTATATCTATCAAAATCAATCATGTATAATCCAGTTTAAACCACCAAGTCAATCAACATACTCAAGGTCTTAAGGGCTTCCAAATGAGGTTAAGAAACGTGCTAGGGTGGGATGTATATAGGATAATGTGGTGCTAGAATCCGGAATATGATCTTACTTCACTTTCTTTGAATCACAACATCTTCCACCAATAAGCTTTGCTTATTTTCACTTTTTCACTTTATTTTTGAGAACATGGACAGGGGTGCACAATAACTGAAGCCTAGGAGATCAACAATCATCAATTTCTCGAGATGCCTCAAACCCTTGATGCACATACCATGACCCGTTAGGAATATTGATCAATCCGACTTTGGCAAGACACAAACACCCGGATAAGTGAATGGTGCCGAGTTACTCATCATCAAGATCAATGTCCCCAAACCAAATTTTTTTCTAACACTTTTAGCCAAGATCTCAACTTCACTTCACACGCTTTTCATTAATTGCATCCAAATTCCCGGATAGGTAAAGGGAGGCAAATATGTATATGAGGGGCTAAAGCATGATCAAGAAGAAGAAGAAGAGAATGAAGTGCCTTAATCATCCCAAAAAGAATGTGAGAGAACTCATAATATGGTGTCAACCTTCAAATCCAACATAATTTTGATAAAAACAAAGTATTAAACATGCTAGAATTTCAAACAAAGCATTTAGCAAGTTAAACATATCGTAAAACCTTTCGAGCATATAAAGATTTCAAAGCTAATCTGCAAAGAAATATCTTCATCGAGGTCATATCCATAATAGAAGCACAAAACGTTTCGAAAATCTTTTCAGTTAAAAACCCATCTAGGTCGAGGTGAATTGACGGCGCCCGAGGTGTTCAACCGAAATTTATCTCAGTTTCACGACCTCGTTTGGTCAAGAATGTCTCAGTCGAGCCAATTTTTTTTTTCAAACTGGTTTTTGACGTTTTTCTCAGACAAAAACCTATATGCAATGCATGTAATGTGACACATAAGCATATGAAGCCAAATAATGATAATATCCGGTAAGAGTCATACAAATACCTCATACTTAGGAGACATTGTCCCAGTGGGTCAACTATAAGTCATAGGAAACAAAGTACTCACCGGACAAAGCTGAACTGCATAATAATAAGAAAATAAATCCATGAAGCTCAATCCTCGTCAGTTGGCAGTGGTGGTGGTGGAATGTAGGCATATTGGGACGGATCGAATGGATAGCCCATCACCTGCTGAAACTACACCTCCATCATCTGACGCTGAAAATGCTGGCTCTCCTCCATCCGGTGCATCCATCCCTCAATGGATTTAGTCCGGGCCTCAAAATGTTGGGTGATATCGGTCAGCAAGGCTGTGTAAGAATTAGTCATATGCCTCTCTAGATCATCTATCCTTTGATGCGCCTCAGGTTATCTACGGCGGCAGACTCGCTGCTGAGGTGGTGGTGGCATGTCAACTGAAGGTGTAGGCGCCTCTCTCTCGTCCTCCGTGGCCTTGCCGTCAAGGTCAACGGTGTGAATACTAGGGCTGCCGGTATCAGTACCGGTATCCATGGAAGCAACTCCTCCATAGCCATCTTCATCATCATCTCTATCAGCTGCCTCTCTAGTAGCAGCATATACGGGAACCAAGCAGCTAACCAGTACTTGCAATCATAGACTAAGAAATGTGATGACCAGATAATGCCCTGAGGAAACTTCGTTTCCCATGGCATGGCAACATAAGGTGTGCCAAGACCACGGGGAACGAGTATATGTCACGTAATCATCTCTTGCAAAATCCAACGGCTTCGGTGCCGCAACAAATGTACAACATGAAAGATCCAGCTCCATGTATGTAGAAATGTGGGTCACCAACCCACCACAAACAAATGTCTCCCTTTGCCTTCCCCTTGATCTTGTGAAGATCCTCTGCCAGCATGGCATCAAAGTCGGGAACTCCTCCTGTAACCATACAAACAAACTAAAGAGATCTCCTTGTCGGACCTTCTAGGGCGTCTCAGTATGCGCCAGAAGCATCTCATTGAAAATCTTGTGAGCTAAACGGAAGGTAAGGTGAAAGATGATCCGCTCCCGGGAATTTTCGGGCTGCCATCTATAACGGTGATTAGTCACATGAGCTATCTCTCCCCAAAAACTACGAGCCTGTACTCGAGAAGCAAAGGTTGTCGTTATGGGGGTCGGGAATCCACAAATCTCCCCAAACTAATCTAAGGGAACGACATAGTTCTTGTTTAGCAGCCGGTACTTGATTCCTCTACGCTCCGGCATGCAGGTAACTGAGTTTAAAAACTCGAACGTTGGCTCCAGATAAGCGGCGCTCGAATGGCCATGAAGTCCTCAAGGCCAACCATGGATATCATCTTCTTCAAGTCCTTCACAACGTGAAGGCACTTGAAGTCAGCAACATCAACAAAACGTGGGGCAACAATGGGGTGCCCACATATCCTATCAAAGTCCCGCTGGAATCGTCGTGGATCACCGGGACGGTAGGCTGAGATGGAGAAGATGGAGAAGAAGATGAAGAGTGGTGTGAACTGCTAGGTCTGTCTCTCAGGGCCGACTGACGATCAGATCTCCTATAATCGCTCATAACTGAAATTCACCTCGGTTGGATCAAGAACACCTCGGACAAGACGTAAAAGGGTCAACCGAGGCGAAGGACTCGGCAATTCGAGATCTAGAAAATGCAAGTTTTGCCCCAAAAACACTACCTACTGCTTCCTAAGGGTACTTGTATCTTTCTTAACAGCAAATAATGGCAACTAAAGCCAAATCGAAGCGGAATCGAAGAATAAGAACCAAATTAGGGTTTTTGATGTAATACCCCAAATGGCAGATTCTTGTCGATGCTTGTGCTGTTTGTTACTTGGAAACTGATCCTTGTACTTCTCCTGAGGATTTGGAGCCAAAAATTTTTGAACAATGGCAAGAATCGAGAATTGGAGCAAATACGGTCGTCGCGGTCGAGGAGGGAAAAGAGAGGGAGGAAGTGAGAGGAGAGAGAAATGTTTGGGCTCCTTTTATACCCCTCGCTGAATTTGATTTCACCTCGGTCGAGGTGTTCTTGGGCGGACCGAGGTGTCAGAGCGAGGTGGTTGTCAGACCTAGGCACCTCGGTTGACGGAGAACACTTCTGTCGAGGTACTCTGTTCGCTCCGAACGGTGTGTGCAAGCTTTAAATTTATAACCCTAGACTTAAGCTTAAAACAAGGATGCAAACCCGCAGTGTACGGGTCAATCGTAGTAAAAGCAAGAAAATTCCAGGGGTCGATCACAGGGACTCGGTGAAACAAAGTCAATACGGTGTGCTATGTCGATTCTAACCACTAGAGCAATTAACACAATCAAAGATGAATAAGAAGTCAATAAAGCAAATATGCAATTCTAGGGATTAAAGCATCTAGTTGTGGTTCCAACTCAAGGTCTATAGATAAGCGGACAAAGCTGAGATTTTCGCGTGGGGAAGGTGTTTCTAAAGTGGAGTAGATCACTGGGTAAGTCTCACTACTCACTAATCCAAAACCGTAACTCCTATTACCGGGTAAGTCTCAAGGAATCATGATAAAGAACTATAACCTCAAACTAACACACCATCTAAGGGAATAGAATCAACCTTTACCGGGTAAGTCTCAGGCTAACTCACAAAGATGGGATGGAAGCACACTCAAACCCCAATAAAGGACAAACCTTTATTACCTACACTTATGATCGTTAATACACAAACTAAGGAATTAGCAGGTAAGTCTCATCCTAAGCTTGCTTTGAACCAGGAAGGGTATAATAAGAATAGGATTTGGCAAACTCTAACACTTAACTCTCAGTTATGGATCAGATAAGTCACCTCGGTCAGCCAGTTTCCACCCCGGCCGAGGTGTTCATCGACTGAACGAGATGCTTAGGGTTAAGGTTAAAGACTCGAACTTTCAGGATCCTATTGGAATCTAAGATTATTCTATCATTGTTTTTCCCACAACCTTCAGCCAATCACCCTAGAATCACACAAGGAAATTAGCCACTCATCATCATAATGAAAGTATTAAAATATATGGGAAGAAGGTGAATATTTGAACAAAGAAGAATTTAATGAAAAGACTTCAATAACTGAATCAAATATCACAACAAAGCGTTCCTTGGATAACAATCCAAAAAGACAAGACAACAATTGAGGGAATTGAAGACAATCTTACAAAACCCTTCAATAAAGCTATAAAAGCTATGGACTTCAATCTTCCTTCAACCTTCAAAAAGGTTCTTCAACTCTCCCAACTTGGAGTAGGTTGTTGCTGCGTATTTTTCGGTGTAAGCGGGATTGTATGTGAGCTCTAAGCACGATCGGATTTCTGGAAAATCCAACCCTTTTTATAGGAAAATAACCCTCCAAACATAATAAATCTTAGAAAGATATTTTCCCATAAATATAGGTAAAATATATGATTCTGCATATCTCCTTCCTTCCAGGTGCCAAGCCCAAAAATATAAGATCACTTTCCAATTTTAAAAGATCTCAGCCAAGAATAAAATATTCTCGCCGCGTCCTAGGTGTTCGCCTTGGTCGAGTCGGCGTCTCTGGATCACCTCGGTCGAGATGAATTTCTGGTCAACCGAGGTGAGTCTCAACTGAATGTGAAATCTCTCAAAATTGGTCCAAAGTAAATCTTTAATCCATGGCTATGCTCCCTGGATGTAGCTCTAAATGACTCATGACTCCTTTTGCTCCTTTTTGATGCAAAACATACCATATTACCTGCAATTACAACGAAACTAGGTGTAGACCTCGATTCTCGCAAAGGTAGATGAAATGGTAGTAAAATCACATAATGTACATACAAACATGCAGATTATGAAAGATAAAACGTCCAAACAAACCCCAAAATATAGACTATAATTCATGCTATCAAAATACCCCATACTTGGCCCTTGCTTGTCCCCAAGCAAGTTCCTCATATAGAAGACAAGATAGAATGGATTATAAGTCAAGAAAATCAATGAAAAAGTCTTTCAAAAACATTTTATGGTGTGCAACTATCATAGATCACTCTAAGAGAGTACTTCCTGGAATTAAAAACTCAATATCCTCAAAACATTTTAAATATAGGAAAGTTGTTCATCTTTGCATAAAATCATAGAATGCATAATAAATCACAATTATCAAAATTAATCATGTATAATCCAGTTTAAACCGCTAAGTCAATCAACAAGCTCAAGGTCTCAAGGGCTTCCCAAAAGAAAAGGTCAAGAAACGTGTAGGGTAGGGATGTATGTAAGGTAATGTGGTGCTAGAATCCGGGAAAAGGATGAACTTCACTTCACTTCGACTTGCAACATCTTCCACCAATAAGCTTTGCTTATTTCACACTTTTTTTTTTCTTTTTACTTTACTTTTTGGGATGCATGGACAGAGGTGCACAATAACCGAAGCCTAGGAAATCTGCAATCATCAATTTCTCGAGATGCATCAAACCCTTGATGCACATACCATGACCCGTTAGGAATATCACTCAATCCGACTTTGGCAAGACACAAACACCCGGCTAAGTGAATGGTGCCGAGTTACTCATCTTCATGATTGACTTCCCCAAACCTATTATTGCTTTCTAACACTTCACTTCCAGCCACTTCTCAACTTTAACTTGCTTTCACCACTTCGCTTGCTTCCAAATTCCCGGATAGGTAAAGGGAGGCAAAATGTATATGAGGGGCTAAGCATGATCAAGAAGAAGAAGAAGAAGAGAATGAATTGCCTTGGTCTTTCCAAGAAGAAAGTGAGAGAACTTAACCTGCGGTGTCAACCTTCAAATTCAACATAATTTGGATAAAAACAAAGTATTAAACATGCTAATAATTTCAAACAAAGCATTTAGCAACTTAAACATATTATAAAACCTTTCAATCACATAAAGAATTTAGAACCAGTAAGTAAACAAGATCTTCACTAAGATCATATCCAGATAAGAAACACAAAATCGTTTTCGAAAACTCTCAGTTAACACACCTCGGTCGAGGTGTTCTTGGTTCAACCGAGGTGAAACGCCTCGTTTGGCCAATACTGACTCGGTCGAGGTCGAAAAATTTTTTTTTTTAAAACCAATTTTTTTCAGTTTCGACGTTTTTCTCAATCAAATAACCTGTAGGTATGCATGTAATATCAGATAATCATATAAATGCAGCAGGGAAGCATAAATAAAATATCCGATAAATAAAATACATCCAAGGTGGTCAAATAACATACATCTCATAGTCAAATAACATACAAATACCCCATACTTGAGACACACTGTCCCAGTGGGTATAATAAAAGGTCTAATCATGAGAGTACTCACCGGATAAAAGCCGAACTGCATAAAAGAAAATAAAGAAAAATCCAGCAGCTCCTCAATAGTCTCGATCCGGTGGTGGTGGTGGTATGTAGGGATACTGAGTCGGATCATAAGGATGGCCCATGATACGCTCGAACTACAGCTGAGCCATGATGTGCTGATGATGCTGCCGCTCCTGCATCTCGCGGATATCCTGCGATAATGCAGCATATGAGTCGATAACCTGATCCGTCAGGTCATTGATCCGTCGGTGAGCAGCTCTATCCCTCACTCCATGCCTCCTGCGTCTAGCAGGTCTGACTGGAGAAGTCTCAGCTGGTGCCGGCTCTGTATCCTCCTCGTCATCCAAATCTATAATAGGTGGCGCGCTCGTCCCAGCTGTATCTGTCCCTGTGTCCATCGGGACGCCACCTCCTCTTTCATCTACTGTATCCTCGTCGTCGTCGTCATCCTCAGCCTCCTCCTCCTCTGCAGCAGGGGCAGCTGCTGCCTCTCTGTAATCCTCCATCAGTGGACCCCAAGCGGTCTGCCAATAATGTGGATCAAAGACTGAGAACTGTGCAGACCACCTGATGCCCGGAGGCGCAGTCAGCTCCCATGGCATAGCGACGTAGGGTGTAGTCAGTCCACGGGGAACTAGAATCCTCCGTGTGATCATCTCCTGTAGTCCGAGCGGCTTGGCAGCCGCCACCATAGTACACCTACTCAGATCCATATCCTGATAAGTAGCGATATGGGTCACTATCCCACCACAGCATATATCTCCCTTCCCTTTGGCCTTGATCCTGTGCAGATCCTCTTTCAGCATCAATCCAAAGTCGGGGAATCCACCTGTAACCATGCAGTATAAAGCAAAGAGCTCCCCCTGTCTGACCTTCTGGGGCGTCTCAGTACGCGCCAGAAGTGTCTCGCTGAAGATCCTGTGGGCTAATCGAAAAGCTAGATGGAAGATAAGCTTCTCCCTGGAATCACCAGGGCGCCACCTATCTGCATGCTCCACAACATGAGCAATCTGACCCCAGAACTCTCTAGCCACGGCTCGGGTCGGGAAGTCTACAGCAGTGGGGGCAGGGAAGCCAAAAATATCTCTCCAGTGGTCCAGGGGTACTAAGAAGTTCCGGTTCATCAACCGGTACTTCACGGCCCTCTCTGTGGGGAGGTAAGTGAAGGAGCTAACAAACTCAAGGGTCGGCTCTAAGTAGGCTGGGGCTCGGATCTCAGTAAACTGATCCAGCCCGACGGTGGTGATCATCCTCCTAAGCTCTCCATCAACGTGGAGACAGTCAAAAGCAGAAATGTCCAGAAATCTAGGTGCGATCACTGGCCGGCTAGCAATACGCTCATAATCTACCCGGTGTCTCTCGTGGATCACCGGGATAGAAGGTCGGGATGAGGAAGAAGAAGGGGAAGGGGAGGATCTATCTCTAAGGGCTAACAACCTGTCAGAACTCATATTCAATCAGTACTGTCAGACCACCTCGGTCGACTGACAAAACTCAAGAACCACCTCGGTCGAGGTGCAGGTCGACTAGACCGAGGCGAAGACAGTCGCGATTCAACTCTCAGAAATTCAGTTCTTTTCCCCCACAAATCACTACAAATGCTTCCTAAGGGGTACTTAAGCTTTTCCTCAACAGATTCAAGGGCAACCAAAGCCCAAATTGCAGTAAACGAGCGAGTTAGGGTTTCGGTCGTTTTTACCTCGTTCCGGCCGATGCACTCGATTTTCTTGCAGATCTGCAGTTGCAATTGGTTCCTCTACTCTTCAATCTCAGTTTAGAAGCAGAAATCTTCGAAAACGAGCAAGATTTGAGAGGGAGCGAAATGGATCTGTCGCCGCGGTCGAGGTAGGTAAAAAAATGTGAAAAGTAATTTTTTCCCCTTTTATACTGTTACTGGATCTGCTGTCACCTCGGTCGAGATGGTCTCGACTGGACCGAGGTGGTGTTGACCGAGGCAGTTCTGCAGAAACCCTAGTCGCCTCGGTTGCTCAAGAATCAACTCGGTTGAGGTGCTTTGAAAGTAACCGAGGTGCTTCTGTCTTCTCAGAATCTCGAACTTCTGTCCTTCCAGTTATGCTCCTTCCTTAGATGTTCCCTGTTGTCTGTCCAGAACGCCAAAAACAAAGCAAAGCAAAAACAAAACTATCTAAGCTAGACTAGAAAACGGGGAAAGAAAGCAATACCTTGGGTTGCCTCCCAAGAAGCGCTTGATTTAAGGTCGCTAGCTGGACCATGATGCGTCTCAAACGAGGTGGGAGGTGCCCTCACCCCATACTTCACCTCCATCGTGGGGTGAAGTAAGTAGATCCATCAAACGTTCCAACAAGTGTAAGTGCTCATCGGGGAATGAATCGTCTATGGGTAGATTATCCGCCTCGTGGGAGGATTCCGGTAGCCGGCTGAGGTGATCCGCAACGGAGTTCTCGGATCCCTTCTTATCGCGGATCTCTAGGTCAAACTCTTGGAGCAAGAGAATCCATCGAATAAGGCGCGGCTTGGCATCTTTCTTAGCCAACAAGTAACGAATGGCTGCGTGGTCGGTGTAGACAATGACTTTCGCCCCTACTAGATAGGAACGAAACTTGTCGAAAGCATATACAACCGCCAATAACTCCTTCTCGGTGGTAGCGTAGTTGCGTTATGCTTCATCTAGCGTCTTGCTAGCATAGTAAATGGCGGTGGTCCGTCCATCCTTCTTTTGTCCAATCACCGCTCCTACGGCTACATCACTAGCGTCACACATGACCTCAAAGGGCAAGGTCCAATCAGGAGGTTGGATAATGGGAGCGGAGATCAACGCTTCCTTAATCCTGTAAAAAGCATCAATACACTCCTGCGAAAACTCAAAAACAACATCTTTATTCAAGAGGTTAGTTAGAGGTTTAGAAATCTTAGAGAAGTCCTTGATGAATCTCGTGTAGAAACCTGCATGCCCGAGAAAACTCCTCACACCTTTAACAGAACAAGGAGGAGGGAGTTTCTCAATAGTCTCGATCTTAGCTCGATCGACCTCAATACCTCGATTAGAAACGAGGTGTCCTAGCACAATGCCTTCATTAACCATAAAATGACACTTCTCCCAATTTAAAACAAGGTTAGTGTCTTCACATCTTTTAAGAACTAGAGAAAGGTTAGATAGGCAATCATCAAAAGAGGAACCATATATAGAAAAATCATCCATGAATACCTCCATGATCTCCTCTATGTACTCGGAAAAGATAGCCATCATGCATCGCTGGAAGGTAGCGGGTGCATTGCACAATCCAAATGGCATCCTCCGATAGGCAAATGTCCCCCAAGGACAAGTGAAAGTGGTCTTCTCCTGATCATCCGGATGGATAGGAATCTGGAAGAATCCACTATAGCCGTCCAAGTAGCAAAAGTGTGAATGCTGGGCCAACCGTTCGAGCATTTGATCAATGAAGGGAAGCGGAAAATGATCCTTCCGAGTCGCCGTGTTCAGCTTCCTATAATCGATGCAAACTCTCCAGCCCGTAACGGTCCTTGTTGGGATCAACTCGTTGTTCTTATTCGTCATAACGGTCATCCCTCCTTTCTTCGGAACGACATGCACCGGGGTAACCCACTCGATGTCCGAGATAGGATAAGTAATACCTGCATCCAACAACTTAAGAACTTCCTTCTTCACAACCTCTTTCATGATCGGATTTAACCGTCTTTGAGGTTCCCGTGAAGTCTTATAATTATCTTCCATTAGAATTCTATGCATGCAGAAAGAAGGTTTAATGCCAATAAGATCATCCGTAGTGTAACCTATAGCCCTTCGGTGCTTTCTCAGGACATGCATTAACTTAGACAATTCAGATTCGGAAAGGGAAGCACTAACAATAACGGGATAAGTAGAATCCGGTCCAAGAAAGATATACCTCAAGTGATTGGGGAGCTGTTTAAGCTCCACGACTGGGGGCGCTTTCTGGGGGGAATCCATGCTTCCTCTTTCCAGTGGAGTGGTATCAGAAACTGGACTCGATGAAGTCTCAGTTTGAATCATCTCGCCTTCGACCTCGGTCGAGGCACATAAGCGTTGACCGAGATGTTCTTCGGTCGCCTCGCTCAGTCCAGAAAGTGCCTCGGTCGAGGTACTGCTACTGGATCCGAGACTGAAGATCTTCGTCTCCTGGATTAGCTTCTCAGTTTTAGCTCCTGGATCCTCTTCCAGTGCCTTCAAGCTCCGTATATCTGCATCACAAGAAGCATCTATACCTTCCTCCATTAAACTGAAGCTAATAACTCTTTCGAGTGGATCGTTAATAAGGATAGAGCTCACCAATTCTCTTGATTCTTCTTCATCGTAGATGTTGAAGATATCATCAATTAGTTGCTCCCCTTTCATGGCTGCAAGTAGCGCGAACTCCACCTCATCGCCACCAACGTTGAATTTCAACTTGGCGTTCTTGCAATCCACGTTGCAACCCGAAGTTGCTAGAAATGGCCTCCCGAGAATAATAGGAACAGGATAATCTGTGGGAATGTCAAGTACGACAAAATCTATGGGTAGATAGAAGTTACCTAACTTGACCGGAACGTCCTCCAAGATGCCCACGGGATGGGTAATGGAGCGATCCGCCATGTAGAGTCGAATCTTGACCGGCTTGGGCTCTCCAAGACCGATCTTCGTGCATAGCTCCAACAGGATGATGCTCACGCTGGCTCCTAGATCACAAAGGGCTTCACAAGTTACATCCCCAACTTGAATGGGAATGCAAAATGAGCCGGGATCTCTCAACTTAGGTGGCATCTTTTCCTTCATGATCTTGATAAGCTCCGAAGACTTAGATGTCATTCTAACTTCACCAACATCCTCCAGCTTCCTCTTCCTTGATAAGATTTCTTTTAAGAACTTCCCATAGGCGGGCATACCTAAAATAGCATCAAGGAAGGGAATGTTAATATGTAGCTTATTCATCAAGTCAAGAAACTTACTAAAGTGCTTGTCAAGATGTGCTCTGGCTCTGGACTGAGGGAATGGAAATGGTGGCTTATATGCAGGGGGTGGAACATAAGTTTCTGTCGTTCCTCCTGCTTTCTGTTGCTCCGCCTCGGTTGGCATCTCGGTCGAGGTGTTCTTCGACTGGATCTGGACCGAGGTGGTCTGCGTCGGGTGAGGTACTGGATCTGCAGTTTTGAGTCCACTCCTCGTTGTTATGGCCATGCACTGGCCCTTAGGGTTAGTTTCCGTCTTTGCTGGAAGCTTCCCTGGATCTCTTGGCGCTTCATTCGCCCTATTAACAAGTTGTTGTTCGAAGGATTTTTGGGCCCTCGAAAATGAAGTCATAGAATTCTCCATAGCGCTAAGCTTGATCAAGATTGCCTCCAGAACTGCGTCTTTCTTTTCTGGCTGAGACGAACTTGATCCTTGCCCTTGGCTTTTCAATGGAGTAGAAGAAGAAGAAGAAGGGGGAGAGAGGAAAGGGTTAGAGGAATCATTAGAATTGGAGTTTGAATGATTGTTACCGTGATTTTGGTTGTTCGCCCTCCAGTTGTTGCTATTGGATCCTCTATTGTTGTTGTTGTAGTTGTTGTTTCGGGGGCCGTTGTTGTTGCTACGGTACCCGTTATTGTTGTTGTTCCTTTGCCCTTGCTCTTCCTTCTTAGTTTGAGCCATCAAGAGCTCCTTCAATTGCTTCACGTCGTTCTTCAATGACGTGAGTTGATTGTTGTTGGATTGAGTCTCTTGAAAGTTGACTCTTTTAACTCCACCTTCAGCTCCTTGGTGGGTATATTTCTCCATGTGCAAGGCTTGCTTCTCAATGAAGTCCCAAGCCTCATCAATTGCCATGTCCATGAAGGTACCGGCGGAGAGTAGTTGGAGATTGAACTGGGTGCTTCCGTCCAGCCCTTTGAAGTAGATCTCCACCAACTCAATCTTTGGAATCCCATGATGTGGGCAATCCAAAAGGATATCCTTGAACTGCTCCCAAGATTTGGACAAGCTCTCCTTGTCCTTCATAATGAAAGCATTGATCTTCCCTCTCATTTCGGCGGTCTTTGAGGGGGGAAAGAATTTGGTCAAGAATTCCGTGGTCATCTCCTCCCATGTGCTGATTTTTCCTGGAGGAAGAGATTGATACCAAGTAAGAGCTCTATCTTTTAAAGAAAAGTAAAAAGGTCTTAGCTTGTAGTTGTTATTTTCAATTCTGGACGGTCGCAAGGTTTCCATCAAGATCTCGTAGTTTTGAAGATGTTGATGCGGCGACTCCTTCTCTAACCCTCCGAATTGGCATTGGCGAATCATGGCTATAACTTGCGGTCGAAGTTCGTAGTCATGATCTGCTGGATCTCCTAGGTTCACTCCTGGACGCCTCAGTTGTTGATTAGGGTCCATCCTTTGACCTAGGGTTTGTGGAATTCCTGCAAGAAGAACATCTCGGACTGACATCCGAGGTGGAAGTACATCGGCCGGGGCGTCAGGTACTGGAATCTGCCTCGGTCGAGGATCAGCTACTGGATTCTGCATCGGTCGAGGATCAACAGGAGGATCTTCCCTCGGTCGAAGTAGAATCTGGTCTCGTATGACTGCAATCTCAGCTTCGATTGCTGCAGTCCTGGCGCGATTCTCCTCTTTCTCTTGCATTAGTTCTTCCTTACAGAGACGCAGCAGCTCTTGCGTCTCCTTTAATTCGGCCGCAAGATCGCGATCGTCTTGTTGGGCCATCTTCGCTTCTCTTAAGCGTCGCTTGTAAGTCTTTTCTGGTTCGGGATCGTAAGGAACGATTTCCTTCCCAGCGCGGGTTCTTCGCATTTACCTAAGAGAGAACCTGCAAAAGTCGTCACTCAAGTAGAGTGGTTAGATGAAACGGGGCAAGCGCCCCAAGAGCAAACCGTACCGGCTCGGTCTAGACCAAGTCCCCGGCAACGGCGCCAAAATCTTGTTCGCTCCAAACGGTGTGTGCAAGCTTTAAATTTATAACCCTAGACTTAAGCTTAAAACAAGGATGCGAACCAGCAGTGTACGGGTCAATCGTAGTAAAAGCAAGAAAATTCCAGGGGTCGATCACAGGGACTCGGTGAAACAAAGTCAATACGGTGTGCTATGTCGATTCTAACCACTAGAGCAATTAACACAATCAAAGATGAATAAGAAGTCAATAAAGCAAATATGCAATTCTAGGGATTAAAGCATCTAGTTGTGGTTCCAACTCAAGGTCTATAGATAAGCGGACAAAGCTGAGATTTTCGCGTGGGGAAGGTGTTTCTAAAGTGGAGTAGATCACCGGGTAAGTCTCACTACTCACTAATCCAAAACCGTAACTCCTATTACCGGGTAAGTCTCAAGGAATCATGATAAAGAACTATAACCTCAAACTAAAACACCATCTAAGGGAATAGAATCAACCTTTACCGGGTAAGTCTCAGGCTAACTCACAAAGATGGGATGGAAGCACACTCAAACCCCAATAAAGGACAAACCTTTATTACCTACACTTATGATCGTTAATACACAAACTAAGGAATTACCGGGTAAGTCTCATCCTAAGCTTGCTTTGAACCAGGAAGGGTGTAATAAGAATAGGATTTGGCAAACTCTAACACTTAACTCTCAGTTATGGATCAGATAAGTCACCTCGGTCAGCCAGTTTCCACCCCGGCCGAGGTGTTCATCGACTGAACGAGATGCTTAGGGTTAAGGTTAAAGACTCGAACTTTCAGGATCCTACTGGAATCTAAGATTATTCTATCGTTGTTTTTCCCACAACCTTCAGCCAATCACCCTAGAATCACACAAGGAAATTAGCCACTCATCATCATAATGAAAGTATTAAAATATATGGGAAGAAGGTGAATATTTGAACAAAGAAGAATTTAATGAAAAGACTTCAATAACTGAATCAAATATCACAACAAAGCGTTCCTTGGATAACAATCCAAAAAGACAAGACAACAATTGAGGGAATTGAAGACAATCTTACAAAACCCTTCAATAAAGCTATAAAAGCTATGGACTTCAATCTTCCTTCAACCTTCAAAAAGGTTATTCAACTCTCCCAACTTGGAGTAGGCTGCTGCTGCGTATTTTTCGGTGTAAGCGGGATTGTATGTGAGCTCTAAGCACGATCGGATTTTTGGAAAATCCAACCCTTTTTATAGGAAAATAACCCTCCAAAGATAATAAATCTTAGAAAGATATTTTCCCATAAATATTGGTAAAATATATGATTCTGCATATCTCCTTCCTTCCAGGTGCCAAGCCCAAAAATATAAGATCACTTTCCAATTTTAAAAGATCTCAGCCAAGAATAAAATATTCTCGCCGCGTCCTAGGTGTTCGCCTCGGTCAAGTCGGCGTCTCTGGATCACCTCGGTCGAGATGAATTTTTGATCAACCGAGGTGAGTCTCAACTGAATGTGAAATCTCTCAAAACTGGTTCAAAGTAAATCTTTAATCCATGGCTATGCTCCCTGGATGTAGCTCCAAATGACTCATGATTCCTTTTGCTCCTTTTTGATGCAAAACATACCATATTACCTGCAATTACAACGAAACTAGGTATAGACCTCGATTCTCGCAAAGGTAGATGAAATGGTAGTAAAATCACATAATGTACATACAAACATGCAGATTATGAAAGATAAAACGTCCAAACAAACCCCAAAATATAGACTATAATTCATGCTATCATACTCTGACAGCACCCGATATGTGTCTCAATCAAACTCCGTCTTCTCAATTTTTCGAACGTCAGTCCTTCCATGTAGCTCCTGATTTGTAATGTCTTCTTAGAGATCACCTGATTCCTGTCTAGGAGGACACACAAAACACAAACCAAACTATCTGAACTAAACTAGAAAAGGGAAAAGAAAGCAATACCTTGGGTTGCCTCCTAAGAAACGCTTGGTTTAAGGTCGCTAGCTGGACCATACGACATCCTCAAACAAGATAAGTGGTGGCCTCACCCCATACTTCAACTGCACCATGGGGAAGAACAAAAGGTTCCGTCCAATGCTCCATAAAATGCAAATGCTCATCAAGAAATGAGTCATCAATGGGTAGATCATCCTTCTTGAGTGAGATAAGTGGTAGCCGGCTGAGGTGATCCGCTACGGAATTCTCAAATCCCTTCTTATCGTGAATTTCTAGGTCAAACTCTTGAAGCAAGAGAATCCAACAAATAAGGCGCGGCTTAGCATCTTTCTTAGCTAGCAAGTATCGAATAGCTGCATGGTCAGTGTAAACAATAGCTTTCACTCCCACTAAGTAAGAGCGAAACTTCTCAAATGCATAAACAACTGCCAAAAACTCATTCTCGGTGGTGGCGTAGTTCAGATGAGCTTCATCTAGCGTCTTGCTAGCATAGTAAACGGCGTTGGTCTGGCCATCGTTCTTTTATCCAAGTACCGCTCCTACGGCCACATCACTAGCATCACACATAATCTCAAAGGTCAAGGTCCAATCAGGAGGTTGAATGATGGGAGCGCTGATCAATGCTTCCTTTATCCGGTAAAAAGCATCAAGGCATTCCTGCAAAAACTCATAAACAATATCCTTATTCAAAAGATTAGTGAGCAGTTTAGAGATTTTAGAAAAATCCTTGATGAACCTCCTTCTACTTGCATGCCCGAGAAAACTCTGCACACCCTTAACTTAACAAGGGGAAGGAAGCTTCTCAATAGTCTCGATCTTAGCTCGATCGACCTCGAGACCTCGATTGGAAATGAGGTGTCCTAGAACAACTCCTTCGCTAATCATGAAGTGACACTTTTGCCAATTCAAAATGAGATTAGTGTCTTCACAACGTTGTAACATTAGAGAAAGGTCAGCCAAACAATCATAAAAACAGGAACAATATACCAAAAATTCATCCATGAATACCTCCATGATCTCCTCAATATACTTGGAGAAGATAGCCGTCATACAACGCTGAAAAGTGGCGGGTGTGTTACACAATCCGAATGACATCCTCCGATAAGCGAATGTCCCCCATGGACAAGTGAAAGTGGTCTTCTCTTGATCGTCCAGATGGATAGGAATCTGAAAGAAGCCACTATAACCATCTAAATAGCAAAAATGGGAGTGTTGTGCTAACCGTTCAAGGATCTGGTCAATGAACGGAAGAGGGAAATGGTCCTTTCTTGTGGCTAAATTCAGCTTCCTATAGTCAATGCACATCCTCTAGCCCGTAACGGTCCTAGTGGGAATCAACTCGTTGTTCTTGTTTGTCACAACGGTCATCCCAGCCTTCTTGGGAACTACATGCACCGGGCTCACCAATTTGCTATTTGATATGGGAAATATGATACCTGCATCAAGTAACTTTAGAATCTCCTTCTTCACAACCTCTTTCATGATCGGATTTAACCGTCTTTGAGGTTCCTGTGAAGTCTTGTGATCATCTTCCACTAGTATCTTATGAATACAAAGAGAAGGCTCAATACAAACAAGATCATCAATAGTATAACCCAAAGCCTTTCCATGCTTCCTCAGCACATGCATCAACTTAGACAACTCATCTTCAGAAAGAGAAGCACTAACAATGACGGGATAAGTAGAATCCGGACCAAGAAAATCATACCTCAAGTGATCGGGAGTGGTTTAAGTTCTAAGATAGGAGGTGCTTTCAGTGGTGGATTTGTAACTTCTCTCTCCAGTGAAAAGGACTTAGGCCGAAATGCTAAACCGATATGATTCTTAGTTGACTTCATCTCGCATGTTGTCTCGGTCGTGGTCCAAGATGATGGACCGAGGTGTTCTTCAGAGACGGTGCCCTTGCTTGCTCCGGAAACTGTCTTGGTCGAGGTACTAGGACTGAGACCGAAACCTAATGTGCAATTCTTCTCCTAAATCAATTTGTCGAATCCAGCTCCTGGATCTGCTTCCAATGCTTCCAAGCTGCATACATCTGCATCACAGAAAACATCTACACCTTCCTCCATCATACTAAAACTGAAAAATTTCTCAAGAGGATCTTTAGCAAGGATAGAGCTCACTAATACTCGAGAATCTTCTATCATAGATGTTGAAGATATCATTTTCCAAAGGCTCTCCTTTCATTGTAGCCAAAAGTGCAAACTCCACATGATCTCCACCAATGTTGAATGACAACTTGGCGTTCATACAATCAACGTTGCAACCCGATGTTGCTAGAAATTGTCTTTCGAGAATGATAGGAATGGGATAATCTGCGGAAATGTCCAACACAACAAAGTCTATAGGTATATAGAAGTTACCTAGCTTGATGAGAACGTCCTCCAAGATTCCGACGGGACGGGTAATGGAGCGATCTGCCATGTATAACGCCATCTTCACGGGCTTGGTATCTCCAAGGCTAATCTTCTCACAAAGTGCTAGAGGAATGATGCTCATACTAGCTCTTAGATCACAAAGTGCATCATAAGTCACATCCCCAACTTGAATGGGAATGAAAAATGAACCGGGATCTCACAACTTAGGCGGCATTTTCTCCTTCATGATTTGAATGAGCTCCGAAGATCTAGATGTCATCCGTACTTCTCCAAAATCTTCCAACTTTCTCTTCCTTGACAAGATCTCTTTCAGAAACTTCCCATTGGCAGGCATCCCTAGGATAACATTAATGAAAGGGATGTTAATATGTAGCTTATTCATAAGGTCAACAAACTTACCAAAGTGCTTGTCTAGATGTGTAGTGCTCTAGACTGAGGGAACGGGAGTGGTGGTTTATAAGCAGGTGGTGGAACATAAACATCAACTTTTTCTTTCACTTTTTGGGGCTCCATCTCGGTTGGCACCTCGACCGAGGTGTTTCTCGTTTGATTGTGGTCCAACCAAGGTATTGGATCTGCAGTCTTCAATCCACTACGTGTTGTGATTGCCCTTTTGGGTTGTTCTCTGTCCTTCCTGGAAGTTTACCAGGATCTCTTGGTGCTTAATTAGCCTTGTTGTTCTAAGGCTTTTTGTGCCTTCAAAAACGAGTTCATAGAAGTCTCCATAGCATTGAGCTTTATCAAAATAGCTTCCAACACAGTGTCCGACTTCTCCTTGGGCTGATGGGATGAGCTTGATGGTGGCTCCTGGCTCCTCAATGGAGTAGAAGAAGAAGGGGGGGGGGGGGTTAAGAGCATTTTCAGCATGAGAATAAGGGTTACCGGGATTTTGTTGATTTGATCTCCAATTGTTGCTGAAATTCCTGTTGTTGTTGTGGTCATTGTAATTTTTGTTGTTCCGCGGCCCTTGATAGTTTCCTCTCCCAACATATCCAACATCTTGCTCCTTTTTAGTTTGAGCTACCAAAAGCTCCTTCAATGCCTTGACTTCATTGTTGAGCGTGGTGAGTTGAGCAACACTTGAATTTGTAAGACTTGTATCTAGAAAGCTAACTCGCCTTGCTCCATCTTCAACTCTTCGATGGGAGTACTTCTCCATGTGTAAAGCTTGCTTCTCATTAAACTCCCAAGCTTCATCGATCGGTGTATCCATAAAAGCTCCAGCAAAAAGTGATTGGAGTTTGAATTCAGTTTCCTCATCCAACCCCTTCAAGTAAATCTCTAACAACTCAATCTTTGAAAACCCATGGTGAGGGCAATCCAATAAAAGGTCTTTGAACCTCTCCCATGACTTGAACAAACTTTCTTTATCCTTCATAACCAAAGCATTGATATACCCCTCAATTCAGCGATTTTTGATGAGGGAAAGAACTTAGTAAGAAACTCCGCATTCATCTCTTTCCATGTGTTAACTCTTCCAGCTGGAAGGGATTGATATCAAGCTAGCGCCTTGTCTTTCAAAGAGAAGTAGAAAGACCTTAGCTTGTAGTTGTTGTTCTCCACTCTTAATGGTCTCAAAGTCTCCATAAGAATCTCATAGTTTTGAATGTGTTGATATCGAGATTCTCTTTCCATTCCTCCAAATTGACATTGTCGAATCATAGTTAGTACTTGAGGTCTAATTTCATAATCATGCTCAACTGGATCTCCTAGATTAACTCCTGGACGCTGCACTTGCTGATTCGGGTCCATCCTTTCACCTAGAGTTTGCGGAGCTCCAGCAAAAAGGTCACCTCGGTCAACCATAGCCAACAACTGAGGTGGTGGTTGTATCTCGGCCGGTGCATCTAGGGCTGGATCCTGCCTCGGTCGAGCAACTAAGTCCGGTCGAGGTAAGATCTGAGCTCGTAGAACAGCCATATCAACTTGAATCTCTTCAGTTCTTGCATGAGTCTCTTCTTTCTCTCTTTGTAATTCTTCTTTACTGAGACGAAGTTGTTCCAATGCATCCTTTAATTCAGCCTCAAGATCTCGATCATCTTGGTTAACCATCTTAGCTTCTTTCAATCTCCTTTTGTATATCTTTTCTGGTTCGGGATCGTAAGGAACGATTTCCTTTCCAACACGAGTTCTTCGCATAAACCTAAAGAAAGATCCTGTGAAATCACTCAAGTAAAGTAATCAATAGAAACAAGGGCAATAACCCTAAAAGACAATCGAAACCGAACTTGGTCTTGACCAAGTCCCCGGCAGCGGCGCCAAAAACTTGTTTGCTCTTAGACGTGTGTGTATGGTGAACGATATAACTTTAAATTTATAATCTAAAATATAAGCCTTACACAATATGCGAACCCGCAGTGTACGGATCAATTGTAATAACAACAAATACTCCAGGGTCGAACACAAGGACTATGGTGAAACAAAGCTCGGCAATTAAGGCTGTCAATTAAAAACAAGCAACAAAGCAAATGTATCAAAGATGATGTAATAATGACATAACGAAAATGCAGATTCTAGAGGTCAAAGCATCCAATTGTGGTTTTGACTCAAGATCTCAAAGGATAACTTGGACAAAGCTGAGGTTTGCAAAGGGAAAGTGTTTCTAAGGTGGAAATAGATCACCGGGTAAGTCTCACTACTCACTATCCCAAACCAAAGATCCTCTCACCGAGTAAGTCTCAAGGTACTAAGGAAAAGAACCATAATCTCAAACCAACACACCACCCAAGGGGATAGAACTAACCTTTATCGGGTAAGTCTCAGGCTAACTTTCAAAGATGGGATGAAGGCACACTCAAACCCTAATAAAAGGATAAACCTTTATTACCTAACACTCGTGATCTTGGGTATACAAGCAAAGGAATCACCGGGTAAGTCTCATCCTAGGCTTGCGTATGGATCAAGAAAGTTGTAACAAGGATAGGATTTGGAAAACTGGAAACTCAACTCAGATAAGGATCAGAACAGGAAACACCTCGTTCGGTTCATGTTCCATCTTGGTCGAGATATTCTACGAATGGACCGAGGTAAAGTTCAGTTAAGGTATGACTAGAGTTTTCAGGGTCCACTGGGTTAAAAGCTGATTCTTTCATCGTCTTTCCCATAACTTTCAGCCAATCACCCTAGAATCGCACAAAGAACATAGTCAATAATCATCATGATAACAATAATCAAATATATGAAAAGGGAATCAATATCCAAACAAGAAAACCGTAACAAAAAGGTCTCAATAACTCAATCAAACAATCAATCAAACAAGCAAACTGCGTTCCTCAATCACAAAACAAATGAAAACAATCAAGCAATCTAAGAAAACCTTACAACTTCCTTCAAAGCCAACTTCCTTCCTTCCTTGGAATATCTTAAATCTTCCAAACTAACCAACTTCCTTGGACTTCCAGATCTGCTTCCATCCAGAAAATACATCCAAATATATAGGAAAAACACTTTCCAAAAATAAAAGATCTTCAGCCAAGAATAAAAGATCTTATGGGCCGTGGGCCGTCCGTCTCGTTCCAGTCCAGCGGAATCACCTCGGTCGAGGTGACAAAGTAGCCATCTGAGGTGATCTTGAGCTACGCACAAATCTCTCTAATTTGGTCCAAAATCAATCTTCTGTCCAACTTCCATGGTTCCTAAGCCTTTCTTGAAGCTCCTCAATGCTCCATAATGTAGCTCTAATGACTCCTTAGATCCCTTAGCTCCATATCGCTCCAAAACGTGTTATTTTCCCTACAATTAAAACAAAATATCTAGCCACATGAGATCTCTCTACAACTAAGGCTGAACTGTCAGTCGTGCAATCGCCATCTCTTGAGGCGTCTTCCTGTTAAGGGCATCGGCAACAACATTTGCCTTCCCCTGATGATGCAAAATCTCAAGGTCAAAGTCCTTGATCAGCTCTAGTCATCCATGCTGGCGGTTATTAAATTCCCGCTATGTGAAAATATACTTCAGACTCTTATGGTTTGTGAAGTTCTGGCATGCGGAGCAATACAAGTAATGTCTCTAGATCTTCAATATATGCACTACTACAGCCAACTCTAAATCGTGCGTCGGGTAATTCTCCTCATACGTCTTCAGCTGCCTAGACACGTAGGCAATCACGTTACCCCGCTGCATCAAAACACATCCTAAGCCTAGATTGGATGCGTCACTGTAGATAGACTACACATCCTTTGTGCCTTCCGGCTGCGCTAAAGTGAGAGTAGAAGTCAAATGTCTGTTCAGCTCCTTAAAACTCTGAGTACTTCCTTCACGCTCGTCGGTTTTTTCCACGTTGCTAACGACTCGATCTTCACCGGATCAAACTTGATCCCCTCAGCGGAAACAATATGACCTAGAAAGGCTACCTTTGGCATCCAGAACTCGCAATTAGAGAGCTTCGAATACAACTCTCTATCATACAGAACTCGCAACACAGCCCTCAAATGTCATGCATGCTCTTCTTTGCTATGAGAGTACACCAGGATATCGTCTATGTAGACTACAACAAACAGATCTAGAAAGTCGATGAATATGCCATTCATCAACTCCATAAAGACGGCGGACGCATTCGTGAGCCCGAATGACATCACTACAAACTCGTAGTGACCATATCGAGTCTGAAATGCCATCTTATGCACATCTTACTCTCTCACCCTCAACTGGTGATATCCAAAGCGCAAGCCGATCCTGGAGAACACCGTCGCTCCGTAAAGCTGATCTAACAAGTCATCAATGTGGGCTAAAGGATACTTGTTCTTGATGGTCACCTTTTTCAACTCTATGTAGTCGATACACAACCGTAACGATACGTCCTTCTTCCGCACGAAGAGGACAGGTGCCCCCACGGGGATATGCTAGGGCGTATGAAGCCCTTCTTAGTCAACTCCTTGAGTTGCTTCTTCAACTCTAACAACTCGATATGTGCCATATGATATGGAGCCTTCGAGATCGATCTCCTCCCCGGCTCTAAATCTCTGCTGAAGTCCAAACTCCGCTGTGGCGGTAAACTAGACGGCTCGTCAAACACGTCCATAAACTCACAAGCCAAAAGGATATCCAGTAACGTTCGACGCTCTCCTTCCTTTATGTCATAACACCATAAGGCCTCATAACCCTGCGCAACCAACCTCGCTGCTCTGACTGCGGTGATAACCATACCCGTTTTTCCAAGGTTCCAACGTCGGAAAATCTCTATCTGACCCGACTCGGTAGAGACCACCACAATCCTCTTACCTACATCTAACATGGCACATGCCTATCCATCCAATCCATACCGAAAATGACTACCTCATGCACCAAGGGCATGAAAAAGAAGTCCACTAACAAATCGCAGTTTCCTAAATGTATAGGAGGACCATATACTTCAGACTCTTATGGTTTGTGAAGTTCTGGCATGCGGCGCAATACAAGTAATGTCTCTAGATCTTCAATATATGCACTACTACAGCCAACTCTAAATCGTGCGTCGGGTAATTCTCCTCATACGTCTTCAGCTGCCTAGACGCGTAGGCAATCACGTTACCCCGCTGCATCAAAACACATCCTAAGCCTAGATTGGATGCGTCACTGTAGATAGACTACACATCCTTTGTGCCTTCCGGCTGCGCTAAAGTGAGAGTAGAAGTCAAATGTCTGTTCAGCTCCTTAAAACTCTAAGTACTTCCTTCACGCTCGTCGGTTTTTTCCACGTTGCTAACGACTCGATCTTCACCGGATCAAACTTGATCCCCTCAGCGGAAACAATATGACCTAGAAAGGCTACCTTTGGCATCCAGAACTCGCAATTAGAGAGCTTCGAATACAACTCTCTATCATACAGAACTCGCAACACAGCCCTCAAATGTCATGCATGCTCTTCTTTGCTATGAGAGTACACCAGGATATCGTCTATGTAGACTACCACAAACAGATCTAGAAAGTCGATGAATATGCCATTCATCAACTCCATAAAGACGGCGGACGCATTCGTGAGCCCGAATGACATCACTACAAACTCGTAGTGACCATATCGAGTCTGAAATGCCGTCTTATGCACATCTTACTCTCTCACCCTCAACTGGTGATATCCAAAGCGCAAGCCGATCCTGGAGAACACCGTCGCTCCGTAAAGCTGATCTAACAAGTCATCAATGTGGGCTAAAGGATACTTGTTCTTGATGGTCACCTTTTTCAACTCTATGTAGTCGATACACAACCGTAACGATACGTCCTTCTTCCGCACGAAGAGGACAGGTGCCCCCACGGGGATATGCTAGGGCGTATGAAGCCCTTCTTAGTCAACTCCTTGAGTTGCTTCTTCAACTCTAACAACTCGATATGTGCCATATGATATGGAGCCTTCGAGATCGATCTCCTCCCCGGCTCTAAATCTCTGCTGAAGTCCACACTCCGCTGTGGCGGTAAACTAGACGGCTCGTCAAACACGTCCATAAACTCACAAGCCAAAAGGATATCCAGTAACGTTCGACGCTCTCCTTCCTTTATGTCATAACACCATAAGGCCTCATAACCCTGCGCAACCAACCTCGCTGCTCTGACTGCGGTGATAACCATACCCGTTTTTCCAAGGTTCCAACGTCGGAAAATCTCTATCTGACCCGACTCGGTAGAGACCACCACAATCCTCTTACCTACATCTAACATGGCACATGCCTATCCATCCAATCCATACCGAAAATGACTACCTCATGCACCAAGGGCATGAAAAAGAAGTCCACTAACAAATCGCAGTTTCCTAAATGTATAGGAGGACCATATACTTCAGACTCTTATGGTTTGTGAAGTTCTGGCATGCGGCACAATACAAGTAATGTCTCTAGATCTTCAATATATGCACTACTACAGCCAACTCTAAATCGTGCGTCGGGTAATTCTCCTCATACGTCTTCAGCTGCATAGACGCGTAGGCAATCACGTTACCCCGCTGCATCAAAACACATCCTAAGCCTAGATTGGATGCGTCACTGTAGATAGACTACACATCCTTTGTGCCTTCCGGCTGCGCTAAAGTGAGAGTAGAAGTCAAATGTCTGTTCAGCTCCTTAAAACTCTGAGTACTTCCTTCACGCTCGTCGGTTTTTTCCACGTTGCTAACGACTCGATCTTCACCGGATCAAACTTGATCCCCTCAGCGGAAACAATATGACCTAGAAAGGCTACCTTTGGCATCCAGAACTCGCAATTAGAGAGCTTCGAATACAACTCTCTATCATACAGAACTCGCAACACAGCCCTCAAATGTCATGCATGCTCTTCTTTGCTATGAGAGTACACCAGGATACCGTCTATGTAGACTACCACAAACAGATCTAGAAAGTCGATGAATGTGCCATTCATCAACTCCATAAAGACGGCGGACGCATTCGTGAGCCCGAATGACATCACTACAAACTCGTAGTGACCATATCGAGTCTGAAATGCCGTCTTATGCACATCTTACTCTCTCACCCTCAACTGGTGATATCCAAAGCGCAAGCCGATCCTGGAGAACACCGTCGCTCCGTAAAGCTGATCTAACAAGTCATCAATGTGGGCTAAAGGATACTTGTTCTTGATGGTCACCTTTTTCAACTCTATGTAGTCGATACACAACCGTAACGATACGTCATTCTTCCGCACGAAGAGGACAGGTGCCCCCACGGGGATATGCTAGGGCGTATGAAGCCCTTCTTAGTCAACTCCTTGAGTTGCTTCTTCAACTCTAACAACTCGATATGTGCCATATGATATGGAGCCTTCGAGATCGATCTCCTCCCCGGCTCTAATCCTCTGCTGAAGTCCACACTCCGCTGTGGCGGTAAACTAGACGGCTCGTCAAACACGTCCATAAACTCACAAGCCAAAAGGATATCCAGTAACGTTCGACGCTCTCCTTCCTTTATGTCATAACACCATAAGGCCTCATAACCCTGCGCAACCAACCTCGCTGCTCTGACTGCGGTGATAACCATACCCGTTTTTCCAAGGTTCCAACGTCGGAAAATCTCTATCTGACCCGACTCGGTAGAGACCACCACAATCCTCTTACCTACATCTAACATGGCACATGCCTATCCATCCAATCCATACCGAAAATGACTACCTCATGCACCAAGGGCATGAAAAAGAAGTCCACTAACAAATCGCAGTTTCCTAAATGTATAGGAGGACCATATACTTCAGACTCTTATGGTTTGTGAAGTTCTGGCATGCGGCGCAATACAAGTAATGTCTCTAGATCTTCAATATATGCACTACTACAGCCAACTCTAAATCGTGCGTCGGGTAATTCTCCTCATACGTCTTCAGCTGCATAGACGCGTAGGCAATCACGTTACCCCGCTGCATCAAAACACATCCTAAGCCTAGATTGGATGCGTCACTGTAGATAGACTACACATCCTTTGTGCCTTCCGGCTGCGCTAAAGTGAGAGTAGAAGTCAAATGTCTGTTCAGCTCCTTAAAACTCTGAGTACTTCCTTCACGCTCGTCGGTTTTTTCCACGTTGCTAACGACTCGATCTTCACCGGATCAAACTTGATCCCCTCAGCGGAAACAATATGACCTAGAAAGGCTACCTTTGGCATCCAGAACTCGCAATTAGAGAGCTTCGAATACAACTCTCTATCATACAGAACTCGCAACACAGCCCTCAAATGTCATGCATGCTCTTCTTTGCTATGAGAGTACACCAGGATATCGTCTATGTAGACTACCACAAACAGATCTAGAAAGTCGATGAATATGCCATTCATCAACTCCATAAAGACGGCGGACGCATTCGTGAGCCCGAATGACATCACTACAAACTCGTAGTGACCATATCGAGTCTGAAATGCCGTCTTATGCACATCTTACTCTCTCACCCTCAACTGGTGATATCCAAACCGCAAGCCGATCCTGGTGAACACCGTCGCTCCGTAAAGCTGATCTAACAAGTCATCAATGTGGGCTAAAGGATACTTGTTCTTGATGGTCACCTTTTTCAACTCTATGTAGTCGATACACAACCGTAACGATACGTCCTTCTTCCGCACGAAGAGGACAGGTGCCCCCACGGGGATATGCTAGGGCGTATGAAGCCCTTCTTAGTCAACTCCTTGAGTTGCTTCTTCAACTCTAACAACTCGATATGTGCCATATGATATGGAGCCTTCGAGATCGATCTCCTCCCCGGCTCTAAATCTCTGCTGAAGTCCACACTCCGCTGTGGCGGTAAACTAGACGGCTCGTCAAACACGTCCATAAACTCACAAGCCAAAAGGATATCCAGTAACGTTCGACGCTCTCCTTCCTTTATGTCATAACACCATAAGGCCTCATAACCCTGCGCAACCAACCTCGCTGCTCTGACTGCGGTGATAACCATACCCGTTTTTCCAAGGTTCCAACGTCGGAAAATCTCTATCTGACCCGACTCGGTAGAGACCACCACAATCCTCTTACCTACATCTAACATGGCAGATGCCTATCCATCCAATCCATACCGAAAATGACTACCTCATGCACCAAGGGCATGAAAAAGAAGTCCACTAACAAATCGCAGTTTCCTAAATGTATAGGAGGACCATATACTTCAGACTCTTATGGTTTGTGAAGTTCTGGCATGCGGCGCAATACAAGTAATGTCTCTAGATCTTCAATATATGCACTACTACAGCCAACTCTAAATCGTGCGTCGGGTAATTCTCCTCATACGTCTTCAGCTGCCTAGACGCGTAGGCAATCACGTTACCCCGCTGCATCAAAACACATCCTAAGCCTAGATTGGATGCGTCACTGTAGATAGACTACACATCCTTTGTGCCTTCCGGCTGCGCTAAAGTGAGAGTAGAAGTCAAATGTCTGTTCAGCTCCTTAAAACTCTGAGTACTTCCTTCACGCTCGTCGGTTTTTTCCACGTTGCTAACGACTCGATCTTCACCGGATCAAACTTGATCCCCTCAGCGGAAACAATATGACCTAGAAAGGCTACCTTTGGCATCCAGAACTCGCAATTAGAGAGCTTCGAATACAACTCTCTATCATACAGAACTCGCAACACAACCCTCAAATGTCATGCATGCTCTTCTTTAGTATGAGAGTACACCAGGATATCGTCTATGTAGACTACCACAAACAGATCTAGAAAGTCGATGAATATGCGATTCATCAACTCCATAAAGACGGCGGACGCATTCGTGAGCCCGAATGACATCACTACAAACTCGTAGTGACCATATCGAGTCTGAAATGCCGTCTTATGCACATCTTACTCTCTCACCCTCAACTGGTGATATCTAAAGCGCAAGCCGATCCTGGAGAACACCGTCGCTCCGTAAAGCTGATCTAACAAGTCATCAATGTGGGGTAAAGGATACTTGTTCTTGATGGTCACCTTTTTCAACTCTATGTAGTCGATACACAACCGTAACGATACGTCCTTCTTCCGCACGAAGAGGACAGGTGCCCCCATGGGGATATGCTAGGGCGTATGAAGCCCTTCTTAGTCAACTCCTTGAGTTGCTTCTTCAACTCTAACAACTCGATATGTGCCATATGATATGGAGCCTTCGAGATCGATCTCCTCCCCGGCTCTAAATCTCTGCTGAAGTCCACACTCCGCTGTGGCGGTAAACTAGACGGCTCGTCAAACACGTCCATAAACTCACAAACCAAAAGGATATCCAGTAACGTTCGACGCTCTCCTTCCTTTATGTCATAACACCATAAGGCCTCATAACCCTGCGCAACCAACCTCGCTGCTCTGACTGCGGTGATAACCATACCCGTTTTTCCAAGGTTCCAACGTCGGAAAATCTCTATCTGACCCGACTCGGTAGAGACCACCACAATCCTCTTACCTACATCTAACATGGCAGATGCCTATCCATCCAATCCATACCAAAAATGACTACCTCATGCACCAAGGGCATGAAAAAGAAGTCCACTAACAAATCGCAGTTTCCTAAATGTATAGGAGGACCATTTACCTCTCGGGTAGTTCTCACGTGACCCCCATCCGGTAACCCTATCGGGCAGGGATGCGAGGCCTTCTGGTGGTATTAGCGCGGTCCGAGCCGTTGATACGGAGTTGTCCGTGAATGAGTCGATCTAGGCACAATGATCTTGAATCCGGTTGAATGAAACGAATTCAGAATGCGGAATGAAACGAAGATGGTGAATGGCGCAGGAAGGTGAAGAGAAGAACCAAAGAGAGTCAACGAAGGATACAAGGCTGAAGATCCAAAACCCCAATCGTGAATGCCCTAGACCCGTCTCCAATACAACTTTACACTAGCTCCGGCTGGACTAGCACAAAGAGGGACTCGTGAAGGCTCGAAGCACCAATCCGAAGGCGGTTGACACAAACAAGCTCAGCCAAGCAAACAACAATAATGCCAACCAAAAACTCTCTTGTTCTTTGATTGATTTTGTAAATGATTACAAATGTAATTCTAAACAATGAAAATAACGTAACTATTCAGCAGCAAAAAGAGGCTATATATAGACTCTTTTATCTAGACAAAAATAAAGAAAAGAAAACTAAAACATTAGTGGGAAGGTGGTAATAAGAGAGCTTCCTCTAATGTAGCTAACAACCTAACAAACAACTAATTCAGCTTAAAAATAGGCTGACTTATTCAAACTAATCCTAGGAGTGTGCTTAGTGTGCTGGACGTTTTTTAAGAGAAGATTGGGCTATCCGAATGGGCTGAATTGTTCAACAGATCCATGCGTGATTTGGCTGTGTTTTAAGAGCCCAAATGATGATCCGAATGAGCTGACTTGTTACTCTCTTGGGCCTTCTGGAACGTGATCAGCTTGCTATCCTCTTGGGCTGCATTGGACATGAGCAACAACCTACCCTCTTGGACTGCCTTGGACGTGTTTGCTTGCCTCCCCTCTTGGGCTGCTTTGGACGTGATCAACAGCTCCTTCTCTTGGACTGCTTTGGACGTAATCAACAGCTTCTCCTCTTGGGCTGCATTAGACGTGAACAACAGCCTCCCCTCTTGGCTTCTTTGGACGTGATCAACAGCCTCCTCTTGGACTGCTTTGTACGTGAGCAACATCTCCTCCCTTTGCTTGCTTACTCCTACATTCATATAAAAATTAACACATGAGGTATGGCAATTAAATGGTTCACGCATTGTGCCAAGCAATAGCACTTCCCTTGATGTAGCTTCTTGGATCTCCTTAGCTCTTGCTCTAGTAATGGGACCTTGATAGCTTCCATGTGATGGTCCTACATCATCCACTCCTTCTTGGAAAGAATTCGACCCCGAATTTTCATCTTGTTCCGAATCTCCTTCATAGGGGCTCAAATCACCTACATTAAAAGTGGTACTAACTCCATACTCTTCCGGTAAGTCCAACACATAAGCATTGTCGTTAATCCGGTGTAAGACTTTGAATGGTCCATCACCCCGTGGTGCTAGCTTGGAATGGCGTTTTGTCGGAAACCGCTCTTTCCATAGATGTAGCCAAACTAAGTCGCCGGGCTGGAAAACCATCTTCCGACGTCCTTTGTTGTTCCTAGCTGCAGTTTCAACGCCCTTCTTATCAAGTGCAGCTTTGGTCTTAGCATGAAGTTCCTTAATGTAGTCCACCTGTTCCAAAGCATCAAAAGCTACTCGATCCTTTCGAGGAATCAGTAATAAGTCCAAAGGAGTTAAAGGGTTAAATCCATAAACACATTTGAAAGGTGATAACGAAGTGGAAGAATGCATGCTGTGATTATAAGCAAACTCAATATGTGGTAACATGTCTTCCCATTCTTTTAAGTTATCTTTCAACATGGTTCTAAGGAGGGTCGTTAGGGTCCTATTGGTGACTTCCGTTTGCCCATCTATTTGGGGATGACTAGAGGTCGAGAATAGTAATCTAGTACCCATTTTTCCCCAAAGTGTCTACCAAAAGAAACTCAAAAACTTGACATCCCTATCACTAACAATAGTTTTAGGTATTCCATGCAATCTCACTATTTCCTTAAAGAAAAGATTAGCAACATTATATGCATCATCAGTTTTATGACATGGAATAAAATGTGCCATTTTAGAGAATCTATCTACTACCACAAAAATGGAATCTCTTCCTTTCTTAGTCCTAGGTAGTCCAACAATGAAATCCATACCTATTTCCTCCCAAGGGCAATTAGGCGTTGGTAAGGGTGTATACAGCCCATGGGGTTGTACCCTAGCTTTGGCCTTAAGACATTCAATGCACCTTTTCAGCATGTGTTCTACATCCCTTAACATATGAGGCCAATAAAAGTGAGTTTGCAACATGTGATAAGTTTGTCCCTCCCAAAATGCCCCATTAAACCTCCTTTATGGGCTTCTTCCACTAATAGGATCCTAAGGGAACATCTAGGTATGCAAATCTTATCCACTTTAAACAAGAAACCTTCAAACACAAAGTACTTATCATAAGGGCCTTGAGTAGTGCATCTATGAAATATCTTTCCAAATTCAGCATCATCCACATATAATTCTTTAATGTAAGTAAAACCTAACATCCTAGAATCCAAGGTGGTGATTAAGGTGTATCTCCTAGACAATGCATCCGCTACGACATTATCCTTTCCTTTCTTATACTTGATAATGTAAGGAAAGGTTTCGATGAATTCCATCCACCTACCATGCCGCCTATCTAGCTTATCTTGGCTCCTAAAGTGTCTAAGTGAATCATGATCAGTTTTCAAAACAAACTCTTGAGGCCAAATGATGTAGGACCATCACATGGAAGCTATCAAGGTCCCATTACTAGAGCAAGAGCTAAGGAGATCCAAGAAGCTACGTCAAGGGAAGTGCTATTGCTTGGCACAATGCGTGAACCATTTAATTTCCATACCTCATGTGTTAATCTTTTGATGAATGCAGGAGCAAGCAAGCAAAGGGAGGAGATGTTGCTCACGTACAAAGCAGTCCAAGAGGAGGCTGTTGATCACGTCCAAAGAAGCCAAGAGGGGAGGTTGTTGTTCACGTCTAATGCAGCCCAAGAGAAGGAGTTGTTGATCACGTCCAAAGCAGCCCAAGAGGGGAGGCAAGCAAACACGTCCAAGGCAGTCCAAGAGAGTAGGCTGTTGCTCATGTCCAATGCACTCCAAGAGGATAGCAAGCTGATCACGTTCCAGGAGGCCCAAGAGAGTAACAAGTCAGCTTATTCGGATCATCATTTGGGCTCTTAAAACACAGCCAAATCACTCATGGATCTGTTGAACAATTCAGCCCATTAGGATAGCCCAATCTGCTCTTGAAAAAACGTCCAGCACACTCAGCACACTCCTAGGATTAGTTTGAATAAGTCAGCCTATTTTTAAGCTGAATTAGTTGTTTGTTAGGTTGTTAGCTACATTAGAGGAAGCTCTCTTATTACCACCTTCCCACTAATGTTTTAATTTTCTTTTCTTTATTTTGTCTAGATAAAAGAGTCTATATAGATAGCCTCTTTAGCTGCAGATTAGTTACGTTATTCCCAATTGCTTAGAATTATATTTGTAATCATTTCACAAAATCAATCAAAGAACAAGAGAGTTTTTGGTTGGCATTGCTGTTGTTGCTTGGCTGAGCTTGTTTGTGTCAACCGCCTTCGGATTGGGGCTTCGAGCCTTCACGAGTCCCTCTTTGTGCTAGTCCAGCCGGAGCTAGTGTAAAGTTGTATTGGAGACGGGTCTAGAGCATTCACGATTGGGGTTTTGGCTCTTCAGCCTTGGTTCCTTTGTTGACTCTCTTTGGTTCTTCTCTCACCCTCCTGAGCCATTCACCATCTTTGTTTCATTCCGCATTCTGAATTCGTTTCATTCAGCCGCATTCGAGATCATTGTGCCTAGATCGACTCAATCACGGATCATCCCGTAACAGTTTGTATCAGAGCTCAGTTGGTACAATTGATCACTCCTTTCTTCTTTGTTAACCTATTGCTTATCCAATTGAGGTTAACTTGTGCTTGAAGTGTTCAAAGTTAAAAGCCAAGGGTTCTTAGTGCCGGACAACATCTTGAGGAAAGGTAAACACAAAACGAAAACAAAACAAAAAGAGAGCTCAAACAATTCTCGTTGCAATCAGTTTCAGGTTACCTTCTCTTCCTCAAATCTTTGACAAAGTCTAAGAGATCTTTCAAAAAAAAACACACATACAAAAAACGGCTGGCCCTTATTAATCTACATCAAGCACAAGTAAACTCTTTCAAACAGCTCAAAACGTCATTCTAAACACATTCACCGTACCTACACCAACCAAACGGTCAATACTCCAATTAGGGGTGTCTTGATCCATCTCCGACACTAACATTCAGTTTCAGCAGTTCTAGTTCCAAAGGGTTGCTAAGCAGGTTCGGAAATCGCAATCTCAAGGTGTTGGATCCTTACAACTCGAGCCACCAACTAGGCAATACCAACGAGAGTGTGAGCGATACACAAGTGAGATCTTTGCTTTTCTAACCTAACTTGTTCTTTGTTTGTTACTTGAGCATGTACAGGTCCCTAAGTCCCAGCAACTCGAGTAGCGAGACCGTCACGCCTGAGATGATCAGTCTATTGAAACAATTGTCCGATTTCGTAGCTAACCTATCCAAACGAGTGGAGTCTATGGAAGCACGAACACCACCAGCCGGGACACCACCTTTGAGAACCAACTATGAGTTTGGCGGTCCTTCACATGTTACTAGTGAGCCGGGTCATCCGGATCAAGGTAATTTACATTCCAACGAACCCCCTAATGTGATGTAGGACCATCACATACAAGCTATCAAGGTCCCATTACTAGAGCAAGAGCTAAGGAGATCCAAGAAGTTATGTCAAGGGAAGTGCTATTGCTTGACACAATTGAACTATTTAATTACCGTACATCATGTGTTAATCTTTTGGTGAAAGTAGGAGCAAGCGAACCAAGCAAGCAGACCATGCCGACGTTCTCACTTCCCATGCAGCTCGAGGAGGCCATGCAGGCTGGTGATCACGTCCAATGCAGTCCAGGAGAGGAGGTTGTTGCTCACGCCAATGCAACCCAAGAGGAGGCTGTTGCTCACGCCAATGTAGCCCAAGAGGAGGCTGTTGCTCACGTCCAATGCAGCCCAAGGAGGGAAGCAGCTGCTCGTTCCAAAACAGCCCAAGAAGGCAACCAACTGATCACGTTTAAAGAGGCCCAAGAGAGTAATAATTCAGCTCATTCGGATCATCATTTGGGCTCTTAAAACACAGCCAAATCACTCATGGATCTGTTGAACAACTCAGCCCATTCGGATAGCCCATTTGCTCCTAAAAACGTCCAGCACACTCCTAGAGTTAATTGAATAAGTCAGACTATTTTTAAGCTGAAATTAGTGTTTGTTAGGTTGTTAGCTACATTAGAGGAAGCTCTCTTATTACCACCTTCCCACTAATGTTTTAATTCTCTTTTCTTTACTTTTGTCTAGATAAAAGAGTTTATATTTATATAGCCTCTTTAGCTGCAGATTAGTTATGTTATTTCCATTGCTTAAGAATTGCATTTGTAATCATTCACAAAATCAATCAAAGAACAAGAGAGTTTTTGGTTGGCATTGCTATTGTTGCTTGGCTGAGCTTGTTTGTGTCAAACCGCCTTCGGATTGGTGCTTCGAGCCTTCACGAGTCCCTCTTTGTGCTAGTCCAGCCGGAGCTAGTGTAAAGTTGTATTGGAGACGGGTCTAGGGCATTCACGATTGGGGTTTTGGCTCTTCAGCCTTGGTTCCTTCGTTGACATCTCTTTGGTTCTTCTCTTCACCATTCCTGCGCCATTCATCACCTACGTCCATTCCGCATTCTGAAATTGCTTCATTCAGCCTGTTTTGAGATCATTGTGCCTAGATCGACTCAATCACGGACAATTCCGTATCAGTTGGTACCAGAGCACCGTTGGTACAATTGATCACTTCTTCTTCTTGTTAATTGCTTATCCAATTAAGATCTAACTTGTGCTTGAAGTGTGCCAATTCAAAAGCCGGACAACATCTTGAGGAGAGGCAAACACAAAACGAAAACAAAACAAAAGAGAAAGCTCAAACGCTGCATACACGTTTTGGTAACCCTATCTGCAATCAATTACGGTTACTTCTCTCTCCTACAAATCTTTGACAAAGTCTAAGATATCTTTCAAAAAAAAAAACACATACAAAAGACGGTTGGCCCTTATTAATCTACATCAAGCACAAGTAAACTCTTTCAAACAGCTCAAAACGTCATTCTAAACACATTCACCGTACCTACACCAACCCAACGGTCAATACTCCAATTTGGGGTGTCTTGATCCATCTCCGACACTAACATTCAGTTTCAGCAGTTCTAGTTCCAAAGGGTTGCTAAGAAGGTTCGGAAATCGCGATCTTAAGGTGTTGGATCCTTACAAATCGAGCCACCAGCTAGCCATTACCAACGAGAGTGTGAGCGATACACAAGCGAGATCTTTGTTTTTCTAACCTAACCAGTTTCTTTGTTTGTTACTTGAGCATGTCCAAGTCCCTAAGTCCCAGCAAGTCGAGTAGCGAGACCGTCACGCTTGAGATGATCAGTCTATTGAAACAATTGTCCAATTCCGTAGCTAAACTATCAAAGCGAGTGGAGATTATGGAAGCACGAACACCACCAGCCGGAACACCACCTTTGAGAACCAACTATGAGTTTGGCGGTCCTTCCCGCGTTACTAGAGAGCTGGATCCTCCGGATCAAGGTAATATACAGTCCAACGTCCTTCCTAATGCTTCTAACATGCCACCATTTGTTGATGACTTTTAGCGACGGAATGAAGTTGAGGACCACACGTGGGAGGGCTACAATCGGCCATTCCAGAACCCAATGCAAGGACAAGATAACCTTCGGCCCTATCAAGAGCAAGACGGGCTCGGAAAGGTCAAAATCAAAATTCCCGTTGTTGAAGGAAAGTGTGATCCCGACGTCTACACGGAGTGGGAAACTAAAGTTGAGCAGATTTGGTTGTGTCACAACTTCAGCGAGCCTAGGAAGGTTCAACTAGCCGCTCTCGAGTTCCAAGGCTATGCTTTGGTATGGTATGATCACGTAGTCAAAGAAAGAGTTCGAACCTTGGATCCTCAAATTAGCACATGGGAGCATATGAAGGCACTAATGAGGGCTAGGTTCGTTCCACCTCACTATGCCCGAGAGCTTCGACAGCGGCTGGAAAATTTGAGACAAGGCTCACTTAGCGCTGAGGAAGTCTATACGAATATGCAAGTTGCTATGGTGAAGGCCAACGTTCTAGAGGATGAAGAAAACACTATGGCAAGGTACCTTTGTATTCTGAATTCTAATTTGGCTAATGAGGTTGATATGTATCCATACAGCACCATGGAGCAATTACTACACTTGGCCATTAAGGTGGAAAGGAAGACTAAGGTGCGAAACCGGGACTACAAGCCACCTCCCGGGACGCCCACTGCGTGGAAAGCACAAAATAGCCGGCTGCATAACCCCAGCAAGGAGCAAGGAGGCCGGAAGGAGGAGAGGAAATCGACACCTATGGGCCAAGAAGGGCAAAGAAGGTCTTCTACACCGTCCACTACACCACGATCCTTGAATGAGCCTTCAAGTGATCATAGAAGGAGTACTCCTATCTCTAACTCTAGAACTAGGGACATTGTGTGTTTTAAATGCCAAGGTAGAGGTCACATGAGTAGAGAATGTCCTAATAAACGCACTTTGATCATAAATCATGTAGGAGAGTATGAGAGTGAGGATGATGTGGAATTAGATGATGAAAATGCCTTAAATGATTACAATGAACTAAATGAGAATGATGATTGCATTGAGTATGAACAAGGTGAATCTTTGATAGCTAGGAGAACTTTGCATGTCCAACTAGCACCTTGTGAGGATAACCAACGTGAAAATCTGTTTCATACTAGGTGTAGCATTACAGGAAAACTGTGTAATGTGATAATTGATGGAGGAAGTTGTTGCAACATAGCTAGCAGTGAAATGGTACACAAATTACAACTTCTTACATTTTATCACCCTAGGCCATATAAACTACATTGGATGAATGAGTGTGGAGAACTTAAGGTCAATAAGCAAACTAAGGTCAATATAACATTAGGATCATATGAGGATGTTATTACATGTGATGTTGTTCCTATGAATACTTGTCACTTGTTGCTTGGTCGTCCATGGCAATATGATAGGAAAGTTGTCCATGATGGGTTTTCTAACAAGTATAGCTTTGAGTATAAGGGTAAAACTTTAACACTTAAACCTATGACACCTTTACAAATAGCCGAGTACTATGAGAACAAGAGGGTAGAGCAAGGAACCCCTCCAAAGCTTAAGAACACACGACCTAAGAGTAAAGAGAACAAAACCCATCAAACATTGTTAGTACAACCAACAAGTAGCTATCTTGAGTCTAGGAATGAATATGTTACTAACTATGCTTCTATTGATGTGCTAATGATGAGTTTGTGTAAATCTCTAGTGAATGTGCCACATGACTCTATGAACCCACTTCCTAGATCTATTCAGGGGCAGTTAGACGAATTTAGAGACGTTTTCTTGAGGAGATTCCAGCCGGCTTGCCGCCCATTTGGGGCATTGAATACCAAATAGATTTAATACCCGGAGCCACTCTTCCCAATAGGCCCGCCTATAGGATGAACCCTACGGAAGCCCAGGAAATTCAGAACCAAGTTCAAGCCTTGCTAGATAAGGGGTATGTGCGGGAAAGCCTTAGTCCTTGTGCCGTTCCCGTCCTGCTAGTACCCAAGAAGGATAATACTTGGAGAATGAGCGGGAAAGCCTTAGTCCTTGTGCGGGAAAGCCTTAGGGGCATTGACAGATCACAATTAACACGTAATGGAGACTTACAACTTAATGTAAGAGCGAAGGGTAGACTTCACAAGCCAGGAGACGTTTTGTCTTCTTTAGAGATAAGAATTTTAAGAGGAATCACAACGCCAGTATCGAATGGATCGAAGCCCTGTAACATAGTCAACAGAGATTTGGGAGGAAGTATTACAAACAACGCCGATTAAGGAACCTGTGCTTGTGAGAATCGTGTGGTAGACTCAAGAGGCCAGGGTAACCCCATTTATAACAGAACATAGGTCATCAACATAGACGGTCCTTGTAAGGGGACTACAATTGGGAGGTAATTAAAAATCATCGGAATTACAAGACGCTTACCATCTATCGTGGAGTGTTAGGAACGACTTTTGACGTCAGGAGAATGGCACAACGAGACTTGAGAAAGATAGTGTCCCAAGGAAGCAAAAGAGGGAAAGATAAGACAAACTAAAGAAGGATAAAAGGATTAATCTAGTAGGTGGTATGCACCAAAAGTTTAATACCAGTAGAGGTATGAAATGGCGATAAGTCAAATATAGATTGTTCGATGTCAACCAAGGACGTGCAAGTGTTGTTTGGTATTGACGAGTTATATACCGTTAAGAAAAGATAATTGCGAATGTGGATGTATGGGGTAGTTTTACCGACGCCTGGGCGGATTTCCTCAAGTATGCAACAACAATCTTCTTAGATAACTAAAGGTAAAGAGAACCGTGTTAGAGGTTACTTCTTGGTTGTTTAAGATCAAACTCCGGTCGAGTCTAGTAGTTTAGATCCGTGTTAAAAGAAATAAGGAGGTAAAAGGAAGATGGTTTTTTTTCCAATCAGGATTTTATTTCAAGAATAAAATTAAGGAAAGTACTTGGCACTTCATCCGGTTAATCATTTTGGACTGACAGAACACGTCCTCATGATTACGGGGTGACAACAAAATAACCAGAGTAGCGTAGTGGAAGCGTGGTGGGTACTAACCCACAGAGCAAGAAGCTCAAGGGTGTTGATGGATGTCTTGTCGAGTTTAAGATGGGGATAGTAGGTGAAATGTATTCTAGTTGGAAGGAACGTGAGATAGGCTATGTGAAGTTACTGAAAATATTGTACAGAAACTTATGTGCATGTAGAGGTAAAAGAAGGAGGTTGGTACCCTATTATGGATCCGAGTGAAGAGTGATGACTTTGTTACATGTTGCCAGGCAAGTAGTTTTGGAATTTTATACCTAACGGAGTACGTTAGAGTGAGTTCTTGATGAATTGAGAGAAGAATTAACGATGTAATAAAAGTATTGTGCATGGTTTGCATTAGAAAGCTCAAAGTGTGTAATTATCATTCTGAGTCAAAGATACATAAGAAAGAGAAGCGACAGGAGTATACTTGCAACCTAGTAACCGTGCTTAAAGAAAGCATAATCTCGGAGTAGATTTTATGGGGAATGTTATGTCAGAACGGATCCAAGTTGCTTTTGTGTCAACTGGATATTATTGGCCTGATAACCATGGTGGATAAAAGAGTGCACTGCTGATGGTATGTTAACAATTATTGAGTAGTTATGATCAAATAACGGTGATAGGAGATCACTTTGTGTCTAATACCGTCATTCCGGACGTATTCTAGGTCACTTAAGATCTTGCAAAATGCGTGATAAACCTAAGTTTTAGCAAACGATATATTTGAGATCTGTAAATAATATAATAATGCCAGGTGAACAAAGAGGATGACCACTAGATTTGATTTTTAGTTGTCTCGAGTGTTAGACCTGAAAAGGGTAACGGTGACGATTCCGTACCTGAGGAACATGATGACTGAGTAATATTAAAAGACAAGACCAAGTGGGTCGTGATACGAAGAGCATTGGGCACTTGGTAAGTGTTGGTGGATGTCAAAGACCTTTGGCCTGAGTGGGTAGTCAGAACCTTTTCAAAAGGCCGGAAGCAAGTGGTCATAACGAAGGGAAGGAAGTTGAATAGATTATTTTTCGTAGGGTCATCAAAGGATCTGGAAGTGAGTTGTGTAAGGCAACCATTGGAAGTTTTAAAGCGGTTTAAAAATGACTGATGGACTAATATTCCTCACCCTATTGGAGAGTGCAGCTTCAGTTTTCCACGGAGACTAAGTCTGGGAACTGAGTTTGGGATTTTCAGTTGGAGAGATACCTACCAGACACGAGTTAGGTCATCAGATTAGAGGATTAGCCAGTTGAGCCGGATGATACCGGTGAGATATCCGGTAACCACTCTAGAACGTGGTAACATATGCTGGTGATCTAAATACCTGAAAAGTTTTAAGATTTAGTGGTATTATGAAAATCCGATAAGGCTACTTAAGATATTGGGGATAGTAAGAGACGTAACATTTCAAAGACTTATGTAGCGATAGTTGTAACCTCGGGAGTAACGAGCTAGGACTTGACCTTGTTTGTGTGATATTGTTTGACTGCTTGTTTATTTCATGATTGAGTGTTTAGTCAATGATGTGTTCTTTTGGTAACCTTGATGTGCGGGATACTTAGATGTGGAAACGACAAGACTTTTGTGTAGTGACCAAACACACCCTTTTGGTGCCTTAAAGGCCGATCAGGATTTTCTTACCCTAAGTTTCGGGACGAAACTTATTTTGAAGGGGATCTGATGTAACGACCGGATTTTTTGTTACGCTTTAATAGGGTTAGAGGGGTTTAGAAAACGAAATTAAAAAAAATTAGTGAAACTAGGATAAACAAGTTTATTTATGGAAGTCGTTTAATTAAGTACCTTGTCCTAAGTTTCGGGACGAAACTTATTTTAAGGGGGTACTGATGTGATACCCGAAATTTTTATTCCGTCTAATTCCGCCGTTGACGGTTTCCTTTTCTATCTAGTATCTCTTCCTTTACAAATTTCATTATTTTATGTAGAATTTAATTCACATAAAATGATAAAATTATATCAAGCTCTAATCCTTATAATTATCCATTATTTTATGTAGAATTTAATTCACATAAAATGATAACATTATATCAAGCTTTAATCCTTATAATTATCTATTATTTTATGTAGAATTTTATTCACATAAAATGATAGATTTATATCAAACCCGAGTTATTATAATTCATTCTTACCGATGACTTTAGACGAGTTTTGACAAGCTGTGACGAGACCATGACTAAGCTGAGACGAGGCTATGACAAAACCCGACAAATCTGTGACAAACTCATTCATGGGCCTGACAAGGCCATGACGAGTTTTGACAGATTTTTGACAAGTAATTCAGCCCACTTTTTTAGCATGTTTCAGCCCACTACTCCTACCTTAAGCTCAGCCAGTTTGCTTACCCACAACAGCCCAGCAGTGTGACTTCGAGCCCAGCCTGCAGCGGTCCAGGAGAGGCTGGTTACGAGCCCATTAACAGCCCCCTCCAGCCCAGTACGTACAGCTCCTCTCCAACCCAATACCTTGCATCTGCAACTGCTTCATTAATCGTTCAGCAGGAGGGTAACAGCCGGCCTTCTCCTTCCTTCTCTTCTCCTTGTAACGGCTGCTGAAGACCCTTCGGTAACAACCGGTTTTAACGCAGCATTGACACTCCCTTGCTTCTACAGCAGCGTTTTTTATTTGCTTCCATCTTCTGTCACGCTCAGAACAACGTTTTGCATCGCCTCTCTCTAATCTCTTCAACGCTGTAGCAATCAACAACCAAGGAAGGGAGGGTCACGTTCCAGTCTCAACAGCAACCATCTGTTGCGTGCCCAGAAAGACGAACAAGAGCAGTCCAGCGGCTGAGCCATCCAGCAGTGCAACCACGTTTGGGAGCCTCTTTCTACATAGGTGAGTTCTAAACCAAATTTTTCTTACCCTATGTGCGCCCAAAACTAGCTGCTGATCGTGTACCCTTTATGCTGAAGACTCGAGTCTTCTTAGATCAAACGTATAGCAGCCAGCTTCGTCTTAGCCCTGTAGTCAGAGGTTTCCGAAGCCAAGGTCAGGAGAGATCATTGGTGTACGGTTTCTTCAACAACTTGCAAGTAGTGAGTAAGCACTTCCGTTCTTTCCTTTTGACAGTGATGTCTTCTATTATAAGACCCGTTAGGATAGATTGGAGTGAGTGTTCTGGATAGAAGAGAATAAGGGACTGCTGTAAAGGATTTATTTTAGTTATTCCTTTCAGTTTTGAAGTGGAAGATTACCTACTGTTGTGAATCAATGTTAAAACGATTGGTTGAAGATCCACCGTTGAATTTTTAATAGATCATAGATTGATATACATAGTTTACCGTGTTAAAATTTGGGAACAAATGAACGGTCGGATTAAAAGTTATAAGGTCCCAAAGTAGAGTAGTTGAGCTGTTGCAGTTTCTCAGTTTTCTATATTGGCGAGCAGCCAACTTTGTGACCAGATTTAGGTATGCTAAACTCATTCTTTTTGGCTGAATGTTGGATATGATATAGTTGACATATTGTTGTAGAACATATTAAAATTTGAGAGGCATCCAGCAAGTGGTTTGGGATTTATGATTATTCCAAGATTGAGTCGTAAGCAGTTTTTCTGTTGTGCTGAAATTCGGTTTTGTGAGATAGTTTAAATAGGATTTTGATCTCCTTTGCGGCTAAATTTTGGATATATTATAGATAAGATTTTACGGTAGAACATGTCAAAATTTGGGATAAATCCAGCGAGTAGTTTAGGAGTTATGATTTTTCAAAGTTAAGACAATGTGCTACTTGTTAAGTGTTGTACCCAACTTTAGAAATTTTTGTAGAAGCGATGCGTTAACAGTTTTAAGAAATTCTTTCTCCTACGAGTAGATAGGATATCATAGATGACCTAGGGAATTATTTTGGAATTTTTATAAGATGATTCCAATTTTATATTTGAAGCTGTAGTTGGACTTTAGTGACTTTTCGGGAAATAGAAAATGAGTAGTTTTTCTAGTTGTTACCTAAAATCATCCTAGATAGTAGAATATGGTTAGTTAGCCTCAAATTATAATTTAAGTACATATTCCGAGTTTTTGGAAATTCCGGGACCAAGGGTAAAATAGTCATTTTACCATAAATTGGTACTGTATTAAATTTTGTTCTAATAGGATCTACTACCTTAGAAGTCTTAGACTTCTAATTACCTAAAAAGTGTGCTGACACACTTGCTTCCTTTGACAGGCAACCGAGTTATACAGTTTCAGATTGAGTTGTGATTAAATGAATCGAGATCTGATTCAAGTAAGTCCACGGACTTACTTAGCTGGCTTCTTGTATGAGTGTAATGTGTATGAGTGGTGTTTGTTAGTTATGATAAACAACGAAATCGGATTAGGCCGACTTTATTACTTACGTAATTGACCCAAGTGTATGATAACGGGTCGTGACATCATCTACCTAGCTCTTGCGAGAGTCTAGGAGGTTCCCTGCGACCAGCCCAGTCCGGTAGACGGTCATATGCATTAGTACCATTCCGCGTTGGTAAACAGGGACAGGGGCGAGGTTTGGGAATCCCTCGTGTCACAAAATAAGTATCATTAGTAATGACCTATCACCTAATTAAAGATAATAAAAGGATTGAGTGTTGCATGTTGATTGTGTATGATGTGTGATTGTGCTTTTACCTTTATACTTATGCATAGAATGTTAGCTAACGGTTTTATACCGCTTGTAGATGTCTTATATACTTCATATGCGTCGTTTTAGTACCTTTGATTTGTAAGGCTGATACATATTTTTCATGTATATATTGTTTAAAGTTTTCAAATGTTTTTAATACTTTTGTGCCTTGTTGTAAGATCCAAGTTAAATTGTTGTCAAACTAAGGTCGGGACCCATTGTGAGATCCTAACCAGTAGCTCCCCGAGTTCTCAGAATTTGGGGTGTTACAATACACAAGCGAGATCTTTGTTTTTCTAACCTAACCAGTTTCTTTGTTTGTTACTTGAGCATGTCCAAGTCCCTAAGTCCTAGCAAGTCGAGTAGCGACACCGTCACGCCTGAGATGATCAGTCTATTGAAACAATTGTCCGATTCCGTAGATAAACTATCAAAGCGAGTGGAGATTATGGAAGCACGAACACCACCAGCCGGAACACCACCTTTGAGAACCAACTATGAGTTTGGCGGTCCTTCCCGCGTTACTAGAGAGCCGGATCCTCCGGATCAAGGTAATATACAGTCCAACGTCCTTCCTAATGCTTCTAACATGCCACCATTTGTTGATGAATTTCAGCGACGGAATGAAGTTGAGGACCACACGTGGGAGGGCTACAATCGGCCATTCCAGCAGCCAAGGCAAGGACAAGATAACCTTCGGCCCTATCAAGAGCAAGACGGGCTCGGAAAGGTCAAAATCAAAATTCCCGTTGTTGAAGGAAAGTGTGATCCCGACGTCTACACGGAGTGGGAAACTAAAGTTGAGCAGATTTGGTTGTGTCACAACTTCAGCGAGCCTAGGAAGGTTCAACTAGCCGCTCTCGAGTTCCAAGGCTATGCTTTGGTATGGTGTGATCACGTAGTCAAAGAAAGAGTTCGAACCTTGGATCCTCAAATCAGCACATGGGAGCATATGAAGGCACTAATGAGGGCTAGGTTCGTTCCACCTCACTATGCCCGAGAGCTTCGACATCGGCTGGAAAATTTGAGACAAGGCTCACTTAGCACTGAGGAAGTCTATACGAATATGCAAGTTGCTATGGTGAAGGCCAACGTTCTAGAGGATGAAGAAAACACTATGGCAAGGTACCTTTGTATTCTGAATTCTAATTTGGCTAATGAGGTTGATATGTATCCATACAGCACCATGGAGCAATTACTACACTTGGCCATCAAGGTGGAAAGGAAGACTAAGGTGCGAAACCGGGACTACAAGCCACCTCCCGGGACGCCCACTGCGTGGAAAGCACAAAATAGCCGGCTGCATAACCCCAGCAGGGAGCAAGGAGGCCGGAAGGAGGAGAGGAAATCCACACCTATGGGCCAAGAAGGGCAAAGAAGGTCTTCTACACCGTCCACTACACCACGATCCTTGAATGAGCCTTCAAGTGATCATAGAAGGAGTACTCCTATCTCTAACTCTAGAACTAGGGACATTGTGTGTTTTAAATGCCAAGGTAGAGGTCACATGAGTAGAGAATGTCCTAATAAACGCACTTTGATCATAAATCATGTAGGAGAGTATGAGAGTGAGGATGATGTGGAATTAGATGATGAAAATGCCTTAAATGATTACAATGAACTAAATGAGAATGATGATTGCATTGAGTATGAACAAGGTGAATCTTTGATAGCTAGGAGAACTTTCCATGTCCAACTAGCACCTTGTGAGGATAACCAACGTGAAAATCTGTTTCATACTAGGTGTAGCATTACAGGAAAACTGTGTAATGTGATAATTGATGGAGGAAGTTGTTGCAACATAGCTAGCACTGAAATGGTACACAAATTACAACTTCTTACATTTTATCACCCTAGGCCATATAAACTACATTGGATGAATGAGTGTGGAGAACTTAAGGTCAATAAGCAAACTAAGGTCAATATAACATTAGGATCATATGAGGATGTTATTACATGTGATGTTGTTCCTATGAATACTTGTCACTTGTTGCTTGGTCGTCCATGGCAATATGATAGGAAAGTTGTCCATGATGGGTTTTCTAACAAGTATAGCTTTGAGTATAAGGGTAAAACTTTAACACTTAAACCTATGACACCTTTACAAATAGCCGAGTACTATGAGAACAAGAGGGTAGAGCAAGGAACCCCTCCAAAGCTTAAGAACACACGACCTAAGAGTAAAGAGAACAAAACCCATCAAACATTGTTAGTACAACCAACAAGTAGCTATCTTGAGTCTAGGAATGAATATGTTACTAACTATGCTTCTATTGATGTGCTAATGATGAGTTTGTGTAAATCTCTAGTGAATGTGCCACATGACTCTACGAACCCACTTCCTAGATCTATTCAGGGGCAGTTAGACGAATTTAGAGACGTTTTCTTGAGGAGATTCCAGCCGGCTTGCCGCCCATTAGGGGCATTGAATACCAAATAGATTTAATACCCGGAGCCACTCTTCCCAATAGGCCCGCCTATAGGATGAACCCTACGGAAGCCCAGGAAATTCAGAACCAAGTTCAAGCCTTGCTAGATAAGGGGTATTTGCGGGAAAGCCTTAGTCCTTGTGCCGTTCCCGTCCTGCTAGTACCCAAGAAGGATAATACTTGGAGAATGTGCGGGAAAGCCTTAGTCCTTGTGCGGGAAAGCCTTAGGGGCATTGACAGATCACAATTAACACGTAATGGAGACTTACAACTTAATGTAAGAGCGAAGGGTAGACTTCACAAGCCAGGAGACGTTTTGTCTTCTTTAGAGATAAGAATTTTAAGAGGAATCACAACGCCAGTATCGAATGGATCGAAGCCCTGTAACATAGTCAACAGAGATTTGGGAGGAAGTATTACAAACAACGCCGATTAAGGAACCTGTGCTTGTGAGAATCGTGTGGTAGACTCAAGAGCCCAGGGTAACCCCATTTATAACAGAACATAGGTCATCAACATAGACGGTCCTTGTAAGGGGACTACAATTGGGAGGTAATTAAAAATCATCGGAATTACAAGACGCTTACCATCTATCGTGGAGTGTTAGGAACGACTTTTGACGTCACGAGAATGGCACAACAAGACTTGAGAAAGATAGTGTCCCAAGGAAGCAAAAGAGGGAAAGATAAGACGAACTAAAGAAGGATAAAAGGATTAATCTAGTAGGTGGTATGCACCAAAAGTTTAATACCAGTAGAGGTATGAAATGGCGATAAGTCAAATATAGATTGTTCGATGTCAACCAAGGACGTGCAAGTGTTGTTTGGTATTGACGAGTTATATACCGTTAAGAAAAGATAATTGCGACTGTGGATTTATGGGGTAGTTTTACCGACGCCTGGGCGGATTTCCTCAAGTATGCAACAACAATCTTCTTAGATAACTAAAGGTAAAGAGAACCGTGTTAGAGGTTACTTCTTGGTTGTTTAAGATCAAACTCCGGTCGAGTCTAGTAGTTTAGATCCGTGTTAAAAGAAATAAGGAGGTAAAAGGAAGATGGTTTTTTTTTCTAATCAGGATTTTATTTCAAGAATAAAATTAAGGAAAGTACTTGGCACTTCATCCGGTTAATCATTTTAGACTGACAGAACACGTCCTCATGAATACGGGGTGACAACAAAATAACCAGAGTAGCGCAGTGGAAGCGTGGTGGGTACTAACCCACAGAGCAAGAAGCTCAAGGGTGTTGATGGATGTCTTGTCGAGTTTAAGATGGGGATAGTAGGTGAAATGTATTCTAGTTGGAAGGAACGTGAGATAGGCTATGTGAAGTTACTGAAAATATTGTACAGAAACTTATGTGCATGTAGAGGTAAAAGAAGGAGGTTGGTACCCTATTATGGATCCGAGTGAAGAGTGATGGCTTTGTTACATGTTGCCAGGCAAGTAGTTTTGGAATTTTATACCTAACGGAGTACGTTAGAGTGAGTTCTTGATGAATTGAGAGAAGAATTAACGATGTAATAAAAGTATTGTGCAAGGTTTGCATTAGAAAGCTCAAAGTGTGTAATTATCATTCTGAGTCAAAGATACATAAGAAAGAGAAGCGACAGGAGTATACTTGCAACCTAGTAACCGTGTTTAAAGAAAGCATAATCTCGGAGTAGATTTTATGGGGAATGTTATGTCAGAACGGATTCAAGTTGCTTTTGTGTCAACTGGATATTATTGGCCTGATAACCATGGTGGATAAAAGAGTGCACTGCTGATGGTATGTTAACAATTATTGAGTAGTTATGATCAAATAACGGTGATAGGAGATCACTTTGTGTCTAATACCGTCATTCCGGACGTATTCTAGGTCACTTAAGATCTTGCAAAATGCGTGATAAACCTAAGTTTGAGCAAACGATATATTTGAGATCTGTAAATAATATAATAATGCCAGGTGAACAAAGAGGATGACCACTAGATTTGATTTTTAGTTGTCTCGAGTGTTAGACCTGAAAAGGGTAACGGTGACGATTCCGTACATGAGGAACATGATGACTGAGTAATATTAAAAGACAAGACCAAGTGGGTCGTGATACGAAGAGCATTGGGCACTTGGTAAGTGTTGGTGGATGTCAAAGACCTTTGGCCTGAGTGGGTAGTCAGAACCTTTTCAGAAGGTCGGAAGCAAGTGGTCATAACGAAGGGAAGGAAGTTGAATAGATTAATTTTCGTAGGGTCATCAAAGGATCTGGAAGTGAGTTGTGTAAGGCAACCATTGGAAGTTTTAAAGCGGTTTAAAAATGACTGATGGACTAATATTCCTCACCCTATTGGAGAGTGCAGCTTCAGTTTTCCACGGAGACTAAGTCTGGGAACTGAGTTTGGGATTTTCAGTTGGAGAGATACCTACCAGACACGAGTTAGGTCATCAGATTAGAGGATTAGCCAGTTGAGCCGGATGATACCGGTGAGATATCCGGTAACCACTCTAGAACGTGGTAACATATGCTGGTGATCTAAATACCTGAAAGGTTTTAAGATTTAGTGGTATTATGAAAATCCGATAAGGCTACTTAAGATATTGGGGATAGTAAGAGACGTAACATTTCAAAGACTTATGTAGCGATAGTTATAACCTCGGGAGTAACGAGCTAGGACTTGACCTTGTTTGTGTGATATTGTTTGACTGCTTGTTTATTTCATGATTGAGTGTTTAGTCAGTGATGGGTTCTTTTGGTAACCTTGATGTGCGGGATACTTAGATGTGGAAACGACAAGACTTTTGTGTATTGACCAAACACACCCTTTTGGTGCCTTAAAGGCCGATCAGGATTTTCTTACCCTAAGTTTCGGGACGAAACTTATTTTGAAGGGGATCTGATGTAACGACCGGATTTTTCGTTACGCTTTAATAGGGTTAGAGGGGTTTAGAAAACGAAATTAAAAAAAATTAGTGAAACTAGGATAAACAAGTTTATTTATGGAAGTCGTTTAATTAAGTACCTTGTCCTAAGTTTCGGGACGAAACTTATTTTAAGGGGGTACTTATGTGATACCCGAAATTTTTATTCCGTCTAATTCCGCCGTTGACGGTTTCCTTTTCTAATTTAACTCATTTATATGTTAAGTCTTCCATCATTTAAATAAAATGATTTATATCAAAGGTGGAGTTATCAAGCTAGAAGTTGAAAAGACTCAAGTTGAAGGATGCCCGAGTGGGTGATGAAAAACGCTTGGAGAGACCTTTATTACTAAATTCATGTGAGGCGAAGTGGTAGGCCAGTAGTACACTCCGTCAACGCAAGGACTTTTAAAAATGTTCGTGTGGGACTGGAGGTCACATAGAAGAATTTTGCCGGATAACGGCATAGGATGTATTTTTTTCTGAGTTTTGAAATTGAAATCACGTTTTTGCCATCTCAGGAACACATATGACGTTTGACAACTTGAACAAGACATTGGGAGTAGATTTGAAGAGGGAACCCGAGTGTGTTATCGAAAGTGCCTTACTATTGCCAACTTGAATATCAACAAGACTAGTGGTGACTAGCACCACTGTCAACCACTGACTATTGGTTCAAATTAGTTGTGATATTCTCTTGAGGTGAGGAAGGGAATCGAACTAATGGTGGTGGTTTAATGGTAGGGTGTAAGGATTTAAAGACCCGGTATTTGTTGAGGACATGTCCTACTTGAAAACTCAAATTGAAAGAGCCTTAGTTTGTTAGGGATCCCTCCCCTGCGCTATGATGTGGCCGCAGGAGTGTTACTTTAAAACTCCAAATCCACAAGACTTGGGGCGCTACTGGGCTAAGATCTCACAATGGATCCTGACCCTAGCATGACAACAAGTTCACTGGATCTTACAACAAGACACATATAGATATGAACCAAATACATAAAACTGTAATAATATACATCAAAAGATTTATAACATCACAGCCTAGTACTACACGGCAAACACATGTACAAAACATCCCAACACCCTCGCACAACCTAGTGTACGGAAGCTCTTAGTGTTCGCCCCTAAACGTGCGTGCAAATAAGTTTTAATTATAAAACTAGAATCAAGCAAGCGAACCCGCAGTGTACGGATCGGCGTAGATTAGCAAGTATTCCAGAGTATCGAACACAGGGATTTGGGGAGAATAAATTCGATCGTAGGTTATCAAGCAAGTGAATATAAGAGCTTTGCAAATTATTGGGAAAACAACAATCCTAAAGATCCAAGTATCCAGCTGTGGCAATCGATTCAAGATATACTTAATGATATAAAGACAGAGTTGAGATATGTAAAGATATGCTAATGTAAGGTAATCGTACGGTGAATTTCCAAAAACCTTATATGACTCACCTACAAGACACTCTCTATATAGGTTGTTGAGGCTTCAATATAGAAAGGTTCTAAAGACAAGAATTAATGTCAAATACCCAAACTTGTAATCCAAGGATCAAGACTACCTAAATCGATTAAGGTTGTGACACTCACAATCGAGGTAGAGGTTGTTGAGGCTTCACTACCACCTAGAAAAGGCAAGCCTAAACTAAGTTAAAGCAAATCTTTAACTTTGGATTAAATTAAAAACAGATTCGTAAACTTAAGGGAAATTACGGGTAGATCTTGAGATTCCACGGTCGTGGAACTCAAGAACAAACCGTGATTTAGGGTTCGTCGACGATTCTCTCTAACTCTCAGGGTCTAATCTATTTACAATCGATCTATCATCATCTAAGCCACAACTATCAACCCTTCACCTTAGAATTGTTAAGGGTTTTTAGCCAACAATCATCATTATGATATCAAATTCAAAGATTAAAAGATTGAAAGATGAAAACATCCGAAAACTTCCAATAAACTTCAAACCAATCTCAAAGTCACAATCAAGAACGAATATCGTCACTAGATTCGGGAATAGAACAACAAACACAATCTTAGATAAGAAGGAAGAACGGGATGTCAATCCGTCTTCTAAATCAAACCTAAGTAAGAAGAGGGATCTTCTTACAAACAATCTTCCGAATCTTCAACCTTCCGTCAATCCGGAAATCTCCACAGCAATCTCCACCAAAAGTGCGAGATTAGGGCCACTCCAAGGATGAGCGCAAATTAGTCTTTTGCAAGAATCGCCAAAATCTCCAAATCGCAGCGTAGGCGGAAGTGTAAAGCGAGGTTGCAAAAGTGCGTCTAAGCGAAGGTGACGGAATCTCCCTTCGTCCGTCTTTTCATAGGGCAAGATGAAATATCGGCCCGGCCCAATCTTCACAAGATCGTGGCTTCAAAATGTGGCGAAAAAGATCGCCAAGATCACGGTCGTGGAAGGTTCCACGACCGTAATTTAGAGCGTGGAAATCAACACGGTTTGAACCAAGGATTCCACGACCGTAAAAGCTTCTGGAATGAACCACGCTTCTCCTGCAGGGTTCCACGGCCGTGGAACTGAACGTGGTTTGTAGTACGGCCGTATTTTAGAGCGTGGTTTAGGGCAAGAACGTGATTCTTCCCTAGCCTCGTGCATTCCTGAAGTTGACACTCATTTTGCTCCTAAGAATGCCCTCAATCCATGGACATACTCAATCAACTCATCCTTGCTCGATTCCGTCCGGAAATGGCTCTCAATCACCTATAATCAACATAAAGCTTGTGTAGACATCTATATCGGCAATATAGGCAAACTAGCTCACAATTGCAACAATGCTAAATCAAAGACTATCAATATGAATCAAATACACTTAGAAAACGTGCCTAAAATATCACAATATTTCATGCTAACAAATAACCCCATACTTGCAACTTGCTTGTCCCTAAGCAAGGTCTTTCAAAAGCTTTCAAAACAAGAGTTATGATGAAATATGTGTACCTTCTCAAAGCAATACTTTTTTTTGGATGAATGTGCCTTCTAAAGAATAGATCATTCTCAAACCTTGCTTCAATCGTTTATAAGACTTTCATACACTTAATCAAAGAGTGAAAGGTAAAGAAAACTCATGAATCAATCAAACTTCTATACAAGCATCATAACCCTTAAACATTATCAAACTCAAACATAAGAAACTTCAATTTAGATCACCAAGTCATATAACATTCTTTTGATCTTAAGAACTTTCAAAGAAAAGGTCTAGAATGTGGAAAGGGAAGGAAACTTTAAGGAAATGTGGTGCATGAATCCGGAAAAGTAAACAACTACTCTTCTTCTTCTTTTGCGGTTTCCGCAACATCTTCAACTTAGGGCTTCGCTCTATTCTTTTCATTTTTCGACTTTACTTTTGGAGTTATGGACAAAGGTGCACAAAAACCGAAGCCTAGGAGATTGGCGTTTCTCAATTTTTATGAGATGCCTCAAACCCTTAGCGCACATACCATAATCCGCTAGGAATATTGCTCAATCCGACTTTGGCAAGACACAAACACTCAGCTAAGTGAATGGTGCCGAGTTACTCATCGTCATGATTGACTTCCCCAAACTTAGAATTTCTTTCTATTCTTTTGATTGCAAATAAATTGCTCTCATGGCCCTCCCACATCAAACATGCCTTTTTCATTCACTTCTCCAAATTCCCGGATAGGTAAAGGAGGTCAATATTTCAATGAGGAGCAAAAATGATCAAAGAAAGAAGAAAGAAAAATCGAATTGCCTTAATCATCTCAACAAGAAGTATAAGAACTTATAGTGTGATTTCAATTTCAATTTCTCAACATGATTTAGGTAATATTCATCACATTATGAAATTTGCAAAAGAGGTATAATCAACTCACTTAGTTTCTTTTTCAATTCACTATTCTTTTAAGCATGCAATTGTCATCAAACTCAATTCACAAGTAGTGATTATCATAGAAATCATCTCAATTCATTAGTAGCACAAAATTTTCAAAATTTTTCAATTTTTATGGGTCTTTCAAGTTCTTTTTCATGCAATGCAATAATGAAACGTGCAACAATATAATGAACATGCAATGTTAGTCTCGAATAAAAGCAAACTTAGTGAGTAAGAGTTATTACAAGCTTTTAGTACATCCCACCCCATACTTAGGACGAACATTGTCCCTAATGATCATAAGAAAGAAAGAAAAGAAAGAAAAGAAAAAGAAACTCACAAAGTGGCGGTGGAATGGCTAAAGCGAACGGTCATGCAATCAATCACTGCGGCGTTGGTGGAGGCGGGAATGGAGAGAAGCTAGGATCATAAAACCGCCCAACTTGCTGGCGGTAGACATCCCTCATCATGTGGTCGAGGTCGTCTAAACGTCCGTCTCTAGCATCGGCTCGGATCTCCAATGCTCCTACTCTCTCTGAAAGGCCAGTAGCCCAATCCGGCATCTGCTCATACCATCCCGGAGCCTGACTATACCATGCTGGAGCGTCGGATGGTGCTGGTGCTGGTGCTGATGGCTGCTCTGTGGACCAAGGAGGTGGAGCTCCGTACCATGCAGGAGGTGTGGTCATCCATGTAGGTCTCTCACTCACGCTAGCGCGGCGAGAAGACGAGCCTGAAGCTCTAGCTGGACGTGGAGAACGTCTAGGTGCATCGGGGGCCGCCTCCGGCTGATCCGGAAACGTGCCAAACTCCTGCTCGGCTCCTCGTCCACCCTCAAACTGATATCTCATATCCTCCTCCTCAACAACTGGTGGTGGGACATATGGGGGAGCTACAATCCTGTTCGCATGCATAGCAGCGAACGTCTCCTTCCAATTATGGCGTCCCGCCATAATGGAGTACTCCGGCAGCCACTCTATACCCCTACCTGTCCTGCTCTCCCAAGGCATGGCCGCATAAGGCGGACCTCTATGAGTGGGGAAGATGAGCCCTCTAGTCATGAAGGCATGAAGACCTAAAGGAACGGCCGGTATGCGGGTACAGGCAGAAAAATCAACACCCATGCTCCTAGCAAGGTGGGTAACTATCCCACCATATCCGATGTTGCCCTTCTTCTTGTTCTTGAGCTTGCTCATAGTAGCAGCCAAGAGGGTGGCACAGTCAGCTCTGCGCCCATACAGCATGGAGTAAAGCAAAAAGAGCTCATCCGTCTTGATCTTTTGGGGCGTCTCCGTCCGAGGAAAGAGACACTCCGAAAGAACACGATGAGCAATCTTCAAGGCTAGGTGGTACATCAACCTAGCCTTGGTATCAGCAGGTTGCCAACGGTCCTCGTCGGCGTAAATCATCGCTACCTCCTCCCCGGCAACGGCGCCAAAAACTTGTTCGCCCCTAAACGTGCGTGCAAATAAGTTTTACTTATAAAACTAGAATCAAGCAAGCGAACCCGCAGTGTACGGATCGGCGTAGATTAGCAAGTATTCCAGAGTATCGAACACAGGGATTTGGGGAGAATAAATTCGATCGTAGGTTATCAAGCAAGTGAATATAAGAGCTTTGCAAATTATTGGGAAAACAACAATCCTAAAGATCCAAGTATCCAGCTGTGGCAATCGATTCAAGATATACTTAATGATATAAAGACAGAGTTGAGATATGTAAAGATATGCTAATGTAAGGTAATCGTACGGTGAAGTTCCAAAAACCTTATATGACTTACCTACAAGACACTCTCTATACAGGTTGTTGAGGCTTCAATATAGAAAGGTTCTAAAGACAAGAATTAATGTCAAATACCCAAACTTGTAATCCAAGGATCAAGACTAACTAAATCGATTAAGGTTGTGACACTCACAATCGAGGTAGAGGTTGTTGAGGCTTCACTACCACCTAGAAAAGGCAAGCCTAAACTAAGTTAAAGCAAATCTTTAACTTTGGATTAAAGTAAAAACAGATTCATAAACTTAAGGGAAATTACGGGTGGATCTTGAGATTCCACGGTCGTGGAACTCAAGAACAAACCGTGATTTAGGGTTCGTCGACGATTCTCTCTAACTCTCAGGGTCTAATCTGTTTTCGATCGATCTATCATCATCTAAGCCACAACTATCAACCCTTCACCTTAGAATTGTTAAGGGTTTTTAGCCAACAATCATCATTATGATATCAAATTCAAAGATTAAAAGATTGAAAGATGAAAACTTCCGAAAATTTCCAATAAACTTCAAACCAATCTCAAAGTCACAATCAAGAACGAATATCGTCACTAGATTCAGGAATAGAACAACAAACACAATCTTAGATAAGAAGGAAGAACGGGATGTCAATCCGTCTTCTAAATCAAACCTAAGTAAGAAGAGGGATCTTCTTACAAACAATCTTCCGAATCTTCAACATTCCGTCAATCCGGAAATCTCCACAGTAATCTCCACCAAAAGTGCGAGATTAGGGCCACTCCAAGCTAAAAAAGATATATTCCTTTTTTAGCTTGAGTTACTTGAAGACTAAGAAAGAAATTTAACTCTTCCATCAAGCTCATTTCGCATTCTCCACACATAATATCTGAAAATTTCTTGCATAGAGAATCGTTAGTAGCACCAAATTATATATCATCTACATAGATTTGTACTACTAATAAATCGTTGCCTTTGGTTTTGAGAAACAATATTTTGTCAATCAAACCTCTTTTGAAATCATTTTCAAAGAGATACTTGGATAATCTTTCATACCAAGCTCGAAGAGCTACCTTAAGACCATAAAGAGTTTTGTCCAATTTAAAAACATGATCCAGAAAATCATCATTTTCAAAACCGGGAGTTTGAGCAATTTAGACTTCTTCTTCTAAGAATCCAATAAGAAAAGCATACTTAACATCCATTTGAAAAAGCTTTATGTTCATGAAGGATGCAAAAGCAAGTAGCATACGTATGGCTTCTAATCCGGTAACCGGAGCAAAAGTCTCTTCATTATCAATTCCTTCTTCTTTGGTTATAGTCTTGAGCTACAAGTCGTTCTTTAATTCGAATGACTTTACCATGTTCATCCAACTTGTTTTAAAACACCCATTTTGTTCCTAAAGAACCGGTAGGTGAAATAAATAAGCTAAAAGATACTCTAGAAGGGGGGGTTGAATAAAGTAAGAGAACTTTTCGCAAACCAAATCTCAAGGCCTTGAAACTCCTTTCAAGGGCCTTGATGTCGATCTATGCTCTTAATGAAACTTTGATTTCAAGGGCTTTGAAACAACTTTCAAGGGCCTTGACTTCGTGCTCCTGCAAAACAAAGTTAGTCACAATAAAGTATATATGGTGCGGAATTGAAAAGATCGACACGAGGATATGTTTACGAAGTTCGGCTCTAAATAACATACTCTCCGTCCCAGGGTATAGCATTAGGATCTAACTATCTATTATCAGCTTGAAAGAGTCCTAGATACAAACTAGAAGAAATCCGCTTCTTCTCTCACTATATCCAATGCTACGATCTAGCTCCAACTCTCAACATAGCTATAATAGTCTAGTTACTTCGCAGAGTAACACACACTCTAGTATAACATTGTTTAGATCTTCCAATGGAGCTCTTATGTTTTCTCTCTCTAAGGGCATAAAGCTTTTGCGTAAAAGAGAGAAAGAAAAACAACGAATGAAGATGATTTAGTTGCTTGAAGACGTAAAGATGTTTTCGGTATATGCTTGTGTCTCTTTTATTCTTCGACCATCATCTTCATTTATACTCTTCTATGGAGAGGTCTTCTAGCCGTTGGAGAGATGACCGTTTGAAGATGAATCTTCTTCTCCGTGAAGATCGTTTCTTGCTTCGAGATAAGGTAGACGTTGCAGATCTTCAACTCCTGAGAACACGTCGAGTCCTTAGCTCCTTAATCTTCTCGTTCTTTGTTGAACCGAAAGAGAAGATATTTTTCCGCTTTTCTATTTTAGAAAATCTTCTGAAAAGATTCTCTAATCTTCGGTTGAGATCTTCAGTTGTAAAAGATCTTCCCTGAAATCTTTCTGTTGAGCAATTCCTTCCTCGAAAATCTTTTGTACATTTGAATCCTTGTTTCGTCGTGCAACTATATAACTCCAAGGCCTTTGAGATCGTCCCTTTGTAAACGCTATCTTCCTTGTCCTTAAGTTATACTTCAAGGCCCTTGACATTCGATAAGGCATGCACTGAATTCAAACCAACCAAGCATCTAGAGAATATATGATACGGAATTGTCCGTGAATGAGTCGATCTAGGTACAATGATCCCGAATCCGGCTGAATGAGGCGAATCCAGATGCGGAATGAAATGTAGATGGTAAATGAACGCAGGAAGGTGTAGAGAAGAACCAAAGAGAGTCAACGAAGGAACCAAGGCTGAAGAGCCAAAACCCCAATCGTGAATGCTCTAGACCCGTCTCCAATACAACTTTACACTAGCTCCGGCTGGACTAGCACAAAGAGGGACTCGTGAAGGCTCGAAGCACCAATCCGAAGGCGGTTGACACAAACAAGCTCAGCCAAGCAACAACAGCAATGCCAACCAAAAACTCTCTTGTTCTTTGATTGATTTTGTGAAATGATTAAAAATGTAATTCTAAGCAATTGGGAATAACGTAACTAATCAGCAGCTAAAGAGGCTATATATATAGACTCTTTTATCTAGACAAAAATAAAGAAAAGAAAACTAAACATTAGTGGGAAGGTGGTAATAAGAGAGCTTCCTCTAATATAGCTAACAACTTAACAAACAACTAATTCAGCATGAAAGTAGGCTGACTTATTCAAACAACTCCAAGGAGTGAGTTGGACGATTTTAAGAGCAAATTGGACTATCCGAATGGGCTGAATTGTTCGACAGATCCATGAGTGATTTGGCTGTGTTTTAAGAGCCCAAATGATGATCCGAATGAGCTGAATTGTTCTCTTGGGCCTCCCTGAACGTGATCAGCTTGCTATCCTCTTGGCTGCCTTGGACGTGAGCAGCTGCCTCCCCTCTTGGGCTGCATTGGACGTGAGCAACAACCTCCCCTCTTGGGCTGCATTGGACGTGAGCAATAACCTTTCCCCTTGGGCTGCATGGGACGTGAGCAACAGCCTATCCTCTTGGGCTGCCTTGGACGTGAGCAACGTCTGCATGGTCTCCTCGAGCTGCATGGGAAGTCAACACGTCGGCATGGTCTCCTTGCTTGGTTCGCTTGCTCCTACATTCACCAAAAGATTAACACATGATGTATGGAAATTAAATGGTTCACGCATTGTGTCAAGCAATAGCACGTCCCTTGACGTAACTTCTTGGATCTCCTTAGCTCTTGCTCTAGTAATGGGACCTTGATATCTTCCATGTGATGGTCCTACATCATCCACTCCTTCTTGGATAGGGGCTCAAATCTCCTACGTTAAAAATGGTACTAACTCCATACTCTTCCGGTAAGTCCAACACATATGCATTGTCGTTAATCCGGTGTAAGACTTTGAATGGTCCATCACCCCGTGGTGCTAGCTTGGAATGGCGTTTTGTCGGAAACCGCTCTTTCTTTAGATGTAGCCAAACTAAGTCGCCGGGCTAGAAAACCATCTTCCGATGTCCTTTGTTATTCCGAGCTGCAGTTTCAACGCCCTTCTTATCAAGTGCAGCCTTGGTCTTAGCATGAAGTTCCTTAATGTAGTCCGCCTGTTCCAAAGCATCAAAAGCTACTCGATCCTTTCGAGGAATCGTTAATAAGTCCAAAGGAGTTAAAGGGTTAAATCCATAAACACATTTGAAAGGTGATAACGAAGTGGAAGAATGCATGGCGCGATTATAAGCAAACTCAATATGTGGTAACATGTCTTCCCATTCTTTTAAGTTATCTTTCAACATGGTTCTAAGGAGGGTCGTTAGGGTCCTATTGGCGACTTCCGTTTGCCTATCTGTTTGGGGATGACTAGAGGTCGAGAATAGTAATCTAGTGCCCATTTTTCCCCAAAGCGTTTTCCAAAAGAAACTCAAAAACTTGACTTCCCTATCACTAACAATAGTTTTAGGTATTCCATGCAATCTCACTATTTCCTTAAAGAAAAGATTAGCAACATTATATGCATCATCAGTTTTATGACATGGAATAAAATGTGCCATTTTAGAGAATCTATCTACTACCACAAAAATGGAATCTCTTCCTTTCTTAGTCCTAGGTAGTCCAACAATGAAATCCATACTTATATCTTCCCAAGGGCCATTAGGCGTTGGTAAGGGTGTATACAGCCCGTGGGGTTGTACCCTAGCTTTGGCCTTAAGACATTCAATGCACCTTTTCAGCATGTGTTCTACATCCCTTAACATATGAGGCCAATAAAAGTGAGTTTGCAACATGTGATAAGTTTTGTCCCTCCCAAAATGCCCCATTAAACCTCCTTTATGGGCTTCTTCCACCAATAAGATCCTAAGGGAACATCTAGGTATGCAAATCTTATCCACTTTAAACAAGAAAGCTTCAAACACAAAATACTTATCATAAGGGCCTTGAGTAGTGCATCTATGAAATATCTTCCCAAATTCATAATCATCCACATATAATTCTTTAATGTAAGTAAAACCTAACATCCTAGAATCCAAGGTGGTGATTAAAGTGTATCTCCTAGACAATGCATCCGCTACGACATTAACCTTTCCTTTCTTATACTTGATAATGTAAGGAAAGGTTTCGATGAACTCCATCCACCTACCATGCCGCCTATCTTAGCTTATCTTGGCTCCTAAAGTGTCTAAGTGAATCATGATCGGTTTTCAAAACAAACTCTTGAGGCCAAAGGTAATGTTGCCATGTTTTGAGTACTCTAAACAAGGTATACAATTCTTTGTCATAAGTGGAGTAGTTTAAGCATGCACCCTTCAATTTTTCACTAAAGAAAGCTAGAGGCTTACCTTCTTGCATAAGGACGCCGCCAATACCAATACCGGACGCGTCGCATTCAACCTCAAAGGGTTTAGTGAAGTCCGGTAGAGCGAGTAGTGGTGCATGGGTGAGGCGTCTCTTGAGCTCTTCAAAGGCTCTTTGTTGCGGTTCATTCCACTCAAAAGGAACCTTCTTTTTGGTCAAAGTCGTGAGTGGTGCTGCAATAGTACTAAAATCTCTCACAAATCTTCTATAGAATGTAGCTAGGCCATGGAAACTCCTCACGTCGCCAACCGACCTAGGAGTGGGCCATTCATTGATTGCCTTCACCTTGTCCTCATCCACTTACAAACCATTGGCACTTACTACAAAACCAAGAAAAATCACTCGGTTAGTATAGAAATCACACTTTTGAATATTAGCATACAAGTATTCTATACGCAATGTAGCAAGCACATCTCTCAAATGATTTTCATGCTCTTTTAAAGTCTTACTATAGATAAGAATGTCATCAAAGTAGACTACAACAAATAAACCAATATAAGGTCTCAAAATATGATTCATTAATCTCATGAAAGTATTAGGACCGTTAGTTAAGCCAAAAGGCATTACTAGCCACTCATAGAGTCCAAATTTGGTTTTAAAACCTGTTTTCCATTCATTCCCTTCCCTCATTCTAATTTGATGGTAGCCACTCCTAAGGTCAATCTTAGTGAAAAATGTAGCTCCATGTAACTCATCAAGCATATCATCTAAACGGGGAATCGGGTGTCTATACTTGATAGTAATGTTATTGATTGCTCTACAATCAATACACATTCTCCAAGTATTATCCTTCTTGGGTACTAGCAGGACGGGAACGGCACAAGGACTAAGGCTTTCCCTCACATACCCCTTATCTAGCAAGGCTTGAACTTGGTTCTGAATTTCCTGGGCTTCCGTAGGGTTCATCCTATAGGCGGGCCTATTGGGAAGAGTGGCTCCGGGTATTAAATCTATTTGGTGTTCAATGCCCCTAATGGGCGGCAAGCCGGCTGGAATCTCCTCAGGAAAAACGTCCCTAAACTCGTCTAACAGCCCCTGAATAGAACTAGGAAGTGGAATCGTAGAGTCATGAGGTACATTTACTAGAGATTTGCACAAACTCATCATTAGCACATCAATAGAAGCATAGTTAGTGACATATTTATTCCTAGACTCAAGATAGCTACTTGTTGGTTGTACTAACAATGTTTGATGGGTTTTGTTCTCTTTACTCTTAGGCCGTGTGATCTTAGTGTGGAGGGGTTCCTTGCTCTACCCTCTTGTTCTCATAGTACTCGGCTATTTGTAAAGGTGTCATAGGTTTAAGCGTTAAAGTTTTACCTTTATACTCAAAGCTATATTTGTTAGAAAACCCATCATGAACAACTTTCCTATCATATTGCCATGGACGGCCAAGCAGCAAGTGACAAGCATTCATAGGCACAACATCACATGTAATAACATCCTCATATGATCCTAATGTTATATTGACCTTAGTTTGCTTATTGACCTTAAGTTCTCCACACTCATGCATCCAATGTAGTTTATATGACCTAGGGTGATAAAATGTAAGAAGTTGTAATTTGTTTACCATTTCAGTGCTAGCTATGTTGCAACAACTTCCTCCATCAATTATCACATTACACACTTTGCCTTTAATACTACACCTAGTATGAAACAGATTTTCACGTTGGTTATCCTCACAAGGTGCTAATTGGACATGCAAACTTCTCCTAGCTATCAAAGATTCACCTTGTTCATACTCAATGCAATCATTGTGCTCATTTTGTTCATTGTCATCAATTAATGCATTTTCATCATCTAATTCCACATCATCCTCACTCTCATATTCTCCTAGATGGTTTATGATCAAAGTGCGTCTATTAGGACATTCTCTACTCATATGACCTCTGCCTTGCCATTTAAAACACACAATGTCCCTAGTTCTAGAGTTAGATATAGGAGTACTCCCTCGATGATCACGTGAAGGCTCATTCAAGGATCGTGGTGTAGTGGACGGTGTAGAAGACCTTCTTTGCCCTTCTTGGCCCATAGGTGCCGACTTTCTCTCTTCCTTCCGGCCTCCTTGATCCTTGCTGTGGTTAGGCAGCCGGCTCCCTTGTGCTTTCCAAGCGTTGGGCGTCCCATGAGGTGTCTTGTATTCCCGGTTTCGCACCTTAGTCTTCCTTTCCACCTTAATGGCCAAGTGTAGTAATTGCTCCATGGTGCTGTAGGGATACATATCAATTTCATTAGCCAAATTAGAATTCAGAATACGAAGGTAACTAGTCATAGTGTTTTCTTCATCCTCTAGAACGTTGGCCTTCACCATAGCAACTTGCATATTCGTATAGGCTTCCTCAACGCTAAGTGAGCATTGTCTCAAATTTTCCAGCCGTTGTCGAAGCTCTCGGGTATAGTGAGGTGGAACGAACCGGGACCTCATTAGTGCCTTCATATGCTCCCATGTGGTGATTTGAGGATCCAATGTTCGAACTCTTTCTTTGACTACGTGATCCCACCATACCAAAGCATAGCCTTGGAACTCAAAAGCGGCTAGCTAAACCTTCCTAGGCTCGCTGAAGTTGTGACACAACCAGATCTGCTCAACTTTAGTTTCCCACTCCGTGTAGACGTCGGGATCACACTTTCCTTCAAAGACGGGAATTTTGATTTTGACTTTGCCGAGTCCGTCTTGCTCTTGATAGGGTCGAAGGTTATCTCGTTCTCGTCCTTGCCTTGGCTGCTGGAATGGCCGATTATAACCTTCCCAAGTGTGGTCCTCAAAAGGAGCTTCATTCCGTCGCTGAAAGTTATCAACAAAGGGTGGCATGTTAGAAGCATTAGGGGGTTCGTTGGAATGTAAATTACCTTGATCCGGATGATCCGGCTCTCTAGCAACACGTGAAGGACCGCCAAACTCATAGTTGGTTCTCAAAGGTGGTGTCCCGGCTGGTGGTGTTCGTGCTTCCATAGACTCCACTCGTTTGGATAGGTTAGCTACGGAATCGGACAGTTGTTTCAATAGACTGATCATCTCAGGCGTGACAGTCTCGCTACTCGACTTGCTGGGACTTAGGGACCTGGACATGCTCAAGTAACAAACAAAGAACCGGTTAGGTTAGAAAAGCAAAGATCTCACTTGTGTATCGCTCACTCTCTCGTTGGTATTGCCTAGTTGGTGGCTCGAGTTGTAAGGATCCAACACCTTAAGATCACGATTTCCGAACCTTCTTAGCAACCCTTTGGAACTAGAACTGCTGAAACTGATGTTAGTGTCGGAGATGAATCAAGACACCCCTAATTGGAGTATTGACCGTTGGGTTGGTGTAGGTATGGTGATTTGTGTTTAGAATAACGTAGAAGTTGTTTTGAGAGAGTTTTCTTGTGCTTGATTAATAAAAAAAAAGGGCCAGCCGTTTTTGTGGTCTTTTTTTTTTTTTTTGAAAGATCTCTTAGACTTTGTCAAAGATTTGAGGGAGAGAAGGTAACCAAAACTGATTGCAATGAGAATTGTAGGAGAGCCAGTTACCGAATTGTGTATGCAGCGTTGAGCTCTTCTTGTTTTTTTTTTTGGTTTTGTGTTTACCTCTCTCCTCAAGATGTTGTCCGGCACTAAGAACCCTTGGTTTTTGATTTTGAACACTTCAAGCACAAGTTAAACCTCAATTGGATAAGCAATAGGTTAACAAAGAAGAAAGGAGTGATCAATTGTACCAACTGAGCTCTGATACCAACTGATACGGAATTGTCCGTGAATGAGTCGATCTAGGTACAATGATCCCGAATCCGGCTGAATGAGGCGAATCCAGATGCGGAATGAAATGTAGATGGTAAATGAACGCAGGAAGGTGTAGAGAAGAACCAAAGAGAGTCAACGAAGGAACCAAGGCTGAAGAGCCAAAACCCCAATCGTGAATGCTCTAGACCCGTCTCTAATACGACTTTACACTAGCTCCGGATGGACTAGCACAAAGAGGGACTCGTGAAGGCTCGAAGCACCAATCCGAAGGCGGTTGACACAAACAAGCTCAGCCAAGCAACAACAGCAATGCCAACCAAAAACTCTCTTGTTCTTTGATTGATTTTGTGAAATGATTACAAATGTAATTCTAAGCAATTGGGAATAACGTAACTAATCAGCAGCTAAAGAGGCTATATATATAGACTCTTTTATCTAGACAAAAATAAAGAAAAGAAAACTAAACATTAGTGGGAAGGTGGTAATAAGAGAGCTTCCTCTAATGTAGCTAACAACTTAACAAACAACTAATTCAGCATGAAAGTAGGCTGACTTATTCAAACAACTCCAAGGAGGGAGTTGGACGATTTTAAGAGCAAATTGGACTATCCGAATGGGCTGAATTGTTCGACAGATCCATGAGTGATTTGGCTGTGTTTTAAGAGCCCAAATGATGATCCGAATGAGCTGAATTGTTCTCTTGGGCCTCCCTGAACGTGATCAGCTTGCTATCCTCTTGGGCTGCCTTGGACGTGAGCAATGTCTGCATGGTCTCCTCGAGCTGCATGGGAAGTGAGCACGTCGGCATGGTCTCCTTGCTTGGTTCGCTTGCTCCTACATTCACCAAAAGATTAACACATGATGTATGGAAATTAAATGGTTCACGCATTGTGTCAAGCAATAGCACTTCCCTTGACGTAACTTCTTGGATCTCCTTAGCTCTTGCTCTAGTAATGGGACCTTGATATCTTCCATGTGATGGTCCTACATCAATATAATCAATACATTGTTAGTATATCCAACTACCTCATTTGTGTTAAGTCTTCCATCATCAACACCTGTAAAACATTATAAACAAGGTGGATTTTTCAGTTCCTATGACAGATTGTTGCTTAGGTCTAGACGTGAGAGTCCATACTTTGTTTCTCTCAAATTCATTTAGCTCATTTTGCATGGCAATGATCCAATCTGGTTCTTGAAGTGCTTGAACGTAGTTTTTGGGCTCTACAAAAGACACAAACGCGGAAAAAGCAAAAATTATTTACCCTAGATCGGGTTTGCATACCTTCTTTTGATTTGAGATCACGTTCTCTTGTGGATGATATGAAGAATGTTGGAACTTTCTTCTCTTGAAGATTGGAACGGATTTTGAGATTGAGGCTTAGTTGCTCTACTAGATTCAGGTACCATTGGAGTTGTGCCCTTGTTTCCGATGTAAACGCTTTGAATTTGGGTTTCAAGGTCTTGAGATTATTCTTCAATATCTTGAATTTGTTCTTGCATGTTCTTATCATGAGCCTTAGGGTCTTCTTCTCCTTCAGAATTTTGCTCTCCATGTCGATTTAGAGTCATATTTGTAAAGCTATCACTCAAAATACCACCATTGCTTTCATCAAAAATAAAATGAATACTTTCCTCGACAATTTTTGTACGTTTATTGTAAACCCGATAAGCTTTACTATTAGAAGCGTATCCTATAAAGATAGCTTCATCACTACGTGCATCAAACTTTACAAAATTTTCTTTGTGATTATTATGGACAAAGTATGTACATCCAAGAGGTTTAAAATAGGAAATATTAGGTTTTTGTCCTTTAAAGAGTTCGTAAGGAGTCTTTTTCAAGATAGGACGTATTAAGCATCTATCTAAGATGTAATCGGCCGTGTTAACAACTCAGCCCAAAAGATTTTTGGCAAACTATTTTCTAAAAGCATAGTCTTAAACATGTCCTCCACGGTGCAGTTCTTACGTTCCACAATCCTGTTTTGTTGAGGTGTTCAAGGAGCTGAAAAGTTGTGTGAAATACTATATTTTACACAAAACAAATCAAACTTGAGTTGGTCAAATTCTCTACCATGATCGCTTCTAATAGAGACGATAGGAAGGTTTTTCAAAGTTTGCAACTCCTTACAAAGTTTTGAAAACTAGTACAAAGCTTCCGATTTTTTCCGTAAGAATGAGATCCATGTAAAACGAGAAAAATCATCCACAATGACAAGGATGTATTGTTTTCCCTTGGGAGATTTGACACTCATAGGTCCACATAAATCAATATGTAATAGTTAAATGGGTCGAGAAGAACTTACAACCTTTTTAGGTGTGAATGAACCTCTTGTTTGTTTACCTTGTGTACAAGCCTTACATAGCTTATCAACCTTGATGTTTAGGTTTGGTAAACCACATACCAAATCTTTTGTAATGAGTTTCTTCATCGTATGCATGCTTACGTGACCAAGTCGTCTATGTCAAAGCCTTCGATCGTCAGTCAAGGCCTTGAGACACGTGAATCTTGCTCCTGAAACTTGGTTAGTGCTCATTGAATATACATTGTTGCACCTAGGAGCTGTAAGCAAGACATCACTAGATAATTTATCTTGAACATCACATTTTTCTAAATCAAAGATCAGTTTGTTACCTTTGTCACATATTTGAGAGATGTTAAGCAAATTATATCTCAAGCCGTCAACAAGATAAGCATCATCAATAAAGTTAGATGAATTATAACCAATTTTACCAATGTCAATGATATTACACTTCCCTTTATAACCAAGAGTAATGGTTTCACATAATTGCTTCTTTAAATCTTAAAACAATGAGCTTTTTCCACTCATATGTCTTGAGCAACCACTATCTAGTATCCGTTTATGCTTCTTAACCTTGGTGATATCCTGCAAAACAACAAACTTCAACCTTTCCGTGTGACCAAATGACATATTTTGGTCCATACTCAGGTTCAATCATGTTTGGTGGTCTAGTAAATTTAGGAACCCAGATTTTCTTAACTTGTGTTCTAAGACATAGAGGATAAGTGTTTCTAATGATGTATGGATCATTCATTCTATACTGGCAAGTTGATTTTACATGTCCCTTTTTACAACAAAAGAAAAAAGTGGGCATATGTGAACTTCCTTTAACTATAACAAAAGTGGTAGTCGTTTTTCTTGGAAAGTTCATGTTATAACCAATACCACTCTTGTTAAGTGAGGATTGTTGTTCAACGATCATTCTTTTGAGATTAGCTTTCGAACGAAGGAATTGAATAAGTGCAGCCTTCTGGTCTCTACACCTCACATTTAGATGAATTTTCTCTTTCTCTAGATTAATGCAATCTTGATATAGAGAAGAGATATTGTCCTTAAGAATCGAATTTTCTTATCGCAAGGCCTTGATATTGTCATCAAGGTCTACCTTTCATTGTTGAGGGAAACTTCCAATGACAATTAACTTACTCGTTTCTCTTGTTTGATAAGCTTTTCTCTTAAGGCACTTATCCTAACTCTATGTTCTTTATCACATATGATAATATCATTACGGAATTGTGTAAGTTCTAGATTAAACCGAGACATAATGATACTTACTACTCCATCAATGTAGAGGTTTGGATCCTCTTCTTGATTAGCCATTAAGCATAAGTTTGCTTTATCATTTTCGTCCTCTGACTTATTTTTTGAATCTGAGTCACCCTGTGATGCTACCATAGCCTTCTTCTTTTGATCGCTCTTCCTAAAGTTGTTTCTCTTCTTTTGTGGACAATCCTTTAGAAGATGATCTATTTCACCACATTCAAAACTAGCCAATACTTTAGTTTTCTTATTAAGGTTAGAAAACTTACCTTTGGGTCTTGATGATCGTGGATATTCTTTGTTTGCGAATTGCTTCTTCATTTGCATAATTCTTGCAAGACCTCTTGACATTCAAGGGAAATGGATCTTCCTCATCATCATCGCTCTCTTCATCATCCAATAGAATGTTATCCTTCTTGGATCTTAGAGCAAGGTTCTTTGCATTCGACGATGCCTCTCCATCTTCTTCACTAAGAACCATTTGATGGGTGATTAGCTTTTCAAGTAGGTCATCGAGAGGTAATGTTGTGAGTTTCTTGACCTTCTTCAATTGCGGTCACTTTTGGTCTCCACTTAGCTTTAGGAAAGCATCTTAAGACTTTCCTTACTTTTTCTTTATTCGTGAAGACCTTTCCGAGTGAATCGAGATTGTTCATAATCTCAGTGAATCTTGTGAACATTTCTTTGACCGTCTCGTTTGAAGTCATCTTGAATAATTAATATTGCTTGAGGAAGATGCTTATCTTTGTCCCCTTCACTTGATTCATACGTAACTATTAACTTGTCCTATATTTCATTTGTACTCTTACATGATGTGACATGATTGAATTCGTTAGCATCCAATCCACAATAGAGCAAGTTCATGGCCTTGTAGTTCTTTGGTACACTATCCAAGTCTGTTTGAGTGAATTCAGCTTCCTTTTTTTTTAACTTGGACTCCTTCAACCGTTGTGGTTGGGATTTTTTTGACAAGTTTGAATAATGCTTCATAGTTCCATGTCCTGATCAACAATAAATAACATTAGTGCTTTCCAATGGGCAAAGTTGTCACCCGCAGAAGAGGGGTGGTCAAGATGTGGATCTTCCTTGATTGAGTCCTCCATCACCTACAGAGTTCATGAATAGTCTCACTGATGGTTAAATCAATATACGTGTGTCTAGCTCTGTTACCAATTGAAGAACTGGATAGGTGAATAATAAAGATATGAATACTCTAGTAGGAGGGTTGAATAGAGTATGGGAACTTTTCCCAATATCATATACCAAGGCTTTGAAACTAATCTCATAGCCTTGAAATCGATCTTTCCGCTTAGTGACAAAACTGTTTCTCAAGGCTTTGAAGTGGATATCAAGGCCTTGACTTCAAAACCTACAAAAAGTTGTTATTCATAATACAACGTGATAAATAGTGCGGAATGTAAAAGATCGACACGATGATATGTTTATGATGTCCGGCCCTAACAACCTACTCTCCGCCTAGGGTTTCTGCCCCGAGGATTCTAACTATATATTATCTACTTTTTGAGAGTCCTAGATACAACTTAGAAGAACTTCCCTTCTTCTCTAGCCTCAATGCTACAATTTAGTCAACTCTATTCTAGCAATAATAACTTAGTTACTTTGCTGAGTAACACACTCGAATATAACACTATAATGATATGCCAATAGAGCTCTTGTGTTTATCTCACTCTAAGGAATAAACTAATGTAAGCTTGAGAGGAAGATAAACTTTTGAATCGATGAAGGTGTTCTTGTATGATCGCTTGGAAGACTTGGTTACTTTTCACTTTTAAGCTCTTGTCTTCATCTTTAGTCGACATCTTCATTTATAGTCTTCTACGGAGATCTTCTTTTAGCCTTGTCCCATAGCCATTGTAATGTCTTCTTTCCTCCATAGAATCCGCTGTTGGGTTGAGCTAGATCTTCTTATGTTTTTTGAGCAGTAACCGTTTCAAGATCTTTATCTTCAACGTACTTGAGAGTTGTTAGAGATCTTCAAGTCCTAAATCTTCTCTTCTTTACTTGAAAGCCGTTGGAGATCTTCAAGAATCTTAACCGTAATCTTCTCCTCAACAAACTTCTTACAAGCCGTTGGAGATCTTCTCTTAGGATCTTATCTTCAAACTCCTTCAACCGAGATCTTCTCTCCTAGATCTTTGCGTCGGTTGGATCGTATCTTCAAAAGTCTTCATCCTAGATCTTCCGAGATCTTCATGTTTGGTTAGTTGGCCTTTGAAGATCTTCTCCAAGATTTCCTTCGGTTGCTTAAGCGTCGGCATCTTGATCTTCCCTTTAATGCTTTCCAAGGTCTACACACTTTAACAAACAAAAACCAAGACATGCAATCTAGAAAATAATCAATATTTGTTAAAACCTCATTTATATGTTAAGTCTTCCATCATTTAAACAAAATGATTTATATCAAAGGTGGAGTTATCAAGCTAGAAGTTGAAAAGACTCAAGTTGAAGGATGCCCGAGTGGGTGATGAAAAACGCTTGGAGAGACCTTTATTACTAAATTCATGTGAGGCGAAGTGGTAGGCCAGTAGTACACTCCGTCAACGCAAGGACTTTTAAAAATGTTCGTGTGGGACTGGAGGTCACATAGAAGAATTTTGCCGGATAACGGCATAGGATGTATTTTTTGTGAGTTTTGAAATTGAAATCACGTTTTTGCCATCTCAGGAACACATATGACGTTTGACAACTTGAACAAGACATTGGGAGTAGATTTGAAGAGGGAACCCGAGTGTGTTATCGAAACTGCCTTACTATTGCCAACTTGAATATCAACAAGACTAGTGGTGACTAGCACCACTGTCAACCACTGACTATTGGTTCAAATTAGTTGTGATATTCTCTTGAGGTGAGGAAGGGAATCGAACTAATGGTGGTGGTTTAATGGTAGGGTGTAAGGATTTAAAGACCCGGTATTTGTTGAGGACATGTCCTACTTGAAAACTCAAATTGAAAGAGCCTTAGTTTGTTAGGGATCCCTCCCCTGCGCTATGATGTGGCCGCAGGAGTGTTACTTTAACACTCCAAATCCACAAGACTTGGGGCGCTACTGGGCTAAGATCTCACAATGGATCCTGACCCTAGCATGACAACAAGTTCACTGGATCTTACAACAAGACACATATAGATATGAACCAAATACATAAAACTGTAATAATATACATCAAAAGATTTATAACATCACAGCCTAGTACTACACGGCAAACACATGTACAAAACATCCCAACACCCTCGCACAACCTAGTGTACGGAAGCTCTTAGTGTTCGCCCCTAAACGTGCGTGCAAATAAGTTTTAATTATAAAACTAGAATCAAGCAAGCGAACCCGCAGTGTACGGATCGGCGTAGATTAGCAAGTATTCCAGAGTATCGAACACATGGATTTGGGGAGAATAAATTCGATCGTAGGTTATCAAGCAAGTGAATATAAGAGCTTTGCAAATTATTGGGAAAACAACAATCCTAAAGATCCAAGTATCCAGCTGTGGCAATCGATTCAAGATATACTTAATGATATAAAGACAGAGTTGAGATATGTAAAGATATGCTAATGTAAGGTAATCGTACGGTGAATTTCCAAAAACCTTATATGACTCACCTACAAGACACTCTCTATATAGGTTGTTGAGGCTTCAATATAGAAAGGTTCTAAAGACAAGAATTAATGTCAAATACCCAAACTTGTAATCCAAGGATCAAGACTACCTAAATCGATTAAGGTTGTGACACTCACAATCGAGGTAGAGGTTGTTGAGGCTTCACTACCACCTAGAAAAGGCAAGCCTAAACTAAGTTAAAGCAAATCTTTAACTTTGGATTAAAGTAAAAACAGATTCGTAAACTTAAGGGAAATTACGGGTGGATCTTGAGATTCCACGGTCGTGGAACTCAAGAACAAACCGTGATTTAGGGTTCGTCGACGATTCTCTCTAACTCTCAGGGTCTAATCTATTTACAATCGATCTATCATCATCTAAGCCACAACTATCAACCCTTCACCTTAGAATTGTTAAGGGTTTTTAGCCAACAATCATCATTATGATATCAAATTCAAAGATTAAAAGATTGAAAGATGAAAACATCCGAAAACTTCCAATAAACTTCAAACCAATCTCAAAGTCACAATCAAGAACGAATATCGTCACTAGATTCGGGAATAGAACAACAAACACAATCTTAGATAAGAAGGAAGAACGGGATGTCAATCCGTCTTCTAAATCAAACCTAAGTAAGAAGAGGGATCTTCTTACAAACAATCTTCCGAATCTTCAACCTTCCGTCAATCCGGAAATCTCCACAGCAATCTCCACCAAAAGTGCGAGATTAGGGCCACTCCAAGGATGAGCGCAAATTAGTCTTTTGCAAGAATCGCCAAAATCTCCAAATCGCAGCGTAGGCGGAAGTGTAAAGCGAGGTTGCAAAAGTGCGTCTAAGCGAAGGTGACGGAATCTCCCTTCGTCCGTCTTTTTATAGGGCAAGATGAAATATCGGCCCGGCCCAATCTTCACAAGATCGTGGCTTCAAAATGTGGCGAAAAAGATCGCCAAGATCACGGTCGTGGAAGGTTCCACGACCGTAATTTAGAGCGTGGAAATCAACACGGTTTGAACCAAGGATTCCACGACCGTAAAAGCTTCTGGAATGAACCACACTTCTCCTGCAGGGTTCCACGGCCGTGGAACTGAACGTGGTTTGTAGTACGGCCGTATTTTAGAGCGTGGTTTAGGGCAAGAACGTGATTCTTCCCTAGCCTCGTGCATTCCTGAAGTTGACACTCATTTTGCTCCTAAGAATGCCCTCAATCCATGGACATACTCAATCAACTCATCCTTGCTCGATTCTGTCCGGAAATGGCTCTCAATCACCTATAATCAACATAAAGCTTGTGTAGACATCTATATCGGAAATATAGGCAAACTAGCTCACAATTGCAACAATGCTAAATCAAAGACTATCAATATGAATCAAATACACTTAGAAAACGTGTCTAAAATATCACAATATTTCATGCTAACAAATAACCCCATACTTGCAACTTGCTTGTCCCTAAGCAAGGTCTTTCAAAAGCTTTCAAAACAAGAGTTATGATGAAATATGTGTACCTTCTCAAAGCAATACTTTTTTTTGGATGAATGTGCCTTCTAAAGAATAGATCATTCTCAAACCTTGCTTCAATCGTTTATAAGACTTTCATACACTTAATCAAAGAGTGAAAGGTAAAGAAAACTCATGAATCAATCAAACTTCTATACAAGCATCATAACACTTAAACATTATCAAACTCAAACATAAGAAACATCAATTTAGATCACCAAGTCATATAACATTCTTTTGATCTTAAGAACTTTCAAAGAAAAGGTCTAGAATGTGGAAAGGGAAGGAAACTTTAAGGAAATGTGGTGCATGAATCCGGGAAAGTGAACAACTACTCTTCTTCTTCTTTTGCGGTTTCCGCAACATCTTCAACTTAGGGCTTCGCTCTATTCTTTTCATTTTTCGACTTTACTTTTGGAGTTATGGACAAAAGTGCACAAAAACCGAAGCCTAGGAGATTGGCGTTTCTCAATTTTTATGAGATGCCTCAAACCCTTAGCGCACATACCATAATCCGCTAGGAATATTGCTCAATCCGACTTTGGCAAGACACAAACACTCAGCTATGTGAATGGTGCCGAGTTACTCATCGTCATGATTGACTTCCCCAAACTTAGAATTTCTTTCTATTCTTTTGATTGCAAATAAATTGCTCTCATGGCCCTCCCACATCAAACATGCCTTTTTCATTCACTTCTCCAAATTCCCGGATAGGTAAAGGAGGTCAATATTTCAATGAGGAGCAAAAATGATCAAAGAAAGAAGAAAGAAAAATCGAATTGCCTTAATCATCTCAACAAGAAGTATAAGAACTTATAGTGTGATTTCAATTTCAATTTCTCAACATGATTTAGGTAATATTCATCACATTATGAAATTTGCAAAAGAGGTATAATCAACTCACTTAGTTTCTTTTTCAATTCACTATTCTTTTAAGCATGCAATTGTCATCAAACTCAATTCACAAGTAGTGATTATCATAGAAATCATCTCAATTCATTAGTAGCACAAAATTTTCAAAATTTTTCAATTTTTATGGGTCTTTCAAGTTCTTTTTCATGCAATGCAATAATGAAACGTGCAACAATATAATGAACATGCAATGTTAGTCTCGAATAAAAGCAAACTTAGTGAGTAAGAGTTATTACAAGCTTTTAGTACATCCCACCCCATACTTAGGACGAACATTGTCCCTAATGATCATAAGAAAGAAAGAAAAGAAAGAAAAGAAAAAGAAACTCACAAAGTGGCGGTGGAATGGCTAAAGCGAACGGTCATGCAATCAATCACTGCGGCGTTGGTGGAGGCGGGAATGGAGAGAAGCTAGGATCATAAAACCGCCCAACTTGCTGGCGGTAGACATCCCTCATCATGTGGTCGAGGTCGTCTAAACGTCCGTCTCTAGCATCGGCTCGGATCTCCAATGCTCCTACTCTCTCTGAAAGGCCAGTAGCCCAATCCGGCATCTGCTCATACCATCCCGGAGCCTGACTATACCATGCTGGAGCGTCGGATGGTGCTGGTGCTGGTGCTGATGGCTGCTCTGTGGACCAAGGAGGTGGAGCTCCGTACCATGCAGGAGGTGTGGTCATCCATGTAGGTCTCTCACTCACGCTAGCGCGGCGAGAAGACGAGCCTGAAGCTCTAGCTGGACGTGGAGAACGTCTAGGTGCATCGGGGGCCGCCTCCGGCTGATCCTGAAACGTGCCAAACTCCTGCTCGGCTCCTCGTCCACCCTCAAACTGATATCTCATATCCTCCTCCTCAACAACTGGTGGTGGGACATATGGGGGAGCTACAATCCTGTTCGCATGCATAGCAGCGAACGTCTCCTTCCAATTATGGCGTCCCGCCATAATGGAGTACTCCGGCAGCCACTCTATACCCCTACCTGTCCTGCTCTCCCAAGGCATGGCCGCATAAGGCGGACCTCTATGAGTGGGGAAGATGAGCCCTCTAGTCATGAAGGCATGAAGACCTAAAGGAACGGCCGGTATGCGGGTACAGGCAGAAAAATCAACACCCATGCTCCTAGCAAGGTGGGTAACTATCCCACCATATCCGATGTTGCCCTTCTTCTTGTTCTTGAGCTTGCTCATAGTAGCAGCCAAGAGGGTGGCACAGTCAGCTCTGCGCCCATACAGCATGGAGTAAAGCAAAAAGAGCTCATCCGTCTTGATCTTTTGGGGCGTCTCCGTCCGAGGAAAGAGACACTCCGAAAGAACACGATGAGCAATCTTCAAGGCTAGGTGGTACATCAACCTAGCCTTGGTATCAGCAGGTTGCCAACGGTCCTCGTCGGCGTAAATCATCGCTACCTCCTCCCCGGCAACGGCGCCAAAAACTTGTTCGCCCCTAAACGTGCGTGCAAATAAGTTTTACTTATAAAACTAGAATCAAGCAAGCGAACCCGCAGTGTACGGATCGGCGTAGATTAGCAAGTATTCCAGAGTATCGAACACAGGGATTTGGGGAGAATAAATTCGATCGTAGGTTATCAAGAAAGTGAATATAAGAGCTTTGCAAATTATTGGGAAAACAACAATCCTAAAGATCCAAGTATCCAGCTGTGGCAATCGATTCAAGATATACTTAATGATATAAAGACAGAGTTGAGATATGTAAAGATATGCTAATGTAAGGTAATCGTACGGTGAAGTTCCAAAAACCTTATATGACTTACCTACAAGACACTCTCTATACAGGTTGTTGAGGCTTCAATATAGAAAGGTTCTAAAGACAAGAATTAATGTCAAATACCCAAACTTGTAATCCAAGGATCAAGACTAACTAAATCGATTAAGGTTGTGACACTCACAATCGAGGTAGAGGTTGTTGAGGCTTCACTACCACCTAGAAAAGGCAAGCCTAAACTAAGTTAAAGCAAATCTTTAACTTTGGATTAAAGTAAAAACAGATTCATAAACTTAAGGGAAATTACGGGTGGATCTTGAGATTCCACGGTCGTGGAACTCAAGAACAAACCGTGATTTAGGGTTCGTCGACGATTCTCTCTAACTCTCAGGGTCTAATCTGTTTTCGATCGATCTATCATCATCTAAGCCACAACTATCAACCCTTCACCTTAGAATTGTTAAGGGTTTTTAGCCAACAATCATCATTATGATATCAAATTCAAAGATTAAAAGATTGAAAGATGAAAACTTCCGAAAACTTCCAATAAACTTCAAACCAATCTCAAAGTCACAATCAAGAACGAATATCGTCACTAGATTCAGGAATAGAACAACAAACACAATCTTAGATAAGAAGGAAGAACGGGATGTCAATCCGTCTTCTAAATCAAACCTAAGTAAGAAGAGGGATCTTCTTACAAACAATCTTCCGAATCTTCAACCTTCCGTCAATCCGGAAATCTCCACAGTAATCTCCACCAAAAGTGCGAGATTAGGGCCACTCCAAGCTAAAAAAGATATATTCCTTTTTTAGCTTGAGTTACTTGAAGACTAAGAAAGAAATTTAACTCTTCCATCAAGCTCATTTCGCATTCTCCACACATAATATCTGAAAATTTCTTGCATAGAGAATCGTTAGTAGCACCAAATTATATATCATCAACATAGATTTGTACTACTAATAAATCGTTGCCTTTGGTTTTGAGAAACAATATTTTGTCAATCAAACCTCTTTTGAAATCATTTTCAAAGAGATACTTGGATAATCTTTCATACCAAGCTCGAAGAGCTACCTTAAGACCATAAAGAGTTTTGTCCAATTTAAAAACATGATCCAGAAAATCATCATTTTCAAAACCGGGAGGTTGAGCAATTTAGACTTCTTCTTCTAAGAATCCAATAAGAAAAGCATACTTAACATCCATTTGAAAAAGCTTTATGTTCATGAAGGATGCAAAAGCAAGTAGCATACGTATGGCTTCTAATCCGGTAACCGGAGCAAAAGTCTCTTCATTATCAATTCCTTCTTCTTTGGTTATAGTCTTGAGCTACAAGTCGTTCTTTAATTCGAATGACTTTACCATGTTCATCCAACTTGTTTTAAAACACCCATTTTGTTCCTAAAGAACCGGTAGGTGAAATAAATAAGCTAAAAGATACTCTAGAAGGGGGGGTTGAATAAAGTAAGAGAACTTTTCGCAAACCAAATCTCAAGGCCTTGAAACTCCTTTCAAGGGCCTTGATGTCGATCTATGCTCTTAATGAAACTTTGATTTCAAGGGCTTTGAAACAACTTTCAAGGGCCTTGACTTCGTGCTCCTGCAAAACAAAGTTAGTCACAATAAAGTATATATGGTGCGGAATTGAAAAGATCGACACGAGGATATGTTTACGAAGTTCGGCTCTAAATAACATACTCTCCGTCCCAGGGTATAGCATTAGGATCTAACTATCTATTATCAGCTTGAAAGAGTCCTAGATACAAACTAGAAGAAATCCGCTTCTTCTCTCACTATATCCAATGCTACGATCTAGCTCCAACTCTCAACATAGCTATAATAGTCTAGTTACTTCGCAGAGTAACACACACTCTAGTATAACATTGTTTAGATCTTCCAATGGAGCTCTTATGTTTTCTCTCTCTAAGGGCATAAAGTTTTTGCGTAAAAGAGAGAAAGAAAAACAACGAATGAAGATGATTTAGTTGCTTGAAGACGTAAAGATGTTTTCGGTATATGCTTGTGTCTCTTTTATTCTTCGATCATCATCTTCATTTATACTCTTCTATGGAGAGGTCTTCTAGCCGTTGGAGAGATGACCGTTTGAAGATGAATCTTCTTCTCCGTGAAGATCGTTTCTTGCTTCGAGATAAGGTAGACGTTGCAGATCTTCAACTCCTGAGAACACGTCGAGTCCTTAGCTCCTTAATCTTCTCGTTCTTTGTTGAACCGAAAGAGAAGATATTTTTCCGCTTTTCTATTTTAGAAAATCTTCTGAAAAGATTCTCTAATCTTCGGTTGAGATCTTCAGTTGTAAAAGATCTTCCCTGAAATCTTTCTGTTGAGCAATTCCTTCCTCGAAAATCTTTTGTACATTTGAATCCTTGTTTCGTCGTGCAACTATATAACTCCAAGGCCTTTGAGATCGTCCCTTTGTAAACGCTATCTTCCTTGTCCTTAAGTTATACTTCAAGGCCCTTGACATTCAATAAGGCATGCACTGAATTCAAACCAACCAAGCATCTAGAGAATATATGATACGGAATTGTCCGTGAATGAGTCGATCTAGGTACAATGATCCCGAATCCGGCTGAATGAGGCGAATCCAGATGCGGAATGAAATGTAGATGGTAAATGAACGCAGGAAGGTGTAGAGAAGAACCAAAGAGAGTCAACGAAGGAACCAAGGCTGAAGAGCCAAAACCCCAATCGTGAATGCTCTAGACCCGTCTCCAATACAACTTTACACTAGCTCCGGCTGGACTAGCACAAAGAGGGACTCGTGAAGGCTCGAAGCACCAATCCGAAGGCGGTTGACACAAACAAGCTCAGCCAAGCAACAACAGCAATGCCAACCAAAAACTCTCTTGTTCTTTGATTGATTTTGTGAAATGATTACAAATGTAATTCTAAGCAATTGGGAATAACGTAACTAATCAGCAGCTAAAGAGGCTATATATATAGACTCTTTTATCTAGACAAAAATAAAGAAAAGAAAACTAAACATTAGTGGGAAGGTGGTAATAAGAGAGCTTCCTCTAATATAGCTAACAACTTAACAAACAACTAATTCAGCATGAAAGTAGGCTGACTTATTCAAACAACTCCAAGGAGTGAGTTGGACGATTTTAAGAGCAAATTGGACTATCCGAATGGGCTGAATTGTTCGACAGATCCATGAGTGATTTGGCTGTGTTTTAAGAGCCCAAATGATGATCCGAATGAGCTGAATTGTTCTCTTGGGCCTCCCTGAACGTGATCAGCTTGCTATCCTCTTGGCTGCCTTGGACGTGAGCAGCTGCCTCCCCTCTTGGGCTGCATTGGACGTGAGCAACAACCTCCCCTCTTGGGCTGCATTGGACGTGAGCAATAACCTTTCCCCTTGGGCTGCATGGGACGTGAGCAACAGCCTATCCTCTTGGGCTGCCTTGGACGTGAGCAACGTCTGCATGGTCTCCTCGAGTTGCATGGGAAGTCAACACGTCGGCATGGTCTCCTTGCTTGGTTCGCTTGCTCCTACATTCACCAAAAGATTAACACATGATGTATGGAAATTAAATGGTTCACGCATTGTGTCAAGCAATAGCACGTCCCTTGACGTAACTTCTTGGATCTCCTTAGCTCTTGCTCTAGTAATGGGACCTTGATATCTTCCATGTGATGGTCCTACATCATCCACTCCTTCTTGGATAGGGGCTCAAATCTCCTACGTTAAAAATGGTACTAACTCCATACTCTTCCGGTAAGTCCAACACATATGCATTGTCGTTAATCCGGTGTAAGACTTTGAATGGTCCATCACCCCGTGGTGCTAGCTTGGAATGGCGTTTTGTCGGAAACCGCTCTTTCTTTAGATGTAGCCAAACTAAGTCGCCGGGCTAGAAAACCATCTTCCGATGTCCTTTGTTATTCCGAGCTGCAGTTTCAACGCCCTTCTTATCAAGTGCAGCCTTGGTCTTAGCATGAAGTTCCTTAATGTAGTCCGCCTGTTCCAAAGCATCAAAAGCTACTCGATCCTTTCGAGGAATCGTTAATAAGTCCAAAGGAGTTAAAGGGTTAAATCCATAAACACATTTGAAAGGTGATAACGAAGTGGAAGAATGCATGGCGCGATTATAAGCAAACTCAATATGTGGTAACATGTCTTCCCATTCTTTTAAGTTATCTTTCAACATGGTTCTAAGGAGGGTCGTTAGGGTCCTATTGGCGACTTCCGTTTGCCTATCTGTTTGGGGATGACTAGAGGTCGAGAATAGTAATCTAGTGCCCATTTTTCCCCAAAGCGTTTTCCAAAAGAAACTCAAAAACTTGACTTCCCTATCACTAACAATAGTTTTAGGTATTCCATGCAATCTCACTATTTCCTTAAAGAAAAGATTAGCAACATTATATGCATCATCAGTTTTATGACATGGAATAAAATGTGCCATTTTAGAGAATCTATCTACTACCACAAAAATGGAATCTCTTCCTTTCTTAGTCCTAGGTAGTCCAACAATGAAATCCATACTTATATCTTCCCAAGGGCCATTAGGCGTTGGTAAGGGTGTATACAGCCCGTGGGGTTGTACCCTAGCTTTGGCCTTAAGACATTCAATGCACCTTTTCAGCATGTGTTCTACATCCCTTAACATATGAGGCCAATAAAAGTGAGTTTGCAACATGTGATAAGTTTTGTCCCTCCCAAAATGCCCCATTAAACCTCCTTTATGGGCTTCTTCCACCAATAAGATCCTAAGGGAACATCTAGGTATGCAAATCTTATCCACTTTAAACAAGAAAGCTTCAAACACAAAATACTTATCATAAGGGCCTTGAGTAGTGCATCTATGAAATATCTTCCCAAATTCATAATCATCCACATATAATTCTTTAATGTAAGTAAAACCTAACATCCTAGAATCCAAGGTGGTGATTAAAGTGTATCTCCTAGACAATGCATCCGCTACGACATTAACCTTTCCTTTCTTATACTTGATAATGTAAGGAAAGGTTTCGATGAACTCCATCCACCTACCATGCCGCCTATCTTAGCTTATCTTGGCTCCTAAAGTGTCTAAGTGAATCATGATCGGTTTTCAAAACAAACTCTTGAGGCCAAAGGTAATGTTGCCATGTTTTGAGTACTCTAAACAAGGTATACAATTCTTTGTCATAAGTGGAGTAGTTTAAGCATGCACCCTTCAATTTTTCACTAAAGAAAGCTAGAGGCTTACCTTCTTGCATAAGGACGCCGCCAATACCAATACCGGACGCGTCGCATTCAACCTCAAAGGGTTTAGTGAAGTCCGGTAGAGCGAGTAGTGGTGCATGGGTGAGGCGTCTCTTGAGCTCTTCAAAGGCTCTTTGTTGCGGTTCATTCCACTCAAAAGGAACCTTCTTTTTGGTCAAAGTCGTGAGTGGTGCTGCAATAGTACTAAAATCTCTAACAAATCTTCTATAGAATGTAGCTAGGCCATGGAAACTCCTCACGTCGCCAACCGACCTAGGAGTGGGCCATTCATTGATTGCCTTCACCTTGTCCTCATCCACTTACAAACCATTGGCACTTACTACAAAACCAAGAAAAATCACTCGGTTAGTATAGAAATCACACTTTTGAATATTAGCATACAAGTATTCTATACGCAATGTAGCAAGCACATCTCTCAAATGATTTTCATGCTCTTTTAAAGTCTTACTATAGATAAGAATGTCATCAAAGTAGACTACAACAAATAAACCAATATAAGGTCTCAAAATATGATTCATTAATCTCATGAAAGTATTAGGACCGTTAGTTAAGCCAAAAGGCATTACTAGCCACTCATAGAGTCCAAATTTGGTTTTAAAACCTGTTTTCCATTCATTCCCTTCCCTCATTCTAATTTGATGGTAGCCACTCCTAAGGTCAATCTTAGTGAAAATTGTAGCTCCATGTAACTCATCAAGCATATCATCTAAACGGGGAATCGGGTGTCTATACTTGATAGTAATGTTATTGATTGCTCTACAATCAATACACATTCTCCAAGTATTATCCTTCTTGGGTACTAGCAGGACGGGAACGGCACAAGGACTAAGGCTTTCCCTCACATACCCCTTATCTAGCAAGGCTTGAACTTGGTTCTGAATTTCCTGGGTTTCCGTAGGGTTCATCCTATAGGCGGGCCTATTGGGAAGAGTGGCTCCGGGTATTAAATCTATTTGGTGTTCAATGCCCCTAATGGGCGGCAAGCCGGCTGGAATCTCCTCAGGAAAAACGTCCCTAAACTCGTCTAACAGCCCCTGAATAGCACTAGGAAGTGGAATCGTAGAGTCATGAGGTACATTTACTAGAGATTTGCACAAACTCATCATTAGCACATCAATAGAAGCATAGTTAGTGACATATTTATTCCTAGACTCAAGATAGCTACTTGTTGGTTGTACTAACAATGTTTGATGGGTTTTGTTCTCTTTACTCTTAGGCCGTGTGATCTTAGTGTGGAGGGGTTCCTTGCTCTACCCTCTTGTTCTCATAGTACTCGGCTATTTGTAAAGGTGTCATAGGTTTAAGCGTTAAAGTTTTACCTTTATACTCAAAGCTATATTTGTTAGAAAACCCATCATGAACAACTTTCCTATCATATTGCCATGGACGGCCAAGCAGCAAGTGACAAGCATTCATAGGCACAACATCACATGTAATAACATCCTCATATGATCCTAATGTTATATTGACCTTAGTTTGCTTATTGACCTTAAGTTCTCCACACTCATGCATCCAATGTAGTTTATATGACCTAGGGTGATAAAATGTAAGAAGTTGTAATTTGTTTACCATTTCAGTGCTAGCTATGTTGCAACAACTTCCTCCATCAATTATCACATTACACACTTTGCCTTTAATACTACACCTAGTATGAAACAGATTTTCACGTTGATTATCCTCACAAGGTGCTAATTGGACATGCAAACTTCTCCTAGCTATCAAAGATTCACCTTGTTCATACTCAATGCAATCATTGTGCTCATTTTGTTCATTGTCATCAATTAATGCATTTTCATCATCTAATACCACATCATCCTCACTCTCATATTCTCCTAGATGGTTTATGATCAAAGTGCGTCTATTAGGACATTCTCTACTCATATGACCTCTGCCTTGGCATTTAAAACACACAATGTCCCTAGTTCTAGAGTTAGATATAGGAGTACTCCCTCGATGATCACGTGAAGGCTCATTCAAGGATCGTGGTGTAGTGGACGGTGTAGAAGACCTTCTTTGCCCTTCTTGGCCCATAGGTGCCGACTTTCTCTCTTCCTTCCGGCCTCCTTGATCCTTGCTGTGGTTAGGCAGCCAGCTCCCTTGTGCTTTCCAAGCGTTGGGCGTCCCATGAGGTGTCTTGTATTCCCGGTTTCGCACCTTAGTCTTCCTTTCCACCTTAATGGCCAAGTGTAGTAATTGCTCCATGGTGCTGTAGGGATACATATCAATTTCATTAGCCAAATTAGAATTCAGAATACGAAGGTAACTAGTCATAGTGTTTTCTTCATCCTCTAGAACGTTGGCCTTCACCATAGCAACTTGCATATTCGTATAGGCTTCCTCAACGCTAAGTGAGCATTGTCTCAAATTTTCCAGCCGTTGTCGAAGCTCTCGGGTATAGTGAGGTGGAACGAACCGGGACCTCATTAGTGCCTTCATATGCTCCCATGTGGTGATTTGAGGATCCAATGTTCGAACTCTTTCTTTGACTACGTGATCCCACCATACCAAAGCATAGCCTTGGAACTCAAAAGCGGCTAGCTAAACCTTCCTAGGCTCGCTGAAGTTGTGACACAACCAGATCTGCTCAACTTTAGTTTCCCACTCCGTGTAGACGTCGGGATCACACTTTCCTTCAAAGACGGGAATTTTGATTTTGACTTTGCCGAGTCCGTCTTGCTCTTGATAGGGTCGAAGGTTATCTCATTCTCGTCCTTGCCTTGGCTGCTGGAATGGCCGATTATAACCTTCCCAAGTGTGGTCCTCAAAAGGAGCTTCATTCCGTCGCTGAAAGTTATCAACAAAGGGTGGCATGTTAGAAGCATTAGGGGGTTCGTTGGAATGTAAATTACCTTGATCCGGATGATCCGGCTCTCTAGCAACACGTGAAGGACCGCCAAACTCATAGTTGGTTCTCAAAGGTGGTGTCCCGGCTGGTGGTGTTCGTGCTTCCATAGACTCCACTCGTTTGGATAGGTTAGCTACGGAATCGGACAGTTGTTTCAATAGACTGATCATCTCAGGCGTGACAGTCTCGCTACTCGACTTGCTGGGACTTAGGGACCTGGACATGCTCAAGTAACAAACAAAGAACCGGTTAGGTTAGAAAAGCAAAGATCTCACTTGTGTATCGCTCACTCTCTCGTTGGTATTGCCTAGCTGGTGGCTCGAGTTGTAAGGATCCAACACCTTAAGATCACGATTTCCGAACCTTCTTAGCAACCCTTTGGAACTAGAACTGCTGAAACTGATGTTAGTGTCGGAGATGAATCAAGACACCCCTAATTGGAGTATTGACCGTTGGGTTGGTGTAGGTATGGTGATTTGTGTTTAGAATAACGTAGAAGTTGTTTTGAGAGAGTTTTCTTGTGCTTGATTAATAAAAAAAAAGGGCCAGCCGTTTTTGTGTAGTCTTTTTTTTTTTTTTTTTGAAAGATCTCTTAGACTTTGTCAAAGATTTGAGGGAGAGAAGGTAACCAAAACTGATTGCAATGAGAATTGTAGGAGAGCCAGTTACCGAATTGTGTATGCAGCGTTGAGCTCTTCTTGTTTTTTTTTTTGGTTTTGTGTTTACCTCTCTCCTCAAGATGTTGTCCGGCACTAAGAACCCTTGGTTTTTGATTTTGAACACTTCAAGCACAAGTTAAACCTCAATTGGATAAGCAATAGGTTAACAAAGAAGAAAGGAGTGATCAATTGTACCAACTGAGCTCTGATACCAACTGATACGGAATTGTCCATGAATGAGTCGATCTAGGTACAATGATCCCGAATCCGGCTGAATGAGGCGAATCCAGATGCGGAATGAAATGTAGATGGTAAATGAACGCAGGAAGGTGTAGAGAAGAACCAAAGAGAGTCAACGAAGGAACCATAGCCATTGTAATGTCTTCTTTCCTCCATAGAATCCGCTGTTGGGTTGAGCTAGATCTTCTTATGTTTTTTGAGCAGTAACCGTTTCAAGATCTTTATCTTCAACGTACTTGAGAGTTGTTAGAGATCTTCAAGTCCTAAATCTTCTCTTCTTTACTTGAAAGCCGTTGGAGATCTTCAAGAATCTTAACCGTAATCTTCTCCTCAACAAACTTCTTACAAGCCGTTGGAGATCTTCTCTTAGGATCTTATCTTCAAACTCCTTCAACCGAGATCTTCTCTCCTAGATCTTTGCGTCGGTTGGATCGTATCTTCAAAAGTCTTCATCCTAGATCTTCCGAGATCTTCATGTTTGGTTAGTTGGCCTTTGAAGATCTTCTCCAAGATTTCCTTCGGTTGCTTAAGCGTCGGCATCTTGATCTTCCCTTTAATGCTTTCCAAGGTCTACACACTTTAACAAACAAAAACCAAGACATGCAATCTAGAAAATAATCAATATTTGTTAAAACCTCATTTATATGTTAAGTCTTCCATCATTTAAACAAAATGATTTATATCAAAGGTGGAGTTATCAAGCTAGAAGTTGAAAAGACTCAAGTTGAAGGATGCCCGAGTGGGTGATGAAAAACGCTTGGAGAGACCTTTATTACTAAATTCATGTGAGGCGAAGTGGTAGGCCAGTAGTACACTCCGTCAACGCAAGGACTTTTAAAAATGTTCGTGTGGGACTGGAGGTCAAATAGAAGAATTTTGCCGGATAACGGCATAGGATGTATTTTTTGTGAGTTTTGAAATTGAAATCACGTTTTTGCCATCTCAGGAACACATATGACGTTTGACAACTTGAACAAGACATTGGGAGTAGATTTGAAGAGGGAACCCGAGTGTGTTATCGAAACTGCCTTACTATTGCCAACTTGAATATCAACAAGACTAGTGGTGACTAGCACCACTGTCAACCACTGACTATTGGTTCAAATTAGTTGTGATATTCTCTTGAGGTGAGGAAGGGAATCGAACTAATGGTGGTGGTTTAATGGTAGGGTGTAAGGATTTAAAGACCCGGTATTTGTTGAGGACATGTCCTACTTGAAAACTCAAATTGAAAGAGCCTTAGTTTGTTAGGGATCCCTCCCCTGCGCTATGATGTGGCCGCAGGAGTGTTACTTTAACACTCCAAATCCACAAGACTTGGGGCGCTACTGGGCTAAGATCTCACAATGGATCCTGACCCTAGCATGACAACAAGTTCACTGGATCTTACAACAAGACACATATAGATATGAACCAAATACATAAAACTGTAATAATATACATCAAAAGATTTATAACATCACAGCCTAGTACTACACGGCAAACACATGTACAAAACATCCCAACACCCTCGCACAACCTAGTGTACGGAAGCTCTTAGTGTTCGCCCCTAAACGTGCGTGCAAATAAGTTTTAATTATAAAACTAGAATCAAGCAAGCGAACCCGCAGTGTACGGATCGGCGTAGATTAGCAAGTATTCCAGAGTATCGAACACATGGATTTGGGGAGAATAAATTCGATCGTAGGTTATCAAGCAAGTGAATATAAGAGCTTTGCAAATTATTGGGAAAACAACAATCCTAAAGATCCAAGTATCCAGCTGTGGCAATCGATTCAAGATATACTTAATGATATAAAGACAGAGTTGAGATATGTAAAGATATGCTAATGTAAGGTAATCGTACGGTGAATTTCCAAAAACCTTATATGACTCACCTACAAGACACTCTCTATATAGGTTGTTGAGGCTTCAATATAGAAAGGTTCTAAAGACAAGAATTAATGTCAAATACCCAAACTTGTAATCCAAGGATCAAGACTACCTAAATCGATTAAGGTTGTGACACTCACAATCGAGGTAGAGGTTGTTGAGGCTTCACTACCACCTAGAAAAGGCAAGCCTAAACTAAGTTAAAGCAAATCTTTAACTTTGGATTAAAGTAAAAACAGATTCGTAAACTTAAGGGAAATTACGGGTGGATCTTGAGATTCCACGGTCGTGGAACTCAAGAACAAACCGTGATTTAGGGTTCGTCGACGATTCTCTCTAACTCTCAGGGTCTAATCTATTTACAATCGATCTATCATCATCTAAGCCACAACTATCAACCCTTCACCTTAGAATTGTTAAGGGTTTTTAGCCAACAATCATCATTATGATATCAAATTCAAAGATTAAAAGATTGAAAGATGAAAACATCCGAAAACTTCCAATAAACTTCAAACCAATCTCAAAGTCACAATCAAGAACGAATATCGTCACTAGATTCGGGAATAGAACAACAAACACAATCTTAGATAAGAAGGAAGAACGGGATGTCAATCCGTCTTCTAAATCAAACCTAAGTAAGAAGAGGGATCTTCTTACAAACAATCTTCCGAATCTTTAACCTTCCGTCAATCCGGAAATCTCCACAGCAATCTCCACCAAAAGTGCGAGATTAGGGCCACTCCAAGGATGAGCGCAAATTAGTCTTTTGCAAGAATCGCCAAAATCTCCAAATCGCAGCGTAGGCGGAAGTGTAAAGCGAGGTTGCAAAAGTGCGTCTAAGTGAAGGTGACGGAATCTCCCTTCGTCCGTCTTTTTATAGGGCAAGATGAAATATCGGCCCGGCCCAATCTTCACAAGATCGTGGCTTCAAAATGTGGCGAAAAAGATCGCCAAGATCACGGTCGTGGAAGGTTCCACGACCGTAATTTAGAGCGTGGAAATCAACACGGTTTGAACCAAGGATTCCACGACCGTAAAAGCTTCTGGAATGAACCACGCTTCTCCTGCAGGGTTCCACGGCCGTGGAACTGAACGTGGTTTGTAGTACGGCCGTATTTTAGAGCGTGGTTTAGGGCAAGAACGTGATTCTTCCCTAGCCTCGTGCATTCCTGAAGTTGACACTCATTTTGCTCCTAAGAATGCCCTCAATCCATGGACATACTCAATCAACTCATCCTTGCTCGATTCCGTCCGGAAATGGCTCTCAATCACCTATAATCAACATAAAGCTTGTGTAGACATCTATATCGGAAATATAGGCAAACTAGCTCACAATTGCAACAATGCTAAATCAAAGACTATCAATATGAATCAAATACACTTAGAAAACGTGTCTAAAATATCACAATATTTCATGCTAACAAATAACCCCATACTTGCAACTTGCTTGTCCCTAAGCAAGGTCTTTCAAAAGCTTTCAAAACAAGAGTTATGATGAAATATGTGTACCTTCTCAAAGCAATACTTTTTTTTGGATGAATGTGCTTTCTAAAGAATAGATCATTCTCAAACCTTGCTTCAATCGTTTATAAGACTTTCATACACTTAATCAAAGAGTGAAAGGTAAAGAAAACTCATGAATCAATCAAACTTCTATACAAGCATCATAACACTTAAACATTATCAAACTCAAACATAAGAAACTTCAATTTAGATCACCAAGTCATATAACATTCTTTTGATCTTAAGAACTTTCAAAGAAAAGGTCTAGAATGTGGAAAGGGAAGGAAACTTTAAGGAAATGTGGTGCATGAATCCGGGAAAGTGAACAACTACTCTTCTTCTTCTTTTGCGGTTTCCGCAACATCTTCAACTTAGGGCTTCGCTCTATTCTTTTCATTTTTCGACTTTACTTTTGGAGTTATGGACAAAGGTGCACAAAAACCGAAGCCTAGGAGATTGGCGTTTCTCAATTTTTATGAGATGCCTCAAACCCTTAGCGCACATACCATAATCCGCTAGGAATATTGCTCAATCCGACTTTGGCAAGACACAAACACTCAGCTATGTGAATGGTGCCGAGTTACTCATCGTCATGATTGACTTCCCCAAACTTAGAATTTCTTTCTATTCTTTTGATTGCAAATAAATTGCTCTCATGGCCCTCCCACATCAAACATGCCTTTTTCATTCACTTCTCCAAATTCCCGAATAGGTAAAGGAGGTCAATATTTCAATGAGGAGCAAAAATGATCAAAGAAAGAAGAAAGAAAAATCGAATTGCCTTAATCATCTCAACAAGAAGTATAAGAACTTATAGTGTGATTTCAATTTCAATTTCTCAACATGATTTAGGTAATATTCATCACATTATGAAATTTGCAAAAGAGGTATAATCAACTCACTTAGTTTCTTTTTCAATTCACTATTCTTTTAAGCATGCAATTGTCATCAAACTCAATTCACAAGTAGTGATTATCATAGAAATCATCTCAATTCATTAGTAGCACAAAATTTTCAAAATTTTTCAATTTTTATGGGTCTTTCAAGTTCTTTTTCATGCAATGCAATAATGAAACGTGCAACAATATAATGAACATGCAATGTTAGTCTCGAATAAAAGCAAACTTAGTGAGTAAGAGTTATTACAAGCTTTTAGTACATCCCACCCCATACTTAGGACGAACATTGTCCCTAATGATCATAAGAAAGAAAGAAAAGAAAGAAAAGAAAAAGAAACTCACAAAGTGGCGGTGGAATGGCTAAAGCGAACGGTCATGCAATCAATCACTGCGGCGTTGGTGGAGGCGGGAATGGAGAGAAGCTAGGATCATAAAACCACCCAACTTGCTGGCGGTAGACATCCCTCATCATGTGGTCGAGGTCGTCTAAACGTCCGTCTCTAGCATCGGCTCGGATCTCCAATGCTCCTACTCTCTCTGAAAGGCCAGTAGCCCAATCCGGCATCTGCTCATACCATCCCGGAGCCTGACTATACCATGCTGGAGCGTCGGATGGTGCTGGTGCTGGTGCTGATGGCTGCTCTGTGGACCAAGGAGGTGGAGCTCCGTACCATGCAGGAGGTGTGGTCATCCATGTAGGTCTCTCACTCACGCTAGCGCGGCGAGAAGACGAGCCTGAAGCTCTAGCTGGACGTGGAGAACGTCTAGGTGCATCGGGGGCCGCCTCCGGCTGATCCGGAAACGTGCCAAACTCCTGCTCGGCTCCTCGTCCACCCTCAAACTGATATCTCATATCCTCCTCCTCAACAACTGGTGGTGGGACATATGGGGGAGCTACAATCCTGTTCGCATGCATAGCAGCGAACGTCTCCTTCCAATTATGGCGTCCTGCCATAATGGAGTACTCCGGCAGCCACTCTATACCCCTACCTGTCCTGCTCTCCCAAGGCATGGCCGCATAAGGCGGACCTCTATGAGTGGGGAAGATGAGCCCTCTAGTCATGAAGGCATGAAGACCTAAAGGAACGGCCGGTATGCGGGTACAGGCAGAAAAATCAACACCCATGCTCCTAGCAAGGTGGGTAACTATCCCACCATATCCGATGTTGCCCTTCTTCTTGTTCTTGAGCTTGCTCATAGTAGCAGCCAAGAGGGTGGCACAGTCAGCTCTGCGCCCATACAGCATGGAGTAAAGCAAAAAGAGCTCATCCGTCTTGATCTTTTGGGGCGTCTCCGTCCGAGGAAAGAGACACTCCGAAAGAACACGATGAGCAATCTTCAAGGCTAGGTGGTACATCAACCTAGCCTTGGTATCAGCAGGTTGCCAACGGTCCTCGTCGGCGTAAATAATCGCTACCTCCTCCCCGGCAACGGCGCCAAAAACTTGTTCGCCCCTAAACGTGCGTGCAAATAAGTTTTACTTATAAAACTAGAATCAAGCAAGCGAACCCGCAGTGTACGGATCGGCGTAGATTAGCAAGTATTCCAGAGTATCGAACACAGGGATTTGGGGAGAATAAATTCGATCGTAGGTTATCAAGAAAGTGAATATAAGAGCTTTGCAAATTATTGGGAAAACAACAATCCTAAAGATCCAAGTATCCAGCTGTGGCAATCGATTCAAGATATACTTAATGATATAAAGACAGAGTTGAGATATGTAAAGATATGCTAATGTAAGGTAATCGTACGGTGAAGTTCCAAAAACCTTATATGACTTACCTACAAGACACTCTCTATACAGGTTGTTGAGGCTTCAATATAGAAAGGTTCTAAAGACAAGAATTAATGTCAAATACCCAAACTTGTAATCCAAGGATCAAGACTAACTAAATCGATTAAGGTTGTGACACTCACAATCGAGGTAGAGGTTGTTGAGGCTTCACTACCACCTAGAAAAGGCAAGCCTAAACTAAGTTAAAGCAAATCTTTAACTTTGGATTAAAGTAAAAACATATTCATAAACTTAAGGGAAATCACGGGTGGATCTTGAGATTCCACGGTCGTGGAACTCAAGAACAAACCGTGATTTAGGGTTCGTCGACGATTCTCTCTAACTCTCAGGGTCTAATCTGTTTTCGATCGATCTATCATCATCTAAGCCACAACTATCAACCCTTCACCTTAGAATTGTTAAGGGTTTTTAGCCAACAATCATCATTATGATATCAAATTCAAAGATTAAAAGATTGAAAGATGAAAACTTCCGAAAACTTCCAATAAACTTCAAACCAATCTCAAAGTCACAATCAAGAACGAATATCGTCACTAGATTCAGGAATAGAACAACAAACACAATCTTAGATGAGAAGGAAGAACGGGATGTCAATCCGTCTTCTAAATCAAACCTAAGTAAGAAGAGGGATCTTCTTACAAACAATCTTCCGAATCTTCAACCTTCCGTCAATCCGGAAATCTCCACAGTAATCTCCACCAAAAGTGCGAGATTAGGGCCACTCCAAGGATGAGCGCAAATTAGTCTATTGCAAGAATCGCCAAAATCTCCAAATCGCAGCGTAGGCGAGCGAGGTTGCAAAAGTGCGTCTAAGCGAAGGTGACGGAATCTCCCTTCGTCCGTCTTTTTATAGGGCAAGATGAAATATCCGCCCGGCCCAATCTTCACAAGATCGTGGCTTCAAAATGTGGCGAAAAAGATCGCCAAGATCACGGTCGTGGAAGGTTCCACGACCGTAATTTAGAGCGTGGAAATCAACACGATTTGAACCAAGGATTCCACGACCATAAAAGCTTCTGGAATGAACCACGCTTCTCTTGCACGGTTCCACGGCCGTGGAACTGAACGTGGTTTGTAGTACGGCCGTATTTTAGAGCGTGGTTTAAGGCAAGAACGTGATTCTTCCCTAGCCTCGTGCATTCCTGAAGTTGACACTCATTTTGCTCCTAAGAATGCCCTCAATCCATGGACATACTCAATCAACTCATCCTTGCTCGATTCCGTCAGGAAATGGCTCTGAATCACCTATAATCAACATAAAGCTTGTGTAGACATCTATATCGACAATATAGGCAAACTAGCTCACAATTGCAACAATGCTAAATCAAAGACTATCAATATGAATCAAATACACTTAGAAAACGTTCCTAAAATATCACAATATTTCATGCTAACACTTAGCTGATCACCCATCTAGCTCACTCTGCAGGCTTCCTATCCTGGAGAAGATCTACAACATGAAATAAAACCGTTAGCTAACATATCATAGATAAGAATGAAAGGAATAACACATACAAACACGCAACCACATCACAACATGCTATGCACACACATCTCCGTTTATTATCTTTAATTACGTTATACCATTACTAATTCAACTTCTTTTGTGACACGAGAATCTCCCGAAACTGGCCTCCGCTTCCGTCTACCGACAGGAATAGATCAGACTATCCGTTACCTGTGGGCCTAGGTTGAAAGAGCACGCCCGGTCACCTGGAGCGGGCAAGTGGACACGACCCGTTATCTTACACTTGGGCCTTTTAATAAACATATGTGGTCCTCCTAGTCCGGTTTGGGTTATAAATGCAACAATCATATGCCAAAGCACCACTATCACAATCACTCAAATCCACACGTGCTCGCTAACTAAGTCCTATGGACTTACCTGAACCCAACGTAAATTTGTACCACGTCAAGGTTTGCCCTCGAGGAAACGATGAGCGCCAACATCAGCAAGGCACACACAATCAAACACTGCGAAAGTTTGGAGACTCATCTCCTACACCCCATAACCATATATGAACCACAACTCACATCTAATCCTCGATATCTCAACAAGCTCGCAAATTTCTAAGGCATTAACTCAACATGGTCATCATCAAGCTCACATACACATCACTAGCCTAGCCACACTCTCAATCTTATCCAAAAGGGAAGGATAGGAAACATACCAACTAGGTATGTGCTGGACATGCACCTGCGGAAACAAGAAGACACAGGAGCGCAACACACTACAGGGGCGGCGACACTAGCCTAGCCGCAGAGGCGGCAACTCCGATTCGCGGGGGTGGCTATCTGTCCAAAGAGTGATTCTCTGCTTCTCTTCAACTCTTCTCTCGATTCTCTTCACTTCTTCATTGCCCCAAGGGCAATCAACGTACATATATACATATATGAGCATCATAAGTTTCCAGGATAGATCAAACACAAGCATTGGTTGTGGATTCCTAAGCTAAAGAGGAAGGAGAAAGAAAATGTAACACCCCAAATCTGCGGGACTCGGAGTGCTACATTGGGCTAGGATCTCACAATGGATCCTGACCCTAGCCTGACAACAAGTTCACTCGACCTTACAGCATGGCATTGACTGATATAAAAACAAATGCATAAAACTATATAAACTGTACAACCAAAAGGTAAGACAACATAGCCGAGTATATAAACCAACACCCTCACACACGAGGTAACAAAAGATCATCCTCACGCAACAGGGAAAAGGTAAACAAACCCAAAAGCCCACATACGAGACGTCCTCGGCCTGCCACTCTGCTAGATCACCCAGCAGCATGCCTATCCTGAAGGGCATCTATAACATGGTAATAAACCATTAGCTAACCATACATATATAGAGTAATGCATAAGCACAAACACAATCAAGGAAAGATAACACATTAGCATGCTTTCACACATTTACCCATTTCATCATCTTTATATCATAGTCATTTACTCAAATTGTATATATATAGAACCTCGTGTCACATGCTTTCACACATGTGACACGAGGACCGATACATCCTCACCTCTGAACCTGATAGTCAGTCGTACGAGTACCGGTCACATAATTCGTGTACCCTATGGGAGTGGATTGCGCCCTTCATGTAAACCGTTCTGGCTTGGCATTAGAGAACCTCCCAAACTACTCGGCGGGATGAAAGGGAAAGGTTATCACAACCACGTAGTGGAGCAGTCAATAAAACATAAGTCAGTATAAACGACATCTCATGCTATCATAGCAAACATACAAAGTACACACCACTCATGCAAACATCCAATATAAGGATGGTAGCTATGTAAGTCCTACGGACTTATCTCAACCTCGTACACAGCTCAACCATAACAACCTCCAATCCTGAGAGAGGGCACTGCCTAATAACAAGACATAAAAAGATATCAACCTCTATTCATCAAAGGGGTCACACCTAGACCCAAGGGATCCATAGGGGTCAAACTCAACCTCAAGACCTCAACCAACAACAACCTAAGTCCTTTAAAGCCGTACAAGGCATAAACCGATGATAACCTCAACCAAACACATCCTCACACCTCTAGCATGATCCTATACACTCACACTAGGAAAGGAGGGAACAAAGGCATCCGAAGCAAATCCTAGAAGCAACACAAACCCGCAGAACAAAGTGCAAGACCTTGCTTATGTAGGTGGGCATAGAGCGGCTCATAGGTGGCGCAGGGGCGGTTCTGGCCGGCGCTGGCATGGCTGCAAGGTGGCGCATGGGCGGCTGAATAGCAAAGGACACCACCTTAGCTCTTTCTTGACTTCTTCCTTCGATCCTTTACTCCTTCACTCCAACATCAATATACACATATATACATCAACACAAGCCAAACATGGCTGAAACATGATCCAAGCCTAAGGAACCTAAGCTAACTAAAGAAAGATAGGAAAAGACGTAAGAAGATGAAAGAATGAAGAAAGAAGGAATGGAAGCCATGAAAGCTTACCAAGCTGAAGGTCCAGAAGCTCAACACCTCACCAAACGTCCTCAAGCTGGCTCACAAGGCTCAGCAACCGTAAACATCATCAAAGCCAAGCACAACTCTCACAAATTGTTCGCTCGAAAGTGTGCGTGCAAATCTTAAATTTATAAAACTGAAATTAAAGCAAAGCGAACCCGCTGTGTATGGATCGGCGTAGTAAAGCAAGAATTCCAGAGTATCGAACTCAGGGATTTGGGGGGAACAAAATCAGTTCACAAAGTTGTCAAGAAATAAAATAGAAGCTTTTGTAAGATAATTGGAAAAACAACGATTCTAAAGATCCGGATATCCAATTGAGGCTATTGATTCAAGATATTCTAAGGATATAAGGACAGAGTCGGGATTGCAAAGGTATATCTAATGTAAGGTTATGCACGACGAAGTTCCAAAACCCTATATGTCTCACCCAAAGGCTCTCTCTATAAAGGTTGTTGAGCTGCAGTATTGAAAGGATCAAAGGATAAGAATAACTCTCAAACACCCATGCCCAAACCCAAGGTAATCAAAGATAAGCAAAAACGGTTAAGGTTGTAACACTCGAAACCAAAGTAGAGGATGTTGAGTCTCACTACTACCTAGAAACAGTAAGCCAAGGCTAGATTAAAGCAAATCTTTAACTTTGGATCAAAGCAAAAGCAAAGGACGTACGACAGAGGAAACCACGGTCAGATCTTGAGGAACCACGGCCGTGGAACTCAAGAACAGGCCGTGGAAAAGGTCGACGACAAGGTTTCTTGCAACTCTCAGGGTCCAATCTGTTATGGTTCAATCTATCATCATCTATGCCACAACTATCAACCCTTCACCTTAGAATTGCTAAAGGTTTTTATCCAATAATCATCATTGTAAAATAAATAATCAAATAAGAAAGCGTTAAAGATTAGAACTTTGAAACCTTAATGAAAAACACCGAAATCAATCTCAATAAAACCAATAACCTTCCAATGCGTTCAATGAATAGGGGAATAGAGTAAGAATCTCTCACAATACTCAAGGAACAAAGAAGAACGGGTTGTCAATCCGTCTTCAATCGAAACCCTAAGATATTTCTCCAAGTATGCAATCTCAAGTTGTCCTTTTTGGAATCTTCTCGAAACGCAATAAGATCTTCCTAAGCAATGCTTGAAAAATGTACTCCGTGCGGGATGTATGAGAACTCCCTTTTTTTCTCCTTGCCTCTGCCTTCTTATATGGAAAAATAGGATTATGAAAGCCCAATGAACGCTGCTGACGTGGCAAATATGACACGTGGCGACCGTTATAGAAATCACGGTCTAGAACAAACTTCCACGGCTGTGGAATTGGTCGTGGAACCTTTCTGTTGCTCTCGACCTTGTTTTCCACGCCCTCAATGCCTAAACCACGGTCATGGTTTCTCATGTTTGGCCGTGGAAACTCCAATTCCCTTGCAAAAGCCTTTGTTTGGTAAAGCTCTCTAATCATGCTCCTTCCTTAGCTTTTCTTATGCATCCTCTTGATGCCTAGCATGATCAAATACTCCTACTCTCTCATATATGCTCCAATCCAAGCCTTTATTCACCTAAAAACACAACAAAACTTGTGTAGATCTCTATATCGATAAAATAGTTGAATGTGCTCATAAATGCTTCAAACTCTTATCCATGTACACAACTAAAGGGGAAAAACAACCAAAACAAGTGCCTAAAATATGATCATATTTCATGCTATCAAAATACCCCATACTTGTCTCTTGCTTGTTCCCAAGCAAGGTTTTCGAAGGCTTAGAATATAAGGTAGGATGAAATATGAATGCAAAACAAGGTAAAACAATCTTTTTGGTATTGTGCTTCTAATCAATAGATCATCCTCAAATCTTGCTTCATGTCTCCTTGAGAATTTCTATGCACATAAATCAAATCATGTCAAGTAACGGAAACATCATATAAACTTCAATAAAAACATCATAACCTCAAGCAATGTAAAAATCAATCATGTGAAACACTAATTTAGATGACCAAGTCAAACAACATTCCATAGATCTTAAGCACTTTCAAGTAAAGGTCAAGAAACATGGATAGGTGGGAGCTTATAAGGGATTGTGGTGCACAAATCCGGGAAAAAGGAGCAACACAAACTCTTTTCCTTTTTTTGTAACTTGAATCAACCACCTTTTAAGAGCTTTGCTCTCCCTTTTCAGCACAAAATTCTTTTTCGACTTTACTTTTTAGAAGTATGGACAACGGTGCACAAAAACCGAAGCAAGGAGATTGGCGTTTCTCAATTTCGAGATGCCTCAAACCCTTGATGCACATACCATAATCTGCTAGGAATATCGCTCAATCCGACTTTGGCAAAACACAAACACCCGGCTATGTGAATGGTGCCGAGTTACTCAACATCATGATTGACTTCCGCAAACCTATTTTCTATACTTTGAACGCACAATTTTCTTTCACGGACCTCCCACATCAAACATGACAAAATCAACTATTCCTAATTTCCATATAGGTAAAGGAGGCAAATATTTCATTGAGGGGCTAGATGAACAAAGAAGAAGCAAGAAAAATCGAGGTGCCTTAATCATTTCATATAGAAGTGCAAGAACTTATATTGTGATTTCAACCTTCATTCCTCAATATGATTTAGACATAAAACTTTCACTTTATGAAACTTGCAAGAAAGATTAAACAACACATTCAATTTCTTCACAATTTACAATTCAACTTAAGCACACGAAAGTCATAAAAAATACAATCCACAAGTAGATTCATCATAGAATTCATCTCCAATCCTAGAAGCACAATAACTTTAAAAAAATTTCAAAATTTTTATGGGTTTTTTCAAAGCTTTTTAATGCTATGCAATAAAGAAGCGTGTGACAATAAAAAGAAATATGCAAATGTTCATGGAATAAAGCAAAGCAAGTGTATCGAGTTATTACATAAAACGAGAGTCACACCCCACCCCATACTTAACATACACATTGTCCTCAATGTTTAGGAAAAATAGAGAAAAGAAAAGAAATAAGAAAACTCACTGAGGCGGCTGCGGTGGTGGGTAAGGTAAGAAGTCGGAGCTGAATGGTTGCCCAAACTACTGGCGGTATACATCACGAAGGATCCTAGCATTCTCTTGGCGCTCTTCATCTCGCTCATCCTGACGGGTCTCTAGGTCCTCCATCCTCCGTGTAATATCACTCGCCCATCCCGGCTGCTGTGTATACCAAGCAGGAGGCTGCTGTGTCCACTCCGGCGGCTGTTGGTTCCATGCAGGAGGAGTCGCTGCCCAAGGTGAAGGAGCTCCCATCCAAGGTGAAGGAGCTCCCATCCAAACCGGCAACTGTCCGTACCAAGTAGGTGGACCCTCCACCCATGTGGGGCGCTCGCTGACGCTAGCTCAGCGACTGGAAGAAGAAGCGGAAGGCCGCTGCTAGTAGGTGAATCTCCTAGGTGGCTTTGGGAAATCAGCTGGCTGCTCTGGGAATGCTCCAAAATCCTGCTCATCCCCTCATACATCCTGAAAGTCACCTCCACCATCTCCTCATCCTCATCAACTATAGTTGCAACTGGAACCTCATCGGGGATGTAAGGAGGTGCTCCTAACCTGTTAGCATGCATAGGAACAAAAGTATTCTTCCAGTTTTGTCGGCTAAGTTTAAGAGAATACTCCGGGAGCCATGGGATGCCTCTACCACCTCTATCTTCCCAAGGCATCGCTGCGGTAGGTGGACCTCGATGGCGAGGGATCGAGAGCCCTCTAGTCATGAGACCCTTGAGCCCCAACGGTCTCGCAGCAGCTACCCTCGTACAAGCTGAATAGTTGATGAAGGGTCATCCGAGCCGGGTCCATCTTCAACACCACAAGGAGCCCTAACAAGAGCTCAAGCCAAACGCCAAGCGGAGATGGATGCTATCTTCCTAGCCATGGTTCAAGAAGCTCACCCAAGCTCACCTCCAATGAGTCCAATGATACGGTATTAGTCCGTGATTGAGTCGATCTAGGTACAATGATCTCGAATCCGGCTGAATGAGGCGAATCCAGATGCGGAATGGAACGTAGGTGATGAATGGGCGCAGGAAAGGTGAGAGAAGAACCAAAGAGAATCAACGAAGGAACCAAGGCTGAAGAGCCAAAACCCCGCTCGTGAATGCCCTAGACCCGTCTCCAATACAACTTTACACTAGCTCCGGCTGGACTAGCACAAAGAGGGACTCGTGAATGCTCGAAGCACCAATCCGAAGGCGGTTGACACAAACAAGCTCAGCCAAGCAAACAACAACAATGCCAACCAAAAACTCTCTTGTTCTTTGATTGATTTTGTGAATGATTACAAATGTAATTCTAAGCAATGAAAATAACGTAACTATTCAGCAGCTAAAAGAGGCTATATAGACTCTTTTATCTAGACAAAAATAAAGAAAAGAAAACTAAAACATTAGTGGGAAGGTGGTAATAAGAGAGCTTCCTCTAATGTAGCTAACAACCTAACAAACAACTAATTCAACTTAAAAATAGGCTGACTTATTCAAGCAACTCCTTGTAGTGAGTTGGACGATTTTAAGAGCAAATTTGGCTATCCGAATGGGCTGAATTGTTCAACAGATCCATGAGTGAATTGGGATGTGTTTTAAGAGCCCAAATGATGATCCGAATGAGCTGACTTGTTACTCTCTTGGGCCTCCTTGAACGTGATCAGCTGGCAGCCCTCTTGGGCTGTTTTGGACGTGAGCAGCAGCCTACCCTCTTGGACTGCCTTGGACGTGTTTGCTTGCCTCCCCTCTTGGGCTGCCTTGGACGTGATCAACAGCTTCTCCTCTTGGACTGCTTTGGACGTGATCAACAACTTCTCCCTTTGCTCTTGGGCTGCCTTGGACGTGAGCAGCAGGCTATCCTCGTGGGCTGCTTTGGACATGATCAACATCTCCTCCCTTTGCTTGCTTGCTCCTGCATTCATCAAAAGATTAACACATGATGTATGGCAATTAAATGGTTCACGCATTGTGCCAAGCAATAGCACTTCCCTTGACGTAGCTTCTTGGATCTCCTTAGCTCTTGCTCTAGTAATGGGACCTTGATAGCTTCCGTGTGATGGTCCTACATCATCCAAGGCCCGTCATGATGCTTAGCCACATTGGACCAGCCAAGAAGAAGTGAATGGAGCATAGGAGAGCCTCACGTGTGCATGTGCATGGATGAAGGCGTGAGAGGCTGGCGTAAGAAGCCAGTTAGAGAGTGTTAAATAAAGCCTAGAATTAGTCTATTTTTATGGATTTATTTAAAACACTCTAACTTGTAATTATTGTATTTATTTCTTTTCTATTTTTAGGAGAGAAGGTCTAGGTTGTATATAAGCCTTTCTCTCTTCCTTTTTGTGGGTAGAATACGTTAAACACATTTGTGAAAGTGCGAAATTGAAACCTTTGAGTTCAGCCTCTTGTCTCGTGAGAATTGTGGTGTTTGCATAGCTTTCTCGTTCTTGTGTGTGTCAATCTCCTTCGGGTTGGTGCTACAAGTTGAATCGAAGCAACCTCTTCGTGCCTTCGATAATCCTAGATCGATTGTGTGAAGTTGTAAGAAGCGGGGTCGAATCGTCATCGGTTTGGTTCTTGGATAATCGAATCCAAGGGTTCTATAGTTTGTTCCTTTCGGTTCTTCTTTCCTATTACCTGTTCCCTCTTTGCTTTGCACGTTTTCCTTGCATCTTTGTTTGCTGAATTTCGTTTGCTTTTATTCCCAAAAACAGGTTGCTCGTCTAGATCCGTTCTTCACGGCTAATCCCCGTATCAATTGGTATTAGAGCTAATTGACGTTCAACCTACAAAAAGAGTCGGTAAATCATTCAAAAAAAAACCAAAAGTGTCTCGTTTTCTTGTTTGAGTCTTGCTTTGTTTTGAGTCTATTGCCATTGCCATTTCTATTCCAAGTTTTTGATTGAACTAACAAGTTTGTTGCTTTTGTTTGTGAATCTTGGACGCCGGCACCACTCCAACACCACGCCTACACCGCGCATACCACCAGTCCCTTGTGTCTACCACCACGACACCACCAGTTGTTGTCCCACGTCCAAACACAACACTAAACAAGCCCTAAACTTTAAAAAAAAAAGAAGAAGAAGAAGGCTGATCGTCCAGCCTATTTTCAAGCCAACTCTTTCCTCCACATTTTCAGCCTATTTTTTTGAATTTTCACTCTTGGTTAGCTATTTACTTGGTCAACTCCATCCTCTTGCATCTAATTAGGATTTTCTTAGCATTTTTGTTTTACTTTTCTTTAATTCCAGCAGTAAGTTGATTTTCTAGTTTAAAAAAAAAGAAAGAAAGAAAGAAAAAAAAAAAGAAAAGAAAAGAAAAGAAAGAGAAAAGAAATCAGCCTTAGTTATTCATTTCATTTCATTTCATTCTTGCTAGCTTATTCTTGTTTTATTTCATAGTTTGTAATAGTTGAAGTTGTGCTTGCTAAGTGTTATTGTTCAGCAACCAAAGAGGATTACAAAGGAGCTCATCGCACTCAAAAGTTGTGCTTGCTAAGTGTTATTGTTCATCAACCAAAAAGGACTACAAAGGAGCTCATCTCACTCAAAGGGACCAAGCCAATCACGCCTAGCCTAGCCACGCCTTGGCCCTCGCCTAGCTCACTTCACTCGAGCCACGCCTTAGCCTTGACCAGCCCTTCTACACACACCTTCGGTGTCCAAGGTTTGCTTGCTTAGGATTGACGAGTAAGTTCTTTCAAGGCTTATCTTGAGTTCAAATTTTGAGTCCATACTCAGTTGCATATAACATTCGTGCAACTTGTCCTTTCCGTTTTGAGTCTTTTCTTCTCTTTTATGGAGTCAAACACGTTTTTAAAGGTGATTGAAATCGAATTTCGTTTCTACTTTAAAGATTTTGTTTGGCTAAGTATTGAACTCACGTGAGGTTTTTGACTAATACAAGACGAGCCATCAACAAGCTTGTTGAGCACCACTAGAGAGTGAGAGTTTGCTTTCGAGTGATACACTTGTGAGGCGTTTTTGTTATAGCTAACCTAACGTGTTTGAGTGTTTTAGTGTCTTTGAACAATGTCAAGAACTTCCACAGGTACGCCCAGCCCCGAGCCTATTTCCCCGGAGTTGTTTAACCTTATCAAGGGCCTGAAAGATAGCATTGAAGGGTTAACTACAAGGCTGTCCAACTTGGAGGCGCCTAAGGTAGTTCCTGATGTAGGATCATCACATAGAAGATATCAAGGTCCCATTACTAGAGCAAGAGCTAAAGAGATCCAAGAAGTTACGTCAAGGGAAGTGCTATTGCTTGGCACAATGCGTGAACCATTTAATTGCCATACATCATGTTATAATCTTTTGGTGAATGTAGGAGCAAGCGAACCAAGGGAGGAGACCATCCAGACGTTATTCACTTCCCATGCAGCCCAAGAGGATAGACTGTTGCTCAAGTCCAAAGCAGCCCAAGAGGGGAGGCTATTGCTCACGTCCAAGGCAGCCCAAGAGGGGAGGCAGCTGCTCACGTCCAAGGCAGCCCAAGAGGGTAGGCTGCTGCTCACATCCAAAATAGCCCAAGAAGGTAGCCAGCTGATCACATTCAAGGAGGCCCAAGAGAGTAATCAACTCCCTCATTCGGATCATCATTTGGGCTCTTAAAAACCATCCAAATCACTCATGGATCTGTTGAACAATTCAGCCCATTCGGATAGTCCATTTGGCTCTTAAAAACGTCAGACTCACTCCAAGGATTTGTTTGAATAAGTCAGCCTATTTTCATGCTGAATTAGTTGTTTGTTAGGTTGTTAGCTACATTAGACGAAGCTCTCTTATTACCACCTTCCCACTAATGTTTTAGTTTTCTTTTCTTTATTTTTGTCTAGATTAAAGAGTCTATATATAGCCTCTTTAGCTGCTGATTAGGTACGTTAATTTCATTGCTTAGAATTACATTTGTAATCATTCACAAAATCAATCAAAGAACAAGAGAGTTTTTCGTTGGCATTGTTGTTGTTTGCTTGGCTGAGCTTGTTCGTGTCAACCGCCTTCGGATTGGTACTACGAGCCTTCACGAGTCCCTCTTTGTGCTAGTCCAGCCGGAGCTAGTGTAAAGTTGTATTGGAGACGGGTCTAGGGCATTCACGAAGTGGGGTTTTGGCTCTTCGGCCTTGGTTCCTTTTGTTGACTCTCTTTGGTTCTTCTCTACACCTTCCTGCGTCCATTCACCATTCACGTTTCATTCCGCATCTGGATTCGCTTCATTCAGCCGGATTCGGGATCATTGTACCTTGATCGACTCATTCACGGACTAATACCGTATCAGTTGGTATCAGAGCTCAGTTGGTACAATTGATCACTCCTTCTTCTTTGTTAATCTTATTGCTTATCCCATTGAGTTTAACTTGTGCTTGAAGTGTTCCAAGCAAAAACCAAGGGTTCTTAGTGCTGGACAACATCTTGAGGAGAGGTAAACACAAAACAAAAACAAAAAGAGCTCGAATGCTGTATACACATTCGGTAACCTTCTCTCCTACAATTCTCGTTGCAATCAGTTTCGGTTACCTTCTCTCCCTCAAATCTTTGACAAAGTCTAAGAGATCTTTCAAAAAAAAAAAAAACACACACACACAAAAAACAGCTGGCCCTTTTTAATCGACATCAAGCACAAGAAAACTCCCTCAAAACCCCATTCTAATCACAAATCACCATACCTACACCAACCCAACGGTCAATACTCCAATTAGGGGTGTCATGATTCATCTCCGACACTAACATCAGTTTCCGTAGTTCTAGTTCCAAAGGGTTGCTAAGAAGGTTCGAAAATCGTGATCTTAAGGTGTTGGATCCTTACAACTCGAGCCACCAGCTAGGCAATACCAACGAGAGAGTGAGCGATCCACAAGTGAGATCTTTGTTTTTCTAACCTAATCGGTTCTTTGTATGTTACTTGAGCATGTCCAGGTCCCGAAGCCCCAGCAAGTCTAGTAGCGAGACCGTCACGCCTGAGATGATCAGTCTATTGAAGCAATTGTCCGATTTCGTAGCTAACCTATCCAAACGAGTGGAGTCTATGGAAGCACGAACACCACCAGCGGGGACACCACCTTTGAGAACCAACTATGAGTTTGGCGGTCCTTCACGCGTTACTAGAGAGCCGGATCATCCGGATCAAGGTAATTTACAGTCCAACGTCCACCCTAATGATTCTAACATGCCACCAATTGTTGATAACTTTCAGCGACGGAATGAAGCTCCTTTTGAGGACCACACTTGGGAAGGTTACAATCGGCCAATCCAGCAGCCAAGGCAAGGACGAGAACATGATAACCTACGGCCCTATCAAGAGCAAGACGGACTCGGCAAAGTCAAAATCAAAATTCCCGTCTTTGAAGGAAAGTGTGATCCCGACGTCTACACGGAGTGGGAATGTAAAGTGGAGCAGATCTGGTTGTGTCACAATTTCAGAGAGCCTAGGAAGGTTCAGCTAGCCGCTCTCGAGTTCCAAGGCTATGCCTTGGTATGGTGGGATCACGTAGTCAAAGAAAGAGTGCGAACAATGGATCCTCAAATCACCACATGGGAGCATATGAAGGCACTAATGAGGGCTCGATTCGTTCCACCTCACTATACCCGAGAGCTTCGACAACGGCTGGAAAATTTGAGACAAGGCTCTCTTAGCGCTGAGGAAGCCTATACGAATATGCAAGTTGCTATGGTGAAGGCCAATGTTCTAGAGGATGAAGAAAACACTATGGCTAGGTATCTTCGTATTCTGAATTCTAATTTGGCTAATAAAGTTGATATGTATCCATACAGCACCATGGAGCAATTACTACACTTGGCCATCAAGGTGGAAAGGAAGACTAAGGTGCGGGACCGGGAATACAAGCCACCTCATGGGACGCCCAACGCTTGGAAAGCACAAGGGAGCCGGCTGCCTAACCACATCAAGGATCAAGGAGGCCGGAAGGAAGAGAGAAAGTCGGCACCTATGGGCCAAGAAGGGCAAAGAAGGTCTTCTACACCGTCCACTACACCACGATCCTTGAATGAGCCTTCGAGTGATCATCGAGGGAGTACTCCTATCTCTAAATCTAGAACTAGGGACATTGTGTGTTTTAAATGTCAAGGTAGAGGACACATGAGTAGAAAATGTCCTAATAGACGCACTTTGATCATAAATCATCTAGGAGAATTTGAGAGTGAGGATGATGTGGAATTAGATGATGAAAATGCATTAATTGATGAAAATGAACAAAATGAGAATGATGATTGCATTGAGTATGAACAAGGTGAATCTTTGATAGCTAGGAGAACTTTGCATGTCCAACTAGCACCTTGTGAGGATAACCAACGTGAAAATCTGTTTCATACGAGGTGTAGTATTAAAGGAAAAGTGTGTAATGTGATAATTGATGGAGGAAGTTGTTGCAACATAGCTAGCACTGAAATGGTAAACAAATTACAACTTCTTACATTTTATCACCCTAGGCCATATAAACTACATTGGATGAATGAGTGTGGAGAACTTAAGGTCAATAAGCAAACTAAGGTCAATATAACATTAGGATCATATGAGGATGTTATTACATGTGATGTTGTGCCTATGAATGCTTGTCACTTGTTGCTTGGCCGTCCATGGCAATATGATAGGAAAGTTGTTCATGATGGGTTTTCTAATAAATATAGCTTTGAGTATAAAGGTAAAACTTTAACACTTAAACCTATGACACCTTTACAAATAGCCGAGTACTATGAGAACAAGAGGGTAGAGCAAGGAACCCCTCCCAAGCCTAAGATCACACGGCCTAAGAGTAAGGAGAACAAAACCCATCAAACACTGTTAGTACAACCAACAAGTAGCTATCTTGAGTCTAGGAATGAATATGTCACTAACTATGCTTCTACGGATGTGCTAATGATGAGTTTGTGTAAATCTCTAGTGAATGTGCCTCATGACTCTACGATTCGACTTCCTAGTTCTATCCAGGGGCTGTTAGACGAGTTTAAGGACGTTTTTCCTGAGGATATTCCAGCTGGCTTGCCGCCCATTAGGGGCATTGAACACCAAATAGATCTAATACCCGGAGCCACTCTTCCCAATAGGCCCGCCTATAGGATGAACCCTACGGAAGCCTAGGAAATTCAGAACCAAGTTCAAGCCTTGCTAGATAAAGGGTATATTCGGGAAAGCCTTAGCCCTTGTGCCGTCCCCATCCTGCTAGTACCTAAGAAGGATAATACTTGGAGAATGTGTATTGATTTTAGAGCAATCAATAACATTACTATCAAGTATAGACACCCGATTCCCCGTCTAGATGACATGTTTGATGAGTTACATGGAGCTACAATTTTCACTAAGATTGACCTTAGGAGTGGCTACCATCAAATTAGAATGAGGGAAGGGGATGAATGGAAAACAGCTTTTAAAACCAAATTTGGTCTCTATGAGTGGCTAGTAATGCCTTTTGGCTTAACTAACGGTCCTAGTACCTTCATGAGATTAACGAATCATATTTTGAGACCTTATATTGGTTTATTTGTTGTAGTCTACTTTGATGACATTCTTATCTATAGCAAGACTTTAAAGGAGCATGAAAATCATTTGAGAGATGTGCTTGCTACATTGCGTATAGAATACTTGTATGCTAATATTAAAAAATGTGATTTCTATACTAACCGAGTGATTTCCCTTGGTTTTGTAGTAAGTGCCAATGGTTTGCAAGTGGATGAGGACAAGGTTAAAGCAATTAATGAATGGCCCATTCCTAGGTCGGTTGGTGACGTGAGGAGTTTCCATGGCCTAGCTACATTCTATAGAAGATTTGTGAGAGATTTTAGTACCATAGCAGCACCACTCACGGCTTTGACCAAAAAGAAGGTTCCTTTTGAGTGGAATGAACCTCAGCAAAGAGCATTTGAAGAGCTTAAGAGACGCCTCACCCACGCACCACTACTCGCTCTACCGGACTTCACTAAACCCTTTGAGGTTGAATGCGACGCATCCGGCATTGGTATTGGCGGCGTCCTTATGCAAGAAGGTAAGCCTCTAGCTTTCTTTAGTGAAAAATTGAAGGGTGCATGCTTAAACTATTCCACGTATGACAAAGAATTGTATGCCTTGTTTAGAGTACTCAAAACATGGCAACATTACCTTTGGCCCCAAGAGTTTGTTTTGAAAACAGATCATGATCTCGAACCGGGCTCTAATACCAACTGATAACAGATCATATCGGTTTTCAAAACAAACTCCTGAGGCCAAAGGTAATGTTGCCATGTTTTGAGTACTCTAAACAAGGCATACAATTCTTTGTCATATGTAGAATAGTTTAAGCGTGCACCTTTCAATTTTTCACTAAAGAAAGCTAGAGGCTTACCATCTTGCATAAGGACGCCACCAATACCAATGCCGGATGCATCGCATTCAACCTCAAAGGGTTTAGTGAAGTCCGGTAGAGCTAGTAGTGGTGCGTGGGTGAGGCGTCGTTTGAGCTCTTCAAAAGCTCTTTGATGCGGTTCATTCCACTCAAAAGGAACCTTCTTTTTGGTCAAAGCCGTGAGTGGGGTTGCAATGGTGCTGAAATCTTTCACAAACCTTCTATAGAAGGTAGCTAAGCCATGGAAGCTCCTCACGTCACCAACAGTCCTAGGAGTGGGCCAATCATTGATTGCTTTCACCTTGTCCTCATCCACTTGCAAGCCATTGGCACTTACTACAAAACCAAGAAAGATCACTCGGTTAGTATAGAAATCACATTTTTGAATGTTAGCATACAAGTATTCTATACGCAATGTAGCAAGCACATCTCTCAAATGATTTTCATGCTCTGTTAAAGTCTTACTATAGATAAGAATGTCATCAAAGTAGACTACAACAAATAAACCAATATAAGGTCTCAAAATATGATTCATTAATCTCATGAAAGTACTAGGAGCGTTAGTTAAGCCAAAAGGCATTACTAGCCACTCATAGAGACCAAATTTTGTTTTAAAAGTTGTTTTCCATTCATCCCCTTCCCTCATTCTAATTTGATGGTAGCCACTCCTAAGGTCAATCTTAGTGAAAATTGTAGCTCCATCTAACTCATCAAGCATATCATCTAAACGGGGAATCGGGTGTCTATACTTGATAGTAATGTTATTGATTGCTCTACAATCAATACACATTCTCCAAGTATTATCCTTCTTGGGTACTAGCAGAACGGGAACGGCACAAGGACTAAGGCTTTCCCGCACATACCCCTTATCTAGCAAGGCTTGAACTTGGTTCTGAATTTCCTGGGCTTCCGTAGGGTTCATCCTATAGGCGGGCCTATTGGGAAGAGTGGCTCCGGGTATTAAATCTATTTGGTGTTCAATGCCCCTAATGGGCGGTAAGCCGGCTGGAATCTCATCAGGAAAAACGTCTCTAAATTCGTCTAACAGCCCCTGAATAGATCTAGGAAGTGGGTTCGTAGAGTCATGAGGCACATTCACTAGAGACTTACACAAACTCATCATTAGCACATCAATAGAAGCATAGTTAGTGACAAATTCATTCCTAGACTCAAGATAGCTACTTATTGGTTGTACTAACAATGTTTGATGGGTTTTGTTCTCCTTACTCTTAGGCCGTGTGATCTTAGGCTTTGGAGGGGTTCCTTGCTCTACCCTCTTGTTCTCATAGTACTCGGCTATTTGTAAAGGTGTCATAGGTTTAAGTGTTAAAGTTTTACCCTTATACTCAAAACTATATTTGTTAGAAAACCCATCATGGACAACTTTCCTATCATATTGCCATGGACGACCAAGCAACAAGTGACAAGCATTCATAGGCACAACATCACATGTAATAACATCCTCATATGATCCTAATGTTATATTGACCTTAGTTTGCTTATTGACTTTAAGTTCTCCACATTCATTCATCCAATGTAGTTTATATGGCCTAGGGTGATAAAATGTAAGAAGTTGTAATTTGTTTACCATTTCAGTGCTAGCTATGTTGCAACAACTTCCTCCATCAATTATCACATTACACACTTTTCCTTTATTGCTACACCTAGTATGAAACATATTTTCACGTTGAGTATCCTCACAAGGAGCTAGTTGGACATGCAAAGTTCTCCTAGCTATCAAAGATTCACCTTGTTCATAATCAATGCAATCATAATTCTCATTTTGTTCATTGTCATCATTTAAGGCATTTTCATCATCTAATTCCACATCATCCTCACTCTCATACTCTCCTAGATGATTTATGATCAAAGTGCGTCTATTAGGACATTCTCTACTCATGTGACCTCTACCTTGGCATTTAAAACACACAATGTCCCTAGTTCTAGAGTTAGAGATAGGAGTACTCCCTCGATGATCACTTGAAGGCTCATTCAAGGATCGTGGTGTAGTGGCTGTTGTAGACGACTTTCTTTGCCCTTCTTGGCCCATAGGTGCCGATCTCCTCTCCTCCTTCCGGCCGCCTTTCTCCCTGTTATGGTTAGACAGCCGGCTGTTTTGTGCTTTCCAAGCATTGGGCGTCCCGGGAGGTGGCTTGTATTCCCGGTTTCGCACCTTAGTCTTCCTTTCCACCTTGATGGCCAAGTGTAGTAGTTGCTCCATGGTGCTGTATGGGTACATATCAACCTCATTAGCCAAATTAGAATTCAGAATACGAAGGTATCTTGCCATAGTGTTTTCTTCATCCTCTAGAACGTTGGCCTTCACCATAGCAACTTGCATATTCGTATAGGCTTCCTTAGCGCTAAGTGAGCCTTGTCTCAAATTTTCTAGCCGTTGTCGAAGCTCTCGGGTATAGTGAGGTGGAACGAACCTAGCCCTCATTAGTGCCTTCATATGCTCCCATGTGCTGATTTGAGGATCCAAGGTTCGAACTCTTTCTTTGACTACATGATCCCAACATACCAAAGCATAGCCTTGGAACTCAAGAGCTTCTAGTTGAACCTTCCTAGGCTCGCTGAAGTTGTGACACAACCAAATTTGCTCAACTTTAGTTTCCCACTCCGTGTAGACGTCGGGATCACACTTTCCTTCAAAGACGGGAATTTTGATTTTGACCTTTCCGAGTCCGTCTTGCTCTTGATAGGGCCGAAGGTTGTCTCGCCCTTGCCTTTGCTGCTGGAATGGTCGATTGTAGCCCTCCCACGTGTGGTCCTCAGCTTCATTCCGTCGCTGAAAGTCATAAACAAATGGTTGCATGTTAGAAGCATTTGGAAGGACGTTGGAATGTACATTACCTTGATCCGGCTGATCCAGCTCTCTAGTAACACGTGAAGGACCGCCAAACTCGTAGTTAGCTCTTAAAGGTGGTGTTCCGGCTGGTGGTGTTCGTGCTTCCATTGACTCCACTCGTTTGGATAGATTAGCTACGGAATCGGACAATTTTTTCAATAGACTGATCATCTCAGGCGTGACGGTCTCGCTACTCGACTTGTTGGGACTTATGGACCTGGACATGCTCAAGTAACAAACAAAGAACCGGTTAGGTTAGAAAAGCAAAGATCTCACTTGTGTATCGTTCACACTCTCGTTGGTATTGCCTAGCTGGTGGCTCAAGTTGTAAGGATCCAACATCTTAAGATCGCGATTTCCGAACCTTCTTAGCAACCCTTTGGAACTAGAACTACTGAAACCGATGTTAGTGACGGAGATGAATCAAGACACCCCTAATTGGAGTATTGGCTGTTGGGTTGGTGTAGGTGTGGTAAATTGTGTTTAGAATGATGTTTTGAGATGATTAAAAGAGTTTACTTGTGCTTGATTAATAAAAACAAGGCCAGCCGTTTTTTTTGTAGTGTTTTTTTTTTTTTTGAAAGATCTCTTAGACTTTGTCAAAGATTTGTAGGAGAGAGAAGTAACCGAAATTGATTCAATGAGACGTATGGGAGAGCAGGTTACCGATTGATGTATGCTGCGTTCGAGCTCTTTTGTTTTTGTTTTGTGTTTACCTCTCCTCAAGATGTTGTCCGGCTTTTTGAATTGGCACACATCAAGCACAAGTTAGATCTCAATTGGATAAGCAATAAGGTTAACAAGAAGAAGAAGTGATCAATTTTACCAACTGAGCTCTGATACCAACTGATACGGTGTTAATCCGTGTTTGAGTCGATCTAGGAACAATGATCTCGAACCGGGCTGAATGAAACAATTTCTGAATGCGGAATGGACGTAGGTTGATGAATAGCGTAGGAAAGGTGAGAGAAGAACCAAAGAGAGAGCCAATGAAGGAACCAAGGCTGAAGAGCCAAAACCCCAATCGTAACTGCCCTAGACCCGTCTCCAATACAACGTTACACTAGCTCCTGCTGGACTAGCACAAAGAGGGACTCGTGAAGGCTCGAAGCACCAATCCGAAGGCGGTTTGACACAAACAAGCTCAGCCAAGCAACAACAGCAATGCCAACCAAAAACTCTCTTGTTCTTTGATTGATTTTGTGAAATGATTACAAATGCAATTCTAAGCAATGGAAACGTAACTAATCTGCAGCTAAAGAGGCTATATAAATAGACTCAGTTATCTAGACAAAAATAAAGAAAAGAAAGCTGAAAACATTAGTGGGAAGGTGGTAATAAGAGAGCTTCCTCTAATGTAGCTAACAACCTAACAAACCACTAATCAGCATGGAAATAGGCTGAATTATTCAATCTTATCCTTGGAGTGCAAGCTGGACGTTTTTAAGGTTGTAAGGAGCCAAATGGGCTATCCGAATGGGCTGCATTGTTCAACAGATCCATGAGTGATTTGGATGTGTTTAAAGAGCCCAAATGATGATCCGAATGAGCTGAATTGTTACTCTATTGGGCCTCTTTCAAAGTGATCAGTTCGCTCCCTCCTTGGGCTGCATTGGACGTGTTTGCTTGCCTCCCTCTTAGGCTACCTTTGACATGATCAACAGCCTCCTCTTGGGCCTGCATTGGGCGTGAGCATGGGCTGCATTGGGCGTGAGCATGGGCTGCATTGGCGTGAGCAACAGGGCGCGAGCATGGGCTACATTGGGCGTGAGCATGGGCTGCATTGGCATGAGCAACAGGGCGTGAGCATGGGCTGCATTGGGCGTGAGCATGGGCTGCATTGGCGTGAGCAACAACCTCCTCTTGGGCTGCATTGGCGTGAACAACAGCCTCCTCTCCTGGGCTGCATTGGATGTGAGCAACAGCCTGCATGGTCTCCTCGAGCTGCATGGAAGGTGAGTACGTCGGCATGGTCTCCTTGCTTGGTTCTCTTGCTACTACATTCACCAAAAGGTTAACACATGATGTATGGAAATTAAATGGTTCACGCATTGTTTCAAGCAATAGCACTTCCCTTGACATAACCTCTTGGATCTCCTTAGCTCTTGCTCTAGTAATGGGACCTTGATAGCTTCCATGTGATGGTCCTACATCACTAGTCATCCCCAAACAGATGGGCAAACGGAAGTCACCAATAGGACCCTAACGACCCTCCTTAGAACCATGTTGAAAGATAACTTAAAAGAATGGGAAGACATGTTACCAAATATCGAGTTTGCTTATAATCGCACCATGCATTCTTCCACTTCGTTATCAACTTTCAAATGTGTTTATGGATTTAACCCTTTAACTCCTTTGGACTTATTACCGATTCCTCGAAAGGATCGAGTAGCTTTTGATGCTTTGGAACAGGCGGACTACATTCAGGAACTTCATGCTAAGACCAAGGCTGCACTTGATAAGAAGGGTGTTGAAACTGCAGCTCGGAATAACAAAGGACGTCGGAAGATGGTTTTCCAGCCCGGCGACTTAGTTTGGCTAATCTAAGGAAAGAGCGGTTTCCGACAAAACGCCATTCCAAGCTAGCCCCACGGGGTGATGGACCATTCAAAGTCTTACACCGGATTAACGACAACGCTTATGTGTTGGACTTACCGGAAGAGTATGGAGTTAGTACCACTTTTAATGTAGGAGATTTGAGCCCCTATGAAGAAGATTCGGAACAAGATGAAAATTCGGGGTCGAATTCTCTCCAAGAAGGAGTGGATGATGTAGGACCATCACATGGAAGATATCAAGGTCCCATTACTAGAGCAAGAGCTAAAGAGATCCAAGAAGTTACGTCAAGGGAAGTGCTATTGCTTGGCATAATGCGTGAACCATTTAATTTCCGTACATCATGTGTTAATCTTTTGTTGAATGTAGGAGCAAGCGAACCAAGGGAGGAGACCATGCAGACGTTATTCACTTCCCATGCAGCCCAAGAGGATAGGCTGTTGCTCAAGTCCAAAGCAGCCCAAGAGGGGAGGTTGTTGCTCACGTCCAAGGCAGCCCAAGAGGGGAGGCAGCTGCTCACGTCCAAGGCAGCCCAAGAGGGTTGGCTGCTGCTCACGTCCAAAACAACCCAAGAAGGTAGTCAGCTGATCACGTTCAAGGAGGCCCAAGAGAGTAATCAGCTCCCTCATTCGGATCATCATTTGGGCTCTTAAAAACCATCCAAATCGCTCATGGATCTGTTGAACAATTCGGCCCATTCGGATAGTCCATTTGGCTCTTAAAAACGTCCAACTCACTCCAAGGATTTGTTTGAATAAGTCAGCCTATTTTCATGCTCAATTAGTTGTTTGTTAGGTTGTTAGCTACATTAGAGGAAGCTCTCTTATTACCACCTTCCCACTAATGTTTTAGTTTTCTTTTCTTTATTTTTGTCTAGATAAAAGAGTCTATATATATAGCCTCTTTAGCTACTGATTAGGTACGTTAATTTCATTGCTTAGAATTACATTTGTAATCATTCACAAAATCAATCAAAGAACAAGAGAGTTTTTGGTTGGCATTGTGTTGTTTGCTTGGCTGAGCTTGTTCGTGTCAACCGCCTTCGGAATGGTGCTTCGAGCCTTCACGAGTCCCTCTTTGTGCTAGTCCAGCCGGAGCTAGTGTAAAGTTGTATTGGAGACGGGTCTAGGGCATTCACGAAGTGGGGTTTTGGCTCTTCAGCCTTGGTTCCTTTCGTTGACTCTCTTTGGTTCTTCTCTACACCTTCCTGCGTCCATTCACCATTCACGTTTCATTCCGCATCTGGATTCGCTTCATTCAGCCGGATTCGGGATCATTGTACCTAGATCGACTCATTCACGGACTAATACCCTATCAGTTCCGGAGCCTCGGCCACTAGGAGGCAACATGCAGGTAGGAGACCACTCGAGGGCTCAACACCAAGGGCAAGACCGAATACCACTCCAAATCAAACAAGAGGTGTTTCAAGCAGCCCGGCACTCTAATGCCATGCAGCCCTCTCGGAATGTCCAAGACTTAGGCCACAACGTGTCCCAACCGGGATGGGGTAATCTTGCTTTCGAGGAGCACGTTTCTATCCCTTCTTCTCCTATTATACATGATAATATGCCTAACTATCCTCAACAGTTTCAGAATCAAGCTTATGAGCAGGATGAGGGCGGTGATGGAGATGACGAGGAATGGAGGCCAAACAGGTGAAGGGAGCGCCAACAGCCCCGGATACCTCATGACGCCTGGCGCCAAGACGAGAAAAGGCGTGAGCCCTATGGCGGCCAGCCAAGGAGGGAGCGGGATCCGGAGTATGATGGCTTTGGCAAAGTGAAGGTGAAGATCCCAAGCTTTGAAGGCAAATGTGACCCGGATGTGTACATGGCTTGGGAGGCGAAGATAGAGCAAATATGGTCATGCCATAACTTTCCCGAGCATAAGAAGGTACATTTCGTAGCTCTTGAGTTTATTGATTATGCTATGATATGGTGGGATGATTTGGTGAAGGAAAGAAGGAGAACTTTGGATGCACCGGTAGTTACTTGGGCGCACATGAAGAAGGCCTTGATGAGAGCTCGGTTTGTGCCTCAACATTACACTAGGGAATTAAGGCAAAGGTTGGAGAACTTGAGGCAAGGAGCCATGACCGCCGAGGAGACCTATAATGCCATGCAAATGGCCATGGTTAAGGCTAATGTGCGAGAGGATGAAGAAACTACAATGGCTAGGTATCTTCGTATTCTCAATTCAAGTTTTCTAACGAGATAGATCTTTTTCCCTATAGCTCTATGACAGAATTGCTCCACCTAGCAATCAAAGTTGAAAGGAAAATGAAGGCAAGAAGTCAAGGAGGTAAGGCTGCCTATGGCGCGCCTAGCTCATGGAGGAGCCAAGGAGGCCGCCAACAAGGGAATTACAACCGGGAGGTGCCAAGCAAGGAGAAGCTAGCCCCGGAGCAAGGAGGCCCACACAAGGCTCCTTATGCAGCCCCTACCAAGTCCACGCCTACACTACTTAAAGGCACTCAAGGGAGTACTTCTAACCCTTCATCTAGAACTAGGGATATTGTATGTTTTAAGTGCCAAGGAAGAGGGCACATGATGAAGGATTGTCCTAACAAAAGAACTTTGCTACAATATGAGTCCGAATCTGAGCATGAGCATGTTAATGATGATTTTGAGCTTAATATGCATGATCATGATGATTTGGATGATGATGGGATTGAATATGAGCAAGGGAGATTGTTTATTAGCTAAGAGAGTGTTATTTGATCATCCTAGCTCATTCCTAGCTAACACTTCCATGATATGTGATAAAAGTCTTGAGCATGATAATTCTTTGATAGCTAGGAGAACTTTAAGTGTACAACCTGCTCCTTGTGAAGATAACCAAAGAGAAAACTTGTTTCACACTAGATGCTCGGTTAAAGGAAAGGTTTGTAATGTTATTATTGATGGAGGAAGTTGTTGCAATATTGCTAGCACCGAAATGATATCTAAGTTGCAAATTCCTATATTTTATCACCCTAGGCTATATAAAGCTGCATTGGATGAATGAATGTGGTGAGTTAAAGGTTAATAGGCAAGCTAAGATCACTTTTACTTTAGGCCATTATGAAGATACGATTTTATGTGATGTTGTGCCTATGCAAGCTTGTCATGTGTTGTTAGGCCGCCCTTGGCAATATGATAGGAGAGTTATGCATGATGGTTTTACTAATAGATATTCTTTTGTATTCAATGGTAAAACTGTGACTCTTAAGCCTTTGACTCCCTTGCAGATTGCGGAGGCATTTGAGAAGAAGAAGGCAAGTGAGCAAGAGCAAGGACAAGCTAAGAAGGGTAGCAAGCCGTCGAGCCAAGACCCCTCCCTAGCCACGCCTTCTAACCACCAGCCTAGCACCCTTGTGTCCACGGCCACAAAACAGCCCACAACAGCCTTGTTAGCTTCCAAACTTGAGCTACAAAATGACTACCTCCCCTTAGACACCACCTTGATGATGTTGTGTAAGGAGCTCACCTTGATGAATGATGAAGCCAAGGCTAGCTTACCACCTACTATCTCAGCCATTCTTGAGGAGTTTAAGGATGTGTTTCCGGAAGAAATACCACATGTTCTTCCACCTTTGAGAGGCATTGAGCACCAAATTGACCTTATCTCCGGCGCCACACTCCCAAATAGATCAGCCTACCGAATGAACCCAAAGGAGAGTCAAGAGATCCAAGCACAAGTTCAAGACCTCCTAGACAAGGGCTACGTGAGGGAGAGCTTAGTCCGTGCGCCGTGCCCGTGCTCTTGGTGCCTAAGAAGGACAACACATGGAGGATGTGTGTTTATTGCCGAGCTATCAACAACATCACCATCAAGTACTGCCACCCTATTCCCCGCCTAGATGACATGCTTGATGAGCTACATGGCGCCACCACCTTTAGCAAGATAGACCTACGGAGTGGCTACAATCAAATTCGAATGAAGGAGGGGGACAAGTGGAAAACAGCCTTCAAAACTAAGTTTGGTTTGTATGAGTGGCTTGTTATGCCGTTTGGGTTAACTAATGCTCCTTCTACTTTTATGCGCTTAATGAACTATGTTTTGAGACATTTTATAGGGAAGTTTGTTGTAGTATACTTTGATGATATCTTAATGTATAGCAGGTCCCTAAAGGAGCATGAAGAACATCTAAGGGAAGTAGTTCTTACCCTTAGGGCTGAACACTTGTATGCTAATCTTAAGAAATGTAGCTTTTGCACTAATGAGGTTATATTTCTTGGTTTTGTAGTGACTACACAAGGCCTACAAGTGGATGAGGAGAAGATTAGAGCAATCAAAGATTGGCCCACGCCAACATCCATCAGCCAAGTAAGGAGTTTCCATGGGCTTGCAAGCTTCTATAGGCGCTTTGTGAGAGACTTTAGTACCATTGTCGCGCCCTTTACGGAAATTTGCAAGAAGCATGCGCCATTTGTGTGGGAGGAGGCGCAAGAACGTGCCTTTAGCAAGCTGAAATTGGTCTTAACCGAGGGGCCCTTGCTAGCTGTTCCCGACTTCACTAGGCCCTTTGAAGTGGAGTGTGACGCCTCGGGCATTGGCATAGGCGGCGTGCTCATGCAAGAAGGTAAGCCTATTGCCTTCTTTAGTGAAAAGCTCAAAGGAGCATGTCTTAATTACTCTACCTATGATAAAGAGTTATATGCTTTGTTTAGAGTGCTTAATACATGGCAACACTACTTGTGGTCTAGAGAGTTTATTTTGAATTCCGATCATGAGTCTTTGAAGCATTTTCGGAGTCAAGATAAACTAGATAGGAGGCATGGTAGGTGGATGGAGTTTATTGAGACTTTTCCCTATATTATCAAGTATAAAAAGGGAAAAGACAATGTAGTGGCGGATGCCCTCTCTAGGAGGCACACATTGTTGACTACATTGGATGCTAAGGTATTAGGCTTTGTTTACATTAAGGAGCTCTATGAATCTGATATTGATTTTGGTGATACATATAAGTTATGCGTGCAAAAAGGTTCCTTAGATAAATACTATTTATTTGAGGGATTTTTGTTTCGAATTGATAAGATGTGCATACCTAGGTGTTCCCTTCGATTGTTGTTAGTAGAGGAAGCCCATAAAGGGGGTTTAATGGGTCATTTTGGGAGGGATAAAACTTATGCTATTCTGCACTCACACTTTTATTGGCCACACATGCTTAGGGATGTTGAAAATGTGCTTAAAAGATGCTTAGAATGCCTTAGAGCTAAATCTAAAGTGAAGCCTCATGGATTGTACACATCTTTGCCCATCCCAACAGCCCCTTGGGAAGACATTAGTATGGACTTTATTGTGGGATTTCCTAGGACTAAAAGAGGTAGGGACTCGATTTTTGTGGTTGTAGATCGTTTCTCAAAAATGGCTCACTTTATTGCTTGTTACAAAACTGATGATGCAGCCAATGTAGCTAATCTATTCTTTCGGGAAGTAGTTAGGTTACATGGAATTCCAAGGACAATAGTAAGTGATAGAGATGTTAAGTTCTTAAGTTATTTTTGGAAGACTCTTTGGGGAAAGCTAGGCACGAAATTGTTATTTTCTACATCAAGTCACCCCCAAACTGATGGGTAAACGGAAGTAACTAATAGGACTTTAACCAAACTTTTAAGGGCTGTCATCAAAAAGAATCTAAAGGAATGGGAGGATGTCTTGCCACATGTTGAATTTGCCTATAATAGAGTTGTGCATTCGTCTACTTCCATCTCTCCATTTGAGTGTGTTTATGGTTTTAATCCACTAACCCCTTTTGATCTTACACCGTTGCCTAAGAAAGAGCGATTGGATTTAAGTGCTAAAACGAAGGTTGAACACATCAAGGAGCTACATAGGAGGACAAGGATTAAGCTTGAGGAGAAAGGCAAATACAACGCAGCCAAGGCAAACCAAGGAAGGAAGAAGGTTACATTTGAGGCCGGTGACCTTGTATGGCTACACTTGAGGAAGGAGAGGTTTCAACAACTTCGGAAGTCCAAGCTCTCTCCAAGAGAAAATGGGCCTTTCAAGGTGCTACACAAGGCTGGTGACAATGCCTATGTGCTAGACTTGCCGGACGACTATGCTTGTGATCCCACGTTCAATGTGAGGGATCTAAGCCCTTTTCCACCCCTTAGTGATGATCAAGGAAATTCGAGGTCGAATTCTTTTAAAGAAGGGGAGAATGATGAAGGGTCATCCGAGCCGGTCTATCTTCAACACCACAAGGAGCCCTAACAAGAGCTCAAGCCAAACGCCAAGCAGAGATGGATGCTATCTTCCTAGCCATGGTTCAAGAAGCTCACCCAAGCTCACCTCCAATGAGTCCAAGGCCCGTCATGATGCTTAGCCACATTGGACCAGCCAAGAAGAAGTGAATGGAGCATAGGAGAGCCTCACGTGTGCATGTGCATGGATGAAGGCGTGAGAGGCTGGTGTAAGAAGCTAGTTAGAGAGTGTTAAATAAAGCCTAGAATTAGTCTATTTTTATGGATTTATTTAAAACACTCTAACTTGTAATTATTGTATTTATTTCTTTTCTATTTTTAGGAGAGAAGGTCTAGGTTGTATATAAGCCTTTCTCTCTTCCTTTTCGTGGGTAGAATACGTTAAACACATTTGTGAAAGTGCGAAATTGAAACCTTTGAGTTCAGCCTCTTGTCTCGTGAGAATTGTGGTGTTTGCATAGCTTTCTCGTTCTTGTGTGTGTCAATCTCCTTCGGGTTGGTGCTACAAGTCGAATCGAAGCAACCTCTTCGTGCCTTCGATAATCCTAGATCGATTGTGTAAAGTTGTAAGAAGCGGGGTCGAATCGTCATCGGTTTGGTTATTGGATAATCAAATCCAAGGGTTCTATCGTTTGTTCCTTTCGGTTCTTCTTTCCTATTACCTTTTCCCTCTTTGCTTTGCACGTTTTCCTTGCATCTTTGTTTGCTGAATTTCGTTTGCTTTTATTCCCAAAAACAGATTGCTCGTCTAGATCCGTTCTTCGCGACTAATCCCCGTATCAATAGTCAACCCCTAGCTGTTTTGCAATGTGCGTAACCAAACCACCATAGCCTATATTTCTAGCTGATTTGTTCTTCACTTTGCGAAGAGTGGAGGCAAGCATGGTTGCACAATCCGGAGAGTGGCCGGAAATCATACAATACAAGATAAAGAGCTCATCGGTTTTGATCTTTTGAGGGATCTCGGTCCTCGGGAATAAACATTCGGAGAGGATCCTATGGGCTATCTTAATAGCTAGGTGGTAGACGGGCTTGGCCTTTGAATCGACTGGTTGCAAACGGTCCTCATGACCGACAATAGCTATTTCCTTCTAAAACTCCTTTGCCTTAGCTTCTCTAGGAAATGTTCCATTGCACATTTCGGTAAACCCAAACATAGTCCCAAACTGCACAATGGAGAGATTATAGTTGCGCTCCATCAATCTAAAAGATACCGTTCAGTTGACGGCACTATGGTCAAAGGAAGTGATGAACTCCCTAGTGATCTCCTCATACGCATCTTCCCTAATGGCGGAGTACACAATCAAACCAACCCTATCAAGCATCCAAGTCAACAACATCAAACTCAACAAAACCACATCAAACTCAACAACAACAACCCTAAACCAATTCTAAGTCTAATTCCGTCCTGTTCTCCTAAAAATTTGCAAGAAAAACGAGCAAAATAAACCAAGGAGAGGATAGAGAGAGAACCTAGGTTTTGGATTTGAGAAAATCCAAATTCACTTCCGATTGTTGATTGTTCGTGCAGATTGTTGTTGTAATCTTGTATAGAATTTGATTTCCTTCACAATGGGTTGAAGAATCGCTCAAATCGATTACCAAACGAAGAATCACGAGGGAGAGGGCTCTTCGGCGTGGTTTTGGGCGTGGAAGTGGTGAAGATTGTGAGAAAACCACGGCCTATCGGGGTGTTCCACAGCCATGGAATTGTACGGTACCCGTGGTTTTTGGCAATTTTATTTTCATTAGCTATGACCTGCTTTTCCATGGCCTAATTTAGCAAACCACGACCATTGTTTTGCCTTTTTGGCCGTGGAATCTTCTGTTCTCGCCAAAATCCAAGTTTCGTCGTTCGTTTGGCTTTCTTCACTTCTTTTGCTCGTTTCTTATCCCTGACATTCAAAACCACGAACATACCGGAAGGTATCGACAAAAAGCAAACAATAACAACTAAACTAATCTAACTTAAGAAAGAAAACAAAAACAAAAGCAAGAATGCAATACCTTGGGTTGCCTCCCAAGAAGCGCTTTGTTTTAGGTCCGTAGCTAGACCATTCCTTAGTGTTCAGGTGAGGACAATCGGAGCGATTTCCTCAGCTTGGAGCTCCGGTGAGTACTTCTTGAGTCGTTGGTCGTTCACCTTGAAACTTCAAACTTTTCACCCCATACTTCAACTGCACCATGGGGAAAAACACGTTGAATTACATAAGTCCCCGTCCAAAGAGATTTAAGCTTACTTGGAAAAAGCCGAAGTCTAGAATTGAAGAGAAGAACAAGCCTTCTTTGAGATCCTTTGGAATGATATGCTTATCATGCCAACGCTTCGCTCTTTCTTTGTAGATCTTGGCGTTCTCATAGGCGTTTAAGCGGAGTTCTTCTAGCTCATTAAGATCCAAGAGGCTCTTCTCGCCTGCTTCCTTCATGCTGAAGTGTTCGCTCCAAATGGTGTGTGCAAGTCTTAAATTTATATCCCAAGAAATATGATTAAAACAAGGATGCGAACCCGCAGTGTACGGGTCAGTTATAGTAAAAAACAAGAATTCCGGGGTGTCGATCTCAAGGACTTAGGTGAAACTAAGCAAGTATAGGTTGTCAATGTAACTAATAACCACAAAAGCGATTAAAGAAATCAAAGATGATAATAACGTCAAATAAGGGGAAAATGCAAATTCTAGGGATTAAAGCATCTAGTTGTGGTTCCAACTCAAGATCTAAAGATAAAGCGGACAAAGCTGAGATTTTGCAAAGGGAAGGTGTTAAAGTAGAATAGATTACCGGGCAAGTCTCACTACTCACTATCCCAAACCAAAGCTCCTATTACCGGGTAAGTCTCAAGGTACTAAGGAAAGGAACTATAATCTCAAACCAACACTCCACCTAAGGGAATAGAATCAACCTTTACCGGATAAGTCTCAGGCTAACTCACAAAGATGGGATGAAGGCACACTCAAAGCCCAATAAAGGATAAACCTTTATTACCTACACTTATGATCATGGGTAAACAAACTAAGGAATCACCGGGTAAGTCTCATCCTAGGCTTGCATTGAACCAGGAAAGGTGTAATAAGAATAGGATTTGACAACTTAGAACACTTAACTCTCAGTTTCGGATCAAAAAAGGTCACCTCGGTCAGTCAAGTTCCACCCCGGCCGAGATGTTCATCGATTGAGCGAGGTGTTGTAGGGATAAGTTTAAAGACTCGAGCTTTCAGTGTCCTACTGGGATTAAGATCATTCAATCATCGTCTTTCCCACAACTTTCAACCAATTACCCTAGAATCGCACAAGGAATTTAGACACTAGTCATCATGATAACAATAATCAAAAATATGAGAAAGGAATGAATATTTGAACACAAAAATCTAAGAACAAGGCTTCAATAACTGAATCAAATAATCACAAATCAGCGTTCCTTGAATCACAAATCACACAAGACAATAAACCAAAAGGAATCTAAGAGAATCTTACAAACTCCTTCAAAAGCTATCTCAAAGCTATCAATATTCCTTCCTTCAATCTTCAAAACTTCCTTCAAACTTCCAGAAATTCTTCCTAACTGCAGTGTATTCTCGGCTTCCAGCCTGCGGTGGTGCTGAATTACGGAAAATTCAGCCCTTTTTATAGGAGAATTATCTTCCAAAGATAATAATATCTTAAAAAGATAATTTCCTATAAAATATATCCATATCTCTAAAATAGATCTTCCAAATATATGATCTTCCTTCCAGAAATCCAGCCCAAAAATATAAGATATCTTCCTTCCAAAAATAAAAGATCTCAGCCAAAAGATATGATCTCGCCGGCGCCAGGGTGTTCGCCTCGGTTTGGACGCTCCTCAAGATCACCTCGGTCGAGGTGATACTGTAACTGACCGAGGTGAATCTCAGCTGAATGTGAAATCTTTCAAATCTGGTCCAAAGTAAATCTTCTTCATTAATTCCTTGCTTCCTGAGTTCTTCTTTAAGCTCCAGAATGTAGCTCCTATGACTCCTTTGCTCCTTAGCTCCATTTCGATCCAAAACTTGCCATTTTACCTACAATTACAATGAAACTTGGTGTAGACCTCGATTCCCGTAAAGGTGGATGAAACGACAATATAATTACATAATATGCATTCATACATGCAATTTATTAAAGATAAACATCTAAACAAGTCCCAAAATATAGACCATAATACATGATATCATGAAGTTCAACCACTTGACAGCCCAATACGCCTTATGTTCCAGCTCTACCGGAAGATGACAAGACTTCCCATACACAAGGTTGTATGGTGTTGTGCCGATGGGAGTCTTGTATGCTGTCTTATACGCCCATAATGCCTCATCCAGTTTTAATGACCAATCATTCCTCGTCTTAGACACCGTCTTCTCGAGGATTCCTTTTATTTCTCTATTTGAAATCTCCACTTGTCCACTTGTTTGCGGATGGTAGGGTGTGGCGATCTTGTGAGTCACCCCATACTTAGCTAGTAAAGCTTCAAATCATCGGGCTATGAAGTGTGAACCTCCGTCACTAATGATGGTTCGTGGTGTCCCAAACCTTGGGAAAATAGTTCTATTAAAGAACTTGACAACCACCATCGCATCGTTAGTTGGAGAGGCAATAGCTTCAACCCATCTCGAAACATAATCTACAGCTTGAAGTATGTATTGGTTTCTGCAAGATGATGAGAATGGTCCCATGAAATCGACTCCCCAAACGTCAAAGATCTCTACCTATTGAATGTTGTTGAGAGGCATCTCATTCTTCCTAGAAATGTTCCCTGTTCTTTGACAAGCATCGCAACAAGCTACAAAGGTTTGCACATCCTTAAATAAAGTAGGCCAAAAGAATCTGGATTGCAATACCTTAGCGCTAGTTTTATGAGAACTAGCGTGTCCCTCGCAAAGAAGTGAATGACAATGACGAATGACACTTTGCATTTCGTCTTTTGGCACACATCTTCTAATGATGCCATCAGGACCTCTCTTGAAGAGTAGAGGTTCATTCCAATAGTATTGGTGGACATCCCTAAAGAACTTCTTTCTTTGTGCGTAGGATAATCCGGGAGGTACTTCCTGACAAACCAAATAATTCACAAAATCAGCAAACCAAGGTTCGTTACCTCTAGAAATAAGATCGATGCGCTCCTCCATTATATGCAATTGCTCATCCGGGAAGGAGTCATCAATAGGTAAGTCGTCACTAGTAGCATGTGGCACACAACTCTAACGATCTACAACAGAATTTTCGGATCCCTTTTTGTCACGGATCTCAAGATCGAACTCTTGAAGGAGGAGAATCCACCTAATCAGCCTTCGTTTTGCATCTTTCTTGGCGAGCAAATACCGAATTGCTGAATGATCCGTGTATACTATCACCTTCGCCCCTACAAGATAAGAATGAAACTTTTCAAATGCATAAACGACGGCAAGAAATTCCTTTTCCGTTGTAGCATAATTGAGTTGTGCTTCATCTAGCATCTTGCTAGCTTAGTAGATGGCATGAGTGCGTCCATCCTTCTTTTGTCCAAGCACCGCTCCTACAGCCCCGTCGCTTGCATCACACATGATCTCAAAGGGAAGATTCCAATCCGGAGGTTGAATAACTGGGGCTGAGATTAGAGCTTTCCGAATCCTGTAAAAAGCATCCAAACATTGTTTTGAAAATTCGAAATCAGCATCCTTCATCAAAAGATTAGTTAGCAGTTTAGAAATTTTCGAGAAGTCTTTTATGAATCTTCTATAGAATCCAGCGTGTCCTAGGGAACTTCTAATTCCCTTCACCGAAGATGGAGGAGGAAGCTTCTCTATTGTTTCAATCTTAGCCTTATCAACCTCAATCCCTCTATTAGAGATCAAGTGTCCTAAAACTATGCCCTCTTTAACCACAAAGTGACACTTTTCCCAGTTTAGAACCAGGTTTGTGTCTTCACATCTTTGCAAAACAAGATCGAGGTTAGCAAGACAATTATCAAATGAGGAATCATATAGAGAAAAGTCATCCATAAAAACGTCCATGATTTCCTAAATGTATTCCGAGAAAAGTCATCTTCACATATTTGAATTAAATCTTTGCTCTCGACATAACTTTCCACTGCTGGAATAGGTTAAACCACGCCCGTGGAAAAGCACGATTGGCCGTGATTTATAACGTTTTCGGAGCCATCGTAAAATTTTTCAAATTCTTCAGTTTGCACTTCTTTTAGCTCATTCAAAGCATCAACGTCAGCATTGCACTCCTCTTCCTCTCCTCTTTCCATGATGCTCATGGTTATGACCTTTTGTAACGGATCTTTGAACAAGATCGAACTTACTTCTTCCCTAGATGCCTCTTCATCATAGATGTTGAACATGTCCTCTCCAACTGCTGGATCTGTTGTTAAAGTTGAGAGGACAAACTCAACCTTATCTTCTCCAATATCGAAGGCTAATCTAGCATTCTTGCAATCAACCATACAACCGGAAGTTGCAAGAAAAGGTCTACCGAGTATGATCGGGACTGGACAATCTGCAAGAATGTCAAGCACAACAAAATCTATTGGGATATAGAACTTACCGAGCTTGACCGGAAGATCTTCAATGATTCCCACGGGTTGATTTATGGATCAATCCGCCATATACAATGTCATCTTCACCGGTTTTGATTCGCTTAAACCGACCTTCCTGCACAAGGCAAGTGGAATGATGCTCACACTCGCTCCCAAGTCACAAAGTGCATCATATGTGACATCTCCAATTCCTATTGGTATGCAAAATGACCCCGGATCTCTCAGCTTTGGGGGCATCATTTCCGTCATCGTTTTGATGAGCTCCGAAGATTTTGAACTCATCTTGACTTCTCCAAAGTCTTCCAACTTCCTCTTGTTAGAGAGGATCTCTTTAAAGAACTTCCCGTAGGCGGGCATACCTAAAATTGCATCAATGAAAGCTAAGTTAATATGCAGTTTGCTCATAAGGTCAATAAACTGACCGAACTGCTTGTCTAGACGCGCTCTTGCTCTAGATTGCGGGAACGGAAAAGGAGGTTTATAAGCTGGGGGAGGAATGTAGACATCTTCCTTCTCCTTTCCCTTGTCTTTCTCCTTCTCTTTCTCTTTGGGAACTTCAACGAATTTGGGCTGTGGATCGGTGGTTATTTCTCCACTTCTCGTTGTAAATTGCCTTCACCCTTCCTTTAGGATTATCTTCCGTCTTTCCAGGAAGTTTTCTTTGATCTCTTGGGACTTCTCCGGCCTTGCTAAATACTTGGTTCTCTAAAGCTTTTTGTGCTTTATCAACCGAGGTAATGTAGTTATCCAATCCTTGTATCTTTCCCAAGAGCGTTTTCAGCATAGGGTCGGGTCTATCCTTCTCCAGTTTGCTTGAGTTATTCGACGTTTGCCCCTGACTTTTCAAAGGGATAGAAGAAGAAGAAGAAGAAGAAGAAGAAGAAGGAGGAGGTGTTAGTAAATTTTCAGCATGTGAATAGGGATTACCGGAATTTTGTTTGTTGGATCACCAATTGTTGTTGGCGTTCCTGTTGTTGTTGTTGTTGTTGTTGTTGCTGTTCCAATTATTGTTCTGATGTTGTTCCTATTTCCTTGATTGTTGTTCTCCCTTCCTAAGTAGCCAACAACTTGCTCCTTTATCTTTTGAAGGCTGGATTTCATGACTTCCTTCAGCTCTTTGATTTCCTTGTTGATGGAGAAAATTTAAGCTTGAGCTGCTGAATTCAATGTTGCTCCTTAATCTCCGGAACTACGATTCCCATCATCGGATTTCCTATGGGAATATCTCTCAATTACTTGGGCTTGCTTCTCAATGAAGTCCCAAGCATCATATTCACTCATATCCATGAATGTACCACAAGAGAGAGATTGCAATTTGAATTGTGTTTCTACATCCAACCCTTTGTAGTAGATCTCCAATAATTTCAGCTTTGAAATGCCATGGTGTGGGTAATCTAATAGAAGATCTTGAAACCTTTCCCAAGATTTAAACAAGCTTTCGTTAGGTTTCATATAAAAAGCATTTATCTTACCTCTTAATTCCGCTGTTTTGGATGGCGGAAAGAACTTGGTGAGGAATTCTGAAGTCAAATCCTCCAAGTTGTTTAGTCTTCCAGCTGGAAGAGCTTGATACCAAGCTAAAGCCTTGTCCTTCAAAGAGAAAAAGAATGGTTTCAACTTGTAATTGTTGTTGACAGCCCTCTTCGGCTTCATTGTCTCCATAAGAATTTCGAAATTTTGTAGATGTTGGTGTGGAGATTCACCATCTGTTCCACCAAACAAACTTTGGCGGCACATGGTGATAACTTGCGGGCTAAACCCGAATTCGTGGGCGTCTTGACCTCATAAATTCACACCCAAACGGCGTGGTTGCTGAATTGGGTCCATCCGTTGCCCCTGACTTTTCAAAGGGGTAGAAGAAGAAGAAGAAGGAGGAGGTGTTAATGAATTTTCAGCATGTGAATAGGGATTACTGGAATTTTGTTGGTTGGATCGCCAATTGTTGTTGGCGTTCCTGTTGTTGTTGTTGTTCCAATTGCCTTGATTGTTGTTCTCCCTTCCTAAGTAGCCAAAATCTTGCTCCTTTATCTTTTAAAGGCTGGATTTCATGACTTCCTTCAGCTCTTTGATTTCCTTGTTGAGGGAGAAAATTTGTGCTTGAGCTGCTGAATTCAATGTTGCTCCTTGATCTCCGGAACTTCGATTCCCATCATCGGCTTTCTTATGGGAATATCTCTCAATTACTTGAACTTGCTTCTCAATGAAGTCCCAAGCATCATCTTCACTCATATCCATGAATGTACCACAAGAGAGAGATTGCAATTTGAATTGTGTTTCTACATCCAACCCTTTGTAGTAGATCTCCAATAATTCCAGCTTTGAAATGCCATGGTGTGGGCAATCCAATAGAAGATCTTGAAACCTTTCCCAAGATTTAAACAAGCTTTCGTTAGGTTTCATATAAAAAGCATTTATCTTACCTCTTAATTCCGCTGTTTTGGATGGCGGAAAGAACTTGGTGAGGAATTCTGAAGTCAAATCCTCCTAGGTGTTTAGTCTTCCAGCTGGAAGAGCTTGATACCAAGCTAAAGCCTTGTCCTTCAAAGAGAAAAAGAACGGTTTCAACTTGTAATTGTTGATGACAGCCCTCTTCGGCTTCATTGTCTTCATAAGAATTTCGAAATTTTGTAGATGTTGGTGTGGAGATTCAGCATCCGTTCCACCAAACAGACTTTGGCGGACCATGGTGATAACTTGCGGGCTAACCCGAATTCGTGGGCGTCTTGACCTCATAAATTCACACCCAAACGGCGTGGTTGCTGAATTGGGTCCATCCGTTGCCCAAGAGTTCGTGGTTCATCAATGACATCAGCAGCTCTCATATCTCTAGCGGGAATGCGAGGATCAACATATGCTCGAGGGTTATCACGGGCTGGCGGGTTTAATAGTGGAATATCCTCTAGCTCCGGCATGTCATCATCATCGGATGAATCTGATCTAGATGATCTAGATAATCTAGTTTTCCTACTCCCGGTGCCTTTATCTAATTGCATTTGTAGAACCATCGCTCTTAGCTCATCCATTTGAGCTTGATACCGCTCTCTATCAGCATGAGCAACAACTTGCTCCTCAAGACGTAGTCTTTCACTTGTATTCAATTGAGCTCTAGTGTCATCCAACTCTTGTTGGTTGTTACTTTCGTTGTGTTCAGCCATCCTTTTTCCTTAACTTTTTCTTCAAAATTTTCTCAGGTTCGGGATCAAAAGGAACGAGGTCTCTCGCTGATCTGGACCTTCGCATACTCCTAAAAATTATGCAAAATTACTCAGATAGATAGGTCAAATAACAAGAGCAAAGCTCCCAAGCTCGACAACCGAGAGCCGAATTTGGCCTAAACCAAATCCCCTGCAACTCTGCCAAAAACTTGTTCGCTCCAAAGTGTTCGTGGAAACCTTAAATTTATATAACTGAAATTAAAGCAAAGAGAACCCGCAGTGTACGGATCGGCGTAGTAAAGCAAGAATTCCAAAGTATCGAACTCAGGGATTTGGGGGGAACAAAATCAGTTCACAAAGTTGTCAAGCAATAAAATAGAAGCTTTTGTAAGATAATTGGGAAAACAACGATTCTAAAGATCCGGATATCCAATTGTGGCAATTAATTCAAGATATTCTAAGGATATAAGGACAGAGTCGGATTGCAATGGTATATCTAATGTAAGGTTATGTACGGCAAAATTCCAAAACCCTATATGTCTCACCCAAATCCTCTCTCTATAAAGGTTGTTGAGATTGCAGTATAGAAAGGATCAATGGATAAGAATTACTTTCAAACACCCATGCCTAAACCCAAGGGCATCAAAGATAAGCCAAAATGGTTAAGACTGTGACACTCGAAACCGAAGTAAAGGATGTTGAGTCTCACTACTACCTAGAAAAGGTAAGCCAATGGTAGATTAAAGCAAATCTTTAACTTTGGATCAAAGCAAAAGCAAAGGATGTACGACAAAGGAAAAACGGCCGGATCTTGAGGAACCACGGCCGTCGAACTCAAGAATAGGTCGTGGAAAAGGTCGACGAAGAGGTTTCTCGCTACTCTCAGGGTCCAATCTGTTATGGTTCAATCTATCATCATATATGCCACAACTATCAACCCTTCACCTTAAAATCGCTTAAGTTTTTTAGCCAATAATCATCATTGTAAAATCAACAATCAAATAAGAAAGGGATAAAGATTAGAACTTTGAAACCTTAATGAAAAACACCAAAATCAATTTCAATAAAACTAATAATCTTCCAATGTGTTCAATGAATAGGGGAATAGAGTAAGAATCTCTCACAATACTCAAGGAACAAAGAAGAACGGGATGTCAATCCATCTTCAATCGAAACCCAAAGATATTTCTCCAAGTATGCAATCTCAAGTGCATTCTTTTTTGGAATCTTCCTTGAACGCAATAAGATCTTCCTAAGCAATGCTTCCAAAATGTACTCTGTGCGGGATGTATGCGAACTCCCTTTTTTCTCCTTGTCTCTTCCTTCTGATAGGGAAAATTAGGGTTACGAAAGCCCAATGAACGTTGCTGACGTGGCAAATATGACACGTGGCGACCGTTATAGAAATCACGGTCTAGTACAAACTTCCATGGCCGTGGAATTGGTCATGGAACCTTTCTGTTGCTCTCGACCTTGTTTTCAACGCCCTCAATGCCTAAACCACGGTCGTGGTTTCTCATTTTGGCCATGGAAACTCCAATTCCCTTACAAAAGCCTTTGTTTCGTAAAGCTCTCTGATCATGCTCCTTCCTCAGCTTCTCTAATGCATCCTCTTGATGCCTAGCATGATCAAATACTCCTACTTTCTCATATATGCTCCAATCCAAGCCTTTATTCACCTAAAAACACAACAAAGCTTGTGTAGATCTCTATATCGATAAAATAGGTGAATGTGCTCATAAATACTTCAAACTCTTATCCATGTACACAACTAAAGGGGAAAAACAACCAAAATAAGTGCCAAATATGATCATATTTCATGCTATCACAAACTCAACCAAAATTCCTAGAAGATCAAGGATGATCCAAGGGAGAAGAGAGGAGAAGAAGAAGTATGTAGGAGAGAGAAATGGAGCTGAAGATGCAGAACCCTCATCAATAGGTAAGAGAAGAAGAAGAAAAAGGAGGCGTTAGTGAATTTTCAGCATGTGAATAGGGATTACCGGAATTTTGTTGGTTGGATCTCCAATTGTTGTTGGCGTCCTGTTGTTGTTGTTGTTCCAATTATTGTTCTGATGTTGTTCCTATTTCCTTGATTGTTGTTCTCCCTTCCTAAGTAGCCAACATCTTGCTCCTTTATCTTTTGAAGGCTGGATTTCATGACTTCCTTCAGCTCTTTGATTTCCTTGTTGATGGAGAAAATTTGAGCTTGAGCTGCTGAATTCAATGTTGCTCCTTGATCTCCGGAACTTCGATTCCCATCATCGGATTTCCTATGGGAATATCTCTCAATTACTTGGGCTTTCTTCTCAATGAAGTCCCAAACATCATCTTCACTCATATCCATGAATGTACCACAAGAGAGAGATTGCAATTTGAATTGTGTTTCTACATCCAACCCTTTGTAGTAGATCTCCAATAATAGAAGATCTTGAAACCTTTCCCAAGATTTAAACAAGCTTTCTTTAGGTTTCATATAAAAAGCATTTATCTTACCTCTTAATTCCGCTGTTTTGGATGGCGGAAAGAACTTGGTGAGAAATTCTGAAGTCAAATCCTCCAAGGTGTTTAGTCTTCCAGCTGGAAGAGCTTGATACCAAGCTAAAGCCTTGTCCTTCAAAGAGAAAAAGAATGGTTTCAACTTGTAATTGTTGTTGACAGCCCTCTTCGGCTTCATTGTCTCCATAAGAATTTCGAAATTTTGTAGATGTTGGTGTGGAGATTCACCATCTGTTCCACCAAACAGACTTTGGCGGACCATGGTGATAACTTGGGGGCTAAACCCGAATTCGTGGGCGTCTTGACCTCATAAATTCACACCCAAACGGCGTGGTTGCTGAATTGGGTCCATCCGTTGCCCAAGAGTTCGTGGTTCATCAACAACATCAGCAGCTCTCACATCTCTGGCGGTAATGCGAGGATCAACATATGCTCGAGGATTATCACGGGCTGGCGGGTTTAATGGTGGAATATCCTCTAGCTCCGGCATGTCATCATCATCGGATGAATCTGCTCTAGATGATCTAGATAATCTAGCTTTCCTACTCCCGGTGCCTTTATCTAATTGCATTTGTAGAACCATCGCTCTTAGCTCATCCATTTGAGCTTGATACCGCTCTCTATCAGCACGAGCAACAACTTGCTCCTCAAGACGTAGTCTTTCACTTGTATTAAATTGAGCTCTAGTGTCATCCAACTCTTGTTGGTTGTTCCTTTCGTTGTGTTCAGCCATCCTTTTTTCCTTAACTTTTTCTTCAAAGTTTTCTCAGGTTCGGGATCAAAAGGAACAAGGTCTCTCGCTGATCTGAACCTTCGCATACACCTAAAAATTATGCAAAATTACTCAGATAGATAGGTCAAATAAGAAGAGCAAAAACTTGTTCGCTCGAAAGTGTGCGTGCAAACCTTAAATTTATATAAATGAAATTAAAGCAAAGCGAACCCGCAGTGTACGGATCGGCGGAGTAAAGCAAGAATTTCCAGAGTATCGAACTCAGGGATTTGGGGGGAACAAAATCAGTTCACAAAGTTGTCAAGCAATAAAATAGAAGCTTTTGTAAGATAATTGGGAAAACAACGATTCTAAAGATCCGAATATCCAATTATGGCAATTAATTCATGATATTCTAAGGATATAAGGACAGAGTCGGGATTGCAAAGGTATATCTAATGTAAGGTTATGTACTGCGAAGTTCCAAAACCCTATATGTCTCACCCAAAGACTCTCTCTATAAAGGTTGTTGAGGCTGCAGTATAGAAAGGATCAAAGGATAAGAATTACTCTACACCCATGCCCAAACCCAAGGGAATTAAAGATAAGCCAAAACGGTTAAGGTTGTGACACTCGAAACCGAAGTAGAGGATGTTGAGTCTCACTACTACCTAGAAAAGTAAGCCCCAAGGCTAGATTAAAGCAAATCTTTAACTTCAGATCAAAACAAAAGCAAAGGATGTGCGACAGAGGAAAGCACGGCCAGATCATGAGGAACCACGGCCGTAGAACTCAAGAACAGGTCGTGGAAAAGGTCGACGACGAGGTTTCTCACAACTATCAACCCTTCATCTTAGAATCGCTAATGTTTTTTAGCCAATAATCATCATTGTAAAATCAACAATCAAATAAGAAAGGGATAAAGATTAGAACTTTGAAACCTTATTGAAAAACACTGAAATTAATGTCAATAAAACTAATAATCTGCCAATGTGTTCAATGAATAGGGGAATAGAGCAAGAATCTCTCACAATACTCAAGGAACAAAGAAGAACGGGATGTCAATCCGTCTTCAATCGAAACCCTAAGATACTTCTCCAAGTATGCAATCTGAAGTGCGTCCTTTTTGGAATCTTCCCTGAACGCAATAAGATCTTCCTAAGCAATGCTTCCAAAATGTACTCCGTGCGGGATGTATGCGAACTCCCTTTTTTCTCCTTGCCTCTGCCTTCTGATAGGGAAAAATAGGGTTACGAAAGCCCAATGAACGCTGCTGACGTGGCAAATATGACATGTGGCGACCGTTATAGAAATCACGGTCTAGTACAAACTTCCACGGCCGTCGAATTGGTTGTGGAACCTTTTTGTTGCTCTCGACCTTGTTTTCCACGCCCTCAATGCCTAAACCACGGTCGTGGTTTCTTATTTTTGCCGTGGAAACTCCAATTCCCTTGCAAAATCCTTTGTTTCGTAAAGCTCTCTGATCATGCTCCTTCCTTAGCTTCTCTAATGCATCCTCTTGATGCCTAGCATGATCAAATACTCTTACTCTCTCATATATGCTCCAATCCAAGCCTTTATTTACCTAAAAACACAACAAAGCTTGTGTTGATCTCTATATCGATAAAATAGGTGAATGTGCTCATAAATACTTCAAACTCTTATCCATGTACACAACTAAAGGGGAAAAATGACCAAAACAAGTGCCTAAAATATGATCATATCTCATGCTATCACAAACTCAACCAAAACTCCCAGAAGATCAAGGATGATCCAAGGGAGAAGAGAGGAGAAGAAGAAGTACGTAGGAGAGAGGGATGGAGCTGAAGATGCAGAACCCTCATCAATAGGTAAGAGATGAAGGTTATAAAGGGGTAAAAAGAGTAAAACACGGGTCAAAGGGTCAAAGAAGACGGTTGCACCACACAGAGCCGCAGGGGCGGAATCTGTGAGCCGCAGGGGCGGCTTAGGCAAACCACAGGGGCGCCCTCAAGGTCACGCAGGGGCGGTCCAGGCTAATTCCTGGCCCTCAGCTCACTCTCTCAACAACTCAGCAACTAGGCTCTTACATCTCACCCCCTAAAAACCAGATTCGTCCCGAAACTTGTAAAATCCCAAATCCTCTCGGTATAACTCTTTCTCTCTATCGGAGGTATCACATCTCCGCTCAGAAAGTCATAACCTATACAAATCTATAACCTTAAACGTCACCAACATGGAGAAATCATCATCTTCAGAAAACAGGGCCATAACGCTACCCAAAGGCGTAGAGGAATCACATCTCTCGCCATACCACATCACAAGGCATAGAGGAAGTACATGTCTAGCCAAAACATAATCATATACATCGCATGGAGGAATAACATCTCCACTGAAACTATATCCATCAAGGTAGCATGGAGGAAGGAACCATCTCTAGCTAAATCCTAATCACATTCAAATAGCATGGAAGAAAGAACCATCTCCAGCTATATATATATATATATATATATATATATACACTCAAATAGCGTGGAGGGAATGATCATCTCCAGCAATAACAAACATCACGCTAGCATATCAAGATCTAATAAGATCATAAAGCATATCATAGCTAGCATGGAATAAACACATCAAGGCATGTAAGCACATAAGCACATAATCACATACTCACCATGATAGCACTAAGATCTACTCATCGACCCTATGCGCATCTATCTTCACCACCTAAAGGGACTCTAACAAGAGCGCAAGCTAAACGTCAAGCTGAGATGGATGCTCTTTTCCTAAACATGGTCCATGAAGTTCAACCAAGTCCACCTCCATCAAGTCTAAGGACCATCTTGTGGATCAACCACGAACACATCCCAGCCAAGATGATTAATGGAGCTTAAATTGTATTTCTAGTTGCTGGGCAGGCCTTGGGACGCATTTCAAACGACAGACGGAGGCCTTGAAATCAGATACAAGGGGTTTCACGTATGTGCATTTGCATGGCTGGATGATCATTTAAGTATGTGGACGTGAGAGACTGAATAGGAGAGTTTAATTAGGCCCAATCATGTTATATGTTTGTTGGGCTTTATTTAACTCTCTCTCAACGTAATTATTGTAATTAGTTTCTTTTTTCTGTTTTAGAAGAAAAGGCCTAGGATGTATATAAAGCCTTTTCTCTCTTCTTTTGTAGTTAGACAAGTTTTATAAAAGTTTTGCTAAGAGCATTTCAGAATTGAATCCAAGAGAATTCAATCATTCTTGTCTCGTGAGTTTGTGTGTGATCTGGCTTTCTCGTTCTTGTGTATGCCAATCTCCTTCGGGATTGGTGTTGCAAGTCGAACAAGGCACCCTCTTCGTGCTCTCGATTCTCAAATTGATTGTGTGGAGTTGTAAGAAGCGGGGTCGAATCCTCACTGGTTTGGTTCTTGGATCTCGAATCCAAGGGTTCTATCAATGTTCCTTTCGGTTCTTCTTGTCCCTTTCTGTTTTCTTTTTTTCATTGCTCTCCATGTTTGTTAATTTTGTGTGTTCTTCATTCTTCAAAATATGTTGTTCGTCTAGATCCGTTCTTCGCGGCTAATCCCCGTATTAATTGGTATCAGAGCATAGTTGACGTTCAACCACCAAAAAGAGTCGGTAAATCAATCATAAAATCACAAAAAGAGTCTGTTTTGATCATTGCAATTGATAATTGTCTTTTGTTTGAGTCTATTTCTGTTTCTCTCTTCTACTCTAAGCTTGTTTGAGTTTAACGAGTTTGTTCCTTGTTTGTGAGTTCTGGACACCGAAAACCACCATAGCACCAGCACTAACCGCCACCACACCACCACACCACCATCAACCATCATTTTTCCCTCAGCCACATTAGCCACACTTGAACCAGTTGAACAAAAACCAAACATGGTTGTTTCTCTTCTTGCATCCAATAAACGCATAATTGGAGTTGATTTAGCTTATTTCCTACTAATCCGGCGCAGAACTTGAAGTAGTTGTTTTTCTCCTACAGATTTGGCACGTTGAATCAGTTGCAACAAATCTAGGAGCTGAGATTTGATCTTATCCCGAAGATTTGCAATAGCTTGGCCCACGTTTATCTACAAACAAATTTTTTTTTATTTCTCTCATTTTTTTGTTTATTTTTCTTTTTTGATTTTCCTGAATCATAAAGTTCAAAAAAAAAAGAAAAGAAAAGAAATGAAAAAGGATAGAAAAAAGAAAAGAAAGAAATCCGAAATAAAAAAAAAACAGAGAAAAGAAAAGGAATCAAATCTTTTCATTTCATTCTAGTTTATATTGTATTTATTTCATTCATTCTTATTCATAGTTTGCAATTAGCCTAGTGTTATTCAGCAACAAAGAGGACTTCAAGAAAGGACTTCATTCAAGTATCTCGTCTCAGTCGGAGGAAGAACCAAGCATCTCGTTGAACCTATCTAGCCACACCTAGCTACTGTCCATTTTCGGCCATCAAACACCATAGCTCAGTCTTCATTAACCTCATCCTACGGTGCTTAGGGTTCACTTCTTGGGTCTTTACAAGTAAGTTCTTTCAAGGCTTATCTCGAGTTCTAAATTTTTGAGTCATTTAGTTGCATATAATATTCGTGCAATTGTCTTTTCCATTTGAGTCTTTTCTTCTATTTTTGTTGAGTCAAACACGTTTTTGAAGTGACTTAAATCGAACCTTATTTCTATATAAAAGCTTTAGTTTGACTAAGCATCGAACTCACGTGAGGTTTTTGATTAATACAAGACGAGCCATCAACAAGCTTGTATCACACCACTAGAGAGTAAGAGAACCTTATTTTCTGAGTGATACACTTGCGAGGTGTTTTTGTTTAAACTAACCTAACGTGTTTGCTGTTGTTGAGTGATTTTGCATCATGTCAGGAACTCCTGTAGGTTCAAAGAGCCCTGAGCCTATCACACCGGAGTTGTTCAGTCTCATCAAGAGCTTGAAAGATAGCCTTGAGGGGCTAACTACAAGGATATCTATCTTGGAGACCTTTAAGGTGACCCCGGACTCTCGACCACTAGGAGGTAACTTGGAGATAGGAGACAACTTGAGGGCGCAAAACCAAGCACAAGAACGAGTTCCCCTTCAAAGTCTGCAAGCTGCGTACCAAGCAGCAAGGAATTCAAATGTCCCGCAGCCTTCTAGGAATGCCCATGGTTTAGGCAACATTGCTTCCCGAACTGGTTGGAGAGACATTGCTTTTGAGGAGCATATTTCTATCCCTTCTTCTCCAATTATTAATGATAATATGTCTAACTATCCTCACCAATTTCAGAATCCAGTTTATGATAACATGCCTAAATATCCTCACCAATTTCAAAATCCAGTTTATGACCAGGAAGAGGAGGACGATGGGGAGAATGAGGAATGTAAACCAGAATGGATGCCTAATGGACGGAGGAGGTGAGATTAGCCAAGGAGGCATCAGGAAGGGCGACGTAACGATGAATGGAGACGTGATCCCTATGAAGTCCAACAAAGGAGAGATCAAGAACCGGAACATGACGTTCTTGGCAAAGTGAAGGTGAAAGTCCCTAGTTTCGAGGGCAAATGTGATCCTGATGTGTATATGGCATGGGAGGCAAAGATAGAGCAAATATGGTCATGCCATAACTCTCGCGGACACAAAAAGGTACACTACGCAGCCCTTGAATTTATTGACTATGCTATGATATGGTGGGATGATTTGGTGAAGGAAAGGAGAAGAACTTTGGATGCACCGGTACCTACTTGGGAGCATATGAAGGCATTGATGAGAGCTCGATTTGTTCCCCAACACTATACAAGGGAATTGAGACAAAGATTGGAGAACTTGAGGCAAGGATCAATGACTGCTGAGGAGACCTATAATGCCATGCAAATGGCCATGGTAAAGGCCAATGTGCGAGAAGATGAAGAACCAACAATGGCTAGGTATCTTCGTATCCTTAATTCAAGTTTTGCTAACGAAGTATATCTTTTTCCATATGGCTCTATGACAGAACTACTCCTACTCGCAATGAAAGTGGAAAGGAAGATGAAAGCGAGAAATCAAGGAGGAAAGGCTTCTTATGGTGTCTGCAACTCTTGAAAGAACCAAGGGAACCACCAACAAGGAAGTTACAACAGGGAAGTGTCAAATAAGGAGAAAACAGCCCTAGAACAAGGAGGACAGCGTAAAGCACCTTCTGCAGCCCCTCCTAAGCCCACGGCTACCTTTCCTAAGGGAACACAAGGGAGTACTTCTAACGCTTCATCTAGAGCTAGGGATATAGTGTGTTTTAAGTGTCAAGGTAGAGTACTTCTAACGCTTCATCTAGAGCTAGGGATTTTGAGTCTAATATGCATGATCATGATGATTTGGATGATGATGGGATTTAATATGAGCAGGGGGATTGTTTACTAGCTAAAAGAGTGTTATTTGACCATCCTAGCTCATTTCTAGCTAATAACTACATGCTTTGTGATCTAGATTCTCTAAATGAACCTAATGAGCTTGAAAACGCAGGAAATGATCCTAATAACATGGTTTGTGATGGAAATCTTGAGCATGATAATTCCTTGATAGCTAGGAGAACTTTGAGTGCACAACCTGCCCTTTGTGAGGATAACCAAAGAGAGAACTTGTTTCATACTAGGTGTTTGGTTAAGGGAAAGGTGTGTAATGTTATCATTGATGGAGGTAGTTGTTGCAACATTGCTAGTACTGAATTGATCTCTAAGTTGCAAATTCCTACATTTTGTCACCCCAAACCATATAAGCTGCATTGGATGAATGACTGTGGTGAATTGAAGGTTAATAGGCAAACTAAGATCACTTTCACTCTAGGACACTATGAGGATACTGTTTTATGTGATGTTGTGCCTATGCAAGCTTGTCATGTGTTATTAGGCCGTCCTTGGCAATATGATAGGAGAGTTTTGCATGATGGTTTTACTAATAGGTATTCATTTACTTTTAATAAAAAACCCGTTACTCTAAAACCTATGACTCCCATGCAGATTGCGGAGGCATTTGAGAAGAAGAAGGCGAGTGAACAAGAGCAAGGACAAGCTAAGAAGGGGAGCAAGTCATTGAGGCACCAAGAATCTACCATAGATACGTCCCCTAGCCAACAACCTAGTGCTCTCTTGGTCACACCCACAACTCAACCTCCTACAGGCTTTTTAGCTTCTAAACTTGAGTTCCAAAGTGAGTATCTACCCTTAGATGCCATCTTGATGAGGTTGTGTAAGGAGCTAACCTTAGTGAGTGAAGAAACAAAGGCTATCTTACCCCCTACCATTACAGCCATCCTAGAGGAGTTTAAGGATGTGTTTCCGGAAGAGATACCTCATGGCCTTCCACCTTTGAGAGGCATAGAGCATCAGATTGACCTTATCCCCGGAGCTACCCTTCCTAACAGACCAGCCTATAGGATGAACCCTAAGGAGAGTCAAGAGATCCAAACCCAAGTCCAAGACCTCCTAGATAAGGGATATGTTAGAGAAAGCCTTAGCCCTTGCGCCGTTCCTGTCCTATTAGTGCCTAAGAAAGACAACACTTGGAGGATGTGTGTTGATTGTAGGGCTATCAACAACATAACCATTAAGTACCGCCACCCTTTCCCCGCCTCGATGACATGCTTGATGAGCTCCATGGCGCCACTACATTCAGCAAGATAGACCTTCGGAGTGGCTACCATCAGATCCGAATGAAGGAGGGGGACGAGTGGAAGACAGCCTTCAAGACTAAATTTGGGTTATATGAATGGCTGTTATGCCATTTGGGTTTACCAATGCTCCATCTACTTTTATGCGTTTAATGAACCATATTTTGAGACAATTCATTGGGAGATTTGTTGTAGTGTATTCTGATGATATCTTAATCTATAGCAGGTCCCTAGAGGAGCATGGAGAACATCTAAGGGAAGTTGTTTCTACTCTTAGGGTTGAACACTTGTATGCCAACCTAAAGAAATGTAGCTTTTGCACTAATGAAGTTATATTTCTTGGTTTTGTAGTGACTGCACAAGGTCTACAAGTGGATGAGGAGAAGATTAGAGCTATTCGAGATTAGCCAACACCTACATCCATTAGCCATGTAAGGAGCTTCCATGGGCTTGCAAGTTTCTATAGGCGCTTTGTGAGAGACTTCAGTACCATTGCTGCACCCTTGACTGAGATTTGCAAGAAACATGCACCATTTGTGTGGGAAACGGCTCAAAGAACGTGCTTTCAACAAGCTGAAGTTGGTTGATGCGGGACCATCACCAACAACCCCTACTAGTCCTACAATGCAAGGGCCAATCACTAGATCAAGGGCAAGAGCAATTCAAGGGGAGGTGTCCAACTTGTTGGTGTCCTTAGCTCCTAAGGAGACCATTGACGATCCATTGCTGACTGAGGCTTCCTTATTCACGTTAATGACAATTCCCGATTACTTGGGCGTGGAAGGGAGACCATGCACACGTGATTTGGAGCCATGGAAGAGCAAAGAAGAGACACTTGTTCCGGAATTGCAAGAAATGGAAGATTGAGGCTTTTGGAGCTTCTTTTGTATTTTATATCATCTTTTGGTATAGAATGAAAGACTTTTTATAACCTTTAGGTTCAAAACATTTTAAGAGTTATTTTTATTTGTTTTAGTTGTTTTATTTGTTTTATTGTCTTTTTGACAAATGTTTTTCCTTTTTTAGATAGGAGGCTTTCTAGTCATATAAAAAGCCTCCCTTAGCTTATTTCCAGATTAGATAGATTTTAGCAAAACTTGATAAACCGTCTCTTTGAGAGCTTTTGTTCCTATTCAGAAAATTCAATCAATAAAACGAGTCATTGATTGAATTGTTGTGAATCCCTGCTAGATTGTTCTTGTGTGTGTTAATCTCTTTAGAAATTGGTGCTACTAGTCAATACTAGTCCCTCCTTGTGCTTGTCTCCATTGAAGGCTTGTGTAAGGTTATAGAAGAAAGGGTTGAAGGCATCATCTTGCTTGGGTTTTGATCAATCTGATCAAGGTTCTTGTAAGGGAATCGTTTGGTTCTTTTGGATCTACTTCAACCAAACATTCCACGTTCCATTTCATTCTTGATGAAGGGTCATCCGAGCCGGCTCCATCTTCAACACCACAAGGAGCCCTAACTAGAGCTCAAGCCAAACGCCAAGCGGAGATGGATGCTATCTTCCTAGGAGAGCCTCACGTGTGCATGTGCATGGATGAAGGCGTGAGAGGCTGGCGTAAGAAGCTAGTTACAGAGTGTTAAATAAAGCCTAGAATTAGTCTATTTTATGGATTTATTTAAAACACTCTAATTTGTAATTATTGTATTTATTTCTTTTCTATTTTTAGGAGAGAAGGTCTAGGTTGTATATAAACCTTTCTCTCTTCCTTTTTGTGGTAGAATACGTTAAACACATTTGTGAAAGTGCCAAATTAAAACCTTTGAGTTCAGCCTCTTGTCTTGTGAGAATTGTGGTGTTTGCATAGCTTTCTCGTTCTTGTGTGTGTCAATCTCCTTCGGGTTGGTGCTACAAGTCAAATCGACACAACCTCTTCGTGCCCTCGATAATCCTTGATCGATTGTGTGAAGTTGTAAGAAGCGGGGACGAATCGTCATCGGTTTGGTTCTTGGATAATCGAATCCAAGGGTTCTATCGTTTGTTCCTTTCGGTTCTTCTTTCCTATTTAGTTTTCCCTCTTTGCTTTGCACGTTTTCCTTGCATCTTTGTTTGCTGAATTTCGTTTGCTTTTATTCCCGAAAACAGGTTGCTCGTCTAGATCCGTTGATACGGTATTATCCGTGAATGGGTCGATCTAGGTACATTGATCCCGAATCCGGCTGAATGAAGCAAATCTAGATGCGGAATGAAACGTGGATGGTGAATGGACGCAAGAAGGTGTAGAGAAGAACCAAAGAGAGTCAACGAAAGGAAGCAAGGCTGAAGAGCCAAAACCCCACTTCGTGAATGCCCTAGACCCGTCTCCAATACAACTTTACACTAGCTCCGGCTGGACTAGCACAAAGAGGGACTCGTGAAGGCTCGAAGCACCAATCCGAAGGCGGTTGACACGAACAAGCTCAGCCAAGCAAACAACAACAATGCCAACCAAAAACTCTCTTGTTCTTTGATTGATTTTGTGAATGATTACAAATGTAATTCTAAGCAATGAAATTAACGTACCTATTCATCAACTAAAAGAGGCTATATATAGACTCTTTTATCTAGACAAAAATAAAGAAAAGAAAATTAAAACATTAATGGGAAGGTGGTAATAAGAGAGCTTCCTCTAATGTAGCTAACAACCTAACAAACAACTAATTCAGCATGAAAATAGGTTGACTTATTCAAACAAATCCTTGGAGTGAGTTGGACGTTTTTAAGATCCAAATGGACTATCCGAATGGGCTGAATAGTTCAACAGATCCATGAGTGATTTGGATGGTTTTTAAGAGCCCAAATGATGATCCGAATGAGGGAGCTGATTACTCTCTTGGGCCTCCTTGAACGTGATCAGCTGGCTACCTTCTTGGGTTGTTTTGGACGTGAGCAACAGTCTACCCTCTTGGGCTGCCTTGGACGTGAGCAACAGCCTCCCCTCTTGGGCTGCTTTGGACGTGAGCAACAGCCTCCCCTCTTGGGCTGCTTTGGACGTGATCAACAGCCTCCCCTCTTGGGCTGCATTGGACTTGAGCAACAGCCTATCCTCTTGTAGTTATCTTGAGTCTAGGAATCAATATGTCACTAACTATGCTTCTATGGATGTGCTAATGATGAGTTTGTGTAAATCTCTAGTGATTGTGCCTCATGACTCTACGATTTCACTTCCTAGTTCTATCCAGGGGTTGTTAGACGAGTTTAAGGACGTTTTTCCTGAGGAGATTCCAACTGGCTTGCCGCCTATTAGGGGCATTGAACACCAAATAGATTTAATACCCGGAGCCACTCTTCCCAATAGGCCCACCTATAGGATAAACCCTACGGAAGCCCAGGAAATTCAGAACCAAGTTCAAGCCTTGCTAGATAAAGGGTATGTTCGGGAAAGCCTTAGTCCTTGTGCCGTCCCCGTCCTGCTAGTACCCAAGAAGGATAATACTTGGAGAATGTGTATTGATTGTAGAGCAATCAATAACATTACTATCAAGTATAGACACCCGATTCCCCGTCTAGATGACATGCTTGATGAGTTACATGGAGCTACAATTTTCACTAAAATTGACCTTAGGAGTGGCTACCATCAAATTAGAACGAGGGAAGCGGGTGAATGGAAAACAGCTTTTAAAACCAAATTTGGTCTCTATGAGTGGCTAGTAATGCCTTTTGGCATAACTAACGCTCCTAGTACCTTCATGAGATTAATGAATCATATTTTGAGACCTTATATTGGTTTATTTGTTGTAGTCTACTTTGCTGACATTCTTATCTATAGTAAGACTTTAGAGGAGAATGAAAATCATTTGAGAGATGTGCTTGCTACATTGCGTATAGAATACTTGTATGCTAATATTCAAAAATGTGATTTCTATACTAACCGAGTGATTTTCCTTGGTTTTTTAGTAAGTGTCAATGGTTTGCAAGTGGATGAGGACAAGGTTAAAGCAATCAATGAATGGCCCATTCCTAGGTCGGTTGGTGACGTGAGGAGTTTCCATGGCCTAGCTACATTCTATAGAAGATTTGGGAGAGATTTTAGTACCATTGCAGCACCACTCATGGCTTTGACCAAAAAGAAGGTTCCTTTTGAGTGGAATGAACCTCAACAAAGAGCATTTGAAGAGCTTAAGAGACGCCTCACCCACGCACCACTACTCACTCTACTGGACTTCACTAAACACTTTGAGGTTGAATGCGACGCGTCCGGCATTGGTATTGGCGGCGTCCTTATGCAAGAAGGTAAGCCTCTAGCTTTCTTTAGTGAAAAATTGAAGGGTGCATGCTTAAACTATTCCACGTATGACAAAGAATTTTATGCCTTGTTTAGGGTACTCAAAACATGGCAACATTACCTTTGGCCCCAAGAGTTTGTTTTGAAAAGCGATCATGATTCACTTAGACACTTTAGGAGCCAAGATAAGCTAGATAGGCGGCATGGTAGGTGGATGGAGTTCATCAAAACCTTTCCTTACATTATCAAGTATAAGAAAGGAAAGGATAATGTTGTAGCGGATGCATTGTCTAGGAGATACACCTTAATCACCACCTTGGATTCTAGGATGTTAGTTTTACTTACATTAAAGAATTATATGTGGATGATGCTGAATTTGGGAAGATATTTCATAGATGCACTACTCAAGGCCCTTATGATAAGTACTTTGTGTTTGAAGATTTCTTGTTTAAAGTGGATAACATTTGCATACCTAGATGTTCCCTTAGGATCCTATTAGTGGAAGAAGCCCTTAAAGGAGGTTTAATGGGGCATTTTGGGGGACAAAACTTATCACATGTTGCAAACTCACTTTTATTGGCCTCATATGTTAAGGGATGTAGAACACATGCTGAAAAGGTGCATTGAATGTCCTAAGGCCAAAGCTAGGGTACAACCCCACAGGTTGTATACACCCTTACCAACGCCTAATGGCCCTTGGGAAGATATAAGTATGGATTTCATTGTTGGACTACCTAGGACTAAGAAAGGAAGAGATTCCATTTTTCTGGTAGTAGATAGATTCTCTAAAATGGCACATTTTATTCCATGTCATAAAACTGAAGATGCATATAATGTTGCTAATCTTTTCTTTAAGGAAATAGTGAGATTGCATGGAATACCTAAAACTTTTGTTAGTGATAGGGATGTCAAGTTTTTGAGTGTCTTTTGGAAAACGCTTTGGGGAAAAATGGGCACTAGATTACTATTCTCGGCCTCTAGTCATCCCCAAACAGATGGGCAAACGGAAGTCACCAATAGGACCCTAATGACCCTCCTTAGAACCATGTTGAAAGATAACTTAAAAGAATGGGAAGACATGTTACCACATATCGAGTTTGCTTATAATCGCACCATGCATTCTTCCACTTCGTTATCACCTTTCAAATGTGTTTATGGATTTAACCCTTTAACTCCTTTGGACTTATTACCGATTCCTCGAAAGGATCGAGTAGCTTTTGATGCTTTGGAACAGGCGGACTACATTAAGGAACTTCATGCTAAGACCAAGGCTGCACTTGATAAGAAGGGCGTTGAAACTGCAGCTCAGAATAACAAAGGACGTCGGAAGATGGTTTTCCAGCCCGGCGACTTAGTTTGGATACATCTAAGGAAAGAGCAGTTTCCGACAAAACGCCATTCCAAGCTAGCCCCACGGGGTGATGGACCATTCAAAGACTTACACCGGATTAACGACAACGCTTATGTGTTGGACTTACCGGAAGAGTATGGAGTTAGTACCACTTTTAACGTAGGAGATTTGAGCCCCTATGAAGAAGATTCGGAACAAGATGAAAATTCGGGGTCGAATTCTTTCCAAGGAGTGGATGATGTAGGACCATCACATGGAAGATATCAAGGTCCCATTACTAGAGCAAGAGCTAAGGAGATCCAAGAAGTTACGTCAAGGGAAGTGCTATTGCTTGGCACAATGCGTGAACCATTTAATTGCCATACATCATGTGTTAATCTTTTGGTGAATGTAGGAGCAAGAGAACCAAGGGAGGAGATGTTGATCACGTCCAAAGCAGCCCACGATGATAGCCTGCTGCTTATGTCCAAGGCAGCCCAAGGGAGGTTGTTGCTCATGTGCAATGCAGCCCAAGAGGATAGCAAGCTGATCACGTTCCAGGAGGCCCAAGAGAGTAACAAGTCAGCTCATTCGGATCATCATTTGGGCTCTTAAAACACAGCCAAATCACTCATGAATCTGTTGAACATTTCAGCCCATTCCGATAGCCCAATTTGCTCTTAAAAACGTCCAGCACACTCCAAAGACTTGCTTGAATAAGTCAGCCTATTTTTAAGCTGAATTAGTTGTTTGTTAGGTTGTTAGCTACATTAGAGGAAGCTCTCTTATTACCACATTCCCACTAATGTTTTAATTTTCTTTTCTTTATTTGGTCTAGATAAAAGAGTCTATATAGATAGCCTCTTTAGCTGCAGATTAGTTACGTTATTTCCATTGCTTAGAATTACAGATTGTAATCATTCACAAAATCAATCAAAGAACAAGAGAGTTTTTGGTTGGCATTGCTGTTGTTTGCTTGGCTGAGCTTGTTTGTGTCAACCGCCTTCGGATTGGTGCTTTGAGCCTTCACGAGTCCCTCTTTGTGCTAGTCCAGCCGGAGCTAGTGTAAAGTTGTATTGGAGACGGGTCTAGGGCATTCACGAGCGGGGTTTTGGCTCTTCAGCCTTGGTTCCTTCGTTGATTCTCTTTGGTTCTTCTATCACCTTTCCTGTGCCATTCATCACCTACGTTTCATTCCGCAATTCTGGATTCGCCTCATTCAGCCGGGAACGGCACAAGGACTAAGGCTTTCCCGCACATACCCCTTATCTAGCAAGGCTTGAACTTGGTTCTGAATCTCCTGGGCTTCCGTAGGGTTCATCCTATAGGCGGGCCTATTGGGAAGACTGGCTCCGGGTATTAAATCTATTTGGTGTTCAATGCCCCTAATGGGCGGCAAGCCGGCTGGAATCTCCTCAGGAAAAACGTCCCTAAACTCATCTAACAGCCCCTGAATAGAACTAGGAAGTGGAATCGTAGAGTCATGAGGCACATTCACTAGAGATTTACACAAACTCATCATTAGCACATCAATAGAAGCATAATTAGTGACATATTCATTCCTAGACTCAAGATAGCTACTTTTTGGTTGTACTAACAATGTTTGATAGGTTTTGTTCTCTTTACTCTTAGGCCGTGTGATCTTAGGCTTTGGAGGGGTTCCTTGCTCTACCCTCTTGTTCTCATAGTACTCGGCTATTTGTAAAGGTGTCATAGGTTTAAGTGTTAAAGTTTTACCTTTATACTCAAAGCTATATTTGTTAGAAAACCCATCATGGACAACTTTCCTATCATATTGCCATGGACGACCAAGCAACAAGTCACAAGCATTCATAGGCACAACATCACATGTAATAACATCCTCATATGATCCTAATGTTATATTGACCTTAGTTTGCTTATTGACCTTAAGTTCTCCACACTCATTCATCCAATGTAGTTTATATGGCCTAGGGTGATAAAATGTAAAAAGTTGTAATTTATTTACCATTTCAGTGCTAGCTATGTTGCAACAACTTCCTCCATCAATTATCACATTACACACTTTTCCTTTAATACTACACCTAGTATGAAACAGATTTTCACGTTGGTTATCCTCACAAGGTGCTAGTTGGACATGCAAAGTTCTCCTAGCTATCAAAGATTCACCTTGTTCATACTCAATGCAATCATCATTCTCATTTTGTTCATTGTCATCATTTAAGGCATTTTCATCATCTAATTCAACATCATCCTCACTCTCATATTCTCCTAGATGATTTATGATCAAAGTGCGTCTATTAGGACATTCTCTACTCATGTGACCTCTACCTTAGCATTTAAAACACACAATGCCCCTAGTTCTAGAGTTAGAGATAGGAGTACTCCCTCGATGATCACATGAAGGCTCATTCAAGGATCGTGGTGTAGTGGACTGATACGGGATGATCCGTGATTGAGTCGATCTAGGCACAATGATCTCGAATCCGGATGAATGAAACGAATTCAGAATGCGGAATGAAACGAAGATGGTGAATGGCACAGGAGGGTGAGAGAAGAACCAAAGAGAGTCAACGAAGGAACCAAGGCTGAAGAGGCAAAACCCCAATCGTGAATGCTCTAGACCCGTCTCCAATACAACTTTACACTAGCTCCGGCTGGACTAGCACAAAGAGGGACTCGTGAAGGCTCGAAGCACCAATCCGAAGGCATTTGACACAAACAAGCTCAGCCAAGCAACAACAGCAATGCCAACCAAAAACTCTCTTGTTCTTTGGTTGATTTTGTGAAATGATTACAAATGTAATTCTAAGCAATTGGGATTTAACGTAACTAATCTGCAGCTAAAGAGGCTATATAAATAGACTCTTTTATCTAGACAAAAATAAAGAAAAGAAAGCTGAAAACATTAGTGGGAAGGTGGTAATAAGAGAGCTTCCTCTAATGTAGCTAACAACCTAACAAACACTAATTTCAGCTTAAAAATAGGCTGAATTATTCAAACTTATCCTTTGAGTGCAAGCTGGACGTTTTTAACGTTTTTAAGGAGCCAAATGGGCTATCCGAATGGGCTGCATTGTTCAACAGATCCATGAGTGATTTGGATGTGTTTAAAGAGCCCAAATGATGATCCGAATGAGCTGAATTGTTACTCTTCTTGGGCCTCTTTGAACGTGCTCAGCTGGCTACCTTCTTGGGTTGTTTTAGATGTGAGCAGCAGCTCTCTTTGCTCTTGGGATGCCTTGGATGTCTCCTCCCTTTGCTCTTGGGCTGCCTTAGACGTGAGCAGCAGGCTAACCTCGTGGGCTGCTTTGGACGTGATCAACAACCTCCTCTTGGACTGCATTGGGTGTGAGCATAGGCTGCATTGGACGTGAGCACCAGCCTCCTCTTGGGCTGCATTGGTGTGAGCAACAACCTCCTCTCCTGGGCTGCGTTGGACGTGAGCAACAGCAGCCTGCATGGTCTCCTCGAGCTGCATGGGAAGTGAGTACGTCGCCATGGTCTCCTTGCTTGGTTCCCTTACTCCTACATTCATCAAAAGATTAACACATGATGTATGGAAATTAAATGGTTCACGCATTGTGTCAAGCAATAGCACTTCCCTTGACATAACCTCTTGGATCTCCTTAGCTCTTGCTCTAGTAATGGGACCTTGATAGCTTCCATGTGATGGTCCTACATCATCCACTCCTTCTATGAAAGAATTCGACCCCGAATTTTCATCTTGTTCCAAATCTCCTTCATAAGGGCTCAAATCTCCTACATTAAAAGTGGTGCTAACTCCATACTCTTCCGGTAAGTCCAACACATATGCATTGTCATTAATCCGGTGTAAGACTTTGAATTGTCCATCACCTCGTGGTGTTAGCTTGGAATGGCGTTTTGTCGAAAACCGCTCTTTCCTTAGATGTAGCCAAACTAAGTCGCCGGGCTGGAAAACCATCTTCCGACGTCCCTTGTTATTCCGAGCTGCAGTTTCAACGCCCTTCTTGTCAAGTGCAGCCTTGGTCTTAGCATGAAGTTCCTTAATGTAGTCCACCTGTTCCAATGCATCAAAAGCTACTCGATCCTTTCGAAGAATCGGTAATAAGTCCAAAGGAGTTAAAGGGTTAAATCCATAAACACATTTGAAAGGTGATAACGAAGTGGAAGAATGCATGGTGCGATTATAAGCAAACTCAATATGTGGTAACATGTCTTCCCATTCTTTTAAGTTATCTTTCAACATGGTTCTAAGGAGGGTCGTTAGGGTCCTATTGGTGACTTCCGTTTGCCCATCTGTTTGGGGATGACTAGAGGTTGAGCATAGTAATCTAGTGCCCATTTTTCCCCAAAGTGTCTTCCAAAAGAAACTCAAAAACTTGACATCCCTATCACTAACAATAGTTTTAGGTATTCCATGCAATCTCACTATTTCCTTAAAGAAAAGATTAGCAACATTATATGCATCTTCAGTTTTATGACATGGAATAAAATGTGCCATTTTAGAGAATCTATCTACTACCACAAAAATGGAATCTCTTCCTTTCTTAGTCCTAGGTAGTCCAACAATGAAATCCATACTTATGTCCTCCCAAGGGCCATTAGGCGTCGGTAAGGGCGTATACAGCCAGTGGGGTTGTACCCTAGCTTTGGCCTTAAGACATTTAATGCACCTTTTTCAGCATGTGTTCTACATCCCTTAACATATGAGACCAATAAAAGTGAGTTTGCAACATGTGATAAGTTTTGTCCCTCCCAAAATGCCCCATTAAACCTCCTTTATGGGCTTCTTCCACCAATAAGATCCTAAGGGAAAATCTAGGTATGCCAATCTTATCCACTTTAAACAAGAAACCTTCAAACACAAAGTACTTATCATAAGGGCCTTGAGTAGTGCATCTATGAAATATCTTCCCAAATTCAGCATCATCCACATATAATTCTTTAATGAAAGTAAAACCTAACATCCTAGAATCCAAAGTGGTGATTAAGGTGTATCTCCTAGACAATGCATCCGCTACGACATTATCCTTTCCTTTCTTATACTTGATAATGTAAGGAAAGGTTTCTATGAACACCATCCATCTACCATGCCGTCTATCTAGCTTATCTTGGCTCCTAAAGTGTCTAAGTGAATCATGATTGGTTTTCAAAACAAACTCTTGAGGCCAAGGTAATGTTGCCATGTTTTGAGTACTCTAAACAAGGCATACAATTCTTTGTCATATGTAGAATAGTTTAAGCATGCACCTTTCAATTTTTCACTAAAGAAAGCTAGAGGCTTACCTTCTTGCATAAGGACGCCGCCAATACCAATGCCGGATGCGTCGCATTCAACCTCAAAGGGTTTGGTGAAGTCCGGTAGAGCTAGTAGTGGTGCGTGGGTGAGGCGTCTCTTGAGCTCTTCAAAGGCTCTTTGCTGCGGTTCATTCCACTAAAAAGGAACCTTCTTTTTGGTCAAAGCCGTGAGTGGTGCTGCAATGGTGCTAAAATCTCTCACAAACCTTCTATAGAATGTAGCTAAGCCATGGAAGCTCCTCACGTCACCAACTGTCCTAGGAATCGGCCAATCATTGATTGCCTTAACCTTGTCCTCATCCACTTGCAAACCATTGGCACTTACTACAAAACCAAGAAAAATCACTCGGTTAGTATAGAAATCACATTTTTGAATATTAGCATACAAGTATTCTATACGCAATGTAGCAAGCACATTTCTCAAATGATTTTCATTCTCCTCTAAAGTCTTACTATAGATAAGAATGTCATCAAAGTAGACTACAACAAATAAACCAATATAAGGTCTCAAAATATGATTCATTAATCTCATGAAAGTACTAGGAGCGTTAGTTAAGCCAAAAGGCATTACTAGCCACTCATAGAGTCCAAATTTTTTTTTGAAAGTTGTTTTCCATTCATCCCCTTCCCTCATTCTAATTTGATGGTAGCCACTCCTAAGGTCAATCTTAGTGAAAATGGTAGCTCCATGTAACTCATCAAGCATATCATCTAAACGGGGAATCGGGTGTCTATACTTGATAGTAATGTTATTGATTGCTCTACAATCAATACACATTCTCCAAGTATTATCCTTCTTGGGTACTAGCAGAACGGGAACGGCACAAGGACTAAGGCTTTCCCGCACATACCCCTTATCTAGCAAGGCTTGAACTTGGTTCTGAATTTCCTAGGCTTCCGTAGGGTTCATCCTATAGACGGGCCTATTGGGAAGAGTGGCTCCGGTTATTAAATCTATTTGGTGTTCAATGCCCCTAATGGGCGGCAAGCGGGCTGGAATCTCCTCAGAAAAAACGTCTCTAAATTCGTCTAACAGCCCCTGAATAGATCTAGGAAGTGGGTTCGTAGAGTCATGAGGCACATTCACTAGAGATTTACACAAACTCATCATTAGCACATCAATAGAAGCATAGTTAGTGACATATTCATTCCTAGACTCAAGATAGCTACTTGTTGGTTGTACTAACAATGTTTGATGGGTTTTGATCTCTTTACTCTTAGGCCGTGTGTTCTTAGGCTTTGGAGGGGTTCCTTGCTCTACCCTCTTGTTCTCATAGTACTCGGCTATTTGTAAAGGTGTCATAGGTTTAAGTGTTAAAGTTTTACCCTTGTACTCAAAGCTATACTTGTTAGAAAACCCATCATGGAGAACTTTCCTATCATATTGCCATGGACGACCAAGCAACAAGTCACAAGCATTCATAGGCACAACATCACATGTAATAACATCCTCATATGATCCTAATGTTATATTGACCTTAGTTTGCTTATTGACCTTAAGTTCTCCACACTCATTCATCCAATGTAGTTTATATGGCCTAGGGTGATAAAATGTAAGAAGTTGTAATTTGTTTACCATTTCAATGCTAGCTATGTTGCAACAACTTCCTCTATCAATTATCACATTACACACTTTTCCTTTAATGCTACACCTAGTATGAAACAGATTTTCACGTTGGTTATCCTCACAAGGTGCTAGTTGGACATGGAAAGTTCTCCTAGCTATCAAAGATTCACCTTGTTCATACTCAATGCAATCATCATTCTCATTTAGTTCATTGTCATCATTTAAGGCATTTTCATCATCTAATTCCACATCATCCTCACTCTCATACTCTCCTAGATAATTTATGATCAAAGTGCGTTTATTAGGACATTCTCTACTCATGTGACCTCTACCTTGGCATTTAAAACACACAATGTCCCTAGTTCTAGAGTTAGAGATAGGAGTACTCCCTCTATGATCACTTGAAGGCTCATTCAAGGATCGTGGTGTAGTGGAAGGTGTAGAAGACCTTCTTTGCCCTTCTTGGCCCATAGGTGTCGATTTCCTCTCCTCCTTCCGGCCTCCTTGCTCCCTGCTGGGGTTATGCAACCGGCTGTTTTGTGCTTTCCACGCAGTGGGCATCCCGGGAGGTGGCTTGTAGTCCCGGTTTCGCACCTTAGTCTTCCTTTCCACCTTGATGGCCAAGTGTAGTAATTGCTCCATGGTGTTGTATGGATACATATCAACCTCATTAGCCAAATTAGAATTCAGAATACGAAGGTACCTTGCCATAGTGTTTTCTTCATCCTCTAGAACATTGGCCTTCACCATAGCAGCTTGCATATTCGTATAGGCTTCCTCAACGCTAAGTGAGCCTTGTCTCAAATTTTCCAGCCGTTGTCGAAGCTCTCGGGTATAGTGAGGTGGAACGAACCTAGCCATCATTAGTGCCTTCATATGCTCCCATGTGCTGATTTGAGGATCCAAGGTTCGAACTCTTTCTTTGACTACGTGATCCCACCATACCAAAGCATAGCCTTGGAACTCGAGAGCGGCTAGTTGAACCTTCCTAGGCTCGCTGAAGTTGTGACACAACCAAATCTGCTCAACTTTAGTTTCCCACTCCGTGTAGACGTCGGGATCACACTTTCCTTCAAAAACGGGAATTTTGATTTTAACCTTTCCGAGCCCGTCTTGCTCTTGATAGGGCCGAAGGTTATCTCGTCCTTGCCTTGGCTGTTAGAATGGCCGATTGTAGCCCTCCCACGTGTGGTCCTCAACTTCATTCCGTCGCTGAAAGTCATCAATAAATGGTGGCATGTTAGAAGCAATAGGAAGGACGTTGGACTGTACATTACCTTGATCCGGAGGATCCGGCTCTCTAGTAACGCGGGAAGGACCGCCAAACTCATAGTTGGTTCTCAAAGGTGGTGTTCCGGCTGGTGGTGTTCGTGCTTCCATAGTCTCCACTCGCTTGGATAGTTTAGCTACGGAATTGGACAATTGTTTCAATAGACTGATCATCTCAGGCGTGACGGTCACGCTACTCGACTTGTTGGGACTTAGGGACCTGGACATGCTAAAGTAACAAAGAAAGAAACTGGTTAGGTTAGAAAAACAAAGATCTCGCTTGTGTATCGCTCACACTCTCGTTGGTATTGCCTAGCTGGTGGCTCGAGTTGTAAGGATCCAACACCTTAAGATCGCGATTTCTGAACCTTCTTAGCAACCCTTTGGAACTAGAACTGCTGAAACTGAATGTTAGTGTCGGAGATGAATCAAGACACCCCTAATTGGAGTATTGACCGTTGGATTGGTGTAGGTACGGTGAATGTGTTTAGAATGACGTTTGAGATGATTGAAAAAGTTTACTTGTACTTGATTAATAAAAACAAGGCCAGCCGTTTTTTTTGTAGTGTTTTTTTTTTTGAAAGATATCTTAGACTTTGCCAAAGATTTATAGGAGAGAGAAGTAACCGTAATTGATTGCAGATAGGGTTACCGAAACGTGTATGCAGCGTTTGAGCTTTCTCTTTTGTTTTGTTTTCGTTTTGTGTTTGCCTCTCCTCAAGATGTTGTCCGGCTTTTGAATTGGCACACTTCAAGCACAAGTTAGATCTCAATTGGATTAGCAATAAGGTTAACAAGAAGAAGAAGTGATCAATTGTACCAACTGTGCTCTGATACCAACTGATACGGAATTGTCCGTGATTGAGTCGATCTAGGCACAATGATCTCGAAACAGGCTGAATGAAGCAATTTCAGAATGCGGAATGGACGTAGGTGATGAATGGCATAGGAATGGTGAAGAGAAGAACCAAAGAGATGTCAACGAAGGAACCAAGGCTGAAGAGCCAAAACCCCAATCGTGAATGCCCTAGACCCGTCTCCAATACAACTTTACACTAGCTCCGGCTGGACTAGCACAAAGAGGGACTCGTGAACGCTCGAAGCACCAATCCGAAGGCGGTTTGACACAAACAAGCTCAGCCAAGCAACAACAGCAATGCCAACCAAAAACTCTCTTGTTCTTTGATTGATTTTGTGAAGGATTACAAATGCAATTCTTTAGCAATATAAATAACGTACCTAATCTGCAGCTAAAGAGGCTATATAAATAGACTCTTTTATCTAGACAAAAATAAAGAAAAGAGAATTAAAACATTAGTGGGAAGGTGGTAATAAGAGAGCTTCCTCTGATGTAGCTAACAATCTAACAAACACTAATTTCAGCTTAAAAATAGGCTGACTTATTCAATTAACTCTACGAGTGTGCTAGACGTTTTTTAGGAGCAAATGGGCTATCCGAATGGGCTGAGTTGTTCAACAGATCCATGAGTGATTTGGCTGTGTTTTAAGAGCCCAAATGATGATCTGAATGAGCTAAATTGTTACTCTCTTGGGCCTCTTTAAACGTGATTAGCTGGTTGCCTTCTTGGGCTGTTTTGGAACAAGCAGCTGCTTCCCTCCTTGGGCTGCATTGGACGTGAGCAACAGCCTTCTTCCTTGGGCTGCATTGGATGTGAGCAACAGCCTCCTCTTGGGCTGCATTGGCGTGAGCAACAACCTCCTCTTGGGCTGCATTGGCGTGAACAACAGCCTCCTCTCCTGGACTGCATTGGACGTGATCAACAGCCTGCATGGCCTCCTTGAGCTGCATGGGAAGTGAGCACGTCGGCATGGTCTCCTTGCTTGGTTCGCTTGCTCCGACATTCACCAAAAGATTAACACATGATGCACGGAAATTAAATAGTTCACGCATTGTGTCAAGCAATAGCACTTCCCTTGACATAACTTCTTGGATCTCCTTAGCTCTTGCTCTAGTAATGGGACCTTGATAGCTTGTATGTGATGGTCCTACATCACATACCTTTGAATTTAATGGTCAAACACTAACTCTTAAGCCTATGACACCATTGTAGATTGCTGAATTTTATAAGAAGAAGAAGGAGTTGAGGGTGGAGCAAAATGAGGTGAAAAAGAGAGGGGATAGCTCACGGTCTACAACAGAACCCACGGCCAAGATTAGTACCACCTTATTAACCACACCTTCTAGTGTCCTTCTAGCATCCAAGGAGGAGTACATTCTAGATTACACCCCTTTAGATGCCATTCTTGTGAGCTGGTGCAAGAGCTTAGTGACTTTGAGTGATGAAGCCAAGGCCACCCTACCTAAGCCTATCCTAGCTATCCTAGATGAGTTTAGTGATGTGTTTCCTGACGAGATTCCGGCTGGCCTTCCACCTTTTAGAGGTATTGAGCACCAAATAGATCTTATTCCCGGTGCTACACTCCCAAAACGTCCAGCCTATAGGATGAACCCTAAGGAGAGCCAAGAGATCCAAAACCAAGTCCAAGAACTCCTAGATAAGGGTTATGTAAAGGAGAGTTTGAGTCCTAGTGCCGTTCCCGTCCTCTTAGTGCCTAAGAAGAACAATACATGGAGGATGTGTGTTGATTGTAGAGCCATCAACAACATCACCATTAAGTACCGCCATCCTATCCCACGTTTAGATGACATGTTAGATGAGTTGAATGGAGTCACATTGTTCTCTAAGATAGATCTTAGGAGTGGTTATCACCAAATCAGAATGAGGGAGGGAGATGAGTGGAAAACGGCATTCAAGACCAAGTTTGGTCTTTATGAGTGGCTAGTGATGCCATTTGGTTTAACCAATGCTCCTAGCACATTTATGAGATTGATGAATCACGTGTTGAGACACTACATTGGTAGGTTTTTTGTGGTTTACTTTGATGACATCCTCATCTATAGTAAGTCACTTGAAGAGCATATGGAACATTTGAGGGAAGTACTTGCAACTCTTAGAATTGAATATTTGTATGCTAATTTAAAGAAATGTGAGTTTAGTACTAATCAAGTTGTTTTTCTTGGTTTTGTAGTGAGCACAAGAGGTCTAGAGGTGGATGGAGAGAAGATCAAGGCAATCCAGGAATGGCCTACTCCCGCAACCGTCGGTCAAGTGAGGAGTTTCCCCGGCCTAGCAACCTTCTATAGACGTTTTGTGCGAGATTTCAGCACCATAGCAGCCTCACTCACGTCCTTGACAAAGAAGAAGGTGCCATTTGTGTGGGGGGATGCTCAAGAGAAGGCGTTTAAGGAGTTGAAGTGGCGGCTGTCCCATGCACCTCTCCTAGCTCTTCCGGACTTCACCAAACCTTTTGAGGTCGAGTGTGATGCTTCGGGTATTGGCATTGGAGGAGTACTCATGCAAGAGGGTAAGCCACTAGCCTTCTTTAGTGAAAAATTAAAGTGAGCATGTTTAAACTACTCGACCTATGATAAAGAACTTTATGCATTGTTTAGAGTATTAAAAACATGGCAACATTATTTATGGCCTAGTGAGTTTGTCCTACATACCGATCATGAGTCCTTAAGACATTTTAGGAGTCAAGATAAGTTAGATAGGAGACATGGTAGATGGATGGAGTTTATAGAAACTTTTCCTTATATCATAAAGTATAAGAAGGGCAAGGATAATGTTGTAGCGGATGCTCTCTCTAGGAGACATTCTTTAATCACAACTATGAATTTTAAGGTATTAAGTTTCTATTATATTAAGGATTTATATGTTGATGATTCTGATTTTGGAGACATATTTAAGCAATGTGCATCTAGAGGAGCCTTTGATAAGTATTACTTGTTTGAGGGTTTTCTATTTAGAGTTGATAAAATGTGCATTCCTAAGTGTTCCCTTAGGCTATTACTTGTTGAGGAAGCCCATATGGGAGGCTTAATGGGCCATTTTGGGAGAGATAAGACTTATCATATGCTGCATTCACATTTTTATTGGTCTCATATGCTTAGAGATGTAGAGAACTTGCTTAAGAGATGTCTTGTGTGTTTAAAGGCTAAGGCTAGATTGAAACCTCATGGATTGTATACCCCCTTACCCACGCCTAAGTCACCTTGGGAGGATATTAGTATGGACTTCATTCATGGGTTACCTAGGACTAAGAAGGCGAAAGATTCGATTTTTGTGGTAGTAGTTCGATTTTCTAAAATGGCCCATTTTATTGCTTGCCATAAGACTGATGATGCTTATAATGTAGCTAACTTGTTCTTTAGGGAAATTGTTAGATTACATGGAGTACCTAGGACTATAGTGAGTGATAGGGATGTTAAGTTTCTTAGTTTCTTTTGGAAAACTCTTTGGGCTAAATTAGGGACGAAGTTGCTGTTTTTGACTTCTAGTCATCCTCAAACGGATGGTCAAACCGAAGTAACTAATAGGACGTTAACAACCATTTTGAGGGCTGTTTTAAAAGATAATTTGAAAGCTTGGAAGATGTCTTGCCTCATGTTGAATTTTCATATAATCGTACATTACATTCTTCTACTAATCTAACTCCTTTTGAGTGTGTCTATGGGTTGAATCCTTTGACCCCTTTTGATCTTATACCGTTGCCCATAGCGGAGCGAGTAGATTTTAATGTAGAAAAACAGGTGGAGATCATCAAGGAACTACATGAAAGGACACGCAAAAGGCTAGAGGAGAAGGGGAGGCAAGTGGCGGCCAAGGCTAATAGGAACCGCAAGCAAGTGTTGTTCGAACCGGGAGACCTCGTGTGGCTGCATTTAAGGAAGGATAGGTTCCCGGAAAGGCGCAAATCCAAGCTATCACCTAGGGGAGACGGACCATTCAAAGTACTACGTAAGGTTGGCAACAATGCTTATGTACTAGAGGTTCCGGAGGACTATGGAGTGAGCCTTACTTTCAACGTAGGAGATCTAAGTCCCTTTGAGTCAAGTGATGCGGATGGTGATGATTCGAGGACGAATCCTTCCCAAGAAGGGGAGTATGATGAGGGACCATCACCAACAGCCCCTACTAGTCCTACAATGCAAGGGCCAATCACTAGATCAAGGGCAAGAGCAATTCAAGAGGAGGTGTCCAACTTGTTGGTGTCCTTAGCTCCTAAGGAGACCATTGACGATCCATTGCTGACTGAGGCTTCCTTAGTCACGTTAATGACGATTCCCGATGACTTGGACGTGGAAGGGAGACCATGCACACGTGTTTTGGAACCATGCAAGAGCAAAGAAGAGACACTTGTTCCGGAATTGCAAGAAATGGAAGATTGAGGCTTTTGGAGCTTCTTTTGTATTTTATATCATCTTTTGGTATAAAATGAAAGACTTTTTATAACCTTTAGGTTCAAAACATTTTAAGGGTTATTTTTATTTGTTTTAGTTATTTTATTTGTTTTATTGTCTTTTTGACAAATGTTTTTCCTTTTTTAGATAGGAGGCTTTCTAGGCATATAAAAAGCCTCCCTTAGCTTCTTTCCAGATTAGATAGATTTTAGCAAAACCTGATAAACCGTCTCTTTGAGAGCTTTTGTTCCTATTCCGAAAATTCAATCAATAAAGTGAGTCATTGATTGAATTGTTGTGAATCCTTGCTAGATTGTTCTTGTGTGTGTTAATCTCTTTAGAGATTGGTGCTACTTGTCAATACTAGTCCCTCCTTGTGCTTGTCTCCAATGAAGGCTTGTGTAAGGTTATAGAAGAAAGGGTTGAAGGCATCATCTTGCTTGGGTTTTGATCAATCTGATCAAGGTTCTTGTAAGGGAGTCGTTTGGTTCTTTTGGATCTACTTCTACTAAACATTCCACGTTCCATTTCGTTCTCTTTCTTCCCTTTTGTCCAACGTCATTTCTGGTTCTAAACAATCTGATTTTGCGTGCCATTTGTCAAGGAAAACGTCCATTGTTGGTCTTCAAGGATTCCCAATCTAAATCTAGTCATTTGCGGCCCCAACCCGCATCATTGGTTCTCACCGAGGCACCCTTACTAGTTCTCCCTGATTTCACTAGGCCTTTCGAAGTGGAGTGTGATGCATCGGGAATTGACATAGGAGGTGTGCTTATGCAAGAAGGTAAGCCTATTGCCTTTTTCAGTTAAAAGCTTAAAGGGGCATGTCTTAACTACTCTACATATGATAAAGAGTTGTATGCATTATTTAGAGTACTTAAGACATGACAACACTACTTGTGGCCTAGAGAGTTTATTTTGCATTCTGATCATAAATCTTTGAAACATTTTCAGAGTCAAGATAAACTAGCTAGGAGGCATGGTATATGGATGGAATTTATTGAGACTTTTCCCAATGTTATCAAGTATAAAAAGGGAAAAAAGACAATGTAGTTGCGGACGCTCTTTCTAGGAGGCATACATTGCTAACTACAAAGGATGCTAGGGTGTTAGGATTTGTTTACATTAAGGAGTTCTATGAATCTGATCTTGATTTTGGAGAAACATATAAGCTTTGTTTGCAAAAAGGTTCCTTAGATAAATTCTATTTGTTTGAGGGATTTTTGTTTCGAGTAGATAAGGTGTGCATACGTAGGTGTTCCCTTCATTTGGTGTTAGTGGAAGAAGCCCATAAAGGAGATTTAATGGGTCATTTTGGGAGGGATAAGACTTATGCTATGCTGCACTCACATTTTTATTGGCCACATATGCTTAGGGATGTTGAAAATGTGCTTAAAAGGTGTTTAGAGTGCCTTAGAGCTAAATCGAAAGTGAAGCCTCATGGATTGTATACACCTTTGCCAGTCCCCACAGCCCCTTGGGAAGACATTAGCATAGATTTCATAGTGGGATTGCCTAGGACTAGAAGAGGTAGGGATTCGATATTTGTGGTTGTAGATCGATTCTCTAAGATGGCTCACTTTATTGCTTGTCACAAAACTGATGATGCAGCCAATGTAGCTAATTTGTTCTTTCGGGAAGTAGTTAGGTTACATGGTATTCCAAGAACAATAGTGAGTGATTGGGATGTTAAGTTCTTGAGTTACTTTTGGAGAACTCTTTGGGGAAAGCTAGGAACTAAGTTGTATTTTCTACGTCAAGCCACCCCCAAACTGATGGGCAAACAAAAGTAACTAATAGGACCCTAACAACACTTCTAAGGGTTGTCATCAAGAAGAATTTGAAAGAATGGGAAGATGTCTTGTCACATGTTGAGTTTGCCTATAATAGAGTCGTCCACTCATCTACTTCTATCTCTCCCTTTGAGTGTGTTTATGGTTTTAATCCACTAACTCCTTTTGATCTTACACCATTTGATGAAGGGTCATCCGAGCCGGTTCCATCTTCAACACCACAAGGAGCCCTAACAAGAGCTCAAGCCAAACGCCAAGCGGAGATGGATGCTATCTTCCTAACCATTGTTCAAGAACTCACCCAAAGCTCACCTCCAATGAGTCCAAGGCCCGTCATGATGCTTAGCCACATTGGACCAGCCAAGAAGAAGTTGAATGGAGCATAGGAGAGCTAAAATTAGTCTATTTTATGGATTTATTTAAAACACTCTACTTTGTAAATATTGTATTTATTTCTTTTCTATTTTTAGGAGAGAAGGTCTAGGTTGTATATAAACCTTTCTCTCTTCCTTTTTGTGCAGAATACGTTAAACACATTGCCTAAGTGCCAAATTGAATTCCTTTGAGTTCAACCTCTTGTCTTGTGAGAACTGTGGTGTTAGCATAGCTTTCTCGTTCTTGTGTGTGTCAATCTCCTTCGGGTTGGTGCTACAAGTTGAATCGAAGCAACCTCTTCGTGCCTTCGATAATCCTAGATCGATTGTGTGAAGTTGTAAGAAACGGGGTTGAATCGTCATCGGTTTGGTTCTTGGATAATCGAATCCAAGGGTTCTATCGTTTGTTCCTTTCGGTTGTTCCTTCCTATTTCGTTTTCCCTCTTTGCCTTGCACGATTTCCTTGCATCTTTTTTGCTGAATTTCGTTTGCTTTTATTCCCGAAAACAGGTTGCTCGTCTAGATCCGTTCCTCGCGGCTAATCCCTGTATCAATTGGTATCAGAGCTAATTGACGTTCAACCTACAAAAAGAGTCGGTAAATCATTCAAAAACCAAAAGTGTCTCGTTTTCTTGTTTGAGTCTTGCTTTGTTTTGAGTCTATTGCCATTGCCATTTCTATTCCAAGTTTTTGATTGAACTAACAAGTTTGTTGCTTTGTTTGTGAATCTTGGACGCCGACACCACTCCCACATCACGCCTACACTGCGCTTACCACCAGCCCTTGTGCCGACCACCACGCCGCCACCAGCCTTGTCCCACGTCCAAACACCACACTAAACAAACCCTAAATTTTCAAAAAAAAAAAAGAAGAAGGCTGATCCGTCCAGCCTATTTTCCAGCCTTCTCTCCTCCACATTTTCAGCCACCTCTTTCCTCCACATTTTTAGCCTATTTTTTTTATTTTTCACCCTTGGTTAGCTATTTAGTTGGTCAACTCTATCCTCTTGCAACTAATTAGGATTTTCTTAGCATTTTTGTTTTAATTTTCCTTAATTCCAGCAGTAAGTTAAAAAAAATGAAAAGAAAATCAAAGATTCAAAAAAAAAAAAAGAAAGAAAGAAAAGAAAAAGAAAAGAAAGAGAAAAGAAATCAGCCATTATTCATTTCATTCTTGCTAGCTTATTCTTATTTTATTTCATAGTTTGTAATAGTTGAAGTTGTGCTTGCTAAGTGTTATGTTTAGCAATCAAAGAGGACTACAAAGGAGCTCATCTCACTCAAAAGTTGTCTTGCTAAGTGTTATTGTTCAGCAACCAAAGCGGACTACAAAGGAGCTCATCTCACTCAAAGGGACCAAGCCATTCACGCCTAGCCTAGCTTCACCCTAGCCTAGCCACGCCTTGGCCCACGCCTATCTCACTTCACTCGAGCCACGCCTTAGCCTTGACCAGCCCTTCTACAAACACCTTCGGTGTCCAAGGTTTGCTTGCTTAGGCTTGACGAGTAAGTTCTTTCAAGGCTTATCTTGAGTTCAAATTTTGAGTCCATACTTAGTTGCATATAACATTCGTGCAACATGTCCTTTCCGTTTTGAGTCTTTTCTTCTCTTTTATTGAGTCAAACACGTTTTTAAGGTGATTGAAATCGAATTTCGCTTCTACTTTAAAGCTTTTGTTTGTCTAAGTATTGAACTCACGTGAGGTTTTTGACTAATACAAGACAAACCATCAACAAGCTTGTTGAGCACCACTAGAGAGTGAGAGTTTGCTTTCGAGTGATACACTTGTGAGGCGTTTTTGTTTTAGCTAACCTAACGTGTTCGAGTGTTTTAGTATCTTTGAACAATGTCAGGAACTCCCACAGGTACGCCAAGCCCCGAGCCTATTACCCCGGAGTTGTTTAACCTTATCAAGGGCTTGGAAGATAGCATTGAAGGGTTAACTACAAGGCTGTCCAACTTGGAGGCGTCTAAGGTAGTTCCGGAGCCTCGGCCACTAGGAGGCAACAGGGAGGTAGGAGACCACTCGAGAGCTCAACACCAAGGGCAAGACCGAATACCACTCCAAAGCCAACAAGAGGCGTTTCAAGCAGCCCGACACTCTAATGCCACGCAGCCCTCTCGGAATGTCCAAGGCTTAGGCCACGCCGTGTCCCAACCAGGATGGGGCAATCTTGCTTTCGAGGAGCACGTTTCAATCCATTCTTCTCCTATTATACATGATAATTTGCATAACTATCCTCAACAGTTTCAGAATCAAGCTTATGAGCAGGATGAGGACGGTGATGGAGATGACGAGGAATGGAGCCCAAATGGACGAAGGGAGCGCCAATAGCCCCGGAGACCTCATGATGGCTGGCGCCAAGACGAGCAGAGGTGTGAGCCCTATGGTTGCCAGCCAAGGAGGGAGCGAGATCCGGAGTATGATGGTTTTGGCAAAGTAAAGGTGAAGATCCCAAGCTTTGAAGGAAAATGTGACCCGGACGTGTACATGGCTTGGGAGGCGAAGATAGAGCAAATATGGTCATGCCATAATTTTCCCGAGCATAAGAAGGTACATTTCGCAGCTCTTGAGTTTATTTATTATGCTATGATATGGTAGGATGATTTGGTGAAGGAAAGGAGGAGAACTTTGGATGCACCGGTATTTACTTGGGCGCACATGAAGGCCTTGATGAGAGCTCGGTTTGTGCCTCAACATTACACTAGAGAATTGAGGCAAAGGTTGGAGAACTTAAGGCAAGGAGCCATGACCGCCGAGGAGACCTATAATGCCATGCAAATGGCCATGGTAAAGGCTAACGTGCGAGAGGATGAAGAGACTACAATGGCTAGGTATCTTCGTTGATGTAGAACCATCACATGGAAGCTATCAAGGTCCCATTACTAGAGCAAGAGCTAAGGAGATCCAAGAAGCTACATCAAGGGAAGTGCTATTGCTTGGCACAATGCGTGGACCATTTAATTGCCATACCTCATGTGTTAATCTTTTGATGAATGCAGGAGCAAGCAAGCAAAGGGAGGAGATGTTGCTCACGTACAAAGCAGTCCAAGAGGAGGATGTTGATCACGTCCAAAGAAGACAAGAGGGGAGGTTGTTGTTCACGTCTAATGCAGCCCAAGAGGAGAAGTTTTTGATTACGTCCAAAGCAGTCCAAGAGAAGGAGCTGTTGATCACGTCCAAAGCAGCCCAAGAGGGGAGGCAAGCAAACATGTCCAAGGCACTCCAACAGGGTAGGTTGTTGCTCATGTCCAATGCAGCCCAAGAGGATAGCAAGCTGATCACGTTCCAGGAGGCCCAAGAGAGTAACAAGTCAGCTCATTCGGATCATCATTTGGGCTCTTAAAACACAGCCAAATCACTCATGGATCTGTTGAACAATTCATCCCATTCGGATAGCCCAATCCGCTCTTAAAAAAACGTCCAGCACACTCAGCACACTCCTAGGATTAGTTTGAATAAGTCAGCCTATTTTTAAGTTGAATTAGTTGTTTGTTAGGTTGTTAGCTACATTAGAGGAAGCTCTCTTATTACCACCTTCCCACTAATGTTTTAATTTTATTTTCTTTATTTTGTCTAGATAAAAGAGTCTATATAGATAGCCTCTTTAGCTGCAGATTAGTTACGTTATTCCCAATTGCTTAGAATTACATTTGTAATCATTTCACAAAATCAATCAAAGAACAAGAGAGTTTTTGGTTGGCATTGCTGTTGTTGCTTGGTTGAGCTTGTTTGTGTCAACCGCCTTCGGATTGGCGCTTCGAGCCTTCACGAGTCCCTCTTTGTGCTAGTCCAGCCGGAGCTAGTGTAAAGTTGTATTGGACACGGGTCTAGAGCATTCACGATTGGGGTTTTGGCTCTTCAGCCTTGGTTCCTTCGTTGACTCTCTTTGGTTCTTCTCTACACCTTCCTGCGCCATTCACCATCCACGTTTCATTCTGCATTCTGGATTCGCCTCATTCAGCCGGATTCGAGATCATTGTACCTAGATCGACTCAATCACGGACAATCCCGTATCAGTTGGTATCAGAGCTCAGTTGGTACAATTGATCACTCCTTTCTTCTTTGTTAACCTATTGCTTATCCAATTGAGGTTTAACTTGTGCTTGAAGTGTTCAAAGGCAAAAGCCAAGGGTTCTTAGTGCCGGACAACATCTTGAGAGCTCAAACGCTGCATACACAATTCGGTAACCTGCTCTCCTACAATTCTCGTTGCAATCAGTTTCAGGTTACCTTCTCTCCCTCAAATCTTTGACAAAGTCTAATAGATCTTTCAAAAAACAAAAAACACATACAAAAAACGGCTGGCCCTTATTAATCTACATCAAGCACAAGTAAACTCTTTCAAACAGCTCAAAACGTCATTCTAAACACATTCACCGTACCTACACCAACCCAACGATCAATACTCCAATTAGGGGTGTCTTGATCCATCTCCGACACTAACATTCAGTTTCAGCAGTTCTAGTTTCAAAGGGTTGCTAAGAATGTTCGGAAATTGCGATCTTAAGGTGTTGGATCCTTACAACTCGAGCCACCAGCTAGGCAATACCAACGAGAGTGTGAGCGATACACAAGTGAGATCTTTGCTTTTCTAACCTAACCGGTTCTTTGTTTGTTACTTGAGCATGTCCAGGTCCCAAAGTCCCAGCAAGTCGAGTAGCGAGACCGTCACGCCTGAGATGATCAGTCTATTGAAACAATTGTCCGATTCCGTAGCTAACCTATCCAAACGAGTGGAGTCTATGGAAGCACGAACACCACCAACCGGGACACCACCTTTGAGAACCAACTATGAGTTTGGCGGTCCTTCATGTGTTACTAGAGAGCCGGGTCATCCGGATCAAGGTAATTTACATTCCAACGAACCCCCTAATGCTTCTAACATGCCACCCTTTGTTGATAACTTTCAGCGAAGGAATGAAGCTCATTTTGAGAATCACACGTGGGAGGGTTACAATCGGCCATTCCAGTAGCAAAGGCAAGGACGAGATAACTATCGGCCCTATTAGGAGCAAGACGGACTCGGAAAAGTCAAAATCAAAATTCCCGTCTTTGAAGGAAAGTGTGATCCCGACGTCTACACGGAGTGGGAAACTAAAGTTGAGCAAATCTGGTTATGTCACAAGTTTAGCGAGCCTAGGAAGGTTCAGCTAGCCGCTCTCGAGTTCCAAGGCTATGCTTTGGTATGGTGGGATCACGTAGTCAAAGAAAGAGTTCGAACATTGGATCCTCAAATCACCACATGGGAGCATATGAAGGCACTAATGAGGGCTAGGTTCGTCCCACCTCACTATACTCGAGAGCTTTGACAATGGCTGGAAAATTTGAGACAAGGCTCTCTTAGCGTTGAGGAAGCTTATACGAATATGCAAGTTGCTATGGTGAAGGCCAACGTTCTAGAAGATGAAGAAAACACTATGGCAAGGTACCTTCGTATTCTGAACTCTAATTTGGCTAATGAGGTTGATATGTATCCATACAGCACCATGGAGCAATTACTACACTTAGCCATCAAGGTGGAAAGGAAGACTAAGGTGCGAAACCGGGTATACAAACCACCCCATGGAACGCCCAACGCTTGGAAAGCACAAGGGAGCCGACTGCTGCCTAACTACAGCAAGGAGCAAGGAGGCCAGAAGGAAGAGAGAAAATCGGCACCTATGGGCCAAGAAGGGAAAAGAAGGTCTTCTACACCGTCCACTACACCACGATCCTTGAATGAGCCTTCAAGTGATCATCGAGGGAGTACTCCTATCTCTAACTCTAGAACTAGGGACATTGTGTGTTTTAAATGCCAAGGGAGAGGTCACATGAGTAGAGAATGTCCTAATAGACGCACTTTGATCATAAACCATCTAGGAGAATATTAGAGTGAGGATGATGTGGAATTAGATGATGAAAATGCATTAATTGATGACAATGAACAAAATGAGCATGATGATTGCATTGAGTATGAACAAGGTGAATCTTTGATAGCTAGGATAACTTTGCATGTCCAATTAGCACCTTGTGAGGATAACCAACGTGAAAATCTGTTTCATACTAGGTGTAGTATTAAAGGCAAAGTGTGTAATGTGATAATTGATGGAGGAAGTTGTTGTAACATAGCTAGCACTGAAATGGTAAACAAATTTCAACTTCTTACATTTTATCACCCTAGGCCATATAAACTACATTGGATGAATGAGTGTGGAGAACTTAAGGTCAATAAGCAAACTAAGGTCAATATAACTTTAGGATCATATGAGGATGTTATTACATGTGATGTTGTGCCTATGAATGCTTGTCACTTACTGCTTGGCCGTCCATGGCAATATGATAGGAAAGTTGTTCATGATGGGTTTTCTAACAAATATAGCTTTGAGTATAAAGGTAAAACTTTAACACTTAAACCTATGACACCTTTACAAATAGCCGAGTACTATGAGAACAAGAGGGTAGAGCAAGGAACCCCTCCACAGCCTAAGATCACACGGCCTAAGAGTAAAGAGAACAAAACCCATCAAACATTGTTAGTACAACCAACAAGTAGCTATCTTGAGTCTAGGAATGAATTTGTCACTAACTATGTTCTATTGATGTGCTAATGATGAGTTTGTGTAAATCTCTAGTAAATGTGCCTCATGACTCTACGATTCCACTTCCTAGTGCTATTCAGGGGCTGTTACATGAGTTTAGGGACGTTTTTCCTGAGGAGATTCCAGCCGGCTTGCCGCCCATTAGGGGCATTGAACACCAAATAGATTTAATACCCGGAGCCACTCTTCCCAATAGGCCCGCCTATAAGATGAACCCTACGGAAGCCCAGGAAATTCAGATTCAAGTTCAAGCCTTGCTAGATAAGGGGTATGTGCGGGAAAGCCTTAGTCCTTGTGCCGTTCCCGTCCTGCTAGTACTCAAGAAGGATAATACTTGGAGAATGTGTATTGATTGTAGAGCAATCAATACCATTACTATCAAGTATAGACACCCGATTCCCCGTTTAGATGATATGCTTGATGAGTTACATGGAGCTACAATTTTCACTAAGATTGACCTTAGGAGTGGCTACCATCAAATTAGAATGAGGGAAGGGGATGAATGGAAAACAACTTTTAAAACCAAATTTGGACTCTATGAGTGGCTAGTAATGCCTTTTGGCTTAACTAACGCTCCTAGTACTTTCATGAGATTAATGAATCATGTTTTGAGACCTTATATTGGTTTATTTGTTGTAGTCTACTTTGATGACATTCTTATCTATAGTAAGACTTTAAAAGAGCATGAAAATCATTTGCGAGATGTGCTTGCTACATTGCGTATAGAATACTTGTATGCTAATATTCAAAAGTGTGATTTCTATACTAACCGAGTGATTTTTCTTGGTTTTGTAGTAAGTGCCAATGGTTTGCAAGTGGATGAGGACAAGGTGAAGGCAATCAATGAATGGCCCACTCCTAGGTCAGTTGGCGACGTGAGGAGTTTCCATGGCCTAGCTACATTCTATAGAAGGTTTGTGAGAGATTTTAGCACCATTGCAGCACCTCTCACGGCTTTGACCAAAAAGAAGGTTCCTTTTGAGTGGAATGAACCGCAGCAAAGAGCCTTTGAAGAGCTCAAGAGACGCCTCACCCTAGCACCCTTACTCGCTCTACCGGACTTCACTAAACCCTTTGAGGTTGAATGCAACGCATCCGGTATTGGTATTGGCGGCGTCCTTATGCAAGAAGGTAAGCCTCTAGCTTTCTTTAGTGAAAAATTGAAGGGTGCATGCTTAAACTACTCCACTTATGACAAAGAATTGTATGCCTGGTTTAGAGTACTCAAAATATGGCAACATTACCTTTGGCCTCAAGAGTTTGTTTTGAAAACTGATCATGATTCACTTAGACACTTTAGGAGCCAAGATAAGCTAGATAGACGGCATGGTAGGTGGATGGAGTTCATCGAAACCTTTCCTTACATTATCAAGTATAAGAAAGGAAAGGATAATGTCGTAGTGTATGCATTGTCTAGGAGATACACCTTAATCACCACCTTGGATTCTAGGATGTTAGGTTTTACTTACATTAAGGAATTATATGTGGATGATGCTAAATTTGGGAAGATATTTCATAGATGCACTACTCAAGGCCCTTATGATAAGTATTTTGTGTTTGAAGGTTTCTTGTTTAAAGTGGATAAGATTTGCATACCTAGATGTTCCCTTAGGATCTTATTAGTGGAAGAAGCCCATAAAGGAGGTTTAATGGGGCATTTTGGGAGGGACAAAACTTATCACATGTTGCAAACTCACTTTTATTGACCTCATATGTTAAGGGATGTAGAACACATGCTGAAAAAGGTGCATTGAATGTCTTAAGGCCAAAGCTAGGGTACAACCCCACGGGAAGTATACACCCTTACCAACGCCTAATGGCCCTTGGGAAGACATAAGTATGGATTTCATTGTTGGACTACCTAGGACTAAGAAAGGAAGAGATTCCATTTTTGTGGTAGTAGATAGATTCTCTAAAATGGCACATTTTATTCCATGTCATAAAACTGATGATGCATATAATGTTGCTAATCTTTTCTTTAATGAAATAGTGAGATTGCATGGAATACCTCAAACTATTGTTAGTGATAGGGATGTCAAGTTTTTGAGTTTCTCTTGGAAGACACTTTGGGGAAAAATGGGCACTAGATTACTATTCTCGACCTCTAGTCTTCCCTAAACAGATGGGCAAACGGAAGTCACCAATAGGACCCTAACGACCCTCCTTAGAACCATGTTGAAAGATAACTTAAAAGAATGGGAAGACATGTTACCACATATTGAGTTTGCTTATAATCGCACCATGCATTCTTCCACTTTGTTATCACCTTTCAAATGTGTTTATGGATTTAACCCTTTAACTCCTTTGGACTTATTACCGATTCCTCGAAAGGATCGAGTAGCTTTTGATGCTTTGGAACAGGTGGACTACATTAAGGAACTTCATGTTAAGACCAAAGTTGCACTTGATAAGAAGGGCGTTGAAACTGCAGCTCGGAACAACAAAGGACGTCGGAAGATGGTTTTCCAGTCCGGCGACTTAGTTTGGCTACATCTAAGGAAAGAGCGGTTTCCGACAAAACGCCATTCCAAGCTACCACCACGGGGTGATGGACCATTCAAAGTCTTACACCGGATTAACGACAATGCTTATGTGTTGGACTTACCGGAAGAGTATGGAGTTAGTACCACTTTTAATGTAGGTGGTTTGAGCCCCTATGAAGGAGATTCGGAACAAGATGAAAATTCGGGGTCGAATTCTTTCCAAGAAGGAGTGGATGATGTAGGACCATCACATGGAAGCTATCAAGGTCCCAATACTAGAGCAAGAGCTAAGGAGATCCAAGAAGCTACGTCAAGGGAAGTGCTATTGCTTGGCACAATGCGTGAACCATTTAATTGCCATACCTCATGTGTTAATCTTTTGATGAATGCAGGAGCAAGCAAGCAAAGGGAGGAGATGTTGCTCACGTACAAAGCAGTCCAAGAGGAGGCTGTTGATCACGTCCAAAGAAGCCAAGAGGGGAGGCTGTTGTTCACGTCTAATGCAGCCCAAGAGGAGAAGTTGTTGATTACGTCCAAAGCAGTCCAAGAGAAGGAGCTGTTGATCACGTCCAAAGCAGCCCAAGAGGGGAGGCAAGCAAACACGTCCAAGGCAGTCCAAGAGGGTAGGCTGTTGCTCATGTTCAATGCAGCCCAAGAGGATAGCAAGCTGATCACGTTCCAGGAGGCCCAAGAGAGTAACAAGTCAGCTCATTCGGATCATCATTTGGGCTCTTAAAACACAGCCAAATCACTCATTGATCTGTTGAACAATTCAGCCCATTCGGATAGCCTAATCCGCTCTTAAAAAAACGTCCAGCACACTCAGCACACTCCTAGGATTAGTTTGAATAAGTCAGCCTATTTTTAAGCTGAATTAGTTGTTTGTTAGGTTGTTAGCTACATTAGAGGAAGCTCTCTTATTACCACCTTCCCACTAATGTTTTAATTTTCTTTTCTTTATTTTGTCTAGATAAAAGAGTCTATATAGATAGCCTCTTTATCTGCAGATTAGTTACGTTATTCCCAATTGCTTAGAATTACATTTGTAATCATTTCACAAAATCAATCAAAGAACAAGAGAGTTTTTGGTTGTCATTGTTGTTGTTGCTTGGCTGAGCTTGTTTGTGTCAACCGCCTTCGGATTGGTGCTTCGAGCCTTCACGAGTCCCTCTTTGTGCTAGTCCAGCCGGAGCTAGTGTAAAGTTGTATTGGAGACGGGTCTAGAGCATTCACGATTGGGGTTTTGGCTCTTCAGCCTTGGTTCCTTCGTTGACTCTCTTTGGTTCTTCTCTACACCTTCCTGTGCCATTCACCATCCACGTTTCATTCCGCATTCTGGATTCGCTTCATTCAGCCGGATTCGAGATCATTGTACCTAGATCGACTCAATCACGGACAATCCCGTATCATTCGTATTCTCTATTCAAGTTTTTCTAACGAGATAGATCTTTTTCCCTATAGCTCTATGACAAAATTGCTCCGCCTAGCAAACAAAGTAGAAAGGAAAATGAAGCCAAGAAGTCAAGGAGGTAAGGCTGCCTATGGTGCGCCTAGCTCATGGAGGAGCCAAGGAGGTCGACAACAAGGGAATTACAACCGCGAGGTACCAAGCAAGGAGAAGCTAGCCCCGGAGCAAGGAGGTCCACGCAAGGCTCCTTATGCAGTGATAACACGATTTATGACTTAGTTTCAGGTAATCATTTAGATAGATTTCTCACTCATTCATGCATAGGTTAGCCCTAGTTCACGACGTTTTGCACTCAATTCATTTATTTGTCGAGATAGACGTCTACACGGACTTGTGCGCGTTTTGTAGGTATTTCGGGAGATTTAGGAATTAAAACGATACGTTTGAGGATCGTTCATCTAGATGACACACCCTCGGACTCATTAGGACACAAGCTAAAGGCTAAGGAGGACTCATGGAACCTTGCCAACACAAGCCATGCACCAAATCACAGCTTAATGATCCAAGGCGAAGTTTCTGGAGCAAATCACGGTTCTCTGACACTCCACGGCCGTGGAATCACCCGTGGATTTTGCCAGATTCTTGTGACAGCTGTGCCACGACTCTCATGGCCAGCTCATGCTAAATTTGTTATAAAAGTGGTCCTTCATTAGCTGAGAAAAGCATCTTGGAGCAGCTCTCCATTATCCATTATCCTCTAACAAAAATATTCTCTCAACAAGAAGTCTTTCTAGGAAGGAAAGTGTCAAAGAGGAAGAAGAAGAGCTCCATTGAAGAGGAGAAGAAGAACAAACACCATTACCACACTTGATAGTCTTGTGTTGAAGAATTCCGGATTCTATTTCTAAGAGTTGTATAAATCATTTGAACCTTCTTTTGGAAGGATTGTGAGTTACTCTAATTCTATTTTCAGCTTGGTTTTGTTTTAGTTCACTTGTTCATATCCTTTCCTTCATCATCTTGCAAATGGATGTCATGATTTTGTGTTTGCTTGTTTCGATTTCTACTATGAACGTTGTAGGCTAAATAGGTGTGATTCTAGGGTAAGGAAAGGATGGTTATGGCTAGGGCTATGATAGGACGGACTTAGATTTATCTTTGGATGACTTGTGTGCATGAACGTAGCTGCTGTTAGAAATCACGGGTAGTTCTTGCCTAACCACGGCCGTGGTTTAGGTAGAACAAACCGTGATTTTCCCTGGTTCGATGGATCTTGTCTTAGATTGTTAAAATGTTGAAATCCTAAGTGTTTGTTGAGTTAAATCTCTCCTAGGGTGACCTAGTGTTAGCAACTAAGTGTTAGGAGAGACTTACCCGGTAATCCTTACTCTTAGATTCCAAAGATAACAAACCTTAGGTAGTGGTGAGCCTAATAAGCCGCCATTGGATTAAGTATGCTAGATAGTTGTTTAGGACTTCCCTTTCCAAGACTTACCCGGTAAGGATAGGTTAGACCCCTAAGTAGCAATCCGGTTTGTGTAGAATTCCTATCCTTAGGTTCCTAGAGACTTACCCGGTGATGAGACCTTAGGAATTGAGTAGTGGATCTATGAGACCTACCCGGTGATTGATCCCAATCTAGAAACACTTAACCCCAACATAGTTAATCCAAGGAATGAATAGATAGCTTGAGTCCTATGCCATAACCGGAACTTCCAACCCCTAGAATCCGTCTTTTTCTTTCTTTGATCATTATCTTGTTTAGCTTGTTTATTTGTCTTGATTCATAGTTTAGTTGATTGTTTACTTTGCATGAATTGTGATCTTTGATTGATCACCAAAAACCAACCAAAAACATTTGAGATTTTCATTTCTTTATTTCTTTCTTTTCGCTAGGTAGTTTTGGATTTAGTTCGAGTTATAAATTTAAAACCCATTTGCGCATCACGATCTTAGCGTAACAAGTTTTTGGCGCCGTTGCCGGGGACTAGGTCTAGATTGAGCCTATTTTGTGATTGTTATTAGTGTAGATCTTTCTTGTTGCTTTTGATCACTCTTTGGTGTGTGTCTTTGCTTTTCAGGACATTTCTTACTCTTTAGGTTTATGCGAAGATCTCGTGGAAAGGATTTAGCTCCATTCGATCCCGAACCGGAGAAAACCCTTAGATTAAGATCAAAGAGCATTCGAAAAGAGAAGGAGATGGCCGGAAGAAACCTCCAAGCTGATGTCACGTCTAGGAATAGGTGTGATGTGCACGCAATAAGTCTTAAATTTATACTCGTTATAATTATCCTAACTCCTAGCGAACCCGCAGTGTACGGGACGTTTGTAGAAAGGTATGTATTCCGAGGTCGAACACAAAGACTAAGGTGAAATCGAGTCAAGCAATGATCAAAAATAGTGTAAATCTAGACTAAGATAAGGTGAGGAACAAAGAAAATGGAAAACACAATGTTTTTGTTGGTTTTTGTGGTGATCAAACAAAGATCACAAGTCAAGCAAGATGATAAACAACTAACAACTCAAGCTAGCAAACGAACAAGCAAACACAAAGCACAAGAATATGATCAAGAGAGAAAAGTAGATTTTAGAGGTCAAGATTTCCGGTTATGGCATTGGATTCAAGGTTCTAAAGATTCTAAGGACTAAGCTGCGGTGTTGGGAAAGAATGTTTCGCTAATGGAAGCAATTACCGGGTAGGTCTCTCACTTCACTAATCCCGCATCAAACTCCTATTACCGGGTAAGTCTCTAGGGGTTAGAGTAAGGAATTCCACACAAACTAGATACTACTTAAGGGTAACCCTCTCCTTACCGGGTAAGTCTCGGAATAGGGAAATCTCAAGAAATAATCCTAGCACACTCAATCCAATGGCGGCTTATGAGGCTCACTACTACCTAGCATTCATCATCTTAGGTATCTAAGATCGGAAATCATCGGGTAGATCTCTTCCCTCACTTAGGTTGGTAGCATTAGGTGATTCTAAGCTAAATTAGGCTTAATAAACACTAGGATTTAAACAACCAAGGACCCCAACATGCAGATTCATCAATTAAAGAGCAACAGAGAAGAAAATCGGGTGGATCATACAGAAAATCGGACGATCTAGATGAAGAACAGGTCGATTTTTGTCTCTGAAATGGGTTTCGTGCATACAAATCATCCTAAACTAACATATAAGTCCATCCTATCATCACCCAAGCCATAAGCATCAATCCATCACTCTAAAATCACAAGAAACTAGCCAATAATATGCATATCAAGATCCGAAATCATCAAACAAGCATACATGGTGTTCATAGATGAGTAATGAAAGATGAGTAAGCAAAATCAATAAATCTCAGCCAAATCCAAGTTGTAGCAAAACTTACAAACTCTAAAATGAAGATGCAAAACGTTCTTAACAATCCTTGCAATTAGTTCTTCAATCCAAGTCTACAAAATCACTCAAAATCACTCTTAGAATGGTCTTCTTCTTCTTCCTTCAATCCTTGGGAGCTTTTCTTCTTCTCCAATCTTCCTCCAAGATGAATCAGCTGTGAATGAGAGTGTGGGAGAGGAGAGATGCTCAGCAACCACCTGAGGGACCACTTATATTCTCCACCAAGAGCAAGGACGGGCAAGAGATCGTGGGACACGTGGCTTTAAGCTGTCAAAGGCCTAAAAATCGACCCAGAGCAATAAATCGGCCGATTTAAATGCCTGCTGGTCCGATTTTCTTCAGCAGAAAGGTGTTATGCTCATTTAGCCATAAGTTGATCCATTGCTCGCACTAATAGTGGTCTTTGTGTCCTTTGTTGCTCCAATTATGCTCCTCCAAAGCTTTGGATGTGTACCATCATGAGGCTTGGCCCTCAAATGTATCGATTAACGTCCAATAGATCCCCGAATTACCTAAAAAACCGATAAAAGGTAGTGTAGACGTCTTTTCTAGAAATGTGCGTGAATTGAGCGAAGACGTCATGAATCAATGCCAAAACTCGCACGAATGAATGAGAAATCTATCTAAGTGACTACCTAATCCTAAGTCATAAATCTTGTTATCAAAAATACCCCATACTTAAGGTTTTCTCGTCCCCGAGCAAATTCCCAACTATAGACTAAGAGATGACATGATTTATGTATGCAGAAAAATTGTCAAAATCTTTTGGAGTTGTGCTTCTAATATTGGATCACCTTCATAGTCATGTTTCATGGAAATGGACAAGCAAGTATGCATCAAATAAATGAAAGCATGGAAAGACAATTACACTTAACTTGATAGCATGCAATGAAGTGTAAAGATGAAGAAGTCAAGATGATCATGAGCATATCCAATCTAAATCGCTTAGTCTTACACACATGCAAGTAGGTCATAAGGACTTGCGAAATAGAAGGCCAAGAAACGTTGTGATTAGGCGGGAATTTTCTAGGCTATGTGATGCTAATCCGGGAAAGGAACTAAACAACCACAACTTCAAATTTTCTTATCAACTTCCCTCAAGTGTATATTTTTCTTCATTTTCTTTTCTTTCTTTTATTTTTGAGACAATGGCATTGGTGTGCAAAAGCCGAAACCTTGGTGATTAGCCATTCTCGGGCTTTTTCTATTTTTCGAGATGCATACACACCGGGCACACATACCAAAGCTCGTTAGAACTATCGGTTTATTTGACTTTGGCAAGGCACCAACACCCGATTATGTGAAGTGTACCGAGTTACTTGTCATTTAAACCAACGTCCCCAAACCTATATTTTTGTCTACACTTTCACAACAAATTCAGCATTCTATTCATGGCATTCTTTCATCAACACCTTCACCCCACACTTGCTTTTCATACACATCAACACACTAGCATGCTCCTATTCCCGGATGGGTCAAAAGAGGTCAATTTATATCAATTGAGGTGCTCAAACAATGTGATCAAGATGAGAAGTAGAGAAAGATGAATTGCCTCATTCATTCCTAGATGATGTGCAAGAACTAGCATGCGATTTCGATTTTCAATACTCAATTCAATCAAGGCAAACATTCATGATCACAAATCATTCATGGTTTCAAGAGAAGTACTTCAAGTCCACATATGCATCATCTATTCAACACATAAGGCTATCCATAGCCAATCCACAAGACAAGGTTCATCATTAGGGTCATATCCAAGCCTTAGAAGCACTAAAATTTTTAAAATTTTCTGAATTTTTTGGATTTTTCGAAATATGTATGTACAATGCAAGACATAATGAAACATGTGACAAAATTAAACTATCCTAGATGCTAATCATGCAAATGATCATGAAAACCCCACCCCATACTTAGAAACACATTGTCCCCAATGTGGAAACTAAATAAAGAAGTGAAAGAGAGTCCTCACAATGTAAAATTGGTGATGCTTTGATATTTCGGTTCTCATTGGATGATGATGGTGGATGATCGATCAAGGATGGTAGAGAGCTCTTGATGTTCATTATGGTGTCGGAACCCGCGCTTGGCACCGCAAGCCGTCCAAGTTCCACGTCCGCTCCACCCATGCTTGATTGGAGATCATCACTTTTCTTTACAGAGGAAAAATCGGCCAAGCAACCCAGGAAAATCGGCCGATTTTGTTGATGAACAGGCCGATTTTTCTGGGTGCTTCCCTCTTCGTCCATGTGCTTGGATCTTGTTCCTTCAACTGGTCCATGAGGCTTTCACATGACCTCCAACATCCCATAACTCATGATATTCAACAAGATCTAGCACCCAAAAACACAAAAGAAAAACAAAGCACACCAAGAGTGAGATTAAACAAAAGCAAGAAAAACACAAGGAAAAATATATACCAATGGGTTGCCTCCCATTAAGCGCTTCTTTAAGGTCATTAGCTTGACCAAATTCAGGAGCGTTTCAATCAAGGTGAAGCGGGGCAATCACTTCCACCGGGGCTTCCGGGATGTACTTCTTCAATCGATGCCCATTCACTTTGAAATTACCACAATGATCTCCTCCTATCTCCACCGCTCCATGAGGAAAAACTTTCTTCACCACATATGGCCCGGTCCATCTTGATTTGAGCTTTCCGGGGAAGAGCCGCAGCCTCGAGTTGAAGAGAAGGACAAGGTCGCCTTCACTCAACTCCTTTGGGATGATCCTCTTATCATGCCATCGCTTGGTTCTCTCCTTGTAGATCCAAGCATTCTCATATGCATCCAACCGGATCTCCTCAAGGGCGTTCATGTCTAGCAACCGCTTTTCTCCGGCCTCCTTGAGATCAAAATTTAGCCACCTTATAGCCCAATATGCTCGATGCTCCATCTCTACCGGAAGGTGGCAAGACTTTCCATAGACCAACTTGTAAGGAGTGGTGCCAATTGGTGTTTTGAAGGCGGTCCTATATGCCCACAAGGCATCATCGAGCTTCATAGCCCAATCTTTTCTCGTCCTTGATACCGTCTTCTCAAGAATGGCCTTGATCTCCCGGTTGGAGATCTCCACTTGGCCACTAGTTTGGGGATGGTAAGGTGTTGCCACCTTATGAGTCACCCCATACTTGGCCAAAAGTGCTCCAAAATTCCTATTGGTGAAGTGCTTCCCTCCATCGCTTATGATCACCCTAGGTGTTCCAAACCTAGGAAAGATCACTCGGTTGAAGAACCGCACCACTACCTTGGTGTCATTTGTAGGAGAGGCGATTGCCTCCACCCATCTCGAAACATAGTCAACCGCCAATAGGATGTAGAGGTTGCCACATGAAGAAGGGAATGGCCCCATGAAGTCCACACCCCATACATCAAATATTTCGACTCCTTGGATGTTGTTCAAGGGCATCTCATTCCTCCTTGAGATGTTGCCCGTCCTTTGGCAAGCATCACAAGCTACTACAAAGCCTTGCACGTCCTTGAACAAACTTGGCCAAAAGAAGCCCGATTGTAGCACTTTCGCACATGTCTTGTATGCACTAGCATGCCCTCCACATGGCAAGGAATGACAATGGCGGATCACACTCTCCACCTCATCCTCCGGTATGCATCTTCTAAACATCCCATCCGGCCCTCTTTTGAACAAAAGTGGCTCGCTCCAATAGTAATGCCTCACATCCTTGAAGAACTTCTTCCTTTGGGCATATGTCAAACCGGGAGGCACTTCCTCACACACCAAGTAGTTCACGATGTCGGCAAACCATGGCTCGCTTCCTCTAGACACTTGGAACAAGCATTCCTCCACCATTTGCAATTGCTCATCCCGGAACGAGTCATCAATCGGGATGTCCTCTCTTTCAAGCTCCAATGGTGGGAGTCTACTAAGGTGATCCGCCACGGAGTTCTCGGATCCCTTCTTGTCCCGGATTTCCAAGTCAAACTCTTGAAGAAGAAGGATCCACCGAATCAACCTAGGCTTGACATCCTTCTTGGTAAGTAGATAACGGATCGCAGCATGATCCGTATACACTATGACCTTCGCTCCAACAAGGTATGACCGAAACTTCTCAAAGGCATACACTACCGCTAGCAACTCTTTCTCGGTTGTGGCATAGTTAAGTTGGGCATCATCTAGCGTTTTGCTAGCATAATAAATAGCATGAGTTTTCCCATCTTTCCTTTGCCCCAAAACAGCCCCAACGGCTACATCGCTTGCATCACACATGATCTCAAACGGTAGACTCCAATCCGGAGGTTGCATGATGGGTGCGGAGATCAAGGCGTTCTTCAACCTACAAAAAGCTTCAAGGCAATCTTTGGAGAAGACAAAATCAACATCCTTCATTAGTAGGTTAGTGAGAGGCTTAGAAATTTTAGAGAAATCTTGAATGAACCTCCGGTAAAAACCGGCATGCCCTAAAAAGCTCCTTACCCCCTTCACCGAGGTAGGTGGCGGCAACTTCTCTATCGTTTCAACTTTCGCTCTATCAACCTCAATGCCACGGTTAGACACCAAGTGTCCTAACACAATACCTTCACTTACCATGAAGTGGCATTTTTCCCAATTTAAGACAAGATTTGTCTCCTCACATCTTTCTAATACTAAGGACAAGTTAGCCAAGCAATCATCGAAAGAAGAACCATAAACAGAGAAATCATCCATAAACACTTCGATGATATTTTCTATGTATTCCGAAAAGATAGCCATCATACACCTTTGGAAGGTGGCGGGTGCATTACACAACCCAAATGGCATTCTCCTATATGCAAAAGTACCCCATGGACATGTAAAGGTTGTTTTCTCTTGGTCATCGGGGTGGATAGGGATTTGGAAGAATCCACTATAGCCATCTAAATAGCAAAAATGAGAGTGTTGAGCTAATCTCTCTAGCATTTGGTCAATGAAAGGGAGAGGGAAGTGATCTTTCCTAGAGGCCATGTTCAACTTCCTATTATCAATGCACATCCTCCATCCCGTAACCGTTCTAGTGGGAATTAGTTCATTGTTCTCATTGGTTACTACGGTCATCCCACCCTTCTTAGGTACTACATGAACGGGACTAACCCACTTACTATCCGAGATAGGGTAGATAATTCCCGCATCTAGCAACTTAATGATTTCCTTCTTAACTACCTCTTTCATTATAGGATTTAACCTTCTTTGATGTTCAATAGAGGGTTTATGATTATCTTCCATCATTATCCTATGCATGCACAAAGATGGCTTGATGCCAACAAGATCATCAATGGTGTATCCTATTGCCTTTCTATGCAGTTTCAATTCATTCAACAACCTATTAAGCTCATCATCATTCAAAGATGCATTCACAATCACCGGATAAGTAGAATTTGAACCAAGGAAAGCATACTTTAAATGAGAAGGAAGAGGTTTAAGATCAAGTTGAGGAGGACCTTTTTCGGTTGGAGACGATCCACACAATGTAGGTTGAGATGATTGCAAAGCCATGGAAGCCTCCTTGAAGTCCCTTGATGATTGCTCATACTCAAGTGGTTGATGCTGAAAAGACTCAGGAAAATCGACCCAGGAAGAAAAATCGGTCGATTTTTCTGAAGGGGGGTCGATCTGAGTTTCTGTTTTGGCAAAACTGGCTGAAATTTCAGCATAAGTACAAAAATCGGCCGATTTTTGGCCCCCAGTCCGATTTTTCTGGCAGTTTTCCTCTTCTTCTAGCACTTCAAACCCAACACTTGGTAGCTCGTCCAATGCATTCAAGGCTTTGATCACTTCATTGCTACTCTCCTCAACTCCTTCCTCCATCAAGCTTGAGCTAAGAACTCTCTCAAGTGGATCCTTGAGCAAGATTGAGCTCACAACCTCCTAGACTCCTCTTCTTCTACTATGTTGAATACATCTTCATCAAGAGTTGGTCCTTTCATCATTGTGGACAGCTTGAACTTGATGTTTTCTTCTCCAATGTTGAAGGAGAGGGTTCCATTCTTGCAATCCACTAGACACCCGGAAGTAGCTAGGAATGGTCTCCCCAAAATGATAGGAACCGGATAGTCCGCCGGGATGTCTAAAACAACGAAGTCTATGGGCACATAGAACTTCCCTAATTGCACCGGGATGTCTTCCAAGATCCCAACCGGTTGAGTGATTGAGCGGTCCGCCATGTAAAGAGTCATCTTGACCGGCTTTGGCTCTCCTAGCCCAACCTTGTTGCAAAGTGCAAGCGGGATGATGCTTACACTTGCCCCAAGATCACATAGGGCATCATACTTCACTTCTCCTACTCCGATTGGCACACAAAAGGATCCCGGATCCCTTAGCTTGGGAGGCATCTCCTCCTTCATCGTTTGAATCAACTCCGAGGATCTCTTCGTCATTCTTATCTCCCCATACTCCTCCAACTTCCTCTTGTTGGAGAGTATTTCCTTTAAGAACTTGCCATATGCCGGCATACCTAAAATAGCATCCATGAACGGAATGTTAATATGCAATTTAGACATAAGTTCAAGGAATTTACCAAAGTGATTGTCCAAGCGAGCTCTTGCTCGTGATTGAGGGAACGGTAGTGGTGGCTTGTATGGAGGCGGTGCCACACATCTTGGCTCTACATCCTTGCTCTTGCCTCCATCTCCTTGCGAAGTCTCTTCTTCATTCACCACTTGCTTCCCTTTAGCATTCTCCTTAGGCAAAGGATCCTTCATGCTTAACCCACTTCTTGTTGTAATGGCCAACACTTGGCCCTTTGGGTTTTCTTCGGTCCTTCCGGGAAGCTTTCCCGGATCTCTATGGGTTTCACCCGCCTTTTGGAACACTTGTGCTTCCAACACTTTTTGAGCTTTGGAAATGGAAGTCACCGTGCTCTCAAGACCACTCAACCTTCCTAGCAATTGCTCAAACATCATTTCCGTTCTATCCTTTGGAGGTTGAGTAAATCCGGGTGGAGGTTCTTGTGAAGCTCTTGGTGGTGGAGTTGTGCTTGTAGAAGCGGGAGGGTTCAAGGCTCCATCCGGGTTAGAGTAAGAAAACCCGGGATGGTTATGGTTGGGCCGGTAATTGTTGAATTGCCGGTTGTTGTTGAAGTTCCTTGGGCCTTGGTAGTTGTTGTAGTTGCCCCTTCCCATATAGTTCACATCCTCCTCTTTGGAAGATAGGTTGGCTTGTGGAGGCACTTGAGGAGTTGCTTGGTTCTTCAAGGTTGTAGCACACAACTCCCTCAAGGATTTCAACTCATTGTTGATGGCGTCGAGCTTGAAGTTGCTCATGGTGACCTCACTCACCTCATATGCTCCCGCCTTTCTCCCTTCACTCTTCCTATGGGAGTACTTCTCAATCACTAGAGCTTGCTTCTCCACAAACTCCCAAGTATCATCTACATGCTTCTCCATGAAAGTCCCACCGGAAAGGGATTGAAGCTTGAATTGGCTATCTTCATCAAGTCCCTTGAAGTAGATCTCCAATAGCTCAATTTTCGGTATGCCATGGTGTGGACAATCTAGGAGAAGGTCTTTGAATCTCTCCCAAGACTTGAACAAACTCTCTCTATCCTTCATCACGAAGGCATTGATCTTCCCTCTTAATTCGGTAGTCTTGGAAGGTGGGAAGAACTTAGTCAAAAACTCGGTTGTCATCTCCTCCCAAGTACCAACTCGCCCTTGCGGAATAGATTGATACCAAGCTAAAGCCTTGTCCTTAAGAGAGAAGGAGAAAGCCCTTAGCTTATGGTTGTTGCTCTCCAATCTCGGCGGTCTAAGAGTCTCCATCAAAATCTCGTAGTTCATCAAATGTTGGTGAGGAGACTCTCCTTCCATCCCTCCAAATTGGTTATGCCGGATCATTTGTAGAACTTGAGGGCGGAGCTCGTAATCATGGGCTGCGGGATCTCCTAAGTTCACACCCGGGCGGTGTGCTCCTTGTGCCGGATCCATACGTTGCCCCAACGTTTGTGGCTCATCCATAGCAATGGGCACAACCCTAACGTTCACCGCCGGCTGCGGTTGTGGTGGAGGTGCAGGAGGTTGTTGACGGTTAAGCTCCCTTTGCACAAGTGCTTGCCTAATCTCCTCAATCTCCCTCCTAGTTGCCTCTTGCCTCTCATTGGCAAGTCTCCTTTCTTCCTCCAAGAGCTCATCTCTTAGCCTAATTTGCTCTAAGGCTTCATCCAACTCAGCTTGGAGGTTCCTACCGGCCATCTCTTTCTCTTTTCGAATGCTCTTGGATCTAGATCTAAGGGTTTTCTCCGGTTCGGGATCGAATGGAGCTAAATCCTTGCCACGAGATCTTCGCATACACCTAAAGAGTAAGAGATGTCCTGAAAAGCAAAGACACACACCAAAGAGAGATCAAAAGCAACAAGAAAGATCTACACTATAAACAATCACGAAATAACTCAATCTAGACCTAGTCCCCGGCAACGGCGCCAAAAACTTGTCACGTCTAGGAATAGGTGTGATGTGCACGCAATAAGTCTTAAATTTATACTCGTTATAATTATCCTAACTCCTAGCGAACCCGCAGTGTACGGGACGTTTGTAGAAAGGTAAGTATTCCGAGGTCGAACACAAAGACTAAGGTGAAATCGAGTCAAGCAATGATCAAAAATAGTGTAAATCTAGACTAAGATAAGGTGAGGAACAAAGAAAATGGAAAACACAATGTTTTTGTTGGTTTTTGTGGTGATCAAACAAAGATCACAAGTCAAGCAAGATGATAAACAACTAATAACTCAAGCTAGCAAACGAACAAGCAAACACAAAGCACAAGAATATGATCAAGAGAGAAAAGTAGATTTTAGAGGTCAAGATTTTCGGTTATGGCATTGGATTCAAGGTTCTAAAGATTCTAAGGACTAAGCTGCGGTGTTGGGAAAGAATGTTTCGCTAATGGAAGCAATTACCGGGTAGGTCTCTCACTTCACTAATCCCGCATCAAACTCCTATTACCGGGTAAGTCTCTAGGGGTTAGAGTAAGGAATTCCACACAAACTAGATACTACTTAAGGGTAACCCTCTCCTTACCGGGTAAGTCTCGGAATAGGGAAATCTCAAGCAATAATTCTAGCACACTCAATCCAATGGCGGCTTATGAGGCTCACTACTACCTAGCATTCATCATCTTAGGTATCTAAGATCGGAAATCATCGGGTAGATCTCTTCCCTCACTTAGGTTGGTAGCATTAGGTGATTCTAAGCTAAATTAGGCTTAATAAACACTAGGATTTAAACAACCAAGGACCCCAACATGCAGATTCATCAATTAAAGAGCAACAGAGAAGAAAATCGGGTGGATCATACAGAAAATCGGACGATCTAGATGAAGAACAGGTCGATTTTTGTCTCTGAAATGGGTTTCGTGCATACAAATCATCCTAAACTAACATATAAGTCCATCCTATCATCACCCAAGCCATAACCATCAATCCATCACTCTAAAATCACAAGAAACTAGCCAATAATATGCATATCAAGATCCGAAATCATCAAACAAGCATACATGGTGTTCATAGATGAGTAATGAAAGATGAGTAAGCAAAATCAATAAATCTCAGCCAAATCCAAGTTGTAGCAAAACTTACAAACTCTAAAATGAAGATGCAAAACGTTCTTAACAATCCTTGCAATTAGTTCTTCAATCCAAGTCTACAAAATCACTCAAAATCACTCTTAGAATGGTCTTCTTCTTCTTCCTTCAATCCTTGGGAGCTTTTCTTCTTCTCCAATCTTCCTCCAAGATGAATCAGCTGTGAATGAGAGTGTGGGAGAGGAGAGATGCTCAGCAACCACCTGAGGGACCACTTATATTCTCCACCAAGAGCAAGGACGGGCAAGAGATCGTGGGACACGTGGCTTTAAGCTGTCAAAGGCCTAAAAATCGACCCAGAGCAATAAATCAGCCGATTTAAATGCCTGCTGGTCCGATTTTCTTCAGCAGAAAGGTGTTATGCTCATTTAGCCATAAGTTGATCCATTGCTCGCACTAATAGTGGTCTTTGTGTCCTTTGTTGCTCCAATTATGCTCCTCCAAAGCTTTGGATGTGTACCATCATGAGGCTTGGCCCTCAAATGTATCGATTAACGTCCAATAGATCCCCGAATTACCTACAAAACCGATAAAAGGTAGTGTAGACGTCTTTTCTAGAAATGTGCGTGAATTGAGCGAAGACGTCATGAATCAATGCCAAAACTCGCACGAATGAATGAGAAATCTATCTAAGTGACTACCTAATCCTAAGTCATAAATCTTTTTATCAGCTGAATTGGATGAGGCTTTAGAGCAAATTAGGCTAAGAGATGAGCTCTTGGAGGAAGAAAGGAGACTTGCCAATGAGAGACAAGAGGCAACTAGGAGGGAGATTGATGAGATTAGGCAAGCCCTTGTTCAAGGAGAGCTTAATCGTCAACAACCTCCACCTCCTCCACCACCGGTAATACAACCGCAGCCGGCGGTTAATGTTAGGGTCGAGCCCATTGCCATTGAAGAGCCACAAACCCTAGGGAGACGTATGGATCCGGCACAAAGAGCACACCGACCGGGTATGAACTTAGGAGATCCTGCAACCCACAACTATGAGCTCCGCCCTCAAGTTCTACAAATGATCCGGCATAATCAATTTGGAGGGATGGAAGGAGAGTCTCCTCATCAACATTTGATGAATTATGAGATCTTGATGGAGACTCTTTGACCGCCAAGATTGGAGAGCAACAACCATAAGCTTAGGGCTTTTTCCTTCTCTCTTAAGGATAAAGCCTTGGCTTGGTATCAATCTATTCCACAAGGGCGAGTTGGTACTTGGGAGGAGATGACAACCGAATTTTTGACTAAGTTCTTCCCACCTTCCAAGACTACCGAGTTAAGAGGGAAGATCAATGCCTTCGTGATGAAGGATAGAGAAAGTTTATTCAAGTCTTGGGAGAGGTTCAAAGATCTTCTCCTTGATTGTCCACACCATGGCATACCGAAAATTGAGCTATTGGAGATCTACTTCAAGGGACTTGATGAAGATAGCCAATTCAAGCTCCAATCTCTTTCCGGTGGGACTTTTATGGAGAAGCATGTAGATGAAGCTTGGGAGTTTGTGGAGAAGCAAGCTCTAGTGATTGAGAAGTACTCCCATAGGAAGAATGAAGGAAGAAAGGCGGGAGCATATGAGGTGAGTGAAGTCACCATGAGCAATTTTAAGCTTGACGCCATCAACAATGAGTTGAAGTCCTTGAGGGAGTTGTGTGCTACAACTTTGAAGAATCAAGCAACTCCTCAAGTGCTTCCACAAGCCAACTTGTCTTCCAAGGAGGAGGATGTGAATTATATGGGAAGGGGCAACTTCAACAATTATCAAGGCCCAAGGAACTTCAACAACAACCGGCAATTCAACAATTACCGGCCCAACCACAACCATCCCGGATTTTCTTACTCTAACCCGGATGGAGCCTTGAACCCTCCCGCTTCCTCAAGCACGACTCCACCACAAAGAGCTTCACAAGAACCTCCACCCGGATTCACTCAACCTCCAAAGGATAGGACCGAGTTGATGTTTGAGCAATTGCTTGGAAGGTTGAGTGGTCTTGAGAGCACGGTGACTTCAATCTCTAAAGCCCAAAAGGTTTTGGAAGCACAAGTGTTTCAAAAGGCGGGTGAAGCCCATAGAGATCCGGGAAAGCTTCCCGGAAGAACCGAAGACAACCCAAGAGGCCAAGTGTTGGCTATCACAACGAGGAGTGGGTTGAGTATGAAGGATCCTTTGCCCAAGGACAATGCTAAGGGAAAGCAAGTAATGGTAGAAGAGGGAAGGTTGCAAGAAGATGGAGGCAAGAGCAAGGATGTAGAGCCAACCTATGTGGCACCGCCTCCATACAAGCCACCACTACCGTTCCCACAATCAAGAGCAAGAGCTCGTTTGGACAATCACTTTGGTAAGTTCCTTGAACTAATGTCCAAATTACATATTAACATTCCGTTCATGGATGCCATTTTAGGAATGCCGGCATATGGCAAGTTTTTGAAAGAAATACTCTCCAACAAGAGGAAGTTGGAGGAGTATGGGGAGATAAGAATGACCAAGAGATCCTCGGAATTGATCCAAACAATGAAGGAGGAGATGCCTCCCAAGCTAAGAGATCCGGGTTCTTTTTGTGTCCCAATAGGAGTGGGAGATGTGAAGTACGAGGCCCTTTGTGATCTTGGAGCAAGTGTAAGCATCATACCGCTTGCACTTTGCAACAAGGTGGGGCTAGGAGAGCCAAAACCGGTCAAGATGACCCTCTATATGGCGGACTGTTCTATCACTCATCCGGTTGGGATCTTAGAGGACATCCCGGTGCAACTAGGAGGATTCTATGTGCCAATTGATTTTGTAGTCTTGGACATTCCGGCGGACTATCCGGTTCCCATCATCTTAGGAAGACCCTTCCTCGCCACTTCCGGATGCCTAGTGGATTGCAAGAATGAGACTCTCTCCTTCAACATTGGAGAAGAGAACATCAAGTTCAAGTTGTCCACAATGACCAAAGGGCCAGCCCTTGATGAGGATGTCTTCAACATAGTCGAGCAAGAGGAATCTAGGGAAGTTGTAAGCTCGATCTTGATCAACGATCCCTTGGAGAAGGTTCTTACCTTAAGTATGATGGAAGAAGGTGTTGAGGAGGCTTGCAATGAAGAGATCAAGGCCTTGGAAACATTGGAAGAGGAGCCAAGAGTTGGATTTGAAGGCCACGAAGAGGTCTTGAACAGCTGCAAGTTCCACGGCCGAGATTCATGTTCCACAGCCGTCAAACTCTCTGGACAACTCCGGGAAGCAAGCTTAGCAAGAACCACGGCCGTGGAAGTTGAGCAAACCGTGGTTTCAGCCGTGATTTTCCCTGGATCAGCCCTTGATGGTGATCAAGCTTCTAGGAGCCTTGGAGGGTCTTCATTTGCTTTGGATTCATCTCATCCAACATTGTTTAGATCGTCTCCAATCGATAAAGGTCCTCCTAAACTTGAACTCAAACCCCTCCCCTCTCATTTAAAGTATGCATTTCTTGGTGAAAACTCTACATATCCTGTGATTGTTAATGCATGCTTAAGTGATGAAGAACTTGCTAAGTTTTTGCATGAACTAAGATTGCATAGGAAAGCCATTTGTTATACTATTGATGATTTGGTTGGCATAAAACCTTCTTTGTGCATGCATAAGATAATGATGGAAGATAATCATAAACCCTCTATTGAACATCAAAGGAGATTGAATCCTATAATGAAAGAGGTAGTCAAAAAGGAATCATTAAGTTGCTAGATGCGGGAATTATCTACCCTATCTCGGATAGTAAGTGGGTTAGTCCCGTTCATGTAGTTCCTAAGAAGGGTGGGATGACCGTAGTAACTAATGAGAACAATGAACTAATCCCGACTAGGACGGTTACGGGGTGGAGAATGTGCATCGATTATAGGAAGTTGAACATGGCCTCTAGGAAAGATCACTTCCCTCTCCCCTTTATTGACCAAATGCTAGAAAGGTTAGCTCAACACTCTCATTTTTGCTATCTAGATGGCTATAGTGGATTCTTCCAAATCCCTATCCACCCCGATGACCAATAGAAAACAACCTTTACATGTCCATGGGGTACTTTTGCATATAGGAGAATGCCATTTGGGTTGTGTAATGCACCCGCCACCTTCCAAAGGTGTATGATGGCTATCTTTTCGGAATACATAGAAAATATCATGGAAGTGTTTATGGATGATTTCTCTGTTTATGGTTCTTCCTTTGATAATTGCTTGGCTAACTTGTCATTAGTATTGCAAAGATGTGAGGAGACAAATCTTATCTTGAATTGGGAAAAATGCCACTTCATGGTAAGTGAAGGCATTGTGTTAGGACACTTGGTGTCCAACCGTGGCATTGAGGTTGATAGGGCCAAGATTGAAACTATAGAGAAGTTGCCACCACCTACCTCGGTGAAGGGGATAAGGAGTTTGTTAGGGCATGCCGGTTTTTACCGGAGGTTTATTCAAGACTTCTCTAAAATTTCTAAGCCTCTCACTAACCTACTAATGAAAGATGTTGATTTTGTCTTTTCCAAAGATTGTCTTGAGGCTTTTTGTAGGTTGAAGAACGCCTTGATCTCCGCACCTATCACGTAACCTCCGGATTGGAGTCTACCATTTGAGATCATATGTGATGCAAGTGATGTAGCCGTTGGGGCTGTTTTGGGGCAAAGGAAAGATGGGCGCACTCATGCCATTTATTATGCTATCAAGACGCTAGATGATGCCCAACTCAATTATGCTACCACCGAGAAGGAGTTGCTAGCGGTGGTGTATGCATTTGAGAAGTTCCGCTCATACCTTGTTGGAGCGAAGGTCATAGTTTATACGGATCATGCTGCGATCCATTATCTACTTACAAAGAAGGATGCCAAACCAAGGTTGATTCGGTGGATCCTTCTTCTTCAAGAGTTTGATTTGGAAATACGGGATAAGAAGGGATCCGAGAACTCCGTGGCGGATCACCTTAGTAGATTGCCTCCATTAGAGCTTGAAAGAGATGACATCCCAATTGATTACTCATTCCGGGATGAGCAATTACAAATGGTGGAGGAATGCTTGTTCCAAGTGTCTAGAGGAAGTGAGCCATGGTTTGCCGACATCGTGAACTACTTAGTGTGTGAGGAAGTGCCTCCCGGATTGACATATGCACAAAGAAAGAAGTTCTTCAACGATGTGAGGCACTACTATTGAAGTGAACCACTTCTATTCAAGAGAGGGCCGGATGGGATGTTTAGAAGATGCATACCGGAAGATGAAGTGGAGAGTGTGATCCGGCATTGTCACTCCTTACCATGTGGAGGCCATGCTAGCGCACACAAGACGTGTGCAAAGGTATTGCAATCCGGTTTTTTTTGGCCTAACTTGTTTAGAGATGTGCAAGGTTTTGTAGCGGCATGTGATGCTTGCCAAAGGATGGGCAACATCTCAAGGAGGAATGAAATGCCCTTGAACAACATCCAAGAAGTCGAAATATTTGATGTGTGGGGTGTGGACTTCATGGGACCATTCCCTTCTTCGTGTGGAAATCTCTACATCCTATTAGCGGTGGACTATGTGTCAAGATGGGTGGAGGCAATCGCCTCTCCTACAAATGATGCCAAGGTGGTGGTGCGGTTCTTCAACCGGGTGATCTTCTCTAGGTTTGGAACACCAAGGGTGATCATTAGTGATGGAGGAAAGCACTTCACCAATAGGAATTTTGGGGCACTTTTGGCCAAGTATGGGGTGACTCATAAGGTGGCAACACCTTACCATCCCCAAACTAGTGGCCAAGTGGAGATATCCAACCGGGAGATCAAGGCCATCCTTGAGAAGACGGTATCTAGGACTAGAAAGGATTGGGCTATGAAGCTCAATGACGCATTGTGGGCATATAGGACCGCCTTCAAGACACCAATTGGAACCACTCCTTACAAGTTGGTCTATGGAAAGTCTTGCCACCTTCCGGTGAAAATGGAGCATAGAGCTTATTGGGCCATTAAGTGGCTAAATTTTGACCTCAAAGAGGCGGGAGAGAAGAGGTTACTTGATATAAACGCCCTTGAGGAGATCCGGTTGGAAGCTTATGAGAATGCCCGGATCTACAAGGAGAGAACCAAAAGATGGCATGACAAGAGGATCGTCCCCAAGGAGTTGAGTGAAGGAGATCTTGTCCTTCTCTTCAACTCAAGGCTAAGGCTCTTTCCCAGAAAGCTCAAATCAAGATGGACCGGGACATATGTGTTGAAGAAGATCTTTCCCCATGGAGCTATTGAGATAGGAGGGGATCATTGTGGGAATTTCAAAGTGAATGGGCATCGCTTGAAGAAGTATATTCCGGGAGCCCCGGTGGACATGATTGCCCCACTTCACCTTGAATAGACACTCCCGAGTTTGGTCAAGCTAATGACCTTAAAGAAGCGCTTGGTGGGAGGCAACCCATTGGTAACATTTTTCCTTTTTCGTTTTGTTTTCGTTTTTAGATTTTTTCTATCTTTGTGTGTGTTTTGTCTACCTTGTGTTTGTGCTAGAACATTAGTGGCATTGGAAGCCTTGCATGGCAAGTGAATAATGATAATGAACCCCTCACCAATTATGGGTGGAGCGGACGCGGAACTTGGAAGGCTAGCGGTGCCTAGCGCGGATCCCGAAGCTTTGATGAATGCTTAGAGCTCTCTACCATGGTTGATAGGATCATCCAACATCAATTCACTTGAGAAATCCCAAATACCATAGCAAACCATTTTTACATTGTGAGAACCTTCTTTCACTCTCTTTACTTGTATACCACATTGGGGACAATGTGTTTCTAAGTATGGGGTGGGGTTTGCATGATCCTTTGCATGATGAGCATCTAGGATAGTTTAAAATCTTCACATGTCTTGCATTGTACATACTTAAATCGAAAATACCATAAAAATCAGAAAATTTTAAAAAAATTTTGTGCTTTCTAGGCTTGGATATGATCCTAATGATGAATCTTGTCTTGTGAATTGGCTATGGATGGCCTCATGTGTTATGATTAATGAACGCATATGTGGACTTGAAGTACTTCTCTTGAAAATTCTATGAATGATTTGTGATCATGTTGTTTGCCTAGAAATGATTGAGTATTGAAGATCGAAATTACATGATAGTTCTTGCATACCATCTAGGAATGAATGAGGCAATTCATCTTTCTCTACTTCTCATCTTAATCATGATTGCTTGAGCACCTCAATTGAGATAAAATGACCTCTTTTAACCCATCCGGGAATAGGAGCATGCTAGTGTGTTGATGTGTGCGAAAAGCAAGTGTGGGGTGAAGTTGTTGATGAAAAGAATATCATGCATAAAATGCTGAATTTGTTGTGAAAGTGTAGCCAAAAAATTATAGGCTTGGGGACGTTGGTTTAAATGACAAGTAACTCGGTACACTTCACATAATCGGGTGTTGGTGCCTTGCCAAAGTCAAATAAACCAATAGTCCTAACGAGCTTTGGTATGTGTGCCCGGTGTGGATGCACCACGAAAACTAAGAAAAAGCCCGAGGACGGCTAATCACCAAGGTTTCGGCTTTTGTACACCAATGCCATTGTCTCAAAAATAGGTCAAAGAAAAAGAAAAGAAAGAAAAGATAGAGGAAAATATACACTTGAGGGAAGTTGATCGAGGACAAGATTGTGGAGTTAGTTCCGTTCCCGGATTAGCATCACATAGCCTAGAAATGCCCATCCAATCACTACATTTCTTGACCCTTTTATTTCACAAGACCTTATGACCTATTTGCATGTTTGTAAGACTTAGTGATGTGGATTGGATGTACTCTTGATCTTCTTGACTTCTTCATCCTTACATCTCATGCATACTTTTGAGTTAAGTACAATTGTCTTTCCATGTCTTCATTTGTTTGATGCATGATTTGCTTATCCTAAGCCATAAAACATGAATTTGATGGTGATCCAATAATAGAAGCACGAACCCATAAAGATTTTGCCATTTTTCTGTATGCATGAATCTTGTCATCTCTTAGTCTATAGTTGGGAATTTGCTCGGGGACGAGCAAACCTTAAGTATGGGGTATTTTGATAACACGATTTATGACTTAGTTTTAGGTAATCATTTAGATAGATTTCTCACTCATTCATACATAGTTTAGCACTAGTTCACGACGTTTTGCACTCAATTCATTTATTTTGTCGAGATAGACGTCTACACGAACTTGTGCGCGTTTTGTAGGTATTTCGGGAGATTTAGGAATTAAAACGATACGTTTGAGGATCGTTCATCTAGATGACACACCCTCGGACTCATTAGGACACAAGCTAAAGGCTAAGGAGGACTCATGGAGCCTTGCCAACACAAGCCATGCACCAAATCACAGCTTAATGATCCAAGGCGAAATTTCTGGAGCAAATCACGGTTCTCTAACACTCCACGGCCGTGGAATCACCCGTGGATTTTGCCAGATTCTTGTGACAGCTGTGCCACGACTCTCATGGCCAGCTCATGCAAAATTTGTTATAAAAGTGGTCCTTCATTGGCTGAGAAAAGCATCTTGGAGCAGCTCTCCATTATCCATTATCCTCTAACAAAAATATTCTCTCAACAAGAAGTCTTTCTAGGAAGGAAAGTGTCAAAGAGGAAGAAGAAGAGCTCCATTGAAGAGGAGAAGAAGAACAAACACCATTACCACACTTGATAGTCTTGTGTTGAAGAATTCCGGATTCTATTTCTAAGAGTTGTATAAATCATTTGAACCTTCTTTTGGAAGGATTGTGAGTTACTCTAATTCTATTTTCAGCTTGGTTTTGTTTTAGTTCACTTGTTCATATCCTTTCCTTCATCATCTTGCAAATGGATGTCATGATTTTGTGTTTGCTTGTTTCGATTTCTACTATGAACGTTGTAGGCTAAATAGGTGTGATTCTAGGGTAAGGAAAGGATGGTTATGGCTAGGGCTATGATAGGACGGACTTAGATTTATCTTTGGATGACTTGTGTGCATGAACGTAGCTGCTGTTAGAAATCACGGGTAGTTCTTGCCTAACCACGGCCGTGGTTTAGGTAGAACAAACCGTGATTTTCCCTGGTTCGATGGATCTTGTCTTAGATTGTTAAAATGTTGAAATCCTAAGTGTTTGTTGAGTTAAATATATCCTAGGGTGACCTAGTGTTAGCAACTAAGTGTTAGGAGAGACTTACCCGGTAATCCTTACTCTTAGATTCCAAAGATAACAAACCTTAGGTAGTGGTGAGCCTAATAAGCCGCCATTGGATTAAGTATGCTAGATAGTTGTTTAGGACTTCCCTTTCCAAGACATACCCGGTAAGGATAGGTTAGACCCCTAAGTAGCAATCCGGTTTGTGTAGAATTCCTATCCTTAGGTTCCTAGAGACTTACCCGGTGATGAGACCTTAGGAATGGACTAGTGGATCTATGAGACCTACCCGGTGATTGATCCCAATCTAGAAACACTTAACCCCAACATAGTTAATCCAAGGAATGAATAGATAGCTTGAGTCCTATGCCATAACCGGAACTTCCAACCCCTAGAATCCGTCTTTTTCTTTCTTTGATCATTATCTTGTTTAGCTTGTTTATTTGTCTTGATTCATAGTTTAGTTGATTGTTTACTTTGCATGAATTGTGATCTTTGATTGATCACCAAAAACCAACCAAAAACATTTGAGATTTTCATTTCTTTATTTGATTCTTTTCTTTCAACCTAGGTCTTTACTAAACTCAATCACAAATCGAATCAATTTCACCTTAGTCTTTGTGTTCGACCTCGGAGTACTATCCCTACTACGAACGTCCCGTACACTGCGGGTTTCGCTAGGTAGTTTAGGATTTAGTTCGAGTTATAAATTTAAAACCCATTTGCGCATCACGATCTTAGCGTAACATGCAGCCCCTACCAAGTCCACGCCTACACTACCTAAATGCACTCAAGGGAGTACTTCTAACCCTTCATCTAGAGCTAGCGATATTGTATGTTTTAAGTGCCAAGGAAGAGGGCACATGATGAAGGATTGTCCTAATAAAAGAACTTTGCTAGTTAACCATTTAGGGCAGTATGTGTCCGAATCTGAGCATGAGCATGATAATGATGATTTTGAGCTTAATATGCATGATCATGATGATTTGGATGATGATGGGATTGAATATGAGCAAGGAGATTGTTTATTAGCTAAGAGAGTGTTATTTGATCATCCTAGCTCATTCCTAGCTAACACTTCCATGATTTGTGATAAAAGTTTTGAGCATGATAATTCTTTGATAGCTAGGAGAACTTTAAGTGTACAACCTGCTCCTTGTGAAGATAACTAAAGAGAAAACTTGTTTCACACTAGATGCTCGGTTAAAGGAAAGGTTTGTAATGTTATTATTGATGGAGGAAGTTGTTGCAATATTGCTAGCACCGAAATGATATCTAAGTTGCAAATTCCTACATTTTATCACCCTAGGCCATATAAGCTGCATTGGATGAATGAATGTGCTGAGTTAAAGGTTAATAGGCAAGCTAAGATCACTTTTACTTTAGGCCATTATGAAGATACGGTTTTATGTGATGTTGTGCCTATGCAAGCTTGTCATGTGTTGTTAGGCCGCCCTTGGCAATATGATAGGAGCGTTATGCATGATGGTTTTACAAATAGATATTCTTTTGTATTCAATGGTAAAACCGTGACTCTTAAGCCTATGACTCCCATGCAGATTGCGGAGGCATTTGAGAAAAAGAAGGCAAGTGAGCAAGAGCAAGGACAAGCTAAGAAGGGGAGCAAGCCGTCGAGCCAAGACCCCTCCCTAGCCACGCCTTCTAACCACCAGCCTAGCACCCTTGTTTCCACGGCCAGAAAACAGCCCACAACAGCCTTCTTAGCTTTCAAACTCAAGCTACAAAATGACTACCTACCCTTAGACACCACCTTGATGATGTTGTGTAAGGAGCTCACCTTGATAAGTGATGAAGCCAAGGCTAGCTTACCACCTACTATCTCAGCCATGCTTGAGGAGTTTAAGGATGTGTTTCCGGAAGAAATACCACATGGCCTTCCACCTTTGAGAGGCATTGAGCACCAAATTGACCTTATCCCCGGCGCCACACTCCCAAATAGACCAGCCTGTCGAATGAACCCAAAGGAGAGTCAAGAGATCCAAGCGCAAGTTCAAGACCTCCTAGACAAGGGCTACGTGAGGGAGAGCTTAAGTCCGTGCGCCGTGCCCGTGCTCTTGGTGCCTAAGAAGGACAACATATGGAGGATGTGTGTTGATTGTCGAGCTATCAACAACATCACCATCAAGTACCGCCACCCTATTCCCCGCCTAGATGACATGCTTGATGAGCTACATGGCGCCACCACCTTTAGCAAGATAGACCTACGGAGTGGCTACCATCAAATTCGAATGAAGGAGGGGACGAGTGGAAAACAGCCTTCAAAACTAAGTTTGGTTTGTATGAGTGGCTTGTTATGCCATTTGGGTTAACTAACGCTCCTTCTACTTTTATGCGCTTAATGAACTATGTTTTGAGACATTTTATAGGGAAGTTTGTTGTAGTATACTTTCATGATATTTTAATCTATAGCAGGTCCCTAGAGGAGCATGAAGAACATCTAAGGGAAGTAGTTCTTACCCTTAGGGCTGAACACTTGTATGCTAATCTTAAGAAATGTAGCTTTTGCACTAATGAGGTTATATTTCTTGGTTTTGTAGTGACTACACAAGGCCTACAAGTGGATGAGGAGAAGATTAGAGCAATCAAAGCTTGGCCCACACCAACATCCATCAGCCAAGTAAGGAGTTTCCATGGGCTTGCAAGCTTCTATAGGCGCTTTGTGAGAGACTTTAGTACCATTGCCGCGCCCTTGACGGAAATCTGCTAGAAGCATGCGCCATTTGTGTGGGAGGAGGCGCAAGAACGTGCCTTTAGCAAGCTGAAATTGGTCTTAACCGAGGCGCCCTTGCTAGCTCTTCCCGACTTCACTAGGCCCTTTGAAGTGGAGTGTGACGCCTCGGACATTGGCATAGGCGGCGTGCTCATGCAAGAAGGTAAGCCTATTGCCTTCTTTAGTGAAAAGCTCAAAGGAGCATGTCTTAATTACTCTACCAATGATAAAGAGTTATATTCTTTGTTTAGAGTGCTTAAGACATGGCAACACTACTTGTGGCCTAGAGAGTTTATTTTGCATTCTGATCGTGAGTCTTTGAAGCATTTTCGGAGTCAAGATAAACTAGATAGGAGGCATGGTAGGTGGATGGAATTTATTGAGACTTTTCCCTATGTTATCAAGTATAAAAAGGGAAAAGACAATGTAGTGGCGGATGCCCTCTCTAGGAGGTACACATTGTTGACTACATTGGATGCTAAGGTATTAGGCTTTGTTTACATTAAGGAACTCTATGAATATGATATTGATTTTGGTGATACATATAAGTTATGTGTGAAAAAAGGTTCCTTAGATAAATACTATTTGTTTGATGTATTTTTGTTTCGAATTGATAAGGTGTGCATACCTAGGTGTTCCCTTCGATTGTTGTTAGTAGAGGAAGCCCATAAAGGAGGTTTAATGGGTCATTTTGGGAGGGATAAAACTTATGCTATGCTGCACTCACACTTTTATTGGCCACACATACTTAGGGATGTTGAAAATGTGCTTCAAAGATGCTTAGAATGCCTTAGAGCTAAATCTAAAGTGAAGCCTCATGGATTGTACACACCTTTGCACATCCCAACAGCCCCTTGGGAAGACATTAGTATGGACTTTATTGTGGGATTGCCTAGGACTAAAAGAGGTAGGGACTCGATTTTTGTGGTTGTAGATCGTTTCTCTAAAATGGCTCACTTTATTGCTTGTCACAAAACTGATGATGCGGCCAATGTAGCTAATCTATTCTTTCGGGAAGTAGTTTGGTTACATGGAATTCCGAGGACAATAGTAAGTGATAGGGATGTTAAGTTCTTAAGTTATTTTCGAAAGACTCTTTGGGGAAAGCTAGGTACGAAATTGTTATTTTCTACATCAAGCCACCCCCAAACTGATGGGCGAACGGAAGTAACTAATAGGACTCTAACCACACTTTTAAGGGTTGTTATCAAAAAGAATCTAAAGGAATGGGAGGATGTCTTGCCACATGTTGAATTTGCCTATAATAGAGTTGTGCATTCGTCTACTTCCATCTCTCCATTTGAGTGTTTTTTATGTTTTTAATCCACTAACCCCTTTTGATCTTACACCGTTGCCTAAGAAGGAGCGAATGGATTTAAGTGCTAAAACGCAGGTTGAATGCAGGTTGAACACATCAAGGAGCTACACAGGAGGACAAGGATTAAGCTTGAGGAGAAAGGCAAATACAACGCAACCAAGGCAAACCAAGATAGGAAGAAGGTTATATTTGAAGCCGGTAACCTTGTATGGCTACACTTGGGGAAGGAGAGGTTTCAACATCTTCGGAAGTCCACGCTCTCTCCAAGAGGAAACGGGCCTTTCAAGGTGCTACACAAGGCTGGTGACAATGCCTATGTACTAGACTAGCCGGACGACTATGCTTGTGATCCCACGTTCAATGTGAGGGATCTAAGCCCTTTTCTACCCATTAGTGATGATCAAGGAAATTCGAGGTCGAACTCTTTTAAAGAAGGGGAGAATGATGAAATGTCATTGATGTAGGACCATCACATGGAAGCTATCAAGGTCTCATTACTAGAGCAAGAGCTAAGGAGATCCAAGAAGTTATGTCAAGGGAAGTGCTATTGCTTGACACAATGCGTGAACCATTTAACTTCCATACATCATGTGTTAATCTTTTGGTGAATGTAGGAGCAAGTGAACCAAGCAAGGAGACCATGCCGACGTACTCACTTCCCATGCAGCTCGAGGAGACCATGCAAGCTGTTGATCACGTACAATGCAGCCCAGGAGAGGAGGCTGTTGCTCACGCCAATGCAGCCCAAGGGGAGGCTGTTGCTCACGCCAATGCAGCCCAAGAGGAGGCTGTTGCCCACGTCCAATGCAGCCCAGGAGAGGAGATGTTGATCACGTCCAAAGCAGCCCAAGAGGAGGCTGTTGATCACGTCCAAAGCAGCCCACGAGGTTAGCCTGCTGCTCACGTCCAAGGCAGTCCAAGAGCAAATGGAGGTGACGTCCAAGGCAGCCCAAGAGCAAAGGGAGGAGATGCTCACGTCCAAAATAGCCCAAGAGGGCAGCCAGCTGATCAAGTTCAAAGAGGCCCAAGAGAGTAACAATTCAGCTTATTCGGATCATCATTTCGGCTCTTTAAACACATCCAAATAACTCATGGATCTGTTCAACAATGCAGCCCATTCGGATAGCCCATTTGGCTCTTAGAAATCGGCCAGCTCACTCCCAAAGATATGTTTGAATAATTCAACCTATTTCCATGCTGATTAGTGGTTTGTTAGGTTGTTAGCTACATTAGAGGAAGCTCTCTTATTACCACCTTCTCACTAATGTTTTCAGCTTTCTTTTCTTTATTTTTGTCTAGATAAAAGAGTCTATTTATATAGCCTCTTTAGCTTCAGATTAGTTACGTTATTCCCAATTGCTTAGAATTACATTTGTAATCATTTCACAAAATCAATCAAAGAACAAGAGAGTTTTTGGTTGGCATTGCTGTTGTTGCTTGGCTGAGCTTGTTTGTGTCAACCGCCTTCGGATTGGTGCTTCGAGCCTTCACGAGTCCCTCTTTGTGCTAGTCCAGCCGGAGCTAGTGTAAAGTTGTATTGGAGACGGGTCTAGAGCATTCACGATTGGGGTTTTGGCTCTTCAGCCTTGGTTCCTTCGTTGACTCTCTTTGGTTCTTCTCTCACCCTCCTACGCCATTCACCATCTTCGTTTCATTCAGCCGGATTCAAGATCATTGTGCCTAGATCGACTCAATCACGGATCATCCCATATCAGTTGGTATCAGAGCTCAGTTGGTACAATTGATCACTCCTTTCTTCTTTGTATACCTATTGCTTATCCAATTGAAGTTTAACTTGTGCTTGAAGTGTTCAAAGGCAAAAGCCAAGGGTTCTTAGTGCCGGACAACATCTTGAGGAGAGGTAAACACAAAACGAAAACAAAACAAAAAGAGAGCTCAAACGGTGCATACACAATTCGGTAACCTGCTCTCCTACAATTCTCGTTGCAATCAGTTTCAGGTTACCTTCTCTCCCTCAAATCTTTGACAAAGTCTAAGAGATCTTTCAAAAAAAAAAAAAAAAAAACATACAAAAAACGGCTGGCCCTTATTAATCTACATCAAGCACAAGTAAACTCTTTCAAAAAGCTCAAAAACGTCATTCTAAACACATTCACCGTCCCTACACCAACCCAACGGTCAATACTCCAATTAGGGGTGTCTTGATTCATCTCCGACACTAACATTCAGTTTCAGACGTTCTAGTTCCAAAGGGTTGCTAAGAAGGTTCAGAAATCGCGATCTTAAGGTGTTTGATCCTTACAACTCGAGCCACCAGCTAGGCAATACCAACGAGAGTGTGAGCGATACACAAGTGAGATTTTTGCTTTTCTAACCTAACCAGTTCTTTGTTTGTTACTTGAGCACGTCTAGGTCCCTAAGTCCCAGCAAGTTGAGTAGCGAGACCGTCACGCCTGAGATGATCAGTTTATTGAAACAATTGTCCGATTCCGTAGCTAACCTATCCAAACGAGTGGAGTCTATGGAAGCACGAACACCACCAGCCGGGACGCCACCTTTGAGAACCAACTATGAGTTTGGCGGTCCTTCACGTGTTACTAGAGAGCCGGATCATCCGGATCAAGGTAATTTACATTCCAACGAACCCCCTAATGCTTCTAACATGCCACCCTTTGTTGATAACTATCAACGACGGAATGAAGCTCATTTTGAGGACAACACGTGGAAGGGTTACAATCGGCCGTTCCAGTAGCCAAGGAAAGGATGAGATAACTTTCGGCCCTATCAGGAGCAAGACGGACTCGGAAAAGTCAAAATCAAAATTCTTGTCTTTGAAGGAAAGTGTGATCCCGACGTCTACACAAAGTGGGAAACTAAAGTTGAGCAAATCTGGTTGTGTCACAACTTTAGCGAGCCTAGGAAGGTTCAGCTAGCCGCTCTCGAGTTCCAAGGCTATGCTTTGGTATGGTGAGATCACGTAGTCAAAGAAAGAGTTCGAACATTGGATCCTCAAATCAGCACATGGGAGCATATGAAGGCACTAATGAGGGCTAGGTTCGTTCCACCTGACTATACCCGAGAGCTTCGACAACGGCTGGAAAATTTGAGACAAGGCTCTCTTAGCGCTGAGGAAGCTTATACGAATATGCAAGTTGCTATGGTGAAGGCCAACGTTCTAGAAGATGAAGAAAACACTATGGCAAGGTACCTTCGTATTCTGAATTCTAATTTGGCTAATGAGGTTGATATGTATCCATACAGCACCATGGAGCAATTCTAATTTCACAAAATCAAACCACCCCATGGAACGCAAAACGCTTGGAAATCACAAGGGAGCCGGCTGCTGCCTAACAACAGCAAGGAGCAAGGAGGCCGGAAGGAAGAGAGAAAATCGGCACCTATGGGCCAAGAAGGGCAAAGAAGGTCTTCTACACCGTCTACTACACCACGATCCTTGAATGAGCCTTCAAGTGATCATCGAGGGAGTACTCCTATCTCTAACTCTAGAACTAGGGACATTGTGTGTTTTAAATGCCAAGGTAGAGGTCACATGAGTAGAGAATGTCCTAATAGACGCACTTTGATCATAAATCATCTAGGAGAGTATGAGAGTGAGGATGATGTGGAATTAGATGATGAAAATTCCTTAAATGATGACAATGAACAAAATGAGAATGATGATTTCATTGAGTATGAACAAGGTGAATCTTTGATAGCTAGGAGAACTTTGCATGTCCAACTAGCACCTTGTGAGGATAACCAACGTGAAAATCTGTTTCATACTAGGTGTAGCATTAAAGGAAAAGTGTGTAATGTGATAATTGATGGAGGAAGTTGTTGCAACATAGCTAGCACTGAAATGATAAACAAATTACAACTTCTTACATTTTATCACCCTAGGCCATATAAACTACGTTGGATGAATGAGTGTGGAGAACTTAAGGTCAATAAGCAAACTAAGGTCAATATAACATTAGGATCATATGAGGATGTTATTACATGTGATGTTGTGCCTATGAATGCTTGTCACTTGTTGCTTGGTCGTCCATGGCAATATGATAGGAAAGTTGTCCATGATGGGTTTTCTAACAAGTATAGCTTTGAGTATAAGGGTAAAACCTTAACACTTAAACCTATGACACCTTTACAAACAGCCGAGTACTATGAGAACAAGAGGGTAGAGCAAGGAACCCCTCCAAAGCCTAAGATCACATGGCCTAAGAGTAAAGAGAACAAAACCCATCAAACATTGTTAGTACAACCAACAAGTAGCTATCTTGAGTCTAGGAATGAATATGTCACTAACTATGCTTCTATTGATGTGCTAATGATGAGTTTGTGTAAATCTCTAGTGAATGTGCCTCATGACTCTACGAACCCACTTCCTATATCTATGCAGGAGCTGTTAGACGAATTTAGAGACGTTTTTCCTGATGAGATTCCAGCCGGCTTGCCTCCCATTAGGGGCATTGAACCCCAAATAGATTTAATACCCGGAGCCACTCTTCCCAATAGGCCCGCCTATAGGATGAACCCTACGGAAGCCCAGGAAATTCAGAACCAAGTTCAAGCCTTGGTAGATAAGGGGTATGTTCGGGAAAGCCTTAGTCCTTGTGCCGTTCCCGTTCTGCTAGTACCCAAGAAGGATAATACTTGGAGAATGTGTATTGATTGTAGAGCAATCAATAACATTACTATCAAGTATAGACACCCGATTCCCCGTTTAGATGATATGCTTGATGAGTTACATGGAGTTACAATTTTTCTAAGATTGACCTTAGCAGTGGCTACCATCAAATTAGAATGAGGGAAGGGGATGAATGGAAAACAGATTTTAAAACAAAATTTGGTCTCTATGAGTGGCTAGTAATGCCTTTTGGCTTAACTAACGCTCCTAGTACTTTCATGAGATTAAAGAATCATATTTTGAGACCTTATATTGGTTTATTTGTTGTAGTCTACTTTGATGACATTCTTATCTATAATAAGACTTTAGAGGAGCATGAAAATCATTTGAGAGATGTGCTTGCTACATTGCGTATAGAATACTTGTATGCTAATATTCAAAATGTGATTTCTATACTAATCGAGTGATTTTTCTTGGTTTTGTAGTAAGTGCCAATGGTTTGCAAGTGGATGAGGACAAGGTTAAGGCAATCAAAGATTGGCCGATTCCTAGGTCAGTTGGTGACGTGAGGAGCTTCCATGGCTTAGCTATATTCTATAGAAGGTTTGTGAGAGATTTTAGCACCATTGCAGCACCACTCACGGCTTTGACCAAAAAGAAGGTTCCTTTTGAGTGGAATGAACCGCAGCAAAGAGCCTTTGAAGAGCTCAAGAGACGCCTCACCCACGCACCACTACTAGCTCTACCGGACTTCACCAAACCCTTTGAGGTTGAATGCGACGCATCCGGCATTGGTATTGGCGGCGTCCTTATGCAAGAAGGTAAGCCTTTAGGTTTCTTTAGTGAAAAATTGAAGGGTGCATGCTTAAACTATTCCACTTATGACAAAGAATTGTATGCCTTGTTTAGAGTACTCAAAACATGGCAACATTACCTTTGGCCTCAAGAGTTTGTTTTGTAAACCGATCATGATTCACTTAGACACTTTAGGAGCCAAGATAAGCTAGATAGACGGCATGGTAGGTGGATGGAGTTCATAGAAACCTTTCCTTACATTATCAAGTATAAGAAAGGAAAGGATAATGTTGTAGAGGATGCATTGTCTAGGAAATACACCTTAATCACCACTTTGAATTCTAGGATGTTAGGTTTTACTTACATTAAAGAATTATATGTGGATGATGCTGAATTTGGGAAGATATTTCATAGATGCACTACTCAAGGCCCTTATGATAAGTACTTTGTGTTTGAAGGTTTCTTGTTTAAAGTGGATAAGATTTGCATACCTAGATGTTCCCTTAGGATCTTATTGGTGGAAGAAGCCCATAAAGGAGGTCTAATGGGGCATTTTGGGAGGGATAAAACTTATCACATGTTGCAAACTCACTTTTATTGGCCTCATATGTTAAGGGATGTAGAACACATGCTGAAAAGGTGCATTGAATGTCTTAAGGCCAAAGCTAGGGTACAACCCCACGGGCTGTATACACCTTTACCGACGCCTAATGGCCCTTGGGAGGACATAAGTAAGGATTTCATTGTTGGACTACCTAGGACTAAGAAAGGAAGAGATTCCATTTTTGTGGTAGTAGATAGATTCTCTAAAATGGCACATTTTATTCCATGTCATAAAACTGAAGATGCATATAATGTTGTTAATCTTTTCTTTAAGGAAATAGTGAGATTGCATGGAATACCTAAAACTATTGTTAGTGATAGGGATGTCAAGTTTTTGAGTTTCTTTTGGAAGACACTTTGGGGAAAAATGGGCACTAGATTACTATTTTCGACCTCTAGTCATCCCCAAACAGATGGGGAAACGGAAGTCACCAATAGGACCCTAACGAGCCTCCTTAGAACCATGTTGAAAGATAACTTAAAAGAATGGGAAGACATGTTACCACATATTGAGTTTGCTTATAATCACACCATGCATTCGTTATCACCTTTCAAATGTGTTTATGGATTTAACCCTTTAACTCCTTTGGACTTATTACCGATTCCTCGAAAGGATCGAGTAGCTTTTGATGCTTTGGAACAGGTGGACTACATTAAGGAACTTCATGCTAAGACCAAGGCTGCACTTGACTAGAAAGGCGTTGAAACTGCAGCTCGGAATAACAAAGGACGTCGGAAAATGGTTTTTCAGCCCGGCGACTTAGTTTGGCTACATCTAAGGAAAGAGCGGTTTCCAACAAAACGCCATTCCAAGCTAGCACCACAAGGAGATGGACCATTCAAAGTCTTACACCGGATTAATGACAATGCATATGTGTTGGACTTACCGGAAGAGTATGGAGTTAGCACCACTTTTAATGTAGGAGATTTGAGCCCCTATGAAGGAGATTCGGAAAAAGATGAAAATTCGGGGTCGAATTCTTTCCAAGAAGGAGTGGTTGATGTAGGACCATCACATGGAAGCTATCAAGGTCCCATTACTAGAGCAAGAGCTAAGGAGATCCAAGAAGTTATGTCAAGGGAAGTGTTATTGCTTGACACAATGTGTGAACCATTTAATTTCCATACATCATGTGTTAATCTTTTGGTGAATGTAGGAGCAAGCGAACCAAGCAAGGAGACCATGCCGACGTGCTCACTTCCCATGCAGCTCGAGGAGACCATGCAGGTTGTTGCTCACGTCCCATGCAGCCCAGGAGAGGAGACTGTTGCTCACGCCAATGCAGCCCAAGAGGAGGTTGTTGCTCACATCCAATGCAGCCCAGGAGAGGAGGTTGTTGTTCACGCCAATGCAACCCAAGAGGAGGCTGTTGCTCACGCCAATGCAACCCATGCTCACGCCCAATGCAGCCCATGCTCACGCCCAATGCAGGCCCAAGAGAAGGTTGTTGATCATGTCAAAGGTAGCCCAAGAGGGAGGCAAGCAAACACGTCCAATGCAGCCCAAGGAGGGAGCCGGCTGATCACTTTCAAAGAGGCCCAAGAGAGTAACAATTCAGCTTATTCGGATCATCATTTGGGCTCTTTAAACACATCCAAATCACTCATGGATCTGTTGAACAATGCAGCCCATTCGGATAGCCCATTTGGCTCTTAGAAATCGGCCAGCTCACTCCCAAAGATATGTTTGAATAATTCAGCCTATTTCCATGCTGATTAGTGGTTTTTTAGGTTGTTAGCTACATTAGAGGAAGCTCTCTTATTACCACCTTCCCACTAATGTTTTCAGCTTTCTTTTCTTTATTTTTGTCTAGATAATAGAGTCTATTTATATAGCCTCTTTAGCTGCAGATTAGTTAAGTTATTCCCAATTGCTTAGAATTACATTTGTAATCATTTCACAAAATCAATCAAAGAACAAGAGAGTTTTTGGTTGGCATTGCTGTTGTTGCTTGGCTGAGCTTGTTTGTGTCAACCACCTTCGGATTGGTGCTTCGAGCCTTCACGAGTCCCTCTTTGTTCTAGTCCAGCCGGAGCTAGTGTAAAGTTGTATTGGAGACGGGTCTAGAGCATTCACGATTGGGGTTTTGGCTCTTCAGCCTTGGTTCCTTCGTTGACTCTCTTCGGTTCTTCTCTCACCCTCTTGCGCCATTCACCATCTTCGTTTCATTCCGCATTCTGAATTCGTTTCATTCAGCCGGATTCGAGATCATTGTGCCTAGATCGACTCAATCACGGATCATCCCGTATCAGTCATCCGAGCCGGTTCCATCTTCAACACCAAGAAGAAGTTGAAGATGGAACCAGCCAAGAAGAAGTTAAAGAAGCTCACCTTCAATGAGTCCAAGGCCCGTCATGATGCTTAGCCACATTGGACCAGCCAAGAAGAAGTTGAATGGAGCATAGGAGAGCTTCACGTGTGCATGTGCATGGCTGGCGCAAGAAGCTAGTTAGAGAGTGTTAAATAAAGCCTAGAATTAGTCTATTTTATAGATTTATTTAAAACACTCTAATTTGTAAATATTGTATTTATTTCTTTTCTATTTTTAGGAGAGAAGGTCTAGGTTGTATATAAACCTTTCTCTCTTCCTTTTTGTGCAGAATACGTTAAACACATTGCCTAAGTGCCAAATTGAATTCCTTCGAGTTCAGCCTCTTGTCTTGTGATAATTGTGGTGTTAGCATAACTTTCTCGTTCTTGTGTGTGTCAATCTCCTTTGGGTTGGTGCGACAAGTCGAATCGAAGAAACCTCTTCGTGACTTCGATAATCCTAGATCGATTGTGTGAAGTTGTAAGAAGCGGGGTCGAATCGTCATCAGTTTGGTTCTTGGATAATCGAATCCAAGGGTTCTATCGTTTGTTCCTTTCGGTTCTTCCTTCCTATTTCGTTTTCCCTCTTTGCCTTGCACGATTTCCTTGCATCTTGTTGCTGAATTTCGTTTGCTTTTATTCCCGAAAACAGGTTGCTCGTCTAGACCCGTTCCTCACGGCTAATCCCCGTATCACCATTACCTAAGAAGGAGCGAATGGATTTAAGTGCTAAAACGCAGGTTGAACACATCAAGGAGCTACATAGTAGGACAAGGATCAAGCTCGAGGAGAAAGGCAAATACAACGCAGAAAAGGCGAATCAAGGACGCAAGAAGATTATATCCGAACCCGGCAACCTTGTATGGCTACATTTGAGGAAGGAGAGGTTTCAACAACTTTGGAAATCCAAGCTCTCCCCAAGAGGAAATGGGCCTTTCAAGGTGTTACACAAGGCGGGTGACAACGCTTATGTGCTTGACTTCCCGGATGATTATGCTTGTGATCCCACATTCAATGTGAGGGATCTAAGTCCTTTTCCGCTGCTGGTGCTGATCAAGGCAATTCGAGGTCGAATTCTTCCAAAGAAAGGGAGAATGATGAAGGATCATCTAAGCTAACTCCATCTTCACCACCTAAAGGGACTCTAACAAGAGCGCAAGCTAAACGTCAAGCTGAGATGGATGCTCTTTTTCTAAACATGGTCCATAAAGCTCAACCAAGTCCACCTTCATCAAGTCTAAGGACAATCTTGTGGATCAACCACAAACACATCCCAGCCAAGATGATTAATGGAGCTTAAATTGTATTTCTAGTTGTTGGGCAGGCCTAGGGACGCATTTCAAAGGATAGACGGAGGCCTTGAAATCAGATACAAGGGGTTTCACGCATGTGCATGTGCATGGCTGGATGATCATTTAAGTATGTGAACGTGAGAGACTGAATAGGAGAGTTTAATTAGGCCCAATTGTATTATATGTTTGTTGAGCTTTATTTAACTCTCTCTCAATGTAATTATTGTAATTAGTTTCTTTTTTCTGTTTTAGAAGAAAAGGCCTACGATGTATATAAAGCATTTTCTCTCTTCTTTTGTAGTTAGTCAAGTTTTATAAAAGTTTTGCTGAGAGCATTTCAGAATTGAATCCAAGATAATTCAATCATTCTTGTCTCATGAGTTTGTGTGTGTGATCAGGCTTTCTCGTTCTTGTGTATGTCAATCTCCTTCGGGATTGGTGTTGCAAGTCGAATAAGGCACCCTCTTCGTGCTCTCGATTCTCCGATCGATTGTGTAGAGTTGTAAGAAGCGGGGTCGAATCGTCACTGGTTTGGTTCTTGGATCTCGAATCCAAGGGTTCTATCATTGTTCCTTTCGGTTCTTCTTGTCCCGTTCTGTTTTCTCGCTTTCATTGTTGTCCATGTTTGTTAATTTTGTGTGTTCTTCATTCTTCAAAACAGGTTGTTCATCTAAATCTGTTCTTCGCGGCTAATCCCCGTACCAAGTTCCTCCGGATACTATCCCTAGTCTCCCATGTATCCTCCTCAAGTCCACGCCTCGACCACTGTATTCTCATCATGGGGATGTCCTTCGAACACAAGCGTCTCACACCTCGTTCTAAGACTGCAAGAAGATGCTCATCAAAGGTGTGGTCCGGCTCAACCACCAAATCATCATAACTCACAATGTGCCTCGGATCTGGTATATACTCTCTAAACTGAGACACATGGAACACAGGGTGAACACCCTCTAATCTCGGAGGCAAAGCTAATCTTTAGGCTGCCCTTCTAACTCTATCCAGTATCTCAAAAGGACCGATATATCGGGGACTCATCTTCCCCTTTATGCCAAAACGTCTTAAGCCACGTGTCGGAGATACTCTCAACCAAACATCAGCTCCTACTCTAGAGGTTGACGCAGTCGTGAAGTGCAGACTCGTCCCCAAAGCAGTCTGAATCTGCTGCCAAAACCTCGAGGTAATCCGTCCATCTCGATCAGATATGATCGTCCTCGGCACACCATGTAGTCTCACTATCTGTCTAGTGTACTCCTCAGTTAATCTGCTCACTGCCCATGTCTCTTTGATAGGAATGAAACATGCCGTGTTCAACAGTTTGTCAACTACAACCCAAATAGCATCAAAACTCCTACTGGGCCTCAATCCCGTCACAAAGTCCATGGAAATGTCCTCCCACTTTCATTGCGAAACTGGTAGTGGATGGAGCTCACCTCCAGATTTGAAATGCTCTATCTTGACTTGCTGACAGGTCGTACACTAGGCCACAAATCTGGCTACATCAGGCTTCACCCGTCCCCACCAATAGGAATGTGTCACATCATGGTTCATCTTACTCGTACGTGGATGTATAGAGTAAGGTGTACAATCAGCCTCCTGTAAGATCCTCTATCTCAACTCTACATCTATAGTTACATAGATACGGTCATGACGCCTCATAACCCCATCTGTTCCAATGGAAAACTGTGGTGCCTCACCACGAGCCATCCTCTCTCTGTTCCTTATCAAGGTCGGGCAGGTCCCTTGCTTTTGTTGGATCTCATCCAACGGACTAGGTAAAACCTTTAAAGCATATAACTGTGCATCCTCATCATGGAACAAGATGTCCATCTCTAGCCAAGATAAGTGATAAGACTTTTATCTATGGTCGTTTTTTTCTTATCAAAATTAATCCCGACTTAGCACTAAAACGAGTATAGTGGTTAAGTAAGGGTCGAACCCAAGAGAGTTTTGTTATTCCTATTAAATGCAATTATTGATTATAGATTCAAGTGACAAAAAGGGGGGGGGGTTGAGTGAATTTATGCGCACAAAACTTATGAAAGGAAGTAAGACAACGAGTAAGACAATAATGGGTGAATCTACACTAGGTTGATTCTTAGCATGCGATTGCAACTTTGGTGAGTTCCTTTTTACAAGTTTTCAAGTAATCTCCCGTCTCGATCATATATATGTGTTGAGCCAACCGACATCAACACAACTTAACAGGTTAGTATTTCGTAAACGTACAAGAACAGTTAACAAGTTAGCTTTCAAACAAAGACTAAGGGATATAAAGAAAAGATTAAAACCGTTAAACTTATCTTTATATTTGTGTTCCTTTCCTTTAAGCAATTACAACCCGTTCTTACTTAAAGTTTACTACTAGATTAACAACCCGAACCCAGAATCTATTAATCCTAATTCTTTGCATGCACTTTAGAACCTAAGGTGATCAATCTTAAGTGATAGTAAAACATGCAATTAGACAATGAAGATCAAGGAAACACAAAGTATTACTGAATGAAAACTTATATTAGAAAGAACTTACAACCAAAGTAACAATGCAGCTTCAAACCAACCCAATGTAGCAAGGGAGTTAGCAACTCATTACAAAGGTAGCAAGATAATTATAATGGAAAAAGTGGATTCTAAAATTGGATACTCTAGCAAACAAATCTAGGTCTATTTATACTACAAATGGCACTAAATAGGAGTAAATGACCAGCCCGAAACAACCACCTTTAATGCCATAAAGGTGGTGTAAACAGCCGGAGTAAAGCCTCTGTCGCTGAACCATAGGGGCGGCCTTCAGATCCGCAGGGGCGGTTCAGGCAAAAACGTTTGATCTTCTTCATAGCCGCAGGGGCGGCCTAGCACTTCCGCAGGGGCGGATATTTAATGGTCTTCAAACGTCCGACTTTTCAACTTTCTGTCTCTTCAGATGTTGAGCCGTAGGGGTGTCCCAGTGTCAACGCGGGGGCGGTGACACTGACTTTTCATCTTCCAGCTCCCAAGTTGAGGCACATGCAGAGGCGTAGGGGCGCTGGTCTTCGCTTCTTCAGGGCAAGTCACTACAGGGGCATCAAGGGTTGACGCAGGTGCGGTGACAGTCTTCGTTCCTGGCGCTGGCGAAGGCGCAGGTTGCGCTCTGGAATATGATGTCACCCGCAGGGGCGGTGACACTACTCTGCGGGGGCGGTGAGGCAACAAAAGCTTTGCTTCGTGAATGATCTTCACTCCTAAGTGCTTATAACTCCTTCTTTATCTTCTTTTAGTCTTCTTCTTCTCGATCAAGGAGTTAGTAGCATAAACCGACACTAATGTAACAAAAAGACTCTAAAAACTAACCTAAATGATAGTGATTTCATCACCTATCAAACTCCCCCATACTTAGACCTTTTACTCGTCCCGAGTAAAACAAATGACAGCAGTTTCTAAACTCAAAGGCCTCAGGAAGCATGGGCAAGCAGAAAAGACAATGAAAACAAAAGAAAAGCCAAGAAAGAAAGAAGGAAAAGAGAGGAAATGTGTGAAAAAGGTGAGAAAACTACCATCCTTATTGCTCCAATAGTGACCTACCCGGACAACCTCCGTATGACTCCCCTTCTTATGTCGCCAAACGCCGGAAAGGGAACCTACACTTGGTGCCGCTCATTTTGCCAAGGTGCCCTTTTGGGTTTTCACCTTGCCACTCTTCTTCTTTTTCTTTGATGATCTCATTTGGAACTCACATCCCTCAAGTCCAATTTTGCACCAACCCAAGGTTGGTCGGACTACCTTCTTTTTGCCTAAACCGCCCTTTCGGGTTTTCGGTTTATTCAAGGATTTTCATGCCTTTTTCATTTTCTTTGGCTTTTTCTTCTTCTTTATTTTTTTTTGAACTGAATTCAAACTACGAAAGACTCAATGCAAACATACTCAAAACAACTCAAAAACTGTACATGCAATGATATGTCCCTCCCCCATACTTGAATTACACTTTGTCCTCAAAGTGGAAAATGAAGCAAAGATAAATGTGGGAAAGGGAAAGGGAATGATACCACTAGTGGGATGGTCCGGCTGGACCATCCGGACCCTCCTCCGGTGGGTACGGGAAGTGGCTGAAGAAGTGCTCCTGCCGGCGGTAGAGCACGTTGATATGATCCTCCTGAGCGTCCATCCTCTGCCCATATGAAGTCTCAAAACTGGCTTGCCGAGCCAGTTGCTGAGCCTCTAGCTGTTGCTGATGAACCACTTGCAAGCATCCTGCCGGCGGTCAAAATGGGTGGTCATAGAGGAAGCGAAACTGGACTGCCACCCTTTTGCTGCTCAAGCATGGACCGTTGGTACTCGGTCTGCCATGCTTGATGTTGGGTAGTCAAGGTTGACATCTGAGCCTGAAGGCTCTCCATGGCCAGACTGTCGTCCGGTGCTGCAGTAGGCATCTCCTCATCATCCGGTATGGGTACGTGGTCAGCAACAGGGCCTGGCTAGAGCCTGCAACATATCTCTCAACAAAGTCCCCCTGAGGCCATCTCAGAACGAAGGGGTCAGCTAGTATGTATAGCTCGGAGAGCTCGTCTCCAAGTGGAAGTGGTCGGGGGAGGTATGTGATGTGACTCTCATCTGCCAACGAGAGCCAAAAGAGGTTCTCTCCGTCTCTCCTGAGGAGCCTGCACCTCCTCAACATTCCTTCTGTGTATAGTGGGGCCTCTAATCCATCCTCCAAGTCGGGGAGGTCCATCACATGTGCAGCGATCAAGGAGATAACCCCACCTCCCACAATGTCTCGTGGCTCGTTCTTCCTAATCCGCTTCAAAGCGGTAAGGAAGAGGTATGGCCAATCTAGTATCCCGTCGTTCGTGGGGAGGAAGACGTATAACAGTGGAAGGTCCTTGAGAGCGACCTTGTTCTCCTCCTCGTGTCCACAGAAGACACTCATGAAGATCTTGGAGATGAGCCTCAAACAGGGGTGAGTGAGTTTGTTAGAATACTCACCTCCTACATGAAACTCGGATCTGGTGATGGCCTGCCAAAACTCACACAAGTCGGGTGTCGGGACGGGTTCCTGCCAGTCGTTGGAGGCACAAATAGTCACCCTGAATGCCTCTTGTAGTTGGGTGTAGTCCAATGTATACTTTCTCTTATTGAACTTAAATGAAAGTCCAACACAAATATGGTCCTCCTTCTCCATGGTGAATGTGGCGATGAATTGACGGCTGAGCTAGGGGTATGTTGGAGCATTCAAATCCAGAAAATTGCCGAGCCCAACATTGTTGAGGAATGCCTGCATGCTCTCCAACATGCCCAATTTTTCCAAAGAAGGAACGTGCAGAAACCGAGTTGCATACACATCCTGATCTTGCACAATCCTATACCGCCCCTTCTCAGCTTCCGACAACTTGTATTTCTTCTGTTTTCCATTTCTTGCAATTAAACAAGTAAGGGAATTAGAAAGTTCAGAACCTAGATTAAAAAACGAACCCTCTATTGCTATTTCCGTAGGGGTGGCTGAAGGATGCGTAGGGGCAGTGAGGCGCAGGGGCGGCAACTTGCAGGCGCAAGGGCGGGAGAACTGAAGAGGGCGATTTTTTACACCTGCGAAGGTAGCGGTGCTGAGGGGCGTTTTGGCGGCTTCTTGTTGGTGGGGATGTTGCCGGCGGTGATGAGCGGTGGAAGGAAGAGAGTGTGAGGGGCAAGGGTGTTGTAGGGTGAGAGTTTTGGGAGGATGAGGGAAGTGTGTGGTGGTAGCGAGGGCCGGTGTCGCAGGGTGCGGGTGTGGCTAGGTCGCTGGAGGTGGCGCGGGGGCGTTGCACAAGGTGGCGGGTGAGAGCTTGCTGAGGGTGCAGGGGCGGGGAGATAGAGGGGGTGTTGGGTTCAAAGAGTGAGTGGGGACAGAGGAGAGGAGTCGGCAATTGTAGGTTATTTTTGGAAAGCGTATTTTTTTCTTTCCTTAATAAAACCGCAGGGGCGGGGGCTTGTCGCCCCGGGGGCGGTGACAAGGAAGAGGGGGCACGCAGACTCAGCGTCGGGGGCCGGCGCTGAGAAGGTGTGTCAAGGTTGGCCGCGGCAGGGGCAAAAGGGAATCACCGCGGGGGCGGTGACTAGTATGATGCAGACGTTAGACTCAGCGGCGGGGGCGGTGCTGGCCATGGGTGTCACTGCGGGGGCGAGAAAACTGAGCCGTAGGGACGGTTTTCTTGACAGAGGCTCCTCTTCTTATTCCTTCGGGTTGCCTCCCGAGCAGCGCCTTTATTTTACGTCGTTGACTCGACGCAAGGACTCTACCTCTCTGATTGACCCTCCTCCAGCATCACCTTGGGGTTTATAACCGTTTGTGAAGGTAATCCTCCGGAGGACCTAGTTTCAATCCTGGTTATGGCTTCCGCCATTTGCCCAACCTGTTTTTCAAGGTTCTTGATGCTGAATTCTGTTGTTTGGACATGAGTAGCAAAATGTTTAGTCAAAACCTGCAACATATCTTCAGTTGTTTGATACTTACCTTGTCGAGGATGTTGTTGTTGGTTTTGTTGATCCCTCCAACGAAAGTTCTATTGATCACGCTAGTTGGGCATGAAATTCTGCGCATAGGGATCGTTCCTAGGCTTTTGTTGTTGTGGTTGTCCATAACCCATTGCATTCACCTCAACATCGTCATCTTGGACTTGGGGACACATGTCCGTTGGATGGTATGGGTCAACACACACTCCACATGCCTTCAGCTGTTGTGGGGTTCCCATAAGTGTTAATCTCTTTACCATTTCCTTGAGTTCCACAAGCTCAATGGAGATCTCACTCTTCCCGGAATTCACACCATGAACACTTCTCTTGGAAGGAGTCCTTCCAAAGTTCCGGGTCCCTTCAGCTAGTTCTTGTATCTTTTCCAAAGAAAGGTCAGGGGTAGAGTTAAGAATGTTACCTCCACAAGCCGTATCGACGATCCTCCTTTCATTGTCTAGCAAGCCATTGTACAAGTACAAGACTAGATCTTGAGTCGAATATTCGTGGAAAGGACAGCTGGATCGGAGGCTTGCGAATCGTTCAAAGTACTCATAGAGAGTTTCGTCCGCCTCTTGCTCGATGTTGCTTATAGCTTTCTTCAAGCTATTTGCCTTTTTGGCTGAGAAGTATTTCTCCAAAAACGCCTTGTGGAGGTTCTCCCAAGTGTCGATACTCCCGGATGGAAGGTGGTAATATCAATCATCCGCCGCATCCTTGAGTGTGATGCTGAATGCCCTCATCTTGATTCGTTCTTCAGTAATGTTGGCCGGCTTTATGCTCATACACACGGTATGGAACTTCCCAAGGTGTTTGATGGGGTCTTCACCACTTAGCCCATGGAAAGATGGAAGCAAGTGAATGAGACCCGGCTTGAGCTCAAAGTTGATTCCTTTCCCTAATGCCGGTATCGTAACCGCAAGAGGGTTTTGAGCCAAAGTGGGCTGAGTGAGTTGACGAAGAGTACGATCAACCATTTCTTGTTGGATTTGTTGTTGTCTACGTTGCCGGATGTGCGTCCTCTCAATTTCTGGATCAAAGGAAGCAAAGCCGGAGTTAATACGACGGGTTTGAACCATAAAAATGGTTCAAACCAATAATCAATAATAACAATAAAAAATAGCTAAACTCCCCGGCAACGGCGCCAAAATTTGACAAGACTTTTATCCACGGTCGTTTTTATCTTATCAAAATTAATCCCAACTTAGCACTAAAATGAGTATAGTGGTTAAGTAAGGGTCGAACCCAAGAGAGTTTTGTTATTCCTATTAAATGCAATTATTAATTATAGATTCAAGTGACAAAAAGGGGGGGGTTTGAGTGAATTTATGCGCACAAAACTTATGAAAGGAAGTAAGACAACGAGTAAGACAATAATGGGTAAATCTACACTAGGTTGATTCTTAGCATGCAATTGCTACTTTGGTGAGTTCCTTTTTACAAGTTTTCAAGTAACCTCCCGTCTCGATCATATATATATGTTGAGCAAACCGGCATCAACACAACTTAACAGGTTAGTGTTCCGTAAACCTACAAGAACAATTAACAAGTTAGCTTTCAAACAAAGACTAAGGGGTATAAAGAAAAGATTAAAACCGTTAAACTTATCTTTATATTTGTGTTCCTTTCCTTTAAGCAATTACAACCCGTTATTACTTAAAGTTTACTACTAGATTAACGACCCGAACCCGGAATCTATTAATCCTAGTTCTTTACATGCACTTTAGAACCTAAGGTGATCAATCTTCAGTGATAGTAAAACATGCAATTAGACAATGAAGATCAAGGAAACACAAAGTATTACTGAATGAAAACTTATATTAGAAAGAACTTACAACCAAAGTAATAATGCAACTTCAAACCAACCCAACGTAGCAAGAGAGTTAGCAACTCATTACAAAGGTAGCAAGATAATTATAATGGAAAAAGTGGATTCTAAAATTAGATACTCTAGCAAACAAACCTACGTCTATTTATACTACAAATGGCACTAAATAGGATTAAATGACCAGCCCAAAACAACCACCTTTAATGCCATAATGGTGGTGTGAACAGCCGGAGTAAAGCCTCTGTCGCTGAACCGCAGGGGCGGCCTTCAGATCCGCAGGGGCGGTTCAGGCGAAAACGTTTGATCTTCTTCATAGCCGTAGGGGCGGCCTAGCACTTCCGCAGGGGCGGATATTTAATGGTCTCCAAACGTCCGACTTTTCAACTTTTTGTCGCTTTAGATGCTGAGCCGCAGGGGCGTCCCAGTGTCAACGCGGGGGCGGTGATACTGACTCTTCATCTTCCAGCTCCCAGGTTGAGGCGCAGGCAGAGGCGCAGGGGCGCTGGTCTTCGCTTCTTCAGGGCAAGTCACCGAAGGGAAGGGCCGCCAAGGGTTGATGCAGGTACGGTGACAGTCTTCGTTCCTGGCGTTGGCGAAGGCGCTGGCTGCACTCTGGAATATGATGTCACCCGCAGGGGCCGTGACACTGCTCTGCGGGGGCGGTGAGGCAACAGAAGCTTTGCTTCATGAATGATCTTGACTCCTAAGTGCTTATAACTCCTTCTCTATCTTCTTTTAGTCTTCTTCTTCTGGATCAAGGAATTAGTAGCATAAATCGACACTAATGTAACAAAAAGACTCTAAAAACTAACCTAAATGATAGTGCTTCCATCACCTATCAATAAGTCCCTCTGAAGTTGAGGCTGAACTATCAATTCGGCAATCGCCTTCTCTCGAGGCGTCTTCCTGCTCAAGGCGTCAGCTACAACATTCGCCTTTCCAGGAATGATACAAAATCTGAAGGTCAAAGTCCTTGATCAACTCAAGCCATCGACGCTGGCGGTTATTCAACTCCCGTTGTGTAAAAATATACTTCAAACTCTTATGGTCTGTAAAGATCTGACATGTAGCACCATACAGGTAATGTCTCCAGATCTCAAACCATGAACTATCGCTAATAATTCTAGATCATAAGTCGGGTGGTTTTCCTCATACGTGTTCAGCTGTCTAGGCGCATAAGCAATCACTCTGCCTCTCTGCATCAAAACACATCCCAAGCCCAGCTTGGATGCATCACTGTAGACCACAAAATAATTAGAACCCTCTGGTTGTGCCAAGACATGAGCAGAAGTCAAACGTCTCTTCAACTCCTAAAAAATCTGAGCACACTGGTCGGTCCATACAAATTTGGTAGTCTTCCTCAGAAGACTCGTAAGTGGACGAGCAATCACACAAAATCCCTCCACAAAGCTTTTGTAATAACCGGCTAAGCCAAGAAAGCTATGCATTTCCTTGACATTCGTCGGTGTCGTCCATGCAGCAACAGACTCGATCTTTGGTCAACCATAATCCCATCGGCGGAGACGATGTGTCCAAGGAAAGCAACCTCAAACATCCAGAACTCGCACTTAGAGAGCTTGGCATACAACTCTCTATCCAGCAAAATCTGCAAAACCGTTCTCAAATGACCGGCATGCTCCTCTCTGCTACGAGAGTATACCAAAATGTCGTCAATGAAGACCAATACAAACTGATCCAAGAAGTCGATGAAGATACTGTTCATCAACTCCATGAAGACTGCTAGGACAATCGTCAGTCCGAATAGCATCACTACAAACCTGTAGTGTCCATAACGGGTACGAAATGCGTCTTCTGTACATCATGCTCTCTCACCCTCAGCTCGTCATATCTTGAGCGCAAGTCAATCCGGTAGAAAATTGTTGCTCCTTGAAACTGATGAATTAGATCATCAATACGAAGCAGTGGACACCTGTTCTTGATGGTCACCTTGTTCAGCTCTCTGTAATCTATACATAACCTCAAAGATCTGTCCTTCTTCCGCACGAAGAGGACAGGTGCACCCCATGGTGAAACACTAGGGCGTATGAAGCCCTTCTAAGCCAACTCCTCGAGTTGCTTCTTCAGCTCCAACATCTCGACAGGTGCCATACGGTATGGGGCCTTCGAGATAGGTCTTGTACCAAACTGGAACTCGATACTAAAGTCCACATTCCTTTGAGGCGGCAAGCTTGGCGACTCAACAAATACATCTGCGAACTCGCAGACCACTAGTATGTCCTCCAAAGCTAGACTCTCTCCATCCTTCATGGCGTAGCACCAAAAGGCATCACATCCCTGTACAATTAGTCTAGCTGCTCGTACGGCACTATGACCGAATTTGTCTTCCCCAGGTCCCAACCTCGGAAGACCTCAATCTGACCAACCTCGGTAGAGACTGTAATAGTCTCTCTACCAACGTCCAAGACCGCACGGTGTCTACGCATCCAATCCATACATAATATGACTTCTTCATCCATCAATGGCATGACTAAGAAGTCAACAAGCAAAACACGAGTCCCTAAACGAAGGGGACAACTACGTATCTCATGGGTACCTCTGACCCGACTACCATCAGGTAACCCTATAGTAAAGGGTATCCCCTCTATGGTAGCTAAACTCAGACGCTCAACACATGTATCAGAAATAAATGAACGCTTAGCATCAATATCATAGAAAACTCTAATAGGTAAACCATGAAGCAAAACGGTACCTGTAGCAGCTGGTGTAGGTGGTCCTTTGCACACCTCAACTCAAAATGATACGGTGTTAATCCGTGTTTGAGTCGATCTAGGCACAATGATCTCGAAACGGACTGAATGAAACGAATTCAGTAGGCGGAGTGAAACAAAGATGATGAATAGGCACAGGAAAGGTGAGAGAAGAACCAAAGAGAGAGCCAATGAAGGAACCAAGGATGAAGAGCCAAAACCCCAATCGTGACTGCCCTAGACCCGTCTCCAATACAACTTTACACTAGCTCCGGCTGGACTAGCACAAAGAGGGACTCGTGAAGGCTCGAAGCACCAATCCGAAGGCGGTTGACACAAACAAGCTCAGCCAAGCAACAACAGCAAATGCCAACCAAAAACTCTCTTGTTCTTTGATTGATTTTCTGAATGATTACAAATGCAATTCTAAGCAATGGATTTTACGTAACTAATCTGCAGTTAATAAGAGGCTATAAATAGACTCTTTTATCTAGACAAAATAAGGAAAAGAAAGCTGAAAACATTAGTGGGAAAGTGATAATAAGAGAGCTTCCTCTAATGTAGCTAACAACCTAACAAACACTAATTTCAGCTTAAAAATAGGCTGAATTATTCAACTTATCCTTGGAGTGCAAGCTGGACGTTTTTAACGTTTTTAAGGAGCCAAATGGGCTATCCGAATGGGCTGCATTGTTCAACAAATCCATGAGTGATTTGGATGTGTTTAAAGAGCCCAAATGATGATCCGAATGAGTTGAATTGTTACTCTCTTGGGCCTCTTTGAAAGTGATCAGCTGGCTCCCTCCTTGGGCTGCATTGGACGTGTTTGCTTGCCTCCCTCTTGGGCTACCTTTGACATGATCAACAACCTCCTCTTGGGCCTACATTGGGCGTGAGCATGGGCTGCATTGGGCGTGAGCATTGGCTGCATTGGCATGAGCAACAACCTCCTCTTGGGTTGCATTGGCGTGAACAACAACCTCCTCTCCTGGGCTGCATTGGATGTGAGCAACAACAGCCTACATGGTCTCCTCGAGCTGCATGGGAAGTGAGTACGTTGGCATGGTCTCCTTGCTTGGTTCACTTGCTCCTGCATTCATCAAAAGATTAACACATGATGTATGGCAATTAAATGGTTCACGCACTGTGCCAAGCAATAGCACTTCCCTTGACGTAGCTTCTTGGATCTCCTTAGCTCTAGCTCTAGTAATGGGACCTTGATAGCTTCCATGTGATGGTCCTACATCATCCACTCCTTCTTGGAAAGAATTCGACCCCGAATTTTCATCTTGTTCCGAATCTCCTTCATAGGGGCTCAAATCTCCTACATTAAAAGTGGTGCTAACTCCATACTCTTCCGGTAAGTCCAACACATATGCATTGTCATTAATCCGGTGTAAGACTTTGAATGGTCCATCACCTCGTGGTGCTAGCTTGGAATGGCGTTTTGTCGGAAACCGCTCTTTCCTTAGATGTAGCAAACTAAGTCGCCGGACTGGAAAACCATCTTCCGACGTCCCTTGTTATTCCGAGCTGCAGTTTCAATGCCCTTCTTGTCAAGTGCAGCCTTGGTCTTAGCATGAAGTTCCTTAATGTAGTCCACCTGTTCCAATGCATCAAAAGCTACTCGATCCTTTCGAGGAATCGGTAATAAGTCCAAAGGAGTTAAAGGGTTAAATCCATAAACACTTTTGAAAAGTGATAACGAAGTGGAAGAATGAATGGTGCGATTATAAGAAAACTCAATATGTGGTAACATGTCTTCCCATTCTTTTAAGTTATCTTTCAACATGGTTCTTAGGAGGGTCGTTAGGGTCCTATTGGTGACTTCCGTTTGCCCATCTGTTTGGGGATGACTAGAGGTCGAGAATAGTAATCTAGGTATTCCATACAATCTAACTATTTCCTTAAAGAAACTCAAAAACTTGACATCCCTATCACTAACAATAGTTTTAGGTATTCCATGCAATCTAACTATTTCCTTAAAGAAAAGATTAGCAACATTATATGCATCTTCAGTTTTATGACATGGAATAAAATGTGCCTCTACTACCACAAAAATGGAATCTCTTCCTTTCTTAGTCCTAGGTAGTCCAACAATGAAATTCATATTTATGTCCTCCCAAGGGCCATTAGGCGTCGGTAAGGGCGTATACAGCCCGTGGGGTTTTCCCCTAGCTTTGGCCTTAAGACATTCAATGCACCTCTTAAGCATGTGTTCTACATCTCTTAACATATGAGGCCAATAAAAGTGAGTTTGCAACATGTTATAAGTTTTGTCCCTCCCAAAATGCCCCATTAAACCTACTTTATGGGCTTCTTCCACCAATAAGATCCTAAGGGGACATCTAGGTATGCAAATCTTATCCACCTTAAACAAGAAACCTTCAAACACAAAGTACTTATCATAAGGGCGTTGAGTAGTGCATCTATGAAATATCTTCCCAAATTCAGCATCATCCACATATAGTTCTTTAATGTAAGTAAAACCTAACATCCTAGAATCCAAAGTGGTGATTAAGGTGTATCTCCTAGACAATGCATCTGCTACGACATTATCCTTTCCTTTCTTATACTTGATAATGTAAGGAAAGGTTTCTATGAACTCCATCCACCTACCATGCCGTCTACCTAGCTTATCTTGGCTCCTAAAGTGTCTAAGTGAATCGTGATCAGTTTTTAAAACAAACTCTTGAGGCCAAAGGTAATGTTGCCATGTTTTGAGTACTCTAAACAAGGCATACAATTCTTTGTCATAAGTGGAGTAGTTTAAGCATGCACCCTTCAATTTTTCACTAAAGAAAGCTAGAGGCTTACCTTCTTGCATAAGGACGCCGCCAATACCAATACCGGATGCGTCGCATTCAACCTCAAAGGGTTTAGTGAAGTCCGGTAGAGCGAGTAGGGGTGCATGGGTGAGGCGTCTCTTGAGCTCTTCAAAGGCTCTTTGCTACGGTTCATTCCACTCAAAAGGAACCTTCTTTTTGGTCAAAGCCGTTAGAGGTGCTGCAATGGTGCTAAAATCTCTCACAAACCTTCTATAGAATGTAGCTAGGCCATGAAAACTCCTCACGTCGCCAACTGACCTAGGAGTGGGCCATTCATTGATTGCCTTCACCTTGTCCTCATCCACTTGCAAGCCATTGGCACTTACTACAAAACCAAAGAAAATCACTCGGTTAGTATAGAAATCACATTTCTGAATATTAGCATACAAGTATTCTATACGCAATGTAGCAAGCACATCTCTCAAATGATTTTCATGCTCTTTTAAAGTCTTACTATAGATAAGAATGTCATCAAAGTAGACTACAACAAATAAACCAATATAAGGTCTCAAAATATGATTCATTAATCTCATGAAAGTACTAGGAGCGTTAGTTAAGCCAAAAGGCATTACTAGCCACTCATAGAGTCCGAATTTGGTTTTAAAAGCTGTTTTCCATTCATCCCCTTCCCTCATTCTAATTTGATGGTAGCCACTCCTAAGGTCAATCTTAGTGAAAATTGTAGCTCCATGTAACTCATCAAGCATATCATCTAAACGGGGAATCGGGTGTCTATACTTGATAGTAATGTTATTGATTGCTTTACAATCAATACACATTCTCCAAGTATTATCCTTCTTGGGTAATAGCAGAACGGGAACGGCATAAGGACTAAGGCTTTCCCGCACATACCCCTTATCTAGCAAGGCTTGAACTTGGTTCTGAATTTCCTGGGATTCCGTAGGGTTCATCCTATAGGCGGGCCTATTGGGAAGAGTAGCTCCGGGTATAAAATCTATTTCATGTTCAATGCCCCTAATGGGCGGCAAGCCAGCTGGAATCTCATCAGGAAAAACGTATCTAAATTCATCTAACAGCCCCTGAATAGATCTAGGAAGTGGGTTCGTAGAGTCATGAGGCACATTCACTAGAGATTTACACAAACTCATCATTAGCACATCAATAGAAGCATAGTTAGTTGTTGGTTGTACTAACAATGTTTGATGGGTTTTATTCTCTTTACTCTTAGGCCGTGTGATCTTAGGCTTGGGAGGGGTTCCTTGCTCTACCCTCTTGTTCTCATAGTACTCGGCTATTTGTAAAGGTGTCATAGGTTTAAGTGTTAAAGTTTTACCCTTATACTCAAAGCTATATTTGTTAGAAAACCCATCATGGACAACTTTCCTATCATATTGCCATGGACGACCAAGCAACAAGTGACAAGCATTCATAGGCACAACATCACATGTAATAACATCCTCATATGATCCTAATGTTATATTGACCTTAGTTGGCTTATTAACCTTAAGTTCTCCACATTCATTCATCCAATGTAGTTTATATGGCCTAGGGTGATAAAATGTAAGAAGTTGTAATTTGTTTACCATTTCAGTGCTAGCTATGTTGCAACAACTTCCTCCATCAATTATCACATTACACACTTTTCCTTTAATGCTATATCTAGTATGAAATAGATTTTCATGTTGGTTATCCTCACAAGGTGCTAGTTGGACATGCAAAGTTCTCCTAGCTATGAAAGATTCACCTTGTTCATACTCAATGCAATCATCATTCTCATTTTGTTCATTATCATCATTTAAGGCATTTTCATCATCTAATTCCACATCATCCTCACTCTCATACTCTCCTAGATGATTTATGATCAAAGTGCGTCTATTAGGACATTCTCTACTCATGTGACCTCTACCTTGGCATTTAAAACACACAATGTCCCTAGTTCTAGAGTTAGAGATAGGAGTACTCCCTCGATGATCACTTGAAGGCTCATTCAAGGATCGTGGTGTAGTGGTTGTTGTAGACGACTTTCTTTGTCCTTCTTGGCCTATAGGTGCCGATTTCCTCTCCTCCTTCCGGACTCCTTGCTCCCTGCCGTGGCTATGCAGCCGACTGCTGTGTGCTTTCCAATCATTGGGCGTCCCAGACGGTGGCTTGTATTCCCGGTTTCGCACCTTAGTCTTCCTTTCCACCTTGATGGCCAAGTGTAGTAATTGCTCCATGGTGCTGTATGGATACATATCAACCTCATTAGCCAAATTAGAATTCAGAATACGAAGGTACCTTGCCATAGTGTTTTCTTCATCCTCTAGAACGTTGGCCTTCACCATAGCAACTTGCATATTCGTATAGGCTTCCTCAGCACTAAGTGAGCCTTGTCTCAAATTTTCCAGCCGTTGTCGAAGCTCTCGGGTATAGTGAGGTGGGACGAACCTAGCCCTCATTAGTGCCTTCATATGCTCCCATGTGCTGATTTGAGGATCCAAGGTTCGAACTCTTTCTTTGACTACGTGATCTCACCATACTAAAGCATAGCCTTGGAACTCAATAGCTGCTAGTTGAACCTTCCTAGGCTCGCTGAAGTTGTGACACAACCAAATCTGCTCAACTTTAGTTTCCCACTCCGTGTAGACGTCGGGATCACACTTTCCTTCAAAGACGGGAATTTTGATTTTGACCTTTCCGAGTCCGTCTTGCTCTTGATAGGGCCGAAGGTTGTCTCGTCCTTGCCTTGGCTGCTGGAATGGCCGATTGTAGCCCTCCCATGTGTGGTCCTCAGCTTCATTCCGTCGCTGAAAGTCATCAACAAGTGGTGGCATGTTAGAAGCATTAGGAAGGACGTTGGAATGTACATTACCTTGATCCGGCTGATCCGGCTGATCCGGCTCTCTAGTAACACGTGAAGGACCGCCAAACTCGTAGTTAGCTCTTAAAGGTGGTGTTCCGGCTGGTGGTGTTCGTGCTTCCATAGACTCCACTCGTTTGGATAGGTTAGCTACGGAATCGGACAATTTTTTCAATAGACTGATCATCTCAGGTGTGACGGTCTAGCTACTCGACTTGCTGGGACTTATGGACCTGGACATGCTCAAGTAACAAACAAAGAAACTGGTTAGGTTAGAAAAACAAAGATCTCACTTGTGTATCGCTCACACTCTCGTTGGTATTGCCTAGCTGGTGGCTCGAGTTGTAAGGATCCAACACCTTAAGATCGCGATTTCCGAACCTTCTTAGCAACCCTTTGGAACTAGAGCTGCTGAAACTGAATGTTAGTGTCGGAGATGAATCAAGACACCCCTAATTGGAGTATTGACTGTTGGGTTGGTGTAGGTATGGTAAATTGTGTTTAGAATGACGTTTTGAGCTGATTGAAAGAGTCGACTTGTCTTGATTAATAAAAAGAAAGGGCCAGCCGCTTTTTTGTAGTGTTTTTTTTTTTTTTGAAAGATATCTTAGACTTTGTCAAAGATTTTTAGGAGAGAGAAGTAACCGTAATTGATTGCAGATAGGGTTACCGAACGTGTATGCAGCGTTTGAGCTTTCTCTTCTGTTTTGTTTTCGTTTTGTGTTTGCCTCTCCTCAAGATGTTGCCCGGCTTTTGAATTGGCACACTTCAAGCACAAGTTAGATCTCAATTGGATAAGCAATAAGGTTAACAAGAAGAAGAAGTGATCAATTGTACCAACTGAGCTCTGATACCAACTGATACGGTGTTAATCCGTGTTTGAGTCGATCTAGGCACAATGATCTCGAAACAGACTGAATGAAACGAATTCAGTAGGCGGAGTGAAACGAAGATGATGAATAGGCGCAGGAAAGGTGAGAGAAGAACCAAAGAGAGAGCCAATGAAGGAACCAAGGCTGAAGAGCCAAAACCCCAATCGTGACTGCCCTATACCCGTCTCCAATACAACTTTACACTAGCTCCGGCTGGACTAGCACAAAGAGGGACTCGTGAAGGCTCGAAGCACCAATCCGAAGGCGGTTGACACAAACAAGCTCAGCCAAGCAACAACAGCAAATGCCAACCAAAAACTCTCTTGTTCTTTGATTGATTTTCTGAATGATTACCAATGCAATTCTAAGCAATGGATTTTACGTAACTAATCTGCAGCTAATAAGAGGCCATAAATAGACTCTTTTATCTAGACAAAATAAAGAAAAAAAGCTGAAAACATTAGTGGGAATGTGGTAATAAGAGAGCTTCCTCTAATGTAGCTAACAACCTAACAAACACTAATTTCAGCTTAAAAATAGGCTGAATTATTCAACTTATCCTTGGAGTGCAAGCTGGACGTTTTTAACGTTTTTAAGGAGCCAAATGGGCTATCCGAATGGGCTGCATTGTTCAACAGATCCATGAGTTATTTGGATGTGTTTAAAGAGCCCAAATGATGATCCGAATGAGCTGAATTGTTACTCTCTTGGGCCTCTTTGAAAGTGATCAGCCGGCTCCCTCCTTGGGCTGCATTGGACGTGTTTGCTTGCCTCCCTCTTGGGCTACCTTTGACATGATCAACAACCTCCTCTTGGGCCTGCATTGGGCGTGAGCATGGGCTGCATTGGGCGTGAGCATGGGTTGCATTGGCGTGAGAAACAGCCTCCTCTTGGGCTGCATTGGCGTGAACAACAACCTCCTCTCCTGGGCTGCATTGGATGTGAGCAACAGCAGCCTGCATGGTCTCCTCTAGCTGCATGGGAAGTGAGTACGTTGGCATGGTCTCCTTGCTTGGTTCACTTGCTCCTACATTCATCAAAAGATTAACACATGATGTATGGAAATTAAATGGTTCACGCATTGTGTCAAGCAATAACACTTCCCTTGACATAACCTCTTGGATCTCCTTAGCTCTTGCTCTAGTAATGGGACCTTGATAGCTTCCATGTGATGGTCCTACATTACAAAAGCTCGGCCTCAAGCTCCTCTGGCATCACTGGTGCCAACATCTCTACCTCTGCCACTACTCGGTCCTGGAGAAGAACCCTGAGTAGCAGGACGATCTCGGACTCTCTATTGTCCCTGTGTCTGCTGTTGAGGTGTCCTCTGACCACCTCCTACTATAATCGTAGTGGAAGAACCCTGCTGAGATGCAACTCCACCTTGCCTACAAAAGGCAACTCGATGTCCTGGTCTACCACAAGTAAAACAACTCACAACTGGCCTGGTACATTTTGGCTTCAAATGGCCAAGATCACCACAGTTGTAACACCGTCGTCCCTTATCTACAGTCGCTGTAGACGAGGGGTAACTTTGACGTCTCTGGTCTCGTCTAGAACCAGATGCTCCTCCAACTCGACTGGTTTGCCTACTACGCTGCCTCTTCTCAGACCGTCCCATTTGAGAAGCTCTCTTCTAACTAGCTCGCTCCCTCTCGTAAGTAGAAGCCCGGTCCTGATAGTCAGTTAGGGACTCACAATGGAATCCCGCCATGTATGAATATGTTCTCTCCCTCAGACTACGGGAGAACAGATACACATGTTGGTCCTCAAATGGTGCAACTAGACCCAACAAATCTGACTCAGTCTAGAAGCGGCGGATGGCATCTGTAATTGGTACATCCTCAAAACCAGCCTCCACAAAGTCCTGCACTTTCTCCCTGCTTTGTGAGGCAGGGCAGAACTGTTGTCGAATCATGCTCCTCATCCGATCTAACTGGTGGCTCTGGCTCGTATAGTCCTCCACCACTGATGTGCAAGGTCACGGAATAGAGACTAGACTAGCTCTATCCATCTGTCCTCGGGACATCTGATAGACTCTAAAGCTAAGTATACATGTCATATCCACACCTCAGTCTCTAAATCAATCTCTCTTGAGAAGTGTGTCACTCCGTGCTGATGAAATGCCTTCAACCAGGCATCTGGTCAAGGCCCTGCTGATGAAATGTCCTCACACAAGAGGTAACAAAAGATCATCCTCACGAAGGAGGGAAAAGGTAAACAAACCCAAAAGCCCACAACATCCTATGTACGAGACGTCCTCGGCCTGCCACTCTGCTAGATCACCCAGCAACATGCCTATCATGTGGGGCATCTACAATATGGTAATAAACCATTAGCTAACCATACATATATAGAGTAATGCATAAGCACAAACACAATCAAGGAAAGATAATACATCAGCATTCTTTCACACATTTATTCATTTAATCATATTTATATCATAGTCATTCACTCATTTCGTATATATATATAGATAGATAAGAGTATATGACACGAGGACCGATACATCCTCGCCTCTGAGCCTGACAGCCAGCCGTACGAGTATCGGTCACACAATCCGTGTCCCCTATGGGAGTGGATTGCGCCCTTCCTGTAAACCGGTCTGGCTTGACATCGGAGAAACTCCCAGACTCCTCGGCGGGATGAAAGGGAAAGGTTATCACAACCACGCAGTGGGGCAGTCAATAAAAAATAAGTCAGTATAAACAACATCTCATGCTATCATAGCAAACATACAAAGTACACACCACTCATGCAAACACCGAATATAAGGATGGTAGCTAAGTAAGTCCTACGGACTTACCTTAACCTCGTACACAACTCAACCACAACAACCTCCAATCCTGAGAGAGAGAACTGCCTAATAACAAGGCATAAAAAGATATCAATCTCTATTCATCAAAGGGGTCACACCTAGACCCAAGGGATCCATAGGGGTCAAACTCAACCTCAAGACCTCAACCAACAACAACCTAAGTCCTTTAAAGCCGTACAAGGCATAAACCGATCATAACCTCAACCAAACACATCCTCACACCTCTAGCATGATCCTATACACTCACCCTAGGAAAGAAGGGAACAAAGGCATCCTAGAGAAAGCCTAGAAGCAACACACACCTACAGAACTAAGTGCAAGACCTTGCTGATGCAGATGGGCGCAGGGGCGGCTCACTAGTGGTGCAGGGGCGGTTCTGGCCGGCGCAGGGGCGGCTGCAAGGTGGCGCAGGGGTGGCTGAACAGCAGAGGACACCACCTTAGCTCTTTATTCACTTCTTCCTTCGAACCTTTACTCCTTCTTCACTCCAACATCAACATACATACAGAACATACACATATATACATCAACACAAGCCAAACGTGGCTGAAACATGTTCCAATCCTAAGGAAACCTAAGCTAACTAAAGAAAGATAGGAAAAGAGGTAAGAAGATGAAAGAATAAAGAAAGGAGGAATGGAAGCCATGCAAGCTTACCAAGCTGAAGGTCTAGAAGCTCACCACCTCACCAAACGTCCTCAAGCTGGCTCACAAGGCTAAGCAACCATAAACATCATCAAAGTCAAGCACAACTCTCACAAACTCAACCAAAACTCCAAGAAGATCAAGGATGATCCAAGGGAGAAAAGAGAGGAGAAGAAGAAGTACGTAGGAGAGAGAGATGGAGCTGAAGATACAGAACCCTCATCAATAGGTAAGAGATGAAGGTTATAAAGGGGTAAAAAGAGTAAAGCACGGGTCAAAGGGTCAAAGAAGACGGCTACAGCACACAGAGCCGCAGGGGCGGCCCAGGCAAACCGCAAGGGCAGCCCAGGCAAACCGCAGGGGCGCCCTCAGGGTCATGCAGGGGCGGTCCAGGATAATTCCTGGCCCTCAGCTCACTCTCTCAACAACTAGGCTCTTATAGAAAAGAAGGAAGAAGAGAGGAAGAAACCTAACATAGTTGACTCAGGAACGGAAGGACGCCCTCATAGCTACTCAACCACAACACAACATAAACAACAACCTCAACAAATTAGCAACAACATCATCAAAGCTTCACCAAGCTTTCACTACACAAGATCTCCAAGGAAATAAGGAATAATCAAGGAAAGATGATGAGGAGATAAGAAAGAACGTGAAAGAGGAGAGAACTTTGGGAGAGAGAGGTTAATACCCTCATTTGGAGGAGGAGGGAGAATACTTAAGGAAGAAGCAAAAGAGCAAAAGAAAAAGGTCAGCAAAGACGGTGCTTAACGTAAAAACCGCAAGGGCGGTTCTCATACCTGCAGGGACGGTGCCGCACCTGTGGAAAGCAAAACCGCATCGACGGGATCCATATAAACTAGGAAAGGAGGGAACAAAGGCATCCGAAGCATATCCTAGAAGCAACACACACCTGTAGAACAAAGTGCAAGACCTTGCTGATATAGGTGGGCGCAAGGACGGCTCACAGGTGGCGCAGGGGCGGTTCTGGCCAGTGTTGAGGCGGCTGCAAGGTGGCGTAGGAGCGGCAAAATAGCAGAGGACACCACCTTAGCTCTTTCTTCACTTCTTCCTTCGATCCTTTACTCCTTCACTCCAACATCAACATACATACAGAACATACACATATATACATCAACACAAGCCAAACATGGCTGAAACATGATCCAAGCCTAAGGAAACCTAAGCTAACTAAAGAAATATAGGAAAAGAGGTAAGAAGATAAAAGAATGAAGAAAGAAGGAATGGAAGCCTTGAAAGCTTACCAAGCTGAAGGTCCAGAAGCTCAACACCTCACCAAACGTCCTCAAGCTGGCTCACAAGGATCGGCAACCAAAAACTTCATCAAAGCCAAGCACAACTCTCACAAACTGTTCGCTCGAAAGTGTGCGTGCAAATCTTAAATTTATAAACTGTAATTAAAGCAAAGCGAACCCGCTGTGTACGGATCGGCGTAGTAAAGCAAGAATTCCAAAATATCGAACTCAGAGATTTGGGGGGAACAAAATCAGTTCACAAAGTTGTCAAGCAATAAAATAGAAGCTTTTGTAAGATAATTGGGAAAACAACGATTCTAAAGATCCGGATATCCAATTGTTGATTCAAGATATTCTAAGGATATAAGGACAGAGTCGGGATTGCAAAGGTATATCTAATGTAAGGTTATGTACGGAGAAGTTCTAAAACCCTATATGTCTCACCCAAAGGCTCTCTCTCTATAAAGGTTGTTGAGCTATAGTATAGAAAGGATCAAAGAGTAAGAATTACTCTCAAACACCCATGCCCAAACCCAAGGTAATCAAAGATAAGCCAAAACGGTTAAGGTTGTGACATTTGAAACCGAAGTAGAGGATGTTGAGTCTCACTACTACCTAGAAACGGTAAGCCAAGGCTAGATTAAAGTAAATCTTTAACTTTGGATCAAAGAAAAAGTAAAGGACGTACGACAGAGGAAACCACGGCCAGATCTTGAGGAACCACGGCCATGGAACTCAAGAACAGGCCGTGGAAAAGGTCGACGACGAGGTTTCTCGCAACTCTCAGGGTCCAATCTGTTATGGTTCAATCTATCATCATCTCTGCCACAACTATCAACCCTTCACCTTAGAATCTTGGTGGTCTAATCTGTTATGGTTCAATCTATCATCATCCCAAGTACCAACTCTCCCTTGTGGAATAGATTGATACCAAGCCAAGGCTTTGTTCTTAAGAGAGAAGGAAAAGGCCCTTAGCTTATGGTTATTGCTCTCCAATCTTGGTGGTCTAAGAGTCTCCATCAAAATCTCATAGTTCATCAAATATTGATGAGGAGACTCTCCTTCCATCCCTCCAAATTGATTATGCCGGATCATTTGAAGAACTTGAGGGCGGAGCTCATAGTTGTGGGTTGCGGGATCTCCTAGATTCACACCCGGTCGGTGTGCTCTTTGTGCCGGATCCATACGTCTCCCTAGGGTTTGTGGCTCCTCAATAGCAATGGGAACAACCCTAACATTGGCCGCCGGCTGCGGTTGTGGCGGAGGTGGTGGAGGTTGTCGGCGATTAAGCTCTCCTTGAACAAGAGCTTGCCTAATCTCTTCAATCTCCCTTCTAGTTTCCTCTTGCCTCTCATTGGCAAGTCTCCTTTCTTCCTCCAAGAGTTCATCTCTTAGCCTTATTTGTTCTAAGGCTTCATCCAATTCAGCTTGAAGATTTCTACCGGCCATCTCTTTCTCCTTTCGAATGTTCTTAGATCTAGATCGAAGGGTTTTCTCCGGTTCGGGATCGAATGGAGCTAAATCCTTGCCACGAGATCTTCGCATACACCTATAGAGAAATAGATGTCCTGAAAAGCAAAGACAAAAACCAAAAAGAGATCAAAAGAAACAAGAAAGATCTACACTAGAAACAATCACAAAATAGACTCAATCTAGACCTAGTCCCCGGCAACGGCGCCAAAAACTTGTTACGCTGAAAAGTGTGTACGCAATAAGCCTTAAATTTATACTCGTTATAATTATCCTACTTCTAGCGCACCCGCAGTGTACGGGACGTATGTAGCAAGATAAGTATTCCAAGGTCGAACACAAAGACTAAGGTGAAATCGAATTAAGTTGTGATTGAATTTAGCTAGATCTAAGTCTAAAGAAAAGGATGCAAATAAAGGAAGAAAATCTCAATTGTTTTGGTTGTTTTTAGGTGATCACTTCAAAGATCAAATGCACGCAAACAATCATTCAAACTAAGTCGGAAAATTGGCACAAATAAACAATCGAACAAGATGTTGATCAAGAGAAAAGGAAGACGGATTCTAGGGGTTGGAAATTCCGGTTATGGCATAAAACTCAAGTTATCTATTCATTCTTTGGATTGATTATAATATGTTGGGATTAAGTGTTCCTAAAATGGGATCAATTACCGGGTAAGTCTCATGATCCAACTAATCCACACCTTAGGTCTCATTACCGGTTAAGTTTCTAAGAACCTAAGGGTAGGATTTTAACACAAACCGGATTGTTTAATTAGGGATCTATCCTATCCTCACCGGGTAAGTCTCGGAAAGGGAAGTCCTAATCAACTATCCTAGCACATTTAATCCAATGGCGGCTTATTAGGCTCACCATTACCTAAGGTTTTGCTATTTTAGATTCTAAGGACAAGGATTACCGGGTAAGTCTCTCCTAACACTTAGTCGCTACACTAGGACACCCTAGGGTAGGTTAAACTCAGCAAAAACTTAGGGTTTCAACAATTTTATGAACCTAAGGTAAGATCCACTGAACCAGGAAGAACCACGGTTTGTTCTACAGAAACCACGACCGTGGTTCTTCAAGAACCACCCGTGATTCCTAACAGTAGCTACGTTCATAAACAAAAGATCATCCAAAGATAAATCTAAGTTCGTCCTATCATAGATCTAGCCATAACCATCCTTTCCTTACCCTAGAATCACATCAATCTAGCCTACAACATTCATATTAGAAATCAAAACAAACAAGCATAGATTCATAACTTCCATTGTAAGAAAATGAGAGAAAGAAGATGAACAAATGAACTTCAAACACAATCTAAATCTGAAGATGAAATTAGAACGACTTACAACCCTTCCAAAGGAAGGTTCAAGAGTTCAAAAACTTCTAGAAATAAATCCGAAAATACAAGAGCTAAGTGTGTCTTCTCCTCTCCTCTTCAATGGCAATGGCTCCTTTCTTCTCCTTCTTGCACTTTCCTTCCTAGAAAAAGTCCTTCTTCTTCTTGGAATATATTTTGTCAAAGAACAATGGAGAATATGTGAGCTGCTCTCAAACTACCCAAATCCCAGCTGCCTCTAACAACTATCAAGGACCATTTTTATAACCAATTTCTTCATGAGCTGGCCATGAGAGTCGTGGCACAGCTGTCACGAGAATCTAGCAAAATCCACGGTCATTTCCACGGCCGTGGTTCTTCAGAGAACCGTGATTCTGTGCAGAAACTTTGTTTTGGATCAATAGGCTGTGGTTTGGTGCGTGGTCTGTGTTGGCAAGGTTCCTTGAGTCCTTCTTAGCCCTTGCCTTGCGTTCCAATGAGTTTGGAAACGTGTCCTCTTAATGAGCGACCCTCAAACGCACCGTTTTAGCTCGAAACTTCCCGAAATACCTACAAAACGCACACAAGTCCGTGTAGACGTCTATCTCGACAAAATACGTGTTTTGAGTGCAAAACGTATTGGACTAGTGCTAGATAATGCATGATTGAGCGAGAATTCTACCTAAATGTGCACCTAAAACTATGCTATAAATCGTGTTATCAGTATATCTAATGTAAGGTTATGTACGGAGAAGTTCTAAAACCCTATATGTCTCACCCAAAGGCTCTCTCTCTATAAAGGTTGTTGAGCTGTAGTATAGAAAGGATCAAAGAGTAAGAATTACTCTCAAACACCCATGCCAAAACCCAAGGTAATCAAAGATAATCCAAAACGGTTAAGGTTGTGACATTTGAAACCGAAGTAGAGGATGTTGAGTCTCACTACTACCTAGAAACGGTAAGCCAAGGCTAGATTAAAGTAAATCTTTAACTTTGGATCAAAGAAAAAGTAAAGGACGTACGACAGAGGAAACCACGGCCAGATCTTGAGGAACCACGGCCATGGAACTCAAGAACAGGCCGTGGAAAAGGTCGACGACGAGGTTTTTCGCAACTCTCAGGGTCCAATCTGTTATGATTCAATCTATCATCATCTCTGCCACAACTATCAACCCTTCACCTTAGAATCGCTAAAGGTTTTTAGCCAATAATCATCATTGTAAAATAAACAATCAAATAAGAAAGGGATAAAGATTAGAACTTTGAAACCTTAATGAAAAACACCGAAATCAATCTCAATAAAACTAATAACCTGCCAATGTGTTCAATGAATAGGGGAATAGAGTAAGAATCTCTCACAATACTCAAAGAACAAAGAAGAACGGGATGTCAATCCGTCTTCAATCGAAACCTAAGATATTTCTCCAAGTATGCAATCTCAAGTGTGTCCTTTTTAGAATCTTCCCTGAACGCAATAAGATCTTCCTAAGCAATGCTTTAAAAATTTACTCCGTGCGGGATGTATGGGAACTCCCTTTTTTTCTCCTTGCCTCTGCCTTCTTATAGGAAAAATAGGGTTACGAAAGCCCAATGAACGCTGCTGACGTGGAAAATATGACACGTGGTGACCGTTATAGAAATCACGGTCTAGAACAAACTTCCACGGTTGTGGAATTGGTCGTGGAACCTTTTTGTTGCTCTCGATCTTGTTTTCCACGCCCTCAATGCCTAAACAACGGTCATGGTTTCTCATGTTTAGCCGTGGAAACTGCAATTCCCTTGCAAAAGCCTTTGTTTCGTAAAGCTCTCTAATCATGATCCTTCCTTAGCTTTTCTAATGCATCCTCTTGATGCCTAGCATGATCAAATACTCCTACTCTCTCATATATGCTCTAATCCAAGCCTTTATTCACCTAAAAACACAACAAAGCTTGTGTAGATCTCTATATCGATAAAATAGGCGAATGTGCTCATAAATGCTTCAAACTCTTATCCATGTACACAACTAAAGGGGAAAAACAACCAAAACAAGTGCCTAAAATATGATAATATTTCATGCTATCAAAATACCCCATACTTGTCTCTTGCTTGTCCCAAGCAAGGTTTTCAAAGTCTTAGAATATAAGGTAGGATGAAATATGAATGCAAAACAAGGTAAAAACAATCTTTTTGGTATTGTACTTCTAATCAATAGATCATCCTCAAATCTTGCTTCATGTCTCCTTGAGAACTTCTATGCACATAAATCAAATCATGTCTAGTAACGGAAACATCATATATTGCATAAACTTCAATACAAACATCATAACCTTAAGCAATGTAAAAATCAATCATGTGAAACACTAATTTAGATGACCAAGTCAAACAGCATTCCATAGATCTTAAGGACTTTCAAGTAAAGGTCAAGAAACGTGGATAGGTGGGAACTTATAAGGGACTGTGGTGCACAAATCCGGGAAAAAGGAGCAACACAAACTCTTTTCCTTTTTTTGTAACTTGAAAAACCACCTTTTGAGAGCTTTGCCCTCCCATTTCAGCACAAAATTCTTTTTCAACTTTACTTCTTAGAAGTATGGACAGCGGTACACCAAAACCGAAGCCTAGGAGATTGACGTTTCTCAATTTTGAGATGTCTCAAACCCTTGATGCACATACCATAATCTGCTAGGAATATCGCTCAATCCGACTTTGGCAAGACACAAATACCCGGCTATGTGAATGGTGTCGAGTTACTCATCATCATGATTGACTTCCCCAAACCTATTTTCTATACTTTAAATGCACAATTTTCTTTCGCGGCCCTCCCACATAAAACATGCCAAAATCAACTCTTCCTAATTCCCGGATAGGTAAAGGAGGCAAATATTTCATTGAGGGGCTAGATGAACAAAGAAGAAGCAAAAAAAATCGACGTGCCTTAATCATTTCATATAGAAGTGCAAGAAATTATATTGTGATTTGAACCTTCATTCCTCAATATGATTTAGACATAAAACTTTCACTTTATGAAACTTGCAAGAAAGATTAAACAACACTTTCAATTTCTTCACAATTTACAATACAACTTAAGCACAGGAAACTCATCAAAAATTCAATCCACAAGTAGATTCATCATAGAATTCATCTACAATCCTAGAAGCACAATAATTTTCAAAAAATTTCAAAATTTTTATGGGTTTTTTCAAAGCTTTTTAATGCTATGCAATAAAGAAACGTGTGACAATAAAAGAAAGATGCAAATGTTCATGGAATAAAGCAAAGCAAGTGTATCGAGTTATTACATAAAACGAGAGTCACACCCCACCCCATATTTAACATACACATTGTCCTCAATGTTTAGGAAAAATAGAGAAAAGAAAAGAAATAAGAAAACTCACTAGGCGGTGGAGTGGCTCGAACCATTTATGGTCAATCACTGTTGAGGCGGCTGTGGTGGTGGGTAAGGGAAGAAGTCGGAGCTGAATGGTCGCCCAAACTGCTGGCGGTATACATCACGAAGGATCCTAGCATTCTCTTGGCGCTCTTCATCTCGCTCATCTTGGCGGGTCTCTAGGTCATCCATCCTCCGTGTAATATCACTCGCCCATCCCGGCTGCTGTGTATACCAAGCAGGAGGCTGCTATGTCCACTCCGGCGGCTGTTGGGTCCATGCAGGAGGAGTCGATGCCCATGCTGGTGGTTGCTGCATCCAAGGTGAAGGAGATCCCATCCAAACCGGAAACTGGCCGTACCAAGTAGGTGGACTCTCCATCCATGTGGGGCGCTCGCTGATGCTAGCTCGGCGACCGGAAGAAGAAGCAGAAGACCGCTGCAGGTAGGTGGATCTCCTAGGTGGCTCTAGGAAATCAGTTGGCTGCTCCGGCAATGCTCCAAAATCCTGCTCTTCCCCTCCTACATCCGGAAAGTCACATCCACCCATCTCCTCATCCTTATCAACTGCAGTTGCAACTGGAACCTCATCGGGGATGTAAGGAGGTGCTCCTAACCTGTTAGCATGCATAAGAACAAAAGTATTCTTCTAGTTTTTTCGGCTAAGTCTAAGAGAATACTCCGAGAGCCATGGGATGCCTTTACCAACTCTATCTTCCCAAGGCATGGTTGCGGTAGGTGGACCTCGATGGCGAGGGATCAAGAGCCCTCTAGTCATGAGACCCTTGAGCCCCAACGGTCTCGCAACAGTTGCCCTTGTACAAGCTGAATAGTCAACCCTTAGCTATTTTCCAATGTGCGTAACCAAACCTCCATAGCCTATATTTCCTGCTGATTTGTTCTGCACTTTTTGCAAAGAGTGGAGGCAAGCATGGTTGCAGAATCCGGAGAGCGGCCGGAAATTATACAATACAAGATAAAGAGCTCATCGGTTTTGATCTTTTGAGGGGTCTCGGTCCTCGGGAATAAACATTCGGAGAGGATCCTATGGGCTATCTTAATAGCTAGGTGGTAGACGAGCTTGGCCTTTGAATCGGCCGGTTGCCAACGGTCCTCATGACCGAGAATCCTAGCTATTTCCTTCTAAAACTCCTTTGCCTTAGCTCCTCTAAGAAATGTTCCATTGCACGTTTCGGTAAACCCAAACATAGTCCCAAACTGCACAATGGAGAGATTATAGTTGCGCTCCATCAATCTAAAAGATACCGCTCGGTTAATGGCACTATGCTCAAAGGAAGTGTTGAACTCCCTAGTGATCTCCTCATACGCATCTTCCCTAATGGCGGAGAACACAATCAAACCAGCCCTATCAAGAATCCAAGTCAAGTCCTCAACCACATTCAATTCCTGGAGTTCTTCCATAGACTAATGTAATCCCCATGTATAGTGGGGACTCTAGGGGTTGGTGGGAGGTTAGGAGGGGGTTGGGAAGAAGATCCAGTACCCTTTTGCTTCTTAGTCCTATTTGATTTCCTTGTTCCAAACATTTTCTCAAAATGTTCCAGAAATCACGGTCAGTTCTTCAGAAACCACGGCCGTGGAAACGTACGACTGACCGTGGAAAGCTTCAAATTCACCCAAAACTCAGCAAACCACGACCGTTGTTTTGCCTTTTTTGGCCGTGGCCAATAATCCAAGTTTCGTCGTTCTTTTGGCTTTCTCCACTTCTTTTGCTCGTTTCTTATCCTTGACATTCAAAAACACAAACATACCGGAAGGTATCGATGAAAAGTAAACAAAAACAACTAAACTAATCTAACTTAAGAAAGAAAACAAAAACAATAGCAAGAATGCAATACCTTGGGTTGCCTCCCAAGAAGCGCTTTATTTTAGGTCCGTAGCTAGACCATTCCTTAGTGTTTAGGTGAGGACAATCGGAGCGATTTCCTCAGCTTGGAGCTCCGGTGAGTACTTCTTGAGTCGTTGACCATTCACCTTGAAACTTCCGCACTTTTCACCCCATACTTCAACTACACCATGGGGAAAAACACGTTGAATTACATAAGGTCCCGTCCAACGAGATTTAAGCTTACCTGGAAAAAGACGAAGTCTAGAATTAAAGAGAAGAACAAGGTCTCCTTCTTTGAGATCCTTTGGAATGATATGCTTATCATGCCAACGCTTCGCTCTTTCTCTGTAGATTTTGGCGTTCTCATAGACGTTTAAGCGGAGTTCTTCTAGCTTGTTAAGATCCAAGAGGCACTTCTCGCCTGCTTCCTTCATGCTAACGTTCAACCACTTGACAGCCCAATACGCCTTATGTTCCAGTTCTACCGGAAGATGACAAGACTTCCCATACACAAGATTGTATGGTGTTGTGCAGGTGAAAGTCTTGTATGCCGTCCTATAAGCCCATAATGCGCCAGTTTTAATGACCAATAATTCCTCGTCTTAGACACCGTCTTCTTGAGGATTCCTTTGATTTCTCTATTTGAAATCTCCACTTGTCCACTTGTTTGCGGATGGTAGGGTGTGGCGATCTTGTGAGTCACCCCATACTTAGCTAGTAAAGCTTCAAATCGTCGGGTTATGAAGTGTCAACCTCCGTCACTAATGATGGTTCGTGGTGTCCCCAACCTTGGGAAAATAGTTCTTTAAAGACTTGACAACCACCATTGCATCGTTAGTTGGAGAAGCAATAGCTTCAACCCCACTCGAAACATAATCTACAACTAGAAGTATGTATTGGTTTTTGCAAGATGATGGGAATGGTCCCATGTAATCGACTCCCAAACGTCAAAGATCTCTACCTCTTGAATATTGTTGAGAGGCATCTCATTCTTCCTAGAAATGTTCCCTGTTCTTTGACAAGCATCGCAACAAGCTACAAAGGTTTGCACATCCTTAAATAAAGTAGGCCAAAAGAATCCGGATTGCAATACCTTAGCGCTAGTTTTATGAGAACTAGGGTGTCCTTCACAAGGAAGTGAATGACAATGACAAATGACACCTTGCATTTCGTCTTCTGACACACATCTTCTAATAATGCCATCAGGACCTCTCTTGAAGAGTAGAGGTTCATTCCAATAGTATTGGTGGACATCCCAAAAGAACTTCTTTCTTTGTGCGTAGGATAATCCGGGAGGTACTTCTTGACAAACCAAATAATTCACAAAATCAGCAAACCAAGATTCGTTTCCTCTAGAAATAAGATCGATGCAATTATTCATCCTGGAAGGAGTCATCAATAGGTAAGTCGTCACTAGTAGCATGTGTAGACGACTTTAATGATCCGCAACAGAATTTTCGGATCCCTTCTTGTCACGGATCGCAAGATCGAACTCTTGAAGGAGGAGAATCCACCTAATCAGCCTTGGTTTTGTGTCTTTCTTGGCGAGCAAATACCGTATTGCTGAATGATCCGTGTATACTATCACCTTCGCCCCTACAAGATAAGAACGAAACTTTTCAAATACATAAACGACGGCAAGAAATTCCTTTTCCGTTGTAGCATAATTGAGTTGTGCTTCATCTAGCGTCTTGCTAGCATAGTAGATGGCATGAGTGCGTCCATCCTTCTTTTGTCCAAGCACCGCTCCTACAGCCACATTGCTTGCATCACACATGATCTCAAAGGAAAGATTTCAATCCGGAGGTTGAATAACCAGGGCTGAGATTAGAGCTTCCCGAATCCTGTAAAAAGCATCCAAACATTCTTTCGAAAATTCGAAATCAGCATCCTTCATCAAAAGATTAGTTAGCGGTTTAGAAATTTTCGAGAAGTCTTTTATGAATCTTCTATAGAATCCAGCGTGTCCTAGGAAACTTCTAATTCCCTTCACCGAAGATGGAGGAGGAAGCTTCTCTATTGTTTCAATCTTAGGCTTATCAACCTCAATCCCTCTATTAGAGATCAAGTGTCCTAAAACTATGCCCTCTTTAACCATAAAGTGACACTTTTCCCAGTTTAGAACCAGGTTCGTGTCTTCACATCTTTGCAAAATAAGATCGAGGTTAGCAAGACAATTATCGAATGAGGAATCATAAACAGAAAAGTCATCCATAAAAACCTCCATGATTTCCATAATGTATTCCGAGAAGATGGCCATCATAGACCTTTAAAAGGTGGCTGGAGCATTGCAAAGTCCGAATGTGATGTAGGACCATCACATGGAAGATATCAAGGGCCCATTACTAGGGCAAGAGCTAAGGAGATCCAAGAAGTTACGTCAAGGGAAGTGCTATTGTTTGGCACCATGCGTGAACCATTTAACTTCCATACATCATGTGTTAATCTCTTGGTGAATGTAGGAGCAAGCAAGCAAAGGGAAGAGACGTTGCTCACATCCAAGGAGGCCCAAGAGAGTAACCAGCTGCTCACGTCCAAGGCAGCCCAAGAGAGTAACCAGCTGCTCACGTCCAAGGAGGCCCAAGAGAGTAGTAACCAGCTCCCTCATTCGGATCATCATTTGGGCTCTTAAAAACAGTCCAAATCACTCTTGGATCTGTTGTGAACAAATCAGCCCATTTACCTCTTAAAAACAGTCCAAATCACTCCTGGATCTGTTGTGAACAAATCAGCCCATTTACCTCTCTAAAAAAACGTCCAACTCACTCCAAGGATCAGTTTTGAATAAGTCAGCCTATTTTGATGATGATTAGTTGTTTGTTAAGTTGTTAGCTAAATTTGTGGAAGCTCTCTTGTTACCACCTTCCACAAATGTTTTAATTGTCTTTTCTTTATTTTGTCTAGATAAAAGTCTATATATAGTCTCTTTAGCTGCTGAATAGGATACGTTTTATTTGCTAAGAATTCAGATTGTAATCATTCACAAAATCAATCAAAGAACAAGAGAGTTTTTGGTTGGCATTGTCGTTGTTTGTTTGGCTGAGCTTGTTCGTGTCAACCGCCTTCGGATTGGTGCTTCGAGCCTTCACGAGTCCCTCTTTGTGCTAGTCCAGCCGGAGCTAGTGTAAAGTTGTATTGGAGACGGGTCTAGGGCATTCACGAAGCGGGGTTTTGGCTCTTCAGCCTTGGTTCCTTTCGTTGACTCTCTTTGGTTCTTCTCTACATCTTCCTGCGTCCATTCACTATCCACGTTTCATTCCGCATCTGGATTCGCCTCATTCAGCCGGATTCGGGATCATTGTACCTAGATCGACTCATTCACGGACTAATACCGTATCAGTTGGTATCAGAGCTCAGTTGGTACAATTGATCACTCCTTTCTTCTTTGTTAACCTTATTGCTTAATCAATTGAGGTTTAACTTGTGCTTGAAGTGTGCAAAATTAAAAGCCAAGGGTTCTTAGGGCCGGACAACACCTTGAGGAGAGGTAAACACAAAACAAAAAAAAAAAGAGCTCGAACGTTACAGACAAAATTCGGTAACCTTCTCTCCCACAAATCTCGTTGCAATCAATTTCGGTTACTTTCTCTCCTACAAATCTTTGACAAAGTCTAAGAGATCTTTCAAAAAAAAAAAAAAAGAACAACACAAAACGGTTGGCCTTCTATTAATCGTTCATCAAGCACAAGAAAACTCCCTCAAACAACTCCTACGTCATTCTAATCACCAATCACCATACCTACACCAACCCAACGGTCAATACTCCGATTAGGGGTGTCTTGATCCATCTCCGACACTAACATCAGTTTCGGCAGTTCTAGTTCCAAAGGGTTGCTAAGAAGGTTCGAAAATCGTGATCTTAAGGTGTTGGATCCTTACAACTCGAGCCACCAGCTAGGCAATACCAACGAGAGAGTGAGCGATACACAAGTGAGATCTTTGTTTTCTAACCTAACCGGTTCTTTGTTTGTTACTTGAGCATGTCTAGGTCCCGAAGCCCCAGCAAGTCTAGCAGCGAGACCGTCACGCCTGAGATGCTCAGTCTATTAAAACAATTGTCCAATTCCGTAGCTAACCTATCCAAACGAGTGGAGTCTATGGAAGCAGGAACACCACCATCGCGGACACCACCTTTGAGAACCAACTATGAGTTTGGCGGTCCTTCACGCGTTACTAGAGAGCCGGATCATCCGGATCAAGGTAATTTACAGTCCAACGTCCTCCCTAATGCTTCTAACATGCCACCTTTTGTTGATAACTTTCAGCGACGGAACGAAGCTCCTTTTGAGGACCATACTTGAGAAGATTACAATCGACCATTCCAACAGCCAAGGCAAGGACGAGAACGTGATAATCTACAGCCCTATCAAGAGCAAGATGGTCTCGGAAAAGTCAAAATCAAAATTCCCGTCTTTGAAGGAAAGTGTGATCCCGACGTCTACACGGAGTGGGAAACTAAAGTTGAGCAGATCTGGTTGTGTCACAACTTCAGCGAGCCTAGGAAGGTTCAGCTAGCCGCTCTCGAGTTCCAAGGCTATGCTTTGGTATGGTGGGATCACGTAGTCAAAGAAAGAGTTCGAACATTGGATCCTCAAATCACCACATGGGAGCATATGAAGGCACTAATGAGGGCTCGATTCGTCCCACCTCACTATACCCGAGAGCTTCGACAACGGCTGGAAAATTTGAGACAAAGGCTCTCTTAGAGCTGAGGAAGCCTATACCAATATGCAAGTTGCTATGGTGAAGGCCAACGTTCTAGAGGATGAGGAAAATACTATGGCTAGGTACCTTCATATTCTTAACTCTAATTTGGCTAATGAAGTTGATATGTATCCATACAGCACCGTGGAGCAATTACTACACTTGGCCATCAAGGTGGAAAGGAAGACTAAGGTGCGAAACCGGGAATACAAGCCACCTCTCGGGACGCCCAATGCTTGGAAAGCACAAAACAGCCGGCTGTCTAACCACAACAGGGAGCAAGGCGGCCGGAAGGAGGAGAGGAAATCGGCACCTATGGGCCAAGAAGGGCAAAGAAGGTCTTCTACACCGTCCACTACACCACGATCCTTGAATGAGCCTTCGAGTGATCATCGAGGGAATACTCCTACCTCTAACTCTAGAACTAGGGACATTGTGTGTTTTAAATGCCAAGGTAGAGGACACATGAGTAGGGAATGTCCTAATAGACGCACTTTGATCATAAATCATCTAGGAGAATATGAGAGTGAGGATGATGTGGAATTGGATGATGAAAATGCATTAATTGATGACAATGAGCAAAACGAGAATGATGATTGCATTGAGTATGAACAAGGTGAATCTTTGATAGCTAGGAGAACTTTGCATGTCCAACTAGCACCTTGTGAGGATAACCAACGTGAAAATCTGTTTTATACTACGTGTAGTATTAAAGGAAAAGTGTGTAATGTGATAATTGATGGGGGAAGTTGTTGCAACATAGCTAGCACTGAAATGGTAAACAAATTACAACTTCTTACCTTTTACCACCCTAGGCCATATAAACTACATTGGATGAATGAGTGTGGAGAACTTAAGGTCAATAAGCAAACTAAGGTCAATATAACATTAGGATCATATGAGGATGTTATTACATGTGATGTTGTGCCTATGAATGCTTGTCACTTGTTGCTTGGTCGTCCATGGCAATATGATAGGAAAGTTGTCCATGATGGATTTTCTAATAAATATAGCTTTGAGTATAAAGGTAAAACTTTAACACTTAAACCTATGTCACCTTTACAAATAGCCGAGTACTATGAGAACAAGAGGGTAGAGCAAGGAACCCCTCAAAAGCCTAAAATGACACGGCCTAAGAGTAAGGAGAACAAAACCCATCAAACACTGTTAGTACAACCAACAAGTAGCTATCTTGAGTCTAGGAATGACTATGTCACTAACTATGCTTCTATGGATGTGCTAATGATGAGTTTGTGTAAATCTCTAGTGACGGTGCCTCATGACTCTACGATTCCACTTCCTAGTTCTATCCAGGGTCTGTAAGACGAGTTTAAGGACGTTTTTCCTGAAGAGGTTCCAACTGGCTTGCCGCCCATTAGGCGCATTGAACACCAAATAAATTTAATACCCGGAGCCACTCTTCCCAATAGGCCCGCCTATAGGATGAACCCTACGGAAGCCCAGGAAATTCAGAACCAAGTTCAAGCCTTGCTAGATAAAGGGTATGTTCGGGAAAGCCTTAGTCCTTGTCCCGTTCCCGTCCTGCTAGTACCTAAGAAGGATAATACTTGGAGAATGTGTATTGATTGTAGAGCAATCAATAACATTACTATCAAGTATAGACACCCGATTCCCCGTCTAGATGACATGATTGATGAGTTACATGGAGCTACAATTTTCACTAAGATTGACCTTAGGAGTGGCTACCATCAAATTAGAATGAGGGAAGGGGACGAATGGAAAACAGCTTTTAAAACCAAATTTGGTCTCTATGAGTGGCTAGTAATGCCTTTTGGCTTAACTAACGCTCCTAGTACCTTCATGAGATTAATGAATCATATTTTGAGACCTTATATTGGTTTATTTGTTGTAGTCTACTTTGATGACATTCTTATCTATAGTAAGACTTTAAAGGAGCATGAAAATCAATTGAGAGATGTGCTTGCTACATTACGTATAGAATATTTGTATGCTAATATTAAAAAATGTGATTTCTATACTAACCGAGTGATTTTTCTTGGTTTTGTAGTATGTGCCAATGGTTTGCAAGTGGATGAGGACAAGGTGAAGGCAATCAATGAATTGCCCATTCCTAGGTCGGTTGGTGACGTGAGGAGTTTCCATGGCCTAGCTACATTCTATAGAAGATTTGTAAGGGATTTTAGTACCACTCACGGCTTTGACCAAAAAGAAGGTTCCTTTTGAGTGGAATGAACCTCAGCAAAGAACATTTGAAGAGCTCAAGAAACGCCTCACTCACGCACCACTACTCGCTCTACCGGACTTCACTGAACACTTTGAGGTTGAATGCGACGCGTCCGGCATTGGTATTGGCGGCGTCCTTATGCAAGAAGGTAAGCCTCTAGCTTTCTTTAGTGAAAAATTGAAGGGAGCATGCTTAAACTATTCCACGTATGACAAAGAATTGTATGCCTTGTTTAGAGTACTCAAAACATGGCAACATTACCTTTGGCCCCAAGAGTTTGTTTTGAAAACCGATCATGATTCACTTAGACACTTTAGGAGCCAAGATAAGCTAGATAGGCGGCATGGTAGGTGGATGGAGTTCATCGAAACCTTTCCTTACATTATCAAGTATAAGAAAGGAAAGGATAATGTCGTAGCGGATGCATTGTCTAGGAGATACACCTTAATCACCACCTTCGATTCTAGGATGTTAGGTTTTACTTACATTAAAGAATTATATGTGGATGATGCTGAATTTGGGAAGATATTTCATAGATGCACTACTCAAGGCCCTTATGATAAGTATTTTGTGTTTGATGGTTTCTTGTTTAAAGTGGATAAAATTTGCATACCTAGATGTTCCCTTAGGATCTTATTAGTGGAAGAAGCCCATAAAGGAGGTTTAATGGGGCATTTTGGGAGGGACAAAACTTATCACATGTTGCAAACTCACTTTTATTGGCCTCATATGTTAAGGGATGTAGAACACATGTTGAAAAGGTGCATTGAATGTCTTAAGGCCAAAGCTAGGGTACAACCCCACGGGCTGTATACACCCTTACCGACGCCTAATGGCCCTTGGGAAGATATAAGTATGGATTTCATTGTTGGACTACCTAGGACTAAGAAAGGAAGAGATTCCATTTTTGTGATGGTAGATAGATTCTCTAAAATGGCACATTTTATTCCATGTCATAAACTGATGATGCATATAATGTCGCTAATCTTTTCTTTAAGGAAATAGTGAGATTGCATGGAATACCTAAAACTATTGTTAGTGATAGGGATGTCAAGTTTTTGAGTTTCTTTTGGAAAATGCTTTGGGGAAAAATGGGCACTAGATTACTATTCTCGACCTCTAGTCATCCCCAAACAGATGGGCAAACGGAAGTCACCAATAGGACCCTAACGACCCTCCTTAGAACCATGTTGAAAGATAGCTTAAAAGAATGGGAAGACATGTTACCACATATCGAGTTTGCTTATAATCGCACCATGCATTCTTCCACTTCGTTATCACCTTTCAAATGTGTTTATGGATTTAACCCTTTAACTAACTCCTTTTGATTTATTACCGATTCCTCGAAAGGATCGAGTAGCTTTTGATGCTTTGGAACAGGCGGACTACATTAAGGAACTTCATGCCAAGACCAAGGCTGCACTTGATAAGAAGGGCGTTGAAATTGCAGCTCGGAATAACAAAGGACGTCGGAAGATGGTTTTCCAGTCCGGCGACTTAGTTTGGCTACATCTAAGGAAAGAGCGGTTTCCGACAAAACGCCATTCCAAGCAAGCCCCACGGGGTGATGGACCATTCAAAGTCTTACACCGGATTAACGATAACGCATATGTGTTGGACTTACCGGAAGAGTATGGAGTAAGTACCACTTTTAACGTAGGAGATTTGAGCCCCAATGAAGGAGAGTCGGAACAAGATGAGAATTCGGGGTCGAATTCTTTCCAAGAAGGAGTAGATGATGTAGGACCATCACATGGAAGATATCAAGGGCCCATTACTAGGGCAAGAGCTAAGGAGATCCAAGAAGTTACGTCAAGGGAAGTGCTATTGCTTGGCACCATGCGTGAATCATTTAACTTCCATACATCATGTGTTAATCTCTTGGTGAATGCAGGAGCAAGCAAGCAAAGGGAAGAGACGTTGCTCACATCCAAGGAGGCCCAAGAGAGTAACCAGCTGCTCGTCCAAGGCAGCCCAAGAGAGTAACCAGCTGCTCACGTCAAAGGAGGCCCAAGAGAGTAACCAACTCCCTCATTCGGATCATCATTTGGGCTCTTAAAAACAGTCCAAATCACTCCTGGATCTGTTGTGAACAAATCTGCCCATTTACCTCTTAAAAACAGTCCAAATCACTCCTGGATATGTTGTGAACAAATCAGCCCATTTACCTCTCTAAAAAAACGTTCAACTCACTCCAAGGATCAGTTTTGAATAAGTCAGCCTATTTTGATGATGATTAGTTGTTTGTTAAGTTGTTAGCTACATTTGTGGAAGCTCTCTTGTTACCACCTTCCACAAATGTTTTAATTGTCTTTTCTTTATTTTGTCTAGATAAAAGTCTATATATAGTCTCTTTAGCTACTGAATAGGATACGTTTTATTTGCTAAGAATTCAGATTGTAATCATTCACAAAATCAATCAAAGAACAAGAGAGTTTTTGGTTGGCATTGTCGTTGTTTGCTTGGCTGAGCTTGTTCATGTCAACCGCCTTCGGATTGGTGCTTCGAGCCTTCACGAGTCCCTCTTTGTGCTAGTCCAGCCGGAGCTAGTGTAAAGTTGATTGGAGACGGGTCTAGGGCATTCACGAAGCGGGGTTTTGGCTCTTCAGCCTTGGTTCCTTTCGTTGACTCTCTTTGGTTCTTCTCTACATCTTCCTGCGTCCATTAACTATCCACGTTTCATTCCGCATCTGGATTCGCCTCATTCAGCCGGATTTGGGATCATTGTACCTAGATCGACTCATTCACGGACTAATACCGTATCAGAATGGCATCCTCCTATAAGCAAACGTACCCGTGGGCACATGAATGTGGTCTTTTCTTGATCGTCCGGATGGATCGGAATCTGAAAGAAACCACTATAACCGTCAAGATAGCAAAAGTAAGAGTGTTGTTCTAACATTTCAAGCATTTGGTCAATGAATGGCAGCGGGAAGTGATCCTTCCTCGTCGCATTGTTGAGCTTGCGGTAGTCAATGCACATCCTCCATCCTGTCACGGTTCTTGTTGGAATGAGTTCGTTGTTTTTGTTAGCCACAACGGTCATTCCTCCCTTCTCCGGGACAACTTGAACGGGGCTCACCCACTTGCTATCGGAGATAGGGTAAATGATTCATGCATCAAGTAATTTGAGGATCTCCTTCTTCACGACCTCTTTCTTGATCCGATTTAACCGTCTTTGAGGTTGGCGTGAAGGCTTATAATCCTCTTCATTAGAAACTTGTGCATACATAAATATGGTTTAATTCCTACAAGATCCTCTATGGTGTAATGTAGAGCTTTCCTATGTTTCCTCAAAACAATCATGAGCTTTTCATGTTCATCTTCATCCAAATCGGAACTAATAATAATGGGAAACGTAGAATTAGTTGCAAGAAATGCATACCTAAGATGTGTGGAAAGCGGATTCAATTCCCAGGTTGTTGGTGCCTTTGGAGTGTCTTGATGATTAGCCGATATCTCCTTGGAAGTCTCCAAGGGTGTGGAAGTGTTGGGAGAAGAATCATGGATGTTTGTAGAAAGAACGGAGTTGTCTTCAGTATTTTCCAAAACCACGGTGCCACTATTACTTCCACGGCCGTGGTTTGTGTCTTGGAGGCCGTGGAATGTGGTTTGAATTAAATATTTGCTCTCGACATAACTTTCCACTGCTGGAATAGGTGAAACCACGCCCGTGGAAAAGCACAATTGGCCGTGATTTCTAACATTTTCGGAGCCATCGTACAATTTTTCGAATTCTTCAGTTTGCACTTCTTTTAGCTCTTTCAAAGCATCAACGTCAGCATTGCACTCCTCTTCCTCTCCTCTTTCCATGATGCTCATGGTTATGACCTTTTGTAACGGATCTTTGAACAAGATCGAACTTACTTCTTCCCTAGATGCCTCTTCATCAAAGATATTGAACATGTCCTCTCCAAGTGCTGGATCTTTTGTTAAAGTTGAGAGGACAAACTCAACCTTCTCTTCTCCAATATCGAAGGCCAATCTAGCATTCTTGCAATCAACCATACAACCAAAAGTTGCAAGAAAAGGTTTCCCGAGTATGATCGGGACTGGACAATCTAAAGGAATGTGAAGCACAACAAAATCTATAGGGATATAGAAATTACCGAGCTTGACCTGGACATTTTTCAATGATTCCCACAGGTTGAGTTATGGATCGATCCGCCATATACAACGTCATCTTCACCGGTTTTGGTTCGCCTAAACCGACCTTCCTCCACAAGGCAAGTGGAATGATGTTCACACTCGCTTCCAAGTCACAAAATGCATCTTATGTGACCTCTCCAATTCCTATTAGTATGCAAATGACCCCGGATGATGTAGGACCATCACATGGAAGCTATCAAGGTCCCATTACTAGAGCAAGAGCTAAGGAGATCCAAGAAGTTATGTCAAGGGAAGTGCTATTGCTTGACACAATGCGTGAACCATTTAACTTCCATACATCATGTGTTAATCTTTTGGTGAATTTAGGAGCAAGCGAACCAAGGAAGGAGACCATGCCGACGTACTCACTTCCCATGCAGCTCGAGGAGACCATGCAGGCTGTTGCTCACGTACAATGCAGCCCAGGAGAGGAGGCTGTTGCTCACGCCAATGCAGCCCAAGGGGAGGCTGTTGCTCACGCCAATGCAGCCCAAGAGGAGGCTGTTGCTCACGTCCAATGCAGCCCAAGAAGGAGGCTGTTGCTCACGTCCAATGCAGTCCAAGAAGGCATCCAGCTGATCACGTTCAAAGAGGCCCAAGAGAGTAACAAGTCAGCTCATTTGGATCATCAATTGGGCTCTTTAAACACATCCAAATCACTCATGGATCTGTTGAACAATGCAGCCCATTCGGATAGCCCATTTGGCTCTTTAAAAACGTTAAAAACGTCCAGCTTTCACTCCCAAAGATATGTTTGAATAATTCAGCCTATTTCCATGCTGATTAGTGATTTGTTAGGTTGTTAGCTACATTAGAGGAAGCTCTCTTATTACCACCTTCCCACTAATGTTTTTAATTCTCTTTTCTTTATTTTGTCTAGATAAAAGAGTCTATATAGATAGCCTCTTTAGCTGCAGATTAGTTACGTTATTTCCATTGCTTAGAATTACAAATTGTAATCATTTCACAAAATCAATCAAAGAACAAGAGAGTTTTTGGTTGGCATTGTTGTTGTTGCTTGGCTGAGCTTGTTTGTGTCAAACCGCCTTCGGATTGGTGCTTCGAGCCTTCACAAGTCCCTCTTTGTGCTAGTCCAGCCGGAGCTAGTGTAAAGTTGTATTGGAGACGGGTCTAGGGCATTCACGATTGGGGTTTTGGCTCTTCAGCCTTGGTTCCTTCGTTGACATATCTTTGGTTCTTCTCTTCACCATTCCTGCGCCATTCATCACATATGTCCATTCCGCATTCTGAAATCGCTTCATTCAGCCTGTTTCGAGATCATTGTGCCTAGATCGACTCAATCACGGACAATCACGTATCAGTTGGTATCAGAGCCAGGTTGAAGGTCAAGATTGAAGACTAAAGGGAAGCTACTACCTATCCTACCTCTCTCTAATTCCAACGTCAAATTCATTCCGTAAATCAAACCATTCGACACTTACTTCTCTACTACCATTCCACATCCCCAACTCCATTGATACAAGGTTGAGGTAAGTGAAGGTCTCTTCTTTAAGGCTTCTTGATTTTACTCTTGTCTTCTCTTATCTTCTTCTATCTATTCTTGAGTCTTTCTCGAAAATATTCTCTACATAGTTGCAAGTTCAAGTCTTGATTGTGTGATTGCTGAAATTTTGAATTTTAGGCTTTCATGCTAGTTTTGAGTCTTGTTGATCATTCTTTATCTTTCTAGAGTCTTTCCTACTTGTTTCTTGTTGCATTTTGTAATCTTTGCTGTATAGAGTAAAAAAAAAACATTTTGCTACAGCCCTTGCACGTCTCATATAGGGTGTTAATTGGTGTCTTAGATAGTGATCTTTCTTGGAAGCGTTGATCCTCTCAAGGCAACCCATCTAAGAAGCCTACAATTCAGCAGCTAGAGAGTGAGCGTAAGAGGGAAACACTAGTGAGGCGTTTTCTGATTTCACTCACTAACTCTAACGTGTTTACTATTGTTGTTGATTGTGTGATCATGTCTAAGCAAGGTAGTCCAACCAACGCTGATCTCAATAGCCTTCTAAAAAAGATGCAAGATGACCTAGAAAGTATGGCTAAGAGTATGACAGTTATAGAGGCTCGATATGCTCCGGCACCACCTACAAGAATGGGAGAGATGTACAACATGTTGAAAGCATTGGAACCACGAGCTCGACAGCCCCAGAAAGAGGAACCACATGTGCAAGGAAGGGAGAAACCGGACCTTGAGCATCATAGTTCACGCAACACACTACCTACCATTAGTTCACCTTCGTCGTTATCAAAGATGATACCGCCAATTGGGGTTACCAAAACTCCAAAGGGGAGTGATTTTAAACCTTCTACTTCAATGTTTAATCACTTAGAATATCTAAAATCAGAATATGAGATTGTATCACATGTGAACCGTAATGAAACAATTAAGCATGAATCTGATTTAGTAGATGATATTGAATGTGATGAGCATGAAATAGATGGAAATGAATTGTATGCACATGAATCTACATTGGATGACGTTACTAAGTGTGATGTGCACAAGCATGATCTAGGTAGTAAGGGAGTGAAGGTGCATGAATCATCATCAGATGTTGTTGATAATGATCTTAATTATGATGATGAGCATGTAATAGATATTGTTGTGCTGAATTTGTCAAAGTCGAATGTGGGTATGCTTGATATGGATGATCTAGAGCTAGATGAGCATAAATCTGATTTAGAATGTGCTTATTATCTTGTTTGTGATACTACCTCTAACTTATTGCATTCATCTTTAGATTGTTCTGAAGAACTTTTTCCTAAGGATATACCCCTTGTTTTGCCTTCAGTGTATCCTAGAACTCCTAGGATCAAACCGAAAGAGACTTGTGAGTTGGAGTCTCGTGTTCCGGCATTGGTGGATCCTTATAGAAAAGACATTAAGGATGAAGTTGCACATATAGATTTGAGACTTCCTAGTTTATTACCTACCTTGAACTCGAGCATTTTAGAAGATGTGCATATTGATGAGTTTGCTATAGGTAGATATGATTTGGAAGATGCTTATATAACTTGGGAAATGCTTGTTAAGGTTCCTAAGTTAATTGATCATGAGTTGAAGATTAGATCTAGGAAAATAGCCCTTATACCACCTAGTTTACTCATGCCTATGTTGATTTCTGTGTTTGATTGCAACATGTATATTTGTGTTGTTGTTTATCCTAATAAAATTCTTATGAACAACACTTCTTTAGATACACAAAAGAAATACTTAAGGGAAGTTCTTACTAACCATTTTGTTTGGTATTTAAAAAGTCCAATTTGTTGTAAATGTATTCAAATCTAATGTTGCTTATGTCCTTGTGTTTGTAGAAGTTTTCCGATCAGCCCATATGCAGATTACCGAAAGCTTTGAAAAGAAAGAGTTAATGGGCAATGACCAGGGAAATGACAGGAAGAGCACATGGCTGCGAGAATGGAGCACGGTTGTTGTTGAGCCAAAACAACCCCAAGATGTGTTTTTAGCCTCTAAGGAAGAGATACAATTTGAGTATCTAGTCTTGGACACCATTCTTAGGTCTGTGAACATTTGGACAACCATGGTTAGAGACAATTTCTTGGACACTACACCAATGTTTCACCATGCTAGATTGATGATTAAGACGCCTACCCCGGCTGTTTTAATGATGGGAGGTAAGAATCTTACCTTGTTGTGTGTTAACATGAAAGAAGCATGCCTAAACTTCTCTAGATGTGATAATGATCTCATTACCTTGTTTAGAATGTTTAGAGATTGGCTACATTACATATGCCCTAGTGATAGTGTAGTGTTTGTTGCTCTTTTAAGGAAGTTTGTGTTAGTCACCATCTTAGACTATAATGTTCTAAGCATTGAGCATATTAGGGACATATATATTTCACATTCTAATTTTGGTGATTATCATATGCATTATGTGCTAGAGAACTCTAGGAACGAGCTTTACTTGTTTAGAGAGTTCATTAGGCTTGATCATGTGTGCATTCTTAGTAGTTACCTTAGGATTCTAATTAAGGACAAGACCTATATGGCTGCTGTAATGGGTCATTTGGAGAGGTACAAGCTTTATGATAAGTTTCACACACACTGTTATTGGCCGCAATTGGTTAAGTATGTAGTTCCCCAGCCTAAGAGATACTTGGAGAGTCTTATGAGCATTTTAGGTGTCTTAACCTACGGTTGCAGATTTGTAAGGATTCAAACAGCCCCTTGGGAACCTTATAACACGGGCTTCTCTTTGGATTTAGCTAGAACTAAGGAGAGAGATCTTATCTTTGAGGTTATAGTATTATCACCTATAGAGTTTGCCTATTTTATGACTTTCCACTCATATCTATCTTCGAATTATCTTGACTATGTTGATGACTTGTTTTCCTTAACCTTTGTTGACCTTGCACCGTTGCCAATGAAGGAGCGAGTGAGTTTTATTGTAGGAATTAAGGTTCATATCATCAAGAAGAAAGGGAAGCACGGGGCCTACATTCAAGAGCTACTGGATGGCTATGGACAACTTGAAGAAGATTCGTGGGCGAATCCTTTTCAAGAAGGGGAGAATGATGCGGGAGCATCACCACCACCTTCTAATAGTCCTCACAAGGCCATTGGTGAAGGAGCCATCACAAGGACGAGAGCAAAGGAGTTAGCACAAGAGGTGAAGTACATGTTGATGACGTTTTCGTGTAAGGAGCAAGACACTTCCATGGACACATCTATGAGGATCTTGGTGACGGTTTCATCAAAGGAGGAAGGGTTGAAAGATGTGAGAATGACAACCAAGGAAGTTGGTGATCTACATGCACACGTTCCATGCATCGTTTATGTGTGTGATCATGCATATTATCACAATCTATTTTGGGCGTGTATAATGCTTATGTTTAAGCATGTTTGAAGACTTTTACTGCCTTTCATTAATTTTCTAGTATTTTAAGACATTTTAAATTATTTTAGGAGTAGATAGACTTTTAAAGCTATTTGAGCTTTTAAATACTTTTAGAAGTTATTTTGCTGCTTTTTAGTTTTTTTATTTAAGAAAAGGTTTAAAGACATATATAAACCTTTCCTAATCAGTTTCTAGGGAGATCGACTATTTTGTGAAATTTGTGTTTACGTATTTTCAATCAAAAGAGAGCTTTTGGTGAGAATCATTGGTTGCTGAATTTTCCGGCTTAGTTGTCTTGCGTTGTGTCAATCTTCTTTGAGATTGGTGCTTCGAAGCTCCATAGGCATCCTCCTTGTGCTCTCAACCTCCATTGTTGAGTTGTGTAAGGTTGTATAAGGCAGGGTCGTTGGCTGCGTTGTTTGGGTCTTTGATTCCGAAATCAAAGGTTCTTTCAATCGACATCTCTCCGGTTCTATCTTCCTATCCTTCTACTTTCATCTAATTCGTTCCATTTGTTTCTTCTTCATTCCTGCGTCTTTACCATCATTATCTAACGTTAGTTGTATCCATTTGTGTGATTTGAAGCCCCTTTGTCTAGATCAAGAAGAATACGGAATTTCCCCGTATCAACTTTCTTTGTCCTTCTTGGCCTGTAGGTGCCGATTTCCTCTCCTCCTTCCAGACTCCTTGGTCCCTGCCGTGGCTATGCAGCCGGCTGTTGTGTGCTTTCCAAGCATTGGGCGTCCCGGAAGGTAGCTTGTATTCCCGGTTTTGCACCTTAGTCTTCCTTTCCACCTTGATGGCCAAGTGTAGTAATTGCTCCATGGTGCTGTATGGATACATATCAACCTCATTAGCCAAATTAGAATTCAGAATATGAAGGTACCTTGCCATAGTGTTTTCTTCATCCTTTAGAACGTTGGCCTTCACCATAGCAACTTGCATACATCATGTGTTAATCTTTTGGTGAATGTAGGAGCAAGCGAACCAAGCGAGGAGACCATGCCGACGTGCTCACTTCCCATGCAGTTCGAGGAGACCATGCAGGCTGTTGCTCACGTCCAATGCAGCCCAGGAGAGGAGGCTGTTGCTCACGCCAATGCAGCCCAAGAGGAGGCTGTTGCTCACGCCAATGCAGCCCAAGAGGAGGCTGTTGCTCACACCCAATACAGCCCAAGAGGAGGCTGTTGCTCACGTCCAAAACAGCCCAAGAGGGCAGCCAGCTGATCTCGTTCAAAGAGGCCCAAGAGCGTAACAATTCAGCTCATTCGGATCATCATTTGGGCTCTTAAAACACAGCCAAATCACTCATGGATCTGTTGAACAACTCAGCCCATTCGGATAGCCCATTTTGCTCTTAAAAAATGTCCAGCACACTCCTAGGATTAGTTTGAATAATTCAGCCTATTTCCATGCTGATTAGTGGTTTGTTAGGTTGTTAGCTACATTAGAGGAAGCTCTCTTATTACCACCTTCCTACTAATGTTTTAATTTTCTTTTCTTTATTTTGTCTAGATAAAAGAGTCTATATAGATAGCCTCTTTAGCTGCAGATTAGTTACGTTATTTTCATTGCTTAGAATTACAATTGTAATCATTCACAAAATCAATCAAAGAACAAGAGAGTTTTTGGTTGGCATTGCTGTTGTTTGCTTGGCTGAGCTTGTTCGTGTCAACCGCCTTCGGATTGGTGCTTCGAGCCTTCACGAGTCCCTCTTTGTGCTAGTCCAGCCGGAGCTAGTGTAAAGTTGTATTGGAGACGGGTCTAGGGCATTCACGAGCGGGGTTTTGGCTCTTCAGCCTTGGTTCCTTCGTTGATTCTCTTTGGTTCTTCTCTCACCTTTCCTGCGCCCATTCATCACCTACGTTCCATTCCACATCTGGATTCGCCTCATTCAGCCGGATTCGAGATCATTGTACCTAGATCGACTCAATCACGGACAATTCCGTATCACCGGATCTCTCATCTTTGGGGGCATCATTTCCGTCATTGTCTCCATTGAAGGCTTGTGTAAGGTTATAAAAGAAAGGGTTTAAGGCATCATCTTGCTTGAGTTTTGATCAATCTGATCAAGGTTCTTGTAAGGGAGTCGTTTGGTTCTTTTGGATCTACTTCTACCAAACATTCCACGTTCCATTTCATTCTCTTTCTTCCCTTTTGTCCAACGTTATTTCTGGTTCTAAACAATCTGATTTTGCGTGCCATTTGTGAAGGAAAACGTCCATTGTTGGTCTTCAAGGATTCCCAATCTAGATCTAGTCATTTGCGGCCCCAACCCGCATCAAAGTGGTATTAGAGCTAGTTGATTGTGAGTCCGGAATCAGCCATCACCATTGACGGTTTGAGTATCTTCTTTGAGTCTTTTCTTAGTTTGAGTCATTTGCTTCATCTTAAGAGTCTATTTGAGTCTAATTTGCTTTGTTTCTTGTGTTTATTGGAGAAGAGAGAAAGCCAAGCCAAAACAGCCATTTTCCACCCATTCTACATCACCTTCATCAGCCATTGTTCATCCAAAACGTCTAGCTGCATCCTCTTGGCAAATAACCGTTCAAAAAAAAAGAAGGGTGATGAAGGGTCATCCGAGCCAGCTCCATCTACAACACCACAAGGAGCCCTAACAAGAGCTCAAGCCAAACGCCAAGCGGAGATGGATGCTATCTTCCTAGCCATGGTTCAAGAAGCTCACCCAAGTTCACTTCCAATGAGTCCAAGGCCCGTCATGATGCTTAGCCACATTGGACCAGCCAAGAAGAAGTTGAATGGAGCATAGGAGAGCTTCACGTGAGCATGTGCATGGATGCCGTGAGAAGCTAGTTAGAGAGTGTTAAATAAAGCCTAGAATTAGTCTATTTTAGGGATTTATTTAAAACACCCTAATTTGTAATTATTGTTTTTATTTTTCCTTTCTATTTTTTAGGAGAGAAGGCTAGGTTGTATATAAGCCTTTCTCTATTCCTTTTTGAGGCAAAATACGTTAAAACACATTTGCCTAAGTGCCAAATTGAACCCTTTTGAGTTCAGCCTCTTGTCTTGTGAGAATTGTGGTGTTCGCATAGCTTTCTCGTTCTTGTGTGTGTCAATCTCCTTCGGGTTGGTGCTACAAGTCGAATCGAAGCAACCTCTTCGTGCCTTCGATAATTCTAGATCGATTGTGTGAAGTTGTAAGAAGCGGGGTTGAATCGTCATCGGTTTGGTTCTTGGATCATCGAATCCAAGGGTTCTATCGTTTGTTCCTTTCGGTTCTTCTTTCCCATTTCATTTCCCTTACTGCTTTGCACATTTTCCTTGCATATTTGTTGCTGAATTTCGTTTGCTTTTATTCCCGAAAACAGGTTGCTCGTCTAGATCCGTTCTTCGCGGCTAATCCCCGTATCAAAGGGGGACCACTCTCCAAAACAAATCAGTCGTTGCAAGTAGGAGAGAGAGGCCACAAAAGTTCCTTATTTGTAGCAACAACAAGACACTACTTCTAGTTAGTTATTTCTTATTTTTTTTCAATTTTTAATTTCATTCATCTCTCCTATTTTCTTCCACAAAACGTCAGCCAAGGAACACAAAAGAAAAACAAAGAAAAAAGAAATATTTTCTCATATATTTCATCATCCTACATATCATACATTTCATATCATATTCTATACTAACCTAAGTTGTGTAGAAGCTAGAAAAACAAGTGTTTTTCCAATCTGATTGTGAAAGGATCATTGAGACTACAAACAAGAGTTACCTACCTCATTTCTTATCCATCACCATTACCCAAAAGCCAACGTTAAACACCACAGCCAGCCATATCTCTCTCCATTGCATAAGGACAAGGTAAGTGAAGCTCTCTTCTTAGTCTCTTGTGTGTCTATCTTCCTTGTTTTACTCTAATTCTATCATATCTTGAGTTTACCATCTTTTCGAGTCCATATCAGCCCTTTGCATCTATCTTTGAGTCTTGTGTCTTTTTTGAGTATTTTGTGTGATTTAGCTAGTTAACATTGCTTGCAAGCCATACTAGTTGAGTTTTGAGTCTTATTTCAGCTTCTTAGTGTCTATCTTGACGTTTTCTGTTGTGAACCTTCAAGCAGCCGTGTATCACCCTTTTTCAAGTCAAGGAGTGTGCTAGTTGAGCTAAGGCATTGATCTTAGAAGGAGTTTTAATCCATCCAAGTCAATTGCATCAAATAGCTTGTGATCAACACAACTTGAGTGTGAGAGTGAGAGTAAACACTTGTGAGAATTTTTTGTTTTATCTAATTCAACTAGTTTGCTTGTTTTGTGTGTTTTTTTTAATCATGTCTAGGTCTAATACTCCAAGCAAGTCCCAAAGCAGTGAGCCAATGCACCCGGAGACATTTGCTATGTTGAAGCAAATAATGGATTTGGTGGCAAGATTGACCGACCGGATTGGCACGTTAGATTCTCGGCCAACACCCACAGCCACGCCACAGCCGAGGTCCACTTTCGAGCTAGGAGGCACGTCTAGAGATGCCCCTAGAGAAACAGCCCATGAATCACCTCAAAGAACCCCTCAAGGGCAAGGTATGAGACATGCTAACCCTATTCCTAGAAGACCTAATGTGCAAGGTTTTGTGGATGATTTACAAGAGCCACAAGAGGATGTTGAGGAAGAAGGCATGTGGAGAGAGTTCCCTAGACGTCACCCACAACCAAGAAGAGGACGAGAATATGAACCATTTAGGCCTTATCAAGAGCTAGATGGAATAAGGAAAGTGAAGGTCAAGATTCCTAGTTTTGAAGGCAAGTGTGACCCGGATGCTTACATGGATTGGTAGACTAAATTGGAGCAAATTTGGTCATGCCATCACTTTGGAGAGCAAAGGAAGGTCCAGCGTGCATCATTGGAGTTTCAAGGATATACACTAGTATGGTTGGATCATCTTGTCAAGGAAAGAAGAAGAACCTTGGATCCAGCCATCACTACATGGGAACAAATGAAGGCCTTAATGAGAGCTCGTTTTGTACGTCAACATTATGCTAGGGAGTTGAGGTAAAGGTTGGAGAACCTTAAACAAGGAGCCATGAGTGCCGAAGAGGTCTACACCTCTATGCAAATGGCAATGGTGAAAGCTAATGTGGTTGAAGATGAGGAGTCTGCAATGGCTAGGTATCTACGTATTTTAAACTCATCTTTGGCTAATGAAATTGATTTGTATCCTTATAGTACCATGTGGAGCTGCTGCATTTGGCAATCAAAGCAGAGAAGAAGACAAAGGTTAGGAACCAAGGTGCCAAGACAAGCTTTGGAGCTACAAGCTCATGGAAAGCACAAAACAGCTGCCCCAAGGTTCCTACAGCCGTGAGCCTACATCCACCAAGGAGGACCGAAAAGCATCAACCATGGACCAAGGAGCACAAAGAAGGAGCTCAACACCTCATTCATCTTCTAGACCCTTGAATGAGCCTTCAAGTGGTCCTCAAGGGAGTACCTCTAACTCTACTCTTCGTTCTAGAGATATTGTGTGTTTTAATGTCAAGGTAGAGGTCATTACATGAGGGATTGTCCTAATAAGAAAATTCTGATTTTAAATCAATTTGGACAATATATATTATGTGATTATATTGTCGTTTCATCTACCTTTGCGGGAATCGAGGTCTACACCTAGTTTTGTTATAATCGTAGGTAAAATGGCACGTTTTGCATCAAAAAGGAGCAAAAAGAGCTATGGAGTCATTGGAGCTACATTCAGAAACTTAAGGAAACATTCAGGAAGCATAGCCATGGATTAGAGATTTACTTTGGACCAGATTTGAGAGATTTCACATTCAGTTGTGACTCACCTCGGTTGACTACAGAGTCACCTCGACCGAGGTGATCCAGAGGAGTCGACTCGACCGAGGTGAACACCTGGGACGCGGCGAGAATATTTTATTCTTGGCTGAGATCTTTTATCTTTGGAAAGAGGATCTTATATTTTTGGGCTGGATTCCTGGAAGGAAGAAGATAAGTTAGACCATATATTTTACCTATTTTTATGGGAAGAGATCTTTCTAAGATATCTTATCTTTGGAGAGTAATTTCCTATAAAAAGGGTCGGATTTCCCACAAATCCAACATCCGCTATCACCCGGAACAGCTTGCGTACATCCTAATACACTGCTGCAGCCATACTCCAGTTGGGAGGTTTGAAGAACCCTTTTGAAGGTTGAAGGAAGAAAGTCTATAGCTTTTATAGCTTTTTGAAGGGTTTTTGTAAGATCATCTTAGATTCCCTTCTCTGTTAATTGTCTTGTTGGATTTCTATCCAAGGAACGCTTGTTGCTTTTATAATTGATTCAGTTATTGAAGCCTTTCTCTTAAGGTTTTCTTGTTCAATTATTCTCTTTCTTCCCATATATTTGATTAATACTTTCATGATGATGAGTGGCTAATCTCTTTGTGTGATTCTAGGGTGATTGGTTGAAGGTTGTGGGAAAAACAATGATAGAATAATCTTAATCACAGTAGGACACTGAAAGTTCGAGTCTTTACCTTAACCCTAAGCATCTCGCTCAGTCGATGAACATCTCGGCCGGGGTGGAATTCTTCAGACCGAGGTGACTTATCTGATCCGAAACTGAGAGTTAAGTGTTAGAGTTTGCCAAATCCTATTCTTATTACACCTTTCCTGGTTCAATGCAAGCCTAGGATGAGACTTACCCGGTAATTCCTTAGTTTATTTACCTAAGATCATAAGTATAGGTAATAAAGGTTTATCCTTTATTGGGGTTTGAGTGTGCTTTCATCCCATCTATGTGAGTTAGCCTGAGACTTACCCGGTAAAGGTTATTCTATTCCCTTAGGTGGTGTGTTAGTTTGAGGTTATAGTTCTTTATCTTAATTCCTTGAGACTTACCCGGTAATAGGAGTTACGGTTTGGGATTAGTGAGTAGTGAGACTTACCCGGTGATCTATTCCACTTTAGTAACACCTTCCCTATGCAAAAACCTCAGCTTTGTCCGCTTATGTTTAGATCTTGAGTTGGAACCACAACTAGATGCTTTAATCCCTAGAATTGCATATTTCCTTTATTGAATTTTTATCATCTTTGATTGTTTTAATTTCTTTTGTGGTTAGTATTTTACAAAGCTTACCTATTCCGACTTTGTTTCACTAAGTCCCTGTGATCGACTCCTGGAATTCCTTGCTTTTTACTACGATTGATCCGTACACTGCGGGTTCGCATCCTTGTTTTAAGCTTACATCTAGGGTTATAAATTTAAAGCTTGCACACACCGTTTTGAGCGAACAAGTTTTTGGCGCCGTTGCCGGAGACTTGGTCTAGACCGAGCCTGTTGCGGTACGCTTTTGGGGCACTTGCCCCCGTGTCTACTAAACACTCTACTTGAGTGACTTTCACAGGTTCATTCTTAGGTTTATGCGAAGAACCCGCGCTGGGAAGGAAATCGTTCCTTACGATCCCGAACCAGAAAAGACATATAAACGACGCTTAAGAGAAGCGAAGATGGCCAACCAAGACAATCGCGATCTTGAGGCCGAATTGAAGGAGGCGTTAGAATAGCTACGCCTCAGCAGGGAAGAACTAAGGCAGGAGAAAGAAGAAACTCGCACCAGGATTGAAGCGATCGAAGCAGATATGGCAGCCTTACGAGACCCGTATCTACTTCGACCGAGGGAAGACACAGTTCCCGATCCTCGACCGATGCAGGTCCCAGTTCCAAATCCTTGACCGAGGCAGATCCCAGTACCTGATGCCCCGGCCGAGGTACTTCCCCCTCGGATACCAGTCCGAGGCGCTCTTTTTGCAGGAATCCCGCAAACCCTAGGTCAAAGGATGGACCCCAATCAACAACTGAGGCGTCCAGGAGTTAACCTAGGAGATCAAGCGGACCATGACTATGAACTTCGACCGCAAGTTCTTTCCAAGATTCACCAATGCCAGTTCGGAGGGCTAGAGAAGGAATCTCCACATCAGCATCTTCAAAACTATGAGATCTTGATGGAGACCTTGAGACCCTCAAGAATAGAAAATAACAACTACAAGCTAAGACCTTTTTACTTTTCTTTAAAAGATAGAGCTCTTACTTGGTATCAATCTCTTCCTCTAGGAAAAATCAGCACTTGGGAGGAGATGACTACGGAATTCTTGACTAAATTCTTTCCCCCCTCTAAGACCGCTGAAATGAAAGGGAAGATTAATACATTCATTATGAAGGACAAGGAGAGCTTGTCCAAGTCATGGGAGAGGTTTAAAGACATTCTTTTGGATTGCCCACATCATGGGATTCCAAAGATAGAGTTGTTGGAGATATATTTCAAGGGGCTGGACGGAAGCACCCAGTTCAACTTCCAACTACTTTCCGCCGGTACATTTATGGACATGGCGATTGACGAGGCTTGGGACTTTATTGAGAAGCAAGCTTTGCATATGGAGAAATATACCCACCGAGGAGCTGAAGGTGGAGTTAAAAGGGTTAACTTTCAAGATGCTCTGCCTAACAACAATCAACTCACGTCTTTGAAGAATGACGTGTAGCAATTGAAGGAACTCTTGGTTGCTCAAACCAAGAAGGAAGAACAATTACAACAACAATAGAGGATCCAACAGCAATAATTGGAGGGCAAACAACCAAAATTCGGGTAACAATCATTCTAACTCCAATTCTAACGATTCCTCTAATCCTTTCCTCTCTTCCCCTTATTCTTCTTCTTCTACTCCATTAAAGAGCCAGGGGCAAGGATCAAGTTCGTCCCAGCCGGAAAAGAAAGACGTCGTGCTGGATGCCATCTTGATCAAGCTTAGTGCTATGGAGACATCCATGACTTCATTTTCGAAGGCCCAAAAGGTCTTTGAACAACAACTTGATAGTAGGGCGAATGAAGCACCAAGAGATCCCGTACCTCGGTCGGTGCCTGTACCGACGAAGACCACCTCGGTCCAGGTGCAGTCGAAGAACACTTCGGCCGAGATGCCAACCGAGGTGGAGCCACAAAAAGCGGAGGGGAAAACTGAAGTTTATGTTCCACCTCCTGCATATAAACCACCACTTCCATTCCCCCAGTCAAGGGCCAGAGCACATCTAGACAAGCACTTTGGTAAGTTCCTTGACTTGATGAATAAACTACACATTAACATTCCTTTCCTTGATGCTATTCTAGGGATGCCTGCCTATGGGAAGTTCTTGAAAGAGATCCTATCAAGGAAGAGGAAACTGGAAGACTTTGGTGAAGTAAGGATGACATCTAAATCCTCGGAGCTTATTCAAATCATGAAGGAGAAGATGCCACCTAAGTTGAGAGATCCCGGCTCATTTTGCATTCCCATTCAAGTTGGGGATGTCACTTGTGAAGCCTTATGTGATCTAGGAGCCAGCGTGAGCATCATTCCGCTGGAGCTATGTGTTAAGATCGGACTTGGAGAGCCTAAGCCGGTGAAGATTCGATTATACATGGCGGATCGCTCCATTACCCATCCCGTGGGAATCTTGGAAGACGTTCCGGTTAAGTTAGGTAACTTCTATTTACCTATAGACTTTGTTGTACTTGACATTCCCGCAGATTATCTGGTTCCTATCATTCTCGGGAGGCCATTTCTAGCAACTTCGGGTTGCAATGTGGATTGTAAGAACGCCAAGTTGAAATTCCACATTGGCGCAGATGAAGTGGAGTTCGCATTACTTGCGGCCATGAAGGGAGAGCAGCTAGGCGATGATATCTTCAACATCTATGATGAAGAAGAATCAAGAGAATTGGTGAGCTCTATCCTTATTAGCGATCCACTTGAAAGAGTTATTAGTTTTAGCTTAATGGAGGAAGGTATAGATGCCTCTTGTGATGCAGATATACGGAGCTTAACGGCACTGGAAGAAGATCCAGGAGCTAAAATTGAGAAATTAATCCAGGAGACGAAGATCTCCAGTTTCGGCTCCAGCTACAGTACCTCGACCGAGGCACTTTCTGGACCAAGCGAGGCGACTGAAGAACATCTCGGTCAACGCCTCTGCGCCTCGACCGAGGTAGAAGGCGAGATGATTTCAACTGAGACTTCCGAAAGTCCAGTTTCTGGATCTACTCCACTGGAAGAAGGAAGCAAGGATCCCCCTCAAAAAGCACCCCTAGTTGTGGAGCTTAAACAACTCCCAAATCACTTGAGGTATGTCTTTCTTGGACCGGATTCCACTTATCCCGTTATTGTTAGTGCTTCCCTCTCCGAATCTGAATTGTCTAAACTAATGCATGTCCTGAGAAAGCATCAAAAGGCTTTGGGTTATACTATAGATGATCATATTGGCATTAAGCCTTCTTTCTGCATGCATAAAATTCTAATGGAGGACGATCATAAGACTTCACGGGAACCTCAAAGACAGTTAAATCCGATCATGAAAGAGGTGAAGAAGGAAATTCTTAAGTTGTTGGATGCAGGTATCACATATCCTATCTCGGACAGCAAATGGGTTAGCCCGGTGCATGTAGTTCCGAAGAAAGGAGGGATGACCGTTGTGACAAATAAGAACAACGAGTTAATCCCAACCAGGACCGTTACAGGCTGGAGGGTTTGCATTGATTATAGGAAGCTGAACACGGCCACTCGGTGATGTAGGACCATCACCGAGTGGATGATGTAGGACCATCACATGGAAGATATCAAGGTCCCATTACTAGAGCAAGAGCTAAGGAGATCCAAGAAGTTATGTCAAGGGAAGTGCTATTGCTTGAAACAATGCGTGAACCATTTAATTTCCATACATCATGTGTTAATCTTTTGGTGAATGTAGGAGCAAGCGAACCAAGCGAGGAGACCATGCCGACGTGCTCACTTCCCATGCAGCTCGAGGAGACCGTGCAGGCTGTTGCTCACGTCCAATGCAGCCCAAGAGCGAGGCTGTTGCTCACGCCCAATGCAGCCCAAGAGGAGGTTGTTGCTCACGCCCAATGCAGCCCAAGAGGAGGCTGTTGCTCACGCCCAATGCAGCCCAAGAGAAGGATATTGCTCATGTCTAAGGTAGCCCAAGAGGGGAGCAGTTGCTCACGTCAAAAATAGCCCAAGAGGGCAGCCAGCTGATCACGTTCAAAGAGGCCCAAGAGAGTAACAAGTCAGCCCATTCGGATGGCATTCGGATAGCCTATTTTTGCTCTTAAAATCGTCCAACTCAGCCAAGGAGTTGTTTGAATAAGTCAGCCTACTTTCATGCTGAATTAGTTGTTTGTTAGGTTGTTAGCTACATTAGAGGAAGCTCTCTTATTACCACCTTCCCACTAATGTTTTAATTTTCTTTTCTATATTTTGTCTAGATAAAAGAGTCTATATAGATAGCCTCTTTAGCTGCAGATTAGGTACGTTATTTCCATTGCTTAGAATTACAGATTGTAATCATTCACAAAATCAATCAAAGAACAAGAGAGTTTTTGGTTGGCATTGCTGTTGTTTGCTTGGCTGAGCTTGTTTGTGTCAACCGCCTTCGGATTGGTGCTTCGAGCCTTCACGAGTCCCTCTTTGTGCTAGTCCAGCCGGAGCTAGTGTAAAGTTGTATTGGAGACGGGTCTAGGGCATTCACAATTCGGGGTTTTGGCTCTTCAGCCTTGGTTCCTTCGTTGTCTCTCTTTGGTTCTTCTCTACACCTTCTTGCGCCATTCACCATCTACGTTTCATTCCGCATTCTGGATTCGCCTCATTCAGCCGGATTCGAGATCATTGTGCCTAGATCGACTCAATCACGGACAATTCCGTATCAGTTGGTATCAGAGCTCAGTTGGTACAATTGATCACTCCTTTCTTCTTTGTTAACCTATTGCTTATCCAATTGAGATTTAACTTGTGCTTGAACTGTGCAAATTCAAAAGCCGGACAACATCTTGAGGAGAGGTAAACACAAAACACAACAAAAGCAAAAAAAAGAGCTCGAACGCTGCATACACAATTCGGTAAACTGCTCTTCCACAAGTCTCGTTGCAATCAATTTCGGTTACCTTCTCTCCTACAAATCTTTGACAAAGTCTAAGAGATCTTTCAAAAAAAAAAAAAAAAGAACAATACACAAAACGGCTGGCATTTTTTATTAATCAAGCACAAGTAAACTCTTTCAAACAACTCAAAACGTCATTCTAAACACATTCACCGTACCTACACCAACCCAACGGTCAATACTCCAATTAGGGGTGTCTTCATTCATCTCCGACACTAACATCAGTTTCAGCAGTTCTAGTTCCAAAGGGTTGCTAAGAAGGTTCGGAAATCGCGATCTTAAGGTGTTGGATCCTTACAACTCGAGTCACCAGCTAGGCAATACCAACGAGAGTGTGAGCGATACACAAGTGAGATCTTTGCTTTTCTAACCTAACCGGTTCTTTGTTACTTGAGCATGTCCAGGTCCCTAAGTCCCAACAAGTCGAGTAGCGAGACCGTCACGCCTGAGATGATCAGTCTATTGAAACAATTGTCCGATTCCGTAGCTAACCTATCCAAACGAGTGGAGTCTATGGAAGCACGAACACCACCAGCCGGGACACCACCTTTGAGAACCAACAATGAGTTTGGCGGTCCTTCACGTGTTACTAGAGAGCCGGATCATCCGGATCAAGGTAGTTTACATTCCAACGAACCCCCTAATGCTTCTAACATGCCACCCTTTGTTGATAACTTTCAGCGACGGAATGAAGCTGCTTTCGAGGACCACACTTGGGAAGGTTACAATCGGCCATTCCAGCAGCCAAGGCAAGGACGAGAATGAGATAACTTTCGGCCCTATCAAGAGCAAGACGGACTCGGCAAAGTCAAAATCAAAATTCCCGTCTTTGAAGGAAAGTGTGATCCCGACGTCTACACGGAGTGGGAAACTAAAGTTGAGCAGATCTGGTTGTGTCACAACTTTAGCGAGCCTAGGAAGGTTCAGCTGGCCGATCTTGAGTTCCAAGGCTATGCTTTGGTATGGTGGGATCACGTAGTCAAAGAAAGAGTTCGAACATTGGATCCTCAAATCACCACATGGGAGCATATGAAGGCACTAATGAGGGCTCGGTTCGTTCCACATCATTATACCCGAGAGCTTAGACAACGGCTAGAAAATTTGAGACAAGGCTCGCTGAGTGTTGAGGAAGCCTATACGAATATGCAAGTTGCTATGGTGAAGGCTCTAGAGGTTGAAGAAAACACTATGGCAAGGTACCTTCGTATTCTGAATTCTAATTTGGCTAATGAGGTTGATATGTATCCATACAGCACCATGGAGCAATTACTACACTTGGCCATCAAGGTGGAAAGGAAGACTAAGGTGCGAAACCGGGAATACAAGCCACCTCATGGGTCGCCCAACACTTGGAAAGCACAAGGGAGCCGGCTGCTGCCTAACCACAACAAGGATCAAGGAGGCCGGAAGGAAGAGAGAAAATCGGCACCTATGGGCCAAGAAGGACAAAGAAAGTCGTCTACACCAGCCACTACACCACGATCCTTGAATGAGCCTTCGAGTGATCATCGAGGGAGTACTCCTATCTCTAACTCTAGAACTAAGTATTTTGTGTTTGAAGGTTTCTTATTAGTGGAAGAAGCCCATAAAGGAGGTTTAATGGGGCATTTTGGGAGGGAAAAAACTTATCACATGTTGCAAACTCACTTTTATTGGCCTCATATGTTAAGGGATGTAGAACACATGTTGAAAAGGTGCATTGAATGTCTTAAGGCCAAAGCTAGGGTACAACCCCACGGGCTGTATACACCCTTACCGACGCCTAATGGCCCTTGGGAGGACATAAGTATGGATTTCATTGTTGGACTACCTAGGACTAAGAAAGGAAGAGATTCCATTTTTGTGGTAGTAGATAGATTATCTAAAATGGCACATTTTATTCCATGTCATAAAACTGAAGATGCATATAATGTTGCTAATCTTTTCTTTAAGGAAATAGTGAGATTGCATGGAATACCTAAAACTATTGTTAGTGATAAGGATGTCAAGTTTTTGAGTTTCTTTTGGAAGACACTTTGGGGAAAAATGGGCACTAGATTACTATTTTCGACCTCTAGTCATCCCCAAACAGATGGGCAAACGGAAGTCACCATTAGGACCCTAACGACCCTCCTTAGAACCATGTTGAAAGATAACTTAAAAGAATGGGAAGACATGTTACCACATATTGAGTTTGCTTATAATCGCACCATGCATTCTTCCACTTCATTATCACCTTTCAAATGTGTTTATTGATTTAACCCTTTAACTCCTTTTGACTTATTACCGATTCCTCGAAAGGATCGAGTAGCTTTTGATGCTTTGGAACAAGTGGACTACATTAAGGAACTTCATGCTAAGACCAAGGCTGCACTTGACAAGAAAGGCGTTGAAACTGCAGCTCGGAATAACAAAGGATGTCGGAAAATGGTTTTCCAGCCCGCAACTTAGTTTGGCTACATCTAAGGAAAGAGCGGTTTCCAACAAAACGCCATTCCAAGCTAGCACCACGAGGAGATGGACCATTCAAAGTCTTACACCGGATTAATGACAATGCATATGTGTTGGACTTACCGGAAGAGTATGGAGTTAGCACCACTTTTAATGTAGGATATTTGAGCCCCTATGAAGGAGATTCGGAACAAGATGAAAATTCGGGGTCGAATTCTTTCCAAGAAGGAGTGGATGATGTAGGACCATCACATGGAAGCTATCAAGGTCCCATTACTAGAGCAAGAGCTAAGGAGATCCAAGAGGTTATGTCAAGGGAAGTGCTATTGCTTGACACAATGCGTGAACCATTTAATTTCCAAACATCATGTGTTAATCTTTTGATGAATGTAGGAGCAAGTGAACCAAGCAAGGAGACCATGCCAACGTACTCACTTCCCATGCAGCTCGAGGAGACCACGCAGGCTGCTGTTGCTCACATCCAATGCAGCCCAAGAGAGGAAGCTGTTGTTCACGCCAATGCAGCCCAAGAGGAGGTTGTTGCTCACGCCAATGCAGCCCATGCTCACGCCCAATGCAGCCCATGCTCACGCTCTGTTGCTCACGCCAATGCAGCCCATGCTCACACCCAATGCAGCCCATTCTCACGCCCAATGCAGGCCCAAGAGGAGGCTGTTGATCATGTTAAAGGTAGCCCAAGAGGGAGGCAAGCAAACACGTCCAATGTAGCCCAAGGAGGGAGCCAGCTGATCACTTTCAAAGAGGCCCAAGAGAGTAACAATTCAGCTCATTCGGATCATCATTTGGGCTCTTTAAACACATCCAAATCACTCATGGATCTCTTGAAAAATGCAGCCCATTCGGATAGCCCATTTGGCTCCTTAAAAGCGTTAAAAACGTCCAGCTTGCACTCCAAGGATAAGTTTGAATAATTCAGCCAATTTCCATGCTGATTAGTGGTTTGTTAGGTTGTTAGTTACATTAGAGGAAGCTCTCTTATTACCACCTTCCCACTAATGTTTTCAGCTTTCTTTTCTTTATTTTTGTCTAGATAAAAGAGTCTATTTATATAGCCTCTTTAGCTGCAGATTAGTTACGTTAAATCCATTGCTTAGAATTGCATTTGTAATCATTTCACAAAATCAATCAAAGAACAAGAGAGTTTTTGGTTGGCATTGCTGTTGTTGCTTGGCTGAGCTTGTTTGTGTCAAACCGCCTTCGGATTGGTGCTTCGAGCCTTCACGAGTCCCTCTTTGTGCTGGTCCAGCAGGAGCTAGTGTAACGTTGTATTGGAGACGGGTCTAGGGCAGTCACGATTGGGGTTTTGGCTCTTCAGCCTTGGTTCCTTCATTGGCTTTCTCTTTGGTTCTTCTCTCACCTTTCCTGCGCCATTCATCAACCTACGTCCATTCCGCATTCAGAAATCGCTTCATTCAGCCCGTTCGAGATCATTGTGCCTAGATCGACTCAAACACGGATTAACACCGTATCAGACGTGCTCACTTCCCATGCAGCTCGAGGAGACCATGCAGGCTGTTGCTCACGTCCCATGCAGTCCAGGAGAAGAGACTGTTGCTCACGCTAATGCAGCCCAAGAGGAGGTTGTTGCTCACGCCAATGCAGCCCAAGAGGAGGCTGTTGCTCACGCCCAATGCAGCCCAAGAGGAGGCTGTTGCTCACGCCCAATGCAGCCCAAGAGGAGGCTGTTGATCACGTCCAAAGCAGCCCACGAGGTTAGTCTGCTGCTCACGTCCAAGGCAGCCCAAGAGCAAAGGGAGGAGACGTCCAAGGCAGACCAAGAGCAAAGGGAGGAGATGCGCACGTCCAAAACAGCCCAAGAGGGCAGCCAGCTGATCAAGTTCAAAGAGGCCCAAGAGAGTAACAATTCAGCTTATTCGGATCATCATTTGGGCTCTTTAAACACATCCAAATCACTCATGGATCTGTTGAACAATGCAGCCCATTCGGATAGCCCATTTGGCTCTTAGAAATCGGCCAGCTCACTCCCAAAGATATGTTTGAATAATTCAGCCTATTTCCATGCTGATTAGTGGTTTGTTAGGTTGTTAGCTACATTAGAGGAAGCTCTCTTATTACCACCTTTCCACTAATGTTTTCAGCTTTCTTTTCTTTATTTTTGTCTAGATAAAAGAGTCTATTTATATAGCCTCTTTAACTGCAGATTAGTTACGTTATTCCCAATTGCTTAGAATTACATTTGTAATCATTTCACAAAATCAATCAAAGAACAAGAGAGTTTTTGGTTGGCATTGCTGTTGTTGCTTGGCTGAGCTTGTTTGTGTCAACCGCCTTCGGATTGGTGCTTCGAGCCTTCACGAGTCCCTCTTTGTGCTAGTCCAGCCGGAGCTAGTGTAAAGTTGTATTGGAGACGGGTCTAGTGCAGTCACGATTGGGGTTTTGGCTCTTCAGCCTTGGTTCCTTCATTGACTCTCTCTTTGGTTCTTCTCTCACCTTTCCTGCGCCATTCATCACCTACGTTCCATTCCGCATTTTGAAATCGCCTCATTCAACCGGATTCGAGATCATTGTGCCTAGATCGACTCAATCACGGATTAACACCGTATCATCATGCTTAGCCCCTCATATACACTTTTGCCTCCCTTTACCTATCCGGGAATTTGGAAGCAAGCAAAGTGGTGAAAGCAAGTGAAGTAAAAGTTGAGAAGTTGGCTGGAAGTGAAAGTGTTAGAAAGCAATAAATAGGTTTGGGGAAGTGATGTAGGACCATCACATGGAAGCTATCAAGGTCCCATTACTAGAGCAAGAGCTAAGGAGATCCAAGAGGTTATATCAAGGGAAGTGCTATTGCTTGACACAATGCGTGAACCATTTAATTTCCATACATCATGTGTTAACCTTTTGGTGAATGTAGGAGAAAGCGAACCAAGCAAGGAGACCATGCCGACGTACTCACCTTCCATGCAGCTCGAGGAGACCATGCAGGCTGCTGTTGCTCACATCCAATGCAGCCCAGGAGAGGAGGCTGTTGTTTACGCCAATGCAGCCCAAGAGGAGGCTGTTCCTCATGCCAATGCAGCCCATGCTCACGCCCAATGCAACCCATGCTCACGCCCTGCTGCTCACGCCAATGCAGCCCATGCTCACGCCCAATGCAGCCCATGCTCACGCCCAATGCAGCCCATGCTCACGCTGTTGATCATGTCAAAGGTAGCCCAAGAGGGAGGCAAGCAAACACGTCCAATGCAGCCCAAGGAGGGAGCCAGCTGATCACTTTCAAAAAGGCCCAAGAGAGTAACAATTCAGCTCATTCGGATCATCATTTGGGCTCTTAAAACACATCCAAATCACTCATGGATCTGTTGAACAATGCAGCCCATTCGGATAGCCCATTTGGCTCCTTAAAACGTTAAAAACGTCCAGCTTGCACTCCAATGATAAGTTTGAATAATTCAGCCAATTTCCATGCTGATTAGTGGTTTGTTAGGTTGTTAGCTACATTAGAGGAAGCTCTCTTATTACCACCTTCCCACTAATGTTTTCAGCTTTCTTTTCTTTATTTTTGTCTAGATAAATGAGTCTATTTATATAGCCTCTTTAGCTGCAGATTAGTTACGTTAAATCCATTGCTTAGAATTGCATTTGTAATCATTTCACAAAATCAATCAAAGAACAAGAGAGTTTTTGGTTGGCATTGCTGTTGTTGCTTGGCTGAGCTTGTTTGTGTCAAACTGCCTTCGGATTGGTGCTTCGAGCCTTCACGAGTCCCTCTTTGTGCTGGTCCAGCAGGAGCTAGTGTAACGTTGTATTGGAGACGGGTCTAGGGCAGTCACGATTGGGGTTTTGGCTCTTCAGCCTTGGTTCCTTCATTGGCTTTCTCTTTGGTTCTTCTCTCACCTTTCCTGCGCCATTCATCAACCTACGTCCATTCCGCATTCAGAAATCGTTTCATTCAGCCCAGTTCGAGATCATTGTGCCTAGATCGACTCAATCACGGATTAACACCGTATCAGTTGGTATCAGAGCTTAGTTGGTACAATTGATCACTTCTTCTTCTTGTTAACCTTATTGCTTATCCAATTGAGATCTAACTTGTGCTTGAAGTGTGCCAATTCAAAAGCCGGACAACATCTTGAGGAGAGGCAAACACAAAACGAAAACAAAACAAAAGAGAAAGCTCAAACGCTGCATACACGTTCGGTAACCCTATCTGCAATCAATTACGGTTACTTCTCTCTGCTACAAATCTTTGACAAAGTCTAAGATATCTTTAAAAAAATGAAAAAAGAAAAAAGAAAACACTACAAAAAACGGCTGGCCCTTTCTTTTTATTAATCAAGCACAAGTCGACTCTTTCAATCAGCTCAAAACGTCATTCTAAACACAATTTACCATACCTACACCAACCCAACAGTCAATACTCCAATTAGGGGTGTCTTGATTCATCTCCGACACTAACATTCAGTTTCAGCAGTTCTAGTTCCAAAGGGTTGCTAAGAAGGTTCGGAAATCGCGATCTTAAGGTGTTGGATCCTTACAACTCGAGCCACCAGCTAGGCAATACCAACGAGAGTGTGAGCGATACACAAGTGAGATCTTTGTTTTTCTAACCTAACCAGTTTCTTTGTTTGTTACTTGAGCAAGTCCAGGTCCATAAGTCCCAGCAAGTCGAGTAGCGAGACCGTCACGCCTGAGATGATCAGTCTATTGAAAAAATTGTCCGATTCCGTAGCTAACCTATTCAAACGAGTGGAGTCTATAGAAGCACGAACACCACCAGCCGGAACACCACCTTTAAGAGCTAACTACGAGTTTGGTGGTCCTTCACGTGTTACTAGAGAGCCGGATCAGCCGGATCAAGGTAATGTACATTCTAATGTATTTCCTAATGCTTCTAACATGCCACCATTTGTTGATGACTTTCAGCGACGGAATGAAGTTGAGGACCACACGTGGGAGGGCTACAATCGGCCATTCCAGCAGCCAAGGCAAGGACGAGACAACCTTCGACCCTATCAAGAGCAAGACGGACTCGGAAAGGTCAAAATCAAAATTCCCGCTTTTGAAGGAAAGTGTGATCCCGACGTCTACACGGAGTGGGAAACTAAAGTTGAGCAGATTTGGTTGTGTCACAACTTCAGCGAGCCTAGGAAGGTTCAACTAGCAGCTCTTGAGTTCCAAGGCTATGCTTTGGTATGGTGGGATCACGTAGTCAAAGAAAGAGTTCGAACCTTGGATCCTCAAATCAGCACATGGGAGCATATGAAGGCATTAATGAGGGCTAGGTTCGTTCCACCTCACTATACCCGAGAGCTTCGACAACAGCTGGAAAATTTGAGAAAAGGCTCACTGATACGGTGTTAATCCGTGTTTGATTCGATCTAGGCACAATGATCTCGAAATGGACTGAATGAGACGAATTCAGTAGGCGGAGTGAAACGAAGATGATGAATGGCGTAGGAGGGTGAGAGAAGAACCAAAGAGAAAGCCAATGAAGGAACCAAGGCTGAAGAGCCAAAACGATTTCTTATCTATGAGTGGCTACCATCAAGTTAAGCCAAAAGGCATTACTAGCCACTCATAGAGACCAAATTTTGTTTTAAAAGCTGTATTGGAGACGGGTCTAGGGCAGTCACGATTGGGGTTTTGGCTCTTCAGCCTTGGTTCCTTCATTGGCTCTCTCTTTGGTTCTTCTCTCACCTTTCCTGCGCCATTCATCAACCTACATCCATTCCGCATTCAGAAATCGTTTCATTCAGCCCGGTTCGAGATCATTGTGCCTAGATCGACTCAATCACGGATTAACGCCGTATCAAGAAGTCAATCATGATGATGAGTAACTCGGCACCATTCACATAGCCGGGTGTTTGTGTCTTGCCAAAGTCGGATTGAGCGATATTCCTAACGGGTCATGGTATGTGCATCAAGGGTTTGATGCATCTCAAGAAATTGATCATTGTTGATTTCCTAGGCTTCGGTTATTGTGCACGTCTGTCCATGCATCCCAAAAAGTAAAGTAAAAAAAGAAAAAGTGTGAAATAAGCAAAGCTTATTGGTGGAAGATGTTGAAAGTCTAAGTGAAAGTGAAGTGATATCCTTTTCCCGGATTCTAGCACCACATTACCTCATATACATCCCTACCCTACACGTTTCTTGACCTTTCTTTTGGGAAGCCCTTGAGACCTCGAGCTTGTTGATTGACTTAGTGGTTTAAACTGGATTATGCATGATTAATTTCGATAATTATGATTTATTATGCATTCTATGATTTTATGCAAAGATGAACAACTTTCTTATATTTACAAAATGTTTTGATCATATTTTGATTTTAAATTCCATGAAGCTCTTAGAGTGATCTATGATTGTAGCACACCATTAAAATGTTTTGAAAGACTTTTTCATTGATCTTTATGACTTATAATCCATTCTATCTTGTATTTTATATGCGGAACTTGCTTGGGGACAAGCAAGGGGCTAAGTATGGGGTATTTTGATAGCATAAATTATTGTCTATATTTTGGGGCCTGTTTAGACGTTTTATCTTCAATAAATCTGCATGTTTGTATATATATTATGTGATTATATGCGGAACTTGATGGCACGTTTTGCATCAAAAAGGAGCAAAAGGAGCTATGGAGTCATTGGAGCTACATTCAGGAACTTAAGGAAACATCCAGGAAGCATAGCCATGGATTAGAGATTCACTTTGGACCAGATTTGGGAGATTTCACATTCAGTTGTGACTCACCTCGGTTGACTACAGAGTCACCTCGATCGAGGTGATCCAGAGGAGTCGACTCGACCGAGGCGAACACTTGGGACGCGGCGAGAATATTTTATTCTTGGCTGAGATCTTTTATCTTTGGAAAGAGGATCTTATATTTTTGGGCTGGATTCCTGGAAGGAAGAAGATAAGTTAGACCATATATTTTACCTCTTTTTATGGGAAGAGATCTTTCTAAGATATCTTATCTTTGGAGAGTAATTTTCCTATAAAAAGGGTCGGATTTCCCACAAATCTGACATCCGCTATCACCCGGAACAGCTTGCGTACATCCTAATACACTGCTGCAACCATACTCCAGTTGGGAGGTTTGAAGAACCCTTTTGAAGGTTGAAGGAAGAAAGTCTATAGCTTTTATAGCTTTTTGAAGGGTTTTTGTAAGATAATCTAGGATTCCCTTCTTTGTTGATTGTCTTGTTGGATTTCTATCCAAGAAACGCTTGTAGGTTTTATAATTGATTCAGTTATTGAAGCCTTTCTCTTAAGGTTTTCTTGTTCAATTATTCTCTTTCTTCCCATATATTTGATTAATACTTTCATGATGATGAGTGGCTAATCTCTTTGTGTGATTCTAGGGTGATTAGCTGAAGGTTGTGGGAAAAACAATGATAGAATAATCTTAATCACAGTAGGACCCTGAAAGTTCGAGTCTTTACCTTAACCCTAAGCATCTCGCTCAGTCGATGGACATCTCGGCCGGGGTGGAATTCTTCTGACCGAGGTGACTTATCTGATCCGAAACTAAGAGTTAAGTGTTAGAGTTTGCCAAATTCTGTTCTTATTACACCTTTCCTGGTTCAATGCAAGCCTAGGATGAGACTTACCCGGTAATTCCTTAGTTTGTTTACCTAAGATCATAAGTATAGGTAATAAAGGTTTATCCTTTATTGGGGTTTGAGTGTGCTTTCATCCCATCTATGTGAGTTAGCCTGAGACTTACCCAGTAAAGGTTGATTCTATTCCCTTAGGTGGTGTGTTAGTTTGAGGTTATAGTTCTTTATCTTAATTCCTTGAGACTTACCCGGTAATAGGAGTTACGGTTTGGGATTAGTGAGTAGTGAGACTTACCCGGTGATCTATTCCACTTTAGTAACACCTTCCCTATGCAAAAACCTCAGCTTTGTCCGCTTATCTTTAGATCTTGAGTTGGAACCACAACTAGATGTTTTAATCCCTAGAATTGCATATTTTCTTTATTGACTTTTTATCATCTTTGATTGTTTTAATTGCTTTTGTGGTTAGTAATTTACAAAGCTTACCTATTCCGACTTTGTTTCACTAAGTCCCTGTGATCGACCCTTGGAATTCCTTGCTTTTTACTACGATAGACCCGTACACTGCGGGTTCGCATCCTTGTTTTAAACTTACATCTAGGGTTATAAATTTAAAGCTTGCACACAACGTTTGGAGCAAACACATGAAAATGGTGATAACACCCACCTTAATGGATTGCATGAAATTGGTAGTGATAGTGATGAGGGCATTGAATATGAGCATGGGGAATCATTAATAGCTAGAAGAACTTTGCATGCTAATCTAGCTCCGTGTGAGGATAATCAAAGAGAGAACCTTTTTCATACTAGATGTCTAATTAAAGGGAAGGTGTGTTATATGATCATAGATGGAGGTAGTTGTTGCAATATAGCTAGCACTGATTTGATTAATAAGTTGCAAATTACCACATTTTATCACCATAGGCCTTACAAATTGCATTGGATGAATGATTGTGAAGAATTAAAAGTAAATAGGCAAGCTAGAGTTACTATCACTTTAGGTAGCTATGAGGACACCATCACTTGTGATGTAGTTCCCTTGCAAGCTTGTCATATTCTTTTGGGACGTTCATGGCAATTTGATAGGAGAGTTAAGCATGATGGTTTTACTAATAGGCATACCTTTGAGTTTAATGGTCAAACACTAACTCTTAAGCCTATGACACCATTGCAGATTGCTGAATTTTATGAGAAGAAGAAGGAGTTGAGTGTGGAGAAAAATGAGGTGAAAAAGAGAGGGGATAGCTCACGGTCTAATACAAAACCCATGGCCAAGATTAGTGACTTTGAGTGATGAAGCCAAGGCCACCCTACCTAAGCCTATCCTAGCTATCCTAGATGAGTTTAGTGATGTGTTTCCTGACGAGATTTCGGCTGGCCTTCCACCTTTTAGTGGTATTGAGCACCAAATAGATCTTATTCCCGGTGCTACACTCCCAAAACGTCCAGCCTATAGGATGAACCCTAAGGAGAGCCAAGAGATCCAAAACTAAGTCCAAGAACTCCTAGATAAGGGTTATGTAAAGGAGAGTTTGAGTCCTAGTGCCATTCCCGTCCTCTTAGTACCTAAGAAGGACAATACATGGAGGATGTGTGTTGATTGTAGAGCCATCAACAACATCACCATTAAGTACCGCCATCCTATCCCAAGTTTAGATGACATGTTAGATGAGTTGAATGGAGCCACATTGTTCTCTAAGATAGATCTTAGGAGTGGTTATCACCAAATCAGAATGAGGGAGGGAGATGAGTGGAAAACGGCATTCAAGACCAAGTTTGGTCTTTATGGGTGGCTAGTGATGCCATTTGGTTAACCAATGCTCCTAGCACATTTATGAGATTGATGAATCACGTGTTGAGACACTACATTGGTAGTTTTGTTGTGGTTTACTTTGATGACATCCTCATCTATAGTAAGTCACTTGAAGAGCATGAGGAACATTTGAGGGAAGTACTTGCAACTCTTAGAATTGAATATTTGTATGCTAATTTGAAGAAATGTGAGTTTAGTACTAATCAAGTTGTTTTTCTTGGTTTTGTAGTGAGAACAAGAGGTCTAGAGGTGGATGGAGAGAAGATCAAGGCAATCCAGGAATGGCCTACTCCCGCAACCGTCGGTCAAGTGAGGAGTTTCCACGGCCTAGCAACCTTCTATAGACGTTTTGTGCGAGATTTCAGCACCATAGCAGCCCCACTCATGTCCTTGACAAAGAAGAAGGTGCCATTTGTGTGGGGAGATGCTCAAGAGAAGGCGTTTAAGGAGTTGAAGTGGCGGCTGTCCCATGCACCTATCCTAGCTCTTCCGGACTTCACCAAACCTTTTGAGGTCGAGTGTGATGCTTCGGGTATTGGCATTGGAGGAGTACTCATGCAAGAGGGTAAGCCACTAGCCTTCTTTAGTGAGAAATTAAAGGGAGCATGTTTAAACTACTCGACCTATGATAAAGAACTTTATGCATTGTTTAGAGTATTAAAAACATGGCAACATTATTTATGGCCTAGTGAGTTTGTCCTACATACCGATCATGAGTCCTTAAGAAATTTTAGGAGTCAAGATAAGTTAGATAGGAGACATTGTAGATGGATGGAGTTTATAGAAACTTTTCCTTATATCATAAAGTATAAAAAGGGCAAGGATAATGTTGTAGCTAATGCTCTCTTTAGGAGACATTCTTTAATCACAACTATGAATTCTAAGGTCTTAGGTTTCTATTATATTAAGGATTTATATGTTGATGATTCTGATTTTGGAGACATATTTAAGCAATGTGCATCTAGAGGAGCCTTTGATAAGTATTACTTGTTTGAGGGTTTTCTATTTAGAGTTGATAAAGTGTGCATTCCTAAGTGTTCCCTTAGGCTATTACTTGTTGAGGAAGCCCATATGGGAGGCTTAATGGGGCATTTTGGGAGAGATAAGACTTATCATATGCTGCATTCACATTTTTATTGGCCTCATATGCTTAGAGATGTAGAGAACTTACTTAAGAGATGTCTTTTGTGTTTAAAGGCTAAGACTAGATTGAAACCTCATGGATTGTATACCCCCTTACCCACGCCTAAGTCACCTTGGGAGGATATTAGTATGGACTTCATTGTTGGGTTACCTAGGACTAAGAAGGGGAGAGATTCGATTTTTGTGGTAGTAGATCGATTTTCTAAAATGGCCCATTTTATTGCTTGCCATAAGACTGATGATGCTTATAATGTAGCTAACTTGTTCTTTAGGGAAATTGTTAGATTACATGGAGTACCTAGGACTATAGTGAGTGATAGGGATGTTAAGTTTCTTAGTTTCTTTTGGAAAACTCTTTGGGGTAAATTAGGGACGAAGTTGCTGTTTTTGACTTCTAGTCATCCTCACATGGATGGTCAAACCAAAGTAACTAATAGGACGTTAACAACCATTTTGAGGGCTGTTTTAAAAGATAATTTGAAAGCTTGGGAAGATGTCTTGCCTCATGTTGAATTTGCATATAATCGTACATTACATTCTTCTACTAATCTAACTCCTTTTGAGTGTGTCTATGGGTCGAATCCTTTGACCCCTTTTGATCTTATACCGTTGCCCATAGCGGAGCGAGTAGATTTTAATGTAGAAAAACAAGTGGAGAAGGGGAGGCAAGTGGCGGCCAAGGCTAATAGGAACCGCAAGCAAGTGTTGTTCGAACCGGGAGGCCTCGTGTGGCTCCATTTAAGGAAGGATTGGTTCCCGGAAAGGCGCAAGTCCAAGCTATCACCTAGGGGAGACGGACCATTCAAAGTACTACGTAAGGTTGGCGACAATGCTTATGTACTAGAGCTTCCGGAGGACTATTAACGTAGGAGATCTAAGTCCCTTTGAGTCAAGTGATGTGGATGGTGATGATTCGAGGACGAATCCTTCCCAAGAAGGGGAGTATGATGAGGGACCATCACCAACAACCCCTACTAGTCCTACAATGCAAGGGCCAATCACTAGATCAAGGGCAAGAGCAATTCAAGAGGAGGTGTCCAACTTGTTGGTGTCCTTAGCTCCTAAGGAGACCATTGACAATCCATTGCTGAATGAGGCTTCCTTAGTCACGTTAATGACGATTCCCGATGACTTGGACGTGGAAGGGAGACCATGCACATGTGATTTGGAGCCATGCAAAAGCAAAGAAGGGACACTTGTTCCGGAATTGCAAGAAATGGAAGATTGAGGCTTTTGGAGCTTCTTTTGTATTTTATATCATCTTTTGGTATAAAATGAAAGACTTTTTATAACCTTTAGGTTCAAAACATTTTAAGGGTTATTTTTATTTGTTTTAGTTATTTTATTGTCTTTTTGACAAACGTTTCTCCTTTTTTAGATAGGAGGCTTTCTAGGCATATAAAAAGCCTCCCTTAGCTTCTTTCCAGATTTGATAGATTTTAGCAAAACTTGATAAACCGCCTCTTTGAGAGCTTTTGTTCCTATTCAGAAAATTCAATCAATAAAGCGAGACATTGATTGAATTGTTGTGAATCCCTACTAGATTGTTCTTGTGTGTGTTAATCTCTTTAGAGATTGATGCTACTAGTAAATACTAGTCCCTCCTTGTGCTTGTCTCCATTGAAGGCTTGAGGTTATAGAAGAAAGGGTTGAAGGCATCATCTTGCTTGGGTTTTGATCAATCTGATCAAGGTTCTTGTAAGGGAGTCGTTTGGTTCTTTTGGATCTACTTCTACCAAACATTCCACATTCCATTCCATTCTCTTTCTTCCCTTTTGTCCAACGTCATTTCTGGTTCTAAACAATCTGATTTTGCGTGCCATTTGTCAAGGAAAACGTCCATTGCTGGTCTTCAAGGATTCCCAATCTAGATCTAGTCATTTGCGGCCTCAACCCGCATCAAAGTGGTATCATATGATGAGGGACCATCACCAGCAGCCCCTACTAGTCCTACAATGCAAGGTCCAATCACTAGATCAAGGGCAAGAGCAATTCAAGAGGAGGTGTCCAACTTGTTGGTGTCCTTAGCTCCTAAGGAGACCATTGACGATCCATTCCTGACTGAGGCTTCCTTAGTCACGGTAATGACGATTCCCGATGACTTGGACGTGGAAGGGAGACCATGGACACGTGATTTGGAGCCATGCAAAAGCAAAGAAGAGACACTTGTTCCGGAGTTGCAAGAAATGGAAGATTGAGGCTTTGGGAGCTTCTTTTGTATTTTATATCATCTTTTGGTATAAAATGAAAGACTTTTTATAACCTTTAGGTTCAAAACATTTTAAGGGTTATTTTTATTTGTTTTAGTTGTTTTATTTGTTTTATTGTCTTTTTGACAAATGTTTCTCCTTTTTTAGATAGGAGGCTTTCTAGGCATATAAAAAGCCTCCCTTAGCTTCTTTCCAGATTTGATAGATTTTAGCAAAACTTGATAAACCGCCTCTTTGAGAGTTTTTGTTCCTATTCAGAAAATTCAATCAATAAAGTGAGCCATTGATTGAATTATTGTGAATCCTTGCTAGATTGTTCTTGTGTGTGTTAATCTCTTTAGAGATTGGTGCTACTAGTCAATACTAGTCCCTCCTTGTGCTTGTCTCCATTGAAGGCTTGTGTAAGGTTATAGAAGAAAGGGTTGAAGGCATCATATTGCTTGGGTTTTGATCAATCTGATCAAGGTTCTTGTAAGGGAGTCGTTTGGTTCTTTTGGATCTACTTCTACCAAACATTCCACATTCCATTTCATTCTCTTTCTTCCCTTTTGTCCAACGTCATTTCTGGTTCTAAACAATCTGATTTTGCGTGCCATTTGTCAAGAAAAACGTCCATTGTTGGTCTTCAAGGATTCCCAATCTAGATCTAGTTATTTGCGGCCCCAACCCGCATCAGGAGGTTTATAAGCTGGGGGAGGAATGTAGACATCTTCCTTCTACTTTCCCTTGTCTTTCTCCTTCTCTTTCTCTTTGGGAACTTCAACGAATTTGGGCTGTGGATCGGTGGTTGTTGCTCCACTTCTCGTTGTGATTGCCTTCACCCTTCCTTTAGGAATATCTTCCGTCTTTCCAGGAAGTTTTCCTTGATCTCTTGGAACTTCTCCAGCCTTGCTAAATACTTGGTTCTCTAAATCTTTTTGTGCTTTATCAACCGAGGTAATGTAGTTATCCAATCCTTGTATCTTTCCCAAGAGCGTTTCCAGCATAGGGTCGGGTCTATCCTTCTCCGGTTTGCTTGAGTTATTCGACGTTTGCCCCTGAATTTTCAAAGGGGTAGAAGAAGAAGAAGAAGGAGGTGTTAGTGAATTTTCAGCATGTGAATAGGGATTACCGGAATTTTGTTGGTTGGATCGCCAATTGTTGTTGGCGTTCCTATTGTTGTTGTTGTTGTTCCAGTTATTGTTCTGGTTGTTGTTCCAATTTCCTTGATTGTTGTTCACCCTTCCTAAGTAGCCAACATCTTGCTCCTTTATCTTTTGAAGGCTGAATTTCATGACTTCCTTCAGCTCTTTGATTTCCTTGTTGAGGGAGAAAATTTGAGCTTGAGCTGCTGAATTCAATGCTGCTCCTTGATCTCCGGAACTTCGATTCCCATCATCGGCTTTCCTATGGGAATATCTCTCAATTACTTGGGCTTGCTTCTCAATGAAGTCCCAAGCATCATCTTCACTCATATCCATGAATGTACCACAAAAGTGAGATTGCAATTTGAATTATGTTTCTACATCCAACCCTTTATAGTAGATCTCCAATAATTCCAGCTTTGAAATGCCATGGTGTGGGCAATCCAATAGAAGATGTTGAAACCTTTCACAAGATTTAAACAAGCTTTCGTTAGGTTTCATATAAAAAGCATTTATCTTACCTCCTAATTCCGCTGTTTTGGATGGCAGAAAGAACTTGGTCAGGAATTCTGAAGTCAAATCCTCCTAGGTGTTTAGTCTTCCAACTGGAAGAGCTTCATACCAAGCTAAAGCCTTGTCCTTCAAAGAGAAAAAGAACGGTTTCAACTTGTAATTGTTGTTTACAACCCTCTTCGGCTTCATTGACTCCATAACAATTTCAAAATTTTGTAGATGTTGGTGTGGAGATTCAGCACCCGTTCCACCAAACTGACTTTGGCGGACCATGGTGGTAACTTGCGGGCTAAACCCGAATTCGTGGGCGTCTTGACCTCCAAAATTCACACCCAAACGGCGTTGTTGCTGAATTGAGTCCATCCATTGCCCAAGAGTTCGTGATTCATCCACGACATCAGTAGCTCTCATATCTATAGCGGGAATGCGAGGATCAACATATGCTCGAGAATTATCACGGGCTGGCGGGTTTAATGGTGGAATATCCTCTAGCTCCGGCATGTCATCATCATCGGATGAATCTGCTCTAGATGATCTAGATAATCTAGCTTTCCTACTCCCGGTGCCTTTATCTAATTGCATTTGTAGAACCATCGCTCTTAGCTCATCCATTTGAGCTTGATACCGCTCTCTATCAGCACGAGCAACAGCTTGCTCCTCAAGACGTAGTCTTTCACTTTTATTCAATTGAGATCTAGTCTCATCCAACTCTTGTTGGTTGTTCCTTTCGTTGTGTTCAGCCATCCTTTTTTCCTTAACTTTTTCTTCAAAGTTTTCTCAGGTTCGGGATCAGAAAGAACGAGGTCTCTCGCTGATCTGACCTTCGCATACACCTAAAAATTATGCAAAATTACTCAAATAGATAGGTCAAATAACAAGAGCAAAGCTCCCAAGCTCGACAACCGAGAGCCGAATTTGGCCTAAACCAAGTCCCCGGCAACTGTGCCAAAAACTTGTTCGCTCGAAAGTGTGCATGCAAACCTTAAATTTATTTAACTGAAATTAAAGCAAAGCGAACCCACAGTGTACGGATCGGCGTAGTAAAGTAAGAATTCCAGAGTATCCAACTCAGGGAATTGGGGGGAACAAAATCAGTTCACAAAGTTGTCAAGCAATAAAATAGAAGCTTTTCTAAGATAATTGGGAAAACAACGATGCTAAAGATCCGGATATCCAATTATGGCAATTAATTCAAGATATTCTAAGGATATAAGGACAGAGTCGGGATTGCAAAGGTATATCTAATGTAAGGTTATGTACGGCGAAGTTCCAAAACCCTATATGTCTCACCCAAAGGCTCTCTCTATAAAGGTTGTTGAGGCTGCAGTATAGAAAGGATCAAATGATAAGAATTACTCTCAAACACCCATGCCCAAACCCAAGGGAATCAAAGATAAGCCAAACCGGTTAAGGTTGTGACACTCAAACCCGAAGTAGAGGATGTTGAGTCTCACTACAACCTAGAAAAGGTAAGTCAAGGCTAGATTAAAGCAAATCTTTAACTTTGGATCAAAGCAAAAGCAAAGGATGTACGATAGAGGAAAGCACGACCAGATCTTGAGGAACCACGGCCGTGGAACACAAGAACAGGTCGTGGAAAAGGTTGACGACGAGGTTTCTCGCAACTCTCAGGGTCCAATCTGCTATGGTTCAATATATCATCATCTATGCCACAACTATCAACCCTTCACCTTAGAATCGCTAAAGTTTTTTAGCCAATAATCATCATTGTAAAATCAACAATCAAATAAGAAAGGCATAAAGATTAGAACTTTGAAACCTTATTGAAAAACACCGAAATCAATCTTAATAAAACTAATAACTTGCCAATGCGTTCAATGAATAGGGGAATAGAGTAAGAATCTCTCACAATACACAAGGAACAAAGAAGAACGGAATGTCAATCCGTCTTCAATTGACACCCTAAGATATTTCTCCATGTATGCAATCTCAAGTGCGTCCTTTTTGGAATCTTCCCTGAACGCAATAAGATCTTCTTAAGCAATGCTTCCAAAATGTACTCCGTGTGGGATTTATGCGAACTCCCTTTTATCTCCTTGCCTCTGCCTTCTGATAGGGAAAAATAGGGTTATGAAAGCCCAATGAACGCTGCTGACGTGGCAAATATGACACGTGGCGACCGTTATAAAAATCACGGTCTAGTACAAACATCCACGGCCGTGAAATTGGTCGTGGAACCTTTTTGTTGCTCTCGAACTTGTTTTCCACGCCCTCAATGCCTAAACCACGGTCGTGGTTTCTCATTTTGACCGTGGAAACTCCAATTCCCTTGCAAAAGCCTTTGTTTCGTAAAGCTCTCTAATCATGCTCCTTCCTTAGCTTCTATAATGCATCCTCTTGATTCCTAGCACGATTCATCAATTTTACCAGTGGATAGTTGTCGATCTTCAGTAGATGTGTCGATAGAAAAATGATCAAAGATCTTGGGCAGAAGGTTCATAAGACAAAGGGATAGCTCTTTTGGAGTTAACAGTATGGACCATGTGATTTAAGATTAGGTTAGGCACATCATTATCTAATCAGTCATGATTAGGTGAATCAGTTGTAAAGACTGATTTGTCAACAACTCTCTTGAATTAGCTCAAGGGATAACACATCTAACCAAAATGGTAAAACTAATTTTAGCATCTAGGGTTAGGGAAGTATGAGTGAGTTGACGGGATGTGGAGTTAGAAACTAGAAATTTCTCTTTGGGAAGGCGAACACTGTCTGACCGCGAGGGGGGTGTGTGTAAAAAAGATTTGTAGGAATTCCTAAAATCTCACATAAAACAGTGGAAATGAGAGAAATTGGTGTACCTTTAACAAACGTTTCAAGGGTGAGAATCCCCTTTTCCCGTTTTGTGATGAGGTTTACATAGAACAATCTTGTGAGTCTTGGGAATGCAGAATCTACAAGGTTCAAAATCTTCCAGATTGAAGAATTTTTCAACATTGAGATGTAGGGAATCTGAAGAGACTCCAATACGTCGGTGTCCACCATATCACACATACAGATGGGACGATTGTGAAACCCATCCAGCCAAGATCCAGTAGCTTGAAAGTTTACGAACCAAGATGTTGGAAGTCCAATATTTGGTGAGATCTCCAAGTTTTCAGAAAATTGTTCGTCTTCTATTGCTGAGGTGATGTGAACGGAGTCCTTCTAGACTGTTGAGGCTTGACGGAAAGCAATTTTCTTACTTGTTGGAGCCATGGATGGATTCGTGAGAGAAAATAGAAGGCCCGTCATGATGCGTAGCTCCATCTTCAACACCACAAGGAGCCCTAACAAGAGTTCATGCCAAACGCCAAGCGGAGATGGATGCTATCTTCCTAACCATGGTTCAAGAAGCTCACCCAAGCTCACTTCCAATGAGTCCAAGGCCCGTCATGATGCGTAGCCACGTTGGACCCGCCAAAAAGAAGTTGAATGGAGCATAGGAGAGCTTCACGTGTGCATGTGCATGGCTGGCGTGAGAAGCTAGTTAGAGAGTGTTAAATAATGCCTAGAATTAGTTTATTTTATGGATTTATTTAAAACACTCTAAATTGTAATTATTGTTTTTATTTTTCCTTTCTATTTTAAGGAGAGAAGGCTAGGCTGTATATAAGCCTTTCTCTCTTCCTTTTTGAGGGAGAATACGTGAAACACATTGCCTAAGTGCCAAATTGAACCCCTTTGAGCTCAGCCTCTTGTCTTGTGAGAATTGTGGTGTTAGCATAGCTTTCTCGTTCTTGTGTGTGTCAATGTCCTTCGGGTTCATGCTACAAGTCGAATCGAAGCAACCTCTCCGTGCCTTCAATAATCCTATATTGATTGTATGAAGTTGTAAGAAGCGGGTTCGAATCGTCATCGGTTTGGTTCTAGGATAATCGAATCAAAGGGTTCTATCGTTTGTTCCTTTCGGTTCTTCTTTCCTATTTCATTTTCCCTCTTTGCTTTGCACGATTTCCTTGCATCTTGTTTGCTCAATTTCGTTTGCTTTTATTACCGAAAACAAGTTGCTCGTCTAGATCCGTTCTTCGCGGCTAATCCCCGTATCAAATGGCCATGGTAAAGGCTAATGTGCGAGAGGATGAAGAGACTACAATGGCTAGGTATCTTCGTATTCTCAATTCAAGTTTTTCTAACGAGATAGATCTTTTTCCCTATATCTCTATGACAGAATTGCTCCACCTAGCAATCAAAGTAGAAAGGAAAATGAAGGCAAGAAGTCAAGGAGGTAAGGCTGCCTATGGCGCGCCTAGCTCATGGAGGAGCCAAGGAGGCCGCCAACAAGGGAATTACAATCGGGAGGTGCCAAGCAAGGAGAAGCTAGCCCCGGAGCAAGGAGGCCCACGCAAGGCTCCTTATGCAGCCCCTACCAAGTCCACGCCTACACTACCTAAAGGCACTCAAGGGAGTACTTCTAACCCTTCATCTAGAGTTAGGGATATTGTATGTTTTAAGTGCCAAGGAAGACGGCACATGATGAAGGATTGTCCTAACAAAAGAACTTTGCTAGTTAACCATTTAGGGCAATATGAGTCCGAATCTGAGCATGAGCATGATAATGATGATTTTGAGCTTAATATGTATGATCATGATGATTTGGATGATGATGGGATTGAATATGAGCAAGGAGATTGTTTATTAGCTAAGAGAGTGTTATTTGATCATCCTAGCTCATTCCTAGCTAACACTTCCATGATTTGTGATAAAAGTCTTGATCATGATAATTCTTTGATAGCTAGGAGAACTTTAAGTGTACAACTTGCTCCTTGTGAAGATAACCAAAGAGAAAACTTGTTTCACACTAGATGCTCGGTTAAAGGAAAGGTTGTAATGTTATTATTGATGGAGGAAGTTGTTGCACTATTGCTAGCACCGAAATGATATCTAAGTTGCAAATTCCTACATTTTATCACCCTAGGCCATATAAGCTGCATTGGATGAATGAATGTGGTGAGTTAAAGGTTAATAGGCAAGCTAAGATCTTTACTTTAGACCATTATGAAGACACAATATTATGTGATGTTGTGCCTATGCAAGCTTGTCATGTGTTGTTAGGCCGCCCTTGGCAATATGATAGGAGAGTTATGCATGATGGTTTTACTAATAGATATTCTTTTGTATTCAATTGTAAAACCGTGACTCTTAAGCCTATGACTCCCTTGCAGATTGCGGAGGCATTTGAGAAGAAGAAGGCAAGTGAGCAAGAGCAAGGACAAGTGATGTAGGACCATCACATGGAATATATCAAGGTCCCATTACTAGAGCAAGAGCTAAGGAGATCCAAGAAGTTACGTCAAGGGAAGTGCTATTGCTTGACACAATGCGTGAACCATTTAATTTCCATACATCATGTGTTAATCTTTTGGTGAATGTAGGAGCAAGCGAACCAAGCAAGGAGACCATGCCGACGTGCTCACTTCCCATGCAGCTCGAGGAGACCATGCAGACGTTGCTCACGTCCAAGGCAGCCCAAGAGGATAGGCTGTTGCTCACGTCTCATGCAGCCCAAGGGGGAAGGCTGTTGCTCACGTCCAATGCAGCCCAAGAGGGAAGGCTGTTGCTCACGTCCAAGGCAACCCAAGAGGGGAGGCTGTTGCTCACGTCCAATGCAGCCCAAGAGGATAGCAAGCTGATCACGTTCAAGGAGGCCCAAGAGAACAATTCAGCTCATTCGGATCATCATTTTGGCTCTTAAAACACAACCAAATCACACATGGATCTGTTGAACAATTCAGCGTATTCGGATAGTCCAATTTTCTCTTAAAATCGTCCAACTCACTCCAAGGAGTTGTTTGAATAAGTCAGCCTACTTTCATGCTGAATTAGTTGTTTGTTAAGTTGTTAGCTACATTAGAGGAAGCTCTTTTATTACCACCTTCCCACTAATGTTTAGTTTTCTTTTCTTTATTTTTGTCTAGATAAAAGAGTCTATATATATAGCCTCTTTAGCTGCTGATTATTGACGTTAATTTCATTGCTTAGAATTACATTTGTAATCATTCACAAAATCAATCAAAGAACAAGAGAGTTTTTGGTTGACATTGCTGTTGTTTGCTTGGCTGAGCTTGTTTGTGTCAACCGCCTTCGGATTGGTGCTTCGAGCCTTCACGAGTCCCTCGTTGTGCTAGTCCAGCCGGAGCTAGTGTAAAGTTGTATTGGAGACGGGTCTAGGGCATTCACGAGTGGGGGTTTTGGCTCTTCAGCCTTGGTTCCTTCGTTGACTCTCTTTGGTTCTTCTCTACACCTTCTTGCGCCATTCACCATCTACGTTTCATTCCGCATTCTGGATTCGCCTCATTCAACCTCATTCAGCCGGATTCGAGATCATTATACCTAGATCGACTCAATCACGGAATTGGTCGTGATTGAGTCGATCTAGGTACAATGATCTCGAATCCGGCTGAATGAGGCGAATCCAGAATGCGGAATGAAACGTAGATGGTGAATGGCGCAAGAAGGTGTAGAGAAGAACCAAAGAGAGTCAACGAAGGAACCAAGGCTGAAGAGCCAAAACCCCCACTCGTGAATGCCCTAGACCCGTCTCCAATATAACTTTACACTAGCTCCGGCTGGACTAGCACAAAGAGGGACTCGTGAAGGCTCGAAGCACCAATCCGAAGGCGGTTGACACAAACAAGCTCAGCCAAGCAAACAACAGCAATGTCAACCAAAAACTCTCTTGTTCTTTGATTGATTTTGTGAATGATTACAAATGTAATTCTAAGCAATGAAATTAACGTACCTATTCAGCAGCTAAAAGAGGCTATATATAGACTCTTTTATCTAGACAAAATTAAAGAAAAGAAAACTAAAACATTAGTGGGAAGGTGGTAATAAGAGAGCTTCCTCTAATGTAGCTAACAACCTAACAAACAACTAATTCAGCATGAGAATAGGCTGACTTATTCAAACTAATTTTTGGAGTGTGCTGGACGTTTTTAAGAGCCAAAATGGACTATCCGAATGGGCTGAATTGTTCAACAGATCCATGAGTGATTTGGATGGTTTTTAAGAGCCCAAATGATGATCCGAATGAGCTGACTTGTTACTCTCTTGGGCCTCTTTGAACGTGATCAGCTGGCTGCCCTCTTGGACTGTTTTAGATGTGAGCAGCAGCCTACCCTCTTGGACTGCCTTGGAAGTGTTTGCTTGCCTCCCCTCTTGGGCTGCCTTGGACGTGAGCAGCAGGCTATCCTCGTGGGCTGCTTTGGACGTGATCAACATCTCCTCCCTTTGCTTGCTTGCTCCTGCATTCATCAAAAGATTAACACATGATGTATGGCAATTAAATGGTTCACGGATTCTGCCAAGCAATAGCACTTCCCTTGACATGGCTTCTTGGATCTCCTTAACTCTTGCTCTAGTAATGGGCCTTGATAGCTTCCATGTGATGGTCCTACATCATCCACTCCTTCTGGGAAAGAATTCGACCCCGAATTTTCATCTTGTTCCGAATCTCCTTCATAGGGGCTCAAGTAACCTACATTAAAAGTGGTACTAACTCCATACTCTTCCGGTAAGTCCAACACATAAGTGTTGTCGTTAATCCAGTGTAAGACTTTGAATGGTCCATCACCCCGTGGTGCTAGCTTGGAATGGCGTTTTGTCAGAAACCGCTCTTTCCTTAGATGTAGCCAAACTAATTCGCCAGGTTGGAAAACCATCTTCCGACGTCCTTTGTTATTCCGAGCTGCATTTTCAACGCCCTTCTTATCAAGTGGAGCCTTGGTCTTAGCATGAAGTTCCTTAATGTAGTCCGCCTGTTCCAAAGCATCAAAAGCTACTTGATCCTTTCGAGGAATCGGTAATAAATCCAAAGGAGTTAAAGGGTTAAATCCATAAACACATTTGAAAGGTGATAACGAAGTGGAAGAATGCGTGGTGCGATTATAAGCAAACTCGATATGTGGTAACATGTCTTCCCATTCTTTTAAGTTATCTTTCAACATGGTTCTAAGGAGGGTCGTTAGGGTCCTATTGGTGACTTCCATTTGCCCATCTGTTTGGGGATGACTAGAGGTCGAGAATAGTAATCTAGTGCCCATTTTCCCCCAAAGCGTTTTCCAAAAGAAACTCAAAAACTTGACATCCCTATCACTAACAATAGTTTTAGGTATTCCATGCAATCTCACTATTTCCTTAAAGAAAAGATTAGCAACATTATATGCATCATCAGTTTTATGACATGGAATAAAATGTTCCATTTTAGAGAATCTATCTACTACCACAAAAATGGAATCTCTTCCTTTCTTAGTCCTAGGTAGTCCAACAATGAAATCCATACTTATATCTTCCCAAGGGCCATTAGGCGTTGGTAAGGGTGTATACAGCCCGTGGGGTTGTACCCTAGCTTTGGCCTTAAGACATTCAATGCACCTTTTCAGCATGTGTTCTACATCCCTTAACATATGAAGCCAATAAAAGTGAGTTTGCAACATGTGATAAGTTTTGTCCCTCCCAAAATGCCCCATTAGACCTTCTTTATGGGCTTCTTCCACCAATAAGATCCTAAGGGAACATCTAGGTATGCAAATCTTATCCACTTCAAACAAGAAACCTTCAAACACAAAGTACTTATCATAAGGGCCTTGAGTAGTGCATCTATGAAAAATCTTCCCAAATTCAACATCATCCACATATAATTCTTTAATGTAAGTAAAACCTAACATCCTAGAATCCAAAGTGGTGATTAAGGTGTATCTCCTAGACAATGCATCCGCTACGACATTATCCTTTCCTTTCTTATACTTGATAATGTAAGGAAAGGTTTCTATGAACTCCATCCACCTACCATGCTGTCTATCTAGCTTATCTTGGCTCCTAAAGTGTCTAAGTGAATCATGATCGGTTTTCAAAACAAAATCTTGAGGCCAAAGGTAATGTTGCCATGTTTTGAGTACTCTAAACAAGGCATACAATTCTTTGTCATAAGTGGAGTAGTTTAAGCATGCACCCTTCAATTTTTCACTAAAGAAAGCTAGAGGCTTACCTTCTTGCATAAGGACGCCGCCAATACCAATACCGGACGCGTCGCATTCAACCTCAAAGGGTTTAGTGAAGTCCGGTAGAGCGAGTAGTGGTGCATGGGTGAGGCGTCTCTTGAGCTCTTCAAAAGATCTTTGCTGCGGTTCATTCCACTCAAAAGGAACCTTCTTTTTGGTCAAAGCCGTGAGTGGTGCTGCAATAGTACTAAAATCTCTCACAAATCTTCTATAGAATGTAGCTAGGCCATGGAAACACCTCACGTCGCCAACCGACCTAGGAGTGGGCCATTCATTGATTGCCTTTACCTTGTCCTCATCCACTTGCAAACCATTGGCACTTACTACAAAACCAAGAAAAATCACTCGGTTAGTATAGAAATCACACTTTTGAATATTAGCATACAAGTATTCTATACGCAATGTAGCAAGCACATCTCTCAAATGATTTTCATGCTCTTTTAAAGTCTTACTATGGATAAGAATGTCATCAAAGTATACTACAACAAATAAACCAATATAAGGTCTCAAAATATGATTCATTAATCTCATGAAGGTACTAGGAGCGTTAGTTAAGCCAAAAGGCATTACTAGCCACTCATAGAGACCAAATTTGGTTTTAAAAGCTGTTTTCCATTCATCCCCTTCCCTCATTCTAATTTGATGGTAGCCACTCCTAAGGTCAATCTTAGTGAAAATTGTAGCTCCATGTAACTCATCAAGCATGTCATCTAAACGGGGAATCGGGTGTCTATACTTGATAGTAATGTTATTGATTGCTCTACAAGCAATACACATTCTCCAAGTATTATCCTTCTTGGGTACTAGCAGGATGGGAACGGCACAAAGACTAAGGATTTCCCGAACATACCCCTTATCTAGCAAGGCTTGAACATGGTTCTGAATTTCCTGGGCTTCCGTAGGGTTCATCCTATAGGCGGGCCTATTGGGAAGAGTCGCTCCGGGTATTAAATCTATTTGGTGTTCAATGCCCCTAATGGGCGGCAAGCTGGCTGGAATCTCCTCAGGAAAAACGTCCCTAAACTCGTCTAACAGCACCTGGATAGAACTAGGAAGTGGAATCGTAGAGTCATGAGGCAAATTCATTAGAGATTTACACAAACTCATCATTAGCACATCCATAGAAGCATAGTTAGTGACATATTCATTCCTAGACTCACGATAGCTACTTGTTGGTTGTACTAATAGTGTTTGATGGGTTTTGTTCTCCTTACTCTTAGGCCGTGTGATCTTAGGCTTTGGAGGGGTTCCTTGCTCTACCCTCTTGTTCTCATAGTACTCGCACCTTAGTCTTCCTTTCCACCTTAATGGCCAAGTGTAGCAATTGCTCCATGGTGCTGTAGGGATACATATCAACTTCATTAGCCAAATTAGAATTCGGAATACGAAGGTACCTAGCCATAGTGTTTTCTTCATCCTCTAGAACGTTGGCCTTCACCATAGCAACTTGCATATTCGTATAGGCTTCCTCAGCGCTAAGTGAGCCTTGTCATAAATTTTCCAGCCGTTGTCGAAGCTCTCGGGTATAGTGAGGTGGAACGAACCGGGACCTCATTAGTGCCTTCATATGCTCCCATGTGGTGATTTGAGGATCCAATGTTCGAACTCTTTCTTTGACTACGTGATCCCACCATACCAAAGCATAGCCTTGGAACTCAAGAGCGGCTAGCTGAACCTTCCTAGGTTCGCTGAAGTTGTGACACAACCAGATTTGCTCAACTCTAGTTTCCCACTCCGTGTAGATGTCGGGATCACACTTTCCTTCAAAGACGGGAATTTTGATTTTGACTTTGCCGAGTCCGTCTCGCTCTTGATAGGGCCACAGATTATCACGTTCTCGTCCTTGCCTTGGCTGCTGGAATGGCCGATTGTATCCTTCCCAAGTGTGGTCCTCGAAAACAGCTTCATTCCGTCGTTGAAAGCTATCAACAAAGGGTGGCATGTTAGAAGCATTAGGGGGATCGTTGGACTGTAAATTACCTTGATCCGGATGATCCGGCTCTCTAGTAACGCGTGAAGGACCGCCAAACTTGTAGTTGGTTCTCAAAGGTGGTGTTCCTGTTGGTGGTGTTCGTGCTTCCATAGACTCCACTCGTTTGGATAGGTTAGCTACGGAATCGGACAATTGTTTCAATAGACTGATCATCTCAGGCGTGACGGTCTCGCTACTAGACTTGCTGGGACTTAGGGACCTGGACATGCTCAAGTAACAAACAAAGAACCGGTTAGGTTAGAAAAGCAAAGATCTCACTTGTGTATCGCTCACTCTCTCGTTGGTATTGCCTAGCTGGTGGCTCGAGTTGTAACGATCCAACACCTTAAGATCACGATTTCTGAACCTTCTTAGCACCCCTTTGGAACTAGAGCTGCTGAAACTGATGTTAGTGTCAGAGATGAATCAAGACACCCCTAATTGGAGTATTGACCGTTGGGTTGGTGTAGGTATGGTGATGTGTTTAGAATGACATTTTGAATTGTTTGAAAGAGTTTACTTGTGCTTGATGTAGATTAATAAAAGGCCAGCCGTTTGTATTGTATTGTCTTTTTTTTTTTTTTTTTGAAAGATCTCTTAGACTTGGTCAAAGATTTGAGGAAGAGAAGGTAACCGAAACTGATTGCAAAGAGAATTGTAGGAGAGCAGGTTACCGAATTGTGTATGCAGCGTTGAGCTCTTCTTGTTTTTTTTTGTTTTGTGTTTACCTCTCCTCAAGATGTTGTCCGGCACAAAGAACCCTTGGTTTTTGAGTCGATCTAGGTACAATGATCTCGAATCCGGCTGAATGAGGCGAATCCAGAATGCGGAATGAAATGTAGATGGTGAATGGCGCAGGAAGGTGTAGAGAAGAACCTAAGAGAGTCAACGAAGGAACCAAGGCTGAAGAGCCAAAACCCCCGCTCGTGAATGCCCTAGACCCGTCTCCAATACAACTTTACACTAGCTTCGGCTGGACTAGGACAAAGAGGGACTCGTGAAGGCTCGAAGCACCAATCCGAAGGCGGTTGACACAAACAAGCTCAGCCAAGCAAACAACAGCAATGCCAACCAAAAACTCTCTTGTTCTTTGATTGATTTTGTGAATGATTACAAATGTAATTCTAAGCAATGAAATTAACGTACCTATTCAGCAGTTAAAAGAGGTTATATATAGACTCTTTTATCTAGACAAAATTAAAGAAAAGAAAACTAAAACATTAGTGGGAAGGTGGTAATAAGAGAGCTTCCTCTAATGTAGCTAACAACCTAACAAACAACTAATTCAGCATGAGAATAGGCTGACTTATTCAAACTAATCTTTGGAGTGTGCTGGACGTTTTTAAGAGCCAAAATGGACTATCCGAATGGGCTGAATTGTTCAACAGATCCATGAGTGATTTGGATGGTTTTTAAGAGCCCAAATGATGATCCGAATGAGCTGACTTGTTACTCTCTTGGGCCTCTTTGAACGTGATCAACTGGCTGCCCTCTTGGGCTGTTTTAGATGTGAGCAGCAGCCTACCCTCTTGGACTGCCTTGGACGTGTTTGCTTGCCTCCCCTCTTGGGCTGCCTTGGACGTGAGTAGCAGGCTATCCTCATGGGATACTTTGGACATGATCAACATCTCCTCCCTTTGCTCTTGGGCTGCCTTGGATGTGAGCAGCAGGTTATCCTCGTGGGCTGCTTTGGGAGTGATCAACATCTCCTCCCTTTGCTTGCTTGCTCCTGCATTCATCAAAAGATTAACACATGATGTATGGCAATTAAATGGTTCACGCATTGTGCCAAGTAATAGCAATTCCCTTAAAGTAGCTTCTTGGATCTCCTTAGCTCTTGCTCTAGTAATGGGACCTTGATAGCTTCCATGTGATGGTCCTACATCACTATGGCTAGGTATCTTCGAATTCTGATTCTAATTTGGCTAATGAAGTTGATATGTATCCATACAGCACCATGGAGCAATTACTACACTTGGCCATCAAGGTGGAAAGGAAGACTAAGGTGCGAAACCGGGAATACAAGCCACCCCATGGAACGCCCAACGCTTGGAAAGCACAAGGGAGCCGGCTACCTAACCACGGCAAGGATCAAGGAGGCCGGAAGGAAGAGAGAAGGTCGGCACCTATAGGCCAAGAAGGGCAAAGAAGGTCGTCGACACCAGCCACTACACCACGATCCTTGAATGAGCCTTCGAGTGATCATCGAGGGAGTACTCCTATCTCTAACTCTAGAACTAGGGACATTGTGTGTTTTAAATGCCAAGGTAGAGGCCACATGAGTAGAGAATGTCCTAATCGACGCACTTTGATCATAAACCATCTAGGAGAATATGAGAGTTAGGATGATGTGGAATTAGATGATGAAAATACCTTAATTGATGACAATGAACAAAATAAGAATGATGATTGCATTGAGTATGAACAAGGTGAATCTTTGTTAGCTAGGAGAACTTTGCCTGTCCAACTAGCACCTTGTGAGGATAACCAACGTGAAAATCTGTTTCATACAAGGTGTAGTATTAAAGGAAAAGTGTGTAATGTGATAATTGATGAAGGAAGTTGTTGCAACATAGCTAGCACTAAAATGGTAACCAAATTACAACTTCTTACATTTTATCACCCTAGGCCATATAAACTACATTGGATGAATGAGTGTGGAGAACTTAAGGTCAATAAGCAAACTAAGGTCAATATAACATTAGGATCATATGAGGATGTTATTACATGTGATGTTGTGCCTATGAATGCTTGTCACTTGTTGCGTGGTCGTCCATGGCAATATGATAGGAAAATTGTCCATGATGGGTTTTCTAACAAATATAGCTTTGAGTATAAGGGTAAAACTTTAACACTTAAACCTATGATACCTTTACAAATAGCCGAATACTTTGAGAACAAGAGGGTAGAGAAAGGAACCCCTCCAAAGCCTAAGATCACACGGCCTAAGAGTAAGGAGAATAAAACCCATCAAACACATTTAGTACAACCAACAAGTAGCTATCTTGAGTCTAGGAATGAATATGTCACTAACTATGCTTCTATGGATGTGCTAATGATGAGTTTGTGTAAATCTCTAGTGAATGTGCCTCATGACTCTATGATTCCACTTCCTAGTTCTATCCAGGGGCTGTTAGACGAGTTTAGGGACGTTTTTCCTGAGGAGATTCCAGCCGGCTTGCCGCCCATTAGGGACATTGAACACCAAATAGATTTAATACCCGGAGCCACTCTTCCCAATAGACCCGCCTATAGGATGAACCCTACGGAAGCCCAGGAAATTCAGAACCAAGTTCAAGCCTTGCTAGATAAGGGGTATGTTCGGGAAAGCCTTAGTCCTTGTGCCGTTCCCGTCCTGCTAGTACCCAAGAGGGATAATACTTGGAGAATGTGTACTGATTGTAGAGCAATCAATAACATTACGATCAAGTATAGACACCCGATTCCCCGTCTAGATGACATGCTTGATGAGTTACATGGACCTACAATTTTCACTAAGATTGACCTTAGGAGTGGCTACCATCAAATTAGAATGAGGGAAGGGGATGAATGGAAAACAGCTTTTAAAACCAAATTTGGTCTCTATGAGTGGCTAGTAATAACTTTTGGCTTAACTAACGCTCCTAGTACCTTCATGAGATTAATGAATCATATTTTGAGACCTTATATTGGTTTATTTGTTGTAGTCTACTTTGATAACATTCTTATCTATAGTAAGACTTTAAAAGAGTATGAACATCATTTGAGAGATGTGCTTGCTACATTGCGTATAGAATACTTGTATGCTAATATTCAAAAATGTGAATTCTATACTAACCGAGTGATTTTTCTTGGTTCTGTAGTAAGTGCCAATGGTTTGCAAGTGGATGAGGACAAGGTGAAGGCAATTAATGAATGGCCCATTCCTAGGTCGGTTGGCGACGTGAAGAGTTTCCATGGCCTAGCTACATTCTATAGAAGATTTGTGCGAGATTTTAGTACTATTGCAGCACCACTCACGGCTTTGACCAAAAAGAAGGTTCCTTTTGAGTGGAAAGAACCGCAGCAAAGAGACTTTGAAGAGCTCAAGAGACGCCTCACCCATACACCCCTACTCGCTCTACTGGACTTCACTAAACCCTTTGAGGTTGAATGCGACGCATCCGGCATTGGTATTGGCGGCGTCCTTATGCATGAAGGTAAGCCTCTAGCTTTCTTTAGTGAAAAATTGAAGGGTGCATGCTTAAACTATTCCACATATGAAAAAGAATTGTATGCCTTGTTTAGGGTACTCAAAACATGGCAACATTACCTTTGGCCCCAAGAGTTTGTTTTGAAAACTGATCATGATTCACTTAGACACTTTAGGAGCCAAGATAAGCTAGATAGGCGGCATGGTAGGTGGATGGAGTTCATCGAAACCTTTCCTTACATTATCAAGTATAAGAAAGGAAAGGATAATGTCGTAGCGGATGCATTGTCTAGGAGATACACCTTAATCACCACTTTGGATTCTAGGATGTTAGGTTTTACTTACATTAAAGAATTATATGTGGATGATGCTGAATTTGGGAAGATATTTCATAGATGCACTACTCAAGGCCCTTATGATAAGTATTTTGTGTTTGAAGGTTTCTTGTTTAAAGTGGATAAGATTTGCATACCTAGATGTTCCCTTAGGATCTTATTGGTGGAAGAAGCCCATAAAGGAGGTTTAATGGGGCATTTTGGGAGGGACAAAACTTATCACATGTTGCAAACTCACTTTTATTGGCCTTATATGTTAAGGGATGTAGAACACATGCTGAAAAGGTGCATTGAATGTCTTAAGGCCAAAGCTAGGGTACAACCCCACGGGCTGTATACACTCTTACCAACGCCTAATGGCCCTTGGGAAGATATAAGTATGGATTTCATTGTTGGACTACCTAGGACTAAGAAAGGAAGAGATTCCATTTTTGTGGTAGTAGATAGATTCTCTAAAATGGCACATTTTATTCCATGTCATAAAACTGATGATGCATATAATGTTGCTAATCTTTTCTTTAAGGAAATAGTGAGATTGCATGGAATACCTAAAACTATTGTTAGTGATAGGGATGTCAAGTTTTTGAGTTTCTTTTGGAAAACGCTTTGGGGAAAAATGGGCACTAGATTACTATTCTCGACCTCTAGTCATCCCCAAACAGATGGACAAACGGAAGTCACCAATAGGACCCTAACGACCCTCCTTAGAACCATGTTGAAAGATAACTTAAAATAATGGGAAGACATGTTACCACATATCGAGTTTGCTTATAATCGCACCATGCATTCTTCCACTTCGTTATCACCTTTCAAATGTGTTTATGGATTTAACCCTTTAACTCCTTTGGACTTATTACCGATTCCTCGAAAGGATCGAGTAACTTTTGATGCTTTGGAACAGGTGGACTACATTAAGGAACTTCATGCTAAGACCAAGGCTGCACTTGATAAGAAGGGCGTTGAAACTGCAGCTCGGAATAACAAAGGACGTCGGAAGATGGTTTTCCAGCCCGACGACTTAGTTTGGCTACATCTAAGGAAAGAGCGGTTTCCGACAAAACGCCATTCCAAGCTAGCCCCACGGGGTGATGGACCATTCAAATTCTTACACCGAATTAACGACAACGCTTATGTGTTGGACTTACCGGAAGAGTATGGAGTTAGTACCACTTTTAATGTAGGAGATTTGAGCCCTTATGAAGGAGATTCGGAACAAGATGAAAATGCGGGGTCGAATTCTTTCCAAGAAGGAGTGGATGATGTAGGACCATCACATGGAAGATATCAAGGTCCCATTACTAGAGCAAGAGCTAAGGAGATCCAAGAAGTTACGTCAAGGGAAGTGCTATTGCTTGACACAATGCGTGAACCATTTAATTTCCATACATCATGTGTTAATCTTTTGGTGAATGTAGGAGCAAGCGAACCAAGCAAGGAAACCATGCCGACGTGCTCACTTCCCATGCAGCTCGAGGAGACCATGCAAACGTTGCTCACGTCCAAGGCAGCCCAAGAGGATAGGTTGGTTCTCACGTCCCATGCAGCCCAAGGGGGAAGGCTGTTGCTCACGTCCAATGCAGCCCAAGAGGGAACGCTGTTGGTCAAATCCAAGGAAGCCCAAGAGGGGAGGCTGTTGCTCACGTCCAATGCAGCCCAAGAGGATAGCAAGCTGATCACGTTCAAGGAGGCCCAAGAGAACAATTCAGCTCATTCGGATCATCATTTGGGCTCTTAAAACACAGCCAAATCAATCATGGATCTGTTGAACAATTCAGCCCATTCGGATAGTCCAATTTGCTCTTAAAATCGTCCAACTCACTCCAAGGAGTTGTTTGAATAAGTCAGCCTACTTTCATGCTGAATTAGTTGTTTGTTAAGTTGTTAGCTACATTAGAGGAAGCTCTCTTGTTACCACCTTCCCACTAATGTTTAGTTTTCTTTTCTTTATTTTTGTCTAGATAAAAGAGTCTATATATATAGCCTCTTTAGCTGCTGATTAGTGACGTTAATTTCATTGCTTAGAATTACATTTGTAATCATTCACAAAATCAATTAAAGAACAAGAGAGTTTTTGGTTGGCATTGTTGTTGTTTGCTTGGCTGAGCTTGTTTGTGTCAACCGCCTTCGGATTGGTGCTTCGAGCCTTCACGAGTCCCTCTTTGTGCTAGTCCAGCCGGAGCTAGTGTAAAGTTGTATTGGAGACGGGTCTAGGGCATTCACGAGTGGGGTTTTGGCTCTTCAGCCTTGGTTCCTTTCGTTGACTCTCTTTGGTTCTTCTCTCACCTTCCTGCGCCCATTCACCACCTACGTTCCATTCCGCATCTAGATTTGCCTCATTCAGCCGGATTCGAGATCATTGTACCTAGATCGACTCAATCACGGACTAAGACCGTATCAACAAGCTAAGAAGGGGAGCAAGCCGTCGAGCCATGACCCCTCCCTAGCCACACCTTCTAACCACCAGCCTAGCACCCTTGTGTCCACGGCCACAAAACAGCCCACAACAGCCTTGTTAGCTTCCAAACTTGAGCTACAAAATGACTACCTACCCTTAGACACCACCTTGATGATGTTGTGTAAGGAGCTCACCTTGATGAGTGATGAAGCCAAGGCTAGCTTACTACCTACTGTCTTAGCCATCCTTGAGGAGTTTAAGGATGTGTTTCCGGAAGAAATACCACATGGCCTTCCACCTTTGAGAGGCATTGAGCACCAAATTGACCTTATCCCCGGCGCCACACTCCCAAATAGACCAGCCTACCGAATGAGCACCAAATTGACCTCCTAGACAAGGGCTACGTGAGGGAGAGCTTAAAGTCCGTGTGCCGTGCCCGTGCTCTTGGTGCCTAAGAAGGACAACACATGGAGGATGTGTGTTGATTGCCGAGCTATCAACAACATCAACATCAAGTACCGCCACCCTATTCCCCGCCTAGATGACATGCTTGATGAGCTACATGTCGCCACCACCTTTAGCAAGATAGACCTACGGAGTGGCTACCATCAAATTCGAATGAAGGAGGGGGACGAGTGGAAAACAGCCTTCAAAACTAAGTTTGGTTTGTATGAGTGGCTTGTTATGCCATTTGGGTTAACTAATGCTCCTTCTACTTTTATGCGCTTAATGAACTATGTTTTGAGACATTTTATAGGGAAGTTTGTTGTAGTATACTTTGATGATATCTAAATCTATAGCAGGTCCCTAGAGGAGCATGAAGAACATCTAAGGGAAGTAGTTCTTACCCTTAGGGCTGAACACTTGTATGCTAATCTTAAGAAATGTAGCTTTTGCACTAATGAGGTTATATTTCTTGGTTTTGTAGTGACTACACAAGGCCTACAAGTGGATGAGGAAAAGATTAGAGCAATCAAAGATTGGCCCACGCCAACATCCATCAGCCAAGTAAGGACTTTCTATGGGCTTGCAAGCTTCTATAGGCGCTTTGTGAGAGACTTTAGTACCATTGCCGCGCCCTTGACGGAAATTTGCAAGAAGCATGCGCCATTTGTGTGGGAGGAGGCGCAAGAACGTGCCTTTAGCAAGCTGAAATTGGTCTTAACCGAGGCGTCCTTGTTAGCTCTTCCCAACTTCACTAGCCCTTTGAAGTGGAGTTGACGCCTCGGGCATTGGCATAGGCGGCGTGCTATTGCAAGAAGGTAAGCCTATTGCCTTCTTTAGTGAAAAGCTCAAAGGATCATGTCTTAATTACTCTACCTATGATAAAGAGTTATATGCTTTGTTTAGAGTGCTTAAGACATGGCAACACTACTTGTGGCCTAGAGAGTTTATTTTGCATTCCGATCATGAGTCTTTGAAGCATTTTCGGAGTCAAGATAAACTAGATAGGAGGCATGGTAGGTGGATGGAGTTTATTGAGACTTTTCCTTATGTTATCAAGTATAAAAATGGGAAAAGACAATTTGTTGGCGGATGCCCTCTCTAGGAGGCACACATTGTTGACTACATTGGATGCTAAGGTATTAGGCTTTGTTTATATTAAGGAGCTCTATGAATCTGATCTTGATTTTGGTGATACATATAAGCTATGTGTGCAAAAAGGTTCCTTAGATAAATCCTATTTGTTTGAGGGATTTTTGTTTCGAATTGATAAGGTGTGTATACCTAGGTGTTCCCTTCGATTGTTGCTAGTAGAGGAAGCCCATAAAGGAGGTTTAATGGGTCATTTTGGGAGGGATAAAACTTATGCTATGCTGCACTCACACTTTTATTGGCCACACATGCTTAGGGATGTTGAAAATGTGCTTAAAAGATGCTTAGAATGCCTTAGAGCTAAATCTAAAGTGAAGCCTCATGGATTGTACACACCTTTGCCCATCCCAACAGCCCCTTGGGAAGACATTAGTATGGACTTTATTGTGGGATTGCCTAGGACTAAAAGAGGTAGGGACTCGATTTTTGTGGTTGTAGATCGTTTCTCAAAAATGGCTCACTTTATTGCTTGTCACAAAACTGATGATGCGGCCAAGGTAGCTAATCTATTCTTTCGGGAAGTAGTTAGGTTACATGGAATTCCAAGGACAATAGTAAATGATAGGGATGTTAAGTTCTTAAGTTATTTTTGGAAGACTCTTTGGGGAAAGCTAGGCACGAAATTGTTATTTTCTACATCAAGCCACCCCCAAACTGATAGGCAAACGGAAGTAACTAATAGGATTTTAACCACACTTTTAAGGGCTGTCATCAAAAAGAATCTAAAGGAATGGGAGGATGTCTTGCCACATGTTTAATTTGCCTATAATAGAGTTGTGCATACGTCTACTTCCATCTCTCCATTTGAGTGTGTTTATGGTTTTAATCCACTAACCCCTTTTGATCTTACACCGTTGCCTAAGAAGGAGCGAGTGGATTTAAGTGCTAAAACGCAGGTTGAACACATCAAGGAGCTACATAGGAGCACAAGGATTAAGCTTGAGGAGAAAGGCAAATACAACGCAACCAAGGCAAACCAAGGAAGGAAGAAGGTTACATTTGAGGCCGGTGACCTTGTATGTCTACACTTGAGGAAGGAGAGGTTTCAATAACTTCGGAAGTCCAAGCTCTCTCCAAGAGGAAACGGACCTTTCAAGGTGCTACACAAGGCTGGTGACAATGCCTATGTGCTAGACTTGCCGGACGACTATGCTTGTGATCCCACGTTCAATATGAGGGATCTAAGCCCTTTTCCACCCCTTAGTGATGATGAAGGAAATTCGAGGTCGAATTCTTTTAAAGAAGGGGAGAATGATGAAGGGTCATCCGAGCCGGCTCCATCTTCAACACCACAAGGAGCCCTAACAAGAGCTCAAGCCAAACGCCAAGCGGAGATGGATGCTATCTTTCTAGCCATGGTTCAAGAAGCTCACCCAAGCTCACCTCCAATGAGTCAAAGGCCCGTCATGATGCTTAGCCACATTGGACCAGCCAAGAAGAAGTTGAATGGAGCATAGGAGAGCCTCACGTGTGCATGTGCATGGATGAAGGCGTGAGAGGCTGGCGTAAGAAGTTAGTTAGAGAGTGTTAAATAAAGCCTAGAATTAGTCTATTTTATGGATTTATTTAAAACACTCTAATTTGTAATTATTGTATTAATTTCTTTTCTATTTTTAGGGGAGAAGGTCTAGGTTGTATATAAACCTTTCTCTCTTCCTTTCTGTGGTAGAATACGTTAAACACATTTGTGAAAGTGCCAATTTGAAACCTTTGAATTCAGCCTCTTGTCTTGTGAGAATTGTGGTGTTTGCATAGCTTTCTCGTTCTTGTGTGTGTCAATCTCCTTCGGGTTGGTGCTACAAGTCGAATCGAAGCAACCTCTTCGTGCCTTCGATAATCCTAGATCGATTGTGTGAAGTTGTAAGCGGGGTCGAATCATCATCAGTTTGGTTCTTGGATAATCGAATCCAAGGGTTCTATCGTTTGTTCCTTTCGGTTCTTCTTTCCTATTTCGTTTTCCCTCTTTGCTTTGCACGTTTTCCTTGCATCTTTGTTTGCTTAATTTCTTTTGCTTTTATTCCCGAAAACAGGTTGCTCGTCTAGATCCGTTCATCGCGGCTAATCCCCGTATCAATTCTCTTTCTTCCCTTTTTTCCAACGTCATTTCTGGTTCTAAACAATCTGATTTTGCGTGCCATTTGTCAAGGAAAACGTCCGTTGTTGGTCTTCAAGGATTCCCAATCTAGATCTAGTCATTTGCGGCCCCAACCCGCATCAAAGTGGTATTAGAGCTAGTTGATTGCGAGTCCGGAATCAGCCATCACCATTGACGGTTTGAGTATCTTCTTTGAGTCTTTTCTTTGTTTGAGTCATTTGCTTCATCTTAAGAGTCTATTTGAGTCTAATTTGCTTTGTTTCTTGTGTTTATTGGAGAAGAGAGAAAGCCAAGCCAAGACAGCCATTTTCCAGCCATTCTACATCACCTTCATCAGCCATTGTTCATCCAAAAGGTCCAACTGCATCCTCTTGGCAAATAACCGTTCAAAAAAAAGAAAACAAAGAAGGGGGACCACTCTCCAAAACAAATCAGTCGTTGCAAGTAGGAGAGAGAGGCCACAAAAGCTCCTTATTTGTAGCAACAACAAGAGACTACTTCTAGTTAGTTATCTCTTATTTCTTTTCAATTTTTAATTTCATTGATCTCTCCTATTTTCTTCCACAAAACGTCAGCCAAGGAACACAAAAGAAAAACAAAGAAAAAGAAATATTTTCTCATATATTTTCATCATCCTACATATCATACATTTCATATCATATTCTATACTAACCTAAGTTGTGTAGAAGCAAGAAAAACAAGTGTTTTTGCAATCTGATTGTGAAAGGATCATTGAGACTACAAACAAGAGTTACCTACCTTATTTCTTATCCATCACCATTACCCAAAAGCCAACTTTAAACACCACAGCCGGCCATATCTCTCTCCATTTCATAAGGACAAGGTAAGTGAAGCTCTCTTCTTAATCTCTTGTGTGTCTATCTTCCTTGTTTTACTCTAATTCTATCATATCTTGAGTATACCATCTTTTCGAGTCCATATCAGCCTTTTGCATCTATCTTTGAGTCTTGTGTCTTTTTTTTGAGTATTTTGTGTGATTTAGCTAGTTAACATTGCTTGCAAGCTATACTAGTTGAGTCTTGAGTCTTATTTCAGCTTCTTAGTGTCTATCTTGACGTTTTCTGTTGTGAATCTTCAAGCAGCCGTGTATCACCCTTTTTTCAAGTCAAGGAGTGTGCTAGTTGAGCTAAGGCATTGATATAAGAAGGAGTTTTAATCCATCCAAGTCAATTGCATCAAATAGCTTGTGATCAACACAACTTGAGTGTGAGAGTGAGAGTAAACACTTGTGAGAATTTTCTGTTTTATCTAATTCAACTAGTTTGCTTGTTTTTTTGATCATGTCTAGGTCTAATAGTCCAAGCAAGTCCCAAAGCAGTGAGCCAATGCACCCGGAGACATTTGCTATGTTGAAGCAAATAATGGATTCGGTGGCAAGATTGACCGACCAGATTGGCACGTTGGAGTCTCGACCAACACCCACAGGCACGCCACAACTGAGGTCCACTTTCGAGCTAGGAGGCACGTCTAGAGATGCCCCTAGAGAAACAACCCATGAATCACCTCAAAGAACCTCTCAAGGGCAAGGTATGAGACATGCTAACCGTCTTCCTAGAACACCTAATGTGCAAGGTGTTTGTGGATGATTTTCAGGATCCACAAGAGGATGTTGAGGAAGAAGGCATGTGGAGAGAGTTCCCTAGGCGTCACCCACAACGAAGGAGAGGATGAGAATATGAGCCATTTAGGCCTTATCAAGAGCTAGATGGAATAGGGAAAGTGAAGGTCAAGATTCCTTGTTTTGAAGGCAAGTGTGACCCGGATGCTTACATGGATTGGGAGACTAAATTGGAGCAAATTTGGTCATGCCATCACTTTGGAGAGCAAAGGAAGGTCCAGCTTGCATCATTGGAGTTCCAAGGCTATACACTAGAATGGTGGGATCATCTTGTCAAGGAAAGGAGAAGAACCTTGGATCCAGCCATCACTACATGGGAACAAATGAAGGCCTTGATGAGAGCTCGTTTTGTACCTCAACATTATGCTAGGGAGCTGAGGCAAAGGTTGGAGAACCTTAGACAAGGAGCCATGAGTGCCGAAGAGGTCTACACCTCTATACAAATGGCAATGGTGAAAGCTAATGTGGTTGAAGATGAGGAGTCTATAATGGCTAGGTATCTACGCATTTTAAACTCATTTTTGGCTAATGAAATTGATTTGTATCCTTATAGTACCATGGTGGAGCTGCTACATTTGGCAATCAAAGTAGAGAAGAAGACAAAGGCTAGGAACCAAGGTGCCAAGACAAGCTTTGGAGCTACAAGCTCATGGAAAGCACAAAACAGCCGGCCCCAAGGATCCTACAGCCGTAAGCCTACATCCACCAAGGAGGACCGAAAAGCATCAACCATGGACCAAGGAGCACAAAGAAGGAGCTCAACACCTCATTCATCTTCTAGACCCTTGAATGAGCCTTCAAGTGGTCCTCAAGGGAGTACCTCTAACTCTACTCTTCGTTCTAGAGATATTGTGTGTTTTAAATGTCAAGGTAGAGGTCATTACATGAGGGATTTTCCTAATAAGAAAATTCTGAATTTAAATCAATTTTGAAAATATGAGAGTGAGGATGAGCATGAATATGATGATAACACCCACCTTAATGGATTGCATGAAATTGGTAGTGATAGTGATGAGGGCATTGAATATGAGCATGAAGAATCATTTATAGCTAGAAGAACTTTGCATGCTAAGCTAGCTCCGTGTGAGGATAATCAAAGAGCGAACCTTTTTCATACTAGATGTCTAATTAAAGGGAAGGTGTGTAATATGATCATAGATGGAGGTAGTTATTGCAATATAGCTAGCACTGATTTGATTAATAAGTTGCAAATTACCACATTTTATCACCCTAGGCCTTACAAATTGCATTGGATGAATGATTGTGGAGAATTAAAAGTAAATAGGCAAGCTAGAGTTACTATCACTTTAGGTAGCTATGAGGACACCATTACTTGTGATGTAGTTGTCATGCAAGCTTGTCATATTCTTTTGGGACGTCCATGGCAATTTGATAGGAGTGTTAAGCATGATGGTTTTACTAATAGGCGTACCTTTGAATTTAATGGTCAAACACTAACTCTTGAGCCTATGACACCATTGTAGATTGCTGAATTTTATGAGAAGAAGAAGGAGTTGAGTGTGGAGCAAAATGAGGTGAAAAAGAGAGGGGATAGCTCACGGTCTACAACAGAACCCACGGCCAAGATTAGTACCACATTATTAACCACACCTTCTAGTGTCCTTCTAGCATCCAAGGAGGAGTACATCCTAGATTACACCCCTTTAGATGCTATTCTTGTGAGCTTGTGCAAGAGCTTAGTGACTTTGAGTGATGAAGCCAAGGCCACCCTACCTAAGCCTATCCTAACTATCCTAGATGAGTTTAGTGATGTGTTTCCTGACGAGATTCTGGCTGGCCTTCCACCTTTTAGAGGTATTGAGCACCAAATAGATCTTATTCCCGGTGCTACACTCCCAAAACGTCCAGCCTAAAGGATGAACCCTAAGGAGAGCCAAGAGATTCAAAACCAAGTCCAAGAACTCCTAGATAAGGGTTATGTAAAGGAGAGTTTGAGTCCTAGTGCCGTTCCCGTCCTCTTAGTGCCTAAGAAGGACAATACATGGAGGATGTGTGTTGATTGTAGAGCCATCAACAACATCATCATTAAGTACCGCCATCCTATCCCACATTTAGATGACATGTTAGATGAGTTGAATGGAGTCACATTGTTCTCTAAGATAGATCTTAGGAGTGGTTATCACCAAATCAGAATGAGGGAGGGAGATGAATGGAAAATGGCATTCAAGACCAAGTTTGGTCTTTATGAGTGGCTAGTGATGGTATTTGGTTTAACCAATGCTCCTAGCACATTTATGAGATTGATGAATCACGTGTTGAGACACTACATTGGTAGGTTTGTTGTGGTTTACTTTGATGACATCCTCATCTATAGTAAGTCACTTGAAGAGCATGTGGAACATTTGAGGGAAGTACTTGCAACTCTTAGAATTGAATATTTGTATGCTAATTTGAAGAAATGTGAGTTTAGTACTGATCAAGTTGTTTTTCTTGGTTTTGTAGTGAGCACAAGAGGTCTAGAGGTGGATGGAGAGAAGATCAAGGCAATCCAGGAATGGCCTACTCCCGCAACCGTCGGTCAAGTGAGGAGTTTCCACGGCCTAGAAACCTTCTATAGACGTTTTGTGCAAGATTTCAGCACCATAGCACCCTCACTCACGTCCTTGACAAAGAAGAAGGTGCCATTTGTGTGGGGAGATGCTCAAGAGAAGGCGTTTAAGGAGTTGAAGTGGCGGCTGTCCCATGCACCTCTCCTAGCTCTTCCGGACTTCACCAAACCTTTTGAGGTCGAGTGTGATGCTTCGGGTATTGGCATTGGAGGAGTACTCATGCAAGAGGGTAAGCCACTAGCCTTCTTTAGTGAGAAATTAAAGGGAGCATGTTTAAACTACTCGACCTATGATAAAGAACTTTATGCATTGTTTAGAGTGTTAAAAACATGGCAACATTATTTATGGCCTAGTGAGTTTGTCCTACATACCGATCATGAGTCCTTAAGACATGGTAGATGGATGGAGTTTATAGAAACTTTTCCTTATATCATAAAGTATAAGAAGGGCAAGGATAATGTTGTAGCGGATGCTCTCTCTAGGAGACATTCTTTAATCACAACTATGAATTCTAAGGTCTTAGGTTTCTATTATATTAAGGATTTATATGTTGATGATTCTGATTTTGGAGACATATTTAAGCAATGTGCATCTAGAGGAGCCTTTTATAAGTATTACTTGTTTGAGGGTTTTCTATTTAGAGTTGATAAAGTGTGCATTCCTAACTGTTCCCTTAGGCTATTACTTGTTGAGGAAGCCCATATGGGAGGCTTAATGGGGCATTTTGGGAGAGATAAGACTTATCATATGCTGCATTCACATTTTTATTGGCCTCATATGCATAGAGATGTAGAGAACTTGCTTAAGAGATGTCTTGTGTGTTTAAAGGCTAAGGCTAGATTGAAACCTCATGGATTGCATACCCCCTTACCCATACCTAAGTCACCTTGGGAGGATATTAGTATGGACTTCATTGTTGGGTTACCTAGGACTTAGAAGGGGAGAGGTTCGATTTTTGTGGTAGTAGATCGATTTTCTAAAATGACCCATTTTATTGCTTGCCATAAGACTGATGATGCTTATAATGTAGCTAACTTGTTCTTTAGGAAAATTGTTAGATTACATGGAGTACCTAGGAGTATAGTGAGTGATAGGGATGTTAAGTTTCTTAGTTTCTTTTGGAAAACTCTTTGGGGTAAATTAGGGACGAAGTTGCTGTTTTCGACTTCTAGTCATCCTCAAACGGATGGTCAAACCGAAGTAACTAATAGGACGTTAACAACCATTTTAAGGGCTATTTTAAAAGATAATTTGAAAGCTTGGGAAGATGTCTTGCCTCATGTTGAATTTGCATATAATCGTACATTACATTCTTCTACTAATCTAACTCCTTTTGAGTGTGTCTATGGGTTGAATCCTTTGACCCCTTTTGATCTTATACCGTTGCCCATTGCGGAGCGAGTAGATTTTAATGTAGAAAAACAGGTGGAGATCATCAAGGAACTACATGAAAGGACACGCAAAAGGCTAGAGGAGAAGGGGAGGCAAGTGGCGGCCAAGGCTAATAGGAACCGCAAGCAAGTGTTGTTAGAACCGGGAGACCTCGTGTGGCTGCATTTAAGGAAGGATAGGTTCCCGGAAAGGCGCAAGTCCAAGCTATCACCTAGGGGAGACGGACCATTCAAAGTACTACATAAGGTTGGCAACAATGCTTATGTACTAGAGCTTCCGGAGGACTATGGAGTGAGCCCTACTTTCAACGTAGGAGATCTAAGTCTCTTTGAGTCAAGTGATGCGGATGGTGATGATTCGAGGACGAATCCTTCCCAAGAAGAGGAGTATGATGAGGAACCATCACCAACAGCCCCTACTAGTTCTACAATGCAAGGGCCAATCACTAGATCAAGGGCAAGAGCAATTCAAGAGGAGGTGTCCAATTTGTTGGTGTCCTTAGCTCCTAAGGAGACCATTGACGATCCATTGCTGACTGAGGCTTCCTTAGTCACGTTAATGACGATTCCCGATGACTTGGACGTGGAAGGGAGACCATGTACACGTGTTTTGGAGCCATGCAAGAGCAAAGAAGAGACACTTGTTCCGGAATTGCAAGAAATGGAAGATTGAGGCTTTTGGAGCTTCTTTTGTATTTTATATCATCTTTTGGTATAAAATGAAAGACTTTTTATAACCTTTAGGTTCAAAACATTTTAAGGGTTATTTTTATTTGTTTTAGTTCTTTTATTTGTTTTATTGTCTTTTTGACAAATGTTTTTCCTTTTTTAGATAGGAGGCTTTCTAGGCATATAAAAAGCCTCCCTTAGCTTCTTTCCAGATTAGATAGATTTTAGCAAAACCTGATAAAGTGAGCCATTGATTGAATTGTTGTGAATCCCTACTAGATTGTTCTTGTGTGTGTTAATCTCTTTAAAGATTGGTGCTACTAGTCAATACTAGTCCCTCCTTGTGCTTGTCTCCATTGAAGGCTTGTGTAAGGTTATAGAAGAAAGGGTTGAAGGCATCATCTTGCTTAGGTTTTGATCAATTTGATCAAGGTTCTTGTAAGGGAGTCGTTTGGTTCTTTTGGATCTACTTCTACCAAACATTCCACGTTCCATTTCATTCTCTTTCTTCCCTTTTGTCCAACGTCATTTCTGGTTCTAAACAATCTGATTTTGCGTGCCATTTGTCAAGGAAAACGTCCATTAATGGTCTTCAAAGATTCCCAATCTAGATCTAGCCATTTGCGGCCCTAACCCGCATCATTGGTTCTCACCGAGGCACCCTTACTAGCTCTCCCTGATTTCACTAGGCCTTTCGAAGTAGAGTGTGATGCATCGGGAATTGACATAGGAGGTGTGCTTATGCAAGAAGGTAAGCCTATTGCCTTTTTCAGTTAAAAGCTTAAAGGGGCATGTCTTAACTACTCTACATATGATAAAGAGTTGTATGCATTATTTAGAGTACTTAAGACATGACAACACTACTTGTGGCCTAGAGAGTTTATTTTGCATTCTGATCATGAATCTTTGAAACATTTTCGGAGTCAAGATATACTAGCTAGGAGGCATGGTATATGGATGGAATTTATTGAGACTTTTCCCAATGTTATCAAGTATAAAAAGGGAAAAGACAATGTAGTTGCGGATGCTCTTTCTAGGAGGCATACATTGCTAACTACAATGGATGCTAGGGTGTTAGGATTTGTTTACATTAAGGAGTTCTATGAATCTGATCTTGACTTTGGAGAAACATATAAGCTTTGTTTGCAAAAAGGTTCCTTAGATAAATTCTATTTGTTTGAGGGATTTCTGTTTCGAGTAGATAAGGTGTGCATACGTAGGTGTTCCCTTCATTTGGTGTTAGTGGAAGAAGCCCATAAAGGAGGTTTAATGGGTCATTTTGGGAGGGATAAGACTTATGCTATGCTGCACTCACATTTTTATTGGCTACATATGCTTAAGGATGTTGAAAATGTGCTTAAAAGGTGTTTAGAGTGCCTTAGAGCTAAATCGAAAGTGAAGCCTCATGGATTGTATACACCTTTGCCAATCCCCACAACCCCTTGGGAAGACATTAGCATAGATTGCATAGTGGGATTGCCTAGGACTAGAAGAGGTAGGGATTCGATATTTGTGGTTGTAGATCGATTCTCTAAGATGGTTCACTTTATTGCTTGTTACAAAACTGATGATGCAGCCAATGTAGCTAATTTGTTCTTTCGGGAAGTAGTTAGGTTACATGGTATTCCAAGGACAATAGTGAGTGATAGGGATGTTAAGTTCTTGAGTTACTTTTGGAGAACTCTTTGGGAAAAGCTAGGAACTAAGTTGTATTTTCTACATCAAGCCACCCCTAAACTGATGGGCAAACAAAAGTAACTAATAGGACCCTAACAACACTTCTAAGAGTTGTCATCAAGAAGAATTTGAAAGAATGGGAAGATGTCTTGTCACATGTTGAGTTTGCCTATAATAGAGTCGTCCACTCATCTACTTCTATCTCTCCCTTTGAGTGTGTTTATGGTTTTAATCCACTAACCCCTTTTGATCTTACACCATTTGATGAAGGGTCATCCGAGCCGGTTCCATCTTCAACACCACAAGGAGCCCTAACAAGAGCTCAAGCCAAACGCCAAGCGGAGATGGATGCTATCTTCCTAACCATTGTTCAAGAAGCTCACCCAAGCTCACCTCCAATGAGTCCAAGGCCCGTCATGATGCTTAGCCACATTGGACCAGCCAAGAATAAGTTGAATGGAGCATAGGAGAGCTTCACGTGTGCATGTGCATGGCTGGCGCAAGAAGCTAGTTAGAGAGTGTTAAATGAAGCCTAAAATTAGTCTATTTTATGGATTTATTTAAAACACTCTAATTTGTAAATATTGTATTTATTTCTTTTCTATTTTTAGGAGAGAAGGTCTAGGTTGTATATAAACCTTTCTCTCTTCCTTTTTGTGCAGAATACGTTAAACACATTGCCTAAGTGCCAAATTGAATTCCTTTGAGTTCAGCCTCTTGTCTTGTGAGAATTGTGGTGTTAGCATAGCTTTCTCGTTCTTGTGTGTGTCAATCTTCTTCGGGTTGGTGCTACAAGTCGAATCGAAGCAACCTCTTCGTGCCTTCGATAATCCTAGATCGATTGTGTGAAGTTGTAAGAAGCGGGGTCGAATCGTCATCAGTTTGGTTCTTGGATAATCGAATCCAAGGGTTCTATCGTTTGTTCCTTTCGGTTCTTCCTTCCTATTTCGTTTTCCCTCTTTGCCTTGCACGATTTCCTTGCATCTTTTTTTCTGAATTTCGTTTGCTTTTATTCCCGAAAACAGGTTGCTCGTCTAGATCCGTTCCTCGCGGCTAATCCCCGTATCAATTGGTATCAAAGCTAATTGACGTTCAACTTACAAAAAGAGTCGGTAAATCATTCAAAAACCAAAAGTGTCTCGTTTTCTTGTTTGAGTCTTGCTTTGTTTTGAGTCTATTGCCATTGCCATTGCCATTTCTATTCCAAGTTTTTGATTGAACTAACGAGTTTGTTGCTTTGTTTGTGAATCTTGGACGCCGGCACCACTCCCACACCACGCCTACACCGCGCTTACCACCAGCCCTTGTGCCGACCACCACGCCGCCACCAGCCTTGTCCCACGTCCAAACACCACACTAAACAAACCCTAAATTTTCAAAAAAATAAAGAAGAAGGCTGATCCGTCCAGCCTTTTTTCCAACCTTCTCTCCTCCACATTTTCAGCCACCTCTTTCCTCCATATTTTTAGCCTATTTTTTTATTTTTCACCCTTGGTTAGCTATTTACTTGGTCAACTCTATCCTCTTGTAACTAATTAGGATTTTCTTAGCATTTTTTAATTTTCCTTAATTCCAGCAGTAAGTTAAAAAAAATGAATAGAAAATCCGAGATTCAAAAAAAAAAAAAGAAAGAAAGTAAAGAAAAACTAAAGAAAGAGAAAAGAAATAAGCCATTATTCATTTCATTCTTGCTAGATTATTCTTGTTTTATTTCATAGTTTGTAATATTTGAAGTTGTGCTTGCTAAGTGTTATTGTTCAGCAATCAAAGAGGACTACAAAGGAGCTCATCTCACTCAAAAGTTGTCTTGCTAAGTGTTATTGTTCAGCAACCAAAGCGGACTACAAAGGAGCTCATCTCACTCAAAGGGACCAAGCCATTCACGCCTAGCCTAACTTCACCCTAGCCTAGCCACGCCGTGGCCCACGCCTAGCTCACTTCAGTCGAGCCACGCCTTAGCCTTGACCAGCCCTTCTACACACACCTTCGGTGTCCAAGGTTTGCTTGCTTAGGCTTGACGAGTAAGTTCTTTCAAGGCTTATCTTGAGTTCAAATTTTGAGTCCATACTTAGTTGCATATAACATTCGTGCAACTTGTCCTTTCCGTTTTGAGTCTTTTCTTCGCTTTTATTGAGTCAAACACGTTTTTAAGGTGATTGAAATCGAATTTCGCTTCTACTTTAAAGCTTTTGTTTGGCTAAGTATTGAACTCACGTAAGGTTTTTGACTGATACAAGACGAGCCATCAACAAGCTTGTTGAGCACCACTAGAGAGTGAGAGTTTGCTTTCGAGTGATACACTTGTGAGGCGTTTTTGTTTTAGCTAACCTAACGTGTTTGAGTGGTTTAGTGTCTTTGAACAATGTCAGGAACTCCCATAGGTACGCCAAGCCCCGAGCCTATTACCCCGGAGTTGTTTAACCTTATCAAGGGCTTGGAAGATAGCATTGAAGGGTTAACTACAAGGCTGCCAACTTGGAGGCGTCTAAGGTAGTTCCGGAGCCTCGGCCACTAGGAGGCAACAGGGAGGTAGGAGACCAATCGAGAGCTCAACACCAAGGGCAAGACCGAATACCACTCCAAATCCAACAAGAGGCGTTTCAAGCAGCCCGGCACTCTAATGCCACGCAACCCTCTCGGAATGTCCAAGGCTTAGGCCACGCCGTGTCCCAACCAGGATGGGGCAATCTTGCTTTCGAGGAGCACGTTTCTATCCATTCTTCTCCTATTATACATGATAATTTGCATAACTATCCTCAACAGTTTCAGAATCAAGCTTATGAGCAGGATGAGGACGGTAATGGAGATGACGAGGAATGGAGGACAAATGGACGAAGGGAGCGCCAACAGCCCCGGAGACCTCATGACGGCCGGCGCCAAGACGAGCAGAGGCGTGAGCCCTATGGTTGCCAGCCAAGGAGGGAGCGAGATCCAGAGTATGATGGTTTTGGCAAAGTAAAGGTGAAGATCCCAAGCTTTGAAGGCAAATGTGACCCGGACGTGTACATGGCTTGGGAGGCGAAGATAGAGCAAATATGGTCATGCCATAATTTTCCCGAGCATAAGAAGGTACATTTCGCAGCTCTTGAGTTTATTGATTATGCTATGATATGGTGGGATGATTTGGTGAAGGAAAGGAGGAGAACTTTGGATGCACCGGTAGTTACTTGGGCGCACATGAAGGCCTTGATGAGAGCTCGGTTTGTGCCCCAACATTACACTAGAGAATTGAGGCAAAGGTTGGAGAACTTGATGCAAGGAGCCATGACCGCCGAGGAGACCTATAATGCCATGCAAATGGCCATGGTAAAGGCTAACGTGCGAGAGGATGAAGAGACTACAATGGCTAGGTATCTTCGTATTCTCAATTCAAGTTTTTCTAACGAGATAGATCTTTTTCCCTATAGCTCTATGACAAAATTGCTCCACCTAGCAATCAAAGTAGAAAGGAAAATGAAGCCAAGAAGTCAAGGAGGTAAGGTTGCCTATGGCGCGCCTAGCTCATGGAGGAGCCAAGGAGGTCGCCAACAAGGGAATTACAACCGGGAGGTGCCAAGCAAGGAGAAGCTAGCCCCGGAACAAGGAGGTCCACGCAAGGCTCCTTATGCAGCCCCTACCAAGTCCACGCGTACACTACCTAAAGGCACTCAAGGGAGTACTTCTAACCCTTCATCTAGAGCTAGGGATATTGTATGTTTTAAGTGCCAAGGAAGAGGGCACATGATGAAGGATTGTCCTAATAAAAGATCTTTGCTAGTTAACCATTTAGGGCAATATGTGTCCGAATCTGAGCATGAGCATGATAATGATGATTTTGAGCAAAATATGCATGATCATGATGATTGGATGATGATGGGATTGAATATGAGCAAGGAGATTGTTTATTAGCTAAGAGAGTGTTATTTGATCATCCTAGCTCATTCCTAGCTAACACTTCCCTGATTTGTGATAAAAGTTTTGAGCATGATAATTCTTTGATAGCTAGGAGAACTTTAAGTGTACAACCTGCTCCTTGTGAAGATAACCAAAGAGAAAACTTGTTTCACACTAGATCCTCGGTTAAAGGAAAGGTTTGTAATGTTATTATTGATGGAGGAAGTTGTTGCAATATTGCTAGCACCGAAATGATATCTAAGTTGCAAATTCCTACATTTTATCACCCTAGGCCATATAAGCTGCATTGGATGAATGAATGTGGTGATTTAAAGGTTAATAGGCAAGCTAATATCACTTTTACTTTAGGCCATTATGAAGATACGGTTTTATGTGATGTTGTGCCTATGCAAGCTTGTCATGTGTTGTTAGGCCGCCCTTGGCAATATGATAGGAGAGTTATGCATGATGGTTTTACAAATAGATATTCTTTTGTATTCAATGGTAAAACCGTGACTCTTAAGCCTATGACTCCCTTGCAGATTGCGGAGGCATTTGAGAAGAAGAAGGCAGGTGAGCAAGAGCAAGGACAAGCTAAGAAGGGGAGCAAGCCGTCGAGCCAAGACCCCTCCCTAGCCACGCCTTCTAACCACCAGCCTAGCACCCTTGTGTCCACGGCCACAAAACAGCCCACAACAGCCTTGTTAGCTTCCAAACTCAAGCTACAAAATGACTACCTACCCTTAGACACCACCTTGATGATGTTGTGTAAGGAGCTCACCTTGATAAGTGATGAAGCCAAGGCTAGCTTACCACCTACTATCTTAGCCATCCTTGAGGAGTTTAAGGATGTGTTTCCGGAAGAAATACCACATGGCTTTCCACCTTTGAGAGGCATTGAGCACCAAATTGACCTTATCCCCGTCGCCACACTCCTAAATAGACCAGACTACCGAATGAACCCAAAGGAGAGTCAAGAGATCCAAGCGCAAGTTCAAGACCTCCTAGACAAGGGCTACGTAAGGGAGAGCTTAAGTCCGTGCGCCGTGCCCGTGCTCTTGGTGCCTAAAAAGGACAACACATGGAGGATGTGTGTTTATTGTCGAGCTATCAACAACATCACCATCAAGTACCGCCACCCTATTCCCCGCCTAGATGACATGCTTGATGAGCTACATGGCGCCACCACCTTTAGCAAGATAGACCTACAGAGTGGCTACCATCAAATTCGAATGAAGGAGGGGGATGAGTGGAAAACAACCTTCAAAACTAAGTTTGGTTTGTATGAGTGGCTTGTTATGCCATTTGGGTTAACTAACGCTCCTTCTACTTTTATGCGCTTAATGAACTATGTGTTGAGACATTTTATACGGAAGTTTGTTGTACTATACTTTGATGATATCTTAATCTATAGCAGGTCCCTAGAGGAGCATGAAGAACATCTAAGGGAAGTAGTTCTTACCCTTAGGGCTGAACACTTGTATGCTAATCTTCAGAAATGTAGCTTTTGCACTAATGAGGTTATATTTCTTGGTTTTGTAGTGACTACACAAGGCCTACAAGTGGATGAGGAGAAGATTAGAGCAATCAAAGATTGGCCCACGCCAACATCCATCAGCCAAGTAAAGAGTTTCCATGGGCTTGCAAGCTTCTATAGGCACTTTGTGAGAGACTTTAGTACCATTGCCGCGCCCTTGATGGAAATCTGCAAGAAGCATGCGCCATTTGTGTGGGAGGAGGCGTAACAACGTGCCTTTAGCAAGCTGAAATTGGTCTTAACCGAGGCGCCCTTGCTAGCTCTTCCCGACTTCACTAGGCCCTTTGAACTGGAGTGTGACGCCTCGGGCATTGGCATAGGCGGCGTGCTCATGCAAGAAGGTAAGTCTATTGCCTTCTTTATTGAAAAGCTCAAAGGAGCATGTCTTAATTACTCTACCTATGATAAAGAGTTATATGCTTTGTTTAGAGTGCTTAAGACATGGCAACACTACTTGTGGCCTAGAGAGTTTATTTTGCATTCTGATCGTGAGTCTTTGAAGCATTTTCGGAGTCAAGATAAACTAGATAGGAGGCATGGTAGGTGGATGGAATTTATTGAGACTTTTCCCTATGTTATCAAGTATAAAAAGGGAAAAGACAATGTAGTGGCGGATGCCCTCTCTAGGAGGTACACATTGTTGACTACATTGGATGCTAAGGTATTAGGCTTTGTTACATTAAGGAACTCTATGAATATGTTATTGATTTTGGTGATACATATAAGTTATGTGTGCAAAAAGGTTCCTTAGATAAATACTATTTGTTTGATGTATTTTTGTTTCGAATTGATAAGGTGTGCATACCTAGGTGTTCCCTTCGATTGTTGTTAGTAGAGGAAGCGCATAAAGGAGGTTTAATGGGTCATTTTGGGAGGGATAAAACTTATGCTATGCTGCACTCACAATTTTATTGGCCACATGCTTAGGGATGTTGAAAATGTGCTTAAAAGATGCTTAGAATGCCTTAGAGCTAAATCTAAAGTGAAGCCTCATGGATTGTACACACCTTTTCCCATCCCAACAGCCCCTTGGGAAGACATTAGTATGGACTTTATTGTGGGATTGCCTAGTACTAAAAGAGGTAGGGACTCAATTTTTGTGGTTGTAGATCGTTTCTCAAAAATGGCTCAATTTATTGCTTGTTACAAAACTGATGATGTGGCCAATGTAGCTAATCTATTCTTTCGGGAAGTAGTTAGGTTACATGGAATTCCGAGGACAATAATAAGTGATAGGGATGTTAAGTTCTTAAGTTATTTTCGAAAGACTCTTTGGGGAAAGCTAGGTACGAAATTGTTATTTTCTACATCAAGCCACCCCCAAACTGATGGGCAAACGGAAGTAACTAATAGGACTCTAACCACACTTTTAAGGGCTGTTATCAAAAAGAATCTAAAGGAATGGGAGGATGTCTTGCCACATGTTGAATTTGCCTATAATAGAGATGTGCATTCGTCTACTTCCATCTCTCCATTTGAGTGTTTTTATGTTTTTAATCCACTAACCCCTTTTGATCTTACACCGTTGCCTAAGAAGGAGCGAATGGATTTAAGTGCTAAAATGCAGGTTGAATGAAGGTTGAACACATCAAGGAGCTACACAGGAGGACAAGGATTAAGCTTGAGGAGAAAGGCAAATGCAACGCAGCCAAGGCAAACCAAGGAAGGAAGAAGGTTATATTTGAGGCCGGTGACCTTGTATGGCTACACTTGGGGAAGGAAAGGTTTCAACATCTTCGGAAGTCCAAGCTCTCTCAAAGAGGAAACGGGCCTTTCAATGTGCTACACAAGGCTGGTGACAATGCCTATGTGCTAAACTAGCCGGACGACTATGCTTGTGATCCCACGTTCAATGTGAGGGATCTAAGCCCTTTTCCACCCCTTAGTGATGATCAAGGAAATTCGAGGTCGAATTCTTTTACAGAAGGGGAGAATGATGAAGGGTCATCCGAGCCGGTCCCATCTTCAACACCACAGCCCTAACAAGAGCTCAAGCCAAACACCAAGCGGAGATGGATGCTATCTTCCTAACCATGGTTCAAGAAGCTCACCCAAGCTCACCTTCAATGAGTCCAAGGCCCGTCATGATGCTTAGCCACATTGGACCAGCCAAGAAGAAGTTGAATGGAGCATAGGAGAGCTTCACGTGTGCATGTGCATGGCTGGCACAAGAAGCTAGTTAGAGAGTGTTAAATGAAGCCTAGAATTAGTCTATTTTATGGATTTATTTAAAACACTCTAATTTGTAAATATTGTATTTATTTCTTTTCTATTTTTTGGAGAGAAGGTCTAGGTTGTATATAAACCTTTCTCTCTTCCTTTTTGTGCAGAATACGTTAAACACATTGCCTAAGTGCCAAATTGAATTCCTTTGAGTTCAACCTCTTGTCTTGTGAGAATTGTGGTGTTAGCATAGCTTTCTCGTTCTTGTGTGTGTCAATCTCCTTCCGGTTGGTGCTACAAGTCGAATCGAAGAAACCTCTTCGTGCCTTCGATAATCCTAGATCGATTGTGTGAAGTTGTAAGAAGCGGGGTCGAATCATCATCGGCTTGGTTCTTGGATAATCGAATCCAAGGGTTCTATCGTTTGTTCCTTTCGGTTCTTCCTTCCTATTTCGTTTTCCCTCTTTGCCTTGCACGATTTCCTCTCATCTTGTTTGCTGAATTTCGTTTGCTTTTATTCCCGAAAACAGGTCGCTCGTCTAGATCCGTTCCTCGCGGCTAATCCCCGTATCACCATTACCTAATAAGGAGCGAATGGATTTAAGTGCTAAAACGCAGGTTGAACACATCAAGGAGCTACATAATAGGACAAGGATCAAGCTTGAGGAGAAAGGCAAATACAACGCAGAAAAGGCGAATCAAGGACGCAAGAAGATTATATCCGAACCCGGCGACCTTGTATGGCTACATTTGAGGAAGGAGAGGTTTCAACAACTTTGGAAATCCAAGCTCTCCCCAAGACGAAATGGGCCTTTCAAGGTGTTACACAAGGCGGGTGACAACGCCTATGTGCTTGACTTCCCGGATGATTATGCTTGTGATCCCACATTCAATGTGAGGGATCTAAGTCCTTTTCCGCTGCTGGATGTTGATCAAGGCAATTCGAGGTCGAATTCTTCCAAAGAAAGGGAGAATGATGAAGGATCATCTAAGCTAACTCCATCTTCACCACCTAAAGGGACTCTAACAAGAGCGCAAGCTATACGTCAAGCTGAGATCTATGCTCTTTTTCTAAACATGGTCCATGAAGCTCAACCAAGTCCACCTTCATCAAGTCTAAGGACCATCTTGTGGATCAGCCACAAACACATCCCAACCAAGATGATTAATGGAGCTTAAATTGTATTTCTAGTTGTTGGGCAGGCCTTGGGACGCATTTCAAAGGACAGACTGAGGCCTTGAAATCAGATACAAGGGGTTTCACGCATGTGCATGTGCATGGCTGGATGATCATTTAAGTATGTGAACGTGAGAGACTGAATAGGAGAGTTCAATTAGTCCCAATTGTGTTATATGTTTGTTGGGCTTTATTTAACTCTCTCTCAATGTAATTATTGTAATTAGTTTCTTTTTTCTGTTTTTCAAGGTTCTTGATGCTGGATTATGTTGTTTGGACATGAGTAGCAAAATGTTTAGTCAAAACCTGCAACATATCTTCAGTTGTTTGATACTTACCTTGTCGGGGCTGTTGTTTTTGGTTTTGTTGATCCCTCCAACGAAAGTTCTATTGATCACGCTAGTTGGGCATGAAATTCTGCGTATAGGGATCGTTCCTAGGCTTTTGCTGTTGTGGCTGTCCATAACCCATTGCATTCACCACAACATCGTCATCCTGGACTTGGGGACACATGTCCGTTGGATGGTATGGGTCAACACACACTCCACATGCCTTCAGCTGTTGTGGGGTTCCCATAAGTGTTAATCTCTTTACCATTTCCTTGAGTTCCACAAGCTCAATGGAGATCTCACTCTTCCCGGAATTCACACCATGAACACCTCTCTTGGAAGGAGTCCTTCCAAAGTTCCGGGTCCCTTCAGCTAGTTCCTGTATCTTTTCCAAAGAAAGGTCAGGGGTAGAGTTAAGAACGTTACCTCCACAAGCCGCATCGACGATCCTCCTTTCATTGTCTAGCAAGCCATTGTACAAGTACAAGACTAGATCTTGAGTCAAATATTCGTGGAAAGGACAGCTGGATCGGAGGCTTGCGAATCGTTCAAAGTACTCATAGAGAGTTTCGTCCGCCTCTTGCTCGATGTTGCTTATAGCTTTCTTCAAGCTATTTGCCTTCTTGGCTGAGAAGTATTTCTCCAAAAACGCCTTGTGGAGGTTCTCCCAAGTGTCGATACTCCCGGATAGAAGGTGGTAATATCAATCATCTGCCGCATCCTTGAGTGTGAAGCCGAATGCCCTCATCTTAATTTGTTCTTCGGTAATGTTGGCCGGCTTCATGTTCATACACACGGTATGGAACTTCCCAAGGTATTTGATGGGGTCTTCACCACTTAGCCCATGGAAAGATTGAAGCAAGTGAATGAGACCCGGCTTGAGCTCAAAGTTGATTCCTTTCCCTAATGCCGGTATAGTAACCGCAAGAGGGTTTTGAGCCAAAGTGGGCTGAGTGAGTTGACGAAGAGTACGATCAGCCATTTCTTGTTGGATTTGTTGTTGTCTACGTTGCCGGATGTGCGTCCTCTCAATTTCTGGATCAAAGGAAGCAAAGCCGGAGTTAGTACGACGGGTTTGAACCATAAAAATGGTTCAAACCAATAATCAATAATAACAATAAAAAATAGCTAAACTCCCCGGCAACGGCGCCAAAATTTGACAAGACTTTTATCCACGGTCGTTTTTATCTTATCAAAATTAATCCCGACTTAGCACTAAAACGAGTATAGTGGTTAAGTAAGGGTCGAACCCAAGAGAGTTTTGTTATTCCTATTAAATGCAATTATTTATTATAGATTCAAGTGACAAAAAGGGGGGGTTTGAGTGAATTTATGCGCACAAAACTTATGAGAGGAAGTAAGACAACGAGTAAGACAATAATGGGTGAATCTACACTAGGTTGATTCTTAGCATGCGATTGCAACTTTGGTGAGTTCCTTATTACAAGTTTTCAAGTAATCTCCCGTCTCAATCATATATATATGTTGAGCCAACCAGCATCAACACAACTTAACAGGTTAGTGTTCCGTAAACCTACAAGAACAATTAACAAGTTAGCTTTCAAACAAAGACTAAGGGGTATAAAGAAAAGATTAAAACCGTTAAACTTATCTTTATATTTGTGTTCCTTTCCTTTAAGCAATTACAACCCGTTATTACTTAAAGTTTACTACTAGATTAACGACCCGAACCCAGAATCTATTAATCCTACTTCTTTGCATGCACTTTAGAACCTAAGGTGATCAATCTTAAGTGATAGTAAAACATGCAATTAGACAATGAAGATCAAGGAAACACAAAGTATTCTGAATGAAAACTTATATTAGAAAGAACTTACAACCAAAGTAACAATGCAGCTTCAAACCAACCCAACGTAGCAAGAGAGTTGGCAACTCATTACAAAGGTAGCAAGATAATTATAATGGAAAAAGTGGATTCTAAAATTGGATACTCTAGCAAACAAACCTAGGTCTATTTATACTACAAATGGCACTAAATAGGATTAAATGACCAGCCCAAAAAAGCCACATTTAATGCCATAAAGGTGGTGTGAACAGCCGGAGTAAAGCCACTGTCGCTGAACCGCAGGGGCGGCCTTCAGATCCGCAGGGGCGGTTCAGGCGAAAACGTGTGATCTTCTTCATAGCCGCAGGGGCGGCCTAGCACTTCCACATGGGGCGGATATTTAATGGTCTTCAAACGTCCGACTTTTTAACTTTTTGTCGCTTTAGATGCTGAGTCGCAGGGGCGTCCCAGTGTCAACGCGGGGGCGGTGATACTGACTCTTCATCTTCCAACTCCCAGGTTGAGGCGCAGGGGCGCTGGTCTTTGCTTCTTCAGGGCAAGTCATCAAAGGGCCGCCAAGGGTTGACGCAGGTGCGGTGGCAGTCTTCGTTCCTGGCGCTGGCGAAGGCGCAGGCTGCGCTCCGGAATATGATGTCACCCGCAGGGGCCGTGACACTGCTTCGTGGGGGCGGTGAGGCAACAGAAGCTTTGCTTCATGAATGATCTTGACTCCTAAGTGCTTATAACTCCTTCTCTATCTTCTTTTAGTCTTCTTCTTCTGGATCAAGGAGTTAGTAGCATAAATCGACACTAATGTAACAAAAAGACTCTAAAAACTAACCTAAATGATAGTGCTTCCATCACCTATCAATAAGTCCCTCTGAAGTTGAGGCTGAACTATCAATTTGGCAATCGCCTTCTCTCGAGGCGTCTTCCTTCTCAAGGCGTCAGCTACAACATTCGCCTTTCCAAGATGATACAAAATCTCAAGGTCAAAGTCCTTGATCAACTCAATCCATCGACGCTGGCGGTTATTTAACTCCCGTTGTGTAAAAATATACTTCAAACTCTTATGGTCTGTGAAGATCTGACATGTAGCACCATACAGGTAATGTCTCCAGATCTCAAAGCATGAACTACCGCTAATAATTCTAGATCATGAGTCGGGTGGTTTTCCTCATACGTGTTCAGTTGTCTAGACGTATAAGCAATCACTCTGCCTCTCTGCATCAAAACACATCCCAAGCCCAGCGTGGATGCATCACTGTAGACCACAAAATCATTAGAACCGTCTGGTTGTGCCAAGACATGAGCAGAAGTCAAACGTCTCTTCAACTCCTAAAAATCTGAGCACATTGGTCGGTCCATACAAATTTGGTAGTCTTCTTCAGAAGACTCGTAAGTGGACGAGCAATCACACAAAATCCCTCCACAAAGCTTTTGTAATAACCGGCTAAGCCAAGAAAGCTATGCACTTCCTTGACATTCGTCGGTGTCGTCCATGCAGCAACAAACTCGATCTTCACTGGGTCAACCATAATCCCATCGGCGGAGACGATGTGTCCAAGGAAAGCAACCTCAAACATCCAGAACTCGCACTTAGAGAGCTTGGCATACAACTCTCTATCCCTCAAAATCTACAAAACCGTTCTCAAATGACCGGCATGCTCCTCTCTGCTACGAGAGTATACCAAAATGTCGTCAATGAAGACCAATACAAACTGATCCAAGAAGTCGATGAAGATACTGTTCATCAACTCCATGAAGACTGCCAGGGCAATCGTCAGTCCGAATAGCATCACTACAAACTCGTAGTGTCCATAACGGGTACGAAATGCGTCTCGTGTACATCATGCTCTCTCACCCTCAGCTGGTGATATCTTGAGCGCAAGTCAATCCGGTAGAAAACTGTTGCTCCTTGAAACTGATCAATTAGATCATCAATACGAAGCGGTGGATACCTGTTCTTGATTGTCACCTTGTTCAGCTCTCTGTAATCTATACATAACCTCAAAGATTTGTCCTTCTTCCGCACGAAGAGGACAGGTGCACCCCATGGTGAAACACTAGGGTGTATGAAGCCCTTCTAAGCCAACTCCTCGAGTTGCTTCTTCAGCTCCAACATCTCGACATGTGCCATACGGTATGGGGCCTTCGAGATAGGTCTTGTACCAAACTGCAACTCGATACTAAAGTCCACATTCCTCTGAGGCGGCAAGCTCGGCGACTCAACAAATACATCTGCGAACTCGCAAACCACTAGTATGTCCTCCAAAGCTAGACTCTCTCCATCCTTCATGGCGTAGCACCAAAAGGCATCACATCCCTGTGCAATCAGTCTAGTTGCTCGTACGGCACTGATGACCGAATTTGTCTTCCCCAGGTCCCAACCTCGGAAGACCTCAATCTGACTAACCTCGGTAGAGACTGTAACAGTCTCTCTACCAACGTCCAAGACCGCACGGTGTCTACGCATCCAATCCATACCTAATATGACTTCTTCATGCATCAATGGCATGACTAAGAAGTCAACAAGCAAAACACGAGTCCCTAAACAAAGGGGACAACTAAGTATCTCATGGGTACCTCTGACCCAACTACCATCAGGTAACCTTATAGTAAAGGATATCCCCTCTATGGTAGCTAAACTCAGACGCTCAACACATGTATCAGAAATAAATGAATGCTTAGCACCAATATCAAACAAAACTCTAATAGGTAAACTATGAAGCAAAACGGTACCTGTAGCAGCTGGTGTAGGTGGTCCTTTGCACACCTCAACTCAAAAGCTCGGCCTCAGGCTCCTCTGGCATCACTTGTGCCAACATCTCTACCTCTGCCTATACTCGGTCCTGGAGCAGAACCCTGAGTAACAGGACGATCTGGGACTCTCTATTGTCCCTGTGTCTGCTGTTGAGGTGTCCTCTGACCACCTCCTACTATAATCGTAGTGGAAGAACCCTGCTGAGATGCAACTCCACCTTGCCTACAGAAGGCAACTCGATGTCCTGGTCTACTACAAGTAAAACAACTCACAACTGGCCTGGTATATTTTGGCTTCAAATGGCCAAGATCACCGCAGTTGTAACACCGTCGTCCCTTATCTACAGTCGCTGTAGACGAGGGGTAACTTTGACGTCTCTAGTCTCGTCTAGAACCAGATGCTCCTCCAACTCGACTAGTTTGCCTACTGCGCTGCCTCTTCTCAGACCGTCCCATTTGAGAAGCTCTCTTCTAACTAGCTCGCTCCCTCTCGTAAGTAGAAGCCCGGTCCTGATAGTCAGCTAGGGACTCACAATGGAATCCCTCCATGTATGAATATGTTCTCTCCCTCAGACGACGAGAGAACAGATACACATGTTGGTCCTCAAATGGTGCAACTGGACCCAACAAAGCTAACAGTCTAGAAGCGGCGGATGGCATCTGTAATTGGTACATCCTCAAAACCAGCCTCCACACAGTCCTGCACTTTCTCCCTGCTTTGTGAGGCAGGGCAGAACTGTTGTCGAATCATGCTCCTCATCCGATCTAACTGGTGGCTCTGGCTCGTATAGTCCTCCACCACTGATGTGCAAGGTCACGGAATAGAGATTAGACTAGCTCTATCTGTTTGTCCTCAAGACATCTAGTAGACTCTAAGGGCCCGTTTGGAAGCTCTAGGAATCATTCCCGGTAACGGAATGATTCCGAATCAATCAAAAAATACGTTTGGTTAAAGGTCTTTAATCACATGAGAGTAATCCCATCATTTCCATTTCCATTCCTAACCCTTATCTAATTTCATTCCGTTTCCATTCTACCGCTCCAACCAAACGGGCACTAAAGCTAAGTATACATGTCATATCTACACCTCAGTCTCTAAATCAATCTCTCTTGAGAAGTGTGGCACTCCGTGCTGATGAAATGCCTTCAACCAGGCATCTAGTCAAGGCCCTGCTGATGAAATGTCCTCACACAAGAGGTAACAAAAGATCATCCTCACGTAGGAGGGAAAAGGTAAACAAACCCAAAAGCCCACAACATCCTATGTACGAGACGTCCTTGGCCTGCCACTCTGCTAGATCACCCAACAGCATGCCTATCATGTGGGGCATCTACAACATGGTAATAAACCATTAGCTAACCATACATATATAGAGTAATGCATAAGCACAAACACAATCAAGGAAAGATAACACATCAGCATTCTTTCACACATTTATTCATTTAATCATATTTATATCATAGTCATTCACTCATTTCGTATATATATATATATATATATAGATAGATAAAAGTATGTGACACGAGGACCGATACATCCTCGCCTCTGAGTCTGACAGCCAGCCGTACGAGTATCGGTCACACAATCCGTGTCCCCTATGGGAGTGGATTGCGCCCTTTCTGTAAACCGGTCTGGCTTGACATCGGAGAACCTCCCACACTCCTCGGCGGGATGAAAGGGAAAGGTTATCACAACCACGCAGTGGGGCAGTCAATAAAACATATGTCAGTATAAACAACATCTCATGCTATCATAGCAAACATACAAAGCACACACCACTCATGCAAACACCGAATATAAGGATGGTAGCTAAGTAAGTCCTACGGACTTACCTTAACCTCATACACAGCTCAACCACAACAACCTCCAATCTTGAGAGAGAGAACTGCCTAATAACAAGGCATAAAAAGATATCAATCTCTATTCATCAAAGGGGTCACACCTAGACCCAAGGGATCCATAGGGGTCAAACTCAACCTCAAGACCTCAACCAACAACAACCTAAGTCCCTTAAAGCCGTACAAGGCATAAACCGATCATAACCTCAACCAAACACATCCTCACACCTCTAGCATGATCCTATACACTCACCCTAGGAAAGGAGGGAACAAAGGCATCCTAGAGAAAGCCTAGAAGCAACACACACCTATAGAACCAAGTGCAAGACCTTGCTGATGCAGATGGGCGCAGGGGCGGCTCACTAGTGGCGTAGGGGCGGTTCTGGCCGGTGCAGGGGCAGCTGCAAGGTGGCGCAGGGGCGGCTAAACAGCAGAGGACACCACCTTAGCTCTTTCTTCACTTCTTCTTTCGAACCTTTACTCCTTCTTCACTCCAACATCAACATACATACAAAACATACACATATATACATCAACACAAGCCAAACATGGCTGAAACATGTTCCAAGCCTAAGGAAACCTAAGCTAACTAAAGAAAGATAGGAAAAGAGGTAAGAAGATGAAAGAATAAAGAAAGGAGGAATGGAAGCCATGCAAGCTTACCAAGCTGATGGTCTAGAAGCTCAACACCTCACCAAACGTCCTCAAGCTGGCTCACAAGGCTCAGCAACCATAAACATTATCAAAGTCAAGCACAACTCTCACAAACTCAACCAAAACTCCAAGAAGATCAAGGATGATCCAAGGGAGAAAAGAGAGGAGAAGAAGAAGTACGTAGGAGAGAGAGATGGAGCTGAAGATACAGAACCCTCATCAATAGGTAAGAGATGAAGGTTATAAAGGGGTAAAAAGAGTAAAGCACGGGTCAAAGGGTCAAAGAAGACGGCTACAACACACAGAGCCGCAGGGGCGGCCCAGGCAATCCGCAAGGGCGGCCCAGGCAAACCGCAGGGGCGCCCTCAGGGTCATGCAGGGGCGGTCCAGGCTAATTCCTGGCCCTCAGCTTACTCTCTCAACAACTAGACTCTTTTAGAAAAGAAGGAAGAAGAGAGGAAGAAACCTACCACAGTTGACTCAGGAATGGAAGGACGCCCTCATAGCTACTCAACCACAACACAACATAAACAATAACCTCAACAAATTAGCAACAACATCATCAAAGCTTCACCAAGCTTTCACTACATAAGATCTCCAAGGAACTAAGGAATAATCAAGGAAAGATGATGAGAAGATAAGAAAGAACGTGAAAGAGGAGAGAAATTTGGGAGAGAGAGGTTAATACCCTCATTTGGAGGAGGAGGAGAATACTTAAGGAAGAAGCAAAAGAGCAAAAGAAAAAGGTCAACAAAGACGGTGCTTAACGTAAAAACCACAAGGGCGGTTTTCATACCTGCGGGGACGGTGCCGCACCTGTGGCAAGGAAAACCGCATCGACGGGATCCATATAAACTAGGAAAGGAGGGAACAAAGGCATCCGAAGCAAATCCTAGAAGCAACACACACCTGTAGAACAAAGTGCAAGACCTTGCTGATATAGGTGGGCGCAGGGGCGGCTCACAGGTGGCGCAGGGGTGGTTCTGGCCAGTGCTGAGGCGGCTGCAAGGTGGCGCAGGAGCGGCTGAATAGCAGAGGACACCACCTTAGCTCTTTCTTCACTTCTTCCTTCGATCCTTTACTCCTTCACTCCAACATCAACATACATACAGAACATACACATATATACATCAACCCAAGCCAAACATGGCTGAAACATGATCCAATCCTAAGGAAACCTAAGCTAACTAAAGAAAGATAGGAAAAGAGGTAAGAAGATGAAAGAATGAAGAAAGAAGGAATAGAAGCCTTGAAAGCTTACCAATCTGAAGGTCTAGAAGCTCAACACCTCACCAAACGTCCTCAAGCTGGCTCACAAGGCTCGGCAACCAAAAACTTCATCAAAGCCAAGCACAACTCTCACAAACTATTCGCTAGAAAGTGTGCGTGCAAATCTTAAATTTATAAAACTGTAATTAAAGCAAAGCGAACCCGCTGTGTACGGATCGGCGTAGTAAAGCAAGAATTCCAAAATATCGAACTCAGAGATTTGGGGGGAACAAAATCAGTTCACAAAGTTGTCAAGCAATAAAATAGAAGCTTTTGTAAGATAATTGGGAAAACAACGATTCTAAAGATCCGGATATCCAATTGTTGCAATTGATTCAAGATATTAAGGATATAAGGACAGAGTCGGGATTGCAAAGGTATATCTAATGTAAGGTTATATACGGAGAAGTTCTAAAACCCTATATGTCTCACTCAAAGGCTCTCTCTCTATAAAGGTTGTTGAGCTGCAGTATAGAAAGGATCAAAAAATAAGAATTACTCTCAAACACCCATGCCCAAATCCAAGGTAATCAAAGATAAGCCAAAACGGTTAAGGTTGTGACACTCGAAACCGAAGTAGAGGATGTTGAGTCTCACTACTACCTAGAAACGGTAAGCCAAGGCTAGATTAAAGTAAATCTTTAACTTTGGATCAAAGAAAAAGTAAAGGACGTACGACAGAGGAAACCACGGCCAGATCTTGAGGAACCACGGCCATGGAACTCAAGAACAGGCCGTGGAAAAGGTCGACGACGAGGTTTCTCCAACTCTCAGGGTCCAATCTGTTATGGTTCAATCTATCCTCATCTTTGCCACAACTATCAACCCTTCACCTTAGAATCGCTAAAGGTTTTTAGCCAATAATCATCATTGTAAAATAAACAATCAAATAAGAAAGGGATAAAGATTAGAACTTTGAAACCTTAATGAAAAACACCGAAATCAATCTCAATAAAACTAATAACCTGCCAATGTGTTCAATGAATAGGGGAATAAAGTAAGAATCTCTCACAATACTCAAAGAACAAAGAAGAACGGGATGTCAATCCGTCTTCAATCGAAACCCTAAGATATTTCTCCAAGTATGCAATCTCAAGTGCGTCCTTTTTGGAATCTACACTGAACGCAATAAGATCTTCCTAAGCAATGCTTTAAAAATTTACTCCGTGCGGGATGTATGCGAACTCCCTTTTTTTCTCCTTGCCTCTGCCTTCTTATAGGAAAAATAGTGTTACGAAAGCCCAATGAACACGGCTGACGTGGAAAATATGACACGTGGTGACCGTTATAGAAATCACGGTCTAGAACAAACTTCCACGGTTGTGGAATTGGTCGTGGAACCTTTTTGTTGCTCTCGACCTTGTTTTCCACGCCCTCAATGCCTAAACCACGGTCATGGTTTCTCATGTTTGGCCGTGGAAACTCCAATTCCCTTGCAAAAGCCTTTGTTTCGTAAAGCTCTCTAATCATGCTCCTTCCTTAGCTTTTCTAATGCATCCTCTTGATGCCTAGCATGATCAAATACTCCTACTCTCTCATATATGCTCCAATCCAAGCCTTTATTCACCTAAAAACACAACAAAGCTTGTGTAGATCTCTATATCGATAAAATAGGTGAATGTGCTCATAAATGCTTCAAACTCTTATCCATGTACACAAGTAAAGGGGAAAAACAACCAAAACAAGTGCCTAAAATATGATAATATTTCATGCTATCAAAATACCCCATACTTGTCTCTTGCTTGTCCCAAGCAAGGTTTTCAAAGTCTTAGAATATAAGGTAGGATGAAATATGAATGCAAAACAAGGTAAAAACAATCTTTTTGGTATTGTACTTCTAATCAATAGATCATCCTCAAATCTTGCTTCATGTCTCCTTGAGAACTTCTATGCACATAAATCAAATCATGTCTAGTAACGGAAACATCATATATTGCATAAACTTCAATACAAACATCATAACCTTAAGCAATGTAAAAATCAATCATGTGAAACACTAATTTAGATGACCAAGTCAAACAGCATTCCATAGATCTTAAGGACTTTCAAGTAAAGGTCAAGAAACGTGGATAGGTGGGAACTTATAAGGGACTGTGGTGCACAAATCCGGGAAAAATGAGCAACACAAACTCTTTTCCTTTTTTTGTAACTTGAAAAACCACCTTTTGAGAGCTTTGCCCCTCCCATTTCAGCACAAAATTCTTTTTCAACTTTACTTTTTAGAAGTATGGATAGCGGTACACCAAAACCGAAGCCTAGGAGATTGACGTTTCTCAATTTTGAGATGTCTCAAACCCTTGATGCACATACCATAATCTGCTAGGAATATCGCTCAATCCGACTTTGGCAAGACACAAATACCCGACTATGTGAATGGTGCCGAGTTACTCATCATCATGATTGACTTCCCCAAACCTATTTTCTATACTTTAAATGCACAATTTTCTTTCACGGCCCTCCCACATCAAACATGCCAAAATCAACTCTTCCTAATTCCCGGATAGGTAAAGGAGGCAAATATTTCATTGAGGGGCTAGATGAACAAAGAAGAAGTAAGAAAAATCGACGTGCCTTAATCATTTCATATAGAAGTGCAAGAACTTATATTGTGATTTGAACCTTCATTCATCAATATGATTTAGACATAAAACTTTCACTTTATGAAACTTGCAAGAATGATTAAACAACACTTTCAATTTCTTCACAATTTACAATACAACTTAATCACAGAAACTCATCAAAAATTCAATCCACAAGTAGATTCATCATAGAATTCATCTACAATCCTAGAAGCACAATAATTTTCAAAAAATTTCAAAATTTTTATGGTTTTTTTCAAAGCTTTTTAATGCTATGCAATAAAGAAACGTGTGACAATAAAAGAAAGATGCAAATGTTCATGGAATAAAGCAAAGCAAGTGTATCGAGTTATTACATAAAACGAGAGTCACACCCCACCCCATACTTAACATACACATTGTCCTCAATGTTTAGGAAAAATAGAGAAAAGAAAAGAAATAAGAAAACTCACTAGGCGGTGGAGTGGCTCGAACCATTTATGGTCAATCACTATTGAGGCGGCTGTGGTGGTGGGTAAGGGAAGAAGTCGGAGCTGAATGGTCGCCCAAACTGCTGGCGGTATACATCACGAAGGATCCTAGCGTTCTCTTGGCGCTCTTCATCTCGCTCATCTTGGCGGGTCTCTAGGTCATCCATCCTCCGTGTAATATCACTCGCCCATCCCGGCTGCTGTGTATACCAAGCAGGAGGTTGCTGTGTCCACTCCGGCGGCTGCTGGGTCCATGCAAGAGGAGTCGTTGCCCATGCTGGTGGTTGCTGCATCCAAGGTGAAGGAGATCCCATCCAAACCGGCAACTGGCCATACCAAGTAGGTGGACTCTCCATCCATGTGGGGCGCTCGCTGACGCTAGCTCGGCTACTGGAAGAAGAAGCAGAAGACCGCTGCAGGTAGGTGGATCTCCTAGGTGGCTCTAGGAAATCAGTTGGCTGCTCCGGCAATGCTCCAAAATCTTGCTCATCCCCTCCTACATCCGGAAAGTCACATCCACCCATCTCCTCATCCTTATCAACTGCAGCTGCAACTGGAACCTCATCGGAGATGTAAGGAGGTGCTCCTAACTTGTTAGCATGCATAAGAACAAAAGTATTCTTCCAGTTTTGTCGGCTAAATCTAAGAGAATACTCCGGGAGCCATGGGATGCCTCTACCAACTCTATCTTCCCAAGGCATGGTTGCGGTAGGTGGACCTCGATGGCGAGGGATCAAGAGCCCTCTAGTCATGAGACCCTTGAGCCCCAACGGTCTCGCAGCAGTTGCCCTTGTACAAGCTGAATAGTCAACCCTTAGCTATTTTCCAATGTGCGTAACCAAACCTCCATAGGCTATATTTCCTACTCATTTGTTCTTCACTTTTTGCGAAGAGTGGAGGCAAGCATGGTTGCACAATCCGGAGAGTGGCCGGAAATCATACAATACAAGATAAAGAGCTCATCGGTTTTGATCTTTTGGGGGGTCTTGGTCCTCGGGAATAAACATTCGGAGAGGATCCTATGGGCTATCTTAATAGCTAGGTGGTAGACGAGCTTGGCCTTTGAATCGGCCGGTTGCCAACGGTCCTCATGATTGACAATCATAGCTATTTCCTTCTAAAACTCCTTTGCCTTAGCTCCTCTAGGTAATGTTCCATTGCACGTTTCGGGAAACCCAAACATAGTCCCAAACTGCACAATGGAGAGATTATAGTTGCGCTCCATCAATCTAAAAGATACCGCTCGGTTAACGGCACTATGCTCAAAAGAAGTGTAGAACTCTCTAGTGATCTCCTCATACGCATCTTCCCTAATGGAGGAGAACACAATCAAACCAGCCCTATCAAGCATCCAAGTCAAGTCCTCAACCACATTTAATTCCTGGTGGGAGGTTAGGTGATGTAGGACCATCACATGGAAGATATCAAGGTCCCATTACTAGAGCAAGAGCTAAGGAGATCCAAGAAGTTACGTCAAGGGAAGTGCTATTGCTTGACACAATGCGTGAACCATTTAATTTCCATGCATCATGTGTTAATCTTTTGGTAAATGTAGGAGCAAGCGAACCAAGCAAGGAGACCATGCCGACGTGCTCACTTCTCATGCAGCTCGAGGAGACCATGCAGACGTTGCTCACGTCCAAGGCAGCCCAAGAGGATAGGTTGTTGCTCACGTCCCATGCAGCCCAAGGGGGAAGGCCGTTGCTCACGTCCAATGCAGCCCAAGAGGGAAGGCTGTTGCTCACGTCCAAGGCAGCCCAAGAGGGGAGGTTGTTGCTCACGTCCAATGCAGCCCAAGAGGATAGCAAGCTGATCACGTTCAAGGAGGCCCAAGAGAACAATTCAGCTCATTCGGATCATCATTTGGGCTCTTAAAACACAGCCAAATCACTCATGGATCTGCTGAACAATATAGCCCATTCGGATAGTCCAATTTGCTCTTAAAATTGTCCAACTCACTCCAAGGAGTTGTTTGAATAAGTCAGCCTACTTTCATGCTGAATTAGTTGTTTGTTAAGTTATTAGCTACATTAGAAGAAGCTCTCTTATTACCACCTTCCCACTAATGAAATTAACGTCACTAATCAGCAGCTAAAGAGAGCTTCCCATTAGAGGAAGCTCTCTTTAGCTGCTGATTAGTGACGTTAATTTCATTGCTTAGAATTACATTTATAATCATTCACAAAATCAATCAAAGAACAAGAGAGTTTTTGGTTGGCATTGCTGTTGTTTGCTTGGCTGAGCTTGTTTGTGTCAACCGCCTTCGGATTGGTACTTCGAGCCTTCACGAGTCCCTCTTTGTGCTAGTCCAGCCGGAGCTAGTGTAAAGTTGTATTGGAGACGGGTCTAGGGCATTCACGAGTGGGGTTTTGGCTCTTCAGCCTTGGTTCCTTTCGTTGACTCTCTTTGGTTCTTCTCTCACCTTCTTGCGCCCATTCACCACCTACGTTCCATTCCGCATCTGGATTCGCCTCATTCAGCCGGATTCGAGATCATTGTACCTAGATCGACTCAATCACGGACTAAGACCGTATCAGTTGGTATCAGAGCTCAGTTGGTACAATTGATCACTCCTTTCTTCTTGTTAACGTTATTGCTTATCCAATTGAGATTTAACTTGTGCTTGAAGTGTGCAAATTCAAAAGCCGGACAACATCTTGAGGAGAGGTAAACACAAAACACAACAAAACCAAAAAGAGCTCAACGTTGCATACACATTTCGGTAACCCTCTCTGCAATCAATTTCGGTTACCTTCTCTCGTACAAATCTTTGACAAAGTCTAAGAGATCTTTCAAAAAAAAAAAAACACTACAAAATCAGCTGGCCTTTTATTAATCTACATCAAGCACAAGTAAACTCTTTCAAACAATTCAAAACGTCATTCTAAACACATTCACCATACCTACACCAACCCAACGGTCAATACTCCAATTAGGAGTGTCTTGATTCATCTCCGACACTAACATCAGTTTCAGCAGTTCTAGTTCCAAAGGGTTGCTAAGAAGGTTCGGAAATCGTGATCTTAAGGTTTTGGATCCTTACAACTCGAGCCACCAGCTAGGCAATACCAACGAGAGAGTGAGCGATACACAAGTGAGATCTTTGCTTTTCTAACCTAACCGGTTCTTTGTTTGTTACTTGAGCATGTCCAGGTCCCTAAGTCCCAGCAAGTCGAGTAGCGAGACCGTCACGCCTGAGATGGTCAGTCTATTGAAACAATTGTCTGATTCCGTAGCTAACCTATCCAAACGAGTGGAGTCTATGGAAGCACGAACACCACCAGCCGGGACACCACCTTTGAGAACCAACTATGAGTTTGGCGGTCCTTCATGTGTTACTAGAGAGCCGGATCATCCGGATCAAGGTAATTTACAGTCCAATGTCCTCCCTAATGCTTCTAACATGCCACCATTTGTTGATGACTTTCAGCGACGGAATGAAGCTGCTTTCGAGGACCACACTTGGGAAGGTTACAATCGACCATTCCAGCAGCCAAGGCAAGGACGAGAACGTGATAACCCACGGCCCTATCAAGAGCAAGACGGACTCGGCAAAGTCAAAATCAAAATTCCCGTCTTTGAAGGAAAGTGTGATCCCGACGTCTACACGGAGTGGGAAACTAAAGTTGAGCAGATCTGGTTGTGTCACAACTTCAGCGAGCCTAGGAAGGTTCAGCTAGCCGGTCTTGAGTTCCAAGGCTATGCTTTGGTATGGTGGGATCACGTAGTCAAAGAAAGAGTTCGAACATTGGATCCTCAAATCACCACATGGGAGCATATGAAGGCACTAATGAGGGCTTGGTTCGTTCCACCTCACTATACCCGAGAGGTTTGACAATGGCTGGAAAATTTGAGACAAGGTTCACTTAGCGCTGAGGAAGCCTATACAAATATGCAAGTTGCTATGGTGAAGGCCAACGTTCTAGAGGATGAAGAAAACACTATGGCTAGGTATCTTCGAATTCTGAATTCTAATTTGGCTAATGAAGTTGATATGTATCCATACAGCACCATGGAGCAATTACTACACTTGGCCATCAAGGTGGAAAGGAAGACTAAGGTGCAAAACCGGGAATACAAGCCACCCCATGGAACGCCCAACGCTTGGAAAGCACAAGGGAGCCGGCTGCCTAACCACGGAAAGGATCAAGGAGGCCGGAAGGAAGAGAGAAAGTCGGCACCTATAGGCCAAGAAGGGCAAAGAAGGTCTTCTACACCGTCCACTACACCACGATCCTCGAATGAGCCTTCGAGTGATCATTGAGGGAGTACTCCTATCTCTAACTCTAGAACTAGGGACATTGTGTGTTTTAAATGCCAAGGTAGAGGTCACATGAGTAGAGAATGTCCTAATAGACGCACTTTGATCATAAATCATCTAGGAGAATATGAGAGTGAGGATGATGTGGAATTAGATGATGAAAATGCATTAATTGTTGACAATGAATAAAATGAGAATGATGATTGCATTGAGTATGAACAAGGTGAATCTTTGATAGATAGGAGAACTTTGCATGTCCAACTAGCACCTTGTGAGGATAACCAACGTGAAAATTTGTTTCATACAAGGTGTAGTATTAAAGGAAAAGTGTGTAATGTGATAATTGATGGAGGAAGTTGTTGCAACATAGCTAGCACTGAAATGGTAAACAAATTACAACTTCTTACATTTTATCACCCTAGGCCATATAAACTACATTGGATGAATGAGTGTGGAGAACTTAAGGTCAATAAGCAAACTAAGGTCAATATAACATTAGGATCATATGAGGATGTTATTACATGTGATGTTGTGCCCATGAATGCTTGTCACTTGTTGCTTGGTCGTCCATGGCAATATGATAGGAAAGTTGTCCATGATGGGTTTTCTAACAAATATAGCTTTGAGTATAAGGGTAAAACATTAACACTTAAACCTATGACACCTTTACAAATAGCCGAGTACTATGAGAACAAGAGGGTAGAGCAAGGAACCCCTCCAAAGCCTAAGATCACACGGCCTAAGAGTAAGGAGAATAAAACCCATCAAACATTGTTAGTACAACCAACAAGTAGCTATCTTGAGTCTAGGAATGAATATGTCACTAACTATGCTTCCATGGATGTGCTAATGATGAGTTTGTGTAAATCTCTAGTGAATGTGCCTCATGACTCTACGATTCCACTTCCTAGTTCTATCCAGGGGCTGTTAGACGAGTTTAGGGACGTTTTTCCTGAGGAGATTCTAGCAGGCTTGCCGCCCATTAGGGGCATTGAACACCAAATAGATTTAATACCCGGAGGCACTCTTCCCAATAGACCCGCCTACAGGATGAACCCTACGGAAGCCCAGGATATTCAAAACCAAGTTCAAGCCTTGCTAGATAAGGGGTATGTTCGGGAAAGCCTTAGTCCTTGTGCCGTTCCCGTCCTGCTAGTACCCAAGAAGGATAACACTTGGAGAATGTGTATTGATTGTAGAGCAATCAATAACATTACTATCAAGTATAGACACCCGATTCGCCGTCTAGATGACATGCTTGATGAGTTACATGGAGCTACAATTTTCACTAAGATTGACCTTAGGAGTGGCTACCATCAAATTAGAATGAGGGAAGGGGATGAATGGAAAACAGCTTTTAAAACCAAATTTGGTCTCTATGAGTGCCTAGTAATGCCTTTTGGCTTAACTAACGCTCCTAGTACCTTCATGAGATTAATGAATCATATTTTGAGACCTTATATTGGTTTATTTGTTGTAGTCTACTTTGATGACATTCTTATCTATAGTAAGACTTTAAAAGAGCATGAAAATCATTTGAGAGATGTGCTTGCTACATTGCGTATAGAATACTTGTATGCTAATATTCAAAAATGTGATTTCTATACTAACCGAGTGATTTTTCTTGGTTTTGTAGTAAGTGCCAATGGTTTGCAAGTGGATGAGGACAAGGTGAAGACAATCAATGAATGGCCCATTCCTAGGTCGGTTGGCGACGTGAGGAGTTTCCATGGCCTAGCTACATTCTATAGAAGATTTGTGCGAGATTTTAGTACTATTGCAGCACCACTCACAGCTTTGACCAAAAAGAAGGTTCCTTTTGAGTGGAATGAACCGCAGCAAAGAGCCTTTGAAGAGCTCAAGAGACGCCTCACCCATGCACCCCTACTCGCTCTACCGGACTTCACTAAACCCTTTGAGGTTGAATGCGACGCATCCGGCATTGGTATTGGCGGCGTCCTTATGCAAGAAGGTAAGCCTCTAGCTTTCTTTAGTGAAAAATTGAAGGGTGCATGCTTAAACTATTCCACATATGACAAAGAATTGTATGGCTTGTTTAGGGTACTCAAAACATGTCAACATTACCTTTGGCCTTAGAGTTTGTTTTGAAAACTGATCATGATTCACTTAGACACTTTAGGAGCCAAGATAAGCTAGATAGGCGGCATGGTAGGTGGATGGAGTTCATCGAAACCTTTCCTTACATTATCAAGTATAAGAAAGGAAAGGATAATGTCGTAGCGGATGCATTGTCTAGGAGATACACCTTAATCACCAGTTTGGATTCTAGGATGTTAGGTTTTACTTACATTAAAGAATTATATGTGGATGATGCTGAATTTGGGAAGATATTTCATAGATGCACTACTCAAGGCCCTTATGATAAGTATTTTGTGTTTGAAGGTTTCTTGTTTAAAGTGGATAAGATTTGCATACCTAGATGTTCCCTTAGGATCTTATTGGTGGAAGAAGCCCATAAAGGAGGTTTAATGGGCATTTTGGGAGGGACAAAACTTATCACATGTTGCAAACTCACTTTTATTGGCCTCATATGTTAAGGGATGTAGAACACATGCTGAAAAGGTGCATTAAATGTCTTAAGGCCAAAGCTAGGGTACAACTCCACGGGTTATATACACCCTTACCAACGCCTAATGGCCCTTGGGAAGATATAAGTATGGATTTCATTGTTGGACTACCTAGGACTAAGAAAGGAAGAGATTCCATTTTTGTGGTAGTAGATAGATTCTCTAAAATGGTACATTTTATTCCATGTCATAAAACTGATGATGCATATAATGTTGCTAATCTTTTCATTAAGAAAATAGTGAGATTGCCTGGAATACCTAAAACTATTGTTAGTGATAGGGATGTCAAGTTTTTGAGTTTCTTTTGGAAAACGCTTTGGGGAAAAATGGGCACTACATTACTATTCTCGACCTCTAGTCATCCCCAAACAGATGGACACACGGAAGTCACCAATAGGACCCTAACGTCCCTCCTTAGAACAATGTTGAAAGACAACTTAAAAGAATGGGAAGACATGTTACCACATATTGAGTTTGCTTATAATCGCACCATGCATTCTTCCACTTCGTTATCACCTTTCAAATGTGTTTATGGATTTAACCCTTTAACTCCTTTGGACTTATTACCGATTCCTCGAAAGGATCGAGTAGCTTTTGATGCTTTGGAACAGGTTGACTACATTAAGGAACTTCATGCTAAGACCAAGGCTGCACTTGATAAGAAGGGTGTTGAAACTGCAGCTCGGAATAACAAAGGACGTCGGAAGATGGTTTTCCAGCCTGGCGACTTAGTTTGGCTACATCTAAGGAAAGAGTGGTTTCCGACAAAACGCCATTCCAAGCTAGCCCCACGGGGTGATTGACCATTCAAAGTCTTACACCGGATTAACGACAACGCTTATGTGTTGGACTTACCGGAAGAGTACGGAGTTAGTACCACTTTTAATGTAGGAGATTTGAGCTCCTATGAAGGAGATTCGGAACAAGATGAAAATTCGGGGTCGAATTCTTTCCAAGAAGGAGTGGATGATGTAGGACCATCACATGGAAGATATCAAGGTCCCATTACTAGAGCAAGAGCTAAGGATATCCAAGAAGTTACGTCAAGGGAAGTGCTATTGCTTGACACAATGCGTGAACCATTTAATTTCCATACATCATGTGTTAATCTTCTGGTGAATGTAGGAGCAAGCGAACCAAGCAATGAGACCATGCCGACGTGCTCACTTCCCATGCAGCTCGAGGAGACCATGCAGACGTTGCTCACGTCCAAGGCAGCCCAAGAGGATAGGTTGTTGCTCACGTCCCATGCAGCCCAAGGGGGAAGGCTGTTGCTCACGTCCAATGCAGCCCAAGAGGGAAGGCTGTTGCTCACGTCCAAGGCAGCCCAAGAGGGGAGGCTGTTGCTCACGTCCAATGCAGCCCAAGAGGATAGCAAGCTGATCACGTTCAAGGACGCCCAAGAGAACAATTCAGCTCATTCGGATCATCATTTGGGCTCTTAAAACACAGCCAAATCACTCATGGATCTGTTGAACAATTCAGCCCATTCGAATAGTCCAATTTGCTCTTAAAATCGTCCAACTCACTCCAAGGAGTTGTTTGAATAATTCAGCCTACTTTCATGCTGAATTAGTTGTTTGTTAAGTTGTTAGCTACATTAGAGGAAGCTCTCTTATTACCACCTTCCCACTAATGAAATTAACGTCACTAATCAGCAGCTAAAGAGAGCTTCCCATTAGAGGAAGCTCTCTTTAGCTGCTGATTAGTGACGTTAATTTCATTGCTTAGAATTACATTTATAATCATTCACAAAATCAATCAAAGAACAAGAGAGTTTTTGGTTGGCATTGCTGTTGTTTGCTTGGCTGAGCTTGTTTGTGTCAACCGCCTTCGGATTGGTGCTTCGAGCCTTCACGAGTCCCTCTTTGTGCTAGTCCAGCCGGAGCTAGTGTAAAGTTGTATTGGAGACGGGTCTAGGGCATTCACGAGTGGGGTTTTGGCTCTTCAGCCTTGGTTCCTTTCGTTGACTCTCTTTGGTTCTTCTCTCACCTTCCTGCGCCCATTCACCACCTACGTTCCATTCTGCATCTGGATTCGCCTCATTCAGCCGGATTCGAGATCATTGTACCTAGATCGACTCAATCACGGACTAAGACCGTATCATTAGGAGGGGGTTGGTAAGAAGATACAGTACCCTTTTGCTTCTTAGTCCTGCTTGATTTCCTTGTTCCGAACATTTTCTCAAAATGTTCCAAAAATCACAGTCAGTTCTTCAGAAACCACGGCCGTGGAAACGTACGACAGACCGTGGAAAGCTTCAAATTCACCCAAAACTCAGCAAAACCACAACAAACTCAACAACAACAACAACAGCCCTAAACTAATTCTTAGTCCAATTCCGTCCAACTCTCCTAAAAATTTGCAAGAAAAACGAGCAAAATAAACCAAGGAGAGGATAGAGAGAGAACCTAGGTTTTAGATTTGAGAAAATCCAAATTCACTTCTGGTTGCTGATTGTTCGTGCAGATTGTTGTTGTTATCTTGTATAGAATTTGATTTCCTTCACAATGGGCTGAAGAATCGCTCAAATCGGTTACCGAACGAAGAATCACGAGGGAGAGGGCTCTTCGGCGTGGTTTTGGGCGTGGAAGTGGTGAAGATTGTGAGAAATTTGTGAAGAAGAAGAACTTATATAGGGTCGTAGAAAATTTGAAAACCACGGCCTATCGGGGTGTTCCACGGCCATGGAATTGTACGGCACCCGTGGTTTTTGGCAATTTTATTTTCTTTAGCTACGACTTGCTTTTCCACGGCCTAATTTAGCAAACCACGACCGTTGTTTTGCCTTTTTTGCCGTGGCCTGTAATCCAAGTTTCGTCGTTCTTTTGGCTTTCTCCACTTCTTTTGCTTGTTTCTTATCCCTGACATTCAAAAACACAAACATACCGGAAGGTACCGATGAAAAGCAAACAAAAACAACTAAACTAATCTAACTTAAGAAAAAAAACAAAAACAAAAGCAAGAATGCAATACCTTGGGTTGCCTCCCAAGAAGTGCTTTATTTTAGGTCCGTAGCTAGATCATTCCTTAGTGTTTAGGTGAGGACAATCGGAGCGATTTCCTCAGCTTGGAGCTCCGGTGAGTACTTCTTGAGTCGTTGGCCATTCACCTTGAAACTTCCGCACTTTTCACCCCATACTTCAACTATGCCATGGGAAAAACACGTTGAATTACATAAGGTCCCGTCCAACGAGATTTAAGCTTACCTGGAAAAAGACGAAGTCTAGAATTGAAGAGAAGAACAAGGTCTCCTTCTTTGAGATCCTTTAGAATGATATGCTTATCATGTCAACGCTTCGCTCTTTCTTTGTAGATTTTGGCGTTCTCATAGACGTTTAAGCGGATTTCTTCTAGCTTGTTAAGATCCAAGAGGCGCTTCTCGCCTGCTTCCTTCATGCTGACGTTCAACCACTTGACAGCCCAATACGCCTTATGTTCCAGCTCTACCGGAAGATGACAAGACTTCCCATACACAAGATTGTATGGCGTTGTGCCGATGAAAGTCTTGTATGCCGTCCTATAAGCCCATAATGCGCCAGTTTTAATGACCAATCATTCCTCGTCTTACACACCGTCTTCTCGAGGATTCCTTTGATTTCTCTATTTGAAATCTTCACTTGTCCACTTGTTTGCGGATGGTAGGGTGTGGCGATCTTGTGAGTCACCCCATACTTAGCTAGTAAAGCTTCAAATCGTCGGGTTATGAAGTGTCAACCTCCGTCACTAATAATGGTTCGTGGTGTCCCCAACCTTGGGAAAATAGTTCTTTAAAGACTTGACAACCACCATTGCATCGTTAGTTGGAGAAGCAATAGCTTCAACCCCACTCGAAACATAATCTACAACTAGAAGTATGTATTGGTTTTTGCAAGATGATGGGAATGGTCCCATGTAATCGACTCCCAAACGTCAAAGATCTCTACCTCTTGAATATTGTTGAGAGGCATCTCATTCTTCCTAGAAATGTTCCCTGTTCTTTGACAAGCATCGCAACAAGCTACAAAGGTTTGCACATCCTTAAATAAAGTAGGCCAAAAGAATCCGGATTGCAATACCTTAGCGCTAGTTTTATGAGAACTAGGGTGTCCTTCACAAGGAAGTGAATGACAATGACAAATGACACCTTGCATTTCGTCTTCTGACACACATCTTCTAATAATGCCATCAGGACCTCTCTTGAAGAGTAGAGGTTCATTCCAATAGTATTGGTGGACATCCCAAAAGAACTTATTTCTTTGTGCGTAGGATAATCCGGGAGGTACTTCTTGACAAACCAAATAATTCACAAAATTAGCAAACCAAGATTCGTTTCCTCTAGAAATAAGATCTATGCAATTGTTCATCCTGGAAGGAGTCATCAATAGGTAAGTCGTCACTAGTAGCATGTGGTAGACGACTTTAATGATCCGCAACAGAATTTTTGGATCCCTTCTTGTCACGGATCTCAAGATCGAACTCTTGAAGGAGGAGAATCCACCTAATCAGCCTTGATTTTGCGTCTTTCTTGGCGAGCAAATACCGTATTGCTGAATGATCCGTGTATACTATCACCTTCGCCCCTACAAGATAAGAATGAAACTTTTCAAATACATAAACGACGGCAAGAAATTCCTTTTCCGTTGTAGCATAATTGAGTTGTGCTTCATCTAGCGCCTTGCTAGCATAGTAGATGGCATGAGTGCGTCCATCCTTCTTTTGTCCAAGCACCGCTCCTACAGTCACATTGCTTGCATCACACATGATCTCAAAAGGAAGATTCCAATCCGGAGGTTGAATAACCAAGGCTCAGATTAGAGCTTCCCGAATCCTGTAAAAAGCATCCAAACATTCTTTCAAAAATTCGAAATCAGCATCTTTCATCAAAAGATTAGTTAGCGGTTTAGAAATTTTCGAGAAGTCTTTTATGAATCTTCTATAGAATCCAGCGTGTCCTAGGAAACTTCTAATTCCCTTCACCGAAGATGGAGGAGGAAGCTTCTCTATTGTTTCAATCTTAGGCTTATCAACCTCAATCCCTCTATTAGAGATCAAGTGTCCTAAAACTATGCCCTCTTTAACCATAAAGTGACACTTTTCCCAGTTTAGAACCAGGTTTGTGTCTTCACATCTTTGCAAAACAAGATCGAGGTTAGCAAGACAATTATCGAATGAGGAATCATAAACAGAATAGTCATCCATAAAAACCTCCATGATTTCCTCAATGTATACCGAGAAGATGGCCATCATAGACCTTTAAAAGGTGGTTGGAGCATTGCAAAGTCCGAATGTGATGTAGGACCATCACATGGAAGATATCAAGGGCCCATTACTAGGGCAAGAGCTAAGGAGATCCAAGAAGTTACGTCAAGGGAAGTGCTATTGCTTGGCACCATGCGTGAACCATTTAACTTCCATACATCATGTGTTAATCTCTTGGTGAATGCAGGAACAAGCAAGCAAAGGGAAGAGACGTTGCTCACATCCAAGGAGGCCCAAGAGAGTAACCAGCTGCTCACGTCCAAGGCAGCCCAAGAGAGTAACCAGCTGCTCACGTCCAAGGAGGCCCAAGAGAGTAACCAGCTCCCTCATTCGGATCATCATTTGGGCTCTTAAAATAGTCCAAATCACTCCTGGATCTGTTGTGAACAAATCAGCCCATTTACCTCTCTAAAAAAACGTCCAACTCACTCCAAGGATCAGTTTTGAATAAGTCAGCCTATTTTGATGATGATTAGTTGTTTGTTAAGTTGTTAGCTACATTTGTGGAAGCTCTCTTGTTACCACCTTCCACAAATGTTTTAATTTTCTTTTCTTTATTTTGTCTAGATAAAAGTCTATATATAGTCTCTTTAGCTGCTGAATAGGATACGTTTTATTTGCTAAGAATTCAGATTGTAATCATTCACAAAATCAATCAAAGAACAAGAGAGTTTTTGGTTGGCATTGTCGTTGTTTGCTTGGCTGAGCTTGTTCGTGTCAACCGCCTTCGGATTTGTGCTTCGAGCCTTCACGAGTCCCTCTTTGTGCTAGTCCAGCCGGAGCTAGTGTAAAGTTGTATTGGAGACGGGTCTAGGGCATTCACGAAGCGGGGTTTTGGCTCTTCAGCCTTGGTTCCTTTCGTTGACTCTCTTTGGTTCTTCTCTACATCTTCCTGCGTCCATTCACTATCCACATTTCATTCCGCATCTGGATTCGCCTCATTCAGCCGGATTCGGGATCATTGTACCTAGATGGACTCATTCACGGACTAATACCGTATCAGAATGGCATCCTCCTATAAGCAAACGTACCCCATGGGCACATGAATGTGGTCTTTTCTTGATCGTCCGGATGGATCGGAATCTAAAAGAAACCACTATAACCGTCAAGATAGAAAAAGTAAGAGTGTTGTTCTAACCTTTCAAGCATTTGGTCAATGAATGGCAGCGGGAAGTGATCCTTCCTCGTCGCATTGTTGAGCTTGCGGTAGTCAATGCACATCCTCCATCCTGTCACGGTTCTTGTTGGAATGAGTTCGTTGTTTTTGTTAGCCACAATGGTCATTCCTCCCTTCTTCGGGACAACTTGAACGGGGCTCACCCACTTGCTATCGAAGATAGGGTAAATGATTCATGCATCAAGTAATTTGAGGATCTCCTTCTTCATGACCTCTTTCTTGATCGGATTTAACCGTCTTTGAGGTTGGCGTGAAGGCTTATAATCCTCTTCATTAGAAACTTGTGCATACATAAATATGGTTTAATTCCTACAAGATCCTCTATGGTGTAACGTAGAGCTTTCCTATGTTTCCTCAAAACAATCATGAGCTTTTCATGTTCATCTTCATCCAAATCGGAACTAATAATAACGGGAAACGTAGAATTAGTTGCAAGAAATGCATACCTAAGATGTGTGGGAAGCGGATTCAATTCCCAGGTTGTTGGTGCCTTTGGAGTGTCTTGATGATTAGCCGATATCTCCTTGGAAGTCTCCAAGGGTGTGGAAGTGTTGGGAGAAGAATCATGGATGTTTGTAGAAAGAACGGAGTTGTCTTCGGTATTTTCCAAAACAACGGTGCCACTGTTACTTCCACGGCCGTGGTTTGTGTCTTGGAGGCCGTGGAATGTGGTTTGAATTAAATATTTGCTCTCGACATAACTTTCCACTGCTAGAATAGGTGAAACCACGCCCGTGGAAAAGCACGATTGGCCGTGATTTCTAACGTTTTCGGAGCCATCGTACAATTTTTCGAATTCTTCAGTTTGCACTTCTTTTAGCTCTTTCAAAGCATCAATGTCAGCATTGCACTCCTCTTCCTCTCCTCTTTCCATGATGCTCATGGTTATGACCTTTTCTAACGGATCTTTGAACAAGATCGAACTTACTTCTTCCCTAGATTCCACTTCATCAAAGATGTTGAACATGTCCTCTCCAAGTGCTGGATCTTTTGTTAAAGTTGAGAGGACAAACTCAACCTTCTCTTCTCCAATATCGAAGGCCAATCTAGCATTCTTGCAATCAACCATACAACCAAAAGTTGCAAGAAAAGGTCTCCCGAGTATGATCGGGATTGGACAATCTAAAGGAATGTGAAGCACAACAAAACCTATAGGGATATAGAACTTACCGAGCTTGACCTGGACATTTTTCAATGATTCCCACGGGTTGAGTTATGGATCGATCCGCCATATACAACGTCATCTTCACCGGTTTTGGTTCGCCTAAACCAACCTTCCTCCACAAGGCAAGTGGAATGATGTTCACACTCGCTCCCAAGTCACAAAATGCATCTTATGTGACCTCTCCAATTCCTATTGGTATGCAAAATGACCCCGGATCTCTCAGCTTTGGGGGCATCATTTCCGTCATCGTTTTGATGAGCTCCGAAGATTCTGAACTCATCTTGACTTCTCCAAAGTCTTCCAGCTTCCTCTTGTTAGAGAGGATCTCTTTTAAGAACTTCCCGTAGGCGGGCATACCTAAAATTGCATCAATGAAAGGTATGTTAATATGCAATTTGCTCATAAGGTCAATAATTTTACCCAACTGCTTGTCTAGACGCGCTCTTGCTAGATTGTAGGAACGGCAAAGGAGGTGATGAGGGACCATCACCAACAGCCCCTACTAGTCCTACAATGCAAGGGTCAATCACTAGATCAAGGGAAAGAGCAATTCAAGAGGAGGTGTCCAACTTGTTGGTGTCCTTAGCTCCTAAGGAGACCATTGACGATCCATTGCTGACTGAGGCTTCCTTAGTCACGTTAATGACGATTCCCGATGACTTGGACGTGGAAGGGAGACCATGCACACGTGATTTGGAGCCATGCAAAAGCAAAGAAGAGACACTTGTTCCGAAATTGCAAGAAATGGAAGATTGAGGCTTTTGGAGCTTCTTTTGTATTTTATATCATCTTTTGGTATAAAATGAAAGACTTTTTATAACCTTTAGGTTCCAAACATTTTAAGGGTTATTTTTATTTGTTTTATTTGTTTTATTGTCTTTTTGACAAATGTTTTTCCTTTTTTAGATAGGAGGCTTTCTAGGCATATAAAAAGCCTCCCTTAGCTTCTTTCCAGATTAAATAGATTTTAGCAAAACGTGATAAACCGCCTCTTTGAGAGCTTTTGTTCCTATTCAGAAAATTCAATCAATAAAGTGAGCCATTGATTGAATTGTTGTGAATCCCTACTAGATTGTTCTTGTGTGTGTTAATCTCTTTAGAGATTGGTGCTACTAGTCAATACTAGTCTCTCCTTGTGCTTGTCTCCATTGAAGGCTTGTGTAAGGTTATAAAAGAAAGGGTTGAAGGCATCATCTTGCTTGAGTTTTGATCAATCTGATCAAGGTTCTTGTAAGGGAGTCATTTGGTTCTTTTGGATCTACTTCTACCAAACATTCCACGTTCCATTTCATTCTCTTTCTTCCCCTTTGTCCAACGTTATTTCTAGTTCTAAACAATCTGATTTTGCGTGCCATTTGTGAAGGAAAACGTCCATTGTTGGTCTTCAAGGATTTCCAATCTAGATCTAGTCATTTGCGGCCCCAACCCGCATCAAAGTGGTATTAGAGCTAGTTGATTGTGAGTCCGGAATCAGCCATCACCATTGACGGTTTGAGTATCTTCTTTGAGTCTTTTCTTTGTTTGAGTCATTTGCTTCATCTTAAGAGTCTATTTGAGTCTAATTTGCTTTGTTTCTTGTGTTTATTGGAGAAGAGAGAAAGCCAAGCCAAAACAGCCATTTTCCAGCCATTCTACATCACCTTCATCAGCCATTGCTCATCCAAAACGTCCAGCTGCATCCTCTTGGAAAATAACCGTTCAAAAAAAAAAGAAGGGTGATGAAGGGTCATCCGAGCCAGCTCCATCTACAACACCACAAGGAGCCCTAACAAGAGCTCAAGCCAAACGCCAAGCGGAGATGGATGCTATCTTCCTAGCCATGGTTTAAGAAGCTCACCCAAGCTCACTTCCAATGAGTCCAAGGCCCGTCATGATGCTTAGCCACATTGGACCAGCCAAGAAGAAGTTGAATGGAGCATAGGAGAGCTTCACGTGTGCATGTGCATGGCTGGCGTGAGAAGCTAGTTAGAGAGTGTTAAATAAAGCCTAGAATTAGTCTATTTTATGGATTTATTTAAAACACTCTAATTTGTAATTATTGTTTTTACTTTTCCTTTCTATTTTTTAGGAGAGAAGGTTAGGTTTTATGTAAGCCTTTTCTCTCTTCCTTTTTGAGGCAGAATACGTTAAAACACATTTGCCTAAGTGCCAAATTGAACCCTTTTGAGTTCAGCCTCTTGTCTTGTGAGAATTGTGGTGTTCGCATAGCTTTCTCGTTCTTGTGTGTGTCAATCTCCTTCGGGTTGGTGCTACAAGTCGAATCGAAGCAACCTCTTCGTGCCTTCGATAATTCTAGATCGATTGTGTGAAGTTGTAAGAAGCGGGGTCAAATCGTCATCGGTTTGGTTCTTGGATCATCGAATCCATTGGTTCTATCGTTTGTTCCTTTCGGTTCTTCTTTCCCATTTCGTTTCCCTTACTGCTTTGCACATTTTCCTTGCATATTTGTTGCTGAAATTCGTTTGCTTTTATTCCCGAAAACAGGTTGCTCGTCTAGATCCGTTCTTCGCGGCTAATCCCCGTATCAAAGGGGGACCACTCTCCAAAACAAATCAGTCGTTGCAAGTAGGAGAGAGAGGCCACAAAAGCTCCTTGTTTGTAGCAACAACAAGACACTACTTCTAGTTAGTTATCTCTTATTTCTTTTCAATTTTTAATTTCATTCCTCTCTCCTATTTTCTTCCACAAAACGTCAGCCAAGGAACACAAAAGAAAAACAAAGAAAAAAGAAATAGTTTCTCATATATTTCATCATCCTACATATCATACATTTCATATCATATTCTATACAAACCTAAGTTGTGTAGAAGCTAGAAAAACAAGTGTTTTTGCAATCTGATTGTGAAAGGATCATTGAGACTACAAACAAGAGTTACCTACCTCATTTCTTATCCATCACCATTACCCAAAAGCCAACGTTAAACACCACAGCCGGCCATATCTCTCTCCATTGCACAAGGACAAGGTAAGTGAAGCTCTCTTCTTAGTCTCTTGTGTGTCTATCTTCCTTGTTTTACTCTAATTCTATCATATCTTGAGTTTACCATCTTTTTGAGTCCATATCAGCCCTTTGCATCTATCTTTGAGTCTTGTGTCTTTTTTGAGTATTTTGTGTGATTTAGCTAGTTAACATTGCTTGCAAGCCATACTAGTTGAGTCTTGAGTCTTATTTCAGCTTCTTAGTGTCTATCTTGACGTTTTCTGTTGTGAACCTTCAAGAAGCCGTGTATCACCCTTTTTCAAGTCAAGGAGTGTGCTATTTGAGCTAAGGCATTGATCTTAGAAGGAGTTTTAATCCACCAAGTCAATTGCATCAAATAGCTTGTGATCAACACAACATGAGTGTGAGAGTGAGAGTAAACACTTGTGAGAATTTTCTGTTTTATCTAATTCAACTAGTTTGCTTGTTTTGTGTGTTTTTTTTTATCATGTCTAGGTCTAATAGTCCAAGCAAGTCCCAAAGCAGTGAGCCAATGCACCGGAGACATTTGCTATATTGAAGCAAAAAATGGATTCGGTGGCAAGATTGACCGACCGGATTGGCACGTTGGAGTCTCGGCCAACACCCACAGCCACGCCACAGCCGAGGTCCACTTTCGAGCTAGGAGGCACGTCTAGAGATGCTCCTAGAGAAACAGCCCATGAATCACCTTAAAGAACCCCTCAAGGGCAAGGTATGAGACATGCTAACCCTATTCCTAGAACACCTAATGTGCAAGGTTTTGTGGATGATTTACAGGAGCCACAAGAGGATGTTGAGGAAGAAGGCACATGGAGAGAGTTCCCTAGGCAAGGTATGAGACATGCTAACCCTATTCCGAGAATATGAACCATTTAGGCCTTATCAAGAGCTAGATGGAATAGGGAAAGTGAAGGTCAAGATTCCTAGTTTTGAAGGCAAGTGTGACCCGGATGCTTACATGGATTGGGAGACTAAATTGGAGCAAATTTGGTCATGCCATCACTTTGGAGAGCAAAGGAAGGTCCAGCTTGCATCATTGGAGTTCCAAGGATATGCACTAGTATGGTTGGATCATCTTGTCAAGGAAAGAAGAAGAACCTTGGATCCAGCCATAACTACATGGGAACAAAGGAAGGCCTTAATGAGAGCTCGTTTTTTACCTCAACATTATGCTAGGGAGTTGAGGAAAAGGTTGGAGAACCTTAAACAAGGAGCCATGAGTGCCGAAGAGGTCTACACCTCTATGCAAATGGCAATGGTGAAAGCTAATGTGGTTGAAGATGAGGAGTCTGCAATGGCTAGGTATCTACGTATTTTAAACTCATCTTTGGCTAATGAAATTGATTTATATCCTTATAGTACCATGGTGGAGCTGCTGCATTTGGCAATCAAAGTAGAGAAGAAGACAAAGGCTAGGAACCAAGGTGCCAAGACAAGCTTTGGAGCTACAAGCTCATGGAAAACACAAAACAGCCAGCCCCAAGGATCCTACAGCCGTGAGCCTACATCAACCAAGGAGGACCGAAAGCATCAACCATGGACCAAGGAGCACAAAGAAGGAGCTCAACACCTCATTCATCTTCTAGACCCTTGAATGAGCCTTCAAGTGGTCCTCAAGGGAGTACCTCTAACTCTACTCTTCGTTCTAGAGATATTGTGTGTTTTAAATGTCAAGGTGGAGGTCATTACATGAGGGATTGTCGTAATAAGAAAATTCTGATTTTAAATCAATTTGGACAATATGAGAGTGCGGATAAGCATGATGATAGCATGAATTATTGTCTATATTTTGGGGCCTATTTAGACGTTTTATCTTCAATAAATCTGCATGTTTGTATATATATTATGTGATTATATTGTCGTTTCATCTACCTTTGCGGGAATCGAGGTCTACACCTAGTTTTGTTGTAATCGTAGGTAAAATGGCACGTTTTGCATCAAAAAGGAGCAAAAGGAGCTATGTAGTCATTGGAGCTACATTCAGGAACTTAAGGAAACATCCAGGAAGCATAGCCATATTAGAGATTCACTTTGGACCAAATTTGAGAGATTTCACATTCAGTTGTGACTCACCTCGGTTGACTACAAAGTCACCTCGACCGAGGTGATCCAGAGGAGTCGACTCGACCGAGGCGAACACCTGGGACGCGACGAGAATATTTTATTCTTGGCTGAGATCTTTTATCTTTGGAAAGAGGATCTTATATTTTTGGGCTGGATTCCTGGAAGGAAGAAGATAAGTTAGACCATATATTTTATCTATTTTTATGGGAAGAGATCTTTCTAAGATATCTTATCTTTGGAAAGTAATTTTCCTATAAAAAGGGTCGGATTTCCACAAATCCGACATCCGCTATCACGGAACAGCTTGCGTACATCCTAATACACCGCTGCAGCCATACTCCAGTTGGGAGATTTGAAGAACCCTTTTGAAGGTTGAAGGAAGAAAGTCTATAGCTTTTATAGCTTTTTGAAGGGTTTTTGTAAGATCATTTTAGATTCCCTTCTTTGTTGATTGCCTTGTTGGATTTCTATCCAAGGAACGCTTGTTGGTTTTATAATTGATTCAGTTATTGAAGCCTTTCTCTTAAGGTTTTCTTGTTCAATTATTCTCTTTCTTCCCATATATTTGATTAATACTTTCATGATGATGAGTGGCTAATCTCTTTGTGTGTTCTAGGGTGATTGGCTGAAGGTTGTGGGAAAAACAATGATAGAATAATCTTAATCACAGTAGGACCCTGAAAGTTCGAGCCTTTACCTTAACCCTAAGCATCTCGCTCAGTCGATGAACATCTCGGCCGGGGAGGAATTCTTCTGACCGAGGTGACTTATCTGATCCGAAACTGAGAGTTAAGTGTTAGAGTTTGCCAAATCCTATTCTTATTACACCTTTCCTGGTTCAATGCAAGCCCTAGGATGAGACTTACCCGGTTATTCCTTAGTTTGTTTACCTAAGATCATAAGTATAGGTAATAAATGTTTATCCTTTATTGGGGTTTGAGTGTGCTTTCATCCCATCTATGTGAGTTAGCCTGAGACTTACCCGGTAAAGGTTGATTCTATTCCCTTAGGTGGTGTGTTAGTTTGAGGTTATAGTTCTTTATCTTAATTCCTTGAGACTTACCCGGTAATAGGAGTTACGGTTTGGGATTAGTGAGTAGTGAGACTTACCCGGTGATCTATTCCACTTTAGTAACACCTTCCCTATGCAAAAACCTCAGCTTTGTCCGCTTATCTTTAGATCTTGAGTTGGAACCACAACTAGATGCTTTAATCCCTAGGATTGAATATTTCCTTTATTGACTTTTTATCATCTTTGATTGTTTTAATTGCTTTTGTGGTTAGTAATTTACAAAGCTTACCTATTCCGACTTTGTTTCACTAAGTCCCTGTCATCGACCCCTGGAATTCCTTGCTTTTTACTACGATTGACCCGTACACTGCGGGTTCACATCCTTGTTTTAAGCTTACATCTAGGGTTATAAATTTAAAGCTTGCACACACCGTTTGGAGCGAACAAGTTTTTGGCGCCGTTACCGGGGACTTGGTCTAGACCGAGCCGGTTGCGGTACGCTTTTGGGGCACTTGCCCCCGTGTCTACTAACCACTCTACTTGAGTGACTTTCGCAGGTTCTTTCTTAGGTTTATGCAAAGAACCCGCGTTGGGAAGAAAATTGTTCCTTACGATCCCGAACCAGAAAAGACATATAAACGACGCTTAAGAGAAGCGAAGATGGCCAACCAAGACAATCACGATCTTGAGGCCGAATTGAAGGAGGCGTTAGAACAGCTACACCTCAGCAGGGAAGAACTGAGGCAGGAGAAAGAAGAAACTCGCACCAGGACTGAAGCGATCGAAGTAGATATGGCAGCCTTACGAGACCAGTATCTACTTCGACCGAGGGAAGACCCAGTTCCCGATCCTCGACCGATGCAGGTCCTAGTTCCAGATCCTTGACCGAGGCAGATCCCAGTACCTGATGCCCCGGCCGAGGTACTTCCACCTCGGATACCAGTCCGAGGCGCTCTTTTTGTAGGAATCTCGCAAACCCTAGGTCAAAGGATGAACCCCAATCAACAACTGAGGCGTCCAGGAGTTAACCTAGGAGATCCAGCGGACCATGACTATGAACTTCGACCGCAAGTTCTTTCCATGATTCGCCAATGCCAGTTCGGAGGGCTAGAGAAGGAATCTCCACATCAACATCTTCAAAACTATGAGATCTTGATGGAGACCTTGAGACCCTCAAGAATAGAAAACAACAACTACAAGCTAAGACATTTTTATTTTTCTTTAAAAGATAGAGCTCTTACTTGGTATCAATCTCTTCCTCTAGGAAAAATCAGCACTTGGGAGGAGATGACTACGGAATTCTTGACTAAATTCTTTCCCCCCTCTAAGACCGCTGAAATGAGAGGGAAGATTAATACATTCATTATGAAGGACAAGGAGAGCTTGTCCAAGTCATGGGAGAGGTTTAAAGACATTCTTTTGGATTGCCCACATCATGGGATTCCAAAGATAGAGTTGTTGGAGATATACTTCAAGGGACTGGACGGAAGCACCCAGTTCAACCTCCAACTACTTTCCGCCGATACATTTATGGACATGGCGATTGACGAAGCTTGGGACTTTATTGAGAAGCAAGCTTTGCATATGGAGAAATATACCCACCAAGGAGCTGAAGGTGGAGTTAAAAGGGTTAACTTTTAAGATGCTCCGCCTAACAACAATCAACTCACATCTTTGAAGAATGACGTGAAGCAATTGAAGGAACTCTTGGTTGCTCAAACCAAGAAGGAAGAACAATTACAACAACAATAGAGGATCCAACAGCAATAATTGGAGGGCGAACAACCAAAATTCGGGTAACAATCATTCTAACTCCAATTCTAACGATTCCTCTAATCCTTTCCTATCTTCCCCTTCTTCTTCTTCTACTCCATTAAAGAGCCAGGGGAAAGGATCAAGTTCGTCCCAGCCGGAAAAGAAAGACGCAGTGCTGGACCATCTTGATAAAGCTTAGTGCTATGGAGACATCCATGACTTCATTTTCGAAGGCCCAAAAGGCCTTTGAACAACAACTTGCTAGTAGGGCGAATGAAGCGCCAAGAGATCCAGGGAAGCTTCCAGCAAGGACGGAATGCAACCCTAAGGGCCAGATTATGGCCATAACAACGAGGAGTGAACTGAAGACTGCAGATCCAGTACCTCGGTCGGTGCCAGTATCGACGAAGACCATCTCGGTCCAGGTGCAGTCAAAGAACACTTCGTCCGAGATGCCAACCGAGGTGGAGCCACAGAAAGCGGAGGGGAAAACTGAAGTTTATGTTCCACCTCCTACATATAAACCACCACTTCCATTCCCCCAGTCAAGGGCCAGAGCACATCTAGACAAGCACTTTGGTAAGTTCCTTGACTTGATGAATAAACTACACATTAACATTCCTTTCCTTGATGCTATTCTAGGGATGCCCGCCTATGGGAAGTTCTTGAAAGAGATCCTATCAAGGAAGAGGAAACTGGAAGACTTTGGTGAAGTAAGGATGACATCTAAATCCTCGGAGCTTATTCAAATCATTAAGGAGAAGATGCCACCTAAGTTGAGAGATCCCGGCTCATTTTGCATTCCCATTCAAGTTGGGGATGTCACTTGTGAAGCCTTATGTGATCTAGGAGCCAGCGTGAGCATCATTCCGCTGGAGCTATGTGTTAAGATCGGACTTGGAGAGCCTAAGCCGGTAAAGATTCGATTATACATGGCGGATCGCTCCATTACCCATCCCGTGGGAATCTTGGAAGACGTTCCGGTTAAGTTAGGTAACTTCTATTTACCTATAGACTTTGTTGTACTTGACATTCCCGTAGATTATCATGTTCCTATCATTCTCGGGAGGCCATTTCTAGAAACTTCGGGTTGCAATATAGAATGTAAGAACGCCAAGTTGAAATTCAACATTGGTGGAGATGAAGTGGAGTTCGCATTACTTGCGGCCATGAAGGGAGAGCAGCTAGGCGATGATATCTTCAACATCTATGATGAAGAAGAATCAAGAGAATTGGTGAGCTCTATCCTTATTAACGATCCACTTGAAAGAGTTATTAGTTTTAGCTTAATGGAGGAAGGTATAGATGCCTCTTGTGATGCAGATATACGGAGCTTAAAGGCACTAGAAGAAGATCCAGGAGCTAAAACTGAGAAATTAATCTAGGAGACGAAGATCTCCAGTTTCGGCTCCAGCTACAGTACCTCGACCGAGGCACTTTCTGGACCAAGCGAGGCGACTGAAGAACATCTCGGTCAACGCCTCTGTGCCTCGACCGAGGTCGAAGGCGAGATGATTTCAACTGAGACTTCCAAAAGTCCAGTTTCTGGATCTACTCCACTGGAAGAAGGAAGCAAGGATCCCCCTCAGAAAGCACCCCCAGTTGTGGAGCTTAAACAACTCCCAAATCACTTGAGGTATGTCTTTCTTGGACCGGATTCCACTTATCCCGTTATTGTTTGTGTTTCCCACTCCGAATCTGAATTGTCTAAACTAATGCATGTCCTGAGAAAGCATCAAAAGGCTTTGGGTTATACTATAGATGATCTTATTGGCATTACGCCTTCTTTCTGCATACATAGAATTCTAATGGAGGACGATCATAAGACTTCACGGGAACCTAAAAGACGGTTAAATCCGATCATGAAAGAGGTTATGAAGAAGGAAATTCTTAAGTTGTTGGATGCAGGTATTATATATCCTATCTCGGACAGCAAATGGGTTAGCCCGGTGCATGTAGTTCCGAAGAAAGGAGGGATGACCGTTGTGACGAATAAGAACAACGAGTTAATCCCAACCAGGACCGTTACGGGCTGGAGGGTTTGCATTGATTATAGGAAGCTGAACACGGCCACTCGGAAGGACCAAATTCCACTTCCCTTCATTGATCAAATGCTCGAACGGTTGGCCCAGCATTCACACTTCTGCTATTTAGACGGCTTTAGTGGATTCTTCCAGATTCCTATCCATCCGGATGATCAGGAGAAGACCACTTTCACTTGTCCATGGGGGACATTTGCTTATAGGAGGATGCTATTTGGATTGTGCAATACAGCCGCTACCTTCCAGCGATGCATGATGGCTATCTTTTCCGAGTATATAGAGGAGATCATGGAGGTATTTATGGATGATTTTTCAGTATATGGTTCCTCTTTTGATGATTGCCTATCTAACCTTTATCTAGTGCTACAAAGATGTAAGGACACTAATCTTGTTTTGAATTGGGAGAAGTGTCATTTTATGGTTAATGAAGGCATTGTGCTAGGACACCTCGTTTCAAATCTAGGTATTGAGGTCGATCGCGCTAAGATCGAGACTATTGAGAAACTCCCTCCCCCTTGTTCTGTTAAACGTTTGAGGAGTTTTCTCGGGCATGCAGGTTTCTACAGGAGATTCATCAAGGACTTCTCTAAGATTTCTAAACCTCTAACTAACCTCTTGAATAAAGATGTTGTTTTTGAGTTTTCGCAGGAGTGTCTTGATGCATTTTACAGGATTAAGGAAGCGTTGATCTCCGCTCCCATTACCCAACCTCCGGATTGGACCTTGTCCTTTGAGATCATGTGTGATGCTAGTGATGTAGCCGTAGGAGCGGTGCTTGGACAGAAGAAGGATGGCCGGACCACCTCCATTTACTATTCTAGCAAGACGCTAGATGAAGCCCAGCGCAACTACGCTACCACCGAGAAGGAGTTATTGGCGGTTGTATATGCTTTCGAGAAGTTTTGTTCTTACTTAGTAGGGGCGAAAGTCATTGTCTACACCGACCACGCAGCCATTCGCTACTTACTTGCTAAAAAAGATGCCAAGCCACGCCTTATTCGATGGATTCTCTTACTTCAAGAGTTTGACCTAAAGATCCGCGATAAGAAGGGATCCGAAAATTCTGTTGCGGATCACCTCAGCCGGCTACCACCATCTTCACGCGAGAAGGACAGCCCACCCATAGACGATTCATTCCCCGATGAGCACTTGCACTTGTTAGAGCGTTTGATAGACTTACTTACTTCACCCCATGATGGAGGTGAAGTATACGGTGAGGGCACCTCCTATCACGCATAGAGATGCAGTATGGTCCAGCTAGCGACCTTAAATCAAGCGCTTCTTGGGAGGCAACCCAAGGTATTGCTTTCTTTTCCCTTTTTCTAGTCTAGCTTAGATAGTTTGCTTTTGCTTTGCTTTGTTTTGTTTTTGGCGTCCTAGACAGATAGCAGGTGACATCTAAGGAGGGAATACAAACCAGGAGCACAACTGGAAGGACAGAAGTTCGAGAATTTGAGAAGACGGAGTTTGACTGAGGCACATCTCGGTTGCTGTCAAAGCACCTCGACCGAGTTGATTCGTGAGCAACCGAGGCGACTAGGGTTTCTGAAGATCCACCTCGGTCCAGTCGAGACCACCTCGACCGAGGTGACAGCTATTCCAGAAAAGGGTATAAAAGGGGGCTGAGATTTCTCTCTCCTCCTTTACCTTCTCCTCGACCGCGGCAGCCATTTCGCCTCGCTTCGCCCTTCTTCGATCGATTTCGACGATTCTTGCTTCCAAATTGCAAAGAAAGGGTAGAGGATCCCAGTGCAAGTGCCAATCTGCAAGAAAAACGAACCGAATCGACCGAATCGGGGTAAATATCGAAAAAACCCTAATTTCGCTTTCTCCACTGATTTCCTTCGATTTGGGCTTTGGTTGCCCCTGCATTTGCTGAGAAACAGATTAAGTACCCCATAGGAACCAGTTGTAGTGATTTTGGGGAAAAGAACTGGATTTTTGAGGAAATTAGTCGCGCAGTTATTCGCCTCGGTCCAGTTGGCCTATGCCTCGGCCGAGGTGTTCTTCAGGGTTGTCAGGCCGACCGAGGTGATCTGACAGGTTGTTTGAGAGATGAGTTCAGATAGACAGCTGGTCCTGAGGGACAGATCCTCTCCTTCCCCTTTTTCTTCTTCCTCCAGACCTACTAGACCGGTGATCCATGAGAGACACCAGGTCAACTATGACCGCATCGCAGCCCGTCTAGTGATTGCAGCTCGCTTCCTGGACGTATCAGCTTTTGATTGTCTCCATGTGGATGGAGATTTGAGACTGATGATTTCGATGGTAGGTCTAGATCAGTTCACTGAGATCCGCGCACCTGCCTACTTAGAGCCTACTTTGGAGTTTGTTAGCTCCTTCACCTACCTTCCCACAGAGCGTGTTGTGAAGTACCGGTTGATGAACCGGAACTTCATAGTTCCTTTAGAGTACTAGCGGGACATCTTTGGTTTCCCGGCTCCGACTGCTGTTGATTTTCCCTCCCGAGCTGTAGCTAGGGAGTTCTGGGGACAGATTGCTCTTGTAGTTGAGCACGCAGACAGATGGCGCCCTGGAGACTCCAGGGAGCGTATTATTTTTCACCTAGCTTTTAGATTAGCTCACAGGATTTTTAGTGAGACTCTTCTGGCGCGTACTGAGACGCCCCAGAAGGTCAGACAGGGGGAGCTATTCAACCTATACTGCATGGTGACTGGAGGGATCCCAGACTTTGGTTTGATGTTGGCAGAGGATCTGCACAGGATCAAGGCCAAGGCGAAGGGGGATATTTGATGCGGAGGCATCGTGACTCACATAGCGAGTTACCAGGATATGGATCTCAGCGCATGTACCATGGTGGCAGCTGCCAAGCCGCTAGGACTTTAGGAGATGATCACTCGGCGGATACTGGTTCCCTGAGGACTCACTACGCCGTATGTAGCCATGCCATGGGAGCCGACTACACCACAGGGGATCAGATGGTCACCTCAGTTCTCAGTGTATGATCCGCACTATTGGCAGACTGCTTGGATCCCATTGATGGAGGATGCTAGAGAGGCAGTAGCTGCACCAGCTGAGGAGGATGAGGTTGAGGAGGCTGCTGATGATGATGATGATAGGGATGGTGGAGTTCCTATGGATACAGGGACTGATACTGCTGGGACGAGTGCGCCGGTCATTGACTTAGACGATGACGAGACTGAGACCGCGCCGGCTGCATCACCAGTACGCCATGCTAGGCGTAGGGTACGCCGACAAAGAGATCCAGAGGCTCACTGTCGGATCGATGATCTGACGGATCAGATGATAGACTCCTATGCTACCCTTACTGTGGACATCCATGAGAGATTTGCTGACCAGCGCCGAGAGTTCGACAGCTGGACTCATCAGATGCTAGAGGGCCAACACTATCAGCGCCGGATGATGGAGATCCAGTTTCAGCAGACTATGGGTTATCCATTTGACCCATCCTAGTATCCGTACATGCCACCATCACCACCACCGGATCGCGATCATTGAGAGCTTGCAGGATTTTCTTTCTTTATTAATTATGCAGCTCAGCTATTGTCCGGTGAGTACTTTATTTCTTTAGACTTATTCTGACCCACTGGGACAGTGTGTCCCAAGTATGGGGTGTTTATGTATTATTTGACTTATGTGATGTATGACTCGACATTATCGGATATTTATGCTTTATTTTGCTTCTATGGTTTTATCTGAGATTACATGCATGCATACACGTTATTTGATTGAGAAAACGTCAAAAACTGGTTTAGGAAAAAAAAATTTTGACCTCGACCGGGACAGTTCTGGCCGAACGAGGTACTTCACCTCGGTTGACCTAGAACACCTCGACCGAGGTGGTTTAACTGAGAGTTTTCGAAACGATTTTTGTACTTTTTATCTGGATATGATCTCAGTGAAGATCTTGTTTGCTGACTGGTTTTGAAATCTTTATATGTTTGAAAGGTTTTATGATATGTTTAAGTTGCTAAATGCTTTGTTTGAAATTTTTGGCATGTTTAATACTTTGTTTTTATCCAAATTATGTTGAATTTGAAGGTTGACACCACATTATGAGTTCTCTCACTTTCTTCCTAAAAAGATCAAGGCAATTCATTCTTCTCTCTTCTTCTTGATCATGCTTAGCCCCTCATATACATTTTTGCCTCCCTTTACCTATCCGGGAATTTGGAAGCAAGCAAAGTGGTGAAAGCAAGTGAAGTAAAAGTTGAGAAGTTGGCTGGAAGTGAAAGTGTTAGAAAGCAATAAATAGATTTGGGGAAGTCAATCATGATGATGAGTAACTCGGCACCATTCACATAGCCGGGTGTTTGTGTCTTGCCAAAGTCGGATTAAGCGATATTCCTAACGGGTCATGGTATGTGCATCAAGGGTTTGATGCATCTCAAGAAATTGATGATTGCTGATTTCCTAGGCTTCGGTTAATGTGCACCTCTGTCCATGCATCCCAAAAAGTAAAGTAAAAAAAGAAAAAGTGTGAAATAAGCAAAGCTTATTGGTGGAAGATGTTGAAAGTCAAAGTGAAAGTGAAGTGATATCCTTTTCCCGGATTCTAGCACCACATTACCTCATATACATCCCTACCCTACATGTTTCTTGACCTTTCTTTTGGGAAGCCCTTGAGACCTCGAGCTTGTTGATTGACTTAGTGGTTTAAACTGGATTATGCATGATTAATTTTGATAATTATGATTTATTATGCATTCTATGATTTTATGCAAAGATGAACAACTTTTTTATATTTATAAAATGTTTTGATCATATTTAGATTTTAAATTCCATGAAGTATTCTCTTAGAGTGATCTATGAATGTAGCACACCATTAAAATGTTTTGAAAGACTTTTTCATTGATCTTTATGACTTATAATCCATTCTATCTTGTATTTTATATGCGGAACTTGCTTGGGGACAAGCAAGGGCTAAGTATGGGGTATTTTGATAGCATAAGTTATTGTCTATATTTTGGGGCCTGTTTAGACGTTTTATCTTCAATAAATCTGCATGTTTGTATATATATTATGTGATTATATTGTCGTTTCATCTACCTTTGCGGGAATCGAGGTCTACACCTAGTTTTGTTGTAATCGTAGGTAAAATGGCACGTTTTGCATCAAAAAGGAGCAAAAGGAGCTATGTAGTCATTGGAGCTACATTCAGGAACTTAAGGAAACATCCAGGAAGCATAGCCATGGATTAGAGATTCACTTTGGACCAGATTTGAGAGATTTCACATTCAGTTGTGACTCACCTCGGTTGACTACAGAGTCACCTCGACCGAGGTGATCCAGAGGAGTCGACTCGACCGAGGCGAACACCTGGGACGCGGCGAGAATATTTTATTCTTGGCTGAGATCTTTTATCTTTGGAAAGAGGATCTTATATTTTTGGGCTGGATTCCTGGAAGGAAGAAGATAAGTTAGACCATATATTTTACTATGGGAAGAGATCTTTCTAAGATATCTTATCTTTGGAGAGTAATTTTCCTATAAAAAGGGTCGGATTTCCCACAAATCCGACATCCGCTATCACCCGGAACAGCTTGCGTACATCCTAATACACCGCTGCAGCCATACTCCAGTTGGGAGATTTAAAGAACCCTTTTGAAGGTTGAAGGAAGAAAGTCTATAGCTTTTATAGCTTTTTAAAGGGTTTTTGTAAGATCATCTTAGATTCCCTTCTTTGTTGATTGTCTTGTTGGATTTCTATCCAAGGAACGCTTGTTGGTTTTATAATTGATTTAGTTATTGAAGTCTTTCTCTTAAGGTTTTCTTGTTCAATTATTCTCTTTCTTCCCATATATTTGATTAATACTTTCATGATGATGAGTGGCTAATCTCTTTGTGTGATTCTGACCGAGGTGACTTATCTGATCCGAAACTGAGAGTTAATTGTTAGAGTTTGCAAAATCCTATTCTTATTACTAAAGTGGAATAGATCACCGGGTAAGTTTCACTACTCACTAATTCCAAACCGTAACTCCTATTGCCGGGTAAGTCTCAAGGAATTAAGATAAAGAACTATAACCTCAAACTAACACACCACCTAAGGGAATAGAATCAACCTTTACCGGGTAAGTCTCAGGCTAACTCACATAGATGGGATGAAAGCACACTCAAACCCCAATAAAGGATAAACCTTTATTACCTATACTTATGATCTTAGGTAAACAAACTAAGGAATTACCGGGTAAGTCTCATCCTAGGCTTGCATTGAACCAGGAAAGGTGTAATAAGAATAGGATTTGGCAAACTCTAACACTTAACTCTCAGTTTCGGATCAGATAAGTCACCTCGGTCAGAAGAATTCCACCCCGGCCGAGATGTTCATCGATTGAGCGAGATGCTTAGGGTTAAGGTAAAGACTCGAACTTTCAGGGTCCCTGTGATCGACCCCTGGAATTCCTAGATGCTTTAATCCCTAGAATTGCATATTTCCTTTATTGACTTTTTATCATCTTTGATTGTTTTAATTGCTTTTGTGGTTAGTAATTTACAAAGCTTACCTATTCCGACTTTGTTTCACTAAGTCCCTGTGATCGACCCCTGGAATTCCTTGCTTTTTACTACGATTGACACGTACACTGCGGGTTCGCATCCTTGTTTTAAGCTTACATCTAGGGTTATAAATTTAAAGCTTGCACACACCGTTTGGAGCGAACACATGAAAATGGTGATAACACCCACCTTAATGGATTGCATGAAATTGGTAGTGATAGTGATGAGGGCATTGAATATGAGCATGGGGAATCATTAATAGCTAGAAGAACTTTGCATGCTAAGCTAGCTCCGTGTGAGGATAATCAAAGAGAGAACCTTTTTCATACTAGATGTCTAATTAAAGGGAAGGTGTGTTATATGATCATAGATGAGGTAGTTGTTGCAATATAGCTAGCACTGATTTGATTAATAAGTTGCAAATTATCACATTTTATCACCATATGCCTTACAAATTGCATTAGATGAATGATTGTGGAGAATTAAAAGTAAATAGGCAAGCTAGAGTTACTATCACTTTAGGTAGCTATGAGGACACCATCACTTGTGATGTAGTTCCCATGTAAGCTTGTCATATTCTTTTGGGACGTTCATGGCAATTTGATAGGAGAGTTAAGCATGATGGTTTTACTAATAGGCATACCTTTGAGTTTAATGGTCAAACACTAACTCTTAAGCCTATGACACCATTGCAGATTGCTGAATGTGGAGAAAAATGAGGTGAAAAAGAGAGGTGATAGCTCACGGTCTAAAATAGAACCCACGGCCAAGATTAGTGACTTTGAGTGATGAAGCCAAGGCCACCCTACCTAAGCCTATCCTAGCTATCCTAGATGAGTTTAGTGATGTGTTTCCTGACGAGATTCCGGCTGGCCTTCCACCTTTTAGTGGTATTGAGCACCAAATAGATCTTATTCCCGGTGCTACACTCCCAAACCGTCCAGCCTATAGGATGAACCCTAAGGAGAGCCAAGAGATCCAAAACCAAGTCCAAGAACTCCTAGATAAGGGTTATGTAAAGGAGAGTTTGAGTCGTAGTGCCATTCCCATCCTCTTAGTACCTAAGAAGGACAATACATGGAGGATGTGTGTTGATTGTAGAGCCATCAACAACATCACCATTAAGTACCGCCATCCTATCCCAAGTTTAGATGACATGTTATATGAGTTGAATGGAGCCACATTGTTCTCGAAGATAGATCTTAGGAGTGGTTATCACCAAATCAGAATGAGGGAGGGAGGTGAATGGAAAACGGCATTCAAGACCAAGTTTGGTCTTTATGAGTGGCTAGTGATGCCATTTGGTTTAACCAATGATCCTAGCACATTTATGAGATTGATGAATCACGTGTTGAGACACTACATTGGTAGGTTTGTTGTGGTTTACTTTGATGACATCCTCATCTATAGTAAGTCACTTGAAGAGCATGAGGAACATTTGAGGGAAGTACTTGCAACTCTTAGAATTGAATATTTGTATGCTAATTTGAAGAAATGTGAGTTTAGTACTAATCAAGTTGTTTTTCTTGGTTTTGTAGTGAGCACAAGAGGTCTAGAGGTGGATGCAGAGAAGATCAAGGCAATCCAGGAATGGCCTACTCCCGCAACCGTCGGTCAAGTGAGGAGTTTCCACGGCCTAGCAACCTTCTATAGGCGTTTTGTGCGAGATTTCAGCACCATAGCAGCCCCACTCACGTCCTTGACAAAGAAGAAGGTGCCATTTGTGTTGGGAGATGCTCAAGAGAAGGCGTTTAAGGAGTTGAAGTGGCGGCTGTCCCATGCACCTATCCTAGCTCTTCCGGACTTCACCAAACCTTTTGAGGTCGAGTGTGATGCTTCGGGTATTGGCATTGGAGGAGTACTCATGCAAGAGGGTAAGCACTAGTCTTCTTTAGTGAGAAATTAAAGGGAGCATGTTTAAACTACTCGACCTATGATAAAGAACTTTATGCATTGTTTAGAGTATTAAAAACATGGCAACATTATTTATGGCCTAGTGAGTTTGTCCTACATACCGATCATGAGTCCTTAAGACATTTAGGAGTCAAGATAAGTTAGATAGGAGACATGGTAGATGGATGGAGTTTATAGAAACTTTTCCTTATATCATAAAGTATAAAAAGGGCAAGGATAATGTTGTAGCTGATGCTCTCTCTAGGAGACATTCTTTAATCACAACTATGAATTCTAAGGTCTTAGGTTTCTATTATATTAAGGATTTATATGTTGATGATTCTGATTTTGGAGACATATTTAAGCAATGTGCATCTAGAGGAGCCTTTGATAAGTATTACTTGTTTGAGGGTTTTCTATTTAGAGTTGATAAAGTGTGCATTCTTAAGTGTTCCCTTAGGCTATAACTTGTTAAGGAAGCCCATATGGGAGGCTTAATGGGGCATTTTGGGAGAGATAAGACTTATCATATGCTGCATTCACATTTTTATTGGCCTCATATGCTTAGAGATGTAGAGAACTTACTTAAGAGATGTCTTGTGTGTTTAAAGGCTAAGGCTAGATTGAAACCTCATGGATTGTATACCCCCTTACCCACGCCTAAGTCACCTTGGGAGGATATTAGTATGGACTTCATTGTTGGGTTACCTAGAACTAAGAAGGGGAGAGATTCGATTTTTGTGGTAGTAGATCGATTTGCTAAAATGGCCCATTTTATTGCTTGCCATAAGACTGATGATGCTTATAATGTAGCTAACTTATTCTTTAGGGAAATTGTTAGATTACATGGAGTACCTAGGACTATAGTGAGTGATAGGGATGTTAAGTTTCTTAGTTTCTTTTGGAAAACTCTTTGGGGTAAATTAGGGACGAAGTTGCTGTTTTTGACTTCTAGTCATCCTCACACGGATGGTCAAACCGAAGTAACTAATAGGACGTTAACAACTATTTTGAGGGCTGTTTTAAAAGATAATTTGAAAGCTTGGGAAGATGTCTTGTGATACGGTATTAGTCCGTGATTGAGTCGATCTAGGTACAATGATCTTAAATCCGGCTGAATGAGGCGAATCCAGATGCGGAATGGAACGTAGGTGATGAATGGGCGCAGGAAAGGTGAGAGAAGAACCAAAGAGAATCAACGAAGGAACCAAGGTTGAAGAGCCAAAACCCCGCTCGTGAATGCCCTAGACCCGTCTCCAATACAAGTTTACACTAGCTCCGGCTGGACTAGCACAAAGAGGGACTCGTGAAGGCTCGAAGCACCAATCCGAAGGCGGTTGACACAAACAAGCTCAGCCAAGCAAACAACAGCAATGCCAACCAAAAACTCTCTTGTTCTTTGATTGATTTTGTGAATGATTACAAATGTAATTCTAAGCAATGAAAATAACGTAACTATTCAGCAGCTAAAAGAGGCTATATATAGACTCTTTTATCTAGACAAAAATAAAGAAAAGAAAACTAAAACATTAGTGGGAAGGTGGTAATAAGAGAGATTCCTCTAATGTAGCTAACAACCTAACAAACAACTAATTCAGCTTAAAAATAGGCTGACTTATTCAAGCAACTCCTTGGAGTGAGTTGGACAATTTTAAGAGCAAATTGGGCTATCCGAATCGGCTGAATTATTCAACAGATCCATGAGTGAATTGGCTGTGTTTTAAGAGCCCAAATGATGATCCGAATGAGTTGACTTGATACTCTCTTGGGCCTCCTTGAACGTGATCAGCTGGCTGCCCTCTTGGGCTGTTTTGGACGTGAGCAGCAGCCTACCCTCTTGGACTGCCTTGGACGTGTTTTCTTGCCTCCCCTCTTGGGCTGCCTTGGACGTGATCAACAACTTCTCCTCTTGGACTGCTTTGGACGTGATCAACAGCTTCTCCCTTTGCTCTTGGGCTGCCTTGGACGTGAGCAGCAGGCTATCCTCGTGGGCTGCTTTGGACGTGATCAACATCTCCTCCCTTTGCTTGATTGCTCATGCATTCATCAAAAGATTAACACATGATGTATGGCAATTAAATGGTTCACGCATTGTGCCAAGCAATAGCACTTCCCTTGACGTAGCTTCTTGGATCTCCTTAGCTCTTGCTCTAGTAATGGGACCTTGATAGCTTCCATGTGATGGTCCTACATCATCTTGCCTCATGTCGAATTTGCATATAATCGTACATTACATTCTTCTACTAATCTAACTCCTTTTGAGTGTGTCTATGGGTTGAATCCTTTGACCCCTTTTGATCTTATACCGTTGCCCATAGCGGAACGAGTAGATTTTAATACAGAAAAACAAGTGGAGAAGGGGAGGCAAGTGGCGGCCAAGGCTAATAGGAACCGCAAGCAAGTGTTCTTCGAACCGGGAGGCCTCGTGTGGCTGCATTTAAGGAAGGATTGGTTCCCGGAAAGGCGCAAGTCCAAGCTATCACCTAGGGGAGACGGACCATTCAAAGTACTACGTAAGGTTGGCGACAATGCTTATGTACTAGAGCTTCCGGAGGACTATTAACGTAGGACATCTAAGTCCCTTTGAGTCAAGTGATGTGGATGGTGATGATTCGAGGATGAATCCTTCCCAAGAAGGGGAGTATGATGAGGGACCATCACCAACAACCCCTACTAGTCCTACAATGCAAGAGCCGATCACTAGATCAATGGCCAGAACAATTCAAGAGGAGGTGTCCAACTTGTTGGTGTCCTTAGCTCCTAAGGAGACCATTGACGATCCATTGCTGAATGAGGCTTCCTTAGTCACGTTAATGAAGATTCCCGATGACTTGGACGTGGAAGGGAGACCATGCACACGTGATTTGGAGCCATGCAAAAGCAAAGAAGAGACACTTGTTCCGGAATTGCAAGAAATGGAAGATTGAGGCTTTTGGAGCTTCTTTTGTATTTTATATCATCTTTTGGTGTAAAATGAAAGACTTTTTATAACCTTTAGGTTCAAAACATTTTAAGGGTTATTTTTATTTGTTTTAGTTGTTTTATTTGTTTTATTGTCTTTTTGACAAACGCTTCTCCTTTTTTAGATAGGAGGCTTTCTAGGCATATAAAAAGCCTCCCTTAGCTTCTTTCCAAATTTGATAGATTTTAGCAAAACTTGATAAACCGCCTCTTTGAGAGCTTTTGTTCATATTCAGAAAATTCAATCAATAAAATGAGCCATTGATTGCATTATTGTGAATCCCTGCTAGATTGTTTTTGTGTGTGTTAATCTCTTTAGAGATTGGTGCTACTAGTCAATACTAGTCCCTCCTTGTGGTTTTTTCCATTGAAGGCTTGTGTAAGGTTATAGAAGAAAGGGTTGAAGGCATCATCTTGCTTGGGTTTTGATCAATCTGATCAAGGTTCTTGTAAGGGAGTCGTTTGGTTCTTTTGGATCTACTTCTACCAAACATTCCACGTTCCATTTCATTCTCTTTCTTCCCTTTTGTCCAACGTCATTTCTGGTTCTAAACAATCTGATTTTGCGTGCTATTTGTCAAGAAAAACGTCCATTGTTGGTCTTCAAGGATTCCCAATCTAGATCTAGTTATTTGCGGCCCCAACCCGCATCAGGAGGTTTATAAGCTGGGGGAGGAATGTAGACATCTTCCTTCTACTTTCCCTTGTCTTTCTCCTTCTCTTTCTCTTTGGGAACTTCAACGAATTTGGGTTGTGGATCGGTGGTTGTTGCTCCACTTCTCGTTGTAATTGCCTTCACCCTTCCTTTATGAATATCTTCCGTCTTTCCAGGAAGTTTTCCTTGATCTCTTGGGACTTCTCCAGCCTTGCTAAATACTTGGTTCTCTAAAGCTTTTTGTGCTTTATCAACCGAGGTAATGTAGTTATCCAATCCTTGTATCTTTCCCAAGAGCGTTTCCAGTATAGGGTCGGGTCTATCCTTCTCCGGTTTGCTTGAGTTATTCGACGTTTGCCCCTGAATTTTCAATCTCCAAAGTCATATCACTTAATCTTTTCTCTTGTTTGATAAGCTTTTCTCTCAAGAAACTAATCCTTAGCCTATGTTCTTTATCACATATGATTATGTGATGTAGGACCATCACATGGAAGCTATCAAGGTCCCATTACTAGAGCAAGAGCTAAGGAGATCCAAGAAGTTATGTCAAGGGAAGTGCTATTGCTTGACACAATGCGTGAACCATTTAACTTCCATACATCATGTGTTAATCTTTTGGTGAATGTAGGAGCAAGCGAACCAAGCAAGGAGACCATGCCGACGTGCTCACTTCCCATGCAGCTCGAGGAGACCATGCAGTCTGTTGCTCACGTCCCATTCAGCCCAGGAGAGGAGACTGTTGCTCACGCCAATGCAGCCCAAGAGGAGGTTGTTGCTCACGCCAATGCAGCCCAAGAGGAGGTTGTTGCTCACGCCCAATGCAGCCCATGAGGAGGTTGTTGATCACGTCCAAAGCAGCCCACGAGGTTAGCCTGCTGCTCACGTCCAAGGCAGCCCAAGAGCAAAGGGAGGAGACGTCCAAGGCAGCCCAAGAGCAAAGGGAGGAGATGCTCACGTCCAAAACAGCCCAAGAGGTCAACCAGCAGATCAAGTTCAAAGAGGCCCAAGAGAGTAACAATTCAGCTTATTCGGATCATCATTTGGGCTCTTTAAACACATCCAAATCACTCATGGATCTGTTGAACAATGCAGCCCATTCGGATAGCCCATTTGGCTCTTAGAAATCGGCCAGCTCACTCCCAAAGATATGTTTGAATAATTCAGCCTATTTTCATGCTGATTAGTGGTTTGTTAGGTTGTTAGCTACATTAGAGGAAGCTCTCATATTACCACCTTCCCACTAATGTTTTCAGCTTTCTTTTCTTTATTTTTGTCTAGATAAAAGAGTCTATTTATATAGCCTCTTTAGCTGCAGATTAGTTACATTATTCCCAATTGCTTAGAATTACATTTGTAATCATTTCACAAAATCAATCAAAGAACAAGAGAGTTTTTCGTTGGCATTGCTGTTGTTGCTTGGCTGAGCTTGTTTGTGTCAACCGCCTTCGGATTGGTGCTTCGAGCCTTCACGAGTCCCTCTTTGTGCTAGTCCAGCCGGAGCTAGTGTAAAGTTGTATTGGAGACGGGTCTAGAGCATTCACGATTGGGGTTTTGGCTCTTCAGCCTTGGTTCCTTCGTTGACTCTCTTTGGTTCTTCTCTCACCCTCCTGCGCCATTCACCATCTTCGTTTCATTCCGCATTCTGAATTCGTTTCATTCAGCCGGTTTCGAGATCATTGTGCCTAGATCGACTCAATCACGGATCATCCCGTATCATTATGTCTTTAAAGAATTGTGTGAGATCAGATTCAAGTTGGGACATAATGGTACTTACCACGTTATCAATGTAGTGATGTGTATCTTCTTCATGATCGGTCAAAAGAAAAAGGTTTGCTTGTTCTTTTTCGTATTTTGATTCATTGGTGGAATCTGAATCACTCCATGAAGCTACCATAGCTTTCTTCTTTCGATCATTCTTCCTAAAGTTGTTCCTCTTCTTTTGTGGACAATCCTTTACGAGATGATCTTTCACCACATTCAAAACAAGTCAGAACTTTAGTTTTCTTGTTGGAGTTAGGAAACTTGCTTCGATGTCTTGATGTTCGCGAATATTCTTTATTGTTTGCAAACTGTTTCTTCATTTGAAGAATCTTCGCGAGACCCCTAGAGATCAAGGCAAACGGAACTTCCTCATCTTCATCATCATTATCTTCCTCCTCTGATGGTATCTCGTCCTTCTTAAATCTTAGTGCCAGGTTCTTTGTGTTGGATGGGAGCTCTCCATCTTCTTCGCCAAGAACCATCTTGTGAGTGATGAGTGTTCCAAGAAGGCCGTCAAGAGGAAGTGTTGTGATATTTTGAGTTTCTTCGACTGTAGTCACCTTTGGTCCCCACTTGGTTTTGGGTAAGCTCCTTAGAACCTTCCTTACATTTTCTTCATTTGTGAAGACTTTTCTAAACGAGTCCAGTTATTCACAATCTCGGTGAATCTTGTGAACATTTTTTTGACTGATTCATTTGACTTCATCTTAAATAGCTCATATTGTCTGAGATAGATACTTATCTTTGTTTCCTTGACTTGACTTGTTCCTTCATATGTGACAACAAGTTTGTCCCATATTTCTTGTGCACTCTTGCATGATGAGACACGGTTGAATTCATTTGCATCTAATCCACAATAGAGCAAGTTCATGGCCTTGTAGTTCTTTGAAACACTATCCAAGTCATTTTGTGTGAAGTCAGCTTCCTTCTTTTCGACTTGGACTCCTTCAACCGTGGTAGTTGGGATTTTAGGACCATTTTGAAAAATGCTCCATAGTTCCATGTCCTGATCAATGAACATTCACACTGGTGCTCTCTAATGGGCAAAGTTGTTACCATAGAAGAGTGGTGGTCGAGATGAGGATCTTCCTTGAGCAAATCCTCCATCACCCACAAAATTCGTGATTAGTCTCACTGATTGTTAAATCAATATACGTGAGTCTAGCTCTGATACCAATTGATGAACCGTAAGGTGAAAAAAAGGATACAAATAATCTAGAAGGGTGTTGAATAGAGTATGAGAACTTTTCGCAAAACCTATATCAAGGTTTGAAACTGATTTCAACGGCCTTGATGTCAATCTGAGCTCTGTGTGACACAACTTGTTTTCAAGGGTTTTGAAAGTGATTTCAAGGGCCTTGACTTTGTAAACCATGCAAAGCAATGTTAGTCACAATAAAGTAAGATATGGTGCGGAAATGAAAAGATCGACATGGTGATATGTTTACGAAGTTCGGGTCAGCAGCCTACTCTCCGTCCTAGGGTTTACCCGTAGGATCTAACTATCTATTTTCAACTTCTAAGAGTCCTTGATACAACCTAGAAAAAATCTCCTTCTTCTCTTACTATAGCCAATGCTACGATCTAGTTTCTTAAACTAGCTATAATAGCCTAGTTACTTGGTAGAGTAACACACAATCGAGTATAACACTCTATAGATTTTCCAATGAAGCTCTCGTGTTTTTCTCTCTCTAAGGAATAAAGCTTTTGTAAACTAAGAGGAAGAAAAACTTCTGGTATCGAATGAAGATGCTTTGGATAGCTTGAAGACTTTAGATATTTCCGTGTATGCTTGTTGTCCTTCTTCTTTAATCGACATCTTCATTTATAGTCTTCAATGGAGAAGTCTTCTAGCCGTTGAGAAGTTGATTTTCCAATGAAGCTCTCGTGCTTTTCTCTCTCTAAGGAATAAAGCTTTTGTAAACTAAGAGGAACAAAAACTTCTGGTATCGAATGAAGATGCTTTGGATCGCTTGAAGACTTTAGATATTTGCGTGTATGCTTGTTGTCCTTCTTCTTCAATCGACTTCTTCATTTATAGTCTTTGATAGAGAAGTCTTCTAGCCGTTGAGAAGTTGATCGTTATTCATGTTTCTCCTCCTCCATAGAAAACGCTTCTTGGTTGAGATGAGATAGCCGTTGTAGATTTTCCTTATCTTCTTCATCTCCTCAATGCACGTTGATTCTTCTTCTCCATAATCTTCTCTTGAATCACGTTGTTGAAAATATTTGTCGTTCAAGGATCAAGATCGTCTGGTTTGTGGAGAATCTTTGGTTAAAGATCTTCAAGATCTTTTAAGATCCGTTGAGAAGAAATCTTGCGTCAAGATGGTTAAGATCTTTGCAAGATCTTTTTTGTTGTTACTCGAGATCTCCTTGATATCTTCTTGTTCATTAAATCTTTTTGATATCTTCTTGGAAGATGTTCTCTTGATCCTTGGTAGATTTGGTTATTTGAGTTTTGAATTCCTTCCAGCTGTCATATCCTTTGAATCTTGTTTCAAGGCTTCGGCTTTGATCCCTTGAAATAGTTTTCATGGCTTAAGTGTTGACCCTTTGAAATGCTTTCCAATCTCTGCGTTTGTCCCTTGTATCCGATTTCATGGCCTCCATTCATCCCTTGAAATGCTTTCCAAGGCCTGCATACATTTGACAAACACAAAAGCAAACCAAGCAATCTAGAATTAAAAATAATATATGTTAGTATAAAAACCGTTCATTTGTGTTAAGTCTTCCATCATCACATATTCAAATATATAATCGAGGTGGAGTTTTAACGAGGAATTACCATCTCAAGCTAAACCCTAATCGCATCACATTAGCATGGAGGAAAGAACCATCTCCAACTATAAGCATAGCTCGCGCTAGCAAACAAGATCTAAAAAATCATACGCACACATCACATCTAGCACGAAAACACATCATATCACATAAGCAGATAACCTAACACTCACCAAGATAGCACTAAGATATACTCGTCGATCTAACAGGTACATCTATCTCGGTATAGAACTCTGGATAGTTCCTCTGTATACTATTCTCAGTCTCCCATGTAGCCTCATCAAGTCCTCGTCTCGACCACTGTATCCTCAGCATAGAAATGTCCTTCGAACGCAGACGTCTCACACCTCGTTCTAGGACTGCAATCAGGTGGTCAATAAAAGTGTGGTCCGGCTCAACCACTAAGTCATCATAGCTGACGATTTGTCTCGGATCTAGTATGTACTCCTTCAGCGGAGACACATGACACACAAAGTGATCACCCTCTAACCTCGGTGGCAAAGCAAGTCTATACGCTGCTCTCGCAACCCGATCCAAAATGTTAAAAGGACCGACATATCGGGGACTCAGCTTCCCCTTTATGCCAAACCGTCTGACACCATGCGTCGGAGACACTCTCAAACAAAATGAGCTCCAACAGTGAACTCTAGAGGCCGATGCCTCTTGTCCGCAAACAACTTCTAGAGACTCTGTGCAACTAAAATCCTCTCTCTGATAAGCGCTATTTAAGCCATATCATCCTTAATCTACTCTAGCGCAATACCCAGATTAATCCTAGACCGCCCCTACGTGACCTAGTGGCCGCCCCTACGTTTTGCCTAGGCCGCACATTCGGCTCACAACGTCCACCCCTGCGGCTCTGTATGGTTGCAACATTTTCTTTCACCCTTTGACCCGTGCTTTACCCTTTTCACCCCTTTATAATGTTCTTCTCTTTCCTTCTGATGAGGGTTCATCATCTTCAGCTCCATCCCTCTCTCTCTCTCCCTACGTTCTTCTTGTCCTCTTACCTCTCTTTGGATCATCTTTGATCTTTTCTTGAGTTTGGTGTGAGTTTGAGAGCTTTTATGCTTGGCTTGTTGCTAGCTGATGTTGTTGTGCCTTGTTGAGCCAGCTTGAGGTTGTTGTTGTGTTGTGTTGATCTTCTGGAGGTTCAACTTGGTAAGCTTTCATGGCTTCCATCCTTTCTTTCTTCATTCTTTCATCTTCTTACCTCTTTTCCTATCCTTTCTTAGTCTAGCTTAGATTCCTTAGGTTTGGATCTTGCTTCAGCCATGATTGGCTTATGTTGATGTATATATTATATGTATATTTATGCATTTATGACGTTGGAGTGAAGAAAGAGCAAATGAATCGAAGGAAGACGTGAAGAAAGGGCTGAAGTGGTGTCTTTTGTTGTCCAGCCGCCCCTGCGCCATCTTGCAGCCGCCCCAACGCCGGCCAGAGCCGCCCTTACGCCACCTGGGATCCGCCCATGTGGCCACCTGCATCAACTAGAAATTGCACTTGGTTCTGCAGGTGTGTTGCTTCTAGGCTTGCTTTAGGATGTCGTTGTTCCCTCCCTCCCTAGTGTGAGTGTATAGGATCATGCTAGATGTGTGTTTTGATGAGGTTATGGTCGATATATGCCTTGTACGGCTTTAAGGACTTAGGTTGATATTGGTTGAGGTTTTAAAGTTGTGTATGATCCCTATGGATTCCTTTGGGTCTAGGTGTGACCTTTGTGTTGATAGGAGGTTGATATGTCTCTTTATGCCTTGTTTATAGGCTATGTTGTTTCTCTAGAGTTGAGGTGATCGAGTTGTGATTGAGTGAGATACGAGGTTGAGGTAAGTCCGTAGGACTTACTTAGCCACCATCCTTATATTGGGTGTTTGCATGAGGGGTGTATGCTTTATATTCTTGCTATGATAGCATGAGATGTTGTTTATACCGACCTATGTTTTATTGACTGCCCCGTTACGTGGCTGTGATAACCTTTCCCTTTTATCCCGCCATGGAGTCTGGGAGGTTCTCTAATGTCAGGCTAGACTGGTTCACAGGAAGGGCGCAATCCACTCCCATAGGCTACACAGATTGTGTGACCGATACTCGCACAACTGACTATCAGGCTCAGAGGCGAGGATATATCGGTCGTCGTGTCATATACTTTCATCTATCAATGTATATACGATTTGAGTGAATGACTATTATATTAAGCTGATTAAATGGGTAAATGTGTGATATCATGCTAATGTGTTTATCTTTCTATAATTGTGTTTGTGCTTATGCATTACTCTATATATCTATGGTTAGCTAATGGTTTATTACTATGTTGTAGATGCCTCACATGATAGGCGTGTTGTTGGGTGAACTAGCAAAGTGGCAGGCCGAGGACCTCTCATACATAGGATGGTTGTGGTCTTTTGGGGTGTTTACTTTTCCCTCCTACGTGAGGATGATCTTTTGTTACCTCCTGTGTGAGGTTGTTGTGGTTTATACTCGGCTATGATGTTATTAGCTTTTGGCTGTACAATTTATATAGTTTTATGCATTTGTTTTTATATCTGTCAGTGCCATGTTGTAAGGTCTAATGAACTTTTTGTCAGGCTAGGATCAGGATCCATTGTGAGATCCTAGCCCAATGTTGCACTCAGAGTCCCGCGGATTCGGGGTGTTACATAGTTTGTATCAGAGCCTTAGGTTTGCAACAATGGCACTTGCTACCTACAATGAGGTTTGATAGGTAAAATAAACAGAACCCGAAAGGGGTATGATGTTTTCAAAAGGACTTTGGTTTTAAGTGTGGTTTTGGGTTAGAATATACGAGAAGTCGCCACTGCTATGGATCTCTACAGTATAGATATGTATATATGTATTGTGGATTATGTTTTTATATGTGTTATGTATATATATATATCTATACATATGGCCTATATAGATCCTTATAATTTAGGTTTGCATACCCCGCAGATGGCTCGGACTAGAACTACTACTGTTGTAGGCCGAGGTAGAGGTAGACCACCCCGTCCTCCGGGTGTGGTAGGAGAGGGACCAGTTCCCGCTGCTGATACACCAGTGGTGGAGGAGATACATGAGGAGGTTGCAGAGAGTGTCGTCCCAGAGACGAGGAGTGGTGGATCAAGGAGGCATCATTCACATCCAGTCTAGTCTGATGACTCAAATCGTGTCTCCACAAGGGGGCTAGAGTTTAGAGGGTACATACGATGTGTTGAGGGCATGAAGGATCATTTGAGATGTCTCAGGGAGCCACACTGGTTCCAGCTATGCCGACACGTGCAGCTGAGACTACTCAAGCTATAAAGGAGATTAGAGGGCCTCGACCAGATACCTGGTTGAAGGCGTTCCATCAGCAGGGAGTACCACCCTTCTTAGGGCAGATTGGTCTAGAGACCGAGCTATGGATAGGACATGTAGACTCAGCTTTAGAGTCTATCAAATGTCCTGAGGATAGACAAATAGAGCTAGTTCATTCTCTATTCCGTAACCTTGTACATTAGTGGTGGAGGACTGTACGAGCCAGAGCCACTAGCTATGATCGTATGAGGAGTATGATCCGAGATAAATACTACCTTGCCTCACTGAGGAGGTAGAAGCTGTAGGATTTTATGGAGGCCGGTTTTGAGGATGTACCTATTGCAGACGCCATTCGCCGCTTCCAGATTGAGTTAGTTTTGCTGGGTCCAGCAGCACCATTTGAGGATCACCATGTGTATCCGTCCTCCCATCGACTGAGGGAGAGAACACGCTCATACATGACGGGATTCCATTGCGAGTCCCTAGCTGATTATCAGGACCGGGCTTCTGCTTATGAGAGGGAGCGAGCCAGTCAGAGGAGGGCTTCTCAGACGGGATGGTTTGAAAAGAGGCAGTGCACTAGGCAAACCAGTGGAGTTTGAGGAGCATCTGGTTCTATGTAAGAGCCTTAATCCTTAGAGCCTAGGAGCCTTGTTGAGCCTTAGCTGAGTCCTAGTTGAACCCTGTCAGCCGCCCCAACGGACCAGGACGGCCGTCCCTGCAGCTAGGCGCCCTTGCGGCTCTGTGTTGGTGTAGCCTCTTTCGTTGACCTTTTGACTCGTGCTTTGCAGCTGGCTTCCCTTATAAGCCTCGCATTCCTTCAGATGAGGGGTTTCGTTACCTCATTCCAGCTTCTTCATTTCCCTTACGCTCTCCTTCTTCCTCTTCTCCTCATCTTGATCTTCCTTTGAGTTTGTGAGAAGGTTTTGAGAGTTTGTTGAGGTTTTTGAGCTTGGATGACCATGAGGATGTTGCTGAGTATTGTTGTAGTGTTGAGGTGGTAGAAGTGTTGTTTGCTCCTAGTTGCAGCTTACGGTTGCTGTGGTAAGATCTCCTTCCCCATCTTCTTTATTTTCTTCTTCTTTGCTTCTTTCTTCTTCTTCTTCTTCTAGCTTAGGATCACAAGCTGAGCTTGTGTGGATCTTTTCTTGGATGTTTTTATGATCATATATGTGTATATATGTATATGTGTTGTTGTGATGTGTTGAAGAAGTGAAGAGAGTAGAGCAAGGGATCGAAGAGAAGTCGGGGCTAACATCCTGCACAGACAGCCGCCCCTACGCCTGACTTTGGCCGCCCCTGCGTCTGCCTATGAGCCGCCCCTGCGCCTGGAGTGAGCCGCCCCTGTGCCTCATTGGGCCAGCTTGGAGTTCCCTACTTCTGTTGGTGCATACCTTGTTGGTATGTCTTCCTTCCTTCCTTACCTTTGGCCTTGGCTTAGATGTTGGCTAGGCTAGCTTGGTTAGGACGAGTTGTATGATAGAGATGTGTCTTATGCCCTCGTGTTGATGTTGAGGTTATGCTGTAGGCATCTGTGGGCTTGTTATGATCTTGAGGTTATAGGTTTGTTTTGGTTATGGAGACGAGTCTCCTAACCCTTGCAATTTGTGATGTTGTTTGCCTTGCTATTGCAAGCGTTGATTTCTTCCCCAAAGGGAAGCTGTGACGTGGTATTGGATACAAGTATATGAGGTAACCTAAACCGGACTAGGATGACCTTTTATTACTTTAAATGGCCCAAGTGTATTATAACGGGTCGTGACCACTTGCCTCCGCCTGCGGGTAGGAGGAGGTGCCCTGAATATGATCTCACAGGAGGGGATGAGTGACGTCACACCCATGCAAAACTCTTGTGTTACGTTGGATGGGACGGGGTTCTTGAGGCTCCTCGTGTTACAAAAAAAGTTGAATTAGTAATGGAATAACGTAATGAAAGATAATAAATGATTGTGTGTGGCATTGCATGTATGAGATGTTGATGTGTGCTTGTGCTATTACTATCATACTTATTCATTGCTGTAGCTAACGTTGTATACCGTGTTGTAGATGATCTGCAGGTTAGGAAGACTGCAGAGTAAGCCGTATGGTGTGACCAGCCGGGGACTTATGTACATTAGGATACGTGGGATATGGGATCTTTTGTATCAGATGTTTATGTTGGATGTTTGGTACTCGGCTTTGTGTTTGTAAACTCTTTTGTTGTGTCATATACAGTTTTTATGTATTTGGTTTTAAACTACATGTGTCTTGTTGTAAGATTCAGTGAACTTGTTGTCATGCTAGGGTCAGGATCCATTGTGAGATCCTAGCCAAATGTAGCACTCCAAGTCTTGTGGATTTGGGGTATTATAGAGTTGGTATCAGAGTTTAGGTTGACAACAATGACACTTGCTATATGCAATAAAGGTAGAGTGGATAAATAAACAGAACCCACATGGGGTCTGACTTTTTTAAAGGTTTTGGTTTTAAAGCGAGTACAGATGTTTTGGGATAGTATGTACAGAAGCCGTCACCCATCTAAGAATCTCGACTATATATATATATATATATATATATATATATATATATATATATATATCTTATGTGCTGATATGTATGCATGTATTATTAACTATTTTATATATATATATATACAAATGACCTATATAGAGCCTTATACGTTAGGTGTGCATACCCCGCAGATGGCTCGGACTAGAGCTACTGCTGCTGCAGGACAAGGTAGAGGTAGACCACCTCTTCCTCCAAGAGGGATAGCACAGGGACCAGCTCCCGCTGCAGATCTACCAGTGATGGAGGAGGCTTCTGAGGACGTACCCATTACAAACGCTATTCGTCGCTTCTAGACTGAGTTAGCATTGATGGGTCCAGTTGCACCATTTGAGGACCAGCATGTGTACCTTTTCGCCCATCGTTTGAGGGAGAGTGCACGCTCATACATGGCGGGATTTTAATGTGACTCGTTGGCGGACTACCAGGATCGGGCCTCTGCCTATGAGAGAGAGCTAGCTAGAGGGGGACTTCTCAGATAGGACGGTTTGAGAAGAGACAACGCACAACACCGACTGATGCAGGAGCATCTGGATACGGGTGAGGTCAGACTCAGGGCCGCTCGAGTGTTCTAGTGTCTGCACAGACTAGTGATAGAGGCCAGCAATGTTACAACTACGGGGCCTATGGGCATATGAGGGCTGATTGCCCGAGGGCACCACTGACTTGCTTCTCATACGGGAAGCCAAGACACAGAGCTACGTTTTGCCGTTAGGACAAGGCGTCATCACAGCAGGGTTCTTTCCCTGCACGTGCAATAGGAGGTGGGCAGAGACCGCCTTAGCATCAGACGTAGAGACAGCAGAGAGTCCTAGACACACCTACTACTCAAGGATATGCTTCAGGACAGAGTAGAGGTAGAGGGAGAGAGGTTGGTACCACTGCTGCCCGAGGAGCTCGAGGCAGAGTTTTTGAGCTGAGGAGTACTGAGGAGCCGCCAGCAGCAGCTGCTACAGGTACCATTCTGTTACATGGTTTACCTGTTAGAGTTTTATTTGATAGGGGTGCTACGCATTCATTTATATCTGCTGCTTGTGTTGAGCATTTGAGTTTGTCTACCATAAAGGGGGTACCCTTTACTATAGGGTGACCCGATGGTAGTAGGGTCAGAGATACCCAAGAGATACGTAGTTGTCCCCTTCGCTTAGGGACTCGTGTGTTACTTGTTGATTTCTTAGTCATGCCTCTAATGCATGAAGAAGTCATATTAGGTATGGATTGGATGCCTAGACACTGTGCGGTGTTAGATGTGGGTAAGAGAACTGTTACAGTCTCTACCGACATAGGTCCGATAGAGGTCATCCAGGGTTGGGACCTTTGGAAGACAGGATCTGTCATCATTGTAGTACGAGCAGCTATACTGATTGCACAGGGATGTGATGCCTTCTAGTGCAACGCCGTGAAGGATGGAGAGAGTCCGGCTTTGGAGGACATACTAGTGGTCTGTGAGTTTACAAACGTATTTGCAGAGCCGTCTAGCTTGCCACCTCAGAGGAGCGTAGATTTTGGCATTGACTTGGAGCCTGGTACGAGACCCATATCGAAGGCCCCATACCGTATGGCACCTGTCGAGATGTTGGAGCTGAAGAAGCAACTCGAGGAGTTGGCTGAGAAGGGTTTCATACGCCCTAGCGTTTCACCATGGGGTGCACCTGTCCTCTTTGTGCGAAAGAAGGACGGATCGTTGAGACTGTGTATAGATTAGAGAGAGCTGAACAAAGTGACCATCAAGAACAAGTATCCACTACCTCATATTGATGATCTACTTGATCAGCTTCAGGGAGCGACAGTCTTCTCCCGGATCGACTTGCGTTCAGGATATCATCAGCTGAGGGTGAAAGAGCTGGACGTGCACAGGACGGTATTTCGTACCCGTTATGGACACTATGAGTTTGTAGTGAGGCCATTTGGGCTGACGAATGCCCCAACAGTTTTCATGGAGTTGATGAACAACATCTTCATCGACTTCTTGGATCAGGTTGTCGTAGTCATTATTGATGACATTTTGGTATACTCTCGTAGCACAGAGGAGCATGCCGGTCATCTGAGGACAGCTTTACGGATTTTAAGGGATAGAGAGATGTACGCAAGCTCTCTAAGTGTGAGTTCTGGATGTCTGAGGTTGCTTTAGTTGGACATATCGTCTCACACTTAGAGAGCTTGCGTACATCTCTCTATCCCTTAAAATCTGTAAAGCTGTCCTCAGATGACCGGCATGCTCCTCTCTGCTACGAGAGTATACCAAAATGTCATCAATAAAGACAACCACAAACTGATCTAGGAAGTCGATGAAGATGTTGTTCATCAACTCCATGAAAATTGTTGGGGCATTCGTCAGCCCAAATTTCCTCACTAAAAACTCGTAGTGTCCATAACGGGTACGAAATGCCGTCCTGTGCACGTCCAGCTCTTTCACCCTCAGCTGATGATATCTTGAACGCAAGTCGATCCGGGAGAAGATTGTCGCTCCCTGAAGCTGATCAAGTAGATCATCAATATGAGGTAGTGGATACCTGTTCTATCCCTTATAATCTCTTTGTGGAGGGACACCGACGAACATCATGGGAGTGCGTAGCTTTCTTGGGCTAGCCGGTTACTACAGGCGCTTTGTGGAGGGATTTTCTGTGATTGCCCGTACACTGACGAGTCTTGTGAGGAAGACTACCAGATTCGTATGGACCGACCAGTGCGGTCAGAGTTTTGAGGAGTTGAAGAGGCGTTTGACTTCTGCTATTGTCTTGGCACAACCACAGGGCTTTGATGATTTTGTGGTCTACAGTGATGCATCCAAGCTAGGCTTGGAATGTGTACTGATGCAGAGAGGCAGAGTGATTGCATATGCGTCTCAACAACTGAAGACGTATGAGGAGAACTACCCGACTCATAATTTAGAGTTGGCAGCGGTAGTTCATCCTTTGAAGATTTGGAGACATTACTTGTATGGTGCCACATGTCAGATCTTCATAGACCATAAGAGTCTGAAGTACATTTTCACGCAGCGGGAATTGAATAACCGCCAACGTCGGTGGCTTGAGTTGATCATGGACTATGACCTTGAGATTTTGTATCATCCTGGAAAAGCGAATGTAGTAAATGACGCCTTGAGCAAGAAGACGCCTGGAGAGAAGGCGATTGCTAGACTGACTATAGAGCCTCAACTTCAGAGAGATCAAGCTTGGTTAGAGATGGACATCCAGTTTCCTGATGAGGATTACCAGTTGTTTGCTTTGGAGGTTCTATCTGGTCTGTTGGATGAGATCCAATAGAAGCAAGGAACCTGCCCGACCTTGACGAGGATTAGAGAGAGGATGTCTCGTGGAGAGGCACCATAGTTCTCCATTGGAGCAGAATGAGTTATGAGGCGACATGACCGTATCTGTGTACCTGCGGACGCAAAGTTGAGATAGAGGATCTTATAGGAGGCTCATTGTACACCTTACTCAGTACACCCAAGTACGAGTAAGATGCATCATGATGTGAGACGCTCATATTGGTGGGGAAGGATGAAGCCCGACGTAGCCAGATTTGTGGCTCAGTGTGCGATCTGTCAGCAGGTCAAGATAGAGCATTTCAGGCCTAGAGGTGAGCTCCATCCACTACCAGTTCCGTAGTTGAAGTGGGAGGACGTCTTCATGGATTTTGTGACCGGGTTGAAGACCAGTAGGAGCTTTGATGCCATCTGGGTGATCGTTGACAAACTGATGAAGACGGTCCGTTTCATTCCTATCAGAGAGACGTGGCAAGTGAGCAGATTAGATGAAGAGTACACTAGACAGATAGTGAAACTCTATGAGGTACCGAGGACGATCGTTGTTGATCGTGATGGACGGTTTACTTCGAGATTTTGGCAGCAGATTCAGACTGCTTTGGAGACGAGTCTACACTTCACGACTGCGTTTCACCCCCAGACAGATGGTCAGTCAAAGGTTTTGGTTTTAAGTGTGGTTTTGGGATAGAATGTACGAGAAGCCGTCACCTCTGCCATGGATCTCTGCAGCGTAGATATGTATATATATCTGTGTGTACTATGGATTATGTGGATTTATTGTATACATATCGATACCTATGGCATATATATAGCCTTATAAGATTAGGTGCGTATATCCTACAAATGATTCAGACTAGAGTAGTATCTGTAGTGGGATGAGGTAGGGGTACACCCCCCTCTTCCTCCAGTGGTGATAAGTCAGGGACCAGTTTTCGCTGTTGTTTCGCCTATGGCAGAGAACGAGTTTGAAGAGGCTGATTGTGTCTCCATGAGTAGATCCGAGTTTCAAGAATATATGTAACAAGTATATGAAGCGGTGATAGCGGGTAGATCCACACCGGATTTACCAACAATTGTGAGATCAACTGAAGCTTCTGGATCCGGAAAGAAGCAATGGACTGAATTAGTTACTGGAGAAGCAAAGATGATGAATGGGGAACCAAGTCCGATATCAGGACAATCTAGTGATCCTTTGGCCATGAAGATGACTGGCAAGGAACTACAGTGTTTTAATTGCGTGGAAGTTGGGACACTGGCGAGCTGTGTGCCCAAAGGCTCCCATCATATGCTTTACGTGTGGTAAAGCAGGGCATAGAGCGAAGTTTTGTCGACAGGGCAAGGCATTGCCTTTACAGGTTCCCTTCAAGAGTGAGATCATTCCAGGTGGACGACGAAGGTCGAGTTACCCTTCTGTTGCACAGGTTGCAAGGATGGGATGATTATGTTTCAGTTTTGGCTATCCAGATCATTTGCGTTTTGTGTGCCCTTTGGCACTGATAGCTTGTTTCACTTGTGGTGAGCTAGGCCATCTGGCCCTTTCTGTCAGCACGATGGTGTTTCTTCCCAGCAAGACCTTCCTCTTTCCGGTACAGAAAGAGTGGAAGTGGAGGCTATAGTAATGACCTCAGTGATACCTGAGGAGCATGGATCTGACATTGAGTGATGATATGTAGTGGAGCTACGAGTGTTAGCTGTTATAGGTACCATTGTCGTTAATGGTTTACCTGATGGAGTTTTGCTTGTTGTGAGTGCTATGCACTTCATGTCTTTCGATGCATGCGTTAATGGTTGACTTTTTGTATATAGTAGAAGGTGGATTTTCCTTTACAAGATTACCTTTTTGGGTCTGATATAGCCGTGAGATGCGTGTTTGTTCCCTTATTTCAGGGACCCGTGTATGGTTGTAGACTTTTTTTTCATGTCGTAGGTGCATGAGGAAGTCATTATGTGTATGGTTTGGATGAATAGATATCATGTGGTGTTAGCTTTTAATAGTAAGACTATTATAGTCTTTACTGAGTTGAGTTAAATAGAGGTCTTCTGAGGTTAAGACCTTTGAAGAGACGGGTTTGTCATCAGGACTGTACGAGCAGCGAGCTGATAGCACAGAGATGTGACGCCTTCTAGTTTTATACCATAAAGGAGCGAGATAGTCCAACAATTGAAGGTATTCCAATTGTTTATGAGTTTATAGACGTGTTACTAAACCGTCGAGTTTCCACCTCAGCGGAGTGTGGACATTGTTATCGAGTTGAAGTATGATACAGGATTGAATGGGAAAGCCACACTATATGGTGCTTGTTGAGATATTGTACTGATAACTTGAAAAGTTTACTGTGACGAGTTAACTTCAAGAAGCAATTGTGTTTTCGGGATTCCTTTATGCTCAAGATATCCCTAGTCATGGATGAGAGAGCAGCATGTGTATGAGATAGCATCCCATACCCGTTATGGACACTACGAGTTTGTAGTGATGTCATTTGGGTTGACGAATGTTTTAGTAGTTTTTATGGAGTTGATGAATAGTATCTTCATCGACTTCCTTGATTAGTTGGTGGTGGACTCCATGGATGACATGTCGGTATACTCTCATAGCAGAGAATAGTAGGCCGATCGTCTGAGGACCGTTCTACAGATTTCGAGAGATAGAGGGTTGTATGCTACGCTCTCTATGTGTAAGTTGAGATGCCAGGGGTAGCCTTTTTAGGCCATGTTGTCTCCACCAGTGGGATCATGGTTGACCTGGCGAGAATTAAGTATGTTGTAACATGGGAGATACTAATGAACATTAAGGAATACGTAGTTTTCTCGGCTCAGCCGATTGCTACCAATGCTTTGACGAAGGATTTTATATGATTATGTATTCATTTGCGAGTCTTTTGAGAAGACCACCATAACTACGTGATGAAAGCAGTGTGTCTATGTTCTGAAGAGTTGAGGAGGCATTTGACCTCTGCTTCCATTCTGTTGTAGTTAGAAGATTTTTCGGATCCCGTGATTTACGGTGATACATCCCAGCTAAGTTTGAGATGTGTATTACTACAAAGGAGTAGGGTTATTGATATGTGTATTTACAGCTGAGAACGTATGATGAGAACTACTCGACTCATGATTTAGAGTTAGTTGTGGTTGTTCAAGCCTTTAAATTTTGAAGACCGTACCGGTGTGATCTTCATGTTAGATTTCTATAGATTATAGAAATCTGAAGTATATTTTATGCAACAGGGATTGAATAACCGCCAGTATTAAGAGCTTAAGTTGATCAAGACTTTGACTTGAAGATTTCATATCATTCAGATAAGTTGAATATTGTCGCCGATAACTTGAATGGAAAGACGCTCCAAGAGAAGATGATTGTGAGACTGATAGTTCAACCTCAGCTTCAAAGAGATCTAGCTTGGCTAAAGTTGGACAATTAGTTCCTTGATAAGGATACCCATTTATACCTCAGAGGTTCTACCTGGTCTGTTGGATGAGGTCCAACAGAAGCAGGAGACCTGCCGGGCCTTGACAAGGTTTAGAGAAAGGATGTCTCGTACTGAGGCACCATAGTTCTCCATAGGAGTAGATGGACTGATGAAGAGTCATGACCGCTTTTGTGTTCCTGCTGATGCAGATGGAGACAGAATATTACGTATACCCATTGTACGTCTTATTCAGTACATTCAGGTACGAGTAAGATGTACCACGAGATGAGACGATTATATTGTATGAAGCCGATATAACCAGATTTGTGATATAGTGTGTGACATGTCAGCAGGTCCATATAGAGTATTTCCGATCTAGAGATAAGCCCCCACCCACTACCAGTGCAATAGTAGAATTTGGGAGGACATCTTTATGGACTTTGTTATGGGATTGTGACCCTGTAGAAGATTGATGTTATTTGGATTGTAGGTAACAGATTAATGAAACCGGCATGTTTCATTTCTATCAGAAGGACGTGGCTAGTGAATGAATTGGTTGAGGAGTACACTAGACAAATAGTGAGACTCCATGGTATACCGAGAACGATCATTTCTGATCGAGATGGATGTTTTTACTTTGAGATTGTGGGCAGCAGATTCAGACTGCTTTGGGGACAAGTATGTACCTCATGACTACACTTCACCCCCTGACAAATGCTTAGTTAGAGAGGATCATCTAGATCTTAAAGATCTATTATAAGTTGTAAGTTGAATGGGAAACGTGAAGGGTTATATTACCTTCCATTAATGAGTTTATTATATAACAATGAAGGACGTGCATCTTTTTGGGATGACCCTATGAGTCAATATATAGACATAGATGTCGTATATCCTTATGCTAGAAGTGATCTAGCAGTAGAGTGGAATAACACCTGACCAGACTCAGCATTTTATAGTTCAAGTAACGTTGATTGAAGGAAGAATGCTGGCTGTACAAAGTCGCCAGATATTATATGTAGACAAGAGGCGTTAACCTCTAAAGTTAAAGCGAGAGTTCATGTCCGGCTGGAGGTATCTCAACTGTGAGACATTAGTTGTGTTATTATGGAAAGGGGAACTGAGTTTCCAATATGTCGGTTACTTGAGATCTTGATCAGTTTTGTGAAGGCAACATGATGTTTAGCTTTGCCTCTGAGATTAGAGGATATTCACCCAGTGCTTCATATGTCTCAATTGAGGAAGTATATACCAGACTCGAGACACCTTGTGAGTTACGATGATTTGGTGGTCGAGTCCAACCACACTTTTATTGAGCATTCGATTACATTCTTGGAATGAGATATGAAACGCTTGCATTCGAAAGACATTCCCATATTGAGGATATGATGGTCAAGATGAAGACCTGAAGAGGCCATGTGAGAGACTGAGGATAGTGCCCTAAGGGACTATCCAGAGTATATGTTAGGACATACCCATTTGTGGGAGCACGAGTATATCTTAGTGCTATCTTGATGAATGTTGTGCTTATGTGCTTAGATGCCTTGATATGTTATTCCATGCTAGTTGTGATGTGATTTATGATCTTAGTAGATCTTGATGTGCTAGCGTGATGTATGTTATAGCTGGAGATGATTACTTCCTCCACGCTACCCGAGTATGATCATATTTATAGCTAGAGATGGTTTTTTCCTCCATGCTACCTTGATGGACATAGTTCAGTGGGGATGTGATTCCTCCATGCGATGTATATGTTTATGGGTTGGCTAGAGACGTATTTCCTCTATGCATGTGATATGTTTTGGCTAGAGATGTGCTTCTTCTATGCCTTGTGATGTGGTATGGTGAGAGACGTGATTCCTCTACGCCTTTGGGTAGCGTTATGGCCCTGTTTCCCGGAGTGATGATTCCTCCATGTTTATACTTGAGGTTATAGATTGTTATAGGTTGTGATCTTTTGAACGGAGATGTGATACCTCCGATAGAAAGAGTGAGAGTTATACCTCGGCGTATGGGTCCGAGAGGATTTGGGAATTGTTCAAGTTTCGGGACGAAACTTTTTTTTAGGGGTGTGTGATGTAATAGCTAGGATTTCCGAATTCTAATTAATGTTGATTAACTTAATCGTTGATAGTAATTGACATATAACTCGCGAAGATTTCGCAAGTGATGAGTATGAGTCCCACCGTTATGTTCCTCGCGTAATTTTGGACGTTTGGGGAAATTTTTACTTTTTCCCCCGGGTAATTATTTTTACCCTCCGGTGTTATTTGGAGCATTTGGGAGCTCCAATTAATAAAAATGCAGTTGAGAGAAATGATCAGGACATCGGATATGTCCTAGATATGAAATAACATGGAGAGGCAAAACGGCCAAAAGAGTCGCTATTTCGTTTCTTAGCGGCAAAGAAAGACGGCTTAGGAATACACGTTTTCCGAGGCAGTTGTGTAATAATTATCCCTACAATATTCCAGATTTAATGTTCCAATCTCGAGAAGTTTGGAGAAAGAGGTTCGACCCGTCTTTGGATCGGTTAAAGGATAATTATCGACTTTACTAAAGGATAGTTATCGTCTTCACTATAAATAGCGGAAAATCCTTTATTAATTCATTTCCTTTCACGTTTTCTCGTAAAAGCTCTGATATCTCTCAACCTTCAAACTCAGATCTACTCTCCGTTTCTAATCCGATTTCAAATCCGTTTGACTTTCTGGATTCCTCTCTTCATTCTCTTCATATCGGTGCCGAGTTTTTGCAATTCCGAGTAGAAGAAAGGTTGGTCGAGCATATATGTCACCAGACAGGTTCCGTCGCTCAGATTCCGGTGAATTTGATGTTGTCCATGCGTAGCCTGCGTCGCTGTGATTCCGAATCTTCTTTCAGATCATCAATCGGGTTAGTAACGAATAAGTTATGAATTTATTCGTTTTCTGTACTGCGATTTGACCTAAATTGACTTTAGGCTTGTCAAAATGGATAATTAGAAATTCCATTATGGTCGTTATATTATTCTGGTGATTATGGATAGTTTGTTTGATGAAATCTGATGATAGGTGGGTTGAGAAATTGCCTACGGGCAAAACGTTATTCTGCCGAAATCTAATTAATTAATTAAAGGTTAATTAATTAAATTAGGATTAGAATTGAGATTGAGGAATGTTGAATAGATACTACCTTGAGATTTGAGGAATTGTGAGTTATGCTGAGATATTGAGGTTTAGTTGGTTGTGAGGCTCATTGATTGAGTATGATCCTTATGGATCCCTTTGGGTCTAGGTGTGACCCCTTTGATGAATAGAGGTTGATATATCTCTTTATGCCTTTTTATAGGCCGTGTTGTCCCTCCAATGTAGAGGTGATCGTGGTTGATTTTGTACGAGGTTGAGGTAAGTCCGTAGGACTTACTTAGCTACCATCCCTATATTGGGTGTTTGCATGAGTGGTGTGTGCTTTATATGTTTGCTATGATATCATGAGTTGTCGTTTTTATCGACCTTTGTTCTATTGACTGCCCCACTGCGTGGCTGTGATAACCTTTCCCTTTCATCCCGCCGTGGAGTCTGGGAGGTTCTCTGATGTCGGGCCAGACTGGTTTATAGGAAGGGCGCAATCCACTCCCATAGGGTACACGGATTGAGTGACCGATACTCGTACAGCTGGACATTGTACTCAGAGGCGGGGATGTATCGGTCCTCGTGTCACATACTTTCATCTATCTATATATATACGGTTTTTGAGTGAATGGTTATTATATAAAGATAATAAATGGGTAAATGTGTGATAGCATGCTGATGTGTTTATCTTTCATGATTGTGCTTGTGCTTATGCATTACCTCATATATGTATGGTTAGCTAACGGTTTCATACCGTGTTGTAGATGTTTACAGGTTAGGCGCTACTGGGTGATCTGGCAGGGTGACAGGCCGAGGACTCTTGTACATTAGGTGGTTGGTTTGGGGTTGTTGTGGTTCCCCTCCTGCGTGAGGATGATCTTTTGTACCTCCTATGTGAGGATGTCGTTTTATATACTCGGCTATGTTGTTGTTTACTTTGGGTCGTACAGTTTATACTGTTTTATGTATTTGTTTTATATCTGTCAGTGCCATGTTATAAGGTCCAGTGAACTTGTTGTCAGGCTAGGGTCAGGATCCATTGTGAGATCCTAGCCCAATGTGACATCCCGAGTCCCGCGGATTCGGGGTGTTATAGATAGGAGGTTGATATATCTCTTTATACCTTGTTTATAGGCTGTGTTGTTTCTCTAAAGTTGAAGTGATCGAGTTGTGGTTGAGTGATATATCTCTTTATGCTTTGTTTATACCGACCTATGTTTTATTTACTGCCCCGTTGCGTGGTTGTGATAACCTCTCCCTTTCATCCCGATGTGGAGTCTTGGAGGTTCTCTGATGTCACGCCAGACTGATTTACAAGAAGGGCGCAATCCACTCCTATAGGGTACACGGATTGTGTGACCGATACTCGTACAACTAGCTATCAGGCTCAGAGGCGAGGATGTATCGGTCCTTGTGTCACATACTTTCATCTATCTATGTATATACGATTTGAGTGAATGACTATTATATTAAGTTGATTAAATGGGTAAATGTGTGATAGCATGCTGATGTGTTTATCTTTCTAATGGTTTATTACCACGTTGTAGATGCCCCCACAGGATAGGCGTGCTGTTGGGTGATCTAGCAAAGTGGCAGGCCGAGGACCTCTCGTACATGGGATGGTTGTGGTATTTTGGGGTGTTTACTTTTACCTCCTGCGTGAGGATGATCTTTTGTTACCATTTGTGTGAGGATGTTGTGGTTTATACTCGGCTATGATGTTATTACCTTTTGGTTGTACAGTTTATACGATTTTATGCATTTGTTTTTATATCTGTCAGTGCCATGTTGTAAGGTCCAATGAACTTGTTGTTAGACTAGGGTCATGATCCATTGTGAGATCCTAGCCCAATGTGGCACTCCGAGTTCCACGGATTCGGGGTGTTACAATCTATGCCCATATAGTGCCTCTTATGGGGTCATCCCAATCGATGCTTTCCAGTTGTTGTTGTATGACAAGTCAACCAATGGGAGGTGATCTGACCATCCATGTCCCCAATCCAATAGACAAGCTCGCAGCATATCCTCTAGTGTCTGAATGGTCCTCTCTGAATGACCATCTGTTTGAGGATGAGACACAAGTGTGAAGTGTAAACTCGTCCCCAGGGTATTCTGTATCTGCTGCCACAACCTCGAGGTAAATCGTCCATCTCGATCTGAGACGATCATCCTTGGTACACCATGGAGTCTCACTATCTACTTAGTGAACTCCTCATCCAATCTGCTCACTAGCCACATTGTGTAGTCTTCGTCAGTGTGTCCACTACAACCAAGATAGCATTAACTCCTCCTCGGTCTCAATCTTGTCACAAAGTCCATGGAGATGTTCTCCCACTTCCACTGCGGTACTGACAATTGATGGAGCTCTTCTCCTGGTCCGCAATACTCTATCTTCACCTACTAACAGGTCGCACAATAAACCACAAATTTGGCTGCATCGGGCTTCAGCCCTCACCACCAATATGAACGTCTCACATCGTGATACATCTTACTCCTACCTGGGTGCATTGACTAAGGTGTGGAGTGAGCCTCTTGTAAAATCCGTTGTCTCAGCTCCGCATCAGCAGGTACACAAACGTGATCGCGGCGTCTCATCACTCCATCTACTCCTATGAAGAACTAGGGGCCTCACCCCGAGCCATCCTATCTCGTATCCTCATCAGCGTCGGGTAGGTCTCTTGTTTATGTTGGATCTCACCCAACAAATCAGGTAGATTTTCTAAAGAAAACAACCGGACATCCTCATCTTCAAACTGGATGTCCATCTCTTGCCACTCTAAATCTCTTTGTAGTTGTGGCTGAACTGTCAAACCTACATCGCCTTCTCTTGAGGCATTTTCCAACTCAAGGCGTCATCAACAACGTTTGCCTTCCCTGGATGGTATAGAATCGTAAGGTCAAAATCCTTGATCAACTCAAGCCATCAACGCTAACAGTTATTCAATTCCCGTTGCGTGAAAATGTACTTCAGACTCTTATGGTATGTGAAGATCTGACATGTAGCGCCATACAGGTAATGTCTGTGTATCTTCAAGGCATGAACTACCGCTGCCAACTCCATATCATGAGTCGGGTAGTTCTCCTCATACGTCTTCAGCTGTCTAGACGCATAGGTAATCACTGTATCTTGCAGCATCAGAACACATCCTAAGCCTAGCTTGGATACGACACTATAGACTACAAACTCCTTTGTGCCCTCAAGCTGTGCTATGATGGGAGCAGAAGTCAGATGTCTCTTTAGCTCCTCAAAACTCTGAGTACACGGCTCGGACCATACAAAACGGGTAGTCTTTCTCAACAGACTAGTAAGCGGACGGGCAATCATAGAGAATCCCTCCACAAACCGTCGGTAATAACCGGCTAAGCCAAGGAAGCTGCGTACTTCCTTGACATTCGTCGGTGTCGTACATACTACTACATACTCAATCTTCGCCGGATCAACCTTGAACCCCGCTATAACTCTCCAATTTTTGGCGCGTTGCGTTATTTATTTTCTCGGATCTTATCGCTATTTTAAATAGCTTACATTTTTTTTCGAGTATATTGACGTCGTAAGTTAAACCCCACAAGTATATATCGATATATTTTATTACCCGTAACCAAAGTATTATATAATCTCGTAAAATAATTCACGAGAACGGGTTTTGTATTGCAAATTATATTTTTTACAAGTTTACATATATGTTTAATCCATATATATTATTCCATATTTTATCCGTCGGAAAAGTTTGAAAATTTATTCGATCCGGAAATTTCATTACGGGTTTTCCTAATCGAATTACTCTTTTACACTTTTTCTTTTCTTTTCTTTTCTTTTATTTCATTCTCCCTTCTTCACTCCACCTGTTGTGAGGATAGGACCCCTCGCTCCCCGCCACACTGCAGTGCTTGCACCCTACATGGCTACCCCGTCTCTTTGGCATCTCTTCCTCACGCAACAATGACCCCAAACCCCTCCGTACCCTCTACTTCATCTCCCTCTCTCACACAGACCCCTCTCCTTACCTCCCTCCTTCACTCCTCTATTTTTTGGCGTGCATTCCACCATTTCTCGTTTGCTTCTCTTGGAACTCACCTACCTTTGTTTAATTCAACCCCTCTGTTGAGACAGTTTTGCCGGAGAGCCACCATTGCCGTCCTCCGGAGCTCCTCTGTTGCGACCCTCACGAGTCACCACCTTGCCGGGTTCGTGTCATCCGCCGCAAACCCTTCTGTGCAACCGTCCACTGCTCCAGTGAACTCACCTGACTGAGAGAGCTCCTGCTCCATGTTTTGCCGCCAAGGACGATGCCGGAGAAGGCACTGGAGGGCTGCCCTTCGCCTGCTTCAGCTTTTTCCTCCTTTCCTTGCGCCTCCCCTCCTTCCTTCTCCCACATTCTATCGGACCAGAGCACATCGCAGGAGGGCTCCTCCTTCGCCCTGCATCGGCCCTTGCCTCCGCCTTAAATGAGGAGCAACCATTCCCACCGCCTGCACCCTACCAACCTCGTCGGCTTTCGAACGCCTCTTGGCAGGGACAACGCCGCCGCTTGTGCTCACCGGCCGACTGCAACATGACCCTTGTAAACCCTTTACATATTACAATCGGGACCCCCTCTTTTGGGATATAATTACAGAATGGACCCACTCTTTTTATAATTGCAGTTTTTGACCCACTCTTATGGATATCTTTCATTTATATCCTTGCAGAATTTATTTACATATTATGGCCCAAAGAATTAATTACGGATTATTACCCATATTTTTGAAATGGTATAATTTCCCCGGAAAATGTGTTAGCGGCTTTTAACCATGGATTTTAATTACGGGATATTCTTATATTTTTTGTACACGGTATATTATGTCTTTGTTGGATTATTTCGGTTATGGCTCAAAGATTTAATCCCGGGTTTTTAACGTTGACTTTTGAAAACGAGTTTTCCTTAGAGTTATATATATATATTCCGTTCAAATTTAGCATATGAGCTAAATTTGCTTAATTTTGGTGTTAGGTTTGGAAGCGTCCCGATAAAGGTCTAACGAGTCCAAAGTTGACATCCAGGGATCGACTTCCGTCTTTTGACGTCGTGTGAGTACCTTTCTCGATCTAGTTATGTTTAGTAATAGTATTAGTATCATGAAGGATGGATCTAGCATAACTTAGAGTTAATGCCAAGTAGTGGCTTTGAACCTTAGGTGAGTTTTGAGGATTTGATATTGTTAAGGATTGATGTTGACTCTAAGTTTCAGGTGGTATTGCGGTCTAGTGAGGTTGTTATAAGGATTCAAGTATATGGTTTGATCTTTTGAGAATCATTAGGCTTGAGGTTTGAAATTACATGTTATCAGAGCATTGAGACTAGGAATGTGTTATCTAAACATGTGAGTTGTATGACCTTATAGAGTTCATTTGGACTAGAAGTCTAAGGACTTCTAGCATGAGAGATAGATATTGATCATGTGCCTTGTTTTCTCTAGGAGTTGAGTATCTTCCTACGGGAAGTTGAGAGAGATTGTTGATCGGTTTATCTTTGGGACGAAGTAAGTCTCCAAACTTACTTAGCTCGTATTCCTTGTATTAGCATTGATGTGTGTTTGGTGGTGTGTGATTATTCTTTATTGTTTATAACAACTAAACCGGTAATAGGACCACCGACCTTATATTATTTTGGCACAAGTGTATGATAACAGGTAGTGACATCATCTGTCTAGCTCTTGCGAGAGTCTAGGAGGTTCTTGGCGACTAGCCCATGCTGGTTAGAAGGTAGGCATCCGTACTGTTCCATGCCGGTAAGTAGGGACCGAGGCGGGACCACGGTAGTCTCGTGTCATAAAACTAAGTTGAATTAGAACGGGATACGACCTAATAATAATAAAGGTAATAAACCGGATTGGTGTGCTTTTCAGTATGTTATTTGTTTATGATGATTTACTTGTGTTTGTGCCTTTCCCATTGATTCTAACGCCTCGAATATTAACTAACGGTTTTATACCTATTGTTGTAGATTGCCTTGCAAGTCAGGAATGCGGCCGAGAGATCCGGAAGAGTAGGCAGCCGGGGTTCCATACATTTTAGGAGGTGTTTGGTTGGAGTCATGTTTGGGTATTGTTTCTTGTATATTGTTATGTGTTGGATGTTCGAGTCTTTGGAGTTGAGAACTCGGCTGAAGTTGTCTTTTGTTTTTTTGGGGATCATATCATTTGCATAAAAATTTATTTATGTTTTGCCTTTATAGGTGCCATGTTGGAGAGGTCCGGTGAAATTGTTGTCAAGCTAAGGGTTGGGACCCACTGTGAGGTCCAAACCCGAAGCATCCCGAGTCCCGCGGATTCGGGGTGTTACAAAAGTGGTATCGGAGCGCTAGGTTGACAACAATGGCACTCGCAATCTTCTAAAGGCCGAATAAGGAATAAACAGAAGCCACACGGGTTCTGACTTTTCGTTTTAAAAATCACATGCGTGAATTTACGGACCACCACTCCTTCCGCGAATCTCGGCAGCTTAGTTTATTGGACTTGATATATATATATATGTAGATATGTAGATATGTATAGTTTATGTGGATCGTAGTTATGCATGATGGACTTGTTATGTATAGTAGTGACATGGCCTTATATAGATATATGCTTATATATGTGGTATGATATGATCTGATTAGCTTCTGAACCTTGTACTGTTGTAACGTATTTTCTGGATTTGGCATATTAGTAGTGATATGGAGTTAGGACCTCTATAGTCGTTTATGCGGATTCTTATTATATATAGTAGTAGATACTATGAGACCTAATAGAAAAGATGATAGTATGATATCATCACCTTTAAGACGACGTCGTTGGCATAGGATAGCGTTCATTTTTGGAGGAATATGCTCAAGTATCGAGTTAGGCATTTCGTGCTAACGAACACCTTGGAGTTCTCGTACTCCTTTAAGAGAAGGTCGAAGAGGAGGATTAGTGATGCCATAAACGAAGTACGAACAAGTGGGAGGAAAATTCGAGACAACTTAAGAGAAATCAAGATGGAAGAAATACAAGAAAAGGGAGTGATATTAAAGTGTAGAAGCGGTTCTAAAGAAGCCATGATCGAACAACGACGAGACCAATGGAGATAACGAACTTTAGTTCTTCAAGAAGATGCGTGGACATCTAAGATGCGAATCGAGAAGGAGATGGATACATTCTAACAAGGTTAAAGGTGACATTCCATTAAGATGTGAATTTTTCTGTAGACGCTCCTAAGCATTTGAGTCAAGACGAGAAGAGTGATCGAAGCATTTGCTAAAGATTTAAGATACCGTAAGTTAAGCTTACGAGGTACCAAAAAGTAAAGTTTCAACATTACTAGAGTTATGAGAAGAAGGGCATGGTGGGGATTCACATGGAGTTGACCAATTTCCATTATGATTATAAGACTAAGAAATGCCAAGAAGGAGGAAGTGTGTATAAATGATGACCCCAAGAAGATGAAAGACGAAACGAAGAGCTTCGATCGAGAGACTTAAGATACCAACCAAGAGGAACACGAGTGGATGTTGCTAGGGCTATTATATTTGGGAAGGTGCTCTTGAAAGACATCAAGGAAGAATGGTTAAGTCTATGAAAGGGAGTTATATGAAACAACAAGGCAAAGAAGATATAATTACCTTATTAAGAAAAGGAAGCATGGAATGAAGAACGAACTAACGGAGTTTAAGGTAAATTACACCGAGGAGGGTAGCCTTCATGAGAATGGTAACATGAGAAGTGTAGTAGAATAATAAGTCGTTGACTTCGGAGAAGGTCAGATACAAGTTAATCGGTGAGAATTGAGAACGCACAGGTACGGGTTGTCTATTGGTGAGTGTAGAGGGGATGAGTAAACAAGATTATGGGCATACAAAGGGATTTTGATTACATATGCAACCTTTGTAGGTCATGGAATTGGCATATGGGAGAACGACACGAATTAGAGGTTTTAAAGTTTGACCACGATAAAGGGGAAGTAGTGAATCAAGAAGAAGGTAAGGTGTCATGGAGGTGGTACGTAAACGGGAGTATAAAAAGGATGCAGGGTATGAAATGGATGATATGTTACCGCGGGCAAGAGACAAGTCAAGTTTCTAGACTCACACGAAAGAGACATGGTGGATATGGCGTGAAAGAGAGGACCTAGATTAGGGAAACGCTAGAAGCTTAGAGTTATGATGTTAGTACTTGGAGATGTAATGAGTTTGATATTTTAGTGGTTTTGGATGGGGAGTTTCTTCTAGCATTTTTCACAGGACATACCAGTACAGTTGTGAATTCGTTTATGGAATACCGAGAGATACATAAGGTGACCAACAAGAGTAAGAGAAGATCGAAGTTTTGAAGTTTGATGTCGACAAGAGACGTACAAAAAGTATGTGGAAGATTGAGGTTAGAACATCTACCGTCGGGTTGACTTTACAAAAGGAAAGTGAAGTATAATTTCTACTTGAAGAAAGGATGTCTATGGTGAAAGCTTATGTAGAATACTAAGACCTCCTCCCATATGTTGGGATGTCGCGGAGAGTGAAGAAGATAAGGTCAATTGTTTTGAAACACGGTTAAGCCCTACCGATTGGACCCTTATGGTTGCACATAAGAGAGAAATCTTAGAAGATTTTTACAATCATGCCATTTAAGAGGGAAATTGGGATTAAGTTATAACAATACTTATATAAGACCACAAGAGTCAGAAGACGCAAGCAAATCTTTCCAATTCAAGAAAAGATGATATTTGAAAGAGGACGGTCAACATTGTAGCTAAAGATGGAGCAATACACGTGTTTGAAGGACATCACCCCAACAAGTCGGGGGAGATAATTAATACCATAACAACCTATCAAGTGTTAAGACAAAGTTGTGTCGGTCTTATGTTATGAGACAAAATAAGGAAAGACAAACACCGAGATATCATGGATTCCAATACATCAGGACGTGGATTTTGCCACTAAGGTTGCGTTTGAAGCGCCTCCGATATCCAAGGCGCTGTATAGAATGACAATTGTGAAGAGACATGAGTTGTGGAAGCGAGAGAATGAGTAATTGTAAGAACTTATTGAAAAGAGTTCATTAGATTTAGTGAAATGCTATGGAGAACTTTGAATGCTATCTTGAACTCTTGATTTGAAGTTCATATTAGAATATATCTTAAATTCGAAGTTGTTATGGAGAATACCAGTTTGCAAAAAATGAGACGGTTATCTCAATTTGTACATCGATAACCATGAGCCAAACAAGTAACAATGAAGGACAAGTATCCCTCACCACTGATAGATGATCTACTCGACCGGTTGCAAGGGTCGGTAGTCTATTCTAAGAATGATTTAAGGTCCGATTGTCGTCAATTGAAAATTTGAGACTGGGATATTGCAAATACGGCATTCTGGACAAACCATGGTCACTACGAATTGTAGTGCTATGGGGGCTTGCTAATGCCCAAATAAGATATTTTGGTCTAATCTCGAAGAAGTGAGAAGTTGTATGACAAGTTGTCTCGGGATGTCAACCCCCTATGGATGTGGAAGGAGTTCCGAGTTATCTTAGATGTGTTGAGCTTTACCAGATATGTGAAGGGAGAAGTTGTGTAACACCTTTACTGTAACCTACTACGGATTACAATAAAGTATTGAATAGGACGAAGAATTGAAAATAGAGTTGCTGAGAGTTAAGAGGGGATTCATTGGTGCAACTATTTTGGTTTACCTTGAGGTATTATGAGTTTGAAGTGGACAAGTGATTCTTCAAGACAAGGTCTTGATCGAGTATTGAGGAGCGATGTAAGAGTAATAGCATACATGTCTTGTTAGTAGAAGTAGTATGGAGTAAAGTACTTCCTTCGTATCTTGGAATTGCAACAAGAATTGAGGAAACATAACGTCAAAGTTTGGTTTGACAAGAACCAAAGCCAGTAGTGTAAATTGGTAGTTTGATCTTCTTTGGTAGAGAAATCAAAGGGAAAATAATGGATATGCTGCATGAGACAGCCACGAGAAGGAAGCTGGGTTCCGATATATCGACCTTTTTGAGATCTTAGCGCGAGTTGGAGAAGTTACTTACAAGTGGGCATTACCACCAAGAGTAGAGGGTGTTCACCCGGTGTTTCATGTGTATCCATCGAGAGAGTACATACATGACTCGAGACATGTTGCCAGCCATGATGATCTAGTGGTATACGAGGGGCCGATGAGGCTAACTGGAAGACGAAGGATATTATATTTGGTTGAGTTTTTCCCTGAGTTAGTAGCATCGATAGAATTGACCAGTTAGACCTAGTTCTTCCATTGGTTGAGTTATGTGCACATATGATTATACGTGTAGTTGTGTCATGTGCGGGAGTGTGTTATATGACATGATATCCGTATGGGGGTAGTTTGAGTAGATTATGTGTATAGATTAGAAGTTTTAAGCCTTTGATTGTTCTTACCTCGGCCTTAGGGACCGAGAAGCTCGATGCATAGAAAATTTTGGGGCAAAAGTTTTTTTTAGGGGGATCTGATGTAACGCCCCAGGTTTTGGCACGTTGCATTATTTATTTTCTCGGATCTTATCGCTATTTTAAATAGCTTACACTTTTTTCGAGTATTTTGACGTCGTAAGTTAAACCCGACGAGTATATATCGATATATTTTATTGCCCGTAATTAAAGTATTATATAATCTCGTATTTAATTCACGACAACGGGTTTTGTATTGCAAAGTATATTTTTTACGAGTTTATATATATATGTTTAATCCATATATATTATTCCATATTTTATCCGTCGGAAAAGTTTGAAAATTTATTCGATCCAGAAATTTCATTACGGGTTTTCCTAATCGAGTTACTCTTTTACACTTTTTCTTTTATTTCATTCTCCCTTCTTCACTCTACTTGCTATGAGGATAGGACCCCTCGCTCCCTGCCACACTGCAGTGCCTACACCCTGCATGGCTAGCCCGTCTCTTTGGCATCTCTTCCTCACGCAACAATCAGTACCCTCTGCTTCATCTCCCTCCCTCACACAGACCCCGCTCCTTACCTCCCTCCTTCGCTACTCTTTTTTCTGGCGTGCGTTCCACCATTTCCCGTTTGCCTCTCTTGGAACTCACCTACCTCTGTTTAATTCATCCCCTCTGTTGAGACAGTTTTGCCGGAGATCCATCATTGCCGTCCTCCGGAGCTCCTGTGTTGCGACCCTCGCGAGTCACCACCTTGCCGGGCTCGTGTCCTCCGCCGCAAACCCCTCTACGCAACCGTCCCCTGCTCTAGTGAGCTCACCGGACTGAGAGAGCACCTACTCCATGTTTTGCCGCTAGGGACGATGCCGAAGAAGCCACTGGAGGGCCGCCCTTCGCCTGCTCCAGCTTCTTCCTCGTTCCCTCGCCGCCTCCCCTCCTTCCTTCTCCCACCTTCTGTCGCACCGGAGCACATCGCAAGAGGGATCCTCTATCGCCCTGCACCGGCCCTTGCCTCTGCCTTTATGGAGTAGCAACCAGTCCCACATCCTACACCCTGCGAACCTTCCCGGCTTTCGAATGCCTCCGGGCAGGTACAACGCCGCCGCCTGTGCTCACCGGCCGCATGCAACATGACCCTTGTAAACCCTTTTGATATTACAATCGGGACACCCTTTTTTGGATATAATTACAAAATGTACCCAATCTTTTTGTAATTGCGGTTTTTGACCCACTCTTATGGAAATCTTGCATTATACCCCAACAAAATTATATACATATTACGGCCCAAAGAATTAAATACGGATTATTACCCATATATTTGAAACGGTATAAATAGTGGCTTTGAACCATAGGTGAGTTTTAGAATTTGATGTTGTTTGATGGATTGATGTTGATTCTAAGCTTGAGGTGGTATTGCAGTCAAGTGAGGTTGTTATACGGATTCGAGTATATGGTTTAATCTTGTGAGAATTATTAGGCTTGAGGTTTGGGATTACATGTTGTGAGAGCATCGAGACTAGGAACGTGTTACCCTAACATGTGAGTTGTATGACCTTATAGCGGTCATTCGGGCTAGAAGTCTAAGGACTTCTAGCATGAGAGATAGATATTGATCGTGTGCCTTGTTTTGGCCAGGAGTTGAGTATCTTTTTGCGGGAAGTTGAGAGAGATTGTTGATCGGTTTATCTTTGGGACGAGGTAAGTCTCCGGACTTACTTAGCTCGTATTACTTGTATTAGCATTGATGTGTGTTTGGTGGTGTGCGATTATTCTTTATTGTTTATAACAACTAAACCAGTCATAGGACCACCGACCTTATATTATTTTGGCCCAAGTGTATGATAACGGATGGTGACATCATCTCCCTAGCTCTTGCGAGAGTCTAGGAGGTTCTTGGCGACTAGGCTGTGCTGGTTAGACGGTCGGAGACATCTGTACTGTTCAATGCCGGTAAGTAAGGACCGAGGCGGGACCACGGTGGTCTCGTGTAACAAAACTAAGTTGAATTAGAACGGGATACGACCTAATAATAATAAAGATAATGAACCGGATTGGTGTGCTTTTGAGTATGTTGTGTGTTTATGATGATTTACTTGTGTTTGTGCCTTTCCCATCGATTATAACGCCTCGAATATTTGCTAACGGTTTTATACCGATTGTTGTAGATTGCCTTGCAGGTCTGGAATGCGGCCATGAGATCCGGAAGAGTGGGCAGCAAGGGTTCCGTATAATTTAGGAGGGGTTTGGTTGGAGTTGTGTTTGGGTATTGTATCTTGTATATTATTATGTATTGGATGTTCGAGTCTTTGGAATTTCAGAACTCGGCTGAAGTTGTATTTTGTTTGCTTTGGGGATCATATCATTTGCATAAAAATGTATTTCGGCCTTGCCTTTATTTGTGCCATGTTGGAGAGGTCCGATGAAATTGTTGTCAAGCTAAGGGTCGGGACCCATTGTGAGGTCCCAAACCGTAGCATCCCGAGTCCCGCGAATTCGGGGTGTTATACCCTCGGCGGAAACAATATAGCCCAGAAATGCTACCTCTAGCATACAGAACTCGCACTTAGAGAGTTATTGATACGGGATTGTCTGTGATTGAGTCGATCTAGGCACAATGATCTCGAACCAGACTGAATGAAGCGATTTCAGAATGCGGAATGGACGTAGGTGATGAATGGCGCATGAATGGTAAAGAGAAGAACCAAAGAGATGTCAACGAAGGAACCAAGGCTGAAGAGCCAAAACCCCAATCGTGAATGCCCTAGACCCGTCTCCAATACAACTTTACACTAGCTCCGGCTGGACTAGCACAAAGAGGCTCTCGTGAAGGCTCGAAGCACCAATCCGAAGGCGGTTTGACACAAACAAGCTCAGCCAAGCAACAACAACAATGCCAACCAAAAACTCTCTTGTTCTTTGATTGATTTTGTGAAATGATTATAAATGTAGTTCTAAGCAATTGGGAATAACGTAACTAATCTGCAGCTAAAGAGGCTATATAAATAGACTCTTTTATCTAGACAAAAATAAAGAAAAGAAAGCTGAAAACATTAGTGGGAATGTGGTAATAAGAGAGCTTCCTCTAATGTAGCTAACAACCTAACAAACCACTAATCAGCATGGAAATAGGCTGAATTATTCAAACATATCTTTGGGAGTAAGCTGGCCGATTTCTAAGAGTCAAATGGGCTATCCGAATGGGCTGCATTGTTCAACAGATCCATGAGTGATTTGGATGTGTTTAAAGAGCCCAAATGATGATCCGGATAAGCTGAATTGTTACTCTCTTGGGCCTCTTTGAACTTGATCAGCTGGCTGCCCTCTTGGGTTGTTTTGGACGTGAGCATCTCCTCCCTTTGCTCTTGGGCTGCCTTGGACGTCTCCTCCCTTTGCTCTTGGACTGCCTTGGACGTGAGCAGCAGGCCAACCTCGTGGGCTGCTTTGGACGTGATCAACAGCCTCCTCTAGGGCTGCATTGGGCGTGAGCAACAGCCTCCTCTTGGGTTGCATTGGGCGTGAGCAACAGCCTCCTCTTGGGCTGCATTGGCGTGAGCAACAACCTCCTCTTGGGCTGCATTGGCGTGAGCAACAGTCTCCTCTCCCGGGCTGCATGGGACGTGAGCAACAGTCTGCATGGTCTCCTCGAGCTGCATGGGAAATGAGCACGTCGGCATGGTCTCCTTACTTGGTTCGCTTGATCCTACATTCACCAAAAGATTAACACATGATGTATGGAAGTTAAATGGTTCACGCATTGTGTCAAGCAATAGCACTTCCCTTGACATAACTTCTTGGATCTCCTTAGCTCTTGCTCTAGTAATGGGACCTTGATAGCTTCCATGTGATGGTCTTACATCATACAATCCTTCTTGGAAAGAATTCGACCCCGAATTTTCATCTTGTTCCGAATCTCCTTCATAGGGGCTCAAATCTCCTACATTAAAAGTGGTGCTAACTCCATACTCTTCCGGTAAGTCCAAAACATATGCATTGTCATTAATCCGGTGTAAGACTTTGAATGGTCCATCTGGATGTAGGAACATCACATGGAAGATATCAAGGTCCCATTACTAGAGCAAGAGCTAAGGAGATCCAAGAAGTTATGTTAAGGGAAGTGCTATTGCTAGACACAATGCGTGAACCATTTAATTTCCATACATCATGTGTTAATCTTTTGGTGAATGTAGGAGCAAGCGAACCAAGCAAGGAGACCATGCCGACGTACTCACTTCCCATGCAGCTCGAGGAGACCATGCAGGCTGTTGCTCACGTACAATGCAGCCCAGGAGAGGAGGCTGTTGCTCACGCCAATGTAGTCCAAGGGGAGGCTGTTGCCCACGTCCAATGCAGCCCAGGAGAGGAGATGTTGATCACGTCCAAAGCAGCCCACGAGGATAGCTTGCTGCTCACGTCTAAGGCATCACAAGAGGGGAGGCAAGCAAACACATCCAAGGGAGTCCAAGAGGGTAGGCTGCTGCTCACATCTAAAACAGCCCAAGAAGGCAGCCAGCTGATCACGTTTAAAGAGGTCCAAGAGAGTAACAATTCAGCCCATTCGGGATCATCATTTGGGTTCTTAAAACACATCCAAATCACTCATGGATCTGTTGAACAACTCAGCCCATTCGGATAGCCCATTTTGCTCCTAAAAAACGTCCAGCACACTACTAGAGTTAATTGAATAAGTCAGCCTATTTTTAAGCTGAAATTAGTGTTTGTTAGGTTGTTAGCTACATTAGAGGAAGCTCTCTTATTACCACCTTCCCACTAATGTTTTTAATTCTCTTTTCTTTATTTTGTCTAGATAAAAGAGTCTATATAGATAGCCTCTTTAGTTGTAGATTAGTTACGTTATTCCCAATTGCTTAGAATTATATTTGTAATCATTTCACAAAATCAATCAAAGAACAAGAGAGTTTTTGGTTTGCATTGCTGTTGTTGCTTGGCTGAGCTTATTTGTGTCAACCGCCTTCGGATTGGTGCTTCGAGCCTTCACGAGTCCCTCTTTGTACTAGTCCAGCCGGAGCTAGTGTAAAGTTGTATTGGAGACGGGTCTAGAGCATTCACGATTGGGGTTTTGGCTCTTCAGCCTTGGTTCCTTCGTTGACATCTCTTTGGTTCTTCTCTTCACCATTCCTGCGCCATTTCATCACCTACGTCCATTCCGCATTCTGAAATCGCTTCATTCAGCCTGGTTCGAGATCATTGTGCCTAGATCGTCTCAATCACGGACAATCCCGTATCACATCTCCTCGTGATGCTTGCTTGGAATGGCGTTTTGTTGGAAACCGCTCTTTCCTTAGATGTAGCCAAACTAAGTCGCCGGACTGGAAAACCATTTTCCGACGTCCTTTGTTATTCCGAGCTGCAGTTTCGACGCCTTTCTTGTCAAGTGCAGCCTTGGTCTTAGCATGAAGTTCATTAATGTAGTCCACCTGTTCCAAAGCATCAAAAGCTACTCGATCCTTTCGAGGAATCGGTAATAAGTCCAAAGGAGTTAAAGGGTTAAATCCATAAACACATTTGAAAGGTGATAACGAAGTGGAAGAATGCATGGTTCGATTATAAGCAAACTCAATATGTGGTAACATGTCTTCCCATTCTTTTAATTTATCTTTCAACATGGTTCTAAGGAGGGTCGTTAGGGTCCTATTGGTGACTTCCGTTTGCCCATCTGTTTGGGGATGACTAGAGGTCGAAAATAGTAATCTAGTGCCCATTTTTCCCCAAAGTGTCTTCCAAAATAAACTCAAAAACTTGACATCCATATCACTAACAATAGTTTTAGGTATTCCATGCAATCTCACTATTTCCCTAAAGAAAAGATTAGCAACATTATATGCATCTTCAGTTTTATAACATGGAATAAAATGTGCCATTTTAGAGAATCTATCTTGATGTAGGACCATCACATGCAAGCTATCAAGGTCCCATTACTAGAGCAAGAGCTAAGGAGATCCAAGAGGTTATGTCAACGGAAGTGCTATTGCTTGACACAATGCGTGAACCATTTAATTTCCATACATCATGTGTTAATCTTTTGATGAATGTAGGAGCAAGTGAACCAAGCAAGGAGACCATGCCAACGTACTCACTTCCCATGCAGCTCGAGGAGACCATGCAGGCTGCTGTTGCTCACGTCCAATGCAGCCCAGGAGAGGAGGTTGTTGCTCACGCCAATGCAGCCCAAGAGGAGGCTGGTGCTCACGTCCAATGCAGCCCATGCTCACGCCCAATGCAGTCCAAGAGGAGGCTGTTGATCACGTCCAAAGCAGCCCACGAGGTTAGCCTGCTGCTCACGTCCAAGGCAGCCCAAGAGCAAAGGGAGGAGACGTCCAAGGCAGCCCAAGAGCAAAGGGAGCTGCTGCTCACATCTAAAACAGTCCAAGAAGGCAGCCAGCTGAGCACGTTCCAGGAGGCCCAAGAGAGTAACAATTCAGCTCATTCGGATCATCATTTGGGCCCTTTAAACACATCCAAATCACTCATGGATCTGTTGAACAATGCAGCCCATTCGGATAGCCCATTGGCTCCTTAAAAACATTAAAAACGTCCAGCTTGCACTCCAAGGATAAGTTTGAATAATTCAGCCTATTTCCTTGCTGATTAGTGGTTTGTTAGGTTGTTAGCTACATTAGAGGAAGCTCTCTTATTACCACCTTCCCACTAATGTTTTAGCTTTCTTTTCTTTATTTTGTCTAGATAAAAGAGTCTATTTATAGCCTCTTATTAGCTGCAGGTTAGTTACGTTAAATCCATTGCTTAGAATTGCATTTGTAATCATTTCACAAAATCAATCAAAGAACAAGAGATTTTTTAGTTGGCATTGCTGTTATTGCTTGGCTGAGCTTGTTTGTGTCAAACTGCCTTCGGATTGGTGCTTCGAGCCTTCACGAGTCCCTCTTTGTGCTAGTCCAGCAAGAGCTAGTGTAACGTTGTATTGGAGACGGGTCTAGGGCAGTCACGATTGGGGTTTTGGCTCTTCAGCCTTGGTTCCTTCATTGGCTCTCTCTTTGGTTCTTCTCTCACCTTTCCTTCACCATTCATCATCCTACGTCCATTCCGCATTCAGAAATCGTTTCATTCAGCCCGGTTCGAGATCATTGTGCCTAGATCGACTCAAACACGGATTAACACCGTATCAGTTGGTATCAGAGCACAGTTGGTACAATTAATCACTTCTTCTTCTTGTTAACCTTATTGCTTATCCAATTGAGATCTAACTTGTGCTTGAAGTGTGCCAATTCAAAAGCCGGACAACATCTTGAGGAGAGGCAAACACAAAACAAAAACAAAACAAAAGAGAAAGCTCAAACGATGCATACACGTTCGGTAACCCTATCTGCAATCAATTACGGTTACTTCTCTCTCCTACAAATCTTTGACAAAGTCTAAGATATCTTTCAAAAAAAAAACACTACAAAAAAAACGGTTGGCCTTGTTTTTATTAATCAAGCACAAGTAAACTCTTTCAATCATCTCAAAACGTCATTCTAAACACAATTCACCGTACCTACGCCAACCCAACGGTCAATACTCCAATTAGGGGTGTCTTGATTCATCTCCGACACTAACATTCAGTTTCAGCAGTTCTAGTTCCAAAGGGTTGCTAAGAAGGTTCGGAAATCGCGATCTTAAGGTGTTGGATCCTTACAACTCGAGCCACCAGCTAGGCAATACCAACGAGAGTGTGAGCGATACACAAGTGAGATCTTTGCTTTTCTAACCTAACCGGTTCTTTGTTTGTTACTTGAGCATGTCCAGGTCCCTAAGTCCCAACAAATCGAGTAGCGAGACCGTCACGCCTGAGATGATTAGTCTATTGAAAAAATTGTCCGATTCCGTAGCTAACCTATCCAAACGAGTGGAGTCTATGGAAGCACGAACACCACCAACCGGAACACCACCTTTAAGAGCTAACTACGAGTTTGGCGGTCCTTCACGTGTTACTAGAGAGCCGGATCAGCCGGATCAAGGTAATGTACATTCCAACGTCCTTCCTAATGCTTCTAACATGCCACCATTTGTTGATGACTTTCAGCGACGGAATGAAGCTGAGGACCACACGTGGGAGGGCTACAATCAGCCATTCCAGCAGCCCAGGCAAGGACGAGACAACTTTCGGCCCTATCAAGAGCAAGACGGGATCGGAAAGGTCAAAATACAAATTCCCGTCTTTGAAGGAAAGTGTGATCCCGACGTCTACACGGAGTGGGAAACAAAAGTTGAGCAGATTTGGTTGTGTCACAACTTCAGCGAGCCTAGGAAGGTTCAACTAGCAGCTCTTGAGTTCCAAGGCTATGCTTTAGTATGGTGGGATCACGTAGTCAAAGAAAGAGTTCGAACCTTGGATCCTCAAATCAGCACATGGGAGCATATGAAGGCACTAATGAGGGCTAGGTTCGTCCCACCTCACTATACCCGAGAGCTTCGACAACGGCTGGAAAATTTGAGACAAGGCTCACTTAGCGCTGAGGAAGCCTATACGAATATGCAAGTTGCTATGGTGAAGGCCAACGTTCTAGAGGATGAAGAAAACACTATGGCAAGGTACCTTCGTATTCTTAATTCTAATTTGGCTAATGAGGTTGATATGTATCCATACAACACCATGGAGCAATTACTACACTTGGCCATCAAGGTGGAAAGGAAGACTAAGGTGCGAAACTGGGAATACAAGCCACCGTCCGGGACGCCCAATGCTTGGAATGCACACAGCAGCCGGCTGCATAGCCACGGCAGGAAGCAAGGAATCCGGAAGGAGGAGAGGAAATCGTCACCTATAGGCCAAGAAGGACAAAGAAAGTCGTCTACAACAGCCACTACACCACGATCCTTGAATGAGCCTTCAAGTGATCATCGAGGGAGTACTCCTATCTCTAACTCTAGAACTAGGGACATTGTGTGTTTTAAATGCCAAGGTAGAGGTCCCATGAGTAGAGAATGTCCTAATAGACGCACTTTGATCATAAATCATCTAGGAGAGTATGAGAGTGAGGATGATGTGGAATTAGATAATGAAAATGCCTTAAATGATGACAATGAACAAAATGAGAATGATGATTGCATTGAGTATGAACAAGGTGAATCTTTGATAGCTAGGAGAACTTTGCATGTCCAACTAGCACCTTGTGAGGATAACCAACGTGAAAATCTGTTTAATACTAGATGTAGCATTAAAGGAAAAGTGTGTAATGTGATAATTGATGGAGGAAGTTGTTGCAACATAGCTAGCACTGAAATGGTAAAAAATTACAACTTCATACATTTTGTCACCCTAGGCCATATAAACTACATTGGATGAATGAATGTGGAGAACTTAAGGTTAATAAGCAAACTAAGGTCAATATAACATTAGGATCATATGAGGATGTTATTACATGTGATGTTGTGCCTATGAATGCTTGTCACTTGTTGCTTGGTCGTCCATGGCAATATGATAGGAAAATTGTCCATGATGGGTTTTCTAACAAATATAGTTTTGAGTATAAGGGTAAAACTTTAACACTTAAACCTATGACACCATTACAAATAGCCGAGTACTATGAGAACAAGAGGGTAGAGCAAGGAACCTCTCCAAAGCCTAAGATCACACGGCCTAAGAGTTAAGAGAACAAAACCCATCAAGCATTGTTAGTACAACCAACAAGTAGCTATCTTGAGTCTAGGAATGAATTTGTCACTAACTATGCTTCTATTGATGTGCTAATGATGAGTTTGTGTAAATCTCTAGTGAATGTGCCTCATGACTCTACGAACCCACTTCCTAGATCTATTCAGGAGCTGTTAGATGAATTTAGAGACGTTTTTCCTGATGAGATTCCAGCCGGCTTGCCGCCCATTAGGGGCATTGAACACCAAATAGATTTAATACCCGGAGCTACTCTTCCCAACAGGCCCGCCTATAGGATGAACCCTACGGAAGCCCAAGAAATTCAGAACCAAGTTCAATGCCCCTAATGGGCGGTAAGCCGGCTGGAATCTCCTCAGGAAAAACGTCCCTAAACTCGTCTAACAACCCCTGAATAGATCTAGGAAGTGGGTTCGTAGAGTCATGAGGCACATTCACTAGAGATTTACATAAACTCATCATTAGCACATCAATAGAAGCATAGTTAGTGACATATTCATTCCTAGACTCAAGATAGCTACTTGTTGGTTGTACTAACAATGTTTGATGGGTTTTGTTCTCTTTACTCTTAGGCCGTGTGATCTTAGGCTTTGGAGGGGTTCCTTGCTCTACCCTCTTGTTCTCATAGTACTCGGCTATTTGTAAAGGTGTCATAGGTTTAAGTGTTAAAGTTTGACCCTTATACTCAAAGCTATACTTGTTAGAAAACCCATCATGAACAACTTTCCTATCATATTGCCATGGACGGCCAAGCAGCAAGTGACAAGCATTCATAGGCACAACATCACATGTAATAACATCCTCATATGATCCTAATGTTATATTGACCTTAGTTTGCTTATTGACCTTAAGTTCTCCACACTCATTCATCCAATGTAGTTTATATGGCCTAGGGTGATAAAATGTAAGGAGTTGTAATTTGTTTACCATTTCAGTGCTAGCTATGTTGCAACAACTTCCTCCATCAATTATCACATTACACACTTTGCCTTTAATACTACACCTAGTATGAAACAGATTTTCACGTTGGTTATCCTCACAAGGTGCTAGTTGGACATGCAAAGTTCTCCTAGCTATCAAAGATTCACCTTGTTCATACTCAATGCAATCATCATTCTCATTTTGTTCATTGTCATCATTTAAGGCATTTTCATCATCTAATTCCACGTCATCCTCACTCTCATACTCTCCTAGATGATTTATGATCAAAGTGCGTCTATTAGGACATTCTCTACTCATGTGACCTCTACCTTGGCATTTAAAACACACAATGTCCCTAGTTCTAGAGTTAGAGATATGAGTACTCCCTCGATGATCACTTGAATGCTCATTCAAGGATCGTGGTGTAGTGGACGGTGTAGAAAACCTTCTTTGCCCTTCTTGGCCCATAGGTGCCGATTTCCTCTCCTCCTTCCGGCCGCCTTGCTCCCTGCTGTGGTTAGACAGCCGGCTGTTTTGTGCTTTCCAAGCATTGGGCATCCCGGGAGGTGGCTTGTACCTGGTTTCGCACCTTAGTTTTCCTTTCCACCTTGATGGCCAAGTGTAGTAATTGCTCCATGGTGCTGTATGGATACATATCAACCTCATTAGCCAAATTAGAATTCAGAATACGAAGGTACCTTGCCATAGTGTTTTCTTCATCCTCTAGAACGTTGGCCTTCACCATAGCAACTTGCATATTCGTATAGGCTTCCTCAACGCTTAGTGAGCCTTGTCTCAAATTTTCCAGCCGTTGTCGAAGCTCTCGGGTATAGTGAGGTGGAACGAACCTAGCCCTAATTAGTGCCTTCATATGCTCCCATGTGCTGATTTGAGGATTGTTCGCCCCTAGAGGTGTGTGCAAATAAGCTTTATATTTATAAAACTGAAATCAAGCAAGCGAACCCGCAGTGTACGGATCGATATAGTTAAGCAAGAATTCCAGAGTATCGAACACAGGGATTTGGGTGGAACGAACTCGATTGCAGGTTATCAAGCGGTTATTATGAGAGTTTTGCAAATATATTGGGAAAACAACAATCCTAAAGATCCAGGTATCCAGCTGTGGCAATCGATTCAAGATATACTAATGATGTAAAGACAGAGTTAAGATATGCAAAGGTATACTAATGTAAGGTAATCGTACGGTTGAGGTTCCAAAAACCTTATATAACTCACCCAAAAGACTCTTCCTATACAGGTTGATGAGGCTCAATATAGAAAGATTCTAAAGACGAGAATTAGCATCAAATACCCAAACCTATAATCTAAAGGTCAAGACTAACTTATCCGATTGAGGTTGTTGAGACTCACAATCGAGGTAGAGGTTGTTGAGGCTTCACTACCACCTAGAAAAGACAAGTCTAAACTAAGCTAAAGCAAATCTTTAACTTTGGATCAAGATAAAAGCAGGCTCGTAAACTTTAAGGAAATTACGGTTGGATCTTGAGACTCCACGGTCGTGGAACTCAAGAACAGCCCGTGATTTAGGGTTTTCGGCGACAATTCTCTAACTCTCAGGGTCTAATCTGTTTACGATCGATCTATCATCATCTAAGCCACAACTATCAACCCTTCACCTTAGAATTGTTAAGGGTTTTTAGCCAATAACAGTCATATTGATATTAATTCAAGATTTAAAGGATAGAAAATGGGAATTTTCAATAACTATCAATAATCTTCAATCGAATCTCAGAATCACAGCCAAGAACAAGTGTTTATCAAAAGATGTAAAACGAGATAAACAATCACAATCTTAGGAAAGAAAGGAAACGGGATGTCAATCCGATCCTAAATCAAACCTAAGCAAGAAGAGGAATCTTCTTGCGAAATCCTTCAAGAAACTTCGATCTTCCACACGAAGATCACAACAGCGACTCTCCGACACGAACTTTGGAACTTCAATGAATTCTTCCAAATCACCTCCAAGAATGAGGGTTTGTGTGTTGCTAAGCTTGCGTTTTTGCCGCTAAACTTAGGGTTGAAAGTTCGTAAGTGCGGGAGCGAGGTGACGGAATCTTGCTTCATCCGTCCTTTTTATAATGCAGGGCAAAACGTCGGCCCGGCCCAATCTTCAAAAGATTATGGCTTCGAAAGTGGCGAAAAGATTCGCCAAGATCACGGTCGTGGAAGTTTCCACGACCGTAATTTTGAGGCGTGGAAACAAACACGGATAGCTTCCACGGCCGTAATATCCCCTGGAATGAACATCGAATTCTGCATCAAGATCCACGGCCGTAATTTAGGGTAAAACCGTGATTCTTGCCTTCATTCGTGCATTCCTCAATCTAATACTCCAAATTGCTTCCAAAAGGTGCCCTTGGTCTATGGACACATCAACTCAACTCTCCTTTGCTCAATTCCGTTCGGAAATAGCTCCAAATCACCTAAAATCAACATAGAACTCGTGTAGACATCCATATCGACAATATAGGCAATACTAGCTCATATATGCATAAAGCTCAATCAAAGACTATCAATATGAATCAATTGCGATTAGAAAACGTGCCTAAAATATCACAATATTTCATGCTAACAAATAACCCCATACTTAACACTTGCTTGTCCCTAAGCAAGGTCTTTCAAAAAGCTTTAAAACAAGAGTTAGGATGAAATATGTGTACCTTCTTTTGGATGAAAGTGACTTCTAAAGAATAGATCATTCTCAAACCTTGCTTCAATCGTTTCAAACTTTCACACACTTAATTAGAGAGTAAGAGGTAAAGAAGAATCATGAACCAATTTAACTTCCAAACAAGCATTATAACCTTCAAACATTATCAAAATCAATCATAAGAATTTCAATTTAGATCACCAAGCCATATAACATTCTTTTGATCATAAGGACTTTCAAAGAAAAGGTCTAGAGCATGGAAGGGTGGGGAAAACTTTAAGGGAAAGTGGTGCATAAATCCGGGAAAGTGGATATCTACCTTCTTCTTCTTTTGTGGTTTCCGCAACACTTCACTTAGAGCTTCGCTCTCTCCTTTTTCGACTTTACTTTTGGAGTTATGGATAGAGGTGCACAAAAACCGAAGCCTAGGAGATTGGCGTTTCTCATTTTTGCGAGATGCCTCAAACCCTTAGCGCACATACCATAATCCGCTAGGAATATCGCTCAATCCGACTTTGGCAAGACACAAACACCCGGCTATGTGAATGGTGCCGAGTTACTCATCGTCATGATTGACTTCCCCAAACCTATAATTTCTTTCTATTCAATTGATTGCAAATACTTGCTCTCATGGCCCTCCCACATCAAACATGCCTTTTTTTCTCATTTACTTTCCAAGTTCCCGGATGGGTAAGGGAGGCTAATATTTCAATGAGGAGTTAGATGATTCAAAGGAAGAAGAAAGAAAATATCGAATTGCCTTAATCATTTCAACAAGAAGTATAGGAGCTTATAATGTGATTTCAACTTCAATTTCTTACATGATTTAGGTAACAATTCTCACATTATACAACTTGCAAAAGAGGTAAAATTCATTCATTCAAATCCTTTTCGAATTACCATCCTTTCAAGCATGCAATTGTTATCAACTCAATTCGCAAGTAATGATTATCATGGAAATCATATCGATTCGTTAGAAGCATCAAATTTTTAAAAATTTTTCAATTTTTATGAGTTTTTAAAGTTCTTTTTCATGCAATGCAAGAATAAAACGTGTAACATACAATGAACATGCAAGGATAGTCTCGGAATAGAAGCAACATATAGAGTAGAGTTATTACAAACGTTTAGTACATCCCACCCCATACTTAGGACGAACATTGTCCCTAATGTTCACAAGAAAGAACAAAAGAATGAAAAGAAAAAGAAAACTCACAAATGGTGGCGGGAATGTCTAAAACGAGCTGTCCGGTCATCTATCACTGCGGTGCCGGTGGAGGTGGAAATGGAGAGAAGCTCGGATCATAGTACCGCCCAAACTGCTGGCGGTAGACGTCCCTCATCATGTGGTCGAGGTCGTCGAAACGTCTGTCTCTATCATCCGCCCGGATCTCTAGTGCTCCGACTCTCTCTGAAAGTCCGGTAGCCCAATCCGGCATCCTCTCATACCACCCAGGGGGGTGATCATACCATCCGGGAGCATCTGCTGGTGCTGGCTGCGGTGGTGGTGGTGCTGCTGGCTGCGTGGTGGACCAAGGAGGGGGTGTCTCGTACCAGGTGGGAGGTGTAGTCATCCACGTGGGCCTCTCACTCACGCTAGCGCGGCGAGATGACGAGCCTGAAGCTCTAGCCGGACGCGGAGAGCGTCTAGGTACATCCTGGGCCGTATCCGGCTGATCCGGAAACGTGCCGAACTCCTGCTCTGCTCCTCCACCACTCTCATACTGATCTCCCATATCCTCCTCATCTACTACCGGCGGTGGAACGTAAGGGGGAGCTACAAGCCTGTTCGCATGCATCGCAGCGAACGTCTCTTTCCAGTTGTGGCGTCCCGCCACAATGGAATACTCCGGCAGCCACTCAATACCCCTACCGGTCCTACTCTCCCAGGGCATGCCCGCATAAGGCGGACCTCTATGTGTGGGGAAGATGAGTCCCCTAACCATGAAAGCGTGTAGCCCTAATGGAACTGCCGGTATACGTGTGCAAGCCGAGAAGTCCACTCCAAAAGTCCTAGCTATGTGGGTCACTATCCCACCGTATCCAATGTTCCCTCTCGACTTGTTCTTGAGCTTGCTCATTGTTGCCGCCAAAAGAGTAGCACAATCGGCGCGGCATCCGTGGAGCATAGCATAGAGAAGGAATAGCTCATCCGTCTTGATCTTTTGGGGCGTCTCCGTCCTAGGAAAGAGACACTCCGAAAGAACACGGTGAGCTATCTTCAAGGCCAAATGGTACATCAATTTGGCCTTGGTATCAGCTGGATGCCAACGGTCCTCGTCGGCATAGATCATCGCCACATCCTCCCAAAAATCCTTAGCAGAAACGTTCCTAGGGAGGCGACCGTTGTAGGTCTCATGGAACCCAAAGATGGTCCCGAACTCAACAATGCTAAGCTGGTAGTCTCTATTCATGAGACGGAAGGAGACAGTCCTATCGACATGGCTGTGCTCAAAAGACGTCACAACCTCTCGGGTGATCTCCTCATAAGCGTCCTCACGAATGTTCGTGAAGACAAGCAAACCGGCTCTATCCAAGAGCCAAGTAAGGTCATCCACTATGTTGAGAGGATGAAGATCCTCCAACAACAAGTACCTAGGGCCAATCACTGCCCTCTTCTCTATCCTCTCAAATGCAGCTTGGTGGTTTTCGTGTATGATCGGGATGCTGGATGGAGGTGGTGAGGATGGAGGTGAAGATGGGGGTGAAGGTGAAGGGGATGAGGGTGGTGGTGGTGCCCTAGATGTGGAGGGGTTACCCTTTCTCTTCTTATTCTGTTCCCCTTTCTTTTCTTTAATCCTCCCCGAAACTCTCCTCACGAAATCCATTCTGTTGAGAATTACGGTCTGTTCTTCCTAAACCACGGCCGTGGAATCTGTGTAGACCGTAATTCGACACGGAATTTCTCAATCCTCAGCAAATCAGCAATCAAACTCCACAACAGGCAGTCCTAATCTAATTTCTTCCAATCTCAATCAGTTCTCCCTAAATTCTCTAACAAAAACGAACAAAAACGACTAGAATCAAGAAGAGAGCAAAAACCTCTTTTTCGGATTGAGAAATCCAAAATGCGGAATTGTTGATCGTTTTCCGCGTGATTCGTTGCTTGGATCTTGTTCTTGGTTGGATTTGCTTCAGTTTAGGAAGAAGAATCGTTAAAAACGATTAGAGAATGAAGATTTGGGATGAGCTGCGTGTTTTCGGTATTTAGGGCGTGGAAATTGGGGATTTTGTGGTGTTTTTGTGGTGAAGTGTGGCTTTTATACTCGCAGGCAAAATTTCAAAAATCACGGTTTGTCGGGGCATTCCACGGCCGTGGAAATGTACGGACCCGTAATTTTTGTGATTTTTCACAGGCTTTTGAGAATTACGGCCACTGTAGCTATGACGACCGTAATTTAGACCGTGGAACTCTCTGTAAAGCTTCAAAGTCCAAATTTCGTCACTTCTCTTCGTCATTATCCCTCCCTTCTTCTTTTCCATCGATCCTACAACCAAAAACACGAACATACCGGAAGAAATCGAGGCAAAAATAAAGCAAAAACTTCTATTCTAAACTAAACTATGAATCGAAAGCAAAAACGAAAATACAATACCTTGGGTTGCCTCCCAAGAAGCGCTTTGTTTAAGGTCCGTAGCTAGACCAATCTCGCACTTATTCGAGTGCGGTAGGTGCAAACTCCTCAGCTTGGAGTTCCGGTGAGTACTTCTTGAGTCGTTGACCGTTCACCTTAAAACTTCCGCTAGCTTCACCCCATACTTCAACTGCACCATGGGGGAAAATACGCTTAATTAGAAAAGGTCCAGTCCAACGAGATTTTAACTTACCTGGAAAGAGGCGAAGTCTCGAATTGAAGAGGAGAACTTGATCTCCTTCTTGCAAGTCCTTTGGGATGATATGCTTATCATGCCAACGCTTTGCTCTTTCCTTGTAGATCTTAGCGTTTTCATATGCGTTCAAACGGAGTTCATCCAGCTCGTTGATGTCTAGGAGACGCTTCTCTCCCGCTTCCTTCATGCCGAAATTCAGCCATTTGATAGCCCAAAACGCTTTGTGCTCTAGCTCTACCGGCAAATGACAAGACTTTCCATACACGAGGTTGTATGGTGTGGTTCCTATGGGAGTCTTGTATGCAGTCCGGTATGCCCACAATGCATCATCTAGCTTCAAGGACCAATCCTTCCTAGTCCTTGAAACCGTCTTCTCTAGAATTCCCTTGATCTCCCTATTTGAGATCTCGACTTGTCCACTCGTTTGTGGATGGTAAGGGGTAGCGATCTTGTGAGTAACCCCATACTTGGCTAGAAGGGCTTCAAAGCGACGGGCTATGAAGTGAGAACCTCCATCACTAATGATTGTCCTTGGCGTCCCGAATCGCGGAAAAATGGTCTTGTTGAAGAACTTGACCACCACCATGGCATCATTTGTGGGAGAGGCAATTGCTTCGACCCATCTAGAGACATAATCTACCGCCAATAGTATGTATTGGTTTCCACAAGAAGAAGGGAATGGTCCCATGAAGTCGACTCCCCAAACGTCGAAAATCTCCACCTCTTGGATGTTGTTGAGGGGCATCTCGTTCCTCCTAGAGATATTGCCTGTTCTTTGACAAGCATCGCAACAAGAAACAAAGGATTGCACATCTTTAAATAAAGTAGGCCAATAAAATCCAGATTGCAATACCTTTGCGCTAGTTTTGTTCGAACTAGCATGTCCTCCACAAGGTAGTGAATGACAATGACGGATGACACTTTGCATCTCATCTTCCGGCACACATCGCCGGATGATGCCATCCGGACCTCTCTTAAAGAGGAGAGGCTCGTTCCAATGGTATTCCCGGACATCCTTGAAGAACTTCTTCCTTTGTGCGTATGACAGTCCGGGTGGTATCTCCTGGCAAACCAAATAGTTAACGAAGTCAGCAAACCATGGTTCGTTACCTTTGGAGATTACCTTGATGCACTCCTCTATGATATGTAGGTGTTCGTCCGGGAAGGAGTCATCAATGGGTAAATGGTCGTCCTCTAGATGTGTTAGACGACTCAAATGATCCGCAACAGAATTTTCCGAGCCTTTCTTGTCGCGGATCTCAAGATCGAATTCTTGTAGGAGAAGAATCCATCTAATTAGCCTTGGCTTCGCGTCTTTCTTTGCAAGGAGGTACCGGATCGCAGCATGATCCGTGTAGATAATCACCTTTGCACCTACAAGATAAGAGCGAAACTTGTCAATAGCGTAGACAATGGCTAGAAACTCTTTTTCCGTAGTGGCGTAGTTGAGCTGGGCTTCGTCTAGCGTCTTGCTAGCATAGTATATGGCGTGGGTTCGTCCTTCCTTTCGTTGCCCAAGAACAGCTCCAATGGCTACGTCACTAGCATCACACATAATCTCGAAAGGGAGAGTCCAATCCGGGGGTTGGATAATGGGTGCTGAAATTAGAGCTTGCCGAATGGTGTTGAACGCATCTAGACATTCTTGTGAAAACTCAAAAACCGCATCCTTCATCAATAGATTAGTGAGAGGTTTTGATATCTTAGAAAAGTCCTGAATGAAACGTCTATAAAATCCAGCATGTCCTAGGAAACTTCTTATTCCCTTCACCGAAATTGGGGGAGGAAGTTTCTCTATGGTCTCTATTTTAGCTTTGTCTACCTCTATCCCTCTACTAGAGACTAAGTGACCTAACACGATTCCTTCCTTAACCATGAATTGACACTTCTCCCAATTAAGAACTAGGTTAGTGTCTTCACATCTTTGCAAAACAAGAGAAAGGTTAGAAAGACAATCGTTAAAAGAGGAACCGTAAACGGAGAAGTCGTCCATGAAGACTTCCATGATTTCCTCTACATATTCGGAGAAGATGGCCATCATGCACCGTTGAAAGGTGGCTGGGGCGTTGCAAAGCCCGAACGGCATTCTCCTATAAGCGAACGTACCCCAAGGGCACGTGAATGTGGTCTTCTCTTGATCATCCGGATGTATCGGGATCTGAAAGAAACCACTATAGCCGTCAAGGTAGCAAAAGTATGAATGTTGTGCTAACCTTTCAAGCATTTGATCGATGAATGGCAATGGAAAGTGGTCCTTCCGCGTTGCATTGTTGAGCTTGCGGTAGTCTATGCACATTCGCCATCCAGTCACGGTTCGGGTAGGAATGAGTTCGTTGTTCTTATTGGTGATGACCGTCATTCCTCCCTTCTTCGGAACCACTTGAACCGGGCTCACCCACTTGCTATCGGAGATAGGATAGATGATACCTGCATCAAGAAGTTTAAGAATTTCTTTCTTGACAACCTCCTTCATGGTCGGATTCAACCGCCTTTGAGGTTGTCTTGAAGTTCTAAAGTCCTCCTCCATTAGTATTTTGTGCATGCATAGGGAGGGTTTGATTCCTACTAAGTCCTCAATAGTGTAGCCTATGGCTTTTCTATGTTTCCTAAGGACAATCATGAGCTGTTCATGTTCATCTATGCTTAATTCGGAACTAACGATAACCGGAAAGGTAGAATTAGATCCAAGAAAAGCGTACCTTAGATGAGTAGGAAGTGGTTTAAGTTCCATTGCTTTCGGAACTTCTAATGATCCTTGAGGAGCTTCCGATGTTTCCTTGGAAGCTTCTAAGGATGTTGAGTGGATTGGAGAAGAATCAGAGGAAGTTGAAGGAGTGTGTCGATCGTCCTTTTCCACGGTCAAAATCACGGTTTCCTCTGGTTTTCCACGGCCGTAATATCCTCTGGAATGGAGGTCGAATTTGGTCATGGAATCCACGGCCGTGGAATACAGAGTATGACCGTGGATTCGAGTGTTTTCTGCCTCATCGTGGAGTTTCTCAAACTCCACTTCATGCATCTCTTCTTGTGCCTCTAAGGCTTCAATTTCCTCTTTGCACTCTTCTTCTCCTCCTACATCGGTTAGACTCATAGTAATAACCTTTTGCAAAGGATCGTTAAAGAGAATCGCACTTACCTCCTCCCTAGATAAACCTTCTTCGTCTTGGAAATTGTAAATCTCCTCATCAAAGATTGGCTCCTTCACTAGAGTGGAAAGAACGAATTCTACTTTCTCTTCCCCAATGTCAAAAGCGAGTCTCCCATTCTTGCAATCGACCATGCAGCCGGAAGTTGCAAGAAACGGTCTTCCGAGTATGATCGGGACCGGACTATCCGCAGGAATGTCAAGCACGACAAAGTCAATTGGGACAAAGAACTTGCCTAGCTTGACCGGGACGTCTTCTACAATACCGACGGGACGAGTAATGGATCGATCCGCCATGTATAACGTCATCTTCACCGGTTTAGGGTCGCCTAAACCGATCTTCCTGCACAATGCAAGTGGTAAGATGCTCACACTTGCTCCCAAGTCACATAAAGCGTCATATGTGACCTCCCCCACTCCAATGGGAATACAAAATGACCCCGGATCTTTCAGCTTTGGGGGCATTTTCTCCTTCATAGTCTTGATGAGGTCCGAAGAGTCCGAACTCATCTTGACTTCTCCAAAATCTTCTAGCTTCCTCTTGTTAGAGAGGAGCTCCTTCAAGAACTTGCCATAAGCCGGCATACCTACAATAGCATCAATGAAAGGTATGTTAATATGCAATTTGCTCATGAGTTCTATGAACTTACCGAATTGCTTGTCTAGGCGTGCTCGCGCTCTAGATTGAGGGAATGGTAGGGGAGGTTTGAAAGCCGGAGGAGGAACATAGATATCTTCCTTCTCCTTCCCCTTTTCTTTACTTTTCTCTACGGGGACTTCAACAAACGTAGGTTGCGGATCGGTGGTAGTCACTCCGCTCCTAGTTGTAATTGCCATCACCCTTCCCTTAGGGTTGTCCTCCGTCTTTCCTGGAAGCTTCCCTTGATTTCTAGGAACTTCCTCCGCATGGTTGAACATTTGATTTTCCAAAACCTTTTGAGCTTTGTCAACCTTAGAAATTTGATCATCAACCTTGATGATGCGGTTCTCCAACCCTTGAAGCTTTCCCAAGATCGTCTCCAACATGGGATCCGGCTTCTCTTTTCCCGTGTTGTTTCCTCCATTTGATGATTGCCCCTGGCTTTTCAAAGGAGTAGAGGAAGAAGAGGGTGGAGTTAGTGGATTGGAATTGGAAGGATGGGAGTTACCGGAATTTTGCTGATTGGAGCGCCAATTGTTGTTGTTCGATCCCCGATTGTTGTTCCAATTGTTGTTGTTCCGGTTGTTGTTGTTTCCATTCCAATTGTTGTTCCGGTTATTGTTCCGGTTGTTGTTGTTGCGGTTGGTGTTATCACCGCCGTTGTTGTTGCCCAAATAGCCAACATCCTTCTCTTGTTGCTTTGGGAAGTTGGTCTTGATAGTTTCCTTCAACTCTTTGATCTCATTGTTGAGGGAGAAAATTTGATTTTGAGCTTCATGTGTGAGCTTTGCTCCTTGCTCCACACGATTTCCCTCCACTTTCCGGTGGGAATACTTCTCTATGACTCTTGCTTGCTTCTCAATGAAGTCCCAAGCGTCATCTTCTCTCATGTCCATGAACGTTCCACATGAGAGGGATTGAAGGTTGAATTGCGTTCCCGCATCCAGCCCCTTGTAGTAAATTTCCAGCAAGGCAAGCTTGGATATGCCATGATGAGGGCAATCCAAGAGCAAATCCTGAAACCTTTCCCAAGATTGAAACAAACTTTCGTTAGGTCTCATAGAAAAAGCATTAATCTTACCTCTAAGTTCCGCCGTTTTGGAGGGCGGAAAGAACTTGGTGAGAAACTCTGCGGAGAGGTCTTCCCACGTCTCTAGCTTTCCACTGGGAAGAGCTTGGTACCAAGATAGCGCTTTCCCTTTCAAAGAGAAAAAGAAAGGTTTGAGCTTATAGCTGTTGGTAGTGGCGCTCTTTGGCCTCATCGTCTCCATCATACACTCAAAGTTTTGCAAGTGTTGGTGTGGAGATTCGGTGCTTGTACCGCCAAACTGGCTTTGGCGAACAAGAGTGATGACTTGAGGGTTGAAGCTAAACCCTTGTACATCTTCAGCATCAAAGTTCACACCTAAACGGCGTGGTTGTTGTGTTGGATCCATCCGCTGGCCAAGAGTTCTTGGCTCATTATCCACACGTTCGACCCTCGCATTTCTAGGTGGAATGCGACGGTTAGCAGCTCCTTGTTGATTGAAAGGATTTATATTGATCGTGGGATCAATTTCTTCTAAAGGAGGCATGGAAGAATCACTATCATCGGTGGATGAGTGGTTTCTTCTTCTAGACCTTGTCCTTCTTCTCGAGGACTTCTTCCCCACTTTATTTTCAAGATCGCTCATCTTTATCGTCATTTGGGCGATCACGTCTTGTAGACCGTTAACTTGAGTTTGATGACGATCCATTTCGTCTTGGAGGAAAGACTCATTCCATCGGAGTTGAGCTTCCTTCTCCGCCAACTTAGTTTGAAGATCGCTTTCGTTTTCTTGAGCCATCCTCTTTTCCTTGCGCTTTTGCCTCAAGGTTTTCTCTAACTCTTGATCAAGAGGTAAGAGATCTCCGGTGTTCCTAGACCTGCGCATACACTCAAAGAAAAATCAAATAACGAGAGCAAGCTCCCAAGCTTGACAACCGGCTACCGGATTCGGTCGAAGCCAAATCCCCGGCAACGGCGCCAAAAACTTGTTCGCCCCTAGAGGTGTGTGCAAATAAGCTTTATATTTATAAAACTGAAATCAAGCAAGCGAACCCGCAGTGTACGGATCGATATAGTTAAGCAAGAATTCCAGAGTATCGAACACAGGGATTTGGGTGGAACGAACTCGATTGCAGGTTATCAAGCGGTTATTATGAGAGTTTTGCAAATATATTGGGAAAACAACAATCCTAAAGATCCAGGTATCCAGCTGTGGCAATCGATTCAAGATATACTAATGATGTAAAGACAGAGTTAAGATATGCAAAGGTATACTAATGTAAGGTAATCGTACGGTTGAGGTTCCAAAAACCTTATATAACTCACCCAAAAGACTCTTCCTATACAGGTTGATGAGGCTCAATATAGAAAGATTCTAAAGACGAGAATTAGCATCAAATACCCAAACCTATAATCTAAAGGTCAAGACTAACTTATCCGATTGAGGTTGTTGAGACTCACAATCGAGGTAGAGGTTGTTGAGGCTTCACTACCACCTAGAAAAGACAAGTCTAAACTAAGCTAAAGCAAATCTTTAACTTTGGATCAAGATAAAAGCAGGCTCGTAAACTTTAAGGAAATTACGGTTGGATCTTGAGACTCCACGGTCGTGGAACTCAAGAACAGCCCGTGATTTAGGGTTTTCGGCGACAATTCTCTAACTCTCAGGGTCTAATCTGTTTACGATCGATCTATCATCATCTAAGCCACAACTATCAACCCTTCACCTTAGAATTGTTAAGGGTTTTTAGCCAATAACAGTCATATTGATATTAATTCAAGATTTAAAGGATAGAAAATGGGAATTTTCAAGAACTATCAATAATCTTCAATCGAATCTCAGAATCACAGCCAAGAACAAGTGTTTATCAAAAGATGTAAAACGAGATAAACAATCACAATCTTAGGAAAGAAAGGAAACGGGATGTCAATCCGATCCTAAATCAAACCTAAGCAAGAAGAGGAATCTTCTTGCGAAATCCTTCAAGAAACTTCGATCTTCCACACGAAGATCACAACAGCGACTCTCCGACACGAACTTTGGAACTTCAATGAATTCTTCCAAATCACCTCCAAGAATGAGGGTTTGTGTGTTGCTAAGCTTGCGTTTTTGCCGCTAAACTTAGGGTTGAAAGGTCGTAAGTGCGGGAGCGAGGTGACGGAATCTTGCTTCATCCGTCCTTTTTATAATGCAGGGCAAAACGTCGGCCCGGCCCAATCTTCAAAAGATTATGGCTTCGAAAGTGGCGAAAAGATTCGCCAAGATCACGGTCGTGGAAGTTTCCACGACCGTAATTTTGAGGCGTGGAAACAAACACGGATAGCTTCCACGGCCGTAATATCCCCTGGAATGAACATCGAATTCTGCATCAAGATCCACGGCCGTAATTTAGGGTAAAACCGTGATTCTTGCCTTCATTCGTGCATTCCTCAATCTAATACTCCAAATTGCTTCCAAAAGGTGCCCTTGGTCTATGGACACATCAACTCAACTCTCCTTTGCTCAATTCCGTTCGGAAATAGCTCCAAATCACCTAAAATCAACATAGAACTCGTGTAGACATCCATATCGACAATATAGGCAATACTAGCTCATATATGCATAAAGCTCAATCAAAGACTATCAATATGAATCAATTGCGATTAGAAAACGTGCCTAAAATATCACAATATTTCATGCTAACAAGGATCCAAGGTTCGAACTCTTTCTTTGACTACGTGATCCCATCATACCAAAGCATAGCCTTGGAACTCGAGAGCGGCTAGTTGAACCTTCCTAGGCTCGCTGAAGTTGTGACACAACCAAATCTGCTCAACTTTAGTTTCCCACTCCGTGTAGACGTCGGGATCACACTTTCCTTCAAAGACGGGAATTTAGATTTTGACTTTTCCGAGTCCGTCTTTCTCTTGATAGGGCCGAAGGTTATCTCGTCCTTGCCTTGGCTGCTGGAATGGCTGATTGTAGCCCTCCCACGTGTGGTCCTCAAAATGAGCTTCATTCCGTCGCTGAAAATCATCAACAAATGGTGGCATGTTAGAAGCATTAGGAAGGACGTTAGACTGTACATTACCTTGGTCCGGAGGGTCCGGCTCTCTAGTAACACGTGAAGGACCGCCAAACTCATAGTTGGTTCTCAAAGGTGGTGTTCCGGCTGGTGGTGTTCGTGCTTCCATAGACTCCACTCGTTTGGATAGATTAGCTACGGAATCGGACAATTTTTTCAATAGACTGATCATCTCAGGCGTGACGGTCTCGCTACTCGACTTGCTGGGACTTAGGGACCTGGACATGCTCAAGTAACAAACAAAGAACCGGTTAGGTTAGAAAAGCAAAGATCTCACTTGTGTATTGCTCACTCTCTCGTTGGTATTGCCTAGTTGGTGGCTCGAGTTGTAAGGATCCAACACCTTAAGACCGCGATTTCCGAACCTTCTTAGCAACCCTTCGGAACTAGAACTGCTGAAACCGATGTTAGTGTCGGAGATGAATCAAGACACCCCTAATTGGAGTATTGACCTTGGGTTGGTGTAGGTATGGTAAATTGTGTTTAGAATGACGTTTTGAGATGATTGAAAGAGTTCACTTGTGCTTGCTGTAGATTAATAAAAGGCAGCCAATTTGTAGTGTGTTTTTTTTTTTGAAAGATCTCTTAGACTTTGTCAAAGATTTGTAGGAGAGAGAAGTAACCGTAATTGATTGCAGATAGGGTCACCGAAATGTGTATGCAGCGTTGAGCTCTTTTTTTCTTTTGTTGTGTTTTGTGTTTACCTCTCCTCAAGATGTTGTCCGGCTTTTGAATTTGCACACTTCAAGCACAAGTTAGATCTCAATTGGATAAGCAATAAGGTTAACAAGAAGAAGGAGTGATCAATTGTACCAACTGAGCTCTGATACCAACTGATACGGGATTGTCCGTGATTGAGTCGATCTAGGCACAATGATCTTGAACCAGGCTGAATGAAGCGATTTCAGAATGCGGAATGGACGTAGGTGATGAATGGCGCAGAAATGGTGAAGAAGAACCAAAGAGATGTCAACGAAGGAACCAAGGCTGAAGAGCCAAAACCCCAATCGTGAATGCGCTAGACCCGTCTCCAATACAACTTTACAATAGCTCCGGCTGGACTAGCACAAAGAGGGACTCGTGAAGGCTCGAAGCACCAATCCGAAGGCGGTTTGACACAAACAAGCTCAGGCAAGCAACAACAACAATGCCAACCAAAAACTCTCTTGATCTTTGATTGATTTTGTGAAATGATTACAAATGTAGTTCTAAGCAATTGGGAATAACGTACCTAATCTGCAGCTAAAGAGGCTATATAAATAGACTCTTTTATCTAGACAAAAATAAAGAAAAGAAAGCTGAAAACATTAGTGGGAATGTGGTAATAAGAGAGCTTCCTCTAATGTAGCTAACAACCTAACAAACCACTAATCAGCATGGAAATAGGCTGAATTATTCAAACATATCTTTGGGAGTGAGCTGGCCGATTTCTAAGAGCCAAATAGGCTATCCGAATGGGCTGCATTGTTCAACAGATCCATGAGTGATTTGTATGTGTTTAAAGAGCCCAAATGATGATCCGGATAAGCTGAATTGTTACTCTCTTGGGCCTCTTTGAACTTGATCAGCTGGCTGCCCTCTTGGGCTGTTTTGGACGTGAGCATCTCCTCCCTTTGCTCTTGGGCTGCCTTGGACGTCTCCTCCCTTTTCTCTTGGGCTGCCTTGGACATGAGCAGCAGGCCAACCTCGTGGGCTGCTTTGGACGTGATCAACAGCCTCCTCTTGGGCTGCATTGGGCGTGAGCAACATCCTCCTCTTGGGTTGCATTGGGCGTGAGCAACAACCTCCTCTTGGGCTGCATTGGCGTGAGCAACAGTCTCCTCTCCCGGGCTGCATGGGACGTGAGCAACAGTCTGCATGGTCTCCTCGAGCTGCATGGGAAATGAGCACGTCGGCATGGTCTCCTTGCTTGGTTCGCTTGCTCCTACATTCACCAAAAGATTAACACATGATGTATGGAAGTTAAATGGTTCACGCATTGTGTCAAGCAATAGCACTTCCCTTGACATAACTTCTTGGATCTCATTAGCTCTTGCTCTAGTAATGGGACCTTGATAGCTTCCATGTGATGGTCCTACATCAGTTTTGCATACAACTCTCTATCCCGTAAAACTCGCATAATAGTCCTCAGATGTCCTGCAAGTTCCTCTCTGGTACGAGAGTACACCAGGATATCGTCGATGAAGACCACCACAAACTAATCTAGGAAGTGGATGAATATGTCATTCATCAACTCCATAAAGATGGCGGACACATTCGTGAGCCCGAATGGAATCACTACCAACTCGTAGTGGTCATACCGAGTCCGAAAAGCCATTTATGCACATCCTGCTCTCTCACCCTCAGCTGGTGATACCCCGAGTGCAAGTCAATCTTGGAGAACACAATCACTCCCCGAAGCTGATCTAATAAGCCATCAATGCACGACAAAGGTCACTTGTTCTTGATGGTCACCTTATTCAGCTCTTTGTAGTGGATGCAGAATCTCAACGATTTGTCCTTCTTCCGGATGAAGAGGACAGGTGCTCCCTACGGGGATACCCTACGGAAGATGTAGCCCTTCTCAGCAAACTCTTCGAGTTGCTTCTTCAGCTCTAACAACTCGATAGGCATCATACGGTATGGGGCCTTCGAGATTGGTCTCCTACCAAACTCTAACTCGATGCCGAAGTCCACACTCCTCTGAGGCGTTAAATTGGACGGCTTGGCAAACACATATGTAAACTCGCAAACCACAGGATTGTCCTCTAACGCTGGACTCTCGCCTTCCTCCATGCATAACACCAAAAGGACTCACAACCTTGTGCTATCAACATTGCTGCTCGTACTGCGCTAATAACCATGCTCGTCTTTACAAGGTCCCAACCTCTGAAAAACCTCTATCTGACCCGACTCGGTAGAGACCATCACGGTCCTCCTACCTACATCCAACACAGCATGGTATCTATCCATTCAGTCCATACCCAAAATGACTTCCTCAAGCACCAGCGGCATGACCAATAAGTCTACTATCACATCACGGTTTCCTAAACGTATAAGACAACCATGTACCTCTCGGGTACGTCTCACCTGACCCCCATCGGGTAACCTATAATAAAGGGTCTCCCCTGAACTGTATCTAAGGTCAGTCTATCAACACATACATCAGAAATGAAAGAGTGCGTAGCACCCATATCAAACACAACTCTAACAAGTAAACCATTAATTAGAATGGTACCTGTAGTAGCTGAAGCTGGCGGCTCCTCAGCGCTCCTTAACTCAAAAACTCTACCTCTAGCTCCTTTGGTATCATTGATACCACCATCTCGACATCTACCTCTACCCGATCCTGGAGCAGAACCCTGGGTAGTAGGATGGTATGGGACTCTTTGTTGTCCCTGTGTCGGATACTGAGGCGGCCTCTGCCCACCTCTTGTTGCACCGGCACGGGAAGATCCGTGCAACGACGACGCCTTGCCTTGATGGCAATAAGTGGCCCTATGTCCTAGCTTCCGGTAAGAGAAGCAAGTCATTGGTGCCCTAGGTCAATCCAGCTCGGAAATGCCCCGACCCTCCACAATTGTGACACTTCCGGCCTCTATCAGAAGTCTTTGTAGACATTGGATAACTCGAGAGGCCTGGAGTATGGCCTCGCCCGTAACAAGATGCTCCTGCTCTAGTCATCCCAGTACGATGTCTCTTGTCAGACCTACCTATTTGAGAAGTCCTCCTCTAGCTAGCTTACTCACGCTTGTAAGCTGAGGCTCTGTCCTAGTAGTCTGTCAAAGACTTGCAATGGAAACCCGCCATGTAAGAACGTACTCTCCCTCAGTCGGCGGGAGAATAGATACACGTGTTGGTCTTTTGTAGGTGCAACTGGTCCTAGTAGTGCCAGCTCCTCCTAGAATCGACTAATGGCATATGCTATCGGCATGTCCTCGAAGCCAGCCTCGACAAAGTCTTGCAGTTTCTCCCTCCTCAGTGAGGCGGGGCATAAACGCTCTTTGATCATGCACTGTATCTAATCATAACTGGTGGCTCGGATCCGCATGGTCCTCCACCATTGCTCGACTACGTCACGGATTAGAGTTTGTACTAACTCTACCCGTTTGTCCTCTAGACATCTAATAAACTCAAGGGTTGAGTCTACATGTCCAATCCATACCTCTACCTCTAACCCCACCTTTCCAGAGAAAGGGGGTAATCCCATCAGTTGAAACGCCTTCAACCAAGTGTCTGGTCTAGGCCCTCTCTACTCCTCTAGAGTTCTCACAACCTCAGCAGCACGTGCTGATATGATTGGCACCTAAGTAGCTCCCTGGGACATCTCTGAAGATCTCACCTGTGTTGGCAGATCCGGGGCATGTCTACCCGCTCAAGTAGCCTCCTCGACTTTGTGGATGTAAGCTCCGAACTCTAGTGCACTCATACAAACATGATCCAAGTCATCTGGATGGACTCGCTGGGATCTCTGTCTCGCTGCTATACCACTCCTAGTCTCAGGAACGACGCTCTAAGCAACCTCCTCATGTACTTCCTCCGTTGTAGGAGGATCTGCAATTGGAACATGTCCCTCACCTATCACTATTGGAGGAAGAGGGGGTCTACCCCTACCCCGTTGTTCGCTCAAAAGTGTGCGTCACTATGTCTTCAATTTATAAAATATGAAATCAAGCAAGGGACCCTGTAGTGTACGGATCGGTGTAGTAAAGCAAGAAATCCAGAGTCGGTGTCAGGGATTTTAGGGATCAAATTCAGTTCGTAAAATCGTCTGGCAAGTAAATAAGCTTTTGTAAAGATTAATGGGAAAACAACGATTCTAAAGATTCAGTTATCCACTTGTGGCAATCGATTCAAGATAATCTAAAGATATAAGGACAGAGTTAGGATTGCAAAGGTATAGATCTAAGGTAGGGTGTTGTACGGTGAAGTTCCAAACCCATATATCTTACCCAAAGGCTCTCTCGATAAAGGACGTTGAGTCTCGCTATAAAGAGGATCTAAGGACAAGATTAAACTCCCAAATACCCATGCCCAAACCCAAGGGAATCAAGGATAAGCCAAACAGGTTAAGGTTGTGACACTCGTAACCTAAGTAGAGGGTGTTGAGTCTCACTACTACCTAGAAAAGGTAAACCAAGGCTAGGTTAGGGTCAATTTTTAACTTTGGATCAAAGCAAAACCAAAGCAAGTCAAACAGGCAAAACCACAGTCAGTTCTTGAGAAACCACGGCCGTGGAACTCAAGAACATGTCGTGGAAAGGTACGATGGTGAGGTTTCTCGCAACTCTCAGGGTCCAATCTATCATCATCTATGCCACAACAATCAACCCTTCACCTTAGAATCGCTTAAGGGTTTTAGCCAACAATCATTGTCATTAAATCAATAATCAAGTTTAGAAGAAAAAAAAGATTGAATTTCGAAAACTCAATAATGAATGGAAAACCAATCTCAAATAACTCAAAATCCATGCTTGTGTTCAATGAATACAGAACAGAATCAGAAATCTCTCACAAATCTTAACGAACAAGAAGAACAGGATGTCAATCTACCTTCAGAGTGCAACCCTAAGATCTTCCAACTCCGAAATAGGAAAGTGCGTCTTTCCTCAAATCTTCCTTCAAACCTTCAATCCCAAATCTCTTCTTACGATGTGTAAGTGAAGATCCAAATGCGTAATCCTGCAAATGGTCCAGCATGTCTCCGTCTCTCTTTCTTCCGCCTTCTTATAAGAAAAAACAAGGGTTACGAAAGGGCCCGCAACGAATCCTGACGTGGCAAAAGTGCCAGATGGCAGTCACTGGAAAACCATGGCCCCTCAGATTTCCACGCCCGTGGAATTGACCGTGGGAGCTTACAACATGGCTTCCCACGCCCTTAATTCAATTAATTATCAAAACCACGGCCGTGCTTTTATCTACTTGGCTGTGGAAATCCTAAAATTGGCATACAATCCTTTGCTCTCAAAAGCTTTCCAATTATGATCATTCCTTAACTGCTCCAATGCATCCTCTTGATGTCTAGCATGATCAATCACGCCCACATACTCCATTTATGCTCCAATCCAAGCCTTTATTCACCTATAACCACAACAAAGCTTGTGTAGATCTCTATACCAACATAATAGGTGAATGTGCTCACATATGCTTCAAACTCATATCCATGTACACAAAAGAGGGGGAAAATCTACCTAAATATGTACCTAAACTAATGCCATATTTCATGCTATCACTCGTCCAACTGTAGATGTCACTCTAGTCCGAGCAATCTGCGGGGCATGCACACCTAACTTATAAGGTTATATATATGCCATATGTGTAGTATATATATAATATTTAATGCCATCATGCAAACATTACATTACATAATAGGTATATATATGTGTGTGTATATATACATATATACACTCATAAGGGTGATGGTTTTCCGTATACTCTATCCCAAGTTACTATATACATGTTTTGAAACCAAAATCCTTTTGAAAAGTCAAACCCCTTTCGGGTTCTGTTTATTTATCTATTCAATCTTTATTGCAGATTGCATGTGCCATTTTTGTCAACCTAAGGCTTTGATACAAACTTTGTAACACCCCAAATCCGCAAGACTCGGGGCACTAGGGCTAGGATCTCACAAATGATCCTGACCCTAGCCTGACACCAAGTTCACTGGATCTTACAAGAAGACACAAATAGATATAAACAAATACATAAAACTATAATAATATACATCAAAAGGTTTACAACATCACAACCGAGTACAAAACGGCAAACACATATCCAAACATGTACAAAACTTCCCAACACCCTAACATAACCAAATGTACGGAAGCCCTCGGTTGATCACCCATCTGGCTCACTCTGCAGTCTTCCTATCCTGCAGAAGATCTACAATACGGTATAAAACCATTAGCAAACAGATCATGGATAAGAATGAAAGGAATAGCACATACAAACACACAACCACATCACAACATGTTACGCATACACATCTCGGTTTATTATCTTTAATTATGTTATACCATTACTAATTTAACTTCTTTTGTGACACGAGAATCTCCCAAAACTCGCTTCCGCTTTCGTCTGCCAACAGGAATAAATCAGACTATCCGTTGCATGTGGGCCTGGGTTGCAAGAGCACCCCCTAGTCACTTAAAGAACCGGGCAAGTGGACACGACCCCTTATAATACACTTTTGGGCCTTTTAATAAACGTATGCGGTCATCCTAGTCCGGTTTAGGTTATAAATGCAACAATCATATTACAAAGCACCACTATCACAATCACTCAAATCCACACGTGCTCGCTAAATAAGTCCTATGGACTTACCTGAACCCAACGTAAACTTGTACCACGTCACGGTTTCCCCTCGAGGAAACGATCATCGCGTACATCAGCAAGGCACACACAATTAAACACTACTAAGGTTAGGAAACTCATCTCCTACAGCCCATTACCATATCTGAACCACAGCTCACATCTAATCATCAATATCTCAACAAACTTGCAAATGGCTAAGGCATAAACTCTCAACATGATCATCATCAAGCTCACATTCACATCACTAGCATAGCTACACTCTCAAGCAAAGCCAAAAGAAAAGGAAAGGAAACATACCAACTAGGTATGTCCTAGACACGCACCTACGGAAATAAGAAGACGCAGGAGCACAACACACTACAGGGGCGGTGACACTCAGCCGCAAGGGCCGCGACATTGGCCTACCTGCAGGGGCGGCAACTCCGATCCACGGGGGCGGTTATCTGTCCATAGAGCGATTCTCTGCTTCTCTTCGACACTTCTCTCAATTATATTAACTTCTTCATTGCCCCAAGGGCAATCAACGTACATATATACATATATGAGCATCATAAGTGTCAAGGAAAGACTAAACACAAGCATTGCTTGTGGACTCCTAAGCTAAAGAGGTAGGGGAAAGAAAAGAAGGAACAAGAGAGGAACAAACCTTTCACAACTGACTCAAGAGTGGAAGGACGTCCTCACGGATACTCAACCACAACACAACATCAGAAACAACCTCAACACATCAACAACAACATCATCAAAGCTTCACCAAGCTTACACTACACAAGATCTCTAAGGAACTAAGGAAGAATCAAGGAAAGATGATGAGGAGATAAGCAAGAACATGAAAGAGGAGAGAAAGCTAGGAAAAGAGTGATAAAAACCCTCATTTGGAGGAGAAGGGAGAATACCTAAGGAAGAAGCAAAAGAGGAAAAACAAACGGTCAACAAAGACGGCGCCTGACGCCGAAACCGTAGGGGCGGTTCTCAGGCCCGCGGGGGCGGTTCCGCACCTGCGGCAAGCAAAACTGTAGGGGCGGGATTCCTATAAATAAAGGCTCTTATAGTTGCCGCCCCCCGCGGTTTTGATGTTGGGCGCCGCTTTTCTTGACTGACTGCTTTGCGTTTTCTTACCCTATAAGTTTCGTCTTTCCTCTATTTGATGAGGGTTTCTTATCCCTTCTTCAGAACTCTTTTCTTCTTTACGTTCTCCATCTTGTCTTTCTCATCCTCTTGGTTTCTTCTTAGTGGATCTTCTTTGATCTTCATTCTTGTGTGAAGCCTTGATGTGTTGTGATGGCTGTTTGATGATGATGTTCTTGCTGTTGTTGTGAGGTTGTGTTGTGGTTGTTAGATGTGAGTGTGCTTTTCCTTTCCTGAGCTTGTAGTGGTGAGTTCTTCTTCCTCTTTTCCCTCTTCTTTCCTTCCCCTTTTCTTCCTTAGATGGAAATCCCACAAGATTGATCTTCTGTACGTTTCATGGACAGTTGATGATATATATATGTATGTATATGTTGTTGGTTGCCTTTGACACCAGAATAAGAAAAAAGATCGCCCGAGAGATTGAAGGAGAAGCCATAAATCGCCCTTCTACGTTGTTGCTGCCCCCGCGCCTTGACAGCGCCGCCCCTGCGGCTGTGAGCCACCGTGAACGCGGCTTGTCACCGCTCCTACGCCTTTCCGTTTACGCAAGTGCGTATTTGTCCAAGACATACCAAGTGTGGTATGTGTCCTTTCTTTCCCTGGTGTTATAGTTGAGTTGTGAGAGCTTGATAGTGTTGTTTATGTTGAGTTTGATGATGTTGTATGTTGAGGTAATGCCTTAGGCATTTGTGAGTTGTGATGAGTTATTGAGGTTTAGTTTATCGGTTTTGACCTGGTATGATCTTGGGATTTAGGAGGTGGAATCTCCTAGCCTTGATAGTGTTTGATGTTGTGTGCCTTGCTGATGTTGGCACTAATCGTTTCCTCGAGGGGAAACTGTGATTATAGTGTACAGGACTACCTTGTGACACGTAAGTCCTTCAGGCTTACTTAGCTGGCATTTATGAGTTTGAGTGATCGTGATAGTGGTGTTTGTGCATATGAATGTTGCATTAATAACCTAAACCGGACTAGGACGACTATATATGTATATTAGTTGGCCCAAGTGCATTATAACCGGGTCGTGACAACTTGACGAAGCTCGCCGAGAGTGGAGGGGGTTCTTTGCAACTGATCACCTATTCTAAACCTTTGTGGTGAAATGGGAAAAAGGCGAGGTTCTGGGTACTCCTCGTGTGCCAAAATAACTTGAATTAGTAATGGTATAACGTAATGAAGATAACAAAAGGTTGATATGTGTGAGCATTGCATAAGATGATGTGATTATGTGATTGTATGTGCTATTACCTTATCTTATTTACGAACTGTTAGCTAACGGTTTCATACCTATTGTAAATGTTCCACAAGAGAGGAATATTGCAACGTGATCCAGTTGGGTGATCAGCCGAGGACTTCCGTACCATAGGACGTGTATGGGTTTTGGGATGTTTTGTACACATATGCATATGTTATTGCCGTTTTATACTCATATGTGGTTTTGTATATGTTTTGATATATGATTATACAGTTTTATGCATTGGGTTTTATATTTATATGTGCCTTGTTGTAAGATCTAGTTAATTTGTTGTCAAACTAGGGTTAGGAACCATTGTGAGATCCTAGCCCGTAGCGCCCAGAGTCCCACGGATTTTGAGTGGTACAACATTGGCACCGTCCCTTAAAAGGTTTGGGTCCTTGGGTATATTTAGCTTGGGTATTTGGAGGATTTTTGTTAGGACGATAGTTTGGTTGGGTTGGAGTGTTGGCAGACCAATTCGAAGAAGAGTACTTACCACTATTACGAGAGGATTTTGTGTGAGCTATGAATGTAGTGATGGGTGCCGTGGAGGTCTTTTCTTTCACCTTGAGATATAGTTCATGATTTATCAGTTTTCATGGAGGGCTTCAAAACTGATTTTTGTGTCAATCCTTAATTGCCACAACCACTGTTGTCATCGACAGGTCTGCAAGGGTTGTGGTGTCTCATCCACAAAAAAGAGAAGGAGAGATCAAAACCGTTCGGTTGATAAATTTGAAACAAAGACGGGAAGCGATCAATTACGGATTGCTACTGTTCATAAGGAGAAGAGGAAGAGTTGTTGTCTTCAGTCTGCGAGGATGAGAGAAATTGAAGGCCAGATCAGGCGCCGTCTACTGCTCTTGCTGCTGTCCGAGGGAGTGAAGTCGTCACCGGCGGCCGATACTTGGAGAAGGAGCTGTGTTGGTTAGGGTAAAGCGAAATGGGGAGGGGGTTTGCTTAGGTTTCACATAGGAACAAGAAGGAGAGAAGGCTGTATACCAAACAACTTCCTAATGGTCCCGGATGGCATGTGATGAGGGACCATCACCAACAGACCCTACTAATCCTACAATGCAAGGGCCAATCACTAGATCAAGGGCAAGAGCAATTCAAGAGGAGGTGTCCAACTTGTTGGTGTCCTTAGCTCCTAAGGAGACCATTGACGATCCATTGCTGACTAAGGCTTCCTTAGTCACGTTAATGACGATTCCCGATAACTTGGACGTGGAAGGGAGACCATGCACACGTGATTTGGAGCCATGCAAGAGCAAAGAAGAGACACTTGTTCCGGAATTGCAAGAAATGGAAGATTGAGTCTTTTGGAGCTTCTTTTGTATTTTATATCATCTTTTGGTATAAAATGAAAGACTTTTTATAACCTTTAGGTTCAAAACATTTTAAGGGTTATTTTTATTTGTTCTAGTTGTTTTATTTGTTTTATTGTCTTTTTGATAAATGTTTTTCCTTTTTTAGATAGGAGGCTTTCTAGGCATATAAAAAGCCTCCCTTAGCTTCTTTCAAGATTAGATAGATTTTAGCAAAACTTGATAAACCGTCTCTTTGAGAGCTTTTGTTCCTATTCAGAAAATTCAATCAATAAAGTGAGCCATTGATTGAATTATTGTGAATCCCTGCTAGATTGCTCTTGTGTGTGTTAATCTCTTTAGAGATTGGTGCTACTAGTCAATACTAGTCCCTCCTTGTGCTTGTCTCCATTGAAGGCTTGTGTAAGGTTATAGAAGAAAGGGTTGAAGGCATCATCTTGCTTGGGTTTTGATCAATCTGATCAAGGTTCTTGTATGGGAGTCGTTTGGTTCTTTTGGATCTACTTTTACCAAACATTCCACGTTCCATTTCATTCTCTTTCTTCCCTTTTGTCCAACGTTATTTCTGGTTCTAAACAATCTGATTTTGCATGCCATTTGTCAAGGAAAACGTCCATTGTTGGTCTTCAAGGATTCCCAATCTAGATCTAGTCATTTGCGGCCCCAACCCGCATCAAAGTTGTATCAGAGCTAGTTGATTGCAAGTCCGGAATCAGCCATCACCATTGACGGTTTGAGTATCTTCTTTGAGTCTCTTCTTTGTTTGAGTCATTTGCTTCATCTTAAGAGTCTATTTGAGTCTAATTTGCTTTGTTTCTTGTGTTTATTGGAGAAAAGAGAAAGCCTAGCCAAAATAGCCATTTTCTAGCCATTCTACTTCACCTTCATCAGCCATTGTTCATCCAAAACGTCCAGCTGCATCCTCTTGGCAAATAACCGTTCAAAAACAAAAAAAAGAAGAAGGGGGACTACTCTCCAAAACAAATCAGTCGTTGCAAGTAGGAGAGAGAGGCCACAAAAGCTCCTTATTTGTAGCAACAACAAGAGACTACTTCTAGTTAGTTATCTCTTATTTCTTTTCAATTTTTAATTTCATTCCTCTCTCCTATTTTCTTCCACAAAATGTCAACCAAGGAACACAAAAGAAAAACAAAGAAAAAGAAATATTTTCTCATATATTTTCATCATCCTACCATTTCATATCATATTCTATACTAACCTAAGTTGTGTAGAAGCTAGAAAAACAAGTGTATTTGCAATCTGATTGTCAAAGGATCATTCAGACTACAAACAAGAGTTACCTACCTTATTTCTTATCCATCACCATTACCCAAAAGCCAACTTTAAACACCACAGCCGGCCATATCTCTCTCCATTGCATAACGACAAGGTAAGTCAAGCTCTCTTCTTAGTGTCTTGTGTGTCTATCTTCCTTGTTTTACTCTAATTCTATCATATCTTGAGTTTACCATCTTTTCGAGTCCATATCAGCCTTTTGCATCTATCTTTGAGTCTTGTGTCTTTTTTTGAGTATTTTGTGTGACTTAGCTAGTTAACATTGCTTGCAAGCCATACTAGTTGAGTCTTGAGTCTTATTTCAGCTTCTTAGTGTCTATCTTGACGTTTTCTGTTGTGAACCTTCAAGCAGCCGTGTATCACCCTTTTTCAAGTCAAGGAGTGTGCTAGTTGAGCTAAGGCATTGATCATAGAAGGAGTTTTAATCCATCCAAGTCAATTGTATCAAATAGCTTGTGATCAACACAACTTGAGTGTGAGAGTGAGAGTAAACACTTGTGAGAATTTTTTGTTTTATCTAATTCAACTAGTTTGCTTGTTTTGTGTGTTTTTTTGATCATGTCTAGGTCTAATAGTCCAAGCAAGTCCCAAAGCAGTGAGTCAATGCACCCGGAGACATTTGCTATGTTGAAGCAAATAATGGATTCGGTGGCAAGATTGACCGACCGGATTGGCACGTTGGAGTCTCGGCCAACACCCACAGACACGCCACAACCGAGGTCCACTTTCGAGCTAGGAGGCACGTCTAGAGATGCCCCTAGAGAAACAGCCCATGAATCACCTCAAAGAACCCCACAAGGGCAAGGTATGAGACATGCTAACCCTCTTCCTATAACACCTAATGTGCAAGGTTTTGTGGATGATTTTCAGGAGCCACAAGAGGATGTTGAGGAAGAAGGCATGTGGAGAGAGTTCCTTAGGCGTCACCCACAGCCAAGGAGAGGACGAGAATATGAGCCATTTAGGCCTTATCAAGAGCTAGATGGAATAGGGAAAGTGAAGATCAAGATTCCTAGTTTTGAAGGCAAGTGTGACCCGGATGCTTACATGGATTGGGAGACTAAATTGGAGCAAATTTGGTCATCCCATCACTTTGGAGAGCAAAGGAAGGTCCACCTTGCATCATTGGAGTTCAGAGGATATGCACTATTATGGTGGGATCATCTTGTCAAGGAAAGGAGAAGAACCTTGGATCCAACCATCACTACATGGGAACAAATGAAGGCCTTGATGAGAGCTCATTTTGTACCTCAACATTATGTTAGGGAGCTGAGGCAAAGGTTGGAGAACCTTAGACAAGGAGCCATGAGTGCCGAAGAGGTCTACACCTCTATGCAAATGGCAATGGTGAAAGCTAATGTGGTTGAAGATGAGGAGTCTACAATGGCTAGGTATCTACGCATTTTAAACTCATCTTTCGCTAATGAAATTGATTTGTATCCTTATAGTACCATGGTGGAGCGGTTGCATTTGGCAATAAAAGTAGAGAAGAAGACAAAGGCTAGGAACCAAGGTGTCAAGACAAGCTTTGGAGCTACAAGCTCATGGAAAGCACAAAACAGCCGGCCCCAAGGATCCTAGAGCCGCCGTGAGCCTACATCCACCAAGGAGGACCGAAAAGCATCAACCATGGACCAAGAAGCACAAAGAAGGAGCTCAACACCTCATTCATCTTCTAGACCCTTGAATGAGCCTTCAAGTGGTCCTCAAGGGAGTACCTCTAACTCTTGATGTAGGACCATCACATGGAAGATATCAAGGGCCCATTACTAGGGCAAGAGCTAAGGAGATCCAAAAAGTTACGTCAAGGGAAGTGCTATTGCTTGGCACCATGCGTGAACCATTTAACTTCCATACATCGTGTGTTAATCTCTTATTGAATGTAGGAGCAAGCAAGCAAAGGGAAGAGACCAGGCAGACGTTGGAACAACAAGAGCTGGATCATATAGCCACGCCAGCCAATAAATCAAGCAAACAAGACAAGGACAAGGTAGGGAAGATGGATGAGCAAGCAAGCATAGGAAATGGGACAACAAGCATGATGCCAACAAGTCCGGAGTGGCTGGCAAGCTCGACGTTGCTCACGTCCCAGGCAGCCCAAAAAAAGTAACCATTTCCCTCAGTCGGATCATCCATTTGGGCTCTTAAAAACCGTCCAAATCACTCATGGATCTGTTTTGAACAAGTCAGCCCATTTCCCTCAGTCGGATGATCCATTTGGGCTCTTAATAAACCGTCCAACTCACTCCATGGATTTGTTTGGAATAAGTCAGCCTATTTTGATGCTGATTAGTTGTTTGTTAAGTTGTTAGCTACATTTGTGGAAGCTCTCTTGTTACGACCTTCCACCAATGTTTTAGTTTTCTTTTCTTTATTTTGTCTAGATAAAAGAGTCTATATATAGTCTCTTTAGCTGCTGAGTAGGGTACTTTTAATTTGCTAAGAATTACAATTTGTAATCATTCACAAAATCAATCAAAGAACAAGAGAGTTTTTTGTTGGCATTGCGTTGTTTGCTTGGCTGAGCTTGTTCGTGTCAACCGCCTTCGGATTGGTGTTTCGAGCCTTCACGAGTCCCTCTTTGTGCTAGTCCAGCCGGAGCTAGTGTAAAGTTGTATTGGAGACGGGTCTAGGGCATTCACGAGGCGGGGTCTTGGCTCTTCAGCCTTGGTTCCTTTCGTTGACTCTCTTTGGTTCTTCTCAACATCCTCCTGCATCCATTCCATCTCCATGTTTCATTCCGCATCTGGATTCGCCTCATTCAGCCGGGTTCGGGATCATTGTACCTAGATCGACTAATCCACAGACTAATACCGTATCAACTCTACTCTTCGTTCTAGAGATATTGTGTGTTTTAAATGTCAAGGTAGAGGTCATAACATGAGGGATTGTCTTAATAAGAAAATTTTGATTTTAAATCAATTTGGACAATATGAGAGTGAGGATGAGCATGAAAATGATGATAACACCCACCTTAATGAATTGCATGAAATTAGTAGTGATAGTGATGAGGGCCTTGAATATGAGCATGGAGAATCATTAATAGCTAGAAGAACTTTGCATGCTAAGCTAGCTCCGTGTGAGGATAATCAAAGAGAGAACCTTTTTCATACTAGATGTCTAATTAAAGGGAAGGTGTGTAATATGATCATAGATGGAGGTAGTTGTTGCAATATAGCTAGCACAGATTTGATTAATAAGTTGCAAATTATCACATTTTATCACCCTAGGCCTTACTAATTGCATTGGATGAATGATTGTGGAGAATTAAAAGTAAATAGGCAAGCTAGAGTTACTATCACTTTAGGTAGCTATGAGGACACCATTACTTGTGATGTAGTTCCCATGCAAGCTTGTCATATTCTTTTGGGACGTCCATGGCAATTTGATAGGAGAGTTAAGCATGAGGGTTTTACTAATAGGTATACCTTTGAATTTAATGGTCAAACACTAACTCTTAAGCCTATGACACCATTGCAAATTGCTGAATTTTATGAGACGAAGAAGGAGTTGAGTGTGGAGCAAAATGAGGTGAAAAGGAGAGGGGATAGCTCACGGTCTAAAACAGAACCCACGGCCAATATTAGTACCACCCTATTAGCCACACCTTCTAGTGTCCTTCTAGCATCCAAGGAGGAGTACATCCTATATTACACCCCTTTAGATGCCATTCTTGTGAGCTTGTGCAAGAGCTTAGTGACTTTGAGTGATGAAGCCAAAGCCACCCTACCTAAGCCTATCCTAGCTATCCTAGATGAGTTTAGTGATGTGTTTCCTGACGAGATTCCGGCTGGCCTTCCACCTTTTAGAGGTATTGATGTAGGACCATTACATGGAAGATATCAAGGACCCATTACTAGGGCAAGAGCTAAGGAGATCCAAGAAGTTACGTCAACGGAAGTGCTATTGCTTGGCACCATGCGTGAACCATTTAACTTCCATACATCATGTGTTAATCTCTTGGTGAATTCAGGAGCAAGCAAGCAAAGGGAAGAGACCATGCAGACGTTAGAACAACAAGAGCTGGACCATATAGCCACGCCAACAAGCTCGACGTTGCTCACTTCCCAGGCGGCCCAAGAGAGTAACCAGCTGCTCACGTCCAAGGCAGCCCAAGAGAGTAACCAGCTCCCTTAGTCGGATCATCCATTTGGGCTCTTAAAAACCGTCCAACTCACTCATGGATCTGTTTGAATAAGTCAGCCCATTTCTTTCAGTCGGATCATCCATTTGGGCTCTAAACCGTCCAAAAACACTCATGGAGCTGCTTTGAATAAGTCAACCTATTTTGATGTTGATTAGTTGATTGTTAAGTCGTTAGCTACATTTGTGGAAGCTCTCTTGTTACCACATTCCACAAATGTTTTAGTTTTCTTTTCTTTATTTTGTCTAGATAAAAGAGTTTATATATAGTCTCTTTAGCTGCTGAATAGGGTACGTTTTATTTTTTGCTAAGACATATCGTTTGTAATCATTCACAAAATCAATCAAAGAACAAGAGAGTTTTTGGTTGGCATTGTCGTTGTTTGCTTGGCTGAGCTTGTTCGTGTCAACCGCCTTCGGATTGGTGCTTCGAGCCTTCACGAGTCCCTCTTTGTGGTAGTCCAGCCGGAGCTAGTGTAAAGTTGTATTGGAGACGGGTCTAGGGTATTCACGAAGTGGGGTCTTGGCTCTTCAGCCTTGGTTCCTTTCGTTGACTCTCTTTGGTTCTTCTCTACATCTTCCTGCGTCCATTCACTCTCCACGTCTCATTCCGCATCTGGATTCGCCTCATTCAGCCGGATTCGGGATCATTGTACCTAGATCGACTAATCCACGGACTAATACCGTATCAGTTGGTATCAGAGCTCAGTTGGTACAAATGATCACTCCTTTCTTCTTTGTTAACCTTATTGCTTAACCAATTGAGGTTTAACTTGTGCTTGAAGTGTGCAAAATCAAAAGCCAAGGGTTTCTTAGGACCGGACAACATCTTGAGGAGAGGTAAACACAAAAATAAAAAAAAAAGAGATCGAATGTTGCAGTCAAATTCGGTAACCTTCTCTCCCACAAATCTCGTTGCAATCAATTTCGGTTACCTTCTCTCCTACAAATCTTTGACAACGTCTAAGAGATCTTTCAAAAAAAAAAGAAAAAAGAAAAAGAACAACACAAAAACGGCTGGCCTGCTATTAATCGACCATCAAGCACAAAAAAAAGTCCCCTCTTTGTGACAACTCCTTCAAACAACTCCTACGTCATTCTAATCACAAACCACCATACCTATACCAACCCAACGGTCAATACTCCGATTAGGGGGTGTCTTAATCCATCTCCGACACTAACATCAGTTTTCGGCAGTTCTAGTTCCAAAGGGTTGCTAAGAAGGTTCGAAAATCGTGATCTTAAGGTGTTGGATCCTTACAACTCGAGCCACCAGCTAGGCAATACCAACGAGAGAGTGAGCGATACACAAGTGAGATCTTTGTTTTCTAACCTAACTGGTTCTTTGTTTGTTACTTGAACATGTCTAGGTCCCGAAGCCCCACCAAGTCTAGCAGCGAGACCATCACGCCTGAGATGCTCAGTCTATTGAAACAATTGTCCGATTCCGTAGCTAACCTATCCAAACGAGTGGAGTCTATGGAAGCACGAACCCCACCATCGCGGACACCTCCTTTAAGAACCAACTATGAGTTTGGCGGTCCCTCACACGTTACTAGAGAGCCGGATCATCCGGATCAAGGTAATTTACAGTCCAATGTCCTCCCTAATGCTTCTAACATGCCACCATTTGTTGATAACTTTCAACGACGGAATGAAGCTCCTTTTGAGGATCATACTTGGGAAGAGTACAATCGACCATTCCAACAGCCAAGGCAAGGACGAGAACATGATAATCTACGGCCCTATCAAGAGCAAGACGGTCTCGGCAAAGTCAAAATCAAAATTCCTGTCTTTGAAGGAAAGTATGATCCCGACGTCTACACGGAGTGGGAAACTAAAGTTGAGCAGATCTGGTTGTGTCATAACTTCAGCGAGCCTAGGAAGGTTCAGCTAGCGATCTCGAGTTCCAAGGCTATGCCTTGGTATGGTGGGATCACGTAGTCAAAGAAAGAGTGCGAACATTGGATCCTCAAATCACCACATGGGAGCATATGAAGGCACTAATGAGGTGATGAAGGGTCATCCGAGCTAGCTCCATCTTCAACACCACAAGGAGCCCTAACAAGAGCTCAAGCCAAACGCCAAGCGGAGATGGATGCTATCTTTCTTGCCATGGTTCAAGAAGCTCACCCAAGCTCACCTCCAATGAGTCCAAGGCCCGTCATGATGCTTAGCCACATTGGGCCAGCCAAGAAGAAGTCGAATGGAGCATAGGTGAGCCTCACGTGTGCATGTGCATGGATGAAGGCGTGAGCAAGGACGCGTGAGCAAGGCTGGCGTGAAGCTAGTTAGAGAGTGTTAAATAAAGCCTAGAATTAGTCTATTTTATGGTTTTATTTAAAACACTCTAATTTGTAATTATTGTATTTATTTCTTTTCTATTTTTAGGAGAGAAGGTCTAGGTTGTATATAAACCTTTCTCTCTTCATTTTGTGCATCAGAATATGTTAAACACATTGCCTAAGTGCCAAATTCAATTCCTTTGAGTTCAGCCTCTTGTCTTGTGAGAATTGTGGTGTTTGCATAGATTTCTCGTTCTTGTGTGTGTCAATCTCCTTCGGGTTGGTGCTACAAGTCGAATTGAAGCAACCTCTTCGTGCCTTCGATAACTCTAGATCGATTATGTGAAGTTGTAAGAAGCGGGGTCAAATCGTCATCGGTTTGGTTCTTGGATAATCGAATCCAAGGGTTCTATCGTTTGTTCCTTTCGGTTCTTCTTCCTATTCCGTTTTCCTTCTTGATTTGCACGTTTTCCTTGCATCTTGTTTGCTGAATTTCGGTTGCTTTTATTCCCGAAAACAGGTTGCTCGTCTAGATCCGTTCTTCGCGGCTAATCCCCGTATCAATTGGTATCAGAGCTAATTGACGTTCAACCTACAAAAAGAGTCGGTAAATCATTCAAAAACCAAAAGTGTCTCGTTTTCTTGTTTGAGTCTTGTTTTGTTTTGAGTCTATTGCCATTGTCATTTCTATTCCAAGTTTTTTATTGAACTAACAAGTTTGTTGCTTTGTTTGTGAATCTTGGACGCCAGCACCACTCCCACACCACGCCTACACCGCGCCTACCACGCCGCCACCTGCCTTGTCCCACGTCCAAACACCACACTAAACAAACCCTAAATTTTCAAAAAAAAAAAAACAGAAGAAGGCTGATCCGTCCAGCCTATTTTCCAGCCCCTCTCTCCTCCACACTTTCAGCCTATTTTTTTTTAATTTTCACCCTTGGTTAGCTATTTACTTGGTCAACTCTATCCTCTTACAACTAATTATATTTTCTTAGCATTTTTGTTTTATTTTTCTTTAATTCCAGCAGTAAGTTAAAAAAAAGAAAAGAAAGGAAAATCTGAATTCAAAAAAAAAAAAGAAAGAAAGAAAAGAAAAAGAAAAGAAAAGAAGCTCATCTCACTCTTGTTTTATTTCATAGTTTGTAATAGTTGAAGTTGTGCTTGCTAAGTGTTATTGTTCAGCAACCAAAGAGGATTACAAAGGAGCTCATCTCACTCAAAAGTTGTGCTTGCTAAGTGTTATTGTTCATCAACCAAAAGGGACTACAAAGGAGCTCATCTCACTCAAAGGGACCAAGCCATTCACGCCTAGCTTCACCCTAGCCTAGCCACGCCTTGGCCCTCGCCTAGCTCACTTCACTCGAGCCACGCCTTAGCCTTTACCAGCCCTTCTACACACACCTTCGGTGTCCAAGGTTTGCTTGCTTAGGCTTGACGAGTAAGTTCTTTCAAGGCTTATCTTGAGTTCAAATTTTGAGTCCATACTCAGTTGCATATAACATTCGTGCAACTTGTCCTTTCTGTTTTGAGTCTTTTCTTCTTTTTTATTGAGTCAAACACGTTTTTAAGGTGATTGAAATCGAATTTCGCTTCTACTTTAAAGCTTTTGTTTGGCTAAGTATTGAACTCACGTGAGGTTTTTGACTAATACAAGACGAGCCATCAACAAGCTTGTTGAGCACCACTAGAGAGTGAGAGTTTGCTTTCGAGTGATACACTTGTGAGGCATTTTTGTTTTAGCTAACCTAACGTGTTTGAGTGTTTTATTGTCTTTGAACAATGTCAGGAACTCCCACAGGTACGCCAAGCCCCGAGCCTATCACCCCGGAGTTGTTTAACCTTATCAAGGGCTTGAAAGATAGCATTGAAGGGTTAACTACAAGGTTGTCCAACTTGGAGGCGTCTAAGGTAGTTTTGGAGCCTCGGCCACTAGGAGGCAACATGCAGGTAGGAGACCACTCGAGGGCTCAACAACAAGGGCAAGACCGAATACCACTCCAAAGCCAACAAGAGCCATTTCAAGCAGCCCGGTACTCTAATGCCACGCAGCCCTCTCGGAATGTCCAAGGCTAAGGCCACACTATGTCCCAACCTGGATGGGGCAATCTTGCTTTCGAGGAACACATTTCTATGCATTCTTCTCCCCTTATACATGATAATTTGCATAACTATCCTCAACAGTTTCAGAATCAAGCTTATGAGCAGGATGAGGACGGTGATGAAGATGATGAGGAATGGAGGCCAAACGGACGAAGGGAGCGCCAACAGCCCCGGAGACCTCATGGCGGCCGGCGCCAAGACGAGCAGAGGCGTGAGCCCTATGGTGGCCAGCCAAGGAGGGAGCGAGATCCGGAGTATGATGGTTTCGGCAAAGTAAAGGTGAAGATCCCAAGCTTTGAAGGCAAATGTGACCCGGACGTGTGCATGGCTTGGGAGGCGAAGATAGAGCAAATATGGTCATGTCATAACTTTCCCGAGCATAAGAAGGTACATTACGCATCTCTTGAGTTTATTGATTATACTATGATATGGTGGGATGATTTGGTGAAGGAAAGGAGGAGAACTATGGATGCACCGGTAGTTACTTGGGCGCACATGAAGTCCTTGATGAGAGCTCGGTTTGTGCCTCAACATTACACTAGGGAATTGAGGCAAAGGTTGGACAACTTGAGGCAAGGAGCCATGACCGCCGAGGAGACCTATAATGCCATGCAAATGGCCATGGTAAAGGCTAATGTGCGAGAGGATGAAGAGACTACAATGGCTAGGTATCTTCGTATTCTCAATTCAAGTTTTTCTAACGAGATAGATCTTTTTCCCTATAGCTCTATGACAGAATTGCTCCACCTAGCAATCAAAGTAGAAAGGAAAATGAAGGCAAGAAGTCAAGGAGGTAAGGTTGCCTAATGTCCTAGCTCATGGAGGAGCCAAGGAGGTCGGCAACAAGGGAATTACAACCGGGAGGTGCCAAGCAAGGAGAAGCAAGCCCCAGAGCAAGGAGGTCCACGCAAGGTCCTTATGCAGCCCCTACCAAGCCCACGCCTACACTACCTAAAGGCACTCAAGGGAGTACTTCTAACCCTTCATCTAGAGCTAGGGATATTGTATGTTTTAAGTGCCAAGGAAGAGAGCACATGATGAAGGATTGTCCTAACAAAAGAACTTTGCTAGTTAACCATTTAGGGCAATATGAGTCCGAATCTGAGCATGAGCATGATAATGATGATTTTGAGCTTAATATGCATGATCATGATGATTTGGATGATGATGGGATTAAATATGAGCAAGGAGATTGTTTATTAGCTAAGAGAGTGTTATTTGATCATCCTAGCTCATTCCTAGCTAACACTTCCATGATTTGTGATAAAAGTCTTGAGCATGATAATTCTTTGATAGCTAGGAGAACTTTAAGTGTACAACCTGCCCCTTGTGAAGATAACCAAAGAGAAAACTTGTTTCACACTAGATGCTCGGTTAAAGGAAAGGTTTGTAATGTTATTATTGATGGAGGAAGTTGTTGCAATATTGCTAGCACCGAAATGATATCTAAGTTGCAAATTCCTACATTTTATCACCCTAGGCCATATAAGCTGCATTGGATGAATGAATGTGGTGAGTTAAAGGTTAATAGGCAAGCTAAGATCACTTTTACTTTAGGCCATTATGAAGATACGGTTTTATGTGATTTTGTGCCTATGCAAGCTTATCATGTGTTGTTAGGTCGCCCTTGGCAATATGATAGGAGAGTTATGCATGATGGTTTTACAAATATATATTCTTTTGTATTCAATGGTAAAACTGTGAATCTTAAGCCTATGACTCCCTTGCAGATTGCGGAGGCATTTGAGAAGAAGAAGGCAAGTGAGCAAGAGCAAGGACCAGCTAAGAAGGGGAGCAAGCCGTCGAGCCAAGACCCCTCCCTAGCCACGCCTTCTAACCACCAACCTAGCATCCTTGTGTGCACGGCCACAAAACAGCCCACAACAGCCTTGTTAGCTTCCAAACTTGAGCTACAAAATGACTACCTACCCTTAGACACCACCTTGATGATGTTGTGTAAGGAGCTCACCTTGATGAGTGATGAAGCCAAGGCTAGCTTACCACCTACTATCTCAACCATCCTTGAGGAGTTTAAGGATGTGTTTCAGGAAGAAATACCACATGGCCATCCACCTTTGAGAGGTATTGAGCACCAAATTGACATTATCCCCGGCGCCACACTCCCAAATAGACCAGCCTACCGAATGAACCCAAAGGAGAGTCAAGAGATCCAAGCACAAGTTCAAGACCTCCTAGACAAGGGCTGCGTGAGGGAGAGCTTAAGTCCGTGCGCCGTGCCCGTGCTCTTGGTGCCTAAGAAGGACAACACATAGAGGATGTGTGTTGATTGTCGAGCTATCAACAACATCACCATCAAGTACCGCCACCCTATTCCCCGCCTAGATGACAGTCTTGATGAGCTACATGGCGCCACCACCTTTAGCAAGATAGACCTACGGAGTGGCTACCATCAAATTCGAATGAAGGAGGGGGACGAGTGAAAAACGGCCTTCAAAACTAAGTTTGGTTTGTATGAGTGGCTTGTTATGCCATTTGGGTTAACTAATGCTCTTTCTACTTTTATGCGCTTAATGAACTATGTTTTGAGACATTTTATAGGGAAGTTTGTTGTAGTGTACTTTGATGATATTTTAATCTATAGTAGGTCCCTAGAGGAGCATGAAGCACATCTAAGGGAAGTACTTCTTACCCTTAGGGCTGAACACTTGTATGCTAATCTTAAGAAATGTAGTTTTTGCACTAATGAGGTTATATTTCTTGGTTTTGTAGTGACTACACAAGGCCTACAACTGGATGAGGAGAAGATTAGAGCAATCAAAGATTGGCCCACGCGAACATCCATCAGCCAAATAAGAAGTTTCCATGGGCTTGCAAGCTTCTATAGGCGCTTTGTGAGAGACTTTAGTACCATTGTTGTGCCCTTGACGGAAATTTGCAAGAAGCATGCGCCATTTGTATGGGAGGAGGCGCAAGAACGTGCCTTTAGCAAGCTGAAATTGGTCTTAACCGAGGCGCCCTTGCTAGCTCTTCCCGACTTCACTAGGCCCTTTGAAGTGGAGTGTGACACCTCGGGCATTGGCATAGGCGGCGTGCTCATGCAAGAAGGTAAGCCTATTGCCTTCTTTAGTGAAAAGCTCAAAGGAGCATGTCTTAATTACTCTATCTATGATAAAGAGTTATATGCTTTGTTTAGAGTGGTTAAGACATGGCAACACTACTTGTGGCCTAGAGAGTTTATTTTGCATTCCGATCATGAGTCTTTGAAGCATTTTCGGAGTCAAGATAAACTAGATAGGAGGCATGGTAGGTGGATGGAATTTATTGAGACTTTTCCTTATGTTATCAAGTATATAAAAAGGGAAAAGAAAATGTAGTGGCGGATGCCCTTTCTAGGAGGCACACATTGTTGACTACATTGGATGCTAAGGTATTAGGCTTTGTTTACATTAAGGAGCTCTATGAATCTGATCTTGATTTTGGTGATACATATAAGCTATGTGTGCAAAAAGGTTCCTTAGATAAATACTATTTGTTTGAGGGATTTTTGTTTCGAATTGATAAGGTGTGCATACCTAGGTGTTCCCTTCGATTGTTGTTAGTAGAGGAAGCCCATAAAGGAGGTTTAATGGGTCATTTTGGGAAGGATAAAACTTATGCTATGCTGCACTCACACTTTTATTGGCCACACATGCTTAGGGATGTTGAAAATGTGCTTAAAAGATGCTTATAATGCCTTAGAGCTAAATCTAAAGTGAAGCCTCATGGATTGTACACACCTTTGCCCATCCCAAGAGCCCCTTGGGAAGACATTAGTATGGACTTTATTGTGGGATTGCCTAGGACTAAAAGAGGTAGGGACTCGATTTTTGTGGTTGTAGATTGTTTCTCAAAAATGGCTCACTTTATTGCTTGTCACAAAACTGATGATGCAGCCAATGTAGCTAATCTAGTTCTTAAGTTATTTTTGGAAGACTCTTTGGAGAAAGCTAGGCACGAAATTGTTATTTTCTACATCAAGCCATCCCCAAACTGATGGGCAAACGGAAGTAACTAATAGGACTTTAGCCACACTTTTAAGGGCTGTTATCAAAAAGAATCTAAAGGAATGGGAGGATGTCTTGTCACATGTTGAATTTGCCTATAATAGAGTTGTGCATTCGTCTACTTCCATCTCTCCATTTGAGTGTGTTTATGGTTTTAATCCACTAACCCCTTTTGATCTTACACCGTTGCCTAAGAAGGAGCGAGTGGATTTAAGTGCTAAAACGCAGGTTGAACACATCAACTACATAGGAGGATAAGGATTAAGCTTGAGGAGAAAGGCAAATACAATGCAGCCAAGGCAAACCAAGGAAGGAAGAAGGTTACATTTGAGGCCGGTGACCTTGTATGGCTACACTTGAGGAAGGAGAGGTTTCAACAACTTCGGAAGTCCAAGCTCTCTCCAAGAGGAAACGAGCCTTTCAAGGTGCTACACAAGGATGGTGACAATGCCTATGTGCTAGACTTGCCGGACGACTATGCTTGTGATCGCACATTCATTGTGAGGGATCTAAGCCCTTTTCCACCCCTTAGTGATGATCATGGAAATTCGAGGTCGAATTCTTTTAAAGAAGGGGAGAATGATGAAGGGTCATCCGAGCTAGCTCCATCTTCAACACCACAAGGAGCCCTAACAAGAGCTCAAGCCAAACGCCAAGCGGAGATGGATGCTATCTTTCTTGCCATGGTTCAAGAAGCTCACCCAAGCTCACCTCCAATGAGTCCAAGGCCCGTCATGATGCTTAGCCACATTGGGCCAGCCAAGAAGAAGTCGAATGGAGCATAGGAGAGCCTCACGTGTGCATGTGAATGGATGAAGGCGTGAGCAAGGAGGCGTGAGCAAGGCTGGCGTGAAGCTAGTTAGAGAGTGTGAAATAAAGCCTAGAATTAGTCTATTTTATGGTTTTATTTAAAACACTCTAATTTGTAATTATTGTATTTATTTCTTTTCTATTTTTAGGAGAGAAGGTCTAGGTTGTATATAAACCTTTCTCTCTTCATTTTGTGCATCAGAATACGTTAAACACATTGCCTAAGTGCCAAATTCAATTCCTTTGAGTTCAGCCTCTTGTCTTGTGAGAATTGTGGTGTTTGCGTAGCTTTCTCGTTCTTGTGTGTGTCAATCTCCTTCGGGTTGGTGCTACAAGTCGAATTGAAGCAACCTCTTCGTGCCTTCGATAACTCTAGATCAATTCTGTGAAGTTGTAAGAAGCGGGGTCGAATCGTCATCGGTTTGGTTCTTGGATAATCGAATCCAAGGGTTCTATCGTTTGTTCTTTTCGGTTCTTCTTCCTATTCCGTTTTCCCTCTTGCTTTGCACGTTTTCCTTGCATCTTGTTTGCTGAATTTCGTTTGCTTTTATTCCCGAAAACAGGTTGCTCGTCTAGATCCGTTCTTCGTGGTTAATCCCCGTATCATGAGGTCTCGATTTGTCCCACCTCACTATACCCGAGAGCTTCGACAACGGCTGGAAAATTTGTGACAAGGCTCTCTTAGCGCTGAGGAAGCCTATACCAATATGCAAGTTGCTATGGTGAAGGTCAACGTTCTAGAGGATGAGGAAAATACTATGGCTAGGTATCTTCATATTCTTAACTCTAATTTGGCTAATGAAGTTGATATGTATCCATACAGCACCATGGTGCAGTTACTACACTTGGCCATCAAGGTGGAAAGGAAGACTAATATGCGAAACCGGGAACACAAGCCACCTCATGGGACGCCCAACGCTTGGAAATCACAAGGAAACCGGCTGCCTATCCACAACAGGGATCAAGGAGGCCAGAAGGAGGAGAGAAAGTTGGCACCTATGAGCCAAGAAGGCCAACGAAGGTCTTCTACACCGTCCACTACACCACGATCCTTGAATGAGCCTTCAAGTGGTCATCGAGGGAGTACTCCTACCTCTAACTCTAGAACTAGGGACATTGTGTGTTTTAAATGCCAAGATAGAGAACACATGAGTAGGGAATGTCCTAATAGACGCACTTTGATCATAAATCATCTAGGAGAATATGAGAGTGAGGATGATACAGAATTGTCCGTGATTGAGTCGATCTAGGTACAATGATCTCGAATCCGGCTGAATGAGGCGAATCCAGAATGCGGAATGAAACGTAGATGGTGAATGGCGCAGGAAGGTGTAGAGAAGAACCAAAGAGAGTCAACGAAGGAACCAAGGCTGAAGAGCCAAAACCCCCACTCGTGAATGCCCTAGACCCGTCTCCAATACAACTATACACTAGCTCCGACTGGACTAGCACAAAGAGGGACTCGTGAAGGCTCGAAGCACCAATCCGAAGGCGGTTGATACGAACAAGCTCAGCCAAGCAAACAACAGCAATGCCAACCAAAACCCCTCTTGTTCTTTGATTGATTTTATGAATGATTACAAATGTAATTCTAAGCAATGAAAATAACAATTTTCACTAAGATTGACCTTAGGAGTGGCTACCATCAAATTAGAATGAGGGAAGGGGACGAATGGAAAACAACTTTTAAAACCAAATTTGGTCTCTATGAGTGGCTAGTAATGCCTTTTGGCTTAACTAATGCTCCTAGTACTTTCATGAGATTAATGAATCATATTTTGAGACCTTATATTGGTTTATTTGTTGTAGTCTGCTTTGACGACATTCTTATCTATAGTAAGACTTTAAAGGAGCATGAAAATCATTTGAGAGATGTGCTTGCTACATTGCATATAGAATACTTGTATGCTAATATTAAAAAATGTGATTTCTATACTAACCGAGTGATTTTCCTTGGTTTTGTAGTAAGTGCCAATGGTTTGCAAGTGGATGACGATAAGGTTAAGGCAATCAATGAATGGCCCATTCCTAGGTCGGTTGGTGAAGTAAGGAGTTTCCATGGCCTAGCTACATTATATAGAAGATTTGTGAAGGATTTTATTACCATTGCAGCACCACTCACGGCCTTGACCAAAAAGAAGGTTCCTTTTGAGTGGAATGAACCTCAGCAAAGAGCATTTGAAGAACTCAAGAAACATCTCACACACGCACCACTACTTGCTCTACCGGACTTCACTAAACCCTTTGAGGTTGAATGTGACGCATCCGGCATTGGTATTGGCGGCGTCCTTATGCAAGACGGTAAGCCTCTAGCTTTCTTTAGTGAAAAATTGAAGGGTGCATGCTTAAACTATTCAACGTATGACAAGGAATTGTATGCCTTTTTTAGAGTACTCAAAACATGGCAACATTACCTTTGGCCCCAAGAGTTTGTTTTGAAAACCGATCATGATTCACTTAGACACTTTAGGAGCCAAGATAAGCTAGATAGGCGGCATGGTAGGTGGATGGAGTTCATAGAAACCTTTCCTTACATTATCAAGTATAAGAAGGGAAAGGATAATGTCGTAGCGGATGCTTTGTCTAGGAGATACACCTTAATCACCACCTTGGATTCTAGGATGTTAGGTTTTACTTACATTAAAGAATTATATGTGGATGATGCTGAATTTGGGAAGATATTTCATAGATGCACTACTCAAGGCCCTTATGATAAGTATTTTGTGTTTGAAGGTTTCTTGTTTAAAGTGGATAAAATTTGCATACCTAGATGTTCCCTTAGGATCTTATTAGTGGAAGAAGCACATAAAGGAGGTTTAATGGGGCGTTTTGGGAGGGACAAAACCTATCACATGTTGCAAACTCACTTTTATTGGCCTCATATGTTAAGGGATGTAGAACACATGCTGAAAAGGTGCATTGAATGTCTTAAGGCCAAAGTTAGGGTACAACCCCACGGGCTGTATACACCCTTACCGATGCCTAGTTGCCCTTGGGAAGATATAAGTATGGATTTCATTGTTGGACTACCTAGGACTAAGAAAGGAAGATATTCTATTTTTGTGGTGGTAGATAGATTCTCTAAAATGGCACATTTTATTCCATGTCATAAAACTGATGATGCCTATAATGTTGCTAACCTTTTCTTTAAGAAAATAGTGAGATTACATGGAATACCTAAAACCATTGTTAGTGATAGGGATGTCAAGTTTTTGAGTTTCTTTTGGAAAATGCTTTGGGGAAAAATGGGCACTAGATTACTATTCTCGACCTCTAGTCATCCCCAAACAGATGGGCAAACGGAAGTCACCAATAGGACCCTAACGACCCTCCTTAGAACCATGTTGAAAGATAACTTAAAAGAATGGGAAGATATGTTACCACATATCGAGTTTTCTTATAATCGCACCATGCATTCTTCCACTTTGTTATCACCTTTCAAATGTGTTTATGGATTTAACCCTTTAACTCCTTTGGACTTATTACCGATTCCTCGAAAGGATCGAGTAGCTTTTGATGCTTTGGAACAGGCAGACTACATTAAGGAACTTCATGCCAAGACCAAGGCTACACTTGATAAGAAGGGCGTTGAAACTGCAGCTCGGAATAACAAAGGACGTCGGAAGATGGTTTTCCAACCCGGCGACCTAGTTTGCCTACATCTAAGGAAAGAGCGGTTTCCGGCAAAACGCCATTCCAAGCTAGCCCCACGGGGTGATGGACCATTCAAAGTCCTACACCGGATTAACGATAACGCATATGTGTTGGACTTACCGGAAGAATATGGAGTTAGTACCACTTTTAACGTAGGAGATTTGAGCCCCTGTGAAGGAGAGTCGGAACAAGATGAAAATTCGGGGTTGAATTCTTTCCAAGAAAGAGTGGATGATGTAGGACCATTACATGGAATATATCAAGGACCCATTACTAGGGCAAGAGCTAAGGAGATCCAAGAAGTTACGTCAAGGGAAGTGCTATTGCTTGGCACCATGCGTGAACCATTTAACTTCCATACATCATGTGTTAATCTCTTGGTGAATGCAAGAGCAAGCAAGCAAAGGGAAGAGACCATGCAGACGTTAGAACAACAAGAGCTGGATCATATAGTCACGCCAGCAAGCTCGACGTTGCTCACTTCCCAGGCGGCCCAAGAGAGTAACCAGCTCCCTCAGCCGGATCATCCATTTGGGCTCTTAAAAACCGTCCAACTCACTCATGGATCTGTTTGAATAAGTCAGTCCATTTCTTTCAGTCGGATCATCCATTTGGGCTCTAAACCGTCCAAAAACACTCATGGAGCTGCTTTGAATAAGTCAGCCTATTTTGATGTTGATTAGTTGTTTGTTAAGTTGTTAGCTACATTTGTGGAAGCTCTCTTGTTACCACCTTCCACAAATGTTTTAGTTTTCTTTTCTTTATTTTGTCTAGATAAAAGAGTTTATATATAGTCTCTTTAGCTGCTGAATAGGGTACGTTTTATTTTTTGCTAAGACATATCGTTTGTAATCATTCACAAAATCAATCAAAGAACAAGAGAGTTTTTGGTTGGCATTGTCGTTGTTTGCTTGGCTGAGCTTGTTCGTGTCAACCGCCTTCGGATTGGTGCTTCGAGCCTTCACGAGTCCCTCTTTGTGCTAGTCCAGCCGGAGCTAGTGTAAAGTTGTATTGGAGACGGGTCTAGGGCATTCACGAAGCGGGGTCTTGGCTCTTCACCCTTGGTTCTTTTCGTTGACTCTCTTTGGTTCTTCTCTACATCTTCCTGCGTCCGTTCACTCTCCACGTCTCATTCAGCCGGATTCGGGATCATTGTACCTAGATCGACTAATCCACGGACTAATACCGTATCAACTATGAACACCAAATAGATCTTATTCCCGGTGCTACACTCCCAAACCGTCCAGCCTATAGGATGAACCCTAAGGAGAGCCAAGAGATCCAAAACCAAGTCCAAGAACTCCTAGATAAGGGTTATTTAAAGGAGAGTTTGAGTACTAGTGCCGTTCCCGTCCTCTTAGTGCCTAAGAAGGACAATACATGGAGGATGTGTGTTGATTGTAGAGCCATCAACAACATCACCATTAAGTACCGCCATCCTATCCCACGTTTAGATGACATGTTAGATGAGTTGAATGGAGCCACATTGTTCTCTAAGATAGATCTTAGGAGTGGTTATCACCAAATCAAAATGAGGAAGGGAGATGAGTGGAAAACGGCATTCAAGACCAAGTTTGGTCTTTATGAGTGGCTAGTGATGTCATTTGGTTTAACCAATGCTCCTAGCACATTTATGAGATTGATGAATCACGTGTTGAGACACTACATTGTTAGGTTTGTTGTGGTTTACTTTGATGACATCCTCATCTATAGTAAGTCACTTGAAGAGCATGAGGGACATTTGAGGGAAGTACTTGCAACTCTTAGAATTGAATATTTGTTTGCTAATTTGAAGAAATGTGAGTTTAGTACTAATCAAGTTGTTTTTCTTGGTTTTGTAGTGAGCACAAGAGGTCTAGAGGTGGATGGAGAGAAGATCAAGGCAATCCAGGAATGGCCTACTCCCACAACCGTCGGTCAATTGAGGAGTTTCCACGGCCTAGCAACCTTCTATAGACATTTTGTGCAAGATTTCAGCACCATAGCAGCCCCACTCACGTCCTTGACAAAGAAGAAGGTGCCATTTGTGTGGGAAGATGCTCAAGAGAAGGCGTTTAAGGAGTTGAAGTGGCGGCTGTCCCATGCACCTCTCCTAGCCCTTCCGGACTTCACAAAACCTTTTGAGGTCGAGTGTGATACTTCGGGTATTGGCATTGGAGGAGTACTCATGCAACAGGGTAAGCCACTAGCCTTCTTTAGTGAGAAATTAAAGGGAGCATGTTTAAACTACTCGACCTATGATAAAGAACTTTATGCATTGTTTAGAGTATTAAAAACATGGCAGCATTATTTATGACCTAGTGAGTTTGTCCTACATACCGATCATGAGTCCTTAAGACATTTTAGGAGTCAAGATAAGTTAGATAGGAGACATGGTATATGGATGGAGTTTATAGAAACTTTTCCTTATATCATAAAGTATAAAAAGGGCAAGGATAATGTTATAGTAGATGCTCTCTTTAGGAGACATTCTTTAATCACAACTATGGATTCTAAGGTCTTAGGTTTCTATTATATTAAGGATTTATATGTTGATGATTCTGATTTTGGAGACATATTTAAGCAATTTGCAACTAGAGGAGCCTTTGATAAGTATTACTTGTTTGAGGGTTTTCTATTTAGAGTTGATAAAGTGTGCATTCCTAACTGTTCCCTTAGGTTATTACTTGTTCAGAAAGCCCATATGAGAGGCTTAATGGGGCATTTTGGGAGAGATAAGACTTATCATATGCTGCATTCACATTTTTATTGGCCTCATATGCTTAGAGATGTAGAGAACTTGCTTAGAGATGTTTTGTGTGTTTAAAGGCTAAGGCTAGATTGAAACCTCATGGATTGTATACCCCCTTACCCACGCCTAAGTCACCTTGGGAGGATATTAGTATGGACTTCATTGTTGGGTTACCTAGGACTAAGAAGGGGAGAGATTCGATTTTTGTGGTAGTAGATCGATTTTCTAAAATGGCTCATTTTATTGCTTGCCATAAGACTGATGATGCTTATAATGTAGCTAACTTGTTCTTTTGGGAAATTGTTAGATTACATGGAGTACCTAGGACTATAGTGAGTGATAGGGATGTTAAGTTTCTTAGTTTCTTTTGGAAAACTCTTTGGGGTAAATTAGGGACGAAGTTGCTGTTTTCGACTTCTAGTCATCCTCAAACGGATGGTCAAACCGAAGTAACTAAAAGGACGTTAACAACCATTTTGAGGGCTGTTTTAAAAGATAATTTGAAAGCTTGGGAAGATGTCTTGCCTCATGTTGAATTTGCATATAATCGTACATTACATTCTTCTACTAATCTAACTCCTTTTGTGTAATAGCTAGGATTTCGAATTCTAATTAATGTTGATTAACGTTGATAGTAATTAACATATAACTCGCGAAGACTTCGCAAGTGATGAGTAAGAGTCCCACCGTTATGTTCCTGGCGTAATTTTGGACGTTTGGGGAAATTTTTACTTTTTCTCACGGGTAATTATTTTTACCCTCCGGTGTTATTTGGAGCATTTGGGAGCTCCAATGAATAAAAATGCAGTTGAGAGAAATGATCATGACATCGGATATGTCCTAGATATGAAATAACATGGAGAGGCAAAACGGCCAAAAGAGTCGCTATTTCGTTTCTTAACAGCTAAGAAAGACGGCTTAGGAATACACGTTTTCCGAGGCAGTTGTGGAATAATTATCCCTACAATATTCCAGATTTGATGTTCCAATCTCGAGAAGTTTGGAGAAAGAGGTTCGACCCGCCTTTGGATCGATTAAAGGATAATTATCGACTTTACAAAAGGATAATTATCGTCTTCACTATAAATAGCGGAAAATCCTTTATTAATTCATTTCCTTTCACGTTTCCTCGTAAAAGCTCTGATTTCTCTCAACCTTCAAACTCAGATCTACTCTCCGTTTTTAATCCGATTTCAATTCCGTTTGAGTTTCTGGATTCCTCTCTTCATTCTCTTCATAACAGTACCGAGTTTCTGCATTTCCGAGTATATGGAGGGCTGGTCGAGCATATATGTCACCAGGACGGTTCCGTCGCTCAGATTCCGATGAATTTGATGATATCCATGCGTAGCCTGCGTCGTTGTGATTCCGAATCTTCTTTCAGATCGTCAATCGGGTTAGTAACAAATAAGTTATGAATTTATTCGTTTTCCGTACTGCGATTTGGCCTAAATTGAGTTTAGGCTTGTCAAATAGGACAATTAGAAATTCCATTATGGTCGTTATATTATTCTGTGATTATGGGTTGTTTGTTTGATGAAATCTGATGACAGGGGGTTTAGAAATTGTCTGCGGGCAAAACGTTATTCTGGCAAAATCTAATTAATTAATTAATTAAAGGTTAATTAATTAAATTTGGTTAGAATTGAGATTAAGGAATGTTGATTAGATACTACATTGAGATTTGAGGAATTGTAAGTTATGTTGAGATATTGAGGTTTAGTTGGTTGTGAGGCTTATAGATTGATTATGATCCTTATGGATCCCTTGGGTCTAGATGTAACCTTTTTGATTGATAGGAGTATTGATATCTCTTTATGCCTTGTTATTAGGCAATGTCCCTCTCAAGATTGGAGGTTGATCGTGGTTATGATTGTACGAGGTTGAGGTAAGTCCGTAGGACTTACTTAGCTACCATCCCTATATTGGGTGTTTGCATGAGTGGTGTGTGCTTTATATGTTTGCTATGATAGCATGAGTTGTCGTTTTTATCGACCTATGTTCTATTGACTGTCCCACTGCGTGGCTGTGATAACCTTTCCCTTTCATCCCGCCGTGGAGTCTGGGAGGTTCTCTGATGTCGGGCCAGACTGGTTTACAGGAAGGGCGCAATCCACTCCCATAGTGTACACGGATTGTGTGACCGATACTCGTACAGCTGGACATTGTACTCAGAGGCGGGGATGTATCGGTCCTCGTGTCACATACTTTCATCTATCTATATATATACGGTTTTTGAGTGAATGGTTATTATATAAAGATAATAAATGGGTAAATGTGTGATAACATGTTGAGGTGTTTATCTTTCATGATTGTGTTTGTGCTTATGCATTACCTCATATATGTATGGTTAGCTAACGGTTTCATACCGTGTTGTAGATGTTTACAGGTTAGGCGCTACTGGGTGATCTGGCAGGGTGACAGGCCGAGGACTCTCGTACATTAGGTGGTTGGTTTGGGTTGGTTGTGTTCCCCTCCTGCGTAAGGATGTTCTTTTGTACCTCCTGTGTGAGGTTGTCGTTTTATATACTCGGCTATGTTGTTGTTTACTTTGGGTTGTACAGTTTATACTGTTTTATGTATTTTTTTTATATCTGTCAGTGCCATGTTGTAAGGTCCAGTGAACTTGTTGTCAGGCTAGGGTCAGGATCCATTGTGAGATCCTAGCCCAATATGACATCCCGAGTCCCGCGGATTCGGGGTGTTACATTTTGAGTGTGTCTATGGGTTGAATCCTTTGACCCCTTTTGATCTTAAATCGTTGCCCATAGCGGAGCAAGTAGATTTTAATGCAGAAAAACAGGTGGAGATCATCAAGGAACTACATGAAAGGACACGCAAAAGGCTAGAGGAGAAGGGGAGGCAAGTGGCGTCCAAGGCTAATAGGAACCGAAAGCAAGTGTTGTTCGAATCGGGAGACCTCGTGTGGCTGCATTTAAGGAAGGATAGGTTCCCGGAAAGGCGCAAGTCCAAGCTATCACCTAGGGGAGACGGACCATTCAAAGTAATACGTAAGGTTGGCAACAATGCTTATGTACTAGAGCTTCCGGAGGACTATAGAGTGAGCCCTACTTTCAACGTAGGAGATCTAAGTCCCTTTGAGTCAAGTGATGCGGATGGTGATGATTCGAGGACGAATCCTTCCCAAGAAGGGGAGTATGATGAGGGACCATCACCAACAGCCCCTACTAGTCCTACAATGCAAAGGCCAATCACTAGATCAAGGGCAAGAGCAATTCAAGAGGAGGTGTCCAACTTGTTGGTGTCCTTAGCTCCTAAGGAGACCATTAAAGATCCATTGCTGACTGAGGCTTCCTTAGTCACGTTAATGACGATTCCCGATGACTTGGACGTGGAAGGGAGACCATGCACACGTGATTTGGAGCCATGCAAGAGCAAAGAAGAGACACTTGTTCCGGAATTGCAAGAAATGGAAGATTGAGGCTTTTGGAGCTTCTTTTGTATTTTATATCATCTTTTGGTATAAAATGAAAGACTTTTTATAACCTTTAGGTTCAAAACATTTTAAGGGTTATTTTTATTTGTTTTAGTTGTTTTAGTTGTTTTTATTTGTTTTAGTTGTTTTATTTTGTTTTATTGTCTTTTTGACAAATGTTATTCCTTTAGGTTCAAAACATGGCGTCACCACCTTTAGCAAGATAGACCTACGGAGTGGCTACCATCAAATTCGAATGAAGGAGGGGGACGAGTGAAAAACGGCCTTCAAAACTAAGTTTGGTTTGTATGAATGGCTTGTTATGCCATTTGGGTTAACTAATGCTCCTTCTACTTTTATGCGCTTAATGAACTATGTTTTGAGACATTTTATAGGGAAGTTTGTTGTAGTATACTTTGATGATATTTTAATCTATAGCAGGTCCCTAGAGGAGCATGAAGCACATCTAAGGGAAGTAGTTCTTACCCTTAGGGCTGAACACTTGTATGCTAATCTTAAGAAATGTAGTTTTTGCACTAATGAGGTTATATTTCTTGGTTTTGTAGTGACTACACAAGGCCTACAACTGGATGAGGAGAAGATTAGAGCAACCAAAGATTGGCCCACGCCAACATCCATTAGCCAAGTAAGAAGTTTCCATGGGCTTGCAAGCTTCTATATGCGCTTTGTGAGAGACTTTAGTACCATTGCTGCGCCCTTGACGGAAATTTGCAAGAAGCATGCGCCATTTGTGTGGGAGGAGGCGCAAGAACGTGCCTTTAGCAAGCTGAAATTGGTCCTAACCGAGGCGCCCTTGCTAGCTCTTCCCGACTTCACTAGGCCCTTTGAAGTGGAGTGTGACGCCTCGGGCATTGGCATAGGCGGCGTGCTCATGCAAGAAGGTAAGCCTATTGCCTTTTTTAGTGAAAAGCTCAAAGGAGCATGTCTTAATTACTCTACCTATGATAAAGAGTTATATGCTTTGTTTAGAGTGCTTAAGACATGGCAACACTACTTGTGGCATAGAGAGTTTATTTTGCATTCCGATCATGAGTCTTTGAAGCATTTTTGGAGTCAAGATAAACTAGATAGGAGGCATGGTAGGTGGATGGAATTTATTGAGACTTTTCCCTATGTTATCAAGTATAAAAAGGGAAAAGACAATGTAGTGGTGGATGCCCTCTCTAGGAGGCACACATTGTTGACTACATTGGATGCTAAGGTATTAGGCTTTGTTTACATTAAGGAGCTCTATGAATCTGATCTTGATTTTGGTGATACATATAAGTTATGTGTGCAAAAAGGTTCCCTAGATAAATACTATTTGTTTGAGGGATTTTTGTTTCGAATTGATAAGGTGTGCATACCTAGGTGTTCCCTTCGATTGTTGTTAGTAGAGGAAGCCCATAAAGGAGGTTTAATGGGTCATTTTGGGAGGGATAAAACTTATGCTATGCTGCACTCACACTTTTATTGGCCACACATGCTTAGAGATGTTGAAAATATGCTTAAAAGATGCTTAGAATGCCTTAGAGCTAAATCTAAAGTGAAGCCTCATGGATTGTACACACCTTTGCCCATCCCAACAGCCCCTTGGGAAGACATTAGTATGGACTTTATTATGGGATTGCCTAGGACTAAAAGAGGTAGGGACTCGATTTTTGTGGTTGTAGATCGTTTCTCAAAAATGGATCACTTTATTGCTTGTCACAAAACTGATGATGCGGCCAATGTAGCTAATCTATTCTTTCGGGAAGTAGTTAGGTTACATGGAATTCCAAGGACAATAGTGAGTGATAGGGATGTTAAGTTCTTAAGTTATTTTTGGAAGACTCTTTGGGGAAAGCTAGGCACGAAATTGCTATTTTCTACATCAAGCCATCCCCAAACTGATGGGCAAACGGAAGTAACTAATAGGACTTTAGCCACACTTTTAAGGGCTGTCATCAAAAAGAATCTAAAGGAATGGGAGGATGTCTTGTCACATGTTGAATTTGCCTATAATAGAGTTGTGCATTCGTCTACTTCCATCTCTCCATTTGAGTGTGTTTATGGTTTTAATCCACTAACCCCTTTTGATCTTACACCGTTGCCTAAGAAGGAGCGAGTGGATTTAAGTGCTAAAACGCAGGTTGAACACATCAACTACATAGGAGGACAAGGATTAAGCTTGAGGAGAAAGGCAAATACAATGCAGCCAAGGCAAACCAAGGAAGGAAGAAGGTTACATTTGAGGCCGGTGACCTTGTATGGCTACACTTGAGGAAGGAGAGGTTTCAACAACTTCGGAAGTCCAAGCTCTCTCCAAGAGGAAACGGGTCTTTCAAGGTGCTACACAAGGATGGTGACAATGCCTATGTGCTAGACTTGCTGGACGACTATGCTTGTGATCCCACATTCAATGTGAGGGATCTAAGCCCTTTTCCACCCCTTAGTGATGATCATGGAAATTCGAGGTCGAATTCTTTTAAAGAAGGGGAGAATGATGAAGGGTCATCCGAGCTAGCTCCATCTTCAACACCACAAGGAGCCCTAACAAGAGCTCAAGCCAAACGCCAAGCGGAGATGGATGCTATCTTTCTTGCCATGGTTCAAGAAGCTCACCCAAGCTCACCTCCAATGAGTCCAAGGCCCGTCATGATGCTTAGCCACATTGGGCCAGCCAAGAAGAAGTCGAATGGAGCATAGGAGAGCCTCACGTGTGCATGTGCATGGATGAAGGCGTGAGCAAGGAGGCGTGAGCAAGGCTGGCGTGAAGCTAGTTAGAGAGTGTTAAATAAAGCCTAGAATTAGTCTATTTTATGGTTTTATTTAAAACACTCTAATTTGTAATTATTGTATTTATTTCTTTTCTATTTTTAGGAGAGAAGGTCTAGGTTGTATATAAACCTTTCTCTCTTCATTTTGTGCATCAGAATACGTTTAACACATTGCCTAAGTGCCAAATTCAATTCCTTTGAGTTCAGCCTCTTGTCTTGTGAGAATTGTGGCGTTTGCATAGCTTTCTCGTTCTTGTGTGTGTCAATCTCCTTCGGGTTGGTGCTACAAGTCGAATTGAAGCAACCTCTTCGTGCCTTCGATAACTCTAGATCGATTCTGTGAAGTTGTAAGAAGCGGGGTCGAATCGTTATCGGTTTGGTTCTTTGATAATCGAATCCAAGGGTTCTATCGTTTTTTCCTTTCGGTTCTTCTTCCTATTCCGTTTTCCCTCTTGCTTTGCACGTTTTCCTTGCATCTTGTTTGCTGAATTTCGTTTGCTTTTATTCCCGAAAACAGGTTGCTCGTCTAGATCCGTTCTTCGCGGCTGATCCCCGTATCATGAGGTCTCGATTCGTCCCACCTCACTATACCCGAGAGCTTCGACAACGGCTGGAAAATTTGAGACAAGGCTCTCTTAGCGCTGAGGAAACCTATACCAATATGCAAGTTGCTATGGTGAAGGACAACGTTCTAGAGGATGAGGAAAATACTATGGCTAGGTATCTTCGTATTCTTAACTCTAATTTGGCTAATGAAGTTGATATGTATCCATACAGCACCATGGAGCAATTACTACACTTGGCCATCAAGGTGGAAAGGAAGACTAAGGTGCGAAACCGGGAACACAAGCCACCTCATGGGACGCCCAACGCTTGGAAATCACAAGGAAACCGGCTGCCTATCCACAGCAGGGATCAAGGAGGCCAGAAGGAGGAGAGAAAGTCGGCACCTATGAGCCAAGAAGGCCAACGAAGGTCTTCTACACCGTCCACTACACCACGATCCTTGAATGAGCCTTCAAGTGGTCATCGAGGGAGTACTCCTACCTCTAACTCTAGAACTAGGGACATTGTGTGTTTTAAATGCCAAGGTAGAGGACACATGAGTAGGGAATGTCCTAATAGACGCACTTTGATCATAAATCATCTAGGAGAATATGAGAGTGAGGATGATGTGGAATTGGATGATGAAAATGCATTAATTGATGACAGTGAGCAAACTGAGAATGATGATTGCATTGAGTATGAACAAGGTGAATCTTTGATAGCTAGGAGAACTTTGCATGTCCAACTAGCACCTTGTGAGGATAACCAACGTGAAAATTTGTTTCATACTAGGTGTAGTATTAAAGGAAAAGTGTGTAATGTGATAATTGATGGGGGAAGTTGTTGCAACATAGCTAGCACTAAAATGGTAAACAAACTACAACTTCTTACATTTTATCACCCTAGGCCATATAAACTACATTGGATGAATGAGTGTGGAGAAGTTAAGGTCAATAAGCAAACTAAGGTCAATATAACATTAGGATCATATGAGGATATTATTACATGTGATGTTCTGCCTATGAATGCTTGTCACTTGTTGCTTGATCGTCCATGGCAATATGATAGGAAAGTTGTACATGATGGGTTTTCTAATAAATATAGCTTTGAGTACAAAGGTAAAACTTTAACACTTAAACCTATGACACCTTTACAAATAGCCGAGTATTATGAGAACAAGAGGGTAGAGCAAGGAACCCCTCAAAAGCCTAAAATGACACGGCCTAAGAGTAAGGAGAACAAAACCCATCAAACACTGTTAGTACAACCAACAAGTAGCTATCTAGAGTCTAGGAATGAATATGTCACTAACTATGCTTCTATGGATGTGCTAATGATGAGTTTGTGTAAATCTCTAGTGACGGTGCCTCATGACTCTAACATTCCACTTCCTAGTTCTATCCAGGGGCTGTTAGACGAGTTTAAGGACGTTTTTCTTGAGGAGGTTCCAGCTGGCTTGCCGCGCATTAGGGGCATTGAACACCAAATAGATTTAATACCCGGAGCCACTCTTCCCAATAGGCCCGCCTATAGGATGAACCCTACGGAAGCCCAGGAAATTCAGAACCAAGTTCAAGCCTTGCTAGATAAAGGGTATGTTTGGGAAAGCCTTAGTCCTTGTGCCGTTCCCGTCCTGCTAGTACCCAAGAAGGATAATACTTGGAGAATGTGTATTGATTGTAGAGCAATCAATAACATTACTATCAAGTATAGACACCCGATTCCCCGTCTAGATGACATGCTTGATGAGTTACATGGAGCTACAATTTTCACTAAGATTGACCTTAGGAGTGGCTACCATCAAATTAGAATGAGGGAAGGGGACGAATGGAAAACAGCTTTTAAAACCAAATTTGGTCTCTATGAGTGGCTAGTAATGCCTTTTGGCTTAACTAATGCTCCTAGTACTTTCATGAGATTAATGAATCATATTTTGAGACCTTATATTGGTTTATTTGTTGTAGTCTGCTTTGATGACATTCTTATCTATAGTAAGACTTTAAAGGAGCATGAAAATCATTTGAGAGATGTGCTTGCTACATTGCGTATAGAATACTTGTATGCTAATATAAAAAAATGTGATTTCTATACTAACCGAGTGATTTTCCTTGGTTTTGTAGTAAGTGCCAATGGTTTGCAAGTGGATGACGATAAGGTTAAGGCAATCAATGAATGGCCCATTCCTAGGTCGGTTGGTGAAGTAAGGAGTTTCCATGGCCTAGCTACATTCTATAGAAGATTTGTGAAGGATTTTATTACCATTGCAGCACCACTCACGGCCTTGACCAAAAAGAAGGTTCCTTTTGAGTGGAATGAACTAAAGAGCATTTGAAGAACTCAAGAAACATCTCACACACGCACCACTACTCGCTCTACCGGACTTCACTAAACCCTTTGAGGTTGAATGCGACGCGCCCGGCATTGGTATTGGCGACATCCTTATGCAAGACGGTAAGCCTCTAGCTTTCTTTAGTGAAAAATTGAAGGGTGCATGCTTAAACTATTCAACGTATGACAAGGAATTGTATGACTTGTTTAGAGTACTCAAAACATGGCAACATTACCTTTGACCCCAAGAGTTTGTTTTGAAAACCGATCATGATTCACTTAGACACTTTAGGAGCCAAGATACGCTAGATAGGCGGCATGGTAGGTGGATGGAGTTCATAAAAACCTTTCCTTACATTATCAAATATAAGAAGGGAAAGGATAATGTCGTAGCGGATGCTTTGTCTAGGAGATACACCTTAATCACCACCTTGGATTCTAGGATGTTAGGTTTTACTTACATTAAAGAATTATATGTGGATGATGCTGAATTTGGGAAGATATTTCATAGATGCACTACTCAAGGCCCTTATGATAAGTATTTTGTGTTTGAAGGTTTCTTGTTTAAAGTGGATAAAATTTGCATACCTAGATGTTCCCTTAGGATCTTATTAGTGGAAGAAGTCCATAAAGGAGGTTTAATGGGGCATTTTGGGAGGGACAAAACTTATCACATGTTGCAAACTCACTTTTATTGGCCTCATATGTTAAGGGATGTAGAACACATGCTGAAAAGGTGCATTGAATGTCTTAAGGTCAAAGTTAGGGTATAACCCCACGGGTTGTATACACCCTTACCGACGCCTAGTTGCCCTTGGGAATATATAAGTATGGATTTCATTGTTGGACTACCTAGGACTAAGAAAGGAAGAGATTCCATTTTTGTGGTTGTAGATAGATTCTTTAAAATGGCACATTTTATTCCATGTCATAAAACTGATGATGCATATAATGTCGCTAACCTTTTCTTTAAGAAAATAGTGAGATTGCATGGAATACCTAAAACCATTGTTAGTGATAGGGATGTCAAGTTTTTGAGTTTCTTTTGGAAAATGCTTTGGGGAAAAATGGGCACTAGATTACTATTCTCGACCTCTAGTCATCCCCAAACAGATGGGCAAACGGAAGTCACCAATAGGACCCTAACGACCCTCCTTAGAACCATGTTGAAAGATAACTTAAAAGAATGGGAAGATATGTTACCACATATCGAGTTTGCTTATAATCGCACCATGCATTCTTCCACTTTGTTATCACCTTTCAAATGTGTTTATGGATTTAACCCTTTAACTCCTTTGGACTTATTACCGATTCCTCGAAAGGATCGAGTAGCTTTTGATGCTTTGGAACAGGCGGACTACCATAAGGAACTTCATGCCAAGACCAAGGCTACACTTGATAAGAAGGGCGTTGAAACTGCAGCTCGGAATAACAAAGGACGTCGGAAGATGGTTTTCCAACCCGGCGACCTAGTTTGGCTACATCTAAGGAAAGAGCGGTTTCCGGCAAAACGCCATTCCAAGCTAGCCCAACGGGGTGATTGACCATTCAAAGTCCTACACCGGAAGAATATGGAGTTAGTACAACTTTTAACGTAGGAGATTTGAGCCCCTATGAAGGAGACTCGGAACAAGATGAAAATTCGGGGTCGAATTCTTTCCAAGAAGGAGTGGATGATGTAGGACCATTACATGGAAGATATCAAGGACCCATTACTAGGGCAAGAGCTAAGGAGATCCAAGAAGTTACGTCAAGGGAAGTGTTATTGCTTGGCACCATGCGTGAACCATTTAACTTCCATACATCATGTGTTAATCTCTTGGTGAATGCAAGAGCAAGCAAGCAAAGGGAAGAGACCATGCAGACGTTAGAACAACAAGAGCTGGATCATATAGCCACGCCAGCAAGCTCGACGTTACTCACTTCCCAGGCGGCCCAAGAGAGTAACCAGCTGCTCACATCCAAGGCGACCCAAGAAAGTAACCAGCTGCTCACGTCCAAGGCGGCCCAAGAGAGTAACCAACTCCCTCAGTTGGATCATCCATTTGGGCTCTTAAAAACCGTCCAACTCACTCATGGATCTGTTTGAATAAGTCAGTCCATTTCTTTCAGTCGGATCATCCATTTGGGCTCTAAACCGTCCAAAAACACTCATGGAGCTGCTTTGAATAAGTCAGCCTATTTTGATGCTGATTAGTTGTTTGTTAAGTTGTTAGCTACATTTGTGGAAGCTCTCTTGTTACCACCTTCCACAAATGTTTTAGTTTTCTTTTCTTTATTTTGTCTAGATAAAAGAGTCTGTATATAGTCTCTTTAGCTGCTGAATAGGGTACGTTTTATTTTTTGCTAAGAATTATCGTTTGTAATCATTCACAAAATCAATCAAAGAACAAGAGAGTTTTTGGTTGGCATTGTCGTTGTTTGCTTGGCTGAGCTTGTTCGTGTCAACCGCCTTCGGATTGGTACTTTGAGCCTTCACGAGTCCCTCTTTGTGCTAGTCCAGCCGGAGCTAGTGTAAAGTTGTATTGGAGACGGGTCTAGGGCATTCACGAAGCGGGGTCTTGGCTCTTCAGCCTTGGTTCTTTTCGTTGACTCTCTTTGATTCTTCTCTACATCTTCCTGCGTCCATTCACTCTCCACGTCTCATTCCGCATCTGGATTCGCCTCATTCAGCCGGATTCGGGATCATTGTACCTAGATCGACTAATCAACGGACTAATATCGTATCAACTATTGAATACCAAATAGATCTTATTCCCGGTGCTACACTCCCAAACCGTCCAGCCTATAGGATGAACCCTAAGGAGAGCCAAGAGATCCAAAACCAAGTCCAAGAACTCCTAGATAAGGGTTATGTAAAGGAGAGTGTGAGTCCTAGTGTCGTTCACGTCCTCTTAGTGCCTAAGAAGGACTATACATGGAGGATATGTGTTGATTGTAGAGCCATCAACAACATCACCATTAAGTACCGCCATCCTATCCCACGTTTAGATGACATGTTAGATGAGTTAAATGGAGCCACATTGTTCTCTAAGATAGATCTTAGGAGTGGCTATCACCAAATCAGAATGAGGAAGGGAGATGAGTGGAAAACGGCATTCAAGACCAAGTTTGGTCTTTATGAGTGGCTAGTGATGCCATTTGGTTTAACCAATGCTCCTAGCACATTTATGAGATTGATGAATCATGTGTTGAGACACTACATTGGTAGGTTTGTTGTGATTTACTTTGATGACATCCTCATCTATAGTAAGTCACTTGAAGAGCATGAGGAACATTTGAGGGAAGTACTTGCAACTCTTAGAATTGAATATTTGTATGCTAATTTGAAAAAATGTGAGTTTAGTACTAATCAAGTTGTTTTTCTTGGTTTTGTAGTGAGCACAAGAGGTCTAGAGGTGGATGGAGAGAAGATCAAGGCAATCCAGGAATGGCCTACTCCCGCAACCGTCGGTCAAGTGAGGAGTTTCCACGGCCTAGCAACCTTCTATAGACGTTTTGTGCGAGATTTCAGCACCATAGCAGCCCCACTCACGTCCTTGACAAAGAAGAAGGTGCCATTTGTGTGGGAAGATGCTCAAGAGAAGGCGTTTAAGGAGTTGACGTGGTGGTTGTCCCATGCACCTCTCCTAGCTCTTCCGGACTTCACCAAACCTTTTGAGGTCGAGTGTGATACTTCGGGTATTGGCATTGGAGGAGTACTCATGCAACAGGGTAAGCCACTAGCCTTCTTTAGTGAGAAATTAAAGGGAGCATGTTTAAACTACTCGACCTATGATAAAGAACTTTATGCATTGTTTAGAGTATTAAAAACATAGCAGCGTTATTTATGGCCTAGTGAGTTTGTCCTACATACCGATCATGAGTCCTTAAGACATTTTAGGAGTCAAGATAAGTTAGATAGGAGACATGGTATATGGATGGAGTTTATAGAAACTTTTCCTTATATCATAAAGTATAAAAAGGGCAAGGATAATGTTGTAGCAGATGCTCTCTTTAGGAGACATTCTTTAATCACAACTATGGATTCTAAGGTCTTAGGTTTCTATTATATTAAGGATTTATATGTTGATGATTCTGATTTTGGAGACATATTTAAGCAATTTGCATCTAGAGGAGCCTTTGATAAGTATTACTTGTTTGAGGGTTTTCTATTTAGAGTTGATAAAGTGTGCATTCCTAACTGTTCCCTTAGGGTATTACTTGTTCAGGAAGCCCATATGGGAGGCTTAATGGGGCATTTTGAGAGAGATAAGACTTATCATATGTTGCATTCACATTTTTATTGGCCTCATATGCTTAGAGATGTAGAGTACTTGCTTAAGATACGTTTTGTGTGTTTAAAGGCTAAGGCTAGATTGAAACATCATGGATTGTATACCCCCTTACCCACGCCTAAGTCACCTTGGGAGGATATTAGTATGGACTTCATTGTTGGGTTACCTAGGACTAAGAAGGGGAGAGATTCGATTTTTATGGTAGTAGATCGATTTTCTAAAATGGCCCATTTTATTGCTTGCCATAAGACTGATGATGCTTATAATGTAGCTAACTTTTTCTTTAGGGAAATTGTTAGATTACATGGAGTACCTAGGACTATAGTGAGTGATAGGGATGTTAAGTTTCTTAGTTTTTTTTGGAAAACTCTTTGGGGTAAATTAGGGACGAAGTTGCTGTTTTCGACTTCTAGTCATCCTCACACAGATGGTCAAACCGAAGTAACTAATAGGACGTTAACAACCATTTTGAGGGCTGTTTTAAAAGATAATTTGAAAGCTTGGGAAGATGTCTTGCCTCATGTGAATTTGCATATAATCGTACATTACATTCTTCTACTAATCTAACTCCTTTTGAGTGTGTCTACGGGTTGAATCCTTTGACTCCTTTTGATCTTAAATCGTTGCCCATAGCGGAGCAAGTAGATTTTAATGCAGAAAAACAGGTGGAGATCATCAAGGAACTACATGAAAGGACACGCAAAAGGCTAGAGGAGAAGGGGAGGCAAGTGGCGGCCAAGGCTAATAGGAACCGCAAGCAAGTGTTGTTCGAATCGGGAGACCTCGTGTGGCTTCATTTAAGGAAGGATAGGTTCCCCGAAAGGCGCAAGTCCAAGCTATCACCTAGGGAAGACAGACCATTCAAAGTAATACGTAAGGTTGGCAACAATGCTTATGTACTAGAGTTTCCGGAGGACTATAGAGTGAGCCCTACTTTCAGCGTAGGAGATCTAAGTCCCTTTGAGTCAAGTGATGCGGATGGTGATGATTCGAGGATGAATCCTTCCCAAGAAGGGGAGTATGATGAGGGACCATCACCAACAGCCCCTACTAGTCCTACAATGCAAGAGCCGATCACTAGATCAAGGGCAAGAGCAATTCAAGAGGAGGTGTCCAACTTGTTGGTGTCCTTAGCTCCTAAGGAGACCATTGGCGATCCATTGCTGAATGTGGCTTCCTTAGTCACGTTAATGAAGATTCCCGATGACTTGGACGTGGAAGGGAGACCATGCACACGTGATTTGGAGCCATGCAAAAGCAAAGAAGAGACACTTGTTCCGGAATTGCAAGAAATGGAAGATTGAGGCTTTTGGAGCTTCTTTTGTATTTTATATCATCTTTTGGTATAAAATGAAAGACTTTTTATAACCTTTAGGTTCAAAACATTTTAAGGGTTATTTTTATTTGTTTTAGTTGTTTTATTTGTTTTATTGTCTTTTTGACAAACGTTTCTCCTTTTTTCGATAGGAGGCTTTCTAGGCATATAAAAAGTCTCCCTTAGCTTCTTTCCAAATTTGATAGATTTTAGCAAAACTTGATAAACCGCCTCTTTCAGAGCTTTTGTTCCTATTCAGAAAATTCAATCAATAAAGTGAGCCATTGATTGAATTATTGTGAATCCCTGCTAGATTGTTCTTGTGTGTGTTAATCTCTTTAGAGATTGGTGCTACTAGTCAATACTAGTCCCTCCTTGTGCTTGTCTCCATTGAAGGCTTGTGTAAGGTTATAGAAGAAAGGGTTGAAGTCATCATCTTGCTTGGGTTTTGATCAATCTGATCAAGGTTCTTGTAAGGGAGTCGTTTGGTTCTTTTGGATCTACTTCTACCAAACATTCCACGTTCCATTTCATTCTCTTTCTTCCCTTTTGTCCAACGTCATTTCTGGTTCTAAACAATCTGATATTGCATGCCATTTGTCAAGGAAAACGTCCATTGTTGGTCTTCAAGGATTCCTAATCTAGATCTAGTCATTTGCGGCCCTAACCCGCATCAACATGTCTTGATGGGCCCGGAAGACATGTTTCTACAAAGCTTACTTGTTTTTCAGAATGGCTACCAAGGAGGGAAAATAATTGAATAAACTTAGAAACTTCACATAAATTGATAGATTTTATGTAGGTGATTTATAGAAATCCAAAAAGACACTTGGAGCGATAAAGAATATGTAACTGTGATACCCTGTATCACACAAAGACAAAGATAAGAAGATGGAAGAGGTCCAATACCACTCGAGGTCCGGTTTGCCTCAGACTTCATTGGGAATAAAATTTCCGTGTGTTACATTAGATCCCCCTAAAAATAAGTTTTGTCCCGAAACTTAAATAACGTTGATCTTCTCGGACTTACGTGCCGAGGTATACTCACAAGTTCTCAAGAAGGCATCATCCTCCTATATTACACACAATCTATAGTTCTACTAGCACATCTTCCACATAATACTCTGGATACTATCCTCCGTCTCTCGAGTAGCCTCGACGACTCCCTGTCTAGACCATGGCACTCTTATCATCGATATATCCTTCGATTTCCAGCTTATCGTACTACACTCAAGGAGCTATCAAATTCTCTACAAATGCATGGTCTGACTTGACCACTTGACTCACTTAATTGACGATGTGCCTCGGGTCTGGTAAATACTTCCGCAACTGAGGCACATGAAAGACCGGGTGAACACCCCATAGTCTCGGTGGTAGTAAGAATTTGTGATGAGGGACCATCACCACAGCCCCTACTAGTCCTACAATGCAAGGGCCAATCACTAGATCAAGGGCAAGAGCAATTCAAGAGGAGGTGTCCAACTTGTTGGTGTCCTTAGCTCCTAAGGAGACCATTGACGATCCATTGCTGACTGAGGCTCCCTTAGTCACCTTAATGACGATTCTCGATGACTTGGACGTGGAAGGGAGACCATGCACACGTGATTTGGAGTAATGCAAGAGCAAAGAAGAGACACTTGTTCCGGAATTGCAAGAAATGGAAGATTGAGGCTTTTGGAGCTTCTTTTGTATTTTATATCATCTTTGGTATAAAATGAAAGACTTTTTATAACCTTTAGGTTCAAAACATTTTAAGGGTTATTTTTATTTGTTTTAGTTGTTTTATTTGTTTTATTGTCTTTTTGACAAATATTTTTCCTTTTTTAGATAGGAGGCTTTCTAGGCATATAAAAAAGTCTCCCTTAGCTTCTTTCGAAATTAGATAGATTTTAGCAAAACTTGATAAACCGTCTCTTTGAGAGTTTTTGTTCCTATTCAGAAAATTCAATCAATAAAGTGAGTCATTGATTGAATTGTTGTGAATCCCTGCTAGATTGCTCTTGTGTGTGTTAATCTCTTTAGAGATTGGTGCTACTAGTCAATACTAGTCCCTCCTTGTGCTTGTCTCCATTGAAGGCTTGTGTAAGGTTATAGAAGAAAGGGTTGAAGACATCATCTTGCTTGGGTTTTGATCAATCTGATCAAGGTTCTTGTAAGGGAGTCGTTTGGTTCCTTTGGATCTACTTCTACCAAACATTCCACGTTCCATTTTATTCTCTTTCTTCCCTTTTGTCCAACGTCATTTCTGGTTCTAAACAATCTGATATTGCATGCCATTTGTCAAGGAAAACGTCCATTGTTGGTCTTCAAGGATTCCCAATCTAGATCTAGTCATTTGCGGCCCCAACCCGCATCAAAGTGGTATCAGAGCTAGTTGATTGCAAGTCCGGAATCAACCATCAGAATTGACGGTTTGAGTATCTTCTTTGAGTCTTTTCTTTGTTTGAGTCATTTGCTTCATCGTAAGAGTCTATTTGAGTCTAATTTGCTTTGTTTCTTGTGTTTATTGGAGAAGAGAGAAAGCCAAGCCAAAACAGCCATTTTCCAGCCATTCTACATCACCTTCATCAGCCATTGTTCATCCAAAACGTCCAGCTGCATCCTCTTGGCAAATAACCGTTCAAAAAAAAAAAGAAGGGGGACCACTCTCCAAAACAAATCAGTCGTTGCAAGTAGGAGAGAGAGGCCACAAAACCTCCTTATTTGCAGCAAGAACAAGAGACTACTTCTAGTTAGTTATCTCTTATTTCTTTTTAATTTTTAATTTCAGTCCTCTCTCTTATTTTCTTCCACAAAACGTCAGCCAAGGAACACAAAAGAAAAACAAAGAAAAAGAAATATTTTCTCATATATTTTCATCATCCTACATATCATACATTTCATATCATATTCTATACTAACCTAAGTTGTGCAAAAGCTAGAAAAACAAGTGTTTTTGCAATCTGATTGTGAAAGGATCATTGAGACTACAAACAGAGTTACCTACCTTATTTCTTATCCATCACCATTACCCAAAAGCCAACTTTAAACACCACAGCCGGCCATATCTCTCTCCATTGCATAAGGGCAAGGTAAGCGAAGCTCTCTTCTTAGTCTCTTGTGTGTCTATCTTCCTTGTTTTACTCTAATTCTATCATATCTTGAGTATACCATCTTTTCGAGTCCATATCAGCCTTTTGCATCTATCTTTGAGTCTTGTGTCTTTTTTTGAGTATTTTGTGTGATTTAGCTAGTTAACATTGCTTGCAAGCCATACTAGTTGAGTCTTGAGTCTTATTTCAGCTTCTTAGTGTCCATCTTGACGTTTTCTGTTGTGAACCTTCAAGCAGCCGTGTATCACCCTTTTTCAAGTCAAGGAGTGTGCTAGTTGAGCTAAGGCATTGATCTTAGAAGGAGTTTTAATCCATCCAAGTCAATTGCATCAAATAGCTTGTGATCAACACAACTTGAGTGTGAGAGTGAGAGAGTAAACACTGGTGAGAATTTTCTGTTTTATCTAATTCAACTAGTTTGCTTGTTTTGTGTGTTTTTTTGATCATGTCTAGGTCTAATAGTCCAAGCAAGTCCCAAAGCAGTGAGCCAATGCACCCGGAGCCATTTGCTATGTTGAAGCAAATAATGGATTCGGTGGCAAGATTGACCGACCGGATTGGCACGTTGGAGTCTCGGCCAACACCCACAGCCACGCCACAACCGAGGTCCACTTTCGAGCTAGGAGGCACGTCTAGAGATGCCCCTAGAGAAACAGCCCATGAATCACCTCAAAGAACCTCTCAAGGGCAAGGTATGAGACATGCTAACCCTCTTCCTAGAACACCTAATGTGCAAGGTATTGTGGATGATTTTCAGGAGCCACAAGAGGATATTGAGGAAGAAGGCATGTGGAGAGAGTTCCCTAGGCGTCACCCACAGCCAAGGAGAGGACGAGAATATGAGCCATTTAGGCCTTATCAAGAGCTAGATGGATAGGGAAAGTGAAGGTCAAGATTCCTAGTTTTAAAGGCAATTGTGACCCAGATGCTTACATGGATTGGGAGACTAAATTGGAGCAAATTTGGTCATGCCATCACTTTGGAGAGCAAAAGGTCCAGCTTGCATCATTGGAGTTCCAAGGATATGCACTAGTATGGTGGGATCATCTTGTCAAGAAAAGGAGAAGAACCTTGGATCCAGCCATCACTACATGGGAACAAATGAAGGCCTTGATGAGAGCTCGTTTTGTACCTCAACATTATGCTAGGGAGCTGAGGCAAAGGTTGGAGAACCTTAGACAAGGAGCCATGAGTGCCGAAGAGGTCTACACCTCTATGCAAATGGCAATGGTGAAAGCTAATGTGGTTGAAGATGAGGAGTCTACAATGGCTAGGTATCTACGCATTTTAAACTCATCTTTGGCTAATGAAATTGATTTGTATCCTTATAGTACCATGGTGGAGCTGCTGCATTTGGCAATCAAAGTAGAGAAGAAGATAAAGGCTAGGAACCAAGGTGCCAAGACAAGCTGTGGAGCTACAAGCTCATGGAAAGCACAAAACAGCCGGCCCCAATGATCCTACAGCCGTGAGCCTACATCCACCAAGGAGGACCGAAAAGCATCAACCATGGACCAAGGAGCACAAAGAAGGAGCTCAACACCTCATTCATCTTCTAGACCCTTGAATGAGCCTTCAAGTGGTCCTCAAGGGAGTACCTCTAACTCTACTCTTCGTTCTAGAGATATTGTGTGTTTTAAATGTCAAGGTAGAGGTCATTACATGAGGGATTGTCCTAATAAGAAAATTCTGATTTTAAATCAATTTGGATGATATGAGAGTGAGGATGAGCATGAAAATGATGATAACACCCACCTTAATGGATTGCATGAAATTGGTAGTGATAGTGATGAGGGCATTGAATATGAGCATGGAGAATCACTAATAGCTAGAAGAACTTTGCATGCTAAGCTAGCTCCGTGTGAGGATAATCAAAGAGAGAACCTTTTTCATACTAGATTTCTAACTAAAGGAAAGGTGTGTAATATGATCATAGATGGAGGTAGTTGTTGCAATATAGCTAGCACTGATTTGATTAATAAGTTGCAAAGTACCACATTTTATAACCCTAGGCCTTACAAATTGCATTGGATGAATGATTGTGAAGAATTAAATGTAAATAGGCAAGCTAGAGTTACTATCACTTTAGGTAGCTATGAGGACACCATTACTTGTGATGTAGTTCCCATGCAAGCTTGTCATATTCTTTTGGGACGTCCATGGTAATTTGATAGGAGAGTTAAGCATGATGGTTTTACTAATAGACATACCTTTGAATTTAATGGTCAAACACTAACTATTAAGCCTATGACACCATTGCAGATTGCTGAATTTTATGAGAAGAAGGAGTTGAGTGTGGAGCAAAATGAGGTGAAAAAGAGAGGGGATAGCTCACGGTCTAAAACAGAACCCACGGCCAAGATTAGTACCACCCTATTAGCCACACCTTCTAGTGTCCTTCTAGCATCCAAGGAGGAGTACATCCTAGATTACACCCCTTTAGATGCCATTCTTGTGAGCTTGTGCAAGAGCTTAGTGACTTTGAGTGATGAAGCCAAGGCCACCCTACCTAAGCCTATCCTAGCTATCCTAGATAAGTTTAGTGATGTGTTTCCTGACGAGATTTCGGCTGGCCTTCCACCTTTTAGTGGTATTGAGAACCAAATAGATCATATTCCCGGTGCTACACTCCCAAACCGTCCAGCCTATAGAATGAACCCTAAGGAGAGCCAAGAGATCCAAAACCAAGTCCAAGAACTCCTAGATAAGGGTTATGTAAAGGAGAGTGTGAGTCCTAGTGTCGTTCATGTCCTCTTAGGGCCTAAGAAGGACAATACATGGAGGATCTGTGTTGATTGTAGAGCCATCAACAACATCACCATTAAGTACCGCCATCCTATCCCACGTTTAGATGACATGTTAGATGAGTTGAATGGAGCCACATTGTTCTCTAAGATAGATCTTAGGAGTGGTTATCACCAAATCAGAATGAGGGAGGGAGATGAGTGGAAAACGGCATTCAAGACCAAGTTTGGTCTTTATGAGTGGCTAGTGATGCCATTTGGTTTAACCAATGGTCCTAGCACATTTATGAGATTGATAAATCACGTGTTGAGAGAGTACATTGGTAGGTTTATTGTGGTTTACTTTGATGACATCCTCATCTATAGTAAGTCACTTGAAGAGCATGAGGAACATTTGAGGGAAGTACTTGCAACTCTTAGAATTGAATATTTGTATGCTAATTTGAAGAAATGTGAGTTTAGTACTAATCAAGTTATTTTTCTTGGTTTTGTAGTGAGCACAAGAGGTCTAGAGGTGGATGGAGAGAAGATCAAGGCAATCCAGGAATGGCCTACTCCCATAACCGTCGGTCAAGTGAGGAGTTTCCACGGCCTAGCAATCTTCTATAAACATTTTGTGCGAGATTTCAGCACCATAGCAGCCCCACTCACGTCCTTGACAAAGAAGAAGGTGCCATTTGTGTGGGGAGATGCTCAAGAGAAGGCATTTAAGGAGTTGAAGTGGCGGCTGTCCCATGCACCTCTCCTAGCTCTTCCGGACTTCACCAAACCTTTTGAGCTCGAGTGTGATACTTCGGGTATTGGCATTGGAGGAGTACTCATGCAACAGGGTAAGCCACTAGCCTTCTTTAGTGAGAAATTAAAGGGAGCATGTTTAAAGTACTCGACCTATGATAAAGAACTTTATGCATTGTTTAGAGTATTAAAAACATGGCAGCATTATTTATGGCCTAGTGAGTTTGTCCTACATACCGATCATGAGTCCTTAAGACATTTTAGGAGTCAAGATAAGTTAGATAGGAGACATGGTAGATGGATGGAGTTTATAGAAACTTTTCCTTATATCATAAAATATAAAAAGGGCAAGGATAATGTTGTAGCGGATGCTCTCTCTAGGAGACATTCTTTGATCACAACTATGAATTCTAAGGTCTTAGGTTTCTATTATATTAAGGATTTATATGTTGATGATTCTGATTTTGGAGACATATTTAAGCAATGTGCATCTAGAGGAGCCTTTGATAAGTATTACTTGTTTGAGGGTTTTCTATTTAGAGTTGATAAAGTGTGCATTCCTAAGTGTTCCCTTAGGCTATTACTTGTTGAGGAAGCCCATATGGGAGGCTTAATGAGGCATTTTGGGAGAGATAAGACTTATCATATGCTGCATTCACATTTTTATTGGCCTCATATGCTTAGAGATGTAGAGAACTTGCTTAAGAGATGTCTTGTGTGTTTAAAGGCTAAGGCTAGATTGAAACATCATGGATTGTATACCCCCTTACCCACGCCTAAGTCACCTTGGGAGGATATTAGTATGGACTTCATTCATGGTTTACCTAGGACTAAGAAGGGGAAATATTCGATTTTTGTGGTAGTAGTTCGATTTTCTAAAATGGCCCATTTTATTGCTTGCCATAAGACTGATGATGCTTATAATGTAGCTAACTTGTTCTTTAGGGAAATTGTTAGATTACATGGAGTACCTAGGACTATAGTGAGTGATAGGGATGTTAAGTTTCTTAGTTTCTTTTGGAAAACTCTTTGGGGTAAATTAGGGACGAAGTTGCTATTTTTGACTTCTAGTCATCCTCAAACGGATGGTTAAACCGAAGTAACTAATAGGACGTTAACAACCATTTTGAGGTCTGTTTTAAAAGATAATTTGAAAGCTTGGGAAGATCATCAAGGAAAAACAAGTGGAAATCATCAAGGAACTACATGAAAGGACACGCAAAAGGCTAGAAGAGAAGGGGAGGCAAGTGTCGGCCAAGGCTAACAAGAACCGCAAGCAAGTGTTGTTCGAACCGGGAGACCTCGTGTGGCTGCATTTAAGGAAGGATAGGTTCTCGGAAAGGCGCAAGTCCAAGTTATCACCAAGGGGAGACAAACATTCAAAGTACTATGTAAGGTTGACAACAATGCTTATGTACTAGAGCTTCCGGAGGACTATGGAGTGAGCCCTACTTTCAACGTAGGAGATCTAAGTCCCTTTGAGTCAAGGGATGCGGATGGTGATGATTCGAGGACGAATCCTTCCCAAGAAGGGGAATATGATGAGGGACCATCACCAACAGCCCCTACTAGTCCTACAATGCAAAGGCCAATCGCTAGATCAAGGGCAAGAGCAATTCAAGTGGAGGTGTCCAACTTGTTGGTGTCCTTAGCTCCTAAGGAGACCATTGACGATCCATTGCTGACTGAGGCTTCCTTAGTCACGTTAATGACGATTCCCGATGACTTGGACGTGGAAGGGAGACCATGCACACGTGATTTGGAGCCATGCAAGAGCAAAGAATAGACACTTGTTCCGGAATTGCAAGAATTGGAAGATTGAGGCTTTTGGAGCTTCTTTTGTATTTTATATCACTTTTGGTATAAAATGAAAGACTTTTTATAACCTTTAGTTTGAAAACATTTTAAGGGTTATTTTTATTTGTTTTAGTTGTTTTATTTGTTTTATTGTCTTTTTGACAAATGTTTTTCCTTTTTTTAGATAGGAGGCTTTCTAGGCATATAAAAAGCCTCCCTTAGCTTCTTTCCAGATTAGATAGATTTTAGCAAAACTTGATAAACCGTCTCTTTGAGAGCTTTTGTTCCTATTAAGAAAATTCAATCAATAAAGTGAGCCATTGATTGAATTGCTGTGAATCCCAGCTAGATTGTTCTTGTGTGTGTTAATCTCTTTAGAGATTGGTGCTACTAGTCAATACTAGTCCCTCCTTGTGCTTGTCTCCATTGAAGGCTTGTGTAAGGTTATAGAAGAAAGGGTTGAAGGCATCTTCTTGCTTGGGTTTTGATCAATCTGATCAAGGTTCTTGTAAGGGAGTCGTTTGGTTCTTTTGGATCTACTTCTACCAAACATTCCACGTTCCATTTCATTCTCTTTCTTCCCTTTTGTCCAACATCATTTCTGGTTCTAAACAATCTGATTTTGTGTGCCATTTGTCAAGGAAAACGTCCATTGTTGGTCTTCAAGGATTCCCAATCTAGATCTAGTCATTTTCGGCCCCAACCCGCATCAATTTGTATGCCACTTCTCTAACTCACCCAAGAATCTCACAAAGGTCCGATATATCGAGACTCAACTTCCCTTAATGTTGAAATGTTCAACGCCTCGCGTCGGTGATACTCGTAACCATACTAGAGTTTCCACTCTAAATTGTAGAAGTCAGCGCCTCCTGTTATATAAAGACTTCTGGTGCCTATGTGCGGCCAACATACACTCCAATTCAAAACTACTCGGTTCATGTCATCTTGATAGGCTCAGGAGCTACCTCACTAACTCTACCCGAGTCTTCTAAAAAAAACTAGCGTACGGCATTTCCACCCATAACTTGTCTCATAAGGTTCTGTCCTCATTGACGCGTGCCAACTATTGTTATAGGAAAGTTTCATCCAAGGGAAGATAATCTGGCCATACCAGTACTCAATCCCACACACACGCTCTTAATATGTCCTCAAAAGTCTGTACGGTCCTCTCCGACCAGTCGTCGGTCTGAGGGTGGTACACCATCGTAAAGTGAAGGCTCGGACCACGGCGGCGTGCACCCGTTGTTAAAAATTAGAGGTAACTTGTCCATCTCAATCCGTAATGATGGTCCTCAATACTCGTGGAATCTCACTAACTGCCTAGTGAAGTCCTCATCTAACCGACTTACTAGCCACGTTTCCCATATAGGAAATAAACGTGCGGTCTTAGTTAGTCGGTCTACCACAACCCCAATATCATCAAAACTCGTACTCGGTCTCAAACCGGTGACGAAATCCATGGAGATGTCTAGTCACATCCACTACGGTGTTGTAGTGGGTGGATCTCTCCTCTTGACCTGCGTGCTGAATCTTGTCCTACGTACAGGTCACACACTAGCTACGTACCTAGCCACAACGGTTTTAAACCTGCTCCCAACAGAAAGAATGTCTCACGTCCTGATACACCTTGCTCTCACATGGGAGTGTCAAGTAGGGTGTAAACCTTCTACCTCGGCTCTTTGCCCGAAGGCGTGCATGTGCGCTCTAAGCGTCTTATCCCCTAGTCGGCACCTATTGTAGACTGCGGTGCCTTGCCTCAAGACATCCTCTCTTGAATCCTCATCAGTGCCATACATCTATCCTGCTACTTCCCGATCTCTCCCAACAGATTAGGTAGCGTCTCCAATGGAGATAAGTAGATGTCTGCATCCAGAACTAGATATCCACTCTAGCCATGTTAGATCCCTCTATAACTGAGGTTGAACCGTCAGTCAACTATCGCCTTCTCATGAGGCGTCTTCCCAATAAGGGTGTTGACAACTACATTTTCCCTTCCCGTAAGGTACAAAAATCTCCGGACCAAAGTGTTTGATCGGCTCTAGCCATCTCCTTGGACGGTCACTCAACTCTCACTAAGGAACTACGTACTAAAGACTCTTATGGTCAAAGAAGCTCCGACATGACTCTCCCTAAAATGACGTCCTATCTTAAGGGCATGGACTACGGCGGCTACTCAAGATCCCTCATTGGATAATCATATGTCCTCCACAATCTTGCGACATAAACGAAGACCTTTGCTTGTTGCATGAAACACATACCAAATCCCGTTTGGATGTAATACTATTCACTATAGAGTCTTCAAGACTCTTTGCATATACCAAAGGAAATTGAAGTAGAGTTCACTCACCTCTTCATCTCTTCACAACTTTATGGACACGGCTCGGACCAACTTGATCATCGCTGGATCAACCTTGATCCCTCTAGTTGTAACTACATGATATAGGACGCCACCGCAGACATCCTAACTTACACTTGGATAACTTGAAACATAACACTCATCCTGCATAACTTATAACATTGACATCGAGTGTCTTGCTTACTCTTCTCAACTCCAAGAGCACGCCAAAATATGATCAAATAAGCCATTGAAACCCGATCCAGAAAAATCATTGAATACCATCATCAATTCTATAACGTGTCAAGTGCACTCGCGAACCCAAATGGCCTCGCTACAACTAGTAGTGGCCATACCGGGTCAGAAATGTTGTCTCAATTATGTCCAGCTCTCTCACCCTCAGCTCGGACATCTCGGCCTTATGTCGATCGCGTAAGACATTATAGTCTCAATCCATCAGACTAGCGAGTCGTGAATACGGGCAAAAATACTTCTTGTTGTCCACTTTACGCATTTCTCGATAGTCGATGTACGACTTCACCGAATTGTCCTTCTTTCTCGCCACAGTACCAGTGTGCCCATGGGAAATGCAAAACTTGTATTATTACTATCATCTAGCCCTCATAGCTCTTCCGGGTGAGTTTGGAAGGTTGAATCGACTTACACTCACAAAAACACATTATCCATTTCCTTGGAGCAAATCACCATGCTTCCACTTTATTACTTTCATTATGTAGGTTGATAATTGCAGTCTATGCCTTAGTGTTGCTCTTCTAGTTCTCTTTGCACTGATCAACCTTGAAATTTCTAATCATTTTCATTAACCTATGTGTCAATCCAATGACTTAGGAAGGCTGCCTAGGGTCGTTACCACTCCTCCCTTGGAGGTTTGTTTACAATTACTAGTTTTGAACTCATTCAACGCTACTTGCCCATAGCATTCGCGCTTCTACTGATATACTACTCAACTGTCGACATTGAACCACCAACGATGTCCTCCAAGGTGTTGTTACCATTACTATATGAATCTGCACTCAAGGTCATCTTTTCCTATCAGATCATAACTCGTCAATACCTAATTGACATGTGCACGTTCTCAATTATGGATGGACAGTCTATAGTTGACTTCCTTCAAGATCCTGGACTCACTCTTCTCATACCTCTTCCTGTAATTGAATTTCATTGTGAGTACCACTTACTCGGTTAATCCATTTATACTTCTTTAGTTTGTTTTACATTCCACACTTCATGTTCCTCTAGGAGCTAACTCCATTTCTCGAGTCCAACTTTTCCATTCATCTGGTATACATAATTCCTTCCGGACTTCCATGATAGCTTGTAAGTATTTCTTTGTTGTTCCTACAATCTTATTTATCCTCAACTTGTATTTTCTATTGCATGGACTGTCGGTGTTGGTCACTTAAGTCCCGTGCTGACTGAAAGGGCATGGGGGACTCTAGAGTTCACTGATGCAATGAAATATGACCTTAGTATAGATGTGCATATAGCTAGTTTTCAGTTTCTTATGCGTACATAGACATACATTCATGGAAATTATGGTTCATATTCATCTATTATGTTAGAATTGAGATCTACACAACCTTTATGACAATTGTAGGTGAATTGGCACAAATTGGAGCAAAAAATGGAGCATTCATGGACAATGGACCAAGGTGGGCCACATAGGGAGCATTCAAGGACTTAAAAAGAAGTATGAAGTCAGGTTTTGGAAGATATATGAAATAACAAAGAGAAAACACGCCTCAGAGAAGAAATCTCGAACAAGAACATGTTTCCACGGCCGAGATTTGCTTCGGGCCTGGCCGTAGTTTTTACATTTCAGCCCAAAACGCAATCTTTCAAACCCTAGCTTCACTATATAAGATAGATGGCAGCAATGATGAATAAAACACAGCATCTACTGGAGATTTGACGCTCATTGCAGTGAGAGAGCACTGAATTCGCACTTTGGAAATGGATAGGCAACCCGTACTTCATCTACATTCGAGATTGAGAGATGCATTGAGATACTTTGTGAGGTTTTTCTAGTTTTTTATTTTCCTTTAATTAGAACACAAGAACGGAGTTTGTTATTGGTTCGATTCAGTTTATGTTATTTGAGAATGTCTTGGTTAGCAATTTTTGCATTTATTTTGATTCTATTGATTGCATTTGGTTCTTGATTATATATACATAACTTGATTTGAATATGATGATTGTTTGCTAAAACCCTTGTGATTCTACGGTAATTGGTTGAAGGTTGTGGTTTAGATGATGATAAATTGACCTTTCCAAACAGATTGGACCTTGAGAGTTGTGTTAAACCTTCACAAATACGTTTCCACGAGCTGCTCTTGAGAATCTCGGCCGAGATTTCACCAAGATCCAACTGTGGTTTCTTCTGTCGTGCATATCATGTTTTATGTGTAAACCAATGTTAAAGATTGTCTAAACCCTATCCTTGTCGAACCTTTCTAACCTATAACCAACCTTGGCAAGAGACTTACCCGTTGATTCTCTTTCTTAGTTACCAACGATGGTGAGTTCTAGATAATAAAGGTTCATCCTTTAGTAGGTTTGAGTGTGCCTTCCTCTTGCCTTTGTGAGTTAACTTGAGACTTACCCGGTGATGGTTAATTCTATTCCTTTAGGTTGAGTGGTTAGTTTGAGACTATCATTCCTTTCCCTTGAAGCTTTGAGACTTATCCGGTGATAAGTTTCTTTGGTTTGGAATAGCAGATAGTGAGACCTCCCCCGTGATCTATCTCATTCTAGAAACACCTTACCTTTGCAATCCCAACTCTATCCACAGATCTTTAGAAGTCTTGAATCGAAAACCACAATTGGATACCTTGATCTCTAGAATCTTCGCTTTCCCAATTATTACATATATTCATATCATTGCTTTTTGTTATTGATATTTGCAAATTTTCTAGCTAGATTGCTTTGGGTAGTTGGTTTCACCACAGTCCTTGTGATCGACCTTGGAATATTTTCTTTTACTGCAATCGATTTGTACACTGCGGGATCACTTATTTGCTTTATTCTCAGTATAAATTTAAAACTATTTTCATTGATACACACACACGTTTTGAAGCGAACATGTTTTTGGCGAAGTACTCACAACAGTAGAGAACTCGTACCTTACGATCCAGAACCGAAAAGAACCATCCGAAGAAGGCTAAGACAAGCTAGACATAGAAGAATGGATAAAATATATCCCCAAACTGCGTTGGAACGCTCCTTGGAACAAATAAGGGCTGCGAATCAACGAACATGCGAGCACGTCAAAGATAAAAGAGGCTCTCGAAAGGGAGGAAGCACTTCAAGCGCAATTGGACGAGCTGAACAACAACAACATGAGAAATCAACTCCTTCAAAGAGGAGGAAACGTCCGAGTTGAGATCCCAACTCCTATGCAGCTCACCCTCATCCACAAGGTGCGGCACCTCTCCCTCCGGTGAGAAACGTTGGAGCAGATCAAATATTGGAAGAGCAACAAACACTTTGACAAATAATGAATCCAACACAACGTACTCACGCTATCGGAATAGATTTCGGGAACCTAGCTGACCATGACTACGAGTTCCACGCTAATGTTATCACTATGATCCGCCAAAGTTAATTTGGAGAATCCCCAAGGGAGTCTCCTATTTTACATTTACAAAACTATGAAATTCTTATGCCAACATTCAGACCTGCTAGATTAGAAACTAACAATCATAAATTGCGAGGTTTGTCTTTTTCCTTAAAAGGCCAGATCGACTTCAATGCCTTAAAATCCGTTTCAAAGTCTTGACATACGATATTGCAAAAAGTTCCCATACTCTATTCAGCCCCCCTTCTAGAGTCTTTTTGTCCTTATTATTCACCTATACCGTTCTTTAATGGGTATTAGAGCTATACTCACATATATTGATTTAACTATCAGTGAGACTAATCATGAACCACTGTAGGTGATGGAGGATTTGCTCAAGGAAGATCCACATCTCGACCGCCACTCTTCAGCGTTAACAACTTTGCCCATTGGAGAGCACTAATGCAAATGTTTGTTATTGATCATGACATGGAACTATGGAGCATCATTCAAACTAGCCCTAAAATCCCAACCACCACGGTTGAAGAAGTCCAAGTCCCAACGAAGGAAGCCAACTTCACTCAAACGGACTTGGATAGAGTTTCAAAGAATTACAAGGCCATGAACTTGCTCTATTGTGGACAGGATGCAAATGAATTCAATCATGTCTCATCATGCAAGAGTGCAAAGGAAATTTGGGACAAGTTAGTTGTCATGTACGAAGGAACAATTTAAGTCAAAGAAACCAATATAAGCATCTTTCTCAGGCAATACGATCTATTCAAGATAAATTCAAATTAGTCAGTCAAGGAGATGTTCACACGATTCACCAAGATTGTAAACAATCTTAATTCACTTGGAAAGGTCTTCACAAATGAAGAAAAAGTAAGGATGGTTCTAAGGAGCTTACCTAAAGCTAAGTGGGGACCAAAAATGACCGCCGTTGAAGAAGCTCAAAATTTCACTACACTTCTTCTGGACGACCTTCTTGGAAAGCATATCACCCATGAAATGGTTCTTGGTGAAGAAGATGGAGAGCTCCCATCAAAGACAAAGAATCTTTCCCTATGATCCAAGAAGGATGACATGCCATCAGAAGATGAAGAAAGTGATGATGATGAGGAAGATCCATTTGCCTTGATTTCAAGAGGTCTTGCAAGAATTCTTCAAATGAATAAGTAATTCGCAAACACCAAAGAATATCCACGATCATCAAGACCTCAAGGTAAATTTTCTAACCCAAATAAGATAACTAAAGTACTGACGTGTTTTAAATGTGGTGAAGCAGATCATCTCGTAAAGGATTGTCCACAAAAGAAGAGGAGCAACTTTCGGAAGAATGATCGAATGAAGAAGGCTATGGTAGCATTGTTGAGTGACTCAGATTCGACAAATGAGTCAGAAGACGAGAAAGAACAAGCAAACTTGTGCTTAATGGTCGATCATGAAGAAGATCCAAACAAGATAACATAGGGTAAGAATAAGTTCTTACCCTATGTGATAAAGAACATAGGGTAAAAACATTATCATATGTGATAAAGAACATAGGGTAAGAATAAGTTCTTTATGAAAAAAACTTCTCAAACAAGAGAAACGACTAAGTGAGATGTCTATAAAAATTGAAACTCTTAGCATTGAAAAGTTAGACCTTGATGACAATTTCAAGACCTTTGAATTGGAAAATGCGATTCTCAAGGGCAATCTCTCTTCTCTCCATCAACATTATATTCATTTAGAGAAAGAGAAGATTGATCAACTGTGACGTGTCAAGACCAGAAGACTGCACTTATTCAATTCACTCGTTCGAAAGCCAACTCCAAAGTATGATGGGTGAACAACAATCTTCTCTTACCAAGAATGGTATCGGTTATCATTTAAGTTTTCCTAGAAAAACGACTACCACTTTTGTCAAAGCTAAAGGAAGTATACACTTGCCCATATGTTTTTATTGTTTAAAGGGTCATGTAAAATCAACATGTCTATACATCATTAGAAACACTTATTCTCTATGTCTAAGGAAACAAGTTAAATAAATATGGGTTCCTAAAGGTACTAAACCACCAAACATTATTGAACCTGAATATGGACCAAAATATGTCATTTGGTCTATCCGGAAAGGTTGAAGTTTGCTATCTTGCAAGATATCACCATGGTTAAGGAGCATAAATGGATATTAGATAGTGGTTGCTTAAGACATATGAGTGGAAAAAGCTCTCCGTTTTCAGATCTAAAGAAACAATCACGTGGAACCATTACGCTTGGTGATAAAGGAAAGTGTAACATCATTACAATTGGTAAAATCGGTTATAATTCATCGAACTTTATTGATGATGTCTATCTTGTTGACGGTTTAATGTATAACTTGCTTAGTATCTCTCAAATATGTGTTAAAGGCAACAAGGTGATTTTTGATTCAGATAAATGTGAAGTTCAAGATAGAATATCGGGTGATGTTGTGCTTACTACTCCTAGATGTAACAATATTTATTCAACGAGCACTAACAAAGCTTCGGGAACAAAGTTAACGTGTCTCAAGGCCTTGACGGACGATCCAAGGCTTTGGCATAGACGACTTGGTCACACAATCATGCATACGATGAAGAAACCTCTTTCCAAGGAATTGGTACGTGATTTACCAAATCTAAACTTCATGGTAGATGAACTATGTAAGGCTTGTACAAAAGGTAAACAAATAAGAGGTTCATTCAAATCTAAGAAGGTTGTAAGTTCTTCTCGAACCATTGAACTTTTACATATGGATTTATGTGGTCCTATGGGTGTCAAATCTCCCAAGGAAAAACAATACATCTTTGTCATTGTGGATTATTTTTTTCGCCTTCCATAGATCTCATTCTTACGGGAAAAGTCTGAAGCTTTGTTTGAGTTTTCAAAACTTTGTAAGGAGTTGCAAACTTTGAAAAACCTTCCTATCGTCTCTATTAGAAGCGATCATGGTAGAGAATTTGACCAACTCAAGTTTGATTTGTTTTGTGTAAAATATGGTATTACACACAACTTTTCAGCTCTTAGAACACCTCAACAAAACGGGGTTGTCGAACGTAAGAACCGCACCCTAGAGGACATGTTTGGGACTATGCTTTTGGAAAATAGTTTGCCAAAAAGTGTTTGGGTTGAAGTTGTTAACACGGCTAATTACATCTTGAATAGATGCTTAATTTGCCCTATTTTGAAAAAGACTCCTTAAAAACTCTTCAAGTGTCAAAAACCAAATATTTTCTATTTCAAACCCTTTGGATTTACATGCTTTATCCATAATAATGGCAAAGATAACCTTGTTAAGTTTGATGCACGTAGTAATGAAGCTATCTTCATTGGATATGCTTCAAATAGCAAAGCTTATCGTGTTTATAATGGACGTACCAAAATTGTTGAGGAAAGTATTCATGTTATCTTTGATGAAAGCAATGATGGTACTTTGAGTGAAAGTTTTTCAAATTTGAATCTTAATCAACATGGAGATCATAATTCTGATGGAGAAGAAGATCCTAAAGGTCAGGAAAAAAATATGCAAGAACGGATTAAGATACCGTAGAACAATCTCAAGACCTTAAAACGCATCTTTAAAACCTTGAAACGACAAACGGCTCTTCCAGAAGTCAGTTTTAAGGCCTTGAAACCCAACTTGAAGGCCTTGATATAGGATCCAAAGGCGATAATCTAGCGGTACCTGAATCTAGTCTAGCAAATGAACCTCAACCTTCCGGATCTGTTCCAATCTTCAAAAGAAGAAAATTTCAACATTCTTCATGCCATCCACCACAAAACGTGATCTCAGATCCAAAAGAAGGAGTTCAAACCCGATCTAGGGTAAACAACTTGTGTGCTTTTTCGGCGTTTGTGTCTCTTGTAGTGCCAAAGAACTTTGTTCAAACACTTCAAGAACCTGATTGGATCATGGACATGCAAAATGAGCTGAATGAGTTCGACATAAATAAAGTGTAGACCCTCACGTCTAGACCTAAGCAACAATCCGTCATTGGCACAAAATGGGTATTTCGCAACAAGTTGGATGAAAATGGCAAGGTCATTCGAAATAAAGCACAACTTGTAGCTCAAGGCTATAACCAAGAAGAAGGTATTGATTATGAGGAGACTTTTGCTCCGGTTTCCAAGTTAGAAGTCATACATATGCTACTTGCTTTTGCATCCTTCATGAACGTAAAGTTCTTTTAAATGGATGTTAAATGTGCTTTTCTAAATGAATTCTTAGAACAAGAAGTCTACGCTGCTCAACATCTTGGTTTTGAAATGATGAATTTCCGGATTATGTTTTGAAAATGGAAAAATCTCTTTATGGTCTTAAACAAGCTCCTCGAGCTTGGTATGATAGATTGTCCAAGTATCTCCTTGAAAACAATTTCAAAAGAGGTTTGATTCACAAATCTTTGTTTGTCAAAACCAAAGACAACGATTTATTAGTAGTACAATTCTATATTGATGATATATTATTTGGTTTTACTAACGATTCTCTATTCAAGGAATTTTTAGATATTATGTATAGGGAATTCGAGATGAGCTTAATGGGAGAGTTAAATTTCTTTCTTGGACTTCAAGTCACTCAAGCAAAGAAAGGAATTTTCCTTAATCAAAGCAAGTATACCAAGAACTTGCTCAAGAAATATAAAATGGATCAATCAAAGGTAGCAAAAACTCCATGAGTTCCACAATTTCACTTGATCAAGACAAGGATGGTAAAAGTGTTGTTCAAAAGGAGTATCGAGGTATGATCGGTTCTATGTTATATCTAACCGCTGGTCGACCTGACATTATGTTTAGTGTATGCATGTGTGCAAGTATTCAATCTGATCCCAAAGAGTTACACTTGATAGGTGTGAAAAGGATATTTCGGTATATTAATGGCACTATGGACTTAGGGTTATGGTATCCATGTCAAAACTCGTTTCACCTTGTTGGCTATTCAAAAGCTGACTTTGCAGACTATAAGGTTGATAGAAAAAACACTTTTGGATGTTGCCAATTCTTAGGGTCATCCCTAATCAGTTGGCACTCCAAGAAGCAAATTTATGTCGCCCTATCCACAGCCGAAGCCGAATACACAGTTGTTGGAACCTGTTGTGCACAAATTCTATGGATAGCTCAACAACTTCGTGATCTTGATTTTGATCTCAAAGGTAAATACTAGTGTTATTTCGATTACTAAAAATCCTGTGCAACATTCAAGAACAAAGAATATCGATGTAAGGCATCACTTCATACGTGATCATGTTGAGAAAGATGATGTTTCGATATCTTTTATATCGAATAACTTGCAGCTTCCGGATATATTTACAAAGCCTCTACCGGAAGATCGATTCAATTTTATAAGATTGGAGCTTGAAATGTTGAACAAGGAAGCATTAATTTAGGGGGTGTAAATCGTTTTATTTCCTCCTTATAATGCAACCCACTTTTTCATTTCAAGGTCTTGAAACGAATTTCAAGGGCTATAATGATTATCACAGATCGGTTTAATGGATAATATATCTTTTTAGATAATTGATCATTAAATTATTTTAAAGAAGGATTTTTAAAATGATTTCAAAAGATTTTATTTTCAAAATCAACTTTTTTTTGAAAAGTGGTTGTGATTTATTATGATAGCATTCAAACCAATTTCGGTTTTCAAGGCCTTGATTCTCTCAAGATCCTGACAAGCCATAAGTTGATTTGACATACCTCCTTTAAATACTATCCTCCCTACTCATTTATCTCTTTCTTTCTTCAACGCTTTACAATACCCCAACTTTACTCTTTCTCTTCCAAAAATTCTCTCTTGCTCTCACAAACGATCCATGGCTCCGAAACGTCAATCCACTAGTGCCGCTTCGTCTCCCGTTTCAAAACGCTCCAGCAATTAACTCCTGGACCATCAACAGAGAGAGTAGTTCACATCTCCTAAATTTTAGATTCACCCTCTCGACCGGCAATCATCAAAGTATGTGCTCAGACCGGTATGCCTACAAATTGGTTCAAAAATCACACAACGGTGGGCACATGGCTCGACGGGTTCAAAGATCGACCTCTCTGCATGTGTGAGTCAGTTGATTTGGAATTCCTTCTCTCCGTCAGTCTACGATGCATCATTTTACTCAAAAGATGCTCTATTTGGAAGTTCTTATATCCATGAGAAATCGGATATCCAAGACTGACCCGACTGTTCTATGTGAACCTCACATCAAGGAGAGAAAGAGGGGAGTTAACCCTGGAATTGGTTGTCAAAGGTAAATCAATTACCTTCTTCTCTTCGGTTATTGCTCAAATATTATGGCTTCCCTCCTCCACCTCTTATGACCACCCTCCAAGAGCCAAATATGTCAAGTTGGCCAAGGAACAATTCCTTCTACCTAACTCCTTGCTGTAACCAACCCAAACATCTCTCACCTTAGAAGCTAGAATTATATTTGTTGTGCTTGTGAGATGTGTTGTTCAGAGATCAAAATGCAGGGATTTGTTGACTGCTTAGTCTTTTGAGTTGTTGTTTCACATATTGAACGGTTTAGATGCCGACCTCCCTTGCCTCATCCTAAACCATATGCTTCACATGATAAATTTCACTAGTGACACTCCTCTCCCTTATGCCAATCTCCTCCCAAAAATCTTTCAATATTTCTCAATTGACACTATTGATGAGGAAACACATATTGCTTCGGGAAGAGTCGATGAGGACTTTTTTTGAAAGCATAGGAATTGAAAAGACTCTCCCTGGAGAATGTTTTTCGAAGGAACATGGTGTTGGTTCATCTTCTGCAACACAAAGACGGGATTCCGTGGAGTTTGGTCTGGAAACATGGAGGAAAGATATGGTGGATTTTAGGTCTGAAATCACGGATAAACTCGATGCCTCATAGGACTAGCTGGTGATTATGCACAATAAGGTAAATTAGATGTTTAATCTAAATGCACTCATCTATATTGCTGCAGGAAGCATCAAACCTCTACCTGAGGATGATGCTAAGGACACAAAGAAACATGCTACAGAGGTGATGCCGCAATGCTACAAAACGGTCAAAATTTGTCCTATATGTCAACCAATTGCTGAGAACCAGATATTTTGACCATCGAGGAGTTTGGAGTGGTAAAGAAGTACAAGAACATTTGGATGACCGGAAAGTAGACGAGTATCAGAAGATGATCACTTTGGATGAAGCCCATGTCAGATGGAGGCAAAAGTGCTACAACAGTATACGAGGAAAAGGGCACAAAAATCCGAAGTGGTACTAGGAGTGAATTTCAAAGTTTAAAACTAGTTTCAAAGCCTTGAAATGGATGTCAAGGCCTTGCCATGGATTTCAATGCCCCCTTGGTTTTGATTTCAAGGCCTTGAAAGCCGTTTGTGGGACTTTGTTTTAAACTATATTTTGTTTTGTTTTTAGAAATGCTTTCGTGGGTCTGTAATAAATTTTTAACTCCCGTACTTTAATGGTTTTTCTCTCTTGTTGAAAGACAAAGGTGGATAAATTTTATATGTGTTGATCCGATATTTCAACATTCTGCATTTTTTCGATATTATTGCATGTATATCGCTAACATTGAATGAATGTACGATATTTGTTTTGTCTTCCATCAAGGGGGAGATTCATAATTATACCATGATTATGAATTGTCTATGTGGATAATGGAAGACTTAATATTTGTGAGTGGTTTTATAAACTAACAAATATCGATTGTATTTCTAGATTGCATGTCTTGGTTTGTGTTTGTTAAATGTGTGTAGGCCTTGAAACAAATTACAAAGGACAAAGCAAGGAGACCTTGGAAAGCATTTCAAAGGACAAACACGGAACCCTTGAAAATCAGTACAAAGGAGGATTCGGCTAAAGGCTTTCAAATATGAGATTTGAATATCTCAACAACCAAGAATAACAGGAAGATATTCCAACGGATTTGAAGAGAAGATCTCGGCTAGCCAACAAGAAAATCTTCAACCGAATTGAAGAGAAGATCTAGGCAACAACAACAAGATATTGCAAAGATCTTAACAACCGATGCAAGAGGATAGGAGAAGATCTTCGCAACCGATCGCCACACAAAGATCTCGGATCTAAGGAATATCTTAAACGGCCCTCAAGAGAGAAGTCTTCAACAACAAAGATCTCAACGGCTTGGAAGATCTCGGAGCGTGAACTAAGGGCTTCAACGGCACTTTCAAGGTGAAGATCTCGAAGATAAAGATTATCAACGTGCGTGAAAGAGAAGAAGTAGATGGAGAAGATAAAATATCTTACAACGGCTATCTTACAACAGCTAAAAGAGTTCTCCATGGAAGACTATAAATGAAGATGGCGATTGAAGAGAACACAACAAGCTTACACACGGAAACATTTAAGTCTTCAAGCGATCAAACAACTTTATTCATTCCAATAGTTTTTCTTCCTCTTAGCTTACAAACGATTACTCCCTAGAGTGAGAAAAACACTAGAGCTTCATTGGCACATCTAGAGAGTGTTATACTCGAGTGTGGGTTACTCTACGAAGTAACTAGGCTATTATTGCTAGGTTAGAGTTGACTAGATCGTAGCATTGGCTACAGTGAGAGAAGAAGGGGATTTCTTCTAGGTTGTATCTAGGACACTTTGAAAAGATAATAGATAGTTAGATTCTAGGTTAAAGAAACCCTAGGACGGAGACGTAGGCTGTTAGAGTTGAACTTCGTAAACATATCACCGTGTCGATCTTTTAATTCCGCATTTTTTATCACGTATATTGTGACTAATGTTGCTTTGGAGCTTTTGAAGTCAAGGTCTTGATATCCCTTTCAAAGCCTTGAAAACCAGTTTTGTCACTAGGCGCACAGATCGACTTCAAGGCATTGAAATCAGTTTCCAAGCCTTGACATACGATATTGCGAAAAGTTCTCATACTCTATTCAGCACCCCTTCTAGAGTATTTCTATTTTTATTATTCACCTATACGGTTCTTCAAGAGTGTTGGCTATCACTAGAAGATGGTATAAAATCTATCTTTAAGGCTCAAAAGGCCTTCGAAAATCATGTTTTTAATAATACAGGAGAAGTTCCTAGAAATCAAGAAAGACATCCTAGAAGGACGGAAAACAACCCGAAGGGGCAAGTGATGGCTATCACCACAAGAAGCGGAATAAAAATTAATGAGCCATTGCCCAAAAGTGTTGACAAAGGGAAGCAATATGTGATCGAGGAGGATCCGGAACCAAGCAACAAAAAGAAGGAGAAAGAAAAAGGACCGGTCTATGTACCTCCTCCGGCATACAAATCACCTCTTCCATTCCCACAATCTCGCGCTAGAGCGCGCCTCGACAAACACTTCGGTCAGTTCCTTGAACTTATGAGTAGACTACATATTAAATCCCTTTTATGGATGTCATTGTAGGTATGCCAGCATAGGGGAAGTTCTTAAAGAAACCTGTCCAACAAGAGGAAATTAGAAGATGTTGGGGAAGTAAGGATGCCCATGAGGTCATCCGAACTGATCCAAACAATGAGAGAGGAGATGTCACCAAAGCTAAGGGATCCCAGATCCTTTAGTGTTCCCATTGGAGTTGGAGAGGTGACTTATGAAGCTCTGTGCGATCTTGAAGCAAGTGTGAGCATTATAACGCTTGCGTTATGTGAGAAAGTAGGACATGGAATACCAAAACCCGTCAACATGACACTCTATATGGCAGATAGATCAATAACGCGCCCTTTAGAATTCTAGAAGACATTCCCGTGTTGTTAGGTAAGTTCTATATTCCCAATGATTTTGTAACTTTGGACATTTGTGTAGATCATCCGATTCCAATTATACTTGGAAGACCATTCCTTGCAACTTTCGGTTGTATGGTGGATTATAAGAACACAACACTCTCTTTCAACATAGGTGAAGAGAATATCGAATTCCAGTTGGCAACTATGGTCAAAGGGCCAGCCCTTGGAGAAGATGTTTTCAACATCTATGATGAAGAAGAATAAAGGGAGATAGTGAGTTCTATTTTGCTCAAGGATCCACTACAAAAAGTCATAAGTATGAGCATCATTAAAGAGGGAATAGACGAGGACTACGATTCTGAAGCACGAGCTTTAGAAGAGTTGGTGGAAGATCCCGAAGATGAACTTGAAAGAATTAGAAGAAGGCACAAAAATTGCCAAAAATCTCAGTCAATTACAACTTTCCACGGCCGAGATTTTAATTAATTCCACCCGTGGAAAATTATGTCGATTGTCACCTCGATAGAAATCTCGCCCGAGATTTTCAAGGACAGGCCGGGGAATTTGGAAATTCTGAGACTTCTCCAAAACTCCTTAGAAGCATTCCCGGACGTCACCCTACCCATTCTACAACCAAGGAAGCATCCTGTGATGCATCAGAAGGCCAAAACACCTCAACAAAGGAACCTCCTACCTTGGAGTTGAGCCTCTTCCCGCACACTTAAGATACACATTTCTAGGACCAAACTCTACATATCCGGTCATAGTTAGTGCTAACTTAATTGATGATGAACACAATAGGATAATGAATAAATTGAAATTGCATAAGAAAGCCTTAGGATACACTATTGATGATCTAGTTGGTATCAAACCTTCTTTATGTATGCATAAGATCTTATTGGAAGATGACGACAAACCTTCATGAGAATCTCAAAGACGGTTAAATCCGATCATGAAAGAGGTTGTGAAGAAAGAAATCCTTAAGTTACTTGATGCAGATATTATCTTCCCAATTTATGATAGCAAGTGGGTGAGCCCTATTCATGTAGTACCGAAGAAGGGAGGAATGACCATTGTGACTAACAAAAACAACGTTTTAATTCCTACAAGAACAGTAACAAGATGGAGGATGTGCATCGACTACATGAAGCTGAACGTTGCAACAAGGAAAGATCACTTCCCTCTTCCTTTCATCGATCAAATGCTCGAGAGATTGGAAAAACACTCACATTTCTATTACTTGGATGGGTATAGCGGATTCTTTTTGAAAACTCCACCTGGTTTATAATGTTTTATAGGTGTTGATGATGGAAGACTTAATACAAATGTAGTAGTTGGATATACTAAACAATGTATGATTATATTCTCTAGATGCTTGGTTGGTTTGAATTCAGTGAAGGTATTATCAAATATCAAGGGTCTTGATTCAAGGGCCTTGAAGTATAACTTAAGGACAAAGAAGATAGCTTTTACAAAAGGACGATCTCAAAGGCCTTGAAGTTATATGCACGAAGGATTCAAATGCAAAGAAGATCTTCCAGGAAGATTTGCTCAAACGGAAAGCTTTTTGAAAGATCTCTTTCAAACGAAGATTTTCTGAAAACAAAAGTAGCAAAAAATCTTCTCTTTCGATTCAACAGAGGACGAGAAGATCAAGGAGCTAAGGACTCGATGTGTTTTCAGAAGTAGAAGATTTGCAACGTCTACCTTATCTCGAAACAAGAAACGATCTTCATGGAGAAGAAGATTCATCTTGAAACGGTAATCTCTACAACGGCTAGAAGACCTCTCCATAGAAGAGTATAAATGAAGATAATGGTTGAAGAAGAAAGACACACAAGCATACACGGAAAACATCTTTACGTCTTCAAGCAATTTAAAGATCTTCATTCATTGTTTTTCTTTCTCTCATTTACGCAAAAGCTATATCCCCTTCGAGAGAGAAAACACAAGAGCTCCATTGGAAGATCTAAATAGTCTTATACTGGAGTGTGTGTTACTCTGCGAAGTAACTAGACTATTATAGCTAGGTTGAGAGTTGGAGCTAGATCGTAGCATTGGATACAGCGAGAGAAGAAGGGAATTTATTCTAGTTTGTATCTAGGACTCTTTCAAGCTGATAATAGATAGTTAGATCCTAATGCTATACCCTAGGACGGAGAGTAGGCTATTTAGAGCCGAACTTCGTAAACATATCCTCGTGTTGATCTTTTCAATTCTGCACCATATATACTTTATTGTGACTAACTTTGTTTTGCAGGAGCACGAAGTCAAGGCCCTTGAAAGTTGTTTCTAAGCCCTTGAAATCAAAGTTACTGAAAGAGCACAGATCGACATCAAATCCCTTGAAAGGAGTTTCAAGGCCTTGAGATTTAGTTTGCGAAAAGTTCTCATACTCTATTCAACCCCCCCCCCCCTTCTAGAGTATCTTTTACCTTATTTTTTTTACCTACCGGTTCTTCACTTCCAATTCCCTATCCATCCGGACGATCAGGAGGGGACCGCCTTTACGTGTCCTTGGGGTACGTTTACTTATAGGAGAATGCCGTTTAGACTTTGCAACACACCGGCCACCTTCCAAAGGTGTATGCTGGCCATATTCTCTTAATATATAGAAAACATCATGGAGCTTTTTTTGGATGACTTTTCAGTTTACGGTTCCTCTTTTGATGATTGTCTAGCTAACCTTTATTTTGTTCTTCATAGATGTGAAGACACTAACCTTGTGTTGAATTGGGAAAAGTGTCATTTTATGGTTAGTGAAGCCATTGTTTTAGGACATTTAATCTCAAACCGCGTCATTGAGGTTGATAGGACGAAGATAGAAACTATCGAGTAGCTACCTCCACCTTCATCGGTAAAAGGGTTAAGAAGTTTTCTTGGTCATGCCGGATTTTATAGAAGGTTTATAAAATAATTTTCTGTAAATTGCTAAACCATTGACTAACCTACTGATGAAGTGTAACACCCCAAGTCCGCGGGACTCGGGGCGCTACTAGGCTAGGATCTCACAGTGGACCGTGACCCTAGCCTGACAACAAGTTCACTAGATCTTACAACAAGACATAAGATCTTTGACCATGTTGTTTGACATTGTGGTTTAAATCGGATTTTCCATAATTGATTTTAATATATTTCAAGTTATGATACATGTTTTGAATTTCTTGCAAGGTGTGATTATTCTTCTCATAATATGATTCCTTCTGTTCACATAACGGTTTTCATTAGCTATGAAGCAGTTTTAGAGAGTAATTTACGAATATAAATACAAAACCAAAAAAATTGTTGCTTTCCCTGTTTTTGCATGTTCATATTTCATACATCTTGGTATTCTAGATTTGAACCTTGCTTAGAGATAAGCAAGAGACAAGTATGGGGAATTTTAATTACATGAAATATGAACTTATTATAGATGGGGATATAGCTAGTTTTTCCCTTTCTGTACATAGACATACATTCATGATAATTATGGTTCATATTCATCTTTTATGTTAGAATCGATATCTACACAAGCTTTATGACAATTGTAGGTGAATTGGCACAAATTGGAGCAGAAATGGAGCATTCATGGTCAATGGACCAAGGTGGACGACATAGGGAGAATTCAAGGAATTAAAAAGAAGTATGAAGTTAGGGTTTGGAAGATATAAGAAAGAACAAAGAGAAAACATGCCTAAGAGAAGACATCTCGGATAAGGACATGTTTCCACGGCCGAGATTTTCTTCGTTATAAAACTAGAACGGAGTTTGTTACTGGTTCGATTCAATTTATGTTATTTAAGCTTATCTTGCGTAGCAATTCTTGCGTATATTTCAGTTCTATTAATTGCATTCGGTTCTTGATTATATATATATATCTTGATTTAAATATGATGATTGTTGGCTAAAATCCTTTCGATTCCAGGGTGATTGGTTGAAGGTTGTGGTTTAGAAGATAATAGATTGACCTTTACAAACAAATTAGACCCTGAGAGTTATGTTTAACCTTCGCACATATGTTTCCACGGGCTGTTCTTGAGAATCTCGGCCGAGATTTCACTAAGATCCACCCGTAGTTTCTTCTGTCGTGCATATCATGTTTTATCCTTAAACCAAAGTTAAAGATTGCCTCAACCCTAGTCTTGTTGAACCGTTCTAACCTATAACCAACCTTGGGTAGAGACTTACCCGGTGATTCCCTTTGTTGGTTGCCAACGTTGGTGAGTTCTAGGTAATAAAGGTTCATCCTTTATTAGATTTGAGTCTGCCTTCCTCTTGCCTTTGTGAGTTAACTTGAGACTTACCCGGTGATGGTTAATACTATTCCCTTAGGTTGAGTGGTTGGTTTGAGACTATCATTCCTTTTCCTTGAAGCTTTGAGACTTACCCGGTGATAAGTTTCTTTGGTTTGGAATGGAGGATAGTGAGACCTCCCATGTGATCTATCCCATCTTAGAAACACCATACCTTTGCAATCTCAGCTTTGTCCATAGATCTTTAAAAGTCTTCAATTGAAAACCACAATTGGATACCTTGATCTCTAGAATCTGTGCTTTCTTAATTATTACATATATTCATATCATTGCTTTTTGTTATTGATATTTGCAAATTGTCTAGCTAGATTGCTTTTACTAGTTAGTTTCACCACAGTCCCTATGATCGACCTTGAAATATTTGCTTTTACTGCGATCGATCCGTACATTACAGGTTCGCTTATTTGCTTTATTCTTGGTACAAATTTGAAGTTATTTTCCTTCATACACACGTACGTTTTGAAGCGAATATTCACCCCGGTTATTCTCACTCATACGTCTTCCTTAGCTAATGTTGTTTCGTAACATTCCCTTTAGGAAAGTCCGTTGTTTCCGTTACAAGGCTTCTACACCCTTTTGATACTCACTCTACCCTTTTGGGTTTCACATCAGGATTTCTTCCAAAATTCTTGTATATCTGAAGATGTCAAACCATCACCACGCTTCTGAATATACTTTTCGCTTTAAGCTCAAGGTAATTCTCCATTCCGTGCACAAATAGATCTTCATATCCGGTCGACATCCTATCTCTTATTGTCTCCCATGGCCATAATTGTCTATGGGACATCCACCTCGATTGTAATGTCCTTTATCTCACCAAGCGTGGTTGTACTCCGCCTTACTTGTGCTCCAAAATTGTTATCTCTAATTTCTGCATTTGTCAATTATTACATGGTTCTCTGGGTGCCACCTATCGTCTTCATACGCTAGGCTCCTTGTGCGGATTTCTATCACCTCCATCTGAGTTCACTCAAAAATTCCTTTCTTATCTGATTGCTCTTTATCGTTAAAATTCTCTTGTAATCTTCCCTTCTTGTCCACCCATTCCTCGGAAGATTGTAGAAATTCCCAAGATGTCCGCAAGAACATAATACTCTACTCGAGGTCTAAGTCCACTATCTTGTGGTTGAAAACTCTTCAAAGTCTATTACATTTTATCATGTGGTGATGATCCCTCATGATATCTCAAATAAAGCATATAAAATATCCTTTAGGTCACTAACATGCTATATATATAAAACCATGTAATATACATCAGTACACAACTTTGAGTTCATATAATATCATACCTATCTTACTAAGGTGCAAAGATCCGCGGAGACCGATGGTGGTTCGGCGTACTACTAACCCAACAACCCGGCTATGCACATGATTTAAAAGCATAAACTCATTTTAGGTTCTCGTTATTTTCTACATTCGATCTCTTAGAAGGTTCCAAGTGTCATTGTTGCCAACCTGCTCTGATACCATATTGTAACACCCCAAACTCTCAAAACTCGGGGATCTACTATTTAGGACCTAACAATAGGTGCCGGCCTTAGTTTGACACAACATTACTAGTTCTTACAATACGGCACAAATGTAGTAATACAATTTGAAATCAATAAAGGTTAAAATGTTAAATGTATACATGGGTCATCTGATACGGGGTTAATCCGTGTTTGAGTCGATCTAGGCACAATGATCTCGAACGGGCTGAATGAAGCAATTTCTGAATGCGGAATGGACGTAGGTGATGAATAGGCGCAGGAAAGGTGAGAGAAGAACCAAAGAGAGAGCCAATGAAGGAACCAAGGCTGAAGAGCCAAAACCCCAATCGTGACTGCCCTAGACCCGTCTCCAATACAACTTTACACTAGCTCCGGCTGGACTAGCACAAAGAGGGACTCGTGAAGGCTCGAAGCACCAATCTGAAGGCGGTTGACACAAACAAGCTTAGCCAAGCAACAACAGCAATGCCAACCAAAAACTCTCTTGTTCTTTGATTGATTTTGTGAAATGATTACAAATGTAATTCTAAGCAATTGGGAATAACGTACTAATTCTGCAGCTAAAAGAGACTATATATACTCTTTTTATCTAGACAAAATAAAGAAAAGAAAGCTGAAAACATTAGTGGGAAGGTGGTAATAAGAGAGCTTCCTCTAATGTAGCTAACAACATAACAAACAACTATTTCAGCACAAAAATAGGCTGACTTATTCAAACTAATCCTAGGAGTGTGCTGAGTGTGCTGGACGTTTTTTAAGAGCAGATTGGGCTATCCGAATGGGCTGAATTGTTCAACAGATCCATGAGTGATTTGGATGTGTTTAAAGAGCCCAAATGATGATCCGAATGAGCTGAATTGTTACTCTCTTGGGCCTCTTTAAACGTGATCAGCTGGCTGCCTTCTTGGGCTGTTTTAGATGTGAGCAGCAGCTCCCTTTGCTCTTGGGCTGCCTTGGACGTCTCCTCCCTTTGCTCTTGGGCTGCCTTGGACGTGAGCAGCAGGCTAACCTCGTGGGCTGCTTTGGACGTGATCAACAGCCTCCTCTTGGGCTGCATTGGGCGTGAGCAACAGCCTCCTCTTGGGCTGCATTGGGCGTGAGCATGGGCTGCATTGGGCGGAAGCAACAACCTCCTCTTGGGCTGCATTGGCGTGAGCTTTGGCGTGGGCAACAGCCTCCTCTCCTGGCTGCATTGGACGTGAGCAACAACCTCCTCTTGGGCTGCATTGGCGTGAGCAACAGCCTCCTCTCCTGGGCTGCATTGGACGTGATCAACAGCCTGCATGGCCTCCTCGAGCTGCATGGGAAGTGAGCACGTCGGCATGGTCTCCTTGCTTGGTTCGCTTGCTCCTACATTCACCAAAAGATTAACACATGATGTATGGAAATTAAATGGTTCACGCATTGTGTCAAGCAATAGCACTTCCCTTGACATAACCTCTTGGATCTCCTTAGCTCTTGCTCTAGTAATGGGACCTTGATAGCTTCCATGTGATGGTCCTACATCATCCACTCCTTCTTGGAAAGAATTCGACCCCGAATTTTCATCTTGTTCCGAATCTCCTTCATAGGGGCTAAAATCTCCTACATTAAAAGTGGTACTAACTACAAAACCAAGAAAAGTCACTCGGTTAGTATAGAAATCACATTTTTGAATATTAGCATACAAGTATTCTATACGCAATGTAGCAAGCACATCTCTCAAATGATTTTCATGCTCCTTTAAAGTCTTACTATAGATAAGAATGTCATCAAAGTAGACTACAACAAATAAACCAATATAAGGTCTCATAATATGAAGTGGAATCGTAGAGTCATGAGGCACATTCACTAGAGATTTACACAAACTCATCATTAGCACATCAATAGAAGCATAGTTAGTGACAAATTCATTCCTAGACTCAAGATAGCTACTTGTTGGTTGTACTAACAATGTTTGATGGGTTTTATTCTCTTTACTCTTAGGCCGTGTGATCTTAGGCTTGGGAGGGGTTCCTTGCTCTACCCTCTTGTTCTCATAGTACTCGGCTATTTATAAAGGTGTCATAGGTTTAAGTGTTAAAGTTTTACCCTTATACTCAAAGCTATATTTGTTAGAAAACCCATCATGGACAATTTTCCTATCAAATTGCCATGGACGACCAAGCAACAAGTGACAAGCATTCATAGGCACAACATCACATGTAATAACATCCTCATATGATCCTAATGTTATATTGATCTTAGTTTGCTTATTAACCTTAAGTTCTCCACATTCATTCATCCAATGTAGTTTATATGGCCTAGGGTGATAAAATGTATGAAGTTGTAATTTGTTTACCATTTCAGTGCTAGCTATGTTGCAACAACTTCCTCCATCAATTATCACATTACACACTTTTCCTTTAATGCTACACCTAGTATGAAACAGATTTTCACGTTGGTTATCCTCACAAGGTGCTAGTTGGACATGCAAAGTTCTCCTAGCTATCAAAGATTCACCTTGTTCATACTCAATGCAATCATCATTCTCATTTTGTTCATTGTCATCATTTAAGGCATTTTCATCATCTAATTCCACATCATCCTCACTGTCATACTCTCCTAGATGATTTATGATCAAAGTGCGTCTATTAGGACATTCTCTACTCATGTGACCTCTACCTTGGCATTTAAAACACACAATGTCCCTAGTTCTAGAGTTAGAGATAGGAGTACTCCCTCGATGATCACTTGAAGGCTCATTCAAGGATCGTGGTGTAGTGGCTGTTATATACGACTTTTGATGCGGGAGCATCACCACCACCTTCTAATAGTCCTCACAAGGCCATTGGTGAAGGAGCCATCACAAGGACGAGAGCAAAGGAGTTAGCACAAAAGGTGAAGTACATGTTGATGACGTTTTCGCGTAAGGAGCAAGACACTTCCATGGACACATCTATGAGGATCTTTGTGACGGTTTCATCAAAGGAGGAAGGGTTGAAAGATGTGAGAATGACAACCAAGGAAGTTGGTGATCTCCATGCACACGTTCCATGCATCGTTTATGTGTGTGATCATGCATATTATCACAATCTAATTTGGGCGTGTATAATGCTTATGTTTAAGCATGTTTGAAGACTTTTAATGTCTTTCATTAATTTTCTAGTATTTTAAGACATTTTAAGTTATTTTAGGAGTAGATAGCCTTTTAAAGCTATTTGAGCTTTTAAAGACTTTTAGAAGTTATTTTGCTGCTTTTTAGTTTTTTTATTTAAGAAAAGGTTTAAAGACATATATAAACCTTTTCCTAATCAGTTTCTAGTGAGATCAGACTATTTTGTGAAATTTGTGTTTACGTATTTTCAATCAAAAGAGAGCTTTTGGTGAGAATCATTGGTTGCTGAATTTTCCCGCTTAGTTGTCTTGCATTGTGTCAATCTTCTTTGAGATTGGTGCTTCGAAGCTCCATAGGCATCCTCCTTGTGCTCTCAACCTCCATTGTTGAGTTGTGCAAGGTTGTATAAGGCAGGGTCGTTGGCTGCGTTGTTTGGGTCTTTGATTCCAAAATCAAAGGTTCTTTCAATCGACATCTCTCCGGTTCTATCTTCCTATCCTTCTACCTTCATCTAATTCGTTCCATTTGTTTCTTCTTCATTCCTGCGTCTTTACCATCATTATCTAACATTAGTTGTATCCATTTGTGTGATTTGAAGCCCCTTTGTCTAGATCAAGAAGAATACGGAATTTCCCCGTATCAATTGGTATCAGAGCACAGTTGGTACAATTGATCACTTCTTCTTCTTGTTAACCTTATTGCTTATCCAATTGAGATCTAACTTGTGCTTGAAGTGTGCCATTCAAAAGCTGGACAACATCTTGCGGAGAGGCAAACACAAAACGAAAACAAAACAAAAGAGAAAGCTCAAACGCTGCATACACGTTTCGGTAACTCTATCTGCAATCAATTACGGTTATTCTCTCTCCTACAAATCTTTGACAAAGTCTAAGATATCTTTCAAAAAAAAAAAACACTACAAAAAAACGACTGGCCCTTTCTTTTATTAATCAAGCACAAGTAAACTCTTTCAATCATCTCAAAACGTCATTCTAAACACATTCACCGTACCTACACCAACCCAACGGTCAATACTCCAATTAGGGGTGTCTTGATTCATCTCCGACACTAACATTCAGTTTCAGCAGTTCTAGTTCCAAAGGGTTGCTAAGAAGGTTCGGAAATCGCGATCTTAAGGTGTTGGATCCTTACAACTCGAGCCACCAGCTAGGCAATACCAACGAGAGTGTGAGCGATACACAAGTGAGATCTTTGTTTTTCTAACCTAACCAGTTTCTTTATTTGTTACTTGAGCATGTCCAGGTCCCTAAGTCCCAACAAGTCGAGTAGCGAGACCGTCACGCCTGAGATGATCAGTCTATTGAAACAATTGTCCGATTCCGTAGCTAAACTATCCAAGCGAGTGGAGACTATGGAAGCACGAACACCACCAGCCGGAACACCACCTTTGAGAACCAACTATGAGTTTGGCGGTCCTTCCCGCGTTACTAGAGAGCCGGATCCTCCGGATCAAGGTAATGTACAGTCCAACGTCCTTCCTAATGCTTCTAACATGCCACCATTTGTTGATGACTTTCAGCGACGGAATGAAGCTGAGGACCACACGTGGGAGGGCTACAATCGGCCATTCCAGCAGCCAAGGCAAGGACGAGATAACCTTCGGCCCTATCAAGAGCAAGACGGGCTGGGAAAGGTCAAAATCCAAATTCCCATTTTTGAAGGAAAGTGTGATCCCGACGTCTACACGGAGTGGGAAACTAAAGTTGAGCAGATTTGGTTGTGTCACAACTTCAGCGAGCCTAGGAAGGTTCAACTAGCCGCTCTCGAGTTCCAAGGCTATGCTTTGGTATGGTGGGATCACGTAGTCAAAGAAAGAGTTCGAACCTTGGATCCTCAAATCAGCACATGGGAGCATATGAAGGCACTAATGAGGGCTAGGTTCGTTCCACCTCACTATACCCGAGAGCTTCGACAACGGCTGGAAAATTTGAGACAAGGCTCACTTAGCGCTGAGGAAGCCTATACGAATATGCAAGTTGCTATGGTGAAGGCCAACGTTCTAGAGGATGAAGAAAACACTATGGCAAGGTACCTTCGTATTCTGAATTCTAATTTGGCTAATGAGGTTGATATGTATCCATACAGCACCATGGAGCAATTACTGCACTTGGCCATCAAGGTGGAAAGGAAGACTAAGGTGCGAAACCGGGACTACAAGCCACCTCCCGGGATGCCCAATGCGTGGAAAGCACAAAACTGCCGGCTGTCTAACCACAGCAGGGAGCAAGGCGGCCGGAAGGAGGAAAGGAAATCGGCACCTATGGGCCAAGAAGGGCAAAGAAGGTCTTCTACACCGTCCACTACACCACGATCCTTGAATGAGCCTTCAAGTGATTATAGAGGGAGTACTCCTATCTCTAACTCTAGAACTAGGGACATTGTGTGTTTTAAATGCCAATGTAGAGGTCACATGAGTAGAGAATGTCCTAATAGACGCACTTTGATCATAAATCATCTAGGAGAATATGAGAGTGAGGATGATGTGGAATTAGATGATGAAAATGCCTTAAATGATGACAATGAGAATGATGATTGCATTGAGTATGAGCAAGGTGAATCTTTGATAGCTAGGAGAACTTTGCATGTCCAACTAGCACCTTGTGAGGATAACCAACGTGAAAATCTGTTTCATACTAGGTGTAGCATTAAAGGAAAAGTGTGTAATGTGATAATTGATGGAGGAAGTTGTTGTAACATAGCTAGCACTGAAATGGTAAACAAATTACAACTTCTTTCATTTTATCACCCTAGGCCATATAAACTACATTGGATGAATGAGTGTGGAGAACTTAAGGTCAATAAGCAAACTAAGGTCAATATAACATTAGAATCATATGAGGATGTTATTACATGTGATGTTGTGCCTATGAATGCTTGTCACTTGTTGCTTGGTCGTCCATGGCAATATGATATGAAAGTTGTCCATGATGGATTTTCTAACAAATATAGCTTTGAGTATAAGGGTAAAACTTTAACACTTAAACCTATGACACCTTTACTAATAGTCGAGTACTATGAGAACAAGAGGGTAGAGCAAGGAACCCCTCCCAAGCCTAAGATCACACGGCCTTAGAGTAAAGAGAACAAAATCCATCACACATTGTTAGTACAACCAACAAGTAGCTATCTTGAGTCTAGGAATGAATATGTCACTAACTATGCTTCTATTGATGTGCTAATGATGAGTTTGTGTAAATCTCTAGTGAATGTGCCTCATGACTCTACGATTCCACTTCATATTTTGAGACCTTATATTGGTTTATTTGTTGTAGTCTACTTTGATGACATTCTTATCTATAGTAAGACTTTAAAGGAGCATGAAAATCATTTGAGAGATCTGCTTGCTACATTGCGTATAGAATACTTGTATGCTAATATTCAAAAATGTGATTTCTATACTAACCGAGTGATTTTTTTTGGTTTTGTAGTTAGTACCACTTTTAATGTAGGAGATTTGAGCCTCTATGAAGGAGTTTCGGAACAAGATGAAAATTCGGGGTCGAATTCTTTCCAAGAAGGTGTGGATGATGTAGGAACATCACATGGAAGATATCAAGGTCCCATTACTAGAGCAAGAGCTAAGGAGATCCAAGAAGTTATGTCAAGGGAAGTGCTATTGCTTGACACAATGCGTGAACCATTTAACTTCCATACATCATGTGTTAATCTTTTGGTGAATTTAGGAGCAAGCGAACCAAGCAAGGAGACCATGCCGACGTGCTCACTTCCCATGCAGCTCGAGGAGACCATGCAGGTTGTTGCTCACGTACAATGCAGCCCAGGAGAGGAGGCTGTTGCTCACGCCAATGCAGCCCAAGGGGAGGCTGTTGCTCACGCCAATGCAACCCAAGAGGAGGCTGTTGCTCACGTCCAATGCAGCCCAAGAAGGAGGCTGTTGCTCACGTCCAATGCAGTCCAAGAAGGCATCCAGCTGATCACGTTCAAAGAGGCCCAAGAGAGTAACAAGTCAGCTCATTTGGATCATCAATTGGGCTCTTTAAACACATCCAAATCACTCATGGATCTGTTGAACAATGCAGCCCATTCGGATAGCCCATTTGGCTCTTTAAAAACGTTAAAAACGTCCAGCTTTCACTCCCAAAGATATGTTTGAATAATTCAGCCTATTTCCATGCTGATTAGTGATTTGTTAGGTTGTTAGCTACATTAGAGGAAGCTCTCTTATTACCACCTTCCCACTAATGTTTTTAATTCTCTTTTCTTTATTTTGTCTAGATAAAAGAGTCTATATAGATAGCCTCTTTAGCTGCAGATTAGTTACGTTATTTCCATTGCTTAGAATTACAAATTGTAATCATTTCACAAAATCAATCAAAGAACAAGAGAGTTTTTGGTTGGCATTGCTGTTGTTGCTTGGCTGAGCTTGTTTGTGTCAAACCGCCTTCGGATTGGTGCTTCGAGCCTTCACAAGTCCCTCTTTGTGCTAGTCCAGCCGGAGCTAGTGTAAAGTTGTATTGGAGACGGGTCTAGGGCATTCACGATTGGGGTTTTGGCTCTTCAGCCTTGGTTCCTTCGTTGACATATCTTTGGTTCTTCTCTTCACCATTCCTGCGCCATTCATCACATATGTCCATTCCGCATTCTGAAATCGCTTCATTCAGCCTGTTTCGAGATCATTGTGCCTAGATCGACTCAATCACGGACAATCACGTATCAGTTGGTATCAGAGCCAGGTTGAAGGTCAAGATTGAAGACTAAAGGGAAGCTACTACCTATCCTACCTCTCTCTAATTCCAACGTCAAATTCATTCCGTAAATCAAACCATTCGACACTTACTTCTCTACTACCATTCCACATCCCCAACTCCATTGATACAAGGTTGAGGTAAGTGAAGGTCTCTTCTTTAAGGCTTCTTGATTTTACTCTTGTCTTCTCTTATCTTCTTCTATCTATTCTTGAGTCTTTCTCGAAAATATTCTCTACATAGTTGCAAGTTCAAGTCTTGATTGTGTGATTGCTGAAATTTTGAATTTTAGGCTTTCATGCTAGTTTTGAGTCTTGTTGATCATTCTTTGTCTTTCTAGAGTCTTTCCTACTTGTTTCTTGTTGCATTTTGTAATCTTTGCTGTATAGAGTAAAAAAAAAACATTTTGCTACAGCCCTTGCACGTCCCATATAGGGTGTTAATTGGTGTCTTAGATAGTGATCTTTCTTGGAAGCGTTGATCCTCTCAAGGCAACCCATCTAAGAAGCCTACAATTCAGCAGCTAGAGAGTGAGCGTAAGAGGGAAACACTAGTGAGGCGTTTTCTGATTTCACTCACTAACTCTAACGTGTTTACTATTGTTGTTGATTGTGTGATCATGTCTAAGCAAGGTAGTCCAACCAACGCCGATCTCAATAGCCTTCTAAAAAAGATGCAAGATGACCTAGAAAGTATGGCTAAGAGTATGACAGTTATAGAGGCTCGATATGCTCCGGCACCACCTACAAGAATGGGAGAGATGTACAACATGTTGAAAGCATTGGAACCACGAGCTCGACAGCCCCAGAAAGAGGAACCACATGTGCAAGGAAGGGAGAAACCGGACCTTGAGCATCATAGTTCACGCAACACACTACCTACCATTAGTTCACCTTCGTCGTTATCAAAGATGATACCGCCAATTGGGGTTACCAAAACTCCAAAGGGGAGTGATTTTAAACCTTCTACTTCAATGTTTAATCACTTAGAATATCTAAAATCAGAATATGAGATTGTATCACATGTGAACCGTAATGAAACAATTAAGCATGAATCTGATTTAGTAGATGATATTGAATGTGATGAGCATGAAATAGATGGAAATGAATTGTATGCACATGAATCTACATTGGATGACGTTACTAAGTGTGATGTGCACAAGCATGATCTAGGTAGTAAGGGAGTGAAGGTGCATGAATCATCATCAGATGTTGTTGATAATGATCTTAATTATGATGATGAGCATGTAGTAGATATTGTTGTGCTGAATTTGTCAAAGTCGAATGTGGGTATGCTTGATATGGATGATCTAGAGCTAGATGAGCATAAATCTGATTTAGAATATGCTTATTATCTTGTTTGTGATACTACCTCTAACTTATTGCATTCATCTTTAGATTGTTCTGAAGAACTTTTTCCCAAGGATATACCCCTTGTTTTGCCTTCAGTGTATCCTAGAACTCCTAGGATCAAACCGAAAGAGACTTGTGAGTTGGAGTCTCGTGTTCCGGCATTGGTGGATCCTTATAGAAAAGACATTAAGGATGAAGTTGCACATATAGATTTGAGACTTCCTAGTTTATTACCTACCTTGAACTCGAGCATTTTAGAAGATGTGCATATTGATGAGTTTGCTATAGGTAGATATGATTTGGAAGATGCTTATATAACTTGGGAAATGCTTGTTAAGGTTCCTAAGTTAATTGATCATGAGTTGAAGATTAGAGCTAGGAAAATAGCCCTTATACCACCTAGTTTACTCATGCCTATGTTGATTTCTGTGTTTGATTGCAACATGTATATTTGTGTTGTTGTTTATCCTAATAAAATTCTTATGAACAACACTTCTTTAGATACACAAAAGAAATACTTAAGGGAAGTTCTTACTAACCATTTTGTTTGGTATTTAAAAAGTCCAATTTGTTGTAAATGTATTCAAATCTAATGTTGCTTATGTCCTTGTGTTTGTAGAAGTTTTCCGATCAGCCCATATGCAGATTACCGAAAGCTTTGAAAAGAAAGAGTTAATGGGCAATGACTAGGGAAATGACAGGAAGAGCACATGGCTGCGAGAATGGAGCACGGTTGTTGTTGAGCCAAAACAACCCCAAGATGTGTTTTTAGCCTCTAAGGAAGAGATACAATTTGAGTATCTAGTCTTGGACACCATTCTTAGGTCTGTGAACATTTGGACAACCATGGTTAGAGACAATTTCTTGGACACTACACCAATGTTTCACCATGCTAGATTGATGATTAAGACGCCTACCCCGGCTGTTTTAATGATGGGAGGTAAGAATCTTACCTTGTTGTGTGTTAACATGAAAGAAGCATGCCTAAACTTCTCTAGATGTGATAATGATCTCATTACCTTGTTTAGAATGTTTAGAGATTGGCTACATTACATATGCCCTAGTGATAGTGTAGTGTTTGTTGCTCTTTTAAGGAAGTTTGTGTTAGTCACCATCTTAGACTATAATGTTCTAAGCATTGAGCATATTAGGGACATATATATTTCACATTCTAATTTTGGTGATTATCATATGCATTATGTGCTAGAGAACTCTAGGAACGAGCTTTACTTGTTTAGAGAGTTCATTAGGCTTGATCATGTGTGCATTCTTAGTAGTTACCTTAGGATTCTAATTAAGGACAAGACCTATATGGCTGCTGTAATGGGTCATTTGGAGAGGTACAAGCTTTATGATAAGTTTCACACACACTGTTATTGGCCGCAATTGGTTAAGTATGTAGTTCCCCAGCCTAAGAGATACTTGGAGAGTCTTATGAGCATTTTAGGTGTCTTAACCTACGGTTGCAGATTTGTAAGGATTCAAACAGCCCCTTGGGAACCTTATAACACGGGCTTCTCTTTGGATTTAGCTAGAACTAAGGAGAGAGATCTTATCTTTGAGGTTATAGTATTATCACCTCTAGAGTTTGCCTATTTTATGACTTTCCACTCATATCTATCTTCGAATTATCTTGACTATGTTGATGACTTGTTTTCCTTAACCTTTGTTGACCTTGCACCATTGCCAATGAAGGAGCGAGTGAGTTTTATTGTAGGAATTAAGGTTCATATCATCAAGAAGAAAGGGAAGCACGGGGCCTACATTCAAGAGCTACTGGATGGCTATGGACAACTTGAAGAAGATTCGTGGGCGAATCCTTTTCAAGAAGGGGAGAATGATGCGGGAGCATCACCACCACCTTCTAATAGACCTCACAAGGCCATTGGTGAAGGAGCCATCACAAGGACGAGAGCAAAGGAGTTAGCACAAGAGGTGAAGTACATGTTGATGACGTTTTCGTGTAAGGAGCAAGACACTTCCATGGACACATCTATGAGGATCTTGGTGACGGTTTCATCAAAGGAGGAAGGGTTGAAAGATGTGAGAATGACAACCAAGGAAGTTGGTGATCTACATGCACACGTTCCATGCATCGTTTATGTGTGTGATCATGCATATTATCACAATCTATTTTGGGCGTGTATAATGCTTATGTTTAAGCATGTTTGAAGACTTTTAATGCCTTTCATTAATTTTCTAGTATTTTAAGACATTTTAAATTATTTTAGGAGTAGATAGACTTTTAAAGCTATTTGAGCTTTTAAATACTTTTAGAAGTTAATTTGCTGCTTTTTAGTTTTTTTATTTAAGAAAAGGTTTAAAGACATATATAAACCTTTCCTAATCAGTTTCTAGGGAGATCGACTATTTTGTGAAATTTGTGTTTACGTATTTTCAATCAAAAGATAGCTTTTGGTGAGAATCATTGGTTGCTGAATTTTCCGGCTTAGTTGTCTTGCGTTGTGTCAATCTTCTTTGAGATTGGTGCTTCGAAGCTCCATAGGCATCCTCCTTGTGCTCTCAACCTCCATTGTTGAGTTGTGTAAGGTTGTATAAGGCAGGGTCGTTGGCTGCGTTGTTTGGGTCTTTGATTCCGAAATCAAAGGTTCTTTCAATCGACATCTCTCCGGTTCTATCTTCCTATCCTTCTACCTTCATCTAATTCGTTCCATTTGTTTCTTCTTCATTCCTGCGTCTTTACCATCATTATCTAACGTTAGTTGTATCCATTTGTGTGATTTGAAGCCCCTTTGTCTAGATCAAGAAGAATACGGAATTTCCCCGTATCAACTTTCTTTGTCCTTCTTGGCCTATAGGTGCCGATTTCCTCTCCTCCTTCCAGACTCCTTGGTCCCTGCCGTGGCTATGCAGCCGGCTGTTGTGTGCTTTCCAAGCATTGGGCATCCCGGAAGGTAGCTTGTATTCCCGGTTTCGCACCTTAGTCTTCCTTTCCACCTTGATGGCCAAGTGTAGTAATTGCTCCATGGTGCTGTATGGATACATATCAACCTCATTAGCCAAATTAGAATTCAGAATATGAAGGTACCTTGCCATAGTGTTTTCTTCATCCTTTAGAACGTTGGCCTTCACCATAGCAACTTGCATATTCGTATAGGCTTCCTCAGCGCTAAGTGAGCCTTGTCTCAAATTTTCCAGCCTTTGTCGAAGCTCTCGGGTATAGTGAGGTGGGACGAACCTAGCCCTCATTAGTGCCTTCATATGCTCCCATGTGCTGATTTGAGGATCCAAGGTTCGAACTCTTTCTTTGACTACGTGATCCCACCATACCAAAGCATAGCCTTGGAACTCAAGAGCTGCTAGTTGAACCTTCCTAGGCTCGCTGAAGTTGTGACACAACCAAATCTGCTCAACTTTAGTTTCCCACTCCGTGTAGACGTCGGGATCACACTTTCCTTCAAAGACGGGAATTTTGATTTTGACCTTTCCGAGCCCGTCTTGCTCTTGATAGGGCCGAAAGTTGTCTCGTCCTTGCCTTGGCTGCTGGAATGGCCGATTGTAGCCCTCCCACGTGTGGTCCTCAGCTTCATTCCGTCGCTGAAAGTCATCAACAAATGTTGGCATGTTAGAAGCATTAGAAAGGACATTGGAATGTACATTACCTTGATCCGGAGGATCCGGCTCTCTAGTAACACGTGAAGGACCGCCAAACTCATAGTTGGTTCTCAAAGGTGGTGTTCCGGCTGGTGGTGTTCGTGCTTCCATTGTCTCCACTCGCTTGGATAGTTTAGCTACGGAATCGGACAATTGTTTCAATAGACTGATCATCTCAGGCGTGACGGTCTCGCTACTCGACTTGCTGGGACTTAGGGACTTGGACATGCTCAAGTAACAAACAAAGAAACTGGTTAGGTTAGAAAAACAAAGATCTCACTTGTGTATCGCTCACACTATCGTTGGTATTGCCTAGCTGGTGGCTCGAGTTGTAAGGATCCAACACCTTAAGATCGCGATTTCCGAACCTTCTTAGCAACCCTTTGGAACTAGAACTACTGAAACTGAATGTTAGTGTTGGAGATGAATCAAGACACCCCTAATTGGAGTATTGACCGTTGGGTTGGTGTAGGTACGGTGAATTGTGCTTAGAATGACGTTTTGAGATGATTGAAAGAGTTTGCTTGTGCTTGATTAATAAAAACAAGGCCAGCCGTTTTTTTGTAGTGTTTTTTTTTTTGAAAGATATCTTAGACTTTGTCAAAGATTTGTAGGACAGAGAAGTAACCGTAATTGATTGCAGATAGAGTTACCGAAACGTGTATGCAGCGTTTGAGCTTTCTCTTTTGTTTTGTTTCGTTTTGTGTTTGCCTCTCCTCAAGATGTTGTCCGGCTTTTGAATTGGCACACTTCAAGAACAAGTTAGATCTCAATTGGATAAACAATAAGGTTAACAAGAAGAAGAAGTGATCAATTGTACCAACTGTGCTCTGATACCAACTGATACGGGGTTAATCCGTGTTTGAGTCGATCTAGGCACAATGATCTCGAACGGGCTGAATGAAGCGATTTCTGAATGCGGAATGGACGTAGGTGATGAATAGGCGCAGGAAAGGTGAGAGAAGAACCAAAGAAGATCCAATGAAGGAACCAAGGCTGAAGTGCCAAAACCCCAATCGTGACTGCCCTAGACCCGTCTCCAATACAACTTTACACTAGCTCCGGCTGGACTAGCACAAAGAGGGACTCGTGAAGGCTCGAAGCACCAATCCAAAGGCAGTTGACACAAACAAGCTCAGCCAAGCAACAACGGCAATGCCAACCAAAAACTCTCTTGTTCTTTGATTAATTTTGTGAAATGATTACAAATGTAATTCTAAGCAATTGAGAATAACGTACTAATTCTGCAGCTAAAAGAGACTATATATAGACTCTTTTTATCTAGACAAAATAAAGAAAAGAAAGCTGAAAACATTAGTGGGAAGATGGTAATAAGAGAGCTTCCTCTAATGTAGCTAACAACCTAACAAACAACTATTTCAGCACAAAAATAGGCTGACTTATTCAAACTAATCCTAGGAGTGTGCTGAGTGTGCTGGACGTTTTTTAAGAGCAGATTGGGCTATCCGAATGGGCTGAATTGTTCAACAGATCCATGAGTGATTTGGATGTGTTTAAAGAGCCCAAATGATGATCCGAATGAGCTGAATTGTTACTCTCTTGGGCCTCTTTAAACGTGATCAGCTGGCTGCCTTCTTGGGCTATTTTAGATGTGAGCAGCAACTCCCTTTGCTCTTGGGCTGCCTTGGACGTCTCCTCCCTTTGCTCTTGGGCTGCCTTGTACGTGAGCAGCAGGCTAACCTCGTGGGCTGCTTTGGACATGATCAACAGCCTCCTCTTGGGCTGCATTGGGCGTGAGCAACAGCCTCCTCTTAGGCTGCATTGGGCGTGAGCATGGGCTGCATTGGGCGGAAGCAAAAGCCTCCTCTTGGGCTACATTAGCGTGAGCTTTGGCGTGGGCAACAACCTCCTCTCCTGGCTGCATTGGACGTGAGCAACAGCCTCCTCTTGGGCTGCATTGGCGTGAGCAACAGCCTCCTCTCCTGGGCTGCATTGGACGTGATCAACAGCCTGCATGGCCTCCTCGAGCTGCATGGGAAGTGAGCACGTCGGCATGGTCTCCTTGCTTGGTTCGCTTGCTCTTACATTCACCAAAAGATTAACACATGATGCATGGAAATTAAATGGTTCACGCATTGTGTCAAGCAATAGCACTTCCCTTGACATAACCTCTTGGATCTTCTTAGCTCTTGCTCTAGTAATGGGACCTTGATAGCTTCCATGTGATGGTCCTACATCATCATCCTTACAAAACATAAACATAAGATAGTGTGCATGTATAAACGGAAAGACTCTCCCTTCCCATCTATATGAGTACGTGGACCCGGCTGACCATCCACTCTGGATCTCTCTACAACTCTTAACGTACAACACATCTACATCGGCGGATAAATTGTTAGCTAACATTCTATATATCAGAATCACAATAATAGCATATACACACATAAGGTAATATAAGACACATAACATGCTCACAAAACAACCGGTTATTATCTTTCATTAGGTGATTCACTTTACTAATTCAATGTCTTTTGTGACACGAGAATCTCCCAAAACTCGCCTTTGTCCCCTTATATCAACAGGAATGGATCCGATGCATCTCATTGTTTACTTGTCTAGACTAGTCATGGAGAACCTCTCTGTCTCCTGTAAAACTGGACAAGTTGTCTCCGCCCGATTATCATACACTTGGGCCAATCATCATAAAGGTCTTTCTAGCACATTCTTTAGCAGCACACACCACTATCATAGCTCTTTGATAACATGATTTATGACGCTAGTTTAGGCATTCATTTAGATAGTTTTTCCCCTTATTCATGCATTGTTTGGCATTAGTTTGTGGCGTTTATGCTTAATAGAGTCTTATTTCTAGAAAAGACGTCTACACGAGCTTTTGTCAGTTTTGTAGGTAATTCGAGGATCTTTTTGACATTAATCGATACATTCAAGGATCATTCCTCGTGGTGGCACACTTCCAGACTCCTTAAGGAGCAAGCTAGAAGCAAAGAAGAACACAAAAGACCTTGTTGGTGCATGCCTTGCACCAAGTCATGACTTGGTGATCCAAGGAGGGCTTTCTGATGAAAACCACAACCTACCTGGCAATTCCACGCCCGTGGTTTTAGCCCGTGGTTTCTGTCAAGACAGCTTTGACACTTGTCACGCGATTTCTTTACCTGACCTTTTCTTTCCTTGGTTGCGTGTGGACTTGGAAAAGCCTACAAGATGGCTTTTGGAGTCTCTCTCATCATTCATTGTGGGGGGAGACTTGAAAGAACAACAAAAAACACTCTCATGTGAGAGAAGAAGAATATCATCAAAACTTAGATCTAGATTTAGATTTCGGAGGATTTTTAGTGACTTTTGTTGAGAAGTTTTTGGAAGCATTGTAAGGAACATTTTGGAGCTGTGTTAAAGGGTTGTAAGTCTTGTTTAAACTCATATTCAGCTAATATTACTTGCTTCTTTTCACTCTTATTTCACTTTCTTGCTATGGAAACCATGTATGCTTGCATGATGAGTTTGGATCTTAAAATGCATGTTATTGGATAAGTAGTTGTGGTTCTAGGGTGATGAAATAATGGTTATGGCTTGGACTATGATAGAATAGACTTGAATGTACCTTTGGATGACTTGCATACTCGAATCCTAACCCCCGACCATAATCACGGCCTGCTGCTCCTAAACCACGGCCGTGGTTTTGTATGATCAGCCCCTGGTTTTGCTCTATTGTGCCTACATTGATAAATCCGTATGTTAGGATTTTAGTTGTTGAATCCTAGTGTTTGTTAAGCCTTATCTAGCTTAGGGTGACCTAATGCTAGCAACTAAGTGAGGGAAGAGACTTACCCGCTAATTCCCGATCTCATATACCAAAGATGATGAACTCTAGGTAGTAGTGAGCCTCACAAGCCGCTATTGGATTCAGTGTGCTAGGATTGTTACTTAGGACTTGCCTTCCTGAGACTTACCCGGTAAGGAGAGGTTTGAACCCTAGATAGTAAACCGGTTTGTGTAGAAATCCCAACCTTAGATTCCTAGAGACTTACCCGGTAATAGGACCTTAGGTGCGGGATTAGTGGACCTTGAGACCTACCCGCTGATTGATCCCATTAGAGAAACCCCCTTTCCCAACATACCGCAGCTTGTCCAAGGTTGATTAGAAGCTTGAGTCCTATTCCATAACCACAAGTCTCAATCCCTAGAATCTGCTTTTCTTACTTGATCACATATCTTGTTCTTGTGTTGTTTGTTTGTGTTGTTTGATTGATTGATAACCTTGCATGATTTTGATCTTGATTGATCACCATGAAAACCCAACCAAAAACATCATGATTTTCATTTATTTATTTCCTTCTCTTTTCTTAGACTAGATTTGCACTATTCATGATCACTTGTTTGATTTGATTTCACCGTAGTCTTCGTGTTCGACCTCGGAGTACTATCCTTGCTACAAAACGACCCATACGCTGTGGACTCGCTAGGAGTTAGGAGAATATATCGAGTTATAAATTGTAAGACTTTTGTGTTATAAATTTCTAGCAAAACACTCTTCTAACACATAGAAGACAACTAAATAAGTCCAAGGGACTTACCTTTCTCACGATAACCCCAGCTTATAACGCAACGCTCAACTTCCAACGTGAATGTACTTTATGCCTGATCAAACAAAGCACCCAAATCAAATACTATCCAAAATGATAGAAGTCCTCAACTTCTAGTCATAATGATCTTTACAAGATCATATAGCAACATGCTAGAACATTACTAATTCTAGTCAAAAAAGTTTGATCACTGCTGTATAATAGTATGCTATGATGTTCCATATTCCTAGTCTCAACAAGATCAACAACAATATAACACAACTCTATGTTCGCACAAAGCTTCCACAACCACCTAAGACGTTCAAACATAAAAGAACTCTCAACCACTAGCTAGCGTTCACACTAGTTTAGCTTGGTTCCAACTTAGCATGAAACAACTCCGGAACCGATAACTACAACTGAAAGAACCGACACATCGGAAAAGGGTACTCACTAAAAGTAAGATGTGGCCGCGGTGAAAAGGAGGTGCGGTCACAAGGGAAGATAGGAACACAAGGCGCACTTGCGGCTCTTCCTCCGGCGCACACGCAGACTTGTGCACCCACGGATGATGTCGATTACGATCCGTATTACACTACGTTGTTAGTTTCCGAGTCAATCCCAAATCGTCACAACCATTGTCCTCATCGATGGGTCTACAAGGGTTGTGGTCTCTCAACCACAAAGAGGAGAAGAAGAGATCAAAACCGTTTGGTTGATGGACTCGAAACAAAGAAAGGAAGCAATCGATTAGCGGATTGCTATTGTTGACAAGGAGAAGAGGAAGGATTGTGGTCTTCAGTCGGAGAGGAAGAGAGAAATCGAAGGCCAGATCTGGCGCCATCTGTTGCTCTTGCTGCTGTCCGAGGGAGGGAAGTCGTCGCCGGCGGCCGATGCTTGGAGAAGGAGCTACATCGGTTAGGGTAAAGCGAAAGGGGGAGGGGAATTGCTTAGGATTCACATAGGAACAAGGAGAGAAGGCTGGATACCAAATATCTTCCTAATGAACCCGAATGGCATCTCTTGATGGGCCCCGGAAGACATGTTTCAACACAGCTGATTTATTTTTCCATGTAACACCCCGAATCCGAGGGATTCGGAGCGCTACTGGGCTAGGATCTCACAATGGATCCTGACCCTAGCCGTAGAACAAGTTTACTAGATCTTACAACAATGCACAAATATATATAAAATTAACTCCATAAATAGTATAATCATACATCAAAACCTATACAAAACCATAGCCAAGTACAAAACGGAAACAACATATACATATGCTTACAAAACATCCCAACCCATACGCATCCTAATGAACAGAAGCCCTCGGTTGATCACGCATCTGGATCACTCTGCAGTATTCCTATCTTGCAAAATATCTACAACACGATATGAAACCGTTAGCTAACAGTTCATAAATAAGAATAATAACAATAGCTAATACAAACGCATCACCACATCAGTATATGAAATGCTCACACACATAACCATTTATTATCTTCATTACGTTAAACCATTATTAATTCAACTTATTTTGTGACACGAGGAACACCCAGAACCTCGCCTCTGACCCCTTTCACATAGATTTGGAATCGGGGCTCAAGCCTCCCCACCTAGAGTACCGGTCGCTGAGAACTCTCTCCGCTCTTGACGAGCTTCGACAAGTTGTCACGACCCGTTATAATAAACTTGGACCATTTAATATACATATATGGTCTTCATAGTCCGTTTAGATTATCAATGCAAAATTCATATGCACAAACACCACTATCACAGTCATTCAAACTCATAAACGCTTGCTAAGTAAGCCTGAAGGACTTACCTGTCACAAGGTAAACCTCAACCATGTGGTCATAGTTTTCCCTCGATGAAACGATCAGTGCCTGTATCAGTAAGGCACACACAATATCAAACACTATCCAAGGCTAGGAGATTCCACCTCCTACATCCCAAGATCATCTCAGATCATAACCCATAATCAAACCTCGATAACTCATCACAACTCACAAATGATTAAGGCATATCATCAACATACACATCATCAAGCTCAACATATACAACACTCACAAGCTCTCACAACTCAGCTATAACACAAGGGAAAGGAAGGGCACATACCGCACTTAGGAAAGGAAGGGCACATACCGCACTTGGTAAACCTCAACCACGTGGTTATAGTTTGCCCTTGATGAAACGATCAGTGCCTGTATCAGGAAGGCACACAGAATATCAAACACTATCCAAGGCTAGGAGATTCCACCTCCTACACCCCAAGATCATCTCAGATAATAACCCATAGATAAACCTCGATAACTCATCACAACTCACAAATGACTAAGGCATATCCTCAACATACACATCATCAAGCTCAACATATACAACACTCACAAGCTCTCACAACTCATCTATAACACAAGGGAAAGGAAGAGCACATACCGCACTTGGCATGTCTTGGACAAGACGCACCTGCATAAACTAGAAGGCGCAAGAGCGGTGATTGTAAAACCCCGAATCCACGGGACTCGGAGTGCCACCTTGGGCTAGGATCTCACAATGTATCCTGACCCTAGCCTGACAACAAGTTCACTGGACCTTACAACATGTCACTGACAGATATAAAAACAAATGCATAAAACTGCATAAAATTGTACAACCAAAGGTAAGACAACATGGCCGAGTATAAAATACAACACCCTCACACAAGAGGTAACAAAAGATCATCCTCACGCAGGAGGGAAAGGTAACAAACCCAAAAGCCCACAACAACCTTTGTACGAGACGTCCTCGGCCTGCCACTCTACTAGATCACCCAACAACATGCCTATCATGTGTGGCATCTACAACATGGTAATAAACCATTAACTATCCATACACATATATAGAGTAATGCATAAGTACAATCACAATCAAGGTACGATAAACACATCAACATGCTTTCACACATTTACCCATTTAATCATCTCAGTATAATGGTCATTCACTCAAATCGTGTAGATATAATATATATAAAACTATGTGACACGAGGACCGATACATCCTCGCCTCTGAGCCTGCTAGCCAGCTGTACTAGTATCGGTCACACAATCCGTGTATCCTATGGGAGTGGATTGCGCCCTTCTTGTAAACCGGTCTGGCCTGACTCAAGAGAACCTCCCAAACTCCACGGCGGAATGAAAGGGAAAGGTTATCACAACCACGGATACGGGACAATCAATAAAACATAGGTCGGTATATACGACATCACATGCTATCATAACAAACATACAAAGCACACACCACTCATGCAAACACCCAATATAAGGATGGCAGCTAAGTAAGACCTACGGACTTACCTCAACCTCAATCACAACTCAACCACGATCACCTCTACACTAGAGGGACAACACAGCCTATAAACAAGGCATAAAGAGATATATCAATCTCCCAACATCATAAGGGTCACTCCTAAACCCAAAGGGATCCAAAGGATCAACCTCAACCTCACTCACAACCTAAAGAACCTCTAAAGCCATACAAGGCATAAACCGATCATAACCTCATTAAAACTCAACCTCACACATCTAGCATAATCCTAAGCACTCACACTAGGAAAGGAGGGAACCAAGGCACCCTAAGGAAGGCCTAAAAGAAACACACACCTGCAGAACCAAGTGAAACACCAAGCTGGTGCAGGTGGCCGCAGGGGCGGCTAGGAGGTGGCGTAGGGGCGGTCCACTGGCCCGCGCAGGGGCGGCTCAAGATAGGCATTGGGGCGGCTGGTGTGCAGAAGACACCACTTCAACTCCTTCCTTCACTTATTCCTTCGATTCTTTACTCTTCTTCACTCCAACGGCAACATACATATATCACATACATATACATACATCAACACAAGCAAAAACATGGCTGAACAAGATCCAATCCTAAGGAAACTATACTAAACTAAGGAAAGGAAGGAAAAGGATGAAGAAAAGAAGAAAGGAAGAGGGGAAGCCATGGAACTCACCAAGCTGAGCTCTCCAAAAGATCAACACCACACCAAACAACCTCAAGCTGGCTCCACAAGGCACAACAACATCAACAACGTCAAAGCCAAGCAAAGCTATGCAAGATCTCTCACAAAACTCACCAAACTCAAACAAAGATCAACCAAAGTGATCCAAGGGAGAAGAGTAGAAGAAGATGTACGTAAGGAGAGAGAGAGAGATCTAAGAATGTAAACCCTCATCAGAGGTAAGAGATGAAGATATATATAGAGGTAAAAGGGTAAACCACGGATCAAAGGGTAAAAAAAGATGGCTGCAGCACACAAAGCCGCAGGGGCGGACTTTGTGAGCCACAGGGGCGGCCCAGACCAACCGCAAGGGCGGTTCTAGGCTCACGCAGGGGCGGTCCAGGCTAAAATCTAGCCCTCTTCTCACCCTCTCAGCAACTTTGCAACTAGGCTCTTACAGTGACACAACGCAAGGGTGGTGTCTCTCAGATGCAGAGGCGACGACACACTTCAGCCACGGGGGCAGCGTTGACAAGGCGCAGGGCCGGTCAACACTGTAGAAGGCGATTCCTTGGTTCTCTTCGATCCTTTGTTCGATCTCTTCACTTCTTCTGTTCCCAAAGGCAACCAACGTCACATAAAATCATATATGTACATCAACAAAGTCCAAGAAAGCCAAACACATGATCAACTTGTGGGAATTCTAGGCTAAAGAAGAAGAGAGGAAGGAAAGATGAAGGAACAAGGGGGAAGAGGTAACCACTACAACTCAGGAGAGGGGGAGAACCTTCACACTCTCAGCTAAGCTATCCACAACACGACAACAACAACACAACCTCCACACAGCACAACAACACACTTCCAAAGGCTTCACTTGGAGATGATCCAAGAAGAACCAAAGAGAGAAGCCACGAGGGAAAAAAGAAGAAAGAAAGAAGAAGAACGTGAGAGGATGAAGAAAGAGGTATGGGAACAAACACTCTCACAAAAGAAAAGAAGAAGCTTAAAGAGGGTGCAAAGGAAAAAGCAAGACGGCTAAAAGGGAGGCGCCCACCCTGGAAAACCGCAAGGGTGGGTCACCAAAGCCGCGGGGGCGGCACCGCACCTACGGCCAAGCCATGGCGCACGGGGGGGATCCCTGAAAGGCTAAGGATATTACATCAGATCCCCCTAAAAACAAGTTTTATCCCGAAACTTGAGCAATTCCCAAATCCTCTCGGACCCATATGCCGAGGTATACAACTCTCTTTATCTGAGGTATCACATCTCTGTTCAAAAGGTAACAACCTAGAACACTATAATCTCAAAGCACAAGCATGGAGGAATCATCCACTCTAGCAACATAATCAAGATAACTACCCAACGGCATAGAGGAAAACCATCTCTAGCCAACCCACAACCACAACACAAGGGCATGGAAGAAAACCATTTCCAGCCAAACCGCAATCATAACACAAGGGAGTGGAGGAATACCGTCTCCAGCCAAACTATATCCTCAACAAAATAGCATAGAGAATTAACCATCTCTAGCTAGACTATAACTCTATCTCGATAGCATGGAGGAAGAACCATCTACAACTATAATCACAACTCTCGCTAGCAGAACAAGATCTAACAAGATCATATAACACATATAACAACTAACACAAAAACATATCAAAACACATAAGCACATAACTCATCAAGATAGCACTAAGATCTACTTATCAATCCAACGGGTGCATCTATCTCGGCATAAAACTCCATAATAGTTCCTTTGGATACTATCCTCTTACTCTCATGTGGCCTCATCAGATCCTCGTCTTGACCACTCTATCCTCAACATAGGAATGTCCTTTGAACGCAAGCGTCTCACACCTCGCTCTAGGACTGTTATCGGATGTTCAACAAACGTGTGGTCCGGGTCTACCACTAAGTCATCATAGATGTTGATGTGTCTCGGGCCTTGTATGTACTCTCTCAGCGGAGACACATGAAACACAATGTTAACACCCTCTAACATCGGGGGTAAATCAAGTTTGTATGTTGCTCTCCCAACTCTATCCGGAATCTAAAAAGGACCAACATATTGGGGACTTAACTTCCTCTTTATGCCGAAATGTTTCACGTCACGCATCGGAGACACTCTCAATGGAAGGTGATCTGCCACACCTGCCCCCAATCCATCATGCAAGCTCTCAGCATATCCTCCAGGGTCTGAATGGCCCTCTCTGACTGACCATTTATTTGAGGATGAAATGCAATCGTGAAGTGCAATCTCGTACCCAAAGAAGTTGTATTTACTGCCAAAACCTCGAGGTAAATCGCCCATCTTGATCTGAGACGATGGTCCTCAGTACACCATGGAGTCTCACTATCTTCCTAGTGAACACCTCAACCAACTAGCTCACTGGCCACGTTTCCTGAATAGGGATAAAACGTGCAATCTTCCTCAATCTATCCAAAACAACCAAAATGGCATCAAAGCTCCTGCTCGGCCTCAATACCAACACAAAGTCAATGAAGATGTTCTCCCACTTCCACTGCACCACTGGAAGTGGATGGAGCTCTCCTCCAGGTCTACAATGCTCTATCTTGACCTATTGACAGATCGGACAATGTGCCACAAATCTGGCCACATCGGGATTCAGCCCTCCCCACCAACACGATCGTCTCACATCCCGATACATTTTACTCGTATCTAGGTGCACTGAGTGAGCCTCCTATAGAATTCTCTATCTCAGCTCCACATCAGCGGGTACATCAATGCGCTCGCAACATCTCATCACTCCATATGCTCCTATGGAGAACTGTGGGGCCTCACCTTGAGGCATCCAATCTCGAATCCGTATTAGCGTCGGCCAGGTCTCTTGTTTTTGTTGGATCTCGCCAAACAGATCAGGTAGAACCTCTAAAGTAGACAAATGAGAATCCTCATCAGGAAACTGGACGTCCATCTCTAGCCATGCTAGATCTCTTGATGTAGGACCATCACATGGAAGCTATCAAGGTCCCATTACTAGAGCAAGAGCTAAGGAGATCCAAGAAGCTACGTCAAGGGAAGTGCTATTGCTTGGCATAATGCGTGAACCATTTAATTGCCATACATCATGTGTTAATCTTTTTATGAATGCAGGAGCAAGCAAGCAAAGGGAGGAGATGTTGATCACGTCCAAAGCAACCCACGAGGATAGCCTGCTGCTCACGTCCAAGACAGCCCAAGAGCAAAGGGAGGAGATGCTGATCACGTCCAAAGCAGCCCACGAGGATAGTCTGTTGCTCACGTCCATGGCAGCCCAAGAGGGGAGACAAGCAAACACGTCCAAGGCAGTCCAAGAGGGTAGGCTGTTGCTCACATCTAAAACAACCCAAGAGGGCAGCCAGCTGATCACGTTCAAAGAGGCCCAAGAGAGTAACAAGTCAGCTCATTTGGATCATCATTTGGGCTCTTAAAACACATCCAAATCATTCATGGATCTGTTGAACAATTCAGCCCACTCGAATAGCCCATTTTGGCTCTTAAAAATCGTCTAGCACACTCCTAGAATTAATTGAATAAGTCAGCCTATTTTTAAGCTGAATTATTTGTTTGTTAGGTTGTTAGCTACATTAGAGGAAGCTCTCTTATTACCACCTTCCCACTAATGTTTTAATTTTCTTTTCTTTATTTTGTCTAGATAAAAGAGTCTATATAGATAGCCTCTTTAGCTGCAGATTAATTACGTTATTCCCAATTGCTTAGAATTACATTTGTAATCATTTCACAAAATCAATCAAAGAAGAAGAGAGTTTTTGGTTGGCATTGCTGTTGTTGCTTGACTGAGCTTGTTTGTGTCAACCGCCTTCGGATTGGTGCTTCGAGCCTTCACGAGTCCCTCTTTGTGCTAGTCCAGCCGGAGCTAGTGTAAAGTTGTATTGGAGACGGGTCTAGAGCATTCACGATTGGGGTTTTGGCTCTTCAGCCTTGGTTCTTTCGTTGACTCTCTTTGGTTCTTCTCTCACCCTCCTGCGCCATTCACCATCGTTCGTTTCATTCCGCATTCTGAATTCGTTTCATTCAGCCGGATTTGAGATCATTGTGCCTAGATCGACTCAATCACGGTTGAGCTAGCCGCTCTCGAGTTCCAAGGCTATGCCTTGGTATGGTGGGATCACGTAGTCAAAGAAAGAGTGCGCACGTTGGATCCTCAAATCACCACATGGGAGCATATGAAGGCACTAATGAGGTCTCGGTTCGTTCCACCTCACTATACCTGAGAGCTTCGACAACGGCTGGAAAATTTGAGACAAGGCTCTCATAGCGCTGAGGAAGCCTATATGAATATGCAAGTTGCTATGGTGAAGGCCAATGTTCTAGAGGATGAAGAAAACACTATGGCTAGGTATCTTCGTATTCTGAATTCTAATTTGGCTAATGAAGTTGATATGTATCCATACAACACCATGGAGCAATTACTACACTTGGCCATCAAGGTGGAAAGGAAGACTAAGGTGCGAAACCGGGAATACAAGCCACCTCATGGGACGCCCAACGCTTGGAAAGCACAAGGGAGCCAGCTGCCTAACCACAACAAGGATCAAGGAGGCCGGAAGGAAGAGAGAAAGTCGGCACCTATGGGCCAAGAAGGGCAAAGAAGGTCTTCTACACCGTCCACTACACCACGATCCTTGAATGAGCCTTCGAGTGATCATCGAGGGAGTACTCCTACCTCTAACTCTAGAACTAGGGACATTGTGTGTTTTAAATGCCAAGGTAGAGGACACATGAGTAGAGAATGTCCTAATAGACGCACTTTGATCATAAATCATCTAGGAGAATATGAGAGTGAGGATGATGTGGAATTAGATCATGAAAATGCCTTAATTGATGACAATGAACAAAATGAGAATGATGATTGCATTGAGTATGAACAAGGTGAATCTTTGATAGCTAGGAGAACTTTGCATGTCCAACTAGCACCTTGTGAGGATAACCAACGTGAAAATCTGTTTCATACTAGATGTAGTATTAAAGGAAAAGTGTGTAATGTGATAATTCATGGAGGAAGTTGTTGCAACATAGCTAGCACTGAAATGGTAAACAAATTACAACTTCTTACATTTTATCACCCTAGGTCATATAAACTACATTGGATGAATGAGTGTGGAGAACTTAAGGTCAATAAGCAAACTAAGGTCAATATAACATTAGGATCATATGAGGATGTTATTACATGTGATGTTGTGCCTATGAATGCTTGTCACTTGTTGCTTGGTCGTCCATGGCAATATGATAGGAAAGTTGTCCATAATGGGTTTTCTAACAAATATAGCTTTGAGTATAAAGGTAAAACTTTAACACTTAAACCTATGACACCTTTACAAATAGCCGAGTACTATGAGAACAAGAGGGTAGAGCAAGGAACCCCTCCAAAGCCTAAGATCACACGGCCTAAGAGTAAAGAGAACAAAACCCATCAAACATTGTTAGTACAATCAACAAGTAGCTATCTTGAGTCTAGGAATGAATATGTCACTAACTATGCTTCTATTGATGTGCTAATGATGAGTTTGTGTAAATATCTAGTGAATGTGCCTCATGACTCTACGATTCCACTTCCTAGTTCTATTCAAGGGCTGTTAGATGAGTTTAGGGACGTTTTTCCTGAGGAGATTCCAGCCGGCTTGCCGCCCATTAGGGGCATTGAACACCAAATAGATTTAATACCCGGAGCCACTCTTCCCAATAGGCCCGCCTATAGGATGAACCCTACGGAAGCCCAGGAAATTCAGAACCAAGTTCAAGCCTTGCTAGATAAGGGGTATGTGCGGGAAAGCCTTAGTCCTTGTGTCGTTCCCGTCCTGCTAGTACCCAAGAAGGATAATACTTGGAGAATGTGTATTGATTGTAGAGCAATCAATAACATTACTATCAAGTATAGACACCCGATTCCCCGTTTAGATGACATGCTTGATGAGTTACATGGAGCTACAATTTTCACTAAGATTGACCTTAGGAGTGGCTACCATCAAATTAGAATGAGGGAAGGGGATGAATGGAAAACAGCTTTTAAAACCAAATTTGGACTCTATGAGTGGCTAGTAATGCCTTTTGGCTTAACTAACACTCCTAGTACGTTCATGAGATTAATGAATCATATTTTGAGACCTTATATTGGTTTATTTGTTGTAGTCTACTTTGATGACATTCTTATCTATAGTAAGACTTTAAAGGAGCATGAAAATCATTTGAGAGATGTGCTTGCTACATTGCGTATAGAATACTTGTATGCTAATATTAAAAAATATGATTTCTATACTAACCGAGTGATTTTTCTTGGTTTTGTAGTAAGTGCCAATGGTTTGCAAGTGGATGAGGACAAGGTGAAGGCAATCAATGAATGGCCCGTTCCTAGGTCGGTTGGTGACGTGAGGAGTTTCCATGGCCTAGCTACATTCGATAGAAGGTTTGTGAGAGATTTTAGCACCATTGCAGCACCACTCACGGCTTTGACCAAAAAGAAGGTTCCTTTTGAGTGGAATGAACCGCAACAAAGAGCCTTTGAAGAGCTCAAGAGATGCCTCACCCATGCACCCCTACTCGCTATACCGGACTTCACTAAACCCTTTGAGGTTGAATGCAACGCATCCGGTATTAGTATTGGCGGCGTCCTTATGCAAGAAGGTAAGCCTCTAGCTTTCTTTAGTGAAAAATTGAAGGGTGCATGCTTAAACTACTCCACTTATGACAAAGAATTGTATGCCTTGTTTAGAGTACTCAAAACATGGCAACATTACCTTTGGCCTCAAGAGTTTGTTTTGAAAACCGACCATGATTCACTTAGACACTTTAGGAGCCAAGATAAGCTAGATAGGCGGCATGGTAGGTGGATGGAGTTCATCGAAACCTTTCCTTACATTATCATGTATAAGAAAGGAAAGGATAATGTCGTAGCGGTTGCATTGTCTAGGAGATACACCTTAATCACCACCTTGGATTCTAGGATTTTAGGTTTTACTTACATTAAGGAATTATATGTGGATGATGCTGAATTTGGGAAGATATTTCATAGATGCACTACTCAAGGCCCTTATGATAAGTATTTTGTGTTTGAAGGTTTCTTGTTTAAAGTGGATAAGATTTGCATACCTAGATGTTCCCTTAGGATCTTATTAGTGGAAGAAGCCCATAAAGGAGGTTTAATGGGGCATTTTGGGAGGGACAAAACTTATCACATGTTGCAAACTCACTTTTATTGGCCTCATATGTTAAGGGATGTAGAACACATGCTGAAAAGGTGCATTGAATGTCTTAAGGCCAAAGCTAGGGTACAACCCCACGGGTTGTATACACCCTTACCGACGCCTAATGGCCCTTGGGAGGACATAAGTATGGATTTCATTGTTGGACTACCTAGGACTAAGAAAGGAAGAGATTCCATTTTTGTGGTAGTAGATAGATTCTCTAAAATGGCACATTTTATTCCATGTCATAAAACTGATGATGCATATAATGTTGCTAATCTTTTCTTTAAGGAAATAGTGAGATTGCATGGAATACCTAAAACTATTGTTAGTGATGGGGATGTCAAGTTTTTGAGTTTCTTTTGGAAGACACTTTGGGGAAAAATGGGTACTAGATTACTATTCTCGACCTCTAGTCATCCCCAAACAGATGGGCAAACGGAAGTCACCAATAGGACCCTAGCGACCCTCCTTAGAACCATGTTGAAAGATAACTTAAAAGAATGGGAAGACATGTTACCACATATTGAGTTTCCTTATAATCGCACCATGCATTCTTCCACTTCGTTATCACCTTTCAAATGTTTTTATGGATTTAACCCTTTAACTCCTTTGGACTTATTACCGATTCCTCGAAAGGATCGAGTAGCTTTTGATGCTTTGGAACAGGCGGACTACATTAAGGAACTTCATGCTAAGACCAAGGCTACACTTGATAAGAAGGGCGTTGAAACTGCAACCCGGAATAACAAAGGACGTCGGAAGATGGTTTTCCAGCCCGGCGACTTAGTTTGGCTACATCTAAGGAAAGAGCGGTTTCCGACAAAACGCCATTCCAAGCTAGCACCACGGGGTGATGGACCATTCAAAGTCTTACACCGGATTAACGACAATGCATATGTGTTGGACTTACCGGACGAGTATGGAGTTAGTACCACTTTTAACGTAGGAGATTTGAGCCCCTAAAGAGGAGATTCGGAACAAGATGAAAATTCGGGGTCGAATTCTTTCCAAGAAGGAGTGGATGATGTAGGACCATCACATGGAAGCTATCAAGGTCCCATTACTAGAGCAAGAGCTAAGGAGATCCAAGAAGCTACGTCAAGGGAAGTGCAATTGCTTGGCATAATGCGTGAACCATTTATTTGCAATACATCATGTGTTAATCTTTTGATGAATGTAGGAGCAAGCAAGCAAAGGGAGGAGATGTTGATCACGTCCAAAGCATCCCACGAGGATAGCCTACTGCTCACGTCCAAGGCAGCCCAAGAGCAAAGGGAGGAGATGCTGATCACATCCAAAGCAGCCCACGAGGATAGCCTGCTGCTCACGTCCAAGGCAGCCCAAGAGGGGAGGCAAGCAAACACGTCCAAGGCAGTCCAAGAGGGTAGGCTGCTGCTCACATCTAAAACAGCCCAAGAGGGCAGCCAGCTGATCACGTTCAAAGAGGCCCAAGAGAGTAACAAGTCAGCTCATTCGGATCATCATTTGGGCTCTTAAAACACATCCAAATCATTCATGGATCTGTTGAACAATTCAGCCCATTCGAATAGCCCATTTTGGCTCTTAAAAATCGTCCAGCACACTCCTAGGATTAATTGAATAAGTCAGCCTATTTTTAAGCTGAATTAGTTGTTTGTTAGGTTGTTAGCTACATTAGAGGAAGCTCTCTTATTACCACCTTCCCACTAATGATTTAATTTTCTTTTCTTTATTTTGTCTAGATAAAAGAGTCTATATAGATACCCTCTTTAGCTGCAGATTAATTACGTTATTCCCAATTGCTTAGAATTACATTTGTAATCATTTTACAAAATCAATCAAAGAACAAGAGAGTTTTTGGTTGGCATTGCTGTTGTTGCTTGGTTGAGCTTGTTTGTGTCAACCGCCTTCGGATTGGTGCTTCGAGCCTTCACGAGTCCCTCTTTGTGCTAGTCCAGCCTGAGCTAGTGTAAAGTTGTATTGGAGACGGGTCTAGAGCATTCACGATTGGGGTTTTGGCTCTTCAGCCTTGGTTCCTTCGTTGACTCTCTTTGGTTCTTCTCTCACCCTCCTGCGCCATTCACCATCGTTCGTTTCATTCCGCATTCTGAATTCGTTTCATTCAGCGGGATTCGAGATCATTGTGCCTAGATCGACTCAATCACGGATCATCCCGTATCATCTCTCTACAACTGAGGTTGAACCGTTAGTCGTACAATCGCCTTCTCGAGGCGTCTTCCTACTAAGGGCATCGGCAACCACATTCACCTTCCTTGGATGATACAAAATCTCAATGAAAAAGTCCTTGATCAGCTCAAGCCATCTACGCTGACGGTTATTCAATTCCCTCTATGTGAAAATATACTTCAGACTCTTATAGTCTGTGAAGATCTAGCAATGAAGTGCCATACAAGTAATGCCTCTAGATCTTCAAAGCATGAACTACCGCAGCCAACTCTAGATCATGAGTTGGGTACTTCTCTGTTTGCGTCTAAGTCTTAAAATTTATATCTAGAACATATGCAAAAGCGAAACCGTAGTGTACGGATCAGCTGTAGTAAGGCAAGAAATTTCAGAGTCGAACTCAGGGATTTGGTGAGAATAAAATCGATTTCAATTTATCTGGCAAAGTGCAAAAGCTTTTGTAATTAATAAGGAGACAAATGATTCCAAGGATTCAAGTATCCGACTGCGGCTTTCGATTCAAGACATTTCTAAAGATCAAAGGACAGAGTTGGCGTTCCCAAGGTTATGTGTCTCGAAAGAAGGTATTGTACGGCGAAGTTCCAAAACCCATATGTCTAACCGAAATGCTCTCTCTATAAAGGTTATTGAGGCTGCAATATAGAAAGATATAAGGACAAGATTAACACTCAAACTAATCACCTAAACCCAAGGATATGACTCTTGAAGGTAAAGATGGAAAGCACACTTAAACCTTAATAGAGGATGTTGAGTCTCTCTATTACCCGAATCTTGCAAACTTTGGCTACCAAGTGAAGAATCAATGATGAATTCTCTTCTCACACTTGAATAAGGGTTAAAAAGGTTAAGCAAGGTTAGGATTTAGGCAAGGGTTAACTTTGGTTAAGGGATAAGGAATTTAAAGAACGTCAAAAGAATAAATCGGGCTGTTCTTGATAAAATTGGTCGATTTACTCAAGAACAAGTCGATTTTCCGGTGTCGCAAAGTTAAATCTCAGGGTCCAAATGTCTATCATCATCTAAGCCTCAATCATCAACTATTCTCCCCAGAATCACAAGGTTTTTAGCCAACCGTTTTCATATTCAAATCAAAATCAAGATTGAATGAAGAAAACAAATAAAACTCAAACTTTGTATAAAAACCAAATAATCTTCGAATCTGTAATCAAACCTTAAAATCTTGGAAAGAATCTCTCAAAACACTCAACAATGTGTTCACAAATCACAAGAATTAGAAGGGTAACAAAAGATCTCACAAACTTCCTTGAATCTTGACTTCTTGTTTCTTTCCTTCAATCCTCTCTCCAAGAACCTTCAATTCGACAAAATCTTGTAAATCTTCCACGATGCGAACCCCCGATTTTTGTTCCTAGGGTTCCAATGTATATTTTCTCACTAATGGGCTGCTTGGCATATCACTTCTCAGGCCCACAAGTGATGGGCTTTTGATCGTAATATCTGTAGACAATTTATGAAAGAAAATCGCTCGATTCAAAGACAAATGGACCACCCGATTTTTGCACAGGAAAATCGTCCGATTTTCAATGTAAATGAGGCGATTTTCTTCAACAAGAAATGCTCTTCTCTTGACTTGTTTCCTTCCTTCCTTTAGTGACCCTTTCACGCACTTTCTTTGCTCTTCATGACTCCTCTAAGCTCCTTAAGCTTCCTTATTTACCTTAGATACTCTTTGTTCCACTTTTGCTTCCAATTCCACCGAATTCACCTATAATTCAAACAAAACTCGTTTAGACCTCTATTTCCGAAACATAAATGAAATAAACCTAAAAGTACACAAATCACTCCGAATACAAGGGAAATGAGGTAAAACCTCCACAATATGCATGATTATAATGGCATATAATTCATGTCATCAAAATACCCCATACTTGCCTCTTGCTTGTCCCCAAGCAAGGTTCAAACCTAGAATACAAGATGTCATGGATTATATGATGCGAAAAACTCAAGAACTTTTTGAAAAGTGCTTCTTCTTATTGGATCACCCTCAAAGTAATGCTTCAAGACATAGAAAGATAAAGTATGCATCGATAATAACCATATCATGAACAAACCATCCTTTCTTTGTCAAAGACACAAATAAAAGACATGATAAATGAATGCGTAGACCCGTTTCAAATAAAACTCTAACAAGTAAACCATGAAGCACATGTATCAGAAATAAATGAATGCGTAGCACCTGTATCAAACAAAACTCTAACAAGTAAACCATGAAGCACAAATAAATGAATGCTTTGGAGGACATACCAGTGGTCTGCGAGTTTCCAGATGTGTTTGCACAACCATCGAGCTTGCCGCCTCAGAGGAGTGTGGACTTCAGTATCGAGTTGGAGTGATGTAGGACCATTACATGGAAGATATCAAGGACCCATTACTAGGGCAATTGCTAAGGAGATCCAAGAAGTTACGTCAAGGGATGTGCTATTGATTGGCACCATGCGTGAACCATTTAACTTCCATACATCATGTGTTAATCTCTTGGTGAATGCAGGAGCAAGCAAGCAAAGGGAAGAGACCATGCAGACGTTAGAACAACAAGAGCTGGATCATATAGCCACGCCAGCAAGCTCGACGTTGCTCACTTCCCAGGCGGCCCAAGAGAGTAACCAGCTGCTCACGTCCAAGGCGACCCAAGAGAGTAACCAGCTGCTCACGTCAAGGCGGCCCAAGAGAGTAACCAGCTCCCTCAGTCGGATCATCCATTTGGGCTCTTAAAAACCATCCAACTCACTCATGGATCTGCTTTGAATAAGTCAGCCTATTTTAATGTTGATTAGTTGTTTGTTAAGTTGTTAGCTACATTTGTGGAAGTTCTCTTGTTACCACCTTCCACAAATGTTTTAGTTTTCTTTTCTTTATTTTTTCTAGATAAAAGAGTCTATATATAGTCTCTTTAGCTGCTGAATAGGGTACGTTTTATTGTGCTAAGAATTATCGTTTGTAATCATTCACAAAATCAATCAAAGAACAAGAGAGTTTTTGGTTGGCATTGTCGTTGTTTGCTTGGCTGAGCTTGTTTGTGTCAACCGCTTTCGGATTGGTGCTTCGAGCCTTCACGAGTCCCTCTTTGTGCTAGTCCAGCCGGAGCTAGTGTAAAGTTGTATTGGAGACGGGTCTAGGGCATTCACGAAGCGGGGTCTTGGCTCTTCAGCCTTGGTTCTTTCGTTGACTCTCTTTGGTTCATCTCTACGTCTTCCTGCATCCATTCCATATCCACGTTTCATTCCGCATCTGGATTCACCTTATTCAGCCGGATTCGGGATCATTGTACCTAGATCGACTAATCCACGGACTAATACCGTATTAGTTGGTATCAGAGCTCAGTTGGTACAATTGATCACTCCTTTCTTCTTTGTTAACCTTATTGCCTAACCAATTGAGGTTTAACTTGTGCTTGAAGTGTGCAAAATCAAAATCCAAGGGTTTCTTAGGGCCGGACAACATCTTGAGGAGAGGTAAACACAAAACAAAAAAAAAGAGATCGAGATCGAACATGCAATCAGTTTCGGTAACCTTCTGTCCCACAAATCTCGTTGCAATCAATTTCGGTTACCTTCTCTCCTACAAATCTTTGACAAAGTCTAAGAGATCTTTCAAAAAAAAAAAAGAACAACACAAAAACGGTTGGCCTTCTATTAATCGACCATCAAGCACAAGGAAAAGTCCGCTCTTTGTGAGAACTCCTTCAAACAACTCCTACGTCATTCTAATCACAAACCACCGTACCTATACCAACCCAACGGTCAATACTCCGATTAGGGGTGTCTTGATCCATCTCCGACACTATCAATTTCGGCAGTTCTAGTTCCAAAGGGTTGCTAAGAAGGTTCGAAAATCGTGATCTTAAGGTGTTGGATCCTTACAACTCGAGCCACCAGCTAGGCAATACCAACGAGAGAGTGAGCGATACACAAGTGAGATCTTTGTTTTCTAACCTAACCGGTTCTTTGTTTGTTACTTGAGCATGTCTAGGTCCCGAAGCCCCAGCAAGTCTAGCAGCGAGACCGTCACGCCTGAGATGCTCAATCTATTGAAACAATTGTCCGATTCCGTAGCTAACCTATCCAAACGAGTGGAGTCTATGGAAGCACGAACACCACCATCGCGGACACCACCTTTGAGAACCAACTATGAGATTGGTGGTCCCTCACACGTTACTAGAGAGCCGGATCATCCGGATCAAGGTAATAATTTACAGTCCAATGTCCTCCCTAATGCTTCTAACATGCCACCATTTGTTGATAACTTTCAGCGACGGAATGAAGCTCCTTTTGAGGATCATACTTGGGAAGATTACAATCGACCATTCCAACAACCAAGGCAAGGACGAGAATGTGATAATCTATGTCCCTATCAAGAGCAAGATGGTCTCGGCAAAGTCAAAATCAAAATTCCTGTCTTTGAAGAAAAGTGTGATCCCGACGTCTACACGGAGTGGGAAACTAAAGTCGAGCAGATCTGGTTGTGTCATAATAACTTTAGCGAGCCTAGGAAGGTTCAGCTAGCCGCTCTCGAGTTCCATGGCTACGCCTTGGTATGGTGGGATCACATAGTAAAAGAAAGAGTACGAACATTGGATCCTCAAATCACCACATGGGAGCATATGAAGGCACTAACGAGGTCTCGGTTCGTTCCACCTCACTATACCCGGGAGCTTCGACAACGGCTGGAAAGTTTGAGACAAGGCTCTCTTAGCGCTGAGGAGGCCTATACGAATATGCAAGTTGCTATGGTGAAGGCCAACGTTCTAGAGGATGCGGAAAATACTATGGCTAGGTATCTTCGTATTTTTAACTCTAATTTGGCTGATGAAGTTGATATGTATCCCTACAGCACCATGGAGCAATTACTACACTTGGCCATCAAGGTGGAAAGGAAGACTAAGGTGCGAAACCGGGAACACAAGCCGCCTTATGGGACATCCAACGCTTGGAAATCACAAGGAAACCGGCTGCCTATCCACAGCAGGGATCAAGGATGCCAGAAGAAGGAGAGAAAGTTGGCACCTACGAGCCAAGAAGGCCAACGAAGGTCTTCTACACCGTCCACTACACCACGACCCTTGAATGAGCCTTCAAGTGGTCATCGAGGGAGTACTCCTAACTCTAACTCTAGAACTAGGGACATTGTGTGTTTTAAATGCCAAGGTAGAGGACACATGAGTAGGGAATGTCCTAATAGACGCACTTTGATCATAAATCATCTAGGAGAATATGAGAGTGAGGATGATGTGGAATTGGATGATGAAAATGCATTAATTGATGACAATGAGCAAACTGAGGATGATGATTGCATTGAGTATGAACAAGGTGAATCTTTGATAGCTAGGAGAACTTTGCATGTCCAACTAGCACCTTGTGAGGATAACCAACGTGAAAATCTGTTTCATACTAGGTGTAGTATTAAAGGAAAAGTGTGTAATGTGATAATTGATGGGGGAAGTTGTTGCAACATAGCTAGCACTGAAATGGTAAACAAATTACAACTTCTTACATTTTATCACCCTAGGCCATATAAACTACATTGGATGAATGAGTGTGGAGAACTTAAGGTCAATAAGCAAACTAAGGTCAATATAACATTAAGATCATATGAGGATATTATTACATGTGATGTTGTGCCTATGAATGCTTGTCACTTGTTGCTTGGTCGTCCATGGCAATATGATAGGAAAGTTGTACATGATGGGTTTTCTAATAAATATAGCTTTGTGTACAAAGGTAAAACTTTAACACTTAAACCTATGACACCTTTACAAATAGCCGAGTATTTTGAGAACAAGAGGGTAGAGCAAGGAACCCCTCAAAAGCCTAAAATGACACGGCCTAAGAGTAAGGAGAACAAAACCCATCAAACACTGTTAGTACAACCAACAAGTAGCTATCTTCAGTCTAGGAATGAATATGTTACTAACTATGCTTCTATGGATGTGCAAATGATGAGTTTGTGTTAATCTCTAGTGACGGTGCCTCATGACTCTAAGATTCCACTTCCTAGTTCTATCCAGGGGCTGTTAGACGAGTTTAAGGACGTTTTTCCTAAGGAGGTTCCAACTGGCTTGCCGCCCATTAGGGGCATTGAACACCAAATAGATTTAATACCCAGAGCCACTCTTCCCAATAGGCCCGCCTATAGGATGAACCCTACGGAAGTCCAGGAAATTCAGAACCAAGTTCAAGCCTTGCTAGATAAAGGTTATGTTCGGGAAAGCCTTAGTCCTTGTGCCGTTCCCGTCCTGCTAGTACCCAAAAAGGATAATACTTGGAGAATGTGTATTGATTGTAGAGCAATCAATAACATTACTATCAAGTATAGACACCCGATTCCCCGTCTAGATGACATGCTTGATGAGTTACATGGAGCTACAATTTTCACTAAGATTGACCTTAGGAGTGGCTACCATCAAATTAGAATGAGGGAAGGGGACGAATGGAAAACAACTTTTAAAACCAAATTTGGTCTCTATGAGTGGCTAGTAATGCCTTTTGGCTTAACTAATGCTCCTAGTACTTTCATGAGATTAATGAATCATATTTTGAGACCTTATATTGGTTTATTTGTTGTAGTCTACTTTGATGACATTCTTATCTATAGTAAGACTTTAAAGGAGCATGAAAATCATTTGAGAGATGTGCTTGCTACATTGCGTATAGAATACTTGTATGCTAATATTAAAAAATGTGATTTCTATACTAACCGAGTGATTTTCCTTGGTTTTGTAGTAAGTGCCAATGGTTTTCAAGTGGATGAGGATAAGGTTAAGGCAATCAATGAATGGCCCATTCCTAGGTCGGTTGGTGAAGTAAGGAGTTTCCATGGCCTAGCTACATTCTATAGAAGATTTGTAAGGGACTTTAGTACCATTGCAGCACCACTCACAACCTTGACCAAAAAGAAGGTTCCTTTTGAGTGGAATGAACCTCAGCAAAGAGCATTTGAAGAACTCAAGAAATGCCTCACCCACGCACCACTACTCGCTCTACCGGACTTCACTAAGCCCTTTGAGGTTGAATGCGACGCATCCGACATTGGTATTGGTGGCGTCCTTATTCAAGAAGGTAAGCCTCTAGCTTTCTTTAGTGAAAAATTGAATGGTGCATGCTTAAACTATTCCACGTATGACAAAGAATTGTATGCCTTGTTTAGAGTACTCAAAACATGGCAACATTACCTTTGGTCCCAAGAGTTTGTTTTGAAAACCGATCATGATTCACTTAGACACTTTAGGAGCCAAGATAAGCTAGATAGGTGGCATGGTAGTTGGATGGAGTTCATTGAAACCTTTCCTTACATTATCAAGTATAAGAAGAGAAAGGATAATGTCGTAGTGGATGCTTTGTCTAGGAGATACACCTTAATCACCACCTTGGATTCTAGGATGTTAGGTTTTACTTACATTAAAGATATATATGTGAATGATGCTGAATTTGGGAAGATATTTCATAGATGTACTACTCAAGGCCCTTATGATAAGTATTGTGTGTTTGAAGGTTTCTTGTTTAAAGTGGATAAAATTTGCATACCTAGATGTTCCCTTAGGATCTTATTAGTGGAAGAAGCCCATAAAGGAGGTTTAATTGGGCATTTTGGGAGGGACAAAACTTATCACATATTGCAAACTCACTTTTATTGGCCTCATATGTTAAGGGATGTAGAACACATGCTGAAAAGGTGCATTGAATGTCTTAAGGCCAAAGCTAGGGTACAACCCCACGGGCTGTATACACCCTTACCGACGCCTAGTTGCCCTTGGGAAGATATAAGTATGGATTTCATTGTTGGACTACCTAGGACTAAGAAAGGAAGAGATTCCATTTTTGTGGTGGTAGATAGATTCTCTAAAATGGCACATTTTATTCCATGTCATAAAACTGATGATGCATATAATGTCGCTAACCTTTTCTTTAAGGAAATAGTGAGATTGAATGGAGTACCTAAAACCATTGTTAGTGATAGGGATGTCAAGTTTTTGAGTTTCTTTTGGAAAACGCTTTGGGGAAAAATGGGCACTAGATTACTATTCTCGAGCTCTACTCATCCCCAAACAGATGGGCAAACGGAAGTCACCAATAGGACCCTAACGACCCTCCTTAGAACCATGTTGAAAGATAACTTAAAAGAATGGGAAGACATGTTACCACATATCGAGTTTGCTTATAATCGCACCATGCATTCTTCCACTTCGTTATCACCTTTCCAATGTGTTTATGGATTTAACCCTTTAACTCCTTTGGACTTATTACCGATTCCTCGAAAGGATCGAGTAGCTTTTGATACTTTGGAACAGGCGGACTACATTAAGGAACTTCATGCCAAGACCAAGGCTACACTTGATAAGAAGGGCGTTGAAACTGCAGCTCGGAATAACAAAGGACGTCGGAAGATGGTTTTCCAGCCTGGCGACCTAGTTTGGCTACATCTAAGGAAAGAGCGGTTTCCAGCAAAACGCCATTCCAAGCTAGCCCCACGGGGTGATGGACCATTCAAAGTCCTACACCGGATTAACGATAACGCATATGTGTTGGACTTACCGGAAGAATATGGAGTTAGTACCACTTTTAACGTAGGAGATTTGAGCCCCTATGAAGGAGAGTCGGAACGAGATGAAAATTCGGGGTCGAATTCTTTCCAAGAAGGAGTGGATGATGTAGGACCATTACATGGAAGATATCAAGGACCCATTACTAGGGCAAGAGCTAAGGAGATCCAAGAAGTTACGTCAAGGGAAGTGTTATTGCTTGGCACCATGCGTGAACCATTTAACTTCCATACATCATGTGTTAATCTCTTGGTGAATGCAGGAGCAAGCAAGCAAAGGGAAGAGACCTTGCAGACGTTAGAACAACAAGAGCTGGATCATATAGCCACGCCAGCAAGCCCGATGTTGCTCATTTCCCAGGCGGCCCAAGAGAGTAACCAGCTCCCTCAGTCGGATCATCCATTTGGGCTCTTAAAAACCGTCCAACTCACTCATGGATCTGCTTTGAATAAGTCAGCCTATTTTGATGCCGATTAGTTGTTTGTTAAGTTATTAAGCTACATTTGTGGAAGCTCTCTTGTTACCACCTTCCACAAATGTTTTAGTTTTCTTTTCTTTATTTTGTCTAGATAAAAGAGTCTATATATAGTCTCTTCAGCTGCTGAATAGGGTACGTTTTATTGTGCTAATAATTATCGTTTGTAATCATTCACAAAATCAATCAAAGAACAAGAGAGTTTTTGGTTGGCATTGTCGTTGTTTGCTTGGCTGAGCTTGTTTGTGTCAACCGCCTTCGGATTGGTGCTTCGAGCCTTCACGAGTCCCTCTTTGTGCTAGTCCAGCCGGAGCTAGTGTAAAGTTGTATTGGAGACGGGTCTAGGGCATTCATGAAGCGGGGTCTTGGCTCTTTAGCCTTGGTTCTTTCGTTGACTCTCTTTGGTTCATCTCTACGTCTTCTTGCATCCATTCCATATCCACGTTTCATTCCGCATCTGGATTCGCCTCATTCAACCGGATTCGGGATCATTGTACCTAGATCGACTAATCCACGGACTAATAACGTATTATGGAGCCTGGTACAAGACCCATCTAGAAGGCCCCATACCGTATGGCGCCTGTCGAGATGTTGTAGTTGAAGAAGCAACTCGAAGCGTTGGTTGAGAAGGGCTTCATACGCCCTAGCGGTTCACCATGGGGTGTACCTGTCCTCTTCGTGCGGTAGAAGGACGGATTGTTGAGATTTTACATTGATTATAGAGAGCTGAACAAGGTGACCATCAAGAACAAGTATCCACGGCCTCGTATTGATGATCTACTTGATCAGCTCCAGGGAGCGACAATATTCTCCCGGATTGATTTACGCTCAGGATATCACCAGTTGAGGGTGAGGAAGTAAGATGTGCACAGTACGACATTTCGTACCCGTTATGGACACTACGAGTTTGTAGTGATGCCATTCGGCATGACGAATGCCCCAACAGTCTTCATGGAGTTGATGAACAATATCTTCATCGACTTTCTTGATCAGTTTGTGGTAATCTTCATTGATGACATTTTGGTATACTCTCGTAACAGAGAGGAGCTTGCCGGTCATCTGAGGACGGCTTTGCAAATTTTGAGGGATAAAGAGTTGTATGCCAAGCTCTCTAAGTGCGAGTTCTGGATGTCTGAGGTTGCTTTTCTTGGGCATATTCTGTCCGTCAGTGGGATCATGGTTGATCCGGCGAAGATTGAGTCTGTTGCTGCATGGACGACACCAACGAACGTCAAGGAAGTGCGTAGCTTTCTTGGAGGGATTTTCAGTGATTGGCCGTCCACTTACGAGTCTTTTGAGGAAGACTACCAGATTTGTATGTAATGATTAGTGTTCCTAGAGTTTTTAGGAGTTGAAGAGGTGTTTGACTTCTGCTCCTGTCTTGGTACAGCCAGAGGGTTTCTGATGATTTTGTGGTTTATAGTGATGCATCCAAGCTAGGCTTGGGATGTGTATTGATGCAGAGAGGTAGAGTGATTGCTTATGCGTCTAGACAATTGAAGACGTATGAGGAGAACTACCCGACTCATGATTTGGAGTCAGCAACGGTAATTCATGCTTTGAAAATCTAGAGACATTACCTGTATGGTGCCACTTGTTAGATCTTCACAGACCATAAGAGTCTGAAGTACATTTTCATGTAGCGGGAGTTGAATAACCGCCAGCATCGATGGTTAGAGTTGATCAAGGACTTTGACCTTGAGATCTTGTATCATCCGGGAAAGGCGAATGTTGTACCTGACGCCTTGAGCAGGAAGACGCCTCGAGAGAAGGGGATTGCCAGATTGACAGTACAGCCTCAGCTTTAGAGGGATCTAGCTTGGCTAGAGTTGGACATCCAGTTTCCCGATGTGGATGCCCAGTTGTATGCTCTAGAGGGTCTTCCTCGTCTGTTGGATGAGATCCAACAGAAGTAGGGGACCTGCCCGACCTTGACGAGGATCAGAGAGAGGATGTCTCGTGGAGAGGCACCACAGTTCTCCACTAGAACAGATGGAGTGATGAGGCGCCATGATTGTATCTATTGACTTGCTGATGTAGAGTTGAGACAGAGGATCTTACAAGAGGTTCACTGTACACCTTACTCAGTACATCCAGGTACGAGTAATATGTAACGTGTTGTGAGACGTTCATATTGGTTGGGAGGGCTGAAGCCCGATGTAGCCAAATTTGTGGCACAGTGTGCGATCTGTCAGCATGTCAAGATAGAGAATTACAGACCTGGAGGTGAGCTCCATCCACTCACAGTACTGCAGTGAAAGTGGGAGGACGTCTCCATGGATTTTGTGACCGGATTGAGGCCTAGTAGGAGTTTTGATGCTATTTGGGTTGTTGTTGACAAACTGACGAAGACGCGACGTTTCATTCCTATCAAAGAGACGTGGCAAGTGAGCAAATTGGTTGAGGTACACTAGATAGATAGTGAGACTGCATGGTGTACCGAGGATGATCGTCTCTGATCGAGATGGACGGTTACCTCGAGATTTTGGCAGCAAATTCAGACTACTTTGGGGACGAGTCTACACTTCACGACAGCGTTTCACCCTCAGATAGATGGTCAGTCTAAGAGGACCATCCATACCTTGGAAGATATACAGCGAGCTTGTGTGTTGGATTAGGGACAGGGATGGTCTGATTACCTCTCACTCGTTGAGTTCTCATACAACAGATGACATGCATCTATTTGGATGGCTCCTTATGAGGCAATGTATGGACGTAGATTCCGTATACCTTTATGTTGGGATGAGCCTAGCAATATCAGTGGGATAGCGCCTTTGCAGATTCAGGATGAGATGGCCTGAGTAGCGCTGATTAGAGAGAGGATGTTGGCTGCATAGAGTCGCAAGAAGTCATATGCAGATAGGAGGCGTCGACCTCTAGAGTTTAGGGTAGGAGCTCATGTCTGGTTGAGAGTATCTCCGACGCGTGGCGTTAGTTGTTTTGGCATAAAGGGGAAGTTGAGTCCCCGATATGTCAGTCCTTTTGAGATACTGGATAGAGTTGGGAGGGTAGCCTATAGATTAGCTTTGCCTCCGAGATTAGAGGGTGTTCACCCTGTTTTCCATGTGTTTCAGCTGAGGAAGTATATACCCAGATCTGAGGCACATTGTGAGTTATGATAATTTGGTGGTGGAGCCAGAACACACCTTTGTTGAGCATCCTATTGCAATCTTAGAACGAGGTGTGAGACACCTACGTTCGAAGGACATTCCTGTGCTAAGGATACAGTGGTCTAGACGTGGACCTGAGGATGCTACATGGGAGACTGATGATATTATCCAGAGGAACTATTCAGAGTTTTATGCTGAGATATAGGGTTGATGAATAGATCTTAGTGTTATCTTGGTGAGTATGTGATTATGTGCTTATGTGTTTATGATGAAGGATCATCCAAGCTAAGTCATGGTCCCTTAACAAGGGCTCAAGCTAAACTACAAGCTGAGATGGATGCATTGCTTCTAACCATGAACCATGAACCAGCTAACTCACCTTCCATGAGCCAATGAGCCTTGATGATGATCATGGTCCACCAAGGAACAAGCTGCACGCCCAAGGGTTCTAGATAAGGCTGAAATGTTCCAAATTGGCTGAATAAGCTTATTTGGCTGTTTTAAGTGTTTTTAAGTCTTTTTAGAATAAAAGCCCAAACTTATGTCTTAATGGGCCTTTAGTTAATTATTTCAATTCATTAACATATTAAACACTATATATATGTTATTAGGCGTGCTAGGTCAAGGGGAATCCAGAAAATACACGTTAAAACACAATTTTTGTGCTGCTGTTGCAGATTAGCGATTTCCAGCCTGTTGGAGAGCTTTGTGATTATGATTTTGGCTTAACTCTTCTTGTCTGAGATAATATCCTTAGGGATTAGTGTTGCAAGTTGTTTATAAGCATCCTCTTGGTGCTTTCAATCTCCATATTGATTGTGTCAAGTTGTAGAAGCAAGGTTGATTAGTCTTTTAGATTGGTTCTTGAATTCATTGTTCAGGGGTTCTTCCATAGTTCTATTCGGTTCTTCTTAACCATCTATCTTTATATTTTCGTGCTTATCATTCCTCCATATCTAAGTTTCATTCCATTGTTTCCAGGTTGTTCGTCTAGATCGTTAAACGGGCTAATCCCCGTATCAGTTTATATGCCTTGATGTGGTTATTCCATGCTAGCTATGATGTGATTTATGATCTTATTAGATCTTCCTATGCTAGCGTGATGTATGTTATAGTTGGAGATGATTATTTCCTCCACGCTATTTGAGTATGATGTATGATTATAGTTGGAGATGGTTCTTTCCTCCATGCTATCTGAGTGTGATTAGGATTCGGCTGAAGATGGTTCTTTCCTCCATGCTACTTTGATGGACATAGTTTCAGTGGAGATGTTATTCCTTCATGCGTTGTATATGATTATAATTTGGCTAGAGATGTGTTTTCTCTATGCCTTGAGATGTGGTATGGCGAGAGATGTGATTCCTCTACGCCTTCGGGTAGCGTTATGGCCCTGTGTTCTGGAGTTGTTGATTCCTCCATGTTTACATTTGAGGTTATAGATTGATATAGGTTATGACCTTCTGAGCGGAGATATGATACCTCCGAGAGAGAGAGAGAGAGAGAGTTATACCTCGGCTTATGGGTCCGAAAGGATTTGGGATTTTGCAAGTTTTGGGACGAAACTTGTTTTCAAGGGGGTGAGATGTAATAGCCTAGTTGCTGAGTGTGTGAGTTGGGGACCCAAATTCAGCGTAAACCGCCCCTGTGTGACCCAGTGGCCGCCCTTGCGGTTTGCCTGGGCCGTCCCTGCGCCTCACAAGGTCCGCCCCTATGGCTCTGTGTGGCTGCAGCCGCCTTTGCTGACCCTTTGACCCGTGCTTTACCCTTTTCACCCCTTTATAACCTTCTTCTCTTTCCTTCCGATAAGGGTTCTTCATCTTCAGCTTCATCTCTCTCCCTACGTTCTTCTTCTCCTCCCTTCTTCCTTTGAATCTTTTCTTGAGCTTGGTTGAGTTTTGTGTGAGTTCGGAAGCTTTTATGCTTGGCTTTGTTGATGGATGATGTTGATGTGCCTTGTTGAGCCAGCTTGGAGGTCTTGGTGAGGGTTTGTGCTTCTGCATAGGTCCAGCTTGGTAAGCTTCTATGGCTTCTTTCCTTCATCTTTTCCTCTCTTTCCCTAGTCTAGCTTAGATTCCTTAGGTTTGGATCTTGTTCCAGCCATGATTTGCATAGGTTGATGTATATATATGTATGTTTCAGTATGTGTCGTGTTGGAGTGAAGAAGGAGTGAAGGAATCGAAGGAAGGAGTGAAGAAGGGGCTGAAGTGGTGTCTTGTGCTTACCAGCCGCCCCTGCGGCCACCTTGTAGCCGCCCCAGTGCCGGCCAGAGCCGCCCCTGCGCCACCTGGGATCCGCCCCTGCGGCCACCTGCATCAGCTAGGTTCTGCACTTGGTTTTGCAGGTGTGTGGTGCTTCTAGGCTTTAAGGACTTAGGTTAGTGTTAGTTGAGGTTTTGAGGTTGAGTATGATCCCTAGGGATCCCTTGGGTCTAGGTGTGACCCCTTTAATGAATAGAGGTTGATATCTTTCTATACCATGTTATTAGACAGTGCCCCTCTCTCAGGAGTGGGGGTTGATTCTGGTTGATCTTTGCACTAGGTTGAGGTAAGTCCGTAAGACTTACTTAGCTACCATCCTTATATTGGGTGTTTGCATGAGTAGTGTGTGCTTTATATGTTTGCCATGATAGCATGAGATGTCATTTATACCGACCTATGTTTTATTGAATGCGCCATTGCGTGGTTGTTATAACATTTCTCTTTCATCCCACCGTGAAGTCTGGGAGGTTCTTTGGTGTCAGGCCAGACTGGTTTACAGGAAGGGCGCAATCCAATCCCATAGGGTACAAGGATTGTGTGACCGATACTCGTACAGCTGCCTATCAAGCTTAGAGGCAAGGATGTATCGATCCTCATGTCACATACTTTCATCTATCTATATATACACAATTTAAGTGAATGACTATTATATTAAGATGAGAAAATGGGGTAAATGTGTGATAGCATGCTGATGTGTTTATCTTTCCATGATTGTAATTGTGCTTATGCCTTACTCTATATATGTATGGTTAGCTAATGGTTTACTATCATGTTGTAGATGCCCCACAGGATAGGCATGCTGCTGGGTGATCTAGTAGAGTGGTAGGCCGAGGACTTCTCGTACATAGGATGGTTGTGGTCATTTGGGGTTGTTTATTTTCCCTCCTGCGTGAGGATGACCTTTTGTTACCTCCTGTGTGAGGTTGTTGTTTATACTCGGCTATGATGTTATTACCTTTTTGTTGTACAGTTTATACAGTTTTATGCATTTGTTTTATATCTGCCAATGTCATGTTGTAAGGTCCAGTGAACTTGTTGTCAGGCTAGGGTCAGGATCCATTGTGAGATCCTATAGGAGCAAAACTAGTGGGTTGCTCCGAAAACTGTCCCATAGGAGCAAAACTAGTGGGTTGCTCCGGAAAGCTACCAAAGTCTCCCTCAGCGTGGACACCACTAGGACCAACATCTGTCCCGATGTCCATATCCTCTGTACCCTGACCATCATCAGCATTAGCAGCGGAAACCTCATCATAGTCCTCAAGACCTACCCTATCATCATGCATCAGAACAAACCCGTACTTCCAGTAATTAAGGTTCCGAATAGCATACTCAACACTCCATGGGATCCCTCTAACTCCCTTGCCTTCCCAAGGCATGGCTACATACGGTGGACCATGAGTGCGGGGAATCAGAATAACCCTAGTAATGAACCTCTGCATTCCTAAAGGTTTAGCTTCAGCTGCTAGCTCACAAGCAGAAAAATCAACTCCCAAATGTTTAGCAATGTGGGTCACAATACCGCCTACACAAATATCACCCCGGTTCTTGTTCCCGATCTTCTTAAGACAATATGCTAGCATGGTAGCACAATCCGGGGTCGTTCTGGTGCCCATGTAATAGACAATATAAAGCTCATCTGCCTTCACCTTCTGAGGCGTCTCAGTCCTAGGGAATAGACTCTCCGACAAGATCCTATGGGCGATCTTGAAAGACAAGTTATATATTAACTTGTCCTTCGAATCCCCGGGCTGCCACCTATTATTTTCACATTTCACCATAGCAATACTATCCCAAAAGGTACTAGCACAAAGTTGCCTAGGAAAGGTTCCATTCATCGTCTCACCAAACCCAAAAATTCTCCCAAATTGCACAATAGTCATGGAGAAATTTATGTTCATCATCCTAAACATAACATTTCTTTCCCTAGCATCATGATCAAAGGAGCTCAAAATTCCATCGTTAACTCCTCATAAGCATGTTCTCATATGCTAACAAAGCTTCCTAGGCTATCCCTCTCAATCATGAATTGCAAATCATCAACAAAACTCATGCATTGTAGTTCATCAAGTACGAGATATCGAGGGGCAACAATGGTACGAGGTTGGATGCGATCGTACCTTTCCTTGTGAGTCTCAAGGATGCGAGGGAGTGCGGGAGTGTGAGGAGGTGGTGCTTGCTGAGAAGAAGAAGTGTTCCCTCTTGGAACCACTTGCCGGCCTTATCGACGACGTCCCTCCATAACAAACAAAATCTCGGAGTGATCTTGGAAAATCTCGGCCGAGATTCTTGGAACAGCCCAAGATTTTCTGCGTTTTTTCGCTAAATCTATGAATTTGCAAAGGTTTCACCCAAACAAGAGTCCTAATTTCTTCCTATGGTATTTCCGTCCAGTTATCTAGCAATCTCTTAAGCAAAACAACACAAATAATTTACAATATCAGCAAACCATGGTTCGTTTCCTCTAGAAATGTTGTGAAGACATTCTTCCATCATGTGCAACTACTCGTCAGCGAAAGAGTCGTCTATAGGGAAATTGTCCTTTGTGATGTGGGGAAGTCTACGTAGATGGTCCGCCATGGAGTTCTCGGATCCTTTCTTGTCCGGGATCTCTAGATCAAACTCTTGGAGGAGGAGAATCCACCTAATAAGCTGCGGTTTTGCATCCTTTTTGGTTCGCAAATACTGTATAGCTGCATGGTCATTGTAAACAATCACCTTTGCCCCTACAAGATATGAACGGAAATTTTTAAATGCATATACAACAGCAAGAAGTTCCTTCTCCGTCGTAGCTTAGTTAAGTTGAGCCCTGTCTAGTGTCTTGCTAGCATAATAGATGGCATGAGTTCGTCCATCCTTTTTCTGTCTGAGTACCTGATGAAGGGTCATCCGAGCTAGCTCCATCTTCAACACCACAAGGAGCCCTAACAAGAGCTCAAGCCAAACGCTAAGCGGAGATGGATGTTATCTTCCTTGCCATGGTTCAAGAAGCTCACCCAAGCTCACCTCCAATGAGTCCAAGGCCCGTCATGATGCTTAGCCACATTGGGCCAGGCAAGAAGAAGTCGAATGGAGCATAGGAGAGCCTCACGTGTGCATGTGCATGGATGAAGGCGTGAGCAAGGAGGCGTGAGCAAGGCTGGCGTGAAGCTAGTTAGAGAGTGTTAAATAAAGCCTAGAATTAGTCTATTTTATGGTTTTATTTAAAACACTCTAATTTGTAATTATTGTATTTATTTCTTTTCTATTTTTAGGAGAGAAGGTCTAGGTTGTATATAAACCTTTCTCTCTTCATTTTGTGGATCAGAATACGTTAAACACATTGCCTAAGTGCCAAATTGAATTCCTTTGAGTTCAGCCTCTTGTCTTGTGAGAATTGTGGTGTTTGCATAGCTTTCTCATTCTTGTGTGTGTCAATCTCCTTCGGGTTGGTGCTACAAGTCGAATTGAAGAACCTCTTCGTGCCTTCGATAACTCTAGATCGATTGTGTGAAGTTGTAAGAAGCGTGGTCGAATCGTCATCGGTTTGGTTCTTGGATAATCGAATCCAAGGGTTCTATCGTTTGTTCCTTTCGGTTCTTCTTTTCCATTTTGTTTCCCTTATTGCTTTGCACGTTTTCCCTTTATAATTGTTGCTGAAACTCGTTTGCTTTTATTCCTAAAAACAGGTTGCTCGTCTAGATCCGTTCTTCGCGGCTAATCCCCGTATCAATTGGTATCAGAGCTAATTGACGTTCAACCTACAAAAAGAGTCGGTAAATCATTCAAAAACCAAAAGTGTCTCGTTTGTTTGTTTTGAGTCTATTGCCATTGCCATTTCTATTCCAAGTTTTTGATTGAACTAACGAGTTTGTTGCTTTGTTTGTGAATCTTGGACGCCGGCAGCACTCCCACACCACGCCTACACCGCGCCTACCACCAGCCCTTGTGCCGACCACCAAGCCGCCATCAGTCTTGTCCCACGTCCAAACACCACACTAAACAAACCCTAAATTTTCAAAAAAAAAAACAGAAGAAGGCTGATCCGTCCAACCTATTTTCCAGCCCCTCTCTCTCCTCCACATTTTCAGCCTATTTTTTTGAATTTTCACCCTTGGTTAGCTATTTACTTGGTTAACTCTATCCTCTTGCAACTAATTAGATTTTCTTAGCATTTTTGTTTTATTTTTCTTTAATTCCAGCAGTAAGTTAAAAAAAAAAAGGAAAATCCGAATTCAAAAAAAAAAAAAAAGAAAGAAAGAAAGAAAAGAAAAAGAAAAGAAAGAGAAAAGAAATCAACATTAGTATTCATTTCATTTCATTTCATTCTTGCTAGCTTATTCTTGTTTTATTTCATATTTTGTAATAGTTGAAGTTGTGCTTGCTAAGTGTTATTTTCAGCAACCAAAGAGGACTACAAAGGAGCTCATCTCACTCAAAGGACCAAGCCATTCACGCCTAGCCTAGCTTCACCCTAGCCTAGCCACGCCTTGGCCCACGCCTAGCTCACTTCACTCGAGCCACGCCTTAGCCTTGACCAGCCTTTCTACACACACCTTCGGTGTCCAAGGTCTGCTTGCTTAGGCTTGACGAGTAAGTTCTTTCAAGGCTTATCTTGAGTTCGAAATTTTGAGTCCATACTTAGTTGCATATAACATTCGTGCAACTTGTCCTTTCCGTTTTGAGTCTTTTCTTCTCTTTTATTGAGTCAAACACGTTTTTAAGGTGATTAAAATCGAATTTCGCTTCTACTTTAAAGCTTTTGTTTGGCTAAGTATTGAACTCATGTGAGATTTTTGACTAATACAAGACGAGCCTCAACAAGCTTGTTGAGCACCACTAGAGAGTGAGAGTTTGCTTTCGAGTGATACACTTGTGAGGCGTTTTTGTTTTAGCTAACCTAATGTGTTTGAGTGTTTTAGTGTCTCTGAACAATGTCAGGAACTTCCGCAGGTACGCTCAGCCCCGAGCCTATTACCCCGGAGTTGTTTAACCTTATCAAAGGCTTGAAAGATAGCATTGAAGGGTTAACTACAAGGCTGTCCAACTTGGAGGCGTCTAAGGTAGTTCCGGAGCCTCGGCCACTAGGAGGCAACCGGGAGGTAGGATACCACTCGAGGTCTCAACACCAAGGGAAAGACCGAATACCACTCCAAAGCCAACAAGAGGCGTTTCACGTAGCCCGGCACTCTAATGCCACGTAGCCCTCTCGGAATGTCCAAGGCTTAGGCCACACCGTGTCCTAACCGGGATGGGGTAATCTTGCTTTCGAGGAGCACGTTTCTATCCCTTCTTCTCCCCTTATACATGATAATTTGCATAACTATCCTCAACAGTTTCAGAATCAAGCTTATGAGCAAGATGAGGACGGTGATGGAGATGACGAGGAATGGAGGCCAAACGGACGAAGGGAGCGCCAACAGCCCTGGAGACCTCATGACGGCCGGCGCCAAGACGAGCAGAGGCGTGAGCCCTATGGTGGCCAGCCAAGGAGGGAGCGAGATCCGGAGTATGATGGTTTTGGCAAAGTAAAGGTGAAGATCCCAAGCTTTGAAGGCAAATGTGACCCGGACGTGTACATGGCTTGGGAGGCGAAGATAGAGCAAATATGGTCATGCCATAACTTTCCCGAGCATAAGAAGGTACATTGCGCAGCTCTTGAGTTTATTGATTATGCTATGATATGGTGGGATGATTTGGTGAAGGAAAGGAGGAGAACTATGGATGCACCGGTAGTTACTTGGGCACACATGAAGGCCTTGATGAGAGCTCGGTTTGTGCCTCAACATTACACTAGGGAATTGAGGCAAAGGTTGGAGAGCTTGAGGCAAGGAGCCATGACCGCCGAGGAGACCTATAATACCATGCAAATGGCCATGGTAAAGGCTAATGTGCGAGAGGATGAGGAGACTACAATGGCTAGGTATCTTCGTATTCTCAATTCAAGTTTTTCTAACAAGATAGACCTTTTTCCCGATAGCTCTATGACAGAATTGCTCCACCTAGCAATCAAAGTAAAAAGGAAAATGAAGGCAAGAAGTCAAGGAGGTAAGGCTGCCTATAGTGCGCCTAGCTCATGGAGGAGCCAAGGAGGTCGCCAACAAGGGAATTACAACCGGGAGGTGCCAAGCAAGGAGAAGCTAGCCCCGGAGCAAGGAGGTCCACGCAAGGCTCCTTATCCAGCCCCTACCAAGCCCATGCCTACACTACCTAAAGGCACTCAAGGGAGTACTTCTAACCCTTCATCTAGAGCTAGGGATATTGTATGTTTTAAGTGCCAAGAAAGAGGGCACATGATGAAGGATTGTCCTAACAAAAGAACTTTTCTAGTTAACCATTTAGGGCAATATGAGTCCGAATATGAGCATGAGCATGATAATGATGATTTTGAGCTTAATATGCATGATCATGATGATTTGGATGATGATGGGATTGAATATGAGCAAGGAGATTTTTTAATTAGCTAAGAGAGTGCTATTTGATCATCCTAGCTCATTCCTAACTAACACTTCCATGATTTGTGATAAAAGTCTTGAGCGTGATAATTCTTTGATAGCTAGGAGAACTTTAACTGTACAACCTGCCCCTTGTGAAGATAACCGAAGAGAAAACTTGTTTCACACTAGATGCTCGGTTAAAGGAAAGGTTTGTAATGTTATTATTGATGGAGGAAGTTGTTGCTATATTGCTAGCACCGAAATGATATCTAAGTTGCAAATTCCTACATTTTATCACCCTAGGCAAGCTAAGATCACTTTTACTTTAGGCCATTATGAAGATACGGTTTTATGTGATGTTGTGCCTATGCAAGCTTGTCATGTGTTGTTAGGTCGCCCTTGGCAATATGATAAGAGAGTTATGCATGATGGTTTTACACATAGATATTCTTTCGTATTCAATGGTAAAATTGTGAATCTTAAGCCTATGACTCCCTTGCAGATTGCGGAGGCATTTGAGAAGAAGAAGGCAAGTGAGCAAGAGCAAGGACCAGCTAAGAAGCGGAGCAAGCCGTCGAGCCAAGACCCCTCCCTAGCCACGCCTTCTAACCACCAGCCCAACATCCTTGTGTCCACGGCCACAAAACAGCCCACAACAGCCTTGTTAGCTTCCAAACTTGAGCTACAAAATGACTACCTACCCTTAGACAATACCTTGATGATGTTGTGTAAGGAGCTCACCTTGATGAGTGATGAAGCCAAGGCTAGCTTACCACCTACTATCTCAGCCATCCTTGAGGAGTTTAAGGATGTGTTTCCGGAAGAAATACCACATGACCTTACACCTTTGAGAGGTATTGAGCACCAAATTGACCTTATCCCCGGCGCCACACTCCCAAATAGACCAGCCTACCGAATGAACCCAAAGGAGAGGCAAGAGATCCAAGCGCAAGTTCAAGACCTCCTAGACAAGGGCTACGTGAGGGAGAGCTTAAGTCCGTGCGCCGTGCCCGTGCTCTTGGTGCCTAAGAAGGACAACACATGGAGGATGTGTGTTGATTGTCGAGCTATCAACAACATCACCATCAAGTACTGCCACCCTATTCCCCGCCTAGATGACATGCTTGATGAGCTACATGGGGCCACCACCTTTAGCAAGATAGACCTACGGAGTGGCTACCATCAAATTCGAATGAAGGAGAGGGACGAGTGGAAAACGGCCTTCAAAACTAAGTTTGGTTTGTATGAGTGGCTTGTTATGCCATTTGGGTTAACTAATGCTCCTTCTACTTTTATGCGCTTAATGAACTATGTTTTGAGACATTTTATAGGGAAGTTTGTTGTAGTATACTTTGATGATATTTTAATCTATAGCAGGTCCCTAGAGGAGCATGAAGAACATCTAAGGGAAGTAGTTCTTACCCTTAGGGCTGAACACTTGTATGCTAATCTTAAGAAATGTAGTTTTTGCACTAATGAGGTTACATTTCTTGGTTTTGTAGTGACTACACAAGGCCTACAAGTGGATGAGGAGAAGATTAGAGCAATCAAAGATTGGCCCACGCCAACATCCATCGGCCAAGTAAGAAGTTTCCATGGACTTGCAAGCTTCTATAGGCGCTTTGTGAGAGACTTTAGTACCATTGCCGCGCCCTTGATGGAAATTTGCAAGAAGCATGCGCCATTTGTGATACGGAATTGTCCGTGATTGAGTCGATCTAGGTACAATGATCTCAAATCCGGCTGAATGAGGCGAATCCAAAAATGCAGAATGGAACGTAGGTGATGAATGGCGCAGGAAGGTGTAGAGAAGAACCAAAGAGAGTCAACGAAGGAACCAAGGTTGAAGAGCCAAAACCCCAATCGTGAATGCCCTAGACCCCTCTCCAATACAACTTTACACTAGCTCCGGCTGGACTAGCACAAAGAGGGACTCGCGAAGGCTCGAAGCACCAATCCGAAGGCGGTTGACACAAACAAGCTCAGCCAAGCAACAACAGCAATGCCAACCAAAAACTCTCTTGTTCTTTGATTGATTTTGTGAATGATTACAAATGCGATTCTAAGCAATGAAAATAACGTAACTAATCTGCAGCTAAAGAGGCTATCTATATAGACTCTTTTATCTAGACAAAATAAAGAAAAGAGAATTAAAACATTAGTGGGAAGGTGGTAATAAGAGAGCTTCCTCTAATGTAGCTAACAACCTAACAAACAACTAATTCAGCTTAAAAATAGGCTGACTTATTCAAACTAATCCTAGGAGTGTGCTGGACGTTTTTTAAGAGCAGATTGGGCTATCCGAATGGGCTGAATTGTTCAACAGATCCATGAGTGATTTGGCTGTGTTTTAAGAGCCCAAATGATGATCCGAATGAGCTGACTTGTTACTCTCTTGGGCCTCCTGGAACGTGATCAGCTTGCTATCCTCTTGGGCTGCATTGGACATGAGCAACAGCCTACCCTCTTGGACTGCCTTGGACGTGTTTGCTTGCCTCCCCTCTTGGGGTGCTTTGGACGTGATCAACATCTCCTTCTCTTGGACTGCTTTGGACGTAATCAACAGCTTCTCCTCTTGGGCTGCATTAGACGTGAACAACAACCTCCCCTCTTGGCTTCTTTGGACGTGATCAACAGCCTCCTCTTGGACTGCTTTGTACGTGAGCAACATCTCCTCCCTTTGCTTGCTTGCTCCTATATTCATCAAAAGATTAACACATGAGGTATGGCAATTAAATGGTTCACGCATTGTGCCAAGCAATAGCACTTCCCTTGACGTAGCTTCTTGGATCTCCTTAGCTCTTGCTCTAGTAATGGGACCTTGATAGCTTCCATGTGATGGTCCTACATCAATTTGTGTGGGAGGAGGCGCAAGAACGTGCCTTTAGCAAGCTGAAATTGGTCTTAACCGAGGCGCCCTTGCTAGCTCTTCCCGACTTCACTAGGCCCTTTGAAGTGGAGTGTGACGCCTCGGGCATTGGCATAGGCGGCGTGCTCATGCAAGAAGGTAAGCCTATTGCCTTCTTTAGTGAAAAGCTCAAAGGAGCATGTCTTAATTACTCTACCTATGATAAAGAGTTATATGCTTTGTTTAGAGTGCTTAAGACATGGCAACACTACTTGTGTCCTAGAGAGTTTATTTTTCATTCCGATCATGAGTCTTTGAAGCATTTTCGGAGTCAAGATAAACTAGATAGGAGGCATGGTAGGTGGATGGAATTTATTGAGACCTTTCCCTATGTTATCAAGTATAAAAAGGGAAAAGACAATGTAGTGGCGGATGCCCTCTCTAGGAGGCACACATTGTTGACTACATTGGATGCTAAGGTATATTAGGCTTTGTTTACATTAAGGAGCTCTATGAATCTGATCTTGATTTTGGTGATACATATAAGTTATGTGTGCAAAAAGGTTCCCTAGATAAATACTATTTGTTTGAGGGATTTTTGTTTCGTATTGATAAGGTGTGCATACCTAGGTGTTCCCTTCGATTGTTGTTAGTAGAGGAAGCCCATAAAGGAGGTTTAATGGGTTATTTTGGGAGGGATAAAACTTATGCTATGCTGCACTCACACTTTTATTGGCCACACATGCTTAGGGATGTTGAAAATGTGCTTAAAAGATGCTTAGAATGCCTTAGAGCTAAATCTAAAGTGAAGCCTCATGGATTGTACACACCTTTGCCCATCCCAACAGCCCCTTGGAAAGACATTAGTATGGACTTTATTGTGGGATTGCCTAGGACTAAAAGAGGTAGGGACTCAATTTTTGTGGTTGTAGATCTGATGTAGGACCATCACATGGAAGATATCAAGGTCCCATTACTAGAGCAAGAGCTAAGGAGATCCAAGAAGTTACGTCAAGGGAAGTGCTATTGCTTGGCACAATGCGTAAACCATTTAATTGCCATACATCATGTGTTAATCTTTTGGTGAATGTAGGAGCAAGCGAACCAAGGGAGGAGACCATGCCGACGTGCTCATTTCCCAGGCAGCTCGAGGAGACCATGCCGACGTGCTCACTTCCCAGGCAGCTCGAGGAGACCATGCAGACGTTATTCACTTCCCATGCAGCCCAAGAGGATAGGTTGTTGCTCAAGTCCAAAGCAGCCCAAGAGGGGAGGCTGTTGATCACGTCCAAAGCAGCCCAAGAGGGGAGGCTGTTACTCACGTCCAAGGCAGCCCAAGAAGGGAGGTTGTTGCTCACGTCCAAGGCAGCCCAAGAGGGGAGGCAGCTGCTCACGTCCAAGGCAGCCCAAGAGGGTAGGCTGCTGCTCACGTCCAAAACAGCCCAAGAAGGTAGCCAGTTGATCACGTCCAAGGAGGCCCAAGAGAGTAATCAGCTCCCTCATTCGGATCATCATTTGGGCTCTTAAAAACTATCCAAATCACTCATGGATCTGTTGAACAATTGAGCCCATTCGGATAGTCCATTTGGCTCTTAAAGACGTCCAACTCACTCCAAGGATTTGTTTGAATAAGTCAGCCTATTTTCATGCTGAATTAGTTGTTTGTTAGGTTGTTAGCTACATTAGAGGAAGCTCTCTTATTACCACCTTCCCACTAATGTTTTAGTTTTCTTTTCTTTATTTTTGTCTAGATAAAAGAGTCTATATATAGCCTCTTTAGATGCTGATTAGGTACATTAATTTCATTGCTTAGAATTACATTTGTAATCATTCACAAAATCAATCAAAGAACAAGAGAGTTTTTGGTTGGCATTGCTGTTGTTGCTTGGCTGAACTTGTTCGTGTCAACCGCCTTCGGATTGGTGCTTCGAGCCTTCACGAGTCCCTCTTTGTGCTACTCCAGCCGGAGCTAGTGTAAAGTTGTATTGGAGACGGGTCTAGGGCATTCAGGAAGTGGGGTTTTGGCTCTTCAGCCTTGGTTCCTTTCGTTGACTCTCTTTGGTTCTTCTCTACACCTTCCTGCGTCCATTCACCATCCACGTTTCATTCCGCATCTGGATTCGCTTCATTCAGCCGGATTCGGGATCATTGTACCTAGATCGACTCATTCACGGACTAATACCGTATCAGTTGGTATCAGAGCTCAGTTGGTACAATTGATCACTCCTTTCTTCTTTGTGAACCTTATTGCTTATCCAATTGAGGTTTAACTTGTGCTTGAAGTGTTCAAAAGCAAATCTGGTTGGTACAATTGATCACTCCTTTCAGCGACGGAATGAAGCTCCTTTTGAGGACCACACTTGGGAAGGTTACAATCGGCCATTCCAGCAGCCAAGGCAAGGACGAGAACGTGATAACCTACGGCCCTATCAAGAGCAAGACAGACTCGGCAAAGTCAAAATCAAAATTCCCGTCTTTGAAGGAAAGTGTGATCCCGACGTCTACACGGAATGGTAAACTAAAGTTGAGCAGATCTGGTTGTGTCACAACTTCAGCGAGCCTAGGAAGGTTCAGCTAGCCGCTCTCGAGTTCCAAGGCTATGCCTTGGTATGGTGGGATCACGTAGTCAAAGAAAGAGTGTGCACGTTGGATCCTCAAATCACCACATGGGAGCATATGAAGGCACTAATGAGGTCTCGGTTCGTTCCACCTCTGATACGGTGTTAATCCGTGTTTGAGTCGATCTAGGCACAATGATCTCGAACCGGGCTGAATGTGGCGATTTCAGAATGCGGAATGAAACGAAAATGATGAATGGCGCAGGAAAGGTGAGAGAAGAACCAAAGAGAAAGCCAATGAAGGAACCAAGGCTGAAGAGCCAAAACCCCAATCGTGACTGCCCTAGACCGTTTTCCAATACAACGTTACACTAGCTCCTGCTGGACTAGCACAAAGAGGGACTCGTGAAGGCTCGAAGCACCAATCCGAAGGCGGTTTGACACAAACAAGCTCAGCCAAGCAACAACAGCAATGCCAACCAAAAACTCTCTTGTTCTTTGATTGATTTTGTGAAATGATTACAAATGCAATTCTAAGCAATGGATTTAACGTCACTAATTCTGCAGCTAAAAGAGACTATATATAGACTCTTTTTATCTAGACAAAATAAAGAAAAGAAAGCTGAAAACATTAGTGGGAAATTGGTAATAAGAGAGCTTCCTTTAATGTAGCTAACAACCTAACAAACAACTATTTCAGCACAAAAATAGGCTGACTTATTCAAGCTGATCCTTGGAGTGCAAGCTGGACGTTTTTAACGTTTTTAAGGAACCAAATGGGCTATCCGAATGGGCTGCATTGTTCAACAGATCCATGAGTGATTTGGATGTGTTTAAAGAGCCCAAATGATGATCCGAATGAGCTGAATTGTTACTCTCTTGGGCCTCTTTGAAAGTGATCAGTTGGCTGCCTTCTTGGGCTGTTTTAGATGTGAGCAGCAACTCCCTTTGCTCTTGGGCTGATTTGGACATCTCCTCCCTTTGCTCTTGGGCTGCCTTGGACGTGAGCAGCAGGCTAACCTCGTGGGCTGCTTTGGACGTGATCAACAGCCTCCTCTTGGACTGCATTGGGCGTGAGCATGGGCTGCATTTGACGTGAGCACCAACCTCCTCTTGGGCTACATTGGCGTGAGCAACAGCCTCCTCTCCTGGGCTGCATTGGACGTGAGCAACAGCAGCCTGCATGGTTTCCTCGAGCTGCATGGGAAGTGAGTACGTTGGCATGGTCTCCTTGCTTGGTTCACTTGCTCCTACATTCATCAAAAGATTAACACATGAGGTATGGAAATTAAATGGTTCACGCATTGTGTCAAGAAATAGCACTTCCCTTGACATAACCTCTTGGATCTCCTTAGCTCTTGCTCTAGTAATGGGACCTTGATAGCTTCCATGTGATGGTCCTACATCATCCACTCCTTCTTGGAAAGAATTCGAACCCGAATTTTCATCTTGTTCCGAATCTCCTTCATAGGGGCTCAAATCTCCTACATTATAAGTGGTGCTAACTCCATACTCTTCCGGTAAGTCCAACACATATGCATTGTCATTAATCCGGTGTAAGACTTTGAATGGTCCATCACCTGGTGGTGCTAGCTTGTAATGGCGTTTTGTCGGAAACCGCTCTTTCCTTAGATGTAGCCAAACTAAGTCGCCGCTGGAAAACCATCTTCCGACGTCCCTTGTTATTCCGAGCTGTAGTTTCAATGCCCTTCTTGTCAAGTGCAGCCTTGGTCTTAGCATGAAGTTCCTCAATGTAGTCCACCTGTTCCAATGCATCAAAAGCTACTCGATCCTTTCGAGGAATCGGTAATAAGTCCAAAGGAGTTAAAGGGTTAAATCCATAAACACATTTGAAAGGTGATAACGAAGTGGAAGAATGCATGGTGCGATTATAAGCAAACTCAATATGTGGTAACATGTCTTCCCATTCTTTTAAGTTATCTTTCAACATGGTTCTAAGGAGGGTCGTTAGGGTCCTATTGGTGACTTCCGTTTGCCCATCTGTTTGGGGATGACTAGAGGTCGAGAATAGTAATCTAGTGCCCATTTTTCCCCAAAGTGTCTTCCAAAAGAAACTCAAAAACTTGACATCCCTATCACTAACAATAGTTTTAGGTATTCCATGCAATCTAACTATTTCCTTAAAGAAAAGATTAGCAACATTATATGCATCTTCAGTTTTATGACATCGAATAAAATGTGCCATTTTAGAGAATCTATCTACTACCACAAAAATGGAATATCTTCCTTTCTTAGTCCTAGGTAGTCCAACAATGAAATCCATACTTATGTCCTCCCAAGGGCCATTAGGCGTCGGTAAGGGCGTATATAGCCCGTGGGATTGTACCCTAGCTTTGGCCTTAAGACATTCAATGCACCTCTTAAGCATGTGTTCTACATCCCTTAACATATGAGGCCAATAAAAGTGAGTTTGCAACATAATATAAGTTTTGTCCCTCCCAAAATGCCCCATTAAACCTCCTTTATGGGCTTCTTCCACCAATAAGATCCTAAGGGAACATCTAGGTATGCAAATCTTATCCACCTTAAACAAGAAACCTTCAAACACAAAGTACTTATCATTAGGGCCTTGAGTAGTGCATCTATGAAATATCTTCCCAAATTCAGCATCATCCACATATAATTCTTTAATGTAAGTAAAACCTAACATCCTCGAATCCAAAGTGGTGATTAAGGTGTATCTCCTAGACAATGCATCTGCTACGACATTATCCTTTCCTTTCTTATACTTGATAATGTAAGGAAAGGTTTCTATGAAATCTATCCACCTACCATGCCGTCTATCTAGCTTATCTTGGCTCCTAAAGTGTCTAAGTGAATCATGATCGGTTTTCAAAACAAACTCTTGAGGCCAAAGGTAATGTTGCCATGTTTTGAGCACTCTAAACAAGGCATACAATTCTTTGTCATATGTAGAATAGTTTAAGCATGCACCTTTCAATTTTTCACTAACGAAAGCTAGAGGCTTACCTTCTTGCATAAGGACGCCGCCAATACCAATGCCGGATGCGTCGCATTCAACCTCAAAGGGTTTAGTGAAGTCCGGTAGAGCTAGTAGTGGTGCGTGGGTGAGGCGTCTTTTGAGCTCTACAAAGGCTCTTTGCTGCGGTTCATTCCACTCAAAAGGATCCTTCTTTTTGGTCAAAGCCGTGAGTGGGGCTGCAATGGTGCTGAAATCTCTCACAAACCTTCTATAGAAGGTAGCTAAGCCATGGAAGCTCCTCACGTCACCAACAGTCCTAGGAGTGGACCAATCATTGATTTCTTTCACCTTGTCCTCATCCACTTGCAAGCCATTGTCACTTACTACAAAACCTAGGAAAATCACTCGGTTAGTATAGAAATCACATTTCTAAATATTAGCATACAAGTATTCTATACGCAATGTAGCAAGCACATCTCTAAAATGATTTTCATGCTCTTTTAAAGTCTTACTATAGATAAGAATGTCATCAAAGTAGACTACAACAAATAAACCAATATAAGGTCTCAAAATATGATTCATTAATCTCATGAAAGTACTAGGAGCGTTAGTTAAGCCAAAAGGCATTGCTAGCCACTCATAGAGTCCGAATTTGGTTTTAAAAGCTGTTTTCCATTCATCCCCTTCCCTCATTCTAATTTGATGGTAGCCACTCCTAAGGTCAATCTTAGTGAAAATTGTAGCTCCATGTAACTCATCAAGCATATCATCTAAACAGGGAATCGGGTGTCTATACTTGATAGTAATGTTATTGATTGCTCTACAATCAATACACATTCTCCAAGTATTATCCTTCTTGGTTACTAGCAGAACGGGAACGGCACAAGGACTAAGGCTTTCCCGCACATACCCCTTATCTAGCAAGGCTTGAACTTGGTTTTGAATTTCCTGGGCTTCCGTAGGGTTCATCCTATAGGCGGGCCTATTGGGAAGAGTAGCTCCGGGTATTAAATCTATTTGGTGTTCAATGCCCCTAATGGGCGGCAAGCCGGCTGGAATCTCATCAGGAAAAACGTCTCTAAATTCATCTAACAGCTCCTGAATAGATCTAGGAAGTGGGTTCGTAGAGTAACGAGGCACATTCACTAGAGATTTACACAAACTCATCATTAGCACATCAATAGAAGCATAGTTAGTGACAAATTCATTCCTAGACTCAAGATAGCTACTTGTTGGTTGTTCTAACAATGTTTGATGGGTTTTGTTCTCTTTACTCTTAGGCCATGTGATCTTAGGCTTTGGAGGGGTTCCTTGCTCTACCCTCTTGTTCTCATAGTACTCGGCTATTTGTAAAGGTGTCATAGGTTTAAGTGTTAAAGTTTTACCCTTATACTCAAAACTATATTTGTTAGAAAACCCATCATGGACAACTTTCCTATCATATTGCCATGGACGACCAAGCAACAAGTGACAAGCATTCATAGGCACAACATCACATGTAATAACATCCTCATATGATCCTAATGTTATATTGACCTTAGTTTGCTTATTAACCTTAAGTTCTCCACATTCATTCATCCAATGTAGTTAATATGGCCTAGGGGATAAAATGTAAGAAGTTGTAATTTGTTTACCATTTCAGTGCTAGCTATGTTGCAACAACTTCCTCTATCAATTATCACACTACACACTTTTCCTTTAATGCTACATCTAGTATGAAACAGATTTTCACGTTGGTTATCCTCACAAGGTGCTAGTTGGACATGCAAAGTTCTCCTAGCTATCAAAGATTCACCTTGTTCATACTCAATGCAATCATCATTCTCATTTTGTTCATTGTCATCATTTAAGGCATTTTCATCATCTAATTCCACATCATCCTCACTCTCATACTCTCCTAGATGATTTATGATCAAAGTGCGTCTATTAGGACATTCTCTACGCATGTGACCTCTACCATGGCTTTTAAAACACACAATGTCCCTAGTTTTAGAGTTAGAGATAGGAGTACTCCCTCGATGATCACTTGAAGGCTCATTCAAGGATCGTGGTGTAGTGGTTGTTGTAGACGACTTTCTTTGTCGTTCTTGGCATATAGGTGCCGATTTCCTCTCCTTCTTCCGGACTCCTTGCTCCCTGCCGTGGCTATGCAGCCGGCTGCTGTGTGTCTTCCAAGCATTGGGCGTCCCGGACGGTGGCTTGTATTCCCGGTTTCGCACCTTAGTCTTCCTTTCCACCTTGATGGCCAAGTGTATTAATTGTTCCATGGTGCTGTATGGATACATATCAACCTCATTAGCCAAATTAGAATTCAAAATACGAAGGTACCTTGCCATAGTGTTTTCTTCATCCTCTAGAACGTTGGCCTTCACCATAGCAACTTGCATATTCGTATAGGCTTCCTCAGCGCTAAGTGAGACTTGTCTCAAATTTTCCAGCCGTTGTCGAAGCTCTCGGGTATAGTGAGGTGGGACGAACCTAGCCCTCATTAGTGCCTTCATATGCTGCCATGTGCTGATTTGAGGATCCAAGGTTCGAACTCTTTCTTTGACTACGTGATCCCACCATACTAAAGCATAGCCTTGGAACTCAAGAGCTGCTAGTTGAACCTTCCTAGGCTCGCTGAAGTTGTGACACAACCAAATCTGCTCAACTTTAGTTTCCCACTCCGTGTAGACGTCGGGATCACACTTTCCTTCAAATACGGGAATTTTGATTTTGACCTTTCCGAGTCCGTCTTGCTCTTGATAGGGCCGAAGGTTGTCTCGCCCTTGCCTTGGCTGCTGGAATGGCCGATTGTAGCCCTCCCACGTGTGGTCCTCAGCTTCATTCCGTCGCTGAAAGTCATCAACAAATGGTGGCATGTTAGAAGCATTAGGAAGGACGTTGGAATGTAAATTACCTTGATCCGGCTGATCCGGCTCTCTAATAACACGTGAAGGACCGCCAAACTCGTAGTTAGCTCTTAAAGGTGGTGTTCCGGCTGGTGGTGTTTGTGCTTCCATAGACTCCACTCGTTTGGATAGATTAGCTACGGAATCGGACAATTTTTTCAATATACTGATCATCTCAGGCGTGACGGTCTCGCTACTCGACTTGTTGGGACTTATGGACCTGGACATGCTCAAGTAACAAACAAAGAAACCGGTTAGGTTAGAAAACAAAGATCTCACTTGTGTATCGCTCACACTCTCGTTGGTATTGCCTAGCTGGTGGCTCGAGTTGTAAGGATCCAACACCTTAAGATCGCGATTTTCAAACCTTCTTAGCAACCCTTTGGAACTAGAACTGCTGAAACCGATGTTAGTGACGGTGATGAATCAAGACACCCTTAATTGGAGTATTGACCGTTGGGTTGGTGTAGGTATGGGTGAATGTGTTTAGAATGTCTTTTTGAATTGTCTGACAGAGTTTACTTGTGCTTGATCAATAATAAGGGCCAGCCGTTTTGTATATATATATATATATATATTTTTTTTTGAAAGATCTCTTAGACTTTGTCAAAGATTTGTAGGAGAGAGAAGTAACCGAAATTGATTCAATGAGAACGTGTGGGAGAGCAGGTTACCGATTGATGTATGCTGCGTTCGAGCTCTTTTGTTTTTGTTTTTGTTTTGTGTTTACCTCTCCTCAAGATGTGATCAATTGTACCAACCTCGCTCTGATACCAACTGATACGGTGTTAATCCGTGTTTGAGTCGATCTAGGCACAATGATCTCGAACCGGGCTGAATGTGGCGATTTCAGAATGCGGAATGAAACAAAAATGATGAATGGCACAGGAAAGGTGAGAGAAGAACCAAAGAGAAAGCCAAGGAAGGAACCAAGGCTGAAGAGCCAAAACCCCAATCGTGACTGCCCTAGACTCGTCTCCAATACAACGTTACACTAGCTCCTGCTGGACTAGCACAAAGAGGGACTCGTGAAGGCTCGAAGCACCAATCCGAAGGCGGTTTGACACAAACAAGCTCAGCCAAGCAACAACAGCAATGCCAACCAAAAACTCTCTTGTTCTTTGATTGATTTTGTGAAATGATTACAAATGCAATTCTAAGCAATGGATTTAACGTCACTAATTCTGCAGCTAAAAGAGACTATATATAGACTCTTTTTATCTAGACAAAATAAAGAAAAGAAAGCTGAAAACATTAGTGGGAAGGTGGTAATAAGAGAGCTTCCTCTAATGTAGCTAACAACCTAACAAACAACTATTACAGCACAAAAATAGGCTGACTTATTCAAGCTTATCCTTGGAGTGCAAGCTGGACGTTTTTAACGTTTTTAAGGAGCCAAATGGGCTATCCGAATGGGCCGCATTGTTCAACAGATCCATGAGTGATTTGGATGTGTTTAAAGAGCCCAAATGATGATCCAAATGAGCTGAATTGTTACTCTCTTGGGCCTCTTTGAAAGTGATCAGCTGGCTGCCTTCTTGGGCTGTTTTAGATGTGAGCAGCAGCTCCCTTTGCTCTTGGGCTGCCTTGGACGTGAGCAGCAGGCTAACCTCGTGGGCTGCTTTGGACGTGATCAACAACCTCCTCTTGGACTGCGTTGGGCGTGAGCATGGGCTGCATTGGACGTGAGCACCAGCCTCCTCTTGGGCTGCATTGGCGTGAGCAACAACCTCCTCTCCTGGGCTGCATTGGACGTGAGCAACAGCAGCCTGCATGGTCTCCTCGAGCTGCATGGGAAGTGAGTACGTTGGTATGGTCTCCTTGCTTGGTTCACTTGCTCCTACATTCATCAAAAGATTAACACATGAAGCAATAGCACTTCCCTTGACATAACCTCTTGGATCTCCTTAGCTCTTGCTCTAGTAATGGGACCTTGATAGCTTCCATGTGATGGTCCTACATCAACCTCACTATACCCGAGAGCTTCGACAACGGCTGGAAAATTTGAGACAAGGCTCTCTTAGCGTTGAGGAAGCCTATACGAATATGCAAGTTGCTATGGTGAAGGCCAACGTTCTAGAGGATGAAGAAAACACTATGGCTAGGTACCTTCGTATTCTGAATTCTAATTTGTCTAATGAAGTTGATATGTATCCATACAACACCATGGAGTAATTACTACACTTGGCCATCAAGGTGGAAAGGAAGACTAAGGTGTGAAACCGGGAATACAAGCCACCTCATGGGACGCCCAACGCTTGGAAAGCACAAGGGAGCCGGCTGCCTAACCACAGCAAGGATCAAGGAGGCCGGAAGGAAGAGAGAAAGTCGGCACCTATGGGCCAAGAAGGGCAAAGAAGGTCTTCTACACCGTCCACTACACCACGATCCTTAAATGAGCCTTCGAGTGATCATCAAGGGAGTACTCCTACCTCTAACTCTAGAACTAGGGACATTGTGTGTTTTAAATGCCAAGTTAGAGGCCACATGAGTAGAGAAAATCCTAATAGACGCACTTTGATCATAAACCATCTAGGAGAATATGAGAGTGAGGATGATGTGGAATTAGATGATGAAAATGCATTAATTGATGACAATGAACAAAATGAGAACGATGATTGCATTGAGTATGAACAAGGTGAATCTTTGATAGCTAGGAGAACTTTGCATGTCCAACTAGCACCTTGTGAGGATAACCAACGTGAAAATCTGTTTCATACTAGGTGTAGTATTAAAGGAAAAGTGTGTAATGTGATAATTGATGGAGGAAGTTGTTGCAACATAGCTAGCACTGAAATGGTAAACAAATTACAACTTCTTACATTTTATCACCCTAGGCCATATAAACTACATTGGATGAATGAGTGTGGAGAACTTAAGGTCAATAAGCAAACTAAGGTCAATATAACATTAGGATCATATGAGAATGTTATTACATGTGATGTTGTGCCTATGAATGCTTGTCACTTGTTGCTTGGTCGCCCATGGCAATATGATAGGAAAGTTGTCCATGATGGGTTTTCTAATAAATATAGCTTTGAGTATAAAGGTAAAACTTTAACACTTAAACCTATGACACCTTTACAAATAGCCGAGTACTATGAGAATAAGAGGGTAGAGCAAGGAACCCCTCCAAAGCCTAAGATCACACGGCCTAAGAGTAAGGAGAACAAAACCCATCAAACACTGTTAGTACAACCAACAAGTAGCTATCTTGAGTCTAGGAATGAATATGTCACTAACTATGCTTCTATGGATGTGGTAATGATGAGTTTCTGTAAATCTCTAGTGACTGTGCCTCATGACTCTACGATTTCACTTCCTAGTTCTATCCAGGCGTTGTCAGACGAGTTTAAGGACGTTTTTCCTGAGGAGATTCCAGCTGGCTTGCCGCCCATTAGGGGCATTGAACACCAAATAGATTTAATACCCGGAGCCACTCTTCCCAATAGGCCTGCCTATAGGATGAACCCTACGGAAGCCCAGGAAATTTAGAACCAAGTTCAAGCCTTGCTAGATAAAGGGTATGTTCGGGAAAGCCTTAGTCCTTGTGTCGTCCCCGTCCTACTAGTACCCAAGAAGGATAATACTTGGAGAATGTGTATTGATTGTAGAGCAATCAATAACATTACTATCAAGTATAGACACCCGATTCCCCGTCTAGATGACATGCTTGATGAGTTACATGGAGCTACAATTTTCACTAAGATTGACCTTAGGAGTGGCTACCATCAAATTAGAATGAGGGAAGGGGATGAATGGAAAACAGCTTTTAAAACCAAATTTGGTCTCTATGAGTGGCTAGTAATGCCTTTTGGCTTAACTAACGCTCCTAGTACCTTCATGAGATTAATGAATCATATTTTGAGACCTTATATTGGTTTATTTGTTGTAGTCTACTTTGATGGCATTCTTATCTATAGTAAGACTTTAAAGGAGCATGAAAATCATTTGAGAGATGTGCTTGCTACATTGCGTATAGAATACTTGTATGCTAATATTCAAAAATGTGATTTCTATACTAACCGAGTGATTTTCCTTGGTTTTGTAGTTAGTGCCAATGGTTTGCAAGTGGATGAGGACAAGGTTAATTCAATCAATGAATGGCCCATTCCTAGGTCGGTTGGTGACGTGAGGAGTTTCCATGGCCTAGCTACATTCTATAGAAGATTTGTTAGAGATTTTAGTACCATTGCACCACCACTCACGGCTTTGACCAAAAAGAAGGTTCCTTTTGAGTGGAATGAACCTCAACAAAGAGCATTTGAAGAGTTTAAGAGACGCCTCACCCACGCACCACTACTCACTCTACCGGACTTCACTAAACCCTTTGAAGTTGAATGCGACGCGTCCAGCATTGGTATTGGCGGCGTCCTTATGCAAGAAGGTAAGCCTCTAGCTTTCTTTAGTGAAAAATTGAAGGGTGCATGCTTAAACTATTCCACGTATGACAAAGAATTGTATGCCTTGTTTAGGGTACTCAAAACATGGCAACATTACCTTTGGCCCCAAGAGTTTGTTTTGAAAACCGATCATGATTCACTTAGACACTTTAGGAGCCAAGATAAGCTAGATAGGCGGCATGGTAGGTGGATGGAGTTCATCGAAACCTTTCCTTACATTATCAAGTATAAGAAAGGAAAGGATAATGTCGTAGCGGATGCATTGTCTAGGAGATACACCTTAATCACCACCTTGGATTCTAGGATGTTAGGTTTTACTTACATTAAAGAATTATATGTGGATGATGCTGAATTTGGGAAGATATTTCATAGATGCACTACTCAAGGCCCTTATGATAAGTACTTTGTGTTTGAAGGTTTCTTGTTTAAAGTGGATAAAATTTGCATACCTAGATGTTCCCTTAGGATCCTATTAGTGGAAGAAGCCCATAAAGGAGGTTTAATGGGGCATTTTGGGAGGGACAATACTTATCACATGTTGCAAACTCACTTTTATTGGCCTCATATGTAAAGGGATGTAGAACACATGCTGAAAAGGTGCATTGAATGTCTTAAGGCCAAAGCTAGGGTACAACCCCACGGGCTGTATACACCCTTACCAACGCCTAATGGCACTTGGGAAGATATAAGTATGGATTTCATTGTTGGACTACCTAGGACTAAAAAAGGAAGAGATTCCATTTTTGTGGTAGTAGATAGATTCTCTAAAATGGCACATTTTATTCCATGTCATAAAACTGATGATGCATATAATGTTGCTAATCTTTTCTTTAAGGAAATAGTGAGATTGCATGGAATACCTAAAACTATTGTTAGTGATAGGGATGTCAAGTTTTTGAGTTTCTTTTGGAAAACGCTTTTGGGGAAAAATGGGCACTAGATTACTATTCTCGACCTCTAGTCATCCCCAAACAGATGGGCAAACGGAAGTCACCAATAGGACCCTAACGACCCTCCTTAGAACCATGTTGAAAGATAACTTAAAAGAATGGGAAGACATGTTACCACATATCGAGTTTGCTTATAATCGCACCATGCATTCTTCCACTTCGTTATCACCTTTCAAATGTGTTTATGGATTTAACCCTTTAACTCCTTTGGACTTATTACCGATTCCTTGAAAGGATCGAGTAGCTTTTGATGCTTTGGAACAGGCGGACTACATTCAGGAACTTCATGCTAAGACCAAGGCTGCACTTGATAAGAAGGGCGTTGAAACTGCAGCTCGGAATAACAAAGGACGTCGGAAGATGGTTTTCCAGCCCGGCGACTTAGTTTGGCTACATCTAAGAAAAGAGCGGTTTCCGAAAAAACGCCATTCCAAGCTAGCCCCACGGGGTGATGGACCATTCAAAGTCTTACACCGGATTAACGACAACGCTTATGTGTTGGACTTACCGGAAGAGTATGGAGTTAGTACCACTTTTAACGTAGGAGATTTGAGCCCCTATGAAGAAGATTCGGAACAAGATGAAAATTCAGGGTCGAATTCTTTCCAAGAAGGATTGGATGATGTAGGACCATCACATGGAAGATATCAAGGTCCCATTACGAGAGCAAGAGCTAAGGAGATCCAAGAAGTTATGTCAAGGGAAGTGCTATTGCTTGGCACAATGCGTGAACCATTTAATTGCCATACATCATGTGTTAATCTTTTGGTGAATGTAGGAGCAAGCGAACCAAGGGAGGAGACCATGCCGACATGCTCATTTCCCAGGCAGCTCGAGGAGACCATGCCGACGTGCTCACTTCCCAGGCTGCTCGAGGAGACCATGCAGACGTTATTCAATTCCCATACAGCCCAAGAGGATAGGCTGTTGCTCAAGTCGAAAGCAGCCCAAGAGGGGTGTCTGTTGATCACGTCCAAAGCAGCCCAAGAGGGGAGGTTGTTGCTCACGTCCAAGGCAGCCCAAGAGGGGAGGCAACTGCTCACGTCCAAGGCAGCCCAAGAGGGTAGGCTGCTGCTCACGTCCAAAACAACCCAAGAAGGTAGCCAGCTGATCACGTTCAAGGAGGCCCAAGAGAGTAATCAGCTCCCTCATTCGGATCATCATTTGGGCTCTTAAAAACTATCCAAATCACTCATGGATCTGTTGAACAATTCAGCCCATTCGGATAGTCCATTTGGCTCTTAAAAACGTCCAACTCACTCCAAGGATTTGTTTGAATAAGTCAGCCTATTTTCATGCTGAATTAGTTGTTTGTTAAGTTGTTAGCTACATTAGAGGAAGCTCTCTTATTACCACCTTCCCACTAATGTTTTAGTTTTCTTTTCTTTATTTGTGTCTAGATAAAAGAGTCTATATATAGCCTCTTTAGCTGTTGATTAGGTACGTTAATTTCATTGCTTAGAATTACATTTGTAATCATTCACAAAATCAATCAAATAACAAGAGAGTTTTTGGTTGGCATTGCTGTTGTTGCTTGGCTGAGCTTGTTCGTGTCAACCGCCTTCGGATTGGTGCTTCGAGCCTTCACGAGTCCCTCTTTGTGCTACTCCAGCCGGAGCTAGTGTAAAGTTGTATTGGAGACGGGTCTAGGGCATTCACGAAGTGGGGTTTTGGCTCTTCAGCCTTGGTTCCTTTCGTTGACTCTCTTTGGTTCTTCTCTACACCTTCCTGCGTCCATTCACCATCCACGTTTCATTCCGCATCTGGATTCGCTTCATTCAGCCGGATTCGGGATCATTGTACCTAGATCGACTCATTCACGGACTAATACCGTATCAAGATCGTTTCTCAAAAATAGCTCATTTTATTGCTTGTCACAAAACTGATGATGCGGCCAATGTAGCTAATCTATTCTTTCGGGAAGTAGTCAGGTTACATGGAATTCCAACGACAATAGTGAGTGATAGGGATGTTAAGTTCTTAAGTTATTTTTGGAAGACTCTTTGGGGAAAGCTAGGCACGAAATTGTTATTTTCTACATCAAGCCATCCCCAAACTGATGGGCAAACGGAAGTAACTAATAGGACTTTAACCACACTTTTAAGGGCTGTCATCAAAAAGAATCTAAAGGAATGGGAGGATTTCTTGCCACATGTTGAATTTGCCTATAATAGAGTTGTGCATTCGTCTACTTCCATCTCTCCATTTGAGTGTGTTTATGGTTTTAATCCACTAACCCCTTTTGATCTTACGTCGTTGCCTAAGAAGGAGCGAGTGGATTTAAGTGCTAAAACCCAGGTTGAACACATCAAGGAGCTACATAGGAGGACAAGGATTAAGCTTGAGGAGAAAGGCAAATACAATGCAGCCAATGCAAACCAAGGAAGGAAGAAGGTTACATTTGAGGCCGGTGACCTTGTATGGCTACACTTGAGGAAGGAGAGGTTTCAACAACTTCGGAAGTCCAAGCTCTCTCCAAGAGAAAACGGGACTTTCAAGGTGCTACACAAGGCTGGTGACAATGCCTATGTGCTAGACTTGCCGGACGACTGTGCTTGTGATCCCACATTCAATGTGAGGGATCTAAGCCCTTTTCCACCCCTTAGTGATGATCAAGGAAATTTCGAGGTCGAATTCTTTTAAACAAGGGGAGAATGATGAAGGGTCATCCAAGATAGCTCTATCTTCAACACCACAAGGAGCCCTAACAAGAGCTCAAGCCAAACGCCAAGCGGAGATGGATGCTATCTTCCTTGCCATGGTTCAAGAAGCTCACCCAAGCTCACCTCCAATGAGTCCAAGGCCCGTCATGATGCTTAGCCACATTGGACCAGCCAAGAAGAAGTCGAATGGAGCATAGGAGATCCTCACGTGTGCATGTGCATGGATGAAGGTGTGAGCAATGAGGCGTGAGAAGGCTGACGTTAAGCTAGTTAGAGAGTGTTAAATAAAGCCTAGAATTAGTCTATTTTATGGTTTTATTTAAAACACTCTAATTTGTAATTATTGTATTTATTTCTTTTCTATTTTTAGGAGAGAAGGTCTAGGTTGTATATAAACCTTTCTCTCTTCATTTTGTGGATCAGAATACGTTAAACACATTGCCTAAGTGCCAAATTGAATTCTTTTGAGTTCAGCCTCTTCTTGTCTTGTGAGAATTGTGGTGTTTGCATAACTTTCTCGTTCTTGTGTGTGTCAATCTCCTTCGGGTTGGTGGTACAAGTCGAATTGAAGCAACCTCTTCATGCCTTCGATAACTCTAGATCAATTGTGTGAAGTTGTAAGAAGCGGGGTTGAATCGTCATCGGTTTGGTTCTTTGATAATCGAATCCAAGGGTTCTATCATTTGTTCCTTTCGGTTCTTCTTTTCCATTTCGTTTCCCTTATTGCTTTGCACGTTTTCCCTTCATAATTGTTGCTGAAATTCATTTGCTTTTATTCCCGAAAACAGGTTGCTCGTCTAGATCCGTTCTTTGCGGCTAATCCCCGTATCAAACTTCCTCCGTCCCTTGTTTAGCTGCGGTCCGAGCGGCTTTCTCCTCCAAGCACAGCCGTGTCTTGTCATGTAATCCCCTAATGTACTCAACCTGTTTACCTGCATTGAAATCTACTCGCTCCTTTGAAGGTAACGAAATAAGATCAAAAGGGGTTAAGGGATTCAAACCATACACACACTTAAAAGGGGTCATGCTAGTGGAAGAATGGATGGTCCTGTTATATACAAATTCAACATGTGGTAACACATCCTCCCACTCTTTCAAATTCTTCTTAATTACAGCCCTTAAAAGTGTCCCTAAAGTCATATTAGTTACTTCGGTTTGGCCATCAGTTTAAGGGTGGCTAGCGGTAGAGAACAACAACTTAGTACCTAGCTTACCCCATAAAGTCTTCCAAAAGTAACTAAGAAATTTCACATCCCGATCACTAACAATGGTTCTAGGAACTCCGTGTAGCCTAACTACTTCTCTAAAGAAGAGGTTTGCAACATTAGTGGCATCATCCGTTTTGTGACAAGCTATGAAGTGTGCCATCTTAGAGAACCTGTCTACCACCACAAAAATAGAGTCTCTTCCCCTCTTAGTCCTAGGTAACCCCAAAATAAAGTCCATACTAATATCTTCCCAAGGAGCTGCGGGAATGGGTAAAGGGGTATACAAACCATGGGGCGTTACTCTAGACTTTGCTTTCAAGCATTCTAAGCATCTTTTCACAAAATTCTCAACATCCCTAAGCATGTGTGGCCAATAAAAATGAGTATGCAGCATATGATATTTCTTATCTCTACCAAAGTGACCCATCAAACCTCCCCTATGGGATTCATCCACAAGTAAGAGCCTAAGAGAACACGTTCCCGAGCTAAGAAGATTGAGCATGAGAGGGGGAAATGAATCCTTCCCAAGAGAGGGGGAATGATGAGGGACCATCCGAGCTAGCATCTCCGGAGTATGAGGGAGCTATCACACGTTCCCAAGCTAAGAAGATTGAGCATGAGACCGAGGGCTTGCTGATGTTATTGGCTACAAGTGTTCATAACGAGGCTTGGCTCCTAAGTAAGCAAGAGAGCAACGACGCCAAGGCACAGGACTCGGCCAGCCCCGCACATGACGCCGCTGCTCCTCCCCACGTTTCCAGCACCGTTCCATGTCTCTCATTGAGGAATGAGGCTTTTTAAGGCATGCTTAGTGATTGTGTGTTTTAAGTAGCCCATTGGGCTTAATTTCCAGATTTTATTGTGTCTTTTGTTTAAGGAGCTGAAACTATTTAAAGGCTCTTTTCTTTACTTTTTAGGTAGATTATTATTGGTGAAACACAATTGTTTTCAGATTTCATCTTCAATCAAAGGCGCGTTTTGATTGAAGAGTTATTGTGATCAGATTTGGGTTAGTTGTTTCGCGTGTGTCAATTGCTCTCAGGTTCTTGGTGTTCGTGAGATTCCATAAGGATCCTCCTCGTGCTGTCTAAGCCCTAAGTCGACTGTGTGAGGTTGTAAGGGGTTGAGTTCGTTGCATCGTTCTTGGTGGTTCTTGATCCCGAGATCAAGGGTTTCCACGTCGTTTGTCTCGGGTTCATCTACATCTACCTTTCCTTTAATTTCCGTACCTTCGTATTCAGTTTAGCGTCTGCTTGTTCCTTTTATTCGCAGGTCACGCAGCTCACGAAACCCTAGCCGGCTGTTTGATCCGTTTTCTGCGTCTTTCCCTCCTTCCGTCGTCTAGATCGAGCCAACGTCGGGTCATGCCCGTATCAATTGGTATCAGAGCTCCGGTTGACGATGGATCGATCTTGTGTCTTTCCTTCTTATCGTGTCAGTTTTGAATTTTTGGAGCTTTCTTCTTCTGTTCTTGAAACTGATTGTGCTTGACTTGTTGTGTTGAAGATTGTGTTGGTTTGTGAGTATCCTAGGCCAGCCATCACCATCTCCTCGACGTAACATACCCTACTGTCGCCGTCCTTGCTTACGCACGCCCTTCCGCCGGCCATCACCATTCCTACTCGGTTGTGCCCTAACCGGCTGTGCCCTAATCGACTGCGACTAAAACGGCTGCCATTGGACTTGTTCTTCTCCAACTCCACATTCCCACGTTCAAGCACTAGTAGAAGATCTCTTTTGTTCCATTTTAATTTATTTTGTAATTATTGGCCAAATTTGTTGGTCAAGGAAGTTCCTACATTCTAGGTAACAAAAAGAAAGCATATCATTTGTTACGCTAGGAAATAGCACAAAAAGTTTTACATTTATAAACTCGAACTAAATCCTAAACTACCTAGCGAAACCCGCAGTGTACGGGTCGTTTATAGTAGGGATAGTATTCCGAGGTCGAACTCAAGGACTGAGGTGAAACTAAGTCATTCAATGATCAAAGATAGTGTGAATCTAGACTAAGATAAGATGAGGAATAAAGAAAATGGAAAACACAATGTTTTTGGAGGGTTTTGGGTGATCAAACAAAGATCACAAATATGTGAACACAATCAAGCAACACAAACACACACTAACACAAAAGATAGGAGAATGGAAGTAACAAAGCGAATTCTAGAGATTGGAAGTCCGTTTATGGCATAGACTCAAGCTATCTATTCATTCCTCGGATTAACTATGATATGTTGGGATTAAGCGTTTCTAGATTGGGATCAATTACCGGGTAAGTCTCATGATCCACTAGTCCATTCCTAAGGTCTCATCACCGGGTAAGTCTCTAAGAACCTAAGGATAGGAATTCTACACAAACCGGATTGTTATCTAGGGGTCTAACCTATCCTTACCGGGTAAGTCTCGGAATGGGAAGTCCTAAACAACTATCCTAGCACACTTAGTCCAATGGCGGCTTGTGAGGCTCACCACTACCTAGGGTTTGTCATCTTTTGAATCTAAGAGTAAGAATCACCGGGTAAGTCTCTTCTAAACACTTAGTTGCTAACACTAGGTCTCCCTAGGATAGAATTAGCTCAACAAACACTAGGATTTCAAGAACAAGAGTCATCCAAGGGTAGAAATCTAAGTTCATCCTATCATGGTCCTAGCCATAACCCTTCTTTCCTTACCCTAGAATCGCAATCTATCTAGCCAACAACATTCATTTCAAGATCAATCTCCACAAATAAAGCATGCTTGCAAGTCATGGTCAATTGATGAAGAACAATCCAAAGAAAAGACATTAAAAGCATAGAATAGAAATTACCAAATCCTTACAAGGCTCCAAGAGCTAATCCAAGTTGTCAACAATGAACTTCTCTCTCAAATCCACTCTAATCTCACTCTAAAACGAGAATCTACACTAATCTCTTCCAAGAACACCCCTAATGGGTGCTTGGAAGAGAGGCAACAATGGAGAAGTGTTTTGGGGAAGAAGATAGGTCAAAAGAGAGGAGAAGGATCAATGGGAGAGAGCCAGCAACAGCTTTGAAGGACCACTTATATTCTCCACCAAGAGCAAGGCCGGACAAGAGATCGTGGGACACGTGGCTTGAGCTGTCAAAGGCCCAAAAATCGACCCAGAGGAAAAAATCGGCCGATTTTCCTGGGTGTAGGTCGATTTTCTTCAACAGAAGCATGCTATGATCGTCTAGCCATGAGTTGCTTCATTGCTTGCACCAATAGTGGTCTTTGTATCCTTTGTTGCTCCAATTATGCTCCTCCAAGGCTTTGGATGTGTACAATCATGAGGCTTGGCCCTCAAATGTATCGATTAACGTCTAATAGATCCCCGAAATACCTACAAAACCGACAAAAGCTCGTGTAGATGTCTTTTCTAGAAATATGCACGAAATGAGTGTAAACGTCGTGAACTAATGTCAAAACGTGCATAAATAACGGGAGAAACTATCTAAATGTATGCCTATACTAACGTCATAAATCACGTTATCATCATTCAAAAAAAAAAAGAAAAGGAAGCTGATCATTCAAAAAAAAAAAAAAAAGAAGTTGATCATTCAAAAAAAAAAGAGAAGTCTTGTTACATTTTATTTAATTTTGTGATCTCTACTCTTGTATGTTATTTTGTGGTGCAAGCTGCCTATTCACATCTTTATCTCCCAGCCCTCTCGAGGCCTTCATCGAGACCATAAGCTCGGCTAACCATCAGCGCTCCATCGCCCTTAGCCCAGCTCCACACCCCATCGCCGCACCCTTCATTGCCACTCTACCTCTCTCTCACACGTTCTTCCCTCCTCACCTTGCTACCTCTAACCTAGCCTCAGGATTACTCACACTCCAAGGCAGTCCGGAAGTGCAACAAGTAGAGCTTTAATCGGTGAGTCTTCTTCTTTTCTTCTCTTCATACATTTTGTTTGGTGATCTTCTTGAGTCTTTGTGATTAAATTCTGTCCATTCGTGAGTCTTGTTGAGTTTGAGCTGATTTCGCATTGAACTGAATTGCATTGAGCCCTAAATGATTTTTGGTTGCTTTGGATACCTACACACCTTAACTCAAGTGGGGTTTTTGACTCATTCGAAGTGATCCATCAACAAGCCCGACTATCACAAGAGTGTGAGCGGAAAAAGGAGTGAAACACTTGAGAGGTGTTTTGATTTCTAACCTTAACATATTCAATGTTTGTTTTCTTTGTGATAATGTCTACCCATAGCCGTGTTTCGACAACGAGCCCCGAGCCGACAGATCCGACAACATTCAGATTGTTGAAGCAAATGAACGACAACATTGCCGCTTTGACCACTCGGATGAGGGCTCTAGAAGCTCGCCAGCCCTTAGCTTCAACTTTTGAGCAAGGAGACCATTCACAGCAGCAACCGCTCGCCAGCCTTGAAACTATTTAAAGGCTCTTTTCTTTACTTTTTAGGTAGATTATTATTGGTGAAAAATACTTGTTTTCAGATTTCATCTTCAATCAAAGGCGAGTTTTGATTGAAGAGTTATTGTGATCAGATTTGGCTTAGTTGTTTCGCGTGTGTCAATTGCTCTCGGGTTCTTGGTGTTCGTGAGATTCCATAAGCATCCTCCTCGTGCTGTCGAAGCCCTAAGTCGACTGTGTGAGGTTGTAAGGGGCTGAGTTCGTTGCATCGTTCTTGGTGGTTCTTGATTCCGAGATCAAGGGTTTCCACGTCGTTTGTGTCGGGTTCATCTACATCTACCTTTCCTTTAATTTCCGTACCTTCGTATTCAGTTTAGCGTCTTCTTGTTCCTTTTATTCGCAGGTCACACAGCTCACGAAACCCTAGCCAGCTGTTTGATCCGTTTTCTGCGTCTTTCCCTCCTTCCGTCGTCTAGAACGAGCCAACGTCGGGTCATCCCCGTATCACCTACACCCCAAGATCATCCCAGATCATAAACTATAATCAAACCTCGATAACTCAACACAACTCACAAATGCCTAAGGCATATCCTCAACATACACATCATCAACCTCAACATATACTACACCCACAAGCTCTCACAACTCAACTATAACACAAGGGAAAGGAAGGACACATACCAAACTCGGTATGTCCTGGACAAGACACACCTGCGTAAATAGGAAGGCGCAGGAGCGGTGACACACTAGAGGGGCGGTGGCTCTCAACCGCAGGGTTGGCGACACACTTCAGCCGCGGGGGCGGTGCTAACAAGGCACATGGGCAGCCAACACTGCAGAAGGCGATTCCTTGTTTCTCTTTGCTCATTCATTCGATCTCTTTACTTCTTCTGTGCCCAAAGGAAACCAGCATCACATAAAATCATATAAGTACATCAACAAAGTCGAGGAAAGACAAACACAAGATCAACTTGTGGGAAATCTAGGCTAAAGAAGAAGAGAGGAAGGAAAGATGAAGGAAGAAGGGGGAAGAGCTTACCACTATAGTTCAAGAGAAGGGGAGAACCTTCACACTCTCAGCTAAGCTATCCACAGCACAACAATAGCAACAAAACCTCCACACAGCACAACAACACACTTCCAAAGGCTTCACTTGGAGATGATCCAAGAAGAACCAAAGAGAGAAACCAAGAGGGAGGGAAGAAGAAAGGAAGAAGAAGAACATGAGAGGATAAAGAAAGAGGTATGGGAACAAACCTTCTCACAAAAGAAAAGAAGAAGCTTAAAGAGGAAGCAAAGGAAAAAGCAAGACGGCTAAAAGGGTGGCGCCCACCCTACAAAACTACGGGGGGCGGGTCACTAGAGCCGCGGGGGCGGCACCCCACCTACGACCAAGCCATGGAGCAGGGGCGGGATCCTTTAAAGGCTAACGATATTACATTCCGAAAGGCTACCAAGGAGGGAAGAAAATTGAATAAACTTAGAAACCTCACATAAAATGATAGATTTAATGTAGGTGATTTATAGAAATCCAAAACGACACTTGGAGCAATAGAGAATATGTAACCTTGATACCCTGTATCACACAATGACAAAGATAAGAAGATGGAAGAGGTCCAAATCCAGTCTTGCCTTGGAGTTCATCGGAAATAAAATTTTCGGGTGTTACATCAAGTCCCCTGCGAATCAAGGGAAGCTAGAAGATTGGCATGTGTCCCAATTTGTTGGAGATACACTATGACATTATCAATAACTTTGATGAAAGATCTCAAGCGATCTTTCACCTACTTCAAATGACCCCTCGAAGGGTTGCAAAAGGTTAATTTCAATGTATTCCAAACTTCTCTGGAGGTCTTATCTGCTAATACAAAACTTGCTACTTCTGAGGAAAGAGTTCCCAGGAGTGCTCCATAGATAAGTTTATCCTGGAGATTGTAGGTTTGATACGTCAGATTTGGTGATAAGGAGGTGGGAAGAGTTGCTTCAGGAATGTTGATGGTGCCCAATATATATTCTTTCAAGCCGAAGCACTCTATCGTTGCAACAACAACCTGTTTACAATTAAAAAAAATTGGTTGGCACAAGCTTAATGATGTTTGTGAGAACTACTACCGTGAACGGTTTTGCTAGTTCATAAGGTTTTGTCAAGGATGAAGAAAATTTTGTCATTGTGTTTGACTGGTGAGGAATATGGTTATGTGGTGCGGATCACAATCTGATACCATGTAAGATAAGAGTATTATAAAACCAGAAGAATGCTTGTATATTGAATCAGAGAATGAATGATACTTATACACAATGATAACATGAAATATGACGATATTTTAGGCACATGTTTTGGTTGTTTTTCCCCTTCTTTTGTGTATATGGATATGAGTTTGAAGCATTTATGAGCACATTCACCTATTATGTTGGTATAGAGATTTTACACAAGCTTTGCTGTAATTTTAGGTGAATAAAGGCTTGGATTGGAGCATAAATGGAGTATGTCGGAGTGATTGATCATGCTAGACATCAAGGAGATGCATTGGAGTAGCTAAGGAAAGAGTATGAGTGGAGAGCTTTCGGAAACAAGAGGTTTTATGCACGTTTTAGACATTCCACGGTCAAACACAAAGAACCACGGCCGTGATTTTGGCAATTAATTTAATTATGGCCGTGGGAATGTATGTCGAGAGCAAGAAAAGCACTCCACGGTGTATTCCACGGGCGTGGAAATTTGCTCTTGGCCCGATTCTTCTAACGGTTGCCACGTGTCATATTTTCCACGTCAGTAGCGGTTATGGGCTTTTTGTACCCCTATTTTCTCCTATAAGAAGGCTGAAGGAAGAGAGAAAATACATACCACGCTAGAGAGAAGTGGAGATCATTGCGAAAGATCTTATTGTGAGAAGATTTGGAAGGAAGATTTGGAGAAGTACGCACTTTGAGATTGCGTGATTGAAAGATCTTAAGGTTTCACTTTGAAGGCGGATTGACATCCTGCTCTTCTTTGTTCTTTAAGATTGTGAGAGATTTCTTACTCTATTCTATATTCATTGAACGCAAGTACGGATTTCAAGCTTTTATCTTTTCTTTTTTTCATATTTTGATTATTGATTTCATTATGATGATTGTTGGCTAAAACCCTTAAACGATTAGAAGGTGAAGGGTTGATAGTTGTGGCATAGATGATGATAGATTGAACAAAAACAGATTGGACCTTGAGAGTTGCGAGAAACCTCGAAGTCGAGGCTTTCCACGGCCTGTTCTTGAGTTCCACGGCCGTGGTTCTTCAAGATCCGACCGTGGTTTTCCTCTGTCGTACATTCTTTGCTTTTGCTTTGAATCAAAGTTAAAGATTGGCTTTAACCTAGCCTTGGCTTACCTTTTCTAGGTACTAGTGAGACTCAACATCCTCTACTTTGGTTTCGAGTGTCACAACCTTAACCTTTTTGGCTTATCTTTGATTCCCTTGGGTTTGGGCATGGGTATTTGAGAGTTTAATCTTGTCCTTTGATTCTCTTTATAACGAGACTCAACATCCTTTATCGAGAGAGTCTTTGGGTGAGATTTATGGGTTTTGTAACTTCACCGTACAAGTCCCTACCTTAGATCTATACCTTTGCAATCCTAACTTTGTCCTTATATCTTTAGAACATCTTGAATCGATTACCACAATTGGATAACTAAATCTTTAGAATCGTTGTTTTCCCAATTATCTTTACAAAAACTTATTTACTTGCCGGATGATTTTATAAACTGAATTTGATCCCCCAAATCCATGAGTTCGATACTCTGAAATTCTTGCTTTACTATACCGATCCGTACACTGCGGTTCGCTTTGCTTGATTTAAGTTTTTATAAATTTAAGACTTAGTGACGCACACTTTCGAGCAACAAGTTTTTGGCGCCGTTGCCGGGGATTTGGTTTAGGCCAAATTCGGTTTTCGGTTGTCGGGCTTGGGAGTTTTTGCTCTTGTTATTTGATTTATCTACCTTAGTGATTTTACAGATTTCTCTTTAGGTATATGCAAAGGTCTAGATCCCCGAAAGGCCTCGTTCCTTTTGATCCTGAACGTGAGAAAACTTTGAAGAAATGGATAGAGTTAGTATAGACTAGTGGTGTAGTTGGAGCTTCAGATTCCGGGCGGAGCCGGAGACGCCAGAGTTACCCCTCATCTACACCGGTTACAGAGAAGGGACAACAGTGCTTCAACTGTGGCGATCCTGGACATATACGACCAGAATGTACGAGGCCATTGTTGACTTGTTACACGTGTGGCAGACCAGGTCATAGAGCCGTCTTTTGTTGATAGTGCGGAGCCAAATAACAGCAGGGTTCTTCCCCTGCTAGTGTAGCAAGAGGTGGGAAGAGGCCACCACAATAGCAGACACAAGGAAAACAAAGATTCCTAGATCGTCCTTCTACTTAGGGATCTGCTCCCGGGTCGAGTAGAGGTAGAGGTCGTGGTGGGAGCATCGCTGACACTAGAGGAGCATAAGATAAAGTTTTTGAGTTGAGGAGCGCTGAGGGGCCGCCAGCGCCAGCTGCTATAGGTACCATTTTGATGAGGGACCATCACCAACAACCCCTACTAGTCCTACAATGCAAGGGCCAATCACTAGATCAAGGGGAAGTGCAATTCAAGAGGAGCTGTCCAACTTGTTGGTGTCCTTAGCTCCTAAGGAGACCATTTCTGATCCATTCTGACTGAGGCTTCCTTAGTCACGCTAATGACGATCCCCGATGACTTGGATGTGGAAGGGAGACCATGCACACGTAATTTGGAGCCATGCAAGAGCAAAGAAGAGACACTTGTTCCGGAATTGCAAGAAATGGAAGATTGAGGCTTTTGGAGCTTCTTTTGTATTTTATATCATCTTTTGGTATAAAATATAAGAGTTTATATAACCTTTAGGCTCAAAACAATTTAAGGGTTATTTTATTTGTTGTATTTGTTTTATTGTCTTTTATTGACAAATGTTATTCCTTTTTAGAAAGATGTTTAGCCAATTGATAAACCGTCTCTTTGAGAGCTTTTGTTTCCATTCAGAAAATTCAATCAATAAAGTGAGCCAATTGATTAAATCATTGTGAATCTCTGCTAGATTGTTCTTGTGTGTGTTAATCTCTTTAGAGATTAGTGCTACTAGTCAATACTAGTCCCTCCTTGTGCTTGTCTCCATTGAAGGCTTGTGTAAGGTTATAGAAGAAAGGGTTGACGGCATCATCTTGCTTGGGTTTTGATCAATCTGATCAAGGTTCTTGTAAGGGAGTATTTTGGTTGTTTTGAATCTACTTCTACCATACATCCTACGTCCCCTTTCATCCTCTTTTCTTCCATCTTTCCATCGTCATTTTCTTGATCTAACAATCTGAATTTTGTGCCATTGGTCAAGGAAAAACGTCATTGTTGGTTTCAAGGATTTCCAATCTAGATCTAGTCATTCGCGGCCCCAACCCGCATCAAAGTGGTATCAGAGCTAGTTGATTGCGAGTCCGGAATCAACCATCACTATTGACGGTTTGAGTATCTTCTCTGAGTCTTTTCTTTGTTTGAGTTATTTGCTTCATCTTAAGAGTCTATTTGAGTCTAATTTGCTTCGTTTCTTGTGTTTATTGGAGAAAAGAGAAAGCCAAGCCAAAACCGCCAATTGTCCAGCCATTCTACATCACCTTCATCAGCCATTGTTCATCAAAAACGTCCAGCTCTTTTCTCTTGGCAATAACCGTCCAAAAAAAAAACAATCACAAGAAAAGCAAAAGGGGGACCACTCTTCCAAAACAAATCAGCCATTGCAAGAGAGAGGAGAGGGCCACAAAAGCTCCTTATTTGTAGCAACAACAAGAGACTATTTGTAGTTAGTTATCTCTTATTTCTTTTCAATTTTTAATTTCATTCCTCTCTCCTACTTTCTTCCACAAAAACGTCAGCCAAGGACCACAAAAAAAACAAAGAAAAAGAAATATTTTCTCATATATTTTCATCATCCTACATATCATACATTTCATATCATATTCTATACTAACCTAAGTTGTGTAGAAGCTAGAAAAACAAGTGTTTTTGCAAACTAATTGTGAAAGGATCATTCAGACTACAAACAAGAGTTACCTACCTCATTTCTTATCCATCACCATTACCCAAAAGCCAACGTTAAATACCACATCCGGCCATATCTCTCTCCATTGCATAAGGACAAGGTAAGTGAAGCTCTCTTCTTAGTCTCTTGTGTGTCTATCTTCCTTGTTTTACTCTAATTCTATCATATCTTGAGTTTACCATATTTTCGAGTCCATATCAGCCTTTTGCATCTATCTTTGAGTCTTGAGTCTTATTTCAGCTTCTTAGTGTCTATCTTGACGTTTTCTGTTGTGAACCTTCAAGCAGCCGTGTATCACCCTTTTTCAAGTCGAGGAGTTTGCTAGTTGAGCTAAGACATTGATCTTAGAAGGAGTTTTAATCCATCCAAGTCAATTGCATCAAATAGCTTGTGATCAACACAACTTGAGTGTGAGAGTGAGAGTAAACACTTGTGAGAATTTTCTGTTTTATCTAATTCAACTAGTTTGCTTGTTTTGTGTGTTTTTTTGATCATGTCTAGGTCTAATATTCCAAGCAAGTCCCACAGCAGTGAGCCAATGCACCCGGAGACATTTGCTATGTTGAAGCAACTAATGGATTCGGTGGCAAGATTGACACACCGGATTGACATGTTGGAGCCTCGACCAGCACCCACGGCCACGCCACAGCCGAGGTCCACTTTCGAGCTAGGAGGCACATCTAGAGATGCCCCTAGAGAAACAGCCCATGAATCACCCCAAAGAACCCCTCAAGGGCAAGGTATGAGACATGCTAACACTCTTCCTAAAACACCTAATGTGCAAGGTTTTGTGGATGATTTTCAGGAGCCACAAGAGGATGTTAAGGAAGAAGGTATGTGGAGAGAGTTCCCTAGGCGTCACCCACATCCAAGGAGAGGACGAGAATATGAGCCATTTAGGCCTTATCAAGAGCTAGATAGAATAGGGAAAGTGAAGGTCAAGATTCCTAGTTTTGAAGGCAAATGTGACCCGGATGCTTACATGGATTGGGAGACTAAATTGGAGCAAATTTGCTCTTGCCATCACTTTGGAGAGCAAAGGAAGGTTCAGCTTGCATCATTGGAGTTCCAAGGCTTATGCACTAGTATGGTGGGATCATCTTGTCAAGGAAAGAAGAAGAACCTTGGATCCGGCCATCACTACATGGGAACAAATGAAGGCCTTGATGAGAGCTCGTTTTGTACCTCAACATTATGCTAGGGAGCTGAGGCAAAGGTTGGAGAACCTTAGACAAGGAGCCCTGAGTGCCGAAGAGGTCTACACCTCTATGCAAATGGCAATGGTGAAAGCTAATGTGGTTGAAGATGAGAAGTCTGCAATGGCTAGGTATCTACGCATTTTAAACTCATCTTTGACTAATAAAATTGATTTGTATCCTTATAGTACCATGGTGGAGCTGCTGCATTTGGCAATCAAAGTAGAGAAGAAGACAAAGGCTAGGAACCAAGGTGCCAAGACAAGCTTTGGAGCTACAAGCTCATGGAAAGCACAAAACAGCCGGCCCCAAGGATCCTACAGCCGTCAGCCTACATCCACCAAGGAGGACCGAAAAGCATCAACCATGGACCAAGGAGCACAAAGAAGAAGCTCAACACCTCATTCATTTTCTAGACCCTTGAATGAACCTTCAAGTGGTCCTAAAGGGAGTACCTCTAACTCTACTCTTCGTTCTAGAGATATTGTGTGTTTTAAATGTCAAGGTAGAGGTCATTACATGAGGGATTGTCCTAATAAGAAAATTCTGATTTTTAATCAATTTGGACAATATGAGAGTGAAGATGAGCATGAAAATAATGATAACACCCACCTTAATGGATTGCATGAAATTGGTAGTGATAGTGATGAGGGCATTGAATATGAGCATGGAGAATCATTAATAGCTAGAAGAACTTTGCATGCTAAGCTAGCTCCATGTGAGGATAATCAAAGAGAGAACCTTTTTCATACTAGATGTCTAATTATAGGAAAGGTGTGTAATATGATCATAGATGGAGGTAGTTGTTGCAATATAGCTAGCTCTGATTTGATTAATAAGTTGCAAATTACCAAATTTTATCACCCTAGGCCTTACAAATTGCATTGGATGAATGATTGTGGAGAATTAAAAGTAAATAGGCAAGCTAGAGTTACTATCACTTTAGGTAGCTATGAGGACACCATTACTTGTGATGTAATTCCCATGCAAGCTTGTCATATTCTTTTAGGACGTCCATGAAAATTTGATAGGAGAGTTAAGCATGATGGTTTTACGAATAGGCATAACTTTGAATTTAATGGTCAAACACTAACTATTAAGCTTATGACACCATTGCAGATTGTTGAATTTTATGAGAAGAAGGAGTTGAGTGTGGAGCAAAATGAGGTGAAAAAGAGAGAGGATAGCTCACGGTCTAAAACAGAACCCACGGCCAAGATTAGTACCACCTATTAGCCACACCTTCTAGTGTCCTTCTAGCATCCAAGAAGGAGTACATACTAGATTACACCCCTTTAGATGCCATTCTTGTGAGCTTGTGCAAGAGTTTAGTGATTTTGAGTGATGAAGCTAAGGCCACCCTACCTAAGCCCATCCTAGCTATCCTAGATGAGTTTAGTGATGTGTTTCCTGACGAGATTCCGGCTGGCCTTCCACCTTTTAGAGGTATTGAGCACCAAATAGATCTTATTCCCGGTGCTACACTTCCAAACCGTCCAGCCTATAGGATGAACCCTAAGGAGAGCCAAGAGATCCAAAATCAAGTCCAAGAACTCCTAGATAAGGGTTATGTAAGGGAGAGTTTGAGTCCTAGTGCCGTTCCCGTCCTCTTAGTGCCTAAGAAGGACAATACATGGAGGATGTGTGTTGATTGTAGAGCCAACAACAACATCACCATTAAGTACCGCCATCCTATCCCACGTTTAGATGACATGTTAGATGAGTTGAATGGAGCCACATTGTTCTCTAAGATAGATCTTAAGAGTAGTTATCACCAAATCAGAATGAGGGAGGGAGATGAGTGGAAAACGGCATTTAAGACCAAGTTTGGTCTTTATGAGTGGCTAGTGATGCCATTTGGTTTAACCAATGCTCCTAGCACATTTATGAGATTGATGAATCACGTGTTGAGACACTACATTGGTAGGTTTGTTGTGGTTTACTTTGATGACATCCTCATCTATAGTAAGTCACTTGAAGAGCATGAGGAACATTTGAGGAAGTACTTGCAACTCTTAGAATTGAATATTTGTATGCTAATTTGAAGAAATGTGAGTTTAGTACTAGTCAAGTTATTTTTCTTGGTTTTGTAGTGAGCACAAGAGGTCTAGAGGTGGATGGAGAGAAGATCAAGGCAATCCAGGAATGGCCTACTCCCGCAACCGTCGGTCAAGTGAGGAGTTTCCACGGCCTAGCAACCTTCTATAGACGTTTTGTGCGAGATTTCAGCACCATAGCAGCCCCACTCACGTCCTTTACAAATAAGAAGTTGCCATTTGTGTGGGGAGATGCTCAAGAGAAGGCGTTAAAGGAATTGAAGTGGCGGCTGTCCCATGCACCTCTCCTAGCTCTTCCGGACTTCACCAAACCTTTTGAGGTCGAGTGTGATGCTTCGGGCATTGGCATTGGAGGAGTACTCATGCAAGAGGGTAAGCCACTAGCATTTTTTAGTGAGAAATTAAAGGGAGCATGTTTAAACTACTCGACGTATGATAAAGAACTTTATGCATTGTTTAGAGTATTAAAAACATGGAAACATTATTTATGGCCTAGTGAATTTGTCCTACGTACCGATCATGAGTCCTTAAGACATTTTAGGAGTCAAGATAAGTTAGATAGGAGACATGGTAGATGGATGAAGTTTATAGAAACTTTTCCTTATATCATAAAGTATAAAAAGGGCAAGGATAATGTTGTAGCGGATGCTCTCTCTAGGAGACACTCTTTAATCACAACTATGGATTCTAAGGTCTTAGGTTTCTATTATATTAAGGATCTATATCTTGATGATTCTGATTTTGAAGACATATTTAAGCAATGTGCATCTAGAGGAGCCTTTGATAAGTATTACTTGTTTGAGGGTTTTCTATTTAGAGTTGATAAAGTGTGCATTCCTAAGTGTTCCCTTAGGCTATTACTTGTTGAGGAAGCCCATATGGGAGGCTTAATGGGGCATTTTTAGAGAGATAAGACTTATCATATGCTACATTCGCATTTTTATTGGCCCCATATGCTTAGAGTGTAGAGAACTTGCTTGAGAGATGTCTTGTGTGTTTAAAGGCTAAGGCTAGATTGAAACCTCATGGATTGTATACCCCCTTACCCACGCCTAAGTCACCTTGGGAGGATATTAGTATGGACTTCATTGTTGGGTTACCTAGGACTAAGAAGGGGAGAGATTCGATTTTTGTGGTAGTAGATCGATTTTCTAAAATGGCCCATTTTATTGCTTGCCATAAGACTGATGATGCTTATAATGTAGCTAACTTGTTCTTTAGGGAAATTGTTAGATTACATGGAGTACCTAGGACTATAGTGAGTGATAGGGATGTTAAGTTTCTTAGTTTCTTTTGGAATACTCTTTGGGGTAAATTAGGGACGAAGTTGCTATTTCGACTTCTAATCATCCTTAAGCGGATGGTCAAACCGAAGTAACTAATAGGAAGTTAACAACCATTTTGAGGGCTGTTTTATAAGATAATTTGAAAGCTTGGGAAGAGGTCTTGCCTCATGTATAATTTTCATATAATCATACATTACATTCTTCTACTAACCTAACTCCTTTTGAGTGTGTCTATGGGTTGAATCCTTTGACCCCTTTTGATCTTATACCGTTGCCCATTAAGGAGCAAGTAGATTTTAATGCAGGAAAACAGGTGGAGATCATCAAGGAAATGCATGAAAGGACACGCAAAAGGCTAGAGGAGAAGGGGAGGCAAGTGGCGGCCAAGGCTAATAGGAACCGCAAGCAAGTGTTGTTCGAACCGGGAGACCTCGTGTGGCTGCATTTGAGGAAGAATAGGTTCCCGGAAAGGCGCAAGTCCAAGCTATCACCTACGAGAGACGGACCATTCAAAGTACTACGTAAGGTTGGCAACAATGTTTATGTACTAGAGCTTCCGGAGGACTATGGAGTGACTCCTACTTTCAACGTAGGAGATCTAAGTCCCTTTGAGTCAAGTGATGCGGATGGAGATGATTCGAGGACGAATCCTTCCCAAGAAGGGGATTATGATGAGGGACCATCACCAACAACTCCTACTAGTCCTACAATGCAAGGGTCAATCACTAGATCAAGGGTAAGGGCAATTCAAGAGGAGGTGTCCAACTTGTTGGTGTCCTTAGTTCCTAAGGAGACCATTTATGATCCATTGTTGACTGAGGCTTCCTTAGTCACGCTAATGACGATTCCCGACGACTTGGATGTGGAAGGGAGACCATGCACACGTGATTTGGAGCCATGCAAGAGCAAAGAAGAGACACTTGTTCCAGAATTGCAAGAAATGGAAGATTGAGGCTTTTGGAGCTTCTTTTGTATTTTATATCATCTTTTTGGTATAAAATATAAGACTTTATATAACCTTTAGGCTCAAAACAATTTAAGGGTTATTTTATTTGTTGTATTTGTTTTATTGTCTTTTATTGACAAATGTTATTCCTTTTTAGAAAGGAGGCTTTCTAGGCATATAAAAAACCTCCCTTAGCTTCTTTCCTGATTAGATAGATTTTTAGCCAATTGATAAACCGTCTCTTTGAGAGCTTTTGCTTCCATTCAGAAAATTCAATCAATAAAGTGAGCCAATTGATTGAATCGTTGTGAATCCCTGCTAGATTGTTCTTGTGTGTGTTAATCTCTTTAGAGATTGGTGCTACTAGTCAATACTAGTCCCTCCTTGTGCTTGTCTCCATTGAAGGCTTGTGTAAGGTTATAGAAGAAAGGGTTGAAGGCATCATCTTGCTTGGGTTTTGATCAATCTGATCAAGGTTCTTGTAAGGGAGTCTTTTGGTTGTTTTGGATCTACTTCTACCATACATCATACGTCCCCTTTCATCCTCTTTTATTCCATCTTTCCATCGTCATTTTCTTGTTCTAACAATCTGAATTTTGTGCCATTGGTCAAGGAAAAACGTCATTGTTGGTTTCAAGGATTCCCAATCTAGATCTAGTCATTGGTGGCCCCAACCCGCATCATCATCTAGAGCAGATTCATCCGATGATGATGACATGCCGGAGCTAGAGGATATTCCACCATTAAACCCGCCAGCCCATGATAATCCTCGAGCATAAATTGATCCTCGCATTCCCGCTGGAGATGTGAGAGCTGCTGATGTCGTGGATGAACAACGAACTCTTGGGCAACGGATGGACCCAATTCAGCAACCACGCAGTTTGGGTGTGAATTTTTGAGGTCAGGACGCCCACGAATTCGGGTTTAGCCCGCAAGTTATCACCATGGTCCGCCAAAGTCAGTTTGGTAGAACGGATGCTGAATCTCCACACCAACATCGACAAAATTTCGAAATTCTTAAGGAGACAATGAAGCCGAAGAGGGCTGTCAACAACAATTATAAGTTGAAATTGTTCTTTTTCTCTTTGAAGGACAAGGCTTTAGCTTGGTATCAAGCTCTTCCAGCTGGAAGACTAAACACCTGGGAGGACTTGACTTCACAATTCCTCACCAAGTTCTTTCCGCCATCCAAAACAGCGGAATTATGAGGTAAGATAAATGCTTTTTATATGAAACCTAACGAAAGCTTGTTTAAATCTTGGAAAAGGTTTCAAGATCTTCTATTGGATTGCCCACACCATGGCATTTCAAAGCTGGAATTATTGGAGATCTACTACAAAGGGTTGGATGTAGAAACACAATTCAAACTGCAATCTCTCTCTTGTGGTACATTCATGGATATGAAAGAAGATGATGCTTGGGACTTCATTGAGAAGCAAGCCCAAAAATTTGAGAGATATTCCCATAGGAAAGCCGATGATGGGAATCAATGTTCCGGAGATCAAGGAGCAAAATTGAATTCAGCAGCTCAAGCTCAAATTTTCTCCCTCAACAAGGAAATCAAAGAGTTGAAAGAAGTCATGAAATCCAGCCTTCAAAAGACAAAGGAGCAAGATGTTGGCTACTTAGGAAGGGAGAATACCAATAAAGGAAATAGGAACAACTATCGGATCAATAATTGGAACAACAACAACAACAGGAACGCTAACAACAATTGGCGATCCAACCAACAAAATTCCGGTAATCCCTATTCACATGCTGAAAATTCACTAATACCTCCTCCTTCTTCTTCTACCCCTTTGAAAAGTCAGGGGAAAACGTCGAATAACTCAAGCAAACCGGAGAAGGATAGACCCGACCCTATGCTGGAAACGCTCTTGGGAAAGATACAAGGATTGGAGAACTACATTACCTCGGTTGATAAAGCACAAAAAGCTTTAGAGAACCAAGTATTTAGCAAGGCTGGAGAAGTCCCAAGAGATCAAGGAAAACTTCCTGGAAAGACGAAAGATAATCCTAAAGGAAGGGTGATGACAATTACAACGAGAAGTGGAGCAACAACCACCGATCCACAGCCCAAATTCGTTGAAGTTCCCAAAGAGAAAAAGAAGGAGAAAGACAAGGGAAAGGAGAAGGAAGATGTTGTAATACCCAGAATCCTAGAGGACTCGAAATGCTACGATCTAGGACCTAACAATGGGTCCCGGCCCTTAGCCTGACAACAACTTCCTCGGATCTTACAACACGGTACAAATAAAAAGGCAAAACACATAGTTTTATATCATGAGCGAAAGCAAACGTACAAGAATCAAAACAATCCAGCCAAGTCTCAAAACCAAAGTAAACAACATAAGTCTCAACGGACGTGTAATAAAGTAAACAATCCCGTCCTATAATGCACGGAACCCCGGGTGCCCACTACCGCCGGATCACTCGATCGCCTCTGTAACCTGCAAGGCATCTACAAGCGGTATAAAACCGTTAGCTAACAATCTATGCATAAGTATAAAGGTAAAAGCACAAACACACAACATACACAATCAACATGCAACACTCAACCTTTTTGTTATCTTTAATTAGGTGATATGTCATTACTAATGATACTTATTTTGTGACATGAGGGATTCCCAAACCTCGCCCCTAATCCCGTTTACAAACGAGGAATGGTGCTAATACATCTGACCGTCTACCTGCCTGGGCTTGTAGTGGGAGACTCCTAGCTCTCGCAAGAACTAGGCAGTGATGTCACGACCCGTTATCATACACTTGGGTCAATTACATAATATAATAAAGTCGGCCTAATCCGGTTTTGTTGTTTATCATAACTAACAAACACCACTCATACACATCACACTCATACAAGAAGCCAACTAAGTAAGTCCGTAGACGTAATAGTCTCCGAAGCGCACACGATCACCTCACTATGAAGTTCCCTCGGGAAAATGTACAACGCCTATTCAAGACAAGGGCCACCACAATCAAACCAAACTCTAGTCCACTAGAAGTTTTCAGACTTCTAGGCTCAAACTCCTCAACCACCTAGTCCAAAAGGACTACCCTCTCAGTCCAAGACCTATCCAACTCTCCACCTAACAATATTCACAAAGGTTGCTTCCACAAAGCTTGAAACGAACCCTCAAAAACTATCACCACGAGACTCACATAACTCACACTAGACCTCTAAGGTCCAACCACTCTAAAGCATTCCAGTTCAACTACCCTAAGCCAGCCTAACATGCTTCTAAGGTATAACGAATCTAAGGAATGAAAGAAGGAAAGGAAAGAACGAGATTCGGGACTCACTGGAGCAAAACCACCCCCGCGCCTGCCTGAGCCCGCCCCTACGCCTATCTTGGTCCGCCCCTGCGCCAATCTGGGTCCGCCCCTACGCCGGATAGAAACCGCCCCTGTGCCTGTCTATGCAGAAAGTCCGTCTGTCGAGTTCCTCGATTGTGCTGCCGGTCCTTTAGGGTCTCCTTTGGTGCTATGAATGTCTTCCACTTCCCACACTTGGTCTTAGCCTTCCTCTGAGGTCTAGCTTTGTCATCAAACCACAAAATAACGATAGATCGTTGAGCAAGGATTCTTGAAGATCTTCCATTCAAGCCATGGAAGGGAAGAAGAAGAAGAAGAAGAAGAAGAAGAAGAAGAAGAAGGAGGGAGGAAGGAGCCTTACCCTCGTCTCGTCACTGTAGTCCCGGCCTCAAGGATGGTGGATCCAAGATGGAGCACGCCAAGAGAAGAATGGATGAGAATGATGGAGAAGAGGAAAGCAAGAGGATGATGTGTGGAGGAGGAAAGAAAGTAACGTGAATGAAAATGAGAGGAGGAGAAGCATTGGCTGCATAAAGGAGGGAGGATACCAAAGGTCTTCATCCAACAACTCCCCATGGAATTAAAGAGAGGAGTTAAAAGGATCGGAAGGTGAACGGTTGTCCAAAACGCTACTACCCGCCCTCGCGCGTCACCGCACCTGCGGCCTACTCGACTGCGTCGTCTAAGCCGCAAGGGCGTGAGCCCTTGTACCCGGCTTCTACCCTCCTCTAACCCTATCCAAGCGTAACGAAAAAAATCCGGTTGTTACAAATGTCTACATTCCTCCCCCAGCTTATAAACCTCCTTTGCTGTTCCCGCAATCTAAGAGCAAAAGTGCGTCTAGACAAGCAGTTCGGTAAGTTTATTGACCTTATGAGCAAACTGCATATTAACATACCTTTCATTGATGCAATTTTAGGTATGCCCGCCTACGGGAAGTTCTTAAAAGAGATCCTCTCTAACAAGAGGAAGCTGGAAGACTTTGGAGAAATCAAGATGAGTTCGGAATCTTCGAAGCTCTTCAAAACGATGACGGAAAAGATGCCCGCAAAGCTAAGAGATCCGGGGTCATTTTGCATACCAATAGGAATTGGAGAGGTCACATATGATGCACTTTGTGACTTGGGAGCGAGTGTGAGCATCATTCCACTTGCCTTGTGCAGGAAGGTCAGTTTAGGCGAACCAAAACCGGTGAAGATGATGTTGTATATGGCGGATCAATCCATAACTCGACCCGTGGGAATCGTTGAAGACGTCCCGGTCAAGCTCAGTATTTAAAATATCCCTATAGATTTTGTTGTGCTTGACATTCCTACAAATTGTCCAGTCCTGATCATACTCGGGAGAACTTTTCTTGCAAGTTCCGGTAGTATGGTTAATTGCAAGAATGCTAGATTGGTCTTCGATATTGGAGAAGAGAAGGTTGAGTTTGTCCTCTCAACTTTAACAAAAGATCCAGCACTTGGAGAGGACATGTTCAACATCTATGATGAAGAGGCATATTGGGAAGAAGTAAGTTCAATCTTGTTCAAAGATCCGTTACAAAATGTCATAACCATGAGCATCATGGAAAGATGAGAGGAAGAGGAGTGCAATGTTGAGGTTGATGCTTTGAAAGAGCTAAAAGAAGTGCAAACTGAACAATTCGAAAAATTGTACGATGGCTCCGAAAACATTAGAAACCACGGCCAATCGTGCTTTTCCACGGGCGTGGTTTCACCTATTCCAGCCGTGGAAAGTTATGTCGAGAGCAAAGATTTAATTCAAACCACATTCCACGGCCTCCAAGACATAAACCACGGCCGTGGAAATAACAGTGGCACCATGGTTCTGGAAAATACTGAAGACAACTCCGTTCTTTCTACAAACATCCATGATTCTTCTCTCAACACTTCCACGCCCTTGGAGACTTCCAAGGAGACATCGGCTATTCCTCAAGATACTCCAAAGGCACCAACAACCTTGCAATTGAAGCCGCTTCCCACACAAGATTTGAGTGAAGATGAACATGAAAAGCTTATGGATGTTTTTAGGAAACATAGGAAAGCATTAAGTTACACCATAGAAGATCTTGTAGGAATCAAACCTTCTTTATGTATGCACAAGATTCTAATGGAAGAGGATTATAAGCCTTGACGCCAACCTCAAACACGGTTAAATCCGATCAAGAAAGAGGTCGTGAAGAAGGAGATCCTCAAATTGCTTAATGTAGGTATCATTTATCCTATCTCCGATAGCAAGTGGGTGAATCCCGTTCAAGTTGTTCTGAAGAAGGGAGGAATAACCGTTGTGGCTAACAAAAACAACGAACTCATTCCAACAAGAACCGTGACAGGATGGAGGATGTGCATTGACTATCACAAGCTCAACAATACGACGTGGAAGGATCACTTCCCGCTGCCATTCATTGATCAAATACTTGAAAGGTTAGCACAATACTCCTACTTTTGCTATCTTGACGGTTATTGTGGTTTCTTTCAGATTCCAATCCATCCGGACGATCAAGAGAAGACCACATTCACATGCCCATGGGGTACGTTTGCTTATAGGAGGATGTCATTCGAACATTGCAACGCTCCAACCACCTTTCAAAGGTGTATGATGGCCATGTTCTCGGAATACATTGAGGAAATCATGGAGATTTTTATGGATGACTTTTTTGTTTATGGTTCCTCATTCGATAATTATCTTGCTAACCTCGATCTTGTTTTGCAAAGGTGTGAAGACACGAACCTAGTTCTAAACTGGGAAAAGTGTCACTTTATGGTTAAGGAAGGCATAGTTTTAGGGCACTTAATCTCTAATAGAAGGATTGAGGTTGATAAGGACAAGATTGAAACAATAGAGAAGCTTCCCCCTCCATCTTCGGTGATGGGGATTAGAAGTTTTCTAGGACACGCTGGATTTTATAGAAGATTCATAAAAGACTTCTCAAAAATTTCTAAACCGCTAACTAATCTTTTGATGAAAGATGCAGTTTTCGAATTTTCGAAAGAATGCTTGGATGCCTTTTACAAGATTCGGGAAGCTCTAATGATGAAGGGTCATCCGAGCCGGTTCCATCTTCAACACCACAAGGAGCCCTAACAAGAGCTCAAGCCAAACGCCAAGCGGAGATGCATGCTATCTTCCTAACCACGGTTCAAGAAGCTCACCCAAGCTCACCTCCAATGAGTCCAAGGCCCGTCATGATGCTTAGCCATATTGGACCAGCCAAGAAGAAGTTGAATGGAGCATAGGAGAGCTTCACGTGTGCATGTGCATGGCTGGCGTGAGAAGCTAGTTAGAGAGTGTTAAATAAAGCCTAGAATTAGTCTATTTTATGGATTTATTTAAAACACTCTAATTTGTAATTATTTTTTTTATTTCTTTTCTATTTTTTTAGGAGAGAAGGTCTAGGTTGTATATAAACCTTTCTCTCTTCCTTTTGTGGTTAGAATACGTTAAACACATTGCCTAAGTGCCAAATTGAACCCCTTTGAGTTCAGCCTCTTGCCTTGTGAGAATTATGGTGTTAGCATAGCTTTCTCGTTCTCGTGTGTGTCAATCTCCTTCGGGTTGGTGCTACAAGTCGAATTGAAGCATCCTCTTCGTGCCTTCGATAATTCTAGATCGATTGTGTGAAGTTGTAAGAAGCGGGGTCGAATCGTCACCGGTTTGGTTCTTGGATAATCGAATCCAAGGGTTCTATCGTTTGTTCCTTTCGGTTCTTCTTTCCTATTTCGTTTTCCCCCTTTGTTTTGCACGTTTTCCTTGCATCTTGTTTGCTGATTTTTGTCTGCTTTTATTCCCGAAAACAGGTTGCTCGTCTAGATCCGTTCTTCACGGCTAATCCCCGTATCAATTGGTATCAAAGCCAGGTGGACGTTCAACCTACAAAAAGAGTCGGTAAATCATTCAAAAACCAAAAATGTCTCGTTTTCTTGTTTGAGTCTTGCTTTGTTTTGAGTCTATTGCCATTGCCATTTCTATTCCAAGTTTTTGATTGAACTAACAAGTTTGTTGCTTTTGTTTGTGAATTTTGGACGCCGGCACCACTCCAACACCGCGCCTACCACCAGTCCCTTGTGCCTACCACCAAGCCGCCACCAGCCCTTGTCCCACGTCCAAACACAACACCAAACAAGCCTAAACTTTCAAAAAAAAAAAAGAAGAAGAAGGTTGATCGTCCAGCCTATTTTCCAGCCTTCTCTCCTCCACATTTTCAGCCACCTCTTTCCTCCATATTTTTAGCCTATTTTTTTGATTTTTCACCCTTGATTAGCTATTTACTTGGTCAACTCTATCCTCTTGCAACTAATTAGGATTTTCTTAGCATTTTTGTTTTATTTTTCTTTAATTCCAGCAGTAAGTTTAAAAAAAAAAAGAAAAAGAAAATCCGAGTTTCAAAAAAAAAAGAAAAAAGAAAGAAAAGAAAAGAAAAAGAAAAGAAAAGAAAAGAAAGAGAAAAGAAATCAGCCTTAGTTATTCATTTCATTTCATTCTTGCTAGCTTATTCTTGTTTTATTTCATAGTTTGTAATAGTTGAAGTTGTGCTTGCTAAGTGTTATTGTTCAGCAACCAAAGAGGATTACAAAGGAGCTCATCTCACTCAAAAGTTGTGCTTGCTAAGTGTTATTGTTCATCAACCAAAAAGGACTACAAAGGAGCTCACCTCACTCAAAGGGACCAAGCCATTCACGCCTAGCCTAGCTTCACCCTAGCCTAGCCACGCCTTGGCCCTCGCCTAGCTCACTTCACTCAAGCCACGCCTTAGCCTTGGCCAGCCCTTCTACACACACCTTCGGTGTCCAAAGTTTGCTTGCTTAGCTTGACGAGTAAGTTCTTTCAAGGCTTATCTTGAGTTGAAATTTTGAGTCCATACTTAGTTGCATATAACATTCGTGCAACTTGTCCTTTCCATTTTGAGTCTTTTCTTCTCTTTTATTGAGTCAAACACATTTTTAAGGTGATTGAATTGAATTTCGCTTCTACTTTAAAGCTTTTGTTTGGCTAAGTATTGAACTCACGTGAGGTCTTTGACTAATACAAGACGAGCAATCAACAAGCTTGTTGAGCACCACTAGAGATTGAGAGTTTGCTTTCGAGTGATACACTTGTGAGGCGTTTTTGTTTTAGCTAACCTAACGTGTTTGAGTGTTTTAGTGTCTTTGAGCAATGTCAGGAACTTCCGCAGGTACGCCCAGCCCCGAGCCTATTTCCCCGGAGTTGTTTAACCTTATCAAGGGCTTGAAAGATAGCATTGAAGGGTTAACTACAAGGCTGTCCAGCTTGGAGGCGTCTAAGGTAGTTCCGGAGCCTCGGCCACTAGGAGGCAACAGGGAGGTAGGAGACCACTCGAGGGCTCAACACCAAGGGCATGACCGAATACCACTCCAAAGCCAACAAGAGGCGTTTCAAGCAGCCCCGACACTCTAATGCCACGCAGCCCTCTTGGAATGTCCAAGGCTTAGGCCACGCCGTGTCCCAACCAGGATGGGGCAATCTTGTTTTCGAGGAGCACGTTTCTATCCATTCTTCTCCTATTATACATGATAATATGCCTAACTATCCTCAACAGTTTCACAATCAAGCTTATGAGCACGATGAGGATGGTGATGGAGATGACGAGGAATGGAGACCAAACGGGCGAAGGGAGCGCCAACAGCCCCGGAGACCTCATGACGGCCGGCGCCAACACGAGCAGAGGCGTGAGCCCTATGGTGGCAAGCCAAGAAGGGAGTGAGATCCGGAGTATGATGGCCTTGGCAAAGTGAAGGTGAAGATCCCAAGCTTTGAAGGCAAATGTGACCCGGACGTGTACATGGCTTGGGAGGCGAAGATAGAGCAAATATGGTCATGCCATAACTTTCCCGAGTATAAGAAGGTACATTTCACAGCTCTTGAGTTTATTGATTATGCTATGATATGGTGGGATGATTTGGTGAAGGAAAGGAGGAGAACTTTGGATGCACCGGTAGTTACTTAGGCGCACATGAAGGCCTTGATGAGAGCTCGGTTTGTGCCTCAACATTACACTAGGGAATTGAGGCAAAGGTTGGAGAACTTGAGGCAAGGAGCCATGACCGCTGAGGAGACCTATAATGCTATGCAAATGGCCATGGTAAAGGCTAATGTGTGAGAGGACGAAGAGACTACAATGGCTAGGTATCTTCGTATTCTCAATTCAAGTTTTTCTAACCAGATAGATCTTTTTCCCTATAGCTCTATGACAAAATTGCTCCACTTAGCAATCAAAGTAGAAAGGAAAGTGAAGGCAAGAAGTCAAGGAGGTAAGGCTGCCTATGGCGCGCCTAGCTCATGGAGGAGCCAAGGAGGTCGGCAACAAGGAAATTACAACCGGGAGGTGCCAAGCAAGGAGAAGCTAGCCTCGGAGCAAAGAGGTCCACGCAAGGCTCCTTATGCAGCCCCTACCATGTCCACGCCTACACTACCTAAAGGCACTCAAGGGAGTACTTCTAACCCTTCATCTAGAGCTAGGGATATTGTATGTTTTAAGTGCCAAGGAAGAGGGCACATGATGAAGGATTGTCCTAACAAAAGAACTTTGCTAGTTAACCATTTAGGGCAATATGAGTCCGAATCTGAGCATGAGCATGATAATGATGATTTTGAGCTTAATATGCATGATCATGATGAATTGGATCATGATGGGATTGAATATGAGCAAGGAGATTGTTTATTAGCTAAGAGAGTGTTATTTGATCATCCTAGCTTATTCCTAGCTAACACTTCCATGATTTGTGATAAAAGTCTTGAGCATGATAATTCTTTGATAGCTAGGAGAACTTAAAGTGTACAACCTGCTCCTTGTGAAGATAACCAAAGAGAAAACTTGTTTCACACTAGATGCTCGGTTAAAGGAAAGGTTTGTAATGTTATTATTGATGGAGGAAGTTGTTGCAATATTGCTAGTACCGAAATGATATCTAAGTTGCAAATTCCTACATTTTACCACCCTAGGCCATATAAGCTGCATTGGATGAATGAATGTGGTGAGTTAAAGGTTAATAGGCAAGCTAAGATCACTTTTACTTTAGGCCATTAAGAAGATATGGTTTTATGTGATGTTGTGCCTATGGAAGCTTGTCATGTGTTGTTAGGCCGCCCTTGGCAATATGATAGGAGAGTTATGCATGATGGTTTTACAAATAGATATTCTTTTGTATTCAATGGTAAAACCGTGACTCTTAAGCCTATGACTCCCTTGCATATTGCGGAGGCATTTGAGAAGAAGAAGGCAAGTGAGCAAGAGCAAGGACCAGCTAAGAAGGGGAGCAAGCCGTCGAGCCAAGACCCCTCCCTAGCCACGCCTTCTAACCACCAGCCTAGCACCCTTGTGTCCACGGCCACAAAACAACCCACAACAGCCTTGTTGGCTTCCAAACTTGAGCTACAAAATGACTACCTACCCTTAGACACCACCTTGGTGATGTTGTGTAAGGAGCTCCCCTTGATGAGTGATGAAGCCAAGGCTAGCTTACCACCTACTATCTCAGCCATTCTTGAGGAGTTTAAGGATGTGTTTCCGGAAGAAATACCACATGGCTTTCCACCTTTGAGAGGTATTGAGCACCAAATTGGCCTTATCCCCGGTGCCACAGTCCCAAATAGACCAGCCTACCGAATGAACCCAAAGGAGAGTCAAGAGATCCAAGCGCAAGTTCAAGACCTCCTAGACAAGGGCTACGTGAGGGAGAGCTTAAGTCCGTGCGCCGTGCCCGTGCTCTTGGTGCCTAAGAAGGACAACACATGGAGGATGTGTGTTGATTGTCGAGCTATCAACAACATCACCATCAAGTACCGCCACCCTATTCCCCGCCTAGATGACATGCTTGATGAGCTACATGGTGCCACCACCTTTAGCAAGATAGACCTACGGAGTGGCTACCATCAAATTCGAATGAAGGAGGGGGAAGAGTGGAAAACAGCCTTCAAAACTAAGTTTGGTTTGTATGAGTGGCTTGTTATGCCATTTGGGTTAACTAATGCTCCTTCTACTTTTATGCGCTTAATGAACTATGTTTTGAGACATTTTATAGGGAAGTTTGTTGTAGTATACTTTGATGATATTTTAATCTATAGCAGGTCCCTAGAGGAGCATGAAGAACATCTAAGGGAAGTAGTTCTTACCCTTAGGGCTGAACACTTGTATGCTAATCTTAAGAAATGTAGCTTTTGCACTAATGAGGTTATATTTCTTGGTTTTTTAGTGACTACACAAGGCCTACAAGTGGATGAGGAGAAGATTAGAGCAATCAAAGATTGGCCCACGCCAACATCCATCAGCCAAGTAAGGAGTTTCCATGGGCTTGCAAGCTTCTATAGGCGCTTTGTGAGAGACTTTAGTACCATTTCCGCGCCCTTGACGGAAATTTTCAAGAAGCATGCGCCGTTTGTGTGGGAGGAGGCGCAAGAACGTGCCTTTAGCAAGTTGAAATTGGTCTTAACCGAGGCGCCCTTGCTAGCTCTTCCCGACTTCACTAGGCCCTTTGAAGTGGAGTGTGACGCCTCGGGCAATGGCATAGGTGGCGTGCTCATGCAAGAATGTAAGCCTATTGCCTTATTTAGTGAAAAGCTCAAAGGAGCATGTCTTAATTACTCTACCTATGATAAAGAGTTATATGCTTTGTTTAGAGTGCTTAAGACATGGCAACACTACTTGTGGCCTAGAGAGTTTATTTTGCATTCCGATCATGAGTCTTTGAAGCATTTTCGGAGTCAAGATAAACTAGATAGGAGGCATGGTAGGTCGATGGAGTTTATTGAGACTTTTCCCTATGTTATCAAGTATAAAAAGGGAAAAGACAATGTAGTGGTGGATGCCCTCTCTAGGAGGCACACATTGTTGACTACATTGGATGCTAAGGTATTAGGCTTTGTTTACATTAAGGAGCTCTATGAATCTGATATTGATTTTGGTGATACATATAAGTTATGTGACAAAAAGGTTCCTTAGATAAATACTATTTGTTTGAGGGATTTTTGTTTCGAATTGATAAGGTGTGCATACCTAGGTGTTCCCTTCGATTGTTGTTAGTAGAGGAAGCCCATAAAGGAGGTTTAATGGGTCATTTTGGGAGGGATAAAACTTATACTATGCTGCACTCACACTTTTATTGGCCACACATGCTTAGGGATGTTGAAAATGTGCTTAAAAGATGCTTAGAATGCCTTAGAGCTAAATCTAAAGTGAAGCCTCATGGATTGTACACAATTTTGCCCATCCCAACAGCCCCTTGGAAAGACATTAGTATGGACTTTATTGTGGGATTGCCTAGGACTAAAAGAGGTAGGGACTCGATTTTTGTGGTTGTAGATCGTTTCTCAATAACGGCTCACTTTATTGCTTGTCACAAAACTGATGATGCGGCCAATGTAGCTAATCTATTCTTTCGGGAAGTAGTTAGGTTACATGGAATTCCGAGGACAATAGTAAGTGATAGGGATGTTAAGTTCTTAAGTTATTTTTGGAAGACTCTTTGGGGAAAGCTAGGTACGAAATTGTTATTTTCTACATCAAGCCACCCCCAAACTGATGGGCAAACGGAAGTAACTAATAAGACTCTTTGGTTTTAATCCACTAACCCCTTTTGATCTTACACCGTTGCCTAAGAAGGAGCAAGTGGATTTAAGTGCTAAAACGCAGGTTGAACACATCAAGGAGCTACATAGGAGAAGAAGGATTAAGCTTGAGGAGAAAGGCAAATACAACGCAGCCAAGGCAAACCAAGGAAGGAAGAAGGTTATATTTGAGGCCGGTGACCTTGTATGGCTGCACTTGAGGAAGGAGAGGTTTCAACAACTTCGGAAATCCAAGCTCTCTCCAAGAGGAAACGGGCCTTTCAAGGTGCTACACAAGGCTGGTGACAATGCCTATGTGCTAGACTTGCCGGACGACTATGCTTGTGATCCCACGTTCAATGTGAGGGATCTAAGCCCTTTTCCACCCCTTAGTGATGATCAAGGAAATTCGAGGTCGAATTCTTTTAAAGAAGGGGAGAATGATGAAGGGTCATCCGAGCCGGTTCCATCTTCAACACCACAAGGAGCCCTAACAAGAGCTCAAGCCAAACGCCAAGCGGAGATGGATGCTATCTTCCTAACCATGGTTCAAGAAGCTCACCCAAGCTCACCTCCAATGAGTCCAAGGCCCGCCATGATGCTTAGCCACATTGGACCAGCCAAGAAGATTTTGAATGGAGCATAGGAATGCTTCACGTGTGCATGAGCATGGCTGGCGTGAGAAGCTAGTTAGAGAGTGTTAAATAAAGCCTAAAATTAGTCTATTTTATGGATTTATTTAAAACACTCTAATTTGTAATTATTGTTTTTATTTCTTTTCTATTTTTTAGGAGAGAAGGTCTAGGTTGTATATAAACCTTTCTCTCTTCCTTTTGTGGTTAGAATACGTAAAACACATTGCCTAAGTGCCAAATTGAACCCCTTTGAGTTTAGCCTCTTGTCTTGTGAGAATTGTGGTGTTAGCATAGCTTTCTCGTTCTTGTGTGTGTCAATATCCTTCGGGTTGGTGCTACAAGTCGAATTGAAGCAACCTCTTCATGCCTTCGATAATTCTAGATCGATTGTGTGAAGTTGTAAGAAGCGGGGTCGAATCGTCACCGGTTTGGTTCTTGGATAATCGAATCCAAGGGTTCTATCGTTTGTTCCTTTCGGTTCTTCTTTCCTATTTCGTTTTCCCCCTTTTTTTTGCACGTTTTCCTTGCATCTTGTTTGCTGATTTTCGTTTGCTTTTATTCCCGAAAACAGGTTGCTCGTCTAGATCCGTTCTTCGCGGCTAATCCCCGTATCATCTAATCTCAGCCCCAATTATTCAACCTCCGGATTGGAATCTTCCCTTTGAGATCATGTGTAATGCAAGCGACGTGGTTGTAGGAGCGATGCTTGGACAAAAGAAGGATGGACGCACTCATGCGATCTACTATGCTAGCAAGACGCTAGAGGAAGCACAACTCAATTATGCTACAACGGAAAAGGAATTTCTTGTCGTCGTTTATGCATATGAAAAGTTTCGTTCTTATCTTGTAGGGGAGAAGGTGATAGTATACACGGATCATTCAGCAATACGGTATTTGCTCGTCAAGAAAGACGCAAAACCAAGGCTGATTAGGTTGATTCTCCGCCTTCAAGAGTTCGATCTTGATATCCGTGACAAGAAGAGATCCAAAAATTCTGTTGCGGATCATTTGAGTCGTCTACCACATGCTACTACTGACGACGTGCCCATTGATGACTGTTTCCCGGATGAAAAATTGCATATAATGGAGGAGTGCATCGATCTTATTTCTAGAGGTAACGAACCTTGGTTTGCTGATTTTGTGAATTATTTGGTTTGTCAGGAAATACCTCCCGGATTATCCTACGCACAAAGAAAGAAGTTCTTTAGGGATGTCCGCCAATACTATTGGAATGAACCTCTACTCTTCAAGAGAGGTCCTGATGGCATCATTAGGAGATGTGTGCCAGAAGACGAAATGCAAAGTGTCATTCGTCATTGTCATTCACTTCCTTGTGGAGGACATGCTAGTTCTCATAAAACTAGCGCTAAGGTATTGCAATCCAGATTCTTTTGGCCTACTTTATTTAAGGATGTGCAAGCCTTTGTTGCTTGTTGCGATGCTTGTCAAAGAACAGGGAACATTTCTAGGAGGAATGAGATGCCTCTCAACAACATTCAAGAGGTAGACATCTTTGACGTTTGGGGAGTCGATTTCATGGGAACATTCCCATCATCTTGCGGAAATCAATACATACTTCTAGCTATAGATTATGTTTCGAGATGGGTTGAAGTTATTGCCTCTCCAACTAATGATGCGATGGTGGTTGTCAAGTTCTTTAATAGAACTATTTTCCCAAGGTTTGGGACACCACGAACCATCATTAGTGACGGAGGTTCACACTTCATAGCCCAACGATTTGAAGCTCTACTAGCTAAGTATGGGGTGACTCACAAGATCGCCACACCCTACCATCCGCAAACAAGTGGACAAGTGGAGATTTTAAATAGAGAAATCAAAGGAATCCTAGAGAAGATGGTGTCTAAGACGAGGAAAGATTGGTCATTAAAACTGGATGACGCATTATGGGCGTATAGGACGGCATACAAGACTCCCATCGGCACAACACCATACAACCTTGTATATGGGAAGTCTTGTCATCTTCCATTAGAGCTGGAACATAAGGCGTATTGGGAAGTCAAGTGGTTGAACTTTAGCATGAAGGAAGCAGGCGAGAAGCGCCTCTTGGATCTTAACGAGCTAGAAAAACTCCGCTTGAACACCTATCAGAACGCCAAGATCTACAAAGAAAGAGCGAAGCTTTGGCATGATAAGCATATCATTCCAAAGGATCTCAAAGAAGGAGACCTTGTTCTTCTTTTCAATTCTAGGCTTCGGCTTTTTCCAAGTAAGCTTAAATCTCGTTGGACAGGACCTTATGTAATTAAATGTGTTTTTCCCCATGGTGCAGTTGAAGTATGGGGTGAAAAGTGCGGAAGTTTCAAGGTGAACGGCCAACGACTCAAGAAGTACTCACCGGAGCTCCAAGCTAAGGAAATCGCTCCGATTATCCTCACCTAAACATTAAGGAATGGGCTAGCTACGGACCTAAAACAAAGCGCTTCTTGGGAGGCAACCAAGGTATTGCATTCTTGCTTTTGTTTTTGTTTTCTTTCTTAAGTTAGAGTAGTTTAGTTGTTTTTGTTTACTTGGATTTTTGGCGAGAACATAGGATTCCACGGCCAAAAAGGCAAAATCACGGTCGTGGTTTGCTAAAATTGGGTCGTGCAAAAGCAGGTTGTAGCTAAAGAAAATAAAATTGTCAAAAACCACGGGTGCCGTACAATTCCACGGCCGTGGAACACCCCGATAGGCCGGGGTTTTCAAGATTTTTACGGCCCTATATAAGTTATTCTTCTTCAAAAAATTCTCACAACCTTCACCACTTCCACGCCCAAAACCACGTCGGAAAATCTCCTACCCTCGTGATTCTTCGTTCGGTAACCGATTCAAGCAATTCTTCGGCCCATTGTGAAGCAAATTAAATTCTACACTTGACTACAACAACAAACTGCACGAACAATCACCAATCGGAAGTGAATTTGGATTTTCTCAAATCCAAAACCTAGGTTTTCTCTCTATCCTCTCCTTGGTTGATTTTACTCGTTTTTCTTGCAAATTTTTAGGAGAACTGGACGGAATTTGACTTAGAATTAGTTTAGGGCTGTTGTTGTTGAGTTTGTTGTGGTTTTGCTGAGTTTTGGGTGAATTCGAAGTTTTCCACGGTCTGCCGTACGTTTTCATGGTCGTGGTTTCTGAAGAACAGACCGTGGTTTCTGGAAAATTTTGAGAAAATGTTTGGAACAAGGAAATAAAATATGACTAAGAAGCAAAAGGGTACTGGATGTTCTTCCAAACCCCCTCCTAACCTCCCACCAACCCCTACAGTCCCCACTATCCATGAGGATTACATTAGAGCTATGGAGAAAATTTTTTGAACGGAAAGTGATAGCTCCTAGGTTTATTGTTATGGAAGAACTTCAGGAACTGAATGTGGTTGAGGGCTTGACAAGGATACTTGATAGGGCTGGTTTGATTCTGTTCTCCGCCATTAGGGAAGATGCGTATGAGGAGATCACTAGGGAGTTCATCACTTCCTTTGAGCATAGTGCCGTTAACCGAGCGGTATCTTTTAGATTGATGGAGCGCAACTATAATCTCTCCATTGTGCAGTTTGGGACTATGTTTGGGTTTACCGAAACATTCAATGGAACGTTTCCTAGAAGAGCTAAGGCAAAGTAGTTTTGGAAGGAAATAGCTATGATTTTCGGTCATGAGGACCATTGGCAACCGACCGATTCAAAGGTCAAGCTCGTCTACCACCAAGCTATTAAGATAGCCCATAGGATCCTCTCCTAATTTTTATTCCCGAGGACCGAGACCCCACAAAAGATCAAAACCGATGAGCTCTTTATCTTGTATTGCATTATTTTTGGCCACTCTCCGGATTGTGCAACCATGCTTGTCTTCACTCTTAGCAAAGTGAAGAACAAATCAAAAGGAAATATAGGCTATGGAGGTTTGGTTACGCACATTGCAAAACAGCTAGGGGTTGACTATTCAGCTTGTACGAGGGCAGCTGCTGCGAGACCGTTGGGGCTCAAGGGTCTCATGACTAGAGGGCTCTCGATCCCTCGCCATCGAGGTCCACCTACCGCAGCCATGCCTTGGGAAGATAGAGGTGGTAGAGGCATCCCATGGCTCCCGGAGTATTCTCTTAAACTTAGCCGACAAAACTGGAAGAATACTTTTGTTCCTATGCATGCTAACAGGTTAGGAGCACCTCCTTACATCCCCGATGAGGTTCCAGTTGCAACTACAGTTATGAGGACGAGGAGATGGGTGGAGGTGAATTTCAGGATGTAGGAGGGGATGAGCAGGATTTTGGAGCATTCCCGGAGCAGCCAACTGATTTCCCAAAGCAACCTAGGAGATCCACCTACTAGCAGCGGCCTTCCGCTTCTTCTTCTAGTCGCTGAGCTAGCGTTAGCGAGCGCCCCAAATGGATGGAGAGTCCACCTGCTTGGTACGGCCAGCAGCCGGCTTGGATGGGAGCTCCTTCACCTTGGATGCAGCAGCCACCAGCATGGTCAGCGACTCCTCCTGCATGGACCCAGCCGCCGCCGGAGTGGACACAATAGCCTCCTGCTTGGTATACACAACAGCCGGGATGGGCGAGTGATATTACACGGAGGATGGATGACCTAGAGATCCGCCAGGATGAGCGAGATGAAGAGCGCCAAGATAATGCTAGGATCCTTCGTGATGTATACCGCCAGCAGTTTGGGCGACCATTCAGCTCCAACTTCTTCCCTTACCCACCACCGCAGCCGCCTCAACAGTGATTGACCATGGATGGTTCGAACCGCTCCACTGCCTTAGTGAGTTTTCTTATTTCTTTTCTTTTCTCTATTTTTCCTAAACATTGAGGACAATGTGTATGTTAAGTATGGGGTGGGGTGTGACTATCGTTTTATGTAATAACTCGATACCCTTGCTTTGCTTTATTCCATGAACATTTGCATCTTTCTTTTATTGTCACACGTTTCTTTATTTCATTGCATTAAAAAGCTTTCAAAAAACCCATAAAAATTTTGAAAATTATTGTGTTTCTAGGATTGGAGATGAATTTTATGATGAATCTACTTGTGGATTGAATTTTTGATGACTTTTTGTGTGCTTAAGTTGAATTGTAAATTGTGAAGAAATTGAATGTGTTGTTTAATCTTTCTTGCAAGTTTCATAACGTGAAAGTTTTATGTCTAAATCATATTGAGGAATGAAGGTTGAAATCACAATATAAGTTCTTGCACTTCTATATGAAATGATTTTGGCACCTCGATTTTTCTTGCTTCTTCTTTGTTCATCTAACCCCTCAATGAAATATTTGCCTCCTTTACCTATCCGGGAATTAGGAAGAGTTGATTTTGGCATGTTTGATGTGGGAGGGCCGTGAAAGAAAATTGTGCATTCAAAGTATAGAAAATAGGTTTGGGGAAGTCAATCATGATGATGAGTAACTCGGCACCATTCACATAGCCGGGTGTTTGTGTCTTGCCAAAGTCGGATTGAGCGATATTCCTAACAGATTATGATATGTGTATCAAGGCTTGAGGCATCTCGAAATTGAGAAACGCCAATCTCCTAGGCTTCGGTTTTTGTGCACCGCTGTCCATACTTCTAAAAAGTAAAGTCGAAAAAGAATTTTGTACTGAAAAGGGAGAGCAAAGCTCTCAAAAGGTGGTTGATTCAAGTTACAAAAAAGGAAAAGAGTTTGTGTTGTTTCTTTTTTTCCCGGATTTGTGCACCACAATCCCTTATAAGTTTCCACCTATCCACGTTTCTTCACCTTTACTTGAAAGTCCTTAAGATCTATTTGTTCTGACTTGATGATCTAAATTAGTGTTTCACATGATTGATTTTGACATTGCTTAAGGTTATGATGTTTTTATTGAAGTTTATGCAATATATGATGTTTCCTTTACTTGACATGATTTGATTTATGTGCATAGAAGTTCTCAAAGAGACATGAAGCAAGATTTGAGGATGATCTATTGATTAGAAGCACAATACCAAAAAGATTGTTTTTACCTTGTTTTGCATTCATATTTCATCCTACCTTATATTCGAAGCTTTTGAAACCTTGCTTGGGGACAAGCAAGAGACAAGTATGGGTATTTTGATAGCATGAAATATGACCATATTTTAGGCACTTGTTTTGGTTGTTTTTCCTCTTTTAGTTGTGTACATGGATATGAGTTGAAGCATTTATGAGCACATTCACCTATTTTGTCGATATAGAGATCTACACAAGCTTTGTTGTGTTTTTAGGTGAATAAAGGTTTGGATTGGAGCATATATGAGAGAGTAGGAGTGTTTGATCATGCTAGGCATCAAGAGGACGCATTAGAGAAGCTAAGGAAGGAGCATGATTAGAGAGCTTTATGAAACAAAGGTTTTTGCAAGGGAATTGGAGTTTCCACGGCCAAACATGAGAAACCACGACCGTGGTTTAGGCATTGAGGGCGTGGAAAACAAGGTCGAGAGCAACAGAAAGGTTCCACGACCAGTTCCACGGCCATGGAAGTTTGTACTAGACGTGATTTCTATAACTGTCGCCACTTGTCATATTTGCCACATCAGTAGCGTTCATTGGGCTTTCGTAACCCTATTTTTCCCTATAAGAAGGTAGAGGCAAGGAGAAAAAAAAGGAAGTTCGCATACATCCCGCACGGAGTACATTTTGGAAGCATTGCTTAGGAAGATCTTATTGCGTTCAGGGAAGATTCCAAAAATGACGCACTTGAGATTGCATACTTGGAGAAATATCTTAGGGTTTAGATTGAAGACGGATTGAAATCCCGTTCTACTTTATTCCTTGAGTATTGTGAGAGATTCTTACTCTATTCCCCTATTCATTGAACACATTGGGAGATTATTGGTTTTATTGAGATTGATTTCGGTGTTTTTCATTAAGGTTTCAAAGTTCTAATCTTTATCCCTTTCTTATTTGATTGTTGATTTTACATTGATGATTATTGGCTAAAAAACTTTAGCGATTCTAAGGTGAAGGGTTGATAATTGTGGCATAGATGATGAAAGATTGAACCATAACAGATTGGACCCTAAGAGTTGCGAGAAACCTCGTCATCAACCTTTTCCACGGCCTGTTCTTGAGTTCCACGGCCGTGGTTCCTCATGATCTGGCCGTGGTTTCCTCTGTCATACGTCCTTTGCTTTTGCTTTGATCCAAAGTTAAAGATTTGCTTTGGCTTACCTTTTCTAGGTAGTAGTTAGACTAAACATCCTCTACTTCGGTTTCGAGGGTCACAACCTTAACCGTTTTGGCTTATCTTTGATTCCCTTGAGTTTGGGCATGGGTGTTTGAGAGTAATTCTTATCCTTTGATCCTTTCTATACCGCAGCCTCAACAACCTTTATAGAGAGAGCCTTAGGGTGAGACATATAGGATTTTGGAACTTCGCCGTACATAACCTTACATTAGATATACCTTTGCAATCCCGACTCTGTCCTTATATCCTTAGAATATCTTGAATCAATTGCCACAATTGGATATCCGGATATTTAGAATCGTTGTTTTCCCAATTATCTTACAAAATCTTCTATTTTATTGCTTGACAACTTTGTGAACTGATTTTGTTCCCCCCAAATCCCTGAGTTCGATACTCTGGAATTCTTGCTTTACTACGCCGATCCGTACACTTCGGGTTCGCTTTGCTTTAATTTCAATTTTATAAATTTAAGATTTGCACGCACACTTTTGAGCGAACATATGCTTGCTTCAACTCTTAGTAAGATCAAGAACAAAGCTAAGGGGAATATCGGCTACGGAGGGATGGTGACTTACATAACAAAGCAGTTGGGAGTTGATTATTCGGGTTGTGAGTTGGTAGCTACTACGAGGCCTTTAGGGCTTCAAGGTTTCATGACTAGGGGGCTCTTTATTCCCCGCCACTGAGGTCCACCATTTGTCTCCATGCCTTGGGAGGACGAGGCATTCCATGGAGCGCTGATTACTCCATCCGGAACCGGCAAAACTAGAAGGCAACATTTGTTCCGATGCATGCCAACCTCTTAGGACTCCAGCTTATTATCCCGAGGATGTGTCAGCTGTTGTTGATGAGGACGATGATGAGGAGATGGGTGGTGATGAATTCCCGGATATTGGAGGTGGTGAGGAGGCTTTTGGAGATTTTCCGGATCAGCTGGCGGATTACCAAGAGCCGGCTAGGAGATCTACCTACCAGCAGCAGCCTTCAACTTCTTCTTCTTCCTCCCGGTGTGCCAGCGTGAGTGAGCGACCTACTTGGATGGACACACCTCCAGCTTGGATGGGTTCTCTTCCAGCTTGGATGGGAGCGCCGCCGGAGTGGATGACGCAGCGGCCCGCACGGATGGACGAGCAGCCGGCATGGGTCACCGGACTTACGAAGAGGATGGATGCTCTTGAGACCCGCTTTGAGGAAGACGAGAATGAACACCGTGAAAACGCAAGGATCCTCCGCGACGTCTACCGGCAGCAGTTTGGGCGCCCGTTCGACCCGAACTTCTACCCATACTGGCCACGCCTCCTATGGGATGAGCTGATTTGCTTGGTTCGAGTTGCTCCACCGCCGTTGTGAGTTTCTTTGTTCTTTTTTTTCTATTTCTTTTTCCGCACATTAGGGACAATGTGTATCTTAAGTATGGGGTAGAGTCAGATTCTCATTGATGTAATAACTTGACATATTTGCTTCGCTTTATCCATGAACACTTGCATCTTTATTTTTATTGTCACACGTTTCCTTTTTGCATTGCATTTTTAAAGCTTTGAAAAACCCATCAAAATCTGAAAAATTTTGAAAAATATTGTGCTTCTAGGATTGGAAAAGACCTCAATGATGAACTTACTTGTGGATTGAATTTTTGATGACATTTATGTGCTTGATTTGAGTTGTGAATTGTAGAGAAATTGAATATAATTGTTTGATCTTCTTGCAAGTTTCATAATGTTAAAGTTCTTGTCTAAATCATGTTGAGGAATGAAGGTTGAAATCGCATTATAATTTGTTACACTTCTTTTTGAAATGATTAAGGCACCTCGATTTTTCTTGCTTCTTATTTATTTATTTAGCCCCTCAATGAAATTTTTGCCTCCTTTACCTAGCCGGAAATTAGGAAGAGTGTAATTTGTGGCATGATTGATGTGGGAGGGCCATGAAAGAAAATTGTGCATTCAAAGTATAGAAAATAAGTTTGGGAAAGTCAATCATGATGATGAGTAACTCGGCACCATTCACATAGCCGGGTGTTTGTGTCTTGCCAAAATCGGATTGAGCGATATTCCTAACGGAATATGGTATGTGCATCAAGGGTTTGAGGCATCTCGAAATTGAGAATCGCCGATCTCCTAGGCTTCGGTATTTGTGCACCGCTGTCCATACTTCCAAAAAGTAAAGTCGAAAAAGAAATTTGTGCTGAAAAGGGAGAACAAAGCTCTCAATGATAGTTGATTCATGTTTGCTAAAAGAAAAGTTTGTGTTGTGGTGTTCCTTTTTCCCGGATTTTTGCACCACATACCCTATGAAAAGTCTCACCCATCCACGTTTCTTGACCTTTACTTAAACGTCCTTAAGATCTTTGGATTATTGTTTGGCTTAGTGATCTAAATTGGATTTCCACATGATTGATTTTGACATTACTTAGGGTTATGATGTTTGTCTTGGAGCATTTTCAATGTATGATGTTTCTTTTACTTGACATGATTCATTTTGTGAACATAGAAGTATTTAAGGAAACATGAAGCAAGGTTTGAGAGTGATCTATTGAATAGAAGCACAATACCAAAACTATTTGGTTTCCCTTGTTTTACATTCATATTTCATCCTACCTTATGTTCTAGCTTTTGAAAACCTTGATTAGGGACAAGCATGAGACAAGTATGGGGTATTTTGATAGTATGAAATATGACGATATTTTATGCACATGTTTTGGTTGTTTTTCCCCTTATTTTGTGTATATGGATATGAGTTTGAAGCATTTATGAGCACATTCACCTATTATGTTGGTATAGAGATCTACACAAGCTTTGTTGTGATTTTAGGTGAATAAAGGCTTGGATTGAATCATAAATGGAGTATGTAGGAGTGATTGATCATGCTAGACGTCAAGGAGATGCATTGGAGTAACTAAGGAAAGAGTATGAGTGGAGAGCTTTCGGAAACAAGAGGTTTTATGCATGTTTTAGGCATTCCACGATCAAACACAAAGAACCACGGCCGTGGTTTTGGCAATTAATTTATTATGGCCGTGGGAATATATGTCGAGAGCAAGAAAAGCACTCCACGGTGTATTCCACGGGCGTGGAAATATGCTTTTGGCCGTGATTCTTCTAACGGCTGCAACATGTCATATTTGCCACGTCAGCAGCGGTTATGGGCTTTTTGTAACCCTATTTTCTCCTATAAGAAGGCTGAAGGAAGAGAGAAAATACAAACCACTGCGAGAAGATTTGGAAGGAAGATTTGGAGATGTAAGCACTTTGAGATTGCGTGATTGGAAGATCTTAGGGTTTCACTTTGAAGGCGGATTGACATCCCGTTCTTCTTTGTTCTTTAAGATTGTGAGAGATTTCCTACTCTATTCTATATTCATTGAACGCAAGTACGGATTTTGAGTTTGATTGAATATTGGTTTTGTGTTTGCTATTGAGATTTCAAGGTTTTATCTTTTCTTTCTTTCATATTTTGATTATTGATTCATTGTGATGATTGTTGGCTAAAACCCTTAAACGATTCTAAGGTGAAGGGTTGATAGTTATGACATAGATGATGATAGATTGAACCAAAACAGATTGGACCCTGAGAGTTGCGAGAAACCTCGTCGTCGAGGCTTTCCACGGCCTGTTCTTGAGTTACACGGCCGTGGTTCTTCAAGATCCGACCGTGGTTTTCCTCTGTCGTACGTTCTTTGCTTTTTCTTTGATTCAAAGTTAAAGATTGGCTTTAACCTAACCTTGACTTACCTTTTATAGGTAGTAGTGAGACTCAACATCCTCTACTTTGGTTTCGAGTGTCACAACCTTAACCTTTTTGGCTTATCTTTGATTCCCTTGGGTTTGGGCATGGGTATTTGAGAGTTTAATCTTGTCCTTTGATTCTCTTTATAACGAGACTCAACATCCTTTATTGAGAGAGCCTTTGGGTGAGACTTATGGGTTTTGAAACTTCACCGTACAAGTCCCTACCTTAGATCTATACCTTTGCAATCCTAACTCTAACCTTATATCTTTAGAACATCTTGAATCGATTGCCACAATTGGATACCTGAATCTTTAGAATCGTTGTTTTCCCAATTATCTTTACAAAAGCTTATTTACTTGCCGGACGATTTTATAAACTGAATTGGATCCCCCAAATCCCTGAGTTTGATACTCTGGAATTCTTGCTTTACTATACCGATCCGTACATTGTGGGTTCGCTTTGCTTGATTTTAGTTTTTATACATTTAAGACTTAGTGACGCACACTTTTGAGCGAACACAGAGTAGAGTATATAGGAGAGAAGAACAATCTTAACAACCTATATCATCACAACCTAGAAATAAGACCAGATAATCTCTAATAAAAGATAGGATAAAAAACCAAAAAGATACCTTCGGAATGTTTAAAGCTTTAAAGATATTAAAATAACCAAATAATAACAATAAATAATAAGATCTCGATTGGATCTTATAGATCTTGACAATAGCAAATCTTGGTCTAAATCTCGGGCGAGATTTTGTCTCCGGGCCGAGATTTCTTCACTAGTTCTCTTAAGTCTCGTTCTAGCCACTTTCCTTGCTTCCTTGATCATCTTTACTCTTGTAAGGTCCTTCCACATTAGACAACAATGTTAGTAAAGAATACCTATACATAAGTGAAGTTTCTTTAGGTGTACATGTTGTCAATAAGCTAGCAACCTCTTTACGGATGGGCTTTGAAGATGGCAACTCCTTCTCATTTAATTCTTTATTCTTTCTCTAGTGATAGGTCCTTTGAGAGGTGTTGGGGATGGTCTGACATCATACTTCCCTTCTTGAAAAGGATTCGTCCTCGAATCATCACTCAGCTCATCACTATGCTCAAAAGGACTCAAATCTCCTACAATTGAAGGTAGGGCTTACTCCATACTCCTCCAGAAGCTCCAAGACATAAAAGCATTTGTTTCCAATCTTTTTCTTGACTCGCTCCTATATAGGCAACGATATAATATCAAAGGGGGTCAAGTGATTCAACCCATAGACACACTCAAAAGGCGTTTTGTTAGCAGATGAATGAATGGTTCGATTATATAAAAATTCAACATGTGGTAACATATCTTCACAAGCACTCAAGTTATCTTTTAAAATAGCTCTCAAAATGGTAGTTAAGGTCCTATTACTAACCTTCGTTTGACCATCCGTTTGAGGATGATTAGAGGTTGAAAATAACAACCTAGTTCCTCACATTCCCGAAAGAGTCATCCAAAAGAAACCAAAGAACTTAACATCTATATCACTCGCAATAGTCTTAAGTACTTCATGTAATCTAACAACTTCCCTAAAGAGCAAGTTAGCAACATTATAGACATCATCAGTTTTATGACAAACAATAAAATGAGTCATTTTAGAAAAACGATCAACAACCACAAAAAAAAAAAGAATCTCTCCCCTTCTTTGTCCTAGGTAAACCTATAACAAAATCCATATTAATATCAAGCCATGGTGAAGCAGATGTAGGTAAAGGAGTACAAGCCATGTGGTTTTAATCTAGCCTTAGCTTTCAAGCACACCAGACATCTATTAATCATGTTTTTAACATCTTTAAACATATGAGGTCAATAAAAGTATGAATGCAGCATATCAAATGTTTTATCTATACCAAAATATCCCATGAAACCACACATATGAGCTTCCTCAACAAGTAATAGTTTAAGAGAACATTTCGGAATACACACTTTATCCTCACAAAATAAGAAGCCTTCGAAAATATAGAAGTTATTGTGTAGTGGCAAATCTCGGTTAGAATCTCGGGCGAGATTTCTAGTGTAAGGCCGAGATTTACACCGTAGAAAAATATAGCCAAAATCAATATCGTCCACGTATAGATCCTTAATGTAATGAAAACCTAAGACCTTAGAATCCATACTAGTGATCAAAGAATGTCTCCTAAAATGGGCATCAGCACCAAAATTATCTTTTCCCTTTTTATACTTATTGATATATGAAAAAGTTTCTATAAACTCCATCCATATACCATGTCTCCTATCCAACTTATCTTGACTCCTAAAATTCTTTAAGACTCGTGATTTGTTCTAAGAATAAATTCATTAGGCCAAAGGTAATGTTGTCATGTCTTGAAAACTCGAAAATATGCATAAAATTCTTTATCATATGTCGATTAATTCAAGCATGATCCTTTCAATTTTGCACTAAAGAATGCAAGGTGCATGTGATAGTTGTCACTTCAATTCCTTAAATGCCTTCTCTTGTGCATCTCCCCTGTAACACCTAGAATCCACGGGACTCGGGATGCCACATTGGGCTAGGATTTCACAGTGGATCATGACCCTAGCCTGACAACAAGTTCACTGGACCTTACAACATGACACAGACCGATATAAAACAAATACATAAAACTGTACAACCAAAAGGTATACAAGATCATAGCCGAGTCTAAAGCACAATCCTCACACAGGAGGTATACAAAACATCATCCTCACAAAGGAGGGAAACATAAACATCCCCAAAACCATAACCACCTAATGTACGAGAGTCCTCGGCCTGTCACCCTGCCAGATCACTCAACAACTCTCCTATCCTGCAAGGCATCTACAACATGGTATGAAACCATTAGCTAACCATCGTATATAAGTTAGTACATAAGCACAAACACAAGTCATGAAAGATAAACACATAATCATGTTGTCACACATTTACCCATTTTATAATCTTTATATAATAGTCATTCACTCAAATCGTATATATATATAGAGAGATGAAACTATGTGACACGAGGACCGTATCATCTCTGCCTTTGGGCCAGCTAGTCAGCTGTAATAGTATCGGTCACACAACCCGTGTATCCTATGGGAGTGGACTGCGCCCTTCCTTTAAACTAGAGTGGTCTGACGTCAAAGAACCTCCCAGACTCATTATAGGATGAAAGGGAAAGGTCATCACTGCCACGAAATGGGGCTATCAATAAAACATAGGTCGGTAATAATCGACATCGCATGCTATCATATCAAGCACATAACACACACACCACTCATGCAAACACCCAAAATAAGGAGGGTACCTAAGTAAGTCCTATGGACTTACCTCAACCTCATACAATCTCAACCACGATCAACCTCCAATCCTGAGAGGGACACTACCTAATAACAAGGCATAGAGATATATCAACCTCCAATCTATACGATCATCCTCAACCGAAGCCTCACAACCTACTAATCCTCAAAGCCATACAAGGCATAACATGATCATAACATCATCATAACACACTCATCAATACCTAGCATAATACTACACACTCACACTAGGAAAGGAAGGGGAAATGTCATCCTTACGCAAACCCAAAAGCAAGACACACCTGCAGACCAAGAGCAAAGCAAGGCTAGAGTGCAGGGAGGCACAGGGGCGACAGCACCACACGCTGGGGTTGTGGCACACCAGGCGCAAGGGCGGCCTTGAGGTGGCGCAGGGGCGGCTGGACAATAGAGGGCTCGTCCTCGACTCCTCTTCGATCCTTCACTTTCCTTTCTTCACTTCTTCAACGTCCAGCAGCAAAGCACATACATATACATACATATATACATCAACCCAAGCCTAAGAAGTCTGCCACAAGATAAAATCTTGTGGAACCTAAGCTAGAAAGGAAGAAAAAAAGAAAAGAAGAAAGAAGGAAGAAAGATAGGAAGAAAGGAAAGAAGAACTCACCAAGCTGTAACCGAACAGAGGGAGACTGATGACATGATTTATGACACTAGTTTAGGAACTCTTTTAGATAGTTTTCCTTTCCATTCATGCATGTTTCCGCATTAGTTCGTGACGTTTACGCTTAATTCATGCATATTGTCGAAATAGATGTCTACACGAACTCTTGTCGGTTTTGTAGGTATTTTGGGGAGCTTTTGGAGCTTAATCGATACATTCGAGGATCATTCCTCATGATGGCACACTTCCGGACTCATTAAGGAGCAAGCTAGGACCGAAGGAGAACACCAAAGACCTTATTGGTGCATGCCTTGCACCAACTCGTGGCTTAATGATCCAAAGAGGGCTTAACAGAGAAAACCACGGCCTAGAAGGCCTTTCCACGCCCGTGGTTTTGGCCGTGGTTTCTGTCTGGACCACTTTGACACGTGTCCCACGATCTCTTTGCCCGACCTTTGCTTATTGGAGGAGTATTTAAGTGATCTTGCAGGTTGTATTTGTGGACTCTCTCTTATCTTCCAAGCACCCTTGTGGGTGTTCTTGGGTGAGATTAGTGTAGATTTTAGTTTTGTAGTGAGATTTGAGTGGTTTTGAGTAAGGTTTCCATTGTTGACAACTTGGAGCAGCTCTTGGAGCCTTTGTAAGACTTGGTAACTTCTATTCTAGCTTGTAATGTCTTTTCTTTGGATTATTTTTCATTATCTAGCCATGACTTGCAAGCATGCTCTATTTGTATAGTTTGATCTTGAAATGTATGCCTTGGACTATGATTGTATGGACTTCCATGTTAGCTTAGGATCGATTTATGTTCGAAACCCCAACTCAGTATAGAATCACGGCCTGTTCTTCATGATTCCACGGCCGTGGTTTCCATGATCCACCCGTGATTTTCTCCGTTGTGCTTGTATTGATGAATCTGGATGTAGATGTGTTGAAATCCTAGTGTTTGTTGAGCCTAATCTCGCTTAGGGTGACCTAATGTTAGCAACCTTTTTGAGGTATGAGACTTACCCAGTAATTTCCTCTCTTAGATACATAAGATGATGAACTCTAGGTAGTAGTGAGCCAAAAAAGCCGCTATTGGATTGAGTGTGGTAGGATCGTTGCCTAAGACTTACCTTTACCGAGACTTACCCAGTAAGGAGGGGTTTGACCCTTAGGTAGTGGCCGGTTTGTGTAGAATTCCCGTCCTTAGGTTCCTTGAGACTTACCCGGTAATAGGACTTTAGGTGCGAGACTAGTGGAGCATGAGACTTACCCGATAATTGCTCCCATTAGAGAAACACCCAACTCCGAACAACCATAGCTTTCCTTTGATCTTTAGCAGAATGAGTCCATTGTCATAATCGGAATTCCGAATCTCTAGAATCCACTTTCTTACCTCTTATCTCTTATCTTTGTGTTTGTGTGTTTGTGTTGCTTGTTTGTGTTGATATATTTGTGATCCTTGCTTGATCACCCAAAACCATCCAAAAATATTGTGTTTTGCACTTTCTTTATTCCTCATCTCATCTTAGTTTAGATTTACACTATCTTTGATCATTGAATGACTTGATTTCACCTCAGTCCTTGTGTTCGACTTCAGAATACTTTCCTTCCTACATAACAATCTGTACACTGCGGGTTCCGCAAGGTAGTTTAGGAAATTATATCGAGTTATAAATTGTAAGAATTTTGTGCTATACATCTCTAGCGTAACAGAGATCACTCACCACAAGCTCAAGGCTGGCTCAACACAGGCACAGCAACGTCCTCAATCATCAACATCAACAACCAACATCAAACTCTCTTCAAAATTCTCACAAGATCAAGGAAATAAAGATGAAGATCCAAAGAGGGAAGAAGAAGAGAAGAAGAGTGTAAGGGAGAAGATAAAGGTGTGAGAAAGGTGAAACCCTCATCAAGAGTGAGAGAAGAAACTTATAGAGGAAGAAAGAGGTAAAGCGGGGGTCAAGAGTCAACAAAGCCGGCTGCAGCACACCACAAACCGCAGGGGCGGATCATGGTGGCAAAGGGTCGGAGTAGGCAGGCCGCAGGGGCGGGCTCTGCAAACCGCAGGGGCGGTTTAGGCCATATCCTGCACACTCAGCACCTCCACAACTAAGGCTCTTACATCTCACCCCCCTAAAAACAAGTTTCGTTCTGAAATTTGCAAAATCCCAAATCCTCTCGGACCCATATGCCGAGGTATAACTCTCTCTATCAGAGGCATCACATCTCCGTTCAAAAGGTCATAACCTATAAAAATCTATAACCTCAACATAAGCATGGTGGAATCATCAACTCCAAAAATCAGGGCCATAACGCTACCCCAAAGGCATAGAAGAATCACGTCTCTTGCCATACTCACATCACAGGGCATAGAGGAAGCACATCTCTAGCCAGATCATATGCATACACAAATTATGGAGGAAAAACATCTCCAACAAGACTATGTCCATCAAGGTAGCATGGAGGAAAGAACCATCTCCAGCTAAATCCTAATCACACTCGGATAGCATGGAGGAAAGAACCATCTCCAACTATAATCATAAATCGCGCTAGCACATCAAGATCTAATAAGATCATATATCACATCATAGCTAGCACGAAAATAAACACATCAAGACACATAAGCACATAAGCACATAATCACAACACTTACCAAGATAGCACTAAGATCTACTCGGTGATCCTACAAGTGCATCTATCTCAACATAAAACTCTAGATAGTTCCTCTGGATACTATCCTCAGTCTCCCATGTAGCCTCCTCAAGTCCTCGTCTCGACCATTGTATCCTCAACATAGGAATGTCCTTCGAACGTAGGCATCTCACACCTCGCTCTAGGACTGTAACTGGATGCTCAACAAAGGTGTTGTTCGGCTAGACCACCAAGTCATCATAACTGACGATGTGTGTCGGATCTGGTATATACTCCCTCAGCTGAGACACGTGAAACACAGGGTGAACACCCTCTAACCTCGGAGGAAAGACTAATCTGTAGGCTGCCCTCCCAACTCTATCAAGTATCTCAAAAGGACCGACATATCGGGGACTTAGCTTCCCCTTTATGACAAAACGTCTGACGCCTTCGTGTCGGAGATACTCTCAACCAGACATGAGCTCCAACTCTGAACTCTAGAGGTCGACGCCTCCTGTTTGCATGTGACCTTTGGCGACTTTGTACAGCCAACATCCTCTCTCTGATCAACGCTAATCGAGCCCTATCATCTTGAATCTACTCTAGCGTTATACCACTGATACTGTTACGCTCATCCGAGTATAAAGGTGTATGACATCTACGTCCATACAATGCCTCATATGGAGCCATCCCAATCGATGCATGTCAACTGTTGTTGTATGAAAACTCAACTAATGAGAGGTAATCTGATCATCCTTGTCCCCAATCCAACACACAAGCTCGCAGCATGTCCTCAAAGGTCTGGATGGTCCTCTCAGATTGACCATCTGTCTGGGGGTGAAACACAGTCGTGAAATGTAGACTCGTCCCCAAAGCAGTCTGAATCTACTGCCAAAACCTCGAGGTAAATCGCCCATCTCGATCAAAGATGATCGTCCTCGGTACACCATGGAGTCTCACTATCTACCTAGTGTACTCCTCAGCCAATCTACTCACTAGCCACGTCTCTCTGATAGGAATGAAACGTGCAGTCTTCGTCAGTCTATCAACAACAATCCAGATAGCATCAAAACTCCTATTAGGCCTCAATCCGGTCACAAAGTCCATGGAGACGTCCTCCCACTTCCACTGCGGCACTTGTAGTGGATGGAGCTAACCTCCAGGTCTGCAATGCTCTATCTTGACCTGCTAATAGGTCGCGCACTATGCCACAAATCTAGCTACATCGGGCTTCAGCCCTCCCCACCAATATGATCATCTCACATCATGGTACATCTTACTCATACCTGGATGTACTAAGTAAGGTGTATAGTGAGCCTCCTGTAAAATCCTCTGCCTCAGCTCTGCATCAGCAGGCACACAAACGCGGTCATGGCGTCTCAACAATCCATCTGCTCCTATGGATAACTGTGGTGCCTCACCACGAGACATCCTCTCTCTAATCCTTATCAAGGTTGGGCAGTTCCCCTTCTTTTGTCGGATCTCATCCAACAGATCAAGTAGAACCTCTAAATTATACAATTGGACATCCTCATCAGGAAACTAGATGTCCATCTCGCCAGACTATATCCCTTTGAAGCAGAGGTTGAACTGTCAGCCTCGCAATCGCCTTCTCTCGAGGCGTCTTCCGGATCAGGGCGTCGGCGACAACATTCGCCTTCCTTGGGTGATACAAAATCTCAAGGTCAAAGTCCTTGATCAACTCGAGCCATCGACATTGACGGTTATTCAACTCCCGTTGCGTAAAAATATACTTTAAAGTCTTATGGTCTTTGAAGATCTTACAAGTGGCACCATACAAGTAATGTCTCTAGATCTTCAAAGCATGAACTACCACTGCTAACTCCAGATCATGAGTCAAGTAGTTCTCCTCATACGTCTTCAACTATTGAGACACATATGCAATCACTTCAGCTCCTCAAAACTCTGGGCACACTGCTCAGACCACACAAATCTGGTAGTCTTCCTCAATAGACTCGTAAGTGGACGGGCAATCACAGAAAATCCCTCCACGAAGTATCGGTAATAACCGGCTAGGCCAAGAAAGCTACGCACTTCCTTAACATTCGTCGGTGTCGTCCATAACAGATCAATCTTCGCCGGGTCAACCATGATCCCATCGGCGGAGACAATATGGCCTAAGAAAGCTACCTCTAACATCCAGAACTCACACTTAGAGAGCTTGGCACACAGCTCTCTATCCCGCAAAATCTGTAAAACCGTCCTCAGATGACCGGCATGCTCCTCTCTGCTATGAGAGTACACCAAGATGTCATCAATGAAGACCACCACAATATGATCAAGGAAGTCGATGAAGATACTGGTCATCAACTCCATAAAAACCGTTGGGGCATTCGTAAGCCCAAATGGCATCACTACAAACTCGTAGTGTCCATAACGGGTATGAAATGTTGTCCTATGTACATCGTGCTCCCTCACCCTCAACTGGTGATATCCTAAGCGTAAGTCGATCCGGGAGAACAATATCGCTCCTTGAAGTTGATCAAGCATATCATCAATATGAGGTAATGGATACTTGTTCTAGATGGTCACCTTGTTCAGCTCTTTGTAGTGAATGCACGGTCTCAACGATCCGTCCTTCTTCCGCATGAAGAAGATAGGTGCTCCCCATGGGGATACTCTAGAGCGGATGAAGCCCTTCTCATCCAACTCCTCGAGTTGCTTCTTCAGCTCCAACATCTTGACAAGCGCCATACGATATGGGACCCTCAATATCGGTCTCGTACCAGGCTCCAACTCGATGTTGAAGTCCACACTCTTGTGAGGAGGCAAGCTAGACGGCTCAACAAACACGTTTGTAAACTCACAAACCACCGGGATATCCTCCACTGCTGGACTCTCTCCATCCTTCATGGCATAACACCAGAAGGAATGTGCTATCAGTCTCGCTACTCACACAGGATTGATGACGGCACCCGTCTTCCCCACGTCCCAACCTCGGAAGACCTCTATCTGACCTACCTCGGTAGAGACTGTCACTGTCCTCCTACCTACATCTAATACCGCTCGGTTTCTCTGCATCTAATCCATACCTAAAATGACTTCCTCATGCATCAATAGCATGACAAAGAAGTCCACAAGCAACACACGAGTCCTTAAACAAAGGGGACAACTACGTATCTCACGGGTACCTCTGACCCTGCTACCATCAGGTAACCCTATAGTAAAGGCTATCCCCCTCTATAGTAGCTAAACCTAGACGCTCAACACATATATCAGAAATAAAGGAATGTGTAGCACCCGTATCAAATAAAACTCTAACAGGTAAACCATGAAGCAGAATGGTACCTGTAGCAGCCGGTGCAGGTGGCTCCTCTACACTCCTCAGCTCAAAGACTCTACCCTGAGCTCCTCTAGTGTCAAGGTACTCCCCCCACGACCTCTACCTCTACTCGGCCCGGGAGCATATCCTTAAGTAGAAGGACGATCTAGGACTCTTTGATGTCCCTGAGTCTTCTGGTGAGGTGTCCTTTGACCACCTCCCGTCACACTAGCAGGAGAAGAACCCTGTTGTGATACAACTCCACCCTGCCTACAGAAGGCAGCTCTATGACCTGGCCTACCACAAGTGAAGCAAGTCACCAGCAGCCTCGTACACTTTGGTCACATATGTCCAGGATCACCACAATTGAAACACTGTCATCTCTTCTCTACAGTCAATACAGATGACGAATAACCTTGACGTCTTTGGCTCCGCCCAAAACCTGAGGCTCCACCAACGCCACTGGTCTGCCTAGTAAGTTGCATCTTCTCAAACCGTCTCGTCTGAGAAGTCCTCCTCTGACTGGCCCTCTCACGCTCATAAGCTGAGGCCCGGTCCTAGTAATTTGTCAAGGACTCACAATAGAATCCCGCCATATAAGAGCGTGTACTCTCCCTCAGTCAACGAGAGAACATATACATGTGTTGGTCCTCAAAAGGTGCAGCTGGACCCAGCAATGCCAACTCTGACTGGAAGCGGCTAGTGGCATCTGCAATCGGCACATCCTCAAAGCCTGCCTCCACAAAGTCTTGGAGTTTCTCCCTCCTTAGCGAGGCAGGGTAGAAACGCTCCCTGATCATACTCCTCATCTAGTCGTAGCTAGTGGCTCGACCCCTCATGGTCCACCACTGATGAGCTAAGTCACAGAATAGAGTATGTACTATCTCTATCCGTCTATCCTCTGGGCATCTGATAGACTATAGGGCAGAGTCCACATGTAAAATCCAAACCTCTATATCTAATCCCACCTTCCTAGATAAAAGTGGTACGCCCAACTGATGGAATGCCTTCAACCAAGTATATGGTCGAGGCCTCTATATTCCTCTGGAGCTCTAACAGTCTCAGCAGCATGTGCCGGCATAGTTGGCACCTGAGTGGCTCCCTGAGATATCTCAGAAGATCCCTTATGCATTGGTAGATCCGGGGCCCGTCTGCACGCTCTAGCAGCCTCCTCTACGTGCCGGATATAAGCATGAAACTCTGGCCCCCTCATGGAGACACAATCCGAGTCATCTAACTAGACTCGGTGTGACCGCTGTCTCCCAGATCCACCACTCCTCGTCTCTAGATAACACTCTCAGAAATCTCCTCATGAACCTCTTCCACCACTAGTGGATCAGCAGCGGGAACTAGTCCCTATCCTATAACGCCCAGAGGAAGAGGTAGTCTACCTCTACCCCGGCCTATAACAGAAGCTGCCTAGTCCGAGCCATCTGCGGGGTATGCACACCTAACTTATAAGGCTCTATATAGGCCATATGTATAGATATATATAACACATATTCACATATGGTCCACAATACATATATATATACACATATCTATACTGCTGAGATACACGGCTGAGGTGACGACTTCTCGTACATTCTATCCCAAAACAACAACTTTTAAAACTAAAATCTTTTGAAAACGTCATACCCTTTCGGGTTTTGTTTATTTTATCCATCCGACCTTATTGCGGGTAGAAAGTGCAATTGTTGTCAACCTAAGGCTCTGATACCACCTTTGTAACACCCCGAATTCGCGGGACTCGGGATGCCACATTGGGCTAGGATCTCACAATAGATCTTGACCCTAACCTGACAATAAGTTCACTAGACCTTACAACATGGCACTAACCGAAATAAAGCAAATACATAAAACTGTATAAAACTGTACAACCAAAAGGTATACAAGATCATAGCCGAGTATAAAGCACAATCCTCACACATGAGGTATACAAAACATCATCCTCACGCAGGAGGGAAACATAAACATCCCCAAAACCATAACCACCTAATGTACGAGAGTCCTCGGTCTGTCACCCTGCCAGATCACTCAACAGCTCTCCTATCCTGCAAGGCATCTACAACATGGTATGAAACCATTAGCTAACCATCGTATATAAGGTAGTGCATAAGCACAAGCACAAGTCATGAAAGATAAACACATAATCATGGTGTCACACATTTACCCATTTTATCATCTTTATATAATAGTCATTCACTCAAATCGAATATATATAGATAGATGAAACTATGTGACACGAGGACCGTATCATCCTCGCCTCTGGGCCTTCTAGCAAGTTGTAATAGTATCGGTCACTCAACCCGCATACCCTATGGGAGTGGATTGCGCCCTTCCTTTAAACTAGTATGGCCTGACGTCGGAAAACCTCCCAGACTCCGTACAAGATGAAAGGGAAAGTTATCACGGCCACGCAAATAAAACATAGTTCGGTAATAATCGACATCGCATTCTATCATATCAAGCACATAACACACACACCACTCATGCAAACACCCAATATAAGGATGGTAGCTAAGTAAGTCCTATGGACTTACCTCAACCTCGTACAATCTCAACCACGATTAACCTCCAATCCTGAGATGGACACTGCCTAATAACAATGCATAGAGATATATCAATCTCTTATCAATCAAAGGGGTCACACCTAGATCCAAGGGATCCATAGGATCATCTTCAACCTAAGCCTCACAAGCTACTAATTCTCAAAGCCATACAAAGCATAATATGATCATAACATCATCATCACACACTCATCTACACCTAGCATGATACTACACACTCACAATAGCAAAGGAAGGGACAATGCCATCCTTAGGCAAGCCCAGAAGGAAGACACACCTGCAAACCAAGAGCAAAGCAAGGCTGGAGTGCAGGGAGGCGCAAGGGCGGCAACACCACACGCAGGGGTGGTGGCACACCAGGCGCAAGGGCGGCCCTGAGGTGGCGCAAGGGCGGCTGGACAACAGAGGGCTCGTTCTCGACTTTCTTCGATCCTTAACTTGCCTTTCCTCACTTCTTCAACGTCCAACAGCCAAGCACATACATATACATACATATATACATCAACCCAAGCCTAAGTGATGTAGGACCATCACATGGAAGATATCAAGGTCCCATTACTAGAGCAAGAGCTAAGGAGATCCAAGAAGTTACGTCAAGGGAAGTGCTATTGCTTGATACAATGCGTGAACCATTTAATTTCCATACATCATGTGTTAATCTTTTGGTGAATGTAGGAGCAAGCGAACCAAGCGAGGAGACCATGCCGACGTGCTCACTTCCCATGAAGCTCGAGGAGACCATGCAGACGTTGCTCACGTCCAAGGCAGCCCAAGAGGATAGGCTGTTGCTCACGTCCAATGCAGCCCAAGAGGGGAGGCTGTTGCTCACGTCCAATGCAGCCCAAGAGGGGAGGTTGTTGCTCACGTCCAATGCAGCCCAAGAGGGGAGGCAGCTGCTCACGTCCAAGGCAGCCCAAGAGGATAGCAAGCTGCTCACGTTCAAGGAGGCCCAAGAGAGTAACCAGCTCCCTCATTTGGATCATCATTTGGGCTCTTAAAACCATCCAAATCACTCATGGATCTGTTGAACAATTCAGCCCATTCGGATAGTCCATTTTAGCTCTTAAAAAACGTCCAGCTCACTCCAAGGATATGCTTGAATAAGTCAGCCTATTTTTATGCTTTGTTTGTTAAGTTGTTAGCTACATTAGAGGAAGGTCTCTTATTACCACCTTCCCACTAATGTTTTAGTTTTCTTTTCTTTATTTTTGTCTAGATAAAAGAGTCTATATATAGCCTCTTTTAGCTGCTGAATAGGTACGTTAATTTCATTGCTGAGAATCACATTTGTAATCATTCACAAAATCAATCAAAGAACAAGAGAGTTTTTGGTTGGCATTGCTGTTGTTTGCTTCGCTGAGCTTGTTCGTGTCAACCGCCTTCGGATTGGTGCTTCGAGCCTTCACAAGTCCCTCTTTGTGCTAGTCCAGCCGGAGCTAGTGTAAAGTTGTATTGGAGACGGGTCTAGGGCATTCACGAAGTGGGGTTTTGGCTTTTCAGCCTTGGTTCCTTTCGTTGACTCTCTTTGGTTCTTCTCTACACCTTCCTGCGTCCATTCACCATTCACATTTCATTCCGCATCTGGATTCGTTTCATTCAGCCGGATTCGGGATCATTGTACCTAGATCGACTCATTCACGGACAATACCGTATCAGTTGGTATCAGAGCTCAGTTGGTACAATTGATCACTCCTTTCTTCTTTGTTAACCTATTGCTTATCCAATTGAGGTTTAACTTGTGCTTGAAGTGTTCAAAATAAAAAACCAAGGGTTCTTAGTGCCGGACAACATCTTGAGGAGAGGTAAACACAAAACAAAAACAAGAAGAGTTCAACGCTGCATACACATTTCGGTAACCCTCTCTCCAATCAATTTTAGTTACCTTCTCTCCTACAAATCTTTGACAAAGTCTAAGAGATCTTTCAAAAAAAAAAGAAACAAAAGAACAATACAAACCGGCTGGCCTTCTATTAATCGACATCAAGCACAAGAAAACCCCCTCAAAACGCCATTCTAATCACAAATCACCATACCTACACCAACCCAACGGTCAATAATCCAATTAGGGGTGTCTTGATTCATCTTCGACACTAACATCAGTTTCAGCAGTTCTAGTTCCAAAGGGTTGCTAAGAAGGTTCGGAAATCGTGATCTTAAGGTGTTGGATCCTTACAACTCGAGCCACCAGCTAGGCAATACCACCGAGAGAGTGAGCGATACACAAGTGAGATCTTTGCTTTTCTAACCTAACCGGTTCTTTATTTGTTACTTGAGCATGTCCAGGTCCCTAAGTCCCAACAAGTCTAGTAGCGAGACCGTCACGCCTAAGATGATCAGTCTATTGAAACAATTGTCCGATTCCGTAGCTAACCCATCCAAACGAGTGGAGTCTATGGAAGCACGAACACCACCAATAGGGACGCCACCTTTGAGAACCAACTACGAGTTTGGCGGTCCTTCACGCGTTACTAGAGAGCCGGATCATCCGGATCAAGGTAATTTACAGTCCAACGACCTCCCTAATGCTTCTAACATGCCACCATTTGTTGATAACTTTCATCGACGGAATGAAGCTCCTTTTGAGGACCATACTTGGGAAGGTTACAATCGACATTCCAGCAGCCAAGGCAAGGATGAGAACGTGATAATCTGCGGCCCTATCAAGAGCAAGACGGACTCGGCAAAGTCAAAATCAAAATTCTCGTCTTTGAAGGAAAGTGTGATCCCGACGTCTACACGGAGTGGGAAACTAAAGTTGAGAAGATCTGGTTGTGTCACAACTTCAGCGAGCCTAGGAAGGTTCAGCTAGCCGCTCTTGAGTTCCAAGGCTATGCTTTGGTATGGTGGGATCACGTAGTCAAAGAAAGAGTTCGAACATTGGATCCTCAAATCACTACATGGGAGCGTATGAAGGCACTAATGAGGTCCCGGTTCGTTCCACCTCACTATACCCGAGAGTTTCGACAACGGCTAGAAAATTTGAGACAAGGCTCACTTAGCGCTGAGGAAGCCTATACGAATATGCAAGTTGCTATGGTGAAGGCCAACGTTCTAGAGGATGAAGAAAACACTATGGCTAGGTACCTTCGTATTCTGAATTCTAATTTGGCTAATGAAGTTGATATGTATCCCTACAGCACCATGGAGCAATTACTACACTTGGCCATTAAGGTGAAAAGGAAGACTAAGGTGCGAAACCGGGAATACAAGCCACCTCATGGGGCGCCCAACGCTTGGAAAGCACAAGGGAGCCGGCTGCCTAACCACAGCAAGGATCAAGGAGGCCGGAAGGAAGAGAGAAAGTCGGCACCTATGGGCCAAGAAGGGCAAAGAAGGTCTTCTACACCGTCCACTAAACCACGATCCTTGAATGAGCCTTCGAGTGATCATCGAGGGAGTACTCCTATCTCTAACTCTAGAACTAGGGACATTGTGTGTTTTAAATGCCAAGGTAGAGGACACATGAGTAGAGAATGTCCTAATAGACGCACTTTGATCATAAATCATCTAGGAGAATATGAGAGTGAGGATGATGTGGAATTAGATGATGAAAATGCATTAATTGATAACAATGAACAAAATAAGAATGATGATTGTATTGAGTATGAACAAGGTGAATCTTTGATAGCTAGGAGAACTTTGCATGTCCAACTAGCACCTTGTGAGGATAACCAACATGAAAATCTGTTTCATACTAGGTGTAGTATTAAAGGAAAAGTGTGTAATGTGATAATTGATGGAGGAAGTTGTTGCAACATAGCTAACACTGAAATGGTAAACAAATTACAACTTCTTACATTTTATCACCCTAGGCCATATAAACTACATTGGATGAATGAGTGTGGAGAACTTAAGGTCAATAAGCAAACTAAGGTCAATATAACATTAGGATCATATGAGGATGTTATTACATGTGATGTTGTGCCTATGAATGCTTGTCACTTGTTTCTTGGCCGTCCATGGCAATATGATAGGAAAGTTGTTCATGATGGGTTTTCTAATAAATATAGCTTTGAGTATAAAGGTAAAACTTTAACACTTAAACCTATGACACCTTTACAATAGCCGAGAATTATGAGAACAAGAGGGTATAGTGCAAGGAACCCCTCCCAAGCCTAAGATCACACGGCCTAAGAGTAAGGAGAATAAAACCCATCAAACATTGTTAGTACAACCAACAAGTAGCTATCTTGAGTCTAGGAATGAATATGTCACTAACTATGCTTCTACGGATGTGCTAATGATGAGTTTGTGTAAATCTCTAGTGAATGTGCCTCATGACTACGATTCCACTTCCTAGTTCTATCCAGGGGTTGTTAGACGAGTTTAGGGACGTTTTTCCTGAGGAGATTCCAGCCGGCTTGCCACCCATTAGGGGCATTGAACACCAAATAGATTTAATACCCGAAGCCACTCTTCCCAATAGGCCCGCCTATAGGATGAACCCTACGGAAGCCCAGGAAATTCAGAACCAAGTTCAAGCCTTGCTAGATAAGGGGTATGTTCGGGAAAGCTTTAGTCCTTGTGCCGTTCCCGTCCTGCTAGTACCCAAGAAGGATAATACTTGGAGAATGTGTATTGATTGTAGAGCAATCAATAACATTACTATCAAGTATAGACACACGATTCCCCGTTTAGATGACATGCTTGATGAGTTACATGGAGCTACAATTTTCACTAAGATTGACCTTAGGAGTGGCTACCATCAAATTAGAATGAGGGAAGGGGATGAATGGAAAACAACTTTTAAAACCAAATTTGGTCTCTATGGGTGGCTAGTAATGCCTTTTGGCTTAACTAACGCTCCTAGTACCTTCATGAGATTAATGAATCATATTTTGAGACCTTATATTGGTTTATTTGTTGCAGTCTACTTTGATGACATTCATATCTATAGTAAGACTTTAAAAGAGCATGAAAATCATTTGAGCGATGTGCTTGCTACATTGCGTATAGAATACTTGTATGCTAATATTCAAAAATGTGATTTCTATACTAACCGAGTGATTTTTCTTGGTTTTGTAGTAAGTGCCAATGGTTTGCAAGTGGATGAGGACAAGGTGAAGGCAATCAATGAATGGCCCATTCCTAGGTCGGTTGGCGACGTAAGGAGTTTCCATGGCCTAGCTACATTCTATAGAAGATTTGTGAGAGATTTTAGTACTATTGCATCACCACTCATGGCTTTGACCAAAAAGAAGGTTCCTTTTGAGTGGAATGAACCGCAGCAAAGAGCCTTTGAAGAGCTCAAGAGACGCCTCACCCATGCACCACTACTCGCTCTACCGGACTTCACTAAACCCTTTGAGGTTGAATGTGACGCGTCCGGTATTGGTATTGGCGGCGTCCTTATGCAAGAAGGTAAGCCTCTAGCTTTCTTTAGTGAAAAATTGAAGGGTGCATGCTTAAACTACTCCACTTATGACAAAGAATTGTATGCCTTGTTTAGAGTACTCAAAACATGGCAACATTACCTTTGGCCTCAAGAGTTTGTTTTGAAAACCGATCATGATTCACTTAGACACTTTAGGAGCCAAGATAAGCTAGATAGGCGGCATGGTAGGTGGATGGAGTTCATCGAAACCTTTCCTTACATTATCAAGTATAAGAAAGGAAAGGATAATGTCGTAGCGGATGCATTGTCTAGGAGATACACCTTAATCACCACCTTGGATTCTAGGATGTTAGGTTTTACTTACATTAAAGAATTATATGTGGATGATGCTGAATTTGGGAAGATATTTCATAGATGCACTACTCAAGGCCCTTATGATAATTATTTTGTGTTTGAAGGTTTCTTGTTTAAAGTGGATAAGATTTGCATACCTAGATGTTCCCTTAGGATCTTATTGGTGGAAGAAGCCCATAAAGGAGGTTTAATGGGGCATTTTGGGAGGGATAAAACTTATCACATGTTGCAAACTCACTTTTATTGGCCTCATATGTTAAGGGATGTAGAACACATGCTGAAAAGGTGCATTGAATGTCTTAAGGCCAAAGCTAGGGTACAACCCCACGGGCTGTATACACCCTTACCAACGCCTAATGGCCCTTGGGAAGATATAAGTATGGATTTCATTGTTGGACTACCTAGGACTAAGAAAGGAAGAGATTCCATTTTTGTGGTAGTAGATAGATTCTCTAAAATGGCACATTTATTCCATGTCATAAAACTGATGATGCATATAATGTTGCTAATCTTTTCTTTAAGGAAATAGTGAGATTGCATGGAATACCTAAAACTATTGTTAGTGATAGGGGTGTCAAGTTTTTGAGTTTCTTTTGGAAAACGCTTTTGGGGAAAAATGGGCACTAGATTACTATTCTCGACCTCTAGTCATCCCCAAACAGATGGGCAAACGGAAGTCACCAATAGGACCCTAACGACCCTCCTTAGAACCATGTTAAAAGATAACTTAAAAGAATGGGAAGACATGTTACCACATATTGAGTTTGCTTATAATCACACCATGCATTCTTCCACTTCGTTATCACCTTTCAAATATGTTTATGGATTTAACCCTTTTACTCCTTTGGACTTATTACCGATTCCTCGAAAGGATCGAGTAGCTTTTGATGCTTTGGAACAGGCGGACTACATTAAGGAACTTCATGCTAAGACCAAGGCTGCACTTGATAAGAAGGGCGTTGAAACTGCAGCTCGGAATAACAAAGGACGTCGGAAGATGGTTTTCCATCCCGACGACTTAGTTTGGCTACATCTAAGGAAAGAGCGGTTTCCGACAAAACGCCATTCCAAGCTAGCACCACGGGGTGATGACCATTCAAAGTCTTACACCGGATTAACGATAATGCATATGTGTTGGACTTATCGGAAGAGTATGGAGTTAGTACCACTTTTAACGTAGGAGATTTGAGCCCCTATGAAGGACATTCGGAACAAGATGAAAATTCGGGGTCGAATTCTTTCCAAGAAGGAGTGGATGATGTAGGACCATCACATGGAAGATATCAAGGTCCCATTACTAGAGCAAGAGCTAAGGAGATCTAAGAAGTTACGTCAAGGGAAGTGCTATTGCTTGACACAATGCGTGAACCATTTAATTTCCATACATCATGTGTTAATCTTTTGGTTAATGTAGGAGCAAGCGAACCAAGCGAGGAGACCATGCCGACGTGCTCACTTCCCATGCATCTCGAGGAGACCTTGCAGACGTTGCTCACGTCCAAGGCAGCCCAAGAGGATAGGTTGTTGCTCACGTCCAATGCAGCCCAAGAGGGGAGGCTGTTGCTCACGTCCAATGCAGCCCAAGAGGGGAGGTTGTTGCTCACGTCCAATGCAGCCCAAGAGGGGAGGTTGTTGCTCACGTCCAATGCAGCCCAAGAGGGGAGGCAGCTACTCACATCCAAGGCAGCCCAAGAGGATAGCAAGCTGCTCACGTTCAAGGAGGCCCAAGAGAGTAACCAGCTCCCTCATTTGGATCATTATTTGGGCTCTTAAAACCATCCAAATCACTATGGATCTGTTGAACAATTCAGCCCATTCGGATAGTCCATTTTGGCTCTTAAAAAACGTCCAACTCACTCCACGGATATGCTTGAATAAGTCAACCTATTTTTATGCTGAAATAGTTGTTTGTTAAGTTGTTAGCTACATTAGAGGAAGCTCTCTTATTACCACCTTCCCACTAATGTTTTAGTTTTCTTTTCTTTATTTTTGTCTAGATAAAAGAGTCTATATATAGCCTCTTTTAGCTGCTGAATAGGTACGTTAATTTCATTGTTGAGAATTACATTTGTAATCATTTACAAAATCAATCAAAGAACAAGAGAGTTTTTGGTTGGCATTGTTGTTGTTTGCTTGGCTGAGCTTGTTCGTGTCAACCGCTTTCGGATTGGTGCTTCGAGCCTTCACAAGTCCCTCTTTGTGCTAGTCCAGCCGGAGCTAGTGTAAAGTTGTATTGGAGACGGGTCTAGGGCATTCACGAAGTGGGGTTTTGGCTCTTCAGCCTTGGTTCCTTTCGTTGACTCTCTTTGGTTCTTCTCTACACCTTCCTGCGTCCATTCACCATTCACGTTTCATTCCGCATCTGGATTCGCTTCATTCAGCCGGATTCGGGATCATTGTACCTAGATCGACTCATTCACGGACAATACCGTATCACTAAGAAGGCTGCCAAAAGATCAAATCTTGTGGAACCTAAGCTAGAAAGGAAGAAGAGGAGAAAGAAGAAAGAAGGAAAAAAGATAGGAAGAAAGGAAAGAAGAACTCACCAAGCTGTAACCTAACAAAGGGAGATCACACACCACAAGCTCAAGGTTGGCTCAACACAGGCACAACAACGTCCTCAATGATCAACATCAACAACCAACATCAAACTCTCTTCAAAACTCTCACAAGATAAAGGAAATCAAGATGAAGATCCAATCAGGGAAGAAGAAGAAGAAAGAAGAGTGTAGGGGAGAAGATGAAGTTGTAAGAAAGGTGAAACCCTCATCAAGAGTGAGAGAAGAAACATATAAAGGAAGGAAGAGGTAAAGCACGGGTCAAGAGTCAACAAAGCCGGCTGCAGCACACCACAAACCGCAGGGGCAGATCATGGTGGCGCAGGGGCGTACCATGTAGGCCGCAAGGGCGCGCTCTGCAAACCGTAGGGGAGGTTTAGGCCAAATCCTGCACACTCAGCACCTCCACAACTAAGGCTCTTACATCCCTAATCGAATTATACTTGCTTCTTCTTGAGAAACGTGAGGGGGGCTTCAATAGTACTAAAATCTCATACAAAACGTCTATAGATGGTAGCTTGTCCATGGAAGGATCGAACATGTCCAATGGTTGTGGGCGTCGGCCATTCCTGAATTGACTTTCTCTTCTCTTCATCTACTTCTAGACCTCTTGCACTTAATACAAATCCAAGAAAAATAACTTGATTAGGGCTAAACTCACATTTCTTAATATTGGCATATAAAGATTTATTTCTAAGAGTTCCTAGTACGTCCTTAAGTGATCTTCGTATTCCTCAAGTGATTTGTTGTAGATGTGAATGTCATCAAAGTAGACAACCACAAATTTCCCAATGAAATGACGTAAGACATGATTCATTAATATCATGAAAGTGCTAGGAGCGTTAGTCAAACCAAAAGGCATAACAGACAACTCATAAAGATCAAACTTAGTCTTCAATGTTGTCTTCCATTTGTCTCTTTCTCTCATTCGAATCTGATGGTACCCACTTTTAAGATCAATTTTTAAGAACAAAGTGGATCCACTTGTAACAACCCAGTTCTAGGAACTCGAAGCGCTGCGGGCTAACCCACACAATGGGTTCCGACCCTAGCAACAACACGGATCATACAACAAGGCACAGATGAATAAAAAGAAAAACTCAATATAAAACCAAAAGTTTGAGCAAAAGAAAACGTAAAAGACTCGCAGTCGAGTTCAAAACAAAAGGGAAACAAGAACGTAAACATAAACCCGATCCCGTCCTATAATGTACGGGAACCCCGGTTGACCACACCATCCGGATCACTCAGTAGCATCCTGAAATTGCGGAGCATCTACAACGACGGTATAAACCGTTAGCTAACATTCTAGATATCGGAGAGAACGTAAAAGCACAAACACACAGAAGTTAAAGTAAACACATAGCATGCTTGCACACAACCGGTTATTATCTTTATTAAAGTTATCCATTACTAACTCAACTTCTTTTGTCACACGAGAATCTCTCGAAACTCGCCTCCGCTTCCGTCTACTAATAGGAATAGATCAGTATTATCCGCTACCTACGGGCCTGGGTTGCAAGAGCACATTCTAGTCTCCTGTAGAACTAGAAAAGTGGTCACCGCCCGATTATCATACACTTGGGCCAGTTAAGTTAAAAAAGGTGAATCCTATTCCGGTTATCCGTTATAATATAATAAACAACGCAAATAAGACAAAACACTCAAACAAATATACGGAATGAAGCTAATTAAGTCCAAGGGACTTACCTCACTCGAAGGAACACTCAACACACTGCACACACTTAGATAACGGCTCAGTTTTCCTTAGGAAAGGAGCAAGGAGAGCCTGTTCACACAAGCATCACGAATCAGGAACGAAATGGTTGCTAGAAGTCTATAACTTCTAGTCTCAATGATCTCTAAGAGATCTCCACAAGCTAAGGGCTCAACCTTAGTCTTACAGCATACTCAGGGGACAAGGAATAACCAGAAGGAACAAGGAAAGGAACGAGGAAAGGAACGAGGAAAGGAAAGAAGGAAGCAACTCACAAGAACGGGAGTTACCGCTGAGGAAACCGCATGGGCGGCTCGATAGGCACAGGGGCAGACTGCCGCGGGACGGAAATCGTAACAGCAACCACTGTTGGGTTTCTCTCGACAGAAACATCTCAACAAGGGATCCAAATCTCGAATCTTTGATCCTAACCATGTCAAGACTCAACCAAAAGATCCTGAGAACAGCAACACATCAACAACGACGATGCAAACAAGAATCAAGGTTCAAACTTGATTCTTGGAGAAGAAGAAAAGGAAGAACGAAAGAAGAAAACAAAACAGAAGGAAAAGGCATGCAGCAACTACATGAACGTGATAAAGAACTAAGAGGGGAAGACTTACACTTTCAGCAAGATCACAGGGGAAGCAAGAGAAGATGGCTGCAGCTTCATGGTTGAAGGAACGTAAGCGAAAAACGGGACAAAGGATGAAAGACGGAAATATATTGAGGCGGGTTGTAAAGATAAAAAGGAAGGACGTCTAGGGTTAAGAAGTGGATAAGGAAACATGCCCATAAGATAGAAGATCGGATACTCTATCTATGGAAGGAAGATAAAATGAACGAAAACAGATCGGGCGCGGTTTGTAGCAAATCCGCAAGGACGGATTGCCTCAGCCGCAGGGGCGGCCGGTCGTAGGGGCGGCCAATTGTCACCACGGGGGCGGTGACTGACTACAAAGCCGTTGGGACGGCCTTCTTCACCGCGGGGGCGGTGAAGGTCAAAAGTAGGATCTTACATCAAATCCCCCTAAAAAGAAGTTTCGCCCCGAAACTTGAAAAAGCCTGAACGATCACATTACAACACCCTCTGGATACTATTTCTCTGTCTCCCAAGTCGCCTCATCAGCTCCTCGCATCGACCACTGAATCTTCATCATCGGTATGTCCTTCGAACGCAAGCGTCTCGTACTACGCTCTAAGACAGCCACCGGGTGCTCAACAAACGTGTGGTCTGGCTCGATCACTAGATCATCATGGCTGACGATGTGTCTCAGGTCTGGTATGTACTCCTATACCTAAGACACATGTAAAATTGGGTGAACACCCTCGAGACTCTGTGGCAAAGCAAGTCTGTATGTTGCCTCTCCAACTCGCTCAAGAATCTCGAACTGTCCGACATATTTGGGGCTCACCTTCCCCTTGACTCCGAAACATCTGACGCCTCGTGTCGGGGATACTCTCAACCAAACTTGAGCTCCAACTCTTAACTCCAGAGGTCTGCGCCTCTTATCCGTATAAGACTTCTGTCGACACTGTGCTGCCAACATCTTCTCACGGATCACCGCTACTCGAACCATGTCATCTTGAATCTGCTCAGGTGCTACCCCACTAGCACTGCTCGGCTCGTCCCAACACAACAGTGTACGGCATCTTTATCCGTATAACGCCTCATAAGGAGTGATCTTGATCGATGCGTGCCAACCGTTGTTATACGAAAACTCCACTAAGGGAAGGTGATCTGGCCACACCTGTCCCCAGTCTAACACGCAGGCTCACAATATGTTCTCCAGAGTCTGGATGGTCCGGTCGGACTGACCATTAGTCTGAGGATGATAAGTAGTCGTAAACTATAGACTCATACCTAGGGCGGCATGCACTTGTTGCAAGAACCTCGAGGTGAACCGTCCGTCTCTGTCAAAGACTATAGTCCTATGTACTCCATGAAGTCTCACTATCTATCTAGTGAACTCCTCTGCCAATCGATTCACCGACCACGTCTCCTCGATCGGAATGAAATGTGCAGTCTTCGTCAATCGATCTACTATGACCCAGATAGCATCGAAGCCTCGAGTCGGTCTCAAACCAGGAACAAAATCCATAGAGATGTCTTACGACTTCCACTGAGGGACGGGAAGTGGGTGTAGCTTGCCTTCTGGTCTATGATGCTCGATCTTAACCTGCTGATAGGTCGCACACTAAGCTACATATCTCGTGACATCTGGCTTCAGACTTCCCTACCAGAAAGAGCGTCTAATATCTTGATACATCTTACTCGCACCATGGTGCACTGAGTAAGGTGAAGAGTGAGCCTCCTAAAGGATCCTCTATCTCAACTCTCAATCTGAAGGCACATAAATACCATCCTGTCGTCTCAAGGTCCCATCAGCACCAACTACAAACTTTGGTGCCTCTCCTTGAGACATCCGGTCTCGGATTTGTGTCAAACATGCGCAACTCTCTTGCTTGTGTCGGATTTCGGTCAACAGATCAAGTACTATCTCGAAGGTGGACAACTGGCTGTCAAAATCTGGGAAGTGGATATCCATTTTTAGCCATGTAAGGTCTCATTGTAATGTAGTTGAGCTATCAGCCTAGTGATCGCCGTCTCCCGGGGAGACTTCCTACTAAGGGCATCAGCTACCATGTTAGCCTTCCCTGGGTGGTATAAGATGATGTATCACCATTACATGGAAGATATCAAGGACCCATTAGTAGGGCAAGAGCTAAGGAGATCCAAGAAGTTACGTCAAGGGAAGTGCTATTGCTTGCCACCATGCGTGAACCATTTAACTTCCATACATCATGTGTTAATCTCTTGGTGAATGCAGGAGCAAGCAAGCAAAGGGAAGAGACCATACAGACGTTAGAACAACAAGAGTTGGACCATATAGCCACGCCAACAAGCTCGACGTTGCTCACTTCCCAGGCGGCCCAAGAGAGTAACCAGCTGCTCACGTCCAAGGCGACCCAAGAGAGTAACCAACTGCTCACGTCCAAGGCGGCCCAAGAGAGTAACCAGCTCCCTCAATCGGATCATCCATTTGGGCTCTTAAAAACAGTCCAACTCACTCATGGATCTGCTTTGAATAAGTCAGCCTATTTTGATGCTGATTAGTTGTTTGTTAAGTTGTTAGCTAAATTTGTGGAAGCTCTCTTGTTACCACCTTCCACAAATGTTTTAGTTTTCTTTTCTTTATTTTTGTCTAGATAAAAGAGTCTATATATAGTCTCTTTAGCTGCTGAATAGGGTACGTTTTATTGTGCTAAGAATTATCGTTTGTAATCATTCACAAAATTAATCAAAGAACAAGAGAGTTTTTGGTTGGCATTGTCGTTGTTTGCTTGGCTGAGCTAGTTTGTGTAAACCGCCTTCGGATTGGTGCTTCGAGCCTTCACGAGTCCCTCTTTGTGCTAGTCCAGCCGGAGCTAGTGTAAAGTTATATTGGAGACGGGTCTAGGGAATTCACAAAGCGGGGTCTTGGCTCTTCAGCCTTGGTTCTTTCGTTGACTCTCTTTAGTTCATCTCTACGTCTTCCTGCATCCATTCCATATCCACGTTTCATTCCGCATCTGGATTCGCCTCATTCAGCCGGATTCGGGATCATTGTACCTAGATCGACTAATCCACGGACTAATACCGTATTAGTTGGTATCAGAGCTCAGTTGGTACAATTGATCACTCCTTTCTTCTTTGTTAACCTTATTGCCTAACCAATTGAGGTTTAACTTGTGCTTGAAGTGTGCAAAATCAAAAGCCAAGGGTTTCTTAGGGCCGGACAACATCTTGAGGAGAGGTATACACAAAACAAAAAAAAAAAGAGATCGAGATCGAACGTGCAATAGTTTCGGTAACCTTCTCTCCCACAAATCTCGTTGCAATCAATTTCGGGTACCTTCTCTCCTACAAATCTTTGACAAAGTCTAAGAGATCTTTCAAAAAAAAAAAAAAGAACAACATAAAAACGACTGGCCTTCTATTAATCGACCATCAAGCACAAGGAAAAGTCCCCTCTTTGTGAGAACTCCTTCAAACAACTCGTACGTCATTCTAATCACAAACCACCGTATCTACACCAACCCAACGGTCAATACTCCGATTAGGGGTGTCTTGATCCATCTCCAACACTAACATCAATTTCGGCAGTTCTAGTTCCAAAGGTTTGCTAAGAAGGTTCGAAAATCGTGATCTTAAGTTGTTAGCTACATTTGTGGAAGCTCTCTTGTTACCACCTTCCACAAATGTTTTAATTGTCTTTTCTTTATTTTGTCTAGATAAAAGTCTATATATAGTCTCTTTAGCTGCTGAATAGGATACGTTTTATTTGCTAAGAATTCAGATTGTAATCATTCACAAAATCAATCAAAGAACAAGAGAGTTTTTGGTTGGCATTGTCGTTGTTTGCTTGGCTGAGCTTGTTCGTGTCAACCGCCTTCGGATTGGTGCTTCGAGCCTTCACGAGTCCCTCTTTGTGCTAGTCCATCCGGAGCTAGTGTAAAGTTATATTGGAGACGGGTCTAGGAAATTCACAAAGCGGGGTCTTGGCTCTTCAGCCTTGGTTCTTTCGTTGACTCTCTTTGGTTCATCTCTACGTCTTCCTGCATCCATTCCATATCCACGTTTCATTCCGCATCTGGATTCGCCTCATTCAGCCGGATTCGGGATCATTGTACCTAGATCGACTAATCCACGGACAAATACCGTATTAGTTGGTATCAGAGCTCAGTTGGTACAATTGATCACTCCTTTCTTCTTTGTTAACCTTATTGCCTAACCAATTGAGGTTTAACTTGTGCTTGAAGTGTGCAAAATCAAAAGCCAAGGGTTTCTTAGGGCCGGACAACATCTTGAGGAGAGGTAAACACAAAACAAAAAAAAAGAGATCGAGATCGAACGTGCAATAGTTTCGGTAACCTTCTCTCCCACAAATCTCGTTGCAATCAATTTCGGGTACCTTCTCTCCTACAAATCTTTGACAAAGTCTAAGAGATCTTTCAAAAAAAAAAAAAGAACAACATAAAAACGACTGGCCTTCTATTAATCGACCATCAAGCACAAGGAAAAGTCCCCTCTTTGTGAGAACTCCAAACAACTCGTACGTCATTCTAATCACAAACCACCGTATCTACACCAACCCAACGGTCAATACTCCGATTAGGGGTGTCTTGATCCATCTCCGACACTAACATCAATTTCGGCAGTTCTAGTTCCAAAGGTTTGCTAAGAAGGTTCGAAAATCGTGATCTTAAGGTGTTGGATCCTTACAACTCGAGCCACCAGCTAGGCAATACCAACGAGAGAGTGAGCGATACACAGGTGAGATCTTTGTTTTCTAACCTAATCGGTTCTTTGTTTGTTACTTGAGCATGTCTAGGTCCCGAAGCCCCAGCAAGTCTAGCAGCGAGACCGTCACGCCTGAGATGCTCAATCTATTGAAACAATTGTCCGATTCCATAGCTAACCTATCCAAACGAGTGGAGTCTATGGAATCACGAACACCACCATCACGGACACCACCTTTGAGAACCAACTATGAGTTTGGTGGTCCCTCACACGTTACTAGAGAGCTTGATCATCCGGATCAAGGTAATTTACAGTCCAATGTCCTCCCTAATGCTTCTAACATGCCACCATTTGTTGATAACTTTCAGCGACGGAATGAAGCTCCTTTTGAGGATCATACTTGGGAAGATTACAATCGACCATTCCAACAACCAAGGCAAGGACGAGAACGTGATAATCTACGTCCCTATCAAGAGCAAGACGGTCTCGGCAAAGTCAAAATCAAAATTCCCGTCTTTGAAGGAAAGTGTGATCCCGACGTCTACACGGAGTGGGAAACTAAAGTCGAGCAGATCTGGTTGTGTCATAACTTCAGCGAGCCTAGGAAGGTTCATCTAGCCGCTCTCGAGTTCCAAGGCTACGCCTTGATATGGTGGGATCACTTAGTAAACGAAAGAGTACGAACATTGGATCCTCAAATCACCACATGGGAGCATATGAAGGCACTAATGAGGTCTCGGTTCGTTCCACCTCAATATACCCGAGAGCTTCGACAACTGTTAGCATGAAATATTGTGATATTTTAGGCACGTTTTCTAATCGCAATTGATTCATATTGATAGTCTTTGATTGAGCTTTATGCATATATGAGCTAGTATTGCCTATATTGTCGATATGGATGTCTACACGAGTTCTATGTTGATTATAGGTGATTTGGAGCTATTTCCGAACGGAATTGAGCAAAGGAGAGTTGAGTTGATGTGTCCATAGACCAAGGGCACCTTTTGGAAGCAATTTGGAGTATTAGATTGAGGAATGCACGAATGAAGGCAAGAATCACGGTTTTACCCTAAATTACGGCCGTGGATCTTGATGCAGAATTCGATGTTCATTCCAGGGGATATTACGGCCGTGGAAGCTATCCGTGTTTGTTTCCACGCCTCAAAATTACGGTCGTGGAAACTTCCACGACCGTGATCTTGGCGAATCTTTTCGCCACTTTCGAAGCCATAATCTTTTGAAGATTGGGCCGGGCCGACGTTTTGCCCTGCATTATAAAAAAGACGGATGAAGCAAGATTCCGTCACCTCGCTCCCGCACTTACGACCTTTCAACCCTAAGTTTAGCGGCAAAAACGCAAGCTTAGCAACACACAAACCCTCATTCTTGGAGGTGATTTGGAAGAATTCATTGAAGTTCCAAAGTTCGTGTCGGAGAGTCGCTGTTGTGACCTTCGTGTGGAAGATCGAAGTTTCTTGAAGGATTTCGCAAGAAGATTCCTCTTCTTGCTTAGGTTTGATTTAGGATCGGATTGACATCCCGTTTCCTTTCTTTCCTAAGATTGTGATTGTTTATCTCGTTTTACATCTTTTGATAAACACTTGTTCTTGGCTGTGATTCTGAGATTCGATTGAAGATTATTGATAGTTCTTGAAAATTCCCATTTTCTATCCTTTAAATCTTGAATTAATATCAATATGACTGTTATTGGCTAAAAACCCTTAACAATTCTAAGGTGAAGGGTTGATAGTTGTGGCTTAGATGATGATAGATCGATCGTAAACAGATTAGACCCTGAGAGTTAGAGAATTGTCGCCGAAAACCCTAAATCACGGGCTGTTCTTGAGTTCCACGACCGTGGAATCTCAAGATCCAACCGTAATTTCCTTAAAGTTTACGAGCCTGCTTTTATCTTGATCCAAAGTTAAAGATTTGCTTTAGCTTAGTTTAGACTTGTCTTTTCTAGGTGGTAGTGAAGCCTCAACAACCTCTACCTCGATTGTGAGCCTCAACAACCTCAATCGGGTAAGTTAGTCTTGATCTTTAGATTATAGATTTGGGTATTTGATGTTAATCCTTGTCCTTAGAACCTTTCTATATTGCGCCTCATCAACCTGTATAGGAAGAGTCTTTTGGGTGAGTTATATAAGGTTTTTGGAACCTCAACCGTACGATTACCTTACATTAGTATACCTTTGCATATCTTAACTCTGTCTTTACATCATTAGTATATCTTGAATCGATTGCCACAGCTGGATACCTAGATCTTTAGGATTGTTGTTTTCCCAATATATTTGCAAAACTCTCATAATAACCGCTTGATAACCTGCAATCGAGTTCGTTCCACCCAAATCCCTGTGTTCGATACTCTGGAATTCTTGCTTAACTATATCGATCCGTACACTGCGGGTTCGCTTGCTTGATTTCAGTTTTATAAATATAAAGCTTATTTGCACACACCTCTAGGGGCGAACAAGTTTTTGGCGCCGTTGCCGGGGATTTGGCTTCGACCGAATCCGGTAGCCGGTTGTCAAGCTTGGGAGCTTGCTCTCGTTATTTGATTTTTCTTTGAGTGTATGCGCAGGTCTAGGAACACCGGAGATCTCTTACCTCTTGATCAAGAGTTAGAGAAAACCTTGAGGCAAAAGCGCAAGGAAAAGAGGATGGCTCAAGAAAACGAAAGCGATCTTCAAACTAAGTTGGCGGAGAAGGAAGCTCAACTCCGATGGAATGAGTCTTTCCTCCAAGACGAAATGGATCGTCATCAAACTCAAGTTAACGGTCTACAAGACGTGATCGCCCAAATGACGATAAAGATGAGCGATCTTGAAAATAAAGTGGGGAAGAAGTCCTCGAGAAGAAGGACAAGGTCTAGAAGAAGAAACCACTCATCCACCGATGATAGTGATTCTTCCATGCCTCCTTTAGAAGAAATTGATCCCACGATCAATATAAATCCTTTCAATCAACAAGGAGCTGCTAACCGTCGCATTCCACCTAGAAATGCGAGGGTCGAACGTGTGGATAATGAGCCAAGAACTCTTGGCCAGCGGATGGATCCAACACAACAACCACGCCGTTTAGGTGTGAACTTTGATGCTGAAGATGTACAAGGGTTTAGCTTCAACCCTCAAGTCATCACTCTTGTTCGCCAAAGCCAGTTTGGCGGTACAAGCACCGAATCTCCACACCAACACTTGCAAAACTTTGAGTGTATGATGGAGACGATGAGGCCAAAGAGCGCCACTACCAATAGCTATAAGCTCAAACCTTTCTTTTTCTCTTTGAAAGGGAAAGCGCTATCTTGGTACCAAGCTCTTCCTAGTGGAAAGCTAGAGACGTGGGAAGACCTCTCCGCAGAGTTTCTCACCAAGTTCTTTCCGCCCTCCAAAACGGCGGAACTTAGAGGTAAGATTAATGCTTTTTCTATGAGACCTAACGAAAGTTTGTTTCAATCTTGGGAAAGGTTTCAGGATTTGCTCTTGGATTGCCCTCATCATGGCATATCCAAGCTTGCCTTGCTGGAAATTTACTACAAGGGGCTGGATGCGGGAACGCAATTCAACCTTCAATCCCTCTCATGTGGAACGTTCATGGACATGAGAGAAGATGACGCTTGGGACTTCATTGAGAAGCAAGCAAGAGTCATAGAGAAGTATTCCCACCGGAAAGTGGAGGGAAATCGTGTGGAGCAAGGAGCAAAGCTCACACATGAAGCTCAAAATCAAATTTTCTCCCTCAACAATGAGATCAAAGAGTTGAAGGAGACTATCAAGACCAACTTCCCAAAGCAACAAGAGAAGGATGTTGGCTATTTGGGCAACAACAACGGCGGTGATAACACCAACCGCAACAACAACAACCGGAACAATAACCGGAACAACAATTGGAATGGAAACAACAACAACCGGAACAACAACAATTGGAACAACAATCGGGGTTCGAACAACAACAATTGGCGCTCCAATCAGCAAAATTCCGGTAACTCCCATCCTTCCAATTCCAATCCACTAACTCCACCCTCTTCTTCCTCTACTCCTTTGAAAAGCCAGGGGCAATCATCAAATGGAGGAAACAACACGGGAAAAGAGAAGCCGGATCCCATGTTGGAGACGATCTTGGGAAAGCTTCAAGGGTTGGAGAACCGCATCATCAAGGTTGATGATCAAATTTCTAAGGTTGACAAAGCTCAAAAGGTTTTGGAAAATCAAATGTTCAACCATGCGGAGGAAGTTCCTAGAAATCAAGGGAAGCTTCCAGGAAAGACGGAGGACAACCCTAAGGGAAGGGTGATGGCAATTACAACTAGGAGCGGAGTGACTACCACCGATCCGCAGCCTACGTTTGTTGAAGTCCCCGTAGAGAAAAGTAAAGAAAAGGGGAAGGAGAAGGAAGATATCTATGTTCCTCCTCCGGCTTTCAAACCTCCCCTACCATTCCCTCAATCTAGAGCGCGAGCACGCCTAGACAAGCAATTCGGTAAGTTCATAGAACTCATGAGCAAATTGCATATTAACATACCTTTCATAGATGCTATTGTAGGTATGCCGGCTTATGGCAAGTTCTTGAAGGAGCTCCTCTCTAACAAGAGGAAGCTAGAAGATTTTGGAGAAGTCAAGATGAGTTCGGACTCTTCGGACCTCATCAAGACTATGAAGGAGAAAATGCCCCCAAAGCTGAAAGATCCGGGGTCATTTTGTATTCCCATTGGAGTGGGGGAGGTCACATATGACGCTTTATGTGACTTGGGAGCAAGTGTGAGCATCTTACCACTTGCATTGTGCAGGAAGATCGGTTTAGGCGACCCTAAACCGGTGAAGATGACGTTATACATGGCGGATCGATCCATTACTCGTCCCGTCGGTATTGTAGAAGACGTCCCGGTCAAGCTAGGCAAGTTCTTTGTCCCAATTGACTTTGTCGTGCTTGACATTCCTGCGGATAGTCCGGTCCCGATCATACTCGGAAGACCGTTTCTTGCAACTTCCGGCTGCATGGTCGATTGCAAGAATGGGAGACTCGCTTTTGACATTGGGGAAGAGAAAGTAGAATTCGTTCTTTCCACTCTAGTGAAGGAGCCAATCTTTGATGAGGAGATTTACAATTTCCAAGACGAAGAAGGTTTATCTAGGGAGGAGGTAAGTGCGATTCTCTTTAACGATCCTTTGCAAAAGGTTATTACTATGAGTCTAACCGATGTAGGAGGAGAAGAAGAGTGCAAAGAGGAAATTGAAGCCTTAGAGGCACAAGAAGAGATGCATGAAGTGGAGTTTGAGAAACTCCACGATGAGGCAGAAAACACTCGAATCCACGGTCATACTCTGTATTCCACGGCCGTGGATTCCATGACCAAATTCGACCTCCATTCCAGAGGATATTACGGCCGTGGAAAACCAGAGGAAACCGTGATTTTGACCGTGGAAAAGGACGATCGACACACTTCTTCAACTTCCTCTGATTCTTCTCCAATCCACTCAACATCCTTAGAAGCTTCCAAGGAAACATCGGAAGCTCCTCAAGGATCATTAGAAGTTCCGAAAGCAATGGAACTTAAACCACTTCCTACTCATCTAAGGTACGCTTTTCTTGGATCTAATTCTACCTTTCCGGTTATCGTTAGTTCCGAATTAAGCATAGATGAACATGAACAGCTCATGATTGTCCTTAGGAAACATAGAAAAGCCATAGGCTACACTATTGAGGACTTAGTAGGAATCAAACCCTCCCTATGCATGCACAAAATACTAATGGAGGAGGACTTTAGAACTTCAAGACAACCTCAAAGGCGGTTGAATCCGACCATGAAGGAGGTTGTCAAGAAAGAAATTCTTAAACTTCTTGATGCAGGTATCATCTATCCTATCTCCGATAGCAAGTGGGTGAGCCCGGTTCAAGTGGTTCCGAAGAAGGGAGGAATGACGGTCATCACCAATAAGAACAACGAACTCATTCCTACCCGAACCGTGACTGGATGGCGAATGTGCATAGACTACCGCAAGCTCAACAATGCAACGCGGAAGGACCACTTTCCATTGCCATTCATCGATCAAATGCTTGAAAGGTTAGCACAACATTCATACTTTTGCTACCTTGACGGTTATAGTGGTTTCTTTCAGATCCCGATACATCCGGATGATCAAGAGAAGACCACATTCACGTGCCCTTGGGGTACGTTCGCTTATAGGAGAATGCCGTTCGGACTTTGCAACGCCCCAGCCACCTTCCAACGGTGTATGATGGCCATCTTCTCCGAATATGTGGAGGAAATCATGGAAGTCTTCATGGACGACTTCTCCGTTTACGGTTCCTCCTTTAACGATTGTCTTTCCAACCTTTCTCTTGTTTTGCAAAGATGTGAAGACACTAACCTAGTTCTTAATTGGGAGAAGTGTCAATTCATGGTTAAGGAAGGAATCGTTTTAGGTCACTTAGTCTCTAGTAGAGGGATAGAGGTAGATAAAGCTAAAATAGAGACCATAGAGAAACTTCCTCCCCCAATTTCGGTGAAGGGAATAAGAAGTTTCCTAGGACATGCTGGATTTTATAGACGTTTCATTCAAGACTTTTCTAAGATATCAAAGCCTCTCACTAATCTATTGATGAAGGATGCGGTTTTTGAGTTTTCACAGGAATGTCTAGATGCGTTCAACACCATTCGGCAAGCTCTAATTTCAGCACCCATTATCCAACCCCCGGATTGGACTCTCCCTTTCGAGATTATGTGTGATGCTAGTGACGTAGCCATTGGAGCTGTTCTTGGGCAACGAAAGGAAGGACGAACCCACGCCATATACTATGCTAGCAAGACGCTAGACGAAGCCCAGCTCAACTACGCCACTACGGAAAAAGAGTTTCTAGCCATTGTCTATGCTATTGATAAGTTTCGCTCTTATCTTGTAGGTGCAAAGGTGATTGTCTACACGGATCATGCTGCGATCCGATACCTCCTTGCAAAGAAAGATGCGAAGCCAAGGCTGATTAGATGGATTCTCCTCCTACAAGAATTCGATCTTGAGATCCGCGACAAGAAAGGCTCGGAAAATTCTGTTGCGGATCATTTGAGTCGTCTAACACATCTAGAGGACGATCATCTACCCATTGATGACTCCTTTCCGGACGAACACCTACACATCATAGAGGAGTGCATCAAGGTAGTCTCCAAAGGTAACGAACCATGGTTTGCTGATTTTGTTAACTATTTGGTTTGCCAGGAGATACCACCCGGACTATCATACGCACAAAGGAAGAAGTTCTTCAAGGATGTCCGGGAATACCATTGGAACGAGCCTCTCCTCTTTAAGAGAGGTCCGGATGGCATCATCCGGCGATGTGTGCCGGAAGATGAGATGCAAAGTGTCATCCGTCATTGTCATTCACTACCTTGTGGAGGACATGCTAGTTCGAACAAAACTAGCGCAAAGGTATTGCAATCTGGATTTTATTGGCCTACTTTATTTAAAGATGTGCAATCCTTTGTTTCTTGTTGCGATGCTTGTCAAAGAACAGGCAATATCTCTAGGAGGAACGAGATGCCCCTCAACAACATCCAAGAGGTGGAGATTTTCGACGTTTGGGGAGTCGACTTCATGGGACCATTCCCTTCTTCTTGTGGAAACCAATACATACTATTGGCGGTAGATTATGTCTCTAGATGGGTCGAAGCAATTGCCTCTCCCACAAATGATGCCATGGTGGTGGTCAAGTTCTTCAACAAGACCATTTTTCCGCGATTCGGGACGCCAAGGACAATCATTAGTGATGGAGGTTCTCACTTCATAGCCCGTCGCTTTGAAGCTCTTCTAGCCAAGTATGGGGTTACTCACAAGATCGCTACCCCTTACCATCCACAAACGAGTGGACAAGTCGAGATCTCAAATAGGGAGATCAAGGGAATTCTAGAGAAGACGGTTTCAAGGACTAGGAAGGATTGGTCCTTGAAGCTAGATGATGCATTGTGGGCATACCGGACTGCATACAAGACTCCCATAGGAACCACACCATACAACCTCGTGTATGGAAAGTCTTGTCATTTGCCGGTAGAGCTAGAGCACAAAGCGTTTTGGGCTATCAAATGGCTGAATTTCGGCATGAAGGAAGCGGGAGAGAAGCGTCTCCTAGACATCAACGAGCTGGATGAACTCCGTTTGAACGCCTATGAAAACGCTAAGATCTACAAGGAAAGAGCAAAGCGTTGGCATGATAAGCATATCATCCCAAAGGACTTGCAAGAAGGAGATCAAGTTCTCCTCTTCAATTCGAGACTTCGCCTCTTTCCAGGTAAGTTAAAATCTCGTTGGACTGGACCTTTTCTAATTAAGCGTATTTTCCCCCATGGTGCAGTTGAAGTATGGGGTGAAGCTAGCGGAAGTTTTAAGGTGAACGGTCAACGACTCAAGAAGTACTCACCGGAACTCCAAGCTGAGGAGTTTGCACCTACCGCACTCGAATAAGTGCGAGATTGGTCTAGCTACGGACCTTAAACAAAGCGCTTCTTGGGAGGCAACCCAAGGTATTGTATTTTCGTTTTTGCTTTCGATTCATAGTTTAGTTTAGAATAGAAGTTTTTGCTTTATTTTTGCCTCGATTTCTTCCGGTATGTTCGTGTTTTTGGTTGTAGGATCGATGGAAAAGAAGAAGGGAGGGATAATGACGAAGAGAAGTGACGAAATTTGGACTTTGAAGCTTTACAGAGAGTTCCACGGTCTAAATTACGGTCGTCATAGCTACAGTGGCCGTAATTCTCAAAAGCCTGTGAAAAATCACAAAAATTACGGGTCCGTACATTTCCACGGCCGTGGAATGCCCCGACAAACCGTGATTTTTGAAATTTTGCCTGCGAGTATAAAAGCCACACTTCACCACAAAAACACCACAAAATCCCCAATTTCCACGCCCTAAATACCGAAAACACGCAGCTCATCCCAAATCTTCATTCTCTAATCGTTTTTAACGATTCTTCTTCCTAAACTGAAGCAAATCCAACCAAGAACAAGATCCAAGCAACGAATCACGCGGAAAACGATCAACAATTCCGCATTTTGGATTTCTCAATCCGAAAAAGAGGTTTTTGCTCTCTTCTTGATTCTAGTCGTTTTTGTTCGTTTTTGTTAGAGATTTTTAGGGAGAACTGATTGAGATTGGAAGAAATTAGATTAGGACTGCCTGTTGTGGAGTTTGATTGCTGATTTGCTGAGGATTGAGAAATTCCGTGTCGAATTACGGTCTACACAGATTCCACGGCCGTGGTTTAGGAAGAACAGACCGTAATTCTCAACAGAATGGATTTCGTGAGGAGAGTTTCGGGGAGGATTAAAGAAAAGAAAGGGGAACAGAATAAGAAGAGAAAGGGTAACCCCTCCACATCTAGGGCACCACCACCACCCTCATCCCCTTCACCTTCACCCCCATCTTCACCTCCATCCTCACCACCTCCATCCAGCATCCCGATCATACACGAAAACCACCAAGCTGCATTTGAGAGGATAGAGAAGAGGGCAGTGATTGGCCCTAGGTACTTGTTGTTGGAGGATCTTCATCCTCTCAACATAGTGGATGACCTTACTTGGCTCTTGGATAGAGCCGGTTTGCTTGTCTTCACGAACATTCGTGAGGACGCTTATGAGGAGATCACCCGAGAGGTTGTGACGTCTTTTGAGCACAGCCATGTCGATAGGACTGTCTCCTTCCGTCTCATGAATAGAGACTACCAGCTTAGCATTGTTGAGTTCGGGACCATCTTTGGGTTCCATGAGACCTACAACGGTCGCCTCCCTAGGAACGTTTCTGCTAAGGATTTTTGGGAGGATGTGGCGATGATCTATGCCGACGAGGACCGTTGGCATCCAGCTGATACCAAGGCCAAATTGATGTACCATTTGGCCTTGAAGATAGCTCACCGTGTTCTTTCGGAGTGTCTCTTTCCTAGGACGGAGACGCCCCAAAAGATCAAGACGGATGAGCTATTCCTTCTCTATGCTATGCTCCACGGATGCCGCGCCGATTGTGCTACTCTTTTGGCGGCGACAATGAGCAAGCTCAAGAACAAGTCGAGAGGGAACATTGGATACGGTGGGATAGTGACCCACATAGCTAGGACTTTTGGAGTGGACTTCTCGGCTTGCACACGTATACCGGCAGTTCCATTAGGGCTACACGCTTTCATGGTTAGGGGACTCATCTTCCCCACACATAGAGGTCCGCCTTATGCGGGCATGCCCTGGGAGAGTAGGACCGGTAGGGGTATTGAGTGGCTGCCGGAGTATTCCATTGTGGCGGGACGCCACAACTGGAAGGAGACGTTCGCTGCGATGCATGCGAACAGGCTTGTAGCTCCCCCTTACGTTCCACCGCCGGTAGTAGATGAGGAGGATATGGGAGATCAGTATGAGAGTGGTGGAGGAGCAGAGCAGGAGTTCGGCACGTTTCCGGATCAGCCGGATACGGCCCAGGATGTACCTAGACGCTCTCCGCGTCCGGCTAGAGCTTCAGGCTCGTCATCTCGCCGCGCTAGCGTGAGTGAGAGGCCCACGTGGATGACTACACCTCCCACCTGGTACGAGACACCCCCTCCTTGGTCCACCACGCAGCCAGCAGCACCACCACCACCACCACCGCAGCCAGCACCAGCAGATGCTCCCGGATGGTATGATCACCCCCCTGGGTGGTATGAGAGGATGCCGGATTGGGCTACCGGACTTTCAGAGAGAGTCGGAGCACTAGAGATCCGGGCGGATGATAGAGACAGACGTTTCGACGACCTCGACCACATGATGAGGGACGTCTACCGCCAGCAGTTTGGGCGGTACTATGATCCGAGCTTCTCTCCATTTCCACCTCCACCGGCACCGCAGTGATAGATGACCGGACAGCTCGTTTTAGACATTCCCGCCACCATTTGTGAGTTTTCTTTTTCTTTTCTTTCTTTTGTTCTTTCTTGTGAACATTAGGGACAATGTTCGTCCTAAGTATGGGGTGGGATGTACTAAACGTTTGTAATAACTCTACTCTATATGTTGCTTCTATTCCGAGACTATCCTTGCATGTTCATTGTATGTTACACGTTTTATTCTTGCATTGCATGAAAAAGAACTTTAAAAACTCATAAAAATTGAAAAATTTTTAAAAATTTGATGCTTCTAACGAATCGATATGATTTCCATGATAATCATTACTTGCGAATTGAGTTGATAACAATTGCATGCTTGAAAGGATGGTAATTCGAAAAGGATTTGAATGAATGAATTTTACCTCTTTTGCAAGTTGTATAATGTGAGAATTGTTACCTAAATCATGTAAGAAATTGAAGTTGAAATCACATTATAAGCTCCTATACTTCTTGTTGAAATGATTAAGGCAATTCGATATTTTCTTTCTTCTTCCTTTGAATCATCTAACTCCTCATTGAAATATTAGCCTCCCTTACCCATCCGGGAACTTGGAAAGTAAATGAGAAAAAAAAGGCATGTTTGATGTGGGAGGGCCATGAGAGCAAGTATTTGCAATCAATTGAATAGAAAGAAATTATAGGTTTGGGGAAGTCAATCATGACGATGAGTAACTCGGCACCATTCACATAGCCGGGTGTTTGTGTCTTGCCAAAGTCGGATTGAGCGATATTCCTAGCGGATTATGGTATGTGCGCTAAGGGTTTGAGGCATCTCGCAAAAATGAGAAACGCCAATCTCCTAGGCTTCGGTTTTTGTGCACCTCTATCCATAACTCCAAAAGTAAAGTCGAAAAAGGAGAGAGCGAAGCTCTAAGTGAAGTGTTGCGGAAACCGCAAAAGAAGAAGAAGGTAGATATCCACTTTCCCGGATTTATGCACCACTTTCCCTTAAAGTTTTCCCCACCCTTCCATGCTCTAGACCTTTTCTTTGAAAGTCCTTATGATCAAAAGAATGTTATATGGCTTGGTGATCTAAATTGAAATTCTTATGATTGATTTTGATAATGTTTGAAGGTTATAATGCTTGTTTGGAAGTTAAATTGGTTCATGATTCTTCTTTACCTCTTACTCTCTAATTAAGTGTGTGAAAGTTTGAAACGATTGAAGCAAGGTTTGAGAATGATCTATTCTTTAGAAGTCACTTTCATCCAAAAGAAGGTACACATATTTCATCCTAACTCTTGTTTTAAAGCTTTTTGAAAGACCTTGCTTAGGGACAAGCAAGTGTTAAGTATGGGGTTATTTGTTAGCATGAATATTGTGATATTTTAGGCACGTTTTCTAATCGCAATTGATTCATATTGATAGTCTTTGATTGAGCTTTATGCATATATGAGCTAGTATTGCCTATATTGTCGATATGGATGTCTACACGAGTTCTATGTTGATTATAGGTGATTTGGAGCTATTTCCGAACGGAATTGAGCAAAGGAGAGTTGAGTTGATGTGTCCATAGACCAAGGGCACCTTTTGGAAGCAATTTGGAGTATTAGATTGAGGAATGCACGAATGAAGGCAAGAATCACGGTTTTACCCTAAATTACGGCCGTGGATCTTGATGCAGAATTCGATGTTCATTCCAGGGGATATTACGGCCGTGGAAGCTATCCGTGTTTGTTTCCACGCCTCAAAATTACGGTCGTGGAAACTTCCACGACCGTGATCTTGGCGAATCTTTTCGCCACTTTCGAAGCCATAATCTTTTGAAGATTGGGCCGGGCCGACGTTTTGCCCTGCATTATAAAAAGGACGGATGAAGCAAGATTCCGTCACCTCGCTCCCGCACTTACGACCTTTCAACCCTAAGTTTAGCGGCAAAAACGCAAGCTTAGCAACACACAAACCCTCATTCTTGGAGGTGATTTGGAAGAATTCATTGAAGTTCCAAAGTTCGTGTCGGAGAGTCGCTGTTGTGACCTTCGTGTGGAAGATCGAAGTTTCTTGAAGGATTTCGCAAGAAGATTCCTCTTCTTGCTTAGGTTTGATTTAGGATCGGATTGACATCCCGTTTCCTTTCTTTCCTAAGATTGTGATTGTTTATCTCGTTTTACATCTTTTGATAAACACTTGTTCTTGGCTGTGATTCTGAGATTCGATTGAAGATTATTGATAGTTCTTGAAAATTCCCATTTTCTATCCTTTAAATCTTGAATTAATATCAATATGACTGTTATTGGCTAAAAACCCTTAACAATTCTAAGGTGAAGGGTTGATAGTTGTGGCTTAGATGATGATAGATAGATCGATCGTAAACAGATTAGACCCTGAGAGTTAGAGAATTGTCGCCGAAAACCCTAAATCACGGGCTGTTCTTGAGTTCCACGACCGTGGAATCTCAAGATCCAACCGTAATTTCCTTAAAGTTTACGAGCCTGCTTTTATCTTGATCCAAAGTTAAAGATTTGCTTTAGCTTAGTTTAGACTTGTCTTTTCTAGGTGGTAGTGAAGCCTCAACAACCTCTACCTCGATTGTGAGCCTCAACAACCTCAATCGGGTAAGTTAGTCTTGATCTTTAGATTATAGATTTGGGTATTTGATGTTAATCCTTGTCCTTAGAACCTTTCTATATTGCGCCTCATCAACCTGTATAGGAAGAGTCTTTTGGGTGAGTTATATAAGGTTTTTGGAACCTCAACCGTACGATTACCTTACATTAGTATACCTTTGCATATCTTAACTCTGTCTTTACATCATTAGTATATCTTGAATCGATTGCCACAGCTGGATACCTAGATCTTTAGGATTGTTGTTTTCCCAATATATTTGCAAAACTCTCATAATAACCGCTTGATAACCTGCAATCGAGTTCGTTCCACCCAAATCCCTGTGTTCGATACTCTGGAATTCTTGCTTAACTATATCGATCCGTACACTGCGGGTTCGCTTGCTTGATTTCAGTTTTATAAATATAAAGCTTATTTGCACACACCTCTAGGGGCGAACAACAACGGCTGGAAAATTTGAGACAAGGCTCTCTTAGCGCTGAGGAGGCCTATACGAATATGCAAGTTGCTATGGTGAAGGCCAATGTTCTAGAGGATGAGGAAAATACTATGGCTAGGTATCTTCGTATTTTTAACTCTAATTTGGCTAATGAAGTTGATATGTATCCCTACAACACCATGGAGCAATTACTACACTTGGCCATCAAGGTGGAAAGGAAGACTAAGGTGCAAAACCGGGAACACAAGCCGCCTTATGGGACATCCAACACTTGGAAATCACAAGGAAACCGGCTGCCTATCCACAGCAGGGATCAAGAAGGCCAGAAAGAGGAGAGAAAGTTGGCACCTACGAGCCAAGAAGGCCAACGAAGGTCTTCTACACCGTCCACTACACCACGACCCTTGAATGAGCCTTCAAGTGGTCATCGAGGGAGTACTCCTAACTCTAACTCTAGAACTAGGGACATTTTGTGTTTTAAATGCCAAGGTAGAGGACACATGAGTAGGGAATGTCCTAATAGACGCACTTTTATCATAAATCATCTAGGAGAATATGAGAGTGAGGATGATGTGGAATTAGATGATGAAAATGCATTAATTGATGACAATGAGCAAACTGAGGATGATGATTGCATTGAGTACGAACAAGGTGAATCTTTGATAGCTAGGAGAACTTTGCATGTCTAACTAGCACCTTGTGAGGATAACCAACGTAAAACTCTGTTTCATACTAGGTGTAGTATTAAAGAAAAAGTGTGTAATGTGATAATTGATGGGGGAAGTTGTTGCAACATAGCTAGCACTGAAATGGTAAACAAATTACAACTTCTTACATTTTATCACCCTAGGCCATATAAATTTCATTGGATGAATGAGTGTGGAGAACTTAAAAGGTCAATAAGAAAAAAGGTCAATATAACATTAGGATCATATAAACTACATTGGATGAATGAGTGTGCCTATGAATGCTTGTCACTTGTTGCGTGGTCGTCCATGGCAATATGATAGGAAAGTTGTACATGATGGGTTTTCTAATAAATATAGCTTTGAGTAAAAAGGTAAAACTTTAACACTTAAACCTATGACACCTTTACAAATAGCCGAGTATTATGAGAACAAGAGGGTAGAGCAAGAAACCCCTCAAAAGCCTAAAATGACACGGCCTAAGAGTAAGGAGAACAAAACCCATCAAACACTGTTAGTACAACCAACAAGTAGCTATCTTGAGTCTAGGAATAAATATGTCACTAACTATGCTTCTATGGATATGCTAATGATGAGGTTGTGTAAATCTCTAGTGACGGTGCCTCATGACTCTAAGATTCCACTTCCTAGTTCTATCCAGGGGCTGTTAGACGAGTTTAAGGACGTTTTTCCTGAGGAGGTTCCAGCTGACTTGCCGCCCATTAGGGGCATTGAACACCAAATAGATTTAATACCCGGAGCCACTCTTCCCAATAGGCCCGCCTATAGGATGTACTCTACGGAAGCCCAGGAAATTCAGAACCAAGTTCAAGCCTTGCTAGATAAAGGGTATGTTCGGGAAAGCCTTAGTCCTTGTGCCGTTCCCGTCCTGCTAGTACCCAAAAAGGATAATACTTGGAGAATGTGAATTGATTGTAGAGCAATCAATAACATTACTATCAAGTATAGACACCCGATTCCCCGTCTAGATGACATGCTTGATGAGTTACATGGAGCTACAATTTTCACTAAGATTGACCTTAGGAGTGGCTACCATCAAATTAGAATGAGGGAAGGGGACGAATGGAAAACAACTTTTAAAACCAAATTTGGTCTCTATGAGTGGCTAGTAATGCCTTTTGGCTTAACTAATGCTCCTAGTACTTTCATGAAATTAATGAATCATATTTTGAGACCTTATATTGGTTTATTTGTTGTAGTCTACTTTGATGACATTCTTATCCATAGTAAGACTTTAAAGGAGCATGAAAATCATTTGAGGGATGTGCTTGCTACATTGCGTATAGAATACTTGTATCCTAATATTAAAAAATGTGATTTCTATACTAACCGAGTGATTTTCCTTGGTTTTGTAGTAAGTGCCAATGGTTTGCAAGTGGATGAGGATAAGGTTAAGGCAATCAATGAATGGCCCATTCCTAGGTCGGTTGGTGAAGTAAGGAGTTTCCATGGCCTAGCTACATTCTATAGAAGATTTGTAAGGGACTTTAGTACCATTGCAGCACCACTCACGGCCTTGACCAAAAAGAAGGTTCCTTTTGAGTGGAATGAACCTCAGCAAAGACCATTTGAAGAACTCAAGAAACGCCTCACCCACACACCACTACTCGCTCTACCGGACTTCACTAAGCCCTTTGAAGTTGAATGCGACACATCCGGCATTGGTATTGGCGGCGTCCTTATGCAAGAAGGTAAGCCTCTAGCTTTCTTTAGTGAAAAATTGAAGGGTGCATGCTCAAACTATTCCACGTATGACAAAGAATTGTATGCCTTGTTTAGAGTACTCAAAACATGGCAACATTACCTTTGGCCCCAAGAGTTTGTTTTGAAAACCGATCATGATTCACTTAGACACTTTAGGAGCCAAGATAAGCTAGATAGGCGGCATGGTAGGTGGATGGAGTTCATTGAAACCTTTCCTTACATTATCAAGTATAAGAAGGATGTCGTAGCAGATGCTTTGTCTAGGAGATACACCTTAATCACCACCTTGGATTCTAGGATGTTAGGTTTTACTTAGATTAAAGAATTATATGTGGATGATGCTGAATTTGGGAAGATACTTCATAGATGCACTACTCAAGGCCTTTATGATAAGTATTTTGTGTTTGAAGGTTTCTTGTTTAAAGTGGATAAAATTTGCATACCTAGATGTTCCCTTAGGATCTTATTAGTGGAAGAAGCCCATAAAGGAGGTTTAATGGGGCATTTTGGGAGGGACAAAACTTATCACATGTTGCAAACTCACTTTTATTGGCCTCATATGTTAAGGGATGTAGAACACATGCTGAAAAGGTGCATTGAATGTCTTAAGGCCAAAGCTAGGGTACAACCCCACGGGCTGTATACACCCTTACCGACGCCTAGTTGCTCTTGGGAAGATATAGGTATGGATTTCATTGTTGGACTACCTAGGACTAATAAAGGAAGAGATTCCATTTTTGTGGTGGTAGATAGATTCTCTAAAATAGCACATTTTTATTCCATGTCATAGAACTGATGATGCATATAATGTCGCTAACCTTTTCTTTAAGGAAATAGTGAGATTGCATATAATACCTAAAAACCATTGTTAGTGATAGGGATGTCAAGTTTTTGAGTTTCTTTTTGGAAAACGCTTTGGGGAAAAATGGGCACTAGATTACTATTCTCGACCTCTAGTCATCCCCAAACAGATGGGCAAACGGAAGTCACCAATAGGACCCTAACGACCCTCCTTAGAACCATGTAGAAAGATAACTTAAAAGAATGGGAAGACATGTTACCACATATCGAGTTTGCTTATAATCGCACCATGCATTCTTCCACTTCGTTACCACCTTTCAAATGTGTTTATGGATTTAACCCTTTAACTCCTTTGGACTTATTACCGATTCCTCGAAAGGATCGAGTAGCTTTTGATGCTTTGGAATAGGCGGACTACATTAAGGAACTTCATGCCAAGACCAAGGCTACACTTGATAAGAAGGGCGTTGAAATTGCAGCTCGGAATAACAAAGGACGTCGGAAGATGGTTTTCCAGCCCGGCGACCTAGTTTGGCTACATCTAAGGAAAGAGTGGTTTCCAGCAAAACGCCATTCCAAGCTAGCCCCACGGGGTGATGGACCATTCAAAGTCCTACACCGGATTAACGATAACACATATGTGTTGGACTTACCGGAAGAATATGGAGTTAGTACCACTTTTAACGTAGGAGATTTGAGCCCCTGTGAAGGAGAGTCGGAACAAGATGAAAATTCGGGGTCGAATTCTTTCCAAGAAGGAGTGGATGATGTAGGACCATTACATGGAAGATATCAAGGACCCATTATCAGGGCAAGAGCTAAGGAGATCCAAGAAGTTACGTCAAGGGAAGTGCTATTGCTTGGCACCATGCGTGAACCATTTAACTTCCAAACATCATGTGTTAATCTCTTGGTGAATGCAGGAGCAAGCAAGCAAAGGGAAGAGACCATGCAGACGTTAGAACAACAAGAGCTGGATCATATAGCCACGCCAGCAAGCTCGACGTTGCTCACTTCCCAGGCGGCCCAAGAGAGTAACCAGCTGCTCACGTCCAAGGCAACCCAAGAGAGTAACCAGCTGCTCACGTCCAAGGCGGCCCAAGAGAGTAACCAGCTCCCTCAGTCGGATCATCCATTTGGGCTCTTAAAAAACATCCAACTCACTCATGGATCTGCTTTGAATAAGTCAGCCTATTTTAATGCTGATTAGTTGTTTGTTAAGTTGTTAGTTACATTTGTCGAAGCTCTCTTGTTACCACCTTCCACAAATGTTTTAGTTTTCTTTTCTTTATTTTGTCTAGATAAAAGAGTCTATATATAGTCTCTTTAACTGCTGAATAGGGTACGTTTTATTGTGCTAAGAATTATCGTTTGTAATCATTCACAAAATCAATCAAAGAACAAGAGAGTTTTTTGTTGGCATTGTCGTTGTTTGCTTGGCTGAGCTTGTTTGTGTCAACCGCCTTCGGATTGGTGCTTCGAGCCTTCATGAGTCCCTCTTTGTGCTAGTCCAGCCGGAGCTAGTGTAAAGTTGTATTGGAGACGGGTCTAGGGCATTCACAAAGCGGGGTCTTGTCTCTTCAGCCTTGGTTCTTTCGTTGACTCTCTTTGGTTCATCTCTACGTCTTCCTGCATCCATTCCATATCCACGTTTCATTCCACGTTTCATTCCGCATCTGGATTCGCCACATCTGGATCCGTATCTAGATTCGGGATCAAAGTCCTTGATCAACTCCAACCATTTGCGTTGGTGGTTAATCAACTCCCACTGAGTGAATATGTACTTCAGACTCTTGTGGTTTGTGAATATTTGACACGTAGCTCCGTACATATAATGTTTTCATATCTTCAAAGCATGAACAACAACAACTAACTTCAGATCATGGGTAGGGTATATCTCCTCGTACGTCTTCAGTTGTCTAGACGTGTAAGCAATCACCTTACCTCTCTACATCAGAACACATCCCAAACCCAGCTTGGATGCGTTGATGTAAACCACAAAGTCCTCAATGCCCTCTAGCTGAGCTAGGATAGGAGCAGAGGTCAACCTCTTCTTCATCTCCTTGAAGATGTGCAGGCACGGCTCGGACCATACGAACTCATAGACTTCCTCCGTAAGGAAGTGAGCGGTCGGGCGATAACTGAAAAGCCCTCAACAAAACGACGGTAGTAGTCCGCCAATCCTAAGAAGTTGTGTACCTCCTTGACGTTCTTAGGAGGCGGCCAAGATGCTACTCACTTGATCTTCGCTGGATGTACCTTGATCCCTTCAGCTGAAACGATGTGACCAAGGAATGCTACCTCGGACATCCAAAACTCGCACTTAGAGAGATTGGCGTAAAGCTCTCTATCTTGTAAGACCTGAAGAACGATCCTCAAGTGTCATGCACGCTCCTCTCTACTACGAGAGTAAACCATAATATCGTCTATGAAAACAACTACAAACTGGTCTAGGAAGTCGATGAAGATGTTGTTCATCAACTCCATGAAGACTGCGGGTGCATTCGTAAGCTTGAATGGCATCACTACAAACTCGTAGTGGCAATACCTGGTCCGAAATACCGTCTTGGCTATGTCCTGCTCTCTCACCCTTAGCTGGTGATATCCGGATCTCAGATCGATCCTCGAAAACACTGAAGCTCCATGAAGCTGATCCAAAAGATCGTCGATACGGGGCAATGGGTACTTTTTCTTGATCGTCACCTTGTTCAACTCTCGGTAGTCGATACATAACCTCATTGGCCTGTCCTTCTTGACGAAGAGTATTGGTGCGTCCCAAGGAGATTCACTAGGGCGGATGAAGCCTTTCTCTGCTAACTCCTCGAGCTGCTTGTTCAACTCAAGCATCTCGATAGGCGTTATACGATAAGGAGCCTTAGAGATCGGTCTCGTACCGGGCTATAGCTAAATTTCAAAGCCTACACTCCTCTGTGGAGGTAAACCTGATGACTCTCCAAAGACGTCAGCAAACTCGTAAGCTACTGGAATCTCCTCCAAAGCCGGACTCGTACTATCCTTCATGGCATAGCACTAAAAACCCTTGCATCCTTGACTTATAAGTCTCGCAGCTCGAACTGCACTAATAACTGTATCAGTCTTCCCGAGATCCCATCCTCGGAAGATCTCAAGGTGGTCTGCATCTGTAGTTACTGTCACTGTCCTCTTGCTGATGTCCAGAACTGCTCGATGTCGATCTATCCGATCCATACCCCAAATAACTTCTTCATGTACTAAGTACATAATGAAGAAGTCAGTTGGCCAATCGCGACATCCCAATCTTATAGGGCAATCGCAAACCTCTTGTGTACCTCGTATCTTACCCCCATCGGGTAATCCTATAAAGAAGGGTCTACCTTCTACGGTAACTAAGGCCAATATATCTACACATGCATCAGATATAAAAGAATGCGTAGAATCGGTATCGAAAAGAAATTTGACAGGAAAACCATTAATGTGAATGGTACTTGTGGTCATTGGCGTTGTCGGCTCTACAACACTCCTCAGCTCGTACACTCTGGCTGATGTATCTCTGGTGTCTACGGATCCACTAGCACGTCATCTACCTCTCCCTTGTCCCGGAGTGGAACCTTCAGGACTAGTAGAACTAAGAACTCTCTATTGTTTTTGCTGGTACTAAGATCTCTGTCCTCCTTCAACAACACTGGCACGTGAAGAACCCTGCTGGGATAACGCCTGGCCTTGGTGGAAAAACGCAGCTCTGTGTCCGGGCTTGCCACAAGAAAAGCAAGTCACTACTGACTTCTTGCAATTAGCTCGGATGTGTCGTGCACCTACGCAGTTATGACACTATCGTCCTTTGTCAGAACTGTGCTGGAAACCAGAATGTCCCGGCGTCTGTCTATGCCCAAATCCAGCTCCTCTAGCTCCAATACTGGTTGATCCAGTCTTTTTTCTCTTCTTAGGACCTCCTGTTTGAGAAACTCTCCTTTGACCAGGTCGGTCTCTCTCATAGGCAAAAGCTCTATCCTGATAGTCCATCAATGAATCACAACGGAAACCAGCAAGATAAGAGTGTGTCGACTCTCTCAGCCTCCGAGAGAAAAGGTAAACATGTTGATCCTCAAGTGGTGCAGACGGACCCAACAAAGACAACTCATCCTGAAACTCGTTGATGATCTCAACAATAGGCAAATCCTTAAATCTAGCCTCAAGGAAATCCTGAAGACGGGGACCCAACAAAGACAACTCATCTTGAAACTCGTTGATGATCTCAATAATAGGCAAATCCTTGAATCCAGCCTCAAGGAAATCCTGAAGACGGTCTTTCCTCATAGCTGCAGGGTAGTAGCGATCTCTGATCACTATCTTCATCTGCTCATAACTGGTGGCCTTATTGCGAGTTGTCCTCCACCAATAATGCGTCTGATCCTTCAGTAGCATTTGGGCTATGTTGACTCAACGTCCCTCGGGGTTACTAATAGCCTCCATAGCAGAATCCAGCTGTCCTAACCACTACTCCACCTCCAATCTAGTCTTTTTCATGAAAGTGGAAACCTTCAGCTGGTCGAAAGCCTTCAACTAACTATCGGGCATCGGCTCCTTCGCCTCATCCGGCGCTCTAACAACCTTAGCAACTCTATCATGCGGGGAAACAACCTGTGTAACTATCTACGAAACCTCAACTGATCTCGCAGGAACTGGCGGCACTGGTGCTGGTCCTCCAGTCTCGATAGCCTCCTCAACTCTCTACACATAGTCGCACTATGTAAAAGCTCCTATGCACACTCGACCGGACTCCGTCGATGGCGCTCTCTGTGCTCCGGACCTAGTAGCGGTCCCGTTCCCAACCTCAAGAACAACACTCTCAGCAACTTCTTCAACAAACGCCTCAGCGATAGGCGGGTCAGCAACTGGGCCTGGCCCCGACCTCTAGCTAGTGGAGGTCTCCCTACACGTCCTCGTCCACAGACGGCAGGTGGAAGTGGTGGTCGACCCCTTCCTCGCCCTATAGCAGCGGTAGCTCTAGTGCGTGCCATCTGCTATATAGATAGATATATAAGACTATATATAGATATAAGGCCACGCTACAGCTAAAGAAGAAATCCGGGAAAAAGCATATAAAGGCCAACATATAAGAAACTACACTGTTGAGATCCGCAGAGGTAGTGATGGTCGCCCGTACATCTATCCAGACCGACAACTTTAAAACAAAACCCCCTTTTGAAAACGTTAGACCCCTTTCGGGTTCTATTTATTTATCCATCCGACCTTTAGAAGATTTCGAGTGCCATTGTTGCAAACCTAGAGCTCTGATACCATCATATTGTAACACCCCGAGTTCTAGGAACTTGAAGCGCTATGGGCTAGGACCACACAATGGGTCCCGACCCTTAGAGTAGCAATAGCACAACGGATCTTACAACAAGGCACAGACGAATGAAAAGCAGAACTCAATATAAAACCAAAGGTTTGAGCAAAAGAAAACGTAAAAGACTCGCAACCGAGTTTCAAAACAAAAGGAAACAACAACGTAAACATAAACCCGATCCCGTCCTATAACGTACGGGAACCCCGGCTGACCAAACCATCCGGATCACTCAGCAACATCCTGAACCTACGGAGCATCTACAACGACGGTATAAACCGTTAGCTTACATTCTAGATATCGGAGAGAACGTAAAGGCATAAACACACATAAGGTAAAGTAAACACATAGCATGCTTGCACACAACTGGTTATTATCTTTATTAAAGTTATCCATTACTAATTCAACTTCTTTTGTCACACGAGAATCTCCCGAAACTCGCCTCCGCTTCCGTGTACCAATAGGAATAGATCAATAGTATCCGTTACCTACGGGCCTGGTTGGAAAGAGCACATTCTAGTCTCCTATAGAACTAGACAAATGGCCACCACCTCGTATACATACACTTGGGCCAGTTAAGGTTAAAAAATGTGAATCCTATTCCGGTTATCCGTTATAATATAATAAACAACGCAAACAAGCAAAAACACTCAAACCAATATAAGGAATGAAGCTAAGTAAGTCCAAGGGACTTACCTCACTCGAAGGAACACTCAACACGCTGCACAAATTCAGATAACGGCTCAGTTTCCCTCAAGAAAGGAGAAAGGAAATCTTGTTCACACAAGCATCACGAATCAGGAACGAAACGGCTGCTAGAAATCTAGAGCTTCTAGTCTCAATGATCTCTAAGAGATTTCCACAAGCTAAGGGCTCAGCCTTAGTCGTACATCATACTCAGGGGACAAGGAACAACCAAAAGGAACAAGGAAATGAACAAGGAAAGGAAGGAAAGAATCAACTCACAAGATGATAAGGGACCATCCGAGCTAGCATCTCCGTAGTATGAGGGAGCTATCACACGTTCCCGAGCTAAGAAGATTGAGCATGAGACCGAGGGCTTGTTGATGTTATTGGCTACAAGTGTTCATAACGAGGCTTGGCTCCTAAGTAAGCAAGAGAGCAACGACGCCAAGGCACAGGACTCGGTCAGCCCCGCACATGACGCCGCTGCTCCTCCCCACGTTTCCAGCACCATTCCATGTCTCTCATTGAGGAATGAGGCTTTTTAAGGCCTGCTTAGTGATTGTGTGTTTTAAGTAGCCCATTGGGCTTAATTTCCAGGTTTTATTATGTCTTTTGTTTAAAGAGCTGAAACTATTTAAAGGCTCTTTTCATTACTTTTTAGGTAGATTATTATTGGTGAAAAACACTTGTTTTCAGATTTCATCTTCAATCAAAGGCGAGTTTTGATTGAAGAGTTATTGTGATCAGATTTGGCTTAGTTGTTTCGCGTGTGTCAATTGCTCTCGGGTTCTTGGTGTTCGTGAGATTCCATAAGCATCCTCCTCGTGTTGTCGAAGTTCTAAGTCGACTGTGTGAGGTTGTAAGGGGCTGAGTTCGTTGCATCGTTCTTGGTGGTTCTTGATCCCAAGATCAAGGGTTTCCACGTCGTTTGTGTCGGGTTCATCTACATCGTACTTTCCTTTAATTTCCGTACCTTCGTTTTCAGTCTAGCGTCTTCTTGTTCCTTTTATTCGCAGGTCACGCACCACACGAACCCTAGCCGGCTGTTTGATCCTGTCGTTCTGCGTCTTTCCTTCCTTCCGTCGTCTAGATCGAGCCAATGTCGGGTCTGCCCCGTATCAATTGGTATCAGAGCTCCGGTTGACGACGGATCGATCTTGTGTCTTTCCTTCTTATCGTGTCAGTTTTGAATTTTTGGGGCTTTCTTCTTGTGTTCTTGAAACTGATTGTGCTTGACTTGTTGTGTTGAAGGTTGTGTTGGTTTGTGAGTATCCTAGTGATCGACTACATCCTCCGCTAACTGTTGCGGGGCCGGCCATCACCATCTCCTCGACGTAACATACCCTACTGCCGCCGTCCTTGCTTACGCACCCCCTGCCGCCGGCCATCACCATCCCCGCATCAATGTCGGGCCATCACCATTGCTGCCGGTTGTGCCCTACTCGGCTGTGCCCTACTCGGTTGTGCCCTAACCGGCTGTGCCCTAATCGACTGTGACTAAAACGGCTGCCCTTGGATTTGTTCTTCCCCAACTCCACATTCCCACGTTCAAGCACTAGTAGAAGATCTCTTTTGTTCCAATTTTAATTTATTTTATAATTATTGGCCAGATTTGTTGGTTAAGGAAGTTCCTACATTTTAGGTAACAAAAAGCATATCATTCAAAAAAAAAGGAAGCTGATCATTCAAAAAAAAAAGAGAAGCTGATCATTCAAAAAAAAAAGAGAAGTTTTGTTACATTTTATTTGATTTTGTGATCTTTAGTCGTGTATGTTATCTTGTGGTGCAAACTGCCTATTCACGTCTTTATCTCTCAGCCCTCTCAAGGCCTTCATCGAGACCATACGCTCGGCTAACCATCAGCGCTCCATCGCCCTTAGCCCAGCTCCGCACCTCTCATCGCCACTCTACCTCTCTCACACGTTTTTCCGTCCTTACCTTGCTACCTCTAACCTAGCCTCAGGATTACTCACACTCCAAGGCAGTCCGGAAGTGCAACAAGTAGAGCTTTCGGTGAGTCTTTTTTTTTTTCTTCTCTTCATACATTCCGTTTGGTGATCTTCTTGAGTATTTGTGATTCAATTCTGTCCATTCGTGATCCTTGTTGAGTTTGAGCTGATTTCGCATTGAACTGAATTGCATTGAGCTCTAATCGATTTTTGGTTGCTTTGGATGCCTAGACACCTTAACTCAAGTGGGGTTTTTGACTCATTCGAAGCAATCCATCAACAAGCCCGACTATCACAAGAGTGTGAGCGGAAAAAGGAGTGAAACACTTGAGAGGTGTTTTGATTTCTAACCTTAACATATTTCAGTGTTTGTTTTCTTTGTGATAATGTCTACCCATAGCTGTGTTTCGACGACGAGCCCCGAGCCAACAGATCCGATAACATTCAGCTTGTTGAAGCAAATGAACGACAACATTGCCGCTTTGACCACTCGGATGAGGGTTCTAGAAGCTCGCCAGCCCTTAGCTTCAGCCTTTGAGCAAGGAGACCATTCACAGCAGCAACCGCAGCCCCGAGGTCCTTTGCCCAACCAACAAACCGCATTTGAGGCTGCTACCATGGCGCAGCGAGGCAATACACCACAGGAGCTTTTGCAGTCGCCTCTTCAAGGCCACCCGGGTCACCGATATGGGTATGATCCTCGTCCCAACTCTCCTTTACCTAGAAACGTTGTCCCTCCCATTAATGTGCACATGTACAATGAGGAAGAGGAACAATCAATGACGGGAGAGGCTTGGGCTCCACCACCGCAGCAAGGGTATCAAGGATATCAATGTGGGAACCGGGGTTGAATAACCGCCAATTTTAAGAGCTTAAGTTGATCAAGACTTTGACTTGAAGATTCCATATCATTCAGAGAATTACTTGAATGGAAAGACGCTCCAAGAGAAGATGATTGTGTGATTGATAGTTCAGCCTCAGCTTTAGAGAGATCTAGCTTGGCTAGAGTTGGACAATCAGTTCCTTGATGAGGATACCCAGTTCTACCTGGTCTATTGGATGAGGTCCAATAGAAGCAGGAGACCTGCCCGGCCTTGACAAGGTTTAGAGAAAGGATGTCTCGTACTGAGGCACCATAGTTCTCCATGGGAGTAGATGGACTTATGAAGAGTCATGACCACTTTTGTGTACCTGCTGATGCAGATGGAAACAGAGAATATTACGGTTTACCCACTGTACGCCTTATTTAGTACATTCAAGTACGAGTAAGATGTACCACGAGATGAGACGATTATATTGTATGAAGCTGATATAACCAGATTTGTGATACAATGTGTGACCTGTAAGCAGGTGTAGATAGAGTATTTCCGATCTAGAGATAAGCCCCACCCACTACCAGTGCAGTAGTAGAATTTGGGAGGACATCTCTATGGATTTTTTTAATGGGATTGTGACACAGTAGAAGATTTATGTTATCTGGATTGTGGGTAACAAATTAATGAAACCGGCACGTTTCATTTCTATCAGAATGACGTGGCAAGTGAATGAATTGGCTGAGGAGTACACTAGAAAGATAGTGAGACTCCATGGTATACCGAGAACGATCATTTCTGATCGAGATGGATGTTTTTACTTTGAGATTTTAGGTAGCAGATTCAGACTGCTTTGGGAATGAGTCTGTACCTCATGACTACACTTCACCCCTGACAGATGGTTAGTTAGAGAGGATCATCTAGATCTTAAAGATCTATTATAAGTTGTAAGTCGAATGGGGAACGTGGATGGTTATATTACCTTCCATTAATAAGTTTATTATATAACAATGAAGGACGTGCATCTTTTTGGGATGGCCCTATGAGGCAATATATATAGACATTGATGTCGTATATCCTTATGCTAGAAGTGATCTAGCAGTAGTAGTGGAATAACACCAGACCAGATTCAGGATTTTATAGTTCAAGTAACGTTGATTGAAGGAATAATGCTAGATGTACAGAGTCGCCTGATATTATATGTAGACAAGAGGCGTTAACCTCTAAAGTTCAAGCGAAAGTTCATGTCCGGCTGTAAGTATCTCAGCTGCGAGACGTTAGACGTGTTAATATGGAAAGGGAACTGGGTTTCCAATATGATGGTTTATTTGAGATCGACCAGTACGAAGAAGGCAGCATGATGTTTAGCTTTGCCTTTGGGATTAGAGGATATCCACCTAGTGTTTCTTATGTCTCAACTGAGGAAGTATATACCAGACTCGAGACACCTTGTGAGTTACGATGATTTGGTGGTTGAGTCTAACCGCACTTTTGTTGAGCATTCGATTACATTCTTGGAATGAGATATGAAACGCTTGCATCCGAAAGACATTCCCATATTGAGGATATAATGGTCGAGATGAAGACCTGAAGAGGCTATGTGAGAGACTAAGGATAGTGTCCTGAGGAACTATCCAGAGTATATGTTGGGACAGACCCATCTGTGGGAGCACGAGTAGATCTTAGTGTTATCTTGATGAATGTTGTGCTTATGTGCTTATATGCCTTGAGGTGATATTTTATGCTAGTTGTGATGTGATTTATGATCTTAGTAGATCTTGATGTGCTAGCGTGATGTATGTTATAGCTGGAGATGATTACTTCCTCCACGCTACCCGAGTATGATTATATTTATAGCTGGAGATGGTTCTTTCCTCCATGCTATTTGAGTGGGATTAGGATTCAGCTGGAGATGGTTCTTTCCTCCATGCTACCTTGATGGACATAGTTCAGTGGAGATGTGATTCCTCCATGCGATATATATGTTTATGGGTTGGCTAGAGATGTGCTTCCTCTATGCCTTGTGATGTGGTATGGCGAGAGACGTGATTCCTCTACGCCTTTGGGTAGCGTTATGGCCCTGTTTCCTGGAGTGATGATTCCTCCATGTTTATACTTGAGGTTATAGATTGTTATAGGTTGTGATCTTTTGAACGGAGATGTGATACCTCCGATAGAAAGAGTGAGAGTTATACCTCGACGTATGGGTCCGAGAGGATTTGGGAATTGTTCAAGTTTCGGGACGAAACTTTTTTTTAAGGGGTGTATGATGTAATAGCTAGGATTTTCAAATTCTAATTAATGTTGATTAACTTAATCGTTGATAGTAATTAACATATAACTCGCGAAGATTTCACAAGTGATGAGTAAGAGTCCCACCGTTATGTTCCTGGCGTAATTTTCGCCGTTTGGGAAAATTTTTACTTTTTCCTCCGGGTAATTATTTTTACCCTCCGGTGTTATTTGAAGCATTTGGGAGCTCCAATTAATAAAAATGCAGTTGAGAGAAATGATCAGGACATCGGATATGTCCTAGATATGAAATAACATGGAGAGGCAAAACGGACAAAAGAGTCGCTATTTCGTTTCTTAACGGCTAAGAAAGACGGCTTAGGAATGTCCATTTTACGAGATAGCTATGGATTAATTATCCCGATAATATTCCGAATTTTAGACTCCAATTTCATAAAGTATGGAGACCGACAAACATGACCGCGTTTAATTAAATGTTCTAAATAAACATTGTATATATATATATATATATATAAAAACTTACACTGCAAGATTGAAAAGGTGGTGCACAGCCTACTCTTTCATTCATCTTTTACCAAACTTATATATATATAATATATTATATAATATATACATATTGAAGGTGAAAGTCGGTTGTCCTCATTTTCAACCTCATATGCAATTCAATTGCAATTTCAGAGTATCGTTTGAACGAACCTTCGACCCATCTTCGATCCCTTATACATCCTCCACCTTTGATCCATTTTCAAATCCGCTTGTACCAACGAGTCCCTTATCTTATTCTCTTCATCCTGGTACAAATTTATTTTCCGTTTGTTAGCTTTTTGGTAAAGCTTCCGTTTACCGCTATCGGAACGCCGACGGACCACCGCAAGTCGTCAAATGTAAGGTTTCATACCGCGCTCTTACTCCCCGTATTGCTAGGAGTCTGGATCTTCTTCCGGTTCGTATATCGGGTTAGTAACGAATAAGTTATGAATTTATTCGTTTTCAGTATTGCGGGTTAGTATAAATTGACCTTAAGTTGGTTAAAATGGATAATTGGAATTTCCATTATGCTCATTACATTATTCTGGTAATTATGGGATTTTAGTTGGTGATGATATCATGAGTTGAATTTATGCCCTGATGTGGCTTTTAGGTTTAGCATGTTGTTCGAGGTTATAGGATGTATATGATCCCTATGGATCCCTTTGGGTCTAGGTGTGACCCTTTGTTTGATAAGAGATATGACATCTCTTTATGCCTTGACTATAGGCTGTGTTGTTCCTCCAGTGTTGAGGTGATCCAGTTGTGGTTGAGCTTTATACGAGGTTGAGGTAAGTCCGTAGGACTTACTTAGCTATCATCCCTATATTGGGTGTTTGCATGAGTGGTGTGTGCTTTATATGTTTGCTATGATATCATGAGTTGTCGTTTTTATCGACCTATGTTCTATTGACTGCCCCACTGCGTGGCTGTGATAACCTTTCCCTTTCATCCCGCCGTGGAGTCTGGGAGGTTCTCTGATGTCAGGCCAGACCGGTTTACAGGAAGGGCGCAATCCACTCCCATAGGGTACACGGATTGTGTGACCGATACTAGTACGGCTGGCTAGCAGGCTCAGAGGCGAGGATGTATCGGTCCTCGTGTCACCTAGTTTCATATATACTATATCTATACGATTTGAGTGAATGACCATTATATTGAGATGAATAAATGGGTAAATGAGTGAAAGCATGCTGATATGTTTATCTTTCCTTATGTGTGATTGTGCTTATGCATTACCTCATATATGTATGGTTAGCTAACGGTTTCATACCGTGTTGTAGTTGTTTACAGGTTAGGCGCTGCTGAGTGATCTGAAAGGGTGACAGGCCGAGGACCCTCGTACATTAGGTGGTTGGTTTGGGTTTGTTGTGTTCCCCTCCTACGTGAGGACGATGTCTTGTTTTCCCTCCTGTGTGAGGATGTTGTTTATACTCGGCTATGTTGTCTTTACCTTTGGGTTCTACTGTTTATGTTGTTTTATGTATTTGTTTTATATCTGTCAGTGCCATGTTGTAAGGTTCAGTGAACTTGTTGTCAGGCTAGGGTCAGGATCCATTGTGAGATCCTAGCCCAATGTGGCATCCCGAGTCCCGCAGATTCGGGGTGTTACAGAGTTGGTATCAGAGCCCAGGTTGACAACAATGGCACTTGCTACCTGCAATGAGGTTTGATAGGTAAAATAAACAGAGCCCACATGGGATTTGACATTTTCAAAGGTTTTGGTTTTAAGTGTGGTTTTGGGATAGAATGTACGAGAAGTCGTCACCTCTGCCATGGATCTCTGCAGCGTAGATATGTATATATATCTGTGTGTACTATGGATTATGTGGATGTATTATATACATATCGATACCTATGGCATATATATAGCCTTATAAGATTAGGTGCGTATATCCTACAGATGACTTAGACTAGAGTAGTATCTGTAGTGGGATGAGGTAGGGGCACACCCCTCTTCCTCTAGTGGTGATAAGTAAGGGACCATTTTCCGCTGTTATTTCGCCTATGGCAGAGAACGAGTTAGAAGAGGCTGATCGTGTCTCCATGAGTAGATCCGAGTTTCAAGAATATATGTAACAAGTATATGAAGCGGTGATAGCGGGTAGATCCACACCGGATTTACCAACAATTGTGAGATCAATTGAAGCTTTTGGATCCGGAAAGAAGCAATGGACTGAATCAGTTACTTGAGAAGCAAAGATGATGAATGGGGAACCAAGTCCGATATTAGGACAATCTAGTGATCCTTTGGCCATGAAGATGACTGGCAATGAACTACAGTGTTTTAATTGCATGGAAGTTGGGACACTGGTGAGCTGTGTCCCCAAAAACGCCCATCATATGCTTTACGTGTGGTAAAGAAGGGCATAGAGCGAAGTTTTGTCGACAGGGCAAGGCATTGTCTTTACAGGTTCCCTTCAAGAATGAGATCATTCAAGGTGGACGACGAAGATCGAGTTACCCTTCAATTACACAGGTTGCAAGAATGGGACAATTATGTTTGTGGCTATCCATATCATTTGCGCTCTGAGTGCCCTTTGGCACCGATAGCTTGTTTCATCTGTGGTGAACTAGGTCATCTGGCCCGTTTCTGTCAGCAAGGTAGTGTTTGTTCCCAACAAGACCTTCCTCTTTCCGGTGTTGAAAGAGTGGAAGTGGAGGCTATAGTGAGGACCTCAGTGATACTTGAGGAGCATAGATCCGAGATCGAGTGATGATATGTAGTGGAGCTACGGGAGTTAGCTGTTACATATACCATTCTTGTTAATGGTTTACTAGTGGAGTTTTGTTTGTTATGAGTGCTATGCACTTCTTGTCTTTCGATGCATGCGTTAATGTTTGATCTTTGATATATAGTAGAAGGTGGACTTTCTTTTACAAGATTACCAGCTAGGGGTCTGAGGTACCCGCGAGATATGCGTTTGTTCCCTTATTCCAGGACTTGTGTATGGCTTGTAGACTTCTTTGTCATGCCGTAGGTGCATGAGGAAGTCATTATGTGTATGGATTGGATGAATAGATATCATGCGGTGTTAGATATTAATAGTAAGGCTATTATAGTCTTTACTGAGATGGTAAATAGAGGTCTTTTGAGGTTAAGACCTTTGAAGAGACGGGTTTGTCATCAGGACTGTACGAGCAGTGAGCTGATAGCACAGGGATGTGACGTCTTCTAGTGTTATACCATGAAGGAGCGAGATAGTCCAACATTGGAAGGTATTCCAGCTGTTTATGAGTTTATAGACGTGTTACTGAACCGTCTAGCTGCCACCTCAGCGGAGTGTGGACATTGTTATCGAGTTGAAGTATGATACAAGATTGAATAGGAAAGTCACACTATATGGTGCTTGTTGAGATATTATACTGATTACCTGAAAATTTGACTGAAACGGGCTTCTTTTACCCTAGTAGGTTCCATGTTCCGTATTGACGACCTGATGAGTTAGCTTCAAGAAGCAATTGTGTTTTCAGGATTCCTTTGTGCTCAAGATATCCCTAGTCATGGATGAGAGAGCAACATGTGTATGAGATAACATCCCATACCCGTTATGGACACTACGAGTTTGTAGTGATGTCATTTGGGTTGACGAATGTTTTAGTAGTTTTTATGGAGTTGATGAACAGTATCTTCATCGACTTTCTTGATTAGTTGGTGGTGGACTTCATTGATGACATGTCGGCATACTCTCATAGTAGAGAATAGTAGACTGATCTTCTGAGGACTGTTCTGCAGATTTCGAGAGATAGAGGGTTATATTCTACGCTCTCTAAGTGTAAGTTGAGATGCCAGTGGTAGCCTTTTTACGCCATGCTGTCTCTGCCAGTGGGATCATGGTTGACCTGGCGAGAATTAAGTATGTTGTAACATGGGAGATACTGATGAACATTAAGGAATACGTAGTTTTCTCGGCTAAGCCGATTGATACCAATGTTTTGAGGAAGGATTTAATATGATTACGTATTCATTTGCGAGTCTTTTGAGAAGACCACCATAACTACGTGATGAAAGTAGTGTGTCTAAGTTCTGAAGAGTTGAGGAGGCATGTGACCTCTGCTTCTATTCTGTTGTAGTTAGAAGATTTTTGGGATCCCGTGATTTACGGTGATACATCCCAGCTAAGTTTGAGATGTGTATTACTACAGAGGAGTAGGGTTATTGATATGTGTGTTTACAGCTGAGAGCGTATGATGAGAACTACCCGAGTCATGATTTAGAGTTAGTAGTGGTAGTTCAAGCATTTAAGTTTTGAAGACCGTACCGGTGTGATCTTCATGTCAGATTTCTATAGATCATAGAAATCTGAAGTATATTTTATGCAAAAGGGGTTGAATAACCGCCAGTGTTAAGAGCTTAAGTTGATCAAGACTTTGACTTGAAGATTCCATATCATTCAGAGAATTACTTGAATGGAAAGACGCTCCAAGAGAAGATGATTGTGTGATTGATCGTTCAGCCTCAGCTTTAGAGAGATCTAGCTTGGCTAGAGTTGGACAATCAGTTCCTTGATGAGGATACCCAGTTCTACCTGGTCTATTGGATGAGGTCCAACAGAAGCAGGAGACCTGCCCGGCCTTGACAAGGTTTAGAGAAAGGATGTCTCGTACTGAGGCACCATAGTTCTCCATGGGAGTAGATGGACTTATGAAGAGTCATGACCACTTTTGTGTACCTGCTGATGCAGATGGAAACAGAGAATATTACGGTTTACCCACTGTACGCCTTATTTAGTACATTCAGGTACGAGTAAGATGTACCACGAGATGAGACGATTATATTGTATGAAGCTGATATAACCAGATTTGTGATACAATGTGTGACCTGTAAACAGGTGTAGATAGAGTATTTCCGATCTAGAGATAAGCCCCACCCACTACCAGTGCAGTAGTAGAATTTGGGAGGACATCTCTATGGATTTTTTTTAATGGGATTGTGACACAGTAGAAGATTTATGTTATCTGGATTGTGGGTAACAAATTAATGAAACCGGCACGTTTCATTTCTATCAGAATGACGTGGCAAGTGAATGAATTGGCTGAGGAGTACACTAGAAAGATAGTGAGACTCCATGGTATACCGAGAACGATCATTTCTGATCGAGATGGATGTTTTTACTTTGAGATTTTAGGTAGCAGATTCAGACTGCTTTGGGAATGAGTCTGTACCTCATGACTACACTTCACCCCTGACAGATGGTCAGTTAGAGAGGATCATCTAGATCTTAAAGATCTATTATAAGTTGTAAGTCGAATGGGGAACGTGGATGGTTATATTACCTTCCATTAATGAGTTTATTATATAACAATGAAGGACGTGCATCTTTTTGGGATGGCCCTATGAGGCAATATATATAGACATTGATGTCGTATATCCTTATGCTAGAAGTGATCTAGCAGTAGTAGTGGAATAACACCAGACCAGATTCAGGATTTTATAGTTCAAGTAACGTTGATTGAAGGAAGAATGCTAGATGTACAGAGTCGCCAGATATTATATGTAGACAAGAGGCGTTAACCTCTAAAGTTCAAGTGAAAGTTCATGTCCGGCTGTAAGTATCTCAGCTGCGAGACGTTAGACGTGTTAATATGGAAAGGGAACTGGGTTTCCAATATGATGGTTTATTTGAGATCGACCAGTACGAAGAAGGCAGCATGATGTTTAGCTTTGCCTCTGGGATTAGAGGATATCCACCCAGTGTTTCTTATGTCTCAACTGAGGAAGTATATACCAGACTCGAGACACCTTGTGAGTTACGATGATTTGGTGGTTGAGTCCAACCGCACTTTTGTTGAGCATTCGATTACATTCTTGGAATGAGATATGAAACGCTTGCATTCGAAAGACATTCCCATATTGAGGATATAATGGTCGAGATGAAGACCTGAAGAGGCTATGTGAGAGACCGAGGATAGTGTCCTGAGGAACTATCCAGAGTATATGTTGGGACAGACCCATCTGTGGGAGCACGAGTAGATCTTAGTGCTATCTTGATGAATGTTGTGCTTATGTGCTTATATGCTTATATGCCTTGAGGTGATATTTTATGCTAGTTGTGATGTGATTTATGATCTTAGTAGATCTTGATGTGCTAGCGTGATGTATGTTATAGCTGGAGATGATTACTTCCTCCACGCTACCCGAGTATGATTATATTTATAGCTGGAGATGGTTCTTTCCTCCATGCTATTTGAGTGGGATTAGGATTCAGCTAGAGATGGTTCTTTCCTCCATGCTACCTTGATGGACATAGTTCAGTGGAGATGTGAATCCTCCATGCGATATATATGTTTATGGGTTGGCTAGAGATGTGCTTCCTCTATGCCTTGTGATGTGGTATGGCGAGAGACGTGATTCCTCTACGCCTTTGGGTAGCGTTATGGCCCTGTTTCCTGGAGTGATGATTCCTCCATGTTTATACTTGAGGTTATAGATTGTTATAGGTTGTGATCTTTTAAGGGGTGTATGATGTAATAGCTAGGATTTTCGAATTCTAATTAATATTGATTAACTTAATCGTTGATAGTAATTAACATATAACTCGCGAAGATTTCACAAGTGATGAGTAAGAGTCTCACCGTTATGTTCCTGGCGTAATTTTGGACGTTTGGGAAAATTTTTACTTTTTCCTCCGGGTAATTATTTTTACCCTCCGGTGTTATTTGAAGCATTTGGGAGCTCCAATTAATAAAAATGCAGTTGAGAGAAATGATCAGGACATCGGATATGTCCTAGATATGAAATAACATGGAGAGGCAAAACGGACAAAAGAGTCGCTATTTCGTTTCTTAACGGCTAAGAAAGACGGCTTAGGAATGCCCATTTTACGAGATAGCTATGGATTAATTATCCCGATAATATTCCGAATTTTAGACTCCAATTTCATAAAGTATGGAGACCGACAAATATGACCGCGTTTCATTAAATGTTCTAAATAAACATTATATATATATATATGGTGTGGTTCCCATGAGAACACCCCTAATGTGAGAACATGAGAACAATTGTACACCGTTGGATGTGAGTATTAAGGGTTGAGATTTAGAGTAGATATCAAAAATAATAATAACTACGAATAATAATAATTAGGAATCCAACAATAACTACGAATAATCCACTCAACCTACAATAACTCCGAATAATACATTAAACGATATGGCACATTCGTAACAAAACTGATAATAATTACGAATCTGTTCTCATGTTCTCACGTTAGGGGGTGTTCTCATAGGATCTATACTCTATATATATATATATATATATATATATATATATATATATATATATATATATATAAACTTACACTGCAAGATTGAAAAGGTGGTGCACAGCCGACTCTTTCATTCATCTTTTACCAAACTTATATATATATATAATATATTATATAATATATACATATTGAAGGTGAAAGTCGGCTGTCCTCATCTTCAACCTCATATGCAATTCAATTGCAATTTCAGAGTATCGTTTGAACGAACCTTCGACCCATCTTCGATCTCTTATACATCCTCCACCTTTGATCCATTTTCAAATCCGCTTGTACCAACGAGTCCCTTATCTTATTCTCTTCATCCTGCTACAAATTTATTTTCCGTTTGTTAGATTTTTGTAAAGCTTCCGTTTACCGCTATCGGAACGCCGACGGACCACCGCAAGTCGTCAAATGTAAGGTTTCATACCGCGCTCTTACTTCCCGTATCGCTAGGAGTCTGGATCTTCTTCCGGTTCGTATATCGGGTTAGTAACGAATAAGTTATGAATTTATTCGTTTTCAGTATTGCGGGTTAGTATAAATTGACCTTAAGTTGGTTAAAATGGATAATTGGAATTTCCATTATGCTCATTACATTATTCTGGTAATTATGGGATTTTAGTTGGTGATGATATCATGAGTTGAATTTATGCCCTGATGTGGCTTTTAGGTTTAGCATGTTGTTCGAGGTTATAGGATGTATATGATCCCTATGGATCCCTTTGGGTCTAGGTGTGACCCTTTGTTTGATAAGAGATATGACATCTCTTTATGCCTTGTCTATAGGCTGTGTTGTTCCTCCAGTGTGGAGGTGATCCAGTTGTGGTTGAGCTTTATACGAGGTTGAGGTAAGTCCGTAGGACTTACTTAGCTACCATCCCTATATTGGGTGTTTGCATGAGTGGTGTGTGCTTTATATGTTTGCTATGATAGCATGAGTTGTCGTTTTTATCGACCTATGTTCTATTGACTGCCCCACTGCGTGGCTGTGATAACCTTTCCCTTTCATCCCGCCGTGGAGTCTGGGAGGTTCTCTGATGTCAGGCCAGACCGGTTTACAGGAAGGGCGCAATCCACTCCCATAGGGTACACGGATTGTGTGACCGATACTAGTACGGCTGGCTAGCAGGCTCAGAGGCGAGGATGTATCGGTCCTCGTGTCACCTAGTTTCATATATACTATATCTATACTATTTGAGTGAATGACCATTATATTGAGATGAATAAATGGGTAAATGAGTGAAAGCATGCTGATATGTTTATCTTTCCCTATGTGTGATTGTGCTTATGCATTACCTCATATATGTATGGTTAGCTAACGGTTTCATACCGTGTTGTAGTTGTTTACAGGTTAGGCGCTGCTGAGTGATCTGAAAGGGTGACAGGCCGAGGACCCACGTACATTAGGTGGTTGGTTTGGGTTTTTTGTGTTCCCCTCCTACGTGAGGACGATGTCTTGTTTTCCCTCCTGTGTGAGGATGTTGTTTATACTCGGCTATGTTGTCTTTACCTTTGGGTTCTACTGTTTATGTCGTTTTATGTATTTGTTTTATATCTGTCAGTGCCATGTTGTAAGGTCCAGTGAACTTGTTGTCAGGCTAGGGTCAGGATCCATTGTGAGATCCTAGCCCAATGTGGCATCCCGAGTCCCGCGGATTCGGGGTGTTACAAAAGTGCTGCATAACGGTTTTACTAACAAGTATTCTTTTACCTTTAAAGATAAACTTGTTACTCTTAAGCCTATGACTCCTATACAGATTGCGGAAGCTTTTGAGAAGAAATCAAGAGAACATGTCCAAGCAAGCAGCGGTTACACCGAGACGATGTCGGCCAAGGGAGGAGTGCTTTCTGCAGCCGCCAAGGAGGCCGACGCCATGGGCAACCTCGCTGCAGCAAGGACCGCGGCCAAAGGCAAAGCAATTGCAGCAGCCGTCCAGCCCCCACCGAGGACATTGCTCGCAGCCAAGAGGGAGTACATCACATATTACCTACCTCTCGATGTTGCGCTCGTGTGTTTGTGTAAAGGGCTGAATTTGGTAAGCAACTCGACCCTAGTTGATTTACCCCATAGTATTTTAGCTATCTTGGATGAGTTTGCAGATGTGTTTCTGGATGAAATACCCCCCGAGGCTGCCACCATTTCGGGGTATTGAGCACCAAATAGATCTTATTCCCGGAGCTACTCTCCCAAACCGACCCGCCTATAGAATGAACCCGGAGGAGAGTGAAGAGATTCAAACACAGGTACAAGAGCTCCTTGATAAGGGATACATTCGAGAGAGACTTAGTTCTATGGCGGTGCCGGTTCTCCTAGTCCCTAAGTGGCTATCATCAGTTTCGAATGAAGAAGGGCGACGAATGGAAGACGGCATTCAAGACCAAGTTTGGGCTCTATGAGTGGCTTGTTATGCCATTCGGCTTGACTAATGCTCCCAGCACATTCATGCGCCTCATGAACCATGTTTTGAGGAAGTTCATAGGGAATTTTGTCGTTGTCTACTTCGACGACATACTCATCTATAGCCGTTCCACAGAGGAGCATGCGGATCATCTCCGTCAGGTTGTTTCTACTCTTAGACTTGAACACTTATATGCTAATATTTAGAAGTGTGATTTCTACACAAATGAAGTTATATTTCTTGGCTTTGTAGTGTGTGTTCAGGGGCTGCGAGTAGATGAGGAAAAGATCAAAGCTATTCGAGATTGGCCAACCCCGACGTCTATTGGTGATGTGCGCAGCTTTCATGGATTGGCTAGCTTTTATAGGCGATTTGTCAGAGATTTCAGTACCATAGCCGCTCCTCTAACCGAGATCACTAAGAAGAATATACCATTCGTGTGGGGGAGGCCCAAGAGAGAGCTTTCGAAAAGCTCAAGTGGATGTTGACCAACGCCCCATTCCTTGTTCTCCCGGACTTCACTAGGCCATTTGAGGTGGAGTGTGATGCGTCGGGTATAGGAAATGGTGGAGTACTTATGCAAGAGGGCAAACCCATCTCCTTCTTTAGTGAGAAATTGAAATGTCCAACTCTAAACTATTCTACTTATGATAAGGAGCTTTATGCATTGTTTAGAGTGCTTAGGACTTGGCAACATTATCTTTGGCCTAGAGAGTTTATATTGCATGCTGATCATGAATCATTAAAACACTTTAGGAGCCAAGATAAACTTGATAGAAGGCATGGTAGGTGGATGGAGTTCATTCAAACATTTCCTTATGTGTTTAAGTACAAGAAAGGAAAAGATAATGTAGTAGCTGATGCACTTTCTAGTAGACATGTTTTGCTAACTACATTGGATGCTAGAGTTCTTGGCTTTGTTTACATTAAGGATTTATATGCAAAGGATGATGATTTTGGAGAGATTTATAAAGATTGTGTGGAAAAAGGGGTTGTAGATAAGTTTTACTTGTTTGATGGCTTCTTCTTGTTTAGAGTTGATAAAGTGTGCATTCCAAAGTGTTCTCTTAGGCTTTTACTTGTGGATGAATCTCATAGGGGAGGTTTGATGGGTCACTTTGGTAGAGATAAGACATATCATATGCTGCATAATCATTTTTATTGGCCACGCATGCTTAGGGATGTTGAGAATTTTGTGAAAAGATGCTTAGAATGCTTGGAAGCAAAGTCTAGAGTCATGCCCCATGGTTTGTATACCCCTTTACCCATTCCCGCAGCTTCTTGGGAAGACATTAGTATGGACTTCATTTTGGGGTTACCTAGGACTAAGAGAGGAAGAGACTCTATTTTTGTGGTGGTAGACAGGTTCTCTAAGATGGCACACTTCATAGCTAGTCACAAAACGGATGATGCCACTAATGTTGCAAACCTCTTCTTTAGAGAAGTAGTTAGGCTACATGGAGTTCCTAGAATGATGAGGGACCATCCGAGCTAGCATCTCCGGAGTATGAGGGAGCTATCACACGTTCCCGAGCTAAGAAGATTGAGCATGAGACCGAGGGCTTGCTGTTTTTATTGGCTACAAGTGTTCATAACGAGGCTTGTGATAATTGATGGGGGAAGTTGTTGCAATATAGCTAGCACTGAAATGGTAAACAAATTACAACTTCTTATATTTTATCACCCTAGGCCATATAAACTACATTGGATGAATGAATGTGGAGAACTTAAGGTCAATAAGCAAACTAAGGTCAATATAACATTAGGATCATATGAGGATGTTATTACATGTGATGTTATGCCTATGAATGCTTGTCACTTGTTGCTTGGTCGTCCATGGCAATATGATAGGAAAGTTGTCCATGATGGGTTTTCTAACAAATATAGCTTTGAGTATAAGGGTAAAACTTTAACACTTAAACCTATGACACCTTTACAAATAACCGAGTACTATGAGAACAAGAGGGTAGAGGAAGGAACCCCTCCCAAGCCTAAGATCACACGGCCTAAGAGTAAAGAGAATAAAACCCATCAAACATTGTTAGTACAACCAACAAGTAGCTATCTTGAGTCTAGGAATGAATTTGTCACTAACTATGCTTCTATTGATGTGCTAATGATGAGTTTGTGTAAATCTCTAGTGAATGTGCCTCATGACTCTACGAACCCACTTCCTAGATCTATTCAAGGGCTGTTGGATGAATTTAGAGACGTTTTTCCTTATGAGATTCCAGCCGGCTTGCCGCCCATTAGGGGCATTGAACACCAAATAGATTTAATACCCGGAGCTACTCTTCCCAATAGGCCCGCCTATAGAATGAACCCTACGGAAGCCCAGGAAATTCAGAACCAAGTGCAAGCCTTGCTAGATAAGGGGTATGTGCGGGAATGCCTTAGTCCTTGTGCCGTTCCCGTTCTGCTAGTACCCAAGAAGGATAATACTTGGAGAATGTGTATTGATTGTAGAGCAATCAATAACATTACTATCAAGTATAGACACCCTATTCCCCGTTTAGATGATATGCTTGATGAGTTACATGGAGCTACAATTTTCACTAAGATTGACCTTAGGAGTGACTACCATCAAATTAGAATGAGGGAAGGGGATGAATGGAAAACAACTTTTAAAACAAAATTTGGTCTCTATGAGTGGCTAGTAATGCCTTTTGGCTTAACTAACGCTCCTAGTACTTTCATGAGGTTAATGAATCATATTTTGAGACCTTATATTGGTTTATTTGTTGTAGTCTACTTTGATGACATTCTTATCTATAGTAAGACTTTAAAAGAGCATGAAAATCATTTGAGAGATGTGCTTGCTACATTGCGTATAGAATACTTGTATGCTAATATTCAAAAATGTGATTTCTATACTAACCGAGTGATTTTTCTTGGTTTTGTAGTAAGTGCCAATGGCTTGCAAGTGGATGAGGACAAGGTGAAAGCAATTAATGATTGGCCCACTCCTAGGACTGTTGGTGACGTGAGGAGCTTCCATGGCTTAGCTACCTTCTATAGAAGGTTTGTGAGAGATTTTAGCACCATTGCAGCCCCAGTCACGGCTTTGACCAAAAAGAAGGTTCCTTTTGAGTGGAATGAACCGCAGCAAAGAGCTTTTGATGAGCTCAAAAGACGCCTCACCCACGCACCACTACTAGCTCTATCGGACTTCGCTAAACCCTTTGAGGTTGAATGTGATGCATCCGGCATTGGTATTGGTGGCGTCCTTATGCAAGAAGGTAAGCCTCTAGCTTTCTTTTGTGAAAAATTGAAAGGTGCATGCTTAAACTATTCCACTTATGACAAAGAATTGTATGCCTTGTTTAGAGTACTCAAAACATGGCAACATTACCTTTGGCCTCAAGAGTTTGTTTTGAAAACCGATCATGATTCACTTAGACACTTTAGGAGCCAAGATAAGCTAGATAGACGTCATGGTAGGTGGATGGAGTTCATAGAAACTTTTCCTTACATTATCAAGTATAAGAAAGGAAAGGATAATGTAGTAGCGGATGCATTGTCTAGGAGATACACTTTAATCACCACTTTGGATTCTAGGATGCTAGGTTTTACTTACATTAAAGAATTATATGTGGATGATGCTGAATTTGGGAAGATATTTCATAGATGCACTACTCAAGGCCCTTATGATAAGTACTTTGTGTTTGAAGGTTTCTTGTTTAAGGTGGATAAGATTTGCATACCTAGATGTTCCCTTAGGATCTTATTGGTGGAAGAAGCCCATAAAGGAGGTTTAATGGGGCATTTTGGGAGGGACATATCACATGTTGCAAACTCACTTTTATTGGCCTCATATGTTAAGGGATGTAGAACACATGCTGAAAAGGTGCATTGAATGTCTTAAGGCCAAAGTTAGGGTACAACCCCACGGGCTGTATACACCCTTACCGACGCCTAGTTGCCCTTGGGAAGATATAAGTATGGATTTCATTGTTGGACTACCTAGGACTAAGAAAGGGATGTAGAACACATGCTTAAGAGGTGCATTGAATGTCTTAAAGCCAAAGCTAGGGTACAACCCCACGGGCTGTATACGCCCTTACCGACGCCTAATGGCCCTTGGGAGGACATAAGTATGGATTTCATTGTTGGACTACCTAGGACTAAGAAAGGAAGAGATTCCATTTTTGTGGTAGTAGATAGATTCTCTAAAATGGCACATTTTATTCCATGTCATAAAACTGAAGATGCATATAATATTGCTAATCTTTTCTTTAAGGAAATAGTTAGATTGCATGGAATACCTAAAACTATTGTTAGTGATAGGGATGTCAAGTTTTTGAGTTTCTTTTGGAAGACACTTTGGGGAAAATGGGCACTAGATTACTATTCTCGACATCTAGTCATCCCCAAACAGATGGGCAAACGGAAGTCACCAATAGGACCCTAACGACCCTCCTTCGAACCATGTTGAAAGATAACTTAAAAGAATGGGAAGACATGTTACCACATATTGAGTTTGCTTATAATCGCACCATGCATTCTTCCACTTCGTTATCACCTTTCAAATGTGTTTATGGATTTAACCCTTTAACTCCTTTGGACTTATTACCGATTCCTCGAAAGGATCGAGTAGCTTTTGATGCTTGGGAACAGGTGGACTACATTAAGGAACTTCATGCTAAGACCAAGGCTGCACTTGACAAGAAAGGCATTGAAACTGCAGCTCGGAATAACAAGGGACGTCGGAAAATGGTTTTCCAGCCCGGCGACTTAGTTTGGCTACATCTAAGGAAAGAGCGGTTTCCGACAAAACGCCATTCCAAACTAGCACCACGAGGTGATGGACCATTCAAAGTCTTACACCGGATTAATGACAATGCATATGTGTTGGACTTACCGGAAGAGTATGGAGTTAGCACCACTTTTAATGTAGGAGATTTGAGCCCATATGAAGGAGATTCGGAACAAGATGAAAATTCGGGGTCGAATTCTTTCCAAGAAGGAGTGGATGATGTAGAACCATCACATGGAAGCTATCAAGGTCCCATTACTAGAGCAAGAGCTAAGGAGATCCAAGAGGTTATGTCAAGGGAAGTGCTATTGCTTGACACAATGCGTGAACCATTGTATTTCCATACATCATGTGTTAATCTTTTGATGAATGTAGGAGCAAGTGAACCAATGCAGCCCGAGACCATGCCAACGTACTCACTTCCCATGCAGCTCGAGGAGACCATGCAGGCTGCTGTTGCTCACGTCCAAGGCAGCCCACGAGCAAAGGAAGGAGATGCTGCTCACGTCCAATGCAGGCTAGGAGATAAGGCTGTTGTTCACGCCAAAGCAGCCCATGCTCACGCCCAATGCAGCCCATGCTCACGCCCTGTTACTCACGCCAATGCAGCCCATGCTCACGCCCAATGCAGCCCATGCTCACGTCCAATGCAAGCCCAAGAGGAGGTTGTTGATCATGTCAAAGGTAGCCCAAGAGGGAGGCAAGCAAACACGTCCAATGCAGCCCAAGGAGGGAGCCAGCCGATCACTTTCAAAGAGGCCCAAGAGAGTAACAATTCAGCTCATTCGGATCATCATTTGGGCTCTTTAAACACATCCAAAACACTTATGGATCTGTTGAACAATGCAGCCCATTCGGACAGCCCATTTGGCTCTTAAAAAACGTCCAGCACACTCAGCTTGCACTCCAAGGATAAGTTTGAATAATTCAGCCTATTTTTGTGCTAAAATAGTTGTTTGTTAGGTTGTTAGCTACATTAGAGGAAGCTCTCTTATTACCACCTTCCCGCTAATGTTTTCAGCTTTCTTTTCTTTATTTTGTCTAGATAAAAAGAGTCTATAAATAGTCTCTTTTAGGCTGCAGATTAGCTACGTTATTTCCCATTGCTAGAATTGCATTTGTAATCATTTTCATAAAATCAATCAAAGAACAAGAGAGTTTTTGGTTGGCATTGCTGTTGTTGCTTGGCTGAGCTTGTTTGTGTCAAACCGCCTTCGGATTGGTGCTTCGAGCCTTCACGAGTCCCTCTTTGTGCTAGTCCAGCAGGAGCTAGTGTAACGTTGTATTGGAGATGGGTCTAGGGCAGTCACGATTGGGGTTTTGGCTCTTCAGCCTTAGTTCCTTCATTTGCTTTCTCTTTGGTTCTTCTCTCACCTTCCTGCGCCATTCATCATCTTCGTTTCACTCCGCCTACTGAATTCGTCTCATTCAGTCCATTTCGAGATCATTGTGCCTAGATCGAATCAAACACGGATTAACACCGTATCATGGAGCTAGATCGTAGCATTGGCTACAGTGAGAGAAGAAGGGAATTTCTTCTAGTTTGTATCTAGGACTCTTTGAAGCTGATAATAGATAGTTAGATCCTAAGATTATACCCTGGGACGGAGAGTAGGCTATTTAGAGTCGAACTTCATAAACATATCCTCGTGTCAATCTTTTACATTCCGCACTATATTTCGCTATTGTGACTAACTTTGTTTTGCAGGAGCACGAAGTCAAGGCCCTTGAAAGTTGTTTCAAAGCCCTTGAAATCAAAGTTTCACTAAGAGCACAGATCGACATCAAGGGCCTCGAAAGGAGTTTCAAGGCCTTGAGATTTGGTTTGCAAAAAGTTCTCATACTCTATTCAACCCTCCTTCTAGAGTATCTTTTAACTTATTTACTTCACCTACCGGTTCTTCAAGCCTAAGCATAAGAAATGCCCCAATTGTGTTACCAAGCCTGTTTGGAGTGTTATTGTGTGTAATGACCTTATTTGCAATGAATTGGCTTGCGTTAGTAATGAATCTGAGCACACTTCAAGCACAAGTTAGATCTCAATTGGATAAACAATAAGGTTAACAAGAAGAAGAAGTTATCAATTGTACCAACTGTGCTCTGATACCAACTGATACGGGGTTAATCCGTGTTTGAGTCGATCTAGGCACAATGATCTCGAACCGGGCTGAATGAAACGATTTCTGAATGCGGAATGGACGTAGGTTGATGAATGGCGCAGGAAAGGTGAGAGAAGAACCAAAGAGAGAGCCAATGAAGGAACCAAGGCTGAAGAGCCAAAACCCCAATCGTGACTGCCCTAGACCCGTCTCCAATACAACGTTACACTAGCTCATGCTGGACTAGCACAAAGAGGGACTCGTGAAGGCTCGAAGCACCAATCCGAAGGCGGTTTGACACAAACAAGCTCAGCCAAGCAACAACAGCAATGCCAACCAAAAACTCTCTTGTTCTTTGATTGATTTTGTGAAATGTTTACAAATGCAATTCTAAGCAATGGATTTAACGTAACTAATCTGCAGCCTAAAAGAGACTATTTATATACTCTTTTTATCTAGACAAAATAAAGAAAAGAAAGCTGAAAACATTAGTGGGAAGGTGGTAATAAGAGAGCTTCCTCTAATGTAGCTAACAACCTAACAAACAACTATTTCAGCACAAAAATAGGCTGAATTATTCAAACTTATCCTTGGAGTGCAAGCTGAGTGTGCTGGACGTTTTTTTAAGAGCCAAATGGGCTGTCCGAATGGGCTGCATTGTTCAACAGATCCATGAGTGTTTTGGATGTGTTTAAAGAGCCCAAATGATGATCCGAATGAGCTGAATTGTTACACTATTGGGCCTCTTTGAAAGTGATCGGTTGGCTCCCTCCTTGGGCTGCATTGGACGTGTTTGCTTGCCTCCCTCTTGGGCTACCTTTTGACATGATCAACAGCCTCCTCTTGGGCCTGCATTGGACGTGAGCATGGGCTGCATTGGGCGTGAGCATGGGCTGCATTGGCGTGAGCAACAGGGCGTGAGCATGGGCTGCATTGGGCATGAGCAGCATCTCCTTCCTTTGCTCTTCGGCTGCCTTGGACGTGAGCAACAGCAGCCCGACTATCACAAGAGTGTGAGCGGAAAAAGGAGTGAAACACTTGAGAGGTGTTTTGATTTCTAACCTTAACATATTTCAGTGTTTGCTTTTCTTTGTGACAATGTCTACCCATAGCCGTGTTTCAACGATGAGCCCCGAGCCGAAAGATCCGACAACGTACAGCTTGTTGAAGTAAATGAACGACAACATTGCCGCTTTGACCACTCGGATGAGGGCTCTAGAAGCTTGCCATCCCTTAGCTTCAGATTTTGAGCAAGGAGACCATTCACAGCAGCAACCGCAGCCCCGAGGTCCTTTGCCCAACCAACAAACCGCATTTGAGGCTGCTACCATGGCGCAGCGAGGCAATACAACGCAGGAGCTTTTGCAGCCGCCTCTTCAAGGCCACCCGGGTCACCAATATGGGTATGATCCTCGTCCCAACTCTCCTTTACCTAGAAACGTTTTCCTTCCCATTAATGTAGGAATCGGGAACCCGAACAAGACGGGATTGGTAAGATAAAGGTGAAAATCCCCGTCTTCGAGGGCAAGTGTGATCCGGGTACATACATGTTGTGGGAGACCAAGATAGAGCAAATTTGGTTCTGCCACAATTTTCCCGAGCACAAGAAGGTGCTCTTATTTCGTGGGATAAGCTAGTACAGGAAAGGAGGCTTGCTCTTGATCCCCCCGTTGCTACTTGGGAACAAATGAAAGCAATGACGAGAGCTCGGTTCATACCTCACCATTACCATAGGGAGTTTCGGCAACACCTTGAGAACTTGAGGCAAGGCAATCTGAGCGCCGAGGAAACCTTGAATGCCATGCGAGTTGCAATGGCCCGAGCCAATGTGTCGGAGGATGAAGAGGCTACGATGGCAAGGTATCTTAGAGTATTGCATCCTTCTTTAGCTAACGAGGTGGATTTGTTTCCATATGGTTCTATGACAGAATTGCTACATTTAGCGATAAAAGTGGAAAGGAAGTCCAAGAGTAGGTACCAAGGAGCGAGATACAATGCACCAAACGCAGTGAACAAGTGGAAGAACTCGTCCTACGGAAAGGAGAACACCGCTGCGAAGGGAGGAACAGCCGCTGCACAAGGAGCCGACGCCACTGCTAGGCGTGGTGCCTTACACTCCGGTTCTTTGTATCCTCCCAAGGCCAACCCGGCTGCTCCTTCGGGATCCAAGCTAAGTAACTCTAACCCCCTTGTGCCTAATGCTAATTCTAGAGCTAGAGATGTGACTTGCTTTAAGTGCCAAGGTAAAGGGCACATGATGAGAGAATGTCCAAACAAAAAAGTCCTTATAATCAATCATCTAGGTCAATATGAGTCGGAATCCGACAATGATGAAAATGAATTTGACAATGTTATTGACAATCTTGTTTTTGATAATGATGATGATGAGGATATAGGGTATGAAAATGGGGAAACTTTGATAGCTAGGAGGACTTTACACTTACAACCTACTCCTTGTGAAGATAATCAAAGAGAAAATCTATTTCACACTAGATGCTTAGTAAAGGGGAAGGCTTGTAATGTTATAATTGATGGTGGGAGTTGTTGCAACATAGCTAGCACGGAATTGATTTCTACATTGCAAATAACAACTTTCTACGACCCTAGGCCTTACAAGCTACATTGGATGAATGATTGTGGGGAGCTTAAGGTAAACAAGCAAGCTAAAATTCACATTACCTTAGGATATTATGAAGACACTATTCTATGTGATGTGGTTCCAATGCAAGCTTGTCATGTTTTGTTAGGCCGACCTTGGAAATATGATAGGAAAGTGTTGCATAACGGTTTTACTAACAAGTATTCTTTTACCTTTAAAGATAAACTTGTTACTCTCAAGCCTATGACTCCTATGCAGATTGCGGAGGCTTTTCAGAAGAAATCAAGAGAAGTTGTCCAAGCTAGTAGCGGTTACACTGAGACGACGCCGGCCAAGGGAGGAGCGCTTTCTACAGCCGCCAAGGAGGCCGACGCCATGGGCAACCTCGCTGCAGCAAGGACCGCGGCCAAAGGCAAAGCAATCGCAACAGCCGTCCAGCCCCCACCGAGGACATTGCTCGCAGCCAAGAGGGAGTACATCACAGATTACCTACCTCCCGATGTTGCGTTCGTGTGTTTGTGTAAAGGGCTGAATTTGGTAAGCAACTCAACCCTAGTTGATTTACCCCATAGTATTTTAGCTATCTTGGATGAGTTTACAGATATGTTTTTGGATGAAATACCCCCCGGGGCTGCCACCATTTCGGGGTATTGAGCACCAAATAGATCTTATTCCCGGAGCTACTATCCCAAACCGACCCGCCTATAGAATGAACCCGAAGGAGAGTGAAGAGATTCAAATACAGGTACAAGAGCTCCTTGATAAGGGATACATTCGAGAGAGCCTTAGTTCTATGGCGGTGCCGGTTCTCCTAGTCCCTAAGAAGGACAACACTTGGCGGATGTGTGTTGATTGTAGAGCTGTCAACAACATCACCATCAAGTACCGTCATCCCATTCCCCGCCTTGATGACATGTTGGATGAGCTACATGGAACAACTACCTTCTCCAAGATCGACCTTAGAAGTGGCTATCATCAGATTCGAATGAAGGAGGGTGACGAATGGAAGACGGCATTCAAGACCAAGTTTGGGCTCTATGAGTGGCTTGTTATGCCATTCGGCTTGACTAATGCTCCCAGCACATTCATGCGCCTCATGAACCATGTTTTGAGGAAGTTCATAGGGAATTTTGTCGTTGTCTACTTCGACGACATACTCATCTATAGCCGGTCCGCAGAGGAACATGCGGATCATCTCTGTCAGGTTGTTTCTACTCTTAGACTTGAACACTTATATGCTAATATTAAGAAGTGTGATTTCTACACAAATGAAGTTATATTTCTAGGTTTTGTAGTGTGTGCTCAAGGGCTGCGAGTAGATGAGGAAAAGATCAAAGCTATTCGAGATTGGCAAACCCCAACGTCTATTGGTGATGTGCGTAGCTTTCATGGATTGGCTAGCTTTTATAGGCGATTTGTGAGAGATTTCAGTTTCATAGCCGCTCTTCTAACCGAGATCACTAAGAAGAATAAACCATTCGTGTGGGGAGAGGCCCAAAAGAGAGCTTTCGAAAAGCTCAAGTGGATGTTGACCAACGCCCCATTACTTGTTCTCCCGGACTTCACTAGGCCATTTGAGGTGGAGTGTGATGCGTCGGGTATAGGAATTGGTGGAGTACTTATGCAAGAGGACAAACCCATCACCTTCTTTAGTGAGAAATTGAAAGGTCCAACTCTAAACTACTCCACTTATGATAAGGAGCTCTATGCATTGTTTAGAGTGCTTAGGACTTGGCAACATTATCTTTGGCCTAGAGAGGTTATATTACATACTGATCATGAATCATTAAAACACTTTAGGAGCCAAGATAAACTTGATAGAAGGCATGGTAGGTGGATGGAGTTCACTGAAACATTTCCTTATGTGATTAAGTACAAGAAAGGAAAAGATAATGTAGTAGTTGATGCACTTTCTAGGAGACATGTTTTGCTAACTACATTGGATGCTAGAGTTCTTGGCTTTGTTTACATTAAGGATTTATATGCAAAGGATGATGATTTTGGAGAGATTTATAAAGCTTGTGTGGAAAAAGGGGTTGTAGATAAGTTTTACTTGTTTGATGGCTTCTTGTTTAGAGTTGACAAAGTGTGCATTCCAAAGTGTTCTCTTAGGCTTTTACTTGTGGATGAATCCCATAGGGAAGGTTTGATGGGTCAGTTTGGTAGAGATAAGACATATCATATGCTGCATACTTATTTTTATTGGCCACACATGCTTAGGGATGTTGAGAATTTTGTGAAAAGATGCTTAGAATACTTGAAAGCAAAGTCTAGAGTCATGCCCCATGGTTTGTATACCCCTTTACCCATTCCCGCAGCTCCTTGGGAAGACATTAGTATGGACTTTATTTTGGGGTTACCTAGGACTAAGAGAGGAAGAGACTCTATTTTTGTGTTGGTAGACAAGTTCTCTAAGATGGCACACTTCATAGCTAGTCACAAAACGGATGATGCCACTAATGTTGCAAACCTCTTCTTTAGAGAAGTAGTTAGGCTACATGGAGTTCCTAGAACCATTGTTAGTGATCGGGATGTGAAATTTCTTAATTACTTTTGGAAGACTTTATGGGGTAAGCTAGGTACTAAGTTGTTGTTCTCTACCGCTAGCCACCCTCAAACGGATGGTCAAACCGAAGTAACTAATAGGACTTTAGGGACACTTTTAAGGGGTGTAATTAAGAAGAATTTGAAAGAGTGGGAGGATGTGTTACCACATGTTGAGTTTGCATATAACAGGACCATCCATTCTTCCACTAACATGACCCCTTTTATGTGTGTATGGTTTGAATCCCTTAACCCCTTTTGATCTTATGTCGTTACCTTCAAAGGAGCGAGTAGATTTCAATGCAGGTAAACAGGTTGAGTACATTAGGGGATTACATGAAAAGACACGGTTGTGCTTGGAGGAGAAAGTCACTCGGACCGCAGCTAAGGCAAACAAGGGACGGAGGAAGTTGTTGTTTGAGCCCGGAGATCTCGTGTGGTTACATCTTAGGAAGGAGCGCTTCCAAGAGCTGCGAAAGTCCAAGCTATCACCTAGGGGTACCAGTCCTTTCAAGGTGCTTCACAAAGCCGGTGACAACGCTTATGTATTGGATCTTCCGGAGGAATTCGGGGTCAGTCCGACCTTCAATGTTAGAGACCTCAGTTTGTTCCCACCTATGGATGTAGAGCTTGAAGATTCGTGGACGAATCCTTCCCAAGAGAGGGGGAATGATGAGGGACCATCCGAGCTAGCATCTCCGGAGTATGAGGGAGCTATCACACATTCCCGAGCTAAGAAGATTGAGCATGAGACCGAGGGCTTGCTGATTTTATTGGCTACAAGTGTTCATAACGAGGCTTGGCTCCTAAGTAAGCAAGAGAGCAACGACGCCAAGGCACAGGACTCGGCCAGCACCGCACATGACGCCGCTGCTCCTCCCCACGTTTCCAGCACCGTTCCATGTCTCTCATTGAGGAATGAGGCTTTTTAAGGCCTGCTTAGTGATTGTGTGTTTTAAGTAGCCCATTGGGCTTAATTTCCAGATTTTATTATGTCTTTTGTTTAAAGAGCTGAAACTATTTAAAGGCTCTTTTCATTACTTTTTAGGTAGATTATTATTGGTGAAAAACACTTGTTTTCAGATTTCATCTTCAATCAAAGGCGAGTTTTGATTGAAGAGTTATTGTGATCAGATTTGGCTTAGTTGTTTCGCGTGTGTCAATTGCTCTCGGGTTCTTGGTGTTCGTGAGATTCCATAAGCATCCTCCTCGTGTTGTCGAAGTTCTAAGTCGACTGTGTGAGGTTGTAAGGGGCTGAGTTCGTTGCATCGTTCTTGGTGGTTCTTGATCTCAAGATCAAGGGTTTCCACGTCGTTTGTGTCGGGTTCATCTACATCGTACTTTCCTTTAATTTTTGTACCTTCGTTTTCAGTCTAGCGTCTTCTTGTTCCTTTTATTCGTAGGTCATGCAACACACGAACCCTAGCCGGCTGTTTGATCTTGTCGTTCTGCGTCTTTCCTTCCTTCCGTCGTCTAGATCGAGCCAACGTCGGGTCTACCCCGTATCACAAGAACGGGAGTTACTATAGAGGAAACCGCTAGGGTGGCTCGACAGGCACCGGGGCCGCACTACAGAGGCGCGGGGGAGGAAATTGTGATAGCAACCACTGCTGGGTTTCTCTCGACAGAAACATCTCAGCAAGGGATTCAAAGCTCGAACCTTTGATCCTAACCACGTCAAGACTCAACCAAAAGATCCTGAGAACAGCAACACATCAACAACGGGGATGCAAACAAGAATCAAGGTTCAAACTTGATTCTTGGAGAAGAAGAAAAGGAAGAACAAAAGAACAAAACAAAACAGAAGGAAAAGGCATGCAACAACTACATGAACGTGATGAAGAACTCAGAGGGGAAGACTTACACGTTCAGCAAGATCATAGGGGAAGCAAGGGAAGACGATTGCAGCTTCAGGGTTGAAGGAACGTAAGCGAAAATGAAGGTACGGAAATTAAAGGAAAGTACGATGTAGATGAACCCGACACAAACGACGTGGAAACCCTTGATCTTGAGATCAAGAACCACCAAGAACGATGCAACGAACTCAGCCCCTTACAACCTCACACAGTCGACTTAGAACTTCGACAACACGAGGAGGATGCTTATGGAATCTCACGAACACCAAGAACCCGAGAGCAATTGACACACGCGAAACAACTAAGCCAAATCTGATCACAATAACTCTTCAATCAAAACTCGCCTCTGATTGAAGATGAAATCTGAAAATAAGTGTTTTTGGGATTCAAAGCTCGAACCTTTGATCCTAACCACGTCAAGACTCAACCAAAAGAGCCTGAGAACAGCAACACATCAACAACGGGGATGCAAACAAGAATCAAGGTTCAAACTTGATTCTTGGAGAAGAAGAAAAGGAAAAGAACAAAACAAAACAGAAGGAAAAGGCATGCAGCAACTACATGAACGTGATGAAGAACTCAGAGGGGAAGACTTACACGTTCAGCAAGATCACAGGGGAAGCAAGGGAAGACGGCTGCAGCTTCAGGGTTGAAGGAACGTAAGCGAAAAACGGGAAGAAGGATAAAAGACGGAAATATATAGAGGCGGGATGGAAAGATAAAAAGGAAGGACGTCTAGGGTTAAGAAGGGGATAAGAAAACCGGCCCATAAAAAAAGATTAGATATTCTATCTATGGAAGAAAGATAAAACGAACGAAAATAGATCGGGCACAATTTGCAGCAAATCCACAGGGGCGGATTGCCTCAACCGCAAAGGCGGCCTATTGTCACCGCGGGGGCGGTGACAGACCTCAAGGCCGCTGGGGCGGTGAAGGTCAAAGTTGGGATCTTACACCACTAAGCTCGTCCAGCATATCATCCAAACGGGGAATGGGATGTTGATACTTGATAGTAGTATTGTTAATGGCTCAACAATCAACACGCATCCTCCAAGTGTTGTCCTTTTTGGGAACCAAAAGGACGGGAACTACACATGGACATCGACTCTCTCGTACATAGCCTTTATCCAAAAGCTATTGAACTTGATCCTGAATCTATTGACTCTCTTGAGGGCTCATCCTATAAGCGGGTTAATTAGGATGTGAAGCTCTTGGAATGAAATCAATTTGATGCTCAATGCCTCAAAAAGGTAGAAGTCATACACGAATCTCATCAAAAAAAACTTCACAAAACTCATCTAAAAGCTTAAGAATGTTTTGAGGTAAGGTAGCCTTGACTTCATCACTCAAAGTCACAAGGATTTTCCATAGACTCATAAGAACAATATCCAAAAGAACATAATCATCAATAAAGTCCCTTTTGGATGCTAAAAGAACTCGATTAGTCTCAGTACAAGGAATCTCGGTAGTAATGTCTAGTGAGATTTGGTCACTAGGCTGAGATTTTGATGAACTAGGACGAGATCTGGCACTAGAATGAGAATCTTGTGCACTTGGGCGAGATTCTGGTCATCTCGGGCGAGATTTCGTGTCTTTGGACGAGATTTCTTCTCTAGAATGTGTTTCTCGTTCCTTTTGTTTGTTGAAATCTTGATTTAAGGGTGATTGTGCGTCCATTAAACTGAAATGAATGCTTATTAGTAAATCCATCATGCTTGACTCTTCTATCAAATCGACATGGACGAACTAATAGAATATGATATGCTTGCATGGACAAAACATCACACACAATAGTATCCTCATATTTGTCTAGGAACTCTAGCTTGCCTATTCACTTTCATTTCACCACAATCTTTCATCCAATGTAACTTATATGGTCTAGGATGGTAAAATGTAGTAATTGGCAATTTATTGACCAATTCATCACTAGCAATATTACAACAACTAACACCATCAATAATCATATTACACATCTTTCCTTGAACAAGACATCTAGTATGCAAAAGGTTCTCCCTTTGGTATCCTTACATGGGGCTATCTTAGCATGCAAAGTTCTTCTAGCAATCAACGAATCACTATGCTCATAATCAATGATATCATTGATATTACTATCATGTTCATGCAATGCATTAGATGTGTATGATCATTATCATGCTCTTCTTCACTTTCATATTGTCCAAGTTGATTTAAAAATAAAACTCTTTTATTAGGAAAATCTTTCATATAATGACCTCTACTTTGACACTTCAAGCATACGATATCTTTAGAGCATAATGTAGCCTTAGAAGTGTTCCCTTTATTATCCTTTGAAGGCTCATTCATAAAGCGATATGATGTAGGCTGAGATGAGGTTTTTTGGCCTGTTGGATCGGAATTCGGCTTTTATTCCCGTCTTTCTGGAGATCTCAGCCAAAACTCGGGCGAGATTTTCTCTACGAGGCCGAGATTTGTTCTTTAGTTTCCACGAAATCGTTCCTTGGCTCCTTCCTTTGACTTTATTTTCTACCTTAATAGCCAAATGCAAAATATTTGTCATATTAGCATAGGAATAATAATCAATTTCATTAGTTAATGATGGATGCAAAATTTGTAAAAAAACGAGCCATAATAGACTCCTCATCCTCTTGAATGTTGGCCTTGACCATTGCCATTTGCATAGCGTTATAAACTTTTTCCACGCTCATGGAACCTTTCTTAAGGTTCTCCAACCTTTACGTTATTTCCCCAACATAATATTGAGACACAAATCTTTCTCTCATAATGGCTTTTATTTCCTCCCAAGTGTTGATGTCCGGATCTAGTGTTCTTCTCCTTTCTTTGATAAGGTGATCCCACCACACTAAGACGTATCCTTAGAATTCGAACGTAGCAAGTTGGATCTTTCTTTGCTCACTAAAGTTATGGTAAGACCAAAGCTGTTCGATTTTATTCTCCCATTCCATGTAGACGTTCGGATTGCATTTGCCTTCAAAACTTGGAATCTTGACCTTCACTTTGCCAATTTTATCATGCTCATGGTGAGGCCTATAAGGTTATAAGTCACGACCTCTCCTAGGACGATGTTGAAGTCTAGGATAGTCTCTTCACATACCTTCGTCATCCTCTTCTTCCAGTTCCTAACATTCATCAACAAAATCCGGAATGTTAGGTGCATGGAAGTTAGGAGTTGTATGTCTCATACCTGGCCCTTGAGGGAGTCTTGGAGGTAAACCGGGGGATGGTGGCATAGGTGGATTATATGAACTTTCACCCATGTCAGTATCCAATCTCGGGTGAAATATCGGCTTATTGGGGCGAGATTCTAGGCCGAGATTTATTCTCTGGGGGGAGTTTCTAACTTGCTCATCCTTTCGTTCAGGATGGAAATTGTGGATGTGGTGTCTTGACTTAAGGCCATGAGTTGCTTAAGCATATCCATGGCTTCTGAGCATGAGGAATCAAGTGTATGTCACTCTCGAGGGCTACAGTGTTTAGACATCTATGCAAACACACAAAGTAACAACAAACTTGTGATGTTAGTGAAAATGAAGGTTTCTTACTTGTTTTCTCTCACACTCACACTGTGTTGTGAATCTCAAGCTAATTTGATGTAATTGTCTTGGATGGACTAATACTTCTTTACAAATCGTTGACTAGCGTCAACTAAAACTCTTTGGATGACTTAAATAGTCAACTTGATTCGGAGAAAAGTTCTTGCGTTGGAAGATAGTCAACGTAAACTTGCTCGAAGTCTCTTCACACAATTGACACAAGGTCGAAAGAATATTGCAAGTAGACACAACTAGTATGATAGAAAGTATAGATACTAACTAACACGCCCAAAGAAATAGACTCAATGTGTTTAGAGTATAAAGAGGCACAAATAGGCACACAAGAGATTAAGAAGAGAGTTTTTACGTACCTTGAACTTCTGCGTTTAGAGAGAGAGATAGTCGGGTAGGTTTAGTTATTAAAAAGATATGGTTTTTGGCTATGAACCGGATCAAGGATGGTATGAAACTTCTTATCTTGATGTCCTCTTGAACTTGGCACCCTTGAATTTCTCAACTTTTGCCTCAAAAATTTTTGATAAAATCGCAACAGTAGCAAACCGAGACCCAAATCTCGGGCGAGATTTTATGACAGGGGTCGAGATTTTCTTTTCATTGATTGTTGAAGATGATCATTAAATATTATTTGGGTTATACTCCTCTCTTGTTGCCTTGGGGATCCCTTCTCAATTGGATCGCAACAACTCGTACTCGACAGGCCCTTTTCCTCAACTTTAGGTATGTGAGAGGATAAGAAATGACGGTGAAAATATGGTAGGAAATCTTCAGTTTTGGGCTTTCTTGTGGACCTATGTGATTGGTAGATTGATATTATATGGCTGATGTAGGTGGTTATATAAAGGGATCTTAAATAAGATATTCGGTTAGGATTTGAAAGATATGATAAGATCTGACCTACTAAATAAGATCCTAACAATAAGGTAACTTGTAGATCTTCTTCATTTTGGATTTAGTAGATGGATAAAATCATATTTGACTCAAATTTATTATGGATCTCACTAGAATAGGGAGAAAATCTCAATACTTGTTTACCAAGCAACGTAAAATCTCGGGCTTGAAGGAACAATTGCTGTCGAGATTCGTTGGGGCATAGGACAGATTCGGGTTTTGGTTGGCTTGTTTTTGGCCATGGCTTCTCTCTCTTCTCCAGTAAACACAAGTCAACGCACGATAAATTCAAATAATCCCGCAAAGGATAGATACAAAGAAAAGACTCGGTTTTTATATGACTTAAAGAAGAATCTAATAATAATACTCAAACCTTTGTCGTATGGATGAGTTGAAATTTAATCAGTTAGCTCTAATACCACTTTGATGTGGGGTTTATGCCGTAGTTTTCTGATCTAGACTGAAGTTCACGAAGACAATGACAGAGGAAATCTCGGTGCGAAATCTCGGGCAAGATTTTGGATGAACTAGCCGAGATTTCCTAGTGGTGATGAAAAAGTGTATAAAACTCAAAGGAACAGAACGTGGTTAATATGGAAAGATAATGGATAGATAAGAAGATAGATAATGGACTAAAATTGATGAAAATATAGGAAGTTACGAACCAAGGTATTCTTGCAAAGAGCCTTGACTAATGGATCAAAGCCCGTTGATAAAGAGCTTACCTTAACCCTTCCTTCTTTAATCTTACACAAACCTTCTAAATAAGACAAGCACAAGGAGAGACTAGTTTGACTAGTAGCACCAATCTTCAATTAGCACACACAAGAACAACCTATCAAGGACTCACAACGATTCAATCTAATGCTCTCTTTTTTATTGAATGAAATGAATAAAACACAAACTTCGTAAGCGAAGCAACGAGTATCTCACAATATTGTGGGAATAAATCAAATTAAATCTATCTATGAATCTCGACTTCTATGGCTATTTATAAGAGAGATTCTTCTAGAAAAAAAAATAAAAGATAATCTGAAAAGATAGGATCAAAAACCAAAAAGATACTTTCATAATGTTTAGATCTTTAAAGGTATTATAATATCCAAAACATAACTATAACTAATAAGATCTCGATTGGATCTTATAGATCCCGACAAACACCAAATCTCAGCCTAAATCTCGGGCGAGATTTTGTCTCAGGGCCGAGATTTCTTCATTGGTTCTCTTAAGTCTCGTTCTAACCACTTTACTTGATTCCTTGATCATCTTTACTCTTGTAAGGTCCTTCCAAAGTAGACAAAGTGTTACAAAAAGAAGACTTAGACATAAGTGAAGTCTCTTTAGGTGTACATGTTGCCAATAATCTAGCAACCTCTTCATGGATGACCTTTGAAGAAGACAACTTCTCCTTTAATTATTTTGCTCTTACTCTAGTGATAGGTCCTTTGTGAGGTATTGGGGATGGTCCCACATCATTTGCACTCCGTGAAAGTCTCGCTTGGTTTTGGGAAATCTCGCTCAGTTTTGGAAAATGTAGATATGAAGTCTTTAGCATTGCTTAGTTGGGATGACTTTTTCTTTGAAGACTTTCCTCTATCTCGTGTCCTCTCCATCTTTTGTCAACCTCGAGTGTTCTTCGCCTTCTCCCATGGAATATTTGTTCCGAATTTTTTTGGATCTTTTTTACTTTTTTGGTCATTTGCTTGTAGTGTTTATCTCTTGTTTTTGTCACTTTTTGCATGATGGTTTGTCCGTTTGCCGGTTTTCAGCCTCTCGATACACCATGTATGTTTGGTGTACTCGAGCATCTTACCTTGTTGATAAGAAAAGAAAAAGTTATTTGTTATTGATAATATATTTTGGAAAATTTTAATTTTGTTGATGTGCCAAATTTATATTATTATGGTTATTATTATTACAATTACTTTCATAAAATAGTTTCAAATGAATATATCTTACGACTAATAAAAAAATTATTAGTTATCATCACCATGACCAAATATTTATTAAATAGAAAAAATATATATATTGCTAATTTGTCATCATTTTAAGATAATAATATATTATTATTAATACTAAACTCTAACTTATTATAGCTAAGGATATTTTTTTATCATACAAATTTTTTTTATATAATTATTTAAACAAGTTTTGTTTGATAATGTGATTAGTTTATATTTTAAAATAATTTTAGTTAAAAAAAAATTATAATATGACTTTTAAATAAACCACATTTTAAAAAAATTTTATACATTATATTTTAGAATTGAACCACCTTAATTAATTTGAGGTAAACTTGTAAGTCAATGTTTCATCATATTCACCAGAATGTCGTTATTTACTTAGTTACTAAATTCAATACTTAACTATCATAAAAAAAAACATTCATTGTTAGTTTTTAATATGGACAAAATTATTATATTTGAATCTCATATAAAATATGGGTACTAAAACTAGTATGTATTAAAGTAGAAGACGTGTGAGTGACGTGTTCACGTTGATTTTGCTTAACTGGTGTCGATAGTTAATGCCACACAATTATTGGTTTTAGTAATTTAAACCATCCACATAATTATTGTTTTTGAAAATTTTGTTTTACTGTCTTAACCAAGCTCTTATCAATGTGATGAGCTACTGTCTCCGAGACTTATGATTCTCACGAAGCCTTATTTGACGTTGCCATTCAGATTTAGGTTATCACCAAATTTTAGTTGTCACTGAGTCATCATCAATTTTTATTTAACAATGTCACTAAAGTTTAGGATTTTCATCGAGGTTTAATTATTGTTGTCATGATACTTTAATTAACGTTTGATGAAAATAAGTTGATGACAATAATATTTCGGTATGGGTGCTAATGATATTTTGGTATCGGTAAAATAATATTTTGGTGGTGGCGGTGATAATAATAGTTTTGTATTGATGAGGATAATAATTTGGTGACAAAATTTGAATTTTTATTTGTGTTTCACTTATTGTATTATATTTTTTTTTACTGTTAATATCTTTACGTGAATTTATCAACAATAGATAGAGCATTAACACTAGTGGGAAAAAAAAATTATCTCCACTCTCTGATTCTTTATACCAAACATCAATGTCATCTTTTTTTTCAAAACAAGTTTTTATACCACCAAAAACAAATTCAAAATTTCTCCTACATTCATCTCTCCTACTTTTTTACCTACCCCATCACATTCTCTCTCCTATATTTTTTCAAAATTTTATTTACGGCTTAATAAATAATAACTAATCAAATACTAACTATTAAGATATTGCATAAACTCTTAATTATTATTGTTATTTTAGTTAAAAAAAATTTTGAAAGAATTTGGCCTACTAGGCCTTTTTAATTTTTGCTTTTAGTAAATGTACCCATATATTTTTACCACTTTCATTTAATGGTAGGTAAAACTAACTGACCCTTGTATTAAAAAAAATATTTGTTATTTAATATGTAAGTGTAAGTTTTAATTTTTAATTACTGAATTTGTTTTTTTATTTTCTTTTATTAATTTTTTTTCTTTTTTATTTTTTTCTTTTTTTTTATTTTCTGGAATGAATTTTTTATACCGGAATTTTTCACATACCGAAATTTTCACATACCGGAATATTCACATACCGGAATTTTCACATACCGGAATTTCACGTATCACATACTGGAATTTCACTTACCGGAAGTGCCTTGGATCCCCAACTTGCTCATACACAAAAAAAACATACATATTCTTTTAATAGACTATTTTGCTATAAATTATTATTATATATATATATATATATATATATATATATATATATATATATATATATAGATTTTAGTTCAAGTGAGGAGAGAGCTTGTAGATAGGAATTAGGAGGGATGTAAGCCATTGGATGGATTTAAATCAAGGGCTCTCACACGCTCATCATTAATGGCATTTTTGTAAATTGACTTGAAATCTGGAAAAATACCCTTACGTTCAAAATAGTTATAGTTGTTCATACTTTTATATGTCATTGTTCATGTTTTTATACATCGGTGTTCATAGTATTTTTATTCATCAAAGTGTCATGTCCATTTATTTTTTTTTGTTCATTTTATAATGCATAGATGTTCATTTACAGTATATAACCACAAAAAATAAAAAAAATCATCACAAAACGTTAAAAGATGATCATAATATGTTATGTATGTGTCAAAGTTATAGATAAGTCATTGATGTTCATACTTTTATACATCATTGTTCATGTTTTTATTCGTCAGTGTTCACACTTTTGATGTCATTGTTCCGGTGAATATTATAAACTATTTTTCTATAAGGCATTTTGCCGAACAGTTTGCGTGCACACTAAAAGGAGCATATAGATTATTCAATTGGAGCTATTAGACCAACTCAACATATGTATATACATGTAATTTCTCAATCAAACTTATCAAACACAAAATGATTCAAATAAATTTGATTTCGAACACAAACATCAATCATAATGAAACATAAACCTTAAGAATGGAAATATAAACAGTGAGAGTAGAAATTCAAATAAACAAAACCTGAATCGTCTTATATTTTTTTGATTTAACAATTTTTTATGTAATCGATCTCTAAATATTATAAACACGATTTTAAAGAAAAGTATAATTTTCAAAAAAATGAACATCATATTATAAACACCATAACTTTAAAAAAAATGAATACATACTTGTAAAAAAATGAGCATCATATTTTATTAACATGATTTGAAAGAATAGTATAATTTTCAAAAAAAAAAACTCCAAAAAAATGTTTTAAAAAAAATACAAAAATGAACAATTAATGTTGGAAAAAAATGAACATTTATTGATAAAATATGAACAATGACTCTTTTAACAACGAACACATATTTATAAAAATATGAACACCAATTTTTATTTAAAAAGAAAATCTGGACAAAAAAAGTGTAATAGCTAGGATTTCCGAATTCTAATTAATGTTGATTAACTTAATCGTTGATAGTAATTGACATATAACTTGCGAAGATTTCCCAAGTGATGAGTATGAGTCCCACCGTTATGTTCCTCGCGTAATTTTGGACGTTTGAGGAAATTTTTACTTTTTCCCCCGGGTAATTATTTTTACCCTCCGGTGTTATTTGGAGCATTTGGGAGCTCCAATTAATAAAAATGCAGTTGAGAAAAATGATCAGGATATCGGATATGTCTTAGATATGAAATAACATGGAGAGACAAAACGGCCAAAAGAGTCGCTATTTCGTTTCTTAACGGCTAAGAAAGACGGCTTAGGAATCCACGTTTTCCGAGACAGTTGTGTAATAATTATCCCTACAATATTCCAGATTTAATGTTCCAATCTTGAGAAGTTTGGAGAAAGAGGTTCGACCCGCGTTTGGATCGGTTAAAGGATAATTATCGACTTTACTAAAGGATAATTATCGTCTTCACTATAAATAGCGGAAAATCCTTTATTAATTCATTTCCTTTCACGTTTTCTCGTAAAAGCTCTGATTTCTCTTAACCTTCAAACTCAGATCTACTCTCCGTTTCTAATCCGATTTCAATTCCGTTTGAGTTTCTGGATTCCTCTCTTCATTCTCTTCATAACGGTACCGAGTTTCTGCATTTCCGAGTATATGGAGGGCGGGTCGAGCATATATGTCACCAGGACGGTTCCGTCGCTCAAATTCCGATGAATTTGATGCTGTCCATGCGTAGCCTGCGTCGTTGTGATTCCGAATCTTCTTTCAGATCGTCAATCGGGTTAGTAACGAATAAGTTATGAATTTATTCGTTTTCCGTACTGCGATTTGGCCTAAATTGAGTTTAGGCTTGTCAAATAGGACAATTAGAAATTCCTTTATGGTCGTTATATTATTCTGGTGATTATGGGTTGTTTCTTTGATGAAATCTGATGACAGGGGGTTTAGAAATTGCCTGCGGGCAAAACGTTATTCGGGCGAAATCTAATTAATTAATTAAAGGTTAATTAATTAAATTAGGATTAAAATTGAGATTGAGGAATGTTGATTAGATACTACCTTGAGATTTGAGGAATTGTGAGCTATGTTGAGATATTGAGGTTTAGTTGGTTGTGAGGCTCATAGATTGAGTATGATCCTTATGGATCCCTTTGGGTCTAGGTGTGACCCCTTTGATGAATAGAGGTTGATATATCTCTTTATGCCTTGTTTATAGGCCGTGTTGTCCCTCCAGTGTAGAGGTGATCGTGGTTGAGTTTGTACGAGGTTGAGGTAAGTCCGTAGGACTTACTTAGCTACCATCCCTATATTGGGTGTTTGCATGAGTGGTGTGTGCTTTATATGTTTGCTATGATAGCATGAGTTGTCGTTTTTATCGACCTATGTTCTATTGACTGCCCCACTGCGTGGCTGTGATAACCTTTCCCTTTCATCCTGCCGTGGAGTCTGGGAGGTTCTCTGATGTCGGGCCAGACTGGTTTACAGGAAGGGCGCAATCCACTCCCATAGGGTACACGGATTGTGTGACCGATACTGTACAGCTGGACATTGTACTCAGAGGCGGGGATGTATCGGTCCTCGTGTCACATACTTTCATCTATCTATATATATACGGTTTTTGAGTGAATGGTTATTATATAAAGATAATAAATGGGTAAATGTGTGATAGCATGCTGATGTGTTTATCTTTCATGATTGTGCTTGTACTTATGCATTACCTCATATATGTATGGCTAGCTAACGGTTTCATACCGTGTTGTAGATGTTTACAGGTTAGGCGCTACTGGGTGATCTGGCAGGGTGACAGGCCGAGGACTCTCGTACATTAGGTGGTTGGTTTGGGGTTGTTGTGTTTCCCCTCCTGCGTGAGGATGATCTTTTGTACCTCCTATGTGAGGATGTCGTTTTATATACTCGGCTATGTTGTTGTTTACTTTGGGTCGTACAGTTTATATTGTTTTATGTATTTGTTTTATATCTGTCAGTGCCATGTTGTAAGGTCTAGTGAACTTGTTGTCAGGCTAGGGTCAGGATCCATTGTGAGATCCTAGCCCAATGTGACATCCCGAGTCCCGCGGATTTGGGGTGTTACAGAGTTGGTATCAGAGCCCAGGTTGACAACAATGGCACTTGCTACTTGCAATGAGGTTTGATAGGTAAAATAAACAGAGCCCACATGGGATCTGACGTTTTCAAAGGTTTTGGTTTTAAGTGTGGTTTTGGGATAGAATGTACGAGAAGTCGTCACCTCTGCCATGGATCTCTGCAGCATAGATATGTATATATATATGTGTGTAATATGGATTATGTGGATGTATTATATACATATCGATACCTATGGCACATATATATAGCCTTATAAGATTAGGTGCGTATATCCTACAGATGACTCAAAGTAGAGTAGTATTTGTAGTGGGATGAGGTAGGGGTACACCCCCTCTTCCTCCAGTGGTGATAAGTCAGGGACTAGTTTCCGCTGTTGTTTTGCCCATGGCAGAGAACGAGTTTGAAGAGGCTAATCGTGTCTCCATGAGTAGATCCAAGTTTCAAGAATATATGTAACAAGTATATGAAGCGGTGATAGCGGGTAGATCCACACCGGATTTACCAACAATTGTGAGATCAACTGAAGCTTCTGGATCCGGAAAGAAGTAATGGACTGAATCAGTTACTGGAGAAGCAAAGATGATGAATGGGGAACCAAGTCCAATATCAGGACAATCTAGTGATCCTTTGGCCATGAAGATGACTAGCAAGGAACTACAGTGTTTTAATTGCGTGGAAGTTGGGACACTAGCGAGCTGTGTGCCCAAAGGCTCCCATCATATGCTTTACGTGTGGTAAAGCAGGGCATAGAGTGAAGTTTTGTCGACAGGGCAAGGCATTGCCTTTATAGGTTCCCTTGAAGAGTGAGATCATTCCAGGTGGACGATGAAGGTCGAGTTACCCTTCAGTTGCACAGGTTGCAAGGATGTGATGATTATATTTCAGTTGTGGCTATCCAGATCATTTGCGTTCTGTGTGCCCTTTGGCACTGATAGCTTGTTTCACTTGTGGTGAGTTAGGTCATCTAGCCTTTTCTATTAGCACGGTGGTGTTTCTTCCCAGCAAGACCTTCCTCTTTCCGATGCAGAAAGAGTGGAAGTGGAGGCTATTGTAATGACCTCAGTGATACCTGAGGAGCATGGATCTGATATTGAGTGATGATATGTAGTGGAACTACGAGTGTTAGTTGTTATAGGTACCATTCTCGTTAATGGTTTACCTGGTGGAGTTTTGCTTGTTGTGAGTGCTATGCACTTCATGTCTTTCGATGCATGCGTTAATGGTTGACTTTTTGTATATAGTAGAAGGTGGATTTTCCTTTACAAGATTACCTTTTTGGGTCTAAGATACCCGTGAGATGCGTGTTTGTTCCCTTATTTCAGGGACCCGTGTATGGTTGTAGACTTCTTTGTCATGTCGTAGGTGCATGAGGAAGTCATTATGTGTATGGTTTGGATGAATAGATATCATGTGGTGTTAGCTTTTAATAGTAAGACTATTATACTCTTTACTGAGTTGAGTTAAATAGAGGTCTTCTGAGGTTAAGACGTTTGAAGAGACGGGTTTGTCATCAGGATTGTACGAGCAGCGAGCTGATAGCACAGGGATGTGACACCTTCTAGTTTTATACCATAAAGGAGGGAGATAGTCCAACAGTTGAAGGTATTCCAGTTGTTTATGAGTTTATAGACGTGTTACTGAACCGTCTAGTTGCCACCTCAGCGGAGTGTGGACATTGTTATCGAGTTGAAGTATGATACAAGATTGAATGAGAAAGCCACACTATATGGTGCTTGTTGAGATATTGTACTAATAACTTGAAAAGTTTACTGAAACGGGTTACCCTAGTGGGTTCCATGTTCCGTATTGACGACCTGACGAGTTAACTTCAAGAAGCAATTATGTTTTCGGGATTCCTTTATGCTCAAGATATCCCTAGTCATGGATGAGAGAGCAGCATGTGTATGAGATAGCATCCCATACCCGTTATGGACACTACGAGTTTGTAGTGATGTCATTTGGGTTGACGAATGTTTTAGTAGTTTTTATGGAGTTGATGAATAGTATCTTCATCGACTTCCTTGATTAGTTGGTGGTGGACTCCATGGATGACATGTCGGTATACTCTCATAGTAGAGAATAGTAGACCGATCGTCTGAGGACCGTTCTACAGATTTCGAGAGATAGAGGGTTGTATGCTACGCTCTCTAAGTGTAAGTTGAGATGCCAGTGGTAGCCTTTTTAGGCCATGTTGTCTCCACCAGTGGGATCATGGTTGACCTGGCGAGAATTAAGTATGTTGTAACATGGGAGATACTAATGAACATTAAGGAATACGTAGTTTTCTCGGCTCAGCCGATTGCTACCAATGCTTTGACGAAGGATTTTATATGATTATGTATTCATTTGCGAGTCTTTTGAGAAGACCACCATAACTGCGTGATGAAAGCAGTGTGTCTATGTTCTGAAGAGTTGAGGAGGCATTTGACCTCTGCTTCCATTCTGTTGTAGTTAGAAGATTTTTGGGATCCCGTGATTTACGGTGATACATCCCAGCTAAGTTTGAGATGTGTATTACTACAAAGGAGTAGGGTTATTGATATGTGTGTTTACAGCTGAGAACATATGATGAGAACTACTCGACTCATGATTTTCATGTCAGATTTCTATAGATTATAGAAATCTGAAGTATATTTTATGCAACAGGGGTTGAATAACCGCCAGTATTAAGAGCTTAAGTTGATCAAGACTTTGACTTGAAGATTTCATATCATTCAGAGAAGTTCAATGTTGTCGCCGATAACTTGAATGGAAAGACGCTCCAAGAGAAGATGATTGTGAGACTGATAGTTCAACCTCAGCTTCAAAGAGATCTAGCTTGGCTAGTTGGACAATCAGTTCCTTGATAAGGATACCCATTTATACCTCAGAGGTTCTACCTGGTCTGTTGGATGAGGTCCAACAGAAGCAGGAGACCTGCCGGGCCTTGACAAGGTTTAGAGAAAGGATGTCTCGTACTGAGGCACAATAGTTCTCCATAGGAGTAGATGGACTGATGAAGAGTCATGACCGCTTTTGTGTTCCTGTTGATGCAGATGGAGACAGAATATTACGTATACCCATTGTACGCCTTATTCAGTACATTCAGGTACGAGTAAGATGTACCACGAGATGAGACGATTATATTGTATGAAACCGATATAACCAGATTTGTGATACAGTGTGTGACCTGTTAGCAGGTCCAGATAGAGTATTTCCGATCTAGAGATAAGCCCCACCCACTACCAGTGCAGTAGTAGAATCTGGGAGGACATCTCTATGGACTTTTTTATGGGATTGTGACCCAGTAGAAGATTTATGTTATCTGGATTGTTGGTAACAAATTAATGAAACCGGCACGTTTCATTTCTATCAGAAGGACGTGGCTAGTGAATGAATTGGCTGAGGAGTACACTAGACAGATAGTGAGACTCCATGGTATACCGAGAACGATCATTTCTGATCGAGATGGATGTTTTTACTTTCAGATTTTAGGCAGCAGATTCAGACTGCTTTGGGGACGAGTCTGTATCTAATGACTACACTTCACCCCCTGACAGATGGTCAGTTAGAGAGGATCATCTAGATCTTAAAGATCTATTATAAGTTGTAAGTCGAATGGGAAACGTGGATGGTTATATTACCTTCCATTAATGAGTTTATTATATAACAATGAAGGACGTGCATCTTTCTGGGATGGCCCTATGAAGCAATATATATAAACATAGATGTCGTATATCCTTATGCTAGAAGTGATCTAGCAGTAGTAGTGGAATAACACCTGACCAGATTCAGGATTTTATAGTTCAAGTAACGTTGATTGAAGGAAGAATGCTGGTTGTACAGAGTCGCCAGATATTATATGTAGACAAGAGGCGTTAACCTCTAAAGTTCAAGCGAGAGTTCATGTCTGGCTGTAAGTATCTCAGCTGTGAGACGTTAGACGTGTTAATATGGAAAGGGAACCGAGTTTCCAATATGATGGTTTATGTGAGATCGAACAGTACGGAGAAGGTAGCATGATGTTTATCTTTGCCTCTGAGATTAGAGGATATCCACCCAGTGTTTCATATGTCTCAACTGAGGAAGTATATACTAGACTCGAGACACCTTGTGAGTTACGATGATTTGATGGTTGAGTCCAACCATACTTTTGTTGAGCATTCGATTACATTCTTGGAATGAGATATGAAACGCTTGCATTCGAAAGACATTCCCATATTGAGGATATGATGGTCGAGATGAAGACCTGAAGAGGCTATGTGAGAGACTGAGGATAGTGTCCTGAGGAACTATCCAGAGTATATGTTAGGACATACCCATTTGTGGGAGCACGAGTAGATCTTAGTGCTATCTTGATGAATGTTGTGCTTATGTACTTATATGCCTTGATATGTTAGTCTATGCTAGTTGTGATGTGATTTATGATCTTAGTAGATCTTGATGTGCTAGCGTGATGTATGCTATAGCTGGAGATGATTACTTCCTCCACGCTACCCGAGTATGATCATATTTATAGCTAGAGATGGTTCTTTCCTCCATGCTATTTGAGTGGGATTAGGATTCAGCTGGAGATGGTTCTTTCCTCCATGCTACCTTGATGGACATAGTTCAGTGGAGATGTGATTCCTCCATGCGATGTATATGTTTATGGGTTGGCTAGAGACGTATTTCCTCTATGCATGTGATATGTTTTGGCTAGAGATGTGCTTCCTCTATGCCTTGTGATGTGGTATGGCGAGAGACGTGATTCCTCTACGCCTTTGGGTAGCGTTATTACCCTGTTTCCTGGAGTGATGATTCCTCCATGTTTATACTTGAGGTTATAGATTGTTATAGGTTGTGATCTTTGGAACGGAGATGTGATACCTCCGATAGAAAGAGTGAGAGTTATACCTCGGCGTATGGGTCCGAGAGAATTTGGGAATTGTTCAAGTTTCGGGACGAAACTTTTTTTTTAGGGGTGTGTGATGTAATAGCTAGGATTTTCGAATTCTAATTAATGTTGATTAACTTAATCGTTGATAGTAATTGACATATAACTTGCGAAGATTTCCCAAGTGATGAGTATGAGTCCCACCGTTATGTTCCTCGCGTAATTTTGGACGTTTGAGGAAATTTTTACTTTTTCCCCCGGGTAATTATTTTTACCCTCCGGTGTTATTTGGAGCATTTGGGAGCTCCAATTAATAAAAATGCAGTTGAGAGAAATGATCAGGACATCGGATATGTCTTAGATATGAAATAACATGGAGAGGCAAAACGGCCAAAAGAGTCGCTATTTCGTTTCTTAACGGCTAAGAAAGACGGCTTAGGAATACACGTTTTCCGAGGCAGTTGTGTAATAATTATCCCTACAATATTCCAGATTTAATGTTCCAATCTCGAGAAGTTTGGAGAAAGAGGTTCGACCCGCGTTTGGATCGGTTAAAGGATAATTATCGACTTTAATAAAGGATAATTATCGTCTTCACTATAAATAGCGGAAAATCCTTTATTAATTCATTTCCTTTCACGTTTTCTCGTAAAAGCTCTGATTTCTCTCAACCTTCAAACTCAGATCTACTCTCCGTTTCTAATCCGATTTCAATTCCGTTTGAGTTTCTAGATTCCTCTCTTCATTCTCTTCACAACGGTACCGAGTTTCTGCATTTCCGAGTATATGGAGGGCGGGTCGAGCATATATGTCACCAGGACGGTTCCGTCGCTCAGATTCCGATGAATTTGATGCTGTCCATGCGTAGCCTGCGTCGTTGTGATTCCGAATCTTCTTTCAGATCGTCAATCGGGTTAGTAACGAATAAGTTATGAATTTATTCGTTTTCCGTACTGCGATTTGGCCTAAATTGAGTTTAGGCTTGTCAAATAGGACAATTAGAAATTCCTTTATGGTCGTTATATTATTCTGGTGATTATGGGTTGTTTCTTTGATGAAATCTGATGACAGGGGGTTTAGAAATTGCCTGCGGGCAAAACGTTATTCTGGCGAAATCTAATTAATTAATTAAAGGTTAATTAATTAAATTAGGATTAAAATTGAGATTGAGGAATGTTGATTAGATACTACCTTGAGATTTGAGGAATTGTGAGCTATGTTGAGATATTGAGGTTTAGTTGGTTGTGAGGCTCATAGATTGAGTATGATCCTTATGGATCCCTTTGGGTCTAGGTGTGACCCCTTTGATGAATAGAGGTTGATATATCTCTTTATGCCTTGTTTATAGGCCGTGTTGTCCCTCCAGTGTAGAGGTGATCGTGGTTGAGTTTGTACGAGGTTGAGGTAAGTCCGTAGGACTTACTTAGCTACCATCCCTATATTGGGTGTTTGCATGAGTGGTGTGTGATTTATATGTTTGCTATGATAGCATGAGTTGTCGTTTTTATCGACCTATGTTCTATTGACTGCCCCACTGCGTGGCTGTGATAACCTTTCCCTTTCATCCCACCGTGGAGTCTGGGAGGTTCTCTGATGTCAGGCCAGACTGGTTTACAGGAAGGGCGCAATCCACTCCCATAGGGTACACGGATTGTGTGACCGATACTCGTACAGCTGGACATTGTACTCAGAGGCGGGGATGTATCGGTCCTCGTGTCACATACTTTCATCTATCTATATATATACGGTTTTTGAGTGAATGGTTATTATATAAAGATAATAAATGGGTAAATGTGTGATAGCATGCTGATGTGTTTATCTTTCATGATTGTGCTTGTACTTATGCATTACCTCATATATGTATGGCTAGCTAACGGTTTCATACCGTGTTGTAGATGTTTACAGGTTAGGCGCTACTGGGTGATCTGGCAGGGTGACAGGCCGAGGACTCTCGTACATTAGGTGGTTGGTTTGGGGTTGTTGTGTTTCCCCTCCTGCGTGAGGATGATCTTTTGTACCTCCTATGTGAGGATGTCGTTTTATATACTCGGCTATGTTGTTGTTTACTTTGGGTCGTACAGTTTATATTGTTTTATGTAGTCAGTGCCATGTTGTAAGGTCCAGTGAACTTGTTGTCAAGCTAGGATCAGGATCCATTGTGAGATCCTAGCCCAATGTGACATCCCGAGTCCCGCGGATTCGGGGTGTTACAAAAAGGTGACGTGACATGCCACATGTCACCACCCCGGCTCTCCTCATTCCTATCTGTAAGGGTCCTCCTCACCGGAACTGGACCCTATATATATATATATATATATATATATACAAAATTTTACGTATCGGAAGGCTGAATCAGTCTTGTAAATAGATTACACTCAATTCAGCTCCAATCTTACAAGTTGCTTATGTCTTTTGACTTCTCCCTGTTGCTGATTTGGAAGATGTGATCATAGCTGGCTTCATCATCCCATTTTAAATTCGAATTCAAAGACCTAACTGGTAGCAGAATCTCATGTACAAGAATCATTTAGCAATGCTGAAATTAAAGAATCATTCAAGTGTTGCTGATATATATTAACTTTGGCTAGACTTCATTACTAAGCTTGAAACAACCTGCCAAGCCCATGTACAAGAATAATTTAGGGGCCCGTTTGGAAGCACCGTGAATCATTCCCGGTAACGGAATGATTCCGAATCAATCAAAAACTACGTTTGGTTAGAGGTCTTTTAACATACAAAATAATCTCATCCATTCCATTTCATTTCTCTACCCTTATTCGATTCCATTCCGTTTCCATTCCACCGCTCCAACCAAACGGGCACTAAGTGTTGCTGAAATTGAAGAATTCAAACAGGTAGCACGCCATTCCTCTATTCCACAGCTCCACTTGTTGTCAAGTTTCCTGCCCCTTTCCCCAGAATTACACAATTCATATTCATCTACGTGATATTGTGACAGCCACCTCACCTTCACCCTAAATTCCTACTTATATATATCAACTGTGAGTTTATAACAAACAACTCACCCGAATTTCCTTACCAAATTCAATGGCACTTGTTAGAGAATGCCGCCAATTGAAAAAAAATTATGTAATTCAGGCATAGTTGGTGCATTTGAGCTCTACACCAAAGGGTTTGGTTCAAAGATGTTGGCTAAGATGGGTTATGTAGAAGGCGGTGGCCTGGGGAAGGAGGGTAAGGGAATGGAAGTGCCGATTGAAGTGATCCAAAGGCCAAAATTTCTGGGTCTTGGAGTGAAGTTTTCTGAGAGCGGCGACATAAGCTCAATTCCTCCCAATTTGGTAAAACGAGATAGCTCGGGTACGGCTCCACCTAGATATGGGAGAAGAGACAGCCCCGGAGCTGCAATTGGAGCGGTCGAGATGCACACGAATGGGTTCGGATCTAAGATGATGGAGAGGATGGGTTTCCAAGAATGAATGGGTCTGGGAAGGGATCCTTGGCATACGAGAAGTTGAGGGAAAGAGGAGAGCAGTTGCAGTGACGAAGAAGATGACGGTATAAAAAAAAGGGTCTATTTGTAACGCCCCAATTTTTGGCGCGTTTGCGATATTTTTTTCCGGATTTTATCGATATCTTTTAGCTTAAATATTTTTAAAAGGGTATTTTTACAACGTAAATATTTTTCCCGAGTATATTTAAATTTTGGATACGTTCATGTTTATCCGTTTTATATTTTTTCGGAAAAAGTCGGTAAGTCTTTCCGGTTCCGAAATCCCGAGTCCGAGTGTTTCGATCGAGTTCTTTTCCTTTTTATTTTATTTAATTTTCTTTTCTACCTTTACCCTCTCTTCTCATTTGCGTGTTGAAGCTTCTTTTGTCTGCCTTGCAGTCTTGCACGGTTGAAAGAGCCCTGCACCCTAGCTGACTTGACCCATCGTTAACCTCACTTTCCCCTCTTTCTCTTTCATTTTTGCCTTTGCCCAGCTCTTGATATGTTGCCGTGTTGTCTCAGCTCCTTGCAAGCGACTGAAGCGAGAAGCTCTCTTGCGCCATCCCTTCATCTCCCGCTGTATCGAGCAAGCCAGTGAAGCCACCCCTCCACCATCTGGAGCAACACCAACCGGCCCTCTTTGGCTCTCTATCTATAACCCTCACCCTCTGTTTCTCGATCAGCACCAAGACCTCCACTCCTGCCTTACCTTCCCTCAGTCAAGCCGCCGGGAGAGCATTGGTGTCTCGTCGCGACCACCAACAACCACCACACGCCGCCATCCCTCTGTTCTCCTTCCTGGATCGAAAAAAAACAAGAGACTGACCTCTCTGTTCTCTCCCGCAAGCAGTAAACCTTAACCTGTAAATCTCCTCTCTTCTGCCCTCCTTCTCGACTCTCTCCCTCCTCTGTGTCGAATTGCAGGCAACAATTCTTACCAGCCCTCCCCTGACCGGAAACTCGCCCTGCAGTTTGGTACTCCGTCAGTTGTCAAGCCACCAGGGGAGCCGGAGAATCCTAGCCTCGCAGTCGCCGCCTTAGTCCTTCGAGAAGCCCGTCGGGAGAGCCCTTGCAAGCCAACGGAACCACCGCCTTTGTCAACTGCCGCCTCACCTCGCCTCGCCTCGCCTCTGGATAAGCCGCCACCCCTGTCATTTTCCCCTTCCTCAGCAAGCGCTGAATTGGGTTTAAAAACCATTTAGGGTTAATTAAATCGGGGCCCTCTCTTTTGGTATAATTTCAAATTGTGCCCTGCCTTTATAATTACAAATTTGACTCATCTTTTATTATTGCATATTTGTACCCATGTTTTGAAATGTAGCAATTATCCCCTCCTGCAGATTTTATTTACATCATATGGCCCAAATATTTATTTGCGGTTTATAACCCACATTTACAAGATTGTATATTTTGTCCGAAAATTGGTTGAACGGTTTTGTTCATCCTTGGCTTTGAGAACGAGTTTTACCATTGGGTTTATGATGCTGTTTAGATTGCCCAGGAAATATAATTACGGATTTTAAATTCGGTTTATGATTAAAGTTGTAATTTCGGGTTTACGACCAAGTGGTTTGATTTCATATTTTCGCCCCGGAAGGGTTTAACGAGTTTTAACGTTGACTTTTGAAAACGGGTTTTCATTAGACTTATTTATATAATATATTCCGTTCAAGTTTAGCGTATGAGCTAAACTTGCTTAGTTTTGGTATTAGGTTTGGAAGCGTCCCGATAAAGGCCAACGAGTCCATATCAACATCCATAGATCTCCTTCCGTCTTTTGACGTCACGTGAGTACCCTCTCCCGAGCTTATATTCTTACCTCGATCTAGTTATGTTTAGTAGTATCATGCTAGGTTGGATATAACACAACTTAGAGTGAATACCAAGTAGTGGTTTGGACTTTAGGTGAGTTTTGAGGTTTGATTGTGCTAAGGCTTGAGGTGCTTGGTTATCTTTTGAGGATTGTAAGGCGTTGAGTGTTTGGTTGATCTTGTGAGTATCCAAGGCTTGAGGTTGTTGTTATATGGTTGTTGAGATTATGGGTTAGGATATGCGTATCCTAGCATAGTGTTGATACCGTTGAGATTGTTGAGACTAGGAATGGTTATCCTAGAATATGTTGTGGGTTATGATCTTGCGAGATCATAGGGTCTAGAAGTCCTTAGACTTCTAGCTTGTGTTGAGTGTGATGTGAGAATGAGAGATTCTAGAATGCAGTCCTAGAATATGAGTCAAATGATCTCGCGTAGATCATTTGTGTAGAAGTCTTAGACTTCTTGAGTTGAGTGAGTTGTATATATAGCTATCTTCTAGTGAGCAGGTTGTGGACTCCTTCCCAAGGGAAGTGAGAGTGTTGTGAGTTGAGTGTGGCGATAAGGTAAGTCTCCGGACTTACTTAACTCGTATTCCTTGTATTAGAGTTGATGTGTGTTTGGTGGTGTGTGTTTATTGTTTATAACAACTAAACCGGAAATAGGATTACCGACTTTTATATTATTTTTGGCCCAAGTGTATGATAACGGGCGGTGACAACCTGCCTGGCTCCCGCGAGAGCTAGGAGGTTCTCGGCGACTATCCCGTGTTGGTAGACGGTCAGATGCATCAGTACCATTCCATGCCGGTAAGTAGGGACCGAGGCGAGTTTCGGTGACTCTCGTGTCACAACCTAAGTTGAATTAGAACGGATATGACTTAATAATAATAAGATAATAAACCGGATTGGTGTGCTTTCTGAATGTGGTATGCTTGTTTTGAGATTACTTGTGTATGTGCCTTTCCCATTGATTCTAATGCCTCGAATATTAGCTAACGGTTTCATACCGATTGTTGTAGATTGCCTTGCAGGTTAGGAATGCGGTCGAGAGATCCGGAAGAGTGGGCAGCCGGGGTTCCGTACATTTTAGGAGGGGTTTGGTCGGAGTCGTATTTGGGTATTGTTTCTTGTATATTGTTATATATATGATGTTCGAGTCTTTGGAGTTGAGAACTCGGCTGAAGTTGTCTTTTATTTGTTTTTGGGATCATATCATTTGCATAAAAATGTATTTCAGTTTTGCCTTTAATTGTGTCTTGTTGTAAGATCCGGTGAAATTGTTGTCAAGCTAAGGGTCGGAACCCATTGTGAGGTCCCAACCCGTAGCATCCTGAGTCCCGCGGATTCGGGGTGTTACACTATTAACCTAATTACATACTTAACTTAAAAATCAAAAGGGCTAGTTACTTAATTAGCCAAAAAATTTAGTTTGTTTTAAACTAATTGAATAATAATAATTAAATTAATACAATTTTGAATTAGTGATAGTTAATTTAATAACATTATTATCAATAATTTTGAGATAAAATAACGGTACAGGAAATAAGAACATGATGCATGACCCCAGTCTTTAATCTTCACTGCCCCGGCGGTGAAGTGTACCGCCCCTGTGGCAGGCCGCACCCACGGCAGGGTCAGCCGCCCCAGTGGCTGACTACAGATCGCGCCCGATCTTTCTTTTGTTTGTTGTATCTTCTTTCGATAGATAGGAGATCCGATCTTCTATCTATGGGTCGACTTCCTTATCTTCTTCCTAACCCTAGACGTCCTTCCTTTATATCTTTCCAGCCCGTTCCTATATATTCCCGTCTTTTCTTCTTTTCCCCGTTTCTTGCTTATGTCTTCTTCAACCCTAGAGTGTTGCATCCTTGCCCTTGTGTTCTTGCTGAACGTGTAAGTTCTTCCTCCCTTGTTCTTCATCACGTTCATGTGCTGCTACACCTTGTTTCTCTTCTGTTTCGTTTCTTCTTCGTTCTTCCCTTTTCTTCTTCTCCAAGGATCAAGCTTGAGCCTTGATTCTTGGTAGAGCGTTCCGTTGTTGATATGTTGATGTTCACAAACTCCCTTGGTCGAGTCTTGAAGTGTTGGATCAAAGATTCGAGCTTTGGATTCCTTGTTGTGAAGTTTCTGTCGAGAGAAACCTCGATAGCGTCTTTTGTCGCACAGTTGCCCCGCGCCTCTGCAGTGCCGCCCCTGCGGCAGTCCGCCCCTGTGCTTGTCCAGTCGCCCCTGCGGTTTCCTCTATAGTAACTCCCGTTCTTGTGAGTTGATTCCTTCCTTCCTTTCCTCGTTCCTTTCCTTGATTCTTATGGATGTTCCTTGTTTTCCGAGTATACTGTAAGACTAAGGTTGAGCCCTTAGCTTGTGGAGATCTCTTAGAGATCATTGAGACTAGAAGTTATAGACTTCTAGCAACCATTTCGTTCCTAATTCGTGATGCTTGTGTGAACAGGCTTTCCTTGCTCCTTTCCTGAGGGAAATTGAGCCGTCTCTGAGTTGTTTGTTGAGCTTTAAGTTACCTTCGAGTGAGGTAAGTCCCTTGGACTTACTTAGCTTCATTCCGTATATTGTTTGGGTGTTTTGGCTTGTTTGTGTTGTTTATCATGTTTATAACGGATAACCGGACTAGGATTCACCCTTTTATAACCTTAATTGGCCCAAGTGTATTATAATCGGGCAGTGACCACTTGTCTAGTTCTACAGGAGACTAGAATGTGATCTTGCAACCCAGGCCTGTAGGTAACGGATAGTACTTATCTATTCCTATTGGTAGACGGAAGTGGAGGCGAGTTTCGGGAGATTCTCGTGTGACAAAAGAAGTTGAATTAGTAATGGATAACTTAATGAAAGATAATAACCGGTTGTGTGCAAGCATGCTATGTGGTTTCTTTACCTTATGTGTGTTTGTGCCTTTACGCTCTTGCTAGTATCTAGAATGTTAGTTAACGGTTTATACCGTTGTTGTAGATGTTCCGCTGGTTCAGGATGTTGTTGAGTGATCCTGATGGTGTGGTCAGTCGGGGTTCCCGTACATTATAGGACGGGATCGGGTTTATGATTATGTTGTTGCTTTTTCCTTTTGTTTTGAACTCGGCTGCGAGTCTTTTACGTTTGCCTTTGTTTAAACCTTTGGTTTTATATTGAGTTTTGGTTTTCATTCGTCTGTGTCTTGTTGTAAGATCCGTTGTGTTGTTGCTACTCTGAGGGTCGGGACCCATTGTGCGGTCCCAGCCCGTAGCGCTTCGAGTTCCCAGAACTTGGGGTGTTACAATGCATGAAGATTAAAGCGTTATAAAAACTAAATGAAAATACAACAATGATAAATAAATGTGGAAACATAATCACGAAATCATAGAGATGCCGATAAATTTTAAGGATTAACGTCACAAAACTTTTTCCAAATGTGCTTTATCAAGTCATTTTTAAGGGACTAATGTGTTCGTCTATTACGCATAGTGTCCCTTGTCTCCATGTATTTGTTAATTTCCATTGGACGTCCAGATTGAAACTCAAAAGCTTCATCATTGTTTGAAGGTAGAACTTGTACTCGCTTCACCTCTACGATACGAACGATGATTAGGGATATTTGTTTCGTAATATCTTCTTATGACTTCGACATTCTTGTACGTGTCTCGTTCATTCTCCACTATCATGTTATGAATAATAATAATAATAATAATAATAATAATAATAATAATAATAATAATAATAATAATAATAATAATACAAGTCTTCATAATATCAGCTAATATATCTTCATACAATTGTGAACCTCGCCTACAAAACTCCACATGCACGTTCAACATCCTTACGTGCACCATCTTGACAATCAACAAACCGACTTTGATTAGGAGTTTGCGGATGGGTAAATCCTTGCACGAAATTAGCCCAACTAGGTTAAATACCATCACCTAGGTAATGTGTCATGTTGTATTCATGACAAGTGACGTTAAACTTCACATGAGGTGCCCGACCTTGCAAAACGTCACTAAATACTGTGAACGGGAAAGTACATTAAGGTCATTACACGAACCTGGAATACCGAAAAAAGAATGCCAAATCCATAGATCTTCATCTGCAATAGCTTCCAAAATAAGGGTTGTGTTGTTGTTTCGTTCGTATATTGACCTTTCCATGAATTAGGGTACTTCTTCCACTCCCAAAGGATACAATCAATATTGTTGATCATGTTTGGGAGTCCTCGTTGCTCGTTTCTGTAGAGGATCTTTCGTAGGTCTTCATCTGTCGAACTTCGTAAATATTCAACTTCAAATTCTTGGGTTACTACTTCACAAATGTTTTGTAGGCATTTTTCGTGTAGTTGTTTTACCCATCTTCAAGTATTCATCAACCATGTCGGGAGCCACCTCATACCCTAACATTCTCATTGTTGCAGTGCTCAGTCTAGATAACCCCAATTTCCTAGATGTATTTCACCTTTGTTGAAAAAACTCATCATTTTCCACCACTTTATTCACAATCATGCAAAACAAAGGTTTCTTCATTCGATACCTCCTCCGAAATTTGTTCTCATTGTACAATGGAGGATCCGCAAAGTAGTCCCTGACAACTGGTTATGCCCTTCTTCACAATTCCTATCCATTAGAACCACACCTTTAAAATCTTCATTATTGAGTTGTGTTTGAGGTGGTGGTGGTTGAAACATTATAGATGGTAAGTGATTATTGACAAAGTTGTCAATAATTAAGAGGATTTTTTTCATTATTATCACATGAAGAACTTGAGCTTGAAGAGCTCCTTTGAAACAACATTATTTTTTGTGGATGGTTTTTTTAAATGGATGTTTTGAGTTGATATTGACCTCATTCAAATAGTGCTCTTATATAGGATGAATTGATCAACATACACATTTAGATGTGAAAATACAATGTCATTATTTGTCATGAAGAGCTTGTTGGTCAATGTCATTATTTGTCATGACTATGACATAGATGTGATCATTCACTTGCACACATTTCATTGTGATAACATGGCTATGACATAAATATGATCATTCACTCATACACATTTCATTATGGTAAGATGACTATGACATAGATGCGTGTAACACCCCGAATCCACGGGACTCGGGATGCCACATTGGCCTAGGATCTCACATTGGATCCTGACGCTAGCTTGACAACAAGTTCACTGGACCTTACAACATGACACTGATAGATATAAAACAAATGCATAAAACTGTACATCAAAAGATATACAAGACATAGTCGAGTATAAAACATCATCCTCACACAAGAGGTATACAAAACATCACCCTTACGTAGGAAGTGTATATATATATATATAACATCCCCGAAACCATAACCACCTAATGTACGAGAGTCCTCGGCCTGTCACCTTGCCGGATCACTCTGCAGCTCTCCTATCCGGCAAACATCTACAATACGGTATAAAACCGTTAGCTAACCATACGTATATAAGGTAATGCATAAGCACAATCACAAGTCATGAAAAATAAACACATAATTATGTTGTCACATATTTACCCATTTTAATTATCTTTATATAATAGTCATTCACTCAAATCGTATATATATAGATATATGAAACTATGTGACACGAGAAGCATATCATCCTTGCCTCTGGGCCTGCTATCCGTCTGGAAGTAGTGTCGGTCACACAACCCGTGTACCCTATGGGAGTGGATTGCGCCCTTCTTGTATACCAGGTGGCTTGACGTCAGAGAACCTCCCAACCCCTTACAGGATGGAGGGAAGGGCTATCACTGCCACGCAATGGGGCTATCAATAAAACATAGTTCGGTAATAATCGACATTGCATACTATCATATCAAGCATATAACGCACACATCATTCATGCATACACCCAATATAAGGATGGTGGCTTAGTAAGTCCTACAGACTTACCTCAACCTCGTACAATCTCAACCACGATCAACCTCCAATCTTGAGAGGGACACTTCCTAATAACAAGGCATAAAGATATATCAATCACCTATCAATCAAAGGGGTCACACCTAGACACAAGGGATCCATAGGATCATCCTCAACCTGAACCTCAAAACTTACTAATCCTTAAAGCCATACAAGGCATAACATGATCATAACATCATCATCACACACTCATCTATACCTAGCATGATACTACACACTCACACTAGGAAGGGAAGGGCAAAGCCAACCTTAGGCAAGCCCGGAAGCAAGACACACCTGCGTCACAAGGAGCAGGGGAAGGGCAAGGCTGGACACAAAGAGGCGGCAGGGGCTGTTGTTCCACACGCAGGGGCAGTGACACACCAGGCGCAGGGGCAGCCCTGAGGTGGCGCAGGGGCGGCTGGACAGCAGTGGCTCGTCTTCGACTTCTCTTCAATCCTTCATTTGCCTTTCTTCACTTCTTCAGCATCCAGAAGCCCAAACATACATACATATACATACATATAAACATCAACATATGCCTAGGAAGATCCAACACAAGATTGTACTTGTGAAATCCTAGGCTAGAGGAAGAAAGAAGAGGAAAAGAAGAAGGAAAGAAAGAAGAATGGAAGAAGATGGCTCACCACAGCTGTAACCCTAGCAGAGAAAGAGAACAACACCACAACCTCAAGGTTGGCTCAACACAAGCACAACAACATCATCTCATCATCATTCTTATCATCCAAGCATCAAAACTCATAACCAAATAAGGAAGAAACAAGAAGAAGATCCAAGGGGAGAAAAGAAGGGGAGAAGAGCGTAGGAGAGAAGATAGAGTTGGAGAGAGAGTGAAGAAACCCTCATCTGAAGGAGAAGAAAACTTATAAAGGAAGGAAGAGGTAAAACACGGGTCAAGAGTCAACAAAGCTGGCTGCAGCACACCACAAACCGTAGGGGCGGCTCATGGAGGCGCAGGGGCGGACTGGGCAGGCCACAGGGGCGGGCTCTGCAAACCGCAGGGGCGCTTTAGGCAACATCTGCACACTCATCAACTCAACAACTAAGGCTCTTACAATGCGATCATTCACTAACACACATTTCATTGTAATAAGATGACTATGACATAGATGTGATCATTCACTGACACATAAACATGACATTGAAAAAACAAAAGACTACAAATTAAAATATACTTAAAAAAAACTAATACTTATAACAAACATCAAATTAAACTTAAGTAAATAACTAAAATCACTCATTTGACTTCTACAACTTCTCTTTCAACTTGACTTAGAGTAATAAAATATAATCGTCAAGATCCATGAGTAATTTCTTCTTTAGCTTGTCTTCTCTTGGGGTCAGTGATATCTTAGACAACAACACTTGTAACATATCAAAATTTTGTTTTTGCTTCTCAACCTTCATTCATTCTTCTTGAAGTTGAAGATTTTTTTCCCTCTAATTCCAAATGTCTTTGCCTTCTCATTTCCTTTTGACTTTCAAACTCAAATTTCTCTTGTTTTTTGAAACACCCCGTAAAATTATCATCCCGTATCATTTGAATGAGAATTGATGGTTAACTTATAAGGATGGATTGTTACCCATGTCAACAAGAATTCTTCTTTTCGAGTGTGGACAAAAGAACCCTTGAGTTAAGCGTGCTCACGCGGGAGCAATTTTAAGATGGGTTACCTCCTGAAAAGTTCCTACGCGTGCATGCTTGGCATGGGGACAACGTTCCTAAAACCTCGGGTCTTACTGATGGTATCAAAGCTAACCTTGAGTTACAAGTGTGCTCGCCCTAGTAGGCGGTAACTCGGCTCGGTGGACGGTCATGTGGCTTGACGTGGATGTCAAGAGTTTAAGTGAGGGAGATTGTAACACCTTGTAAAATTACCATCCCGCATCATTTGAATGGGATTTATTGTTAACTTATAAGGATGAATTGCTACCCATGTCAACAAGAATTCTTCTTTTCTAGTGGTCGAGTGAGGACAAAGAATCCTAGAGTTAAGTGTGCTCGTGCGAGAGCAATTTCAAGATGGGTGACCTCTTGAAAATTTTCTACGCGTGCATGGCTTGTTGGCATGGGGACAACGTCCCTAATACCTCGAGTCTTAATGTTTTAGAGTTATCTCGAAACCTCGTTGATCTTTGTAAGCCTTAATCTGCTCACCCATTTTGGATAATCTTCTATCGTAATCCACTTGCCTTTTCTTATGGCCTTGGATTTCTTCACACCATTTGGACGACTTATACCTACAAATACGAAGCTACTACTAGCATCGTCCCTACTTCTTTTGCCACTACCGCTGCTATTTTCGAGATCATTTTCTGCCTTTTGTTCAGCATCAACTTTCCTCTTTTCTTCCTTATTCAAACCCCACTCATGAAATTTCTCCACTTTGGATACTTGTTCGCCATCTCCCAAGCACTTTGATATTTGAATTTCCTTGGTTCACCCTGGCAAGACCTTCTAAATATTTGATGGACATTTTTTACTTCCCGTTATTTGACCAGCTTCTTCCAAAGCACCGACCCAAATGAGTAAATCAACACTCATCCTTTTCAAATGAGTCGTCAACATGTTCTTGTCCAGAAATTGAACAAAAGAACACAATTTTTTTTACGAATTTGAAGAGACAGATTAGAGAAATCGGGCTTTTTAAAGTGTGTCAAAATATGGCAAAAATGGGTGTCTATATGTAGAGGGGAAAATATGAACGTTGGTATATTTCTTTTAAATCTTTTCTTATAAAATATAACCGTTATAGTGGGTCCAACAGCTGCAAAATCTGAAGAAGAAAAAAAATGGTGGGTAAGATTTTTTTTTGAATCTTAGGTTTTTTCTAATGTCTAGATTTTTTATAAAAAAATTACTGATGGGATGAATTTTTCCAAAAAAAAACGTTACATGATCTATGAATAACCCAAACTGAGCTGTGAGCAGCAGAGTAGCACGTCATTTGTTGCAGTGGAATATAAGCAATGACATGATACAAATGATGCATCTCAAGAAAAATCAACATTCATTTTCAGTTCGAGTGTCAAAAACTGACAAAAAGACAAGTGATCTTACATAATTTCCTGTTTGTTCAAATTGAATAATGCACAAAAATGCGTGTGCTCTGCTTGCTTTACAAAGTATGTGTACATGCTGCTTGGATACTTATGCAGATGGGTAGCTCCAAACGTGTCTTCATTGCTCATGATGTTCATCAAAGTTCTGATTTTGGTCGGGTGCTTCGGTTGGAGAACCGGGCTGATATGGGACGAAACCCCTTCCACCAAAAACCGGTCTCATGAACTTGTCATCAAATTTCCTCCATAGGTAGTGTGTTGTCCATGTAGGGTGGTGCCTCATCAGCAACCTTAGGCTCTGGTCATTACTCGTTGCATTGTTGTTGTTGTCGTCGTCGTCGTTGCCTTCCTCTCCGTTTTCCAATAGGAGAATCCTGAGGTCATCAAGGCTGGCAAGATCAGTGGCATCTGAAACGAATGCCCTATTGCGTCCCAGTAATGCTCCAATCAAAAGCTTTGTTACTGAACCGAAAACCTGTAATCCATAAGTTTTAAGACACTCAGATTGGAAGGAAGTCCTTGTTAAAAATGAAGAGAGTCGACCGACCTACCATAGTGCTGAACAGAACAACTATTATGGTACTTGTTATCATCAGTGAATTCTCTGCTGAGGTTGATTCATCAGAATCTGAAAACTACAATTTATCATTGCAAATGTCACTAATATATCCATAGCCTAGATGATTTCTTGCCCCAACGAAAAATGTATCGTGCCATTACCTGATTATAAGACAAGGCCACTGTAACTGCACCTCTCATCAGCCCCGCCCACCATATTATAAACTATATTTCCAAACAGCTGCCACTCAGTTACACAACTCACACTGCTTCACTGTGCTTGCTTATTGCTCATAATAGTTAACATTTGTTCAGAGTTACCTGCTTGCTGAATGGGATTTTTTCACCTTCTCTTTTCTTCATGCAGTTTGTTATGTTCGCTAGAGGGAACACGAAAGCCGCTCTCCCTATCAATACCATTGCCATCATTGTTGCACTTAGAGCAATTGATGTTCCTGCACTGAATTCAAAATTTTTACGCCTTTTAACTTAACCTTCTTCACTAACGAGTCTTCCCTAAAGAAAATAAGAAATCATTCCAACACATAAAAAAGGGAAACTACAACTTATCAGTATGACCATTACCTTGCATCGGCTTCTTTCCATTTATCAATGTTCAACGCATCCATGCCAACATACAAGAAGATGAATGTTTCTGCAATGAACGACATTGTTGCAAATGCATGCCTACAATGAATGATTGAATTAGAGAAAACGTACCCTTTCCCATTTGCATGTGTCAAACACTTACACTACGTTCTCAGAATATAGATCCTACAAAAGAAGTATGAATATAATAAAGTTACGCTTCTCACTTGGTTGTAATCCTTGAGCTCTCGGTAATGTTATGCCATGTGTAGTGTGACATGACAATGCCACAGAAGAAAACTGTCAAAATGCCACTTAGATTAATAAGCTGCAAGGAGAAAAATACAAGTTCTTTAGCAAACCAGGAATAAGTGATTATCTGACAAGTGTATTTCATACAGGAAAATATTTGAAGAAGAGATACTATTCATCAAATAAGAATGACAGTCTTTGTTTATATACCTCAGCTATCATGTAAGATAAATAAGCCATAAGCATCATGATTGCGATTTCACGATCTGTTGAATGTCTGTTTCGTGAAGACAGAGTTAGCATCTAGAACTCCCTAGTGACATCAGAGATTGTCTATTTTAATCAAATATATCATGTTTGGTGAACAAAAAAGCTTCAACATTGCGAAAACTAAAGATAACAACTTAAACCAGAATCAATAAAGTTTCAAGATGACTATAAGAAGATCGTCTCATATCTACAAGAAAAGGTAATGTGCCCAGCGTTACTACATCTTTAAATCATGCAAAAAGGTAGACCTACAGATATTCCTTGTAGTTAGTAAATTTTCACGCCATTGAACCTTTCATTCAGAATATTGGAAAGTGTCACTAATCCCTGTAGCATATCAAGAATAATGAATGACAATAAGATATGAGAAACCACGTGATAAACCATTGAAATCAAGGTGTCATGCTCAAAAGCAGTAAAAGGATTTCAGTTTAATAACATTGTCACATAAACCCATCTACTTCCTCATCAAGACCATTAGACAGGGAGATGGCAGTTAACAGACTATCCTGTATCTAAATAATGCAGAACGAGGAATACAAGTGAGTTCATAGTACTAAATAGTACCTTCCAATGTAGAGTGTCTTTATAATGAAAGCACTTAGAAGACCGACCTGCAAATTTTGCACATATACCCACTTAGGCAACTACTTGATATGAATTTCAAGGTACCGAAACTACAGTAGACACAATGATCTTCAAAGTATGACAACTTTTAATTTGAAACTACACCAAATTTGCACGGCTTAACAAAAACTAGAAAAGTATTAGTTTTTCATATCTGGTGGGTCCCTAAGCTTATATGTTAGGTTCACATACTATGTGTCTTAAGGCCCGTTTAGCATTAGCTCTTATACCATATTAATTCTTCATACGAAACTACACACAAGACTTCGGGATTTCATCCTTAAAGCGATTGGCAATAGGAGTAACCTTAGGGCTTGTATGTTAGGTTCACATACTATAATATTGTCGACATTACCAGTTTACCACACATCTCAGCAAGAAGGCCAGATTCACTTTCCATGGAGGTACATGTAATAAAAACTACATCGTAATGTATTATTGTGCTCATTAACATACAAAAAATAAATTTGAAGAGAGAATGAACAAAGCAATATGCTATGAGTACCCTACAAGATACAAAAAATAAATTTGAAGAGAGAATTAACAAAGCAATATGCTATGAGTAGTTGAATACCCTACAAAGTCTAGTGGATATCCAGGCTACAAAGTTGATTTAGAAGCAAGAATATATGCTAAAAATTGTTTAGAAGATTTGAAACATGTAATATACACAGGAGATAGAGCCTTAAAATTTATTTCATAGTACAAGTACGAAAACTTCTACCGCAATGCCAAGAACAGTGCTGGTAAAGAAGAGGTATAAAAAGGTCCCAAGCAGACTTAAAACTGTCACGGCATTAACATTGCTGAAATCAAGTGATTGGATTGCATTGAAAAGCACTATGGAGGTCGCATCATTCACTACACCCTCTCCAAATACAACACTGTAAAGGAATGGTGTTTCATCCTGACTGAGGACCTACAAGATGCCGGAATATGATTATAAATCTAATATTAACTTATTTAGTTAGCCATATAATGCTTTCCAATTTTAGATCATACCTGTAAGGTACAAACTGAATCTGTGGCTGATAATATAGCACCAACAGCTGCCATTTTGGAATGCTCAGTCGGTCAAAATGTGGAAATTCAGATATTATAAAAAGGAAAGGATTCTATATCACTTCAATTATTTAAGTACCCAAATAGTCTTGCACACTCATCTTTGTCACACCAATCCTTTTGAACAGCAGAAAAGCACCTGCAAGGTTTCAGGTGCACATACCATATTTAGGACTATAAATTTTCTGCCAACTGACAAGAAATAATTATGTTTTTTCTAAGTAATCACCAACCATGTATCATTATAGAGGTTAAGCTTAGAAACTAGAAATCAGATCCAATTATTTCCTTTCATGCAATGATAGTAGCTCAAGTCAAGAAATTATGCAAACAATACTCAATAGTGTGAAAGAAAAATTGTTGCTAGCAGTTGAGTAGCAAATTTTGCCCACTCTACAATCTCTTGACAAGGAATTGGTAAAAACAAGTACCAATTAATAGTTGATATACAAGATTAATCTTACCGGCTGAAATAAGGGAGAAGGAGATAATGGTCCCTAGCACTCCAAACAAAACAATTGTTGAGAAGTTCTTGAAGAATTTTTTTTTCTTGACCTGGAAACTGAAAAGGATAAGGAAATTAAGATTTAAAGTTGAGAGAAGCCATGAAATCAAATATGTCCAGCCGTCCAGGCCGTGAAACTAAGCGGTCATATTTTGCAGCAATACGTGATTCAAGTATGAGGGAGACTTACCCAGCATTGAAAATGATAGGGGGAAGCAAACAAATAAAGAATAGTTCCTCATTGAAAACCAATATCTGAGAGCTTTCCCCTTTACGCAACAACAATACAACAGCTCCAGTAATCAAACCCTAAATACCAAAACACATCACCCAAATTGAAACTAGAAGCCAGCTTTCAGATCAATATTGTAGAAATCAGCATAAACAGAGTTACACACCAGAAGAAGGGCAGTGATCGATTCGTTGGCCCACCGGTTCTCCTCGAGCAAATGACCAATGATTATGCAAGCGCAGAGAAGTGTGAAGAAGACAGTGATAGCTATTACGGTGCTGGTACTGAACTCTGACGAGCTCTGAAGATTAGAGAGGAGATAGATGGAGAATTTCGACATTTCTACTCCTGCGCCCGAGCTTTATTCTTGGCACTCACAAATTCACAATTTCCCTAAATAAACCGATTTATTCTCTCTCTTTATTGCAAATTGCAGAGAAAGAAAGTAGAAATTCTGGGGTCAGGTAGCAAGTAACTTCAGATTTGATTCTTCTTCGTTCATCGTCACTATTGCGATTAGTCTCTTGAGGTTTCGCCATGAAAGACTGGTTGGTGGAAGCGGGGATGCTGCCAATCTTATAATTAGCCACATTGTCATGTTATGATTGGTCAAGGGGGCCGCTGAGTCACTACACCAGCGGACTGGTCGTTAGATGGCGCTTAAATTTTAAAAACGTAGTTTTCAGTACATTCGAGTAGAGATACGCTAGCATGCGGTGAGGACCATGAGAAAATCGTGCACTTGCATGAGAACGGCTCCACTAACTTCTAAGGGGTAACTTGTAAGTTTACGCGTCTTGGATAGTTTTTAGCTAGGGGTGGGCAACACCAATTCGATCCGTCGATACGGTCCAAAAAATTCGTTGACTCGATCCGAAAAACCCGATAATTTAGTACCCGTTTTGATCCGGTCCGTATCCGATCCGATCCAATCCGGGTGATTTTCTCGGATCACCGGATCGGGGTTTTAGCCTTTCGGATATCCAAATAAAAAATGGATATCCGTGGATATCCGGATACTCACGGATCACCGGATATCCGTGGATCATCGGATTCCGGATAGACCCGAATCGCCGGATAACCGGAGAGTCCCGGATCACTATATATTCTCAGATATCCGGCTATTAAAAAAACTTAACTATAATATTAAATGTATATGTATTATGATTGATAAATCAAGATTGTAAATTACAATTTGTACTATAATTTATATTTGCAAATATTTGAAATGGAAAAATATTTTGAGATAGGCAAAGTGATGAATTAATAATGTTAATTTGTTACAAGTTAATAACTTTTTAACTTGGGCATACTTAGTTACTTAATATCACTATGCAACTTTGTATTAATATTTATATTTGACATATATTACAATATTACATGGTAAACTTTGTAAGTTAATCAAAGTAACGAAGTGATAATATTTATTTTCTTATAAATTTATACGTACTCACATAGTCACATTTATCTCATTATTTAATTAACATGTATACATCTAGAATATATACAACTTTGTACATACTCACATATTCAAACTTTTCGGAATAAATATTCATAATATTTTTTTTATTACAAATTGATCTTATTGTAAGATATATATTTTTACAAATATGATTATAAGTCGTTCTCAATAATAATATTTTATTAAAATTTGGTGTCATTTGAATGAACAAATTTTCATACTAATCTTTTATTAGAAATTTACCATACATATTAATTATTATAGGTCTATAATGAGCATTTTAATTTCAATTCTTATCACCATATTAAAGAGAATACTAGTGTAATTCCCGTGCCAAGGCACAAGTAAACATATCGAATGTATCGTTAAAAATAATTTTAAAGAATAGGTAAATATTTCTTAAAGTTTTTATAAATAATATTGATGTATCATAATAATTTTAATGATAGAGTAATTTTAAAAAATTGAACTAAATAAATTATATTAAGTATTTTAAATAATTAAATTAAATATAATATTACATATCTTATTTAAAATTAATTTTAGTAGACTATTTATGAAGATGAAAAAATGTGAATAGAAAAATTAAAAGAAAAGTTAAAATAAATTCTTGAAATTAAAATTTTAAATGTTAAAGTAGAGAATATTTAAAAAGTTCAATTACAAAATTATCTTAGATAGTTTTAAATAATATTTTTAAAAACAAATATGTAAGAACTATATTATAATAATTTATAGATTTGTTAAGCTAGTGAATATCTCCTAATTAGTATAATAGTTATATATTTATATTTTAAAGCTAAGATAATAAACTATCTAATCATTTTATAATTAAAAGTGAGAAATTTTTCAAAACAAATATAAGAAGAATATCTTAAGAGTATAGAAAGATTATGGTAATAACTAAAAATGGAAACAACATAACTATTATCAATATTAATAATTTTTTGTTTATTTATAAATTAGTATAATTACAGAATTAAAATGCGCAAGAAAATAAAATGTGGCATGAAGTTAATAAAAAAATAAATTTTTAAAATTAAAGTATAAATGTAAAAATAGAGAATATTTATGAAGTTCAATTATAAAATTATCGTAGATAGTTTTAAATAATATTCTTAAAAAACAAATAAAATGTAATAATTATAATATAATAGTTGATACATAATATTTCCTAATTAATATAAGAATTATATATTTATATGTTAAAGTTAGAATAATAAGCTATCTAACCATTTTATAATTAAAAGTGAGAAAACTTTTAAAATAAGATGAGAAGAATATCTTAAGATTATATTGAAGATTGTGATAAGACTAAAAAGGAAAACAATATATGTATTATCTATATACATATATTAAAGCCAAATCATTTACTTCAACGTGGTTCATCCTCACATATTATATGCCACATGGCATTTTCTTAAAATTTTGATCTTTTGTAAAAAAATTATATATATAGTTGCCATATTTTAAATTAGTAAATAAAATAATAGTATTATTATCCTATAATAGAACTTATATTTATCTACTTACCAAACATGTATTTTATATATATATACAAATTTACATAAACATACTTGAAATTATACTAATAGAATCATTATTTTATGATAAAACTTATACAAAAATAACTAATTTATTTAATCATTAATATATATAATATATATATTTTCTTTTTAAATCTTACCACAATCTTCAATATACTCTTAAGATATTCTTCTCATCTTATTTTGAAAATTTTTCCACTTTTAATTATAAAATGATTAGATAGTTTATTATTCTAACTGTAACATATAAATATATAATTCTTATATTTATCAGAATATATTATGCATGAACTATTATAATATAATTATTACATTTTCTTTATTTTTTAAGAATATTATTTAAAACTACCTACGATAATTTTGTAATTGAACTTCTTAAATATTCTCTATTTTAACATTTATACTTTAATTGTATAATTTTATTTTTTTTATTAATTTCATGCCACATTTTATTTTTTGTGCATTTTAATTTTGTAATTATACTAATTTATAAATAAATAAAAAATTATTAATATAAATAATAGTTATGTTGTTTCCATTTTTAGTATTACCATAATCTTTCTATACTTTTAAGATATTCTTCTTAAATTTTTTTTGAAAATTTTCCCACTTTTAATTATAAAATGATTACATAGTTTATTATCTTAGCTTTAACATATAAATATATAACTATTATACTAATTATGAAATATTCACTATCTTAACAAATCTATAAATTATTATAATATAGCTATTGCATATTTGTTTTTAAAAATATTATTTAAAACTGCCTAAGATAATTTTGTAATTGAACTTTTTAAATATTCTCTATTTTAACATTTATATTTTAATTTCAAGAATTTATTTTAATTTTTCTTTTAATTTTTTAATTCACCTTTTATCATCTTCATATATAGTCTACTAACATTAATTTTAAATAAGATATGTAATATTATATTTAATTTTAAAGATAAATATTTAAAATACTTAATATAATTTATTTAGTTCAATTTTTTAAAATTAATCTATCATTAAAATTATTATGATACAACAATATTGTTTATAAAAATTTTAGAAAATATTTACCTATTCTTTAAAATTATTTTTAACCATACATTCAATTTGTTTACCCGTTCCTTGGCACGGGAATTACACTAGTATATATTAATGATTAAATAAATTAGTTATTTTGGTATAAGTTTTATCATAGAATAATGATTCTATTAGTATAATTTGAAATATGTTAATGTATATGTGTATATATATAAAAGGCATGTTTGGTAAGTAGATAAATATAAGTTCTATTATAGGATAAAAATACTATTATTTTATTTACTAATTTAAAATATGGCAACTATATATATATAATTTTTCTTACAAAAAATCAAAATTCTAAGAAAATGCCATGTGGCATATTATATGTGAGGATGAACCACGTTGAAGTAAATATTTTGGCTTTAATATATGTATATAGATATGTGGTAAATCTTAATATAAGTTTCTCATTATAATGATGATAATGATAATTGTATTTTTAGTATAAAAAATTTGGCACAATAACTTTCCAAAAAGACTTCTATAGAAAATGCTATAAATAAATTTAGATTCAAATAAAATTTATTATTATATTTTAATTCTACAAATTATTTTTTTAAAAAAGTTATTATAGATAACTTTTGGTTTACTATACAATATTACAAGTAAAAAATTACATACTATAAGTTTATTTAATGATGTTTTATAAATATAACAATTTTAACCATGTTAGACATAAGATGTGTCAAAGTTTAAAAATAAGTTTTTCAATAATATAAGTAATTATATATATGATAACTATAACTTTAGTCATTTTTTTTAGCAAATCAACCTTTTATTATAAGATCGTCTTATTTAATGGAACCGTTTATACATACATATATATATATATATATATATATATATATATAATATCTTCGTTCTAGAATATATAAAAAGTTTCATATTATATTATAAATTTGTTAATATCGTTTTTCTTGTGTAATTATTATTCATAATATGTATAATAAAATTACAATAATTAGCTTTTATTAAAATAAAAAAAATTAATTAACTTTGATAATATAACATTTTCTATATATTAATGTTTTCAAGACTAATAAATTTAATTTTCATTAAAATTAAATTATTTCTTTTACTCTAGCATTATAGTTATAAAGCGTAAAGATAAAGATTCATAGAGGCAAAACATAGAAAAACCTAAAACAAAAGAAAGTACGCACCGTCACGCAATTGAGACCCTCTGAAAACCCTATCCCCAATTTCTATCAGATTTCAATAGATCTGAAAAACAAATCCCCCAAATCAAAACCAAGAGGGTATAGAAAGACAAGATCTAAAACCCCCATAAACCAGACGTAACCCACATCTTGTAGATCTACCAACTTCCGATACCAATCTCCAATCTCTTACCAAGTTTGATCGGAGTTATAAAAGCTGAAAATCCTAGCACCCAACCTGCTGTGTTGATCCAACCAAAGCTCCCCGAAAACTCTAACCCCCAAACACACTTAGAGCAATCCTATACCAATCTAAATGATAAAGTGGGACAAGAATCAAGATCTTCTTTCAACAAAAATAGACTGGTGGATAACGACTGAGGAAGACGAAACTCCGAGAAAGCTGAATACGTGATGCTCTCACAAGGAAAGGGGAAGAATAAGAAGAAGAAAGGGTGGAAAACACAGGAGAAGATGAGCGCTCAACAAGAATGGTGCCCGATGGAGAAAGACGAGAAGCTGGGGTCGAAGATCGCAAATCTATACGGGTGCTTTTGAGCATTTCTCCTATGGGTGGCCTCCAAGAGATCTCCAATGTCTCCAACGTTGGTGCCTGAAGTACCAAGGACAAATCTCGTTTGTCCCAAACAGATCCAATCTTTGAACATGATGGGGCTTCATTGTCAGCTTAGAAGCCGAAAATAACATTTATTGATGATTTCGGTTCGACTATTAATTCCGATAGGTAAGTTCTCTAACTTGAATCCCCAAACTCTAGTGAACTCTAACCCTTTTGATCTACCTCGCAAAGTGGGGAAACTGTATGAATTCTTGATGTTTCTGGTGACTAATCGATCCCTAAAAATGAATGAGGAAAAATCCCTCTATTGCCCTAAGAACAAAGTACGGGTTTTGAGAGTAAATGGTTCTTCCATAGCAGCACGGTTGTAGACAGTAATATGCTCAAATCAGGTACCTCTTACTCCGGAATCGTATGAATGAAAGACTCAAGGAAGAAATGAAAATTTTGTATTGCCTGATTATCTGCTCCATGTTTTTGTATGTTGCTCTCTTCAGTCCTGAAAATAATCTGCTACGTTTCTTGCTCCATGTTTGTGAAACAAAAAGTATGAACATGGTTCTGTATAAACTTAGCTTGGTTTCTAGGATATTGAACCCAATCACTAACCATGATCAAATATGCTTATTTGGTATGATCCCTTCGTTCTTCTTCGATTGAACGACTTCCCTTTAACTAGTGAAACACATTAACATTCTTGCTTTGTTAGAAGATTCACCTTGTTGATATCTTGTGTGGTCTTCACTTTTTTTTATTATTCATGTGTTTGTTGAGATTTCTGACTATGTGAATACTGAAACTAATACATGTCTAAAACTTTTGGAGTTAATCTTGAAGCTGTAGTGGACAAAATTTCATAATTGTTATGATTATTGTTGTCAATCTAGTGGTTACCAAGCTATTGTTACTAAGAAGGAATGTACTAGATATAATTTCCCTCAGTTTAATTTTCCTATCTGCATATGGTTTGCAATTTGGGATTTCTGCGACTGTTGTATGTGTGCAGGTTCAGAGTTGCAGGCCAGCTGGTGTCCTCTATGCTTGGATATCATCGATTCTGCACCAAAAAACGAAAAGGATGGTTGAAATTTGTATTTGTAGTGTACATAATGCAGACTGATCACATTGTCCAATTTATTTACAGGTTTGAGATAGATGGAAGGCAATTTCTATGGGTAGAGAAGGCCAACAAAGCTCATACAAGCACACAACTCCATCCAAGATGTAAGGAAACTGCTCAGGACTTCCGAACTAATAGCACACAACTCCATCCAACCTACATAGTAGACTTCCGACTCAATTTCTTAGAACAAGTTGTACAAGTATGTATATTAGTCTTATTTTATCTATAATATGTCAAAGAATAGAATACAACAATATTTTGGTGAGTCAAGTTAAATGCTACTATGTAGGTTGGAGGAACAAATTGACATTTGAATGTTAGGAACAAACAAAAGAAGATTGTAATATCCGGAATTTTTATTCCGTCTATTTCTGTTATAAACCCGATCTAGATCAGTTGATTCATATCCGTCTACTCAGTTAGACATATTATTATAGAATTTATCATTTTATGTAGATTTCCTTCACATAAAATGATAGAATCTTTTAAATAGTTTATCATTTTATGTAGCTTACTTCCGCATAAAATGATAGAATTCTTATAACCGATCCTAAACTATAACAAACTCCGCATCCGTCTAGTCCGTTTATTCATGTGTCGGGATCTTGTCCAGCCCAGAAACTCGCCAGTTTAAGGAGCATGTCCGCAGCCCAGTTTCAGCCACTGGTTGCCTTGTCCAGCCCAGCCCGTGATCTACTCCAGCTTGCCCTCAGCCTTACAACAACTCCAGCCCGCTGCCTTGACTGCTTCAGCCCAATGCGCAGCCCAGAACCTGCGCCAGCCCAGCTGCTGGAGGAGATAACGAAGCAGCTTGCTTCAGCCCAGATCACAGGAAGGAGCAGCAGAAGCCGACTGTTACGCTCTTTTAATTCCCTTCTTAACTGCTCTCTCTCTCTCCTACTGCTTTAACGCCTCAATTATCATCTCTTCCAGCGGTTACATTACATCCTGCAGCCCAGAAATTACGCACAGTATTGCACACACTTTCCTTCACCAATCGGCACTCTCTTCCGACTCCCTATCATCAAACGAAGAGGCAGCAGCGAATAACCGGACACCAGTAATTCGCGCACGACATCCCTGAGTAGCCAGACGAGGAGAATTCGTCACTCACCAGCAACACACGTGAGCCTGGTCTAGACGCCTTACAAACCTCTTGCGATCCTACTCTGTCCAACCGGTAAGGATCTAACGATCTTCCTATCTCCATCTTCGTTGTACAACTTCAGAATCTCACGTTTCTCTCCTTCTGTACCGGACAACTCCCATCTCGGCCACCCCATGACAGCAGTGAGACTGGAAAGAGTCGTTCAACTACTGCAGTTGTAGAGCCAAACCGAATCCTGACCTTCTCCTCCTGATCTGTCACGCCGAGGAAGCCGGAGAGCCAGCTGGGACTGTCTGAAGGCGCCTCAGTCCAGTAACTGTTGAAGAGGTGAGCCATCTCTCTTCTGCAGTCCAATTCTTGCCCTCTAGATGTTATATTTGTATAGATGATATATGTTTTCGGTTTTGTTATGAATGGAGATCAAGCCAAGGAAATGGAGGGATAATAAGTGAGTTTTGTTGAAGTCTCATGTAGTTCCAATTGATGATAACTGGATGATAATGAGAGTAGATTAGATTGCCTTAGAAATAGAAATGAAAAACTCATTGTAGAACTCAGCTTTGTAAGTGAGTAATGGTCAATATTGAGGATCAATGTTTGAGAGTTAGGTTAAAGATCCACCGTTGAGATTTTAATAGATGATAGATAGATGTACGTAGTTTACTCTATTAAAATTTGGGAAGAAATGAACGGTCGGATTAGAAGTTATAAGCTTTCGAAGTTAGGTAGTTGAGCAGTTTTTGGTAAACTTAGGATTTTGGCTAAGTATAGAAATTGTGAGTGGGGTAGCCAACTTTGTGAATTTTTATAAGAATAATGGCTGAACAGTTTTGAGGAATTCTTGCTCCTAAGAGTAGATGAAACATCATAGATGATCTAGAGAATTAATTCGGAATTATTATAAGCTGTTACGAATTTTATATTTGGAACCGAAGTTAGACCTTTACGACCTTTTGGAAAATAGGGAAATAAGAAAAGTGACAGTTGGTAACAAAACTAAACTTTAGGAGTTGGAATATGATTTTAGAATCTCAAATAGGAGTTTAAACATGAATTTTGGAAATTTCGGGAATTTCGAGACCAAGGGTAAAATGGTCATTTTACCCTAAATTAGTACTGTAACTAGTTATGTCTTACTACGTTATTCCATCTTAGAAGTCTTAGACTTCTAACTACGTGGGAGTGTGCTAATGCACTTATCTCCTTTGACAGGCAACTGAGTTGCTACAGTTTACAGAGCGAGTTGGTTTACAAAGAGTCGAGCTTATACCAAGTAAGTCCTTTGGGCTTACTTAGCTGACTTCTAAATATGAGCATGAATGATGATAGTGGTGTGTGATTGAGATGTTAGAATTATAGGTTGTGATAAATATTTACCGACCTATACTTGGCCTAAGAGTAACGGGCGGTGGCATTCTGCTCAGTTAGCTTGCGAGCACTGGGGGTTTCTTTAGGGACTAGTCCATACTCGGTTTGTAGTGATGCTACCGGCGGAGGTCAGCTAGACCTACACCCAGTTGGATAAGGAACGGAGGCGAGAGCTGTTAATAGCTCTCGTGCCACAACTTAAATTGAATAATGTGAATCACTTAAATAATAGATAATAAACGGTTGAGTGCCAGCATGATGTTTGTTTATTTTGTTTCTACTTGTGTTTGTGCTGTTGTCATTCTACTTATATTTGGATAGTTAGCTAACGGTTGATATGTTGTGTAGATTTGCCACAGGTTAGAGCAGATGCCGAGTGATCCGGACGGTAGTGGTCAGCCGGGGTGTCGTACTTTAGGACGTTTGCAATTTCTTCATTTATGGGTTTTTCAGTTGGACCTTGTTTCCTTTCGTTCTTTCCGTACTTTGTTGTTTTACGGGTTCCGGCTGTTAGTTGTTCTGGTCACATTCATACATTGCTAAGAATTATTTTATGATTTCTGGTTTTCCTTATCTGTGCCTTGTTCTAAGATCTTGTTAAGTTGTTGTCAAACTAAGGTCGGGACCCACTGTGCGGTCCTAACCAGTAACTCCCTGAGTTGTAAAACTTGGGGTGTTACAACATGGTATCAGAGCTCTAGGTTGGCAACAATGGCACTTGAAATCTTCTAAAAAGGTCATATAAGAAAATAAACAGAACCCGAAAGGGGTCTGAGTTTTCCAAAGAAGATTTTGGTTTTAAAATGCATACAGAGTCGGGTTGGGATAAAAAGTACGGATGACCACCACTACCTCTGCGGATCTCGGTATTCTTAGTATTATTAGTATAGACTTTGACTGTTATAATAGATTAATTAGATTATAACTGTAGTTGTTACCGTTCGTGCAGATGACACGTACTAGGGCTGCACAAGTGATTGGCCGAGGTAGGGGTCGTCCCCCTTTCCCCCTGTCAGACAGGATCGAGCTGATAGCACCCCTGCTGTTAGAAGGCGTGGTCGTGGGGGTAGACCTCCACTAGGGAGAGGTCGAGGACGAGTTCCTCGAGAGAATCCACCTGCAGCAAGCATACTAGAGGCTGCTGTGGAAGAGGTAGCTAAGAGTGTAGGCCCCGAGGTCAGGCATGAGACCGCTGCTAGGTCTGGAGCGCAGGGAGCACGTACTACTGAGTCAGGTCATGGTTCTATTGGAGCATCGGAGTATAGAGAGTACAGAGCATACGTCGAGCGTATGGAAGAGGCTGCTAGAGTCGAGAGACTTACCCAAGTACCACCGGTGGTACCGGCTAGGTCAGCTCAGGTGACACAGGGAGTGTCTCAGGTGCCGGCTGTATCAGAGAGGAGAGCTAATGCTGATAGAGAGCCTGCTGGTTCTAGAGCACCGAGACCGGATGAGTGGTTGAAGGCTTTCAACTCTCAGAAGGTTCTTCATTCAGTGGAGAAATAGGGCTAGAGGTGGAGCACTGGATAGGGAAGATAGAGACTGCTTTGGAGGCAATACGTTGTCCCGAGGATCGACAGGTGGATTTGGTGCAGACTTGTTTCACAGATGATGCTCATTCATGGTGGCGTACCATTCGTGGCCGAGTCACCAGTTGGGAGCAGATGAGGAACATTGTTAGGGACAGGTACTGTCCAGTTTCGCTGAGGAGGGAGAGATTCCAGGATTTCATTGAAGCGGGATTTGAGGATATCCCGATTGCTACAGCCATAAAGAAATTTCAGAAGGAGTTGACCTTACTTGGACCATCTGCACCTCCAGAAGAGCAGCATGTTTACCTTTTCTCCAGGAGGTTGAGAGAGAGTACCCGATCCTATCTGGCTGGATTCCGCTGTGAGACCTTGTCTGATTATCAGGATAGGGCCTCTGCTTATGAGAGAGATAGGCCAGCTTCGAGGAAAGCAGTTCAGTCTAGTGGGCCGGATAAGCGGCAAAGGACAGGACATGCTGGTAGTAGTGCAGCAGTAGCAGGTTATGGTCGAGGACAGACTCAGGGGAGGTCCAGCTACCACTCTACAGTCTAGACTCCCAGTAGAGATCGGCAGTGTTTTAACTGTGGTAGCCGCGATCACATTAAGACAGATTGCCAGAGACCACCTATCACTTGCTTCACTTGTGGGAAGCCGGGTCACAGAGCCACCTTCTGCCGTCAGGGTAGGGCTCCTTCTCAGCAGGGATCTTCTCCTGCAGGTGCTGAGAAGAGTGTACAGAGACCTCCTCAGTACCGAGCTCCGAGTCAGCAGCAGCAACAGTACCGGGCTCCAGGACATCCTGCTACATACAGTACGGCACAGGGATCAGGTCGTGGCAGGGGACGTGGTAGTACCACTGACACCAGAGGAGGACCATCGAGAGTGTTCGAGCTGAGGAGCACTGAGCAGCCTGCAGCACCTGCGACCACAGGTACTATTTGGATCCATGACTTACCTGTGCGAGTTTTATTTGATACGGGTGCTACGCACTCCTTTATATCAGATGCATGTGTAGATAGGTTGTCCTTAGCTACAGTAGAGGGTGTACCTTTTGTGGTTGGGTTACCAGATGGGGGCAAGGTTAGAAGATCCCGAGAGATTTATGACTGTCCTATTCATCTGGGAGGCCGGATTTGGTTAGTAAATTTCCTAGTCATGCCCTTAGCACATGAGGACGTGATATTGGGGATAGATTGGATGACTAGACATGAAGTAGTCTTAGATATTGGTAGGAGAACTGCGACTATCGCCACTGAGGAGGGTCACAGAGTGATATTCCGAGGTTGGGACCTCGGAAAGTCCGGCACAGTTATCAGTGCAGTGAGAGCAGCCAGATTGATAGCACAGGGTTGCGAGACCTTCTGGTGTTATGCCATGAAGGAGCGCAAGAGCCTGACAGTAGAGGAGATACCAGTTGCCTGCGAGTTTGCAGAGGTATTCAGTGACGACTTACCAGGGCTACCTCCACAGAGGAGTGTTGACTTTAGTATCGAGTTAGAGCCGGGCACGAGACCGATCTCGAAGGCCCCGTACCACATGGCCCCGATAGAGCTGCTTGAGCTGAAGAAGCAGCTAGAGGAGTTAGCAGAGAAGGGCTTCATACGCCCTAGTGTCTCTCCCTGGGGCGCACCAGTATTGTTTGTGAGGAAGAAGGATGGATCGATGAGGCTGTGTATTGACTACCGAGAGTTGAACAAGGTCACCATCAAGAATAAGTATCCACTGCCTCGCATAGATGATCTGCTGGACCAGCTACATGGGGCGTCAGTGTTCTCGAGGATAGATTTGAGATCGGGGTATCACCAGCTGAGAGTGAGAGACCTGGACATACCTAAGACGACATTCCGGACTAGGTATGGCCACTATGAGTTTGTAGTGATGCCATTCGGGCTCACTAATGCGCCAGCGGTATTTATGGAGTTGATGAATGGGATTTTCATCGACTTCTTAGACCAGTTTGTAGTGGTCTTCATTGACGACATTCTAGTTTACTCTAGAAGTCGAGAGGAGCATGCCGGACACTTGAGGACAGTGTTACAGATTCTACAGGATAGCCAGCTATATGCTAAGCTATCCAAGTGTGAGTTCTGGATGTCAGAGGTGGATTTCCTAGGCCATGTAGTGACTGCTGAGGGGATTAAGGTCGACCCGACGAAGATTGAGTCAGTGTCCTCTTGGCAACCTCCGAAGAATGTTAAGGAGGTTCACAGCTTCCTTGGATTGGCAAGTTATTACCGTCGGTTTGTGGAAGGGTTTTCCCTGATCGCCCGACCACTTACTTCTCTCCTAAGGAAGACTACTCGGTTCGTCTGGTCTGAGCCGTGTCAGCAGAGTTTTGAGGAGTTGAAGAGGAGATTGACGTCTGCTCCGATCTTAGCACAGCCTGAAGGTACAGAGGACTTTGTAGTGTACAGTGACGCATCCAAGCTGGGCTTGGGGTGTGTCTTGATGCAGAGGGGTAAGGTCATAGCGTATGCGTCTCGACAGTTGAAGACGTATGAGGAGAAATACCCCACCCATAACCTGGAGTTAGCAGCGGTAGTGCATGCTCTTAAGATCTGGCGTCATTATCTCTATGGAGCGACCTGTCAGATCTTCACAGACCATAAGAGTCTGAAGTACATATTCACTCAGCGGGAGTTGAATAACCGCCAGAGGCGGTGGCTAGAATTGATCAAGGATTTCGACCTTGAGATTCTCTACCATCCCGGAAAGGCGAATGTAGTTGCTGACGCTTTGAGTCGGAAGACGCCTCGGGAGAAGGCGATAGCTCGGTTGACAGTACAACCACAGTTACAGAGAGACTTAGCTTGGTTGGAGGTAGAGATCCAGTTCCCCGATACAGCTCATCAGTTAGCCACCTTAGAGTTACTTCCTGACCTGTTGGGTGAGATCCGACAGAAGCAGGAGACCTGTCCGACTTCGACCCGGATCCGAGACTGGATGTCACGAGATGAGGCACCTCAGTTCACTATTGGTGCCGATGGAGTAATGAGACGGCAGGATCGTATCTGTGTGCGATCAGACGGTGAGATGAGACAGAGGATACTAGGTGAGGCTCATGCCACCCCTTACTCCGTACATCCAGGAGCGAGTAAGATGTATAAGGACGTGAGACGTTCCTTCTGGTGGGGTGGTTTGAAGCCTGATGTGGCCCGATATGTAGCCCAGTGTGCGACCTGTCAGCAGGTCAAGATTGAGCATCGTAGATCCGGAGGAGAGCTACACCCACTTCCAGTACCACATTGGAAGTGGGAAGATATATATATGGATTTTGTTACAGGATTGAGGCTCAGCAGAGGTTTTGATGCCATTTGGGTAGTGGTAGACCGTCTGACGAAGACCGCACGTTTCATTCCGATTAAGGAAACGTGGCCGGTAAGTCGTCTAGTAGAGGAGTTCACCAGGCACATTGTGAGACTCCATGGGGTACCGAGGACTATCGTCTCCGACAGGGATGGACGTTTTACCTCGAGGTTTTGGCAGCAGGTACATACCGCTCTGGGGACGAGTCTCCACTTTACCACTGCCTACCACCCACAGACAGACGGTCAGTCTAAGAGGACCATTCAGACCTTAGAGGACATGTTGCGGGCATGTGTGCTAGATTGGGGACAGGTATGGCCAGATCACCTCCCACTGATAGAGTTTTCATATAATAACACCTGGCATGCGTCTATTGGGATGGCACCTTATGAGGCTTTGTACGGACGGAGGTGTCGTACACCGTTGTGTTGGGATGAGCCTAGCAAGGTTGATGGAGTAGTACCAGACCAGATACAGGATGACATCGGCCGGATTGCCTTAGTCCGGGAGAGGATGTTAGCAGCTCAGAGTCGTCAGAAGTCCTACGCTGACAAAAGGCGTCGACCTTTGGAGTTTAGAGTAGGTGCACAGGTGTGGTTGAGAGTGTCACCTACGAGAGGAGTTAGACGTTTCGGCATTAAGGGGAAGCTGAGTCCCCGGTATGTCGGCCCATTTTGAGATCGTAGAGAGAGTCGGAGAGGTTGCCTACCGACTAGCACTGCCATCGAGATTAGAGGGAGTACACCTAGTTTTTCATGTATCTCAGCTGAGAGAGTACATACCGGATCCTAGACACGTCATCAGTCATGAGGACCTGATAGTCGAGCCAGACCACACTTTTGTGGAGTATCCAGTAGCCGTCCTAGAGCGTAGTATTAGGCGCCTGCGTTCTAAGGAGATACCGATGCTGAGGATCCAGTGGTCTAGACGAGGAGCTGATGAGGCTACCTGGGAGACAGAGGAGAGTATTAGACGTAACTACCCTGAGTTCTTTGCTGAGTTAGCCGCTACCTCAGTACCGACGGGTTAGTACTGAGACGATACCTTATATGACTTCTGTGATTATATGTTTAAATGATTGTTTATGTTTATGTGCTTGATGACGTGAGTAGTTTGCATGCTAGAGTATAACTCGTGAGGGAAAATGTTTGGGTAGATACCTTATTCTAAGTTTCGGGACGAAACTTATTTTAAGGGGGTACTGATGTAATATCCGGAATTTTTATTCCGTCTATTTCTGTTATAAACCCGATCTAGATCAGTTGATTCATATCCGTCTACTTAGTTAGACATATTATTATAGAATTTATCATTTTATGTAGATTTCCTTCACATAAAATGATAGAATATTTTAAATAGTTTATCATTTTATGTAGCTTACTTCCGCATAAAATGATAGAATTCTTATAACCGATCCTAAACTATAACAAACTCCGCATCCGTCTAGTCCGTTTATTCATGTGTCGGGATCTTGTCCAGCCCAGAAACTCGCCAGTTTAAGGAGCATGTCCGCAGCCCAGTTTCAGCCACTGGTTGCCTTGTCCAGCCCAGCCCGTGATCTACTCCAGCTTGCCCTCAGCCTTACAGCAACTCCAGCCCGCTGCCTTGACTGCTTCAGCCCAATGCGCAGCCCAGAACCTGCGCCAGCCCAGCTGCTGGAGGAGATAACGAAGCAGCTTGCTTCGGCCCAGATCACAGGAAGGAGCAGTAGAAGCCGACTGTTACGCTCTTTTAATTCCCTTCTTAACTGCTCTCTCTCTCTCCTACTGCTTTAACGCCTCAATTATCATCTCTTCCAGCGGTTACATTACATCCTGCAGCCCAGAAATTACGCACAGTATTGCACACAATTTCCTTCACCAATCAGCACTCTCTTCCGACTCCCTATCATCAAACGAAGAGGCAGCAGCGAACAACCGGACACCAGTAATTCGCGCACGACATCCCTGAGTAGCCAGACGAGGAGAATTCGTCACTCACCAGCAACACACGTGAGCCTGGTTCAGATGCCTTACAAACCTCTTGCGATCCTACTCTGTCCAACCGGTAAGGATCTAACGATCTTCCTATCTCCATCTTCGTTGTACAACTTCAGAATCTCACGTTTCTCTCCTTCTGTACCGGACAACTCCCATCTCGGCCACCCCATGACAGCAGTGAGACTGGAAAGAGTCGTTCAACTACTGCAGTTGTAGAGCCAAACCGAATCCTGACCTTCTCCTCCTGATCTGTCACGCCGAGGAAGCCGGAGAGCCAGCTGGGACTGTTTGAAGGCGCCTCAGTCCAGTAACTGTTGAAGAGGTGAGCCATCTCTCTTCTGCAGTCCAATTCTTGCCCTCTAGATGTTATATTTGTATAGATGATATATGTTTTCGGTTTTGTTATGAATGGAGATCAAGCCAAGGAAATGGAGGGATAGTAAGTGAGTTTTGTTGAAGTCTCATGTAGTTCCAATTGATGATAACTGGATGATAATGAGAGTAGATTAGATTGCCTTAGAAATAGAAATGAAAAACTCATTGTAGAACTCAGCTTTGTAAGTGAGTAATGGTCAATATTGAGGATCAATGTTTGAGAGTTAGGTTAAAGATCCACCGTTGAGATTTTAATAGATGATAGATAGATGTACGTAGTTTACTCTATTAAAATTTGGGAAGAAATGAACGGTCGGATTAGAAGTTATAAGCTTCCGAAGTTAGGTAGTTGAGCAGTTTTTGGTAAACTTAGGATTTTGGCTAAGTATAGAAATTGTGAGTGGGGTACCCAACTTTGTGAATTTTTATAAGAATAATGGCTGAACAGTTTTGAGGAATTCTTGCTCCTAAGAGTAGATGGAACATCATAGATGATCTAGAGAATTAATTCGGAATTATTATAAGCTGTTACGAATTTTATATTTGGAACCGAAGTTAGACCTTTACGACCTTTTGGAAAATAGGGAAATAAGAAAAGTGACAGTTGGTAACAAAACTAAACTTTAGGAGTTGGAATATGATTTTAGAATCTCAAATAGGAGTTTAAACATGAATTTTGGAAATTTCGGGAATTTCGAGACCAAGGGTAAAATGGTCATTTTACCCTAAATTAGTACTGTAACTAGTTATGTCTTACTACGTTATTCCATCTTAGAAGTCTTAGACTTCTAACTACGTGGGAGTGTGCTAATGCACTTATCTCCTTTGACAGGCAACTGAGTTGCTACAGTTTACAGAGCGAGTTGGTTTACAAAGAGTCGAGCTTTATACCAGGTAAGTCCTTTGGGCTTACTTAGCTGACTTCTAAATATGAGCATGAATGATGATAGTGGTGTGTGATTGAGATGTTAGAATTATAGGTTGTGATAAATATTTACCGACCTATACTTGGCCTAAGAGTAACGGGCGGTGGCATTCTGCTCAGTTAGCTTGCGAGCGCTGGGGGTTTCTTTAGGGACTAGTCCATACTCGGTTTGTAGTGATGCTACCGGCGGAGGTCAACTAGACCTACACCCAGTTGGATAAGGAACGGAGGCGAGAGCTGTTAATAGCTCTCGTGCCACAACTTAAATTGAATAATGTGAATCACTTAAATAATAGATAATAAACGGTTGAGTGCCAGCATGATGTTTGTTTATTTTGTTTCTACTTGTGTTTGTGCTGTTGTCATTCTACTTATATTTGGATAGTTAGCTAACGGTTGATATGTTGTGTAGATTTGCCACAGGTTAGAGCAGATGCCGAGTGATCCGGACGGTAGTGGTCAACTGGGGTGTCGTACTTTAGGACGTTTGCAGTTTCTTCATTTATGGGTTTTTCAGTTGGACCTTGTTTCCTTTCGTTCTTTCCGTACTTTGTTGTTTTACGGGTTCCGGTTGTTAGTTGTTCTGGTCACATTCATACATTGCTAAGAATTATTTTATGATTTCTGGTTTTCCTTATCTGTGCCTTGTTGTAAGATCTTGTTAAGTTGTTGTCAAACTAAGGTCGGGACCCGCTGTGCGGTCCTAACCAGTAACTCCCTGAGTTGTAAAACTTGGGGTGTTATACGGTGAAGTTCCAAAACCCATGTTTCACCCAAAGGCTCTCTCAATAAAGGATGTTGAGTCTCGTTATAAAGAGAATCGAAGGATAAGATTAAACTCTCAAATACTCATGCCCAAACCCAAGGAAATCAAAGATAAGCCAAAAAGTTAAGATTGTGACACTCGAAATCAAAGTAGAGGATGTTGAGTCTCACTACTACCTAGAAAAGGTAAGCCAAGACTAGGTTATAGCAAATCTTTAACTTTAGATCAAAGCAAAAGCAAAGCACGTACAATAGAGGAAAACCACGGTCGGATCTTGAAGAACCACGGTCGTGGAACTCAAAAAAGGCCATGGAAAACCTCGACAACGAGGTTTCTCGTAACTCTCAGGGTCCAATCTGTTTTGGTTCAATCTATCATCATCTATTCCACAACTATCAACCCTTCACCTTAGAATCGCTTAAGGGTTTTAGCCAACAATCATTGTCATCAAATCAATAATCAAAATTGAAAGAAAGAAAAGATAAAACCTTGAAATCTCAATGGCAATCACAAAACCAATCTTAATCAAACGCAAAATCCGTACTTGTGTTCAATGAATATAGAATAGAGTAAGAAATCTCTCACAATCTTAAAGAACAAAGAAGAACGGGATGTCAATCCGCCTTCAAAGTGAAACCCTAAGATCTTCCAATTACGCAATCTCCAAGTGCGTACTTCTCTAAATCTTCCTTCCAAATCTCTTCTCGCAATAAAATCTTTCGCAATGATCTCAACTTCTCTCTAGTGTGGTGTAGAAAAACCTTCAAGTCTGCCTCTCTAAGTCTCCCTTTTGGAGATTTTGTCTCCCTTTTGAAGATTTTGGCTCCCTCTCAACGTTGAAACCTATAGAACATTTATAGGGATAAATCTAGGGTTTAAAGATAAAAGGGAGAATTTGGCCTACTAGGCCTTTTTGAGTTTTTGTTTAAGAAAATATACCCTAAATTTTTTACCACTTTCATTTAATAGTAGGTAAAAATTATTAACACTTCTATTTAGAAAGAAAGAAATAATATGGGCAAAATTTGATATACTAGGCTTTTTTCAGTTTTTATAAAAGAAAGTATACCCCTATTTTATTTACTGTTAATTGATATTAATTTACCTCATTAATTAACCTCATTAATTTACCCAATATTCCGCTCATTCACTCACTGACTTCGTTTTCGTTATACCAGAGAAGAAACCGTTCGCCCTTCGTCCTTCGCCCGTTCGACTCCTTACCTTCAACTGTGATCTTCATCAATCTCTCTCGTAATTTCCATTTTCTTCAAGTTTGATTCATCTCTCGTCACTTTCCGGCCATCTCCTACACTTGTTGTTTGTTTTTCGTCTTTGTTCCGGAATCGTTTCTAGTTTTGTAAACCCTAAGAAAACGAAAATGTCGACTCATTTATCTGTTGAAATTGCCACACCAAACGAAGGCGATGATTTTGCTGTGTCTCATGATGAATCAGGCCTTCAAATTGTAGTATCTGGTGGTCCTCGAACAGTTGATATACCTATGGTTAGTATTGCTTTGATACTCTTTCATGTTTTATGGTATTATAGTTTCTGGTATTTGTTCATATTAGTGTTTGTAAGTTTAATCATCGTTTCTGGTATCTGTTTTGATATTGTTTGTTCTATGTTTGTTTCGTCTTTATATTTACATGAGTTTTCTGGTATGTTTGTATGTTATTAGATTTTCTGGTATGTTATTGGTTTCAAATTTTCTGGTATTTGCTTTAGTTTAAGTTTCTGGTATGTGTTTATTGTTAGTGTTCTGGTATTGCAGGTTCATGTATTACTTTGTGGTATGTTTTGTGGTATTTGTTCATATGAGGTTTTTTGTTTCAAGTTTTCTGGTATTTGCTTTAGTTTAAAATTCTGGTATGTGTTTTTGGTTTGTGTTTCTAGTATTGCATGTTGATGTATTACTTTTTGGTATCTTTTCTGGTATTTGTTCATATGAGGTTTAATGTTTTCTGGTATTAGAAGTTCTGGTATGTTATTTGTTTTATGTTGTGTCTGATCATTTTGATGTATATATTCTGGTATGTTATTTGTTTCTGGTATTAGATGTTCTAGTTAGGGTTTCTGGTATTTGTTTTATTTATTAATGTTTTCTTGTATTTGTTCATATGAGGTTTTTATATTACTTTCTGGTATTTCATGTTGATGTATATATTGACATTATTTTCTGGTATGTTTACACAAGCTGTTGAGGAAAATGTTAGTTATGGACATGAAGAGTCCTATGTAAGTTGAATGCCTGATATGAGTTTCTGGTTTGTTGTTGAATGTTTTTCTTGTATTAACAATCTTATTTCCTTTAGGGAAAATTTGGTTAATAGGTTGTTTTGATAAATGGGGATAGTAAGTAGGCTTTTTTATTTTTTTGTTAAGTAAGTAGACCCCTTTTTATTTTTTAACCGTGAACCCTACCCCACCTCCCTTCTCTTGTTTTCTTATTTCCCGCAGCCGTTCTACTTCTCTGTCTTCTCTTCCTACCTCCCCCATTCTTACGCTTCTCTCAATCTCTTATTCTCTTTCCCCTTCTCTCAAACGAAACCTCAAGTGAGTGTAAACAATCGACCCAAGCTTAGCCTTCAATGTCAGAATCGAACACTCCTCTTTCCCCTTCTCTTACCCCTTCTCTCAATGTTTCGCAGCCTAGAACAAGCTATAATTGAACGGTGAATCCGAATCGAACACTCCTTAAAATCCAGAAACTCTAGAAACAAAGCTCGTCGATTTTGTCGCCGAATCGAACATTTCTCAATCGCCGAATTTGTATGCCTTCACAGCTAAAGCTCCTTCACCGTTTCTGGTATGTTCGCGGACCATTTCTGGTATGTTTGCGGACCATTTCTGGTATGTTCTTTCTTCTACCTTTTCATCTCCATATTTGCATATGATCTCAATACTGGTTGTGAAATTGTGATATATGAGTAATATGCCTTGTCTGCTTGTAGTATTTGATGATTGATCGGAAAATATGTAGTATTTTAAAACCAAAGTGATATATGAGCTTACTGTTTCATCTTCTACTTAGATCTCAGTTTTGTTTCAAAACTTACAGCAAAACAAAAGCAGTTGAAAACAAACAGTGAAAGAGGCAAGAAGAAAATGGCAGTAGCATTCATCTCTACAGCAAAATCTATCATATTGTGCATTTCTAGCTGAATACTTATGATTTGATGTGAAATCAAATCACATAGAATGAAGAGAGATATTTTGAGTATTGAAATATGTTTTTCATTCTCACAGGGAAGCAGATGGAAGTTTATGTTGTAATGTGCCTTTGAGTTGTTGTATAGTTTTTTGTATAATAATGGTTATGTTGTAATTCTGGTATGTAATTCTGGTATGAAATTTACTTAACTTGTAAAATTTCTGGTATCAAATTTCTGCTATTTAATTTCTGGTATATAATTTATGGTATTTAAGTTCTGGTATATAATTTATGGTATCTAATTTTCGTATGAAATTTCTAGTATGAAATTTCTGGTATATAATTTCTGATATTTAATTTCTGGTATATAATTTATGGTATCTAATTTTCGTATGAAATTTCTGGTATGAAATTTCTAGTATGATAATTTCTGGTATGAAATTTCTAGTATGAGAAATTCCGGTATGAGAAATTCAATCCAGAAAATAAAAAAGAAAATAAAAAATAAAAAAAAGGCAAGAAAAATAATAAAGAAAACAAATTCAGTAATTAAAAATTAAAACTTATACTTATATAACAAATAACAAACATCATTTATTCTTCTTTCTAAATAGAAGGGTTAATATTTTTTACCTACTATTAAATGAAAGTGGTAAAAAATTTAGGGTACATTTTCTTAAACAAAAACTCAAAAAAGCCTAGTATGTCAAATTCTCCCTTTCCTTTACTAGTTAATGTACATATTTGATGAAAACCCAAAATACGAGGCAACACGTATAACTATCTTGTCTCGTGTCAATATGGTTAAATTTTTACTTGAAGGGTTGGATGCCAATGGACAAGAATTGTTCAAGAACTCTATTTTTTCATCTGTCATCTCCCTCTGCACCAATCTTAAACCTTCCAACCAATTAATACACTTCATGCTTTTGCATGAGGTTCAAACTAACCGCAAACACTCAATGTGGTTTGCAATCAACAAAACCCTGCTTAGGTATTTATTAACTATACACCTAACCTTTTTAGTTCAGTTTTGTACCTCCATTCCACTTTCTATTGTTAATGTGTTTCTTTCTTTTTTTGTTGTATATTTTTGTTCATAAGGTTTGGCTTAAGCGAGTTTTATGAAATTACCGGCCTTGAGTGTCGGTTCCATGTGTACAATGAAGAAGAAAATGTCGACATGAAGGAGTTGTTCGGCATGCCCAAGTGCAAATTGGAGCAACTGGAGGAAAAATATTCAAAGTTGAAAAAGAATGATGAAAGGAAATTCAAGATGGCTCTACTACTGTTTATTGAATTTGTTTTGCTTGGCAATGACAAGAAGAAGTTTGTCTCCAATCTTCCTCTATCGCTTCTGAAGGACATGGATGCCTTTAATTCTTATCCATGGGGGCGCCTTGTCTTCAATAAGACACTTGACAACCTCAGGGATTGTGAGCCAACAAAGTTTAGGGCATCTGGAAATTACTGCCTTTCTGGTTTCCCTTTGGCATTCCAGGTATGCTTCTGGTTTTCCATTTATGTGCCTCTGGTATGGTTATATTTGTTATTTTTTTATGGTTTACGTTTCTGGTATGCTTGTTTTTCATTTATTTTCCTCTGGTATGAGTAATTAGTTACCAGAAATGTTAATTTTGTGATTTTATGGTATGCTTTATTGCATTAGCATTTCTGGTTTTTGTTTCTGGTTTTTGATTCTTGTATTTTGTTTTAATGTATTAGATTTTGGTATGATTGTGTCTGTTGTATAATTGAGTTTTATGATGTATTGTTTTGTTGGTAGTATGTTCTGAATTTTATACTATCTGGTATGATTTTACTTGCTTTCTGGTATGAGCAATTAGTTACCAGAAATATTAATTTTGTGATTTATGGTATGCTTTATTGCAATAGCATTTATGGTATATATTTATGGTTTGTGTTATATAATAGAGTTATGTTATGTACTGTGTTGTTTTTGGTATGTTCTTAAGCTTATACTTTTTTGTATGAGTTTACTTGCTTTCTGGTTTTCTGATATGCATTTGTGGTTTCATTTTCTGGTATAATATTATTTTATTAGTTTTATATTATTTATTGGTTTGAGTTTCTGGTATGATATTTTCATTTGTTTCCTGTCTATATTATGCAGGTTTTCATCTTTGACTCTATCCCCACATTGACATCTTTGTTTGCCACGTGTGTTGATGAAGAAACAACTCCACTTTGTCTTAAGTGGGTTTCATCAACCAAGGGGAAGATGAAATGCAGCTTTTCAAAGTTGGGTTCCACAATGTATGTGTATCCAGGCCTGGAGGGCATGATGTCAAGGTTATCAAGGAAGTCCCAAAGAAGGAGGAATCCGAGAGTGATGACTTTGCTACTCCTCCTCCTCCTCCTCGTCGTCGTCATATTTTGAGATTGCCAACACCACAAAAGGTTGTCAAGAAAGAAGATGTCTCAAAGAAGAGGAAAATTGAAGAGGGAAGGAAAAGGTATCTCAATACATTTCATACTCAATCTATATTTTAATAATGTTGCATTAGTTTCTGTTATACTGCTCTTTAGTTTTATTGTATGACTGCTTTTTTGCTTTCTGGTATGTGTCTGTTAGTGTCTGGTATGCTTCTAATATAACTTCTGGTATTAGTTTCTGTTTTAGTTTTCTGGTATGAATGTTTTGTTAATTTCTGGTACGTGTCTTTTTGTTTCTGATTTTTGTTTTATCTTAATTTTGGTATAAGTTTTTTCTTACATTCTTATATTAGATTTAATATGTTTTCTGGTATGATCTTTTGAATCTTGTTTCCTGTGTATATTGTTATGTTTTGTTTGGTTTCTATTTCTGGTATGTTTATCATTTACTTAATAATTTTTTTTTCCTAATGTAGGGCTCCATCTAAGAAGCCTAAGACAGAACAGATTGTTGAGGAAGTATCATGGTAAACTGAAGTTGAATATGTATTTATATTATCATACCAGAATTCTTAATTTTTACAAAATTTGTTCTATTGTTTTAGCCCCGAAGAAAACATGATGGCATTGGCTACACCCCCAGTTGTTGGTGTTTCACCTTCTAGCATTGTTGGGATTGCTGTTGCTCCAAAAATGGATACGATTGTCCCTACAGATGCTTTGGTTGCACCACCTCTGCCTGATCCCACCACCTCCAATGCAGAAGCTGTGGTTGCACCACCTATCCCTGATCCCACCACTTCCAACACAGAAGCTACGGTTGCACCACCTGTCTCTGATCCCACCACCTCCACTATTTCTACCACAAACAGGTAGTTGATATTTTACATACCATAATTTATTAGTTTCAAATGCTTATTTGATATCGCATTTGTAATCTTTTACTATGTTAATGTAAGGGTGCCTGATTGGGTTGAGGATTTAAAGAAACAACTACAAACCCAAAATCAATTGATTTCTAAGTTGGTCAAGAAGGTTGAGCAACAAGATGCCACTATCAACCAAGTTGTTATGAGGCAGAAGGCACAAACTATGACACAACACAAAATAGAAAGTCAATGTTTTAGGATCATCACTAATGTTCAAAGGATGGCCGGTTCTTCTAAAGGTACCAAAGCCTCTAAAAAGCCGGCCTCCCAACCTCCAGCTGATGCTCCTAAGTTAGAAGTTCTTGGGGTTTCTTCAAGTTCTGAAGAGACGCTATCTACAGAAAAGCCAATGCCCCAACCCCAGCCCCAACCCGAGCCCAAGGAGGAAGCTGAAGTTGATCAGCCAAAGAAAGAAGCAGTGGAAGAGGTATAATACACTACTATTCTTCATGTGTTTTGTTTCCGTGCACATTTGTTAATGTTTGTGTTATGTTGTCATTCTGGTACAAAAACCAATAGCAGATGTAGATGTGAAAGGGAAAGGAAAAGTTAAAACCAGAGGACCGAGGAGAATGGGTTTACGTGAAAAGAAACCCAGCGACCTTGTTGTATCTCCCTATGTCGTCCCAGTATAAATCCCCAAGCCACCCAAGCATAATTTCTTGAGCAAGAAGGATAGAGATGCTTTTTATGCTTGGTACCTTAACCCAAAGACTAAAAAAAAATTTATTACTGGATTTCAACATGAAGCAAATAAAGAACACTTCAAGCTCTTACTCCAAAAAACTGGCTGGTTGTGGGATTATGTAAGTTAACACTAACCTTACTTTTGTTTAAGTTAATAATTTCTAGTATGATGTTTTCTGGTATGACTTTCTAAAACTAGCTACTGATGTGTTTCTGGTAAGATGTTGTGTGTACATTTTGTTTTTAAAATTTCTGGTATGATGTGTTGTACTGCTTTCTGGTATGATCTAGTTGTATAAGACTCTGGTATGACTTTATTTTTGCTTCTTTTTTTTTTTTTTTCTGGTATTATCTATTTCATTAGTTTTATTATATGTAATTCTTTCATTTTGCCATAAATTATCATTTGACTTCCTTAGATGATTTATTGCTTGAGCTTTCTAGTATTTGTTTATGTTTTGTGTTTCTGGTATGATGTGTTTTCATGTATGTGTATCTTGCCTGATGGTTTTCATGTCTTGAATTCTGGTATGAACTTTTTATGTTTTTCTAGTATTATTCTCATATGAGCTCTGGTATTGAATTATTAGTTTTTTTTCTACTTTACAGCAACTGGATGAAATGATTACATACCTCCGAAAAGCTGTAATTGAGTATCCAGAGGTTTATGGCCGTATTACCATTGTTCCCGTACCATTTGTCGACTATTTCAATGATGTGCGTTATAAACAATTCTTAGAGTCAAAAGCTACAGGGACTTTTAATTACGGTGAAGAAATTGTAGGTTATATATTTGGACTTGATCCTCCCTTTTTTAGCAAGAGCTTTTATGAAGTCGTACAATATCACTGCCATCAACACCTGTGGTAAACACTAGATAGCGCTACAGATTGATTTAATTAAATGGTGTGTTGTTGTATATGACTCAATTGTGGACTGTATGTCTGATGGACTTGAAAGCTTTGCTCATCCCATTCCTTGTTATGTTTCCTTATATTCTGAAACTTCATGGACAATTTGAGAGGTTTAGGGAAAATCTTGATAAGCCATTGGATTATGTTCGAAAGACAGCCAAAGAAGTTCCACAAAACAAACCAAGGTGATTTCTACAATACTAGTCATATGTTTCTGGTATGTTCATTAGTATAATGTTTTGGAAAAACACTTATATAATCTGTTGTCTACAATTGCAATGGAAGCTGTGGTGTATTCACAATCAAGCACATTCAGTATTTGTCATTTGGACGAACTGATTTGTCAAACATATGTCAAGAATGGATCCTAGCTTTCAAGGAACAATTTTGTTCTATTTTTTACCATAGGGAGTGGGTGAAACCCCACGAGTTCCTTTGAAACTGAATCTGTCCTAAATGATGTAGTTGACTCTTGCTAAACTTGTATTTTGGTATTGACTGATTCTGTTGTAATATATTAACTCTTTTGTAATATAATCTTGTTTATGAAACAATAACAAGTATTCTGTTAATATAATTTCTTTATTCGAAGTGTTTATGTTGCTATTTAGGATTCTGGTATTTCATTTAAGTTCCTCTGGTATGATTATATCTGGTATTTCTTTGTTATTTTTTATGCTTCTGGTATGATTGGTTTTCATAATGTGCCTCTAGTATGAGTAATTACTTACCATAAATGTTTATTTTGTGATTTTATGGTATGCGTTATTGCATTAGTATTTCTGGTTTGTGTTTCTTGTAGTTTGTTTCATCTATTTGATTCTGGTATGATTATTTGTTTACCAGAAACGTTCAATTTGTGATTTTGTTGTATGTTTTATTGCCTATGCTTTCTGGTATTCATATAAATATCCTGATGGTATACTTTTATTGGATTCTGGTATGAGTTTTTTTATTTAGTTTTTATTATTACCTATTGTTTTGATTCTGGTATGTGGACATTTACACATAAAACAAACATATATTTATGTAGTAACTGTTTTCTACATATCTGATAATGACAAATAATCAAAATTAGTATTTCTGGTATGTGTCTTCATTCTTTCTCCATTGGTTGATTTCGACAAGTTTTTTTGTTATGGCCTATCCTGCCGCAACAGCTGCATTTATTCTTCTTGCTTCCTTCCATTGATCCCCGTATCCTAGCTTTAGGCAATCTTCCGGTTCTCTTCCTCTTTATAGGAGGGTTGCATTCAATAGATGTAATGCAACTTGGAATCTCAGAATGCTCATGATCTACAATTGGGTATATTGTCTCCTCATATGCCGTGTTCCAATATTCGGTGCTGTAATATTTACTTACCAGAGATGCCGGATTCATTTTCGCCATCTTTGTTGCAGCTATTGCATGAATACATGGTATTTCCTCAATATCAAATTCCTTGCAAGTGCAACTCCTATCCACTAAACACACAATTTCCCTTTCTTGGTTCCATTGTACCTCAAACAACAGCCTTTTCGCATCAAGCACGTAGCATCCATACTTTGTTGCCTCCCCATATTTAGCTTGTATTAGGGCATCGACGTTTGGTGTTGTCATTTCTGTACATGATTCAACACTTTGCCTTTGCGTTGCAAACCATCTACCCACTGTCTGTTTGATAACATCAATGAGGGCAAGCATTGGATAATCCCTTGCATCACACAGTACACTATTTATACATTCTGCATTGTTGCTTGTCATAATGTTATAACGTTTCGCGTTGCAAAAAGCTCGGGACCAAGCAGCAAATCCAATTTCTTCCAACAGCTGTGCAACTACTACCTTCTCCTACAAACATTAGCAGGTACACATGAAGTTATATACAATACCAGAAAAAACATACCATACATCTAACATGTTTCAATACCAGAAAAAGGTAATACCATAATCATTGCTCATCAATAATAATGTTGAATACCAAAAACATGACATGTATGATACCAAAAACAATCACAAAAAGCATACCAGAATTCATACCAGAGATTAAATGTAATACTAGAAATTATAATGTTCATACAACAAACCTAACCTGCGTTCATACTAGAAACATTCATACTAGAAACACTATAAATGAGAGATAAGGGACAATACCAGAAATGAAATAAACCACCAGAATTGAAATACTAGAAGCATAATGCGATTGCATACTAGAAAATAATAAAAACCAGAATAAACATACCATCTTTATATTTTCAAACAGTTCAAGGCACTTATCCTTTCTGTAGCACCTAGCTGCATCCACGAAGATTTGTTGAACTATATTCTTGGTTGATTTTTTCTTGATGTTTGTAGTGCTTAGCAATACCATTCTTGATTGACATGTGTCTGTCCGATATAAATAGTTGTTCCTCGGTGTCAGGGACAAACTTGTGTATATGATAGAAGAAGAAATCATACGATTCATCACATTCACGGCCAACAATTGCAAATGCTAGCGGGTATATTTGTTGGTTTGCATCTTGCGCTGTTGTAAGCAATAGCACCCCACCATATCGTCCTTTTAAAAATATTCCGTCAACTGATATAACCTTAAACAACAACAACCAAAAATCAATTAATTTTCTGGTATACCAGAAATGGATAATAGTCATACCAGAAACTTATTTGTTCAAATATATATCACTATACTAGAAGCTGAGCTTGAAATCAAATCAGAAATGATATTACCAGAAGTACATTATCTAACAATACTAGACACTAGTTATACAAACCAGAAAAGAGCATACCCGAAAGATAATTATACTACTTACCAGAAACACAACATTACTACCAGAATCTATATCATTCATGCATAATTGATAATACCAAAGACATAACTTTATTACATACCAGAACAAGGATAATACCTTTCTCATTACTGAATATCCTTTGATTGATTGTCCCAAAGCAAAGAAGACATACTTGAATTTGTTTTCATCATCCAATTGCAGTGCTACAATAGTGTTCGGATTTGCCTCTTAAATCGATGTAAGTACACCGGCACACCCTTGTAGTTCTCTTCATTTGTTCCTCTTATATTGTCCTTGACAGCCTCTTGTGCCATCCAACATTTCCAGTAGCTAGCTTCTAAACAATGCTCGTTTCTCAAAATTCCAATAATTGTCTTAGGCTCGGGGAGTTTATGTGTATTAGCATACCTGAATAACATAAACAATATGATTTGAATGTAGTTCATACCAGAATGGAAGAAAACAATATAGAATTGAATATTATATGTGATAATAAGCAATGGACTTACATTTTTGCAACTATTTCAGCAATGACAGGATATGAGACCTTTCTGCGATAATTTCTTCTGGTATGGAATGAACAAGTGTGCTCTCTGATATACTTTGTTAGTGTAAACACTTTCGATTTCTTGATTTTTGAGAACCGCACGCGCCACTTACAATCTTTATCTAGACATCGCGCAAGAATAGCAAGCTTGATAGACTTTGTTATTTTGTATTGTGTACATTCGGCAACATCATTCAAACACAATGCATTTTTCACTGCGTTTTTATCCTTGAACTTTTGACCAAGCTTAAGACCCCATTGAGTTTCTTCAGGTTGAACTTCAGTGATTGCATATCTATTCTCTGTTTCTATTTCAGTCACACTAGGAGCAGGAACAATGGCAGTGTATGGATGATATTCATTAATTTCTTCAATTTCTGGTATAATAATTGTAGACTTTAATCTCACACACAATGGCACACTCCAGCATGGTTGAGTCAATTGATTAACTTCAACAAAATCCTTGAAATCTTCTACCGTCTCAATATCAAATGGTTGCAACGCTTTATTTAAGGTATTCTTGTATGTAAGTTCCAATTTGTTCACTGTCTCATCTACTTGAAAACGTTTGACAATCAACATCCTAATTTCTAGTATGCTAATTGGATCTCCCACAGTGATGGGTTTGCACACTACTTTATCCCCCTAAATATGTCCATTCATTTCCCACAGATTTCCATTCTCCTCCAGAATAAACTACAATTTGTAAATGAGTCATGGCTAACAAGTTCAGTATAAACCAGAAAAAAAAAACTATTATAAGTATACCAGAAGTTAAAAGTAGACCAAATTATGCACAACATCACAAATACCAGAAGTTAAAGTATACCAGAATTATGCACAACACCACAAATACCAGAAGTTCAAGTATACCAGAAGTTAAAGTATACCAGAATTATGCACAACATCACAAATACCAGAAGTTCAAGTATACCAGAAGTCATTCAATTCATTATACTAGAGAATTAATGATACCAGAAAGACAATTAGCATACTACAAAAGAGATTATACCAGAACTCATTAATTGATACCAAAATTAATGATACCAGAAAGATAATTATCATACTACAAAGGAGATTATACCGAACTCATTAATTCATAACAGAATTATACATAACACAACAAATACCAGAGAATTAATGATACCAGAAAGACAATTATCATACTACAAAAGAGAGTATACCAGAACTCATCAATTCAAACTAGAATTATGCACAACACCACAAATACCAGAAGTTCAAGTATACCAGAAGTCGAAGTATACCAGAGTTATGCACAAGAACATAAATACCAGAAGATCAAGTATACCAGACGTTCAAGTATACCATAATTATGCACAACACGACAAATACCAGAAGTTCAAGTATACTAGAATTCATTCAAATCATTATACTAGAGAATTAATGATACTAGAACTCATTCTTTCATATCAGAATTAAGAAAACAAACTAGCAACAAGGTTCATACAAGAATCGTAACACACTCATTCATACCAGAAATATAATTTAAAACAAAACCAAATCTGACGATACCTTATACCAAGAATCTGATCAAAATTTTACATTGGTGAACAAAATACCAAAATAATACTGAAGAAGATGGCGAGAGAGAGAGTAGAATATTGTGAGAGAGATACCTGTTAGATCGAAGCGAATTCTGGTATTTGAATTCTTGAATCACAAGTCGATTGTGTTGTATTCGTTTCTGGTGTTTGATCGATTGATACCAAAGAAGATTGCTCGATCGATGTCGATTGAGAGAGATAAGAGAGAAAATAGATCGATAATTGTGATACCAGAGAAGCTTGCGAGAAGGAGAACTTGCGAGATCGAAGGAGGAGAAGAATGGATTTTGAGATCGAGATCGAGAGGAGGAGAAGAAACAAGATCGGGTTTCTTTGATTGTAACAGAAAAGAGAGAGAAAGAGGAGATTTTACCTAATTATTATGGTAATTAATTTCTACTAGAACGGTAAATATGATTTTGGGGTATATTTTTATTGATGGAAAATATAAAAAAGCCTACTTAGTATCATGATTTCTTAAAAAAGCCTAGTTACCAAATTTGCCCTAAATGATGTTTGTTATTTGTTATATAAGTATAATTTTTAATTACTGAATTTGTTTTCTTTTATTATTATTTTATTATTATTATTATTTATTATTTATTTTCTTTTTTATTTTTTGCAGTGAATTTCTCATACCGGAATTTCTCATACAAGAATTTTCATACTAGAAATTTCATACCAGAAATTATCATACGAAAAGTTCATACCAGAAATTTCATACCAGAATTTTTTTCATACCAGAATTTTTTTCATACTAGAATTTTTTTCATACCACAATTTTTTCATACCAGAATTTCTCATACCAGAAATTTCATACCAGAAATTTCATACAAGAAATTTATACTAGAAATTATCATACAAAAAGTTCATACCAGAAATTTCATACCAGATTTTATCATACGAAAAGTTCATACCAGAATTTTGTCATACCAGAATTTTGTAATACCAGAATTTTGTCATACCAGAATTTTGTAATACCAGAATTTTGCCATACCAGAAATTGTCATACCAGATTTTTTACACAAGATTTTCATACCATAAAATTACATACCATAAATTCCATAACAGAAAATGGCATAAATTTCATACCAGATAGAATGAAGCATTGTCATTCTATCAAAGTAAAGGGCGGGAGTGGAAGACGATGATGATAGCAAAAAAAATCTTCAAATTAGGCAAATGGATATCGAAATTTACAGGAAATCCAGGTAAGATAGTCCAGAAATGACATTGTTGAACCTGGCAATAGAGTGATTTTCGGTTCCTGAAATAGCCAAGGGACAGGGAAATAGAAAAGAGTGTGATACCAAAAACACGAATCTTGAAAAACAGTAGAATCGTTTGGACTAAATTAGAGCCATTGATTCCTCCAATCATTGAAGAGAGTAGACAAGTGAGGAATCCGAAGAGACTGCAACAAGTCCATGTAGAAAGTATTGTGGAGCAAGAAGACGACTGTGTACTGTATAGTGCACTAAGTGTAGTTTCACCTTTCTGTGCAATTACGTAATGAAGAATGCATCATAAGCCTTGGCACACTAATCAATCTTTAACCAATTTCAAATACAATTCAATCATCATAAACAAATTTTTAAAAGTACCATCTTCATTCATTTCATGAGATGTGTTGAAGATTTGGCCCCAACCCATGACTCCAATTTGGAAGCAGCAATGACATCAATACCGGGAACCAGGGCGCGAATAGATTTGGGCAACTGAGAAACAAGCTGTGACCACCTGTACAAAAGTCGAGTCCAATAAGAAAAGATACAATCTGCATAAACTTTTAGAGGTACTAGAATCTGAATTACTCTTGATTCCAAAGGATCAGTTTCTCGAGAAACAAGCTGCTGGAATCGATGTCTGGGGGTTCCATTTGATCCGCCGTGTAGAGAAGCCTCTGGTATGAAGTTGTATTAGTGTTTCTGAAGCCTCTCGGCGAGGAGGAGAGGGATGAAGCATGAGGCAAAGGATACAACAGTATCAACACCAGACATGGCTTAAATTTCGAACGAATTTCAATATAGAAACTTGCGATTTGCGACTACCAGAGAGGGAAGAGAGGAGAGTTAGGGCTTGATGAAGGAGTTGAACGGTTAAAAAAAAAAGGGGCCTAGTTACTTAACAAAAAAATAACATAGGCTAGTTACTAGCTGTAAATTAAAAAACAGCCTACTTACCTAATTAGCCCAAGATAAAACCCTAAATATTTGGGCTGAAAAGAAGTCGAACCCGTTGGTATCAGAAAATACTCTAGCGCGTCAGACGGTATCAGAAGATACTTTGGCACGTCAAACGGTATCAGAAGATACTTTGGCACATTAGACGGTATCAGAAGATATTTTGGCGCGTCCTAGCTCCCTTTAATCCTTAAATGTGCCATTAAACAGGCGTTCGCTCAAAATTGGTGAATTATGGAGCAAAATGGCACATTTAAGGATTAAATGTGCCATTTTGCCCTATAATTCGCCAATTTACCTACAAATGTAATAAAACTCTATGTAAGCCTCTATTCTCGCAAAGTAGGTGAATATAACCATAATGCTATGAATGTATGTCTACACATGCAAAATAAAGGGAAAATCTATATAAATATATGCCTAAATATAGGTCATAATTCATGTCATCAAAATACCCCATACTTGCCTCTTAGTTAACCCCAAGCAAGATTCAAACTTGAGATACAAGATGATATGAATTATGAATATAGAAAAATAAAGAAAAACCACGATATTTTGGCTGTGCTTCTATTCATAGATCACCCTCAAAGAATTGCTTCATAGCTAATGAAAATCATCAAATGGTCAAAAGGAATTACATCATGGAAAGGATAATCACACTTTGCAAGAGAATCATAACATGCATCATAACTTGCAATATATCAAAATCAATCATGATGAATCCAATTTAGACCACAAAGCCAAACAACATACTCAAAGATCTTAAGGTCTTTCAAATGAAGGTCAAGAAACGTGTTAGGGTGGAATATGTATAGGGTATGTGGTGCAAAATCCGGGAAAGAGGACAATAACATCACAAACTTTTCAAGCACACTTCAACTTCCACCAATAGGAGCTTTGCTCTTCTTTTTTTCAGCATATTTTTTTTCTTTTACTTTTTGAGATCAAAGACAAAGGAGGTGCACAATTATCGAAGCCTAGGAAAGCAGCATTAACTCAATTTTTCGAGTTGCCTCAAACCGTAATGCACATACAATGACTCGTTAGGAATATCGCTCAATCTGACTTTGATAAGACACAAACACCCGACTATGTGAATGGTGCCGAGTTACTCATCATCATGATTGACTTTCCCAAACCTATTTTTCTAACACACTTCATCACTTTCAAATTCAAACTTCACAACTTTCGCACAATTGCATCCTAATTCCCGGATAGGTAAGAAGAGGCAATATATAGATATACATGAGGAGCTAAAAGGGTGATCAAGATGAAGAAAGGAATAAAAAACAAAGCGCCTTAATCATATCAGTAAGAAGTGTAAGAACTTATCATGTGGTTCCAACCTTCAATACTCAATATGATTTAAAATGAAAGCAAATTATCAAACACGCATGAAATTCTAGTATTCAAATCCCACATATATCATAAATCAATTCAAACATACAAGAATCATCATAGCTATTCCACAAAACAATTTTTTTTTTATCATAGTGATGAAGGGTCATCCGAGCTAGCTCCATCTTCAGCACCACAAGGAGCCCTAACAAGAGCTCAAGCCAAACGCCAAGCGGAGATGGATGCTATCTTCCTTGCCATGGTTCAAGAAGCTCACCCAAGCTCACCTCCAATGAGTCCAAGGCCCGTCATGATACTTAGCCACATTGGGCCAGCCAAGAAGAAGTCGAATGGAGCATAGGAGAGCCTCACGTGTGCATGTGCATGGATGAAGACGTGAGCAAGGAGGCGTGAGCAAGGCTGGCGTGAAGCTAGTTAGAGACTGTTAAATAAAGCCTAGAATTAGTCTATTTTATGGTTTTATTTAAAACACTCTAATTTGTAATTATTGTATTTATTTCTTTTCTATTTTTTAGGAGAGAAGGTCTAGGTTGTATATAAACCTTTCTCTCTTCTTTTTGTGAATCAGAATACGTTAAGCACATTTGTGAAAGTGCCAAATTGAAACCTTGGAGTTCAGCCTCTTGTCTCGTGAGAATTGTGGTGTTTGCATAGCTTTCTTGTTCTTGTGTGTGTCAATCTCCTTCGGGTTGGTGCTACAAGTCGAATTGAAGCAACCTCTTCGTGCCTTCGATAATTCTAGATCGATTGTGTGAAGTTGTAAGAAGCAGGGTCGAATCGTCACCGGTTTGGTTCTTGGATAATCGAATCCAAGGGTTCTATCGTTTGTTCCTTTCGGTTCTTCCTTCCTATTTCGTTTTCCCTCTTTGCTTTGCACGTTTTCCTTGCATCTTTGTTTGCTGAATTTCGTTTGCTTTTATTCCCGAAAACAGGTTGCTCGTCTAGATCCGTTCTTCGCGGCTAATCCCCGTATCAATTGGTATCAGAGCTAATTGACGTTCAACCTACAAAAAGAGTCGGTAAATCATTCAAAAACCAAAAGTGTCTCGTTTTTCTTGTTTGAGTCTTGCTTTGTTTTGAGTCTATTGCCATTGCCATTTCTATTCCAAGTTTTTTTTGATTGAACTAACAAGTTTGTTGCTTTTGTTTGTGAATTTTGGACGCCGGCACCACTCCAACACCACGCCTACACCGCGCCTACCACCAGTCCCTTGTGCCTACCACCACGCCGCCACCAGCTTTGTCCCACGTCCAAACACAACACCAAACAAGCTCTAAACTTTAAAAAAAAAAAATTTAGGTTGAATCGTCCAGCCTATTTTCAAGCTACCAACCACCTCTTTCCTCATTTTCAGCCTATTTTTTGAATTTTCACCCTTGGTTAGCTATTTACTTGGTCAACTCTATCCTCTTGCAACTAATTAGGATTTTCTTAGCATTTTGTTTTATTTTTCTTTAATTCCAGCATAAATTTCGAATTAGTTGGTTGTTATTATTTGTTTTATTTGCTTTCATTTTGGTAACTAGGTAGCTAGCAACTCTCAAGTTGTTATAGGATTTTATTTCTTTCATTTTTATTTCATTTGTCTCTTTGAATTCAAATTGAGATCTGATTTTCTAGTTTAAAAAAAAAAAGAAATCCGAGATTAAAAAAAAAGAAATAAAGAAGAAAAAGAAATCCGAGATTCAAAAAAAAAAAGAAAGAAAGAAAAGAAAAAGAAAAGAAAAGAAAAGAAAAGAAAAGAAAAAAAAAATCAGCCTTAGTTATTCATTTCATTTCATTCCTACTAGCTTATTCTTGCTTTATTTCATAGTTTGTAATAGTTGAAGTTGTGCTTGCTAAGTGTTATTTTCAGCAACCAAAGAGGACTACAAAGGAGCTCATCTCACTCAAAGGGACCATGCCATTCACACCTAGCCTAGCTTCACCCTAGCCTAGCCACGCCTTGGCCCACGACTAGCTCATTTCACTCGAGCCACGCCTTAGCCTTGACCAGCCCTTCTACACACACCTTCGGTGTCCAAGGTTTGCTTGCTTAGGCTTGATGAGTAAGTTCTTTCTAGGCTTATCTTGAGTTCAAATTTTGAGTCCATGCTTAGTTGCATATAACATTCGTGCAACTTGTCCTTTCCGTTTTGAGTCTTTTCTTCTCTTTTATTGAGTCAAACACGTTTTTAAGGTGATTGAAATCGAATTTCGCTTCTACTTTAAAGCTTTTGTTTGGCTAAGTATTGAACTCACGTGAGGTTTTTGACTAATACAAGACGAGCCATCAACAAGCTTGTTGAGCACCACTAGAGAGTGAGAGTTTGCTTTCAAGTGATACACTTGTGAGGCGTTTTTGTTTTAATCTAACCTAACGTGTTTGAGTGTTTTAGTGTCTTTGAACAATGTCTGGAACTTCCACAGGTACGCCCAGCCCCGAGCCTATTTCCCCAGAGTTGTTTAACCTTATCAAGGGCCTGAAAGATAACATTGAAGGGTTAACTACAAGGCTGTCCAACTTGGAGGCGCCTCAGGTAGTTCCGGAGCCTTGGCCACTAGGAGGCAACATGCAGGTAGGAGACCACTCAAGGGCTCAACACCAAGAGCAAGACCGAATACCACTCCAAAGCCAACAAGAGGCGTTTCAAGCAGCCCGGCACTCTAATGCCACGCAACCCTCTCGGAATGTCCAAGGCTTAGGCCACACTGTGTCCCAACCGGGATGGGGCAATCTTGCTTTCGAGGAGCACGTTTCTATCCCTTCTTCTCCTATTATACATGATAATATGCCTAACTATCCTCAACAGTTTCAGAATCAAGCTTATGAGCAGGATGAGGATGGTGATGGAGATGATGAGGAATGGAGGCCAAACGGGCGAAGGGAGCGCCAACAGCCCTGGAGACCTCATGACGCCCGGCGCCAAGACGAGCAGAGGCGTGAGCCCTATGGCGGCCAGTCAAGGAGGGAGCGAGATCTGGAGTATGATGGCCTTGGCAAAGTGAAGGTGAAGATCCCAAGATTTAAGGGCAAATGTGACCCGGACGTGTACATGGCTTGGGAGGCGAAGATAGAGCAAATATGGTCATGCCATAACTTTCCCGAGCATAAGAAGGTACATTTTGCAGCTCTTGAGTTTATTGATTATGCTATGATATGGTGGGATGATTTGGTGAAGAAAAGGAGGAGAACTTTGGATGCACCGGTAGTTACTTGGGCGCACATGAAGGCCTTGATGAGAGCTCGGTTTGTGCCTCAACATTACACTAGGGAATTGAGGCAAAGGTTGGAGAACTTAAGGCAAGGAGCCATGACCGCCGAGGAGACCTATAATGCCATGCAAATGGCCATGGTAAAGGCTAATGTGCGAGAGGATGAAGAGACTACAATGGCTAGGTATCTTCGTATTCTCAATTCAAGTTTTTCTAACGAGATAGATCTTTTTCCCTATAGCTCTATGATAGAATTGCTCCATCTAGCAATCAAAGTAGAAAGGAAAATGAAGGCAAGAAGTCAAGGAGGTAAGGCTTCCTATGGCACGCCTAGCTCATGGAGGAGCCAAGGAGGCTGCCAACAAGGGAATTACAACCGGGAGGTGCCAAGCAAGGAGTAGCTAGCCCCGGAGCAAGGAGGCCCACGCAAGGCTCCTTATGCAGCCCCTACCAAGTCCACGCCTACACTACCTAAAGGCACTCAAGGGAGTACTTCTAACCCTTCATCTAGAGCTAGGGATATTGTATGTTTTAAGTGCCAAGGAAGAGGGCACATGATGAAGGATTGCCCTAACAAAAGAACTTTGCTAGTTAACCATTTAGGGCAATATGAGTCCAAATCTGAGCATGAGCATGATAATGATGATTTTGAGCTTAATATGCATGATTATGATGATTTGGATGATGATGGGATTGAATATGAGCAAGGAGATTGTTTATTAGCTAAGAGAGTGTTATTTGATCATCCTAGCTCATTTCTAGCTAACACTTCCATGATTTGTGATAGAAGTCTTGAGCATGATAATTCTTTGATAGCTAGGAGAACTTTAAGTGTACAACCTGCTCCTTGTGAAGATAACCAAAGAGAAAACTTGTTTCATACTAGATGCTCGGTTAAAGGAAAGGTTTGTAATGTTATTATTGATGGAGGAAGTTGTTGCAATCTTGCTAGCACCGAAATGATATCTAAGTTGCAAATTCCTACATTTTATCACCCTAGGCCATATAAGCTGCATTGGATGAATGAATGTGGTGAGTTAAAGGTTAATAGGCAAGCTAAGATCACTTTTACTTTAGGCCATTATGAAGATACGGTTTTATGTGATGTTGTGCCTATGCAAGCTTGTCATGTGTTGTTAGGCCGCCCTTGGCAATATGATAGGAGAGTTATGCATGATGGTTTTACAAATAAATATTCTTTTGTATTCAATGGTAAAACCGTGACTCTTAAACCTATGACTCCCTTGTAGATTGCGGAGGCATTTGAGAAGAAGAAGGCAAGTGAGCAAGAGCAAGGACAAGCTAAGAAGGGGAGCAAGCCGTCGAGCCAAGACCCCTCCCTAGCCACGCCTTCTAACCACCAGCCTAGCACCCTTGTGTCCACGACCACAAAACAGCCCACAACAGCCTTGTTAGCTTCCAAACTTGAGCTACAAAATGACTACCTACCCTTAGACACCACCTTGATGATGTTGTGTAAGGAGCTCACCTTGATGAGTGATGAAGCCAAGGCTAGCTTACCACCTACTATCTCAGCCATCCTTGAGGAGTTTAAGGATGTGTTTCCGGAAGAAATACCACATGGCCTTCCACCTTTGAGAGGTATTGAGCACCAAATTGACCTTATCCCCGGCGCCACACTCCCAAATAGACCAGCCTACCGAATGAACCCAAAGGAGAGTCAAGAGATCCAAGCGCAAGTTCAAGACCTCCTAGACAAGGGCTACGTGAGGGAGAGCTTAAGTCCGTGCGCCGTGCCCGTGCTCTTGGTGCCTAAGAAGGACAACACATGGAGGATGTGTGTTGATTGTCGAGCTATCAACAACATCACCATCAAGTACCGCCACCCTATTCCCCGCCTAGATGACATGCTTGATGAGCTACATGGCGCCACCACTTTTAGCAAGATAGACCTACGGAGTGGCTACCATCAAATTCGAATGAAGGAGGTGGACGAGTGGAAAACAGCCTTCAAAACTAAGTTTGGTTTGTATGAGTGGCTTGTTATGCCATTTGGGTTAACTAATGCTCCTTATACTTTTATGCTCTTAATGAACTATGTTTTGAGACATTTTATAGGGAAGTTTGTTGTAGTATACTTTGATGATATCTTAATCTATAGCAGGTCCCTAGAGGAGCATGAAGAACATCTAAGGGAAGTAGTTCTTACCCTTAGGGCTGAACACTTGTATGCTAATCTTAAGAAATGTAGCTTTTGCACTAATGAGGTTATATTTCTTGGTTTTGTAGTGACTACACAAGGCCTACAAGTGGATGAGGAGAAGATTAGAGCAATCAAAGATTGTCCCACGCCAACATCCATCAGCCAAGTAAGGAGTTTCCATGGGCTTGCAAGCTTCTATAGGCGCTTTGTGAGAGACTTTAGTACCATTGCCGCGCCCTTGACGGAAATTTGCAAGAAGCATGCGCCATTTGTGTGGGAGGAGGCGCAAGAACGTGCCTTTAGCAAGCTGAAATTGGTCTTAACCGAGGCACCCTTGCTAGCTCTTCCCGACTTCACTAGGCCCTTTGAAGTGGAGTGTGACACCTCGGGCATTGGCATAGGCGGCGTGCTCATGCAAGAAGGTAAGCCTATTGCCTTCTTTAGTGAAAAGCTCAAAGGAGCATGTCTTAATTACTCTACCTATGATAAAGAGTTATATGCTTTGTTTAGAGTGCTTAAGACATGGCAACACTACTTGTGGCCTAGAAAGTTTATTTTGCATTCCGATCATGAGTCTTTGAAGCATTTTCGGAGTCAAGATGATAGGAAGCATGGTAGGTGGACGGAGTTTATTGAGACTTTTACCTATGTTATCAAGTATAAAAAGGGAAAAGACAATGTAGTGGTGGATGCCCTCTCTAGGAGGCACACATTGTTGACTACATTGGATGCTAAGGTCTTAGGCTTTGTTTACATTAAGGAGCTCTATGAATCTGATATTGATTTTGGAAATACATATAAGTTATGTGTGCAAAAAGGTTCCTTAGATAAATACTATTTGTTTGAGGGATTTTTGTTTCGAATTGATAAGGTGTGCATACCTAGGTGTTCCCTTCGATTGTTGCTAGTAGAGGAAGCCCATAAAGGAGGTTTAATGGGTCATTTTGGGAGGGATAAAACTTATGCTATGCTGCACTCACACTTTTATTGGCCACACATGCTTAGGGATGTTGAAAATGTGCTTAAAAGATGCTTAGAATGCCTTAGAGCTAAATCTAAAGTGAAGCCTAATGGATTGTACACACCTTTGCCAATCCCAACAGCCCGTTGGGAAGACATTAGTATGGACTTTATTGTGGGATTGCATAGGACTAAAAGAGGTAGGGACTCGATTTTTGTGGTTGTAGATCGTTTCTCTAAAATGGCTCACTTTATTGCTTGTCACAAAACTGATGATGCGGCCAATGTAGCTAATCTATTCTTTCGGGAAGTAGTTAGGTTACATGGAATTCCGAGGACAATAGTAAGTGATAGGGATGTTAAGTTCTTAAGTTATTTTTGGAAGATTCTTTGGGGAAAGCTAGGTACAAAATTGTTATTTTCTACATCAAGCCACCCCCAAACTGATGGGCAAAAGGAAGTAACTAATAGGACTTTAACCACACTTTTAAGGGTTGTCATAAAAAAGAATCTAAAGGAATGGGAGGATGTCTTGCCACATGTTGAATTTGCCTATAATAGAGTTGTACATTCGTCTACTTCCATCTCTCCATTTGAGTGTGTTTATGGTTTTAATCCACTAACCCCTTTTGATCTTACACCGTTGCCTAAAACGGAGCGAGTGGATTTAAGTGCTAAAACGCAGGTTGAACACATCAAGGAGCTACATAGGAGGACAAGGATTAAGCTTGAGGAGAAAGGCAAATACAACGCAGCCAAGGCAAACCAAGGAAGGAAGAAAGTTACATTTGAGGCCGGTGACCTTGTATGGCTACACTTGAGGAAGGAGAGGTTTCAACAACTTCGGAAGTCCAAGCTCTCTCCAAGAGGAAACGGACCTTTCAAGGTGCTACACAAGGCTGGTGACAATGCCTATGTGCTAGACTTGCCGGACGACTATGCTTGTGATCCCACGTTCAATGTGAGGGACCTAAGCCCTTTTCCACCCCTTAGTGATGATCAAGGAAATTCGAGGTCGAATTCTTTTAAAGAAGGGGAGAATGATGAAGGGTCATCCGAGCTAGCTCTATCTTCAACACCACAAGGAGCCCTAACAAGAGCTCAAGCCAAACGCCAAGCGGAGATGGATGCTATCTTCCTTGCCATGGTTCAAGAAGCTCACCCAAGCTCACCTCCAATGAGTCCAAGGCCCTTCATGATGCTTAGCCACATTGGGCCAGCCAAGAAGAAGTCGAATGGAGCATAGGAGAGCCTCACATGTGCATGTGCATGGATGAAGGCGTGAGCAAGGAGGCGTGAGCAAGGCTGGCGTGAAGCTAGTTAGAGAGTGTTAAATAAAGCCTAGAATTAGTCTATTTTATGGTTTTATTTAAAACACTCTAATTTGTAATTATTGTATTTATTTCTTTTCTACTTTTTAGGAGAGAAGGTCTAGGTTGTATATAAACCTTTCTCTCTTCTTTTTGTGAATCAGAATACGTTAAACACATTTGTGAAAGTGCCAAATTGAAACCTTGGAGTTCAGCCTCTTGTCTCGTGAGAATTGTGGTGTTTGCATAGCTTTCTTGTTCTTGTGTGTGTCAATCTCCTTCGGGTTGGTGCTACAAGTCGAATTGAAGCAACCTCTTCGTGCCTTCGATAATTTTAGATCGATTGTGTGAAGTTGTAAGAAGCGGGGTCGAATCGTCACCGGTTTGGTTCTTGGATAATCGAATCCAAGGGTTCTATCGTTTGTTCCTTTCGGTTCTTCCTTCCTATTTCGTTTTCCCTCTTTGCTTTGCACGTTTTCCTTGCTTCTTTGTTTGCTGAATTTCATTTGCTTTTATTCCCGAAAACAGGTTTTCCCTCTTTGCTTTGCACGTTTTCCTTGCTTCTTTGTTTGCTGAATTTCATTTGCTTTTATTCCCGAAAACAGGTTGCTCGTCTAGATCCGTTCTTCGCGGCTAATCCCCGTATCACATAGAGATCATATCCATCCTAGAAGCACAAAAAATTTAAAAACTGTTCAAAATCATAAACTGCAGGACATAAAACATGCAAAAGATATTGCAAATACCTCCATCCCATACTTAAAACTCACATTGTCCCCAATGTGAAGAAAAGAAAAGATGGAAAAAGATACTCACAATGTAAGATGGCGAATCAGGCAAGGCGAATCATCAATCGGGCGGTGGTGGTGGGAATTTATATAAGCTCAATAGGGAACTCTGAATACTCCAATCGGTGTCGAAGAATGTTGTTGAATGAAGAAGGGCAACGTTTTTCGGCCAATAAAATTTTCCTTAAATTTTTTTTGCCAAAATAACCGCGGCCGTGGAAATTGCCCGTGGAAATCTTTGACCCGTGGTTTTGGCCGTGGAAATCACCATGCCCGTGGTTTAGGCTGTGGAATTGCATATTTGCTCTCGACATACTTTTCCACGGGCAGAATTAGGAAAACCACGCTCGTGGTTTCATAATTAAACCCGTGGAATATGGAATTTCTGCCAAAAATCCAAATTCGTCGTTCCTTTGGCTTTCTTCACTTCCCTTAGTTGTTTTTCAAGCCTGACATCCAAAGACAGAAGACATACCAGAAAGACATCGACGAAAAAGAAAAACAAAAACAAACTATGCTAGTCTATCTAAGAAAAAGAAAAGGGAAAAACACATTACCTTGGGTTCCCTCCTAAGAAGCGCTTGGTTTAACGTCCCTAGCTGAACCTATCTATATAGATGACTCAACGCACCTTGAACATCTTGGATTGCTCTTGAAATCCATCATTAAACTCTTCCAAAAAATTTTCGGTTCCTAATTTCACTGGCAAATGGTAAGATCTACCACATACAAGCTTGTACGGTTTGATTCTCACCGGAATCCTCCTAGCTTTTCTGCATTTTAAAGGGACATAATCTAGCCTTGCGTCCCATCCTTTCCTAGATCGAGAAATCAGTTTCTCGAGAATCCTCTTAGCTTCCCCATCTCCAGCTTGGGGATGACGTATGGTCTTTGCCACGTGAGTGACCCCATCCTTGAACAAAAGACACTTCATCGCCTTAACAGTGAAGTGCTTGCTAACTCCACTCCTTGTAGTCCAAGGAGCATCTACTTCCAGTAGTTTTAATGGAGATTTCATCTTCACCTTAGGAGGTTCTTTTTGAAGAGACCTCCAACTCTTCGGTACATCCCTGAAATGATTAGTAATTTCAAAGGGAATTTTAAAGCGAATGGGAGAATATATTGAGCGAAGCGTTTCAAGCTTTGGGATGAGAATAATGTCAAGAAGAGAGTCTTCACGTGGAATCTCTTCCATCTTCTCCGGTTGTGCCTCAACCTTGGCCAATGGTTCAATAGTAAGGCCAAGGTGTTGTACATCTTCCTCTTCTTCTTCTTCTTCTTCAAGAGGTTCGAGAGGAACTTCAGTTTCAATAGGAGGAATAATCAAGACTTCGAATTCTTCCTCGCACTTCTCCTCCAGTCGAGCAAATTCAGCAAAGATCAATTTTCTTTCAAGATCATCGAGATCCTTTATTGATTTCTTGATCATTGATTCAAGTTGATCTTCAAGAGGTTGTTCATATACCTCGCGAGCGGTATAGAGCTCCTCCCAAATTTCAAGCTCCTTCTTAATAGCTTCCTCTATTTCATTTTGTTCACTAAAAAAATGGAAAATAATCCAGCAAATATCTATACTCCTTCCATTTAGCTACCTATTTCTTTCCCCATCTCTCTCTTTCCAAGGATTTGTTCCTAAGTCTATGTTGCTCAAAAGATTCGTTAAGTTCTGCTCTGAGGCTCCATATTTTGTTCCTCGCCGTTACAAAGCTCCTTCCATCCATTGGAAAATCTGAAAACTCAAAAACTCATACCAGAAGATTAAAAGAAAAAGCAAAAGCTTCCAAGCTAGACAACCGAAAACCGAAATTTGTCTAAACCAAATCCCCGGCAACGGCGCCAAAAACTTGTTCGCTCAAAAGTGTGCGTCACTAAGTCTTAAATTTATAAAAACTGAAATCAAGCAAAGCGAACCCGAGTGTACGGATCGGTATAGTAAAGCAAGAATTCCAGAGTATCAGACTTAGGGATTTGGGGGATCAAATTCAGTTCGTAAACTGTCCGGCAAGATAAAAAGCTTTTGTAACGATAATTGGAAAAATAACGATTCTAAAGATTCAGGTATCCAATTGTGGCAACCGATTCAAGATGTTCTAAAGATATAAGGACAGAGTTAGGATTGCAAAGATATAGATATAAGGTAGGGTGTTGTACGGTGAAGTTCCAAAACCCATAAGTCTCACCCAAAGGCTCTCTCAATAAAGGATGTTGAGTCTCGTTATAAAGAGAATCGAAGGATAAGATTAAACTCTCAAATACCCATGCCCAAACCCAAGGAAATCAAAGATAAGCTAAAAAGGTTAAGGTTGTGACACTCAAAACCAAAGTAGAGGATGTTGAGTCTCACTACTACCTAAAAAAGGTAAGTCAATGCTAGGTTAAAGCAAATCTTTAACTTTGGATCAAAGCAAAAACAAAGCACGTACGACAGAGGAAAGCCACGGTCCGATCTTGAAGAACCACAGCCGTGGAACTCAAAAAAGGCCGTAAAAAACCTCGACAACGAGGTTTCTCGCAACTCTCAGGGTCCAATCTGTTTTGGTTCAATCTATCATCATCCATTCCACAACTATCAACCCTTCACCTTAGAATCGCTTAAGGATTTTAGCCAACAATCATTGTCATCAAATCAATAATCAAAATTGAAAGAAAGAAAAGATAAAACCTTGAAATCTCAATAGCAAACACAAAACCAATCTTAATCAAACTCAAAATCCGTACTTGTGTTCAATGAATATAGAATAGAGTAAGAAATCCCTCACAATCTTAAAGAACAAAGAAGAACGGGATGTCAATCCGCCTTCAAAGTGAAACCCTAAGATCTTCCAATTACGCAATCTTCAAGTGTGTACTTCTCCAAATCTTCCTTCCGAATCTCTTCTCGCAATAAGATCTTTCGCAAAGAATTAAACTTTGCTTTAGTGTGGTGTAGCAAAACCTCTAAGTCTGCCTCTCTAAGCTCCCCTTTTGGACATTTTGACTACCTCTCAACGTTGAATGCTATAGAACATTTTTAGGGATTAATATAGGGTTTATTGATAAAACCCTAAATATTTGGGGTGAAAAGAAGTCGACCCCCTGGTATAAAAAAATACTCTGGCGCGTCAGACGGTATCAAAAGTTAGTTTGGTGCGTCAGACGGTATAAATAGATACTTTGGCACGTCGGACGGTATCAGAAGATACTTTGGCGCGTCCTAGCTCCCTTTTATGCTCCTTTTTGTTCCACATCAAGGCTTAATCCTTAAATGTGTCATTTTGCTCCATAATTCGCCAATTTACCTACAAATGCAATAAAACTCTGTGTAGACCTCTATTCTCGCAAAATAGGTGAATATAACCATATATGCCATGAATGTATGTCTATGCATGCAAAATAAAGGGAATATCTATATAAATACATGCATAAATATAGGTCATAATTCATGTCATCAACAAACAAGAAGAACCCAATTCCCGGGGACTCATATGTATAATCTCGCAAAAAAGACAAATCTATTAAAACGAAAACTGAAACAGTGGTGTCGGAAAAAATTCAGTAATATTCATAGACAATTGCAAAATGTAGATAAGGAATTAGAAGATCTTCAAAAAAAGAATTTTGCAATGTTTGACCAAGCTTTGAACGATAAAATTAACAGATTGAATAGAAAAAGAGAATGTTTAGTGGAGTACCAAAATAAGTTTTGGATGCAGCGAGCTAAAACGACAAATCTGCAACTAGGAGATAAAAATACTAAATTCCACCATAGGAAAGCAACGGGCCGAAGAAATAAAAAAATTATAACGACAATTACAAAGACTAATGGTTTGGTGTTAGCTAAAGAGGTCGATATCAACGAAGAATTTATTAACGATTACAAGCTTCGTTTCAAAGCATCAATAATTGATATGAGTAAAATTCAAAGTCAATTACAAGTAATTAAACGAGAAATGACTGAAAGAGACAACATCAATTTGGCATCACCCTTCACCACAAGTGAAATCAAAGAAGCACTATATTCGATAGATAGCGACAAATCTCCGGGACCCGACAGGATGAATGCAGTTTTTTATCAAAAATATTGGCACATTGTCGGCCCATCGGTCACTATGGCAGTCAAAAGTTTTTATAGAAATGGAAAAATTCTGAGGTAATTAAATCACACTTTCATCGGCTTGCTTCCGAAAAATGATAACCCAACTACAACGTCAGACTATAGACCTATAAGTCTATTAACAACCGTATACAAAATTAGCGCTAAAATCCTAGCGAAAAGACTAAGCGTAGTCCTTCCAAAGCTGATCCATCCATTACAAAGCGCTTTTGTTAAAAATAGAGCAATTCATGATAATGTCGTTATAGCACATGAAATTTTTCATGGTTTTAAAGCAAAAAAGGAAAAGATTGGTATATGGCTATTAAATTAGACATGGAAAAAGCTTACGATAAAGTCGAATGAGAATTCTTAAAAGAAGTATTTCAAAATTTTGGATTTGGGGAGAAATTTAGAAATTGGATTCAAGAGTGCATTTCTACGGTCTCTTTTTCCATTTTGATCAATGACTCCCCCACTAACATTTTTTGTCTACAACTTGGTCTCCGTCAAGGCGACCCCTCTCTCCTCTGTTATTTAACCTGTGTGCGGAGGTCCTGTCTAGAAATATTCAGAAATTATCTGATAACAATCCTAAATCGATCGGTTTTCCGGTCACCAAAAATGGGACTAGAATACCCTTCTTGGCATTTGCTGATGACATTATAATTTTCACTAAAACAACTGCACAAGCTAGCAATAAAATTCTCTCAGTCCTACATGACTATTGTGACATTTCAGGACATATTATTAACTTTAATAAATCGGCTTTCCAAACCACTGTTAACACTAACCAAGGTACCAAAAGACGCATCCAGGCACATCTTGGAATAAATGGCACTACCAGTGTCGAACAATACCTTGGATGCCCTATTATTAATGGACACGTTAATAATGATATTTTTAACTCCGTAATTATGAAGACCACGTAACACCCCGAATCCGCTGGACTCGGGATGCTACGGGCGAGACCTCACAATAGGTCCCGACCCTTAGCCTAACAACAATTTCACCGGACCTTTCCAACAAAGCACAAATAAAGGCCAAAACAAAAATCATTTTAATGCAATGATATGATCCCCAAATACATCAAGAAAGGAAAGACATCAGCCGTCTATACAACAACGCCAACAATACACAATATACAACAACAATACACGAGTTCAAACCCCAAACTCGACCTATGATGTACGGAACCCCGGCTGCCCACTCCTCCGGATCACTCGGCCACACCTAACTTGCACATCAACTACAACAACGGGCATAAAACCGTTAGCTTACATTCTAGGCATTATAAAGATAGCAAGGGCACAACCACATACAAAATCACACATAACACACATCATGCTCATATACATACATATCCGGTTCTTATTCTCTTTTTAGGTTATTTCGTTTCTTATTCCATTCGTTTAAAGTGAGACACATGAGTCTTATAACTCTCGCCTCTGTCCCTAGGTAACCAACAGGAGTGATGCGGAGCTCAACCCGTATACCATGTGGAGTGGCGAAGAAGCCCGCCCGTATACCATGTATGACCTGGTCGTAGAGAACCTCCCAGTCTCCCTCGGGAGCTGGGCAGTGATGTCACTGCCAGATAATAATAAGCAATGGGTCAACAATATATATAACCAAGTTGTCCTAATCCAGTTTCATGATTATAAACAAAGATAAAGCAGACACCACCATCACATGTCCAAGTAATGCGTAAAAGCGAGCTAAGTAAGTCCGTATACTTACCTCGTCCCAGCGATCAACCGAATCATATTTTCCGTAGGAATATAATCAAGCCTGTGCAAGACAAGGCACGATAGTCAACAACTACTCACAAGCTAGAAGTCCTTAGACTTCTAGTCATAACGCTCTCGTAAGATCAAAAACCGAAGCCCAAGATGGATACGCTCGTCCTAATCTCTACCACCTCAACCGATGTGTAACCCTAATCATCAAATCCTCACAAGCCTCATGAGTCTCACAAGGACAGCCCTACACTCACCACATGATAAACAACTCAAGCCCCAACAATCAACAACTCTAAGAACATCAATAACCTCAAACACTCGTCTAAGATCCAAGGCCACTACATGGCATTCCACAAGGCTATCTAAGCCATCCTAGAATGCTTCTAACATGTGTACACTCTAGGAGAAGCTAAGAACACATGCTCAAGGGAGGATACTCACTCACTGGGGCAAAGGCGCGGAATGGAAGGAAGGAAGCACAACCGCGATGAGGAGAAGAAGGCCACACAGGGTGGCTGGCTGAGCCAGTGGCCGCCACTGCGGCTCACTGGACCGCCCCTGCGGCTCAGGATGGCCGCCCTTGCGGCTCAGGTGCAGTGGCCGCCCCCGCGGCGCTGTCCAGCCGCAGGTGCGGTCGAACTCCAAAAAGGCGATCTTGACGAGTTCTTCGACTAGTTCATGATGTTCCATGGCCTTCTAGCTTCCTTTCTTAGCTCCATATCATCCAACACTTAGATCCACACACAAACAACCATCCTAGACAAGATCCACTCACATGCAAGCCAAAAAGGGAAAGAGTAAGGTCCATGGCATCACCATTGAAGCTTGGGGAAGAAGGAGAAGATGAAGGAGGAAGAAGAAGATTACGTACAACAGTATAGCTCGGATCCTCTATCTCCATCTCGTATCCAAGGGGAGTAGCTCATACAAATAAAGGAGGATGGCCATGGAAGATCCAATGAAGAAGGTGGAGCAAAAGAGAGGAAAGGAGAGGAGCAAGAGGAGAAGAAGAATTCACGTGAGAGTGAAAATGGGAGGAGAGAGGAAACTCAACTGATGGGTAAGCAAAGGAGAGGGCAACGAGGGGTCGGTATCCCTAAAATGAAAGGTCACTCACCCAAACGAAGGGTCGGAACGGAAATTAGGTAAAAACCCATCCCTTAGCACATCATGCCTGCGGGAAAACTGAGCCGCGCTTGCGGGAAGACCGATAAACCGCCCAACAACCAGAATAAAAATTCTTGATGTTACATCTTATCCCCCTAAAAAAAAGTTTTGTCCCGAAACTTTGACAACGCAGAATTCTCGGCAAACACTACCTCGATAACCATTTAAAAGCTGTAAACGTGCCAACTGTCTACTCGACAACCAAAACACACTCGTATAACAACGTCAAGACCTCGCAAGGCCAACATACATACTCACATGAACCGCATAACGCATACCAATTCACAACCTAACCGATCACACAACACATTCCCACATGGGGTACAAGACACATAAACCCGCGCATGCACATAAAATCTAACCCATCGGCCATATCAATGCCACTAGCTCGTCGTAAACTCAACCAAAGATATGATTCCATGTCCTCCCGGTAGCCTCCTCGGCTCCCACTAAATCAACATCACTAAAACATAACTCGAGCTATCCGTGTACTCCTTCGACTGTTATAAGAACGTCGGGTAAACACCATCCCCTTTTGGTGGCAACACAATTTGTAAATCACCTCCTACTCGTGCCCATCTCTCAAAATGGTCCGGGAAACGGAAACTCGACCTCGTTAAAAGCCAAGATTTGGCGCCTCACGCCCGTAAAACTCTCGACTCAACCGTACCTACTCCATAACCGAACTCTAGAGGTCTACACCTCTCATCAATATATATGGCTTCCGGCGGCCAAACTCGGCTAGCATCCGCCTTTTGACCACCGCTACTTGAGCGAGGTCTTCTTGTAACCGTTCAGTCTATCCTTAGATATACTATCAAATCCCGACACCACTGGGTTCTATACTCCCGTCCGCAAAAGCCTCCCACAAGGCCGTCACAAGCAACTCATCCCAACTATCATAATACAAAGGTTCGATCAAAGGAAAGTGTTCAGATTACACTTGTTCTCACTTTAGCACAGAGGCTCCTAACACATCTTTCAAGGCTTGAAAATCCCTCTCTAACCGACCATATGTTTGAGAACCAAAACTATCATGAAAGACAACTGGGCCCCTAAGCGGCACTATCCCGCTGCCCAACAATCTCGAGATGAATCGTTCATCTCAATCCGAACGATGGTACTTGGTACCCCTAGAAATCTCACTATGGCTTAACATATCCCACAACTAGCCGACTCATCAGCCTTGGTTCCCAATAGGGTGTAAAACGCGTTATCTCCATTCGTCGGTCCATAATGACCCAATCACATCGCAACTGTCACGTAGTCTCAACCCGGTAATAACCTCTATGGAAGTATACTCCCACTCCCACCGCATAACTTGTGGTGGATGAAGTCCTCTTTCCCGTCTTATGGTGGTCAAGCTTGACCTGATGACGGGTCACACAATGGGTATGTACTTAGCCACCTTGGTCCTAAGGCCGTCTCGCCAATATGAACTTCGCCAATCCGGATACCTCTTACCAGCACCCGGGTGAATTAGTAAGGGTAGTGCAAGCATCTTGGAGGCTCTATCTCAACTCTCCGTTGTAAGCACACGTAAACGCTCATGGCGCCTTAACACAACCGTCATCCCATAAAGGTAACTATGGGGTTTCTTCTCGGGACTTTCAATCGCGGATCCTTCTCGAAGTCGCTTTCTGGTGTTGCGATTCTATTTGATCTCTTCACACATCATCTTCGTTAACAAACTGATGCTGAACCGTCAGTTAAGTTGTTGCTTCCTCTCAAAGTGTACCCTTACTAAGGGTTTTGGTGATCATATACACCTACCCCAGATGGTATCAAAATTAAAGGCCGCAGTTCCGAACCAACTTTAACCATCACCTCCGGTGGGCATTCAACCCTTGCAGAGAAACATATACACATATCATACTCTAATCGTCCGTACACAACAAACGTGTAGTTCCTCATGCAAATATCGTCATCATCTTAAGTGCGCGCATTAAAGCGCCTAACTCTTGACCCTTCCTCGATCATTCTCCTTATATGCTCACACTCGTCTAACACACATGCGATACCTCTCTTGTTGCTTCATGCATATCCCAAGCACCATTTTAACGTATTTGTCATGATATATAGTCCCCATGACTCAATGTTTGTGTCAAAGAAATTGGAATGGAGGTCACTCACCTCTGTTGCTTCTAATGAAGCTCCATGGGCATGTATCAGTCCCCACGATCTAATCGACTTCCTTAGAAGAAGGAAGTGTCAAAACCATCCCGCGACTTGGCGGTTATGGTCCGCCAACTTTTAGGTTGCATAGCTCCTCTACGTACGTTGGAGGTATGACTCAAACTGTCACCTTGCCCTCATTGGATCAACTTGATACTTATCAAAATCTTTGTGTCCCTTAGGAAGTCACCTCGGACGCCCTATCATGCTTATACAACTCTGCTTAGCCTCTTATCTTGCATAACCTGTATCACCGGCTTCTCGTGTCACGCTTGTTCCTCTCAATCCCAAGAGTATAACAAGCCTTTCACAACAAATGATAACTCGGAGAATCACTCATACGTCTCGCATGTCAATAGCTGTCATGAACCGTTAGGTCACGGTCCACCTCATACCACAATTCTTACAGTCTACAACACTAGCATAAGCTTAGGGTCCACATTGGAACCACTTTAAACCACAAAATAACGTCGCTACTACAATCTGCCAAAAACTCGATAAATACACATCATTAACAACTCAACTCACTACTCGCACTCGTTAATCCAAAAAGGCTTCACTACAACCTGTAGTGACCAAATCGGGCCGAAACTCGGTCTTTCGAGGGTCCTTTCTTTATTCCACCAAAATCTGGCGGTATCTCGACTTCAAGTCGATCTTCTAAAACATAGCAATCATACACAACTAGTCTTAACGAGCCCCCTACTACGGAGAAGATACATCTACTTGTCATTAACCATACTCATCCCTCGATAATTGAAGTACCATATTTCCGCCTCGTTCTTTTCCTCCAGAAACCGTACCAACATGCCCTACGGGGAAAAACCCGAAGAAATTCCCCATTCAACACTACTGCAACTCCCAACTCGTAAATTCTCAAGTACCACCATCTTAAGCTTAAAGCTTATAACGTCGCTATAATCTTGGTCCTTAAATACACACCATAGCCACATGGCTCCCTCGGGTGAGTCAAGAAACTTTGACTCATCTCTTATTCGCGACAACGCATCAACTGTTTCACAAGGAGAGAATATCATGCACCTTCTTGCTATACATTCTCATTTGCGTAAGGCAACAAAGGAAAACCTCACCTCCCTCTCAACCAGGCTCAAACCTGGAAGGTCCATATCCACGCCGTTCCCTCTCATGTCAATCCCATGACCGCAAAAGGCCATGTAAGGTCGTTACAATCCCTCTCTGGGAGGTTGGTTATGGTTACTTGCTTTAACCTCTTCACGTTATATGACCAAGACACAAGCGCCTTACTTGATAAACCTACTTACTGTTGGCATTGAACCGTCGGGCATACACCAACTCTTAACACCGATCCAGTATATTCCACAATCTTGTTTACTCTTCTCATCCGTACTCGTCATTAGGCAATCCCGCACACGTGCATTCTTGATTGCCCCCGGTCAGATTATAGTTGGCCTCCTTGAGGTCATCAACTTAACTTTCTTCTATACTCTTCATGTTCCCTTTAGTCCGAAGACTGCCCTCCTCGGGGTACTCTTACTTTAACTCCGTTAATTCAGTCTATACTCTTAGACTCTTCTCTTTCATAGATAACTATATCCTTCTCGGCCTCATTGGGTCATATGACTCCCTTCCATAGGCTTAACCGCTCTATCATGATGTCCTTCAAGTGCACCCTTTTCAAACATCTCCAACGTTAGATAGCGGCCGAACACGTTTCTCTTTGGTTGGTAACTGAAGTCCTTCATTAACAGAAAGTTTCCTGTTGCGTATCTCATACCCTCGGGATCAACGTCTACTTACACTTCTTTCCTCTTGTCGTTTCTTAGCCTTATCACAATAACGGAAAACGTTCAACTCCACCAAGGAAATTCTACTATGTGAATTCTCACCTCGCCATTCTTCTCATAATTCTCGTAAGTCCGAAGAAGTCAACCTGCCGGCATCCTAGAAAACTTGACACTTCATCTTTTGGTACTTCCACAAGCTTAACGTATGGGCCTCCTATTCCCTTCGTCATTTGTTGATCATACGTCTCATATCGACTCTCGTGCTTAGGAGTGTCTAGGGAAAACTTGCCTTATATGGGATCGCCACTTGCAATCCTATACACTTAATCCACTTCTTCCATTTATCGCCACGCCTCTTAGACTTCACCATAAGTTCGTTTTCTTTAGTTGTTTTCATTTCCGCTCAATCATTGTTTCTTCGGAACTGCTCCATTTCTCCATGTTACTTTCTTGTTGGTATTGATTCCATCTCGATTTCCCTTGGGTTATTTCGAGTTTTCCTTCTACTTGTTCATCCTTGCGGCGATACCTTCAACAATAGCCTTCTCATGATTTCTTTGGCATCCTCAAAAAGGAATTCAATGACACGTCAAGGTGTTCGCCAACACGTGATGCTCAACTCGATACATGAGTCGACTTGTCCTTGCATGCATACTATACTAAGCCCAATGGCATTGTCCAAGACGACGATGTCAAACTATCATCTAAACTATAAGATCCCATATCTCCATAGGCTACTATATATAATAAGTACACGTATATGTGACTATATAAGTCTTATGTCCACGTATCATGCCACATGTATATACTCATATCAATATAAAGGCCATACTACCACTATAACATAACAAGTCCATCATGCATGACAACAACCCACATAAACAACTATAGTCCAAAACACATTAAATAAGCCAACACATCCTAAGTCCACATATACATATCTATATATATATATATACATATATATATATATACATAATATAATAATCAATAACTATGTCGCCGAGGTCCGCAGAGGAAGTGGTGGTCCCGTACATTCTACCCCAACTGACTTATGCACAAGGTTTGACAACGAAATTCATTTTAGAAACACAAAACCCTTGCGGGTTTTGTTTATTGGTCTACTCGGCCTTTTATAAGATTGCGAGTGCCATTGCTGTCAACCTAGGGCTCTGATACCACTTTGTAACACCCCGAATCCGTTGGACTCGGGATGCTACGGGTGAGACCTCACAATGGGTCCCGACCCTTAGCCTAACAACAATTTCACCTGACCTTTCCAACAAGGCACAAATAAAGGTCAAAACAAAAATCATTATAATGCAATGATATGATCCCCGAATACATCAAGAAAGGAAAAAGATCAACCGTCTATACAACAACGCCAACAATACACAATATACAATAACAATACACGAGCTCAAATCCCAAACTCGACCTATGATGTATGGAACCCCGGAAGCCCACTCCTCCGGATCACTCGGCTGTAACACCCCAAATTATGAGAACTCGGGGAGCTACTGGTTAGGACCTCACAATGGGTCCCGACCTTAGTTTGACAACAATTTTACTAGGATCTTACAAAAAGGCACTAAAGTATTGAAAACATTTAAAAACTTTAAACAATATATACATGAAGGATATGTATCAGCCATACAAAGTAATGGTACTAAAACGACACATATGAAGAACAAAAGACAACCTCGCCCCCAACTAAATGAGTACGTGGACCCGGCTGACCATTCCCTCCAAATCTCTCTACAACTGTCTTAACCTGCAAGACATATCTACAAGCGGTATAAAACCGTTAGTTAACATTCTATGCATAAGTATAAAGGTAAAAGCACAAACACACACATACACAATCAACATGCAACACTCAATCCTTTTATTATCTTTAATTAGGTGATAGATTATTACTAATGATACTTATTTTGTGACACGAGGGATTCTCAAACCTCGCCCCTGTCCCCGTTTACCAACGAGGAATGGTACTAATGCATCTGACCGTCTACCTGACTGGGCTGGTCGCAGGGAACCTCCTAGACTCTTGCAAGAGCTAGGCAGATGATGTCACGACCCGTTAACATACACTTGGGTCAATTACGTAAATAATAAAGTCGGCCTAATCCAATTTCGTTGTTTATCATAACTAACAAACACCACTCATACACATTACACTCATACAAGAAGCAAGCTAAGTAAGTCCGTGGACTTACCAGTCTCCAAGAGCAACCGATCAGCACACTCTCAAGTTAATCTCGGGAAAACGCACAACGCCTGTTCAAGACAAGGCACACGAATCAAACAACGCTCTAGTCTACTAGAAGTCCTTAGACTTCTAGGCTCAACATCCTCACAAGAACGTAAACGCATGAGATGGATCGACACTTAAAACCAAATGCAACTCTTCTAAACTAAACTATACTATACCCAACTTCGGAACATCCTAAATCTGGATTAACCCAACAGATCGTTCTCAACTTTTACCACATGCTCCTATATATATATATCCATCAACAACATATTCAAAAATCACGTCCAATAGAGGTCAATAACCCCTCCAAATCTATTTCACGAAACTGCATCACAAGCAGTTTTTCTCATACTTAGAATATATCAGCATAACCTAAAAACTGCATGAGGAACCAACTTTGGAGAATCATATCTCCTTAACTATATCTCGGAATATTCTCAAATTTCAGTACGTTATACTATATAATACCAACTACAATATATCCAAAAATCAGCACTAAAGGAGGAGCCTAACTTACCCAAATCTGGATCACACAACTATATCGACATGCAGTTTTCCACATTTAGAAAATTCAGCAAACACTTAACAAACAACACACTGTCTTAACTTGAAAAATCATAACTCCTAAACTACCTGCTGGATTTATCCCAAATTTTGACATGTTCTACTATAAAATATTAACTATGACATATCCAAAGTTCAAGTCTAACCGAGAAATATAACCCAATCAAATATATATCACAAAACTAGATCACAAGCAGTTTTAGACAAAATTCAGCACAACCTATAAACTGCTCAAGGTCTCTACTTTGGGACGCCATAACTCTTAAACTGTTACTCGGATTCCCTCAAATTTTAATATGTTCTACCACAATATTCCAACTATCATATCCAAATTTCAGCCAAAAAATATGAGTGTAGCATACCTAAATCTGGTCACAAGGTTGGCTGCTCGCCAATATAGGAAACTGAGAAACTGCAACAACTCAACTACTCTACTTTGGGACCTTATAACTTCTAATCCGACGGTTCATTTATCCTCAAATCTTAACACAGTAACCTTCATATATCCATCTATGACCTATCAAAATTTCAACGGTGGATCTTCAATCTAACTCCTTAACATTGATCTACAAGATTGTAAGTTTTTCCACTTCAAAACTGAAAAAGACAGAAATTTATTTACAGCAGTCCTTGTTTCTACCATTTTTGTTAACCCAAATCAGCAGCTACTCTCTACCTACACTACTCTCATTCAGCACACAAACAAAATAACTCCCTATACAGTATAGTGTATGCAGAAGAGGGGGCTGTTTACTCACCACAGCACAAGAGTCATGGCTCACTAAAGGGTCGACAAGGGGGCAGATCCGGTGTTGGCTTCCAAGTAGTTGCACGGTCAACTTCTGATTGTCATAGGGGAGGTCAAGGGTTAGAAGGATCCAAGACGAGACATCATCAAGGAAGATCAAGGGGAGTTGGAAATGAAGAAATCGATCCACATCATAAAGGAAATCGGTCGATTAGTGTTACAGGAAAATCGAGTCATATGGGAAGCAAATCTGTCGATTTTCTTCAGATTATCTTCAGTCGATTTTCTCCTTTCCAACGTATCTAGAAGATCCGGCCAAGATCTATCTTTTGACAATTATATCTTGTAATAATTCCTTAAATCTCTCACACTATCTTAAGGAATTATTTAGATTCTATCTTTTTAGATTTTATATTTTATATCTTTTAAAAGATATCTTTCTTAGATTATCTTTTCAAAAGATATATTTTATAGATCATATCTTTTTAGATTTTATATCTTTTAAAAGATATCTTTCTTAGATTATCTTTTCAAAAGATATATTTTATAGATCATATCTTTTTAGTTTTTCCTAGTTTTAGTAGGTTTAATCTTCCTTATAAATAGTCTTAGAAGGGGGAGATTGTTAGATAGTTGAGTTGTGATTATATTTTCCACATTATTGTGAGATACTTGTGACTTCGCTCACGGGGTTTGCATTTTATCATTCCTATTCAATCAAAAGGAGAGTTTTTGGTTGAAAAGTTGTGAATCTTTGCTAGGTTGTTCTTGTGTGTGTTAATCTTGTTGAAGGTTGGTGCTACAAGTCAAACTAGTCCCTCCTTGTGCTTGTCTTATCTAGAAGATTTGTGTAAGGTTAAAGAAGGAAGGGTGAAAGGTAATTCTTTGTTAAGGGTTTTGATCCATCGAGTTCAAGGTTCTTTGCAAGTCTTATAATAGTCCTATCTTCCTATATTAATCATTTGTCATTCCACATTCATCTTCTTTTCTTTCCATATCGTTCACTAATCCGCTTTATGAGTTTCAAGAAAAATCGACCTGTTCTTCGTATAAATTGACCGATTTATTCCTAGAACAGCCCGATTTTATCCCAATTAAGGACTTTCAATCTAGATCGGGCATTGCGGATTATCCCCAAATCAGAAGGCATATCTCAGCATGATTTGCGGGGCTATTATGTTGGAGATCTTCCAACTCAGCAAACGTAAGGGAGTGGCAGCCATCCGTTCATTGGGCCGGGCCAACAGCAAGGAAAGGAAGAGAGGTGGGCTGAGACAACCATGGGCCAAGGAAGGGAGAATGGGGAGGTGGGCTGTCATATGTTGTTTGGCCTTGTCACAATGTTGTCGGGCTACGTCATGGCCTTGTCACAATGTTATCGGGCTTCGTCATGGCCTCGTCTCAGCTTTGTCATGGTCTCGTCAAGAGACGTCGTTAAGACTTAGATTAGGGTTTGATGAAAAATTCATCATTTTATGTGAAGTGAGATTACATAAAATGATAAAATTTGAGATAGTGTGTACGACTAGGTAGACAAAGAATGATCACCGGATCAAAACCCAGTTTGATACGGAATTAAACGGAAGAAAAATTCCGGATATTACATCGGCCACACCTAACCTGCATATCAACTACAACAACCGGTATAAAACCGTTAGCTCATATTCTAGGCATTATAAAGATAGAAAGGGCACAACCACACTAATAATCACACATAACATACATCATGCTCATATACATACACATCCGGTTCTTATTCTTTTTTTAGGTTTTTTTTGTTTCTAATTCCATTCGTTTAAAGTGTGACACAAGAGTCTTATAACTCTCGCCTCTGTCCCTGTGTAACCAACAGGAGTGATGCGGACCTCAACCCGTATACTATGTGGAGTGGCGTAAAAGCCCGCCCGTATACCATATATGGTCTGGTGAGAACCTCCCAGTCTCCCTCGGGAGCTGGGCAGTGATCTCACCGCCCGATTATAATAAGCAATGGGCCAACAATATATATAACGAAGTTGTACTAATCCGGTTTCATGATTATAAACAAAGATAAAGCACACACCACCATCACATATCCAAATAATGCCTAAAATCGAGCTAAGTAAGTCCGTAGGCTTACCTCGTCCCAACGATCAACCGAATCACATTTTCGGTAGGAATATAATCAAGCTTGTGCAAGACAAGGCACGATAATCAAAAACTACTCACAAGCTAGAAGTCCTTAGACTTCTAGTCATAACCCTCTCGCAAGATCAAAACCGAAGCACAAGATAGATACGCTCGTCCTAATCTCCACCACCTCAACCGATGTGTAACCCTAATCATTAAATCTTCACAAGCCTCATGAGTCTCACAAGGAAAACCCTACACTCACCACATGATAAACAACTCAAGCCTCAACACTCAACAAGTCTAAGAACATCGATAACCTCAAACACTCATCTAAGATCCAAGGCCACTACATGGCATTCCACAAGGTTATTTAAGTCATCCTAGCATGCTTCTAACATGTGTACAGTCTAGGAGAAGCTAAGAACACATGCTCAAGGGAGGATACTCACTGGGGCAAAGGCTCGGAATGGAAGGAAGGAAGCACAACCACGAAGAGGAGAAGAAGGCTGTAGGGGGTGACTGGCTGAGCTAGTGGCCGCCCCTACGGCTCACTGGGCTGCCCGCCCTTGCGGCTCACTGGGCCGCCGCTGCGGCTCACTGGGCCGCCGCTGCGGCTCACTGGGCCGCCGATGCGGCTCAGGAGGGCCTCCCTTGCGGCTTAGGTGCAGTGGCCGCCCCTGCGGCGCTGTCCAGCCGCGGGTGCGGTCGAACTCCAGAAAGGCGACTGGTTCATCATGTTCCAAGGCCTCCTAGCTTCCTTTCTTGGCTCCATATCATCCAACACTTAGATCCACACACAAACAACCATCCTAGACAAGATCCACTCACATGCAAGCCAAAAGGGGAAAGAGTAAGGTCCATGGCTTCACCATTGAAGCTTGGGGAAGAAGGAGAAGATGAAAGAGGAAGAAGAATATTATCTACAACAGTATAGCTCGGATCCTCTGTCTCCATCTCGTATCCAAGGGGAGAAACTCATACAAACAAAGGTGGAAGGCCATGGAAGATCCAATGAAGAAGGTAGAGCAAAAGAGAGGAAAGGAAAGGAGCTAGAGGAGAAGAAGAATTCACGTGAAAGCGAAAATGGGAGGAAAGAGGAAACTCAACTGATGGGTAAGCAAAGGAGAGGGCAACGAGGGGTCGGTATCCCTAAAATGAAAGGTTACTCACCCAAACGAAGGGTCGGAACGGAAATTAGGTAAAAATCCGTCACTCAGCACATCATGCCTGCGGGAAAACTGAGTCGCGGCTGCGGGAAGACCGATAAACCGCCCAACAACCGGAATAAAAATTCCGGATGTTACAGACCAAACAACAATTAACCAGGTGGAAAGCATCGACCTTGTCTCAAGATGGAAGACTAACAATAATTAAAGTCAATCTTAATGCCAAACCAAGTTACTTAATGCAAGCCTTTATGTTACCTACAAGTATTCACAATGAACTAGACAAACTTAATAGACTTTTCTTTTGAAATAAAGGATCCAATTTCCACCACTGATTAGTTGAGACAAAATCTGTAAACCTAGATCATTAGATGGCACAGGTATCAGAAAATCAGAAGACATGAATAAGGCATTACAAATGAAACTTTTGTGAAAATAATGGCAGAACTAGAAAATATTTGGGTCAAAATAGTCAAAGAAAAATACCTTAAAGGAAATTGCCTATGGAATTACCAATGTGGGTCGAATGCTTCATGACAATGGAAGAATCTAATAAAACTTAGAAAAGATCTAGATAAAAGACTCAGATGGAAAGTAGGAGATGGAAACACGATAAGATTGTGGAAGGATAAATGGCTTATGGAAAAACCATTCATAGATGTGGCAAAGTTTACAAATCTAGCTAATCCGATGGAATTTGTTTCTAAGTTTATCACTAATATACATGGAAACATCAAATGTTAAACCAACTAAACATGATTTTTCCTAATGATATTATCAATAGAATAAAAATATAACCTTCCAATTAATGATATCAAGGATAGACTATATTGGTCTGGGAACGATGAAGGATGGTATTCGACTAAATCAACTATGGAGTTAATTCAAAAATAGAAAATGGGAGTCACAGCGGATATAACTTGGATATGAAAAATGGATGTCATGCCAAAAATTAAAAACTTTTTATGGAAACTAGCATTAGACGGCCTCCCAACAAAATAGAACCTCGATAGACAAAGAATCCCTACTATTATGAATTGTGAACTTTGTAACCATCCTACAAAAAGCGCAAAGCACCTCTTTTTTCAGTGTCCTGCTTTGGAAATATGGTTGTTGATATCTGGAACATGTGGATGGCTAGGAACCAGTTCATTTTCCACAAAACTAAAATTCCAAAAAGTTTTAAAACGCAAGCTATGAACCAAATAGACGTGTCTGACCAAGCTAATAAGAATCACAAAAATGATAATACATAAAGCAAAAAGGTGAGAAGAAAAAAGAAAATTTTAAAGTGGGAAAGACCGGGAGAAGGAAGCAAAAAAAAACTTAATTTTGATGCATCTGAACTTGCTACAAATCAATTCTCATTTGGATTTATCATCAGAGACCATTGTGTCGTTCCTATTGCAATAGGAAGCGGTACATGTAACACAGATTCTGTTTTGATAGCAGAAGCAATTGCTCTACGAATGGGCCTACAAAAGGCCAAAGAGAGTGGTTTTCCAGCGATCGAAATTGAAGGAGAGAATTTGGTTCTAATCAATTCGATTAATCAAATTTGGAAACCTCCGTGGGAGCTTGACATGATTATCAATGATATTTCGTATCTTATATCAGGTTTCTCATACTCCAAGATACAACATATTTACAGGGAAGTCAACAAGGTTAGGGACAGGATTGCGATGCATGGACACTTGGCCAAGCTGGACGTCAATGCGATTCCCGAAGATGTTCATGACCTCATCCTTATGGATGCTTTAGGCCGATTGGTTTATAGAAGTTGATCCGTCTAATTGTTTACCTATGTATTAAAAAAAATTAAAATAAAGTGTAGATAAAAATATATATTGTTTTAAAACCTTATTTTTATTTTCTTATTATAAAGTACTTTAATATTCTCATTTTCTTTATCATCCATAAAATTATCATTTTCATATGATTTTGTTTTTATGTCTTTAAATTGTTTTTAATTACGTTTTGTGATAAACAAGGTTGCAAATACATATCCGGATCAACCGGATATTTGGATCACACGGATAAATCGGATATCCGGATCCAGATAAAGTCATTTTCGGATCAAACGGATCAACCGGGTCATACAAAAATCATTCGGATGAAATAGATCATCCAGATATCCGCGGATTATAATCCGATTCAATCCGGATAAAATCATTTTCGGACACTATATTTTGGAACTCGGATCGGCCGGATATCCACGGATAATTATCCGACCTGATCCGGGAAAAGTGTCGAATATCCGGCCGGATACGGATCGGGGGTTTTGTGAAAATTTCTATTCGATATCCGGGTATTCGGATTGGATCGGAACGGGTCGATCCAATGCCCACCCCTATTAGATACACCCTTTGGTTCCACAGCTTACACTGAACGTTGTGAGGGACACTTTATTATTAGGGATAAAAATATGTTAATATTTCAAAGAGATTAAAGGCTATAAATTGTAAATTCTACAACTTTGTGGTTATTTTTTTTGGATTTTTCCTCTTGGTACGCTTCAAGTTTGGAATTTTTCTCGTGGTTGAGCGAGTTGATGAGCACCAAGTTATCACCCTGAATCTCAATAGATGAAATCCCAAGACTAATGACCTTTTGGAGGCCCTCCTGAAGAGCAAACACTTCTACTTCAAGGACATAGTTTGCTTGGCATCTTCCTTTTCCAACAGCAATTGTCATTCCAAGGTTATTCTTGATGATGAATCCTAATGCAAATTGGTTAGATGATTTTTTTGAAGCATCGAAGTTGATTTTGACAGATGTTCCGATTGATCTTTGTCATTTGATTTTTTTTTCCTTCTCTGAGCCAATTGCTTTTGATTATTATAAAGTAGTTTTGTAGTAGTCCTATCCCATCCTTGTATTTGGTTTTGTATTGGATGCTTTAGGTCTTGTAGTGCACTTGTTTATTAAAAACAATTTTGTAATAACAAAAAATTTATTTATGTTATTATCGAGTTGAATAAGAATTTGAGCAACTCGAGCTTTTACATGATCCCTATACCATGAGTCAACATAAAATTTTATCATTTATGTATGACTACTACACACATAAAATGATAAAAATTTGAGCAGGCTGTTAGGTGCACAATGGGGTATTTATGAACATGGTCATATGCTAATTTTCTTCATTGAATCACTGTTGTTAGCTCTTTAATTTCATGAATGTCTGTGAAATTTCAAATTCAGTCATATGTTTCTTTTATTCAAATGTTTCTTTTATTTAGTATTCACCTCATAATTGTAAATCGGCTCATAATATCACTTCATAATTGTGATATTTCAGTCTCATTCATGTTTCAGTTGAGTGGAAATCTTGAATGAGCCTTTGAAGACTGAGGTTGTAATCTGGTTTCCTGTTTTGATTGTACTTTGATGATTATATATGTGTTTCGGTTGACTATTTTGATTGAATATGTTAATTTCATGGATGAAGTTTGTTTCTTAATGGGCAACATTTGAAAATAGTTGTGTTTATGTTGGTTGCAAGTTGGTAAATCACTCCTTCTTGTAGCTATTTAGTTTTAGTTTTGATTTATAAACTACCCTTGGTCTGACGCCAAATATGACCTTCCCTTTTAAATTCTTCATGGCTTTAATTTTAGCACAGTGTTGTAGAGATGGAGCTAGAGAGAAGAAGCAAGTTCTTCAGCAGCCTTATTCAAAGGAAGAAGGCAACCGAACAACAACAACATCTTGAGTTTCTTAATATGCGTGTTAGAGCTTGTGATATGCCTTTGGCTTTGCAAAATAAGGCATTTCAGTGTGCAAGAGACCATCTTGATTCCATGCCTTCCCAGAAGCTTGACAGTAAGTGCTTAGCCCTCGCGCTCAAGAAGGTTCCTTTCTCTCTTTCTTCTCTCTTTTTAATTCTTTAGTCTTTAGAACTTTTATATCAAGTGATTTTTAGTGGGTCTTGTTAAAAATCTGATTTTCTATGATAAAGGGATAAATGGTAGAGGAGCTAAGATTACAAGTTGCTACAACCCAAGGACGTAAACTTACTAATATCCGTCATTGATTACTTACAATTTCCATGGACTAATGTTATTTCTAAATCACTTTAGCTATATATTTAAAAATTAGGGTCAAACTCCTTTCCTTGTTTGCGTTTCTCTCGGATGCGACTGGTAGTAATTTCAGTTTTCTATATAAGAACCAAATTCGTCAGAGGTTTGTTCGAATCATCTCGGAGCTAAGGTACATGAAGGGCTTGAATCGGAGGTGAATTTACATTAGTTTGGTTTTAAATTTTTTGGGATTATGAACTTACCAGTTAGCGGAGACTAAATTTAATGTTCTATTTGCTTTTTTTATGACAAGAAGAATGAGTTAGTTCACATTATTGTTTAAAAAGGGAGGCAAATGAGTTGAGATAAAGATTAGTCGCTCTACTTAATTGTTTGCTTATTAGAAAGAAAGAATATAGGTAAGCTGTTGCAAACCAATGTTATTGGGTTGTTGATAGATATTAGGGTCATACAAAGTTAACGGAGCTTTTTTATTCATTATGACTTACGGGTTTACGTTGGCTGGAAAGGGACGAGGAAACTTATACAGAAACGATACGAAAATGGGAAAAGTGTTGTCATAGTTTTATGTAAGGATTCGTGTTTTCTTAGGAACTGAAATGGTTGCTCCTTTGGAGTTTCTATGCTACATAGGTTGTATACCCCCCTTAATCCCAATTCAATGGAAATGTGGAATCTTACACTTTAAATTATGTAAATAAATTCGATGAAAATTCTACCATCTAAAGACAATATTAATGGGTATAGATGGGCTAGATAATGGGATTTTGATGTAAGAGTAATGATATTCATATATTTATGATTCATCATAGACTCTGCGAGCATGCTCTTGTGATTCATTGAATTTTTTTAAGGGTGTTGTGAAATTTGAATGCTTCTTATGTTTCCTTTTTCTACTCTTTATCCGTTTACTCCTTCTGGATTTTATATGTTTGTTCTGTTATAAAATTGAAGAAATACAGGGTTAAAAATTACAAAGGAGTTCTGTTGGCAACTGTCCATAATTGGAACCAAACATGAAAGGAATAGAGGCTAATATATAGAGACTCGGAGTAAGGGGAAAGACTGAAGAAGCTAAGGAGGTAGAAAAATCAAAAATGTCATTTTGGTTCTATGACCAAAATATATTCATGTACTATCAGTAGAGAGCTTCTACTCAGCTTGAGGTAAGACATTCTTCATGTTTAAATGTGTAGCTAAGTGTTACATCCTTGTTTCCCCTGAAAATGATTATTGCACCTTACTATGATGAGGTCACGAATGCTATGATATGCTAAATGTTTTATATGCTCGTATAAAGCTCAAAAAGAACTTACATTTGCTGATAATAACATAAGGGTGTTTTTATTCAAATTTTTTTCTTTTTAGCATCCCGAGTCATTACCACTGAGATTATCTTCAGATATTCTTATTCTGAAGAGTTTTTTTATATTCAGAATCCAGAATGCTCATTGGAGGAGTACTCTGAAGTGATTAGACCCATTTTTTCACATCGGTTCACCGATGTGCAAAAATGAATCCTTTACTTGTGTCTTAAGTTATTTCCTTCTTTGTAAATGAAGTGATTTGGATCTATTGGCTATGGTTGTACTTGTTTTTCACTAGGAGCAAAACAGAATTGCTATTACACCCTCACATTGATCTATTACCGAAGCTTCTCTAGATATCAATGTTTTTATTGCACGTAGCGCATATAATTTCTAAGTTATGAATGTTATTGGTTAGTTGGTTGAATTTATGTGTATATTCTTCCATGAAGATCAGTGTTCGTAGTCATAGAACCTCCAAGAAAATTTGGATTTGTAAATTCCCATTCATAGATACGGAAGATCTTGTAGTAGTAGATTCTTTGTTTCATTGTGACAGTAAGGCAATGTATTCTTGATGTATAGAGGCATTTGATGGTATGGGAGCATTGAGCTTATTTTCTTCTAGTTTATCTAAATTGTAAATGCAGATCATCTTACTTGAAGAAAACAAATGGAAGCAAAACTAAAGACAATTTTGGGACCGTTGCAACATTATGCATATATGTTTGATCATTGAATCCGGTGATAATAAATGGGGTTGGTATTTGGACAGAGGAACAAAAATGAAGCCACGGTGCAGTTCAAGATAGTTAAGACCAACTCAGATGCTTCTAGAAGAAACTGCAAACATGGGCGGAAGATGAGTTGAGGAATTCATTACTAGCTTTGGTTTATCTCTTGTTAAATCATCGTAATTGTGTTCTTAGTATCCTAATTGTCTTTCTATTATCCTGATCGTGTTTTCCATGAATTTATGTTCAATCAGTTTTTGATCCAAGATTAGTGTTATGAAAATAGAACACTTCCTGAAATAATGTTGAACAAAAGACGGCATGTTTTAAGATTCCAAAAAGGGTTGTTGGGATGTAAATACTTAATCGTTTTGTACTTGATTAGTAGCTCTGTTTGTTTATAAAGATTGGTAAATGAAAGTTAAATGATCCAAGTACCTTTAAACTTTAATATTTACGATAACAAAATTTCAAGGCTTATTTTTTTGTTTGAGCAAGTGGGTCTTCTCAAAAAGTATTTGAAAACTCTTATCCTTAATTATCCATATAATCAAATTGATTGTTTTAAAAACATTACAGGTTGAGTGTAAATATGATTAGTGTCCAGTAGAATGGGGAATTGATATCATCATTTGAAGTAATTGCATTGCAGGTGAAGGATCAACAAACACTTGTACTGCAGTTGCACTAAAAGTCGTGTGTAGACATTCTAAGAGCTTAAGGGAAGCAGTTCTAAACCAGATTAGGTCAGCCAGGAAGAAATTGATGTTGTAAATGATGAATTCAAGCTCCACAGATGCCACACGATATTGAACTGTGTCCGTGTCTTCCCTAAAGGACTCAATTATGGAAAGCAAATCCAGAGTATCAAGCATCTCCATCTCGCAAGCACCTAATGAAGCACACTGTTATGTATATTTGAATGGCAATTTGAATGAGTACTCTGTTATGTACTTTGTTATGAGTACTCGGTTGAACTCTAGAATCTAGACAAGCTTAGCTTCTAATATCTATACTTTGTGTATGAACAGTCAATGCTACGATGGCCAACTTCAATTTTATTTTATAATGTACCATAACTTGTGTTCCAGGTATATATGCACCTACAACGGTCCCGACGCACGCGCTCCACTAGTATACAAAAAGGGGGTCACTTACTCAATTCACTCACTAACATTTGGATTAAAAAATAGTATAGGGTGAAAATTTGTCAAACCTCGAGGTCACCAACCAGAAAAAATGAAACATCACAGTCACTAACCGAAAAGCAAAACCCTCGAATAAAAAAAATTATAAAAAAAAAGTATTATTTTCTTAAGCAATTGATGTATATGATGCACGGGCACGACGAGAAACGGAAAAACGACAATCTTCAAAAGTATAGGAAACCCCGTAACTACAAAATTTATATTTTGGAGGTTGGCCGTGTGTAAATCGAAATGACCAAATAACCCAATGAATTGATCTTTTTAACTAATCAAGGGCGTACTTTGATTTTACTAAACCAAAGGAGCATACTTTGTGCTCATATATACAAAAAGGGGCACTTACTCAACTTACTCGCTAACATTTGGGTTAAAAAATGAGCATAGGGTGAAAATTTGTCAAACATCAAGGTCACCAACCAGAAAAATAAAACATCACGGTCACCAACTTAAAAAGCAAAACCCTCAAATAAAAATCTATTAAAAGTATTATTTTCTTAAACAATTGATGTATGTGATGCATGGACACGTACACGGAGAGAAATGGAGAAGTGACAATCCTCAAAAGCATAGAAAATGGGGACACGTCGAGGAAAACAAATGATATATCATTTTTAAGCTATTGAAATGTAAAATCCATATATCATAATGAGATACATATATATGAAAACCCCAATTATATATGAATAGATAAAAACATTAATATGATAACAAAATAACTGAAATAGAAGCTTAGGAACGAATATTTTCAGTCTTACAAAACATAAAAATAAACATATATTGTCTTACAGTCTCAAATAAACATATTTATTTTCAAAATTGAAGAACAAACCGTCCATTTTGCACATCAACAATAACCGAACAACATAATCAACTAAGGAAAACAATAAATAAAAATTTATAAATCAGTAAATGTGAAAAATTGAGATAACACACTCAACATTCAACAAAGAAAGATTGCATAGTAAATTACTAATCAAAGACACAAAATCATTTTATGAAATCATACGAAGAATGGAAGAAAATGGAGAGAAGAGTCGGTCGGCAAAACAACATTTCAGCATTAGAACCGAAGAAGAACATTGCAACCTTATAACCGAAGAAAAAAAAGAAGAAAAAGATGGTGTCCTGCTTCCAGCAACCACAATCTTGCACGTGACCATCCGAGGTTAAGGTCTAGTCAGAAAAAAAAATGGGAGGGAAGAATAAATAGTACGGCAAATCAATTTATCTATTTTTAGACTTAAAGGGGAGCTTTTGTTGACAGTGTCTTGACCGGACACAATCCGTGTTCTCGCCGTGTCAAACCTCTAAAACCGTATCTTGATCGTGTCGGAGCTTATTTAACCGTGTCCGAGACATATCCCGTGTACGACTCAACAAGACATGTGACACTCCGCGTTAAGGTGTATGTGCATCATACATTAATGTTACAACATTACTACCTTATATGAGTGGTAGTGACCGGTTAAATTTGAAATCATAAACTTACACTAATAGGCTCATAAACTCACGTGACAAAACTTGTACCGATGTGGAATTGTGGATAGGAAAAAAAACAAAGTGGTTTAAGTTTTCCCACTATTTAGATTAACTATTTGATTTGCCAAGATTTGAAGTCGTTTAACATCCATTATTGTACGAGTGATAAATTAGAGTGACTACTTATCTTTTTTCTTAAACGAAAAAATATACTGAAAAGATGTCTCAAATTTGAAGTCCAACTTTTGACTCATCAGCCCAGAAACTGGTTTGACACTCTAACAAGCTGCAGGAAAAATAGTCACAGGAAAGCAAAATGCAACTCACAGACAGATTTAGCATAATTTTTGAGTCAACCAATTCACACAAACATCGTCTGATTACCAAGTTACAACCGGCAATATATGTAGGCATAGTTCTTACCGTATTCACCACGGAATACCAAAATTTGGTAGATGTGGAGGGATGGAGAAGAGAAGATGGTTTAACCGTGTAAGTGCAGTGAGTTCCAGTCTGTAAGCAGAGCCCTCTATTACAACCAATAACTAAACCCTAAACGCGCCAACACTAAAATTTGCTTCCTCAATCACGAAAAGAGTTATCCTGGATACATAAATTAACAGTGTGACACAATTGTAATTGACTCGAGTAACCAAATGTTCAAGAAATGATGTGTAAACTATCTGGGTGCCAATGAGATTTACAACAGTTTCAAGGATATAGCAGCAGAACGAAGCTTCACACCATCCCCATCCCAACTAGATTCCGGAGCAGATGCTCCTGCTACATAAGTCTACACCATTACATTCTCACCATCAAAAAATGCATTTAATACAAATGGTACTGAAAATGCAAAAATTTGGAACTTTCGTCTTAGATGGACCATATTACTCACCCTTCCACCATTGATGGCAGCAACAAGAGCAACATGCTGCTGATCTCTACCAAATACATAGAAGTAGTAAGTCCTGATAGATATTAAATAGAAAGTATATCAGAGAGTTATTTAAACTCTACACTTTGAACAATTGTACTTTTACATAATAAGAGGAAATTCATTTCCGCAGATAAACAATCAGGTACAGGGACCTAGTAATGAGCAACTTACTACCTATATCCTTCATCTTCTTTTATTTTGATAGTCCGTGCTGTATATAACTTCGACCCCCCTGCAATGATACATACGTTAAAGCTTGTTCAGAGGAGAAAGGAGAAATGGTTAAAGCAAGACAGAAATAATTTAACCTGGAACGAAAATTCTTGCAGCTTCCTTGAGGGAGCCCAAATCAGTAATATATTGAGCCTGTTTCATCAGTAAGATATATGGTATTTGAGCAATCTATACCAAAGTCTACCTGGTGGAAATGCTACAGTGGGATCATTAACAGGTATAGTATGTTCCAATTTTAGGACATCTACCAAGTTCGTGACGCACAAATGATCATCGATAAGCTTGAAATTAATATATTTGAGCATGGCTTTTTCATTTAAAACAAGAGAAGAGCAGTATTAAAATCCTCATATTCCAAATACGATGGAAAGACGAGTCTGAGAACTAATACGACAGGATAATTTCAAGCCAGTCATCAAGAAATAAAAAATGTTGCACATTTTAAGAGAAATTACAATTTCTGATGCAAGTAAAGTGTGCATGTAACAACATATACCTCTAAGAAGGTGATTTTGAGCTGGTTGGAAGGCTTAATGATAACACTCACCACTTCTGATCTGTTTCAGTGACAAAATACTACTTAGCATATTCGCCAAGATAAAAAAAGGAAATGTCTGCCAAAAATCAGACTAGTCGTATGTCTCCTCCACTCTGAAACTCATATAAATCCTATGTCTCCTCTATGCAGAAACTTAATATTCCAATATGATCATAGGCAACATGCCAGTCAATGTATTATTAGCCTATGTCACTTATTTTCTGTCATGTAAGTACTCAAATGGTATCCCATTCTGAAATAACTTGAATGAGATCTCCCCGCCTCTCTATTGAGAGCTTTCTCCTTCTCTGTATTTCAGTTGGAACAAAAACAGGTATTGATAGCCAGGTGTGAGTTGCCACAGACAATGATATTAATGTGCTCTTTTCATCCAGTTTATGTGCATATCAGTTGAAATAACTAACTCATGTATATATATATCCTATTCATCCTCAATGCTCCGAGGGAAACATGTAATGATTGACACAAAACAAGATATAATAAATTGAAGAACAACATAATGAGGCAACCCATTGGTACATATTTTTCCCTTTCTTTTTCTTGCTTTTGTCTGATCTTACTCTTGGTGTGCTTTGTTTTTTCAACTATAGACTAAGAGATGACATGATTTATGTATGCAACTATAGACTAAGAGATGACATGATTTATGTATGCAGAAAAACAACAAAATCTTTTTGGAATTGTGCTTCTAGCATTGGATCACCTTCATAGTCATGTTCATAGCAATGGACAAGCAATCATGCATGAAATAAATGAAGGCATGGAAAGACAATTATACTTAACTAGAAGTCATGCATGAGAGGTGAAAATGAAGGAGTCAAGATGATCATGAGCATGTCCAATCTAGATCACTAAGCCTTACACACATGCAATTAGGTCACAAGGACTTAGGAAAGAAGAGCCCAAGAAACGTGATGATAAGGTGGGAATTTTCTAAGGCCATGTGGTGCAAATCCGGGAAAGGAACTAAACGACCACAACTTTTGCATTTATACTTCATCCACCAAAGTGTATTTTTCTCCTTCTTTTCTTTTCACTTATTTTTGAGACAATGGCATTGGTGTACAAAAGCCGAAACCTTGGTGATTAGCCGTCCTCGGGCTCTTTCTATTTTTCGAGGTGCATCCACACCGGGCACACATACCAAAGCTCGTTAGGACTATCGGTTTATTTGACTTTGGCAAGGCACCAACACCCGATTATGTGAAGTGTGCCGAGTTACTTGTCATTTAAACCAACGTCCCCAAACCTATATTTTTGTCTACACTTTCACAACAAATTCAGCACTTCATTCACATCATTCTTTCATCAATCACTTCACCCCACACTTGCTTTTCACACGCATCAACACACTAGCATGCTCCTAGTCCCGGATGGGTCAAAAGAGGTCAAATTTTTCATCAATTGAGGTGTTCAAACAACATGATCAAGATGAGAAGTAGAGAAAGATGAATTGCCTCATTCATTCCTAAATGATGTGCAAGAACTAGCGTGCAATTTCGACTTTCAATATTCAATTCAATCAAGGCAAACATTCATGATCACAAATCATTCATGGGATTCAAGATAAGTACTTCATGTCCACATATGCATTTATCTATTCAACACATAAGGTTATCCATGGCCAATTCACAAGACAATTTCATCATAAGGGTCATTCCCAAGCTTTAGAAGCACTAAAATTTTTTTAAAATTTTCTGATTTTTTGGATTTTTCGAAATATGTATGTACAATGCAAGACATAATGAAACATGTGACAAAATTAAACTATCCTAGATGCTAATCATGCAAGTGATCATGAAAACCCCACCCCATACTTAGAAACACATTGTCCCTAATGTGTAAACTAAATAAAGAGGTGAAAGAGAGTCCTCACAATGTAAAATTGGTGATGCTTTGGTATTTCGGTTCACATCGAATGATGATGGTGGATGATCGATCAAGGATGGTAGAGAGCTCTTGATGTTCATTATGGTGTCGGAACCCGTGCTTGGCACCGCAAGCCGTCCAAGTTCCACGTCCGCTCCACCCATGCTTGATTGGAGATCATCACTTTCCTTTACAGAAGGAAAAATCGCCCCTGTTGCCCAGGAAAATCGGCCGATCTGGCTGAAGAACAGGCCGATTTTTCTAGGTGATTTCCTCCTCGTCCATGTGTTTGGATCTTGTACCTTCAACAGTTCCATGAGGTTTTCACATGAACTCCAATATCTCATTACACACGACAATCAACAAGACCTAGCACTCAAAAACACAAAAGAAAAAACAAAGCACACCAAGAGTAAGATCAGACAAAAGCAAGAAAAAGAAAGGGAAAAAATGTACCAATGGGTTGCCTCCCATTAAGCGCTTCTTTAAGGTCATTAGCTTGACCAATTTCAGGAGCGTTTCAATCAAGGTGAAGTGGGGCAATCACTTCCACCGGGGCTTCCGGGATGTACTTCTTCAAGCGGTGCCCATTCACCTTGAAGTTACCACAATGATCTCCTCCTATCTCTACCGCTCCATGAGGAAAGACCTTCTTCACAACATAGGGACCCGTCCATCTTGACTTGAGCTTTCCGGGGAAAAGTCGCAGCCTCGAGTTGAAAAGAAGCACCAAGTCACCCTCATTCAACTCCTTTGGGATGAGGCGCTTGTCATGCCAACGCTTGGTCCTCTCCTTATAAATCCGGGCATTCTCATAAGCATCCAACCGGATCTCCTCAAGGGCATTCATGTCTAGCAACCGCTTCTCACCGGCCTCCTTGAGATCAAAATTTAACCACCTTATAGCCCAATATGCTCTATGCTCCATCTCCACCGGAAGGTGGCAAGACTTGCCATAAACTAGCTTGTAGGGGGTGGTGCCAATTGGTGTCTTGAAAGCGGTTCTATAAGCCCAGAAAGCATCATCGAGCTTCATGGCCCAATCTTTTCTTGTCCTAGAGACCGTCTTCTCAAGTATCCCTTTAATCTCCCGGTTGGAGATCTCCACTTGGCCACTAGTTTGGGGATGGTAAGGTGTTGCCACCTTATGGGTCACCCCATACTTAGCCAAAAGTGCCCCAAAGTTCCTATTAGTGAAGTGCTTCCCTCCATCACTTATGATCACCCTTGGTGTTCCAAACCTAGGGAAGATCACTCGGTTGAAGAACCGCACCACAACTTTGGCATCATTTGTAGGAGAGGCGATTGCCTCCACCCATCTTGAAACATAATCTACCGCCAATAGGATGTAGAGTTTGCCACATGAAGAAGGGAATGGTCCCATGAAGTCCACACCCCACACATCAAATATCTCTACCTCTTGCATGTTGTTCAAGGGCATCTCATTTCTCCTTGAGATGTTGCCCGTCCTTTGGCAAGCATCACAAGCTACTACAAATCTTTGCACATCCTTGAACAAACTAGGCCAAAAGAAGCCCGATTGTAACACCTTCGCACATGTCTTGTGTGCGCTAGCATGCCCTCCACATGGCAAGGAATGACAATGGCGGATCACACTCTCCACCTCATCCTCCGGTATGCATCTTCTAAACATTCCATCCGGCCCCCTCTTGAACAAAAGTGGTTCACTCCAATAGTAGTGCCTCACATCTTTGAAGAACTTCTTTCTTTGGGCATATGTCAATCCGGGAGGCACTTCCTCACACACTAGGTAGTTCACAATGTCGGCATACCATGACTCACTTCCTCTAGACACTTGGAACAAGCACTCCTCCACCATTTGCAATTGCTCATCCCGGGATGAATCATCAATCGGGATATCATCTCTTTCAAGCTCCAATGGTGGGAGTCTACTAAGGTGATCCGCCACGGAGTTCTTGGATCCCTTCTTGTCCCGGATTTCCAAATCAAACTCTTGAAGAAGAAGGATCCACCGAATCAATCTAGGTTTGGCATCCTTCTTGGTAAGGAGATAACGGATCGCAGCATGATCCGTATACACTATGACCTTCGCCCCAACAAGATATGAGCGGAACTTCTCAAATGCATACACCACCGCTAGCAACTCTTTCTCGGTTGTGGCATAATTAAGTTGGGCATCATCTAGCGTCTTGCTAGCATAATAAATGGCATGAGTGCGCCCATCTTTCCTTTGCCCCAAAACAGCCCCAACGGCTACATCACTTGCATCACACATGATCTCAAAGGGTAAGCTCCAATCCGGAGGTTGCATGATAGGTGCGGAGATCAAAGCGTTCTTCAACCTATAAAACGCCTCAAGGCAATCTTTGGAGAAAACAAATTCAACATCTTTCATTAGTAGGTTAGTAAGAGGCTTAGAAATTTTAGAGAAATCTTGAATAAACCTCCGGTAAAAACCGGCATGCCCTAAAAAGCTCCTTACCCCCTTCACCGAGGTAGGTGGTGGCAACTTCTCTATCGTTTCAATCTTGGATCTATCAACCTCAAGGCCACGGTTAGACACGAAGTGTCCTAACACAATACCTTCACTTACCATGAAGTGGCAATTTTTCCCAATTTAAGACAAGATTTGTCTCCTCACATCTTTTCAATACTAATGACAAGTTAGCCAAGCAATTATCAAAGGAAGAACCATAAACAGAGAAATCATCCATGAACACTTCCATGATATTTTCAATGTATTCCGAAAAGATAGCCATCATACACCTTTGAAAGGTGGCGGGTGTGTTACACAACTCAAATGGCATTCTCCTATATGCAAAAGTTCCCCATGGACATGTAAATGTGGTTTTCTCTTGGTCATCGGGGTGGATAGGGATTTGGAAAAATCCACTATAGCCATCTAAATAGCAAAAATGAGAATGTTGAGCTAACCTCTCTAGCATTTGGTCAATGAAAAGGAGAGGGAAGTGATCTTTCCTAGAGGCCATGTTAAGCTTCCTATAATCAATGCACATCCTCCATCCCGTAACCGTCCTAGTTGGGATTAGTTCGTTGTTCTCATTAGTTACTACGGTCATCCCACCCTTCTTAGGAACCACATGTACGGGACTAACCCACTTACTATCCGAAATAGGGTAGATTATTCCCGCATCTAGCAACTTTATGATCTCCTTCTTAACTACCTCTTTCATTATAGGATTCAATCTTCTTTGATGTTCAATAGAGGGTTTATGGTTATCTTCCATCATTATCTTATGCATGCACAAAGAGGGCTTAATGCCAACAAGGTCATCAATGGTGTATCCTATTGCCTTTCTATGCAGTTTCAATTCATTCAACAATCTATTAAGCTCATCATCATTCAAAGATGCATTCACAATCACCGGATAAGTAGAATTTGAACCAAGGAAAGCATACTTTAAATGAGAAGGAAGAGGCTTAAGATCAAGTTGAGGAGGACCTTTTTCGATTGGAGACGATCCATACAATGTAGGTTGAGATGATTGCAAATCCATGGAAGCCTCCTTGAAGTCCCTTGATGATTGCTCATGAACACTTGGTTGATGCTGAAAAGACTCAGGAAAATCGGCCCAGCCAGGAAAATCGGCCGATTTTCCTGAGGGTGGGTCGATCTGAGTTTCTGTTTTTGCAGAATTTGATGAAACTTCAGCACAAGGACAAAAATCGGCCGATCTGGCCCAGTCAGGCCGATTTTTCTGCCTGCTTCTCTCCTCTTTTAGGACTTCAAATCCAACACTTGGTAGCTCGTCTAATGCATTCAAGGCCTTGATTACTTCATTGTTACTCTCCTCAACTCCTTCCTCCATCAAGCTTGAGCTAAGAACCCTCTCAAGTGGATCCTTGAGAAAGATTGAGCTCACAACCTCTCTAGACTCCTCTTCTTCAACTATGTTGAATACATCTTCATCAAGGGTTGGCCCTTTCATCATTGTGGACAGCTTGAACTTGATGTTCTCTTCTCCAATGTTGAAGGAGAGGGTCCCATTCTTGCAATCTACTAAACATCCAGAAGTAGCTAGGAAAGGTCTCCCCAAGATGATAGGAACCGGATAGTCCGCCGGGATGTCCAAAACAACGAAGTCTATGGGCACATAGAACTTCCCTAGTTGCACCGGAATGTCTTCCAAGATTCCAACCGGATGAGTGATTGAGCGGTCCGCCATGTAAAGGGTCATCTTGACCGGCTTTGGCTCTCCTAGACCAACCTTGTTGCAAAGTGCAAGCGGGATGATGCTTACACTTGCCCCAAGATCACATAGGGCGTCATACTTCACTTCTCCTACTCCGATTGGCACACAAAAGGATCCCGAATCCCTTAGCTTAGGAGGCATCTCCTCCTTCATCGTTTGAATCAACTCCGAGGATCTCTTTATCATTCTTATCTCCCCATACTCCTCCAACTTCCTTTTGTTGGAGAGTATCTCCTTCAAGAACTTGCCATATGCCGGCATACCTAAAATAGCATCCATGAACGGAATGTTAATATGCAATTTAGACATAAGTTCAAGGAATTTACCAAAGTGATTGTCCAAGCGAGCTCTTGCTCGAGATTGTGGGAACGGTTGTGGTGGCTTGTATGGAGGCGGTGCCACATATGTTGGCTCAACATCCTTGCTCTTGCCTTCATCTTCTTGCAATGGCTCTTCTTCATTCACCACTTGCTTCCCTTTAGCATTCTCCTTGGGCAAAGGATCCTTCATGCTCAACCCACTCCTCATTGTAATGGCCAACACTTGGCTTCTTGGGTTATCTTCGGTCCTTCCGAGAAGCTTTCCCGGATCTCTAAGGGCTTCACCCGCTTTTTGGAACACTTGTGCTTCCAACACTTTTTGAGCTTTGGAAATGGAAGTCACCGTGCTCTCAAGACCACTCAACCTTCCAAGCAATTGCTCAAACATCATTTCCGTTCTGTCCTTTGGAGGTTGAGTAAATCCGGGTGGAGGTTCTTGTGAAGCTTTTGGTGGTGGAGTCGTGCTTGTGGAAGCGGGAGGGTTCAAGGCTCCATCCGGGTTAGAATAGGAAAACCCGGGATGGTTGTGGTTGGCCCGGTAATTGTTGAATTTCCGGTTGTTGTTGAAGTTCCTTGGGCCTTGATAGTTATTGTAATTGCCCCTTCCCATGTAATTCACATCCTCCTCCTTGGAAGATAAGTTAGCTTGTGGAAGCACTTGAGGAGTTTCTTGGTTCTTCAAAGTTGTAGCACACAACTCTCTCAAAGACTTGAGCTCGTTGTTGATGGCGTCAAGCTTGAAATTGCTCATGGTGACTTCACTCACCTCATATGCTCCCGCCTTTCTCCCTTCACTCTTCCTATGGGAGAACTTCTCAATCACTAGAGCTTGCTTCTCTACAAACTCCCAAACATCATCTACATTCTTTTCCATGAAAGTCCCACCGGAAAGAGATTGGAGCTTGAATTGGCTATGTTCATCAAGTCCTTTGAAGTAGATTTCCAATAGCTCAATCTTCGGTATGCCATGGTGTGGGCAATCTAGGAGAAGGTCTTTGAACCTCTCCCAAGACTTGAATAAACTCTCTCTATCCTTCATCACGAAGGCATTGATCTTCCCTCTTAGCTCGGTAGTCTTGGAAGGTGGGAAGAACTTAGTCAAAAACTCGGTTGTCATCTCCTCCCAAGTACTCACTCGCCCTTGTGGAATAGATTGATACCAAGCCAAGGCTTTATCCTTAAGAGAGAAGGAAAAATCCCTAAGCTTATGGTTGTTGCTCTCCAATCTAGGCGGTCTAAGAGTCTCCATCAAAATCTCATAGTTCATCAAGTGTTGATGAGGAGACTCTCCTTCCATCCCTCCAAATTGATTATGCCGGATCATTTGTAGAACTTGAGGGCGGAGCTCGTAGTTGTGGGTTGCGGGATCTCCTAAGTTCACATCCGGATGGTGTGCTCTTTGTGCCGGATCCATACGTCTCCCTAATGTTTGTGGCTCTTCAATAGCAATGGGCACAACCCTAACATTCGCCGCCGGCTGCGGTTGTGGTGGTGGAGGAGGTGGAGGTTGTTGATGATTAAGCTCTCCTTGTACAAAGGCTTGCCTAATCTCATCAATCTCCCTCCTAGTTGCTTCTTGCCTCTCATTGGCAAGTCTCCTTTCTTCCTCCAAGAGCTCATCTCTTAGCCTTATTTGCTCTAAAGCCTCATCCAATTCAGCTTGGAGATCTCTTCCGGCCATCTCTTTTCCCTTTTTAATGCTCTTGGATCTAGATCTAAGGGTTTTCTCCGGTTCGGGATCGAATGGAGCTAAATCCTTTCCACGAGATCTTCGCATACACCTAAAGAGTAAGAGATGTCCTGAAAAGCAAAGACACACACCAAAGAGAGATCAAAAGCAACAAGAAAGATCTACACTATAAACAATCACAAAATAGACTCAATCTAGACCTAGTCCCCGGCAACGGCGCCAAAAACTTGTTACGTCTAGGAATAGATGCACGCAATAAGCCTTAAATTTATAAACTCGATATATTTCTCCTAACTCCTAGCGAACCCGCAGTGTACGAGACGTTTTGTAGTAGGGATAGTATTCCGAGGTCGAACACAAAGACTAAGGTGAAATCGAGTCAAACAATGGTCATAGATAGTGTGGATCTAGTCTAAGAAAGGAGAAAGAAATAAAGAAATGAAAATCATGATGTTTTTGGTTGGTTTTTGTGGTGATCAAGCAAAGATCACAAATCAAGCAAGATAATAAAACAATCTAACGTCTCAAGCTAGCAAACAAACAAGTAACACAAACACAAGTATATGATCAAGAGAGAAAAGTGGATTCTAGAGGTCAAGATTTCCGGTTATGGCATTGGACTCAAGGTTCTAAGGATTCTAAGGACAAGCTGCGGTGTTGGGGAAGAGTGTTTAACTAATGGAAGCAATTACCGGGTAGGTCTCTCACTTCACTAGTCCCGCATCAAACTCCTATTACTGGGTAGGTCTCAAGGGGTTAAAGTAGGGAATTCTACACAAACCGGATACTACTTAAGGGGTAACCCTCTCCTTACCGGGTAAGTCTCGGAATAGGGAAGTCTCAAGCAATAATCCTAGCACACTCGATCCAATAGCGGCTTATGAGGCTCACTACTACCTAGTATTCGTCATCTTAGGTATCTAAGGTCGGAAATCATCGGGTAGATCTCTTCCCTCACTTAGATTGATAGCATTAGGTGATCCTAAGCTAAATTAAGCTTAATAAACCCTAGGATTTCAACAACCTAACACCCTAACATACAGATTCATCAATTAAAGATCAACAGAGAAGAAAATCGGGTGGATCTTATAAAAATCGGCCGATCTAGCATGATGAACAGCCCGATTTTTCTCTCTGGTTAAGGTTTTGTGAAATCAAATCATCCTAAACTAACATATTAGTTCATCCTATCATCACCCAAGCCATAACCATCAATCCATCACTCCAGAATCACAATAAACTAGCCAATAATATGCATATTAAGATCCAAAATCATCACACAAGCACACATGGTTTTCATAGATGGATGATGAAAGGTGAGCAAGTTAAATCAATAGATCTCAGCTGAATCTAAGTTTTAGCAAGACTTACAAACCCTCAAATGAAGATCCAAAACGTTCCTAACAATCCTTGCAATAGTTCTTCAATCCAAGACTCCAAAAACGACTCAAAATCACTCAAAACCTCCCTATCACTCTATCTTTGGTGTTCTTCTTCTTCTTCCAATTGAGAGAGTTTTTCTTTTTCTCCAAGTCTATCCCAATCCAAAATGAGCTGTGAATGAGAATGTGGGAGAGGAGAGATCCTCAGCAACAGCGTGCAGGACCACTTATATTCTCCACCAAGAGCAAGGCCGGATCAAGAGATCGTGGGACACGTGGCTTAAGCTGTCAAAGGCAGGAAAATCGACCCAGAGGAATAAATCGGCCGATTTTCCTGGCAGTTGGTCCGATTTTCTTCAGTAGAAGCATGCTATGATCGTCTAGCCATGAGTTGCTCCATTGCTTGCACCAATAGTGGTCTTTGTGTCCTTTGTTGCTCCAATTATGCTCCTTCAAAGCTTTGGATGTGTACCACCATGAGGCTTGACCCTCGAATGTATCGATTAATGTCCAATAGATCCCCGAATTACCTACAAAACCGATAAAAGGTCGTGTAGACGTCTTTTCTAGAAATATGCATGAATTGAGCGAAAACGTCATGAACCAATGTCAAACCGTGCATGAATAACGGGAAAAACTATCTAATTAAGTGCCTAAACTAACGTCATAAATCACGTTATCAAACATAATCAATAAGAAATCAGCCATGATAGAAAGAATCAAAGAGATAATGTACCCATCAGGAGAAGCAAAGCGTGCAGCAAAGGTCTTGGGCTTTGCCTTATCTCCATACAAAGTAGCACCTGCATTATAGTCCTGTAGGTATATGAAGAAGACATAAGAAAGCGGCAGAAATTGAATTATGAAAAATCAAAAGAAAATATAGAAACAAAACCCACTTCTGGCTCCGTGATGTCCTCAAATTCGGGAGGAATCCGGATGGCAAAGCCGTCGCCATAAAATTGAAACCATGATTTGGTGTTTGCAATTCCCGAAATAATCGACTTCGAAGAGGCTTGTGGGGAAGCTAAAGCAAATGGGGCGGTCTGAAGAGTTAGAGAAGCTATGGCAAGATTGATGGTTTCTGATAGGAAATCCCTGCGTCGAGGAGAAGTGAGGGCTTTGGAAATGTGCGAGAGAGGAAGTTGTGGGAGGGCAATGGGGCATTGGATTATTGCGGGCTTTGGTAAATGGGGAGGGAGAGAGAGGATAATGGCCATGGCCATGGGATTGGAAAGAGGGGTTCTTCCATTGTAGATAACGTGGGGATAAGGGAAGACTGAAGACTTATGTGCACTTCATAAATCAATGGACAACTTATCAGATAAATTACGCCTAACTTTTTTTGGATAAAATCATCTTAATTAGATAATCCCGTACCTTATATAATATAATATTAATTACATCAGGTTAGAAGGAAGACCGATAACAAGTTGGAAGACCTACATATCATTGACGTGTAAGACATCCGCGGGCTTCAACGTGGACCTTCCCTCCCGTGGGTCAGTCAAGAAGGACGCATGCGCCTTGTTCGCTCTCAGACGTGTGTGAATAATGAACGAATGTAGTCTTAAACTTATACTTGCAACAAAACCCTGAAGAAATTAGCAAACCTGCAGTTTACGGATCAAATTGCAGTAAAAGAAATTATTCCAAGGTCGATCTCAGGGACTATGGTGAAATCAATATAGGTGACAAATCAAAAATAGAATAGACTAATGAACGAAAGAGACAAAAATAATAAAGATAAATAAAATGACAATCGGGGCAATGCATATTTTAGATATCAAAGTATCCAGTTGTGGTTTTCGATTCAAGACTTCTAAAAACTAGGACAAGGTTGATATCGCTAGGGAAAAGTGTTTCTAAGGTGAGAAGGATCAGGGGGAAGTCTCTCAATCCAGTATCCCAAACCAAAGCTCCTATCACCGGGTAAGTCTCAAAAGCTCTAAGAAAAGAAACATAAACTCAAACCAATAACTCAACCTAAGGGTCAAGAACTAACCTTTACCAAGTAAGTCTCATGTAAGCTCACTCAAGCAAGAAGAAGGCACACTCAAACCTAAAAAAAGGGTTTTCAATCCTTTATTACCTAGAACTCGTCATATTTGGTAACCAAGAAAGGGAATCACCGGGTAAGTCTCTTCCCAAGCTTAGATGTAAGCCTTAGAGGGAACTAAGGGTATGAAAGGTTCAACAAAAACTAGGATTTAGGCAATCTGTAACCTAATCATAAAGATATAACAAAAACGGATCAACAGAAGAAACCTCGGTTGTTCTAAGGAAAATCTCGGCCAAGATTCCTCTACTCGAAGGTTAAACCCACTCTTCAGGGTCCAATCGAACTTAAAGGCTCAATATATCATCATCTAAAACACAACCATCAACCAATCACCCTATAATTGTAGGGATTTAGCCAACAACCCACATATTCAAATTAAGAAAGATATATGAAGAATTCAAGAAAACCATAAACCAATACCAAAAGAAAAGTAAAAAATACTTAACAAGATGTCCACAATATCCAAAAGCAAAAGCAGTCCAATAACACAGATCCAATCTTTAATCCAAAAGCAATGAAATCAAGAACTAAGTCTTTCTCTCCAAGAATTCTCTCAAATCTCTCTCAAGTTGAATCCAAAAGTGTTGTTTCCCTCAATCAATGTTGATGTGTGTAATCGAGATAATCTGCGGTAGTTGTCGTCCCAAGATTGATGCCGGCATATAAGACTTATAGGAAAAACTAGGGTTTTAAAAGCTTGGGCCATGAGCTGTTTTTTTTAGCAAAATCTCGGATGATCTTGTTATTGATCTCGGCCGAGATTCTTCATCGTGGGGCCGGAATTTTTGTTCAGTAACGCCTTCTCCTTAGCTCTTTCCTTGATCCTTTGATGATTTCCTAGCTCTCCTGTTATGCTCCACCATGTACCAATATGAGCCACCTTGAGCCTTGTCCTCATATGTTAATGGTTATACTAAGGACATAAATCATGCTATCAAAATACCCCACACTTGCCTCTTGCTTGTCCACAAACAAGGTTCAAACTTAAGATACAAGATAGCATGGATTATGCATATGCAAAAATAAGGAAAAACACAAAATATTTTGGTTTGTGCTTCTATTCATAGATCATAGTCAAAGTCATGCTTCATAGCTAATGATAGATCATCATATGTCAAAGAGAAATATAGGAATGGAAAGGATAATCACACTTTACCGGAAATCATAACATGCATAACAAAATCAAATCATCTAGATCACTCATGAGGAATCAAATTCAACCCACTAACGTTGTGTATAAGGTCGACCCTTTTCTTTTCTAAGGTTGTGTATAAGGTTGGGATTGAAGGCTGACCTTGGGAGGGACACTACCAGTCCCTTGTTGGGTGTTCTTGGTGACTCCTTTAGATGATATTAATTGAGATTTGAAAGATTTGAGTGATTTTTAGTTAGAAATTGTTGAAGTGTTGTAATATCCGACTTGAAGCTACTATTTGGAGTATTGTAAGACTTGTTTTTGAGCAATCAATCCAACTAAGTTCTTTCTCTCTTTCTTCCATATTTTCACCATGGAATGCATGTGTACCACTTTGTTGACTTTTGATCTAGATATGCATGTTGTACGCTAAGTATTTGTGATTCTAGGGTGATGGATTGATGGTTATTGCTTGGATGATAATAGTATGAACTTGCATGTTAGTTTAGGATGATTTGGTTGTCTGAAACCTAGCTCTTAGGAATCTCGGCCTGTTCTTCATGGATCTCAGCCGAGATTTTGCATGATCCACCTGAGATTTTCCTCTATTGCCCGTAATTGACAAATCTTTATGTTAGGATGTTACATAGTTTAAATCTAGTGTTTACTGAGTTGAATCTAGCTTAGGGTGACCTAATGTTAGCAAACTAAGTGAGGAATGAGACTTACTCGATAATTTCCCCTCTTAGGTATAGATGATGATGAACTCTAGGTAGTAGAGGTGTAAAAACCTCTATTGGATTGAGTGTGCTAGAATTGCTACATAAAACGAACCTATTTTGAGACTTACCCGGTAAGGGTTAGTTTGACCCTTAGGTAGTGAGCCGGTTAGTGTTGAATTCCCAATCTTAGTTCCTTGAGACTTACCCGGTAATAGGACCTTTGGTGCGGGACTAGTGGAATATGAAACCTCTTCGTAATTATTCCCATAGGAGAAAAGCCCTTTCCCTCAAGCAATCACAACCTTGTCCTTATGATTGAAGACTTGAGTCCAATGCCATATCCGGAAATCTTGAACTCTAGAATCCGCTTTGCTCTTATTATTCACATATCTTTTGTTTGAGTTGTTTGTTTATTTGATAACTTTGCATATCATTTATCTTTGATAGATCACCAACAAAACCAACCAAAAATATCATGATTTTCATTTCTTTATTCCTTTCTCTTTTCTTAGCATAGATTTTACACTACTTGTGATCACTTGAATGATTTAATTTCACCTTAGTCTTTGTGTTCGACCTCGAAATATTAACCTTACTACGAAACGACCCATAAACTGTGGGTTTGCTAGGTAGAATTAGGAGATTATTACGAGTTATACATTTAAGACATTGTGTGCGACATTCTAGGAAGCGATCAAGTTTTCATGGTAGAATTGGTAATAGTTTAGATCTTTCTTTTTCTTTTGATCTTGTTTGGTTTGTGTCTTTGCACTTTCCAGGCTTGCCGATGGCCGTATGGAACCTCCAAGCCAAACTTGATGAAGCTTTGAGGCAAATTAGGCTTAAGGATGAAGCCTTGGAATATTCAAGATGGGTAGCGAGGCAAGAATAGGAAGCTTTGGAGGATGAGCTTGAAGATTTGAAGGAGCTTTGTACATCCTACATGATTTGTGAACAAGCTCAAGAATCCCCATTACCTCAAGTGCAACCTCCAAGGGACCGATTTGAACTGGCATATGAGCAATTGTTGAAGGGGTTGGATTCCCTTGAAAGCACCATGACATAAGTTGCAAAGGCTCAACCGGAGGAGGTGTGCAATTAGGAAATCCGAACTTTGAGTATCCCTCCCGTCGATGCCGAAACAACTCTTGAAATGCTCATAAAGGAGGAAGAATAATCAAGCAATCTCGGCCAACTAGAAGAAATCTCGGCCGAGATTCCAATCAAATCATTTATTTTGGTCGAGATTTCAAATGACGTAGCCAATCTCGACCAAAATCTCGGCCTGGGGAGATTTGGCACCGAGATTTTGTGGTGAGAGCTCAAAGTCCACTTTAACTTATTTTATCGCTCTCATTCGCACCCAGGATGCGGCCGAAAGCTGGAGGTCCCTTCTGAAGGAACCTCCCAAGGTTGAAATAAGACCCCTCCCGATAAGGTTGAAAGAAAATGATTCCAAGATAGTTGTCAAACCTTTCAACCGGGTTATCTCTCCAAAGGTCGGCTTTCCTCGGATCGTGATGAGTGAAGGTGGAAAGCGCTTTGCCGGTAGGACCGCTGAGTATTATTTGTCTAAGTATGGGGTTACCCACATGGTTGCAACCCCACACCATCATCAAGGAAGTGGGCATGAAGAAACTTCACATAGGGGAAGTAAGGCAACCCTCAAGACTCCCAAAGGTGCAAATGCTTACAATGTCGACCGTGGGATGTCTTATCACTTGCCGGTAAAGTTAGAGCATATACCTTATTGGGCAATAAAGTGGCCCATCCTTGTCATGGAAGATGCCGGAAAAGGATGGTTGCTTGGACTTAACAAGCAATCCGGAATATTCAAGGTGAATTGAAGCATCCCTGGAATTTGGTGTAGCTAACGACCTTAAGCTAGCGCTTCTTGGGAGGCAACCCAAGGTGAACTCCTTTTCATTTTCCTTTTTCATTTTTTTGCTTTTGTTTTTGTTTTGGTGTGTTTTTGTCTTTGAGTACTAGAGTCTAGGTAATAAAGAGGGCAAGGCATGAAGGTGATGATAATGCCGCCGAATCAACCGTGGATGGAACGGACGTGGGACTTGGACGGCTTAAGGTTCCATTGGGGGGGGTGGAAGAGCTCTCATCTCACATGCACCTCGGCGCGGGTCTCGACGCCGAAATGAACATGTTGAGTTCTCTACCTGGTTTGATCGACTATCCACCACCACCACTCCACATGAGTGAACCGAAATACTGAAAGCACTACATTTTTACATTGTGAGTACCTTCTTTCACTCTTTTATTTATTTATTCACATTGGAAACAATGTGAGTTTTAAGTATGGGGTGAGATATTTACAATAATTTGCATGTTTTATTTCATTTCATTGAATTTAGAATAGTTTAATATTATTGTCATACATTTCTTTTCGTTTTGCATTGTATATATATCAAAAATCCAAAACAAATTGAGAAAATTTTTACAAACTTTGTGGTTCTAAGATTGGTATGAAACATATGATGATTTTGTGTGTGAATCACCTTTCGATGGCCTTTGTGTGATAAATGAACTTATGCATATGTGGACTTGAATACTTTACTTGTAATTTATATGTGAATTGTGATGTTGATTGTTGTCTAGATTAGATTGAGAATTAATAATCGAAATTTCATGATTGGTTCTTACACATCATCCATGAATGATTAAGGCATTCGATTCTCTCATCTTCTCATCTTGATCATGTTTGTTTAAGCACCTCACTTAATTGAAAAATGTTTCCTATTTTGACCCGTTTGGAAATTAGGAGCATGCTAGTGTGGTTGAGTGTGTAAAGAAGAATTGTGGGGTGATGTTGGTGATGAAAGAAGTTGTTGAAATGTGTTGTAAAAGTGTAGACAAAAATAGGTTTGGGGACGTTGGCTATGAAGATGAGTAACTCGACACCATTCACATAATTGGGTGTTTGGGTCTTGTCAAAGTTGGATTAACCGATAGTCCTAACAAGTCTTGATATGTGCATCCGGTGCGAGGCATCTCGGTAAAATTTCCGAGGACCGCTAATCACCAAGGTTTCGGCTTTTGTGCACCAATGTCATTTTCTCAAGTGAAATAAAAATAAAAGAAAAGAAAGAAAATAAAAGAAGGAGAAAAATTACACTTTTGGTGGATGTTGAAGGCAATGAAGTTTTGAAATTAGTTCATTTCTCGGATTAGCACCACATGACCTAAAGAACTCCCACTTTAGACACATTTCTTGGCCTTTTCTCTCTTAAGTCCTTATGACCTTTATGCACATGTGTTTTGACTTAGCGGATTTGTTTTCTTCATGATCTATCTAGACAATTCTCGATTTGCTTTGCCTGTATGAATCGGAGTAAAGTGTGAATGTCTTTTCGTGCCTTTGTTCTCTTTGATACATAATTGCTTCATCCTTTGCCATGAAACATCACTATGAGGGTGATCTATGATTAGAAGCACATTTGTAAAAATATTTTTTGTTTGCCATTTTATAATTCATGTCATCTTGTAGCTTAGGTTTGACCCTTGCTTGGGGACAAGCAAGAGGCAAGTATGAGGTATTTTGATGACATGAATTATGACCTTAGTTTAAGCACTCATTTAGGTAGATTTTCCCCTTGTTTACGCATGATTTGGCATTAGTTCTTGACATTTATGCTTATTCGAGTCATATTAATAGAAAAGATGTCTACACGAGATTTTGTTAGTTTTTCAGGCATTTTGGCGATCTTTTGGACGTTATTGACATATTCGAGGATCAAGCCTCATGGTGGTTCGAATTCGAATTTCCGAAGGAAACGAGCTCAAAGCAAAGAAGAAAACAAGAACCCCGAGTTGATGCAAGTTTAGCACAAGTCAAGTTTTTTTTATTAGAAGAAAGCTCATTGAAGTGTCATGAATCTAGGTCCTATGGACCGAGATTTAGGGTCGAGATTCCTGTGCATGTAGATTCGACACTTGTCACGAAAATTCAAGCCGACCCTTTTCTTTTCTAAGGTTGTGCATAAGGTTGGGATTGCAGGCTGACCTTGGAAGGAACACTTCCAGCCCTTGTTGGCTGTTCTTGGTGACTCCTTTAGATTATATTCATTTAGAGTGAGATTTGAAAGATTTGAGTGGAGTTTTGAGTGATTTTTAGTGAGAAATTGTTGAAGTGTTGTAATTTCTGACTTAGAGCTACTATTTGGAGTATTGTAAGACTTGTTTTTGAACAATCTAGCTAAGTTCTTTCTCTCTTTCTTCCTCATTTTCACCACGGAATACATGTGTACCTCTTTGTTGACTTTTGATCTAGATATGCATGTTGTAAGCTAAGTATTTGTGATTATAGGGTGATAGATTGATGGTTATGGCTTGAATGATGATAGTATGAACTTCCATGTTAGTTTAGGATGATTTGGTTGTCCGAAACCTAGCTCTTAGGAATCTCGGCCTGTTCTTCATGGATCTCGGCCAAGATTTTGCATGATCCACCCGAGATTTTCCTCTTTTGCCCGTAATTGACAAATCTTTATGTTAGGATGTTACATTGTTTAAATCCTAGTGCTTATTGAGTTGAATCTAGCTTAGGGTGACCTAATGTTAGCAAACTAAGTGAGGAATGAGACTTACCCGGTAATTTCCCTTCTTAGGTATAGATGATGATGGACTCGAGGTAGTAGAGGTACAAAAACCTCTATTGGATTGAGTCTGCTAGGATTGCTGCATAAGACGAACCTATTCCGAGACTTATCCGGTAAGGATTGGTTTGACCCTTAGGTAGTGAGCCGGTTAGTGTTGAATTCCCAAGCTTAGTGCCTTGATACTTACCCGACAATAGGAACCTTGGTGCAGGACTAGTGAAATATGAGACCTCCCTTGTAATTGTTTCCATAGGAGAAACACCCTTTTCCTCAAACAATCACAACCTTGTCCTTATGATTTGAAGACTTTAAGTCCAATGCAATAACTAGGAATCTTGAACTCTAAAATCCGCTTTGCTCTAATAATTCACATATCTTGTGTTTGAGTTCTTAGTTTATTTATTAATTTGCACATCATTGATCTTTGATAGATCACCAACAAGACAACAAAAAATATCATGAATTTCATTTCTTTATCCCTTTCTCTTTTCTTAGTCTAGATTTAAACTATTTGTGATCACTTGAATGATTTAATTTCACCTTAGTCTTTGTGTTCGACTCGGAATATTAACCTTACTACGAAGCGACCCATACACTATGGGTTTGCTAGGTAGAATTAGGTGGTTATTACGAGCTATAAATTTAAGACATTGTGTGATACATTCTAGGAAGCGAACAAGTTTTCGTGGTACTAAAAATAGCTAACAAAGGTGATGACATGCATTATATGCCATTATAATCATTTATATTGTGATTTTTTCACCTCAGTTTCTCCTACATTTGTAGAGATTTGTGTGCCTTTAAGCTTTGTTTCACATATATTTCGGAAATAGAGGTCTACACGAGTTTTGATTGAATTGTAGGTAAAAACGATGGATTTGGAAGCAATAATGGAGCAAGGAGTATCTCAAGTTGATAAGGAAGCATAAGAGACCATTGAGGAGTCATGATGAACAAGGAAAGTGCGTGGAAGAGTCAAACAAGGAAGTGGAAAATAAGCCAAAAGACGATCACTCTCAGTAAACGAAAATCGGTTAATTTATTCTTGGGTGAGTCGATTTTCCTGTACAAAAATAGGACGAACTATGGAGAAAAATCGACCGATTTTTGTCTTTAACCGTCTAAAAAATATAACGCTCGAAAGCCCAAAGCATTGGGCCAGAAGGGGAAATGTCTTGCAGCCCATTAGTGATTGTTGGGTTATGTTGGAATCCTAGGAGACGAGAAGCAGAGGTCGGGACAAATTGGAGATTGACGGCTGACGGTAGAGGATCGGAGATCAATTCTTGGAGAGAAATAAAGTTGCGGAAAGAAGATAGAGTTCAAGATTCAAGAAAGTTGTGAGATCTTTGATTATTGTTCGTTATTGTGGTTTGTGAACATAGTCTATTGAGTGCTTTGAGAGATTTTATTGGAGTTTTGAAGAATTGATTACACGTTTTGAAGATTTGTCAAGTTTTATGCGAAGTTTAGTTTTTATTTGGTTTTCTTTATTCAATCTTGTTTTTGATTTAAAAATGAAAATGATTGGCTAAAAACCTTGTGATTCTAGGGAGAATAGTTGATGATTGAGGCATAGATGATGATAGACTGAACTCATTTAACCTTTTGACCCATGAGAGATGAGATTTAACTTTTGTGAGTGAGAACAATCGTGGTGTTCTTAATGAAAAATCGGCAAATTTTTCCTCAAGAACAGTCCGATTTTTCTGGGTTGACGCTCCTTAATGCTTTATCCTTTAACCAAAGTTAAACCTTGCTTAATCTTTTTGACCCTTATCCAAGTGTGAGAGGAGACTTCATCATTGATTCTTCACTTGGTAACAAAAGTTTACAAGACTCGGGTAATAGAGAGACTTAACATCCTCTATTAAGGTTTGAGTGTGCCCTTCACCTTTACCTTCGAGAGTCATATCCTTGGGTTTTAGTGAGTGGTTTGAGTGTTAATCCTTTCTTTGAGTACTCTTCTTGATGAGACTCAACATCCTTCAAGTTGAGAGCTTCTAAGTTGGGATAAGTGAGTAGTGGAACTTCACCGTACATTATTCCTTCCTTCGAAACACATAACCTTGGCAACATTAATTATGTCCTTTGATCTTTAGAGTGTTTGGAATCGAAAGCCGCAGTCAGATACTTGAATCCTTGGAATGATCTGTCTCTTAACATTTTACAAAATTTTTCATTTCTCGCCAGATGATTTTTGGAACTGATTTTTACTCTCACCAAATCCCTGAGTTCGACTCTAGAATTTCTTGCCTTACTACAACTGATCCGTACACTGCGGGTTCGCTTTTGCTTAAGTTCTGGATATAAATTTAAGGCTTTGACGCACACAATTTTGAGAGAACAAGTTTTTTGCGTCGTTGCCGGGGATTTGGTCTAGACCAAATTCGGTTTTCGGTTGTCTGGCTTGGGAGCTTTTGCTCTTGTTATTTGATCTATCTACTTTAGTGATTTTGCAGATTCCTCTTTAGGTATATGCGAAGGTCTCAATCTGAGAAAGACCTTGTTCCTTGTGACCCTAAACCTGAGAAAACTCTCAAGAAACGGTTAAGGGAAGCAAAAATTGCCGAACACAATGAAAAGAACCTCCAAGCTGAGTTGGATGAAACTCGTGCTCTCCTTAATCTAAGTGAAAGGAAACTTATTAAGGAGAGAGTTGTAGCTCGTGCTGATAGAAAGCGATTGCAAGCTGAAGTGAATGAAATCCGGGAGATGATCCAACAATTAAACTTGGAAAAAGCCGGCAAAGCTAAGAAAGACGGATTATCCAACGATGGTATGCCTGAACTGGAAGAGATAGTGCATAATCCACCACCTAATCCTCGTATTCCAGCTAGAGATGCGAGAGTTTCTCCTATCATGGCTGAATTACAAACTCTTGGGCAACGTATGGATCCGAATCAGCAGCCGCGCCGTTTGGGCGTGAATCTTGGAGATCCGGATGAGCATGACTATGGGTTTCGCCCTCAAGTCATCACTATGATCCGCCAAAGTCAGTTTGGTGGAATGGAAATGGAATCTCCGCATCAATATCTTTAGAACTATGAGATTCTTATGGAGACCTTGAAGCCTCCAAGAGCAACAAACAACAACTATAAGTTGAGACCTTTCTTTTTCTCTTTGAAAGACAAGGCCCTAGCGTGGTATCAATCTCTTCCAAATGGGAGAGTTAACACATGGAAGGAGATGACTTCGGAATTCCTTACCAAGTTCTTTCCACCATCCAAGACGGCAGAGTTGAGAGGTAAAATCAATGCCTTTGCTACGAAACCTAATGAAAGTTTGTTTAAGTCTTGGGAAAGGTTCAAGGAACTTCTATTGGTTTGCCCTCACCATGGCATTCCAAAGCTTGAGTTGGTAGAGATCTACTACAAGGGATTGGATGAGGAGACTCAATTCAAACTTCAATCTCTTTCGGCTGGAACTTTTATGAAAATGAGAGTTGATGATGCTTGGGAGTTTATTAAAAAGCAAGCTCTAGTAATTGAGAAGTACTCTCATAGGAAGATTGAAGGCAGAGGGCAAGATCCCGGAGATTCGGGACTAAATTTGAATCATGCAAGTAAAGCTCAGATCTTCTCTCTCAACAATGAGATCAAGGAGTTGAAAGCACTTTTGAAGCCCAACATTCAACAACAAAAGGAGCAAGACGTTGGCTATCTAGGAAGAGAGAACAATCAAGGGAATAGGAACAACAACCGGAATAACAATTGGAACAACAACAATAACAACCGGAACTTCAACAACAATTGGAGATCCAATCAGCATCATCCTGGTAATCCCTATTCCCATGCTAAAAATGCATTAACACCTCCTGCTTCTACTTCTTCTTCTACCCCTTTGAAAAGTCAGGGAAAAGCTTCATCGAGTTCAAGCCAGTTGGAGAAGGATAACCTTGAAGTGATGATGGATGTAATGATAGGGAAGATGCAAGGATTAGAGAATTCCATCACTTCGATTTCTAAAGCACAAAAAGCTTTGAAAAATCAAGTGTTTAGCAAAGCCGAAGAAGTTCCTAGAGATCAAGGGAAGCTTCCCGGGAGGATGGAGGACAATCCGAAAGGGCGTGTGATGGACATTACTACGAGGAGTGGTGTGACAACCACCGATCCTCAACCACGTGTGGATGACAACGAGAAGCGGCCCAAGTTTGTTGAGATCTTAGCCAAAAAGGAGAAAGAAAAAGAGAAGGACAATGTCTATGTTCCTCCTCCACCTTACAAGCCCCCACTACCTTTCCCTCAATCTAGAGCGAGAGCGCGTCTAAACAAGCATTTCGGTAAGTTTATTGATCTCATGAGCAAGCTTCGTATTAACATACCTTTTATGGATGCAATTCTAGGAATGCCAGCTAATGGGAAATTCCTGAAAGAGATCCTCTCTAACAAGAGGAAGCTAGAGGATTTCGGTGAAGTTAACATGAGTTCGGAGTCATCTAAACTTATCAAGACTATGACAAAGAAGATGCCCCCTAAAATGCGAGATCCGGGATCGTTTTGCATACCCATTGGAGTAGGGAAGGTCACATATGATGCACTTTAAGATCTCGGAGCAAGTGTGAGCATCATTCCACTTGCTTTGTGCAAGAAAGTTGGTTTAGGAGAGCCTAAACCGGTGAAGATGACACTCTATATGGCGGATCGGTCCATCACTAGACCCTTTGGAATCATAGAAGACATTCCCGTAAAACTCGGTAAGTTTCACGTTCATATAGGTTTTGTTGTGCTTGACATTCTTGTAGATTATCCGGTTCCCATCATACTTGCAAGACCGTTCCTTGCAACCTCCGGATGCTTGGTGGATTGCAAGAACGGGAAGCTATCATTCAACATAAGAGAGGAACGAGTGGAGTTTGTACTCTCCTCTTTAATCAAAGAGCCAGCTGTAGGAGAAGATTTTTTTTAAAATCTTAGATAAAGAAGAGGCTAGAGAAGTTGTGAGTTCAATTTTGATCAAAGATCCTCTTCAAAAGGTTCTAAGCATGAGCATCATTGAGAAAGGAACATAATTGTGATGATGAGAATCGAGCATTAGAAGATGTAGAGGAAGAGCCAGAAGCAAGATTTGAAGAGCTGAAGAAAGATCCGGAAGAAGCTGAAAAACTCGACATACCCAGAAAAAATCGAGTGATTTTTGAAGAAACAAGTCAATTTTTCTTCTATGAGAAAACAATCAACCAAAAAATCGACTGATTTTCTTTAGAGGAAGTCGATTTTTTGCCACTTTCTCCAACTTCTACAGATTCAATTGCAAGTGTTCTTGGCTGCACTGACACACTTCCTCAACCTTCAGAGACTTGTCCAATGACACTCCCTGGTCAAGATTCATCAATGAAAGGACCACCATCATTGGAATTAAAGCCACTCCCTACACATCTAAGGTACGCATTTCTTGGACCTAACTCAACATATCTTGTTATAGTTTGTGCGAACTTGAATGATGATGAACTTGAGAGACTTATGAATGTTCTGAAACAATATAGGAAAGTTCTAGGATATACCATTGAGACCTAGTAGGAATTAAGCCTTCTGTTTGTATGCATAAGATCTTAATGGAAGAGGATTATAAGCCTTCACGACAACCTCAACGACGGTTAAATCCGATCATGAAAGAGGTCGTGAAGAAGGAAATCCTAAAGTTGCTTGATGTAGGTATCATCTTTCCTATTTCTGATAGCAAGTGGGTGAGTCCAGTTCAAGTAGTACCAAAGAAAGGAGGGATGACCGTTGTTGCAAACAAAAACAACGAACTCATTCCTACGAGAACAGTTACGAGATGGAGAATGTGCATTGATTACCGTAAGCTGAATGTTGCAACGAGGAAGGATCACTTCCCTCTCCCTTTCATAGATCAAATGCTTGAAAGGTTTGCACACCACTCTTACTTTTGTTATCTAGACGGATATTGTAACGACCCGAGTTTTAAGTAACCCAAGACGTCACTAGGCTAAGGACCACACAGTGGGTCCCATCAGTTAGCCTGGCAACAACTTCACAAATAGGACCTTGCAATAAGAAGCACGAAGAAATAATGAAAACATTCAACCTGTCATTTAGAAAACATTTACATAACAACCGTGCATGTAGTTAGTATGTATATCCCAAAACGACACTTTAAAACATGACACCTGAACAGGTGTCTTAAAACTTCAGCCTGAAATCAACATGTGTACACAGTTGCACACAACCAACAAAAGACTCGCTTGCAAGCAATTAGTTTCAAAAGTAGTTCAACCAACCCTTGGGTTAATATTGCCTCGGCTATCCACACCCTGCAGCTGACATCCCTGAAGCGTTCCTATGATCAGCATTACCTAAAAAGATTCGGTTTAAAACCGTTAGCTACCGATCATAATCTATCCACGAGAGATTATATCATCACATCACAATACAACAATTATATTCAAATACCACATACCGTGCTCATGAGATGATATACTTTTATGAATGATGCACGTGAATGCAGTATGAAATTTACAATTTGCGATCCCGGACCAAATCCGGAATCATTGCTTATACGGTTCTGGCTTTGGTGTGAGCTCACCATTGCACAAATTAAGTTAATTCAGACATTTGCTCTTAGGTCGTAGCCAGACTGATCAAGTCTACGGGCGAGGCTTTCTCGTGGTGGGTTATGGTCTTAACCCCTAACCACATGCAACATTTTGCCATTCATGTTAATGCAAACATTTACCATTTTCATTAAGTGTGCGACCCGAGCCTGAAGTCCATCAGACTCGGTGTCATTCTTATACAAACGCAAGTGATCCGGGCTTGGCCGAGCTCCAGCATTCACTGCAATAGCTAGCGACCTGGCTAATGGTTAGCTCAGAGTCTTAAACAATTTACATACTATTGACCTTTACAGGTCATCATCATATCACATGCCTCAAAAGGCTTATCATCTCATACATTATCATGTTTCAACAAGCTTATCATGTCATTCAATAGCACGCCTCAATAGGCTAACACATGTTCATTTAACCATTTCTCATAATTATGACATGATAATAATCACAACAATATTAAGCATGCTTTACACATCATAACGTCATTTTCATCATAAAACACATCAAGCATGCTTTACACATAACACATCTCAATGCATATCAACATTCACATTTCAACACAACAAGGCATTTCAAAACAACAACACATATCAACACAGTGAGATATAAATCTCTCAGGCACGGGTTTCTGCAGATCGAAGCTAAGTAAGTCCGAAGACTTACCTGGATACGCTCACTGAGCAACTAAGCTATAGTTAGTCTACCGTCTTCAACACCACCTGTCGAGAATATCATATTCCTCGTATTAAACTTCTTGCTTCAAACATCAATTAAATTCATTCCTTTGAATTTAATTAGCTTATAGCATTTTCTAGATTCTTAATTTAATTAATTAAATTTCACCAGAATAACGTTTTGCCCGTAGACAGTTTCTGAACCCAACTGTCATCACATCTCATCAAACAAATATCCCATAATCACCATAATAAAGTAACGAGCATAATGGAATTTCCAATTATCCATTTTGACAAGCCTAAGGTCAATTTAGGTCAAATCGCAAGACTGAAAACGAATAAATTCATAACTTATTCGTTACTAACCCGATTGACGATCCGAAAGAAGATTCGGAATCACAACGACGCATGTTACGCTCGGACACCATCAGATTCACCGGAATCTGAGCGACAGGACCGGCCATATAAGGGGAGGCTCGACCTGACCTTAACTTCAACGGAAACACAGAAACTCAGTACCAAAATGAAGAGGACGAAGAGAGGAATCCGAAAACTCAAACGGAATTGAAATCGGATTACAAACGAAGAGTAGATCTGAATTTGAAGGTTGAGAGAAATCAGAGTTTTTACGAGGAAACGTGAAAGAAAATGAATTAATAAATGAATTTCCTCTATTTATAGCGAAGACGATAATTATCCTTTAGCAAAGTCGATAGTTATCCTTTAACCGATCCAAAGGCGGTTTGAGCCCCTTCTCCAAACTTCTCGAAATTGGAATAATAAATCTGACATATTGTGTGGATAATTATTCCGCAACTTTCTCGGAAAACGCATATTCCTAAGCCGTCTTTATTAGCCGCTAAGAAACGAAATAGCGACTCTTTTGACCATTTTGCCTTTCCATGTTATTTCATATCTAAAACATACCCGATGTATTGATCATTTCTCTCAACTACAATTTTATTAATTGAAGCTCCCAAATGCTCCAAATAATACCAGATGGTAAAAATTATTCCCCGGAAGAAAAAGTAAAATTTCCCCCATACGTCCAAATTTACGCCAAAATCATAATGGTGAAATGCATACTCGTCATCTACACACAATTCACGAGTTATGAGTCAATTATTATCGATGATTAACTTAATCACTCTTAATCATCCTTTATTAGGATTCGAAAATCCTAGCTTTTACAGATATATTGATTTCTTTCAGATCCCCATTGGGGTACGTTCGCTTACAAAAGGATGTCATTCGGTTTATGCAACGCTCCAGCCACCTTCCAAAGGTGCATGATGACCATCTTTTCGGAGTACATATAGAACATTATGGAGGTATTCATCGTTATGGTTCTTCCTTTGATGATTGTCTTTCTAACCTTTCCTTAGTTCTTAAGAGATGTGAAGACACTAATTTAGTTTTGAATTTGGAAAAGTGTCACTTTATGGTAACTGAAGGAATTGTGTTAGGACATTTGATATCGAACCGTGGAATAGAGGTAGACAGGGCTAAGATTAAACCATAGAGAAGCTACCTCTTCCAGCTTCGGTGAAAGGAGTTAGAAGCTTTTTAGACCATGCCGGTTTCTATAGGAGGTTTATAAAGGATTTCTCTAAGATTTCAAAATCTTTGACTAATCTTTTGATGAAAGACATAACTTTCGAGTTTTCGAAAGAATGTTTGGATGCCTTTTACAGGATTAAGGAAGCCTTAATTTCAGCTCCTATCATCCAACCACCTGATTGGACACTTCCATTCGAGATCATGTGCGACACAAGTGACGTAGCCGTAGGAGCTGCAGTTAGACAAAAGAAGGATGGGCGTGCCCACGCCATCTACTATGCTAGCAAGATGCTAGACGAAGCTCAACTAAACTACGCTACCACGGAGAAGGAACTTATTGACGTTGTCTATGCATTTGAGAAATTTTGTTCTTATCTTGTAGGTGCAAAGGTGATAGTCTATACAGATCATTCAGCCATTCACTACCTATTCGCCAAGAAGGATGCAAAGCCAAGGCTCATAAGATGGATCTTACTTCTACAAGAGTTCGATCTGGAGATCCGTGACAAGAAAGGGTCGGAGAACTCGGTAACTAATCATCTTAGCCGCCTTCCACACCTTACTTGCGAGACAAATCAGCTCCCTATAAACGACTCATTTCCAAATGAGCAGCTGCACATGATTGAAGAGTGCCTTCATCAGATTTCGAAAGGTAATGACCCATGCATGGTTTGCTGATATTGTCAATTACCTTGTTTGTCAAGAAATCCCACCCGGACTATCATATGCTCAAAGGAAGATGTTCTTTAGAGACGTTCGAAACTTTTACTGGAATGAACCTCTACTCTTCATGTAATGCCCCAATTTTAGGCGTGTTTTCGATATTTATCTTTCCGTATATTTATTAATATTTTAATAGCCTAAATAACTATACGAATATATATATGTATGTATCAATATATTTCATAATCATATATTATCCGTTTAAACTTATTATTGTAATCTCGTACATACTTTTACGAGAATGTTTTCTATATCGAAAATCATACTATTCCAAGTATATTTACCTATAATTGATTTACATATTTTCCGCAAATTATTTAACGGGAAAGTTCGGAAATATTTTCCGATCCGGAAATTTCACTCCGATTAACCCGATTTCCTTTATTTTAATTATTTCCTTTATTTTCCTTTTTCCTTTACTTTTCTTTTATGTTCTCTCTCTCTGGCAGATGAACACCTCTGTGCAGCGACCCCTCGACCCCCCTACGCTGCCGCCTACGCTAGCCTGGAGCAGTGAGCATCTGCAGCCCGACCTCTATACCCTCGCCTACAACTCATCCATATCACTCTTGTTCTCTCTCAAATTCCTTTGGAACCGGAAGTAGAAGCCCTCAATCTCTCTTCCTTCGTTGTATCTGCTGCCGGAGAACCGCCCTACCTCCTCCAACAGGAACGCCGGCCGAAGCCGGAGAAGCGTCGGAGCCTGCCCTCGTCTCGGCCAAAGCCCACTACGGGCACAATTTCTCCCCTGTTTGCTTCTTCTACTGCAGCTGTTGCCAGGGAGAATCGCCGCCACGGACTGGTACTCGTGCCTTGCCATTGCCGTCGCCGGACCCAACCTCGCCTCGCCGCCGAATCCACGCAGCCACGCCGCCGCCGCCTCTCAGTCTTACTTCCCCTTCTACGCTATTCAAAGGTTGAAGAAACCTAATTTCATTGTTTAAAATCTGGCGCTTAACTGTTGAATTTTATACCATGCTGAATTTTATTATTGTAGTCTTGACATTATATTCTTAAAATGTGCAGCTTTTGCTCTTGGGTATAAATTATAATTTTGACCCAAAGCTTATTTCAGAAATGGCCGAGTTTTGTGAGTTTTTTTTGTTGCCGGAAAAGTTGACTCCGGATTTTATCCATGGTTATAAATTTTGTATGGATCGTCCCGGAAAGCATTTTTGCGAGTTTTTACCCGTGTTTTAAAAGCGGGACTTTCCTTATATTTTATGCCCTCGTTGGATTAATTTCGAGATATGACTCAAGGGTTTAATTGCGGGTTTTTTGCGTTTGCTTTTGAAAATGAAATTACCTTGGAATATTATATCTTATATATTACGATAAAATTTAGCGTATTAGCTAAATTTGTGTAGCTTTGGTTTTAGGTCCGGAAGCGCCCCGATAAAGGCCTAACGAGTCCAAGCTCGACATCCGTCTTTTGACGTCGTGTGAGTATTCTCTTCCTCGATCTAGTTATGTTTAGTAGTATCATGCTAGGTTGGATATAGCATAACTTAGAGTGAGTGCCAAGTAGTGGCTTTGAACGTTAGGAGAATTGGTTGAACATGTTGGACCTTCTAGGCTAGATTATCGTTCCTTAGGTTGGGGTTCATGATCTTGTGAGGTATATGCTGTTATGAGTCCTAGCATGTGTTTGAGAGAGTGGACTGTGGGTAGATCTCCTTATGCATTGAGTGAGAGGTGAGTGCAGGAATTTTAGGATGTGGTCCTAGAATTGAGAGTCAAATGGTCTTGCGTTGATCATTTGTATAGAAGTCTAAGACTTCTTGTGTGAGTGGGTTGTTGACATATATCCTCTTGTGAGCAGGTTGTGGGCTTTTTCCCAAGAGAAGCGAGAGCGTTTTGAGTTGACTGTGGAGACGAGGTAAGTCTCCAGACTTAACTCGTATTCGTCGTACTAGTTTCGATGTGTGTTTGGTGGTGTTTGTTTATCGTTTATTGTATAACAATTAAACCGGAATTAGGATTACCGACTTTATTTATTATTGTCTCAAGTGTATGATAACGGGCGGTGACAACACTGCCTAGCTCTTGCGGAGAGCTAGGGGGTTCTCGGCGACTAGCCCGGTCAGGTAGACGGCCAAATCCATCAGTGCCATTCCTTGACGGTGAGTAGGGACCGAGGTGAGATCATGCGGTGATTCTCGTGTCACAAACGGAAATTAAATTAGTAACGGGATATGACTCAATAAATAAAAAGATAATGATCCGGTGTTTTAACCATGTTGAGTGTTTTGTTTATTTCCGTGTGTTTGTGTCATCACCTTGTTTCTAATGCTTTGAATATTAGCTAACGGTTTTAAACCGATTGTGTAGATGCCTTGCAGGTTAGGGATGCCGCCGAGTGAGGTGGAGGAGTGGACAGCTAGGGTCTCCGTATATTATAGAACGGGGACGTTTTTGGGTTATGTCTTTGCTATGTTAGTTTGTGTTTATGTTGTACATTTCGGATATCATTATAGAGTTGTGTTGTTTTGAGGATTCGGCTGAGTTTCCAAGTTGTACCTTTCTTTACGAATTGTTTCCATTGCATTAAAAACGTTTTCGATATTTGCCTTTATTTGTGCCATGTTGGAAAGATCCGGTGAAATTGTTGTCAGGCTAAGGGTCGGGACCCGTTGTGAGGTCTCGCCTGTAGCATCCCGAGTCATGCGGATTCGAGGTGTTCTAAAAGTGGTATTAGAGCCCTAGGTTGACAACAATGACACTCGCAATCTTCTAAAGGCCGAATGAGGAATAAACAGAACCCATATGGGTTCTAACTTTTTCGTTTTCAAAATTCATATGCATGAGTCAGGTTGGGTTAGAATTTACAGGACCATCACTCCTCACGTAAACCTCGACGACGTAGAATTCTGGTTTGTTGTATGTATTACATATATATATATTGGCATAGTTATATATATACATACATACATATATATATATATATATATATATATATATATATATATATATATATATATATTTATATATGGCCTTAGGATATTTTTGGACTTGTATGTACTTAGCTATGCATGTGATCTTAGGATGATTGGACTTTTATGCCTTGGTTGTATCTTGGATTTTGGCTTCTTTTATAAGTTCCCCTTTCATATTAATATTACAAGTATTACGTATATATTGATATGTATATATATAAATAAACGCGAAACGATATCAGATGGCACGTACGAGAGCTACCGCATACGTAGGAATCGCCAGGGGTAGACCCCCTCTTCCTCCTACCGCCCCGAGACGGGGACGAGTAGGGAGACCTCTAGGCACGAGAGGTCGGGGACGTATCCCTATTGCGGACCCACTAGTTATGGATCCGCCAACAACTGAGGTTCCCATAGAGGACGTCGCGGAGAGCATCATTCCCGAGGCTAGTGATAACATGTATTATAGTCTATATTTTGGGATTGGTTTAGACGTTTTATCTTCATAAATCTGCATGTATGGCTTTATATTCTTTGATTATATTGTTGTTTTGTCTACCTTTGCGGGAATCGAGGTATACACCTAGTTTCATTTTAATTATAGGGAAAATGACACGTTTTGGAACGAAATGGAGCTAAGGAAGCTAAGGAGTCATTGGAGCCACTTTCTGGAGCATTGAGAAGCTATAAGAAGATCTCAGGAAGCATGGAAATGATTTAGAAGATTGATTTTGGACCAGATTAGTGAGTTACACTTTCAGCTGAGACTCACCTCGGTCAGCTACAATATCACCTCGACCGAGGTGATCTTGAGGAGCGTCTGGACCGAGGCAAACTGATGACGGGACAACGAGATCTTTATTTTTGGCTGAGATCTTCTATTATTGGAAAGTGAATATCATATATTTTTTGTTGGATTTCTAGAAGAAAGATATCTTTTTGGCTGATTTATTTTGAAATATATGGAGATATTTTTTAAGGAAATTATCTTTTAAAAATATTTTATCTTTGGAAGATAATTCTCCAATATAAAAGGGTTGAATTTTCAGCAATTCAACAATCTTCGAATCACTGATTTTCTGGAGGATTTTCTGAAGGAAGTTTGAAGAGTTTTGAAGGAAGTTTTGAAGGTTGAAGTTCAAGGAATGAAGGAATCAAGTTGAAGTTGACTTTGAAGGAAGTTTGTAAGTCAGCTACAATATCACCTCGACCGAGGTGATCTTGAGGAGCGTCTGGACCGAGGCAAACTGATGACAGGACAACGTGATCTTTATTTTTGGCTGAAATCTTTTATTTTTTGAAAGTGGATATCACACATTTTTTGCTGGATTTCTGGAAGGAAGATATACTTTTGGCTGATTTATTTTGGAAGATATGGAGATATATTTTAAGGAAATTATATTTTTAAGATATTTTATCTTTTGAAGATAATTCTCCTATATAAAGGGTTGGATTTTCTACAATTCAACCATCTTCGGATCACTGCTTTTCTGGAGGATTTTCTGAAGGAAGTTTGAAGAGTTTTGAAGGAATATTTGAAGGTTGAAGTTCAAGGAAGGAAGGAATCAAGTTGAAGTTGTCTTTGAAGGAGTTTGTAAGATCTTCTTAGATTGCTTTTGGTTTTGTTGTCTTTTTTGATTTGTGACTTGAGGAACGTAGTTTGATTGTTTGTTTGTTTAATTTAGTATTGAGACCTTTGTGCTAAGGTTTTCTTGTTTGAATATTGATTCCTTTCTCATAAATTTGATTATTGTTATCATGATGATTGTTGGCTAAGTTTCTTATGCGATTCTAGGGTGAATGGCTGAAAGTTGTGGGAAAGATGATGATAGAATGATCTTAATCCCAGCAGGACCTTGAAAGCTCGAGTCTTTACCTTAACCATAGAATACCTCGGTCAGTCATTGAACATCTCGGCCGGGATTGAATTTAACTGAGCGAGGTGAACCTTTCCCGAACCTTATCTGAGTTAAGAGTTTAAGTTTGCCAAATCCTATCCTTGTTATACCTTTCCTGGTTCAACACAAGCCTAGGATGAGACTTACCCGGTGATTCCTTTGTTTGTTTTTACCAAAGATCATGAGTGTAGGTAATAAAGGTTTATCCTTTATTGGGGTTTGAGTGTGCCTTCATCCCATCTTTGAGAGTTAGCCTGAGACTTACCCGGTAAAGGTTGATTCTATCCCCTTGGGTAGTGTGTTGGTTTGAGATTATAGTTCCTTTCATTAGTACCTTGAGACTTACCCGGTAAAAGGATCTTTTGTTTGGGATAGTGAGTAGTGAGACTTACCCGGTGATCTATTCCCACCTTAGAAACATCTTCCCTTTGCAAACCTCAGCTTTGTCCACTTATCTTTTGAGATCTTGAGTCGGAACCACAACTGGATGCTTTAATCTCTAGAATCCGCATTCTCTTTATATGACTATTATATCATCTTTGATTGCTTTAATTTGCTGATTGTGGTTATTTGACAAACTGAACTACCGATCTTTGTTTCACCATAGTCCTTGTGATCGACCCTTGGAATTCTTGCTTTTATTACAATTGATCCGTACACTACGGGTTTGCATATTGTTCAAGTATACTTCTTGGGTTATAAATATTAAAGCTTGCACACACCTTTTGAAGCGAACAGCTAGGGATAGGACAGTTGTAAGGTCTGGGGTCCGTGATTCCCCATCTACTAGGACCGGGGGAGCATCTATTGGAGCTGATGTGTTTGAGGACTGTGTACGTCGAGTTGATGAGGCAATTAGGACGGGAGAACCGCCTCCCGTACCACCAGTAACTATATTCGCATCAGCGAGACCAGCTGAGGTCTCACAGAGGGTGACTCTGGTTAGGGCCGCAATAGAGGTTGTTGCACTAGCAATAGTTACACCCGAGCCAGTTGATGTTGTTAGGGTGAGAGACGAGTTGAGGTCTCTGAGACCTGATTCATGGTTGAAAGCTTTCAACCAGCAGCATGTACCCGACTTCAACGGAAAAGTATGATTAGAGGTGGAGCATTGGATTGGGCACGTAGAGTCCGCTTTAGAGGCCATCCGTTGCCCGGAGGAGAGGCGGGTTGAGGTAGTCCAGACGCTATTCCAGGATCACGCCCAATATTGGTGGAGGATAGTTAGAGGAGGTGTGACCAGGATGGATCAGCTATTGAGCCTCGTTAGGGAGACCTTTTGCCCGGATTCACTGAGGAGAGACAAAGTCCAGGACTTCTTAGAGGTGGGATTTGAGGATGTTCCAGTCATTGAGGCGATCAGACGATTTTGGATAGAGTTAGCCTTGTTGGGACCCGCTGCACCTCCAGTAGACCAACATGCCTATCTCTTTTCCAAGAGACTGAGGGAGTCCACCCGCGCGTAAATTGCGGGATTCCTCTGTGACTCCTTGGTGGAGTATCAGGACCAACCTTTGGCATATGAGAGGGACCACCCGGGTCCTAAGAGAGTTGCTCAGTCTGAGGGGCCGGACAAGAGACGGAGGAAAGAGACCGTTAGTTCAGGAGTAGGAGCCCCATGACACGGGCATAGCCAGGTGCAAAGTCGTTCTAGTTCTCAGTCTAGCACCCCGACATCTGATTGGGGACGTCAGTGTTTCAATTGTGGAGGGTATGGACACATTAGGAATGCATGTAGGAAGCCACCCATGGCTTGTTTCAAATGTGGGCAGGTGGCCACCGAGCTTCTTTTTGTCGTCAAGGCAAGACACAGTCATAATAGCTCACAGCCGCAAGTGAAAGAAGGGTGTATAGTACTCGTATAAAACAATACCCCGACAGTGAAGTTGGCTTTGAGCCGGGTACCTATCGGGTACCACTAACCTTACCCTAGTCGGGTAACCCTATAGTGAAGGGTCTCCCCTATAACGTAACTAAGGTCAATCCTAGCTACACAAGCAGCGGTAAAAGAAGGGTGTATATTACTCGTATAAAACAATACCCCGACAGTGAAGTCGTGAATCTAAATAGTACCTGTGTCAACCGGCGCCGTTGGATCAACGACGCTCCTCACCTCGAAAACCCTGGCATGAGTGCCTCTAGCCTCTGTGGTGCCTCCACCATGCCCCCTACCTAGGCCTTGACTTTGGGCCGATCCCTGCGAATGAGTCTGACCTTGGAATTTCTGATGGTGGCTCAGCGGCTGATACAGAGGCGGCCTCTGCACATCTCCTACCATGCTAGCAGGTGAAGAACCCTTTGGACCGCCCCAACGCCGGCAGTGAGCCGCACCTGAGCCACCTCCTAGCCGCCCTTGCGGCCATCTGCACCAGGCTTGCTTCGCTCTTGTTTCTACAAGTGTGTCTTGCTCTTAGGCTTGCCTATGGTTGGCATTGCCTCTTCCTTTCCTAGTATGAGAGTGTAGTATCATGCTAGGGTTAGATGAGAGTGTTTGGATGATGTTATGATCATATTATGCCTTGTATGGCTTTTGAGGATTATAGGTTGTGAGGTTAGGTTGAGGATGATCCTATGGATCCCTTGGGTCTATGTGTGACCTGTTTGATTGATAGGAGATTTACATATCTTCATGACTTATTATTGGGCAGTGTACCTCTCAAGATTGGAGGTTGATCGTGGTTGAGTGTTATACGAGGTTGAGGTAAGTCCGTAGGACTTACTTAGCTACCATCCTTATATTGGGTGTTTGCATGAGTGGTGTGTGCGTTATATGTTTGCTATGATAGAATGAGATGTCGTTTATTATCGACCTATGTTTTATTGATTGCCCCGTATGCGTGGATGTGATAGCCTTTCCCTTTCATTCCGTCGTGGAGTCTAGGAGGTTCTCTAACGTCATGTCATCTGGTATACAAGAAGGGCACAATCCACTCTCATAGGGTAGACGGGTTGTGTGACCGACACTACTTCCAGATGGCTAACAGGCCCAGAGGCGAGGATTTATCGGTCCTCGTGTCACATAGTTTCATCTATCTATATATTTATACGATTAGAGTGAATGACAATTATATGAAGATAATAAATGGGTAAATGCGTGATAGCATGCTGATGTGTTTATCTATCATGACTTGTGCTTGTGCTTATACATTACCTTATATATGTATGGTTAGCTAATGGTTTCATACCATGCTGTAGATGCCTTGCAGGATAGGCGTGCTGCTGAGTGATCTAGCAGGGTGGCAGGCCGAGGACCTCTCGTACATAGGATGGTTATGGCTTTTGGGATTGTTTATGGTTCCCTCCTACGTGAGGATGATGTTTTTTACCTCCTTTGTGAGGATGTTGTTTTATACTCGGCTATAATATTGTTACCCCTTTTGGTTGTACAATTATATACAGCTTTATGTATTTGTTTTATATCTGTCATTGCCATGTTGTAAGGTCTAGTGAACTTGTTGTCAGGTTAGGGTCAGGATCCACTGTGAGATAATAACCCAATATGGCATCCCGAGTCCCACGGATTTTGGGTGTTACAGAGTTAGTATTAGAGCCTTAGGTTGACAACAATGACACTTGCTACCTACAATGAGGTTTGATAGGTAAAATAAACAGAACTTGAAAGGGGTTTGACGTTTTCAAAAGATTTTTGGTTTTAAAAGTATGGTTTTGGGATAGAATGTACGAGAAGTCGCCACCTCTGCTATGGATTTCTACAGTATAGATATGTATATATATATATATATATATATATATATATATATATATATATATATATATATATATATATATATATATATATATATATATATATATATATATATATATATATGCACATATAGCCTATATAGAGCCTTATAAGTTAGGTGTACATACCCCGCAGATGGCTCGGACTAGAGCTACTCCTGCGGTAGGCCGAGGTAGAGGTAGACCACCTCTTCCTCCGGGCGTGATATGACAGGGACTAGTTCCCGCTGCTGATCCACCAGTGGCGGAGGAGGTACATGAGGAGATTGTTGAGAGTGTCATCCCAAAGACGAGGAGTGGTGGGTCTAGGAGACAACATTCACATCGAGTTTAGTCAGATGACTTGGATCGTGTCTCCATGAGAGGACCAGAGTTTTGAGAGTACATCAGACGTGTTAAGGAGGCTGCCAGAGCAGGCAGACGGGCCCCAGATCTACTAGTGCATGACGGATCATTTGTGATGTTTCAAGGAGCCACACAGGTGCCAATTATGCCGGCACGAGTTGCTGAGACTGTTCGAGTTCCAAAGGAGACAAGAGGCCCTCGACCATATACCTGGTTGAAGGCATTCCATCAGCTAGGTGTACCACCTTTCTCTAGAAAGGTAGGGTTAGAGACGGAGGTCTGGATAGGACATGTAGACTCAGCTTTAGAGTCTATCAGATGCCTTGAGGACAGACGGGTAGAGCTAGTTCAGTCTCTATTCCGTGACCTTGCTCATAAGTGGTGGAGGACTGTAAGAGCCAGAGCCACTAGCTATAATCGCATGAGGAGTATGATCAGAGAGAAGTTCTGCCCTGCCTCACTGAGGAGGGAGAAGTTGCAGGATTTTGTGGAAGCCAACTTTGAGGATGTGCCGATTGCAGACGCCATCAGCCGCTTTCAAACTGAGTTAGCTTTGTTGGGTCCAGCTACACTATATGAGGACCAGCATGTGTACCTGTTCCCCTGTCGACTGAGGGAGAGTACACGCTCATACATGGCGGGATTCCATTGCGAGTCCTTGGCCGATTATTAGGACCGGGCTTTTGCTTGTGAGATAGAGCGAGCCATACAAAGGAGGGCTTCTCAGACGGGACGGTTTGAGAAGAGGCAGCGCACTGGGCAGACCAGTGGTGTTGGAGGAGCATCTGGTTCCGGACGGAGTCAGAGACGTCAAAGTTACCCCTCATCTACATTGACTGCAGATAAGGGACGACAATGTTACAACTGTGGTGATCATGGACATTTGATGCTAGAGTGCACCAGGCCATTTGTGACTTGCTTCACCTATGGTAGACCAGGCCATAGAGCTGCCTTCTGTAGGCAGGGTGGAGTTGCATCACAATAGCGTTCTTCTCCTACTAGTGTGACGGGAGGTGGTCAGAGAACACCTCAACAACAGACACATGGACAGTAGAGAGTCCAAATCGTCCTTCTACTCAAGAATCTGCTCCCGGGCCGAGTAGAGGTAAAGGTCGTGGTGCGAGTACCACGGACACTAGAGGAGCTCAGGGTAGAGTCTTTTAGCTGAGGAGTGCAGAGGAGCCGCCTGCACCAGCTGCTACATGTACCATTCTACTTCATGGCTTACCTGGTAGAGTTTTGTTTGATACGGCTGCTACAAATTCCTTTATTTCTGATGTATGTGTTGAGCGCATGAGTTTAGCTACTATAGAGGGGATACCCTTTACTATAGGGTTAACTGATGGTAGTAGGGTCAGAGGTACACGCGAGATACGTAGTTGTCCCCTTTGCTTAGGGACTTGTGTGTTGCTTGTTAACTTCTTAGTCATTCCATTGATTCATGAAGAGGTCATATTAGGTATGGATTGGATGCGTAGACACCGTGCATTATTAGATGTTGGTAGGAGGACTGTTACAGTCTCTACCGAGGTAGGAACCTTAGGAAGACGGGTTCGGTCATCAGTGTCGTACGAGCAGCTAGGCTAATAGCATAGGGATGTGATGCTTTCTGGTGTTGTGCCATGAAGGATGGAGAGACACCAGCATTGGAGGACATACCAGTGGTCTGCGAGTTTGCAGACGTGTTTGCTGAGCCGTCGAGTTTGCCACCTCAAACTAGTGTGGATTTCAGTATTGAGTTGGAGCCTGGCACGAGACCCATCTCGAAGGCCCCATATCGTATGGCGCCTGTCGAGATGTTAGAGATGAAGAAGCAACTCGAGGAGTTGGTTGAGAAGGGCTTCATTCGCCCTAGCGTATCCCCCTGGGGAGCACCTGTCCTCTTCGTGCGGAAGAACGACGGACCATTGAGACTGTGTATTGATTACAAAGAGCGGAATAAGGTGACCATCAAGAACAAGTATCCACTACCTCGTATTGATGATCTACTTGATCAGCTTCAAGGAGCGACAATATTCTCTCGGATTGAATTACGCTTAGGATATCACCAGTTGTGGGTGAGGGAGCAGGATGTGCACAGGACGGCATTTCGTACCCTTTATGGACACTACGAGTTTGTAGTGATGCCATTTGGGCTGACGAATGCCCCAACAGTCTTCATGGAGTTGATTAGCAATAACTTCATCGACTTCCTTGATCAGTTTGTGGTAGTCTTCATTAATGACATTCTGGTATACTCTCGTAGCAGAGAGGAGCATGCCGTTCATAAGAGGATGGTTTTGCAGATTTTGAGGGATAGAGAGATGTATGCCAAGCTCTCTAAGTGTGAGTTCTGAATGCCAGAGGTAGCCTTCCTAGGCCATATTGTCTCCGCCAGTGGGATCATGGTTGATCCGGCGAAGATCGAGTATGTTGCTGCATGGACGACACCGACGAACGTCAAGAAAGTGCGTAGCTTTCTTGGCCTAGCCGGATATTACCGACACTTTGTAGAGGGATTTTTTATGATTGTCTGTCCACTTATGAGCCTTCTGAGGAAGACTATAAAATTTGTGTGGTCTGATCAGTGTGCCCATAGTTTTGAGGAGTTGAAGAGGCGTTTAATTTCTGCTCCTATCTTGGCACAACTAGAGGGTTCTGAGAATTTTGTGGTCTACAGTGATGCATCCAAGCTAAGCTTGAGGTGTGTATTGATGTAGAGGGGCAGAGTGATTGCATATGCGTCTCGACAGCTGAAGACGTATGAGAACTACCAAACTCATGATCTGGAGTTAGCAGTGGTAGCTCATGCTTTGAAGATGTGGAGACATTACTTGTATAGTGCCACATGTTAGATCTTCACAGATCATAAGAGTATGAAGTATATTTTTACGTAGCGGGACTTTGACCTTGAGATTCTTTATGATCCAGGGATGGAGAATGTTGTAGCTGACACCCTGAGCAGGAAGACGCCTCGAGAGAAGGCGATTGCTAGACTGACAATTCAACCTCAACTTCAGAGGGATCTAGCTTGGCTAGAGATGGACATCTAGTTCCTTGATGAGGATGCCCAGTTGTATGCTTTTGAGGTTCTACCTAGTCTGTTGGATGAGATCCAGTAAGAAGTAAGGGACCTGCCCGACCTTGATGAGGATCAGAGAGAGGATATCTCGTGGAGAGGCACCACAATTCTCCATTGGAGTAGATGGAGTGATGAGGCACCATGACCGCATCTGTGTACCTGCTGATGCAGAGTTGAGACAGAGGATCTTACAAGAGGCTCATTGTACACCTTACTCAGTACATCCAGGTACGAGTAAGATGTACCATGATGTGAGACGCTAATATTGGTGGGGAGGGTTGAAGCCCGATGTAGCCAAATTTGTGGCACATTGTGCGACTTGTCAGCAGGTCAAGATAAAGCATTGTAGACTTGGAGGTGAGCTCTACCCACCGCCGGTACCGTAGTGGAAGTGGGAGGACTTCTCCATGGACTTTGTGACTGGATTGAGGCCTAGTATAGGACTTTTGATGCTATTTGGGTTATTGTTGACAGACTGACGAAGATGGCACGTTTCATTCCTATCAAAGAGATGTGGCCAGTGAGCAGATTGGCTGAGGAGTGCACTAGACAGATAGTGAGACTCCATGGTGTGCCGAGGACGATCGTCTCTGATCGGGATGGACGGTTTACCTCAAGGTTTTGGCAGCAGATTCAGATTGCTTTGGGGACGAGTCTACACTTCACGACCGCGTTTAATCCCCAGACAGATGGTCAGTCATAGAGGACAATCCAGACCCTGGAGGATATGCTCCGAGTTTGTGTGTTGGATTTGGGACAGGGATGGTCTGATTACCTCCCACTAGTTGAGTTTTCATACAACAACAGCTGGCATGCATCTATTGAGATGACTCCTTATGAGGCACTGTATGGACGTAGGTGTCGTACACCTTTATGTTGGGATGAGCCTAGCAGTATCAGTGGGATAGCGCTAGAGCAGATTCAGGATTATATGGATCTAGTAGCGCTGATTAGAGAGAGGATGTTGGCTGCACAAAGTCGCCAGAAGTCATATGAAGACTGGAGGCGTCGACCTCTAGAGTTCTGAGTGGGATCTCATGTCTTGTAGAGGGTATCTTCGAAACGAGGCGTCAGACGTTTTGGCATAAAGGGGAAGCTGAGTCCCCGATATGTCGGTCCTTTTGAGATATTGTATAGAGGTGGGAGGGCAGCCTACAGATTAGCTTTGCCTCCGAGGTTAGAGGGTGTTCATCCTGTATTCCATGTGTCTCAACTGAAGGAGTATATACCAGATCCGAGGCACATTGTGAGTTATGATGATTTGGTAGTTGAGCCGGACCACACTTTTGCAAAGCACCCTATTGTAGTCTTAGAACGAGGTGTGAGACGCTTACGTTCGAAGGACATCCTTATGCTGAGGATATAGTGGTCTAGAGAAGGACCTGAGGAGGCTATATGGGAGACTGAGGATAGTATCCAGAGGAACTATCTAGAGTTTTATGCTGAGATAGATGCATCTAGGGTCGATGAGTAGATCTTAGTGCTATCTCGGTAAGTATGTGATTATGTGCTTATGTGCCTATATGCCTTGATATGTTTATTTTATGCTAGCTATGATATGATATACGATCTTATTAGATCTTGATGCTCTAGCATGATGTATGATTATAGCTGGAGATGGTTCTTTCCTCCATGCTATCTGAGTACGATTATGATGCAGTTGGAGATGGTTCTTTCCTCCATACTACCTTGATGGACATAGTTTTATTGTAGATGTTATTCCTCCATGCGTTGTATATGATTATGATTTAGCTAGAGATGTGCTTCCTTTATGCCCTTTGATGTGAGTATGTCAAAAGATGTGATTCCTCTATGCCTTTTGGTAGCGGTATGACACTATTTTCTAGAGTTGATGATTCCTCCATGTTGGTATTTTGAATTATAGATTGATATAGGTTGTGATCTTTTGAACGGAGAGGTGATACCTTCGATAGAGAGAGTTATACCTCGGCTTATGGGTCCGAGAGGATTTGAGATTTTGCAAGTTTCGGGACAAAACTTGTTTTTAAGGGAGTGAGATGTAAGATCCTTAGTTGCTGAGTGGCTGAGATGAGTGTTGAGGGCACAAATTGTGCCTAAACCGCCCCTGCGTGACCCAGAGGCCGCCCATGCGGTTTCCCTGGGCCACACCTGCGCCTCCCTGAGCCGCCCCTGCGGTTTAGGGTGTGCTGCAACAGCCTTTGTTGACTCTTGACCCATGGTTTACCCCTTTCCTTCCTTTATAAGTTTCTTCTCTCTCCTTCCTGATGAGGGTTCCCCATTTACAACTTCATCTCCTTCCTCACATTCATCATCTCCTTCCATCTCCCTTGGATCTCTTCTTGATCTTTGTTTGAGTTTGAGAGCTTATGAGCTTGGCTTTGTGTTGATTGATGATGGTTGTTGTTGTTGTGCCTGGTTGAGCAAGCTTGGAGGTTATGGTAAGAGGTTCTTCCTCTATATAGGTTCAGCTTGGTAGGTTTGTCTTTCATCTCATCCTATCTTTCTTATTTCTTGCTTCTTTCCTTCAAGTCTAGCTTAGGTTCCACAAGTTTGATCTTGTGGCAGCCTTGATTGGCTTCAATTGATGTATATATGTATGTATATGTATATGTATGGCTACTGGATGAAGAAGGAGTGAAGAAGATCGAGTGAAGAAGCAAAGGACGGCCGGAAGTGCATCTTCTACACACCAGCCGCCCCTGCGCCCCTTTGGACCGCCCCAGCGCCGGTTGTGAGCCGCCCCTGGGCCACCTCCTAGCCGCACCTACGGCCACCTGCACCAACCTTGCTTCGCTCTTGGTTCTACAAGTGTGTCTTGCTCCTAGGCTTGCCTATGGTTGGCATTGCCTCTTCCTTTCCTAGTTTGAGAGTGTAGTATCATGCTAGGGTTAGATGAGAGTGTTTGGATTATGTTATGATCATGTTATGCCTTGTATGGCTTTTGAGGGTTATAGGTTGTGAGGTTAGGTTGAGGATGATCCTTTGGATCCCTTGGGTCTAGGTGTGACTCCTTTGATTGATAGGAGATTTACATATCTTCATGCCTTTTATTGGGCAGTGTACCTCTCAGGATTGGAGGTTGATCGTGGTTGAGTGTTATACGAGGTTGAGGTAAGTCTGTAAGACTTACTTAGCTACCATCCTTATGTTGGTGTTTGCATGAGTGATGTGTCTGTTATATGTTTGTTATGATAGCAAGAGATGTCGTTTATTTCTGACCTATGGTTTATTGATTGCCCCGTATGCGTGGTTGTGATATCCTTTCCCTTTCATCCCGCCGTGGAGTCTGGGAGGTTCTTTGACATCAGGTCATCTGGTATGCAAAAAGGGCACAATCCACTCCCATAGGGTACACGGGTTGTGTGACTGACACTACTTCTAGATGGCTAGCAGGCCAAGAGGCGAGGATGTATCGGTCCTCGTGTCACATAGTTTCATCTATCTATATATTTATACGATTTGAGTGAATGGCTATTATATGAAGATAATAAATGGTAAATGTGTGATAGCATGCTGATGTGTTTATCTTTCATGATTTGTGCTTGTGCTTATGCATTACCTTATATATATGGTTAGCTAATGGTTTCATACCATGTTGTAGATGTCTTGCAGGATAGGCGTGCTGCTGAGTGATCTAACAGGGTGGCAGCCGAGGACCTCTCGTACATAGGATGGTTATGGCTTTTGCGGTTGTTTATGGTTCCCTCCTGCGTGAGGATGATGTTTTGTTTACCTCCTGTGTGAGGATGTTGTTTTATTCTCGGCTATGATATTATTACCCTTTTTGGTTGTACAGTTTTATACAACTTTATGTATTTGTTTTATATTTGTCAATGCCATGTTGTAATGTCCAATGAACTTGTTATCAGGCTAGGGAAGGATCCACTGTGAGATCCTAGCCCAATGTGGCATCCCGAGACCCGCGGATTTGGGGTGTTACATTAGCGACATGATTACGCCCTATAGTCGAACGCTTATGACAACCCCCGAGGAATGTGAAGGAGGTTACAAGTTCCAGAATGTGTGGGTCTTTATCGGACTTATGGAGAGATTCTAAAAGTTACACCATCAATGGCTAACCTACGCTAGCAGATGGAGGGTAGTATCTTTAGTCGAGTTTTACGCGAATCCAGTAGTATCGATAGAATCGACGGGCTAGACCTAGTAGTATCAATAGAATCGACGGGCTAGACCTAGTTCTTTTCATGATTGAGATATGTGCATGCGTGATGTTATGTATAGTTTGTGCCCCGTGCGGGCCGTGCGGGAATGTGCTATAGGACCTGCTATATCTTGCGGGGTAGTTTGATTAGTTGGTGTGTTTATATTAGAAGGGTTAAGCCTTCTTAGTTTGAGAGTTAATAACTCGGCTTTCGGGATCGAGAATTCTGACGTATAGCAAGTTTCGGGACGAAAATTGTTTTTATGGGATCTAATGAACGCCCCAATTTTAGGCGTGTTCTCGATATTTATCTTTCCGTATATTTATTGATATTTTAATAGCCTAAATAATTATACGAATATATATAGATGTATCAATATATTTCATAATCATATATTATCCGTTTAAAATTATTATTGTAATCTCGTACATACTTTTACAAGAACGTTTTCTATATCGAAAATCATACTATTCCAAGTATATTTACCTATAATTTATTTACATATTTTCTGCAAATTATTTAACGGAAATGTTCGGAAATATTTTCCGATCCAGAAATTTCACTCCGATTAATTCGATCGAGTTGTTAATTTCCGGTTTCCTTTATTTTAATTATTTCCTTTATTTTCCTTTTTCCTTTTCCTTTTCTTTTGTGTTCTCTCTCTCTGGCGGATGAACGCCTCTCACGCTTCTGCACAACCTGTGCCGCAACCCCTCGACCCCCTACGCTGCCGCCTACGCTAGCTTGGAGCAGTGAGCATCTTCAGCCCGACCTCTATACCCTCGCCTACAACTCATCAATTTCACTCTTCTTCTCTCTCGAATTCCTTTGGAACCAGGAGTAGAAGTCCTCAATCTCTCTTCCTTCTTTGTATCTGCTGCCGGAGAACTGCCCTACCTCCTCAAACAAGAACCCCGACCGAAGCCGGAGAAGTGCCGGAGCCTGCCCTCGTCTCGGCCAAAGCCCACTGCGGGCTCAGTTTCTCTCCCCTGTTTGCTCTTCTGTTGCAGCTGTTGCCAAGGAGAATCGCCGCCACGGACCGGTACTCATGCCTTGCCACTGCCGTTGCCGGACCCAGCCTCGCCTCGCCGCCGGATCCACGTTGCCACGCCGCCGCCGCCTCTCAGCCTTACTTCCCCTTCTGCGCTGTTCAAAGGTTGAAGAAACCTAATTTCATTGTTTAAAATTTGGCCCCATACTTATGGCTTAATTGCAGAGTGTTGTACCCATTTCCTTATATATTTTGGTTTTGACTCCCCCTCTCTTGGAAATTGTTGTGTATACCCTACTGAATTGTATTATTGTAGTCTTGAAATTATATTATTAAAATGTACAGCTTTTGCCCTTTGATATAAATTATAATTTTGGCCCAAAGCTTATTTACGAAATGGCTGAGTTTTGTGAGTTTCTTTGTTGCTGGAAAAGTTGACTCCGGATTTTATCCATGTTTATAAATTTTGTATGGATCATCCCGGAAAGCGTTTTTGCGAGTTTTAACCCTTGTTTTAAAAGCAAGGATTTCCTTATATTTTATGTCCTCGTTGGATTAATTTTGAGTTATGAATCAAGGGTTTAATTGCGGGTTATTTGCGTTTGCTTTTGAAATTGAGTTTACCTTAAAATATTATATCTTATATATTACGATCAAATTTAGCGTATTAGCTAAATTTGTGTAGCTTTTGTTATAGGTCCAGAAGCGCCCCGATAAAGCCTAACGAGTGCAAGCTCGACATCCTTCTTTTGACGTCGTGTGAGTATTCTCTTCCTCGATCTAGTTATCTTTAGTAGTATCATGCTAGTTTGGATATAGTATAACTTAGAATGAATGCCAAGTAGTGGCTTTGAACCGTAGGAGAATTGGTTGAGCATGTTGGACCTTCTAGGTTAGATTATCGTTCCTTAGGTTGGGGTTCATGATCTTGTGAGGTTTATGTTGTTATGAGTCCTAGCATGTGTTTGAGAGAGTGGGCTGTGGATAGATCTCCTCATGCGTTGAGTGAGAGGTGAGTGTAGGAATTTTAGGATGCGGTCCTACAATTGAGAGTCAAATGGTCTTGCGTAAATCATTTGTATAGAAGTCTAAGACTTCTTGTGTGAATGTGTTGTTGACATATATCCTCTTGTGAGCAGGTTGTGGGCTTCTTCCCAAGAGAAGCGAAAGCGTTGTGAGTTGAGTGTGGAGACGAGGTAAGTCTCCGGACTTACTTAGCTCATATTCGTCGTATTAGTTTCGATTTGTGTTTGGTGGTGTTTGTTTATCGTTTATTGTACAACAATTAAACCGGAATTAGGATTACCGACTTTATTTATTATTGCCCCAAGTGTATGATAACGGGCGGTGACAACACTGCCTAGCTCTTGCGGAGAGCTAGGGGGTTCTCGGCGACTAGCCCGGTCAAGTAGACGGCCAGATGCATCAGGGCCATTCCTTGACGGTGAGTAGGGACCGAGGCAAGATCATACGGTGATTCTCGTGTCACAAACGGAAATTGAATTAGTAACAGGATATTACTTAATAAATAAAAAGATAATGAACCGGACTTGTGTGTTTTGACCATATTGAGTGTTTTGTTTATTTCCGTGTGTTTCTGCCATCACCTTGTTTCTAATTCTTTGAATATTAGCTAACGGTTTTAAAACAATTGTATAGATGCCTTGCAGGTTAGGGATGCCGCCGAGTGAGGTGGAGGAGTGCACAACCGGGGTCTCCGTACAATATAGGACGGGACGTTTTTGGGGTTATGTATTTGTTATGTTAGTTTGTGTTTATGTTGTACGTTTTGGATATCATTTTAGAGTTGTGTTGTTTTGAGGACTTGGTTGAGATTCCAAGTTGTACCTTTCTTTACGAATTGTTTGCATTGCATTAAAAACGTTTTCGATATTTGCCTTTATTTGTGGCATGTTGGAAAGATCTGGTGAAATTATTGTCAGGCTAAGGGTCGGGACCCATTGTGAGGTCTCGCCCGTATCATCCCGAGTCCCGCGGATTCGGGGTGTTACACTTCAAGAGAGGTCCTGATGGCATGCTCAGAAGTTGTGTTCCGGAGGACGAAGTAGAAAACATCATCCGCCATTGTCACTCCTTACCTTGTGGAGGATATGCTAGTTCTCACAAGACATGCGCTAAGGTACTCCAATCTGGCTTCTTTTGGCCCTCTTTATTTAAGGATGTACAAAACTATGTTGTTGCATGCGATGCTTGTACAAGAACAGGTACATTTCAAGGAGGAATGGGATGCCCCTCAACAACATCCAAGAAGTGGAGATATTCGATATATGGGGAGTAGACTTCATGGGACCATTCCCATCATCTTGTGGTAACCAATATATTCTTCTAGTTATAGACTATGTCTCAAGATGGGTCGAAGCTGTCACTTTTCCAACTAATGATGCTATGGTGTGGTGAAGTTCTTCAATAGAACGATCTTCCCACGGTTCGGGACACCTGAAAACATCATTAGTGATGGAGGAACACACTTCACAGCTCGTCGATTTGAGGCTCTACTAGCTAAGTATGGGGTAACTCATAAGATCACCACTTCATACCATCCACAAACAAGCGGACAAGTCGACTTCATGGGGAGTAGACTTCATGGGTTGCCTCCCAAGAAGCGCTTTGTTCAAAGTCTTTAGCTAGAGTTATTCCATAGATCATCAATGGAGGAGAATACGAGCGATCTCCTCAACCGGAACTTCCGGTTTGTACTTCTTCAATTGTTGACCGTTTACTTTGAAACTTCCACACTTTTCACCCCATACTTCAACTGCACCATGAGGGAAAACTTGCTTAATAACGAAAGGTCCTGTCAAACGAGATTTAAGCTTACCTGGAAAGAGCCGAAGCCTCGAGTTGAATAGAAGAACGAGATCTCCTTCCATTAAGTCCTTCGGGATGATATGCTTATCATGCCACTCCTTCGTTCTTTCTTTGTAGATCCGTGCATTCTCGTAAGCATTCAGACGAATTTCCTCTAGTTCGTTGATGTCCAACAAACACTTTTCTCCTGCCTCTTTCATGTTGAAGTTGAGCCATTTGATGGCCCAATATGCTTTATGCTCTAGCTCTATAGGAAGGTGACAAGACTTACCATACACAAGGCTGTATGGTGTTGTTCCTATGGGAGTCTTCAAAGCGATTCTGTACGCCCATAATGCATCATCTAGCTTCATCACCCAATCTTTCCTCGTTCTAGAGACAATTTTCTCTAGAATTCCTTTGATCTCTCTGTTGGAAATCTCGACTTGTCCGCTTGTTTGTGGATGGTATGAAGTGGTGATCTTATGAGTTACCCCATACTTAGCTAGTAGAGCCTCAAATCGACGAGCTGTGAAGTGTGTTCCTCCATCACTAATGATGTTTTCGGGTGTCCCGAACCGTGGGAAGATCGTTCTATTGAAGAACTTCACCATACCATAGCATCATTAGTTGGAAAAGTGACAGCTTCGACCCATCTTGAGACATAGTCTATAACTAGAAGTATATATTGGTTACCACAAGATGATGGGAATGGTCCCATGAAGTCTACTCCCCATATATCGAATATCTCCACTTCTTGGATGTTGTTGAGGGGCATCCCATTCCCATCATCTTATGTCATATATCGCAGGAACTAGGTACAATCTTGAAGAATTGGGGGAGATTTTGATGCAAGTGTGCGTAGGAACGTTTTCAAGGAGCAAAAGGGCATAAATCGACTTTACCATGGATAAATCGATCGATTAAGGGGTATGAAGGCTTTAGAGCAAGTCGATTTTCTTTCTCTGAGAAAAAAAATTGACTGAAAAATCGACTCACCCAAGAAACAATCGACCGATTTTCCTTGAAGATGAGAAAATAGTGAAGAAATCGGACCGACGAAAAAATCGGCTCTAAAAATCGGCCGATTTTCTTCGTAAAAAGCCCAGCCTATATAAAGCCTTCTCCACTCTTCTTCCTCACTCCACACTTAGAATTTTTCGAGCTCCCTTCTTCCTCTAAGGCTGAAAATCGCCCTCACCCTCATCTCCTGATTTGGTAATCGTTTTGAACGATTCTTGAGCCTAAATTGAAGCTCTTGCAACGACAAAGAAGGATCTAGCAACAACAAGTGCGGCAAACTACTCATTCGTCCGGAATTCAGGTTTTTCCATCCAAAACCTAAGTTCGATTTTCTTTGTTTGTACCTAGTTCGATGTTTGACTGAATGCAAGTGGTTTAGAAAAATTAGAGCCAATTGGTCAAAAATTGTATTTTCCAAGGGGTTCGTCCTCCATACTCTATCCAAAACCCCCAAACAGCCTCTTCCGAATCAAATTTCATACCCACTTGAGTGATCTAGTTCATAGATATATCCATAGAGATCGATAGTTGTGAAGCCAATGGTATAAAACTCGTAAGACAATGCACTGTAGTGAAAAATATATATAAATCAGTAGATAGTCAATGATACAAGAGAGTAGATTAATGGGGAAAAAATAGATGAACATAACTATCGATCTCTATGGATATATCTATGAACTGGATCCCTCAAGTGGATATGGATTAAAATTTTTGATCAGAATGTTGTTTGCACACACCAGATGTAAGAATCTTCCATAAGGCACATTTTTATGGTCATTATTAGATTCATTATTTCTCATTTTAATTAAGGCATTGAAAAAAATCTTCCTTTGAAGATGATATTTACTTTATGGATAACACGACTTTGAGTGTTACGGAATATATGTTAACTATGATTTCTAAGGATCCACTAGAAGTTTGTATGTCCAAAAATATAGAGATCTAGATGGGGATTCTTCTTCTTCCATTGTACTTCATATAACAAGATTAAGAAAATACAAACATATTATCGTACCATTGCATGAGGTAAGTCCATTGAATCCTTTCGATGCCTTGGTTTTAGCACAACGAATTTTCATGACAACTACAAGGTAAGTCTCAGGTTAACTCTCAAAGGTAGGATGAAGGCGCACTCAAACACTAACGAAGGATGTACCTTTGTTACCTAACTCTCATTATCATCGTTAAACAAACAAAGGAATCACCGGGTAAGTCTCTTCCTAGGCTTGGATATAAAACAGAAAAGGTGCAACAAGGATATGATTTGGCAAACTATAACCTAAACTCAAGATTGGACATGCAATGGGAAATCTCGGGTAGTTCTTGACTGATCTCGGTCGAGATGCTCGACCGAGACGGGTTTCGATTTAGGGTTAACTCAAGATGTCGTTAACACCACATCTTCTAGAGAACGATGTAAAGGTGTCGCTAGTTGTAAATGGGTGGGATTCACGTTCATTGAGGTACATAATCTGCTTTAGTGCTCGAAAAAAATCAAGCGGATTTTAAAGATTAAATGTTCGCCATCACAAAAAGTAGGGGTTTTTGAAAATCACTTATAAGTGGAAATATAAACTGGTGGTGTTTAATTTATAGACGATAAATTATGACCCACGTAATTATGACACGTTAATTTGAAGATTCTGTAGTAATTAAATCCCATAAGGACGTAAAATATAGTATTTGAATTTTTTGGGCCAAAGGTGAATCAATGCCGTTTGCTATAATACAAGATTCGGTTAACATTAGTTCGGGAACAAGAACTATTTAGTTGTTAAAGCCATTGAAGCCAGTTCCACATGTGAGGGCCATGAAAGACGAAAAGGTCTTTTTACCACTTGGAATGATCGTTTTCTTCACATGTCATCTAGAATTTACGTTAAATTTTGTACGTGGGAGATATTTCCGTTTGTCACGCTAGATAGTTTTGTACCATACCGGAAATGCAAGGATTACGAGATGATCTACTTTTTTTTTAACACAAGTGGGTACCTGAAACCTGATGTAATAACTTGACATATTTCGATTCTCTGCAAATTCACTCACAAAATAGAGCAAAATTCCACTACACCGGAATCCTCCACTGTTGGCCGCCTCCAGACCTCAAGAGCTTAATCTTTCTGAAGAATAGAGAAAGAAGTTTTGCCACTTGGATAAGAAGAAAAACCGCCAACTAAACAAATTGGACTTTTAATCTCAGAACTCGGGCCTTCTCAAGGTTAGTAACAACAAAGAAAGATGGATTTTAATTCCAATATGCTGACAATACGATGATTGTTATAATCTTATGACTATTTAATAAGCTTTAATCTTGCGAATACAAATTGGAAAAGATAAATGAGCAACAAAATGGCTTGTACCTTGACCTTTCTTGTAATGTGGATCACATATTTAATAAAAGTTTGCATCAACAAGGGGCTAGAGTATCGAACACAAATCAATTATACATCTCTTGGTTATTTGATACATCCGTTTGAAATGGTTGTTGTTTTACTTGGAATGAAGTCATTAAGGTTTTGATGGAACATATTCCATCATTCTCGATCCTCAATTGATATCATCTTTCTCTATAGACCAAACATTACATCTTCTATTATGTTTCTTGACGGGTTGTTAACAACATGTTCCAAAGTTAGCAAAATGATATTTTTAGCATCTAATATTGTAGAAAGTTTTTTATGTTTTTAAGTTGACTTACAATTTAATTTCAATTTATCAAATAATGAAGAGACAAAACCTTGTTCATTTTCCATGAAACCGAATCATAAGCTAGCAGAGTCCAACGCTCCAAATTTCGAACGCTACTAGCAACTAGTAATAAGTGTCATACCTCGAGATAAGAAGACCGTCTCAAGGCAATACTTAAAAAGAAAATTTGTATTCACTTTGTCAAATTCATTTGAATTACACAAGTTACAACTTTGATAGTTTGCGCTTTCACATACATTGAATATGTCCTTTATAACTCAAATCCCTTGACAAAATCTTGACCTTTCTTGTAATGTGTATCTATTTACTAAGAAATTGTGTTTGTCTTTTGTTGAATATATTAGTGATCACAATGTGCTTTGTTATGTTGACTTTGACTATGTTAGTAATATAGACACTAGAAAATCTTCCACCTCCTATTATTATATTTGGAGCGGTAGTTGTAGCTTTGGACTCTAAAAGATCTACAACGGCTTTCATTATATTATCCAATTAATAAACTTTTATTTACATGTGAAATCATACCGGACTCGGAAAGTACAAAGAAGGTACATGGAAGTCAATATAATTCAACCTAGCGTCCCAATATTAATCATCACTCGCCGGATCCTGGTTCCTTGAGGTCGTGGTCCACCATATGTTGACTTCTTTTTTCCCTGAGATTAAGTGAACGCTACACGATGAAGTTCACTACCATAACAAGTTAAAAGAAGTCATAAAAAGTTGAAAGCCAAAGAAATTGCTTTAAAATCGTCATCGTCTAGCCTCTGATGTTCAAACTCGAGTATTCAAAAAGATAACGAGTTGACACAAGTTTTTACCTTTTATATCACTGAGATAGCTTTCCCTCCGGTGGACTTCCTAGCCGTCTGCTAGGCTTCTAAATCTTGCCAATGAGTTGATCCTTCTGTTTTTATAATCGGAGTAAGTAAGGTGTACTGTCAAGATCTTAGACAAAACAATCTTCCAAACCCTATACTATTGAATGCTAGCCTCAGCTCTACAGATGGTAAAGTAAACACATCACCATTCGGCCAACTTGATAAAGCTTGTAATTTGCTGCTTCAAATAAGGTTTATGATATTTTCAAACTGTGGGGAGGTAAGCAATTCTCTGACCATAGAGCAGATGGTAAAGTAAACACATCACCATTTTACTTGCATTAGCTGCTTCATTCACCATTTTACTTGCATTAGCTGCTTCATTGACATTTATAGCATTTGAGCTTGAATTGCTCCTAATCTTTAACCACGTATACTTTAGCCAATATAAGGCCTAAGAACCAAAGGTGTTCTCATAAAATGTGGCAAAAAGCCCCAAATGTCGGCTTTGTGCCTCTGGATTATTCTCTCGACCATGGAGTCTCAATATTTGTCAAACTCTATACCAAGCATTTGAGCTGGAACGATGGTGAATGTAGGTGATTATTCTCTCGATCATGGAGCCTCATTATTGTCAAAATTACATTTTCAACAACCACATTGCCAGATCTTCAGTGCCTCTGGATTTGATTGTTTAGGTTGCTCTTTTCACTGCTTAAAAGCTACATTGATGAGATAAAATTGTCGACTCCTGAAACTGTTGGATCATGGGTTCTTGTGGAAATGTCAATGGAGATGAAGTAGCCTGCAATGGCTTTCACATAATTAGGCACGCTCCTTTAGAACTTGGCAGAAGCCGCCAACCCTCGTGGTTTGATGTAAGAGTCTTTTATGTTAGAATTAGCCATTATGTGGTAGATGATTCCACACCTGAATCACTTGTGCTCAATCACATTCCTTTGGAACCTGATACCCTTCTTGAAGTTAATGGACAGCGGTGTAGTATTAACTTGCATGGATTTCGTTTGTTCTTCGGCAAGATCGTATGGATAAGAGGTCTGAAGAAGTTACCTATATGAGCACTGATAATGTCAGACTCACTGGAAGTGTGAAGTTTTAGGTATTCAATAGAGAAGATCTAGTGCTTAGTGGAGTGTTGGAGCTGTGCGACTGCAATGATACTAATAAAGACCTACAAAATGATGAGAAGAGATGGAGTTTGAGATTTGAATCTTAAGCGGCTGCCTGCTCCAATTTCTTGAAAACACATCATAATGGCAGATCTGAATGTGACACTCCTACAATTGAAGTCTATGTTGCAGGATGCTTTTGTGGAGCTCCAATTATATTGACTAAAACACTACAGCTTAATACTCGGAAGAAGAATAATAGGAAGATTGCACTGGTTGCCATAAAAGTTTTATATGTTTGTGCCTTTTATTGTGAACCACCTCCAATGCTATCTAAGTACTAAATATAGAATAGAGTCAGAACTTCCAAATTTGACAAAGTTTAGCATATTGTCAAATTTGGAAGTTCTTATGAAATCTATAGATGAACAGGCTGAGTGTGTAAGTTCACATGAAATCTATAGATGAACAAGATAGGTAATGGGTATGGTATTCCACTTTGTAGATCACCCCGTCTTCTCCTCTCTCTCTCTCTCTCTATCTATCTCTCTCTCACAAAGGAACCTAGCTCTCTTCAAGCGGCAACACTCTGGTGGCACCTTTCGTCTGGTCAAGTGTCATGTTGGTCAAAGCTCCATTGATATACAAGAAATTAATGTTTTTATTGCCAAATTAAGTACACGGATTAACATATTCATTATTTATTTTAATTTGCATGTTCCGGTTATTGAAGTAAATATAATACACATGCACGATCTATTCTTTAATATGCACTACTTCATTTACATGTTTTAAAATACTAGCGCTACTTAGTGCACGTTCAAATGACGCTAGTGCACATTCAAATGAAACAACACACACGTTTATGTTTTAATAGCGCTAGTAGCTGGTGCACGGTCAAGCGAGAGAGAAATATGCATCTTCTTGAATACTACATATTTACAGATAAGAACAAATGTCAAGTCGGAAATTTATACTTCATGTTCATGAAGGTGGATATGATGATGGTTCCATTTTGATAATGTTTAACCACTTCCTTACTTTGTGATTAGAGGGGTCCCATTTTTTTTATATGTGGTCATATAGTCTTTAGTCTTCATTACGGTGGAAACTCAAACTGTAGCATGACCCGATCTGGTCGATGCCACTTCACTATGTCGAAACATATAAGTGGAGCCTCTGTCATATATATATGTGGGACCCCGATTCGCATATCTCATGAAGAAGTTCCAATACATCCGGTGTATAAGGAATCCATATGAGTTTCCACCATCTATTAAGTATAAAGCTATATAAAATATCAGACTTAAGTTATCAAAATACCCCATAATTGCCTCTATGTTTGTAAATGGGTGGGATGACCTATATAAAGATAATAAAATGCCCAACTTAGGTTGGAGGTACCTGTGTTCGACCATATCAGTATCAGAGGTGACCACTTGCCTAGTTCTTCAGGAGACTAGAATGTGCTCTTGCAACCCAGGCCCGTAGGTAACGATAGTACTGATCTATTCCTGTTGGTAGACAGAATAGATCAGTACTATCCGTTAACTTCTTTCACTACTCTTGTACAAGACCAATTGGGACCTTAGTAAACGTAAACGTGTGGGAGTTGAGAAAGACGGAAGACGATCTATGGACGTCGATATGGAATCGTTCGGTAAGTTTAAGGTGTCTATGTTACTAACATAATTTTGATAACTTCTGTATCCCGGGTTGATGTTAAGGGTTCAGTCTCATTGAAGACGACAATTGTGATCATAAGGCTTTGAAACAAGATTCTGGCTCAACCTAAGTGTTTAGATGTCATTCAGTCCTTGCGACCTAAATTCAAGGTATGCAAGTTAATAATGTAGGTCGTGGCTTGTCAATGGATCGGAGACTAAACCTACATCTCACCGATAGAAACCTGTAAAAAAATCTCAGGTTGGAAAGCATGACACATTAATTTACGTATGAAAACAACACCTAGTGGAATATACGTAAAAGTTAGGATTTTTGAATCCTAATTAATGATAATTAAGGGTGATTAATTTAATCATAGATAGTAATTGACTCATAACTCACGAATAGTGCGTAATGATGAGTATGAATTTCTTCGTTATGTTCCTAGCATAATTTTGGACTTATGAGGAGATCTTGTGAAATTCCGGTATGTAAAATACAAACTTGTTTGGTTATCTATTATACATCTCTTTAACCTTGAGAAGGTTTGAATATGCAAGGATGATGATGGAACCTATAATAGTGATGGCCTAAGTATATTACGTTCCGTCCTCCATACTCCAGACTCAATAAATTACGCCATTGGCATGTGGTTGAGACTACTAGGTCTTTTGTTAAACCTTGAAATCTTCATGCAGATTCCAAGGTTCATCTTTCATTTGAGAATGATGATGATGTGTTGAGTGGCTTGAGAGGTTTCGACTTAATCCTTTGTTGAAGAGCCGAGAGCCTTGTCGGGCCTTAGAAGGTTTTGTTGTCTAATTCTTCCTTGCTCTCTGATAGTCTATCCAACATTTGTATAAAATCAGTCTATTGTTTTTGTAAATATCATAATTAGAGGGGATCACCGTGAAATCATACGACCGGTGTATTAGCTGACCGAGTTTGTTGAGGTATCACAAGATATAGGGGCTAGATACACTACTATCATTGCACAAAGATAATCCTAAAAGCGTGCTATTCATACCGTATTATTTGGAGGGCATTCTTATCTAGACAGGTTGGGGAGAAGGGATGCACTAGGCCCCTCTTTAGTGTTTGACCATAATGATAGGATTGACAACAAGATGTAAGCACATGATGAAGTAGTCTACCTGGTACTGTAAATGTATCCTTCCAAAAGAGCTGACTTAAGGGTATGATTAGAACACATGCTCAATAGGCAACATTCAGTACCCTCAGCTGATCCAAGAGTCTTATAATATTTAATGCACATCGTACCTGAAGAAGTAGGCAGAGAATATTTGGACACGTGACAGTTTAATTTTAAAGAGTATACAAATAATACAAAAAATTGTGGGAGTTCCATTTGATTGGAGACAATGAAGGCAAAGAGATGCAAAAAGATTTTCTGGTGGTTGAAGATATTGGGATAATCTATTATACATACTAAAAGAGAGTTCAATTGCTTATTTTTAAAAACGCGTATATTTCATTAAACTTCTCATTAATACGGTATGAATAGCACGCTTTTAGGATTATCTTTGTGCAATGATAGTAGTGTATCTGGCCCCTATATCTTGTCATACCTCGACAGACTCGGTTAGTTAATACACCGGTCGGATGATTTCATTTGACACACTCTCTTTTAGTATGTATAATTGATTATCCCAAGAGAGAAGGAGTAGGAATTGCTTTATTGGGGAAAATGTTTTGTTTGAGATCTCGACAATACACCTTACTTAGCTTGCGTCGGCATGGGAAAGTAGCAATTTTGGTTAAATAATTTTCTAATTAGAGTAGGTCCGTAGGGTCTGAACACTTGAGGTAATCATCAAAGATTGGGTCAAGAAATCCTACATGCCTCTACTGTATTATTTCACACAACTTTTATACCAATCAGTAGATAGTCACAGTTCATGAAAACTTTTGTAAATAGTGGTGGGATGACCTAAATAAAGATAATAAAAAAAATATTGAGATATATTGTTGACTAAAAATTATAACCAATTAGGAGCATTACCATAACCCTCTCGAGTTGTTTTTTAATCATTCCTAGTTTTCTATTTAATTTGATCCCATCACTTAAGCTATGAACATATCCCACTCTCAGAAGCCTAATTATAGATTCTACAAATTGAGTTTGTCTTTGTTGATAACTCTGCTCATCCCGCATACATATTTTCGTTTTGGAAGGTTTACAACCACCTAAAAGCTTTTCGTCTCTGCCGAAGAGCTTAAGCTACTTTGGGGTATGCTTTGTCAAGGCAAGCATCACATAGTGTCAACTTAAACACTCAAAACCCCAATCCTTTAAGCAATATCTTAGATTTAGCTGTACAATTTGTAGGTTTTACGTTAACCAAGAAGAATTCTAGGATTTTTATAGGCATTATTAGTCCGGCTCGTGAGGTATCCATAAAGTCAACTTTTAATCGTGCTTTTTGAAAAGCCTTGGAGTTTCAACGCGATTATGGTAAGATCAAGATCACTACGTTGATAATAGAAACTACCATGACATTTTGTTTTACCCAAACACATGTTGGATTTAAGATATATTTAACACTCGTAATCTTTGAGTTTGACGTTACCAATTTTTACTTCTTCATGTACATTGTACCCCCTAGAACATGTCATGATCAATTTGATTTTCAGTAAATTGATTTACAAAAGATGTTCCTCATAAAGTGTAATTAAACAAAGGGTTTCAGGTTGTACAGGCCTGCACATTTCAAACTCAACACCTAATTCAAAATTTCATGATCGACTCCAAATTTTAATATGATATAGTAGAATGTTAGTTTTATAACATATCTAAAATTCAGCAAGATCGGACCATGGGAATAAACAATATTGAGTTAATTGATGAACATATCTGCCCTTTAAAACCATACTTTGTGAACATCCTTGTTGTCATCATCATAAACCTTATTTCCCGTACACTCTATCCCAAATTGTAGTTTCATCATGGTGGATAGATATCGTCACTACTTGCATGATAATTGTCTAGATTCGTTTCATAGCTTCATCAGTTATGCATTTGATGTGGCCTGTGGTTAGATCGAGCTTTCTGTACCTTAACCATCCTCAAATAAGGTAGAGCGGAAGGCATGTTCCAACATCAGTTCAGATCTATCCCAAATTATAGCTTATGAAATATTTTGGTGAAAACTTGATATAAGTACATTTGATATTAAAAATTAAATATGGAGAAAAGTAATAGAATCATATAGGCAAATCAGCCCGATAAGACCCAAAAATAGCGGGTATTATGGTCACAACCCGATACAAAGAATTCGTGCTGATTCACGGAACGAATGCAAAGAGAAATACTTGGCCAAAATTATGCTTATATAACTTACTTAAAAAGGAAACATCCCCACATACGTTGGTGAAAGATAAGAGTTTGACTTGGATAGAAGTAGTTCTTAATCGAACACTTGAAATATGAACTGCTTCACGGTCAATATAGCATGGGAAAACATAAAATTTGATTCTAGTCGATGTCGTCTGTGATTTATCAACAATACAATGTTCAATTCACTCACCTTTTAGTTGACACTTGAGGTAGTAAGATTCAACATGCCTACTACATAACGGGATTGGTATGAAGAGTGTTGGATTGGGTAAAAAAGAAAAATGGGGACTTGGGTAACTTTCATATATCCATCGGTATTTTGGATAAATAATTATCCCAATAACAATTGGATACGCTAATTTGTCTCGGCCATTCCTGTTGAGATATTATTTCTGGAGAATGACCCGGGACCACAGACTCACTAATCTGGTGGTGTTCAAAACACAGCTCTCATATGTTTACTTCCCCACGTCCGGGAGCTATTATTTTTACCTTTAAATTGATGATACATGGGTAAATAAAAACATTAAGGGACATAGGATACTATTGGGCGCGTGTTGCTACTTATATCGTTGTCTCCATATGTGTGGGCTCAACCTATTAAACTGCACTCACAAGATCACAATCAACCACGTCATTAGTATGATGGAGCATAAGACGCTTGATGAATATTTCAACCACCTTAGCGACACTAGTCTAACTTGGATTCGGGACATGTTACCCAGTGGAAGGGCCAGTTGAAAATGAAGCACCTTATACTCCATTTCGATCCAAAATGTGTCATAATCCCTTACGTGTAACTTCATACTACTACAAAATAGCATGTAGAAAACAAGTCGTGATTGAATCTAACATAACTTAGAGTTCTTTTGTTCTACTCTCTACCTGCCACTAGTTATGAGATGGCTATCTAAGACTATGAATTCTTCTTTTTTCTTTCACAGTGACTTACAATTAACTGTTTTTTTGGACACTGCGGTAAAAAATATATATAGTCAAGGTAAATAGACTCTTCAAGCTGTTGTTAACCACTTGCAGTTACCATCTCTTTAACCTTGAGTGAAAGCAGGTCATTACCTAATGTGTAGATGTGTAAGAAATTACTTCTCGCCATACCATATCACAACGATATGAATAATAATATTATTAAATTGGACGTATTTCATATCGTTTTTAATTGTTTGTTATTTTAATTTTTTTATATAACTTGTGGAGAATTGCGAACCACCTCCAGCAGAAGCCAAATGATGATTTTGCTGCTTTAGAACAGGTATTTTTTGTAGAGAAAATAAAGCAACATTACTTGTGGGGATGAAAAATAATGCAAGTGAAATGGTTACTTGGGTGAGGCACTTTTGTTGCACCAATTTATATCAATCTTTTTACGTTAAATTATCTATAGTTTCTAACCATTAATTTGAAGAAAATCAATGGTCAGACAAAGAGCTATTATATATTCATAGACTTTGTTAGATTCACCCCTTTATTTATATCTCGAGCCCAAGGGTGGCAATCTCTTCACCAACAGATATAATTGTAGTTTAGGTGGATTGACATGTATGTTTGAACTCTTAAAACATGTAAAACACACCGAATAATGATCCTTTTGCATTTTGGTGCTTGGGTTTTGTATGTTGATGAGTTGTTTCCCTCAAGTTTGGGTCGTATCGACTTATATTATGTATTTGCATAAACCGCATCAGCTTAAGATGAAATCCTTAAGTTGATGCAGTTTTTTCTTTGTGATGACCAACATATCAAAAACAACAACCCAAAAACCAAGGCAAGCAAGGCGAAAAGAATACCAAAGAGAAACAAAAGGACCACTTGAATATAGGTTGGCGTAGATCCAGTAGGCTGAGAGAGATTATCCCAACATCCCCCTTGATGAATTTTAGTTCAAATGAGTTTATGCTATGTATCAAGTTTTCATACCATCCACCAGAGAATGTGATCTCAGATTCAAACGCAGGAGTTAGTAAGCCATATACACATATTGCGGACGTACACATACCTTTGTTTTCATTATACTTAGCCAATCCACGGGATGATTAGGTATGTACTGAGGTCATAGGTTTTACTTACTTACGTTATTCATGATACAACTTAGGATCTCATATGAGAGGGAAATATTAATAAATAAGAGTGGTCATGTATATGACTATTTAATCAGACGAGCTTCACTTCATGTTTTGGTATGACAGAATGGCACTGTTAATTGAAAACAACACCTAGTGGAATATGGTTGTGCATACACTGGATTCCACTCTCTTTGATATTCCAACGACCGAGGGAGCTTTGACTCTTTAGCCGCCATCTACGTGGCTTTCCGGGCTCTTCAATATATATAAAATCGCAATATTTATTTCATTTTGGTGAAAGAAAAGGATGCAATGAGTCTCTTTGGTATTCCAAAGACCGAGGGAGCTTTGACTCTTTAGCCGCCATCTACGTGGCTTTCCGGGCTCTTCAATATAAATAAAATCGCAATATTTATTTCATTTTGGTGAAAGAAAAGGATGCAATGAGGGTTATTCAATTAAGGGGATATCCTCCCAATACCAATTTTTCCATACATGGATCCATGAGGATTCGAACTCGAATCTCCGGACTAACACTTAAAAAGTGTAGCACCACAACCACTAGACCAACTGAGTATTGGTAATTGCTTCACTTTTCTCCATTGTCTAAGCTATATCTAGTCGTATATTCTGGACATGTCTATCTTCTTCCTATGTGATACTAGTATTTTTAGTGTCCCACATGCAATTAAATATTCAATTGAATTGAATATTTAACAAGAAAATGGAGACGGAGAAGAATACCTCGGTTAAACCGACGGATAAAAACCGTCGGTAGAAACCGTGGTAAACCGTCGGTTTAACAGATGGTGTTAGTAAAAAAAATTAAAAAAAAGGTTGAAACCGTCGGTTTAGGTTTGGCCGAGAGCCAAACCTAAACCTAAACCGTAAACCTCCAGTTCGACCAAACAAGCTGTAACACCCCGAATCCGCGGGACTCGGGATGTCACATTAGGCTAGGATCTCACAATGGATCCTGACCCTAGTCTGACAACAAGTTCACTGGACCTTACAACATGGCACTGACAGATATAAAACAAATACATAAAACAGTATAAATTGTACGACCCAAAGTAAACAACAACATAGCCGAGTATATAAAACGACATCCTCACATAGGAGGTACAAAAGATCATCCTCACGCAGGAGGGGAAACACAACAACCCCAAACCAACCACCTAATGTACGAGAGTCCTCGGCATGTCACCCTGCCAGATCACCCAGGAGCGCCTAACCTGTAAACATCTACAACACGGTATGAAACCGTTAGCTAACCATACATATATGAGGTAATGCATAAGCACAAGCACAATCATGAAAGATAAACACATCAACATGCTATCACACATTTACCCATTTATTATCTTTATATAATAACCATTCACTCAAAAACCGTATATATATAGATAGATGAAAGTATGTGACACGAGGACCGATACATCCCCGCCTCTGAGTACAATGTCCAGCTGTACGAGTATCGGTCACACAATCCGTGTACCCTATGGGAGTGGATTGCGCCCTTCCTGTAAACCAGTCTGGCCCGACATCAGAGAACCTCCCAGACTCCACGGCGGGATGAAAGGGAAAGGTTATCACAGCCACGCAGTGGGGCAGTCAATAGAACATAGGTCGATAAAAACGACAACTCATGATATCATAGCAAACATATAAAGCACACACCACTCATGCAAACACCCAATATAGGGATGGTAGCTAAGTAAGTCCTACGGACTTACCTCAACCTCGTACAAACTCAACCACGATCACCTCTACACTGGAGGGACAACACGGCCTATAAATAAGGCATAAAGAGATATATCAACCTCTATTCATCAAAGGGGTCACACCTAGACCCAAAGGGACCCATAAGGATCATACTCAATCTATGAGCCTCACAACCAACTAAACCTCAATATCTCAGCATAACTCACAATTCCTCAAATCTCAAGGTAGTATCTAATCAACATTCCTCAATGTCAATTTTAATCCTAATCTAATTAATTAACCTTTAATTAATTAATTAGATTTCGCCAGAATAACGTTTTACCCGCAGGCAATTTCTAAACCCCATGTCATCAGATTTCATCAAACAAGAACCCATAATCACCAGAATAATATAACGACCATAATGGAATTTCTAATTGTCCTATTTGACAAGCCTAAAGTCAATTTAGGCCAAATCGCAGTACGGAAAACGAATAAATTCATAACTTATTCGTTACTAACCCGATTGACGATCTGAAAGAAGATTCGGAATCACAACGACGCAGGCTACGCATGGACAACATCAAATTCATCGGAATCTGAGCGACGGAACCGTCCTGGTGACATATATGCTCGACCAGCCCTCCATATACTCGGAAATGCAGAAACTCGGTACCGATATGAAGAGAATGAAGAGAGGAATCCAGAAATTCAAACGGAATTGAAATCGGATTAGAAACGGAGAGTAGATCTGAGTTTGAAGGTTGAGAGAAATCAGAGCTTTTACGAGAATACGTGAAAGGAAATGAATTAATAAAGGATTTTCCGCTATTTATAGTGAAGACGATAATTATCCTTTAGTAAAGTCGATAATTATCCTTTAACCGATCCAAAGGCGGGTCGAACCTCTTTCTCCAAACTTCTCGAGATTGGAACATTAAATATGGAATATTGTAGGGATAATTATTACACAACTGCCTCGGGAAACGTGTATTCCTAAGCCGTCTTTCTTAGCCGTTAAGAAACGAAATAGCGACTCTTTTGGCCGTTTTGCCTCTCCATGTTATTTCATATCTAGGACATATCCGATATCCTGATCATTTCTCTCAACTGCATTTTTATTAATTGGAGCTCCCAAATGCTCCAAATAACACCGGAGGGTAAAAATAATTACCCGGGGGAAAAAGTAAAATTTCCCCAAACGTCCAAAATTACGCCAGGAACATAACGGTGGGACTCTTACTCATCACTTGCGAAGTCTTCGCGAGTTATATGTTAATTGCTATCAATGATTAAGTTAATCAACATTAATTAGAATTCGAAATCCTAGCTATTACATCACACACCCCTTAAAAAAAAAGTTTCGTCCCAAAACTTGAACAATTCCCAAATCCTCTCGGACCCATACGCCGAGGTATAACTCTCACTCTTTCTATCGGAGGTATCACATCTCCGTTCAAAAGATCACAACCTATAACAATCTATAACCTCAAGTATAAACATGGAGGAATCATCATCTCCAGAAAACAGGGCCATAACGCTACCCAAAGGCGTAGAGGAATCACGTCTCTCGCCATACCACATCACAAGGCATAGAGGAAGCACATATCTAGCCCAAACATATCACAAGCATAGAGGAAATACGTCTCTAGCAAACCATAATCATGTATATCGTATGGAGGAATCACATCTCCACTAAAACTATGTCCATCAAGGTAGCATGGAGGAAAGAACCATCTCCAGCTGAATCCTAATCACACTCAAATAGCATGAAGGAAAGAACCATCTCTAGCTATAAATATAATCATACTCGGGTAGCATGGAGGAAGTAATCATCTCCAGCTATAACATACATCACGCTAGCACATCAAGATCTACTAAGATCATAAATCACATCACAACTAGCATGGAATAACACATCAAGGCATATAAGCACATAAGCACAACATTCATCAAGATAGCACTAAGATCTACTCGTGCTCCCACAAATGGGTCTGTCCCAACATATATTCTGGATAGTTCCTCAGGACACTATCCTTAGTCTCTCACATAGCCTCTTCATGTCTTCATCTCGACCATAATATCCTCAATATGGGAATGTCTTTCGAATGCAAGTGTTTCATATCTTATTCCAAGAATGTAATCAGATGCTCAACAACGATGTGGTTCAACTTAACCACTAGATCATTATAACTCACAAAGTGTTTCCAATCTGGTATATACTTCCTCAGTTGAGACACAAGAACACTAGGTGAACATCCACCAACTTCAGAGTGAAAGCTAAACATCATGTTGCCTTCACAAAACTGATCAAGATCTCAAGTAACCGACATATTGGAAACTCAGTTCCCCTTCCCATAATACACAACTAACGTCTCACAGCTGAGATACCTCCAGCCGGACATGAACTCTCACTTGAAATCTAGAGGTTAACACCTCTTGTCTACACACACAATCTGGTGACTATGTAGAGCCGACACTCTTCCTTTAATCATCGTTACTCGAACTATAAAATCCTGAATCTGGTCAGGTGTTATTCCACTACTACTGCTAGATCACTTCTAGCATAAGGTTATACGACATCTATGTCTATATATATTGCCTCATAGGGCCATCCCAGAAAGATGCACGTCCTTTATTGTTATATAATAAACTCATTAATGGAAGGTAATATATAACCATCCACGTTTCCCATTCGACTTACAACTTATAATAGATCTTTAAGATGTAGATGATCCTCTCTAACTAACCATCTGTCAGGGGGTGAAGTGTAGTCATGAGGTACAAACTCTTCCCCAAAGCACTCTGAATCTGCTGCCCAAAATCTCAAAGTAAAAACATCCATCTCAATCAGAAATGATCGTTCTCGGTATACCATGGAGTCTCACTATCTGTCTAGTGTACTCCTCAGCCAATTCATTCACTAGCCACGTCCTTCTAATAGAAATGAAACGTGCAGGATTCGTTAATCTATCATCAACAATCCGGATACATCAAAACTCCCACTAGACCTCAATCCCATCACAAAGTCCATAAAGATGTCCTACCACTTCCACTACTACACTGGTAGTGGATGGAGCTCATCTCTAGGTCAGAAATGTTCTATCTTGACCTGTTGACATGTCACACACTATGTCACAAATCTAATTACATCAGTTTCCATCTTCTCCATCAATATAATCGTCTCACCTTGTGGCACATCTTACTCGTACCTGAATATACTGAGTAAGATATACAGTGAATGTACTGTAAAATTGTATGTTTCACTCTGCATCAGCAGGTACACAAAAGCAGTCATGACTCTTCATCGTTCCATCTACTCTCATGGAGAACTGTGGTGCCTCATTACGGGACATCTTCTCTCCCATCTTCAACATGGTCGGGCAGGTCCCTTGCTTCTATTGGACCTCATCCAACAGAACAGGTAGAACCTTTAAGGCATAACTAGATATTCTCATCAAGGAACTGATTGTCCAACTCTAGCCAAGCTAGATCTCTCTGAAGCTGAGGTTGAACTATTAGTCTCACAATCATCTTCTCTTGGAGCGTCTTTCCATTCAAGTTATCTGCGATAACGTTCAACTTCTCTGAATGATATGGAATCTTCAAGTCAAAGTCTTGATCAACTTAAGCTCTTAATACTAGCGGTTATTCAACCCCTGTTGCATAAAATATACTTCAGATTTCTATGATCTATAGAAATCTGACATGAAGATCACACCGGTACGGTCTTCAAAACTTAAAGGCTTGAACTACCACTACTAACTCTAAATCATGAATCGGGTAGTTCTCATCACACGTTCTCAACTGTAAATACACATATCAATAACCCTACTCCTCTGTAGTAATACACATCTCAGACTTAGATGGGATGTATCATCGTAAATCACGGGATCCCAAAAATCTTCTAACTACAACAAAATGGAAGCAAATGTCAAATGCCTCCTCAACTCTTCAAAACATAGACACACTTCTTTCATCATGTAGTTATGGTGGTCTTCTCAAAAGACTCGCAAATGAATACGTAATCATATAAAATCCTTCATCAAAGCATTGAAAGCAATCGGTTGAGCCGAGAAAACTACGTATTCCTTAATGTTCATCAGTATCTCCCATGTTACAACATACTTAATTCTCGTCAGGTCAACCATGATCCCACTGGCGGAGACAACATGGCCTAAAAAGGCTACCACTGGCATCTCAACTTACACTTAGAGAGCGTAGCATACAACCCTCTATCTCTCGAAATCTGCAGAACGGTCCTCAGACGATCGGTCTCCTATTCTCTGCTATGAGAGTATACCGACATGTCATCCATGAAGTCCACCACCAATTAATCAAGGAAGTCGATGAAGATACTATTCATCAACTCCATAAAAACTACTAAAACATATGTCAACCCAAATGACATCACTACAAACTCGTAGTGTCCATAACAGGTATGGGATGCTATCTCATACACATGTTGCTCTCTCATCCATGACAAGGGATATCTTGAGCACAAAGGAATTCTGAAAACACAATTGCTTCTTGAAACTAACTCATCAGGTCGTCAATAGGGAACATGGAACCCACTAGGGTTAACCCGTTTCTGTAAACTTTTCAAGTTATGAGTACAATATCTCACCAAGCACCATATAGTGTGGCTTTCCCATTCAATCTTGTATCATACTTCAACTCGATAACGATGTCCACACTCCGCTGAGGTGGCAACTAGACGGTTCAATAACACGTCTATAAACTCATAAACAGCTGGAATACCTTCCAATGTTGGACTATCTCGCTCCTTCATGGTATAACACCAGAAGGCGTCACATCCCTGTGCTATCAGCTCGCTGCTCGTACCGTCCTGATGACAAACCCGTCTCTTCAAAGGTCTTAACCTCAGAAGACCTCTATTTAACTCAACTTAGTAAAGACTATAATAGTCTTACTATTAAAATCTAACACCACATGATATCTATTCATCCAAACCATACACATAATGACTTCCTCATGCACCTACGACATGACAAAGAAGTTTGCAACCATACACGGGTCCCTGAAATAAGGGAACAAACACGCATCTCACGGGTATCTCAAACCCAAAAAGGTAATCCTGTAAAGGAAAATCCACCTTCTACTATATACCAAAATTCAACCATTAACGCATGCATCGAAAGACATGACGTGCATAGCACTCATAACAAACAAAACTCCACTAGGTAAACCATTAACGAGAATGGTACCTGTAACAGCTAACTCCCGTAGCTCCACTATATATCATTACTCGATCTCGGATCTATGCTCCTCAAGTATCACTGAGGTCCTCACTATAGCCTCCACTTCCACTCTTTCAGCACCGGAAAGATGAAGGTCTTGCTGGAAAGAAACACTACCTTGCTGACAGAAAGGGGCCAGATGGCCTAGTTCACCACAGATGAAACAAGCTATCGGTGCCAAAGGGCACTAAAAACGCAAATGATCTGGATAGCCACAATTGTAACATAATTGTCCCATTCTTGCAACCTGTGCAATTGAAGGGTAACTCGATCTTCGTCGTCCACCTTGAATGATCTCACTCTTGAAGGGAACGTGTAAAGGCAATGCCTTGCCCTGTCGATAAAACTTCGCTCTATGCCCTGCTTTACCACACGTAAAGCATATAATGGGCGCCTTTGGGCACACAGCTTGCCAGTGTCCCAACTTCCACGCAATTAAAACACTGTAGTTCCTTGCCAGTCATCTTCATGGCCAAAGGATCACTAGATTGTCCTGATATCGGACTTGGTTCCCCATTCATCATCTTTGCTTCTCCACTAATTGCTTCTTTCCGGATCAGAAGCTTCAGTTGATCTCACAATTGTTGGTAAATCCGGTGTGGATCTACCCTCTATCACCGCTTCATATACTTGTTACATATATTCTTGAATCTCGGATCTACTCATGGAGACATGATCAGCCTCTTCAAACTCGTTCTGTACCATAGGCGAAACAACAACGGAAACTGGTCCCTGACTTATCACCACTGGAGGAAGAGGTGGTGTACCCCTACCTCATCCCACTATAGATACTGCTCTAGTCTGAGTCATCTGTAGGATATACGCACCTAATCTTATAAGGCTATATATATGCCATAGGTATCGATATGTATATAATACATCCACATAATCCATAGTACACAGAGATATATATACATATCTACGCTGTAGAGATCCATGGCAGAGGTGACGACTTCTCGTACATTCTATCCCAAAACCACACTTAAAACCAAAACCTTTGAAAACGTCAAATCCCATGTGGGCTCTGTTTATTTTACTTATCAAACCTCATTGCAGGTAGCAAGTGCCATTGTTGTCAACCTGGGCTCTGATACCAACTCTGTAACACCCCGAATCCGCGGGACTCGGGATGTCACATTGGGCTAGGATCTCACAATGGATCCTGACCCTAGCCTGACAACAAGTTCACTGGACCTTACAACATGACACTGACAGATATAAAACAAATACATAAAACAGTATAAACTGTACGACCCAAAGTAAACAACAACATAGCCGAGTATATAAAACGACATCCTCACATAGGAGGTACAAAAGATCATCCTCACGCAGGAGGGGAAACACAACAACCCCAAACCAACCACCTAATGTACGAGAGTCCTCGGCATGTCACCCTGCCAGATCACCCAGGAGCGCCTAACTTGTAAACATCTACAACACGGTATGAAACCGTTAGCTAACCATACATATATGAGGTAATGCATAAGCACAAGCACAATCATGAAAGATAAACACATCAGCATGCTATCACACATTTACCCATTTATTATCTTTATATAATAACCATTCACTCAAAAACCGTATATATATAGATAGATGAAAGTATGTGACACGAGGACCGATACATCCCCGCCTTTGAGTACAATGTCCAGCTGTACGAGTATCGGTCACACAATCCGTGTACCCTATGGGAGTGGATTGCGCCCTTCCTGTAAACCAGTCTGGCCCGACATCAGAGAACCTCCCAGACTCCACGGCGGGATGAAAGGGAAAGGTTATCACAGCCACGCAGTCGGGTAGTCAATAGAACATAGGTCGATAAAAACGACAACTCATGATATCATAGAAAACATATAAAGCACACACCACTCATGCAAACACCCAATATAGGGATGGTAGCTAAGTAAGTCCTACGGACTTACCTCAACCTCGTACAAACTCAACCACGATCACCTCTACACTGGAGGGACAACACGGCCTATAAACAAGGCATAAAGAGATATATCAACCTCTATTCATCAAAGGGGTCACACCTAGACCCAAAGGGACCCATAAAGATCATACTCAATCTATGAGCCTCACAACCAACTAAACCTCAATATCTCAACATAACTCACAATTCCTCAAATCTCAAGGTAGTATCTAATCAACATTCCTCAATGTCAATTTTAATCCTAATCTAATTAATTAACCTTTAATTAATTAATTAGATTTCGCCAGAATAACGTTTTGCCCGCAGGCAATTTCTAAACCCCATGTCATCAGATTTCATCAAACAAGAACCCATAATCACCAGAATAATATAACGACCATAATGGAATTTCTAATTGTCCTATTTGACAAGCCTAAAGTCAATTTAGGCCAAATCGCAGTACGGAAAACGAATAAATTCATAACTTATTCGTTACTAACCCGATTGACGATCTGAAAGAAGATTCGGAATCACAACGACGCAAGCTACGCATGGACAGCATCAAATTCATCGGAATCTGAGCGACGGAACCGTCCTGGTGACATATATGCTCGACCAGCCCTCCATATACTCGGAAATGCAGAAACTCGGTACCGATATGAAGAGAATGAAGAGAGGAATCCAGAAATTCAAACGGAATTGAAATCGGATTAGAAACGGAGAGTAGATCTGAGTTTGAAGGTTGAGAGAAATCAGAGCTTTTACGAGAATACGTGAAAGGAAATGAATTAATAAAGGATTTTCCGCTATTTATAGTGAAGACGATAATTATCCTTTAGTAAAGTCGATAATTATCCTTTAACCGATCCAAAGGCGGGTCGAACCTCTTTCTCCAAACTTCTCGAGATTGGAACATTAAATATGGAATATTTTAGGGATAATTATTACACAACTGTCTCGGAAAACGTGTATTCCTAAGCCGTCTTTCTTAGCCGTTAAGAAACGAAATAGCGACTCTTTTGGCCGTTTTGCCTCTGCATGTTATTTCATATCTAGGACATATCCGATATCCTGATCATTTCTCTCAACTGCATTTTTATTAATTGGAGCTCCCAAATGCTCTAAATAACACCGGAGGGTAAAAATAATTACCCGGGGGAAAAAGTAAAAATTTCCCCAAACGTCCAAAATTACGCCAGGAACATAACGGTGGGACTCTTACTCATCACTTGCGAAGTCTTCGCGAGTTATATGTTAATTGCTATCAATGATTAAGTTAATCAACATTAATTAGAATTCGAAATCCTAGCTATTACACAAGCGAAACTAAACCGTCGGTTTGGTCAAACCGGCGGTTTACGCCGGTTCACAAACCGCTGGTTCGGCAGTTTGGTTTGAACCGGACCCAACTCTACGGGTATCACACCGCTTTTAATATAAAAAAGCTGCTATGGAAGTATGGAACGGAGCTTTGATGTTGACGTACCACTTAGCAAGACACGTTTCATCCACGTCACACAATATTGTTTGTCCTTGTCCGATTTTGATCTTTGAAGTAAATCCTTGCCGTCATCATCATCCGTATTTCTTCCAAGTAGGCCCCACATTCAACCTTGTAAATTGTCTACATGTAAATCCCGCAAAGGCGTTTCTTACGTCCAAGTTTACTAACTGCCTGCACGAGATTTAACGTTAGAGAATAACACACTAGTAAAACTAAGCACATATCATGTTTTCAGAGCCCATTTTTATTATCTTTATAGGTGTTATATTCGATATAGATGGTAGAAATATAAGAAAGAAATTTGTGATTCATTTGTAGAATTTGAATCACTCTATGAAGCTACAAATGGAGAACCACAAGCTTGGATAGGTTTTACACTACGTTCAATTTGACCCTCGGAATCGGAAATCACTACCCTCGAGTCTTCAAAAAATTCAAATATATTGAGCCTAAAAGAGTACAATTTCCAATTTTGGAAATATATACATATGCACAAGTGAAATCTTGTTCCAATCATAACAAAATAATGACATTCGCTATAATCTATTCCTTAAAGACATTATCATATGGCCATCAATCACCATCTTCAAAGGAAGATTTTTTCAATTTTTTTACAAGAAATTAATCTTGAAAGCTTGTCTCATTCGGAATCATAGATACAAGTGGCTGACACAGTTGATTTCTCTGAACAATTCAGCACCTTGATGAAATCAGCTCTTGTAAAATGGAGAAGATGAAGAACAAAAGCAATCTCCAAGTAACCTACAATGATGTGGGTCATAATGTACTTCCCCAAACACTTTGCATGGAGTTACATGTATTCTTATGATTGGAAACAGTTTTTCCTCATACAAATTTGAACCAAAATGCACACAAAATCAACCTAAAAAGAAATATTGTCAACATAGTTGGAGTGAGCATCGAGCTCAACCTAAGTGTCTCAAGTATACAATGAAAGTGTCATAGAGTTTTTAACGAGGGATGGTGGCGAGGGACAAGGAAAGCTTCATCAAAGCCCAACATACTGAGTATGTACAAGCAAGCATGCTTGATTGATTCATAGGTATATTTATATTCCGGTTACTGACGAAATATTTGGATATAGACCAATGTATAATGTAAACCTAAAAGTGGTACTACTAATTCAAAGAAGGTTACAATGAAATAGCCACATAGCCGTTGTTTCAAAGGAATGTGATTGAGCGCAAGTGATTCAGGTGTGGAATCATCTTCTCATAGTTGAACAACGGCTTAATTGATGTTTGAGGGTTATATGAGAGTGTAAAAGTAGTTCAAAGTTGTTTCCCTCAAGTTGAGAAATAGGGTCTTCGTTAATGTAATTAGGTTACTAGCTATTACGCATGCTTACTGATGCATCAAAGGAACCCTAGCTAATCGCTCTTCAAGTGGCAACACTCCACTTTAGAGTTTTTCCCTTCAATAGAGCATATGGTACACCTCATATCTTGATCATAATCTTGCCTCTCGAATAGCGATACTTCTTTCGAGCCCTTTGATAAAATACTCCAAGTTAATTTGCTAACAATGATCTTTTATCTCCTGAATTATAAATATAAGTCTAATATATAAGTACATGACCACTATCTTGGAATACCCTTACAAGGACGCTAGGGGCCTTGGAACATCATGAACCAGTCGAAGAACTCATCGGGATATCCATACCTTTATTAAAATTGACACTCCAGTAAAGATAACAACGGCATCTCTGGGAACTAATGCGGAAACAGTCTAGTGAGTCACACATAAACGCACGAACGGAAATTTCCATTCTAAAATCAATTGGTTATAAAAGGAGTGGTCATGTACTTATATACTAGGCTTATATTGTTTTGTGTTATTGATGTATGACACATTTTCTTTACATCTAAACACTTTCTCATCGATGTTTGTAGTCACCTCTAATGTATGCACCATCATAGAATAAGATCGTTTGGACTAGACTAGTTCAAAATTGGATCATGCATCCTATATGGAGTGAAATCGTTTTGATCATGAGATATTAGGATCCACCCCCGAAATATTAGGTCTCCATTGATGAAGGATCATCTGAGCTAACTCCATCTTCACCACCTCAAGGGACTCTAACAAGAGCGCAAGCTAAACGTCAATTGAGATGGATGCTCTTTTCCTAAACATGGTCCATGAAGCTCAACCAAGTCCACCTTCATCAAGTCTAAGGACCATCTTGTGGATCAGCCACGAACACATCCCAACCAAGATGATTAATGGAGCTTAAATTGTATTTCTAGTTGTTGGGCAGGCTTTGGAAAGCATTTCAAAGGACAGCCGGATGCCTTGAAATCAGATACAAGGGGTTTCACCTATGTGCATGTGCATGGCTGGATGATCATTTAAGTATGTGGACGTGGGAGACTGAATAGGAGAGTTTAATTAGGCCCAATTGTGTTATATGTTTGTTGGGCATTATTAACTCTCTCTCAATGTAATTATTGTAATTAGTCTTTTTTTTTTTTCTGTTTTAGAAGAAAAGGCCTAGAATGTATATAAAGCCTTTTCTCTCTTTTTTTGTAGTAAGACAAGTTTTATACAAGTTTTGCTGAGAGCATTTCAGAATTGAATCCAAGAGAATTCAATCATTCTTGTCTCGTGAGTTTGTGTGTGTGATCTAGCTTTCTCGTTCTTGTGTATGTCAATCTCCTTCAGGATTGGTGTTGCAAGTCGAACAAGGCACCCTCTTCGTGCTCTCGATTCTCAGATCGATTGTGTGGAGTTGTAAGAAGCGGGGTCGAATCGTCACTGGTTTGGTTCTTGGATCTCGAATCCAAGGGTTCTATCATTGTTCCTTTCGGTTCTTCTTGTCCCTTTTTGTTTTCTCGTTTTCATTGCTGTCCATGTTTGTTAATTTTGTGTTCTTCATTCTTCAGAACAGGTTGTTCGTCTAGATCCATTCTTCGCGGCTAATCCCCGTATCATCCATGGACTAAACTTGATCACATTCAATATTTTTACGCTTATCTAGCTTTTACATATTATATCCGTCATTGATTTTCCATTATTGAGATTCTCATTCATATCTCCCTAAAATCTAACAGGTTTTAGGGTTCAGGTTTAGGGTTCAAGGGTTTCAAGTTTCAGGGTTTCTGGGTTTTCGGGTATTTGAATGGATCGAGTCTGAAGAACTTCTCCCTTCTTGTTCTTGTTCATGTAAAGTAGCTTCTGGCCTGCCCGATTAAGAAACCGAAGTGAATGCTAAGACTCTTGGATTCTTGGTTACTTGCATAAAAAAAGTAAGTAGAAACTGTTTTGTATTCCACAAGATGTGAGGACACACTCTCGCAAGGTATGACATTAAACACCCGGTGGAGTGATGAGACGTCATGACCACATCACATGAATATTTCTAATAAGTTGAAGGAGGTGGTCAATTATAGTAAGGCTCTTCCTAGCTTTTGAGATTTAAAGCGATTAGCTGTAACTTGATTATACAACCTTAGCTACACTAGTCCCATATGTAATATGTCATACAGATGATAGATTATATTTCATCTACAATCAACTCACAATTACTACTCTGCCCTGTTTGATGAGGAATGACAACAACGGTCTTCAATAACAAGTTAAATTGTTGCAGCTATTTTTCAACTTTGTCATCTTAGGCTAGCTGGTATATGGACAAGCATCCCAATCAAAAGCTTATGATTTCTACATTCTTCCCCACTACAATCTTGCTTCTATGACTTAGACAAAAAAAACTTAATTTAGATTTTTATAACATATTAAATGTTATTAACAAAATTCACATCACATAATTATTTCTTGATGACATGTAATCGTAGTAATTGTGAGTTTATTGTAGTTCTAATCAATTATAACATTGTAGAAATCATAAACCTTATTTGAAGAGTAACCTCATTAGTGAGGGAGAGAGAAAAAATAGGAGGCTCAAAACAAAATGGTGAAGAGATTGCATGAAGTGGTGGTCTCTTCTCCCCTCATGCACCTCACCTTTTCTCTCCCTCTCCATCTAATCACAACTTACTGTCCAGCCAGACTAAAAGATTCATAATGTTCTTCCCTAAAGTAATCTTAGCCTTTGGTTATTATGTTAAGTATTTTCACGTTACTTTTATATAAGTAACCGTACCCCTAAAGTTTTATTTTTAGGGTATCAAAATGATCTATTTAATTAAATTTTTTGAGGGTTTTTGTTATTCCACACGTTCGATAAAATGTTGTAGGTTAACGTTAATTAGATAATAGAAATTTAAGCTTTTTTTGGGACAAACACTTGTCTCCACTTTGCGTTCCTTTGATGATCCTTTGATGTTCACTCTCGGCTATGTGGCTCTTATTTAAACACTTAAACTTTGTTCCAGAATTGGACATGAATCTACTTTAAACACTTATAACAACGAACAAGTCTGGTCTAGTACACACCATAAGGGGGGGGGAACCTGTGAACATCAAAGAATCATCAAAGGAACACAAAGTGGAGACAAGTGTTTATCCCTATGCAATGGTGAATGATTTCACCATCGCATATATCACTTGTGAAAAGATTATAACAATTTCCACACAAAAATAGAATATCTCATACCTTTGTTAAGGAGAAATTTGGTAGGCATGGGAAGTTAGCACTGAGATATTGTGCTTCCAAGTGCTAAAGATACCATCAAGTGAGCCCTCAATCTAAACCTATTAAAAGGTGCATGATAACATCAATAACCAATAGGGAATCATAATATCCCTATATCGGATAGCAATTGAATGAGGCGAAAGACTGAGGTCTTACATCAGATTGTATACTTAAGGTGAGAATAATCACAATAAAGCAATATACTAATATTTAACGTAACCTGAAACATATATAGATTTTTCTTTGTTTTATAAAATTTGACTTGATCTATGATTTTAAGGTGTAGGTGTTGATTATCCGCGACATCAAGGATAAACTAAGTGAGCAGTTATTAGTTAGAGTTATAAGAAGTCATGCAATGGATAAATTGAAAATAAACTTGTGAGACGGATATCATAACCGTTTATTTTTTACTCGTGCGACAACCTTAACACAAAGGTCTCAATAACCGATTCAACAACCTGGTGTGAAATTGTAACGGCCCTATGGCACAAATTCGCTCCCAACTCTATCCAGTATCTCAAAAGGACCGACATATTGGGGACTCAGCTTCCCCTTTATACCAAAACGTCTGACGCCTCGCGTCGGAGATACCCTCAGCCAGACATGAGCTCCTACTCTGAACTCTAGAGGTCGACGCCTCCTATCTGCATATGACTTATGACGACTCTGTGCAGCCAGCATCCTCTCTCTAATCAGCGCTACTCGAACCATATCATCCTGAATCTGCTTTGGCGCTATCCCACTAATATTGCTAGGCTCATCCCAGTATAAAGGTGTACGACATCTATACCCATACAGTGCCTCATAAGGAGTCATCCCAAAAGATGCATGTCACCTGTTGTTGTATGAGAACTCGACTAATGGGAGGTAATCAGACCATCCCGTCCCAAATCCAACACACAAGCTCGCAGCGTATCCTCCAGGGTCTAGATGGTCCTCTTAGATTGACCATCTGTCTGGGGGTGAAACGCAGTCGTGAAGTGTAGACTCGTCCTCAAAGCAGTGATTATGGGAGTCTATTACACTTAAACTACACGGATCCAAAATGAAAGTTACCCAAGTCAGTATTTTTCTTTTTTACCCGTTAATTAAATTTTGTGCGATAATATTAGTTATGGATCAGTTGTCCTCAATCCACCTCATACGATTAATTAAGATAAAGAGCTATTATATATTCATAAGCTTTAACTTCTTGTCTTATCGTTTGTTCACTTTACATATTTAAGCATTTCTAGCTGAATTGAAGATCCAATCAAAATAATTCCGATAACTCTTATTCCCATGTTGAAAATGCACTAACACCACCTTCTTCTACTTTTATTCCATTGTTATGGTCATAACCCGATACTGCTAGCATCATCTCTCAAAGGACATGTTAATATGTAACTTACAATACATTCCTCAAAAACTAAAAATGGGTTTGAGAACGCTGTGCAGGAATAAGAAACTGGGTATGAGATGATGAACAACTATTTCTATCTTCTTTATTCCGAGATACAACAACCTTGAAGTCTAAGATTGCCCTGAATTAAGGTCATACACAAGATATTTGGAAGTTTTGTACTATTTAGCTTTTTTATGGATCTTAATTTGATTTAGCATATATCTAGCATAGAAATATAAGTTTTGCATTTCGGCTATTTAATAATTGACTATTTATAGGAGGATGCCTTAACATATCTTAGAGGTGGATTTTCTAGTAAAGCCTCAACAAGCTGTTTGATTCAACACCCACTTGCAGTGACCATACCGGAAATGCAAGGATTAAGTAGTGCGGAAAACTTCTTTCTCTATTCGTTAGAAAGATTCAGCTCTTGAGGTTTGGAGGCGGCCACCAGTGGAGGATTCCGGTGTAGTGGAATTTTGCTCTACTTTGTGAGTGAATTTGCAAAGAATCAAATTATGTCAAGTTATTACATTAGGTTTCAGGTACCCACTTGTGTTAGAAAAGTACTTCCTCTAATTAGATTAAGGACTACCATGTTTATCTCCTCATAACGTAAAAAAAAAGAATCCGGTAGCTTGTTTGCTCTTGAGTTGGATGACGCCTTGGAACGAGAAAGACTTGTAAATGAGCGATTGCTTGAGGAAAGAGCAAGAGCACAGGAAGACTTTGATGCACTTAGATCAAGAATGGATGAGATACATGTCAGTATGAGGTTTGGAAAATGTTAAAACATTGGTCTTCAAACAGGCCAAGTTTTCCCATTGGAGATCCACAAAACGGGGTCACCATTTTACTTACAACCTAACACCAAATCTAAACAAATTTTATCGTTGGCTTTAAAAACGAGTTTTACCTTGGGTTTATGATGTTATATACAATTTGCCCGGCCTTGTTACTTCAAGTAAAAACTGGGAAAGACACTCTGTAACACCTGCTGGTATACCTTTGAACTCATGAGCAACTTGTGGGCAAAGAGGATATGGGACTTTCCAACATAAAGGCACAAACACACATAAGGTAAAGTAAATAGCTCTTTTATAGCTAAACTTTCTAACTGTCACGTGGTTTGCCACCATGATGTAGACGACTGGTACCAGTCGTCTTCATGCCAGAAAACGCATACCCCGTACCGACCCTTCGTTGGGTGCGTGAGAAGTCATTGTCTGTATATTCCGTCTCACAAAGGAATAAAGGAAAGAGTTTGAAGTGTTCGGATCGCGGGGAACTCGAGTGAGGGTAATTCAGCGCAATCTTTGATGATAATAAGTCAAAACATACATGTTAGCATGAAATATTGTGATATTTTAGGCACGTTTTCTAAGTGTATTTCATCCATATTAGTAGTCATTGATAAAGCATTGAAGTGTTTGTAAGTTAGTTTATCTATTTTATCAATATAGAGGTCTACATAAGCTTTGTGTTAATTGTAGGCAATTTAGAGCTAATTCCGAACGGATTGAGAGAGAATGGAGTTTGATTGAGCATGTCCAAGGATTGAGGATATCTCTAGGAGCTAAGGAAGGTGCTAACTTGAAGAATAGCACGAGGCTAAGGAAAATCACGATCTACCTCTAAATCACGCTCTAAAATACGGCCGTACTAGATTCCACGTTCAAGTCCACGGCCGTGGAACCTTGGCAAGAGAAGCGTGGTGCATTCCAGCAACTTACACGGCCGTGGAGGGTTGTGACAAACCGTGACCCAAATCCACGCTCTAAATTACGGGCGTGGAACCCTTCCACGACCGTGATCTTGGCGATCTTTTACGCAACACTTTGAAGCCATGATCTTTTACGCAATGGGCCGGGCCAATATTTTATCTTACCCTATAAAAGGATGGAAGAAGAGAGATTCCGTCACCTTCGCTTAGACTTTGCCTATGCTTATTGCACGTGCCTAGGGTTTCAAGTTGGACGTGTAGAGATTGCTATTTTGCAAACGGAGAATTGCGAAGAGTTAAAGATTTGGAAGATTGTTCGTAAGGAGATTTCATCTTTATCCTTAGGTTTGATTAGAAGACGGATTGACATCCCGTTCTTCGCTCTTATCTAAGATTGTGATTGTTTGTGTTGTTTTGAGTCTACTTGCATCATTGTTCTTGATTTGTGGATTTGAGATTGGCTTGAGAGTTATTCAAGGTTTTCGGAAGTTTTCATCTTTCATTCTTTTAAATCTTGAATTTGATATCAATATGACTGTTGTTGGTTAAAACCCTTTAGCAATTCTAAGGTGAAGGGTTGATAGTTGTGGCTTAGATGATGATAGATCGGTCGTAAACAGATTGGACCTTGAGAGTTAGAGAGAATCGCCGACGAACCTAATCCACGGTTTGTTCTTGAGCTTCCACGGACGTGGAACTCAAGAACTACCCGTAATTTTGTGTCAGTTTACGAACTTGCTTTTACTTTAATCCAAAGTTAAAGATTTGCTTTAACTTAGTCTTGGCTTGCCTTTTCTAGGTGGTAGTGAAGCCTCAACAACCTCTACCTCGATTCTGAGTGTCACAACCTTAATCGGTTTAGTTAGTCTTGATCCTTGGATTACAAGTTTGGGTATTTGACGTTAATTCTTACCTTTAGATTTTTTCTATATTGAAGCCTCAACAACCTTTATAGAGAGTGTCTTTTAGGTGGGTCATATAAGGTTTTTGGAACTTCACCGTACTATTACCTTACATTCGTATACCTTTGCATACCTCAACTCTGTCCTTATATCTTTAGTATATCTTGAATCGATTGCCACTGCTGGATTCCTAGATCTTTAGGATTGTTGTTTTCCCAATAATTTGAAAAGCTTCATACATTTACTTGCTTGACGATCTATAACTGGATTTAACCCCCCAAATCCCTGTGTTCGATACTCTGGAATACTTGCTAATCTACGCCGATCCGTACACTGCGGGTTCGCTTGCTTTTATTCTAGTTTTATAAATTTAAAGCTTGATTGCACGCACGCTAAGTGGCGAACAAGTTTTTGGCGCCGTTGCCGGGTATTTGGTTTAGGCCGAATTCGGTTATCGGTTGTCAAGCTTGAGAGCTTCTCCCTTGTTATTTGATATCTTTTCAAGTGTATGCGCAGGTCTAGGAATAACGAAGACCTCTTACCTCTTGATCAAGAGCTTGAGAGGACTTTAAGAAGAAAGCGTAAGGAAAAGAAAATGGCTGAAGAAAGAGAACGTGATCTCCAATCGGAGTTAGCGGAAAAGGAAGCTCAACTCCAATGGAGTGAGAAGACTCGTAGAGAAGAAACGGATCGTCACCAAATGAAGGTTGATGATCTAACGGACATGATGTTCCAAATGAGGCTGGAAATAAACAACCTCAAGGAGAAAAAGAAAAGGAGGAGACCGGGAAGATCGGTTAGAGCCAACTCATCTAATGAGGATAGCGACTCCTCCATGCCACCGCTAGAGGAAATTGATCCCACGATCAATGTGAATCCATTCTATCCACGGCCAGCTGCAAATCACCGTGTCCCACCTAGGAATGCGAGGATCGAACGCGTGGATGAGGAGCCAAGAACTCTTGGCCAAAGGATGGATCCAACGCAGCAACCACGCCGCTTAGGTGTGAACTTTGATGTTGACGATGCACAAGGGTTTAGCTTCAACCCTCAAGTTATTACCATTGTTCGCCAAAACCAATTTGGTGGAACAAGCGCTGAATCTCCACATCAACATCTACAAAACTTTGAGATTATGATGGAAACAATGAAGCCCAAGAACGCAACTACCAACAGCTACAAACTCAAGCCTTTCTTCTTCTCCTTGAAGGGGAAAGCATTGTCTTGGTATCAAGCTCTTCCAAGTGGAAAGCTTGAGACATGGGAGGATCTTTCCGCAGAGTTCTTCACTAAGTTCTTTCCGCCATCTAAAACAGCGGTGCTAAGAGGTAAGATTAATGCATTTTCTATGAGATCTAACGAAAGTTTGTTTCAATCTTGGGAAAGATTTCAGGATTTGCTATTGGATTGCCCTCATCATGGCATATCCAAGCTTGCACTATTGGAGATATATTATAAGGGGCTAGATGTGGAGACACAATTCAAGCTCCGATCCCTCTCATGTGGTACATTCATGGACATGAGGGAAGATGACGCTTGGGACTTCATTGAGAAGCAAGCGCGAGTCATAGAGAAGTATTCTCATCGGAAAGTGGAGGGGAATCGTGTGGAGCAAGGAGAAAAGCTAACACATGAAGCTCAATCTCAAATCTTTTCTCTCAACAACGAGATTAAAGAGTTGAAAGAAGCCATCAAGACCAACTTTCCAAAGCAACAAGGAAAATATGTGGGTTATTTAGGCAACAACAATAACCACAACGGTGGTGAGAATACAAACCGCAACAACAACAACCGGAACAATTGGAACAACAACAACAACAACCGGAACAACAATTGGAACAACAATAGGGGTTCAAATAACAACAATTGGCGCTCCAATCAACAAAACTCCGGTAATTCTTATCCTTCCAATTCAAATTCACTAACTCCACCTTCCTCTTCTTCCACTCCTTTGAAAAGCCAGGGGCAAACATCTAATGGTGGAAGCACTTCGGGGAAGGAGAAGCCCGATCCCATGTTGGAAACGATTTTGGGGAAGCTTCAAGGGTTGGAGACTCGCATCATCAAGGTTGATAATCACATTACTAAGGTTGATAAAGCCCAAAAGGTTTTAGAAAACCAAATGTTCAGCCATGCGGAGGAAGTTCCTAGGAATCAAGGGAAACTTTCAGGAAAAACGGAGGACAGCCCAAAAGGAAGGGTGATGGCAATCACAACTAGGAGCGGGGTGACAACTACCGACCCGCAGCTCAAGTTTGTAGAAGTCCCCGTTGAGAAAGAGAAAGAAAAGGGGAAGGAGAAGGAAGACGTCTACGTTCCTCCTCCAACTTACAAACCTCCCCTACCGTTCCTGCAATCTAGAGCAAGAGCGCGTCTAGACAAGCAATTCGGTAAGTTTATAGAACTCATGAGCAAATTGCATATTAACATACCTTTCATTGATGCTATTGTAGGTATGCCGGCTTATGGCAAGTTCTTGAAAGAGATCCTCTCTAACAAAATAAAGTTAGAGGATTTTGGAGAGGTTAAGATGAGTTCGGATTGTTCGGATCTCATCAAGACCATGAAAGAGAAAATGTCCCCAAAGCTAAAGGATCCGGGGTCATTTTGTATTCCCATAGGAGTAGGAGATGTCACATATGATGGATTATGTGACTTGGGAGCAAGTGTGAGCATCATCCCACTTGCATTATGTAGGAAGATCGGTTTAGGCGACCCTAAACCGGTGAAGATGACGTTGTACATGGCGGATCGATCCATAACTCGCCCCGTCGGTATCGTTGAAGACGTCCCGGTCAAGCTAGGTAAATTCTATGTTCCTATAGATTTTGTTGTGCTTGACATTCCTGCAGATAGTCCGGTCCCGATCATTCTCGGAAGACCGTTTCTTGCAACATCCGGCTGCATAGTCGATTGCAAGAATGCTAGACTCGCCTTTGACATAGGAGAAGAGAAGGTAGAGTTCGTTGTTTCCACTCTAGTGAAGGAACCAATCTTTGATGAGGATATATTCAATATCCAAGATGAAGAAGGGTTGTCTAGAGAGGAGGTAAGTGCTATTCTCTTCAAAGATCCTTTGCAAAAGGTTATTACTATGAGTCTAATGGATGTAGGGGAAGAAGAGGAGTGCAATGAGGCAATTGAAGCCTTAAAAGCACAAGAAGAAGTGTGTGAAGAGGAGTTTGAGAAACTCCACGACGAGGCAGAGAACATACGAATCCACGGCCATACACTATATTCCACGGCCGTGGATTTCACCAACAAAAGCGTGGCTCACTCCAGAGGGTTACACGGTCGTGGAGAGAACAGAGCAACCGTATTTCCTTTCCACGCCCAAAACCACGGCCGTGGAGGATGCAGAAAGGCCGTAATTTTGGTTGATTCCGAAGGTAATTGTGTCTCTTCCTCAACTTCTTTTGATTCTTCTCCCATACCTTCTACACCCTTAGACACTTCTAAGGAAGCATCGGATACTCCTCAAGAACCATTGGAAACTCCGATAGTCATGGAACTAAAGCCACTTCCTACTCATCTAAGGTACGCATTTCTTGGACCTAATTCTACCTTTCCGGTTATTGTTAGTTCCGATTTAAGCATAGATGAACATAGTAAGCTCATGGTTGTCCTTAGGAAACATAGAAAAGTCTTAGGATATACTATAGAGGACTTAGTAGGAATGTAACCCTCCCTATGCATGCACAAGATATTAATGGAAGAGGACTTTAGGACTTCAAGCCAACCTCAAAGGCGGTTGAATCCGACCATGAAGGAGGTTGTCAAGAAGGAAATTCTTAAATTGCTTGATGCAGGTATCATCTACCCTATCTCCGATAGCAAGTGGGCGAGTCCGGTTCAAGTGGTCCCGAAGAAGGGAGGAATGATGGTCATCACCAACAAGAATAACGAACTCATTCCTACCCGAACCGTAACAGGATGGCGGATGTGCATCGACTACCGCAAGCTAAACAACGCGACAAGAAAGGACCACTTCCCACTACCCTTCATCGATCAAATGCTTGAAAGGTTATCACAACATTCGCACTTTTGCTATCTTGACGGTTATAATGGTTTCTTTCAGATTCCGATACGCCCGGATGATCAAGAGAAGACCACGTTCACGTGCCCGTGGGGTACGTTTGCCTATAGAAGGATGCCGTTCGGGCTTTGCAACGCCCCAGCCACCTTTCAAAGGTATATGATAGCTATCTTCTCCGAATACATAGAGGAAATCATGGAGGTCTTTATGGATGACTTCTCCGTTTATGGTTCCTCTTTTGACAATTGTCTTTCTAACCTTGCTCTTGTGTTACAAAGGTGTGAAGACACTAACCTAGTTCTTAATTGGGAGAAGTGTCAATTCATGGTGAAGGAAGGCATTGTTTTAGGACACTTAATCTCTAGTAGAGGGATTGAGGTGGATAGAGCTAAAATAGAGACTATAGAAAAGCTTCCTCCCCTAACTTCGGTGAAAGGGATAAGAAGTTTCCTAGGACATGTTGGATTCTATAGGCGCTTCATAAAAGATTTCTCTAAAATATCAAAACCGCTAACTAATCTATTGATGAAGGATGCAGTTTTTGAGTTTTCGCAGGAATGTTTAGATGCGTTCAATATGATTCGGGAAGCTCTAATTTCAGCCCCTATTATCCAACCTCCGGATTGGAATCTTCCCTTTGAGGTTATGTGCGATGCAAGTGACGTAGCTATAGGAGCTGTTCTTGGACAAAGAAAGGAAGGGCGAACCCATGCCATATACTACGCTAGCAAGATGCTAGATGAAGCGCAGCTCAACTACGCCACTACGGAAAAAGAATTTTTAGCCATTGTTTATGCAATTGACAAATTTCGCTCTTATCTTGTAGGTGCAAAGGTGATTGTGTACACGGATCATGCTGCAATCCGGTATCTCCTTGCAAAGAAGGATGCGAAGCCAAGGCAAATTAGATGGATTCTTCTCCTACAAGAATTCGATCTAGAGATCCGCGACAAGAAGGGTTCGGAAAATTCTGTCGCGGATCATTTGAGTCGCCTAACACATCTAGAGGACGACCATCTACCTATAGATGACTCCTTCCCGGACGAGCATTTACACATTATAGAGGAGTGCATCGATGTGATCTCCAAAGGTAATGAACCATGGTTTGCTGATTTTGTTAACTATTTGGTTTGTCAGGAAATATCGCCCGGATTGTCCTACGCACAAAGAAAGAAGTTCTTTAAGGATGTTCGGGAGTACTTTTGGAATGAACCTCTCCTCTTTAAGAGAGGTCCGGATGGCATTATTCGGCAATGTGTGCCGGAAGATGAGATGCAAAGTGTCATCCGCCATTGTCATTCACTACCATGTGGAGGACACGCTAGTTCGAACAAGACTAGCGCTAAGGCATTGCAATCTGGATTCTTTTGGCCTACACTATTTAAAGATGTGCAAACCTTTGTTTCCTGCTGCGATGCTTGTCAAAGAACAGGAAATATCTCTAGGAGAAACGAGATGCCTCTCAACAACATCCAAGAGGTGGAGATCTTTGACGTTTAGGGAGTAGACTTCATGGGACCATTCCCATCATCTTGTGGTAACCAATACATACTTTTAGCAGTTGATTATGTTTCAAGATGGGTTGAAGCGATTGCCTCTTCCACCAATGATGCCATGGTAGTGGCTAAGTTCTTTAACAAGACCATTTTCCCGCGATTTGGGACACCACGGACCATCATTAGTGATGGAGGCTCTCATTTCATTGCCCGGTGTTTTGAAGCTCTTCTAGCTAAGTATGGGGTGACTCACAAGATCGCCACCCCTTATCATCCACAAACTAGTGGACAAGTTGAGATCTCAAACCGGGAGATCAAAGGAATCCTAGAGAAGACGGTTTCAAGGACTAGGAAGGATTGGTCTTTGAAGCTAGATGACGCATTGTGGGCATACCGGACTGCGTACAAGACTCTCATCGGAACCACACCATACAACCTTGTGTATGGGAAGTCTTGTCACTTACCGGTAGAGTTGGAGCACAAGGCGTTTTGGGCAATCAAGTGGCTAAATTTCAGCATGAAGGAAGCGGGAGAAAAGCGTCTCTTGGACCTAAATGAGCTTGAAGAACTCCGCTTGAACGCCTATGAAAACGCCAAGATTTACAAAGAAAGAGTTAAGCGTTGGCATGATAAGCATATCATTCCAAAGGACTTCAAAGAAGGAGATCAAGTTCTCCTCTTCAATTCAAGGCTTCTTCTCTTTCCAGGTAAGCTTAAATCTCGTTGGACCGGACCTTTTCTAATCAAACGTATTTTCCCCCATGGTGCAGTTGAAGTATGGGGTGAAGCGGGCGGAAGCTTTAAGGTAAACGGTCAACGACTCAAGAAGTATACTCCGGAACTCCAAGCTGAAGAGTTCACGCCCACCGCACTCGAATAAGTGCGAATATGGTCTAGCTACGGACCTTAAACAAAGCGCTTCTTGGGAGGCAACCCAAGGTATTGCATTTTCGTTTTTGCTTTTGGTTCATAGTTTAGCTTAGTTTAGACGTTTTTGCTTTGTTTTGCCTTCGATACCTTTCGGTATGTTCGTGTTTTTGGATGTAGGAACAATGGAAAAGGAAAGGGGAAGAGAAAGTTTGAAGAAAAGTGACGAAACTTGGACTTTGGAGCATTACAGAGAGTTCCACGGCCTAAACCACGGCCGTGACAGCTACAGTGACCGTAATTTCCAAAAGCCTGAGAAAAATCACCAAAACCACGGTTCCGTACATTTCTACGGCCGTGGAACCCCCGACTGACCGTGATTTTCAAAAATTTTTACGGCCACTATATAAACCACTTTCCTTCACAAAACACATCTCACAAACCCAATTTCACACCCTAAACGCCGATTTGCTTCCCCTCACCTCAAATCTTCATTCGTTAATCGTTTTTAACGATTCTTTGGCCAAAACAGAAGCAAATCCGATCACCAACAAGATCCAAGCAACAATTCGAGCGGAAAATCACCGAGGAAAGCAGAATTCGGATTTAAAAATCCGAAAACCTAGGTTTTTTCGCTCTTCTCTATCTTTGTCGATTCGAACATGCATTTGCTAGAATTTGTAGGAATAATTGATTGCAATCGAAAGAGAATTAGTCTAGGATTGCTGTTGTGAAATTTGGTGAAATTCTGTTGAGGTTTGCGAAATTACGCCCAAAACCACGGTTCCTGGAGCTTCCATGGCCGTGGAATACTTAGAACAGACCGTGGTTTCTGCCAAAATATGGATTTTGTGAGGAGAGTGTCCGGTAGGAATAAGGACAAGAATAAGGACAAAGATAAGAGCAAGAAAAGGAAGGGCAACCCCTCTTCCTCTTCTAGAGCACCACCCCCTTCATCCCCTTCATCCCCTTCACCTCCATCATCACCATCATCACCTTCACCACCTCGCCCTAGGATCCCTACCATTCACGAGGATCATCTCGACGCCTTAGAGAGGATCCATAAGAGGACGGTCATAGGACCTAGATACCTACTGTTGGAGGAGTTAGAGCCTCTGCATGTCATAGGGGACATCACTTGGCTCTTGGATAGAGCCGGATTAGTCATCTTCTCCGTTATTCGGGAAGATGCATATGAGGAGATCACGAGGGAGTTTGTAGTCTCCTTTGAGCACAGCCATGTTGACAGGACAGTTTCTTTCCAGCTGATGGAAAGAAACTATGAGTTCTCCATCCGGGAATTTGGAGCCTTCTTTGGGTTCCATGAGACCTTCAATGGTCGTTTCCCCAGTGGCGTGTACGCCAAGGATTTCTGGGAAGAGATCGCGATGATCTACGCCAGCGAGGACCGCTGGCAGCCAACTGATACCAAGGCTAAGTTAATGTATCACTTAGCCTTGAAGATTGCTCACAAGGTACTTTCTGAGTGTCTCTTCCCTAGGACGGAGACACCTCAGAAGATCAAGACAGATGAGCTCTTTCTTCTCTATTGTATGCTATACGGTAGACCTGCTGACTGCGCCACTCTCTTAGCTGCTACCATGAGCAAGCTAAAGAATAAGAGGGCTGGCAACATTGGATATGGTGGGATAGTCACCCACCTTGCTAGGGCATTAGGGGTAGATTTCTCCACTTGCACACGTATTGCTGTTGTACCCCTAGGACTTCAGGCCCTTATGACTAGAGGCCTCATCTTCCCCACCCATAGAGGTCCACCATACGCTGCTATGTCATGGGAGAGTAGGACCGGGAGAGGCATTGAGTGGCTTCCTGAGTATTTCATTATGGTTGGACGCCATAACTGGAAGGCGACGTTCGCTGCCATGCATGCGAACAGATTGGTAGCCCCTCCCTACGTTCCACCACCACCAGTTGTAGAGGAGGAGGAGATGAGAGATGATTATGAGGGAGGAGGAGGAGCTGAGCAGGACTTTGGCACATTCCCGGATCAGCCGGACGCAGTTCCCGACATGCCTAGGCATTCCCCCCCGCCCTGCTAGAGCATCTAGCTCTTCCTCTCGCCGCGCTAGTGTGAGCGAGAGGCCTACTTGGATGGCTGACCCTCCTGCTTGGTATAGGACGCAGCCGGATTGGATGAGAGCTCCTCCACCATGGTCTACACAGCCGCCACCCGCACCAGCACCTTCAGATGCACCGGCGTGGTACAGCCAGCCGCCTGGCTGGTATGAGCAGTTGCCAGAGTGGGCTACCGACCTTTCCAGCAGGGTTGGAGCTTTGGAGATCCGCGCTGATGCTAGGGATGCACGTATGGATGACCTTGACCACATGATGAGGGACGTTTACCGCCAGCAGTTCGGGCGGTACTATGATCCCAGCTTCTCTCTGTTTCCGCCTCCACCGCAGTGATGACTTGTATGATCGACAGCTTTAGCCGCTCCACCACCGTTTTGTGAGTTCTTTTTCTTTCTTTCTTTTCTTCTTTTTCTTTTCTTTGAACATTAGGGACAATGTTTGTTCCAAGTATGGGGTGGGGTGTGACTAATAGTTTGTAATAACTCTTACTCACTTTGTATGCTTCTATTGAGACTATCTTGCATGTTTCATTTTATTGCTACACGTTTCATTATTGCTACACGTTTCATTATTGCATTGCATGAAAAAGCTTTTGAAAAACCCATAAAAATTGAAGAATTTTTGAAAATTTTGTGCTTCTAAGGATAGAGATGATTTCTATGATAATCACCACTTGTGAATTGAGTTTTGATGACAATCGCATGCTTAAACGAATAGTGAATTGAAAAGAAATTGAACGAGTTGATGATCCTTCTTTTGCAAATTTCATAATGTGATGAATGTTACTTAAATCATGTTGAGAAACTAAAGTTGAAATCACATAATAAGTTCTTATGCTTCCTTTTGAGATGATTAAGGCAATTCGATTTTCTTTCTTTTTTTTTTTGATCATTTAGCCCCTCATTGAAATAATGACCTCCTTTACCTATTCGGGAATTTGGAGGAGTTGAATGAAAAAGGCATGTTTGATGTGAGAGGGCCATGAAAGCAATACTTTGCATTCAAAGGAATAGAAAGAAATTATAGGTTTGGGGAAGTCAATCATGATGATGAGTAACTCGACACCATTCACATAGCCGGGTGTTTGTGTCTTGCCAAAGTCGGATTGAGCGATATTCCTAGCGGATTATGGTATGTGCGCTAAGGGTTTGAGGCATCTCATAAAATTGAGAAACGCCAATCTCCTAGGCTTCGGTTTTTGTGCACCTCTATCCATAACTCCAAAAGTAAAGTCGAAAAATGAAAAGAAAGAGCGAAGCTCTAAGTTGAAAGTGCTGCGGAAACCGCAAGAGAAGAAGAAAAGAGTAGTTATCCACTTTCCCGGATTCATGCACCACATTCCCTTTCCACATTCTAGACCTTGTTTGAAAGTCCTTAAGATCAAAAGAATGTTATATGACTTGGTGATCTAAATGGAAGTTTCTTATGATTGATTTTGATAATGTTTGAAGGTTATGATGTTTACATGGAAGTTTGATTGATTCATGAGCTTTCTTTACTCTTTACTCTTTGATTATGTGTATGAAAGTCTTATAAACGAATGAAGCAATATTTGAGAATGATCTATTGATTAGAAGGCACATTCATCCAAAAGAAGTTTTGCTTTGAGAAGGTACACATATTTCATCCTAACTTGAGTTTTAAAGTTTTGAAAGACCTTGCTTAGGGACAAGCAAGTGGCAAGTATGGGGTTATTTGTTAGCATGAAATATTGTGATATTTTAGGCACGTTTTCTAAGTGTATTTCATTCATATTGGTAGTCATTGATAAAGAATTGAAGTGTTTGTAAGTTAGTTTATCTATTTTGTCGATATAGAGGTCTACATAAGCTTTGTGTTGATTGTAGGCAATTTAGAGCTAATTCCGAACGGATTGAGAGAGAATGGAGTTTGATTGAGCATGTCCAAGGATTGAGGACATCTCTAGGAGCTAAGGAAGGTGCTAACTTGAAGAATAGCACGAGGCTAAGGAAAATCACGATCTACCTCTAAATCACGCTCTAAAATACGGCCGTACTAGATTCCACGTTCAAGTAACCTTGGCAAGAGAAGCGTGGTGCATTCCAGCAACTTACACGGCCGTGGAGGGTTGTGACAAACCGTGACCCAAATCCACGCTCTAAATTACGGGCGTGGAACCCTTCCACGACCGTGATCTTGGCGATCTTTTACGCAACACTTTGAAGCCATGATCTTTTACGCAATGGGCCGGGCCAATATTTTATCTTACACTATAAAAGGACGGAAGAAGAGAGATTCCGTCACCTTCGCTTAGACTTTGCCTATGCTTATTGCACGTGCCTAGGGTTTCAAGTTGGACGTGTAGAGATTGCTATTTCGCAAACGGAGAATTGCGAAGAGTTGAAGATTTGGAAGATTGTTCGTAAGGAGATTTCATCTTTATCCTTAGGTTTGATTAGAAGACGGATTGACATCCCGTTCTTCGCTCTTATCTAAGATTGTGATTGTCTGTGTTATTTTGAGTCTACTTGCATCATTGTTCTTGATTTGTGGATTTGAGATTGGCTTGAGAGTTATTCAAGGTTTTCGGAAGTTTTCATCTTTCATTCTTTTAAATCTTGAATTTGATATCAATATGACTGTTGTTGGCTAAAACCCTTTAGCAATTCTAAGGTGAAGGGTTGATAGTTGTGGCTTAGATGATGATAGATCGGTCGTAAACAGATTGGACCCTGAGAGTTAGAGAGAATCGCCGACGAACCTAATCCACGGTCTATTCTTGAGCTTCCACGGCCGTGGAACTCAAGAACTACCCGTAATTTTGTGTTAGTTTACGAACTTGCTTTTACTTTAATCCAAAGTTAAAGATTTGCTTTAACTTAGTCTTGGCTTGCCTTTTCTAGGTGGTAGTGAAGCCTCAACAACCTCTACCTCGATTCTGAGTGTCACAACCTTAATCGGTTTAGTTAGTCTTGATCCTTGGATTACAAGTTTGGGTATTTGACGTTAATTCTTACCTTTAGATTTTTTCTATATTGAAGCCTCAACAACCTTTATAGAGAGTGTCTTTTAGGTGGGTCATATAAGGTTTTTGGAACTTCACCGTACGATTACCTTACATTCGTATACCTTTGCATACCTCAACTCTGTCCTTATATCTTTAGTATATCTTGAATCGATTACCACTGCTGGATTCCTAGATCTTTAGGATTGTTGTTTTCCCAATAATTTGAAAAGCTTCATACATTTACTTGCTTGACGATCTATAACTGGATTTAACCCCCCAAATCCCTGTGTTCGATACTCTGGAATACTTGCTAATCTACGCCGATCCGTACACTGCGGGTTCGCTTGCTTTTATTCTAGTTTTATAAATTTAAAGCTTGATTGCACGCACGCTAAGTGGCGAACAATACACTAGATCTCTGAAGTTGTTCATGGTGGCAAACACTTCTGCAAAGTGTGTTGGTCATCTCTTGTAAAATGGAGAAGATGGAGAACAAAAGCTTATCACAACATTACTCAAGCAATATAGGCTTCAAAACATTGCACAATCATCCTTGACAAACTCCAACAATTTAGTTTGGGAATATCGTAAGAGAATGTACTTACCAAATTCTATGTATCTTTTTTTTCTTATCAACAGACATATTAAAATTTGAGAGGTTTGATACCTGGTGTCAAACCTCTCAAATTATAAAGGAAATCATTAGCTGTTAAAAAAGTATATTCTCCACTAAATGGCACCTTTGAACACCTTAACACCTATTGGTATACCGCCAAAGAAGGAAGCTGACTTCACACAAGCTGACTTGAATAGTGTGTCAAACAACTACAAAGCTATGAATCTACTCTACTGTGGATTAGATGCAAATGAATTCAAACGCATCTTGATAACACGATTTATGACTTAGGTTTAGGTACTCATTTAGATAGCTTTTCCGCTCATTCGTGCATGGTTTAGCACTAGTTCACGACGTTTGCACTCAATTCACGTATTTTGTCGAGATAGACGTCTACACGGACTTTTGCATGCTTTGTAGGTATTTTGGGAGATTTAGGAGCTTAATTGATACATTTGAGGATCGTTCCTCAAGATGACACACCTTCGGACTCATTAGGATGCAAGCTAGGGGCTAAGGAGGACACTTGGGACCTTGTTGGTGCATGCCATGCACCAATTCATGGCTTGATGATCCATATAGTGCAGGAACACCAAAACCACGGTCACTGGAAGAACCACGCCCATGGAAATGGGCCGTGGTTTTTGCCAGACGGTTGTGACAGTTGTGCCACGATCTTCATGGCCGACTCTTGCAAATTTGTAGTATAAAAGGTGGTCCTACAAGGCTGAAAGGGACATCCACTCTCACTCCCATTCTCTCCCACACTCTCAACAAGAAGATTCTCTCAATTGGAAGCTTGGATTGGAGCTACCATTGGAGGAGAAGAAAAGCTCCATTGGAGAAGAAGAGAAGAACACACCATTGTTAGTCCTTGATAGATTTTAGAGTGAAGATTATCGGAATCGTTTTCTAGGGTTGTAAGAATCGATTGAACCTTCTTTTGAAGGGTTGTGAGTCTTTCTAATCTCATATTCAGCTTGGTTTTACTAGTTACTTGTTCATCTCTTTCTCTTCTTTTTCTTGCAAATGGATGCCATGATTTTGTGCTTGTTGATTTCGATTATGATGATGTATGTTGTAGGCTAAATAGATGTGATTTTAGGGTAAGGAAAGGATGGTTATGGCTTGGACTATGATAGAATAGACTTAAATGTATGCTTGGATGATTCGTTTGACTGAATCTAGTCACTGTTAGAAACCACGGTTTGTTCTAGACAAACCACGGTTGTGGACCTTGATGAACACTCCGTGTTTTTGATCAACTTGCTTGTAATGATAAATCCAAGTGTTAGGTTGTTAGATTGTTGAAATCCTAGTGTTTGTTGAGCTAAATCTATCCTAGGGTGACCTAGTGTTAGCAACTAAGTGTTAGAAGAGACCTACCCGGTGATTCTTACTCTTAGATACCGAAGATGACGAACCCTAGGTAGTAGTGAGCCTCACAAGCCGCTATTGGACTGAGTGTGCTAGGATAGGTGTTTAGGACTTGCCTTTTCGAGACTTACCCGGTAAGAAGAGGTTAGACCCCTAGATAACCATCCGGTTCGTGTAGAATTCCTATCCTTAGGCTCTTTGAGACTTACCCGGTGATGAGACCTTAGGAATGGACTAGTGGACCATGAGACCTACCCGGTGATTGATCCCAATCTAGAAACACTTACTCCCAACATACCATAGTTAATCCGAGGAATAATTAGATAGCTTGAGTCCTATGCCATAACCGGAATTTCCAACCCCTAGAATCCGCTCTTCTCTCTTTGATCTCATATTTCGTGTTTAGCTTGTTTGTTTGTGTTGATTTGTTAGCTTAGTTGATTGTTTATTTTGCATGATTTGTGATCTTTGATTGATCACCTAAAAACCAAACCAAAAATATCGAGATTTTCATTTCTTTATTTCTTTCTCTTTTCTTAGCCTAGATCTTCACTAAACTTAGTCACTAATCGATTCAATCTCACCTCAGTCTTTGTGTTCGACCTCGGAATACTATCCGTACTACAAAACGTCCCGTACACTGCGGGTTCTCTAGGAGTTAGGAGAAATATAACAAGTATAAATTTAAGGCTTTTTGCGTGACACGTTCTTAGCATTTATGGGACAAACTCGTTGTCACATACGAAGGAACAACAAGTTTGTCATGAATATGCTGTAGGACAATCCTATCAAAATACCCCATACTTGTATCTTGTAAATAACTAATTGATTAGATCTACAACGAGTTTGTCCTAACTTTTACATATATTCCACTAGCTTGAGAGATAGTTGAATGTTTGATTTTAGCCGGATCTTTGTAAACTCAGAAAATCATTCTTAGATGAATCCTGTCATACCCAAAAAAAAAATGTAAAATGGCATTATCAATGAAGATAACCCTAAATGTTTATGACATATCCTTGGATTGCATAAAAAAGGATCGGGAGTTTTCATGTCGTGTTGGTCTTCATAGATGATATCCTCAATTTTTTCGGACTCAATGGTGACGTAATTCAGTTGAGTCTCATCTAGCGTCTTGCTAGAATAATAGATGGCGTAGGTCCGGCAACCTTCTTCTGTCCAAGAATTGCGCCTACCGCCACATTGCTTGCATCACACATAAGTTCAAAGGGAAAATCCCAATCAGGAGGTTGAATGATGGGAGCAGATATCAATGCTTCCTTTAACCTGTAAAAAAACATCTAGAAATTCCTGCGAAAACTAAAAAAACGCACGATAATCTCAACTTAATATGTGTATATATTGCTGAAAATTACCTTCTTAATATTTGATTGCGGCTTTGATACCCAATCTAGCCAAATATGTGAACTTACACTTCCGATAATGATATTGTCAAATAAGGAGTTGAATTTTTTCCAACTAAAGACTACGAAGAAGAGAAACATACAAAATAAGACCTCCGGATAAACATTATCTCAAGAATGACACGGTTTTTATCTGTTACTCGAGCTTGGTGTTTCTTCGAGGCTCAAGTTAGATTTTAAACTAATCCTCATAGAGTGCTTCATTCAAATCAATTAAGGTCATCCTTCTCTGTAATAAAAAGTAGATCTCCATCTCAAACACTTTCCTTCAATCTTCCAATAACCGGTTCTTATTGGGATATACTACTTCAAAAGCATAACATAGTCAATTATCATATTTCCAATACATAATCACCTGTATCCCACAAAGATAATACTAAGTGAACAAAACGGATAGAAACGGCAAGTTACTGGCTCAATCTATTATATGATTGCTTCTTTAGACCCGAGCTAGTGCGATAATATTAATTTAGTGATCCACCCCAAACATGGAGATCATTCTCCTTAGATCATCAACTATGTGCAAACAAGCAAGATCCTCGATATCAATGTACCGAGGAGCTATAACCTGACGGGAGCAAATGCGGTCATACTTTTCTTGTAGGCTAGAGTGAATAATGGGTACTTGCGGAGGTGGAGGGGGTGGAGGGGAAGGCTGTCTAGCATTATTATAGAATTGAGAGTTTGATTTGCATAGTCATCAAAATATTATAATTCTATCAAATGGTGACCCCATGGGATTAGTACTATTACATGCAATCCATGGTTTATATGGACCAATGTTGCGTTTACTGTTAGTAATTTGACATGGATATGACGATTGATGAATATTTCATCAATCGCCATATCCATGAAGTGGTGGTCTTCAGTAAGCGGAGCATCCTAGGCCAGTTGAAGAAAAGCCCTAAAGATAGAATAGATCATTTTAGTCCGGTTAATCGACCCTTTGATGTTGGTGCAGGAATAAGAAACTATCTCAAGCAATACATATAATCTATCTCTGAAGTTGAATGTATAGACGAAGTTGAAGGTAAATATACCTTCAACTTCGCGAAGGATATAGTCTTCTCCGATCTATAGCTTGTCAATAGATCGGATTACTGATTCGAGTCATCTTGATAACACAAAAGTAGTTGCTTGTGTGACTCAACATGTGAAATGACATATTCACATACCAGAATTCTCCGGTGTTAATGACTTCATTAAGTTTGTCCAACTAATGAGGTGCACTTTTAGATAGTTTTATTCTAAAATCCGTAGTAGTAATTCAAATAGAGTCACTCTGCCCTTGCCGCCTTAGATCCGCCAGGAGCGACGCCGGAGAAGAGTCCCGATCACCCGGACCGCCCGCATCTCCGCCTGCCTTGCCTCAGCCGCCTTCAACAGTGGGTTCAGAAATCCTATTTCTTAAATTCAAAATGGGACCCCTCTTTTTGGTTAATTACAATTATGGCCCATGTTTTGTATTTGCATTCTCTACCCATAATTTTTGGATGTAGCAATTATGTCCCTGCTTATATATAATTGTAGTTTTGACCCTATGTTTTGGAAATGTGCAAAATTGCCCTTATGAGTAAATTACTGATTTGGCCCAAAACTTATTTTGGAAAATTGCCGAGTTTTGAGAGTTTCATTGTTGCCGGAAAAGTTGATTCAGATTTCGATCCATGTCTATAAATTGTATGGATTTCCCCGGAAAATGTTTTTGCGAGTTTTATCCTTGTTTTAAAAGCGGGGTTTCCTTAGATTTTGAATGCGTTATATCTTCCTTTCAAATTTAGCATTTAATAAATTTGCTTAGCATTGGTTTCAGGTCCGGAAGCACCCGATTAAGGCCAACAAATCCATACTCAACATCCGTAGATCGTCTTACGCCTTTGACCTCGTGTGAGTACCTTCTTCCTCGATCTAGTTATGTGTAGTGGTAGAATCATGCTAGGTTGGATCTAGCATAACTTAGAATGAATGCCAAGTAGTGCCTTGAAACCTTAGTTGAGTATTTGAGGATGGTTTGAACGTTCTAATGATTGAGGTGTGTATGTTATCATGTGAGCGTTGTTGAGGTTATGAGTATGTGTTTGTTGAGATTGTGGAGTTAGGATGCAAGTATCCTAGCATGTGGTTATAGTTGAGATCTTGGAACCGGGTAAGAGAGTTTGCAATTAGACAAAATCTATTATAGGATCCATTGACAGGGAATGACACTCGTAGCAGATGAGACGATGCATACTCATGTTTGGTTGATGCAAACATGGCTCATAGCAATGGGCGGGTGACCACCCAATGTTATACTCACTGACCAGAACAATTCCCTTCAAGAGACTTTAGATTGGAATGTAACCACTTAACATTAAAGTTTACAATAGCTATTGCATCTTCAGTGCCTCGTTTGATGATATATAGCTTCAGTCATACTCTGTCGGACTTAATGACTTCATTCCAAGCAAAATACAACAACAACCATTTCTAATAAGAGGTCATGAATAGAAGGATGCAACACATGTAAAATTTGTCACATATTAAGTTTGATACCACAGAAGTCCGGTTATTATCTTAATTATATATATGATTCAAAGTTGTATATATGAACAATACTTCCCCGAGTCATTAGTAAGACGTAATTCAGGGTTTCTGGGTTTTCGGGTATTTGGTTTCCGGGTTCTTATTCCAAGTTTCAAGTTTCAAGGCTTCAGGTTTTCGCGGTTTACCTTTTCTAGGTAGTAGTGAGACTCAACACCCTCTACTTGACACTAGAAGGAGTTCTCCGAGGGTACACCTGCACGAGATCGTTGTCAACAAGTGGAAAGGAGATAATTTTACATGATAAGATACAAGCAAAAGAAGTGGATTTATTTTTGATCTCAGTAAAAGTGACCGATCTAAACTCAAGGTCAAAGCTGATGAACAACTATACTTACTTATTTTGAGAATCAACTGTTATATGAAAACTCCACCGGGTTACTTGAAACACATAGTCAATAAGACGTAATCCACCAAAACTTGAACTGTATTTGTTCTCCTAATTAGATAGTGGCATGTAGAGTGTCATTATTTACTTGTCACAAAGATTAAATCTGGGTGCAGGAAGGGAAATCAGTAGCTATGGACATCGGTACAGATATTTTGCCTCCCGGTGTATAACTTGGACATACATTTGCCTTCTCAACCGTCTGTCATCATCAATGAAGTTACCATTGAGTCCGGAATGGAGAAGATTTGTTGACATTACAGTACACCGGTGGAGGGATCAACAAAACCAACAATGAGTTGGAAGTACTTGCCATTTGCAAAGGTTCACCCCCTAAGTAAGGTGTACTCATCTACCTTAGGGTTATCTCGTAGCAGGAAGGCCTTGCCGTTGCCTGCCGCCGCCCTCGCCTTCTCGCTTCTGGTGTGCGCTCTGTTGCGAGGAAGAAGAAGAACCCTTTTGGGTTATTATGACACATATACTAAGTATGAAGTTTTAATCTGGCTAGAGTTATATTTGAACTTGATGCAATAGCTTCCATTTTTTATGTTTGGGGAGGTGCACAAACATATTACCTACTTGTACCTTACCAACGTGCAAGTAATGTCAAAATTACATTTTCAACAACGACGTTGTTAAACCTTGAGATTAGGGTACCAAATTTGCTATTAAGATAGAGTTATAAAAAAGTCATGCAATCTCGATAGTGAACCACGAGTCTAACCATAGTTGTTTGTACCTCGATTTTCTCGGATCATAATCCAAATTAAATGTGTTTGGTTGACAAATCAAAGTGGGTATTTGCCCTGAATCAAACAATTAACATGTCCTTTGATGTAAAAGTGTATATTAAAAGTTGACTATACAAATTAGTGCTTGGATTGCTTCTCCCACCAAACAAGGTGTTATTCTGCTTTTGATCGTACATGTGTATTATATTTACTCGTCATGTTTGTCTCGAGTGGAATATCTATGATAACTAATTGGTGTCTTTCAAAACAACCTTCCTACTGTTTGAAGAAACAGTGGGTCCGACACAAGTCGTCAGTAACATACAAAGGATCATCAAACTCGAAGTAGTTGTGTGAAATACCATATTTTGCACAAAACAAATCAAACTTTAGTTAATCAAATTCTCTACCATGATCGCTTCTTATCAAAACAATAGGTAGGTTTTTCAAAGTTTGCAACTCCTTACACAATTTTGAAAACTCAAACAAAGCTTCAGATTTTTCCCGTAAGAATGAGATTCATGTAAAACGAGAAAAATCATCCACAATGACAAGGATGTACTGTTTATCCTTGGGAGATTTGACACGCATAGGACCACATAAATCCATATGTAAAAGTTCAATGGGTCGAGAAGAACTTACAACCTTTTTTGGTTTGAATGAACCTCTTGTTTGTTTACCTTGTGTACAAGTCTTACATAGTTCATTTACCTTGAAGTTTAGGTTTGGCAATGCACGTATCAAATCCTTTGAACGATACCGACAAAGCCTTCTTCAACCCTAGCGTGCCGAAATTGAGATCAACTTTGATAATGTGTATTCCTTTGAACGATGTAAGGCTTAATACAAAAATCCATTTTCATCTTCAACCTGCAATTAAAAGCTTATTTGATATCAATTTGCACAAGGAATTGAATATTCAGAACAAAAAAAAATATCAATATCATATCAGATTACAGTTAAAAGATCCTTTGAAGGCAAATATTGCAGAAAATGTTGGAACATTTGTTTCAAGTATACAATGAAATCGGTTTAAATCCACCTTGCAACGTAATAAGTGACACGCTTTGCAGTCTGAAAGGTTGTGTGTACATTCTTTGGTTGGACGTGCATATCGACGTCCATAGATTCATTTCGGTTGGGAATCCCTCGTGTCATGAATAGAAGGTAGCCAAAACCCTTGGGGTTTTGGCTACAGTGTACATGGCCTTCAATCATGTCGAAAATTGAACTCCATTGAGTTCAATTCAGTTGGGGAAAAAAATATAACATAGTATCTCCATCCCGGGTATGAAATTATCTATGACTAGTCATGCACCGTATCTACATTTTTGTCATGAAAATGCTCATGTTATATTTGATGTAACACTATTTCTTTTTAGCCATGATCATATCATGAAGTTGTAGCATTGACTTCGTTTAAGGTTGGATGGTGGGTTAAAAACGTTTAGATACACATATATCATCAAATTGCCCTCTGTCTCATCCATACTATATAGATTTTTCTGTCTATGGTTCTTCTGTTATACAATTTTCTTACAAATATTTGGAGATTTATATAAATGTTTTTTTCTCTTTGGTGATTAGCAAAGCAATGTATTTATACATTCATAATAGTTTAGTAACACCTTGTGCTAATATTTTCATATAGTAGTTAGTTGTGCAGCTGGCCTAAGATGATGTAGGACCATCACATGGAAGATATCAAGGTCCCATTACTAGAGCAAGAGCTAAGGAGATCCAAGAAGTTACATCAAGGGAAGTGCTATTGCTTGACACAATGCGTGAACCATTTAATTTCCATACATCATGTGTTAATCTTTTGGTGAATGTATGAGCAAGCGAACCAAGCAAGGAGACCATGCCGACGTGCTCACTTCCCATGCAGCTCGAGGAGACCATGCAGACGTTGCTCACGTCCAATGCAGCCCAAGAGGGGAGGTTGTTGCTCACGTCCAATGCAGCCCAAAAGGGGAGGCTGTTGCTCACATCCAATGCAGCCCAAGAGGGGAGGCAGCTGCTCACGTCCAAGGCAGCCCAAGAGGATAGCAAGCTGCTCACGTTCAAGGAGGCCCAAGAGAGTAACCAGCTCCCTCATTTGGATCATCATTTGGGCTCTTAAAACCATCCAAATCACTCATGGATCTGTTGAACAATTCAGCCCATTCGGATAGTCCATTTGGCTCTTAAAAAACGTCTAGCTCACTCCAAGGATATGCTTGAATAAGCCAGCCTATTTTTATGCTGAAATAGTTGTTTGTTAAGTTGTTAGCTACATTAGAGGAAGCTCTCTTATTACCACCTTCCCACTAATGTTTTAGTTTTCTTTTCTTTATTTTTGTCTAGATAAAAGAGTCTATATATAGCCTCTTTTAGCTGCTGAATAGGTACGTTAATTTCCATTGCTTAGAATTACATTTGTAATCATTCACAAAATCAATCAAAGAACAAGAGAGTTTTTGGTTGGCATTACTGTTGTTTGCTTGGCTGAGCTAGTTCGTGTCAACCGCCTTCAGATTGGTGCTTCGAGCCTTCACGAGTCCCTCTTTGTGCTAGTCCAGCCGGAGCTAGTGTAAAGTTGTATTGGAGACGGGTCTAGGGCATTCACGAAGTGGGGTTTTGGCTCTTCAGCCTTGGTTCCTTTCGTTGACTCTCTTTGGTTCTTCTCTACACCTTCCTGCGTCCATTTACCATCTACATTTCATTCCGCATCTGGATTCGCCTCATTCAGCCGGATTCGGGATCATTGTACCTAGATCGACTCATTCACGGAATAATACCGTATCAGTTGGTATCAGAGCTCAGTTGGTACAATTGATCACTCCTTTCTTCTTTGTTAACCTATTGCTTATCCAATTGAGGTTTAACTTGTGCTTGAAGTGTTCAAAATCAAAAACCAAGGGTTCTTAGTGCCGGACAACATCTTGAGGAGAGGTAAACACAAAACAAAAATAAGAAGAGCTCAACGCTGCATACACATTTCGGTAACCCTCTCTCCAATCAAATTCGGTTACCTTCTCTCCTACAAATCTTTGACAAAGTCTAAGAGACCTTTCAAAAAAAAAAAAACAAAAACAAAAGAACAATGCAAACCGGCTGGCCTTCTATTAATCGACATCAAGCACAAGAAAACCCCCTCAAAACGCCATTCTAATCACAAATCACCATACCTACACCAACCCAACGGTCAATACTCCAATTAGGGGTGTCTTGATTCATCTCCGACACTAACACCAGTTTCAGCAGTTCTAGTTCTAAAGGGTTGCTAAGAAGGTTCGGAAATCGTGATCTTAAGGTGTTGGATCCTTACAACTCGAGCCACCAGCTAGGCAATACCAACGAGAGAGTGAGCGATACACAAGTGAGATCTTTGCTTTTCTAACCTAACCGGTTCTTTGTTTGTTACTTGAGCATGTCCAGGTCCCTAAGTCCCAACAAGTCTAGTAGCGAGACCGTCACGCCTGAGATGATCAGTCTATTGAAACAATTGTCCGATTCCGTAGCTAACCTATCCAAACGAGTGGAGTCTATGGAAGCACGAACACCACCAGCAGGGATGCCACCTTTGAGAACCAACTACGAGTTTGGCGGTCCTTCACACATTACTAGAGAGCCGGATCAGCCGGATCAAGGTAATTTACAGTCCAACGACCTCCCTAATGCTTCTAACATGCCACCATTTGTTGATAACTTTCAGCGACGGAATGAAGCTCCTTTTGAGGACCATACTTGGGAAGGTTACAATCGATCATTCCAACAGCCAAGGCAAGGACGAGAACGTGATAATCTGCGGCCCTATCAAGAGCAAGATGGACTCGGCAAAGTCAAAATCAAAATTCCCGTCTTTGAAGGAAAGTGTGATCCCGACGTCTACACGGAGTGGGAAACTAAAGTTGAGCAGATCTGGTTGTGTCACAACTTCAGCGAGCCTAGGAAGGTTCAGCTAGCCGCTATTGAGTTCCAAGGCTATGCTTTGGTATGGTGGGATCACGTAGTCAAAGAAAGAGTTCAAACATTGGATCCCCAAATCACCACATGGGAGCATATGAAGGCACTAATGAGGTCCCGGTTCGTTCCACCTCACTATACCCCAGAGCTTCGACAACTGCTGGAAAATTTGAGACAAGGCTCACTTAGCGCTGAGGAAGCCTATACGAATATGCAAGTTGCTATGGTGAAGGCCAACGTTCTAGAGGATGAAGAAAACACTATGGCTAGGTACCTTCGTATTCTGAATTCTAATTTGGCTAATGAAGTTGATATGTATCCATACAGCACCATGGAGCAATTACTACACTTGGCCATTAAGGTGGAAAGGAAGACTAAGGTGCGAAACCGGGAATACAAGCCACCTCATGGGGCGCCCAACGCTTGGAAAGCACAAGGGAGCCGGCTGCCTAACCACAACAAGGATCAAGGAGGCCGGAAGGAAGAGAGAAAGTCGGCACCGATGGGCCAAGCAGGGCAAAGAAGGTCTTCTACACCGTCCACTACACCACGATCCTTGAATGAGCCTTCAAGTGATCATCGAGGGAGTACTCCTATCTCTAACTCTAGAACTAGGGACATTGTGTGTTTTAAATGCCAAGGTAGAGGTCACATGAGTAGAGAATGTCCTAATAGACGCACTTTGATCATAAATCATCTAGGAGAGTATGAGAGTGAGGATGATGTGGAATTAGATGATGAAAATGCATTAATTGATGACAATGAACAAAATGAGAATGATGATTGCATTGAGTATGAACAAGGTGAATCTTTGATAGCTAGGAGAACTTTGCATGTCCAACTAGCACCTTGTGAGGATAACCAACGTGAAAATCTGTTTCATACTAGGTGTAGTATTAAAGGAAAAGTGTGTAATGTGATAATTGATGGAGGAAGTTGTTGCAACATAGCTAGCACTGAAATGGTAAACAAATTACAACTCCTTACATTTTATCACCCTAGGCCATATAAACTACATTGGATGAATGAGTGTGGAGAACTTAAGGTCAATAAGCAAACTAAGGTCAATATAACATTAGGATCATATGAAGATGTTATTACATGTGATGTTGTGCCTATGAATGCTTGTCACTTGTTGCTTGGCCGTCCATGGCAATATGATAGGAAAGTTATTCATGATGGGTTTTCTAATAAATATAGCTTTGAGTATAAAGGTAAAACTTTAACACTTAAACCTATGACACCTTTACAAATAGCCGAGTACTATGAGAACAAGAGGGTAGAGCAAAGAACCCCTCCCAAGCCTAAGATCACACGACCTAAGAGTAAGGAGAACAAAACCCATCAAACACTGTTAGGACAACCAACAAGTAGCTATCTTGAGTCTAGGAATGAATATGTCACTAATTATGCTTCTACGGATGTGCTAATGATGAGTTTGTGTAAATCTCTAGTGAATGTGCCTCATGACTCTACGATTCCACTTCCTAGTTCTATCCAGGGGCTGTTAGACGAGTTTAGGGACGTTTTTCCTGAGGAGATTCCAGCCGGCTTGCCGCCCATTAGGGGCATTGAACACCAAATAGATTTAATACCCGGAGCCACTCTTCCCAATAGGCCCGCCTATAGGATGAACCCTACGGAAGCCCAGGAAATTCAGAACCAAGTTCAAGCCTTGCTAGATAAGGGCTATGTTCGGGAAAGCCTTAGTCCTTGTGCCGTTCCCGTCCTGCTAGTACCCAAGAAGGATAATACTTGGAGAATGTGTATTGATTGTAGAGCAATCAATTACATTACTATCATGTATAGACACCCGATTCCCCGTTTAGATGACATGCTTGATGAGTTACATGGAGCTACAATTTTCACTAAGATTGACCTTAGGAGTGGCTACCATCAAATTAGAATGAGGGAAGGGGATGAATGGAAAACAACTTTTAAAACCAAATTTGGTCTCTATGAGTGGCTAGTAATGCCTTTTGGCTTAACTAACGCTCCTAGTACCTTCATGAGATTAATAAATCATATTTTGGGACCTTATATTGGTTTATTTGTTGTAGTCTACTTTGATGACATTCTTATCTATAGTAAGACTTTAAAAGAGCATGAAAATCATTTGAGAGATGTGCTTGCTACATTGCGTATAGAATACTTGTATGCTAATATTCAAATATGTGATTTCAATACTAACCGAGTGATTTTTCTTGGTTTTGTAGTAAGTGCCAATGGTTTGCAAGTGGATGAGGACAAGGTGAAGGCAATCAATGAATGGCCCATTCCTAGGTCGGTTGGCGACGTGAGGAGTTTCCATGGCCTAGCTATATTCTATAGAAGATTTGTGAGAGATTTTAGTACTATTGCAGCACCACTCACGGCTTTGACCAAAAAGAAGGTTCCTTTTGAGTGGAATGAACGGCAGGAAAGAGCCTTTGAAGAGCTCAAGAGACGCCTCACCCATGCACCACTACTCGCTCTACCGGACTTCACTAAACCCTTTGAGGTTGAATGCGACGCGTCCGGTATTGGTATTGGCGGTGTCCTTATGCAAGAAGGTAAGCCTCTAGCTTTCTTTAGTGAAAAATTGAAGGGTGCATGCTTAAACTATTCCACTTATGACAAAGAATTGTATGCCTTGTTTAGAGTACTCAAAACATGGCAACATTACCTTTGGCCTCAAGAGTTTGTTTTGAAAACCGATCATGATTCACTTAGACACTTTAGGAGCCAAGATAAGCTAGATAGGCGGCATGGTAGGTGGATGGAGTTCATCGAAACCTTTCCTTACATTATCAAGTATAAGAAAGGAAAGGATAATGTCGTAGCGGATGCATTGTCTAGGAGATACACCTTAATCACCACCTTGGATTTTAGGATGTTAGGTTTTACTTACATTAAAGAATTATATGTGGATGATGCTGAATTTGGGAAGATATTTCATAGATGCACTACTCAAGGCCCTTATGATAAGTATTTTATGTTTGAAGGTTTCTTGTTTAAAGTGGATAAGATTTGCATACCTAGATGTTCACTTAGGATCTTATTGGTGGAAGAAGCCCATAAAGGAGGTTTAATGGGGCATTTTGGAAGGGACAAAACTTATCACATGTTGCAAACTCACTTTTATTAGCCTCATATGTTAAGGGATGTAGAACACATGCTGAAAAGGTGCATTGAATGTCTTAAGGCCAAAGCTAGGGTACAACCCCACGGGCTGTATACACCCTTACCAACGCCTAATGGCCCTTGGGAAGATATAAGTATGGATTTCATTGTTGAACTACCTAGGACTAAGAAAGGAAGAGATTCCATTTTTGTGGTAGTAGATAGATTCTCTAAAATGGCACATTTTATTCCATGTCATAAAACTGATGATGCATATAATGTTGCTAATCTTTTCTTTAAGGAAATAGTGAGATTGCATGGAATACCTAAAACTATTGTTAGTGATAAGGATGTCAAGTTTTTGAGTTTCTTTTGGAAAACGCTTTGGTGAAAAATGGGCACTAGATTACTATTCTCGACCTCTAGTCATCCCCAAACAGATGGGCAAACGGAAGTCACCAATAGGACCCTAACGACCCTCCTTAGAACCATGTTGAAAGATAACTTAAAAGAATGGGAAGACATGTTACCACATATTGAGTTTGCTTATAATCGCACCATGCATTCTTCCACTTCGTTATCACCTTTCAAATGTGTTTATGGATTTAACCCTTTAACTCCTTTGGACTTATTACCGATTCCTCGAAAGGATCGAGTAGCTTTTGATTCTTTGGAACAGGCGGACTACATTAAGGAACTTCATGCTAAGACCAAGGCTGCACTTGATAAGAAGGGCGTTGAAACTGCAGCTTGGAATAACAAAGGACGTCAGAAGATGGTTTTCCAGCCCGGCGACTTAGTTTGGTTACATCTAAGGAAATAGCAGTTTCCGACAAAACGCCATTCCAAGCTAGCACCACGGGGTGATGGACCATTCAAAGTCTTACACCGGATTAACGACAATGCATATGTGTTGGACTTGCCGGAAGAGTATGGAGTTAGTACCACTTTTAACGTAGGAGGTTTGAGCCCCTATGAAGGAGATTCGGAACAAGATGAAAATTCGGGTCGAATTCTTTCCAAGAAGGAGTGGATGATGTAGGACCATCACATGGAAGATATCAAGGTCCCATTACTAGAGCAAGAGCTAAGGAGATCCAAGAAGTTACGTCAAGGGAAGTGCTATTGCTTGACACAATGCGTGAACCATTTAATTTCCATACATCATGTGTTAATCTTTTGGTGAATGTAGGAGCAAGCGAACCAAGCAAGGAGACCATGCCGACGTGCTCACTTCCCATGCAGCTCGAGGAGACCATGCAGACGTTGCTCACGTCCAATGCAGCCCAAGAGGGGAGGTTGTTGCTCACGTCCAATGCAGCCCAAGAGGGGAGGTTGTTGCTCACGTCCAATGCAGCCCAAGAGGGGAGGTTGTTGCTCACGTCCAATGCAACCCAAGAGGGGAGGCAGCTGCTCACGTCCAAGGCAGCCCAAGAGGATAGCAAGCTGCTCACGGTCAAGGAGGCCCAAGAGAGCAACCAGCTCCCTCATTTGGATCATCATTTGGGCTCTTAAAACCATCCAAATCACTCATGGATCTGTTGAACAATTCAGCCCATTCGGATAGTCCATTTTGGCTCTTAAAAATGTCCAGCTCACTCCAAGGATATGCTTGAATAAGTCAGCCTATTTTTATGCTGAAATAGTTGTTTGTTAAGTTGTTAGCTACATTAGAGGAAGCTCTCTTATTACCACCTTCCCACTAATGTTTTAGTTTTCTTTTCTTTATTTTTGTCTAGATAAAAGAGTCTATATATAGCCTCTTTTAGCTGCTGAATAGGTACGTTAATTTTCATTGCTTAGAATTACATTTGTAATCATTCACAAAATCAATCAAAGAACAAGAGAGTTTTTGGTTGGCATTGCTGTTGTTTGCTTGGCTGAGCTTGTTCGTGTCAACCGCCTTCGGATTGGTGCTTCGAGCCTTCACGAGTCCCTCTTTGTGCTAGTCCAGCCGGAGCTAGTGTAAAGTTGTATTGGAGACGGGTCTAGGGCATTCACGAAGTGGGGTTTTGGCTCTTCAGCCTTGGTTCCTTTCGTTGACTCTCTTTGGTTCTTCTCTACACCTTCCTGCGTCCAATTACCATCTACATTTCATTCCGCATCTGGATTCGCCTCATTCAGCCGGATTCGGGATCATTGTATCTAGATCGACTCATTCACGGACTTATACCATATCATAAGATCTCACCTGCAATGGTCCTATTCAAAGGACATGTTAATATGTAGCTTATAGTTTTCTTGAAGGGTTCTGTTCATCCCTTTAACAGTGTCATTCTGTATTATCCAACATTTTCGATTAAATGTCTCGAGGCAGTTAAACAGCAGATCGTGGCTTTACTGTGTAGTAACCGTCGGGATTATTTCCTTCTTTAGGGATATTATGATTCCCTCTTGGACTGCCTCCTCCTAACCTAACAAAAGACCTAGTAGACCCATTCTTCCTTTTCTTCTTTCTTCTTGCAAAAAAGCCTTGGAAAAACCTATATCAGTTTGACGGTAAAGGGGCAATTCGGGAGAAGTGTGATCCTCATCTTGCTGTAATCAGTATCTTAAACCCTAATTTAACACTTTATATAAGAGTGAGCAGTTATTAGTTAGGGTTATAAAAAAGTCATGCAATGGATAAATTTTTCTTGAATTTCATAGTAAATTGATATCCAACGATATCAATTTAAATTTTATATTCGGAACTATAATGAAATCACTTGTGGAGTTGAAAATCACAGATTAATGGTATACCTGGGTTAGAAACAATAATATGGTTCCCCGTCAAGGTGAAATTCTTCATGAGATAAAAAAGACCTTTAGACACAGAGTTGGCAAAGTAGCAAAATGTTCCAGGAGTTATCAGGCAACCATGTGGGTCTTTAATCTTAATAGGTTAACAAATATAATCTATAATAGTTGATGGAGTAAAGGAATTTAGTGTAGCTAAGGTGAGCGATTTCACCCTTTATGTGTAAAGGGTGAAATCTAACGCAGTTTGATTGTTTGTTCGATTGTTTGATTCAATTATTGAGACATTTGTGTTAAGGTTTTCTTGTTTGAATATTGATCATTTCTTATATATTTGATTATTGTTATCATGATGATTGTTAGCTAAGTTCTTTATGCTAAACAGTTGAAGCTCTAAGGCTTTCGAGCACACTAGTATTATTAGCATATACATGAAAGACCTCGGCTTATAGGTTATTATATTTAGGGAGGATGATCTCCATGGTGTTCTACATCTTCAGCTGGCACCTTGGAATGAAATAGATGAATCCACTTTTTCTTTTGAAACAAATCCGTTTTTTTGAAGAGTTTTTGCTTGTTTTTGGTTTTTGGAATATCAAAAGATGCGATATCCGATTTTGCTTTCCAATAGGACTTTGATGGAGAAGCACGTAAATGATGCATGGGAGTTTGTTGAGAAACACACTCTCATGATCGTATGTGCAACTGTCGGGATTACTTTTCTCGTAACTAGGGCTACTCTTCCTATTGTCAATTTGTTTTAGGATGGAATACATAAGGTTTGTGTGCACCACTTAATGTGCAAACCGTCTTAGACCCGTAGGATATAAAAGATAAATTAACAAATATAAAGCTCAAATCTACCCTTACCACAGAGGGCTCAAAGGAGATCAACTTTGAATAGGAATGGACAAATAAAGGTACATATAATCACTGTTTCTTAGTTCCAACAAATTCTCTCCACTAGACGGAAGATGACAATAGGTGTGGTAATCCATCAATAAAAGAAATTATGTGTGTGCCAGTACAGCTTGGGAATTAGAAATCGGATTCAAACCTTCCCTTGAGCCGTGCAAACATAATATAAACCACCAATATTACAAGTTGCAGTTTGATGACGAGGCGTGTGACATGAAAATCCCGTTATGGGCCCTAAATAGCTACCGCCGGGATTTGCCAGAAAATTGACAGGTAATGAAGACTAAAGACTATATGACTTCATTTCCAGGGGAAGGTAAATTTCTTACGGAACTATATAAAAAAACTAGCAAATCTACAAGGAGAAATTGCAGCATGGGAAAGAAGGAGATATACATTACTCGAGATTGCAAATGAGGTTGAGAAAAAAAGAGGAGGATTGAGAGAGCAAGAAGTTTTGACCCTTATGTTCGAGCAAGAGTCACGACAACAAGAAATGCAACGTCCGAAATGAAATCAAGAATACGGACTCTCGAGTAAGAGATATCAAGGTCACACAGAAGAGATCACGAGACTCTAGAAGTTTCTATAACTACTCCAAAACACATGATAACAACACTTGTTAATCTGATCGATGAGACAATAAAGTCATTCAAGGGTTAACAAACACTTTGCATGGAAGCAATCAAGAGAAACTCAAGATGCTAAACAAAGCATGGAGAAGATGTGGGGATGCACTTCTAAATAACGTCAATATCAAGGAGCATACGAATCCTAAACCGCCTTTCTTAGCCGCTAAGAAACAAAATAACGACCCTTTTGACCGTTTTGCCTTTTCATGTTATTTCACATATAGGACATATTCGATGTTTTGATCATTTATCCTAACTACAATTTTATTAATCGGAGCTCCCAAATGCTCCAAATAACACCGGAGAATATAAACTATTTCAGCATCGTACCTGAAGAATGATGAGTTAATCGTTGTGGTTTGGTTGACAAACTCATTTTAGCTTTATAACTCAAATCTATCAACTTAGTTATAGTATGTAGAATATCACAAAAATCAAGCGCAGAAGAGTAAAAATTTCAAGAAAGCTAGAGAAGACCACTCTCATAGCTTTTCGATATAAGTATGGTCTTTCATGTATATTTATTTTCCTATATGGTTGATGAAGTACTAATTCCCAAACCTCACCCACCTTAGCCAAGCCCATCACTCTATTACTAGATCTTATTTTCTTATGCGCTTAGAAAGTGTATGAGGATGACCATGAAGCATTTCATATTCCAAATGGGACTATTAAAAGAATCATTCAAGCTGAGGTAACTCATGCGAACAAGAAAGTATCTAGGCACACCCATGGTGGTGTTAGTGCATTCTTCTAATTAGATGCAGGACTACTTTTATAGTTGAACTAATTCAGCTACTAGCCCCATATGAGGACCACATGCCCATTCCCGATGATGAGGGTATGCACAAGGCTGCAGGAGAGGAGAACCCAGCCTTGGGAGCCTCCAAGCTCAGATGGCGGCCCTTACTACTCAGAACCAGGCTTGGCAGACTGAGTACTAGCAGACTATGCTGGACCAGCAGACGGGCTTTCAGGAGAATCTATAAAAGCAATTGGGATAGTGTCTTTTTGGAAAAGGAATTTTTTTCCAAGAAGCATATCATTTGGTTGCTTATTACTTTTACGGAAGATTTTGGTATGATTAACGGTATATTTACTTGTTCCGGATTGAAGGCTCCCAAGGGCTGGGTTCTCCAAATTTCAACAACATTCAATTTCATAATAAAAGTCGGACCAACGGTGTTCGAAATCATTCTCGAACATAAATTAGTTCATATAACTTGGTATTGAAAACGAATCAATGTAAAATTACTATAGAGGCTTCAAAAATCCAAGGAAGATTAGATAGCAAAATCACTCAAACCTGGCAAGGCAAATTTGCGAAGCTCTTCGGCAAAGGTTGTGGTTTTTCAAAGATGAATTGGGAATGCACAGGTTGTCTTCGATCACCGAACTACCCAATAACCCAAACCGGAAACTAGAAACAAGAAACCAAAAACCTAAACCATTGAAACCTCAAACATGAAAACTGAAACCTTAACCCTGAAACTTGGAACATGAACTCTAATAGATTGAAACCTAAAACATTAATCCCGAAACCCTGAAACCTTAAAACCTGAACCTTGAAACCTGAAACCGAAAACCAGAAACCATGAAACTTGATAATTGATTCGCCCAATAACCCGAATGGAACCATAAACCTGAAACCGTAAAACCAACCTTCAAACCTGAACCAATTAGGGTAACAAGTTCCGATTTAGGCTGCTAGGCTTGAGTGGTTTTGTTGTCTAAATTTTTCTTGTCCAATGATTTGTAGAAAGTTAATCCATTATTTTTAATTTTGGAAGTGTTTCAGCTTTGTTTATGGATTTTAATTTACAAAGAAATTATGATAGAATATTTTGTATTTGAGAAAAAGGATGTTGAATTTAAAGGCTTGAGAGGTTTTGACTTTTGCCTATGCCGCCTAAGAGTTTTTGCCTTTACCGAAGAGCTTAAGATGTTTCATTTTCCTTTCGACTTTGCCAAAGAGCTCCACCTTTTCACCTTGCTAGGCTTGAACGGTTTTGTTGTGTAATCTTTCTTGGAGTTTTGAATCCTTTGTCGTATTGTTACACCGATTCATTTTGTATACCAATTTATTTGAAATGATTTGTATTCGAGTATGATTTCAAACACCGTTAGTCTGAATTTTATTTTGAAATCAAATATTGTTGAAATTTCTTGTTTCAAAGATGAATTGGGGATTGCGCGCTTTGTGTTTTATGACCGATTCATTTTTGCAAATGAGATCGATGATGAATAGAAAGGTTGAGAGGTTTCAACTTTTTCCTTTACCGAAGAGCTGAAAGCTTACACTCAAGCCCCAACAAAGGATAAACCTTTATTACCTACACTCATGATCTTAGGTGAACAAACAAATGAATCACTGGGTAAGTCTCATCCTAGGCTTGCATTGAACCAGGAAAGGTATAACAAGGATAGGATTTGACAAACTTAAACTCTTAACTTAGATAAGGTTCAGGAAAGGTTCACCTTGCTCAGTTAAATTCCATCTCGGCCGAGATGTTCAATGACTGACCGAGGTGTTCTACGGTTAAGGTGAAGACTCGAGCTTTCAGGGTCCTGTTGGGATTAAGATCATTCTATCATCGTCTTTTCCATAACTCTCAGCCAATCACCCTAGAACCGCATAAGGAACTTAGCTAACAATCATCGTGATAACAATAAGCAAAATTAATAGGAAAGAAATCAATATTCAAACAAGAAAACCTTAAGAAAAAGGTCTCAATAACTGAATCAAACAAGTAACAAACAAGCGTTCTTCAGTCACAAATCAACAAAGACAACAAACCAAAAGAAATCTAAGAAAGTCTTACAAACTCCTTCAAAAGCCAACTCCAACTATGATTCCTTCCTTTCTTGGACTTCAACCTTCAACTTCCTTCAACCCTTCCTTCAAAACTCTCAGAAAATCTCCAGAAAAATCCTTGATCCGAAGATAAAATATCCAAAAAAGATAAAATATATCAGCCAAATATAATATCTTCCTTCCAAAAATCCAGCCAAAAATATAAGATATCCTCCTTCCAAAAATAAAAGAACTCAGCCAAAAATAAAGATCTCGCCGCGGCAGGGTGTTCGCCTCGGTCGGGATGCTCCTCAAGATCACCTCGGTCGTCGTGGTACAATAGCTGACCGAGGTGAATCTCAACTGAATGTAAATCATCTCGAATCTAGTCCAAAATCAATCTTCTTAATCATTTTCATGCTTCCTGAGATCTTCCTTAAGCTCCAAAATGTAGCTCCAATGACTTCTTAGCTTCTTTAGCTTCATTTCGATCCAAAACGTGCCATTTTCCCTACAATTACAACGAAACTAGGTGTAGACCTCGATTCCTACAAAGGTAGACAAAACAACAATATAATCACAAAATATACATCCATACATGCAGATTTATGAAAATAAAATGTCTAAACTAGCCCCAAAATATAGACTATAATGCATGCTATCAAAATACCCCATACTTTCCCTTGCTTGTCCCCAAGCAAGTTCTAAATCTTAGATACAAGATAGAATGGATTATAAGTCAGAAAAATCAATGAAAAGCATTTCAAAACATTTTTAGTGGTGTGCTCCACTCATAGATCACCCTAAGAGAATGCTTCATGGCAAATAAAATCATGACATGATCAAAACATTTTATAAATATAGGAAAGTTGTTCATCTTTGTATAAAATCATAGAATGCATAATAAATCATATTTATCGAAATCAATCATGTATAATCCAGTTTAAACCACCAAGTCAATCAACAAGCTCGAGGTCTCAAGGGCTTCCAAAAGAGGTCAAGAAACGTGTCAGGGTGGGATTTATATAGGATAATGTGGTGCTAGAATCCGGGAAAAGGATCTTACTTCACTTTTGTTGAAACACAACAGCTTCCACCAATAAGCTTTGCTTATTTTACTTTACTTTTAAGGATGCATGACAACGGTGCACAATAACCTAAGCCTAGGAGATCAACAATCATCAATTTCTCGAGATGCCTCAAACCCTTGATGCACATACCATGACCCAATAGGAATATCGTTCAATCCGACTTTGGCAAGACACAAACACCTGACTATGTGAATGGTGCCGAGTTACTTATCATCATGATTGACTTCCCCAAACCTATTTGTTTCTTTCTAATAGTTTTAGCCAACATCTCAACTTCACTTTCACTTGCTTTTCTTGCTTTCTTCCAAATTCCCGAATAGGTAAAGGGAGGCAAATATGTATATGAGGGGCTAAATCATGATCAAGAAAAAGAAGAAAAGAGAATGAATTGCCTTAGTCATCCCAAGAAGAATGTGAGAGAACTCATCATGTAGTGTCAACCTTCAAATCCAACATAATTTTGATAAAAACAAAGTATTAAACAAGCTAGAATTTCAAATAAAGCATTTTGCAACTTAAACATATCATAAAACCTTTCGAGCATATAAAGATTTTCAAAACCAATCTGCAAACAGAATCATCATTGAGGTCATATCCAAAGAAGAAGCGCAAAAACGTTTCGAAAAATTCTCAGTTAAAGCCACCTCGGTCGAAGTGTTCTGACGTCATCCGAGGTGTTCATCCTCGATCGGCCATGAACCTGTATGTATGCATGTAATGACAGATAAGCACATAAAGCCAAATAAATAGTAATATCCTGGAGAGTTATACAAGAGTCATACACATACCCCATACTTGGGACACACTGTCCCAATGGGTCAAATATAAGTCAGAAGGAACAAAGTACTCACCGGACATAGCTGAACTGCATAAAGAAATAAGAAGCATCTCCCAGATAAGACCATCTCCGTTGGCGAAGAACATCTCGGTCGAGGCGTTCTGACAGCATCCGAGATTATCTCAATCAAGCTCCGTTTTCTCAACTTTTGTCCTTCCATGTAGCTCTTGAGTTGTAATTCCTTCTTAGAGAGTACCTGATTCTTGTCTAGGAGGATGCAAAAACAAAACGAAGCAAACTATCTAAACTAAACTAGAAAAAGGGAAAAGAAAGCAAAACCTTAGGTTGCCTTCCAAGAAGCGCTTGGTTTAAGGTCTCTAGCTGAACCTATCTTCATGGAATTACTCAATGTACCTCGAACACCTTGGAGTACTCATCACATCCGCAATAAAACTCTTTCAAAAAGGTTCCGGTTCCTAATTTCACCGACAAATGGTAGGATCTCCCACGTACAAGCTTGTACGGTTTGGTTCTCACCGGAATCCTACCCGTCTTCCTAATCTTCCATGGGACATAACTCAGTCTTTTGTCCCATCCATTCCTTGATCGAGAAAACAGCTTCTCGAATCCTAGTAGCTTCCCCATCTCCAACTTGAGTGACCCCATACTTGAACAAATAACACTTCGTTGCCTTAGTGGTGAAGTGCTTGTTAACTCCGCTCCTTTCAGTCCAAGGAGTATCTTGTTTCAGCAAATTCAAGGGATGTTTCATCTTGATCTTAGGAGGTTCTTTCGGAAGAGACCTCCAACTCTTCGATGCATCCCTGAAGAAATCTAGAACTTTAAAGGGAGTAGGAGCAAGTACCTTATAAAGTTCTTCAAATAGTGGGACAAGTTTCATGTTAGGTGATAATCTACACATGAAATCTTTCCCAACTCAGCTGGATTCTCTTCAACCTCGACCGATCTTTCTTCAACCTCGGCCCAAGTTTCAGCAGTTGGATCGAGATCTTCCACTTCTTCCTCTTCTTCAAGAACTTCAGAGGAAACTTCCGGTTCGATTGGAGGAATGCTTGAAACTTGTAGTACTTCCTTATGCACCTCTTTCGGCTTAGCATAGGATAGGGAGCTTTCTTTGAGGTCCTCCACCTTCTTCATCAATTTCTCCCATTTTGATTCAAGCGAATCTTTAAGAGGTTGCTCATTAACCTTTTTAGGGGCATTTAGTGAATCCCATATCGCAAGCTCCTCCTCAATAGCCTCTTCTCTTTCTCTTTCACTGTCAAACCAAATAAAGGCGTATTTCTCTTCCAAGTATTCATAATGGTCCGCCCTAACACTTTGTCTTGCTATCCAGGCTGGATCAAATCCAGGTTCATAGCGACTCGCAGCCATTGGAAATCCTGAAAACTACAAAACTCATAGGAAAAGATCAAATGCAAAAGCAAAAGCTTTCAAGCTAGACAACCAAATACCGAACTCGGTCTTGACCAAGTCCCCGGCAACGGCGCCAAAAACTTGTTCGCTCCGAAAGGTGTGTGCATGTTTTAAAATTTATAACCCAAGAAGTATGCTTCAACAATATACGAACCCGTAGTGTACGGATCAATTGTAATAAAAAGAAAGAATTCCAGGGGTCGAACACAGGGACTGTAGTGAAACAAAGCACGGAATCAAGTTGTCAAATATGCTAATGACTACGAATTAAAGCAATCAAAGATAATATAAAGTCAGATAAAGGGAAATGCGGATTCTAGGGATTAAAGCATCTAGTTGTGGTTCCGACTCAATATCTCAAAGGATAATGTGGACAAAGCTGAGGTTTGTAAAGGGAAGGTGTTTTTAAGGTGGAATAGATCACCGGGTAAGTCTCACTACTCACTATCTCAAACCAAAGCTCCTATTACCGGGTAAGTCTCAAGGTACTAAGGAAAGGAACTATAATCTGAAACCAACACACCACCCAAGGAAATAGAATCAACCATTACCGGGTAAGTCTAAGGCTAACACTCAAAGATGGGATTAAGGCACACTCAAACCCCAATAAGGGATAAACCTTTATTACCTACACTCATGATCTTAGGTAAACAAACAAAGGAATCACCGGGTAAGTCTAATCCTAGGCTTGCATTGAACCAGGAAAGGTATAACAAGGATAGGATTTGGCAAACTTAAACTCTTAACTCATATAAGGTTTAGGAAAGGTTCACCTCGCTCAGTTAAATTTCATCCCGTCCGAGATGTTCAATGACTGACCGAGGTGTTCTACGGTTAAGGTAAATACTCGAGCTTTCAGGGTCCTGCTGGGATTAAGATCATTCTATCATCGTCTTTCCCACAACTTTCAGCCAATCACCCTAGAATCACATAAGGAATTTAACCAACAATCATCATGATAACAATAATCAAATTAATAGGAAATTAATCAATATTCAAACAAGAAAACCCTAAGAAAAAGGTCTCAATAACTGAATCAAACAAGTAACAAACAAGCGTTCCTCAGTCACAAATCAGCAAAGACAACAAACCAAAATTAATCTAAGAAAGTCTTACAAACTCCTTCAAAAGCCAACTCCAACTATGATTCCTTCCTTTCTTGGACTTCAACCTTCAACTCCTTCAACTCTTCCTTCAAAACTCTCGGAAAATCTCCAGAAAAATCTTTGATCCGAAGATGGCTGAATTGTAGAAAATCCAACCCTTTATATAGGAGAATTATCTTCCAAAGATAAAATATCCTAAAAAGATAATTTCCTAGAAAATATATCCATATCTCTTAAAATATATCAGCCAAATATAATATCTTCCTTTCAGAAATCCAGCAAAAAATATAAGATATCCTCCTTCTAAAAATAAAAGATCTCAGCCAAAAATAAAGATCTCGCTGGCGGCAGGGTCTTCGCCTCGGTCGGGACGCTCCTCCTCAAGATCACCCCGGTCGAGGTGGTACTATAGCTGACCGAGGTGAATCTCAACTGAATATAAATCATCTCGAATTTGGTCCAAAATCAATCTTCTTAATCATTTCCATGCTTCCTGAGATATTCCTTAAGCTCTAGAATGTAGCTCCAATGACTCCTTAACTTCCTTAGCTTCATTTCGATCCAAAACGTGCCATTTTCCCTACAATTACAACGAAACTAGGTGTAGACCTCGTTTATCACAAAGGTAGACAAAACAACAATATAATCACAAAATATACATCCATACATGCATATTTATGAAGATAAAACGTCTACACTAGCCCCAAAATATAGACTATAATACATGCTATCAGGTAGACCACCTCTTTCTCTAGTACTTTTCGGTCGTGAACATGCTGGTAGACCTCCAAAAGCTAGGGGTCGGGGTTGAATCCCCATTGCTGATCCGCCAAAGGCGGAAGTTAGAGAAGAGGAGGTCGTTGAGAGCGTAGTTCCCGAGGCTAGGAACGGGATGGCAGCGAGACCGAGAGTTGAGACGGACAATACGGTTAGATAGGGCGGATCATGTCTCGATGGGGGATCTGAGTTTTGAGAGTACATTCTTCAGGTGGAGGAGCTAGCCAGGGCATGTAGATGTGCCCTAGATCCACCAACGCCTACGGCATCAGGTGAGGTCTCGCAAAGAGCGACATAGGTGCCAGATGCACCGACACGAACAACTAAGGTGAGGAGCCAAGAGCACCGCGACCGGATGCCTGGTTGACGACTTTTCACCAGATGGGAGTACCCACTTTTGCTAGAAAGGTGGGATTATAAATCGAGATCTGGATTGTACATGTGGACCCAACATTATATTATTCTGAGACGTAGCACAATATTGGTAGAAGACCATCCGTGGTCGAGTCACCGGATACGAGCAGATGAGGAGTCTCATTAGAGAGCGTTTCTGCATTGTCTCACTGCGGAGAGAAATTGTAGGATTTCTGGAGGCTGGCTTTATAGACGTTCTTGTATCCGAGGTGATCTAGAAGTTTTAGAAGGAGCTGCCACTATTGGATCCAAATGCACCTCTAGAGGACCAACATGTATACTTGTTCTCCCGAAGATTGAGGGAGGGTACTCACGCCTATATGGTGGGTTTTCACTGTCACTCCTTGATATATTATCAAGATCGAGTCTCGGCGTATGAGACAAAGCGAGCTGGCCATATGAGAGCTTCTTAGACCCTCCGATTTGAGAAGAGACAGAGGATGGGTCAACTTGTGCTACTGTTGGAGCATCAGGACGGAGTCGTGTGTAGGGATGCTCGATTGTTCCAACGACTACACCGACTTCTGATAGGGGATCGCAGTGTTTCAACTATGGAGGGTACGGACATATACAATCTGATCATCAAGTGTTGGATGATATGGAACCAAGCAAGAAAGGTAGGAGGCCTTGGAACATTATGAACCAGTCGAAGAACTCGTCGGGATCGCCATACCTTTAATAAAATTGACACTCCATAAAATATTAATTAAACTCCCGGTCATGTGGGTCTTTTTTCAGGTGGAGGAAGCATCTATTGTCATCTTCAGGTCTGTCTTGAAGTCCTTTAGTTTGGGATTGTATTGTTTAAGTGGCTAAGTACTAAACATAAATATATCTCGATTTTACCCAAGTCCCTATTCTTACTAGATACGGTAAACTAGTTTACTTTTAAATGACACACTTACACGTAGGGCAATACGGACCGGGTCCGGTTTTGGAACGTATTAAACCGTAATAGGTCTTTCATCATTATTACTTTATTAGAGGAGGTTATTAATAAAAGCCTATAAAAACTTATTTAACAAAGCTCCATTGATATATAAGAAATTAATGTTTTTATTGCCAAATTAAGTACACGGATTACCATATTCATTTTTTTTTAATTTTCATGTTCCGGCGTTTGAAGTAAATATAATACACATGTACGATCTATTCTTTAATATGCACTACTTCATTTACACTTTTTAAGTTACTAGTGCTACTTAGTGCACGTTCAAATGACGCTAGTGCACATTCAAATGACACAACACACACGTTTATGTTTTAATAGCGCTAGTAGCTGGTGCACGTTCAAGCGAGAGAGAAATATACAACAAGCTTACACGGAAAAATATCTAAAGTCTCATTGCAAAATGTGGCAACTATAAATAAAAGCTTTGCTGACCCTGTTGCCTCGAACGTATCAAGATCACAAGAAAACAAAGGCTAAGGCAACCATTAAAAAAAGCCTTGTTAGTGATGTAGACCAATAATCATGAATCAGACTGTGGATCGGATTCCGAGGAGTATGAGTAGAGAGCTTCGGATGGAACATATTTTCCAAAAAGTAAAGTCGAAAAAGAGCTTAACCAAAAGGCTATAATATAGATGTACACGATGAACTGCTGCCCACCTCCTAAATTTGGGAAAGGAAACATAATAATACTATAATAATATTATTTTTATGAACAAGTAATTAAAACCTTTAATCTGAACAAAAACATGCCCACAGCGGAGACAAGTCCATAGAAATCAAAAACTAACAAGAGCGGAGACAAGTGTTTTTATTTACTAAACCTAAACCTGAAGGAGACGTTTTCGCAAGGTCTTGAATGGCTTATGAGGTAGATCCCAAGTTCATAGGTAACGAATATCAAGCGTTATGAGCATAATTGTGTTCTGTATTTTCGGTTTAGAACACCTCTAACCAAGTGGAGAACTCTCAATGCTTTTTAAAAGACCGATTCATATCCTATCATAGATATTCGGATATAAGGATGTTTTCATCTATATCGAATCAGATACTTAGCTTTTTTGAATTTTAGTTTAGTAAATAAGACATCAAGAAATAATTATGTGATGTGAATTTTGTTAATAACATTTAATATGTTATAAAAATCTAAATTAAGTTTTTTTTAAAAAAATAATAATTTATGTTTAGTACTTATAAAGAGAGGAATACTGCTCATAAAATGGATCATCCAATTCTCTCATCTTATACACCTTTTGAAATCTGCACATTTTGGTTAAGTTCTCGTAAATTTACCCTTGTTGTCAAAGGAATGCACATGGACTTGGGTTTGGATCTCTTGACTCTCCTTAGGGTTCATCCTATAGGCTGGTCTGTTAGGAAGTGTAGCTCCGGGGATAAGGTCAATCTGAAGCTCTATGCCTCTCAAAGGTGGAAGGCCATGAGGTATCTCTTCTGGAAACACATCCTTAAACTCCTCTAGGATCGCTGTAATGGTAGGGGGTAAGATAGCCTTTGTTTCTTCACTCACTAAGGTTAGCTCCTTACACAACCTCCTCAAGATGGTATCTAAGGGTAGGTACTCACTTTGGAACTCAAGTTTAGAAGCTAACAAGGCCGAAGGAGGCTGAGTTGTGGGCGTGACCAATAGAGCACTAGACTGTTGGCTAGGGGACGTGTCTATGGCAGGTTCTTGGTGCCTCGATGACTTGCTCCCCTTCTTAGCTTGTCCTTGCTCTTGTTCAATCGCCTTCTTCTTCTCAAATGCCTCCGCAATCTGCATGGGAGTCATAGGTTTTAGAGTAACGGGTTTTTCATTAAACGTAAATGAATACCTATTAGTAAAACCATCATGCATAACTCTCCTATCATATTGTCAAGGACGGCCTAATAACACATGACAAGCTTGCATAGGCACAACATCACATAAAATAGTATCCTCATAGTGTCCTAGAGTGAAAGTGATCTTAGCTTGCCTATTAACCTTTAATTCACCACAATCATTCATCCAATGCAGCTTATATTGTTTAGGGTGACAAAATGTAGGAATTTGTAAATTAGAGATCAATTCAGTACTAGCAATGTTGTAACAATTACCTCCATCAATGATAACATTACACACCTTTCCCTTAACCAAACACCTAGTATGAAACAAGTTCTCTCTTTGGTTATCCTCACAAGGGGCAGGTTGTGCACTCAAAGTTCTCCTAGCTATCAAGGAATTATCATGCTCAAGATTTTCATCACAAACCATGTTATTAGGATCATTTTCTATGTTTTCAAGCCCATTAGGTTCATCATAAGAATCAAGATCACAAAGCATGAAGTTATTAGCTAGAAATGAGCTAGGATGGTTAAATAACACTCTTTTAGCTAGTAAACAATCCCCCTGCTCATATTCAATCCCATCGTCATCCAAATCATCATGATCATGCATATTAGGCTCAAAATCATCATTATCATGCTCATGCTCAGATTCAGACTCATATTGTCCTAAATGGTTGATTAACAACGTTTTCTTGTTAGGACAGTCTTTCATCATGTGTCCTCTACCTTGACACTTAAAACACACTATATCCCTAGCTCTAGAAGAAGGGTTAGAAGTACTCCCTTGTGTTCCTTTAGGAAAAATAGCCGTGGGATTAGGAGGTGCTGTATAAGGTGCTTTACGCTGACCTCCTTGTTCCGGGGCTGTTTTCTCCTTATTAGGCACTTCCCTGTTGTAACTACCTTGTTGGCGGTTCACTTGGTTTTTCCAAGAGCTGGAGACACCATAAGAAGCCTTTCCGCCTTGATTTCTTGCTTTCATCTTCCTTTCCACTTTGATTGCGAGATGAAGTAGTTCTGTCATAGAGCCAGGGAAAAAGATCTACTTCATTAGCAAAACTTGAATTAAGGATACGAAGATACCTAGCCATTATTGATTCTTCATCTTCTCGCACATTGACCTTTACCACGGTCATTTGCATGGCATTATAGGTCTCCTCAGCAGTCATTGATCCTTGCCTCAAGTTCTCCAACCTTTGTCTCAATTCCCTTGTATAGTGTTGGGGAACAAACCGAGCTCTCATCAATGCCTTCATATGCTCCCAAGTAGCTACTGGTGCATCCAAAGTTCTTCTCCTTTCCTTCACCAAATCATCCCACCATATCATAGCATAGTCAATAAATTCAAGGGCTGCGTAGTGTACCTTTTTGTGTTCGGAAAAGTTATGGCATGACCATATTTGCTCTATCTTTGCCTCCCATGCCATATACACATCAGGATCACATTTGCCCTCGAAACCAGGGACTTTCACCTTCACTTTGCCAAGACCGTCATGTTACGGTTCTCGGTCTCTCCTTTGTTGGACTCCATAGGGCTCACGTCTTCATTCATCATTACGTCGCCCTTCCTGATGCCTCCTTGGCTGATCTCGCCTCCTCCGTCCATTATGCATCCATTCTGGTCTCCATTACTCATTCTCCCCTTCGTCCTCCTCTTCCGGGTCATAAACTGGATTCTGAAATTGGTGAGGATAGTTAGGCATATTATCATAAACTGGATTCTGAAATTGGTGAGGATAGTTAGGCATATTATCATTAATAATTGGAGAAGAAGGAATAGAAATATGCTCCTCAAAAGCAAGGTCTCTCCAACCAAGTTTGGAAGCAATGTTGCCTAAACCATGGGCATGCCTAGAAGGCTGCGGAACAGTCGAATTCCTTGTTGCTTGGAACGCAACTTGTTGACTTTGAAGGGAAACTCGATCTTGTCCTTGGTGTTGCGCCCTCAAATTGTCTCCTATCTCCAAGTTACCTCCTAGTGGTCGAGAATCCGGGGTCACCTTAGAGGTCTCCAAGGTAGATACCCTTGTAGTTAGCCCCTCAATGCTATCTTTCAACCTCTTGATAAGACTGAACAACTCCGGTGTGATAGGCTCAGGGCACTTTGAATCTGCGGAAGTCCTTGACATGATGCAAAACACTCAACTACAACAAACACGTTAGGTTAGTTTAAACAAAAACACCTCGCAAGTGTATCACTCAGAAAATAAGGTTCTCTCACTCTCTAGTGGTGTGATACAAGCTTTTTGATGGCTCGTCTTGTATTAATCAAAAAACCTCACGTGAGTTCGATGCCTAGTCAAACTAAAGCTTTTAGATGGAAACAAGATTGATTTCAGTCACTTCAAAAACGTGTTTGACTCAACAAAAATAGAATAAAAGACTCAAACGGAAAGGAAAAATTGCACGAATGTTATATGCAACTAGATGACTCAAATTTTAGAACTCAAGATAAGCTTTGAAAGAACTTACTCGTAAGACCCAAGAAGTGAACCCTAGACACCGTAGGATGAGGTTAAAGAAGGCTGAGCTATGGTGTTTGATGGCCGAAAATGGACAGTAGCTAGGTGTGGCTAGATAGGTTCAACGAGATGCTTGGTTCTTCCTCCGTGTGAGATGAGATACTTGACTTAAGTCCTTTCTTGAAGTCTTCTTTGTTGCTGAATAACACTAAAACGAATGTAATAACACTAGGCTAATTACAAACTAAGAATAAGAAAGAATGAAATAAAACAATAAACTAGAATGAAATGAATAGATCTCATTCCTTTTGTTTCTTTTTTTTTATTTCGGATTTCTTTCTTTCTTTTTTTTATCCTTTTGCTTTTCTTTTCTTTTCTTTTCTTTTTATTAACTCAAGAAATTAGAAAATAAGAAGAAACAAAAATTGAAAGAAATAAAACAAATTCTTCTTTGCAGATAAATGTGGGTCAGGCTGTTGCAAATCGTCACGATAAGATCAAATCTCAGCTCCTATATTGTTGCAACTGATTCAACGTGCCAGATCTATAGGAGGAAAATAACTGCTTCAATCTCTTGGCCGGATTTGTAGGAAATACGCTGAATCAACTCCAATTTTGCGTGTATTGGATACAAGAAGAGAAACAGCCACGTTTGGTTTAACTGGTTCAAGTGAGGCTAATCTGGATGAGGGAAAAATGGTGGTTGATGGTGGTGTGATGATGCTTGGTGTGGTGCTATGGTGGTTTCCGGTGTCCAGAACTCACAAACAAGGAACAAACTCGTTAGACTCAAACTGATACGGGATTGTCCGTGGTTGAGTTGATCTAGGCACAATGATCTCGAACCAGGCTGAAAGAAGCGATTTCAGAATGCGGAATGGACGTAGGTGATGAATGGCGCAGGAATGGTGAAGAGAAGAACTAAAGAGATGTCAACGAAGGAACCAAGGCTGAAGAGCCAAAACCCCAATCGTGAATGCCCTAGACCCGTCTCCAATACAACTTTACACTAGCTCCGGCTGGACTAGCACAAAGAGGGACTCGTGAAGGCTCGAAGCACCAATCCGAAGGCGGTTTGAAACAAACAAGCTCAGCCAAGCAACAACAGCAATGCCAACAAAAAACTCTCTTGTTCTTTGATTGATTTTGTGAAATGATTACAAATGTAGTTCTAAGCAATTGGGAATAACGTAACTAATTTGCAGCTAAAGAGGCTATATAAATAGACTCTTTTATCTAGACAAAAATAAAGAAAAGAAAGCTGAAAACATTAGTGGGAAGGTGGTAATAAGAGAGCTTCCTCTAATGTAGCTAACAACCTAACAAACCACTAATGAGCATGTAAATAGGCTGAATTATTCAAACATATCTTTGGGAGTGAGTTGGCCGATTTCTAAGAGCGAAATGGGCTATCCGAATGGGCTGCATTGTTCAACAGATCCATGAGTGATTTGGATGTGTTTAAAGAGCCCAAATGATGATCCGGATAAGCTGAATTGTTACTCTCTTGGGCCTCTTTGAACTTGATCAGCTGGCTGCCCTCTTGGGCTGTTTTGGACTTGAGCATCTCCTCCCTTTGCTCTTGGGCTGCCTTGGACGTGAGCAGCAGGACAACCTCGTGGGCTGCTTTGGACGTGATCAACAGCCTCCTCTTGGGTTGCATTGGGCGTGAGCAACAACCTCCTCTTGGGCTGCATTGGGCGTGAGCAACAACCTCCTCTTGGGCTGCATTGGCGTGAGCAACAGCCTCCTCTTGGGCTGCATTGGCGTGAGCAACAGTCTCGTCTCCTGGGCTGCATGGGACGTGAGCAACAGTCTGCATGGTCTCCTCGAGCTGCATGGGAAGTGAGCACGTCGGCATGGTCTCCTTGCTTGGTTCGCTTGCTCCTACATTCACCAAAAGATTAACACATGATGTATGGAAGTTAAATGGTTCACGCATTGTGTCAAGCAATAGCACTTCCCTTGACATAACTTCTTGGATCTCCTTATCTCTTGCTCTAGTAATGGGACCTTGATAGCTTCCATGTGATGGTCCTACATCATCCACTCCTTCTTGGAAAGAATTCGACCCCGAATTTTCATCTTGTTCCGAATCTCCTTCATAGGGGCTCAAATCTCCTACATTAAAAGTGGTGCTAACTCCATACTCTTCCGGTAAGTCCAACACACATGCATTGTCATTAATCCGGTGTAAGACTTTGAATGGTCCATCTCCTCGTGGTGCTAGCTTGGAATGGCGTTTTGTTGGAAACCGCTCTTTCCTTAGATGTAGCCAAACTAAGTTGCCGGGCTGGAAAACTATTTTCCGACGTCCTTTGTTATTCTGAGCTGCAGTCTCAACTCCTTTCTTGTCAAGTGCAGCCTTGGTCTTAGCATGAAGTTCCTTAATGTAGTCCACCTGTTCCAAAGCATCAAAAGCTACTCGATCCTTTCGAGGAATCGGTAATAAGTCCAAAGGAGTTAAAGGGTTAAATCCATAAACACATTTGAAAGGTGATAACGAAGTGGAAGAATGCATGGTGCGATTATAAGCAAACTCAATATGTGGTAACATGTCTTCCCATTCTTTTAAGTTATCTTTCAACATGGTTCTAAGGAGGGTCGTTAGGGTCCTATTGGTGACTTCCGTTTGCCCATCTGTTTGGGGATGACTAGAGTTCGAAAATAGTAATCTAGTGCCCATTTTTCCCCAAAGTGTCTTCCAAAAGAAACTCAAAAACTTGACATCCCTATCACTAAAAATAGTTTTAGGTATTCCATGCAATCTCACTATTTCTTTAAAGAAAAGATTAGCAACATTATATGCATCTTCAGTTTTATGACATGGAATAAAATGTGCCATTTTAGAGAATCTATCTACTACCACAAAAATGGAATCTCTTCCTTTCTTAGTCCTAGGTAGTCCAACAATGAAATCCATACTTATGTCCTCCCAAGGGCCATTAGGCGTCGGTAAGGGTGTGTACAGCCCGTGGGGTTGTACCCTACCTTTGGCCTTAAGACATTCAATGCACCTTTTCAGCATGTGTTCTACATCCCTTAACATATGAGGCCAATAAAAGTGAGTTTGCAACATGTGATAAGTTTTGTCCCTCCCAAAATGCCCCATTAGACCTCCTTTATGGGCTTCTTCCACCAATAAGATCCTAAGGGAACATCTAGGTATGCAAATCTTATCCACTTTAAACAAGAAACCTTCAAACACAAAGTACTTATCATAAGGGCCTTGAGTAGTGCATCTATGAAAAATCTTCCCAAATTCAGCATCATCCACATATAATTCTTTAATGTAAGTAAAACCTAATATCCTAGAATCCAAAGTGGTGATTAAGGTGTATCTCCTAGACAATGCATCCGCTACGACATTATCCTTTCCTTTCTTATACTTGATAATGTAAGGAAAGGTTTCTATGAACTCCATCCACCTACGATGCCGTCTATCTAGCTTATCTTGGCTCCTAAAGTGTCTAAGTGAATCATGATCGGTTTTCAAAACAAACTCTTGAGGCCAAAGGTAATGTTGTCATGTTTTGAGTACTCTAAACAAGGCATACAATTCTTTGTCATAAGTGGAATAGTTTAAGCATGCACCCTTCAATTTTTCACTAAAGAAAGCTAGAGGCTTACCTTCTTGCATAAGGACGCCGCCAATACCAATGCCGGATGCGTCGCATTCAACCTCAAAGGGTTTGGTGAAGTCCGGTAGAGCTAGTAGTGGTGCGTGGGTGAGGCGTCTCTTGAGCTCTTCAAAGGCTCTTTACTGCGGTTCATTCCACTCAAAAGGAACCTTCTTTTTGGTCAAAGCCGTGAGTGGTGCTGCAATGGTGCTAAAATCTCTCACAAACCTTCTATAGAATGTAGCTAAGCCATGGAAGCTCCTCACGTCACCAACTGACCTAGGAATCGGCCAATCATTGATTGCCTTAACCTTGTCCTCATCCACTTGCAAACCATTGGCACTTACTACAAAACCCAAAAAAATCACTCGGTTAGTATAGAAATCACATTTTTGAATATTAGCATACAAGTATTCTATACGCAATGTAGCAAGCACATCTCTCAAATGATTTTCATGCTCCTCTAAAGTCTTACTATAGATAAGAATGTCATCAAAGTAGACTACAACAAATAAACCAATATAAGATCTCAAAATATGATTCATTAATCTCATGAAAGTACTAGGAGCGTTAGTTAAGTCAAAAGGCATTACCAGCCACTCATAGAGACCAAATTTTGTTTTAAAAGCTGTTTTCCATTCATCCCCTTCCCTCATTCTAATTTGATGGTAGCCACTCCTAAGGTCAATCTTAGTGAAAATTGTAGCTCCATGTAACTCATCAAGCATATCATCTAAACGGGGAATCGGGTGTCTATACTTGATAGTAATGTTATTGATTGCTCTACAATCAATACACATTCTCCAAGTATTATCCTTCTTAGGTACTAGCAGGATGGGAACAACACAAGGACTAAGGCTTTCCCGCACATACCCCTTATCTAGCAAGGCTTGAACTTGGTTCTGAATTCCTGGGCTTCCGTAGCGTTCATCCTATAGGCGGGCCTATTGGGAAGAGTGGCTCCGGGTATTAAATCTATTTGGTGTTCAATGCCCCTAATGGGCGGCAAGCCGGCTGGAATCTCCTCAGGAAAAACGTCCCTAAACTCGTCTAACAGCCCCTGAATAGATCTAGGAAGTGGGTTCGTAGAGTCATGAGGCACATTCACTAGAGATTTACACAAACTCATCATTAGCACATCAATAGAAGCATAGTTAGTGACATATTCATTCCTGGACTCAAGATAGCTACTTGTTGGTTGTACTAACAATGTTTGATGGGTTTTGTTCTCTTTACTCTTAGGCCGTGTGATCTTAGGTTTTGGAGGGGTTCCTTGCTCTACCCTCTTGTTCTCATAGTACTCGGCTATTTGTAAAGGTGTCATAGGTTTAAGTGTTAAAGTTTTACCCTTATACTCAAAGCTATACTTGTTAGAAAACCCATCATGAACAACTTTTCTATCATATTGCCATGGACGGCCAAGCAGCAAGTGACAAGCATTCATAGGCACAACATCACATGTAATAACATCCTCATATGATCCTAATGTTATATTGACCTTAGTTTGCTTATTGACCTTAAGTTCTCCACACTCATTCATCCAATGTAGTTTATATGGCCTAGGGTGATAAAATGTAAGGAGTTGTAATTTGTTTACCATTTCAGTGCTAGCTATGTTGCAACAACTTCCTCCATCAATTATCACATTACACACTTTGCCTTTAATACTACACCTAGTATGAAACAGATTTTCACGTTGGTTATCCTCACAAGGTGCTAGTTGGACATGCAAAGTTCTCCTAGCTATCAAAGATTCACCTTGTTCATACTCAATGCAATCATCATTCTCATTTTGTTCGTTGTCATCATTTAAGGCATTTTCATCATCTAATTCCACATCATCCTCACTCTCATACTCTCCTAGATGATTTATGATCAAAGTGCGTCTATTAGGACATTCTCTACTCATGTGACCTCTACCTTGGCATTTAAAACACACAATGTCCCTAGTTCTAGAGTTAGAGATAGGAGTACTCCCTCGATGATCACTTGAAGGCTCATTCAAGGATCGTGGTGTAGTGGACGGTGTAGAAGACCTTCTTTGCCCTTCTTGGCCCATAGGTGCCGATTTCCTCTCCTCCTTCCGGCCGCCTTGCTCCCTGATGTGGTTAGACAGCCGGCTGTTTTGTGCTTTCCAAGCATTGGGCGTCCCGGGAGGTGGCTTGTATTCCCGGTTTCGCACCTTAGTCTTCCTTTCCACCTTGATGGTCAAGTGTAGTAATTGCTCCATGGTGCTGTATGGATACATATCAACCTCATTAGCCAAATTAGAATTCAAAATACGAAGGTACCTTGCCATAGTGTTTTCTTCATCCTCTAGAACGTTGGCCTTCACCATAGCAACTTGCATATTTGTATAGGCTTCCTCAGCGCTAAGTGAGCCTTGTCTCAAATTTTCCAGCCGTTGTCGAAGCTCTCGGGTATAGTGAGGTGGAACGAACCTAGCCCTCATTAGTGACTTCATATGCTCTCATGTGTTGATTTGAGGATCCAAGGTTCGAACTCGTTCTTTGACTACGTGATCCCACCATACCAAAGCATAGCCTTGGAACTCGAGAGCGGCTAGTTGAACCTTCCTAGGCTCACTGAAGTTGTGACACAACCAAATCTCCTCAACTTTAGTTTCCCACTCCGTGCAGACGTCGGGATCACACTTTCCTTCAAAGACGGGAATTTTGATTTTGACTTTTCCAAGTCCGTCTTGCTCTTGATAGGGATGAAGGTTATCTCGTCCTTGCCTTGGCTGCTGGAATGGCCGATTGTAGCCCTCCCACGTGTGGTCCTCAAAATGAGCTTCATTCCGTCACTGAAAATCATCAACAAATGGTGGCATGTTAGAAGCATTAGGAAGGACGTTGGACTGTACATTACCTTGATCCGGAGGGTCCGGCTCTCTAGTAACACGTGAAGGACCGCCAAACTCATAGTTGGTTCTCAAAGGTGGTGTTCCGGCTGGTGGTGTTCGTGCTTCCATAGACTCCACTCGTTTGGATAGATTAGCTACGGAATCGGACAATTTTTTCAATAGACTGATCATCTCAGGCGTGACGGTCTCGCTACTCGACTTGTTGGGACTTAGGGACTTGGACATGCTCAAGTAACAAACAAAGAACCGGTTACGTTAGAAAAGCAAAGATCTCACTTGTGTATCGCTCACTCTCTCGTTGGTATTGCCTAGCTGGTGGCTCGAGTTGTAAGGATCCAACACCTTAAGACCGCGATTTCCGAACCTTCTTAGCAACCCTTCGGAACTAGAACTGTTGAAACCGATGTTAGTGTCGGAGATGAATCAAGACACCCCTAATTGGAGTATTGACCTTGGGTTGGTGTAGGTATGGTAAATTGTGTTTAGAATGACGTTTTGAGATGATTGAAAGAGTTCACTTGTGCTTGCTGTAGATTAATAAAAGGCAGCCGATTTGTAGTGTGTTTTTTTTTTGAAAGATCTCTAAGACTTTGTCAAAGATTTGTAGGAGAGAGAAGTAACCGTAATTAATTGCAGATAGGGTCACCGAAATGTGTATGCAGCGTTGAGCTCTTTTTTGCTTTTGTTGTGTTTTGTGTTTACCTCTCCTCAAGATGTTGTCCGGCTTTTGAATTTGCACACTTCAAGCACAAGTTAGATCTCAATTGGATAAGCAATAAGGTTAACATGAAGAAGGAATGATCAATTGTACCAACTGAGCTCTGATACCAACTGATACGGGATTGTCCGTGATTGAGTCGATCTAGGCACAATGATCTCGAACCAGGCTGAATGAAGCGATTTCAGAATGCGGAATGGACGTAGGTGATGAATGGCGCAGGAATGGTGAAGAGAAGAACCAAAGAGATGTCAACGAAGGAACCAAGGCTGAAGAGCCAAAACCCCAATCGTGAATGCCCTAGACCTGTCTCCAATACAACTTTACACTAGCTCCGGCTAGACTAGCACAAAGAGGGACTCGTGAAGGCTCGAAGCACCAATCCGAAGGCGGTTTGACACAAACAAGCTCAGCCAAGCAACAACAGCAATGCCAACCAAAAACTCTCTTGTTCTGTGATTGATTTTGTGAAATGATTACAAATGTAGTTCTAAGCAATTGGGAATAACGTAACTAATCTGCAACTAAAGAGGCTATATAAATAGACTCTTTTATCTAGACAAAAATAAAGAAAAGAAAGTTGAAAACATTAGTGGGAAGGTGGTAATAAGAGAGCTTCCTCTAATGTAGTTAACAACCTAACAAACCACTAATCAGCATGGAAATAGGCTGAATTATTCAAACATATCTTTGGGAGTGAGCTGGCCGATTCCTAAGAGCCAAATGGGCTATCCAAATGGGCTGCATTGTTCAACAGATGCATGAGTGATTTAGATGTGTTTAAAGAGCCCAAATGATGATCCGGATAAGCTGAATTGTTACTCTCTAGGGCCTCTTTGAACTTGATCAGTTGGCTGCCCTCTTGGGCTGTTTTGGACGTGAGCATCTCCTCCCTTTGCTCTTGGGCTGCCTTGGACGTCTCCTCCCTTTGCTCTTGGGCTGCCTTGGACGTGAGCAGCAGGCCAACCTCGTGGGCTGCTTTGGACGTGATCAACAACCTCCTCTTGGGCTGCATTGGGCGTGAGCAACAGCCTCCTCTTGGGCTGCATTGGGCGTGAGCAACAACCTCCTTTTGGGCTGCATTGGTGTGAGCAACAGCCTCCTCTTGGGCTGCATTGGCGTGAGCAACAGTCTCCTCTCCTGGGCTGCATGGGAGGTGAGCAACAGTCTGCATGGTCTCCTCGAGCTGCATGGGAAGTGAGCACGTCGGCATGGTCTCCTTGCTTGGTTCGCTTGCTCCTACATTCACCAAAAGATTAACACATGATGTATGGAAGTTAAATGGTTCACGCATTGTGTCAAGCAATAGCACTTCCCTTGACATAACTTCTTGGATCTCCTTAGCTCTTGCTCTAGTAATGGGACCTTGATAGCTTCCATGTGATGGTCCTACATCACAAACAAAGCTTAGAGTAGAAGAGAGAAACGGAAAATAGACGCAAACAAAAGACAATGATCAATTGCAGTGATCAAAATAGACTCTTTTTATGATTTTATGATTGATTTACCGACTCTTTTTGGTGGTTGGACGTCAATTATGCTCTAATACCAATTGATACGGGGATTAGCCGTGAAGAACGGATCTAGACGAACAACATGTTCTGAAGAGTGCAGAACACACAAAATTAACAAACATGGACAACAATGAAAACGAGAAAACAGAAAGGGACAAGAAGAACCGAAAGGAACAATGATAGAACCCTTGGATTCGAGATCCAACAAACAAACCAGTGACGATTCGACCCCGCTTCTTACAACTCCACACAATCGATCTGAGAATCGAGAGCACGAAGAGGGTGCGTTGTTTGACTTACAACACCAATCCCGAAGGAGATTGACATACACAAGAACGAGAAAGCTAGATCACACACACAAACTCATGAGACAAGAATGATTGAATTCTCTTGGATTCAATTCTGAAATGCTCTCAACAAAACTTGTATAAAACTTGTCTAACTACAAAAGAAGAGAGAAAAGGCTTTATATACATCCTAGGCATTTTTTTCTAAAATAGAAAAAGAAACTAATTGCAATAATTACATTGAGAGAGAGTTAAATAAAGCCCAACAAACATGGAACAAAATTGGGACTAATTAAACTCTCCTATTCAGCCTCTCACGTCCACATACTTAAATGAATGTTCCAGCCATGCACATGCACACACGTGAAACCCCTTGTATCTGATTTCAAGGCCTCCATCTGTCCTTTGAAATGCGCCCCAAGGCCTGCCCAATAACTAGAAATACAATTTAAGCTCCATTAATCATCTTGGTTGGGATGTGTTCGTGGTTGATCCACAAGATGGTCCTTAGACTTGATGAAGGTGGACTTCGTTGAGCTTCATGGACCATGTTTAGGAAAAGAGCATCCATCTCAGCTTGACGTTTAACTTGTGCTCTTGTTAGAGTCCCTTGAGGTGGTGAAGATGGAGTTAGCTTAGATGATCCTTCATCAGTTTCTAACCATTGATTTGAAGAAAATCAATGGTTAGACAAAGAGCTATTATATATTCATAGACTTTGTTAGATTCACCCCTTATTTATATCTCGAGCCCAAGGGTGACAATCTCTTCACCAACATATATAACTGCTGTTTAGGTGGATTGACATGTATGTTTGAACTCTTAAAACATGTAAAACACTCCGAATAATGATCCTTTTGCATTTTGGTGCTTGCGTTTTGTATGTTGATGAGTTGTTTCCCTCAAGTTTGGGTCGTATCGACTTATATTATGTGTATGCATAAACCGCATCAACTTAAGATGAAATCCTTAAGCTGTTATGACCAACATATCAAAAACAACAACCCAAAAACCAAGCCAAGCAAGGCGAAAAGAATACCAAAGAGAAACAAAGGGGCATCCACATGTTGTCAAAGTGTAGTAACAAACTGCATCCTATGACCCAAAACCTACCCTTCATATAACGCTTGAGATCCCATAATTGTCTTTTTGAGTATAACATATCCAGAAATGGGTGGGATAATAGCTAGTCGGCGGTCTAGTCATAAGATTATAACAAGTGTATTTTTAACGTGTAAGAACTCAAAAAAATATCAATATCATATCAGATTTCTTAGTTGACCACTTCCGTTCCATACTTGCATAGTAGTTTAATCTGCCCAAAAGCATATCTCTAGAGACCAATAATCATGATTATCAAAGGGTCAGATCAAGAGGCTATTTGGAAGTAGCCCGAGTATCTATCCAAGAAACAATAATATGGGTGACCTGCAAGACGTTCGAGCAAAGGAAGAGAGAAACGGTATCCGGCGCTATCGGACGCTAGAGAGAAGTTGAGATCATTTTGCAAGATTACATTGTGAGAAGATTTTGGAAGGAGAATTTGGAGAAGTACGCACTTTGATATTCCGGAGTTGGAATATCCTAGGGTTTCACTTTGGAGAAGTACCCACTTTGAAGGCGGATTGTGAGAGATTTCCGACTCTATATGCATCATATTAGTTGTAAAATCACCATTTACAACGGTTCTCCTCTTGTTCTATGATGCTTCTTGCTCCATAGCGTGACTCGAGATCTATGAGCCTATTGATGTTATCATGCATCATATTAGTTGTTAGATTCATGCATTTCAAGTCTCCTTTGATATTTTACATTCATATAGTGTAGTTTTTATTCATATTGTCAAATATTTTTTTGGTGTACAACATATTGTTTTTGGACTGAAGCTAAGCTTACATAACAAAAACTAGTGGAAGGGCCAAACACTTTTGCAAGGTACAATTAACTAACAGTTAGAACGACTTTAAACAGTTTCTTGAACACCATGCACTAATCTCAGTAAAAATAAGATTACTAGAGAATTCATTGATAGGAGGATCATTTACAAGCCTTTCTCGTTCCAAGGCGTCATCCAACTCAGCCTGAACGTCTTTGTCATCCATCTTCTTCTTACTAGCTTCTCTTAACCTTTATCGGATGGTTCTTTCCGGTTCAGGATCGTAGGGAACAAACATCATTCCTTTAATTATAAAAAATTCAGCACCATCACCTCAATCCCGCGGTTAGAAATCAAGTGACCTAAAACAATGCCTTCGCTAACCATAAAGTGACACTCCTCCAATTCAAGACGGTGTTGCTCTCACCTCGTTCGCTTTTGGTGCTTGCGTTTTTTTCATAAATTTTACAGACTTTCTAAACTTTCTAAACATTTTATAGCCAAAATGCTAAATTCTGCTCCTTCGCTACAAAGGTGCCATTACAGTACACATTAATAATTTTTTTTGTCTAGAATTAGACCCTTTATAAAATTAACAAACCCGTTTGACCCAATAATAACTTTTCGGTCCAAGTAGGACCTAATTTATCTGAACTGGGAATTTGGATGTTAGTCGTGAACCAGCAAGGGTTTGAAATTCAAGTGAATGAAGTTATAACAAAAACATTCCAAGCAGATGGATCATCAAAGGAAGCCGTCGTAATCTTAGACACTAAGGCCTCAATAAAAGTTACTGAATGACATCCTTTATTAAGCTACTTGATCGATCGTACATGTGTATTACAATGAAATCAACAAAACTAGTTTTGTCACCAGGCGCACATACAAGAACATCTTCATCTATCCAAAAGTTTATCAACTTGATATATGTATTTATTGGTAGTTGTTTTTTTTTTAATGTTTATCTGGAGGTCCGGATAAAGATGCAATCTATAGGATTTTTCTAATCAACAATTTTTGAAAAGAAGAATTTAAAATTCTTGTTTCTTTCCTCGTGGACTGATATGTCCGCTTGTGAATATGTAGTTGACGTACCATCATATTCTTTTAACTTTGAGCTATATTCATAGGTCTGGATCAAAGATAATCCTAAATATTTTCAGTTTGAAGCACACTTTTCTTTCACCAAAATGAAATAAATATTTTAATAGGATTGTGAAGGATTAAGTTTAGCAGCTTTATTGAAATCAAACCAGAAGGTTTTCAAAAGCTAGATCTCCGATCTATTTACGCCAAAACTGAACGGATCTTTATAGGTAGGTTCCACGATTGTTCTTGCTTCTACCTATGGTTTAGTGGAATAGCTTTCGGCTTTGAAACAAAATACTAATGCATGTTGGCAATATGTTTGTCGTTCTAACTACTGACAATGATAAGGTGAATGTGTTTATTGAAATCAACTCCCAAGTGTCCGTAGAAAGTGTAACCCCATTGTAGAGAACGACCCGAGCAAAAGTCTGGAAAAGTGTTTACTTTTTGCTCGTGATCATATACTTATTTATGTGGGTCATAATTTATCTTTTATAAATTAAACATCACCAATTTATATTTCCACTTATAAGTAATTTTCAAAAACCCCTACTTTTTGTGATGACCAACATTTAATCTTTAAAATCCGCTTGATTTTTTTGAGCACTAAAGCGGATTATGTACCTCAATGAACGTGAATCCCACCCATTTACAATTAGCGACACCTTTGATGCACGGGGTGCTCTATCGCATGCTTAAATATGGCGCAAATCCTAGTAATATAGGCAAAAGAGAACACAAGCATGAGTTGATTTCATAGCCTCTAGGGTTTTGTTAATTTGTTCTTCTCCCCTCTTCATTTTCTGAAATCATTTCACAAAGAACCCAAAAACACACTTTCCGTGAAGGGATTTGAGGACTTTCGTGCGAAAAATCAAAAATGAAACAGACAATACAAAGACTGAGAACACTTCTGATTGGCAAGACACAAACATAAGGTTTTGGATTAACTTCCTCCATACTCTCATATCTTGTCAACGCTCGAGATATATTGTTGACTAAAAATATGATAATCTCACCTTAAACACCAAGCTAAACTTCAACAATGGGCCAAATAATATATATAGTTTGTCGCACAACCTATATTAAAATTTATAACACATTCACTTGAATTTGAAACCAATATCTTGATTCTAGTCAATGTTTTGGTTTCAAACACAAGTCATGTAATAAAACTCTTGGCTATGTAGTGGAAGGGCCAAACACCCCAGTATTTTGACAAGTGATCTCTCAACGAGTTCAGGTGTCTATGTTTTCAAAATGTAGTGGGAGCGAAGAGGAGATAAAGAAGAAGTGTGATCTTCAAACAGAGGCATGCCCGAAATATATTTAAGAGATTTTGTATTTGAGTAAATATATTTAAGAGATTTTGTATTTGAGTAAACATTCCCACTAATTGCCATATTCAGCCTATAAGTACTGAAAATACCCTAAGAGAAAGTCTAAATATAATGTATAAAAACCAACTAAAAAATAGCCCAAAACATAAGTCATTCCGAGATCTCATGAACTAGAAGTGTCACTAATCCCGGGTCTTCCTTAGCGAGCTTCTGAGTCGATATCCAAGGCAAAATAGCATAAGAAAACACATGCCTTAGGATAGAGTAAAGAGCACTCGACATCTTCCTTGCTTTAGTCCTAGTGATAGGACCATCTCCATGAAGTGTGATGTCGGTCTGTAGATCTTCAAGTTCCTTAAGTGTCCTCGGGTTCATTTCATTCTCTTTTTCTAAGGCTTGATTCGTCCCCGAATCATGGAAAGGCGGCTCAGAATCATCATCAATGTAGGGAGACAAATCAGCCACGTTGAAAGTAGCATGAACACCATAATCACCAGGGAGATCAATCTCATAAGCATTGTTGTTGATGTGTTTGAGAACCCGGAAAGGACCATCACCTCTAGGATCCAGCTTGGACTTGCGACGGGACCAAAACCTCTCCTTCCTAAGGTGCAGCCAAACGAGATCTCCCGGATGGACACAAGCTCACGGCGTCCACGGTTGTGCTGCGCAGTGTATTGTTCAGCGCGGCGCTACAGCTGGGCGGTAGTACTCTAGTGGAGCTCCCGAACGAAGGCGGCGCGCTGTCCGGCGTCGAAGCTTTCCCCGGCCTTGAGTGGCTGCGGCGTAAGATCCAAGGGAGTGTAGTTTTTAAAATAGAACGAAGAAGAGTTCCAAGAGTACGGTTTACCACTTTAGTTTGGTCATCGGTCTGTGGGTGGCAACTAGTAGAGAGCAAGAGCTTAGTTCCCAACTTTGCCCAAAGAGTCTTCCAGAAGTAGCTTAGGAACTTAGCATCCCTGTTAGAAACAATTGTACAAAGAATACCATGCAATCTCACAGTATTAACAAAGAACAGATCAACTACATGAGATGCATCATCAGTTTTGTGACAGGCAATGAAATGAGTCATTTTGCTAAACCTGTCTACAACCACAAAACTAGAATCCCTCCCTTTCTTAGTTCTTGTTAATCATACAATGAAATCCATACTAGTGTCTTCCCAAGGGACTGTGGGAATAGGCAAGGGAGTGTAGAAGCATGGGGTTCAATCTAGACTTAGCTTTCCTACATTGGACAAAAGATGCACAAAATTTTCCAACATCGTTTCTTCATCTTAGGCCAATAGAAATGTTCCTTAAGCATATTGTAACACCCCAAATTCTCGGAACTCGGGGAGCTACTGGTTAGGACCTCACAATGGGTCCCGACCTTGGTTTAACAACAACATTACTTGGATCTTACAACAAGGCACAAATGTATTTAAAACAATTTCTAAAACATAATATTTTTAATGGTATAAACGTACACATGTGACAGCCTTACAAACAATTATATAAAGATACATAACATGCATGACGTATGGAAGACTCCCCCGTCCCCATCTAATGAGTACGTGGACCCGGCTGACAATCCGTTCCGGATCTCTCTGCAACTGTCTATCTCTACAGATCTACAACACGGATAAACTGTTAGCTAACTATCCAAATATAAGCAAAAATGATAACAGCACAAACACAAGCAGAAACAAAATAAACAAACATCATGCTGGCACTCAACCGTTTATTATCTATTATTTAAGTGATTCACATTATTCAATTTAAGTTGTGGCACGAGAATTATTATTAGTTCTCGCCTCCGTTCCTTATCCAACTGGTGTAGGTCTAGCTGACTTCCACTAGTAGCATCACTACAAACCACGTATGGACTAGTCCCGAAAGAAACCCCCAGCGCCCCGCGAGCTACTGAGCAGAATGCCACCGCCCGTTACTCTTAGGCCAAAATATAGGTCGGTAATTATATATCACAACCTATCTCTCTAACATTTCAATCACACACCACCATCATCATTTATACTCATATTTAGTAGTCAGCTAAGTAAGCCCAAAGGACTTACTTGATATAAAGCTCGACTCTCTATAAACCAACTCGCTCTGTAAACTGTAGCAACTCAGTTGCCTGTCAAAGGAGATAAGTGCATTAGCACACTCCTACGTAGTTAGAAGTCTAAGACTTCTAAAATAGAATAATATATTAAGACATAACTAGTTGCAATATTAATTTATGGTAAAATGACCATTTTACCCTTGGTCCCGAAATTCTCGAAAATTCTAAAATTCATGTCTAAACTCCTATTTGAGATTCTAAAATCATATTCTAACTCCCAAAGCTTCGTTTGGTTCCAAGCTAACATTTTTCCTATGTTACTATTTTCCGGGAATTCGTACAGGTCTAACTTCGATTCCAAATATAAAATTCGTAACCGCTTATAAAAATTCCGACTTAAATCCCTAGATTATCTATGATGTCCTATCTAACTTTAGGAGAAAGAATTTCTCAAAACTGTTCATTCGACAGTTTTATAAAAATTCCTAAAGTTGACTACTCCCTTTACAAATTCTATACTTAGCCAAAATCTGAGTACACTTTGAAAAATCATAACTCCTAAACCACTCACTGGATTTATCCCAAATTTTGATATGTTCTACTATAAAATCTTACCTATAATATATCCAAAATTAAGCCGGAAAGGATATCAAGAGCTCATTCAAAATCATCTCACAAAACAGCATCACTTGCTGTTTTCCCCCAACACTCAGCACATATATAAAAACGTCAACTTTGAAACACAATAACTCTCGAACCGTAACTCCGATGCCTCCCAAATTTTAATATGATCTACAACAAGATGTCAACTATATCCTATCAAAAATTCAAGTCTAACAGAAGTCAATAACCCCTCCAAATTTATTCCACAAAACTGCATCTCAAGCAAATTTCCTCAACTCAGCATTCTAAACGAAAAACTGCATGAATATCCAACTTCGGGATACTATAACTCTCACACCGTAACTCTGATTGTTCCCAAATTTTAGTATGATATACTATGCAGCATTGACTACAACATACCCGAAAATCAGTCAAAAAGGAAGAGTCTAGCTTACCCGAAATTGGACCCGAAGTTGACTGCTCGTCAATGTTGGAAAACTGAGGAGAATGCAGCAGCTCCCTTGCAGTTGTTCCTTTGGCTGAATATAAGGGTTCCACAAAGGTTTAGAAGTAGCTAAGCATATATACAGAAGGAGGGAAGCAAGGAGGATAGAATAGGTCATACTCAACTACAAATCTTGACCATGAGGGAGGAGAGATAGTTGCACGATCTTGCGGATGGCTCGTAGAGGAGAAATGTTGGTCCAGTTTTTCCCAGAAGTCGGATCCAGGGCCAGGGCAGGACAGCGTGAATGCAGCCAGGCCTTAACGCACTCGTGACTTGGGTGTAGAGGCGGCCAAGGCCTTCTTCTGGATGTTGCGACCCTGCTGTCTAGGTAGAGGCGAGGAAGGCGTCCACGAGGTAGAGTCGGTTGCTTCCCATAGAGCCTGGCACCGAAGGACTGAGGCAATGCATGAGATCCCCGCCGCTGGTGTGTGCAGGAGTACGAAAATCGCTGACCACCGTGGTTGTGTTTGCAAGAGGAGGTCATTGGCTATCTTCTGCGGTTGCTGATGGTGTTGAAAGACCGGCGCCGGCGACTCCTTCCCGCGACTGCAACGTGAAACGGAGGTTCGATGAGGGGGAGAGGGCTGCCGCAGGAAGTTACTCTAGGGTAAAACGAAGAGAAGCGGGAGGAGGCAAGAGAGAACCGTCAGGACAACCCTCATGGGCCTAACTGGCTGTTCGTGATGGCCCGGATTTAACTTAGTTAATGGGCCCGGATGGCCTTGTCATGACTTAGTCATGGGCTTGTCAAGTGGGTCAATTACTATGAGGCTTGTAAGAGTGTGTTAAGAATGATTTTGTGTGATTAAATTTCACATAAAATTATAGAAGTTGGGAACATGATATTTTATGTGATTGTCTCTTCACATAAAATGACAAGATTTAAGTTGACTCGTGATTTACCGAAAATTAAAATTTCCGGGTATTACATCAGTACCCCCTTAAAATAAGTTTCGTCCCGAAACTTAAAATAAAGACATCAATCCGATAAAATTTCTGTAATTAGCACCGAGATATCTTATCTCCTTCTAAGAATCCTAGCTCCACTTTTCTAGACATAAAAGTATCACTTAAATATCATAGAGTTGAAACACACAAGATTAAACATTCAAACACGGAATTAATTACATAGTCAAATAAGTCATACACCTCAACATCAAAATACTAACTTGTCAAAACCAGGGCTGCGGGTGACTCCGCAAGGAACTTAAGATAATTACTCTTATAGTTATCCCCTGTCTCTCGGGTTATAACTATCTTTGCATAGGTTTGTAAAAGGTTACCCCTCAGTATCCGCAATATCTCAAGTAGATTCGTCGTCTTTTCATAAAGCCACTAACTCAGAAATCTTTTCATGTACTTACATCATAAGCGCTTGCTACCACATTCTAGAGTGGTTACCAGATACTTCACCGGTATCATCCGGCTCAATGGTCAGACCCTCTAAGCCAATATCATAACTTTTGTCTGTAAGTATCCCTCTAACTGAATCTGTAGAAACTGGGGTTTCGCTCTCCAATAGGGTGAGGATTACTAGTCCATCAATCACTTATAACTCCTTATAGCCTCAAGTGGTCGTATTTTGTGACTCACCTTCAGGTCTTTTGATGACCGTATAGAAAGTAACCTAGTCATCTTTCTTCCTTTCGTTACGATTACTTGACCACACACTCAGGCCGAAGAGCTTAGACCTCCGCCAGCACTTTACCAAGTTCCTAATGTTATTCGTATCACGACTCACTTGGTCCTGTCTTTTCGTATGACTCAGTCATCTTATTCCTCAGGTAAGGAATTATCACCTTTACTCTTTTCTGGTCTAGCACTTGAGACACAATTCTAGTGGTCATCATCTGCATTCACTTGGCATTATTATAATATTTATGGATCTCTGATATATTGTTATATCAACCTTTGGCTGCTCACGTGTTTTCCAAGGTCTTGAGTGACATACAATGTGTCCGGATTGACGGTATTATATACAAGGTGATCTCACATCACCGTCATTTTATCACACTACTCAAGAAATGCTAACACACCATCAACATTGTACTCCTATATCCCCACGTTTACTGGGCCTAGAATATTCCTCGGATGCCAAACGCAACTCGGCTCCATTCCGATACTGAATTCCACGTACTCCACTCCAAGACTATTCTTTACATAAGTGCGGTTACTGGTTGCAGATGTAGCCTTTTTCGGGTTCCTTCCAACTAAATGTATTCCCATAACTACTATCATCTTAAACCCCACACATTATTTTTCTATATCAATGAACTTCTTGCTTCGTGGGTTAGGACTCACCACGCTTCTGCTGCACTACTCTGATTTATGTTGTTGCCACCCACTTGTCATACAGGCCTTTCCTACGACTCCAAACTGATTAACCTCACACTTTTCTCCAAATTACCCCATAAGTCCTAACCGGGTGAAGTACCAAATACCTTCCTTACTTGGCTTAAGGGGAGAATATAACAGTTGGAAGACGAACTTTTCTGTCTACTTTCTTAATCCTTTTAACACGAATCCAAACTCCCTGACTCGATCAGAGTTTGATCTTAACCAACCAACAAGAAATCTCTAACACGATTCTCTTATAACTTTAGTTCACCCAAGGAGGTTGCCGTTACCTATTTGAGGAAATCCTGTAAGGCGTCGGTAAAGCTACTCTATAGATCCCCATTCACAATTATCTCTTCTTGACGACACATAACTCGTCAATACCAAACAATACTTTCACATCCTCGGTTGACGTCGTTCAGTCTATAATGGATTTATCTCAATTTTCTGGATTGCTTTTCTCACACCTCTTTTGCTGTTGAATTTCCTGGTGAGCACTACTTACTCGAGTTCATCCCTCTATACCCCTTTAGATCGTTCTAAATTACAAACTTCTAGTTCCTCGGTGAGCTAACTCCATTTCTCGAGTCTCAACTATGTTGTCCATCTGACATCAATGGTCTTTTCTAGGTCTTCTACTATAGCTTGTAAGCAAGTCTACACGACTCTCATGACCTTAACTTTCACCCACTTGTGATTTTTATCTAGTATGAAATGCTACTCATCATCTGTCTGGATTGACGTAGAACCTTATCAAAATTATATACTTCTTATTCCTCTAGTCCTTCTTCTACAATCCATCTCTACTGGTTGTGATATGTACTCTTTTCCTATCCAGTAGGTAGTAAATCACTCACACAATTCCTTTGGTCTCAATGACATAAGAGGGTCATTCCTGGCTGTCTAGTTCTTCTTCTTAAGTTCTTAATTAGAGTTACTAGCTCGAATCACTCCATGTTACTAGTAAGGGTACCAACACTTGCATCGATTTAGCTTCCCATTTGTCGTCATTAATCTCTTGAAGGATCCCCCAGATGTCTATATAATTCTTCAATAAGTCTATAATTATTCTCCTTATCTGTCAACCGGTTACCACTAGCTGACCTGCACGTGTTATGTCTCAGTTATTACCAACTAGTCCGTAGTTGACCTTTTATAAGGTCACAGACTTATTGTTCTTCAATCTCTTTTGAAGTTTGAAACACTTGGTGAGAACCTATCTTCTCCAGTTTCATTGTCAATATCCCTTTAGCTCCTTCCACAGTCTGCACTTCTCTTGTCCCCTTATAAGATCACTATACTCTTTTGAGTCCAGTCATAGCATTCATCTGTCGTCAATGAGTTTATCAAGTCTTCACGATTTTTCTTACTTTGTTCCTCGTCTGTTTGCGGTTCTTTGTTATGACCGTTAATGTTGGTAACTTAAATCTTTATGTGAATGAGAAGTTATAGTGGACTTTCTAGTCCACCAAAATAACTCTCTCACATTCTTCCCTTTGATGGGTGTTGTTTTGATCATGCTACCATTATAGAATTTCGTTGTCCCAGTTTTATACTTCTCGTATCCTTGAAGGACTCTTCATGCTTTGATACTTATGTCGAAGTTTCATTCAAAAATTCTCGTATCCTTGAAGGACTCTACATGCTTCCATGGTTACACAATTTATTTCTCGTCATCAAGCTCACCCTCTATCTTTGTACCCTTTACTTTCTCACAGCTAGGTCAACACCTTATCTTCTTTGTATTCTCATGCCCATGCTTGCATATGGCAGCGTTTGCCTCGATTGTAACGTCCTTTACCCTGCAAATCTTGGTTGTACTCTGTTCTATATGATTCTTGTTCCCTTATTATTATCTCTAATCTGATCTCTTGTCGTCTCTTTCATGGATCGTCTGTGTTGATGACCTAGGTCCCATGATAATTGGGATTACCTTGGAATCTCGAGTCCACCAAGATCATTCTCACATGTTTCTTCATTAGCGCGTTGTCTATAATATTGCTCTCTTGAACTCCGTTGACTCTATTACCGGCCTTCTACTCTTTCGATACTAGTGTCGCGGTTCCTTTCAACTTCTTATATCTTTGATGAGGTCAAAACTCCTCCACCCTTGCGGGGTCTTCTGCTTTTATACTCAATTGTAGGTATTCATTCCGTGCACCTCAGATCGTCATATCCGAGTTGACTCGTCTGGTCTCTCATGCTCATCATTGTCTATGGAGCATCCGTCTCGATTGCAACATCCTTTATTCCGCCATCATGACTCTACTCCGTTCTACTTGGTTCTTATCCCACTATTATTATCTCCAATATATGCTCTTGTCGTCTGCTATGTGATTCTTTAATTCATCTCTCGACTTCATACGACCAAGTCCCTTGTATGACTTTTTATTCCTTCCATTAGAGCTTGACTTGGGAATTTCTTTCTCATCTGTTTGTACTTATGGTGAAAATTATCTCAACATCCTTACTTCTTTGCCAACCCGTTCTTCGGATGGTTTATAGGGTCACTAGGACACCCACCAGAGTATAATACTCAATCTTGGTCTGAATCCCTTATCTCGTGTGGAAAACTCTTCAAACTCGTTACCGATTTATCATGAGGCGCTAATCGCTTCATGATATCACAACTAAGGAATACAAGATATCCTTTAGGATACTAGCATACTACACACACACCGATATATAATTTACACTAAAACCTATCAATATAAGTCTATATACTAACTCACCTATCGTTCCAAGCTGCAGAGATCCACGGAGAACGATGGTGGTCCGACGTACTACTAACCCAACAACCCGACTATGCACGTGTGTAAAAACAGAAATCCGTTTTGAAAATCTTAGACCCCTTTCGGGTTCTAGTTATTTTTTTACATTCGGTCTTTTAGAAGATTTCAAGTGCCATTGTTGCCAACCCAGAGCTCTGATACCATGTTGTAACACCCCAAATTCTCGGAACTCGGGGAGCTACTGGTTAGGACCTCACAATGGGTCCCGACCTTGGTTTAACAACAACATTACTTGGATCTTACAACAAGGCACAAATGTATTTAAAACAATTTCTAAAACATAATATTTTTAATGGTATAAACGTACACATGTGACAGCCTTACAAACAATTATATAAAGATACATAACATGCATGACGTATGGAAGACTCCCCCGTCCCCATCTAATGAGTACGTGGACCCGGCTGACAATCCGTTCCGGATCTCTCTGCAACTGTCTATCTCTACAGATCTACAACACGGATAAACCGTTAGCTAACTATCCAAATATAAGCAAAAATGATAACAGCACAAACACAAGCAGAAACAAAATAAACAAACATCATGCTGGCACTCAACCGTTTATTATCTATTATTTAAGTGATTCACATTATTCAATTTAAGTTGTGGCACGAGAATTATTATTAGTTCTCGCCTCCGTTCCTTATCCAACTGGTGTAGGTCTAGCTGACTTCCACTGGTAGCATCACTACAAACCACGTATGTACTAGTCCCGAAAGAAACCCCCAGCGCCCCGCGAGCTACTGAGCAGAATGCCACCGCCCGTTACTCTTAGGCCAAAATATAGGTCGGTAATTATATATCACAACCTATCTCTCTAACATTTCAATCACACACCACCATCATCATTTATACTCATATTTAGTAGTCAGCTAAGTAAGCCCAAAGGACTTACTTGATATAAAGCTCGACTCTCTATAAACCAACTCGCTCTGTAAACTGTAGCAACTCAGTTGCCTGTCAAAGGAGATAAGTGCATTAGCACACTCCTACGTAGTTAGAAGTCTAAGACTTCTAAAATAGAATAATATATTAAGACATAACTAGTTGCAGTATTAATTTATGGTAAAATGACCATTTTACCCTTGGTCCCAAAATTCTCGAAAATTCTAAAATTCATGTGTAAACTCCTATTTGAGATTCTAAAATCATATTCTAACTCCCAAAGCTTCGTTTGGTTCCAAGCTAACATTTTTCCTATGTTACTATTTTCCGGGAATTCGTACAGGTCTAACTTCGATTCCAAATATAAAATTCGTAACCGCTTATAAAAATTCCGACTTAAATCCCTAGATTATCTATGATGTCCTATCTAACTTTAGGAGAAAGAATTTCTCCAAACTGTTCATTCGACAGTTTTATAAAAATTCCTAAAGTTGACTATTCCCTTTACAAATTCTATACTTAGCCAAAAAATCTGAGTACACTTTGAAAAATCATAACTCCTAAACCACACACTGGATTTATCCCAAATTTTGATATATTCTACTATAAAATCTTACCTATAATATATCCAAAATTCAGCCGGAAAGGATATCAAGAGCTCATTCAAAATCATCTCACAAAACAGCATCACTTGCTGTTTTCCCCCAACACTCAGCACATATATAAAAACGTCAACTTTGAAACACAATAACTCTCGAACCGTAACTCCGATTCCTCCCAAATTTTAATATGATCTACAACAAGATGTCAACTATATCCTATCAAAAATTCAAGTCTAACAGAAGTCAATAACCCCTCCAAATTTATTCCACAAAACTGCATCTCAAGCAAATTTCCTCAACTCAGCATTCTAAACGAAAAACTGCATGAATATCCAACTTCGGGATACTATAACTCTCAGACCGTAACTCCGATTGTTCCCAAATTTTAGTATGATATACTATGCAGCATTGACTACAACATACCCGAAAATCAGTCAAAAAGGAAGAGTCTAGCTTACCCGAAATTGGACCCGAAGTTGACTGCTCGTCAATGTTGGAAAACTGAGGAGAATGCAGCAGCTCCCTTGCAGTTGTTCCTTTGGCTGAATATAAGGGTTCCACAAAGTTTTAGAAGTAGCTAAGCATATATACAGAAGGAGGGAAGCAAGGAGGATAGAATAGGTCATACTCAACTACAAATCTTGACCATGAGGGAGGAGAGATAGTTGCACGATCTTGCGGATGGCTCGTAGAGGAGAAATGTTGGACCAGTTTTTCCCAAAAGTCGGATCCAGGGCCAGGGCAGGACAGCGTGAATGCAGCCAGGCCTTAACGCACTCGTGACTTGGGTGCAGAGGCGGCCAAGGCCTTCTTCTGGATGTTGCGACCCTGCTGTCTAGGTAGAGGCGAGGAAGGCGTCCATGAGGTAGAGTCGGTTGCTTCCCATAGAGCCTGGCACCGAAGGACTAAGGCAATGCACGAGATCCCCGCCGCTGGTGTGTGCAGGAGTACGAAAATCGCTGACCACCGTGGCTGTGTTTGCAAGAGGAGGTCATTGGCTATCTTCTGCGGTTGCTGATGGTGTTGAAAGACCGGCGCCGGCGACTCCTTCCCGCGACTGCAACGTGAAACGGAGGTTCGATGAGGGGGAGAGGGCTGCCGCAGGAAGTTACTCTAGGGTAAAACGAAGAGAAGCGGGAGGAGGCAAGAGAGAACCGTCAGGACAACCCTCATGGGCCCAACTGGCTGTTCGTGAGGGCCCGGATTTCACTTAGTTAATGGGCCCGGATGGCCTTGTCATGACTTAGTCATGGGCTTGTCAAGTTGGTCAATTACTATGAGGCTTGTAAGAGTGTGTTAAGAATGATTTTGTGTGATTAAATTTCACATAAAATTATAGAAGCTGGGAACATGATATTTTATGTGATTATCTCTTCACATAAAATGACAAGATTTAATTTGACTCGTGATTTACCGAAAATTAAAATTTCCGGGTATTACACATATCTAGAGTCTTATCAATGCCAAAGTGTCCCATTAAACCTCCACAATGAGATCTCTGAACCAAAAGTAATCTAACAAAACTCCTAGGGATACAAAGTTTTAAAGCCTTATTAAACACATATCCCTCTTCAACAAAGTATTGGTTCGAGCTACCCTTAGACACACATTCACTATATATATCTTTCAAATCAGCACAAAAAGCATACATATCACAAAGCAAAGAAAATCCAAGCAAATGTGCATCTAGAGAAGAGAGTATACCTGTGAGACAATGCATCGACTACAATATTGTCCTTACCTTGTTTGTGCTTGATCACATAAGGAAAGGTCTCTATGAATTCTACCCAACGAGCATGTCTCTTGTTCAGCTTGGCTTGTCCTCTAAGGTGCTTGAGAGCTTCATGATCCGAGTGAATCACAAACTCTTTAGGCCATAGATAATGTTGTCAAGTGCGAAGGACCCAAACCAAAGCGTAGAGCTCCTTGTCATAAGTAGAGTAATTGAGCTCGGCACCACTGAGTTTCTCATTGAAGTAGGCAATAGGGTGATTTCCTTGGATGAGAACGCCGCCAATGCCAATGCCCGACGCATCACACTCGATCTCAAAGGTGCGGCTGAAGTCCGGCAAGGCTAGGAGTGGCGCATGGGTCAGCTTGTCCTTCAAGTGCTGAAAAGCACACTCTTGGCTTGGTCCCCACCAGAAGACGGCGTCCTTCCGGGTCATCTCAGTCAAGGGATGTGCCAATGTGCTGAAATCCCTCACAAAACGCCTATAGAACCCAGCTAGTCCAAGGAAGCTTCGGACTTGGGTCATGGTGGTGGGTGTAGGCCAATCTCTAATAGCTTCCACCTTGCTCTCATCCACAGTCAAACCATCTTTCCCTACAACAAAACCAAGAAAAACAATAGACTCCGCACAAAATGACACTTCTTTAGGTTAGCATAGAGTTGTTCCTTCCTAAGAATAACTAGCACTTGGCGGAGGTGATGAACATGTTCAAATTCGGTTTTGCTATAGACTAAGATATCATCAAAGTAGACTACAACAAATTTCCCTAAGTATGGTCTTAAGAAATGGTTCATTAGCCTCATAAAAGTAGATGGTGCATTAGTCAATCCAAAGGGCATTACTAACCATTCATAAAGTCCATACTTAGTTTTAAAAGCAGTTTTCTATTCGTCACCCTCTTTCATCCTAATTTGATGGTACCCACTCCTAAGGTCAATTTTAGTAAAAATAGTGGAACCATGTAATTCATCTAGCATATCATCCAAACGAGGAATAGGGTGACGGTACTTAACTGTTATGTTGTTGACAACTCTGCAATCTACGCAAATATGCCATGAACCATCCTTCTTAGGCACCAAAATCACTGGAACCGCGCATGGGATTAAGGACTTCGAACATAGCTCTTTTTCAACAGCTCCTCTACTTGTTTCTGCAACTCCTCGGTCTCCTTAGGGCTGGTTCTATATGCGGCTCTGTTAGGAATGGTGGTGCCTAGAATGAAGTCAATCTGGTACTCAATTCCTCTCAAAGGTGGTAGACCTGGCGGAATATCATTCGGGAAGACGTCCTCAAATTCCTGCAATAAAGGAGTAAAAATAGGAGGTAAATCTTGTAAGGACTCCAAAACCACGCAAGACTCTTAAAATAAGAGTAGAAAGCAAGGATAACTTCCCTTAAGAGCGTTGTTGACCTCGCTAGCACTGGCCAAGAGAAGATGTTTCGGTGGTTGTCCTGTAGGTGGCGCCTTCTTCTTCGGGTGAACGCAGGGCCCTAGCTGCAAAGGCGACATCTCTTGCTGACGGGCTCTCCTTCTTTTATCCCTTTCTACATGGTCTTGCAAACACTCCTGCGGGGTTAGTGGAAACAAGGTAATACGACGTCCCTTCAAGTTAAAACAGTAGGTGATGAGGGACCATCACCAACAACCCCTACTAGTCCTACAATGCAAGGGCCAATCACTAGATCAAGGGCAAGAGCAATTCAAGAGGAGGTGTCCAACTTGTTGGTGTCCTTAGCTCCTAAGAAGACCATTGATGATCCATTGCTGACTGAGGCTTCCTTAGTCATGTTAATAACGATTCCCGACGACTTGGACGTGGAAGGAAGACCATGCACACGTGATTTGGAGCCATGCAAGAGCAAAGAAGAGACACTTGCTCCGGAATTGCAAGAAATGGAAGATTGAGGCTTTTAGAACCGGTTTGACGCCACATAATGAAATGTAGTGTAAATTTCTACGCCTACTTGAAGAAGGGATGTCTATGGTGACAGTTGATGTAGAATACGAAGAGATCCTCCCATATGTTGGAATGTCATAGAAAGCAAAGAAGATTGTATCGAGTTGTTATAAGGTATGATCGAGTCTTGTAGTTAAAACCTGTGTGACTGAACACATGCGCGAGATCAAAAGATGTTACTATTGCCATTCCTTTGAAGTGAGAAGAGGGTTTAAGCTGAAGTATTGTTTAACCAAGGCTTCAAGAGTGGGGAAATTAGAGTGAGTCTCTCGAGTTCTGTAGATGAAGATCTTCGAAAGAGGACTGTGAACATAGTAGATACAAAAGGAGCAATACACGAGTTGAAGGACGTCACCTTAGCAGATCGGGGTGGACCACTTGTCAAGTGTTAGGACCAGGTTGTGTCGTTCATTATGATATGTAATGGGTAGAGAAAAGATAGAACCCGAGATAGAACGGATTCCAATGCATCGGAATGTGAAATTTTCCGCTAAGGTCAAGCTTGATTTAATTCCGATGTCTAAGGCGCCGTATAGAATAACACTTGTGCAGAGACATGAGTTGTGGAAGCAAGAAGGAGCAATTGTAAGAACTTATTGAAAAGAGTTCATTAGATTTAGTGAAATGCTATGGAGAACTCCAAATGCTATCTTGAACTCTTGATTTGAAGTTCATATTAGAATATATCTTAAACTCTTGAGTTGAAGTGGTTATGGAGAACATCAGTTTGCAAAAAGAGAGACAATTATCTCCGCTTGTACATCAATTACCGTTAACCGAACAAGATAGCAATGAAGAATGAGTATCCCTCACCACAAATAAATGATCTACTTGATCGGTTCCAAGGGTTGGTAGTCTCTACTAAAATTGATTTAAGGGCTGATTGCCACCAATTGAAAATTCGAGACTAAGATATTGCAAAGACGGCAGTCCGGACAAACCATGGTCACTAAGAGTTGTAGTGATTCCATATGGGCTTACTAATGCCCCGTATAAGGTACTTTGGTCTACTCTTGAAAAAGACAGAAGTTGTATGATAGTTTGTCTCGTGATGGCAACCTCCAAAGGACGTGGAAGGAGTTACAAGTTATCCTAGATGTGCTAAGCTTTACCAGATATGTGAAGAGAGAAGTTGTGTAACACCTTTTATGGTAACCTACTCCGGATGACAATGAAGTATTGAATGAGACGAAAATGGACAATAGAGTTGTGGAGAGTTAAGAAGGGGATTCATTGGTGCAACTGTTTTGATTTACCTTGAGGTTTATGGGTTTGAGGTGTACAAATGATTGTTCAAGACAAGGTCTTGATCGAGTAGTGAGGAGCGATGTAAAGGTAATAGCCTACGTGTCGTGTTAGTAGAAGTAGTATGGAGTAAAATACTTTCTTTGTTACTTGGAATTGCAACAAAAATTGGGGAAAATAACATCAAAGTTTGGTTTGACAAGAATCCAAGCCAACGGTGTAAATTGGGAGTTCGATCTTCTTTGTTAGAGAAATCGAAAGGAAAATAATGGAAATGCTGCATTTAGAAAGACCCGAGAAGGAAGTTAATTTTTTGAACTATCGGAACCATTGAGAGATTTTAGCTCGAGTTAGGAAAGTGGTTTGCTGGTTGGCGTGGCCGCCCAGAGTAGAGGGTGTTCACCCGATGTTTCATGTGTTTCCAATTATGAGGATCTATTGGCAGACGAGGAACCGATGAGGCTAACTGGAAGACGGACGATTATATCTTTTGTTGAGTTTACGCCGATTTAGAAGCTTCGATAGAATCGATGGGTAAGACCTAGTTCTTCCCTTAGTTGTGTTATGTGCATGTGTGATATATCTTGCGGTGGTAGTTCGAGTAGTTTGTGTGTATAGATTAGAAGGTTTAAGCTTTCTTAGTTTGAGAGTCCATACCTCGGCCTTAGGTACCGAGAAGTTCGACGCATAGCAAGTTTCGGGACGAAACTTGTTTTTAGGGGATCTAATGTAACGCCCCAATTTTTAGGCACGTTTTTTATTTTTATTTTATCTGGCTTTTATCGATATCTTAATAATTTAAATATTTTTACGGGTATTTTCACGTTGTAAATTAAAATTTATGAGTTTATATATTTGTTTATATATATATATATTCCGTAATCTATTTCATGAAAAGTTCGGGAATTTCCAAACCGGAAATCCTGTCCGGTTAATTTGATCGAGTTTTTTTAAATTCCCGATGTCATGTTTTATTTAATTTATTTTATTTTATTCCTATTTTCTTTATTCTCCTTTTCTTTCCCCCTTTTTTGTCCAAACGTGATGATACCTCTGCAGAATCCCTTCGCTTTCTTCCCACCTCTCTCACGCTACCCTCACCTCTCATCCTTCCTCCTTTGTAACACACTTCCCTTCCCTCTGAAATTTTCTCTAGACCTGTAACAACAAGCAAACCTCACCATCACTCAGCCCCGAACCTCTATCGATCACCCTCATCTCCCTCTGCTTCCATTCTTTCCCCTCTGTCGAGTCAGCCTCGTTGAGAGAGAGAACGTGCCATCGTCGCCTTGCTGCCGCTACCGGAGCAACAACGAGCACCACCTTCACCCCATTCATCACCTTCGGCTAAACCTCGTACCACCTCTCCTCTACTCCTCCGCGAACCAGTGGTCGCGATCCCTATTTTGTCCTCGCTCTTCTTCCGCTGTCTTGTCAGGAATGGAGAAGAGGCTCGAGCTGCCAAAGACGACAACGGCAACACTGAGCCGCCACCTACGCCGGAGAAGCCACCAGTTCGGCTCGGCCCTGGCCTGTGCAGATGGCCACCCCTGTCCTTCCTCCCTTTCTGTTGCAACCGAGACCATCTCTACTGCAGCATCGCCGGGAAGGAGCCACTGCTGTCGGAACATCCTTGCAGCCTCCTCACCGCCGTCAAGGAGCGCCTCCGGGGAGCTTGCTGCCGCCACAACCTATGCCGGAGAAGGCCCCTGCCATTTCTCCTCCTCGCCGCCGCCCTGTTCTTTTCTTTCCCTTCCCCAGCTGTGCGTGAGATCTATCCGGTTCATTGAAACCCTTTTACAATATTGTAAATCGGGCCCTCAATTTTGTGTTAATTACAGATGTGACCCACCTATTTGTTATTACGAGTTTTGAGCTAAGTTTTTGGAATTTGATATTTATGCCCTTGATTGAAATTAATTACTGAATATGACCCATATGTGGAAATTGTATAATTTGCCTAGAAAATATTTTTACGAATTTTTAACCTTGGAGTTTAAATACAAGTTTAGTTCATATATTTTATATATATATATATATATAAATATATATATATATATATATATATATATATATATATATATATATATATATATATTATCAATTATTTCCTTTGTTGGATTTATGACCCAAAGTTTATTTCGGGAAATGACCAAGTTTCGAGAGTTTCTTAGATGTCCGGAAGTTGTTTTGGTTTTGACCCGTATTTATAAATTGTTGTGATCACCCCGGAAAATGCTTTGTGAGTTTTACCCTTATTTTGAAAGCGGGGCTTCCTTAGATTTTTATATGCGTTAATCTCCCTTCCAAAATTAGCGTTTAAGCTAATTTTGTGTAGCGCTTTGATTTTAGGTCCGAAAGCGCCCCGATAAAGGCCTAGCGAGTCCAAGTTCGACATCCGTCTTGACGTCATGTGAGTATTCTCTTCCTCGATTTAGTTATGTTTAGTATTAGTATCATGCTAGGTTTGATAATCTAGCATAACTTAGAGTGAATGCCAAGTAGTGGCTTTGGACCTTAGGTGAGTTTTGAGGATTTATGATCTTTAGAAGGCTTGAGGTGTTGATGTTATCTTGTGAGGTTTGTAGGGCGTTGAGTGTTTGGGTTGATCTTGTGAGCTTATGAGGATTGGGATTATGGTTATGGTTTATGATCTTGCGAGATCATTGAGACTAGAAGTCTAAGGACTTCTAGTATGTGAGAGAGATGTTGATCGTGTGCCTTTTGACAAGCGTTGAGTGTCTTCCTGCGGGAAGCTGAGAGCGGGATATAGCAGGATTATCTTTGGGACGAGGTAAGTTTCCGGACTTACTTAGCTCGTATTCCTTGTATTAGCATTGATGTGTGTTTGGTGGTGTGTGTTTATTCTTTATTATTTATAACAACTAAACCAAAAATAGGATTACCGACCTTTATATTATTTTGGCCCAAGTGTATAATAACGGGCGGTGACAACTTGCCTGGCTCCCGCGAGAGCTAGGAGGTTCTCGGCGACTATCCTGTGCTGGTAGACGGTCAGATGCATCAGTACCATTCCATGCCGGTAAGTAGGGACCGAGGCGAGTTTCGGTGACTCTCGTGTCACAACCTAAGTTGAATTAGAACGGGATATGACTTAATAATAATAAGATAATAAACCAGACTTGTGTGCTTTGGAGTGTATTGGGTGTTTATGATGATTGACTTGTGTTTGCGCCTTTCACCTTGATTCTAATGCTTCGAATATTAGCTAACGGTTTTATACACCTTGATCACCACCTTGGATTCTAGGATGCTAGGTTTTACTTACATAAAAGAATTATATGCGGATGATGCTGAATTTGGGAAGATATTTCATAGATGCACTACACGAGGCCCTTATGATAAGTATTTTGTGTTTGAAGGGTTTTTGTTTGAAGTGGATAAAATTTGTATACCTAGATGTTCCCCTAGGATATTATTAGTAGAAGAAGCCCATAAGGGAGGTTTAATGGGGCATTTTGGGAGGGACAAAACCTATCACATGTTGCAAACACACTTTTATTGGCCTCATATGTTAAGGGATGTAGAACACATGCTTAAGAAGTGCATTGCATGTCTTAAGGCCAAAGCTAGAGTACAACCCCACGGGCTGTATACACCCTTACCGACACCTAGTGCTCCTTGGGAAGACATAAGTATGGATTTCATTGTCGGACTACCTAGGACTAAGAAAGGAAGAGATTCCATTTTTGTGGTAGCAGATAGATTCTCTAAAATGGCACATTTTATTCCATGTCATAAAACTGATGATGCATATAATGTTGCTAATCTTTTCTTTAAGGAAATAGTGAGATTGCATGGAATACCTAAAACTATTGTTAGTGATAAGGATGTCAAGTTTTGAGTTTCTTTTGGAAAACGCTTTGGGAAAAAAGGGGCACTAGATTACTATTCTCGACCTCTAACCATCCTCAAACGGATGGGCAAACGGAAGTCACCAATAGGACCCTTACGACCCTCCTTAGAACCATGTTGAAAGATAATTTAAAAGAATGGGAAGACATTTTACCACATATCGAGTTTGCTTATAATCGAACTACGCATTCTTCCACTTCGTTGTCACCTTTCAAATGTGTTTATGGATTTAATCCTTTAACTCCTATGGACTTATTACCGATCCCTCGAAAGGATCGAGTCGCTTTTGATGCTTTGGAACAGGCGGACTCCATTAAGGAACTCCATGCAAAGACCAAGGCTACGCTTGAAAAGAAAGGTGTTGAGATTGCAGCTAGAAATGATAAAGGACGTCGGAAGATGGTTTTCCAGCCTGGCGATCTAGTTTGGTTACATCTAAGGAATGAGCGGTTTCCGACGAAGCGCCATTCCAAGCTAGCTCCACGGGGTGATGGGCCATTCAATATCCTACACCGGATTAACGATAAGGCATATGTGTTAGACTTACCGGAAGAGTATGGAGTTAGAACCACTTTTAACGTAGGAGATTTGAGCCCATATGAAGGAGAGTCGGAACAAGATGAAAATTCGGGGTCGAATTCTTTCCAAGAAGGAGTGGATGATGTAGGACCATGAGGTGAACCATTGCACAACTCACATGGAAAATATCACGGGCCCATTACTAGGGCAAGAGCTAAGGAGATCCAAGAAATTACGTCAAGGGAAATGCTATTGCATGGCACCATGCATGAATTATTTAATTTCCACAAATTATGTATTAATCTCTTGGTGAATGCAGGGGTGAACATGCAAAGGGGAGAGGCCATGCAGACGTTGGAACATCATGAGGAGGAGCTTGATCATGTAGCCAAGCAAGCCAATAAGCCAAGTGATCAAGATGTGGGCAAGGTGGGGAAGGTGGATGAACAAGCAAGCATAGGAAATGGACCAGCGAGCATGACGCCATCGAGCCCGAACCCCAGACTCTGTTCGACTTCCCTCGATCCATTTGGCGTGAACCCTAATTCCCGTCTAGCCTTGTCGATACACTCCGGCCCTATGCCATTTCGACAAGGTCTCAATCTCCGCCCAGAGTGGCTGTCAAGCTCGGCGTCGCTCTCCTCCCAGGCCGTCCAAAAGGGTACCCATTTCCCTCAATCGGGCCGCCCAGCTGGGCCCTAAGACCCGTCCAGTCATCCATGGGTTCCTTGGAGAAGTCAGCCTATTTTTATGCTGTTAGTTTGTTTGTTAGACTATTAGCTACATTTGTGGGAGCTCTCTTGTTACCTCCTTCCACCAATGTATTTAGTTTTCTTTTCTTTTATGTTGTCTAGATAAAAGAGTCTACATATAGTCTCCTTAGCTGCTAAAGTAGGTACGTTTTCTTTTGCTAAGAATTACATATTGTAATCCATTCACAAAATCAATCAAAGAACAAGAGAGTTTTTAGTTGGCATTTTCGTTGTTTGCTTGGCTGAGCTTTTTTGTGTCAACCGCCTTCGGATTGGTGCTTCGAGTCTTCACGAGTCCCTCCTTGTGCTAGTCCCGCCGGAGCTAGTGTAAGTTTGTATTGGAGACGGGTCGAGGGCATTCACGAGGCGGGGTCTTGGCTCTTCAGCCTCGGTTCCTCTTTATTGGTTCTCTTTGGTTCTTCTCAACATCTTCCTGCATCCATTCCCATCCCCACGTTTCATTCCGCATCTGGATTCGCCTTATTCAGCCGGATTCGGGATCATTGTACCTAGATCGGCTAAACCACGGATTAATCCCGTATCAGCACATGCCCGAGTTTTTGAGCCAATGATCGTTGAGGAGCCAACAATGCCAGCCACTACAAGTACCATTCACATTAATGATTTACTTGTTAGAGTGCTTTTTAATACAGGTGCTATACACTCATTTATTTCTGATGCTTGTGTTAAGAGACTAGCCTTAGATACAGTAGAGGGGAGACCCTTTATTATACAGTTAACCCGATGGGGGTAAGGTTAGAGGTACCCAGCAGATTCACAATTTTCCCATTCGTTCGGGAAATCGTGACTTGTTAGTGGATTTCTTCGTGATGTACTTAGTACTTGAGGAAATTATTTTGGGGATGGATTGGATGGACCGACATGGTGTAGTTCTCGACATCGGTAAGAGGACCGTGGCGGTCACTACCGAGTCAGGACATGAAGAGGTATTCCGAGGTTTGGACCTCGGAATGACCGGTACACTCATTAGTGTTGTTCGAGCTGCGAGAGTGATCCGTCAAGGTTGTGAAGCCTTCTGGTGTATGCCAAGAAGGAGGGTGAAAGTCTGCCATTGGAGGAGATCCCCGTTGTGTACGAGTTTGTCGATGTATTTTATGAGCAATCCAGTTACCGCCACAAAGGAGCGTAGATTTCGGTATCGAGTTACCTGGAGGACACCGATCTCAAAGGCACCATACCGTATGGCGCCTATCGAGTTACTAGAGTTGAAGAAGTTGTTCGAGGAGTTAAAAGACAAGGGCTTTATTCGCCCTAGCGTTTCCCCATGGGGTTCACCGGTACTTTTTGTGAGGAAGAAGGGATGAATCGATGAGGCTGTGCATCGACTATCGAGAGTTGAACAAGGTGACAATCAAGAGCAAGTACACGTTTCCCCGCATTGACGACTTGTTAGATCAGTTGTAGGGAGCTACTATGTTCTACCGGATAGATCAAAGGTCTAGATATCACCAGCTGAGGGCGAGAGAGAAGGATGTGCCTAAGACGGCAATTCATACTAAGTATGACCACTACGAGTTTGTAGTGATGCCATTGGGTTCACGAATGCGCCCGCCATCTTCATGGAGTTGATGAACGACATCTTCACCGACTTCCTAGATCAGTTTGTGGTTGTCTTAATAAATAAAATCCTGGTGTACTCTCGGAGCAAAGAGAAGCACGTAGGACATTTGAGGACGGGGCCACGAGTTCTGCAGGATAGAGAGTTGTACGTTAAGCTCTCTAAGTGCGAGTCCGGGATGCCTAATGTTGCCTTCTTTGGTCACATAGTTTTCGTTGAACGGATCAAGGTTGATCCGGCAAAGATAGAGTCGGTAGCGGCATGGATGCCTTCGAAGAATGTTAAGGAAGTGCGCAGCTTCCTAGGCTTGGCTGGATACTACCGCCGGTTTGTGAAAGGGTATTCTATGATTGCCCGACCACTCGCTTGCCTGTTAAAGAAGACTATTCGGTTTGTTTGGTCCGAGCCGTGTACTCAGAGTTTCGAGGAGCTGAAGAGGAGGTTAAACTCTGCTCCTATCTTAGCACAACCAATGGGATAGAGGATTTTGTAGTTTATAGCGACGCATCCAAGCTGGGCTTGGAAAGTGTTTTGATTTTTAGAGGTAGTGTTATTGCTTATGCGTCTAGACAAATGAATACGTATGAGGAGAACTGTCCGACACATGAGTGGAGTTAGTTGTAGTGGTACACGCCTTGAAGATCTGACAACATTATTTGTATGGAGTTTCATGCTACATCTTTATAGACCATAAGAGTCTAAAGTACATATTCACTCAGCTGGAATTGAATAAACCGCTAGAGGAGATGGCCCGAGCTGATCAAGGACTTCGGTATAGAGATTTTTTATCATCCGGGGAGGCAAATGTTGTCACCGACGCCCTTAGCAGGAAGAAGCCTCATGAGAAGGAGATAGCACGAGTAACGGCTCAGCCTCAGTTATAGAGAGATCTAGCGTGGCTAGAGTTAGATATCCAATTTCTGGATATGGAGAGCCACCAATCCACCCTAGAGCTATTGCCTGATCTATTGGGATTGATCAAATAGAATCAGGAGAACTATTGACACCGAGGCGGATCCGAGACAGATATCTCAAGGTGAGGCACCACAGTTCACCATAGGTGCCGACGGGGTGATGAGACACCAGACGCGCGTTTGTGTACCCTCTGACAAAGAGTTGACGTAGATGATTTTACAGGAGGCTCACACTACACCTTACTCAATGCACCCAGGTGCGAGTAATATGTATTAGGACGTGAGACGTTCTTTCTAGTGGGGCGGGCTAAAGCCCGATGTGGCTAGATTTGTAGCCCAATGCACGACCTATGAACAGGTCAAGATTGAACACTGTAGAACCGGAGGGGTACTCCATCCACTGTCAATACCGCATTGGAAGTGGGAGGATCTCCATGGATTTTGTTACCTGTTTGAGACCAAGTAGGAGATTCGACGCTGTTTGGGTCGAGTAAACCGATAGACGAAGATCGCATGTTCCATTCCTATTAGGGAAACATGGCCACATGAGTCGGCTAGCCGAGGAGTTCACTAGACACATAGTGAGATTTTTTTGGGTACCGAGGACCATTATCTCGGATAGGGATGGACGATTCACCTCGAGGTTTTGGCAGCAGGTACACGCTGCTTTGGGTATGAGCCTTCACTTCACAACCGCTTTTCATCATCAGGAAAATGGTCAGTCAAAGAGGATTATACAGACCGTAGAGGATATGTTGAGAGCCTGTGTGCTAGACTAAGGACAGGTGTGGGCAGATCACCTCCCGTTGGTTGAGTTTTCGTATAACATTAGCTGGCTTGCGTCGAATAAGATGGCTCCTTATGAGGCGTTGAATGGACGGAGATGTCATACACCTCTATGTTGGGATGAACCGAGTACTATTAGTCGGAAATCTCCTTAGCAGATACAAGATGACAACGCTCGAGTAGCGTTGATTCGAAAGTAGATGTTGGCCGCGCAAAGGCGCTAGAAGTCGTATGCTGATAAGAGGCGTGGGAGCTCAAGTCTGGTTGAGAGTGTCACCGACGCAATGCGTCAGACGTTTCGACATTAAGGGGAAGTTGAACCCCCGATATGTCGGACCTTTTGAGATCCTATAGCGAGTAGGAGAGGTCGCTTGCCGACTCGCTTTGCCACCAAGATTTGAAGGCATTCATCCGGACTTTCACGTGTCTCAACTGAGAGAGTATCTATCAAATCCAAGACACATAATCACTTATGAGGATTTAGTAGTTAGTTGAAACACACATTTGTAGAGCATCCGGTAGTTGTTCTAGAGCGGAGTACGAGATGCTTACGCTAAAAGGACATCCCGATGATGAGGATTCAGTGGTCTAGACGAGGAGCCGATGAGGCTATTGGGAGACAAAGGATAGTATCAGGAGGAACTATCCGGAGTTTTATGCAGAGATAACTGCACCTGGAGGATTGATGAGAGAGTCTTAGTTTATTGGGTGAGTTTATGTGCTTATGTGATATTATGTGTGATGAAGGATCATCTGAACTAACTCCATCTTCACCACCTCAAGCGACTCTAACAAAGGCGCAAACTAAAAGTCAAGCTGAGATGGATGCTCTTTTCCTAAACATGGTCCATGAAGCTCAACCAAGTCCGCCTTCATCAAGTCTAAGGACCATCTTCTAGATCAGCCACGAACACCTCCCAGCCAAGATGATTAATTGGAGCTTAAATTGTATTTCTAGTTGCTGGGCCAGGCCTTGAGACACATTTCAAAGGACAACCGGAGGCCTTGAAATCAGATACAAGGGGTTTCACGTATGTGCATGTGCATGGCTGGATGATCATCTAAGTATGTGGACGTGAGAGACTGAATAGGAGAGTTTAATTAGGCCCAATTGTGTTATATGTTTGTTGGGCTTTATTTAACTCTCTCTCAATGTACTTATTGTAATTAGGTTTTTTTTTTTCTGTTTTAGAAGAAAAGGCCTAGGATGTATATAAAGCCTTTTCTCTCTTCTTTTGTAGTTAGACAAGTTTTATACAAGTTTTGCTGAGAGCATTTCAGAATTGAATCCAAGAGAATTCAATCATTCTTGTCTCGTGAGTTAGTGTGTGTGATCTGGCTTTCTCGTTCTTGTGTATGTCAATCTCCTTCGGGATTGGTGTTGCAAGTCGAACAGCGCACCCTCTTCGTGTTCTCGATTCTCAAATCGATTGTGTGGAGTTGTAATAAGCGGGGTCGAATCGTCACTGGTTTGGTTCTTGGATCTTGAATCCAAGGGTTCTATCATTGTTCCTTTCGGTTCTTCTTGTCCCTTTCTATTTTCTCGTTTTCATTGCTGTCCATATTTGTTAATTTTTGTGTGTTATTCATTCTTCAGAACAGGTTGTTCGTCTAGATCCGTTCTTGGAAGAACTTCATGGACTTTGCAACTTAGAGATCAATTCAGTACTAAGAAGAAACAAAAAAAGAAAGAAATAAAACTAATTCTTGTTTGCAGATAAACGTGGACCAAGTTGTTGCAAATCTTCAAGATAAGATCAAATCTCATCTCCTAGATTTGTTGCAACTGATTCAACGTGCCAAATCTGTAGGAGGAAAATAACTGCTTCAAGTTCTGCACCGGATTAGTAGGAAATACGCTGAATCAACTCAAATTATGTGTTTAGCTGAGAGCATTTCAGAATTGAATTCTAGAGAATTCAATCATTCTTGTCTCGTGAGTTTGTGTGTGTGATCTAGCTTTCTCGTTCTTGTGTATGTCAATCTCCTTCGGGATTGGTGTTGCAAGTCGAACAAGGCACCCTCTTCGTGCTCTCGATTCTCAGATCGATTGTGTGGAGTTGTAAGAAGCGGGGTCGAATCGTCACTGGTTTGGTTCTTGGATCTCGAATCCAAGGGTTCTATCATTGTTCCTTTCGGTTCTTCTTGTCCCTTTCTGTTTTCTCGTTTTCGTTGTTGTCCATATTTGTTAATTTTTGTGTGTTATTCATTCTTCAGAACAGGTTGTTCGTCTAGATCCGTTCTTCGCGGCTAATCAACGTATCAATTGGTATCATAGCGCAGTTGACGTCCAACCACCAAAAAGAGTCGGTAAATCAATCATAAAATCACAAAAAGAGTTTGTTTTGATCATTTCAATTGATCATTGTCTTTTGTTTGAGTCTATTTCCGTTTCTATCTTCTAATCTAAGCTTTGTTTGAGTCTAACGAGTTTGTTCCTTGTTTGTGAGTTCTGGACACCGGAAACCACCATAGCTCCACACCAAACACCATCACACCACCATCAACCAACATTTTTCCCTCGGCCACATTAGCCTTACTTGAACCAGTTGAACAAAAACCAAACGTGGTTGTTTCTCTTCCTACATCCAGTAAACGCATAATTGGAGTTGATTCAGCGTATTTCCTACTAATCCGGCGCAAAACTTGAAGAATTATTTTCCTCCTAGAGATTTGGCACGTTGAATCAGTTGCAACAAATCTAGGAGCTGAGATTTGATCTTATCATGAAGATTTGCAACAGCTTGGCCCATGTTTATCTACAAACAAGAATTAGTTTTATTTCTTTCTTTTTTGTTTCTTTTTATTCTAATTTCTTGAGTTAAAAAAAAGAAAAAGAAAAAGGATAAAAAAAAAGAAGAAAGTAATCTGAAATCCAAAAAAAAAGAAGAAGGAATTAGATCTTTTCATTTCATTCTAGTTTATATTGTTTTTATTTCATTGTTTCTTATTCATAGTTTGTAATTAGCCTAGTGTTATTCAGCAACAAAGAAGACTTCAAGAAAGGACTTCATTCAAGTATCTCGTCTGAGTCGGAGGAAGAACCAAGCATCTCGTTGAACCTATCTAGCCACACCTAGCTACTGAACATTTTCGACCATCAAACACCATAGCTCAGCCTTCCTTAACCTCATCCTACGGTGTCTAGGGTTCACTTCTTGGGTCTTACGAGTAAGTTCTTTCGAAGCTTATCTTGAGTTCTAAATTTTTTAGTCATTTTGTTGCATATAACATTCGTGCAATTGTCCTTTCCGTTTGAGTCTTTTCTTCTATTTTGTTGAGTCAAACACGTTTTTGAAGTGACTGAAATCGAACCTTGTTTCTATCTAAAAGCTTTAGTTTGACTAAGCATCGAACTCACATGAGGTTTTTGATTAATACAAGACGAGCCATCAACAAGCTTGTATCACACCACTAGAGAGTGAGAGAATCTTATTTTCAGAGTGATACACTTGCAAGGTGTTTTTGTTTAAACTAACCTAACGTGTTTGCTGTTGTTGAGTGTTTTGCATCATGTCGGGAACTCCCGCAGGTTCAAAGAGCCCTGAGCCTATCACACCGGAGTTGTTCAGTCTTATCAAGATCTTGAAAGATAGCATTGATGGGCCAACTACAAGGGTATCTACCTTGGAGACCTCTAGGGTGACCCCGGACTATCGACCACTAGGAGGTAACTTGGAGATAGGAGACAACTTGAGGGCGCAAAACCAAGGACAAGATCAAGTTGCCCTTCAAAGTCATCAAGCTGCGTTCCATGCAGCAAGAAATTCGAATGTTCCGCAGTCTTCTAGGCATGCCCATGGTTTAGGCAACATTGTTTCCTAACCTGTTTGGGGAAACCTTGCTTTTGAGGAGCATATTTCTATTCCTTCTTCTCCTATTATTAATGATAATATGCCTAACTATCCTCACCAATTTCATAATCCTGTTTATGACCAGGAAGAGGAGGATGATGGGGAGAATGAGGAATGAAGACCGGAATGGATGCCTAATGGACGGAGAAGGCGAGATCAGCCAAGTAGGAACCAAGAGACGGCGACGTAATGATGAAAGGAGATGTGAGCCCTATGGAGTCCAGCAAAGGAGAGACCGAGAACAGGAACATGACGGTCTTGGCAAAGTGAAGGTGAAAGTCCCTAGTTTCGAGGGAAAATGTGATCCTGGTGTGTATATGGCATGAGAGGCAAAGATAGAGCAAATATGGTCATGCCATAACTTTCCCGAATACAAAAAGGTACACTACGGATTAGCCACGAAGAACGGATCTAGACGAACAACCTGTTCTGAAGAATGAATAACACACAAAAATTAACAAAAATGGACAACAATGAAAACGAGAAAACAGAAAGGGACAAGAAGAACTAAAAGGAACAATGATAGAACCCTTGGATTCGAGATCCAAGAACCAAACCAGTGACGATTCGACCCCGCTTCTTACAACTCCACACAATCGATTTGAGAATCGAGAGCACGAAGAGGGTGCCTTGTTCGACTTGCAACACCAATCCCGAAGGAGATTGACATACACAAGAACGAGAAAGCTAGATCACACACACAAACTCACGAGACAAGAATGATTGCATTCTCTTGGATTCAATTATGAAATACTGTCAGCTAAACGTATAGTTGGAGTTGATTCAACGTATTTCCTACTAATCCGGCGCAGAACTTGAAGCAGTTATTTTCCTTCTACAGATTTGGCACGTTGAATCAGTTGCAGCAAATCTAGGAGTTGAGATTTGATCTTATCCTGAAGATTTAAAACAGCTTGGTCCACGTTTATCTGCAAACAAGAATTAGTTTTATTTATTTCTTTTTTGGTTTCTTCTTCGTACTGAATTGATCTCTAAGTTGCAAAGTCCATGAAGTTCTTGCAAGAACGGATCTAGACGAACAACCTGTTCTGAAGAATGAACAACACACAAAAATTAACAAATATGGACAACAATGAAAATGAGAAAACAGAAAGGGACAAGAAGAACCGAAAGGAACAATAATAGAACCCTTGAATTCAAGATCCAACAACCAAACCAGTGACGATTCGACCCCGCTTCAAACAACTCCACACAATCGATTTGAGAATCGAGAGCATGAAGAGGGTGCCTTGTTCGACTTGCAACACCAATCCCGAAGGAGATTGACATACACAAGAACGAGAAAGCTATATCACACACACTAACTCACGAGACAAGAATGATTGAATTCTCTTGGATTCAATTCTGAAATGCTCTCAACAATACTTGTATAAAACTTGTCTAACGACAAAAGAAGAGAGAAAAGGCTTTATATACATCTTAGGTCTTTTCTTCTAAAACAGAAAAAAAAAAAAAAGAAACTAATTATAATAATTACATTGAGAGAGAGTTAAATAAAGCCCAGCAAAACATATAACACAATTGGGCCAAATTAAACTCTCCTATTTGTTGATTTTTGTGTGTTATTCTACCCTTAGGGCTGAACACTTGTATGCCAACCTAAAGAAATGTAGCTTTGCACTAATGAAGTTATATTTCTTGGTTTTGTAGTGAATGCACAAGGTCTACAAGCGGATGAGGAGAAGATTACAGCTATTCGAGATTCGCTAACACCTACATCCATTAGCCATGTAAGGAGTTTCCATGGGCTTGCAAGTTTCTATAGGCTCTTTCTGAGAGACTTCAGTACCATTGCTGCACCCTTGACGGAGATTTGCAAGAAACATGCACCATTTGTGTGGGAAGCAGCTCAAGAACGTGCTTTCAACAAGCTGAAGTTGGTTCTCACCGAGGCACCCTTACTAGCTCTTCCTGACTTCACTAGGCCTTTCGAAGTGGAGTGTGATGCATCGGAAATTGGAATAGGAGGTGTGCTTATGCAAGAAGGTAAGCCTATTGCCTTTATCAGTGAAAAGCTTAAAGGGGCATGTCTTAACTACTCTACATATGATAAAGAGTTGTATGCATTATTTAGAGTACTTAAGACATGGCAACACTACTTGTGGCCTAGAGAGTTTATTTTGCATTTTGATCATGAATCTTTGAAACATTTTCGGAGTCAAGATAAACTAGATAGGAGGCATGGTAGATGAATGGAATTTATTGACTTTTCCCTATATTATCAAGTATAAAAAGGGAAAAGACCATGTAGTTGCGGATGCTCTTTCTAGGAGGCATACATTGCTAACTACATTAGATGCTAGGGTGTTAGGATTTGTTTACATTAAGGAGCTCTATGAAGCCCATAAAGGAGGTTTAATGGGTCATTTTGGGAGGGATAAGACTTATGCTATGTTGCACTCACATTTTTATCGGCCACATATGCTTAGGGGTGTTGAAAATGTGCTTAAAAGGTGTTTAGAGTGCCTTAGAGCTAAATCGAAAGTGAAGCCTCATGGATTATATTCACCTTTGCCAATCCCCACAGCCCCTTGGGAAGACATTAGCATGGATTTCATAGTGGGATTGCCTAGGACTAGAAGAGGTAGGGATTCGATATTTGTGGTTGTAGATCGATTCTCTAAGATGACTCACTTTATTGCTTATCACAAAACTGATAATGCAGTCAATGTAGCTAATTTGTTCTTTCGGGAAGTAGTTAGGTTACATGGTATTCCAAGGACAATAGTGAGTGATAGGGATGTTAAGTTCTTGAGTTACTTTTGGAAAACTCTTTGGGGAATACTAGACACTAAGTTGTTATTTTCTACATCAAGCCATTCCCAAACTGATGGGCAAATAGAAGAAACTAATAGGACCCTAACAACACTTCTAAGGGCTGTCATCAAGAAGAATTTGAAAGAATGGGAAGATGAGCCACATATTGAGTTTGCCTATAATAGAGTCGTCCATTCATCTACTTCCATCTCTCCCTTTGAGTGTGTTTATGGTTTTAATCCACTAACCCCTTTTGATCTTACACCGTTACCTAAGAAGGAGCGAGTGGATTTAAGTGCTAAAACGCAGGTTGAACACATCAAGGAGCTACATAGTAGGACAAGGATCAAGCTCGAGGAGAAAGGAAAATACAACGCAGAAAAGGCGAATCAAGGACGCAAGAAGATTATATTTGAAACCGGCGACCTTGTATGGCTACATTTGAGGAAGGAGAGGTTTCAACAGCTTCAGAAATACAAGCTCTCCCCAAGAGGAAATGGGCCTTTCAAGGTGTTACACAAGGCGGGTGACAACGCCTATGTGCTTGACTTGACGGATGATTATGCTTGTGATCCCATGTTCAATGTGAGGGATCTAAGTCCTTTTCCACTCCTGGATGATGATCAAGACAATTCGAGGTCGAATTCTTCCAAAGAAGGGGAGAATGATGAAGGATCATCTGAGCTAACTCCATCTTCACCACCTCAAGGGACTCTAACAAGAGCGCAAGCTAAACGTCAAGCTGAGATGGATGCTCTTTTCCTAAACATGGTCCATGAAGTTCAACCAAGTCCACCTTCTTCAAGTCTAAGGACCATCATGTGGATCAGCTACAAACACCTCCCAGCCAAGATGATTAATGGAGCTTAAATTGTATTTCTAGTTGCTGGACAGGCCTTGAGACGCATTTCAAAGGACAGCCGGAGGCCTTGAAATCATATACAAGGGGTTTCACGTATGTGCATGTGCATGGCTGGATGATCATTTAAGTATGTGGACGTGATAGACTAAATAAGAGAGTTTAATTAGGCCCAATTGTGTTATATGTTTGCTGGGCTTTATTAACTCTCTCTCAATGTAATTATTGTAATTAGTTTCTTTTTTCTGTTTTAGAAGAAAAGGCCTAGGATGTATTTAAAGCCTTTTCTCTCTTCTTTTATAGTTAGACAAGTTTTATACAAGTTTGCTGAGAGCATTTAAGAATTGAATCCAAGAGAATTCAATCATTCTTGTCTCGTGAATTAGTGTGTGTGATCTAGCTTTCTCATTCTTGTGTATGTCAATCTCCTTCGGGATTGGTGTTGCAAGTCGAACAAGGCACCCTCTTCGTGCTCTCGATTCTCAAATCGATTGTGTGGAGTTGTAAGAAGCGGGGTTGAATCGTCACTGGTTTGGTTCTTGGATCTTGAATCCAAGGGTTCTATCATTGTTCCTTCGGTTCTTCTCGTCCCTTTCTGTTTTCTCGTTTAAATTGTTGTCCATATTTGTTAATTTTTGTTAGACGTGTACAAATCCGGGCTCGGGCCGGGTTCGGGACAGGCCATACCTGAAGACTCTACCCATATGGTGCGGGCCGGGCCAGCCCGACCCGGCTTGTCCGAGCCACAAATGCTACCCATGTCCACCCATTATGCGTTTACTGGATGTGGGAAGAGAAACAACCACGTTTGGTTTTTGTTCAACTGGTTCAAGTAAGGCTAATGTGGCCGAGGGAAAAATGGTGGTTGATGGTGGTGTGATGGTGTTTGGTGTGAAGCTATGGTGGTTTCCGGTGTCCAGAACTCACAAATAAGGAACAAACTCGTTAGACTCAAACATAGCTTAGAGTAGAAGATAGAAACGGAAATAGACTCAAACAAAAGACAATGATCAATTTAAATGATCAAAACAAACTCTTTTTGTGATTTTATGATTGATTTACCGACTCTTTTTGGTGGTTGGACATCAATTGCGCTCTGATACCAATTGATACGTTGATTAGCCGTGAAGAACGGATCTAAGACGAATAACCTGTTCTGAAGAATGAATAACACACAAAAATTAACAAATATAGACAACAACGAAAACGAGAAAACAGAAAGGGGCAAGAAGAACCGAAAGGAACAATGATTGAACCCTTGGATTCGAGATCCAAGAACCAAACTAGTAACGATTCGACCCCGCTTCTTACAACTCCACACAATCGATCTGAGAATCGAGAGCACAAAGAGGGTGTCTTGTTCGACTTGCAACACCAATCCCAAAGGAGATTGACATACACAAGAACGAGAAAGCTAGATCACACACACAAACTCAAGAGACAAGAATGATTGAATTCTCTTGGATTCAATTATGAAATGCTCTCAGCTAAACGCATAATTGGAGTTGATTCAACCTATTTCCTACTAATCCGGCGCAGAACTTGAAGCAATTATTTTCCCCCTACAGATTTGGCACGTTGAATCAGTTGCAACAAATCTAGGAGCTGAGATTTGATCTTATCCTGAAGATTTGCAACAGCTTGGCCCACGTTTATCTGCAAACAAGAATTAGTTTTATTTCTTTCTTTTTTTGTTTCTTCTTAGTACTGAATTGATCTCTAAGTTGTAAAGTCCATGAAGTTCTTCCAAGAACGGATCTAGACGAACAACCTATTCTGAAGAATGAATAACACACAAAAATTAACAAATATGGACAGCAATGAAAACGAGAAAACAGAAAGGGACAAGAAGAACCGAAGGAACAATGATAGAACCCTTGGATTCAAGATCCAAGAACCAAACCAGTGACGATTCGACCCCGCTTCTTACAACTCCACACAATCGATTTGAGAATCAAGAACACGAAGAGGGTGCCTTGTTCGACTTGCAACACCAATCCCGAAGGAGATTGACATACACAAGAACGAGAAAGTCAGATCACACACACTAACTCACGAGACAAGAATGATTGAATTCTCTTGGATTCAATTCTGAAATGCTCTCAGCAAAACTTGTATAAAACTTGTCTAATTACAAAAGAAGAGAGAAAAGGCTTTATATACATCCTAGGCCTTTTCTTCTAAAACAGAAAAAAAAGAAACTAATTACAATAAGTACATTGAGAGAGAGTTAAATAAAGCCCAACAAACATATAACACAATTGGGCCTAATTAAACTCTCCTATTCAGTCTCTCACGTCCACATACTTAGATGATCATCCAGCCATGCACATGCACATACGTGAAACCCCTTGTATCTGATTTCAAGGCCTCCGGCTGTCCTTTGAAATGTGTCTCAAGGCCTGGCCCAGCAACTAGAAATACAATTTAAGCTCCAATTAATCATCTTGGCTGGGAGGTGTTCGTGGCTGATCTAGAAGATGGTCCTTAGACTTGATGAAGGCGGACTTGGTTGAGCTATATGGACCATGTTTAGCGTAAGCATCTCGTACTCCGCTCTAGAACAACTACCGGATGCTCTACAAATGTGTGTTTCAACTAACTACTAAATCCTCATAAGTGATGATGTGTCTCGGATTTAGTAGATACTCTCTTAGTTGAGACACGTGAAAGTCCGGATGAATGCCTTCAAATCTTGGTGGCAACGCGAGTCGGCAAGCGACCTCACAAAAAGTACCGGTGAACCCCATGGGGAAACGCTAGGGCGAATAAAGCCCTTCTCTTTTAACTCCTCGAACAACTTCTTCAACTCTAGTAACTCGATAGGCGCCATACGATATGGTGCCTTTGAGATCGGTGTCGTCCAGGGCTCTAACTCGATACCGAAATCTACGCTCCTTTGTGGCGGTAATTGGATTGCTCATAAAATACATCGACAAACTCATACACAACGGGGATCTCCTCCAATGGCAGACTTTCACCCTCCTTCTTGGCATACACCAGAAGGCCTCAAAACCTTGACGGATCACTCTTGCAGCTCGAACAACACTAATGAGTGTACCGGTCATTCCGAGGTCCTAACCTCGGAATACCTCTTCATGTCCTGACTCGGTAGTGACCGCCACGGTCCTCTTACCGATGTCGAGAACTACACCATGCCGGTCCATCCAATCCATCCCCAAAATAATTTCCTCAAGTACTAAGTACATCACGAAGAAATCCACTAACAAGTCACGATTTCCCAAACGAATGGGAAAATCGTGAATCTGCTGGGTACCTCTAACCTTACCCCCATCGGGTTAACCGTATAATAAAGAGTCTCCCCTCTACTGTATCTAAGGCTAGTCTCTTAACACAAGCATCAGAAATAAATGAGTGTATAGCACCTGTATCAAAAAGCACTCTAACAAGTAAACCATTAATGTGAATGGTACTTGTAGTGGCTGGCATTGTTGGCTCCTCAACGCTCATTGGCTCAAAAACTCGGGCATGTGCTGATACGGGATTAATCCGTGGGTTAGCCGATCTAGGTACAATGATCCCAAATCCGGCTGAATAAGGCGAATCCAGATCCCAAATCCGTGGGTTAGCTTGGAATGGCGCTTCGCCGGAAACCGCTCCTTCCTTAAATGTAACCAAACTAGATCGCCGGGCTGGAAAACAATCTTCCGACGTCCTTTGTCATTTCTAGCTGCAATCTCAACACCTTTCTTTTCAAGCGTAGCCTTGGTCTTTGCATGGAGTTCCTTAATGGAGTCTGCCTGTTCCAAAGCATCAAAAGCGACTCGATCCTTTCGAGGGATCGGTAATAAGTCCATAGGAGTTAAAGGGTTAAATCCATAAACACATTTGAAAGGTGACAACGAAGTGGAAGAATGCGTAGTTCGATTATAAGCAAACTCGCTATGTGGTAAAATGTCTTCCCATTCTTTTAAATTATCTTTCAACATGGTTCTAAGGAGGGTCGTTAGGGTCCTATTGGTGACTTCCGTTTGCCCTTCCGTTTGAGGATGGCTAGAGGTCGAGAATAGTAATCTAGTGCTAATTTTTCCCCAAAGCGTTTTCCAAAAGAAACTCAAAAACTTGATATCCCTATCACTAACAATCTCACTATTTCTTTAAAGAAAAGATTTGCGACATTATATGCATCATCAGTTTTATGACATGGAATAAAATGTGCCATTTTAGAGAATCTATCTACCACCAAAAAAATGAAATCTCTCCCTTTCTTAGTCCTATGTAGTCCGACAATGAAATCCATAATTATGTCTTCCCAAGGAGCACTAGGCGTCGGTAAGGGTGTATACAGCCCATGGGGTTGTACTCTAGCTTTGGCCTTAAGACATGCAATGCACTTCTTAAGCATGTGTTCTACATCCCTTAACATATGAGGCCAATAAAAGTGGGTTTGCAACATGTGATAGGTTTTGTCCCTCCCAAAATGCCCCATTAAACCTCCCTTATGGGCTTCTTCTACTAATAATATCCTAAGGGAACATCTAGGTATGCAAATTTTATCCACTTTAAACAAAAACCCTTCAAACACAAAATACTAATCATAAGGGCCTCGTGTAGTACATCTATGAAATATCTTCCCAAATTCAGCATCATCCACATATAATTCTTTAATGTAAGTAAAACCTAGCATCCTAGAATCCAAGGTGGTGATCAAGGTGTATCTCCTAGACAAGGCATCCGCTACGACATTATCCTTTCCCTTCTTATACTTGATAATGTAAGGAAAGGTTTCAATGAACTCCATCCACCTACCATGCCGCCTATCTAGCTTATCTTGGCTCCTAAAGTGTCTAAGTGAATCATGATCGGTTTTCAAAACAAACTCTTGGGGTCAAAGGAAATATTGCCATGTTTTGAGTACTCTAAACAAGGCATACAATTCCTTGTCATAAGTGGAATAGTTTAAGCATGAGCCCTTCAATTTCTCACTAAAGAAAGCTAGAGGCTTACCGTCTTGCATAAGGGCGCCGCCAATACCAATGTCGGATGCGTCGCACTCAACCTCAAAGGGTTTAGTGAAGTCCGGTAGAGCGAGTAGTGGTGCTTGGGTGAGACGCTTCTTGAGTTCCTCAAACGCTCTTTGTTGAGGTTCATTCCACTCAAAAGGAACCTTCTTTTTGGTCAAGGCCGTGAGTGGTGCTGCGATGGTGCTAAAATCCCTCACAAATCTCCTATAGAAGATTCTCCTAGCTATCAAAGATTCCCCGTCTAGATAAGAATGTCATCAAAGTATACTACAACAAATGAACCAATATAAGGTCTCAAAATATGATTCATCAATCTCATGAAAGTACTAGGAGCATTAGTTAAACCAAAAGGCATTACTAGCCACTTATAGAGACCAAATTTGGTTTTAAAGGCCGTTTTCCATTCATCCCCTTCCCTCATTCTAATTTGATGGTAGCCACTCCTAAGGTCAATCTTTGTGAAAATGGTGGCCCCATGTAACTCATCAAGCATGTCATCTAGACGGGGAATCGGGTGTCTATACTTGATAGTAATATTATTGATTGCTCTACAATCAATACACATTCTCCAAGTATTATCCTTCTTGGGTACTAGGAGGACGGGAACGGCACAAGGACTTAGGCTTTCCTGGACATACCCTTTATCTAGCAAGTCTTGAACTTGGTTCTAAATTTCCTGTACTTCCTTAGGATTCATCCTATAGGCAGGTCGATTGGGAAGAGTGGCTCCGGGTATTAAATCTATTTGGTGTTCAATGCCCCTAATGGGCGGCAAGCCAGCCGGAACTTCCTCAGGAAAGACGTCCTCAAACTTGTCTATTAACCCCTGGATAGAGCTAGGAAGTGTACTCTTAAAGTCATCATGTACCGTCACTAAAGACTTACACAAACTCATCATTAGCACATCCATAGAAACATAGTTAGTGACATATTCATTCCTAGACTCAAGATAACTACCTGTTGGTTGTACTAACAGTGTTTGATGGGTTTTGTCCTCCTTACTCTTAGGCCGTGACATTTTAGACTTTTGAGGGGTTCCTTGCTCTACCCTCTTGGTTCTCATAATACTCGGCTATTTGTGAAGGTGTCATAGGTTTAAGTTTTAAGGTTTTACCTTTATATACTCAAAGCTATATTTATTAGAAAATCCATCATGCACAACTTTCCTATCATTCATCCAATGCAGCTTATATGACCTAGGGTGATAAAATGTAAGAAGTTGCAACAACTTCTCCCATCAATTATCACATTATACACTTTTCCTTTAATACTACATCTAGTATGAAATAGATTTTCACGTTGGTTATCCTCACAAGGTGCTAGTTGGACATGCAAGGTTCTCATAGCTATCAAAGATTCACCCTGTTCATACTCAATGCAATCATCATTCTCATTTTGCTCATGGTCATCAATTAAGGCATTTTCATCATCCAATTCCACGTCATCTTCACTCTCATATTGCCCTAGATGATTTATGATCATAGTGCGTCTATTAGGACATTCCCTACTCACGTGTCCTCTACCTTGGCATTTAAAACACACAATGGCCCTAGTTCTAGAGTTAGAGTTAGGAGTACTCCGTCGAGAACCACTTGAAGGCTCATTCAAGGGTCGTGGTGTGGTGGAAGGTGTAGAAGATCTTCTTTGGCCTTCTTGGCCCGTAGGTGCCGGTTTTCTCTCCTCCTTGTGGCCTCCTTGATCCTTACTTTGGCTAGGCAGCCAGCTCCCTTGTGATTTCCAGGTGTTGGACGTCCCATAAGGCGGCTTGTGTTCCCGGTTTCACATCTTAGTCTTCCTTTCCACCTTAATGGCCAAGTGTAGTAATTGCTCCATGGTGCTGTAAGGATACATATTAACTTCATTAGCCAAATTAGAGTTAAGAATATGAAGATACCTAGCCATAGTATTTTCCTCATCTTCTAGGACGTTAGCTTTCACCATAGCAACTTGCATGTTGGTGTAGGCTTCCTCAGCGCTAAGAGAGCCTTGTCTCAAATTTTCCAGCCGTTGTCGAAGTTCTCGGGTATAATGGGGGGGAACGAACCTAGATTTCATTAGTGCTTTCATGTGTTCCCATGTGGTGATTTGGGGATCCAAGGTCCGCACTCTTTCCTTTACCACGTGATCCCACCATACCAAGGCATATCCTTGGAACTCTAGGGCGGCTAGTTGAACCTTCCTAGGGTCGCTGAAGTTATGACACAACTAGATTTGCTCGACCTTAGTTTCCCACTCCATGTAGACGTCGGGATCACACTTTGCTTCAAAGACGGGAATTTTGATTTTGACTTTGCCAAGACCGTCTTGTTCTTGATAGAGCCGTAAATTCTCCCGTTCTCGTCCTTGCCTCGGTTGTTGGAATGGTCGATGGTAATCTTCCTAGGTATGATCCTCAAATGGAGCTTCATCCCGACGCTGAAAATCATCAACAAATGGTGGCATGTTAGAAGCATTAGGGAGGACGTTGGAATGTATATTACCTTGATCGGGATGACCCGTCTCTCTAGTCACGTGCGAGGGGCCGCCAAACTCGTAGTTGGTTCTCAAAGGTGTTGCCCGAGATGGTGGGGTGCGTGCTTCCATAGACTCCACCCGTTTGGATAGGCTAGCTACGGAGTCGGACAATTGCTTCAATAGGTTGAGCATCTCAGGCGTGACGGTCTCTTGCTTGGGCTTAGGGACCTAGACATGCTCAAGTAACAAACAAGGAATTGATTAGGTTAGAAGAACAAAGATCTCACTTGTGTATCGCTCACTCACTCGATGGTATTGCCTCGCTTGTAGCTCGAGTTGTAAGGATCAAAACACCTCAAGATCACGACTTTTTGAACCTTCTTAGCAACCCCTTTGGATCTAGAACTGCCGAAACTGATGTTAGTGTTGGAAATGGATCAAGACACCCCTAACCAGAGTATTGACCGTTGGGTTGGTATAGGTATGGTGGTTTGAGGTTTGAATGACGAAGGAGATGTTTGAAGAAGTTCTCACTAAAAGGGGACTTTTCCTTGTGCTTGGTGATCGGTTAGTGGAAGGGCCGGTAGTTTTTTTTTTTTTTTGAATGCTCTCTTAGACTTTGTCTAAAGATTTGTGGGAGAGAAGGTAGACTATGATCTCGGTGGTGACGTTTTTTTTTTGTGTTTACCTCTCCTCAAGATGTTAACCGGCCCTAAGAAACCCTTGGCTTTTGATTAGGCACACTTCAAGCACAAGTCAAACCACAATTAGTTAAGCAATAAGTGAAATGGCTAACAAAGAAAAAAGGAGTTGATCAATTGTACCAACTGAGCTCTGATACCAACTGATACGGGATTAATCTGTGGGTTAGCCGATCTAGGTACAATGATCCCGAATCCGGCTGAATGAGGCGAATCCAGATGCGGAATGAAACGTGGGGATGGGAATTGATGCAGGAAGATGTTGAGAAGAACCAAAGAGAACCAATGAAGAGGAACCGAGGCTGAAGAGCCAAGACCCCGCCTCGTGAATGCCCTCGACCCGTCTCTGATACAACCTTACAATAGCTCCGGCGGGACTAGCAGCACAAGGAGGGACTCGTGAAGGCTCGAAGCACCAATCCGAAGGCGGTTGACACGAACAAGCTCAGCCAAGCAAACAACGACAATGCCAACCAAAAACTCTCTTATTCTTTGATTGATTTTGTGAATGGATTACAATATGTAATTCTTAGCAAAAGAAAACGTACCTACTTTAGCAGCTAAGGAGACTATATATAGACTCTTTTATCTAGACAACATAAAAGAAAAGAAAACTAAATACATTGGTGGAAGGAGGTAACAAGAGAGCTCCCACAAATGTAGCTAATAGTCTAACAAACAAACTAACAACATAAAAATAGGCCGACTTCTCCAAGGAACCCATGGATGACTAGACGGGTCTTAGGGCCCAGCTGGGCGGCCCGATTGAGGGAAATGGGTACCCTTTTGGACGGCCTGGGAGGCGAGCGACGTCGAGCTTGACAGCCACTCCGGGCGGAGATTGAGACCTTGTCGAAATGGCATAGGGCCGGAGTGTATCGGCAAGGCTAGACGGGAATTAGGGTTCACGCCAAATGGATCGATGGAAGTCGAACAGAGTCTGGGGTTCGGGCTCGATGGCATCATGCTCGCTGGTCCATTTCCTATGCTTGCTTGTTCATCCACCTTCCCCACCTTGCCTACGTCTTGATCACTTGGCTTATTGGCTTGCTTGGCTACATGATCAAGCTCCTCCTCATGATGTTCCAACGTCTGCCTGGCCTCTCCCCTTTGCATGTTCACCCCTACATTCACCAAGAGATTAATACATGATTTATGGAAATTAAATAATTCATGCATGATGCCATGCAATAGCACTTCCCTTGACGTAATTTCTTGGATCTCCTTAGCTCTTGTCCTAGTAATGGGCCCTTGATATTTTCCATGTGAGTTGTGCAATGGTTCACCTGATGGTCCTACATCATGTGCTCCTCTCGTATCAATAGTTCCAGCTCCACGTCCTCTGCCTCTACTCGGTCCTGGCGCGAAACCCTGAGTAGAAGGATAATCTAGGACCCGTTGTTGCGGTCCTTGAGTTTGGTATTGAGGTAGTTTATGTCCACCTCCTGCTGCACTAGCAAGGTAAGAACCCTACCATAAGGAATCTATAACACCCCGAATCCGCGGGACTCGGGGCGCTACGGGTTGGGACCTCATAATGGGTACCGACCCTTACCTTGACAACAATTTCACCGGATCTTGCAACAAGGCACAAATAAAGGCCAAAACCGAAATGTATTTTTATTCAATGAAAAGAAAAACCCGAAAGAATACAACAAAGGACCTCAGCCGAAAATACAATCCCAAAGACTAAACGCCATACAACATAGAATAAATACAAAACTCAAACTCGACTCCACCCCAAAACCCAATCCTAAAATGTACGGACCCCGGCTGAGGGCTCTTCCGGATCTCTTGGCCGCATTCCTAACCAGCAAGACAATCTACAACAATCGGTATAAAACCGTTAGCTAATATTTGAAGCATTAGAATCAAGGTGAAAGGCGCAAACACAAGTCAATCATCATAAACACCCAATACACTCCAAAGCACACAAGTCCGGTTTATTATCTTATTATTATTAAGTCATATCCCGTTCTAATTCAACTTAGGTTGTGACACGAGAGTCACCGATACTCGACTCGGTCCCTACTTACCGGCATGGAATGGTACTAATTCATTTGACCGTCTACCAGCACGGGATAGTCGCCGAGAACCTCATAGCTCTCGCGGGAGGCAGGCAAGTTGTCCCCACCCGTTATCATACACTTGGGCCAAAATAATATAAAGGTCGGTAATCCTATTTCCGGTTTAGTAGTTATAAATAATAAAGAATAAACACACACCACCAAACGCACATCAATGCCAATACAAGGAATACGAGCTAAGTAAGTCCGGAAACTTACGTCGTCCCAAAGATAATCCTGCTATATCCCGCTCTTAGCTTCCCGCAGGAAGACACTCAACGCCTGTCAAAACGCACACGATCAACATCTCTCTTACATACTAGAAGTCCTTAGAATTCTCAATGATCTCGCAAGATCATAAACCATAACCATAATCTCAATTCTCATAAGCTCACAAGATCAACCCAAACACTCAACGCTCTACAAACCTCACAAGATAACATCAACACGTCAAGCCTTCTAAAGATCATAAATCCTCAAAACTCACCTAAGGTCCAAAGCTACTACTTGACATTCACTCTAAGTTATGCTAGATTATCCAACCTAGCATGATACTAATACTAAATATAACTAACTTGAGGAAGAGAATAGTCACACGACGTCAAGACGGATGTCGAACTTGGACTCGCTAGGAATTGGGGCGCTTTCGGACCTAAAAACAAAGCTACACAAAATTAGCTTAAACGCTAATTTTGGAAGGGAGATTAACGCATATAAAAATCTAAGGAAGCCCCGCTTTCAAAACAAGGGTAAAACTCGCAAAGCATTTTCCGGGGTGATCACAACAATTTATAAATGCGGGTCAAAACCAAAACAACTTCCGGACAACTAAGAAACTCTCGAAACTTGGTCATTTCCCGAAATAAACTTTGGGTCTTAAATCCAACAAAGGGAATAATTGATAATGATACGGAACCGAAGACGAAGAAGCTGATTGATGCTGAAGCTTGTAATCATTAGTTGCCTAATTGTATTTTGTTTTTAATTAGGGTTAAGTGTGTTTATTTGGGGCCGGTTCACTTGCATTTTTAGAGCCGGTTCAATGCTTTGTTTCCTTAGTTATTTTAGGTTTATTAATTGTTGGTTTAGTTTTTATTTTAGTTTTTGGCATTGCCTATTTAAGGGAGTTTCTTCCCCTTTGTAAGGACAGTTTTTTGATGTAATGGATAAGCAGTCCTTGATTTGATTGAACGTGTTTCCCTCTCGCCTCCAATGGAGAATGGAGCTCGAGTTGTATGGTTCTTGTGAGATGGGTCTAGATTACTCGATGAGCGGGTTTATCACATCATTGCAATTGTGTTTTGGTTCTTTAGTCATGGTGCTTTGCATTGTTTGGGATGGGTTCCTCATAATCTGTCCATCGCCTTATAGACAAGAGGGTTGTGTTGTTCTTGGACTGGTTCTTGATCGATCTAGTCCATGTGTTGTACCCGTTTGTGGTATTGGTTCTTGGCTGGTTGTATCAATGGGTTGGTTCAAGGGTAGCATAGTTTTCTTGCCTCCTATCTTTCCCTTTCGTATTTTAGTTTCCCTTTCCACAAAAACAGTTTACAAGTTTCCGCTACTATGAGTTTCAAGGTGTCGTTCTCCAGCTTCTCGTGTTGATGGTGTTAGATCCGGCTCGACGGGCTAATTCCCGTATCAGATAATATATATATATATATATATATATATATATGTATGTATGTATGAACTAAACTCGTATTTAAACTCCAAGGTTAAAAATTCTTAAAAATATTTTCTGGGCAAATTATACAATTTCCGCATATGAGTCATATTCAGTAATTAATTTCCTGCAGGGGCATAAATATCAAATTCCCGAAACTTAGCTCAAAACTCGTAATAACAAATAAGTGGGTCACATCTGTAATTAACACAAAATTGAGGGCCCGATTTACAACATTGTAAAAAGGGTTTCAATGAACCGGATAGATCTCACGCACAGCTGGGGAAGGGAAAGAAAAGAACAAGGCGGTGGCGAGGAGGAGAAATGGCAGGGGCCTTCTCCGGCATAGGCGGTGGCGGCAAGCAAGCTCCCCGGAGGCGCTCCTGGACGGCGGTGAGGAGGCTGCAAGGATGTTCCGACAACAGTGGCTCCTTCCCGGCGATGCTGTAGTGGAGATGGTCTCGGTTGCAACAAAAAGGGAGGAAGGACAGGGGTGGCCATCTGCACAGGCCAGGGCCGAGCCGAACTGGTGGCTTCTCCGGCGTTGGCGGCGGCTCAGTGTTCCCGGTGTCGTATCTAGCAGCTCGAGCCTCTTCTTCATTCCCGACAAGACAGAGGAAGAAGAGCGAGGACAAAATAGGGATCGCGACCACTGGTTCGCGGAGGAGTAGAGGAGAGGTGGTACGAGGTTTAGCCGAGGGTGATGAACGGGGTGAAGGTGGTGCTCGTTGTTGCTCCGGTAGCGGCAGCAAGGCGACGAGGGCACATTCTCTCTCTCAACGAGGCTGACTCGACAGAGAGGAAAGAATGGAAGCAGAGGGAGATGAGGGTGATCGTTAGAGGTTCGGGGCTGAGTGATGGTGAGGTTTGCTTGCTATTACAGGTGCAGAGAAAATTTCAGAGGGAAGGGAAGTGTGTTGCAGAGGAGGAAGGATGAGAGGTGAGGGTAGTGTGAGAGAGGTGGGAAGAAGGTGAAGTCGAGGGGTCTGATCTGCAGAGGTATCATCACGTTTGGACAAAAAAGGGAGAAAGAAAAGGAGAATAACGGAATTAGAATAAAATAAAATAAATTAATTAATTAAAACATGACATCCGGAATTAAAAAAAACTCGATCAAATTAACCGGACAGGATTTCCGGTTTGGAAACTCCCGAACTTTTCGTGAAATAGATTACGGAATATATATATATATATATATATATATATATATATATATATATATATATATATATATGTATATATATATATATATACACAATTATATAAACTCATAAAATTTAATTTACAACGTAAAAATACCCGTAAAAATATTTAAATTATTAAGATATCGATAAAAGCCGGATAAAATAAAAATCGAAAACGTGCCTAAAAATTGGGGCGTTACATTAGATCCCCTAAAAACAAGTTTCGTCCCGAAACTTGCTATGCGTCGAACTTCTCGGTACCTAAGGCCGAGGTATGGACTCTCAAACTAAGAAAGCTTAAACCTTCTAATCTATACACACAAGCTACTCGAACTACCACCGCAAGATATATCACACATGACATAGCACAACTAAGGGAAGAACTAGGTCTTACCCATCGATTCTATCGAAGCTTCTAAATCGGCGTAAACTCAACAAAAGATATAATCGTCCGTCTTCCAGTTAGCCTCATCGGTTCCTCGTCTGCCAATAGATCCTCATAATTGGAAACACATGAAACACCAGGTGAACACCCTCTACTCTGGGCGGCCACGCCAACCGGCAAACCATTTTCCTAACTCGAGCTAAAATCCCTCAATGGTTCCGATAGATCGAAAACTTAACTTCCTTCTTGGGTCTTTCTAAATGCAGCATTTCCATTATTTTCCTTTCGATTTCTCTAACAAAGAAGATCGAACTCCCAATTTACACCGTTGGCTTGGATTCTTGTCAAACCAAACTTTGATGTTTTTTCCCCAATTCTTGTTGCAATTCCAAGTAACAAAGAAAGTATTTTACTCCATAGTACTTCTACTAACACGACACGTAGGCTATTACCTTTACATCGCTCCTCACTACTCGATCAAGACCTTGTCTTGAACAATCATTTGTACACCTCAAACCCATAAACCTCAAGGTAAATCAAAACAGTTGTACCAATGAATTCCCTTCTTAACTCTCCACAACTCTATTGTCCATTTTTGTCTCATTCAATACTTCATTGTCATCCGGAGTAGGTTACCATAAAAGGTGTTACACAACTTCTCTCTTCACATATTTGGTAAAGCTCAGCACATCTAGGATAACTTGTAACTCCTTCCACGTCCTTTGGGGGTTGCCATCACGACACAAACTATCATACAACTTATGTCTTCTTCAAGAGTAGACCAAAGTACCTTATACGGGGCATTAGTAAGCCCATATGAAATCACTACAACTCGTAGTGACCATGGTTTGTCCGGACTGCCGTCTTTGCAATATCTTAGTCTCGAATTTTCAATTGGTGGCAATCAGCCCTTAAATCAATTTTAGTAGAGACTACCAACCCTTGGAACCGATCAAGTAGATCATTTATCTGTGGTGAAGGATACTCGTTCTTCATTGCTATCTTGTTCGGTTAACGGTAATTGATGTACAAGCGGAGATAATTGTCTCTCTTTTCACAAACTGGTGTTCTCCATAACCACTTCAACTCAAAAGTTTAAGATATATTCTAATATGAACTTCAAATCAAGAGTTCAAGATAGCATTTGGAGTTCTCCATAGCATTTCACTAAATCTAATGAACTCTTTTCAATAAGTTCTTATAATTGCTCCTTCTTGCTTCCACAACTCATGTCTCTGCACAAGTGTTATTCTATACGGTGCCTTAGACATCGGAATTAAATCAAGCTCGACCTTAGCGGAAAATTTCACATTCCGATGCATTGGAATCCGTTCTATCTCGGGTTCTATCTTTTCTCTACCCATTACATATCATAATGAACGACACAACCTGGTCCTAACACTTGACAAGTGGTCCACCCCGATCTGCTAGGGTGACGTCCTTCAACTCGTGTATTGCTCCATTTGTAGCTACTATGTTCACCGTCCTCTTTCGAAGATCCTTCATCTACAGAACTCGAGAGACTCGCTCTAATTTCCCCACTCTTGAAGCCTTGGTTAAGCAATACTTCAGCTTAATCCCTCTTCTCACTTCAAAGGAATGGCAGCAGTAACATCTTTTGATCTCGCGCATGTGTTCAGTCACACAGGTCTTAACTACAAGACTCGATCATACCATATAACAACTCGATACAATCTTCTTTGCTTTCTATGACATTCCAACATATGGGAGGATCTCTTCGTATTCTACATCAGCTTTCACCATAGACATCCCTTCTTCAAGTAGGCGTGGAAATTTACACTACATTTCCTTATGTAGTGTCAAACCGACTGTAGAGACTCTAGAAGACTCACCTTCCTTTTCGTCCTTCCAAGTTGCTTTACCTTGATCCGCGTCATATCTCCATATAACAACCCCATGACCTAAGAAGGTCCTACCAAATCGCTACAATCCCTCCCCATATGATTCGTTACTTACACTTGCTGGAATCGATAATTTGTTACTTGATTAAGATCCTTGCACTCCCCTTGATCCTGGATTACTCTCCCCACCTGCAATCACTAGTATACAATCCGCACCTGCGCATTCTCGGTGGTCATTGATTAACTCATTGATGACCCTCTCCAAGATCAATGACTTGCCCTCGTACCATACATCCATGCTACCATACTCATGAAGGCTACCCTCCTCGGGGTACTTTACCTTAAACTTTACTTGATCATTTTACTCTACTTCAAACTCCGTTAGCTTTTCCTATGCTCCTCTCTTCCCTCCACTTCTGTAAGATAACTATACCTTCCCGGCTCTTTCGTGTCCAATGACCCACCTTCATAGGCTTAACCACTCTTCATGATGTTTTGCAAAAGCACTTCTCAAATATTTTGACATTAAATAGCACCCACTCGCGTTCCTCTTGTTGGTATCATAAGTCTTTCGATCTAAGCTCCTTGTTTCATCGTTTATCTTCTGAAAATCATCATCCACACACAATTCCTCCTTCTTGGCGTTTCTTAGCCTTATCATTATAACGAAAACGGTCAACTCCACGTGAATTCTCACCAGGCCCTTCTTCTCATAACTCTAGTAATGTTGACACTTCACTTATTGGTACCTCGTAAGCTTAACTTAGGATATCTTAAATCTTTAAAAATTGTTCGATCACTCTTCTAGTCTTGACTCCAATTCTTAGGAGCGCCTAGAGAAAACTTCACATCTTAATGGGATATCACCTTTAACCTTGCTAAAATGTACCCATCTCCTCCTCGATTCGATCCTTTAGTTGTTCACGCGTCTTCTTGAAGAACTTAAGGTTGTTATCTCTATTGATCCCGTTATCTTTCCAATCGTGACTCTTTGTAACTACTTCCACACCTTCAAGTTACTCCACTTCTTGTATGGTCCCCGTCTCAATTCCTCTTAAGTCGCCTCGGATTTTCCTTCCACTTGTTCGTCCTTTGGTTAAGTCATCTCTAATCCTCCTTTTCGACATCCTTTTAAAGGAATGTGAGAAACACGATGGTATTCATCTGAACGTAACGCTCAAACTCGATAATTGAGCTTATTCTTCCTCGTATGAACGTTATCCTATGCCAACAATATCGTCCTAAAGGTGATGATATCTTAATATTATCTTCTCTATAAGGTCTCATACATCTATGTGCTACTATATATAATGAGTATCCATATATAAGCCTATATAAGTCCTATGTCCACATTACTACTAATATAACACATCCAGAAATCCATTACAACAATACAAGGTCCAAAACATATACTCGTTCACATATAAAATTATACACATAAATCATGTCCATCATTCAACTACAATCTACATATACAATACATATCTACATATATACATATACATATCAAAAATCCAATAAACTAAGCTGCTGAGATCCTCAGAAGGAGTGATGGTCCGTACATTCTACCCCGACTCATGCATGTGATTTTAAAAACGAAAATCATTTTAAACTTAGAACCCTTGAGGGTTCTATTTCCCTATATTCGGCCTTTAGAAGATTGCGAGTGCCATTATTGTCAACCTAGGGCTCTGATACCACTTTTGTAACACCCCAAATCCGCGGGACTCGGAGCGCTACGGGTTGGGACCTCACAATGGGTCCCAACCCTTAGCTTGACAACAATTTCACCGGATCTTGCAACAAGGCACAAATAAAGGCCAAAACCGAAATGCATTTTTATGCAATGAAAAGAAAAACCCGAAAGAATACAACAAAGGACCTCATCCAAATATACAACCCCAAAGACTAAACGCCATACAACATACAATAAATACAAAACTCAAACTCGACTCCACCCCAAAACCCAATCCTAAAATGTACGGACCCCGGCTGCCCACTCTTCCGGATCTCTCGGCCGCATTCCTAACCTGCAAGACAATCTACAACAATCGGTATAAAACCGTTAGCTAATATTTGAAGCACTAGAATCAAGGTGAAAGGCGCAGACACAAGTCAATCATCATAAACACCCAATACACTCCAAAGCACACAAGTCCGGTTTATTATCTTATTATTATTAAGTCATATCCCGTTCTAATTCAACTTAGGTTATGACACGAGAGCCACCGAAACTCGCCTCGGTCCCTACTTACCGGCATGGAATGGTACTGATGCATCTGACCGTCTACCAACACGGGATAGTCGCCGAGAACCTCCTAGCTCTCGCGGGATCCAGGTAAGTGGTCACCGCCTGTTATCATACACTTGGGCCAAAATAATATAAAGGTCGGTAATCCTATTTCCGGTTTAGTTGTTATAAATAATAAAGAATAAACACACACCACCAAACACACATCAACGCTAATACAAGGAATACGAGCTAAGTAAGTCCGAAAACTTACCTCGTCCCAAAGATAATCATGCTATATCCCGCTCTCAGCTTCCCGCAGGAAGACACACAACGCTTGTCAAAAGGCACACGATCAACATCTCTCTCACATACTAGAAGTCCTTAGACTTCTAGTCTCAATGATCTCGCAAGATCATAAACCATAACTATAATCTCAATCCTCATAAGCTCACAAGATCAACCCAAACACTCAACGCCCTACAAACCTCACAAGATAACATCAACACCTCAAGCCTTCTAAAGATCATAAATCCTCAAAACTCACCTAAGGTCCAAAGCCACTACTTGGCATTCGCTCTAAGTTATGCTAGATTATCCAACCTAGCATGATACTAATACTAAACATAACTAAATCGAGGAAGAGAATACTCACACGACGTCAAGACGGATGTCGAACTTGGACTCGCTAGGCCTTTATCGGGGCACTTTCGGACCTAAACTCAAAGCTACACAAAATTACCTTAAACGCTAATTTTGGAAGGGAGATTAACGTATATAAAAATCTAAGGAAGCCCCGCTTTCAAAACAAGGGTAAAACTCGCAAAGCATTTTCCGGGGTGATCACAACAATTTATGATCCGGGGCAAACCCGACTTTGGCTCGATCTAGACGACGGAAGAAGGGAAAGACGCAGAAAACGGATCAAACAGCCGGCTAGGGTTTCGTGAGCTGCGTGACCTGCGAATAAAAGGAACAAGAAGACGCTAAACTCAATACGAAGGTACAGAAATTAAAGGAAAGGTAGATGTAGATGAACCCGACACAAACGACGTGGAAACCCTTGATCTCGGGATCAAGAACCACCAAGAACGATGCAACGAACTCAAGCCTTACAACCTCACACAACCGACTTAGAACATCGACAAAACGAGGAGGATGCTTATGGAATCTCACGAAAACCAAGAACCCGAGAGTAATTGACACACGCGAAACAACTAAGCCAAATCTGATCACAATAACTCTTCAATCAAAACTCGCCTTTGATTGAAGATGAAAATCTGAAAACAAGCGTTTTTCACCAATAATAATCTACCTAAAAAGTAATAGGAAGAGCCTTTAAATAGTTTCAGCTCTTTAAACAAAAGACACAATAAAAATATGGAAATTAAGCCCAATGGGCTACTTAAAACACACAATCACTAAGCAGGCCTTAAAAAGCCTCATTCCTCAATGAGAGACGTGGAACGGTGCTGGAAACGTGGGGAGGAGCAGTGGCGTCATGTGCGGGGCTGGCCGAGTCCTGTGTTGTGGCGTCGTTGCTCTCTTGCTTACTTAGGAGCCAAGCCTCGTTATGAACACTTGTAGCCAATAACATCAGCAAGCCCTCGGTCTCATGCTCCATCTTCTTAGCTCGGGAACGTGTGATAGCTCCCTCATACTCCGGAGATGCTAGCTCGGATGGTCCCTCAACATTCCCCCTCTCTTGGGAAGGATTCGTCCACGAATCTTCAAGCTCTACATCCATAGGTGGGAACGGACTGAGGTCTCTAACATTGAAGGTCGGGCTGACCCCGAATTCCTTCGGAAGATCCAATACATAAGCGTTGTCACCGGCTTTGTGAAGCACCTTGAAAGGACCGGCACCCCTAGGTGATAGCTTGGACTTTCGAAGTTCTTGGAAACGCTCCTTCCTAAGATGTAACCACACGAGATCTCCGGGCTCAAACAACAACTTCCTCCGTCCCTTGTTTGCCTTAGCTGCGGTCCGAGCTGCTTTCTCCTCTAAGCTCAGCCATGTCTTCTCATGTAATCCCCTAATGTACTCAACCTGTTTACCTGCATTGAAATCTACTCGCTCCTTTGAAGGTAACGGCATAAGATCAAAAAGGGTTAAGGGATTCAAACCATACACACACTTAAAAGGGGTCATGTTAGTGGAAGAATGGATGGTCCTGTTATATGCAAACTCAACATGTGGTAACACATCCTCCCACTCTTTCAAATTCTTCCTAATTACAGCCCTTAAAAGTGTCCCTAAAGTCCTATTAGTTACTTTGGTTTGGCCATCAGTTTGAGGGTGGCTAGCGGTAGAGAACAACAACTTAGTACCTAGCTTACCCCATAAAGTCTTCCAAAAGTAACTAAGAAATTTCACATCCTGATCACTAACATGGTTCTAGAAACTCCATGTAGCCTAACTACTTCTCTAAAGAAGAGGTTTGCAACATTAGTGGCATCATCCGTTTTGTGACAAGCTATGAAGTGTGCCATCTTAGAGAACCTGTCTACCACCACAAAAATAGAGTCTCTTCCCCTCTTAGTCCTAGGTAACCCCAAAATAAAGTCCATACTAATATCTTCCCAAGGAGCTGCGGGAATGGGTGAAGGGGTATACAAACCATGGGGCATTACTCTAGACTTTGCTTTCAAGCATTCTAAGCATCTTTTCACAAAATTCTCAACATCCCTAAGCATTTGTGGCCAATGAAAATGATTATGCAGCATATGATATGTCTTATCTCTACCAAAGTGACCCATCAAACCTCCCCTATGGGATTCATCCACAAGTAAAAGCCTAAGAGAACACTTTGGAATGCACACTTTATCAACTCTAAACAAGAAGCCATCAAACAAGTAAAACTTATCTACAACCCCTTTTTCCACACAAGCTTTATAAATCTCTCCAAAATCATCATCCTTTGCATATAAATCCTTAATGTAAACAAAGCCAAGAACTCTAGCATCCAATGTAGTTAGCAAAACATGTCTCCTAGAAAGTGCATCAGCTACTACATTATCTTTTCCTTTCTAGTACTTAATCACATAAGGAAATGTTTCAATGAACTCCATCCACCTACCATGCCTTCTATCAAGTTTATCTTGGCTCCTAAAGTGTTTTAATGATTCATGATCAGTATGCAATATAAACTCTCTAGGCCAAAGATAATGTTGCCAAATCCTAAGAACTCTAAACAATGCATAAAGCTCCTTATCATAAGTAGAATAGTTTAGAGTTGGACCTTTCAATTTCTCACTAAAGAAGGCGATGGGTTTGCCCTCTTGCATAAGTACTCCACCAATTCCTATACCCAACGCATCACACTCCACCTCAAATGGCCTAGTGAAGTCCGGGAGAACAAGCAATGGGGCGTTGGTCAACACCCACTTGAGCTTTTCGAAAGCTCTCTCTTGGGCCTCTCCCCACACGAAGGGTATATTTTTCTTAGTGATCTCGGTTAGAGGGGCGGCTATGGTACTGAAATCTCTCACAAATCGCCTATAAAAGCTAGACAATCCATGAAAGCAGCGCACATCACCAATAGACGTCGGGGTTGGCCAATCTCGAATAGCTTTGATCTTTTCCTCATCTACTCGCAGCCCTTGAGCACACACTACAAAGCCAAGAAATATAACTTCATTTGTGTAGAAATCACACTTCTTAATATTAGCATATAAGTGTTCAAGTCTAAGAGTAGAAACAACCTGATGGAGATGATCCACATGCTCCTCTGCGGACCGGCTATAGATGAGTATGTCGTCGAAGTAGACAACGACAAACTTCCCTATGAACTTCCTCAAAACATGATTAATGAGGCGCATGAATGTGTTGGGAGCATTAGTCAAGCCGAATGGCATAACAAGCCACTCATAGAGCCTAAACTTGGTCTTGAATGCTGTCTTCCCTTCGTCGCCCTCCTTCATTTGAATTTGATGATAGCTACTTCTAAGGTCAATCTTGGAGAAGGTAGTTGTTCCATGTAGCTCATCCAACATGTCATCAAGCCGGGGAATGGGATGACGGTACTTGATGGTGATGTTGTTGACAGCTCTACAATCAACACACATCCGCCAAGTGTTGTCCTTCTTAGGGACTAGTAGAACTGGAAACCGCCATAGGACTAAGGCTCTCTCGAATGTATCCCTTATCAAGGAGCTCTTGTACCTGCGTTTGAATCTCCTCACTCTCATTCGGGTTCATTCTATTGGCGGGTCGGTTTGGGAGAGTATCTCCAGGAATAAGATCTATTTGGTGCTCAATACCCCGAAATGGTGGCAGCCTCGGGGGTATTTCATCCGGAAACACATCTGCAAACTCATCCAAGATAGCTAAAATACTAGGGGGTAAATCAACTAGGGTTGAGTTGCTTACCAAATTCAGCCCTTTACACAAACACATGAGCGCAACATCGGGAGGTAGGTAATCTGTGATGTACTCCCTCTTGGCTGCGAGCAATGTCCTCGATGGTGGCTGGACGGCTGCTGTGATCGCTTTTCCTTTGGCGGCTGTCCTTGCTGCAGCGCGGTTGTCCATGGCGTCGGCCCCCTTGGCGGCTGTAGAAAGCGCTCCTCCCTTGGCCGGCGTCGTCTCGGTGTAACCGCTGCCTGCTTGGACAACTTCTCTTGATTTCTACTCAAAAGCCTCCGCAATCTGCATAGGAGTCATAGGCTTGAGAGTAAGAAGTTTATCTTTAAAGGTAAAAGAATACTTGTTAGTAAAACCGTTATGCAACACTTTCGTATCATATTGCCAAGGTCGGCCTAACAAAACATGACAAGCTTGCTTTGGAACCACATCACATAGAATAGTGTCTTCATAATGTCCTAAGGTAATGTGAATTTTAGCTTGCTTGTTTACCTTAAGATCCCCACAATAATTCATCCAATGTAGCTTGTAAGGCCTAGAGTGGTAGAAAGTTGTTATTTGCAATTTAGAAATCAATTCCGTGCTAGCTATGTTGCAACAACTCCCACCATCAATTATAACGTTACAAGCCTTCCCCTTTACTAAGCATCTAGTGTGAAATAGATTTTCTCTTTGATTATCTTCACAAGGAGTAGGTTGTAAGTGTAAAGTCCTCCTAGCTATCAAGGTTTCCCCATGTTCATGCCCTATATCTTCATCATCATCATTATCAAAAACAGGATTGTCAATAACATTGTCAAATTCATTTTCATCATTGTCGGATTCCGACTCATATTGACCTAGATGATTGATTATAAGGACTCTTTTGTTTGGACATTCTCTCATCATGTGCCCTTTACCTTGGCACTTAAAGCAAGTCACATCTCTAGCTCTAGAATTAGCATTAGGCACAAGGGGATTAGAGTAACATAGCTTAGATCCCAAAGGAGCAGCCGGGTTTGCCTTGGGAGGATATGAAGAACTGGAGTGTGTGGCACCACGCCTAGCAGTGGCGTCAGCTCCTTGTGCAGCGGTTGTTCCTCCCTTCGCAGTTGTGTTCTCCTTTCCGTAGGACGAGTTCTTCCACTTGTTCACTGTGTTTGGTGCATTGTATCCCGCTCCTTGGTACCTACTCTTGGACTTCCTTTCCACTTTTATCGCTAAATGTAGCAATTCTGTCATAGAACCATATGGAAACAAATCCACCTTGTTAGCTAAAGAAGGATGCAATACTCTAAGATACCTTGCCATCGTAGCCTCTTCATCCTCCGACACATTGGCTCGGGCCATCGCAACTTGCATGGCATTGAAAGTTTCCTCGGCGCTCAGATTGCCTTGCCTCAAGTTCTCAAGGCATTGCCGAAGCTCCCTATGGTAATGGTGAGGTATGAACCGAGCTCTCATCATTGCTTTCATTTGTTCCCAAGTAGCCACGGGGGGATCAAGAGCAAATCTCCTTTCCCGTACTAGCTTATCCCACCAAATAAGAGCAAATTCCTGAAATTCCAAGGCCGCCAATTGCACCTTCTTGTGCTCGGGAAAATTGTGGTAGGACCAAATTTGCTCTATCTTGGTCTCCCACAACATGTATGTATCCGGATCACACTTGCCCTCAAAGACGGGGATTTTCACCTTTATCTTACCAATCCCGTCTTGTTCGGGTTCCCGGTTCCTACGTCGATATCCTTGATACCCTTGCTGCGGTGGTGTAGCCCAAGCCTCTCCCGTCATTGATTGTTCCTCTTCCTCATTGTACCCGTGCACATTAATGGGAGGGACAACTTTCTAGGTAAAGGAGAGTTGGGACGAGGATCATACCCATATCGGTGACCCGGGTGGCCTTGAAGAGGCGGCTGCAAAAGCTCCTGCGGTGTATTGCCTCGCTGCACCATGGTAGCGGCCTCAAATGCGGTTCGTTGGTTAGGCAAAGGACCTCGGGGCTGCGGTTGCTGCTGTGAATGGTCTCCTTGCTCAAAGGCTGAAGCTAAGGGCTGGGGAGCTTCTAGAGCCCTCATCCGAGTTGTCAAAGCTGCAATGTTGTCGTTCATTTGCTTCAACAAGCTGAACGTTGTCGGATCTGTCGGCTCGGGGCTCGTCGTCGAAACACGGCTATGGGTAGACATTATCACAAAGAAAACAAACACTGAAATATTTAAGGTTAGAAATCAAAATACCTCTCAAGTGTTTCACTCCTGTTTCCACTCACACTCTTGTGATAGTCGGGCTTGTTGATGGATCGCTTTGAATGAGTCAAAAACCCCACTTGAGTTAAGGTGTCTAGGTATCCAAAGCAACCAAAAATCGATTAGGACTCAATGCAATTCAGTTCAATGCGAAATCAGCTCAAACTCAACAAGGATCACGAATGGACAGAATTGAATCACAAAGACTCAAGAAGATCTCCAAACAGAATGTATGAAGAGAAGAAAAGAAGAAGACTCACCGATTAAAGCTCTACTTGTTGCACTTCCGGACTGCCTTGGAGTGTGAGTAATCCCGAGGCTAGGTTAGAGGTAGCAAGGTGAGAGGGAAAACGTGGTGAGAGATAAGGGTGCAGGCGATGAGGGTGTGGGCGATGAGGGTGCGGAGCTGGCTAAGGACGATGGGGCGTGGATGGTTAGCCGAGCGTATGGTCTTGCTGAAAGCCTCGAGAGGGCTGGGAGATAATGACGTGAATAGGCAGCTTGCACCACAAAATAACAAAAAAGACTAAAGATCACAAAATCAAATAAAATGTAACAAGACTTCTCTTTTTTTTTTTGAATGATCAGCTTCCTTTTTCTTTCTTTTTTTTTGAATGATATGCTTTTTTGTTACCTAAAATGTAGGAACTTCCTTGACCAACAAATCTGGCCAATAATTACAAAATAAATTAAAATTGAAACAAAAGAGATCTTCTACTAGTGCTTGAACGTGGGTTGTGGAGTTTGAAGAAGAACAAGTCCAATGGCAGCCGTTTTAGTCGCAGTCGATTAGGGCACAACCGGTTAGGGCACAACCGAGTAGGGCACAGCCGAGTAGGGCACAACCGGCAGCAATGGTGGTGGCCGGCGGCAGGGCGTGCGTAAGCAAGGACGGGCGGCTGTAGGTATGTTACGTCGAGGAGATGGTGATGGCCGGCCTAGGATACTCACAAACCAACACAACCTTCAACACAACAAGTCAAGCACAATCAGTTTCAAGAACACAAGAAGAAAGCTCACAAAATTCAAAACTAACACGATAAGAAGGAAAGACACAAAATCGATCCGTCGTCAACCGGCGCTCTGATACCAATTGATACGGGGCAGACCCGACGTTGGCTCGATCTAGACGACGGAAGGAGGGAAAGACGCAGAAAACGGATCAAACAGCCGGCTAGGGTTTCGTGAGTTGCGTGACCTGCGAATAAAAGGAACAAGAAGACGCTAAACTGAATACGAAGGTACGGAAATTAAAGGAAAGGTAGATGTAGATGAACCCGACACAAACGACGTGGAAACCCTTGATCTCGGGATCAAGAACCACCAAGAACGATGCAACGAACTCAACCCCTTACAACCTCACACAACCGACTTAGAACATCGACAACACGAGGAGGATGCTTATGGAATCTCACGAACACCAAGAACCCGAGAGCAATTGACACTCGCAAAACAACTAAGCCAAATCTGATCACAATAACTCTTCAATCAAAACTCGCCTTTGATTGAAGATGAAATCTGAAAACAAGTGTTTTTCACCAATAATAATCTACCTAAAAAGTAATAGGAAGAGACTTTAAATAGTTTCAGCTCTTTAAACAAAAGACACAATAAAATATGGAAATTAAGCCCAATGGGCTACTTAAAACACACAATCACTAAGCAAGCCTTAAAAAGCCTCATTCCTCAATGAGAGACATGGAACGGTACTGGAAACGTTGGGAGGAGCAGCGGCGTCATGTGCGGGGCTGGCCGAGTCCTGTGTTGTGGCGCCGTTGCTCTCTTGCTTACTTAGGAGCTAAGCCTCGTTATGAACACCTGTAGCCAATAACATCAGCAAGCCCTCGGTCTCATGCTCGATCATTTCAGAATTAAATCCAAGAGAATTCAATCATTCTTGTCTCGTGAGTTTGTGTGTGTGATCTAGCTTTCTCATTCTTGTGTATGCCAATCTCCTTTGGGATTGGTGTTGCAAGTCGAACAAGGCACCCTCTTCGTGCTCTCGATTCTCAGATCGATTGTGTGGAGTTGTAAGAAGCGGGGTCGAATCGTCACTGGTTTGGTTCTTGGATCTCGAATCCAAGGGTTTTGTCATTGTTCTTTTCGGTTCTTCTTGTCCCTTTCTGTTTTCTCGTTTTCATTGTTGTCCATGTTTGTTAATCTCGTGTGTTCTTCATTCTTCAAAACAAGTTTTTCGTCTAGATCCGTTCTTCGCGGCTAATCCCCGCATCACTTCTGTTTACCCATCAGTTTGGAAAATAAAAACTTAGTTCCTAGCTTTCCCCAAAGATTTTTCGAAATGTAACTCAAGAACTTAACATCCCTATCACTCACTATTGTCCTTGGAATACCATGTAACCTAACTACTTTCCGAAAGAACAAATTAGCTACATTGGCTGCATCATCAGTTTTGTGACAAGCAATAAAGTGAGCAATCTTAGAGAAACGATCAGCAACCACAAATATCGAATCCCTACCTCTTCTAGTCCTAGGCAATTTCACTATGAAATCCATGCTATGTCTTCCCAAGGGGCTGTAGGGATTGGCAAAGGTGTATACAATCCATGAGGCTTCACTTTCGATTTAGCTCTAAGGCACTCTAAACACCTTTTAAGCCTGTTTTCAACATCCCTAAGCATATGTGGCCAATAAAAATGTGAATGCAACATAGAATAAGTCTTATCCCTCCCAAAATGACCCATTAAACCTCCTTTATGGGCTTCTTCCACTAACAACAAACGAAGGGAACACCTAGGTATGCACACCTTATCTACTCGAAACAGAAATAACTCAAACAAAAAGAATTTATCTAACAAACCTTTTTGCACACAAAGCTTATATGTTTCTCCAAATTCAAGATCAGATTCATAGAGCTCCTTAATGTAAACAAATCCTAACACCCTAGCATCCAATGTAGTTAGCATTGTATGCCTCCTAGAAAGAGCATCCGCAACTACATTGTCTTTTCCCTTTTTATATTTGATAACATAGGGAAAAGTCTCAATAAATTCCATCCATCTACCATGCCTCCTATCTAGTTTATCTTGACTCCGAAAATGTTTCAAAGATTCATGATCAGAATGAAAAATAAACTCTCTAGGCCACAAGTAGTGATGCCATGTCTTAAGTACTCTAAATAACGCATACAACTCTTTATCATATGTAGAGCAGTAGTTAAGACATTCCCCTTTAAGCTTTTCATTGAAAAAGGCAATAGGCTTACCTTCTTGCATAAGCACACCTCCTATGCCAATTCCCGATGCATCCCACTCCACTTCGAAAGGACTAATGAAGTTAGGGAGAGCTAGTAAGGGTGCCTCGGTGAGAACCAATTCCAGCTTGTTGAAAGCACGTTCTTGAGCTGCTTCCCACAAAAATGGTGCATGTTTCTTGCAAATCTCCGTCAAGGGTGCAGCAATGGTACTGAAGTCTCTCACAAAGCGCCTATAGAAACTTGCAAGCCCATGGAAACTCCTTACATGGCTAATGGATGTAGGTGTTGGCCAATCTCGAATAGCTCTAATCTTCTCCTCGTCCACTTGTAGACCTTGTGCAGTCACTACAAAACCAAGAAATATTACTTCATTAGTGCAAAAGCTACATTTATTTAGGTTGGCATACAAGTGTTCAGCCCTAAGGGTAGAAACAACTTCCCTTAGATGTTATCCATGCTCCTCTAGGGACCTGCTATAGATTAAGATATCATCAAAATACACTACATCAAATCTCCCAATGAATTGTCTCAAAACATGGTTCATTAAATGCATAAAATTAGATGGAGCATTGGTTAACCCAATTGGCAGAAGAAGCCATTTATACAACCCAAATTTAGTCTTGAAGGTTGTCTTCCACTCGTCCCCCTCCTTCATTCAGATCTGATGGTAGCCACTCCGAAGGTCTATCTTGTTGAATGTAGTGGCACCATGGAGCTCATCAAGCATGTCATCGAGGCGGGGAATAGGGTCGCGGTACTTAATGGTTATGTTGTTGATAGCCCTACAATCAACACACATCCTCCAAGTGTTGTCCTTCTTAGGCACTAATAGGACAAGAACGGCGTAAGGGCTAAGGTTTTCTCTAACATATCCCTTATCTAGGAGGTCTTGGACTTAGGTTTGGATCTCTTGACTCTCCTTAGGGTTCATCCTATAGGCTGGTTTGTTAGGAAGTGTAGCTCCAAGGATAAGGTCAATCTGATGCTTTATGCCTCTCAAAGGTGAAAGACCATGAGGTATCTCTTCAGAAAACACATCCTTAAACTCCTCTAGGATAGCTGTAATGGTAGGGGGTAAGTTAGCCTTTGTTTCTTCACTGACTAAGGCTAGCTCCTTAAACAACCTCATCAAGATGGCATCTAAAGGTAGGTACTCACTTTGGAACTCAAGTTTAGAAGCTAACAAGGCCGAAGGAGGCTGAGTTGTGGGTGTGACCAAGAGATTACTAGGTTGTTGGCTAGGAGATGTGTCTATGGCAAGTTCTTGGTGCCTTGATGACTTGCTCCCCTTCTTAGCTTGTCCTTGATCTTGTTCACTCGCCTTCTTCTTCTCAAATGCCTCCGCAATCTGCAAGGGAGTCATAGGTTTTAGAGTAACAGTTTTTTCATTAATAGTAAATAAATACCTATTAGTAAACCCATCATGCATAACTCTCCTATCATATTGCCAAAGACGGCCTAATAACACATGAAAAGCTTGCATAGGCACAACATCACATAAAACAGTATCCTCATAGTATCCTAGAGTGAAAGTGATCTTAGCTTGCCTATTAACCTTCAATTCACCACAATCATTCATTCAATGCAGCTTATATGGTATAAGGTGACAAAATGTAGGAATTTGCAACTTAGAGATCAATCCAATACTAGCAATGTTGCAACAACTACCTCCATCAATGATAACATTACACACCTTTCCCTTAACCGAACACCTAGTATGAAACAAGTTCTCTCTTTGATTATCCTCACAAAGGGCAGGTTGTGCACTCAAAGTTCTCCTAGCTATCAAGGAACTATCATGGTCAAGATTTTCATTACAAACCATGTTATTAGGATCATTTCCTGCGTTTTCAAGATCATTAGGGTCATTTTGAGAATCAAGATCACAAAGCACGTATTTATTAGCTAGAAATGAGCTAGGATGGTCAAATAACACTCTTTTCGCTAGTAAACAATCCCCCTGCTCATATTCAATCCCATCATCATCCAAATCATCATGATCATGCATATTACGCTCAAAATCATCATTATCATGCTCATGCTCAGATTCGGACTCATATTGTCTTAAAATGGTTGAATAACAATGTTTTCTTGTTAGGACAATCTTTCATCATGTGTGACACTTAAAACACACTATATCCCTAGCTTTAGATGAAGCGTTAGAATTACTCCCTTGTGTTTGATGAAGGGTCATCCGAACTAGCTCCATCTTCAACACAACAAGGGTCATCCGAGTTAGCTCCATCTTCAACACCACAAGGAGCCCTAACAAGAGCTCAAGCCAAACGCCAAGCGGAGATGGATGCTATCTTCCTAGCCATGGTTCAAGAAGTCACCCAAGCTCACCTCCAATGAGTCCAAGGCCCGTCATGATGCTTAGCCACATTAGACCAACCAAGAAGAAGTTGAATGGAGCATAGGAGAGCTTCACGTGTGCATGTGCATGGCTGGCGTGAGAAGCTAGTTAGAGAGTGTTAAATAAAGCCTAAAATTAGTCTATTTTATGGATTTATTTAAAACACTCTAATTTGTAATTATTGTTTTTATTTTTCCTTTCTATTTTTAGGAGAGAAGGCTAGGTTGTATATAAGTCTTTCTCTCTTCCTTTTTGAGGGAGAATACGTTAAACACATTGGTGAAAGTGTCAAATTGAAACCTTTGAGTTCAGCCTCTTGTCTTGTGAGATTTGTGGTGTTTGGATAGCTTTCTCGTTCTTGTGTGTGTCAATCTCCTTCGGGTTGGTGCTACAAGTAGAATCGAAGCAACCTCTTCGTGCCTTCGATAATCCTAGATCGATTGTGTGAAGTTGTAAGAAGCGGGGTCGAATCGTCATCGGTTTGGTTCTTGGATAATTGAATCCAAGGGTTCTATCGTTTGTTCCTTTCGGTTCTTCTTTCCTATATCGTTTTCCCTCTTTGCTTTGCACGTTTTCCTTGCATCATTGTTTGCTGATTTTCGTTTGCTTTTATTCCCGAAAACAAGGTTGCTCGTCTAGATCTGTTCTTCGCGGCTAATCCCCGTATCAATTGGTATTAGAGTTGATTGACGTTCAACCTACAAAAAGAGTCGGTAAATCATTCAAAAAAAAACCCCAAAAGTGTCTCATCTTCTGGTTTGAGTCTTGCTTTGTTTTGAGTCTATTGCCATTGCCATTTCTATTCCAAGTTTTTGATTGAACTAACAAGTTTGTTGCTTTTGTTTGTGAATCTTGGACGCCGGCACCACTCCAACACCACGCCTACACCGCGCCTACCACCAGTCCCTTGTGCCTACCACCACGCAGCCACCAGCTTTGTCCCACGTCCAAACACAACACCAAACAAGCCCTAAACTTTCAAAAAAAAAATATATATATTTTAGGCTGATCGTCCAGCCTATTTTCAAGCTGAGTAGTCCACATTTTCAGCCACCTCTTTCCTCCACATTTTCAGCCTATTTTTTTTGATTTTTCACCCTTGGTTAGCTATTTACTTGGTCAACTCTATCCTCTTGCAACTAATTAGGATTTTCTTAGCATTTTTTGTTTTACTTTTCTTTAGTTCCAGCATTAAGGTGATTTTTCTAGTTTAAAAAAAAAAAGAAGAAAAGAAATCCAAGATTCAAAAAAAAAATAAAGAAAGAAAAGAAAAGAAAAGAAAGAAAAAAAAAGAAATCAGCCATTAGTCATTCATTTCATTTCATTCTTGCTAGCTTATTCTTGCTTTATTTTATAGTATGTAATAGTTGAAGTTGCGCTTGCCAAGTGTTATTGTTCTGCAATAAAAGATGACTACAAAGGAGCTCATCTCACTCAAAAGTTGTCTTGCTAAGTGTTATTGTTCAGCAATCAAAGAGGACTACAAAGGAGCTCATCTCACTCAAAAGTTGTCTTGCTATGTGTTATTGTTCAGCAACCAAAGCGGACTACAAAGGAGCTCATCTCTCACTCAAAGGGACCAAGCCATTCACCCTAGCCTAGCCACGCCTTGGCCCTCGCCTAGATCACTTCACTCGAGCCACGCCTTAGCCTTGACCAGCCCTTCTACACACATCTTCGGTGTCCAAGGTTTGCTTGCTTAGGCTTGACGAGTAAGTTCTTTCAAGGCCTATCTTGAGTTCAAATTTTGAGTCCATACTTAGTTGCATATAACATTCGTGCAACTTGTCCTTTCCGTTTTGAGTCTTTTCTTCTCTTTTATTGAGTCAAACACGTTTTTAAGGTGATTGAAATCGAATTTCGCTTGTACTTTAAAGCTTTTGTTTGGCTAAGTATTGAACTCACGTGAGGTCTTTGACTAATACAAGACGAGCCATCAACAAGCTTGTTGAGCACCACTAGAGAGTGAGAGTTTGCTTTCGAGTGATACACTTGTAAGGCGTTTTTGTTTTAGCTAACCTAACGTGTTTGAGTGTTTTAGTGTCTTTGAACAATGTCAGGAACTTCCGCATGTACGCCCAGCCCCGAGCCTATTTCCCCGGAGTTGTTTAACCTTATCAAGGGCCTGAAAGATAGCATTGAAGGGTTAACTACAAGGCTGTCCAACTTGGAGGCGCCTAAGGTAGTCCCGGAGCCTCGGCCACTAGGAGGCAACATGCAGGTAGGACACCACTCGAGGGCTCAACACCAAGGGCAAGACCGAATACCACTCCAAAGCCAACAAGAGGCGTTTCAAGCAGCCCGGCACTCTAATGCCACGCAGCCCTCTCGGAATGTCCAAGGCTTAGGCCACACCGTGTCCCAACCAGGATGGGGCAATCTTGCTTTCGAAGAGCACATTTCTATCCATTCTTCTCCTATTATACATGATAATATGCCTAACTATATCCTCAACAGTTTCAGAATCAAGCTTATGAGCAGGATGAGGACGGTGATGGAGATGACGAGGAATGGAGGCCAAACGGGCGAAGGGAGCGCCAACAGCCCCGGAGACCTCATGACGCCCGGCGCCAAGACGAGTAGAGGCGTGAGCCCTATGGTGGCCAGCTAAGGAGGGAGCGAGTTCCGGAGTATGATGGTCTTGGCAAAGTGAAGGTGAAGATCCCAAGCTTTGAAGGCAAATGTGACCCGGACTTGTACATCGCTTGGGAGGCGAAGATAGAGCAAATATGGTCATGCCATAACTTTCCCGAGCATAAGAAGGTACATTTCGCACCTCTTGAGTTTATTGATTATGCTATGATATGGTGGCCAGCTAAGGAGGGAGCGAGTTACTTGGGCACACATGAAGGCCTTGATGAGAGCTCGGTTTGTGCCTCAACATTACACTAGAGAATTGAGGCAAAGGTTGGAGAACTTGAGGCAAGGAGCCATGACCGCCGAGGAGACCTATAATGCCATGCAAATGGCCATGGTAAAGGCTAATGTGCGAGAGGAGGAAGAGACTACAATGGCTAGGTATCTTCGTATTCTCAATTCAAGTTTTTCTAACGAGATAGATCTTTTTCCCTATAGCTCTATGACAGAATTGCTCCACCTAGCAATCAAAGTAGAAAGGAAAATGAAAGCAAGAAGGAGGTAAGGCTGCCTATGGCGAGCCTAGCTCATGGAGTAGCCAAGGAGGCCGCCAATAAGGGAATTACAACCGGGAGGTGCCAAGCAAGGAGAAGCTAGCCCCGGAGCAAGGAGGCCCACGCAAGGCTCCTTATGCAGCCCCTACCAAGTCCACGCCTACACTACCTAAAGGCACTCAAGGGAGTACTTCTAACCCTTCATCTAGAGCTAGGGATATTGTATGTTTTAAGTGCCAAGGAAGAGGGCACATGATGAAGGATTGGCCTAACAAAAGAACTTTGCTAGTTAACCATTTAGGGCAATATGAGTCCGAATCTGAGCTTAATATGCATGATCATGATGATTTGGATGATGGTGGGAGTGAATATGAGCAAGGATATTGTTTATTAGCTAAGAGAGTGTTATTTGATCATCCTAACTCATTCCTAGCTAACACTTCCATGATTTGTGATAAAAGTCTTGAGCATGATAATTCTTTGATAGCTAGGAGAACTTTAAGTGTACAACCTGCTCCTTCTGAATATAACCAAAGAGAAAACTTGTTTCACACTAGATGCTCGGTTAAAGGAAAGGTTTGTAATGTTATTATTGATGGAGGAAGTTGTTGCAATATTGCTAGCACCGAAATGATATCTAAGTTGCAAATTCCTACATTTTATCACCCTAGGCCATATAAGCTGCATTGGATGAATGAATGTGGTGAGTTAAAAGTTAATAGGCAAGCTAATATCACTTTTACTTTAGGCCATTATGAAGATACGGTTTTATGTGATGTTGTGCCTATCAAAGCTTGTCATGTGTTGTTAGGCCGCCCTTGGCAATATGATAGGAGAGTTATGCATGATGGTTTTACAAATAAATATTCTTTTGTATTCAATGGTAAAACCGTGACTCTTAAGCCTATGACTCCCTTACAGATTGCGGAGGCATTTGAGAAGAAGAAGGCAAGTGAGCAAGAGCAAGGACAAGCTAAGAAGGGGAGCAATCCGTCGAGCCAAGACCCCTCCCTAGCCACGCCTTCTAACCACCAGCCTAGCACCCTTGTGTCCACGACCACAAAACAGCCCACAACAGCCTTGTTAGCTTCCAAGCTTGAGCTACAAAATGACTACCTACCCTTAGACACCACCTTGATGATGTTGTGTAAGGAGCTCACCTTGATAAGTGATGAAGCCAAGGCTAGCTTACCACCTACTATCTCAGCCATCCTTGAGGAGTTTAAGGATGTGTTTCCGGAAGAAATACCACATGGCCTTCCACCTTTGAGAGGTATTGAGCACCAAATTGACCTTATCTCCAACGCCACACTCCCAAATAGACCAGCCTACCGAATGAACCCAAAGGAGAGTCAAGAGATCCAAGCGCAAGTTCAAGACCTCCTAGACAAGGGCTACGTGAGGGAGAGCTTAAGTCCGTGCAACGTGCCCGTGCTCTTGGTGCCTAAGAAGGACAACACATGGAGGATGTGTGTTGATTGTCGAGCTATCAACAACGTCACCATCAAGTACCGCCACCCTATTCCCCGCCTAGATGACATGCTTGATGAGCTACATGGTGCCACCACCTTTAGCAAGATAGACCTACAGAGTGGCTACCATCAAATTCGAATGAAGGAGGGGGACGAGTGGAAAACAACCTTCAAAACTAAATTTGGTTTGTATGAGTGGCTTGTTATGGCATTTGGGTTAACTAATGCTCCTTCTACTTTTATGCGCTTAATGAACTAGGTTTTGAGACATTTTATAGGGAAGTTTGTCGTAGTATACTTTGATGATATCTTAATCTATAGCAGGTTCCTAAAGGAGCATGAAGAACATCTAAGGGAAGTAGTTCTTACCCTTAGGGTTGAACACTTGTATTCTAATCTTAAGAAATGTAGCTTTTGCACTAATGAGGTTATATTTCTTGGTTTTGTAGTAACTACACAAGGCCTACAAGTGGATGAGGAGAAGATTAGAGCAATCAAAGATTGCCCCACGCCAACATCCATCAGCCAAGTAAGGAGTTTCCATGGGCTTGCAAGCTTCTATAGGCGCTTTGTGAGAGACTTTAGTACCATTGTCGCGCCCTTGACGGAAATTTGCAAGAAGCATGCGCCATTTGTGTGGGAGGAGGCGCAAGAACGTGCCTTTAGCAAGCTGAAATTGGTCTTAACCGAGGCGCCCTTGCTAGCTCTTCCCGACTTCACTAGGCCCTTTGAAGTGGCATGTCTTAATTACTCTACCTATGATAAAGAGTTATATGCTTTGTTTAGAGCGCTTAAGACATGGCAACACTACTTGTGGCCTAGAGAGTTTATTTTGCATTCCGATCATGAGTCTTTGAAGCATTTTCGGAGTCAAGATAAACTAGATAGGAGGCATGTTAGGTGGATGGAGTTTATTGAGACTTTTCTCTATGTTATCAAGAATAAAAAAGGGAAAAGACAATGTAGTGGCGGATGCCCTCTCTAGGAGGCACACATTGTTGACTACATTGGATGCTAAGGTATTAGGCTTTGTTTACATTAAGGAGCTCTATGAATCTGATCTTGATTTTGGTGATACATATAAGCTATGTGTGCAAAAAGGTTCCTTAGATAAATACTATTTGTTTGAGGGATTTTTGTTTCGAATTGATAAGGTGTGCATACCTAGGTATTCCCTTCGATTGTTGCTAGTAGAGGAAGCCCATAAAGGAGGTTTAATGGGTCATTTTAGGAGGGATAAAACTTATGCTATGCTGCACTCACATTTTTATTGGCCACACATGCTTAGGGATGTTGAAAATGTGCTTAAAAGGTGCTTAGAATGCCTTAGAGCTAAATCTAAAGTGAAGCCTCATGGATTGTACACACCTTTGCCAATCCCAACAACCCCGTGGGAAGACATTAGTATGGACTTTATTGTGGGATTTTCTAGGATTAAAAGAGGTAGGGACTCGATTTTTGTGGTTGTAGATCGTTTCTCTAAAATGGCTCACTTTATTGCTTGTCACAAAACTGATGATGCGGCCAATGTAGCTAATCTATTCTTTCGGGAAGTAGTTAGGTTACATGGAATTCCGAGGACAATAGTAAGTGATAGGGATGTTAAGTTCTTAAGTTATTTTTGGAAGACTCTTTGGGGAAAGCTAGGTACGAAATTGTTATTTTCTACATCAAGCCACCCCCAAACTGATGGGCAAACGGAAGTAACTAATAGGACTTTAACCACACTTTTAAGGGCTGTCATAAAAAAGAATCTAAAGGAATGGGAGGATGTCTTGCCACACGTTAAATTTGCCTATAATAGAGTTGTACATTCGTCTACTTCCATCTCTCCATTTGAGTGTGTTTATGGTTTTAATCCACTAACCCCTTTTGATCTTACACCGTTGCCTAAGAAGGAGCGAGTGGATTTAAGTGCTAAAATGCAGGTTGAACACATCAAGAAGCTACATAGGAGGACAAGGATTAAGCTTGAGGAGAAAGACAAATACAACGCAGCCAAGGCAAACCAAGGAAGGAAGAAGTTTACATTTGAGGCCGGTGACCTTGTATGGCTACACTTGAGGAAGGAGAGGTTTCAACAAATTTGGAAGTCCAAGCTCTCTCCAAGAGGAAACGGACCTTTCAAGGTGCTACACAAGGCTGGTGACAATGCCTATGTGCTAGACTTGCCGGACGACTATGCTTGTGATCCCACGTTCAATGTGAGGGACCTAAGCCCTTTTCCACCCCTTAGAGATGATCAACGAAATTCGAGGTCGAATTCTTTTAAAGAAGGGGAGAATGATGAAGGGTCATCCGAGCTAGCTCCATCTTCAACACCACAAGGATCATCCGATCTAGCTCCATCTTCAACACCACAAGGAGCCCTAACAAGAGCTCAAGCCAAACGCCAAGCGGAGATGGATGCTATCTTCCTAGCCATGGTTCAAGAAGGTCACCCAAGCTCACCTCCAATGAGTCCAAGGCCCGTCATGATGCTTAGCCACATTGGACCAGCCAAGAAGAAGTTGAATGGAGCATAGGAGAGCTTCACGTGTGCATGTGCATGGCTGGCGTGAGAAGCTAGTTAGAGAGTGTTAAATAAAGCCTAAAATTAGTCTATTTTATGGATTTATTTAAAACACTCTAATTTGTAATTATTGTTTTTATTTTTCCTTTCTATTTTTAGGAGAGAAGGCTAGGTTGTATATAAGCCTTTCTCTCTTCCTTTTTGAGGCAGAACACGTTAAACACATTGGTGAAAGTGCCAAATTGAAACCTTTGAGTTCAGCCTCTTGTCTTGTGAGATTTGTAGTGTTTGCATAGCTTTCTCGTTCTTGTGTGTGTCAATCTCCTTCGGGTTGGTCCTACAAGTCGAATCGAAGCAACCTCTTCGTGCCTTCGATAATCCTAGATCGATTGTGTGAAGTTGTAAGAAGCGGGGTCGAATCGTCATCGGTTTGATTCTTGAATAATCGAATCCAAGGGTTCTATCGTTTTTTCCTTTCGGTTCTTCTTTCCTATTTCGTTTTCCCTCTTTTCTTTGCACGTTTTCCTTGCATCTTTGTTTGCTGATTTTCGTGTGCTTTTATTCCCGAAAACAGGTTGCTCGTCTAGATCCGTTCTTCGCGGCTAATCCCCGTATCAGTGTTCCCTTAGGAAAGGTAGTCGTGGGCTTAGGAGAGGCTGCAGAAGGTGCTTTACGCTGTCCTCTTTTTTCCGGGGCTGTTTTCTCCTTATTTGATTCCCTCTTGTAACTTCCTTGTTGGCGGTTCCCTTGGTTCTTCCAAGAGCTGGAGACACCATAAGAAGCCTTTCCTCCTTGATTTCTCGCTTTCATCTTCCTTTCCACTTTGATTGCGAGATGGAGTACTTATGTCATAGAGCCATAGGGAAAAAGATCTACTTCGTTAGCAAAACTTGAATTAAGGATACGAAGATACCTAGCCATTGTTGATTCTTCATCTTCTCGCACATTGGCCTTTACCATGGCCATTTGCATGGCATTATAGGTCTCCTTAGCATTCATTGATACTTGCCTCAGGTTCTCCAACCGTTGCCTCAATTCCCTTGTATAGTGTTGGGGAACAAACCGAGCTCTCATCAATGCCTTCATATGCTCCCAAGTAGCTACTGGTGCATCCAAAGTTCTTCTCCTTTCCTTCACCAAATCATCCCACCATATCATAACATAGTCAATAAATAGTAGGAAGACTCCCCGGGAGATGGCGATCGCTCGGCTGACACCTCAGCCTCAGTTACAACGAGATTTGCCATGGCTAGAGATGGATATCCACTTTCCGGATTCCGACTACCATTTATCCACCTTGGAGGTGTTACCTGATCTGTTGGTTGAAATCCGACAAAAGCTAGAAAGTTGCCCAACTTTGACACGGATATGAGACTGGATGTCTCGAGGAGAGGTGCCACAGTTTGCCGTCGGTGTTGATGGAGTTTGGAGACGTTAAGAACGCGTTTGCTTACCCTCAGATCGAGAGTTGAGACAAATGATCCTACAAGAGGTTCACTCTACACCTTACTCAGTACATCCCAATGCGAGTAAGATGTATCAGGATATCAGATACTCTTTTTGGTGGGGAGGTCTGAAGCCAGATGTGGCGATATATGTAGCTTAGTGTGCAACCTATTAGTAGGTCAAGATCAAGCATCATTGACCAAGAGAAGAGCTACACCCACTTCCCGTCCCTCAGTGGAAGTAGGAGGATATCTTGATGGACTTTGTTACTAGTTTGAGACTGAGTCGAGGTTTTGATGTTATCTAGGTTATAGTAGATTGACTAACGAAGACTGCACATTTCCTTCCTATCAAAGAAACGTGGCCAGTAAGTCGATTGACAGAGGAGTTCACGAGGCAGATAGTTCGACTTCATGGAGTACCTAGGATTATAGTCTCTGACAGAGACGGACGGTTCACCTCGAGGTTTTGGCAGCAAGTGCATGTTGCCCTAGGTATGAGTCTACAGTTCACAACTACTTATCATCCTCAAACCGATGGTCAATCGGAGCGGAACATCAAGACTATGGAGGATATGTTCAGAGCTTGCGCATTAGACTGGGGACTGGTGTGGCCAGATCAACTTCCCTTGGTAGAGTTTTTATATAACAACAGTTGGCATGCATCGATGAGTATGGCTCCTTATAAGGCTTTATACAGACAGAGATGCCGTACCCCATTGTGTTGGGACGAGCCGAGTAGTGCTAGCGGTGTGGCACCTGAGCAGATACAAGATAATACGGCTCGAGTAGTGGTGATCCGATAGCGGATGTTAGCAGCACAGAGTCGTCAAAAGTCTTAAGCAAATAAGAGGGCACAGACCTCTAGAGTTCAGAGTTGGAGATCAGGTATGGATGAGAGTATCCCTTGTTAGAGCCTTATTCTTTTAGGGCTAGCCGTCCCCGTGGCCCTATAAACCGCCCCCTACAGCCATGTGGTCTGCCCTGTGGCTCAGCGCCCGCCCCTGCGGTTTCCTGCGACTGCAGCCGCCTTTGTTGACTCTTGACCGTGCTTTTGCTCCTGGCTTCCTTTATATGCCTCCCTTGCTTCAGATGAAGGGTTTCCTTCATTCTCCAGCTCTTCTCCTTACGTTCTTCTTCTCTTCCTCTCCTTCCTTTGATCTTTCTTCTTGGTTCTTCTTTTGATCTTGTAAGAGAGTTTGAGTGGAGTTTTGATGATGATGATGATAGTCGTTGATGTTGAGCTGTAAAGAGCCAGCTGAGTATGTTGGTGTTGATCTTGCCTTTATTAGGTTACATCTTGGTGAGTTCGACTTCTCCTTCTTCTTTCTTTCTTCCTTGCTTCTCTTCTTCTCCTTTAGTTTAGGAATTCACAAGCTTAGGCCTGTGCGGATCTTTCTTGGAAGTTTTGATGGTTATATGTATGTATATATGTATACACATGTATATGGTTGACTGCTAGATGGTGAAGAAGAGCGAGTGAAGGATCGAAGAGAAGTCGGAGATTGGCTTCTGCATAGACAGCCGCCCCTGCGCCTGGTGTGCCGCCGCCATTGCGTGGATGAGCCGCCGCCCCTACTCCTCCTTGGTGTTTCGCCCCTGCATCTCCTTGTCGCTCAGGTGCGTCTTGTTCTAGACATACCTAGAGTGGTATGAGTCCTTTCCTTTCATATTATGAGTGGGTTTAAAGCATGCTAGGTATGAGTAAGAGATTAGGACGATGATATCATGGTATCGATATATGCCGGTTATGGCTTTGAGGTTTAGTATATTGTTGAGGCTTATAGGTTGGAAATGATCCTTATGGATCCTATGGGTCTTGATGTGACCCCTTTGATTGATTGGAGATTTGATATCTCTTTATGCCTTGTTATTAGGTAGTGCTATCCTCCGAATTGGAGTTGATCGTGGTTGAGGTTATCTTGGGGTTGAGGTAAGTCCGTAGGACTAACTTAGCTACCATCACTATATTGGATGTATGCATGAGCGGTGATTGTTATATGCTTGATAGCATGCGATATTGATTATTACAGACCTATGGTTTATTGGATAGCCCCCTTGCAGTGGCAATGACAACCTTTCCCTTTCATCTTGTAAGGAGTCTGGGAGGTTCTTTGTGGTCAGGCCAGTCCTGGTACACGGGATGGGCACTTCATCACTCCTTATGGTACCCGAGAAGTGCGCCGATACTACTATGGATGACTATGGTACCTAGAGGCGAGGATGATAGATTCCTCGTGTCACACATTTACCCGTTTAATTATCTTTATAATATCATACACTCAAGTCGTATATATATATATATACGACTTGAGTGTATGACATTATAAAGATAATTAAACGGGTAAATGTGTGACAACATGATAGAATGTTTATTATTACATGACATGTGTAAGTACTTATGCATTATCTTATATGTGAATGGTTAGCTAACGGTTTCATACCGTGTTTTAGATGCTTTGTAGAATTGGAGAACTGCATAGTGAGCCAGATGGGTGATCCGGTGAGGGCTTCCGTACACTAGGATTGTGCGAGGGATTATGGGACATTTTGTATATGGATGGATTGTTGTTTTGTACTCAGCGGTGCTTTTGTAAACCTTTGTATGTATATATTTATACAGTTTGATGTTTTGGTTTTAATCTATCTGTGCCTTGTTGTAAGATCCAGTGAACTTTTTGTCAGACTAGGGTCAGGATGCACTGTGAGATCCTAGCCCAATAGTGCCCCGAGTCTCGTAGATTTGGGGTGTTACATAGTTGGTAGCAGAGCCTTAGGTTGATAACAATGACACTTGCAATCTGCGATAAAGGTCAAATAGATAAACATACAGAACCCGAAAGGGGTCTGACTTTTGAAAAGAATTTTGGTTTTGAAATGAGTACAACTATTTTGGGATTATGTGTACCGGAATCCATCGCCCTTTTGAGAATCTCGACAACATAGATATATATATAGATATGTATTATGTGCTTATGTGTTTGCATGTGGCCTTAAGTATTATATATATATATATACGTATGGCATATATATATAGCCTTATAAGTATGGCGTGTATACCCCGCAGATGGCTCGGACTAGAGCGATGTCTGTAGTTGGACGAGTTAGGGGTAGACCCTCTCTTCCTCCAGTAGTGATAGGTCAGGGGCATGTTCTCATTGTTGTTCCGCCTGTAGCGGAGGATGCACACTAGGAGGTAGTTGAGAGCGTCGTTTCTAAGACTAGGAGCGGTGGAGCTGCGACACAGGGATCTCAACGAGTCTAGTCAGATGACTTGGATCATGTCTTTATGAGGGGACCAGAGTTTCGCGCGTACATCAGACGAGTTAAGGAGGCTGCTAGAGCGGGTAAACGTGCCCCGGATCTACAAACACAAGTGGGATCTTCTGAGATGTCCCAGGGAGCTACTTAGGTGCCAATCATACCGGCACGTGTTGTTGAGATTGCTAGAGCTCCTGAAGAGTATAGAGGGTCTCGACTAGACACTTGGTTGAAGGCATTTCATCAAATGGGCATACCCCCTTTCTTTGGGAAGGTGGGATTGGAGATTGAGATCTAGATTGGACATGTAGACTCAGCCCTTGTGATACGGTATTATCCGTGAATGAGTCCATCTAGGTACAATGATCCCGAATCCGGCTGAATGAAGCGAATCCAGATGCGGAATGAAACGTGGATGGTGAATGGACGCAGGAAGGTGTAGAGAAGAACCAAAGAGAGTCAACGAAAGGAACCAAGGCTGAAGAGCCAAAACCCCACTTCGTGAATGCCCTGGACCCGTCTCCAATATAACTTTACACTAGCTCCGGCTGGACTAGCACAAAGAGGGACTCGTGAAGGCTCGAAGGACCAATCCGAAGGCGGTTGACACAAACAAGCTCAGCCAAGCAAACAAGTGTTAAAGTTTTACCTTTATACTCAAAGCTATATTTATTAGAAAACCCATCATGAACAACTTTCCTATCATATTGCCATGGACGGCCAAGCAACAAGTGACAAGCATTCATAGGCACAACATCACATGTAATAACATCCTCATATGATCCTAATGTTATATTGACCTTAGTTTGCTTATTGACCTTAAGTTCTCCACACTCATTCATCCAATGTAGTTTATATGGCCTAGGGTGATAAAATGTAAGAAGTTATAATTTGTTTACCATTTCAGTGCTAGCTATGTTGCAACAACTTCCTCCATCAATTATCACATTACACACTTTTCCTTTAATACTACACCTAGTATGAAACAAATTTTCACGTTGGTTATCCTCACAAGGTGCTAGTTGGACATGCAAAGTTCTCCTAGCTATCAAAGATTCACCTTGTTCATACTCAATGCAATCATCATTCTCATTTTGTTCATTGTCATCAATTAATGCATTTTCATCATCTAATTCCACATCATCCTCACTCTCATATTCTCCTAGATGATTTATGATCAAAGTGCGTCTATTAGGACATTCTCTACTCATGTGTCCTCTACCTTGGCATTTAAAACACACAATGTCCCTAGTTCTAGAGTTAGAGATAGGAGTACTCCCTCGATGATCACTCGAAGGCTCATTCAAGGATCGTGGTGTAGTGGACGGTGTAGAAGACCTTCTTTGCCCTTCTTGGCCCATAGGTGCCGACTTTCTCTCTTCCTTCCGGCCTCCTTGATTCTTGTTGTGGTTAGGCAGCCGGCTCCCTTGTGCTTTCTAAGCGTTGGGCGCCCCATGAGGTGGCTTGTATTTCCAGTTTCGCACCTTAGTCTTCCTTTCCACCTTAATGGCCAAGTGTAGTAATTGCTCCATGGTGCTGTACGGATACATATCAACTTCATTAGCCAAATTAGAATTCAGAATACGAAGGTACCTAGCCATAGTGTTTTCTTCATCCTCTAGAACGTTGGCCTTCACCATAGCAACTTGCATATTCGTATAGGCTTCCTCAGCGCTAAGTGAGCCTTGTCTCAAATTTTCCAGCCGTTGTCGAAGCTCTCGGGTATAGTGAGGTGGAACGAACCGGGACCTCATTAGTGCCTTCATATGCTCCCAAGTGGTAATTTGAGGATCCAATGTTCGAACTCTTTCTTTGACTACGTGAGCCCTTCATACCAAAGCATAGCCTTGGAACTCAAGAGCGGCTAGCTGAACCTTCCTAGGCTCGCTGAAGTTGTGACACAACCAGATCTGCTCAACTTTAGTTTCCCACTTCGTGTAGACGTCGGGATCACACTTTCCTTCAAAGACGGGAATTTTGATTTTGACTTTGCCGAGTCCGTCTTGCTCTTGATAGGGCCGCAGATTATCACGTTCTCGTCCTTGCCTTGGCTACTGGAATGGTCGATTGTAACCTTCCCAAGTATGGTCCTCAAAAGGAGCTTCATTCCGTCGCTGAAAGTTATCAACAAATGGTGGCATGTTAGAAGCATTAGGGAGGTCATTAGACTGTAAATTACCTTGATCCGAATGATCCGGCTCTCTAGTAACGCGTGAAGGACCGCCAAACTCGTAGTTGGTTCTCAAAGGTGGCGTCCCTGCTGGTGGTGTTCGTGCTTCCATAGACTCCACTCGTTTGGATAGATTAGCTACGGAATCGGACAATTTCAATAGACTGATCATCTCAGGCGTGACGGTCTCGCTGCTAGACTTGCTGGGACTTAGGGACGTGGACATGCTCAAGTAACAAACAAAGAACCGGTTAGGTTAGAAAAGCAAAGATCTCACTTGTGTATCGCTCACTCTCTCGTTGGTATTGCCTAGCTGGTGGCTCGAGTTGTAAGGATCCAACACCTTAAGATCACGATTACCGAACCTTCTTAGCAACCTTTTGGAACTAGAACTGCTGAAACCGATGTTAGTGTCAGAGATGAATCAAGACACCCCTAATTGGAGTATTGACCGTTGGGTTGGTGTAGGTAATGTGATTTGTGATTAGAATGGCGTTTTGAGGGCGTTTTCTTGTGCTTGATGTCGATTAATAGAAGGCCAGCCGGTTTGTTTTGTTCTTTTGTTTCTTTTTTTTTTTTTTTTTGAAAGATCTCTTAGACTTTGTCAAAGATTTGTAGGAGAGAAGGTAACCGAAATTGATTGGAGAGAGGGTTACCGAAATGTGTATGCAGCGTTGAGCTCTTCTTGTTTTTGTTTTGTGTTTACCTCTCCTCAAGATGTTGTCCGGCACTAAGAACCCTTGGTTTTTGATTTTGAACACTTCAAGCACAAGTTAAACCTCAATTGGATAAGCAATAGGTTAACAAAGAAGAAAGGAGTGATCAATTGTACCAACTGAGCTCTGATACCAACTGATACGGTATTATCCGTGAATGAGTCGATCTAGGTACAATGATCCTGAATCCGGCTGAATGAAGCGAATCCAGATGCGGAATGAAACGTGGATGGTGAATGGACGCAGGAAGGTGTAGAGAAGAACCAAAGAGAGTCAACGAAAGGAACCAAGGCTGAAGAGCCAAAACCCCACTTCGTGAATGCCCTAGACCCGTCTCCAATACAACTTTACACTAGCTCCGGCTGGACTAGCACAAAGAGGGACTCGTGAAGGCTCGAAGCACCAATCCGAAGGCGGTTGACACAAACAAGCTCAGCCAAGCAGACAACAGCAATGCCAACCAAAAACTCTCTTGTTCTTTGATTGATTTTGTGAATGATTACAAATGTAATTCTAAGCAATGAAAATAACGTACCTATTCAGCAGCTAAAAGAGGCTATATATAGACTCTTTTATCTAGACAAAAATAAAGAAAAGAAAACTAAAACATTAGTGGGAAGGTGGTAATAAGAGAGCTTCCTCTAATGTAGCTAACAACTTAACAAACAACTATTTCAGCATAAAAATAGGCTGACTTATTCAAGCATATCCTTGGAGTGAGCTGGACGTTTTTTAAGAGCCAAAATGGACTATCCGAATGGGCTGAATTGTTCAACAGATCCATGAGTGATTTGGATGGTTTTAAGAGCCCAAATGATGATCCAAATGAGGGAGCTGGTTACTCTCTTGGGCCTCCTTGAACGTGAGCAGCTTGCTATCCTCTTGGGCTGCCTTGGACGTGAGCAGCTGCCTCCCCTCTTGGGCTGCTTTGGACGTGAGCAACGTCTGCGTGGTCTCCTCGAGCTGCATGGGAAGTGAGCACGTCGGCATGGTCTCCTCGCTTGGTTCGCTTGCTCCTACATTCACCAAAAGATTAACACATGATGTATGGAAATTAAATGGTTCACGCATTGTGTCAAGCAATAGCACTTCCCTTGACGTAACTTCTTGGATCTCCTTAGCTCTTGCTCTAGTAATGGGACCTTGATATCTTCCATGTGATGGTCCTACATCACCTTGAGTCTATTAAATATCTAGATGACAAACGGATAGAGTTAGTACATACTCTATTCCGTGACGTAGCTCAATAATGGTGGAGGACTATACGGGTTCGAGCCACTAGTTATGACCAGATGCGGAGTATGATTCGAGAGCGTTTCTACCCTGCCTCTCTGAAAAGGGAGTAACTGTAGGATTTTGTTGAGGTAGGCTTTGAGGATGGGCCGATAGCTAATGTCATCAGTCGATTCCAAGAGGAGCTGGCATTATTGGGTCCAGTTGCACCTTCTGAGGACTAGCATGTGTATTTGTTCTCCCATCGATTGAGGGAGAGTACACGTTCTTACATGGCGGGATTTCATTGCGAGAGTTTTACAGACTATCAAGACAGGGCCTCACCTTATAGTGGTCTAGGTGGAGCTTCAGGTTCCGGGCAGAGCCGGAGACACTAGAGTTACCCCTCATCTACACCGGTTACAGAGAAGGGACGACGGTGCTTCAATTGTGGCGATCCTGGACATATGCGACTAGAGTGTATGAGGCCATTGTTGACTTGTTACACGTGTGGCAGACCAGGTCATAGAGTCGTCTTTTGTTGACAAGGCGGAGCTACATCACAGCAGGGTTCTTCCCCTGCTAGTGTAGCAAGAGGTGGACAGAGGTCACCACAACAGCAGACACAAGGACAACAGAGATTCCTAGATCGTCCTTCTACTTAGTGATTTGCTCCTGGGTCGAGTAAAGGTAGAGGTCGTGGTGGGAGCATCACTGACACTAGAGCAGCACAAGATAAAGTTTTTGAGTTGAGGAGTGCTGAGGGTCCGCCAGCGCCAGCTGCTATAGGTACCATTCTGATTCATGGTGTAAGTACAAGGTAAAGTTTTTGAGTTGAGGAGCGCTAAGGAGCCGCTAGCGCCAGCTGCTACATGTACCATTCTGATTCATGGTGTAAGAGTTAGTATTTTCAAATTCCAATTAATGTTGATTAACTTAATCATTGATAGTAATTAACCCATAACTAGCGATGATTTTGTAAGTGATGAGTATGATTCCTACCGTTATGTTCCTGGCATAATTTTGGGCTTATGGCCAATTTTTACTTTTTCCCCGGGTAATTATACCCTCCGGTGTTATTTAGAGCATTTGAGAGCTTCAATTAATAAAAATGCAGTTGAGAGAAATGATCAGGGTATCAAACGTGTCCTAGATATGAAACACATGGAAAGGCAAAACGGCCAAAAGAGTCGCTATTTCGTTTGTTAGCGGCTAAGAAAGACAATTTAGGAATACGCCTTTTCCGAGACAGTTGTGGAATAATTATCCCTATAATATTTCAGATTTATTATTCCAATGTCGAGCAGTTTGGAGAAGGGGGTTAAACCCGTATTTGGATTGGTTAAAGGATAATTATCGACTTCGCTAAAGGATAATTATTGTCTTTGCTATAAATAGCGGAAAATCGTTTATTTATTTATTTCCTTTCACGTTTCCTCGTAAAAGCTCTAATTTCTATCAACCTTCAAACTCAGATCTACTCTTCGTTTCTAATCCGATTTCAATTCCGTTTGAGTTTCTAGATACCTCTCTTCATATTGGTACCGAGTTTTTGCATTTCCGAGCATATGAAGACCTGGTTGAGCATATATATCACAAGGACAGTTCCATCGCTCAAATTCCGGTGAATTTGATGATATCCATGCGTAGCCTGCGTCGTTGTGATTCCGAATCTTCTTTCAGATCGTCAATCGGGTTAGTAACGAATAAGTTATGAATTTATTCGTTTTCCGTAATGTAATTTGATCTAAATTGACCTTAGGCTTGTCAAAATGGATAATTAGAAATTCCATTATCGTCGTTATATCATTCTAGTGTTTATGGGTTGTTTGCTTGATGAAATCTGATAACAACTGTTTAGAAATTGCCTGTGGGCAAAACGTTATTCTAGAGAAATTTAATTAATTAATTAAAGGTTAATAAATTAAATTAGGATTAGAATTGAGATTGAGATTAAAGAATGTTGGTTAGATGCTACTTGAGATTTGAGGAATTGTGAGTTATGTTGAGATATTGAGGTTTAGTTGGTTGTGAGGCTTATAGGTTGATTATGATCCTTATGGATCACTTGGGTCTAGGTGTGACCCCTTTGATTGATAGGAGATTTGATATCTCTTTATGCCTTGTTATTAGGCAGTGCTATCCTCTGGATCGGAGTTGATCGTGGTTGAGGTTATCTTGAGGTTGAGGTAAGCCCGTAGGACTTGCTTAGCTCCATTCCTATATTAGATGTATGCATGAGTGGTGTTTGTTATATGCTTGATAGCATGCGATGTTGATTACTACCAACCTATGTTTTATTGGATAGCCCCTTGCAGTGGCAGTGATAACCTTTCCCTTTCATTTGTAAGGAGTTTGTGAGGTTTTTTGTGGTCAGACCAGTATTGGTATACGGGATGGACACTTCACCAATCCCTTAGGGTGCACGGGAAGTGTGTCAATACTACTCCAGATGGATATGGTACCCAAGGCGAGGATGAAATATTCCTCGTGTCACATATTTTCATCTATATATACACCTTGAGTGTATGACGTTATAAAGATAATTAAACGGGTAAATGTGTGACAACATGATTATGCGATTATGATTCAATTACTTGTGTATGTGCTTATGCATTATCTTATTATATATGAATGGTTAGCTAACGATTTATACTGTGTTGTAGATGATCTGCAGGTTAGGAGGACTACAGAGTGAGCTAGATGGGTGATCGGCGAAGGGCTTCCGTACACTAGGATTGTGCGAGGGATTATGTGAACTTTTGTGTATGTATGGATTGTTGTTTTTTACTCAACGGTGCTTTTGTAAACCTTTGGTTGTGTATATTTATACAGTTTGTTATTTTGGTTTTAATCTATTTGTGCCTAGTTGTAAGATCTAGTGAACTTGTTGTTAGCCTAGGGCCAGGATCCATTGTGAGATCCAAGCCCAGTGACGCCTCGAGTCCCGCGGATTCGGGGTGTTACAAAGTTGGTATCAGAGCCTTCGGTTGACAACAATGGCATTTGTAATCTGCAATAAATGTCGAATAGATAGATAAACAAAACCCGAAAGGGGTTTGACTTTTCAAAAGGATTTTGGTTTTGAAATGAGTACAACTGTTTTGGGATAGTGTGTACGGGAAGTCATCACCCTTCTGAGGATCTCGACAATATATACATATATATATATATATATATAGTTAGATAGATAATTATTGTGTGTTGAACTGTGCATGTATATTGGATTTGAGTATTATATATATCTATCAATATGGCATTATATATCCTTTTATATAGCTATAATATTATCATTGATGGCTCAGACTAGAGCAACATCTGTTATAGGACGGGGAAGAGGTAGACCACCTCTATCTGCGGTAATCGTAAGTCGTGAACGAGTTGGTGGACCTCCAAACACGAGAGATCGGGGTGAAGTCCCCATTGTTGATTCGCCAGAGGCGGAAGACCAAGTTATGGAAGATGTTGAGAATGTAATTTCCAAGACTGTTGGCGACGTGTGGATCACAGTAAGGAACGAGATAGTTACCCTACTTAGATGTAGAGTATCCAAGTGGAAGATTCAAGTTGCCCCTTGATGAGGTAACTAGCTTGAGAAGACGTCTAGCGTGTACAGAAGTGGCGAAGAAGGAAAGATGTGTTCCATATCCTTCGGCATCACCAGATCCGCTGAGGTTTTGTAAAAGGTAATTTCGATGTTAGTTACACCAATGAGGATGGATAAGGATGTTAAAGCTAAAGAGAAGTCAAAGATTAGAGCATGCCAATAGTGGGAATGAACCTTCTGACTATGACGAGGTTTGATAGAGGAACGAACGGGTTATTCTAGCATATCATATTTTCTTTTGTGGGAACTTGTATCAAGACAAAGTCGTGATAATAGATGTGTAAATAGTATTGTGAATACCTAAGAAATTCACTTGTGAGCGTTAGAGCTGAAAAACCGACATCCCCAGTTGCTGCCGGTACCATTCAGATTAATGGTTTACCTATTAGAGATTTTTGTGATACAAGTGCTATGCACTTATTGATTTTTGTGTTATGTGTTGAGCATTTGGTGTTAGATACGATATAAGGGATACCCTTTATTATAGGGTTACCCGATGATAGTAGGGTCAAAGGTACTTGCGAAATACGTGTTTGTCCTATTCATTAAGGACTTGTGATTTTCTTGTGTACTTCTTTGTCATGCCGCTAGTGCGTGAGGAAGTCATTATGGGTATGGATTGGATGGATAAACATCGTGTTGTGTTAGATGTAGGTAGTATGACCGTGATGGTCTCTACCGAATTAGGTCAAATCGAGATTTTCAGAGGTTGGGACCTTGGAAAGACGGGTATGGTTATTAGCGTAGTCCGAGCAGCGAGGGTGATCGCATAGGGTGCGAAGTCTTCTAGTGTTATGCCATGAAGGAGGGCGAGAGTCCAGCGTTAGAGGATATCCCCGTGGTTTGCGAGTTTATAGATTTGTTTGTTGAACCATCCAATTTACCGCCCTAGTGGAGCGTGGACTTGGGCATCGAGTTGGAGCTTGGTACGAGACCGATCTCCAAGGCCCCACATCATATGGCACCTATCGAGTTGGTTAGAGCTGAAGACGCAACTCGAGGAGTTCGTGGAGAAGGGCTTCATCCGCCCAATATATCCCCATAGGGAGCACCTGTCCTCTTCGTACGGAAGAAGGACAGATCGTTGAGGTTGTGTATCTACTACAGAGAACTAAACAAGGTGACTATCAAGAACAAGTATCCTTTGCCCCGCATCGATGATTTGTTAGATCAGCTTCAGGGAGTGACTGTGTTCTCCAAGATCGACTTGCACTTGGGATATCACCAGTTGAGGGTGAGAGAGAGAGATGTGCATAAGACGACATTTCAGACTCGGTATGGCCATTACGAGTTTGTAGTGATGCCATTCGGGCTCACAAATGCACCCGCCGTCTTTATGGAGTTCATGAATGTCATATTCATCGACTTCCTGGATCAGTTTGTAGTAGTCTTCATAGAGGATATCCTGGTGTACTCTCGTAGCAGAGAGAAACATGTAGAACATCTGAGGACGGTCTTGCGAGTTTTGCGAGAAAGAGAATTGTATGCCAAGTTCTTTAAGTGCGAGTTCTAGATGTCAGAGGTAGAATTTCTGGGTCATGTTGTTTCCGCCTTGGGGATCAAGGTTGATCCGGCGAAGATTGAGTCTATAGCAGCATGGATGACACCGACGAACGTCAAGGAAGTACGCAGCTTTCTAGGCCTAGCCGGTTACTACCGTTGGTTTGCGGAGGGATTCTGTGTGTTGATGCAGCGTGGCAGAGTGATTGCTTATGTGTCTAGACAGTTGAAGACGTATGAGGAGACATTACTTGTATGGCGCTACATGCTAGATTTTCATAGACCATAAGAGTCTGAAGTATATTTTCTCGCAGCGGGAATTGAATAACTGCCAACGTAGATGGCTTGAGATGATTAATGACTTTGACCTTGAGATTCTATATCATCCAGGGAAGGAGAATATTATCGCTGGTGCCCTTAGCAAGAAAACGCCTAGAGAGAAGGTGATTGCACGACTAACAATTCAGCCTTAGCTACTAAGAGATCTAGCATGGCTAGAGATGGACATCCAGTTTCCAGATGAGGATACCCAGCTGTGTATTTTAGAGGTTCAACCTGATCTGTTGGGTGAGATCCAACAGAAACAGAAGACATGCGCGACGTTGAGAAGGATACGAGATAGGATGTCTCGTGGTGAGGCACCACAGTTCTCCATAGGAGCAGATAGAGTGATGAGACGCCGAGATCGCATCTGTGTACCCATAGATGCGGATCTAAGACAGAGGATCTTATAGGAGGCTTACTCCGCACCTTACTCAGTGCACCCAAGTGCGAGTAAAATGTATCAAGATGATACGGGGATCAGCCGCGAAGAACGGATCTAGACGAACAACTTGTTCTGAAGAATGAAGAACACACAAAATTAACAAACAATGAGAGCAATGAAAACGAAAAAAACAGAAACGGACAAGAAGAACCGAAAGGAGCAATGATAGAACCCTTGGATTCGAGATCCAACAACCAAACCAGTGACGATTCGACCTCGCTTGTTACAACTCCACACAATCGATCTGAGAATCGAGAGCACGAAGAGTGTGCCTTGTTCGACTTGCAACACCAATCCCGAAGGAGATTGACATACACAAGAACGAGAAAGCTAGATCACACCCCTAATCTCACGAGACAAGATTGATTGAATTCTCTTGGATTCAATTCTGAAATGCTCTCAGCAAAACTTGTATAAAACTTGTCTACGACAAAAAGAAGAGAGGAAAGGCTTTTATACATCCTAGGCCTTTTCTTCCTGAAACAGAAAAAAAAAAGAAAAAGAAAAAGAAACTAATTACAATAATTACATTGAGAGAGAGAGTTAAATAAAGTCCAGCAAACATATAACAAAATTGGGCCTAATTAAACTCTCCTATTTAGCCTCTCATGTCCACATACTTAAATGAAAGTTCTAGCCATGCACATGCACACAGGTGAAACTCCTTGTATCTAATTTCAAGGACTTCGTCTATACTTTGAAATGCTTTCCGAGACCTGCCCAACAACTAGAAATACAATTTAAGCTCCATTATGCATCTTGGATGGGATGTGTTCATGGCTGATCCACAAGATGGTCCTTAGACTTGATGAAGGTGGACTTGATTGAGCTTCATGGACCATGTTTAGGAAAAGAGCATCCATCTCAGCTTGACGTTTAGCTTGCGCTCTTGTTAGAGTCCCTTGAGGTGGTGACGATGGAGTTAGCTCAGATGATTCTTCATCATTCTCCCCTTCTTTGGAAGAATTCGACCTCGAATTGCCTTGATCATCATCCAGGAGCGGAAAAGGACTTAGATCCCTAACATTGAATGTGGGATCACAAACATAATCATCCGGCAAGTCAAGTACATAAGCGTTGTCACCCGCCTTGTGTAACAACACCTTGAAAGGCCCATTTCCTCTTGGGGTGAGCTTGGATTTCCGAAGCTGTTGAAACCTCTCCTTCCTCAAATGTAGTCATACAAGGTCACCGGGTTCAAATATAATCTTCTTGTGTCCTTGATTCGCCTTTTCTGCCTTGTATTTGCCTTTCTCCTTGTGCTTGATCCTTCTCCTACTATGTAGCTAAAATGATCCTTCATCATGATGGGTTTGGGATGTTGCCTCCATTAGTTGGCTTGGATGCTCATGCATCATTCCCCCTTTCTTGAAGATGATCCGTCCTCGAATCCGGGTCTTGTTTTGTTGCATTGACGTTGATTGTTGGATCACGTGAAGTATCTTCTCCCAAGCTGAAATTCATCCACTCCCCGGACACCCTTTGAGGTCATCACAAATAATTGACAAAGAACACAATAAGGGCAAGGCTCACAAGCGTAAAAAATATGGTCCAAGAACTCTAACCAAGGGGTAGAGAACATTAAGTGCTTTTTATGCGCTCTTAAAGATGTGTTGTGCATAAATACATCATCAATGTAAACAACAACACATAGATCAATATAAGAATCACACACATAATACCTCAAAAGAATGAATGAAATAGGTGGTACAAGGGTTGTTTTCCTAGACCTCATCCTCAATTCCTTATAAACTAACTTAGGAACCTTAAAAGCATCTCCGACTTCATATAAGCATCGAAAATCCCTATGTTCCTCACAAAGGCTGTTTTTACCCTAAGGCCATCAATTAGCATCACAATAGGGACCTTTCCCTCTATGGTCCACCATAGAAGTAACCTTTTCAATCAACTCTAAAGTATCAACATGTTTTCCATCCTCCAAATGCACAAAAGACTTCCAAGCAACATGATAATCGAAATAACTCCTTAAGGACATGGCTACATCAGATTTCAAACTTAAGTCATTAAAATCACAATCTGAAGCATTTCTCCAAGTAGTGTCTTCTTGTTCAAAGTCCAATTCAATATCCCAATCAAAGCCTTTCGCATATAACTCAAACCCATCTATTTCATCCTCAAGAAGCTCAATGTCTAGACTGAAATCAGATTCATGTCCATTTATGTCTTTACCAGGTCTAAAACTAGAGTTTTCACACAAATCAGCATGTGAACAACCTGTGGGCAATGAAGTGCAAGAGGGTATGGAAAGGCTCCCTTGTAGATCCTCACAAGGGTCATGTGGTGCATCTAAAACCTCTTTAGCTACCAAAGGCTCAATGTGCTCAGATTCATTTCTAATGCAAGCCAATTTATTACAAATAAGGTCATTACAGTCAATAACACTCAAAACAGGCTTGGTAACACAATTGGGGCATTTCTTATGCTCAGGCTCATGCACATGTAAAATAACATCATTTTCCACAACAGATTTATGTGCAAACAACTCATAGTCATTAATTTCATGCTTATCACTTTCAATATCACCCAACAATTCAGATTCATGCTCAACTGTTTCATCACTGATGATAGCATGCAACATAATCTCATATTCCGGTTTTAACAAGTCTACGTGATTAAACATTAAAGTATAAGGTTTTGAATCACTTCCCTTTGGAGTTGTGGTAACCCCAATTGATGATGAAGGTGTGCTAATGGCTGATAGCGAGTTGTGTGAATCATCATGCTTGGGGAGGTCGTGGCATGACTAGATTTGCTCCATCCTCGCCTCCCATGCCGGTATCACATCAGGATCACATTGAGCCTCGAAGTTGGCCATTTTCATCTTGCCAATGCCGTCTTGTACTGGTTCTCGAAGTGGCTCATGTCTCCATCCTTCATCCTCCGAATAATCCCATGGCTCATACACATAATTCTGATATTGGTTAGGATAATAATGCATATTAGGAGTAAAAGGGACATTACGCTCTTGGAAAGCATGGTTTCTTTGGCCTTGTGGATTAGGCCTTGAAGGCTGCATAACATTAGAACTTCTTCCAGCCTCAAGTGTGGCCAACTTTGTACTTAGACCATCAATGCTATCTTGCAAGTCATTGAAAAGGTTGAACAATTCGGTGTGAATCGGTTCCGAAATCTTTGCGCCTACTGGACTTGGTGACCTAGACATAGTTCCAAACACTCAAACACAACAAACACGTTAGGTTAGTTTAAACAAAAATACCTCGCAAGTGTATCACTCATAAAATAAGGTACTCTCACTCTCTAGTGGTGTGATACAAGCTTGTTGATGGCTCGTCTTTTATTAATAAAAAACCTCACGTGAGTTCGATGCCTAGTCAAATTAAAGCTTTTAGACAGAAACAAGATTGATTTCAGTCACTTCAAAAACGTGTTTGACTCAACAAAAAGAAGAAAAGACTCAAACGGAAAGCACAATTGCACGAATGTTATATGCAACTAAATGACTCAAAATTTAGAACTCAAGATAAGCTTTGAAAGAACTTACTCATAAGACCCAATAAGAGAACCCTAGACACCGTAGGATGTGAGGTTAAGGAAGGCTGAGCTATGGTGTTTGATGGCCGACAATGGACGGTAGCTAGGTGTGGCTGACAATGGAAGGCTGAGCTATGGTGTCTGATTCCTTTTCTTCTTCTTCTTTTTTTTTTTGATTTCTTTCTTTTTCTATCTCTTTTTTTTTTACTTTATGATTCAGAAAATCAGAAAAGAAGAATAAACAAATATTGAAAGAAATAAAAAAAACAAAACAAATTCTTGTTTGTAGATAAATGTGGGCCAAATCTTCAGGATAAGATCAAATCTCAGCTCCTAGATTTTTGCAACTGATTCAACGTGCCAGATCTATAGGGGAAAACAAATGCTTCCAGATCTGCGCCGGATTTGTACGAAACACGTTTAATCAACTCCAATTTTGGCGTGTATTGGATGTAGGGGAACAATCTACTTCAACTTCAATTCTGCGTGTTCTGGATGCAGGAAAAGAAGCAGTCGCGTTTGGCTTTTGTTCAACTGGTTCAAGTGAGGCTAATGTGGTTGAGGGAATAATGGTGGTTGATGGTGGTGTGGTGATGGTTGGTGCTATGGTGGTTTCCGGTGTCCAAAACTCACAATCAAAGGAACAAACTCGTTAGACTCTAACAAAGCTTAGAGTAGTAGAAGAGAGAAACGGAAATAGACTCAAACAAAAGACAATGATCAATTGCAATGATCAAAACAAACTCTTTTTGTGATTTTATGATTGATTTAATGACTCTTTTTGGTGGCTGGACGTCAATTATGCTCTGATACCAATTGATACGAGGATTAGTCACGAAGAATGGATCTCGACGAACAACCTGTTTTGAAGAATGAAGAACACACAAAATTAACAAAAATGGACGGCAATGAAAACGAAAAAAACAAAAACTGACAAGAAGAACCGAAAGGAACAATGATAGAACCCTTGGATTCGAGATCCAAGAACCAAACCAGTGACGATTCGACCCCGCTTCTTACAACTCCACACCAATCGATCTGAGAATCGAGAGCATGAAGGGGGTGCCTTATTCGACTTGCAACACCAATCCCGAAGGAGATTGACATACACAAGAACTAGAAAGCTTGATCACACACCTAATCTCACGAGACAAGAATGATTGAATTCTCTTGGATTCAATTCTGAAATGCTCTCAGCAAAACTTGTATAAAACTTGTCTACGACAAAAAGAAGAGAGAAAAGGCTGTTATACATCCTAGGCCTTTTCTCCCTGAAATAGAAAAAAGAAGAAAAAGAAACTAATTACAATAATTACATTGAGAGAGAGAGTTAAATAAAGTCCATCAAACATATAACACAATTGGGCCTAATTAAACTCTCCTATTCAGCCTCTCATGTCCACATACTTAAATAAAAGTTCTAGCCATGCACATGCACACAGGTGAAACTCCTTGTATCTAATTTCAAGGCCTTCGTCTATACTTTGAAATGCTTTCCGAGACTTGCCCAACAACTAGAAATACAATTTAAGCTCCATTAAGCATCTTGGTTGGGATGTGTTCGTGGATGATCCACAAGATGGTCCTTAGACTTGATGAAGGTGGACTTGGTTGAGCTTCATAGACCATGTTTAGGAAAAGAGCATCCATCTCAGCTTGACGTTTAGCTTGCGCTCTTGTTAGAGTCCCTTGAGGTAGTGGCGATGGAGTTAGCTCAGATGATCCTTCATCACAGGATGTGACACGTTCATATTGGTGGGGAGAGCTGAAGCCTGATGTGGCCAGTTTTGTGGCTCAGTGTGCGACCTGTCAATAGGTCAAGATAGAGCATTACATATTAGGAGGAGAGCTCCACCCACTACTAGTACCCTAGTGGAAGTGGGAGGACACCTCCATTGACTTTGTGACAGGGTTGAGACAAAGCAGGAGTTTTGATGCCATTTGGGTTATGGTTGACAAATTGACGAAGATTGCACGTTTCATTCCTATTCAGGAGACGTGACTAGTGAGTAAATTAGACGAGGATTTCACTAGACAGATAGTGAGACTCCATGGTGTGCCGAGGACGATCGCTTAGATCGAGATGGACGATTTACCTCGAGGTTCTAGAAGCAGATTCATATTGCCTTGGGGACGAGTTTGCATTTCACGACTGCGTTTCATCCTCATACAAATAGTCAGTGGGAGAGGACCATCTAGACGCTAGAGGATATGCTGCGAGCCTGTGTGTTGGACTAGGGACAGGGACGGTCAGATCACCTCCCATTGGTTGAGTTCTCGTACAACAACAACAACTGACATGCATCGATTAAGATGGCCCCGTATGAGGCACTGTATAGACGGAGATGTCGTACGCCATTATGTTGGGACGAGCCTAGCAGTGTCAACAGTATAGCATCTGAGCAGATTCAGGATGATATGACTCGAGTAGCGCTGATCAAAGAGAGGATGTGATGAAGGGTCATCCGAGCTAACTCTATCTTCAACACCACAAGGAGCCCTAGCACGAGCTCAAGCCAAACGCCAAGCGGAGAGGGATGCTATCTTCCAAGCCATGGTTCAAGAAGCTCACCCAAGCTCACCTCCAATGAGTCCAAGGCCCGTCATGATGCTTAGCCACATTGGACCAGCCAAGAAGAAGTTGAATGGAGCATAAGATGAAGGCTCACGTGTGCATGTGCATGGATGAAGGTTGGCGTAAAGGCTGGCATGAGAAGCTAGTTAGAGAGTGTTAAATAAAGCCTAGAATTAGTCTATTTTATGGATTTATTTAAAACACTCTAAATTGTAATTATTGTTTTTATTTCTTTTCTTTTTTTAGGTGAGAAGGTCTAGGTTGTATATAAACCTTTCTCTCTTCTTTTTGTAGGGAGAATACGTTAAACACATTGCCTAAGTGCCAAAATCGAACCCTTTTGAGTTCAACCTATTGTCTTGTGAGAATTGTGGTGTTAGCATAGCTTTCTCGTTCTTGTGTGTGTCAATCTCCTTCGGGTTGGTGCTATAAGTCGAATCGAAGCAACCTCTTCGTGCCTTCGATAACTCTAGATCGATTGTGTGAAGTTGTAAGAAGCGGGGTCGAATCGTCATCAGTTTGGTTCTTGGATAATCGAATCCAAGGGTTCTATCGTTTTGTTCCTTTCGGTTCTTCCTTCCTATTTTCGTTCCCTCCTCTTTGTTTTGCATGTTTTCATTCATTCTTGTTTGCTGAATTTCGTTTGCTTCTATTCCCGAAAACAGGTTGCTCGTCTAGATCCGTTCTTCGCGGCTAATCCCCGTATCAATTGGTATCCGAGCTAATTGACGTTCAACCTACAAAAAGAGTCGGTAAATCATTCAAAAACCAAAAGTGTCTCGTTTTCTTGTTTGAGTCTTGCTTTGTTTTGAGTCTATTGCCATTGCCATTTCTATTCCAAGTTTTTGATTGAACTAACGAGTTTGTTGCTTTGTTTGTGAATCTTGGACGCCGGCACCCCTCCGACACCACGCCTACACCGCGCCTACCACCAGTCCTTGTGCCGACCACCACGCCTGCCACCAGTCTTGCCCCACGTCCAACCACAAACACCAAACGAGCCCTAAAACGTTCAAAAAGGAGAGGTTGATCCGTTCAGTCTATTTTCCAGCTTCTCTCTCTCTCCTCCACAATTTCAGCTTATTTTTTTGAATTTTCACCCTTGGTTAGCTATTTACTTGGTCAACTCTATCCTCTTGTAACTAATTAGATTTTCTTAGCATTTTTGTTTCATTTTTTTTCTTTAATTCCAGCAGTAAGTTAAAAAAAAAAAGAAAAGAAAGGCAAATCCGAATTCAAAAAAAAAAAAGGAAAGAAAGAAAAGAAAAAGAAAAGAAAGAGAAAAGAAATCAGCATTATATTCATTTCATTTCATTTCATTCTTGCTAGCTTATTCTTGTTTTATTTCATAGTTTGTAATAGTTGAAGTTGTGCTTGTTAAGTGCTATTGTCCAGCAATCAAAGAGGACTACAAAGGAGCTCATCTCACTCAAAAGTTGTGCTTGCTAAGTGTTATTGTTCATCAACCAAAAAGGACTACAAAGGAGCTCATCTCACTCAAAGGGACCAAGCCATTCACGCCTAGCCTAGCTTTACCCTAGCCTAGCCACGTCTTGGCCCTCGCCTAGTTTCACTTCACTCGAGCCACGCCCTAGCCTTGACCAGCCCTTTTACACACGTCTTCGGTGTCCAAGGTTTGCTTGCTTAGGCTTGACGAGTAAGTTCTTTCAAGGCTTATCTTGAGTTCAAACTTTGAGTCCATACTTAGTTGCATATAACATTCGTGCAACTTGTCCTTTCCGTTTTGAGTCTTTTCTTCTCTTTTATTGAGTCAAACACGTTTTTAAGGTGATGGAAATCGAATTTCGCTTCTACTTTAAAGCTTTTGTTTGACTAAGTATTGAACTCACGTGAGGTTTTTGACTAATACAAGACGAGCCATCAACAAGCTTGTTGAGCACCACTAGAGAGTGAGAGTTTGCTTTCGAGTGATACACTTGTGAGGCGTTTTTGTTTTAGCTAACCTAACGTGTTTGAGTGTTTTAGTGTCTTTGAACAATGTCAGGAACTCCCGCAGGTACGCCAAGCCCCGAGCCTATCACCCCGGAGTTGTTTAACATATCAAGGGCTTGAAAGATAGCATTGAAGGGTTAACTACAAGGCTGTCCAACTTGGAGGCGTCTAATGTAGTTCCGGAGCCTCGGCCACTAGGAGGCAACAGGGAGGTAGGAGACCACTCGAGAGCTCCACATCAAGGGCAAGACCGAATACCACTCCAAAGCCAACAAGAGGCATTTCAAGCAGTCCGGCACTCTAATGCCACGCAGCCCTCTCGGAATGTCCAAGGCTTAGGCCGCAATCTTGCTTTCAAGGAGCACGTTTCTATCCCTTTTTCTCCTAATATACATGATAATATGTCTAACTATCCTCAACAGTTTCAGAATCCAGCTTATGATCAGGATGAGGACGGTGATGGAGATGACGAGGAATGGAGGCCAAACGGGCGAAGGATGCACCAACACCCCCGGAGGCCAAACGGGCGCCAAGATGAGCAGATGCGTGACCCCTATGGTGGCCAGCCAAGGAGGGAGTGAGATCCGGAGTATGATGGCCTTGGCAAAGTGAAGGTGAAGTTCCCAAGCTTTGAAGGCAAATGTGACCCAGATGTGTACATGGCTTGGGAGGCCAAGATAGAGCAAATATGGTCATGCCATAGCTTTCCCGAGCATAAGAAGGTACATTATACAGCTCTTGAGTTTATTGATTATGCTATGATATGGTGGGATGATTTGGTGAAGGAAAGGAGGAGAACTATGGATGCACCGGTAGTTACTTGGGCGCACATGAAGGCCTTGATGAGAGCTCGGTTTGTGCCTCAACATTACACTAGGGAATTGAGGCAAAGGTTGGAGAACTTGAGGCAAGGAGCCATGACCGCCGAGGAGACCTATAATGCCATGCAAATGGCCATGGTAAAGGCTAATGTGCGAGAGGATGATGAGACTACAATGACTAGGTATCTTCGTATTCTCAATTCAAGTTTTTCTAACGAGATAGATCTTTTTCCCTATAGCTCTATGACAGAATTGCTCCACCTAGCAATCAAAGTAGAAAGGAAAATAAAGGTAAGAAGTGAAGGAGGTAAGGCTGCCTATGGCACGCCTAGCTCATGGAGGAGCCAAGGAGGTCGCCAACAAGGGAATTACTGCCGGGAGGTGCCAAGCAAGGAGAAGCTAGCCCCGGAACAAGGAGGCCCACGCAAGGCTCCTTATGCAGCCCCTACCAAGCCCACGCCTACACTACCTAAAGGCACTCAAGAGAGTACTTCTAACCCTTCATCTAGAGCTAGGGATATTGTATGTTTTAAGTGCCAAGGAAGAGGGCACATGATGAAGGATTGTCCTAACAAAAGAACTTTGCTAGTTAACCATTTAGGGCAATATGAGTCCGAATCTGAGCATGAGCATGATAATGATGATTTTGAGCTTAATATGCATGATCATGATGATTTGGATGATGATGGGATTGAATATGAGCAAGGAGATTGTTTATTAGCTAAGAGAGTGTTATTTGATCATCTTAGCTCATTCCTAGCTAACACTTCCATGATTTGTGATAAAAGTCTTGAGCATGATAATTCTTTGATAGCTAGGAGAACTTTAAGTGTACAACCTGCTCCTTGTGAAGATAACCAAAGAGAAACCTTGTTTCACACTAGATGCTCGGTTAAAGGAAAGGTTTGTAATGTTATTATTGATGGAGGAAGTTGTTGCAATATTGCTAGCACCGAAATGATATCTAAGTTGCAAATTCCTACATTTTATCACCCTAGGCCATATAAGTTGCATTGGATGAATGAATGTGGTGAGTTAAAGGTTAATAGGCAAGCTAAGATCACTTTTACTTTAGGCCATTATGAAGATACGGTTTTATGTGATGTTGTGCTTATGCAAGCTTGTCATGTGTTGTTAGGCCGCCCTTGGCAATATGATAGGAGAGTTATGCATGATGGTTTTACAAATAGATATTCTTTTGTATTGAATGGTAAAACTGTGATTCTTAAGCCTATGACTCCCATGCAGATTTCGGAAGCATTTGAGAAGAAGAAGGCAAGTGAGCAAGAGCAAGGACAAGCTAAGAAGGGGAGCAAGCTGTCGAGCCAAGACCCCTCCCTAGCCACGCCTTCTAACCACTAGCCTATCACCCTTGTGTCCACGGCCACAAAATAGCCCACAACAGCCTTGTTAGCTTCCAAACTTGAGCTACAAAATGACTACCTATCCTTAGACACCACCTTGATGATGTTGTGTAAGGAGCTCACCTTGATGAGTGATGAAGCCAAGGCTAGCTTACCACCTACTATCTCAGCCATCCTTGAGGAGTTTAAGGATGTGTTTCCGGAAGAAATACCACATGGCCTTCCACCTTTGAGAGGTATTGAGCACCAGATTGACCTTATTCCCGGCGCCACACTCCCAAATAGACCAGCCTACCGAATGAACCCAAAGGAGAGTCAAGAGATCCAAGCGCAGGTTCAAGACCTCCTAGACAAGGGTTACGTGAGGGAGAGTTTAAGTCCGTGCGCTGTGCCCGTGCTCTTGGTGCCTAAGAAGGACAACACATGGAGGATGTGTGTTGATTGTCGAGCTATCAACAACATCACCATCAAGTACCGCCACCCTATTCCCCGCCTAGATGACATGCTTGATGAGCTACATGGCGCTACCACCTTTAGCAAGATAGACCTACGGAGTGGCTACCATCAAATTCGAATGAAGGAGGGGGGCGAGTGGAAAACAGCCTTCAAAACTAAGTTTGGTTTGTATGAGTGGCTTGTTATGCCATTTGGGTTAACTAATGCTCCTTCTACCTTTATGCGCTTAATGAACTATGTTTTGAGACATTTTATAGGGAAGTTTGTTGTAGTATACTTTGATGATATTTTAATCTATAGCAGGTCCCTAGAGGAGCATGAAGAACATCTAAGCAAAGTAGTTCTTACCCTTAGGGCTGGACACTTGTATGCTAATCTTAAGAAATGTAGCTTTTGCACTAATGAGGTTATATTTCTTTGTTTTGTAGTGACTACACAAGGCCTACAAGTGGATGAGGAGAAGATTAGAGCAATCAAAGATTGGCCACACCAACATCCATCAGCCAAGTAAGGAGTTTCCATGGGTTTGCAAGCTTCTATAGGTGCTTTGTGAGAGACTTTAGTACCATTGCTGCGCCCTTGACGGAAATTTGCAAAAAGCATGCGCCATTTTGTGTGGGAGGAGGTGCAAGAACGTGCCTTTAGCAAGATGAAATTGGTCTTAACCGAGACGCCTTTGCTAGCTCTTCCCGACTTCACTAGGCCCTTTGAAGTGGAGTGTGACGCCTCGGGCATTGGCATAGGCGGTGTGCTCATGGAAGAAGGTAAGCCTATTGCCTTCTTTAGTGAAAAGCTCAAAGGAGCATGTCTTAATTACTCTACCTATGATAAAGAGTTATATGCTTTGTTTAGAGTGCTTAAGACATGACAACACTATTTTGCATTCCGATCATGAGTCTTTGAAGCATTTTCGGAGTCAAGATAAACTAGATAGGAGGCATGGTAGGTGGATGGAATTTATTGAGACTTTTCCCTATGTTATCAAGTATAAAAAGGGAAAAGACAATGTAGTGGCGGATGCCCTCTCTAGGAGGTACACATTGTTGACTACATTGGATGCTAAGGTATTAGGCTTTGTTTACATTAAGGAGCTCTATGAATCTGATATTGATTTTGGTGATACATATAAGTTATGTGTGCAAAAAGGTTCCTTAGATAAATACTATTTGTTTGAGGGATTTTTGTTTCGAATTGATAAGGTGTGCGTACCTAGGTGTTCCCTTCGAAGTTTGCTAGTAGAGGAAGCCCATAAAGGAGGTTTAATGGGTCATTTTGGGAGGGATAAAACTTATGCTATGCTGCACTCACACTTTTATTGGCCACACATGCTTAGGGATGTTGAAAATGTGCTTAAAAGATGCTTAGAATGCCTTAGAGCTAAATCTAAAGTGAAGCCTCATGGATTGTACACACCTTTGCCCATCCCAACAGCCCCTTGGGAAGACATTAGTATGGACTTTATTGTGGGATTGCCTAGGACTAAAAGAGGTAGAGACTCGATTTTTGTGGTTGTAGATCGTTTCTCAAAAATGGCTCACTTTATTGCTTGTCACAAAACTGATGATGCGGCCAATGTAGCTAATCTATTCTTTCGGGAAGTAGTTAGGTTACATGGAATTCCGAGGACAATAGTAAGTGATAGGGATGTTAAGTTCTTAAGTTATTTTTGGAAGACTCTTTGAGGAAAGCTAGGTACGAAATTGTTATTTTTTACATCAAGCCACCCCCAAACTGATGGGCAAACGGAAGTAACTAATAGGACCTAAACACACTTTTAAGGGCTGTCATCAAAAAGAATCTAAAGGAATGGGAGGATGTCTTGCGACATGTTGAATTTGCCTATAATAGAGTTGTGCATTCGTCTACTTCCATCTCTCTATTTGAGTGTGTTTATGGTTTTAATCCACTAAACCCTTTTGATCTTACACCGTTGCCTAAGAAGGAGCGAGTGGATTTAAGTGCTAAAACGCAGGTTGAACACATCAAGGACCTACATAGGAGGACAAGGATTAAGCTTGAGGAGAAAGGCAAATACAACGCAGCCAAGGCAAACCAAGGAAGGAAGAAGGTTACATTTGAGGCCGGTGACCTTGTATGGCTACACTTGAGGAAGGAAAGGTTTCAACAACTTTGGAAGTCCAAGCTCTCTCCAAGAGGAAACGGACCTTTCAAGGTGCTACACAAGGCTGGTGACAATGCCTATGTGCTAGACTTGCCGGACGACTATGCTTGTGATCCCACGTTCAATGTGAGGGATCTAAGCCCTTTTCCACCCCTTAGTGATGATCAAGGAAATTCGAGGTCGAATTCTTTTAAAGAAGGGGAGAATGATGAAGGGTCATCCGAGCTAGCTCCATCTTCAACACCACAAGGTGCCCTAACACGAGCTCAAGCCAAACACCAAGCGGAGAGGGATGCTATCTTCCTAGCCATGGTTCGAGAAGCTCACCCAAGCTCACCTCCAATGAGTCCAAGGCCCGTCATGATGCTTAGCCACATTGGACCAGCCAAGAAGAAGTTGAATGGAGCATAAGATGAAGGCTCACGTGTGCATGTGCATGGATGAAGGCTGGCGTAAAGGCTGGCATGAGAAGCTAGTTAGAGAGTGTTAAATAAAGCCTAGAATTAGTCTATTTTATGGATTTATTTAAAACACTCTAAATTGTAATTATTGTTTTTATTTCTTTTCTTTTTTTAGGAGAGAAGGTCTAGGTTGTATATAAACCTTTCTCTCTTCTTTTTGTAGGGAGAATACGTTAAACACATTGCCTAAGTGCCAAAATTGAACCCTTTTGAGTTCAGCCTATTGTCTTGTGAGAATTGTGGTGTTAGCATAGCTTTCTCGTTCTTGTGTGTGTCAATCTCCTTCGGGTTGGTGCTACAAGTCGAATCGAAGCAACCTCTTCGTGCCTTCGATAACTCTAGATCGATTGTGTGAAGTTGTAAGAAGCGGGGTCGAATCGTCAACGGTTTGATTCTTGGATAATCGAATCCAAGGGTTCTATCGTTTTATTCCTTTTGGTTCTTCCTTCCTATTTTCGTTCCCCCCTCTTTATTTTGCACGTTTTCATTCATTTTTGTTTGCTGAATTTCGTTTGCTTCTATTCCCGAAAACAGGTTGCTCGTCTAGATCCGTTCTTCTCGGCTAATCCCCGTATCAGGATGCCGTCTGCACAGAGTCTCTAAAAGTCGTATGCAGACAAGAAGCGTCGGCCTTTAGAGTTCAAGGGTGGAACTCATGTCTGGCTGAGAGTATCTCCGACGCGTAGCGTCAGATGTTTTGGCATAAAGGGGAAGCTCAGTCCCCGATATGTCGGTCCTTTTGAGATACTCGACAAAGTTAGGAGAGTAGCATACAGATTGACTATACCACCGAGATTAAAGGGTGTTCACCCTATGTTTTCATGTGTCTCAGCTGAGAGAGTACATACCAGATCCGAGACACATCGTCAACTATGATGACTTAGTGGTTGAGCTGGACCACACTTTTGTTGAGCACCTGATTGCAGTCCTAGAGTGAGGTGTGAGACGCATGCGTTCGAAAGACATTCATATGTTGAGGATACAGTGGTCTAGACAAGGACCTGATGAGGCTACATGGGAGACTAAGGATAGTATCCAGAGGAACTATCTAGAGTTCTATGCCGGGATAGATGCACCTGTAGGATCGATGAGTAAATATCAGTGCTATTTTGGTGAGTGTTATGATTATGTGCTTATGTGCTTTGGTTTGTTTTTGTGCTAGATGTGATGTATGCATACGATCTTATCAGATCTTGTTTGCTAGCGCGAGTTGTGTTTATAGCTGGAGATGGTTCTTCTTTCATGCTATTGAGTTGTGAATAGGGTTTAGCTGGAGATGGTTATTCATCCATACTATTGTTTATGGACATAGTTTGAGTGGAGATGGTTTTCCTCCATGTCCCGCGTTATGTGTATGGTTTGGCTGGAGAAGGTTTCCCTCCATGCCTTGTGATGTGGTTATAGGTTGGCTAGAGATGGTTTTCCTCTATGCCTTTGGATAGCATTATGATCTTGTTGTTGCAGTTGGTGATTCCTCCATGTTGTGTTTTGAGGTTATATTGTGTTATAGGTTGATGCCTTTGAACGGAGATGTGATACTTCCGATAGAGAGTGTTTATACCTCAGCGTATGGGTCCGAGAGAATTTGAGAATTGTTTAAGTTTCGGGACGAAACTTGTTTTTTGAGGGATCTGATGTAAGAGCTAGGATTTTCAAATTCAAATTAATGTTGATTAACTTAATCATTGATAGTAATTGACCCATAACTCTCGAAGATTTCGTAAGTGATGAGTATGAGTCCCACCGTTATGTTCCTAGCATAATTTTGGGCTTATGGGGAATTTTTCACTTTTTTCCCGGTTAATTAATTTTTACCCTCCGGTGTTATTTGGAGTATTTTGGGAGCTTCAATTAATGAAAAAGTAGTTGAGAAAAATGATCAGGAGATCGGACATGTCCTAGATATTAAATAACATGGAAAGACAAAACGGCCAAAAGAGTCGCTATTTCGTTTCTTAGCGGCTATGAAAGACAGCTTGGGAATACACGTTTTCCGAGACAATTGCGGAATATTTATCCCTACAATATTCCAGATTTATTATTCCAATTTCGAGAAGTTTGTAGAAGGGGGTTCAACCCGCCTTTGGATCGGTTAAAGGATAATTATCGTCTTCACTATAAATAGTGGAAAATCGCTTATTAATTCATTTCCTTTCACGTTTTCTCGTAGAAGCTCTGATTTTTGTCAACCTTCAAACTCAAATCTAGTCTCCGTTTCTAATTCAATTTCAATTCCGTTTGAGTTCTAGATTCCTCTCTTCATTATCTTCATATCGGTAGCGATTTTCTGCATTTCCGAACATATGAAGACCTGGTCGAGCATATATATCATCAGGACGGTTCCGTCGCTCAAATTCCGGTGAATTTGACGTTGTCTATGCGTAGCCTGCGTCATTGTGATTCCGAATCTTCTTTTAGATTGTCAATCTGGTTAGTAACGATAAGTTATAAATTTATTCATTTTCTATACTGCGATTTGACCTAAATTGACCTTAAGCTTGTCAAAATGGATAATTAGAAATTTCATTATGGTCATTATATTATTCTGGTGTTTATGAGTTGTTTGTTTGATAAAATTTGATGACAGGTGGGTTTAAATATTGCCTGTGGGCAAAACGTTATTTTGACAAAATTTAATTAATTAATTAAAGGTTAATTAATTAATTAAATTAGGATTAGAATTGAAATTGAGAAATGTTGATTAGATGCTACCTTGATATTTGAGGCATTGTGAGTTATGTTGAGATATTGAGGTTTAGTTGGTTGTGAGGCTTATAGGTTGATTATAATCCTTATGCATCCCTTGGGTCTAGGTGTGACCCCATTGATTGATAGGAAATTTGATATCTCTTTATGCCTTGTTATTAGGCAGTCTTATCCTTTGGATCGTAGTTGATCGTGGTTGAAGTTATCCCGAGGTTGAGGTAAGTGCGTAGGACTTACTTTGATGCATTCCTATATTAGATGTATGCATGAGTGGTGTTTGTTAAATGTTTGATAGCATGCGATGTTGATTATTACCGACCTATGTTTTATTGGATAGTCCCCTTGCAGTGGCAGTGATAACTTTTCACTTTCATCCAGTAAGGAGTCTGGGAGGTTCTTTGTGGTCATGTCAATACTGGTATACGGGGTGGACCCTTCACCACTCCCTTAGGGTACACGGGAAGTGTGCTGATACAAACTCTAGATGGATATGGTACCCAGAGGCGAGGATGATATATTCCTCGTGTCACATATTATCATCTATATATATATATATATACCTTGAGTGTATGACGTTATAAAGATAATTAAACGAGTATATGTGTGACAACATGATTATGTATTTATGATTCCATAACTTGTGTATGTGCTTATGCATTATCTTATATATGAATGGTTAGCTAACGGTTTATACTGTGTTGTAGATGATCTGCAGGTTAGGAGGACTGTAGAGTGAGCCAAATGGGTGATCCGCTAAAGGCTTCCGTACACTAGGATTGTGAGAAGGATTATGGGATCTTTTGTATATGTATGGATTGTTGTTTTGTACTCAGTGGTGCTTTTCTAAACCTTTGGTTGTATATATTTATACAGTTTGTTGTTTTGGTTTTAATCTATTTGTGTCTTGTTGTAAGATCCAGTGAACTTGTTGTCAGGATAGGGCCAGGATCCACTTTGAGATCCTAGCGTAGTGACTCCTCTAGTCATGCGGATTCGGGGTGTTACACATGGTTTGCTTGTTAGAGTTTTGTTTGATAGGGTGCCGCACATTCTTTCATATCTGATGCATGCATTGATAGACTAACCTTAGATATAGTAGAGGGTAGACCTTTCTTGATAGGGTTACCAGATGGGGGTCAGGTTAGAGGTAACCGAGAGGTACACGGTTGTCCTATACATTTAGGAAACCGTGATTTGGTTGTGGACTACTTTGTCATGCCGTTAGTGCATGAGGAAGTCATTCTAGGTATGGATTGGTTGCGTAGACATCGTGCCGTGTTAGATGTTGGTAGGAGGACCGTGACGGTCTCTACCGAGTCGGGTCAGATTGAGATTTTTCGAGGTTGGGACCTTGGAAGGCCTTTTAGTGTTATGCTATGAAGGAGGGTGAGAGTCCAGCATAAAAGGACATTCTTGTGGTTTGTGAGTTTATAGATGTGTTTGCTGAGCCGTCCAGTTTACCGCCTCAGAGGAGCGTGGACTTCGGCATCGAGTTGAAGCCTGGTACGAGACCGATCTCGAAGGCCCCATACCGCATGGCGCCTGTCGAGATGTTAGAGCTAAAGAAGCAACTCGAGGAGTAGGCTGAGAAGGGCTTCATTCACCCTAGTGTATCCCCGTGGGGAGCACCTGTCCTCTTCGTGCGGAAGAAGGCCGGATCGTTGAGGTTCTGCATCGATTACAAAGAGCTGAACAAGGTGACCATCAAGAACAAGTATCCACTGCCTCCCATCGATGACTTGTTAGATCAGCTTCAGGGAGCGACTGTGTTCTCCAGGATTGAATGGCGCTCGGGTTATTACCAGTTGAGGGTGAGAGAGCAGGATGTGCACAAGATGGCATTTCGGACCCGATATGGACACTACGAGTTTGTAGTGATGTCATTTGGGCTCATGAATGCCCCAACATCTTCATGGAGTTGTGAACCCATCTTCATTGACTTTCTGGATCAGTTTGTGGTGGTCTTCATAAACGACATCTTGGTGTACTCTCATAGTAGAGAGGAGCATGCAGGACATTTGAGGACAGTTTTGCGAGTTTTGCGAGATAGAGAACCGTACGTCAAGTTCTCTAAGTGCGAGTTCTGGATGCCAGAGGTAGCATTCCTGGGTCATGTTGTTTCTGCCGAGGGATCAAGGTTGATCCAGCGAAGATAAAGTCAGTGGCAGCATGGACGACACCGACGAATCTCAAGGAAGTACGCAGGTTTCTTGGCTTATCCGGTTATTTCCGACGGTTCGTGGAGGGATTTTATGTAATTGCCTGTCCACTTACGATTTCTTGAGGAAGACTACCCAATTTTGTATGATCCGAGCCGCATACTCAGAGTTTTGAGGAGCTGAAGAGACGTCTGACTTCCCCTCCCATCTTAGCGCAACCGAGGGCACAGAGGATTTTGTAGTCCACGGTGACGCATCCAAGCTAGGCTTGAGATGTGTTCAGATGTAGCGTGGTAGAGTGATTGCCTATGCGTCTAGACAGCTAAAGACGTATGAGGAGAACTACCCAACTCATGATCTGGAGTTGGCAGTGGTAGTTCATGCATTGAAGATTTGGAGACATTACCTGTATGGTGCTACATGTCAAATCTTCACAGACCATAAGAGTCTGAAGTATATTTTCATACAATGGGAATTGAATAGGCGCAGCGTAGAGGCTTGAGCTGATCAAGGATTTTGACCTTGAGATTTTGTACCATCCAGGGAAGGCGAACATTGTCGCCAACGTCTTGAGCAAGAAGACGCCTCGAGAAAAGGCAATTGTGAGACTCATAGTTCAGCCTTAGTTGCAGAGAGATCTAGCTTGGCTAGATATGGACATCTAGTTTCCTGATGAGGATGCCCAGCTGAGTACCTTAGAGGTTCTATCTGATCTGTTGGGTGAAATCCAATAGAAGCAGGGGACCTGCCAAACGTTGATGAGGATTCGAGAGAGGATGTTACGTGGTGAGGCACCACAGTTCTCTATAGGAGCAGATAATGTGATTAGACGTCGCGATCGCATCTGTGTTCCCGCTGATGCGGATCTGAGACAAAGAATTTTACAGGAGACTCACTCCACACTTTACTCAATGCACCCAAGTGCGAGTAAGATGTATCAAGATGTGAGACGTTCATATTGGTTGGGAGGGCTGAAGCCCGATATGGCCAGATTTGTGGCATACTGTGCGACCTGTCAACAAGTCAAGATAGATCATTATAGACCTAGAGGTAAGCTCCATCCACTGCTAGTACAGCAATGGAAGTGGGAGGACATCTCCATTGACTTTGTGACGGGTTTGAGGGTGAGCAGGAGCTTTGATGCTATCTGGGATGTGGTTGACAAACTAACGAAGATTTCACGTTTCATCCCTATCAGATAAGTGTGGCCAGTGAGCAGACTAGCTAAGGAGTTCACTAGACAAATAGTGAGACTCCATGGTATACCGAGGACGATCGTCTCAGATCGAGATGGACGATTCACCTCGAGGTTCTGGCAGCAGATTCAGACTGCCTTGGGAATAAATTTGCACTTCACGACTACGTTCCATCCTCAGAAAGATGGTCATTCTGAGAGGACCACTCACACCCTGGAGGATATGCTACGAGCTTGTGTGTTGGATTGGGGATAGGGATGGTCAGATCACCTCCCATTGGTTGAGTTTTCGTACAAAAATAGTTGGCATGCATCGATTGGGATGGCCCATATAAGGCACTGTATGGATGGAGATGTCGTACGCCGTTATGCTTCGATGAGCCTAGTAGTGTCAATTGTATAACACCTGAGCAGATTCAAGATGATATTGCACGAGTAATGCTAATTATAGAGAGGATGCTAGCTTCACAAAGTCGCCAGAGGTTGTATGCAAACAAGAGGCGTCGGCCTCTAGAGTTCAGGGTTGAAACTCATGTCTAGATGAGAGTATCTCCGACGCGAGATGTTAGACGTTTTGGCATAAAGGGGAAGCTGAGTCCCCAATATGTCGGTCCTTTTGAGATATTGGGCAGAGTTGGGAGAGCAGCATACAGATTGGCTTTGCCACCGAGGTTAGAGGGTATTTACTCTGTGTTTCATGTGTCTCAGCTAAGGGAGGACATACCAGATCCGAGACACATCGTCAGCTATGATGCCTGCGTTCTAAGGACATTCCTATGCTGAGAATATAGTGGTCTAGACGAGGACCTAATGAGGCCACTTGGGAGACAGAGGATAGTATCTAAAGGAACTATCCAGAGTTTTATGCCGAGATATATGCACCTGTAGGATCCATGAGTAGATCTTAGTACTATCTTGGCGAGTGTTGTGATTATGTGCTTATGTGTTTTGATGTGTTTATTTTCGTGCTAGCTATGATGTGATGTGTGATCTTGTTAGATCTTGATGTGCTAGCGTGGTTTATGATCATAGTTGGAGATGGTTCTTCCTCCATGCTATTATGATACGGGTATAGTTTCGCTGGAGATGTTCTTCCTCCACGCCCTTGAAGAGTATGATATGGCAAGAGATGTGTTTCCTCTATACCCTTGTGATGTGTTTATAGTTTGGCTAGAGATGGTTTTCCTCTATGCCTTGGATAGTATAGTGATTTTGTTGTTGGAGTTGATGATTTTTCTCAATGCCGTGTTTTGAGGTTATAGAGTGGTATAGGTTGATACCTTATGAGCGGAGATATGATGCATCCGATAGAGAGAGTTATACCTCGGCATATGGGTCCGAGAGGATTTGGGATCATGCAAGTTTCGGGACGAAACTTGTTTTTAGGGGGGTGAAATGTAAGAGCCTTAGTCTTTTAGGGATAGCCTCCCCTGCGGCCTTGTAAACCGCCCCTAGTGACCCTGTGGTCCGCCCGTGCGGTTTTCCTGCTACTACAGCCTCCTTTGTTGACTCTTGACCTGTGCTTTTGCTGCTGGCTTCATTTATAAGCCTCTGTTGCTTCTGATGAAGCGTTTCCTTCATTCTCCATCTCTTCTCCTCACGTTCTTCTTCTCTTCCTCTCCTACCTTTGATCTTTCTTCTTCGTTCTTCTTTTCATCTTGTAAGAGAGATTGAGTGGAGTTTTGATGATGATGATGATGATAGTTGTTGATGCTGAGCTGTGAAGAGCCAACTGAGTGTGTTGGTGTTGATCTTGCCTATGTTAGGTTACAACTTGGTGAGTTCCTCTTCTCCTTCTTTCTTTCTTTCTTTCTTTCTTCCATGCTTCTTTTCTTCTCCTTTAGTATAGGAATTCACAAGCTTATGCTTGTGTGAATCTTTCCTGGACGTTTTGATGGTTATATGTATGTACATATGTATACACATGTATATGGTTGATTGTTGGATGGTGAAGGGGTGAAGAAGAGCGAGTGAAGGATCGAAGAGAAGTCGGAGATGTAACACCCCAAATCCGTGGGACTCGGGGTGTCACATGGGCTAGGATCTCATAATGGATCTTGACCCTAGCTTGACAACAAGTTCACTGGACCTTACAACAAGGCACCAACAGATATAAAAAACAAATGCATAAAACGATACAAATGTATAACAAAAGAGTATACAAAACCATTGCCGAGTGTAAAACCATAACAACAGCATATACAACATGTACAAACATCCCCAAAAACCCATGCAACACCTATGTACGGAAGTCCTCGGCTAGTCACCCTGCCGGATCACTCTGCAGTCCTCCTATCCTGCAAAACATCTATAACACGGTATAAAACCGTTAGCTAACCATTCATATATAAGGTAATGCATAAGCACAAGCACAAGTCATAGAAATATAAACACATAATCATGCTATCACACATTTACCCATTTTAATTATCTTTATATATAAGGTCATCCACTCAAATCGTGTATATATATATATATATATATATATATATATATATATATATATATATATATATATATATATATATATATATGAAACTATGTGACACGAGGAACGTATCATCCTCACCTCTAGGTGCTATAGCCAGCTGGAGTAGTTTGGCCTGACTTCAGAGAACCTCCCAGACTCCTTACAGGATGAAAGAGAAAGGTTATCACTGCCAATGCAAGGGGGCTATCAATAAAACATAGGTCGGTAATAATCGATATCGCATGCTATCAAGCATATAACACACACCACTCATGCATACACCCAATATAAGGATGGTAACTAAGTAGGTCCTACAGACTTACCTAAACCTCTGATACTCTCAACCACGATCAACCTCAATCCAAAATACATCAGTGCCTAATAACAAGGCACAGAGATATATCAAATCTCCTATCCATCATAGGGGTCACACCTAGACCCAAGGGATCCAAAAGGATCATAACCAACTTAAAAGCCTCACAACCTACTAATCCTCAAAGTCATAACTGGCATATATTGATATCATAATCATCATCATCATCCTATCCTCATACACATGCCTAGCATGCTACTAAACACTCACAATAGGAAAGGAAAGGGTCCATGCCAACCTAGGCAAGCCCTGGGTAAGACGAACCTACGTGACAAGGAAGGCGCAAGAGTTGGACACAAGGAGGCGCAGGGGCAGCTCCTGGTGGCATTGGGGCAACGACACACCGTGTAGGGGCGACCTGAGGTGGTGCAGGGGCGGCTGGTGTGCAGTGAGCACGTCTTCGTCTTCTCTTCGATTCTTCACTCGCCTCTCTTCACTTCTTCATCATCCAGTAGAGCCCCATACATACATATACATACATATAGACATCAACACATGCCTAGAAAGCTCATCACAAGATCAAATTTGTTGAAAACTAAGCTAAGAAGGAAGAAAATGAGAAAGGAAGAAAGGAAGAAGAGGAAGATGTACAGCTTACCAATCTGAGCCCTAACAGAGGAAGAAACCTCACACCACAACCATGGTTGGCTCTCTCAATAACACAACAACAACCATCAACATCATCATTATCAACCAAGAACTCAAACTCTCTTCAAAACAAGGAGAAATCAAGAAGAAGATCCAAAGGAGGAGAAGGAGAGAAGAAGATCGTGGGGGAGAAGAAGAGCGTAAGGAAGCTGGAGAATGAAGGAAACCCTTCATCTGAAGCAAAGGAGGAAACTTATAGGGGAAGAGAAGAGTAAAGCACGGGTCAAGGTCAACAAAAGCGGCTGCAGTCAACCAGAATCCGCAAGGGCAGACCCAGGAGGTGCAGGGGCAAATCAGGTGCCCCGTAGGGGTGGCCCACTAGACACGTAGGGGCGGCTGGTCTTGGCTCCAACACCACTCAACACTTGCGTCTCAACTGAGGCGCAAGCGCGGGATCTCTCAAAGAATAAGGCTCTTACAAGAAATTGGCTTCTACATAGACAGCCGCCCTGCGCCTGCCAAATGCCACCCCTACGCCTGGTGTGCCGTCGCCCCTACGCCTCTTTGGTGTTTCGCCATTGCGTCTCCTTTTCACGTAGGTGCGTCTTGTTCAGGACATACCTAGAGTGGTATGAGTCCTTTCCTTTTCTAGTATGAGTGGGTTAGAAGCATGCTAGGTATGAGTATGAGATTAGGTCGATGATATCATGGTATCGATATATGCCGGTTATGGCTTTGAGGCTTAGTAGATTGTTGAGCCTTATAGGTTGGATATGATCCTTATGGATTCCTTGGGTCTAGGTGTGACCCCTTTGATTTATAGGAAATTTGATATCTCTTTATGCCTTGTTATTAGGCAATGTTATCCTCCGGATTGGAGTTGATCGTGATTGAGGTTACTTGAGGTTGAGGTAAGTCCGTAGGACTTACTTAGCTACCATCCCTATATTGGATGTATGCATCAGTGGTGATTGTTATATGCTTGACAACATGTGATATTGATTATTACCGACCTATGATTTATTGGATAGCCCTCTTGCAGTGGCAGTGATAACCTTTCCCTTAGTCTCCTTATGGTACACGGGAAGTGCGCCAATACTACTCTAGATGGCTATGTTACCTGGAGGCAAGGATGATAGATTCCTCGTGTCACACACACACACACACACACACACACACACACATATATATATATATATATGTATGTATATAAAGATAATTAAATGGGTAAATGTGTGACAACATGATTGAGTGTTTATCATTACATGACATGTGTATGTACTTATGCATTATCTTATATATGAATGGTTAGCTAACAAGTTGCTATTTAATTCATAGATGAGGTGAAAAAATTCCTACTCTCATATATAACATGATTTCAGCTACAAAGCTCAAGAGACAAGCTAAAGAGCACCCCCTTTGGAGCAACATCACTCCAATACATAAAGCCAAACGGAAACATACATACAACAAAGGCCATGCAAGGCAACCACGAGGAGAAACAAAAGCCATGCACACGTAAACTAAACCCTAGAAACAACATCACCAATATAATCCGGAAAAGCTTCATGGAGAAGGCGAAACACATGCATCTTGATCAAACGAATGATCACTCTTTTCGGTATCCTGTTACTCTCGAACATAAGAGAATTACGTGCGTGCCATACATAATAAATCGTCGTCACCAAGTGATGCGGGAGCATCCAAGCCAACTAATGGAGGCAACATCCCAAACCCATCATGATGAAGGATCATTTGAACTAACTCCATCTTCAATACCTCAGGGGCTCTAAAAAGAGCTCAAGCTAAACGCCAAGCTGAGATGGATGCTCTTTTACTAGCCACGGTCCATGAAGCTCCACCAAGTCCATCTTCATCAAGCCTAAGGACCATCTTGTTAATCAGCCATGAACCCACGAATATTGCATCAGCCAAGAAGATGATCAATGGAGCTTAATGGAGCTTAAGTGTGTGCATGTGCGTGGTTGGATGATCATTTAAGTGTGTGGACGTGAAGGCTGAATAGGAGAGTTTAATTAGGCCCATTTTTGTTCAATTTTGCTGGGCTTTTATTTAAATCTCTCTAAATGTAATTATTGTAATTATTTCTATTTTCTGTTTTAGGAAGAAAAGGCCTAGGATGTATATAAGCCTTTTCTCTCTTCATTTTATAGTTAGACAAGTTTTATATAAGTTTTGTTGAGAGCATTTCAGAATTGAATCCAAGAGAATTTAATTATTCTTGTCTCGTGAGATTAGGTGTGTGTGATCTAGCTTTCTCGTTCTTGTGTATGTCAATCTCCTTCGGGATTGGTGTTGCAGGTCGAACAAGGCATCCTCTTCGTGCTCTCGATTATCAGATCGATTGTGTGAAGTTGTAAGAAGCGGGGTCGAATCGTCATTGGTTTGGTTCTTGGATATTGAATCCAAGGGTTCTATCATTGTTCCTTTTGGTTCTTCTTGTCCCTTTTTGTTTTCTCGTTTTCATTGTTGTCCGTTCTTCATTCTTCAGAACATGTTGTTCGTCTAGATCCGTTCTTCGCCGCTAATCCCCGTATCAATTGGTATCAGAGCATAGTTGACGTCCAACCACCAAAAAGAGTCGGTAAATCTGTCAAAAAAAAACAAAAATGTCTTCGTTTTTGCTATTGAGTATTGCATTGTTTGAGTCTATTTTCGTTTCTCTTTTCTACTATAAGCTTTGCTTGAGTCTAGCGAGTTTGTTCCTTTGTTTGTGAGTTTTGGACACCGGAAACCACCATAGCACCAACACCAACCACCACAACAACCACCACTGACCACTAGCATATACCTCACGTCCAAAGAGAAACAAACACACACAGAAAAGAGAGTCAAAAACGTCCAGCCTAACCCCCTTCAGCAGATCCCACGAAATTACACTCTCTCTTCCCACAAAATCAGCTCATTTTTTTGGAATTCCATATCTTCCTCCAACAAATCTAGGATTTGCTTGCATTTTCTGGTAATTTCTTTAGTTCTTTTCTTTATTTATCTTCATTTCACTTCTTTTCTTCAGCGGATCCACGAAATCTGTTCCAGGAATTTTGTTTATATTTATTTCTTTTTTTCATTTCTTTTTTTTTTGTTTCATTTAAATTCAAATTAAGATCTGATCTCCTAAGTTAAAAAAAAAAGAAAAGAAAAGAAAAAGAAAACGAAAGAAATCAGAAATCAAAAAAAAAGAAAAAAAAAAGAAAAAGAAGAAAGGGAATCAGAATCTATTCAGTTCATTTCTATTTTTGTTATTTCATTTCATGCTTTCTTATTTCATAGGTTGTAAGTAGCCTAGTATTATTACATTTGTTTTAGTGTTATTCAGCAACAAGGAGGATTTCAAGGACTTAAGTTCAAGTATCTCGTATCTTTCGTAGGAAGAACCAAGCGAGCCTAGCTAGGCTATCCCCACGCCAAGACCCTCACCCTTTTTCGTCCATTTCAAGCCTTAGCCAACCTTAACTAACTTCATTCCACGGTGTCTAAGGTTCACTTCTTTGGTCTTACGAGTAAGTTCTTTCAAGGCTTATCTTGAGTTCTAAATTTGAGTCACTTAGTTGCATATAATATTCCTGCAATTGATTTTTCCGTTTTAATCTTTTTCTTCTGTTTTGTTGAGTCAAACACATGAAGTGATTGAAATTGAATCTTGTTTCCATCTCAAGCTTTAGTTTGACTAGGCATCGAACTCATGTGAGGTTTTTTGATTAATACAAGACGAGCCATCAACAACTTTGTATCACACCACTAGAGAGTGAGAGAAGCTTGTTTTCTGAGTGATACACTTGCGAGGTGATTTTTGTTTTATATAAACTAACGTGTTTGTTAGTTGTGTTGAGTGTTTGGAATTATGTCTAGGTCACCAAGTCCAACAGCTGCAAAGAGCTCATAACCGATTCACACGGAATTGTTCAACCTTTTCAAGGGCTTGCAAGATAGCATTGATGGTTTAAGTACAAAGTTGGCCACACTTGAGGCTGGAAGAAGTTCCAATGTTATATACAACCTTCAAGGCCTAATCCACAAGGCCAAAGAAAGCATGCTTTCCAAGAGCGTAATTATGTCCCTTCTACTCCTAATATGCATTATTATCTTAACCAATATCAAAATTATGTCTATGAGCCATGTGATTATTTGGAGGATGAAGGATAGAGACATGAGTCACTTCGAGAAACAGTACAAGATGGCATTGGCAAGATGAAAATGCCCAACTTCGAGGGTCAATGTGATCCTTATGTGAACGCGGCATGGGAGGTGAGGATGGAGCAAATCTAGTCATGCCATGACCCCCCCCCCCCCCAAGCACGAGGATTCACACAACTCGCTATCAGCCATTAGCACACCATTGTCAATTTGGGTTACCACAAGTCCAAAGGGAAGTGATTCAAAACCTTGTACTTTAAAGTTTAATCACGTAGACTTGTTAAAATCAGAATATGAGATTGTGTTGCATGCTATCATCAGTGATGAAACAATTGAGCATGAATCTGAATTATTGGGTGATATTGAAAGTGATAAGCGTGAAATTGATGACTATGAGTTGTTTGCACATAAATCTGTTGTGGAAAATGATGTTATTTTACATGTGCATGAGTCTGAGCATAAGAAATGTCCCAATTGTGTTACCAAGCCTATTTTGAGTGTTATTGAGTGTAATGACCTTATTTGCAATGAATTGACTTGCGTTAGTAATGAATCTGAGCACATTGAGCCTGAGGTTTTAGATGCACCAATGACCCTTGGGGGATCTACAAGGGAGCCTTTCCATACCCTCTTGCACTTCGTTGCCCATAGGTTGTTTATTTGCTGATTTATGTGAAAACTCTAGTTTTAGACGTGATAAAGACATAAATGGACATGAATTTGATTTAGGTCTAGATATTGAGCTTTTTAAGGATGAAATAGATGGGTTTGAGTTATATGCGAAAGGCTTTGATTGGGATATGAATTGGACTTTGAACAGGAAGACACTACTTGGAGAAATGCATCAGATTATGATTTTAATGACTTAAGTTTGAAATCTGATGTAGCCATGTCCTTAAGGAGTCATTTCGATTATCATGTTGCTTGGAAGTGTTTTGTGTATTTGGAGGATGGAAAACATGTGGACAATTTAGAGATTGAACCCTATAGGTTAGTTCTTTGGTGGACCATAGAGGAAAATGTCCCTATTGTGATGCTAATTGATGGCCTTAGGGTAAAATCAGTCTTTGTGAGGAACATAGGGAGTTTCGATGCTTATATGAAGTTGAAGATGCTTCTTAAGGTTCCTAAGTTAGTTTATCAGGAATTGAGGATCGGGCCTAGGAAAACAACCCTTGTACCACCTAATTCATTCATTCTTTTGAGGTATTATGTGTGTGATTCTTATATTAATATATGTGTTGTTGTTTACATTGATGATGTATTTATGCACAACAAGTCTTTAAGAGCGCATAAGGAGCACTTAATGTTCTCTACCCCTCGATTAGAGTACTTGGACCATATTTTTGACGCTTGTGAGCCTTGCCCTTATTGTGTTCTTTGTCATTTATTTGTATTGGCCTCAAAGGGTGTCCAGGGAGTGGATGAAATTTCAGCTCGGGAGAAGACACTTCACGTGATCCAACAAGCACCGTCATTGCACCGAAAGAAGATCTGGATTCGAGGACGAATCATTTTCAAGAAAGGGGGAATGATGCGGGAGCATCCAAGCTAAGTAATGTAGGCAACATCCCAAACCCATCATGATGAAGGATCATTTGAGCTAACTCCATCTTCAATACCTCAGGGGGCTCTAAAAAGAGCTCAAGCTAAGCGCCAAGTTGAGATGGATGCTCTTTTCCTAGCCATGGTCCATGAAGCTCAACCAAGTCCATGTTCATCAAGCCTAAGGACCATCTTGTTAATCAGCCATGAACCCACGAATATTGCATCAGCCAAGAAGATGATCAATGGAGCTTAATGGAGCTTAAGTGTGTGCATGTGCATGGTTGGATGATCATTTAAGTGTGTGGACGTGAAGGCTGAATAGGAGAGTTTAATTAGGCCCATTTTTGTTCAATTTTGCTGGGCTTTTATTTAAATCTCTCTAAATATAATCATTGTAATTATTTCTATTTTCTGTTTTAGGAAGTACAGGCCTAGGATGTATATAAAGCATTTTCTCTCTTCATTTTGTAGTTAGACAAGTTTTATACAAGTTTTGCTGAGAGCATTTCAGAATTGAATCCAAGAGAATTCAATCATTCTTGTCTCGTGAGATTAGGTGTGTGTGATCTAGCTTTCTCGTTCTTGTGTATGTCAATCTCCTTCGAGATTGGTGTTGTAGGTCGAAAAAGGCATCCTCTTCGTGCTCTCGATTCTCAGATCGATTGTGTGGAGTTGCAAGAAGCGGGGTCGAATCGTCATTGGTTTGGTTCTTGGATATCGAATCCAAGTGTTCTATCATTGTTCCTTTTGGTTCTTCTTGTCCCTTTTTGTTTTCTCGTTTTCATTGTTGTCCATGTTTGTTAATTTCGTGTGTTCTTCATTCTTTATAACATGTTGTTCGTCTAGATCCGTTCTTTGCGGCTAATCACCAAGGCAAACCTCATGGTTGCCATCTTCCGATGCTTTTTACGCTTTCAATGCCGGAGCCAACAAAGTGCTAGGTCTATCGTACCTAGTCCAGATGGCATGGAAACCATACTTCTAACCTCCCTCCAAATCCTACTAGAATAACGGCATCTAAAGAAGATGTGGTCATGCGATTCCTCAACCCTTCTACAAAGGTGGCAAACTGGATCGACGTCTAAGGATGTCATCCTGTCTCTTGAGTTGGAAGATGTTTCAAAGTCGTCATCCAAGCAATGCAAGAGTGCCTTGGCGTAAGCCTTGAATCCCAAATGATATCATGCCAATGGACTCGATCCCCTTTCTTTCGAATGAGGTTATAAGCCTCAGTGATTTTGAATCTTCCACCCGGAGAAACACGTTCCAAAATCTCATCCGTACTTAGCCCGTTACTTGCCATATTCTTCATGAGGTCCCTTCCAAACAAGATGCCCTTGATCAAGCCTGAGTCCCGCCTATGTGCTTCCCAATCCTGAGGCTCCGTCACCACCAAATACCTACGATGTACCCACTTTACCCAAAGGCTTTCTCTTCCTTCATGGATGTGGGCATAATGCTTACATATGAAAGCCATGTTCCATGCACGTAGATCCAGTAAGCCTAGCCCTCCTTCACTCTTTGGTTTACATACCTTCTCCCATGCCACCCTTGGCCTCGACCACATAAACTACCGAGTCATTCGGACCACCATATCCAACACCACTCCAGGGATGGGGAGCATCAAAAGCCAAAAGCTATCAACCCTTGCACTACCGATGTGATGAGCTCCATACGTCCCGCAAACGGTAGATGCCTTTTGTTCCGAGCTAAAATATGTTTACCAATCTTGTCCAACAAGGGTGTATATTTTGAGGCTCTCAACGTATGAGGCTCCATAGGAACCCCAAGATACCGAAAGGGAAATTTCCCAAGCTCGAATTCATTGATATTCTGAAGTTCTTCTACTTCTTCATCCGGGATAGAGGCCATGAACATGGATGACTTGCTCAAACTGACCTTAAGACCACTCACAGCCGCAAAACGTCGTAGTGAATTCATCAAGATGCCCTCTGAGTCTTTATCTCCTCTACAAAATAACACGATATAAATGGTAAGCTAACGGTTTCATACCGTGTTGTAGATGCTTTGTAGAATAGGAGGACTGCAGAGTGAGCCAGATGGGTGATCCGCTGAGGGCTTCCGTATACTAGGATTGTGCGAGGAATTATGGAACATTTTGTATATGTATGGATTGTTGTTTTGTACTCAGCGGTGCTTTTGTAAACCTTTGTTTGTATATGTGTGTATATATATATATATACAGTTTGATGTTTTGGTTTTAATCTATTTGTACCTTGTTGTAAGATCCAGTGAACTTGTTATTAGGATCCACTGTGAGATCCTAGCCAATAGTGCCCCGAGTCCTGCGGATTTGGAGTGTTGAATCCCCGACATGAGGTGTTAGACATTTTGGGGTCAAGGGGAAGTTGAGTCCTAGATATGTAGGACCTTTGAGATTCTTGAGCGAGTTGGAGAAACAGCATACAGACTTGCATTGCCACCGAGACTAGAGGATGTTCACCCAGTCTTCCATGTGTCTCAGTTACGGGAGTATGTACCAGATCTGAGTCCCAAATATGTCGGACCTTATGTTGTTAAGTTGTGCATACTTTTGTGTCGTTTTGAGTTATGTGCCCCGAGTGGGAATATAAGAGTTGAGTACAGTGTTTTTGCGTTGTTGTTATGTGATCTTTTGGTTCATTGCAGGTTTCGGGACAAAACTTTTTTTTATAGAGGATCTGATGTAAAACCCTAGTTTTCACCCTCACTGCCCCCGCGGTGAAGGGAGCGACTCTTGCGTCAGGGCAAACCGCCCCTACGGCTTTGCTCCAGATCGCGCCAATCTGTTTTTGTCCCGTTTTTATTTCTTTTCATAGATAGAAAATCCGATCTTCTATCTTGTGGGCCGGCTTTAATATCATGTTCTTAACCCTAGAACGTCTCTTCCCTTTTCTTGCATACATTTTCATTCAACCTCGAAAGTTGCAGCCTTCCTTCCCTGTGATCTCTTGTTGGACGTGTAAGTCTTCTCCCTTTGTTTCTCCCTCACATTCATGTGCTGGTGCATGCCGTTTCCCCTTCAGTTTCGCTTTCTTCCTTTGTTCATATTTTTTCTTCTTCTCCAAGAATCAAGTTTGAACCTTGATTCTTGTTGGCCTTTCCATTGTTGATTCATTTTTGTTCTCAGGCTTTTTGATTTGAGTTGTGACGTGTGTAAAGAGTGAAAGAACAAAGCTTTGCCTTTTGTGAAGTTCCTTGTTGTCGAAGGAGGAAACGCCGTTAATGTCACGAAAACCGCGCCCGTGCCTCTATTGTGCTGCCCCTGCGGGAAGTGCCCAATGCCGCCCCGCAGTCCGTTCATCCGCCACTGCGGTTTGTCCTGCATTCTCCCCATCTTTGGTGAGTTGCTTCCTTCCTTGCTTCCCTCGTTCCTTTCCTTGGCTTTTGTGGATGTTGTTGACCTTGGTGCTCTGTAAGACTAAGGTTGAGACCTTAGCTTGTGAAGATCTCTTAGAGATCATTGAGACTAGAAGTTATTGTTTTTTAGCAACCGTTTCATTCCTGATTCGTGATGCCTTGTGTGAACAGGCTTTCCTTTGCTCCTTTCTTGACGGAAACTGAGTTGTTGCTGATCTTTGAGTTACCTTCAAGTGAGGTAAGTCCCTTCGACTTACTTAGCTTCATTCCATATATTGGTTTGTGTATTGGTTTGGTTGTGTTGTTATTATTATAATGGACAATTGGACTAGGATTGACCTTTATTACCGTAATTGACCCAAGTGTATGATAACCGGGCGGTGACCACTTGCCAGTTCTACAAGAGACTAGGAGGTGCTATTGCAACCTAGGCATACAGGTAACGGATAGTACCGATCTATTTCTGTTGGTAGATGGAAGCGGAGGCGAGTTTCGGGAGATTCTCGTGTGACAAAAAAAAGTTGAATTAGTAATGCATAACGTAATGAAAGATAATAATCAGTTGAGTGCGAGCATGTTATATGTTTACTTTACCTTATGTGTCTTCGTGCCTTTACTATCTTTCTGATATCTAGAATGTTAGTTAACGGTTTATACTGATCTTGTAGATGCCTTGCAGGGTATAGGTGCTGCTAAGTGATCCGAACCGGTGTGGTCAGTCAGGGTTCTCCGACATTATAGGATGGGATCGGGTTTATATTTCTGTTATTGTTTTCCCTTTGTTTTGAACTCGGATGCGAGTATTTTACGCTTCCTTTGTGCAAACCTTGGTTTTACATTGAGTTTTGGTTTTCATTTATTTGTGCCTTGTTGTAAGATTCGTTTTGTCGTTGCTACTTTGAGGGTCGGGACCCATTGTGAGGTCCTAGCCTATAACACTTCGAGTTCCTTGAATTTGGGGCATTATAATAAGTTCTTTGACATCTTTTTGGAATGATTAAGGCAATTCAATATTCTTTTCTTTCTTCATCTTGATCATGCTTAAGACCTCTTATATTGTATAGTTGCCTTTCCTTTTACCTATCCAGGGAATTAGGCAACATGTTAGTGAAAAGCGGTGTTTATGGTAAAGTTGAAAAGTGAAGTGTGTTATGTAGAATATAGGTTTGGAGACGTGATGATTAGTAACTTGGTACCATTCACATAGTTAGGTGTTTGTATCTTGTCAAAGTCAGATTAATCGATAGTCCTTACGAGTCTTGGTATGTGCATCCGGTTTAAGGCACCTCAATAAAAATGAGGCTTGCTAATCTTCAAGGTTTTGGTTATTGTGCACCAATGCCATGTTCTCAAGTGAAAATTAAAAAAAATAAAAAAGAAGTATGAAGTGCTTATTTTTTGTTGATTTGTTGTGAAGTTCTTAATGTTGTGGAGTTTTTCCTCTTTCTCGGATTTGCACCACATATCCTACATACATCCCTACCATAACACGTTTCTTGGCCTTTATTTTTGGAAGTCCTTAAGATCTTAATTCACCTGTGTTATGACTTGGTGGTTTAAATTGAATTCCTCAAGATTGATTTTCATATATTGCAAGTTATGATGCATGTTATGAGTTCTTTAAAGTGTGATTATCCTTTCCATGATGTAATTCTTTTTTATCGTACGATTATTGTTATTAGCTATGAATCAATCCTTTGAGGGTGATATATGAATAGAAGCACAAGCCAAAAATATTGTGGTTTTCCTTTATTTTTACATATTCATAATTCATACCATCTTGTATCCTAAGTTTAAACTTTGCTTGGGGACAAGCAAGACGCAATTATGGGGTATTTTGATGACATGAATTATGACCTTATTATAGACACTCATAAGTAGTATTTCCCTTTCTTTTGCATGCATAGACATACATTCATGTCATTGAGCTTATATTTACCTATATTGTTAGATTGAGATATACACAAAGTTTAATTGAAATTGTAGGTAAATTGGCACAATTTGGAGCGGAAATGGAAAATTCATGGACAAGACATCAAGGTGGACCACATGGGATACATTCCGTATGAAAAAAGGAAGGATAAGATATCATAAAAAAAAAAGATAGAAGGAAGGTTTAAGAGATAACACGCTACAAAGTACAAATCTCGATTCACTAGGAGAAATCTCAGCCGAGATTCTTTACAGGCTTGACCGTGGTTCAGTGAAAACGGCCCAAATTGCAAACTTCAAACCCTAACTTCTTCTATAAGATATCATGGCAGCAACAATCAAAAGGAGGCGATTTTAGGACTTAATCTGATACATTCAGACCACAATTGACACGGCTTAACAAATAGTACAACAACACTTTCACATATTGAATCATCAACAACAACAACATTGATGATTGAGAGAGATTGTGAGGTTTTTGGAGAGCATACTTAGTTTTTCGATTCAATTGCTTTCGAACACAATGACGGATCTTTGTTATTGCTTTTATACAAACTTTGATTGTTGAAACCCTTTTGCTATGTATACCTTACTCCTCTTTTAGTTATATTGGTTATTTAGGTTTCTTGATTTTATATATCTCTTTTGATTTGAATATTGTGTTGTTGCCTAAAACCCTTGCGATTATAGGGTGATTGGTTGAAGGTTGTGGTTTAGATGATGATAGACTGAACCCTTAAGTTAAGATTGAACCTTGAGAGTTGTTTTTAACTTTGGAGAACCAATAGTCGGTATGTTCTTGAGAATCTCGGCTGAGATTTCATCAAGAACTACCCGTGGTTTCTTCTGTCATGTAGTTCGTGTTATATCATTAAGCCTAGGTTATAGATTGCCTAAATCCTACCCTTGGTAAAGCCTTTCAAGCTCATATCCAAGCTTGAGAAGAGACTTACCCGGTGATTCTCTTTCTTGTATGCCAAAGATGAGGAGTTGTAGGTAATAAAGGCTTATCCTTTATTAGGATTGAGTGTGCCTTCTTCTTGCCTTTGTCAGTTTAAAGAGACTTACCCGGTAAGGTTAGTTCTATTCTCTTAGGTTGAGTGGTTGGTTTGAGATTATAGTTCATTTCCTTAGATCCTTTGGTTTGGGATGGTGGACAATGAGACATCCCCCGCGATCTTTTCCACCTTAGAAACACCTTTTCTTTGCAATCCCAACTTTGTTCATAGATCTTTAAAAGTCTTAAATCGAAAACCACAATTTGATACCTTGCTCTCTAGAATCCGCACTTTCTCGATTATTACATATATTCACATTATTGCTTTTTATCTTTTCCGTTTCTTGATATTTTCCATTGTCTTAACTAGATTTACTTTTAATATTTGGTTTAACCACAGTCCTTGTGTTCGAACGTGGAATATTTGTCTATATTGCGATTGATCCGTACACTGCGGGCTCGCTTATTTGCTTTATTTACGATATAAATTTAAGAGTTATTTTCGTTCATATACCCACACATTTGAGAGCGAACAACTGTCATGCCCAACCATGGCCTTGTCAAGCAAGACGCATGCCTTGTCTTGCCCGAGACTTTGTTGTCATGACCGACCATGGCCTTGTCCTGCCCGACGTTAGCCTTGTCATGCGCGACGTGGCTTTGTCATGCCCGACCATAGCCATGTCATCGCATTTGGTTATCGTGCATGGTTAAAAAGTTAGTGACTAGAATGTACTATACCTTGGATTATGACTGAACTCCTTTGATAACTCCACCTTGATTATGAGTTGTCTATGTGGATGATAGAAGACTTAAACAATTATGAGTGGTTTTATAAACTAACAAACATCAATTGTATTTCATGTTTTGGTTTGTGTTTGTTAAAGGTGTGCATGCATTGAAAAGCATTTCAAAGGAAGAACGCGGGCCTTGAAACACAAGCACGGAGGCCTTGGAAAGCAATTCAAGGGACAAACGCGGAGGCCTTGAAAAGCGATACATAGGAGGATTCGGCTGAAGGCTTTTCAAATATGAGATTCAAATATCTCACCAACCAAAGCCAAGCTATCTACCAAGGATAACAAGAAGATCTTCAAACTTGACTTGGAGAGAAGATCTCGGCCAACAGCAAGAAGATCTTCAACGAATTTGAAAAGAAGATCTTGGCCACAACAACAAGATCTCGCAAATATCTTAACAACCGATGCAAGAGGATAAAAAGATCTTCCTAACGGATCTCACACAAAGATCTCGGATTTAAGGAAAATCTTTAACGGCCCTCTAGAGAGAAGTCTTCAACGACAATGATCTTAAACGGATCAGAAGATCTCGGAGCGTAAACTAAGGGTTTTAACGACAAAGATCTTTAACGGCACTTTCAAGGAGACGATCTTGAAGATGAAGATTCTCAACGTGCGTCAAAGAAAAGAAGTAGATGAAGAAGATTGAAGATCTTACAACGGCTACTTCATCTCAACCAAACACTGTTTTCAATGGAGAAAGAAGAACGTTACAACGGCTAGAAGAGTTCTCCACAGAAGACTATAAATGAAGATGCCGATTGAAGAGATCAATAACAAACTTACACGGAAACATCTAAGTCTTCAAGCGATCAAACATCTTCATTGCTTCCAAAAGTTTTTCTTCCTCTTAGCTTACAAAAGTTTACATCCCTAGAGTGAGAAAAACACTAGAGCTTCATTGGCATACCTATAGAGTGTTATACTCGAGTGTGAGTTACTCTGCGAAGTAACTAGGCTATTATTGCTAGGTTATAGTTGACTAGATCGTAACATTGAGGCTAGTGTGAGAGAAGAAGGGGATTTCTTCTAGGTTATATCTAGGACTCTTTGAGTACATAATAGATAGTTAGATCCGAGGGTAAAAAAACTCTAAGACGGAGACGTAGGATGCTAGAACTGAACTTCGTAAACATATCACCGTGTCGATCTTTAAATTCTGCATTTCATATCACGTATATTGTGACTAACGTTGCTTTGTAGGTTTGAAAGTCAAGGCCTTGGAATCCCTTTCAAAGCCATGAAAACTAGTTTTATCACTAGGCGCACATATCGACTTCAAGGCCTTGAAATTAGTTTGAAAGCCTTGATATAAGATATTGTAAAAAAGTTCTCATACTCTATTCAACCCCCCTTCTAGATTATTTATATCCTCATTCTTCACCTATATTTTTCTTTAATTGGTATAAAAGCTAGACTCACGTATATTGATTTAACTATTAGTGAGACTAATCATGAACTTTGTAGGTGATGGAGGATTCACTCAAGGAAGATCTACATCTGGACCACCACTCTTTTGTGGTAACAACGTCGCCCATTGGAGAGCACTAATGCAAATGGTTGTTATTGATCAGGACATGGAATATGGAGCATCATTCAAACTGGCCCTAAAATTCGAACCACCACGGTGGAAGGAGTCCAAGTCGAAAAGAAGGAAGCCGACTTTACTCAAACGGACTTGGATAATGTTTGAAAGAATTACAAGGTCATGGACCTGCTCTATTATGGATTGGATGCAAAATGAACTCAACCGTGTCTCGTCGTGCAAGAGTACAAAGGAAATATGGGACAAGTTAGTTGTCACGTACGAAGAAACAAGTCAAGTCAAAGAAACCAAGATAAGCATCTTCCACAAACAATACGAGTTATTCAGGATGAACTCAAATGAGTCAGTCAAGGAGATGTTCACACGGTTCACTGAGATTGTGAACAATCTTGATTCACTTGGAAAGGTCTTCATAAATGAAGAAAAAGTAAGGAAGATTCTAAGGAGCTTACCTAAAGCTAAGTAGGGACCAAAAGTGACAGCCGTTGAAGAAGCTCAAAATCTCACTACTCTACATCTAGACGACCTTCTTGGAAAGCTAATCACACATGAAATGGTTCTTAGTGAAGAAGATGGAGAGCTCCCATCAAACTCAAAGAATATGGCTCTAAGATCCAAGATGGACGACGTGCCATCAAAGATGAAGAAAGTGATGAGGATGAGGAAGATCCATTTGTCTTGATCTCAAGAGTTCTTGCAAGAATTCTTCAAATGAAGAAGCAATTCGCAAACAACAAAGAATATCCACGATCATCAAGACCTCGAGGTAAGTATTCTAACCCTAATAAGAAAACTAAAGTGTTAACTTGTTTTGAATGTGGTGAAGCAGATCATCTCGTAAAAGATTGTCCACAAAAGAAGAGGAACAACTTTAGGAAGAATGATCGAAAGAAGAAGGCTATGGTAGCATCGTTAAGTGACTCAGATTCTACCAATGAGTCAGAAGACGAAACAGAACAACCAAACTTGTGCTTAACGACCGATCATGAAGAGGATCCAAACTCCTATGTTGATGGTGTGGTAATTGCTATACTGTCGCAATCTAACCTTGAAGTCACACAATTCAATAAAGACATTATCATATGTGACAAAGAATATAGGGTAAGAATAAGTTCCTTAAGAGAAAAGCTTCTCAAACAAGAGAAACGACTTAGTGAAATGTCTTTGAAAATTGAAAATCTTAACACTGAAAAGTTAGACCTTGATGACAATATCAAGACCTTGGAATCGGAAAATGCGATTCTCAAGGGCAATCTCTCTTCTCTTCATCGAGACTATATCGATGTAGAGAAAGAGAAGGTTGATCTAATTGTGACGTGTCAAGACCAAAAGGTTGCACTTATTCAATTCACTCGTTCGAAAGCCAATCTCGAAAGGATGATGGGTGAGCAACAATCTTCTCTTAACAAAAATGGTATTGTTGTAAAAAGGGTCACGTAAAATCAACATGCCCATACAAAAGAAACGACCCTTACATCATTAGAAACACTTATCCTCTATGTCTAAGGAAACAAGTTAAACAAATATGGGTTCCTAAAGGTACTAGACCACCAAACATGATTGAACTTGAATATGTACTAAAATATGTCATTTGGTCTTCCCGGAAAGGTTGAAGTTTGTTGTTTTGCAGGATATCACCAAGGTTAAGGAGCATAAATGGATATTAGATAGTGGTTGCTCAAGACATATGAGTGGAAAAAGCTCACTGTTTTTAGATTTAAAGAAGCAATCATCTGGAACCATTACGCTTGGTGATAAAGGAAAGTTTAACATCACCATCTAACTTTATTGACGATATATATCTTGTTGACGGTTTAAAGTATAACTTGCTTAGCATCTCTGAAATATGTCATTTGTTTTGTGCAAAATAAGGTATTTCACACAACTTTTCAGCTCCTAGAACACCTCAACAAAACGGGGTTGTGGAACGTAAGAACCGCACCCTAGTGGACATGTCTAGAACTATGTTTTTAGAAAATAGTTTGCCAAAAAGTTTTTTGGCTGAAGCTGTTAACACGGCTAATTACATCTTGAATAGATGTTTAATGTGTCGTATTTTGAAATAGACTCCTTACGAACTCTTCTAGGGTCGAAAACCTAATATTTCCTATTGTAAACCCTTTGGATGTACATGCTTTGTCCATAATAATGGCAAAGACAACCTTGGTAAATTTAATGCATGTAGTGATGAAGCTATCTTAATTGGATATGCTTTAAATAACAAAACTTATCGTGTTTATAATAGACGTACTAAAATTGTTTAGGAAAGTATTCATGTTATATTTGATGAAAGCAATGATGGTACTTTGAGTGAAAGTTTTGCAGATTTGAATCTTAATCAACATGAAGATCATATTTTTGATGGTGAAGAAGATCCTAAAGCTCAAGGAAAGAATATGCAAGAACATATTCAATATACCGGAGAACAATCTCAAGACCTTGAAACGCATCTTCAAGACATTGAAACGACAAATGACGCTGCCAAAAGTCAGTTTCAAGGTCTTGAAACCCAACTTCAAGGCCTTGATATAGGATCCAAAGTCGATACTCCAGCGGTACCTGAATCTAGTCGAGCAAATGAGCCACAATCTTCAAGATCTGTTCCAACCTTCAAAAGGAGAAAGTTTCAACATTCTTCATACCATCCACTAGAGAACGTGATCTTAGATCCAAAAGCAGGAGTTCAAACCTGATCTAGAAGTTAACAACGTGTGTGCTTTTTCGGCGTTCGTGTCTCTTGTAGAGCCCAATAACTATGCGCAAGCACTTCAAAAACCTGGTTGGATCATGGCCATGTAAAATGTGCTGAATGAATTCGAGAGAAACAAAGGCTAGAACCTCATGTCAAGACCTAAGCAACAATCCGTCATTGGCACAAAATGGGTATTTCGAAACAAGTTGGATGAAAATGGCAAGGTCATTCGAGATAAAGCACGAGTTGTAGCTCAAGACTATATCAAGAAGAAGGTATTGATTATGGGGAGACTTTTGCTCCGGTTGCCAGGTTAGAAGCCATACATATGCTACTTGTTTTGCATCCTTCATGAACATAAAGCTTTTCCAAATGGATGTTAAATGTGCTTTTCTAAATGGCTTCGTAGAAAAAGAAGTCTACGTTGCTCAAACCTCTTGGTTTTGAAAACGATGAATTTCCGGATCATGTTTTTAAATTGGACAAATCTCTTTATGGTCTTAAGCAAGCTCCTCGAGCTTGATATGAAAGATTTTCCAAGTATCTCCTTGAAAACGATTTCAAAAGAGGTTTGGTTGACAAAACTTTGTTTGTCAAAACCAGAGGCAACAATTTATTAGTATTTTAAATCTATGTTGATGATATGTTATTTCGTGCTACTAATGATTCTTTATGCAAGGAATTTTCAAATATTATGTGTAGGGAATTCGAGATGAGCTTAATGGAAGAGTTCAATTTCTTTTGTGGACTTCAAGTCACACAAGCAAAGAAAGGAATTTTCTTTATTCAAAGCAAGTATACCAAGTCCTTGCTAAAGAAATATAAAATGGATCAAGCCAAGGTAGAAAAAACTCCTATGAGTTTCCACACTTTCACTTGATCAAGACAAGGATGGTAAAAGTGTTGTACAAAAGGAGTATCGAGGTATGATCGGTTCTTTGTTATATCTAACCACTAGTCGCCTTGACATTATGTTTAGTGTGTGCATGTGTGCAAGATTTCAAGCTGATCCTAAAGAGTCACACTTGATAGCTGTGAAAAAGATACTCCGGTATCTCAATGGCACTAAGGACTTAGGGTTATGGTATCCACGTCAAAACTCGTTTCACCTCGCTGGCTATTTCGATGTAGACTTTGTAGACTTTGTAGGCTTTAAGGTCGATAGAAAGAGTACTTTTGGATGTTGCCAATTCTTATGGTCATCCCTAATCACTTGGCACACCAAGAAGAAAAATTTTGTTGCCCTATCCACAGCTGAAGCCGAATACATAGTTGTAGGAGCTTGTTGTTCACAAATTCTATGCATAACTCAACAACTTTGTGATCTTGGTTTTGATCTCAAAGGTATATACCTATTAAATGTGATAATACTAGTGCTATTTCGATTACTAAAAATTTTGTCCAACATTCATGAACAAAGCATATCGATGTAAGGTATCACTTCATACGTGATCATGTTGAGAAATGTGATGTTTCGATATCTTTTATCTAGACTAACTTGCAGCTTGCAAATATATTTACTAAGCCTCTACCTGAAGATCGATTCAATTTTATTAGATTTGAACTTGGTATGTTGAACAAGGAAGCATTAATTTAGGGGGAGTAAATCGTTTTACTTCTTTCTTATAGTGGAGCCCAAATTTTCATTTCAAGGCCTTGAAATGCAATCCAAGGTCTTGAAACGGATTTCAAGGGCTATATTGAATATCACAGATCGGTTTAGTGGTTATTATCTTTTTAGATAATTGATCATTAAATTATTTTAAAGAAGGACTTTTAAAATGATTTCAAAAAATTTTGTTTTCAAATTCAACTCTTTTTAAAAAGTGGTTGTGATCTATTAGGATAGCATGCAAACCAATTTCGGTTTTCAAGGTCTTGATTCTCTCAAGATCTTGATAAGCCATAAATTGATTTGACATACCTTCTTTAAATACAATGATTCCTCCTTTATCAAGATCCTTCTTCAACGTTTTACAACACCCACCTACTTTACTCTTTCTCTTCCAAATTCAAAAATTCTCTCTTGCTCTCACAAACACATCCATGGCTCCAAAGAGAAACACAAAGAGAACCATGATCCGTCTTGCTTCAACTCATAGGGCAAACACAACCCGCATATCCTCTGGTTCAAAAGAACAACAACGTCTAGAGGATGTTGAGATTTCACCGCACATCGGGCTACCAATCACCTGGTTCATCGACTTCAAAGCCACAAGAACATGGCTGAAGGGATTTCATAATCGCCCCTTGTGCATGTGCGATTTGGTTGACATTAAGTTCCTTGAAACGCTTCAACTTCCATGTGTCTCGATGCTCAAAAATTGCTCCATCTGGAACATCCTTAACCTAGGAGACACCGCGTTCACCAGACTCACAAGGTCGTTTATGTCAACCTCTCCGCCAAAAGGGAAAAAGGAACCCTCACCCTCGAGACAATGGTTAAAGGTACACTAATTTCTCTCACCCCTACTATATTGAGTGAAATTTTAGGGCTTCCTACAAATCTTTCTCTCTAACATCCATCCCGATCTGAGAGTGGTAGAGTTGCAAAGGAGCAATTTCTGGTCCCGAATTCAAAATCCCGCCAGCTGACTCATACATCCCTAACCCTAGATGCCAAAATCATTTGGACTGTTTTGGTTAGGTGTGTAATTCCTCGAGCTAAATTAAGGGAGTTATTGACTGATTAGACTCTGGAGCTGATCTATGTGATTATGACTGGATTGGATGTTGACATGTCTAACCTTATCCTGAACCACATGGTCCACATAATAAACTCCACCCCGAGCCATTCTCTTATCCTATGGGAACCTTCTGCCTAAGATTTTTTCTCACTTTTCCATCAACACATCTACTGATGATCAACAATTGTCGACTAGAAGACTTGATAAGCAGTATTTGGAGAGATTAGGGGTAGAAAAGACTCTTGCTGGAGCTTGGACATTGAAAGGCAAGGTTGTTGCTATGACTCCATCCCCCACTGTTCCCTCGGCTCCTTCCGTTTCAGAAACCTGACTAGATAGTTTTGAACTAGAATTGGAATGTCTAAATAGAGAAATGTCCGACATTCAATTGGATATGATGAAAAGAACGGATGCGAGCCATGATGTTATGTCGGTGATGCATGCGAAGATTAACCATATGTACCTCCTGAACCATCTTACCCTTAGCATCACTGGCAAAATCATGCCCCTGATTGAAGATGCTGCATAGCACACTCAGGAAAAGGTGGAGAATGTGTTCATGAATTGCAAACGCAGTGTGCAGAATAAACACATTCTCTACACCACGCATGTCATTGTTCTAACCAGTGAGGAATATGCCGTGGTCAAGGAGTATCGGCTTGTTGAGAGGAAAAGGCGTTTAGAGGGCTAACATCAAGGACATGAGCAAAAGATCTGCTGAATAAAGATGGAGGAAGAAGTTTAATGAGGTTAACCAGGAGTGAATTTCAAAGTCTTGAATCCTTGAAATAGATGTCAAGGCCTTGACATGGATTTCAAAGCCTCCTTGGTTTTGATTTCAAGGCCTTGAAAACCGTTTATGGGACTTGCTTTAAAACTCTGTTTTTTGGTTTTTGAAAATACTCCCATGGGTCTACCCTTCCTAACAGACCAGCCTATAAGATGAACCCTAAGGAGAGTCAAGAGATCCAAACCCAAGTCCAAGACCTCCTAGATAAGGGATATGTTGGAGAAAGTCTTAGCCCTTGCGCCGTTCCTGTCCTATTAGTGCCTAAGAAGGACAACACTTGCAGAAATGTGTGTTGATTGGAGGGCTATCAACAACATAACCATTAAGTACCGCCACCCTATTCCCCGCCTTGATGACATGCTTGATGAGCTCCATGGCGCCACTACATTCAGCAAGATAGACCTTCGGAGTGGCTACCATCAGATCCGAATGAAGGAGGGGGACGAGTGGAAGACAACCTTCAAGACTAAATTTGGGTTGTATGAATGGCTTGTTATGCCATTTGGGTTAACCAATGCTCCATCTACTTTTATGCGTTTAATGAACCATGTGTTAAGACAATTCATAGGGAGATTTATTGTAGTGTATTTTGATGATATCTTAATCTATAGCAGGTCCCTAGAGGAGCATGAAGAACATCTAAGGGAAGTTGTTTCTACCCTTAGGGCTGAACACTTGTATGCCAACCTGAAGAAATGTAGCTTTTGCACTAAGTAAGTTATATTTCTTGGTTTTGTAGTGACTGCACAAGGTCTACAAGTGGACGAGGAGAAGATTAGACCTATTCGAGATTGACTAACACCTACATCCATTAGCCATGTAAGGAGCTTCCATGGGCTTGCAAGTTTCTATAGGCGCTTTGTGAGAGACTTCAGTACCATTGCTGCACCCTTGACGAAGATTTGCAAGAAACATGCACCATTTGTGTGGGAAGCAGCTCAAGAACGTGCTTTCAACAAGCTGAAGTTGGTTCTCACCGAGGCACCCTTACTAGCTCTTCCTAACTTCACTAGGCCTTTCGAAGTGGAGTGTGATGCATCAGGAATTGGCATAGGAGGTGTGCTTATGCAAGAAGGTAAGACTATTGCCTTTTTCAATCAAAAGCTTAAAGGAGCATGTCTTAACTATACGTATGATAAAGAGTTGTATGCATTATTTAGAGTACTTAAGACATGGCAACACTACTTGTGGCCTAGAGAGTTTATTTTGTATACTGATAATGAATCTTTGAAACATTTTCGAAGTCAAGATAAACTAGATAGGAGGCATCGTAGATGGATGAAATTTATTGAGACTTTTCCCTATGTTATCAAGTATAAAAAGGGAAAAGAAAATGTAGTTGTGGATGCTCTTTCTAGGAGGCATACATTGCTAACTACATTGGATGCTAGGGTTGATGTAGGACCATCACATGGAAGCTATCAAGGTCCCATTACTAGAGCAAGAGCTAAGGAGATCCAAGAAGCTACGTCAAGGGAAGTGCTATTGCTTGGCACAATGCGTGAACTATTTAATTGCCATACCTCATGTGTTAATCTTTTGATGAATACAAGAGCAAGCAAGCAAAGGGAGGAGATGTTGCTCACGTACAAAGCAGTCCAAGAGGAGGCTGTTGATCACGTCCAAAGAAGCCAAGAGGGGAGGCTGTTGTTCACGTCTAATGCAGACCAAGAGGAGAAGCTGTTGATTACGTACAAAGCAGTCCAAGAGAAGGAGCTGTTGATCACGTCCAAAGCAGCCCAAGAGGGGAGGCAAGCAAACACGTCCAAGGCAGTCCAAGAGGGTAGGTTGTTGCTCATGTCCAATGCAGCCCAAGAGGATAGCAAGCTGATCACGTTCCAGGAGGCCCAAGAGAGTAACAAGTCAGCTCATTCGGATCATCATTTGGGCTCTTAAAACACAGCCAAATCACTCATGGATCTGTTGAACAATTCAGCCAATTCGGATAGCCCAATCTGCTCTTAAAAAAACGTCCAGCACACTCAGCACACTCCTAGGATTAGTTTGAATAAGTCAGCCTATTTTTAAGCTGAATTAGTTGTTTGTTAGGTTGTTAGCTACATTAGAGGAAGCTCTCTTATTACCACCTTCCCACTAATGTTTTAATTTTCTTTTCTTTATTTTTTTCTAGATAAAAGAGTCTATATAGATAGCCTCTTTAGCTGCAGATTAGTTACGTTATTCGCAATTGCTTAGTATTACATTTGTAATCATTTCTCAAAATCAATCAAAGGTTGGCATTGCTGTTGTTGCTTGGCTGAGCTTGTTTGTGTCAACCGCCTTCGGATTGGTGCTTCGAGCCTTCACGAGTCCCTCTTTGTGCTAGTCCAGCCGGAACTAGTGTAAAGTTGTATTGGAGGCGGGTCTAGAGTATTCACGATTGGGGTTTTGGCTCTTCGGCCTTGGTTCCTTCGTTGACTCTCTTTGGTTCTTCTCTCACCCTCCTGCGCCATTCACCATCTTCGTTTCATTCCGCATTCTGAATTCGTTTCATTCAGCCGGATTCGAGATCATTGTGCCTAGATCGCCTCAATCACGGATCATCCCGTATCAGTTGGTATCAGAGCTCAGTTGGTACAATTGATCACTCCTTTCTTCTTTGTTAACCTATTGCTTATCCAATTGAGGTTTAACTTGTGCTTGAAGTGTTCAAAGGCAAAAGCCAAGGGTTCTTAGTGCCGGACAACATCTTGAGGAGAGGTAAACACAAAACGAAAACAAAACAAAAAGAGAGCTCAAACGCTGCATACACAATTCGGTAACCTGCTCTCCTAATTAGTTTCAGGTTACCTTCTCTCCCTCAAATCTTTGGCAAAGTCTAAGAGATCTTTCAAAAAAAAAAAACACATACAAAAAACGGCTGGCCCTTATTAATCTACATCAAGCACAAGTAAACTCTTACAAATAGCTCAAAACGTCATTCTAAACACATTCACCGTACCTACACCAACCCAACGGTCAATACTCCAATTAGGGGTGTCTTGATCCATCTCCGACACTAACATTCAGTTTCAGCAGTTCTAGTTTCAAAGGGTTGCTAAGAAGGTTCGGAAATCGCGATCTTAAGGTGTTGGATCCTTACAACTCGAGCCACCAGCTAGGCAATACCAACGAGAGTGTGAGCGATACACAAGTGAGATCTTTGATTTTCTAACCTAACCGGTTCTTTGTTTGTTACTTGAGCATGTCCAGGTCCCTAAGTCCCAACAAGTCGAGTAGCGAGACCGTCACGCCTGAGATGATCAGTCTATTGAAACAATTGTCCGATTCCGTAGCTAACCTATCCAAACGAGTGGAGTCTATGGAAGCACGAACACCACCAGCCGGGACACCACCTTTGAGAACCAACTATGAGTTTGGCGGTCCTTCACGTGTTACTAGAGAGCCGGGTCATCCGGATCAAGGTAATTTACATTCCAACGAACCCCCTAATGCTTCTAACATGCCACCCTTTGTTGATAACTTTCAGCGACGGAATGAAGCTCATTTTGAGGACCACACGTGGGAGGGTTACAATCGGCCATTCCAGCAGCCAAGGCAAGGACGAGATAACTTTCGGCCCTATCAGGAGCAAGACGGACTCGGAAAAGTCAAAATCAAAATTCCCGTCTTTGAAGGAAAGTGTGATCCCGACGTCTACACGGAGTGGGAAACTAAAGTTGAGCAAATCTGGTTGTGTCACAACTTTAGCGAGCCTAGGAAGGTTCAGCTAGCCGCTCTCGAGTTCCAAGGCTATGCTTTGGTATGGTGGGATCACGTAGTCAAAGAAAGAGTTCGAACATTGGATCCTCAAATCACCACATGGGTGCATATGAAGGCACTAATGAGGGCTAGGTTCGTCCCACCTCACTATACCCGAGAGCTTCGACAACGGCTGGAAATTTTGAGACAAGGCTCTCTTAGCGCTGAGGAAGCTTATACGAATATGCAAGTTGCTATGGTGAAGGCCAACGTTCTAGAAGATGAAGAAAACACTATGGCAAGGTACCTTCGTATTCTGAATTCTAATTTGGCTAATGAGGTTGATATGTATCCATACAGCACCATGGAGCAATTACTACACTTGGCCATCAAGGTGGAAAAGAAGACTAAGGTGCGAAACCGGGAATACAAACCACCCCATGGAACGCCCAACGCTTGGAAAGCACAAGGGAGCCGGCTGCTGCCTAACAACAGCAAGGAGCAAGGAGGCCGGAAGGAAGAGAGAAAATCGGCACCTATGGGCCAAGAAGGGCAAAGAAGGTCTTCTACACCGTCCACTACACCACGATCCTTGAATGAGCCTTCAAGTGATCATCGAGGGAGTACTCCTATCTCTAACTCTAGAACTAGGGACATTGTGTGTTTTAAATGCCAAGGTAGAGGTCATATGAGTAGAGAATGTCCTAATAGACGCACTTTGATCATAAACCATCTAGGAGAATATGAGAGTGAGGATGATGTGGAATTAGATGATGAAAATGCATTAATTGATGACAATGAACAAAATGAGCATGATGATTGCATTGAGTATGAACAAGGTGAATCTTTGATAGCTAGGAGAACTTTGCATGTCCAATTAGCACCTTGTGAGGATAACCAACGTGAAAATCTGTTTCATACTAGGTGTAGTATTAAAGGCAAAGTGTGTAATGTGATAATTGATGGAGGAAGTTGTTGCAACATAGCTAGCACTGAAATGGTAAACAAATTACAACTTCTTACATTTTATCACCCTAGGCCATATAAACTACATTGGATGAATGAGTGTGGAGAACTTAAGGTCAATAAGCAAACTAAGGTCAATATAACATTAGGATCATATGAGGATGTTATTACATGTGATGTTGTGCCTATGAATGCTTGTCACTTGCTACTTGGCCGTCCATGGCAATATGATAGGAAAGTTGTTCATGATGGGTTTTCTAACAAATATAGCTTTGAGTATAAAGGTAAAACTTTAACACTTAAACCTATTACACCTTTACAAATAGCCGAGTACTATGAGAACAAGAGGGTAGAGCAAGGAACCCCTCCACAGCCTAAGATCACACGGCCTAAGAGTAAAGAGAACAAAACTCATCAAACATTGTTAGTACAACCAACAAGTAGCTATCTTGAGTCTATGCTTTTATTGATGTGCTAATGATGAGTTTGTGTAAATCTCTAGTAAAGGTGCCTCATGACTCTACGATTCCACTTCCTAGTGCTATTCAGGGGCTGTTAGACGAGTTTAGGGACGTTTTTCCTGAGGAGATTCCAGCCGGCTTGCCGCCCATTAGGGGCATTGAACACCAAATAGATTTAATACCCGGAGCCACTCTTCCCAATAGGCCCGCCTATAGGATGAACCCTACGGAAGCCCAGGAAATTCAGAACCAAGTTCAAGCCTTGCTAGATAAGGGGTATGTGCGGGAAAGCCTTAGTCCTTGTGCCGTTCCCGTCCTGCTAGTACCCAAGAAGGATAATACTTGAAGAATGTGTATTGATTGTAGAGCAATCAATAACATTACTATCAAGTATAGACACCCGATTCCCCGTTTAGATGATATGCTTGATGAGTTACATGGAGCTACCATTTTCACTAAGATTGACCTTAGGAGTGGCTATCATCAAATTAGAATGAGGGAAGGGGATGAATGGAAAACAGCTTTTAAAACCAAATTTGGACTCTATGAGTGGCTAGTAATGCCTTTTGACTTAACTAACGCTCCTAGTACTTTCATGAGATTAATGAATCATATTTTGAGACCTTATATTGGTTTATTTGTTGTAGTCTACTTTGATGACATTCTTACCTATAGTAAGACTTTAAAAGAGCATGAAAATCATTTGAAAGATGTGCTTGCTACATTGCGTATAGAATACTTGTATGCTAATATTCAAAAGTGTGATTTCTATACTAACCGAGTGATTTTTCTTGGTTTTGTAGTAAGTGCCAATGGTTTGCAAGTGGATGAGGACAAGGTGAAGGCAATCAATGAATAGCCCGTTCCTATGTCGGTTGGTGACGTGAGGAGTTTCCATGGCCTAGCTACATTCTATAGAAGGTTTGTGAGAGATTTTAGCACCATTGCAGCACCACTCACGGCTTTGACCAAAAAGAAAGTTCCTTTTGAGTGGAATGAACCGCAGCAAAGAGCTTTTGAAGAGCTCAAGAGACGCCTCACCCATGCACCACTACTCGCTCTACCGGACTTCACTAAACCCTTTGAGGTTGAATGCGACGCATCCGGTATTGGTATTGGCGGCGTCCTTATGCAAGAAGGTAAGCCTCTAGCTTTCTTTAGTGAAAAATTGAAGGGTGCATGCTTAAACTATTCCGCTTATGACAAAGAATTGTATGCCTTGTTTAGAGTACTCAAAACATGGCAACATTAACTTTGGCCTCAAGAGTTTGTTTTGAAAACCGATCATGATTCACTTAGACACTTTAGGAGCCAAGATAAGCTAGATAGACGGCATGGTAGGTGGATGGAGTTCATCGAAACCTTTCCTTACATTATCAAGTATAAGAAAGGAAAGGATAATGTCGTAGCGGATGCATTGTCTAGGAGATACACCTTAATCACCACCTTGGATTCTAGGATGTTAGGTTTTACTTACATTAAGGAATTATATGTGGATGATGCTGAATTTGGGAAGATATTTCATAGATGCACTACTCAAGGCCCTTATAATAAGTATTTTGTGTTTGAAGGTTTCTTGTTTAAAGTGGATAAGATTTGCATACCTAGATGTTCCCTTAGGATCTTATTAGTGGAAGAAGCTCATAAAGGAGGTTTAATGGGGCATTTTGGGAGGGACAAAACTTATCACATGTTGCAAACTCACTTTTATTGGCCTCATATGTTAAGGGATGTAGAACACATGCTGAAAAGGTGCATTGAATGTCTTAAGGCCAAAGCTAGGGTACAACCCCACGGGCTGTATACACCCTTACTGACGCCTAATGGCCCTTGGGAGGACATAAGTATGGATTTCATTGTTGGACAACCTAGGACTAAGAAAGGAAGAGATTCCATTTTTGTGGTAGTAGATAGATTCTCTAAAATGGCACATTTTATTCCATGTCATAAAACTGATGATGCATATAATGTTGCTAATCTTTTCTTTAAGGAAATAGTGAGATTGCATGGAATACCTAAAACTATTGTTAGTGATAGGGATGTCAAGTTTTTGAGTTTCTTTTGGAAGACACTTTGGGGAAAAATGGGTACTAGATTACTATTCTCGACCTCTAGTCATCCCCAAACAGATGGGCAAACAGAAGTCACCAATAGGACCCTAACGACCCTCCTTAGAACCACGTTGAAAGATAACTTAAAAGAATGGGAAGACATGTTACCACATATTTAGTTTGCTTATAATCGCACCATGCATTCTTCCACTTCGTTATCACCTTTCAAATGTGTTTATGGATTTAACCCTTTAACTCATTTGGACTTATTACCGATTCCTCGAAAGGATCGAGTAGCTTTTGATACTTTGGAACAGGTGGACTACATTAAGGAACTTCATGTTAAGACCAAAGCTGCACTTGATAAGAAGGGCGTTGAAACTGCAGCTCGGAACAACAAAGGACGTCGGAAGATGGTTTTCCAACCCGGCGACTTAGTTTGGCTACATCTAAGGAAAGAGCGGTTTCCGACAAAACGCCATTCCAAGCTAGCGCCACGGGGTGATGGACCATTCAAAGTCTTGCACCGGATTAACGACAATGCTTATGTGTTGGACTTACCGGAAGAGTATGGAGTTAGTACCACTTTTAATGTAGGTGATTTGAGCCCCTATAAAGGAGATTCGGAACAAGATGAAAATTCGGGGTCGAATTCTTTCCAAGAAGGAGTGGATGATGTAGGACCATCACATGGAAGCTATCAAGGTCCCATTACTAGAGCAAGAGCTAAGGAGATCCAAGAAGCTACGTCAAGGGAAGTGCTATTGCTTGGCACAATGCGTGAACTATTTAATTGCCATACCTCATGTGTTTTGATGAATGCAGGAGCAAGCAAGCAAAGGGAGGAGATGTTGCTCACGTACAAAGCAGTCCAAGAGGAGGCTGTTGATCACGTCCAAAGAAGCCAAGAGGGGAGGCTGTTATTCACGTCTAATGCAGACCAAGAGGAGAAGTTGTTGATTACGTCCAAAGCAGTCCAAGAGAAGGAGTTGTTGATCACGTCCAAAGCAGCCCAAGAGGGGAGGCAAGCAAACACGTCCAAGGCAGTCCAAGAGGGTAGGTTGTTGCTCATGTCCAATGCAGCCCAAGAGGATAGCAAGCTGATCACGTTCCAGGAGGCCCAAGAGAGTAACAAGTCAGCTCATTCGGATCATCATTTGGGCTCTTAAAACACAGCCAAATCACTCATGGATCTGTTGAACAATTCAGCCCATTCGGATAGCCCAATCTGCTCTTAAAAAACGTCCAGCACACTCAGCACACTCCTAGGATTAGTTTGAATAAGTCAGCCTATTTTTAAGCTGAATTAGTTGTTTGTTAGGTTGTTAGCTACATTAGAGGAAGCTCTCTTATTACCACCTTCCCACTAATGTTTTAATTTTCTTTTCTTTATTTTGTCTAGATAAAAGAGTCTATATAGATAGCCTCTTTAGCTGCAGATTAGTTACGTTATTCCCAATTGCAGAATTACATTTGTAATCATTTCTCAAAATCAATCAAAGAACAAGAGAGTTTTTGGTTGGCATTGCTGTTGTTGCTTGGCTGAGCTTGTTTGTGTCAACTGCCTTCGGATTGGTGCTTCGAGCCTTCACGAGTCCCTCTTTGTGCTAGTCGAGCCGGAGCTAGTGTAAAGTTGTATTGGAGACGGGTCTAGAGCATTCACGATTGGGGTTTTGGCTCTTCAGCCTTGGTTCCTTCGTTGACTCTCTTTGGTTCTTCTCTCACCCTCCTGCGCCATTCACCATCTTTGTTTCATTCCGCATTCTGAATTCGTTTCATTCAGCCGGATTCGAGATCATTGTGCCTAGATCGCCTCAATCACGGATCATCCCATATCAAGGGTGTTAGGATTTGTTTACATTAAGGTGCTCTATGAATCTGATCTTGACTTTGGAGAAACATATAAGCTTTGTGTGCAAAAATGTTCCTTAGATTAATTCTATTTGTTTGTGGGATTTCTGTTTCGAGTGGATAAGGTGTGCATACCTAAGTGTTCCCTTCGTTTGTTGTTAGTGGAAGAAGCCCATAAAGGAGGTTTAATGGGTCATTTTGGGAGGGATAAGACTTATGCTATGCTGCAAACACATTTTTATTGACCACATATGCTTAGGGATGTTGAAAATGTGCTTAAATGGTGTTTAGAGTGACTTAGAGCTAAATCGAAAGTGAAGCCTCATTGATTGTATACACCTTTGCCAATCCCCACATCCCCTTGGGAAGACATTAGCATGGATTTCATAGTGGGATTGCCTAGGACTAGAAGAGGTAGGGATTCGATATTTTTGGTTGTAGATCGAGTCTCTAAGATGGCTCACTTTATTTCTTGTCACAAAACTGATGATGCAGCCAATTTAGCTAATTTGTTCTTTTGGAAAGTAGTTAGGTTACATGGTATTTCAAGGACAATAGTGAGTGATAGGAATGTTAAGTTCTTGAGTTACTTTTGGAAAACTCTTTGGTGAAAGCTAGGAACTAAGTTGTTATTTTCTACATCAAGCCACCCCCAAACTGATGGGCAAACGGAATTAACTCATAGGACCCTAACAACACTTCTAAGGGCTGTCATCAAGAAGAATTTGAGAGAATGGGAAGATGTCTTGCCACATGTTGAATTTGCCTATAATAGAGTCGTCCACTCATCTACTTCCATCTCTCCCTTTGAGTGTGTTTATGGTTTTAATCCACTAACCCCTTTTGATCTTACACCGTTACCTAAGAAGGAGAGAGTGGATTTCCGTGCTAAAACGCAGGTTGAACACATCTACATAGTAGGACAAAGGTCAAACTCGAGGAGAAAGGCAAATACAACTCAGAAAAGGCGAATCAAGGATGCAAGAAGATTATATTTGAACCTGATGACCTTGTATGGCTACATTTGAGGAAGGAGAGGTTTCAACAGCTTCGGAAATCCTACCTCTCCCCAAGAGGAAATGGGCCATTCAAGGTGTTACACAAGGCAGGTGACAACGCCTATGTGCTTGACTTGCCGGATGATTATGCTTGTGATCCCACATTCAATGTGAGGGATCTAAGTCCTTTTCCGCTCCTAGATGGTGATCAAGGCAATTCGAGGTCGAATTCTTCCAAAGAAGGGGAGAATGATGAAGGATCATCTGAGCTAACTCCATCTTCACCACCTCAAGGGACACTAACAAGAGCACAAGCTAAAAGTCAAGCTGAGATGGATGCTCTTGTCCTAAACATGGTCCATGAAGCTCAACCAAGTCCACCTTCATCAAGTCTAAGGACCATCTTGTGGATCAGCCACGAACACATCCCAGCCAAGATGATTAATGGAGCTTAAATTGTATTTCTAGTTGATGGGAAGGCCTTGGGACGCATTTCAAAGGACAGACGGAGGCCTTGAAATCAGATACAAGGGGCTTCACGTGTGTGCATGTGCATGGCTGGAACATTCATTTAAGTATGTGGACGTGAGAGGCTGAATAGGAGAGTTTAATTAGGCCCAATTGTGTTCCATGTTTGTTGGGCTTTATTTAACTATCTCTCATTGTAATTATTGTAATTAGTTTCTTTTTTCTGTGTTAGAAGAAAAGGCCTAGGATGTATATAAAGCCTTTTTTCTCTTCTTTTGTGGTTAGACACGTTTTATAAAAGTTTTGCTGAGAGCATTTCAGAATTGAATCCAAGAGAATTCAATCATTCTTGTGTCGTGAGTTTGTGTGTGTGATCTAGCTTTCTCGTTCTTGTGTATGTCAATCTCCTTCGGGATTGGTGTTGCAAGTCTAACAAGGCACCCTCTTTGTGCTCTCGATTCTCAGATCGATTGTGTGGAGTTGTAATAAGCGGGGTCGAATTGTCACTGGTTTGGTTCTTGGATCTCGAATCCAAGGGTTCTATCATTGTTCCTTTCGGTTCTTCTTGTCCCTTTCTGTTTTCTGATTTTCATTGTTGTCCATGTTTGTTAATTTTGTATATTCTTCATTCTTCAAAACAGGTTGTTCATCTAGATCCGTTCTTCGCGGCTAATCCCCGCATCAGAAAACCTAAGTCGGAACCTTTTTCCCAAACCGTTTTCAGGCTTCAAGGAGGGTTTTCCGGTTTCGTGTTGGTTGTTTTCAGGTTTCGGTGTTTCAGGTTTTAGCGGTTTTAGGTTTTCGGTTTCCTCTTTCAGGTTTATGGTTTCCGTTCGGGTTGTTCGGTGATCAAGTTTTAAGGTTTCCAGTTTCAAGTTTTAGAGTTCGGATTTAAGGTTTCATGTTTTAGGGGTTCAGTGTTTTTGGTTTCGTGGTTTAGTTTTCCTATATCAGGTTTCAAGTTTCAAATTTCCAGGTTTAGATTTCAAATTTTAAGGTTTCAACTTTCAGATGTCAGTGGTTTTAGGTTTCTGATTTCCAGTTGCTAGTTCGGGTTATTGGGCGGTTCGGTGTTCAAAGACAAAGTGCGCATTATTATAATTAATCTTTGAAACAAATTTCAATAGCGTTCGATTTCACAATAAAAGTCGGAGCATCGGTGTTCGAAATCATATTCGAATACAATCAGTTCAAACATCTTTTTTACGAAATAGAATCGGTGTAAAATACGACACAGAATTCAAAAATCAAGGAAGATTAGACAACAAAACCTCTCAAACCTAGCAAGGCGCATAAGCAAAGCTCTTCGCCAAAGGCGAATAGAAGTTTCAAAACAGCTTAAGCTCTTCAGCAAAACGAAAGCTCATAGGCGGTTGTGAAACTTCCAAAATGAAAATACCAAATCGATTTTCTACAAAAGTTGGACAAGAGTATCAGAGAACAAGGAAGAATTAGACAACAAAACCTCTAAAGCTTGACGAGGCTTTCGGCTCTTCGGCAAAGGCGAAAGTTGAAACCTCTCAAAGCCAATCAATTCATCATCATCAATCTCATATCCAAAAAATTCTAATCTGTTTTATGTAAGATTAAAGCGAATAACAAAGCTAAAACATTTCCAAAACAAAAGTAATGGACTAAATTTCTACAAATCATTGGACAATGATGAATTAGACAACAAAATCACACAAGCATGACAACCAAAATCGGAACTTGTCACCCGAAATGGTTTAAGGTTTGAAGGTGGGTTTCCGGTTTCATGTTACATGTTTCAATGATTTTATGTTTTTGGTTTCCGGTTTTAGGTTTATGATTTCCGGTTTGGGTTTTTGGGCGGTTCGGTCATCAAGTTTTTGGAGTTATGGTTTCCAATTTCCCGTTTCAGGTTTTGGGGTTCGGGTTTCAGGGTTTCATGGTTTCAGGGTTCACGTATTTGGTTTCCAGTTTCCTGTTTCAGGTTTTAGGTTTCAGCGATTTTAGGTTTCTTGTTTCTGTTTTATGGTTTCCGGTTCTGGTTATTGGGTGGTTCGGTGATCAAACACAAAATGTACATTCTCAATTCATCTTTGAAAATCCAAATGTCAACAGTGTTCGATTTTGCAATAAAAGTCGGACCAACAGTGTTAGAAATGATATTCAAATACAAAAAATGGTCAAATGACTTGTTATAAACAATAAATCACTGTAAAATTATGACAAAGGCTTCCAAAAATCCAAGGAAGATTAGATAACAAAACCACTCAAGCCTGGCAAGACGAAGAGGCGAAGCTCTTCGGCAAAGGCGAAAGGAAGAATCAAAACAGCTTAAGCTCTTTGGCAAAGACGAAAGCTCTTAGGCTGTTTTGAACCTTCCAAAGTGAAAATAATGGACTGATTTTCTACAAATGTTGGACAAGGTATTGATGAGGGACCATCATCAACAACCCCTACGAGTCCTACAATACAAGGGCCAATCACTAGATCAAGGGCAAGAGCAATTCAAGAGGAGGTGTCCAACTTGTTGGTGTCCTTAGCTCCTAAGGAGACCATTGATGATCCATTTCTAACTGAGGCTTCCTTAGTCACGTTAATGACGATTCCCGATGACTTGGACGTGGAAGGGAGACCATGCACACGTGATTTGGAGCCATGCAAGAGCAAAGAAGAGACACTTGTTCCGGAATTGCAAGAAATGGAAGATTGAGGCTTTTGGAGCTTCTTTTGTATTTTATATCATCTTTTGGTATTAAATGAAAGACTTTTTATAACCTTTAGGTTCAAAACATTTTAAGGGTTATTTTTATTTGTTTTATTGTCTTTTCGACAAATGTTATTCTTTTTTTTTTAGATAGGAGGCTTTCTAGGAATATAAAAAGCCTCCCTTAGCTTCTTTCCCGATTAATTAGATTTTAGCAAAACTTGATTAACCGTCTCTTTGAGAGCTTTTGTTCATATTCAGAAAATTCAATCAATAAAGTGAGCCAATTGATTGAATCGTTGTGAATCCCTGCTAGATTGTTCTTGTGTGTGTTAATCTCTTTAGAGATTGGTGCTACTAGTCAATACTAGTCCCTCCTTGTGCTTGTCTCCATTGAAGGCTTGTGTAAGGTTATAGAAGAAAGGGTTGAAGGCATCATCTTGCTTGGGTTTTGATCAATCTAATCAAGGTTCTTGTAAGGGAGTCTTTTGGTTCTTTTGGATCTACTTCTACCATACATCCTACGTCCCCTTTCATCCTCTTTTCTTCCATCTTTCCATCGTCATTTTCTTGTTCTAACAATCTGAATTTTGTGCCATTGGTCAAGGAAAAACATCATTGTTGGTTTCAAGGATTCCCAATCTAGATCTAGTCATTCGCGGCCCCAACCCGCATCAAAGTGGTATCAGAGCTAGTTGGTTCCGAGTCCGGAATCAGCCATCACCATTGACGGTTTGAGTATCTTCTTTGAGTCTTTTCTTTGTTTGAGTCATTTGCTTCATCTTAAGAGTCTATTTGAGTCTAAATTGCTTTGTTTCTTGTGTTTATTGGAGAAGAGAGAAAGCCAAGCCAAAACCGCCATTTTCCAGCCATTCTACATCACCTTCATCAGCCATTGTTCATCCAAAACGTCCAGCTGCATCCTCTTGGCAAATAACCGTTCAAAAAAAAAAGAAGGGGGACCACTCTCCAAAACAAATCAGTCGTAGCAAGTAAAAGAGAGAGGCCACAAAAGCTCCTTATTTGTAGCAACAACAAGAGACTACTTCTAGTTAGTTATCTCTTATCTCTTATTTCTTTTCAATTTTTAATTTCATTCATCTCTCCTATTTTCTTCCACAAAACGTCAGCAAAGGAACACAAAAGAAAAACAAAGAAAAATAAATATTTTCTCATATATTTTCATCATCCTAAGTTGTGTAGAAGCTAGAAAAACAAGTGCTTTTGCAATCTGATTGTGAAAGGATCATTGAGACTACAAACAAGAGTTATCTACCTCATTTCTTATCCATCACCACTACCCAAAAGCCAACGTTAAACACCACAGCCGGTCATATCTCTCTCCATTGCATAAGGACAAGGTAAGTGAAGCTCTCTTCTTAGTCTCTTGTGTGTCTATCTTCCTTGTTTTACTCTAATTCTATCATATCTTGAGTTTACCATCTTTTCGAGCCCATATCAGCCTTTTGCATCTATCTTTGAGTCTTGTGTCTTTTTTTGAGTATTTTGTGTGATTTAGCTAGTTAACATTGCTTGCAAGCCATACTAGTTGAGTCTTATTTCAGTTTCTTAGTGTCTATCTTGACGTTTTCTGTTGTGAACCTTCAAGCAGCCGTGTATCACCCTTTTTCAAGTCAAGGAGTGTGCTAGTTGAGCTAAGGCATTGATCTTAGAAGGAGTTTTAATCCATCCAAGTCAATTGCATCATTTAGCTTGTGATCAACACAACTTGAGTGTGAGAGTGAGAGTAAACACTTGTGAGAATTTTCTGTTTTATCTAAATCAACTAGTTTGCTTGTTTTGTGTGTTTTTTTGATCATGTCTAGGTCTAATAGTCCAAGCAAGTCCCAAAGCAGTGAGCCAATGCACCCGGAGACATTTGCTATGTTGAAGCAAATAATGGATTCGGTGGCAAGATTGACCGACCGGATTGGCACGTTGGAGTCTCGGCCAACACCCACAGCCAAGGTCCACTTTCGAGCTATGAGGCACGTCTAGAGATGCCCCTAGATAAACAACCCATGAATCACCTCAAAGAACCCCTCAAGGGCAAGGTATGAGACATGCTAACCCTCTTCCTAGAACACCTAATGTGCAAGGTTTTGTGGATGATTTTCAGGAGCCACAAGAGGATGTTGAGGAAGAAGGCATGTGGATAGAGTTCCCTAGGCGTCACCCACAGCCAAGGAGAGGATGAGAATATGAGCCATTTAGGCCTTATCAAGAGCTAGATGGAATAGGGAAAGTGAAGGTCAAGATTCCCATGCTTACATGGATTGGGAGACTAAATTGGAGCAAATTTGGTCATGCCATCACTTTGGAGAGCAAAGGAAGGTCCAGCTTGCATCATTGGAGTTCGAAGGCTATGCACTAGAATGGTGGGATCATCTTGTCAAGGAAAGGAGAAGAACCTTGGATCCAGCCATCACTACATGGGAACAAATGAAGGCCTTGATGAGAGCTCGTTTTGTACCTCAACATTATGATAGGGAGCTGAGGCAAAGGTTGGAGAACCTTAGACAAGGAGCCATGAGTGCCGAAGAGGTCTACACCTCTATACAAATGGCAATGGTGAAAGCTAATGTGGTTGAAGATGAGGAGTCTATAATGGCTAGGTATCTACGCATTTTAAACTCATTTTTGGCTAATGAAATTGATTTGTATCCTTATAGTACCATGGTGGAGCTGCTGCATTTGGCAATCAAAGTAGAGAAGAAGACAAAGGCTAGGAACCAAGGTGCCAAGACAAGCTTTGGAGCTACAAGCTCATGGAAAGCACAAAACAGCCGGCCCCAAGGATCCTACAGCCGTAAGCCTACATCCACCAAGGAGGACCGAAAAGCATCAACCATGGACCAAGGAGCACAAAGAAGGAGCTCAACACCTCATTCATCTTCTAGACCCTTGAATGAGCCTTCAAGTGGTCCTCAAGGGAGTACCTCTAACTCTACTCTTCGTTCTAGAGATATTGTGTGTTTTAAATGTCAAGGTAGAGGTCATTACATGAGGGATTTTCCTAATAAGAAAATTCTGAATTTAAATCAATTTTGAAAATATGAGAGTGAGGATGAGCATGAATATGATGATAACACCCACCTTAATGGATTGCATGAAATTGGTAGTGATAGTGATGAGGGCATTGAATATGAGCATGAAGAATCATTTATAGCTAGAAGAACTTTGCATGCTAAGCTAGCTCCGTGTGAGGATAATCAAAGAGCGAACCTTTTTCATACTAGATATCTAATGAAAGGGAAGGTGTGTAATATGATCATAGATGGAGGTAGTTATTGCAATATAGCTAGCACTGATTTGATTAATAAGTTGCAAATTACCACATTTTATCACCCTAGGCCTTACAAATTGCATTGGATGAATGATTGTGGAGAATTAAAAGTAAATAGGCAAGCTAGAGTTACTATCACTTTAGGTAGCTATGAGGACACCATTACTTGTGATGTAGTTCCCATGCAAGCTTGTCATATTCTTTTGGGACGTCCATGGCAATTTGATAGGAGTGTTAAGCATGATGGTTTTACTAATAGGCGTACCTTTGAATTTAATGGTCAAACACTAACTCTTAAGCATATGACACCATTGCAGATTGCTGAATTTTATGAGAAGAAGGAGTTGAGTGTGGAGCAAAATGAGGTGAAAAAGAGAGGGGATAGCTCACGGTCTAAAACGGAACTCACGGCCAAGATTAGTTCCACCCTATTAGCCACACCTTCTAGTGTCCTTCTAGCATCCAAGGAGGAGTACATCCTAGATTACACCCCTTTAGATGCCATTCTTGTGAGCTTGTGCAAGAGCTTAGTGACTTTGAGTGATGAAGCCAAGGCCACCCTACCTAAGCCCATCCTAGCAATCCTAGATGAGTTTAGTGATGTGTTTCCTGACGAGATTCTGACTGGCCTTCCACCTTTTAGAGGTATTGAGCACCAAATAGATCTTATTCCCGGTGCTATACTCCCAAACTGTCCAGCCTATAGGATGAACCCTAAGGAGAGCCAAGAGATCCAAAACCAAGTCCAAGAACTCCTAGATAAGGGTTATGTAAGGGAGAGTTTGGGTTCTAGTGCCGTTCCCGTCCTCTTAGTACCTAAGAAGGACAATACATGGAGGATGTGTGATGTAGGACCATCACATGGAAGCTATCAAGGTCCCATTACTAGAGCAAGAGCTAAAGAGATCCAAGAAGCTACGTCAAGGGAAGTGTTATTGCTTGGCACAATGCGTGAACCATTTAATTGCCATACCTCATGTGTTAATCTTTTGATGAATGCAGGAGCAAGCAAGCAAAGGGAGGAGATGTTGCTCACGTACAAAGCAGTCCAAGAGGAGGTTGTTGATCACGTCCAAAGAAGCTAAGAGGGGATGTTGTTGTTCACGTCTAATGCAGCCCAAGAGGAGAAGCTGTTGATTACGTCCAAAACAGTCCAAGAGAATGAGCTGTTGATCACGTCCAAAGCAGCCTAAGAAGGGAGGCAAGCAAACACGTCCAAGGCGGTCCAAAAGGGTAGGCTGTTGCTCATGTCCAATGCAGCCCAAGAGGATAGCAAGCTGATCACGTTCCAGGAGGCCCAAGAGAGTAACAAGTCAGCTCATTCGGATCATCATTTGGGCTCTTAAAACACAGCCAAATCACTCATGGATCTGTTGAAAAATTCAGCCCATTTGGATAGCCCAATCTGCTCTTAAAAAACTTCCAGCACACTCAGCACACTCCTAGGATTAGTTTGAATAAGTCAGCCTATTTTTAAGCTGAATTAGTTGTTTGTTAGGTTGTTAGCTACATTAGAGGAAGCTCTCTTATTACCACCTTCTCACTAATGTTTTAATTCTCTTTTCTTTATTTTGTCTAGATAAAAGAGTCTATATAGATAGCCTCTTTAGCTGCAGATTAGTTACGTTATTTTCATTGCTTAGAATCGCATTTGTAATCATTCACAAAATCAATCAAAGAACAAGAGAGTTTTTGGTTGGCATTGCTGTTGTTGCTTGGCTGAGCTTGTTTGTGTCAACCGCCTTCGGATTGGTGCTTCGAGCCTTCACGAATCCCTCTTTGTGCTAGTCCAGCCGGAGCTAGTGTAAAGTTGTATTGGAGACGGGTCTAGGGCATTCACGATTGGGGTTTTGGCTCTTCAGCCTTGGTTCCTTCGTTGACTCTCTTTGGTTCTTCTCTACACCTTCCTGCGCCATTCATCACCTACGTTCCATTCCGCATTTCTGAATTCGCCTCATTCAGCCGGATTCGAGATCATTGTACCTAGATCGACTCAATCACGGACAATTCCGTATCATTGTGTGTTGATTGCCATCAACAACATCACCACTAAGTACCAACATCCTATCCCACGTTTAGATGACATGTTAGATGAGTTGAATGGAGCCACATTGTTCTCTAAGATAGATCTTAGGAGTGGTATCACCAAATCAGAATGAGGGAGGGAGATGAGTGGAAAACGGCATTCAAGACCAAGTTTGGTCTTTATGAGTGGCTAGTGATGCCATTTGGTTTAACCAATGCTCCTAGTACATTTATGAGATTGATGAATCATGTGTTGAGACAATACATTGGTAGGTTTGTTGTGGTTTACTTTGATGACATCCTCATCTGTAGTAAGTCACTTGAAGAGCATGAGGAACATTTGAGGGAAGAACTTGCAACTCTTAGAATTGAATATTTGTATGCTAATTTGAAGAAATGTGAGTTTAGTACTAATCAAGTTGTTTTTCTTGGTTTTGTAGTGTGCACAAGAGGTCTAGAGGTGGATGGAGAGAAGATCAAGGCAATCCAGGAATGGCCTACTCCCGCAACCGTCGGTCAAGTGAGGAGTTTCCACGGCCTAGCAATCTTCTATAGACGTTTTGTGCGAGATTTCAGCACCATAGCAGCCCCACTCACGTCCTTGACAAAGAAGAAGGTGCCATTTGTGTGGGGAGATGCTCAAGAGAAGGCGTTTAAGGAGTTCAAGTGGCGGCTGTCCCATGCACCTCTCCTAGCTCTTCCGGACATCACCAAACCTTTTGAGGTCGAGTGTGATGTTTCGGGTATTGGCATTGGAGGAGTACTCATGCAAGAGGGTAAGCTACTAGCCTTCTTTAGTGAGAAATTAAAGGAAGCATGTTTAAACTACTCGACCTATGATAAAGAACTTTATGCATTGTTTAGAGTATTAAAAACATGGCAAAATTATTTATGGCCTAGTGATTTTGTCCTACTCGACCTATGATAAAGAACTTTATACATTGTTTAGAGTATTAAGAACTTTATGCATGGTAGATGGATGGAGTTTATAAAAACTTTTCCTTATATCATAAAGTATAAAAAGGGCAAGGATAATGTTGTAGCGGATGCTCTCTCTAGGAGACATTCTTTAATCACAACTATGGATTCTAAGGTCTTAGGTTTCTATTATATTAAGGATTTATATGTTGATGATTTTGATTTTGGAGACATATTTAAGCAATGTGCATCTAGAGGAGCCTTTGATAAGTTTTACTTGTTTGAGGGTTTTCTATTTAGACTTGATAAAGTGTGCATTCCTAAGTGTTCCCTTAGGCTATTACTTTTTTAGGAAGCCCATATGGGAGGCTTAATGGGGAATTTAGGGAGAGATAAGACTTATCATATGCTGCATTCACATTTTTATTGGTCTCATATGCTTAGAGATGTAGAGAACTTGCTTAAGAGATGTCTTGTGTGTTTAAAGGCTAAGGCTAGATTGAAACCTCATGGATTGTATACCCTCTTACCCACGCCTAAGTCACCTTGAGAGAATATTAGTATGGACTTCATTGTTGGGTTACCTAGGACTAAGAAGGGGAGAGATTCGATTATTGTGGTAGTAGATCGATTTTCTAAAATGGCCCATTTTATGGCATGCCATAAGACTAAAGATGCTTATAATGTAGCTAACTTGTTTTTTAGGCAAATTGTTAGATTACATGGAGTACCTAGGACTATAGTGAGTGATAGGGATGTTAAGTTTCTTAGTTTCTTTTGGAAAACTCTTTGGGGTAAAAATTAGGGACGAAGTTGCTGTTTTTGACTTCTAGTCATCCTCAAACGGATGGTCAAACCGAAGTAACTAATAGGACGTTAACAACCATTTTGAAGGCTGTTTTAAAAGATAATTTGAAAGCTTGGGAAGATGTCTTGCCTCATGTTGAATTTGCATATAATTGTACATTACATTCTTCTACTAATCTAACTCTTTTTGAGTGTGTCTATGGGTTGAATCCTTTGACCCCTTTTGATCTTATACCGTTGCCCAAAGCGGAGCGAGTAGATTTTAATGTAGAAAAACAGGTGGAGATCATCAAGGAACTGCATGAAAGGACACGCAAAAGGCTAGAGGAGAAGGGGAGGCAAGTGGCGGCCAAGGCTAATAGGACCCGCAAGCAAGTGTTGTTCGAACTGGGAGACCTCGTGTGGCTGCATTTAAGGAAGGATAGGTTCCCGGAAAGGCGCAAGTCCAAGCTATCACCTAGGGGAGACGGACCATTCAAAGTGCTACGTAAGGTTGGCAACAATGCTTATGTACTACAGCTTCCGGAAGACTATGGAGTGAGCCCTACTTTCAACGTAGGAGATCTAAGTCCCTTTGAGTCAAGTGATGCGGATAGTGATGATTCGAGGATGAATCCTTCCCAAGAAGGGGAGTATGATGAGGGACCATCACCAACAGCCCCTACTAGTCCTACAATGCAAGGGTCAATCACTAGATCAAGGGTAAGAGCAATTCAAGAGGAGGTGTCCAACTTGTTGGTGTCCTTAGCTCCTAAGGAGACCATTTATGATCCATTGCTGACTGAGGCTTCCTTAGTCACGTTAATGACTATTCCCGATGACTTGGACGTGGAAGGGAGACCATGCACACGTGATTTGGAGCCATGCAAGAGCAAAGAAGAGACACTTGTTCCGGAATTGCAAGAAATGGAAGACTGAGGCTTTTGGAGCTTCTTTTGTATTTTATATCATCTTTTGGTATAAAATGAAAGACTTTTTATAACCTTTAGGTTCAAAATATTTTAAGGGTTATTTTTATTTGTTTTAGTTGTTTTATTTGTTATATTGTCTTTTTGACAAATGTTTTTCCTTTTTTAGATAGTAGGCTTTCTAGGCATATAAAAAGCCTCCCTTATCTTCTTTCCTGATTAGATAGATTTTTAGCCAATTGATAAACCGTCTCTTTGAGAGCTTTTGTTTCCATTCATAAAATTCAATCAATAAAGTGAGCCAATTGATTGAACCGTTGTGAATCCCTGCTAGATTGTTCTTGTGTGTGTTAATCTCTTTAGAGATTGGTGCTACTAGTCAATACTAGTCCCTCATTGTGCTTGTCTCCATCGAAGCCTTGTGTAAGGTTATAGAAGAAAGGGTTGAAGGCATCATCTTGCTTGGGTTTTGATCAATCTAATCAAGGTTCTTGTAAGGGAGTCTTTTGGTTCTTTTGGATCTACTTCTACCATACATCCTACGTCCCCTTTCATCCTCTTTTCTTCCATCTTTCCATCGTCATTTTCATGTTCTAACAATCTGAATTTTGTGCCATTGGTCAAGGAAAAACGTCATTGTTGGTTTCAAGGATTCCCAATCTAGATCTAGTCATTCGCGGCACCAACCCGCATCATGGTCCCTCATCATACTCCCCTTCTTGGGAAGGATTCATCCTCGAATCATCACCATGCGCATCACTTGACTCAAATGGACTTAGATCTCCTACGCTGAAAGTAGTGCTTACTCCATAGTCCTCCAGAAGCTCTAGTACATAAGCATCGTTGCCAACCTTACGTAGTACTTTGAATGGTCCGTCTCCCCTAGGTGATAGCTTGGACTTGCGCCTTTCCGGGAACCTATCCTTCCTTAAATGCAACCACACGAGGTCTCCCGGTTCGAACAGCACTAGCTTGCGGTTCCTATTAGCCTTGGCGGCCACTTGCCTCCTCTTTTCCTTTAGCCTTTTGCGTGTCCTTTCATGCAGTTCCTTGATGATCTCCACCTATTTTTCTGCATTAAAATCTACTCGCTCCGCTATGGGCAATGGTATAAGATCAAAAGGGGTAAAAGGATTCAACCCATAGACACACTCAAAAGGAGTTAGATTAGTAAAAGAATGTAATGTACGATTATATGAAAATTCTACATGAGGCAAGACATTTTCCCAAGCTTTCAAATTATCTTTTAAAACAGCCCTCAGAATGGTTGTTAATGGTCAAACACTAACTCTTAGCCTAGTGTTATTACATTTTCTTTATGTGCATTCCTAAGTGTTCCCTTAGGCTATTACTTGTTGAGGAAGCCCATATGGGAGGTTTAATGGGGTATTTTTAGAGAAATAAGACTTATCATATGCTACATTCACATTTTTATTGGCCTCGTATATTTAGAGATGTAGAGAACTTGCTTATTGATGTCTTGTGTGTTTTAAGGCTAAGGCTAGATTGAAACCTCATGAATTGTATACCCCCTTACCGACGCCTAAGTCACCTTGGGAGGATATTAGTATGGACTTCATTGTTGGGTTACCTAGGACTAAGAAAGGGAGAGATTCGACTTTTGTGGTGGTAGATCGATTTTCTAAAATGGCCCATTTTATTGCTTGCCATAAGACTGATGATTCTTATAATGTAGCTAACTTGTTCTTTAGGGAAATTGTTAGATTACATGGAGTACTTAGGAGTATAGTGAGTGATAGGGATGTTAAGTTTCTTAGTTTCTTTTGGAAGACTCTTTGGGGTAAACTAGGGACGAAGTTGCAGTTTTAAAAGATAATTTGAAAGTTTGGGAAGATGTCTTGCCTCATGTAGAATTTGCATATAAGCATACATTACATTCTTCTACTAATCTAACTCCTTTTGTGTGTCTCTATGGGTTGAATCCTTTGAACCCTTTTGATCTTATACCGTTGCCCATAGCGGTGCGAGTAGATTTTAATGCAGAAAAACAGGTGGAGATCATCAAGGAATTGCATGAGAGGACACACAAAAGGCTAGAGAAGAGGGGAGGCAAGTGGCGGCCAATGCTAATAGGAACCGCAAGCAAGTGCTGTTCGAACCGGGAGACCTCGTGTGGCTGCATTTGAGGAAGGATAGGTTCCCGGAAAGGCGCAAGTCCAACCTATCACCTAGGGGACACAGACCATTCAAAATAGTACTTAAGGTTGGCAACAATGCTTATGTACTAGAGCTTCCAGAGGACTATGGAGTGAGCCCTACTTTCAACGTAGGTAATCTAAGGCCCTTTGAGTCAAGTGATGCGGATGGTGATGATTCGAGGACGAATCCTTCCCAAGAAGGGGAGTAAGATGAGGGACCATCACCGACAACCCCTACTAGTCCTACAATGCAAGGGTCAATCACTAGATCAAGGGCAAAAGCAATTCAAGAGGAGGTGTCCAACTTGTTGGTGTCCTTAGCTCCTAAGGAGACCATTGATGATCCATTGCTGACTACGGCTTCCTTAGTCACGTTAATAACGATTCTCGACGACTTGGACGTGGAAGGGAGACCATGCACACGTGATTTGGAGCCGTGCAAGAGCAAAGAAGAGACACGTGTTCCGGAATTGCAAGAAATGGAAGATTGAGGCTTTTGGAGCTTCTTTTGTATTTTATATCATCTTTTTGTATAAAATGCAAGAATTTTTATAACCTTAAGGTTCAAAAGATTTTAAGGGTTATTTTTATTTGTTTTATTGTCTTTTTGACAAATGTTATTCTTTTTTTTAGATAGGAGGCTTTCTAGGCGTATAAAAAGCCTCCCTTAGCTTATTTCCTGATTAGATAGATTTCAGCCAATTGATAAACCGTCTCTTTGAGAGCTTTTGTTCCTATTCAGAAAATTCAATCAATAAAGTGAGCCATTGATTGAATTGTTGTGAATCCCTGCTAGATTGTTCTTGTGTGCGTTAATCTCTTTAGAGATTGGTGTACTAGTCAATACTAGTCCCTCCTTGTACTTGTCTCCATTGAAGGCTTGTGTAAGGTTATAGAAGAAAGGGTTGAAGGCATCATCTTGCTTGGGTTTTGATCAATCTGATCAAGTTTCTTGTATGGGAGTCTTTTGGTTCTTTTGGATCTATCTCTACCAAACATTCTACGTTCCTTTTCATTCTCTTTATTCCCTTTTGTCCAACGTCATTTCTGGTTCTAAACAATCTGATTATGCGTGCCATTTGTCAAGGAAAACGTCCATTGTTGGTCTTCAAGGATTTCCAATCTAGATCTAGTCATTTGCGGCCCCAACCCGCATTAGGTATCAGAGAGCAGAGAAGAATTAGACAACAAAACCTCTAAGGCCTGACAAGGCTTTCGGCTTATCGAAAAAGGCAAAAGTCAAAACCTCTCAAGCCTTTGAATTCTTTGTTATCGATCTCAAATTTTAAACAATTTGTTTGTGAAATCAAATATATAAATAAAGCTGGAAAACTTCCAAAACAAAAGTAATTGACTAATTTTCTACAAATCATTAGACAAGGAAGAATTAGGCAACAAAACCTCTCAAGCTTAGCAACCTATATCAGAACCTGTTTCCACTTCAAGTTTCAAGGTCGGTTTTCAGGTTTCAGGTTTCAGCGGTTTTAGGTTCCGGTTTCCTGTTTCTGGTTTCAGATTTATGGCTTCAATTCAGGTTATTGGGAGGTTCGGTGATAAAGTTTCAGAGTTTCCGGTTTCTAGTTTCAGGGTTTCCGGTTATCAGGGTTCAAGTTTTTGGTTTCAGGTTTCCGGTTTCAGGGTTCATGTATCACGTTTCAAAGTTCAATAGTTTTAGGTTTTTAGTTTCTGGTTTTCGGTCCAGGTAATCGGGTGGTTCAGTGTTCAAACACAAAGTATGCATTCATAATTCATCTTTGAAAACCCAAATTTCAACATCTTTCGGTTTCACAAAATGTTAGGGAAAAGGCGAAAGGAAGAATCAAAACAGCTTAAGCTCTTCGGCAAAGACGAATGCTCTTATCCGGATGTAAAACTTCCAAATTGAAAATAATGAACTGATTTTCTACAAATGTTGGGCGATTCGGTGATCAAGCGAATAAATAATTTCATTGTGAAATCAAACCAAAAAAATTCTAAACAATTTCCGTTCGGGTTATCTAACGATTCGGTGATCAAGTTTCAGGGTTTTTAGTTTCTTGTTTCCGGTTTCCGGTTTCATGGTTTCAGGTTTCATCGGTTTTAGGTTTCCGGTTTATGGTTTTTGGTTATCAAGTTTCATGGTTTTCACTTTTTGGTTTCCTTTTTCAAGGTTGAAGTTTCAGGGTTTCAGGGATTTGGTGTATTAAGGTTCAGATTTCTGGGTTTCAGGTTTCACTTTTCAACGGTTTTAGGTTTTTGGTTTCCGGTTTCCCGTCCAGGTTATTTGGGAGGTTCGGTGATCATACACAAAGTGTGCATTACCAATTCATCTTTGAAAAACCAAATTTCAACAGCGTTTGATTTCACAATAAAAGTCGGACCAAGGGTGTTTGAAATTATACTTGAATGCAAATCAGTTGAAATAACTTGTGATCGAAATAGAATCGGTGTAGAAATACGATAAAGGCATAGTCCAAGGAAGATTAGACAACAAAACCTCTTAAACCTGGCAAGGCGAATAGTTGAAGCTCTTCGGAAAAGGCGAAAGGAAGAAAGGAAATAGCTTAAGCTCTTCGGCAAAGACGAAAGCTCTTAGGCGGTTTGAAACTTCCAAAAAAAAAAAAAGGACTGATTTTCTACAAATGTTAGGCAAGGGTATCAAAGAGCAAGGAAGAATTAGACTACAAAACAACTAAGGCTTGACAAGGCGTTTGGCTCTTCGGAAAAGGCGTAAGTTGAAGCCTCTCATGCCTTTCAATTCATCATCATCGATCTCATATCCAAAAAGCTCTAATCAATTTCTTTGTAAAATCAAATTGGTAAACAAAGTTGCAACACTTTCCAAAAGAAAGTAATTGATGATGAAGGATCATCCAAGCTAAGTCAAGGTCCCTTAACAAGGGCTCAAGTAAAACTACAAGCTAAGATGGATGCATTGCTTCTAACCATGAACCATGAACCACCTAACTCACCTTCCATGAGTCAACGAGCCTTGATGATGATCATGGTCCACCAAGGAACAAGCTGCACGCCTAAGGGTTCTACATAAGGTTGAAATGTTCCAAATTGGTTGAATAAGCTTATTTGGCTGTTTTAAGTGTTTTTAAAGTCTTTTTAGAATAAAAGCCCAAACTTATGTCTTGATGGGCCTTTAGTTAATTATTTCAGTCCATTAACATATTAAACACTGTATATATGTTATTAGGCGTGCTAGGTCAGGGGGATATCCAGAAGATACACGTTAAACACAGTTTTTGTGCTGCTGTTGCAGATTGGCGATTTCCAGTCTGTTGGAGAGCTTTGTGATTGTGATTTTGGCTTAACTCTTCTTGTCTGAGTTAATCTCCTTAGGGATTAGTGTTGCAAGTTGTTTATAAGCATCCTCTTGGTGCTTTCAATCTCCATATTGATTGTGTCAAGTTGTAGAAGCAGGGTTGATTAGTCTTTTGGATTGGTTCTTGAATTCATTGTTCAAGGGTTCTTCCATAGTTCTATTCGGTTCTTCTTAACCATCTATCTTTATATTTTTGTGCTTATCATTCCTTCATATCTATGTTTCATTTCATTGTTTCCAGGTTGTTCGTCTAGATCGTTAAACGGGCTAATCCCCGTATCAATTGGTATCAGAGCTTTGGGGACGTTCAACCATCATCAAAAGAGTCATAAAATCACAAAAAGAGTTTGTTTTGATCATTGCAATTGATCATTGTCTTTTGTAGTCTTTTCTTTTCTTCAGTTTTTCTCTCTTCTATTCTAAGTTGGTTGAATTCTAACTTGTTTGTTGTTCTTGATCAGCGAATTGAGCACCGAAGTCATCAACAAACACCAACACCACCACGCCAGCCCCACCACCACTTTCATGCCGTCAAAAGCTACCCTAACCTACTGTTTTCGTAAACCCTAATCCTGCAACAGCCATATCTTTCCATATCTTTCCTTAATCCTACAACAACCATATATTTTCATATTTTTTTCCATAATCCTGCTTCAGCCATATCTTATCTCTAACCATATCTTATCTTTTAGTTGTTTCCCTATTTACCTTCTTGTTATTTAATTTTCGTTTTTATTTTTGCTGAGATAAAAAAGAAAAGAAAAAGGAAAGCTGTTGTCCAAAATATTAAAAAAAGAAAAAAGAAAAAAAGAGAAGGACGAACCAAAACTAAAAGAAAAGAAAAGAAGAATTGAGCTTTGTGTTTGCATTGTGTTTAGCTCTAAGTTATTGAACTAACAACATTGTTCTTGCAAGAGTTGATTAAGAGGAGGAAGATTTCAAGGGGACTCCAAGAAACCTACATTCTAAGCCTTTTTCATTCGGCCACCCTACCCTAAACCGACCTTAGTTGTTGATGTTGGTGTTTGAGGTTGCAAGTTGAGGCACTTACGAGTACGGTTCTTTTAACTTATCTTGAGTCTATATTCCGGGTCATTTTGGTTGTACATCTCATTCATACAACTAGTCCATTCCTTGAGTCATTATTTTTTTTCTTTCTTTTGTTGAGTCAGCCTAGGACATACCTTGATTAATTCAATTGCTGTTTCGTGTTAGCTTATATTTGACTAGACACTACCCACGCAAGGTTGTTAATTCTTACAAGGTGAGCCATTATCAAAGTCTTATCACATCACTTGAGAGTGAGGGATAAACACTTGAGAGACACACTAGAGAGGCTTTTGTTTTGATCTAATCTAACGTGTTTGCTTGTTCTGTTGTGTTTAACAAGATGTCTAGTGATCATCATACCGAGAAGCAACCGGAGTCTAGTCCGGCAGATATGATTAGCATGATGAAGGCTATGATGCAAGCAGAATTTAAAGCCATGGAAGATAGGCTTACGGGTTTACAAGGGCAAATAACCGAGCTTAAGACTAATAAGGCTAAAGAAGACCTCATTTCCCCTAACTAAGGCACTAGGCCATCACTTTGAGAAAGGAGCAGGTTCTAAACCCTTAACTATAAGTCATCGACGAGTACCTCTTGGCAGCCAACAAGAAGCTTTCAACGAAGCCAAGAAGACTCCCATTAATGCTTCACAGGGGCATCATTTTAAGTCTAAACCTCCTATTCATGATAACAGTCATTATGCTAATTTCTCTCTTAGCACCACACAAGATGGAGATAATGAGGAGTCCGAAGATGATGGCTATGATTATGCACAAGAAAGAAGGCAAGAGGAAGCCTGAAGGCAAGACGAGGAATGGATGAGAAACGAGGAAAGAAGGATGGAACAAAATAGAAGGCATGAAGATAGGAGACAAGAAGAAGAGAGGGATAAAGATGGGAGGCGTGAGTATAGATGGAGGCAAGAGGAAGACTATGAAGGGAGGAGAGACAATAGACACCAAAGGAGAGGGCGAGATCATGAGCAAGATGATCTAGGCAAGGTGAAGATCAAGATCCCATCCTTTGAAGGCAAGTGTGATCCGGATGTGTACATGGCTTGGGAGACGAAGATTGAGCAGATATGGGCGTGCCACAACTTTACCGAGAATAAAAAGGTACATTACGCAGCCCTTGAGTTCACTGATTATGCTTTGATATGGTGGAATGAGCTTGTGAAGGAAAGGAGGCAAAACATGGATCCACAAGTTGCAACATGGGCACAAATGAGGGCAATCATGCGAGCTCGATTTGTTCCCCAACACTATAGGAGGGACTTGAGGCAAAAGTTGGAAAACTTAAGGCAAGGTTCAATGAGTTCCGAGGAGACCTACAATGCCATGCAAATGGATATGGTGAAGGCCAATGTTAGTGAGGATGAAGAGGCAACTATGCAGGTATCTCCGTATCCTTAATTCAAGTTTTGCTAACGAGGTGGATTTGTTTCCCTACTCTACTATGACAGAATTACTACATCTCGCCATCAAAGTCGAGAAGAAGATAAAAGGGAGGAGTCAAGGCATAAAGAGCTCATTAGGGACCTCAAATGTATGGAAACAACAAGGAGGGCACCGACACGGAGGATACAACCGCGAAGCCTCCAAAACAGCCCCCGAGCAAGCTCCCACACACCCAACCTACCCTAAGACGCCTACTGCAGCCCCTAAACCACCTCAAGGGAGTACTTACAAGCTCCCACACGCCTACTGAGCATGAGACCGAGGGCTTACTGATTTTATTGGCTACAAGTGTTCATAACGAGGCTTGGCTCCTAAGTAAGCAAGAGAGCAATGACACCAAAGCACAGGACTCGGCCAACCCCGCACATGACGCCGCTGCTCCTCACCACGTTTTCAGCACCGTTCCATGCCTCTCATTGAGGAATGAGGCTTTTTAAGGCCTGCTTAGTGATTGTGTGTTTTAAGTAGCCCATTGGGCTTAATTTCCAGATTTTTATTGTGTCTTTTGTTTAAGAGCTGAAACTATTTAAAGGCTCTTTCATTGCATTTTACGAAGCTTAATTCTTTTGGGTGAAAAACACTTGTTTTCAGTTTTCATCTTCAATCAAAGGAGAGTTTTGATTGAAGAGTTATTGTGATCAAATTTGGCTTAGTTGTTTCGCGTGTGTCAATTGCTCTCGGGTTCTTGGGGTTCGTGAGATTCCATAAGCATCCTCCTCGTGTTGTCGATGTTCTAAGTCGGCTGTGTTGGGTTGTAAGGGGCTGAGTTTGTTGCATCGTTCTTGGTGGTTCTTGATCCCGAGATCAAGGGTTTCCACGTCGTTTATGTCGGGTTCATCCATGTCGGACTGTTCCTTTATTTCCGTACCTTTGTCTTCAGTTTGGTGTCTTGTCTTGTTCATTTTGTTTGCAGGTCACGCAGCACAAGAACCCTAATCGGCGGCTTGCTCTCGTCGTTGCTTCGTTTCCTCCTACCGTCGTCTAGATCGAGTCAACGTCGGGTCATCCCCGTTTCAATTGGTATCCGAGCTCCGGTTGACGACGGATCGATCTTGTGTCTTTCATTCTTATTGCGTTAGTTTTGAAATTTTGTGAGATTTCTTCTTGTGTTCTTGAACTGACTGTGCTTGACTTGTTGTGTTGAAGTTTGTGTTGGGTTTGTGAGTATCCTAGACCGGCCATCACCGTCACCTCGATGTAACGTACCCTACTGCTGCCGGTCCCGCCTACACACGCAGACTATTCCGAACCATTGTTGCCGGCTGTGCCTAAATCGGCTGCCCATTGGGCTTATTTGTCTCCAACTCCACATTTCCACGTTCAAAAGCACTAAGTAGAAGTTATCTCTTGTTCCATTTTAATTTATTTTGTTTTAATTGTAATTATTGGCCAGATTTGTTGGTCAAGGAAGTTCCTACATTTTAGGTAAAAAAAAAAGAAAGCTCAAAACTAGATCAACATTAAAAAAAAAAAGAGAGAGAGAAGCTTTTGTTACATTTTATTTTATTTTGTGATCTTTAGTTTTGTATGTTATTTTGTTGTGCAAACTGCCTACTCACGTCTTTGTCTCCTAGCCCTCTCGAGGCCTTCATCTAGACCATACGCTCGGCTAACCATCCGCGATCCATCGCCCTTAGCCCAGCTCCGCACCCTCATCGCCACCCTACCTCTCTCACCACGTCTTCCCTCCTTACCTTGTTACCTCTAACCTAGCTTCGGGATTACTCACACTCCAAGGTAGTCCGGAAGTGCAACAAGGAGGGCTTAATTGGTGAGTCTTCTTCTTTTCTTCTCTTTATATATTCTGTTTGGTGATCTTCTTGAGTCTTTTTTTTATTCAATTTTGTCCATTCGTGAGTCTTGTTGAGTTTGAGCTGATTTCGCATTGAACTGAATTGCATTGAGCCCTAATCGATTTTTGGTTGCTTTGGATACCTAGACACCTTAACTCAAGAGGGGTTTTTGACTCATTCGAAGCGATCTATCAACAAGCCCGACTATCACAAGAGTGTGAGCGGAAAAAGGAGTGAAACACTTGAGAGGTGTTTTGATTTCTAACCTTAACATATTTCAGTGTTTGTTTTCTTGTGATAATGTCTACCCATAGCCGTGTTTCGACGAAGATCCCTGAGCCGACAGATCCGACAACTTTCAGCTTGTTGAAGCAAATGAAATACAACATTGGCGCTTTGACAACTCGGATGAGGGCTCTAGAAGCTCGCCAACCATTAGCTTCAGCTTTCGAGAAAGGAGACCACTCGCAGCCGCAGCCACGAGGCCCTTTGCCCAACCAACAAACCGCATTTGAGGCTGCTACCATGGCGCAGCGAGGCAATGCGCCGCAGGTGCTTTTCCAGCCGCCTCCTCAAGGCCACCCGGGACACCGATATGGGTATGATCCTCGTCCCAATTCTCCCTTACCTAGAAAATATGTTCCTCCCATTAATGTGCACAGTACAATGTGGAAGAGGAACAATCAATGACGGGAGAGGCTTGGGCTCCACCACCGCAGCAAGGGTATCAAGGATATCAACGTAGGTACCGGGAACCAGAACAAGACGGGATTGGTAAGATAAAGGTGAAAATCCCCGTCTTCGAGGGCAAGTGTGATCCGGATACATATATGTTGTAGGAGACCAAGATAGAACAAATTTGGTCCTGCCACAATTTTCCCGAGCACAAGAAGGTGCAATTGGCGGCCTTGGAATTTCAGGAATTTGCTCTTATTAGGTGGGATAAGCTAGTACGGGAAAGGAGGCTTGCTCTTGATCCCCCCGTGGCTACTTGGGGACAAATGAAAGCAATGATGAGAGCTCGGTTCATACCTCACCATTACCATAGGGAGCTTCGGCAATGCCTTGAGAACTTGAGGCAAGGCAATCTGAGCGTAGAGAAAACCTTCAATGCCATGCAAGTTGCAATGGCCCGAGCCAATGTGTCGGAGGATGAAGAGGCTACGATGGCCAGGTATCTTCGAGTATTGCATCCTTCTTTAGCTAACGAGGTGGACTTGTTTCCATATGGTTCTATGACAGAATTGCTACATTTAGCGATAAAAGTGGAAAGGAAGTCCAAGAGTAGGTACCAAGGAGCGGGATACAATGCACCAAACGCAGTGAACAAGTGGAAGAACGACGGAAAGGAGAACACCGCTGCGAAGGGAGGAACAACCGCTGCACAAGTAGCCGATGCCACTGCTCGGCGTGGTGCCGCACACTCCGGTCCTTCGTTTCCTCCCAAGGCAAACCCGGCTGCTCCTTCGGGATCCAAGCTAAGTAACTCTAACCCCCTTGTGCCTAATGCTAATTCTAGAGTTAGAGATGTGACTTGTTTTAAGTGTCAAGGTAAAGGGCACATGATGAGAGAATGCCCAAACAAAAGAGTCCTTATAATCAATCATCTAGGTCAATATGAGTCGGAATCCGACAATGATGAAAATGAATTTGAAAATGTTGTTGACAATCTTGTTTTTGATAATGATGATGATGAGGGTATAGGGTATGAACATGGGGAAACTTTGATAGTTAGGAGGACTTTACACTTACAACCTACTCCTTGTGAAGATAATCAAAGAGAAAATCTATTTCACACTAGATGCTTAATAAAAGGGAAGGCTTGTAACGTTATAATTGATGGTGGGAGTTGTTGCAACATAGCTAGCACGGAATTGATTTCTAAATTGCAAATAACAACTTTCTACCACCCTAGGCCTTACAAGCTACATTGGATGAATGATTGTGGTGAACTTAAGGTAAACAAGCAAGCTAAAATTCACATTACCTTAGGACATTATGAAGACACTATTCTATGTGATGTGGTTCCAATGCAAGCTTGTCATGTTTTGTTAGGCCGGCCTTGGCAATATGATAGGAAAGTGTTGCATAACGGTTTTACTAACAAGTATTCTTTTACCTTTAAAGATAAACTTGTTACTCTCAAGCCTATGACTCCAATGTAGATTGCGGAGGCTTTTGAGAAGAAATCAAGCGAAGCTGGCCAAGCGAGCTGCGGTTACACGGAGACGACACCGGCCAAGGGAGGAGTGCTCTCTGCAGCCGCCAAGGTGAACGACGCCATGGACAACCTCGCTGCAGCAAGGACCGCCACCAAGGGTAAAGTGCTCGCAACAGCCATCCAACCACCACCGAGGGCGTTGCTCGCAGCCAAGAGGGAATACATCGCAGATTACCTCCCTTCCGATGTCGCGCTCGTGTGTTTGTGTAAAGGGCTGAATTTGGTGATACGGGATGATCCGTGATTGAGTCGATCTAGGCACAATGATCTCGAATCCGGCTGAATGAAACGAATTCAGAATGCGGAATGAAACGAAGATGGTGAATGGCGCAAGAGAGTGAGAGAAGAACCAAAGAGAGTCAACGAAGGAACCAAGGCTGAAGAGCCAAAACCCCAATCGTGAATGCCCTAGACCCGTCTCCAATACAACTTTACACTAGCTCCGGCTGGACTAGCACAAAGAGGGACTCGTGAAGGCTCGAAGCACCAATCCGAAGGCGGTTGACACAAACAAGCTCAGCCAAGCAACAACAGCAATGCCAACCAAAATTCTTTTGTTCTTTGATTGATTTTGTGAAATGATTACAAATGTAATTCTAAGCAATGGAAAATAACGTAACTAATCTGCAGCTAAAGAGGCTATCTATATAGACTCTTTTATCTAGACAAAATAAAGAAAAGAAATTAAAACATTAGTGGGAAGGTGGTAATAAGAGAGCTTCCTCTAATGTAGCTAACAACCTAACAAACAACTAATTCAGCTTAAAAATAGGCTGACTTATTCAAACTAATCCTAGGAGTGTGTTGAGTGTGCTGGACGTTTTTTAAGAGCAGATTGGGCTATCCGAATGGGCTGAATTGTTCAACAGATCCATGAGTGATTTGGTTGTGTTTTAAGAGCCCAAATGATGATCCGAATGAGCTGACTTGTTACTCTCTTGGGCCTCCTGGAACGTGATCAGCTTGCTATCCTCTTGGGCTGCATTGGACATGAGCAACAACCTACCCTCTTGGACTGCCTTGGACGTGTTTGCTTGCCTCCCCTCTTGGGCTGCTTTGGACGTGATCAACAGCTCCTTCTCTTGGATTGCTTTGGACGTAATCAACAACTTCTCCTCTTGGGCTGCATTAGACGTGAACAACAACCTCCCCTCTTGGCTTCTTTGGACGTGATCAACAGCCTCCTCTTGGACTGCTTTGTACGAGAGCAACATCTCCTCCCTTTGCTTGCTTACTCCTGCATTCATCAAAAGATTAACACATGAGGTATGGCAATTAAATGGTTCATGATAACACGATTTATGACTTAGGTTTAGGTAATCATTTAGATAGATTTCCCGCTCATTCATGCATGTTTTAGCAATAGTTCACGACGTTTGCACTCAATTCGCGTATTTTGTCGAGATAGACGTCTACACGGACTTGTGCGTTGCTTTGTAGGTGTTTTGGGAGGTTTAGGAGCTAAAGTGATACGTTGGAGGATCATCTAAGAAGATGACACACCCTCGGACTCATTAGGATGCAAGCTAAAGGCTAGAGAGGGCTCATGGAACCTTGCCAACACAAGCCATGCACCAAATCGAAGCTTAATGATCAAAGGCAATGCTGAAGCACAGAATCACGGTTCTCTGACACTCCACGGCCGTGGTTTCAACCGTGGATTTTGCCAGGTTTTCGTGACAGCTGTGCCACGATCTCTTGGCCAGCTCTTGCAAAGTTGTAGTATAAAAGTGGTCCTGCATTGGCTGAGAGAATCATCTTGGAGCAGCTCTCCATTATCCACTATCCTCTAAGAAAAATATTCTCTCAACAAAAAGATTCTTAGAAGAAGGAGGTAGAAGGAAGCCGCCATTGGAGAAGAGCTTCATTGGAGAAGAGGAAGAACACACCATTGATAGGTTTTGCTAGTTTGTAGAGAAGGATTTCGGAATCGCTTTCTAGAATTTGTATGAACCATTTGAACCTTCTTTAAGAAGGGTTGTGAGTTATTCTAATTCCATTTTCAACTTGGTTTGTTTTAGTTCACTTGTTCATCTCTTTCTCTTCATTATCTTGCAAATGGATGTCATGATTTTATGTTTGATTGTTTCGATTTCTATTGTGAATGTTTTAGGCTAAATAGAGGTGGTTCTAGGGTAAGGAAAGGATGGTTATGGCTAGGGCTATGATAGGATGGACTTAGATTTACCTTTGGATGACTTGTTTGCTTGGACATAGTTCCTGTTAGGAATCACGGTTTGTTCTTGCCAAACCACGGCCGTGGACTTGGTAGAACAACCCATGATCTTCCCTGGTTCGATGGATCTAGTCTTAGGTTGTTATAATGTTGAAATCCTAAGTGTTTGTTGAGTTAAATCTATCCTAGGGTGACCTAGTGTTAGCAACTAAGTGTTAGGAGAGACTTACCCGGTAATCCTTGCTCTTAGATCTCAAAGATGACAAACCCTAGGTAGTGGTGAGCTTCATAAGCCGCCATTGGATTAAGTGTGCTAGGATGGTTGTTTAGGACTAACCCTTCTGAGACTTACCCGGTAAGGATAGGTTAGATCTCTAGGTAACAATCCGGTTTGTGTAGAATTCCTTCCCTTAGGTTCTTAGAGACTTACCCGGTGATGAGACCTTAGGGATGGTCTAGTGGACCATGATACCTACCCGGTGATTGATCCCAATCTAGAAACACTTAACCCCAACATATCATAGTTAATCCAAGGAAAGAATAGATAGCTTGAGTCCTATGCCATAACCGGAACTTCCAATCCCTAGAATCCGCTTTTCTATCTTTGATCTACATCTCGCATTTTTGCTTGTTTGTTTGCGTTGAATTGTTAGCTTAGTGGATTATTATATTTCGCATGATTTGTGATCATTGATTGATCACCGAAAAACCAACCAAAAACAATTGAGATTTTCATTTCTTTGTTTCTTTCTCTTTTCTTTATCTAGATCTTCACTAGACTTAATCACTAATTGAATCAATCTCACCTTAGTCTTTGTGTTCGACCTCGGAATACTATCCCTACTACAAACGTCCCGTACACTGCGGGTTTCGCTAGGAGTTAGGAGAAATATAACGAGTATAAATTTAAAGCTTATTGCGATTCACACACACATCCTGAGCGTAACAAGTTTTTGGTGCCGTTGCCGGGGACTAGGTCTAGATTGAGTCTATTTTGTGATTGTTTATGGTGTAGATCTTTCTTGTTGCTTTTGATCTCTTTTTGGTTTGTGTCTTTGCTTTTCAGGACATCTCTTACTCTTTAGGTGTATGCGAAGATCTCGTGGCAAGGATTTAGCTCCATTTGATCCCGAACCGGAGAAAACCATTAGATCTAGATCCAAGAGCATCAAAAAGGGAAAAGAGATGGCCGAAAGAGATCTCCAAGCTGAGTTGGATGAGGCTTTAGAGCAAATTAGGATAAGGGATGAAGCTTTGGAGAATGAAAGGAGACTTGCCAATGAGAGGCAAGAGGCAACTAGGAGGGAGATTGAGGAGATTAGGCAAGCTCTTGTGCAAAGAGAGCTCAACCGTCAACAACCTCCTCCACCTCCACCACAACCGCAGCCGGCGGCGGTGAATATTAGGGTTGTGCCCATTGCTATGGAAGAACCACAAACGTTAGGGCAACGTATGGATCCGGCACAAAGAGCACACCGTCCGGGTGTGAACTTAGGAGATCCCGCAGCCCATGATTACGAGCTCCGCCCTCAAGTTCTACAAATGATCCGGCATAATCAATTTGGAGGGATGGAAGGAGAGTCTCCTCATCAACACTTGATGAATTATGAGATCTTGATGGAGACTCTTAGACCGCCAAGATTGGAGAGAAACAACCATAAGCTTAGGGCTTTTTCCTTCTCTCTTAAGGATAAAGCCTTGGTTTGGTATCAATCTATTCCACAAGGGCGAGTTGGTACTTGGGAGGAGATGACAACCGAGTTTTTGACTAAGTTCTTCCCACCTTCCAAGACTACCGAATTAAGAGGGAAGATCAATGCCTTCGTGATTAAGGATAGAGAGAGTTTATTCAAGTCTTGGGAGAGGTTCAAAGACCTTCTCCTAGATTGTCCACACCATGGCATACCGAAAATTGAGCTATTGGAGATCTACTTCAAAGGACTTGATGAAGATAGCCAATTCAAGCTTCAATCTCTTTCCGGTGGGACATTTATGGAGAAGCATGTAGATGAAGCTTGGGAGTTTGTGGAGAAGCAAGCTCTAGTGATTGAGAAGTACTCCCATAGGAAGAGTGAAGGGAGAAAGGCGGGAGCATATGAGGTGAGTGAAGTCACCATGAGCAATTTCAAGCTTGACGCCATCAACAATGAATTGAAATCTTTGAGGGAATTGTGTGCTACAACCTTGAAGAATCAAGCAACTCCTCAAGTGCTTCCACAAGCCAATTTGTCATCCAAGGAGGAGGATGTGAATTACATGGGAAGGGGCAACTATAACAACAATTATCAAGGCCCAAAAAACTTCAACAACAACCGGCAATTCAACAATTACCGGCCCAACCACAACCATCCCGGATTTTCTTACTCTAACCCGGATGGAGCCTTGAACCCTCCCGCTTCCTCAAGCACAACTCCACCACCAAAAGCTTCACAAGAACCTCCACCCGGATTTACTCAACCTCCAAAGGATAGGACCGAAATGATGTTCGAGCAATTGCTTGGAAGGTTGAGTGGTCTTGAGAGCACCGTGACTTCAATTTCTAAGGCTCAAAAGGTATTGGAGGCACAAGTGTTCCAAAAGGCGGGCGAAGCCCATAGAGATCCGGGAAAGCTTCTCAGAAGGACCGAAGACAACCCAAGAGGCCAAGTGTTGGCAATCACAACAAGGAGTGGGTTGAGTATGAAAGATCCTTTGCCCAAGGATCATGCTAAAGGGAAACAAGTGGTGATAGAGGAAGAGACTTTGCAAGGAAATGGAGGCAAGAGCAAGGATGTAGAGCCAACTTATGTGGCACCGTCTCCATACAAGCCACCACTACCGTTCCCGCAATCACGAGCAAGAGCTCGTTTGGACAATCACTTTGGTAAGTTCCTTGAACTAATGTCTAAATTGCATATTAACATTCCGTTCATGGATGCTATTTTAGGAATGCCGGCATATGGCAAGTTCTTGAAAGAGATACTCTCCAACAAAAGGAAGTTGGAGGAGTATGGGGAGATAAGAATGACCAAGAGATCCTCGGAATTGATCCAAACAATGAAAGAGGAAATGCCTCCCAAGCTAAGAGATCTGGGTTCCTTTTGTGTCCCAATAGGAGTGGGAGATGTGAAGTATGAAGCCCTTTGTGATCTTGGGGCAAGTGTAAGCATCATACCGCTTGCACTTTGCAACAAGGTTGGGCTAGGAGAGCCAAAACCGGTCAAGATGACCCTCTATATGGCGGACCGTTCTATCACACATCCAGTTGGGATCTTAGAAGACATCCCGGTGCAACTAGGAGGATTCTATGTGCCAATTGATTTCGTTGTCTTGGATATTCCGGCGGATTATCCGGTTCCCATCATCTTAGGAAGACCTTTCCTAGCCACTTCCGGATGCCTAGTGGATTGCAAGAATGGGACTCTCTCCTTCAACATTGGAGAGGAGAACATCAAGTTCAAGTTGTCCACAATGATGAAAGGGTCAACCCTTGATGAGAATGTCTTCAACATAGTCGAGCAAGAGGAATCTAGAGAAGTTGTGAGCTCAATCTTGATCAAGGATCCCTTGGAGAAAGTTCTTACCTTAAGTATGATGGAGGAAGGTGTTGAGGAGGCTTGCAATGAAGAGATCAAGGCCTTAGAAGCATTAGAAGAGGAGACAAGGGCTCAAATTGAAGAAAATGAAGGGGTGTTGAACAGCTGTAGGAACCACGGTCGTGGAATGAGTTCCACGGCCGTCAAACTCTCTGTAAAGCCACAAAAATGGAGCCAGGCAAGGTCCACGGCCGTGGACTTGGAGCAGACCGTGATTCCAGCCGTGGTTTCCCCTGAATCAGCCCTTGATGATGATCAAGCTTCAAGGAGCCTTGAAGGGTCTTCATTTGCTTTGGATTCATCTCATCCAACATTATTTGGATCGTCTCCAATTGATAAAGGTCCTCCTAAACTTGAACTCAAACCCCTTCCCTCTCATTTAAAGTATGCTTTCCTTGGTGTTGGTTCTACATATCCGGTGATTGTGAATGCATGCTTGAGTGATGATGAACTTGCTAAGTTGTTGCATGAGCTAAGATTGCATAGGAAAGCCATTGGCTATACTATTGATGATTTGGTTGGCATTAAGCCTTCTTTGTGCATGCATAAGATAATGATGGAAGATAACCACAAGCCCTCTATTGAACATCAAAGAAGATTGAATCCTATAATGAAAGAGGTAGTCAAAAAGGAAATTATTAAGTTGCTAGATGCGGGAATTATCTACCCTATCTCGGATAGTAAGTGGGTTAGTCCCGTTCATGTAGTACCTAAGAAGGGTGGAATGACCGTAGTGACCAATGAGAACAATGAACTAATCCCGACTAGGACGGTCACGGGGTGGAGGATGTGCATTGATTATAGGAAGCTTAACATGGCCTCTAGGAAAGATCACTTCCCTCTCCCTTTCATTGACCAAATGCTAGAAAGGTTAGCTCAACATTCTCATTTTTGCTATTTAGATGGCTATAGTGGATTCTTCCAAATCCCTATCCACCCCAATGACCAAGAGAAAATAACCTTTACATGTCCATGGGGTACTTTTGCATATAGAAGAATGCCATTTGGGTTGTGTAATGCACCCGCCACCTTCCAAAGGTGTATGATGGCTATCTTTTCAGAATACATTGAAAATATCATGGAAGTGTTCATGGATGATTTCTCTGTTTATGGTTCTTCCTTTGATAATTGCTTGGCTAACTTGTCATTAGTATTGCAAAGATGTGAGGAGACAAATCTTGTCTTAAATTGGGAAAAATGCCACTTCATGGTAAGTGAAGGTATTGTGTTAGGACACTTGGTGTCTAACCGTGGCATTGAGGTTGATAGAGCCAAGATTGAAACGATAGAGAAGTTGCCACCGCCTACCTCGGTGAAAGGGGTAAGGAGTTTCCTAGGACATGCCGGTTTTTACCGGAGGTTTATTCAAGATTTCTCTAAAATTTTTAAGCCTCTAACTAACCTACTAATGAAGGATGTTGATTTTGTCTTTTCCAAAGATTGTCTTGAGGCTTTTTGTAGGTTGAAGAACGCCTTGATCTCCGCACCTATCATGCAACCGCCGGATTAGAGTCTACCATTTGAGATCATGTGTGATGCAAGCGATGTAGCCGTTGGGGCTGTTTTGGGGCAAAGGAAAGATGGGCGCACTCATGCCATTTATTATGCTAGCAAGACGTTAGATGATGCCCAACTCAATTATGCTACCACCGAGAAAGAGTTGCTAGCAGTGGTGTATGCTTTTGAGAAGTTCCGCTCATATGTTGTTGTAGCGAAGGTCATAGTTTATACGGATCATGCTGCAATCCGCTATCTCCTTACCAAGAAGGATGCAAAGCCTAGATTGATTCGGTGGATCCTTCTTCTACAAGAGTTTGATTTGGAAATCCGGGACAAAAAGGGATCCGAGAACTCCGTGGCGGATCACCTTAGTAGACTCCCACCATTGGAACTTGAAAGAGATGACATCCCGATTGATGATTCGTTCTGGGATGAGCAATTGCAAATGGTGGAAGAATGCTTGTTCCAAGTGTCTAGAGGAAGTGAGCCATGGTTTGCCGACATTGTGAACTACTTAGTGTGTGAGGAGGTGCCTCCCGGCTTGACATATGCCCAAAGGAAAAAGTTCTTCAAAGATGTGAGGCATTACTATTGGAGCGAGCCACTTTTGTTCAAAAGACGGCCGGATGGAATGTTTAGAAGATGCATACCGGAGGATGAGGTGGAGAGTGTGATCCGCCATTGTCATTCCTTGCCATGTGGAGGGCATGCTAGCTCCCACAAGACATGTGCGAAGGTATTGCAATCGGGCTTCTTTTGGCCAAGTTTGTTCAAGGATGTGCAAGGCTTTGTGGTAGCTTGTGATGCTTGCCAAAGGACGGGCAACATCTCAAGGCGGAATGAGATGCCTTTGAACAACATTCAAGAAGTGGAAATATTTGATGTGTGGGGTGTGGACTTCATGGGACCATTCCCTTCTTCATGTGGCAACCTCTACATCCTATTGGCGGTTGATTATGTATCAAGATGGGTGGAGGCAATCGCTTCTCCTACAAATGACGCCAAGGTTGTGGTGCGGTTCTTCAACCGAGTGATCTTTCCTAGGTTTGGAACACCAAGGGTGATCATAAGTGATGGAGGGAAGCACTTCACCAATAGGAACTTTGGGGCACTCTTGGCTAAGTATGGGGTGACTCACAAGGTGGCAACACCTTACCATCCCCAAACTAGTGGCCAAGTGGAGATCTCCAACCGGGAGATAAATGCCATTCTTGAGAAGACGGTATCTAGAACTAGAAAGGATTGGGCTATGAAGCTCAATGACGCGTTATGGGCATATAGAACCGCTTTCAAGACACCAATTGGCACCACTCCTTACAAGTTGGTCTATGGCAAGTCTTGCCACCTTCCGGTAGAAATAGAGCATAGAGCGCATTGGGCCATCAAATGACTAAATTTTGACCTCAAGGAGGCCGGAGAAAAGAGGTTGCTTGATATGAACGCACTTGAGGAGATCCGGTTGGATGCATACGAGAATGCCCGGATCTACAAGGAGAGGACCAAGCGGTGGCATGACAAGAGGATCATCCCCAAGGAGTTGAGTGAAGGTGACCTTGTCCTTCTCTTCAACTCAAGGCTGCGGCTTTTTCCCGGAAAACTCAAATCAAGATGGACCGGGCCATATGTGGTGAAGAAGATCTTTCCTCATGGAGCTATTGAGATTGGAGGGGATCATTGTGAAAACTTTAAGGTAAATGGGCACCGGTTGAAGAGGTATATCCCGGGAGCTCCGGTGGATATGATTGCCCCACTTTACCTTGAGTAGATGCCCCCGAGTTTGGTCAAGCTAATGACCTTAAAAGAGCTCTTGGTGGGAGGCAACCCATTGGTAACATTTTCCCTTTCTCGTTTTGTTTTTGTTTTAGATTTTTCTATCTTTGTGTGTGTTTTGTGTGCTTTGTGTGTGCTAGAACATTAGTGGCATTGGAAGCCTTGCTTGACATAGGAATGATGATGATGAACCCCTCATCGATTGTGGGTGGAGCGGACGCGGAACTTGGACGGCTAGCGGTGCCTAGCGCGGGTCCCGATGCTTTGATGAATGCTTAGAGCTCTCTACCATGGTTGATAGAATCATCCGACATCAATTCTACTTGAGAATCCCAAATACCATAACAAACCATTTTTACATTGTGAGAACCTTCTTTCACTCTTCTTTACTTCATTTACACATTGGGGACAATGTGTTTCTAAGTATGGGGTGGGGTTTGCATGATCTTTTGCATGATGAGCATCTAGGGTAGTTTAATATTATCACATGTCTTGCATTGTATATATTCATTTCGAAAAATCCAAAAAATTCAGAAAATTTAAAATTTTTGTGCTTTCTAGGTTTGGATATGACCCTAATGATGAATCTTGTCTTGTGAATTGGCTATAGATGGCCTTATGTGTTGAATTAATGAATGCATATGTGGACTTGAAGTACTTCTCTTGAATTCCATGAATGATTTGTGATCATGATGTTTGCCTAGAATGGATTGAGTATTGAAGGTCGAAATTACACGATGGTTCTTGCATACCATCTAGGAATGAATGAGGCAACTCATCTTTCTCTACTTCTCATCTTGATCATGTTGCTTGAGCACCTCAATTGAGATAAATTTGACCTCTTTTGACCCATCCGGGAATAGGAGCATGTTAGTATGTTGATGTGTGTGAAAAGCAAGTGTGGGGTGAAGATGTTAATGAAAGAATATCATGCATAAAATGCTGAATTTGTTGTGAAAGTATAGCCAAAAATATAGGCTTGGGGACATTGGCTTAAATGACAAGTAACTCGGTACACTTCACATAATCGGGTGTTGGTGCCTTGCCAAAGTCAAATAAACCAATAGTCCTAACGAGCTTTGGTATGTGTGCCCGGTGTGGATGCACCTCGAAAACTAAGAAAAAGCCCGAGGACGGCTAATCACCAAGGTTTCGGCTTTTGTACACCAATGCCATTGTCTCAAAAATAAGTCAAAGAAAAGAAAAGAAAAGAAGGAAAAGATAGAGAAAAATATACACTTGAGGGAAGTTGATCGAGGACAAGATTGTGGAGTTAGTTCCATTCCCGGATTAGCATCACATAACCTAGAAAAATCCCCACCTAATCACAACGTTTCTTAGCCTTTCATTTTACAAGACCTTATGACCTATTTGCATGTTTGTAAGACTTAGTAATCTAGATTGGATATGCTCTTGATCTTCTTGGCTTCTTCATTTTTTACATTCCATGCATGCTTTTGAGCTAAGTACAATTGTCTTTTCATGCCTTCATTTATTTGATGCATGATTGCTCATCCTTTGCCATGAAATATGACTTTGAAGGTGATCCAATAGTAGAAGCACAAAACAAAAAAGATTTTACCATTTTTTCTGCATACATAAATCATGTTATCTCGTAGTCTATAGTTGAGAATTTGCTCGGAGACGAGCAAACCTTAAGTATGGGGTTTTTTGTGATAACACGATTTATGACTTAGGTTTAGGTAATCATTTAGATAGATTTCCCGCTCATTCATGCATGTTTTAGCAATAGTTCACGACGTTTGCACTCAAACGATACGTTTGAGGATCGTTTGAGTATGGGGTTTTCTTGTGCGTTGCTTTGTAGGTGTTTTGGGAGGTTTAGGAGCTAAAACGATACGTTTGAGGATCATCTAAGAAGATGACACACCCTCGGACTCATTAGGATGCAAGCTAAAGGCTAGGGAGGGCTCATGGAACCTTGCCAACACAAGCCATGCACCAAATCGAAGCTTAATGATCAAAGGCAATGCTGAAGCACAGAATCACGGTTCTCTGACACTCCACGGCCGTGGTTTCAACCGTGGATTTTGCCAGGTTTTCGTGACAGCTGTGCCACGATCTCTTGGCCAGCTCTTGCAAAGTTGTAGTATAAAAGTGGTCCTGCATTGGCTGAGAGAATCATCTTGGAGCAGCTCTCCATTATCCACTATCCTCTAACAAAAATATTCTCTCAACAAAAAGATTCTTAGAAGGAGGTAGAAGGAAGCCACCATTGGAGAAGAGCTTCATTGGAGAAGAGGAAGAACACACCATTGATAGGTTTTGCTAGTTTGTAGAGAAGGATTTCGGAATCGCTTTCTAGAAGTTGTATGAACCATTTGAACCTTCTTTAAGAAGGGTTGTGAGTTATTCTAATTCCATTTTCAACTTGGTTTGTTTTAGTTCACTTGTTCATCTCTTTCTCTTCATTATCTTGCAAATGGATGCCATGATTTTATGTTTGATTGTTTCGATTTCTATTGTGAATGTTTTAGGCTAAATAGAGGTGGTTCTAGGGTAAGGAAAGGATGGTTATGGCTAGGGCTATGATAGGATGGACTTAGATTTACCTTTGGATGACTTGTTTGCTTGGACGTAGTTCCTGTTAGGAATCACGGTTTGTTCTTGCCAAACCACGGCCGTGGACTTGGTAGAACAACCCGTGATCTTCCCTGGTTCGATGGATCTAGTCTTAGGTTGTTATAATGTTGAAATCCTAAGTGTTTGTTGAGTTAAATCTATCCTAGGGTGACCTAGTGTTAGCAACTAAGTGTTAGGAGAGACTTACCCGGTAATCCTTGCTCTTAGATCTCAAAGATGACAAACCCTAGGTAGTGGTGAGCTTCATAAGCCGTCATTGGATTAAGTGTGCTAGGATGGTTGTTTGGGACTAACCCTTCCGAGACTTACCCGGTAAGGATAGGTTAGATCTCTAGGTAACAATCCGGTTTGTTTAGAATTCCTTCCCTTAGGTTCTTAGAGACTTACCCGGTGATGAGACCTTAGGGATGGTCTAGTGGACCATGAGACCTACCCGGTGATTGATCCCAATCTAGAAACACTTAACCCCAACATATCATAGTTAATCCAAGGAAAGAATAGATAGCTTGAGTCCTATGCCATAACCGGAACTTCCAATCCCTAGAATCCGTTTTTCTATCTTTGATCTACATCTCGCATTTTTGCTTGTTTGTTTGTGTTGAATTGTTAGCTTAGTGGATTATTATATTTCGCATGATTTGTGATCATTGATTGATCACCGAAAAACCAACCAAAAACAATTGAAATTTTCATTTCTTTGTTTCTTTCTCTTTTCTTTATCTAGATCTTCACTAGACTTAATCACTAATTGAATCAATCTCACCTTAGTCTTTGTGTTCGACCTCGGAATACTATCCTTACTACAAACGTCCCGTACACTGCGGGTTTCGCTAGGAGTTAGGAGAAATATAACGAATATAAATTTAAAGCTTATTGCGATTCACACACACATCCTAAGCGTAACAGTTCACGCATTGTGCCAAGCAATAGCACTTCCCTTGACGTAGCTTCTTGGATCTCCTTAGCTCTTGCTCTAGTAATGGGACCTTGATAGCTTCCATGTGATGGTCCTACATCATCCACTCCTTCTTGGAAAGAATTCGACCACGAATTTTCATCTTGTTCCGAATCTCCTACATAGGGGCTCAAATCACCTACATTAAAAGTGGTACTAACTCCATACTCTTCCGGTAAGTCCAACACATAAGCATTGTCGTTAATCCGGTGTAAGACTTTGAATGGTCCATCACCCCGTGGTGCTAGCTTGGAATGGCGTTTTGTCGGAAACCGCTCTTTCCTTAATGTAGCCAAACTAAGTCGCCGGGCTGGAAAACCATCTTCCGACGTCCTTTGTTGTTCCTAGCTGCAGTTTCAACGCCCTTCTTATCAAGTGCAGCTTTGGTCTTAGCATGAAGTTCCTTAATGTAGTCCACCTGTTCCAAAGCATCAAAAGCTACTCGATTCTTTCGAGGAATCGGTAATAAGTCCAAAGGAGTTAAAGGGTTAAATCCATAAACACTTTTGAAAGGTGATAACGAAGTGGAAGAATGCATGGTGCGATTATAAGCAAACTCAATATGTGGTAACATGTCTTCCCATTCTTTTAAGTTATCTTTCAACATGGTTCTAAGGAGGGTCGTTAGGGTCATAATGGTGACTTCCGTTTGCCCATCTGTTTGGGGATGACTATAGGTCGAGAATAGTAATCTACTGCCCATTTTACCCCAAAGTGTCTTCCAAAAGAAACTCAAAAACTTGACATCCCTATCACTAACAATAGTTTTAGGTATCCATGCAATCTTAATATTTCCTTAAAGAAAAGATTAGCAACATTATATGCATCATCAGTTTTATGACATGGAATAAAATGTGCCATTTTAGAGAATCTATCTACTACCACAAAAATGGAATCTCTTCCTTTCTTAGTCCTAGGTAGTCCAACAATGAAATCCATACTTATGTCCTCCCAAGGGCTATTAGGCGTTGGTAAGGGTGTATACAGCCCATGGGGTTGTACCCTAGCTTTGGCCTTAAGACATTCAATGCACCTTTTCAGCATGTGTTCTACATCCCTTAACATATGAGGCCAATAAAAGTGAGTTTGCAACATGTGATAAGTTTTGTCCCTCCCAAAATGCCCCATTAAACCTCCTTTATGGGCTTCTTCAACTCATAGGATCCTAAGGGAACATCTAGGTATGCAAATCTTATCCACTTTAAACAAGAAACCTTCAAACACAAAGTACTTATCATAAGGGCCTTGAGTAGTGCATCTATGAAATATCTTCCCAAATTCAGCATCATCCACATATAATTCTTTAATGTAAGTAAACCTAACATCCTAGAATCCAAGGTGGTGATTAAGGTGTATCTCCTAGACAATGCATCCGCTACGACATTATCCTTTCCTTTCTTATACTTGATAATGTAAGGAAAGGTTTCGATGAATTCCATCCACCTACCATGCCGCCTATCTAGCTTATCTTGGCTCCTAAAGTGTCTAAGTAAATCATGATCAGTTTTCAAAACAAACTCTTGAGGCCAAAGGTAATGTTGCCACGTTTTGAGTACTCTAAACAAGGCATACAATTCTTTGTCATAAGTGGAGTAGTTTAAGCATGCACCCTTCAATTTTTCACTAAAGAAAGCTAGAGGCTTACCTTCTTGCATAAGGACGCCGCCAATACCAATGCCGGATGCGTCGCATTCAACCTCAAAGGGTTTAGTGAAGTCCGGTAGAGCTAGTAGTGGTGCGTGGGTGAGGCGTCTTTTGAGCTCTTCAAAGGCTCTTTGCTGCGGTTCATTCCACTCAAAATGAACCTTCTTTTTGGTCAAAGCCGTGAGTGGGGCTGCAATGGTGCTAAAATCTCTCACAAACCTTCTATAGAAGGTAGCTAAGCCATGGAAGCTCCTCACGTCACCAACAGTCCTAGGAGTGGGCCAATCATTGATTGCTTTCACCTTGTCCTCATCCACTTGCAAGCCATTGGCACTTACTACAAAACCAAGGAAAATCACTCGGTTAGTATAGAAATCACATTTCTGAATATTAGCATACAAGTATTCTATACGCAATGTAGCAAGCACATCTCTCAAATGGTTTTCATGCTCTTTTAAAGTCTTACTATAGGTAAGAATGTCATCAAAGTAGACTACAACAAATAAACCAATATAAGGTCTCAAAATATGATTCATTAATCTCATGAAAGTACTAGGAGCGTTAGTTAAGCCAAAAGGCATTACTAGCCACTCATAGAGTCCAAATTTGGTTTTAAAAGCTGTTTTCCATTCATCCCCTTCCCTCATTCTAATTTGATGGTAGCCACTCATCAAGCATATCATCTAAACGGGGAATCGGGTGTCTATACTTGATAGTAATGTTATTGATTGCTCTACAATCAATACACATTCTCCAAGTATTATCCTTCTTGGGTACTAGCAGGACGGGAACGGCACAAGGACTAAGGCTTTCCCGCACTTACCCCTTATCTAGCAAGGCTTGAACTTGGTTCTGAATTTCCTGGGCTTCCGTAGGGTTCATCCTATAGGCGGGCCTATTGGGAAGAGTGGCTCCGGGTATTAAATCTATTTGGTGTTCAATGCCCCTAATGGGCGGCAAGCCGGCTGGAATCTCCTCAGGAAAAACGTCTTTTAATTCGTCCAACAGCCCTGGAATAGATCTAGGAAGTGGGTTCGTAGAGTCATGAGGCACATTCACTAGAGATTTACACAAACTCATCATTAGCACATCAATAGAAGCATAGTTAGTGACATATTCATTCCTAGACTCAAGATAGCTACTTGTTGGTTGTACTAACAATGTTTGATGGGTTTTGTTCTCTTTACTCTTAGGCCGTGTGATCTTAGGCTTTGGAGGGGTTCCTTGCTGTACCCTCTTGTTCTCATAGTACTCGGCTATTTGTAAAGGTGTCATAGGTTTAAGTGTTAAAGTTTTACCCTTATACTCAAAGCTATACTTGTTAGAAAACCCATCATGGACAACTTTCCTATCATATTGCCATGGACGACCAAGCAACAAGTGACAAGTATTCATAGGCACAACATCACATGTAATAACATCCTCATATGATCCTAATGTTATATTGACCTTAGTTTGCTTATTGACCTTAAGTTCTCCACACTCATTCATCCAATGTAGTTTATATGGCCTAGGGTGATAAAATGTAAGAAGTTGTAATTTGTTTACCATTTCAGTGCTAGCTATGTTGCAACAACTTCCTCCATCAATTATCACATTAGACACTTTTCCTTTAATGCTACACCTAGTATGAAACAGATTTTCACGTTGGTTATCCTCACAAGGTGCTAGTTGGACATGCAAAGTTCTCCTAGCTATCAAAGATTCACCTTGTTCATACTCAATGCAATCATCATTCTCATTTTGTTCATTGTCATGATTTAAGGCATTTTCATCATCTAATTCCACATCATCCTCACTCTCATATTCTCCTAGATGATTTATGATCAAAGTGCGTTTATTAGGACATTCTCTACTCATGTGACCTCTACCTTGGCATTTAAAACACACAATGTCCCTAGTTCTAGAGTTAGAGATAGGAGTACTCCCTCGATGATCACTTGAAGGCTCATTCAAGGATCGTGGTGTAGTGGACGTTGTAGAAGACCTTCTTTGCCCTTCTTGGCCCATAGGTGCCGATTTTCTCTCTTCCTTCCGGCCTCCTTGCTCCTTGCTGTTGTTAGGCAGCAGCCGGCTCCCTTGTGCTTTCCAAGCGTTGGGCGTTCCATGGGGTGGTTTGTATTCCCGGTTTCGCACCTTAGTCTTCCTTTCCACCTTGATGGCTAAGTGTAGTAATTGCTCCATGGTGCTGCTGGAATGGCCGATTGTAGCCCTCCCACGTGTGGTCCTCAGCTTCATTCCGTTGCTGAAAGTCATCAACAAATGGTGGCATGTTAGAAGCATTAGGAAGGATGTTGGATTGTACATTACCTTGATCTGGAGGATCCGGCTCTCTAGTAACACGTGAAGGACCGCCAAACTCATAGTTGGTTCTCAAAGGTGGTGTTCCGGCTGGTGGTGTTCGTGCTTCCATAGTCTCCACTCGCTTGGATAGTTTAGCTACAGAATCGGACAATTGTTTCAATAGACTGATCATCTCAGGCGTGACGGTCTCGCTACTCGACTTGCTGGGACTTAGGGACCTGGACATGCTCAAGTAACAAACAAAGAAACTGGTTAGGTTAGAAAAACAAAGATCTCACTTGTGTATCGCTCACACTCTCGTTGGTATTGCCTAGCTGGTGGCTCGAGTTGTAAGGATCCAACACCTTAAGATCGCGATTTCCGAACCTTCTTAGCAACCCTTTGGAACTAGAACTGCTGAAACTGAATGTTAGTGTAGGAGATGAATCAAGACACCCCTAATTGGAGTATTGACCGTTGGGTTGGTGTAGGTACGGTGAATTGTGTTTAGAATGACGTTTTGAGATGATTGAAGAGTTTGCTTGTGCTTGATTAATAAAAACAAGGGCCAGCCGTTTTTTTTTGTAGTGTTTTTTTTTTTTTGAAAGATATCTTAGACTTTGTCAAAGATTTGTAGGAGAGAGAAGTAACCGTAATTGATTGCAGATAGGGTTACCAAAACGTGTATGCAGCGTTTGAGCTTTCTCTTTTGTTTTGTTTTCGTTTTGTGTTTGCCTCTCCTCAAGATGTTGTCCGGCTTTTGAATTGGCACACTTCAAGCACAAGTTAGATCTCAATTGGATAAGCAATAAGGTTAACAAGAAGAAGAAGTGATCAATTGTACCAACTGAGCTCTGATACCAGCTGATACGGGATTGTCCGTGATTGAGTCGATCTAGGCACAATGATCTCGAACCAGGCTGAATGAAGCGATTTCAAAATGCGGAATGGACGTAGGTGATGAATGGCGCAGGAATGGTGAAGAGAAAAACCAAAGAGATGTCAACGAAGGAACCAAGGCTGAAGAGCCAAAACCCCAATCGTGAATGCCCTAGACCCGTCTCCAATACAACTTTACACTAGCTCCGGCTGGACTAGCACAAAGAGGGACTCGTGAAGGCTCGAAGCACCAATCCGAAGGCGGTTTGACACAAACAAGCTCAGCCAAGCAACAACAACAATGCCAACCAAAAACTCTCTTGTTCTTTGATTGATTTTGTGAAATGATTACAAATGTAATTCTAAGCAATTGGGAATAACGTAACTAATCTGCAGCTAAAGAGGCTATCTATATAGACTCTTTTATCTAGACAAAATAAAGAAAAGAGAATTAAAAACATTAGTGGGAAGGTGGTAATAAGAGAGCTTCCTCTAATGTAGCTAACAACCTAACAAACACTAATTTCAGCTTAAAAATAGGCTGACTTATTCAATTAACTCCAGGAGTGTGCTGGACGTTTTTTAGGAGCAAAATAGGCCATCCGAATGGGCTGAGTTGTTCAACAGATCCATGAGTGATTTGGCTGTGTTTTAAGAGCCCAAATGATGATCCGAATGGGCTGAATTGTTACTCTCTTGAACCTCTTTAAACGTGATCAGCTGGCTGCCTTCTTGGGCTGTTTTGGAACGAGCAGCTGCTTTCCTCCTTGGGCTGCATTGAACGTTAGCAACAACCTTCCTCCTTGGGCTGCATTGGACGTGAGCAACAGCCTCCTCTTGGGCTGCATTGGCGTGAGCAACAGCCTCCTCTTGGGCTGCATTGGCGTGAGCAACAACCTCCTCTCCTGGGCTGCATTGGACGTGATCAACAGCCTGCATGGCCTCCTCGAGCTGCATGGGAAGTGAGCACGTCGGCATGGTCTCCTTGCTTGGTTCGCTTGCTCCTACATTCACCAAAAGATGAACACATTATGTATGGGAATTAAATGGTTCACGCATTGTGTCAAGCAATAACACTTCCCTTGACATAACTTCTTGGATCTCCTTAGCTCTTGCTCTAGTAATGGGACCTTGATAGCTTGTATGTGATGGTCCTACATCATAGGTAGTGTAGACGTGGACTTGATAGGGGCTGCATAAGGAGCCTTGCGTGGACCTCCTTGCTCCGGGGCTAGCTTCTCCTTGCTTGGCACCTCCCGGTTGTAATTCCCTTGTTGGCGACCTCCTTGGCTCCTCCATGAGCTAGGCGCGCCATAGACAGCCTTACCTCCTTGACTTCTTGCCTTCATTTTCCTTTCTACTTTGATTGCTAGGTAGAGCAATTCTGTCATAGAGCTATAGGGAAAAAGATCTATCTCGTTAGAAAAACTTGAATTGAGAATACGAAGATACCTAGCCATTGTAGTCTCTTCATCCTCTCGCACATTAGCCTTTACCATGGCCATTTGCATGGCATTATAGGTCTCCTCGGTGGTCATGGCTCCTTGCCTCAAGTTCTCCAACCTTTGCCTCAATTCCCTAGTGTAATGTTGAGGCACAAACCGAGCTCTCATCAAGGCCTTCATGTACGCCCAAGTAAGTACCGGTGCATCCAAATTTCTCCTCCTTTCCTTCACCAAATCATCCCACCATATCATAGCATAATCAATAAACTCAAGAGCTGCGAAATGTAACTTCTTATGCTCGGGAAAGTTGTGGCATGACCATATTTGCTCTATCTTCGCCTCCCAAACCATGTACACGTCCGGGTCACATTTGCCTTCAAAGCTTGGGATCTTCACCTTTACTTTGCCAAAACCATCATACTCCGGATCTCGCTCCCTCCTTGGCTGGCCACCATAGGGCTCACGCCTCTGCTCGTCTTGGCGCCGGCCGTCATGAGGTCTCCGGGGCTGTTGGTGCTCCCTTCGTCCGTTTGGCCTCCATTCCTCGTCATCTCCGTCATTGTCCTCATCCTGCTCATAAGCTTGATTCTGAAACTGTTGAGGATAGTTATGCAAATTATCATGTATAATGGGAGAAGAAGGGATAGAAACGTGCTCCTCGAAAGCAAGATTGCCCCATCCCGGTTGGGACACGGCGTGGCCTAAGCCTTGGACATTCCGAGAGGGCTGCGTGGCATTAGAGTGCCGGGCTGCTTGAAACGCTTCTTGTTGGCTTTGGAGTGGTAATCGGTCTTGCCCTTGGTGTTGAGCTCTCGAGTGGTCTCCTACCTCCCGGTTGCCTCCTAGTGGCCGAGGCTCCGGAACGACCTTAGACGCCTCCAAGTTGGACAGCCTTGTAGTTAACCCTTCAATGCTATCTTTCAAGCCCTTGATAAGGTTAAACAACTCCGGGGTAATAGGCTCGGGGCTTGGCGTACCTGCGGGAGTTCCTGACATTGTTCAAAGACACTAAAACACTCAAACACGTTAGGTTAGCTAAAACAAAAACGCCTCACAAGTGTATCACTCGAAAGCAAACTCTCACTCTCTAGTGGTGCTCAACAAGCTTGTTGATGGCTCATCTTGTATTAGTCAAAAACCTCACGTGAGTTCAATACTTAGCCAAACAAAAGCTTTAAAGTAGAAGCGAAATTCGATTTCAATCACTTTAAAACGTGTTTGACTCAATAAAAGAGAAGAAAAGACTCAAAACGGAAAGGACAAGTTGCACGAATGTTATATGCAACTGAGTATGGACTCAAAATTTGAACTCAAGATAAGCCTTGAAAGAACTTACTCGTCAAGCCTAAGCAAGTTAACCTTGGACACCGAAGGTGTGTGTAGAAGGGCTGGTCAAGGCTAAGGCGTGGCTCGAGTGAAGTGAGCTAGGCGAGGGCCAAGTCATGGCTAGGCTAGGGTGAAGCTAGGCTAGGCGTGAATGGCTTGGTCCTTTGAGTGAGATGAGCTCCTTTGTAGTCCTCTTTGGTTGCTGAAAATAACACTTAGCAAGCACAAATTCAACTATTACAAATTATGAAATAAAACAAGAGTAGGCTAGCAAGAATGAAATGAAATGAAAATGAATAACTATGGCTGATTTTTTTTTCTTTCTTTTCTTTTCTTTTCTTTTCTTTTTCTTTCTTTTCTTTTCTTTTCTTTTCTTTTTCTTTTCTTTCTTTCTTTTTTTTTTTTTGAAATTCAGATTTCTCTTCTTTTTTTTTTTTTTTAAATCAGGCCTCAATTTGAATTCAAAAGAGACAAATGAAAAAAAAATGAAAGAAATAAAATCCTATAACAACTTGAGAGTTGCTAGCTATCTAGTTACTAAAATGAAAACAAATAAAACAAATAACAAGCAGCTATTCGAATTTTGGTGCTGGAATTAAAAAAAATAAAACAAAATGCTAAGAAAATCTATTTAGTTGCAAGAGGATAGAGTTGACCAAGTAAATAGCTAACCAAGGGTGAAAATTCAAAAATAGGCTGAAAATGTGGAGGAAAGAGGTGGTGGGTAGCTTGAAAATAGGCTAGAGATTCAGCCTCTCTTTTTGAACGTTTAAGGCTAGTTTGGTGTTTGTGTTTGGACGTGGGGCAAGGCTGGTGGCAGGCGTGGTGGTAGGCACAAGGGCTGGTGGCAGGCGTGGTGGTAGGCACAAGGGCTGGTGGCAGGCGTGGTGTAGGAGTGGTGCCGGTGTCCAAAATTCACAAACAAAAGCAACAAACTTGTTAGTTCAATCAAAAACTTGGAATAGAAATGGCAATGGCAATAGACTCAAAACAAAGCAAGACTCAAACAAGAAAACAAGACACTTTTGGTTTCTGAATGATTTACCGACTCTTTTTGTAGGTTGAACGTCAACTAGCTCTGATACCAATTGATACGGGGATTAGCCGCGAAGAATGGATCTAGACGAGCAACCTGTTTTCGGGAATAGAAGCAAACGAAATTCAGCAAACAAAGATGAAGGAAAACGTGCAAAGCAAAGAGGGAAAACGAAATAAGAAAGAAGAACCGAAAAGGAACAAACGATAGAACCCTTGGATTCGATTATCCAAGAACCAAACCGATGACGATTCGACCCCGCTTCTTACAACTTCACACAATCGATCTAGAGTTATCGAAGGCATGAAGAGGTTGCTTCAATTCGACTTGTAACACCAACCCGAAGGAGATTGACACACACACAAACGAGAAAGGTATGCAAACACCACAATTCTCACAAGACAAGAGGCTGAACTCAAAGGAATTCAATTTGGCACTTAGGCTATGTGTTTTAACGTATTCTACCAACAAAAAGGAGGAGAGAAAGGTTTTATATACAACCTAGACCTTCTCTCCTAAAAATAGAAAAGAAAAATAAATACAATATTTACAAATTATAGTGTTTTAAATAAATCCATAAAATAGACTAATTCTAGGATTTACTTAACACTTTCTAACTAGCTTCTCACTCCAGCCATGCACATGCACACGTGAAGCTCTCCTATGCTCCATTCAACTTCTTCTTGGCTGGTCCAATGTGGCTAAGCATCATGACGGGCCTTGGACTCATTGGAGGTGAGCTTGGGTGAGCTTCTTGAACCATGGCTAGGAAGATAGCATCCATCTCCGCTTGGCGTTTGGCTTGAGCTCTTGTTAGGGCTCCTTGTGGTGTTGAAGATGGAGCTAGCTCGGATGACCCTACATCATGTAGTCTTCCTATTCTGCAAAGCATCTACAACCGGTATAAACCGTTAACTAACAACCTACAAATTAGAATAACAGTAATAGCAAACATAACACATAAGCACAATAATTCACACAACAAGCTCACAAACATAAACCGTTTATTATCTTCATTAAGCGATACCATTACTAATTCAATCATGTGTGGTATGAGAAGTATAACAACCTCGCCTCAGTCCCCTTTCACCACACAGGTTTGGAACTAATGTCAATTATCATAACCTGGTTTATGGTTATCAAATATACACACACCAATATTACCATCACTCCAACTCATAGAAGTTAGATAAGTAAGCCCAAAGGACTTACCTGTAACAAGGTAATTCTAACCACAGTCAATCTCGGTTTCTCTCAGGAAACGATCAACGCCTGTATAAACAAGGTACACAAATATCAATCACTATCACATTTTAGGAGATTCCACCTCCTAGTCTCCAAGATCTCATAAGATCCTAAACCATATCATCATCCTCAATATCTCATCACTTATCCTCAAAGACGCCTAAGGCGTTAAACACACTATAACATCCTTAATCTCATGTACATATAACCTTGCATTCTCTAAACCCACAACACAAAGGAAGGAATCAATCATATCAATACTTGGTATGTCCTAGAAGAAGGCGCGCTCGCAGAAATGAAGAAGCACGGGTGCGGTGACAAGCCGCGACGGCGGGAAGGAGACGCCGCGGGGGCGGTGACAAGGCTCTAGCCGCGGGGCGGCGATGGCAAGGCTCTAGCCGCGGGGCGGCGATGGCAAGGCGCGGGTGCGGTGCTTTAACAAAGCACAACTTATAAGAGCTTTTCGATAGTCTCTCGTCTTCCAACTTACTCCACCACAGGGAGCTATCAAGGAAAAGCCTGACCTTCATCCATATGCATACACAACACATCTGTTCGCTCAAAAGTGTGCGTGCAAAGTCTTAAATTTATAAAATCTGATATCAAGCAAAGCAAACCCGCAGTGTACGGATCGGCATAGTTTGCAAGAATTCCATAGTCAAACTCAGGGACTTGGGGGATCAAATTCAGTTCGTAAATTGTCTAGCAAAATAATGAAGCTTTGTAAAGATTATAAGAAGCAACAATTCTAGAGATTCTAATATCAAATTGTGGAAATCGATTCAAGATGTTCTAAAGATGTAAGGACAGAGTTAGGATTGCAAAGGTATAGATCTAAGGTAGGGAATTGTACGGTGAAGTTCCAAAACCCATAAGTCTCACCCAAAGGCTCTCTAAATAAAGGATGATGAGTCTCGTTATAAATAGGTTCTAAAGACGAGATTAAACTTTCAAGTACCCATGCCCGAATCCAAGGGAATAGAGGATAAGTCAAACAGGTTAAGGTTGGGACACTCGAGACCTAAGTAGAGGATGTTGAGTCTCACTACTACCTAGAAAAGGTAAACCAAGGCTAGGTTAGGGTCAATCTTTAACTTCGGGTCAAAGCAAAAGCAAATCACGTCAAACAGGCAAAACCACGGTCAATTCTTGAGGAACCACAGCCGTGGAACTCAAGAATAGGCCGTGAAAACTTGTACGGAGATGAAAACTCGCAACTCTCAGGGTCCAATCTGTTTTGGTTCAATCTATCATTATCTAAGCCACAACTATCAACCCTTCACCCTAGAATCACAAGGGTGCTTAGCCAATAACAATCATCATAATGAAATCAATTATCAAATTAAGAGAGAAAAAGAATAGAACTTAGAAAACTCAATGATGAATGTAAAACCAATCTCAAATAACTCAAAATCCGTGCTTGTGTTTAATGAATATAGAATAGAATCAGAAATCTCTCACAAATCTTGAAGAACAAGAAGAACGGGATGTCAATCCGCCTTCAAAGTACAACCCTAAGATCTTCCAACTTTGAAATAGGAAAGTGCGTCTTTCCTCAAATCTTCCTCCAAACCTTCAATCCCAAATCTCCTCTTACGATGTGTAAATGAAGATCCAAATGCGTAATCTTCCAAATGGTCCAGCCTCCGCAGCTGTCCAAGTCTGCTTTTCAATGTTGAAGGCTATAGAACATTTATAAGGATCAATCTAGGGTTTACAAGGTTGGGCATTTTGGTCAAAAAATAAATTGAGCCCGCTAGTATCAGAAAATACTCTGGTGCGTCAGACGGTATCAGAGAATACTTTGGCGCGTCAGACGATATCAGAGAATACTTTGGCGTGTCAGACGGTATCTGAGAATACTTTGGCGCGTCAGACGGTATCGAGAAAAATACTTTGGCTCCTTCCTAGCTCCCTTTTATGCTCTTTTATTCTCCGCATCAAGGCTTAATCTTTAAATGTGCCATTTTGCTCTATAATTCGCCCTTTTATCTACAAATGTATGTAAATATAACCATAATTGCTATAAATGTATGTCTATGCATGCAAAATAAAGGGAAAATCTATATAAATACATGTCTATATAGGTCATAATTCATGTCATCAACATCCAACATGCATAAACACATCACAACAAGTTCAACTTGTTGGATTTAAACAAGAAAAGGAAGAAGAATGGAGAATAGGAGAGGGAAGGCTCACCACTTCTCTGCAAATCTTGATGAAGAACTCCAGCTGCAACTCAATAAGCTATCCACATCAATATCCACAACTCCTATCATCATCATCAACATCAATCTTCAAATCAAGAAGAAGAAGAAGAAGAAGAAGTATACATGGAGGAGAAGAAGGAAAGAGAGGCTGGAGAGATAGAGTAAACCCTCACATGATGGAAAAGAAGATACTTAAGAGAGAGGAAAACGGAAAGGTGGTTGGCTAAAAACTCGGCCGCTTACAATACTAACACGGGTCTTCCTCGCCTCGACAGCGATCACGCGAGTGCGGCCATGGCGAGGCGCGATCGCATGGCCTTCATCTAAACATGGTTGTTACATCAAATCCCCCTAAAAGCAAGTTTCATCCCGAAACTTGAATAACCTCAAACCCTCCTGGCCTAAAATGCCGAGGTATAAATACTCAACATCGCGAAGGAATAACATCTCCATCAACTATAATCTCGACCCAAAAGCATGGAGGAAAACCATCTCCAACAAACCATAATCATACTCAACCGCATGGAGGATAAACCATCTCCAACGAAACTATAATCACAACTCGATAGCATGGAGGAAGAACCATCTCTAGGAACACTATAACCATACTCGTGCTATCACAACAGGATCTAATAAGATCACACATCATAATCTAGCAAGACAATAACATATAATATCACATAAGAACACTTCATATCACATCATCATATAACTCTCCAAGACATATCTAAGTCTCACTGGACAATCATATAGGTGCACCTATCTCTGCATAAAACTCAGGATAGTTCATTTGGATATCATCTGTCTCCCACGTAGTCTCATCGACTCCTCATCTAGACCACTGTATCCTCATCATAGGAATGTCCTTCGAACGCAAGCATCTCATACCTCGCTCTAGGACTACAATTGGATGCTCAACAAACATGTGGTCCGGATCAACCACCAAATCCTCATGACTGATAATGTGTCTCATATCTAGTATATACTCCCTCAGTTGAGACACAAGAAAAACGGGGTGAACACCCTCTAATCTAGGTGGCAGCGCAAGTCCGTATACCACCTCTCCGACTCGCTCTAAGATCTCAAAAGAGCCAACATATTGAGGACTTAGCTTCCCCTTTATGCCGAAACGTCTGACGTCTCGCGTCGATGACACTCTCAACCAGACATGAGCTCCAACTCTGAACTCTAGAGGCTGACGCCTCTTGTCTGCATACGATTTCTAGCGGCTTTGTGCGGCCAACATCCGCTCTCTAATTACTGCCACTCGGGCTATATCATCTTGTATGTGATCGGGAGCTATACCACTTATACTACTTGGCTCTTCCCAACATAAAGGTGTACGACACCTCCGTCCATACAATGCCTCATAAGGGGCCATCTTGATTGACGCATGGCACCTATTTTTTTACGAAAACTAAACCAACAGGAGGTGATCTAACCACACTTGTCCCCAGTCTAGCACGCAAGCCCTCAACATATCCTCCAACGTCTGGATAGTCCTATGACTGACCATCTGTTTGAGGATGAAAAGACGTCGTAATGTGAAGGTTCATACCTAAGCAGTGTGTACCTATTGCCAAAACCGTGAGGTAAAGCGTCAATCTCTATCATACACAATAGTCCTCAGTACCCCATGGACTCCCACTATTTGTCTAGTGAACTTTTTAGATAGCCGACTCACCGGCCATGCTGCCCAGATTGGGACAAAACGTGCCGTCTTCGTTAGTCTATCAACTATAACCCATATGGCATCAAATCTCCTACTCGGCCTCAAGCCGGTAATAAATTCCATGGAGATATCATCCAACTTCCACTGCGACACTAGTAGTGGATGGATTTCTCCCACATGTCCACATGCTCTATCTTGACCTATTGACATGTCGTACATTGGGCCACAAACCTATCCACATCGGGCTTCAGCTTGCCCCACCATAATCAGCGTCTCACATCCTGATACATCTTACTCGCACCTAAGTGCACTGAGTAAGGTGTGGTGTGAGCCTCATACATAATCATCTGCCTCAACTCTCTATTAGAAGGTACACAAACACGCTCACGGAGTCTCATCACTCCATCAATACCACAATGGTGAACTGCGGGGCCTCACCTCGAGACATCATGTCTCAGATCCGCCTCAACATTAGACATGTCTCTTGCTTCTGTTGGATATCTCCCAACAGATTAGGTAGAACCTTTAAGGTAGACAGATGACTGTTCTTGAGGCATCTTTTTGCTAAGGGTATCGGCAACTACATTCGCCTTCCCTAGATGATATAATATCTCAAGGTCAAAGTCCTTGATCAGCTCGAGCCATCTCCTTTGGCGGTTATTCAATTCCCGCTGAGTGAAAATGTATACTATAGGCTCTTATGGTTTGTGAAGATCTACCATGAAACTCCATGCAGGTAATGCCGCCAAATCTTCAAGGCATGAAATACTGCAGCTAACTCGACGTCTTCAGTTATCGAGATGCATAAGTGATTACCCTACCTTGCTACATCAACACATATCCCAAGCCTAGCTTGGATGCGTTGCTATACACCACAAAATCATTAGGGCCCTCTGGCTGTGCTAAGATAGGAGCGGAAGTTAATCTCTTTTTCAGCTCCTCAAAACTCTAGGTACACGGCTTGGACCATACAAACCGGGTAGACTTCCTCAACAGATTGGTAAGTGGTTGGGCAATCACAGAAAACCCTTCCACAAATGTACGGTAATATTTAGATAGGCCAAGGAAGCTACGCACTTCCTTGACATTAGTCGGTGTCGTTCATCCGCTACAGACTCGATCTTTTCCGGATCAACCTTGATCCCCTCGGTGAAAACCACATGACCTAGAAATGCTACCTCAGACAACCAAAACTCACACTTAGAGAACTTAGCGTTCAACTCTCTATCCTGCAAAACTCGCAATACCGTCCTCAAATGTCTTGCGTGTTCCTCCTCTCTACTACGAGAGTACACTAGGATGTCGTCTATGAAGACAACCACAAACTAATTCAAGAAGTCGATGATGATGTCATTCATCAACTCTATAAGGAGGGCGCATTCGTCAGCCCGAATGGCATCACTACAAACTCGTAGTGGCCATATCGAGTCCGAAATGCCGTCTTGGGCACATCTTGTGATGTGTTCGAGCCTACACATCTAGAGCCTACACATCTAGGTGATCACGCACAAGATGTTGGTGATGAAGAGGAGCCGACACATCACGCAGAAGAGGAGTCAAGAGAAGAAGCCGAACCGGCCAAGCCCAAGGAGGACCCACCACCCGGTGCTATCACTAGAGCCCGAGCCCGCCACCTACACCAACAACTTAAGGACACCCTCTTGAACCTAGGCGAACCGAACCTAAGTGGAGGGACTTTCATCACATGCCTAAATCAAGAAAGGCCCGGGTCACTCGTGCACAATATTTTCGAATAAAGAGGGTTTGCATGGCAATTAGTTTGCATGGGATATTCTTAGACATTTTATCATTAGACATTTTATCATTAGCATTGTTTGCTTTTTATTTTAATTTTCCAGCAGTTATTTTCGGATAAAACAATTAGGAGATAACCAAATTAGTGGTTCTCTTAGTGGGTAGATTAGTGTGCTATTTTTTTAGGATTTATTTCTTGTTTTATTTCCTATTTTCAGCAAGGCCTATTTAGGTCTAAACTTCAGATTGGTATAGTAGTTTTGAATGAATGAAAATAGCAACCTTTTTTCTGCAAAAACACACGAGTCTTTTCTCTCATCTCCATAGAAGGATTGTGAGCACATCAACCTTCTTCTTCCTTTGATTCGAGTGCTTCCTATCTCGAGTCCCTTCCCTTGATCTTCATAACCGAGTGGCACCCATCTTGGCTGGAGATCATTCACATTTTCGTACCAGTCCATCCCCACCAATCGTTCGCATCTCGGCTACAACATCTTCACCGGCGAGCCCTTGTGTACCCTCGGCGTTACCTTTGGCGAGCAAGATCTTGCACCGACTCCATCGATCCTAGATCTCACCATGTGGGTATCAGAGCTATGTAAGTTCTTGCTCTTGTTTACCTTTGATTTCTTGCAATTTTCATTGTTGAAGGCTCTTGATTTCGTGCCCTTCTTTTTCTACATTTCCGAATTGTTGTTGCGTCTAGAGTATTAGGGTTGTCCTTGCAATTGTGTTGTTTTGAGTCTTGTTTTGTTGAGTTCGTAGTTCTGCATTTTTACGGTTTAGACGTCTCAAAAATATCAGATTGAAGCAAGTAGAAGACGGCAGAATTAGGGTTGATTGTGGTTGAATTTGTTACTTGCAACCTGATTTTTAAATTCCAAAGAGTTCTGCCGTGAATTTCTTGCCCTAACCAAGACCATATAGCTACATATAGTTAGGAACATTTGAGTCATTATTTTATTTAATTTGGCACCTTAATCAACCTACATAGAGTACTTAAGTTACATTCAAATTAAACTTTCGAGTAGAGGAAAATTTCTTAAGTACGGACTCTATAGGTTGATCAAGAAGTTTTTTTTTGTATTATTATTACATTGTTACAGCTTGTGTTAGTCAAAAAAAAAATATATCAGAAAAGCAAAAGTCGGCTATTTAAAAAAAAAAAAAAAGAGACAAAGCCTTTTGTGTTCAATCTTGATACATAGTGACTCATTGTAATCGTAATAAGTGCTCATCATTGTATTCGAATTCACCATTGCTAGTTGCAAGTCCTTGTAATCTTTCTTGTTCACCTATAGTAAGTGGTAATAGGGGATAAGTACCTACAAGATTGTTTGAGTTGCATCTAACTTAAGGACTTGAATGAAGGTTGTGTGCACTTTATTTTCCATTTTGTGCGTCATATTTGCATATAGGAAGCCGTCCCTTACCCTTGTTTTCTGAGCTTACAACTTGAAGGTTGCAAGGAGTTGTTGGTAGACCATAGCTCCTTACTAGCTTTAGGGACCATTGTGTGTTGTCTAGTATTTGTGGCTGTCGTGTGAGTTTCTTGTTGAAGGTACAATGGGGGATCCCAAGGACAAGCAAGTCAGCCAAGTGGAAGGAGGGGATGGTTCGGCCATTAGCATGGAGACACTCCTACGAGCCATCCAAGCCTCCAAGGAAGAGGCCGACGAGCGTGCACGGCAACACCTCCAAGCCATGCGTGAGGAGCAAGCGGCTTTCATAAGAGCCATGGAAGAACAGTGGAGCAAATCCTACGGTCCACCCTGATACGGGATGATCCGTGATTGAGTCGATCTAGGCACAATGATCTCAAATCCGGCTGAATGAAACGAATTCAGAATGCGGAATAAAACGAAGATGGTGAATGGCGCAGGAGAGTGAGAGAAGAACCAAAGAGAGTCAACGAAGGAACCAAGGCTGAAGAGCCAAAACCCCAATCGTGAATGCCCTAGACCCGTCTCCAATACAACTTTACACTAGCTCCGGCTGGACTAGCACAAAGAGGGACTCGTGAAGGCTCGAAGCACCAATCCGAAGGCGGTTGACACAAACAAGGTCAGCCAAGCAACAACAGCAATGCCAACCAAAAACTCTCTTGTTCTTTGATTGATTTTGTGAAATGATTACAAATGTAATTCTAAGCAATGGAAAATAACGTAACTAATCTGCAGCTAAAGAGGCTATCTATATAGACTCTTTTATCTAGACAAAATAAAGAAAAGAAAATTAAAACATTAGTGAGAAGGTGGTAATAAGAGAGCATCCTCTAATGTAGCTAACAACCTAACAAACAACTAATTCAGCTTAAAAATAGGCTGACTTATTCAAACTAATCCTAGGAGTGTGCTGAGTGTGCTGGACGTTTTTTAAGAGTAGATTGGGCTATCCGAATGGGCTGAATTGTTCAACAGATCCATGAGTGATTTGGCTGTGTTTTAAGAGCCCAAATGATGATTCGAATGAGCTGACTTGTTACTCTCTTGGGCCTCCTGGAACGTGATCAGCTTGCTATCCTCTTGGGCTGCATTGGACATGAGCAACAACCTACCCTCTTGGACTGCCTTGGACGTGTTTGCTTGCCTCCCCTATTGGGCTGCTTTGGACGTGATCAACACCTCCTTCTCTTGGACTGCTTTGGACGTAATCAACAGCTTCTCCTCTTGGGCTGCATTAGACGTGAACAACAGCCTCCCCTCTTGGCTTCTTTGGACGTGATCAACAGCCTCCTCTTGGACTGCTTTGTACGTGAGCAACATCTCCTACCTTTGCTTGCTTACTCCTGCATTCATCAAAAGATTAACACATGAGGTATGGCAATTAAATGGTTCACGCATTGTGCCAAGCAATATCACTTCCCTTGACGTAGCTTCTTGGATCTCCTTAGCTCTTGCTCTAGTAATGGGACCTTGATAGCTTCCATGTGATGGTCCTACATCATCCACTCCTTCTTGGAAAGAATTGGACCCCGAATTTCATCTTGTTCCGAATCTCCTTCATAGGGGCTCAAATCACCTACATTAAAAGTGGTACTATCTCCATACTCTTCCGGTAAGTCCAACACATAAGCATTGTCGTTAATCCGGTGTAAGACTTTGAATGGTCCATCACCCCATGGTGCTAGCTTGGAATGGCGTTTTGTCGGAAACCGCTCTTTCCTTAGATGTAGCCAAACTAAGTCGCCGGGCTGGAAAACCATCTTCCGATGTCCTTTGTTGTTCCTAGCTGCAGTTTCAACGCCCTTCTTATCAAGTGCAGCTTTGGTCTTAGCATGAAGTTCCTTAATGTAGTCCACCTGTTCCAAAGCATTAAAAGCTACTCGATCTTTTCGAGGAATCGGTAATAAGTCCAAAGGAGTTAAAGGGTTAAATCTATAAACACATTTGAAAGGTGATAACGAAGTGGAAGAATGCATGGTGCGATTATAAGCAAACTCAATATGTGGTAACATGTCTTCCCATTCTTTTAAGTTATCTTTCAACATGGTTCTAAGGAGGGTCGTTAGGGTCCTATTGGTGACTTCCGTTTGCCCATCTGTTTGGGGATGACTAGAGGTCGAGAATAGTAATCTAGTACCCATTTTTCCCCACAATGTCTTCCAAAAGAAACTCAAAAACTTGACATCCCTATCACTAACAATAGTTTTAGGTATTCCATGCAATCTCACTATTTCCTTGAAGAAAAGATTAGCAACATTATATGCATCATCAATTTTATGACATGGAATAAAATGTGCCATTTTAGAGAATCTATCTACTACCACAAAAATGGAATCTCTTCCTTTCTTAGTCCTAGGTAGTCCAACAATGAAATCCATACTTATGTCCTCCCAAGGGCGATTAGGCGTTGGTAAGGGTATACAGCCCATGGGGTTGTACCCTAGCTTTGGCCTTAAGACATTCAATGCACCTTTTCAGCATGTGTTCTACATCCCTTAACATATGAGGCCAATAAAAGTGAGTTTGCAACATGTGATAAGTTTTGTCCCTCCCAAAATGCCCCATTAAACCTCCTTTATGGGCTTCTTCAACTAATAGGATCCTAAGGGAACATCTAGGTATGCAAATCTTATCCACTTTAAACAAGAAACCTTCAAACACAAAGTACTTATCATAAGGGCCTTGAGTAGTGCATCTATGAAATATCTTCCCAAATTCAGCATCATCCACATATAATTCTTTAATGTTAGTAAAACCTAACATCCTAGAATCCAAGGTGGTGATTAAGGTGTATCTCCTAGACAATGCATCCGCTACGACATTATCCTTTCCTTTCTTATACTTGATAATGTAAGGAAAGGTTTCGATGAATTCCATCCACCTACCATGCCGCCTATCTAGCTTATCTTGGCTTCTAAAGTGTCTAAGTGAATCATGATCAGTTTTCAAAACAAACTCTTGAGGCCAAAGGTAATGTTGCCATGTTTTAGGTACTCTAAACAAGGCATACAATTCTTTGTCATAAGTGGAGTAGTTTAAGCATGCACCCTTCAATTTTTCACTAAAGAAAGCTAGAGGCTTACCTTCTTGCATAAGGACGCCGCCAATACCAATACCGGATGTGTCGCATTCATCCTCAAAGGGTTAATTGAAGTCCGGTAGAGCGAGTAGGGGTGCATGGGTGAGGCGTCTCTTGAGCTCTTCAAAGGCTCTTTGCTGCGGTTCATTCCACTCAAAAGGAACCTTCTTTTTGGTCAAAGCCGTGAGTGGTGCTGCAATGGTGCTAAAATCTCTGACAAACCTTCTATAGAATGTAGCTAGGCCATGGAAACTCCTCACGTCACCAACCGACCTAGGAACGGGCCATTCATTGATTGCCTTCACCTTGTCCTCATCCACTTGCAAACCATTGGCACTTACTACAAAACCAAGAAAAATCACTCGGTTAGTATAGAAATCACATTTTTGAATATTAGCTTATAAGTATTCTATACGCAATGTAGCAAGCACATCTCTCAAATGATTTTCATGCTCCTTTAAAGTCTTACTATTGATAAGAATGTCATCAAAGTAGACTACAACAAATAAACCAATATAAGGTCTCAAAATATGATTCATTAATCTCATGAAAGTACTAGGAGCGTTAGTTAAGCCAAAAGGCATTACTAGCCACTCATAGAGTCCAAATTTGGTTTTAAAAGCTGTTTTCCATTCATCCCCTTCCCTTATTCTAATTTGATGGTAGCCACTCCTAAGGTCAATCTTAGTGAAAATTGTAGCTCCATGTAACTCATCAAGCATATCATCTAAACGGGGAATCGGGTGTCTATACTTGATAGTAATGTTATTGATTGCTCTACAATCAATACACATTCTCCAAGTATTATCCTTCTTGGGTACTAGCAGGACGGTAACGGCACAAGGACTAAGGCTTTCCCGAACATACCCCTTATCTAGCAAGGCTTGAACTTGGTTCTGAATTTCCTGGGCTTCCGTAGGGTTCATCCTATAGGCGGGTCTATTGGGAAGAGTGGCTCCGGGTATTAAATCTATTTGGTGTTCAATGCCCCTAATGGGCGGCAAGCCGGATGGAATCTCCTCAGGAAAAACGTCCCTAAACTCGTCTAACAGCCCCTGAATAGCAGCACTAGGAAGTGGAATCGTAGGGTCATGAGGCACATTTACTAGAGATTTACACAAACTCATCATTAGCACATCAATAGAAGCATAGTTAGTGACATATTCATTCCTAGACTCAAGATAGCTACTTGTTGGTTGTACTAACAATGTTTGATGGGTTTTGTTCTCTTTACTCTTAGGCCGTGTGATCTTAGGCTGTGGAGGGGTTCCTTGCTCTACCCTCTTGGTCTCATAGTACTCGGCTATTTGTAAAGGTGTCATAGGTTAAGTGTTAAAGTTTTACCTTTATACTCAAAGCTATATTTGTTAGAAAACCCATCATGAACAACTTTCCTATCATATTGCCATGGACGGCCAAGCACCAAGTGACAAGCATTCATAGGCACAACATCACATGTAATAACATCCTCATATGATCCTAATATTATATTGACCTTAGTTTGCTTATTGACCTTAAGTTCTCCACACTCATTCATCCAATGTAGTTTATATGGCCTAGGGTGATAAAATGTAAGAAGTTGTAATTTGTTTACCATTTCAGTGCTAGCTATGTTGCAACAACTTCCTCCATCAATTATCACATTACACACTTTGCCTTTAATACTACACCTAGTATGAAACAAATTTTCACGTTGGTTATCCTCACAAGGTGCTAGTTGGACATGCAAAGTTCTCCTATCTATCAAAGATTCACCTTGTTCATACTCAATGCAATCATCATGCTCATTTTGTTCATTGTCATCAATTAATGCATTCTCATCATCTAATTCCACATCATCCTCACTCTCATATTCTCCTAGATGGTTTATGATCAAAGTGCGTCTATTAGGACATTCTCTACTCATATGGCCTCTACCTTGGCATTTAAAATACACAATGTCCCTAGTTCTAGAGTTAGAGATAGGAGTACTCCCTCGATGATCACTTGAAGGCTCATTCAAGGATCGTGGTGTAGTGGACGGTGTAGAAGAACTTCTTTGCCCTTCTTGGCCCATAGGTGCCGATTTTCTCTTCCTTCCGGCCTCCTTGCTCCTTGCTGTTGTTAGGCAGCAGCCGGCTCCCTTGTGCTTTCCAAGCGTTGGTCGTTCCATGGGGTGGTTTGTATTCCCGGTTTCGCACCTTAGTCTTCCTTTCCACCTTGATGGCCAAGTGTAGTAATTGCTCCATGGTGCTGTATGGATACATATCAACCTCATTAGCCAAATTAGAATTCAGAATACGAAGGTACCTTGCCATAGTGTTTTCTTCATCTTCTAGAACGTTGGCCTTCACCATAGCAACTTGCATATTCATATAAGCTTCCTCAGCGCTAAGAGAGCCTTGTCTCAAATTTTCCAGCCGTTGTCGAAGCTCTCGGGTATAGTGAGGTGGGACGAACCTAGCCCTCATTAGTGCCTTCATATGCTCCCATGTGGTGATTTGAGGATCCAATGTTCGAACTCTTTCTTTGACTACGTGATCCCACCATACCAAAGCATAGCCTTGGAACTCGAGAGCGGCTAGCTGAACCTTCCTAGGCTCGCTAAAGTTGTGACACAACCAGATTTGCTCAACTTTAGTTTCCCACTCCGTGTAGACGTCGGGATCACACTTTCCTTCAAAGACGGGAGTTTTGATTTTGACTTTTCCGAGTCCGTCTTGCTCTTGATAGGGCCGAAAGTTATCTCGTCCTTGCCTTGGCTGCTGGAATGGCCGATTGTAACCCTCCCACGTGTGGTCCTCAAAATGAGCTTCATTCCGTCGCTGAAAGTTATCAACAAAGGGTGGCATGTTAGAAGCATTAGGGGGTTCGTTGGAATGTAAATTACCTTGATCCGGATGATCCGGCTCTCTAGTAACACGTGAAGGACCGCCAAACTCATAGTTGGTTCTCAAAGGTGGTGTCCCGGCTGGTGGTGTTCGTGCTTCCATAGACTCCACTCGTTTGGATAGGTTAGCTACGGAATCGGATAATTGTTTCAATAGACTGATCATCTCAGGCGTGACGGTCTCGCTACTCGACTTGCTGGGACTTTGGGACCTGGACATGCTCAAGTAACAAACAAAGAACCGGTTAGGTTAGAAAAGCAAAGATCTCACTTGTGTATCGCTCACACTCTCGTTGGTATTGCCTAGCTGGTGGCTCGAGTTGTAAGGATCCAACACCTTAAGATCGCGATTTCCGAACCTTCTTAGCAACCCTTTGGAACTAGAACTGCTGAAACTGAATGTTAGTGTCGGAGATGGATCAAGACACCCCTAATTGGAGTATTGACCGTTGGGTTGGTGTAGGTACGGTGAATGTGTTTAGAATGACGTTTTGAGCTGTTTGAAAGAGTTTACTTGTGCTTGATGTAGATTAATAAGGCCAGCCGTTTTTTGTATGTGTTTTTTTTCTTTTGAAAGATCTCTTAGACTTTGTCAAAGATTTGAGGGAGAGAAGGTAACCGAAACTGATTTGCAACGAGAATTGTAGGAGAGCAGGTTACCGAATTGGTATTCAACGTTTGAGCTCTTTTTGCTTTTGTTGTGTTTTGTGTTTACTTCTCCTCAAGATGTTGTCCGGATTTTGAATTTGCACACTTCAAGCACAAGTTAGATCTCAATTGGATAAGCAATAAGGTTAACAAGAAGAAAGGAGTGATCAATTGTACCAACTGAGCTCTGATACCAACTGATACGGGATGATCCGTGATTGAGTCGATCTAGGCACAATGATCTCGAATCCGGCTGAATGAAACGAATTCAGAATGCGGAATGAAACGAAGATGGTGAATGGCGCAGGAGAGTGAGAGAAGAACCAAAGAGAGTCAACGAAGGAACCAAGGCTGAAGAGCCAAAACCCCAATCGTGAATGCCCTAGACCCGTCTCCAATACAACTTTACACTAGCTCCGGCTGGACTAGCACAAAGAGGGACTCGTGAAGGCTCGAAGCACCAATCCGAAGGCGGTTGACACAAACAAGCTCAGCCATGCAACAACAGCAATCCAACCAAAAACTCTCTTGTTCTTTGATTGATTTTGTGAAATGATTACAAATGTAATTCTAAGCAATGGAAAATAACGTAACTAATCTGCAGCTAAAGAGGCTATCTATATAGACTCTTTTATCTAGACAAAATAAAGAAAAGAAAATTAAAACATTAGTGGGAAGGTGGTAATAAGAGAGCTTCCTCTAATGTAGCTAACAACCTAACAAACAACTAATTCAGCTTAAAAATAGGCCGACTTATTCAAACTAATCCTAGGAGTGTGCTGAGTGTGCTGGACATTTTTTAAGAGCAGATTGGGCTATCCGAATGGGCTGAATTGTTCAACAGATCCATGAGTGATTTGGCTGTGTTTTAAGAGCCCAAATGATGATCCGAATGAGCTGACTTGTTACTCTCTTGGGCATCCTGGAACGTGATCAGCTTGCTATCCTCTTGGGCTGCATTGGACATGAGCAACAGCCTACCCTCTTGGACTGCCTTGGACGTGTTTGCTTGCCTCCCCTCTTGGGCTGCTTTGGACGTGATCAACAGCTCCTTCTCTTGGACTGCTTTGGACGTAATCAACAGCTTCTCCTCTTGGGCTGCATTAGACGTGAACAACAGCCTCCCCTCTTGGCTTCTTTGGACGTGATCAACAGCCTCCTCTTGGACTGCTTTGTACGTGAGCAACATCTCCTCCCTTTGCTTGCTTACTCCTGCATTCATCAAAAGATTAACACATGAGGTATGGCAATTAAATGGTTCACGCATTGTGCCAAGCAATAGCTCTTCCCTTGACGTAGCTTCTTGGATCTCCTTAGCTCTTGCTCTAGTAATGTGACCTTGATAGCTTCCATGTCATGGTCCTACATCACAGCCCCTAGCTACCACCGTGAGCAACAACAAGGGGGCAACGGAGCTCCACCGACGAGTTCCTTGGCAACTCCCATGTCCTTGTCCGCAAACATGCCGAGCCCTAGTCTTCACCCCCCTACGAATTCACTTGTTGCTACCACCCGGGAGGAGTATGGTACAGATTCTAATTTTACTCTCCCTTATTATGGTTCTACTCCTACTAGTATGCCCTTTCGAACTAACCATGCAGATTATATGCCGGAAAGGGAACCTGCAAGACTAGCTCAACATGATAACCCTAGGTACCAAGAACCATTGATGCCGCCTCGGAGATTCAACCAAGGCCGAGGAGGCGGTGGGCGTGGCTTAGGAGGGAGAGGTGCCTATGTGAACAACCGAGGAGCCGGCTACTATGAGGAGGAGTATGCCCCTGCACATGAGCAAAGGGCACATGGCATTAAGCTTGAGGTACACTCTTTCGGTCTTAATTGTGATCCCGAGGTGTATCTTGATTGGGAGCAAAAAACTGATCAAATTTTTCTGTATTATAACTACTCGGAAGGTCAACGAGTAGTTATAGCTACCATCAAGTTTGAGGGCATTGCATACCAGTGGTGGCTTAAGGAAAAGGAAGAACGTGATTATCACAGCCATCCCCAAATCATGACTTGGCAAGGCCTCAAACAAGCACTAAAGGACAAATTTGTACCTAATGATTATGCCGAGCGCATTCATGAGAGGTTAGAACAACTAGAGCAAGGAAGTAAGAGCCTGGATGAATTCTATACCGAGCTAAGGATGTTGGTCTTTAGGGCTGGTCTTAGGGTTCCCGAAGGGTACCTTATTTCTAAGTTCATTAGTCGTCTCAACCCCGAGCTCAAAGCTATAGTGAGCAAGCAACACTTCCTTAGTGGTACACCTTTGGAAGAAGTACTTCATTATACTAATCGTATGTATAAAGCACTTCCTTCAAGGCGGCCATTAGCCTCTAGCTCACGACCTTGGCAAAGCTCCAAAGGTGTCTTACCCACACCAAGGCTCCTAGAACCGACTAGGGGAGGGGACTCCACGACCCACCCTAGGCGAGATGTCCCTAGTACGGTACCAACCCAACGCAAGGAGGGTGAACACCGAACTAGTGATATCAAGTGTTATAAGTGTCTTGGGAGAGGGCATATTGCCAAGGATTGTCCCTCAAAGAAGCAGGTTATGCTTAACACTCTAGGGGACTATGTATCCGAGGATGAGTGTGAGGAAGAACTTGTTGAGAATGAGGAGGAAGTGGAGGAGCTCCACGTGGTTGCTGCCCAAGGAGATTGTTTTGTGGCTAAGAAGGTATTGTTTGTCTCGGAAGGCCCGGTTGTGCCTAGTCAACGAGAGACTATATTTCATACTAAGTGCACAATTAAGGGAAAGGTGTGTAGTATGATCATTGATGGGGGGTCATGTTGCAACATCATCGACCAAGAAGTAGTATCTAGGTTTAACCTGCGTACTACTTCTCACCCACAACCCTACACCCTTTGTTGGTTAAACTCCGACACCCCTCTTAAGGTCAAGGACCAAGCCATAATTCAGTTTGCTATAGGTGGCTATGAGGACGAGTTCTTATGTGACGTCCTACCCATGACCGCTTGCCACCTTCTCTTGGGAATACCGTGGCAATTTGATCGTGGCGTCATACACCAAGGGGTAAGTAATGAGTATTCCTTTCATTTGAAGGGGAAACATATTACTCTTCATCCTTTGGCCCCTCATGAAATCATGGCTGACCATGTAGCAAGGGAGCAACGACGTGCTCAACAAAAAGCCGAGCTAGCTAAGGGCAAAAAGATGGCAATTGGGGGCAAAGGGGGTGCCTCCAATCACCTTTTGCTAGCCAAGCCTAGGGAAGTTTCTCAAGCTATCAAACAAGGAAAGCCGTGTCTTTTGCTTATACTAAAGGACATGTTACTTGCCTTGAGTGATCTTGAGGAACTACCTCAGCCCATAGCACGTCTCATGATGGAGTTTCAAGAACTCTTTCAAGAAGATGTGCTGAGTGGTTTGCCACCGGTAAGAGGTATTGAGCATCAAATTGACTTTATACCGGGGGCAACACTACCAAACCGGGCTGCCTATAGGACTAACCCGGCGGAAACAAAAGAGCTCCAAAGTCAAGTGCAAGACTTGCTAAACAAGGGCTATGTTCGAGAGAGCCTTAGTCCTTGTGCAGTCCCGGTCATTCTAGTACCAAAGAAGGATGGTACTTGGAGGATGTGTGTTGATTGTCGAGCAGTCAATAACATAACCATCAAGTATCGTCATCCCATCCCAAGACTAGATGACATGCTTGACGAGTTGCATGGGGCAAGTACATTCTCTAAAGTGGACCTTAAGAGTGGTTACCATCAAATTCGTATGAAAGAGGACGACAAATGGAAAACTGCCTTTAAGACCAAATATGGTTTGTATGAATGGTTGGTAATGCCCTTTGGTCTTACTAATGCCCCTAACACCTTCATGAGGCTTATGAACCACGTCCTAAGGCCATTCCTTGGTAAGTTTGTGGTTGTATACTTTGATGACATCCTAGTATATAGCCACAATCTTCAAGAGCATATAGGTCACCTTAGGCAGGTTTTTGAGGTCTTGAGAAGGGAGAAGTTGTATGCCAACTTCAAGAAGTGCCACTTCCATTCGGATCATGTGGTATTCTTTGGATTTGTGGTGTGCAAAGACGGACTCCGAGTTGATGAGGAGAAGGTTAAAGCCATTTCCGAGTGGCCCACGCCTACCTCAATGACTCAAATCCGGAGTTTCCTAGGCCTAGCTGGATTTTACCATCGTTTCGTGAGAGACTTTAGTACTATTGCTGCTCCTCTCACGGAATTGACCAAGAAAGGTGTGGCCTTCGTATGGGGGCCAAGGCAAGAGGCGGCTTTTGCTAGCTTGAGGGCCAAGCTCACTCAAGCACCACTTTTATCTCTACCAAACTTTGATAAAACTTTTGAGATAGAATGTGATGCTTCGGGGATAGGCCTTGGGGGTGTCCTTATGCAGGAAGGCAAACCCATTGCCTATTTTTGGTGAGAAACTTGGAGGGGCTGAATTGAATTACCCCACGTATGACAAGGAACTTTTGGCATTGGTACGTGTTCTCAAGGTTTGGCAACACTACCTATTGCCCCTATGTGATCAAACACAAAAAGGGAAAGGACAATGTAGTGGCGGATGCCCTCTCTAGGCGTTACACTCTTGTGGCTCTACTAGATGCTAAGTTGCTTGGTTTTTCCTTCCTTAAGGACTTATATGTGCATGATACTGATTTTTGTGATACATTTGATCCATGTAAGTCCCATGGGAGTAAGGATCAATTCTACTTACATGAGGGATTCTTGTTTAAGGGCCATAAGTTGTGTATTCCCAAGGGTTCAATTCGAACCCTTTTGATTCAAGAAGCACATGGTGGCGGATTAATGGGACATTTCGGTGTCCTTAAGACCTTACACGTGCTAAGGGAGCACTTTTATTGGCCTAAGATGCAGCACGCCGTGGAGAAGTATTGTGCATCTTGTATCACTTGTTTGCGTGCTAAGTCCAAAGCCCAACCCCATGGTCTCTACTCTCCTCTACCTATCCCTAAACTGCCTTGGGAAGACATTTCCATGGACTTTTTTTTAGGGTTACCTCGGTAGAAGAGAGGGAGAGACTCCATATTTGTAGTGGTAGACCGGTTCTCCAATATGGCACACTTCATTGCATGCCATAAGACTGATAATGCTTCTCATGTTGCTAACCTTTTCTTTGATCATATTGTGAGATTGCATGGAGTTCCTAGGTCTATTGTTTCGGATCGAGATGTGAAGTTCTTAAGCTCTTTTTGGAAGACTTTATGGGCAAAGCTTGGAACTAAACTTCTCTTTTCTACTACGTGTCATCCTCAGACGGATGGCCAAACTGAGGTAGTTAATCGTACTCTTGGTGCTTTACTTCGTACTATTTTGAGGACTAACTTGCGCAGGTGGGAAGAGAGCCTATCATTCATTGAGTTCGCCTACAATAGGACGGTCCATACCGCCACCAAGAGGACACCGTTTGAGGTTGTGTACGGCCATAACCCCACCACACCCTTGGAGTTATTGCCGTATGCAATCAAGGAGAAGAAGAGCAAGGAAGGTGCGGATGAGGCAGCTCGGATCAAGAGGATGCATGAGGATACGAGGCTGCAATTGGAGAAGAGAACATACCAATACAAGCGCCACGTTGACCGAGGTCGAAAGGAGCTGATATTCGAGCCCGGCGACCTTGTGTGGCTGCACCTACGGAAGGAACGGTTTCCCTTACTCCGCAACTCCAAGCTGAAACCAAGAGGAGATGGACCATTTCAAGTGCTTGAGCGCATCAACGACAACGCCTACAAGCTCGATCTCCCTCCCACCTTTGGTGTCCATGATGTGTTCAACGTCTCCGACTTGATGCCCTACATGGTTGAAGGAGATTCGGACCTTGACGAGCTGAATTTGGGGTCGAATCCCTTTCAAGAGAGGGAGGATGATGTGTTCGAGCCTACACATCTAGAGCCTACACATCTAGGTGATCACGCACAAGATGTTGGTGATGAAGAGGAGCCGACACATCACACAGAAGAGGAGTCAAGAGAAGAAGCCGAACCGGCCAAGCCCAAGGAGGACCCACCACCCGGTGCTATCACTAGAGCCCGAGCCCGCCACCTACACCAACAACTCAAGGACACCCTCTTGAACCTAGGCGAACCGAACCTAAGTGGAGGGACTTTCATCACATGCCTAAATCAAGAAAGGCCCGGGTCACTCGTGCACAATATTTCCGAATAAAGAGGGTTTGCATGGCAATTAGTTTGCATGGGATATTCTTAGACATTTTATCATTAGACATTTTATCATTAGCATTGTTTGCTTTTTATTTTAATTTTCCAGCAGTTATTTTCGGATAAAACAATTAGGAGATAACCAAATTAGTGGTTCTCTTAGTGGGTAGATTAGTGTGCTATTTTTTAGGATTTATTTCTTGTTTTATTTCCTATTTTCAGCAAGGCCTATTTAGGTCTAAACTTCAGATTGGTATAGTAGTTTTGAATGAATGAAAATAGCAACCTTTTTTCTGCCAAAACTCACGAGTCTTTTCTCTCATCTCCATAGAAGGATTGTGAGCACATCAACCTTCTTCTTCCTTTGATTCGAGTGCTTCCTATCTCAAGTCCCTTCCCTTGATCTTCATAACCGAGTGGCACCCATCTTGGCTAGAGATCATTCACATTTTCGTACCAGTCCATCCCCACCAATCGTTCGCATCTCGGCTACAACATCTTCACCGGCGAGCCCTTGTGTACCCTCGGCGTTACCTTTGGCGAGCAAGATCTTGCACCGACTCCATCGATCCTAGATCTCACCATCTTGTTCCCTCACTCATTGCTAGTGATATCCGGACCTCAGGTCTATCCGGGAAAACACAAAAGCTTCCTGCAGCTGATCCATCAAATCGTCAATATGGGGTAGTGGGTATTTGTTCTTGATGGTCACCTTATTCAACTCTCAGTAATTGATGCACAACCTCACCGATCCTTCATTCTTCTGCACAAAAGTACCGACGCACCCCATGGGGAAACGCTGGGGTGTATGAAGCCCTTCTGTGCCAACCTCTTGAGCTGCCTCTTTAGCTCCAACAACTCAATAGGCGCCATATGGTATGGTGCTTTCGAGATCGGTCTCGTCCCCGGCTCCAACTCGATGGCGAAAATCACGCTCCTCTACGGCGGTAAACTAGATGGCTCGTCAAAAACGTCAATGAACTCGCATACGACGGGAATATCCTGCAGAGTCGGACTCTCAACCTTCTTCATGGCGTAATACTAGAAGGCCTCGCAACCCTGTCCAATTAGCCTCGCCCATCGGACTATGTTGATGATAGTACCAGATTTTCCAAGGTCCCAACCTCAAAAGCTCTCAATCTGACCTTCTGCAGTAGTGACCGACATGGTCCGCCTACCAATATTTAAAACCGTACCATGATGGTCCATCCAATCCATCCCTGAAATGACTTTCTCATGTACTAACAACATGACAAAGAAGTCTACAAGCCACTCGCGATTTTCAAAACGTATGGGACAATCATGTATCTCACGGATACCTCTAACCCTACCACCATCAGGTAACCCTATAATAGAAGGTATCCCCTCTACCGTACCTAAGGCCAAACGCTCTACGCATGCATCAAATATAAATGAGTGTGTAGCACTCATATCAAAAAGTACTCTAACAAGTAAACCATTAATTAGAATGGTACCTGTAGTGGCTTGCACTGCCGGCTCTTCAGCGCTCCTCAACTAAAAAACTCGGCCTTGAGCTCCTCTAGTATCAGTGCTACCTCCACTATGACCTTTGCCTCTACTCAGTCCAAGTGCGGAACCTTGAGTAGCAAGACGATCTGGGATCCTCTATTGTCCTTGAGCTCCTCTAGTATCAATGGTACCCTACTTTGACGAATCCCTACCTTGACGGCATAAGGTAGCCCTGTGACTTGGCTTGCCACAAGTGAAGCAAGTCACAAGTGTGTTCGGACAATCAAACCGCATGTGCCCAGACCTCCGCAGTTGAAGCAATACCGTCCTCGCTCAGATGTCTGTGCAGACGATGGGTAACTCGAGCGGGATGAGGTTGGCTTCGCCCGTACCCTGACACTCCAGTACTAGTCTGGCCCGTCCTTAGTCTCTTCTCAAACCTCCGGTCTGAGAAGCTCTCCTCTGTCCATCTCGCTCTCGCTCATAAGCCGAGGCTCTATCTTGATAATCTATCAGGGAATCACTATGAAAATCCGCCATATATGCTCGGGTAGTCTCTCTTAGTCAGTGGGAGAACATGTACACATGCTGGTCCTCTAGAGGTGCAGCTGGACCCAGTAATGTCAGCTCCTCTTGAAACCTCCAAATAGCCTCGGATGTAAGAACGTCCTCGAAACCAACCTCTACGAAATCCTACAATTTCTCCCTCCTTGAGGTAGGGCAAAAACACACTCTAAGAACGCTCCTCATCTCGACATCTGATGGACTCCAAAGTTGAGTCCACATGTCAAATCCAAAGCTCGGGTCAAGGCCCACCTTTCCAGCAAAATGGGGTACTCCCATCTGGTGAAAAGTCTTCAATTAGGAATCTGGTCGAGGTGCTCTCGGCTCGCCTGAGCCCTAGCAACCTCAGTTGCTCGTGCCGGTATGACAAGCACCTATATCGCTCCATGCAATATCACGAAGGATCTCACCGGCGCCGGTGGATCTGGGGCACGTCTACCTGCCCTAACAGCCTCCTCAACTTGACAGACATACGCTCGAAACTTAGTTTCTCACATCGAGACATGATCCGTATCAATAGTTCGTACTGGTTGGGCTCTATGACCAGCTGTCATACCGCTCCCAGCCTCATGAACGATACTCTCAACAACCTCCTAACCTCTATCCTCCACTACCGGCGGATCATCGATGAGAAGTCGTCCCTGACCTATAACTATTGGAGTTGCTCTCATGCGAGCCATCTACGGTATAAGCATATCTAATTGTATAAGGTCAACTAATACCATATGTATATATATATATATATATATATGTATCTATGTATATATATATATACATATATATATTGGACAACTACAAAACTTTTAAACCGAAAATAATGGACTAGTTTTCTACAAATTATTGGACAAGGAAGAATTAGACAACAAAACCTAGCAAGCCTGAAAACCTAATTTGGAACCTTTTTCCTAAAGCGTTTTTTGGTTTCAAGGTGGGTTTTCCAGTTTCAGATTTCAGGGTTTCAGGTTTCAACGGTTTTAGTTTCCGGATGTGGTTTCAGTTTATGGTTTCCATTTGGGTTATTGGGAGGTTTGGTGATCAAGTTATAAGGTTTCCATTTTCAGGTTTTAGATTTCAGATTTCAGGTTTAAGGTTTCAAGTTTTAGGGTTTCAGGATTCAAGGTTTCAGGGTTCATGTTTCCGGTTTCAAGTTTCCAATTTCAAGTTTCAAGGTTTCACCGGTTTTAGGTTTGTGGTTTCCGGATTCTGGTTCGGGGTTATTGGGCAGTTCGGTGTTCAAACACAAAGTGCATATTCATAATCATCTTTGAAAAACCAACTTCAACAACGCTCTATTTCACAATAAAATTCAGACCAACGGTGTTCGAAATCATACTCGAATACAAATCAGTTCAAATAACTTTTTATCGATATAGAATTGCAGTAAAAATGCGAGAGAGGCTTCAAAAATCAAGGAAGATTAGACATCAAAACCTCTCAAACCTGGCAAGGCAAATATGCGGAGCTCTTCGGCAAAGGCGAAAGGAAGAATCAAAACAGCTTAAGCTCTTCGGCAAAGATGAAACCTCTTAGGCGGTTGTGAAACTTCCAAAACGAAAATAATGGACTGAACTTTTACAAATGTTGGACAAGGGTGTAACACCCCAAATTCTATGAACTCGGGATGCTACGGGCTAGGACATCACAATGGGTCCTGACCCTAGCCTGACAACAAGTTCACCGGATCTTGCAACAAGACACAAATAAATATAAAACCATCATTGATAAAACTGAAATATCATAAATCCCAACTACATACAAAACTCACAGTCGAGTATCAAAACTATACAATCATGTATCTGTACATACAAAACTTGTATCCCATCCTAACATGTACGAGAACCCCCGGCTAATCACTCTCACTAGATCACTCTGTAGCCTTCATATCCTGCAAAACATCTACAACCACGGTATAAACCGTTAGCTAACTATTCGTATATATAGGAATAATACATTAGCTCAAAAACACATCAAAAGTACAGTAAACTCCAAGCATGCTATCACATATTCCCCTTTTATTATCTTTCATACAGTCATTCACTCATAATCCATTTATGGTTGTGTCACGAGAAGTCTACGACTCTCGCATTTGTTTCTTTTACCATCTGGAGTGGTTAGGTGTATTTCTCCGTATACCATGTGGAGTGGATCAGTACCCTTCCTGTATACAAGGTCTGGCTAAGTCCCGAAGAACCCTGCAGACTCCCTCGGGAGAACTAAGAAAGTTGCCAATGCTCGATACTAGTAGACCAATCATACTTCGGTGATAATCAACCTATAACATGCTATGACGCAAATAGCAAACACCACTCATGTTGTAGTCATCCTATATATGAACACAACAGAATAAGTCCCACAGACTTACCTGTATCTAGGTAATATCAATTATCAATCAACATTCAGAATCCCATTGGAATATACTCCACGCCTAATGAGTCGAGACGCAGATGTCAACAACTATCCAACATACTAGATGATTCCACTCCTAGTCTCAAAGATCCTAAAAAGATCATATACAAACTACATCCTCGAAACCTCTCAAGGCGTTCCATCACAATATATCTCTTAATACCACTAGTTGGCATTCTAACTAGTTATACAAGGTCCCAACCTATATGCTTCTACTACTATGAAGCCACAAGACGTAGGGCCACGACAAGCTTCGGACGCCGTGACTGTGGCTGTCCCAGACACGAGGGTGGCGACAACGCCGAAGGAGCGGGGCCGGCTAGAGGTAGCCGTTGGGGCAATTACACAGCAGATAACGCCTCTTTCTTTTCTTTCGACAAATTCTTTGCTCGATCCACCACTCCTCTCCTGGAATCACCATATGCAATCTTGCCTTCATCAACACATACACACCAAGCACACAAAGGTCATAAAGACAACAAGGTCATCCTTGTTGGATTCATAAACAAGGAATGACAAGAAGAAGAGCAAGGAGAAGAGAAGAAGGGGTGGCTTACAACTCTTCTCGGATAGGTAGAAGGAAAGCCAAAGTTGCTACTACCTTGCCATTGCCCATATCATCACACAAATCATCATCATCATCATCATCATCATCATCATCATCATCATCATCTCCAACTTGGAAGAAGAATTGAAGAAGATAAGGAAGAGGAACAAACGGGAAGGAAAGATGATCACGAAAAAGAAGAGAGGAGAAGATAAGGGATTCCAAACCCTTAGTGATATGGGGATTACCCGCGAAGAACGGATCTAGACGAGCAACTTGTTTCCAGGAATAGAAGCAAACGAAATTCAGCAAACAAGAATGAATGAAAACGTGCAAAACAAAGAGGGGGGGGGGAACGAAATTAGGAAGGAAGAACCGAAAGGAACAAAACGATAGAACCCTTGGATTTGATTATCCAAGAACCAAACCGATGACGATTCGACCCCGCTTCTTACAACTTCACACAATCGATCTAGAGTTATCGAAGGCACGAAGAGGTTGCTTCGATTCGACTTGTGATGTAGGACCATCACATGGAAGCTATCAAGGTCCCATTACTAGAGCAAGAGCTAAGGAGATCCAAGAAGCTACATCAAGGGAAGTGTTATTGCTTGGCACAATGCGTGAACCATTTAATTGTCATACATCATGTGTTAATCTTTTGATGAATGTAGGAGCAAGCAAGCAAAGGGAGGAGATGTTGATCACGTCCAAAGCAGCCCACGAGGATAGCCTGCTGCTCACGTCCAAGGCAGCCCAAGAGCAAAGGGAGGAGATGTTGATCACGTCCAAAGCAGCCCACGAGGATAGCCTGCTGCTCACGTCCAAGGCAGCCCAAGAGGGGAGGCAAGCGAACACGTCCAAGGCAGTCCAAGAGGGTAGGCTGCTGCTCACATCTAAAACAGCCCAAGAGGGCAGCCAGCTGATCACGTTCAAAGAGGCCCAAGAGAGTAACAAGTCAGCTCATTCGGATCATCATTTGGGCTCTTAAAAACCATCCAAATCACTCATGGATCTGTTGAACAATTCAGCCCATTCAGATAGTCCATTTTGGCTCTTAAAAACGTCCAGTACACTCCAAAGATTAGTTTGAATAAGTCAGCCTATTCTCATGCTGAATTAGTTGTTTGTTAGGTTGTTAGCTACATTAGAGGAAGCTCTCTTATTGCCACCTTCCCACTAATGTTTTAGTTTTCTTTACTTTAATTTTGTCTAGATAAAAGAGTCTATATATAGCCTCTTTTAGCTGCTGAATAGGTACGTTAATTTCATTGCTTAGAATTACATTTGTAATCATTCACAAAATCAATCAAAGAACAAGAGAGTTTTTGGTTGGCATTGCTGTTGTTTGCTTGGCTGAGCTTGTTTGTATCAACCGCCTTCGGATTGGTGCTTCGAGCCTTCACGAGTCCCTCTTTGAGCTAGTCCAGCCGGAGCTAGTGTAAAGTTGTATTGGAGACGGGTCTAGGGCATTCACGAGTGGGGGTTTTGGCTCTTCAGCCTTGGTTCCTTCGTTGACTCTCTTTGGTTCTTCTCTACTGCGCCATTCACCATCTACGTTTCATTCCGCATTCTGGATTCGCCTCATTCAGCCGGATTCGAGATCATTGTACCTAGATCAACTCAATCACGGACAATTCCGTATCAACTTGTAGCACCAACCCGAATGAGATTGACACACACAAGAATGAGAAAGCTATGCTAACACCACAATTCTCACGAGACAATAGACTGAACTCAAAAGGGTTCGATTTTGGCACTTAGGCAATCTGTTTAACGTAATCTCCTACAAAAAGAAGAGAGAAAGGTTGATATACAACCTAGACCTTCTCTCCTAAAAATAGAAAAGAAATAAAAACAATAATTACAATTTAGAGTATTTTAAATAAAACCATGAAATAGACTAATTCTAGGCTTTATTTAACACTCTCTAACTAGCTTTTCATGCCAGCCTTTACGCCAGCCTTCATCCATGCAATGCACACGTGAGCCTTCATCTTATGCTCCATTCAACTTCTTCTTGGCTGGTCCAATGTGGCTAAGCATCATGACGGGCCTTGGACTAATTGGAGGTGAGCTTGGGTGAGCTTCTTGAACCATGGCTAGGAAGATAGCATCCCTCTCCGCTTGGCGTTTGGCTTGAGCTCGTGTTAGGGCTCCTTGTGGTGTTGAAGATGGAGCTAGCTCGGATGACCCTTCATCACTTAGCACGGGGGGAAAGAGGAAACTCAAAAGGGAAGCAATTCAAAAAGGACGTCGGCTAAAAGCTGCCTCGATCTCTCCTATGCCGCGGACAATCTCCACTGCGATTGTGGCCATGGCGAGGCACGATCGCAGGGTCTCTTAAATAACATGGTTGTTACATCAGATCCCCCTAAATACAAGTTTTGTCCTAAAACTTGGATAACCACTGATCCTCCCGGCCTCAAACACCGAGGCATAGTCACATGATCTCATGAAGGTACAGACTTTCTAACGAATTTAAGACCTCTATCCGTGTTAGCACAACAACATCTAATAAGATCACACATCACAATCTAGCACGAAAAGCAAATAACACATTGATACGGGGATTAGCCGCGAAGAACGGATCTAGACGAACAACCTGTTCTGAAGAATGAATAACACACAAAAATTAACAAATATGGATAGCAATTAAAACGAGAAAACAGAAAGGGGCAAGAAGAACCGAAAGGAACAATGATAGAACCCTTGGATTCAAGATCCAAGAACCAAACCAGTGACGATTCGACCCTGCTTCTTACAACTCCACACAACCGATTTGAGAATCGAGAGCACGAAGAGGGTGCCTTGTTCGACTTGCAACACCAATCCCGAAGGAGATTGACATACACAAGAACGAGAAAGGCAGATCACACACACTAACTCACGAGACAAGAATGATTGAATTCTCTTGGATTCAATTCTGAAATGCTCTCAGCAAAACTTGTATAAAACTTGTCTAACTACAAAAGAAGAGAGAAAAGGCTTTATATACATCCTAGGCCTTTTCTTCTAAAACAGAAAAAAAGAAACTAATTACAATAATTACATTGAGAGAGTTAAATAAAGCCCAGCAAACATATAACACAATTGGGCCTAATTAAACTCTTCTATTCAGTCTCTCACGTCCACATACTTAAATGATCATCCAGCCATGCACATGCATATACGTGAAACCCCTTGTATCTGATTTCAAGGCCTCCGGCTATCCTTTGAAATGCGTCTCAAGGCCTGCCCAACAACTAGAAATACAATTTAAGCTCCATTAATCATCTTGGCTGGGAGGTGTTCGTGGCTGATCCGCAAGATGGTCCTTAGACTTGATGAAGGTGGACTTGGTTGAGCTTCATGGACCATGTTTAGGAAAAGAGCATCCATCTCATCTTGACATTTAGCTTGCGCTCTTGTTAGAGTCCCTTTAGGTGGTGAAGATGGAGTTAGCTCAAATGATCCTTCATCATTCTCCCCTTCTTTGGAAGAATTCGACCTCGAATTGCCTTGATCATCATCCAGGAGCGGAAAAGGACTTAGATCCCTCACATTGAATGTGGGATCACAAGCATAATCATCTGGCAAGTCAAGCACATAGGCGTTGTCACCCGCCTTGTGTAACACCTTAAAAGGTCCATTTCCTCTAGGGGAGAGCTTGGATTTCCGAAGCTGTTGAAACCTCTCCTTCCTCAAATGTAGCCATACAAGGTCGCTAGTTTCAAATATAATCTTCTTGCGTCCTTGATTCGCCTTTTCTGCGTTGTATTTGCCTTTCTCCTCGAGCTTGATCCTTGTCCTACTATGTAGCTCCTTGATGTGTTCAACCTGCGTTTTAGCACTTAAATCCACTCGCTCCTTCTTAGGTAACGGTGTAAGATCAAAAGGGGTTAGTGGATTAAAACCATAAACACACTCAAAGGGAGAGATGGAAGTAGATGAGTGGACGACTCTATTATAGGCAAACTCAATATGTGGCTCATCTTCCCATTCTTTCAAATTCTTCTTGATGACAACCCTTAAAAGTGTTGTTGGGGTCCTATTAGTTACTTATGTTTGCCCATCAGTTTGGGGATGGCTTGATGTAGAAAATAACAACTTAGTGCCTAGCTTTCCCCAAAGAGTTTTCCAAAAGTAACTCAAGAACTTAACATCCCTATCACTTACTATTGTCCTTGAAATACTATGTAACCTAACTACTTTCCAAAAGAACAAATTAGCTACATTGGCTGCATCATCAGTTTTGTGACAAGCAATAAAGTGAGCCATCTTAGAGAATCGATCTACAACCACAAATATCGAATCCCTACCTCTTCTAGTCCTAGGCAATCCCACTATGAAATCCATGCTAATGTCTTCCCAAGGAGCTGTGGGGATTGGCAAAGGTGTATACAATCCATGAGGCTTTACTTTCGATTTAGCTCTAAGGCACTCTAAACACCTTTTAAGCACATTTTAAACATCCCTAAGCATTTGTGGCCGATAAAAATGTGAGTGCAGCATAGCATAGTCTTATTTCTCCTAAAATGACCCATTAAACCTCCTTTATGGGCTTCTTCCACTAACAGCAAACAAAGAGAACACCTTGGTATGCACACCTTATCTACTCGAAACAAAAATCCCTCAAACAAATAGAATTTATCTAAGGAACCTTTTTGCACACAAAGCTTATATGTTTCTCCAAAGTCAAGATCATATTCATAGAGCTCCTTAATGTAAACAAATCCTAACACCCTAGCATCCAATGTAGTTAGCAATGTATGCCTCCTAGAAAGAGCGTCCGCAACTACATTATCTTTTCCCTTTTTATACTTGATAATATAGGGAAAAGTCTCAATAAATTCCATCCATCTACCATGACTCCTATCTAGTTTATCTTGACTCCGAAAATGTTTCAAAGATTCATGATCAGAATGCAAAATAAACTCTCTAGGCCACAAGTAGTGTTGTCATGTCTTAAGTACTCTAAATAATGCATACAACTCTTTATCATATGTAGAGTAGTTAAGACATGCCCCTTTAAGCTTTTCACTGAAAAAGGAAATAGGCTTACCTTCTTGCATAAGCACACCTCCTATTCCATTTCCCGATGCATCACACTCCACTTCGAAAGGCCTAGTGAAGTCAGGGAGAGCTAGTAAGGGTGCCTCTGTGAGAACTAACTTCAGCTTGTTGAAACCACGTTCTTGAGCTACTTCCCACACAAATGGTGCATGTTTCTTGCAAATCTCCGTCAAGGGTGTAGCAATGGTACTGAAGTCTCTCACAAAGTGCCTATAGAAACTTGCAAGCCCATGGAAACTCCTTACATGGCTAATGGATGTAGGTGTTGGCCAATCTCGAATAGCTCTAATCTTCTCCTCATCCACTTGTAGACCTTGTACAATCACTACAAAACCAAGAAATATAACTTCATTAGTGCAAAAGCTACATTTCTTTAGGTTGGCATACAAGTGTTCAGCCCTAAGGGTAGAATAACTAACACACAAAAACTAACAAATAGGAGAGTTTAATTAGACCCAATTGTGTTATATGTTTGCTGGGCTTTATTTAACTCTCTCTCAATGTAATTACTGTAATTATTTTCTTTCTTTTTTTTTTTTCTGTTTTAGAAGGAAAGGCCTAGTATGTATATAAAGCCTTTTCTCTCTTCTTTTGTAGTTAGACAAGTTTTATACAAGTTTTGTTGAGAGCATTTCAGAATTGAATCCAAGAGAATTCAATCATTATTATCTCGTGCGTTAGTGTGTGTGATCTGGCTTTCTCGATCTTGTGTATGTCAATCTCCTCCGGGATTGGTGTTGCAAGTCGAACAAGGCACCCTCTTTGTGCTCTCGATTCTCAAATCGATTGTGTGGAGTTGTAAGAAGCGGGGTCGAATCGTCACTGGTTTGGTTCTTGGATCTTGAATCCAAGGGTTCTATCATTGTTCCTTTCGGTTCTTCTTGTCCCTTTCTGTTTTCTCGTTTTCATTGTTGTCAATATTTGTTAATTTTTGTGTGTTATTCATTCTTCAGAACAGGTTGTTCGTCTAGATCCGTTCTTGGAAGAACTTCATCGACTTTGCAACTTAGAGATCAATTCAGTACTAAGAAGAAACAAAAAAAGAAAGAAATAAAACTAATTCTTGTTTGCAGATAAACGTGGGCCAAGTTGTTGCCATCTTCGGGATAAGATCAAATCTCAGCTCCTAGATTTGTTGCAACTGGTTCAACGTGCCAAATCTGTAGGAGGAAAATAACTGCTTCAAGTTCTGCGCCGGATTAGTAGGAAATACGCTGAATCAACTCTAATTATGCGTTTAGTTGAGAGCATTTCAGAATTGAATCCAAGAGAATTCAATCATTCTTGTCTCGTGAGTTTGTGTGTGTGATCTAGCTTTCTCGTTCATGTGTATGTCAATCTCCTTCGGGATTGGTGTTGCAAGTCGAACAAGGCTCCCTCTTCGTTCTCTTGATTCTCAGATCAATTGTGTGAAGTTGTAAGAAGCGGGTTCGAATCGTCACTGGTTTGGTTCTTGGATCTCAAATCCAAGGGTTCTATCATTGTTCCTTTCGGTTCTTCTTGTCCCTTTCTGTTTTCTCGTTTTCATTGCTGTCCATATTTGTTAATTTTTGTGTGTTATTCATTCTTCAGAACAGGTTGTTCGTCTAGATCTGTTCTTCGCAGCTAGTCCGCAGTGTACCTTTTTGTGTTCGGGAAAGTTATGGCATGCCCATATTTGCTCTATCTTTGCCTCCCATGCCATATACACATCAGGATCACATTTTCCCTCGAAACTAGGGACTTTCCCCTTCACTTTGCCAAGACCGTCGTGTTCCAGTTCTCGGTTTCTCCTTTGCTGGACTCCATAGGGCTCACATCTCCTTTCATCATTACGTTGCCCTTCTTGGTTCCTCCTTGGCTGATCTCGCCTTCTCCGTCCATTAGGCCCCCATTCCGGTCTCCATTCCTCATTCTCCCCATCCTCCTCCTCTTCCTGGTCATAAACTGGATTCTGAAATTGGTGAGGATAGTTAGGCATATTATCATGAATAATAGGAGAAGAAGGGATAAAAATATGCTCCTCAAAAGCAAGGTTTCCCCAAACAGGTTGGGAAACAATGTTGCCTAAACCATGGGCATGCCTAGAAGACTGCGGAACATTCGAATTCCTTGTTGTTTGGAACGCAGCTTGCTGACTTTGAAGGGGAACTCGATCTTGTCCTTGGTTTTGCGCCCTTAAGTTGTCTCCTATCTCCAAGTTACTTCCTAGTGGTCGAGAGTCCGGAGTCACCCTAGAGGTCTCCAAGGTAGATAACCTTGTAGTTAGCCCATCATAGCTATCTTTCAAGCTCTTGATGAGACTGAACAACTCCGGTGTGATAGGCTCAGGGCTCTTTGAACCTACGGGAGTCCCTGACATGATGCAAAACACTCAACAACAGCAAACACATTAGGTTAGTATAAACAAAAACACCTCGCAAGTGTATCACTCAGAAAATAAGATTCTCTCACTCTCTAGTGGTGTGATACAAGCTTGTTGATGGCTCGTCTTGTATTAATCAAAAACCTCACATGAGTTTGATGCTTAGTCAAACTAAAGCTTTTAGATAGAAACAAGGTTTGATTTCAGTCACTTCAAAAACGTGTTTGACTCAACAAAATAGAAGAAAAGACTCAAACGGAAAGGACAATTGCACGAATGTTATATGCAACTAAATGACTCAAAAATTTAGAATCCAAGATAAGCTTTGAAAGAACTTACTCGTAAGACCCAAGAAGTGAACCCTAGACACCGTAGGATGAGGTTAAGGAAGGCTGAGCTATGGTGTTTGATTGCTGAAAATGGACAATAGCTAGGTGTGGCTAGATAGGTTCAACGAGATGCTTAGTTCTTCCTCCGACTGAGACGAGATACTTGAATGAAGTCCTTTCTTGAAGTCTTCTTTGTTGCTAAATAACACTAGGCTAATTACAAACTATGAATAAGAAAGAATGAAATAAAAACAATATAAATTAGAATGAAATGAAAAGATCTGATTCCTTTTTTTTTTTGATTTCGGATTTCTTTCTTCTTTTTTTTTTTATCCTTTTTCTTTTCTTTTTTTTAACTCAAGAAATTAGAAATGAGAAGAAACAAAAAAGAAAGAAATAAAACTAATTATTGTTTGTAGATAAACGTGGGCCAAGCTGTTGCAAATCTTCAGGATAAGATCAAATCTCAGCTCCTAGATTTGTTGCAACTGATTCAAAGTGCCAAATCTGTCGGAGGAAAATAATTGCTTCAAGTTCTGCGCCGGATTAGTAGGAAATACGCTGAATCAACTCCAATTATGCGTTTACTGGATGCAGGAAGAGAAACAGCCACGTTTGGTTTTTATTCAACTGGTTCAAGTGTGGCTAATGTGGCTGAGGGAAAAATGGTGGTTGATGGTGGTGTGATGGTGGTTGGTGTGGTGCTATGGTGGTTTCCGGTGTCTAGAACTCACAAACAAGGAACAAACTTGTTAGACTCAAACAAAGCTTAGAGTAGAAGATAGAAACGGAAATAGACTCAAACAAAAGACAATGATCAATTGAAATGATCAAAACAGACTCTTTTTGTGATTTTATGATTGATTTACCGACTCTTTTTGGTGGTTGGACGTCAATTGAGCTCTGATACCAATTGATACGGGGATTAGCCGCAAAGAACGGATCTAGACGAACAACCTGTTATGAAGAATGAATAACACACAAAAATTAACAAATATGGACAGTAATGAAAACGAGAAAACAGAAAGGGACAAGAAGAACCGAAAGGAACAATGATAGAACCCTTGGATTCAAGATCCAAGAACCAAACCAGTGACGATTCGACGCCACTTCTTACAACTCCACACAATCGATTTGAGAATCGAGAGCACGAAGAGGGTGCCTTGTTCGACTTGCAACACCAATTCCGAAGGAGATTGACATATACAAGAACGAGAAAGCCAGATCACACACACTAACTCACGAGACAAGAATGATTGTATTCTCTTGAATTTCAATTCTAAAATGCTCTCAGCAAAGCTTGTATAAAACTTGTCTCACTACAAAAGAAGAGAGAAATGGCTTTATATACATCCTAGGCCTTTTCTACTAAAACAGAAAAAAAAAAAGAAACTAATTACAGTAATTACATTGAGAGAGAGTTAAATAAAGGCCATCAAACATATAACACAATTGGGCCTAATTAAACTCTCCTATTCAGTCTCTCACGTCCACATACTTAAATGATCATCCAACCATGCACATGGACATACGTGAAACCCCTTGTATCTGATTTCAAGGCCTCCGGCTGTCCTTTGAAATGCGTCTCAAGGCCTGCCCAGCAACTAGAAATACAATTTAAGCTCCATTAATCATCTTGGCTGGGAGGTGTTCGTGGCTGATCCACAAGATGGTCCTTAGACTTGATGAAGGTGGACTTGGTTGAGCTTCATGGACCATGTTTAGGAAAAGAGTATCCATCTCTGCTTGACGTTTTAGCTTGCGCTCTTGTTAGAGTCCCTTGAGGTGGTGAAGATGGAGTTAGCTCAGATGATCCTTCATCACACATAATATCACATAAGCACATAAACTCACCCAATAAACTAAGACTCTCTCATCAATCCTCTAGGTGCAGTTATCTCTGCATAAAACTCCGGATAGTTCCTCCTGATACTATCCTTTGTCTCCCAATAGCCTCACCGGCTTCTCGTCTAGACCACTGAATCCTCATCATCGGGATGTCCTTTTAGCGTAAGCATCTCGTACTCCGCTCAAGAACAACTACCGGATGCTCTACAAATGTGTGGTCCAACTAACTACTAAATCCTCATAAGTGATGATGTGTCTCAGATTTGGTAGATACTCTCTCAGTTGAGACACGTGAAAGTCCGGATGAACGCCTTCAAATCTTTGTGGCAACGCGAGTCGGCAAGCGACCTCTCCCACTTGCTCTAGGATCTCAAAAGGTCCGACATATCGGGGGTTCAACTTGCCCTTAATGCCGAAATGTCTGACCCATCGCGTCGGTGACACTCTCAACCAGACTTGAGCTCCCACGCCTCTTATCAGCATACGACTTCTAGCGACTCTGCACGGCCAACATCTACTTTCGAATCAACGCTACTCGAGTGTTGTCATCTTGTGTCTGCTAAGGAGAATTCCCACTAATAGTACTCGGTCCATCCCAACATAGAGGTGTATGACATCTCCGTCCATTCAACGCCTCATAAGGAGCCATTTTATTCGACGCAAGCCAGCTAATGTTATATGAAAACTCGACCAACGGGAGGTGATCTGCCAATACCTGTCCTGAGTCTAGCACACAGGCTCTCAACATATCCTCTACGGTCTGTATAATCCTCTTTATGATACGGGGATTAGCCGCGAAGAACGGATCTAGACGAGCAACCTGTTTTCGGGAATAGAAGCAAACGAAATTCAGCAAACAAGATGCAAGGAAAACGTGCAAAGCAATAGGGAAAACGGAATAGGAAGAAGAACCGAAAGGAACAAACGATAGAACCTTTGGATTTGATTATCCAAGAACCAAACCGATGACGATTCGACCCCGCTTCTTACAACTTCACACAATCGATCTAGAGTTATCGAAGGCACGAAGAGGTTGCTTCAATTCGACTTGTAGCACCAACCCGAAGGAGATTGACACACACAAGAACGAGAAAGCTATGCAAACACCACAATTCTCACGAGACAATAGGCTGAACTCAAAAGGTTCGATTTAGCACTTAGGCAATGTGTTTAATGTATTCTACCAACAAAAAGGAGGAGAGAAAGGTTTTATATACAACCTAGATCTTCTCTCCTAAAAATAGAAAAGAAAAATAAATACAATATTTACAAATTAGAGTGTTTTAAATAAATCCATAAGATAGACTAATTATAGGATTTACTGTAATAGCTAGGATTTCCGAATTCTAATTAATGTTGATTAACTTAATCGTTGATAGTAATTGACATATAACTTGCGAAGATTTCCCAAGTGATGAGTAAGAGTCCCACCGTTATGTTCCTGGCGTAATTTTGGACGTTTGGGGAAATTTTTACTTTTTCCCCCGGGTAATTATTTTTACCCTCCGGTGTTATTTGGAGCATTTGGGAGCTCCAATTAATAAAAATGCAGTTGAGAGAAATGATCAGGACATCGGATATGTCCTAGATATGAAATAACATGGAGAGGCAAAACGGCCAAAAGAGTCGCTATTTCGTTTCTTAACGGCTAAGAAAGACGGCTTAGGAATACACGTTTTCCGAGGCAGTGTGTAATAATTATCCCTACAATATTCCAGATTTAATGTTCCAATCTCGAGAAGTTTGGAGAAAGAGGTTCGACCCGCCTTTGGATCGGTTAAAGGATAATTATCGACTTTACTAAAGGATAATTATCGTCTTCACTATAAATAGCGGAAAATCCTTTATTAATTCATTTCCTTTCACGTTTTCTCGTAAAAGCTCTGATTTCTCTCAACCTTCAAACTCAGATCTACTCTCCGTTTCTAATCCGATTTCAATTCCGTTTGAGTTTTTGGATTCCTCTCTTCATTCTCTTCATAACGGTACCGAGTTTCTGCATTTCCGAGTATATGGAGGACTGGTCGAGCATATATGTCACCAGGACGGTTCCGTCGCTCAGATTCCGATGAATTTGATGCTGTCCATGCGTAGCCTGCGTCGTTGTGATTCCGAATCTTCTTTCAGATCGTCAATCGGGTTAGTAACGAATAAGTTATGAATTTATTCGTTTTCCGTACTGCGATTTGGCCTAAATTGACTTTAGGCTTGTCAAATAGGACAATTAGAAATTCCATTATGGTCGTTATATTATTCTGGTGATTATGGGTTCTTGTTTGATGAAATCTGATGACAGGGGGTTTAGAAATTGCCTGCGGGCAAAACGTTATTCTGGCGAAATCTAATTAATTAATTAAAGGTTAATTAATTAAATTAGGATTAAAATTGAGATTGAGGAATGTTGATTAGATACTACTGATAACACGATTTATAGCATAGTTTTACGTGCACATTTAGGTAGAATTCTCGCTCAATCATGCATTATCTAGTACTAGTCCAATACGTTTTGCACTCAAAACATGTATTTTGTCGAGATAGACGTCTACACGGACTTGTGTGCGTTTTGTAGGTATTTCGGGAAGTTTCGAGCTAAAACGAGGCGTTTGAGGGTTTCTCATTAAGAGGACACGTTTCCAAACTCATTGGAACGCAAGCCAAGGGCTGAGAAGGACTCAAGGAACCTTGCCAACACAGACCACGCACCAAACCACAGCCTATTGATCCAAAACAAAGTTTCTGCACAGAATCACGGTTCTCTGAAGAACCACGGCCGTGGAAATGACCGTGGATTTTGCCAGATTCTCGTGACAGCTGTGCCACGACTCTCATGGCCAGCTCATGAAGAATTGGTTATAAAAGTGGTCCTTGATAGTTGTTAGAGGCAGCAGGAGATTTGGGTAGTTTTGGGAGCAGCTCACACATTCTCCATTTTTCTTTGACAAAATATATTCCAAGAAGAAGAAGGACTTTTTCTAGGAAGGAAAGTGCAAGAAGAAGAAGAAAGGAGTCATTGCCATTGAAGAGGAGAGGAGAAGACACACTTAGCTCTTGTATTTTCGGATTTATTTCTAGAAGTTTTTGAACTCTTGAACCTTCCTTTGGAAGGGTTGTAAGTCGTTCTAATTTCATCTTCAGATTTAGATTGTGTTTGAAGTTCATTTGCTCATCTTCTTTCTCTCATTTTCTTGCAATGGAGGTTATGAATCTATGCTTGTTTGTTTTGATTTCTAATATGAATGTTGTAGGCTAGATTGATGTGATTCTAGGGTAAGGAAAGGATGGTTATGGCTAGATCTATGATAGGACGAACTTAGATTTACCTTTGGATGATTTTTGTTTATGAACGTAGCTACTGTTAGGAATCACGGGTAGTTCTTGAAGAACCACGGTCGTGGTTTCTGTAGAACAAACCGTGGTTCTTCCTGGTTCGAAGGATCTTACCTTAGGTTCATAAAATTGTTGAAACCCTAAGTTTTTGCTGAGTTTAACCTACCCTAGGGTGTCCTAGTGTAGCGACTAAGTGTTAGGAGAGACTTACCCGGTAATCCTTGCCCTTAGAATCTAAAATAGCAAAACCTTAGGTAATGGTGAGCCTAATAAGCCGCCATTGGATTAAATGTGCTAGGATAGTTGACTAGGACTTCCCTTTCCGAGACTTACCCGGTGAGGATAGGTTAGATCCCTAATTAAACAATCCGGTTTGTGTTAAATTCCTACCCTTAGGATTCTTAGAGACTTAACCGGTAATGAGACCTTAGGTGTGGATTAGTTGGATCATGAGACTTACCCGGTAATTGATCCCATTTTAGGAACACTTAATCCCAACATATCATAATCAATCCAAGGAATGAATAGATAACTTGAGTTTTATGCCATAACCGGAATTTCCAACCCCTAGAATCCGTTTTCCCTTTCTCTTGATCAACATCTTGTTCGATTTGTTTATTTGTGCCAATTTTCCGACTTAGTTTGATTGATTGTTTGCATGCTTTTGATCTTCGAAGTGATCACCTAAAAACAACCAAAACAATTGAGATTTTCTTCCTTTATTTGCATCCTTTTCTTTAGACTTAGATCTTGCTAAATTTAATCACAACTTAATTCGATTTCACCTTAGTCTTTGTGTTCGACCTTGGAATACTTATCTTGCTACATACGTCCCGTACACTGCGGGTGCGCTAGAAATAGGATAATTATAACGAGTATAAATTTAAGGCTTATTGCGTACACACTTTTTAGCGTAACAAGTTTTTGGCGCCGTTGCCGGGGACTAGGTCTAGATTGAGTCTATTTTGTGATTGCTTCTAGTGTAGATCCTTCTTGTTTCTTTTGATCTCTTTTTGGTTTTTGTCTTTGCTTTTCAGGACATCTATTTCTCTATAGGCGTATGCGAAGATCTCGTGGCAAGGATTTAGCTCCATTCGATCCCGAACCGGAGAAAACCCTTCGATCTAGATCTAAGAACATTCGAAAGGAGAAAGAGATGGCCGGTAGAAATCTTCAAGCTGAATTGGATGAAGCCTTAGAACAAATAAGGCTAAGAGATGAACTCTTGGAGGAAGAAAGGAGACTTGCCAATGAGAGGCAAGAGGAAACTAGAAGGGAGATTGAAGAGATTAGGCAAGCTCTTGTTCAAGGAGAGCTTAATCGCCGACAACCTCCACCACCTCTGCCACAACCGCAGCCGGCGGCCAATGTTAGGGTTGTTCCCATTGCTATTGAGGAGCCACAAACCCTAGGGAGACGTATGGATCCGGCACAAAGAGCACACCGACCGGGTGTGAATCTAGGAGATCCCGCAATCCACAACTATGAGCTCCGCCCTCAAGTTCTTCAAATGATCCGGCATAATCAATTTGGAGGGATGGAAGGAGAGTCTCCTCACCAACATTTGATGAACTATGAGATTTTGATGGAGACTCTTAGACCACCAAGATTGGAGAGCAACAACCATAAGCTAAGGGCCTTTTCCTTCTCTCTTAAGGATAAAGCCTTGGCTTGGTATCAATCTATTCCACAAGGGAGAGTTGGTACTTGGGAGGAGATGACAACCGAGTTCTTGACCAAGTTCTTCCCACCATCCAAGACCACCGAGCTAAGGGGAAAGATCAATGCCTTTGTAATGAGGGATAGAGAAAGTTTGTTCAAGTCTTGGGAGAGATTTAAGGACCTTCTCCTAGATTGTCCGCACCATGGCATACCAAAGATTGAGCTATTAGAGATCTATTTCAAGGGGCTTGATGAAGATAGCCAATTCAAGCTTCAATCTCTTTCCGGCGGGACCTTTATGGAGAAGCATGTGGATGATGCTTGGGAGTTTGTGGAGAAGCAAGCTCTAGTAATTGAAAAGTACTCTCATAGGAAGAGCGAAGGAAGAAAGGCGGGAGCATATGAGGTGAGCGAAGTCACCATGAGCAATTTCAAGCTTGACGCCATCAACAATGAGTTGAAGTCTTTGAGAGAGTTGTGCACTTCAACCTTGAAGAGCCAAGCAACTCCTCAAGCACCTCCACAAGCTAACTTGTCTTCCGAGGAAGATGTGAATTACATGGGAAGGGGCAACTTCAACAATTACCAAGGCCCAAGAAATTTCAACAACAACCGGCAATTCAACAATTACCGGCCAAACCACAACCATCCCGGATTTTCTTACTCTAATCCGGATGGAGCCTTGAACCCTCCCGCCTCCACAAGCACAACTCCACCGCAAAGAGCTTCACAAGAACCTCCACCCGGTTTTACTCAACCTTCAAAGGATAGAACAGAAGTCATGTTTGAACAATTGCTAGGAAGATTGAGTGGACTTGAGAGTACCGTCACTTCAATTTCTAAGGCTCAAAAAGTCTTGGAAGCACAAGTGTTTCAAAAGGCGGGTGAGGCACATAGAGATCCGGGGAAGCTTCCCGGAAGAACCGAAGACAACCCAAGAGGCCAAGTTTTGGCTATCACAACAAGGAGTGGGTTGAGTATGAAGGATCCTTTGCCCAAGGACCAAGCCAAGGGAAATCAAGTAGTGGTAGAAGAGGGAAGAAAGCATGAAGATGGAGGGAAGAGCAAGGATGTAGAGCCAACTTATGTAGCACCGCCTCCATACAAGCCACCACTACCGTTCCCACAATCAAGAGCAAGAGCTCGTTTGGACAATCACTTTGGTAAGTTCCTTGAATTAATGTCCAAGTTACATATTAACATTCCGTTCATGGATGCCATCTTAGGAATGCCGGCATACGGAAAATTCTTGAAAGAAATACTCTCCAACAAAAGGAAGTTGGAGGAGTATGGGGAGATTAGGATGATCAAGAGATCCTCGGAGTTAATCCAAACAATGAAGGAGGCAATGCCTCCCAAGCTAAGGGATCCGGGCTCTTTTTGTGTTCCGATTGGAGTAGGAGACGTGAAGTACGAAGCCCTTTGTGATCTTGGGGCGAGTGTAAGCATCATACCGCTTGCACTTAGTAACAAGGTCGGGCTAGGAGAGCCAAAACCGGTCAAGATGACCCTCTATATGGCGGACCGATCTATTACTCATCCGGTTGGAATTCTAGAGGACATCCCGGTGCAATTGGGAGGATTCTATGTGCCCATCGACTTTGTAGTGTTGGACATTCCGGCGGATTACCCGGTTCCCATCATCCTAGGAAGACATTTCTTAGCTACCTCCGGGTGTTTAGTGGATTGCAAGAACGGGACTCTCTCCTTCAACATTGGAGAGGAGAACATCAAGTTCAAGCTGTCCACAATGATGAAAGGGCCAACCCTTGATGAAGATATCTTCAACATAGTCGAGCAAGAAGAATCTAGAGAAATGGTGAGCTCGATCTTGATCAAGGACCCCTTGGAAAAGGTTCTTACCTTGAGTATGATGGAGGAAGACATTGAGGAGAATTGCAATGAAGAGATCAAAGCCTTGGAGGCATTGGAAGAAGAGCCAAGAGTTGGATTTGAGAGCCACGAAGAAATTGTGAACAGCTGCAAGTTCCACGGTCGAGATTTGGGTTCCACGGCCGTCAAACTCTCTGGACAACTCCGAGAAGCAAGCTTGGCAAGAACCACGGTCGTGGAAGTTGAGCTAACCGTGATTCCAACCGTGGTTTTCCCTGAATCAGCTCTTGATGATGATCAAGCTTCTAGGAGCCAAGGGGAATCCTCATTTGCTTTGGATTCATCTCATCCAACCTTGTTTGGATCGTCTTCAACCGATAAAGGTCCTCCCTCACTTGAACTCAAACCCCTCCCCTCTCATTTAAAGTATGCATTCCTTGGTGATAATTCTACATATCCGGTGATTGTTAATGCATGCTTGAGTGATGATGAACTTGCTAAATTGCTGCATGAACTAAGATTGCATAGGAAGGCCATTGGTTATACTATTGATGATTTGGTTGGCATTAACCATCTTTGTGCATGCATAAGATAATGATGGAAGATAACCACAAACCCTCTATTGAACATCAAAGAAGATTGAATCCTATAATGAAAGAGGTGGTCAAGAAGGAAATCATTAAGTTGCTAGATGCGGGAATTATCTACCCTATCTCGGATAGTAAGTGGGTTAGCCCCGTTCATGTGGTACCTAAGAAGGGTGGAATGACGGTAGTAACTAATGAGAACAATGAACTAATACCAACTAGGACGGTCACGGGATGGAGAATGTGTATAGATTATAGAAAGTTGAACATGGCCTCTAGGAAAGATCACTTTCCCCTCCCCTTCATTGACCAAATGCTAGAAAGATTAGCTCAACACTCTCACTTTTGCTATCTAGATGGGTATAGTGGATTCTTCCAAATCCCTATCCACCCCGATGACCAAGAGAAAACAACTTTTACATGTCCATGGGGTACATTTGCATATAGGAGAATGCCATTTGGGTTGTGTAATGCACCCGCCACCTTTCAAAGGTGTATGATGGCTATCTTTTCGGAATACATAGAAAATATCATAGAAGTGTTCATGGATGATTTCTCTGTTTACGGTTCTTCTTTCGATGATTGCTTAGCTAATTTGTCATTGGTGTTGCAAAGATGTGAGGAAACAAATCTTGTCTTAAATTGGGAAAAATGCCACTTCATGGTAAGTGAAGGGATTGTGTTAGGACACTTGGTGTCTAACCGCGGCATTGAGGTTGATAGGGCTAAGATTGAAACAATAGAGAAGTTGCCACCACCTACCTCGGTGAAGGGGGTAAGGAGTTTCTTAGGGCATGCCGGTTTTTACCGGAGGTTCATCCAAGATTTCTCTAAAATTTCTAAGCCTCTCACTAACCTACTAATGAAAGATGTTGATTTTGTGTTTTCCAAAGATTGTCTTGAAGCGTTTTGTAGGTTGAAGAACGCCTTGATCTCCGCACCTATCATGCAACCTCCGGATTGGAGTCTACCATTTGAGATTATGTGCGATGCAAGTGATGTGGCCGTTGGGGCCGTTTTGGGGCAAAGGAAAGAAGGGCGCACTCATGCTATTTACTATGCTAGCAAGACGCTAGATGATGCCCAACTCAATTATGCTACTACCGAGAAGGAGTTGTTAGCGGTAGTGTATGCATTTGAGAAGTTCCGCTCGTACCTTGTTGGAGCGAAGGTCATAGTTTACACGGATCATGCGGCGATCCGTTATCTACTTACAAAGAAGGATGCCAAGCCAAGGTTGATTCGGTGGATCCTTCTTCTTCAAGAGTTTGATTTGGAGATAAGAGATAAGAAGGGATCCGAGAACTCGGTGGCGGATCACCTTAGTAGACTCCCACCATTGGAGCTTGGGAAAGACAACATTCCGATAGATGATTCGTTCCGGGATGAACAATTACAAATGGTGGAAGAATGCTTGTTCCAAGTGGCTAGAGGAAGTGAGCCATGGTATGCCGACATTGTGAATTACTTGGTGTGTGAGGAAGTGCCTCCCGGACTAACGTACGCACAAAGGAAGAAGTTCTTCAACGATGTAAGGCATTACTATTGGAGCAAGCCACTTCTATTCATGAGAGGCCCGGATGGGATGCTTAGGAGATGCATACCCGAAGACGAAATGGAAAGTGTGATCCGGCATTGTCACTCCCTACCATGTGGAGGCCATGCTAGCTCACACAAGACGTGTGCCAAGGTATTGCAATCCGGTTTTTATTGGCCTAACTTGTTTAGAGATGTGCAAGTTTTTGTAGCGGCATGTGATGCTTGCCAAAGAACGGGGAACATCTCAAGGAGGAATGAAATGCCCTTGAACAACATCCAAGAAGTTGAGATTTTTGATGTGTGGGGTGTAGACTTCATGGGACCATTCCCTTCTTCATGTGGCAATCTATTCATCCTATTGGCGGTGGACTATGTGTCAAGATGGGTAGAGGCAATCGCCTCTCCTACGAATGATGCCAAGGTGGTGGTGCGGTTCTTCAACCGAGTGATCTTCCCTAGGTTTGGAACACCAAGGGTGATCATTAGTGATGGAGGGAAGCACTTCACAAATAGGAACTTTGGAGCACTTTTGGCCAAGTATGGGGTGACTCATAAAGTGGCAACACCTTACCACCCCCAAACTAGTGGCCAAGTGGAGATCTCCAACCGTGAGATCAAGGCCATCCTCGAGAAGACGGTGTCTAGAACAAGGAAGGATTGGGCCATGAAGCTCAATGACGCACTATGGGCATATAGAACCGCCTTCAAGACACCTATTGGCAACACTCCCTACAAATTGGTCTATGGCAAGTCTTGCCATCTTCCGGTGGAAATGGAGCATCGAGCTTATTGGGCCATTAAGTGGCTAAATTTTGACCTCAAGGAGGCGGGAGAGAAGAGATTGCTTGATATCAATACCCTTGAGGAGCTCCGGTTGGAAGCTTATGAGAATGCCCGGATTTACAAGGAAAGAACCAAAAGGTGGCATGACAAGAGGATCATTCCAAAGGAGTTGAGTGAAGGAGATCTTGTCCTTCTTTCAACTCAAGGCTAAGGCTCTTTCCCGGAAAGCTCAAATCAAGATGGACCGGGCCATATGTGGTAAAGAAGATCTTTCCCCATGGAGCTATTGAGATAGGAGGGGAGCATTGTGGAGATTTCAAAGTGAATGGGCATCGCTTGAAGAAGTACATTCCGGGAGCCCCAATAGACATGATCGCCCCGCTTCACCTTGCATAAACGCTCCCGAGTTTGGTCAAGCTAATGACCTTAAAGAAGCGCTTGGTGGGAGGCAACCCATCGGTAACATTTTTCCTTCATTTTAGCTTAGATTTTTCTGTTTTTGTGTGCTTTGTGTGTTTTGTCTATTCTATGTGTGCTAGAACATTAGTGGCATTGGAAGCCTTTCTTGGAAATGATGATGATGAAACCCTCACCAATTATGGGTGGAGCGGACGTGGAACTTGGACGGCTAGCGGTGCCTAGCGCGGGTTTCGAAGCTTGAAGGATGCTTAGAGCTCCCTACCATGGTTGAAAGGATCATCCAACATCAATCCTCTTGAGAATTCCCAAATACCGAAGAAAACCATTTTACATTGTGAGAACCTTCTTTCACTCTCTTTACTTGAATACCACATTGGGGACAATGTGTTTCTAAGTATGGGGTGGGGTTTACATGATCCTTTGCATGAAGAGCATCTAGGATAGTTTAATATTTGCACATGTCTTGCATTGTACATACATAAATCGAAAATCCCATAAAAATCAGAAAATTTAAAATTTTTTTGTGCTTTCTAGGCTTGGATATGATCCTAATGATGAAAACTTGTCGTGTGATTGGCTATGAATGGCCTTATGTGTTGAATTGATAAATGCATATGTGGACTTGAACTACTTCTCTTGAATTCCATGAATGACTTGAGATCATGATGATTGCCTAGAATGGATTGAGTATTGAAAATCGAAATTACATGATAGTTCTTGCATACCATCTAGGAATGAATAAGGCATTTCATCTTTCTCTACTTCTCATCTTGATCATGATTGCTTGAGCACCTCAATTGATATAAAATTTGACCTCCTTTTAAACCCATCCGGGAATAGGAGCATGCTAGTGTGTTTGAATGTGTAAAAAGCAAGTGCGGGGTGAAGATGTAATGAAAAGAATGTCGTGAATGGAATGCTGAAATTATTGTGGAAGTGTAGCCAAAATAGGTTTGGGGGCGTTGGTTTAAATGACAAGTAACTCGGTACGCTTCACATAATCGGGTGTTGGTGCCTTGCCAAAGTCAAATGAGCCAATAGCCCTAACGAGCTTTGGTATGTGTGCCCGGTGTGGATGCACCTCGAAAAAGAGAAAAAGCCCGAGGATGGCTAATCACCGAGGTTTCGGCTATTGTACACCAATGCCATTGTCTCAAAAATGAGTTAAAGAAAAAGAAAAGAAAGTAAGATAGGGAAAAATATGCACTTGGGGGAAGTTGATCGAGGACAAGGAAGTGAAGTTAGTTCCATTTCCGGATTAGCATCACATACCTAGAAAATTCCCCTCCCCAATTGAAACGTTTCTTAGCCTTTTATGTCACAAGCCCTTATGACCTACTTGCATGTTTGTAAGACTTAGTAATCTAGATTGGATAGACTCTTGATCTTCTTGACATCTCCGTCCTCCCAACTCATGCATGTTTTTGAGTTAAGTACAATTGTCTTTCCATGACTTTATTGTTTGATACATAATTGCTTATTCAATTGCCATTGATCATGACTATGAAGGTGATCCAATAGTAGAAGCACAAAACCAAAAAGATTTTTGCCATTTTTCTGCATACATAAATCATGTCATCTCTTAGTCTATAGTTGGGAATTTGCTCGGGGACGAGCAAACCTTAAGTATGGGGTATTTTGATAACACGATTTATAGCATAGTTTTAGGTGCACATTTAGGTAGAATTCTCGCTCAATCATGCATTATCTAGCACTAGTCCAATACGTTTTGCACTCAAAACATGTATTTTGTCGAGATAGACGTCTACACGGACTTGTGTGCGTTTTGTAGGTATTTCGGGAAGTTTCGAGCTAAAACGAGGCGTTTGAGGGTTTCTCATTAAGAGGACACGTTTCCAAACTCATTGGAACGCAAGCCAAGGGCTGAGAAGGACTCAAGGAACCTTGCCAACACAGACCACGCACCAAACCACAGCCTATTGATCCAAAACAAAGTTTCTGCACAGAATCACGGTTCTCTGAAGAACCACGGCCGTGGAAATGACCGTGGATTTTGCCAGATTCTCGTGACAGCTGTGCCACGACTCTCATGGCCAGCTCATGAAGAATTGGTTATAAAAGTGGTCCTTGATAGTTGTTAGAGGCAGCAGGGGATTTGGGTAGTTTTGGGAGCAGCTCACACATTCTCCATTTTTCTTTGACAAAATATATTCCAAGAAGAAGAAGGACTTTTTCTAGGAAGGAAAGTGCAAGAAGAAGAAGAAAGGAGTCATTGCCATTGAAGAGGAGAGGAGAAGACACACTTAGCTCTTGTATTTTCGGATTTATTTCTAGAAGTTTTTGAACTCTTGAACCTTCCTTTGGAAGGGTTGTAAGTCGTTCTAATTTCATCTTCAGATTTAGATTGTGTTTGAAGTTCATTTGCTCATCTTCTTTCTCTCATTTTCTTGCAATGGAGGTTATGAATCTATGCTTGTTTGTTTTGATTTCTAATATGAATGTTGTAGGCTAGATTGATGTGATTCTAGGGTAAGGAAAGGATGGTTATGGCTAGATCTATGATAGGACGAACTTAGATTTACCTTTGGATGATTCTTGTTTATGAACGTAGCTACTGTTAGGAATCACGGGTAGTTCTTGAAGAACCACGGTCGTGGTTTCTGTAGAACAAACCGTGGTTCTTCCTGGTTCGAAGGATCTTACCTTAGGTTCATAAAATTGTTGAAACCCTAAGTTTTTGCTGAGTTTAACCTACCCTAGGGTGTCCTAGTGTAGCGACTAAGTGTTAGGAGAGACTTACCCGGTAATCCTTGCCCTTAGAATCTAAAATAGCAAAACCTTAGGTAATGGTGAGCCTAATAAGCCGCCATTGGATTAAATGTGCTAGGATAGTTGACTAGGACTTCCCTTTCCGAGACTTACCCGGTGAGGATAGGTTAGATCCCTAATTAAACAATCCGGTTTGTGTTAAATTCCTACCCTTAGGATTCTTAGAGACTTAACCGGTAATGAGACCTTAGGTGTGGATTAGTTGGATCATGAGACTTACCCGGTAATTGATCCCATTTTAGGAACACTTAATCCCAACATATCATAATCAATCCAAGGAATGAATAGATAACTTGAGTTTTATGCCATAACCGGAATTTCCAACCCCTAGAATCCGTTTTCCCTTTCTCTTGATCAACATCTTGTTCGATTTGTTTATTTGTGCCAATTTTCCGACTTAGTTTGATTGATTGTTTGCATGCTTTTGATCTTCGAAGTGATCACCTAAAAACAACCAAAACAATTGAGATTTTCTTCCTTTATTTGCATCCTTTTCTTTAGACTTAGATCTTGCTAAATTTAATCACAACTTAATTCGATTTCACCTTAGTCTTTGTGTTCGACCTTGGAATACTTATCTTGCTACATACGTCTCGTACACTGCGGGTGCGCTAGAAGTAGGATAATTATAACGAGTATAAATTTAAGGCTTATTGCGTACACACTTTTTAGCGTAACAACTACCTTGAGATTTGAGGAATTGTGAGCTATGTTGAGATATTGAGGTTTAGTTGGTTGTGAGGCTCATAGATTGAGTATGATCCTTATGGATCCCTTTGGGTCTAGGTGTGACCCCTTTGATGAATAGAGGTTGATATATCTCTTTATGCCTTTTTTAGGCCGTGTTGTCCCTCCAGTGTAGAGGTGATCGTGGTTGATTTTGTACGAGACTTAGCTACCATCCCTATATTGGGTGTTTGCATGAGTGGTGTGTGCTTTATATGTTTGCTATGATAGCATGAGTTGTCGTTTTTATCGACCTATGTTCTATTGACTGCCCTACTGCGTGGCTGTGATAACCTTTCCCTTTCATCCCGCCGTGGAGTCTGGGAGGTTCTCTGATGTCGGGCCAGACTGGTTTACAGGAAGGGCACAATCCACTCCCATAGGGTACACGGATTGTGTGACCGATACTCGTACAGCTGGATATTGTACTCAGAGGCGGGGATGTATCGGTCCTCGTGTCACATACTTTCATCTATCTATATATATACGGTTTTTGAGTGAATGGTTATTATATAAAGATAATAAATGGGTAAATGTGTGATAGCATGCTGATGTGTTTATCTTTCATGATTGTGCTTGTGCTTATGCATTACCTCATATATGTATGGTTAGCTAACGGTTTCATACCGTGTTGTAGGTGTATACAAGTTAGGCGCTATTGGGTGATCTGGCAGGGTGACAGGCCGAGGACTCTCGTACATTAGGTGGTTGGTTTGGGGTTGTTGTGTTTCCCCTCCTGCATGAGGATGATCTTTTGTACCTCCTATGTGAGGATGTCATTTTATATACTCGGCTATATTGTTGTTTACTTTGGGTCGTACAGTTTATACTGTTTTATGTATTTGTTTTATATCTGTCAGTGCCATGTTGTAAGGTCCAGTGAACTTGTTGTCAGGCTAGGGTCAGGATCCATTGTGAGATCCTAGCCCAATGTGACATCCCGAGTCCCGCGGATTCGGGGTGTTACATAGTTGGTATCAGAGCCCAGGTTGACAACAATGGCACTTGCTACCTGCAATGAGGTTTGATAGGTAAAATAAACAGAGCCCACATGGGATCTGACGTTTTCAAAGGTTTTGGTTTTAAGTGTGGTTTTGGGATAGAATGTACGAGAAGTCGTCACCTCTGCCATGGATCTCTGCAGCGTAGATATGTATATATATGTGTGTGTACTATGGATTATGTGGATTTATTATATACATATCGATACCTATGGCATATATATATAGCCTTATAAGATTAGGTGCATATATCCTACAGATCACTCAGACTAGAGTAGTATCTGTAGTGGGATGAGATAGGGGTACACCCCCCCTCTTCCTCCAGTGTTGATAAGTTAGGGACCAGTTTCCGCTGTTGTTTCGCCTATGGCAGAGAACGAGTTTGAAGAGGCTGATCGTGTCTCCATGAGTAGATCCGAGTTTCAAGAGTATATGCAGCAAGTATATGAAGCGGTGATAGCGGGTAGATCCACACCGGATTTACCAACAATTGTGAGATCAACTGAAGCTTTTGGATCCGGAAAGAAGCAACGGATTGAATCAGTTAGTTGAGAAGCAAAGATGATGAATGATGAACCAAGTCAGATACTAGGACAACCAAGTGGGCATTTGGCCATGAAGACGACTGGCACGGAACTACAGTGTTTTAATTGCGGGAATTTTGGACACCGGCTAGCTGTGTGCCCAAAGACGCCCATAATATGCTTTACGTGTGGTAAAGCAGGGCATAGAGCGAAGTTTTGTCGACAGGGCAAGGCATTGCCTTTACAGGTTCCCTTCAAGAGTGAGATCATTCAGGTGGACGACGAAGGTCGAGTTACCCTTTAGTTGCACAGGTTGCAAGAATGGGACAATTATGTTACAATTGTGGCTATCCAGATCATTAGCGTTCTGTGTGCCCTTTGGAACTGATAGCTTGTTTCACTTGTGGTGAGCTAGGCCATCTGACTCTTTCTGTCAGCACGGTGGTGTTTCTTCCCAACAAGACCTTCCTCTTTCCGGTGCAGAAAGAGTGGAAGTGGAGGCTATAGTAATGACCTCAGTGATACCTGAGGAGCATGGATCTGACATTGAGTGATGATATGTAGTGGAGCTACGAGTGTTAGCTGTTATAGGTATCATTCTCGTTAATGGTTTACCAGGTGGAGTTTTGCTTGTTCTGAGTGCTATGCACTTCATGTCTTTCGATGCATGCGTTAATGGTTGACTTTTTGTATATGTAGAAGGTGGATTTTCCTTTACAAGATTACCTTTTTGGGTCTGAGATACCCGTGAGATGCGTGTTTGTTCCCTTATTTCAGGGACCCGTGTATGGTTGTAGACTTCTTTGTCATGTCGTAGGTGCATGAGGAAGTCATTATGTGTATGGTTTGGATGAATAGATATCATGTGGTGTTAGCTTTTAATAGTAAGACTTTTATAGTCTTTACTGAGTTCAGTTAAATAGAGGTCTTATGAGGTTAAGACCTTTGAAGAGACGGGTTTGTCATCAGGACTGTACGAACAGTGAGCTGATAGCACAGGGATGTGACGCCTTCTAGTGTTATACCATGAAGGAGCGAGATAATCCAACAATGGAAGGTATTCTAGTTGTTTATGAGTTTATGGAAGGAGCGAGATAATCCACCTCAGCGGAGTGTGGACATTGTTATCGAGTTGAAGTATGATACAAGATTGAATGGGAAAGCCACACTATATGGTGCTTGTTGAGATATTGTACTGATAACTTGAAAAGTTGATCGAAACGGGTTTACCCTAGTGGGTTCCATGTTCCGTATTGATGACCGGATGAGTTAGCTTCAAAAAGCAATTCTGTTTTCAAGATTTCTTTGTGCTCAAGATATCCCTAGTCATGGATGAGAGAGCAGCATGTGTATGAGATAGCATCCCATACCCGTTATGGACACTACGAGTTTGTAGTGATGTCATTTGGGTTGACAAATGTTTTAGTAGTTTTTATGGAGTTGATGAATAGTATCTTCATCGACTTCCATGATTAGTTGGTTGTGGACTTCATGGATGACATGTCGGTATACTCTCATAGCAGAGAATAGTAGACTGATCGTCTGAGGACCGTTCTGCAGATTTCGAGAGATAGAGGGTTGTATGCTACGCTCTCTAAGTGTAAGTTGAGATGCCAGTGGTAGCCTTTTTAGGCCATGATGTCTCCACCAGTGGGATCATGGTTGACCTGACGAGAATTAAGTATGTTGTAACATGGGAGATACTAATGAACATTAAGGAATACGTAGTTTTCTCGGCTCAGCCGATTCCTACCAATGCTTTGACGAAGGACTTTATATGATTATGTATTCATTTGCGAGTCTTTTGAGAAGACCACCATAACTACGTGATGAAAGCAGTGTGTCTATGTTCTGAAGAGTTGAGGAGGCATTTGACCTCTGCTTCCATTTTGTTGTAGTTAGAAGATTTTTGGGATCCCGTGATTTACGGTGATACATCCCAGCTAAGTTTGAGATGTGTATTACTACAAAGGAGTAGGGTTATTGATATGTGTGTTTACAACTGAGAACGTATGATGAGAACTACTCGACTCATGATTTAGAGTTAGTAGTGGTAGTTCAAGCCTTTAAATTTTGAAGACCGTACCGGTTTGATCTTCATGTCAGATTTCTATAGATTATAGAAATCTGAAGTATATTTTATGCAACAGGGGTTGAATAACCGCTAGTGTTAAGAGCTTAAGTTGATCAAAACTTTGACTTGAAGATTCCATATCATTCCGAGAAGTTGAACGTTGTCACCGACAACTGGAACGGAAAGACGCTCCAAGAGAAGATGATTGTGAGACTGATAGTTCAACTTCAGCTTCAGAGAGATCTAGCTTGGCTAGAGTTGGACAATCAGTTCCTTGATGAGGATATCTAGTTATGCCTTAAAGGTTCTACCTGGTCTGTTGGATGAGGTCCAACAGAAGCAGGAGACTTGCCCGGCCTTGACAAGGTTTAGAGCAAGGATGTCTCGTACTGAGGCACCATAGTTCTCCATGGGAGTAGATGGATTGATGAAGAGTCATGACCGCTTTTGTGTACCTGCTGATGCAGATGGAGACATAGAATATTATGGTATACCCACTGTACGCCTTATTCAGTACATTCAGGTACGAGTAAGATGTACCACGAGATGAGACGATTATATTGTATGAAGCCGATATAACAAGATTTGTGATATAGTGTGTGACATGTCAGCAGGTCTAGATAGAGTATTTCCGATCTAGAGATAAGCCCCACCCACTACCAGTGTAGTAGTAGAATTTGGGAGGACATCTCTATGGACTTTGTTATGGGATTGTGACCCAGTAGAAGATTGATGTTATTTGGATTGTTGATAACAGATTAATGAAACCGGCATGTTTCATTTCTATCAAAAGGATGTGGCTAGTGAGTGAATTGGCTGAAGAGTATACTAGACAAATAGTGAGACTTCATGGTATACCGAGAACGATCATTTCTGATCGAGATGGATATTTTTACTTTGAGATTTTAGGCAGCAGATTCAGACTGCTTTGGGGACGAGTCTGTACCTCATGACTACACTTCACCGCCTGACAGATGGTCAGTTAGAGAGGATCATCAAGATCTTAAAGATCTATTATAAGTTGTAAGTCGAATGGGAAACGTGGATGGTTATATTACCTTCCATTAATGAGTTTATTATATAACAATGAAGGACGTGCATATTTCTGGGATGGCCCTATGAGGCAATATATATAGACATCGATGTCGTACATCCTTATGCTAGAAGTGATCTAGCAGTAGTAGTGGAATAACACTTGACTAGATTCAGGATTTTATAGTGCAAGTAACGTTGATTGAAGGAAGAATGCTGTTTGTACAGAGTCGCCAGATATTATATGTAGACAAGAAGCGTTAACATCTAAAGTTCAAGCGAGAGTTTTTGTCCGGCTGGAGGTATCTCAGTTGTTAGACGTTAGTTGTGTTATTATGGAAAGGGGAACTGAGTTTCCAATATGTCGGTTACTTGAGATCTTGATTAGTTTTGTGAAGGCAGCATGATGCTTAGCTTTGCCTCTGAAGTTGGTGGATGTTCACCCAGTGTTCTTGTGTTTCAACTGAGGAAGTATATACTAGGTTGGAAACACTTTGTGAGTCTTAATGATCTAGTGGTTAAGTTGAACCACATCGTTGTTGAGCATTCGATTGCATTCTTGGAATGAGATATGAAACGCTTGCATTCGAAAGACATTCCCATATTGAGGATATGATGTTAAAGATGAAGACTTGAAGAGGCTATGTGAGAGACTGAGGATAGTGTCCTGAGGAACTGTCTAGAGTATATGTTGGGACAGACCCATTTGTGGGAGCACGAGTAGATCTTAATGCTATCTTGATGAATGTTGTGCTTATGTGCTTATATGCCTTGATGTGTTATTCTATGCTAGTTGTGATGTGATTTATGATCTTAGTAGATCTTGATGTGCTAGCGTGATGTATGCTATAGATGGAGATGATTACTTCCTCCACGTTATGATTATATTTATAGCTGGAGATGGTTCTTTCCTCCATGCTATTTGAGTGGGATTAGGATTTAGCTGGAGATGGTTCTTTCCTCCATGCTACCTTGATGGACATAGTTCAGTGGAGATGTGATTCCTCCATGCGATATATATGTTTATGAGTTGGCTAGAGACGTATTTCATCTATGCATGTGATATGTTTTGGCTAGAGATGTGCTTCCTCTATGCCTTGTGATGTGGTATGGCGAGAGACGTGATTCCTCTACGCCTGTGGGTAGCGTTATGGCCGTGTTTCCTGGAGTGATGATTCCTCCATGTTTATACTTGAGGTTATAGATTGTTATAGGTTGTGATCTTTGGAACGGAGATGTGATACCTCCGATAGAAAGAGTGAGAGTTATACCTCGGCGTATGGGTCCGAGAGAATTTGGGAATTGTTCAAGTTTCGGGACGAAACTTTTTTTTAGGGGTGTGTGATGTAATAGCTAGGATTTCCGAATTCTAATTAATGTTGATTAACTTAATCGTTGATAGTAATTGACATATAACTTGCGAAGATTTCCCAAGTGATGAGTAAGAGTCCCACCGTTATGTTCCTGGCGTAATTTTGGACGTTTGGGGAAATTTTTACTTTTTCCCCCGGGTAATTATTTTTACCCTCCGGTGTTATTTGGAGCATTTGGGAGCTCCAATTAATAAAAATGCAGTTGAGAGAAATGATCAGGACATCGGATATGTCCTAGATATGAAATAACATGGAGAGGCAAAACGGCCAAAAGAGTCGCTATTTCGTTTCTTAACGGCTAAGAAAGACGGCTTAGGAATACACGTTTTCCGAGGCAGTGTGTAATAATTATCCCTACAATATTCCAGATTTAATGTTCCAATCTCGAGAAGTTTGGAGAAAGAGGTTCGACCCGCCTTTGGATCGGTTAAAGGATAATTATCGACTTTACTAAAGGATAATTATCGTCTTCACTATAAATAGCGGAAAATCCTTTATTAATTCATTTCCTTTCACGTTTTCTCGTAAAAGCTCTGATTTCTCTCAACCTTCAAACTCAGATCTACTCTCCGTTTCTAATCCGATTTCAATTCCGTTTGAGTTTTTGGATTCCTCTCTTCATTCTCTTCATAACGGTACCGAGTTTCTGCATTTCCGAGTATATGGAGGACTGGTCGAGCATATATGTCACCAGGACGGTTCCGTCGCTCAGATTCCGATGAATTTGATGCTGTCCATGCGTAGCCTGCGTCGTTGTGATTCCGAATCTTCTTTCAGATCGTCAATCGGGTTAGTAACGAATAAGTTATGAATTTATTCGTTTTCCGTACTGCGATTTGGCCTAAATTGACTTTAGGCTTGTCAAATAGGACAATTAGAAATTCCATTATGGTCGTTATATTATTCTGGTGATTATGGGTTCTTGTTTGATGAAATCTGATGACAGGGGGTTTAGAAATTGCCTGCGGGCAAAACGTTATTCTGGCGAAATCTAATTAATTAATTAAAGGTTAATTAATTAAATTAGGATTAAAATTGAGATTGAGGAATGTTGATTAGATACTACTGATAACACGATTTATAGCATAGTTTTAGGTGCACATTTAGGTAGAATTCTCGCTCAATCATGCATTATCTAGCACTAGTCCAATACGTTTTGCACTCAAAACATGTATTTTGTCGAGATAGACGTCTACACGGACTTGTGTGCGTTTTGTAGGTATTTCGGGAAGTTTCGAGCTAAAACGAGGCGTTTGAGGGTTTCTCATTAAGAGGACACGTTTCCAAACTCATTGGAACGCAAGCCAAGGGCTGAGAAGGACTCAAGGAACCTTGCCAACACAGACCACGCACCAAACCACAGCCTATTGATCCAAAACAAAGTTTCTGCACAGAATCACGGTTCTCTGAAGAACCACGGCCGTGGAAATGACTGTGGATTTTGCCAGATTCTCGTGACAGCTGTGCCACGACTCTCATGGCCAGCTCATGAAGAATTGGTTATAAAAGTGGTCCTTGATAGTTGTTAGAGGCAGCAGGGGATTTGGGTAGTTTTGGGAGCAGCTCACACATTCTCCATTTTTCTTTGACAAAATATATTCCAAGAAGAAGAAGGACTTTTTCTAGGAAGGAAAGTGCAAGAAGAAGAAGAAAGGAGCCATTGCCATTGAAGAGGAGAGGAGAAGACACACTTAGCTCTTGTATTTTCGGATTTATTTCTAGAAGTTTTTGAACTCTTGAACCTTCCTTTGGAAGGGTTGTAAGTCGTTCTAATTTCATCTTCAGATTTAGATTGTGTTTGAAGTTCATTTGCTCATCTTCTTTCTCTCATTTTCTTGCAATGGAGGTTATGAATCTATGCTTGTTTGTTTTGATTTCTAATATGAATGTTGTAGGCTAGATTGATGTGATTCTAGGGTAAGGAAAGGATGGTTATGGCTAGATCTATGATAGGACGAACTTAGATTTACCTTTGGATGATTTTTGTTTATGAACGTAGCTACTGTTAGGAATCACGGGTAGTTCTTGAAGAACCACGGTCGTGGTTTCTGTAGAACAAACCGTGGTTCTTCCTGGTTCGAAGGATCTTACCTTAGGTTCATAAAATTGTTGAAACCCTAAGTTTTTGCTGAGTTTAACCTACCCTAGGGTGTCCTAGTGTAGCGACTAAGTGTTAGGAGAGACTTACCCGGTAATCCTTGCCCTTAGAATCTAAAATAGCAAAACCTTAGGTAATGGTGAGCCTAATAAGCCGCCATTGGATTAAATGTGCTAGGATAGTTGACTAGGACTTCCCTTTCCGAGACTTACCCGGTGAGGATAGGTTAGATCCCTAATTAAACAATCCGGTTTGTGTTAAATTCCTACCCTTAGGATTCTTAGAGACTTAACCGGTAATGAGACCTTAGGTGTGGATTAGTTGGATCATGAGACTTACCCGGTAATTGATCCCATTTTAGGAACACTTAATCCCAACATATCATAATCAATCCAAGGAATGAATAGATAACTTGAGTTTTATGCCATAACCGGAATTTCCAACCCCTAGAATCCGTTTTCCCTTTCTCTTGATCAACATCTTGTTCGATTTGTTTATTTGTGCCAATTTTCCGACTTAGTTTGATTGATTGTTTGCATGCTTTTGATCTTCGAAGTGATCACCTAAAAACAACCAAAACAATTGAGATTTTCTTCCTTTATTTGCATCCTTTTCTTTAGACTTAGATCTTGCTAAATTTAATCACAACTTAATTCGATTTCACCTTAGTCTTTGTGTTCGACCTTGGAATACTTATCTTGCTACATACGTCCCGTACACTGCGGGTGCGCTAGAAGTAGGATAATTATAACGAGTATAAATTTAAGGCTTATTGCGTACACACTTTTTAGCGTAACAAGTTTTTGGCGCCGTTGCCGGGGACTAGGTCTAGATTGAGTCTATTTTGTGATTGCTTCTAGTGTAGATCCTTCTTGTTTCTTTTGATCTCTTTTTGGTTTTTGTCTTTGCTTTTCAGGACATCTATTTCTCTATAGGCGTATGCGAAGATCTCGTGGCAAGGATTTAGCTCCATTCGATCCCGAACCGGAGAAAACCCTTCGATCTAGATCTAAGAACATTCGAAAGGAGAAAGAGATGGCCGGTAGAAATCTTCAAGCTGAATTGGATGAAGCCTTAGAACAAATAAGGCTAAGAGATGAACTCTTGGAGGAAGAAAGGAGACTTGCCAATGAGAGGCAAGAGGAAACTAGAAGGGAGATTGAAGAGATTAGGCAAGCTCTTGTTCAAGGAGAGCTTAATCGCCGACAACCTCCACCACCTCCGCCACAACCGCAGCCGGCGGCCAATGTTAGGGTTGTTCCCATTGCTATTGAGGAGCCACAAACCCTAGGGAGACGTATGGATCCGGCACAAAGAGCACACCGACCGGGTGTGAATCTAGGAGATCCCGCAACCCACAACTATGAGCTCCGCCCTCAAGTTCTTCAAATGATCCGGCATAATCAATTTGGAGGGATGGAAGGAGAGTCTCCTCACCAACATTTGATGAACTATGAGATTTTGATGGAGACTCTTAGACCACCAAGATTGGAGAGCAACAACCATAAGCTAAGGGCCTTTTCCTTCTCTCTTAAGGATAAAGCCTTGGCTTGGTATCAATCTATTCCACAAGGGAGAGTTGGTATTTGGGAGGAGATGACAACCGAGTTCTTGACCAAGTTCTTCCCACCATCCAAGACCACCGAGCTAAGGGGAAAGATCAATGCCTTTGTAATGAGGGATAGAGAAAGTTTGTTCAAGTCTTGGGAGAGATTTAAGGACCTTCTCCTAGATTGTCCGCACCATGGCATACCAAAGATTGAGCTATTAGAGATCTATTTCAAGGGGCTTGATGAAGATAGCCAATTCAAGCTTCAATCTCTTTCCGGCGGGACCTTTATGGAGAAGCATGTGGATGATGCTTGGGAGTTTGTGGAGAAGCAAGCTCTAGTAATTGAAAAGTACTCTCATAGGAAGAGCGAAGGAAGAAAGGCGGGAGCATATGAGGTGAGCGAAGTCACCATGAGCAATTTCAAGCTTGACGCCATCAACAATGAGTTGAAGTCTTTGAGAGAGTTGTGCACTTCAACCTTGAAGAGCCAAGCAACTCCTCAAGCACCTCCACAAGCTAACTTGTCTTCCGAGGAAGATGTGAATTACATGGGAAGGGGCAACTTCAACAATTACCAAGGCCCAAGAAATTTCAACAACAACCGGCAATTCAACAATTACCGGCCAAACCACAACCATCCCGGATTTTCTTACTCTAATCCGGATGGAGCCTTGAACCCTCCCGCCTCCACAAGCACAACTCCACCGCAAAGAGCTTCACAAGAACCTCCACCCGGTTTTACTCAACCTTCAAAGGATAGAACAGAAGTCATGTTTGAACAATTGCTAGGAAGATTGAGTGGACTTGAGAGTACCGTCACTTCAATTTCTAAGGCTCAAAAAGTCTTGGAAGCACAAGTGTTTCAAAAGGCGGGTGAGGCACATAGAGATCCAGGGAAGCTTCCCGGAAGAACCGAAGACAACCCAAGAGGCCAAGTTTTGGCTATCACAACAAGGAGTGGGTTGAGTATGAAGGATCCTTTGCCCAAGGACCAAGCCAAGGGAAATCAAGTAGTGGTAGAAGAGGGAAGAAAGCATGAAGATGGAGGGAAGAGCAAGGATGTAGAGCCAACTTATGTAGCACCGCCTCCATACAAGCCACCACTACCGTTCCCACAATCAAGAGCAAGAGCTCGTTTGGACAATCACTTTGGTAAGTTCCTTGAATTAATGTCCAAGTTACATATTAACATTCCGTTCATGGATGCCATCTTAGGAATGCCGGCATACGGAAAATTCTTGAAAGAAATACTCTCCAACAAAAGGAAGTTGGAGGAGTATGGGGAGATTAGGATGACCAAGAGATCCTCGGAGTTAATCCAAACAATGAAGGAGGCAATGCCTCCCAAGCTAAGGGATCCGGGCTCTTTTTGTGTTCCGATTGGAGTAGGAGACGTGAAGTACGAAGCCCTTTGTGATCTTGGGGCGAGTGTAAGCATCATACCGCTTGCACTTAGTAACAAGGTCGGGCTAGGAGAGCCAAAACCGGTCAAGATGACCCTCTATATGGCGGACCGATCTATTACTCATCCGGTTGGAATTCTAGAGGACATCCCGGTGCAATTGGGAGGATTCTATGTGCCCATCGACTTTGTAGTGTTGGACATTCCGGCGGATTACCCGGTTCCCATCAAGTTCAAGCTGTCCACAATGATGAAAGAACGGGACTCTCTCCTTCAACATTGGAGAGGAGAACATCAAGTTCAAGCTGTCCACAATGATGAAAGGGCCAACCCTTGATGAAGATATCTTCAACATAGTCGAGCAAGAAGAATCTAGAGAAATGGTGAGCTCGATCTTGATCAAGGACCCCTTGGAAAAGGTTCTTACCTTGAGTATGATGGAGGAAGACATTGAGGAGAATTGCAATGAAGAGATCAAAGCCTTGGAGGCATTGGAAGAAGAGCCAAGAGTTGGATTTGAGAGCCACGAAGAAATTGTGAACAGCTGCAAGTTCCACGGTCGAGATTTGGGTTCCACGGCCGTCAAACTCTCTGGACAACTCCGAGAAGCAAGCTTGGCAAGAACCACGGTCGTGGAAGTTGAGCTAACCGTGATTCCAACCGTGGTTTTCCCTGAATCAGCTCTTGATGATGATCAAGCTTCTAGGAGCCAAGGGGAATCCTCATTTGCTTTGGATTCATCTCATCCAACCTTGTTTGGATCATCTTCAACCGATAAAGGTCCTCCCTCACTTGAACTCAAACCCCTCCCCTCTCATTTAAAGTATGCATTCCTTGGTGATAATTCTACATATCCGGTGATTGTTAATGCATGCTTGAGTGATGATGAACTTGCTAAATTGCTGCATGAACTAAGATTGCATAGGAAGGCCATTGGTTATACTATTGATGATTTGGTTGGCATTAAGCCATCTTTGTGCATGCATAAGATAATGATGGAAGATAACCACAAACCCTCTATTGAACATCAAAGAAGATTGAATCCTATAATGAAAGAGGTGGTCAAGAAGGAAATCATTAAGTTGCTAGATGCGGGAATTATCTACCCTATCTCGGATAGTAAGTGGGTTAGCCCCGTTCATGTGGTACCTAAGAAGGGTGGAATGACGGTAGTAACTAATGAGAACAATGAACTAATACCAACTAGGACGGTCACGGGATGGAGAATGTGTATAGATTATAGGAAGTTGAACATGGCCTCTAGGAAAGATCACTTTCCCCTCCCCTTCATTGACCAAATGCTAGAAAGATTAGCTCAACACTCTCACTTTTGCTATCTAGATGGGTATAGTGGATTCTTCCAAATCCCTATCCACCCCGATGACCAAGAGAAAACAACTTTTACATGTCCATGGGGTACATTTGCATATAGGAGAATGCCATTTGGGTTGTGTAATGCACCCGCCACCTTTCAAAGGTGTATGATGGCTATCTTTTCGGAATACATAGAAAATATCATGGAAGTGTTCATGGATGATTTCTCTGTTTACGGTTCTTCTTTCGATGATTGCTTAGCTAATTTGTCATTGGTGTTGCAAAGATGTGAGGAAACAAATCTTGTCTTAAATTGGGAAAAATGCCACTTCATGGTAAGTGAAGGGATTGTGTTAGGACACTTGGTGTCTAACCGCGGCATTGAGGTTGATAGGGCTAAGATTGAAACAATAGAGAAGTTGCCACCACCTACCTCGGTGAAGGGGGTAAGGAGTTTCTTAGGGCATGCCGGTTTTTACCGGAGGTTCATCCAAGATTTCTCTAAAATTTCTAAGCCTCTCACTAACCTACTAATGAAAGATGTTGATTTTGTGTTTTCCAAAGATTGTCTTGAAGCGTTTTGTAGGTTGAAGAACGCCTTGATCTCCGCACCTATCATGCAACCTCCGGATTGGAGTCTACCATTTGAGATTATGTGCGATGCAAGTGATGTGGCCGTTGGGGCCGTTTTGGGGCAAAGGAAAGAAGGGCGCACTCATGCTATTTACTATGCTAGCAAGACGCTAGATGATGCCCAACTCAATTATGCTACTACCGAGAAGGAGTTGTTAGCGGTAGTGTATGCATTTGAGAAGTTCCGCTCGTACCTTGTTGGAGCGAAGGTCATAGTTTACACGGATCATGCGGCGATCCGTTATCTACTTACAAAGAAGGATGCCAAGCCAAGGTTGATTCAGTGGATCCTTCTTCTTCAAGAGTTTGATTTGGAGATAAGAGATAAGAAGGGATCCGAGAACTCGGTGGCGGATCACCTTAGTAGACTCCCACCATTGGAGCTTGGGAAAGACAACATTCCGATAGATGATTCGTTCCGGGATGAACAATTACAAATGGTGGTAGAATGCTTGTTCCAAGTGGCTAGAGGAAGTGAGCCATGGTATGCCGACATTGTGAATTACTTGGTGTGTGAGGAAGTGCCTCCCGGACTAACGTACGCACAAAGGAAGAAGTTCTTCAACGATGTAAGGCATTACTATTGGAGCGAGCCACTTCTATTCAAGAGAGGCCCGGATGGGGTGCTTAGGAGATGCATACCCGAAGACGAAATGGAAAGTGTGATCCGGCATTGTCACTCCCTACCATGTGGAGGCCATGCTAGCTCACACAAGACGTGTGCCAAGGTATTGCAATCCGGTTTTTATTGGCCTAACTTGTTTAGAGATGTGCAAGTTTTTGTAGCGGCATGTGATGCTTGCCAAAGAACGGGGAACATCTCAAGGAGGAATGAAATGCCCTTGAACAACATCCAAGAAGTTGAGATTTTTGATGTGTGGGGTGTAGACTTCATGGGACCATTCCCTTCTTCATGTGGCAATCTATTCATCCTATTGGCGGTGGACTATGTGTCAAGATGGGTAGTGTAATAGCTAGGTTTCGAATTCTAATTAATGTTGATTAACTTAATCGTTGATAGTAATTAACATATAACTCGCGAAGACTTCGCAAGTGATGAGTAAGAGTCCCACCGTTATGTTCCTGGCGTAATTTTGGACGTTTGGGGAAATTTTTACTTTTTCCCCCGGGTAATTATTTTTACCCTCCGGTGTTATTTGGAGCATTTGGGAGCTCCAATTAATAAAAATGCAGTTGAGAGAAATGATCAGGATATCGGATATGTCCTTGATATGAAATAACATGGAGAGGCAAAACGGCCAAAAGAGTCGCTATTTCGTTTCTTAACGGCTAAGAAAGACGGCTTAGGAATACACGTTTTCCGAGGCAGTTGTGTAATAATTATCCCTACAATATTCCAGATTTAATGTTCCAATCTCGAGAAGTTTGGAGAAAGAGGTTCGACCCGCCTTTGGATCGGTTGAAGGATAATTATCGTCTTCACTATAAATAGCGGAAAATCCTTTATTAATTCATTTCCTTTCACGTTTTCTCGTAAAAGCTCTGATTTCTCTCAACCTTCAAACTCAGATCTACTCTCCGTTTCTAATCCGATTTCAATTCCGTTTGAGTTTCTGGATTCCTCTCTTCATTCTCTTCATAACGGTACTGAGTTTCTGCATTTCCGAGTATATGGAGGGCTGGTCGAGCATATATGTCACCAGGACGGTTCCGTCGCTCAGATTCCGATGAATTTGATGCTGTCCATGCGTAGCCTGCGTCGTTGTGATTCCGAATCTTCTTTCAGATCGTCAATCGGGTTAGTAACGAATAAGTTATGAATTTATTCGTTTTCCGTACTGCGATTTGGCCTAAATTGACTTTAGGCTTGTCAAATAGGACAATTAGAAATTCCATTATGGTCGTTATATTATTCTGGTGATTATGGGTTCTTGTTTGATGAAATCTGATGACATGGGGTTTAGAAATTGCCTGCGGGCAAAACGTTATTCTGGCGAAATCTAATTAATTAATTAAAGGTTAATTAATTAGATTAGGATTAAAATTGAGATTGAGGAATGTTGATTAGATACTACCTTGAGATTTGAGGAATTGTGAGTTATGCTGAGATATTGAGGTTTAGTTGGTTGTGAGGCTCATAGATTGAGTATGATCCTTATGGATCCCTTTGGGTCTAGGTGTGACCCCTTTGATGAATAGAGGTTGATATATCTCTTTATGCCTTGTTTATAGGCCGTGTTGTCCCTCCAGTGTAGAGGTGATCGTGATTGAGTTTGTACGAGGTTGAGGTAAGTCCGTAGGACTTACTTAGCTACCATCCCTATATTGGGTGTTTGCATGAGTGGTGTGTGCTTTATATGTTTGCTATGATAGCATGAGTTGTCGTTTTTATCGACCTATGTTCTATTGACTGCCCCACTGCGTGGCTGTGATAACCTTTCCCTTTCATCCCGCCGTGGAGTCTGGGAGGTTCTCTGATGTCGGGCCAGACTGGTTTACAGGAAGGGCGCAATCCATTCCCATAGGGTACACGGATTGTGTGACCGATACTCGTACAGCTGGACATTGTACTCAGAGGCGGGGATGTATCGGTCCTCGTGTCACATACTTTCATCTATCTATATATATACGGTTTTTGTGTGAATGGTTATTATATAAAGATAATAAATGGGTAAATGTGTGATATCATGCTGATGTGTTTATCTTTCATGATTGTGCTTGTGCTTATGCATTACTCATATATGTATGGTTAGCTAACGGTTTCATACCGTGTTGTAGATGTTTACAGGTTAGGCGCTACTGGGTGATCTGGCAGGGTGACAGGCTGAGGACTCTCGTACATTAGGTGGTTGGTTTGGGTTTGTTGTGTTCCCCTCCTTCGTGAGGATGTTCTTGCGTACCTCCTGTGTGAGGTTGTCGTTTTATATACTCGGCTATGTTGTTGTTTACTTTGGGTTGTACAGATTATACTGTTTTATGTATTTGTTTTATATTTGTCAGTGCCATGTTGTAAGGTCCAATGAACTTGTTGTCAGGCTAGGGTCAGGATCCATTGTGAGATCCTAGCCCAATGTGGCATCCCGAGTCCCGCGGATTCGGGGTGTTACAAAGTTGGTATCAGAGCCCAGGTTGACAACAATGGCACTTGCTACCTGCAATGAGGTTTGATAGGTAAAATAAACAGAGCCCACATGGGATCTGATGTTTTCAAAGGTTTTGGTTTTAAGTGTGGATTTGAGATAGAATGTACGAGAAGTCGTCACCTCTGCCATGGATCTCTGCAGCGTAGATATGTATATATATCTGTGTGTACTATGGATTATGTGGATTTATTATATACATATCGATACCTATGGCATATATATAGCCTTATAAGATTAGATGCGTATATCCTACAGATGACTCAGACTAGAGTAGTATCTGTAGTGGGATGAGGTAGGGGTACACCCCCCTCTTCCTCCAGTGGTGATAAGTTAGGGACCAGTTTCCGCTGTTGTTTCGCCTATGATAGAGAACGAGTTTGAAGAGGCTGATCATGTCTCCATGAGTAGATCCGAGTTTCAAGAATATATGTAACAAGTATATGAAGCGGTGATAGCGGGTAGATCCACACCGGAATTACCAACAATTGTGAGATCAACTGAAGCTTCTGGATCCGGAAAGAAGCAATGGACTGAATCAGTTACTGGAGAAGCAAAGATGATGAATGGGGAACCAAGTCCGATATCAGGACAATCTAGTGATCCTTTGGCCATGAAGATGACTGGCAAGGAACTACATTGTTTTAATTGCGTGGAAGTTGGGACACTAGCGAGCTGTGTGCCCAAAGGCGCCCATCATATGCTTTATGTGTGGTAAAGCAGGGTATAGAGCGAAGTTTTGTCGACAGGGCAAGGCGTTGCCTTTACAAGTTCCCTCTCGGAATAAGATCATTCAAGGTGGACGATGAAGATTGAGTTACCCTTCAGTTGCATAGGTTGCAAGAATGAGACAATTATGTTACAATTGTGGCTATCCAGATCATTTGCGTTCTGAGTGCCCTTTGGCACCGATAGCTTGTTTCATATGTGGTGAACTAGGCCACCTTTTTGTCAGCACGGTGGTGTTTCTTCCCAGCAAGACCTTCCTCTTTCCGGTGTTGAAAGAGTGGAAGTGGAGGCTATAGTGATGACCTCACTGATACCTGAGGAGCATGGATTTGACATCGAGTGATGATATGTAGTGGAGCTACGGGAGTTAGCTGTTACAGGTACCATTCTCGTTAATGGTTTACCTAGTGGAGTTTTGTTTGTTATGAGTGCTATGCACTTCTTGTCTTTCGATGCATGCGTTAATGGTTGATCTTTGATATATAGTAGAAGGTGGACTTTCCATTACAGGATTACCAGTTAGGGGTCTGAGGTACCCGCAGATATGTGTTTGTTCCCTTATTCCGGGACTTGTGTATGGCTTGTAGACTTCTTTGTCATGCTGTAGGTGCATGAGGAAGTCATTATGTGTATGGATTGTGTGAATAGATATCATGCAGTGATATCTTCTAAGGTTAAGACCGTTGAAGAGACGGGTTTGTCATCAGGACTGTACGAGCAGCGAGCTGATAGCACAGGGATGTGACGCCTTCTAGTGTTATACCATGAAGGAGCGAGATAGTCCAACATTGGAAGGTATTCCAGTTGTTTATGAGTTTATAGACGTGTTACTAAACCGTCTAGTTGCCACCTCAGCGGAGTGTGGACATTGTTATCGAGTTGAAGTATGATACAAGATTGAATGGGAAAGCCACACTTTATGGTGCTTGTTGAGATATTGTACTAATAACTTGGAAAGTTGAGTAAAACGGGCTTTTTTTTTTTTTTACCCTAGTGGGTTTCATGTTCCGTATTGACGACCTGATGAGTTAGCTTCAAGAAGCAATCGTGTTTTCAGGATTCCTTTGTGCTCAAGATATCCCTAGTCATGGATGAGAGAGCAGCATGTGTATGAGATAGTATCCCATACCGTTATGGACACTACGAGTTTGTAGTGATGCCATTTGGGTTGACGATTGTTGTGGTATTTTTTATGAAGTTGATGAATGGTATCTTCATCGACTTCCTTGATTATTTGGTGGTGGACTTCATGGATGACATGTCGGTATACTCTCATAGCAGAGAATAGTAGACCGATCGTCTGAGGACCGTTCTGCAGATTTCGAGAGATAGAGGGTTGTATGCTACGCTCTCTAAGTGTAAGTTGAGATGCCAGTGGTAGCCTTTTTAGGCCATGTTGTCTCCGCCAGTGGGATCATGGTTGACCTGACGAGAATTAAGTATGTTGTAACATGGGCGATACTGATGAACATTAAGGAATACGTAGTTTTCTCGGCTCAACCGATTGCTATCAATGCTTTGACGAAGGATTTTATATGATTACGTATTCATTTGCGAGTCTTTTGAGAAGACCACCATAACTACATGATGAAAGCAGTGTGTCTATGTTTTGAAGAGTTGAGGAGGCATTTGACCTTTGCTTCCATTCTGTTGTAGTTAGAAGATTTTTGGGATCCCGTGATTTACGGTGATACATCCCATCTAAGTCTGAGATGTGTATTACTACAGAGGAGTAGGGTTATTGATATGTGTATTTACAGTTGAGAACGTGTGATGAGAACTACCCGATTCATGATTTAGAGTTAGTAGTGGTAGTTCAAGTCTTTAAGTTTTGAAGACCGTACCGGTGTGATCTTCATGTCAGATTTCTATAGATCATAGAAATCTGAAGTATATTTTATGCAACAGGGGTTGAATAACCGCTAGTATTAAGAGCTTAAGTTGATCAAGACTTTGACTTGAAGATTCCATATCATTCAGAGAAGTTGAATGTCGTCGCCGATAACTTGAATGGAAAGGAGAAGATGATTGTGAAACTGATAGTTCAACCTCAGCTTCAGAGAGATCTAGCTTGGCTAGAGTTGGACAACCAGTTCCTTGATGAGGATACCCAGTTATACCTCAGAGGTTCTACCTGGTCTGTTGGATGAGGTCCAACAAAAGCAGGAGACATGCCCGGCCTTGATAAGGTTTAGAGAAAGGATGTCTCATACTGAGGCACCATAGTTCTCCATGGGAGTAGATGGACTGATGAAGAGTCATGACCACTTTTGTGTACCTGCTGATGCAGATGGAGACATAGAATATTATGGTATACCCACTGTACGCCTTATTCAGTACATTCAGGTACGAGTAAGATGTACCACGAGATGAGACGATTATATTGTATGAAGCCGATATAACCAGATTTGTGATATAGTGTGTGACCTGTCAGTGGGTCCAGATAGAGTATTTCCGATCTAGAGATAAGCTCCACCCACTAACAGTGTAGTAGTAGAATTTGGGAGGACATCTCTATGGACTTTGTTATGAGATTGTGACCCAGTAGAAGATTGATGTTATCTGTATTGTTGGTAACATATTAATGAAACCAGCACGTTTCATTTCTATCAGAAGGACGTGGCTAGTGAATGAATTGGCTGAGGAGTACACTAGACAGATAGTGAGACTCCATGGTATACCGAGAACGATCATTTCTAATCGAGATGGATGTTTTTACTTTGAGATTTTGGGCAGCTGATTCAGACTGCTATGGGGACGAGTCTGTACCTCATGACTACAATTCACCCCGTGACAGATGGTCATTTAGAGAGGATCATCTAGATCTAAAAGATCTATTATAAGTTGTAAGTTGAATGGGAAACGTGGATGGTTATATTACCTTCCATTAATGAGTTTATTATATAACAATGAAGTACGTGCATCTTTCTGGGATGGCCCTATGAGGCAATATATACAGACATTGATGTTGTATATCCTTATGCTAGAAGTGATCTAGCAGTAGTAGTGGAATAACACCTGACCAGATTCAGGATTTTATAGTTCAAGTAACATTGATTAAAGGAAGAATGCTGGTTGTACAGAGTCTCCATATATTATATGTAGACAAGAGGCGTTAACCTCTAAAGTTCAAGCGAGAGTTCATGTCCGGCTGTAAGTATCTCAGCTGCAAGACGTTAGACATGTTAATATAGAAAGGGAACTGAGTTTCCAATATGATGGTTATTTGAGATCGACCAGTACGGAGAAGGTAGCATGATGTTTAACTTTGCCTATGAGATTAGAGGATATCCACCCAGTGTTTCATATGTCTCAACTGAGGAAGTACATACCAGACTCGAGACACCTTGTGAGTTATGATGATTTGATGGTTGAGTCCAACCACACTTTTGTTGAGCATTCGATTACATTCTTGGAATGAGATATGAAACGCTTGCATTTGAAAGACATTCCCATATTGAGGATATGATGGTCGAGATGAAGACCTAAAGAGGCTATGTGAGAGACTGAGGATAGTGTCCTGAGGAACTATCCAGAGTATATGTTAGGACATACCCATTTGTGGGAGCATGAGTAGATCTTAGTGTTATCTTGATGAATGTTGTGCTTATGTGCTTATATGCCTTGATGTGTTATTCCATGCTAGTTGTGATGTGATTTATGATCTTAGTAGATCTTGATGTGCTAGCGTGATGTATGTTATAGCTGGAGATGATTACTTCCTCCATGCTACCCGAGTATGATTATATTTATAGCTGGAGATGGTTCTTTCCTTCATGCTATTTGAGTGTGATTAGGATTCAGCTGGAGATGGTTCTTTCCTCCATGCTACCTTGATGGACATAGTTTTGGTGGAGATGTGATTCCTCCATACGATATACATGATTATGGTTTGCTAGAGACGTATTTCCTCTATGCTTGTGATATGTTTGGGCTAGAGATGTGCTTCCTCTATGACTTGTGATGTGGTATGGCGAGAGACGTGATTCCTCTACGCCTTTGGGTAGCGTTATGGCCCTGTTTTCTGGAGATGATGATTCCTCCATGTTTATACTTGAGGTTATAGATTGTTATAGGTTGTGATCTTTTGAACGGAGATGTGATACCTCCGATAGAAAGAGTGAGAGTTATACCTCGGCGTATGGGTCCGAGAGGATTTGGGAATTGTTCAAGTTTCGGGACGAAACTTTTTTTTAAGGGGTGTGTGATGTAATAGCTAGGATTTCGAATTCTAATTAATGTTGATTAACTTAATCGTTGATAGTAATTAACATATAACTCGCGAAGACTTCGCAAGTGATGAGTAAGAGTCCCACCGTTATGTTCCTGGCGTAATTTTGGACGTTTGGGGAAATTTTTACTTTTTCCCCCGGGTAATTATTTTTACCCTCCGGTGTTATTTGGAGCATTTGGGAGCTCCAATTAATAAAAATGCAGTTGAGAGAAATGATCAGGATATCGGATATGTCCTAGATATGAAATAACATGGAGAGGCAAAACGGCCAAAAGAGTCGCTATTTCGTTTCTTAACGGCTAAGAAAGACGGCTTAGGAATACACGTTTTCCGAGGCAGTTGTGTAATAATTATCCCTACAATATTCCAGATTTAATGTTCCAATCTCGAGAAGTTTGGAGAAAGAGGTTCGACCCGCCTTTGGATCGGTTGAAGGATAATTATCGTCTTCACTATAAATAGCGGAAAATCCTTTATTAATTCATTTCCTTTCACGTTTTCTCGTAAAAGCTCTGATTTCTCTCAACCTTCAAACTCAGATCTACTCTCCGTTTCTAATCCGATTTCAATTCCGTTTGAGTTTCTGGATTCCTCTCTTCATTCTCTTCATAACGGTACTGAGTTTCTGCATTTCCGAGTATATGGAGGGCTGGTCGAGCATATATGTCACCAGGACGGTTCCGTCGCTCAGATTCCGATGAATTTGATGCTGTCCATGCGTAGCCTGCGTCGTTGTGATTCCGAATCTTCTTTCAGATCGTCAATCGGGTTAGTAACGAATAAGTTATGAATTTATTCGTTTTCCGTACTGCGATTTGGCCTAAATTGACTTTAGGCTTGTCAAATAGGACAATTAGAAATTCCATTATGGTCGTTATATTATTCTGGTGATTATGGGTTCTTGTTTGATGAAATCTGATGACATGGGGTTTAGAAATTGCCTGCGGGCAAAACGTTATTCTGGCGAAATCTAATTAATTAATTAAAGGTTAATTAATTAGATTAGGATTAAAATTGAGATTGAGGAATGTTGATTAGATACTACCTTGAGATTTGAGGAATTGTGAGTTATGCTGAGATATTGAGGTTTAGTTGGTTGTGAGGCTCATAGATTGAGTATGATCCTTATGGATCCCTTTGGGTCTAGGTGTGACCCCTTTGATGAATAGAGGTTGATATATCTCTTTATGCCTTGTTTATAGGCCGTGTTGTCCCTCCAGTGTAGAGGTGATCGTGATTGAGTTTGTACGAGGTTGAGGTAAGTCCGTAGGACTTACTTAGCTACCATCCCTATATTGGGTGTTTGCATGAGTGGTGTGTGCTTTATATGTTTGCTATGATAGCATGAGTTGTCGTTTTTATTGACCTATGTTCTATTGACTGCCCCACTGCGTGGCTGTGATAACCTTTCCCTTTCATCCCGCCGTGGAGTCTGGGAGGTTCTCTGATGTCGGGCCAGACTGGTTTACAGGAAGGGCGCAATCCATTCCCATAGGGTACACGGATTGTGTGACCGATACTCGTACAGCTGGACATTGTACTCAGAGGCGGGGATGTATCGGTCCTCGTGTCACATACTTTCATCTATCTATATATATACGGTTTTTGTGTGAATGGTTATTATATAAAGATAATAAATGGGTAAATGTGTGATATCATGCTGATGTGTTTATCTTTCATGATTGTGCTTGTGCTTATGCATTACTCATATATGTATGGTTAGCTAACGGTTTCATACCGTGTTGTAGATGTTTACAGGTTAGGCGCTACTGGGTGATCTGGCAGGGTGACAGGCCGAGGACTCTCGTACATTAGGTGGTTGGTTTGGGTTTGTTGTGTTCCCCTCCTTCGTGAGGATGTTCTTGCGTACCTCCTGTGTGAGGTTGTCGTTTTATATACTCGGCTATGTTGTTGTTTACTTTGGGTTGTACAGATTATACTGTTTTATGTATTTGTTTTATATTTGTCAGTGCCATGTTGTAAGGTCCAATGAACTTGTTGTCAGGCTAGGGTCAGGATCCATTGTGAGATCCTAGCCCAATGTGGCATCCCGAGTCCCGCGGATTCGGGGTGTTACAGGTAGAGGCAATCGCCTCTCCTACGAATGATGCCAAGGTGGTGGTGCGGTTCTTCAACCGAGTGATCTTCCCTAGGTTTGGAACACCAAGGGTGATCATTAGTGATGGAGGGAAGCACTTCACAAATAGGAACTTTGGAGCACTTTTGGCCAAGTATGGGGTGACTCATAAAGTGGCAACACCTTACCACCCCCAAACTAGTGGCCAAGTGGAGATCTCCAACCGTGAGATCAAGGCCATCCTCGAGAAGACGGTGTCTAGAACAAGGAAGGATTGGGCCATGAAGCTCAATGACGCACTATGGGCATATAGAACCGCCTTCAAGACACCTATTGGCACCACTCCCTACAAATTGGTCTATGTCAAGTCTTGCCATCTTCCGGTGGAAATGGAGCATCGAGCTTATTGGGCCATTAAGTGGCTAAATTTTGACCTCAAGGAGGCGGGAGAGAAGAGATTGCTTGATATCAATGCCCTTGAGGAGCTCCGGTTGGAAGCTTATGAGAATGCCCGGATTTACAAGGAAAGAACCAAAAGGTGGCATGACAAGAGGATCATTCCAAAGGAGTTGAGTGAAGGAGATCTTGTCCTTCTCTTCAACTCAAGGCTAAGGCTCTTTCCCGGAAAGCTCAAATCAAGATGGACCGGGCCATATGTGGTAAAGAAGATCTTTCCCCATGGAGCTATTGAGATAGGAGGGGAGCATTGTGGAGATTTCAAAGTGAATGGGCATCGCTTGAAGAAGTACATTCCGGGAGCCCCAATAGACATGATCGCCCCGCTTCACCTTGCATAAACGCTCCCGAGTTTGGTCAAGCTAATGACCTTAAAGAAGCGCTTGGTGGGAGGCAACCCATCGGTAACATTTTTCCTTCATTTTAGCTTAGATTTTTCTGTTTTTGTGTGCTTTGTGTGTTTTGTCTATTCTATGTGTGCTAGAACATTAGTGGCATTGGAAGCCTTTCTTGGAAATGATGATGATGAAACCCTCACCAATTATGGGTGGAGCGGACGCGGAACTTGGACGGCTAGCGGTGCCTAGCGCGGGTTTCGAAGCTTGAAGGATGCTTAGAGCTCCCTACCATGGTTGAAAGGATCATCCAACATCAATCCTCTTGAGAATTCCCAAATACCGAAGAAAACCATTTTACATTGTGAGAACCTTCTTTCACTCTCTTTACTTGAATACCACATTGGGGACAATGTGTTTCTAAGTATGGGGTGGGGTTTACATGATCCTTTGCATGAAGAGCATCTAGGATAGTTTAATATTTGCACATGTCTTGCATTGTACATACATAAATCGAAAATCCCATAAAAATCAGAAAATTTAAAATTTTTTTGTGCTTTCTAGGCTTGGATATGATCCTAATGATGAAAACTTGTCGTGTGATTGGCTATGAATGGCCTTATGTGTTGAATTGATAAATGCATATGTGGACTTGAACTACTTCTCTTGAATTCCATGAATGACTTGAGATCATGATGATTGCCTAGAATGGATTGAGTATTGAAAATCGAAATTACATGATAGTTCTTGCATACCATCTAGGAATGAATAAGGCATTTCATCTTTCTCTACTTCTCATCTTGATCATGATTGCTTGAGCACCTCAATTGATATAAAATTTGACCTCCTTTTAAACCCATCCGGGAATAGGAGCATGCTAGTGTGTTTGAATGTGTAAAAAGCAAGTGCGGGGTGAAGATGTAATGAAAAGAATGTCGTGAATGGAATGCTGAAATTATTGTGGAAGTGTAGCCAAAATAGGTTTGGGGGCGTTGGTTTAAATGACAAGTAACTCGGTACGCTTCACATAATCGGGTGTTGGTGCCTTGCCAAAGTCAAATGAGCCAATAGCCCTAACGAGCTTTGGTATGTGTGCCCGGTGTGGATGCACCTCGAAAAAGAGAAAAAGCCCGAGGATGGCTAATCACCGAGGTTTCGGCTATTGTACACCAATGCCATTGTCTCAAAAATGAGTTAAAGAAAAAGAAAAGAAAGTAAGATAGGGAAAAATATGCACTTGGGGGAAGTTGATCGAGGACAAGGAAGTGAAGTTAGTTCCATTTCCGGATTAGCATCACATACCTAGAAAATTCCCCTCCCCAATTGAAACGTTTCTTAGCCTTTTATGTCACAAGCCCTTATGACCTACTTGCATGTTTGTAAGACTTAGTAATCTAGATTGGATAGACTCTTGATCTTCTTGACATCTCCGTCCTCCCAACTCATGCATGTTTTTGAGTTAAGTACAATTGTCTTTCCATGACTTTATTGTTTGATACATAATTGCTTATTCAATAGCCATTGATCATGACTATGAAGGTGATCCAACAGTAGAAGCACAAAACCAAAAAGATTTTTGCCATTTTTCTGCATACATAAATCATGTCATCTCTTAGTCTATAGTTGGGAATTTGCTCGGGGACGAGCAAACCTTAAGTATGGGGTATTTTGATAACACGATTTATAGCATAGTTTTAGGTGCACATTTAGGTAGAATTCTCGCTCAATCATGCATTATCTAGCACTAGTCCAATACGTTTTGCACTCAAAACATGTATTTTGTCGAGATAGACGTCTACACGGACTTGTGTGCGTTTTGTAGGTATTTCGGGAAGTTTCGAGCTAAAACGAGGCGTTTGAGGGTTTCTCATTAAGAGGACACGTTTCCAAACTCATTGGAACGCAAGCCAAGGGCTGAGAAGGACTCAAGGAACCTTGCCAACACAGACCACGCACCAAACCACAGCCTATTGATCCAAAACAAAGTTTCTGCACAGAATCACGGTTCTCTGAAGAACCACGGCCGTGGAAATGACCGTGGATTTTGCCAGATTCTCGTGACAGCTGTGCCACGACTCTCATGGCCAGCTCATGAAGAATTGGTTATAAAAGTGGTCCTTGATAGTTGTTAGAGGCAGCAGGGGATTTGGGTAGTTTTGGGAGCAGCTCACACATTCTCCATTTTTCTTTGACAAAATATATTCCAAGAAGAAGAAGGACTTTTTCTAGGAAGGAAAGTGCAAGAAGAAGAAGAAAGGAGCCATTGCCATTGAAGAGGAGAGGAGAAGACACACTTAGCTCTTGTATTTTCGGATTTATTTCTAGAAGTTTTTGAACTCTTGAACCTTCCTTTGGAAGGGTTGTAAGTCGTTCTAATTTCATCTTCAGATTTAGATTGTGTTTGAAGTTCATTTGCTCATCTTCTTTCTCTCATTTTCTTGCAATGGAGGTTATGAATCTATGCTTGTTTGTTTTGATTTCTAATATGAATGTTGTAGGCTAGATTGATGTGATTCTAGGGTAAGGAAAGGATGGTTATGGCTAGATCTATGATAGGACGAACTTAGATTTACCTTTGGATGATTTTTGTTTATGAACGTAGCTACTGTTAGGAATCACGGGTAGTTCTTGAAGAACCACGGTCGTGGTTTCTGTAGAACAAACCGTGGTTCTTCCTGGTTCGAAGGATCTTACCTTAGGTTCATAAAATTGTTGAAACCCTAAGTTTTTGCTGAGTTTAACCTACCCTAGGGTGTCCTAGTGTAGCGACTAAGTGTTAGGAGAGACTTACCCGGTAATCCTTGCCCTTAGAATCTAAAATAGCAAAACCTTAGGTAATGGTGAGCCTAATAAGCCGCCATTGGATTAAATGTGCTAGGATAGTTGACTAGGACTTCCCTTTCCGAGACTTACCCGGTGAGGATAGGTTAGATCCCTAATTAAACAATCCGGTTTGTGTTAAATTCCTACCCTTAGGATTCTTAGAGACTTAACCGGTAATGAGACCTTAGGTGTGGATTAGTTGGATCATGAGACTTACCCGGTAATTGATCCCATTTTAGGAACACTTAATCCCAACATATCATAATCAATCCAAGGAATGAATAGATAACTTGAGTTTTATGCCATAACCGGAATTTCCAACCCCTAGAATCCGTTTTCCCTTTCTCTTGATCAACATCTTGTTCGATTTGTTTATTTGTGCCAATTTTCCGACTTAGTTTGATTGATTGTTTGCATGCTTTTGATCTTCGAAGTGATCACCTAAAAACAACCAAAACAATTGAGATTTTCTTCCTTTATTTGCATCCTTTTCTTTAGACTTAGATCTTGCTAAATTTAATCACAACTTAATTCGATTTCACCTTAGTCTTTGTGTTCGACCTTGGAATACTTATCTTGCTACATACGTCCCGTACACTGCGGGTGCGCTAGAAGTAGGATAATTATAACGAGTATAAATTTAAGGCTTATTGCGTACACACTTTTTAGCGTAACAACTACCTTGAGATTTGAGGAATTGTGAGCTATGTTGAGATATTGAGGTTTAGTTGGTTGTGAGGCTCATAGATTGAGTATGATCCTTATGGATCCCTTTGGGTCTAGGTGTGACCCCTTTGATGAATAGAGGTTGATATATCTCTTTATGCCTTTTTTAGGCCGTGTTGTCCCTCCAGTGTAGAGGTGATCGTGGTTGATTTTGTACGAGGTTGAGGTAAGTCCGTAGGACTTACTTAGCTACCATCCCTATATTGGGTGTTTGCATGAGTGGTGTGTGCTTTATATGTTTGCTATGATAGCATGAGTTGTCGTTTTTATCGACCTATGTTCTATTGACTGCCCCACTGCGTGGCTGTGATAACCTTTCCCTTTCATCCCGCCGTGGAGTCTGGGAGGTTCTCTGATGTCGGGCCAGACTGGTTTACAGGAAGGGCGCAATCCACTCCCATAGGGTACACGGATTGTGTGACCGATACTCGTACAGCTGGATATTGTACTTAGAGGCGGGGATGTATCGGTCCTCGTGTCACATACTTTCATCTATCTATATATATACGGTTTTTGAGTGAATGGTTATTATATAAAGATAATAAATGGGTAAATGTGTGATAGCATGCTGATGTGTTTATCTTTCATGATTGTGCTTGTGCTTATGCATTACCTCATATATGTATGGTTAGCTAACGGTTTCATACCGTGTTGTAGATGTTTACAGGTTAGGCGCTATTGGGTGATCTGGCAGGGTGACAGGCCGAGGACTCTCGTACATTAGGTGGTTGGTTTGGGGTTGTTGTGTTTCCCCTCCTGCGTGAGGATGATCTTTTGTACCTCCTATGTGAGGATGTCGTTTTATATACTCGGCTATGTTGTTGTTTACTTTGGGTCGTACAGTTTATACTGTTTTATGTATTTGTTTTATATCTGTCAGTGCCATGTTGTAAGGTCCAGTGAACTTGTTGTCAGGCTAGGGTCAGGATCCATTGTGAGATCCTAGCCCAATGTGACATCCCGAGTCCCGCGGATTCGGGGTGTTACATTTACTTAACACTTTCTAACTAGCTTCTCACTCCAGCCATGCACATGCACACGTGAAGCTCTCCTATGCTCCATTCAACTTCTTCTTGGCTGGTCCAATGTGGCTAAGCATCATGACGGGCCTTGGACTCATTGGAGGTGAGCTTGGGTGAGCTTCTTGAACCATGGCTAGGAAGATAGCATCCATCTCCGCTTGGCGTTTGGCTTGAGCTCTTGTTAGGGCTCCTTGTGGTGTTGAAGATGGAGCTAGCTCGGATGACCCTACATCATTCTCCCCTTCTTTAAATGAATTCGACCTCAAATTTCCTTGATCATCACTAAGGGGTGGAAAAGGGCTTAGATCCCTCACATTGAACGTGGGATCACAAGCATAGTCGTCCGGCAAGTCTAGCATATAGGCATTGTCACCAGCCTTGTGTAGCACCTTGAAAGGTCCGTTTCCTCTTGGAGAGAGCTTGGACTTCCGAAGTTGTTGAAACCTCTCCTTCCTCAAGTGTAGCCATACAAGGTCACCGGCCTCAAATGTAACCTTCTTCCTTCCTTGGTTTGTCTTGGCTGCGTTGTATTTGCCTTTCTCCTCAAGCTTAATCCTTGTCCTCCTATGTAGCTCCTTGATGTGTTCAACCTTGGTTTTAGCACTTAAATCCACTCGCTCCTTCTTAGGCAACGGTGTAAGATCAAAAGGGGTTAGTGGATTAAAACCATAAACACACTCAAATGAAGAGATGGAAGTAGACGAATGCACAACTCTATTATAGGCAAATTCAACATGTGGCAAGACATCCTCCCATTCCTTAAGATTATTTTTGATGACAGCCCTTAAAAGTGTGGTTAAAGTCCTATTAGTTACTTCCGTTTGCCCATCAGTTTGGGGGTGGCTTGATGTAGAAAATAACAATTTCGTACCTAGCTTTCCCCAAAGAGTCTTCCAAAAATAACTTAAGAACTTAACATCCCTATCACTTACTATTGTCCTCGGAATTCCATGTAACCTAACTACTTCCCGAAAGAATAGATTAGCTACATTGGCTGCATCATCAGTTTTGTGACAAGCAATAAAGTAAGCCATTTTAGAGAAACGATCTACAACCATAAAAATCGAGTCCCTACCTCTTTTAGTCCTAGGCAATCCCACAATAAAGTCCATACTAATGTCTTCCCAAGGGGCTGTTGGAATTGGCAAAGGTGTGTACAATCCATGAGGCTTCACTTTAGATTTAGCTCTAAGGCATTCTAAGCATCTTTTAAGCACATTTTCAACATCCCTAAGCATGTGTGGCCAATAAAAGTGTGAGTGCAGCATAGCATAAGTTTTATCCCTCCCAAAATGACCCATTAAACCTTCTTTATGGGCTTCCTCTACTAACAACAATCGAAGGGAACACCTAGGTATGCACACCTTATCAATTCGAAACAAAAATCCCTCAAACAAATAGTTTTTAGCTAAGGAACCTTTTTGCACACATAACTTATATGTATCACCAAAATCAATATCAGATTCATAGAGCTCCTTAATGTAAACACAGCCTAATACCTTAGCATCCAATGTAGTCAACAATGTGTGCCTCCTAGAGAGGGCATCCGCCACTACATTGTCTTTTCCCTTTTTATACTTGATAATATAGGGAAAAGTCTCAATAAATTCTATCCACCTACCATGCCTCCTATCTAGTTTATCTTGACTTTGAAAATGCTTCAAAGACTCATGATCGGGATGCAAAATAAACTCTCTAGACCACAAGTAGTGTTGCCATTTCTTAAGCACTCTAAACAAAGCATATAACTCTTTATCATAGGTAGAGTAATTAAGACATGCTCCTTTGAGCTTTTCACTAAAGAAGGCAATAAGCTTACCTTCTTGCATGAGCACGCCGCCTATTCCAATGCCCGAGGCATCACATTCCACTTCAAAGGGCCTAGTGAAGTCGGGAAGAGCTAGCAAGGGCGCCTCGGTTAAGACCAATTTCAACTTGCTAAAGGCACGTTCTTGCGCCTCCTCCCACACAAATGGCGCATGCTTCTTGCAGATTTCCGTCAAGGGCGCGGCAATGGTACTAAAGTCTCTCACAAAACGCCTATAGAAGCTTGCAAGCCCATGGAAACTCCTTACTTGGCTGATGGATGTTGGCGTGGGCCAATCTTTTATTGCTCTAATCTTCTCCTCATCCACTTGTAGGCCTTGTGTAGTCACTACAAAACCAAGAAATATAACCTCATTAGTGCAAAAGCTACATATCTTAAGATTAGCATACAATTGTTCAGCCCTAAGGGTAAGACCTACTTCCCTTAGATGTTCTTCATGCTCCTTTAGGGACCTGCTATAGATTAAAATATCATCAAAGTATACTACAACAAACTTCCCTATAAAATGTCTCAAAACATAGTTCATTAAGCGCATAAAAGTAGAAGGAGCATTAGTTAACCCAAATGGCATAACAAGCCACTCATACAAACCAAACTTAGTTTTGAAGGCTGTTTTCCACTCGTTCCCCTCCTTCATTCGGATTTGATGGTAGCCACTCCGTAGGTCTATCTTGCTAAAGGTGGTGGCACCATGTAGCTCATCAAGCATGTTATCTAGGCGGGGAATAGGGTGGCGGTACTTGATGGTGATGTTGTTGATAGCTCGACAATCAACACACATCCTCCATGTGTTGTCCTTCTTAGGCACCAAGAGCACGGGCACGGCGCACGGACTTAAGCTCTCCCTCACGTAGCCCTTGTCTAGGAGGTCTTGAACTTGCGCTTGGATCTCTTGACTCTCCTTTGGGTTCATTCGGTAGGCTGGTCTATTTGGGAGTGTTGCGCCGGGTATAAGGTCAATTTGGTGCTCAATGCCTCTCAAAGGTGGGAGGCCTGTGGTATTTCTTCCTGAAACACATCCTTAAACTCCTCAAGGATGGCTGAGATAGTAGGTGGTAAGCTAGCCTTGGCTTCATCACTCATCAAGGTGAGCTCCTTACACAACATCATCAAGGTGGTGTCTAAGGGTAGGTAGTCATTTTGTAGCTCAAGTTTGGAAGCTAACAAGGCTGTTGTGGGCTGTTTTGTGGCCATGGACACAAGGATGCTAGGCTGGTTGTTAGAAGGCGTGGCTAGGGAGGGGTCTTGGCTCGACGGCTTGCTGCCCTTCTTAGCTTGTCCTTGCTCTTGCTCACTTGCCTTCTTCTTCTCAAATGCCTCCGCAATCTGCAAGGGAGTCATAGGCTTAAGATTCACGGTTTTACCATTGAATACAAAAGAATATCTGTTTGTAAAACCATCATGCATAACTCTCCTATCATATTGCCAAGGGCGACCTAACAACACGTGACAAGCTTGCATAGGCACAACATCACATAAAACCGTATCTTCATAATGGCCTAAAGTAAAAGTGATCTTAGCTTGCCTATTAACCTTTAACTCACCACATTCATTCATCCAATACAACTTATATGGCCTAGGGTGATAAAATGTAGGAATTTGCAACTTAGATATCATTTCGGTGCTAGCAATATTGCAACAACTTCCTCCATCAATAATAACATTACAAACCTTTCCTTTAACCGAGCATCTAGTGTGAAACAAGTTTTCTCTTTGGTTATCTTCACAAGGAGCAGGTTGTATACTTAAAGTTCTCCTAGCTATCAAATAATTATCATGCTCAAGACTTTTATCACAAATCATGGAAGTGTTAGCTAGGAATGATCTAGGATGATCAAATAACACTCTCTTAGCTAATAAACAATCTCCTTGCTCATATTCAATCCCATCATCATCCAAAGCATCATGATCATGCATATTAAGCTCAAAATCATTATTAGCATGCTCATGCTCAGATTTGGACTCATATTGCCCTAAATGGTTAACTAGCAAAGTTCTTTTGTTAGGACAATCCTTCATCATGTGCCCTCTTCCTTGGCACTTAAAACATACAATATCCCTAGCTCTAGATGAAGGGTTAGAAGTACTCCCTTGAGTGCCTTTAGGTAGTGTAGGCGTGGGCTTGGTAGGGGCTGCATAAACAGCCTTGCGTGGACCTCCTTGCTTCGGGGCTAGCTTCTCCTTGCTTGGCACCTCCCGGTTGTAATTCCCTTGTTGGCGACCTCCTTGGCTCCTCCATGAGCTAGGCACGCCATAGGCAGCCTTACCTCCTTGACTTCTTGCCTTCATTTTCCTTTCTACTTTGATTGCTAGGTGAAGCAATTCTGTCATAGAGCTATAGGAAAAAAGATCTATCTCGTTAGAAAAACTTGAATTGAGAATACGAAGATACCTCGCCATTGTAGTCTCTTCGTCCTCTCGCACATTAGCCTTTACCATGGCCATTTGCATGGCATTATAGGTCTCCTCGGCGGTCAAGGCTCCTTACCTCAAGTTCTCCAACCTTTGCCTCAATTCTCTAGTGTAATGTTGAGGCACAAACCGAGCTCTCATCAAGGCCTTCATGTGCGCCCAAGTAACTACCGGTGCATCCAAAGTTCTCCTCCTTTCCTTCACCAAATCATCCCACCATATCATAGCATAATCAATAAACTCAAGAGTTGCGAAATGTACCTTCTTATGCTCGGGAAAGTCATGGCATGACCATATTTGCTCTATCTTTGACTCCCAAGCCATGTACACGTCCGGGTCACATTTGCCTTCAAAGCTTGGGATCTTCACCTTTACTTTGCCAAGGCCATCATACTCCGGATCTCGCTCCCTCCTTGGCTGGCCACCATTGAGCTCACGCCTCTACTCGTCTTGGCGCCGGGCATCATGAGGTCTCCGGGGCTGTTGGCACTCCCTTCACCCGTTTGGCCTCCATTCCTCGTCATCTCCATCACCGTCCTCATCCTGCTCATAAGCTGGATTCTGAAACTGTTGAGGATAGTTAGGCATATTATCATGTATAATAGGAGAAAAAGGGATAGAAACGTGCTCCTCGAAAGCAAGATTGCCCCATCCCGGTTGGGACACGGCGTGGCCTAAGCCTTGGACATTCCGAGAGGGCTGCGTGGCATTAGAGTGCCGGCTGCTTGAAATGCTTCTTGTTGGCTTTGGAGTGGTAATCGGTCTTGCCCTTGGTGTTGAGCTCTCGAGTGGGGTCCTACCTCCCGGTTTCCTCCTAGCGGCCGAGGCTCCGGAACTACCTTAGACGCCTCCAAGTTGGACAACCTTGTAGTTAACCCTTCAATGCTATCTTTCAAGCCCTTGATAAGGTTAAACAACTCCGGGGTAATAGGCTCGGGGCTTGGCGTACCTGCGGGAGTTCCTGACATTGTTCAAAGACACTAAAACACTCAAACACGTTAGGTTAGCTAAAACAAAAACGCCTCACAAGTGTATCACTCGAAAGCAAACTCTCACTCTCTAGTGGTGCTCAACAAGCTTGTTGATGGCCCGTCTTGTATTAGTCAAAAACCTCACGTGAGTTCAATACTTAGCCAAACAAAAGCTTTAAAGTAGAAGCGAAATTCGATTTCAATCACCTTAAAAACGTGTTTGACTCAATAAAAGAGAAGAAAAGACTCAAAACAGAATGGAAAAGTTGCACGAATGTTATATGCAACTAAGTATGGGCTCAAAATTTGAACTCAAGATAAGCCTTGAAAGAACTTACTCGTCAAGCCTAAGCAAGCAAACCTTGGACACCGAAGGTGTGTGTAGAAGGGCTGGTCAAGGCTAAGGCGTGGCTCGAGTGAAGTGAGCTAGACGTGGGCCAAGGCGTGGCTAGGCTAGGGTGAAGCTAGGCTAGGCGTGAATGGCTTGGTCCTTTGAGTGAGATGAGCTCCTTTGTAATCCTCATTGGTTGCTGAAAATAACACTTAGCAAGCACAACTTCAACTATTACAAATTATGAAATAAAACAAGAGTAGGCTAGCAAGAATGAAATGAAATGAAAATGAATAACTATGGCTGATTTTTTTTTTCTTTCTTTTCTTTTCTTTTCTTTTCTTTTCTTTTTCTTTCTTTTCTTTTCTTTTCTTTTTCTTTTCTTTCTTTCTTTTTTTTTTTTGAAATTCGGATTTCTTTTCTTTCTTTCTTTTTTTTTTAAATCAGGCCTCAATTTGAATTCAAAAGAGACAAATGAAAAAAAAAATGAAAGAAATAAAATCCTATAACAACTTGAGAGTTGCTAGCTATCTAGTTACTAAAATGAAAACAAATAAAACAAATAACAACCAGCTATTCGAATTTTGGTGCTGGAATTAAAGAAAAATAAAACAAAATGCTAAGAAAATCTATTTAGTTGCAAGAGGATAGAGTTGACCAAGTAAATAGCTAACCAAGGGTGAAAATTCAAAAATAGGCTGAAAATGTGGAGGAAAAAGGTGGTGGGTAGCTTGAAAATAGGCTGGAGATTCAGCCTCTCTTTTTTAACGTTTAGGGCTAGTTTGGTGTATGTGTTTGGACGTGGGGAAAGGCTGGTGGCAGGCGTGGTGGTAGGCACAAGTGCTGGTGGCAGGCGTGGTGTAGGAGTGGTGCCGGCGTCCAAAATTCACAAACAAAAGCAACAAACTTGTTAGTTCAATCAAAAACTTGGAATGGAAATGGCAATGGCAATACACTCAAAACAAAGCAAGACTCAAACAAGAAAACGAGACACTTTTGGTTTTTGAATGATTTACCGACTCTTTTTGTAGGTTGAACGTCAACTAGCTCTGATACCAATTGATACGGGGATTAGCCGCGAAGAACGGATCTAGACGATCAACCTGTTTACGGGAATAAAAGCAAACGAAATTCAGCAAACAAGATGCAAGGAAAACGTGCAAAGCAAGAGGGAAAACGGAATAGGAAGAAGAACCGAAAGGAACAAACGATAGAACCCTTGGATTCGATTATCCAAGAACCAAACCGATGACGATTCGACCCCGCTTCTTACAACTTCACACAATCGATCTAGAGTTATCGAAGGCACGAAGAGGTTGCTTCATTTCGACTTGTAGCACCAACCCGGAGGAGATTGACACACAAAAGAACGAGAAAGCTATGCAAACACCACATTCTCACGAGACAATAGGCTGAACTCAAAAGGTTTGATTTAGCACTTAGGCATGTGTTTAACGTATTCTATCAACAAAAAGGAGGAGAGAAAGGTTTTATATACAACCTAGACCTTCTCTCCTAAAAATAGAAAAGAAAAATAAATATAATATTTACAAATTAGAGTGTTTTAAATAAATCCATAAGATAGACTAATTCTAGGATTTACTTAACACTTTCTAACTAGCTTCTCACTCCAGCCATGCACATGCACACGTGAAGCTCTCCTATGCTCCATTCAACTTCTTCTTGGCTGGTTCAATGTGGCTAAGTATCATGACGGGCCTTGGACTCATTGGAGGTGAGCTTGGGTGAGCTTCTTGAACCATGGCTAGGAAGATAGCATCCATCTCCGCTTGGCGTTTGGCTTGAGCTCTTGTTAGGGCTCCTTATGGTGTTGAAGATGGAGCTAGCTCGGATGACCCTACATCACTTTAGCTGGCCATTTTCCTGATGATGAAAAGTGGTTGTGAAGTGAAGGCTCATACCCAAAGTAGCGTGTACGTGCTGCCAAAACCTCGAGGTGAATCGTCCATCCCTATCCGAGATAATGGTCCTCGGTACCCGAAAAAATCTCACTATGTGTCTAGTGAACTCCTCGGCTAGCCGACTCACGTGGCCACGTTTTCCTAATAGGAATGGAACATGCAGTCTTCGTCAGTCGGGTTACTCGACCCAAATAGCGTCGAATCTCCTACTCGGTCTCAAATTGGTAACAAGATCCATGGAGATGTCCTCCCACTTCCAATGCGGTATTGACAGTGGATGGAGTACCCCTCCGGTTCTACAGTGTTCAATCTTGACCTGTTGATAGGTCGTGCATTGGGCTACAAATCTAGCCACATCGGGCTTTAGCCCGCCCCACTAGAAAGAACATCTCACGTCCTAATACATATTACTCGCACCTAGGTGCATTGAGTAAGGTGTAGTGTGAGCCTCCTGTAAAATCATCTACCTCAACTCTTTGTCCGAGGGTACACAAACGCACGTCTGGTGTCTCATCACCCCGTCGGCACCTATGGTGAACTGTGGTGCCTCACCTTGAGATATCATGTCTCGGATCCGCCTCGGTGTCATCAGTTCTGTTGATTCTGTTTGATCAATCCCAATAGATCATGCAATAGCTCTAGGGTGGATTGGTGGCTCTCCATATCCAGAAATTGGATATCTAACTCTAGCCACGCTGGATCTCTCTATAACTGAGGCTGAGCCGTCACTCGTGCTATCTCTTTCTCACGAGGCGTCTTCCTACTAAGGGCGTCGGTGACCACATTTGCCTCCCCGGATGATAAAAAATCTCTATACCGAAGTCTTTGATCAACTCGGGCCATCTCCTCTGGCGGTTTATTCAATTCCCGTTGAGTGTATATGTACTTTAGACTCTTATGGTCTATAAAGATCTAGCATAATACTCCATACAAATAATGTTATCATATTTTCAAGGCGTGTACCACTACAACTAACTCTACTCATGTGTCAGGCAGTTCTCCTCATACGTCTTCATTTGTCTAGACGCATAAGCAATAACACTACCTCTAAAAATCAAAACACATCCCAAGCCCAGCTTAGATGCGTCGCTATAAACTACAAAATCCTCTATCCCATTGGTTGTGCTAAGATAGGAGCAGAGTTCAACCTCCTCTTCAGCTCCTCGAAACTTTGAGTACACGGCTCGGACCATACAAACCGGGTAGTCTTCTTTAACAGGCAAGCGAGTGGTCGGGCAATCATAGAATACCCATTCACAAACCGGCGGTAGTATCCAGCCAAGCCTAGGAAGCTGTGCACTTCCTTAACATTCTTCGGAGGCATCCATGCCGCTACCGACTCTGATGCGGGTTGGGGCCGCGAATGACTAGATCTAGATTGGGAATCCTTGAAACCAACAATGACATTTTTCCTTGACCAGTGGCACAAAAATTCAGATTGTTAGAACAAGAAAATGACGATGGAAAGATGGAAGAAAAGAGGATGAAAGGGGACGTAGGATGTATGGTAGAAGTAGATCCAAAAGAACCAAAAGACTCCCTTACAAGAACCTTGATTAGATTGATCAAAACCCAAGCAAGATGATGCCTTCAACCCTTTCTTCTATAACCTTACACAAGCCTTCAATGGAGACAAGCACAAGGAGGGACTAGTATTGACTAGTAGCACCAATCTCTAAAGAGATCAACACACACAAGAACAATCTAGTAGGGATTCACAACAACTCAATCAATTGGCTCACTTTATTGATTGAATTTTCTAAATGGAAACAAAAGCTCTCGAAGAGACGGTTTATCAATTGGCTAAAAATCTATCTAATCAGGAAAGAAGCTAAGGGAGGCTTTTTATATGCCTAGAAAGTCTCCTATCTAAAAAAGGAAAAACATTTGTCAAAAAGACAAAAAAAACAAATAAAAATAACCCTTAAAATGTTTTGAACCTAAAGGTTATAAAAAGTCTTTCATGTTATACCAAAAGATGATATAAAATACAAAAGAAGCTCCAAAAGCCTCAATCTTCCATTTGTTGCAATTCCGGAACAAGTGTCTCTTCTTTGCTCTTGCATGGCTCCAAATCACGTGTGCATGGTCTCCCTTCCACGTCCAAGTCATCGGGAATCGTCATTAACGTGACTAAGGAAGCCTCAGTCAGCAATGGATCATCAATGGTCTCCTCAGGAGCTAAGGACACCAACAAGTTGGACACCTCCTCTTGAATTGCTCTTGCCCTTGATCTAGTGATTGGCCCTTGTATTGTAGGACTAGTAGGGGTTGTTGGTGATGGTCCCTCATCATACTCCCCTTCTTGGGAAGGATTCGTCCTCGAATCATCACCATCCGCATCACTTGACTCAAAGGGACTTAGATCTCCAACGTTGAAAGTAGGGCTCACTCCATAGTCCTCCGGAAGCTCTAGTACATAAGCATTGTTGCCAACCTTACGTAGTACTTTGATTGGTCCGTCTCCCCTAGGTGATAGCTTGGACTTGTGCCTTTCCGGAAACCTATCCTTCCTTAAATGCAGCCACACGAGGTCTCCCGGTTCGAGCAGCACTTGCTTGCGGTTCCTATTAGCCTTGGCCGCCACTTGACTCCCCTTCTCCTCTAGCCTTTTGCGTGTCCTTTCATGCAGTTCCTTGATGATCTCCACCTGTTTTTTCTGCATTAAAATCTACTCGCTCCGCTATGGGCAACGGTATAAGATCAAAAGGGGTCAAAGGATTCAACCCATAGACACACTCAAAAGGAGTTAGATTAGTAGAAGAATGTAATGTACGATTATATGCAAATTCAACATGAAGCAAGACATCTTCCCAAGCTTTCAAATTATCTTTTAAAACAGCCCTCAAAATGGTTGTTAACGTCCTATTAGTTACTTCGTTTTGACCATCCGTTTGAGGATGACTAGAAGTCGAAAACAGCAACTTCGTTCCTAATTTACCCCAAAGAGTTTTCCAAAAGAAACAAAGAAACTTAACATCCCTATCACTCACTATAGTCCTAGGTACGCCATGTAATCTAACAATTTCCCTAAAGAACAAGTTAGCTACATTATAAGCATCATCAGTCTTATGGCAAGCAATAAAATGGGCCATTTTAGAAAATCGATCTACTATCACAAAAATCGAATCTCTCCCCTTCTTAGTCCTAGGTAACCTAACAATGAAGTCCATACTAATATCCTCCCAAGGTGTCTTAGGCGTGGGTAAGGGGGTATACAATCCATGAGGTTTCAATCTAGCCTTAGCCTTTAAACACACAAGACATCTCTTAAGCAAGTTCTCTACATCTCTAAGCATATGAGGCCAATAAAAATGTGAATGTAGCATATGATAAGTCTTATCTCTCCCAAAATGCCCCATTAAGCCTCCCATATGGGCTTCCTCAACAAGTAATAGCCTAGGGGAACACTTAGGAATGCACACTTTATCAACTCTAAATAAAAAACCCTCAAACAAGTAATACTTATCAAAGGCTCCTCTAGATGCACATTGCTTAAATATGTCTCCAAATCAGAATAATCAACATATAAATCCTTAATATAATAGAAACCTAAGACCTTAGAATCCATAGTTGTGATTAAAGAATGTCTCCTGGAGAGAGCATCTGCTACAACATTATCCTTGCCCTTTTTATACTTTATGATATAAGGAAAAGTTTCTATAAACTCCATCCATCTACCATGTCTTCTATCTAACTTATCTTGACTCCTAAAATGTCTTAAGGACTCATGATCGGTACATAGGACAAACTCACTAGGCCATAAATAATGTTGCCATGTTTTTATTACTCTAAACAATGCATAAAGTTCTTTATCATAGGTCGAGTAGTTTAAACATGCTCCCTTTAATTTCTCACTAAAGAAGGCTAGTGGCTTACCCTCTTGTATGAGTACTCCTCCAATGCCAATACCCGAAGCATCACACTCGACCTCAAAAGGTTTGGTGAAGTCCGGAAGAGCTAGGACAGGTGCATGGGACAGCCGCCACTTTAACTCCTTAAACGCCTTCTCTTGAGCATCTCCCCACACAAATGGCACCTTATTCTTTGTCAAGGACGTGAGTGGGGCTGCTATGGTGCTGAAATCTCGCACAAAACAGGTTGCTAGGCCGTGGAAACTCCTCACTTGACCGACGGTTGCGGGAGTAGGAAATTCCTGGATTGCCTTGATCTTCTCTCCATCCACCTCTAGACCTCTTGTGCTCACTACAAAACCAAGAAAAACAACTTGATTAGTACTAAACTCACATTTCTTCAAATTAGCATACAAATATTCAATTCTAAGAGTTGCAAGTACTTCCCTCAAATGTTCCTCATGCTCTTCAAGTGACTTACTATAGATAAGGATGTCATCAAAGTAAACCACAACAAACCTACCAATGTAGTGTCTCAACACGTGATTCATCAATCTCATAAATGTGCTAGGAGCATTGGTTAAACCAAATGGCATTACTAGCCACTCATAAAGACCAAACTTGGTCTTGAATGCGTTTTCCACTCATCTCCCTCCCTCATTCTGATTTGGTGATAACCACTCCTAAGATCTATCTTAGAGAACAATGTGGCTCCATTCAACTCATCTAACATGTCATCTAAACGTGGGATAGGATGGCGGTACTTAATGATGATGTTGTTGATGTCTCTACAATCAACACACAACCTCCATGTATTGTCCTTCTTAGGCACTAAGAGGACGGGAACGGCACTAGGACTCAAACTTTCCCTTACATAACCCTTATATAGGAGTTCTTGGACTTGGTTTTGGATCTCTTGGCTCTCTTTAGGGTTCATCCTATAGGCTGGATGGTTTGGGAGTGGGAATAAGATCTATTTGGTGCTCAATACCTCTAAAAGGTGGAAGGCCGGCCGGAATCTCGTCAGGAAACACATCGCTAAACTCATCTAGGATAGCTAGGATGGGCTTAGGTAGGGTGGCCTTGGCTTCATCACTCAAAGTCACTAAGCTCTTGCACAAGCTCACAAGAATGACATCTAAAGGGGTGTAATCTAGGATGTACTCCTCCTTGGATGCTAGAAGGACACTAGAAGGTGTGGCTAATAGGGTGTTTACTAATCTTAGCCGTGGGTTCTGTATTAGACCGTGAGCTATCCCCTCTCTTTTTCACCTCATTTTTCTCCACACTCAACTCCTTCTTCTTCTCATAAAATTCAGCAATCTACAATGGTGTCATAGGCTTAAGAGTTAGTGTTTGACCATTAAATTCAAAGGTGCCTATTAGTAAAACCATCATGCTTAACTCTCTTATCAAATTGTCATGGACGTCCCAAAAGAATATGACAAGCTTGCATGGGAACTACATCACAAGTAATGGTGTCCTATAGCTACCTAAAGTATAGTAACTCTAGCTTGCCTATTTACTTTTAATTCTCCACAATCATTCATCCAATGCAATTTGTAAGGCCTAGGGTGATAAAATGTGGTAATTTGCAACTTATTAATCAAATCAGTGCTAGCTATATTGCAACAACTACCTCCATCTATGATCATATTACACACCTTCCCTTTAATTAGACATCTAGTATGAAAAAGGTTCTCTCTTTGATTATCCTCACACGGAGCTAGCTTAGCATGTAAAGTTCTTCTAGCTATTATTAATGATTCTCCATGCTTATATTCAATGCCATCATCACTATCACTACCAATTTTATGCAATCCATTAAGGTGGGTGTTATCATCATTTTCATGCTCATCCTCACTCTCATATTGTCCAAATTGATTTAAAATCAGAATTTTCTTATTAGGACAATCCCTCATGTAATGACCTCTACCTTGACATTTAAAACACACAATATCTCTAGAACGAAGAGTAGAGTTAGAGGTACTCCCTTGAGGACCACTTGAAGGCTCATTTAAGGGTCTAGAAGATGAATGAGGTGTTGAGCTCCTTCTTTGTGCTCCTTGGTCCATGGTTGATGCTTTTCGGTCCTCCTTGGTGGATGTAGGCTCACGGCTGTAGGATCCTTCGGGCCAGCTGTTTTGTGCTTTCCATGAGCTTGTAGCTCCAAAGCTTGTCTTGGCACCTTGGTTCCTAGCCTTTGTCTTCTTCTCTACTTTGATTGCCAAATGCAGCAGCTCCACCATGGTACTATAAGGATACAAATCAATTTCATTAGCCAAAGATGAGTTTAAAATGCGTAGATACCTAGCCATTGTAGACTCCTCATCTTCAACCACATTAGCTTTCACCATTGCCATTTGCATAGAGGTGTAGACCTCTTAAGAACTCATGGCTCCTTGTCTAAGGTTCTCCAACCTTTGCCTCAGCTCCCTAGCATAATGTTTAGGTACAAAATGAGCTCTCATCAAAGCCTTCATTTGTTCCCATGTAGTATGGCTGGATCCAAGGTTCTTCTCCTTTCCTTGACAAGATGATCCCACCATACTAGTGCATAGCCTTGGAACTCCAATGATGCAAGCTGGACCTTCCTTTGCTCTCTAAAGTGATGGCATGACCAAATTTGCTCCAATTTAGTCTCCCAATCCATGTAAGCATCCGGGTTACACTTGCCTTCAAAACTAGGAATCTTGACCTTCACTTTCCCTATTCCATCCTCTTGATAAGGCCTAAATGGCTCATATTATCGTCCTCTCCTTGGATGTGGGTGGCGCCTAGGAAACTCTCTCCACATGCCTTCTTCCTCAACATCCTCTTGTGGCTCCTGAAAATCATCCACAAAACCTTGCACATTAGGTGTTCTAGGAAGAGGGTTAGCATGTCTCATACCTTGCCCTTGAGGGGTTCTTTGAGGTGATTCATGGGCTGTTTCTCTAGGGGCATCTCTAGACGTGCCTCCTAGCTCGAAAGTGGACCTCGGCTGTGGCGTGGCTGTGGGTGTTGGCCGAGACTCCAACATGCCAATCCAGTCGGTCAATTTTGCCACCGAATCCATTATTTGCTTCAACATAGCAAATGTCTCCTGGTGCATTGGCTCACTGCTTTGGGACTTGCTTGGACTATTAGACCTAGACATGATCAAAAAAACACACAAAACAAGCAAACTAGTTGAATTAGATAAAACAGAAAATTCTCACAAGTGTTTACTCTCACTCTCACACTCAAGTTGTGTTGATCACAAGCAATTTGATGCAATTGACTTGGATGGATTAAAACTCCTTCTAAGATCAATGCCTTAGCTCAACTAGCACACTCCTTGACTTGAAAAAGGGTGATACACGGCTGCTTGAAGGTTCACAACAGAAAACGTCAAGATAGACACTAAGAAGCTGAAATAAGACTCAAGACTCAACTAGTATGGCTTGCAAGCAATGTTAACTAGCTAAATCACACAAAATACTCAAAAAAGAAACAAGACTCAAAGATAGATGCAAAAGGCTGATATGGACTCGAAAAGATGGTAAACTCAAGATATGATAGAATTAGAGTAAAACAAGGAAGATAGACACACAAGAGACTAAGAAGAGAGCTTCACTTACCTTGTCCTTATGCAATGGAGAGAGATATGGCCGGCTGTGGTGTTTAACATTGGCTTTTGGGTAATGGTGATGGATAAGAAATGAGGTAGGTAACTCTTGTTTGTAGTCTCAATGATCCTTTCACAATCAGATTGCAGAAACACTTGTTTTTCTAGCTTCTACACAACTTAGGTTAGTATAGAATATGATATGAAATATATGATATGTAGGATGATGAAAATATATGAGAAAATATTTCTTTTTCTTTGTTTTTCTTTTGTGTTCCTTGACTGACTTTTTGTGGAAGAAAATAGGAGAGAGGAATGAAATTAAAAATTGAAAAGAAATAAGAAATAACTAACTAGAAGTAGTCTCTTGTTGTTGCTATAAAAAAAGGAGCTTTTGTGGCCTCTCTCTCTTACTTGCAACGACTGATTTGTTTTGGAGAGTGGTCCCCCTTCTTTCTTTTTTTTTGAACGGTTATTTGCCAAGAGGATGCAGCTGGACGTTTTGGATGAACAATGGCTGATGAAGGTGATGTAGAATGGCTGGAAAACGGCGGTGTTGGCTTGGCTTTCTCTCTTCTCCAATAAACACAAGAAACAAAGCAAATTAGACTCAAATAGACTCTTAAGATGAAGCAAATAACTCAAACAAAAAAAAGACTCAAAGAAGATACTCAAACCGTCAATGGTGATGGCTGATTCCGGACTCGCAATCAACTAGCTCTGATACCACTTTGATGCGGGTTGTGGCCGCGAATGACTAGATCTAGATTGGGAATCCTTGAAACCAACAATGACGTTTTTCCTTGACCAATGGAACAAAATTCAAATTGTTAGAACAAGAAAATGACGATGGAAAGATGGAAGAAAAGAGGATGAAAGGGGACGTAGGATGTATGGTAGAAGTAGATCCAAAAGAACCAAAAGACTCCCTTACAAGAACCTTGATTAGATTGATCAAAACCCAAGCAAGATGATGCCTTCAACCCTTTCTTCTATAACCTTACACAAGCCTTCAATGGAGACAAGCACAAGGAGGGACTAGTATTGACTAGTAGCACCAATCTCTAAAGAGATTAACACACACAAGAACAATCTAGCAGGGATTCACAACAATTCAATCAACTGACTCACTTTATTGATTGAATTTTCTGAATGGAAACAAAAGCTCTCAAAGAGATGGTTTATCAATTGGCTAAAAATCTATCTAATCAGGAAAGAAGCTAAGGGAGGCTTTTTATATGCCTAGAAAGCCTCCTATCTAAAAAAGGAAAAACATTTGTCAAAAAGACAATAAAACAAATTAAACAAATAAAAATAACCCTTAAAATGTTTTGAACCTAAAGGTTATAAAAAGTCTTTCATTTTATACCAAAAGATGATATAAAATACAAAAGAAGCTCCAAAAGCCTCAATCTTCCATTTCTTGCAATTCCGGAACAAGTGTCTCTTCTTTGCTCTTGCATGGCTCCAAATCACGTGTGCATGGTCTCCCTTCCACGTCCAAGTCATCGGGAATCATCATTAACATGACTAAGGAAGCCTCAGTCAGCAATGGATCATCAATGGTTTCCTTAGGAGCTAAGGATACCAACAAGTTGGACACCTCCTTTTGAATTGCTCTTACCCTTGATCTAGTGATTGGTCCTTGCATTGTAGGACTAGTAGGGGTTGTTGGTGATGGTCCCTCATCAGACTCAATCTTTGCCGGATCAACCTTGATCCCTTCAGCGAAAACTATGTGACCAAGGAAGGCCACCTCAGGCATCCAAAACTCGCACTTAGAGAGCTTAACGTACAACTCTCTATCTTGCAGAACTCGTGGCCCCGTCCTCAAATGTCCTACGTGCTCCTCTTTGCTCCGAGAGTACACCAGGATTTTATTTATTAAGACAACCACAAACTGATCTAGGAAGTCGATGAAGATGTCGTTCATCAACTCCATGAAGATGGCGGGCGCATTCGTGAACCCAATGGCATCACTACAAACTCGTAGTGGTCATACTTAGTATGAATTGCCGTCTTAGGCACATCCTTCTCTCTCACCCTCAGCTAGTGATATCCAAACCTCTGATCTATCCGCTAGAACACAATAGCTCCCTACAACTGATCTAACAAGTCGGTAATGCGAGCAAACGTGTACTTGCTCTTGATGGTCACCTTGTTCAACTCTTGATAGTCGATGCACAGCCTCATCGATTCATCGTTCTTCCTCACAAAAAGTACCGGTGAACCCCATGGGGAAACGCTAGGGCGAATAAAGTCCTTCTCTTTTAACTTCTCGAGCAGCTTCTTCAACTCTAGTAACTCGATAGGCACCATACGGTATGGTGCCTTTGAGATCGGTGTTGTCCAGGACTCTAACTCGATACTGAAATCTATGCTCCTCTGTGGCGGTAACTGGATTGCTCATAAAATACATCGATAAACTCGTACACAATGGGGATCTCCTCCAATGGCAGACTTTCACCCTCCTTCTTGGCATACACTAGAAGGCCTCACAACCTTGACGGATCAGTCTCGCAGCTCGAACAACACTAATGAGTGCACCGGTCATTCCGAGGTCCTAACCTCGGAATACCTCTTCATGTCCTGACTCGGTAGTGACCGCCACGGTCCTCTTACCGATGTCGAGAACTATACCATGCCGGTCCATCCAATCCATCCGTAAAATAATTTCTTCAAGTACTAAGTACATCACGAAGAAATCCACTAACAAGTCACGATTTTCCAAACGAATGGGAAAATCGTGAATCTCCTAGGTACCTCTAACCTTACCCCCATCGGGTTAACCGTATAATAAAGGGTCTCCCCTCTACTGTATCTAAGGCTAGTCTCTTAACACAAGCATTAGAAATAAATGAGTGTATAACACCTGTATCAAAAAGCACTCTAACAAGTAAACCATTAATGTGAATGGTACTTGTAGTGGCTGGCATTGTTGGCTCCTCAACGCTCCTTGGCTCAAAAACTCGGGCATGTGCTCCTCTCGTATCAATGGTTCTAGCTCCACATCCTCTGCCACTACTTGGTCTTGGCGCGGAACCTTGAGTAGAAGGATAATCTAGGACCTGTTGTTGCGGTCCCTGAGTTGTAGTTTATGTCCATCTCCTGTTGCACTAGCAAGGTAAGAACCCTACCATAAAGAATCCTTGCCCTAACGATAGAAAGTGGCTCGGTAACTTTTCTTGCCACAAGTGAAGCAAGTCACTTGTGACCTCGGGCACTCAGGTTGTATGTGTCCATAACATCCACAGTTAAAACACCATTGTCACCTCTCAGAAGTTTGTGTTGACGATGGGTAACTCGGGAGTCCCTATATCTAGCTCCGCCCATAACCTTATGCTCCAACACCAGCACTAGCATGCCCCGTCCTTTGTCTCTTCTCAGACCCTTCAGATTGAGCAGCCCTCCTGTGGCCTGGTCGATCTCTCTCATATGCTGAGACTCGATCCTGATAGTCTATTAGAGAGTCACATCCAAAACCCGCCAGATATGCACGGGTACCCTCCCTCAGTTTGCGGGAGAACAAATACACATGTTGGTCCTCTAGAGGTACAACTGGATCCAATAGTGCTAACTCCTCCTAGAACTTCCTGATCGCCTCGGATACAGGAACATCCTCATAACCAGTCTCCACAAAATCTTGCAGCTTCTCCCTCCTCAATGCGGCAGGGTAGAAACGCTCCCGGATGAGACTCCTCATCTAATCATATCATGTGACCTGACTACAGATGGTCCTCCACCAATATTGTGTCAGGTCTCTAAACAAAGCTTGCAGTATCTCCACTCTTTTGTCCTTTGGGCATCGAATCGACTCCAGTGCTGTATCCACATGCCCCATCCAATACTCTACCTCTAATCCCACCTTTCCATCGAAAGGGGGTACTTCCATCTAGTGAAACGTCTTCAACCAGGAATATGGTCTTGGTGCCCTTGTCTCCTCCGGAGCCTTGGCAACCTCAACTCGTTGTGCCAGTGCAACTGGCACCTATGTCTCTTCTTGCGATACCTCAGTTGATCTCCTAGGTGCCGGTGGTTTTGGGGCACGTCTACTTGCCCTAGTTGCCTCCTCCACCTAGTGAACATATTCTTTGAACTTAGAACCTTCCATCGAGACACGGTTTGTCTCATCTAGTTGTACTTCCTAGGCTCCTGGTTTAGCTGCAATCCTATTCCCAGCCTCGAAAACTACACTCTCAACAACCTCCTCGTCTTTAACTTCCTCCTTTGGGGGATCAACAATGGGGATTTGACCTCGACCTCTCGCTACTGAAGGTCTACCAGCTCGTTCACGTCCTAGGACTACAAGAGGAAGAGGTGCTTTGCCTCTATCTCGTCCTATAATTGATATCACTCTAGTACGAGCTATAACACCCCAAATCCATAGGATTCGAGGCACTATGGGCTAGGATCTCACAATGAATCCTAGTTGTAGTCTGACAACAAGTTCACTAGATCTTACAACAAGGCACAAATAAATATAAAACCAAATCCATAAAACGATAAAGTCATATCTCAAAATACATACAACCACAACCGAGTACAAAACGGCAACAACATAAACATGTATACATCCGCATCCCAAAGACCCATACAAGTCCTAATGTAAGGAAGTCCTCGGCTGATCACCCAACTGGATTACTCTATAGTCTTCCTATCTTGCAAAACATCTACAACATGGTATAAAATCGTTAGCTAATAGATCAGTAATAAGAATAAAAATAATAGCACATACATTCCCATAACACCTCATATCATGCAGCGCTTACAACACATCATCCTTTTATTATCTTCATTACGTTATAACGGTACTAATTATATTCTTTGTGATACGAGGAGTAGAACTACCTCGTTTTTGTCCCCCTTTCACCACACAAGTTTGGAATTGGTGTCAATCATCACTACCAGGTGGATTGGTAGCAGGGAACCCCCTAACTGTCCCATTTTGAGCTAGACAAGTTATCACCGTCCGTTATCATACACTTGGGCTAATTAAAAACAACTATGGTCGTCCTAGTCCGGTTGGGTTATCAATGCGACATTCATATGTACATACACCACTATCACGATCACTCAAATCCATAAACGTCAGCTAAATAAATCAAAGGTCTTACTTGTCACACGGTAGTCCTATACAACCATGGTCACAATTTCCCCTCGAGGAAACGACCAGTGCCTACATCAGCAAGGCACACGACATCAAACACTATCAAAGGCTAGGAGATTCCACCTCCTAGAGTCCAAGATCATACATGATCATAACCATAAACTAAACCTCGATAACTCATCAAAATTCACAAATACCTAAGTTATTCCTCAACATACACATCATCAAACTCAACATATACAACACCACAAAGCCTCACTCTCAAGCTAAATCCAAAAAGGCGCAGGAGCGATGACAAACCGCGACCGTGGTGGCTCACATCCGCAGGGGCGGTGACACACTTCAGCCGTAGGGGCGGCTATACAAAGGGAAATTTATGGCTTCTCCTTCGGTCTCTCACTCGATCTCTTCTCTTTTTTACATGCCAAAGGCGACCAGCAACATATACATATATATACATCATCAAATGTCCAGGAAGTCGTACACAAGATCAATTTTGTGGGAGTCAAAGCTAAGGAAGAAGAAGATTAAGAAGGAATAAAGAAAGAAGAGGAAGAACTCACCACTGCAAGCTTAGGAGAAGGAAGAACCCTCACAACTAATCATCCACAGGAACAACACACAACAACATCATCACTTGGACTCAGCCATCAAAACATACACATCCCAAGCTTGGAAGGGTGCAAGCTTAAATGAAATACGAAGCAAAGTAAGTCCTACACCTACTCGAAGGAAGGGTGCAAGCTTAAATGAAATACGAAGAACGATTCTCACATGTTGTAATGTCCTAGAAGGTAAAGAAGAGGAGATCGAATTATTAAGAGGCATGATTCGCCCTATAGTTTGAACGCTTATGGCAACCCTCGAGGAGTGTGAAATAAGTTACAAGCTCTAGGATGTGCGGGTCATTACCGGAATTGTGGAGAGATTCTCCAAAGTAATACCATCAATGGCTAACCTACGATGGAAGACAAAGAAGTTGTGGAATTGGACAAGGGTTAAAAGAGTTGATAAGAGTTAATAAAAGAGATTCGTTGGTGCAACTGTTTTGAAATTACCTCGAGTTATGATGGGTTTGGAGTGCACAAGAGACTCTCCAAGACAAGGCCTTGGTTGGGAATTGAGGAACGATGTATAAGTAATGGCGCATACGTGTCTCGCTAAAAGATGTAAGGGGGAAGGTACACCCTTCATCACTTAGAACTTGCAACAAGAATTGAGAGAGTGTAACATCGAAGTTTGGTTGGACAAGAACCAAAGCCAACGGCATAAATGGAAAGCCCAATCTTCTTTGATTAAGGAAAGCGAAGGAGGACCACAATGAAAGTGTTGTATTGAGAAGGACGGAGCACGAAGTTGAGTTTCCGATATATCAGCCCTTTTTGAGATCTTTGCGCGAGTTGGGGAAGTGGCTTACAATTGGCATTGCAAACCGATGTTTCATGCATATCAATCGGGAGAGTTCATACCCGACCTGAGACACATCGTTAACCACAAGGACCTAGTGATCGAGCCGGACCATACTTTGTGGAGTATCCGAGAGCAGTTTCGGAGCATAGTACGAGACGCCTTCAGTCGAAGGAGATATTGATGTTGAGAGTATAGTGGTCGAGACGAGGAGCCAATGAGACTATGTAGGATACCGAGGATAGTATCCGGAGGAACTATCCCGAGTTGTATGCAGGTTTAGCGACACCTATAGGATCGTCGGGTTAGTCCCGATACCTTCCATTGGTTGTGCTTATGTGTTCTATGACATGATGTGTTATGTGAGTTTGTATGAATTTGCATGCACCTTGCGAGGTCTTGTTGTGATTGCGTGAGTACCTTTGGATTAAAGGGCCGATATTTGACGTTATGTGTTCCGTGCGGTTTTCAAAACGTGCTTGATCGTGAGTTTTACATTTAGCAAGTTTCGGCACGAAACTTGTTGTTAGGGGGATTAGTTGTAACGTCCGGAAGTTTAATTCTGGTAAGTGAGTGAGTTTTCGACCTTCCCGCAGGTGCGGCTCAGTTTTCCCGCAAGCACGAGATGCTGAGTAACGGGATTTTATTCCAAATCTTGTTCCGACCCCTCGTTCTTCCACCTTGCTTTGGACCTCTCATTTCTAGCACAAGGGACAAGAGGTCAACTGACCCCTTGTTTCCCTCCCGCTTTGTGCAGCCTTGTGTCCCTTTCCTCTCATTCACTTCACATTACTCTCTTCTCTCCACTCTTCCTCTTTCTACTCTTTTCTCTTCCTTCTCCTTGGAGTTCTTGGTTTGTAGACTGCAATGGAGGAGACTTAGTTCCGGTTTGATAAGCTTCTTCTTCTCCCTCCCTTCTTATTCCTTGTTGTTTAACTCCTCCTCTCCTTCATCTATTGCCATGGATGAAGCTCTTGAGGAAGTTTTGTTTGATTCATTTGCATGCATGTGTTCTTAGAATGATTAGGTCGTGGAGAAGAGTTTAGATTTAGTGGTCGGTGGTCGGAGAAGACCCATCAAGAAGAGGAGGCCTTTGGAGTTCAGGATCCACAGTCGAAGACGACCTTTTGTAGTTCGACCGCGGGGGCGGATCTTCAGAGCCGGAGGGGCGGACCAGGCCACCGCAAGGGCGGCACCAGACTGTCATAGGGGTGGCACCAGAGCACCAGGCCACCGCAGGGGCGGCGCCAGGACCCGCGGGGCGGTGACAGTGTATCCGTTGTCGCGCTAGCTTGACTCCGCGGCTGCGTTTCTTCAACAATAGGCTCCTCTTCTCCCTTCCTCTTCGTTCCTTCCTAAGTTATGAGGTTGTGTCATGGTAGTAGCATGCCTAGGATGGATCTAGGGTAGTTGTGAATGCCATCTAATGGTTGTGAACCTTGGAGCCCTTAAGACTTGTTGTAGTTTGATGGATTCGAGTTTGATGAGAATGTTAGACCTCCTAGGCTAGGTTGCTCCTTCTTGGATGTGGTGTATGATCATGTGGGATAGTAGGCTGTTGAGAGATCTCCTCTTGCGTTGAGTGAGATGTGAGTATTATAGATTGTAGGATGCAGTCCTAGAATGATAGTCAAATGATCTTCGTAGATCATTTGTGTAGAAGTCTAAGACTTCTTGAGTTGAGCGAGTTGTTGATATGTATCTTCTTGTGAGTAGTTGAGGGCTTCTTCCAAAGGGAAGCGAGAGTGTTTTGAGAGTTAGCGTTGGGATGAGGTAAGTCTCCGAACTTACTTACCTCGTATTATTTGTACTAGCTTCGATGCGTGCTTGGTGGTGTGTGTTTTAGTATTTTTATGTTATAACAACAAAACTGGAATTAGGATGACCTTTACATTGTTTGGTCCAAGTGTATGATAACGGGCGGTGACAACACTGCCTAGCTCTTGCGGAGAGCTAGGGGGTTCTCGGCGACTAGCTTGTGCAGATAGACGGTCAGATGCATCAATATCATTCTTTGATGGTGAGTAAGGACCGCGGCGAGATCACGGGTGATTCTCGTGCAACAAACCTAATTTGAATTAGAACGGGATATGACTTAATAATAAAAAGATAATAAACAAGACTTGTGTGTTTTGGAGCATGTTGCGTGTTTATGATTATTTATGTGTGTGTGTGCCATCACCTTGATTCTAATGCCTTGAATATTAGCTAACGGTTTTATACCGATGTTGTAGTTGCCTTGCAGGTTAGGAATGCGACCGAGAGATCCGGAAGAGTGGGCAGCCGGGGTTTCGTACATTTTAGGAGGGGTTTGGTTGGAATCGTGTTTGTGTATTGTATTTTGTATTTTGTATGCCGCGTGTATGGCATTTGGTCTTTGGAGTTGTATCTCGGCTGGAGTCTTTCGTTTGTATGCTTTCGGGTTGCATTACATTGCATAAAAATGTATTTTGATTTTGGACTTTATTTGTGTCTTGTTGCAAGATCCGGTGAAATTGTTGTCAGGCTAAGGGTCGGGACTCATTGTGAGGTCTCTACCCGTAGCATTCGGAGTCCCGCGAATTCAGGGTGTTACACTGTCGACAGTCTCAAGAACTACACTCTCAACGTTTTCCTCAACTATATCTTCCGCCTCCAGCGGATCAGCAATGGGGGCTCGACCCCGACCTCTCGCTACCAGAGGTCTACCAACTCGTCCATGATATAGGACTACCGAAGATAGAGGTGGTCTACCTCTTCCCCGTCCTACAACAAATGTTGCTCTAATCTGAGCCATCAACGATAATATCATAGCTACGTATAAGATCACGCTAATATATATATATATATATAGGTAATATGCAAGTCAAAAACACACACGTAGTCTAGTATATATCTATATAGCTAAACTGTTGAGATTCACAAGAGTGATGACTTCCCGTACATTCTATCTCAAATCGACTGTAAACAAATTTCAAAAACCAAAAATCCTTTCGCAAACGCATACCCATTTCAGGTTTTTTTTATTTTATCTATTCGGCCTTTCAAGAAGATTGCAAGTGTCATTATTGTCAATCTAAGGCTCTAATACCATGTTTGTAACACCCCAAATCCATAGGACTCGAGTTCTATGGGGCTAGGACCTCACAATGGGTCCTGACCCTTGCTTGACAACAAGTTCACTAGATCTTACAACAAGACACAAATAAATATAAAACAACCTTTATAAAGCAGAAATATCAAGTATCATAATACATACAAAACCCCATAGCCGAGTATGAAACAACATCAACGTATATATACACATCCCAAAAACCCATAACATCCTAGATGTACGGAAGCCCTTGGCTAATCACTCATCCAGATCACTCTGTAGTCCTCCTATCCTGCAAAGCATCTACAAAATGGTATGAAATCGTTAGCTAAAAATTCATATATAAGATCATGCATAAGCACATACACACATCAAAATCATAATAAACACCAAGCATGCTATCACACATTTCCCGTTTAATTATCTTTATAGCATTATACACTCAGAACCATATTTATGGTTGTGACAAGAGAAGTATATCATTCTCGCCTCTAGGTACTATAGCCATTTGGAGTAGTTCAGACTACAGAGTGGTGCAGCACTGTCCCCTATATCAATTTTGGCCTGACCTCAAAGAACCTCTTAGACTTCCTCAAGAGAAATGAGAAAGGTTATCACCGCCCGCTTCAAGGGGGTCAATCATACGTCGATAATAATCAATATCGCATGCTATAAAGCACGTAACAATCATCACTCATGTATACATCTAATATAGGAATGCAATTAAGTAAGTCCTACGGACTTACCTGAATCCAAGTATCCTCAAATATAGATCAACTTCAAATTCTAGTAGGAATAATCACCACGCCTAATAAACAAGACATAAACATCAATCATCGTAACACATGCTAGAAGACTCTATTTATTGACTCATATGTCTTCAAAGATCATAACTATCAATCCATAAACTCAACATCTCACAATTCCTCAAACCTCTCAAGGTATCATCCAATCAACATTCCTCAATCTCAAATCTAATCCTAATTTAATTAATTAACCTTTAATTAATTAATTAACTTTTACCAGAATAACGTTTTGCTTGCAGGCAGTTTTCGAACCCACCTGTCATCAGATCTCATCAAACAAACAATCCATAATCACCAGAATAATATAACGAACATAATGGAATTTCCAATCATCCATTTTGACAAGCCTAAGGTCAATTTAAGCCAAATCGCAATACGGAAAATGAATAAATTCATAACTTATTCGTTACTAACCCGATTGACGATATGAAAGAAGATTCGGAATCACAACGACGCATGCTATGCTCGAACACTATCAAATTCACCGAAATTTGAGCAATGGAACCGGCATAGTACCATATATGCTTGACCAGTCCTTCAATTTCTCCGAATTACGAAAACTCGGTACCGATATGAAGAAAAGGAAGAGAGGAATCCAAAAACTCAAAACGGATTTGAAATCAGATTAGAAACGGAGAATATAACTGAGTTAGAAGGTTGAGAGAAATGAGAGCTTTTACGAGTAAACTGAAAGGAAATGAATTAATAAACGGTTTTCCTCTATTTATAGCGAAGACGATAATTATACTTTCACCGGTCCGATTGCGGTTTAAACCCCTTCTCCAAACTCCTCGGAATAGGAATAATAAATCTGAAATATTGTATGGATAATGATTTTGCAACTGTCTTGGAAAACGCGTATTCCTAAGCCATCTTTCTTAGCCACTAAGAAACGAAATAGCGACTCTTTTGGTCGTTATGTCTTTCCTTGTTATTTCATATCTATGACATGTCCGATATCCTAATCATTTCTCTCAACTGCATTTTAATTAATTGAAGATCTCAAATTCTCCAAATAATACCGGAGGGTAAAAAATTAATTACCTAGAGGAAAAAGTGAAAAATTCCCCATAAGTTTTAAATTATGCCAGGAACATGACGGTGGGACTCATACTCATCACTTACGCACTCTTCGCGAGTTATGTGTTATTTCCTACGGATGAATAAGTTACTCAACATTTATCGTCATTAATTAGGATTCGAAAATCCTAGCTCTTCAATAGTGAACTCGGCTATCTTGTCCTAAGACCCCATGCAGATCAGGTCGCAATCTCGGATTATCTATCTCTTCTTGAGGCTCCTTGTGGATCAGGTAGCGACCTCATCCCCAGGTAATCCGTGCGGGACCTAATTGCGAGGTTTTATTGTTCTTATCTGTGGGATAAGTGTATATAAATTACACTTACCAGTAGATCAGGTTTTATGTATTATCAATTTTATATCACTTTCCTTTTCATGCTTTCATCTCATCAATCCATACTTCTCATGCATGCATTATATTTCATATTCATCATTTAATATATATATTGGATGTTCAGGTACGGTTCATAAATTCGGGTAGGGCTGTGCGGCTGATCATAGAGCCGACACGTGTCCAAAATTTTTTTTTTCCCCCAGAAACGAATGAAAATTATTTTGAACTACCATGTTATAAATTCTACACTATTATCTTATAAACTTTGAACTATTCCTATATAATTCATGAACTATTACTTTTTAATATATTATATCAAATTATCTATAAATTAATCGTTTATATGTTATGAACTATTTAATTATAATTCATGAACTATCATTTTATAAGTTATGCACTATCCTTTATAAATTGTACACTATGAACTATTCTATTATAATTTATGAACTATCCTTTTATAAGTTATGAACTATCCCTTGATAAGTTTTGAACTATTACTTTCACTCCTTTATAAATTTTGCACTATGAACTATTCTATTATAATTCATGAACTATCCTTTTATAAGTTATGAACTATCGCTTAATAAGTTTTGAACTATTACTTTTACTCCTTTATAAATTTTGCATTATGAACTATTCTATTATAATTCATGAACTATTTTTATATAAGTTATGAATTATCCCTTAATAAGTTTTGAACTATTACTTCAGTCCTTTATAAATTTTGTACTATGAACTATTCTATTATAATTCATGAACTATCCTTTTATAAGTTATAAACTATCCCTTAATAACTTTTGAACTATCATTTTCATTCGTTTCTGAAAAAAAATTTTGGGACACGTGTCAGCTCTACGTTAAGCCGCACGGCCCTACCAAAATAATGTGTCTTACCTTAACAGCACCCTATATGTATATATATATACATATATATATATATTCTCACATTGCATGCTTCACATTCATATATAACATAACATCATTTTAAGCATACAATTCATTCACATAATCCACAAGACAAGCATGAAATCGTAATATCACACCACATCATAATAACCACATTCATCAACGTTCGCATGCATGCTTAAAGTTATTTGAATCATTTATCAAGACATATTACACGTAAATAATTATTTACTTGTTTAAAACTAATCTCATATTAAATACATAATATATATTAAGAAAGTGTAATTTATATACACTTACCCCACAAGTAAGAACAATAAAACCTCGCAAACCAACTATTGACTCCATTTTCCACTCGGAATATCTCATTTCTCATACCTGGGCTCACAAAGCAACTAGTTAAATTCATTCCTTTGGATTTAATTAGCTTTTTAGCATTTTGTCTATCTTAATTGATGAGGGACCATCCGAGCTTCCGGAGTATGAGGGAGCTATCACACGTTCCCAAGCTAAGAAGATTGAGCATGAGACCGAGGGCTTACTGATTTTATTAGCTACAAGTGTTCATAACGAGGCTTGGCTCCTAAGTAAGCAAGAGAGCAACGACGCCAAAGCACAGGACTCGGCCAGCCCCGCACATGACGCCGCTGCTCCTCACCACGCCTTCAGCACCGTTCCATGCCTCTCATTAAGGAATGAGGCATTTTAAGGCCTGCTTAGTGATTGTGTGTTTTAAGTAGTCCATTGGGCTTAATTTCCAGATTTTATTATGTCTTTTGTTTAAAGAGATGAAACTATTTAAAGGCTCTTCTCTTTACTTTTTAGGCAAATTATTTTTGGTGAAAAACACTTATTTTCAGATTTCATCTTCAATCAAAGGCGAGTTTCGATTGAAGAGTTATTGTGATCAGATTTGGCTTAGTTGTTTCGCGTGTGTCAATTGCTCTCGGATTCTTGGTGTTCGTGAGATTCCATAAGCATCCTCCTCGTGTTGTCGAAGTTCTAAGTCGACTGTGTGAGGTTGTAAGGGGCTGAGTTCGTTGCATCGTTCTTGGTGATTCTTGATCCCGAGATCAAGAGTTTCCGCGTCGTTTGTGTCGGGTTCATCTACATCGTACTCTCCTTTAATTCTGTACCTTCATTTTCAGTTTAGCGTCTTCTTGTCCTTTTATTCGCAGGTCACACAACACATGAAACCCTAGCCGGTTGTTTGATCCGTTTTCTGCGTCTTTCCCTCCTTCCGTCGTCTAGATTGAGCCAACGTCGGGTCATCCCCGTATCAATTGGTATCAGAGCTCCAGTTGACGACGGATCGATCTTGTGTCTTTCCTTCTTATCGTGTCAGTTTTGAATTTTTGGAGCTTTCTTCTTGTGTTCTTGAAACTGATTGTGCTTGACTTGTTGTGTTGAAGGTTGTGTTGGTTTGTGAGTATCCTAGGCCGGTCATCACCATCTCCTCGAACGTAACATACCCTACTGCCGCCATCCTTGTTTACGCACGCCTTGCCGCTGGTCATCACCCTTCTCGTATCAACGTCGAAGCCATCACCATTGCTGCCGGCTGTGCCCTACTCGGCTGTGCCCTAATCGGCTGTGCCCTAAATCGGTTGTGACTAAATCGGCTGCCATTGGACTTGTTCTTCTCCAACTCCACATTCTCACGTTCAAGCACTAGTAGAAGATATCTCTTGTTTCATTTTAATTTATTTTGTAATTATTGGCCGGATTTGTTGGTCAAGGAAGTTCCTACATTTTAGGTAACAAAAAGCATATCATTCAACAACAAAAAAAGAAAAAGGAAGCTGATCATTCAAAAAAAAAGAAAAAAGAAGCTGATCATTCTAAAAAAAAGAGAAGTTTTGTTACATTTTATTTGATTTTGTGATCTTTAGTCTTGTATGTTATCTTGTGGTGCAAACTGCCTATTCACGTCTTTATCTCCCAGCCCTCTCGAGGCCTTCATCGAGACCATACACTCGGCTAACCATCAGCGCTCCATCGCCCTTAGCCCAGCTCCGCACCCTCATCGCTCGCACCCCTCATCGCCATTCTACCTCTCTCTCACCACATTTTCCCTCTCACCTTGCTACCTCTAACCTAGCCTCGGGATTACTCCCACTCCAAGGCAGTCCGGAAGTGCAACAAGTAGGGTTTTAATCGGTGAGTCCTCTTCTTTTCTTCTCTTCATACATTCTGTTTGGTGATCTTCTTGAGTCTTTGTGATTCAATTTTGTCCATTCGTGAGTATTGTTGAGTTTGAGCAGATTTCGCATTGAACTGAATTGCATTGAGCCTAATCGATTTTTGGTTGTTTTGGATACATAGACACCTTAACTCAAGTGGGGTTTTTGACTCATTCGAAGCGATCCATCAACAAGCCCGACTATCACAAGAGTGTGAGCAGAAAAAGGAGTGAAACACTTGAGAGGTGTTTTGATTTCTAACCTTAACATATTCAGTGTTTGTTTTCTTTGTGATAATGTCTACCCATAGCCGTGTTTCGACGACGAGCCCCGAGCCGACAGATCCGACAACATTCAGCTTGTTGAAGCAAATGAACGACAACATTGCCGCTTTGACCACTCGGATGAGGGCTCTTGAAGCTCGCCAGCCCTTAGCTTCAGCCTTTGAGCAAGGAGACCATTCACAGCAGCAACCGCAGCCCCGAGGTCCTTTGCCCAACCAACGAGCCGCATTTGAGGCCGCTACCATGGTGCAGCGAGGCAATACACCGCAGGAGCTTTTGTAGCCGCCTCTTCAAGGCCACCCGGGTCACCGATATGGGTATGATCCTCGCCCCAACTCTCCTTTACCTAGAAACGTTGTCCCTCCCATTAATGTGCACAGGTACAATGAGGAAGAGGAACAATCAATGATGGGAGAGGCTTGGGCTCTACCACCGCAGCAAGGGTATCAAGGATATCAACGTAGGAACCGGGAACCAGAACAAGACGGGATTGGTAAGATAAAGTTAAAAATCCCCGTCTTTGAGGGCAAGTGTGATCCGGATACATATATGTTGTGGGAGACCAAGATAGAACAAATTTGGTCCTGCCACAATTGTCCCGAGCACAAGAAGGTGCAATTGGCGGCCTTGGAATTTCAGGAATTTGCTCTTATTTGGTGGGATAAGCTAGTACGGGAAAGGAGGCTTGCTCTTGATCCCCCTGTGGCTACTTGGGAACAAATGAAAGCAATGATGAGAGCTCGGTTCATACCTCACCATTACCATAGGGAGCTTCGGCAACGCCTTGAGAACTTGAGGCAAGACAATCTGAGCGCCGAGGAAACCTTCAATGTCATGCAAGTTGCAATGGCCCGAGCCAATGTGTCGGAGGATAAAGAGGCTATGATGGCCAGGTATCTTAGAGTATTGCATCCTTCTTTAGCTAACGAGGTGGACTTGTTTCCAAGCAGTGGGAGGAATGAGTCGGCGACTCATAGGCAGTGGCTTGGTTAAGGGAACCCACCGGAGCCGTAGCGAAAGCGAGTCTTCATAGGGCAATTGTCACTGCTTATGGACCCGAACCTGGGTGATCTATCCATGACCAGGATGAAGCTTGGGTGAAACTAAGTGGAGGTCCGAACCGACTGATGTTGAAGAGTGTGTAATAGCTCACTACGAAGAACTCGTCCTACGGAAAGGAGAACACCGCTGCGAAGGGAGGAACAACCGCTGCACAAGGAGCCGACGCCACTGCTAGGCGTGGTGCCATACACTCCGGTTCTTCGTATCCTCCCAAGGCAAACCCGGCTGCTCCTTCGGGATCCAAGCTAAGTAACTCTAACCCCCTTGTGCCTAATGCTAATTCTAGAGCTAGAGATGTGACTTGCTTTAAGTGCCAAGGTAAAAGGCACATGATGAGAGAATGTCCAAACAAAAGAGTCCTTATAATCAATCATCTAGGTCAATATGAGTCGGAATCCGACAATGAAGAAAATGAATTTGACAATGTTATTGACAATCCTGTTTTTGATAATGATGATGATGAGGATATAGGGTATGAACATGGGAACTTTGATAGCTAGGATGACTTTACACTTACAACCTACTCCTTGTGAAGATAATCAAAGAGAAAATCTATTTCACACTAGATGCTTAGTAAAGGGGAAGACTTGTAACGTTATAATTGATGGTGGGAGTTGTTGCAACATAGCTAGCACGGAATTGATTTCTAAATTGCAAATAACAACTTTCTACCACCCTAGGCCTTACAAGCTACATTGGATGAATGATTGTGGGGAGTTTAAGGTAAACAAGCAAGCTAAAATTCACATTACCTTAGGACATTATGAAGACACTATTCTATGTGATGTGGTTCCAATGCAAGCTTGTCATGTTTTGTTAGGCCAACCTTGGCAATATGATAGGAAAGTGTTGCATAACGGTTTTACTAACAAGTATTCATTTACCTTTAAAGATAAACTTGTTACTCTCAAGCCTATGACTCCTATGCAGATTGCGGAGGCTTTTGAGAAGAAATAAAGAGAAGTTGTCCAAGCAAGCAGCGGTTACACCGAGACGACACCGGCCAAGGGAGGAGCGCTTTCTGCATCCACCAAGGAGGCCGACGCCATGGACAACCTCGCTGCAGCAAGGAGCGCCGCCAAAGGCAAAGCAATCGCAGCAGCCGTCCAGCCCCTACCTCCCGATGTTGCGCTCGTGTGTTTGTAAAGGACTGAATTTGGTAAGCAACTCGACCCTAGTTGATTTACCCCATAGTATTTTAGCTATCTTGGATGAATTTTCAAATGTGTTTCCGGATGAAATACCCCCCGGGTTGCTACCATTGCGGGGTATTGAGCACCAAATAGATCTTATTCCCGGAGCTACTCTCCCAAACCGACCCACCTATAGAATGAACCCGAAGGAGAGTGAGGAGATTCAAACGCAGGTACAAGAGCTCCTTGATAAGGGATACATTCGAGAGAGCCTTAGTCCTATGGCGGTTCCGGTTCTACTAGTCCCTAAGAAGGACAACACTTGGCGGATGTGTGTTGATTGTAGAGCTGTCAACAACATCACCATCAAGTACCGTCATCCCATTCCCCGCCTTGATGACATGTTGGATGAGCTACATGGAACAACTACCTTCTCCAAGATCGACCTTAGAAGTGGCTATCATCAGATTCGAATGAAGGAGGGCGACGAATGGAAGACGGCATTCAAGACCAAGTTTGGGCTCTATGAGTGGCTTGTTATGCCATTCGGCTTGACTAATGCTCCCAGCATATTCATGCGCCTCATTAACCATGTTTTGAGGAAGTTCATAGGGAAGTTTGTCGTTGTCTACTTCGACGACATACTCATCTATAGCCGGTCCGTAGAGGAGCATGCGGATCATCTCCGTCAGGTTGTTTCTACTCTTAGACTTGAACACTTATATGCTAATATTAAGAAGTGTGATTTCTACACAAATGAAGTTATATTTCTTGGCTTTGTAGTGTGTGCTCAAGGGCTGCGAGTAGATGAGGAAAAGATCAAAGCTATTCGAGATTGGCCAACCCCGACGTCTATTGGTGATGTGCGCAGCTTTCATGGATTGGCTAGCTTTTATAGGCGATTTGTGAGCGATTTCAGTACCATAGTCGCTCCTCTAACCGAGATCACTAAGAAGAATATACCATTCGTGTGTGTGGGGGGGGGAGGCCCAAGAGAGAGCTTTCAAAAAGCTCAAGTGGATGTTGACCAACACCCCATTGCTTATTCTCCCGGACTTCACTAGGCCATTTGAGGTGGAGTGTGATGCGTCGGGTATAGGAATTGGTGGAGTACTTATGCAAGAGGGCAAACCCATCGCCTTCTTTAGTGAGAAATTGAAAGGTCCAACTCTAAACTATTCTACTTATGATAAGGAGCTTTATGCATTGTTTAGAGTGCTTAGGACTTGGCAACATTATCTTTGGCTTATAGAGTTTATATTGCATACTTATCATGAATCATTAAAACACTTTAGGAGCCAAGATAAACTTGATAGAAGGCATGGTAGGTGGATGGAGTTCATTGAAACATTTCCTTATGTGATCAAGTACAAGAAAGGAAAAGATAATGTAGTAGCTGATGCACTTTCTAGGAGACATGTTTTGCTAACTACATTGGATGCTAGAGTTCTTGGCTTCGTTTACATTAAGCATTTATATGCAAAGGATGATGATTTTGGAGAGATTTATAAAGCTTGTGTGGAAAAAGGGGTTGTAGATAAGTTTTACTTGTTTGATGGCTTCTTGTTTAGAGTTGATAAAGTATGCATTCCAAAGTGTTCTCTTAGGCTATTACTTGTGGATGAATCCCATAGGGGAGGTTTGATGGGTCACTTTGGTAGAGATAAGACATATCATATGCTGCATACTCATTTTTATTGGCCACACATGCTTAGGGATGTTGAGAATTTTGTGAAAAGATGCTTCGAATGCTTGAAAGCAAAGTCTAGAGTCATGCCTCATGGTTTGTATACCTCTTTACCCATCCCCGCAGCTCCTTGGGAAGACATTAGTATGGACTTTATTTTGGGGTTACCTAGGACTAAGAGGGGAAGAGACTCTATTTTTGTGGTGGTAGACAGGTTCTCTAAGATGGCACACTTCATAGCTTGTCACAAAACGGATGATGCCACTAATGTTGCAAACCTCTTCTTTAGAGAAGTAGTTAGGCTACATGGAGTTCCTAGAACCATTGTTAGTGATCGGGATGTGAAATTTCTTAGTTACTTTTGGAAGACTTTATGGGGTAAGCTAGGTACTAAGTTGTTGTTCTCTACCGCTAGCCACCCTCAAACTGATGACCAAACCGAAGTAACTAATAGGACTTTAGGGACACTTTTAAGGGCTGTAATTAAGAAGAATTTGAAAGAGTGGGAGGATATGTTACCACATCTTGAGTTTGCATATAACAGGACCATCCATTCTTCCACTAACATGACCCCTTTTAAGTGTGTGTATGGTTTGAATCCCTTAACCCCTTTTGATCTTATGTTGTTACCTTCAAAGTAGCGAGTAGATTTCAATGCAGGTAAACAGGTTGAGTACATTAGGGGATTACATGAAAAGATACGGATGCGCTTGGAGGAGAAAGCCGCTCGGACCGTAGCTAAGGCAAACAAGGGACGGAGGAAGTTGTTATTTGAGCCCGGAGATCTCTTGTGGTTACATCTTAGGAAGGAGCGTTTCCAAGAGCTTCGAAAGTCCAAGCTATCACCTAGGGGTACCGGTCCTTTCAAGGTGCTTCACAAAGCCGGGGACAACGCTTATGTATTGGATCTTCCGGAGGAATTCGGGGTCAGCCCGACCTTCAATGTTAGTGACCTCAGTCCGTTCCCACCTATGGATGTAGAGCTTGAAGATTCGTGGACGAATCCTTCCCAAGAGAGGGGGAATGATGAGGGACCATCCGAGCTAGCATCTCCGGAGTATGAGGGAGCTATCACACGTTCCCGAGCTAAAAAGATTGAGCATGAGACCGAGGGCTTACTGATTTTATTAGCTACAAGTGTTCATAACGAGGCTTGGCTCCTAAGTAAGCAAGAGAGCAACGAAGCCAAAGCACAGGACTCGGCCTGCCCCGCACATGACGCCGCTGCTCCTCACCATGCCTTCAGCACCGTTCCATGCCTCTCATTGAGGAATGAGGCTTTTTAAGGCCTGCTTAGTGATTGTGTGTTTTAAGTAGTCCATTGGGCTTAATTTCCAGATTTTATTATGTCTTTTGTTTAAAGAGCTGAAACTATTTAAATGCTCTTCTCTTTACGTTTTAGGCAGATTATTTTTGGTGAAAAACACTTATTTTCAGATTTCATCTTCAATCAAAGGCGAGTTTTGATTGAAGAGTTATTGTGATCAGATTTGGCTTAGTTGTTTCGCGTGTGTCAATTGCTCTCGGGTTCTTGGTGTTTGTGAGATTCCATAAGCATCCTCCTCGTGTTGTCAAAGTTCTAAGTCGACTGTGTGAGGTTGTAAGGGGCTGAGTTCGTTGCATTGTTCTTGGTGGTTCTTGATCCCGAGATCAAGGATTTCCACGTCGTTTGTGTCGGTCGGGTTCATCCACATCGTACTCTCCTTTAATTCCGTACCTTCATTTTCAGTTTAGCGTCGTCTTGTTCCTTTTATTCGCAGGTCACACAGCACATGAAACCCTAGCCGGCTGTTTGATCCATTTTCTGCGTCTTTCCCTCCTTCCGTCGTCTAGATCGAGCCAACGTCGGGTCATCCCCGTATCATTAATTTAATTAATTGATTAAATTTCACCAGAATAATGTTTTGCCCGCAGGCAATTTCTGAATCAACTTGTCATCAGATCTCGTCAAACAAAAACCAGTGATCACCAGAATAATATAATGAGAATAATTGAATTTCCAATTATTTATTTTGACAAGCCTAAGGTCAGTTTAGGCGAAATTGCAATACGAAAACGTATAAGTTCATAACTTATTCGTTACTAACCCAATTGACAAACCGAAAGAAGATTCGAAATCACAATGACGAAGGCTACGCTCGGACACAGCCAAATTCACCGGAATCTGAGCGATAGAACTGGCCAAGTAAAGGACATTGATACGGAATTGTCCGTGATTGAGTCGATCTAGGTACAATGATCTCGAATCCGGCTGAATGAGGCGAATCCAGATGCGGAATGGAACGTAGGTGATGAATGGGCGCAGGAAAGGTGAGAGAAGAACCAAAGAGAATCAACGAAGGAACCAAGGCTGAAGAGCCAAAACCCCGCTCGTGAATGCCCTAGACCCGTCTCCAATACAACTTTACACTAGCTCCGGCTGGACTAGCACAAAGAGGGACTCGTGAAGGCTTGAAGCACCAATCCGAAGGCGATTGACACAAACAAGCTCAGCCAAGCAAACAACAGCAATGCCAACCAAAAACTCTCTTGTTCTTTGATTGATTTTGTGAATGATTACAAATGTAATTCTAAGCAATGAAAATAACGTAACTAATCAGCAGCTAATAAGAGGCTATATATAGACTCTTTTATCTAGACAAAATAAAGAAAAGAAAACTAAAACATTAGTGGGAAGGTGGTAATAAGAGAGCTTCCTCTAATGTAGCTAACAACCTAACAAACAACTAATTCAGCATGAGAATAGGCTGACTTATTCAATTAATCCTAGGAGTGTGCTGGACGATTTTAAGAGCCAAATGGGCTATCCGAAATGGGCTGAATTGTTCAACAGATCCATGAGTGATTTGGATGTGTTTTAAGAGCCCAAATGATGATCCGAATGAGCTGACTTGTTACTCTCTTGGGCCTCCTTGAACGTGATCAGTTGGCTGCCTTCTTGGGCTGTTTTGGACATGAGCAGCAGCCTACCCTCTTGGACTGCCTTGGACGTGTTTGCTTGCCTCCCCTCTTGGGCTGCTTTGGACGTGATCAACAGCTTCTTCTCTTGGACTGCTTTGGACGTGATCAACAACTTCTCCTCTTGGGCTGCATTAGACGTGAGCAACAGCCTCCCCTCTTGGCTGCTTTGGACGTGATCAACAGCCTCCTCTTGGACTGCTTTGGACGTGAGCAACATCTCCTCCCTTTGCTTGCTTGCTCCTGCATTCATCAAAAGATTAACACATGAGGTATGGCAATTAAATGGTTCATGCATTGTGCCAAGCAATAGCACTTCCCTTGACGTAGCTTCTTGGATCTCCTTAGCTCTTGCTCTAGTAATGGGACCTTGATAGCTTCCATGTGATGGTCCTACATCATCCACTCCTTGGAAAGAATTCGACCCCGAATTTTCATCTTGTTCCGAATCTCCTTCATAGGGGCTCAAATCTCCTACATTAAAAGTGGTACTAACTCCATACTCTTCCGGTAAGTCCAACACATAAGCGTTGTCGTTAATCCGGTGTAAGACTTTGAATGGTCCATCACCCCGTGGTGCTAGCTTGGAATGGCGTTTTGTCGGAAACCGCTCTTTCCTTAGATGTAGCCAAACTAAGTTGCCGGGCTGGAAAACCATCTTCCGACGTCCTTTGTTATTCCGGGTTGCAGTTTCAATGCCCTTCTTATCAAGTGCAGCCTTGGTCTTAGCATGAAGTTCCTTAATGTAGTCCGCCTGTTCCAAAGCATCAAAAGCTACTCGATCCTTTCGAGGAATCGGTAATAAGTCCAAAGGAGTTAAAGGGTTAAATCCATAAACACATTTGAAAGGTGATAACGAAGTGGAAGAATGCATGGTGCGATTATAAGCAAACTCAATATGTGGTTGATTGTGTCAAGTTGTAGAAGCAGGGTTGATTAGTCTTTTGGATTGGTTCTTGAATTCATTGTTCAAGGGTTCTTCCATAGTTCTATTCGGTTCTTCTTAACCATCTATCTTTATATTTTTGTGCTTATCATTCCTTCATATCTATGTTTCATTCCATTGTTTCCAGGTTGTTCGTCTAGATCGTTAAACGGGCTAATCCCCGTATCAATTGGTATCAGAGCTTTGGGGACGTTCAACCATCATCAAAAGAGTCATAAAATCACAAAAAGAGTTTGTTTTGATCATTGCAATTGATCATTGTCTTTTGTAGTCTTTTCTTTTCTTCAGTTTTTCTCTCTTCTATTCTAAGTTGGTTGAATTCTAACTTGTTTGTTGTTCTTGATCAGCGAATTGAGCACCGAAGTCATCAACAAACACCAACACCACCACGCCAGCCCCACCACCACTTTCATGCCGCCAAAACCTACCCTAACCTACTGTTTTCGTAAACCCTAATCCTGCAACAGCCATATCTTTCCATATCTTTCCTTAATCCTTCAACAACCATATATTTTCATATTTTTTTCCATAATCCTGCTTCAGCTATATCTTATCTCTAACCATATCTTATCTTTTAGTTGTTTCCCTATTTACCTTCTTGTTATTTAATTTTCGTTTTTATTTTTGCTGAGATAAAAAAAGAAAAGAAAAAGGAAAGCTGTTGTCCAAAATATTAAAAAAAAAAAAGAAAAAAAGAGAAGGACGAACCAAAACTAAAAGAAAAGAAAAGAAGAATTGAGCTTTGTGTTTGCATTGTGTTTAGCTCTAAGTTATTGAACTAACAACATTGTTCTTGCAAGAGTTGATTAAGAGGAGGAAGATTTCAAGGGGACTCCAAGAAACCTACATTCTAAGCCTTTTTCATTCGGCCACCCTACCCTAAACCGACCTTAGTTGTTGATGTTGGTGTTTGAGGTTGCAAGTTGAGGCACTTACGAGTACGGTTCTTTTAGCTTATCTTGAGTCTATATTCCGGGTCATTTTGGTTGTACATCTCATTCATACAACTAGTCCATTCCTTGAGTCATTATTTTTTTTCTTTCTTTTGTTGAGTCAGCCTAGGACATACCTTGATTAATTCAATTGTTGTTTCGTGTTAGCTTATATTTGACTAGACACTACCCACGCAAGGTTGTTAATTCTTACAAGGTGAGCCGTTATCAAAGTCTTATCACATCACTTGAGAGTGAGGGATAAACACTTGAGAGACACACTAGAGAGGCTTTTGTTTTGATCTAATCTAACGTGTTTGCTTGTTCTCTTGTGTTTAACAAGATGTCTAGTGATCATCATACCGAGAAGCAACCGGAGTCTAGTCCGGCATATATGATTAGCATGATGAAGGCTATGATTCAAGCAGAATTTAAAGCCATGGAAGATAGGCTTACGGGTTTACAAGGGCAAATAACCAAGCTTAAGACTAATAAGGCTAAAGAAGACCTCATTTCCCCTAACTAAGGCACTAGGCCATCACTTTGAGAAAGGAGCAGGTTCTAAACCCTTAACTATAAGCCATCGACGAGTACCTCTTGGCAGCCAACAAGAAGCTTTCAACGAAGCCAAGAAGACTCCCATTAATGCTTCACAGGGGCATCATTCTAAGTCTAAACCTCCTATTCATGATAACAGTCATTATGCTAATTTCTCTCTTAGCACCACACAAGATGGAGATAATGAGGAGTCCGAAGATGATGGCTATGATTATGCACAAGAAAGAAGGCAAGAGGAAACCTGAAGGCAAGACGAGGAATGGATGAGAAACGAGGAAAGAAGGATGGAACAAAATAGAAGGCATGAAGATAGGAGACAAGAAGATGAGAGGGATAAAGATGGGAGGCGTGAGTATAGATGGAGGCAAGAGGAAGACTATGAAGGGAGGAGAGACAATAGACACCAAAGGAGAGGGCGAGATCATGAGCAAGATGATCTAGGCAAGGTGAAGATCAAGATCCCATCCTTTGAAGGCAAGTGTGATCCGGATGTGTACATGGCTTGGGAGACGAAGATTGAGCAGATATGGGCGTGCCACAACTTTACCGAGAATAAAAAGGTACATTACGCAGCCCTTGAGTTCACTGATTATGCTTTGATATGGTGGAATGAGCTTGTGAAGGAAAGGAGGCAAAACATGGATCCACAAGTTGCAACATGGGCACAAATGAGGGCAATCATGCGAGCTCGATTTGTTCCCCAACACTATAGGAGGGACTTGAGGCAAAAGTTGGAAAACTTAAGGCAAGGTTCAATGAGTTCCGAGGAGACCTACAATGCCATGCAAATGGATATGGTGAAGGCCAATGTTAGTGAGGATGAAGAGGCAACTATGCAGGTATCTCCGTATCCTTAATTCAAGTTTTGCTAACGAGGTGGATTTGTTTCCCTACTCTACTATGACAGAATTACTACATCTCGCCATCAAAGTCGAGAAGAAGATAAAAGGGAGGAGTCAAGGCATAAAGAGCTCATTAGGGACCTCAAATGTATGGAAACAACAAGGAGGGCACCGACACGGAGGATACAACCGCGAAGCCTCCAAAACAGCCCCCGAGCAAGCTCCCACACACCCAACCTACCCTAAGACGCCTACTGCAACCCCTAAACCACCTCAAGGGAGTACTTACAAGCTCCCACACGCCTACTGAGCATGAGACCGAGGGCTTACTGATTTTATTGGCTACAAGTGTTCATAACGAGGCTTGGCTCCTAAGTAAGCAAGAGAGCAACGACGCCAAAGCACAGGACTCGGCCAACCCCGCACATGACGCCGCTGCTCCTCACCACGTTTTCAGCACCGTTCCATGCCTCTCATTGAGGAATGAGGCTTTTTAAGGCCTGCTTAGTGATTGTGTGTTTTAAGTAGCCCATTGGGCTTAATTTCCAGATTTTTATTGTGTCTTTTGTTTAAAAGCTGAAACTATTTAAAGGCTCTTTCATTGCATTTTACGAAGCTTATTTTTTTTGGGTGAAAAACACTTCTTTCAGTTTTCATCTTCAATCAAAGGAGAGTTTTGATTGAAGAGTTATTGTGATCAAATTTGGCTTAGTTGTTTCGCGTGTGTCAATTGCTCTCGGGTTCTTGGTGTTCGTGAGATTCCATAAGCATCCTCCTCGTGTTGTCGATGTTCTAAGTCGGCTGTGTTGGGTTGTAAGGGGCTGAGTTTGTTGCATCGTTCTTGGTGGTTCTTGATCCCGAGATCATGGGTTTCCACGTCGTTTATGTCGGGTTCATCCACGTCGGACTGTTCCTTTAATTTCCGTACCTTTGTCTTCAGTTTGGTGTCTTGTCTTGTTCATTTTGTTTGCAGGTCACGCAGCACAAGAACCCTAATCGGCGGCTTGCTCTCGTCGTTGCTTCGTTTCCTCCTACCGTCGTCTAGATCGAGTCAACGTCGGGTCATCCCCGTTTCAATTGGTATCAGAGCTCCGGTTGACGACGGATCGATCTTGTGTCTTTCATTCTTATTGCGTTAGTTTTAAAATTTTGTGAGCTTTCTTCTTGTGTTCTAGAACTGACTGTGCTTGACTTGTTGTGTTGAAGGTTGTGTTGGGTTTGTGAGTATCCTAGACCGGCCATCACCGTCACCTCGATGTAACGTACCCTACTGCTGCCGGTCCCGCCTACACACGCAGACTATTCCGAACCATTGCTGCCGGCTGTGCCTAAATCGGCTGCCCATTGGGCTTATTTGTCTCCAACTCCACATTTCCACGTTCAAAAGCACTAAGTAGAAGTTATCTCTTGTTCCATTTTAATTTATTTTGTTTTAATTGTAATTATTGGCCAGATTTGTTGGTCAAGGAAGTTCCTACATTTTAGGTAAAAAAAAAAGAAAGCTCAAAACTAGATCAACATTAAAAAAAAAAAGAGAGAGAGAGAAGCTTTTGTTACATTTATTTTATTTTGTGATCTTTAGTTTTGTATGTTATTTTGTTGTGCAAACTGCCTACTCACGTCTTTGTCTCCTAGCCCTCTCGAGGCCTTCATCTAGACCATACGCTCGGCTAACCATCCGCGATCCATCGCCCTTAGCCCAGCTCCGCACCCTCATCGCCACCCTACCTCTCTCACCACGTCTTCCCTCCTTACCTTGTTACCTCTAACCTAGCTTCGGGATTACTCACACTCCAAGGTAGTCCGGAAGGCAACAAGGAGGGCTTAATTGGCGAGTCTTCTTCTTTTCTTCTCTTTATATATTCTGTTTGGTGATCTTCTTGAGTCTTTTTTTTATTCAATTTTGTCCATTCGTGAGTCTTGTTGAGTTTGAGCTGATTTCGCATTGAACTGAATTGCATTGAGCCCTAATCGATTTTTGGTTGCTTTGGATACCTAGACACCTTAACTCAAGAGGGGTTTTTGACTCATTCGAAGCGATCTATCAACAAGCCCGACTATCACAAGAGTGTGAGCGGAAAAAGGAGTGAAACACTTGAGAGGTGTTTTGATTTCTAACCTTAACATATTTCAGTGTTTGTTTTCTTGTGATAATGTCTACCCATAGCCGTGTTTCGACGAAGATCCCTGAGCCGACAGATCCGACAACTTTCAGCTTGTTGAAGCAAATGAAATACAACATTGGCGCTTTGACAACTCGGATGAGGGCTCTAGAAGCTCGCCAACCATTAGCTTCAGCTTTCAAGCAAGGAGACCACTCGCAGCCACAGCCGCAGCCGTAGCCACGAGGCCCTTTGCCCAACCAACAAACCGCATTTGAGGCTGCTACCATGGCGCAGCGAGGCAATGCGCCGCAGGTGCTTTTCCAGCCGCCTCCTCAAGGCCACCCGGGACACCGATATGGGTATGATCCTCGTCCCAATTCTCCCTCCCCTAGAAACGATGTTCCTCCCATTAATGTGCACAGTACAATGTGGAAGAGGAACAATCAATGACGGGAGAGGCTTGGGCTCCACCACCGCAGCAAGGGTATCAAGGATATCAACGTAGGTACCGGGAACCAGAACAAGACGGGATTGGTAAGATAAAGGTGAAAATCCCCGTCTTCGAGGGCAAGTGTGATCCGGATACATATATGTTGTAGGAGACCAAGATAGAACAAATTTGGTTCTGCCACAATTTTCCCGAGCACAAGAAGGTGCAATTGGCGGCCTTGGAATTTCAGGAATTTGCTCTTATTAGGTGGGATAAGCTAGTACGGGAAAGGAGGCTTGCTCTTGATCCCCCCTGTGGCTACTTGGGAACAAATGAAAGCAATGATGAGAGCTCGGTTCATACCTCACCATTACCATAGGGAGCTTCGGCAATGCCTTGAGAACTTGAGGCAAGGCAATCTGAGCGCAGAGAAAACCTTCAATGCCATGCAAGTTGCAATGGCCCGAGCCAATGTGTCGGAGGATGAAGAAGCTACGATGGCCAGGTATCTTCGAGTATTGCATCCTTCTTTAGCTAACGAGGTGGACTTGTTTCCATATGGTTCTATGACAGAATTGCTACATTTAGCGATAAAAGTGGAAAGGAAGTCCAAGAGTAGGTACCAAGGAGCGGGATACAATGCACCAAATGCAGTGAACAAGTGGAAGAACTCGTCCTACGGAAAGGAGAACACCGCTGCGAAGGGAGGAACAACCGCTGCACAAGTAGCCGATGCCACTGCTCGGCGTGGTGCCGCACACTCCGGTCCTTCGTTTCTACCCAAGGCAAACCCGGCTGCTCCTTCGGGATCCAAGCTAAGTAACTCTAACCCCCTTGTGCCTAATGCTAATTCTAGAGTTAGAGATGTGACTTGTTTTAAGTGTCAAGGTAAAGGGCACATGATGAGAGAATGCCCAAACAAAAGAGTCCTTATAATCAATCATCTAGGTCAATATGAGTCGGAATCCGACAATGATGAAAATGAATTTGAAAATGTTGTTGACAATCTTGTTTTTGATAATGATGATGATGAGGGTATAGGGTATGAACATGGGGAAACTTTGATAGCTAGGAGGACTTTACACTTACAACCTACTCCTTGTGAAGATAATCAAAGAAAAAATCTATTTCACACTAGATGCTTAATAAAAGGGAAGGCTTGTGACGTTATAATTGATGGTGGGAGTTGTTGCAACATAGCTAGCACGGAATTGATTTCTAAATCGCAAATAACAGCTTTCTACCACCCTAGGCCTTACAAGCTACATTGGATGAATGATTGTGGTGAGCTTAAGGTAAACAAGCAAGCTAAAATTCACATTACCTTAGGACATTATGAAGACACTATTCTATGTGATGTGGTTCCAATGCAAGCTTGTCATGTTTTGTTAGGCCGGCCTTGGCAATATGATAGGAAAGTGTTGCATAACGGTTTTACTAACAAGTATTCTTTTACCTTTAAAGATAAACTTGTTACTCTCAAGCCTATGACTCCTATGCAGATTGCGGAGGCTTTTGAGAAGAAATCAAGCGAAGCTGGCCAAGCGAGCTGCGGATACACGGAGACGAAGCCGGCCAAGGGAGGAGTGCTCTCTGCAGCCGCCAAGGTGAACGACGCCATTGACAACCTCGCTGCAGCAAGGACCGCCACCAAGGGTAAAGTGCTCGCAACAGCCATCCAACCACCACCGAGGGCGTTGCTCGCAGCCAAGAGGGAATACATCGCAGATTACCTCCCTTCCGATGTCGCGCTCGTGTGTTTGTGTAAAGGGCTGAATTTGGTGATACGGGATGATCCGTGATTGAGTCGATCTAGGCACAATGATCTCGAATCCGGCTGAATGAAACGAATTCAGAATGCGGAATGAAACGAAGATGGTGAATGGCGCAGGAGAGTGAGAGAAGAACCAAAGAGAGTCAACGAAGGAACCAAGGCTGAAGAGCCAAAACCCCAATCGTGAATGCCCTAGACCCGTCTCCAATACAACTTTACACTAGCTCCGGCTGGACTAGCACAAAGAGGGACTCGTGAAGGCTCGAAGCACCAATCCGAAGGCGGTTGACACAAACAAGCTCAGCCAAGCAACAACAACAATGCCAACCAAAACTCTCTTGTTCTTTGATTGATTTTGTGAAATGATTACAAATGTAATTCTAAGCAATGGAAAATAACGTAACTAATCTGCAGCTAAAGAGGCTATCTATATAGACTCTTTTATCTAGACAAAATAAAGAAAAGAAAATTAAAACATTAGTGGGAAGGTGGTAATAAGAGAGCTTCCTCTAATGTAGCTAACAACCTAACAAACAACTAATTCAGCTTAAAAATAGGCTGACTTATTCAAATTAATCCTAGGAGTGTGCTGAGTGTGCTGGACGTTTTTTAAGAGCAGATTGGGCTATCCGAATGGGCTGAATTGTTCAACAGATCCATGAGTGATTTGGTTGTGTTTTAAGAGCCCAAATGATGATCCGAATGAGCTGACTTGTTACTCTCTTGGGCCTCCTGGAACGTGATCAGCTTGCTATCCTCTTGGGCTGCATTGGACATGAGCAACAGCCTACCCTCTTGGACTGCCTTGGACGTGTTTGCTTGCCTCCCCTCTTGGGCTGCTTTGGACGTGATCAACAGCTCCTTCTCTTGGACTGCTTTGGACGTAATCAACAACTTCTCCTCTTGGGCTGCATTAGACGTGAACAACAACCTCCCCTCTTGGCTTCTTTGGACGTGATCAACAGCCTCCTCTTGGACTGCTTTGTACGTGAGCAACATCTCCTCCCTTTGCTTGCTTACTCCTGCATTCATCAAAAGATTAACACATGAGGTATGGCAATTAAATGGTTCATGATAACACGATTTATGACTTAGGTTTAGGTAATCATTTAGATTGATTTCCCGCTCATTCATGCATGTTTTAGCAATAGTTCACGACGTTTGCACTCAATTCGCGTATTTTGTCGAGATAGACGTCTACACGGACTTGTGCGTTGCTTTGTAGGTGTTTTGGGAGGTTTAGGAGCTAAAACGATACGTTTGAGGATCATCTAAGAAGATGACACACCCTCGGACTCATTAGGATGCAAGCTAAAGGCTAGGGAGGGCTCATGGAACCTTGCCAACACAAGCCATGCACCAAATCGAAGCTTAATGATCAAAGGCAATGCTGAAGCACAGAATCACGGTTCTCTGACACTTCACGGCCGTGGTTTCAACCGTGGATTTTGCCAGGTTTTCGTGACAGTTGTGCCACGATCTCTTGGCCAGCTCTTGCAAAGTTGTAGTATAAAAGTGGTCCTGCATTGGCTGAGAGAATCATCTTGGAGCAGCTCTCCATTATCCACTATCCTCTAACAAAAATATTCTCTGAACAAAAAGATTCTTAGAAGAAGGAGGTAGAAGGAAGCCACCATTGGAGAAGAGCTTCATTGGAGAAGAGGAAGAACACACCATTGATAGGTTTTGCTAGTTTGTAGAGAAGGATTTCGGAATCGTTTTCTAGAAGTTGTATGAACCATTTGAACCTTCTTTAAGAAGGGTTGTGAGTTATTCTAATTCCATTTTCAACTTGGTTTGTTTTAGTTCACTTGTTCATCTCTTTCTCTTCATTATCTTGCAAATGGCTGCCATGATTTTATGTTTGATTATTTCGATTTCTATTGTGAATGTTTTAGGCTAAATAGAGGTGGTTCTAGGGTAAGGAAAGGATGGTTATGGCTAGGGCTATGATAGGATGGACTTAGATTTACCTTTGGATGACTTGTTTGCTTGGACGTAGTTCCTGTTAGGAATAACGGTTTGTTCTTGCCAAACCACGGCCGTGGACTTGGTAGAACAACCCGTGATCTTCCCTGGTTCGATGGATCTAGTCTTAGGTTGTTATAATGTTGAAATCCTAAGTGTTTGTTGAGTTAAATCTATCCTAGGGTGACCTAGTGTTAGCAACTAAGTGTTAGGAGAGACTTACCCGGTAATCCTTGCTCTTAGATCTCAAAGATGACAAACCCTAGGTAGTGGTGAGCTTCATAAGCCGCCATTGGATTAAGTGTGCTAGGATGGTTTTTTGGGACTAACCCTTCCGAGACTTACCTGGTAAGGATAGGTTAGATCTCTAGGTAACAATCCGGTTTGTGTAGAATTCCTTCCCTTAGGTTTTTAGAGACTTACCCGGTGATGAGACCTTAGGGATGGTCTAGTGGACCATGAGACCTACCCGGTGATTGATCCCAATCTAGAAACACTTAACCCCAACATATCATAGTTAATCCAAGGAAAGAATAGATAGCTTGAGTCCTATGCCATAATCGGAACTTCCAATCCCTAGAATCCGCTTTTCTATCTTTGATCTACATCTCGCATTTTTGCTTGTTTGTTTGCGTTGAATTGTTAGCTTAGTGGATTATTATATTTCGCATGATTTGTGATCATTGATTGATCACCGAAAAACCAACCAAAAACAATTGAGATTTTCATTTCTTTGTTTCTTTCTCTTTTCTTTATCTAGATCTTCACTAGACTTAATCACTAATTGAATCAATCTCACCTTAGTCTTTGTGTTCGACCTCGGAATACTATCCCTACTACAAGCGTCCCGTACACTGCGGGTTTCGCTAGGAGTTAGGAGAAATATAACGAGTATAAATTTAAAGCTTATTGCGATTCACACACACATCCTGAGCGTAACAAGTTTTTGGCGCCGTTGCCGGGGACTAGGTCTAGATTGAGTCTATTTTGTGATTGTTTATAGTGTAGATCTTTCTTGTTGCTTTTGATCTCTTTTTGGTTTGTGTCTTTGCTTTTCAGGACATCTCTTACTCTTTAGGTGTATGCGAAGATCTCGTGGCAAGGATTTAGCTCCATTCGATCCCGAACCGGAGAAAACCCTTAGATCTAGATCCAAGAGCATCAAAAAGGGAAAAGAGATGGCCGGAAGAGATCTCCAAGCTGAGTTGGATGAGGCTTTAGAGCAAATTAGGATAAGGGATGAAGCTTTGGAGAATGAAAGGAGACTTGCCAATGAGAGGCAAGAGGCAACTAGGAGGGAGATTGAGGAGATTAGGCAAGCTCTTGTGCAAAGAGAGCTCAACCGTCAACAACCTCCTCCACCTCCACCACAACCGCAGCCGGCGGCGGTGAATATTAGGGTTGTGCCCATTGCTATGGAAGAACCACAAACGTTAGGGCAACGTATGGATCCAGCACAAAGAGCACACCGTCCGGGTGTGAACTTAGGAGATCCCGCAACCCATGATTACGAGCTCCACCCTCAAGTTCTACAAATGATCCGGCATAATCAATTTGGAGGGATGGAAGGAGAGTCTCCTCATCAACACTTGATGAATTATGAGATCTTGATGGAGACTCTTAGACCGCCAAGATTGGAGAGCAACAACCATAAGCTTAGGGCTTTTTCCTTCTCTCTTAAGGATAAAGCCTTGGCTTGGTATCAATCTATTCCACAAGGGCGAGTTGGTACTTGGGAGGAGATGACAACCGAGTTTTTGACTAAGTTCTTCCCACCTTCCAAGACTACCGAATTAAGAGGGAAGATCAATGCCTTCGTGTTGAAGGATAGAGAGAGTTTATTCAAGTCTTGGGAGAGGTTCAAAGACCTTCTCCTAGATTGTCCACACCATGGCATACCGAAAATTGAGCTATTAGAGATCTACTTCAAAGGACTTGATGAAGATAGCCAATTCAAGCTCCAATCTCTTTCCGGTGGGACATTTATGGAGAAGCATGTAGATGAAGCTTGGGAGTTTGTGGAGAAGCAAGCTCTAGTGATTGAGAAGTACTCCCATAGGAAGAGTGAAGGGAGAAAGGCGGGAGCATATGAAGTGAGTGAAGTCACCATGAGCAATTTCAAGCTTGACGCCATCAACAATGAATTGAAATCTTTGAGGGAATTGTGTGCTACAACCTTGAAGAATCAAGCAACTCCTCAAGTGCTTCCACAAGCCAATTTGTCATCCAAGGAGGAGGATGTGAATTACATGGGAAGGGGCAACTATAACAACAATTATCAAGGCCCAAGAAACTTCAACAACAACCGGCAATTCAACAATTACCGGCCCAACCACAACCATCCCGGATTTTCCTACTCTAACCCGGATGGAGCCTTGAACCCTCCCGCTTCCTCAAGCACAACTCCACCACCAAAAGCTTCACAAGAACCTCCACCCGGATTTACTCAACCTCCAAAGGATAGGACCGAAATGATGTTCGAGCAATTGCTTGGAAGGTTGAGTGGTCTTGAGAGCACCGTGACTTCAATTTCCAAGGCTCAAAAGGTATTGGAGGCACAAGTGTTCCAAAAGGCGGGCGAAGCCCATAGAGATCCGGGAAAGCTTCCCGGAAGGACCGAAGACAACCCAAGAGGCCAAGTGTTGGCAATCACAACAAGGAGTGGGTTGAGTATGAAAGATCCTTTGCCCAAGGATTATGCTAAAGGGAAACAAGTGGTGATAGAGGAAGAGACTTTGTAAGGAAATGGAGGCAAGAGCAAGGATGTAGAGCCAACTTATGTGGCACCGCCTCCATACAAGCCACCACTACCGTTCCCGCAATCACGAGCAAGAGCTCGTTTGGACAATCACTTTGGTAAGTTCCTTGAACTAATGTCTAAATTGCATATTAATATTCCGTTCATGGATGCTATTTTAGGAATGCCGGCATATGGCAAGTTTTTGAAAGAGATACTCTCCAACAAAAGGAAGTTGGAGGAGTATGGGGAGATAAGAATGACCAAGAGATCCTCGGAATTGATCCAAACAATGAAGAAGGAAATGCCTCCCAAGCTAAGAGATCCGGGTTCCTTTTGTGTCCCAATAGGAGTGGGAGATGTGAAGTATGAAGCCCTTTGTGATCTTGGGGCAAGTGTAAGCATCATACCGCTTGCACTTTGCAACAAGGTTGGGCTAGGAGAGCCAAAACCGGTCAAGATGACCCTCTATATGGCGGACCGTTCTATCACACATCCAGTTGGGATCTTAGAAGACATCCCGGTGCAACTAGGAGGATTCTATGTGCCAATTGATTTCGTTGTCTTGGATATTCCGGCGGATTATCCGGTTCCCATCATCTTAGGAAGACCTTTCCTAGCCACTTCCGGATGCCTAGTGGATTGCAAGAATGGGACTCTCTCCTTCAACATTGGAGAGGAGAACATCAAGTTCAAGTTGTCCACAATGATGAAAGGGCCAACCCTTGATGAGGATGTCTTCAACATAGTCGAGCAAGAGGAATCTAGAGAAGTTGTGAGCTCGATCTTGATCAAGGATCCCTTGGAGAAAGTTCTTACCTTAAGTATGATGGAGGAAGGTGTTGAGGAGGCTTGCAATGAAGAGATCAAGGCCTTAGAAGCATTAGAAGAGGAGACAAGGGCTCAAATTGAAGAAAACGAAGGGGTGTTGAATAGCTGTAGGAACCACGGTCGTGGAATGAGTTCCACGGCCGTCAAACTCTCTGTAAAGCCACAAAAATGGAGTCAGGCAAGGTCCACGGCCGTGGACTTGGAGCAGACCGTGATTCCAGCCGTGGTTTCCCCTGAATCAGCCCTTGATGATGATCAAGCTTCAAGGAGCCTTGAAGGGTCTTCATTTGCTTTGGATTCATCTCATCCAACATTATTTGGATCGTCTCCAATCGATAAAGGTCCTCCTAAACTTGAACTCAAACCCCTTCCCTCTCATTTAAAGTATGCTTTCCTTGGTGTTGGTTCTACATATCCGGTGATTGTGAATGCATGCTTGAGTGATGATGAACTTGCTAAGTTGTTGCATGAGCTAAGATTGCATATGAAAGCCATTGGCTATACTATTGATGATTTGGTTGGCATTAAGCCTTCTTTGTGCATGCATAAGATAATGATGGAAGATAACCACAAGCCCTGTATTGAACATCAAAGAAGATTGAATCCTATAATAAAAGAGGTAGTCAAAAAGGAAATTATTAAGTTGCTAGATGCGGGAATTATCTACCCTATCTCAGATAGTAAGTGGGTTAGTCCCGTTCATGTAGTACCTAAGAAGGGTGGGATGACCGTAGTGACCAATGAGAACAATGAACTAATCCCGACTAGGACGGTCACGGGGTGGAGGATGTGCATTGATTATAGGAAGCTTAACATGGCCTCTAGGAAAGATCACTTCCCTCTCCCTTTCATTGACCAAATGCTAGAAAGGTTAGCTCAACATTCTCATTTTTGCTATTTAGATGGCTATAGTGGATTCTTCCAAATCCCTATCCACCCCGATGACCAAGAGAAAACAACCTTTACATGTCCATGGGGTACTTTTGCATATAGGAGAATGCCATTTGGGTTGTGTAATGCACCCGCCACCTTCCAAAGGTGTATGATGGCTATCTTTTCAAAATACATTGAAAATATCATGGAAGTGTTCATGGATGATTTCTCTGTTTATGGTTCTTCCTTTGATAATTGCTTGGCTAACTTGTCATTAGTATTGCAAAGATGTGAGGAGACAAATCTTGTCTTAAATTGGGAAAAATGCCACTTCATGGTAAGTGAAGGTATTGTGTTAGGACACTTGGTGTCTAACCGTGGCATTGAGGTTGATAGAGCCAAGATTGAAACGATAGAGAAGTTGCCACCGCCTACCTCGGTGAAAGGGGTAAGGAGTTTCCTAGGACATGCCGGTTTTTACCGGAAGTTTATTCAAGATTTCTCTAAAATTTCTAAGCCTCTAACTAACCTACTAATGAAGGATGTTGATTTTGTCTTTTCCAAAGATTGTCTTGAGGCTTTTTGTAAGTTGAAGAACGCCTTGATCTCCGCACCTATCATGCAACCGCCGGATTGGAGTCTACCATTTGAGATCATGTGTGATGCAAGCGATGTAGCCGTTGGGGCTGTTTTGGGGCAAAGGAAAGATGGGCGCACTCATGCCATTTATTATGCTAGCAAGACGTTAGATGATGCCCAACTCAATTATGCTACCACCGAGAAAGAGTTGCTAGCAGTGGTGTATGCTTTTGAGAAGTTCCGCTCATATCTTGTTGGAGCGAAGGTCATAGTTTATACGGATCATGCTGCGATCCGCTATCTCCTTACCAAGAAGGATGCAAAGCCTAGATTGATTCGGTGGATCCTTCTTCTACAAGAGTTTGATTTGGAAATCCGGGACAAAAAGGGATCCGAGAACTCCGTGGCGGATCACCTTAGTAGACTCCCACCATTGGAACTTGAAAGAGATGACATCCCGATTGATGATTCGTTCCGGGATGAGCAATTGCAAATGGTGGAGGAATGCTTGTTCCAAGTGTCTAGAGGAAGTGAGCCATGGTTTGCCGACATTGTGAACTACTTAGTGTGTGAGGAGGTGCCTCCCGGTTTGACATATGCCCAAAGGAAAAAGTTCTTCAAAGATGTGAGGCATTACTATTGGAGCGAACCACTTTTGTTCAAAAGACGGCCGGATGGAATGTTTAGAAGATGCATACCGGAGGATGAGGTGGAGAGTGTGATCCGCCATTGTCATTTCTTACCATGTGGAGGGCATGCTAGCTCCCACAAGACATGTGCGAAGGTGTTGCAATCGGGCTTCTTTTGGCCAAGTTTGTTCAAGGATGTGCAAGGCTTTGTGGTAGCTTGTGATGCTTGCCAAAGGACGGACAACATCTCAAGGCGGAATGAGATGCCTTTGAACAACATTCAAGAAGTGGAAATATTTGATGTGTGGGGTGTGGACTTCATGGGACCATTCTCTTCTTCATGTGGCAACCTCTACATCCTATTGGCGGTTGATTATGTATCAAGATGGGTGGAGGCAATCGCTTCTCCTACAAATGACGCCAAGGTTGTGGTGCGGTTCTTCAACCGAGTGATCTTTCCTAGGTTTGGAACACCAAGGGTGATCATAAGTGATGGAGGGAAGCACTTCACCAATAGGAACTTTGGGGCACTCTTGGCTAAGTATGGGGTGACTCACAAGGTGGCAACACCTTACCATCCCCAAACTAGTGGCCAAGTGGAGATCTCCAACCGGGAGATAAATGCCATTCTTGAGAAGACGGTATCTAAAACTAGAAAGGATTGGGCTATGAAGCTCAATGACGCGTTATGGGCATATAGAACCGCTTTCAAGACACCAATTGGCACCACTCCTTACAAGTTGGTCTATGGCAAGTCTTGCCGCCTTCCGGTAGAAATAGAGCATAGAGCGCATTGGGCCATCAAATGGCTAAATTTTGACCTCAAGAAGGCCGGAGAAAAGAGGTTGCTTGATATGAACGCACTTGAGGAGATCTGGTTGGATGCATACGAGAATGCCCGGATCTACAAGGAGAGGACCAAGCGGTGGCATGACAAGAGGATCATCCCCAAGGAGTTGAGTGAAGCTGACCTTGTCCTTCTCTTCAACTCAAGGCTGCGGCTTTTTCCCGGAAAACTCAAATCAAGATGGACCGGGCCATATGTGGTGAAGAAGATCTTTCCTCATGGAGCTATTGAGATTGGAGGGGATCATTGTGAAAACTTTAAGGTAAATGGGCACCGGTTGAAGAGGTATATCCCGGGAGCTCCGGTGGATATGATTGCCCCACTTTACCTTGAGTAGATGCCCCCGAGTTTGGTCAAGCTAATGACCTTAAAAGAGCGTTTGGTGGGAGGCAACCCATTGGTAACATTTTCCCTTTCTCGTTTTGTTTTTGTTTTAGATTTTTCTATCTTTGTGTGTGTTTTGTGTGCTTTGTGTGTGCTATAACATTAGTGGCATTGGAAGCCTTGCTTGACATAGGAATGATGATGATGAACCCCTCATCGATTGTGGGTGGAGCGGACGCGGAACTTGGACGGCTAGCGGTGCCTAGCGCGGGTCCCGATGTTTTGATGAATGCTTAGAGCTCTCTACCATGGTTGATAGGATCATCCGACATCAATTCTACTTGAGAATCCCAAATACCATAGCAAACCATTTTTACATTGTGAGAACCTTCTTTCACTCTTCTTTACTTCATTTACACATTGGGGACAATGTGTTTCTAAGTATGGGGTGGGGTTTGCATGATCTTTTGCATGATGAGCATCTAGGGTAGTTTAATATTATCACATGTCTTGCATTGTATATATTCATTTCGAAAAATCCAAAAAATTCAGAAAATTTAAAAATTTTGTACTTTCTAGGTTTGGATATGACCCTAATGATGAATCTTGTCTTGTGAATTGGCTATAGATGGCCTTATGTGTTGAATTAATGAATGCATATGTGGACTTGAAGTACTTCTCTTGAATTCCATGAATGATTTGTGATCATGATGTTTGCCTAGAATGGATTGAGTATTGAAGGTCAAAATTACACGATGGTTCTTGCATACCATCTAGGAATGAATGAGGCAACTCATCTTTCTCTACTTCTCATCTTGATCATGTTGCTTGAGCACCTCAATTGAGATAAATTTGACCTCTTTTGACCCATCCGGAAATAGGAGCATGTTAGTGTGTTGATGTGTGTGAAAAGCAAGTGTGGGGTGAAGATGTTAATGAAAGAATATCATGCATAAAATGCTGAATTTGTTGTGAAAGTGTAGCCAAAAATATAGGCTTGGGGACATTGGCTTAAATGACAAGTAACTCGGTACACTTCACATAATCGGGTGTTGGTGCCTTGCCAAAGTCAAATAAACCAATAGTCCTAACGAGCTTTGGTATGTGTGCCCGGTGTGGATGCACCTCGAAAACTAAGAAAAAGCCCGAGGACGGCTAATCACCAAGGTTTCGGCTTTTGTACACCAATGCCATTGTCTCAAAAATAAGTCAAAGAAAAGAAAAGAAAAGAAGGAAAAGATAGAGAAAAATATACACTTGAGGGAAGTTGATAGAGGATAAGATTGTGGAGTTAGTTCCATTCCCGGATTAGCATCACATAACCTAGAAAAATCCCCACCTAATCACAACGTTTCTTAGCCTTTTATTTTACAAGACCTTATGACCTATTTGCATGTTTGTAAGACTTAGTAATCTAGATTGGATATGCTCTTGATCTTCTTGGCTTCTTCATTTTTTACATTCCATGCATGCTTTCGAGCTAAGTACAATTGTCTTTTCATGCCTTCATTTATTTGATGCATGATTGCTCATCCTTTGCCATGAAATATGACTTTGAAGGTGATCCAATAGTAGAAGCACAAAACAAAAAAGATTTTACCATTTTTTCTGCATACATAAATCATGTTATCTCGTAGTCTATAGTTGAGAATTTGCTCGGGGACGAGCAAACCTTAAGTATGGGGTTTTTTGTGATAACACGATTTATGACTTAGGTTTAGGTAATCATTTAGATAGATTTCCCGCTCATTCATGCATGTTTTAGCAATAGTTCACGACGTTTGCACTCAATTCGCGTATTTTGTCGAGATAGACGTCTACACGGACTTGTGCGTTGCTTTGTAGGTGTTTTGGGAGGTTTAGGAGCTAAAACGATACGTTTGAGGATCATCTAAGAAGATGACACACCCTCGGACTCATTAGGATGCAAGCTAAAGGCTAGGAAGGGCTCATGGAACCTTGCCAACACAAGCCATGCACCAAATCGAAGCTTAATGATCAAAGGCAATGCTGAAGCACAGAATCACGGTTCTCTGACACTTCACGGCCGTGGTTTCAACCGTGGATTTTGCCAGGTTTTCGTGACAGTTGTGCCACGATCTCTTGGCCAGCTCTTGCAAAGTTGTAGTATAAAAGTGGTCCTGCATTGGCTGAGAGAATCATCTTGGAGCAGCTCTCCATTATCCACTATCCTCTAACAAAAATATTCTCTGAACAAAAAGATTCTTAGAAGAAGGAGGTAGAAGGAAGCCACCATTGGAGAAGAGCTTCATTGGAGAAGAGGAAGAACACACCATTGATAGGTTTTGCTAGTTTGTAGAGAAGGATTTCGGAATCGCTTTCTAGAAGTTGTATGAACCATTTGAACCTTCTTTAAGAAGGGTTGTGAGTTATTCTAATTCCATTTTCAACTTGGTTTGTTTTAGTTCACTTGTTCATCTCTTTCTCTTCATTATCTTGCAAATGGATGCCATGATTTTATGTTTGATTATTTCGATTTCTATTGTGAATGTTTTAGGCTAAATAGAGGTGGTTCTAGGGTAAGGAAAGGATGGTTATGGCTAGGGCTATGATAGGATGGACTTAGATTTACCTTTGGATGACTTGTTTGCTTGGACGTAGTTCCTGTTAGGAATAACGGTTTGTTCTTGCCAAACCACGGCCATGGACTTGGTAGAACAACCCGTGATCTTCCCTGGTTCGATGGATCTAGTCTTAGGTTGTTATAATGTTGAAATCCTAAGTGTTTGTTGAGTTAAATCTATCCTAGGGTGACCTAGTGTTAGCAACTAAGTGTTAGGAGAGACTTACCCGGTAATCCTTGCTCTTAGATCTCAAAGATGACAAACCCTAGGTAGTGGTGAGCTTCATAAGCCGCCATTGGATTAAGTGTGCTAGGATGGTTTTTTGGGACTAACCCTTCCGAGACTTACCTGGTAAGGATAGGTTAGATCTCTAGGTAACAATCCGGTTTGTGTAGAATTCCTTCCCTTAGGTTTTTAGAGACTTACCCGGTGATGAGACCTTAGGGATGGTCTAGTGGACCATGAGACCTACCCGGTGATTGATCCCAATCTAGAAACACTTAACCCCAACATATCATAGTTAATCCAAGGAAAGAATAGATAGCTTGAGTCCTATGCCATAACCGGAACTTCCAATCCCTAGAATCCGCTTTTCTATCTTTGATCTACATCTCGCATTTTTGCTTGTTTGTTTGCGTTGAATTGTTAGCTTAGTGGATTATTATATTTCGCATGATTTGTGATCATTGATTGATCACCGAAAAACCAACCAAAAACAATTGAGATTTTCATTTCTTTGTTTCTTTCTCTTTTCTTTATCTAGATCTTCACTAGACTTAATCACTAATTGAATCAATCTCACCTTAGTCTTTGTGTTCGACCTCGGAATACTATCCCTACTACAAGCGTCCCGTACACTGCGGGTTTCGCTAGGAGTTAGGAGAAATATAACGAGTATAAATTTAAAGCTTATTGCGATTCACACACACATCCTGAGCGTAACAGTTCACGGATTGTGCCAAGCAATAGCACTTCCCTTGACGTAGCTTCTTGGATCTCCTTAGCTCTTGCTCTAGTAATGGGACCTTGATAGCTTCCATGTGATGGTCCTACATCATCCACTCCTTCTTGGAAAGAATTCGACCACGAATTTTCATCTTGTTCCGAATATCCTTCATAGGGGCTCAAATCACCTACATTAAAAGTGGTACTAACTCCATACTCTTCCGGTAAGTCCAACACATAAGCATTGTCGTTAATCCGGTGTAAGACTTTGAATGGTCCATCACCCCGTGGTGCTAGCTTGGAATGGCGCATTGTCGTTAATCCGCTCTTTCCTTAATGTAGCCAAACTAAGTTGCCGGGCTGGAAAACCATCTTCCGACGTCCTTTGTTGTTCCTAGCTGTAGTTTCAACGCCCTTCTTATCAAGTGCAGCTTTGGTCTTAGCATGAAGTTCCTTAATGTAGTCCACCTGTTCCAAAGCATCAAAAGCTACTCGATCCTTTCGAAGAATCGGTAATAAGTCCAAAGGAGTTAAAGGGTTAAATCCATAAACACATTTGAAAGGTGATAACGAAGTGGAAGAATGCATGGTGCGATTATAAGCAAACTCAATATGTGGTAACATGTCTTCCCATTCTTTTAAGTTATCTTTCAACATGGTTCTAAGGAGGGTCGTTAGGGTCATATTGGTGACTTCCGTTTGCCCATCTGTTTGGGGATGACTAGAGGTCGAGAATAGTAATCTAGTGTCCATTTTACCCCAAAGTGTCTTCCAAAAGAAACTCAAAAACTTGACATCCCTATCACTAACAATAGTTTTAGGTATCCATGCAATCTTACTATTTCTTTAAAGAAAAGATTAGCAACATTATATGCATCATCAGTTTTATGACATGGAATAAAATGTGCCATTTTAGAGAATCTATCTACTACCACAAAAATGGAATCTCTTCCTTTCTTAGTCCTAGGTAGTCCAATAATGAAATCCATACTTATGTCCTCCCAAGGGCTATTAGGCGTTGGTAAGGGTGTATACAGCCCATGGGGTTGTACCCTAGCTTTGGCCTTAAGACATTCAATGCACCTTTTCAGCATGTGTTCTACATCCCTTAACATAGAGGCCAATAAAAGTGAGTTTGCAACATGTGATAAGTTTTGTCCCTCCCAAAATGCCCCATTAAACCTCCTTTATGGGCTTCTTCAACTCATAGGATCCTAAGGGAACATCTAGGTATGCAAATCTTATCCACTTTAAACAAGAAACCTTCAAACACAAAGTACTTATCATAAGGGCCTTGAGTAGTGCATCTATGAAATATCTTCCCAAATTCAGCATCATCCACATATAATTCTTTAATGTAAGTAAACCTAACATCCTAGAATCCAAGGTGGTGATTAAGGTGTATCTCCTAGACAATGCATCCGCTACGACATTATCCTTTCCTTTCTTATACTTGATAATGTAAGGAAAGGTTTCGATGAATTCCATCCACCTACCATGCCGCCTATCTAGCTTATCTTGGCTCCTAAAGTGTCTAAGTAAATCATGATCAGTTTTCAAAACAAACTCTTGAGGCCAAAGGTAATGGTGCCATGTTTTGAGTACTCTAAACAAGGCATACAATTCTTTGTCATAAGTGGAGTAGTTTAAGCATGCACCCTTCAATTTTTCACTAAAGAAAGCTAGAGGCTTACCTTCTTGCATAAGGACGCCGCCAATACCAATGCCGGATGCGTCGCATTCAACCTCAAAGGGTTTAGTGAAGTCCGGTAGAGCTAGTAGTGGTGCGTGGGTGAGGCGTCTTTTGAGCTCTTCAAAGGCTCTTTGCTGCGGTTCATTCCACTCAAAAGGAACCTTCTTTTTGGTCAAAGCCGTGAGTGGGGCTGCAATGGTGCTAAAATCTCTCACAAACCTTCTATAGAAGGTAGCTAAGCCATGGAAGCTCCTCACGTCACCAACCGTCCTAGGAGTGGGCCAATCATTGATTGCTTTCACCTTGTCCTCATCCACTTGCAAGCCATTGGCACTTACTACAAAACCAAGGAAAATCACTCGGTTAGTATAGAAATCACATTTCTGAATATTAGCATACAAGTATTCTATACGCAATGTAGCAAGCACATCTCTCAAATGATTTTCACGCTCTTTTAAAGTCTTACTATAGGTAAGAATGTCATCAAAGTAGACTACAACAAATAAACCAATATAAGGTCTCAAAATATGATTTATTAATCTCATGAAAGTACTAGGAGCGTTAGTTAAGCCAAAAGGCATTACTAGCCACTCATAGAGTCCAAATTTGGTTTTAAAAGCTGTTTTCCATTCATCCCCTTCCCTCATTCTAATTTGATGGTAGCCACTCATCAAGCATATCATCTAAACGGGGAATCGGGTGTCTATACTTGATAGTAATGTTATTGATTGCTCTACAATCAATACACATTATCCAAGTATTATCCTTCTTGGGTACTAGCAGGACGGGAACGGCACAAGGACTAAGGCTTTCCCGCACATACCCCTTATCTAGCAAGGCTTGAACTTGGTTCTGAATTTCCTGGGCTTCCGTAGGGTTCATCCTATAGGCGGGCCTATTGGGAAGAGTGGCTCCGGGTATTAAATCTATTTGGTGTTCAATGCCCCTAATGGGCGGCAAGCCGGCTGGAATCTCCTCAGGAAAAACGTCTCTAAATTCGTCCAACAGCCTTGGAATAGATCTAGGAAGTGGGTTCGTAGAGTCATGAGGCACATTCACTAGAGATTTACACAAACTCATCATTAGCACATCAATAGAAGCATAGTTAGTGACATATTCATTCCTAGACTCAAGATAGCTACTTGTTGGTTGTACTAACAATGTTTGATGGGTTTTGTTCTCTTTACTCTTAGGCCGTGTGATCTTAGGCTTTGGAGGGGTTCCTTGCTGTACCCTCTTGTTCTCATAGTACTCGGCTATTTGTAAAGGTGTCATAGGTTTAAGTGTTAAAGTTTTACCCTTATACTCAAAGCTATACTTGTTAGAAAACCCATCATGGACAACTTTCCTATCATATTGCCATGGACGACCAAGCAACAAGTGACAAGCATTCATAGGCACAACATCACATGTAATAACATCCTCATATGATCCTAATGTTATATTGACCTTAGTTTGCTTATTGACCTTAAGTTCTCCACACTCATTCATTCAATGTAGTTTATATGGCCTAGGGTGATAAAATGTAAGAAGTTGTAATTTGTTTACCATTTCAGTGCTAGCTATGTTGCAACAACTTCCTCCATCAATTATCACATTACACACTTTTCCTTTAATGCTACACCTAGTATGAAACAGATTTTCACGTTGGTTATCCTCACAAGGTGCTAGTTGGACATGCAAAGTTCTCCTAGCTATCAAAGATTCACCTTGTTCATACTCAATGCAATCATCATTCTCATTTTGTTCATTGTCATGATTTAAGGCATTTTCATCATCTAATTCCACATCATCCTCACTCTCATATTCTCCTAGATGATTTATGATCAAAGTGCGTTTATTAGGACATTCTCTACTCATGTGACCTCTACCTTGGCATTTAAAACACACAATGTCCCTAGTTCTAGAGTTAGAGATAGGAGTACTCCCTCGATGATCACTTGAAGGCTCATTCAAGGATCGTGGTGTAGTGGACGGTGTAGAAGACCTTCTTTGCCCTTCTTGGCTCATAGGTGCCGATTTCCTCTCGTCCTTCCGGCCGCCTTGCTCCCTGCTGTGGTTAGACAGCCGGCTGTTTTGTGCTTTCCACCTTGATGGCCAAGTGTAGTAATTGCTCCATGGTGCTGTATGGATACATATCAACCTCATTAGCCAAATTAGAATTCAGAATACGAAGGTACCTTGCCATCGTGTTTTCTTCATCCTCTAGAACGTTGGCCTTCACCATAGCAACTTGCATATTCGTATAGGCTTCCTCAGCGCTAAGTGAGCCTTGTCTCAAATTTTCCAGCCGTTGTCGAAGCTCTCGGGTATAGTGAGGTGGAACGAACGTAGCCCTCATTAGTGCCTTCATATGCTCCCATGTGCTGATTTGAGGATCCAAGGTTCGAACTCTTTCTTTGACTACGTGATCCCACCATACCAAAGCATAGCCTTGGAACTCGAGAGTGGCTAGTTGAACCTTCCTAGGCTCGCTGAAGTTGTGACACAACCAAATCTGCTCAACTTTAGTTTCCCACTCCGTGTAGACGTCGGGATCACACTTTCCTTCAAAAACGGGAATTTTAATTTTGACCTTTCCGAGCCCGTCTTGCTCTTGATAGGGCCGAAGGTTATCTCGTCCTTGCCTTGGCTGCTGGAATGGCCGATTGTAGCCCTCCCACGTGTGGTCCTCAGCTTCATTCCGTCGCTGAAAGTCATCAACAAATGGTGGCATGTTAGAAGCATTAGGAAGGACGTTGGACTGTACATTACCTTGATCTGGAGGATCCGGCTCTCTAGTAACACGTGAAGGACCGCCAAACTCATAGTTGGTTCTCAAAGGTGGTGTTCCGGCTGGTGGTGTTCGTGCTTCCATAGTCTCCACTCGCTTGGATAGTTTAGCTACAGAATCGGACAATTGTTTCAATAGACTGATCATCTCAGGCGTGACGGTCTCGCTACTCGACTTGCTGGGACTTAGGGACCTAGACATGCTCAAGTAACAAACAAAGAAACTGGTTAGGTTAGAAAAACAAAGATCTCACTTGTGTATCGCTCACACTCTCGTTGGTATTGCCTAGCTGGTGGCTCGAGTTGTAAGGATCCAACACCTTAAGATCGCGATTTCCGAACCTTCTTAGCAACCCTTTGGAACTAGAACTGCTGAAACTGAATGTTAGTGTCGGAGATGAATCAAGACACCCCTAATTGGAGTATTGACCGTTGGGTTGGTGTAGGTACGGTGAATTGTGTTTAGAATGACGTTTTGAGATGATTGAAGAGTTTGCTTGTGCTTGATTAATAAAAACAAGGGCCAGCCGTTTTTTTTTAGTGTTTTTTTTTTTTGAAAGATATCTTAGACTTTGTCAAAGATTTGTAGGAGAGAGAAGTAACCGTAATTGATTGCAGATAGGGTTACCGAAACGTGTATGCAGCGTTTGAGCTTTCTCTTTTGTTTTGTTTTCGTTTTGTGTTTGCCTCTCCTCAAGATGTTGTCCGGCTTTTGAATTGGAACACTTCAAGCACAAGTTAGATCTCAATTGGATAAGCAATAAGGTTAACAAGAAGAAGAAGTGATCAATTGTACAAACTGAGCTCTGATACCAACTGATACGGGATTGTCCGTGATTGAGTCGATCTAGGCACAATGATCTCGAACCAGGCTGAATGAAGCGATTTCAGAATGCGGAATGGACGTAGGTGATGAATGGCGCAGGAATGGTGAAGAGAAGAACCAAAGAGATGTCAACGAAGGAACCAAGGCTGAAGAGCCAAAACCCCAATCGTGAATGCCCTAGACCCGTCTCCAATACAACTTTACACTAGCTCCGGCTGGACTAGCACAAAGAGGGACTTGTGAAGGCTCGAAGCCCCAATCCGAAGGCGGTTTGACACAAACAAGCTCAGCCAAGCAACAACAACAATGCCAACCAAAAACTCTCTTGTTCTTTGATTGATTTTGTGAAATGATTACAAATGTAATTCTAAGCAATTGGGAATAACGTAACTAATCTGCAGCTAAAGAGGCTATCTATATAGACTCTTTTATCTAGACAAAATAAAGAAAAGAGAATTAAAAACATTAGTGGGAAGGTGGTAATAAGAGAGCTTCCTCTAATGTAGCTAACAACCTAACAAACACTAATTTCAGCTTAAAAATAGGCTGACTTATTCAATTAACTCCAGGAGTGTGCTGGACGTTTTTTAGGAGCAAAATGGGCCATCCGAATGGGCTGAGTTGTTCAACAGATCCATGAGTGATTTGGCTATGTTTTAAGAGCCCAAATGATGATCCGAATGGGCTGAATTGTTACTCTCTTGGACCTCTTTAAACGTGATCAGCTGGCTGCCTTCTTGGGCTGTTTTGGAACGAGCAGCTGCTTCCCTCCTTGGGCTGCATTGGACTTTAGCAACAGCCTTCCTCCTTGGGCTGCATTGGACGTGAGCAACAGCCTCCTCTTGGGCTGCATTGGCGTGAGCAACAACCTCCTCTTGGGCTGCATTGGCGTGAGCAACAACCTCCTCTCCTGGGCTGCATTGGACGTGATCAACAGTCTGCATGGCCTCCTCGAGCTGCATGGGAAGTGAGCACGTCGGCATGGTCTCCTTGCTTGGTTCGCTTGCTCCTACATTCACCAAAAGATGAACACATTATGTATGGGAATTAAATGGTTCACGCATTGTGTCAAGCAATAGCACTTCCCTTGACATAACTTCTTGGATCTCCTTAGCTCTTGCTCTAGTAATGGGACCTTGATAGCTTGTATGTGATGGTCCTACATCATAGGTAGTGTAGACGTGGACTTGATAGGGGCTGCATAAGGAGCCTTGCGTGGACCTCCTTGCTCCGGGGCTAGCTTCTCCTTGCTTGGCACCTCCCGGTTGTAATTCCCTTGTTGGCGACCTCCTTGGCTCCTCCATGAGCTAGGCACGCCATAGACAGCCTTACCTCCTTGACTTCTTGCCTTCATTTTCCTTTCTACTTTGATTGCTAGGTAGAGCAATTCTGTCATAGAGCTATAGGGAAAAAGATCTATCTCGTTAGAAAAACTTGAATTGAGAATACGAAGATACCTAGCCATTGTAGTCTCTTCATCCTCTCGCACATTAGCCTTTACCATGGCCATTTGCTAGGCATTATAGGTCTCCTCGGTGGTCATGGCTCCTTGCCTCAAGTTCTCCAACCTTTGCCTCAATTCCCTAGTGTAATGTTGAGGCACAAACCGAGCTCTCATCAAGGCCTTCATGTGCGCCCAAGTAACTACCGGTGAATCCAAATTTCTCCCCCTTTCCTTTACCAAATCATCCCACCATATCATAGCATAATCAATAAACTCAAGAGCTGCGAAATGTAACTTCTTATGCTCGGGAAAGTTGTGGCATGACCATATTTGCTCTATCTTCGCCTCCCAAACCATGTACACGTCCGGGTCACATTTGCCTTCAAAGCTTGGGATCTTCACCTTTACTTTGCCAAAACCATCATACTCCGGATCTCGCTCCCTCCTTGGCTGGCCACCATAGGGCTCACGCCTCTGCTCGTCTTGGCGCCGGCCGTCATGAGGTCTCCGGGGCTGTTTGCGCTCCCTTCGTCCGTTTGGCCTCCATTCCTCGTCATCTCCGTCATCGTCCTCATCCTGCTCATAAGCTTGATTCTGAAACTGTTGAGGATAGTTATGCAAATTATCATGTATAATGGGAGAAGAAGGGATAGAAATGTGCTCCTCGAAAGCAAGATTTCCCCATCCCGGTTGGGACACGGCGTGGCCTAAGCCTTGGACATTCCGAGAGGGCTGCGTGGCATTAGAGTGCCGGGCTGCTTGAAACGCTTCTTGTTGGCTTTGGAGTGGTAATCGGTCTTGCCCTTGGTGTTGAGCTCTCGAGTGGTCTCCTACCTCCCGGTTGCCTCCTAGTGGCCGAGGCTCCGGAACGACCTTAGACGCCTCCAAGTTGGACAGCCTTGTAGTTAACCCTTCAATGCTATCTTTCAAGCCCTTGATAAGGTTAAACAACTCCGGGGTAATAGGCTCGGGGCTTGGCGTACCTGCGGGAGTTCCTGACGTTGTTCAAAGACACTAAAACACTCAAACACGTTAGGTTAGCTAAAACAAAAACGCCTCACAAGTGTATCACTCGAAAGCAAACTCTCACTCTCAAGTGGTGCTCAACAAGCTTGTTGATGGCTCGTCTTGTATTAATCAAAAACCTCACGTGAGTTCAATACTTAGCCAAACAAAAGCTTTAAAGTAGAAGTGAAATTCGATTTCAATCACCTTAAAAACGTGTTTGACTCAATAAAAGAGAAGAAAAGACTCAAAACGGAATGGACAAGTTGCACGAATGTTATATGCAACTAAGTATGGACTCAAAATTTGAACTCAAGATAAGCCTTGAAAGAACTTACTCGTCAAGCCTAAGCAAGCAAACCTTGGACACCGAAGGTGTGTGTAGAAGGGCTGGTCAAGGCTAAGGCGTGGCTCGAGTGAAGTGAGCTAGGCGTGGGCCAAGGCGTGGCTAGGCTAGGGTGAAGCTAGGCTAGGCGTGAATGGCTTGGTCCTTTGAGTGAGATGAGCTCCTTTGTAGTCCTCTTTGGTTGCTGAAAATAACACTTAGCAAGCACAAATTCAACTATTACAAATTATGAAATAAAACAAGAGTAGGCTAGCAAGAATGAAATGAAATGAAAATGAATAACTATGGCTGATTTTTTTTTTCTTTCTTTTCTTTTCTTTTCTTTTCTTTTTCTTTCTTTTCTTTTCTTTTCTTTTCTTTTCTTTTTCTTTTCTTTCTTTCTTTTTTTTTGAAATTCAGATTTCTTTTCTGTTTTTTTTTTTAAATCAGGCCTCAATTTGAATTCAAAAGAGACAAATGAAAAAAAAATGAAAGAAATAAAATCCTATAACAACTTGAGAGTTGCTAGCTATCTAGTTACTAAAATGAAAACAAATAAAACAAATAACAACCAACTATTCGAATTTTGGTGCTGGAATTAAAAATAAATAAAACAAAATGCTAAGAAAATCTATTTAGTTGCAAGAGGATAGAGTTGACCAAGTAAATAGCTAACCAAGGGTGAAAATTCAAAAATAGGCTGAAAATGTGGAGGAAAGAGGTGGTGGGTAGCTTGAAAATAGGTTAGAGATTCAGCCTCTCTTTTTGAACGTTTAGGGCTAGTTTGGTGTTTGTGTTTGGACGTGGGGCAAGGCTGGTGGCAGGCGTGGTGGTAGGCACAAGGGCTGGTGGCAGGCGTGGTGTAGGAGTGGTGCCGGCGTCCAAAATTCACAAACAAAAGTAACAAACTTGTTAGTTCAATCAAAAACTTGGAATAGAAATGGCAATGGCAATAGACTCAAAACAAAGCAAGACTCAAATAAGAAAACAAGACACTTTTGGTTTCTGAATGATTTACCGACTCTTTTTGTAGGTTGAACGTCAACTAGCTCTGATACCAATTGATACGGGGATTAGCCGCGAAGAATGGATCTAGACGAGCAACCTGTTTTCGGGAATAGAAGCAAACGAAATTCAGCAAACAAAGATGAAGGAAAACGTGCAAAGCAAAGAGGGAAAACGAAATAAGAAAGAAGAACCGAAAAGGAACAAACGATAGAACCCTTGGATTCGATTATCCAAGAACCAAACCGATGACGATTCGACCCCGCTTCTTACAACTTCACACAATCGATCTAGAGTTATCGAAGGCATGAAGAGGTTGCTTCAATTCGACTTGTAACACCAACCCGAAGGAGATTGACACACACACAAACGAGAAAGCTATGCAAACACCACAATTCTCACAAGACAGAGGCTGAACTCAAAGGAATTCAATTTGGCACTTAGGCAATGTGTTTTAACGTATTCTACCAACAAAAAGGAGGAGAGAAAGGTTTTATATACAACCTAGACCTTCTTTCCTAAAAATAGAAAAGAAAAATAAATACAATATTTACAAATTAGAGTGTTTTAAATAAATCCATAAAATAGACTAATTCTAGGATTTACTTAACACTTTCTAACTAGCTTCTCACTCCAGCCATGCACATGCACACGTGAAGCTCTCCTATGCTCCATTCAACTTCTTCTTGGCTGGTCCAATGTGGCTAAGCATCATGACGGGCCTTGGACTCATTGGAGGTGAGCTTGGGTGAGCTTCTTGAACCATGGCTAGGAAGATAGCATCCATCTCCGCTTGGCGTTTGGCTTGAGCTCTTGTTAGGGCTCCTTGTGGTGTTGAAGATGGAGCTAGCTCGGATGACCCTACATCATGTAGTCTTCCTATTCTGCAAAGCATCTATAACCGGTATAAACCGTTAACTAACAACCTACAAATTAGAATAACAGTAATAGCACACATAACACATAAGCACAATAATTCACACAGCAAGCTCACAAACATAAACCGTTTATTATCTTCATTAAGCGATACCATTACTAATTCAATCATGTGTGGTATGAGAAGTATAACAACCTCGCCTCAGTCCCCTTTCACCACACAGGTTTGGAACTAATGTCAATTATCATAACCTGGTTTATGGTTATCAAATATACACACACCAATATTACCATCACTCCAACTCATAGAAGTTAGATAAGTAAGCCCAAAGGACTTACCTGTAACAAGGTAATTCTAACCACAGTCAATCTCGGTTTCTCTCAGGAAACGATCAACGCCTGTACAAACAAGGTACACAAATATCAATCACTATCACATTTTAGGAGATTCCACCTCCTAGTCTCCAAGATCTCATAAGATCCTAAACCATATCATCATCCTCAATATCTCATCACTTATCCTCAAAGACGCCTAAGGCGTTAAACACACTATAGCATCCTTAATCTCATATACATATAACCTTGCATGCTCTAAACCCACAACACAAAGGAAGGAATCAATAATATCAATACTTGGTATGTCCTAGAAGAAGGCGCGCTCGCAGGAATGAAGAAGCGCGGGTGCGGTGACAAGCCGCGACGGCGGGAAGGAGACGCCGCGGGGGCGGTGACAAGGCTCTAGCCGCGGGGCGGCGATGGCAAGGCTCTAGCCGCGGGGCGGCGATGGCAAGGCGCAGGTGCGGTGCTTTAACAAAGCACAACTTATAAGAGCTTTTCGATAGTCTCTCGTCTTCCAACTCACTCCACCACAGTGAGCTATCAAGGCAAAGCCTGACCTTCATCCATATGCATACACAACACATCTGTTCGCTCAAAAGTGTGCGTGCAAAGTCTTAAATTTATAAAATCTGATATCAAGCAAAGCAAACCCGCAGTGTACGGATCGGCATAGTTTGCAAGAATTCCATAGTCAAACTCAGGGACTTGGGGGATCAAATTCAATTCGTAAATTGTCTAGCAAAATAATGAAGCTTTGTAAAGATTATAAGAAGCAACAATTCTAGAGATTCTAATATCAAATTGTGGAAATCAATTCAAGATGTTCTAAAGATGTAAGGACAGAGTTAGGATTGCAAAGGTATAGATCTAAGGTAGGGAATTGTACGGTGAAGTTCCAAAACCCATAAGTCTCACCCAAAGGCTCTCTAAATAAAGGATGATGAGTCTCGTTATAAATAGGTTCTAAAGACGAGATTAAACTTTCAAGTACCCATGCCCGAATCCAAGGGAATAGAGGATAAGTCAAACAGGTTAAGGTTGGGACACTCGAGACCTAAGTAGAGGATGTTGAGTCTCACTACTACCTAGAAAAGGTAAACCAAGGCTAGGTTAGGGTCAATCTTTAACTTCGGGTCAAAGCAAAAGCAAATCACGTCAAACAGGCAAAACCACGGTCAATTCTTGAGGAACCACGGCCGTGGAACTCAAGAATAGGCCGTGAAAACTTGTACGGCGAGGAAAACTCGCAACTCTCAGGGTCCAATCTGTTTTGGTTCAATCTATCATTATCTAAGCCACAACTATCAACCCTTCACCCAAGAATCACAAGGGTGCTTAGCCAATAACAATCATCATAATGAAATCAATTATCAAATTAAGAGAGAAAAAGAATAGAACTTAGAAAACTCAATGATGAATGTAAAACCAATCTCAAATAACTCAAAATCCGTGCTTGTGTTTAATGAATATAGAATAGAATCAGAAATCTCTCACAAATCTTGAAGAACAAGAAGAACGGGATGTCAATCCGCCTTCAAAGTGCAACCCTAAGATCTTCCAACTTTGAAATAGGAAAGTGCGTCTTTCCTCAAATCTTCCTCCAAACCTTCAATCCCAAATCTCCTCTTACGATGTGTAAATGAAGATCCAAATGCGTAATCTTCCAAATGGTCCAGCCTCCGCAGCTGTCCAAGTCTGCTTTTCAATGTTGAAGGCTATAGAACATTTATAAGGATCAATCTAGGGTTTACAAGGTTGGGCATTTTGGTCAAAAAATAAATTGAGCCCGCTAGTATCAGAAAATACTCTGGTGCGTCAGACGGTATCAGAGAATACTTTGGCGCGTCAGACGATATCAGAGAATACTTTGGCGTGTCAGACGGTATCTGAGAATACTTTGGCGCGTCAGACGGTATCGAGAAAAATACTTTGGCCCGTCAGACGGTATCAGATGATACTTTGGCTCCTTCCTAGCTCCCTTTTATGCTCTTTTATTCTCCGCATCAAGGCTTAATCCTTAAATGTGCCATTTTGCTCTATAATTCGCCCTTTTATCTACAAATGTATGTAAATATAACCATAATTGCTATAAATGTATGTCTATGCATGCAAAATAAAGGGAAAATCTATGAAATACATGTCTATATAGGTCATAATTCATGTCATCAACATCCAACATCCATAAACACATCACAACAAGTTCAACTTGTTGGATTTAAACAAGAAAAGGAAGAAGAATGGAGAATAGGAGAGGGAAGGCTCACCACTTCTCTGCAAATCTTGATGAAGAACTCCAGCTGCAACTCAATAAGCTATCCACATCAATATCCACAACTCCTATATCATCATCATCAACATCAATCTTCAAATCAAGAAGAAGAAGAAGAAGAAGAAGAAGAAGTATACATGGATGAGAAGAAGGAAAGAGAGGCTAGAGAGATAGAGTAAACCCTCACATGATGGAAAAGAAGATACTTAAGAGAGAGGAAAACGGAAAGGTGGTTGGCTAAAAACTCGGCCGCCTACAATACTAACACGGGTCTTCCTCGCCGCGACAGCGATCACGCGAGTGCGGCCATGGCGAGGCGCGATCGCAGGGCCTTCATCTAAACATGGTTGTTACATCAAATCCCCCTAAAAGGAAGTTTCATCGCGAAACTTGAATAACCTCAAACCCTCCTGGCCTAAAATGCCGAGGTATAAATACTCAACATCGCGAAGGAATAACATCTCCATCAACTATAATCTCGACCCAAAAGCATGGAGGAAAACCATCTCCAACAAACCATAATCATACTCAACCGCATGGAGGATAAACCATCTCCAACGAAACTATAATCACAACTCGATAGCATGGAGGAAGAACCATCTCTAGGAACACTATAACCATACTCGTGCTATCACAACAGGATCTAATAAGATCACACATCACAATCTAGCAAGACAATAACATATAATATCACATAAGAACACTTCATATCACATCATCATATAACTCTCCAAGACATATCTAAGTCTCACTGGACAATCATATAGGTGCACTTATCTCTGCATAAAACTCAGGATAGTTCCTTTGGATATCATCTGTCTCCCACGTAGTCTCATCGACTCCTCGTCTAGACTACTGTATCCTCATCATAGGAATGTCCTTCGAACGCAAGCATCTCATACCTCGCTCTAGGACTACAATTGGATGCTCAACAAACATGTGGTCCGGATCAACCACAAAATCCTCATGACTAATAATGTGTCTCATATCTAGTATATACTCCCTCAGTTGAGACACAAGAAAAACGGGGTGAACACCCTCTAATCTAGGTGGCAGCGCAAGTCCGTATACCACCTCTCCGACTCGCTCTAAGATCTCAAAAGGGCCAACATATTGAGGACTTAGCTTCCCCTTTATGCCGAAACGTCTGACGTCTCGCGTCGATGACACTCTCAACCAGACATGAGCTCCAACTCTGAACTCTAGAGGCCGACGCCTCTTGTCTGCATACGATTTCTAGCGGCTTTGTGCGGCCAACATCCGCTCTCTAATTACTGCCACTCGGGCTATATCATCTTGTATCTGATCGGAAGCTATACCACTTATACTACTTGGCTCTTCCCAACATAAAGGTGTACGACACCTCCGTCCATACAATGCCTCATAAGGGGCCATCTTGATTGACGCATGGCACCTATTTTTTTACGAAAACTAAACCAACAGGAGGTGATCTAACCACACTTGTCCCCAGTCTAACACGCAAGCCCTCAACATATCCTCCAACGTCTGGATAGTCCTATGACTGACCATCTGTTTGAGAATGAAAAGACGTCGTAATGTGAAGGTTCATACCTAAGCAGTGTGTACCTATTGCCAAAACCGTGAGGTAAAGCGTCAATCTCTATCATACACAATAGTCCTCAGTACCCCATGGACTCCCACTATTTGTCTAGTGAACTTTTTAGATAGCCGACTCACCGGCCATGCTGCCCGGATTGGGACAAAACGTGTCGTCTTCGTTAGTCTATCAACTATAACCCATATGGCATCAAATCTCCTACTCGGCCTCAAGCCGGTAATAAAGTCCATGGAGATATCATCCAACTTCCACTGCGGCACTAGTAGTGGATGGATTTCTCCCACATGTCCACATGCTCTATCTTGACCTGTTGACATGTCGTACATTGGGCCACAAACCTATCCACATCGGGCTTCAGCTTGCCCTACCATAATCAGCGTCTCACATCCTGATACATCTTACTCGCACCTAAGTACACTGAGTAAGGTGTGGTGTGAGCCTCATACATAATCATCTGCCTCAACTCTCTATTAGAAGGTACACAAACACGCTCACGGAGTCTCATCACTCCATCAATACCACAATGGTGAACTGCGGGGCCTCACCTCGAGACATCATGTCTCAGATCCGCCTCAATATTAGACATGTCTCTTGCTTCTGTTGGATATCTCCCAACAGATTAGGTAGAACCTTTAAGGTAGACAGATGACTGTTCTTGAGGCATCTTTTTGCTAAGGGTATCGGCAACTACATTCGCCTTCCCTAGATGATATAATATCTCAAGGTCAAAGTCCTTGATCAGCTCGAGCCATCTTCTTTGGCGGTTATTCAATTCCCGCTGAGTGAAAATGTATACTATAGGCTCTTATGGTTTGTGAAGATCTGCCATGAAACTCCATGCAGGTAATGCCGCCAAATCTTCAAGGCATGAAATACTGCAGCTAACTCGACGTCTTCAGTTATCGAGACGCATAAGCGATTACCCTACCTTGCTACATCAACACATATCCCAAGCCTAGCTTGGATGCGTTGCTATACACCACAAAATCATTAGGGCCCTCTGGCTGTGCTAAGATAGGAGCGGAAGTTAATCTCCTTTTCAGATTCTCAAAACTCTAGGTACACGGCTTGGACCATACAAACCGGGTAGACTTCCTCAACAGATTGGTAAGTGGTTGGGCAATCACAGAAAACCCTTCCACAAATGTACGGTAATATTTAGATAGGCCAAGGAAGCTACGCACTTCCTTGACATTAGTCGGTGTCGTTCATCCTGCTACAGACTCGATCTTTTCCGGATCAACCTTGATCCCCTTGGTGAAAACCACATGACCTAGAAATGCTACCTCAGACAACCAAAACTCACACTTAGAGAACTTAGTGTTCAACTCTCTATCCTGCAAAACTCGCAATACCGTCCTCAAATGTCTTGCGTGTTCCTCCTCTCTACTACGAGAGTACACCAGGATGTCGTCTATGAAGATCACCACAAACTAATTCAAGAAGTCGATGAAGATGTCATTCATCAACTCTATAAGGAGGGCGCATTCGTCAGCCCGAATGGCATCACTACAAACTCGTAGTGGCCATATCGAGTCCGAAATGCCGTCTTGGGCACATCTTGTGATGTGTTCGAGCCTACACATCTAGAGCCTACACATCTAGGTGATCACGCACAAGATGTTGGTGATGAAGAGGAGCCGACACATCACGCAGAAGAGGAGTCAAGAGAAGAAGCCGAACCGGCCAAGCCCAAGGAGGACCCACCACCCGGTGCTATCACTAGAGCCCGAGCCCGCCACCTACACCAACAACTCAAGGACACCCTCTTGAACCTAGGCGAACCGAACCTAAGTGGAGGGACTTTCATCACATGCCTAAATCAAGAAAGGCCCGGGTCACTCGTGCACAATATTTCCGAATAAAGAGGGTTTGCATGGCAATTAGTTTGCATGGGATATTTAGACATTTTATCATTAGACATTTTATCATTAGCATTGTTTGCTTTTTATTTTAATTTTCCAGCAGTTATTTTCGGATAAAACAATTAGGAGATAATCAAATTAGTGGTTCTCTTAGTGGGTAGATTAGTGTGCTATTTTTTAGGATTTATTTCTTGTTTTATTTCCTATTTTCAGCAAGGCCTATTTAGGTCTAAACTTCAGATTGGTATAGTAGTTTTGAATGAATGAAAATAGCAACCTTTTTTCTGCCAAAACACACGAGTCTTTTCTCTCATCTCCATAGAAGGATTGTGAGCACATCAACCTTCTTCTTCCTTTGATTCGAGCGCTTTCTATCTCAAGTCCCTTCCCTTGATCTTCATAACCGAGTGGCACCCATCTTGGCTGGAGATCATTCACATTTTCGTACCAGTCCATCCCCACCAATCGTTCGCATCTCGGCTAAAACATCTTCACCGGCGAGCCTTTGTGTACCCTCGGCGTTACCTTTGGCGAGCAAGATCTTGCACCGACTCCATCGATCCTAGATCTCACCATGTGGGTATCAGAGCTATGTAAGTTCTTGCTCTTGTTTACCTTTGATTTCTTGCAATTTTCATTGTTGAAGGCTCTTGATTTCGTGCCCTTCTTTTTCTGCATTTCCGAATTGTTGTTGCGTCTAGAGTATTAGGGTTGTCCTTGCAATTGTGTTGTTTTGAGTCTTGTTTTGTTGAGTTCGTAGTTCTGCATTTTTACGGTTTAGATGTCTCAAAAATATCAGATTGAAGCAAGTAGAAGACGGCAGAATTAGGGTTGATTGTGGTTGAATTTGTTACTTGCAACCTGATTTTTAAATTCCAAAGAGTTCTGCCGTGAATTTCTTGCCCTAACCAAGACCATATAGCTACATATAGTTAGGAACATTTGAATCTTTATTTTATTTAATTTGGCACCTTAATCAACCTACATAGAGTACTTAAGTTACATTCAAATTAAACTTTCGAGTAGAGGAAAATTTCTTAAGTACGGACTCTATAGGTTGATCAAGAAGTTTTTTTTGTATTATTATTACATTGTTACAGCTTGTGTTAGTCAAAAAAAATATATCAGAAAAGCAAAAGTCGGCTATTTAAAAAACAAAAAAAGAGACAAAGCCTTTTGTGTTCAATCTTGATACATAGTGACTCATTGTAATCGTAATAAGTGCTCATCATTGTATTCGAATTCACCATTGCTAGTTGCAAGTCCTTGTAATCTTTCTTGTTCACCTATAGTAAGTGTTAATTGGGGATAAGTACCTACAAGATTGTTTGAGTTGCATCTAACTTAAGGACTTGAATGAAGGTTGTGTGCACTTTATTTTCCATTTTGTGAGTCATATTTGCATATAGGAAGCCGTCCCTTACCCTTGTTTTCTGAGCTTACAACTTGAAGGTTGCAAGGAGTTGTTGGTAGATCATAGCTCCTTACTAGCTTTAGGGACCATTGTGTGTTGTGTAGTATTTGTGGCTGTCGTGTGAGTTTCTTGTTGAAGGTACAATGGGGGATCCCAAGAACAAGCAAGTCAGCCAAGTGGAAGGAGGGGATGGTTCGGCCATTAGCATGGAGACACTCCTACGAGTCATCCAAGCCTCCAAGGAAGAGGCTGACGAGCGTGCACGGCAACACCTCCAAGCCATGCGTGAGGAGCAAGCGGCTTTCATAAGAGCCATGGAAGAACAGTGGAGCAAATCCTACGGTCCACCCTGATACGGGATGATCCGTGATTGAGTCGATCTAGGCACAATGATCTCAAATCCGGCTGAATGAAACGAATTCAGAATGCGGAATAAAATGAAGATGGTGAATGGCGTAGGAGAGTGAGAGAAGAACCAAAGAGAGTCAACGAAGGAACCAAGGCTGAAGATCCAAAACCCCAATCGTGAATGCCCTAGACCCGTCTCCAGTACAACTTTACACTAGCTCCGGCTGGACTAGCACAAAGAGGGACTCGTGAAGGCTCGAAGCACCAATCCGAAGGCGGTTGACACAAACAAGCTCATCCAAGCAACAACATCAATGCCAACCAAAAACTCTCTTGTTCTTTGATTGATTTTGTGAAATGATTACAAATGTAATTCTAAGCAACGGAAAATAACGTAACTAATCTACAGCTAAAGAGGCTATCTATATAGACTCTTTTATCTAGACAAAATAAAGAAAAGAAAATTAAAACATTAGTGAGAAGGTGGGTAATAAGAGAGCTTCCTCTAATGTAGTTAACAACCTAACAAACAACTAATTCAGCTTAAAAATAGGCTGACTTATTCAAACTAATCCTAAGAGTGTGCTGAGTGTGCTGGACGTTTTTTAAGAGTAGATTGGGCTATCCGAATGGGCTGAATTGTTCAACAGATCCATGAGTGATTTGGCTGTGTTTTAAGAGCCCAAATGATGATTCGAATGAGCTGACTTGTTACTCTATTGGGCCTCCTGGAACGTGATCAGCTTGCTATCCTCTTGGGCTGCATTGGACATGAGCAACAGCCTACCCTCTTGGACTGCCTTGGACGTGTTTGCTTGCCTCCCCTATTGGGCTGCTTTGGACGTGATCAACACCTCCTTCTCTTGGACTGCTTTGGACGTAATCAACAGCTTCTCCTCTTGGGCTGCATTAGACGTGAACAACAGCCTCCCCTCTTGGCTTCTTTGGACGTGATCAACAGCCTCCTCTTGGACTGCTTTGTATGTGAGCAACATCTCCCACCTTTGCTTGCTTACTCCTGCATTCATCAAAAGATTAACACATGAGGTATGGCAATTAAATGGTTCACGCATTGTGCCAAGCAATAGCACTTCCCTTGACGTAGCTTCTTGGATCTCCTTAGCTCTTGCTCTAGTAATGGGACCTTGATAGCTTCCATGTGATGGTCCTACATCATCCACTCCTTCTTGGAAAGAATTGGACCCCGAATTTTCATCTTGTTCCGAATCTCCTTCATAGGGGCTCAAATCACCTACATTAAAAGTGGTACTAACTCCATACTCTTCCGGTAAGTCCAACACATAAGCATTGTCGTTAATCCGGTGTAAGACTTTGAATGGTCCATCACCCCGTGGTGCTAGCTTGGAATGACGTTTTGTCGGAAACCGCTCTTTCCTTAGATGTAGCCAAACTAAGTCGCCGGGCTGGAAAACCATCTTCCGACGTCCTTTGTTGTTCCTAGCTGCAGTTTCAACGCCCTTCTTATCAAGTGCAGCTTTGGTCTTAGCATGAAGTTCCTTAATGTAGTCCACCTGTTCCAAAGCATTAAAAGCTACTCGATCCTTTCGAGGAATCGGTAATAAGTCCAAAGGAGTTAAAGGGTTAAATCCATAAACACATTTGAAAGGTGATAACGAAGTGGAAGAATGCATGGTGCGATTATAAGCAAACTCAATATGTGGTAACATGTCTTCCCATTCTTTTAAGTTATCTTTCAACATGGTTCTAAGGAGGATCGTTAGGGTCCTATTGGTGACTTCCGTTTGCCCATCTGTTTGGGGATGACTAGAGGTCGAGAATAGTAATCTAGTACCCATTTTTCCTCAAAGTGTCTTCCAAAAGAAACTCAAAAACTTGACATCCCTATCACTAACAATAGTTTTAGGTATTCCATGCAATCTCACTATTTCCTTGAAGAAAAGATTAGCAACATTATATGCATCATCAATTTTATGACATGGAATAAAATGTGCCATTTTAGAGAATCTATCTACTACCACAAAAATGGAATCTCTTCCTTTCTTAGTCCTAGGTAGTCCAACAATGAAATCCATACTTATGTCCTCCCAAGGGCGATTAGGCGTTGGTAAGGGTATACAACCCATGGGGTTGTACCCTAGCTTTAGCCTTAAGACATTCAATGCACCTTTTCAGCATGTGTTCTACATCTCTTAACATATGAGGCCAATAAAAGTGAGTTTGCAACATGTGATAAGTTTTGTCCCTCCCAAAATGCCCCATTAAACCTCCTTTATGGGCTTCTTCAACTAATAGGATCCTAAGGGAACATCTAGGTATGCAAATCTTATCCACTTTAAACAAGAAACCTTCAAACACAAAGTACTTATCATAAGGGCCTTGAGTAGTGCATCTATGAAATATCTACCCAAATTCAGCATCATCCACATATAATCTTTAATGTAAGTAAAACCTAACATCCTAGAATCCAAGGTGGTGATTAAGGTGTATCTCCTAGACAATGCATCCGCTACGACATTATCCTTTCCTTTCTCATACTTGATAATGTAAGGAAAGGTTTCGATGAATTCCATCCACCTACCATGCCGCCTATCTAGCTTATCTTGGCTCCTAAAGTGTCTAAGTGAATCATGATCAGTTTTCAAAACAAACTCTTGAGGCCAAAGGTAATGTTGCCATGTTTTGAGTACTCTAAACAAGGCATACAATTCTTTGTCATAAGTGGAGTAGTTTAAGCATGCACCCTTCAATTTTTCACTAAAGAAAGCTAGAGGCTTACCTTCTTGCAGAAGGACGCCGCCAATACCAATACCGGATGCGTCGCATTCATCCTCAAAGGGTTAAGTGAAGTCCGGTAGAGCGAGTAGGGGTGCATGGGTGAGGCGTCTCTTGAGCTCTTCAAAGGCTCTTTGCTGCGGTTCATTCCACTCAAAAGGAACCTTCTTTTTGGTCAAAGCCGTGAGTGGTGCTGCAATGGTGCTAAAATCTCTCACAAACCTTCTATAGAATGTAGCTAGGCCATGGAAACTCCTCACGTCACCAACCGACCTAGGAACGGGCCATTCATTGATTGCCTTCACCTTGTCCTCATCCACTTGGAAACCATTGGCACTTACTACAAAACCAAGAAAAATCACTCGGTTAGTATAGAAATCACATTTTTGAATATTAGCTTACAAGTATTCTATACGCAATGTAGCAAGCACATCTCTCAAATGATTTTCATGCTCCTTTAAAGTCTTACTATAGATAAGAATGTCATCAAAGTAGACTACAACAAATAAACCAATATAAGGTTTCAAAATATGATTCATTAATCTCATGAAAGTACTAGGAGCGTTAGTTAAGCCAAAAGGCATTACTAGCCACTCATAGAGTCCAAATTTGGTTTTAAAAGCTGTTTTCCATTCATCCCCTTCCCTTATTCTAATTTGATGGTAGCCACTCCTAAGGTCAATCTTAGTGAAAATTGTAGCTCCATGTAACTCATCAAGCATATCATCTAAACGGGGAATCGGGTGTCTATACTTGATAGTAATGTTATTGATTGCTCTACAATCAATACACATTCTCCAAGTATTATCCTTCTTGGGTACTAGCAGGACGGGAATGACACAAGGACTAAGGCTTTCCCGAACATACCCCTTATCTAGCAAGGCTTGAACTTGGTTCTGAATTTCCTGGGCTTCCGTAGGGTTCATCCTATAGGCGGGTCTATTGGGAAGAGTGGCTCCGGGTATTAAATCTATTTGGTGTTCAATGCCCCTAATGGGCGGCAAGCCGGCTGGAATCTCCTCAGGAAAAACGTCCCTAAACTCGTCTAACAGCCCCTGAATAGCAGCACTAGGAAGTGGAATCGTAGGGTCATGAGGCACATTTACTAGAGATTTACACAAACTCATCATTAGCACATCAATAGAAGCATAGTTAGTGACATATTCATTCCTAGACTCAAGATAGCTACTTGTTGGTTGTACTAACAATGTTTGATGGGTTTTGTTCTCTTTACTCTTAGGCCGTGTGATCTTAGGCTGTGGAGGGGTTCCTTGCTCTACCCTCTTGGTCTCATAGTACTCGGCTATTTGTAAAGGTGTCATAGGTTTAAGTGTTAAAGTTTTACCTTTATACTCAAAGCTATATTTGTTAGAAAACCCATCATGAACAACTTTCCTATCATATTGCCATGGACGGCCAAGCACCAAGTGACAAGCATTCATAGGCACAACATCACATGTAATAACATCCTCATATGATCCTAATGTTATATTGACCTTAGTTTGCTTATTGACCTTAAGTTCTCCACACTCATTCATCCAATGTAGTTTATATGGCCTAGGGTGATAAAATGTAAGAAGTTGTAATTTGTTTACCATTTCAGTGCTAGCTATGTTGCAACAACTTCCTCCATCAATTATCACATTACACACTTTGCCTTTAATACTACACCTAGTATGAAACAGATTTTCACGTTGGTTATCCTCACAAGGTGCTAGTTGGACATGCAAAGTTCTCCTAGCTATCAAAGATTCACCTTGTTCATACTCAATGCAATCATCATGCTCATTTTGTTCATTGTCATCAATTAATGTATTCTCATCATCTAATTCCACATCATCCTCACTCTCATATTCTCCTAGATGGTTTATGATCAAAGTGCGTCTATTAGGACATTCTCTACTCATATGGCCTCTACCTTGGCATTTAAAACACACAATGTCCCTAGTTCTAGAGTTAGATATAGGAGTACTCCCTCGATGATCACTTGAAGGCTCATTCAAGGATCGTGGTGTAGTGGACGGTGTAGAAGACCTTCTTTGCCCTTCTTGGCCCATAGGTGCCGATTTTCTCTCTTCCTTCCGGCCTCCTTGCTCCTTGCTGTTGTTAGGCAGCAGCCGGCTCCCTTGTGCTTTCCAAGCGTTGGGCGTTCCATGGGGTGGTTTGTATTCCCGGTTTCGCACCTTAGTCTTCCTTTCCACCTTGATGGCCAAGTGTAGTAATTGCTTCATGGTGCTGTATGGATACATATCAACCTCATTAGCCAAATTAGAATTCACAATACGAAGGTACCTTGCCATAGTGTTTTCTTCATCTTCTAGAACGTTGGCCTTCACCATAGCAACTTGCATACTCGTATAAGTTTCCTCAGCGCTAAGAGAGCCTTGTCTCAAATTTTCCAGCCGTTGTCGAAGCTCTCGGGTATAGTGAGGTGGGACGAACCTAGCCCTCATTAGTGCCTTCATATGCTCCCATGTGGTGATTTGAGGATCCAATGTTCGAACTCTTTCTTTGACTACGTGATCCCACCATACCAAAGCATAGCCTTGGAACTCGAGAGCGGCTTGCTGAACCTTCCTAGGCTCGCTAAAGTTGTGACACAACCAGATTTGCTCAACTTTAGTTTCCCACTCCGTGTAGACGTCGGGATCACAATTTCCTTCAAAGACGGGAGTTTTGATTTTGACTTTTCCGAGTCCATCTTGCTCCTGGTAGGGCCGAAAGTTATCTCGTCCTAGCCTTGGCTGCTGGAATGGCCGATTGTAACCCTCCCATGTGTGGTCCTCAAAATGAGCTTCATTCCGTCGCTGAAAGTTATCAACAAAGGGTGGCATGTTAGAAGCATTAGGGGGTTCGTTGGAATGTAAATTACCTTGATCCGGATGATCCGGCTCTCTAGTAACACGTGAAGGACCGCCAAACTCATAGTTGGTTCTCAAAGGTGGTGTCCCGGCTGGTGGTGTTCGTGCTTCCATAGACTCCACTCGTTTGGATAGGTTAGCTACGGAATCGGATAATTGTTTCAATAGACTGATCATCTCAGGCGTGACGGTCTCGCTACTCGACTTGCTGGGACTTAGGGACCTGGACATGCTCAAGTAACAAACAAAGAACCGGTTAGGTTAGAAAAGCAAAGATCTCACTTGTGTATCGCTCACACTCTCGTTGGTATTGCCTAGCTGGTGGCTTGAGTTGTAAGGATCCAACACCTTACGATCGCGATTTCCGAACCTTCTTAGCAACCCTTTGGAACTAGAACTGCTGAAACTGAATGTTAGTGTCGGAGATGGATCAAGACACCCCTAATTGGAGTATTGACCGTTGGGTTGGTGTAGGTACGGTGAATGTGTTTAGAATGACGTTTTGAGCTGTTTGAAAGAGTTTACTTGTGCTTGATGTAGATTAATAAGGCCAGCCGTTTTTTGTATGTGTTTTTTTTTTGAAAGATCTCTTAGACTTTGTCAAAGATTTGAGGGAGAGAAGGTAACCGAAACTGATTTGCAACGAGAATTGTAGGAGAGCAGGTTACCGAATTGGTATTCAACGTTTGAGCTCTTTTTGCTTTTGTTGTGTTTTGTGTTTACTTCTCCTCAAGATGTTGTCCGGCTTTTGAATTTGCACACTTCAAGCACAAGTTAGATCTCAATTGGATAAGCAATAAGGTTAACAAGAAGAAAGGAGTGATCAATTGTACCAACTGAGCTCTGATACCAACTGATACGGGATGATCCGTGATTGAGTCGATCTAGGCACAATGATCTCGAATCCGGCTGAATGAAACGAATTCAGAATACGGAATGAAACGAAGATGGTGAATGGCGCAGGAGAGTGAGAGAAGAAAAAAAGAGAGTCAACGAAGGAACCAAGGATGAAGAGCCAAAACCCCAATCGTGAATGCCCTAGACCCGTCTCCAATACAACTTTACACTAGCTCCGGCTGGACTAGCACAAAGAGGGACTCGTGAAGGCTCGAAGCACCAATCCGAAGGCGGTTGACACAAACAAGCTCAGCCAAGCAACAACAGCAATGCCAACCAAAAACTCTCTTGTTCTTTGATTGATTTTGTGAAATGATTACAAATGTAATTCTAAGCAATGGAAAATAACGTAACTAATCTGCAGCTAAAGAGGCTATCTATATAGACTCTTTTATCTAGACAAAATAAATAAAAGAAAATTAAAACATTAGTAGGAAGGTGGTAATAAGAGAGCTTCCTCTAATGTAGCTAACAACCTAACAAACAACTAATTCAGCTTAAAAATAGGCTGACTTATTCAAACTAATCCTAGGAGTGTGCTGAGTGTGCTGGACGTTTTTTAAGAGCAGATTGGGCTATCCGAATGGGCTGAATTGTTCAACAGATCCATGAGTGATTTGGCTGTGTTTTAAGAGCCCAAATGATGATCCGAATGAGCTGACTTGTTACTCTCTTGGGCCTCCTGGAACGTGATCAGCTTGCTATCCTCTTGGGCTGCATTGGACATGAGCAACAGCCTACCCTCTTGGACTGCCTTGGACGTGTTTGCTTGCCTCCCCTCTTGGGCTGCTTTGGACGTGATCAACAGCTCCTTCTCTTGGACTGCTTTGGACGTAATCAACAGCTTCTCCTCTTGGGCTGCATTAGACGTGAACAACAGCCTCCCCTCTTGGCTTCTTTGGACGTGATCAACAGCCTCCTCTTGGACTGCTTTGTACGTGAGCAACATCTCCTCCCTTTGCTTGCTTACTCTTGCATTCATCAAAAGATTAACACATGAGGTATGGCAATTAATTGGTTCACGCATTGTGCCAAGCAATAGCACTTCCCTTGACGTAGCTTCTTGGATCTCCTTAGCTCTTGCTCTAGTAATGTGACCTTGATAGCTTCCATGTCATGGTCCTACATCACATCCCCTAGCTACCACCGTGAGCAACAACAAGGGGGCAACGGAGCTCCACCGACGAGTTCCTTGGCAACTCCCATGTCCTTGTCCGCAAACATGCCGAGCCCTAGTCTTCACCCCCCTACGAATTCACTTGTTGCTACCACCCGGGAGAAGTATGGTACAGATTCTAATTTTACTCTCCCTTATTATGGTTCTACTCCTACTAGTATGCCCTTTCGAACTAACCATGCAGATTATCTACCGGAAAGGGAACCTGCAAGACTAGCTCAACATGATAACCCTAGGTACCAAGAACCATTGATGCCGCCCCGGATATTCAACAAAGGCCGAGGAGGCGGTGGGCGTGGCTTAGGAGGGAGAGGTGCCTATGTGAACAACCGAGGAGCCGGCTACTATGAGGAGGAGTATACCCCTGCACATGAGCAAAGGGCACATGGCATTAAGCTTGAGGTACACTCTTTCGGTCTTAATTGTGATCCCGAGGTGTATCTTGATTGGGAGCCAAAAACTGATCAAATTTTTCTGTATTATAACTACTCGGAAGGTCAACGAGTAGCTATAGCTACCATCAAGTTTGAGGGCATTGCATACCAGTGGTGGCTTGGGGAAAAGGAAGAACGTGATTATCACAGCCATCCCCAAATCATGACTTGGCAAGGCCTCAAACAAGCACTAAAGGACAGATTTGTACCTAATGATTATGCCGAGCGCATTCATGAGAGGTTAGAACAACTAGAGCAAGGAAGTAAGAGCCTGGATGAATTCTATACCGAGCTAAGGACGTTGGTCTTTAGGGCTGGTCTTAGGGTTCCCGAAGGGTACCTTATTTCTAAGTTCATTAGTCGTCTCAACCCCGAGCTCAAAGCTATAGTGAGCAAGCAACACTTCCTTAGTGGTACACCTTTGGAAGAAGTACTTCATTATACTAATCGTATGTATAAAGCACTTCCTTCAAGGCGGCCATTAGCCTCTAGCTCACGACCTTGGCAAAGCTCCAAAGGTGTCTTACCCACACCAAGGCTCCTAGAACCGACTAGGGGAGGGGACTCCACGACCCACCCTAGGCGAGATGTCCCTAGTACGGTACCAACCCAACGCAAGGAGGGTGAACACCGAACCAGTGATATCAAGTGTTATAAGTGTCTTGGGAGAGGGCATATTGCCAAGGATTGTCCCTCAAAGAAGCAGGTTCTGCTTAACACTCTAGGGGACTATGTATCCGAGGATGAGTGTGAGGAAGAACTTGTTGAGAATGAGGAGGAAGTGGAGGAGCTCCACGTGGTTGCTGCCCAAGGAGATTGTTTTGTGGCTAAGAAGGTATTGTTTGCCTCGGAAGGCCCGGTTGTGCCTAGTCAACGAGAGACTATATTTCATACTAAGTGCACAATTAAGGGAAAGGTGTGTAGTATGATCATTGATGGGGGGTCATGTTGCAACATCATCGACCAAGAAGTAGTATCTAGGTTTAACCTGCGTACTACTTCTCACCCACAACCCTACACCCTTTGTTGGTTAAACTCCGACACCCCTCTTAAGGTCAAGGACCAAGCCATAATTCAGTTTGCTATAGGTGGCTATGAGGACGAGTTCTTGTGTGACGTCCTACCCATGACCGCTTGCCACCTTCTCTTGGGAATACCGTGGCAATTTGATCGTGGCGTCATACACCAAGGGGTAAGTAATGAGTATTCCTTTCATTTGAAGGGGAAACATATTACTCTTCATCCTTTGGCCCCTCATGAAATCATGGCTGACCATGTAGCAAGGGAGCAACGACGTGCTCAACAAAAAGCCGAGCTAGCTAAGGGCAAAAAGATGGCAATTGGGGGCAAAGGGGGTGCCTCCAATCACCTTTTGCTAGCCAAGCCTAGGGAAGTTTCTCAAGCTATCAAACAAGGAAAGCCGTGTCTTTTGCTTATACCAAAGGACATGTTACTTGCCTTGAGTGATCTTGAGGAACTACCTCAGCCCATAGCACGTCTCATGATGGAGTTTCAAGAACTCTTTCAAGAAGATGTGCTGAGTGGTTTGCCACTGGTAAGAGGTATTGAGCATCAAATTGACTTTATACCGGGGGCAACACTATCAAACCGGGCTGCCTATAGGACTAACCCGGCGGAAACAAAAGAGCTCCAAAGTCAAGTGCAAGACTTGCTAAACAAGGGCTATGTTCGAGAGAGCCTTAGTCCTTGTGCAGTCCCGGTCATTCTAGTACCAAAGAAGGATGGTACTTGGAGGATGTGTGTTGATTGTCGAGCAGTCAATAACATAACCATCAAGTATCGTCATCCCATCCCAAGACTAGATGACATGCTTGACGAGTTGCATGGGGCAAGTACATTCTCTAAAGTGGACCTTAAGAGTGGTTACCATCAAATTCGTATGAAAGAGGGCGACAAATGGAAAACAGCCTTTAAGACCAAATATGGTTTGTACGAATGGTTGGTAATGTCCTTTGGTCTTACTAATGCCCCTAGCACCTTCATGAGGCTTATGAACCACGTCCTAAGGTCATTCCTTGGTAAGTTTGTGGTTGTATACTTTGATGACATCCTAGTATATAGCCACAATCTTCAAGAGCATATAGGTCACCTTAGGCAGGTTTTTGAGGTCTTGAGAAGGGAGAAGTTGTATGCCAACTTCAAGAAGTGCCACTTCCATTCGGATCATGTGGTATTCTTTGGATTTGTGGTGTGCAAAGACGGACTCCGAGTTGATGAGGAGAAGGTTAAAGCCATTTCCGAGTGGCCCACGCCTACCTCAATGACTCAAATCCGGAGTTTCCTAGGCCTAGCTGGCTTTTACCGTCGTTTCGTGAGAGACTTTAGTACTATTGCTGCTCCTCTCACGGAATTGACCAAGAAAGGTGTGGCCTTCGTATGGGGGCCAAGGCAAGAGGCGGCTTTTGCTAGCTTGAGGGCCAAACTCACTCAAGCACCACTTTTATCTCTACCAAACTTTGATAAAACTTTTGAGATAGAATGTGATGCTTCGGGGATAGGCCTTGGGGGTGTCCTTATGCAGGAAGGCAAACCCATTGCCTATTTTTGGTGAGAAACTTGGAGGGGCTGAATTGAATTACCCCACGTATGACAAGGAACTTTTGGCATTGGTACGTGTTCTCAAGGTTTGGCAACACTACCTATTGCCCCTATGTGATCAAACACAAAAAGGGAAAGGACAATCTAGTGGCGGATGCCCTCTCTAGACGTGCCTCCTAGCTCGAAAGTGGACCTCGGCTGTGGCGTGGCTGTGGGTGTTGGCCGAGACTCCAACATGCCAATCCGGTCGGTCAATTTTGCCACCGAATCCATTATTTGCTTCAACATAGCAAATGTCTCCGGGTGCATTGGCTCGCTGCTTTGGGACTTGCTTGGACTATTAGACCTAGACATGATCAAAAAAACACACAAAACAAGCAAACTAGTTGAATTAGATAAAACAGAAAATTCTCACAAGTGTTTACTCTCACTCTCACACTCAAGTTGTGTTGATCACAAGCAATTTGATGCAATTGACTTGGATGGATTAAAACTCCTTCTAAGATCAATGCCTTAGCTCAACTAGCACACTCCTTGACTTGAAAAAGGGTGATACACGGCTGCTTGAAGATTCACAACAGAAAACGTCAAGATAGACACTAAGAAGCTGAAATAAGACTCAAGACTCAACTAGTATGGCTTGCAAGCAATGTTAACTAGCTAAATCACACAAAATACTCAAAAAAGAAACAAGACTCAAAGATAGATGCAAAAGGCTGATATGGACTCGAAAAGATGGTAAACTCAAGATATGATAGAATTAGAGTAAAACAAGGAAGATAGACACACAAGAGACTAAGAAGAGAGCTTCACTTACCTTGTCCTTATGCAATGGAGAGAGATATGGCCGGCTGTGGTGTTTAACACTGGCTTTTGGGTAATGGTGATGGATAAGAAATGAGGTAGGTAACTCTTGTTTGTAGTCTCAATGATCCTTTCACAATCAGATTGCAGAAACACTTGTTTTTTTAGCTTCTACACAACTTAGGTTAGTATAGAATATGATATGAAATGTATGATATGTAGGATGATGAAAATATATGAGAAAATATTTCTTTTTCTTTGTTTTTCTTTTGTGTTCCTTGGCTGACGTTTTGTGGAAGAAAATAGGAGAGAGGAATGAAATTAAAAATTGAGAAGAAATAAGAAATAACTAACTAGAAGTAGTCTCTTGTTGTTGCTATAAAAAAAGGAGCTTTTGTGGCCTCTCTCTCTTACTTGCAACGACTGATTTGTTTTGGAGAGTGGTCCCCCTTCTTTCTTTTTTTTTGAACGGTTATTTTCCAAGAGGATGCAGCTGGACGTTTTGGATGAACAATGGCTGATGAAGGTGATGTAGAATGGCTGAAAAACGGCGGTGTTGGCTTGGCTTTCTCTCTTCTCCAATAAACACAAGAAACAAAGCAAATTAGACTCAAATAGACTCTTAAGATGAAGCAAATAACTCAAACAAAAAAAGACTCAAAGAAGATACTCAAACCGTCAATGGTGATGGCTGATTCCGGACTCACAATCAACTAGCTCTGATACCACTTTGATGCGGGTTGTGGCCGCGAATGACTAGATCTAGATTGGGAATCCTTGAAACCAACAATGACGTTTTTCCTTGACCAATGGAACAAAATTCAAATTGTTAGAACAAGAAAATGACGATGGAAAGATGGAAGAAAAGAGAATGAAAGGGGACGTAGGATGTATGGTAGAAGTAGATCCAAAAGAACCAAAAGACTCCCTTACAAGAACCTTGATTAGATTGATCAAAACCCAAGCAAGATGATGCCTTCAACCCTTTCTTCTATAACCTTACACAAGCCTTCAATGGAGACAAGCACGAGGAGGGACTAGTATTGACTAGTAGCACCAATCTCTAAAGAGATTAACACACACAAGAACAATCTAGCAGGGATTCACAACAATTCAATCAACTGGCTCACTTTATTGATTGAATTTTCTGAATGGAAACAAAAGCTCTCAAAGAGATGGTTTATCAATTGGCTAAAAATCTATCTAATCAGGAAAGAAGCTAAGGGGGGCTTTTTATATGCCTAGAAAGCCTCCTATCTAAAAAAGGAAAAACATTTGTCAAAAAGACAATAAAACAAATTAAACAAATAAAAATAACCCTTAAAATGTTTTGAACCTAAAGGTTATAAAAAGTCTTTCATTTTATACCAAAAGATGATATAAAATACAAAAGAAGCTCCAAAAGCCTCAATCTTCCATTTCTTGCAATTCCGGAACAAGTGTCTCTTCTTTGCTCTTGCATGGCTCCAAATCACGTGTGCATGGTCTCCCTTCCACGTCCAAGTCATCGGGAATCGCAATTAACATGACTAAGGAAGCCTCAGTCAGCAATGGATCATCAATGGTTTCCTTAGGAGCTAAGGATACCAACAAGTTGGACACCTCCTTTTGAATTGCTCTTGCCCTTGATCTAGTGATTGGCCCTTGCATTGTAGGACTAGTAGGGGTTGTTGGTGATGGTCCCTCATCAGACTCAATCTTTGCCGGATCAACCTTGATCCCTTCAGCGAAAACTATGTGACCAAGGAAGGCCACCTCAGGCATCCAGAACTCGCACTTAGAGAGCTTAACGTACAACTCTCTATCTTGCAGAACTCGTGGCCCCGTCCTCAAATGTCCTACGTGCTCCTCTTTGCTCCGAGAGTACACCAGGATTTTATTTATTAAGACAACCACAAACTGATCTAGGAAGTCGATGAAGATGTCGTTCATCAACTCCATGAAGATGGCGGGCGCATTCGTGAACCCAATGGCATCACTACAAACTCATAGTGGTCATACTTAGTATGAATTGCCATCTTAGACACATCCTTCTCTCTCACCCTCAACTAGTGATATCCAAACCTCTGATCTATCCGCTAGAACACAATAGCTCCCTACAACTGATCTAACAAGTCGTCAATGCGGGGAAACGTGTACTTGCTCTTGATGGTCACCTTGTTCAACTCTTGATAGTCGATGCACAGCCTCATCGATTCATCCTTCTTCCTCACAAAAAGTACTGGTGAACCCCATGGGGAAACGCTAGGGCGAATAAAGTCCTTCTCTTTTAACTCCTCGAGCAGCTTCTTCAACTCTAGTAACTCGATAGGCACCATACGGTATGGTGCCTTTGAGATCGGTGTTGTCCAGGGCTCTAACTCGATACTGAAATCTACGCTCCTTTGTGGCGGTAACTGGATTGCTCATAAAATACATCGATAAACTCGTACACAATGGGGATCTCCTCCAATGGCAGACTTTCACCCTCCTTCTTGGCATACACCAGAAGGCCTCACAACCTTGACAGATCAGTCTCGCAGCTCGAACAACACTAATGAGTGCACCGGTCATTCCGAGGTCCTAACCTCGGAATACCTCTTCATGTCCTGACTCGGTAGTGACCGTCACGGTCCTCTTACCGATGTCGAGAACTATACCATGCCGGTCCATCCAATCCATCCGCAAAATAATTTCTTCAAGTACTAAGTACATCACGAAGAAATCCACTAACAAGTCACGATTTTCCAAACGAATGGGAAAATCGTGAATCTCCTGGGTACCTCTAACCTTACCCCCATCGGGTTAACCGTATAAAAAAGGGTCTCCCCTCTACTGTATCTAAGGCTAGTCTCTTAACACAAGCATCAGAAATAAATGAGTGTATAACACCTGTATCAAAAAGCACTCTAACAAGTAAACCATTAATGTGAATGGTACTTGTAGTGGCTGGCATTGTTGGCTCCTCAACGCTCCTTGGCTCAAAAACTCGGGCATGTGCTCCTCTCGTATCAATGGTTCTAGCTCCACGTCCTCTGCCACTACTTGGTCCTGGCGCGGAACCTTGAGTAGAAGGATAATCTAGGACCTGTTGTTGCGGTCCCTAAGTTGTAGTTTATGTCAACCTCCTGCTACACTAGCAAGGTAAGAACCCTACCATAAAGAATCCTTGCCCTAACGATAGAAAGTGGCTCGATAACTTTTCTTGCCACAAGTGAAGCAAGTCACTTGTGACCTCGGGCACTCAGGTTGTATGTGTCCATAACATCCACAGTTAAAACACCATTGTCCCCTCTCAGAAGTTTGTGTTGACGATGGGTAACTCGGGAGTCCCTATATCGAGCTCCGCCCATAACCTTATGCTCCAACACCAGCACTAGCATGCCCCGTCCTTTGTCTCTTCTCAGACCCTTCAGATTGAGCAGCCCTCCTGTGGCCTGGTCGATCTCTCTCATATGCTGAGACTCGATCCTGATAGTCTATTAGAGAGTCACATCCAAAACCCACCAGATATGCACGGGTACCCTCCCTCAGTTTGCGGGAGAACAAATACACATGTTGGTCCTCTAGAGGTACAACTGGATCCAATAGTGCTAACTCCTCCTAGAACTTCCTGATCGCCTCGGATACAGGAACATCCTCATAACCAGTCTCCACAAAATCTTGCAGCTTCTCCCTCCTCAATGCGGCAGGGTAGAAACGCTCCCGGATGAGACTCCTCATCTAATCATATCATGTGACCTGACTACAGATGGTCCTCCACCAATATTGTGTCAGGTCTCTAAACAAAGCTTGCAGTATCTCCACTCTCTTGTCCTTTGGGCATCGAATCGACTCCAGTGTTGTATCCACATGCCCCATCCAATACTCTACCTCTAATCCCACCTTTCCATCGAAAGGGGGTACTTCCATCTAGTGAAACGTCTTCAACCAGGAATATGGTCTTGGTGCCCTTGTCTCCTCCGGAGCCTTGGCAACCTCAACTCGTTGTGCCAGTGCAACTGGCACCTATGTCTCTTCTTGCGATACATCAGCTGATCTCCTAGGTGCCGGTGGTTTTGGGGCACGTCTACTTGCCCTAGTTGCCTCCTCCACCTAGTGAACATATTCTTTGAAGAACCTTCCATTGAGACACGGTTTGTCTCATCTAGTTGTACTTCGTAGGCTCCTGGTTTAGCTGCAATCCTATTCCCAGCCTCGAGAACTACACTCTCAACAACCTCCTCGTCTTTAACTTCCTCCTTTGGGGGATCAACAATGGGGATTTGACCTCGACCTCTCGCTACTGAAGGTCTACCAGCTCGTTCACGTCCTAGGACTACAAGAGGAAGAGGTGCTTTGCCTCTATCTCGTCCTATAATTGATATCACTCTAGTACGAGCTATAACACCCCAAATCCGTAGGATTCGAGGCACTATGGGCTAGGATCTCACAATGGATCCTAGTTGTAGTCTGACAACAAGTTCACTAGATCTTACAACAAGGCACAAATAAATATAAAACCAAATCCATAAAACGATAAAGTCATATCTCAAAATACATACAACCACAACCTAGTACAAAACGGCAACAACATAAACATGTATACATCCACATCCCAAGGACCCATACAAGTCCTAATGTAAGGAAGTCCTCGGCTGATCACCCAACTGGATTACTCTATAGTCTTCCTATCCTGCAAAACATCTACAACATGGTATAAAATCGTTAGCTAATAGATTAGTAATAAGAATAAAAATAATAGCACATACATTCCCATAACACCTCATATCATGCAGCGCTTACAACACATCATCCTTTTATTATCTTCATTACGTTATAACGGTACTAATTATATTCTTTGTGATACGAGGAGTAGAACTACCTCGTTTTTGTCCCCTTTCACCACACAAGTTTGGAATTGGTGTCAATCATCACTACCAGGTGGATTGGTAGTAGGGAACCCCCTAACTGTCCCATTTTGAGCTAGACAAGTTATCACCGTCCGTTATCATACACTTGGGCTAATTAAAAACAACTATGGTCGTCCTAGTCCGGTTGGGTTATCAATGCGACATTCATATGTACATACACCACTATCACGATCACTCAAATCCATAAACGTCAGCTAAATAAGTCAAAGGTCTTACTTGTCACCCGGTAGTCCTATACAACCATGGTCACAATTTCCCCTCGAGGAAACGACCAGTGCCTACATCAGCAAGGCACACGACATCAAACACTATCAAAGGCTAGGAGATTCCACCTCCTAGAGTCCAAGATCATACATGATCATAACCATAAACTAAACCTCGATAACTCATCAAAATTCACAAATACCTAAGTTATTCCTCAACATACACATCATCAAACTCAACATATACAACACCACAAAGCCTCACTCTCAAGCTAAATCCAAAAAGGCGCAGGAGCGGTGACAAACCGCGACCGTGGTGGCTCACATCCGCAGGGGCGGTGACACACTTCAGCCGTGGGGGCGGCTATACAAAGGGAAATTTATGGCTTCTCCTTCGGTCTCTCACTCGATCTCTTCTCTTTTTTAGATGCCAAAGGCAACCAGCAACATATACATATATATACATCATCAAATGTCCAGGAAGTCGTACACAAGATCAATTTTGTGGGAATCAAAGCTAAGGAAGAAGAAGAGGTAAGAAGGAATAAAGAAAGAAGAGGAAGAACTCACCACTGCAAGCTCAGGAGAAGGAAGAACCCTCACAACTAATCATCCACATGAACAACACACAACAACATCATCACTTGGACTCAGCCATCAAAACATACACATTCCAAGCTTGGAAGGGTGCAAGCTTAAATGAAATACGAAGCAAAGTAAGTCCTACACCTACTCGAAGGAAGGGTGCAAGCTTAAATGAAATACGAAGAACGATTCTCACATGTTGTAATGTCCTAGAAGGTAAAGAAGAGGAGATCGAATTATTAAGAGGCATGATTCGCCCTATAGTTTGAACGCTTATGGCAACCCTCGAGGAGTGTGAAATAAGTTACAAGCTCTAGGATGTGCGGGTCATTACCGGAATTGTGGAGAGATTCTCCAAAGTAATACCATCAATGGCTAACCTACGATGGAAGACAAAGAAGTTGTGGAATTGGACAAGGGTCAAAAGAGTTGATAAGAGTTAATAAAAGAGATTCGTTGGTGCAACTGTTTTGAAATTACCTCGAGTTATGATGGGTTTGGAGTGCACAAGAGACTCTCCAAGACAAGGCCTTGGTTGGGAATTGAGGAACGATGTATAAGTAATGGCGCATACGTGTCTCGCTAAAAGATGTAAGGGGGAAGGTACACCCTTCATCACTTAGAACTTGCAGCAAGAATTGAGAGTGTAACATCGAAGTTTGGTTGGACAAGAACCAAAGCCAACGGCATAAATGGAAAGCCCAATCTTCTTTGATTAAGGAAAGCGAAGGAGGACCACAATGAAAGTGTTGTATTGAGAAGGATGGAGCACGAAGTTGAGTTTCCGATATATCACCCCTTTTTGAGATCTTTGCGCGAGTTGGGGAAGTGGCTTACATTTGGCGTTGCAAACCAATGTTTCATGCATATCAATCGGGAGAGTTCATACCCGACCTGAGACACATCGTTAACCACAAGGACCTAGTGATCGAGCCGGATCATACTTTGCGGAGTATCCGAGAGCAGTTTCGGAGCATAGTACGAGACGCCTTCAGTCGAAGGAGATATTGATGTTGAGAGTATAGTGGTCGAGACGAGGAGCCGATGAGACTATGTAGGATACCGAGGATAGTATCCGGAGGAACTATCCCGAGTTGTACGCAGGTTTAGCGACACCTATAGGATCGTCGGGTTAGTCCTGATACCTTCCATTGGTTGTGCTTATGTGTTCTATGACATGATGTGTTATGTGAGTTTGTATGAATTTGCATGCACCTTGCGAGGTCTTGTTGTGATTGCGTGAGTACCTTTGGATTAAAGGGCCGATATTTGACGTTATGTGTTCCGTGCGGTTTTCAAAACGTGCTTGATCGTGAGTTTTACATTTAGCAAGTTTTGGCACGAAACTTGTTGTTAGGGGATTAGTTGTAACGTCCGGAAGTTTAATTCTGGTAAGTGAGTGAGTTTTCGACCTTCCCGCAGGTGCGGCTCAGTTTTCCCGCAAGCACGAGATGCTGAGTAACAGGATTTTATTCCAAATCTTGTTCCGACCCCTCGTTCTTCCACCTTGCTTTGGACCTCTCATTTCTAGCACAAGGGACAAGAGGTCAACTGACCCCTTGTTTCCCTCCCGCTTTGTGCAGCCTTGTGTCCCTTTCCTCTCATTCACTTCACATTACTCTCTTCTCTCCACTCTTCCTCTTTCTGCTCTTTTCTCTTCCTTCTCCTTGGAGTTCTTGGTTTGTGGACTGCAATGGAGGAGACTTAGTTCCGGTTTGGTAAGCTTCTTCTTCTCCCTCCCTTCTTATTCCTTGTTGTTTAACTCCTCCTCTCCTTTATCTATTGCCATGGATGAAGCTCTTGAGGAAGTTTTCTTTGATTCCTTTGCATGCATGTGTTCTTAGAACGATTAGGTCGTGGAGAAGAGTTTAGATTTAGTGGTCGGTGGTCGGAGAAGACCCATCAAGAAGAGGAGGCCTTTGGAGTTCAGGATCCACAGTCGAAGACGACCTTTTGTAGTTCGACCGCGGGGGCGGATCTTCAGAGCCGGAGGGGCGGACCAGGCCACCGCAAGGGCGGAACCAGACTGTCGTAGGGGTGGCACCAGAGCACCAGGCCACCGCAGGGGCGGCGTCAGGACCCGCGGGGCGGTGACAGTGTATCCGTTGTCGCGCTAGCTTGACTCCGCGGCTGCGTTTCTTCAACAATAGGCTCCTCTTCTCCCTTCCTCTTCGTTCCTTCCTAAGTTATGAGGTTGTGTCATGGTATTAGCATGCCTAGGATGGATCTAGGGTAGTTGTGAATGCCATCTAATGGTTGTGAACCTTGGAGCCCTTAAGGCTTGTTGTAGTTTGATGGATTCGAGTTTGATGAGAATGTTAGACCTCCTAGGCTAGGTTGCTCCTTCTTGGATGTGGTGTATGATCATGTGGGATAGTAGGCTGTTGAGAGATCTCCTCTTGCGTTGAGTGAGATGTGAGTATTATAGATTGTAGGATGCAGTCCTAGAATGATAGTCAAATGATCTTCGTAGATCATTTGTGTAGAAGTCTAAGACTTCTTGAGTTGAGCGAGTTGTTGATATGTATCTTCTTGTGAGTAGTTGAGGGCTTCTTCCAAAGGGAAGCGAGAGTGTTTTGAGAGTTAGCGTTGGGATGAGGTAAGTCTCCGAACTTACTTACCTCGTATTCTTTGTACTAGCTTCGATGCGTGCTTGGTGGTGTGTGTTTTAGTATTTTTTATGTTATAACAACAAAACTGGAATTAGGATGACCTTTACATTGTTTGGCCCAAGTGTATGATAACGGACGGTGACAACACTGCCTAGCTCTTGCGGAGAGCTAGGGGGTTCTCGGCGACTAGCTTGTGCAGATAGACGGTCAGATGCATCAATATCATTCTTTGATGGTGAGTAAGGACCGAGGCGAGATCACGGGTGATTCTCGTGCAACAAACCTAATTTGAATTAAAACGGGATATGACTTAATAATAAAAAGATAATAAACAAGACTTGTGTGTTTTGGAGCATGTTGCGTGTTTATGATTATTTATGTGTGTGTGTGCCATCACCTTGATTCTAATGCCTTCAATATTAGCTAACGGTTTTATACCGATGTTGTAGTTGCCTTGCAGGTTAGGAATGCGACCGAGAGATCCGGAAGAGTGGGCAGCCGGGGTTTCGTACATTTTAGGAGGGGTTTGGTTGGAATCGTGTTTGTGTATTGTATTTTGTATTTTGTATGCCGCGTGTATGGCATTTGGTCTTTGGAGTTGTATCTCGGCTGGAGTCTTTCGTTTGTATGCTTTCGGGTTGCATTACATTGCATAAAAATGTATTTTGATTTTGGACTTTATTTGTGTCTTGTTGCAAGATCCGGTGAAATTGTTGTCAGGCTAAGGGTCGGGACTCATTGTGAGGTCTCTACCCGTAGCATTCCGAGTCCCGCAAATTCAGGGTGTTACACTGTCGACAGTCTCGAGAACTACACTCTCAATGTTTTCCTCAACTATATCTTCCGCCTCCAGCGGATCAGCAATGGGGGCTCGACCCGAACCTCTCGCTACCAGAGGTCTACCAACTCGTCCATGACATAGGACTACCGAAGATAGAGGTGGTCTACCTCTTCCCCGTCCTACAACAAATGTTGCTCTAATCTGAGCCATCAACGATAATATCATAGCTACGTATAAGATCACGCTAATATATATATATATATATATATATATATATATATATATATATATATATAGGTAATATGCAAGTCAAAAACACACACGTAGTCTAGTATATATCTATATAGCTAAACTGTTGAGATTCACAAGAGTGATGACTTCCCGTACATTCTATCTCAAATCGACTGTAAACAAATTTCAAAAACCAAAAATCCTTTCGCAAACGCATACCCATTTCAGGTTTTTTTTATTTTATCTATTCGGCCTTTCAAGAAGATTGCAAGTGTCATTATTGTCAACCTAAGGCTCTGATACCATGTTTGTAACACCCCAAATCCATAGGACTCGAGTTCTATGGGGCTAGGATCTCACAATGGGTCATGACCCTTGCTTGACAACAAGTTCACTAGATCTTACAACAAGACACAAATAAATATAAAACAACCTTTATAAAGCAGAAATATCAAGTATCATAATACATACAAAACCCCATAGCCGAGTATGAAACAACATCATCGTATATATACACATCCCAAAAACCCATAACATCCTAGATGTACGGAAGCCCTTGGCTAATCACTCATCCAGATCACTCTGTAGTCCTATCCTGCAAAGCATCTACAAAATGGTATGAAATCGTTAGCTAAAAATTCATATATAAGATCATGCATAAGCACATACACACATCAAAATCATAATAAACACCAAGCATGTTATCACACATTTCCCGTTTAATTATCTTTATAGCATTATACACTCAGAACCATATTTATGGTTGTGACAGGAGAAGTATATCATTCTCGCCTCTAGGTACTATAGCCATTTGGAGTAGTTCAGACTACAGAGTGGTGCAGCACTGTCCCCTATATCAATTTTGGCCTGACCTCAAAGAACCTCTTAGACTTCCTCAAGAGAAATGAGAAAGGTTATCACCGCCCGCTTCAAGGGGGTCAATCATACGTCGATAATAATCAATATCGCATGCTATAAAGCACGTAACAATCATCACTCATGTATACATCCAATATAGGAATGCAATTAAGTAAGTCCTACGGACTTACCTGAATCCAGGTATCCTCAAATATAGATCAACTTCAAATTCTAGTAGGAATAATCACCACGCCTAATAAACAAGACATAAACATCAATCATTGTAAGACATGCTAGAAGACTCTATTTATTGACTCATATGTCTTCAAAGATCATAACTATCAATCCATAAACTCAACATCTCACAATTCCTCAAACCTCTCAAGGTATCATCCAATCAACATTCCTCAATCTCAAATCTAATCCTAATTTAATTAATTAACCTTTAATTAATTAATTAACTTTTACCAGAATAACGTTTTGCTTGCAAGCAGTTTTCGAACCCACCTGTCATCAGATCTCATCAAACAAACAATCCATAATCACCAGAATAATATAACGAACATAATGGAATTTCCAATCATCCATTTTGACAAGCCTAAGGTCAATTTAAGCCAAATCGCAATACGGAAAATGAATAAATTCATAACTTATTCGTTACTAACCCGATTGACGATCTGAAAGAAGATTCGGAATCACAACGACGCATGCTATGCTCGGACACTATCAAATTCACCGAAATTTGAGCGACGGAACCGGCATAGTACCATATATGCTTGACCAGTCCTTCAATTTCTCCGAATTACGAAAACTCGGTACCGATATGAAGAAAAGGAAGAGAGGAATCCAAAAACTCAAAACGGATTTGAAATCAGATTAGAAACGGAGAATAGAACTGAGTTAGAAGGTTGAGAGAAATGAGAGCTTTTACGAGTAAACTGAAAGGAAATGAATTAATAAACGGTTTTCCTCTATTTATAGAGAAGATGATAATTATGCTTTCACCGGTCCGATTGCGGTTTAAACCCCTTCTCCAAACTCCTCGGAATAGGAATAATAAATCTGAAATATTGTATGGATAATTATTTTGCAACTGTCTTGGAAAACGCGTATTCCTAAGCCATCTTTCTTAGCCACTAAGAAACGAAATAGCGACTCTTTTGGTCGTTATGTCTTTCCTTGTTATTTCATATCTATGACATGTCCGATATCCTAATCATTTCTCTCAACTGCATTTTAATTAATTGAAGATCTCAAATTCTCCAAATAATACCGGAGGGTAAAAAATTAATTACCTAGAGTAAAAAGTGAAAAATTCCCCATAAGTTTTAAATTATGCCAGGAACATGACGGTGGGACTCATACTCATCACTTACGCACTCTTCGCGAGTTATGTGTTATTTCCTACGGATGAATAAGTTACTCAACATTTATCGTCATTAATTAGGATTCGAAAATCCTAGCTCTTCAATAGTGACCTCGGCTATCTTGTCCTAAGACCCCATGTAGATCAGGTCGCAATCTCGGATTATCTATCTCTTCTTGAGGCTCCTTGTGGATCAGGTAGCGACCTCATCCCCAGATAACCCGTGCGGGACCTAATTGCGAGGTTTTATTGTTCTTATATGTGGGATAAGTGTATATAAATTACACTTACCAGTAGATAAGGTTTTATGTATTATCAATTTTATATCACTTTCCTTTTCATGCTTTCATCTCATCAATCCATACTTCTCATGCATGCATTATATTTCATATTCATCATTTAATATATATATTGGTTGTTCAGGTACGGTTCATAAATTCGGGTAGGGCTGTGCGGCTGAACGTAGAGCCGACACGTGTCCAAAATTTTTTTTTTCCTAGAAACGAATGAAAATGATTTTGAACTACCATGTTATAAATTCTACACTATTATCTTATAAACTTTGAACTATTCCTATATAATTCATGAACTATTACTTTTTAATATATTATATCAAATTATCTATAAATTAATCGTTTATATGTTATGAACTATTTAATTATAATTCATGAACTATCATTTTATAAGTTATGCACTATCCTTTATAAATTTTACACTATGAACTATTCTATTATAATTCATGAACTATCCTTTTATAAGTTATGAACTATCCCTTAATAAGTTTTGAACTATTACTTTCACTCCTTTATAAATTTTGCACTATGAACTATTCTATTATAATTCATGAACTATCCTTTTTATAAGTTATGAACTATCCCTTAATAAGTTTTGAGCTATTACTTTTACTCCTTTATAAATTTTGCATTATGAACTATTCTATTATAATTCATGAACTATTTTTATATAAGTTATGAATTATCCCTTAATAAGTTTTGAACTATTACTTTCAGTCCTTTATAAATTTTGTACTATGAACTATTCTATTATAATTCATGAACTATCCTTTTATAAGTTATAAACTATCCCTTAATAACTTTTGAACTATCATTTTCATTCGTTTCTGAAAAAAAAATTTGGGACACGTGTCAGCTCTATGTTAAGCCGCACGGCCCTACCAGAATAATGTGTCTTACCTTAACAGCACCCTATATGTATATATATACATATATATATATATATATATATATATATATATATATATATATATATATATATATATATATATATATATATTCTCACATTGCATGCTTCACATTCATATATAACATAACATCATTTTAAGCACACAATTCATTCACATAATCCACAAGACAAGCATGAAATCGTAATATCACACCACATCATAATAACCACATTCATCAACGTTCGCATGCATGCTTAAAGTTATTTGAATCATTTATCAAGACATATTACACGTAAATATTTATTTACTTGTTTAAAACTAATCTCATATTAAATACATAATATATATTAAGAAAGTGTAATTTATATACACTTACCCCACAAGTAAGAACAATAAAACCTCGCAAACCAACTATTGACTCCATTTTCCACTCGGAATATCCTCATTTCTCATACCTGGGCTCACAAAGCAACTAGTTAAATTCATTCCTTTGGATTTAATTAGCTTTTTAGCGTTTTGTCTATCTTAATTGATGAGGGACCATCCGAGCTAGCATCTCCGGAGTATGAGGGAGCTATCACACGTTCCCAAGCTAAGAAGATTGAGCATGAGACCGAGGGCTTACTGATTTTATTAGCTACAAGTGTTCATAACGAGGCTTGGCTCCTAAGTAAGCAAGAGAGCAACGACGCCAAAGCACAGGACTCGGCCAGCCCCGCACATGACGCCGCTGCTCCTCACCACGCCTTCAGCACCGTTCCATGCCTCTCATTGAGGAATGAGGCATTTTAAGGCCTGCTTAGTGATTGTGTGTTTTAAGTAGTCCATTGGGCTTAATTTCCAGATTTTATTATGTCTTTTGTTTAAAGAGATGAAACTATTTAAAGGCTCTTCTCTTTACTTTTTAGGCAGATTATTTTTGGTGAAAAACACTTATTTTCAGATTTCATCTTCAATCAAAGGCGAGTTTCGATTGAAGAGTTATTGTGATCAGATTTGGCTTAGTTATTTCGCGTGTGTCAATTGCTCTCGGATTCTTGGTGTTCGTGAGATTCCATAAGCATCCTCCTCGTGTTGTCGAAGTTCTAAGTCGACTGTGTGAGGTTGTAAGGGGCTGAGTTCGTTGCATCGTTCTTTGTGGTTCTTGATCCCGAGATCAAGAGTTTCCGCGTCGTTTGTGTCGGGTTCATCTACATCGTACTCTCCTTTAATTCCGTACCTTCATTTTCAGTTTAGCGTCTTCTTGTCCTTTTATTCGCAGGTCACACAACACATGAAACCCTAGCCGGTTGTTTGATCCGTTTTCTGCGTCTTTCCCTCCTTCCGTCGTCTAGATTGAGCCAACGTCGGGTCATCCCCGTATCAATTGGTATCAGAGCTCCAGTTGACGACGGATCAATCTTGTGTCTTCTTATCGTGTCAGTTTTGAATTTTTGGAGCTTTCTTCTTGTGTTCTTGAAACTGATTGTGCTTGACTTGTTGTGTTGAAGGTTGTGTTGGTTTGTGAGTATCCTAGGCCGGCCATCACCATCTCCTCGAACGTAACATACCCTACTGCCGCCATCCTTGTTTACGCACGCCTTGCCGCTGGTCATCACCCTTCTCGTATCAACGTCGAAGCCATCACCATTGCTGCCGGCTGTGCCCTACTAGGCTGTGCCCTAATCGGCTGTGCCCTAAATCGGTTGTGACTAAATCGGCTGCCATTGGACTTGTTCTTCTCCAACTCCATATTCTCACGTTCAAGCACTAGTAGAAGATATCTCTTGTTTCATTTTAATTTATTTTGTAATTATTGGCCGGATTTGTTGGTCAAGGAAGTTCCTACATTTTAGGTAACAAAAAGCATATCATTCAACAAAAAAAAAAGAAAAAGAAAGCTGATCATTCAAAAAAAAAGAAAAAAGAAGCTGATCATTCTAAAAAAAAGAGAAGTTTTGTTACATTTTATTTGATTTTGTGATCTTTAGTCTTGTATGTTATCTTGTGGCGCAAACTGCCTATTCACGTCTTTATCTCCCAGCCCTCTCGAGGCCTTCATCGAGACCATACACTCGGCTAACCATCAGCGCTCCATCGCCCTTAGCCCAGCTCCGCACCCTCATCGCTCGCACCCCTCATCGCCACTCTACCTCTCTCTCACCACGTTTTCCCTCTCACCTTGCTACCTCTAACCTAGCCTCGGGATTACTCCCACTCCAAGGCAGTCCGGAAGTGCAACAAGTAGGGCTTTAATCGGTGAGTCCTCTTCTTTTCTTCTCTTCATACATTCTGTTTGGTGATCTTCTTGAGTCTTTGTGATTCAATTTTGTCCATTCGTGAGTATTGTTGAGTTTGAGCAGATTTCGCATTGAACTGAATTGCATTGAGCCTAATCGATTTTTGGTTGTTTTGGATTCATAGACACCTTAAATCAAGTGGGGTTTTTGACTCATTCGAAGCGATCTATCAACAAGCCCGACTATCACAAGAGTGTGAGCAGAAAAAGGAGTGAAACACTTGAGAGGTGTTTTGATTTCTAACCTTAACATATTCAGTGTTTGTTTTCTTTGTGATAATGTCTACCCATAGCCGTGTTTCGACGATGAGCCCCGAGCCGACAGATCCGACAACATTCAGCTTGTTGAAGCAAATGAACGACAACATTGCCGCTTTGACCACTCGGATGAGGGCTCTAGAAGCTCGCCAGCCCTTAGCTTCAGCCTTTGAGCAAGGAGACCATTCACAGCAGCAACCGCAGCCCCAAGGTCCTTTGCCCAACCAACGAGCCGCATTTGAGGCCGCTACCATGGCGCAGCGAGGCAATACACCGCATGAGCTTTTGCAGCCGCCTCTTCAAGGCCACCCGGGTCACCGATATGGGTATGATCCTCGTCCCAACTCTCCTTTACCTAGAAACGTTGTCCCTCCCATTAATGTGCACAGGTACAATGCGGAAGAGGAACAATCAATGATGGGAGAGGCTTGGGCTCCACCACCGCAGCAAGGGTATCAAGGATATCAACGTAGGAACCGGGAACCAGAACAAGACGGGATTGGTAAGATAAAGTTAAAAATCCCTGTCTTCGAGGGAAAGTGTGATCCGGATACATATATGTTGTGGGAGACCAAGATAGAACAAATTTGGTCCTGCCACAATTTTCCCGAGCACAAGAAGGTGCAATTGGCGGCATTGGAATTTCAAGAATTTGCTCTTATTTGGTGGGATAAGCTAGTACGGGAAAGGAGGCTTGCTCTTGATCCCCCTGTGGCTACTTGGGAACAAATGAAAGCAATGATGAGAGCTTGGTTCATACCTCACCATTACCATAGGGAGCTTCGGCAACGCCTTGAGAACTTGAGGCAAGGCAATCTGAGCGCCGAGGAAACCTTCAATGTCATGCAAGTTGCAATGGCCCGAGCCAATGTGTCGGAGGATAAAGAGGCTATGATGGCCAGGTATCTTAGAGTATTGCATCCTTCTTTAGCTAACGAGGTGGACTTGTTTCCATATGGTTCTATGACAGAATTGCTACATTTAGCGATAAAAGTGGAAAGGAAGTCCAAGAGTAGGTACCAAGGAGCGGGATACAATGCACCAAACGCAGTGAACAAGTGGAAGAACTCGTCCTACGGAAAGGAGAACACCGCTGCGAAGGGAGGAACAACCGCTGCACAAGGAGCCGACGCCACTGCTAGGCGTGGTGCCATACACTCCGGTTCTTCGTATCCTCCCAAGGCAAACCCGGCTGCTCCTTCGGGATCCAAGCTAAGTAACTCTAACCCCCTTGTGCCTAATGCTAATTCTAGAGCTAGAGATGTGACTTGCTTTAAGTGCCAAGGTAAAAGGCACATGATGAGAGAATGTCCAAACAAAAGAGTCCTTATAATCAATCATCTAGGTCAATATGAGTCGGAATCCGACAATGATGAAAATGAATTTGACAATGTTATTGACAATCCTGTTTTTGATAATGATGATGATGAGGATATAGGGTATGAACATGGGAACTTTGATAGCTAGGATGACTTTACACTTACAACCTACTCCTTGTGAAGATAATCAAAGAGAAAATCTATTTCACACTAGATGCTTAGTAAAGGGGAAGACTTGTAACGTTATAATTGATGGTGGGAGTTGTTGCAACATAGCTAGCATGGAATTGATTGTGGGGAGTTTAAGGTAAACAAGCAAGCTAAAATTCACATTACCTTAGGACATTATGAAGACACTATTCTATGTGATGTGGTTCCAATGCAAGCTTGTCATGTTTTGTTAGGCCAACCTTGGCAATATGATAGGAAAGTGTTGCATAATGGTTTTACTAACAAGTATTCATTTACCTTTAAAGATAAACTTGTTACTCTCAAGCCTATGACTCCTATGCAGATTGCGGAGGCTTTTGAGAAGAAATAAAGAGAAGCTGTCCAAGCAAGCAGTGGTTACACCGAGACGACACCGGCCAAGGGAGGAGCGCTTTCTGCATCCACCAAGGAGGCCGACGCCATGGACAACCTCGCTGCAGCAAGGAGCGCCGCCAAAGGCAAAGCAATCGCAGCAGCCGTCCAGCCCCTACCTCCCGATGTTGCGCTCGTGTGTTTGTAAAGGACTGAATTTGGTAAGCAACTCGACCCTAGTTGATTTACCCCATAGTATTTTAGCTATCTTGGATGAATTTTCAAATGTGTTTCCGGATGAAATACCCCCCGGGTTGCCACCATTGCGGGGTATTGAGCACCAAATAGATCTTATTCCCGGAGCTACTCTCCCAAACCGACCCACCTATAGAATGAACCCGAAGGAGAGTGAGGAGATTCAAACGCAGGTACAAGAGCTCCTTGATAAGGGATACATTCGAGAGAGCCTTAGTCCTATGGCGGTTCCGGTTCTACTAGTCCATAAGAAGGACAACACTTGGCGGATGTGTGTTGATTGTAGAGCTGTCAACAACATCACCATCAAGTACCGTCATCCCATTCCCCGCCTTGATGACATGTTGGATGAGCTACATGGAACAACTACCTTCTCCAAGATCGACCTTAGAAGTGGCTATCATCAGATTCGAATGAAGGAGGGCGACGAATGGAAGACGGCATTCAAGACCAAGTTTGGGCTCTATGAGTGGCTTGTTATGCCATTCGGCTTGACTAATGCTCCCAGCATATTCATGCGCATCATTAACCATGTTTTGACGAAGTTCATAGGGAAGTTTGTCGTTGTCTACTTCGACGACATACTCATCTATAGCCGGTCCGCAGAGGAGCATGCAGATCATCTCCGTCAAGTTGTTTCTACTCTTAGACTTGAACACTTATATGCTAATATTAAGAAGTGTGATTTCTACACAAATGAAGTTATATTTCGTGGCTTTGTAGTGTGTGCTCAAGGGCTGCGAGTAGATGAGGAAAAGATCAAAGCTATTCGAGATTGGCCAACCCCGACGTCTATTGGTGATGTGCGCAGCTTTCATGGATTGGCTAGCTTTTATAGGCGATTTGTGAGAGATTTCAGTACCATAGTCGCTCCTCTAACCGAGATCACTAAGAAGAATATACCATTCGTGTGGGGGGGGGAAGGCCCAAGAGAGAGCTTTCAAAAAGCTCAAGTGGATGTTGACCAACACCCCATTGCTTGTTCTCCCGGACTTCACTAGGCCATTTGAGGTGGAGTGTGATGCGTCGGGTATAGGAATTGGTGGAGTACTTATGCAAGAGGGCAAACCCATCACCTTCTTTAGTGAGAAATTGAAAGGTCCAACTCTAAACTATTCTACTTATGATAAGGAGCTTTATGCATTGTTTAGAGTGCTTAGGACTTGGCAACATTATCTTTGGCTTATAGAGTTTATATTGCATACTTATCATGAATCATTAAAATACTTTAGGATCCAAGATAAACTTGATAGAAGGCATGGTAGGTGGATGGAGTTCATTGAAACATTTCCTTATGTGATCAAGTACAAGAAAGGAAAAGATAATGTAGTAGCTGATGCACTTTCTAGGAGACATGTTTTGCTAACTACATTGGATGCTAGAGTTCTTGGCTTTGTTTACATTAAGGATTTATATGCAAAGGATGATGATTTTGGAGAGATTTATAAAGCTTGTGTGGAAAAAGGGGTTGTAGATAAGTTTTACTTGTTTGATGGCTTCTTGTTTAGAGTTGATAAAGTATGCGTTCCAAAGTGTTCTCTTAGGCTATTACTTGTGGATGAATCCCATAGGGGAGGTTTGATGGGTCACTTTGGTAGAGATAAGACATATCATATGCTGCATACTCATTTTTATTGGCCACACATGCTTAGGGATGTTGAGAATTTTGTGAAAAGATGCTTAGAATGCTTGAAAGCAAAGTCTAGAGTCATGCCTCATGGTTTGTATACCTCTTTACCCATCCCCGCAGCTCCTTGGGAAGACATTAGTATGGACTTTATTTTGGGGTTACCTAGGACTAAGAGGGGAAGAGACTCTATTTTTGTGGTGGTAGACAGGTTCTCTAAGATGGCACACTTCATAGCTTGTCACAAAACGGATGATGCCACTAATGTTGCAAACCTCTTTTTTAGAGAAGTAGTTAGGCTACATGGCGTTCCTAGAACCATTGTTAGTGATCGGGATGTGAAATTTCTTAGTTACTTTTGGAAGACTTTATGGGGTAAGCTAGGTACTAAGTTGTTGTTCTCTACCGCTAGCCACCCTCAAACTGATGGCCAAACCGAAGTAACTAATAGGACTTTAGGGACACTTTTAAGGGCTGTAATTAAGAAGAATTTGAAAGAGTGGGAGGATATGTTACCACATCTTGAGTTTGCATATAACAGGACCATCCATTCTTCCACTAACATGACCCCTTTTAAGTGTGTGTATGGTTTGAATCCCTTAACCCCTTTTGATCTTATGTTGTTACCTTCAAAGTAGCGAGTAGATTTCAATGCAGGTAAACAGATGAGTACATTAGGGGATTACATGAAAAGACACGGATGCGCTTGGAGGAGAAAGCCGCTCGGACCGTAGCTAAGGCAAACAAGGGACGGAGGAAGTTGTTGTTTGAGCCCGGAGATCTCTTGTGGTTACATCTTAGGAAGGAGCGTTTCCAAGAGCTTCGAAAGTCCAAGCTATCACCTAGGGGCACCGGTCCTTTCAAGGTGCTTCACAAAGCCGGTGACAACGCTTATGTATTGGATCTTCCGGAGGAATTCGGGGTCAGCCCGACCTTCAATGTTAGTGACCTCAGTCCGTTCCCACCTATGGATGTAGAGCTTGAAGATTCGTGGACGAATCCTTCCCAAGAGAGGGGGAATGATGAGGGACCATCCGAGCTAGCATCTCCGGAGTATGAGGGAGCTATCACACGTTCCCGAGCTAAAAAGATTGAGCATGAGACCGAGGGCTTACTGATTTTATTAGCTACAAGTGTTCATAACGAGGCTTGGCTCCTAAGTAAGCAAGAGAGCAATGAAGCCAAAGCACAGGACTCGGCCTGCCCCGCACATGACGCCGCTGCTCCTCACCACGCCTTCAGCACCGTTCCATGCCTCTCATTGAGGAATGAGGCTTTTTAAGGCCTACTTAGTGATTGTGTGTTTTAAGTAGTTCATTGGGCTTAATTTCCAGATTTTATTATGTCTTTTGTTTAAAGAGCTGAAACTATTTAAATGCTCTTCTCTTTACGTTTTAGGCAGATTATTTTTGGTGAAAAACACTTATTTTCAGATTTCATCTTCAATCAAAGGCGAGTTTTGATTGAAGAGTTATTGTGATCAGATTTGGCTTAGTTGTTTCGCGTGTGTCAATTGCTCTCGGGTTCTTGGTGTTCGTGAGATTGCATAAGCATCCTCCTCGTGTTGTCAAAGTTCTAAGTCGACTGTGTGAGGTTGTAAGGGGCTGAGTTCGTTGCATCGTTCTTGGTGGTTCTTGATCCCGAGATCAAGGGTTTCCACGTCGTTTGTGTCGGTCGGGTTCATCCACATCGTACTCTCCTTTAGTTCCGTACCTTCATTTTCAGTTTAGCGTCGTCTTGTTCCTTTTATTCGCAGGTCACACAGCACATGAAACCCTAGCCGGCTGTTTGATCCGTTTTCTGCGTCTTTCCCTCCTTCCGTCGTCTAGATCGAGCCAACGCCGGGTCATCCCCGTATCATTAATTTAATTAATTGATTAAATTTCACTAGAATAATGTTTTGCCCGCAGGCAATTTCTGAATCAACTTGTCATCAGATCTCGTCAAACAAAAACCAGTGATCACCAGAATAATATAATGAGAATAATTGAATTTCCAATTATTTATTTTGACAAGCCTAAGGTCAGTTTAGGCGAAATTGCAATACGAAAATGTATAAGTTCATAACTTATTCGTTACTAACCCAATTGACAAACCGAAAGAAGATTCGAAATCACAATGACGAAGGCTACGCTCGGACACAGCCAAATTCACCGGAATCTGAGCGATAGAACTGGCCAAGTAAAGGACATTGATACGGAATTGTCTGTGATTGAGTCGATCTAGGTACAATGATCTCGAATCCGGCTGAATGAGGCGAATCCAGATGCGGAATGGAACGTAGGTGATGAATGGGCGCAGGAAAGGTGAGAGAAGAACCAAAGAGAATCAACGAAGGAACCAAGGCTGAAGAGCCAAAACCCCGCTCGTGAATGCCCTAGACCCGTCTCCAATACAACTTTACACTAGCTCCGGCTGGACTAGCACAAAGAGGGACTCGTGAAGGCTTGAAGCACCAATCCGAAGGCGATTGACACAAACAAGCTCAGCCAAGCAAACAACAGCAATGCCAACCAAAAACTCTCTTGTTCTTTGATTGATTTTGTGAATGATTACAAATGTAATTCTAAGCAATGAAAATAACGTAACTAATCAGCAGCTAATAAGAGGCTATATAGACTGTTTTATCTAGACAAAATAAAGAAAAGAAAACTAAAACATTAGTGGGAAGGTGGTAATAAGAGAGCTTCCTCTAATGTAGCTAACAACCTAACAAACAACTAATTCAGCATGAGAATAGGCTGACTTATTCAATTAATCCTAGGAGTGTGCTGGACGATTTTAAGAGCCAAATGGGCTATCCGAAATGGGCTGAATTGTTCAACAGATCCATGAGTGATTTGGATGTGTTTTAAGAGCCCAAATGATGATCCGAATGAGTTGACTTGTTACTCTCTTGGGCCTCCTTGAACGTGATCAGCTGGCTGCCTTCTTGGGCTGTTTTGGACATGAGCAGCAGCCTACCCTCTTGGACTGCCTTGAATGTGTTTGTTTGCCTCCCCTCTTGGGCTGCTTTGGACGTGATCAACAGCTTCTTCTCTTGGACTGCTTTGGACGTGATCAACAACTTCTCCTCTTGGGCTGCATTAGACGTGAGCAACAACCTCCCCTCTTGGCTGCTTTGGACGTGATCAACAGCCTCCTCTTGGACTGCTTTGGACGTGAGCAACATCTCCTCCATTTGCTTGCTTGCTCCTGCTTTCATCAAAAGATTAACACATGAGGTATGGCAATTAAATGGTTCACGCATTGTGCCAAGCAATAGCACTTCCCTTGACGTAGCTTCTTGGATCTCCTTAGCTCTTGCTCTAGTAATGGGACCTTGATAGCTTCCATGTGATGGTCCTACATCATCCACTCCTTCTTGGAAAGAATTCGACCCCGAATTTTCATCTTGTTCCGAATCTCCTTCATAGGGGCTCAAATCTCCTACATTAAAAGTGGTACTAACTCCATACTCTTCCGGTAAGTCCAACACATAAGCGTTGTCGTTAATCCGGTGTAAGACTTTGAATGGTCCATCACCCCGTGGTGCTAGCTTGGAATGGCGTTTTGTCGGAAACCGCTCTTTCCTTAGATGTAGCCAAACTAAGTTGCTGGGCTGGAAAACCATCTTCCGACGTCCTTTGTTATTCCGGGCTGCAGTTTCAATGCCCTTCTTATCAAGTGCAGCCTTGGTCTTAGCATGAAGTTCCTTAATGTAGTCCGCCTGTTCCAAAGCATCAAAAGCTACTCGATCCTTTCGAGGAATCGGTAATAAGTCCAAAGGAGTTAAAGGGTTAAATCCATAAACGCATTTGAAAGGTGATAACGAAGTGGAAGAATGCATGGTGCGATTATAAGCAAACTCAATATGTGGTAACATGTCTTTCCATTCTTTTAAGTTATCTTTCAACATGGTTCTAAGGAGGGTCGTTAGGGTCCTATTGGTGACTTCCGTTTGCCCATCTGTTTGGGGATGACTAGAGGTCGAGAATAGTAATCTAGTACCCATTTTTCCCCAAAGTGTCTTCCAAAAAAAACTCAAAAACTTGACATCCCTACCTCTAACAATAGTTTTAGGTATTCCATGCAATCTCACTATTTCCTTAAAGAAAAGATTAGCAACATTATATGCATCATCAGTTTTATGGCATGGAATAAAATGTGCCATTTTAGAGAATCTATCTACTACCACAAAAATGGAATCTCTTCCTTTCTTAGTCCTAGGTAGTCCAACAATGAAATCCATACTTATGTCCTCCCAAGGGCCATTAGGCGTCGGTAAGGGTGTATACAACCCGTGGGGTTGTACCCTAGCTTTGGCCTTAAGACATTCAATGCACCTTTTCAGCATGTGTTCTACATCCCTTAACATATGAGGCCAATAAAAGTGAGTTTGCAACATGTGATAAGTTTTGTCCCTCCCAAAATGCCCCATTAAACCTCCTTTATGGGGCTCTTCCACTAATAAGATCCTAAGGGAACATCTAGGTATGCAAATCTTATCCACTTTAAACAAGAAACCTTCAAACACAAAATACTTATCATAAGGGCCTTGAGTAGTGCATCTATGAAATATCTTCCCAAATTCAGCATCATCCACATATAATTCCTTAATGTAAGTAAAACCTAACATCCTAGAATCCAAGGTGGTGATTAAGGTGTATCTCCTAGACAATGCATCCACTACGACATTATCCTTTCCTTTCTTATACTTGATAATGTAAGGAAAGGTTTTGATGAACTCCATCCACCTACCATGCCGTCTATCTAGCTTATCTTGGCTCCTAAAGTGTCTAAGTGAATCATGATCGGTTTTCAAAACAAAATCTTGAGGCCAAAGGTAATGTTGCCATGTTTTGAGTACTCTAAACAAGGCATACAATTCTTTGTCATAAGTGGAATAGTTTAAGCATGCACCCTTCAATTTTTCACTAAAGAAAGCTAGAGGCTTACCTTCTTGCATAAGGACGCCGCCAATACCAATGCCGGATGCGTCACATTCAACCTCAAAGGGTTTAGTGAAGTCCGGTAGAGCGAGTAGGGGTGCATGGGTGAGGCGTCTCTTGAGCTCTTCAAAGGCTCTTTGCTGCGGTTCATTCCACTCAAAAGGAACCTTCTTTTTGGTCAAAGCCGTGAGTGGTGCTGCAATGGTGCTAAAATCTCTCACAAACCTTCTATAGAATGTAGCTAGGCCATGAAAACTCCTCACGTCACCAACCGACCTAGGAATGGGCCATTCATTGATTGCCTTCACCTTGTCCTCATCCACTTGCAAACCATTGGCACTTACTACAAAACCAAGAAAAATCACTCGGTTAGTATAGAAATCACATTTTTGAATATTAGCATACAAGTATTCTATACGCAATGTAGCAAGCACATCTCTCAAATGATTTTCATGCTCCTTTAAAGTCTTACTATAGATAAGAATGTCATCAAAGTAGACTACAACAAATAAACCAATATAAGGTCTCAAAATATGATTCATTAATCTCATGAACGTACTAGGAGCGTTAGTTAAGCCAAAAATGCATTACTAGCCACTCATAGAGTCCAAATTTGGTTTTAAAAGCTGTTTTCCATTCATCCCCTTCCCTCATTCTAATTTGATGGTAGCCACTCCTAAGGTCAATCTTAGTGAAAATTGTAGCTCCATGTAACTCATCAAGCATGTCATCTAAACGGGGAATCGGGTGTCTATACTTGATAGTAATGTTATTGATTACTCTACAATCAATACACATTCTCCAAGTATTATCCTTCTTGGGTACTAGCAGGACGGGAACGGCACAAGGACTAAGGCTTTCCCGCACATACCCCTTATCTAGCAAGGCTTGAACTTGGTTCTGAATTTCCTGGGCTTCCGTAGGGTTCATCCTATAGGCGGGCCTATTGAGAAGAGTGGCTCCAGGTATTAAATCTATTTGGTGTTCAATGCCCCTAATGGGCGGCAAGCCGGCTGGAATCTCCTCAGGAAAAACGTCCCTAAACTCGTCTAACAGCCCCTGAATAGAACTAGGAAGTGGAATCGTAGAGTCATGAGGCACATTCACTAGAGATTTACACAAACTCATCATTAGCACATCAATAGAAGCATAGTTAGTGACATATTCATTCCTAGACTCAAGATAGCTACTTGTTGGTTGTACTAACAATGTTTGATGGGTTTTGTTCTCTTTACTCTTAGGCCGTGTGATCTTAGGCTTTGGAGGGGTTCCTTGCTCTACCCTCTTGTTCTCATAGTACTCGGCTATTTGTAAAGGTGTCATAGGTTTAAGTGTTAAAGTTTTACCTTTATACTCAAAGCTATATTTGTTAGAAAACCCATCATGGACAACTTTCCTATCATATTGCCATGGACGACCAAGCAACAAGTGACAAGCATTCATAGGCACAACATCACATGTAATAACATCTTCATATGATCCTAATGTTATATTGACCTTAGTTTGCTTATTGACCTTAAGTTCTCCACACTCATTCATCCAATGTAGTTTATATGGCCTAGGGTGATAAAATGTAAGAAGTTGTAATTTGTTTACCATTTCAGTGCTAGCTATGTTGCAACAACTTCCTCCATCAATTATCACATTACACACTTTTCCTTTAATACTACACCTAGTATGAAACAGATTTTCGCGTTGGTTATCCTCACAAGGTGCTAGTTGGACATGCAAAGTTCTCCTAGCTATCAAAGATTCACCTTGTTCATACTCAATGCAATCATCATTCTTATTTTATTCATTGTCATCAATTAAGGCATTTTCATCATCTAATTCCACATCATCCTCGCTCTCATATTCTCCTAGATGGTTTATGATCAAAGTGCGTCTATTAGGACATTCTCTACTCATGTGGCCTCTACCTTGACATTTAAAACACACAATGTCCCTAGTTCTAGAGTTAGAGATAGGAGTACTCCCTCGATGATCACTTGAAGGCTCATTCAAGGATCGTGGTGTAGTGGCTGGTGTAGACGACTTTTGATGCGGGAGCATCACCACCACCTTCTAATAGTCCTCACAAGGCCATTGGTGAAGGAGCCATCACAAGGACGAGAGCAAAGAAGTTAGCAGAAGAGGTGAAGTACATGTTGATGACGTTTTCGCGTAAGGAGCAAGACACTTCCATGGACACATCTATGAGGATCTTGGTGACGGATTCATCAAAGGAGGAAGGGTTGAAAGATGTGAGAATGACAACCAAGGAAGTTTGTGATCTCCATGCACACGTTCCATGCATCGTTTATGTGTGTGATCATGCATATTATCACAATCTAATTTGGGCGTGTATAATGCTTATGTTTAAGCATGTTTGAAGTAATTTTCTAGTATTTAAGACATTTTAAGTTATTTTAGGAGTAGATAGCCTTTTAAAGCTATTTGAGCTTTTAAAGACTTTTAGAAGTTATTTTTCTGCTTTTTAGTTTTTTTTATTTAAGAAAAGGTTTAAAGACATATATAAACCTTTTCCTAATCAGTTTCTAGGAGATCAGACTATTTGTGAAATTTGTGTTTACGTATTTTCAATCAAAAGAGAGCTTTTGGTGAGAATCATTTGTTGCTGAATTTTCCGGCTTAATTGTCTTGCGTTGTGTCAATCTTCTTTGAGATTGGTGCTTCGAAGCTCCATAGGCATCCTCCTTGTGCTCTCAACCTCCATTGTTGAGTTGTGTAAGGTTGTATAAGGCAGGGTCGTTGGCTGCGTTGTTTGGGTCTTTGATTCTGAAATCAAAGGTTCTTTCAATCGACATCTCTCCGGTTCTATCTTCCTATCCTTCTACCTTCATCTAATTCGTTCCATTTGTTTCTTCTTCATTCCTGCGTCTTTACCATCATTATCTAACGTTAGTTGTATCCATTTGTGTGATTTGAAGCCCCTTTGTCTAGATCAAAAAGAATACGGAATTTCCCCGTATCAATTGGTATCAAAGCTACTCGACAAAGGCTTCTTCATTCCGGTTTGTGTCCTGCGTTTTTTTTTCCTAAAAATTTGAGTTAGTCCAGCCCTTAATCTTGAGTATTTCTTTGAGTTGAGTTTAGTAGTCTTGAATTGAGTCTTTAATTGCTTTGATCTTGTGTTATTTGGAGTTTCCAGCCATAAAAACCCACAAAAAAGCCTACCTTTCATCACCATTGAAGCTGCAGAAAACTGTCGCCATAAGGGAAGATAAGAACGTGTTTGCTCCAGCCAAATCTGACGTGAATCTCAACGAAGAGCAGCCCCACTTCTCCTACAATCAAGGCAACCAACAAGATTAGTTCAAATCAGTTTTTGAGGGTTAATTTTCATCTTTTTTTTTTTTTACCTTCTTTTAATTATTTACCTTCATTAGTTACCCTCTTCATTTAACTTGTATTTCTCAGCATTGTTATCAAAAGAAAAAAAAAGAAAGAAAAACAAAAGAAAAGAAAAGAAAACAAGAAAAAAAAAAAAGAAAGAAAGAAAATTCAGCAAAAGATTCATTCATATTGTATGTTATTTTATCTTATTGTAAGCTCTTGAAAATAGAATTTGCTAGTCAAGATTGAAGGTCAAGATTGAAGACTAAAGGGAAGCTACTACCTATCCTACCTCTCTCTAATTCCAACGTCAAATTCATTCCCTAAATCAAACCATTCGACACTTACTTCTCTACTACCATTCGACATCCCCAACTCCATTGATACAAGGTTGAGGTAAGTGAAGGTCTCTTCTTTAAGGCTTCTTGATTTTACTCTTGTCTTCTCTTATCTTCTTCTATCTATTCTTGAGTCTTTCTCGGAAATATTCTATACATAGTTGCAAGTTCAAGTCTTGATTGTGTGATTGCTGAAATTCTGAATTTTAGGCTTTCATGCTAGCTTTGAGTCTTGTTGATCATTCTTTGTCTTTCTAGAGTCTTTCCTACTTGTTTCTTGTTGCATTTTGTAATCTTTGTTGTATAGAGTAAAAAAAACATTTTGCTACAACCCTTGCACGTCTCATATAGGGTGTTAATTGGTGTCTTAGATAGTGATCTTTCTTGAAAGCGTTGATCCTCTCAAGGCAACCCATCTAAGAAGCCTACAATTCAGCAACTAGAGAGTGAGCGTAAGAGGGAAACACTAGTGAGGCGTTTTCTGATTTCACTCACTAACTCTAACGTGTTTACTATTGTTGTTGATTGTGTGATCATGTCTAAGCAAGGTAGTCCAACCAAGGCCGATCTCAATAGCCTTCTAAAAAAGATGCAAGATGACCTAGAAAGTATGGCTAAGAGTATGACAGTTATAGAGGCTCGATATGCTCCGGCACCACCTACAAGAATGGAAGAGATGTACAACATGTTGAAAGCATTGGAACCACGAGCTCGACAGCCCCAGAAAGAGGAACCACATGTGCAAGCAAGGGAGAAACCGGACCTTGAGCATCATAGTTCACGCAACACACTACCTACCATTAGTTCACCTTCATCGTTATCAAAGATGATACCGCCAATTGGGGTTACCAAATCTCCAAAGGGGAGTGATTTTAAACCTTCTACTTCAATGTTTAATGACTTAGAATATCTAAAATCAGAATATGAGATTGTATCACATGTGAACCGTAATGAAACAATTAAGCATGAATCTGATTTAGTAGATGATATTGAATGTGATGATGAGCATGAAATAGATGGAAATGAATTGTATGCACATGAATCTACATTGGATGACGTTACTAAGTGTGATGTGCACAAGCATGATCTAGGTAGTAAGGGAGTGAAGGTGCATGAATCATCATCAGATGTTGTTGATAATGATCTTAATTATGATGATGAGCATGTAGTAGATATTGTTGTGCTGAATTTGTCAAAGTCGAATGTGGGTATGCTTGATATGGATGATCTAGAGCTAGATGAGCATAAATCTGATTTAGAATGTGCTTATTATCTTGTTTGTGATACTACCTCTAACTTGTTGCATTCATCTTTAGATTGTTCCGAAGAACTTTTTCCTAAGGATATACCCCTTGTTTTGCCTTTAGTGTATCCTAGAACTCCTAGGATCAAACCGAAAGAGACTTGTGAGTTGGAGTCTCGTGTTCCGGCATTGGTGGATCCTTGTAGAAAAGACATTAAGGATGAAGTTGCACATATAGATTTGAGACTTCCTAGTTTATTACCTACCTTGAACTCGAGCATTTTAGAAGATGTGCATATTGATGAGTTTGCTATAGGTAGATATGAATTGGAAGATGCTTATATAACTTGGGAAATGCTTGTTAAGGTTCCTAAGTTAATTGATCATGAGTTGAGGATTAGAGCTAGGAAAATAGCCCTTATACCACCTAGTTTACTCATGCCTATGTTGATTTCTGTGTTTGATTGCAACATTTATATTTGTGTTGTTGTTTATCCTAATAAAATTCTTATGAACAAACACTTCTTAAGATACACAAAAGAAATACTTAAGGGAAGTTCATACTAACCATTTTGTTTGGTATTTAAAAGTCCAATTTGTTGTAAATATGTTCAAATCTAATGTTGCTTATGTCCTTGTGTTTGTAGAAGTTTTCCGATCAGCCCATATGCAGATTACCGAAAGCTTTGAAAAGAAAGAGTTAATGGGCAATGAGCAGGGAAATGACAGGAAGAGCACATGGCTGCGAGAATGGAGCACGGTTGTTGTTGAGCCAAAACAACCCCAAGATGTGTTTTTAGCCTCTAAGGAAGAGATACAATTTGAGTATCTAGTCTTGGACACCATTCTTATGTCTGTGAACATTTGGACAACCATGGTTAGAGACATTTTCATGGACACTACACCAATGTTTCACCATGCTAGATTGATGATTAAGACACCTACCCCGGATGTTTTAATGATGGGAGGTAAGAATCTTACCTTGTTGTGTGTTAACATGAAAGAAGCATGCCTAAACTTCTCTAGATGTGATAATGATCTCATTACCTTGTTTAGAATGTTTAGAGATTGGCTACATTACATATGTCCTAGTGATAGTGTAGTGTTTGTTGCTCTTTTAAGGAAGTTTGTGTTAGTCACCATCTTAGACTATAATGTTCTAGGCATTGAGCATATTAGGGACATATATATTTCACATGCTAATTTTGGTGATTATCATATGCATTATGTGCTAGAGAACTCTAGGAACGAGCTTTACTTGTTTAGAGAGTTCATTAGGCTTGATCATGTGTGCATTCTTAGTAGTTACCTTAGGATTCTAATTAAGGACAAGACCTATATGGCTGCTGTAATGGGTCATTTGGAGAGGTACAAGCTTTATGATAAGTTTCACACACACTGTTATTGGCCGCAATTGTTTAAGTATGTAGTTCCCCAGCCTAAGAGATACTTGGAGAGTCTTATGAGCATTTTAGGTGTCTTAACCTACGGTTGCAGATTTGTAAGGATTCAAACAGCCCCTTGGGAACCCTATAACACGGGCTTCTCTTTGGATTTAGCTAGAACTAAGGAGAGAGATCTTATCTTTGAGGTTATAGTATTATCACCTATAGAGTTTGCCTATTTTATGACTTTCCACTCATATCTATCTTCGAATTATCTTGACTATGTTGATGACTTGTTTTCCTTAACCTTTGTTGACCTTGCACCGTTGCCAATGGAGGAGCGAGTGAGTTTTATTGTAGGAATTAAGGTTCATATCATCAAGAAGAAAGGGAAGCACGGGGCCTACATTCAAGAGCTACTGGATGGCTATGGACAACTTGAAGAAGATTCGTGGGCGAATCCTTTTCAAGAAGGGGAGAATGATGCGGGAGCATCACCACCACCTTCTAATAGTCCTCACAAGGCCATTGGTGATGGAGCCATCACAAGGACGAGAGCAAAGGAGTTAGCAGAAGAGGTGAAGTACATGTTGATGACGTTTTCGCGTAAGGAGCAAGACACTTCCATGGACACATCTATGAGGATCTTGGTGACGGTTTCATCAAAGGAGGAAGGGTTGAAAGATGTGAGAATGACAACCAAGGAAGTTTGTGATCTCCATCCACACGTTCCATGCATCGTTTATGTGTGTGATCATGCATATTATCACAATCTAATTTGGGCGTGTATAATGCTTATGTTTAAGCATGTTTGAAGTAATTTTCTAGTATTTAAGACATTTTAAGTTATTTTAGGAGTAGATAGCCTTTTAAAGCTATTTGAGCTTTTAAAGACTTTTAGAAGTTAATTTTTCTGCTTTTTAGTTTTTTTTATTTAAAAAAAGATTTAAAGACATATATAAACCTTTTCCTAATCAGTTTCTAGGAGATCAGACTATTTGTGAAATTTGTGTTTACGTATTTTCAATCAAAAGAGAGCTTTTGGTGAGAATCATTGGTTGCTGAATTTTCCGGCTTAGTTGTCTTGCGTTGTGTCAATCTTCTTTGAGATTGGTGCTTCGAAGCTCCATAGGCATCCTCCTTGTGCTCTCAACCTCCATTGTTGAGTTGTGTAAGGTTGTATAAGGCAGGGTTGTTGGCTGCGTTGTTTGGGTCTTTGATTCCGAAATCAAAGGTTCTTTCAATCGACATCTCTCCAGTTCTATCTTCCTATCCTTCTACCTTCATCTAATTCGTTCCATTTGTTTCTTCTTCATTCCTGCGTCTTTACCATCATTATCTAACGTTAGTTGTATCCATTTGTGTGATTTGAAGCCCCTTTGTCTAGATCGAAAAGAATACGGAATTTCCCCGTATCAACTTTCTTTGTCCTTCTTGGCCCATAGGTGCCGATTTTCTCTCTTCCTTCCGAACTCCTTGATCCTTGCTGTGGTTAGGCAGTAGCCGGCTCCCTTGTGCTTTCCAATTATTGGGCGACCCATGAGGTGGCTTGTATTCCCGGTTTCGCACCTTAGTCTTCCTTTCCACCTTGATGGCCATGTGTAGTAATTGCTCCATGGTGCTGTATGGATACATATCAACCTCATTAACCAAATTAGAATTCAGAATACTAAGGTACCTTGCCATAGTGTTTTCTTCATCCTCTAGAACGTTGGCCTTCACCATAGCAACTTGCATATTCGTATAGGCTTCCTCAGCGCTAAGCGAGCCTTGTCTCAAATTTTCCAGCCGTTGTCTAAGCTCTCGGGTATAATGAGGTGGAACGAACCGAGCCCTCATTAGTGCCTTCATATTCTCCCATGTGGTGATTTGAGGATCCAATGTTCGGACTCTTTCTTTGACTACGTGATCCCACCATACCAAAGCATAGCCTTGGAACTCAAGAGCAGCTAGCTGAACCTTCCTAGGCTCGCTAAAGTTGTGACACAACCAGATCTGCTCAACTTTAGTTTCCCACTCCGTGTAGTCGTCGGGATCACACTTTCCTTCAAAGACGGGAATTTTGATTTTGACTTTGCCGAGTCCGTCTTGCTCTTGATAGGGCCGAAAGTTATCTCGTTCTCGTCCTTGCCTTGGCTGCTGGAATGGCCGATTGTAACCTTCCCAAGTGTGGTCCTCGAAAGCAGCTTCATTCCATCGCTAAAAGTTATCAACAAAGGGTGGCATGTTAGAAGCATTAGGGGGTTCGTTCGAATGTAAATTACCTTGATCCGGATGATCCGGCTCTCTAGTAACATGTGAAGGACCGCCAAACTCATAGTTGGTTCTCAAAGGTGGTGTCCCGGCTGGTGGTGTTCGTGCTTCCATAGACTCCACTCGTTTGGATAGGTTAGCTACGGAATCGGACAATTGTTTCAATAGACTGATCATCTTAGGTGTGACGGTCTCGCTACTCGACTTGCTGGGACTTAGGGACCTGGATATGCTCAAGTAACAAACAAAGAACCGGTTAGGTTAGAAAAGCAAATATCTCACTTGTGTATCGCTCACACTCTCGTTGGTATTGCCTAGCTGGTGACTCGAGTTGTAAGGATCCAACACCTTAAGATCGCGATTTCCGAACCTTCTTAGCAACCCTTTGGAACTAGAACTGCTGAAACTAATGTTAGTGTCGGAGATGAATCAAGACACCCCTAATTGGAGTATTGACCGTTGGGTTGGTGTAGGTACGGTGAATGTGTTTAGAATGACGTTTTGAGTTGTTTGAAAGAGTTTACTTGTGCTTGATGTAGATTAATGAAAGGCCAGCCGTTTTTTGTGTGTGTGTTTTTTTTTTTTTTGAAAGATCTCTTAGAATTTGTCAAAGATTTGAGGGAGAGAAGGTAAACGAAACTGATTGCAACGAGAATTGTAGGAGAGCAGGTTACCGAATTGTTTATGCAGCGTTGAGCTCGTTTTTTTTTTGCTTTTGTTGTGTTTTGTGTTTACCTCTCCTCAAGATGTTGTCCGGCTTTTGAATTTGCACACTTCAAGCACAAGTTAAATCTCAATTGAATAAGCAATAAGGTTAACAAGAAGAAAGGAGTGATCAATTGTACCAACTGAGCTCTGATACCAACCGATACGGAATTGTCCGTGATTGAGTCGATCTAGGTACAATGATCTCGAATCCAGCTGATTGAGGCGAATCCAGATGCGGAATGGAACGTAGGTGATGAATGGACGCAGGAAAGGTGAGAGAAGAACCAAAGAGAATCAACGAAGGAACCAAGGTTGAAGAGCCAAAACCCCGCTCGTGAATGCCCTAGACCCGTCTCCAATACAACTTTACACTAGCTCCGGCTGGACTAGCACAAAGAGGGACTCGTGAAGGCTCGAAGCACCAATCCGAAGGCGATTGACACAAACAAGCTCAGTCAAGCAAACAACAGCAATGCCAACCAAAAACTCTCTTGTTCTTTGATTGATTTTGTGAATGATTACAAATGTAATTCTAAGCAATGAAAATAACGTAACTAATCAGCAGCTAAAAAGAGGCTATATATAGACTCTTTTATCTAGACAAAATAAAGAAAAGAAAACTAAAACATTAGTGGGAAGGTGGTAATAAGAGAGCTTCCTCTAATGTAGCTAACAACCTAACAAACAACTAATTCAGCATGAGAATAGGCTGACTTATTCAATTAATCCTAGGAGTGTGCTGGACGATTTTAAGAGCCAAATGGGCTATCCGAAATGGGCTGAATTGTTCAACAGATCCATGAGTGATTTGGATGTGTTTTAAGAGCCCAAATGATGATCCGAATGAGCTGACTTGTTACTCTCTTGGGCCTCCTTGAACGTGATCATCTGGCTGCCTTCTTGGGCTGTTTTGGACATGAGCAGCAGCCTACCCTCTTGGACTGCCTTGGACGTGTTTGCTTGCCTCCCCTCTTGGGCTGCTTTGGACGTGATCAACAACTTCTTCTCTTGGACTGCTTTGGACGTGATCAACAACTTCTCCTCTTTGGCTGCATTAGACATGAGCAACAGCCTCCCCTCTTGGCTGCTTTGGACGTGATCAACAGCCTCCTCTTGGACTGCTTTGGACGTGAGCAACATCTCCTCCCTTTGCTTGCTTGCTCCTGCATTCATCAAAAGCTTAACACATGAGGTATGGCAATTAAATGGTTCACGCATTGTGCCAAGCAATAGCACTTCCCTTGACGTAGCTTCTTGGATCTCCTTAGCTCTTGCTCTAGTAATGGGACCTTGATAGCTTCCATGTGATGGTCCTACATCAGACATGCTCGACCCGGCCTTAACCTCGTCGGAAAAGCGGAAACTCGGTACCAACATGAAGAGGACAAAGAAAGGAATCCGATAATTATGCTTTATAGAGAAGTCGACAATCATCCTTTTGCATTATCGTTTAGCAAAATCGATAATTATGATTTAGCATTATCCTTTAGTATAGTCGATAATTATCCTTTAGCATTATCCTTTAACAAAGTTATTTTACATCTAGGACATATCCGATGTCCTGATCATTTCTCTCAATTGCAATTTTATTTATTGAAACTCCCAAATGCGTCAAATATCACCGGAGAGTAGTATCATCTAGGAGTGTGTAACCTCGAGAGTCATCTCTAGTTAAAACGGGTTTAATTCCATTTAACCCGTTTAATTCATTAAAACTTTCGAGTAGGCCGTCTTCGATATTTGACCGTTAGAGAGGATATCTTAGAGCAAGGATGAATTAGACAACAAAACCTTCTAAGGCCTGACAAGACTTCCGACTCTTCAAAAAAGGCAAAAGTCAAAACCTCTCAAGGCTTTCAATTCATCATTATCAATCTAAAAACCCAAAAATTCTAAATGATTTCTTTGTGAAATCAAATTAATAAACAAAGTTGCAACACTTGCAAAATGAAAATAATGGACTAATTCTCTATTAATCATTGGATAAGGAAGAATTAGTTAACAAGACCTCTCAAGCCTAGCAACCTAAAATGAAACCTATTACGCGAACCGGTTTCAGGTTTAAAGGTTGGTTTTCCGGTTTCAGGTTTTGGGTTTCAGGTTTCAGCGGTTTTAGATTTCCAGTTTATGGTATCCGTTCGGGTTATTGGACGATTTGGTGATCAATTTTCACGGTTTTTGGTTTCTGGTTTTAGGTTCAAGTGGTTTTAGGTTTTCAGTTTTTGGTTTCAGGTTTTAGGTTTCCGTTCGGGTTATTAGGCGGTTGGTAATCAAGTTTCAAGGTTTCCGGTTTTAGGTTTCCGGTTTGGGGTTTCAAAATTCAAGTTTTAGGGTTTCGGGGTTTCAGGTTTTAGGTTTCAGGGTTCAAGTATACAATTTCGGGGATCACGTTTCTGGTTACACTTTTCAGGGTTTCAATTTCTAGTTTCAATGGTTTCTTGTTTCTTGATTCCGGTTTCCGGTTCGGGTTAATGGGCGGTTCAATGATCAAATACAAAGTGCGCATTCCCAATTCATCTTTGAAAAACAAAATTTCAACAGCATTTGATTTCACAATAATTTTCGGACCAATAGTGTTCGAAATCATACTCGAATACAAATTAGTTCAAATAGCTTTGTATCGAAATAGAATTGCTCTAAAAATACGACAAAGGCTTAAAAAATGCAAGGCGAATAATTGAAGCTTTTCGACAAAGGCGAAACGAAGAATCAAAGCAGCTGAAGCTCTTCAGGTGTCGGGCTTTCAGATTTAAGGTTTTAGCGGTTTTAGGTTCATGGTTGTAACACCTCGAATTCGCAAGACTCGGGATGCTATGGGCGGAGACCTCACAATGGGTCCCGACTCTTAACTTGACAACAATTTCACTGGACTTTTACAACAACACACAAATAAAGGCAAATCCAAAAATGTTTTAATGCAAGTGCAAGAATTGTGAACAACAATACAAAGTGGAAACTCCAACCGAGTCCTCAAAACAACATTAATTCAAAACAAAAGTACAAACATCCACAACACGAAATATAAATCCCATCCCCGTCCTATAATGTATAGGAAACAGGGTTGTCCACTCCTCCGAGTCATCGGCGGCGTGCCTAACCCGCGGTGCATCTACACCAATCGGTTTAAAACTGTTAGCTAACATTTAAAGGATTAGAAGGATGGTAACGACACATACATATATATAACAGAAACATATAACATGATATCACGCAAGCCGGTTTATTATATTTTCATTTACGTCATTCCATTACTAATTAAACTTAGGTTTGTGACAGGAGAATCCCCAAAACATGCCTCTGTCCCTACTTACCAACAAGGAATGGTACTGATGCATCCGACCGTCTACCTGTTTGGGCTAGTCGTAGAGAACATCCTATCTCTCGTAACAGCTAGGTAGTGATGTCACCGCCCGTTATCATACACTTGGGCCAAATTACAATATAGAAAGGTAGTCCTAGTTTCGGTTTCGTTGTTATTAACATAACTAAACACACGCACAACCATTCACACATCGATGCTAATACAAGGAAGCTAGCCTTTGATATGTGCATGAGCCTGAGCATAAGAAATGCCCCAATTGTGTTACCAAGCCTGTTTTGAGTGTTATTGAGTGTAATGACCTTATTTGCAATGAATTGGCTTGCGTTAGTAATTAATTTGAGCATATTGAGCCTTTGATAGCTAAAGAGGTTTTAGATGCATCACATGACCCTTGTGAGGATCTACAAGGGAGCCTTTCCATACCCTCTTGTACTTCATTGCCCATAGGTTGTTCACATGCTGATTTGTGTGAAAACTCTAGTTTTAGACCTGGTAAAGACATAAATGGACATGAATCTGATTTAGGTCTAGACATTGAGCTTCTTGAGGATGAAATAGATGGGTTTGAGTTATATGCGAGAGGCTTTGATTGGGATATCGAATTGGACTTTGAACAGGAAGACACTACTTGGAGAAATGCATCAGATTGTGATTTTAATGACTTAAGTTTGAAATCTGATGTAGCCATGTCCTTAAGGAGTCATTTCGATTATCATGTTGCTTGGAAGTCTTTTGTGTATTTGGAGCATGAAGAACGTCTAAGGGAAGTTGTTTCTACCCTTAGGGTTGAACACTGTATGCCAACCTAAAGCGATGTAGCTTTTGCAATAATGAAGTTATATTTCTTGGTTTTGTAGTGACTACACAAGGTCTACAAGTGGATGAGAAGAAGATTAGAGCTATTCGAGATTGGCCAACACCTACATCCATTAGCCATGTAAGGAGTTTCCATGGGTTTGCAAGTTTCTATAGGCACTTTGTGAGAGACTTCAGTACCATTATTGTACCCTTGCTGAAGTTGGTTCTCACCGAGGCACCCTTACTAGCTCTCCCTGACTTCACTAGGCCTTTCGAAGTGGAGTGTGATGCATCGGGAATTGGCATAGGAGGTGTGCTTATGAAAGAAGGTAAACTTATTTCCTTTTTTAGTGAAAAACTTAAAGGAGCATGTTTTAACTACTCTCTACATATGATAAAGAGTTGTATGCATTATTTAGAGTACTTAGAGGATATACTAGTGGTCTATGAGTTTACAGACGTTTTTGCAGAGCCGTCTAGCCTGCCATCTCAGAGGAGCGTAGATTTTGGTATTGACTTGGAGCCTGGCACGAGACCCATCTCGAAGGCCCTATACCGTATGACACCTGTCGAGATGTTGGAGCTGAAGAAGCAACTTGAGGAGTTGGCTGAGAAGGGCTTCATACGCCCTAGCGTTTTTCCATGGTGTGCACCTGTCCTCTTCGTGCGGAAGAAGGACGGATCGTTGAGACTGTGTATAGATTACAAAGAGCTGAACAAGGTGACCATCAAGAACAGGTATCCACTACCTCGTATTGATGATCTACTTGATCAGCTGCAGGGAGCGACAATCTTCTCCAGGATTGACTTGCGTTCTAGATATCACCAGTTGAGGGTGAGAGAGCAGGATGTGCACAGGACGACATTTCGTACCCGTTATGGACACTACGAGTTTGTAGTGATGCCATTTGGGCTGACAAATGCCCCAACAGTATTCATGGAGTTGATGAACAGCATCTTCATCGACTTTCTGGATCAGTTTGTGGTGGTCTTCATTGATGACATTCTGGTGTGCTCTCGTAGTAGAGAGGAGCATGCCGGTCATTTGAGAACGGTTTTGCAGATTTTGAGGGATAGAGAGCTGTACGCCAAGCTCTCTAAGTGTGAGTTCTGGATGTCTGAGGTTGCATTTCTCGGACACATCGTCTCCGCCGACGGGATTATGGTAGACCTGATGAAGATCGAGTCTGTTGCTGCATGGACGACACCGACGAACGTCAAGGAAGTACGTAGCTTTCTTGGCTTAGCCGGTTATTACAGACGCTTTGTCGAGGGATTTTTTTGTGATTGTCCGTCCACTGACGAGTCTTCTGAGGAAGACTACCAGATTTGTATGGACTGACCAGTGCGCTCAGAGTTTTGAGGAGTTGAAGAGGCGTTTGAATTCTGCTCCTGTTTTGGCACAACTAGAGGGTTCTGATGATTTTGTGGTCTACAGTGATGCATCCAAGCTAGGTTTGGGATGTGTGCTGATGTAGAGAGGCAGAGTGATTGCATATGTGTCTCGACATTTGAAGACGTATGAGGAGAACTACCCGACTCATGATTTGGAGTTGGCAGCGGTAGTTCATGCTTTGAACATCTGGAGACATTACCTGTATGGTGCTACATGTCAGATCTTCACAGACTATAAGAGTCTAAAGTATATTTTCACGCAACGGGAATTGAATAACCGCCAACGTCGATGGCTTGAGTTGATCAAGGACTTTGACCTTGAGATTTTATACCATCCTAGCAAGGCGAATGTAGTAGCTGACGCCTTGAGTAGGAAGACGCCTCGAAAGAAGGCGATTGCCAAACTTACTGTACAAACTTAACTTCAGAGGGATCTAGCTTGGTTGGAGATGGACATCCAGTTTCCTGATGAGGATGCCCAGTTGTTTGCCTTAGAGGTTCTACCTGGTCTGTTGGATGAAATCCAACAGAAGCAGGGGACCTGCCCAACTTTGACGAGGATCGGAGATAGGATGTCTCGCGGAGAGGCACCCTAGTTAACTATTGGGGCAGATGGAGTTATGAGGAGACATGATCGTATCTGTGTCCCTACAGATGCAAAGTTGAGACAGCGGATATTATAGGAGGCTCACTGTACACCTTACTCAGTACATCCTGGTATGAGTAAGATGTATCATGATGTGAGATGCTCATATTGGTGGGGAGGGTTGAAGCCCGACGTAGCCAGATTTGTGGCTCAGTGTGCGACCTGTCAACAGGTCAAGATAGAGCATTTCAGGACTGGAGGTGAGCTCCATCCACTGCCAGTGCCGCAGTGGAAGTGGGAGGACGTCTCCATGGATTTTGTGACGGGGTTGAGGGTCAGCAAGAGCTTTGATGCCATTTGGGTGATCGTTGACAGATTGACAAAGACGGAACGTTTCATCCCCATTAGAGAGACGTGGCCCGTGAGCAGATTGGCTGAGGAGTACACTAGACAGATAGTGAGACTTCATGGGGTACCGAGGATGATCGTTTCTGATCGTGATGGACGATTCACATCGAGATTCTGGCAGAAGATTCAGACTGCTTTGGGGACGAGTCTACACTTCACGACTGCGTTTCACCCCGAGACAGATGGTCAATCAAAGAGGACCATCTAAACCTTAGAGGACATGCTGCGAGCCTGCGTGCTGGATTGGGGGACAGGGATGGTCTAATTACCTCCCACTCGTTGAGTTCTTATACGACAACAACTGGCATGCATCTATAGGGATGGCTCTTTATGAGGCACTGTATGGACGTAGATGCCGTACACCTCTATGCTGGGATGAGCCTAGCAATATCAGTGGGATAGCGCCAAACCAGATTCAGGAGGATATGGCTCGAGTAGTGCTGATCAGAGAGAGGATGCTGGCTGCACAGAGTCGCCAGAAGTCGTATGCAGACAAGAGGCTTCGACCTCTAGAGTTCAGGGTAGGAGCTCATGTCTGGTTGAGAGTATCTCCGACGCGAGGCATTAGACATTTTGACATAAAGGGGAAGTTGAGTCCCCGATATGTCGGTCCTTTCGAGATACTAAATAGAGTTGGGCGAGCAGCTTACAGATTAGCTTTGCCTCTGAGGTTAGAGGGTGTTCACCATGTGTTTCATGTGTCTCAGCTGAGGGAGTACATACCAGATCCGAGGCACATCGTGAGTTATGATGATCTGGTGGTTGAGCCGGACCACACGTTTGCAGAGCACCCTATTGCAGTCCTAGAGCGAGGTGTGAGACGCATGTGTTCGAAGGACATTCTTATGCTAAGGATACAGTGGTCTAAACGAGGACCAGATGAGGCTGCATGGGAGACAAAGAATAGTATCCAGAGGAACTATCCAGAGTTTTATGCTGAGCTAGATGCACCAGTAGGATCCACGAGTAGATCCTAGTGCCTTCTTGGTGAGTGTATGTTATATGCTTATGTGTTATGTTGTGTTTTCGTGCTAGCTGTGATATGTGCATATGACCTGTTAAATCTGGTTGCTAGTACGAGATAGGTATAACTGGAGATGGTTCTTTCCTCCATGCTTTGGTATGTGTGTTAGGATTAGTTGGAGATAGTTCTTTCCTCCATGCTACCTTTGATGGACATAGTGTGAGTGGAGATGGTTTTCCTCCACATAGTAGTGTTATCTGTACATTGTGGCTGGAGATAGATTTCCTCCATGCTAGTGTGATGTGGTTAGTGGTTGGCTAGAGATGATCTTCCTCTAGACCTTGTGTAGAATTGTTATGTTGGAGTTGTGTTCCTCCATGCTGTGTTGAGGATATAGAATGTTATAGGTTATGGCATGACGTTCTTGAGGAGAGGGTTATACCTCGACTTATGGGTCCGAGAGGTCTTTGGGATTTTACAAGTTTCGGGATGAAACTTGTTTTTAGGGGGGGTGAGATGTAAGAGCCTTAGTCCTTGGAGCCTATGAGTCCTTGTTGAGCCTTGGCTGAGCCTTGTTGGACCCTGTCAGCCGCATCTGCGCACCTCATGGGCCACCCCTGCCCCACAGGTGAGCCTCCCCTGCGCCTTAGTCGGTCCGCCCCTGCGGTTTTGTGCGGCTGCAGCCACCTTTGTTGACCTCTTGACCTTTCTTTTGGGGAAGCTTCGTATATAAGCCTCCCAACCTTCAAATGAAGGGTTTCTTCATCTCTCTAGTCTCTCTCTTCCTCCTCACGTTCTTCTTCTCCTTCATCCTCTTCTCTCTTCTTCCTTGATCTCTCTTGCTTCCCTTGATCTTGTGTGAGTTTGTGAGAGTGTTGAGCTTGGGTTTGGATGCTAATGATGGTGGATGTTGTTGTTGTGATGTTGATAGCCAGTGGTAGTGAGGTTGTGGTGATCTTCTCTTCTGCTTAGGTTTTGTGGTGAGTCTTTCCTCTTCCTCTTCATCCTCTCTTCTTTGCTTCTTATCTTTCTCTTTAGCTTAGGACTCACAAGTTATGGCTTGTGTTGGATCCTTCCTGGACGTTTTGATTATCATATATGTGTATATATGTGTATATGTTGTTGTGGTATGTTGGAGACGTGAAGAGAGTCGAGAAAGGGATCGAAGAGAAGTCGGGACCAACTCTCTACACAGTTGGCCGCCCCTGCGCCTGACTCCAGCCGCCCCTGCGCCTGGTGTGTGAGCCGCCCTTGTGCCTTTGATGAGCCGCCCCTACGCCTCACAAGATCAACCGTGTGCTCTTGCTTCCGTTAGTGCATACCTTGTTGGTATGTCTTTCTTCCTTCCTTTCCTTTGGCCTTGGCTTAGTTGATAGCTAGGTTAGGATGGTTAGGATGTGTTGTATGATAGAGATGTGCCTTAGGCACTTGTGTTGATGTTTTGGTTATGCCATAGGCATATGTGAGCTTGTTATGATCTTGAGGTTTAGATTGAGGTTGTAGGTTGGCTCTGGTTATGGAGATGAGTCTCCTAATCCTTTCAGGTTGTGATGTTGTGTGCCTTGCTATTGCAGGCGTTGATTCCTTCCCTAAGGGGAAGCTGTGACTTGGTATTGGATACGAGTGTATGAGGTAAGTCCATAAGACTTACTTAGCGTTCAGTTATGGATTTGTATGATTGTGATGGTTGTGTGTGTTCATATGATTGTGCATTTACAACCTAAATTGGACTAGGATGACCATTATTACATTTTAATGGCCCAAGTGTATTATAACGGGCAGTAACCACTTGCCTAAAGCTCGTAGAGAGTGGAAGGAGGTGCTCGGAAGCCAGTAGCTCAGGGGGGAGGTAGATCCCCATGCAACACCTGGGTTAAAGGGGGAAGAGACGGGGTTTTTTAGGCTCCTCGTGTTACAAAAAAAGTTGAATTAATAATGGAATAACGTAATAAAAGATAATAAATGAATGTGTGTGACATTGCATGTATGAGATGTTGGTGTGTGTTTGTGCTATTACCTTCATGCTTATCTATTGTTGTAGCTAACGGTGTATACCGTGTTGTAGATGATCTGCAAGTTAGGAAGAATGCAGAGTGAGCTAGATGGTGTGACCAGCCGAGGACTTCTGTACATTAGGATGCGTGGGTTGGGATCTTTTGTATCAGATGTTGTTGTTGTTGTTGCTGTTTTGTACTCGGCTTTGAGTTTGTAAACTCTTTTGATGTATTATACAACTTTTATGTATTTGGTTTTACTCTACTTGTTCCTTGTTGTAAGATCTAGTGAACTTGTTGTCAAGCTAGGGTCAGGATCCATTGTGAGATCCTAGCCCAATGTAGCATCCCGAGTCCCGCGGAATCGGGGTGTTACAACAACACTACTTGTGGCCTAGAGAGTTTATTTTAAAATCTAATCATGAATATTTGAAACATTTTCGGAGTCAAGATAAACTAGATAAGAGGCATGGTAGATGGATGAAATTCATTGAGACTTTTCCCTATGTTATCAAGTATTAAAAGGGAACAGACTATGTGATGAGGGACCATCACCAACAGCCCCTACTAGTCCTACAATGCAAGGGTCAATCACTAGATCAAGGGAAGAGCAATTCAAGAGAAGGTGTCCAACTTGTTGGTGTCATTAGTTCCTAAGGAGACCATTGACGATCCATTGCTGACTGAGGCTTCTTTAGTCACGTTAATGACGATTCCCGATTACTTGGACGTGGAAGGGAGACCATGCACACGTGATTTGGAGCCATGCAAAAGCAAAGAAGAGACACTTGTTCCGGAATTGCAAGAAATGGAAGATTGAGGCTTTTGGAGCTTCTTTTGTATTTTATATCATCTTTTGGTATAAAATGAAAGACTTTTTATAACCTTTAGGTTCAAAACATTTTAAGGGTTATTTTTATTTGTTTTAGTTGTTTTATTTGTTTTATTGTCTTTTTGACAAATGCTTTTCCTTTTTTAGATAGGAGGCTTTCTAGGCATATAAAAAGCCTCCCTTAGCTTCTTTCCAGATTAGATAGATTTTAGCAAAACTTGATAAACCGTCTCTTTGAGAGCTTTTGTTCCTATTCAGAAAATTCAATCAATAAAGTGAGCCATTGATTGAATTGTTGTGAATCCTTGCTAGATTGTTCTTGTGTGTGTTAATCTCTTTAGAGATTGGTGCTACTAGTCAATACTAGTCCCTCCTTGTGCTTGTCTCCATTGAAGGCTTGTGTAAGGTTATAGAAGAAAGGGTTGAAGGCATCATTTTGCTTGGGTTTTGATCAATCTGATCAAGGTTCTTGTAAGGGAGTCGTTTGGTTCTTTTGGATCTACTTCTACCAAACATTCCACGTTCCATTTCATTCTCTTTCTTCCCTTCTGTCCAACGTCATTTCTGGTTCTAAACAATCTGATTTTGCGGCCATTTGTCAAGGAAAACGTCCATTGTTGGTCTTCGAGGATTCCCAATCTAGAGCTAGTCATTTGCGGCCCCAACCCGCATCAAAGTGGTATCAGAGCTAGTTGATTGCGAGTCCGGAATCAGCCATCACCATTGATGGTTTGAGTATCTTCTTTGAGTCTTTTCTTTGTTTGAGTCATTTGCTTCATCTTAAGAGTCTATTTGAGTCTAATTTGCTTTGTTTCTTGTGTTTATTGGAGAAGAGAGAAAGCCAAGCCAAAACAGCCATTTTCCAGCCATTCTACATCACCTTCATCAGCCATTGTTCATCCAAAACGTCCAGCTGCATCCTCTTGGCAAATAACCGTTCAAAAAAAAAAGAAGGGGGACCACTCTCCAAAACAAATCAGTCGTTGCAAGTAGGAGAGAGAGGCCACAAAAGCTCCTTATTTGTAGCAACAACAAGAGACTACTTATAGTTAGTTATCTCTTATTTCTTTTCAATTTTTAATTTCATTCCTCTCTCCTATTTTCTTCCACAAAACGTCAGCCAAGGAACACAAAAGAAAAACAAAGAAAAAGAAATATTTTCTCATATATTTTCATCATCTTACATATCATACATTTCATATCATATTCTATACTAACCTAAGTTGTGTAGAAGTTAGAAAAACAAGTGTTTTTGCAATTTGATTGTGAAAGGATCATTGAGACTACAAACAAGAGTTACCTACCTTATTTCTTATCCATCACCATTACCCAAAAGCCAACTTTAAACACCACAGCCGGCCATATCTCTCTCCATTGCATAAGGACAAGGTAAGTGAAGCTCTCTTCTTAGTGTCTTGTGTGTCTATCTTCCTTGTTTTACTCTAATTCTATCATATCTTGAGTTTACCATCTTTTCGAGTCCATATCAGCCTTTTGCATCTATCTTTGAGTCTTGTGTCTTTTTTTGAGTATTTTGTGTGATTTAGCTAGTTAACATTGCTTGCAAGCCATAATATTTGAGTCTTGAGTCTTATTTCAGCTTCTTAGTGTCTATCTTGACGTTTTCTGTTGTGAACCTTCAAGCAGCCGTGTATCACCCTTTTTCAAGTCAAGGAGTGTGCTAGTTGAGCTAAGGCATTGATCTTAGAAGGAGTTTTAATCCATCCAAGTCAATTGTATCAAATAGCTTGTGATCAACACAACTTGAGTGTGAGAGTGAGAGTAAACACTTGTGAGAATTTTCTGTTTTATCTAATTCAACTAGTTTGCTTGTGTTTGTGTGTTTTTTTTTATCATGTCTAGGTCTAATAGTCCAAGCAAGTCCCAAAGCAGTGAGCCAATGCACCCGGAGACATTTGCTATGTTGAAGCAAATAATGGATTCGGTGGCAAGATTGACCGACCGGATTGGCACGTTGGAGAGGCCAACACCCACAGCCACGCCACAACCGAGGTCCACTTTCGAGCTAGGAGGCACGTCTAGAGATGCCCCTAGAGAAACAGCCCATGAATCACCTCAAAGAACCCCTCAAGGGCAAGGTATGAGACATGCTAACCCTCTTCCTAGAACACCTAATGTGCAAGGTTTTGTGGACGATTTTCAGGAGCCACAAGAGGATGTTGAGGAAGAAGGCATGTGGAGAGAGTTCCCTAGGCGTCACCCACAGCCAAGGAGAGGACGAGAATATGAGCCATTTAGGCCTTATCAAGAGCTAAATGGAATAGGGAAAGTGAAGGTCAAGATTCCTAGTTTTGAAGGCAAGTATGACCCGGATGCTTACATGGATTGGGAGACCAAATTGGAGCAAATTTGGTCATGCCATCGCTTTGGAGAGCAAAGGAAGGTCCAGCTTGCATCATTGGAGTTCCAAGGATATGCACTAGTATGGTGGGATCATCTTGTCAAGGAAAGGAGAAGAACCTTGGATCCAGCCATCACTACATGCGAATAAATGAAGGCCTTGATGAGAGCTCGTTTTGTACCTCAACATTATGCTAGGGAGCTGAGGCAAAGGTTGGAGAACCTTAGACAAGGAGCCATGAGTGCCGAAGAGGTCTACACCTCTATGCAAATGGCAATGGTGAAAGCTAATGTGGTTGAAGATGAGGAGTCTACAATGGCTAGGTATCTACGCATTTTAAACTCATCTTTGGCTAATGAAATTGATTTGTATCCTTATAGTACCATGGTGGAGCTGCTGCATTTGGCAATCAAAGTAGAGAAGAAGACAAAGGCTAGGAACCAAGGTGCCAAGACAAGCTTTGGAGCTACAAGCTCATGGAAAGTACAAAACAGCCGGCCCCAAGGATCCTACAGCCGTGAGCCTACATCCACCAAGGAGGACCGAAAAGCATCAACCATGGACCAAGGAGCACAAAGAAGGAGCTCAACACCCCATTCATCTTCTAGACCCTTGAATGAGCCTTCAAGTGGTCCTCAAGGGAGTACCTCTAACTCTACTCTTCGTTCTTGATACGGGGATTAGCCGCGAAGAACGGATCTAGACGAGCAACCTGTTTTCGGGAATAGAAGCAAACGAAATTCAGCAAACAAGAATGAACGAAAACGTGCAAAACAAAGAGGGGGAAACGAAAATAAGAAGGAAGAACCGAAAGGAACAAAACGATAGAACCCTTGGATTCTATTATCCAATAACCAAACCGATGACGATTCGACCCCGCTTCTTACAACTTCACACAATCGATCTAGAGTTATCGAAGGCACGAAGAGGTTGCTTCGATTCGACTTGTAGCACCAACCCGAAGGAGATTGACACACACAAGAACGAGAAAGCTATGCTAACACCACAATTCTCACAAGAGACAATAGGCTGAACTCAAAAGGGTTCGATTTTGGCACTTAGGCAATGTGTTTAACGTAATCTGCCTACAAAAAGAAGAGAGAAAGGTTTATATACAACCTAGACCTTCTCTCCTAAAAAATAGAAAAGAAATAAAAACAATAATTACAATTTAGAGTGTTTTAAATAAATCCATAAAATAGACTAATTCTAGGCTTTATTTAACACTCTCTAACTAGCTTCTCATGCCAGCCTTTACGCCAGCCTTCATCCATGCACATGTACACGTGAGGCTCTCCTATGCTCCATTCAACTTCTTCTTGGCTGGTCCAATGTGGCTAAGCATCATGACGGGCCTTGGACTCATTGGAGGTGAGCTTGGGTGAGCTTCTTGAACCATGGCTAGGAAGATAGCATCCATTTCCGCTTGGCGTTTGGCTTGAGCTCTTGTTAGGGCTCCTTGTGGTGTTGAAGATGGAGCCGGCTCGGATGACCCTTCATCATTCTCCCCTTCTTTAAAAGAATTCGACCTCGAATTTCCTTGATCATCACTAAGGGGTGGAAAAGGGCTTAGATCCCTCACATTGAACGTGGGATCACAAGCATAGTCGTCCGGAAAGTCTAGCACATAGGCATTGTCACCAGCCTTGTGTAGCACCTTGAAAGGTCCATTTCCTCTTGGAGAGAGCTTGGACTTCCGAAGTTGTTGAAACCTCTCCTTCCTCAAGTGTAGCCATACAAGGTCACCGGCCTCAAATGTAACCTTCTTCCTTCCTTGGTTTGCCTTGGCTGCGTTGTATTTGCCTTTCTCCTCAAGCTTAATCCTAGCTCCTTGATGTGTTCAACCTGAGTTTTAGCACTTAAATCCACTCGCTCCTTCTTAGGCAACGGTGTAAGATCAAAAGGGTAACTGTGGATTAAAACCATAAACACACTCAAATGGAGAGATGGAAGTAGATGAATGCACAACTCTATTATAGGCAAATTCAACATGTGGCAAGACATCCTCCCATTCCTTTAGATTCTTTTTGATGACAACCCTTAAAAGTGTGATTAAAGTCCTATTAGTTACTTCCGTTTGCCCATCAGTTTGGGGGTGGCTTGATGTAGAAAATAACAATTTCGTGCCTAGCTTTTCCCAAAGAGTCTTCCAAAAATGAGTTAAGAACTTAACATCCCTATCATTTACTATTGTCCTTGGAATTCCATGTAACTTAACTACTTCCCGAAAGAATAGATTAGCTACATTGGCCGCATCATCAGTTTTGTGACAAGCAATAAAGTGAGCCATTTTTGAGAAACGATCTACAACCACAAAAATCGAGTCCCTACCTCTTTTAGTCCTAGGCAATCCCACAATAAAGTCCATACTAATGTCTTCCCAAGGGGCTGTTGGGATGGGCAAAGGTGTGTACAATCCATGAGGCTTCACTTTAGATTTAGCTCTAAGGCATTCTAAGCATCTTTTAAGCACATTTTCAACATCCCTAAGCATGTGTGGCCAATAAAAGTTTTAGTGCAGCATAGCATAAGTTTTATCCCTCCCAAATGACCCATTAAACCTCCTCTATGGGCTTCCTCTACTAGCAACAATCGAAGGGAACACCTAGTATGCACACCTTATCAATTCGAAAAAAAAATCTCTCAAACAAATAGTATTTATCTAAGGAACCTTTTTGCACACATAGCTTATATGTATCACCAAAATCAAGATCAGATTCATAGAGCTCCTTAATGTAAACAAAGCCTAATACATTAGCATCCAATGTAGTCAACAATGTGTACCTCCTAGAGAGGGCATCCGCCAATACATTGTCTTTTCCCTTTTTATACTTGATAACATAGGGAAAAGTCTCAATAAATTCCATCCACCTACCATGTCTCCTATCTAGTTTATCTTGACTCCGAAAATGCTTCAAAGACTCATGATCGGAATGCAAAATAAACTCTCTAGGCCACAAGTAGTGTTGCCATGTCTTAAGCACTCTAAACAAAGCATATAACTCTTTATCATAGGTAGAGTAATTAAGACATGCTCCTTTGAGCTTTTCACTAAAGAAGGCAATAGGCTTACCTTCTTGCATGAGCACACCGCCTATGCCAATGCCCGAGGCGTCACACTCCACTTCAAAGGGCCTACTGAAGTCGGGAAGAGCTAGCAAAGGCGCCTCGGTTAAGACCAATTTCAGCTTGCTAAAGGCACGTTCTTGCGCCTCCTCCCACACAAATGGCACATGATTTTTGCAAATTTCCGTCAAGGGCACAGCAATGGTACTAAAGTATCTCACAAAGCGCCTATAGAAGCTTGCAAGCCCATGGAAACTCCTTACTTGGTTGATGGATGTTGGTGTGGGCCAATGATACGGGATTGTCCGTGAACGAGTCGATCTAGGTACAATGATCTCGAATCCGGCTGAATGAGGCAAATCCAGAATGCGGAAATGAAACGTGGATGGTGAATGGCGCAGGAAAGTGAAGAGAAGAACCAAAGAGAATCAACGAAGGAACCAAGGCTGAAGAGCCAAAACCCCGCTCGTGAATGCCCTAGACCCGTGTCCAATACAACTTTACACTAGCTCCGGCTGGACTAGCACAAAGAGGGACTCGTGAAGGCTCGAAGCACCAATCCGAAGGCGGTTGACACAAACAAGCTCAGCCAAGCAAACAACAGCAATGCCAACCAAAAACTCTCTTGTTCTTTGATTGATTTTGTGAATGATTACAAATGTAATTCTAAGCAATGAATAATAACGTAACTAATCAGCAGCTAATAAGAGGCTATATATAGACTCTTTTATCTAGACAAAATAAAGAAAAGAAAACTAAAACATTAGTGGGAAGGTGGTAATAAGAGAGCTTCCTCTAATGTAGCTAACAACCTAACAAACAACTAATTCAGCATGAGAATAGGCTGACTTATTCAAGCTAATCCTAGGAGTGTGCTGGATGTTTTTTAAGAGAAAAATGGGCTATCCGAGTGGGCTGAGTTGTTCAACAGATCCATGAGTGATTTGGATCGTTTTTTAAGAGCCCAAATGATGATCCGAATGAGCTGACTTGTTACTCTCTTGGGCCTCTTTGAACGTGATCAGCTGGCTGTCCTCTTGGGCTGTTTTAGATGTGAGCAGCAGCCTACCCTCTTGGACTGCCTTGGACGTGTTTGCTTGCCTCCCCTCTTGGGCTGCCTTGGACGTGAGCAGCAGGCTATCCTCGTGGGCTGCTTTGGACGTGATCAGCATCCCCTCCTCCATTTGCTCTTGGGCTGCCTTGGACGTGAGCAACAGGCTATCCTCGTGGGCTGCTTTGGACGTGATCAACATCTCCTCCCTTTGCTTGCTTGCTCCTGCATTCATCAAAAGATTAACACATGATGTATGGCAATTAAATGGTTCATGCATTATGCCAAGCAATATCACTTCCCTGGACGTAGCTTCTTGGATCTCCTTAGCTCTTGCTCTAGTAATGGGACCTTGATAGCTTCCATGTGATGGTCCTACATCATCCACTCCTTCTTGGAAAGAATTCGACCCCGAATTTTCATCTTGTTCCGAACCTCCTTCATAGGGGCTCAAATCTCCTACGTTAAAAGTGGTACTAACTCCATACTCGTCCGGTAAGTCCAACACATATGCATTGTCGTTAATCCGGTGTAAGACTTTGAATGGTCCATCACCCCGTGGTGCTAGCTTGGAATGGCGTTTTGTCGGAAACCGCTCTTTCCTTAGATGTAGCCAAACTAAGTCGCCGGGCTGGAAAACCATCTTCCGACGTCCTTTGTTGTTCCGAGCTGTAGTTTCAACGCCCTTGTTATCAAGTGCAGCTTTGGTCTTAGCATGAAGTTCCTTAATGTAGTCCACCTGTTCCAAAGCATCAAAAGCTACTCGATCCTTTCGAGGAATCGGTAATAAGTCTAAAGGAGTTAAATGGTTAAATCCATAAACACATTTGAAAGGTGATAACGAAGTGGAAGAATGCATGGTGCGATTATAAGCAAACTCAATATGTGGTAACATGTCTTCCTATTCTTTTAAGTTATCTTTCAACATGGTTCTGAGGAGGGTCGTTAGGGTCCTATTGGTGACTTCCGTTTGCCCATCTGTTTGGGGATGACTAGAGGTCGAGAATAGTAATCTAGTGCCCATTTTTCCCCAAAGCGTTTTCCAAAAGAAACTCAAAAACTTGACATCCCTATCACTAACAATAGTTTTAGGTATTCCATGCAATCTCACTATTTCTTTAAAGAAAAGATTAGCAACATTATATGCATCATCAGTTTTATGACACGGAATAAAATGTGCAATTTTAGAGAATCTATCTACTACCACAAAAATGGAACATCTTCCTTTCTTAGTCCTAGGTAGTCCAATAATGAAATCCATACTTATATCTTCCCAAGGGCCATTAGGCGTTGGTAAGGGTGTATACAGCCCGTGGGGTTGCACCCTAGCTTTGGCCTTAAGACATTCAATGCACCTTTTCAGCATGTGTTCTACATCCCTTAACATATGAGGCCAATAAAAGTGAGTTTGCAACATGTGATAAGTTTTGTCCCTCCCAAAATGCCCCATTAAACCTCCTTTATGGGCTTCTTCCACTAATAAGATCCTAAGGGAACATCTAGGTATGCAAATCTTATCCACTTTAAACAAAAAACCTTCAAACACAAAATACTTATCATAAGGGCCTTGAGTAGTGCATCTATGAAATATCTTCCCAAATTCAGCATCATCCACATATAATTCCTTAATGTAAGTAAAACCTAACATCCTAGAATCCAAGGTGGTGATTAAGGTGTATCTCCTAGACAATGCATCCGCTACGACATTATCCTTTCCTTTCTTATATTTGATAATGTAAGGAAAGGTTTCGATGAACTCCATCCACCTACCATGCCGTCTATCTAGCTTATCTTGGCTCCTAAAGTGTCTAAGTGAATCATGATCGGTTTTCAAAACAAACTCTTGAGGCCAAAGGTAATTTTGCCATGTTTTGAGTACTCTAAACAAGGCATACAATTCTTTGTCATAAGTGGAATAGTTTAAGCATGCACCCTTCAATTTTTCAGTAAAGAAAGCTAGATGCTTACCTTCTTGCATAAGGATGCCGCCAATACCAATGCCGGATGCGTCGCATTCAACCTCAAAGGGTTTAGTGAAGTCCGGTAGAGCGATTAGGGGTGCATGGGTGAGGCGTCTCTTGAGCTCTTCAAAGGCTCTTTGCTGCGGTTCATTCCACTCAAAAGGAACCTTCTTTTTGGTCAAAGCCGTGAGTGGTGCTGCAATGGTGCTAAAATCTCTCACAAACCTTCTATAGAATGTAGCTAGGCCATGGAAACTCCTCACGTCACCAACCGACCTAGGAACGGGCCATTCATTGATTGCCTTCACCTTGTCCTCATCCACTTGCAAACCATTGGCACTTACTACAAAACCAAGAAAAATCACTCGGTTAGTATAGAAATCACATTTTTGAATATTAGCATATCTATACGCAATGTAGCAAGCACATCTCTCAAATGATTTTCATGCTCCTTTAAAGTCTTACTATAGATAAGAATGTCATCAAAGTAGACTACAACAAATAAACCAATATAAGGTCTCAAAATATGATTCATTAATCTCATGAACGTACTAGGAGCGTTAGTTAAGCCAAAAGGCATTACTAGCTACTCATAGAGTCCAAATTTGGTTTTAAAAGCTGTTTTCCATTCATCCCCTTCCCTCATTCTAATTTGATGGTAGCCACTCCTAAGGTCAATCTTAGTGAAAATTGTAGCTCCATGTAACTCATCAAGCATGTCATCTAAACGGGGAATCGGGTGTCTATACTTGATAGTAATATTATTGATTGCTCTACAATCAATACACATTCTCCAAGTATTATCCTTCTTGGGTACTAGCAGGACGGGAACGGCACAAAGACTAAGGCTTTCCTGCACATACCCCTTATCTAGCAAGGCTTGAACTTGGTTCTGAATTTCCTGGGCTTCCGTAGGGTTCATCCTAGAGGCGGGCCTATTGGGAAGAGTGGCTCCGGGTATTAAATCTATTTGGTGTTCAATGCCCCTAATGGGCGGCAAGCCGGCTGGAATCTCCTCAGGAAAAACGTCCATAAACTCGTCTAACAGCCCCTGAATAGAACTAGGAAGTGGAATCGTAGAGTCATGAGGCACATTCAATAGAGATTTACACAAACTCATCATTAGCACATCAATAGAAGCATAGTTAGTGACATATTCATTCCTAGACTCAAGATAGCTACTTGTTGGTTGTACTAACAATGTTTGATGGGTTTTGTTCTCTTTACTCTTAGGCCGTGTAATCTTAGGCTTTGGAGGGGTTCCTTGCTCTACCCTCTTGTTCTCATAGTACTCGGCTATTTGTAAAGGTGTCATAGGTTTAAGTGTTAAAGTTTTACCTTTATACTCAAAGCTATATTTGTTAGAAAACCCATCATGGACAACTTTCCTATCATATTGCCATGGACGACCAAGCAACAAGTGACAAGCATTCATAGGCACAACATCACATGTAATAACATCCTCATATGATCCTAATGTTATATTGACCTTAGTTTGCTTATTGACCTTAAGTTCTCCACACTCATTCATCCAATGTAGTTTATATGGCCTAGGGTGATAAAATGTAAGAAGTTGTAATTTGTTTACCATTTTAGTGCTAGCTATGTTGCAACAACTTCCTCCATCAATTATCACATGACACACTTTTCCTTTAATACTACACCTAGTATAAAACAAATTTTCACGTTGGTTATCCTCACAAGGTGCTAGTTGGACATGCAAAGTTCTCCTAGCTATCAAAGATTCACCTTGTTCATACTCAATGCAATCATCATTCTCATTTTGTTCATTGTCATCAATTAAGGCATTTTCATCATCTAATTCCACACCATCCTCACTCTCATATTCTCCTAGATGATTTATGATCAAAGTGCGTCTATTAGGACATTCTCTACTCATGTGACCTCTACCTTGGCATTTAAAACATACAATGTCCCTAGTTCTAGAGTTAGAGATAGGGGTACTCCCTCGATGATCACTCGAAGGCTCATTCAAGGATCGTGGTGTAGTGGCTGGTGTAGACGACTTTCTTTGTCCTTCTTGGCCCATAGGTGCCGATTTTCTCTCTTCCTTTCGGCCTCCTTGATCCTTGCTGTGGTTAGGCAGCAGCCGGCTCCCTTGTGCTTTCCAAGTGTTGGGCGACCCATGAGGTGGCTTGTATTTCCGGTTTCGCACCTTAGTCTTCCTTTCCACCTTGATGGCCAAGTGTAGTAATTGCTCCATGGTGCTGTATGGATACATATCAACCTCATTAGCCAAATTAGAATTCAGATTACGAAGGTACCTTGCCATAGTGTTTTCTTCATCCTCTAGAACGTTGGCCTTCACCATAGCAACTTGCATATTCGTATAGGCTTCCTCAGCGCTAAGCGAGCCTTGTCTCAAATTTTCCAGCCGTTGTCTAAGCTCTCGGGTATAATGAGGTGGAACGAACCGAGCCCTTATTAGTGCCTTTCTACTCCCATGTGGTGATTTGAGGATCCAACGTTCGAACTCTTTCTTTGACTACGTGATCCCACCATACCAAAGCATAGCCTTGGAACTCAAGAGCGGGTAGCTGAACCTTCCTAGGCTCGCTAAAGTTGTGACACAACCAGATCTGCTCAACTTTAGTTTCCCACTCCGTGTAGACGTCGGGATCACACTTTCCTTCAAAGACGGGAATTTTGATTTTGACTTTGCCGAGTCCGTCTTGCTCTTGATAGGGCCGAAAGTTATCTCGTTCTCGTCCTTGCCTTGGCTGCTGGAATGGCCGATTATAACCTTCCCAAGTGTGGTCCTCGAAAGCAGCTTCATTCGGTCGCTGAAAGTTATCAACAAAGGGTATCATGTTAGAAGCATTAGGGGGTTCGTTGGAATGTAAATTACCTTGATCCGGATGATCCGGCTCTCTAGTAACACGTGAAGGACCGCCAAACTCATAGTTGGTTCTCAAAGGTGGTGTCCCGGCTGGTGGTGTTCGTGCTTCCATAGACTCCACTCGTTTGGATAGGTTAGCTACGGAATCGGACAATTGTTTCAATAGACTGATCATCTCAGGCGTGACGGTCTCGCTACTCGACTTGCTGGGACTTAGGGACCTGGACATGCTCAAGTAACAAACAAAGAACCGGTTAGGTTAGAAAAGCAAAGATCTCACTTGTGTATCGCTCACACTCTCGTTGGTATTGCCTAGCTGGTGACTCGAGTTGTAAGGATCCAACACCTTAAGATCGCGATTTCCGAACCTTCTTAGCAACCCTTTGGAACTAGAACTACTGAAACTGATGTTAGTGTCGGAGATGAATCAAGACACCCCTAATTGGAGTATTGACCGTTGGGTTGGTGTAGGTGTGGTGAATGTGTTTAGAATGACGTTTTGAATTGTTTGAAAGAGTTTACTTGTGCTTGATTAATAAAAAAGGGCCAGCCTTTTTGTATAGTCTTTTTTTTTTTTTTTGAAAGATCTCTTAGACTTTGTCAAAGATTTGAGGGAGAGATGGTAACCGAACTGATTGCAACGAGAATTGTAGGAGAGCAAGTTACCGAATGGTGTATGCAGCGTTTGAGCTCTCTTTTTGTTTTGTTTTCGTTTTGTGTTTACCTCTCCTCAAGATGTTGTCCGGCTTTTGAATTTGCACACTTCAAGCACAAGTTAAATTTCAATTGGATAAGCAATAAGGTTAACAAGAAGAAAGGAGTGATCAATTGTACCAACTGAGCTCTGATACCAACTGATACGGGATTGTCCGTGAACGAGTCGATCTAGGTACAATGATCTCGAATCCGGCTAAATGAGGCGAAACCAGAATGCGGAAATGAAACATGGATGGTGAATGGCGCAGGAAGGTGAAGAGAAGAACCAAAGAGAATCAACGAAGGAACCAAGGCTGAAGAGCCAAAACCCTGCTCGTGAATGCCCTAGACCCGTCTCCAATACAACTTTACACTAGCTCCGGCTGAACTAGCACAAAGAGGGACTCGTGAAGGCTCGAAGCACCAACCCGAAGGCGGTTGACACAAACAAGCTCAGCCAAGCAAACAACAGCAATGCCAACCAAAAACTCTCTTGTTCTTTGATTGATTTTGTGAATGATTACAAATGTAATTCTAAGCAATGAATAATAACGTAACTAATCAGCAGCTAATAAGAGGCTATATGTAGACTCTTTTATCTAGACAAAATAAAGAAAAGAAAACTAAAACATTAGTGGGAAGGTGGTAATAAGAGAGATTCCTCTAATGTAGCTAACAACCTAACAAACAACTAATTCAGCATGAGAATAGGCTGACTTATTCAAACTAATCCTAGGAGTGTGCTGGACGTTTTTTAAGAGCAAAATGGGCTATCCGAATGGGCTGAGTTGTTCAATAGATCCATGAGTGATTTGGATGGTTTTTTAAGAGCCCAAATGATGATTCGAATGAGCTGACTTGTTACTCTCTTGGGCCTCTTTGAACGTGATCAGCTGGCTGCCCTCTTGGGCTGTTTTAGATGTGAGCAGTAGCCTACCCTCTTGGACTGCCTTGGACGTGAGCTGTAGGCTATCCTCGTGGGCTGCTTTGGACGTGATCAGCATCTCCTCCCTTTGCTCTTGGGCTGCCTTGGACGTGAGCGGCAGGCTATCCTCGTGGGCTGCTTTGGACGTGATCAACATCTCCTCCCATTGCTTGCTTGCTCCTGCATTCATCAAAAGATTAACACATGATGTATGTCAATTAAATGGTTCACGCATTATGCCAAGCAATAGCACTTCCCTTGACGTAGCTTCTTGGATCTCCTTAGCTCTTGCTCTAGTAATGGGACCTTGATAGCTTCCATGTAATGGTCCTACATCAGCCAATCTTTGATTGCTCTAATCTTCTCCTCATCCACTTGTAGGCCTTGTGTAGTCACTACAAAACCAAGAAATATAACCTCATTAGTGCAAAAGCTACATTTCTTAAGATTAGCATACAAGTGTTCAGCCCTAAGGGTAAGAACTACTTCCCTTAGATGTTCTTCATGCTCCTCTAGGGACCTGCTATAGATTAAAATATCATCAAAGTATACTACAACAAACTTCCCTATAAAATGTCTCAAAACATAGTTCATTAAGCGCATAAAGGTAGAAGGAGCATTAGTTAACCCAAATGGCATAACAAGGCACTCATACAAACCAAACTTAGTTTTGAAGGCTGTTTTCCACTCGTCCCCCTCCTTCATTCGAATTTGATGGTAGCCACTCCGTAGGTCTATTTTCCTAAAGGTGGTGGCGCCATGTAGCTCATCAAGCATGTCATCTAGGCGGGGAATAGGGTGGCGGTACTTGATGGTGATGTTGTTGATAGCTCGACAATCAACACAAATCCTCCATGTGTTGTCCTTCTTAGGCACCAAAAGCACGGGCACGGCGCACGGACTTAAACTCTCCCTCACGTAACCCTTGTCAAAGAGGTCTTGAACCTCCCTCTTGACTCTCCTTTGGGTTCATTCGGTAGGCTGGTCTATTTGGGAGTGTGGCGCCGGGAATAAGGTCAATCTGGTGCTCAATACCTCTCAAAGGTGGAAGGCCATGTGGTATTTCTTCCGGAAACACATCCTTAAACTCCTCAAGGATGGCTGAGATGGTAGGTGGTAAGCTAGCCTTGGCTTCATCAGTCATCAAGGTGAGCTCCTTACACAACATTATCAAGGTGGTGTCTAAGGGTAGGTAGTCATTTTGTAGCTCAAGTTTGGAAGCGAACAAGGCTGTTGTGGGCTGTTTTGTGGCCGTGGACACAAGGGTGCTAGGCTGATGGTTAGAAGGCGTGGCTAGGGAGGGGTCTTGGCTCGACAGCTTGCTCCCCTTCTTAGCTTGTCCTTGCTCTTGCTCACTTGCCTTCTTCTTCTCAAATGCTTCCGCAATCTGCATGGGAGTCATAGGCTTAAGATTCACAGTTTTACCATTCAATACAAAAGAATATCTATTTGTAAAACCATCATGCATAACTCTCCTATCATATTGCCAAGGGCGGCCTAACAACACATGACAAGCTTGCATAGGCACAACATCACATAAAACCGTATCTTCATAATGGCCTAAAGTAAAAGTGATCTTAGTTTGCCTATTAACCTTTAACTCACCACATTCATTCATCCAATGCAGCTTATATGGCCTAGGGTGATAAAATGTAGGAATTTGCAACTTAGATATCATTTCGGTGCTAGCAATATTGCAACAACTTCCTCCATCAATAATAACATTACAAACCTTTCCTTTAACCGAACATCTAGTGTGAAAAAGTTTTCTCTTTGGTTATCTTCACAAGGAGCAGGTTGTACACTTAAAGTTCTCCTAGCTATCAAAGAATTATCATGCTCAAGACTTTTATCACAAATCATGGAAGTGTTATCTAGGAATGAGCTAGGATGATCAAATAACACTCTCTTAGCTAGTAAACAATCTCCTTGCTCATATTCAATCCCATCATCATCCAAATCATCATGATCATGCATATTAAGCTCAAAATCATCATTATCATGCTCATGCTCAGATTCGGACTCATATTGCCCTAAATGCTTAACTAGCAAGGTTCTTTTGTTAGGACAATCCTTCATCATGTGCCCTCTTCCTTGGCACTTAAAACATACAATATCTCTAGCTCTAGATGAAGGGTTAGAAGTACTCCCTTGAGTGCCTTTAGGTAGTGTAGACGTGGGCTTGGTAGGGGCTGCATAAGGAGCCTTGCGTGGGCCTCCTTGCTCCGGGGCTAGCTTCTCCTTGCTTGGCACCTCCCGACTGTAATTCCCTTGTTGGCGACCTCCTTGGCTCCTCCATGAGCTAGGCGTGCCATAGGCAGCCTTACCTCCTTGACTTCTTGCCTTTATTTTCCTTTCTACTTTGATTGCTAGGTGGAGCAATTCTGTCATAGAGCTATAGGGAAAAAGATCTATCTCGTTAGAAAAACTTGAATTGAGAATACGAAGATACCTAGCCATTGTAGTCTCTTCATCCTCTCGCAGATTAGCCTTTACCATGGCCATTTGCATGGCATTATAGGTCTCCTCGGCGGTCATGGCTCCTTGCCTCAAGTTCTCTAACCTTTGCCTCAATTCCCTAGTGTAATGTTGAGGTACAAACCGAGCTCTCATCAAAGCCTTCATGTGCGCCCAAGTAACTATCGGTGCATCCAAAGTTCTCCTCCTTTCCTTCACCAAATCATCCCACCATATCATAGCATAATCAATAAACTCAAGAGCTGCATAATGTACCTTCTTATGCTCGGGAAAGTTATGGCATGACCATATTTGCTCTATCTTGGCCACCCAAGCCATGTACGGGTCACATTTGCCTTCAAAGCTTGGGATCTTCACCTTCACTTTGCCAAGGCCATCATACTCCGGATCTCGCTCCCTCCTTGGCTGACCACCATAGGGGTCACGCCTCTGCTCGTCTTGGCGCCGGCCGTCATGAGGTCTTCGGGGCTGTTGGTGCTCCCTTCGCCCATTTGGCCTCCATTCCTCACCATCTCCATCACCGTCCTCATCCTGATCATAAGCTGGATTCTGAAACTGTTGAGGATAGTTAGGCATATTATCATGTATATTAGGAGAAAAAGGGATAGAAACGTGCTCCTCAAAAGCAAGATTGAGGCCTAAGCCTTGGACATTCCGAGAGGGTTGCGTGGCATTAGAGTGCCGGATTGCTTGAAACGCCTCTTGTTGGCTTTGGAGTGGTATTCGGTCTTGCCCTTGATGTGGAGCTCTCGAGTGGTCTCCTACCTCCCTGTTGCCTCCTAGTGGCCGAGGCTCCGGAACTACATTAGACGCCTCCAAGTTGGACAACCTTGCTGATACGGTATTAGTCCGTGAATGAGTCGATCTAGGTACAATGATCCCGAATCCGGCTGAATGAGGTGAATCCAGATGCGGAATGAAATGTCGATGGTAAATGGACGCAGGAAGGTGTAGAGAAGAACCAAAGAGAGTCAACGAAAGGAACCAAGGCTGAAGAGCCAAAACCTCACTTTGTGAATGCCCTAGACCCGTCTCCAATACAACTTTACACTAGCTCCGGCTGGACTAGCACAAAGAGGGACTCGTGAAGGCTCGAAGCACCAATCCGAAGGCGGTTCACACGAACAAGCTCAGCCAAGCAAACAACAGCATGCCAACCAAAAACTCTCTTGTTCTTTGATTGATTTTGTGAATGATTACAAATGTAATTCTAAGCAATGAAATTAACGTACCTAATCAGCAGCTAAAGAGGCTATATATATAGACTCTTTTATCTAGCAAAAATAAAGAATAGAAAACTAAAACATTAGTGGGAAGGTGGTAATAAGAGAGCTTCCTCTAATGTAGCTAACAACTTAACAAACAACTAATCAGTATGAAAATAGGCTGACTTATTCAAACAGATCCTTGGAGTAAGTTGGACGGTTTTAAGAGCCCAAATGATGATCCGAATGAGGGAGCTGATTACTCTCTTGGGCATCCTTGAACGTGATCAGCTGGCTACCTTCTTGGGCTGTTTTGGACGTGAGCAGCAGCTTACCCTCTTGGGCTGCCTTGGACGTGAGCAGCTGCCTTCCCTCTTGGGCTGCCTTGGACGTGAGCAACAGCCTCCCCTCTTGGGCTGCCTTGGACGTGAGCAACAGCCTATCCTCTTGGGCTGTATGGGAAGTGAATAACGTCTGCATGGTCTCCTCGAGCTGCCTGGGAAGTGAGCACGTCAGCATGGTCTCCTCGAGCTGCCTGGGAAATGAGCACGTCGGCATGGTCTCCTCCCTTGGTTCGCTTGCTCCTACATTCACCAAAAGATTAACACATGATGTATGGCAATTAAATGGTTCACGCATTGTGCCAAGCAATAACACTTCCCTTGACGTAACTTCTTGGATCTCCTTATCTCTTGCTATAGTAATGGGACCTTGATATCTTCCATGTGATGGTCCTACATCATCCACTCCTTCTTGGAAAGAATTCGACCCCGAATTTTCATCTTGTTCCGAATCTCCTTCATATGATCCTAATGTTGACCTTAGTTTACTTATTGACCTTAAGTTCTCCACACTCATTCATCCAATGTAGTTTATATGGCCTAGGGTGATAAAATGTAAGAAGTTGTAATTTGTTTACCATTTCAGTGCTAGCTATGTTGCAACAACTTCCTCCATCAATTATCACATTACACACTTTTCCTTTAATACTACACCTAGTATGAAACAGATTTTCACGTTGGTTATCCTCACAAGGTGCTAGTTGGACATGCAAAGTTCTCCTAGCTATCAAAGATTCACCTTGTTCATACTCAATGCAATCATCATTCTCATTTTGTTCATTGTCATTAATTAAGGCATTTTCATCATCTAATTCCACATCATCCTCACTCTCATATTCTCCTAGATGATTTATGATCAAAGTGCGTCTATTAGGACATTCTCTACTCATGTGTCCTCTACCTTGGCATTTAAAACACACAATGTCCCTAGTTCTAGAGTTAGAGGTAGGAGTACTCCCTCGATGATCACTCGAAGGCTCATTCAAGGATCGTGGTGTAGTGGACGGTGTAGAAGACCTTCTTTGCCCTTCTTGGCCCATAGGTGCCGACTTTCTCTCTTCCTTCCGGCCTCCTTGATCCTTGTTGTGGTTAGGCAGCCGGCTCCCTTGTGCTTTCCAAGCGTTGGGCGTCCCATGAGGTGGCTTGTATTCCCGGTTTCGCACCTTAATCTTCCTTTCCACCTTAATGGCCAAGTGTAGTAATTGCTCCATGGTGCTGTATGGATACATATCAACTTCATTAGCCAAATTAGAATTCAGAATACGAAGGTACCTAGCCATAGTGTTTTCTTCATCCTCTAGAACGTTGGCCTTCACCATAGCAACTTTCATATTCGTATAGGCTTCCTCAGCGCTAAGAGAGCCTTGTCTCAAATTTTCCAGCCGTTGTCGAAGCTCTCGGGTATAGTGAGGTGGAACGAACCGAGACCTCATTAGTGCCTTCATATGCTCCCATGTGGTGATTTGAGGATCCAATGTGCGCACTCTTTCTTTGACTACGTGATCCCACCATACCAAGGCATAGCCTTGGAACTCGAGAGCGGCTAGCTGAACCTTCCTAGGCTCGCTGAATTGTGACACAACCAGATCTGCTCTACTTTAGTTTCCCACTCCGTGTAGACGTCGGGATCACACTTTCCTTCAAAGACGGAAATTTTGATTTTGACTTTGCCGAGTCTGTCTTGCTCTTGATAGGGCCGTAGGTTATCACGTTCTCGTCCTTGCCTTGGCTGCTGGAATGGTCGATTGTAGCCTTCCCAAGTGTGGTCCTCAAAAGGAGCTTCATTCCGTCGCTGAAAGTTATCAACAAATGGTGGTATGTTAGATTCATTAGGGTGAACATTGGACTGTAAATTACCTTGATCCGGATGATCCGGCTCTCTAGTAACGCGTGAAGGACCGCCAAACTCATAGTTGGTTCTCAAAGGTGGTGTCCCCGCTGGTGGTGTTCGTGCTTCCATAGACTCCACTCGTTTGGATAGGTTAGCTACGGAATCGGACAATTGTTTCAATAGACTGATCATCTCAGGCGTGACGGTCTCACTACTAGACTTGCTGGGGCTTCGGGACTTGGACATGCTCAAGTAACAAGACAAAGAACCGGTTAGGTTAGAAAACAAAGATCTCACTCGTGTATCCCTCACTCTCTCGTTGGTATTGCCTAGCTGGTGGCTCGAGTTGTAAGGATCCAACACCTTAAGATCACGATTTTCGAACCTTCTTAGCAACCCTTTGGAACTAGAACTGCTGAAACTGATGTTAGTGTCGGAGATGAATCAAGACACCCCTAATTGGAGTATTGAACGTTGGGTTGGTGTAGATATGGTGATTTGTGATTAGAATGGCGTTTTGAGGGAGTTTTCTTGTGCTTGATGTCGATTAATAAAAGGCCAGCCGGTTTGTATTGTTCTTTTGTTTTTTTTTTTTTTTTGAAAGATCTCTTAGACTTTGTCAAAGATTTGTAGGAGAGAAGGTAACCGAAATTGATTGCAACGAGATTTGTGGGAGAGAAGGTTACCGAATGAATATACAGCGTTCGAGCTCTTTTTGTTTTTGTTTTGTGTTTACCTCTCCTCAAGATGTTGTCCGGCACTAAGAACCCTTGGCTTTTGCTTTTGAACACTTCAAGCACAAGTTAAACCTCAATTGGATAAGCAATAAGGTTCACAAAGAAGAAAGGAGTGATCAATTGTACCAACTGAGCTCTGATACCAACTGATACGGTATTAGTCCGTGAATGAGTCGATCTAGGTACAATGATCCCGAATCCGGCTGAATGAGGCGAATCCAGATGCGGAATGAAATGTCGATGGTAAATGGACGCAGGAAGGTGTAGAGAAGAACCAAAGAGAGTCAACGAAAGGAACCAAGGCTGGAGAGCGAAAACCCCACTTCGTGAATGCCCTAAACCCGTCTCCAATACAACTTTACACTAGCTCCGGCTGGACTAGCACAAAGAGGGACTCGTGAAGGCTCGAAGCACCAATCCGAAGGCGGTTCACACGAACAAGCTCAGCCAAGCAAACAACAGCAATGCCAACCAAAAACTCTCTTGTTCTTTGATTTATTTTGTGAATGATTACAAATGTAATTCTAAGCAATGAAATTAACGTACCTAATCAGCAGCTAAATAGGCTATATATATAGACTCTTTTATCTAGACAAAAATAAAGAAAAGAAAACTAAAACATTAGTGGGAAGGTGGTAATAAGAGAGCTTCCTCTAATGTAGCTAACAACTTAACAAACAACTAATCAGCATGAAAATAGGCTGACTTATTCAAACAGATCCTTGGAGTGAGTTGGACGGTTTTAAGAGCCCAATTGATGATCCGAATGAGGGAGCTGATTACTCTCTTGGGCCTCCTTGAACGTGATCAGCTGGCTACCTTCTTGGGCTGTTTTGGACGTGAGCAGCAGCCTACCCTCTTGGGCTGCCTTGGACGTGAGCAGTTGCCTCCCCTCTTGGGCTGCCTTGGACGTGAGCAACAGCCTATCCTCTTGGGCTGCATGGGAAGTGAATAACGTCTGCATGGTCTCCTCGAGCTGCCTGGGAAGTGAGCACGTCGGCATGGTCTCCTCGAGCTGCTTGGGAAATGAGCACGTCGGCATGGTCTCCTCCCTTGGTTCGCTTGCTCCTACATTCACCAAAAGATTAACACATGATGTATGGCAATTAAATGGTTCACGTATTGTGCCAAGCAATAGCACTTCCCTTGACGTAACTTCTTGGATATCCTTAGCTCTTGCTCTAGTAATGGGACCTTGATATCTTCCATGTGATGGTCCTACATCACTTGCAGTTAACCCTTCAATGCTATCTTTCAAGCCCTTGATAAGGTTAAACAACTCTGGGGTGATAGGCTCGGGGCTAGCATACCTGCGGGAGTTCCTGACATTGTTCAAAGACACTAAAATACTCAAACACGTTTGGTTAGCTAAAACAAAAACGCCTCACAAGTGTATAACTCGAAAGCAAACTTTCACTCTCTAGTGGTGCTCAACAAGCTTGTTGATGGCTCGTCTTATATTAGTCAAAAACCTCACGTGAGTTCAATACTTAGCCAAACAAAAGCTATAAAGTAGAAGCGAAATTCGATTTCAATCACCTTAAAAACGTGTTTGACTCAATAAAAGAGAAGAAAAGACTCAAAACGGAAAGGACAAGTTGCACGAATGTTATATGCAACTAAGTATGGACTCAAAGTTTGAACTCAAGATAAGCCTTGAAAGAACTTACTCGTCAAGTCTAAGCAAGCAAACCTTGGACGCCGAAGGCGTGTGTAGAAGGGCTGGTCAAGGCTAGGGCGTGGCTCGAGTGAAGTGAACTAGGCGAGGGCCAAGACGTGGCTAGGCTAGGGTGAAGCTAGGCTAGGCGTGAATGGCTTGGTCCCCTTGAGTGAGATGAGCTCCTTTGTAGTCCTTTTTGGTTGATGAACAATAACACTTAGCAAGCACAACTTTTGAGTGAGATGAGCTCCTTTGTAGTCCTCTTTGATTGCTGAACAATAGCACTTAGCAAGCACAACTTCAACTATTACAAACTATGAAATAAAACAAGAATAAGCTAGCAAGAATGAAATGAAATGAAATGAATATAATGCTGATTTCTTTTCTCTTTCTTTTCTTTTTCTTTTCTTTCTTTCCTTTTTTTTTTGAATTCGGATTTTCCTTTCTTTTTTTTTTAACTTACTGCTGGAATTAAAGAAAAAAAAATGAAACGAAAATGCTAAGAAAATCTAATTAGTTACAAGAGGATAGAGTTGACCAAGTAAATAGCTAACCAAGGGTGAAAATTCAAAAAAAATAAGCTGAAATTGTGGAGGAGAGAGAGAGAAGCAGGAAAATAGGCTGAACGGATCAGCCTCTCCTTGTTGAACGTTTTAGGGCTCGTTTGGTGCTTGTGGTTGGACGTGGGGCAAGATTGGTGGCAGGCGTGGCGGTCGGCACAAGGGCTAGTGGTAGGCGCGGTGTAGGCGTGGTGGTCGGCACAAAGGCTGGTGGTAGGCGCGGTGTAGGTGTGGTGTCGGAGGGGTGCCGGCGTTCAAGATTCAAAAACAAAGCAACAAACTCGTTAGTTCAATCAAAAACTTGGAATAGCAATGGCAATGGCAATAGACTCAAAACAAAGCAAGACTCAAACAAGAAAACAAGACACTTTTAGTTTTTGAATGATTTACCGACTCTTTTTGTAGGTTGAACGTCAATTAGCTCTGATACCAATTGATACAGGGATTAGCCGCGAAGAACGGATCTAGACGAGCAACCTGTTTTCGGGAATAGAAGCAAACGAAATTCAGCAAACAAGAATGAATGAAAACGTGCAAAACAAAGAGGGGGAAACGAAAATAGGAAGGAAGAACCGAAAGGAACAAAACGATAGAACCCTTGGATTCGATTATCCAAGAACCAAACCGATGACGATTTGACCCCGCTTCTTACAACTTCACAGAATCGATCTAGAGTTATCGAAGGCACGAAGAGGTTGCTTCAATTTGACTTGTAGCACCAACCCGAAGGAGATTGACACACACAAGAATGAGAAAGCTATGCTAACACCACAATTCTCACAAGACATTAGGCTGAACTCAAAAGGGTTCGATTTTGGCACTTAGGCAATGTGTTTAACGTAATCTGCCTACAAAAAGAAGAGAGAAAGGTTTATATACAACCTAGACCTTCTCTCCTAAAAAATAGAAAAGAAATAAAAACAATAATTACAATTTAGAGTGTTTTAAATAAATCCATAAAATAGACTAATTCTAGGCTTTATTTAACACTCTCTAACTAGCTTCTCATGCCAGCCTTTACGCCAGCCTTCATCCATGCACATGCACGTGAGCCTTCATCTTATGCTCCATTCAACTTCTTCTTGGCTGGTCCAATGTGGCTAAGCATCATGACGGGCCTTGGACTCATTGGAGGTGAGCTTGGGTGAGCTTCTTGAACCATGGCTAGGAAGATAGCATCCCTCTCCGCTTGGCGTTTGGCTTGAGCTCGTGTTAGGGCTCCTTGTGGTGTTGAAGATGGAGCTAGCTCGGATGACCCTTCATCAGTTCTAGAGATATTGTGTGTTTTAAATATCAAGGTAGAGGTCATTACATGAGGGATTGTCCTAATAAGAAAATTCTGATTTTAAATCAATTTGGACAATATGAGAGTGAGGATGAGCATGAAAATGATGATAACACCCACCTTAATGGATTGCATGAAATTGGTAGTGATAGTGATGAGGGCATTGAATATGAGCATGGAGAATCATTAATAGCTAGAAGAACTTTGCATGCTAAGCTAGCTCCGTGTGTAATATGATTATAGATGGAGGTAGTTGTTGCAATATAGCTAGCACTGATTTGATTAATAAGTTGTAAATTACCACATTTTATCACCCTAGGCCTTACAAATTGCATTGGATGAATGATTGTGGAGAATTAAAAGTAAATAGGCAAGCTAGAGTTACTATCACTTTAGGTAGCTATGAGGACACCATTACTTGTGATGTAGTTCCCATGCAAGCTTGTCATATTCTTTTGGAACGTCCATGGAAATTTGATAGGAGAGTTAAGCATGATGGTTTTACTAATAGGTATACCTTTGAATTTAATGGTCAAACACTAACTCTTAAACCTATGACACCATTGCAGATTGCTGAATTTTATGAGAAGAAGGAGTTGAGTGTGGAGCAAAATGAGGTGAAAGAGAGAGGGGATAGCTCACGGTCTAAAACAGAACCCACAACCAAGATTAGTACCACCCTATTAGCCACACCTTCTAGTGTCCTTCTAGCATCCAAGGAGGAGTACATACTAGATTACACCCCTTTAAATGCCATTCTTGTGAGCTTGTGCAAGAGCTTAGTGACTTTGAGTGATGAAGCCAAGGCCACCCTACCTAAGCCTATCCTAGCTATCCTAGATGAGTTTAGTGATGTGTTTCCTAACGAGATTCCGACTGGCCTTCCACCTTTTAGAGGTATTGAGAACCAAATAGATCTTATTCCCGGTGCTACACTCCCAAACCGTCCAGCCTATAGGATGAACCCTAAGGAGAGCCAAGAGATCCAAAACCAAGTCCAAGAACTCCTAGATGAGGGTTATGTAATGGAGAGTTTGAGTCCTAGTGCCGTTCCCGTCCTCTTAGTGCCTAAGAAGGACAATACATGGAGGATGTGTGTTGATTGTAGAGCCATCAACAACATCACCATTAAGTACCGCCATCCTATCCCACGTTTAGATGACATGTTAGATGAGTTGAATGGAGCCACATTGTTCTCTAAGATAGATCTTAGGAGTGGTTATCACCAAATCAGAATGAGGGAGGGAGATGAGTGGAAAACGGCATTCAAGACCAAGTTTGGTCTTTATGAGTGGCTAGTGATGCCATTTGGTTTAACCAATGCTCCTAGCACATTTATGAGATTGATGAATCATGTGTTGAGACACTACATTGGTAGGTTTGTTGTGGTTTACTTTGATGACATCCTCATCTATAGTAAGTCACCTGAAGTTCATGAGGAACATTTGAGGGAAGTACTTGCAACTCTTAGAATTGAATATTTGTATGCTAATTTGAAGAAATGTGAGTTTAGTACTAATCAAGTTGTTTTTCTTGGTTTTGTAGTGAGCACAAGAGGTCTAGAGGTGGATGGAGAGAAGATCAAGGCAATCCAAGAATGGCCTACTCCCGCAACCGTCGGTCAAGTGAGGAGTTTCCACGGTCTAGCAACCTTCTATAGACGTTTTGTGCGAGATTTCAGCACCATAGCAGCCCCACTTACGTCCTTGACAAAGAAGAAGGTGCCATTTGTGTGGGGAGATGCTCAAGAGATTAAGGAGTTGAAGTGGCGGCTGTCCCATGCACCTCTTCTAGCTCTTCCGGACTTCACCAAACCTTTTGAGGTCGAGTGTGATGCTTCAGGTATTGGCATTGGAGGAGTACTCATGCAAGAGGGTAAGCCGCACTAGCCTTCTTTAGTGAGAAATTAAAGGGAGCATGTTTAACCTACTCGACCTATGATAAAGAACTTTATGCATTGTTTAGAGTATTAAAAACATGGCAACATTATTTATGGCCTAGTGAGTTTGTCCTACATACCGATCATGAGTCCTTAAGACATTTTAGGAGTCAAGATAAGTTAGATAGGAGACATGGTAGATGGATGGAGTTTATAGAAACTTTTCCTTATATCATAAAGTATAAAAAGGGCAAGGATAATGTTGTAGCGGATGCTCTCTCTAGGAGACATTCTTTAATCACAACTATGGATTCTAAGGTCTTAAGTTTCTATTATATTAAGGATTTATATGTTGATGATTCTGATTTTGGAGACATATTTAAGCAATGTGCATCTAGAGGAGCCTTTGATAAGTATTACTTGTTTGAGGGTTTTCTATTTAGAGTTGATAAAGTGTGCATTCCTAAGTGTTCCCTTAGGCTATTACTTGTTGAGGAAGCCCATATGGGAGGCTTAATGGGGCATTTTGGGAGAGATAAGACTTATCATATGCTGCATTCACATTTTTATTGGCCTAATATGCTTAGAGATGTAGAGAACTTGCTTAAGAGATGTCTTGTGTGTTTAAAGGCTAAGGCTAGATTGAAACCTCATGGATTGTATACCCCCTTACCCACGCCTAAGTCACCTTGGGAGGATATTAGTATGGACTTCATTGTTGGGTTACCTAGGACTAAGAAGGGGAGAGATTCGATTTTTGTGGTAGTAGATCGATTTTCTAAAATGGCCCATTTTATTGCTTGCCATAAGACTGATGATGCTTATAATGTAGCTAACTTGTTCTTTAGGGAAATTGTTAGATTACATGGAGTACCTAGGACTATAGTGAGTGATAGGGATGTTAAGTTTTTTAGTTTCTTTTGGAAAACTCTTTGGGGTAAATTAGGGACAAAGTTGCTGTTTTCGACTTCTAGTCATCCTCAAACGGATGGTCAAACCGAAGTAACTAATAGGACGTTAACAACCATTTTGAGGGCAGTTTTAAAAGATAATTTGAAAGCTTGGGAAGATGTCTTGCCTCATGTTGAATTTGCATATAATCGTACATTACATTCTTCTACTAATCTAACTCCTTTTGAGTGTGTCTATGGGTTGAATCCTTTGACCCCTTTTGATCTTATATTGTTGCCTATAACGGAGCGAGTAGATTTTAATGCAGAAAAACAGGTGGAGATCATCAAGGAACTACATGAAAGGACACGCAAAAGGCTAGAGGAGAAGGGGAGGAAAGTGGCGGCCAAGGCTAATAGGAACCGCAAGCAAGTGTTGTTTGAACCGGGAGACCCCGTGTGACTGCATTTAAGGAAGAATAGGTTCCCGGAAAGGCGCAAGTCCAAGCTATCACCTAGGGGAGACGGACCATTCAAAGTACTACGTAACGTTGGCAACAATGCTTATGTACTAGAGCTTCCGGAGGACTATGGAGTGAGCCCTACTTTCAACGTAGGAGATCTAAGTCCCTTTGAGTCAAGTGATGCGGATGGTGATGATTCAAGGACGAATCCTTCTCAAGAAGGGGAGTATGATGAGGGACCATTACCAACAGCCCCTACTAGTCCTACAATGCAAGGGCCAATCACTAGATCAAGGGCAAGAGAAATTCAAGAGGAAGTGTCCAACTTGTTGGTGTCCTTAGCTCCTAAGGAGACCATTGACGATCCATTGCTGACTGAGGCTTCCTTAGTCACGTTAATGATGATTCCTGATGACTTGGACGTGGAAGGGAGACCATGCACACGTGATTTGGAGCCATGCAAAAGCAAAGAAGAGACACTTGTTCCGGAATTGCAAGAAATGGAAGATTGAGGCTTTTGGAGCTTCTTTTGTATTTTACATCATCTTTTGGTATAAAATGAAAGACTTTTTATAACCTTTAGGTTCAAAACATTTTAAGGGTTATTTTTATTTGTTTTAGTTGTTTTATTTGTTTTATTGTCTTTTTGACAAATGTTTTTCCTTTTTTAGATAGGAGGCTTTCTAGGCATATAAAAGCCTCCCTTAACTTCTTTCCATATTAGATAGATTTTAGCAAAACTTGATAAACCGTCTCTTTGAGAGCTTTTGTTCCTATTCAGAAAATTTAATCAATAAAGTTGAATTGTTGTGAATCCCTGCTAGATTGTTCTTGTGTGTGTTAATCTCTTTAGAGATTAGTGCTACTAGTCAATACTAGTCTCTCCTTGTGCTTGTCTCCATTGAAGGCTTCTGTAAGGTTATAGAAGAAAGGGTTGAAGGCATCATCTTGCTTGGGTTTTGATCAATCTTGATACGGAATTGTCCGTGATTGAGTCGATCTAGGTACAATGATCTCAAATCCGGCTGAATGAGGCGAATCCAGAAATGCGGAATGGAACGTAGGTGATGAATGGCGCAGGAAGGTGTAGAGAAGAACCAAAGAGAGTCAACGAAGGAACCAAGGCTGAAGAGCCAAAACCCCAATCGTGAATGCCCTAGACCCGTCTCCAATACAACTTTACACTAGCTCCGGTGGACTAGCACAAAGAGGGACTCGTGAAGGCTCGAAGCACCAATCCGAAAGCGGTTGACACAAACAAGCTCAGCCAAGCAACAACAGCAATGCCAACCAAAAACTCTCTTGTTCTTTGATTGATTTTGTGAATGATTACAAATGCGATTCTAAGCAATGAAAATAACGTAACTAATCTGCAGCTAAAGAGGCTATCTATATAGACTCTTTTATCTAGACAAAATAAAGAAAAGAGAATTAAAACATTAGTGGGAAGGTGGTAATAAGAGAGCTTCCTCTAATGTAGCTAACAGCCTAACAAACAACTAATTCAGCTTAAAAATAGGCTGACTTATTCAAACTAATCCTAGGAGTGTGCTGGACGTTTTTTAAGAGCAGATTGGGCTATCCGAATGGGCTGAATTGTTCAACAGATCCATGAGTGATTTGGCTGTGTTTTAAGAGCCCAAATGATGATCCGAATGAGCTGACTTGTTACTCTCTTGGGCCTCCTGGAACGTGATCAGCTTGCTATCCTCTTGGGCTGCATTGGACATGAGCAACAGCCTACCCTCTTGGACTGCCTTGGACGTGTTTGCTTGCCTCCCCTCTTGGGCTGCTTTGGACATGATCAACAGCTCCTTCTCTTGGACTGCTTTGGACGTAATCAACAGCTTCTCCTCTTGGGCTGCATTAGACGTGAACAACAGCCTCCCCTCTTAGCTTCTTTGGACGTGATCAACAGCCTCCTCTTGGACTGCTTTGTACGTGAGCAACATCTCCTCCCTTTGCTTGCTTGCTCCTGCATTCATCAAAAGATTAACACATGAGGTATGGCAATTAAATGGTTCACGCATTGTGCCAACCAATAGCACTTCCCTTGACGTAGCTTCTTGGATCTCCTTAGCTCTTGCTCTAGTAATGGGACCTTGATAGCTTCCATGTGATGGTCCTACATCATCCACTCCTTCTTGGAAAGAATTCAACCCCGAATTTTCATCTTGTTCCGAATCTCCTTCATAGGGGCTCAAATCACCTACATTAAAAGTGGTACTAACTCCATACTCTTCCGGTAAGTCCAACACATAAGCATTGTCGTTAATCCGTTGTAAGACTTTGAATGGTCCATCACCCCGTGGTGCTAGCTTGGAATGGCATTTTGTCGGAAACCGCTCTTTCCTTAGATGTAGCCAAACTAAGTCGCCGGGCTGGAAAACCATCTTCCGACGTCCTTTGTTGTTCCGAGCTGCAGTTTCAACGCCCTTCTTATCAAGTGCAGCTTTGGATTTAACATGAAGTTCCTTAATGTAGTCCACCTATTCCAAAGCATCAAAAGCTACTCAATCCTTTCGAGGAATCGGTAATAAGTCCAAAGGAGTTAAAGGGTTAAATCCATAAACACATTTGAAAGGTGATAACGAAGTGGAAGAATGCATGGTGCGATTATAAGCAAACTCAATATGTGGTAACATGTCTTCCCATTCTTTTAAGTTATCTTTCAACATGGTTCTAAGGAGGGTCGTTAGGGTCCTATTGGTGACTTCCGTTTGCCCATCTGTTTGGGGATGACTAGAGGTCGAGAATAGTAATCTAGTACCCATTTTTCCCCAAAGTGTCTTCCAAAAGAAACTCAAAAACTTGACATCCCTATCACTAACAATAGTTTTAGGTATTCCATGTAATCTCACTATTTCCTTAAAGAAAAGATTAGCAACATTATATGCATCATCAGTTTTATGACATGGAATAAAATGTGCCATTTTAGAGAATCTATCTACTACCACAAAAATAGAATCTCTTCCTTTCTTAGTCCTAGGTAGTCCAACAATGAAATCCATACTTATGTCCTCCCAAGGGCCATTAGGCGTCGGTAAGGGTGTATACAGCCCGTGGGGTTGTACCCTAGATTTGGCCTTAAGACATTCAATGCACCTTTTCAGCATGTGTTCTACATCCCTTAACATATGAGGCCAATAAAAGTGAGTTTGCAACATGTGATAAGTTTTGTCCCTCCCAAAATGCCCCATTAAACCTCCTTTATGGGCTTCTTCCACTAATAAGATCCTAAGGGAACATCTAGGTATGCAAATCTTATCCACTTTAAACAAGAAACCTTCAAACACAAAATACTTATCATAAGGGCCTTGAGTAGTGCATCTATGAAATATCTTCCCAAATTCAGCATCATCCACATATAATTCCTTAATGTAAGTAAAACCTAACATCCTAGAATCCAAGGTGGTGATTAAGGTGTATCTCCTAGACAATGCATCCGCTACGACATTATCCTTTCCTTTCTTATACTTGATAATGTAAAGAAAGGTTTCGATGAACTCCATCCACCTATCATGCCGTCTATCTAGCTTATCTTGTGATACGGGGAAATTCCGTATTCTTTTTTATCTAGACAAAGGGGCTTCAAATCACACAAATGGATACAACTAACGTTAGATAATGATGGTAAAGACGCAGGAATGAAGAAGAAACAAATGGAATGAATTAGATGAAGGTAGAAGGATAGGAAGATAGAACCGGAGAGATGTCGATTGAAAGAACCTTTGATTTCGGAATCAAAGACCCAAACAACGCAGCCAATGACCCTGCCTTATACAACCTTACACAACTCAACAATGGAGGTTGAGAGCACAAGGAGGATTCCTATGGAGCTTCGAAGCACCAATCTCAAAGAAGATTGACACAACGCAAGACAACTAAGCCGGAAAATTCAGCAACCAATGATTCTCACCAAAAGCTCTCTTTTGATTGAAAATACGTAAACACAAATTTCACAAATAGTCTGATCTCCTAGAAACTGATTAGGAAAAGGTTTATATATGTCTTTAAACCTTTTCTTAAATAAAAAAAAAAAACTAAAAAGCAGCAAAATAACTTCTAAAAGTCTTTAAAAGCTCAAATAGCTTTAAAAGGCTATCTACTCCTAAAATAACTTAAAATGTCTTAAAATACTAGAAAATTACTTCAAACATGCTTAAACATAAGCATTATACACGCCCAAATTAGATTGTGATAATATGCATGATCACACACATAAACGATGCATGGAACGTGTGCATGGAGATCACAAACTTCCTTGGTTGTCATTCTCACATCTTTCAACCCTTCCTCCTTTGATGAAACCGTCACCAAGATCCTCATAGATGTGTCCATGGAAGTGTCTTGCTCCTTACGCGAAAACGTCATCAACATGTACTTCACCTCTTCTGCTAACTCCTTTGCTCTCGTCCTTGTGATGGCTCCTTCACCGATGGCCTTGTGAGGACTATTAGAAGGTGGTGGTGATGCTCCCGCATCATTCTCCCCTTCTTGAAAAGGATTCGCCCACGAATCTTCTTCAAGTTGTCCATAGCCATCCAGTAGCTCTTGAATGTAGGCCCCGTGCTTCCCTTTCTTCTTGATGATATGAACCTTAATTCCTACAATAAAACTCACTCGCTCCTTCATTGGCAACGGTGCAAGGTCAACAAAGGTTAAGGAAAATAAGTCACCAACATAGTCAAGATAATTCGAAGATAGATATGAGTGGAAAGTCATAAAATAGGCAAACTCTATAGGTGATAATACTATAACCTCAAAGATAAGATCTCTCCTTAGTTCTAGCTAAATCCAAAGAGAAGCCCGTGTTATAAGGTTCCAAAGGGGCTGTTTGAATCCTTACAAATCTGCAACTGTAGGTTAAGACACCTAAAATGCTCATAAGACTCTCCAAGTATCTCTTAGGCTGGGGAACTACATACTTAAACAATTGCGGCCAATAACAGTGTGTGTGAAACTTATCATAAAGCTTGTACCTCTCCAAATGACCCATTACAGCAGCCATATAGGTCTTGTCCTTAATTAGAATCCTAAGGTAACTACTAAGAATGCACACATGATCAAGCCTAATGAACTCTCTAAACAAGTAAAGCTCGTTCCTAGAGTTCTCTAGCACATAATGCATATGATAATCACCAAAATTAGCATGTGAAATATATATGTCCCTAATATGCTCAATGCCTAGAACATTATAGTCTAAGATGGTGACTAACACAAACTTCCTTAAAAGAGCAACAAACACTACACTATCACTAGGCCATATGTAATGTAGTCAATCTCTAAACATTCTAAACAAGGTAATGAGATCTTTATCACATCTAGAGAAGTTTAGGCATGCTTCGTTCATGTTAACACACAACAAGGTAAGATTCTTACCTCCCATCATTAAAACAGCCGGGGTAGGCGTCTTAATCATCAATCTAGCATGGTGAAACATTGGTGTAGTGTCCATGAAATTGTCTCTAACCATGGTTGTCCAAATGTTCACAGACCTAAGAATGGTGTCCAAGACTAGATACTCAAATTGTATCTCTTCCTTAGAGGCTAAAAACACATCTTGGGGTTGTTTTGGCTCAACAACAACCGTGCTCCATTCTCGCAGCCATGTGCTCTTCCTGTCATTTCACTGCTCATTGCCCATTAACTCTTACTTTTCAAAGCTTTCGGTAATCTGCATATGGGCTGATCGGAAAACTTCTACAAACACAAGGACATAAGCAACATTAGATTTGAACACATTTACAACAAATTGGACTTTTAAATACCAAACAAAATGGTTAGTAAGAACTTCCCTTAAGTATTTCTTTTGTGTATCTAAAGAAGTGTTGTTCATAAGAATTTTATTAGGATAAACAACAACACAAATATAAATGTTGCAATCAAACACAGAAATCAACATAGGCATGAGTAAACTAGGTGGTATAAGGGCTATTTTCCTAGCTCTAATCCTCAGCTCATGATCAATTAACTTAGGAACCTTAACAAGCATTTCCCAAGTTATATAAGCATCTTCCAATTCATATCTACCTATAGCAAACTCATCAATATGCACATCTTCTAAAATGCTCGAGTTCAAGGTAGGTAATAAACTAGGAAGTCTCAAATCTATATGTGCAACTTCATCCTTAATGTCTTTTCTATAAGGATCCACCAATGCCGGAACACGAGACTCCAACTCACAAGTCTCTTTCGGTTTGATCCTAGGAGTTCTAGGATACACTAAAGGCAAAACAAGGGGTATATCCTTAGGAAAAAGTTCTTCGGAACAATCTAAAGATGAATGCAACAAGTTAGAGGTAGTATCACAAACAAGATAATAAGCACATTCTAAATCAAATTTATGCTCATCTAGCTCTAGATCATCCATATCAAGCATACCCACATTCGACTTTGACAAATTCAGCACAACAATATCTACTACATGCTCATCATCATAATTAAGATCATTATCAACAACATCTGATGATGATTCATGCACCTTCACTCCCTTACTACCTAGATCATGCTTGTGCACATCACACTTAGTAACGTCATCCAATGTAGATTCATGTGCATACAATTCATTTCCATCTATTTCATGCTCATCATCACATTCAATATCATCTACTAAATCAGATTCATGCTTAATTGTTTCATTACGGTTCACATGTGATACAATCTCATATTCTGATTTTAGATATTCTAAGTGATTAAACATTGAAGTAGAAGGTTTAAAATCACTCCCCTTTGGAGATTTGGTAACCCCAATTGGCGGTATCATCTTTGATAACGATGAAGGTGAACTAATGGTAGGTAGTGTGTTGCGTGAACTATGATGCTCAAGGTCCGGTTTCTCCCTTGCTTGCACATGTGGTTCCTCTTTCTGGGGCTGTCGAGCTCGTGGTTCCAATGCTTTCAACATGTTGTACATCTCTCCCATTCTTGTAGGTGGTGCCGGAGCATATCGAGCCTCTATAACTGTCATACTCTTAGCCATACTTTCTAGGTCATCTTGCATCTTTTTTAGAAGGCTATTGAGATCGGCCTTGGTTGGACTACCTTGCTTAGACATGATCACACAATCAACAACAATAGTAAACACGTTAGAGTTAGTGAGTGAAATCAGAAAACGCCTCACTAGTGTTTCCCTCTTACGCTCACTCTCTAGCTGCTGAATTGTAGGCTTCTTAGATGGGTTGCCTTGAGAGGATCAACGCTTTCAAGAAAGATCACTATCTAAGACACCAATTAACACCCTATATGAGACGTGCAAGGGCTGTAGCAAAATGTTTTTTTTACTCTATACAGCAAAGATTACAAAATGCAACAAGAAACAAGTAGGAAAGACTCTAGAAAGACAAAGAATGATCAACAAGACTCAAAGCTAGCATGAAAGCCTAAAATTCAGAATTTCAGCAATCACACAATCAAGACTTGAACTTGCAACTATGTAGAGAATATTTTCGAGAAAGACTCAAGAATAGATAGAAGAAGATAAGAGAAGACAAGAGTAAAATCAAGAAGCCTTAAAGAAGAGACCTTCACTTACCTCAACCTTGTATCAATGGAGTTGGGGATGTCGAATGGTAGTAGAGAAGCAAGTGTCGAATGGTTTGATTTAGGGAATGAATTTGACGTTGGAATTAGAGAGAGGTAGGATAGGTAGTAGCTTCCCTTTAGTCTTCAATCTTGACCTTCAATCTTGACTAGCAAATTCTATCTTTAAGATCTTACAATAAGATAAAATAACATACAATATGAATGAATCTTTTGCTGAATTTTCTTTCTTTCTTTTTTTTTTGTTTTGTTTTGTTTTGTTTTGTTTTTCTTTCTTTTTTCTTTTTGATAACAATGCTGAGAAATACAAGTTAAATGAAGAGGGTAACTAATGAAGGTAAATAATTAAAAGAAGGTAAAAAAAAAGCTGAAAATTAACCCTCAAAAACTGATTTGAACTAATCTTGTTGGTTGCCTTGATTGTAGGAGAAGTGGGGCTGCTCTTGGTTGAGATTCACGTCAGATTTGGCTGGAGCAAACACGTTCTTCTCTTCCCTTATGTCGACAGTTTTCTGCAGCTTCAATGGTGATGAAAGGTAGGCTTTTTTGTGGGTTTTTATGGCTGGAAACTCCAAATAACACAAGATCAAAGCAATTAAAGACTCAATTCAAGACTACTAGACTCAACTCAAAGAAATAGTCAAGATTAAGGGCTGGACTAACTCAATTTTGTAGAAAAAAAAAACGCAGGACACAAACCGGAATGAAGAAGCCTTTGTCGACTAGCTCTGATACCAATTGATACGGGAAAATTCCGTATTCTTTTCGATCTAGACAAAGGGGCTTCAAATCACACAAATGGATACAACTAACGTTAGATAATGATGGTAAAGACGCAGGAATGAAGAAGAAACAAATGGAACGAATTAGATGAAGGTAGAAGGATAGGAAGATAGAACCGGAGAGATGTCGATTGAAAGAACCTTTGATTTCGGAATCAAAGACCCAAACAACGCAGCCAACGACCCTGCCTTATACAACCTTACACAACTCAACAATGGAGGTTGAGAGCACAAGGAGGATGCCTATGGAGCTTTGAAGCACCAATCTCAAAGAAGATTGACACAACGCAAGACAACTAAGCCGGAAAATTCAGCAACCAATGATTCTCACCAAAAGCTCTCTTTTGATTGAAAATACGTAAACACAAATTTCACAAATAGTCTGATCTCCTAGAAACTGATTAGGAAAAGGTTTATATATGTCTTTAAACCTTTTCTTAAATAAAAAAAACTAAAAAGCAGCAAAATAACTTCTAAAAGTCTTTAAAAGCTCAAATAGCTTTAAAAGGCTATCTACTCCTAAAATAACTTAAAATGTCTTAAAATACTAGAAAATTACTTCAAACATGCTTAAACATAAGCATTATACACGCCCAAATTAGATTGTGATAATATGCATGATCATACACATAAACGATGCATGAAACGTGTGCATGGAGATCACAAACTTCCTTGGTTGTCATTCTCACATCTTTCAACCCTTCCTCCTTTGATGAAACCGTCACCAAGATCCTCATAGATGTGTCCATGGAAGTGTCTTGCTCCTTACGCGAAAACGTCATCAACATGTACTTCACCTCTTCTGCTAACTCCTTTGCTCTCGTCCTTGTGATGGCTCCTTCACCAATGGCCTTGTGAGGACTATTAGAAGGTGGCGGTGATGCTCCCGCATCATCTTGGCTCCTAAAGTGTCTAAGTGAATCATGATCGGTTTTCAAAACAAACTCTTGAGGCCAAAGGTAATGTTGCCATGTTTTGAGTACTCTAAACAAGGCATACAATTCTTTGTCATAAGTGGAATAGTTTAAGCATGCACCCTTCAATTTTTCACTAAAGAAAGCTAGAGGCTTACCTTCTTGCATAAGGACGCCGCCAATACCAATACCGGATGCGTCGCATTCAACCTCAAAGGGTTTAGTGAAGTCCGGTAGAGCGAGTAGTGGTGCATGGGTGAGGCGTCTCTTGAGCTCTTCAAAAGCTCTTTGCTGCGGTTCATTCCACTCAAAAGGAACCTTCTTTTTGGTCAAAGCCGTGAGTGGTGCTGCAATGGTGCTAAAATCTCTCACAAACCTTCTATAGAATGTAGCTAGGCCATGGAAACTCCTCACATCACCAACCGACCTAGGAACGGGCCATTCATTGATTGCCTTCACCTTGTCCTCATCCACTTGCAAACCATTGGCACTTACTACAAAACCAAGAAAAATCACTCGGTTAGTATAGAAATCACACTTTTGAATATTAGCATACAAGTATTCTATACGCAATGTAGCAAGCACATTCTCTCAAATGATTTTCATGCTCCTTTAAAGTCTTACTATAGATAAGAATGTCATCAAAGTAGAATACAACATATAAACCAATATAAGGTCTCAAAATATGATTCATTAATCTCATGAAAGTACTAGGAGCGTTAGTTAAGCCAAAAGGCATTACTAGCCACTCATAGAGTCCAAATTTGGTTTTAAAAGCTGTTTTCCATTCATCCCCTTCCCTCATTCTAATTTGATGGTAGCCACTCCTAAGGTCAATCTTAGTAAAAATGGTAGCTCCATGTAACTCATCAAGCATATCATCTAAACGGGGAATCGGGTGTCTATACTTGATAGTAATGTTATTGATTGCTCTACAATCAATACACATTCTCCAAGTATTATCCTTCTTGGGTACTAGCAGGACGGGAACATCACAAGGACTAAGGCTTTCCCGCACATACCCCTTATCTAGCAAGGCTTGAACTTGGTTTTGAATTTCTTGGGCTTCCGTAGGGTTCATCCTATAGGCGGGCCTATTGGGAAGAGTGGCTCTGGGTATTAAATCTATTTGGAGTTCAATGCCCCTAATGGGCGGCAAGCCGGCTGGAATCTCCTCAGGAAAAACGTCCCTAAACTCGTCTAACAGCCCCTGGATAGAACTAGGAAGTGGAATCGTAGAGTTATGAGGCACATTCACTAGAGATTTACACAAACTCATCATTAGCACATCAATAGAAGCATAGTTAGTGACATATTCATTCCTAGACTCAAGATAGCTACTTGTTGGTTGTACTAACAATGTTTGATGGGTTTTGTTCTCTTTACTCTTAGGCCGTGTGATCTTAGGCTGTGGAGGGGTTCCTTGCTCTACCCTCTTGTTCTCATAGTACTCGGCTATTTGTAAAGGTGTCATAGGTTTAAGTGTTAAAGTTTTACCTTTATACTCAAAGCTATATTTGTTAGAAAACCCATCATGAACAACTTTCCTATCATATTGCCATGGACGGCCAAGCAGCAAGTGACAAGCATTCATAGGCACAACATCACATGTAATAACATCCTCATATGATCCTAATGTTATATTGACCTTAAGTTCTCCACACTCATTCATCCAATGTAGTTTATATGGTCTAGGGTGATAAAATGTAAGTTGTAATTTGATTACCATTTCAGTGCTAGCTATGTTGCAACAACTTCCTCCATCAATTATCACATTACACACTTTGCCTTTAATACTACACCTAGTATGAAACAGATTTTCATACTCAATGCAATCATCATGCTCATTTTGTTCATTGTCATCAATTAATGCATTCTCATCATCTAATTCCACATCATCCTCACTCTCATATTCTCCTAGATGGTTTATGATCAAAGTGCGTCTATTAGGACATTCTCTACTCATATGACCTCTACCTTGGCATTTAAAACACACAATGTCCCTAGTTCTAGAGTTAGAGATAGGAGTACTCCCTCGATGATCACTTGAAGGCTCATTCAAGGATCGTGGTGTTGTGGACGGTGTAGAAGACCTTCTTTGCCCTTCTTGGCCCATAGGTGCCGATTTTCTCTCTTCCTTCCGGCCTCCTTGCTCCTTGCTGTTGTTAGGCAGCAGCCGGCTCCCTTGTGCTTTCCAAGCGTTGGGCGTTCCATGGGGTGGTTTGTATTCCCGGTTTCGCACCTTAGTCTTCCTTTCCACCTTGATGGCCAAGTGTAGTAATTGCTCCATGGTGCTGTATGGATACATATCAACCTCATTAGCCAAATTGGAATTCAGAATACGAAGGTACCTTGCCATAATGCTTTCTTCATCTTCTAGAACGTTGGCCTTCACCATAGCAACTTGCATATTCGTATAAGCTTCCTCAGCGCTAAGAGAGCCTTGTCTCAAATTTTCCAGCCGTTGTCGAAGCTCTCGGGAATAGTGAGGTGGGACGAACCTAGCCCTCATTAGTGCCTTCATATGCTCCCATGTGGTGATTTGAGGATCCAATGTTCGAACTCTTTCTTTGACTACGTGATCCCACCATACCAAAGCATAGCCTTGGAACTCGAGAACGGCTAGCTGAACCTTCCTAGGCTCGCTAAAGTTGTGACACAACCAGATTTGCTCAACTTTAGTTTCCCACTCCGTGTAGACGTCGGGATCACACTTTCCTTCAAAGACGGGAAATTTGATTTTGACTTTTCCAAGTCCGTCTTGCTCCTGATAGGGCCGAAAGTTATCTCGTCCTTGCCTTGGCTGCTGGAATGGCCGATTGTAACCCTCCCACGTGTGGTCCTCAAAATGAGCTTCATTCCGTCGCTGAAAGTTATCAACAAAGGGTGGCATGTTAGAAGCATTAGGGGTTCATTGGAATGTAAATTACCTTGATCCGGATGATCCGGCTCTCTAGTCACACGTGAAGGACCGCCAAACTCATAGTTGGTTCTCAAAGGTGGTGTCCCGGCTGGTGGTGTTCGTGCTTCCATAGACTCCACTCGTTTGGATAGGTTAGCTACGGAATCGGACAATTGTTTCAATAAACTGATCATCTCAGGCGTGACGGTCTCGCTACTCGACTTGCTAGGACTTAGGGACCTGGACATGCTCAAGTAACAAACAAAGAACCGGTTAGGTTAGAAAAGCAAAGATCTCACTTGTGTATCGCTCACACTCTCGTTGGTATTGCCTAGCTGGTGGCTCGAGTTGTAAGGATCCAACACCTTAAGATCGCGATTTCCGAACCTTCTTATCAACCCTTTGGAACTAGAACTGCTGAAACTGAATGTTAGTGTCGGAGATGAATCAAGACACCCCTAATTGGAGTATTGACCGTTGGGTTGGTGTAGGTAAGGTGAATGTGTTTAGAATGACGTTTTGAGCTGTTTGAAAGAGTTTATTTGTGCTTGATGTAGATTAATAAGGAGAGGTAAACACAAAACGAAAACAAAAACAAAGATTTGAGGGAGAGAAGGTAACCGAAACTGATTGCAGCGAGAATTGTAGAAGAGCCGGTTACCGAATTGTGTATGCAGCGTTTGAGCTCTCTTTTGTTTTTGTTTTCGTTTTGTGTTTACCTCTCCTCAAGATGTTGTTCGGCTTTTTGAATTGGCACACTTCAAGCACAAGTTAGATCTCAATTGGATAAGCAATAAGGTTAACAAGAAGAAAGGAGTGATCAATTGTACCAACTGAGCTCTGATACCAACTGATACGGAATTTTCCGTGATTGAGTCGATCTAGGTACAATGATCTTGAATCCGGCTGAATGAGGCGAATCCAGAAATGCGGAATGGAACGTAGGTGATGAATGGCGCAGGAAGGTGTAGAGAAGAACCAAAGAGAGTCAACGAAAGAACCAAGGCTGAAGAGCCAAAACCCCAATCGTGAATGCCCTAGACCCGTCTCCAATACAACTTTACACTAGCTCCGGCTGGACTAGCACAAAGAGGGACTCGTGAAGGCTCGAAGCACCAATCCAAAGGCGGTTGACACAAACAAGCTCAGCCAAGCAACAACAGCAATGCCAACCAAAAACTCTCTTGTTCTTTGATTGATTTTGTGAATGATTACAAATGCGATTCTAAGCAATGAAAATAACGTAACTAATCTGCAGCTAAAGAGGCTATCTATATAGACTCTTTTATCTAGACAAAATAAAGAAAAGAGAATTAAAACATTAGTGGGAAGGTGGTAATAAGAGAGCTTCCTCTAATGTAGCTAACAACCTAACAAACAACTAATTCAGCTTAAAAATAGGCTGACTTATTCAAACTAATCCTAGGAGTGTGCTGGACGTTTTTTAAGAGCAGATTGGGCTATCCGAATGGGCTGAATTGTTCAACAGATCCATGAGTGATTTGGCTGTGTTTTAAGAGCCCAAATGATGATCCGAATGAGCTGACTTGTTACTCTCTTGGGCCTCCTGGAACGTGATCAGCTTGCTATCCTCTTGGGCTGAATTGGAAATGAGCAACAGCCTACCCTCTTGGACTGCCTTGGACGTGTTTGCTTGCCTCCCCTCTTGGGCTGCTTTGGACGTGATCAACAGCTCCTTCTCTTGGACTGCTTTGTACGTAATCAACAGCTTCTCCTCTTGGGCTGCATTAGACGTGAACAACAGCCTCCCCTCTTGGCTTCTTTGGACGTGATCAACAGCCTCCTCTTGGACTGCTTTGTACGTGAGCAACATCTCCTCCCTTTGCTTGCTTGCTCCTGCATTCATCAAAAGATTAACACATGAAGTATGGCAATTAAATGGTTCACGCATTGTGCCAAGCAATAGCATTTCCCTTGACGTAGCTTCTTGGATCTCCTTAGCTCTTGCTCTAGTAATGGGACCTTGATAGCTTCCATGTGATGGTCCTACATCAAATCTGATCAAGGTTCTTGTAAGGGAGTTGTTTGGTTCTTTTGGATCTACTTCTACCAAACATTCCACGTTCCATTTCATTCTCTTTCTTCCCTTTTGTCCAACGTCATTTCTGGTTCTAAACAATCTGATTTTGCGTGCCATTTGTCAAGGAAAACGTCCATTGTTGGTCTTCAAGGATTCTCAATCTAGATCTAGTCATTTGCGGCCCCAACCCACATCACTATGTAGTTGCGGATGCTCTTTCTAGGAGGCATACTTTGCTAACTACATTGTATGCTAGGGTGTTAGGATTTATTTACATTAAGGAGCTCTATGAATCTGATCTTGACTTTGGAGAAACATATAAACTTTGGAGAAACATTGTGTGCAAAAAAGGTTCCTTAGATAATTTCTATTTGTTTGAGGGATTTCTGTTTCGAGTAGATAATGTGTGCATATGGTGTTCCTTTCGTTTGTTGTTAGTGGAAGAAGCCCATAAAGGAGGTTTAATGGGTCATTTTGGGAGGGATAAGACTTATGCTATGCTGCACTCACATTTTTATCGGCCACATATCCTTAGGGATGTTGAAAATGTGCTTAAAAGGTGTTTAGAGTGCCTTAGAGCTAAATCAAAAGTGAAGCCTCATGGATTGTATACACCTTTACCAATCCCCACAACTCCTTGGGAAGACATTAGCATGGATTTCATAGTGGGATTGCCTAGGACTAGAAGAGGTAGATATTCGATATTTGTGGTTGTAGATCGATTCTCTAAGATGACTCACTTTATTGCTTGTCACAAAACTGATGATGCAGCCAATGTAGCTAATTTGTTCTTTCGGGAAGTAGTTAGGTTACATGGTATTCCAAGGACAATAGTGACTGATAGGGATGCTAAGTTCTTGATTTACTTTTGGAGAACTCTTTGGGAAAAGTTAGGAATTAAGTTGTTATTTTCTACATCAAGCCACCCCCAAACTAATGGACAAACGGAAGTAACTAATAGGACCCTAACAACACTTCTAAGGGTTGTCATCAAGAAGAATTTGAAAGAATGGGAAGATGTCTAGCCACATGTTGAGTTTGCCTATAATAGAGTCGTCCACTCATCTACTTCCATCTCTCCCTTTGAGTGTGTTTATATGGTTTTAATCCACTAACCCCTTTTGATCTTACACCGTTACCTAAGAAGGAGCGAGTGGATTTAAGTGCTAAAACGCAGGTTGAACAAATCAAGGAGCTACATAGTAGGACAAGGATCAAGCTTGAGGAGAAAGGCAAATACAACGAAGAAAAGGCGAATCAAGGATGCAAGAAGATTATATTTGAACCCGGCGACCTGGTATGGCTACATTTGAGTAAGGAGAGGTTTCAACAGCTTCAGAAATCCAAGCTCTCTCCAAGAGGAAATGGTCCTTTCAAGTGTTACACAAGGCAGGTGACAACACCTATGTGCTTGACTTGCTAGATGATTATGCTTGTGATCCCACATTCAATGTGAGGGATCTAAGTCCTTTTCCACTCCTGAATGATGATCAAGGCAATTCGAGGTCGAATTCTTCCAAAGAAGGGGAGAATGATGAAGGATTATCAGAGCTAACTCCATCTTCACCACCTCAAGGGAATCTAACAAGAGCGCAAGCTAAACGTCAAGCTGAGATGGATGCTCTTTTCCTAAACATGGTCCATGAAGCTCAACCAAGTCCACCTTCATCAAGTCTAAGAACCATCTTGTGGATCAGCCATGAACACATCTCAGCCAAGATGATTAATGGAGCTTAAATTGTATTTCTAGTTTCTGGGCAGGTGTTGGGATGCATTTCAAAGGACAAACGGAGGACTTGAAATCAGATACAAGGGGCTTCACGTGTGTGCATGTGCATGACTGGAACATTCATTTAAGTATGTCGACGTGAGAGGCTGAATAGGAGAGTTTAATTAGGCCCAATTGTGTTCTATGTTTGTTGGCCATTTATTTAACTCTCTCTCAATGTAATTATTGTAGTTGGTTTCTTTTTTTTTTTTTTTTTTTTTTTCTGTTTTAGAAGAAAAGGCCTATGATGTATATAAAGCTTTTTCTCTCTTCTTTTGTAGTTAGACAAGTTTTATACAAGTTTTGCTGAGAGCATTTCAGAATTGACTCCAAGAGAATTCAATAATTCTTGTCTCGTACAAGTGTGTGATCTGGCTTTCTCGTTCTTGTGTATGTCAATCTCCTACGGGATTGGTGTTGCAAGTCGAACAAGGCATCCTCTTCGTGCTCTCGATTCTCAGATCGATTGTGTGGAGTTGTAAGAAGCGGGGTCAAATCGATTCTCAGATCGATTGTTTGGTTCTTGGATCTCGAATCCAAGGGTTCTATCATTGTTCCTTTTGGTTCTTCTTGCCCCTTTTTGTTTACTCGTTTTCATTGCTGTCCATGCTTGTTAATTTTGTGTGTTCTTCATTCTTCAAAACATGTTGTTCGTCTAGATCCGCTCTTCGCGGCTAATCCCCGTATCACTCAACCAGACCTGAGCTCCTACTTTGAACTCTAGAGGCCTACGCCTCCTATCCGCATACGACCTTTGGCGACTCTGTGAAGCCAGCATCCGCTCTTGGATCAAAGCAACTCTAGCCTTGTGGTCTTGTAGGCTCTAGAGCCACAACGCTAGAACTCCCCGGCTTGTCCCAACATAACGGAGTACGACATCTCCGTCTATACAAAGCCTCGTACGGTGCCATGCCAATCGACGCGTGCCAGCTGTTATTATAAGAAAACTCTACCAAAGGAAGGTGGTATGGCCATACCTGCCGCCAATCAAGCACACACACTCGCAACATATCCTCTAAGGTCTAGATGGTCCCTTCAGACTGGCCGTCGGTCTGAGGATGGTAAGCGGTCATGAAATGAAGGCTCGTGCCTAGAGTGGCGTGCACCTACTGCTAGAACCTCGAGGTAAAGCGTCCGTCCCTAACCGAGATGATGGTCCTCGGCACCCCATGTAATCTCACTATTTGTCGAGTGAACTTCTCGGCCAAACTACTCACCTGCCACGTTTTCCTAATAGGGATGAAACGTGTGGTCTTCCTCAGCCGATCTACTACCACCTATATCGCATCATAGCTCCTACTCGGCCTGAGATCGGTAACGAAATCCATGGATATGTCCTCCCACTTCCATTATGGCAAAGGTAGTGGGTGAAGCTCTCCTCCAAGTCTCTGGTGCTCAACCTTGACTTGTTGGTAGGTCGCACACCGGCCCACGTATCTAGCTACATCAGGCTTGAGCCCGCCCCACCAATAGGATCTCCTAATATCTTGGTGCATCTTACTCGCGCCTGGGTGCACCGAGTAAGGGGACGTATGGGCCTCCTACAGAATCCGCTCTCTCAACTCTCTGTCCGACGGTACACATATAACGCCCTTGGCGTCTCAACAACCCGTATGCTCCCACTGTGAACTATGTTGCCTCTCTCTGCGCCATTCTGTCCCGAATCCTCATCAAACTCGGGCAACCCGTATGTTTGGACGTTTTATCTTCAATAATCTGCATGTTTGTATGTATAATATGTGATTATATTACCATTTCATCTACCTTTGCGGGAATCGAGGTCGATACCTAGTTTTGTTGTAATCGTAGGTAAAATGGCACGTTTCGCATCAAAAAGGAGCAAAAGGAGCTATGGAGTCATCGGAGCTACATTCAGGAACATAAGTAAACATCCAGGAAGCATTGCCATGGATTAGAGATTCACTTTGGACCAGATTTGAGAGGTTTCACATTCAGTTGTGACTCACCTCGGTTGACTACAGAGTCACCTCGACCGAGGTGATCCAGAGAAGTGGACTCGACCGAGGCGAACACCTGGGACGCGGCGAGAATATTTTATTCTTGGCTGAGATCTTTTATCTTTGGAAAGAGGATCTTATATTTTTGGGATTGGCTCCTAGAAGGAAGAAGATATGATAGATCATATATTTTACCTATTTTTATGGGAAGAGATCTTTCTAAGATATCTTATCTTTGGAGAGTAATTTTCCTATAAAAAGGGTTGGATTTTCCACAAATTCAAACCATGTTATACCACCGATCGTGTTTTATACACCGCTACAGCCATACTCCAGTTGGGAGATTTGAAGAACCTTTTTGAAGGTTGAAGGAAGAAAGTCTATAGCTTTTATAGCTTTTTGAAGGGTTTTTGTAAGATCATCTTAGATTCCCTTCTTTGTCATTGTCTTGTTGGATTTCTATCCAAGGAACGCTTGTTGGTTTAATAATTGATTCAGTTATTGAAGCCTTTCTCTTAAGGTTTTCTTGTTCAATTATTCTCTTTCTTCCCATATACTTGATTAATACTTTCATGATGATGAGTGGCTAATCTCTTTGTGTGATTCTAGGGTGATTGACTGAAGGTTGTGGGAAAAACAATGATAGAATAATCTTAATCACAGTAGGACCTTGAAAGTTTGAGTCTTTACCTTAACCCTAAGCATCTCGTTCAGTCGATGAACATCTCGGCCGGGATAGAATTTGGCTGACCGGGGTGACTTATCTGATCCGAAACTGAGAGTTAAGTGTTAGAGTTTGCCAAATCCTATTCTTATTACACCTTTCCTGGTCCAATGCAAGCTTAGGATGAGACTTACCCGGTAATTCCTTAGTTTGTTTACCTAAGATCATAAGTGTAGGTAATAAAGGTTTATCCTTTATTGGGGTTTGAGTGTGCTTTCATCCCATCTTTGTGAGTTACCCTGAGACTTACCCGGTAAAGGTTGATTCTATTCCCTTAGATGGTGTGTTAGTTTGAGGTTATAGTTCTTTATCTTAATTCCTTGAGACTTACCCGGTAATAGGAGTTACGGTTTGGGATTAGTGAGTAGTGAGACTTACCCGGTGATCTATTCCACTTTAGTAACACCTTCCCTATGCAAAAACCTCAGCTTTGTCCGCTTATCTTTAGATCTTGAGTTGGAACCACAACTAGATGCTTTAATCCCTAGAATTGTATATTTCCTTTATTGACTTTTATCATCTTTGATTGTTTTAATTGCTCTTGTGGTTAGTATATACAAAGCTTACCTATTCCGACTTTGTTTCACTAAGTCCCTGTGATCGACCCCTGGAATTTCTTGCTTTTTACTACGATTGACCCGTACACTGCGGGTTCGCATCCTTCTTTTAAGCTTACGTCTAGGGTTATAAATTTAAAGCTTGCACACACCGTTTGGACATATCAGGTAACATCTCTAAAACGGACAAGCGATAGTCCGTATCCTGAAACCGGATATCCATCTCCAACCTTATCAAATCCCTCTACAATTGAGGCTGAACCGTAAGCCGAGCTATCGCCTCCTCTCGAGGCGTCCTCCTACTAAGAGCATCAGCGACTACGTTTGTCTTTCCCGGATGGTACAAAATCTCCAATTCGAAGTCCTTAATCAACTCTAACCATCTCCTCTAGCGATTATTTAACTCCCGCTAAGTGTATATACTTCAGAATCTTATGGTCTGTGAAGATCTGGCACGTGGCCCCGTACAAGTAATGTCGCCAGATCTTCAGGGCATGAATCACTGCCGCTAGCTCAAGATTGTGGGTGCGGTAGCTCTCCTTGTATGTCTTCAACTGTCGAGACGCGTACGAAATAACCCTACCCCCTCTACATCAAAACGCACCCCAAGCCTAACTTGGAGGCGTCACTGTATACTACGAAATCCTCAACACCCTCAGGCTGTGTTAAAATAGGAGCGGAGGTCAACCGCCTCTTCAGCTCCTCGAAGCTCCGTTGGCATGGGTCGGACTAGACAAACCAAGTAGACTTCCTCGTCAAGGAAGTGAGTGGCCGGGAAATCACTGAGAAACCCTCAACAACCCGGCGGTAGTAACCCGGCAAACCTCAAGAAGCTACATACATCCTTGACCGTCCTAGGAGGTGGCCATGAAGAAACGGACTCTATCTTCGCCGGGTCAACCATGACACCCTCGGTAGAAACTATATGACCAAGGAAGGCCACCTCGGACGTCCGGATCTCGCACTTAAAGAGCTTGGCGTAAAGCTCTCTCTATCCTATAGGACTCGAAGCACCGTCCTCAGGTGTCCTGCATGCTCCTCTCTCTTCTAAGAGCATACTACGATATCGTCGATGAAGACCACTACAAACTAGTCCAAGAAGTCGATGAAGATGCCGTTCATCAACTACATGAAGACGGCGGGCGCATTCGTGAGCCCGAGTGGCATACCAACAAAATCATAATGACAATATCTGGTACTGAAAGCCGTCTTTGGCACGTCCTCCTTTCTCATCCTCAGTTGGTGATATCCCAACCTCAAATCATACAGGAAAACACCGCGCCTCCTTGCAATAAGTCCAACAGATCATCAACGCACGGTAACGGGTACTTGTTCTTGATGGTTACTTTTCTTGAGGGTATGAAGCCTTTTTGGCTAACTCCTCGAGCTGCTTCTTCAGCTCTAGCATCTCGATCGGTGTCATACGGTATGGGGCCTTCGACATCGGCCTCGTGTCGGGGCCCAACTCAATGGCAAAACCTACGCTCCTCTGCGGTGGAAAGCTAGGTGGCTCACCGAACACGTCCTTAGGCTCGCATGCTACGGGGATCTCTTCTAACAACGGACTCGTCTCCTCCTTCATGGCATAACACTAGAAGGCTTCGCATCCCTGCCCAATAAGTGTCGCGGCTCAGACCGCGCTATTGATTGTACTGGACTTTCCGAGGTCCCAACCTTGGAAAATCTCCTCATGTCCTACCTCTGTGGTGATCGTCACAATCCTTCTACTGATGTCCAAAACGGCTCGATGGCAGTCCATCCAATCCATTCCCAAGATGACATTTTCATGCACTAGGTGCATGACATAAAAGTCGGCTAATCAATCACGGTTTCCCAAATGAATGGGACAACCGTGTACCTCCCGGGTACCCCTAATCTTATCCCCATCAAGGAACCCTACAATAAAGGGTCTCTCCTCTAATGTATCTAAGGACAACCTAACTACACAATCATCGGATATAAAAGAGTGTGTAGCACCCGTATCAAATAATACCTTGACAAGGAAGCCGTGAATCTGAATAATACTTCTGGCTGCCGGCGCCGCTGGCTCAACTGTGCTCCTCAACTCAAAAACCCTGGCTTGCTTGCCTCTAGTCTTTGTGGTGCCTCCACCACGTCCCCTACCTCTCTACGTTGCCCCTTGGCAGATCCCTGAGAATAAGTGTGGCATGGGGCTCGCTATTGGCGAGTCCAGGTCTACATCTGAGGCGGCCTCTACCCACCTCCTACAATGCTCGCAGGTGAAGAACCCTGTTGTGACTATGTCTTGCCTTGTCGGCAAAAAGCGGCTCGGTGGACCAGCTAGCCACAAATTAAGCAAGCCATTGGTGGCTTCCTACACGCGTTCCTAATGTGACCATACTCTCCATAACTGAAGCATTGTCGTCCCCGATCGGATGTCGGAGTGGTAGACTGATAACTAGGAGGTCCCTGCAGCTAGGTACGACTATGCCCTAAGGCTCTTGCTCCCAAACTAGCTGGCCCTATCCTTTGTCGCTTGTCTTGTCCCCCGGACTGAGTAGCTCTCCTAAGATCCGGTCGGTCCCTTTCATATGCCGAAGCTCGGTCCTAGTACTCCGCCAGGGAGTCACAGTGGAAACCCACAAGATAAGCACGTATTGGTCCGCTGGAGGAGCGGCGGGGCCCAGTAGTGCCAGCTCGTCCCGGAATCTCCTAATCGCCTCTATCACCGGAACATCCTCGAACCCTGCCTCCAAGAAGTCCTGCACTTTATTCCTCCTTAATGGTGTCGGGCAAAAACTCTCCCTAACAAGGCTCAGCATTTGATCCATCTTTGTAATGATAGCATGAAATATGACAATATTTTAGGCACATGTTTTGGTTGTTTTTCCCCTTCTTTTGTGTATATGGATATGAGTTTCAAGCATTTATGAGCACATTCACCTATTTTGTTGGTATAGAGATCTACACAAGCTTTGTTGTATTTTTAGGTGAATAAAGGCTTGGATTGGAGAATAAATGGAGTATGTAGGAGTGATTGATCATGCTAGGCATCATGAGGATGCATTGGAGTAGCTAAGGTAGGAGCATGATTAGACATTGCGAAACAAAGGCTTTCACGAAGATTTTGGACATTCCACGGTCAAACACAAGGAACCACGGCCGTGGTTTTTGTAATTAAATTAATTAAGACCGTGGGAATGTATGTCGAGAGCAAGAAAAGCACTCCACGGTATATTCCACGGGTGTGGAAATATGCTCTTGGCCGTGATTCTTCTAACACCTTAGAATCGCTTAAGATTTGAGTTTAATTGAGATTGGTTTTGTGTTTGCTATTGAGTTTTCAAGGTTTTATCTTTGTTTTCTTTCAATTTTGATTATTGATTTGATGACAATGATTGTTGGCGAAAACCCTTAAGCGATTTTAAGGTGAAGGGTTGATAGTTGTGGCATAGATGATGATAGATTGAACCAAAACAAATTGGACCCTAAGAGTTGCGAGAAACCTCGTCGTCGAGGTTTTCCACGGTCGTGGTTCTTCAAGATCCGACCGTGGTTTTCCTCTGTCGTACGTTCTTTGCTTTTGCTTTGATCCAAAGTTAAAGATTTGCTTTAACCTAGCCTTGACTTACCTTTTCTAGGTAGCAGTGAGACTCAACATCCTCTACTTTAGTTTTGAGTGTCACAACCTTATCATTTTTTGCTTATCTTTGATCCCCTTGGGTTTGGGCATGGGTATTTGAGAGTTTAATCTTATCCCTAGATCCTCTTTATAACGAGACTCATCATCCTTTAATGAGAGATTAAAGGAGACTCATCACGGCCAAAAATGCACTTTCCACGGCCGTGGAAGTAACAGTGACACCGTGGAATTTGAAAATGCTGAGGAAAATTCCGTTCTTTCTACAAACGTTCTTGCTTCCTCTTCCACCACTTCCACACCCTTGGAGACATCCATGGAGACCTCGGACAGCCCTCACAACACTCCAAAGGCATCTACAACTTTGGAATTGAAGCCATTTCCCGTCCATCTAAGGTACGCGTTTCTTGGATCTAAGTCTACGTTTCCCGTCATAGTTAGTTCTAGTTTAAGTGAAGATGAACATGATAGACTTATGATTGTTTTGAAGAAACAAAGGAAAGCTTTAGGCTACACCATAGAGGATCTAGTAGGAATTAAACCATCTTTATGTATGCACAAGATACTAATGGAAGAGGATTATAAGCCTTCACATCAACCTCAACGTCGGTTAAACCCGATCATGAAAGAGGTCATGAAGAATGAGATCCTTAAATTGTTTGATGCAGGTATCATATTCCCGTTAGCAAGTGAGTGAGTCCTGTTCAAGTTATCCCAAAGAAGGGAGGAATGACCGTTGTGGCTAACAAGAACAACGAACTCATTCCAACGAGAACGGTGACAAGATGGAGGATGTGTATAGACTATCGCAAGCTGAACAATGCAACGAGGAAGGATCACTTCCCGCTACCCTTCATTGATCAAATGCTTGAGAGGTTAGCGTAACATTCTTACTTGTGCTATCTTGACGGTTATAGTGGTTTCTTTCAGATTCTGATTCATCTAGACGATCAAGAAAAGACCACATTCACGTGTCCATGGGGTACGTTTGCTTATAGGAGGATGCCATTCGGATTGTGCAATGCTCCAGCCACCTTTCAAAGGTGTATGATGGCCATCTTCTCGGATTACATTGAGGAAATCATGGAGGTTTTTATGGATGACTTTTCTGTTTATGGGTTCTCATTTGATAATTGTCTTGCTAACCTATATCTTGTTCTACAAAGGTTTGAAGACACGAACCTAGTTCTAAATTGGGAGAAGTGTCATTTTATAGTTAGGGAAGGCATTGTTTTACGACACTTGATTTCTAATAGAGGGATTGAGGTTGACAAGGCTAAGATTGAGACAATAGAAAAGCTTCATCCTCCATCTTCGGTGAAGGGGATTAGAAGTTTTCTAGGACATGCTGGATTCTATAGGAGACTCATTAAGGACTTTTCGAAAATCTCTAAACCATTGACTTATCTATTAATGAAGGATGTTGTTTTTGAATTTCCAAAAGAGTGTTTAGATACTTTTTACAGGATTCGAGAAGCTCTAATCTCAGCCCCAATAATTCAGCCTCCGGATTGGAGTCTTCCATTTGAGGTCATGTGCGATGCAAGTGACGTAGCTGTAGGAGCGGTGCTTGGATAAAAGAAAAGATGGACGCACTCATGCCATCTATTACGCTAGCAAGAGGCTAGATGAAGCTCAGCTCAACTATGCCACAACAGAAAAGGAATTTCTTGTTGTTGTATATGCATTTGAAAAGTTTCGTTCTTATCTTGTAGGAACGAAGGTGATTGTATACACGGATCATTCAACAATCCGATATTTGTTTGCCAACAAAGATGCAAAACCAAGGTTGATTAGATGGATTCTCCTCCTTCAAGAGTTCGATCTTGAGACTCGTGACAAGAAAGGATCCGAAAATTCTGTTGCAGATCACTTGAGTCGTCTACCACATGTCACAAATGACGACTTACCTATTGATGACTCTTTTCCGAACGAACAATTGCATCTAATGGAAGAGTGCATCGATCATATTTCTAGAGGTAACGAACCTTGGTTTGCTGATTTTGTGAATTATTTGCTTTGTCGGGGAAAGAAGTTCTTTAAGGATGTCCGCCAATACCATTGGAATGAACCTCTACTCTTCAAGAGAGGTCCATATGGTATCATTAGAAGATGTGTGCCTGAAGACGAAATAAAGTGTCATTCCTCATTGTCATTGGCTTCCTTGTGGAGGACACGCTAGCTCTCACAAGACTATCCATGAGGCTTCACTTTCGATTTAGCTCTAAGACACTCTAAACACCTTTTAAGCACATTTTCAACATCCCTAAGCATATGTGGCCAATAAAAATGTGAGTGCAGCATAGCATAAGTCTTATCCCTCCCAAGATGACCCATTAAACCTCCTTTATGGGGTTCTTCCACTAACAGCAAACGAAGGGAACACCTAGGTATGCACACCTTATCTACTCGAAACAGAAATCCCTCAAACAAATAGAATTTATCTAAGGAACCTTTTTGCACACAAAGCTTATATGTTTCTCCAAAGTCAAGATCAGACTCATAGAGCTCCTTAATGTAAACAAATCCTAACACCCTAGCATCCAATTTAGTTAGCATTGTATGCCTCCTAGAAAGAGCATCCGCAACTACATTGTCTTTTCCCTTTTTATACTTGATAACATAGGGAAAAGTCTCAATAAATTTCATCCATCTACCATGCCTCCTATCTAGTTTATCTTGACTCCGAAAATGTTTCAAAGATTCATGATCAGAATAAAAAATAAACTCTCTAGGCCACAAGTAGTGATGCCATGTGTTAAGTACTCTAAATAATGCATACAACTCTTTATCATATGTAGAGTAGTTAAGACATGCCCCTTTAAGCTTTTCACTGAAAAAGGCAATAGGCTTACCTTCTTGCATAAGCACACCTCCTATGCCAATTCCCGATGCATCACACTCCACTTCGAAAGGCCTAGTGAAGTCAGGGAGAGCTAGTAAGGGTGCCTCGGTGAGAACCAATTTCAGCTTGTTGAAAGCACGTTCTTGAGCTGCTTCCCACACAAATGGTGCATGTTTCTTGCAAATCTCCGTCAAGGGTACAACAATGGTACTGAAGTCTCGCACAAAGCGCCTATAGAAACTTGCAAGCCCATGGAAACTCCTTACATGGCTAATGGATGTAGGTGTTGGCCAATCTCGAATATCTCTAATCTTCTCCTCGTCCACTTGTAAACCTTGTGCAATCACTACAAAACCAAGAAATATAACTTCATTAGTGCAAAAGCTACATTTCTCTAGGTTGGCATACAAGTTTTCAGCCCTAAGGGTAGAAACAACTTCCCTTAGATGTTCTCCATGCTCCTCTAGGGACCTGCTATAGATTAAGATATCATTGAAATACACTACAACAAATCTCCCAATGAATTGTCTCAAAACATGGTTCATTAAACGCATAAAATTAGATGGAGCATTGGTTAACCCAAATGGCATAACAAGCCATATACAACCCAAATTTAGTCTTGAAGGTTGTCTTCCACTCGTCCCTCTCCTTCATTCGGATCTGATGGTAGCCACTCCGAAGGTCTATCTTGTTGAATGTAGTAGCACCATGGAGCTCATCAAGCATGTCATCGAGGCGGGGAATAGGGTGGCGGTACTTAATGGTTATGTTGTTGATAGTCCTACAATCAACACACATCCTCCAAGTGTTGTCCTTCTTAGGCACTAATAGGACAGGAACGGCACAAGGGCTAAGGCTTTCTCTAACATATCCCTTATCTAGGAGGTCTTGGACTTGGGTTTGGATCTCTTGATTCTCCTTAGGGTTCATCCTATAGGCAGGTCTGTTAGGAAGTGTAGCTCCAGGGATAAGGTCAATCTGATGCTCTATGCCTCTCAAAGGTGGAAGGCCATGAGGTATCTCTTCACAAAACACATCCATAAACTCCTCTAGGATGGCTGTAATGGTAGGGGGTAAGTTAGCCTTTGTTTCTTCACTCACTAAGGTTAGCTCCTTAAACAACCTCATCAAGATGACATCTAAAGGTAGGTACTATCTTTGGAACTCAAGTTTAGAAGCTAACAAGGCCGTAGGAGGCTGAGTTGTGGGTGTGACCAAGAGAGTACTAGGCTCTTGGCTAGGGGACATGTCTATGGCAGGTTCTTGGTGTCTTGATGACTTGCTCCCCTTCTTAGCTTGTCCTTGATCTTGTTCACTCGCCTTCTTCTTCTCAAATGCCTCCGCAATCTGCATGAGTCATAGGTTTTAGAGTAACGGGTTTTTCATTAAAAGTAAATGAATACCTATTAATAAAACCATCATGCATAACTCTCCTATGATATTGCCAAGGACGGCCTAATAACACATCACAAGCTGTCATAGGCACAACATCACATAAAACAGTATCATCATAGTGTCCTAGAGTAAAAATGATCTTAGCTTGCCTATTAACCTTCAATTCACCACAATCATTCATCCAATGCCAACTTATATGGTCTAAGGTGACAAAATGTAGGAATTTGTAACTTAGAGATCAATTCAGTACTAGCAATGTTGCAACAAATACCTTCATCAATGATAACATTACACGCCTTTTCCTTAACCAAACACCTAGTATGAAACAAGTTCTCTCTTTGGTTATCCTCACAAAGGACAGGTTGTGCACTCAAAGTTCTCCTAGCTATCAAGGAACTATCATGTTCCAAGATTTTCATTACAAACCGTGTTATTAGGATCATTTCCTGCGTTTTTCAAGATCATTAGGTTCATTTTGAGAATCAAGATCACAAAGCACGTATTTATTAGCTAGAAATGAGCTAGGATGGTCAAATAACACTCTTTTCGCTAGTAAACAATCCCTCTGCTCATATTCAATCCCATCATCATCCAAATCACATGATCATGCATATTAGGCTCAAAATCATCATTATCATGCTCATGCTCAAATTCGGACTCATATTGTCCTAAAATGGTTGATTAACAATGTTTTCTTGTTAGGACAGTCTTTCATCATGTATGACACTTAAAACACACTATATCCCTAGCTTTAGATGAAGCGTTAGAATTACTCCTTGTGTTCCCTTAGGAAAGGTAGCCGTGGGGTTAGGAGAGGCTGTAGAAGGTGCTTTACGCTGTCCTCCTTGTTCCAGGGCTGTTTTCTCCTTATTTGACACTTCTTTGTTGTAACTTCCTTGTTGGCGGTTGCCTTGGTTCTTCCAAGAGCTAGAGACACCATAAGAAGCCTTTCCTCCTTGATTTCTCGCTTTCATCTTCCTTTCCACTTTGATAGATGGAGTACTTCTGTCATAGAGCCATAGGGAAAAATATCTACTTCGTTAGCAAAACTTGAATTAAGGATACGAAGATACCTAGCCATTGTTGATTCTTCATCTTCTCGCACATTGGCCTTTACCATGGCCATTTGTATGGCATTATAGGTCTCCTTAGCAGTCATTGATCCTTGCCTCAGGTTTTCCAACCGTTGCCTCAATTCTCTTGTATAGTGTTGGGGAACAAACCGAGCTCTCATCAATGCCTTCATATGCTCCCAAGTAGCTACTGGTGCATCTAAAGTTCATCTCCTTTCCTTCACCAAATCATCCCACCATATCCTAGCATAGTCGATAAATTCAAGGGCTGCGTAGTGTACCTTTTTGTGTTCGGGAAAGTTATGGCATGACCATATTTGCTCTATCTTTGCCTCCCATGCCATATACACATCAAGATCACATTTGCCCTCGAAACTAGGGACTTTCACCTTCACTTTGCCAAGACCGTCATGTTCCGGTTCTCGGTCTCTCCTTTCTAGGACTCCATAGGGCTCACGTCTCCATTCATCGTTACGTCGCCCTTCCTGATGCCTCCTTGGCTGATCTCGCCTCCTCCGTCCATTAGGCATCCATTCTGGTCTCCATTCCTCATTCTCCCTATCGTCCTCCTCTTCCTAGTCATAAACTGGATTTTGAAATTGGTGAGGATAGTTAGGCATATTATCATAAACTGGATTCTGAAGTTGGTGAGGATAGTTAGGCATATTATCATTAATAATTGGTGAAGAAGGGATAGAAATATGCTCCTTAAAAGCACGGTTTCTCCAACGAGGTTGAGTAGCAATGTTGCCCAAAAAATGGGCACGCCTAGAAGGCTGCGGAACATTCGAATTTCTTGCTGCTTGGAACGTAGCTTGCTGACTTTGAAGGGGAACTCGATCTTGTCCTTGGTGTTGCGCCCTCGAGTTGTCTCCTATCTCCAAGTTACCTCCTAGTGGTCGAGAATCCGGTGTCACCTTAGAGGTCTCCAAGGTAGATATCCTTGTAGTTAGCCCCTCAATGCTATCTTTCAAGCTGTTGATGAGACTGAACAACTCCGGTGTGATAGGCTCAGGGCTCTTTGAACCTGCGGAAGTCCTTGACATGATGCAAAACATCAACACAGCAAACACGTTAGGTTAGTTTAAACAAAAACACCTCGCAAGTGTATCACTCAGAAAATAATGTTCTCTCACTCTCTAGTGGTGTGATACAAGCTTGTTGATGGCTCGTCTTGTATTAATCAAAAACCTCACGTGAGTTCGATGCCTAATCAAACTAAAGCCTTTAGTTAGAAACACGATTCAATTTCAGTCACTTCAACAACGTGTTTGACTCAACAAAATAGAAAAAAGACTCAAACGGAAGGGACAAATTGCACGAATGTTATATGCAACTAGATGACTCAAAATTTAGAACTCAAGATAAGCTTTGAAAGAACTTACTCGTAAGACTCAATAAGTGAACCCTAGACACCGTAGGATGGGTTTAAGGAAGGCTGAGCTATGGTGTTTGATGGCCGAAAATGGACAGTAGCTAGGTGTGGCTAGATAGGTTCAACGAGATGCTTGGTTCTTTCTCCGAATGAGACCAGATACTTGACTTAAGTCCTTTCTTGAAGTCCTCTTTGTTGCTGAATAGCACTAAAACAAATGTAATAATGCTAGGCTAATTACAACCTATGAAATAAGAAAGAATGAAATAAATAAGATTCTTATTCCTTTTCTTCTTTTTTTTGATTTTTTTTTATTTCTTTCTTTTTCTTTTATCTCTATTTTTTTGATTTTATGATTCAGGAAATCAGAAAAGAAGAATAAACAAAAATTGAAAGAAAAAAAAAACAAATTCTTGTTTGTAGATAAACGTGGGCCAAGCTGTTGCAAATCTGTAGGATAAGATCAAATCTAAGCTCCTAGATTGTTGCAACTGATTCAACATGCCAGATCTGTAGGAGGAAAACAACTGCTTCAAGCTTTGCGCCGGATTTGTAGGAAACACGCTGATTCAACTCCAATTTTGGCGTGTATTGGATGTAGGGAAACATTCTACTTCAACTTTAATTCTGCGTGTACTGGATGCAGGAAGATAAACAGCCATGTTTGGTTTTTGCTCAACTGGTTCAAGTGAGGCTAATGTGGCTGAGGAAAATGGCGGTTGATGGTGGTGTGGTGGTGGTTGGTGCTATAGTGGTTCCCGGTGTCTAGAACTCACAATCAAAGAAACAAACTCGCTAGACTCAAACAAAGCTTAGAGTAGAAGAGAGAAACAGAAATAGACTCAAACAAAAGACAATGATCAATTGCAATGATCAAAACAAACTCTTTTTGTCATTTTACGATTGATTTACCGACCCTTTTTGGTGGTTGGACGTCAACTGCGCTATGATTCCAATTGATGCGGGGATTAGCCGCGAAGAATGGATCTAGACGAACAACATGTTCTGAAGAATGAAGAACACATAAAATTAACAAACATGGACAGCAATGAAAACGAGAAAACATAAAGGGACAAGAAGAACCGAACGGAACAATGATAGAACCCTTGGATTCGAGATCCAAGAACCAAACCAGTGACGATTCTACCCCGCTTCTTACAACTCCACACAATAGATCTGAGGATCGAGAGCACGAGAGGGTGCCTTGTTTGACTTGCAACACCAATCCCGAAGGAGATTGACATAGACAAGAACGAGAAAGCTAGATCACACACACCTAATCTCACGAGACAAGAATGATTGAATTCTCCTGGATTCAATTCTGAAATGCTCTCAGCAAAACTTGTATATAACTTGTCTAACTATAAAAGAAGAGAGAAAAGACTTTATATACATCCTAGGCCTTTTCTTCTAAAACAGAAAAAAGAAACTAATTACAATATTTACATTGAGAGAGAGTTAAATAAAGCCCAGCAAACATAGAACACAATTGGGCCTAATTAAACTCTCCTATTCAGCCTCTCATGTCCACATACTTAAATGAATGTTCCAGCCATGCACATGCACACACGTGAAACCCCTTGTATCTGATTTCAAGGCCTCTGTCTGTCCTTTGAAATGCGTCCCAAGGCCTGTCCAGCAACTAGAAATACAATTTAAGCTCCATTAATCATCTTGATTGGGATGTATTCGTGGTTGATCCACACGATGGTCCTTAGACTTGATGAAGGTGGACTTGGTTGAGCTTCATGGACCATGTTTAGGAAAAGAGCATTCATCTCAACTTGACGTTTAGCTTGCGCTCTTGTTAGAGTCCCTTGAGGTGTGAAAATGGAGTTAGCTCAGATGATCCCTCATCAGTAAGAATCTTCTTCCAAAGCTTCATCCACAACAATGGAGGAAGGAGAAGAAGAGAGGGGAAAGGAACAAGAAAGAAGAAGGGAGGGATAAGAGAGAATAATTACTCAGTTGCAAATCCTCTCCTTTGATGGACAGCTCACAAGTAAGAACACCAAGGTAGAAGGGAGAGAAGAGAAGAAGCAAGGAGAAGAGGGAATGAGAGAAAAGAGTAACGTGAGTGAGGGTGGGAAGGAAAAGTTATATTTAGGAAATCCACAAGTCAGCCACAAAACTTACAAGACAAAGAGGGGTCACCTCCAAAAAGAGAGAACGAGGGGTCAAAGCTGAAAAGAGGGGAAATGAAAGGTCGGCAGAAAAACGGGATAAAATCCGTCACTTAACACACCGTGCCTTCGGAATGACTGAATCGCGCCCGCGGGAAGGCTGCTAAACCACTCACTAATCGGAATAAAAATTCCGGACATTACAATGGTTTCCGTTAGGGTTATTGGGCGATTCATTGATCAAGTTTCACGGTTTTTGGTTTCCGCTTTCCGGTTTTAGGTTTCAAGTTTCAGGATTCAACGATTTTTGGTTTCCAATTTCTAATTTTGTCTTTCATGTCTATGATTTCCGTTCAGATTATTGGGCGGTTCGGTTGATCAAGTTTCAGGGATTCCGGTTTTCGGTTTTAGTGTTTAAGTCGTAGGTCTCAAGGTTTCGGATTTCAGGGTTTTAGGTTTCTAGTTTTAGGTTATTGGGTAGTTCGGTGATCAAACACAAAGTGCGCATTCCGGTTTCAGGTTTTCGGTTTCCAGTTTCAAGTTCCGGTTTTTGGTTTTGGGTTTCAAACTTCAAGTGTTAGGGTTTCGGGATTTCAAGTTTTTGGTTTTAGGGTTTTAGGGTATATGGGTTCAGGTATACAGTTTTAGGTTTCATGTTTTTGGTTTCATTTTTCAAGGATTGAAGTTTCTGGTTTCAATGGTTTTAAGTTTCGGGTTTACGGTTTCCGTTCGGGTTAATGGGCGGTGTTCGAAATCAAAATCATTTTCTAATACAAATTAGTTCAAATAACTTTATATCGAAATAGAATCGGTCTAAAAATACGACAAAGGCTTAAAAAATAGAACGAAGATTAGACAACAAAACCGCTCAAACCAAGCAAGGTGAATAGGCACTCTTCGGCAAAAGCTAAACGAAGAATCAAAGCAGCTTAAACACTTTAGGTTTCAGTTTCGGGCTTTCAAGTCTTAGGATTTAGCGGTTTAAAGTTTATGGTTTCCGTTCGGGTTTTTGGTTTCCACTTTCCGTTTCGGTTTTCAGGGTTTCACGTTTCAAGTTTTAACGGTTTTAGATTTCCAGTTTCGGGTTTCAAGTTTATGATTTCCGTTCGGATTATTGATCGTTTTGGTGATCAAGTTTCAGGTTTCAGTGTTTAGGTTTTAGGTCTTAGGGTTTCGGGATTTCAGGTTTCATGGTATCAGGGTTCAGGTTTCTAGTTTCAAGTTTCCGGTTTCAGGGTTCAGCTTTCAAGTTTAAGCGGTTTTAGCTTTTTTATTTCCAGTTCGGGTTATTGTGCGGTTCGGTGATCAAACACGAAGTGCGGATTTCAAATTCATCTTTGAAAAACCAAATTTTAATAGTTTTTTATTTCACAATAAAAGTCGGAACAATAGTGTTTGAAATCATACTCGTAAATTAGTTCAAATAACTTTGTATCGTTACGAATCGGTGTAAAATTACGACATAGGCTTCAAAGATCCAAAGAAGATTAATCATCAAAACCTCTCGAACCCGGCAAGGCGAATAAGCAAACCTCTTCGGCAAAGGTGAAAGGATGAAACAAAAGAGCTTAAGCTCTTCTGCAAAGACGAAATCTCTTAGACGGTTGTGAAACTTCCAAAACAAAAATAATGGACATATTTTCTACAAATATTGGACAAGGATATCTTAGAGTTAGGAAGAATTAGACAACAAAATATTCTAAGGCCTGACAAGACTTTCGGCTCTTCGGAAACGAAAAAGGTCGAACCCTCTTAAGCCTTTCAATTCATCATCGTCGATCTTAAAACCCAAAATTCTAAACTGTTTTGTTTGTGAAATTAAATCGATAAACAAAAAAGATGCAACACTTCCAAAACAAAAATAATGGACTAATTTTTTACAAATCATTGGATATGGAAGAATTAGAGAAGAAGACCTCTCAAGGCTGACGACCTAAATCGGAACCTGTTACCCGAACCGGATTCATTTGAAGGTGTGTTCTCCGGTTTCAGGTTTCGAGGTTTCACGTTTCAGCGGTTTTTGGTTTCCGGTTTATGGTTTCCGTTCGGGTTATTAGGCGATTCGGTGATCAAGTTTCACGGTTTTTGGTTTCCGATTTTAGGTTTTAGGTTTCAGGGGTATTAGGTTTCCGGTTTCTAGTTATAGGTTTATGGATTCCGTTCGGGCTATTTGGCGGTTCGGTGATCTAGTTTCAAGGTTTCCTGTTTTGGGTTTTAGAATTCGGGTTTTAGGAGTTCCAAGTTTTAGGTTTCAAGATATCACGGTTTAGTTATATAGTTTTAGGGTTGAGGTTTCATGTTTCAGGGTTTTAAGTTTCTAGTTTCTGCAATTTTTGGTTTCTGGTTTCTGGTTTCTGGTTGCCGGTTTCTTGTTCGGGTAATTGGGTACTTTGGTGATCAAAGTGTGCATTTACATTTCATCTTTGAAAAACAAAATTTTAAAAGCGTTCGATTTCACAATAATTGTAGGACCAACGGTGTTCAAAATCATACACGGATACAAATCCGTTCAAATAACTCTGTACCGAAATAGAATTGGTTTAAAAACACAACCGAGGTATAAAAATCCAAGGATGATTAGACAAAAAAACCTCTCAAACCTGGCAAAGCGAATTGGCGATGCTCTTCGGCAATGGAGAAACGAAGAATCAAAGTAGCTTCAGCTCTTTAGGTTTCAGGTTTCGGGCTTTCAAGTTTCTGGTTTCCCGTTTAAATTTTTAATGTTTCAGGTTTCAATGGTTATGGTTTCCGGTTTCAGGTTTCAGATTTATAATTTCTATCCGGGTTATTGGCCGGTTCGGTGATCGGGTTTCAGGGTTTCCAGTTCCAATGTAAAGGTTTTCGGTTTCAAGGTTTTGGGGTTATAAGTTTCAGGGTTCGGGTTTGGTGTTTCAAGTTTCTAGGTTCAGGGTTCAACTTTTAGGTTTGAGGTTTTAGGTTTCGGGCTTTCAAGTTTTAGTTTTTAGCGGTTTATGGTTTATGGTTTCCGTTCGGGTTTTTGTTTTCCACTTTCCGGTTTTGGTTTTCAGGGTTTCATGTTTCAAGTTTCAACTGTTTTAGTTTTCCAATTTCTGGTTTCGAGATTCAGGTTTATGATTTCTTCTTAGGTTATTGATCGTTTCGGTGATCAAGTTTAAGGTTTCCGGTTTTAGGTTTCAATGTTTAGGGTTTCGGGGTTTATGGTTTCATGGTATTAGGGTTCAGGTTTCCGGTTACAAGGTCCAGCTTTCAGGTTTAAGTGCTTTTAGGTTTTTTATTTCCACTTCGGGTTATTGGGCGGTTCGGTGATCAAACACAAAGTGCGGATTCCCAATTCATCTTAGAAAAAACAAATTTCAAAAGTATTTTATTTCACAATAAAAGTCAGAACAACATTGTTTGAAATCATACTATTAAATCAGTTCAAATAACTTGGTATCGAAAACGAATCGTGTAAAATTACGACATAGGCTTCAAAGATCCAAAGAAGATTAAACATCAAAACCTTGCAAACCCGGCAAGGCGAATATAAGAAGCTCTTCGGTAAAGGTGAAAGGATGAAATAAAAGAGCTTAAGCTCTTCAGCAAAGACGAAAGCTCTTAGACGGTTGTGAAACTTGCAAAACAAAAATAATGGGCAGATTATCTACAAATATTGGACAAGGATATCTTAGAGTTAGGAAGAATTAGACAATAAAATATTCTAAAGCCTGACAAGACTTTTGGCTCTTCGGAATCGGAAAAAGTCGAAGCTTCTTAAGCCTTTCAATTCATCATTGTCTATCTTAAAACCCAAAATTCTAAACTATTTTGTTTGTGAAATTAAATCGATAAACAAAGCAATGACACTTCCAAAACGAAAATAATGGACACATTTTTTTACAAATCATTGGATATGGAAGAATTAGAGAAGAAGACCTCTCAAGATGACGACCTAAATCGGAACCTGTTACACGAACCGGATTCACATTTGAAGGTGTGTTTTCCGGTTTAAGGTTTCGGGGTTTCACGTTTCAGCGGTTTTAGGTTTCCAGTTTATGGTTTCCGTTTCAGGTCATTGGGCGATTCGGTGATCAAGTTTCACGGTTTTCGGTTTCCGATTTTAGGTTTCAAGGGTTTTAGATTTCTAGTTTCTGGTTATAGGTTTATGGTTTCCGTTCGGGTTATTCGGCGGTTCTGTGATCTAGTTTCAAGGTTTCCGGTATTGGGTTTCGGATTTCGGGTTTTAGGGTTCAGAGTTTGAAGTTTTAGGTTTAGGTATATAGTTTAAGGGTTCAGGTTTCAGGTTTCAGGGTTTCAAGTTTCTAGTTTCAGCGAATTTAGGTTTTTGGTTTCCGGTTTCCTGTTCGGGTTATTGGCGGTTTGCTGATCAAATACAAAATGTGCATCCCATTTCATCTTTGAAAAACCAAACTTCAAAAGCATTCGATTTCACAATAATTGTCGGACCAACGGTGTTCAAAATCATACACGTATACAAATTAGTTGAAATAACTTTGTACCGAAATAGAATCGGTCTAAAAACACAACCGAGGCTTAAAAATTCAAGGAAGATTAGACAACAAAACCTCTCAAACCTGGCAAGGCGAATAGGCGATGCTTTTCAGTAAAGGAGAAACGCAAAGAAGCCTAAGCTCTTCAGGTTTTGGGCTTTCAAGTTTCACGGTTTTTGGTTTTCGGTTTCCGGTTTCAGGGTTTCAGGGTTTCAAGTTTTAGCGTTTCAGGTTTCCGGTTTATAATTTCCGTTCCGGTTATTTGCCGGTTCGGTGATCGAGTTTTAGGGTTTCCGGTTCTAGTGTAAAGGTTTTCGGTTTCAAGGTTTTGGGGTTATAAGTTTCAGGGTTCGGGTTTGGTGTTTCAAGTTTCCAGGTTCAGGGTTCAGCTATCGGGTTGAGGTTTTAGGTTTTAACGATTTTTTAGGTTTTTGGTTTCCGGTTGGATTATTTGGCGGTTTGGTGATCAAACACAAAGTGCGCGATCCCAATTCATCATTGAAAAATGAAATTTCAACAGTTTTTGATATCACAATAAAAGTTGTAAATATGGTGTTCGAAATCATACTCAAATAAAAATTAGTTAGAATAACATGGTATCGAAAACGAATTGGTGTAAAATTACAACATAGGCTTAAAAATCCAAGGAATATTAGACAACAAAACCTCTCAAACCTGGCAAGGCGAATAGGTGAGGCTCTTCAGCAAAGGCGAAAGGAAGAAAATAAACAACTTAAGTTTTTCAGCAAAGACGAAAGCTCTTAGACGGTTGTGAAAATTCCAAAACAAAATAATGGACTTCTACAAATATTGGACAAGAATATCTTAGAGCAAGGAGGAATTAGACAACAAAACCTTCTAAGGCCTGACTAGACTTTTGGCTCTTCCGAAAAGGCGAAAGTTGAAACCTCTTAAGCGTTTCAATTCATCATCATCGATCTTAAAACCCAAAGATTCTAAATAATTTCTTTGTGGAATAAAATCAATAAACAAAGCTACAACACTTTCAAAACGAAAATAATGGACTAATTTTCTACAAATCATTGGATAAGGAGGAATCGGACAACAAGACCTCTCAAGCCCTGCAACCTAAATCGGAACATGTTAACCGAACCAGATTCAGGTTTGAAGGTAGGTTTTCCGGTTTCAAGTTTCGAGGTTTCAGTATTCAACGGTTTTGGGTTTCGAGTTTCCGGCTTATGGTTTCCGTATGGGTTATCGGGCGATTCGGTGATCAAGTTTAACAGTTTTTGGTTTCCGGTTCGGGTTATTTGCCGGTTTGGTGATCAAACACAAAGTGTGCATTCCCAATTCATCTTTGAAAAAACAAATTTAAATGGTTTTCGATTTCAAAATAAAACTCGGAACAACGGTGTTCGAAATCATACTCAAAAACAAATCAATTCGAATAACTTTGTATCGAAACCGAATCGGTGTAAAATTACGACATAGGCTTTACAAATCCAAGGAAGATTAGACAATAAAACCATTCAAACCTGGTAAGGCGAATAGGCGAAGCACTTAGGCAAAAGCGAAAGGAAGAAACAAAACAGATTAAGCTCTTTGGAAAAGACGAATGCTATTAGACGGTTGTGAAACTTCCAAAACGAAATTAATGGACAAATTTCTAGAAATATTGGGAAGGGTATCTTAGAGCAAGGAAGAATTAGACAGCAAAAAATTCTAAGGCCTGTCAAGACTTTCGGCTCTTTTGAAAAGGCGAAAGTCGAAACCTCTTAAGCATTTCAATTCATCATCATCGATCTTAAAACCCAAAAATTCTAAACAGTTTCTTTGTGAAATCAAATCGATAAATAAAGCAGCAACACTTCCGAAACGAAAATAATGGACTAATTTTCTAATAATCATTGGATTTGGATGAATTAGACAACAATGATGAAACACAAAGTTGTAAGGTTTCCGGTTTCAGTTTTAAAGGTGGGTTTTCGGGTTTTAGGGTTTTGGGGTTACAGGTTTAGATTTCAGCGGTTTTAGGTTTTTGGCATATGGTTTATGTTCGGGTTATTGGGTGATTCGGTGGTCAAGTTTTATGGTTTTTGGCTTTCGGTTTCCGGTTTTAGGTTTCAGCAGTTTTAGGTTTCCGGTTTCATGTTTCAGTTTTATGGTTTTTGTTTGGGTTATTGGGCGGTTCGGTGATCAAGTTTTAAGGTTTCCGGTTTTGGGTTTCAGACTTCAGGTTTAGGGTTTCGGGGTTTCATCTTTTAGGTTTCAGGGTATCAGGGTTCAAGTATACAATTCAGGCTTTAGGTTTCATTTTTCAGGGTTTCAAGTTTTTGGATTTAGCGGTTTTAGGTTTTTGGTTCAGGTTATTGGGCGGTTCAATGATGAAACACAAAGTGGAAATTCCCTATTCATCTTTGAAAAACCAAATTTCAATAGCGTTCGATTTCACAATAAAAGTCGAAACAACGGTGTTTGAAATCATACTCAAATAATACAAATCAGTTTAACTAACTTTTTATCGAAATAGAATCGGTCTAAAATTACGAGAGAGGCTTAAAAACTCCAAGGAGATTAGACAACAAAACCTCTCAAACTAGGCAAGGCGTACATGCGAAGCTCTTCGGCAAAAACGAAGAATCAAAGCAGCTTAAGCTCTTAAGGTTTCAAGTTTCGGGCTTTCATGTTTTAGGTTTTAGAGGTTTTATGTTTATGGTTTACGTTCGGGTTATTGGGCGATTCGGTGATCAAGTTTCACGGTTTTTGGTTTCCGGTTTTAAGTTTCAGAGTTTCAGAGATTTCAACGGTTTGAGGTTTCCGGTTTTTGGTTTCAGGTTTCATTGTTCAGGTTTTAGGTTTCAGGGTTTTGGGGGTTTCAGGTGTAAAGTTTTAGGGTATCAGTTTGTAACACCCCGAATCCGCGAGACTCGGAGCGCTACGGGTTAGGACCTCACAATGGGTCCCGACCCTTAGCTTGACAACAATTGCAACGGTTCTTGCAACAAGGAACAAATAAAAGTAAAACCGAAATAGATTTAATGCAATAATGTCATGATTTTAAACAACAAAGGAAAGACTCACATCCGAATTCTTACAACAAAAATGTACATGCAAAATAATATAAACCCAATCCCGTCCTATATTGTACAGGAACCCCAGCTTCCCGCTCCAAGTGGATCACTAGACAACATCCCTAACTTGCAAGGCATCTACAACAACGGTTTACAACCGTTATCTAACATTCTATACATTAATATAACATTAAAGGCACAATCACACATAAGGCAAAATAAAAACATAGCATTCTTGCATACAAGTCGGTTATTATCTCTCATTACGTAATCACTATACTAATTCAACTTAGGTTTTGACACCGAGAATCACCGTGTTCTTGCCCCAGTCCCCTTTCACCAAACAGGGTTGTACTTGATGCAAATTAGCATCACCTATTGGACTGGTCGTAGAGCACCCCCTAGTTTCCCCATTTTGAAGGACAAGTGGTCATCGCGCGGCTATGATACACTTGGGCCAATTAATATACACAAGGTCGTCCTAATCCAGTTATGTTGTTATGACGAATCTTAAACACACACCAACATTACACGTCAAACTAATACATAAAAGTTTGCTAAGTAAGTCCGGGGGACTTACTTGTCTCAAGTGATCAACCCGATATAAACCGCACTCCGCTTCCCGTAGGATTATACTCTAAGCCTGGCCAAACAAGGCACACGATCAACATCTATCTCACATGCTAGAAGTCCTCAGAATTCTAGTCCCAATGATCTCTACAAGATCATACAACTCATATGCTAGGACAAACCATTCTTAGTCTCCATGATCCTAGAAGATCATACAACCCCAAACCTCAACCCTCGGGAAGGGTCACCTAAGGTCCATAACCATTACTTGGTATTCACCCTAAGTTATGCTAGCTCCAACCTAGCATGATACTACTATTAAAAATTACTAAGGTAAGGGAAGGGTCACTAGATCGAGGAAGAGGGTACTCACTGTGATGCGGGTTGGGGCCGCAATTGACTAGATCTAGATTGGGAATCCTTGAAGACCAACAATGGATATTTTCCTTGACAAATGGCGCACAAAATCAGATTGTTAAGAACCAGAAATGACGTTGGACAAAAGGGAAGAAAGAGAATGAAAAGGAACGTGGAATGTTTGGTAGAAGTAAATCCAAAAGAACCAAAAGACTCCATTACAAGAACCTTGATCAGATTGATCAAAACCCAAGCAATATGATGCCTTCAACCCTTTTTTCTATAACCTTAACAAGCCTTCAATGGAGATAAGCACAAGGAGGGACTAGTATTGGTAGTAGTAGCACCAATCTCTAAAGAGATTAATACACACAAGAACAATCTAGTAGGGATTCACAACAATTCAATCAATGGCTCACTTTATTGATTGAATTTTCTAAATAGGAACAAAAGCTCTCAAAGAGACGGTTTATTAATTGGCTGAAATCTATCTAATTAGGAAAGAAGCTAAGGGAGGCTTTTTATATGCCTTAAAGCCTCCTATCTAAAAAAAAGAATAACATTTGTCAAAAAGACAATAAAACAAATAAAACAACTAAAACAAATAAAAATAACCCTTAAAATGTTTTGAACCAAAAGGTTATAAAAAGTCTTATATTTTATACCAAAAGATGTATAAATTACAAAAGAAGCTCCAAAAGCCTCAATCTTCCATTTCTTGCAATTCCGGAACAAGTGTCTCTTCTTTGCTCTTGCATAGCTCCAAATCACGTGTGCATGGTCTCCCTTCCACATCCAAGTCATGGGAATCGAATTAACGTGATTAAGGAAGCCTCAGTCAGCAATGGATCATCAATGGTCTCCTTAGGAGCTAAGAACACCAACAAGTTGGACACCTCCTCTTGAATTGCTCTTGCCCTTGATCTAGTGATTGACCCTTGCATTGTAGGACTAGTAGGGACTGTTGGTGGCGGTTCCCGACAACTTGGATGTGGAAGGAGACCATGCACACGTGATTTGGAGCCATGCAAGAGCAAAGAAGAGACACTTGTTCCGGAATTGCAAGAAATGGAAGATTGAGGCTTTTGGAGCTTCTTTTGTATTTTATATCACTTTTGGTATAAAATACAAGACTTTATATAACCTTTAGGCTCAAAACAATTTAAGGGTTATTTTATTTGTTTTATTTGTTTTATCGTCTTTTATTGACAAATGTTATTCCTTTTTAGAAAGGAGGCTTTCTAGGCATATAAAAAGCCTCCCTTAGCTCCTTTCTTGATTAGATAGATTTTAGCAAAACTTGATAAACCGTCTCTTTGAGAGCTTTTGTTCATATTCAGAAAATTCAATCAATAAAGTGAGCCAATTGATTGAATCGTTGTGAATCCCTGCTAGATTGTTCTTGTGTGTTAAATCTCTTTAGAGATTGGTGCTACTAGTCAATACTAGTCCCTCCTTGTGCTTGTCTCCATTGAAGGCTTGTGTAAGGTTATAGAAGAAAGGGTTGAAGGCGTCATCTTGCTTGGGTTTTGATCAATCTGATCAAGGTTCTTGTAAGGGAGTCTTTTGGTTCTTTTGGATCTACTTCTACTGTACATCCTACTTCACCTTTCATCCTCTTTTCTTCCATCTTTCCATCGTCATTTTCTTGTTCTAACAATCTGAATTTTGTGCCATTGGTCAAGGAAAAACGTCATTGTTGGTTTCAAGGATTCTCAATCTGGATCTAGTCATTCGCGGCCCTAGTCCTACATCAAAGTGGTATCAGAGCTAGTTGATTGCGAGTCCGGAATCAGCCATCACCATTGACGGTTTGAGTATCTTCTTTGAATCTTTTCTTTGTTTGAGTCATTTGCTTCATCTTAAGAGTCTATTTGAGTCTAATTTGCTTTGTTTCTCGTGTTTATTGGAGAAGAGAGAAAGCCAAGCCAAAACCACCATTTTCCAACCATTCTACATCACCTTCATTAGCCATTGTTCATCAAAAAACGTCCAGCTCTTTTCTCTTGGCAATAACCGTCCAAAAAAAAATAATCAAAAGAAAAGCAAAAGGGGGACCACTCTTCCAAAACACATCAGCCATTGCAAGAGAGAGGAGAGGGCCACAAAAGCTCCTTATTTGTAGCAACAACAAGAGACTACTTCTAGTTAGTTATCTCTTATTTCTTTTCAATTTTTAATTTCATTCCTCTTTCCTATTTTCTTCCACAAAAACGTCAGCCAAGGACCACAAAAAAAAAACAAAGAAAAAGAAATATTTTCTCATATATTTTCATCATCCTACATATCATACATTTCATATCATATTCTATACTAACCTAAGTTGTGTAGAAGCTAGAAAAACAAGTGTCTTTGCAATCTGATTGTGAAAGGATCATTGAGACTACAAACAAGAGTTACCTACCTCATTTCTTATCCATCACCATTACCCAAAAGCCAACATTAAACACCACAGCCAACCATATCTCTTTCTATTGCATAAGGACATGGTAAGTGAAGCTCTCTTCTTAGTCTCTTATGTGTCTATCTTCCTTGTTTTACTCTAATTATATCATATCTTGAGTTTACCATCTTTTCGAGTCCATATCAGCCTTTTGCATCTATCTTTGAGTCTTATGTCTTTTTTTTTTTCAGTATTTTGTGTGATTTAGCTAGTTGACATTGCTTGCAAGCCATACTATAGTTGAGTCTTGAGTCTTATTTCAGCTTCTTAGTGTCTATCTTGACGTTTTCTATTGTGAACCTTCAAGCAGCCGTGTATCACCCTTTTTCAAGTCAAGGAGTGTGCTAGTTGAGCTAAGGCATTGATCTTAGAAGGAGTTTTAATACATCCAAGTCAATTGCATCAAATAGCTTGTGATCAACACAACTTGAGTGTGAGAGTGAGAGTAAACACTTTTGAGAATTTTCTGTTTTATTAATTCAACTAGTTTTCTTGTTTTGTGTGTTTTTTTGCATGTCTAGGTCTAATAGTCCAAGCAAGTCCCACAGCAGTGAGCCAATGCACCCGGAGACATTTACTATGTTGAAGCAACTAATGGATTCGGTGGCAAGATTGACACACCGGTTTGACACGTTGGAGCCTCGACCAGCACCCACGGCCACGCCACAGCCGAGGTCCACTTTCGAGCTAGGAGGCACGACATCCCCTGAATCACCACAAAGAACCCCTCAAGGGCAAGGTATGAGGCATGCTAACACTCTTCCTAGAACACATAATGTGCAAGGTTTTGTGGATGATTTTCAGGAGCCACAAGAGGATGTTGAGGAAGAAGGTATGTGGAGAGAGTTCCCTAGGCGTCACCCACAGCCAAGGAGAGGACGAGAATATGAGCCATTTAGGCCTTATCAAGAGCTAGATGGAATAGGGAAAGTGAAGGTCAAGATTCCTAGTTTTGAAGGCAAGTGTGACCCGGATGCTAACATGGATTGGGAGACTAAATTGGAGCAAATTTGGTCTTGCCATCACTTTGGATAGCAAAGGAAGGTCCAGCTTGCATCATTGGAGTTCCAAGGCTATGCACTAGTATGGTGGGATCATCTTGTCAAGGAAAGAAGAAGAACCTTGGATCCGGCCATCACTACATGGGAACAAATGAAGGCCTTGATGAGAGCTCGTTTTGTACCTCAACATTATGCTAGGGAGCTGAGGCAAAGGTTGGAGAACCTTAGAGAAGGAGCCATGAGTGCCGAAGAGGTCTACACCTCTATGCAAATGACAATGCTGAAAGCTAATGTGGTTGAAGTTGAGGAGTCTACAATGGCTAGGTATCTATGCATTTTAAACTCATCTTTGGCTAATGAAATTGATTTGTATCCTTATAGTACCATGGTGGAGCTGCTGCATTTGGCAATCAAAGTAGAGAAGAAGACAAAGGCTAGGAACCAAGGTGCCAAGACAAGCTTTGGAGCTACAAGCTCATGGAAAGCACAAAAAAGCCGGCCCCAAGGATCCTACATCCGTGAGCCTACATCCACCAAGGAGGACCGAAAAGCATCAACCATGGACCAAGGAGCACAAAGAAGGAGCTCAATACCTCATTCATCTTCTAGACCCTTGAATGAGCCTTCAAGTGGTCCTAAACGGGGTACCTCTAACTCTACTCTTCGTTCTAGAGATATTGTGTGTTTTAAATGTCAAGGTAGAGGTCATTACATGAGGGGTTGTCCTAATTTCTGATTTTAAATCAATTTGGAAAATATGAGAGTGAGGATGAGCATGAAAATGATTATAACACCCACCTTAATGGATTGCATGAATTTGGTAGTGATAGTGATGAGGGCATTGAATATGAGCATGGAGAATCATTAATAGCTAGAAGAACTTTGCATGCTAAGCTAGCTCCGTGTGAGGATAATCAAAGAGAGAACCTTTTTTATACTAGATGTCTAATTAAAGGGAAGGTGTGTAATATGATCATAGATGGAGGTAGTTGTTGCAATATGGCCAGCACTGATTTAATTAATAAGTTGCAAATTACCACATTTTATCACCCTAGGCCTTACAAATTGCATTGGATGAATGATTGAGGAGAATTAAAAGTAAATAGGCAAGCTAGAGTTACTATCACATTAGGTAGCTATAAGGACACCATTACTTGTGATTTAGTTCCCATGCAAGCTTGTCATATTCTTTTGGGACGTCCATGGTAATTTGATAGGAGAGTTAAGCATGATGGTTTTACTAATAGGCATACCTTTGAATTTAATGGTCAAAGACTGAATTTTATGAGAAGAAGAAGGAGTTGAGTGTGGAGCAAAATGAGGTGAAAAAGAGAGGGGATAGCTCACGGTCTAAAACAGAACCCACGGCCAAGATTAGTACCACCCTATTAGCCACACCTTCTAGTGTCCTTCTAGCATCCAAGGAGGAGTACATCCTAGATTACACCCCTTTAGATGCCATTCTTGTGAGCTTGTGCAAGAGCTTAGTGACTTTGAGTGAAGAAGCCAAGGCCACCCTACCTAAGCCCATCCTAGCTATCCTAGATGAGTTTAGTGATGTATTTCTTGACGAGATTCCGGCTGGCCTTCCACCTTTTAGAGGTATTGAGCACCAAATAGATCTTATTCCCGGTGCTACACTCCCAAACCGTCCAGCCTATAGGATGAACCCTAAGGAGAGCCAAGAGATCCAAAACCAAGTCCAAGAACTCCTAGATAAGGGTTATGTAAGGGAGAGTTTGAGTCCTAGTGTCGTTGCCGTCCGCTTAGTGCCTAAGAAGGAAAATACATGGAGGACGTGTGTTGATTGTAGAGCCATCAACAACATCACCATTAAGTACTGCCATCCTATCCCACATTTAGATGACATGTTAGATGAGTTGAATGGAGCCACATTGTTCTTTAAGATAGATCTTAGGAGTGGTTATCACCAAATCAGAATGACGGAGAGAGATGAGTGGAAAACGGCATTCAAAACCAAGTTTGGTCTTTATGAGTGGCTAGTGATGCCATTTGGTTTAACCAATGCTCCTAGCACATTTATGAGATTGATGAATCACGTGTTGAGACACTACATTGGTAAGTTTGTTGTGGTTTACTTTGATGACATCCTCATCTATAGTAAGTTACTTGAAGAGCATGAGGAACATTTGAGGGAAGTACTTGCAACTCTTAGAATTGAATATTTGTATGCTAATTTGAAGAAATGTGAGTTTAGTACTAATCAAGTTGTTTTTCTTGGTTTTGTAGTAAGCACAAGAGGTCTAGAGGTGGATGAAGAGAAGATCAAGGCAATCCAGGAATGGCCTACTCCCGCAACCATCAGTCAAGTGAGGAGTTTCCACAGCCTAGCAACCTTCTATTGACGTTTTGTGCGAGATTTCAGCACCATAGCAGCCCCACTCACGTCCTTGACAAAGAAGAAGGTGCCATTTGTGTGGGGAGATGCTCAAGAGAAGGCGTTTAAGGAGTTGAAGTGGCGGATGTCCCATGCACCTCTCCTAGCTCTTCCGGACTTCACCAAACCTTTTGAGGTCGAGTGTGATGCTTCGGGTATTGGCATTGGAGGAGTACTCATGCAAGAGGGTAAGCCACTAGCCTTCTCTAGTGAGAAATTAAAGGGAGCATGTTTAAACTACTCGACTTATGATAAAGAACTTTACGCATTGTTTAGAGTATTAAAAACATGACAACATTATTTATGGCCTAGTGAGTTTGTCCTACGTACCGATCATGAGTTCTTAAGACATTTTAGGAGTCAAGATAAGTTAGATAGGAGACATGGTAGATGGATGGAGTTTACAGAAACTTTTCCTTATATGATAAAGTATAAAAAGGGCAAGGATAATGTTGTAGCGGATGCTCTCTCTAGGAGACATTCTTTAATCATAACTATGGATTCTAAGGTCTTAGGTTTCTATTATATTAAGGATTTATATGTTGATGATTCTGATTTTGGAGACATATTTAAGCAATGTGCATCTAGAGGAGCCTTTGATAAGTATTACTTGTTTGAGGGTTTTCTATTTAGAGTTGATAAAGTGTGCATGAATCTAAGTGTTCCCTTAGGCTATTACTTGTTGAGGAAGCCCATATGCGAGGCTTAATGGGGCATTTTAGGAGAGATAAGACTTATCATATGCTGCATTCACATTTTTATTGGCCTCATATGCTTAGAGATGTAGAGAACTTGCTTAAGAGATGTCTTGTGTGTTTAAAGGCTAAGGCTAGATTGAAACTTCATGGATTGTATACCCCCCTTACCCACGTCTAAGTCACCTTGGGAGGATATTAGTATGGATTTCATTGTTGGGTTACCTAGGACTAAGATGGGGAGAGATTCGATTTTTGTGGTAGTAGATCGATTTTCTAAAATGGCCCATTTTATTGCTTGTCATAAGACTGATGATGCTTATAATGTAGCTAACTTGTTCTTTAGGAAAATTGTTAGATTACATGGAGTATCTAGGACTATAGTGAGTGATAGGGATGTTAAGTTTCTTAGTTTCTTTTGGAAAACTCTTTGGGGTTAAGGACGAAGTTGCTGTTTTCGACTTCTAGTCATCCTCAAATGGATGGTCAAACCGAAGTAACTAATAGGACGTTAACAACCATTTTGAGGGCTGTTTTAAAAGATAATTTGAAAGCTTGGGAAGATGTCTTGCCTCATGTAGAATTTGCATATAATCGTACATTACATTCTTCTACTAACCTAACTCCTTTTGAGTGTGTCTATGGGTTGAATCCTTTGACCCCTTTTGGTCTTATACCGTTGCCCATTGAGGAGCGAGTAGATTTTAATGCAGGAAAACAGGTGGAGATCATCAAGGAAATGCTTGAAAGGACACGCAAAAGGCTAGAGGAGAAGGGGAGGCAAGTGGCGGCCAAGGCTAATAGGAACCGCAAGCAAGTGTTGTTCGAGCCGGGAGACCTCGTGTGACTGCATTTGAGGAAGGATAGGTTCCCGGAAAGGCGCATGTCCAAGCTATCACCTAGGGGAGACGGACCATTCAAAGTACTACGTAAGGTTGGCAACAATGCTTATATACTAGAGCTTCCGGAGGACTATGGAGTGAGTCCTACTTTCAACGTAGGAGATCTAAGTCCCTTTGAGTCAAGTGAAGCGGATGGAGATGATTCGAGGACGAATCCTTCCCAAGAAGGGGAGTATGATGAGGGACCATCACCAACAACCCCTACTAGTACTACAATGCAAGGGCCAATCACTAGATCAAGGGCAAGGACAATTCAAGAGGAGGTGTTCAACTTGTTGGTGTCCTTAGCTCCTAAGGAAACCATTTATGATCCATTTCTGACTGAGGTTTCCTTAGTCACGCTAATGACGATTCCCGACGACTTGGATGTGGAAGGGAGACCATGCACACGTGATTTGGAGCCATGCAAGAGCAAAGAAGAGACACTTGTTCCAGAATTGCAAGAAATGGAAGATTGAGGCTTTTGGAGCTTCTTTTGTATTTTATATCATCTTTTGGTATAAAATACAAGACTTTATATAACCTTTAGGCTCAAAAAAATTTAAGGGTTATTTTATTTGTTTTGGTTGTTTTATTTGTTTTATTGTCTTTTTGTCAAATGTTTTTCCTTTTTTTTAGATAGGAGGCTTTCTAGGCATATAAAAAGCCTCCCTTAGCTTCTTTCCTAATTAGATAGATTTCAGTCAATTGATAAACCGTCTCTTTGAGAGCTTTTGTTTCTATTCAGAAAATTCAATCAATAAAGTGAGCCATTGATTAGTCTTTTGGATTGGTTCTTAAATTCATTGTTCAAGGGTTCTTCCATAGTTCTATTCGGTTCTTCTTAATCATCTATCTTTAAATTTTTGTGCTTATCATTCCTCCATATCTAAGTTTCATTCTATTCTTTCCAGGTTGTTCGTCTAGATCGTTAAACGGGCTAATCCCCGTATCAAGAACGACGATTGTCGGGCGTCTGTTCGATGTGCAGAAAGCTTTCCGGTGCCTCTTGGCTGACTTGCTCAGTCCTAGATGTCCACCATTAGATCACAACCATACTCCACTATCTAGACAAGAGCCACACACATGCAAACACAAGGGAGGATAACCTTGAGTGAATCACACTGGGGTTGAAAGAAGGATGAAGAAGAGAATGAGAAGAAGAGAAAATGATACTTACTTTACATCTCGGATCTGTAGTCCTTTCACAAGAGGAGCAGCTCACAAGAAGAAGCACCATGGAAGATCATGAAGAAGATGAAGGAGGAGAGGGTAGGAGGAAGAGAGAGGAGAGAATGGAGAGAATGGAAGCATGGAAGAATGTGAGCTAAAAAGTGGGGAAAGAAGAGATCACTTGGCTTGAGAGTAGGCAAGGGTCAAAGATATCCAAGGGTCGGATCAAGGGACGAGAAGTCGGGAGGCAAGAATGAAAGGTCGGAAAGGAAACGGGGCTCCGCACCCGCAGTAGAACCTAGCCGCGACTGCGGCATCACAAGATGGCCATGACCACGGGTCTCCTAGGCCGTTGGGGCGGTGACTTACACTCCACAACCACTAACACCTCTAAAAATGCTCTCATTCCGGGAACCGAATGTCTGGGTGTTACACAGGTTTCCAGTTTCAATGTTCAACTTTAAGATTTGAGGTTTCAGGTGTCAGCGGTTTTAGGTTTCTAGATTCTAGTTTGGGATATTGGGCGGTTCGGTGATCAAACACAAAGTGCACATTCCCAATTCATCTTTGAAAAAACAAATTTCAACAGTTTTTAATTTCACAATAAAAGTCAGAAAACGGTGTTCAAAATCGTAGCGAGTAACTTGGTAATCAAAATGAATCGGTGTAAAATTATGACATATTCTTCAAAAATTCAAGGAAGATTAGACAACAAAACATCTCAAACATGGCAAGCAGAATAGGCGAAGCTCTTCGGCAGAGGAGAAAAGAAGAAACAAAACAGCTTAAGCTCTTTGCCAAAGACGAAAGCTCTTAGACGGTTGTGAAACTTCCAAAACAAATTAATGGACAAATTTTCTACGAATATTAGACAATACAACCTTCTAAGGCCTGACAAGACTTTTTGCTCTTCGGAAAAGGCGAAACTCAAAACCTCTCAAGCCTTTCAATTCATCATCATCGATCTTACAACCCAAAAATTCTAAACAAATTATTTGAGAAATCATATCGATAAAAAAGCTACAACACTTCCAAAACGAAAATAATGGACTAATTTTCTAAAAATCATTGGATAAGGAAGAATTAGTCAAAAAGACCTCTCAAGCCTGCAACCTAAATCGGAATTTTGTTACCCGAATCGGTTTTAGGTTTGAAGATGGGTTTTCCAGTTTCAGGTTTCGGGTTACAGTTTGAAGGTTTCAATAGTTTTAGGCTTCCGGTTTCTGGTTTATGGTTTCCGTATGGTTTATTAGGCGATTCGGCGATAAAGTTTCACGGTTTTTGGTTTCCGGTTAGAGGTTTTAGGTTTCATGATGTGGGACCATCTCGAACACTACATCAATGACTAGTTACTAGATCAAAGACTAAAGCATTGAAGGACAAGCCAACTACACCTTCTTCGGATCCTATCATGGAAGGCACTATCACAAGGTCAAGAGCGAAGGCTATTCAAGATGAAGTTACAAGCTTACTCACAACATGTACGCTGAATGAGACTTTCCTCACTCTTAGGAAACCTTGGGTGACGTTACTAATTATTATGGATGAGCCAAGCCATGACCAAGAAGATCCATCAAGCATAGAAGAAGGCTAGTAAGAAGGAAGAGTCTTAGAGAAGAAAACTCGGTCCACTTACTGGAAAACCGCCCGAGATTTACACCCAGGAAAATCGGAGAAGATTTTCATCCGAGTTTTCCTTCCTGACACGCGCTTGAAGATCCGGCCATGATCTTCTATCTTTGGCAACTATATCTTTTATATAGTTTTGATTCCTTAAAGCTCTCAAACTATCTTAAGGAATTGTTAGTTTTAATCCTATTTTTGAGATTATTATTTTTATATCTTTTAAAGGTATCTCTCCTAGATTAGTTTTTAAAAAATATCTTTTTTCAGTTTTCATAGATTGATCTCCCTTATAAATAACCTTAGAGGGGGAGATTGTTAGATATATTTCACTTGATATATTTCCACATATTGTGTGAACTTGCAACTTCGCTTATGAAGTTTGTATTTTATTTATACAAATTCAATAAAAAAGAGAGCCTTTGATTGAATCGTTGTGAAATCCTTGCTAGATTGTGCTTGTGTGTGTTAATCTTTTTAAATGTGGTGCTCTTGGTCAATACTAGTCCCTCCTTGTGCTTGTCTTACTTAGAAGACTTGTGTAAGGTTAAAGACGTGAGGGTTAAGGTAAGCTTTTCGTTAAGGGGCTTTGACACATCATTTGGTCAAGGTTCTTTGCAGAAATATTTGGTTCATATCTTCATATACATATCATTTATCATTCCATATTCATCTTCTTATCTTTCCATATCATCCACTAATCCGTTTTCTGAGTTTCCAGAAATCTCGCCATGTTCTTCCGAAAATCTCGCCTGATATTTTATATAACTGACCGAGATTTTGCTTCTGTCGTGGACTTTCAAACTTGATCCGAAACTGCGGCTTAACCCCACATCAAAGTGGTATCAGAGCTAACTAATTGTAGTCCGAACATCCACCAAAGGTTTGATTTTTATTTGAGTCTTTTCCTGTTCGCCATCTTTGCGAGATTATTTGAGTTTAACATGCATTGACTTGTGTAAGTTTTGGAAGAGAGAAACGCCACAACCAAACACAATCCATCCATTACCTCGAGCCAACCCAAAGTCAGAACAAAGTTTGCACTTAAAGATAAGATATTTTCTAGTAGTTAAGATCTTACCTACCCTTTATCAAAACAACGTTATAAACACTTCTCCAACAACTAAAGTCCACAAGGCAACCAAGGAGTAGCAGCCCTGAAGGTGATTGCTGAATGATGACATAAAGAGTCGATTATTCAACAATCTCGGCCAAATCTCACGAAACTCGGCCGAGATTTTTGCCCGACTTTTGCTACCGTTGTCAATTTTTGAGAAACTTTGAGGCAAAATCTGAAGAATCAAAGTGCACCTTGTGCAAAAGTACAACAAAAGAAGAGTTTATGTGTCATCGTGAGACAGTTAAAGGGTCTTAGCCATTCCCAAAACAAATCCCGGCTATCTCTCTTTCTAACTTCACGAAGTCAAGGTACGTTCTTTCTCTATTCTTAATCTCTTGTGTTCCTTTCTTCTTTTCTACTCTAAACACTGAGTCTTATTCCTTGGGTGTGTTAGTTAGTATCTATACTTCCTAACATACTAGTGAGTCTATCCGCAATATTCTTTCTACCTTGTCATGTGTGGAATGAACGTCCTACAAGGGTTCCTTAACCATCTCACAACACAAGAACCTTTATCCGAACCAAGTTGACTACTTGAGTAAGTCAAGGAGTTCTAGTGAGACCAAGGCACTGATTGATAAAAAAACATTAATCCATCAAAGACAATTATATCAAACCAGCTTGCGACAACACAACAGAGCGTGAGTGCGAGAGAAAACAAGAAAGGTACTTTAGTTTTCACTAACATTACGAGTTTAGTTGTTACTTTGCGTGCTTGGGTAGATGTCGGAAAGAGATAGTCCACGAGCTTCCCAAAAGAGTGAAAATTCTAACCCGATGTCACGGAAATGTTAAAAAAGCTAATGACAACCACTTCCAAAATCAATAAACGATTAGAGCAAGTGGAAGCGCGACCTAGTGGCGAATCTCGAACGAGATTTGAGCCGAAGTCCGTCTTTGAGATAGGTGGCAACTTCTAAAACCCCAAATCCGTATGACTCGGAGCGTCATGGGTGAGTTCTCACAGTGGGTCCTAACCTTAGCCTGACAACACGTTCACCGGATCTTACAACAAGGAACACAACTATGTCTACCGCATCTCAAGCATATCTCCGTCTATCTCAAAAACAACTCTATCTACCACAGTCTCAAGTCTATCTCTATCTATCACAATCTAAAATTGCAAATGCAGCTCAACACAACTCTCAACTACTCACACTAACAACAAGTCTTATCTAAACCCTTAAGCTAATAAGATCAACACACAACTTAATTTAAAAACATTTGCAAACATACAAAGATATAAAGTATAATAAAATAATTCCTACTGACAATCAACGACAAACTTAACCTGAAACAGAACGACAGCTAAGTCAAAATGACTTACCTCGAAAAGACGAACACAACAATCACCAAAAATAATTCAAGAAACCAAGAACCTAATAAAGTATTGCAAGATAATCAACATCGATTCAAGCAAATATTGCAACCTAAACTAAACGCCCAAAAAGAACGATATTATATAAGGCTTCAGGAAACTCACGTCTTGAAGTCACACACTGTAGAATCTCCTTCGGGATTAGGTGTGTGTGATCTAGCTTTCTCGTGAGATTAGGTGTGTGTGATCTAGCTTTCTCGTGATATTTTATAAGGATTTTGGGTATAATTACAGAATCGATTCAATCATTCTTGTCTCGTGAGATTAGGTGTGTGTGATCTAGCTTTCTCGTTCTTGTGTATGTCAATCTCCTTCAGGATTGGTGTTGCAAGTCGAACAAGGCATCCTCTTCGTGCTCTCAATTCTCAGATTGATTGTGTGGAGTTGTAAGAAGCGGGGTTGAATTGTCGCTGGTTTTGTTCTTGGATCTCGAATCCAAGTGTTCTATCATTGTTCCTTTCGGTTCTTCTTGTCCCTTTCTGTTTTCTCGTTTTCATTGTTGTCCATGTTTGTTAATTTTGTGTGTTCTTCATTCTTCAGAACAGGTTGTTCGTCTAGATCCGTTCTTCGCGGCTAATCCCCGTATCAATTGGTATCAAAGCACGGTTGACGTCCAACTACCAAGAAGAGTCGGTAAATCAATCATAAAATCACAGAAAGAGTCTGTTCTGATCAATGCAATTTATCATTGTCTTTTGTTTGAGTCTATTTCCGTTTCTCTCTTCTACTCTAAGCTTTGTTTGAGTCTAACGAGTTTGTTACTTTGATTGAGTTTTGGAAACCGGAAACCACCATTTTTCCCTCAGCCACATTAGCCACACTTAAATCAATTGAACAAAAACCAAACGTGGCTGCTTCTTTTCTTGCATCCAGAACACGCAGAATTGAAGTTGAAGTAGATTGTTTCCCAAAATCCAATACACACCAAAATTGGAGTTGATTCAGCATGTTTCCTACAAATTGGGCGCAGAACTTGAAGCAATTGTTTTCCTCCTACAGATCTGGAACGTTGAATCAGTTGCAACAATCTAGGAGTTGAGATTTGATCTTATCCTGAAGAGTTGCAACAGCTTGGCCCACGTTTATCTACAAAAAAGAATTTGTTTTTTTATTTCTTTCAATTTTTGTTTATTCTTCTTTACTGATTTCCTGAATCATAAAGTTCAAAAAAAAAGAAAAGAAAAGAAAAAGGATAAAAAAAAGAGAAGAAAGAAATCAAAAATCAAAAAAAACAAAAGAAAAAAAAGGAAAAGGAATAAGATATATTCATTTTATTCTAGTTTATTATTTTTATTTCATTCTTTCTTATTCATAGTTTGTAATTTGCCTCGTGCTATTACATTTGTTTTAGTGATATTCAGCAACAAAGAGGACTTCAAGAAAGGACTTAAGTCAGGTATTTCGTCTCATTCGGAGGAAGAACCAAGCATCTCGTTGAACCTATCTAGCCACACCTAACTACTATCCAATTTCAGCCATCAAACACCATAGCTCAGCCTTCCTTAACCTCATCCTACGGTGTCTAGGGTTCACTTCTTGGGTCTTATGAGTAAGTTCTTTCAAAGCTTATCTTGAGTTCTAAATTTTGAGTCACTTAGTTGCATATAACATTCGTGCAATTGTCCTTTCTGTTTGAGTCTTTTTTTTTCTGTTTTGTTGAGTTAAACACGTTTTTGAAGTGACTGAAATCGAATCTTGGTTCCATCTCAAGCTTTAGTTTGACTAGGCATCGAACTCAGGTGAGGTTTTTGATTAATACAAGACAAGCCATCAACAAGCTTGTATCACACCACTAGTGAGAGAAGCTTGTTTTCTGACTGATACACTTGTGAGGTGATTTTTGTTTTATATAACTTAATGTGTTTGTTTGTTTGTTGTGTTGAGTATTTGGAATTATGTCTAGGTCACCAAGTCCAGCAGGTGCAAAGAGCTCAGAACTGATTCACACCGAATTGTTCAACCTTTTCAAGGGCTTGCAAGATAGCATTGATGGTCTAAGTACAAAGTTGGCCACACTTGAGGCTGGAAGAAGTTCCAATGCTATGCAACCTTCAAGGCCTAATCCACAAGGCCAAAGAAACCATGCTTTCCAAGAGCGTAATTATGTCCCTTCTACTCCTAATATGCATTATTATCCTAACCAATATCAAAATTATGTGTATGAGCCATGGGATTATTCGGAGGATGAAGGATGGAGACATGAGCCACTTCGAGAACCAGTACAAGACGCCATTGGCAAGATGAAAATGCCCAACTTCGAGGGTCAATGTGATCCTGATGTGAACACGGCATGGGAGGCAAGGATGGAGCAAATCTGGTCATGCCACGACCTCCCCAAGCACGATGATTCACACAACTCGCTATCAGCCATTAGCACATCTTCATCATCAATTGGGGTTACCACAACTCCAAAGGGAAGTGATTCAAAACCTTGTACTTTAATGTTTAATCACTTAGACTTCTTAAAATCAAAATATGAGATTGTGTTACATGCTATCATCAGCGTTGAAATAGTTGAGCATGAATCTCAATTATTGGGTGATATTGAAAGTGATAAGCATGAAATTGATGACTATGAGTTGTTTGCACATAAATCTGTTGTGGAAAATGATGCTATTTTACATGTGCATGAGCCTTGAAAACTCCACTTTGTTTATAATGTTTTACAAGCGTTAATGATGGAAGACTTAACATAAATGTAGTAGTTGGATATACTAACAATGTATTGATTATATTCTCTAGATGCTTAGTTGGTTTGAATTCAGTGCAGATCTTAATATAGACTTCAAGGGTCTTGGAATATCACTCAAGGACACAAGGAAGATAGCGTTACAAAGGAACGATCTCAAAGGCCTTGTGATGAGGGACCATCCGAGCTAGCATCTCCGGAGTATGAGGGAGCTATCACACGTTCCCGAGCTAAGAAGATTGAGCATGAGACCGAGGGCTTGCTGATGTTATTGGCTACAAGTGTTCATAACGAGGCTTGGCTCCTAAGTAAGCAAGAGAGCAACGACGCCAAGGCACAGGACTCGGCCGGCCCCGCACATGACGCCGCTGCTCCTCCCCACGTTTCCAGCACCGTTCCATGTCTCTCATTGAGGAATGAGGCTTTTTAAGGCATGCTTAGTGATTGTGTGTTTTAAGTAGCCCATTGGGCTTAATTTCTAGATTTTATTGTGTCTTTTGTTTAAAGAGCTTAAACTATTTAAAGGCTCTTTTCTTTCCTTTTTAGGTAGATTATTATTGGTGAAAAACACTTGTTTTCAGATTTCATCTTCAATCAAAGGCGAGTTTTGGTTGAAGAGTTATTGTGATCAGATTTGGCTTAGTTGTTTCGCGTGTGTCAATTGCTCTCGGGTTCTTGGTGTTCGTGAGATTCCCTAAGCATCCTCCTCGTGCTGTTGAAGCCCTAAGTCGACTGTGTGAGGTTGTAAGGGGCTGAGTTCGTTGCATCGTTCTTGGTGGTTCTTGATCCCGAGATCAAGGGTTTCCACGTCGTTTGTGTCGGGTTCATTTACATCTACCTTTCCTTTAATTTCCGTACCTTCGTATTCAGTTTAGCGTCTTCTTGTTCCTTTTATTCGCAGGTCACGTAGCTCACGAAACCCTAGCCGGCTGTTTGATCCGTTTTCTGCGTCTTTCCCTCCTTCCGTCGTCTAGATCGAGCCAACGTCGGGTCATCCCCGTACCAATTGGTATTAGAGCTCCGGTTGACGACGGATCGATCTTATGTCTTTCCTCCTTATCGTGTCAGTTTTGAATTTTTGGAGCTTTCTTCTTGTGTTCTTGAAACTGATTGTGCTTGACTTGTTGTGTTGAAGGTTGTGTTGGTTTGTGAGTATCGTAGGCCAGCCATCACCATCTCCTCGACGTAACATACCCTACTGCCGCCGTCCTTGCTTACGCACGCCCTGCCGCCGGCCATCACCATTCCTACTCGGCTGTGCCCTAACCGTTGTGCCCTACTCGGTTGTGCCCTACTCGGATGTGCCCTAATCGACTACGACTAAAACGGCTGCCATTGGACTTGTTCTTCTCCAACTCTACATTCCCACGTTCAAGCACTAGTAGAAGATCTCTTTTGTTCCATTTTAATTTATTTTGTAATTATTGGCCAGATTTGTTGGTCAAGGAAGTTCCTACATTCTAGGTAACAAAAAGAAAGCATATCATTCAAAAAAAAAAAAGAAAAGGAAGCTGATCATTCAAAAAAAAAAAAAGAAGCTGATCATTCAAAAAAAAAAGAGAGAAGTCTTGTTACATTTTTTTTAATTTTGTGATCTCTAGTCTTGTATGTTATTTTGTGGTGCAAGCTGCCTATTCACGTCTTTATCTCCCAGCCCTCTCGAGGCCTTCATCGAGACCATACGCTCAGCTAACCATCAGCGCTCCATCACCCTTAGCCCAGCTCCACACCCTTCATTGCCACTCTACCTCTCTCTCACACGTTCTTCCCTCCTCACCTTGCTACCTCTAACCTAGCCTCGGGATTACTCACACTCCAAGGCAGTCCAGAAGTGCAACAAGTAGACCTTTAATCGGTGAGTCTTCTTCTTTTCTTCTCTTCATACATTCTGTTTGGTGATCTTCTTGAGTCTTTGTGATTAAATTTTGTCCATTCGTGAGTCTTGTTGAGTTTGAGCTGATTTCGCATTGAACTGAATTGCATTGAGCCCTAAATGATTTTTGGTTGCTTTGGATACCTAGACACCTTAACTCAAGTGGGGTTTTTGACTCATTCGAAGCGATCCATCAACAAGCCCGATTATCACAAGAGTGTGAGCGGAAAAAGGAGTGAAACACTTGAGAGGTGTTTTGATTTCTAACCTTAACATATTCAGTGTTTGTTTTCTTTGTGATAATGTCTACCCATAGCCATGTTTCGACGACGAGCCCCGAGCCGACAGATCCGACAACATTCGGCTTGTTGAAGCAAATGAACGACAACATTGCCGCTTTGACCACTCGGATGAGGGCTCTAGAAGCTCGTCAGCCCTTAGCTTCAGCTTTTGAGCAAGGAGACCATTCATAGCAGCAACCGCAACCCCGAGGTCCTTTGCCCAACCAACGAGCCGCATTTGAGGCCGCTACCATGGCGCAGCGAGGCAATACACCGCAGGAGCTTTTGCAGCCGCCTCTTCAAGGCTACCCGGGTCACCGATATGGGTATGATCCTCGTCCCAACTCTCCCTTACCTAGAAACGTTGCTCCTCCCATTAATGTGCACAGGTACAATGAGGAAGAGGAACAATCAATGACGAGAGAGGCTTGGGCTCCACCACCGCAGCAAGGGTATCAAGGATATCAACGTGGGAACCGGGAACCCGAACAAGACGGGATTGGTAAGATAAAGGTGAAAATCCCCGTCTTCGAGGGCAAGTGTGATCCGGATACATACATGTTGTGGGAGACCAAGATAGAGCAAATTTGGTCTTGCCACAGTTTTCCCGAGCACAAGAAGGTGCAATTGGCGGCTTTGGAATTTCAGGAATTTGCTCTTATTTGATGGGATAAGCTAGTACGGGAAAGGAGACTTGCTCTTGATCCCCCCGTGGCTACTTGGGAACAAATTAAAGCAATGATGAGAGCTCGGTTCATACCTCACCATTACCATAGGGAGCTTCGGCAACGCCTTGAGAACTTGAGGCTAGGCAATCTGAGCGCCGAGGAAACCTTCAATGCCATGCAAGTTGCAATGGCCCGAGCCAATGTGTCGGAGGATGAAGAGGCTACGATGGCAAGGTATCTTAGAGTATTGCATCCTTCTTTAGCTAATGAGGTGGACTTGTTTCCATATGGTTCTATGACAGAATTGCTACATTTAGCGATAAAAGTGGAAAGGAAGTCCAAGAGTAGGTACCAAGGAGCGGGATTCAATGCACCAAACGCAGTGAACAAGTGGAAGAACTCGTCCTACGGAATGGAGAACACCGTTGCGAAGGGAGGAACAACCGCTGCACAAGGAGCTGACGCCACTGCTAGGCGTGGTGCCATACACTCCGGTTCTTCGTATCCTCCCAAGGCCAACCCGGCTGCTCCTTCGGGATCCAAGCTAAGTAACTCTAACCCCCTTGTGCCTAATGCTAATTCTAGAGCTAGAGATGTGACTTGTTTTAAGTGCCAAGGTAAAGGGCACATGATGAGAGAATGTCCAAACAAAAGAATCCTTATAATCAATCATCTAGGTCAATATGAGTCGGAATCCGACAATGATGAAAATGAATTTGACAATGTTATTGACAATCCTGTTTTTGATAATGATGATGATGAGGATATAGGGTATGAACATGGGGAAACCTTGATAGCTAGGAGGACTTTACACTTACAACCTACTCCTTGTGAAGATAATCAAAGAGAAAATCTATTTCACACTAGATGCTTAGTAAAGGGGAAGGCTTGTAACGTTATAATTGATGGTGGGAGTTGTTGCAACATAGCTAGCACGGAATTGATTTCTAAATTGCAAATAGCAACTTTCTACCACCCTAGGCCTTACAAGCTACATTGGATGAATGATTGTGGGGAGCTTAAGGTAAACAAGCAAGCTAAAATTCACATTACCTTAGGACATTATGAAGACACTATTCTATGTGATGTGGTTCTAATGCAAGCTTGTCATGTTTTGTTAGGCCGACCTTGGCAATATGATAGGAAAGTGTTGCATAACGGTTTTACTAACAAGTATTCTTTTACCTTTAAAGATAATCTTGTTACTCTCAAGCCTATGACTCTTATGCAGATTGCGGAGGCTTTTGAGAAGAAATCAAGAGAAGTTGTCCAAGCAAGCAGCGGTTACACCGAGACGACGCCGGCCAAGGGAGGAGCGCTTTCTGCAGCCGCCAAGGAGGCCGACGCCATGGACCACAGCGCTGCAGCAAGGACAGCCGCCAAAGGCAAAGCGATCGCAGCAGCCGTCCAGCCACCACCGAGGACATTGCTCGCAGCCAAGAGGGAGTACATCACATATTACCTCCCTCCTGATGTTGCACTCGTGTGTTTGTATAAAGGCTGAACTTGGTAAGCAACTCGACCCTAGTTGATTTACTCCCTAGTATTTTAGCTATCTTGGATGAGTTTGCAGATGTGTTTCCGGATGAAATACCCCCGGGGCTGCCACCATTTCGGGGTATTGAGCACCAAATAGATCTTATTCCCGGAGCTACTCTCCCAAACCGACCCGCCTATAGAATGAACCCGAATGAGAGTGAAGAGATTCAAACGCAGGTACAAGAGCTCCTTGATAAGGGATACATTCGAGAGAGCCTTAGTCCTATGGCGGTTCCGGTTCTACTAGTCTCTAAGAAGGACAACACTTGGCGGATGTGTGTTGATTGTAGAGTTGTCAACAACATCACCATCAAGTACCGTCATCCCATTCCCCGCCTTGATGACATGCTGGATGAGCTACATGGAACAACTACCTTCTCCAAGATCGACCTTAGAAGTGGCTATCACCAGATTCGAATGAAGGAGGGTGACGAATGGAAGACGGCATTCAAGACCATGTTTGGGCTCTATGAGTGGCTTGTTATGCCATTCGGCTTGACTAATGCTCCCAGCACATTCATGCGCCTCATGAACCATATTTTGAGGAGGTTCATAGGGAAGTTTGTCATTGTCTACTTCGACGACATACTCATCTATAGCAAGTCCACAGAGGAGCATGCGGATCATCTCCGTCAGGTTATTTCTACTCTTAGACTTGAACACTTATATGCTAATATTAAGAAGTGTGATTTCTACACAAATGAAGTTATATTTCTTGGCTTTGTAGTGTGTGCTCAAGGGCTGCGAGTAGATAAGGAAAAGATCAAAGCTATTCGAGATTGGCCAACCCCGACGTCTATTGGTGATGTGCGCAACTTTCATAGATTGGCTAGCTTTTATAGGCGATTTGTGAGAGATTTCAGTACCACAGCCGCTCCTCTAACCGAGATCACTAAGAAGAATATACCATTCGTGTGGGGGGAGGCCCAAGAGAGAGCTTTCGAAAAGCTCAAGTGGATGTTGACCCACGCCCCATTGCTTGTTCTCCCGGACTTCACGAGGCCATTTGAGGTGGAGTGTGATGCATCGGGTATAGGAATTGGTGGAGTACTTATGCAAGAGGGCAAACCCATCGCCTTCTTTAGTGAGAAATTGAAAGGTCCAACTCTAAACTATTCTACTTATGATAAGGAGCTTTATGCATTGTTTAGAGTGCTTAGGACTTGGCAACATTATCTTTGGCCTATAAAGTTTATATTGCATACTGATCATGAATCATTAAAACACTTTAGGAGCCAAGATAAACTTGATAGAAGGCATGGTAGGTGGATGGAGTTCATTGAAACATTTCCTTATGTGATTAAGTAATAGAAAGGAAAAGATAATGTAGTAGCTGATGCATTTTCTAGGAGACATGTTTTGCTAACTACATTGGATGCTAGAGTTCTTGGCTTTGTTTACATTAAGGATTTATATGCAAAGGATGATGATTTTGGAGAGATTTATAAAGCTTGTGTGGAAAAAGGGGCTGTAGATAAGTTTTACTTGTTTGATGGCTTCTTGTTTAGAGTTGATAAAGTGTGCATTCCAAAGTGTTCTCTTAGGCTCTTACTTGTGGATGAATCCCATAGGGGAGGTTTGATGGGTCACTTTGGTAGAGATAAGACATATCATATGCTGCATACTCATTTTTATTGGCCACACATGCTTAGGGATGTTGAGAATTTTGTGAAAAGATGCTTAGAATGCTTGAAAGCAAAGTCTAGAGTAATGCCCCATGGTTTGTATACCCCTTTACCCATTCCCACAACTCCTTGGGAAGATATTAGTATGGACTTTATTTTAGGGTTACCTAGGACTAAGAGGGGAAGAGACTCTATTTTTGTGGTGGTAGACAAGTTCTCTAAGATGGCACACTTCATAGCTTGTCACAAAACGGATGATGCCACTAATGTTACAAACCTCTTCTGTAGAGAAGTAGTTAGGCTACATGGAGTTCCTAGAACCATTGTTAGTGACCGGGATGTGAAATTTCTTAGTTACTTTTGGAAGACTTTATGGGGTAAGCTAGGTACTAAGTTGTTGTTCTCTACCGCTAGCCACCCTCAAACTGATGGTCAAACCGAAGTAAATAATAGGACTTTAGGGATACTTTTAAGGGCTGTAATTAAGAAGAATTTGAAAGAGTGGGAGGATGTGTTACCACATGTTGAATTTGCATATAACAGGACCATCCATTCTTCCACTAACATGACCTCTTTTAAGTGTGTGTATGGTTTGAATCCCTTAACCCCGTTTGATCTTATGCCGTTACCTTCAAAGGAGCGAGTATATTTCAATGCAAGTAAACAGGTTGAGTACATTAGGGGATTACATGACAAGACACGACTGTGCTTGGAGGAGAAAGCCGCTCGGACCGCAGCTAAGGCAAACAAGGGACGGAGGAAGTTGTTGTTTGAGCACGGAGATCTCGTGTGGTTACATCTTAGGAAGGAGCGTTTCCAAGAGCTTCGAAAGTCCAAGCTATCACCTAGGGGTACCGGTCCTTTCAAGGTGCTTCACAAAGCCAGTGACAACGCTTATGTATTGGATCTTCCGGAGGAATTCGGGGTCAACCCAACCTTAAATGTTAGAGACCTCAGTCCGTTCCCACCTATGTGATGTAGGACCATCACATGGAAGATATCAAGGTCCCATTATTAGAGCAAGAGCTAAGGAGATCCAAGAAGTTACGTCAAGGGAAGTACTATTGCTTGGCACAATGCGTGAACCATTTAATTGCCATACATCATGTGTTAATCTTTTGGTGAATGTAGGAGAAAGCGAACCAAGGGAGGAGACCATGCCGACGTGCTCATTTCCCAGGCAGCTCGAGGAGACCATGCCGACGTGCTCACTTCCAAGGCAGCTCGAGGAGACCATGCAGACGTTATTCACTTCCCATGCAGCCCAAGAGGATAGGTTGTTGCTCACGTCCAAGGCAGCCCAAGAGGGGAGGTTGTTGCTCACGTCCAAGGCAGCCCAAGAGGGGAGGCAACTGTTCACGTCCAAGGCAGCCCAAGAGGGTAGGCTGCTGCTCACGTCCAAAACAGCCCAAGAAGGTAGCCATCTGATCACGTTCAAGGAGGCCCAAGAGAGTAATCAGCTCCCTCATTCGGATCATCATTTGGGCTCTTAAAACCGTCCAACTCACTCCAAGGATCTGTTTGAATAAGTCAGCCTATTTTCATGCTGATTAGTTGTTTGTTAAGTTGTTAGCTACATTGGAGGAAGCTCTCTTATTACCACCTTCCCACTAATGTTTTAGTTTTCTTTTCTTTATTTTTGTCTAGATAAAAGAGTCTATATATATAGCCTCTTTAGCTGCTGATTAGGTACGTTAATTTCATTGCTTAGAATTACATTTGTAATCATTCACAAAATCAATCAAAGAACAAGAGAGTTTTTGGTTGGCATTGCTGTTGTTTGCTTGGCTGAGCTTGTTCGTGTCAACCGCCTTCGGATTGGTGCTTCGAGCCATCACGAGTCCCTCTTTGTGCTAGTCTAGCCGGAGCTAGTGTAAAGTTGTATTGGAGACGGGTCTAGGGCATTCACGAAGTGGGGTTTTGGCTCTTCAGCCTTGGTTCCTTTCGTTGACTCTCTTTGGTTCTTCTCTACACCTTCCTGCGTCCATTCACCATCCACGTTTCATTCCGCATCTGGATTCGCTTCATTCAGCCGGATTCGGGATCATTGTACCTAGATCGACTCATTCACGGACAATACCGTATCAGTTGGTATCAGAGCTCAGTTGGTACAATTGATCACTCTTTTCTTCTTTGTGAACCTTATTGCTTATCCAATTGAGGTTTAACTTGTGCTTGAAGTGTTCAAAAGCAAAAGCCAAGGGTTCTTAGTGCCGGACAACATCTTGAGGAGAGGTAAACACAAAACAAAAACAAAAAGAGCTCGAACGCTGTATACACATTCGGTAACCTTCTCTCCTACAATTCTCGTTGCAATCAGTTTCGGTTACCTTCTCTCCCTTAAATCTTTGACAAAGTCTAAGAGATCTTTCAAAAAAAAAAAAACCATACAAAAAACGGCTGGCCCTTTTATTAATCGACATCAAGCACAAGAAAACTCCCTCAAAACGCCATTCTAATCACAAATCACCATACCTATACCAACCCAACGGTCAATACTCCAATTAGGGGTGTCTTGATTCATCTCCGACACTAACATCAGTTTCCCCAGTTCTAGTTCTAAAGGGTTGCTAAGAAGGTTCGAAAATCGTGATCTTAAGGTGTTGGATCCTTACAACTCGAGCCACTAGCTAGGCAATACCAACGAGAGAGTGAGCGATACACAAGTGAGATCTTTGTTTTTTCTAACCTAACCGGTTCTTTGTTTGTTACTTGAGCATGTCCAGGTCCTGAAGCCCCAGCAAGTCTAGTAGCGAGACCGTCACGCCTGAGACGATCAGTCTATTGAAGCAATTGTCCGATTCCGTAGCTAACCTATCCAAACGAGTGGAGTCTATGGAAGCACGAACACCACCAGCAGGGACACAACCTTTGAGAACCAACTATGAGTTTGGCGGTCCTTCACAAGTTACTAGAGAGCCGGATCATCCGGATCAAGGTAATTTACAGTCCAACGTCCACCCTAATGATTCTAACATGCCACCATTTGTTGATAACTTTCAGTGACAGAATGAAGCTCCTTTTGAGGACCACACTTGGGAAGGTTACAATCGGCCATTCCAGCAGCCAAGGCAAGGACGAGAACGTGATAACCTACGGCCCTATCAAGATCAAGACGGACTCAGCAAAGTCAAAATCAAGATTCCCGTCTTTGAAGGAAAGTGTGATCCCGACGTCTACACGGAGTGGGAAACTAAAGTTGAGCAGATCTGGTTGTGTCACAACTTCAGTGAGCCTAGAAAGGTTCAGCTAGCCGCTCTCGAGTCCCAAGGCTATGCCTTGGTATGGTGGGATCACGTAGTCAAAGAAAGAGTGCGCACGTTGGATCCTCAAATCACCACATGGGATCATATGAAGGCACTAATGAGGTCTCGGTTCGTTCCACCTCACTATACCCGAGAGCTTCGACAATGGCTGGAAAATTTGAGACAAGGCTCTCTTAGCGCTGAGGAAGCCTATACGAATATGCAAGTTGCTATGGTGAAGGCCAACGTTCTAGAGGATGAAGAAAACACTATGGCTAGGTACCTTCGTATTCTGAATTCTAATTTGGCTAATGAAGTTGATATGTATCCATATAGCACCATGGAGCAATTACTACACTTGGCCATCAAGGTGGAAAGGAAGACTAAGGTGCGAAACCGGGAATACAAGCCACCTCATGGGACGCCCAACGCTTAGAAAGCACAAGGGAGCCGGCTGCCTAACCACAACAAGGATCAAGGAGGCCGGAAGGAAGAGAGAAAGTCGGCACCTATGGGCCAAGAAGGGCAAAGAAGGTCTTCTACACCGTCCACTACACCACGATCCTTGAATGAGCCTTCGAGTGATCATCGAGGGAGTACTCCTACCTCTAACTCTAGAACTAGGGACATTGTGTGTTTTAAATGCCAAGGTAGAGGTCACATGAGTAGAGAATGTCCTAATAGACGCACTTTGATCATAAACCATCTAGGAGAATATGAGAGTGAGGATGATGTGGAATTAGATGATGAAAATGCATTAATTAATGACAATGAACAAAATGAGAACGATGATTGCATTGAGTATGAACAAGGTGAATCTTTGATAGCTAGGAGAACTTTGCATGTCCAACTAGCACCTTGTGAGGATAACCAACGTGAAAATCTGTTTCATACTAGGTGTAGTATTAAAGGAAAAGTGTGTAATGTGATAATTGATGGAGGAAGTTGTTGCAACATAGCTAGCACTGAAATGGTAAACAAATTACAACTTCTTATATTTTATCACCCTAGGCCATATAAACTACATTGGATGAATGAGTGTGGAGAACTTAAGGTCAATAAGCAAACTAAGGTCAATATAACATTAGGATCATATGAGGATGTTATTACATGTGATGTTGTGCCTATGAATGCTTGTCACTTGTTGCTTGGTCGCCCATGGCAATATGATAGGAAAGTTGTCCATGATGGGTTTTCTAATAAATATAGCTTTGAGTATAAAGGTAAAACTTTAACACTTAAACCTATGACACCTTTACAAATAGCCGAGTACTATGAGAACAAGAGGGTAGAGCAAGGAACCCCTCCAAAGCCTAAGATCACACGGCCTAAGAGTAAGGAGAACAAAACCCATCAAACACTGTTAGTACAACCAACAAGTAGCTATCTTGAGTCTAGGAATGAATATGTCACTAACTATGCTTCTATGGATGTGCTAATGATGAGTTTGTGTAAATCTCTAGTGACTGTGCCTCGTGACTCTACGATTTCACTTCCTAGTTCTATCCAGGGGCTGTTAGACGAGTTTAAGGATGTTTTTCCTGAGGAGATTCCAGCTGGCTTGCCGCCCATTAGGGGCATTGAACACCAAATAGATTTAATACCCGGAGCCACTCTTCCCAATAGGCCCGCCTATATGATGAACCCTACGGAAGCCCAGGAAATTCAGAACCAAGTTCAAGCCTTGCTAGATAAAGGGTATGTTCAGGAAAGCCTTAGTCCTTGTGCCGTCCCCGTCCTGCTAGTACCCAAGAAGGATAATACTTGGAGAATGTGTAGAGCAATCAACAACATTACTATCAAGTGTAGACACCCGATTCCCCGTCTAGATGACATGCTTGATGAGTTACATGGAGCTACAATTTTCACTAAGATTGACCTTAGGAGTGGCTACCATCAAATTAGAATGAGGGAAGGGGATGAATGAAAAACAGCTTTTAAAACCAAATTTGGTCTCTATGAGTGGCTAGTAATGCCTTTTGGCTTAACTAACGCTCCTAGTACCTTCATGAGATTAATGAATCATATTTTGAGACCTTATATTGGTTTATTTGTTGTAGTCTATTTTGATGACATTCTTATCTATAGTAAGACTTTAAAGGAGCATGAAAATCATTTGAGAGATGTGCTTGCTACATTGCGTATAGAATACTTGTATGCTAATATTCAAAAATGTGATTTCTATACTAACCGAGTGATTTTCCTTGGTTTTGTAGTAAGTGCCAATGGTTTGCAAGTGGATGAGGACAAGGTTAAGGCAATCAATGAATGGCCCATTCCTAGGTCGGTTGGTGACGTGAGGAGTTTCCATGGCCTAGCTACATTCTATAGAAGATTTGTGAGAGAGTTTAGTACCATTGCAGCACCACTCACGGCTTTGACCAAAAAGAAGGTTCCTTTTGAGTGGAATGAACCTCAGCAAAGAGCATTTGAAGAGCTTAAGAGACGCCTCACCCACGCACCACTACTCGCTCTACCGAACTTCACTAAACCCTTTGAGGTTGAATGCGACGCGTCCGGCATTGGTATTGGCGGCGTCCTTATACAAGAAGGTAAGCCTCTAGCTTTCTTTAGTGAAAAATTGAAGGGTGCATGCTTAAACTATACCACGTATGACAAAGAATTGTATGCCTTGTTTAGGGTACTCAAAACATGGCAACATTACCTTTGGCCCCAAGAGTTTGTTTTTAAAACCGATTATGATTCACTTAGACACTTTAGGAGCTAAGATAAGCTAGATAGATGGCATGGCAGGTGGATGGAGTTCATCGAAACCTTTCCTTACATTATCAAGTATAAGAAAGGAAAGGATAATGTCGTAGCGGATGCATTGTCTAGGAGATACACCTTCATCACCACCTTGGATTCTAGGATGTTAGGTTTTACTTACATTAAAGAATTATAAGTGGATGATGCTGAATTTGGGAAGATATTTCATAGATGCACTACTCAAGGCCCTTATGATAAGTACTTTGTGTTTGAAGGTTTCTTGTTTAAAGTGGATAAGATTTGCATACCTAGATGTTCCCTTAGGATCCTATTAGTGGAAGAAGCCCATAAAGGAGGTTTAATGGGGCATTTTGGGAGGGACAAAACTTATCACATGTTGCAAACTCACTTTTATTGGCCTCATATGTTAAGGGATGTAGAACACATGCTGAAAAGGTGTGATACGGTGTTAATCCGTGTTTGAGTCGATCTAGGCACAATGATCTCGAACCGGGCTGAATGTGGCGATTTCAGAATGCGGAATGAAACGAAAATGATGAATGGCGCAGGAAAGGAAATAGCGAATCTATTGGCCGTTTTGGCTTTCCATGTTATTTCATATCTAGGGCATGTCCGATCCCCTGATCATTTCTCTCAACTGCATTTTATTTAATTGAAGCTCCCAAATGCTCCAAATAACACCGGAGGGTAAAATTAAATACGCACTCTTCGCGAGTTAGGTGTCAATTACTATCGATGATTAAGTTAATTAACATTAATCATCATTAAGTAGGATTCGAACATCCTAGCTTTTACATCACACAACCCTAATAAAATTTTTGTCACGAAACTTGAATAACCCAAATCATCTCGGTCCCATATGCCGAGGTATAAACACTCAATCTCACGGAGGAATCACATCTTCACTCATGAAGGTATCAACCTTCTGCAACTCTATATCCTCAACTCGGTAGCATGGAGGTAACATCATGATACGGGAATTAGTAGCGAAGAACGGATCTAGACGAACAACCTGTTCTGAAGAATGAAGAACACACAAAATTAACAAACATGGACAGCAATAAAAACGAAAAAAACAGAAAGGGACAAGAAGAACCGAAAGGAACAATGATAGAACCCTTGGATTCGAGATCCAAGAACCAAACTAGTGACGATTCGACCCCGCTTCTTACAACTCCACACAATCGATCTGAGAATCAAGAGCACGAAGAGGGTGCCTTGTTCGACTTGCAACACCTGATACGGGGATTAGCCGCGAATAACGGATCTAGACGAGCAACCTGTTTTTGGGAATAACAGCAAACAAAATTCAGCAACAATTATGAAAGGAAAAACGTGCAAGCAATAAGGAAAACAAAATGTGAAAGAGGAACCGAAAGGAACAAGCGATAGAACCCTTGGATTCGAGGATCCAAGAACCAAATCGATGACGATTCGACCCCGCTTCTTACAACTTCACACAATCGATCTAGAATTATCGAAGGCACGAAGAGGTTGCTTCGATTCGACTTGTAGCACCAACCCGAAGGAGATTGACACACACAAGAACGAGAAATCTATGCTAACACCACAATTCTCACAAGACAAGAGGCTGAATTCAAAGGGTTCAATTTGGCACTTTCACAAATGTGTTTAACGTATTCTACCTCAAAAAGGAAGAGAGAAAGGCTTATATACAGCCTAGACCTTCTCTCCTAAAAATAGAAAGGAAAAATAAAAACAATAATTACAATTTAGAGTGCTTTAAATAAATCCATAAAATAGACTAATTCTAGGCTTTATTTAACACTCTCTAACTAGCTTCTCACGCCAGCCATGCACATGCACACGTGAAGCTCTCCTATGCTCCATTCAACTTCTTCTTGGCTGGTCCAATGTGGCTAAGCATCATGACGGGCCTTGGACTCATTGGAAGTGAGCTTGGGTGAGCTTCTTGAACCATGGTTAGGAAGATAGCATCCATCTCCGCTTGGCGTTTGGCTTGAGCTTATGTTAGGGCTCCTTGTGGTGTTGAAGATGGAGCTAGCTCGATGACCCTTCATCATTCTCCCCTTCTTTAAAAGAATTCGACCTCGAATTTCCTTGATCATCACTAAGGGGTGGAAAAGGGCTTAGGTCCCTCACATTGAACGTGGGATCAGCATAGTCATCCGGCAAGTCTAGCACATAGGCATTGTCACCAGCCTTGTGTAGCACCTTGAAAGGTCCGTTTCCTCTTGGAGAGAGCTTGGACTTCCGAAGTTGATGAAACCTCTCCTTCCTCAAGTGTAGCCATACAAGGTCACCGGCCTCAAATCTAACCTTCTTCCTTCCTTGGTTTGCCTTGGCTGCGTTTTATTTGCCTTTCTCCTCAAGCTTAATCCTTGTCCTCCTATGTAGCTCCTTGATGTGTTCAACCTGCGTTTTAACACTTAAATCCACTCGCTCCTTCTTAGGCAACGGTGTAAGATCAAAAGGGGTTAGTGGATTAAAACCATAAACACACTCAAATGGAGAGATGGAAGTAGACGAATACACAACTCTATTATAGGCAAATTCAACATGTGGCAAGGCATCCTCCCATTCCTTTAGATTCTTTTTGATGACAGCGCTTAAAAGTGTGGTTAAAGTCCTATTAGTTACTTCCGTTTGCCCATCAGTTTGGGGGTGGCTTGATGTAGAGAATAACAATTTCGTACCTAGCTTTCCCCAAAGAGTCTTCCAAAAATAACTTAAGAACTTAACATCCCTATCACTTACTATTGTCCTTGGAATTCCATGTAACCTAACTACTTCCCGAAAGAATAGATTAGCTACATTGGCCGCATCATCAGTTTTGTGACAAGCAATAAAGTGAGCCATTTTTGAGAAACGATCTACAACCACAAATTATCATGTATAATGGGAGAAGAAGGGATAGAAATGTGCTCCCTTTGTCCGTTTGGCCTCCATTCCTCATCATCTCCATCACCGTCCTCATCCTGCTCATAAGCTTGATTCTGAAACTGTTGAGGATAGTTATGCAAATTATCATGTATAATGGGAGAAGAAGGGATAGAAACGTGCTCCTCGAAAGCAAGATTGCCCCATCCAGGTTGGGACACGGCGTGGCCTAAGCCTTGGACATTCCGAGAGGGCTGCGTGGCATTAGAGTGCCGGGCTGCTTGAAACGCCTCTTGTTGGCTTTGGAGTGGTATTCGGTCTTGCCCTTGGTGTTGAGCCCTCGAGTGGTCTCCTAACTGCATATTGCCTCCTAGTGGCCGAGGCTCCGGAACTACCTTAGACGCCTCCAAGTTGGACAGCCTTGTAGTTAACCCTTCAATGCTATCTTTCAAGCCCTTGATAAGTGATGCGGAACCGAAGACGAAGAAGCTGATTGATGCTGATTTTAGATATCATTAGTTGCCTAATTGTATTTGTTTTAATTAGGGTTAAGTGTGTTTATTTGGGTCTGGTTCACTTGCATTTTAAGAGGCGGTTCAATGTTTTATTTCCTTAGTTATTTTAGTTTTATTAATTATTGGTTTAGTTTTATTTTAGTTTTAGCATTTGCCTATTTAAGGGAACTTCTCCCTCATTGTAAGACACGTTTGATGCAATGGATAAGCAGCTGTTGTGGTGTCCTTGATTGAACGTCTTTTCACTCTCGCCCTCCAATGGAGATTGGAGCCCGAGTTGTATGGTTCTTGTGAGATGGGTCTAGATTACTCGATGAGCGGGTTTTTCACATCATTTGCAATTGTGTTTTGGTTCTTTAGCCATGGTGCTTTGCATTGTTTGGGTTGGGTTCCTCATAATCTGTCCATCGCCTTATCAACGAGAGGGTTGTGTCATTCTTGGATTCGGTTCTTGATCGATCTAGTCCATGGGTTGTACCCGTTTGTGGTATTGGTTCTTGGCTGGTTGTATCAATGGGTTGGTTCAAGGCAGCATTGTTTGCTCGCCTCCTATCTTTCCCTTTCGTTCTTTCTATTCCGCAACAGGTTGTTCGTCTAGGTCCGTTTCTTCGCGGCTAATCCCCGTATCAATAAGCTTAAACAACTCCGGGGAAATAGGCTCGGGGCTCAGCGTACCTGTGGGAGTTCCTGACATTGTTCAAAGACACTAAAACACTCAAACACGTTAGGTTAGCTAAAATAAAAACGCCTCATAAGTGTATCACTCGAAAGCAAACTCTCACTCTCTAGTGGTGCTCAACAAGCTTGTTGATGGCTCGTCTTGTATTAGTCAAAAACCTCACGTGAGTTCAATACTTAGCCAAACAAAAGCTTTAAAGTAGAAGCGAAATTCGATTTCAATCACCTTAAAACATGTTTGACTCAATAAAAGAGAAGAAAAGACTCAAAACGGAAAGGACAAGTTGCACGAATGTTATATGCAACTGAGTATGGACTCAAAATCTGAACTCAAGATAAGCCTTGAAAGAACTTACTCGTCAAGCCTAAGCAAGCAAACCTTGGACACCGAAGGTGTGTGTAGAAGGGCTGCTCAAGGCTAAGGCGTGGCTCGAGTGAAGTGAGCTAGGCGAGGGCCAAGGCGTGGCTAGGCTAGGGTGAAGCTAGGCTAGGCGTGAATGGCTTGGTCCCTTTGAGTGAGATGAGCTCCTTTGTAGTCCCTTTTGGTTGATGAACAATAACACTTAGCAAGCACAACTTTTGAGTGAGATGAGCTCCTTTGTAATCCTCTTTGGTTGTTGAACAATAAAACTTAGCAAGCACAACTTCAAATATTACAAACTATGAAATAAAACAAGAATAAGCTAGTAAGAATTAAATGAAATGAATACTAATGCTGATTTCTTTTCTCTTTCTTTTCTTTTCTTTTTTTTTTTGAATTCGGATTTTCCTTTCTTTTTTTTTTTTTTAACTTACTGCTGGAATTAAAGAAAAATAAAACAAAATGTTAAGAAAATCTAATTAGTTGCAAGAGGATAGAGTTGACCAAGTAAATAGCTAACCAAGGGTGAAAAACCAAAAAAATAGGCTAAAAATGTGGGGGAAAGAGGTGGCTGAAAATGTGGAGGAGAGAAGGCTGGAAAATAGGCTGGACGATCAGCCTTCTTTTTTTTTTTTTTTTTTTTTTGAAAGTTTAAGCTTGTTTGGTGTTGTGTTTGGACGTGGGACAAGGCTGGTGGTAGGCGCGGTGTAGGCGTGGTGTTGGAGTGGTGCCGTCGTCCAAGATTCACAAACAAAAGCAACAAACTTGGAATAGAAATGGCAATGGCAATAGACTCAAAACAAAGCAAGACTCAAACAAGAAAACGAGACACTTTTGGTTTTTTTTTTGAATGATTTACCGACTCTTTTTGTAGGTTGAACGTCAATTAGCTCTGATACCAATTGGTACGGGGATTAGCCGCGAAGAACGGATCTAGACGAGCAACCTGTTTTCCGGAATAGAAGCAAACGAAAATCAGCACACCAAGATGAAGGAAAACGTGCAAAGCAAAGAGGGAAAACGAAAATAGAAAGAAGAACCGAAAAGGAACAAACAATAGAACCCTTGGATTCGATTATCCAAGAACCAAACCGATGACGATTCGACCCCGCTTCTTACAACTTCACACAATCGATCCAGAGTTATCGAAGTCACGAAGAGGTTGCTTCAATTCGACTTGTAGCACCAACCCGAAGGAGATTGACACACACAAGAACGAGAAAGCTATGCAAACACCACAATTCTCACAAGACAAGAGGCTGAACTCAAAGGAATTCAAGTTGGCACTTAGGCAATGTGTTTTTCGTATTCTACCTACAAAAAGGAAGAGAGAAAGGTTTATATACAACCTAGACCTTCTCTCCTAAAAATAGAAAAGAAATAAATACAATAATTACAATTTAGAGTGTTTTAAATAAATCCATAAAATAGACTAGTTCTAGGCTTTATTTAACACTCTCTAACTAGCTTCTCACGCCAGCCATGCACATCCACACGCGAGGCTCTCCTATGCTCCACTCAACTTCTTCTTGGCTGGTCCAATGTGGCTAAGCATCATGACGGGCCTTGGACTCATTGGAGGTGAGCTTGGGTGAGCTTCTTGAACCATGGCAAGGAAGATAGCATCCATCTCCGCTTGGCGTTTGGCTTGAAGTCTTGTTAGGGCTCCTTGTGGTGTTGAAGATGGAGCCGGCTCGGATGACCCTTCATCACTAGCCTTCTCTCCTAAAAATAGAAAGGAAAAATAAAAACAATAATTACAATTTAGAGTGTTTTAAATAAATCCATAAAATAGACTAATTCTAGGCTTTATTTAACACTCTCTAACTAGCTTCTCACGCCAGCCATGCACATGCACACGTGAAGCTCTCCTATGCTCCATTCAACTTCTTCTTGGCTGGTCCAATGTGGCTAAGCATCATGACGGGCCTTGGACTCATTGGAAGTTAGCTTGGGTGAGCTTCTTGAACCATGGTTAGGAAGATAGCATCCATCTCCGCTTGGCGTTTGGCTTGAGCTTATGTTAGGGCTCCTTGTGGTGTTGAAGATGGAGCTAGCTCGGATGACCCTTCATCATTCTCCCCTTCTTTAAAAGAATTCGACCTCGAATTTCCTTGATCATCACTAAGGGGTGGAAAAGGACTTAGGTCCCTCACATTGAACGTGGGATCACAAGCATAGTCATCCGGCAATTCTAGCACATAGGCATTGTCACCAGCCTTGTGTAGCACCTTGAAAGGTCCGTTTCCTCTTGGAGAGAGTTTGGACTTCCGAAGTTGTTGAAACCTCTCCTTCCTCAAGTGTAGCCATACAAGGTCACCGGCCTCAAATGTAACCTTCTTCCTTCCTTGGTTTGCCTTGGCTGCGTTTTATTTGCCTTTCTCCTCAAGCTTAATCCTTGTCCTCCTATGTAGCTGCTTGATGTGTTCAACCTGCGTTTTAGCACTTAAATCCACTCGCTCCTTCTTAGGCAACGGTGTAAGATCAAAAAGGGTTAGTGGATTAAAACCATAAACACACTCAAATGGAGAGATGGAAGTAGACGAATGCACAACTCTATTATAGGCAAATTCAACATGTGGCAAGGCATCCTCCCATTCCTTTAGATTCTTTTTGATGACAGCCCTTAAAAGTGTGGTTAAAGTCCTCTTAGTTACTTCCGTTTGCCCATCAGTTTGGGGGTGGCTTGATGTAGAAAATAACAATTTCGTACCTAGCTTTCCCCAAAGAGTCTTCCAAAAATAACTTAAGAACTTAACATCCCTATCACTTACTATTGTCCCCGGAATTCCATGTAACCTAAGTACTTTCCGAAAGAATAGATTAGCTACATTGGCCGCATCATCAGTTTTGTGACAAGCAATAAAGTGAGCCATTTTAGAGAAACGATCTACAACAACAAAAATCAAGTCCCTACCTCTTTTAGTCCTAGGCAATCCCACAATAAAGTCATATTAATGGCTTCCCAAGGGGTTGTTGGGATTGGTGAAGGTGGTTCGTGTGAAAATCCTTGTATCTGATTTCAAGGCCTCCGTTTGTCCTTCGAAAAGCTTTCCAAGGCCTGCCCAGCAACTAGAAATACAATTTAAGCTCCATTAAGCATCTTGGATGGGATGTGTTCGTGGCTGATCCACAAGATGGTCCTTAGACTTGATGAAGGTGGACTTGGTTGAGCTTCATGGACCATGTTTAGGAAAAGAGCATCCATCTCAGATTGACGTTTAGCTTGCGCTCTTATTAGAGTCCCTTGAGGTGGTGAAAATGGAGTTAGCTCAGATGATCCTTTATCATTCTCCCCTTCTTTGGAAGAATTAGACCTCGAATTGCCTTGATGATCATCCAGGAGCGGAATAGGACTTAGATCCTTCACATTAAATGTGGGATCACAAGCATAATCATCCGGACAATCAAGCACATAGGCGTTGTCACCCGCCTTATGTAACACCTAGAAAGGCCCATTTCCTCTTGGGGAGAGCTTGGATTTCCGAAGCTGTTGAAACCTCTCCTTCCTCAAATGTAGCCATACAAGGTCGCCGGGTTCAAATATAATCTTCTTGCGTCCTTGATTCGCCTTTTCTGCGTTGTATTTGCCTTTCTCCTCGAGCTTGATCCTTGCCCTACTATGTAGCTCCTTGATGTGTTCAACCTGTATTTTAGCACTTAAATCAACTCGCTCCTTCTTAGGTAAAGGTGTAAGATCAAAAGGGGTTAGGGAATTAAATCCATAAACACACTCAAAGGGAGCGATGGAAGTAGATGAGTGGACGACTCTATTATAGGCAAACTCAACATGTGGCAAGACATCTTTCCATTCTTTCAAATTCTTTTTGATGACAGCCCTTAGAAGGGTTGTTAGGGTCCTATTAGTTACTTCCGTTTTCCCATCAGTTTGGGGTGGCTTGCCCAAAGAGTTTTCCAAAAGTAAGTCAAGAACTTAACATCCCTATCACTCACTATTGTCCTTGGAATACCATGTAACCTAAATACTTTCCGAAAGAAAAAATTATCTACATTGGTTGCATCATCAGTTTTGTGATAAGCAATAAAGTGAGTCATCTTAGAGAATCAATCTACAACCACAAATATCGAATCCCTTCCTCTTCTAGTCCTAGGCAATCCCACTATGAAATCCATGCTAATGTCTTCCCAAGAGGTTGTGGGGACTGGCAAAGGTGTGTACAATCCATGAGGCTTCACTTTCGATTTAGCTCTAAGGCACTCTAAACACCTTTTAAGCACATTTTCAACATCCCTCAGCATAGGTGGCCAATAAAAATGTAAGTGCAGCATAGCGTAAGTCTTATCCCTCCCAAAATGACCCATTAAACCTTCTTTATGGGCTTCTTCCACTAACACCAAACGAAGGAAACACATAGGTATGCACACCTTTTCAACTCGAAACAAAAATCCCTCAAACAAATAGAATTTATCTAAGGAACCTTTTTGCACACAAAGCTTATATGTTTCTCCAAAGTCAAGATCAGATTCATAGAGCTCCCTAATGTAAACAAATCCTAACACCCTAGCATCCAATGTAGTTAGGAATGTATGCCTCCTAGAAAGAGCATCCGCTACTACTTTGTATTTTCCTTTTTATACTTGATAACATAGGGAAAAGTCTCAATAAATTCCATCCATCTACCATGCCTCCTATCTAGTTTATCTTGACTCCGAAAATGTTTCAAAGATTCATGATCAAAATGCAAAATAAACTCTCTAGGCCACAAGTAGTGTTGCCATGTCTTAAGTACTCTAAATAATGCATACAACTCTTTATCATATGTAGAGTAGTTAAGACATGCCCCTTTAAGCTTTTCACTGAAAAAAGCAATAGGCTTTCCTTCTTGCATAATCACACCTCTTATGCCAATTCCCGTTGCATTACACTCCACTTCGAAAGGCCTAGTGAAGTTAGGGAGAGCTAGTACTCGGTGAGAACCAACTTCAGCTTGTTTAAAGCACGTTCTTGAGATGCTTCCCACACAAAGGGTGCATGTTTCTTGCAAATCTCCGTCAAGGGTGCAGCAATGGTACTGAAGTCTCTCACAATGCGCTTATAGAAACTTGCAAGCCCATGGAAGCTTCTTACATGGCTAATGGATGTAGGTGTTGGCCAATCTCGAATAACTCTAATCTTCTCCTCATTCACTTGTAGACCTTGTGCAGTCACTACAAAACCAAGAAATATAACTTCATTAGTGCAAAAGCTACATTTCTTCAGGTTGGCATACAAGTGTTCAGCCGAAAGGGTATAAACAACTTCCCTTAGATGTTCTTCATGCTCCTCTAGGGACCTGCTATAGATTAAGATATCATCAAAGTACACTAGAACAAATCTCCCTATGAATTGTCTTAAAACATGGTTCATTAAACGCATAAAAGTAGAGGGAGCATTGGTTAATCCAAATGGCTTAACAAGCCATTCATACAACCCAAATTTAGTCTTGAAGGCTGTCTTCCACTCGTCCCCCGCCTTCATTCAAATCTGATGGTAGTGATACGGGGATTAGCCGCGAAGAACGGATCTAGACGAGCAACCTGTTTTCGGGAATAAAAGCAAACGAAATTCAGCAACAATTATGAAAGGAAAACGTGCAAAGCAATAAGGGAAACGAACTGGAAAAGAGGAACCGAAAGGAACAAACGATAGAACCCTTGGATTTGATGATCCAAGAACCCAAACCGATGACGATTCGACCCCGCTTCTTACAACTTCACACAATCGATCTAGAATTATCGAAGGCACGAAGAGGTTGCTTCGATTCGACTTGTAGCACCAACCCGAAGGAGATTGACACACACAAGAACGAGAAAGCTATGCTAACACCACAATTCTCACAAGACAAGAGGCTGAACTCAAAGGGGTTCAATTTGGCACTTAGGCAATGTGTTTAACGTATTCTACCTACAAAAAGGAAGAGAGAAAGGTTTATATACAACCTAGACCTTCTCTCCTAAAAAATAGAAAAGAAATAAATACAATAATTATAATTTAGAGTGTTTTAAATAAATCCATTAAATAGACTAATTCTAGGCTTTATTGAACACTCTCTAACTAGCTTCTCACACCAGCCATGCACATGCACACGTGAGGCTCTCCTATGCTCCATTCAACTTCTTCTTGGCTGGTCCGATGTGGCTAAGCATCATGACGGGCCTTGGACTCATTGGAGGTGAGCTTGGGTGAGCTTCTTGAACCATGGCTAGGAAGATAGCATCCATCTCCGCTTGGCGTTTGGCTTGAGCTCTTGTTAGGGCTCCTTGTGGTGTTGAAGATGGAGCCGGCTCGGATGACCCTTCATCATTCTCCCCTTCTTTAAAAGAATTCGACCTCGAATTTCCTTGATCATCACTAAGGGGTGGAAAAGGGCTTAGATCCCTCAAATTGAACGTGGGATCACAAGCATAGTCGTCCGGCAAGTCTAGCACATAGGCATTGTCACCAGCCTTGTGTAGCACCTTGAAAGGCCCGTTTCCTCTTGGAGAGAGCTTGGACTTCCGAAGTTGTTGAAACCTCTCCTTCCTCAAGTGTAGCCTTACAAGGTCACCGGCCTCAAATGTAACCTTCTTCCTTCCTTGGTTTGCCTTGGCTGCGTTGTATTTGCCTTTCTCCTCAAGCTTAATCCTTGTCCTCCTATGTAGCTCCTTGATGTGTTCAACCTGCGTTTTAGCACTTAAATCCACTCACTCCTTCTTAGGCAACGGTGTAAGATCAAAAGGGGTTAGTGGATTAAAACCATAAACACACTTAAATGGAGAGATGGAAGTAGACGAATGCACAACTCTATTATAGGCAAATTCAACATGTGGCAAGACATCCTCCCATTCTTTGTGTAGCACCTTGAAAGGAATGGGAGGATGTCCTTTTTATACTTGATAACATAGGGAAAAGTCTCAATATTTCCATCCATCTACCATGCCTCCTATCTAGTTTATCTTGACTCCGAAAATGTTTCAAAGATTCATGATCAAAATGCAAAATAAACTCTCTAGGCCACAAGTAGTGTTGCCATGTTTTAAGTACTCTAAATAATGCATACAACTCTTTATCATATTAGAGTAGTTAAGACATGCCCCTTTAAGCTTTTCACTGAAGAAGGCAATAGGCTTACCTTCTTGCATGAGCACGCTGCCTATGCCAATGCCCAAGCCGTCACACTCCACTTCAAAGGGCCTAGTGAAGTCGGGAAGAGCTAGCAAGGGTGCCTCGGTTAAGACCAATTTCAGCTTGCTAAAGGCACGTTCTTGCGCCTCCTCCCACACAAATGGCGCATGCTTCTTGCAAATTTCCGTCAAGGGCGCGGCAATGGTACTAAAGTCTCTCACAAAGCGCCTATAGAAGCTTACAAGCCCATGGAAACTCCTTACTTGGCTGATGGATGTTGGCGTGGGCCAATCTTTGATTGCTCTAATCTTCTCCTCATCCACTTGTAGGCCTTGTGTAGTCACTACAAAACCAAGAAATATAACCTCATTAGTGCAAAAGCTACATTTCTTAAGATTAGCATACAAGTGTTCAGCCCTAAGGGTAAGAACTACTTCCCTTAGATGTTCTTCATTCTCCTCTAGGGACCTGCTATAGATTAAAATATCATCAAAGTATACTACAACAAACTTCCCTATAAAATGTCTCAAAACATAGTTCATTAAGCGCATAAAAGTAGAAGGAGCATTAGTTAACCCAAATGGCATAACAAGCCACTCATACAAACCAAACTTAGTTTTGAAGGCTGTTTTCCACTCGTCCCCCTCCTTCATTCGGATTTGATGGTAGCCACTCCGTAGGTCTATCTTGCTAAAAGTGGTGGCGCCATGTAGCTCATCAAGCATGTCATCTAGGCGGGGAATAGGGTGGCGGTACTTGATGGTGATGTTGTTGATAGCTCTACAATCAACACACATCCTCCATGCGTTGTCCTTCTTAGGCACTAAAAGCATGGGCACGGCGCACGGACTTAAGCTCTCCCTCACGTAGTCCTTGTCTAGGAGGTCTTGAACTTGCGCTTGGATCTCTTGACTCTCCTTTGGGTTCATTCGGTAGGCTGGTCTATTTGGGAGTGTGGCACTGGGGATAAGGTCAATTTGGTGCTCAATGCCTCTCAAAGCTGGAAGGCCATGTGGTATTTCTTCCGGAAACACATCCTTAAACTCCTCAAGGATGGCTGAGATAGTAGGTGGTAAGCTAGCCTTGGCTTCATCACTCATCAAGGTGAGCTCCTTACACAACATCATCAAGGTGGTGTCTAAGGGTAGGTAGTCATTTTGTAGCTCAAGTTTGGAAGCTAACAAGGCTGTTGTGGGCTGTTTTGTGGCCGTGGACACAAGGATGCTAGGCTGGTGGTTAGAAGGCGTGGCTAGGGAGGGGTCTTGGCTCGACGGCTTGCTCCCCTTCTTAGCTTGTCCTTGCTCTTCCTCACTTGCCTTCTTCTTCTCAAATGCCTCCGCAATCTGCAAGGGAGTCATAGGCTTAAGAGTCACGGTTTTACCATTGAATACAAAAGAATATCTATTTGTAAAACCATCATGCATAACTCTCCTATCATATTGCCAAGGGCGGCCTAACAACACATGACAAGCTTACATAGGCACAACATCACATAAAACCGTATCTTCATAATGGCCTAAAGTAAAAGTGATCTTAGCTTGCCTATTAACCTTTAACTCACCACATTCATTCATCCAATGTAGCTTATATGGCCTAGGGTGATAAAATGTTGGAATTTGCAACTTGGATATACTTTCGGTGCTAGCAATATTGCAACAACTTCCTCCATCAATAATAACATTACAAACCTTTCCTTTAACCGAGCATCTAGTGTGAAACAAGTTTTCTCTTTGGTTATCTTCACAAGGAGCAGGTTGTACACTTAAAGTTCTCCTAGCTATCAAAGAATTATCATGCTCAAGACTTTTATCACAAATCATGGATGTGTTAGCTAGGAATGAGCTAGGATGATCAAATAACACTCTCTTAGCTAATAAACAATCTCCTTGCTCATATTCAATCCCATCATTATCCAAATCATCATGATCATGCATATTAAGCTCAAAATCATCATTATCATGCTCATGCTCAGATTTGGACTCATATTGCCCTAAATGGTTAACTAGCAAAGTTCTTTTGTTAGGACAATCCTTCATCATGTGCCCTCTTCCTTGGCACTTAAAACATACAATATCCCTAGCTCTAGATGAAGGGTTAGAAGTACTCCCTTGAGTGCCTTTTGGTAGTGTAGGCGTGGACTTGGTAGGGGATGCATAAGGAGCGTTGTGTGGACCTCCTTGCTCCGGGACTAACTTCTCCTTACTTGGCACCTCCCGGTTGTAATTCCCTTGTTGGCGACCTCCTTGGCTCCTCCATGAGCTAGGCGCGCCATAGACAGCCTTACCTCCTCGACTTCTTGCCTTCATTTTCCTTTCTACTTTGATTCCTAGGTGGAGCAATTCTGTCATAGAGCTATAGGGAAAAAGATGTATCTCGTTAGAAAAACTTGAATTGAGAATACAAAGATACCTAGCCATTGTAGTCTCTTCGTCCTCTCGCACATTAGCCTTTACCATGGCCATTTGCATGGCATTATAGGTCTCCTCGGCGGTCATGGCTCCTTGCCTCAAGTTCTCCAACCTTTGCCTCAATTCTCTAGTGTAATGTTGAGGCACAAACCGAGCTCTCATCAAGGCCTTCATGTGCGCCTAAGTAACTACCGGTGCTTCCAAAGTTCTCCTCCTTTCCTTCACCAAATCATCCCACCATATCATAGCATAATCAATAAACTCAAGAGCTGCGAAATGTACCTTCTTATGCTCGGGAAAATTATGGCATGACCATATCTGCTCTATCTTGGCCTCCCAAGCCATGTACACGTCCGGGTCACATTTGCCTTCAAAGCTTGGGATCTTCACCTTCACTTTGCCAAAACCATCATACTCCGGATCTCGCTCCCTCCTTGGCTGGCCACCATAGGGCTCACGCCTCTGCTCGTCTTGGCACCGGCCATCATGAGGTCTTTGGGGCTGTTGGTGCTCCCTTCGTCTATTTGGCCTCTATTCCTCGTGATACGGAATTGTCCGTGATTGAGTCGATCTAGGTACAATGATCTCGAATCCGGCTGAATGAGGCGAATCCAGAATTGCGGAATGAAACGTAGGTGATGAATGGCGCAGGAAAGGTGAGAGAAGAACCAAAGAGAATCAACGAAGGAACCAAGGCTGAAGAGCCAAAACCCCGCTCGTGAATGCCCTAGACCGTCTCCAATACAACTTTACACTAGCTCCGGTTGGACTAGCACAAAGAGGGACTCGTGAAGGCTCGAGGCACCAATCCGAAGGCGGTTTGACACAAACAAGCTCAGCCAAGCAACAACAGCAATGCCAACCAAAAACTCTCTTGTTCTTTGATTGATTTTGTGAAAATGATTACAAATGCAATTCTAGCAATGGAAAATAACGTAGCTAATCTGCAGCCTAAAAGAGACTATTTATAGACTCTTTTTATCTAGACAAAATAAAGAAAAGAAAGCTGAAAACATTAGTGGGAAGGTGATAATAAGAGAGCTTCCTCTAATGTAGCTAACAACCTAACAAACAACTAATTCAGCTTAAAAATAGGCTGACTTATTCAAGCAAGTCTTTGGAGTGTGCTGGACGTTTTTAAGAGCAAATTGGGCTATCCGAATGGGCTGAAATGTTCAACAGATCCATGAGTGATTTGGCTGTGTTTTAAGAGCCCAAATGATGATCCGAATGAGCTGACTTGTTACTCTCTTGGGCCTCCTGGAACGTGAGCTTGCTATCCTCTCGGGCTGCATTGGACATGAGCAACAGCCTCCCTTGGGCTGCCTTGGACGTGAGCAGCAGGCTATCCTCGTGGGCTGCTTTGGACGTGATCAACATCTCCTCCCTTTGCTCTTGGGCTGCCTTGGACGTGAGCAGCAGGCTATCCTCGTGGGCTGCTTTGGACGTGATCAACATCTCCTCCCTTTGCTTGCTTGCTCCTGCATTCATCAAAAGATTAACACATGATGTATGGCAATTAAATGGTTCACGCATTGTGCCAAGCAATAGCCCTTCCCTTGACGTAGCTTCTTGGATCTCCTTAGCTCTTGCTCTAGTAATGGGACCTTGATAGCTTCCATGTGATGGTCCTACATCATCCACTCCTTCTTGGAAAGAATTCGACCCCGAATTTTCATCTTGTTCTGAATCTCCTTCATAGGGGCTCAAATCTCCTACATTAAAAGTGGTACTAACTCCATACTCTTCCGGTAAGTCCAACACATAAGCGTTGTCGTTAATCCGGTGTAAGACTTTGAATGGTCCATCATCCCGTGGTGCTAGCTTGGAATGGCGTTTTGTCGGAAACCTCTCTTTCCTTAGATATAGCCAAACTAAGTCGCCGGGCTGGAAAACCATCTTCCGACGTCCTTTGTTATTCCGGGCTGCAGTTTCAATGCCCTTCTTATCAAGTGCAGCCTTGGTCTTAGCATGAAGTTCCTTAATGTAGTCCACCTGTTCCAAAGCATCAAAAGCTACTCGATCCTTTCGAGGAATCGGTAATAAGTCCAAAGGAGTTAAAGGGTTAAATCCATAAACACATTTGAAAGGTGATAACGAAGTGGAAGAATGCATGGTGCAATTATAAGCAAACTCAATATGTAGTAACATGATACGGGATGATCCGTGATTGAGTCGATCTAGGCACAATGATCTCGAATCCGGCTGAATGAAACGAATTCCGAATGCGGAATGAAACGAAGATGGTGAATGGCGCAGGAGGGTGAGAGAAGAACCAAAGAGAGTCAACGAAGGAACCAAGGCTGAAGAGCCAAAACCCCAATCGTGAATGCTCTAGACCCGTCTCCAATACAACTTTACACTAGCTCCGGCTGGACTAGCACAAAGAGGGACTCGTGAAGGCTCGAAGCACCAATTGGGACTAGCACAAAGAGCCAAAACAACAATGCCAACCAAAAACTCTCTTGTTCTTTGATTGATTTTGTGAAATGATTACAAATGTAATTCTAAGCAATTGGGAATAATGTAACTAATCTGCAGCTAAAGAGGCTATATAAATAGACTCTTTTATCTAGACAAAAATAAAGAAAAGAAAGCTGAAAACATTAGTGGGAAGGTGGTAATAAGAGCTTCCTCTAATGTAGCTAACAACCTAACAAACCACTAATCAGCATGGAAATAGGCTGAATTATTCAAACATATCTTTGGGAGTGAGCTGGCCGATTTCTAAGAGCCAAATGGGCTATCCGAATGGGCTGCATTGTTCAACAGATCCATGAGTGATTTGGATGTGTTTAAAGAGCCCAAATGATGATCCGAATAAGCTGAATTGTTACTCTCTTGGGCCTCTTTGAACTTGATCAGCTGACTGCCCTCTTGGGTTGTTTTGGACGTGAGCATCTCCTCCCTTTGCTCTTGGGTTGCCTTCAACGTCTCCTCCCTTTGCTCTTGGGCTGCCTTGGACGTGAGCAGCAGGCTAACCTCGTGGGCTGCCTTGGACGTGATCAACAGCCTCCTCTTGGGCTGCATTGGGCGTGAGCAACAGCCTCCTCTTGGGCTGCATTGGCGTGAGCAACAGCCTCCTCTTGGGCTGCATTGGCGTGAGCAACAGTGTCCTCTCCTGGGCTGCATGGGACGTGAGCAACAGCCTGCATGATCTCCTCGAGCTGCATGGGAAGTGAGCACGTCGGCATGGTCTCCTTGCTTGGTTCGCTTGCTCCTACATTCACCAAAAGATTAACACATGATGTATGGAAGTTAAATGGTTCACGCATTGTGTCAAGCAATAGCACTTCCCTTGACATAACTTCTTGGATCTCCTTAGCTCTTGCTCTAGTAATGGGACCTAAATAGCTTCCATGTGATGGTCCTACATCATCCACTCCTTCTTGGAAAGAATTCGACCCCGAATTTTCATCTTGTTCCGAATCTCCTTCATAGGGGCTCAAATCTCTTACATTAAAAGTGGTGCTAACTCCATACTCTTCCGGTAAGTCCAACACATATGCATTGTCATTAATCCGGTGTAAGACTTTGAATGGTCCATCTCCTCGTGGTGCTAGCTTGGAATGGCGTTTTGTTGGAAACCGCTCTTTCCTTAGATGTAGCCAAACTAAGTCGCCGGGCTGGAAAACCATTTTCCGACGTCCTTTGTTATTCCGAGATGCAGTTTCAACGCCTTTCTTGTCAAGTGCAGCCTTGATCTTAGCATGAAGTTCCTTAATGTAGTCCACCTGTTCCAAAGCATCAAAAGCTACTCGATCCTTTCGAGGAATCGGTAATAAGTCCAAAAGAGTTAAAGGGTTAAATCCATAAACACATTTGAAAGGTGATAACGAAGTGGAAGAATGCATGGTGCGATTATAAGCAAACTCAATATGTGGTAACATGTCTTCCCATTCTTTTAAGTTATCTTTCAACATGGTTCTAAGGAGGGTCGTTAGGATCCTATTGGTGACTTCCGTTTGCCCATCTTTTTGGGGATGACTAGAGGTCGAAAATAGTAATCTAGTGCCCATTTTTCCCCAAAGTGTCTTTCAAAAGAAACTCAAAAACTTGACATCCCTATCACTAACAATAGTTTTAGGTATTCCATGCAATCTCACTATTTCCTTAAAGAAAAGATTAGCAACATTATATGCATCTTCAGTTTTATGACATGGAATAAAATGTGCCATTTTAGAGAATCTATCTACTACCACAAAAATGGAATCTCTTCCTTTCTTAGTCCTAGGTAGTCCAACAATGAAGTCCATACTTATGTCCTCCCAAGGGTCATTAGGCGTCGGTAAGGGTGTATACAGCCCGTGGGGTTGTACCCTAGCTTTGGCCTTAAGACATTTAATGCACCTTTTCAGCATGTGTTCTACATCCCTTAACATATGAGGCCAATAAAAGTGAGTTTGCAACATGTGATAAGTTTTGTCCCTCCCAAAATGCCCCATTGGACCTCCTTTATTGGCTTCTTCCACCAATAAGATCCTAAGGGAACATCTAGGTATGCAAATATTATTCACTTTAAACAAGAAACCTTCAAACACAAAGTACTTATCATAAGGGCCTTGAGTAGTGCATCTATGAAATATCTTCCCAAATTCAGCATCATCCACATATAATTCTTTAATGTAAGTAAAACCTAACATCCTAGAATCCAAAGTGGTGATTAAGGTGTATCTCCTAGACAATGCATCCGCTACGACATTATCCTTTCCTTTCTTATACTTGATAATGTAAGGAAAGGTTTCTATGAACTCCATCCACCTACCATGCCGTCTATCTAGCTTATCTTGGCTCCTAAAGTGTCTAAGTGAATTATGATCGGTTTTCAAAACAAACTCTTGAGGCCAAAGGTAATGTTGCCATGTTTTCAGTACTCTAAACAAGGCACACAATTCTTTGTCATAAGTGGAATAGTTTAAGCATGCACCCTTCAATTTTTCACTAAAGAAAGCTAGAGGCTTACCTTCTTGCATAAGGACACCGCCAATACCAATGCCGGATGCGTCGCATTCAACCTCAAAGGGTTTGGTGAAGTCCGGTAGAGCTAGTAGTGGTGCGTGGGTGAGGCGTCTCTTGAGCTCTTCAAAGGCTCTTTGCTGCGGTTCATTCCACTCAAAAGGAACCTTCTTTTTGGTCAAAGCCGTGAGTGGTGCTGCAATGGTGCTAAAATCTCTCACAAACCTTCTATAGAATGTAGCTAAGCCATGGAAGCTCCTCACGTCACCAACTGACCTAGGAATCGGCCAATCATTGATTGCCTTAACCTTGTCCTCATCCACTTGCAAACCATTGGTACTTACTACAAAACCAAGAAAAATCACTCGGATAGTATAGAAATCACACTTTGAATATTAGCATACAAGTATTCTATACGCAATGTAGCAAGCACATCTCTCAAATGATTTTCATGCTCCTCTAAAGTCTTACTATAGATAAGAATGTCATCAAAGTAGACTACAACAAATAAACCAATATAAGGTCTCAAAATATGATTCATTAATCTCATGAAAGTACTAGGAGCGTTAGTTAAGCCAAAAGGCATTACTAGCAACTCATAGAGACCAAATTTTGTTTTAAAAGCCGTTTTCCATTCATCCCCTTCCCTCATTCTAATTTGATGGTAGCCACTCCTAAGGTCAATCTTAGTGAAAATTATAGCTCCATGTAACTCATCAAGCATATCATCTAAACGGGGAATCGGGTGTCTATACTTGATAGTAATGTTATTGATTGCTCTACAATCAATACACATTCTCCAAGAATTATCCTTCTTGGGTACTAGCAGAACGGGAATGGCACAAGGACTAAGGCTTTTCCGAACATACCCCTTATCTAGCAAGGCTTGAACATGGTTCTGAATTTCCTGGGCTTCCGTAGGGTTCATCCTATAGGCGGGCCTATTGGGAAGAGTGGCTCCGGGTATTAAATCTATTTGGTGTTCAATGCCCCTAATGGGCGGCAAGCCGGCTGGAATCTCATCAGGAAAAACGTCTCAAAATTCGTCTAACAGCCCCTGAATAGATCTAGGAAGTGGCTTCGTAGAGTCATGAGGCACATTCACTAGAGATTTACACAAACTCATCATTAGCACATCAATAGAAGCATAGTTAGTGACATATTCATTCCTAGACTCAAGATAGCTACTTGTTGGTTGTACTAACAATGTTTGATGGGTTTTGTTCTCTTTACTCTTAGGCCGTGTGATCTTAGGCTTTGGAGGGGTTCCTTGCTCTACCCTCTTGTTCTCATAGTACTCGGCTGTTTGTAAAGGTGTCATAGGTTTAAGTGTTAAAGTTTTACCCTTATACTCAAGCTATACTTGTTATAAAACCCATCATGGACAACTTTCCTATCATATTGCCATGGACGACCAAGCAACAAGTGACAAGCATTCATAGGCACAACATCACATGTAATAACATCCTCATATGATCCTAATGTTATATTGACCTTAGTTTGCTTATTGACCTTAAGTTCTCCACACTCATTCATCCAATGTAGTTTATATGGCCTAGGGTGATAAAATGTAAGAAGTTGTAATTTGTTTACCATTTCAGTGCTAGCTATGTTGCAACAACTTCCTCCATCAATTACCACATTACACACTTTTCCTTTAATGCTACACCTAGTGTGAAATAGGTTTTCATGTTGGTTATCCTCACAAGGTGCTAGTTGGACATGCAAAGTTCTCCTAGCTATCAAAGATTCACCTTGTTCATACTCAATGCAATCATCATTCTCATTTTGTTCATTGTCATCATTTAAGGCATTTTCATCATCTAATTCCACATCATCCTCACTCTCATACTCTCCTAGATGATTTATGATCAAAGTGCGTCTATTAGGACATTCTCTACTCATGTGACCTCTACCTTGGCATTTAAAACACACAATGTCCCTAGTTCTAGAGTTAGAGATAGGAGTACTTCCTCGATGATCACTTGAAGGCTCATTCAAGGATCGTGGTGTAGTGGACGGTGTAGAAGACCTTCTTTGCCCTTCTTGGCCCATAGGTGCCGATTTCCTCTCCTCCTTCCGGCCGCCTTGCTCCTTGCTGTGGTTAGACAGCCGGCTGTTTTGTGCTTTCCAAGCATTGGGCGTCCCGGGAGGTGGCTTTATTCCCGGTTTCGCACCTTAGTCTTCCTTTCCACCTTGATGGCCAAGTGTAGTAATTGATCCATGGTGCTGTATGAATACATATCAACCTCATTAGCCAAATTAGAATTCAGAATACGAAGGTACCTTGCCATAGTATTTTCTTCATCCTCTAGAACGTTGGCCTTCACCATAGCAACTTGCATATTCGTATAGGCTTCCACAGCGCTAAGTGAGCCTTGTCTCAAATTTTCCAGCCGTTGTCGAAGCTCTCGGGTATAGTGAGGTGGAACGAACCTAGCCCTCATTAGTGCCTTCATATGCTCCGATGTGCTGATTTGAGGATCCAAGGTTCGAACTCTTTCTTTGACTACGTGATCCCACCATACCAAAGCATAGCCTTGGAACTCGAGAGCGGCTAGTTGAACTTTCCTTGGCTCGCTGAAGTTGTGACACAACCAAATCTGCTCAACTTTAGTTTCCCACTCCGTGTAGACGTCGGGATCACACTTTCCTTCAAAGACGAGAATTTTGATTTTGACCTTTCCGAGTCCGTCTTGCTCTTGATAGGGCCGAAGGTTATGTTGTCCTTGCCTTGGCTGCTGGAATGGCCGATTGTAGCCCTCCCACGTGTGGTCCTCAGCTTCATTCCGTCGCTGAAAGTCATCAACAAATGGTGGCATGTTAGAAGCATTAGGAAGGACGTTGGACTGTACATTACCTTGATCCGGAGGATCCGGCTCTCTAGTAACGCGTGAAGGACCGCCAAACTCATAGTTGGTTCTCAAAGGTGGTGTTCCGGCTGGTGGTGTTTGTGCTTCCATAGTCTCCACTCGTTTGGATAGGTTAGCTACGGAATCGGACAATTGTTTCAATAGACTGATCATCTCAGGCGTGACGGTCTCGCTACTCGACTTGTTGGGACTTAGGGACCTGGACATGCTCAAGTAACAAACAAAGAACCGGTTAGGTTAGAAAAGCAAAGATCTCACTTGTGTATCGCTCACACTCTCGTTGGTATTGCCTAGCTGGTGGCTCGAGTTGTAAGGATCCAACACCTTAAGATCGCGATTTCTGAACCTTCTTAGCAACCGTTTGGAACTAGAACTGCTGAAACCAATGTTAGTGTCGGAGATGAATCAAGACACCCCTAATTAGAGTATTGACCGTCGGGTTGGTGTAGGTACGGTGAATGTGTTTAGAATGACATTTTGAGATGATTGAAAGAGTTTACTTGTGCTTGATTAATAAAAATAAAGGGCCAGCCGTTTTTTTTTTGTAGTGTTTTTTTTTTTTGAAAGATATCTTAGACTTTGTCAAAGATTTGTAGGAGAGAAGGTAACCGAAATTGATTGCAGCGAGAATTGTAGGAGAGCAGGTTACCGAATTGTGTATGCAGCGTTTGAGCTCTTTTTTGTTTTGTTTTCGTTTTGTGTTTGCCTCTCCTCAAGATGTTGTCCGGCACTAACAACCCTTGGTTTTTGATTTGAACACTTCAAGCACAAGTTAAACCTCAATTGGATAAGCAATAGGTTAACAAAGAAGAAAGGAGTGATCAATTGTACCAACTGAGCTCCGATACCAACTGATACGGGATGATCCGTGATTGTTTCGATCTAGGCACAATGATCTCGAATCCGGCTGAATGAAACGAATACAGAATGCGGAATGAAACGAAGATGGTGAATGGCGCAGGAGGGTGATAGAAGAACCAAAGAGAGTCAACGAAGGAACCAAGGCTGAAGAGCCAAAACCCCAATTGTGAATGCTCTAGACCCGTCTCCAATACAACTTTACACTAGCTCCGGCTGGACTAGCACAAAGAGGGACTCGTGAAGGCTCGAAGCACCAATCCGAAGGCGGTTGACACAAACAAGCTCAGCCAAGCAACAACAACAATGCCAACCAAAAACTCTCTTGTTCTTTGATTGATTTTGTGAAATGATTACAAATGTAATTCTAAGCAATTAGGAATAACGTAACTAATCTGCAGCTAAAGAGGCTATATAAATAGACTCTTTTATCTAGACAAAAATAAAGAAAAGAAAGCTGAAAACATTAGTGGGAAGGTGGTAATAAGAGAGCTTCCTCTAATGTAGCTAACAACCTAACAAACCACTAATCAGCATGGAAATAGGCTGAATTATTCAAACATATCTTTGGGAGTGAGCTGGCCGATTTCTAAGAGCCAAATGGGCTATCCGAATGGGCTGCATTGTTCAACAGATCCATGAGTGATTTGGATGTGTTTAAAGAGCCCAAATGATGATCCGAATAAGCTGAATTGTTACTCTCTTGGGCCTCTTTAAACTTGATCAGCTGGCTGCCCTCTTGGGCTGTTTTGGACGTGAGCATCTCCTCCCTTTGCTCTTGGGCTGCCTTGGACGTCTCCTCCCTTTGCTCTTGGGCTGCCTTGGACGTGAGCAGCAGGCTAACCTCGTGGGCTGCCTTGGACGTGATCAACAGCCTCCTCTTGGGCTGCATTGGGCGTGAGCAACAACCTCCTCTTGGGCTGCATTAGCGTGAGCAACAGCCTCCTCTTGGGCTGCATTGGCGTGAGCAACAGTCTCCTCTCCTGGGCTGCATGGGGCGTGAGCAACAACCTGCATGGTCTCCTCGAGCTGCATGGGAAGTGAGCACGTCGGCATGGTCTCCTTGCTTGGTTCACCAAAAGATTAACACATGATGTATGGAAGTTAAATGGTTCACGCACTATGTCAAGCAATAGCACTTCCCTTGACATAACTTCTTGGATCTCCTTAGCTCTTGCTCTAGTAATGGGACCTAAATAGCTTCCATGTGATGGTCCTACATCATAACATGTCTTCCCATTCTTTTAAGTTATCTTTCAACATGGTTCTAAGAGGGTCGTTAGGGTCCTATTAGTGACTTCCGTTTGCCCATTTGTTTGGGGATGACTAGAGGTCGAAAGTAGTAATCTAGTACCCATTTTTCCCTAAAGTGTCTTCCAAAAGAAACTCAAAAACTTGACATCCCTATCACTAACAATAGTTTTAAGTATTCCATGCAATATCACTATTTCCTTAAAGAAAAGATTAGCAACATTATATACATCATCAGTTTTATGACATGGAATAAAATGTGCCATTTTAGAGAATCTATCTACTACCACAAAAATGGAATCTCTTCCTTTCTTAGTTCTAGGTAGTCCAACAATGAAATCCATACTTATGTCCTCCCAAGGGCCATTAGGCGTCGGTAAGGGTGTATACAGCCCGTGGGGTTGTACCCTAGCTTTGACCTTAAGACATTCAATGCACCTTTTCAGCATGTGTTCTACATCCCTTGACATATGAGGCCAATAAAAGTGAGTTTGCAACATGTGATAAGTTTTGTCCCTCCCAAAATGCCCCATTAAACCTCCTTTATGGGCTTCTTCCACTAATAAGATCCTAAGGGAACATCTAGGTATGCAAATCTTATCCACTTTAAACAAGAAACCTTCAAACACAAAATACTTATCATAAGGGCCTTGAGTAGTGCATCTATGAAATATCTTCTCAAATTCAGCATCATCCACATATAATTCTTTAATGTAAGTAAAACCTAACATCCTAGAATCCAAGGTGGTGATTAAGGTGTATCTCCTAGACAATGCATCCGCTACGACATTATCCTTTCCTTTCTTATACTTGATAATGTAAGGAAAGGTTTCGATGAACTCCATCCACCTACCATGCCGTCTATCTAGCTTATCTTGGCTCCTAAAGTGTCTAAGTGAATCATGATCGGTTTTCAAAACAAACTCTTGAGGCCAAAGGTAATGTTGCCATGTTTTGAGTACTCTAAACAAGGCATACAATTCTTTGTCATAAGTGGAATAGTTTAAGCATGCACCCTTCAATATTTCACTAAAGAAAGCTAGAGGCTTACCTTCTTGCATAAGGACGCCGCCAATACCAATGCCGGATGCGTCGCATTCAACCTCAAAGGGTTTGGTGAAGTCCGGTAGAGCTAGTAGTGGTGCGTGGGTGAGGCGTCTCTTGAGCTCTTCAAAGGCTCTTTGTTGCGGTTCATTCCACTCAAAAGGAACCTTCTTTTTGGTCAAAGCCGTGAGTGGTGCTGCAATGGTGCTACAATCTCTCACAAACCTTCTATAGAATGTAGCTAAGCCATGGAAGCTCCTCACGTCACCAACTGACCTAGGAATCGGCCAATCATTGATTGCCTTAACCTTGTCCTCATCCACTTGCAAACCATTGGCACTTACTACAAAACCAAGAAAAATCACTCGATAGTATAGAAATCACATTTTTGAATATTAGCATACAAGTATTCTATACGAAATGTAGCAAGCACATCTCTCAAATGATTTTCATGCTCCTTTAAACTCTTACTATAGATAAGAATGTCATCAAAGTAGACTACAACAAATAAACCAATATAAGGTCTCAAAATATAATTCATTAATCTCATGAAAGTACTAGGAGCGTTAGTTAAGCCAAAAGGCATTACTAGCCACTCATAGAGTCCAAATTTGGTTTTAAAAGCTGTTTTCCATTCATCCCCTTCCCTCATTCTAATTTGATGGTAGCCACTCCTAAGGTCAATCTTAGTGAAAATTGTAGCTCCATGTAACTCATCAAGCATGTTATCTAAACGGGGAATCGGGTGTCTATACTTGATAGTAATGTTATTGATTGCTCTACAATCAATACACATTCTCCAAGTATTATCCTTCTTGGGTACTAGCAGGACGGGAACGGCACAAGGACTAAGGCTTTCCCGCACATACCCCTTATTTAGCAAGGCTTGAACTTGGTTTTGAATTTCCTGGGCTTCCGTAGGGTTCATCCTATAGGCGGGCCTATTGGGAAGAGTGGCTCCGGGTATTAAATCTATTTGGTGTTCAATGCGCCTAATGGGCGGCAAGCCGGCTGGAATCTCCTCAAGAAAAACGTCCGTAAACTCATCTAACAGCCCCTGAATAGAACTAGGAAGTGGAATCGTAGAGTCATGAGGCACATTCACTAGAGATTTACACAAACTCATCATTAGCACATCAATAGAAGCATAGTTAGTGACATATTCATTCCTAGACTCAAGATAGCTACTTGTTGGTTGTACTAACAATGTTTGATGGGTTTTGTTCTCTTTACTCTTAGGCCATGTGATCTTAGGCTTTGGAGGAGTTCCTTGCTCTACCCTCTTGTTCTCATAGTACTCGGCTATTTGTAAAGGTGTCATAGGTTTAAGTGTTAAAGTTTTACCTTTATACTCAAAGCTATATTTGTTAGAAAACCCATCATGGACAACTTTCCTATCATATTGCCATGGACGACCAAGCAACAAGTGACAAGCATTCATAGGCACAACATCACATGTAATAACATCCTCATATGATCCTAATGTTATATTGACCTTAGTTTGCTTATTGACCTTAAGTTCTCCAAACTCATTCATCCAATGTAGTTTATATGGCCTAGGGTGATAAAATGTAAGAAGTTATAATTTATTTACCATTTCAGTGCTAGCTATGTTGCAACAACTTCCTCCATCAATTATCACATTACACACTTTTCCTTTAATACTACACCTAGTATGAAACAGATTTTCACGTTGGTTATCCTCACAAGGTGCTAGTTGGACATGCAAAGTTCTCCTAGCTATCAAAGATTCACCTTGTTCATACTCAATGCAATCATCATTCTCATTTTGTTCATTGTCATCATTTAAGGCATTTTCATCATCTAATTTCACATCATCCTTACTCTCATATTCTCCTAGAGGATTTATGATCAAAGTGCGTCTATTAGGACATTCTCTACTCATGTGACCTCTACCTTGGCATTTAAAACACACAATGTCCCTAGTTCTAGAGTTAGAGATAGGAGTACTCCCTCGATGATCACTTGAAGGCTCATTCAAGGATCGTGGTGTAGTGGACGGTGTAGAAGACCTTCTTTGCCCTTCTTGGCCCATAGGTGCCGACTTCCTCTCTTCCTTCCGGCCTCCTTGCTCCTTGCTGTGGTTAGGCAGCAACCGGCTCCCTTGTGCTTTCCAAGCGTTGGGCGTTCCATGGGGTGGTTTGTATTCCCGGTTTCACACCTTAGTCTTCCTTTCCACCTTGATGGCCAAGTGTAGTAATTGCTCCATGGTGCTGTATGGATACATATCAACCTCATTAGCCAAATTAGAATTCAGAATACGAAGGTACCTTGCCATAGTGTTTTCTTCATCTTCTAGAACGTTGGCCTTCACCATAGCAACTTGCATATTCGTATAAGCTTCCTCAGCGCTAAGAGAGCCTTGTCTCAAATTTTCCAGCCGTTGTCGAAGCTCTCGGGTATAGTGAGGTGGAACGAACCTAGCCCTCATTAGTGCCTTCATATGCTCCCATGTGGTGATTTGAGGATCCAATGTTCGAACTCTTTCTTTGACTACGTGATCCCACCATACCAAAGTATAGCCTTGGAACTCGAGAGCGGCTAGCTGAACCTTCCTAGGCTCGCTAAAGTTGTGACACAACCAGATTTGCTCAACTTTAGTTTCCCACTCCGTGTAGACGTCGGGATCACACTTTCCTTCAAAGACGGGAATTTTGATTTTGACTTTTCCGAGTCCGTCTTGCTCCTGATAGGGCCGAAAGTTATCTCGTCCTTGCCTTGGCTGCTGGAATGGCCGATTGTAACCCTCCCACGTGTGGTCCTCAAAATGAGCTTCATTCCGTCGCTGAAAGTTATCAACAAAGGGTGGCATGTTACAAGCATTAGGGGGTTCGTTGGAATGTAAATTACCTTGATCCGGATGATCCGGCTCTCTAGTAACACGTGAAGGACCGCCAAACTCATAGTTGGTTGTCAAAGGTGGTGTCCCGGCTGGTGGTGTTCGTGCTTCCATAGACTCCACTCGTTTGGATAGGTTAGCTACGGAATTGGACAATTATTTCAATAGACTGATCATCTCAGGCGTGACGGTCTCGCTACTCGACTTGTTGGGACTTAGGGACCTGGACATGCTCAAGTAACAAACAAAGAACCGGTTAGGTTAGAAAAGCAAAGATCTCACTTGTGTATCGCTCACACTCTCGTTGGTATTGCCTAGCTGGTGGCTCGAGTTGTAAGGATCCAACACCTTAAGATCGCGATTTCCGAACCTTCTTAGCAACCCTTTGGAACTAGAACTGCTGAAACTGAATGTTAGTGTCGGAGATGGATCAAGACACCCCTAATTGGAGTATTGACCGTTGGGTTGGTGTAGGTACGGTGAATGTGTTTAGAATGACGTTTTGAGTTGTTTGAAAGAGTTTACTTGTGCTTGATTAATAAAAATGCCAGTCGTTTTGTATAGTCTTTTTTTTTTTTGAAAGATCTCTTAGACTTTGTCAAAGATTTGAGGGAGAGAAGGTAACCGAAACTGATTGCAGCGAGAATTGTAGGAGAGTAGGTTACCGAATTGTGTATGCAGCGTTTGAGCTCTCTTTTTGTTTTGTTTTCATTTTGTGTTTACCTCTCCTCAAGATGTTGTCCGGCTTTTGAATTTGAACACTTCAAGCACAAGTTAAACCTCAATTGGATAAGCAATAGGTTAACAAAGAAGAAAGGAGTGATCAATTGTACCAACTGAGCTCCGATACCAACTGATACGGAATGATCCGTGATTGTTTCGATCTAGGCACAATGATCTCGAATCCGGCTGAATGAAACGAATACAGAATGCGGAATGAAACGAAGATGGTGAATGGCGCAGGAGGGTGATAGAAGAACCAAAGAGAGTCAACGAAGGAACCAAGGCTGAAGAGCCAAAACCCCAATTGTGAATGCTCTAGACCCGTCTCCAATACAACTTTACACTAGCTCTGGCTGGACTAGCACAAAGAGGGACTCGTGAAGGCTCGAAGCACCAATCCGAAGGCGGTTGACACAAACAAGCTCAGCCAAGCAACAACAGCAATGCCAACCAAAAACTCTCTTGTTCTTTGATTGATTTTGTGAAATTATTACAAATGTAATTCTAAGCAATTAGGAATAACGTAACTAATCTGCAGCTAAAGAGGCTATATAAATAGACTCTTTTATCTAGACAAAAATAAAGAAAAGAAAGCTGAAAACATTAGTGGGAAGGTGGTAATAAGAGAGCTTCCTCTAATGTAGCTAACAACCTAACAAACCACTAATCAGCATGGAAATAGGCTGAATTATTCAAACATATCTTTGGGAGTGAGCTGGCCGATTTCTAAGAGCCAAATGGGCTATCCGAATGTGCTGCATTGTTCAACAGATCCATGAGTGATTTGGATGTGTTTAAAGAGCCCAAATGATGATCCGAATAAGCTGAATTGTTACTCTCTTGGGCCTCTTTAAACTTGATCAACTGGCTGCCCTCTTGGGCTGTTTTGGACGTGAGCATCTCCTCCCTTTGCTCTTGGGCTGCCTTGGACGTCTCCTCCCTTTGCTCTTGGGCTGCCTTGGACGTGAGCAGCAGGCTAACCTCGTGGGCTGCCTTGGACGTGATCAACAGCCTCCTCTTGGGCTGCATTGGGCGTGAGCAACAACCTCCTCTTGGGCTGCATTAGCGTGAGCAACAGCCTCCTCTTGGGCTGCATTGGCGTGAGCAACAGTCTCCTCTCCTGGGCTGCATGGGGCGTGAGCAACAGCCTGCATGGTCTCCTCGAGCTGCATGGGAAGTGAGCACGTCGGCATGGTCTCCTTGCTTGGTTCGCTTGCTCCTACATTCACCAAAAGATTAACACATGATGTATGGAAGTTAAATGGTTCACGCACTATGTCAAGCAATAGCACTTCCCTTGACATAACTTCTTGGATCTCCTTAGCTCTTGCTCTAGTAATGGGACCTAAATAGCTTCCATGTGATGGTCCTACATCATAACATGTCTTCCCATTCTTTTAAGTTATCTTTCAACATGGTTCTAAGAGGGTCGTTAGGGTCCTATTAGTGACTTCTGTTTGCCCATCTGTTTGGGGATGACTAGAGGTCGAGAATAGTAATCTAGTACCCATTTTTCCCCAAAGTGTCTTCCAAAAGAAACTCAAAAACTTGACATCCCTATCACTAACAATAGTTTTAGGTATTCTATGCAATATCACTATTTCCTTAAAGAAAAGATTAGCAACATTATATGCATCATTAGTTTTATGACATGGAATAAAATGTGCCATTTTAGAGAATCTATCTACTACCACAAAAATGGAATCTCTTCCTTTCTTAGTCCTAGGTAGTCCAACAATGAAATCCATACTTATGTCCTCCCAAGGGCCATTAGGCGTCGGTAAGGGTGTATACAGCCCGTGGGGTTGTACCCTAGCTTTGGCCTTAAGACATTCAATGCACCTTTTCAGCATGTGTTCTACATCCCTTAACATATGAGGCCAATAAAAGTGAGTTTGCAACATGTGATAAGTTTTGTCCCTCCCAAAATGCCCCATTAAACCTCCTTTATGGGCTTCTTCCACTAATAAGATCCTAAGGGAACATCTAGGTATGCAAATTTTATCCACTTTAAACAAGAAACCTTCAAACACAAAATACTTATCATAAGGGCCTTGAGTAGTGCATCTATGAAATATCTTCCGAAATTCAGCATCATCCACATATAATTCTTTAATGTAAGTAAAACCTAACATCCTAGAATCCAAGGTGGTGATTAAGGTGTATCTCCTAGACAATGCATCCGCTACGACATTATCCTTTCCTTTCTTATACTTGATAATGTAAGGAAAGGTTTCGATGAACTCCATCCACCTACCATGCCGTCTATCTAGCTTATCTTGGCTCCTAAAGTGTCTAAGTGAATCATGATCGGTTTTCAAAACAAACTCTTGAGGCCAAAGGTAATGTTGCCATGTTTTGAGTACTCTAAACAAGGCATACAATTCTTTGTCATAAGTGGAATAGTTTAAGCATGCACCCTTCAATATTTCACTAAAGAAAGCTAGAGGCTTACCTTCTTGCATAAGGACGCCGCCAATACCAATGTCGGATGCGTCGCATTCAACCTCAAAGGGTTTGGTGAAGTCCGGTAGAGCTAGTAGTGGTGCGTGGGTGAGGCGTCTCTTGAGCTCTTCAAAGGCTCTTTGTTGCGGTTCATTCCACTCAAAAGGAACCTTCTTTTTGGTCAAAGCCGTGAGTGGTGCTGCAATGGTGCTACAATCTCTCATAAACCTTCTATAGAATGTAGCTAAGCCATGGAAGCTCCTCACGTCACCAACTGACCTAGGAATCGGCCAATCATTGATTGCCTTAACCTTGTCCTCATCCACTTGCAAACCATTGGCACTTACTACAAAACCAAGAAAAATCACTCGGTTAGTATAGAAATCACATTTTTGAATATTAGCATACAAGTATTCTATACGAAATGTAGCAAGCACATCTCTCAAATGATTTTCATGCTCCTTTAAACTCTTACTATAGATAAGAATGCCATCAAAGTAGACTACAACAAATAAACCAATATAAGGTCTCAAAATATGATTCATTAATCTCATGAAAGTACTAGGAGCGTTAGTTAAGCCAAAAGGCATTACTAGCCACTCATAGTGTCCAAATTTGGTTTTAAAAGTTGTTTTCCATTCATCCCCTTCCCTCATTCTAATTTGATGGTAGCCACTCCAAAGGTCAATCTTAGTGAAAATTGTAGCTCCATGTAACTCATCAAGCATGTCATCTAAACGGGGAATCGGGTGTCTATACTTGATAGTAATGTTATTGATTGCTCTACAATCAATACACATTCTCCAAGTATTATCCTTCTTGGGTACTAGCAGGACGGGAACGGCACAAGGACTAAGGCTTTCCCGCACATACCCCTTATTTAGCAAGGCTTGAACTTGGTTCTGAATTTCCTGGGCTTCCGTAGGGTTCATCCTATAGGCGGGCCTATTGGGAAGAGTGGCTCCGGGTATTAAATCTATTTGGTGTTCAATGCGCCTAATGGGCGGCAACCGGCTGGAATCTCCTCAAGAAAAACGTCCGTAAACTCATCTAACAGCCCCTGAATAGAACTAGGAAGTGGAATCGTAGAGTCATGAGGCACATTCACTAGAGATTTACACAAACTCATCATTAGCACATCAATAGAAGCATAGTTAGTGACATATTCATTCCTAGACTCAAGATAGCTACTTGTTGGTTGTACTAACAATGTTTGATGGGTTTTGTTCTCTTTACTCTTAGGCCATGTGATCTTAGGCTTTGGAGGGGTTCCTTGCTCTACCCTCTTGTTCTCATAGTACTCGGCTATTTGTAAAGGTGTCATAGGTTTAAGTGTTAAAGTTTTACCTTTATACTCAAAGCTATATTTGTTAGAAAACCCATCATGGACAACTTTCCTATCATATTGTCATGGACGACCAAGCAACAAGTGACAAGCATTCATAGGCACAACATCACATGTAATAACATCCTCATATGATCCTAATGTTATATTGATCTTAGTTTGCTTATTGACCTTAAGTTCTCCACACTCATTCATCCAATGTAGTTTATATGGCCTAGGGTGATAAAATGTAAGAAATTGTAATTTATTTACCATTTCAGTGCTAGCTATGTTGCAACAACTTCCTCCATCAATTATCGCATTACACACTTTTCCTTTAATACTACACCTAGTATGAAACAGATTTTCACGTTGGTTATCCTCACAAGGTGCTAGTTGGACATGCAAAGTTCTCCTAGCTATCAAAGATTCACCTTGTTCATACTCAATGCAATCATCATTCTCATTTTGTTCATTGTCATCATTTAAGGCATTTTCATCATCTAATTCCACATCATCCTTACTCTCATATTCTCCTAGATGATTTATGATCAAAGTGCGTCTATTAGGACATTCTCTACTCATTTGACCTCTACCTTGGCATTTAAAATACACAATGTCCCTAGTTCTAGAGTTAGAGATAGGAGTACTCCCTCGATGATCACTTGAAGGCTCATTCAAGGATCGTGGTGTAGTGGACGGTGTAGAAGACCTTCTTTGCCCTTCTTGGCCCATAGGTGCCGACTTCCTCTCTTCCTTCCGGCCTCCTTGCTCCTTGCTGTGGTTAGGCAGCAACCGGCTCCCTTGTGCTTTCCAAGCGTTGGGCGTTCCATGGGGTGGTTTGTATTCCCGGTTTCATACCTTAGTCTTCCTTTCCACCTTGATGGCCAAGTGTAGTAATTGCTCCATGGTGCTGTATGGATACATATCAACCTCGTTAGCCAAATAGAATTCAGAATACGAAGGTACCTTGCCATAGTGTTTTCTTCATCTTCTAGTACGTTGGCCTTCACCATAGCAACTTGCATATTCGTATAAGCTTCATCAGCGCTAAGAGAGCCTTGTCTCAAATTTTCCAGCCGTCGTCGAAGCTCTCGGGAGGAATTCAATATCCCGTTCTGGCTAGTCAAAGAATTCCTGGCTTTGTTGCTTGCTTAACAGCTGTTCCAACTCCCTATCTGACAATCTCTGATATCAGTCAGGGCTGTGAACAATCCATCTCTGCCACTATCGGAAGTGATGTTCTTTCTGCCCCATTTCTCTTTGTTCGAATGTCTGATAGCTATAGCTCCTGGCACAAGACAGGCTTTGAAAAAGGCAAATTGTAACATAGCGTAATAGCCTTCGTTCAATTCCATCGAACCTCTTAGCCCTATAGTCTTTCTCCCTTCGCTGACTCTTTATCTTCTCAATGACTTTGAATTCTGCTTTCCGGCGAACTGAGAAATTCTTTGATTCGTTCGAGCGACGGAGGGCAGAGTGAGGTGGAACGAACCTAGCCCTCATTAGTGCTTTCATATGCTCCCATGTGGTGATTTGAGGATCCAATGTTCGAACTCTTTCTTTGACTACGTGATCCCACCATACCAAAGTATAGCCTTGGAACTCGAGAGCGGCTAGCTGAACCTTCCTAGGCTCGCTAAAGTTGTGACACAACCAGATTTGCTCAACTTTAGTTTCCCACTCCGTGTGGACGTCGGGATCACACTTTCCTTCAAAGACGGGAATTTTGATTTTGACTTTTCCGAGTCCGTCTTGCTCCTGATAGGGCCGAAAGTTATCTCGTCCTTGCCTTGGCTGCTGGAATGGCCGATTGTAACCCTCCCACGTGTGGTCCTCAAAATGAGCTTCATTCCGTCGCTGAAAGTTATCAACAAAGGGTGGCATGTTAGAAGCATTAGGGGGTTCGTTGGAATGTAAATTACCTTGATCCGGATGATCCGGCTCTCTAGTAACACGTGAAGGACCGCCAAACTCATAGTTGGTTGTCAAAGGTGGTGTCCCGGCTGGTGGTGTTCGTGCTTCCATAGACTCCACTCGTTTGGATAGGTTAGCTACGGAATCGGACAATTGTTTCAATAGACTGATCATCTCAGGCGTGACGGTCTCGCTACTCGACTTGTTGGGACTTAGGGACCTGGACATGCTCAAGTAACAAACAAAGAACCGGTTAGGTTAGAAAAGCAAAGATCTCACTTGTGTATCGCTCACACTCTCGTTGGTATTGCCTAGCTGGTGGCTCGAGTTGTAAGGATCCAACACCTTAAGATCGCGATTTCCGAACCTTCTTAGCAACCCTTTGGAACTAGAACTGCTGAAACTGAATGTTAGTGTCGGAGATGGATCAAGACACCCCTAATTGGAGTATTGACCGTTGGGTTGGTGTAGGTACGGTGAATGTGTTTAGAATGACGTTTTGAGTTGTTTGAAAGAGTTTACTTGTGCTTGATTAATAAAAATGCCAGTCGTTTTGTATAGTCTTTTTTTTTTTTGATAGATCTCTTAGACTTTGTCAAAGATTTGAGGGAGAGAAGGTAACCGAAACTGATTGCAGCGAGAATTGTAGGAGAGTAGGTTACCGAATTGTGTATGCAGCGTTTGAGCTCTCTTTTTGTTTTGTTTTCGTTTTGTGTTTACCTCTCCTCAAGATGTTGTCCGGCTTTTGAATTTGCACACTTCAAGCACAAGTTAAATCTCAATTGGATAAGCAATAGGTTAACAAAGAAGAAAGGAGTGATCAATTGTACCAACTGAGCTCTAATACCAACTGATACGGAATTGTCCGTGATTGAGTCGATCTAGGTACAATGATCTCGAATCCGGCTGAATGAGGCGAATCTAGAATTGCGGAATGAAACGTAGGTGATGAATGGCGCAGGAAAGGTGAGAGAAGAACCAAAGAGAATCAACGAAGGAACCAAGGCTGAAGAGCCAAAACCCCGCTTGTGAATGCCCTAGACCCGTCTCCAATACAACTTTACACTAGCTCCGGCTGGACTAGCACAAAGAGGGACTCGCGAAGGCTCGAAGTACCAATCCGAAGGCGGTTGACACAAACAAGCTCAGCCAAGGAAACAACAGCAATGCCAACCAAAAGAAAGTCTTTGGATTGTGCTGGACGTTTTTAAGAGCAAATTAGTGGGAAGGTGGTAGACTCTTTTATCTAGACAAAATAAAGAAAAGAAAATTAAAACATTAGTTGGAAGGTGGTAATAAGAGAGCTTCCTCTAATTTAGCTAACAACCTAACAAACAACTAATTCAGCTCAAAAATAGGCTGATTTATTCAAGCAAGTCTTTGGAGTGTGCTGGACGTTTTTAAGAGCAAATTGGGCTATCCGAATGGGCTGAATTGTTCAACAGATCCATGAGTGATTTGGCTGTGTTTTAAGAGCCCAAATGATGATCCGAATGAGCTGACTTGTTACTCTCTTGGGCCTCCTGGAACGTGATCAGCTTGCTATCCTCTTGGGCTGCATTGGACATGAGCAACAGCCTACCTTGGGCAGCCTTGGACGTGAGCAGCAGGCTATCCTCGTGGGCTGCTTTGGACGTGATCAACATCTCCTCCCTTTGCTCTTGGGCTGCCTTGGATGTGAGCAGCAGGCTATCCTCGTGGGCTGCTTTGGACGTGATCAACATCTCCTCCCTTTGCTTACTTGCTCCTGCATTCATCAAAAGATTAACACATGATATATGACAATTAAATGGTTCACGCATTGTGCCAAGCAATAGCACTTCCCTTGACGTAGCTTCTTGGATCTCCTTAGCTCTTGCTCTAGTAATGGGACCTTGATAGCTTCCATGTGATGGTCCTACATCACCTCGTCATCTCCATCACCCTCCTCATCCTGCTCATAAGCTTGATTCTGAAACTATTGAGGATAGTTATGCAAATTATCATGTATAATAGGAGAAGAATGGATAGAAACGTGCTCCTCGAAAGCAAGATTGCCCCATCCTGGTTGGGACACGACGTGGCCTAAGCCTTGGACATTCCGAGAGGGCTGCATGGCATTAGAGTGTCGGGCTGCTTGAAACGCCTCTTGTTGGCTTTGGAGTGGTATTCGGTCTTGCCTTTGGTGTTGAGCCCTCGAGTGGTCTCCTACCTCCCTGTTGCCTCCTAGTGGTCGAGGCTCCGGAACTACCTTAGACGCCTCCAAGTTGGACAGCCTTGTAGTTAACCCTTCAATGCTATCTTTCAAGCCCTTGATAAGGTTAACAACTCCGGGGTAATGGGCTCGGGGCTTGGCGTACCTGTGGGAGTTCCTGACATTGTTCAAAGACACTAAAACACTCAAACACGTTAGGTTAGCTAAAACAAAAACGCCTCACAAGTGTATCACTCGAAAGCAAACTCTCACTCTCTAGTGGTGCTCAACAAGCTTGTTGATGGCTCGTCTTGTATTAGTCAAAAACCTCACGTGAGTTCAATACTTAGCCAAACAAAAGCTTTAAAGTAGAAGCCAAATTCGATTTCAATCACCTTAAAAACGTTTTTGACTCAATAAAAGAGAAGAAAAGACTCAAAACGGAAAGGACAAGTTGCACGAATGTTATATGCAACTGAGTATGGACTCAAAATTTGAACTCAAGATAAGCCTTGAAAGAACTTACTCGTCAAGCCTAAGCAAGTTAACCTTGGACACCGAAGGTGTGTGTAGAAGGGCTGGTCAAGGCTAAGGCGTGGTTCGAGTGAAGTGAGCTAGGCGAGGGCCAAGTCATGGCTAGGCTAGGGTGAAGCTAGGCTAGGCGTGAATGGCTTGGCCACATTGGACCACAAGGAGCCCTAACAAGAGCTCAAGCCAAACGTCAAGCGGAGATGGATGTTATCTTCCTAGCCATGGTTCAAGAAGCTCACCCAAGCTCACCTCCAATGAGTCCAAGGCCCGTCATGATGCTTAGCCACATTGGACCAGCCAAGAAGAAGTTGAATGGAGCATAGGAGAGCCTCACGTGTGCATGTGCATGGCTGGCGTGAGAAGCTAGTTAGAGAGTGTTAAAAAGCCTAGAATTAGTCTATATTATGGATTTATTTAAAACACTCTAAATTATAATTATTGTATTTATTTCTTTTCTATTTCTTTTATTTTATTTTCTTTTTCTTTTCCTTTTTTTTTTTACTTATTGCTGGAATTAAAGAAAATTAAAACAAAAATGCTAAGAAAATCCTAATTAGTTGCAAGAGTATAGAGTTGACCAAGTAAATAGCTAACCAAGGGTGAAAAATAAAAAAAATAGGCTAAAAATGTGGAAGAAAGAGGTGGCTGAAAATGTGGAGGAGAGAAGGCTGGAAAATAGGCTGGACGATCAGCCTCTCTCTCTCTTTTTTTTTTTTGAAAGTTTAGAGCTTGTTTAGGGTGTGTTTGGACGTGGAGCAACAGCTGGTGGTGGCGTGGTGGTAGGCACAAGGGACTGGTGGTAGGCGCTGTGTAGGAGTGGTGCCGGCGTCCAAGATTCACAAACAAAAGCAACAAACTTGTTAGTTCAATCAAAACCTTGGAATAGAAATGGCAATGGCAATAGACTCAAAACAAAGTAAGACTCAAACAAGAAAACGAGACACTTTTGGTTTTTGAATGATTTACCGACTCTTTTTGTAGGTTGAACGTCAATTAGCTCTGATACCAATTGATACGGGGATTAGCCGCGAAGAACGGATCTAGACGAGCAACCTGTTTTCGGGAATAAAAGCAAACGAAATTCAGCAACAATTATGAAAGGAAAACGTGCAAAGCAATAAGGGAAACGAACTGGAAAGGAGGAACCGAAAGGAACAAACGATAGAACCCTTGGATTTGATGATCCAAGAACCCAAACCGATGACGATTCGACCCCGCTTCTTACAACTTCACACAATCGATCTAGAATTATCGAAGGCACGAAGAGGTTGCTTCGATTCGACTTGTAGCACCAACCTGAAGGAGATTGACACACACAAGAACGAGAAAGCTATGCTAACACCACAATTCTCACAAGACAAGAGGCTGAACTCAAAGGGGTTCAATTTGGCACTTAGGCAATGTGTTTAACGTATTCTACCTACAAAAAGGAAGAGAGAAAGGTTTATATACAACCTAGACCTTCTCTCCTAAAAAATAGAAAATAAATAAATACAATAATTACAATTTAGAGTGTTTTAAATAAATCCATAAAATAGACTAATTCTAGGCTTTATTTAACACTCTCTAACTAGCTTCTCACGCCAGCCATGCACATGCACACGTGAGGCTCTCCTATGCTCCATTCAACTTCTTCTTGGCTGGTCCAATGTGGCTAAGCATCATGACGGGCCTTGGACTCATTGGAGGTGAGCTTGGTTGAGCTTCTTGAACCATGGCTAGGAAGATAGCATCCATCTCCGCTTGACGTTTGGCTTGAGCTCTTGTTAGGGCTCCTTGTGGTGTTGAAGATGGAGCCGGCTCGGATGACCCTTCATCAGGTAGTCACTCCGAAGGTCTATCTTGCTGAATGTAGTGGCACCATGGAGCTCATCAAGCATGTCATCGAGGCGGGAAATAGGGTGCCAGTACTTAATGGTTATGTTGTTGATAACCCTACAATCAACACACATCCTCCAAGTGTTGTCCTTCTTAGGCACTAATAGGACAGGAACGGCGCAAGGGATAAGGCTTTCTCTAACATATCCCTTATCTAGGAGGTCTTGGACTTGGGTTTGGATCTCTTGACTCTCCTTAGGTTTCATCCTATAGGTTGGTCTGTTAGGAAGTGTAGCTCCGGGGATAAGGTCAATCTGATGCTCTATGCCTCTCAAAGGTGGAAGGCCATGAGCTACCTCTTCCAGAAACACATCTTAAACTCCTCTAGGATGGCTGTAACGGTCGGGGTATGATAGCCTTTGTTTCTTCACTCACTAAGGTTAGCTCCTTACACAACTTCATCAAGATTGTATCTAAGGGTAGGTACTCACTTTGGAACTCAAGTTTAGAAGCTAACAAGGCCGTAGGAGTCTGATTTGTAGGCTTAACCAAGAGAGTACTAGGTTGTTGGTTATAGGACGTGTCTATGGCAGGTTCTTGGTGCCTCGATGACTTGCTCCCCTTCTTAGCTTGTCCTTGATCCGGTTCACTCACCTTCTTCGTCTCAAATGCCTCCGCAATCTGCATGGGAGTCATAAGTTTTAGAGTAACGGGTTTTTCATTAAAAGTAAATGAATACCTAATAGTAAAACCATCGAGCATAACTCTCCTATCATATTGTCAAGGACAGCCTAATAACATGACAAGCTTGCATAGGCACAACATCACATAAAACAGTATCCTCATAGTGTCCTAGAGTGAAAGTGATCTTAGCTTGCCTATTAACCTTCAATTCACCACAATCATTCATCCAATGCAGCTTATATGGTATAGGGTGACAAAATGTAGGAATTTGCAACTTAGAGATCAATTCAGTACTAGCAATGTTACAACAACTACCTCCATCAATAATAACATTACACACCTTTCCCTTAACCAAACACCTAGTATGAAACAAGTACTCTCTCTGGTTATCCTCATAAAGGGCAGGTTGTGCACTCAAAGTTCTCCTAGCTATCAAGGAATTATCATGCTCAAGATTTTCATCACAAACCACGTTATTAGGATCATTTCCTGCGTTTTCAAGATCATTAGGTTCAGTTTGAGAATCAAGATCGCAAAGCACATAGTTATTAGCTAGAAATGAGCTAGGATGGTCAAATAACACTATTTTAGCTAGTAAATAATCCCCCTGCTCATATTCAATCCCATCATCATCCAAATCATCATGATCATGCATATTAGGCTCAAAATCATCATTATCATGCTCATGCTCAGATTCGGACTCATATTGTCCTAAATGGTTGATTAACAACGTTTTCTTGTTAGGACAGTCTTTCATCATGTGTCCTCTACCTTGACACTTAAAAAACACTATATCCCTAGCTCTAGATGAAGGGTTATAAGAACTCCCTTGTGTTCCCTTAGGAAAGGTAGCCGTGAGCTTAGGAGGGGCTGCAGAAAGTGCTTTGCGCTGTCCTCCTTGTTTCGGGGCTGTTTTCTCCTTATTTGACACTTCCTTGTTGGCGGTTCCCTTGGTTCCTCCAAGAGCTAGAGACACCATAAAAAGCCTTTCCTCCTTGATTTCTCAGTTTCATCTTCCTTTCCACTTTGATTGCGAGATGGAGTAGTTTTTTCATAGAGCCATAGGGAAAAAGATCTACTTCGTTAGCAAAACTTGAATTAAGGATATGAAGATACCTAGCCATTGTTGATTCTTCATCTTCTCGCACATTGGCCTTTACCATGGCCATTTGCATGGCATTATAGGTCTCCTCAACAGTCATTGACCCTTGCCTCAAGTTCTCCAACCTTTGTCTCAATTCCGTTGTATAGTGTTGGGGAACAAACCGAGCTCTCATCAGTGCCTTCATATGCTCCCAAGTAGCTACTGGTGCATCCAAAGTTCTTCTCCTTTCCTTCACCAAATCATCCCACCATATCATAGCATAGTCAATAAACTCAAGGGCTGCATAGTATACCTTTTTGTGTTCTGGAAAGTTATGGCATGACCATATTTGCTCTATCTTCACCTCCCATGCCATATACACATCAGGATCACAATTGCCCTCGAAACTAGGGACTTTCACCTTCACTTTGCCAAGACCGTCATGTTCCGGTTCTTTGTCTCTCCTTTGCTGGACTCCATAGGGCTCACGTTCCATTCATCATTATGTCGCCCTTCTTGCTGCCTCCTTGGCTGGTCTCACCTCTCCCGTCCATTAGGCATCCATTCTGGTCTCCATTCCTTATTCTCCCCATCGTCCTCCTCTTCTTGGTCATAAACTGGATTCTGAAATTGGTGAGGATAGTTAGGAATATTATCATAAACTGGATTCTGAAATTAGTGAGGATAGTTAGGCATATTATCATTAATAGTTGGAGAAGAAGGGGATAGAAATATGTTCCTCAAAATCAAGGTTTCTCAAACCAGGTTGGGAAGCAATGCTGCCTAAACCATGGGCATGCCTAGAAGGCTGCGGAACATTCGAATTCCTTGCTGCTTGGAACGCAGCTTGCTAACTTTGAAGAGGAACTCGATCTTGCCCTTGGTTTCGCGCCCTCGAGTTGTTTCCTATCTCCAAGTTACCTCCTAATGGTCGAGAATCCGAGGTTACCCTAGAGGTCTCCAAGGTAGATATCCTTGTCGTTAGCCCATCAATGCTATCTTTCAAGCTCTTGATGAGACTGAACAACTCCGGTGTGATAGGCTAAGGGCTCTTTGAACCTGTGGGAGTCCCTAGCATGAATGCAAAACACTCAACCACAACAAACACGTTAGGTTAGTAAACATAAACACCTCATAAGTGTATCACTCATAAAATAAGGTTCTCTCACTTTCTAGTGGTGTGATACAAGCTTGTTGATGGCTCGTCTTGTATTAATCAAAAACCTCACGTGAGTTCGATGCCTAGTCAAACTAAAGCTTTTAGATAGACACAAGATAAGATTTCAATCAATTCAAAAACGTGTTTGACTCAACAAAATAGAAGAAAAGACTCAAATTGAAAGGACAATTGCGCGAATGTTATATGCAACTAAATGACTCAAAATTTAGAACTCAAGATAAGCTTTGAAAGAACTTACTCGTAAGACCCAAGAAGTGAACCCTAGACACCGTAGGATGTGAGGTTAAGGAAGGTTGAGCTATGGTGTTTGATGGCCGAAAATGGACAGTAGCTAGGTGTGGCTAGGTAGGTTCAACGAGATGCTTGGTTCTTCTTCCGAATAAGACGAGACACTTGACTTAAGTCCTTTCTTGAAGTCCTCTTTGCTGCTGAGTAACACTAAAACAAATGTAATAACACTAGGGTAATTACAACCTATGAAAAAAAAGAATGAAATAAAAATTATTCTGATTCCTTTTCTTCTTCTTCTTTTTTTTTTGATTTCATTCTTTTTCTTTTATCTCTTTTTTTTTTTACTTTATGATTCAGGAAATCAGAAAAGAAGAATAAACAAAAATTTAAAGAAATAAAAAAACAAATTCTTGTTTGTAGATAAACGTGGGCCAAGCTGTTGCAAATCTTTAGGATAAGATCAAATCTCAGCTCCTAGATTGTTGCAACTAATTCAACGTGCCAGATTTTTAAGGGGAAAACAACTACTTCAAGCTCTGCGTCGGATTTGTACGAAACACGCTGAATCAACTCCAATTTTGGCATGTACTGGATATAGGGGAACAATCTACTTCAACTTTAATTCTGCGTGTTCTGGATTGAGGAAAAGAAGCAGGCACGTTTGGTTTTTTTTTCAACTGGTTCAAGTGAGGCTAATGTGGCTGAGGGAAGAATGGTGGTTGATGGTGGTGTGGTCATGGTTGGTGCTATGGTGGTTTCCGGTGTCCAAAACTCACAATCAAGGAAACAAACTCGTTAGACTCAAACAAAGCTTAGAGTAGAAGAGAGAAACGAAAATAGACTCAAACAGAAGACAATGATCAAAACAAACTTTTTTTGTGATTTTATGATTGATTTACCGACTCTTTTTGGTGGTTGGGTGTCAACTATGCTCTGATACCAATTGATACGGGGATTAGCCGTGAAGAACGGATATAGACGAACAACCTGTTCTGAAGAATGAAGAACACACAATGAACACACATAAATTTATTCGTTTTCCGTACTGCGATTTGACCTAAATTGACCTTAGGCTTGTCGAGATGGATAATTAGAAATTCCATTATGGTCGTTATATTATTCTGGTGTTTATAGGTAATTTGTTTGGTGAAATTTGATGACAGGTGGGTTTAGAAATTTCCTACGGGCAAAATGTTATTCTGGCGAAATTTAATTAATTAATTAAAGGATAATTAATTAAATTAGGATTAGAATTGAGATTGAGGAACATTGATTAGATGTTACCTTGATATTTGAGTAATTGTGAGTTATGTTGAGATATTGAGGTTTAGTTGGTTTGTGAGGCTTATAGGTTGATTATGATCTTTATGGATCCCTTGGGTCTAGGTGTGACCCTTTTGATTGATAGGAGATTTGATATCTCTTTATGCGTTGTTATTAGGCAGTGCTATCCTCCGGATCAGAGTTGATCATGGTTGAGGTTATCTTGAGGTTGACATGTGTTTTTGGTTATGCATTTATCTTATATATGAACGGTTAGCTAACGGTTTATACCGTGTTATAGATGATCTGCAAGTTAGGAGGACTGAAGAGTGAGCTAGATGGGTGATCCGCTGAGGGCTTCTGTACACTAGGATTGTGCGAGGGATTATGAGATATTTGGTATATGTATGGATTGCTGTTTTGTACTCAGCGGCGCTTTTGTAAACCTTTGTTGCATATATTTATACAATTTGCTGTTTTGGTTTTAATCTATCTATGCCTTGTTGTAAGATCTAATGAACTTGTTGTCAGGCTAGGGTCAAGATCCACTATGAGATCCTAGCCCACTGATGCCTGGAAATCCCGCGGATTCGGGGTGTTACAAGTTGGTATCAGAGTTTTAGGTTGACTTCAATGGCACTTGCAATCTGCAATAAAGGTCGAATAGATAAATAAACAGAACCCGAAAGGGGTTTGACTTTTCAAAAGGATTTTGGTTTGAAATGAGTACATCTGTTTTGGGATAGTGTGTACGGAAAGCCATCATCCTTTTGAGGATCTCGATAGATACCTATTGTTTGTTGAACTATGCATGTATGCTGGATTTGAGTATTATATTTATCTATACATATGGCATTATATTGCCTTTTACGTAGAGATGATATTATCGTTGATGGCTCAGACTAGAGCAACATCTGCAATAGGACAAGGAAGAGGTAGACAACCTCTATCTCCGGTAATCGTAAGTAGTGAACGAGTTGGTGGACCTCCAGTCGCGAGAGGTCGGGGTTAAGTCCCCATTACAGATTTGCTAAAGGCGGAAGACCAAGTTATGGAAGATGTTGAGAGCGTAATTTCTGAGACTGTTGGCGACATGTGGATTGCAGTAAGGAATGAGATATTTACCCTACTTAGATGTAGAGTACCCAAGTTGAAGATTTAAGTTGCGCCTCTATGAGGTAACAAGCTTGAGAAGACATCTAGCGTGTAACAAAAGTGGTAAAGAAGGAAAGATGCGTTCCATATCCTTCGGCATCACCAGATCCGCTGAGGTGTTGTAAAAGGTAATTTTGGTGTTAGTTACACCAATGAGTATATTCTAAGGATGTTAAAGCTAAAGAGAAATCAGAAATTAGAGCATGCCAATAGTGGGAATGAAGCTTCGGATTATGATGAAGTTCGCTAGAGAAACGAATGGGTTATTCCAGTATATCATATCTTCTTTCGTGGGAACCTGTATCGAGACGAAGTCGTGATAATAGACGTGTGAATAGTAAACATGTCCACGGGTCACGGTTTACCCGTGACCCGGCGGGTCCGGGTCACCACGGGTCCCGGTTCTGCCGGGTTACGGGTGCGGGTAAGGGTCGAGGTGATCCTTACCCGCCGACCCGTCCAACGGTCAAAATTTTTAAAAAAAACAAACATAAAACTATTAAATTTAACCCAAAAACATTTCTATAAATATCCCAAACCCAATTCATTTCATCATACACCAACTCTCATACAATCATCTACTCACTCTCTCAATCTCTCCATAATTTCCAACTCTTACATTCAATTACTCGCCTAATCTCATTCTCTAATTTTCTTTTTAATTATTCATTTTACATTTTACTACAGTCAAACAAAAATGGCTAGCCGAGGAAGACATCCGTCAGCGATCCTTCATCCGACGGAGGTGTTAGTTGAGGTCGTCATTCCGTAAGCGGTCCTCCAACCGGTTCGGATATAAGGCGGGGCTTAAGGGGAGATCATGAGATCCACGCGGAGGAGGATATCAACATGGATTCACCTCCTTTCCTCAACAGACAAGAATCCGAGACACAAGACCCGAAGAAGCCGATGAACAACACTCAACTATCGGCGGCGGTCTTCCGATTTTGGTTCAAAAAAGGTGCTCCCGATGCTAACGGGATTTACTATGCCAAATGCAATTTTTTTCGACACAATACAAGCACAAAAAGGGAGAAGACTACGGGAACTACAAGAGACATATTCACAACAAGCATCCCAAAAAATGGGAATGGTATGAGGGCAAACACAACTAACCGGGTACACATCTACCTCTAACCAACCTCCTTCTTTATTTACATATGATCATGCTTCGTCTATGGATGCATTTTTGGAAATGTTAGCTGTAGATTCTTTGGCATTTAGTTTTGCCCAAAATGTTGGGATGTGTTTTGATGCAGCGTAGTAGAGAGACGTTTGACTTGCGCTCCCATCTTAGCGCAGCCGGAGGGCATAAAGGACTTTGTAGTCTACAGTGACGCATTCAAGCTAGGCTTGGGATGTGTTTTGATGCAGTGTGGTAGATAGATTGCTTATGCGTCTAGACAGTTGAAGACGTATGAGGAGAACTACCCAACTCATGATATGGAGTTGGCAGTGGTAGTTCATGCTTTGAAGATTTGGAGACATTACTTGTATGACACTATATGCTAGATCTTCACAAAATATAAGAGTCTGAAGTATATTTTCACATAGTGGGAATTGAATAACCACTAGCGTAGGTGGCTTGAGTTGATCAAGGATTTTGACCTTAAGATTCCATACCATCCAAGGAAGGCGAACGTTGTCGCCGATGCCCTTAGTAGAAAGACGCCTCGAGAGAAGGCGATTGTTAGACTGCTAGTTCAGCCTCAGCTGTAGAGAGATCTAGCTTGGCTAGAAATGAACATCCAGTTTTTTGATGAGGATGCTCAGTTGAGTACCTTAGAGGTTCTATCTAATCTGTTGGGTGAGATCCAACAGAAGTAAGGGACCTACCCGATGCTAATGAGGATACGAGATAGGATGCCTCGTGGTGAGGCCCCACGGTTCTCCATAGGAGCAGACGGAGTGATAAGAAGCCGCGATCGCATTTGTCTACCCGCTGATACTGATATGAGAAAGAGGATTTTACAAGAGGCTCACTCCACAACTTACTCAGTACACTCAGGTGCGAGTAAGATGTATCAGGATGTTAGACGTTCATATTGGTGGGGAGGGTTGAAGCCCAATGTGTTCATATTTGTGGCTCAGTGTGCGACTTGTCAACAGGTCAAGATAGAGTATTGCAGACCTGGAGGTGAGCTCCATCCACTGCTAGTACCATAGTGAAAGTGGGAGGACATCTCCATGGATTTTGTGACAATGATGATACAGAGCCGGAGTTTTAATGCTATTTGGGTTGTGGTTGATAGACTGATGAAGATTGCACGTTTCTTTCCTATATTAGGGAAACGTGGCCAATGAGCAGATTAGCTGAAGAGTTCACTCGGCAGATAGTGAGACTCCATGGAGTGCCGAGGACGATCGTCTCTGATTGAGATGGACGATTCACCTCGAGGTTCTGGTAGTAGATTCATACTGCCTTGGGGACAAGTTTGCACTTCACGACTGCATTCCATCCTGATGTAGGACCATCACATGGAAGATATCAAGGGCCCATTACTAGGGCAAGAGCTAAGGAGATCCAAGAAGTTACGTCAAGGGAAGTGCTATTGCTTGGCACCATGCGTGAACCATTTAACTTCCATACATCATGTGTTAATCTCTTGATGAATGCAGGAGCCAGCAAGCAAAGGGAAGAGACGTTGCTCACGTCCAAGGCATCCCAAGAGGATAGGCTGCTGCTCACGTCCAAGGCAACCCAAGAGGGGAGGCAGCTGCTCACGTCCAAGGCAGCCCAAGAGGGTAGGTTGCTGCTCACGTCCAAGACAGCCCAAGAAGGGAGGCAGCTGCTCACGCCCAAGGCAGCCCAAGAGGGTAGGCTACTGCTCACGTCCAAAACAACCGAAGAGGGTAGCCAGCTGATCACGTTCAAGGAGACCCAAGAGAGTAACCAGCTCCCTCATTCGGATCATCATTTGGGCTCTTAAAAACCGTCCAACTCACTCCAAGGATCTGTTTTGAATAAGTCAGTCTATTTCCATGTTGATTAGTTGTTTGTTAAGTTGTTAGCTACATTAGAGGAAGCTCTCTTATTACCACCTTCCCACTAATGTTTTAGTTTTCTTTTCTTTATTTTTGTCTAGATAAAAGAGTCTATATATATATAGCCTCTTTAGCTGCTGATTAGGTACGTTAATTTCATTGCTTAGAATTACATTTGTAATCATTCACAAAATCAATCAAAGAACAAGAGAGTTTTTGGTTGGCATTGCCGTTGTTTGCTTGGCTGAGCTTGTTCGTGTCAACCGCCTTCGGATTGGTGCTTCGAGCCTTCACGAGTCCCTCTTTGTGCTAGTCCAGTCGGAGCTAGTGTAAAGTTGTATTGGAGACGGGTCTAGGGCATTCACGAAGTGGGGTTTTGGCTCTTCAGCCTTGGTTCCTTTCGTTGACTCTCTTTGGTTCTTCTCTACACCTTCCTGTGTCCATTCACCATTCACGTTTCATTCCGCATCTGGATTCGCTTCATTCAGCCGGATTCGGGATCATTGCCCTTCTTGGCCCATAGGTGCCGACTTTCTCTCTTCCTTCCGGCCTCCTTGATCCTTGCTGTGGTTAGGCAGCCGGCTCCCTTGTGCTTTCCAAGCGTTGGGCGTCCCATGAGGTGGCTTGTATTCCCGGTTTCGCACCTTAGTCTTCCTTTCCACCTTGATGGCCAAGTGTAGTAATTGCTCCATGGTGCTATATGGATACATATCAACTTCATTAGCCAAATTAGAATTCAGAATACGAAGGTACCTAGCCATAGTGTTTTCTTCATCCTCTAGAACGTTGGCCTTCACCATAGCAACTTGCATATTCGTATAGGCTTCCTCAGCGCTAAAAGAGCCTTGTCTTAAATTTTCCAGCCGTTGTCGAAGCTCTCGGGTATAGTGAGGTGGAACGAACCGAGACCTCATTAGTGCCTTCATATGCTCCCATGTGGTGATTTGAGGATCCAATGTGCGCACTCTTTCTTTGACTACGTGATCCCACCATACCAAGGCATAGCCTTGGAACTCGAGAGCGGCTAGCTGAACCTTCCTAGGCTCGCTGAAATTGTGACACAACCAGATCTGCTCTACTTTAGTTTCCCACTCCGTGTAGACGTCGGGATCACACTTTCCTTCAAAGACGGGAATTTTGATTTTGACTTTGCCGAGTCCGTCTTGCTCTTGAGGGGCCGTAGGTTATCACGTTCTCGTCCTTGCCTTGGCTGCTGGAATGGTCGATTGTAGCCTTCCCAAGTGTGGTCCTCAAAAGGAGCTTCATTCCGTCGCTGAAAGTTATCAACAAATGGTGGTATGTTAGATTCATTAGGGTGAACGTTGGACTGTAAATTACCTTGATCCGGATGATCCGGCTCTCCAGTAACGCGTGAAGGACCGCCAAACTCATAGTTGGTTCTCAAAGGTGGTGTCCCCGCTGGTGGTGTTCGTGCTTCCATAGACTCCACTCGTTTGGATAGGTTAGCTACGGAATCGGACAATTGTTTCAATAGACTGATCATCTCAGGCGTGACGGTCTCGCTACTAGACTTGCTGGGGCTTCGGGACCTAAACATGCTCAAGTAACAAGACAAAGAATCGGACAATTGTTTCAATAGACTGATCATCTCAGGCGTGACAATTGTTTCACTTGTGTATCGCTCACTCTCTCGTTGGTATTGCCTAGCTGGTGGCTCGAGTTGTAAGGATCCAACACCTTAAGATCACGATTTTCGAACCTTCTAAGCAACCCTTTGGAACTAGAACTGCTGAAACTGATGTTGGTGTCGGAGATGAATCAAGACACCCCTAATTGGAGTATTGACCGTTGGGTTGGTGTAGGTATGGTGATTTGTGATTAGAATGGCGTTTTGAGGGAGTTTTCTTGTGCTTGATGTCGATTAATAAAAGGCCAGCCGGTTTGTATTGTTCTTTTGTTGTTTTTTTTGTTTTTGAAAGATCTCTTAGACTTTGTCAAAGATTTGTAGGAGAGAAGGTAAACGAAATTGATTGCAACGAGATTTGTGGGAGAGAAGGTTACCGAATGTGTATACAGCGTTCGAGCTCTTTTTGTTTTTGTTTTGTGTTTACCTCTCCTCAAGATGTTGTCCGGCACTAAGAACCCTTGGCTTTTGCTTTTGAACACTTCAAGCACAAGTTAAACCTCAATTGGATAAGCAATAAGGTTCACAAAGAAGAAAGGAGTGATCAATTGTACCAACTGAGCTCTGATACCAACTGATACGGTATTAGTCCGTGAATGAGTCGATCTAGGTACAATGATCCCGAATCCGGCTGAATGAGGCGAATCCAGATGCGGAATGAAATGTCGATGGTAAATGGACGCAAGAAGGTGTAGAGAAGAACCAAAGAGAGTCAACGAAAGGAACTAAAGTCGAGCAGATCTGGTTGTGTCACAACTTCAGCGAGCCTAGGAAGGTTCAGCTAGCCGCTCTCGAGTTCCAAGGCTATGCCTTGGTATGGTGGGATCACGTAGTCAAAGAAAGAGTGCGCACGTTGGATCCTCAAATCACCACATGGGAGCATATGAAGGCACTAATGAGGTCTCGGTTCGTTCCACCTCACTATACCCGAGAGCTTCGACAACAGCTGGAAAATTTGAGACAAGGCTCTCTTAGCACTGAGGAAGCCTATACGAATATGCAAGTTGCTATGGTGAAGGCCAACGTTCTAGAGGATGAAGAAAATACTATGGCTAGGTACCTTCGTATTCTTAACTCTAATTTGGCTAATGAAGTTGATATGTATCCATACAGCACCATGGAGCAATTACTACACTTGGCCATCAAGGTAGAAAGGAAGACTAAGGTGCGAAACCGGGAATACAAGCCACCTCATGGGACGCCCAACGCTTGGAAAGCACAAGGGAACCGGCTGCCTAACCACAACAAGGATCAATGAGGCCGGAAGGAAGAGAGAATGATATGGTATTAGTCCGTGAATGAGTCGATCTAGGTACAATGATCCCGAATCCGGCTGAATGAGGCAAATCCAGATGCGGAATGAAATGTCGATGGTAAATGGACGCAGGAAGGTGTAGAGAAGAACCAAAGAGAGTCAACGAAAGGAACCAAGGCTGAAGAGCCAAAACCCCACTTCGTGAATGCCCTAGACCCGTCTCCAATACAACTTTACACTAGCTCCGGCTGGACTAGCACAAAGAGGGCTCGTGAAGGCTCGAAGCACCAATCCGAAGGCGGTTGACACGAACAAGCTCAACCAAGCAAACAACAGCAATGCCAACCAAAAACTCTCTTGTTCTTTGATTGATTTTGTGAATGATTACAAATGTAATTCTAAGCAATGAAATTAACGTACCTAATCTGCAGCTAAAGAGGCTATATATATAGACTCTTTTATCTAGACAAAAATAAAGAAAAGAAAACTAAAACATTAGTGGGAAGGTGGTAATAAGAGAGCTTCCTCTAATGTAGCTAACAACTTAACAAACAACTAATCAGCATGAAAATAGGCTGACTTATTCAAACAGATCCTTGGAGTGAGTTGGACGGTTTTAAGAGCCCAAATGATGATCCGAATGAGGGAGCTGATTACTCTCTTGGGCCTCCTTGAACGTGATCAGCTGGCTACCTTCTTGGGCTGTTTTGGACGTGAGCAGCAGCCTACCCTCTTGGGCTGCCTTGGACATGAGCAGCTAGCTGCCTCCCCTCCTGGGCTGCCTTGGACGTGAGCAACAACCTCCCCTCTTGGGCTGCCTTGGACGTGAGCAACAACCTATCCTCTTGGGCTGCATGGGAAGTGAATAACGTCTGCATGGTCTCCTCAAGCTGCCTGGGAAGTGAGCACGTCGGCATGGTCTCCTCGAGCTGCCTGGGAAATGAGCACGTCGGCATGGTCTCCTCCCTTGGTTCGCTTGCTCCTACATTCACCAAAAGATTAACACATGATGTATGGCAATTAAATGGTTCACGCATTGTGCCAAGCAATAGCACTTCCCTTGACGTAACTTCTTGGATCTCCTTAGCTCTTGCTCTAGTAATGGGACCTTGATATCTTCCATGTGATGGTCCTACATCAGAGAAAGTCGGCACCTATGGGCCAAGAAGGACAAAGAAGGTCTTCTACACCATCCACTACACCACGATCCTTGAATGAGCCTTCGAGTGATCATCGAGGGAGTACTCCTACCTCTAACTCTAGAACTAGGGACATTGTGTGTTTTAAATGCCAAGGTAGAGGACACATGAGTAGAGAATGTCCTAATAGACGCACTTTGATCATAAATCATCTAGGAGAATATGAGAGTGAGGATGATGTGGAATTAGATGATGAAAATGCATTTATTGATGACAATGAACAAAATGAGAATGATGATTGCATTGAGTATGAACAAGGTGAATCCTTGATAGCTAGGAGAACTTTGTATGTCCAACTAGCACCTTGTGAGGATAACCAACGTGAAAATCTGTTTAATACTAGGTGTAGTATTAAAGGAAAAGTGTGTAATGCGATAATTGATGGAGGAAGTTGTTGCAACATAGCTAGCACTAAAATGGTAAACAAATTACAACTTCTTACATTTTATCTCCCTAGGCCATATAAACTACATTGGATGAATGAGTGTGGAGAACTTAAGGTCAATAAGCAAACTAAGGTCAATATAACATTAGGATCATATGAGGATGTTATTACATGTGATGTTGTGCCTATGAATGCTTGTCACTTGTTGCTTGGTCGTCCATGGCAATATGATAGGAAAGTTGTCATTATGGGTTTTCTAATAAATATAGCTTTGAGTATAAAGGTAAAACTTTAACACTTAAACTTATGACACCTTTACAAATAGCCGAGTACTATGAGAACAAGAGGGTAGAGCAAGGAACCCCTCAAAAGCCTAAGATAACACGGCCTAAGAGTAAGGAGAACAAAACCCATCAAACACTGTTAGTACAACCAACAAGTAGCTATCTTGAATCTAGGAATGAATATGTCACTAACTATGCTTCTATGGATGTGCTAATGATGAGTTTGTGTAAATCTCTAGTGACTGTGCCTCATGACTCTACGATTCCACTTCCTAGTACTATCCAGGGGCTGTTAGACGAGTTTAAGGACGTTTTTCCTGAGGAGGTTCCAACTGGCTTGCCGCCCATTAGGGGCATTGAACACCAAATAGATTTAATACCCGGAGCCACTCTTCCCAATAGGCCCACCAATAGGATGAACCCTACGGAAGCCCAGGAAATTCAGAACCAAGTTCAAGCCTTGCTAGATAAGGGGTATGTGCGGGAAAGCCTTAGTCCTTGTGCCGTTCCCGTCCTGCTAGTACCCAAGAAGGATAATACTTGGAGAATGTGTATTGATTGTAGAGCAATCAATAACATTACTATCAAGTATAGACACCCGATTCCCCGTCTAGATGACATGCTTGATGAGTTACATGGAGCTACAATTTTCACTAAGATTGACCTTAGGAGTGGCTACCATCAAATTATAATGAAGGGAAGGGGACGAATGGAAAACAGCTTTTAAAACCAAATTTGGTCTCTATGAGTGGCTAGTAATGCCTTTTGGCTTAACTAACGCTCCTAGTACCTTCATGAGATTAATGAATCATATTTTGAGGCCTTATACTGATTTATTTGTTGTAGTCTACTTTGATGACATTCTTATCTATAGTAAGACTTTAAAGGAGCATGAAAATCATTTGAGAGATGTGCTTGCTACATTGCGTATAGAATACTTGTATGCTAATATTCAAAAATGTGATTTCTATACTAACCGAGTGATTTTCCTTGGTTTTGTAGTAAGTGCCAATGGTTTGCAAGTAGATGAGGACAAGGTTAAGGCAATCAATGAATGGCCCATTCCTAGGTCGGTTGGTGACGTGAGGAGTTTCCATGGCCTAGCTACATTCTATAGAAGATTTGTGAGAGATTTTAGTACCATTGCAGCACCACTCACGGCCTTGACCAAAAAGAAGGTTCCTTTTGAGTGGAATGAACCACAACAAAGAGCATTTGAAGAGCTCAAGAAACGCCTCACCCACGCACCACTACTCGCTCTACCGGACTTCACTAAACCCTTTGAGGTTGAATGCGACGCGTCCGGCATTGGTATTGGCGGCGTCCTTATGCAAGAAGGTAAGACTCTAGCTTTCTTTAGTGAAAAATTGAAGAGTGCATGCTTAAACTATTCCACGTATGACAAAGAATTGTATGCCTTGTTTAGAGTACTCAAAACATGGCAACATTACCTTTGGCCCCAAGAGTTTGTTTTGAAAGCAGATCATGACTCACTTAGACACTTTAGGAGCCAAGATAAGCTAGATAGGCGGCATGGTATGTGGATGGAGTTCATCAAAACCTTTCCTTACATTATCAAGTATAATAAAGGAAAGGATAATGTCGTAGCGGATGCATTGTCTAGGAGATACACCTTAATCACCACTTTGGATTCTAGGATGTTAGGTTTTACTTACATTAAAGAATTATATGTGGATGATGCTGAATTTTGGAAGATATTTCATAGATGCACTACTCAAGGCCCTTATGATAAGTATTTTGTGTTTGAAGGTTTCTTGTTTAAAGTGGATAAAATTTGCATACCTAGATGTTCTCTTAGGATCTTATTAGTGGAAGAAGCCCATAAAGGAGGTTTAATGGGGCATTTTGGGAGGGACAAAACTTATCACATGTTGCAAACTCACTTTTATTGGCATCATATGTTAAGGGATGTAGAACACATGTTGAAAAGGTGTATTGAATGTCTTAAGGCCAAAGCTAGGGTACAACCCCACGGGCTGTATACACCCTTACCAACGCCTAATGGCCCTTGGGAAGATATATAAGTATGGATTTCATTGTTGGCCTACCTAGGACTAAGAAAGGAAGAGATTCCATTTTGTGGTGGTAGATAGATTCTCTAAAATGGCACATTTTATTCCATGTCATAAAACTGATGATGCATATAATGTTGCTAATCTTTTCTTTAAGGAAATAGTGAGATTGCATGGAATACCTAAAACTATTGTTAGTGATAGGGATGTCAAGTTTTTGAGTTTCTTTTCGAAAACGCTTTGGGGAAAAATGGGCACTAGATTACTATTCTCGACCTCTAGTCATCCCCAAACAGATGGGCAAACGGAAGTCACCAATAGGACCCTAACGACCCTCCTTAGAACCCACATATCGAGTTTGCTTATAATCGCACCATGCATTCTTCCACTTCGTTATCACCTTTCAAATGTGTTTATGGATTTAACCCTTTAACTCCTTTGGACTTATTACCGATTCCTCGAAAGGATCGAGTAGCTTTTGATGCTTTGGAACAGGCGGACTACATTAAGGAACTTCATGCGAAGACCAAGGCTGCTATTGATAAGAAGGGCATTGAAATTGTAGCTCGGAATAACAAAGGACGTCGGAAGATGGTTTTCCAGCCCGGCGACTTAGTTTGGCTACATCTAAGGAAAGAGCGGTTTCCGACAAAACGTCATTCCAAGCTAGCCCCACGGGGTGATGGACCATTCAAAGTCTTACACCGAATTAACGACAACGCATATGTGTTGGACTTACCGGAAGAGTATGGAGTTAGTACCACTTTTAACGTAGGAGATTTGAGCCCTTATGAAGGAGATTCGGAACAAGATGAAAATTCGGGGTCGAATTCTTTCCAAGAAGGAGTGGATGATGTAGGACCATCACATGGAAGATATCAAGGGCCCATTACTAGGGCAAGAGCTAAGGAGATCCAAGAAGTTACGTCAAGGGAAGTGCTATTGCTTGGCACCATGCGTGAACCATTTAACTTCCATACATCATGTGTTAATCTCTTGATGAATGCAGGAGCAAGCAAGCAAAGGGAAGAGACGTTGCTCACGTCCAAGGCAGCCCAAGAGGATAGGCTGCTGCTCACGTCCAAGGCAGCCCTAGAGGGTAGGCTGCTGCTCACGTCCAAGACAGCCCAAGAAGGGAGGCAGCTGCTCACGCCCAAGGCAGCCCAAGAGGGTAGGCTGTTGCTCACGTCCAAAACAGCCCAAGAGGGTAGCCAGCTGATCACGTTCAAGGAGGCCCAAGAGAGTAACCAGCTCCCTCATTCGGATCATCATTTGGGCTCTTAAAAACCGTCCAACTCACTCCAAGGATCTGTTTTGAATAAGTCAGCCTATTTCCATGCTGATTAGTTTTTGTTAAGTTGTTAGCTACATTAGAGGAAGCTCTCTTATTACCACTTTCCCACTAATGTTTTAGTTTTCTTTTCTTTATTTTTGTCTAGATAAAAGAGTCTATATACAACCTCTTTAGCTGCTGATTCGGTACGTTATTTTCATTGTTTAGAATTACAGTTGTAATCATTCACAAAATCAATCAAAGAACAAGAGAGTTTTTGGTTGGCATTGCCGTTGTTTGCTTGGCTGAGCTTGTTCGTGTCAACCGCCTTTGGATTGGTGCTTCGAGCCTTCACGAGTCCCTCTTTGTGCTAGTCCAGCCGGAGCTAGTGTAAAGTTGTATTGGAGACGGGTCTAGGGCATTCACGAAGTGGGGTTTTGGCTCTTTAGCCTTGGTTCCTTTCGTTGACTCTCTTTGGTACTTCTCTACACCTTCCTGCGTCCATTCACCATTCACGTTTCATTCCGCATCTGGATTCGCTTCATTCAACCGGATTTGGGATCATTGTACCTAGATCGACTCATTCACGGACAATACCGTATCACATCCACATCAGAGCTCAGTTGGTACAATTGATCACTCCTTTCTTCTTTGTTAACCTTATTGCTTATCCCATTGAGGTTTAACTTGTGCTTGAAGTGTGCAAAATCAAAAGCCAAGGGTTCTTAGGGCCGGACAACATCTTGAGGAGAGGTAAACACAAAACAAAAACAAAAAGAGCTCGAGCGTTGTATACACATTCGGTAACCTTCTCTCCCACAAATCTCGTTGCAATCAATTTCGGTTACCTTCTCTCCTACAAATCTTTGACAAAGTCTAAGAGATCTTTCAAAAAAAAAAAAAAAAAAAAAAAAGAGAAAAAGAACAATACAAAACCGGCTGGCCTTTTATTAATCGACATCAAGCACAAGAAAACTCCCTCAAACAATCCCTACGTCATTCTAATCACAAATCACCATACCTACACCAACCCAACGGTCAATACTCCAATTAGGGGTGTCTTGATCCATCTCCGACACTAACATCAGTTTCAGCAGCTCTAGTTCCAAAGGGTTGCTAAGAAGGTTCGAAAATCGTGGTCTTAAGGTGTTGGATCCTTACAACTCGAGCCACCAGCTAGGCAATACCAATGAGAGAGTGAGTGATACACAAGTGAGATCTTTGTTTTTCTAACCTAACCGGTTCTTTGTTTGTTATTTGAGCATGTCCAGGTCCCGAAGCCCCAGCAAGTCTAGTAGCGAGACCGTCACGCCTGAGATTATCAGTCTATTGAAACAATTGTCCGATTCCGTAGCTAACCTATCCAAACGAGTGGAGTCTATGGAAGCACGAACACCACCATCGGGGACACCACCTTTGAGAACCAACTATGAGTTTGGCGGTCCTTCACGCGTTACTAGAGAGCCGGATCATTCGGATCAAGGTAATTTACAGTCCAACGACCTCCCTAGTACTTCTAACATGCCACCATTTGTTGATAACTTTCAACGACGGAATGAAGCTCCTTTTGAGGACCATACTTGGGAAGGTTACAATCGACCATTCCAACAGCCAAGGCAAGGACGAGAACGTGATAATCTACGGCCCTATCAAGAGCAAGACGGACTCGGCAAAGTCAAAATCAAAATTCCCGTCTTTGAAGGAAAGTATGATCCCGACGTCTACACGGAGTGGGAAACTAAAGTTGAGCAGATCTGGTTGTGTCACAACTTCAGCGAGCCTAGGAAGGTTCAGCTAGCCGCTCTCGAGTTCCAAGGCTATGCCTTGGTATGGTGGGATCACGTAGTCAAAGAAAGAGTGCGCACGTTGGATCCTCAAATCACCACATGGGAGCATATGAAGGCACTAATGAGGTCTCGGTTCGTTCCACCTCACTATACCCGAGAGCTTCGACAACGGCTGGAAAATTTGAGACAAGGCTCTCTTAGCACTGAGGAAGCCTATACGAATATGCAAGTTGCTATGGTGAAGGCCAACGTTCTAGAGGATGAAGAAAATACTATGGCTAGGTACCTTCGTATTCTTAACTCTAATTTGGCTAATGAAGTTGATATGTATCCATACATCACCATGGAGCAATTACTACACTTGGCCATCAAGGTAGAAAGGAAGACTAAGGTGCGAAACCGGGAATACAAGCCACCTCATGGGACGCCCAACGCTTGGAAAGCACAAGGGAACCGGCTGCCTAACCACAACAAGGATCAATGAGGCCGGAAGGAAGAGAGAATGATATGGTATTAGTCCGTGAATGAGTCGATCTAGGTACAATGATCCCGAATCCGGCTGAATGAGGCAAATCCAGATGCGGAATGAAATGTCGATGGTAAATGGACGCAGGAAGGTGTAGAGAAGAACCAAAGAGAGTCAACGAAAGGAACCAAGGCTGAAGAGCCAAAACCCCACTTCGTGAATGCCCTAGACCCGTCTCCAATACAACTTTACACTAGCTCCGGCTGGACTAGCACAAAGAGGGCTCGTGAAGGCTCGAAGCACCAATCCGAAGGCGGTTGACACGAACAAGCTCAACCAAGCAAACAACAGCAATGCCAACCAAAAACTCTCTTGTTCTTTGATTGATTTTGTGAATGATTACAAATGTAATTCTAAGCAATGAAATTAACGTACCTAATCAGCAGCTAAAGAGGCTATATATATAGACTCTTTTATCTAGACAAAAATAAAGAAAAGAAAACTAAAACATTAGTGGGAAGGTGGTAATAAGAGAGCTTCCTCTAATGTAGCTAACAACATAACAAACAACTAATCAGCATGAAAATAGGCTGACTTATTCAAACAGATCCTTGGAGTGAGTTGGACGGTTTTAAGAGCCCAAATGATGATCCGAATGAGGGAGCTGATTACTCTCTTGGGCCTCCTTGAACGTGATCAGCTGGCTACCTTCTTGGGCTGTTTTGGACGTGAGCAGCAGCCTACCCTCTTGGGCTGCCTTGGACATGAGCAGCTAGCTGCCTCCCCTCCTGGGCTGCCTTGGACGTGAGCAACAACCTCCCCTCTTGGGCTGCCTTGGACGTGAGCAACAACCTCCCCTCTTGGGCTGCCTTGGACGTGCGTAACAGCCTATCCTCTTGGGCTGCATGGGAAGTGAATAACGACTGCATGGTCTCCTCGAGCTGCCTAGGAAGTGAGCACGTCGGCATGGTCTCCTCGAGCTGCCTGGGAAATGAGCACGTCGGCATGGTCTCCTCCCTTGGTTCGCTTGCTCCTACATTCACCAAAAGATTAACAAATGATGTATGGCAATTAAATGGTTCACGCATTGTGCCAAGCAATAGCACTTCCCTTGACGTAACTTCTTGGATCTCCTTAGCTCTTGCTCTAGTAATGGGACCTTGATATCTTCCATGTGATGGTCCTACATCATCCGCTCCTTCTTGAAAAGAATTCGACCCCGAATTTTCATCTTGTTCTGAATCTCCTTCATAGGGGCTCAAATCTCCTACGTTAAAAGTGGTACTAACTCCATACTCTTCCGGTAAGTCCAACACATATGCGTTGTCCTTAATCCGGTGTAAGACTTTGAATGGTCCATCACCCCGTGGGGCTAGCTTGGAATGACGTTTTGTCGGAAACCGCTCTTTCCTTAGATGTAGCCAAACTAAGTCGCCAGGCTGGAAATCCATCTTCCGACGTCCTTTGTTATTCCGAGCTGCAGTTTCAACGCCCTTCTTATCAAGTGCAGCCTTGGTCTTAGCATGAAGTTCCTGAATGTAGTCCGCCTGTTCCAAAGCATCAAAAGCTACTCGATCCTTTCGAGGAATCGGTAATAAGTCCAAAGGAGTTAAAGGGTTAAATCCATAAACACATTTGAAAGGTGATAACGAAGTGGAAGAATGCATGGTGATATTATAAGCAAACTCGATATGTGGTAACATGTCTTCCCATTCTTTTAAGTTATCTTTCAACATGGTTCTAAGGAGGGTCGTTAGGGTCCTATTGGTGACTTCCGTTTGCCCATCTGTTTGGGGATGACTAGAGGTCGAGAATAGTAATCTAGTGCCCATTTTTCCCCAAAGCGTTTTCCAAAAGAAACTCAAAAACTTGACATCCCTATCACTAACAATAGTTTTAGGTATTCCATGCAATCTTACTATTTCCTTAAAGAAAAGATTAGCAACATTATATGCATCATCAGTTTTATGACATGGAATAAAATGTGCCATTTTAGAGAATCTATCTACTACCACAAAAATGGAATCTCTTCCTTTCTTAGTCCTAGGTAGTCCAACAATGAAATCCATACTTATATCTTCCCAAGGGCCATTAGGCGTTGGTAAGGGTGTATACAGGCCGTGGGGTTGTACCCTAGCTTTGGCCTTAAGACATTCAATGCACCTTTTCAGCATGTGTTCTACATCCCTTAACATATGAGGCCAATAAAAGTGAGTTTGCAACATGTGATAAGTTTTGTCCCTCCCAAAATGCCCCATTAAACCTCCTTTATGGGCTTCTTCCACTAATAGGATCCTAAGGGAACATCTAGGTATGCAAATTTTATCCACTTTAAACAAGAAACCTTCAAACACAAAGTACTTATCATAAGGGCCTTGAGTAGTGCATCTATGAAATATCTTCCCAAATTCAGCATCATCCACATATAATTCTTTAATGTAAGTAAAACCTAACATCCTAGAATCCAAGGTGGTGATTAAGGTGTATCTCCTAGACAATGCATCCGCTACGACATTATCCTTTCCTTTCTTATACTTGATAATGTAAGGAAAGGTTTCGATGAACTCCATCCACCTAACATGCCGCCTATCTAGCTTATCTTGGCTCCTAAAGTGTCTAAGTGAATCATGATCGGTTTTCAAAACAAACTCTTGGGGCCAAAGGTAATGTTGCCATGTTTTGAGTACCCTAAACAAGGCATACAATTCTTTGTCATACATGGAATAGTTTAAGCATGCACCCTTCAATTTTTCACTAAAGAAAGCTAGAGGCTTACCTTCTTGCATAAGGATGCCGCCAATACCAATGCCGGACGCGTCGCATTCAACCTCAAAGAGTTTAGTGAAGTCCGGTAGAGCGAGTAGTGGTGCGTGGGTGAGGCGTCTCTTGAGCTCTTCAAATGCTCTTTGCTGAGGTTCATTCCACTCAAAAGGAACCTTCTTTTTGGTCAAAGCCGTGTGTGGTGCTGCAATGGTACTAAAATCTCTCACAATCTTCTATAGAATGTAGCTAGGCCATGGAAACTCCTCACGTCACCAACCGACCTAGGAATGGGCCATTCATTGATTGCTTTAACCTTGTCCTCATCCACTTGCAAACCATTTGCACTTACTACAAAACCAAGGAAAATCACTCGGTTAGTATAGAAATCACATTTTTTAATATTAGCATACAAGTATTCTATACGCAATGTAGCAAGCACATCTCTCAAATGATTTTCATGCTCCTTTAAAGTCTTGCTATAGATAAGAATGTCATCAAAGTAGACTACAACAAATAAACCAATATAAGGTCTTAAAATATGATTCATTAATCTCATGAAGGTACTAGGAGCGTTAGTTAAGCCAAAAGGCATTACTAGCCACTCATAGAGACCAAATTTGGTTTTAAAAGCTGTTTTCCATTCATCCCCTTCCCTCATTCTAATTTGATGGTAGCCACTCCTAAGGTCAATCTTAGGGAAAATTGTAGCCCCATGTAACTCATCAAGCATGTCATCTAGACGGAGAATCGGGTGTCTATACTTGATAGTAATGTTATTGATTGCTCTACAATCAATACACATTCTCCAAGTATTATCCTTCTTGGGTACTAGCAGGACGGGTACGGCACAAGGACTAAGGCTTCCCGAACATACCCTTTATCTAGCAAGGCTTGAACTTGGTTCTGAATTTCCTGGGCTTCCGTAGGGTTCATCCTATAGGCGGGCCTATTGGGAAGAGTGGCTCCGGGTATTAAATCTATTTGGTGTTCAATGCCCCTAATGGGCTGCAAGCCAGCTGGAATCTCCTCAGGAAACACGTCCTTAAACTCGTCTAACAGCCCCTGGATAGAACTAGGAAGTGAAATCGTAGAGTCATGAGGCACAGTCACTAGAGATTTACACAAACTCATCATTAGCACATCCATAGAAGCATAGTTAGTGACATATTCATTCCTAGACTCAAGATAGCTACTTGTTGGTTGTACTAACAGTGTTTGATGGGTTTTGTTCTCCTTACTCTTAGACCGTGTGATCTTAGGCTTGGGAGGGGTTCCTTGCTCTACCCTCTTGTTCTCATAGTACTCGGCTATTTGTAAAGGTGTCATAGGTTTAAGTGTTAAAGTTTTACCTTTATACTCAAAGCTATATTTATTAGAAAATCCATCATGAACAACTTTCCTATCATATTGCCATGGACGACCAAGCAACAAGTGACAAGCATTCATAGGCACAACATCACATGTAATAACATCCTCATATGATCCTAATGTTATATTCACCTTAGTTTGCTTATTGACCTTAAGTTCTCCACACTCATTCATCCAATGTAGTTTGTATGGCCTAGGGTGATAAAATGTAAGAAGTGTAGCACAACATCACATGTAATAACAACGTTCCTTGCTCTACCCTCTACCTTGGCATTTAAAACACACAATGTCCCTAGTTCTAGAGTTAGAGATAGGAGTACTCTCTCGATGATCACTTGAAGGCTCATTCAAGGATCGTGGTGTAGTGGACGGTGTAGAAGACCTTCTTTGCCCTTCTTGGCCCATAGGTGCCGATTTCCTCTCGTCCTTCCGGCCGCCTTGCTCCCTGCTGTGGTTAGATAGCCGGCTGTTTTGTGCTTTCCACCTTGATGGCCAAGTGTAGTAATTGCTCCATGGTGCTGTATGGATACATATCAACCTCATTAGCCAAATTAGAATTCAGAATACGAAGGTACCTTGCCATCGTGTTTTCTTCATCCTCTAGAACGTTGGCCTTCACCATAGCAACTTGCATATTCGTATAGGCTTCCTCAGCGCTAAGTGAGCCTTGTCTCAAATTTTCCAGCCGTTGTCGAAGCTCTCGGGTATAGTGAGGTGGAACGAACCTAGCCCTCATTAGTGCCTTCATATGCTCCCATGTGCTGATTTGAGGATCCAAGGTTCGAACTCTTTCTTTGACTACGTGATCCCACCATACCAAAGCATAGCCTTGGAACTCGAGAGTGGCTAGTTGAACCTTCCTAGGCTCGCTGAAGTTGTGACACAACCAAATCTGCTCAACTTTAGTTTCCCACTCCGTGTAGACGTCGGGATCACACTTTCCTTCAAAAACGGGAATTTTGATTTTGACCTTTCCGAGCCCGTCTTGCTCTTGATAGGGCCGAAGGTTATCTCGTCCTTGCCTTGGCTGCTGGAATGGCCGATTGTAGCCCTCCCACGTGTGGTCCTCAGCTTCATTCCGTCGCTGAAAGTCATCAACAAATGGTGGCATGTTAGAAGCATTAGGAAGGACGTTGGACTGTACATTACCTTGATCTGGAGGATCCGGCTCTCTAGTAACACGTGAAAGACCGCCAAACTCATAGTTGGTTCTCAAAGGTGGTGTTCCGGCTGGTGGTGTTCGTGCTTCCATAGTCTCCACTCGCTTGGATAGTTTAGCTACAGAATCGGACAATTGTTTCAATAAACTGATCATCTCAGGCGTGACGGTCTCGCTACTCGACTTGCTGGGACTTAGGGACCTAGACATACTCAAGTAACAAACAAAGAAACTGGTTAGGTTAGAAAAACAAAGATCTCACTTGTGTATCGCTCACACTCTCGTTGGTATTGCCTAGCTGGTGGCTCGAGTTGTAAGGATCCAACACCTTAAGATCGCGATTTCCGAACCTTCTTAGCAACCCTTTGGAACTAGAACTGCTGAAACTGAATGTTAGTGTCGGAGATGAATCAAGACACCCCTAATTGGAGTATTGACCGTTGGGTTGGTGTAGGTACGGTGAATTGTGTTTAGAATGACGTTTTGAGATGATTGAAGAGTTTGCTTGTGCTTGATTAATAAAAACAAGGGCCAGCCGTTTTTTTTTTAGTGTTTTTTTTTTTGAAAGATATCTTAGACTTTGTCAAAGATTTTTAGGAGAGAGAAGTAACCGTAATTGATTGCAGATAGGGTTACCGAAACGTGTATGCAGCGTTTGAGCTTTCTCTTTTGTTTTGTTTTCGTTTTGTGTTTGCCTCTCCTCAAGATGTTGTCCGGCTTTTGAATTGGCACACTTCAAGCACAAGTTAGATCTCAATTGGATAAGCAATAAGGTTAACAAGAAGAAGAAGTGATCAATTGTACCAACTGAGCTCTGATACCAACTGATACGGGATTGTCCGTGATTGAGTCGATCTAGGCACAATGATCTCGAACCAGGCTGAATGAAGCGATTTCAGAATGCGGAATGGACGTAGGTGATGAATGGCGCAGGAATGGTGAAGAGAAGAACCAAAGAGATGTCAACGAAGGAACCGAGGCTGAAGAGCCAAAACCCCAATCGTGAATGCCCTAGACCCGTCTCCAATACAACTTTACACTAGCTCCGGCTGGACTAGCACAAAGAGGGACTTGTGAAGGCTCGAAGCACCAATCCGAAGGCGGTTTGACACAAACAAGCTCAGCCAAGCAACAACAACAATGCCAACCAAAAACTCTCTTGTTCTTTGATTGATTTTGTGAAATGATTACAAATGTAATTCTAAGCAATTGGGAATAACGTAACTAATCTGCAGCTAAAGAGGCTATCTATATAGACTCTTTTATCTAGACAAAATAAAGAAAAGAGAATTAAAAACATTAGTGGGAAGGTGGTAATAAGAGAGCTTCCTCTAATGTAGCTAACAACCTAACAAACACTAATTTCAGCTTAAAAATAGGCTGACTTATTCAATTAACTCCAGGAGTGTGCTGGACGTTTTTTAGGAGCAAAATGGGCCATCCGAATGGGCTGAGTTGTTCAAAAGATCCATGAGTGATTTGGCTTTGTTTTAAGAGCCCAAATGATGATCCGAATGGGCTGAATTGTTACTCTCTTGGACCTCTTTAAACGTGATCAGCTGGCTGCCTTCTTGGGCTGTTTTGGAACGAGCAGCTGCTTCCCTCCTTGGGCTGCATTGGACGTTAGCAACAGCCTTCCTCCTTGGGCTGCATTGGACGTGAGCAACAGCCTCCTCTTGGGCTGCATTGGCGTGAGCAACAACCTCCTCTTGGGCTGCATTGGCGTGAGCAACAACCTCCTCTCCTGGGCTGCATTGGACGTGATCAATAGTCTGCATGGCCTCCTCGAGCTGCATGGGAAGTGAGCACGTCGGCATGGTCTCCTTGCTTGGTTCGCTTGCTCCTACATTCACCAAAAGATGAACACATTATGTATGGGAATTAAATGGTTCACGCATTGTGTCAAGCAATAGCACTTCCCTTGACATAACTTCTTGGATCTCCTTAGCTCTTGCTCTAGTAATGGGACCTTGATAGCTTGTATGTGATGGTCCTACATCATAGGTAGTGTAGACGTGGACTTGATAGGGGCTGCATAAGGAGCCTTGCGTGGACCTCCTTGCTCCGGGGCTAGTTTCTCCTTCCTTGGCACCTCCCGGTTGTAATTCCCTTGTTGGCGACCTCCTTGGCTCCTCCATGAGCTAGGCGCGCCATAGACAGCCTTACCTCCTTGACTTCTTGCCTTCATTTTCCTTTCTACTTTGATTGCTAGGTAGTGCAATTCTGTCATAGAGCTATAGGGAAAAAGATCTATCTCGTTAGAAAAACTTGAATTGAGAATACGAAGATACCTAGCCATTGTAGTCTCTTCATCCTCTCGCACATTAGCCTTTACCATGGCCATTTGCATGGCATTATAGGTCTCCTCGGTGGTCATGGCTCCTTGCCTCAAGTTCTCCAACCTTTGCCTCAATTCCCTAGTGTAATGTTGAGGCACAAACCGAGCTCTCGTCAAGGCCTTCATGTGCGCCCAAGTAACTACCGGTGCATCCAAATTTCTCCCCCTTTCCTTTACCAAATCATCCCACCATATCATAGCATAATCAATAAACTCAAGAGCTGTGAAATGTAACTTCTTATGCTCGGGAAAGTTGTGGCATGACCATATTTGCTCTATCTTCGCCTCCCAAACCATGTACACGTCCGGGTCACATTTGCCTTCAAAGCTTGGGATCTTCACCTTTACTTTGCCAAAACCATCATACTCCGGATCTCGCTCCCTCCTTGGCTGGCCACCATAGGGCTCACGCCTCTGCTCGTCTTGGCGCCGGCCGTCATGAGGTCTCCGGGGCTGTTGGCGCTCCCTTCGTCCGTTTGGCCTCCATTCCTCGTCATCTCCGTCATCGTCCTCATCCTGCTCATAAGCTTGATTCTGAAACTGTTGAGGATAGTTATGCAAATTATCATGTATAATGGGAGAAGAAGGGATAGAAACGTGCTCCTCGAAAGCAAGATTGCCCCATCCCGGTTGGGACACGGCGTGGCCTAAGCCTTGGACATTCCGAGAGGGCTGCGTGGCATTAGAGTGCCGGGCTGCTTGAAACGCTTCTTGTTGGCTTTGGAGTGGTAATCGGTCTTGCCCTTGGTGTTGAGCTCTCGAGTGGTCTCCTACCTCCCGGTTGCCTCCTAGTGGCCGAGGCTCTGGAACGACCTTAGACGCCTCCAAGTTGGACAGCCTTGTAGTTAACCCTTCAATGCTATCTTTCAAGCCCTTGATAAGGTTAAACAACTCCGGGGTAATAGGCTCGGGGCTTGGCGTACCTGCGGGAGTTCCTGACATTGTTCAAAGACACTAAAACATTCAAACACGTTAGGTTAGCTAAAACAAAAACGCCTCACAAGTGTATCACTCGAAAGCAAACTCTCACTCTCAAGTGGTGCTCAACAAGCTTGTTGATGGCTCGTCTTGTATTAATCAAAAACCTCACGTGAGTTCAATACTTAGCCAAACAAAAGCTTTAAAGTAGAAGCGAAATTCGATTTCAATCACCTTAAAAACGTGTTTGACTCAATAAAAGAGAAGAAAAGACTCAAAACGGAATGGACAAGTTGCACAAATGTTATATGCAACTAAGTATGGACTCAAAATTTGAACTCAAGATAAGCCTTGAAAGAACTTACTCGTCAAGCCTAAGCAAGCAAACCTTGGACACCGAAGGTGTGTGTAGAAGGGCTGGTCAAGGCTAAGGCGTGGCTCGAGTGAAGTGAGCTAGGCGTGGGCCAAGGCGTGGCTAGGCTAGGGTGAAGCTAGGCTAGGCGTGAATGGCTTGGTCCTTTGAGTGAGATGAGCTCCTTTGTAGTCCTCTTTGGTTGTTGAAAATAACACTTAGCAAGCACAAATTCAACTATTACAAATTATGAAATAAAACAAGAGTAGGCTAGCAAGAATGAAATGAAATGAAAATGAATAACTATGGCTGATTTTTTTTTTCTTTCTTTTCTTTTCTTTTCTTTTCTTTTTCTTTCTTTTCTTTTCTTTTCTTTTCTTTTCTTTTTCTTTTCTTTCTTTCTTTTTTTTTTTTGAAATTCAGATTTCTTTTCTGTTTTTTTTAAATCAGGCCTCAATTTGAATTCAAAAGAGACAAATGAAAAAAAAAATGAAAGAAATAAAATCCTATAACAACTTGAGAGTTGCTAGCTATCTAGTTACTAAAATGAAAACAAATAAAACAAATAACAACCAGCTATTCGAATTTTGGTGCTGGAATTAAAAAAAAATAAAACAAAATGCTAAGAAAATCTATTTAGTTGCAAGAGGATAGAGTTGACCAAGTAAATAGCTAACCAAGGGTGAAAATTCAAAAATAGGCTGAAAATGTGGAGGAAAGAGGTGGTGGATAGCTTGAAAATAGGCTAGAGATTCAGCCTCTCTTTTTGAACGTTTAGGGCTAGTTTGGTGTTTGTGTTTGGACGTGGAGCAAGGTTGGTGGCAGGCGTGGTGGTAGGCACAAGGGCTGGTGGCAGGCGTGGTGTAGGAGTGGTGCCGGCGTCCAAAATTCACAAACAAAAGCAACAAACTTGTTAGTTCAATAAAAAACTTGGAATAGAAATGGCAATGGCAATAGACTCAAAACAAAGCAAGACTCAAACAAGAAAACAAGACACTTTTGGTTTCTGAATGATTTACCGACTCTTTTTGTAGGTTGAACGTCAACTAGCTCTGATACCAATTGATACGGGGATTAGCCGCGAAGAATGGATCTAGACGAGCAACCTGTTTTCGGGAATAGAAGCAAACGAAATTCAGCAAACAAAGATGAAGGAAAACGTGCAAAGCAAAGAGGGAAAGCGAAATAAGAAAGAAGAACCGAAAAGGAACAAACGATAGAACCCTTGGATTCGATTATCCAAGAACCAAACCGATGACGATTCGACCCCGCTTCTTACAACTTCACACAATCGATCTAGAGTTATCGAAGGCATGAAGAGGTTGCTTCAATTCGACTTGTAACACCAACCCGAAGGAGATTGACACACACACAAACGAGAAAGTTATGCAAACACCACAATTCTCACAAGACAAGAGGCTGAACTCAAAGGAATTCAATTTGGCACTTAGGCAATGTGTTTTAACGTATTCTACCAACAAAAAGGAGGAGAGAAAGGTTTTATATACAACCTAGACCTTCTCTCCTAAAAATAGAAAAGAAAAATAAATACAATATTTACAAATTAGAGTGTTTTAAATAAATCCATAAAATAGACTAATTCTAGGATTTACTTAACAATTTCTAACTAGCTTCTCACTCCAGGCATGCACAAGCACACGTGAAGCTCTCCTATGCTCCATTCAACTTCTTCTTGGCTGGTCCAATGTGGCTAAGCATCATGACGGGCCTTGGACTCATTGGAGGTGAGCTTGGGTGAGCTTCTTGAACCATGGCTAGGAAGATAGCATCCATCTCCGCTTGGCGTTTGGCTTGAGCTCTTGTTAGGGCTCCTTGTGGTGTTGAAGATGGAGCTAGCTCGGATGACCCTACATCATGTAGTCTTCCTATTCTGCAAAGCATCTACAACCGGTATAAACCGTTAACTAACAACCTACAAATTAGAATAACAGTAATAGCACACATAACACATAAGCACAATAACTCACACAGCAAGCTCACAAACATAAACCGTTTATTATCTTCATTAAGCGATACCATTACTAATTCAATCATGTGTGGTATGAGAAGTATAACAACCTCGCCTCAGTCCCCTTTCACCACACAGGTTTGGAACTAATGTCAATTATCATAACCTGGTTTATGGTTATCAAATATACACACACCAATATTACCATCACTCCAACTCATAGAAGTTAGATAAGTAAGCCCAAAGGACTTACCTGTAACAAGGTAATTCTAACCACAGTCAATCTCGGTTTCTCTCAGGAAACGATCAACGCCTGTACAAACAAGGTACACAAATATCAATCACTATCACATTTTAGGAGATTCCACCTCCTAGTCTCCAAGATCTCATAAGATCCTAAACCATATCATCATCCTCAATATCTCATCACCTATCCTCAAAGACGCCTAAGGCGTTAAACACACTATAGCATCCTTAATCTCATATACATATAACCTTGCATGCTCTAAACCCACAACACAAAGGAAGGAATCAATCATATCAATACTTGGTATGTCCTAGAAGAAGGCGCGCTCGCAGGAATGAAGAAGCGCGGGTGCGGTGACAAGCCGCGACGGCGGGAAGGAGACGCCGCGGGGGCGGTGACAAGGCTCTAGCCACGGGGCGGCGATGGCAAGGCTCTAGCCGCGGGGCGGCGATGGCAAGGCGCGGGTGCGGTGCTTTAACAAAGCACAACTTGTAAGAGCTTTTCGATAGTCTCTCGTCTTCCAACTCACTCCACCACAGGGAGCTATCAAGGCAAAGCCTGACCTTCATCCATATGCATACACAACACATCTGTTCGCTCAAAAGTGTGCGTGCAAAGTCTTAAATTTATAAAATCTGATATCAAGCAAAGCAAACCCGCAGTGTACGGATCGGCATAGTTTGCAAGAATTCCATAGTCAAACTCAGGGACTTGGGGGATCAAATTCAGTTCGTAAATTGTCTAGCAAAATAATGAAGCTTTGTAAAGATTATAAGAAGCAACAATTCTAGAGATTCTAATATCAAATTGTGGAAATCGATTCAAGATGTTCTAAAGATGTAAGGACAGAGTTAGGATTGCAAAGGTATAGATCTAAGGTAGGGAATTGTACGGTGAAGTTCCAAAACCCATAAGTCTCACCCAAAGGCTCTCTAAATAAAGGATGATGAGTCTCGTTATAAATAGGTTCTAAAGACGAGATTAAACTTTCAAGTACCCATGCCCGAATCCAAGGGAATAGAGGATAAGTCAAACAGGTTAAGGTTGGGACACTCGAGACCTAAGTAGAGGATGTTGAGTCTCACTACTACCTAGAAAAGGTAAACCAAGGCTAGGTTAGGGTCAATCTTTAACTTCGGGTCAAAGCAAAAGCAAATCACGTCAAACAGGCAAAACCACGGTCAATTCTTGAGGAACCAAGGCCGTGGAACTCAAGAATAGGCCGTGAAAACTTGTACGGCGATGAAAACTCGCAACTCTCAGGTTCAATCTGTTTTGGTTCAATCTATCATTATCTAAGCCACAACTATCAACCCTTCACCCTAGAATCACAAGGGTGCTTAGCCAATAACAATCATCATAATGAAATCAATTATCAAATTAAGAGAGAAAAAGAATAGAACTAAGAAAACTCAATGATGAATGTAAAACCAATCTCAAATAACTCAAAATCCGTGCTTGTGTTTAATGAATATAGAATAGAATCAGAAATCTCTCACAAATCTTGAAGAACAAGAAGAACGGGATGTCAATCCGCCTTCAAAGTGCAACCCTAAGATCTTCCAACTTTGAAATAGGAAAGTGCGTCTTTCCTCAAATCTTCCTCCAAACCTTCAATCCCAAATCTCTTCTTACGATGTGTAAATGAAGATCCAAATGCGTAATCTTCCAAATGGTCCAGCCTCCGCAGCTGTCCAAGTCTGCTTTTCAATGTTGAAGGCTATAGAACATTTATAAGGATCAATCTAGGGTTTACAAGGTTGGGCATTTTGGTCAAAAAATAAATTGAGCCCGCTAGTATCAGAAAATACTCTGGTGCGTCAGATGGTATCAGAGAATACTTTGGCGCGTCAGACGATATCAGAGAATACTTTGGCGTGTCAGACGGTATCTGAGAATACTTTGGCGCGTCAGACGGTATCGAGAAAAATACTTTGGCCCGTCAGACGGTATCAGATGATACTTTGGCTCCTTCCTAGCTCCCTTTTATGCTCTTTTATTCTCCGCATCAAGGCTTAATCCTTAAATGTGTCATTTTGCTCTATAATTTGCCCTTTTATCTACAAATGTATGTAAATATAACCATAATTGCTATAAATGTATGTCTATGCATGCAAAATAAAGGGAAAATCTATGAAATACATGTCTATATAGGTCATAATTCATGTCATCAACATCCAACATCCATAAACACATCATAACAAGTTCAACTTGTTGGATTTAAACAAGAAAAGGAAGAAGAATGGAGAATAGGAGAGGGAAGGCTCACCACTTCTCTGCAAATTTTGATGAAGAACTCCAGCTGCAACTCAATAAGCTATCCACATCAATATCCACAACTCCTATCATCATCATCAACATCAATCTTCAAATCAAGAAGAAGAAGAAGAAGAAGAAGAAGAAGAAGTATACATGGAGGAGAAGAAGGAAAGAGAGGCTAGAGAGATAGAGTAAACCCTCACATGATGGAAAAGAAGATACTTAAGAGAGAGGAAAATGGAAAGGTGGTTGGCTAAAAACTCGGCCGCCTACAATACTAACACGGGTCTTCCTCGCCGCGACAGCGATCACGCGAGTGCGGCCATGGCGAGGCGCGATCGCAGGGCCTTCATCTAAACATGGTTGTTACATCAAATCCCCCTAAAAGGAAGTTTCATCCCGAAACTTGAATAACCTCAAACCCTCCTGGCCTAAAATGCCGAGGTATAAATACTCAACATCGCGAAGGAATAACATCTCCATCAACTATAATCTCGACCCAAAAGCATGGAGGAAAACCATCTCCAACAAACCATAATCATACTCAACCGCATGGAGGATAAACCATCTCCAACGAAACTATAATCACAACTCGATAGCATGGAGGAAGAACCATCTCTAGGAACACTATAACCATACTCGTGCTATCACAACAGGATCTAATAAGATCACACATCACAATCTAGCAAGACAATAACATATAATATCACATAAGAACACTTCATATCACATCATCATATAACTCTCCAAGACATATCTAAGTCTCACTGGACAATCATATAGGTGCACCTATCTCTGCATAAAACTCAGGATAGTTCCTTTGGATATCATCTGTCTCCCACGTAGTCTCATCGACTCCTCGTCTAGACCACTGTATCCTCATCATAGGAATGTCCTTCGAACGCAAGCATCTCATACCTCGCTCTAGGACTACAATTGGATGCTCAACAAACATGTGGTCCGGATCAACCACCAAATCCTCATGACTGATAATGTGTCTCATATCTAGTATATACTCCCTCAGTTGAGACACAAGAAAAACGGGGTGAACACCCTCTAATCTAGGTGGCAGCGCAAGTCCGTATACCACCTCTCCGACTCGCTCTAAGATCTCAAAAGGGCCAACATATTGAGGACTTAGCTTCCCCTTTATGCCGAAACGTCTGACGTCTCGCGTCGATGACACTCTCAACCAGACATGAGCTCCAACTCTGAACTCTAGAGGCCGACGCCTCTTGTCTGCATACGATTTCTAGCGGCTTTGTGTGGCCAACATCCGCTCTCTAATTACTGCCACTCGGGCTATATCATCTTGTATCTGATCGGGAGCTATACCACTTATACTACTTGGCTCTTCCCAACATAAAGGTGTACGACACCTCCGTCCATACAATGCCTCATAAGGGGCCATCTTGATTGACGCATGGCACCTATTTTTTTACGAAAACTAAACCAACAGGAGGTGATCTAACCACACTTGTCCCCAGTCTAGCACGCAAGCCCTCAACATATCCTCCAACGTCTGGATAGTCCTATGACTGACCATCTGTTTGAGGATGAAAAGACGTCGTAATGTGAAGGTTCATACCTAAGCAGTGTGTACCTATTGCCAAAACCGTGAGGTAAAGCGTCAATCTCTATCATACACAATAGTCCTCAGTACCCCATGGACTCCCACTATTTGTCTAGTGAACTTTTTAGATAGCCGACTCACCGGCCATGCTGCCCGGATTGGGACAAAACGTGTCGTCTTCGTTAGTCTATCAACTATAACCCATATGGCATCAAATCTCCTACTCGGCCTCAAGCCGGTAATAAAGTCCATGGAGATATCATCCAACTTCCACTGCGGCACTAGTAGTGGATGAATTTCTCCCACATGTCCACATGCTCTATCTTGACCTGTTGACATGTCGTACATTGGGCCACAAACCTATCCACATCGGGCTTCAACTTGCCCTACCATAATCAGCGTCTCACATCCTGATACATCTTACTCGTACCTAAGTGCACTGAGTAAGGTGTGGTGTGAGCCTCATACATAATCATCTGCCTCAACTCTCTATTAGAAGGTACACAAACACGCTAACGGAGTCTCATCACTCCATCAATACCACAATGGTGAACTACGGGGCCTCACCTCGAGACATCATGTCTCAGATCCGCCTCAACGTTAGACATGTCTCTTGCTTCTGTTGGATATCTCTCAACAGATTAGGTAGAACCTTTAAGGTAGACAGATGACTGTTCTTGAGGCATCTTTTTGCTAAGGGTATCGGCAACTACATTCGCCTTCCCTAGATGATATAATATCTCAAGGTCAAAGTCCTTGATCAGCTCGAGCCATCTTCTTTGGCGGTTATTCAATTCCCGCTGAGTGAAAATGTATACTATAGGCTCTTATGGTTTGTGAAGATCTGCCATGAAACTCCATGCAGGTAATGCCGCCAAATCTTCAAGGCATGAAATACTGCAGCTAACTCGACGTCTTCAGTTATCGAGACGCATAAGCGATTACCCTACCTTGCTACATCAACACATATCCCAAGCCTAGCTTGGATGCGTTGCTATACACCACAAAATCATTAGGGCCCTCTGGTTGTGCTAAGATAGGAGCGGAAGTTAATCTCCTTTTCAGATCCTCAAAACTCTATGTACACGGCTTGGACCATACAAACCGGGTAGACTTCCTCAACAGATTGGTAAGTGGTTGGACAATCACAGAAAACCCTTCCACAAATGTACGGTAATATTTAGATAGGCCAAGGAAGCTACGCACTTCCTTGACATTAGTCGGTGTCGTTCATCCTGCTACAGACTCGATCTTTTCCGGATCAACCTTGATCCCCTCGGTGAAAACCACATGACCTAGAAATGCTACCTCAGACAACCAAGACTCACACTTAGAGAACTTAGCGTTCAACTCTCTATCCTGCAAAACTCGCAATACCGTCCTCAAATGTCTTGCGTGTTCCTCCTCTCTACTACGAGAGTACACCAGGATGTCGTCTATGAAGATCACCACAAACTAATTCAAGAAGTCGATGAAGATGTCATTCATCAACTCTATAAGGAGGGTGCATTCGTCAGCCCGAATGGCATCACTACAAACTCGTAGTGGCCATATCGAGTCCGAAATGCCGTCTTGGGCACATCTTGTGATGTGTTCGAGCCTACACATCTAGAGCCTACACATCTAGGTGATCACGCACAAGATGTTGGTGATGAAGAGGAGCCGACACATCACGCAGAAGAGGAGTCAAGAGAAGAAGCCGAACCGGCCAAGCCCAAGGAGGACCCACCACCCGGTGCTATCACTAGAGCCCGAGCCCGCCACCTAAACCAACAACTCAAGGACACCCTCTTGAACCTAGGCGAACCGAACCTAAGTGGAGGGACTTTCATCACATGCCTAAATCAAGAAAGGCCCGGGTCACTCGTGCACAATATTTCCGAATAAAGAGGGTTTGCATGGCAATTAGTTTGCATGGGATATTTAGACATTTTATCATTAGACATTTTATCATTAGCATTGTTTGCTTTTTATTTTAATTTTCCAGCAGTTATTTTCGGATAAAACAATTAGGAGATAATCAAATTAGTGGTTCTCTTAGTGGGTAGATTAGTGTGCTATTTTTTAGGATTTATTTCTTGTTTTATTTCCTATTTTCAGCAAGGCCTATTTAGGTCTAAACTTCAGATTGGTATAGTAGTTTTGAATGAATGAAAATAGCAACCTTTTTTCTGCCAAAACACACGAGTCTTTTCTCTCATCTCCATAGAAGGATTGTGAGCACATCAACCTTCTTCTTCCTTTGATTCGAGCGCTTCCTATCTCGAGTCCCTTCCCTTGATCTTCATAACCGAGTGGCACCCATCTTGGCTGGAGATCATTCACATTTTCGTACCAGTCCATCCCCACCAATCGTTCGCATCTCGGCTAAAACATCTTCACTGGTGAGCCCTTGTGTACCCTCGGCGTTACCTTTGGCGAGCAAGATCTTGCACCGACTCCATCGATCCTAGATCTCACCATGTGGGTATCAGAGCTATGTAAGTTCTTGCTCTTGTTTACCTTTGATTTCTTGCAATTTTCATTGTTGAAGGCTCTTGATTTCGTGCCCTTCTTTTTCTGCATTTCCGAATTGTTGTTGCGTCTAGAGTATTAGGGTTGTCCTTGCAATTGTGTTGTTTTGAGTCTTGTTTTGTTGAGTTCGTAGTTCTGCATTTTTACGGTTTAGACGTCTCAAAAATATCAGATTGAATCAAGTAGAAGACGGCAGAATTAGGGTTGATTGTGGTTGAATTTGTTACTTGCAACCTGATTTTTAAATTCCAAAGAGTTTTGCCGTGAATTTCTTGCCCTAACCAAGACCATATAGCTACATATAGTTAGGAACATTTGAGTCTTTATTTTATTTAATTTGGCACCTTAATCAACCTACATAGAGTACTTAAGTTACATTCAAATTAAACTTTCGAGTAGAGGAAAATTTCTTAAGTACGGACTCTATAGGTTGATCAAGAAGTTTTTTTTTGTATTATTATTACATTGTTACAGCTTGTGTTAGTAAAAAAAAATATATCAGAAAAGCAAAAGTCGGCTATTTAAAAAAAAAAAAAAGAGACAAAGCCTTTTGTGTTCAATCTTGATACATAGTGACTCATTGTAATCGTAATAAGTGCTCATCATTGTATTCGAATTCACCATTGCTAGTTGCAAGTCCTTGTAATCTTTCTTGTTCACCTATAGTAAATGTTAATAGGGGATAAGTACCTACAAGATTGTTTGAGTTGCATCTAACTTAACGACTTGAATGAAGGTTGTGTGCACTTTATTTTCCATTTTGTGAGTCATATTTGCATATAGGAATCCGTCCCTTACCCTTGTTTTCTGAGCTTACAACTTGAAGGTTGCAAGGAGTTGTTGGTAGATCATAGCTCCTTACTAGCTTTAGGGACCATTGTGTGTTGTGTAGTATTTGTGGCTGTCGTGTGAGTTTCTTGTTGAAGGTACAATGGGGGATCCCAAGGACAAGCAAGTCAGCCAAGTGGAAGGAGGGGATGGTTCGGCCATTAGCATGGAGACACTCCTACGAGCCATTCAAGCCTCCAAGGAAGAGGCCGACGAGCGTGCACGGCAACACCTCCAAGCCATGCGTGAGGAGCAAGCGGCTTTCATAAGAGCCATGGAAGAACAGTGGAGCAAATCCTACGGTCCACCCTGATACGGGATGATCCGTGATTGAGTCGATCTAGGCACAATGATCTCAAATCCGGCTGAATGAAACGAATTCAGAATGCGGAATAAAACGAAGATGGTGAATGGCGCAGGAGAGTGAGAGAAGAACCAAAGAGAGTCAACGAAGGAACCAAGGCTGAAGAGCCAAAACCCCAATCGTGAATGCCCTAGACCCGTCTCCAATACAACTTTACACTAGCTCCGGCTGGACTAGCACAAAGAGGGACTCGTGAAGGCTCGAAGCACCAATCCGAAGGCGGTTGACACAAACAAGCTCAGCCAAGCAACAACAGCAATGCCAACCAAAAACTCTCTTGTTCTTTGATTGATTTTGTGAAATGATTACAAATGTAATTCTAAGCAATGGAAAATAACGTAACTAATCTGCAGCTAAAGAGGCTATCTATATAGACTCTTTTATCTAGACAAAATAAAGAAAAGAAAATTAAAACATTAGTGAGAAGGTGGTAATAAGAGAGCTTCCTCTAATGTAGTTAACAACCTAACAAACAACTAATTCAGCTTAAAAATAGGCTGACTTATTCAAACTAATCCTAGGAGTGTGCTGAGTGTGCTGGACGTTTTTTAAGAGTAGATTGGGCTATCCGAATGGGCTGAATTGTTCAACAGATCCATGAGTGATTTGGCTGTGTTTTAAGAGCCCAAATGATGATTCGAATGAGCTGACTTGTTACTCTATTGGGCCTCCTGGAACGTGATCAGCTTGCTATCCTCTTGGGCTGCATTGGACATGAGCAACAACCTACCCTCTTGGACTGCCTTGGACGTGTTTGCTTGCCTCCCCTATTGGGCTGCTTTGGACGTGATCAACACCTCCTTCTCTTGGACTGCTTTGGACGTAATCAACAGCTTCTCCTCTTGGGCTGCATTAGACGTGAACAACAGCCTCCCCTCTTGGCTTCTTTGGACGTGATCAACAGCCTCCTCTTGGACTGCTTTGTACGTGAGCAACATCTCCTACCTTTGCTTGCTTACTCCTGCATTCATCAAAAGATTAACACATGAGGTATGGCAATTAAATGGTTCACGCATTGTGCCAAGCAATAGCACTTCCCTTGACGTAGCTTCTTGGATCTCCTTAGCTCTTGCTCTAGTAATGGGACCTTGATAGCTTCCATGTGACGGTCCTACATCATCCACTCCTTCTTGGAAAGAATTGGACCCCGAATTTTCATCTTGTTCCGAATCTCCTTCATAGGGGCTCAAATCACCTACATTAAAAGTGGTACTAACTCCATACTCTTCCGGTAAGTCCAACACATAAGCATTGTCGTTAATCCGGTGTAAGACTTTGAATGGTCCATCACCCCGTGGTGCTAGCTTGGAATGACGTTTTGTCGGAAACCGCTCTTTCCTTAGATGTAGCCAAACTAAGTCGCCGGGCTGGAAAACCATCTTCCGACGTCCTTTGTTGTTCCTAGCTGCAGTTTCAACGCCCTTCTTATCAAGTGCAGCTTTGGTCTTAGCATGAAGTTCCTTAATGTAGTCCACCTGTTCCAAAGCATTAAAAGCTACTCGATCCTTTCGAGGAATCGGTAATAAGTCCAAAGGAGTTAAAGGGTTAAATCCATAAACACATTTGAAAGGTGATAACGAAGTGGAAGAATGCATGGTGCGATTATAAGCAAACTCAATATGTGGTAACATGTCTTCCCATTCGTTTAAGTTATCTTTCAACATGGTTCTAAGGAGGGTCGTTAGGGTCCTATTGGTGACTTCCGTTTGCCCATCTGTTTGGGGATGACTAGAGGTCGAGAATAGTAATCTAGTACCCATTTTTCCCCAAAGTGTCTTCCAAAAGAAACTAAAAAACTTGACATCCCTATCACTAACAATAGTTTTAGGTATTCCATGCAATCTCACTATTTCCTTGAAGAAAAGATTAGCAACATTATATGGATCATCAATTTTATGACATGGAATAAAATGTGCCATTTTAGAGAATCTATCTACTACCACAAAAATGGAATCTCTTCCTTTCTTAGTCCTAGGTAGTCCAACAATGAAATCCATACTTATGTCCTCCCAAGGGCGATTAGGCGTTGGTAAGGGTATACAGCCCATGGGGTTATACCCTAGCTTTGGCCTTAAGACATTCAATGCACCTTTTCAGCATGTGTTCTACATCTCTTAACATATGAGGCCAATAAAAGTGAGTTTGCAACATGTGATAAGTTTTGTCCCTCCCAAAATGCCCCATTAAACCTCCTTTATGGGCTTCTTCAACTAATAGGATCCTAAGGGAACATCTAGGTATGCAAATCTTATCCACTTTAAACAAGAAACCTTCAAACACAAAGTACTTATCATAAGGGCCTTGAGTAGTGCATCTATGAAATATCTTCCCAAATTCAGCATCATCCACATATAATCTTTAATGTAAGTAAAACCTAACATCCTAGAATCCAAGGTGGTGATTAAGGTGTATCTCCTAGACAATGCATCCGCTACGACATTATCCTTTCCTTTCTTATACTTGATAATGTAAGGAAAGGTTTCGATGAATTCCATCCACCTACCATGCCGCCTATCTAGCTTATCTTGGCTCCTAAAGTGTCTAAGTGAATCATGATCAGTTTTCAAAACAAACTCTTGAGGCTAAAGGTAATGTTGCCATGTTTTGAGTACTCTAAACAAGGCATACAATTCTTTGTCATAAGTGGAGTAGTTTAAGCATGCACCCTTCAATTTTTCACTAAAGAAAGCTAGAGGCTTACCTTCTTGCATAAGGACGCCGCCAATACCAATACCGGATGCGTCGCATTCATCCTCAAAGGGTTAAGTGAAGTCCGGTAGAGTGAGTAGGGGTGCATGGGTGAGGCGTCTCTTGAGCTCTTCAAAGGCTCTTTGCTGCGGTTCATTCCACTCAAAAGGAACCTTCTTTTTGGTCAAAGCCGTGAGTGGTGCTGCAATGGTGCTAAAATCTCTCACAAACCTTCTATAGAATGTAGCTAGGCCATGGAAACTCCTCACGTCACCAACCGACCTAGGAACGGGCCATTCATTGATTGCCTTCACCTTGTCCTCATCCACTTGCAAACCATTGGCACTTACTACAAAACCAAGAAAAATCACTCGGTTAGTATAGAAATCACATTTTTGAATATTAGCTTACAAGTATTCTATACGCAATGTAGCAAGCACATCTCTCAAATGATTTTCATGCTCCTTTAAAGTCTTACTATAGATAAGAATGTCATCAAAGTAGACTACAACAAATAAACCAATATAAGGTCTCAAAATATGATTCATTAATCTCATGAAAGTACTAGGAGCGTTAGTTAAGCCAAAAGGCATTACTAGCCACTCATAGAGTCCAAATTTGGTTTTAAAAGCTGTTTTCCATTCATCCCCTTCCCTTATTCTAATTTGATGGTAGCCACTCCTAAGATCAATCTTAGTGAAAATTGTAGCTCCATGTAACTCATCAAGCATATCATCTAAACGGGGAATCGGGTGTCTATACTTGATAGTAATGTTATTGATTGCTCTACAATCAATACACATTCTCCAAGTATTATCCTTCTTGGGTACTAGCAGGACGGGAACGGCACAATGACTAAGGCTTTCCCGAACATACCCCTTATCTAGCAAGGCTTGAACTTGGTTCTGAATTTCCTGGGCTTCCGTAGGGTTCATCCTATAGGCGGGTCTATTGGGAAGAGTGGATCCGGGTATTAAATCTATTTGGTGTTCAATGCCCCTAATGGGCGGCAAGCCGGCTGGAATCTCCTCAGGAAAAACGTCCCTAAACTCGTCTAACAGCCCCTGAATAGCAGCACTAGGAAGTGGAATCGTAGGGTCATGAGGCACATTTACTAGAGATTTACACAAACTCATCATTAGCACATCAATAGAAGCATAGTTAGTGACATATTCATTCCTAGACTCAAGATAGCTACTTGTTGGTTGTACTAACAATGTTTGATGGGTTTTGTTCTCTTTACTCTTAGGCCGTGTGATCTTAGGCTGTGGAGGGGTTCCTTGCTCTACCCTCTTGGTCTCATAGTACTCGGCTATTTGTAAAGGTGTCATAGGTTTAAGTGTTAAATTTTACCTTTATACTCAAAGCTATATTTGTTAGAAAACCCATCATGAACAACTTTCCTATCATATTGCCATGGACGGCCAAGCACCAAGTGACAAGCATTCATAGGCACAACATCACATGTAATAACATCCTCATATGATCCTAATGTTATATTGACCTTAGTTTGCTTATTGACCTTAAGTTCTCCACACTCATTCATCCAATGTAGTTTATATGGCCTAGGGTGATAAAATGTAAGAAGTTGTAATTTGTTTACCATTTCAGTGCTAGCTATGTTGCAACAACTTCCTCCATCAATTATCACATTACACACTTTGCCTTTAATACTACACCTAGTATGAAACAGATTTTCACGTTGGTTATCCTCACAAGGTGCTAGTTGGACATGCAAAGTTCTCCTAGCTATCAAAGATTCACCTTGTTCATACTCAATGCAATCATCATGCTCATTTTGTTCATTGTCATCAATTAATGCATTCTCATCATCTAATTCCACATCATCCTCACTCTCATATTCTCCTAGATGGTTTATGATCAAAGTGCGTCTATTAGGACATTCTCTACTCATATGGCCTCTACCTTGGCATTTAAAACACACAATGTCCCTAGTTCTAGAGTTAGAGATAGGAGTACTCCCTCGATGATCACTTGAAGGCTCATTCAAGGATCGTGGTGTAGTGGACGGTGTAGAAGACCTTCTTTGCCCTTCTTGGCCCATAGGTGCCGATTTTCTCTCTTCCTTCCGGCCTCCTTGCTCCTTGCTGTTGTTAGGCAGTAGCCGGCTCCCTTGTGCTTTCCAAGCGTTGGGCGTTCCATGGGGTGGTTTGTATTCCCGGTTTCGCACCTTAGTCTTCCTTTCCACCTTGATGGCCAAGTGTAGTAATTGCTCCATGGTGCTGTATGGATACATATCAACCTCATTAGCCAAATTAGAATTCAGAATACGAAGGTACCTTGCCATAGTGTTGTCTTCATCTTCTAGAACGTTGGCCTTCACCATAGCAACTTGCATACTCGTGTAAGCTTCCTCAGCGCTAAGAGAGCCTTGTCTCAAATTTTCCAGCCGTTGTCGAAGCTCTCGGGTATAGTGAGGTGGGAAGAACCTAGCCCTCATTAGTGCCTTCATATGCTCCCATGTGGTGATTTGAGGATCCAATGTTCGAACTCTTTCTTTGACTACGTGATCCCACCATACCAAAGCATAGCCTTGGAACTCGAAAGAGGCTTGCTGAACCTTCCTAGGCTCGCTAAAGTTGTGACACAACCAGATTTGCTCAACTTTAGTTTCCCACTCCGTTGAGACGTCGGGATCACAATTTCCTTCAAAGACGGGAGTTTTGATTTTGACTTTTCCGAGTCCGTCTTGCTCCTGGTAGGGCCGAAAGTTATCTCGTCCTTGCCTTGGCTACTGGAATGGCCGATTGTAACCCTCCCATGTGTGGTCCTCAAAATGAGCTTCATTCCGTCGTTGAAAGTTATCAACAAAGGGTGGCATGTTAGAAGCATTAGGGGGTTCGTTGGAATGTAAATTACCTTGATCCGGATGATCCGGCTCTCTAGTAACACGTGAAGGACCGCCAAACTCATAGTTGGTTCTCAAAGGTGGTTTCCCGGCTGGTGGTGTTCGTGCTTCCATAGACTCCACTCGTTTGGATAGGTTAGCTACGGAATCGGATAATTGTTTCAATAGACTGATCATCTCAAGCGTGACGGTCTCGCTACTCGACTTGCTGGGACTTAGGGACCTGGACATGCTCAAGTAACAAACAAAGAACCGGTTAGGTTAGAAAAACAAAGATCTCACTTGTGTATCGCTCACACTCTCGTTGGTATTGCCTAGCTGGTGGCTCGAGTTGTAAGGATCCAACACCTTAAGATCGCGATTTCCGAACCTTCTTAGCAACCCTTTGGAACTAGAACTGCTGAAACTGAATGTTAGTGTCGGAGATGGATCAAGACACCCCTAATTGGAGTATTGACCGTTGGGTTGGTGTAGGTACGGTGAATGTGTTTAGAATGACGTTTTGAGCTGTTTGAAAGAGTTTACTTGTGCTTGATGTAGATTAATAAGGCCAGCCGTTTTTTGTATGTGTTTTTTTTTTTGAAAGATCTCTTAGACTTTGTCAAAGATTTGAGGGAGAGAAGGTAACCGAAACTGATTTGCAACGAGAATTGTAGGAGAGCAGGTTACCGAATTGGTATTCAACGTTTGAGCTCTTTTTGCTTTTGTTGTGTTTTGTGTTTACTTCTCCTCAAGATGTTGTCCGGCTTTTGAATTTGCACACTTCAAGCACAAGTTAGATCTCAATTGGATAAGCAATAAGGTTAACAAGAAGAAAGGAGTGATCAATTGTACCAACTGAGCTCTGATACCAACTGATACGGGATGATCCGTGATTGAGTCGATCTAGGCACAATGATCTCGAATCCGGCTGAATGAAACGAATTCAGAATACGGAATGAAACGAAGATGGTGAATGGCGCAGGAGAGTGAGAGAAGAAACAAAGAGAGTCAACGAAGGAACCAAGGATGAAGAGCCAAAACCCCAATCGTGAATGCCCTAGACCCGTCTCCAATACAACTTTACACTAGCTCCGGCTGGACTAGCACAAAGAGGGACTCGTGAAGGCTCGAAGCACCAATCCGAAGGCGGTTGACACAAACAAGCTCAGTCAAGCAACAACAGCAATGCCAACCAAAAACTCTCTTGTTCTTTGATTGATTTTGTGAAATGATTACAAATGTAATTCTAAGCAATGGAAAATAACGTAACTAATCTGCAGCTAAAGAGGCTATCTATATAGACTCTTTTATCTAGACAAAATAAATAAAAGAAAATTAAAACATTAGTGGGAAGGTGGTAATAAGAGAGCTTCCTCTAATGTAGCTAACAACCTAACAAACAACTAATTCAGCTTAAAATTAGGCTGACTTATTCAAACTAATCCTAGGAGTGTGCTGAGTGTGCTGGACGTTTTTTAAGAGCAGATTGGGCTATCCGAATGGGCTGAATTGTTCAACAGATCCATGAGTGATTTGGCTGTGTTTTAAGAGCCCAAATGATGATCCGAATGAGCTGACTTGTTACTCTCTTGGGCCTCCTGGAACGTGATCAGCTTGCTATCCTCTTGGGCTGCATTGGACATGAGCAACAGCCTACCCTCTTGGACTGCCTTGGACGTGTTTGCTTGCCTCCCCTCTTGGGCTGCTTTGGACGTGATCAACAACTCCTTCTCTTGGACTGCTTTGGACGTAATCAACAGCTTCTCCTCTTGGGCTGCATTAGACGTGAACAACAGCCTCCCCTCTTGGCTTCTTTGGACGTGATCAACAGCCTCCTCTTGGACTGCTTTGTACGTGAGCAACATCTCCTCCCTTTGCTTGCTTACTCCTGCATTCATCAAAAGATTAACACATGAGGTATGGCAATTAAATGGTTCACGCATTGTGCCAAGCAATAGCAATTCCCTTGACGTAGCTTCTTGGATCTCCTTAGCTCTTGCTCTAGTAATGTGACCTTGATAGCTTCCATGTCATGGTCCTACATCACAGCCCCTAGCTACCACCGTGAGCAACAACAAGGGGGCAACGGAGCTCCACCGACGAGTTCCTTGGCAACTCCCATGTCCTTGTCCGCAAACATGCCGAGCCCTAGTCTTCACCCCCCTACGAATTCACTTGTTGCTACCACCCGGGAGGAGTATGGTACAGATTCTAATTTTACTCTCCCTTACTATGGTTCTACTCCTACTAGTATGCCCTTTCAAACTAACCATGCAGATTATATGCCGGAAAGGGAACCTGCAAGACTAGCTCAACATGATAACCCTAGGTACCAAGAACCATTGATGCCGCCCCGGATATTCAACCAAGGCCGAGGAGGCGGTGGGCGTGGCTTAGGAGGGAGAGGTGCCTATGTGAACAACCGAGGAGCCGGCTACTATGAGGAGGAGTATGCCCCTGCACATGAGCAAAGGGCACATGGCATTAAGCTTGAGGTACACTCTTTCGGTCTTAATTGTGATCCCGAGGTGTATCTTGATTGGGAGCAAAAAACTGATCAAATTTTTCTGTATTATAACTACTCGGAAGGTCAACGAGTAGCTATAGCTACCATCAAGTTTGAGGGCATTGCATACCAGTGGTGGCTTGGGGAAAAGGAAGAACGTGATTATCACAGCCATCCCCAAATCATGACTTGGCAAGGCCTCAAACAAGCACTAAAGACAGATTTGTACCTAATGATTATGCCGAGCGCATTCATGAGAGGTTAGAACAACTAGAGCAAGGAAGTAAGAGCTTGGATGAATTCTAGACCGAGCTAAGGACGTTGGTCTTTAGGGCTGGTCTTAGGGTTCCCGAAGGGTACCTTATTTCTAAGTTCATTAGTCGTCTCAACCCCGAGCTCAAAGCTATAGTGAGCAAGCAACACTTCCTTAGTGGTACACCTTTGGAAGAAGTACTTCATTATACTAATCGTATGTATAAAGCACTTCCTTCAAGGCGGCCATTAGCCTCTAGCTCACGACCTTGGCAAAGCTCCAAAGGTGTCTTACCCACACCAAGGCTCCTAGAACCGACTAGGGGAGGGGACTCCACGACCCACCCTAGGCGAGATGTCCCTAGTACGGTACCAACCCAACGCAAGGAGGGTGAACACCGAACTAGTGATATCAAGTGTTATAAGTGTCTTGGGAGAGGGCATATTGCCAAGGATTGTCCCTCAAAGAAGCAGGTTCTGCTTAACACTCTAGGGGACTATGTATCCGAGGATGAGTGTGAGGAAGAACTTGTTGAGAATGAGGAGGAAGTGGAGGAGCTCCACGTGGTTGCTGCCCAAGGAGACTGTTTTGTGGCTAAGAAGGTATTGTTTGCCTCGGAAGGCCCAATTGTGCCTAGTCAACGAGAGACTATATTTCATACTAAGTGCACAATTAAGGGAAAGGTGTGTAGTATGATCATTGATGGGGGGTCATGTTGCAACATCATCGACCAAGAAGTAGTATCTAGGTTTAACCTGCGTACTACTTCTCACCCACAACCCTACACCCTTTGTTGGTTAAACTCCGACACCCCTCTTAAGGTCAAGGACCAAGCCATAATTCAGTTTGCTATAGGTGGCTATGAGGACGAGTTCTTGTGTGACGTCCTACCCATGACCGCTTGCCACCTTCTCTTGGGAATACCGTGGCAATTTGATCGTGGCGTCATACACCAAGGGGTAAGTAATGAGTATTCCTTTCATTTGAAGGGGAAACATATTACTCTTCATCCTTTGGCCCCTCATGAAATCATGGCTGACCATGTAGCAAGGGAGCAACGACGTGCTCAACAAAAAGCCGAGCTAGCTAAGGGCAAAAAGATGGCAATTGGGGGCAAAGGGGGTGCCTCCAATCACCTTTTGCTAGCCAAGCCTAGGGAAGTTTCTCAAGCTATCAAACAAGGAAAGCCGTGTCTTTTGCTTATACCAAAGGACATGTTACTTGCCTTGAGTGATCTTGAGGAACTACCTCAGCCCATAGCACGTCTCATGATGGAGTTTCAAGAACTCTTTCAAGAAGATGTGCTGAGTGGTTTGCCACTGGTAAGAGGTATTGAGCATCAAATTGACTTTATACCGGGGGCAACACTATCAAACCGGGCTACCTATAGGACTAACCCGGCGGAAACAAAAGAGCTCCAAAGTCAAGTGCAAGACTTGCTAAACAAGGGCTATGTTCGAGAGAGCCTTAGTCCTTGTGCAGTCCCGGTCATTCTAGTACCAAAGAAGGATGGTACTTGGAGGATGTGTGTTGATTGTCGAGCAGTCAATAACATAACCATCAAGTATCGTCATCCCATCCCAAGACTAGATGACATGCTTGACGAGTTGCATGGGGCAAGTACATTCTCTAAAGTGGACCTTAAGAGTGGTTACCATCAAATTCGTATGAAAGAGGGCGACAAATGGAAAACAGCCTTTAAGACCAAATATGGTTTGTACGAATGGTTGGTAATGCCCTTTGGTCTTACTAATGCCCCTAGCACCTTCATGAGGCTTATGAACCACGTCCTAAGGTCATTCCTTGGTAAGTTTGTGGTTGTATACTTTGATGACATCCTAGTATATAGCCACAATCTTCAAGAGCATATAGGTCACCTTAGGTAGGTTTTTGAGGTCTTGAGAAGGGAGAAGTTGTATGCCAACTTCAAGAAGTGCCACTTCCATTCGGATCATGTGGTATTCTTTGGATTTGTGGTGTGCAAAGACGGACTCCGAGTTGATGAGGAGAAGGTTAAAGCCATTTCCGAGTGGCCCACGCCTACCTCAATGACTCAAATCCGGAGTTTCCTAGGCCTAGCTGGCTTTTACCGTCGTTTCGTGAGAGACTTTAGTACTATTGCTGCTCCTCTCACGGAATTGACCAAGAAAGGTGTGGCCTTCGTATGGGGGCCAAGGCAAGAGGCGGCTTTTGCTAGCTTGAGGGCCAAGCTCACTCAAGCACCACTTTTATCTCTACCAAACTTTGATAAAACTTTTGAGATAGAATGTGATGCTTCGGGGATAGGCCTTGGGGGTGTCCTTATGCAGGAAGGCAAACCCATTGCCTATTTTTGGTGAGAAACTTGGAGGGGCTGAATTGAATTACCCCACGTATGACAAGGAACTTTTGGCATTGGTACGTGTTCTCTAGGTTTGGCAACACTACCTATTGCCTAAGGAATTTTTCATACACTCGGACCATGAGGCCTTGAAGTATCTAAAGGGTCAAAGCAAGCTTAACAAGAGGCATGCTAAGTGGGTCGAGTTCATTGAGTCTTTCCCCTATATGATCAAACACAAAAAGGGAAAGGACAATGTAGTGGCGGATGCCCTCTCTAGGCGTTACACTCTTGTGGCTCTACTAGATGCTAAGTTGCTTGGTTTTTCCTTCCTTAAGGACTTATATGTGCATGATACTGATTTTTGTGATACATTTGATACATGTAAGTCCCATGGGAGTAAGGATCAATTCTACTTACATGAGGGATTCTTGTTTAAGGGCCATAAGTTGTGTATTCCCAAGGGTTCAATTCGAACCCTTTTGATTCAAGAAGCACATGGTGGCGGATTAATGGGACATTTCGGTGTCCTTAAGACCTTACACGTGCTAAGGGAGCACTTTTATTGGCCTAAGATGCAGCACGCCGTGGAGAAGTATTGTGCATCTTGTACCACTTGCTTGCGTGCTAAGTCCAAAGCCCAACCCCATGGTCTCTACTCTCCTCTACCTATCCCTAAACTGCCTTGGGAAGACATTTCCATGGACTTTTTTTTAGGGTTACCTCGGTCGAAGAGAGGGAGAGACTCCATATTTGTAGTGGTAGACCGGTTCTCCAATATGGCACACTTCATTGCATGCCATAAGACTGATAATGCTTCTCATGTTGCTAACCTTTTCTTTGATCATATTGTGAGATTGCATGGAGTTCCTAGGTCTATTGTTTCGGATCGAGATGTGAAGTTCTTAAGCTCTTTTTGGAAGACTTTATGGGCAAAGCTTGGAACTAAATTCTCTTTTCTACTACGTGTCATCCTCAGACGGATGGCCAAACTGAGGTAGTTAATCGTACTCTTGGTGCTTTACTTCGTACTATTTTGAGGACTAACTTGCGCAGGTGGAAAGAGAGCCTATCATTCATTGAGTTCGCCTACAATAGGACGGTCCATACCGCCACCAAGAGGACACCGTTTGAGGTTGTGTACGGCCATAACCCCACCACACCCTTGGAGTTATTGCCGTATGCAATCAAGGAGAAGGAGAGCAAGGAAGGTGCGGATGAGGCAGCTCGGATCAAGAGGATGCATGAGGATACGAGGCTGCAATTGGAGAAGAGAACATACCAATACAAGCGCCACGCTGACCGAGGTCGAAAGGAGCTGATATTCGAGCCCGGCGACCTTGTGCGGCTGCACCTACGGAAGGAACGGTTTCCCTTACTCCGCAACTCCAAGCTGAAACCAAGAGGAGATGGACCATTTCAAGTGCTTGAGCGCATCAACGACAACGCCTACAAGCTCGATCTCCCTCCCACCTTTGGTGTCCATGATGTGTTCAACGTCTCCGACTTGATGCCCTACATGGTTGAAGGAGATTCGGACCTTGACGAGCTGAATTCGGGGTCGAATCCCTTTCAAGAGAGGGAGGATGATGTGTTCGAGCCTACACATCTAGAGCCTACACATCTAGGTGATCACGCACAAGATGTTGGTGATGAAGAGGAGCCGACACATCACACAGAAGAGGAGTCAAGAGAAGAAGCCGAACCGGCCAAGCCCAAGGAGGACCCACCACCCGGTGCTATCACTAGAGCCCGAGCCCGCCACCTACACCAACAACTCAAGGACACCCTCTTGAACCTAGGCGAACCGAACCTAAGTGGAGGGACTTTCATCACATGCCTAAATCAAGAAAGGCCCGGGTCACTCGTGCACAATATTTCCGAATAAAGAGGGTTTGCATGGCAATTAGTTTGCATGGGATATTCTTAGACATTTTATCATTAGACATTTTATCATTAGCATTGTTTGCTTATTATTTTAATTTTCCAGCAGTTATTTTCGGATAAAACAATTAGGAGATAACCAAATTAGTGGTTCTCTTAGTGGGTAGATTAGTGTGCTATTTTTTAGGATTTATTTCTTGTTTTATTTCCTATTTTCAGCAAGGCCTATTTAGGTCTAAACTTCAGATTGGTATAGTAGTTTTGAATGAATGAAAATAGCAACCTTTTTTCTACCAAAACTCACGAGTCTTTTCTCTCATCTCCATAGAAGGATTGTGAGCACATCAACCTTCTTCTTCCTTTGATTCGAGTGCTTCCTATCTCGAGTCCCTTCCCTTGATCTTCATAACCGAGTGGCACCCATCTTGGCTGGAGATCATTCACATTTTTGTACCAGTCCATCCCCACCAATCGTTCGCATCTCGGCTACAACATCTTCACCGGCGAGCCCTTGTGTACCCTCGGCGTTACCTTTGGCGAGCAAGATCTTGCACCGACTCCATCGATCCTAGATCTCACCATCTTGTTCCCTCACTCATTGCTAGTGATATCCGGACCTCAGGTCTATCCGGGAAAACACAAAAGCTTCCTGCAGCTGATCCATCAAATCGTCAATATGGGGTAGTGGGTATTTGTTCTTGATGGTCACCTTGTTCAACTCTCGGTAATTGATGCACAACCTCACCGATCCTTCATTCTTCTGCACAAAAGTACCGACGCACCCCATGGGGAAACGCTGGGGTGTATGAAGCCCTTCTCTGCCAACCTCTTGAGCTGCCTCTTTAGCTCCAACAACTCAATAGGCGCCATATGGTATGGTGCTTTCGAGATCGGTCTCGTCCCCGGCTCCAACTCGATGGTGAAAATCACGCTCCTCTGTGGCGGTAAACTAGATGGCTCGTCAAAAACGTCAATGAACTCACATACGACGGGAATATCCTGCAGAGTCGGACTCTCAACCTTCTTCATGGCGTAATACTAGAAGGCCTCGCAACCCTGTCCAATTAGCCTCGCCCCTCGGACTATGTTGATGATAGTACCAGATTTTCCAAGGTCCCAACCTCAAAAGCTCTCAATCTGACCTTCTGTAGTAGTGACCGACATGGTCCGCCTACCAATATTTAAAACCGTACCATGATGGTCCATCCAATCCATCCCTGAAATGACTTTCTCATGTACTAACAACATGACAAAGAAGTCTACAAGCCACTCGCGATTTTCAAAACGTATGGGACAATCGTGTATCTCACGGATACCTCTAACCCTACCACCATCGGGTAACCCTATAATAAAGGGTATCCCCTCTACCACCTAAGGCCAAACGCTCTACGCATGCATCAAATATAAATGAGTGTGTAGCACTCATATCAAAAAGTACTCTAACAAGTAAACCATTAATCAGAATGGTACCTGTAGTGGCTTGCACTGCCGGCTATTCAGCGCTCCTCAACTAAAAAACTCGGCCTTGAGCTCCTCTAGTATCAGTGCTACCTCCACTATGACATTTGCCTCTACTCAGTCCAAGTGCGGAACCCTGAGTAGCAAGACGATCTGGGATCCTCTATTGTCCTTGAGCTCCTCTAGTATCAATGGTACCCTACTTTGACGAATCCCTACCTTGACGGCATAAGGTAGCCCTGTGACTTGGCTTGCCACAAGTGAAGCAAGTCACAAGTGTCTTCGGACAATCAAACCGCATGTGCCCAGACCCTCCACAGTTGAAGCAATACCGTCCTCGCTCAGATGTCTGTGCAGACGATGGGTAACTCGAGCGGGATGAGGTTGGCTTCGCCCGTACCCTTACACTCTAGTACTAGTCTGGCCCGTCCTTAGTCTCTTCTCAAACCTCCGGTCTGAGAAGCTCTCCTCTGTCCATCTCGCTCTCGCTCATAAGCCGAGGCTCTATCTTGATAATCTATCAGGGAATCACTATGAAAATCCGCCATATATGCTCGGGTAGTCTCTCTTAGTCAGCGGGAGAACATGTACACATGCTGGTCCTCTAGAGGTGCAGCTGGACCCAGTAATGTCAGCTCCTCTTGAAACCTCCAAATAGCCTCGGATGTAAGAACGTCCTCGAAACCAACCTCTACGAAATCCTACAATTTCTCCCTCCTTGAGGTAGGGCAAAAACACACTCTAAGAACGCTCCTCATCTCGACATCTGATGGACTCCAAAGTTGAGTCCACATGTCAAATCCAAAGCTCGGGTCAAGGCCCACCTTTCCAGTAAAATGGGGTACTCCCATCTGGTGAAAAGTCTTCAATTAGGAATATGGTCGAGGTGCTCTCGGCTCGCCTGAGCCCTAGCAACCTCAGTTGCTCGTGCCGGTATGACAAGCACCTATATCGCTCCATGCAATATCACGAAGGATCTCACCGGCGCCGGTGGATCTGGGGCACGTCTACTTGCCCTAACAGCCTCAACTTGACAGACATACGCTCGAAACTTAGTTTCTCACATCGAGACATGATCCGTATCAATAGTTCGTACTGGTTGGGCTCTATGACCAGCTGTCATCCCGCTCCCAGCCTCATGAACGATACTCTCAACAACCTCCTCACCTCTATCCTCCACTACCGGCGGATCATCGATGGGAACTCGTCCCTGACCTATAACTATTGGAGTTGCTCTCATGCGAGCCATCTACGGTATAAGCATATCTAATTGTATAAGGTCAACTAATACCATATGTATATATATATATATATGTATCTATGTATATATATAAATATATATATTGGACAACTACAAAACTTTTAAACCGAAAATAATGGACTAGTTTTCTACAAATTATTGGACAAGGAAGAATTAGACAACAAAACCTGGCAAGCCTGAAAACCTAATTTGGAACCTTTTTCCTAAAGCGTTTTTTGGTTTCAAGGTGGGTTTTCCAGTTTCAGATTTTGGGGTTTCAGGTTTCAACGGTTTTAGTTTCCGGATGTGGTTTCAGTTTATGGTTTCCATTTGGGTTATTGGGAGGTTTGGTGATCAAGTTATAAGGTTTCCATTTTCAGGTTTTAGATTTCAGATTTCAGGTTTAAGGTTTCAAGTTTTAGGGTTTCAGGATTCAAGGTTTCAGGGTTCATGTTTCCGGTTTCAAGTTTCCAATTTCAAGTTTCAAGGTTTCACCGGTTTTAGGTTTGTGGTTTCCGGATTCTGGTCCGGGGTTATTGGGCAGTTCGGTGTTCAAACACAAAGTGCATATTCATAATCATCTTTGAAAAACCAACTTCAACAACGCTCTATTTCACAATAAAATTCAGACCAACGGTGTTCGAAATCATACTCGAATACAAATCAGTTCAAATAACTTTTTATCGATATAGAATTGCAGTAAAAATGCGAGAGAGGCTTCAAAAATCAAGGAAGATTAGACATCAAAACCTCTCAAACCTGGCAAGGCAAATATGCGGAGCTCTTCGGCAAAGGCGAAAGGAAGAATCAAAACAGCTTAAGCTCTTCGGCAAAGATGAAACCTCTTAGGTGGTTGTGAAACTTCCAAAACGAAAATAATGGACTGAACTTTTACAAATGTTGGACAAGGGTGTAACACCCCAAATTCTATGAACTCGGGATGCTACGGGCTAGGACATCACAATGGGTCCTGACCCTAGCTTGACAACAAGTTCACCGGATCTTGCAACAAGACACAAATAAATATAAAACCATCATTGATAAAACTGAAATATCATAAATCCCAACTACATACAAAACTCACAGTCGAGTATCAAAACTATACAATCATGTATCTGTACATACAAAACTTGTATCCCATCCTAACATGTACGAGAACCCCCGGCTAATCACTCTCACTAGATCACTCTGTAGCCTTCATATCCTGCAAAACATCTACAACCACGGTATAAACCGTTAGCTAACTATTCGTATATATAGGAATAATACATTAGCTCAAAAACACATCAAAAGTACAGTAAACTCCAAGCATGCTATCACATATTCCCCTTTTATTATCTTTCATACAGTCATTCACTCATAATCCATTTATGGTTGTGTCACGAGAAGTCTACGACTCTCGCATTTGTTTCTTTTACCATCTGGAGTGGTTAGGTGTATTTCTCCGTATACCATGTGGAGTGGATCAGTACCCTTCCCGTATACAAGGTCTGGCCAAGTCCCGAAGAACCCTGCAGACTCCCTCGGGAGAACTAAGACAGTTGCCAATGCTCGATACTAGTAGACCAATCATACTTCGGTGATAATCAACCTATAACATGCTATGACGCAAATAGCAAACACCACTCATGTTGTAGTCATCCTATATATGAACACAACAGAATAAGTCCCACAGACTTACCTGTATCTAGGTAATATCAATTATCAATCAACACTCAGAATCCCATTGGAATATACTCCACGCCTAATGAGTCGAGACGCAGATGTCAACAACTATCCAACATACTAGAAGATTCCACTCCTAGTCTCAAAGATCCTTAAAAGATCATATACAAACTACATCCTCGAAACCTCTCAAGGCGTTCCATCACAATATATCTCTTAATACCACTAGTTGGCATTCTAACTAGTTATACTAGGTCCCAACCTATATGCTTCTACTACTATGAAGCCACAAGACGTAGGGCCGCGACAAGCTTCGGACGCCGCGACTGTGGCTGTCCCAGACACGAGGGTGGCGACAACGCCGAAGGAGCGGGGCCGGCTAGAGGTAGGCGTTGGGGCAATTACACAGCAGATAACGCCTCTTTCTTTTCTTTCGACAAATTCTTTGCTCGATCCACCACTCCTCTCCTGGAATCACCATATGCAATCTTGCCTTCATTAACACATACACACCAAGCACACAAAGGTCATAAAGACAACAAGGTCATCCTTGTTGGATTCATAAACAAGGAATGATAAGAAGAAGAGCAAGGAGAAGAGAAGAAGGGGTGGCTTACAACTCTTCTCGGATAGGTAGAAGGAAAGCCAAAGTTGCTACTACCTTGCCATTGCCCATATCATCACACAAATCATCATCATCATTATCATCATCATCATCATCATCATCTCCAACTTGGAAGAAGAATTGAAGAAGATAAGGAAGAGGAACAAACGGGAAGGAAAGATGATCACGAAAAAGAAGAGAGGAGAAGATAAGGGATTCCAAACCCTTAGTGATATGGGGATTAGCCGCGAAGAACGGATCTAGACGAGCAACTTGTTTCCGGGAATAGAAGCAAACGAAATTCAGCAAACAAGAATGAATGAAAACGTGCAAAACAAAGAGGGGGGGGGAACGAAATTAGGAAGGAAGAACCGAAAGGAACAAAACGATAGAACCCTTGGATTTGATTATCCAAGAACCAAACCGATGACGATTCGACCCCGCTTCTTACAAATTCACACAATCGAACTAGAGTTATCGAAGGCACGAAGAGGTTGCTTCGATTCGACTTGTGATGTAGGACCATCACATGGAAGCTATCAAGGTCCCATTACTAGAGCAAGAGCTAAGGAGATCCAAGAAGCTACGTCAAGGGAAGTGCTATTGCTTGGCACAATGCGTGAACCATTTAATTGCCATACATCATGTGTTAATCTTTTGATGAATGTAGGAGCAAGCAAGCAAAGGGAGAAGATGTTGATCACGTCCAAAGCAGCCCACGAGGATACCCTGCTGCTCACGTCCAAGGCAGCCCAAGAGCAAAGGGAGGAGATGTTGATCACGTCCAAAGCAGCCCACGAGGATAGCCTGCTGCTCACGTCCAAGGCAGCCCAAGAGGGGAGGCAAGCGAACACGTCCAAGGCAGTCCAAGAGGGTAGGCTGCTGCTCACATCTAAAACAACCCAAGAGGGCAGCCAGCTGATCACGTTCAAAGAGGCCCAAGAGAGTAACAAGTCAGCTCATTCGGATCATCATTTGGGCTCTTAAAAACCATCCAAATCACTCATGGATCTGTTGAACAATTCAGCCCATTCGGATAGTCCATTTTGGCTCTTAAAAACGTCCAGCACACTCCAAAGATTAGTTTGAATAAGTCAGCCTATTCTCATGCTGAATTAGTTGTTTGTTAGGTTGTTAGCTACATTAGAGGAAGCTCTCTTATTGCCACCTTCCCACTAATGTTTTAGTTTTCTTTACTTTAATTTTGTCTAGATAAAAGAGTCTATATATAGCCTCTTTTAGCTGCTGAATAGGTACGTTAATTTCATTGCTTAGAATTACATTTGTAATCATTCACAAAATCAATCAAAGAACAAGAGAGTTTTTGGTTGGCATTGCTGTTGTTTGCTTGGCTGAGCTTGTTTGTATCAACCGCCTTCGGATTGGTGCTTCGAGCCTTCACGAGTCCCTCTTTGAGCTAGTCCAGCCGGAGCTAGTGTAAAGTTGTATTGGAGACGGGTCTAGGGCATTCACGAGTGGGGGTTTTGGCTCTTCAGCCTTGGTTCCTTCGTTGACTCTCTTTGGTTCTTCTCTACACCTTCCTGCGCCATTCACCATCTACGTTTCATTCCGCATTTTGGATTCGCCTCATTCAACCGGATTCGAGATCATTGTACCTAGATCAACTCAATCACGGACAATTCCGTATCAACTTGTAGCACCAACCCGAATGAGATTGACACACACAAGAATTAGAAAGCTATGCTAACACCACAATTCTCACGAGACAATAGACTGAACTCAAAAGGGTTCGATTTTGGCACTTAGGCAATCTGTTTAACCTAATCTCCTACAAAAAGAAGAGAGAAAGGTTTATATACAACCTAGACCTTCTCTCCTAAAAATATAAAAGAAATAAAAACAATAATTACAATTTAGAGTATTTTAAATAAAACCATGAAATAGACTAATTCTAGGCTTTATTTAACACTCTCTAACTAGCTTTTCATGCCAGCCTTTACGCCAGCCTTCATCCATGCACATGCACACGTGAGCCTTCATCTTATGCTCCATTCAACTTCTTCTTGGCTGGTCCAATGTGGCTAAGCATCATGACGGGCCTTGGACTCATTGGAGGTGAGCTTGGGTGAGCTTCTTGAACCATGGCTAGGAAGATAGCATCCCTCTCCGCTTGGCGTTTGGCTTGAGCTCGTGTTAGGGCTCTTTGTGGTGTTGAAGATGGAGCTAGCTCGGATGACCCTTCATCACTTAGCACGGGGGGAAAGAGGAAACTCAAAAGGGAAGCAATTCAAAAAGGAAGTCGGCTAAAAGCTGCCTCGATCTCTCCTATGTTGCGGACGATCTCCACTGCGACTGTGGCCATGGCGAGGCACGGTCGCAGGGTCTCTTAAATAACATGGTTGTTACATCAGATCCCCCTAAATACAAGTTTTTTCCTAAAACTTGGATAACCACTGATCCTCCCGGTCTCAAACACCGAGGCATAGTCACATGATCTCATGAAGGTACAGACTTTCTAACGAATTTAAGACCTCTATCCGTGTTAGCACAACAAGATCTAATAAGATCACACATCACAATCTAGCACGAAAAGCAAATAACACATTGATACGGGGATTAGCCGCGAAGAACGGATCTAGACGAACAACCTGTTCTGAAGAATGAATAACACACAAAAATTAACAAATATGGACAGCAATTAAAACGAGAAAACAGAAAGGGGCAAGAAGAACCGAAAGGAACAATGATAGAACTCTTGGATTCAAGATCCAAGAACCAAACCAGTGACGATTCGACCCTGCTTCTTACAACTCCACACAACCGATTTGAGAATCGAGAGCACGAAGAGGGTGCCTTGTTCGACTTGCAACACCAATCCCGAAGGAGATTGACATACACAAGAACGAGAAAGCCAGATCACACACACTAACTCACGAGACAAGAATGATTGAATTCTCTTGGATTCAATTCTGAAATGCTCTCAGCAAAACTTGTATAAAACTTGTCTAACTACAAAAGAAGAGAGAAAAAGCTTTATATACATCCTAGGCCTTTTCTTCTAAAACAGAAAAAAAAGAAACTAATTACAATAATTACATTGAGAGAGTTAAATAAAGCCCAGCAAACATATAACACAATTGGGCCTAATTAACTATTCAGTCTCTCACGTCCACATACTTAAATGATCATCCAGCCATGCACATGCATATACGTGAAACCCCTTGTATCTGAATTCAAGGCCTCCGGCTATCCTTTGAAATGCGTCTCAAGGCCTGCCCAACAACTAGAAATACAATTTAAGCTCCATTAATCATCTTGGCTGGGAGGTGTTCGTGGCTGATCCGCAAGATGGTCCTTAGACTTGATGAAGGTGGACTTGGTTGAGCTTCATGGACCATGTTTAGGAAAAGAGCATCCATCTCATCTTGACGTTTAGCTTGCGCTCTTGTTAGAGTCCCTTCAGGTGGTGAAGATGGAGTTAGCTCAAATGATCCTTCATCATTCTCCCCTTCTTTGGAAGAATTCAACCTCGAATTGCCTTGATCATCATCCAGGAGCGGAAAAGGACTTAGATCCCTCACATTGAATGTGGGATCACAAGCATAATCATCCGGCAAGTCAAGCACATAGGCGTTGTCACCCGCCTTGTGTAACACCTTAAAAGGTCCATTTCCTCTAGGGGAGAGCTTGGATTTCCGAAGCTGTTGAAACCTCTCCTTCCTCAAATGTAGCCATACAAGGTCGCTAGTTTTAAATATAATCTTCTTGCGTCCTTGATTTGCCTTTTCTGCGTTGTATTTGCCTTTCTCCTTGAGCTTGATCCTTGTCCTACTATGTAGCTCCTTGATGTGTTCAACCTGCGTTTTAGCACTTAAATCCACTCGCTCCTTCTTAGGTAACGGTGTAAGATCAAAAGGGGTTAGTGGATTAAAACCATAAACACACTCAAAGGGAGAGATGGAAGTAGATGAGTGGACGACTCTATTATAGGCAAACTCAATATGTGGCTCATCTTCCCATTCTTTCAAATTCTTCTTGATGACAACCCTTAAAAGTGTTGTTGGGGTCCTATTAGTTACTTCTGTTTGCCCATCAGTTTGGGGATGGCTTGATGTAGAAAATAACAACTTAGTGCCTAGCTTTCCCCAAAGAGTTTTTCAAAAGTAACTCAAGAACTTAACATCCCTATCACTCACTATTGTCCTTGAAATACCATGTAACCTAACTACTTCCCGAAAGAACAAATTAGCTACATTGGCTGCATCATCAGTTTTGTGACAAGCAATAAAGTGAGCCATCTTAGAGAATCGATCTACAACCACAAATATCGAATCCCTACCTCTTCTAGTCCTAGGCAATCCCACTATGAAATCCATGCTAATGTCTTCCCAAGGGGCTGTGGGGATTGGCAAAGGTGTATACAATCCATGAGGCTTTACTTTTGATTTAGCTCTAAGGCACTCTAAACACCTTTTAAGCACATTTTAAACATCCCTAAGCATATGTGGCCGATAAAAATGTGAGTGCAGCATAGCATAGTCTTATTTCTCCCAAAATGACCCATTAAACCTCCTTTATGGGCTTCTTCCACTAACAGCAAACAAAGAGAACACCTTGGTATGCACACCTTATCTACTCAAAACAGAAATCCCTCAAACAAATAGAATTTATCTAAGGAACCTTTTTGCACACAAAGCTTATATGTTTCTCCAAAGTCAAGATCATATTCATAGAGCTCCTTAATGTAAACAAATCCTAACACCCTAGCATCCAATGTAGTTAGCAATGTATGCCTCCTAGAAAGAGCGTCCGCAACTACATTATCTTTTCCCTTTTTATACTTGATAATATAGGGAAAAGTCTCAATAAATTCCATCCATCTACCATGACTCCTATCTAGTTTATCTTGACTCCGAAAATGTTTCAAAGATTCATGATCAGAATGCAAAATAAACTCTCTAGGCCACAAGTAGTGTTGTCATGTCTTAAGTACTCTAAATAATGCATACAACTCTTTATCATATGTAGAGTAGTTAAGACATGCCCCTTTAAGCTTTTCACTGAAAAAGGCAATAGGCTTACCTTCTTGCATAAGCACACCTCCTATTCCAATTCCCGATGCATCACACTCCACTTTGAAAGGCCTAGTGAAGTCAGGGAGAGCTAGTAAGGGTGCCTCGGTGAGAACTAACTTCAGCTTGTTGAAAGCACGTTCTTGAGCTGCTTCCCACACAAATGGTGCATGTTTCTTGCAAATCTCCTTCAAGGGTGCAGCAATGGTACTGAAGTCTCTCACAAAGTGTCTATAGAAACTTGCAAGCCCATGGGAACTCCTTACATGGCTAATGGATGTAGGTGTTGGCCAATCTCGAATAGCTCTAATCTTCTCCTCATCCACTTGTAGACCTTGTACAATCACTACAAAACCAAGAAATATAACTTCATTAGTGCAAAAGCTACATTTCTTTAGGTTGGCATACAAGTGTTCAGCCCTAAGGGTAGAATAACACACAAAAACTAACAAATAGGAGAGTTTAATTAGACCCAATTGTGTTATATGTTTGCTGGGCTTTATTTAACTCTCTCTCAATGAAATTATTGTAATTATTTTTTTTTTTTTTCTGTTTTAGAAGGAAAGGCCTAGGATGTATATAAAGCCTTTTCTCTCTTCTTTTGTAGTTAGACAAGTTTTATACAAGTTTTGCTGAGAGCATTTCAGAATTGAATCCAAGAGAATTCAATCGTTCTTATCTCGTGCGTTAGTGTGTGTGATCTGGCTTTCTCGATCTTGTGTATGTCAATCTCCTCCGGGATTGGTGTTGCAAGTCGAACAAGGCACCCTCTTTGTGCTCTCGATTCTCAAATCGATTGTGTGGAGTTGTAAGAAGCGGGGTCAAATCGTCACTGGTTTGGTTCTTGGATCTTGAATCCAAGGGTTCTATCATTGTTCCTTTCGGTTCTTCTTGTCCCTTTCTGTTTTCTCGTTTTCATTGTTGTCAATATTTGTTAATTTTTGTGTGTTATTCATTCTTCAGAACAGGTTGTTCGTCTAGATCCGTTCTTGGAAGAACTTCATCGACTTTGCAACTTAGAGATCAATTCAGTACTAAGAAGAAACAAAAAAAGAAAGAAATAAAACTAATTCTTGTTTGCAGATAAACGTGGGCCAAGTTGTTGCCATCTTCGGGATAAGATCAAATCTCAGCTCCTAGATTTGTTGCAACTGGTTCAACGTGTCAAATCTGTAGGAGGAAAATAACTGCTTCAAGTTCTGCGCCGGATTAGTAGGAAATACGCTGAATCAACTCTAATTATGCGTTTAGTTGAGAGCATTTCAGAATTGAATCCAAGAGAATTCAATCATTCTTGTCTCGTGAGTTTGTGTATGTGATCTAGCTTTCTCGTTCATGTGTATGTCAATCTCCTTCGGGATTGGTGTTGCAAGTCGAACAAGGCTCCCTCTTCGTTCTCTCGATTCTCAGATCAATTGTGTGAAGTTGTAAGAAGCGGGTTCGAATCGTCACTGGTTTGGTTCTTGGATCTCAAATCCAAGGGTTCTATCATTGTTCCTTTCGGTTCTTCTTGTCCCTTTCTGTTTTCTCGTTTTCATTGTTGTCCATATTTGTTAATTTTTGTGTGTTATTCATTCTTCAGAACAGGTTGTTCGTCTAGATCCGTTCTTCGCGGCTAGTCCGCAGTGTACCTTTTTGTGTTCGGGAAAGTTATTCCATGACCATATTTGCTCTATCTTTGCCTCCCATGCCATATACACATCAGGATCACATTTTCCCTCGAAACTAGGGACTTTCGCCTTCACTTTGCCAAGACCGTCGTGTTCCAGTTCTCGGTTTCTCCTTTGCTGGACTCCATAGGGCTCACATCTCCTTTCATCATTACGTTGCCCTTCTTGGTTCCTCCTTGGCTGATCTCGCCTTCTCCGTCCATTAGGCACCCATTCCGGTCTCCATTCCTCATTCTCCCCATCCTCCTCCTCTTCCTGGTCATAAACTGGATTCTGAAATTGGTGAGGATAGTTAGGCATATTATCATGAATAATAGGAGAAGAAGGGATAAAAATATGCTCCTCAAAAGCAAGGTTTCCCCAAACAGGTTGGGAAACAATGTTGCCTAAACCATGGGCATGCCTAGAAGACTGCGGAACATTCGAATTCCCTGTTGCTTGGAACGCAGCTTGCTGACTTTGAAGGGGAACTCGATCTTGTCCTTGGTTTTGCGCCCTTAAGTTGTCTCCTATCTCCAAGTTACTTCCTAGTGGTCGAGAGTCCGGAGTCACCCTAGAGGTCTCCAAGGTAGATACCCTTGTAGTTAGCCCATCATAGCTATCTTTCAAGCTCTTGATGAGACTGAACAACTCCGGTGTGATAGGCTCAGGGCTCTTTGAACCTACGGGAGTCCCTGACATGATGCAAAACACTCAACAACAGCAAACACATTAGGTTAGTATAAACAAAAACACCTCGCAAGTGTATCACTCAGAAAATAAGATTCTCTCACTCTCTAGTGGTGTGATACAAGCTTGTTGATGGCTCGTCTTGTATTAATCAAAAACCTCACATGAGTTTGATGCTTAGTCAAACTAAAGCTTTTAGATAGAAACAAGGTTTGATTTTAGTCACTTCAAAAACGTGTTTGACTCAACAAAATAGAAGAAAAGACTCAAACGGAAAGGACAATTGCACGAATGTTATATGCAACTAAATGACTCAAAAATTTAGAATCCAAGATAAGCTTTGAAAGAACTTACTCGTAAGACCCAAGAAGTGAACCCTAGACACCGTAGGATGAGGTTAAGGAAGGTTGAGCTATGGTGTTTGATTGCTGAAAATGGACAATAGCTAGGTGTGGCTAGATAGGTTCAACGAGATGCTTAGTTCTTCCTCCGACTGAGACGAGATACTTGAATGAAGTCCTTTCTTGAAGTCTTCTTTGTTGCTAAATAACACTAGGCTAATTACAAACTATGAATAAGAAAGAATGAAATAAAAACAATATAAACTAGAATGAAATAAAAAGATCTGATTCCTTTTTTTTTTTTGATTTCGGATTTCTTTCTTCTTTTTTTTTATCCTTTTTCTTTTCTTTTTTTAACTCAAGAAATTAGAAATGAGAAGAAACAAAAAAGAAAGAAATAAAACTAATTATAGTTTGTAGATAAACGTGGGCCAAGCTGTTGCAAATCTTCAGGATAAGATCAAATCTCAGCTCCTAGATTTGTTGCAACTGATTCAAAGTGCCAAATCTGTCGAAGGAAAATAATTGCTTCAAGTTCTGCGCCGGATTAGTAGGAAATGCGCTGAATCAACTCCAATTATGCGTTTACTGGATGCAGGAAGAGAAACAGCCACGTTTGGTTTTTATTCAACTGGTTCAAGTGTGGCTAATGTGGCTGAGGGAAAAATGGTGGTTGATGGTGGTGTGATGGTGGTTGGTGTGGTGCTATGGTGGTTTCCGGTGTCTAGAACTCACAAACAAGGAACAAACTTGTTAGACTCAAACAATGCTTAGAGTAGAAGATAGAAACGGAAATAGACTCAAACAAAAGACAATGATCAATTGAAATGATCAAAACAGACTCTTTTTGTGATTTTATGATTGATTTACCGACTCTTTTTGGTGGTTGGACGTCAATTGAGCTCTGATACCAATTGATACGGGGATTAGCCGCAAAGAACGGATCTAGACGAACAACCTGTTATGAAGAATGAATAACACACAAAAATTAACAAATATGGATAGCAATGAAAACGAGAAAACAGAAAGGGACAAGAAGAACCGAAAGGAACAATGATAGAACCCTTGGATTCAAGATCCAAGAACAAAACCAGTGACGATTCGACGCCACTTCTTACAACTCCACACAATCGATTTGAGAATCGAGAGCACGAAGAGGGTGCCTTGTTCGACTTGCAACACCAATTCCGAAGGAGATTGACATATACAAGAACGAGAAAGCCAGATCACACACACTAACTCACGAGACAAGAATGATTGAATTCTCTTGGATTCAATTCTAAAATGCTCTCAACAAAACTTGTATAAAACTTGTCTCACTACAAAAGAAGAGAGAAATGGCTTTATATACATTCTAGGCCTTTTCTACTAAAAAAAAAAAAAAAAGAAACTAATTACAGTAATTACATTGAGAGAGAGTTAAATAAAGGCCAGCAAACATATAACACAATTGGGCCTAATTAAACTCTCCTATTCAGTCTCTCACGTCCACATACTTAAATGATCATCCAGCCATGCACATGCACATACGTGAAACCCCTTGTATCTGATTTCAATGCCTCCGGCTGTCCTTTAAAATGCGTCTCAAGGCCTGCCCAACAACTAGAAATACAATTTAAGCTCCATTAATCATCTTGGCTGGGAGGTGTTCGTGGCTGATCCACAAGATGGTCCTTAGACTTGATGAAGGTGGACTTGGTTGAGCTTCATGGACCATGTTTAGGAAAAGAGCATCCATCTCAGCTTGACGTTTTAGCTTGCGCTCTTGTTAGAGTCCCTTGAGGTGGTGAAGATGGAGTTAGCTCAGATGATCCTTCATCACACATAATATCACATAAGCACATAAACTCACCCAATAAACTAAGACTCTCTCATCAATCCTCTAGGTGCAGTTATCTCTGCATAAAACTCCGGATAGTTCCTCCTGATACTATCCTTTGTCTCCCAATAGCCTCACCGGCTTCTCGTCTAGACCACTGAATCCTCATCATCGGGATGTCCTTTTAGCGTAAGCATCTCGTACTCCGCTCTAGAACAACTACCGGATGCTCTACAAATGTGTGGTCCAACTAACTACTAAATCCTCATAAGTGATGATGTGTCTCAGATTTGGTAGATACTCTCTCAGTTGAGACACGTGAAAGTCCGGATGAACGCCTTCACATCTTTGTGGCAACGCGAGTCGGCAAGCGACCTCTCCCACTTGCTCTAGGATCTCAAAAGGTCCGACATATCGGGGGTTCAACTTGCCCTTAATGCCGAAACGTCTGACCCATCGCGTCGGTGACACTCTCAACCAGACTTGAGCTCCCACGCCTCTTATCAGCATACTACTTCTAGCGACTCTGCACGGCCAACATCTACTTTCGAATCAACGCTACTCGAGTGTTGTCATCTTGTGTCTGCTAAGGAGATTTCCCACTAATAGTACTCGTTCATCCCAACATAGAGGTGTATGACATCTCCGTCCATTCAACGCCTCATAAGGAGCCATTTTATTCGACGCAAGCCAACTAATGTTATACGAAAACTCGACCAACGGGAGGCGATCTGCCAATACCTGTCTTGATTCTAGCACACAGACTCTCAACATATCCTCTACGGTCTGTATAATCCTCTTTATGATACGGGGATTAGCCGCGAAGAACGGATCTAGACGAGCAACCTGTTTTCGGGAATAGAAGCAAACGAAATTCAGCAAACAAGATGCAAGGAAAATGTGCAAAGCAATAGGGAAAACGGAATAGGAAGAAGAACCGAAAGGAACAAACAATAGAACCCTTGGATTTGATTATCCAAGAACCAAACCGATGACGATTCGACCCCGCTTCTTACAACTTCACACAATCGATCTAGAGTTATCGAAGGCACGAAGAGGTTGCTTCAATTCGACTTGTAGCACCAACCCGAAGGAGATTGACACACACAAGAACGAGAAAGCTATGCAAACACCACAATTCTCACGAGACAATAGGCTGAACTCAAAAGGTTCGATTTAGCACTTAGGCAATGTGTTTAATGTATTCTACCAACAAAAAGGAGGAGAGAAAGGTTTTATATACAACCTAGACCTTCTCTCCTAAAAATAGAAAAGAAAAATAAATACAATATTTACAAATTAGAGTGTTTTAAATAAATCCATAAGATAGACTAATTCTAGGATTTACTTAACACTTTCTAACTAGCTTCTCACTCCAGCCATGCACATGCACACGTGAAGCTCTCCTATGCTCCATTTAACTTCTTCTTGGCTGGTCCAATGTGGCTAAGCATCATCACGGGCCTTGGACTCATTGGAGGTGAGCTTGGGTGAGCTTCTTGAACCATGGCTAGGAAGATAGCATCCATCTCCGCTTGGCGTTTGGCTTGAGCTCTTGTTAGGGCTCCTTGTGGTGTTGAAGATGGAGCTAGCTCGGATGACCCTACATCATTCTCCCCTTCTTTAAAAGAATTCGACCTCGAATTTCCTTGATCATCACTAAGGGGTGGACAAGGGCTTAGATCCCTCACATTGAACGTTGGATCACAAGCATAGTCGTCCGGCAAGTCTAGCACATAGGCATTGTCACCAGCCTTGTGTAGCACCTTGAAAGGTCCGTTTCCTCTTGGAGAGAGCTTGGACTTCCGAAGTTGTTGAAACCTCTCCTTCCTCAAGTGTAGCCATACAAGGTCACCGGCCTCAAATGTAACCTTCTTCCTTCCTTGGTTTGTCTTGGCTGCGTTGTATTTGCCTTTCTCCTCAAGCTTAATCCTTGTCCTCCTATGTAGCTCCTTGATGTGTTCAACCTGGGTTTTAGCACTTAAATCCACTCGCTCCTTCTTAGGCAACGGTGTAAGATCAAAAGGGGTTAGTGGATTAAAACCATAAACACACTCAAATGGAGAGATAGAAGTAGACGAATGCACAACTCTATTATAGGCAAATTCAACATGTGGCAAGACATCCTCCCATTCCTTAAGATTATTTTTGATGACAGCCCTTAAAAGTGTGGTTAAAGTCCTATTAGTTACTTCCGTTTGCCCATCAGTTTGGGGGTGACTTGATATAGAAAATAATAATTTCGTACCTAGCTTTCCCCAAAGAGTCTTCCAAAAATAACTTAAGAACTTAACATCCCTATCACTTACTATTGTCCTCGGAATTCCATGTAACCTAACTACTTCCCGAAAGAATAAATTAGCTACATTGGCCGCATCATCAGTTTTGTGACAAGCAATAAAGTAAGCCATTTTAGAGAAACGATCTACAACCATAAAAATCGAGTCCCTACCTCTTTTAGTCCTAGGCAATCCCACAATAAAGTCCATACTAATGTCTTCCCAAGGGGCTGTTGGAATTGGCAAAGGTGTGTACAATCCATGAGGCTTCACTTTAGATTTAGCTCTAAGGCATTCTAAGCATCTTTTAAGCACATTTTCAACATCCCTAAGCATGTGTGGCCAATAAAAGTGTGAGTGCAGCATAGCATAAGTTTTATCCCTCCCAAAATGACCCATTAAACCTCCTTTATGGCTTCCTCTACTAACAACAATCGAAGGGAACACCTAGGTATGCACACCTTATCAATTCGAAACAAAAATCCCTCAAACAAATAGTATTTAGCTAAGGAACCTTTTTGCACACATAACTTATATGTATCACCAAAATCAATATCAGATTCATAGAGCTCCTTAATGTAAACACAGCCTAATACCTTAGCATTCAATGTAGTCAACAATGTGTGCCTCCTAGAGAGGGCATCCGCCACTACATTGTCTTTTCCCTTTTTATACTTGATAATATAGGGAAAAGTCTCAATAAATTCTATCCACCTACCATGCCTCCTATCTAGTTTATCTTGACTCCGAAAATGCTTCAAAGACTCATGATCGGGATGCAAAATAAACTCTCTAGACCACAAGTAGTGTTGCCATTTCTTAAGCACTCTAAACAAAGCATATAACTCTTTATCATAGGTAGAGTAATTAAGACATGCTCCTTTGAGCTTTTCACTAAAGAAGGCAATAAGCTTACCTTCTTGCATGAGCACGCCGCCTATTCCAATGCCCGAGGCATCACACTCCACTTCAAAGGGCCTAGTGAAGTCGGGAAGAGCTAGCAAGGGCGCCTCGGTTAAGACCAATTTCAACTTGCTAAAGGCACGTTCTTGCGCCTCCTCCCACACAAATGGCGCATGCTTCTTGCAGATTTCCGTCAAGGGCGCGGCAATGGTACTAAAGTCTCTCACAAAACGCCTATAGAAGCTTGCAAGCCCATGGAAACTCCTTACTTGGCTGATGGATGTTGGCGTGGGCCAATCTTTTATTGCTCTAATCTTCTCCTCATCCACTTGTAGGCCTTGTGTAGTCACTACAAAACCAAGAAATATAACCTCATTAGTGCAAAAGCTACATATCTTAAGATTAGCATACAAGTGTTCAGCCCTAAGGGTAAGAACTACTTCCCTTAGATGTTCTTCATGCTCCTTTAGGGACCTGCTATAGATTAAAATATCATCAAAGTATACTACAACAAACTTCCCTATAAAATGTCTCAAAACATAGTTCATTAAGCGCATAAAAGTAGAAGGAGCATTAGTTAACCCAAATGGCATAACAAGCCACTCATACAAACCAAACTTAATTTTGAAGGCTGTTTTCCACTCGTTCCCCTCCTTCATTCGAATTTGATGGTAGCCACTCCGTAGGTCTATCTTGCTAAAGGTGGCGGCGCCATGTAGCTCATCAAGCATGTTATCTAGGCGGGGAATAGGGTGGCGGTACTTGATGGTGATGTTGTTGATAGCTCGACAATCAACACACATCCTCCATGTGTTGTCCTTCTTAGGCACCAAGAGCACGGGCACGGCGCACGGACTTAAGCTCTCCCTCACGTAGCCCTTGTCTAGGAGGTCTTGAACTTGCGCTTGGATCTCTTGACTCTCCTTTGGGTTCATTCGGTAGGCTGGTCTATTTGGGAGTGTTGCGCCGGGGATAAGGTCAATTTGGTGCTCAATGCCTCTCAAAGGTGGGAGGCCATGTGGTATTTCTTCCTGAAACACATCCTTAAACTCCTCAAGGATGGCTGAGATAGTAGGTGGTAAGCTAGCCTTGGCTTCATCACTCATCAAGGTGAGCTCCTTACACAACATCATCAAGGTGGTGTCTAAGGGTAGGTAGTCATTTTGTAGCTCAAGTTTGGAAGCTAACAAGGCTGTTGTGGGCTGTTTTGTGGCCATGGACACAAGGATGCTAGGCTGGTTGTTAGAAGGCGTGGCTAGGGAGGGGTCTTGGCTCGACGGCTTGCTGCCCTTCTTAACTTGTCCTTGCTCTTGCTCACTTGGCTTCTTCTTCTCAAATGCCTCCGCAATCTGCAAGGGAGTCATAGGCTTAAGATTCACGGTTTTACCATTGAATACAAAAGAATATCTGTTTGTAAAACCATCATGCATAACTCTCCTATCATATTGCCAAGGGCGACCTAACAACACATGACAAGCTTGCATAGACACAACATCACATAAAACCGTATCTTCATAATGGCCTAAAGTAAAAGTGATCTTAGCTTGCCTATTAACCTTTAACTCACCACATTCATTTATCCAATACAACTTATATGGCCTAGGGTGATAAAATGTAGGAATTTGCAACTTAGATATCATTTCGGTGCTAGCAATATTGCAACAACTTCCTCCATCAATAATATCATTACAAACCTTTCCTTTAACCGAGCATCTAGTGTGAAACAAGTTTTCTCTTTGGTTATCTTCACAAGGAGCAGGTTGTACACTTAAAGTTCTCCTAGCTATCAAAGAATTATCATGCTCAAGAATTTTATCACAAATCATGGAAGTGTTAGCTAGGAATGATCTAGGATGATCAAATAACACTCTCTTAGCTAATAAACAATCTCCTTGCTCATATTCAATCCCATCATCATCCAAAGCATCATGATCATGCATATTAAGCTCAAAATCATTATTATCATGCTCATGCTCAGATTTGGACTCATATTGCCCTAAATGGTTAACTAGCAAAGTTCTTTTGTTAGGACAATCCTTCATCATGTGCCCTCTTCCTTAGCACTTAAAACATACAATATCCCTAGCTCTAGATGAAGGGTTAGAAGTACTCCCTTGAGTGCCTTTAGGTAGTGTAGGCGTGGGCTTGGTAGGGGCTGCATAAACAGCCTTGCGTGGACCTCCTTGCTCCGGGGCTAGCTTCTCCTTGCTTGGCACCTCCCGGTTGTAATTCCCTTGTTGGCGACCTTCTTGGCTCCTCCATGAGCTAGGCACGCCATAGGCAGCCTTACCTCCTTGACTTCTTGCCTTCATTTTCCTTTCTACTTTGATTGCTAGGTGAAGCAATTCTGTCATAGAGCTATAGGAAAAAAGATCTATCTCGTTAGAAAAACTTGAATTGAGAATACGAAGATACCTCGCCATTGTAGTCTCTTCGTCCTCTCGCACATTAGCCTTTACCATGGCCATTTGCATGGCATTATAGGTCTCCTCGGCGGTCAAGGCTCCTTACCTCAAGTTCTCCAACCTTTGCCTCAATTCTCTAGTGTAATGTTGAGGCACAAACCGAGCTCTCATCAAGGCCTTCATGTGCGCCCAAGTAACTACCGGTGCATCCAAAGTTCTCCTCCTTTCCTTCACCAAATCATCCCACCATATCATAGCATAATCAATAAACTCAAGAGCTGCGAAATGTACCTTCTTATGCTCGGGAAAGTTATGGCATGACCATATTTGCTCTATCTTTGCCTCCCAAGCCATGTACACGTCCGGGTCACATTTGCGTTCAAAGCTTGGGATCTTCACCTTTACTTTGCCAAGGCCATCATACTCCGGATCTCGCTCCCTCCTTGGCTGGCCACCATAGGGCTCACGCCTCTACTCGTCTTGGCGCCGGGCATCATGAGGTCTCCGGGGCTGTTGGCGCTCCCTTCACCCGTTTGGCCTCCATTCCTCGTCATCTCCATCACCGTCCTCATCCTGCTCATAAGCTGGATTCTGAAACTGTTGAGGATAGTTAGGCATATTATCATGTATAATAGGAGAAAAAGGGATAGAAACGTGCTCCTCGAAAGCAAGATTGCCCCATCCCGGTTGGGACACGGCGTGGCCTAAGCCTTGGACATTCCGAGAGGGCTGCGTGGCATTAGAGTGCCGGGCTGCTTGAAACGCTTCTTGTTGGCTTTGGAGTGGTAATCGGTCTTGCCCTTGGTGTTGAGCTCTCGAGTGGGGTCCTACCTCCCGGTTGCCTCCTAGTGGCCGAGGCTCCGGAACTACCTTAGACGCCTCCAAGTTGGACAGCCTTGTAGTTAACCCTTCAATGCTATCTTTCAAGCCCTTGATAAGGTTAAACAACTCCGGGGTAATAGGCTCGGGGCTTGGCGTACCTGCGGGAGTTCCTGACATTGTTCAAAGACACTAAAACACTCAAACACGTTAGGTTAGCTAAAACAAAAACGCCTCACAAGTGTATCACTCGAAAGCAAACTCTCACTCTCTAGTGGTGCTCAACAAGCTTGTTGATGACCCGTCTTGTATTAGTCAAAAACCTCACGTGAGTTCAATACTTATCCAAACAAAAGCTTTAAAGTAGAAGCGAAATTCGATTTCAATCACCTTAAAAACGTGTTTGACTCAATAAAAGAGAAGAAAAGACTCAAAACAGAATGGACAAGTTGCACGAATGTTATATGCAACTAAGTATGGGCTCAAAATTTGAACTCAAGATAAGCCTTGAAAGAACTTACTCGTCAAGCCTAAGCAAGCAAACCTTGGACACCGAAGGTGTGTGTAGAAGGGCTGGTCAAGGCTAAGGCGTGGCTCGAGTGAAGTGAGCTAGACGTGGGCCAAGGCGTGGCTAGGCTAGGGTGAACCTAGGCTAGGCGTGAATGGCTTGGTCCTTTGAGTGAGATGAGCTCCTTTGTAATCCTCTTTGGTTGCTGAAAATAACACTTAGCAAGCACAACTTCAACTATTACAAATTATGAAATAAAACAAGAGTAGGCTAGCAAGAATGAAATGAAATGAAAATGAATAACTATGGCTGATTTTTTTTTCTTTCTTTTCTTTTCTTTTCTTTTCTTTTTCTTTCTTTTCTTTTCTTTTCTTTTTCTTTTCTTTCTTTCTTTTTTTTTTTTGAAATTCGGATTTCTTTTCTTTCTTTCTTTTTTTTTTAAAATCAGGCCTCAATTTGAATTCAAAAGAGACAAATGAAAAAAAAAATGAAAGAAATAAAATCCTATAACAACTTAAGAGTTGCTAGCTATCTAGTTACTAAGATGAAAACAAATAAAACAAATAACAACCAGCTATTCGAATTTTTGTGCTGGAATTAAAGAAAAATAAAACAAAATGCTAAGAAAATCTATTTAGTTGCAAGAGGATAGAGTTGACCAAGTAAATTGCTAACCAAGGGTGAAAATTCAAAAATAGGCTGAAAATGTGGAGGAAAAAGGTGGTGGGTAGCTTGAAAATAGGCTGGAGATTCAGCCTCTCTTTTTGAACGTTTAGGGCTAGTTTGGTGTATGTGTTTGGACGTGGGGAAAGGCTGGTGGCAGGCGTGGTGGTAGGCACAAGTGTTGGTGGCAGGCGTGGTGTAGGAGTGGTGCCGGCATCCAAAATTCACAAACAAAAGCAACAAACTTGTTAGTTCAATCAAAAACTTGGAATGGAAATGGCAATGGCAATACACTCAAAACAAAGCAAGACTCAAACAAGAAAACGAGACACTTTTGGTTTTTGAATGATTTACCGACTCTTTTTGTAGGTTGAACGTCAACTAGCTCTGATACCAATTGATACGGGGATTAGCCGCGAAGAACGGATCTAGACGAGCAACCTATTTTCGGGAATAGAAGCAAACGAAATTCAGCAAACAAGATGCAAGGAAAACGTGCAAAGCAAGAGGGAAAACGTGCAAAGCAAGAGGGAAAACGGAATAGGAAGAAGAACCGAAAGGAACAAACGATAGAACCCTTGGATTCGATTATCCAAGAACCAAACCGATGACGATTCGACCCCGCTTCTTACAACTTCACACAATCGATCTAGAGTTATCGAAGGCACGAAGAGGTTGCTTCATTTCGACTTGTAGCACCAACCCGAAGGAGATTGACACACAAAAGAACGAGAAAGCTATGCAAACACCACAATTCTCACGAGACAATAGGCTGAACTCAAAAGGTTTGATTTAGCACTTAGGCATGTGTTTAACGTATTCTATCAACAAAAAGGAGGAGAGAAAGGTTTTATATACAACCTAGACCTTCTCTCCTAAAAATAGAAAAGAAAAATAAATACAATATTTACAAATTAGAGTGTTTTATATAAATCCATAAGATAGACTAATTCTAGGATTTACTTAACACTTTCTAACTAGCTTCTCACTCCAGCCATGCACATGCACACGTGAAGCTCTCCTATGCTCCATTCAACTTCTTCTTGGCTGGTCCAATGTGGCTAAGCATCATGACGGGCCTTGGACTCATTGGAGGTGAGCTTGGGTGAGCTTCTTGAACCATGGCTAGGAAGATAGCATCCATCTCCGCTTGGCGTTTGGCTTGAGCTCTTGTTAGGGCTCCTTGTGGTGTTGAAGATGGAGCTAGCTCGGATGACCCTACATCACTTTAACTGGCCATTTTCCTGATGATGAAAAGTGGTTGTGAAGTGAAGGCTCATACCCAAAGTAGCGTGTACGTGCTGCCAAAATCTCGAGGTGAATCGTCCATCCCTATCCGAGATAATGGTCCTCGGTACCCGAAAAAATCTCACTATGTGTCTAGTGAACTCCTCGGCTAGCCGACTCACGTGGCCACGTTTTCCTAATAGGAATGGAACATGCAGTCTTCGTCAGTCGGGTTACTCGACCCAAATAGCGTCGAATCTCCTACTCGGTCTCAAATTGGTAACAAAATCCATGGAGATGTCCTCCCACTTCCAATGCGGTATTGACAGTGGATGGAGTACCCCTCCGGTTCTACAGTGTTCAATCTTGACCTGTTGATAGGTCATGCATTGGGCTAGAAATCTAGCCACATCGGGCTTTAGCCCGCCCCACTAGAAAGAACATCTCACGTCCTAATACATATTACTCGCACCTGGGTGCATTGAGTAAGGTGTAGTGTGAGCCTCCTGTAAAATCATCTACCTCAACTCTTTGTCCGAGGGTACACAAACGCGCGTCTGGTGTCTCATCACCCCGTCGGCATCTATGGTGAACTGTGGTGCCTCACCTTGAGATATCATGTCTCGGATCCGCCTCGGGGTCATTAGTTCTCTTGATTCTGTTTGATCAATCCCAATAGATCATGCAATAGCTCTAGGGTGGATTGGTGGCTCTCCATATCCAGAAATTGGATATCTAACTCTAGCCACGCTGGATCTCTCTATAACTGAGGCTGAGCCGTCACTCGTGCTATCTCTTTCTCACGAGGCGTCTTCCTACTAAGGGCGTCGGTGACCACATTTGCCTCCCCGGATGATAAAAAATCTCTATACCGAAGTCTTTGATCAACTCGGGCCATCTCCTCTGGCGGTTTATTCAATTCCCGCTGAGTGTATATGTACTTTAGACTCTTATGGTCTATAAAGATCTAGCATAATACTCCATACAAATAATGTTATCATATTTTCAAGGCGTGTACCACTACAACTAACTCTACTCATGTGTCAGGCAGTTCTCCTCATACGTCTTCATTTGTCTAGACGCATAAGCAATAACACTACCTCTAAAAATCAAAACACATCCCAAGCCCAGCTTAGATGCGTCGCTATAAACTACAAAATCCTCTATCCCATTGGTTGTGCTAAGATAGGAGCAGAGTTCAACCTCCTCTTCAGCTCCTCGAAACTTTGAGTACACGGCTCGGACCATACAAACCGGGTAGTCTTCTTTAACAGGCAAGCGAGTGGTCGGGCAATCATAGAATACCCATTCACAAACCGGCGGTAGTATCCAGCCAAGCCTAGGAAGTTGTGCACTTCCTTAACATTCTTCAGAGGCATCCATGCCGCTACCGACTCTGATGCGGGTTGGGGCCGCGAATGACTAGACTAGATGGGGAATCCTTGAAACCAACAATGACGTTTTTCCTTGACCAGTGGCACAAAAATTCAGATTGTTAGAACAAGAAAATGACGATGGAAAGATGGAAGAAAAGAGGATGAAAGGGGACGTAGGATGTATGGTAGAAGTAGATCCAAAAGAACCAAAAGACTCCCTTACAAGAACCTTGATAAGATTGATCAAAACCCAAGCAAGATGATGCCTTCAACCCTTTCTTCTTTAACCTTACACAAGCCTTCAATGGAGACAAGCACAAGGAGGGACTAGTATTGACTAGTAGCACCAATCTCTAAAGAGATCAACACACACAAGAACAATCTAGTAGGGATTCACAACAACTCAATCAATTGGCTCACTTTATTGATTGAATTTTCTGAATGGAAACAAAAGCTCTCAAAGAGACGGTTTATCAATTGGCTAAAAATCTATCTAATCAGGAAAGAAGCTAAGGGAGGCTTTTTATATGCCTAGAAAGCCTCCTATCTAAAAAAGGAAAAACATTTGTCAAAAAGACAATAAAACAAATAAAAATAACCCTTAAAATGTTTTGAAACTAAAGGTTATAAAAAGTCTTTCATGTTATACCAAAAGATGATATAAAATACAAAAGAAGCTCCAAAAGCCTCAATCTTCCATTTGTTGCAATTCCGGAACAAGTGTCTCTTCTTTGCTCTTGCATGGCTCCAAATCACGTGTGCATGGTCTCCCTTCCACGTCCAAGTCATCGGGAATCGTCATTAACGTGACTAAGGAAGCCTCAGTCAGCAATGGATCATCAATGGTCTCCTCAGGAGCTAAGGACACCAACAAGTTGGACACCTCCTCTTGAATTGCTCTTGCCCTTGATCTAGTGATTGGCCCTTGCATTGTAGGACTAGTAGGGGTTGTTGGTGATGGTCCCTCATCATACTCCCCTTCTTGGGAAGGATTCGTCCTCGAATCATCACCATCCGCATCACTTGACTCAAAGGGACTTAGATCTCCAACGTTGAAAGTAGGGCTCACTCCATAGTCCTCCGGAAGCTCTAGTACATAAGCATTGTTGCCAACCTTACATAGTACTTTGATTGGTCCGTCTCCCCTAGGTGATAGCTTGGACTTGTGCCTTTCCGGAAACCTATCCTTCCTTAAATGCAGCCACACGAGGTCTCCCGGTTCGAGCAGCACTTGCTTGCGGTTCCTATTAGCCTTGGCCGCCACTTGACTCCCCTTCTCCTCTAGCCTTTTGCGTGTCCTTTCATGCAGTTCCTTGATGATCTCCACCTGTTTTTTCTGCATTAAAAATCTACTCGCTCCGCTATGGGCAACGGTATAAGATCAAAAGGGGTCAAAGGATTCAACCCATAGACACACTCAAAAGGAGTTAGATTAGTAGAAGAATGTAATGTACGATTATATGCAAATTCAACATGAGGCAAGACATCTTCCCAAGCTTTCAAATTATCTTTTAAAACAGCCCTCAAAATGGTTGTTAACGTCCTATTAGTTACTTCGTTTTGACCATCCGTTTGAGGATGACTAGAAGTCGAAAACAGCAACTTCGTCCCTAATTTACACCAAAGAGTTTTCCAAAAGAAACAAAGAAACTTAACATCCCTATCACTCACTATAGTCCTAGGTACGCCATGTAATCTAACAATTTCCGTAAAGAACAAGTTAGCTACATTATAAGCATCATCAGTCTTATGGCAAGCAATAAAATGGGCCATTTTAGAAAATCGATCTACTATCACAAAAATCGAATCTCTCCCCTTCTTAGTCCTAGGTAACCTAACAATGAAGTCCATACTAATATCCTCCCAAGGTGTCTTAGGCGTGGGTAAGGGGGTATACAATCCATGAGGTTTCAATCTAGCCTTAGCCTTTAAACACACAAGACATCTCTTAAGCAAGTTCTCTACATCTCTAAGCATATGAGGCCAATAAAAATGTGAATGTAGCATATGATAAGTCTTATCTCTCCCAAAATGCCCCATTAAGCCTCCCATATGGGCTTCCTCAACAAGTAATAGCCTAGGGGAACACTTAGGAATGCACACTTTATCAACTCTAAATAAAAAACCCTCAAACAAGTAATACTTATCAAAGGCTCCTCTAGATGCACATTGCTTAAATATGTCTCCAAATCAGAATAATTAACATATAAATCCTTAATATAATAGAAACCTAAGACCTTAGAATCCATAGTTGTGATTAAAGAATGTCTCCTAGAGAGAGCATCTGCTACAACATTATCCTTGCCCTTTTTATACTTTATGATATAAGGAAAAGTTTCTATAAACTCCATCCATCTACCATGTCTTCTATCTAACTTATCTTGACTCCTAAAATGTCTTAAGGACTCATGATCGGTACGTAGGACAAACTCACTAGGCCATAAATAATGTTGCCATGTTTTTAATACTCTAAACAATGCATAAAGTTCTTTATCATAGGTCGAGTAGTTTAAACATGCTCCCTTTAATTTCTCACTAAATAAGGCTAGTGGCTTACCCTCTTGTATGAGTACTCCTCCAATGCCAATACCCGAAGCATCACACTCGACCTCAAAAGGTTTGGTGAAGTCCGGAAGAGCTAGGACAGGTGCATGGGACAACCGCCACTTTAACTCCTTAAACGCCTTCTCTTGAGCATCTCCCCACACAAATGGCACCTTATTCTTTGTCAAGGACGTGAGTGGGGCTGCTATGGTGCTGAAATCTCGCACAAAACAGGTTGCTAGGCCGTGGAAACTCCTCACTTGACCGACGGTTGCGGGAGTAGGAAATTCCTGGATTGCCTTGATCTTCTCTCCATCCACCTCTAGACCTCTTGTGCTCACTACAAAACCAAGAAAAACAACTTGATTAGTACTAAACTCACATTTCTTCAAATTAGCATACAAATATTCAATTCTAAGAGTTGCAAGTACTTCCCTCAAATGTTCCTCATGCTCTTCAAGTGACTTACTATAGATAAGGATGTCATCAAAGTAAACCACAACAAACCTACCAATGTAGTGTCTCAACACGTGATTCATCAATCTCATAAATGTGCTAGGAGCATTGGTTAAACCAAATGGCATTACTAGCCACTCATAAAGACCAAACTTGGTCTTGAATGCGTTTTCCACTCATCTCCCTCCCTCATTCTGATTTGGTGATAACCACTCCTAAGATCTATCTTAGAGAACAATGTGGCTCCATTCAACTCATCTAACATGTCATCTAAACGTGGGATAGGATGGCGGTACTTAATGATGATGTTGTTGATGTCTCTACAATCAACACACATCCTCCATGTATTGTCCTTCTTAGGCACTAAGAGGACGGGAACGGCACTAGGACTCAAACTTTCCCTTACATAACCCTTATATAGGAGTTCTTGGACTTGGTTTTGGATCTCTTGGCTCTCCTTAGGGTTCATCCTATAGGCTGGATGGTTTGGGAGTATAGCACCGGAAATAAGATCTATTTGGTGCTCAATACCTCTAAAAGGTGGAAGGCCGGCCGGAATCTCGTCAGGAAACACATCGCTAAACTCATCTAGGATAGCTAGGATGGGCTTAGGTAGGGTGGCCTTGGCTTCATCACTCAAAGTCACTAAGCTCTTGCACAAGCTCACAAGAATGACATCTAAAGGGGTGTAATCTAGGATGTACTCCTCCTTGGATGCTAGAAGGACACTAGAAGGTGTGGCTAATAGGGTGGTACTAATCTTGGCCGTGGGTTCTATTTTAGACCGTGAGCTATCCCCTCTCTTTTTCACCTCATTTTTCTCCACACTCAACTCCTTCTTCTTCTCATAAAATTCAGCAATCTGCAATGGTGTCATAGGCTTAAGAGTTAGTGTTTGACCATTAAATTCAAAGGTGCCTATTAGTAAAACCATCATGCTTAACTCTCTTATCAAATTGTCATGGACGTCCCAAAAGAATATGACAAGCTTGCATGGGAACTACATCACAAGTAATGGTGTCCTCATAGCTACCTAAAGTATAGTAACTCTAGCTTGCCTATTTACTTTTAATTCTCCACAATCATTCATCCAATGCAATTTGTAAGGCCTAGGGTGATAAAATGTGGTAATTTGCAACTTATTAATCAAATCAATGCTAGCTATATTGCAACAACTACCTCCATCTATGATCATATTACACACCTTCCCTTTAATTAGACATCTAGTATGAAAAAGGTTCTCTCTTTGATTATCCTCACACGGAGCTAGCTTAGCATGCAAAGTTCTTCTAACTATTATTAATGATTCTCCATGCTCATATTCAATGCCATCATCACTATCACTACCAATTTTATGCAATCCATTAAGGTGGGTGTTATCATCATTTTCATGCTCATCCTCACTCTCATATTGTCCAAATTGATTTAAAATCAGAATTTTCTTATTAGGACAATCCCTCATGTAATGACCTCTACCTTGACATTTAAAACACACAATATCTCTAGAACGAAGAGTAGAGTTAGAGGTACTCCCTTGAGGACCACTTGAAGGCTCATTTAAGGGTCTAGAAGATGAATGAGGTGTTGAGCTCCTTCTTTGTGCTCCTTGGTCCATGGTTGATGCTTTTCGGTCCTCCTTGGTGGATGTAGGCTCACGGCTGTAGGATCCTTGGGGCCAGCTGTTTTGTGCTTTCCATGAGCTTGTAGCTCCAAAGCTTGTCTTGGCACCTTGGTTCCTAGCCTTTGTCTTCTTCTCTACTTTGATTGCCAAATGCAGCAGCTCCACCATGGTACTATAAGGATACAAATCAATTTCATTAGCCAAAAATGAGTTTAAAATGCGTAGATACCTAGCCATTGTAGACTCCTCATCTTCAACCACATTAGCTTTCACCATTGCCATTTGCATAGAGGTGTAGACCTCTTAAAAAATCATGGCTCCTTGTCTAAGGTTCTCCAACCTTTGCCTCAGCTCCCTAGCATAATGTTTAGGTACAAAATGAGCTCTCATCAAAGCCTTCATTTGTTCCCATGTAGTATGGTTGGATCCAAGGTTCTTCTCCTTTCCTTGACAAGATGATCCCACCATACTAGTGCATAGCCTTGGAACTCCAATGATGCAAGCTGGACCTTCCTTTGCTCTCTAAAGTGATGGCATGACCAAATTTGCTCCAATTTAGTCTCCCAATCCATGTAAGCATCCGGGTCACACTTGCCTTTAAAACTAGGAATCTTGACCTTCACTTTCCCTATTCCATCCTCTTGATAAGGCCTAAATGGCTCATATTCTCGTCCTCTCCTTGGATGTGGGTAGCGCCTAGGAAACTCTCTCCACATGCCTTCTTCCTCAACATCCTCTTGTGGCTCCTGAAAATCATCCACAAAACCTTGCACATTAGGTGTTCTAGGAAGAGGGTTAGCATGTCTCATACCTTGCCCTTGAGGGGTTCTTTGAGGTGATTCATGGGCTGTTTCTCTAGGGGCATCTCTAGACGTGCCTCCTAGCTCGAAAGTGGACCTCGGCTGTGGCGTGGCTGTGGGTGTTGGCCGAGACTCCAACATGCCAATCCGGTCGGTCAATTTTGCCACCGAATCCATTATTTGCTTCAACATAGCAAATGTCTCCGGGTGCATTGGCTCACTGCTTTGGGACTTGCTTGGACTATTAGACCTAGACATGATCAAAAAAACACACAAAACAAGCAAACTAGTTGAATTAGATAAAACAGAAAATTCTCACAAGTGTTTACTCTCACTCTCACACTCAAGTTGTGTTGATCACAAGCAATTTGATGCAATTGACTTGGATGGATTAAAACTCCTTCTAAGATCAATGCCTTAGCTCAACTAGCACACTCCTTGACTTGAAAAAGGGTGATACACGGCTGCTTGAAGATTCACAACAGAAAACGTCAAGATAGACACTAAGAAGCTGAAATAAGACTCAAGACTCAACTAGTATGGCTTGCAAGCAATGTTAACTAGCTAAATCACACAAAATACTCAAAAAAGAAACAAGACTCAAAGATAGATGCAAAAGGCTGATATGGACTCGAAAAGATGGTAAACTCAAGATATGATAGAATTAGAGTAAAACAAGGAAGATAGACACACAAGAGACTAAGAAGAGAGCTTCACTTACCTTGTCCTTATGCAATGGAGAGAGATATGGCCGGCTGTGGTGTTTAACATTGGCTTTTGGGTAATGGTGATGGATAAGAAATGAGGTAGGTAACTCTTGTTTGTAGTCTCAATGATCCTTTCACAATCAGATTGCAGAAACACTTGTTTTTCTAGCTTCTACACAACTTAGGTTAGTATAGAATATGATATGAAATGTATGATATGTAGGATGATGAAAATATATGAGAAAATATTTCTTTTTCTTTGTTTTTCTTTTGTGTTCCTTGGCTGACGTTTTGTGGAAGAAAATAGGAGAGAGGAATGAAATTAAAAATTAAAAAGAAATAAGAAATAACTAACTAGAAGTAGTCTCTTATTGTTGCTATAAAAAAAGGAGCTTTTGTGGCCTCTCTCTCTTACTTGCAACGACTGATTTGTTTTGGAGAGTGGTCCCCCTTCTTTCTTTTTTTTTGAACGGTTATTTGCCAAGAGGATGCAGCTGGACGTTTTGGATGAACAATGGCTGATGAAGGTGATGTAGAATGGCTGGAAAACGGCGGTGTTGGCTTGGCTTTCTCTCTTCTCCAATAAACACAAGAAACAAAGCAAATTAGACTCAAATAGACTCTTAAGATGAAGCAAATAACTCAAACAAAAAAAAGACTCAAAGAAGATACTCAAACCGTCAATGGTGATGGCTGATTCCGGACTCGCAATCAACTAGCTCTGATACCACTTTGATGCGGGTTGTGGCCGCGAATGACTAGATCTAGATTGGGAATCCTTGAAACCAACAATGACGTTTTTCCTTGACCAATGGAACAAAATTCAAATTGTTAGAACAAGAAAATGACGATGGAAAGATGGAAGAAAAGAGGATGAAAGGGGACGTAGGATGTATGGTAGAAGTAGATCCAAAAGAACCAAAAGACTCCCTTACAAGAACCTTGATTAGATTGATCAAAACCCAAGCAAGATGATGCCTTCAACCCTTTCTTCTATAACCTTACACAAGCCTTCAATGGAGACAAGCACAAGGAGGGACTAGTATTGACTAGTAGCACCAATCTCTAAAGAGATTAACACACACAAGAACAATCTAGTAGGGATTCACAACAATTCAATCAACTGGCTCACTTTATTGATTGAATTTTCTGAATGGAAACAAAAGGTCTCAAAGAGATGGTTTATCAATTGGCTAAAAATCTATCTAATCAGGAAAGAAGCTAAGGGGGGCTTTTTATATGCCTAGAAAGCCTCCTATCTAAAAAAGGAAAAATATTTGTCAAAAAGACAATAAAACAAATTAAACAAATAAAAATAACCCTTAAAATGTTTTGAACCTAAAGGTTATAAAAAGTCTTTCATTTTATACCAAAAGATGATATAAAATACAAAAGAAGCTCCAAAAGCCTCAATCTTCCATTTCTTGCAATTCCGGAACAAGTGTCTCTTCTTTGCTCTTGCATGGCTCCAAATCACGTGTGCATGGTCTCCCTTCCACGTCCAAGTCATCGGGAATCGCAATTAACATGACTAAGGAAGCCTCAGTCAGCAATGGATCATCAATGGTTTCCTTAGGAGCTAAGGATACCAACAAGTTGGACACCTCCTTTTGAATTGCTCTTGCCCTTGATCTAGTGATTGGCCCTTGCATTGTAGGACTAGTAGGGGTTGTTGGTGATGGTCCCTCATCAGACTCAATCTTTGCCGGATCAACCTTGATCCTTTCAGCGAAAACTATGTGACCAAGGAAGGCCACCTCAGGCATCCAGAACTCGCACTTAGAGAGCTTAACGTAGAACTCTCTATCTTGCAGAACTCGTGGCCCCGTCCTCAAATGTCCTACATGCTCCTCTTTGCTCCGAGAGTACACCAGGATTTTATTTATTAAGACAACCACAAACTGATCTAGGAAGTCGATGAAGATGTCGTTCATCAACTCCATGAAGATGGCGGGCGCATTCGTGAACCCAATGGCATCACTACAAACTCATAGTGGTCATACTTAGTATGAATTGCGGTCTTAGACACATCCTTCTCTCTCACCCTCAGCTAGTGATATCCAAACCTCTGATCTATCCGCTAGAACACAATAGCTCCCTACAACTGATCTAACAAGTCGTCAATGCGGGGAAACGTGTACTTGCTCTTGATGGTCACCTTGTTCAACTCTTGATAGTCGATGCACAGCCTCATCGATTCATCCTTCTTCCTCACAAAAAGTATCGGTGAACCCCATGGGGAAACGCTAGGGCGAATAAAGTCCTTCTCTTTTAACTCCTCGAGCAGCTTCTTCAACTCTAGTAACTCGATAGGCACCATACGGTATGGTGCCTTTGAGATCGGTGTTGTCCAGGGCTCTAACTCGATGCTGAAATCTACGCTCCTCTGTGGCGGTAACTGGATTGCTCATAAAATACATCGATAAACTCGTACACAATGGGGATCTCCTCCAATGGCAGACTTTCACCCTCCTTCTTGATATACACCAGAAGGCCTCACAACCTTGACGGATCAGTCTCGCAGCTCGAACAACACTAATGAGTGCACCGGTCATTCCGAGGTCCTAACCTCGGAATACCTCTTCATGTCCTGACTCGGTAGTGACCGCCACGGTCCTCTTACCGATGTCGAGAACTATACCATGCCGGTCCATCCAATCCATCCGCAAAATAATTTCTTCAAGTACTAAGTACATCACGAAGAAATCCACTAACAAGTCACGATTTTCCAAACGAATGGGAAAATCGTGAATCTCTTGGGTACCTCTAACCTTACCCCCATCGGGTTAACCGTATAATAAAGGGTCTCCCCTCTACTGTATCTAAGGCTAGTCTCTTAACACAAGCATCAGAAATAAATGAGTGTATAACACCTGTATCAAAAAGCACTCTAACAAGTAAACCATTAATGTGAATGGTACTTGTAGTGGCTGGCATTGTTGGCTCCTCAACGCTCCTTGGCTCAAAAACTCGGGCATGTGCTCCTCTCGTATCAATGGTTCTAGCTCCACGTCCTCTGCCACTACTTGGTCCTGGCGCGGAACCTTGAGTAGAAGGATAATCTAGGACCTGTTGTTGCGGTCCCTGAGTTGTAGTTTATGTCAACCTCCTGCTACACTAGCAAGGTAAGAACCCTACCATAAAGAATCCTTGCCCTAACAATAGAAAGTGGCTCGATAACTTTTCTTGCCACAAGTGAAGCAAGTCACTTGTGACCTCGGGCACTCAGGTTGTATGTGTCCATAACATCCATAGTTAAAACACCATTGTCCCCTCTCAGAAGTTTGTGTTGACGATGGGTAACTCGGGAGTCCCTATATCGAGCTCCGCCCATAACCTTATGCTCCAACACCAGCACTAGCATGCCCCGTCCTTTGTCTCTTCTCAGACCCTTCAGATTGAGCAGCCCTCCTGTGGCCTGGTCGATCTCTCTCATATGCTGAGACTCGATCCTGATAGTCTATTAGAGAGTCACATCCAAAACCCACCAGATATGCACGGGTACCCTCCCTTAGTTTGCGGGAGAATAAATACACATGTTGGTCCTCTAGAGGTACAACTGGATCCAATAGTGCTAACTCCTCCTAGAACTTCCTGATCGCCTCGGATACAGGAACATCCTCATAACCAGTCTCCACAAAATCTTGCAGCTTCTCCCTCCTCAATGCGGCAGGGTAGAAACGCTCCCGGATGAGACTCCTCATCTAATCATATCATGTGACCTGACTACAGATGGTCCTCCACCAATATTGTGTCAGGTCTCTAAACAAAGCTTGCAGTATCTCCACTCTCTTGTCCTTTGGGCATCGAATCGACTCCAGTGCTGTATCCACATGCCCCATCCAATACTCTACCTCTAATCCCACCTTTCCATCGAAAGGGGGTACTTCCATCTAGTGAAACGTCTTCAACCAGGAATATGGTCTTGGTGCCCTTGTCTCCTCCGGAGCCTTGGCAACCTCAACTCGTTGTGCCAGTGCAACTGGCACCTATGTCTCTTCTTGCGATACATCAGCTGATCTCCTAGGTGCCGGTGGTTTTGGGGCACGTCTACTTGCCCTAGTTGCCTCCTCCACCTAGTGAACATATTCTTTGAACTTAGAACCTTCCATTGAGACACGGTTTGTCTCATCTAGTTGTACTTCCTAGGCTCCTGGTTTAGCTGCAATCCTATTCCCAGCCTCGAGAACTACACTCTCAACAACCTCCTCGTCTTTAACTTCCTCCTTTGGGGGATCAACAATGGGGATTTGACCTCGACCTCTCGCTACTAAAGGTCTACCAGCTCGTTCACGTCCTAGGACTACAAGAGGAAGAGGTGCTTTGCCTCTATCTCGTCCTATAATTGATATCACTCTAGTACGAGCTATAACACCCCAAATCCGTAGGATTCGAGGCACTATGGGCTAGGATCTCACAATGGATCCTAGTTGTAGTCTGACAACAAGTTCACTAGATCTTACAACAAGGCACAAATAAATATAAAACCAAATCCATAAAACGATAAAGTCATATCTCAAAATACATACAACCACAACCGAGTACAAAACGGCAACAACATAAACATGTATACATCCACATCCCAAAGACCCATACAAGTCCTAATGTAAGGAAGTCCTCGGCTGATCACCCAACTGGATTACTCTATAGTCTTCCTATCCTGCAAAACATCTACAACATGGTATAAAATCGTTAGCTAATAGATTAGTAATAAGAATAAAAATAATAGCACATACATTCCCATAACACATCATCCTTTTATTATCTTCATTACGTTATAACGGTACTAATTATATTCTTTGTGATACGAGGAGTAGAACTACCTCGTTTTTGTCCCCTTTCACCACACAAGTTTGGAATTGGTGTCAATCATCACTACCAGGTGGATTGGTAGCAGGGAACCCCCTAACTGTCCCATTTTGAGCTAGACAAGTTATCACCGTCCGTTATCATACACTTGGGCTAATTAAAACAACTATGGTCGTCCTAGTCCGGTTGGGTTATCAATGCGACATTCATATGTACATACACCACTATCACGATCACTCAAATCCATAAACGTCAGCTAAATAAGTCAAAGGTCTTACTTGTCACACGGTAGTCCTATACAACCATGGTCACAATTTCCCCTCGAGGAAACGACCAGTGCCTACATCAGCAAGGCACACGACATCAAACACTATCAAAGGCTAGTAGATTCCACCTCCTAGAGTCCAAGATCATACATGATCATAACCATAAACTAAACCTCGATAACTCATCAAAATTCACAAATACCTAAGTTATTCCTCAACATACACATCATCAAACATAACATATACAACACCACAAAGCCTCACTCTCAAGCTAAATCCAAAAAGGCGCAGGAGCGGTGACAAACCGCGACCGTGGTGGCTCACATCCGCAGGGGCGGTGACACACTTCAGCCGTGGGGGCGGCTATACAAAGGGAAATTTATGGCTTCTCCTTCGGTCTCTCACTCGATCTCTTCTCTTTTTTAGATGCCAAAGGCAACCAGCAACATATACATTTATATACATCATCAAATGTCCAGGAAGTCGTACACAAGATCAATTTTGTGGGAATCAAAGCTAAGGAAGAAGAAGAGGTAAGAAGGAATAAAGAAAGAAGAGGAAGAACTCACCACTGCAAGCTCAGGAGAAGGAAGAACCCTCACAACTAAGCATCCACAGGAACAACACACAACAACATCATCACTTGGACTCAGCCATCAAAACATACACATTCCAAGCTTGGAAGGGTGCAAGCTTAAATGAAATACGAAGCAAAGTAAGTCCTACACCTACTCGAAGGAAGGGTGCAAGCTTAAATGAAATACGAAGAACGATTCTCACATGTTGTAATGTCCTAGAAGGTAAAGAAGAGGAGATCGAATTATTAAGAGGCATGATTCGCCCTATAGTTTGAACGCTTATGGCAACCCTCGAGGAGTGTGAAATAAGTTACAAGCTCTAGGATGTGCGGGTCATTACCGGAATTGTGGAGAGATTCTCCAAAGTAATACCATCAATGGCTAACCTACGATGGAAGACAAAGAAGTTGTGGAATTGGACAAGGGTCAAAAGAGTTGATAAGAGTTAATAAAAGAGATTCGTTGGTGCAACTGTTTTGAAATTACCTCGAGTTATGATGGGTTTGGAGTGCACAAGAGACTCTCCAAGACAAGGCCTTGGTTGGGAATTGAGGAACGATGTATAAGTAATGGTGCATACGTGTCTCGCTAAAAGATGTAAGGGGGAAGGTACACCCTTCATCACTTAGAACTTGCAGCAAGAATTGAGAGTGTAACATCGAAGTTTGGTTGGACAAGAACCAAAGCCAACGGCATAAATGGAAAGCCCAATCTTCTTTGATTAAGGAAAGCGAAGGAGGACCACAATGAAAGTGTTGTATTGAGAAGGACGGAGCACGAAGTTGAGTTTCCGATATATCAGCCCTTTTTGAGATCTTTGCGCGAGTTGGGGAAGTGGCTTACATTTGGCGTTGCAAACCAATGTTTCATGCATATCAATCGGGAGAGTTCATACCCGACCTGAGACACATCGTTAACCACAAGGACCTAGTGATCGAGCCGGATCATACTTTGCGGAGTATCCGAGAGCAGTTTAGGAGCATAGTACGAGACGCCTTCAGTCGAAGGAGATATTGATGTTGAGAGTATAGTGGTCGAGACGAGGAGCCGATGAGACTATGTAGGATACCGAGGATAGTATCCGGAGGAACTATCCCGAGTTGTACGCAGGTTTAGCGACACCTATAGGATCGTCGGGTTAGTCCCGATACCTTCCATTGGTTGTGCTTATGTGTTCTATGACATGATGTGTTATGTGAGTTTGTATGAATTTGCATGCACCTTGCGAGGTCTTGTTGTGATTGCGTGAGTACCTTTGGATTAAAGGGCCGATATTTGACGTTATGTGTTCCGTGCGGTTTTCAAAACGTGCTTGATCGTGAGTTTTACATTTAGCAAGTTTTGGCACGAAACTTGTTGTTAGGGGGATTAGTTGTAACGTCCGGAAGTTTAATTCTGGTAAGTGAGTGAGTTTTCGACCTTCCCGCAGGTACGGCTCAGTTTTCCCGCAAGCACGAGATGCTGAGTAACAGGATTTTATTCCAAATCTTGTTCTGACCCCTCGTTCTTCCACCTTGCTTTGGACCTCTCATTTCTAGCACAAGGGACAAGAGGTCAACTGACCCCTTGTTTCCCTCCCGCTTTGTGCAGCCTTGTGTCCCTTTCCTCTCATTCACTTCACATTACTCTCTTCTCTCCACTCTTCCTCTTTCTGCTCTTTTCTCTTCCTTCTCCTTGGAGTTCTTGGTTTGTGGACTTCAATGGAGGAGACTTAGTTCCGGTTTGGTAAGCTTCTTCTTCTCCCTCCCTTCTTATTCCTTGTTGTTTAACTCCTCCTCTCCTTCATCTATTGCCATGGATGAAGCTCTTGAGGAAGTTTTCTTTGATTCCTTTGCATGCATGTATTCTTAGAACGATTAGGTCGTGGAGAAGAGTTTAGATTTAGTGGTCGGTGTTCGGAGAAGACCCATCAAGAAGATGAGGCCTTTGGAGTTCAGGATCCACAGTCGAAGACGACCTTTTGTAGTTCGACCGCGGGGGGCGGATCTTCAGAGCCGGAGGGGCGGACCAGGCCACCGCAAGGGCGGAACCAGACTGTCGTAGGGGTGGCACCAGAGCACCAGGCCACCGCAGGGGTGGCGCCAGGACCCGCGGGGCGGTGACAGTGTATCCGTTGTCGCGCTAGCTTGACTCCGCGGCTGCGTTTCTTCAACAATAGGCTCCTCTTCTCCCTTCCTCTTCGTTCCTTCCTAAGTTATGAGGTTGTGTCATGGTATTAGCATGCCTAGGATGGATCTAGGGTAGTTGTGAATGCCATCTAATGGTTGTGAACCTTGGAGCCCTTAAGGCTTGTTGTAGTTTGATGGATTCGAGTTTGATGAGAATGTTAGACCTCCTAGGCTAGGTTGCTCCTTCTTAGATGTGGTGTATGATCATGTGGGATAGTAGGCTGTTGAGAGATCTCCTCTTGCGTTGAGTGAGATGTGAGTATTATAGATTGTAGGATGCAGTCCTAGAATGATAGTCAAATGATCTTCGTAGATCATTTGTGTAGAAGTCTAAGACTTCTTGAGTTGAGCGAGTTGTTGATATGTATCTTCTTGTGAGTAGTTGAGGGCTTCTTCCAAAGGGAAGCGAGAGTGTTTTGAGAGTTAGCGTTGGGATGAGGTAAGTCTCCGAACTTACTTACCTCGTATTCTTTGTACTAGCTTCGATGCGTGCTTGGTGGTGTGTGTTTTAGTATTTTTTATGTTATAACAACAAAACTGGAATTAGGATGACCTTTACATTGTTTGGCCCAAGTGTATGATAACGGGCGGTGACAACACTGCCTAGCTCTTGCGGAGATCTAGGGGGTTCTCGGCGACTAGCTTGTGCAGATAGACGGTCAGATGCATCAATATCATTCTTTGATGGTGAATAAGGACCGAGGCGAGATCACGGGTGATTCTCGTTCAACAAACCTAATTTGAATTAGAACGGGATATGACTTAATAATAAAAAGATAATAAACAAGACTTGTGTGTTTTGGAGCATGTTGCGTGTTTATGATTATTTATGTGTGTGTGTGCCATCACCTTGATTCTAATGCCTTCAATATTAGCTAACGGTTTTATACCGATGTTGTAGTTGCCTTGCAGGTTAGGAATGCGACCGAGAGATCCGGAAGAGTGGGCAGCCGGGGTTTCGTACATTTTAGGAGGGGTTTGGTTGGAATCGTGTTTGTGTATTGTATTTTGTATTTTGTATGCCGCGTGTATGGCATTTGGTCTTTGGAGTTGTATCTCGGCTGGAGTCTTTCGTTTGTATGCTTTCGGGTTGCATTACATTGCATAAAAATGTATTTTGATTTTGGACTTTATTTGTGTCTTGTTGCAAGATCCGGTGAAATTGTTGTCAGGCTAAGGGTCGGGACTCATTGTGAGGTCTCTACCCGTAGCATTCCGAGTCCCGCGAATTCAGGGTGTTACACTGTCGACAGTCTCGAGAACTACACTCTCAACGTTTTCCTCAACTATATCTTCCGCCTCCAGCGGATCAGCAATGGGGGCTCGACCCGAACCTCTCGCTACCAGAGGTCTACCAACTCGTCCATGACATAGGACTACCGAAGATAGAGGTGGTCTACCTCTTCCCCGTCCTACAACAAATGTTGCTCTAATCTGAGCCATCAACGATAATATCATAGCTACGTATAAGATCACGCTAATATATATATATATATATATATATATATATATATATATATATATATATATATATATATATATATATAGGTAATATGCAAGTCAAAAACACACACGTAGTCTAGTATATATCTATATAGCTAAACTGTTGAGATTCACAAGAGTGATGACTTCCCGTACATTCTATCTCAAATTGACTGTAAACAAATTTCAAAAACCAAAAATCCTTTCGCAAACGCATACCCATTTCAGGTTTTTTTTTATTTTATCTATTCGGCCTTTCAAGAAGATTGCAAGTGTCATTATTGTCAACCTAAGGCTCTGATACCATGTTTGTAACACCCCAAATCCATAGGACTCGAGTTCTATGGGGCTAGGATCTCACAATGGGTCCTGACCCTTGCTTGACAACAAGTTCACTAGATCTTACAACAAGACACAAATAAATATAAAACAACCTTTATAAAGCAGAAATATCAAGTATCATAATACATACAAAACCCCATAGCCGAGTATGAAACAACATCATCGTATATATACACATCCCAAAAACCCATAACATCCTAGATGTACGGAAGCCCTTGGCTAATCACTCATCCAGATCACTCTGTAGTCCTCCTATCCTGCAAAGCATCTACAAAATGGTATGAAATCATTAGCTAAAAATTCATATATAAGATCATGCATAAGCACACACACACATCAAAATCATAATAAATACCAAGCATGCTATCACACATTTCCCATTTAATTATCTTTATAGCATTATACACTCAGAACCATATTTATGGTTGTGACAGGAGAAGTATATCATTCTCGCCTCTAGGTACTATAGCCATTTGGAGTAGTTCAGACTACAGAGTGGTGCAGCACTGTCCCCTATATCAATTTTGGCCTGTCCTCAAAGAACCTCTTAGACTTCCTCAAGAGAAATGAGAAAGGTTATCACCGCCCGCTTCAAGGGGGTCAATCATACGTCGATAATAATCAATATCGCATGCTATAAAGCACGTAACAATCATCACTCATGTATACATCCAATATAGGAATGCAATTAAGTAAGTCCTACGGACTTACCTGAATCCAGGTATCCTCAAATATAGATCAACTTCAAATTCTAGTAGGAATAATCACCACGCCTAATAAACAAGACATAAACATCAATCATTGTAACACATGCTAGAAGACTCTATTTATTGACTCATATGTCTTCAAAGATCATAACTATCAATCCATAAACTCAACATCTCACAATTCCTCAAACCTCTCAAGGTATCATCCAATCAACATTCCTCAATCTCAAATCTAATCCTAATTTAATTAATTAACCTTTAATTAATTAATTAACTTTTACCAGAATAACGTTTTGCTTGCAGGCTGTTTTCGAACCCACCTGTCATCAGATCTCATCAAACAAACAATCCATAATCACCAGAATAATATAACGAACATAATGGAATTTCCAATCATCCATTTTGACAAGCCTAAGGTCAATTTAAGCCAAATCGCAATACGGAAAATGAATAAATTCATAACTTATTCGTTACTAACCCGATTGACGATCTGAAAGAAGATTCGGAATCACAACGACGCATGCTATGCTCGGACACTATCAAATTCACCGAAATTTGAGCGACGGAACCGGCATAGTACCATATATGATTGACCAGTCCTTCAATTTCTCCGAATTACGAAAACTCGGTACCGATATGAAGAAAAGGAAGAGAGGAATCCAAAAACTCAAAACGGATTTGAAATCAGATTAGAAACGGAGAATAGAACTGAGTTAGAAGGTTGAGAGAAATGAGAGCTTTTACGAGTAAACTGAAAGGAAATGAATTAATAAACGGTTTTCCTCTATTTATAGAGAAGACGATAATTATGCTTTCACCGGTCCGATTGCGGTTTAAACCCCTTCTCCAAACTCCTCGGAATAGGAATAATAAATCTGAAATATTGTATGGATAATTATTTTGCAACTGTCTTGGAAAACGCGTATTCCTAAGCCATCTTTCTTAGCCACTAAGAAACGAAATAGCGACTCTTTTGGTCGTTATGTCTTTCCTTGTTATTTCATATCTATGACATGTCCGATATCCTAATCATTTCTCTCAACTGCATTTTAATTAATTAAAGATCTCAAATTCTCCAAATAATACCGGAGGGTAAAAAATTAATTACCTAGAGGAAAAAGTGAAAAATTCCCCATAAGTTTTAAATTAATCCAGGAACATGACGGTGGGACTCATACTCATCACTTACGCACACTTCGCGAGTTATGTGTTATTTCCTACGGATGAATAAGTTACTCAACATTTATCGTCATTAATTAGGATTCGAAAATCCTAGCTCTTCAATAGTGACCTCGGCTATCTTGTCCTAAGACCCCATGTAGATCAGGTCGCAATCTCGGATTATCTATCTCTTCTTGAGGCTCCTTGTGGATCAGGTAGCGACCTCATCCCCAGGTAACCCGTGCGGGACCTAATTGCGAGGTTTTATTGTTCTTATCTGTGGGATAAGTGTATATAAATTACACTTACCAGTAGATCAGGTTTTATGTATTATCAATTTTATATCACTTTCCTTTTCATGCTTTCATCTCATCAATCCATACTTCTCATGCATGCATTATATTTCATATTCATCATTTAATATATATATTGGTTGTTCAGGTACGGTTCATAAATTCGGGTAGGGCTGTGCGGCTGAACGTAGAGCCGACACGTGTCCAAAATTTTTTTTTTCCTAGAAACGAATGAAAATGATTTTGAACTACCATGTATGTTATAAATTCTACACTATTATCTTATAAACTTTGAACTATTCCTATATAATTCATGAACTATTACTTTTTAATATATTATATCAAATTATCTATAAATTAATCGTTTATATGTTATGAACTATTTAATTATAATTCATGAACTATCATTTTATAAGTTATGCACTATCCTTTATAAATTTTACACTATGAACTATTCTATTATAATTCATGAACTATCCTTTTATAAGTTATGAACTATCCCTTAATAAGTTTTGAACTATTACTTTCACTCCTTTATAAATTTTGCACTATGAACTATTCTATTATAATTCATGAACTATCTTTTTTATAAGTTATGAACTATCCCTTAATAAGTTTTGAACTATTACTTTTACTCCTTTATAAATTTTGCATTATGAACTATTCTATTATAATTCATGAACTATTTTTATATAAGTTATTAATTATCCCTTAATAAGTTTTGAACTATTACTTTCAGTCCTTTATAAATTTTGTACTATGAACTATTCTATTATAATTCATGAACTATCCTTTTATAAGTTATAAACTATCCCTTAATAACTTTTGAACTATCATTTTCATTCGTTTCTGAAAAAATTTTTTGGGACACGTGTCAGTTCTACGATAAGCCGCACGGCCCTACCAGAATAATGTGTCTTACCTTAACAGCACCCTATATGTATATATATATACATATATATATATATATATATATATATATATATATATATATATATATATATATATATATATATATATATATATATATATATTCTCACATTGCATGCTTCACATTCATATATAACATAACATAATTTTAAGCATACAATTCATTCACATAATCCACAAGACAAGCATGAAATCGTAATATCACACCACATCATAATAACCACATTCATCAACGTTCGCATGCATGCTTAAAGTTATTTGAATCATTTATCAAGACATATTACACGTAAATAATTATTTACTTGTTTAAAACTAATCTCATATTAAATACATAATATATATTAAGAAAGTGTAATTTATATACACTTACCCCACAAGTAAGAACAATAAAACCTCGCAAACCAACTATTGACTCCATTTTCCACTCGGAATATCCTCATTTCTCATACCTGGGCTCACAAAGCAACTAGTTAAATTCATTCCTTTGGATTTAATTAGCTTTTTAGCGTTTTGTCTATCTTAATTGATGAGGGACCATCCGAGCTAGCATCTCCGGAGTATGAGGGAGCTATCACACGTTCCCAAGCTAAGAAGATTGAGCATGAGACCGAGGGCTTACTGATTTTATTAGCTACAAGTGTTCATAACGAGGCTTGGCTCCTAAGTAAGCAAGAGAGCAACGACGCCAAAGCACAGGACTCGGCCAGCCCCGCACATGACGCCGCTGCTCCTCACCACGCCTTCAGCACCGTTCCATGCCTCTCATTGAGGAATGAGGCATTTTAAGGCCTGCTTAGTGATTGTGTGTTTTAAGTAGTCCATTGGGCTTAATTTCCAGATTTTATTATGTCTTTTGTTTAAAGAGATGAAACTATTTAAAGGCTCTTCTCTTTACTTTTTAGGCAGATTATTTTTGGTGAAAAACACTTATTTTCAGATTTCATCTTCAATCAAAGGCGAGTTTCGATTGAAGAGTTATTGTGATCAGATTTGGCTTAGTTGTTTCGCGTGTGTCAATTGCTCTCGGATTCTTGGTGTTCGTGAGATTCCATAAGCATCCTCCTCGTGTTGTCGAAGTTCTAAGTCGACTGTGTGAGGTTGTAAGGGGCTGAGTTCGTTGCATCGTTCTTTGTGGTTCTTGATCCCGAGATCAAGAGTTTCCGCGTCGTTTGTGTCGGGTTCATCTACATCGTACTCTCCTTTAATTCCGTACCTTCATTTTCAGTTTAGCGTCTTCTTGTCCTTTTATTCGCAGGTCACACAACACATGAAACCCTAGCCGGTTGTTTGATCCGTTTTCTGCGTCTTTCCCTCCTTCCGTCGTCTAGATTGAGCCAACGTCGGGTCATCCCCGTATCAATTGGTATCAGAGCTCCAGTTGACGACGGATCGATCTTGTGTCTTCTTATCGTGTCAGTTTTGAATTTTTGGAGCTTTCTTCTTGTGTTCTTGAAACTGATTGTGCTTGACTTGTTGTGTTGAAGGTTGTGTTGGTTTGTGAGTATCCTAGGCCGGCCATCACCATCTCCTCGAACGTAACATACCCTACTGCCGCCATCCTTGTTTACGCACGCCTAGCCGCTGGTCATCACCCTTCTCGTATCAACGTCGAAGCCATCACCATTGCTGCCGGCTGTGCCCTACTAGGCTGTGCCCTAATCGGCTGTGCCCTAAATCGGTTGTGACTAAATCGGCTGCCATTGGACTTGTTCTTCTCCAACTCCACATTCTCACGTTCAAGCACTAGTAGAAGATATCTCTTGTTTCATTTTAATTTATTTTGTAATTATTGGCCGGATTTGTTGGTCAAGGAAGTTCCTACATTTTAGGTAACAAAAAGCATATCATTCAACAAAAAAAAAGAAAAAGAAAGCTGATCATTCAAAAAAAAAGAAAAAAGAAGCTGATCATTCTAAAAAAAAGAGAAGTTTTGTTACATTTTATTTGATTTTGTGATCTTTAGTCTTGTATGTTATCTTGTGGTGCAAACTGCCTATTCACGTCTTTATCTCCCAGCCCTCTCGAGGCCTTCATCGAGACCATACACTCGGTTAACCATCAGCGCTCCATCGCCCTTAGCCCAGCTCCGCACCCTCATCGCCACTCTACCTCTCTCTCACCACGTTTTCCCTCTCACCTTGCTACCTCTAACCTAGCCTCGGGATTACTCCCACTCCAAGGCAGTCCGGAAGTGCAACAAGTAGGGCTTTAATCGGTGAGTCCTCTTATTTTCTTCTCTTCATACATTCTGTTTGGTGATCTTCTTGAGTCTTTGTGATTCAATTTTGTCCATTCGTGAGTATTGTTGAGTTTGAGCAGATTTCGCATTGAACTGAATTGCATTGAGCCTAATCGATTTTTGGTTGTTTTGGATACATAGACACCTTAAATCAAGTGGGGTTTTTGACTCATTCGAAGCGATCCATCAACAAGCCCGACTATCACAAGAGTGTGAGCAGAAAAAGGAGTGAAACACTTGAGAGGTGTTTTGATTTCTAACCTTAACATATTCAGTGTTTGTTTTCTTTGTGATAATGTCTACCCATAGCCGTGTTTCGACGATGAGCCCCGAGCCGACAGATCCGACAACATTCAGCTTGTTGAAGCAAATGAACGACAACATTGCCGCTTTGACCACTCGGATGAGGGCTCTAGAAGCTCGCCAGCCCTTAGCTTCAGCCTTTGAGCAAGGAGACCATTCACAGCAGCAACCGCAACCCCGAGGTCCTTTGCCCAACCAACGAGCCGCATTTGAGGCCGCTACCATGGCGCAACGAGGCAATACACCGCATGAGCTTTTGCAGCCGCCTCTTCAAGGCCACCCGGGTCACCGATATGGGTATGATCCTCGTCCCAACTCTCCTTTACCTAGAAACGTTGTCCCTCCCATTAATGTGCACAGGTACAATGAGGAAGAGGAACAATCAATGATGGGAGAGGCTTGGGCTCCACCACCGCAGCAAGGGTATCAAGGATATCAACGTAGGAACCGGGAACCAGAACAAGACGGGATTGTTAAGATAAAGTTAAAAATCCCCGTCTTCGAGGGCAAGTGTGATCCGGATACATATATGTTGTGGGAGACCAAGATAGAACAAATTTGGTCCTGCCACAATTTTCCCGAGCACAAGAAGGTGCAATTGGCGGCCTTGGAATTTCAGGAATTTGCTCTTATTTGGTGGGATAAGCTAGTACGGGAAAGGAGGCTTGCTCTTGATCCCCCTGTGGCTACTTGGGAACAAATGAAAGCAATGATGAGAGCTCGGTTCATACCTCACCATTACCATAGGGAGCTTCGGCAACGCCTTGAGAACTTGAGGCAAGGCAATCTGAGCGCCGAGGAAACCTTCAATGTCATGCAAGTTGCAATGGCCCGAGCCAATGTGTCGGAGGATAAAGAGGCTATGATGGCCAGGTATCTTAGAGTATTGCATCCTTCTTTAGCTAACGAGGTGGACTTGTTTCCATATGGTTCTATGACAGAATTGCTACATTTAGCGATAAAAGTGGAAAGGAAGTCCAAGAGTAGGTACCAAGGAGCGGGATACAATGCACCAAACGCAGTGAACAAGTGGAAGAACTCGTCCTACGGAAAGGAGAACACCGCTGCGAAGGGAGGAACAACCGCTGCACAAGGAGCCGACGCCACTACTAGGCGTGGTGCCATACACTCCGGTTCTTCGTATCCTCCCAAGGCAAACCCGGCTGCTCCTTCGGGATCCAAGCTAAGTAACTCTAACCCCCTTGTGCCTAATGCTAATTCTAGAGCTAGAGATGTGACTTGCTTTAAGTGCCAAGGTAAAAGGCACATGATGAGAGAATGTCCAAACAAAAGAGTCCTTATAATCAATCATCTAGGTCAATATGAGTCGGAATCCGACAATGATGAAAATGAATTTGACAATGTTATTGACAATCCTGTTTTTGATAATGATGATGATGAGGATATAGGGTATGAACATGGGAACTTTGATAGCTAGGATGACTTTACACTTACAACCTACTCCTTGTGAAGATAATCAAAGAGAAAATCTATTTCACACTAGATGCTTAGTAAAGGGGAAGACTTGTAACGTTATAATTGATGGTGGGAGTTGTTGCAACATAGCTAGCACGGAATTGATTGTGGGGAGTTTAAGGTAAACAAGCAAGCTAAAATTCACATTACCTTAGGACATTATGAAGACACTATTCTATGTGATGTGGTTCCAATGCAAGCTTGTCATGTTTTGTTAGGCCAACCTTGGCAATATGATAGGAAAGTGTTGCATAATGGTTTTACTAACAAGTATTCATTTACCTTTAAAGATAAACTTGTTACTCTCAAGCCTATGACTCCTATGCAGATTGCGGAGGCTTTTGAGAAGAAATAAAGAGAAGTTGTCCAAGCAAGCAGTGGTTACACCGAGACGACACCGGCCAAGGGAGGAGCGCTTTCTGCATCCACCAAGGAGGCCGACGCCATGTACAACCTCGCTGCAGCAAGGAGCGCCGCCAAAGGCAAAGCAATCGCAGCAGCCGTCCAGCCCCTACCTTCCGATGTTGCGCTCGTGTGTTTGTAAAGGACTGAATTTGGTAAGCAACTCGACCCTAGTTGATTTACCCCATAGTATTTTAGCTATCTTGGATGAATTTTCAAATGTGTTTCCGGATGAAATACCCCCCGGGTTGCCACCATTGCGGGGTATTGAGCACCAAATAGATCTTATTCCCGGAGCTACTCTCCCAAACCGACCCACCTATAGAATGAACCCGAAGGAGAGTGAGGAGATTCAAACGCAGGTACAAGAGCTCCTTGATAAGGGATACATTTGAGAGAGCCTTAGTCCTATGGTGGTTCCGGTTCTACTAGTCCATAAGAAGGACAACACTTGGCGGATGTGTGTTGATTGTAGAGTTGTCAACAACATCACCATCAAGTACCGTCATCCCATTCCCCGCCTTGATGACATGTTGGATGAGCTACATGGAACAACTACCTTCTCCAAGATCGACCTTAGAAGTGGCTATCATCAGATTCGAATGAAGGAGGGCGACGAATGGAAGACGGCATTCAAGACCAAGTTTGGGCTCTATGAGTGGCTTGTTATGCCATTCGGCTTGACTAATGCTCCCAGCATATTCATGCGCCTCATTTTAACCATGTTTTGACGAAGTTCATAGGGAAGTTTGTCGTTGTCGACTTCGACGACATACTCATCTATAGCCGGTCTGCAGAGGAGCATGCAGATCATCTCCGTCAGGTTGTTTCTACTCTTAGACTTGAACACTTATATGCTAATATTAAGAAGTGTGATTTCTACACAAATGAAGTTATATTTCGTGGCTTTGTAGTGTGTGCTCAAGGGCTGCGAGTAGATGAGGAAAAGATCAAAGCTATTCGAGATTGGCCAACCCCGACGTCTATTGGTGATGTGCGCAGCTTTCATGGATTGGCTAGCTTTTATAGGCGATTTGTGAGAGATTTCAGTACCATAGTCGCTCCTCTAACCGAGATCACTAAGAAGAATAAACCATTCGTGGGGGGGGGGGGGGGGGGGGGGGGAAGGCCCAAGAGAGAGCTTTCAAAAAGCTCAAGTGGATGTTGACCAACACCCCATTGCTTGTTCTCCAGGACTTCACTAGGCCATTTGAGGTGGAGTATGATGCGTCGGGTATAGGAATTGGTGGAGTACTTATGTAAGAGGGCAAACCCATCGCCTTCTTTAGTGAGAAATTGAAAGGTCCAACTCTAAACTATTCTACTTATGATAAGGAGCTTTATGCATTGTTTAGAGTGCTTAGGACTTGGCAACATTATCTTTGGCTTATAGAGTTTATATTGCATACTTATCATGAATCATTAAAACACTTTAGGAGCCAAGATAAACTTGATAGAAGGCATGGTAGGTGGATGGAGTTCATTGAAACATTTCCTTATGTGATCAAGTACAAGAAAGGAAAAGATAATGTAGTAGCTGATGCACTTTCTAGGAGACATGTTTTGCTAACTACATTGGATGCTAGAGTTCTTGGCTTTGTTTACATTAAGGATTTATATGCAAAGGATGATGATTTTGGAGAGATTTATAAAGCTTGTGTGGAAAAAGGGGTTGTAGATAAGTTTTACTTGTTTGATGGCTTCTTGTTTAGAGTTGATAAAGTATGCGTTCCAAAGTGTTCTCTTAGGCTATTACTTGTGGATGAATCCCATAGGGGAGGTTTGATGGGTCACTTTGGTAGAGATAAGACATATCATATGCTGCATACTCATTTTTATTGGCCACACATGCTTAGGGATGTTGAGAATTTTGTGAAAAGATGCTTAGAATGCTTGAAAGCAAAGTCTAGAGTCATGCCTCATGGTTTGTATACCTCTTTACCCATCCCCGCAGCTCCTTGGGAAGACATTAGTATGGACTTTATTTTGGGGTTACCTAGGACTAAGAGGGGAAGAGACTCTATTTTTGTGGTGGTAGACAGGTTCTCTAAGATGGCACACTTCATAGCTTGTCACAAAACGGATGATGCCACTAATGTTGCAAACCTCTTCTTTAGAGAAGTAGTTAGGCTACATGGAGTTCCTAGAACCATTGTTAGTGATCGGGATGTGAAATTTCTTAGTTACTTTTGGAAGACTTTATGGGGTAAGCTAGGTACTAAGTTGTTGTTCTCTACCGCTAGCCACCCTCAAACTGATGGCCAAACCGAAGTAACTAATAGGACTTTAGGGACACTTTTAAGGGCTGTAATTAAGATGAATTTGAAAGAGTGGGAGGATATGTTACCACATCTTGAGTTTGCATATAACAGGACCATCCATTCTTTCACTAACATGACCCCTTTTAAGTGTGTGTATGGTTTGAATCCCTTAACCCCTTTTGATCTTATGTTGTTACCTTCAAAGTAGCGAGTAGATTTCAATGCAGGTAAACAGGTGAGTACATTAGGGGATTACATGAAAAGACACGGATGCGCTTGGAGGAGAAAGCCGCTCGGACCGTAGCTAAGGCAAACAAGGGACGGAGGAAGTTGTTGTTTGAGCCCGGAGATCTCTTGTGGTTACATCTTAGGAAGGAGCGTTTCCAAGAGCTTCGAAAGTCCAAGCTATCACCTAGGGGCACCGGTCCTTTCAAGGTGCTTCACAAAGCCGGTGACAACGCTTATGTATTGGATCTTCCGGAGGAATTCGGGGTCAGCCCGACCTTCAATGTTAGTGACCTCAGTCCGTTCCCACCTATGGATCTAGATCTTGAAGATTCGTGGACGAATCCTTCCCAAGAGAGGGGGAATGATGAGGGACCATCCGAGCTAGCATCTCCGGAGTATGAGGGAGCTATCACACGTTCCCGAGCTAAAAAGATTGAGCATGAGACCGAGGGCTTACTGATTTTATTAGCTACAAGTGTTCATAACGAGGCTTGGCTCCTAAGTAAGCAAGAGAGCAATGAAGCCAAAGCACAGGACTCGGCCTGCCCCGCACATGACGCCGCTGCTCCTCACCACGCCTTCAGCACCGTTCCATGCCTCTCATTGAGGAATGAGGCTTTTTAAGGCCTACTTAGTGATTGTGTGTTTTAAGTAGTCCATTGGGCTTAATTTCCAGATTTTATTATGTCTTTTGTTTAAAGAGCTGAAACTATTTAAATGCTCTTCTCTTAACGTTTTAGGCAGATTATTTTTGGTGAAAAACACTTATTTTCAGATTTCATCTTCAATCAAAGGCGAGTTTTGATTGAAGAGTTATTGTGATCAGATTTGGCTTAGTTGTTTCGCGTGTGTCAATTGCTCTCGGGTTCTTGGTGTTCGTGAGATTCCATAAGCATCCTCCTCGTGTTGTCAAAGTTCTAAGTCGACTGTGTGAGGTTGTAAGGGGTTGAGTTCGTTGCATCGTTCTTGGTGGTTCTTGATCCCGAGATCAAGGGTTTCCACGTCGTTTGTGTCGGTCGGGTTCATCCACATCGTACTCTCCTTTAATTCCGTACCTTCATTTTCAGTTTAGCGTCGTCTTGTTCCTTTTATTCGCAGGTCACACAGCACATGAAACCCTAGCCGGCTGTTTGATCCGTTTTCTGCGTCTTTCCCTCCTTCCGTCGTCTAGATCGAGCCAACGTCGGGTCATCCCCGTATCATTAATTTAATTAATTGATTAAATTTCACCAGAATAATGTTTTGCCCGCAGGCAATTTCTGAATCAACTTGTCATCAGATCTCGTCAAACAAAAACCAGTGATCACCAGAATAATATAATGAGAATAATTGAATTTCCAATTATTTATTTTGACAAGCCTAAGGTCAGTTTAGGCGAAATTGCAATACGAAAACGTATAAGTTCATAAGTTATTCATTACTAACCCAATTGACAAACCGAAAGAAGATTCGAAATCACAATGACGAAGGCTACGCTCGGACATAGCCAAATTCACCGGAATCTGAGCGATAGAACTGGCCAAGTAAAGGACATTGATACGGAATTGTCCGTGATTGAGTCGATCTAGGTACAATGATCTCGAATCTGGCTGAATGAGGTGAATCCAGATGCGGAATGGAACGTAGGTGATGAATGGGCGTAGGAAAGGTGAGAGAAGAACCAAAGAGAATCAACGAAGGAACCAAGGCTGAAGAGCCAAAACCCCGCTCGTGAATGCCCTAGACCCGTCTCCAATACAACTTTACACTAGCTCCGGCTGGACTAGCACAAAGAGGGACTCGTGAAGGCTTGAAGCACCAATCCGAAGGCGATTGACACAAACAAGCTCAGCCAAGCAAACAACAGCAATGCCAACCAAAAACTCTCTTGTTCTTTGATTGATTTTGTGAATGATTACAAATGTAATTCTAAGCAATGAAAATAACGTAACTAATCAGCAGCTAATAAGAGGCTATATAGACTCTTTTATCTAGACAAAATAAAGAAAAGAAAACTAAAACATTAGTGGGAAGGTGGTAATAAGAGAGCTTCCTCTAATGTAGCTAACAACCTAACAAACAACTAATTCAGCATGAGAATAGGCTGACTTATTCAATTAATCCTAGGAGTGTGCTGGACGATTTTAAGAGCCAAATGGGCTATCCGAAATGGGCTGAATTGTTCAACAGATCCATGAGTGATTTAGATGTGTTTTAAGAGCCCAAATGATGATCCGATTAAGCTGACTTGTTACTCTCTTGGGCCTCCTTGAACGTGATCAGCTGGCTGCCTTCTTGGGCTGTTTTGGACATGAGCAGCAGCCTACCCTCTTGGACTGCCTTGGATGTGTTTGCTTGCCTCCCCTCTTGGGCTGCTTTGGACGTCATCAACAGCTTCTTCTCTTGGACTGCTTTGGACGTGATCAACAACTTCTCCTCTTGGGCTGCATTAGACGTGAGCAACAGCCTCCCCTCTTGGCTGCTTTGGACGTGATCAACAGCCTCCTCTTGGACTGCTTTGGACGTGAGCAACATCTCCTCCCTTTGCTTGCTTGCTCCTACTTTCATCAAAAGATTAACACATGAGGTATGGCAATTAAATGGTTCACGCATTGTGCCAAGCAATATCACTTCCCTTGACGTAGCTTCTTGGATCTCCTTAGCTCTTGCTCTAGTAATGGGACCTTGATAGCTTCCATGTGATGGTCCTACATCATCCACTCCTTCTTGGAAATAATTCGACCCCGAATTTTCATCTTGTTCTGAATCTCCTTCATAGGGGCTCAAATCTCCTACATTAAAAGTGGTACTAACTCCATACTCTTCCGGTAAGTCCAACACATAAGCGTTGTCGTTAATCCGGTGTAAGACTTTGAATGGTCCATCACCCCGTGGTGCTAGCTTGGAATGGCGTTTTGTCGGAAACCGCTCTTTCCTTAGATGTAGCCAAACTAAGTTGCCGGTGTAAGATTTTTCTACTTCTAACCCTTCATTCTCACATCTTTCAACCCTTCCTCCTTTGATGAAACCGTCACCAAGATCCTCATAGATGTGTCCATGGAAGTGTCTTGCTCCTTACGCGAAAACGTCATCAACATGTACTTCACCTCTTCTGCTAACTCCTTTGCTCTCGTCCTTGTGATGGCTCCTTCACCAATGGCCTTGTGAGGACTATTAGAAGGTGGTGGTGATGCTCCCGCATCATCTTGGCTCCTAAAGTGTCTAAGTGAATCATGATCGGTTTTCAAAACAAACTCTTGAGGCCAAAGGTAATGTTGCCATGTTTTGAGTACTCTAAACAAGGCATACAATTCTTTGTCATAAGTGGAATAGTTTAAGCATGCACCCTTCAATTTTTCACTAAAGAAAGCTAGAGGCTTACCTTCTTGCATAAGGACGCCGCCAATACCAATACCGGATGCGTCGCATTCAACCTCAAAGGGTTTAGTGAAGTCCGGTAGAGCGAGTAGTGGTGCATGGGTGAGGCGTCTCTTGAGCTCTTCAAAAGCTCTTTGTTGCGGTTCATTCCACTCAAAAGGAACCTTCTTTTTGGTCAAAGCCGTGAGTGGTGTTGCAATGGTGCTAAAATCTCTCACAAACCTTCTATAGAATGTAGCTAGGCCATGGAAACTCCTCACATCACCAACCGACCTAGGAACGGGCCATTCATTGATTGCCTTCACCTTGTCCTCATCCACTTGCAAACCATTGGCACTTACTACAAAACCAAGAAAAATCACTCGGTTAGTATAGAAATCACACTTTTGAATATTAGCATACAAGTATTCTATACGCAATGTAGCAAGCACATTCTCTCAAATGATTTTCATGCTCCTTTAAAGTCTTACTATAGATAAGAATGTCATCAAAGTAGACTACAACATATAAACCAATATAAGGTCTCAAAATATGATTCATTAATCTCATGAAAGTACTAGGAGCGTTAGTTAAGCCAAAAGGCATTACTAGCCACTCATAGAGTCCAAATTTGGTTTTAAAAGCTGTTTTCCATTCATCCCCTTCCCTCATTCTAATTTGATGGTAGCCACTCCTAAGGTCAATCTTAGTAAAAATGGTAGCTCCATGTAACTCATCAAGCATATCATCTAAACGGGGAATCGGGTGTCTATACTTGATAGTAATGTTATTGATTGCTCTACAATCAATACACATTCTCCAAGTATTATCCTTCTTGGGTACTAGCAGGACGGGAACAGCACAAGGACTAAGGCTTTCCCGCACATACCCCTTATCTAGCAAGGCTTGAACTTGGTTTTGAATTTCCTGGGCTTCCGTAGGGTTCATCCTATAGGCGGGCCTATTGGGAAGAGTGGCTCCGGGTATTAAATCTATTTGGTGTTCAATGCCCCTAATGGGCGACAAGCCGGCTGGAATCTCCTCAGGAAAAACGTCCCTAAACTCGTCTAACAGCCCCTGGATAGAACTAGGAAGTGGAATCGTAGAGTTATGAGGCACATTCACTAGAGATTTACACAAACTCATCATTAGCACATCAATAGAAGCATAGTTAGTGACATATTCATTCCTAGACTCAAGATAGCTACTTGTTGGTTGTACTAACAATGTTTGATGGGTTTTGTTCTCTTTACTCTTAGGCCGTGTGATCTTAGGCTGTGGAGGGGTTCCTTGCTCTACCCTCTTGTTCTCATAGTACTCGGCTATTTGTAAAGGTGTCATAGGTTTAAGTGTTAAAGTTTTACCTTTATACTCAAAGCTATATTTGTTAGAAAACCCATCATGAACAACTTTCCTATCATATTGCCATGGACGGCCAAGCAGCAAGTGACAAGCATTCATAGGCACAACATCACATGTAATAACATCCTCATATGATCCTAATGTTATATTGACCTTAAGTTCTCCACACTCATTCATCCAATGTAGTTTATATGGTCTAGGGTGATAAAATGTAAGAAGTTGTAATTTGATTACCATTTCAGTGCTAGCTATGTTGCAACAACTTCCTCCATCAATTATCACATTACACACTTTGCCTTTAATACTACACCTAGTATGAAACAGATTTTCATACTCAATGCAATCATCATGCTCATTTTGTTCATTGTCATCAATTAATGCATTCTCATCATCTAATTCCACATCATCCTCACTCTCATATTCTCCTAGATGGTTTATGATCAAAGTGCGTCTATTAGGACATTCTCTACTCATATGACCTCTACCTTGGCATTTAAAACACACAATGTCCCTAGTTCTAGAGTTAGAGATAGGAGTACTCCCTCGATGATCACTTGAAGGCTCATTCAAGGATCGTGGTGTTGTGGACGGTGTAGAAGACCTTTTTTGCCCTTCTTGGCCCATAGGTGCCGATTTTCTCTCTTCCTTCCGGCCTCCTTGCTCCTTGCTGTTGTTAGGCAGCAGCCGGCTCCCTTGTGCTTTCCAAGCGTTGGGCGTTCCATGGGGTGGTTTGTATTCCCGGTTTCGCACCTTAGTCTTCCTTTCCACCTTGATGGCCAAGTGTAGTAATTGCTCCATGGTGCTGTATGGATACATATCAACCTCATTAGCCAAATTAGAATTCAGAATACGAAGGTACCTTGCCATAATGTTTTCTTCATCTTCTAGAACGTTGGCCTTCACCATAGCAACTTGCATATTCGTATAAGCTTCCTCAGCGCTAAGAGAGCCTTGTCTCAAATTTTCCAGCCGTTGTCGAAGCTCTCGGGAATAGTGAGGTGGGACGAACCTAGCCCTCATTAGTGCCTTCATATGCTCCCATGTGGTGATTTGAGGATCCAATGTTCGAACTCTTTCTTTGACTACGTGATCCCACCATACCAAAGCATAGCCTTGGAACTCGAGAGCGGCTAGCTGAACCTTGCTAGGCTCGCTAAAGTTGTGACACAACCAGATTTGCTCAACTTTAGTTTCCCACTCCGTGTAGACGTCGGGATCACACTTTCCTTCAAAGACGGGAATTTTGATTTTGACTTTTCCGAGTCCGTCTTGCTCCTGATAGGGCCGAAAGTTATCTCGTCCTTGCCTTGGCTGCTGGAATGGCCGATTGTAACCCTCCCACGTGTGGTCCTCAAAATGAGCTTCATTCCGTCGCTGAAAGTTATCAACAAAGGGAGGCATGTTAGAAGCATTAGGGGGTTCATTGGAATGTAAATTACCTTGATCCGGATGATCCGGCTCTCTAGTAACACGTGAAGGACCGCCAAACTCATAGTTGGTTCTCAAAGGTGGTGTCCCGGCTGGTGGTGTTCGTGCTTCCATAGACTCCACTCGTTTGGATAGGTTAGCTACGGAATCGGACAAATGTTTCAATAAACTGATCATCTCAGGCGTGACGGTCTCGCTACTCGACTTGCTAGGACTTAGGGACCTGGACATGCTCAAGTAACAAACAAAGAACCGGTTAGGTTAGAAAAGCAAAGATCTCACTTGTGTATCGCTCACACTCTCGTTGGTATTGCCTAGCTGGTGGCTCGAGTTGTAAGGATCCAACACCTTAAGATCGCGATTTCCGAACGTTCTTAGCAACCCTTTGGAACTAGAACTGCTGAAACTGAATGTTAGTGTCGGAAATGAATCAAGACACCCCTAATTGGAGTATTGACCGTTGGGTTGGTGTAGGTAAGGTGAATGTGTTTAGAATGACATTTTGAGCTGTTTGAAAGAGTTTATTTGTGCTTGATGTAGATTAATAAGGGCCAACAGTTTTTGTATGTGTTTTTTTTTTGTGAAAGATCTCTTAGACTTTGTCAAAGATTTGAGGGAGAGAAGGTAACCGAAACTGATTGCAGCGAGAATTGTAGAAGAGCCGGTTACCGAATTGTGTATGCAGCGTTTGAGCTCTCTTTTGTTTTTGTTTTCGTTTTGTGTTTACCTCTCCTCAAGATGTTGTTCGGCTTTTTGAATTGGCACACTTCAAGCACAAGTTAGATCTCAATTGGATAAGCAATAAGGTTAACAAGAAGAAAGGAGTGATCAATTGTACCAACTGAGCTCTGATACCAACTGATACGGAATTGTCCGTGATTGAGTCGATCTAGGTAAAATGATCTCGAATCCGGCTGAATGAGGCGAATCCAGAAATGCGGAATGGAACGTAGGTGATGAATGGCGCAGGAAGGTGTAGAGAAGAACCAAAGAGAGTCAACGAAGGAACCAAGGCTGAAGAGCCAAAACCCCAATCATGAATGCCCTAGACCCGTCTCCAATACAACTTTACACTAGCTCCGGCTGGACTAGCACAAAGAGGGACTCGTGAAGGCTCGAAGCACCAATCCAAAGGCGGTTGACACAAACAAGCTCAGCCAAGCAACAACAGCAATGCCAACCAAAAACTCTCTTGTTCTTTGATTGATTTTGTGAATGATTACAAATGCGATTCTAAGCAATGAAAATAACGTAACTAATCTGTAGCTAAAGAGGCTATCTATATAGACTCTTTTATCTAGACAAAATAAAGAAAAGAGAATTAAAACATTAGTGGGATGGTGGTAATAAGAGAGCTTCCTCTAATGTAGCTAACAACCTAACAAACAACTAATTCAGCTTAAAAATAGGCTGACTTATTCAAACTAATCCTAGGAGTGTGCTGGACGTTTTTTAAGAGCAGATTGGGCTATCCGAATGGGCTGAATTGTTCAACAGATCCATGAGTGATTTGGCTGTGTTTTAAGAGCCCAAATGATGATTCGAATGAGCTGACTTGTTACTCTCTTGGGCCTCCTGGAACGTGATCAGCTTGCTATCCTCTTGGGCTGAATTGGAAATGAGCAACATCCTACCCTCTTGGACTGCCTTGGACGTGTTTGCTTGCCTCCCTTCTTGGGCTGCTTTGGACGTGATCAACAGCTCCTTCTCTTGGACTGCTTTGTACGTAATCAACAACTTCTCCTCTTGGGCTGCATTAGACGTGAACAACAGCCTCTCCTCTTGGCTTCTTTGGACGTGATCAACAGCCTCCTCTTGGACTGCTTTGTACGTGAGCAACATCTCCTCCCTTTGCTTGCTTGCTCCTTCATTCATCAAAAGATTAACACATGAGGTATGGCAATTAAATGGTTCACGCATTGTGCCAAGCAATAGCATTTCCCTTGACGTAGCTTCTTGGATCTCCTTAGCTCTTGCTCTAGTAATGGGACCTTGATAGCTTCCATGTGATGGTCCTACATCAAATCTGATCAAGGTTCTTGTAAGGGAGTTGTTTGGTTCTTTTGGATCTACTTCTACCAAACATTCCACGTTCCATTTCATTCTCTTTCTTCCCTTTTGTCCAACGTCATTTCTGGTTCTAAACAATCTGATTTTGCGTGCCATTTGTCAAGGAAAACGTCCATTGTTGGTCTTCAAGGATTCCCAATCTAGATCTAGTCATTTGCGGCCCCAACCCACATCACTATGTAGTTGCGGATGCTCTTTCTAGGAGGCATACTTTGCTAACTACATTGTATGCTAGGGTGTTAGGATTTATTTACATTAAGGAGCTCTATGAATCTGATCTTGACTTTGGAGAAACATATAAACTTTGTGTGCAAAAAAGGTTCCTTAGATAATTTCTATTTGTTTGAGGGATTTCTGTTTCGAGTAGATAATGTGTGCATATGGTGTTCCTTTCGTTTGTTGTTAGTGTAAGAAGCCCATAAAGGAGGTTTAATGGGTCATTTTGGGAGGGATAAGACTTATGCTATGCTGCACTCACATTTTTATCGGCCACATATCCTTAGGGATGTTGAAAATGTGCTTAAAAGGTGTTTAGAGTGTCTTAGAGCTAAATCAAAAGTGAAGCCTCATGGATTGTATACACCTTTACCAATCCCCACAACTCCTTGGGAAGACATTAGCATGGATTTCATAGTGGGATTGCCTAGGACTAGAAGAGGTAGAGATTCGATATTTGTGGTTGTAGATCGATTCTCTAAGATGACTCACTTTATTGCTTGTCACAAAACTGATGATGCAGCCAATGTAGCTAATTTGTTCTTTCGGGAAGTAGTTAGGTTACATGGTATTCCAAGGACAATAGTGACTGATAGGGATGCTAAGTTCTTGATTTACTTTTGGAGAACTCTTTGGGAAAAGTTAGGAATTAAGTTGTTATTTTCTACATCAAGCCACCCCCAAACTAATGGACAAACGGAAGTAACTAATAGGACCCTAACAACACTTCTAAGGGTTGTCATCAAGAAGAATTTGAAAGAATGGGAAGATGTCTAGCCACATGTTGAGTTTGCCTATAATAGAGTCGTCCACTCATCTACTTCCATCTCTCCCTTTGAGTGTGTTTATATGGTTTTAATCCACTAACCCCTTTTGATCTTACACCGTTACCTAAGAAGGAGCGAGTGGATTTAAGTGCTAAAACGCAGGTTGAACAAATCAAGGAGCTACATAGTAGGACAAGGATCAAGCTTGAGGAGAAAGGCAAATACAACGAAGAAAAGGCGAATCAAGGATGCAAGAAGATTATATTTGAACCCGGCGACCTAGTATGGCTACATTTGAGTAAGGAGAGGTTTCAACAGCTTCAGAAATCCAAGCTCTCCCCAAGAGGAAATGGTCCTTTCAAGTGTTACACAAGGCAGGTGACAACACCTATGTGCTTGACTTGCTAGATGATTATGCTTGTGATCCCACATTCAATGTGAGGGATCTAAGTCCTTTTCCACTGCTGAATGATGATCAAGGCAATTCGAGGTCGAATTCTTCCAAAGAAGGGGAGAATGATGAAGGATTATCTGAGCTAACTCCATCTTCACCACCTCAAGGGAATCTAACAAGAGCGCAAGCTAAACGTCAAGCTGAGATGGATGCTCTTTTCCTAAACATGGTCCATGAAACTCAACCAAGTCCACCTTCATCAAGTCTAAGAACCATCTTGTGGATCAGCCATGAACACATCTCAGCCAAGATGATTAATGGAGCTTAAATTGTATTTCTAGTTTCTGGGCAGGTGTTGGGATGCATTTCAAAGGACAAACGGAGGACTTGAAATCAGATACAAGGGGCTTCACGTGTGTGCATGTGCATGACTGGAACATTCATTTAAGTATGTCGACGTGAGAGGCTGAATAGGAGAGTTTAATTAGGCCCAATTGTGTTCTATGTTTGTTGGCCATTTATTTAACTCTCTCTCAATGTAATTATTGTAGTTAGTTTCTTTTTTTTTTTTTCTGTTTTAGAAGAAAAGGCCTATGATGTATATAAAGCTTTTTCTCTCTTCTTTTGTAGTTAGACAAGTTTTATACAAGTTTTGCTGAGAGCATTTCAGAATTGACTCCAAGAGAATTCAATAATTCTTGTCTCGTACAAGTGTGTGATCTGGCTTTCTCGTTCTTGTGTATGTCAATCTCCTACGGGATTGGTGTTGCAAGTCGAACAAGGCATCCTCTTCGTGCTCTCGATTCTCAGATCGATTGTGTGGAGTTGTAAGAAGCGGGGTCAAATCGATTCTCAAATCGATTGTTTGGTTCTTGGATCTCGAATCCAAGGGTTCTATCATTGTTCCTTTTGGTTCTTCTTGCCCCTTTTTGTTTACTTGTTTTCATTGCTGTCCATGCTTGTTAATTTTGTGTGTTCTTCATTCTTCAAAACATGTTGTTCGTCTAGATCCGCTCTTCGCGGCTAATCCCCGTATCACTCAACCAGACCTGAGCTCCTACTTTGAACTCTAGAGGCCTACGCCTCCTATCCGCATACGACCTTTGGCGACTCTGTGAAGCCAGCATCCGCTCTTGGATCAAAGCAACTCTAGCCTTGTGGTCTTGTAGGCTCTAGATCCACAACGCTAGAACTCCCCGGCTTGTCCCAACATAACGGAGTACGACATCTCCGTCTATACAAAGCCTCGTACGGTGCCATGCCAATCGACGCGTGCCAGCTGTTATTATAAGAAAACTCTACCAAAGGAAGGTGGTATGGCCATACCTGCCGCCAATCAAGCACACACACTCGCAACATATCCTCTAAGGTCTAGATGGTCCCTTCAGACTGGCCGTCGGTCTGAGGATGGTAAGCGGTCGTGAAATGAAGGCTCGTGCCTAGAGTGGCGTGCACCTACTGCTAGAACCTCGAGGTAAAGCGTCCGTCCCTAACCGAGATGATGGTCCTCGGCACCCCATGTAATCTCACTATTTGTCGAGTGAACTTCTCGGCCAAACTACTCACCTGCCACGTTTTCCTAATAGGGATGAAACGTGTGGTCTTCCTCAGCCGATCTACTACCACCTATATCGCATCATAGCTCCTACTCGGCCTGAGACCGGTAATGAAATCCATGGATATGTCCTTCCACTTCCATTGTGGCAAAGGTAGTGGGTGAAGCTCTCCTCCAAGTCTCTGGTGCTCAACCTTGACTTGTTGGTAGGTCGCACACCGGCCCACGTATCTAGCTACATCAGGCTTGAGCCCGCCCCACCAATAGGATCTCCTAATATCTTGGTGCATCTTACTCGCGCCTGGGTGCACCGAGTAAGGGGACGTATGGGCCTCTTGCAGAATCCACTCTCTCAACTCTCTGTCCGACGGTACACATATAACGCCCTTGGTGTCTCAACAACCCGTATGCTCCCACTGTGAACTATGTTGCCTCTCTCTGCGCCATTTTGTCCCGAATCCTCATCAAACTCGGGCAACCCGTATGTTTGGACGTTTTATCTTCAATAATCTGCATGTTTGTATGTATAATATGTGATTATATTACCATTTCATCTACCTTTGCGGGAATCGAGGTCTATACCTAGTTTTGTTGTAATCGTAGGTAAAATGGCACGTTTCGCATCAAAAAGGAGCAAAAGGAGCTATGGAGTCATCGGAGCTACATTCAGGAACATAAGTAAACATCCAGGAAGCATTGCCATGGATTAGAGATTCACTTTGGACCAGATTTTAGAGGTTTCACATTCAGTTGTGACTCACCTCGGTTGACTACAGAGTCACCTCGACCGAGGTGATCCAGAGAAGTCGACTCGACCGAGGCGAACACCTGGGACGCGGCGAGAATATTTTATTCTTGGCTGAGATCTTTTATCTTTGGAAAGAGGATCTTATATTTTTGGGATTGGCTCTTGGAAGGAAGAAGATATGATAGATCATATATTTTACCTATTTTTATGGGAAGAGATCTTTCTAAGATATCTTATCTTTGGAGAGTAATTTTCCTATAAAAAGGGTTGGATTTTCCACAAATTCAAACCATGCTATACAACCAATCGTGTTTTATACACCGCTGCAGCCATACTCCAGTTGGGAGATTTGAAGAACCTTTTTGAAGGTTGAAGGAAGAAAGTCTATAGCTTTTATAGCTTTTTGAAGGGTTTTTGTAAGATCATCTTAGATTCCCTTCTTTGTCATTGTCTTGTTGGATTTCTATCCAAGGAACGCTTGTTGGTTTGATAATTGATTCAGTTATTGAAGCCTTTCTCTTAAGGTTTTCTTGTTCAATTATTCTCTTTCTTCCCATATACTTGATTAATACTTTCATGATGATGAGTGGCTAATCTCTTTGTGTGATTCTAGGGTGATTGGCTGAAGGTTGTGGGAAAAACAATGATAGAATAATCTTAATCACAGTAGGACCTTGAAAGTTCGAGTCTTTACCTTAACCCTAAGCATCTCGTTCAGTCGATGAACATCTCGGCCGGGGTGGAATTTGGCTGACCGGGGTGACTTATCTGATCCGAAACTGAGAGTTAAGTGTTAGAGTTTGCCAAATCCTATTCTTATTACACCTTTCCTGGTCCAATGCAAGCTTAGGATGAGACTTACCCGGTAATTCCTTAGTTTGTTTACCTAAGATCATAAGTGTAGGTAATAAAGGTTTATCCTTTATTGGGGTTTGAGTGTGCTTTCATCCCATCTTTGTGAGTTACCCTGAGACTTACCCGGTAAAGGTTGATTCTATTCCCTTAGATGGTGTGTTAGTTTTAGGTTATAGTTCTTTATCTTAATTCTTTGAGACTTACCCGGTAATAGGAGTTACGGTTTGGGATTAGTGAGTAGTGAGACTTACCCGGTGATCTATTCCACTTTAGTAACACCTTCCCTATGCAAAAACCTCAGCTTTGTCCGCTTATCTTTAGATCTTGAGTTGGAACCACAACTAGATGCTTTAATCCCTAGAATTGCATATTTCCTTTATTGACTTTTATCATCTTTGATTATTTTAATTGCTCTTATGGTTAGTATATACAAAGCTTACCTATTCCAACTTTGTTTCACTAAGTCCCTGTGATCGACCCCTGGAATTTCTTGCTTTTTACTACGATTGACCCGTACACTGCGGGTTCGCATCCTTGTTTTAAGCTTACGTCTAGGGTTATAAATTTAAAGCTTGCACACACCGTTTGGACATATCAGGTAACATCTCTAAAACGGACAAGCGATAGTCCATATCCTGAAACCGGATATCCATCTCCAACCTTATCAAATCCCTCTACAATTGAGGCTGAACCGTAAGCCGAGCTATCGCCTCCTCTCGAGGCGTCCTCCTACTAAGAGCATCAGCGACTACGTTTGTCTTTCCCGGATGGTACAAAATCTCCAATTCGAAGTCCTTAATCAACTCTAACCATCTCCTCTAGCGATTATTTAACTCCCACTAAGTGTATATACTTCAGAATCTTATGGTCTGTGAAGATCTGGCACGTGGCCCCGTACAAGTATTGTCGCTAGATCTTCAGGGCATGAATCACTGCCGCTAGCTCAAGATTGTGGGTGCGGTAGCTCTCCTTGTACGTCTTCAACTGTCGAGACGCGTACGAAATAACCCTACCGCCTCTACATCAAAACGCACCCCAAGCCTAACTTGGAGGCGTCCTGTATACTACGAAATCCTCAACACCCTCAGGCTGTGTTAAAATAGGAGTGGAGGTCAACTGCCTCTTCAGCTCCTCGAAGCTCCGTTGGCATGGGTCGGACTAGACAAACCAAGTAGACTTCCTCGTCAAGGAAGTGAGTGGCCGGGAAATCACTGAGAAACCCTCAACAACCCGGCGGTAGTAACCCGGCAAACCTCAAGAAGCTACATACATCCTTGACCGTCCTAGGAGGTGGCCATGAAGAAACGGACTCTATCTTCGCCGGGTCAACCATGACACCCTCGGTAGAAACTATATGACCAAGGAAGGCCACCTCGGACGTCCGGATCTCGCACTTAAAGAGCTTGGCGTAAAGCTCTCTCTATCCTATAGGACTCGAAGCACCGTCCTCAGGTGTCCTGCATGCTCCTCTCTCTTCTAAGAGCATACTACGATATCGTCGATGAAGACCACTACAAACTAGTCCAAGAAGTCGATGAAGATGCCGTTCATCAACTACATGAAGACGACGGGCGCATTCGTGAGCCCGAGTGGCATACCAACAAAATCATAATGACAATATCTGGTACTGAAAGCCGTCTTTGGCACGTCCTCCTTTCTCATCCTCAGTTGGTGATATCCCAACCTCAAATCATACAGGAAAACACCGCGCCTCCTTGCAATAAGTCCAACAGATCATCAACGCACGGTAACGGGTACTTATTCTTGATGGTTACTTTTCTTGAGGGTATGAAGCCTTTTTGGCTAACTCCTCGAGCTGCTTCTTCAGCTCTAGCATCTCGATCGGTGTCATACGGTATGGGACCTTCAACATCGGCCTCGTGTCGGGGCCCAACTCAATGGCAAAACCTACGCTCCTCTGCGGTGGCAAGCTAGGTGGCTCACCGAACACGTCCTTAGGCTCGCATGCTACGGGGATCTCTTCTAACAACGGACTCGTCTCCTCCTTCATGGCATAACACCAGAAGGCTTCGCATCCCTGCCCAATAAGTGTCACGGCTCAGACCGCGCTATTGATTGTACTGGACTTTCCGAGGTCCCAACCTTGGAAAATCTCCTCATGTCCTACCTCTGTGGTGATCGTCACAATTCTTCTACTGATGTCCAAAACGGCTCGATGGCAGTCCATCCAATCCATCCCCAAGATGACTTTTCATGCACTAGGTGCATGACATAAAAGTCGGCTAATCAATCACGGTTTCCCAAATGAATGGGACAACCGTGTACCTCCCGGGTACCCCTAATCTTATCCCCATCAAGGAACCCTACAATAAAGGGTCTCTCCTCTAATGTATCTAAGGACAACCTAACTACACAATCATCGGATATAAAAGAGTGTGTAGCACCCGTATCAAATAATACCCTGACAAGGAAGCCGTGAATCTGAATAATACTTCTGGCTGCCGGCGCCGCTGACTCAACTGTGCTCCTCAACTCAAAAACCCTGGCTTGCTTGCCTCTAGTCTCTGTGGTGCCTCCACCACGTCCCCTACCTCTACGTTGCCCCTTGGCAGATCCCTGAGAATAAGTGTGGCATGGGGCTCGCTATTGGCGAGTCCAGGTCTGCATCTGAGGCGGCCTCTACCCACCTCCTACAATACTCGCAGGTGAAGAACCCTGTTGTGACTATGTCTTGCCTTGTCGGCAAAAAGCGGCTCGGTGGACCAGCTAGCCACAAATTAAGCAAGCCATTGGTGGCTTCCTACACGTGTTCCTAATGTGACCATACTCTCCACAACTGAAGCATTGTCGTCCCCGATCGGATGTCGGAGTGGTAGACTGATAACTAGGAGGTCCCTGCAGCTAGGTACGACTATGCCCTAAGGCTCTTGCTCCCAAACTAGCTGGCCCTATCCTTTGTCGCTTGTCTTGTCCCCCGGACTGAGTAGCTCTCCTAAGATCCGGTCGGTCCCTTTCATATGCCGAAGCTCGGTCCTAGTACTCCGCCAGGGAGTCACAGTGGAAACCCACAAGATAAGCACGTATTGGTCCGCTGGAGGAGCGGCGGGGCCCAGTAGTGCCAGCTCGTCCCGGAATCGCCTAATCGCCTCTATCACCGGAACATCCTCGAACCCTGCCTCCAAGAAGTCCTGCACTTTATTCCTCCTTAATGGTGTCGGGCAAAAACTCTCCCTAACAAGGCTCAGCATTTGATCCATCTTTGTAATGATAGCATGAAATATGACAATATTTTAGGCACATGTTTTGGTTGTTTTTCCCCTTCTTTTGTGTATATGGATATGAGTTTCAAGCATTTATGAGCACATTCACCTATTTTGTTGGTATAGAGATCTACACAAGCTTTGTTGTATTTTTAGGTGAATAAAGGCTTGGATTGGAGAATAAATGGAGTATGTAGGAGTGATTGATCATGCTAGGCATCATGAGGATGCATTGGAGTAGCTAAGGTAGGAGCATGATTAGACATTGCGAAACAAAGGCTTTCACGAAGATTTTGGACATTCCACGGTCAAACACAAGGAACCACGGCCGTGGTTTTTGTAATTAAATTAATTAAGACCGTGGGAATGTATGTCGAGAGCAAGAAAAGCACTCCACGGTATATTCCACGGGTGTGGAAATATGCTCTTGGCCGTGATTCTTCTAACACCTTAGAATCGCTTAAGATTTGAGTTTAATTGAGATTGGTTTTGTGTTTGCTATTGAGTTTTCAAGGTTTTATCTTTGTTTTCTTTCAATTTTGATTATTGATTTGATGACAATGATTGTTGGCGAAAACCCTTAAGCGATTCTAAGGTGAAGGGTTGATAGTTGTGGCATAGATGATGATAGATTGAACCAAAACAAATTGGACCCTAAGAGTTGCGAGAAACCTCGTCGTCGAGGTTTTCCACGGTCGTGGTTCTTCAAGATCCGACCGTGGTTTTCCTCTGTCGTACGTTCTTTGCTTTTTCTTTGATCCAAAGTTAAAGATTTGCTTTAACCTAGCCTTGACTTACCTTTTCTAGGTAGCAGTGAGACTCAACATCCTCTACTTTAGTTTTGAGTGTCACAACCTTATCATTTTTTGCTTATCTTTGATTCCCTTGGGTTTGGGCATGGGTATTTGAGAGTTTAATCTTATCCCTAGATCCTCTTTATAACGAGACTCATCATCCTTTAATGAGAGATTAAAGGAGACTCATCACGGCCAAAAATGCACTTTCCACGGCCGTGGAAGTAACAGTGACACCGTGGAATTCGAAAATGCTGAGGAAAATTCCGTTCTTTCTACAAACGTTCTTGCTTCCTCTTCCACCACTTCCACACCCTTGGAGACATCCATGGAGACCTCGGACAGCCCTCACAACACTCCAAAGGCATCTACAACTTTGGAATTGAAGCCATTTCCCGTCCATCTAAGGTACGCGTTTCTTGGATCTAACTCTACGTTTCCCGTCATAGTTAGTTCTAGTTTAAGTGAAGATGAACATGATAGACTTATGATTGTTTTGAAGAAACAAAGGAAAGCTTTAGGCTACACCATAGAGGATCTAGTAGGAATTAAACCATCTTTATGTATGCACAAGATACTAATGGAAGAGGATTATAAGCCTTCACATCAACCTCAACGTCGGTTAAACCCGATCATGAAAGAGGTCATGAAGAATGAGATCCTTAAATTGTTTGATGCAGGTATCATATTCCCGTTAGCAAGTGAGTGAGTCCTGTTCAAGTTATCCCAAAGAAGGGAGGAATGACCGTTGTGGCTAACAAGAACAACGAACTCATTCCAACGAGAACGGTGACAAGATGGAGGATGTGTATAGACTATCGCAAGCTGAACAATGCAACGAGGAAGGATCACTTCCCGCTACCCTTCATTGATCAAATGCTTGAGAGGTTAGCGCAACATTCTTACTTTTGCTATCTTGACGGTTATAGTGGTTTCTTTCAGATTCTGATTCATCTAGATGATTAAGAAAAGACCACATTCACGTGTCCATGGGGTACGTTTGCTTATAGGAGGATGCCATTCGGATTGTGCAATGCTCCAGCCACCTTTCAAAGGTGTATGATGGCCATCTTCTCGGATTACATTGAGGAAATCATGGAGGTTTTTATGGATGACTTTTCTGTTTATGGGTTCTCATTTGATAATTGTCTTGCTAACCTATATCTTGTTCTACAAAGGTTTGAAGACACGAACCTAGTTCTAAATTGGGAGAAGTGTCATTTTATAGTTAGGGAAGGCATTGTTTTACGACACTTGATTTCTAATAGAGGGATTGAGGTTGACAAGGCTAAGATTGAGACAATAGAAAAGCTTCATCCTCCATCTTCGGTGAAGGGGATTAGAAGTTTTCTAGGACATGTTGGATTCTATAGGAGACTCATTAAGGACTTTTCGAAAATCTCTAAACCATTGACTAATCTATTAATAAAGGATGTTGTTTTTGAATTTCCAAAAGAGTGTTTAGATACTTTTTACAGGATTCGAGAAGCTCTAATCTCAGCCCCAATAATTCAGCCTCCGGATTGGAGTCTTCCATTTGAGGTCATGTGCGATGCAAGTGACGTAGCTGTAGGAGCGGTGCTTGGATAAAAGAAAAGATGGACGCACTCATGCCATCTATTACGCTAGCAAGAGGCTAGATGAAGCTCAGCTCAACTATGCCACAACAGAAAAGGAATTTCTTGTTGTTGTATATGCATTTGAAAAGTTTCGTTCTTATCTTGTAGGAACGAAGGTGATTGTATACACGGATCATTCAACAATCCGGTATTTGTTTGCCAACAAAGATGCAAAACCAAGGTTGATTAGATGGATTCTCCTCCTTCAAGAGTTCGATCTTGAGACTCGTGACAAGAAAGGATCCGAAAATTCTGTTGCAGATCACTTGAGTCGTCTACCACATGTCACAAATGACGACTTACCTATTGATGACTCTTTTCCGAACGAACAATTGCATCTAATGGAAGAGTGCATCGATCATATTTCTAGAGGTAACGAACCTTGGTTTGCTGATTTTGTGAATTATTTGCTTTGTCGGGGAAAGAAGTTCTTTAAGGATGTCCGCCAATACCATTGGAATGAACCTCTACTCTTCAAGAGAGGTCCATATGGTATCATTAGAAGATGTGTGCCTGAAGACGAAATAAAGTGTCATTCCTCATTGTCATTGGCTTCCTTGTGGAGGACACGCTAGCTCTCACAAGACTATCCATGAGGCTTCACTTTCGATTTAGCTCTAAGGCACTCTAAACACCTTTTAAGCACATTTTCAACATCCCTAAGCATATGTGGCCAATAAAAATGTGAGTGCAGCATAGCATAAGTCTTATCCCTCCCAAGATGACCCATTAAACCTCCTTTATGGGGTTCTTCCACTAACAACAAACGAAGGGAACACCTAGGTATGCACACCTTATCTACTCAAAACAGAAATCCCTCAAACAAATAGAATTTATCTAAGGAACCTTTTTGCACACAAAGCTTATATGTTTCTCCAAAGTCAAGATCAGACTCATAGAGCTCCTTAATGTAAACAAATCCTAACACCCTAGCATCCAATTTAGTTAGCATTGTATGCCTCCTAGAAAGAGCATCCGCAACTACATTGTCTTTTCCCTTTTTATACTTGATAACATAGGGAAAAGTCTCAATAAATTTCATCCATCTACCATGCCTCCTATCTAGTTTATCTTGACTCCGAAAATGTTTCAAAGATTCATGATCAGAATAAAAAAATAAACTCTCTAGGCCACAAGTAGTGATGCCATGTCTTAAGTACTCTAAATAATGCATACAACTCTTTATCATATGTAGAGTAGTTAAGACATGCCCCTTTAAGCTTTTCACTGAAAAAGGCAATAGGCTTACCTTCTTGCATAAGCACACCTCCTATGCCAATTCCCGATGCATCACACTCCACTTCGAAAGGCCTAGTGAAGTCAGGGAGAGCTAGTAAGGGTGCCTCGGTGAGAACCAATTTCAGCTTGTTGAAAGCACGTTCTTGAGCTGCTTCCCACACAAATGGTGCATGTTTCTTGCAAATCTCCGTCAAGGGTACAACAATGGTACTGAAGTCTCGCACAAAGCGCCTATAGAAACTTGCAAGCCCATGGAAACTCCTTACATGCTAATGGATGTAGGTGTTGGCTAATCTCGAATATCTCTAATCTTCTCCTCGTCCACTTGTAGACCTTGTGCAATCACTACAAAACCAAGAAATATAACTTCATTAGTGCAAAAGCTACATTTCTCTAGGTTGGCATACAAGTTTTCAGCCCTAAGGGTAGAAACAACTTCCCTTAGATGTTCTCCATGCTCCTCTAGGGACCTGCTATAGATTAAGATATCATTGAAATACACTACAACAAATCTCCCAATGAATTGTCTCAAAACATGGTTCATTAAACGCATAAAATTAGATGGAGCATTGGTTAACCCAAATGGCATAACAAGCCATATACAACCCAAATTTAGTCTTGAAGGTTGTCTTCCACTCGTCCCTCTCCTTCATTCGGATCTGATGGTAGCCACTCCGAAGGTCTATCTTGTTGAATGTAGTAGCACCATGGAGCTCATCAAGCATGTCATCGAGGCGGGGAATAGGGTGGCGGTACTTAATGGTTATGTTGTTGATAGCCCTACAATCAACACACATCCTCCAAGTGTTGTCCTTCTTAGGCACTAATAGGACAGGAACGGCGCAAGGGCTAAGGCTTTCTCTAACATATCCCTTATCTAGGAGGTCTTGGACTTGGGTTTGGATCTCTTGATTCTCCTTAGGGTTCATCCTATAGGCAGGTCTGTTAGGAAGTGTAGCTCCAGGGATAAGGTCAATCTAATGCTCTATGCCTCTCAAAGGTGGAAGGTCATGAGGTATCTCTTCACAAAACACATCCATAAACTCCTCTAGGATGGCTGTAATGGTAGGGGGTAAGTTAGCCTTTGTTTCTTCACTCACTAAGGTTAGCTCCTTAAACAACCTCATCAAGATGACATCTAAAGGTAGGTACTATCTTTGGAACTCAAGTTTAGAAGCTAACAAGGCCGTAGGAGGCTGAGTTGTGGGTGTGACCAAGAGAGTACTAGGCTCTTGGCTAGGGGACATGTCTATGGCAGGTTCTTGGTGTCTTGATGACTTGCTCCCCTTCTTAGCTTGTCCTTGATCTTGTTCACTCGCCTTCTTCTTCTCAAATGCCTCCGCAATCTGCATGAGTCATAGGTTTTAGAGTAACGGGTTTTTCATTAAAAGTAAATGAATACCTATTAGTAAAACCATCATGCATAACTCTCCTATGATATTGCCAAGGACGGCCTAATAACACATCACAAGCTGTCATAGGCACAACATCACATAAAACAGTATCATCATAGTGTCCTAGAGTAAAAGTGATCTTAGCTTGCCTATTAACCTTCAACTCACCACAATCATTCATCCAATGCCAACTTATATGGTCTAAGGTGACAAAATGTAGGAATTTGCAACTTAGAGATCAATTCAGTACTAGCAATGTTGCAACAAATACCTCCATCAATGATAACATTACACGCCTTTCCCTTAACCAAACACCTAGTATGAAACAAGTTCTCTCTTTGGTTATCCTCACAAAGGACAGGTTGTGCACTCAAAGTTCTCCTAGCTATCAAGGAACTATCATGTTCCAAGATTTTCATTACAAACCGTGTTATTAGGATCATTTCCTGCGTTTTTCAAGATCATTAGGTTCATTTTGAGAATCAAGATCACAAAGCACATATTTATTAGCTAGAAATGAGCTAGGATGGTCAAATAACACTCTTTTCGCTAGTAAACAATCCCTCTGCTCATATTCAATCCCATCATCATCCAAATCACATGATCATGCATATTAGGCTCAAAATCATCATTATCATGCTCATGCTCAAATTCGGACTCATATTGTCCTAAAATGGTTGATTAAAAATGTTTTCTTGTTAGGACAGTCTTTCATCATGTATGACACTTAAAACACACTACATCCCTAGCTTTAGATGAAGCGTTAGAATTACTCCTTGTGTTCCCTTAGGAAAGGTAGCCGTGGGCTTAGGAGAGGCTGTAGAAGGTGCTTTACGCTGTCCTCCTTGTTCCAGAGCTGTTTTCTCCTTATTTGACACTTCTTTGTTGTAACTTCCTTGTTGGCGGTTGCCTTGGTTCTTCCAAGAGCTAGAGACACCATAAGAAGCCTTTCCTCCTTGATCTCTCGCTTTCATCTTCCTTTCCACTTAGATAGATGGAGTACTTCTGTCATAGAGCCATAGGGAAAAAGATATACTTCGTTAGCAAAACTTGAATTAAGGATACGAAGATACCTAGCCATTGTTGATTCTTCATCTTCTCGCACATTGGCCTTTACCATGGCCATTTGTATGGCATTATAGGTCTCCTTAGCAGTCATTGATCCTTGCCTCAGGTTTTCCAACCGTTGCCTCAATTCCCTTGTATAGTGTTGGGGAACAAACCGAGCTCTCATCAATGCCTTCATATGCTCCCAAGTAGCTACTGGTGCATCTAAAGTTCATCTCCTTTCCTTCACCAAATCATCCCACCATATCATAGCATAGTCGATAAATTCAAGGGCTACGTAGTGTACCTTTTTGTGTTCGGGAAAGTTATGGCATGACCATATTTGCTCTATCTTTGCCTCCCATGCCATATACACATCAAGATCACATTTGCCCTCGAAACTAGGGACTTTCACCTTCACTTTGCCAAGACCGTCATGTTCCGGTTCTCGGTCTCTCCTTTCTAGGACTCCATAGGGCTCACGTCTCCATTCATCGTTACGTCGCCCTTCCTGATGCCTCCTTAGCTGATCTCGCCTCCTCCGTCCATTAGGCATCCATTCTGGTCTCCATTCCTCATTCTCCCCATCGTCCTCCTCTTCCTAGTCATAAACTGGATTTTGAAATTGGTGAGGATAGTTAGGCATATTATCATAAACTGGATTCTGAAGTTGGTGAGGATAGTTAGGCATATTATCATTAATAATTGGTGAAGAAGGGATAGAAATATGCTCCTTAAAAGCACGGTTTCTCCAACGAGGTTGAGTAGCAATGTTGCCCAAAAAATGGGCACGCCTAGAAGGCTGCGGAACATTCGAATTTCTTGCTGCTTGGAACGTAGCTTGCTGAATTTGAAGGGGAACTCGATCTTGTCCTTGGTGTTGCGCCCTCGAGTTGTCTCCTATCTCCAAGTTACCTCCTAGTGGTCGAGAATCCGGTGTCACCTTAGAGGTCTCCAAGGTAGATATCCTTGTAGTTAGCCCCTCAATGCTATCTTTCAAGCTCTTGATGAGACTGAACAACTCCGGTGTGATAGGCTCAGGGCTCTTTGAACCTGCGGAAGTCCTTGACATGATGCAAAACATCAACACAGCAAACACGTTAGGTTAGTTTAAACAAAAACACCTCGCAAGTGTATCACTCAAAAAATAATGTTCTCTCACTCTCTAGTGGTGTGATACAAGCTTGTTGATGGCTCGTCTTGTATTAATCAAAAACCTCACGTGAGTTTGATGCCTAATCAAACTAAAGCCTTTAGTTAGAAACACGATTCAATTTCAGTCACTTCAACAACGTGTTTGACTCAACAAAATAGAAAAAAGACTCAAACGGAAGGGACAAATTGCACGAATGTTATATGCAACTAGATGACTCAAAATTTAGAACTCAAGATAAGCTTTGAAAGAACTTACTCGTAAGACTCAATAAGTGAACCCTAGACACCGTAGGATGGGTTTAAGGAAGGCTGAGCTATGGTGTTTGATGGCCGAAAATGGACAGTAGCTAGGTGTGGCTAGATAGGTTCAACGAGATGCTTGGTTCTTTCTCCGAATGAGACCAGATACTTGACTTAAGTCCTTTCTTGAAGTCCTCTTTGTTGCTGAATAGTACTAAAACAAATGTAATAATGCTAGGCTAATTACAACCTATGAAATAAGAAAGAATGAAATAAATAAGATTCTTATTCCTTTTCTTCTTTTTTTTGATTTTTTTTTATTTCTTTCTTTTTCTTTTATCTCTATTTTTTTGATTTTATGATTCAGGAAATCAGAAAAGAAGAATAAACAAAAATTGAAAGAAAAAAAAAACAAATTCTTGTTTGTAGATAAACGTGGGCCAAGCTGTTGCAAATCTGTAGGATAAGATCAAATCTAAGCTCCTAGATTGTTGCAACTGATTCAACATGCCAGATCTGTAGGAGGAAAACAACTGCTTCAAGCTTTGCGCCGGATTTGTAGGAAATACGCTGATTCAACTCCAATTTTGGCGTGTATTGGATGTAGGGAAACATTCTACTTCAACTTTAATTCTGCGTGTACTGGATGCAGGAAGATAAACAGCCATGTTTGGTTTTTGCTCAACTGGTTCAAGTGAGGCTAATGTGGCTGAGGAAAATGGCGGTTGATGGTGGTGTGGTGGTGGTTGGTGATATAGTGGTTCCCGGTGTCTAGAACTCACAATCAAAGAAACAAACTCGCTAGACTCAAACAAAGCTTAGAGTAGAAGAGAGAAACAGAAATAGACTCAAACAAAAGACAATGATAAATTGCAATGATCAAAACAAACTCTTTTTGTCATTTTACGATTGATTTACCGACCCTTTTTGGTGGTTGGACGTCAACTGCGCTATGATTCCAATTGATGCGGGGATTAGCCGCGAAGAATGGATCTAAACGAACAACATGTTCTGAAGAATGAAGAACACATAAAATTATCAAACATGGACAGCAATGAAAACGAGAAAACATAAAGGGACAAGAAGAACCGAACGGAACAATGATAGAACCCTTGGATTCGAGATCCAAGAACCAAACCAGTGACGATTCTACCCCGCTTCTTACAACTCCACACAATAGATCTGAGGATCGAGAGCACGAGAGGGTGCCTTGTTTGACTTGCAACACCAATCCCGAAGGAGATTGACATAGACAAGAACGAGAAAGCTAGATCACACACACCTAATCTCACGAGACAAGAATGATTGAATTCTCCTGGATTCAATTCTGAAATGCTCTCAGCAAAACTTGTATATAACTTGTCTAACTACAAAAGAAGAGAGAAAAGGCTTTATATACATCCTAGGCCTTTTCTTCTAAAACAGAAAAAAGAAACTAATTACAATATTTACATTGAGAGAGAGTTAAATAAAGCCCAGCAAACATAGAACACAATTGGGCCTAATTAAACTCTCCTATTCAGCCTCTCATGTCCACATACTTAAATGAATGTTCCAGCCATGCACATACACACACGTGAAACCCCTTGTATCTGATTTCAAGGCCTTTGTCTGTCCTTTGAAATGCGTCCTAAGGCCTGTCCAGCAACTAGAAATACAATTTAAGCTCCATTAATCATCTTGGTTGGGATGTGTTCGTGGTTGATCCACACGATGGTCCTTAGACTTGATGAAGGTGGACTTGGTTGAGCTTCATGGACCATGTTTAGGAAAAGAGCATTCATCTCAGCTTGACGTTTAGCTTGCGCTCTTGTTAGAGTCCCTTGAGGTGTGAAAATGGAGTTAGCTCAGATGATCCCTCATCAGTAAGAATCTTCTTCCAAAGCTTCATCCACAACAATGGAGGAAGGAGAAGAAGAGAGGGGAAAGGAACAAGAAAGAAGAAGGGAGGGATAAGAGAGAATAATTACTCAGTTGCAAATCCTCTCCTTTGATGGACAGCTCACAAGTAAGAACACCAAGGTAGAAGGGAGAGAAGAGAAGAAGCAAGGAGAAGAGGGAATGAGAGAAAAGAGTAACGTGAGTGAGGGTGGGAAGGAAAAGTTATATTTAGGAAATCCACAAGTCAGCCACAAAACTTACAAGACAAAGAGGGGTCACCTCCAAAAAGAGAGAACGAGGGGTCAAAGCTGAAAAGAGGGGAAATGAAAGGTCGGCAGAAAAACGGGATAAAATCCGTCACTTAACACACTGTGCCTTCGGAATGACTGAATCGCGCCCGCGGGAAGGCTGCTAAACCACTCACTAATCGGAATAAAAATTCCGGACATTACAATGGTTTCCGTTAGGGTTATTGGGCGATTCATTGATCAAGTTTCACGGTTTTTGGTTTCCGCTTTCCGGTTTTAGGTTTCAAGTTTCAGGATTCAACGATTTTTGGTTTCCAATTTCTAATTTTGTCTTTCAGGTCTATGATTTCCGTTCAGATTATTGGGCGGTTCGGTTGATCAAGTTTCAGGGATTCCGGTTTTCGGTTTTAGTGTTTAAGTCGTAGGTCTCAAGGTTTCGGATTTCAGGGTTTTAGGTTTCTAGTTTTAGGTTATTGGGTAGTTCGGTGATCAAACACAAAGTGCGCATTCCGGTTTCAGGTTTTCGGTTTCCAGTTTCAAGTTCCGGTTTTTGGTTTTGGGTTTCAAACTTCAAGTGTTAGGGTTTCAGGATTTCAAGTTTTTGGTTTTAGGGTTTCAGGGTATATGGGTTCAGGTATACAGTTTTAGGTTTCATGTTTTTGGTTTCATTTTTCAAGGATTGAAGTTTCTGGTTTCAATGGTTTTAAGTTTCGGGTTTACGGTTTCCGTTCGGGTTAATGGGCGGTGTTCGAAATCAAAATCATTTTCTAATACAAATTAGTTCAAATAACTTTATATCGAAATAGAATCGGTCTAAAAATACGACAAAGGCTTAAAAAATAGAACGAAGATTAGACAACAAAACCGCTCAAACCAAGCAAGGTGAATAGGCAAACTCTTCGGCAAAAGCTAAACGAAGAATCAAAGCAGCTTAAACACTTTAGGTTTCAGTTTCGGGCTTTCAAGTCTTAGGATTTAGCGGTTTAAAGTTTATGGTTTCCGTTCGGGTTTTTGGTTTCCACTTTCCGTTTCGGTTTTCAGGGTTTCACGTTTCAAGTTTTAACGGTTTTAGATTTCCAGTTTCGGGTTTCAAGTTTATGATTTCCGTTCGGGTTATTGATCGTTTTGGTGATCAAGTTTCAGGTTTCAGTGTTTAGGTTTTAGGTCTTAGGGTTTCGGGATTTCAGGTTTCATGGTATCAGGGTTCAGGTTTCTAGTTTCAAGTTTCCGGTTTCAGGGTTCAGCTTTCAAGTTTAAGCGGTTTTAGCTTTTTTATTTCCAGTTCGGGTTATTGTGCGGTTCGGTGATCAAACACGAAGTGCGGATTTCAAATTCATCTTTGAAAAACCAAATTTTAATAGTTTTTTATTTCACAATAAAAGTCGGAACAATAGTGTTTGAAATCATACTCGTAAATTAGTTCAAATAACTTTGTATCGTTACGAATCGGTGTAAAATTACGACATAGGCTTCAAAGATCCAAAGAAGATTAATCATCAAAACCTCTCGAACCCGGCAAGGCGAATAAGCAAACCTCTTCGGGAAAGGTGAAAGGATGAAACAAAATAGCTTAAGCTCTTCTGCAAAGACGAAATCTCTTAGACGGTTGTGAAACTTCCAAAACAAAAATAATGGACAGATTTTCTACAAATATTGGACAAGGATATCTTAGAGTTAGGAAGAATTAGACAACAAAATATTCTAAGGCCTGACAAGACTTTCGGCTCTTCGGAAACGAAAAAGGTCGAACCCTCTTAAGCCTTTCAATTCATCATCGTCGATCTTAAAACCCAAAATTCTAAACTGTTTTGTTTGTGAAATTAAATCGATAAACAAAAAAGATGCAACACTTCCAAAACGAAAATAATGGACTAATTTTTTACAAATCATTGGATATGGAAGAATTAGAGAAGAAGACCTCTCAAGGCTAACGACCTAAATCGGAACCTGTTACCCGAACCGGATTCATTTGAAGGTGTGTTCTCCGGTTTCAGGTTTCGAGGTTTCACGTTTCAGCGGTTTTTGGTTTCCGGTTTATGGTTTCCGTTCGGGTTATTAGGCGATTCGGTGATCAAGTTTCACGGTTTTTGGTTTCCGATTTTAGGTTTTAGGTTTCAGGGGTATTAGGTTTCCGGTTTCTGGTTATAGGTTTATGGATTCCGTTCGGGCTATTTGGCGGTTCGGTGATCTAGTTTCAAGGTTTCCTGTTTTGGGTTTTAGAATTCGGGTTTTAGGAGTTCCAAGTTTTAGGTTTCAAGATATCACGGTTTAGTTATATAGTTTTAGGGTTGAGGTTTCATGTTTCAGGGTTTCAAGTTTCTAGTTTCTGCAATTTTTGGTTTCTGGTTTCTGGTTTCTGGTTTCTGGTTGCCGGTTTCTTGTTCGGGTAATTGGGTACTTTGGTGATCAAAGTGTGCATTTACATTTCATCTTTGAAAAACAAAATTTTAAAAGCGTTCAATTTCACAATAATTGTAGGACCAACGGTGTTCAAAATCATACACGGATACAAATCCGTTCAAATAACTCTGTACCGAAATAGAATTGGTTTAAAAACACAACCGAGGTATAAAAATCCAAGGATGATTAGACAAAAAAACCTCTCAAACCTGGCAAAGCGAATAGGCGATGCTCTTCGGCAATGGAGAAACGAAGAATCAAAGTAGCTTCAGCTCTTTACGTTTCAGGTTTCGGGCTTTCAAGTTTCTGGTTTCCCGTTTAAATTTTTAATGTTTCAGGTTTCAATGGTTATGGTTTCCGGTTTCAGGTTTCAGATTTATAATTTCTATCCGGGTTATTGGCCGGTTCGGTGATCGGGTTTCAGGGTTTCCAGTTCCAATGTAAAGGTTTTCGGTTTCAAGGTTTTGGGGTTATAAGTTTCAGGGTTCGGGTTTGGTGTTTCAAGTTTCTAGGTTCAGGGTTCAACTTTTAGGTTTGAGGTTTTAGGTTTCGGGCTTTCAAGTTTTAGTTTTTAGCGGTTTATGGTTTATGGTTTCCGTTCGGGTTTTTGTTTTCCACTTTCCGGTTTTGGTTTTCAGGGTTTCATGTTTCAAGTTTCAACTGTTTTAGTTTTCCAATTTCCGGTTTCGAGATTCAGGTTTATGATTTCTTCTTAGGTTATTGATCGTTTCGGTGATCAAGTTTAAGGTTTCCGGTTTTAGGTTTCAATGTTTAGGGTTTCGGGGTTTATGGTTTCATGGTATTAGGGTTCAGGTTTCTAGTTTCAGGTTTCCGGTTACAAGGTCCAGCTTTCAGGTTTAAGTGCTTTTAGGTTTTTTATTTCCACTTCGAGTTATTGGGCGGTTCGGTGATCAAACTAAAAGTGCGGATTCCCAATTCATCTTTGAAAAAACAAATTTCAAAAGTATTTTATTTCACAATAAAAGTCAGAACAACATTGTTTGAAATCATACTATTAAATCAGTTCAAATAACTTGGTATCGAAAACGAATCGTGTAAAATTACGACATAGGCTTCAAAGATCCAAAGAAGATTAAAGATCAAAACCTTGCAAACCCGGCAAGGCGAATATAAGAAGCTCTTCGGTAAAGGTGAAAGGATGAAATAAAAGAGCTTAAGCTCTTCAGCAAAGACGAAAGCTCTTAGACGGTTGTGAAACTTGCAAAACAAAAATAATGGGCAGATTATCTACAAATATTGGACAAGGATATCTTAGAGTTAGGAAGAATTAGACAATAAAATATTTTAAAGCCTGACAAGACTTTTGGCTCTTCGGAATCGGAAAAAGTCGAAGCTTTTAGCCTTTCAATTCATCATTGTCTATCTTAAAACCCAAAATTCTAAACTATTTTGTTTGTGAAATTAAATCGATAAACAAAGCAATGACACTTCCAAAACGAAAATAATGGACACATTTTTTTACAAATCATTGGATATGGAAGAATTAGAGAAGAAGACCTCTCAAGATGACGACCTAAATCGGAACCTGTTACACGAACCGGATTCACATTTGAAGGTGTGTTTTCCGGTTTAAGGTTTCGGGGTTTCACGTTTCAGCGGTTTTAGGTTTCCGGTTCATGGTTTCCGTTTCGGGTCATTGGGCGATTCGGTGATCAAGTTTCACGGTTTTCGGTTTCCGATTTTAGGTTTCAAGGGTTTTAGATTTCTAGTTTCTGGTTATAGGTTTATGGTTTCCGTTTGGGTTATTCGGCGGTTCTGTGATCTAGTTTCAAGGTTTCCGGTCTTGGGTTTTGGATTTTGGGTTTTAGGGTTCAGAGTTTGAAGTTTTAGGTTTAGGTATATAGTTTAAGGGTTCAGGTTTCAGGTTTCAAGGTTTCAAGTTTCTAGTTTCAGCGAATTTAGGTTTTTGGTTTCCGGTTTCCTGTTCGGGTTATTGGCGGTTTGCTGATCAAATACAAAATGTGCATTCCCATTTCATCTTTGAAAAACCAAACTTCAAAAGCGTTCGATTTCACAATATTTGTCGGACCAACGGTGTTCAAAATCATACACGTATACAAATTAGTTGAAATAACTTTGTACCGAAATAGAATCGGTCTAAAAACACAACCGAGGCTTAAAAATCCAAGGAAGATTAGACAACAAAACCTCTCAAACCTGGCAAGGCGAATAGGCGATGCTTTTCAGTAAAGGAGAAACGCAAAGAAGCCTAAGCTCTTCAGGTTTCGGGCTTTCAAGTTTCACGGTTTTTGGTTTTCGGTTTCCGGTTTCAAGGTTTCAGGGTTTCAAGTTTTAGCGTTTCAGGTTTCCGGTTTATAATTTCCGTTCGGGTTATTTGCCGGTTCGGTGATCGAGTTTTAGGGTTTCCGGTTCTAGTGTAAAGGTTTTCGGTTTCAAGGTTTTGGGGTTATAAGTTTCAGGGTTCGGGTTTGGTGTTTCAAGTTTCCAGGTTCAGGGTTCAGCTATCGGGTTGAGGTTTTAGGTTTTAACGATTTTTTAGGTTTTTGGTTTCCGGTTGGATTATTTGGCGGTTTGGTGATCAAACACAAAGTGCGCGATCCCAATTCATCATTGAAAAATGAAATTTCAACAGTTTTTGATATCACAATAAAAGTTGTAACAATGGTGTTCGAAATCATACTCAAATAAAAATTAGTTAGAATAACATGGTATCGAAAACGAATTGGTGTAAAATTACAACATAGGCTTAAAAATCCAAGGAATATTAGACAACAAAACCTCTCAAACCTGGCAAGGCGAATAGGTGAGGCTCTTCAGCAAAGGCGAAAGGAAGAAAATAAACAACTTAAGTTTTTCAGCAAAGACGAAAGCTCTTAGACGGTTGTGAAAATTCCAAAACAAAAATAATGGACTTCTACAAATATTGGACAAGAATATCTTAGAGCAAGGAGGAATTAGACAACAAAACCTTCTAAGGCCTTACTAGACTTTTGGCTCTTCCGAAAAGGCGAAAGTTGAAACCTCTTAAGCGTTTCAATTCATCATCATCGATCTTAAAACCCAAAGATTCTAAATAATTTCTTTGTGGAATAAAATCAATAAACAAAGCTACAACACTTTCAAAACGAAAATAATGGACTAATTTTCTACAAATCATTGGATAAGGAGGAATCGGACAACAAGACCTCTCAAGCCCTGCAACCTAAATCGGAACATGTTAACCGAACCAGATTCAGGTTTGAAGGTATGTTTTCCGGTTTCAAGTTTCGAGGTTTCAGTATTCAACGGTTTTGGGTTTCGAGTTTCCGGCTTATGGTTTCCGTATGGGTTATTGGGCGATTCGGTGATCAAGTTTAACAGTTTTTGGTTTCCGGTTCGGGTTATTTGCCGGTTTGGTGATCAAACACAAAGTGTGCATTCCCAATTCATCTTTGAAAAAACAAATTTAAACGGTTTTCGATTTCAAAATAAAACTCGGAACAACGGTGTTCGAAATCATACTCAAAAACAAATCAATTCGAATAACTTTGTAAGGTTTCCGGTTTGGTGATCAAACACAAAGTGTAAGGTTTCCGGTTTCAGTTTTAAAGGTGGGTTTTCGGGTTTTAGGGTTTTGGGGTTACAGGTTTAGATTTCAGCGGTTTTAGGTTTTTGGCATATGGTTTATGTTCGGGTTATTGGGTGATTCGGTGGTCAAGTTTTATGGTTTTTGGCTTTCGGTTTCCGGTTTTAGGTTTCAGCAGTTTTAGGTTTCCGGTTTCATGTTTCAGTTTTATGGTTTTTGTTTGGGTTATTGGGTGGTTCGGTGATCAAGTTTTAAGGTTTCCGGTTTTGGGTTTCAGACTTCAGGTTTAGGGTTTCGGGGTTTCATCTTTTAGGTTTCAGGGTATCAGGGTTCAAGTATACAATTCAGGGTTTAGGTTTCATTTTTCAGGGTTTCAAGTTTTTGGATTTAGCGGTTTTAGGTTTTTGGTTCAGGTTATTGGGCGGTTCAATGATGAAACACAAAGTGGAAATTCCCTATTCATCTTTGAAAAACCGAATTTCAATAGCGTTCGATTTCACAATAAAAGTCGAAACAACGGTGTTTGAAATCATACTCAAATAATACAAATCAGTTTAACTAATTTTTTATCGAAATAGAATCGGTCTAAAAATACGAGAGAGGCTTAAAAACTCCAAGGAGATTAGACAACAAAACCTCTCAAACTAGGCAAGGCGTACATGCGAAGCTCTTCGGCAAAAACGAAGAATCAAAGCAGCTTAAGCTCTTAAGGTTTCAAGTTTCGGGCTTTCATGTTTTAGGTTTTAGAGGTTTTATGTTTATGGTTTACGTTCGGGTTATTGGGCGATTCGGTGATCAAGTTTCACGGTTCTTGGTTTCCGGTTTTAAGTTTCAGAGTTTCAGAGATTTCAACGGTTTTAGGTTTCAGGTTTCATTGTTCAGGTTTTAGGTTTCAGGGTTTTGGGGGTTTCAAGTGTAAAGTTTTAGGGTATCAGTTTGTAACACCCCGAATCCGCGAGACTCGGAGCGCTACGGGCTAGGACCTCACAATGGGTCCCGACCCTTAGCTTGACAACAATTGCAACGGATCTTGCAACAAGGAACAAATAAAAGTAAAACCGAAATAGATTTAATGCAATAATGTCATGATTTTAAACAACAAAGGAAAGACTCACATCCGAGTTCTTACAACAAAAATGTACATGCAAAATAATATAAACCCAATCCCGTCCTATATTGTACAGGAACCCCAGCTTCCCGCTCCAAGTGGATCACTAGACAACATCCCTAACTTGCAAGGCATCTACAACAACGGTTTACAACCGTTATCTAACATTCTATACATTAATATAACATTAAAGGCACAATCACACATAAGGCAAAATAAAAACATAGCATTCTTGCATACAAGTCGGTTATTATCTCTCATTACGTAATCACTATACTAATTCAACTTAGGTTTTGACACCGAGAATCACCGTGTTCTTGCCCCAGTCCCCTTTCACCAAGCAGGGTTGTACTTGATGCAAATTAGCATCACCTATTGGACTGGTCGTAGAGCACCCCCTAGTTTCCCCATTTTGAAGGACAAGTGGTCATCGCGCGGCTATGATACACTTGGGCCAATTAATATACACAAGGTCGTCCTAATCCAGTTATGTTGTTATGACGAATCTTAAACACACACCAACATTACACGTCAAACTAATACATAAAAGTTTGCTAAGTAAGTCCGGGGGACTTACTTGTCTCAAGTGATCAACCCGATATAAACCGCACTCCGCTTCCCGTAGGATTATACTCTAAGCCTGGCCAAACAAGGCACACGATCAACATCTATCCCACATGCTAGAAGTCCTCAGAATTCTAGTCCCAATGATCTCTACAAGATCATACAACTCATATGCTAGGACAAACCATTCTTAGTCTCCATGATCCTAGAAGATCATACAACCCCAAACCTCAACCCTCGGGAAGGGTCACCTAAGGTCCATAACCATTACTTGGTATTCACCCTAAGTTATGCTAGCTCCAACCTAGCATGATACTACTATTACAAATTACTAAGGTAAGGGAAGGGTCACTAGATCGAGGAAGAGGGTACTCACTGTGATGCGGGTTGGGGCCGCAATTGACTAGATCTAGATTGGGAATCCTTGAAGACCAACAATGGATATTTTCCTTGACAAATGGCGCGCAAAATCAGATTGTTAAGAACCAGAAATGACATTGGACAAAAGGGAAGAAAGAGAATGAAAAGGAACGTGGAATGTTTGGTAGAAGTAAATCCAAAAGAACCAAAAGACTCCATTACAAGAACCTTGATCAGATTGATCAAAACCCAAGCAATATGATGCCTTCAACCCTTTTTTCTATAACCTTAACAAGCCTTCAATGGAGATAAGCACAAGGAGGGACTAGTATTGGTAGTAGTAGCACCAATCTCTAAAGAGATTAATACACACAAGAACAATCTAGTAGGGATTCACAACAATTCAATCAATGGCTCACTTTATTGATTGAATTTTCTAAATAGGAACAAAAGCTCTCAAAGAGACAGTTTATCAATTGGCTGAAATCTATCTAATTAGGAAAGAAGCTAAGGGAGGCTTTTTATATGCCTTAAAGCCTCCTATCTAAAAAAAAGAATAACATTTGTCAAAAAGACAATAAAACAAATAAAACAACTAAAACAAATAAAAATAACCCTTAAAATGTTTTGAACCAAAAGGTTATAAAAAGTCTTATATTTTATACCAAAAGATGTATAAATTACAAAAGAAGCTCCAAAAGCCTCAATCTTCCATTTCTTGCAATTCCGGAACAAGTGTCTCTTCTTTGCTCTTGCATAGCTTCAAATCACGTGTGCATGGTCTCCCTTCCACATCCAAGTCGTGGGAATCGAATTAACGTGATTAAGGAAGCCTCAGTCAGCAATGGATCATCAATGGTCTCCTTAGGAGCTAAGAACACCAACAAGTTGGACACCTCCTCTTGAATTGCTCTTGCCCTTGATCTAGTGATTGACCCTTGCATTGTAGGACTAGTAGGGGCTGTTGGTGGCGGTTCCCGACAACTTGGATGTGGAAGGAGACCATGCACACGTGATTTGGAGCCATGCAAGAGCAAAGAAGAGACACTTGTTCTGGAATTGCAAGAAATGGAAGATTGAGGCTTTTGGAGCTTCTTTTGTATTTAAAAAAAGAATTTAAGGGTTATTTAGGCTCAAAACTTTATATAACCTTTAGGCTCAAAACAATTTAAGGGTTATTTTATTTGTTTTATCGTCTTTTATTGACAAATGTTATTCCTTTTTAGAAAGGAGGCTTTCTAGGCATATAAAAAGCCTCCCTTAGCTCCTTTCCTGATTAGATAGATTTTAGCAAAACTTGATAAACCGTCTCTTTGAGAGCTTTTGTTCATATTCAGAAAATTCGATCAATAAAGTGAGCCAATTGATTGAATCGTTGTGAATCCCTGCTAGATTGTTCTTGTGTGTGTTAAATCTCTTTAGAGATTGGTGCTACTAGTCAATACTAGTCCCTCCTTGTGCTTGTCTCCATTGAAGGCTTGTGTAAGGTTATAGAAGAAAGGGTTGAAGGCGTCATCTTGCTTGGGTTTTGATCAATCTGATCAAGGTTCTTGTAAGGGAGTCTTTTGGTTCTTTTGGATCTACTTCTACTGTACATCCTACTTCACCTTTCATCCTCTTTTCTTCCATCTTTCCATCGTCATTTTCTTGTTCTAACAATCTGAATTTTGTGCCATTGGTCAAGGAAAAACGTCATTGTTGGTTTCAAGGATTCTCAATCTGGATCTAGTCATTCGCGGCCCTAATCCTACATCAAAGTGGTATCAGAGCTAGTTGATTGCGAGTCCGGAATCAGCCATCACCATTGACGGTTTGAGTATCTTCTTTGAATCTTTTCTTTGTTTGAGTCATTTGCTTCATCTTAAGAGTCTATTTGAGTCTAATTTGCTTTGTTTCTCGTGTTTATTGGAGAAGAGAGAAAGCCAAGCCAAAACCACCATTTTCCAACCATTCTACATCACCTTCATCAGCCATTGTTCATCAAAAAACGTCCAGCTCTTTTCTCTTGGCAATAACCGTCCAAAAAAAAATAATCAAAAGAAAAGCAAAAGGGGGACCACTCTTCCAAAATACATCAGCCATTGCAAGAGAGAGGAGAGGGCCACAAAAGCTCCTTATTTGTAGCAACAACAAGAGACTACTTCTAGTTAGTTATCTCTTATTTCTTTTCAATTTTTAATTTCATTCCTCTTTCCTATTTTCTTCCACAAAAACGTCAGCCAAGGACCACAAAAAAAAACAAAGAAAAAGAAATATTTTCTCATATATTTTCATCATCCTACATATCATACATTTCATATCATATTCTATACTAACCTAAGTTGTGTAGAAGCTAGAAAAACAAGTGTCTTTGCAATCTGATTGTGAAAGGATCATTGAGACTACAAACAAGAGTTACCTACCTCATTTCTTATCCATCACCCTTACCCAAAAGCCAACATTAAACACCACAGCCGACCATATCTCTTTCTATTGCATAAGGACATGGTAAGTGAAGCTCTCTTCTTAGTCTCTTGTGTGTCTATCTTCCTTGTTTTACTCTAATTATATCATATCTTGAGTTTACCATCTTTTCGAGTCCATATCAGCCTTTTGCATCTATCTTTGAGTCTTGTGTCTTTTTTTTTCAGTATTTTGTGTGATTTAGCTAGTTGACATTGCTTGCAAGCCATACTATAGTTGAGTCTTGAGTCTTATTTTAGCTTCTTAGTGTCTATCTTGACGTTTTCTATTGTGAACCTTCAAGCAGCCGTGTATCACCCTTTTCAAGTCAAGGAGTGTGCTAGTTGAGCTAAGGCATTGATCTTAGAAGGAGTTTTAATCCATCCAAGTCAATTGCATCAAATAGCTTGTGATCAACACAACTTGAGTGTGAGAGTGAGAGTAAACACTTGTGAGAATTTTCTGTTTTATTAATTCAACTAGTTTTCTTGTTTTGTGTGTTTTTTTGATCATGTCTAGGTCTAATAGTCCAAGCAAGTCCCACAGCAGTGAGCCAATGCACCCGGAGACATTTGCTATGTTGAAGCAACTAATGGATTCGGTGGCAAGATTGACACACCGGTTTGACACGTTGGAGCCTCGACCAGCACCCACGGCCACGCCACAGCCGAGGTCCACTTTCGAGCTAGGAGGCACGACATCCCCTGAATCACCCCAAAGAACCCCTCAAGGGCAAGGTATGAGGCATGCTAACACTCTTCCTAGAACACATAATGTGCAAGGTTTTGTGGATGATTTTCAGGAGCCACAAGAGGATGTTGAGGAAGAAGGTATGTGGAGAGAGTTCCCTAGGCGTCACCCACAGCCAAGGAGAGGACGAGAATATGAGCCATTTAGGCCTTACCAAGAGCTAGATGGAATAGGGAAAGTGAAGGTCAAGATTCCTAGTTTTGAAGGCAAGTGTGACCCGGATGCTAACATGGATTGGGAGACTAAATTGGAGCAAATTTGGACTTGCCATCACTTTGGATAGCAAAGGAAGGTTCAGCTTGCATCATTGGAGTTCCAAGGCTATGCACTAGTATGGTGGGATCATCTTGTCAAGAAAAGAAGAAGAACCTTGGATCCGGCCATCACTACATGGGAACAAATGAAGGCCTTGATGAGAGCTCGTTTTGTACCTCAACATTATGCTAGGGAGCTGAGGCAAAGGTTGGAGAACCTTAGAGAAGGAGCCATGAGTGCCGAAGAGGTCTACACCTCTATGCAAATGACAATGCTGAAAGCTAATGTGGTTGAAGTTGAGGAGTCTACAATGGCTAGGTATCTATGCATTTTAAACTCATCTTTGGCTAATGAAATTAATTTGTATCCTTATAGTACCATGGTGGAGCTGCTGCATTTGGCAATCAAAGTAGAGAAGAAGACAAAGGCTAGGAACCAAGGTGCCAAGACAAGCTTTGGAGCTACAAGCTCATGGAAAGCACAAAAAAGCCGGCCCCAAGGATCCTACAGCCGTGAGCCTACATCCACCAAGGAGGACCGAAAAGCATCAACCATGGACCAAGGAGCACAAAGAAGGAGCTCAATACCTCATTCATCTTCTAGACCCTTGAATGAGCCTTCAAGTGGTCCTAAACGGGGTACCTCTAACTCTACTCTTCGTTCTAGAGATATTGTGTGTTTTAAATGTCAAGGTAGAGGTCATTACATGAGGGATTGTCCTAATTTCTGATTTTAAATCAATTTGGAAAATATGAGAGTGAGGATGAGCATGAAAATGATGATAACACCCACCTTAATGGATTGCATGAATTTGGTAGTGATAGTGATGAGGGCATTGAATATGAGCATGGAGAATCATTAATAGCTAGAAGAACTTTGCATGCTAAGCTAGCTCCGTGTGAGGATAATCAAAGAGAGAACCTTTTTTATACTAGATGTCTAATTAAAGGGAAGGTGTGTAATATGATCATAGATGGAGGTAGTTGTTGCAATATGGCCAGCACTGATTTGATTAATAAGTTGCAAATTACCACATTTTATCACCCTAGGCCTTACAAATTGCATTGGATGAATGATTGAGGAGAATTAAAAGTAAATAGGCAAGCTCGAGTTACTATCACATTAGGTAGCTATAAGGACACCATTACTTGTGATTTAGTTCCCATGCAAGCTTGTCATATTCTTTTGGGACGTCCATGGTAATTTGATAGGAGAGTTAAGCATGATGGTTTTACTAATAGGCATACCTTTGAATTTAATGGTCAAAGACTGAATTTTATGAGAAGAAGGAGTTGAGTGTGGAGCAAAATGAGGTGAAAAAGAGAGGGGATAGCTCACGGTCTAAAACAGAACCCACGGCCAAGATTAGTACCACCCTATTAGCCACACCTTCTAGTGTCCTTCTAGCATCCAAGGAGGAGTACATCCTAGATTACACCCCTTTAGATGCCATTCTTGTGAGCTTGTGCAAGAGCTTAGTGACTTTGAGTGAAGAAGCCAAGGCCACCCTACCTAAGCCCATCCTAGCTATCCTAGATGAGTTTAGTGATGTATTTCCTGACGAGATTCCGGCTGGCCTTCCACCTTTTAGAGGTATTGAGCACCAAATAGATCTTATTCCCGGTGCTACACTCCCAAACCGTCCAGCCTATAGGATGAACCCTAAGGAGAGCCAAGAGATCCAAAACCAAGTCCAAGAACTCCTAGATAAGGGTTATGTAAGGGAGAGTTTGAGTCCTAGTGTCGTTGCCGTCCGCTTAGTGCCTAAGAAGGAAAATACATGGAGGACGTGTGTTGATTGTAGAGCCATCAACAACATCACCATTAAGTACTGCCATCCTATCCCACATTTAGATGACATGTTAGATGAGTTGAATGGAGCCACATTGTTCTTTAAGATAGATCTTACGAGTGGTTATCACCAAATCAGAATGACGGAGAGAGATGAGTGGAAAACGGCATTCAAAACCAAGTTTGGTCTTTATGAGTGGCTAGTGATGCCATTTGGTTTAACCAATGCTCCTAGCACATTTATGAGATTGATGAATCACGTGTTGAGACACTACATTGGTAAGTTTGTTGTGGTTTACTTTGATGACATCCTCATCTATAGTAAGTCACTTGAAGAGCATGAGGAACATTTGAGGGAAGTACTTGCAACTCTTAGAATTGAATATTTGTATGCTAATTTGAAGAAATGTGAGTTTAGTACTAATCAAGTTGTTTTTCTTGGTTTTGTAGTGAGCACAAGAGGTCTAGAGGTGGATGAAGAGAAGATCAAGGCAATCCAGGAATGGCCTACTCCCGCAACCATCAGTCAAGTGAGGAATTTCCACGGCCTAGCAACCTTCTATTGACGTTTTGTGCGAGATTTCAGCACCATAGCAGCCCCACTCACGTCCTTGACAAAGAAGAAGGTGCCATTTGTGTGGGGAGATGCTCAAGAGAAGGCGTTTAAGGAGTTGAAGTGGCGGATGTCCCATGCACCTCTTCTAGCTCTTCCGGACTTCACCAAACCTTTTGAGGTCGAGTGTGATGCTTCGGGTATTGGCATTGGAGGAGTACTCATGCAAGAGGGTAAGCCACTAGCCTTCTCTAGTGAGAAATTAAAGGGAGCATGTTTAAACTACTCGACTTATGATAAAGAACTTTACGCATTGTTTAGAGTATTAAAAACATGACAACATTATTTATGGCCTAGTGAGTTTGTCCTACGTACCGATCATGAGTTCTTAAGACATTTTAGGAGTCAAGATAAGTTAGATAGGAGACATGGTAGATGGATGGAGTTTACAGAAACTTTTCCTTATATGATAAAGTATAAAAAGGGCAAGGATAATGTTGTAGCGGATGCTCTCTCTAGGAGACATTCTTTAATCATAACTATGGATTCTAAGGTCTTAGGTTTCTATTATATTAAGGATTTATATGTTGATGATTCTGATTTTGGAGACATATTTAAGCAATGTGCATCTAGAGGAGCCTTTGATAAGTATTACTTGTTTGAGGGTTTTCTATTTAGAGTTGATAAAGTGTGCATGAATCTAAGTGTTCCCTTAGGCTATTACTTGTTGAGGAAGCCCATATGCGAGGCTTAATGGGGCATTTTAGGAGAGATAAGACTTATCATATGCTGCATTCACATTTTTATTGGCCTCATATGCTTAGAGATGTAGAGAACTTGCTTAAGAGATGTCTTGTGTGTTTAAAGGCTAAGGCTAGATTGAAACCTCATGGATTGTATACCCCCCTTACCCACGTCTAAGTCACCTTGGGAGGATATTAGTATGGATTTCATTGTTGGGTTACCTAGGACTAAGATGGGGAGAGATTCGATTTTTGTGGTAGTAGATCGATTTTCTAAAATGGCCCATTTTATTGCTTGTCATAAGACTGATGATGCTTATAATATAGGTAACTTGTTCTTTAGGAAAATTGTTAGATTACATGGAGTACCTAGGACTATAGTGAGTGATAGGGATGTTAAGTTTCTTAGTTTCTTTTGGAAAACTCTTTGGGGTAAATTAAGGACGAAGTTGCTGTTTTCGACTTCTAGTCATCCTCAAACGGATGGTCAAACCGAAGTAACTAATAGGACGTTAACAACCATTTTGAGGGCTGTTTTAAAAGATAATTTGAAAGCTTGGGAAGATGTCTTGCCTCATGTAGAATTTGCATATAATCGTACATTACATTCTTCTACTAACCTAACTCCTTTTGAGTGTGTCTATGGGTTGAATCCTTTGACCCCTTTTGGTCTTATACCGTTGCCCATTGAGGAGCGAGTAGATTTTAATGCAGGAAAACAGGTGGAGATCATCAAGGAAATGCTTGAAAGGACACGCAAAAGGCTAGAGGAGAAGGGGAGGCAAGTGGCGGCCAAGGCTAATAGGAACCGCAAGCAAGTGTTGTTCGAGCCGGGAGACCTCGTGTGACTGCATTTGAGGAAGGATAGGTTCCCGGAAAGGCGCATGTCCAAGCTATCACCTAGGGGAGACGGACCATTCAAAGTACTACGTAAGGTTGGCAACAATGCTTATGTACTAGAGCTTCCGGAGGACTATGGAGTGAGTCCTACTTTCAACGTAGGAGATCTAAGTCCCTTTGAGTCAAGTGAAGCGGATGGAGATGATTCGAGGACGAATCCTTCCCAAGAAGGGGAGTATGATGAGGGACCATCACCAACAACCCCTACTAGTACTACAATGCAAGGGCCAATCACTAGATCAAGGGCAAGGACAATTCAAGAGGAGGTGTTCAACTTGTTAGTGTCCTTAGCTCCTAAGGAGACCATTTATGATCCATTTCTGACTGAGGTTTCCTTAGTCACGCTAATGACGATTCCCGACGACTTGGATGTGGAAGGGAGACCATGCACACGTGATTTGGAGCCATGCAAGATCAAAGAAGAGACACTTGTTCCAGAATTGCAAGAAATGGAAGATTGAGGCTTTTGGAGCTTCTTTTGTATTTTATATCATCTTTTGGTATAAAATACAAGACTTTATATAACCTTTAGGCTCAAAACAATTTAAGGGTTATTTTATTTGTTTTGGTTATTTTATTTGTTTTATTGTCTTTTTGCCAAATGTTATTCCTTTTTTTAGATAGGAGGCTTTCTAGGCATATAAAAAGCCTCCCTTAGCTTCTTTCCTAATTAGATAGATTTCAGTCAATTGATAAACCGTCTCTTTGAGAGCTTTTGTTCCTATTCAGAAAATTCAATCAATAAAGTGAGCCATTGATTAGTCTTTTGGATTGGTTCTTAAATTCATTGTTCAAGGGTTCTTCCATAGTTCTATTCGGTTCTTCTTAATCATCTATCTTTAAATTTTTGTGCTTATCATTCCTCCATATCTAAGTTTCATTCTATTGTTTCCAGGTTGTTCGTCTAGATCGTTAAACGGGCTAATCCCCGTATCAAGAACGACGATCGTCGGGCGTCTGTTCGATGTGCAGAAAGCTTTCCGGTGCCTCTTGGCTGACTTGCTCAGTCCTAGATGTCCACCATTAGATCACAACCATACTCCACTATCTAGACAAGAGCCACACACATGCAAACACAAGGGAGGATAACCTTGAGTGAATCACACTGGGGTTGAAAGAAGGATGAAGAAGAGAATGAGAAGAAGAGAAAATGATACTTACTTTACATATCGGATCTGTAGTCATTTCACAAGAGGAGCAGCTCACAAGAAGAAGCACCATGGAAGATCATGAAGAAGATGAAGGAGGAGAGGGTAGGAGGAAGAGAGAGGAGAGAATGGAGAGAATGGAAGCATGGAAGAATGTGAGCTGAAAAGTGGGGAAAGAAGAGATCACTCGGCTTGAGAGTAGGCAAGGGTCAAAGATATCCAAGGGTCGGATCAAGGGACGAGAAGTCGGGAGGCAAGAATGAAAGGTCGGAAAGGAAACGGGGCTCCGCACCCGCAGTAGAACCTAGCCGCGACTGCGGCATCACAAGATGGCCGTGACCACGGGTCTCCTAGGCCGTTAGGGCGGTGACTTACACTCCACAACCACTAACACCTCTAAAAATGCTCTCATTCCGGGAACCGAATTTCTGGGTGTTACACAGGTTTCCAGTTTCAATGTTCAACTTTAAGATTTGAGGTTTCAGGTGTCAGCGGTTTTAGGTTTCTAGATTCTAGTTTGGGATATTGGGCGGTTCGGTGATCAAACACAAAGTGCACATTCCCAATTCATCTTTGAAAAACCAAATTTCAACAGTTTTTAATTTCACAATAAAAGTCAGAAAACGGTGTTCAAAATCGTAGCGAGTACAAATCAGTTCAAATAACTTGGTAATCAAAATGAATCGGTGTAAAATTATGACATATTCTTCAAAAATCCAAGGAAGATTAGACAACAAAACATCTCAAACATGGCAAGCAGAATAGGCGAAGCTCTTCGGCAGAGGAGAAAAGAAGAAACAAAACAGCTTAAGCTCTTTGCCAAAGACGAAAGCTCTTAGACGGTTGTGAAACTTCCAAAACAAAATAATGGACAAATTTTCTACGAATATTAGACAATACAACCTTCTAAGGCCTGACAAGACTTTTTGCTCTTCGGAAAAGGCGAAACTCAAAACCTCTCAAGCCTTTCAATTCATCATCATCGATCTTACAACCCAAAAATTCTAAACAAATTATTTGAGAAATCATATCGATAAAAAAGCTGCAACACTTCCAAATCGAAAATAATGGACTAATTTTCTAAAAATCATTGGATAAGGAAGAATTAGTCAAAAAGACCTCTCAAGCCTGCAACCTAAATCGGAATTTTGTTACCCGAATCGGTTTTAGGTTTGAAGATGGGTTTTCCAGTTTCAGGTTTCGGGTTACAGTTTGAAGGTTTCAATAGTTTTAGGCTTCCGGTTTCTGGTTTATGGTTTCCATATGGTTTATTGGGCGATTCGACGATAAAGTTTCACGGTTTTTGGTTTCCGGTTAGAGGTTTTAGGTTTCATGATGTGGGACCATCTCGAACACTACATCAATGACTAGTTACTAGATCAAAGACTAAAGCATTGAAGGACAAGCCAACTACACCTTCTTCGGATCCTATCATGGAAGGCACTATCACAAGGTCAAGAGCGAAGGCTATTCAAGATGAAGTTACAAGCTTACTCACAACATGTACGCTGAATGAGACTTTCCTCACTCTTAGGAAACCTTGGGTGACGTTACTAATTATTATGGATGAGCCAAGCCATGACCAAGAAGATCCATCAAGAATAGAAGAAGGCTAGTAAGAAGGAAGAGTCTTAGAGAAGAAAACTCGGTCCACTTACTGGAAAACCGCCCGAGATTTACACCCAGGAAAATCGGAGAAGATTTTCATCCGAGTTTTCCTTCCTGACACGCGCTTGAAGATCCGGCCATGATCTTCTATCTTTGGCAACTATATCTTTTATATAGTTTTGATTCCTTAAAGCTCTCAAACTATCTTAAGGAATTGTTAGTTTTAATCCTATTTTTGAGATTATTATTTTTATATCTTTTAAAGGTATCTCTCCTAGATTAGTTTTTAAAAAATATCTTTTTTTAGTTTTCATAGATTGATCTCCCTTATAAATAGCCTTAGAGGGGGAGATTGTTAGATAGATTTCACTTGATATATTTCCACATATTGTGTGAACTTGCAACTTCGCTTATGAAGTTTGTATTTTATTTATACAAATTCAATAAAAAAGAGAGCCTTTGATTGAATCGTTGTGAAATCCTTGCTAGATTGTGCTTGTGTGTGTTAATCTTTTTAAATGTGGTGCTCTTGGTCAATACTAGTCCCTCCTTGTGCTTGTCTTACTTAGAAGACTTGTGTAATGTTAAAGACGTGAGGGTTAAGGTAAGCTTTTCGTTAAGGGGCTTTGACACATCATTTGGTCAAGGTTCTTTGCGGAAATATTTGGTTCATATCTTCATATACATATCATTTATCATTCCATATTCATCTTCTTATCTTTCCATATCATCCACTAATCCGTTTTCTGAGTTTCCTGAAATCTCGCCATGTTCTTCCGAAAATCTCGCCCGATATTTTATATAACTGACCGAGATTTTGCTTTTGTCGTGGACTTTCAAACTTGATCCGAAACTGCGGCTTAACCCCACATCAAAGTGGTATCAAAGCTAACTAATTGTAGTCCGAACATCCACCAAAGGTTTGATTTTTATTTGAGTCTTTTCCTGTTCGCCATCTTTGCGAGATTATTTGAGTTTAACATGCATTGACTTGTGTAAGTTTTGGAAGAGAGAAACGCCACAACCAAATACAATCCATCCATTACCTCGAGCCAACCCAAAGTCAGAACAAAGTTTGCACTTAAAGATAAGATATTTTCTAGTAGTTAAGATCTTACCTACCCTTTATCAAAACAACGTTATAAACACTTCTCCAACAACTAAAGTCCACAAGGCAACCAAGGAGTAGCAGCCCTGAAGGTGATTGCTGAATGACGACATAAAGAGTCGATTATTCAACAATCTCGGCCAAATCTCACGAAACTCGGCCGAGATTTTTGCCCGAATTTTGCTACCGTTGTCAATTTTTGAGAAACTTTGAGGCAAAATCTGAAGAATCAAAGTGCACCTTGTGCAAAAGTACAACAAAAGAAGAGTTTATGTGTCATCGTGAGATGGTTAAAGGGTCTTAGCCATTCCCAAAACAAATCCCGGCTATCTCTCTTTCTAACTTCACGAAGTCAAGGTACGTTCTTTCTCTATTCTTAATCTCTTGTGTGCCTTTCTTCTTTTCTACTCTAAACATTGAGTCTTATTCCTTGGGTGTGTTAGTTAGTATCTATACTTCCTAACATACTAGTGAGTCTATCCGCAATATTCTTTCTACCTTGTCATGTGTGGAATGAACGTCCTACAAGGGTTCCTTAACCATCTCACAACACAAGAACCTTTATCCGAACCAAGTTGACTACTTGAGTAAGTCAAGGAGTTCTAGTGAGACCAAGGCACTGATTGATAAAAAAAACATTAATCCATCAAAGACAATTATATCAAACCAGCTTGCGACAACACAACAGAGCGTGAGTGCGAGAGAAAACAAGAAAGGTACTTTAGTTTTCACTAACATTACGAGTTTAGTTGTTACTTTGCGTGCTTGGGTAGATGTCGGAAAGAGATAGTCCACGAGCTTCCCAAAAGAGTGAAAATTCTGACCCGATGTCACGGAAATGTTAAAAAAGCTAATGACAACCATTTCCAAAATCAATAAACGATTAGAGCAAGTGGAAGCGCGACCTAGTGGCGAATCTCGAACGAGATTTGAGCCGAAGTCCGTCTTTGAGATAGGTGGCAACTTCTAAAACCCCAAATCCGTATGACTCGGAGCGTCATGGGTGAGGACTCACAGTGGGTCCTAACCTTAGCCTGACAACACGTTCACCGGATCTTGCAACAAGGAACACAACTATGTCTACCGCATCTCAAGCATATCTCCGTCTATCTCAAAAACAACTCTATCTACCACAGTCTCAAGTCTATCTCTATCTATCACAATCTAAAATTGCAAATGCAACTCAACACAACTCTCAACTACTCACACTAACAACAAGTCTTATCTAAACCCTTAAGCTAATAAGATCAACACACAACTTAATTTAAAAACATTTGCAAACATACAAAGATATAAAGTATAATAAAACAATTCCTACTCACAATCAACGACAAACTTAACCTGAAACATAACGACAGCTAAGTCAAAATGACTTACCTCGAAAAGACGAACACAACAATCACCAAAAATAATTCAAGAAACCAAGAACCTAATAAAGTATTGCAAGATAATCAACATCGATTCAAGCAAATATTGCAACCTAAACTAAACGCCCAAAAAGAACGATATTATATAAGGCTTCAGGAAACTCACGTCTTGAAGTCACACACTATAGAATCTCCTTCGGGATTAGGTGTGTGTGATCTAGCTTTCTCGTGATATTAGGTGTGTGTGATCTAGCTTTCTCGTGATATTTTATAAGGATTTTGGGTATAATTACAGAATCGATTCAATCATTCTTGTCTCGTGAGATTAGGTGTGTGTGATCTAGCTTTCTCGTTCTTGTGTATGTCAATCTCCTTCAGGATTGGTGTTGCAAGTCGAACAAGGCATCCTCTTCGTGCTCTCAATTCTCAGATTGATTAGCGGGGTTGAATTGTCGCTGGTTTTGTTCTTGGATCTCGAATCCAAGTGTTCTATCATTGTTCCTTTCGGTTCTTCTTGTCCCTTTCTGTTTTCTCGTTTTCATTGTTGTCCATGTTTGTTAATTTTGTGTGTTCTTCATTCTTCAGAACAGGTTGTTCGTCTAGATCCGTTCTTCGCGGCTAATCCCCGTATCAATTGGTATCAAAGCACGGTTGACGTCCAACTACCAAGAAGAGTCGGTAAATCAATCATAAAATCACAGAAAGAGTCTGTTCTGATCAATGCAATTTATCATTGTCTTTTGTTTGAGTCTATTTCCGTTTCTCTCTTCTACTCTAAGCTTTGTTTGAGTCTAACGAGTTTGTTACTTTGATTGAGTTTTGGACACCGGAAACCACCATTTTTCCCTCAGCCACATTAGCCACACTTAAATCAATTGAACAAAAACCAAATGTGGCTGCTTCTTTTCTTGCATCCAGAACACGCAGAATTGAAGTTGAAGAAGATTGTTTCCCAAAATCCAATACACACCAAAATTGGAGTTGATTCAGCATGTTTCCTACAAATTGGGCGCAGAACTTGAAGCAATTGTTTTCCTCCTACAGATCTGGAACGTTGAATCAGTTGCAACAATCTAGGAGTTGAGATTTGATCTTATCCTGAAGAGTTGAAACAGCTTGGCCCACGTTTATCTACAAAAAAGAATTTGTTTTTTTATTTCTTTCAATTTTTGTTTATTCTTCTTTACTGATTTCCTGAATCATAAAGTTCAAAAAAAAAAGAAAAGAAAAGAAAAAGGATGAAAAAAAGAGAAGAAAGAAATCAAAAATCAAAAAAAACAAAAGAAAAAAAAGAAAAAAAAGGAAAAGGAATAAGATATATTCATTTCATTCTAGTTTATTATTTTTATTTCATTCTTTCTTATTCATAGTTTGTAATTTGCCTAGTGCTATTACATTTGTTTTAGTGATATTCAGCAACAAAGAGGACTTCAAGAAAGGACTTAAGTCAGGTATTTCGTCTCATTCGGAGGAAGAACCAAGCATCTCGTTGAACCTATCTAGCCACACCTAACTACTATCCAATTTCAGCCATCAAACACCATAGCTCAGCCTTCCTTAACCTCATCCTACGGTGTCTAGGGTTCACTTCTTGGGTCTTACGAGTAAGTTCTTTCAAAGCTTATCTTGAGTTCTAAATTTTGAGTCACTTAGTTGCATATAACATTCGTGCAATTGTCCTTTCTGTTTGAGTCTTTTTTTTCTGTTTTGTTGAGTTAAACACGTTTTTGAAGTGACTGAAATCGAATCTTGGTTCCAAAAGAAGGTACACATATTTCATCCTAACTCTTGTTTAAAGCTTTTTGAAAGACCTTGCTTAGGGACAAGCAAGTGTTAAGTATGGGGTTATTTGTTAGCATGAAATATTGTGATATTTTAGGCACGTTTTCTAAACGTATTTGATTCATATTGATAGTCTTTGATTGAACTTTATGCATATGTGAGCTAGTATTACCTATATTGTCGATATGGATGTCTACACTAGTTCCATGTTGATTATAGGTGATTTGGAGCTATTTCCGAACGGAAACGAGCAAAGGAGAGTTGAGTTGATATGTCCATAGATTGAGGACATTCTTTGGAAGCAATTTGGAGTCTTAGCTTGAGGAATGCACGAGTTTAGGGAAGAATCACGTTCTTGCCCTAAATTACGCCCTAAAATACGGCCGTATCACAAACCACGTTCAGAATTACGGCCGTGGATTTGGAGTCAGAAATTCATGTTCATTCTAGGGGATTACACGGCCGTGGAACATATGTTGCAAACCGTATTTGTTTCCACGCTCTAAATTACGGTCGTGGAACACTTCCACGACCGTGATCTTGGCGAATCTTTTCGCCACACTTTGAAGCCACGATCTTTTAAAGATTGGGCCGGGCCGACATTTTGCCCTACACTATAAAAAGACGGACGAAGCAAGATTCCGTCACCTTCGCTACCCCATTTACCCTTATTGATCGCCGCTTAGACACGAGGACATTTTTGCATAGCTTGCTTGGAAGCAATTGACATCTCTTTGAAGAGATCGAAGTTCGTGTTTGGAATTCCTCTAATCTCGCACTTTTGGTGGAGATTGCTGTTGAGATCTCCGGATTTGCGGAAGATCGTAGTTCTTGGAAGATTTTGCAAGAAGATCTCTCTTCTTGATTAGGTTCGATTTGGAAAACGGATTGACATCCCGTTTTCTTTTCTTTCCTAGGATTACGATTGTTTGTTCTATTGTGAATCTTTTGACATTGCTTATTCTCTTTGTGACTTTGAGATTGAATTGAAGATTATTGAAAGTTCTTGAAAGTTTTCATCTTTTTATCTTTTAATTCTTGAATTGATATCAATATGACTGTTATTGGCTAAAAATCCTTAACAATTCTAAGGTGAAGGGTTGATAGTTGTGGCTTAGATGATGATAGATCGATCGCAAATAGATTAGACCCTGAGAGTTAGAGAATTGTCGCCGACAACCCTAAATTACGGGCTGTTCTTGAGTCCACGGCCGTGAAACCTCAAGAACTAACCGTGATTTCCCCTAAGTTTACGAACCTGCTTTTACTTTAATCTAAAGTTCAAGATTTGCTTTAGCTTAGTTTAGACTTGTCTTTTCTAGGTGGTAGTGAAGCCTCAACAACCTCTACCTCGATTGTGAGTGTCACAACCTCAATCGGTTAAGTTAGTCTTGATCCTTGGGTTATAGGTTTGGGTATTTGATACTAATTCTCATCTCTAGAATCTTTCTATATTGAGCCTCAACAACCTGTATAGAGAGTGCCTTGTAGGTGGGTTATATAAGGTTTTTGGAACTTCACCGTACGATTACCTTACATTAGTATACCTTTGCATATCTCAACTCTATCTTTACATCATTAAGTATATCTTGAATCGATTGCCACAGCTGGATACTTGGATCTTTAGGATTGTTGTTTTCCCAATATTTGCAAAACTCCTATATTTACTTGCTTGATAACCTGCAATCGAGTTCGTTCCCCCCAAATCCCTGTGTTCGATACTCTGGAATTCTTGCTTAACTATATCGATCCGTACACTGCGGGTTCGCTGCTTGATTCTAGTTTTATAAATTTAAAACTTATTTGCACACACCTCTAGGGGCGAACAGGTTCTTTCCTCCATACTACCTTGATGGACATAGTTTCATTGTAGATGTTATTCCTCCATGCGTTGTATATGATTATGATTTGGCTAGAGATGTGCTTCCTTTATGCCCTTTGATGTGAGTATGTCAAGAGATGTGATTCCTCTATGCCTTTTGGTAGCGGTATGACACTATTTTCTAGATTTGATGATTCCTCCATGTTGGTATTTTGAATTATAGATTGATATAGGTTGTGATCTTTTGAACGGAGAGGTGATACCTCCGATAGAGATAGAGTTATACCTCGGCTTATGGGTCCGAGAGGATTTGAGATTTTGCAAGTTTCGGGACAAAACTTGTTTTTAAGGGAGTGAGATGTAAGATCCTTAGTTGCTGAGTGGCTGAGATGAGTGCTGAGGGCACAGATTGTGCCTAAACCGCCCCTGCGTGACCCAGAGGCCGCCCATGCGGTTTCCCTGGGCCGCACCTGCGCCTCCCTGAGCCGCCCCTGCGGTTTAGGGTGTGCTGCAACAGCCTTTGTTGACTCTTGACCCATGGTTTACCCCTTTCCTTACTTTATAAGTTTCTTCTCTCTCCTTCCTGATGAGGGTTCCCCATTTACAACTTCATCTCCTTCCTCGCATTCATCTTCTCCTTCCATCTCCCTTGGATCTCTTCTTGATCTTTGTTTGAGTTTGAGAGCTTATGAGCTTGGCTTTGTGTTGATTGATGATGGTTGTTGTTGTTGTTGTTGTGCCTGGTTGAGCAAGCTTGGAGGTTATGGTAAGAGGTTCTTCCTCTATATAGGTTCAGCTTGGTAGGTTTGTCTTTCATCTCATCCTATCTTTCTTATTTCTTGCTTCTTTCCTTCTTTCCTTCAAGTCTAGCTTAGGTTCCACAAGTTTGATCTTGTGGCAGCCTTGATTGGCTTCAATTGATGTATATATGTATGTATATGTATATGTATGGCTACTGGATGAAGAAGGAGTGAAGAAGATCGAGTGAAGAAGCAAAGGACGGCCGGAAGTGCATCTTCTACACACCAGCCGCCCCTGCGCCCCTTTGGACCGCCCCAGCGCCGGTTGTGAGCCGCCCCTGGGCCACCTCCTAGCCGCACCTGCGGCCACCTACACCAACCTTGCTTCGCTCTTGGTTCTACAGGTGTGTCTTGCTCCTAGGCTTGCCTATGGTTGGCATTGCCTCTTCCTTTCCTAGTTTGAGAGTGTAGTATCATGCTAGGGTTAGATGAGAGTGTTTGGATTATGTTATGATCATGTTATGCCTTGTATGGCTTTTGAGGGTTATAGGTTGTGAGGTTAGGTTAAGGATGATCCTTTGGATCCCTTGGGTCTAGGTGTGACTCCTTTGATTGATAGGAGATTTACATATCTTCATGCCTTTTATTGGGCAGTGTACCTCTCAGGATTGGAGGTTGATCGTGGTTGAGTGTTATACGAGTTTGAGGTAAGTCTGTAAGACTTACTTAGCTACCATCCTTATATTGGTGTTTGCATGAGTGGTGTGTCTGTTATATGTTTGTTATGATAGCAAGAGATGTCGTTTATTTCCGACCTATGTTTTATTGATTGCCCCGTATGCGTGGTTGTGATATCCTTTCCCTTTCATCCTGCCGTGGAGTCTGGGAGGTTCTTTGACGTCAGGTCATCTGGTATACAAAAAGGGCACAATCCACTCCCATAGGGTACACGGGTTGTGTGACTGACACTACTTCTAGATGGCTACGGTCCTCGTGTCACATAGTTTCATCTATCTATATATTTATACGATTTGAGTGAATGGCTATTATATGAAGATAATAAATGGTAAATGTGTGATAGCATGCTGATGTGTTTATCTTTCATGATTTGTGCTTGTGCTTATGCATTACCTTATATATATATGGTTAGCTAATGGTTTCATACCATGTTGTAGATGTCTTGCAGGATAGGCGTGCGGCTGAGTGATCTAGCAGGGTGGCAGCCGAGGACCTCTCGTACATAGGATGGTTATGGCTTTTGCGGTTGTTTATGGTTCCCTCCTGCGTGAGGATGATGTTTTGTTTACCTCCTGTGTGAGGATGTTGTTTTATACTCGGCTATGATATTATTACCCTTTTTGGTTGTACAGTTTTATACAACTTTATGTATTTGTTTTATATTTGTCAGTGCCATGTTGTAATGTCCAGTGAACTTGTTATCAGGCTAGGAAAGGATCCACTGTGAGATCCTAGCCCAATGTGGCATCCCGAGACCCGCGGATTTGGGGTGTTACATTAGCGACATGATTACGCCCTATAGTCGAACGCTTATGACAACCCCCGAGGAATGTGAAGGAGGTTACAAGTTCCAGAATGTGTGGGTCTTTATCGGACTTATGGAGAGATTCTAAAAGTTACACCATCAATGGCTAACCTACGCTAGCAGATGGAGGGTAGTATCTTTATTCGAGTTTTACGCGAATCCAGTAGTATCGATAGAATCGACGGGCTAGACCTAGTAGTATCAATAGAATCGACGGGCTAGACCTAGTTCTTTTCATGATTGAGATATGTGCATGCGTGATGTTATGTGTAGTTTGTGCCCCGTGCGGGCCGTGCGGGAATATGCTATAGGACCTGTTATATCTTGCGGGGTAGTTTGATTAGTTGGTGTGTTTATATTAGAAGGGTTAAGCCTTCTTAGTTTGAGAGTTAATAACTTGGCCTTCGGGATCGAGAATTCTGACGTATAGCAAGTTTCGGGACGAAAATTGTTTTTAGGGGATCTAATGAACGCCCCAATTTTAGGCATGTTCTCGATATTTATCTCGTACATACTTTTACAAGAACATTTTCTATATCGAAAATCATACTATTCCAAGTATATTTACCTATAATTTATTTACATATTTTCTGCAAATTATTTAACGGAAATGTTCGGAAATATTTTCCGATCCAGAAATTTCACTCCGATTAATTCGATCGAGTTGTTAATTTCTGATTTCCTTTATTTTAATTATTTCCTTTATTTTCCTTTTTCCTTTTCCTTTTCTTTTGTGTTCTCTCTCTCTGGCGGATGAACGCCTCTCAAGCTTCTGCACAACCTGTGCCGCAACCCCTCGACCCCCTACGCTGCCGCCTATGCTAGCTTGGAGCAGTGAGCATCTTCAACCCGACCTCTATACCCTCGCCTACAACTCATCAATTTCACTCTTCTTCTCTCTCGAATTCCTTTGGAACCAGGAGTAGAAGTCCTCAATCTCTCTTCCTTCTTTGTATCTGCTGCCGGAGAACTGCCCTACCTCCTCAAACAGGAACGCCGACCGAAGCCGGAGAAGTGCCGGAGCCTGCCCTCGTCTCGGCCAAAGACCACTGCGGGCTCAGTTTCTCTCCCCTGTTTGCTCTTCTGTTGCAGCCGTTGCCAAGGAGAATCGCCGCCACGGACCGGTACTCATGCCTTGCCACTGCCGTTGCCGGACCCAGCCTCGCCTCGCCGCCGGATCCACATTGCCACGCCGCCGCCGCCTCTCAGCCTTACTTCCCCTTCTGCGCTGTTCAAAGGTTGAAGAAACCTAATTTCATTGTTTAAAATTTGGCCCCATACTTATGGCTTAATTGCAGAGTGTTGTACCCATTTCCTTATATATTTTGGTTTTGACTCCCCTCTCTTGGAAATTGTCGTGTATACCCTACTGAATTGTATTATTGTAGTCTTGAAATTATATTATTAAAATGTGCAGCTTTTGCCCTTTGATATAAATTATAATTTTGGCCCAAAGCTTATTTACGAAATGGCCGAGTTTTGTGAGTTTCTTTGTTGCTGGAAAAGTTGACTCCGGATTTTATCCATGTTTATAAATTTTGTATGGATCGTCCCGGAAAGCGTTTTTGCGAGTTTTAACCCTTGTTTTAAAAGAAGGGATTTCCTTATATTTTATGTCCTCGTTGGATTAATTTTGAGTTATGAATCAAGGGTTTAATTGCGGGTTATTTGCATTTGCTTTTGAAATTGAGTTTACCTTAAAATATTATATCTTATATATTACGATCAAATTTAGCGTATTAGTTAAATTTGTGTAGCTTTTGTTATAGGTCCAGAAGCGCCCCGATAAAGCCTAACGAGTGCAAGCTCGACATCCTTCTTTTGACGTCGTGTGAGTATTCTCTTCCTCGATCTAGTTATCTTTAGTAGTATTATGCTAGTTTGGATATAGTATAACTTAGAATGAATGCCAAGTAGTGGCTTTGAACCTTAGGAGAATTGGTTGAGCATGTTGGACCTTCTAGGTTAGATTATCGTTCCTTAGGTTTGGGTTCATGATCTTGTGAGGTATATGTTGTTATGAGTGGGCTGTGGATAGATCTCCTCATGCGTTGAGTGAGAGGTGAGTGTAGGAATTTTAGGATGCGGTCCTACAATTGAGAGTCAAATGGTCTTGCGTAAATCATTTGTATAGAAGTCTAAGACTTCTTGTGTGAATGGGTTATTGACATATATCCTCTTGTGAGCAGGTTGTGGGCTTCTTCCCAAGAGAAGCGAAAGCGTTTTGAGTTGAGTGTGGAGACGAGGTAAGTCTCCGGACTTACTTAGCTCATATTCGTCGTATTAGTTTCGATTTGTGTTTGGTGGTGTTTGTTTATCGTTTATTGTACAACAATTAAACCGGAATTAGGATTAACGACTTTATTTATTATTGCCCCAAGTGTATGATAACGGGCGGTGACAACACTGCCTAGCTCTTGCGGAGAGCTAGGGGGTTCTCGACGACTAGCCCGGTCAAGTAGACGGCCAGATGCATCAGGGCCATTCCTTGACGGTGAGTAGGGACCGAGGCAAGATCATACGGTGATTCTCGTGTCACAAACGGAAATTGAATTAGTAACGGGATATTACTTAATAAATAAAAAGATAATGAACCGGACTTGTGTGTTTTGACCATATTGAGTGTTTTGTTTATTTCCGTGTGTTTTTGCCATCACCTTGTTTCTAATTCTTTGAATATTAGATAACGGTTTTAAAACAATTGTGTAGATGCCTTGCAGGTTAGGGATGCCGCCGAGTGAGGTGGAGGAGTGCACAACCGGGGTCTCCGTACATTATAGGACGGGACGTTTTTGGGGTTATGTATTTGCTATGTTAGTTTGTGTTTATGTTGTACGTTTTGGATATCATTTTAGATTTGTGTTGTTTTGAGGACTTGGTTGAGATTCCAAGTTGTACCTTTCTTTACGAATTGTTTGCATTGCATTAAAAACGTTTTTGATATTTGCCTTTATTTGTGGCATGTTGGAAAGATCTGGTGAAATTGTTGTCAGGCTAAGGGTCGGGACCCATTGTGAGGTCTCGCCCGTATCATCCCGAGTCCCGCGGATTCGGGGTGTTACACTTCAAGAGAGGTCCTGATGGCATGCTCAGAAGTTGTGTTCCGGAGGACGAAGTAGAAAACATCATCCGCCATTGTCACTCCTTACCTTGTGGAGGACATGCTAGTTCTCACAAGACATGCGCTAAGGTACTCCAATCTGGCTTCTTTTGGCCCTCTTTATTTAAGGATGTACAAAACTATGTTGTTGCATGCGATGCTTGTACAAGAACAGGTACATTTCAAGGAGGAATAGGATGCCCCTCAACAACATCCAAGAAGTGGAGATATTCGATATATGGGGAGTAGACTTCATGGGACCATTCCCATCATCTTGTGGTAACCAATATATACTTCTAGTTATAGACTATGTCTCAAGATGGGTCGAAGCTGTCACTTTTCCAACTAATGATGCTATGGTGTGGTGAAGTTCTTCAATAGAACGATCTTCCCACGGTTCGGGACACCCAAAAACATCATTAGTGATGGAGGAACACACTTCACAGCTCGTCGATTTGAGGCTCTACTAGCTAAGTATGGGGTAACTCATAAGATCACCACTTCATACCATCCACAAACAAGCGGACAAGTCGACTTCCTGGGGAGTAGACTTCATGGGTTGCCTCCCAAGAAGCGCTTTGTTCAAAGTCTTTAGCTAGATGTTATTCCATAGATCATCAATGGAGGAGAATACGAGCGATCTCCTCAACCGGAACTTCCGGTTTGTAATTCTTCAATCGTTGGCCGTTTACTTTGAAATTTCCACACTTTTCACCTCATACTTCAACTGCACCATGAGGGAAAACTTGCTTAATAACGAAAGGTCCTGTCAAACGAGATTTAAGCTTACCTGGAAAGAGCCGAAGCCTCGAGTTGAATAGAAGAACGAGATCTCCTTCCATTAAGTCCTTCGGGATGATATGCTTATCATGCCACTCCTTCGTTCTTTCCTTGTAGATCCGTGCATTCTCGTAAGCATTCAGACGAATTTCCTCTAGTTCGTTGATGTCCAACAAACACTTTTCTCCTGCCTCTTTCATGTTGAAGTTGAGCCATTTGATGGCCCAATATGCTTTGTGCTCTAGCTCTATAAGAAGGTGACAAGACTTACCGTACACAAGGCTGTATGGTGTTGTTCCTATGGGAGTCTTGAAAGCGATTATGTACGCCCATAATGCATCATCTAGCTTCATCACCCAATCTTTCCTCGTTCTAGAGACAATTTTCTCTAGAATTCCTTTGATCTCTCTGTTGGAAATCTCGACTTGTCCGCTTGTTTGTGGATGGTATGAAGTGGTGATCTTATGAGTTACCCCATACTTAGCTAGTAGAGCCTCAAATCGACGAGCTGTGAAGTGTGTTCCTCCATCACTAATGATGTTTTCGGGTGTCCCGAACCGTGGGAAGATCGTTCTATTGAAGAACTTCACCACACCATAGCATTATTAGTTGGAAAAGTGACAGCTTCGACCCATCTTGAGACATAGTCTATAACTAGAAGTATATATTGGTTACCACAAGATGATGGGAATGGTCCCATGAAGTCTACTCCCCATATATCGAATATCTCCACTTCTTGGATGTTGTTGAGGGGCATCCCATTCCCATCATCTTGTGTCATATATCGCAGGAACTAGGTACAATCTTGAAGAATTGGGGGAGATTTTGATGCAAGTGTGATTAGGAACGTTTTCAAGGAGCAAAAGGGCATAAATCGACTTTACCATGGATAAATCGATCGATTAAGGGGTATGAAGGCTTTAGAGCAAGTCGATTTTTCTTCTCTGAGAAAAAAAATTGACTGAAAAATCGACTCACCCAAGAAACAATCGACCGATTTTCCTTGAAGATGAGAAAATAGTGAAGAAATCGGACCGACGAAAAAATCGGCTCTAAAAATCGGCCGATTTTCTTCGTAAAAACCCAGCCTATATAAAGCCTTCTCCACTCTTCTTCCTCACTCCACACTTAGAATTTTTTGAGCTCCCTTCTTCCTCTAAGGCCGAAAATCGCCCTCACCCTCATCTCCTGATTTGGTAATCGTTTTGAACGATTCTTGAGCCTAAATTGAAGCTCTTGCAACGACAAAGAAGGATCTAGCAACAACAAGTGCGGCAAACTACTCATTCGTCCGGAATTCAGGTTTTTCCATCCAAAACCTAAGTTCGATTTTCTTTGTTTGTACCTAGTTCGATCTTTGACTGAATGCAAGTGGTTTAGAAAAATTAGAGCCAATTGGTCAAAATTTGTATTTTCCAAGGGGTTCGTCCTCCATACTCTATCCAAAACCCCCAAACAGCCTCTTTCGAATCAAATTTCATACCCACTTGAGTGATCTAGTTCATAGATATATCCATAGAGATCGATAGTTGTGAAGCCAATGGTATAAAACTCGTAAGACAATGCACTGTAGTGGAAAATATATATAAATCAGTAGATAGTCAATGATACAAGAGAGTAGATTAATGGGGAAAAAATAGATGAACATAACTATCGATCTCTATGGATATATCTATGAACTGGATCCCTCAAGTGGATATGGATTAAAATTTTTGATCAGAATGTTGTTTGCACACACCAGATGTAAGAATCTTCCATAAGGCACATTTTTATGGTCATTATTAGATTCATTATTTCTCATTTTAATTAAGGCTTTGAAAAAATCTTCCTTTGAAGATGATATTTACTTTATGGATAACACGACTTTGAGTGTTACGGAATATATGTTAACTATGATTTCTAAGGATCCACTAGAAGTTTGTATGTCCAAAAATATAGAGATCTAGATGAGGATTCTTCTTCTTCCATTGTGCTTCATATAACAAGATTAAGAAAATACAAACATATTATCGTACCATTGCATGAGGTAAGTCCATTGAATCTTTTCGATGCCTTGGTTTTAGCACAACGAATTTTCATGACAATTACAAGGTAAGTCTCAGGTTAACTCTCAAAGGTAGGATGAAGGCACACTCAAACACTAACGAAGGATGTACCTTTGTTACCTAACTCTCATTATCATCGTTAAACAAACAAAGGAATCACCGGGTAAGTCTCTTCCTAGGCTTGGATATAAAACAGAAAAGGTGCAACAAGGATATGATTTGGCAAACTATAACCTAAACTCAAGATTGGACATGCAATGGGCAATCTCGGGTAGTTCTTGACTGATCTCGGTCGAGATGCTCGACCGAGACGGGTTTCGATTTAGGGTTAACTCAAGATGTCGTTAACACCACATCTTCTAGAGAACGATGTAAAGGTGTCGCTAGTTGTAAATGGGTGGGATTCACGTTCATTGAGGTACATAATCCTCTTTAGTGCTCGAAAAAAATCAAGCGGATTTTAAAGATTAAATGTTCGCCATCACAAAAAGTAGGGGTTTTTGAAAATCACTTATAAGTGGAAATATAAACTGGTGGTGTTTAATTTATAGACGATAAATTATGACCCACATAATTGTGATACGTTAATTTGAAGATTCTGTAGTAATTAAATCCCATAAGGACGTAAAATATAGTATTTGAATTTTTGGGCCAAAGGTGAATCAATGTCGTTTGCTATAATACAAGATTCGGTTAACATTAGTTCGGGAACAAGAACTAATTAGTTGTTAAAGCCATTGAAGCCAGTTCCACATGTGAGGGCCATGAAAGACGAAAAGGTCTTTTTACCACTTGGAATGATCGTTTTCTTCACATGTCATCTAGAATTTACGTTAAATTTTGTACGTGGGAGATATTTCCGTTTGTCACGCTAGATAGTTTTGTACCATACCGGAAATGCAAGGATTACGAGATGATCTACAACACAAGTGGGTACCTGAAACCTGATGTAATAACTTGACATATTTCGATTCTCTGCAAATTCACTCACAAAATAGAGCAAAATTCCACTACACCGGAATCCTCCACTGTTGGCCGCCTCCAGACCTCAAGAGCTGAATCTTTCTGAAGAATAGAGAAAGAAGTTTTGCCACTTGGATAAGAAGAAAAACCGCCAACTAAACAAATTGGACTTTTAATCTCAGAACTCGGGCCTTCTCAAGGTTAATAACAACAAAGAAAGATGGATTTTAATTCCAATATGTTGTCAATACGACGATTGTTATAATCTTATGACTATTTAATAAGCTTTAATCTTGTGAATACAAATTGGAAAAGATAAATGAGCAACAAAATGGCTTGTACCTTGACCTTTCTTGTAATGTGGATCACATATTTAATAAAAGTTTGCATCAACAAGGGGCTAGAGTATGGAACACAAATCAATTATACATCTCTTGGTTATTTGATACATCCGTTTGAAATGGTTGTTGTTTTACTTGGAATGAAGTCATTAAGGTTTTGATGGAACATATTCCATCATTCTCGATCCTCAATTGATATCATCTTTCTCTATAGACCAAACGTTACATCTTCTATTATGTTTCTTGACGGGTTGTTAACAACCTGTTCCAAAGTTAGCAAAATGATATTTTTAGCATCTAATATTGTAGAAAGTTTTATATGTTTTTAAGTTGACTTACAATTTAATTTCAATTTATCAAATAATGAAGAGACAAAACCTTGTTCATTTTCCATGAAACCGAATCATAAGCTAGCAGAGTCCAACGCTCCAAATTTCGAACGCTACTAGCAACTAGTAATAAGTGCCATACCTCGAGATAAGAAGACCGTCTCAAGGCAATACTTAAAAAGAAAATTTGTATTCACTTTGTCAAATTCATTTGAATTACACAAGTTACAACTTTGATAGTTTGCGCTTTCACATACATCGAATATGTCCTTATAACTCAAATCCCTTGACAAAATCTTGACCTTTCTTGTAATGTGTATCTATTTACTAAGAAATTGTGTTTGTCTTTTGTTGAATATATTAGTGATCACAATGTGCTTTGTTATGTTGACTTTGACTATGTTAGTAATATAGACACTAGAAAATCTACCACCTCCTATTATTATATTTGGAGCGGTAGTTGTAGCTTTGGACTCTAAAAGATCTACAACGGCTTTCATTATGTTATCCAATTAATAAACTTTTATTTACATGTGAAATCATACCGGACTCGGAAAGTACAAAGAAGGTACATGGAAGTCAATATAATTCAACCTAGCGTCCCAAGATTAATCATCACTCGCCGGATCCTGGTTCCTTGAGGTCGTGGTCCACCATATGTTGACTTCTTTTTTCCCTGAGATTAAGTGAACGCTACACGATGAAGTTCACTACCATAACAAGTTAAAAGAAGTCATAAAAAGTTGAAAGCCAAAGAAATTGCTTTAAAATCGACATCATCTAGCCTCTGATGTTCAAACTCGAGTATTCAAAAAGATAACGAGTTGACACAAGTTTTTACCTTTTATATCACCGAGATAGCTTTCCCTCCGGTGGACTTCCTAGCCGTCTGCTAGGCTTCTAAATCTTGCCAATGAGTTGATCCTTCTGTTTTTATAATGGGAGTAAGTAAGGTGTACTGTCAAGATCTTAGACAAAACAATCTTCCAAACCCTATACTATTGAATGCTAGCCTCAACTCTACAGATGGTAAAATAAACACATCACCATTCGGCCAACTTGATAAAGCTTGTAATTTGCTGCTTCAAATAAGGTTTATGATATTTTCAAACTGTGGGGAGGTAAGCAATTCTCTGACCATAGAGCAGATGGTAAAGTAAACACATCACCATTTTACTTGCATTAGCTGCTTCATTCACCATTTTACTTGCATTAGCTGCTTCATTGACATTTATAGCATTTGAGCTTGAATTGCTCCTAATCTTTAACCACGTATACTTTAGCCAATATAATAGGCCTAAGAACCAAAGGTGTTCCCATAAAATGTGGCAAAAAGCCCCAAACGTCGGCTCTGTGCCAGATCTTCAGTGCCTCTGGATTTGATTGTTTAGGTTGCTCTTTTCACTGCTTAAAAGCTACATTGATGAGATAAAATTGTCGACTCCTGAAACTGTTGGATCATGGGTTCTTGTGGAAATGTCAATGGAGATGAAGTAGCCTGCAATGGCTTTCACATAATTAGGCACGCCCCTTTACAACTTGGCAGAAGCCGCCAACCCTCATGGTTTGATGTAAGAGTCTTTTATGTTAGAATTAGCCATTATGTGGTAGATGATTCCACACCTGAATCACTTGTGCTCAATCACATTCCTTTGGAACCTGATACCCTTCTTGAAGTTAATGGACAGCAGTGTAGTATTAACTTGCATGGATTTCGTTTGTTCTTCGGCGAGATCGTATGGATAAGAGGTCTGAAGAAGTTACCTATATGAGCACTGATAATGTTAGACTCACTGGAAGTGTGAAGTTTTAGGTATTCAATAGAGAAGATCTAGTGCTTAGTGGAGTGTTGGAGCTGTGCGACTGCAATGATACTAATAGAGACCTACAAAATGATGAGAAGAGATGGAGTTTGAGATTTGAATCTTAAGCGGCTGCCTGCTCCAATTTCTTGAAAACACATCATAATGGCAGATCTGAATGTGACACTCCTACAATTGAAGTCTATGTTGCAGGATGCTTTTGTGGAGCTCCAATTATATTGACTAAAACACTACAGCTTAATACTCGGAAGAAGAATAATAGGAAGATTGCACTGGTTGCCATAAAAGTTTTATATGTTTATGCCTTTTATTGTGAACCACCTCCAATGCTGTCTAAGTACTAAATATAGAATAGAGTCAGAACGTCCAAATTTGACAAAGTTTAGCATATTGTCAAATTTGGAAGTTCTTATGAAATCTATAGATGAACAGGCTGAGTGTGTAAGTTCACATGAAATCTATAGATGAACAAGATAGGTAATGGGTATGGTATTCCACTTTGTAGATCACCCCGTCTTCTCCTCTCTCTCTCTCTCTCTATATCTCTCTCACAAAGGAACCTAGCTCTCTTCAAGCGGCAACACTCTGGTGGCACCTTTCGTCTGGTCAAGTGTCATGTTGGTCAAAGCTCCATTGATATACAAGAAATTAATGTTTTTATTGCCAAATTAAGTACACGGATTAACATATTCATTATTTATTTTAATTTGCATGTTCCGGTTATTGAAGTAAATATAATACACATGCACGATCTATTCTTTAATATGCACTACTTCATTTACACGTTTTAAAATACTAGCGCTACTTAGTGCACGTTCAAATGACGCTAGTGCACATTCAAATGAAACAACACACACGTTTATGTTTTAATAGCGCTAGTAGCTGGTGCACGTTCAAGCGAGAGAGAAATATGCATCTTCTTGAATACTACATATTTACAGATAAGAACACATGTCAAGTCGGAAATTTATACTTCATGTTCATGAAGGTGGATATGATGATGGTGCCATTTTGATAATGTTTAACCACTTCCTTACTTTGTGATTAGAGGGGTCCCATTTTTTTATATGTGGTCATATAGTCTTTAGTCTTCATTACGGTGGAAACTCAAACTGTAGCATGACCCGATCTGCTCGATGCCACTTCACTATGTCGAAACATATAAGTGGAGCCTCTGTCATATATATGTGGGACCCCGATTCGCATATCTCATGAAGAAGTTCCAATACATCCGGTGTATAAGGAATCCATATGAGTTTCCACCATCTATTAAGTATAAAGCTATATAAAATATCAGACTTAAGTTATCAAAATACCCCATAATTGCCTCTATGTTTGTAAATGGGTGGGATGACCTATATAAAGATAATAAAATGCCCAACTTAGGTTGGAGGTACCTGTGTTCGACCATATCAGTATCAGAGGTGACCACTTGCCTAGTTCTTCAGGAGACTAGAATGTGCTCTTGCAACCCAGGCCCGTAGGTAACGATAGTACTGATCTATTCTTGTTGGTAGAAGGAATAGATCAGTACTATCCGTTAACTTCTTTCACTACTCTTGTACAAGACCAATTGGGACCTTAGTAAACGTAAACGTGTGGGAGCTGAGAAAGACGGAAGACGATCTATGGACGTCGATATGGAACCGTTCGGTAAGTTTCAGGTGTCTATGTTACTAACATAATTTTGATAACTTCTGTATCCCAGGTTGATGTTAAGGGTTCAGTCTCATTGAAGACGACAATTGTGATCATAAGGCTTTGAAACAAGATTCTGGCTCAACCTAAATGTTTAGATGTCATTCAGTCCTTGCGACCTAAATTCAAGGTATGCAAGTTAATAATGTAGGTCGTGGCTTGTCAATGGATCGGAGACTAAACCTACATCTTACCGATAGAAACCTGTAAAAAAATCTCAGGTTGGAAAGCATGACACATTAATTTACGTATAAAAACAACACCTAGTGGAATATACGTAAAAGTTAGGATTTTTGAATCCTAATTAATGATAATTAAGGGTGATTAATTTAATTATAGATAGTAATTGACTCATAACTCGCGAATAGTGCGTAATGATGAGTATGAATTTCTTCGTTATGTTCCTAGCATAATTTTGGACTTATGAGGAGATCTTGTGAAATTCCGGTATGTAAAATACAAACTTGTTTGGTTATCTATTATACATCTCTTTAACCTTGAGAAGGTTTGAATATGCAAGGATGATGATGGAACCTATAATAGTGATGGCCTAAGTATATTACTTTTCGTCCTCCATACTCCAGACTCAATAAATTACGCCATTGGCATGTGGTTGAGACTACTAGGTCTTTTGTTAAACCTTGAAATCTTCATGCAGATTCCAAGGTTCATCTTTCATTTGAGAATGATGATGATGTGTTGAGTGGCTTGAGAGGTTTCGACTTAATCCTTTGTTGAAGAGCCGAGAGCCTTGTCGGGCCTTAGAAGGTTTTGTTGTCTAATTCTTCCTTGCTCTCTGATAGTCTATCCAACATTTGTATAAAATCAGTCTATTGTTTTTGTAAATATCATAATTAGAGGGGATCACCGTGAAATCATACGACCGGTGTATTAACTGACCGAGTTTGTTGAGGTATCACAAGATATAGGGGCTAGATACACTACTATCATTGCACAAAGATAATCCTAAAAGCGTGCTATTCATACCGTATTATTTGGAGGGCATTCTTATCTAGACAGGTTGGGGAGAAGGGATGCACTAGGCCCCTCTTTAGTGTTTGACCACAATGATAGGATTGACAACAAGATGTAAGCACATGATGAAGTAGTCTACCTGGTACTGTAAATGTATCCTTCCAAAAGAGCTGACTTAAGGGTATGATTAGAACACATGCTCAATAGGCAACAGTCAGTACCCTCAGCTGATCCAAGAGTCTTATAATATTTAATGCACATCGTACCTGAAGAAGTAGCCAGAGAATATTTGAACACGTGACAGTTTAATTTTAAAGAGTATACAAATAACACAAAAAATTGTGGGAGTTCCATTTGATTGGAGACAATGAAGGCAAAGAGATGCAAAAAGATTTTCTAGTGGTTGAAGATATTGGGATAATCTATTATACATACTAAAAGAGAGTTCAATTGCTTATTTTTAAAAACGCGTATATTTCATTAAACTTCTCATTAATACGGTATGAATAGCACGCTTTTAGGATTATCTTTGTGCAATGATAGTAGTGTATCTGGCCCCTATATCTTGTCATACCTCAACAGACTCGGTTAGTTAATACACCGGTCGGATGATTTCATTTGACACACTCTCTTTTAGTATGTATAATTGATTATCCCAAGAGAGAAGGAGTAGGAATTGCTTTATTGGGGAAAATGTTTTGTTTGAGATCTCGACAATACACCTTACTTAGCTTGCGTCGGCATGGGAAAGTAGCAATTTTGGTTAAATAATTTTCTAATTAGAGTAGGTCCGTAGGGTCTGAACACTTGAGGTAATCATCAAAGATTGGGTCAAGAAATCCTACATGCCTCTACTGTATTATTTCACACAACTTTTATACCAATCAGTAGATAGTCACAGTTCATGAAAACTTTTGTAAATAGGGGTGGGATGACCTAAATAAAGATAATAAAAAAAATATTGAGATATATTGTTGACTAAAAATTATAACCAATTAGGAGCATTACCATAACCCCCTTGAGTTGTTTTTTAATCATTCCTAGTTTTCTATTTAATTTGATCCCATCACTTAAGCTATGAACATATCCCACTCTCAGAAGCCTAATTATAGATTCTACAAATTGTGTTTGTCTTTGTTGATAACTCTGCTCATCCCGCATACATATTTTCGTTTTGGAAGGTTTACAACCACCTAAAAGCTTTTCGTCTCTGCCGAAGAGCTTAAGCTACTTTGGGGTATGCTTTGTCAAGGCAAGCATCACATAGTGTCAACTTAAACACTCAAAACCCCAATCCTTTAAGCAATATCTTAGATTTAGCTGTACAATTTGTAGGTTTTACGTTAACCAAGAAGAATTCTAGGATTTTTATAGGCATTATTAGTCCGGCTCGTGAGGTATCCATAAAGTCAACTTTTAATCGTGCTTTTTGAAAAGCCTTGGAGTTTCAACGCGATTATGGTAAGATCAAGATCACTACGTTGATAATAGAAACTACCATGACATTTTGTTTTACCCAAACACATGTTGGATTTAAGATATATTTAACACTCGTAATCTTTGAGTTTGACGTTACCAATTTTTACTTCTTCATGTACATTGTACCCCCTAGAACATGTCATTATCAACTAGGTACACAACTTTTTTTTATTTGTGTTACTAAAGATACATACTTAGTTGATCAATTTGATTTTCAGTAAATTGATTTACAAAAGATGTTCCTCATAAAGTGTAATTAAACAAAGGGTTTCAGGTTGTACAGGCCTGCACATTTCAAACTCAACACCTAATTCAAAATTTCATGATCGACTCCAAATTTTAATATGATATAGTAGAATGTTAGTTTTATAACATATCTAAAATTCAGCAAGATCGGACCATGGAAATAAACAATATTGAGTTAATTGATGAACATATATGCCCTTTAAAACCATACTTTGTGAACATCCTTGTTGTCATCATCATAAACCTTATTTCCCGTACACTCTATCCCAAATTGTAGTTTCATCATGATGGATAGATATCATCACTACTTGCATGATAATTGTCTAGATTCGTTTCATAGCTTCATCAGTTATGCATTTGATGTGGCCTGTGGTTAGATCGAACTTTCTGTACCTTAACCATCCTCAAATAAGGTAGAGCGGAAGGCATGTTCCAACATCAGTTCAGATCTATCCCAAATTATAGCTTATGAAATGTTTTGGCGAAAACTTGATATAAGTACATTTGATATTAAAAATTAAATATGGAGAAAAGTAATAGAATCACATAGGCAAATCAGCCCGATAAGACCCAAAAATAGCGGGTATTATGGTCACAACCCGATACAAAGAATTCGTGCTGATTCACGGAACGAATGCAAAGAGAAACATAAAATTATGGTCACATCCCCACATACGTTGGTGAAAGATAAGAGTTTGACTTGGATAGAAGTAGTTCTTAATCGAACACTTGAAATATGAACTGCTTCACGGTCAATATAGCATGGGAAAACATAAAATTTGATTCTAGTCGATGTCGTCTGTGATTTATCAACAATACAATGTTCAATTCACTCACCTTTTAGTTGACACTTGAGGTAGTAAGATTCAACATGCCTACTACATAACGGGATTGGTATGAAGAGTGTTGGATTGGGTAAAAAAGAAAAATGGGGACTTGGGTAACTTTCATATATCCATCGGTATTTTGGATAAATAATTATCCCAATAACAATTGGATACGCTAATCTGTCTCGGCCATTCCTGTTGAGATATTATTTCTGGAGAATGACCCGGGACCACAGACTCACTAATCTGGTGGTGTTCAAAACACAACTCTCATATGTTTACTTCCCCACGTCCGGGAGCTATTATTTTTACCTTTAAATTGATGATACATGGGTAAATAAAAACATAAAGGGACATAGGATACTATTGGGCGCGTGTTGCTACTTATATCGTTGTCTCCATATGTGTGGGCTCAACCTATTAAACTGCACTCACAAGATCACAATCAACCACGTCATTAGTATGATGGAGCATAAGACGCTTGATGAATATTTCAACCACCTTAGCGACACTGGTCTAACTTGGATTCGGGACATGTTACCCAGTGGAAGGGCCAGTTGAAAATGAAGCACCTTATACTCCATTTCGATCCAAAATGTGTCATAATCCCTTACGTGTAACTTCACACTACTACAAAATAGCATGTAGAAAACAAGTCGTGATTGAATCTAACATAACTTAGAGTTCTTTTGTTCTACTCTCTACCTGCCACTAGTTATGAGATGGCTATCTAAGACTATGAATTCTTCTTTTTTTCTTTCACAGTGACTTACAATTAACTGTTTTTTTGGGACACTGTGGTGAAAAATATATATAGTCAAGGTAAATAGACTCTTCAAGCTGTTGTTAACCACTTGCAGTTACCATCTCTTTAACCTTGAGTGAAAGCATGTCATTACCTAATGTGTAGATGTGTAAGAAATTACTTCTCGCCATACCATATCACAACGATATGAATAATAATATTATTAAATTGGACGTATTTCATATCGTTTTTAATTGTTTGTTATTTTAATTTTTTTTATATAACTTGTGGAGAACTGCGAACCACCTCCAGCAGAAGCCAAATGATGATTTTGCTGCTTTAGAACAGGTATTTTTTGTAGAGAAAATAAAGCAACATTACTTGTGGGGATGAAAAATAATGCAAGTGAAATGGTTACTTGGGTGAGGCACTTTTGTTGCACCAATTTATATCAATCTTTTTACGTTAAATTATCTATAGTTTCTAACCATTAATTTGAAGAAAATCAATGGTCAGACAAAGAGCTATTATATATTCATAGACTTTGTTAGATTCACCCCTTTATTTATATCTCGAGCCCAAGGGTGGCAATCTCTTCACCAACAGATATAATTGTAGTTTAGGTGGATTGACATGTATGTTTGAACTCTTAAAACATGTAAAATACACCGAATAATGATCCTTTTGCATTTTGGTGCTTGGGTTTTGTATGTTGATGAGTTGTTTCCCTCAAGTTTGGGTCGTATCGACTTATATTATGTATTTGCATAAACCGCATCAGCTTAAGATGAAATCCTTAAGTTGATGCGGTTTTTTCTTTGTGATGACCAACATATCAAAAACAACAACCCAAAAACCAAGCCAAGCAAGGCGAAAAGAATACCAAAGAGAAACAAAAGGACCACTTGCGTATAGGTTGGCGTAGATCCAGTAGGCTGAGAGAGATTATCCCAATATCCCCCTTGATGAATTTTAGTTCAAATGAGTTTATGCTATGTATCAAGTTTTCATACCATCCACCAGAGAATGTGATCTCAAATTCAAACGCAGGAGTTAGTAAGCCATATACACATATTGCGGACGTACACATACCTTTGTTTTCATTATACTTAGCCAATCTACGGGATGATTAGGTATGTACTGAGGTCATAGGTTTTACTTACTTACGTTATTCATGATACAACTTAGGATCTCATATGAGAGGGAAATATTAATAAATAAGAGTGGTCATGTATATGACTATTTAATCAGACGAGCTTCACTGCATGTTTTGGTATGACAGAATGGCACTGCTAATTGAAAACAACACCTAGTGGAATATGGTTGTGCATACACTGGATTCCACTCTCTTTGATATTCCAACGACCGAGGGAGCTTTGACTCTTTAGCCGCCATCTACGTGGCTTTCCGGGCTCTTCAATATATATAAAATCGCAATATTTATTTCATTTTGGTGAAAGAAAAGGATGCAATGAGTCTCTTTGGTATTCCAAAGACCGAGGGAGCTTTGACTCTTTAGCCGCCATCTACGTGGCTTTCCGGGCTCTTCAATATAAATAAAATCGCAATATTTATTTTATTTTGGTGAAAGAAAAGGATGCAATGAGGGTTATTCAATTAAGGGGATATCCTCCCAATACCAATTTTTCCATACATGGATCCATGAGGATTCGAACTCGAATCTCCGGACTAACACTTAAGAAGTGTAGCACCACAACCACTAGACCAACTGAGTATTGGTAATTGCTTCACTTTTCTCCATGGTCTAAGCTATATCTAGTCGTATATTCCGGACATGTCTATCTTCTTCCTATGTGATACTAGTATTTTTAGTGTCCCACATGCAATTAAATATTCAATTGAATTGAATATTTAACAAGAAAATGGAGACGGAGAAGAATACCTCGGTTAAACCGACGGATAAAAACCGTCGGTAGAAACTGTGGTAAACCGTCGGTTTAACAGATGGTGTTAGTAAAAAAAATTAAAAAAAAAAGGTTGAAACCGTCAGTTTAGGTTTGGCCGAGAGCCAAACCTAAACCTAAACCGTAAACCTCCAGTTCGACCAAACAAGCGAAACTAAACCGTCGGTTTGGTCAAACCGGCGGTTTACGCTGGTTCGACAGTTTGGTTTGAACCGGACCCAACTCTACGGGTATCACACCGCTTTTAATATAAAAAAGCTGCTATGGAAGTTTGGAACGGAGCTTTGATGTTGACGTACCACTTAGCAAGACACGTTTCATCCACGTCACACAATATTGTTTGTCCTTGTCCGATTTTGATCTTTGAAGTAAATCCTTGATGTCATCATCATCCGTATTTCTTCCAAGTAGGCCCCACATTCAACCTTGTAAATTGTCTACATGTAAATCCCGCAAAGGCGTTTCTTACGTCCAAGTTTACTAACAGCCTGCACGAGATTTAACGTTAGAGAATAACACACTAGTAAAACTAAGCACATATCATGTTTTCAGAGCCCATTTTTATTATCTTTATAGGTGTTATATTCGATATAGATGGTAGAAATATAAGAAAGAAATTTGTGATTCATTTGTAGAATCTGAATCACTCTATGAAGCTACAAATGGAGAACCACAAGCTTGGATAGGTTTTACACTACGTTCAATTTGACCCTCGGACTCGGAAATCACTACCCTCGAGTCTTCAAAAAATTCAAATATATTGAGCCTAAAAGAGTACAATTTCCAAATTTGGAAATATATACATATGCACAAGTGAAATCTTGTTCCAATCATAACAAAATAATGACATTCGCTATAATCTATTCCTTAAAGACATTATCATATGGCCATCAATCACCATCTTCAAAGGAAGATTTTTTTCAATTTTTTTTACAAGAAATTAATCTTGAAAGCTTGTCTCATTCGGAATCATAGATACAAGTGGTTGACACAGTTGATTTCTCTAAATAATTCAGCACCTTGATGAAATCAGCTCTTGTAAAATGGAGAAGATGAAGAACAAAAGCAATCTCCAAGTAACCTACAATGATGTGGGTCATAATGTACTTCCCCAAACACTTTGCATGGAGTTACATGTATTCTTATGATTGGAAACAGTTTTTCCTCATACAAATTTGAACCAAAATGCACACAAAATCAACCTAAAAAGAAATATTGTCAACATAGTTGGAGTGAGCATCGAGCTCAACCTAAGTGTCTCAAGTATACAATGAAAGTGTCATAGAGTTTTTAACGAGGGAATGGTGGCGAGGGACAAGGAAAGCTTCATCAAAGCCCAACATATTGAGTATGTACAAGCAAGCATGCTTGATTGATTCATAGGTATATTTATATTCCGGTTACTAACGAAATATTTGGATATAGACCAATGTATAATGTAAACCTAAAAGTGGTACTACTAATTCAAAGAAGGTTACAATGAAATAGCCACATAGCCGTTGTTTCAAAGGAATGTGATTGAGCGCAAGTGATTCAGGTGTGGAATCATCTTCTCATTGTTGAACAACGGCTTAATTGATGTTTGGGGGTTATATGAGAGTGTAAAAGTAGTTCAAAGTTGTTTCCCTCAAGTTGAGAAATAGGGTCTTCGTTAATGTAATTAGGTTACTAGCTATTACGCATGCTTACTGATGCATCAAAGGAACCCTAGCTAATCGCTCTTCAAGTGGCAACACTCCACTTTAGAGTTTTTCCCTTCAATAGAGCATATGGTACACCTCATATCTTGATCATAATCTTGCCTCTCGAATAGCGATACTTCTTTCGAGCCCTTTGATAAAATACTCCAAGTTAATTTGCTAACAATGATCTTTTATCTCCTGAATTATAAATATAAGTCTAATATATAAGTACATGACCACTATCCTGGAATACCCTTACAAGGAAGCTAAGAGGCCTTGGAACATCATGAACCAGTCGAAGAACTCATCGGGATATCCATACCTTTATTAAAATTGACACTCCAGTAAAGATAACAACGGCATCTCTGGGAACTAATGCGGAAACAGTCTAGTGAGTCACACATAAACGCACGAACGGAGGTTTCCATTCTAAAATCAATTGGTTATAAAAGGAGTGGTCATGTACTTATATACTAGGCTTATATTGTTTTGTGTTATTGATGTATGACACATTTTCTTTACATCTAAACACTTTCTCATCGATGTTTGTAGTCATCTCTAACGTATGCACCATCATAGAATAAGATCGTTTGGACTAGACTAGTTCAAAATTGGATTATGCATCCTATATGGAGTGAAATCGTTTTGATCATGAGATATTAGGATCCACCCCCGAAATATTAGGTCTCCATTGATGAAGGATCATCTGAGCTAACTCCATCTTCACCACCTCAAGGGACTCTAACAAGAGCGCAAGCTAAACGTCAATTGAGATGGATGCTCTTTTCCTAAACATGGTCCATGAAGCTCAACCAAGTCCACCTTCATCAAGTCTAAGGACCATCTTGTGGATCAGCCACGAACACATCCCAACCAAGATGATTAATGGAGCTTAAATTGTATTTCTAGTTGCTGGGCAGGCTTTGGAAAGCATTTCAAAGGACAGCCGGATGCCTTGAAATCAGATACAAGGGGTTTCACCTATGTGCATGTGCATGGCTGGATGATCATTTAAGTATGTGGACGTGGGAGACTGAATAGGATAGTTTAATTAGACCCAATTGTGTTATATGTTTGCTGGGCATTATTAACTCTCTCTCAATGTAATTATTGTAATTAGTCTTTTTTTTCTGTTTTAGAAGAAAAGGCCTAGAATATATATAAAGCCTTTTCTCTCTTTTTTTGTAGTAAGACAAGTTTTATACAAGTTTTGCTGAGAGCATTTCAGAATTGAATCCAAGAAAATTCAATCATTCTTGTCTCGTGAGTTTGTGTGTGATCTAGCTTTCTCGTTCTTGTGTATGTCAATCTCCTTCAGGATTGGTGTTGCAAGTCGAACAAGGCACCCTCTTCGTGCTCTCGATTCTCAGATCGATTGTGTGGAGTTGTAAGAAGCGGGGTCGAATCGTCACTGGTTTGGTTCTTGGATCTCGAATCCAAGGGTTCTATCATTGTTCCTTTCGGTTCTTCTTGTCCCTTTTTGTTTTCTCGTTTTCATTGCTGTCCATGTTTGTTAATTTTGTGTTCTTCATTCTTCAGAACAGGTTGTTCGTCTAGATCCGTTCTTCGCGGCTAATCCCCGCATCATCCGTGGACTAAACTTGATCACATTCAATATTTTTACGCTTATCTAGCTTTTACATATTATATCCGTCATTGATTTTCCATTATTGAGATTCTCATTCATATCTCCCTAAAATCTAACAGGTTTTAGGGTTCAGGTTTAGGGTTCAAGGGTTTCAAGTTTCAGGGTTTCTGGGTTTTCGGGTATTTGAATGGATCGAGTCTGAAGAACTTCTCCCTTCTTGTTCTTGTTCATGTAAAGTAGCTTCTGGCCTGCCCGATTAAGAAACCGAAGTGAATGCTAAGACTCTTGGATTCTTGGTTACTTGCATAAAAAAAGTAAGTAGAAACTGTTTTGTATTCCACAAGATGTGAGGACACACTCTCGCAAGGTATGACATTAAACACCCGGTGGAGTGATGAGACGTCATGACCACATCACATGAATATTTCTAATAAGTTGAAGGAGGTGGTCAATTATAGTAAGGCTCTTCCTAGCTTTTGAGATTTAAAGCGATTAGTTGTAACTTGATTATACAACCTTAGCTACACTAGTCCCATATGTAATATGTCATACAGATGATAGATTACATTTCATCTACAATCAACTCACAATTACTACTCTGCTCTGTTTGATGAGGAATGACAACAACGGTCTTCAATTAACAAGTTAAATTGTTGCAGCTATTTTTCAACTTTGTCATCTTAGGCTAGCTGGTATATGGACAAGCATCCCAATCAAAAGCTTATGATTTCTACATTCTTCCCCACTACAATCTTGCTTCTATGACTTAGACAAAAAAAACTTAATTTAGATTTTTATAACATATTAAATGTTATTAACAAAATTCACATCACATAATTATTTCTTGATAACATGTAATCGTAGTAATTGTGAGTTTATTGTAGTTCTAATCAATTATAACATTGTAGAAATCATAAACCTTATTTGAAGAGTAACCTCATTAGTGAGGGAGAGAGAAAAAAATAGGAGGCTCAAAACAAAATGGTGAAGAGATTGCATGAAGTGGTGGTCTCTTCTCCCCTCATGTACCTCACCTTTTCTCTCCCTCTCCATCTAATCACAACTTACTGTCCAGCCAGACTAAAAGATTCATAATGTTCTTCCCTAAAGTAATCTTGGCCTTTGGTTATTATGTTAAATATTTTCACGTTACTTTTATATAAGTAACCGTACCCCTAAAGTTTTATTTTTATGGTATCAAAATGATCTATTTAGTTAAATTTTTTGAGGGTTTTTGTTATTCCACACGTTCGATAAAATGTTGTAGGTTAACGTTAATTAGATAATAGAAATTTAAGCTTTTTTTGGGACAAACACTTGTCTCCACTTTGCGTTCCTTTGATGATCCTTTGATGTTCACTCTCGGCTATGTGGCTCTTATTTAAACACTTAAACTTTGTTCCAGAATTGGACATGAATCTACTTTAAACACTTATAACAACGAACAAGTCTGGTCTAGTACACACCATAAGGGGGGGGGAACCTGTGAACATCAAAGAATCATCAAAGGAACACAAAGTGGAGACAAGTGTTTATCCCTATGCAATGGTGAATGATTTCACCATCGCATATATCACTTGTCAAAAGATTATAACAATTTCCACACAAAAATAGAATATCTCATACCTTTGTTAAGGAGAAATTTGGTAGGCATGGGAAGTTAGCACCGAGATATTGTGCTTCCAAGTGCTAAAGATACCATCAAGTGAGCCCTCAATCTAAACCTATTAAAAGGTGCATGATAACATCAATAACCAATAGGGAATCATAATATCCCTATATCGGATAGCAATTGAATGAGGCGAAAGACTGGAGTCTTACATCAGATTGTATACTTAAGGTGAGAATAATCATAATAAAGCAATATATTAATATTTAACGTAACCTGAAACATATATAGATTTTTCTTTGTTTTATAAAATTTGACTTGATCTATGATTTTAAGGTGTAGGTGTTGATTATCCGCGACATCAAGGATAAACTAAGTGAGCAGTTATTAGTTAGAGTTATAAGAAGTCATGCAATGGATAAATTGAAAATAAACTTGTGAGACGGATATCATAACCGTTTATTTTTTACTCGTGCGACAACCTTAACACAAAGGTCTCAATAACCGATTCAACAACCTGGTGTGAAATTGTAACGGCCCTATGGCACAAATTCGCTCCCAACACTATCCAGTATCTCAAAAGGACCGACATATTGGGGACTCAGCTTCCCCTTTATACCAAAACGTCTGACGCCTCGCGTCGGAGATACCCTCAGCCAGACATGAGCTCCTACTCTGAACTCTAGAGGTCGACGCCTCCTATCTGCATATGACTTATGACGACTTTGTGCAGCCAACATCCTCTCTCTAATCAGCGCTACTCGAACCATATCATCCTGAATCTGCTTTAGCGTTATCCCACTAATATTGCTAGGCTCATCCCAGTATAAAGGTGTACGACATCTATACCCATATAGTGCCTCATAAGGAGCCATCCCAAAAGATGCATGTCACCTGTTGTTGTATGAGAACTCGACTAATGGGAGGTAATCAGACCATCCCGTCCCAAATCCAACACACAAGCTCGCAGCGTATCCTCCAGGGTCTAGATGGTCCTCTCAGATTGACCATCTGTCTGGGGGTGAAACGCAGTCGTGAAGTGTAGACTCGTCCTCAAAGCAGTGATTATGGGAGTCTATTACACTTAAACTACACGGATCCAAAATGAAAGTTACCCAAGTCCCTATTTTTCTTTTTTACCCGTTAATTAAATTTTGTGCGATAATATTAGTTATGGATCAGTTGTCCTCAATCCACCTCATACGATTAATTAAGATAAAGAGCTATTATATATTCATAAGCTTTAACTTCTTGTCTTATCGTTTGTTCACTTTACATATTTAAGCATTTCTAGCTGAATTGAAGATCCAATCAAAATAATTCTGATAACTCTTATTCCCATGCTGAAAATGCACTAACACCACCTTCTTCTACTTTTATTCCATTGTTATGGTCATAACCTGATACTGCTAGCATCATCTCTCAAAGGACATGTTAATATGTAACTTACAATACATTCCTCAAAAACTAAAAATGGGTTTGAGAACGCTGTGCAGGAATAAGAAACTGGGTATGAGATGATGAACAACTATTTCTATCTTCTTTATTCCGAGATACCACAACCTTGAAGTCTAAGATTGCCCTGAATTAAGGTCATACACAAGATATTTGGAAGTTTTGTACTATTTAGCTTTTTTATGGATCTTAATTTGATTTAGCATATATCTAGCATAGAAATATAAGTTTTGCATTTCGGCTATTTAATAATTGACTATTTATAGGAGGATGCCTTAACATATCTTAGAGGTGGATTTTCTAGTAAAGCCTCAACAAGCTGTTTGATTCAACACCCACTTGCAGTGACCATACCGGAAATGCAAGGATTAAGTAGTGCGGAAAACTTCTTTCTCTATTCGTTAGAAAGATTCAGCTCTTGAGGTTTGGAGGCGGCCACTAGTGGAGGATTCCGGTGTAGTGGAATTTTGCTCTACTTTGTGAGTGAATTTGCAAAGAATCAAATTATGTCAAGTTATTACATTAGGTTTCAGGTACCCACTTGTGTTAGAAAAGTACTTCCTCTAATTAGATTAAGGACTACCACGTTTATCTCCTCATAACGTAAAAAAAAAGAATCCGGTAGCTTGTTTGCTCTTGAGTTGGATGACGCCTTGGAACGAGAAAGGCTTGTAAATGAGCGATTGCTTGAGGAAAGAGCAAGAGCACAGGAAGACTTTGATGCACTTAGATCAAGAATGGATGAGATACATGTCAATATGAGGTTTGGAAAATGTTAAAACATTGGTCTTCAAACAGGCCAAGTTTTCCCATTGGAGATCCACAAAACGGGGTCACCATTTTACTTACAACCTAACACCAAATCTAAACAAATTTTATCGTTGGCTTTAAAAACGAGTTTTACCTTGGGTTTATGATGTTATATACAATTTGCCCGGCCTTGTTACTTCAAGTAAAAACTGGGAAAGACACTCTGTAACACTTGCTGGTATACCTTTGAACTCATGAGCAACTTGTGGGCAAAGAGGATATGGGACTTTCCAACATAAAGGCACAAACACACATAAGGTAAAGTAAATAGCTCTTTTATAGCTAAACTTTCTAACTGTCACGTGGTTTGCCACCATGATGTAGACGACTGGTACCAGTCGTCTTCATGCCAGAAAACGCATACCCCGTACCGACCCTTCGTTGGGTGCGTGAGAAGTCATTGTCTATATATTCCGTCTCACAAAGGAATAAAGGAAAGAGTTTGAAGTGTTCGGATCGCGGGGAACTCGAGTGAGGGTAATTCAGGGCAATCTTTGATGATAATAAGTCAAAACATACATGTTAGCATGAAATATTGTGATATTTTAGGCACGTTTTCTAAGTGTATTTCATCCATATTGGTAGTCATTGATAAAGCATTGAAGTGTTTGTAAGTTAGTTTATCTATTTTGTCGATATAGAGGTCTACATAAGCTTTGTGTTAATTGTAGGCAATTTAGAGCTAATTCCGAACGGATTGAGAGAGAATGGAGTTTGATTGAGCATGTCCAAGGATTGAGGACATATCTAGGAGCTAAGGAAGGTGCTAACTTGAAGAATAGCACGAGGCTAAGGAAAATCACGATCTACCTCTAAATCATGCTCTAAAATACGGCCGTACTAGATTCCACGTTCAAGTCCACGGCCGTGGAACCTTGGCAAGAGAAGCGTGGTGCATTCCAGCAACTTACACGGCCGTGGAGGGTTGTGACAAACCGTGACCCAAATCCACACTCTAAATTACGGGCGTGGAACCCTTCCACGACCGTGATCTTGGCGATCTTTTACGCAACACTTTGAAGCCATGATCTTTTACGCAATGGGCCGGGCCAATATTTTATCTTACCCTATAAAAGGACGGAAGAAGAGAGATTCCGTCACCTTCTCTTAGACTTTGCCTATGCTTATTGCACGTGCCTAGGGTTTCAAGTTGGACGTGTAGAGATTGCTATTTCGCAAACGGAGAATTAAGAAGAGTTAAAGATTTGGAAGATTGTTCGTAAGGAGATTTCATCTTTATCCTTAGGTTTGATTAGAAGACGGATTGACATCCCGTTCTTCGCTCTTATCTAAGATTGTGATTGTTTGTGTTGTTTTGAGTCTACTTGCATCATTGTTCTTGATTTGTGGATTTGAGATTGGCTTGAGAGTTATTCAAGGTTTTCGGAAGTTTTCATCTTTCATTCTTTTAAATCTTGAATTTGATATCAATATGACTGTTGTTGGCTAAAACTCTTTAGCAATTCTAAGGTGAAGGGTTGATAGTTGTGGCTTAGATGATGATAGATCGGTCGTAAACAGATTGGACCTTGAGAGTTAGAGAGAATCGCCGACGAACCTAATCCACGGTTTGTTCTTGAGCTTCCACGGCCGTGGAACTCAAGAACTACCCGTAATTTTGTGTTAGTTTACGAACTTGCTTTTACTTTAATCCAAAGTTAAAGATTTGCTTTAACTTAGTCTTGGCTTGCCTTTTCTAGGTGGTAGTGAAGCCTCAACAACCTCTACCTCAATTCTGAGTGTCACAACCTTAATCGGTTTAGTTAGTCTTGATCCTTGGATTACAAGTTTGGGTATTTGACGTTAATTCTTACCTTTAGATTTTTCTATATTGAAGCCTCAACAACCTTTATAGAGAGTGTCTTTTAGGTGGGTCATATAAGGTTTTTGGAACTTCACCGTACGATTACCTTACATTCGTATACCTTTGCATACCTCAACTCTGTCCTTATATCTTTAGTATATCTTGAATCAATTGCCACTGCTGGATTCCTAGATCTTTAGGATTGTTGTTTTCCTAATAATTTGAAAAGCTTCATACATTTACTTGCTTGACGATCTATAACTGGATTTAACCCCCCAAATCCCTGTGTTCGATACTTTGGAATACTTGCTAATCTACGCCGATCTGTACACTGCGGGTTCGCTTGCTTTTATTCTAGTTTTATAAATTTAAAGCTTGATTGCACGCACGCTAAGTGGCGAACAAGTTTTTGGCGCCGTTGCCGGGGATTTGGTTTAGGCCGAATTCGGTTATCGGTTGTCAAGCTTGGGAGCTTCTCCCTTGTTATTTGATATCTTTTCAAGTGTATGCGCAGGTCTAGGAATAACGAAGACCTCTTACCTCTTGATCAAGAGCTTGAGAGGACTTTAAGGAGAAAGCGTAAGGAAAAGAAAATGGCTGAAGAAAGAGAACGTGATCTCCAATCGGAGTTAGCGGAAAAGGAAGCTCAACTCCAATGGAGTGAGAAGACTCGTAGAGAAGAAACGGATCGTCACCAAATGAAGGTTGATGATCTAACGGACATGATGTTCCAAATGAGGCTGAAAATAAACAACCTCAAGGAGAAAAAGAAAAGGAGGAGACCGGGAAGATCGGTTAGAGCCAACTCATCTAATGAGGATAGCGACTCCTCCATGCCACCGCTAGAGGAAATTGATCCCACGATCAATGTGAATCCATTCTATCCACGGCCAGCTGCAAATCGCCGTGTCCCACCTAGGAATGCGAGGATCGAACGCGTGGATGAGGAGCCAAGAACTCTTGGCCAAAGGATGGATCCAACGCAGCAACCACGCCGCTTAGGTGTGAACTTTGATGCTGACGATGCACAAGGGTTTAGCTTCAACCCTCAAGTTATTACCATTGTTCGCCAAAACCAATTTGGTGGAACAAGCGCTGAATCTCCACATCAACATCTACAAAACTTTGAGATTATGATGGAGACAATGAAGCCCAAGAACGCAACTACCAACAGCTACAAACTCAAGCCTTTCTTCTTCTCCTTGAAGGGGAAAGCATTGTCTTGGTATCAAGCTCTTCCAAGTGGAAAGCTTGAGACATGGGAGGATCTTTTCGCGGAGTTCCTCACTAAGTTCTTTCCGCCATCTAAAACGGCGGAGCTAAGAGGTAAGATTAATGCATTTTCTATGAGATCTAACGAAAGTTTGTTTTAATCTTGGGAAAGATTTCAGGATTTGCTATTGAATTGCCTTCATCATGGCATATCCAAGCTTGCACTATTGGAGATATATTATAAGGGGCTAGATGTGGAGACACAATTCAAGCTCCAATCCCTCTCATGTGGTACATTCATGGACATGAGGGAAGATGACGCTTGGGACTTCATTGAGAAGCAAGCGCGAGTCATAGAGAAGTATTCTCATCGGAAAGTGGAGGGGAATCGTGTGGAGCAAGGAGAAAATCTCACACATGAAGCTCAATCTCAAATCTTTTCTCTCAACAACGAGATTAAAGAGTTGAAAGAAGCCATCAAGACCAACTTTCCAAAGCAACGAGGAAAATATGTGGGTTATTTAGGCAACAACAATAACCACAACGGTGGTGAGAATACAAACCGCAACAACAACAACCGGAACAATTGGAACAACAACAACAACAACAACCGGAACAACAATTGGAACAACAATAGGGGTTCAAATAACAACAATTGGCGCTCCAATCAACAAAACTCCGGTAATTCTTATCCTTCCAATTCAAATTCACTAACTCCACCTTCCTCTTCTTCCACTCCTTTGAAAAGCCAAGGGCAAACATCTAATGGTGGAAGCATTTCGGGGAAGGAGAAGCCCGATCCCATGTTGGAAACGATTTTGGTGAAGCTTCAAGGGTTGGAGACTCGCATCATCAAGGTTGATGATCACATTACTAAGGTTGATAAAGCCCAAAAGGTTTTAGAAAACCAAATGTTCAGCCATGCGGAGGAAGTTCCTATGAATCAAGGGAAACTTCCAGGAAAAACGGAGGACAACCCAAAAGGAAGGGTGATGGCAATCACAACTAGGAGCGGGGTGACAACTACCGACCCGCAGCCCAAGTTTGTAGAAGTCCCCGTTGAGAAAGAGAAAGAAAAGGGGAAGGAGAAGGAAGATGTCTACGTTCCTCCTCCAGCTTACAAACCTCCCCTACCGTTCCCGCAGTCTAGAGCAAGAGCGCATCTAGACAAGCAATTCGGTAAGTTTATAGAACTCATGAGCAAATTGCATATTAACATACCTTTCATTGATGCTATTGTAGGTATGCCGGCTTATGGCAAGTCTTGAAAGAGATCCTCTCTAACAAAAGAAAGTTAGAGGATTTTGGAGAGGTTAAGATGAGTTCGGATTGTTCGGATCTCATCAAGACCATGAAAGAGAAAATGCCCCCAAAGCTAAAGGATCCGGGGTCATTTTGTATTCCCATAGGAGTAGGAGATGTCACATATGATGGATTATGTGACTTGGGAGCAAGTGTGAGCATCATCCCACTTGCATTATGTAGGAAGATCGGTTTAGGCGACCCTAAACCGGTGAAGATGACGTTGTACATGGCGGATCGATCCATAACTCGCCCCGTCGGTATCGTTGAAGACGTCCCGGTCAAGCTAGGTAAATTCTATGTTCCTATAGATTTTGTTGTGCTTGACATTCCTGCAGATAGTCCGGTCCCGATCATTCTCGGAAGACCGTTTCTTGCAACATCCGGCTGCATAGTCGATTGCAAGAATGCTAGACTCGCCTTTGACATAGGAGAAGAGAAGGTAGAGTTCGTTCTTTCCACTCTAGTGAAGGAACCAATCTTTGATGAGGATATATTCAATATCCAAGATGAAGAAGGGTTGTCTAGAGAGGAGGTAAGTGCTATTCTCTTCAAAGATCCTTTGCAAAAGGCTATTACTATGAGTCTAATGGATGTAGGGGAAGAAGAGGAGTGCAATGAGGCAATTGAAGCCTTAGAAGCACAAGAAGAAGTGTGTGAAGAGGAGTTTGAGAAACTCCACGACGAGGCAGAGAACATACGAATCCACGGCCATACACTATATTCCACGGCCGTGGATTTCACCAACAAAAGCGTGGCTCACTCCAGAGGGTTACACGTTCGTGGAGAGAATAGAGCAACCGTATTTCCTTTCCACGCCCAAAACCACGGCCTTGGAGGATGCAGAAAGGCCGTAATTTTGGTTGATTCCGAAGGTAATTGTGTCTCTTCCTCAACTTCTTTTGATTCTTCTCCCATACCTTCTACACCGTTAGACACTTCTAAAGAAGCATCGGATACTCCTCAAGAACCATTGGAAACTCCGATAGTCATGGAACTAAAGCCACTTCCTACTCATCTAAGGTACGCATTTCTTGGACCTAATTCTACCTTTCCGGTTATTGTTAGTTCCGATTTAAGCATAGATGAACATAGTAAGCTCATGGTTGTCCTTAGGAACATAGAAAAGCCTTAGGATATACTATAGAGGACTTAGTAGGAATAAAACCCTCCCTATGCATGCACAAGATATTAATGGAAGAGGACTTTAGGACTTCAAGACAACCTCAAAGGCGGTTGAATCCGACCATGAAGGAGGTTGTCAAGAAGGAAATTTTTAAATTGCTTGATGCAGGTATCATCTACCCTATCTCCGATAGCAAGTGGGCGAGTCCGGTTCAAGTGGTCCCGAAGAAGGGAGGAATGATGGTCATCACCAACAAGAATAACGAACTCATTCCTACCCGAACCATAACAGGATGGCGGATGTGCATCGACTACCGCAAGCTAAACAACGCGACAAGAAAGGATCACTTCCCACTACCCTTCATCGATCAAATGCTTGAAAGGTTATCACAACATTCGCACTTTTGTTATCTTGACGGTTATAATGGTTTCTTTCAGATTCCGATACACCCGGATGATCAAGAGAAGACCACGTTCACGTGCCCGTGGGGTACGTTTGCCTATAGAAGGATGCCGTTCGGGCTTTGCAACGCCCCAGCCACCTTTCAAAGGTATATGATGGCCATCTTCTCCGAATACATAGAGGAAATCATAGAGGTCTTTATGGATGACTTCTCCGTTTATGGTTCCTCTTTTGACAATTGTCTTTCTAACCTTGCTCTTGTGTTACAAAGGTGTGAAGACACTAACCTAGTTCTTAATTGGGAGAAGTGTCAATTCATGGTGAAGGAAGGCATTGTTTTAGGACACTTAATCTCTAGTAGAGGGATTGAGGTGGATAGAGATAAAATAGAGACTATAGAAAAGCTTCCTCCCCCAACTTCGGTGAAAGGGATAAGAAGTTTCCTAGGGCATGCTGGATTCTATAGGCGCTTCATAAAAGATTTCTCTAAAATATCAAAACCGCTAACTAATCTATTGATGAAGGATGCAGTTTTTGAGTTTTCGCAGGAATGTTTAGATGCGTTCAATATGATTCGGGAAGCTCTAATTTCAGCCCCTATTATCCAACCTCCGGATTGGAATCTTCCCTTTGAGGTTATGTGCGATGCAAGTGACGTAGCTATAGGAGCTGTTCTTGGACAAAGAAAGGAAGGGCGAACCCATGCCATATACTACGCTAGCAAGACGTTAGATGAAGCGCAGCTCAACTACGCCACTACGGAAAAAGAATTTTTAGCCATTGTTTATGCAATTGACAAATTTCGCTCTTATCTTGTAGGTGCAAAGGTGATTGTGTACACGGATCATGCTGTAATCCGGTATCTCCTTGCAAAGAAGGATGCGAAGCCAAGGCAAATTAGATGGACTCTTCTCCTACAAGAATTCGATCTAGAGATCCGCGACAAGAAGGGTTCGGAAAATTCTGTCGCGGATCATTTGAGTCGCCTAACACATCTAGAGGACGACCATCTACCTATAGATGACTCCTTCCCGGACGAGCATTTACACATTATAGAGGAGTGCATCGATGTGATCTCCAAAGGTAACGAACCATGGTTTGCTGATTTTGTTAACTATTTGGTTTCTCAGGAAATACCGCCCGGATTGTCCTACGCACAAAGAAAGTTCTTTAAGGATGTTCGGGAGTACTTTTAGAATGAACCTCTCCTCTTTAAGAGAGGTCCGGATGGCATTATTCGGCGATGTGTGCCGGAAGATGAGATGCAAAGTGTCATCCGCCATTGTCATTCACTACCATGTGGAGGACACGCTAGTTCGAACAAGACTAGCGCTAAGGTATTGCAATCTGGATTCTTTTGGCCTACACTATTTAAAGATGTGCAAACCTTTGTTTCCTGCTGGGATGTTTGTCAAAGAACAGGAAATATCTCTAGGAGGAACGAGATGCCTCTCAACAACATCCAAGAGGTGGAGATCTTTGACGTTTGGGGAGTAGACTTCATGGGACCATTCCCATCATCTTGTGGTAACCAATACATACTTTTAGCAGTTGATTATGTTTCAAGATGGGTTGAAGCGATTGCCTCTCTCACCAATGATGCCATGGTAGTGGCTAAGTTCTTTAACAAGACCATTTTCCCGCGATTTGGGACACCACGGACCATCATTAGTGATGGAGGCTCTCATTTCATTGCCCGGCGTTTTGAAGCTCTTCTAGCTAAGTATAGGGTGACTCACAAGATCGCCACCCCTTATCATCCACAAACTAGTGGACAAGTTGAGATCTCAAACCGGGAGATCAAAGGAATCCTAGAGAAGACGGTTTCAAGGACTAGGAAGGATTGGTCTTTGAAGCTAGATGACGCATTGTGGGCATACCGGACTGCGTACAAGACTCTCATCGGAACCACACCATACAACCTTGTGTATGGGAAGTCTTGTCACTTACCGGTAAAGTTGGAGCACAAGGCGTTTTGGGCAATCAAGTGGCTAAATTTCAGCATGAACGAAGCGGGAGAGAAGCGTCTCTTGGACCTAAATGAGCTTGAAGAACTCCGCTTGAACGCCTATGAAAACGCCAAGATTTACAAAGAAAGAGCTAAGCGTTGGCATGATAAGCATATCATTCCAAAGGACTTCAAAGAAGGAGATCAAGTTCTCCTCTTCAATTCAAGGCTTCGTCTCTTTCCAGGTAAGCTTAAATCTTGTTGGACCGGACCTTTTCTAATCAAACGTATTTTCCCCCATGGTGCAGTTGAAGTATGGGGTGAAGCGGGCGGAAGCTTTAAGATAAACGGTCAACGACTCAAGAAGTATACTCCGGAACTCCAAGCTGAAGAGTTCATGCCCACCGCACTCGAATAAGTGCGAATATGGTCTAGCTACGGACCTTAAACAAAGCGCTTCTTGGGAGGCAACCTAAGGTATTGCATTTACGTTTTTGCTTTTGGTTCATAGTTTAGCTTAGTTTAGACGTTTTTGCTTTGTTTTGCCTTCGATACCTTCCGGTATGTTCGTGTTTTTGGATGTAGGAACATTGGAAAAGGAAAGGGGAAGAGAAAGTTTGAAGAAAAGTGACGAAACTTGGACTTTGGAGCATTATAGAGAGTTCCACGGCCTAAACCACGGCCGTGACAGCTACAGTGACCGTAATTTCCAAAAGCCTGAGAAAAATCACCAAAACCACGGTTCCGTACATTTCTACGGCTGTGGAACCCCCGACTGACCGTGATTTTCAAAATTTTTACGGCCACTATATAAACCACTTTCCTTCACAAAACACATCTCACAAACCCAATTTCACACCCTAAACGCCGATTTGCTTCCCCTCACCTCAAATCTTCATTCGTTAATCGTTTTTAACGATTCTTTGGCCAAAACAGAATTAAATCCGATCACCAACAAGATCCAAGCAACAATTCGAGCGGCAAATCACCGAGGAAAGCAGAATTCGGATTTAAAAATCCGAAAACCTAGGTTTTTTCGCTCTTCTCTATCTTTGTCGATTCGGACTTGCATTTGCTAGAATTTGTAGGAATAACTGATTGGAATCGGAAGAGAATTAGTCTAGGACTGTTGTTGTGAAATTTGGTGAAATTCTGTTGAGGTTTGCGAAATTACGCCCAAAACCACGGTTCCTGGAGCTTCCATGGCCGTGGAATACTTAGAACAGACCGTGGTTTCTGCCAGAATATGGATTTTGTGAGGAGAGTGTCCGGTAGAAATAAGGACAAGAATAAGGACAAAGATAAGAGCAAGAAAAGGAAGGGCAACCCCTCTTCCTCTTCTAGAGCACCACCCCCTTCATCCCCTTCAACCCCTTCATCCCCTTCACCTCCATCATCACCATCATCACCTTCACCACCTCGCCCTAGGATCCCTACCATTCACGAGGATCATCTCGACGCCTTAGAGAGGATCCATAAGAGGACGGTCATAGGACCTAGATACCTACTGTTGGAGGAGTTAGAGCCTCTGCATGTCATAGGGGACATCACTTGGCTCTTGGATAGAGCCGGATTAGTCATCTTCTCCGCTATTCGGGAAGATGCATATGAGGAGATCACGAGGGAGTTTGTAGTCTTCTTTGAGCACAGCCATGTTGACAAGACAGTTTCTTTCCGGCTGATGGAAAGAAACTATGAGTTCTCCATCCGGGAGTTTGGAGCCTTCTTTGGGTTCTATGAGATCTTCAATGGTCGTTTCCCCAGTGACGTGTACGCCAAGGATTTCTGGGAAGAGATCGCGATGATCTACGCCAGCGAGGACCGCTGGCAGCCAGCTGATACCAAGGCTAAGTTAATGTATCACTTAGCCTTGAAGATTGCTCACAAGGTACTTTTTGAGTGTCTCTTCCCTAGGACGGAGACACCTCAGAAGATCAAGACAGATGAGCTCTTTCTTCTCTACTGTATGCTATACGGTAGACCTGCTGACTGCGCCACTCTCTTAGCTTTAACTGCTACCATGAACAAGCTAAAGAATAAGAGGGCTGACAACATTGGATATGGTGGGATAGTCACCCACCTTGCTAGGGCATTAGGGGTAGATTTCTCCGCTTGCACACGTATTGCTGTTGTACCCCTAGGACTTCAGGCCCTTATGACTAGAGGCCTCATCTTCCCCACCCATAGAGGTCCACCATACGCTGCTATGCCATGGGAGAGTAGGACCGGGAGAGGCATTGAGTGGCTTCCCGAGTATTCCATTATGGCTGGACGCCATAACTGGAAGGCGACGTTCGCTGCCATGCATGCGAACAGATTGGTAGCCCCTCCCTATGTTCCAACACCACCAGTTGTAGAGGAGGAGGAGATGAGAGATGATTATGAGGGAGGAGGAGGAGCTGAGCAGGACTTTGACACATTCCCGGATCAGCCGGACGCAGTTCCCGACATGCCTAGGCATTCCACCCCGCCCTGCTAGAGCATCTGGCTCTTCCTCTCGCCGCGCTAGTGTGAGCGAGAGGCCTACTTGGATGGCTGACCCTCCTGCTTGGTATAGGACGCAGCCGGATTGGATGAGAGCTCCTCCACCATGGTCTACACAGCCGCCACCCGCACCAGCACCTTCAGATGCACCGGCGTAGTACAGCCAGCCGCCTGGCTGGTATGAGCAGTTGCCAGAGTGGGCTACCGACCTTTCCAGCAGGGTTGGAGCTTTGGAGATCCGCGCTGATGCTAGGGATGCACGTATGGATGACCTTGACCACATGATGAGGGACGTTTACCGCCAGCAATTCGGGCGGTACTATGATCCCAGCTTCTCTCTGTTTCCGCCTCCACCGCAGTGATGACTTGTATGATCGACAGCTTTAGCCACTCCACCACCGTTTTGTGAGTTCTTTTTCTTTCTTTCTTTTCTTCTTTTTCTTTTCTTTGAACATTAGGGACAATGGTTGTTCCAAGTATGGGGTGGGGTGTGACTAATAGTTTGTAATAACTCTTACTCACTTTGTATGCTTCTATTGAGACTATCTTGCATGTTTCATTTTATTGCTACACGTTTCATTATTGCATTGCATGAAAAAGCTTTTGAAAAACCCATAAAAATTGAAGAATTTTTGAAAATTTTGTACTTCTAAGGATATAGATGATTTCTATGATAATCACCACTTGTGAATTGAGTTTTGATGACAATCGTATGCTTAAACGAATAGTGAATTGAAAAGAAATTGAATGAGTTGATGATCCTTCTTTTGCAAATTTCATAATGTGATGAATGTTACTTAAATCATGTTGAAAAACTAAAGTTGAAATCACATAATAAGTTCTTATGCTTCCTTTTGAGATGATTAAGGCAATTCGATTTTCTTTCTTTTTTTTTTTTGATCATTTAGCCCCTCATTGAAATAATGACCTCCTTTACCTATCCGGGAATTTGGAGGAGTTGAATGAAAAAGGCATGTTTGATGTGGGAGGGCCATGAAAGCAATACTTTGCATTCAAAGGAGAATAGAAAGAAATTATAGGTTTGGGGAAGTCAATCATGATAATGAGTAACTCGACACCATTCACATAGCCGGGTGTTTGTGTCTTGCCAAAGTCGGATTGAGCGATATTCCTAACGGATTATGGTATGTGCGCTAAGGGTTTGAGGCATCTCATAAAATTGAGAAACGCCAATCTCCTAGGCTTCGGTTTTTGTGCACCTCTATCCATAACTCCAAAAGTAAAGTCGAAAAATGAAAAGAAAGAGCGAAGCTCTAAGTTGAAAGTGCTGCGGAAACCGCAAGAGAAGAAGAAAAGAGTAGTTATCCACTTTCCCGGATTCATGCACCACATTCCCTTTCCACATTCTAGACCTTGTTTGAAAGTCCTTAAGATCAAAAGAATGTTATATGACTTGGTGATCTAAATGGAAGTTTCTTATGATTGATTTTGATAATGTTTGAAGGTTATGATGTTTACATGGAAGTTTGATTGATTCATGAGCTTTCTTTACTCTTTACTCTTTGATTATGTGTATGAAAGTCTTATAAACGAATGAAGCAAGATTTGAGAATGATCTATTGATTAGAAGGCACATTCATCCAAAAGAAGTTTTGCTTTGAGAAGGCACACATATTTCATCCTAACTTGAGTTTTAAAGTTTTGAAAGACCTTGCTTAGGGACAAGCAAGTGGCAAGTATGGGGTTATTTGTTAGCATGAAATATTGTGATATTTTAGGCACGTTTTCTAAGTGTATTTCATCCATATTGGTAGTCATTGATAAAGCATTGAAGTGTTTGTAAGTTAGTTTATCTATTTTGTCGATATAGAGGTCTACATAAGCTTTGTGTTGATTGTAGGCAATTTAGAGCTAATTCCGAACGGATTGAGAGAGAATGGAGTTTGATTGAGCATGTCCAAGGATTGAGGACATCTCTAGGAGCTAAGGAAGGTGCTAACTTGAAGAATAGCACGAGGCTAAGGAAAATCACGATCTACCTCTAAATCACGCTCTAAAATACGGCCGTACTAGATTCCACATTCAAGTCCACGGCCGTGGAACCTTGGCAAGAGAAGCGTGGTGCATTCCAGCAACTTACACGGCCGTGGAGGAAGAGATATTCCGTCACCTTCGCTTAGACTTTGCCTATGCTTATTGCACGTGCCTAGGGTTTCAAGTTGGACGTGTAGAGATTGCTATTTCGCAAACGGAGAATTGCGAAGAGTTGAAGATTTGGAAGATTGTTCGTAAGGAGATTTCATCTTTATCCTTAGGTTTGATTAGAAGACGGATTGACATCCCGTTCTTCGCTCTTATCTAAGATTGTGATTGTCTGTGTTGTTTTGAGTCTACTTGCATCATTGTTCTTGATTTGTGGATTTGAGATTGGCTTGAGAGTTATTCAAGGTTTTCGGAAGTTTTCATCTTTCATTCTTTTAAATCTTGAATTTGATATCAATATGACTATTGTTGGCTAAAACCCTTTAGCAATTCTAAGGTGAAGGGTTGATAGTTGTGGCTTAGATGATGATAGATCGGTCGTAAACAGATTGGACCCTGAGAGTTAGAGAGAATCGCCGACGAACCTAATCCACGGTCTGTTCTTGAGCTTCCACGGCCGTGGAACTCAAGAACTACCCGTAATTTTGTCTTAGTTTACGAACTTGCTTTTACTTTAATCCAAAGTTAAAGATTTGCTTTAACTTAGTCTTGGCTTGCCTTTTCTAGGTGGTAGTGAAGCCTCAACAACCTCTACCTCGATTCTGAGTGTCACAACCTTAATCGGTTTAGTTAGTCTTGATCCTTGGATTACAAGTTTGGGTATTTGACGTTAATTCTTACCTTTAGATTTTTTCTATATTGAAGCCTCAACAACCTTTATAGAAAGTGTCTTTTAGGTGGGTCATATAAGGTTTTTGGAACTTCACCATACGATTACCTTACATTCGTATACCTTTGCATACCTCAACTCTGTCCTTATATCTTTAGTATATCTTGAATCGATTGCCACTGTTGGATTCCTAGATCTTTAGGATTGTTGTTTTCCCAATAATTTGAAAAGCTTCATACATTTACTTGCTTGACGATCTATAATTGGATTTAACCCCCCAAATCCCTGTGTTCGATACTCTGAAATACTTGCTAATCTACGCCGATCCGTACACTGCGGGTTCGCTTGCTTTTATTCTAGTTTTATAAATTTAAAGCTTGATTGCACGCACGCTAAGTGGCGAACAATACACTAGATCTCTGAAGTTGTTCATGGTGGCAAACGCTTCTGCAAAGTGTGTTGGTCATCTCTTGTAAAATGGAGAAGATGGAGAACAAAAGCTTATCAACAACATTACTCAAGCAATATAGGCTTCAAAACATTGCATAATCATCCTTGACAAACTCCAACAATTTAGTTTGGGAATATCGTAAGAGAATGTACTTACCAAATTCTATGTATCTTTTTTTTTCTTATCAACAGACATATTAAAATTTGAGAGGTTTGATACCTAGTGTCAAACCTCTCAAATTATAAAGGAAATCATTAGCTGTTGAAAAAGTATATTCTCCACTAAATGGCACCTTTGAACACCTTAACACCTATTGGTATAGCGCCAAAGAAGGAAGCTGACTTCACACAAGCTGACTTGAATAGTGTGTCAAAGAACTACAAAGCTATGAATCTGCTCTACTGTGGATTAGATGCAAATGAATTCAAACGCATCTTGATAACACGATTTATGACTTAGGTTTAGGTACTCATTTAAATAGCTTTTCCGCTCATTCATGCATGGTTTAGCACTAGTTCACGACGTTTGCACTCAATTCACGTATTTTGTCGAGATAGACGTCTACACGGACTTTTGCATGCTTTGTAGGTATTTTGGGAGATTTAGGAGCTTAATCGATACATTTGAGGATCGTTCCTCAAGATGACACACCTTCGGACTCATTAGGATGCAAGCTAGGGGCTAAGGAGGACACTTGGGACCTTGTTGGTGCATGCCATGCACCAATTCATGGCTTGATGAACCATATAGTGCAGGAACACCAAAACCACGGTCACTGGAAGAACCACGCCCATGGAAATGGGCCGTGGTTTTTGCCAGACGGTTGTGACAGCTGTGCCACGATCTTCATGGCCGACTCTTGCAAATTTGTAGTATAAAAGGTGGTCCTACAAGGCTGAAAGGACATCCACTCTCACTCCCATTCTCTCCCACACTCTCAACAAGAAGATTCTCTCAATTAGAAGCTTGGATTGGAGCTACCATTGGAGGAGAAGAAAAGCTCCATTGGAGAAGAAGAGAAGAACACACCATTGTTAGTCCTTGATAGATTTTAGAGTGAAGATTATCGGAATCGTTTTCTAGGGTTGTAAGAATCGATTGAACCTTCTTTTGAAGGGTTGTGAGTCTTTCTAATCTCATATTCAGCTTGGTTTTACTAGTTACTTGTTCATCTCTTTCTCTTCTTTTTCTTGCAAATGGATGCCATGATTTTGTGCTTGTTGATTTCGATTGTGATGATGTATGTTGTAGGCTAAATAGATGCGATTTTAGGGTAAGGAAAGGATGGTTATGGCTTGGACTATGATAGAATAGACTTAAATGTATGCTTGGATGATTCGTTTGACTGAACCTAGTCACTGTTAGAAACCACGGTTTGTTCTAGACAAACCACGGTTGTGGACCTTGATGAACATTCCGTGTTTTTGATCAACTTGCTTGTAATGATAAATCCAAGTGTTAGGTTGTTAGATTGTTGAAATCCTAGTGTTTGTTGAGCTAAATCTATCCTAGGGTGACCTAGTGTTAGCAACTAAGTGTTAGAAGAGACCTACCCGGTGATTCTTACTCTTAGATACCGAAGATGACGAACCCTAGGTAGTAGTGAGCCTCACAAGCCGCTATTGGACTGAGTGTGCTAGGATAGGTGTTTAGGACTTGCCTTTTCGAGACTTACCCGGTAAGAAGAGGTTAGACCCCTAGATAACCATCCGGTTCGTGTAGAATTCCTATCCTTAGGCTCTTTGAGACTTACCCAGTGATGAGACCTTAGGAATGGACTAGTGGACCATGAGACCTACCCGGTGATTGATCCCAATCTAGAAACACTTACTCCCAACATACCATAGTTAATCCAAGGAATAATTAGATAGCTTGAGTCCTATGTCATAACCGGAATTTCCAACCCCTAGAATCCGCTCTTCTCTCTTTGATCTCATATTTCGTGTTTAGCTTGTTTGTTTGTGTTGATTTGTTAGCTTAGTTGATTGTTTATTTTGCATGATTTGTGATCTTTGATTGATCACCTAAAAACCAAACCAAAAATATCGAGATTTTCATTTCTTTATTTCTTTCTCTTTTCTTAGCCTAGATCTTCACTAAACTTAGTCACTAATCGATTCAATCTCACCTCAGTCTTTGTGTTCGACCTCGGAATACTATCCGTACTACAAAATGTCCCGTACACTGTGGGTTCGCTAGGAGTTAGGAGAAATATAACGAGTATAAATTTAAGGCTTTTTGCGTGACACGTTCTTAGCGTTTATGGGACAAACTCGTTGTCACATACGAAGGAACAACAAGTTTGTCATGAATATGCTGTAGGACAATCCTATCAAAATACCCCATACTTGTATCTTGTAAATAACTAATTGATTAGATCTACAACGAGTTTGTCCTAACTTTTACATATATTCCACTAGCTTGAGAGATAGTTGAATGTTTGATTTTAGCCGGATCTTTGTAAACTCAGAAAATCATTCTTAGATAAATCCTGTCATACCCAAAAAAAAAAAGTAAAATGGCATTATCAATGAAGATAACCCTAAATGTTTATGACATATCCTTGGATTGCATAAAAAAGGATCGGGAGTTTTCATGTCGTGTTGGTCTTCATAGATGATATCCTCAATTTTTTCGGACTCAATGGTGACGTAATTCAGTTGAGCCTCATCTAGCGTCTTGCTAGAATAATAGATGGCGTAGGTCCGGCAACCTTCTTCTGTCCAAGAATTGCACCTACCGCCACATTGCTTGCATCACACATAAGTTCAAAGGGAAAATTCCAATCAGGAGGTTGAATGATGAGAGCAGATATCAATGCTTCCTTTAACCTGTAAAAAACATCTAGACATTCCTGCGAAAACTAAAAAAACGCACGATAATCTCAACTTAATCTGTGTATATATTGCTGAAAATTACCTTCTTAATATTTGATTGCGGCTTTGATACCCAATCTAGCCAAATATGTGAACTTACACTTCCGATAATGATATTGTCAAATAAGGAGTTGAATTTTTTCAAACTAAAGACTACGAAGAAGAGAAACATACAAAATAAGACCTCCGGATAAACATTATTTAAGGTGTATGAGATAATAGATTATCTCAAGAATGACACGGTTTTTATCTGTTACTCGAGCTTGGTGTTTCTTCGAGGCTCAAGTTAGACTTTAAACTAATCCTCATAGAGTGCTTCATTCAAATCAATTAAGGCCATCCTTCTCTGTAATAAAAAGTAGATCTCCATGTCAAACACTTTCCTTCAATCTTCCAATAACCGGTTCTTATTGGGATATACTACTTCAAAAGCATAACATAGTCAATTATCATATTTCCAATACATAATCACCTGTATCCCACAGAGATAATACTAAGTGAACAAAACGGATAGAAACGGCAAGTTACTGGCTCAATCTATTATATGATTGCTTCTTTAGATCCGAGCTAGTGCGATAATATTAATTTAGTGATCCACCCCAAACATGGAGATCATTCTCCTTAGATCATCAACTATGTGCAAACAAGCAAGATCCTCGATATCAATGTACCGAGGAGCTATAACCTGACGGGAGCAAATACGGTCATACTTTTCTTGTAGGCTAGAGTGAATAATGGGTACTTGCGGAGGTGGAGGGGGTGGAGGGGAAGGCTGTCTAGCATTATTATAGAATTGAGAGTTTGATTTGCATAGTCATCAAAATATTATAATTCTGTCAAATGGTGACCCCATGGGATTAGTACTATTACATGCAATCCATGGTTTATATGGACCAATGTTGCGTTTACTGTTAGTAATTTGACATGGATATGACGATTGATGAATATTTCATCAATCGCCATATCCATGAAGTGGTGGTCTTCAGTAAGCGGAGCATCCTAGGCCAGTTGAAGAAAAGCCCTAAAGATAGAATAGATCATTTTAGTCCGGTTAATCGACCCTTTGATGTTGGTGCAGGAATAAGAAACTATCTCAAGCAATACATATAATCTATCTCTGAAGTTGAATGTATAGACGAAGTTGAAGGTAAATATACCTTCAACTTCGCGAAGGATATAGTCTTCTCCGATCTATAGCTTGTCAATAGATCGGATTACTGATTCGAGTCATCTTGATAACACAAAAGTAGTTGCTTGTGTGACTCAACATGTGAAATGACATATTCACATACCAGAATTCTCCGGTGTTAATGACTTCATTAAGTTTGTCCAACTAATGAGGTGCACTTTTAGATAGTTTTATTCTAACATCCGTAGTAGTAATTCAAATAGAGTCACTCTGCCCTTGCCGCCTTAGATTCGCCAGGAGCGACGCCGGAGAAGAGTCCCGATCACCCGGACCGCCCGCATCTCCGCCTGCCTTGCCTCAGCCGCCTTCAACAGTGGGTTCAGAAATCCTATATCTTAAATTCAAAATGGGACCCCTCTTTTTGGTTAATTACAATTATGGCCCATGTTTTGTATTTGCATTCTCTACCCATAATTTTTGGATGTAGCAATTATGTCCCTGCTTATATATAATTGTAGTTTTGACCCTATGTTTTGGAAATGTGCAAAATTGCCCTTATGAGTAAATTACTGATTTGGCCCAAAACTTATTTTGGAAAATTGCCGAGTTTTGAGAGTTTCATTGTTGCCGGAAAAGTTGATTCAGATTTTGATCCATGTCTATAAATTGTATGGATTTCCCCGGAAAATGTTTTTGCGAGTTTTATCCTTGTTTTAAAAGCGGGGTTTCCTTAGATTTTGAATGCGTTATATCTTCCTTTCAAATTTAGCATTTAATAAATTTGCTTAGCATTGGTTTCAGGTCCGGAAGCACCCGATTAAGGCCAACAAATTCATACTCAACATCCGTAGATCGTCTTACGCCTTTGACCTCGTGTGAGTACCTTCTTCCTCGATCTAGTTATGTGTAGTGGTAGAATCATGCTAGGTTGGATCTAGCATAACTTAGAATGAATGCCAAGTAGTGGCTTGAAACCTTAGTTGAGTATTTGAGGATGGTTTGAACGTTCTAATGATTGAGGTGTGTATGTTATCATGTGAGCGTTGTTGAGGTTATGAGTATGTGTTTGTTGAGATTGTGGAGTTAGGATGCAAGTATCCTAGCATGTGGTTATAGTTGAGATCTTGGAACCGGGTAAGAGAGTTTGCAATTAGACAAAATCTATTATAGGATCCATTGACAGGGAATGACACTCGTAGCAGATGAGACGATGCATACTCATGTTTGGTTGATGCAAACATGGCTCATAGCAATGGGCGGGTGACCACCCAATGTTATACTCACTGACTAGAACAATTCCCTTCAAGAGACTTTAGATTGGAATGTAACCACTTAACATTAAAGTTTACAATAGCTATTGCATCTTCAGTGCCTCGTTTGATGATATATAGCTTCAGTCATACTCTGTCGGACTTAATGACTTCATTCCAAGCAAATTACAACAACAACCATTTCTAATAAGAGGGCATGAATAGAAGGATGCAACACATGTAAAATTTGTCACATATTAAGTTTGATACCACAGAAGTCCGGTTATTATCTTAATTATATATATGATTCAAAGTTGTATATATGAACAATACTTCCCCGAGTCATTAGTAAGACGTAATTCAGGGTTTCTGGGTTTTCGGGTATTTGGTTTCCGGGTTCTTATTCCAAGTTTCAAGTTTCAAGGCTTCAGGTTTTCGCGATTTACCTTTTCTAGGTAGTAGTGAGACTCAACACCCTCTACTTGACACTAGAAGGAGTTCTCCGAGGGTACACCTGCACGAGATCGTTGTCAACAAGTGGAAAGGAGATAATTTTACATGATAAGATACAAGCAAAAGAAGTGGATTTATTTTTGATCTCAGTAAAAGTGACCGATCTAAACTCAAGGTCAAAGCTGATGAACAACTATACTTACTTATTTTGAGAATCAACTGTTATATGAAAACTCCACCGGGTTACTTGAAACACATAGTCAATAAGACGTAATCCACCAAAACTTGAACTGTATTTGTTCTCCTAATTAGATAGTGGCATGTAGAGTGTCATTATTTACTTGTCACAAAGATTAAATCTGGGTGCAGGAAGGGAAATCAGTAGCTATTGACATCGGTACAGATATTTTGCCTCCCGGTGTATAACTTGGACATACATTTGCCTTCTCAACCGTCTGTCATCATCAATGAAGTTACCATTGAGTCCGGAATGGAGAAGATTTGTTGACATTACAGTACACCGGTGGAGGGATCAACAAAACCAACAATGAGTTGGAAGTACTTGCCATTTGCAAAGGTTCACCCCCTAAGTAAGGTGTACTCATCTACCTTAGGGTTATCTCGTAGCAGGAAGGCCTTTCCGTTGCCTGCCGCCGCCCTCGCCTTCTCGCTTCTGGTGTGCGCTCTGTTGCGAGGAAGAAGAAGAACCCTTTTGGGTTATTATGACACATATACTAAGTATGAAGTTTTAATCTGGCTAGAGTTATATTTGAACTTGATGCAATAGCTTCCATTTTTTATGTTTGGGGAGGTGCACAAACATATTACCTACTTGTACCTTACCAACGTGCAAGTAATGTCAAAATTACATTTTCAACAACGACGTTGTTAAACCTTGAGATTAGGGTACCAAATTTGCTATTAAGATAGAGTTATAAAAAAGTCATGCAATCTCGATAGTGAACCACGAGTCTAACCATAGTTGTTTGTACCTCGATTTTCTCGGATCATAATCCAAATTAAATGTGTTTGGTTGACAAATCAAAGTGGGTATTTGCCCTGAATCAAACATTTAACATGTCCTTTGATATAAAAGTGTATATTAAAAGTTGACTATACAAATTAGTGCTTGGATTGCTTCTCCCACCAAACAAGGTGTTATTCTGCTTTTGATCGTACATGTGTATTATATTTACTCGTCATGTTTGTCTCAAGTGGAATATCTATGATAACTAATCGGTGTCTTTCAAAACAACCTTCCTACTGTTTGAAGAAACAGTGGGTCCGACACAAGTCGCCAGTAACATACAAAGGATCATCAAACTCGAAGTAGTTGTGTGAAATACCATATTTTGCACAAAACAAATCAAACTTTAGTTAATCAAATTCTCTACCATGATCGCTTCTTATCAAAACAATAGGTAGGTTTTTCAAAGTTTGCAACTCCTTACACAATTTTGAAAACTCAAACAAAGCTTCAGATTTTTCCCGTAAGAATGAGATTCATGTAAAACGAGAAAAATCATCCACAATGACAAGGATGTACTGTTTATCCTTGGGAGATTTGACACGCATAGGACCACATAAATCCATATGTAAAAGTTCAATGGGTCGAGAAGAACTTACAACCTTTTTTGGTTTGAATGAACCTCTTGTTTGTTTACCTTGTGTACAAGCCTTACATAGTTCATTTACCTTGAAGTTTAGGTTTGGCAATCCACGTATCAAATCCTTTGAACGATACCGACAAAGCCTTCTTCAACCCTAGCGTGCCGAAATTGAGATCAACTTTGATAATGTGTATTCCTTTGAATGATGTAAGGCTTATAAAAAAATCCATTTTCATCTTCAACTTGCAATTAAAAGCTTATTTGACATCAATTTGCACAAGGAATTGAATATTTAGAACAAAAAAAAATATCAATATCATATCAGATTACAGTTAAAAGATCCTTTGAAGGCAAATATTGCAGAAAATGTTGGAACATTTGTTTCAAGTATACAATGAAATCGGTTTAACTCCACCTTGCAACGTAATAAGTGACACGCTTTGCAGTCTGAAAGGTTGTGTGTACATTCGTTGGTTGGACGTGCATATCGACGTCCATAGATTCATTTCGGTTGGGAATCCCTCGTGTCATGAATAGAAGGTAGCCAAAACCCCAAGGGTTTTGGCTACAGTGTACATGGCCTTCAATCATGTCGAAAATTGAACTCCATTGAGTTCAATTCAGTTGGGGAAAAAATATAACATAGTATCTCCATCCCGGGTATGAAATTATCTATGACTAGTCATGCACCGTATCTACATTTTTGTCATGAAAATGCTCATGTTATATGTGATGTAACACTATTTCTTTTTAGCCATGATCATATCATGAAGTTGTAGCATTGACTTCGTTCAAGGTTGGATGGTGGGTTAAAAACGTTTAGATACACATATATCATCAAATTGCCCTCTGTCTCATCCATACTATATAGATTTTTTTGTCTATGGTTCTTCTGTTATACAATTTTCTTACAAATATTTGGAGATTTATATAAATGTTTTTTTCTCTTTGGTGATTAGCAAAGCAATGTATTTATACATTCATAATAGTTTAGTAACACCTTGTGCTAATATTTTCATATAGTAGTTAGTTGTGCAGCTGGCCTAAGATGATGTAGGACCATCACATGGAAGATATCAAGGTCCCATTACTAGAGCAAGAGCTAAGGAGATCCAAGAAGTTACATCAAGGGAAGTGCTATTGCTTGACACAATGCGTGAACCATTTAATTTCCATACATCATGTGTTAATCTTTTGGTGAATGTATGAGCAAGCGAACCAAGCAAGGAGACCATGTCGACGTGCTCACTTCCCATGCAGCTCGAGGAGACCATGCAGACGTTGCTCACGTCCAATGCAGCCCAAGAGGGGAGGCTGTTGCTCACGTCCAATGCAGCCCAAGAGGGGAGGCAACTGCTCACGTCCAAGGCAGCCCAAGAGGATAGCAAGCTGCTCACGTTCAAGGAGGACCAAGAGAGTAACCAGCTCCCTCATTTGGATCATCATTTGGGCTCTTAAAACCATTCAAATCACTCATGGATCTGTTGAACAATTCAGCCCATTCGGATAGTCCATTTTGGCTCTTAAAAAACGTCCAGCTCACTCCAAGGATATGCTTGAATAAGTCAGCCTATTTTTATGCTGAAATAGTTGTTTGTTAAGTTGTTAGCTACATTAGAGGAAGCTCTCTTATTACCACCTTCCCACTAATGTTTTAGTTTTCTTTTCTTTATTTTTGTCTAGATAAAAGAGTCTATATATAGCCTCTTTTAGCTGCTGAATAGGTACGTTAATTTTCATTGCTTAGAATTACATTTGTAATCATTCACAAAATCAATCAAAGAACAAGAGAGTTTTTGGTTGGCATTGCTGTTGTTTGCTTGGCTGAGCTTGTTCGTGTCAACCGCCTTCAGATTGGTGCTTCGAGCCTTCACGAGTCCCTCTTTGTGCTAGTCCAGCCGGAGCTAGTGTAAAGTTGTATTGGAGACGGGTCTAGGGCATTCACGAAGTGGGGTTTTGGCTCTTCAGCCTTGGTTCCTTTCGTTGACTCTCTTTGGTTCTTCTCTACACCTTCTTGCGTCCATTTACCATCTACATTTCATTCCGCATCTGGATTCGCCTCATTCATCCGGATTCGGGATCATTGTACCTAGATCGACTCATTCACGGACTTATACCATATTATAAGATCTCACCTGCAATGGTCCTATTCAAAGGACATGTTAATATGTAGCTTATAGTTTTCTTGAAGGGTTCTGTTCATCCCTTTAACACTGTCATTCTGTATTATCCAACGTTTTCGATTAAATGTCTCGAGGCAGTTAAACAGCAGATCGTGGCTTTACTGTGTAGTAACCGTCGGGATTATTCCCTTCTTTAGGGATATTATGATTCCCTCTTGGACTGCCTCCTCCTAACCTAACAAAAGACCTAGTAGACCCATTCTTCCTTTTCTTCTTTCTTCTTGCAAAAAAGCCTTGGAAAAACCTATATCAGTTTGACGGTAAAGGGACAATTCGGGAGAAGTGTGATCCTCATCTTGCTGTAATCAGTATCTTAAACCCTAATTTAACACTTTATATAAGAGTGAGCAGTTATTAGTTAGGGTTATAAAAAAGTCATGCAATGGATAAATTTTTCTTGAATTTCATAGTAAATTGATATCCAACGATATCAATTTAAATTTTATATTCGGAACTATAATGACATCACTTGTGGAGTTGAAAATCACAGATTAATGGTATACCTGGGTTAGAAACAATAATATGGTTCCCCGTCAAGGTGAAATTCTTCATGAGATAAAAAAGACCTTTAGACACAGAGTTGGCAAAGTAGCAAAATGTTCCAGGAGTTATCAGGCAACCATGTGGGTCTTTAATCTTAATAGGTTAACAAATATAATCTATAATAGTTGATGGAGTAAAGGAATTTAGTGTAGCTAAGGTGAGCGATTTCACCCTTTATGTGTAAAGGGTGAAATCTAACGCAGTTTGATTGTTTGTTCGATTGTTTGATTCAATTATTGAGACCTTTGTGTTAAGGTTTTCTTGTTTGAATATTGATTCCTTTCTTATATATTTGATTATTGTTATCATGATGATTGTTAGCTAAGTTCTTTATGCTAAACAGTTGAAGCTCTAAGGCTTTCGAGCACACCAGTATTATTAGCATATACATGAAAGACCTCGGCTTATAGGTTATTATATTTAAGGAGGATGATCTCCATGGTGTTCTTCATCTTTAGCTGGCACCTTGGAATGAAATAGATGAATCCACTTTTTCTTTTGAAACAAATCCGTTTTTTTGAAGAGTTTTTGCTTGTTTTTGGTTTTTGGAATATCAAAAGATGGGATATCCGATTTTGCTTTCCAATAGGACTTTGATGGAGAAGCACGTAAATGATGCATGGGAGTTTGTTGAGAAACACACTCTCATGATCGTATGTGCAACTGTCGGGATTACTTTTCTCGTAACTAGGGCTACTCTTTCTATTGTCAATTTGTTTTAGGATGGAATACAGAAGGTTTGTGTGCACCACTTAATGTGCAAACCGTCTTAGACCCGTAGGATATAAAAGATAAATTAACAAATATAAAGCTCAAATCTACCCTTACCACAGAGGGCTCAAAGGAGATCAGCTTTGAATAGGAATGGACAAATAAAGGTACATATAATCACTGTTTCTTAGTTCCAACAAATTCTCTCCACTAGACGGAAGATGACAATAGGTGTGGTAATCCATCAATAAAAGAAATTATGTGTGTGCCAGTACAGCTTGGGAATTAGAAATCGGATTCAAACCTTCCCTTGAGCCGTGCAAACATAATATAAACCACCAATATTACAAGTTGCAGTTTGATGACGAGGCGTGTGACATGAAAATCCCGTTATGGGCCCTAAATAGCTACCGCCGGGATTTGCCAGAAAATTGACAGGTAATGAAGACTAAAGACTATATGACTTCATTTCCAGGGGAAGGTAAATTTCTTACGGAACTATATAAAAAAACTAGCAAATCTACAAGGAGAAATTGCAGCATGGGAAAGAAGGAGATATACATTACTCGAGATTGCAAATGAGGTTGAGAAAAAAAGAGGAGGATTGAGAGAGCAAGAAGTTTTGACCCTTATGTTCGAGCAAGAGTCACAACAACAAGAAATGCAACGTCCGAAATGAAATCAAGAATACGGACTCTCGAGTAAGAGATATCAAGGTCACACACAAGAGATCACGAGACTCTAGAAATTTCTATAATTACTCCAAAACACATGATAACAACACTTGTTAATCTGATCGATGAGACAATAAAGTCATTCAAGGGTTAACAAACACTTTGCATGGAAGCAATCAAGAGAAACTCAAGATGCTAAACAAAGCATGGAGAAGATGTGGGGATGCACTTCCAAATAACGTCAATATCAAGGAGCATACGAATCCTAAACCGCCTTTCTTAGCCGCTAAGAAACAAAATAACGACCCTTTTGACCGTTTTGCCTTTTCATGTTATTTCACATATAGGACATATTCGATGTTTTGATCATTTATCACAACTACAATTTTATTAATCGGAGCTCCCAAATGCTCCAAATAACACCGGAGAATATAAACTATTTCAGCATCGTACCTGAAGAATGGTGAGTTAATCGTTGTGGTTTGGTTGACAAACTCATTTTAGCTTTATAACTCAAATCTATCAACTTAGTTATAGTATGTAGAATATCACAAAAATCAAGCGCAGAAGAGTAAAAATTTCAAGAAAGCTAGAGAAGACCACTCTCATAGCTTTTCGATATAAGTATGGTCTTTCATGTATATTTATTTTCCTATATGGTTGATGAAGTACTAATTCCCAAACCTCACCCACCTTAGCCAAGCCCATCACTCTATTACTAGATCTTATTTTCTTATGCGCTTAGAAAGTGTATGGGAATGACCATGAAGCATTTCATATTCCAAATGGGACTATTAAAAGAATCATTCAAGCTGAGGTAACTCATGCGAACAAGAAAGTATCTAGGCACACCCATGGTGGTGTTAGTGCATTCTTCTAATTAGATTCAGGACTACTTTTATAGTTGAACTAATTCAGCTACTAGCCCCATATGAGGACCACATGCCCATTCCCGATGATGAGGATATGCACAAGGCTGCAGGAGAGGAGAACCCAGCCTTGGGAGCCTCCAGGCTCAGATGGCGGCCCTTACTACTCAGCACCAGGCTTGGCAGACTGAGTACTAGCAGACTATGCTGGACCAGCAGACGGGCTTTCAGGAGAATCTATAAAAGCAATTGGGATAGTGTCTTTTTGGAAAAGGAATTTTTTTCCAAGAAGCATATCGTTTGGTTGCTTATTACTTTTACGGAAGATTTTGGTATGATTAACGGTATATTTACTTGTGCCGGATTGAAGGCTCCCAAGGGATGGGTCCTCCAAATTTCAACAACATTCAATTTCATAATAAAAGTCGGACCAACGGTGTTCGAAATCATTCTCGAACATAAATTAGTTCATATAACTTGGTATTGAAAACGAATCAATGTAAAATTACTTAGAGGCTTCAAAAATCCAAGGAAGATTAGATAGCAAAATCACTCAAACCTAGCAAGGCAAATTTGCGAAGCTCTTCGGCAAAGGTTGTGGTTTCTCAAAGATGAATTGGGAATGCACAGGTTGTCTTCGATCACCGAACTACCCAATAACCCAAACCGGAAACTAGAAACAAGAAACCAAAAACCTAAACCATTGAAACCTCAAACACGAAAACTGAAACCTTAACCCTGAAACTTGGAACATGAACTCTAATAGATTGAAACCTAAAACATTAATCCCGAAACCCTGAAACCTTAAAACCTGAACCTTGAAACCTGAAACCGAAAACCAAAAACCATGAAACTTGATAATTGATTCGCCCAATAACCCGAATGGAACCATAAACCTAAAACCGTAAAACCAACCTTCAAACCTGAAACCAATTAGGGTAACAAGTTCCGATTTAGGCTGCTAGGCTTGAGTGGTTTTGTTGTCTAATTTTTTCTTGTCCAATGATTTGTAGAAAGTTAATCCATTATTTTTAATTTTGGAAGTGTTTCAGCTTTGTTTATGGATTTTAATTTACAAAGAAATTATGATAGAATATTTTGTATTTGAGAAAAATGATGTTGAATTTAAAGGCTTGAGAGGTTTTGACTTTTGCCTATGCCGCCTAAGAGTTTTGCCTTTACCGAAGAGCTTAAGATGTTTCATTTTCCTTTCGACTTTGCCAAAGAGCTCCACCTTTTCGCCTTGCTAGGCTTGAACGGTTTTGTTGTGTAATCTTTCTTGGAGTTTTGAATCCTTTGTCGTATTGTTACACCGATTCATTTTGTATACCAATTTATTTGAGATGATTTGTATTCGAGTATGATTTCAAACACCGTTAGTCTGAATTTTATTTTGAAATCAAATATTGTTGAAATTTCGTGTTTCAAAGATGAATTGGGGATTGCGCGCTTTGTGTTTTATGACCGATTTTTTTTGCAAATGAGATCGATGATGAATAGAAAGGTTGAGAGGTTTCAACTTTTTCCTTTACCGAAGAGCTGAAAGCTTACACTCAAGCCCCAACAAAGGATAAACCTTTATTACCTACACTCATGATCTTAGGTAAACAAACAAAGGAATCACTGGGTAAGTCTCATCCTAGACTTGCATTGAACCAGGAAAGGTATAACAAGGATAGGATTTGACAAACTTAAACTCTTAACTTAGATAAGGTTCAGGAAAGGTTCACCTTGCTCAGTTAAATTCCATCTCGGCCGAGATGTTCAATGACTGACCGAGGTGTTCTACGGTTAAGGTGAAGACTCGAGCTTTCAGGGTCCTGTTGGGATTAAGATCATTCTATCATCGTCTTTTCCACAACTCTCAGCCAATCACCCTAGAACCGCATAAGGAACTTAGCCAACAATCATCATGATAACAATAAGCAAAATTAATAGGAAAGGAATCAATATTCAAACAAGAAAACCTTAAGAAAAAGGTCTCAATAACTGAATCAAACAAGTAACAAACAAGCGTTCTTCAGTCACAAATCAACAAAGACAACAAACCAAAAGCAATCTAAGAAAGTCTTACAAACTCCTTCAAAAGCCAACTCCAACTATGATTCCTTCCTTTCTTGGACTTCAACCTTCAACTTCCTTCAACCCTTCCTTCAAAAGTCTCAGAAAATCTCCAGAAAAATCCTTGATCCGAAGATAAAATTGTAACACCCCGAATCCGCGGGACTCGGGATGTCACATTGGGCTAGGATCTCACAATGGATCCTGACCCTAGCCTGACAACAAGTTCACTGGACCTTACAACATGGCACTGACAGATATAAAACAAATACATAAAACAGTATAAACTGTATGACCCAAAGTAAACAACAACATAGCCGAGTATATAAAACGACATCCTCACATAGGAGGTACAAAAGATCATCCTCATGCAGGAGGGGAAACACAACAACCCCAAACCAACCACCTAATGTACGAGAGTCCTCGGCCTGTCACCCTGCCAGATCACCCAGTAGCGCCAAACCTGTAAACATCTACAACACGGTATGAAACCGTTAGCTATCCATACACATATATAGAGTAATGCATAAGCACAATCACACATAGGGAAAGATAAACACATCATCATGCTTTCACTCATTTACCCATTTATTCATCTCAATATAATGGTCATTCACTCAAATCGTATAGATATAATATATATGAAACTAGGTGACACGAGGACCGATACATCCTCGCCTCTGAGCCTGCTAGCCAGCCGTACTAGTATCGGTCACACAATCCGTGTACCCTATGGGAGTGGATTGCGCCCTTCCTGTAAACCGGTCTGGCCTGACATCAGAGAACCTCCCAGACTCCTCGGCGGGATGAAAGAGAAAGGTTATCACAGCCACGCAGTGGGGCAATCAATAAAACATAGGTCGGTGAATACGACATAACATGCTATCATAGCACACATATAAAGCACACACCACTCATGCAAACACCCAATATAAGGATGGTAGCTAAGTAAGTCCTACGGACTTACCTCAACCTCGTACAAAACTCAACCACGATCACCTCTACACTGGAGGGACAACACGGCCTATAAAAAGGCATAAAGAGATATATCAACCTCTATTCATCAAAGGGGTCACACCTAGACCCAAAGGGATCCATAAGGATCATACTCAATCCTATAACCTCGAATAACATGCTAAACCTAAAAGCCACATCAGGGCATAAATCCAACTCATGATATCATCACCAACTAAAATCCCATAATTACCAGAATAATGTAACGAGCATAAATGGAAATTCCACTTATCCATTTTAACCAACTCAAGGTCAATTTATACTAACCCGCAATACGGAAAACGAATAAATTCATAACTTATTCGTTACTAACCCGATATACGAACCGGAAGAAGATCCAGACTCCTAGCGATACGGGGAGTAAGAGCGCGGTATAAAACCTTACATTTGATGACTTGCGGTGGTCCGTCGGCGTTCCGATAGCGGTAAACGGAAGCTTTACCAAAAAGGTAACAAACGGAAAATAGATTTGTACCACGATGTAGAGGACAAGATAAGGGACTCATTGGTACAAGCGGATTTGAAAATGGATCGAAAGTGAAAAGCTGGTGAGAGATCGAAGATGAGTGGTAATGTGTTCTTCGCTCTCGCTCATCTTTGTGTGAATGTTTCAATTGCAAATGAAAATGCAAATGTAAAGATTGAGATGAGGATGTATGCGCCGCCTCTTCTTTAAATATATTTTTATATATATAATATGTGTATATATATACTTTATAAGTGGTATTGGAATAGATGAAGACTAGCTTAGCCACCTGTTTCATATTATATATATATATATATATATATATATATATATATATATATATATATATATATATATATATATATATATATATATATATATATATATATATGTATATATATATATATAATTGAAACGCGGTTAAAATTTCCGGTCTCCAAACTTTATGGAACTGGAAAATAAAATCCGGAATATTATCGGGATAATTAATCCATACCTATCTCGTAAAATGGGCATTATTAAGCCGCATTTCTTAACCGCTAAGAATCGGAATAGCGACTCTTTTGGCCGTTTTGTCTTTTCATGTTATTTCATATCTAGGACATATTTGATGTCCTGATCATTTCTCTCAACTGCATTTTTATTAATTGGAGCTCCCAAATGCTCCAAATAACACCGAAGGGTAAAAATAATTACCCGGGGGAAAAAGTAAAAATTTCCCCAAACGTCCAAAATTACGCGAGGAACATAACGGTGGGACTCATACTCATCACTTGGGAAATCTTCGCAAGTTATATGTCAATTACTATCAACGATTAAGTTAATCAACATAAATTAGAATTCGGAAATCCTAGATATTACATCACACACCCCTTAAAAAAAAGTTTCGTCCCGAAACTTGAACAATTCCCAAATTCTCTCGGACCCATACGCCGAGGTATAACTCTCACTCTTTCTATCGGAGGTATCACATCTCCGTTCAAAAGATCACAACCTATAACAATCTAAAACCTCAAGTATAAACATGGAGGAATCATCATCTCCAAGAAAAAGGGCCATAGCGCTACCCAAAGGCGTAGAGGAATCACGTCTCTCGCCATACCACATCACAAGACATAGAGGAAGCACATCTCTAGCCAAAACATATCACATGTATAGAGGAAATACGTCTCTAGCCAACCCATAAACATATATATATCGCATGGAGGAATCACATCTCCACTGAACTATGTCCATCAAGGTAGCATGGAGGAAAAAACCATCTCCAGCTGAATCCTAATCCCACTCAAATAACATGGAGGAAAGAACCATCTGCAGCTGAATCCTAATCACACTCAAATAGCATGGAGGAAAGAACCATCTCCAGCTATAAATATAAATCATACTCAGATAGCGTGGAGGAAATAATCATCTCCAGCTATGACATACACTACGATAGCACAACAAGATCTACTAAGATCATAAATCACATAACAACTAGTATGGAGTAAACACATCAAGGCATATAAGCACATAAGCACAACATTCATCAAGATAGCACTAAGATCTACTCGTGCTCCAACAAATGGGTCTGTCCCAACATATACTCTGCATAGTTCCTCAGGACACTATCCTCAGTCTCTCACATAGCCTCTTCAGGTCTTCATCTCGACCATAATATCCTCAATATGGGAATGTCTTTCGAATGCAAGCGTTTCATATTTCATTCCAAGAATGTAATCGAATGCTCAACAAAAGTGTGGTTGAACTCAACCACCAAATCATCGTAACTCACAAGGTGTCTCGAGTCTAGTATATACTTCCTCAGTTGAGACATAAGAAACACTGGGTGAATATCCTCTAATCTCAGAGGCAAAGCTAAACATCATGTTGCCTTCTCCGTACTGATCGATCTCAAATAAACCATCATATTGGAAACTCAGTTCCCTTTCCATATTAACACGTCTAACGTCTCGCAGCTGAGATACTTACAGCCGGATATGAACTCTCGCTTGAACTTTAGAGGTTAACACCTCTTGTCTACACACACAATCTGGCGACTATGTAGAGCCAACACTCTTCCTTTAATCATCGTTACTCGAACTATAAAATCCCGAGTCTGGTCATGTGTTATTTCCACTACTACTGCTAGATCACTTCTAGCATAAGGATATACGACATCTATGTCTATATATTGCCTCATAGGGCCATCCCAGAAAGATGCACGTCCTTCATTGTTATATAATAAAATCAGTAATGGAAGGTAATATAACCATCCACGTTTCCCATTCAACTTACAACTCATAATAGATCTTTAAGATCTAGATGATCCTCTCTAACTGACCATCTGTTAGGGGGTGAAGTGTAGTCATGAGGTACAGACTCGTCCCCAAAGCAGTCTGAATCTGCTGCCTAAAATCTGAAAGTAAAAACATCCATCTCGATTAGAAATGATCGTTCTCGGTATACCATAGAGTCTCACTATCTGTCTAGTGTACTCCTCAGCCAATTCATTCACTTGCCACGTCCTTCTAATAGAAATGAAACGTGCCGGTTTCATTAATTTGTTACCAACAATCCAGATAACATAAATCTTCTACTGGGTCACAATCCCATAAAAAAAATCCAAAGAGATGTCCTCCCAAATTCTACTACTGCACTGGTAGTGGGTGGGGCATATCTCTAGATCGGAAATACTCTATCTAGACCTGCTGACAGGTCACACACTGTATCACAAATCTCGTTATATCGGCTTCATACAATATAATCGTCTCATCTCGTCGTACATCTTACTCGTACCTGATTGTATTGAATAAGTTGTATAGTGGGTATACCGTAATATTCTCTGTCTCCGTCTGCATCAGCAGGTACACAAAAGCGGTCATGACTCTTCATCATTCCATCTACTCTCATGGAGAACTGTGGTGCCTCATTACGAGACATCTTCTCTCCCATCTTCAACAAGGTCGGGCAGGTCTCCTACTTCTGTTGGACCTCATCCAACAGACCAGGTAGAACCTCTGAGGTATAACAGGGTATCCTCATCAAGGTGATTGTCCAACTCTATCCAAGCTAGATCTCTCTGAAGCTGAGGCGGAACTATCAGTCTCACAATCATCTTCTCTTGGAGAGTCTTTCTATTCAAGTTATCGGCGACAACGTTCAACTTCTCTGAATGATATAGAATCTTCAAGTCAAAGTCTTGATCAACTTAAGCTCTTAACACTGGCGGTTATTCAACCCCTGTTGCATAAAATATACTTCAGATTGCTATGATCTATAGAAATCTGACATGAAGATCACACCGGTACGGTCTTCAAAACTTAAAGGCTTGAACTACCACTATTAACTCTAAATCATTAGTCGGGTAGTTCTCATCATACGTTCTCAGTTGTAAACACACATATCAATAACCCTACTCCTCTGTAGTAATACACATCTCAGACTTACTTGGGATGTATCACCGTAAATCACGGGATCCCAAAAATCTTCTGACTATAACATAATAGAAGCAGAGGTCAAATGCCTCCTCAACTCTTCAAACCTTAGACACACTGCTTTCATCACGTAGTTATGGTGGTCTTCTCAAAAGACTCGCAAATGAATACGTAATCATATAAAATCCTTCCTCAAAGCATTGGTAGCAATCTGATGAGCCGAGAAAACTACGTATTCCTTAATGTTCATCAATGAAGTCCACCACCAACTAATCAAGGAAGTCGATGAAGATACTGTTCATCAACTCCATAAAAACTACTAAAACATTCGTCAACCCAAATGACATCACTACAAACTCGTGGTGTCCATAACGGGTATGTGATGTTATCTCATACACATGTTGCTCTCTCATCCATGACTAGGGATATCTTGAACACAAAGGAATCCTGAAAACACAATTGCTTCTTGAAACTAACTCATCAGGTCGTCAATATGGAACATGGAACCCACTAGGGTAAACCCGTTTCAGTCAACTTTCAAGTTATCAGTACAATATCTCAACAAGCACCATATAGTGTGGCTTTCCCATTCAATCTTGTATTATACTTCAACTCGATAACAATGTCCACACTCCGCTGAGGTGGCAACTAGACGGTTCAGTAACACGTCTATAAACTCATAAACAACTGAAATACCTTCCAATGTTGGACTATCTCGCTCCTTCATGGTATAACACTAGAAGACGTCACATCCCTGTGCTATCAGCTCGCTGCTCGTACAGTCCTGATGACAAACCCGCCTCTTTAAAGGTCTTAGCCTCAAAAGACCTCTATTTAACTCAACTCAGTAAAGATTATAATAGTCTTACTATTAAAAGCTAACACCACCTGATATCTATTCATCCAAACCATACACATAATGACTTCCTCATGCACCTACGACATGACAAAGAAGTCTGCAACCATACACGGGTCCCTGAAATAAGGGAACAAACACGCATCTCACGGGTATCTCAAACCCAAAAAGGTAATCCTGTAAAGAAAAATTCACCTTCTACTATATACCAAAATTCAACCATTAACGCATGCATCGAAAGACATGACGTGCATAGCACTCACAACAAGCAAAACTCCACCAGGTAAACCATTAACGAGAATGGTACCTATAACAGCTAACACTCGTAGCTCCTCTACATATCATCACTCGATCTCGGATCTATGTTCCTCAAGTATCACTGAGGTCCTCACTATAGCCTCCACTTCCACTCTTTCAACACCGGAAAGAGGAAGGTCTTGCTGGGAAGAAACACTACCTTGCTGACAGAAAGGGGCCAGATGGCCTAGTTCACCACAAGTGAAACAAGCTATCGGTGCCAAAGGGCACTCAGAACGCAAATGATCTGGATAGCCACAATTGTAACATAATTGTCCCATTCTTGCAACCTGTGCAACTGAAGGGTAACTCGATCTTCGTCGTCCACCTTGAATGATCTTATTCCGAGAGGGAACTTGTAAAGGCAACGCATTGCCCTGTCGACAAAACTTCGCTCTATGCCCTGCTTTACCACACGTAAAGCATATTATGGGCGCCTTTGGACACACAACTCGCCGGTGTCCAAACATTCCACAATTAAAACACTGTAGTTCCATGCCAGTCGTCTTCATGGCCAAAGGACCACTTGGTTGTCCTGGTATCTGACTTGGTTCACCATTCATCATCTTTGCTTCTCCACTAACTGATTCAATCCGTTGCTTCTTCTCTGATCCAAAAGCTTCAGTTGATCTCGCAATTGTTGGTAAATTCGGTGTGGATCTACCCGCTATCACCGCTTCATATACTTGTTACATATATTCTTGAAACTCGGATCTACTCGTGGAGACACGATCAGCCTCTTCAAACTCGTTCTCTGCCATAGGCGAAACAACATCGGAAACTGGTCCCTAACTTATCACCACTGGAGGAAGAGGGGGTGTACCCCAACCTCATCCCACTACAGATACTACTCTAGTCTGAGTCATCTGTAGGATATACGCACCTAATCTTATAAGGCTATATATATGCCATAGGTATCGATATGTATATAATACATCCACATAATCCATAGTATACACACATATATGTACATATCTACGCTGCAGAGATCCATGGCAGAGGTGACGACTTCTCGTACATTCTATCCCAAAACGACACTTAAAATCAAAACCTTTGAAAACGTCAGATCCCGTGTGGGCTCTGTTTATTTTACCTATCAAACCTCATTGCAGGTAGCAAGTGCCATTGTTGTCAACCTGGGCTCTGATACCAACTCTGTAACACCCCGAATCCGCGGGACTCGGGATGTCACATTGGGCTAGGATCTCACAATGGATCCTGACCCTAGCCTGACAACAAGTTCACTGGACCTTACAACATGGCACTGACAGATATAAAACAAATACATAAAACAGTATAAACTGTATGACCCAAAGTAAACAACAACATAGCCGAGTATATAAAACGACATCCTCACATAGGAGGTACAAAAGATCATCCTCATGCAGGAGGGGAAACACAACAACCCCAAACCAACCACCGAATGTACGAGAGTCCTCGGCCTGTCACCCTGCCAGATCACCCAGTAGCGCCAAACCTGTAAACATCTACAACACGGTATGAAACCGTTAGCTATCCATACACATATATAGAGTAATGCATAAGCACAATCACACATAGGGAAAGATAAACACATCATCATGCTTTCACTCATTTACCCATTTATTCATCTCAATATAATGGTCATTCACTCAAATCGTATAGATATAATATATATGAAACTAGGTGACACGAGGACCGATACATCCTCGCCTCTGAGCCTGCTAGCCAGCCGTACTAGTATCGGTCACACAATCCGTGTACCCTATGGGAGTGGATTGCGCCCTTCCTGTAAATCGGTCTGGCCTGACATCAGAGAACCTCCCAGACTCCTCGGCGGGATGAAAGAGAAAGGTTATCACAGCCACGCAGTGGGGCAATCAATAAAACATAGGTCGGTGAATACGACATAACATGCTATCATAGCACACATATAAAGCACACACCACTCATGCAAACACCCAATATAAGGATGGTAGCTAAGTAAGTCCTACGGACTTACCTCAACCTCGTACAAAACTCAACCACGATCACCTCTACACTGGAGGGACAACACGGCCTATAAAAAGGCATAAAGAGATATATCAACCTCTATTCATCAAAGGGGTCACACCTAGACCCAAAGGGATCCATAAGGATCATACTCAATCCTATAACCTCGAATAACATGCTAAACCTAAAAGCCACATCAGGGCATAAATCCAACTCATGATATCATCACCAACTAAAATCCCATAATTACCAGAATAATGTAACGAGCATAAATGGAAATTCCACTTATCCATTTTAACCAACTCAAGGTCAATTTATACTAACCCGCAATACGGAAAACGAATAAATTCATAACTTATTCGTTACTAACCCGATATACGAACCGGAAGAAGATCCAGACTCCTAGCGATACGGGGAGTAAGAGCGCGGTATAAAACCTTACATTTGATGACTTGCGGTGGTCCGTCGACGTTCCGATAGCGGTAAACGGAAGCTTTACCAAAAAGGTAACAAACGGAAAATAGATTTGTACCACGATGTAGAGGACAAGATAAGGGACTCATTGGTACAAGCGGATTTGAAAATGGATCGAAAGTGAAAAGCTGGTGAGAGATCGAAGATGAGTGGTAATGTGTTCTTCGCTCTCGCTCATCTTTGTGTGAATGTTTCAATTGCAAATGAAAATGCAAATGTAAAGATTGAGATGAGGATGTATGCGCCGCCTCTTCTTTAAATATATTTTTATATATATAATATGTGTATATATATACTTTATAAGTGGTATTGGAATAGATGAAGACTAGCTTAGCCACCTGTTTCATATTATATATATATATATATATATATATATATATATATATATATATATGTATATATATATATATAATTGAAACGCGGTTAAAATTTCCGGTCTCCAAACTTTATGGAACTGGAAAATAAAATTCGGAATATTATCGGGATAATTAATCCATACCTATCTCGTAAAATGGGCATTATTAAGTCGCATTTCTTAACCGCTAAGAATCGGAATAGCGACTCTTTTGGCCGTTTTGTCTTTTCATGTTATTTCATATCTAGGACATATTTGATGTCCTGATCATTTCTCTCAACTGCATTTTTATTAATTGGAGCTCCCAAATGCTCCAAATAACACCGAAGGGTAAAAATAATTACCCGGGGGAAAAAGTAAAAATTTCCCCAAACGTCCAAAATTACGCGAGGAACATAACGGTGGGACTCATACTCATCACTTGGGAAATCTTCGCAAGTTATATGTCAATTACTATCAACGATTAAGTTAATCAACATAAATTAGAATTCGGAAATCCTAGATATTACAAAAATATCCTAAAAAGATAAAATATATCAGCCAAATATAATATCTTCCTTCCAAAAATCCAGCCAAAAATATAAGATATCCTCCTTCCAAAAATAAAAGAACTCAGCCAAAAATAAAGATCTCGCCGCGGCAGGGTGTTCGCCTCGGTCGGGATGCTCCTCAAGATCACCTCGGTCGTCGTGTTACAATAGCTGACCGAGGTGAATCTCAAATGAATGTAAATCATCTCGAATCTAGTCCAAAATCAATCTTCTTAATCATTTTCATGCTTCCTGAGATCTTCCTTAAGCTCCAAAATGTAGCTCCAATGACTTCTTAGCTTCTTTAGCTTCATTTCGATCCAAAACGTGCCATTTTCCCTACAATTACAACGAAACTAGGTGTAGACCTCGATTCCTACAAAGGTAGACAAAACAACAATATAATCACAAAATATACATCCATACATGCAGATTTATGAAAATAAAATGTCTAAACTAGCCCCAAAATATAGACTATAATGCATGCTATCAAAATACCCCATACTTTCCCTTGCTTGTCCCCAAGCAAGTTCCAAATCTTAGATACAAGATAGAATGGATTATAAGTCAGAAAAATCAATGAAAAGCATTTCAAAACATTTTTAGTGGTGTGCTCCACTCATAGATCACCCTAAGAGAATGCTTCATGGCAAATAAAATCATGACATGATCAAAACATTTTATAAATATAGGAAAGTTGTTCATCTTTGTATAAAATCATAGAATGCATAATAAATCATATTTATCGAAATCAATCATGTATAATCCAGTTTAAACCACCAAGTCAATCAACAAGCTCGAGGTCTCAAGGGCTTCCAAAAGAGGTCAAGAAACGTGTCAGGGTGGGATTTATATAGGATAATGTGGTGCTAGAATCCGGGAAAAGGATCTTACTTCACTTTTGTTGAAACACAACAGCTTCCACCAATAAGCTTTGCTTATTTTACTTTACTTTTAAGGATGCATGGACAACGGTGCACAATAACCTAAGCCTAGGAGATCAACAATCATCAATTTCTCGAGATGCCTCAAACCCTTGATGCACATACCATGACCCAATAGGAATATCGTTCAATCCGACTTTGGCAAGACACAAACACCCGACTATGTGAATGGTGCCGAGTTACTCATCATCATGATTGACTTCCCCAAACCTATTTGTTTCTTTCTAATACTTTCAGCCAACATCTCAACTTCACTTTCACTTGCTTTTCTTGCTTTCTTCCAAATTCCCGGATAGGTAAAGGGAGGCAAATATGTATATGAGGGGCTAAAGCATGATCAAGAAAAAGAAGAGAAGAGAATGAATTGCCTTAGTCATCTCAAGAAGAATGTGAGAGAACTCATCATGTAGTGTCAACCTTCAAATCCAACATAATTTTGATAAAAACAAAGTATTAAACAAGCTAGAATTTCAAATAAAGCATTTTGCAACTTAAACATATCATAAAACCTTTCGAGCATATAAAGATTTTCAAAACCAATCTGCAAACAGAATCATCATTGAGGTCATATCCAAAGAAGAAGCGCAAAAACGTTTCGAAAAATTCTCAGTTAAAGCCACCTCGGTCGAAGTGTTCTGACGTCATCCGAGGTGTTCATCCTCGATCGGCCATGAACGTCTCGGTCGAGGTCATAAATTTTTTTTTCAAACCAGTTTTCGACGTTTTTCTCAAACAGAAACCTGTATGTATGCATGTAATGACAGATAAGCACATAAAGCCAAATAAATAGTAATATCCTGGAGAGTTATACAAGAGTCATACACATACCCCATACTTGGGACACACTGTCCCAATGGGTCAAATATAAGTCAGAAGGAACAAAGTACTCACCGGACATAGCTGAACTGCATAAAGAAATAAGAAACATCTCCCAGATAAGACCATCTCGGTTAGCGAAGAACATCTCGGTCGAGGCGTTCTGACAGCATCCGAGATTATCTCAATCAAGCTCCGTTTTCTCAACTTCTGTCCTTCCATGTAGCTCTTGAGTTGTAATTCCTTCTTAGAGAGTACCTGATTCCTGTCTAGGAGGATGCAAAAACAAAACGAAGCAAACTATCTAAACTAAACTAGAAAAAGGGAAAAGAAAGCAAAACCTTAGGTTGCCTTCCAAGAAGCGCTTGGTTTAAGGTCGCTAGCTGGACCTATCTTCATGGAATTACTCAATGTACCTCGAACACCTTGGAGTGCTCATCACATCCGCAATAAAACTCTTTCAAAAAGGTTCCGGTTCCTAATTTCACCGACAAATGGTAGGATCTCCCACGTACAAGCTTGTACGGTTTGGTTCTCACCGGAATCCTACCCGTCTTCCTAATCTTCCATGGGACATAACTCAGTCTTTTGTCCCATCCATTCCTTGATCGAGAAAACAGCTTCTCGAATCCTAGTAGCTTCCCCATCTCCAACTTGAGTGACCCCATACTTGAACAAATAACACTTCGTTGCCTTAGCGGTGAAGTGCTTGTTAACTCCGCTCCTTTCAGTCCAAGGAGTATCTTGTTTCAGCAAATTCAAGGGAGGTTTCATCTTGATCTTAGGAGGTTCTTTCGGAAGAGACCTCCAACTCTTCGATGCATCCCTGAAGAAATCTAGAACTTTAAAGGGAGTAGGAGCAAGTACCTTATAAAGTTCTTCAAATAGTGGGACAAGTTTCATGTTAGGTGATAATCTACACATGAAATCTTTCCCAACTCAGCTGGATTGTCTTCAACCTCGACCGATCTTTCTTCAACCTCGGCCCAAGTTTCAGCAGTTGGATCGAGATCTTCCACTTCTTCCTCTTCTTCAAGAACTTCAGAGGAAACTTCCGGTTCGATTGGAGGAATGCTTGAAACTTGTAGTACTTCCTTATGCACCTCTTTCGGCTTAGCATAGGATAGGGAGCTTTCTTTGAGCTCCTCCACCTTCTTCATCAATTTCTCCCATTTTGATTCAAGCGAATCTTTAAGAGGTTGCTCATTAACCTTTTTAGGGGCATTTAGTGAATCCTATATCGCAAGCTCCTCCTCAATAGCCTCTTCTCTTTCTCTTTCACTGTCAAACCAAATAAAGGCGTATTTCTCTTCCAAGTATTCATAATGGTCCGCCCTAGCACTTTGTCTTGCTATCCAGGCTGGATCAAATCCAGGTTCATAGCGACTCGCAGCCATTGGAAATCCTGAAAACTACAAAACTCATAGGAAAAGATCAAATGCAAAAGCAAAAGCTTTCAAGCTAGACAACCAAATACCGAACTCGGTCTTTACCAAGTCCCCGGCAACGGCGCCAAAAACTTGTTCGCTCTGAAAGGTGTGTGCATGTTTTAAAATTTATAACCCAAGAAGTATGCTTCAACAATATGCGAACCCGCAGTGTACGGATCAATTGTAATAAAAAGAAAGAATTTCAGGGGTCGAACACAGGGACTGTAGTGAAACAAAGCACGGAATCAAGTTGTCAAATATGCTAATGACTACGAATTAAAGCAATCAAAGATAATATAAAGTCAGATAAAGGGAAATGCGGATTCTAGGGATTAAAGCATCTAGTTGTGGTTCCGACTCAATATCTCAAAGGATAACGTGGACAAAGCTGAGGTTTGTAAAGGGAAGGTGTTTTTAAGGTGGAATAGATCACCGGGTAAGTCTCACTACTCACTATCTCAAACCAAAGCTCCTATTACCGGATAAGTCTCAAGGTACTAAGGAAAGGAACTATAATCTGAAACCAACACACCACCCAAGGGAATAGAATCAACCATTACCGGGTAAGTCTAAGGCTAACACTCAAAGATGGGATTAAGGCACACTCAAACCCCAATAAGGGATAAACCTTTATTACCTACACTCATGATCTTAGGTAAACAAACAAAGGAATCACCGGGTAAGTCTAATCCTAGGCTTGCATTGAACCAGGAAAGGTATAACAAGGATAGGATTTGGCAAACTTAAACTCTTAACTCATATAAGGTTCAGGAAAGGTTCACCTCGCTCAGTTAAATTTCATCCCGTCCGAGATGTTCAATGACTGACCGAGGTGTTCTACGGTTAAGGTAAATACTCGAGCTTTCAGGGTCCTGCTGGGATTAAGATCATTCTATCATCGTCTTTCCCACAACTTTCAGCCAATCACCCTAGAATCACATAAGGAATTTAACCAACAATCATCATGATAACAATAATCAAATTAATAGGAAATTAATCAATATTCAAACAAGAAAACCCTAAGAAAAAGGTCTCAATAACTGAATCAAACAAGTAACAAACAAGCGTTCCTCAGTCACAAATCAGCAAAGACAACAAACCAAAATTAATCTAAGAAAGTCTTACAAACTCCTTCAAAAGCCAACTCCAACTATGATTCCTTCCTTTCTTGGACTTCAACCTTCAACTCCTTCAACTCTTCCTTCAAAACTCTCAGAAAATCTCCAGAAAAATCTTTGATCCGAAGATGGCTGAATTGTAGAAAATCCAACCCTTTATATAGGAGAATTATCTTCCAAAGATAAAATATCCTAAAAAGATAATTTCCTAGAAAATATATCCATATCTCTTAAAATATATCAGCCAAATATAATATCTTCCTTTCAGAAATCCAGCAAAAAATATAAGATATCCTCCTTCCAAAAATAAAAGATCTCAGCCAAAAATAAAGATCTCGCTAGCGGCAGGGTCTTCGCCTCGGTCGGGACGCTCCTCCTCAAGATCACCCCGGTCGAGGTGGTACTATAGCTGACCGAGGTGAATCTCAACTGAATATAAATCATCTCGAATTTGGTCCAAAATCAATCTTCTTAATCATTTCCATGCTTCCTGAGATATTCCTTAAGCTCTAGAATATAGCTCCAATGACTCCTTAGCTTCCTTAGCTTCATTTCGATCCAAAACGTGCCATTTTCCCTACAATTACAACGAAACTAGGTGTAGACCTCGTTTACCACAAAGGTAGACAAAACAACAATATAATCACAAAATATACATCCATACATGCATATTTATGAAGATAAAACGTCTACACTAGCCCCAAAATATAGACTATAATACATGCTATCAGGTAGACCACCTCTTCCTCTAGTACTTTTCGGTCGTGAACATGCTGGTAGACCTCCAAAAGCTAGGGGTCGGGGTTGAATCCCCATTGCTGATCCGCCAAAGGCGGAAGTTAGAGAAGAGGAGGTCGTTGAGAGCGTAGTTACCGAGGCTAGGAACGGGATGGCAGCGAGACCGAGAGTTGAGACGGACAATACGGTTAGATAGGGCGGATCATGTCTCGATGGGGGACCTGAGTTTTGAGAGTACATTCTTCAGGTGGAGGAGGCAGCCAGGGCATGTAGACGTGCCCTAGATCCACCAACGCCTACGGCATCAGGTGAGGTCTCGCAAAGAGCGACATAGGTGCCAAATGCACCGACACGAACAACTGAGGTGAGGAGCCAAGAGCACCGCGACCGGATGCCTGGTTGACGACTTTTCACCAGATGGGAGTACCCACTTTCGCTAGAAAGGTGGGATTAGAGATCGAGATCTGGATTGTACATGTGGACCCAACATTATATTATTCTGAGACGTAGCACAATATTGGTAGAAGACCATCCGTGGTCGAGTCACCGGATACGAGCAGATGAGGAGTCTCATTAGAGAGCGTTTCTGCATTGTCTCACTGCGGAGAGAAATTGTAGGATTTCTGGAGGCTGGCTTTATAGACGTTCTTGTATCCGAGGCGATCTAGAAGTTTCAGAAGGAGCTGCCACTATTGGGTCCAAATGCACCTCTAGAGGACCAACATGTATACTTGTTCTCCCGAAGATTGAGGGAGGGTACTCACGCCTATATGGTCGGTTTTCACTGTCACTCCTTGATATATTATCAAGATCGAGCCTCGGCGTATGAGACAAAGCGAGCTGGCCATATGAGAGCTTCTTAGACCCTCCGATTTGAGAAGAGACAGAGGATGGGTCAACTTGTGCTACTGTTGGAGCATCAGGACGGAGTCGTGTGCAGGGATGCTCGATTGTTCCAACGACTACACCGACTTCTGATAGGGGATCGCAGTGTTTCAACTATGGAGGGTACGGACATATACAACCTGATCATCAAGTGTTGGATATATGGAGCCAAGCAAGAAAGGTAGGAGGCCTTGGAACATTATGAACCAGTCGAAGAACTCGTCGGGATCGCCATACCTTTATTAAAATTGACACTCCAGAAAATATTAATTAAACTCCCGGTCATGTGGGTCTTTTTTCAGGTGGAGGAAGCATCTATTGTCATCTTGAGGTCTGTCTTGAAGTCCTTTAGTTTGGGATTGTATTGTTTAAGTGGCTAAGTACTAAACATAAATATATCTCGATTTTACCCAAGTCCCTATTCTTACTAGATACGGTAAACTAGTTTACTTTTAAATGACACACTTACACGTAGGGCAATACGGACCGGGTCCGGTTTTGGAACGTATTAAACCGTAATAGGTCTTTCATCATTATTACTTTATTAGAGGAGGTTATTAATAAAAGCCTATAAAAACTTATTTAACAAAGCTCCATTGATATATAAGAAATTAATGTTTTTATTGCCAAATTAAGTACACGGATGAACATATTCATTTTTTTTTAATTTTCATGTTCCGGCGTTTGAAGTAAATATAATACACATGTACGATCTATTCTTTAATATGCACTACTTCATTTACACTTTTTAAGTTACTAGTGCTACTTAGTGCACGTTCAAATGACGCTAGTGCACATTCAAATGACACAACACACACGTTTATGTTTTAATAGCGCTAGTAGCTGGTGCACGTTCAAGCGAGAGAGAAATATACAACAAGCTTACACGGAAAAATATCTAAAGTCTCATTGCAAAATGTGGCAACTATAAATAAAAGCTTTGCTGACCCTGTTGCCTCGAACGTATCAAGATCACAAGAAAACAAAGGCTAAGGCAACCATTAAAAAAAGCCTTGTTAGTGATGTAGACCAATAATCATGAATCAGACTGTGGATCGGATTCCGAGGAGTATGAGTAGAGAGCTTCGGATGGAACATATTTTCCAAAAAGTAAAGTCGAAAAAGAGCTTAACCAAAAGGCTATAATATAGATGTACACGATGAACTGCTGCCCACCTCCTAAATTTGGGAAAGGAAACATAATAATACTATAATAATATTATTTTTATGAACAAGAAATTAAAACCTTTAATCTGAACAAAAACATGCCCACAGCGGAGACAAGTCCATAGAAATCAAAAACTAACAAGAGCGGAGACAAGTGTTTTTATTTACTAAACCTAAACCTGAAGGAGACGTTTTCGCAAGGTCTTGAATGGCTTATGAGGTAGATCTCAAGTCCATAGGTAACGAATATCAAGCGTTATGAGCATAATTGTGTTTTGTATTTTCGGTTTAGAACACCTCTAACCAAGTGGAGAACTCTCAATGCTTTTTAAAAGACCGATTCATATCCTATCATAGATATTCGGATATAAGGATGTTTTCATCTATATCGAATCAGATACTTAGCTTTTTTGAATTTTAGTTTAGTAAATAAGACATCAAGAAATAATTATGTGATGTGAATTTTGTTAATAACATTTAATATGTTAAAAAATCTAAATTAAGTTTTTTTTAAAAAAATAATAATTTATGTTTAGTACTTATAAAGAGAGGAATACTGCTCATAAAATGGATCAATCCAATTCTCTCATCTTATACACCTTTTGAAATCTGCACATTTTGGTTAAGTTCTCGTAAATTTACCCTTGTTGTCAAAGGAATGCACATGGACTTGGGTTTGGATCTCTTGACTCTCCTTAGGGTTCATCCTATAGGCTGGTCTGTTAGGAAGTGTAGCTCCGGGGATAAGGTCAATCTGATGCTCTATGCCTCTCAAAGGTGGAAGGCCATGAGGTATCTCTTCTGGAAACACATCCTTAAACTCCTCTAGGATCGCTGTAATGGTAGGGGGTAAGATAGCCTTTGTTTCTTCACTCACTAAGGTTAGCTCCTTACACAACCTCATCAAGATGGTATCTAAGGGTAGGTACTCACTTTGGAACTCAAGTTTAGAAGCTAACAAGGCCGAAGGAGGCTGAGTTGTGGGCGTGACCAATAGAGCACTAGACTGTTGGCTAGGGGACGTGTCTATGGCAGGTTCTTGGTGCCTCGATGACTTGCTCCCCTTCTTAGCTTGTCCTTGCTCTTGTTCAATCGCCTTCTTCTTCTCAAATGCCTCCGCAATCTGCATGGGAGTCATAGGTTTTAGAGTAACGGGTTTTTCATTAAACGTAAATGAATACCTATTAGTAAAACCATCATGCATAACTCTCCTATCATATTGTCAAGGGCGGCCTAATAACACATGACAAGCTTGCATAGGCACAACATCACATAAAATAGTATCCTCATAGTGTCCTAGAGTGAAAGTGATCTTAGCTTGCCTATTAACCTTTAATTCACCACAATTATTCATCCAATGCATCTTATATGGTTTAGGGTGACAAAATGTAGGAATTTGCAAATTAGAGATCAATTCAGTACTAGCAATGTTGCAACAATTACCTCCATCAATGATAACATTACACACCTTTCCCTTAACCAAACACCTAGTATGAAACAAGTTCTCTCTTTGGTTATCCTCACAAGGGGTAGGTTGTGCACTCAAAGTTCTCCTAGCTATCAAGGAATTATCATGCTCAAGATTTTCATCACAAACCATGTTATTAGGATCATTTTCTATGTTTTCAAGCCCATTAGGTTCATCATAAGAATCAAGATCACAAAGCATGAAGTTATTAGCTAGAAATGAGCTAGGATGGTTAAATAACACTCTTTTAGCTAGTAAACAATCCCCCTGCTCATATTCAATCCCATCGTCATCCAAATCATCATGATCATGCATATTAGGCTCAAAATCATCATTATCATGCTCATGCTCAGATTCAGACTCATATTGTCCTAAATGGTTGATTAACAACGTTTTGTTGTTAGGACAGTCTTTCATCATGTGTCCTCTACCTTGACACTTAAAACACACTATATCCCTAGCTCTAGAAGAAGGGTTAGAAGTACTCCCTTGTGTTCCTTTAGGAAAAATAGCCGTGGGATTAGGAGGTGCTGTATAAGGTGCTTTACGCTGACCTCCTTGTTCCGGGGCTGTTTTCTCCTTATTAGGCACTTCCCTGTTGTAACTACCTTGTTGGCGGTTCCCTTGGTTTTTCCAAGAGCTGGAGACACCATAAGAAGCCTTTCCGCCTTGATTTCTTGCTTTCATCTTCCTTTCCACTTTGATTGCGAGATGAAGTAGTTCTGTCATAGAGCCAGGGAAAAAGATCTACTTCATTAGCAAAACTTGAATTAAGGATACTAAGATACCTAGCCATTGTTGATTCTTCATCTTCTCGCACATTGACCTTTACCACGGTCATTTGCATGGCATTATAGGTCTCCTCAGCAGTCATTGATCCTTGCCTCAAGTTCTCCAACCTTTGTCTCAATTCCCTTGTATAGTGTTGGGGAACAAACCGAGCTCTCATCAATGCCTTCATATGCTCCCAAGTAGCTACTGGTGCATCCAAAGTTCTTCTCCTTTCCTTCACCAAATCATCCCACCATATCATAGCATAGTCAATAAATTCAAGGGCTGCGTAGTGTACCTTTTTGTGTTCGGAAAAGTTATGACATGACCATATTTGCTCTATCTTTGCCTCCCATGCCATATACACATCAGGATCACATTTGCCCTCGAAACCAGGGACTTTCACCTTCACTTTGCCAAGACCGTCATGTTACGGTTCTCGGTCTCTCCTTTGCTGGACTCCATAGGGCTCACGTCTTCATTCATCATTACGTCGCCCTTCCTGATGCCTCCTTGGCTGATCTCGCCTCCTCCGTCCATTATGCATCCATTCTGGTCTCCATTACTCATTCTCCCCATCGTCCTCCTCTTCCGGGTCATAAACTGGATTCTGAAATTGGTGAGGATAGTTAGGCATATTATCATAAACTGGATTCTGAAATTGGTGAGGATAGTTAGGCATATTATCATTAATAATTGGAGAAGAAGGAATAGAAATATGCTCCTCAAAAGCAAGGTCTCTCCAACCAAGTTTGGAAGCAATGTTGCCTAAACCATGGGCATGCCTAGAAGGCTGCGGAACAGTCGAATTCCTTGTTGCTTGGAACGCAAGTTGTTGACTTTGAAGGGAAACTCGATCTTGTCCTTGGTGTTGCGCCCTCAAATTGTCTCCTATCTCCAAGTTACCTCCTAGTGGTCGAGAATCCGGGGTCACCGTAGAGGTCTCCAAGGTAGATACCCTTGTAGTTAGCCCCTCAATGCTATCTTTCAACCTCTTGATAAGACTGAACAACTCCGGTGTGATAGGCTCAGGGCTCTTTGAATCTGCGGAAGTCCTTGACATGATGCAAAACACTCAACTACAACAAACACGTTAGGTTAGTTTAAACAAAAACACCTCGCAAGTGTATCACTCAGAAAATAAGGTTCTCTCACTCTCTAGTGGTGTGATACAAGCTTTTTGATGGCTCGTCTTGTATTAATCAAAAAACCTCACGTGAGTTCGATGCCTAGTCAAACTAAAGCTTTTAGATGGAAACAAGATTGATTTCAGTCACTTCAAAAACGTGTTTGACTCAACAAAAATAGAAGAAAAGACTCAAACGGAAAGGACAAATTGCACGAATGTTATATGCAACTAGATGACTCAAATTTTAGAACTCAAGATAAGCTTTGAAAGAACTTACTCGTAAGACCCAAGAAGTGAACCCTAGACACCGTAGGATGAGGTTAAAGAAGGCTGAGCTATGGTGTTTGATGGCCGAAAATGGACAGTAGCTAGGTGTGGCTAGATAGGTTCAACGAGATGCTTGGTTCTTCCTCCGTGTGAGACGAGATACTTGACTTAAGTCCTTTCTTGAAGTCTTCTTTGTTGCTGAATAACACTAAAACGAATGTAATAACACTAGGCTAATTACAAACTAAGAATAAGAAAGAATGAAACAAAACAATAAACTAGAATGAAATGAATAGATCTGATTCCTTTTGTTTCTTTTTTTTATTTTGGATTTCTTTCTTTCTTTTTTTTTATCCTTTTGCTTTTCTTTTCTTTTCTTTTCTTTTTATTAACTCAAGAAATTAGAAAATAAGAAGAAACAAAAATTGGAAGAAATAAAACAAATTCTTCTTTGCAGATAAATGTGGGTCAGGCTGTTGCAAATCGTCAGGATAAGATCAAATCTCAACTCCTATATTGTTGCAACTTATTCAACGTGCCAGATCTATAGGAGGAAAATAACTGCTCCAATCTCTTGGCCGGATTTGTAGAAAATACGCTGAATCAACTCCAATTTTGCGTGTATTGGATACAAGAAGAGAAACAGCCACGTTTGGTTTAACTAGTTCAAGTGAGGCTAATCTGGATGAGGGAAAAATGGTGGTTGATGGTGGTGTGATGATGGTTGGTGTGGTGCTATGGTGGTTTCCGGTGTCAAGAACTCACAAACAAGGAACAAACTCGTTAGACTCAAACTGATACGGGATTGTCCGTGGTTGAGTCGATCTAGGCACAATGATATCGAACCAGGCTGAATGAAGCGATTTCAGAATGCGGAATGGACGTAGGTGATGAATGGCGCAGGAATGGTGAAGAGAAGAACTAAAGAGATGTCAACGAAGGAACCAAGGCTGAAGAGCCAAAACCCCAATCGTGAATGCCCTAGACCCGTCTCCAATACAACTTTACACTAGCTCCGGCTGGACTAGCACAAAGAGGGACTCGTGAAGGCTCGAAGCACCAATCCAAAGGCGGTTTGAAACAAACAAGCTCAGCCAAGCAACAACAGCAATGCCAACCAAAAACTCTCTTGTTCTTTGATTGATTTTGTGAAATGATTACAAATGTAGTTCTAAGCAATTGGGAATAACGTAACTAATCTGCAGCTAAAGAGGCTATATAAATAGACTCTTTTATCTAGACAAAAATAAAGAAAAGAAAGCTGAAAACATTAGTGGGAAGGTGGTAATAAGAGAGCTTCCTCTAATGTAGCTAACAACCTAACAAACCACTAAACAGCATGGAAATAGGCTGAATTATTCAAACATATCTTTGGGAGTGAGCTGGCCGATTTCTAAGAGCCAAATGGGCTATCCGAATGGGCTGCATTGTTCAACAGATCCATGAGTGATTTGGATGTGTTTAAAGAGCCCAAATGATGATCCGGATAAGCTGAATTGTTACTCTCTTGGGCCTCTTTGAACTTGATCAGCTGGCTGCCCTCTTGGGCTGTTTTGGACTTGAGCATCTCCTCCCTTTGCTCTTGGGCTGCCTTGGACGTCTCCTCCCTTTGCTCTTGGGCTGCCTTGGACGTGAGCAGCAGGCCAACCTCGTGGGCTGCTTTGGACGTGATCAACAGCCTCCTCTTGGGCTGCATTGGGCGTGAGCAACAACCTCCTCTTGGGCTGCATTGGCGTGAGCAACAGCCTCCTCTTGGGCTGCATTGGCGTGAGCAACAGTCTCCTCTCCTGGGCTGCATGGGACGTGAGCAACAGTCTGCATGGTCTCCTCGAGCTGCATGGGAAGTGAGCACGTCGGCATGGTCTCCTTGCTTGGTTCGCTTGCTCCTACATTCACCAAAAGATTAACACATGATGTATGGAAGTTAAATGGTTCACGCATTGTGTCAAGCAATAACACTTCCCTTGACATAACTTCTTGGATCTCCTTATCTCTTGCTCTAGTAATGGGACCTTGATAGCTTCCATATGATGGTCCTACATCATCCACTCCTTCTTGGAAAGAATTCGACCCCGAATTTTCATCTTGTTCCGAATCTCCTTCATAGGGGCTCAAATCTCCTACATTAAAAGTGGTGCTAACTCCATACTCTTCCGGTAAGTCCAACACATATGCATTGTCATTAATCCGGTGTAAGACTTTGAATGGTCCATCTCCTCGTGGTGCTAGCTTGGAATGGCGTTTTGTTGGAAACCGCTCTTTCCTTAGATGTAGCCAAACTAAGTTGCCGGGCTGGAAAACCATTTTCCGACGTCCTTTGTTATTCTAAGCTGCAGTTTCAACGCCTTTCTTGTCAAGTGCAGCCTTGGTCTTAGCATGAAGTTCCTTAATGTAGTCCACCTGTTCCAAAGCATCAAAAGCTACTCGATCCTTTCGAGGAATCGGTAATAAGTCCAAAGGAGTTAAAGGGTTAAATCCATAAACACATTTGAAAGGTGATAGCGAAGTGGAAGAATGCATGGTGCAATTATAAGCAAACTCAATATGTGGTAACATGTCTTCCCATTCTTTTAAGTTATCTTTCAACATGGTTCTAAGGAGGGTCGTTAGGGTCCTATTGGTGACTTCCGTTTGCCCATCTGTTTGGGGATGACTAGAGGTCGAAAATAGTAATCTAGTGCCCATTTTTCCCCAAAGTGTCTTCCAAAAGAAACTCAAAAACTTGACATCCCTATCACTAACAATAGTTTTAGGTATTCCATGCAATCTCACTATTTCCTTAAAGAAAAGATTAGCAACATTATATGCATCTTCAGTTTTATGACATGGAATAAAATGTGCCATTTTAGAGAATCTATCTACTACCACAAAAATGGAATCTCTTCCTTTCTTAGTCCTAGGTAGTCCAACAATGAAATCCATACTTATGTCCTCCCAAGGGCCATTAGGCGTCGGTAAGGGTGTGTACAGCCCGTGGGGTTGTACCCTACCTTTGGCCTTAAGACATTCAATGCACCTTTTCAGCATGTGTTTCTACATCCCTTAACATATGAGGCCAATAAAAGTGAGTTTGCAACATGTGATAAGTTTTGTCCCTCCCAAAATGCCCCATTAGACCTCCTTTATGGGCTTCTTCTACCAATAAGATCCTAAGGGAACATCTAGGTATGCAAATCTTATCCACTTTAAACAAGAAACCTTCAAACCCAAAGTACTTATCATAAGGGCCTTGAGTAGTGCATCTATGAAAAATCTTCCCAAATTCAGCATCATCCACATATAATTCTTTAATGTAAGTAAAACCTAACATCCTAGAATCCAAAGTGGTGATTAAGGTGTATCTCCTAGACAATGCATCCGCTACGACATTATCCTTTCCTTTCTTATACTTGATAATGTAAGGAAAGGTTTCTATGAACTCCATCCACCTACCATGCCGTCTATCTAGCTTATCTTGGCTCCTAAAGTGTCTAAGTGAATCATGATCGGTTTTCAAAACAAACTCTTGAGGCCAAAGGTAATGTTGTCATGTTTTGAGTACTCTAAACAAGGCATACAATTCTTTGTCATAAGTGGAATAGTTTAAGCATGCATCCTTCAATTTTTCACTAAAGAAAGCTAGAGGCTTACCTTCTTGCATAAGGACGCCGCCAATACCAATGCCGGATGCGTCGCATTCAACCTCAAAGGGTTTGGTGAAGTCCGGTAGAGCTAGTAGTGGTGCGTGGGTGAGGCGTCTCTTGAGCTCTTCAAAGGCTCTTTACTGCGGTTCATTCCACTCAAAAGGAACCTTCTTTTTGGTCAAAGCCGTGAGTGGTGCTGCAATGGTGCTAAAATCTCTCACAAACCTTCTATAGAATGTAGCTAAGCCATGGAAGCTCCTCACGTCACCAACTGACCTAGGAATCGGCCAATCATTGATTGCCTTAACCTTGTCCTCATCCACTTGCAAACCATTGGCACTTACTACAAAACCAAAAAAAATCACTCGGTTAGTATAGAAATCACATTTTTGAATATTAGCATACAAGTATTCTATACGCAATGTAGCAAGCACATCTCTCAAATGATTTTCATGCTCCTCTAAAGTCTTACTATAGATAAGAATGTCATCAAAGTAGACTACAACAAATAAACCAATATAAGGTCTCAAAATATGATTCATTAATCTCATGAAAGTACTAGGAGCGTTAGTTAAGCCAAAAGGCATTACTAGTCACTCATAGAGACCAAATTTTGTTTTAAAAGCTGTTTTCCATTCATCCCCTTCCCTCATTCTAATTTGATGGTAGCCACTCCTAAGGTCAATCTTAGTGAAAATTGTAGCTCCATGTAACTCATCAAGCATATCATCTAAACGGGGAATCGGGTGTCTATACTTGATAGTAATGTTATTGATTGCTCTACAATCAATACACATTCTCCAAGTATTATCCTTCTTAGGTACTAGCAGGATGGGAACTGCACAAGGACTAAGGCTTTCCCGCACATACCCCTTATCTAGCAAGGCTTGAACTTGGTTCTGAATTCCTGGGCTTCCGTAGGGTTCATCCTATAGGCGGGCCTATTGGGAAGAGTGGCTCCGGGTATTAAATCTATTTGGTGTTCAATGCCCCTAATGGGCGGCAAGCCGGCTGGAATCTCCTCAGGAAAAACGTCCCTAAACTCATCTAACAGCCCCTGAATAGATCTAGGAAGTGGGTTCGTAGAGTCATGAGGCACATTCACTAGAGATTTACACAAACTCATCATTAGCACATCAATAGAAGAATAGTTAGTGACATATTCATTCCTAGACTCAAGATAGCTACTTGTTGGTTGTACTAACAATGTTTGATGGGTTTTGTTCTCTTTACTCTTAGGCCGTGTGATCTTAGGTTTTGGAGGGGTTCCTTGCTCTACCCTCTTGTTCTCATAGTACTCGGCTATTTGTAAAGGTGTCATAGGTTTAAGTGTTAAAGTTTTACCCTTATACTCAAGCTATACTTGTTAGAAAACCCATCATGAACAACTTTTCTATCATATTGCCATTGACGGCCAAGCAGCAAGTGACAAGCATTCATAGGCACAACATCACATGTAATAACATCCTCATATGATCCTAATGTTATATTGACCTTAGTTTGCTTATTGACCTTAAGTTCTCCACACTCATTCATCCAATGTAGTTTATATGGCCTAGGGTGATAAAATGTAAGGAGTTGTAATTTGTTTACCATTTCAGTGCTAGCTATGTTGCAACAACTTCCTCCATCAATTATCACATTACACACTTTGCCTTTAATACTACACCTAGTATGAAACAGATTTTCACGTTGGTTATCCTCACAAGGTGCTAGTTGGACATGCAAAGTTCTCCTAGCTATCAAAGATTCACCTTGTTCATACTCAATGCAATCATCATTCTCATTTTGTTCATTGTCATCATTTAAGGCATTTTTATCATCTAATTCCACATCATCCTCACTCTCATACTCTCCTAGATGATTTATGATCAAAGTGCGTCTATTAGGACATTCTCTACTCATGTGACCTCTACCTTGGCATTTAAAACACACAATGTCCCTAGTTCTAGAGTTAGAGATAGGAGTACTCCCTCGATGATCACTTGAAGGCTCATTCAAGGATCGTGGTGTAGTGGACGGTGTAGAAGACCTTCTTTGCCCTTCTTGGCCCATAGGTGCCGATTTCCTCTCCTCCTTCCGGCCGCCTTGCTCCCTGCTGTGGTTAGACAGCCGGCTGTTTTGTGCTTTCCAAGCATTGGGCGTCCCGGGAGGTGGCTTGTATTCCCGGTTTCGCACCTTAGTCTTCCTTTCCACCTTGATGGTCAAGTGTAGTAATTGCTCCATGGTGCTGTATGGATACATATCAACTTCATTAACCAAATTAGAATTCAAAATACGAAGGTACCTTGCCATAGTGTTTTCTTCATCCTCTAGAATGTTGGCCTTCACCATAGCAACTTGCATATTCGTATAGGCTTCCTCAGCGCTAAGTGAGCCTTGTCTCAAATTTTCCAGCCGTTGTTGAAGCTCTCGGGTATAGTGAGGTGGAACGAACCTAGCCCTCATTAGTGCCTTCATATGCTCCCATGTGTTGATTTGAGGATCCAAGGTTCGAACTCTTTCTTTGACTACGTGATCCCACCATACCAAAGCATAGCCTTGGAACTCGAGAGCGGCTAGTTGAACCTTCCTAGGCTCGCTGAAGTTGTGACACAACCACATCTGCTCAACTTTAGTTTCCCACTCTGTGCAGACGTCGGGATCACACTTTCCTTCAAAGACGGGAATTTTGATTTTGACTTTTCCGAGTCCGTCTTGCTCTTGATAGGGCTGAAGGTTATCTCGTCCTTGCCTTGGCTGCTGGAATGGCCGATTGTAGCCCTCCCATGTGTGGTCCTCAAAATGAGCTTCATTCCGTCGCTGAAAATCATCAACAAATGGTGGCATGTTAGAAGCATTAGGAAGGACGTTGGACTGTACATTACCTTGATCCGGAGGGTCCGGCTCTCTAGTAACACGTGAAGGACCGCCAAACTCATAGTTGGTTCTCAAAGGTGGTGTTCCGGCTGGTGGTGTTCGTGCTTCCATAGACTCCACTCGTTTGGATAGATTAGCTACGGAATCGGACAATTTTTTCAATAGACTGATCATCTAAGGCGTGATGGTCTCGCTACTCGACTTGTTGGGACTTAGGGACCTGGACATGCTCAAATAACAAACAAAGAACCGGTTAGGTTAGAAAAGCAAAGATCTCACTTGTGTATCGCTCACTCTCTCGTTGGTATTGCCTAGCTGGTGGCTCGAGTTGTAAGGATTCAACACCTTAAGACCGCGATTTCCGAACCTTCTTAGCAACCCTTCGGAACTAGAACTGTTGAAACCGATGTTAGTGTCGGAGATGAATCAAGACACCCCTAATTGGAGTATTGACCTTGGGTTGGTGTAGGTATGGTAAATTGTGTTTAGAATGACGTTTTGAGATGATTGAAAGAGTTCACTTGTGCTTGCTGTAGATTAATAAAAGGCAGCCGATTTGTAGTGTGTTTTTTTTTTTGAAAGATCTCTTAGACTTTGTCAAAGATTTGTAGGAGAGAGAAGTAACCGTAATTAATTGCAGATAGGGTCACCGAAATGTGTATGCAGCGTTGAGCTCTTTTTTGCTTTTGTTGTGTTTTGTGTTTACCTCTCCTCAAGATGTTGTCCGGCTTTTGAATTTGCACACTTCAAGCACAAGTTAGATCTCAATTGGATAAGCAATAAGGTTAACAAGAAGGAGTGATCAATTGTACCAACTGAGCTCTGATACCAACTGATACGGGATTGTCCGTGATTGAGTCGATCTAGGCACAATGATCTCGAACCAGGCTGAATGAAGCGATTTCAAAATGCGGAATGGACGTAGGTGATGAATGGCACAGGAATGGTGAAGAGAAGAACCAAAGAGATGTCAACGAAGGAACCAAGGGTGAAGAGCCAAAACCCCAATCGTGAATGCTCTAGACCCGTCTCCAATACAACTTTAAACTAGCTCCGGCTGGACTAGCACAAAGAGGGACTCGTGAAGGCTCGAAGCACCAATCCGAAGGCGGTTTGACACAAACAAGCTCAACCAAGCAACAACAGCAATGCCAACCAAAAACTCTCTTGTTCTATGATTGATTTTGTGAAATGATTACAAATGTAGTTCTAAGCAATTGGGAATAACGTAACTAATCTGCAACTAAAGAGGCTATATAAATAGACTCTTTTATCTAGACAAAAATAAAGAAAAGAAAGCTGAAAACATTAGTGGGAAGGTGGTAATAAGAGAGCTTCCTCTAATGTAGCTAACAACCTAACAAACCACTAATCAACATGGAAATAGGCTGAATTATTCAAACATATCTTTGGGAGTGAGCTGGCCGATTTCTAAGAGCCAAATGGGCTATCCGAATGGGCTGCATTGTTCAACAGATCCATGAGTGATTTGGATGTGTTTAAAGAGCCCAAATGATGATCCGGATAAGCTGAATTGTTACTCTCTAGGGCCTCTTTGAACTTGATCAGTTGGGTGCCCTCTTGGGCTGTTTTGGACGTGAGCATCTCCTCCCTTTGCTCTTGGACTGCCTTGGACGTCTCCTCCCTTTGCTCTTGGGCTGCCTTGGACGTGAGCAGCAGGCCAACCTCGTGGGCTGCTTTGGACGTGATCAACAGCCTCCTCTTGGGCTGCATTGGGCGTGAGCAACAGCCTCCTCTTGGGCTGCATTGGGCGTGAGCAACAGCCTCCTCTTGGGCTGCATTGGTGTGAGCAACAGTCTCCTCTCCTGGGCTGCATGGGAGGTGAGCAACAGTCTGCATGGTCTCCTCGAGCTGCATGGGAAGTGAGCACGTCGGCATGGTCTCCTTGCTTGGTTCGCTTGCTCCTACATTCACCAAAAGATTAACACATGATGTATGGAAGTTAAATGGTTCACGCATTGTGTCAAGCAATAGCACTTCCCTTGACATAACTTCTTGGATCTCCTTAGCTCTTGCTCTAGTAATGGGACCTTGATAGCTTCCATGTGATGGTCCTACATCACAAACAAAGCTTAGAGTAGAAGAGAGAAACGGAAAATAGACGCAAACAAAAGACAATGATCAATTGCAATGATCAAAATAGACTCTTTTTATGATTTTATGATTGATTTACCGACTCTTTTTGGTGGTTGGACGTCAACTATGCTGTGATACCAATTGATACGGGGATTAGCCATGAAGAACGGATCTAGACGAACAACATGTTCTGAAGAGTGCAGAACACACAAAATTAACAAACATGGACAACAATGAAAACGAGAAAACAGAAAGGGACAAGAAGAACCGAAAGGAACAATGATAGAACCCTTGGATTCGAGATCCAACAAACAAACCAGTGACGATTCGACCCCGCTTCTTACAACTCCACACAATCGATCTGAGAATCGAGAGCACGAAGAGGGTGCGTTGTTCGACTTGCAACACCAATCCCGAAGGAGATTGACATACACAAGAACGAGAAAGCTAGATCACACACACAAACTCACGAGACAAGAATGATTGAATTCTCTTGGATTCAATTCTGAAATGCTCTCAACAAAACTTGTATAAAACTTGTCTAACTACAAAAGAAGAGAGAAAAGGCTTTATATACATCCTAGGCATTTTTTTCTAAAACAGAAAAAGAAACTAATTGCAATAATTACATTGAGAGAGAGTTAAATAAAGCCCAACAAACATGGAACACAATTGGGCCTAATTAAACTCTCCTATTCAGCCTCTCACGTCCACATACTTAAATGAATGTTCCAGCCATGCACATGCACACACGTGAAACCCCTTGTATCTGATTTCAAGGCCTCCATCTGTCCTTTGAAATGCGCCCCAAGGCCTGCCCAATAACTAGAAATACAATTTAAGCTCCATTAATCATCTTGGTTGGGATGTGTTCGTGGCTGATCCACAAGATGGTCCTTAGACTTGATGAAGGTGGACTTCGTTGAGCTTCATGAACCATGTTTAGGAAAAGAGCATCCATCTCAGCTTGACGTTTAACTTGTGCTCTTGTTAGAGTCCCTTGAGGTGGTGAAGATGGAGTTAGCTCAGATGATCCTTCATCAGTTTCTAACCATTGATTTGAAGAAAATCAATGGTTAGACAAAGAGCTATTATATATTCATAGACTTTGTTAGATTCACCCCTTATTTATATCTCGAGCCCAAGGGTGACAATCTCTTCACCAACATATATAAATGCTATTTAGGTGGATTGACATGTATGTTTGAACTCTTAAAACATGTAAAACACTCCGAATAATGATCCTTTTGCATTTTGGTGCTTGCGTTTTGTATGTTGATGAGCTGTTTCCCTCAAGTTTGGGTCGTATCGACTTATATTATGTGTATGCATAAACCGCATCAACTTAAGATGAAATCCTTAAGCTGTGATGACCAACATATCAAAAACAACAACCCAAAAACCAAGCCAAGCAAGGCGAAAAGAATACCAAAGAGAAACAAAGGGGCATCCACATGTTGTCAAAGTGTAGTAACAAACTGCATCCTATGACCCAAAACCTACCCTTCATATAACGCTTGAGATCCCATAATTGTCTTTTTGAGTATAACATATCCAGAAATGGGTGGGATAATAGCTAGTCGGCGGTCTAGTCATAAGATTATAACAAGTGTATTTTTAACGTGTAAGAACTCAAAAAAATATCAATATCATATCAGATTTCTTAGTTGACCACTTCCGTTCCATACTTCCATAGTAGTTTAATCTGCCCAAAAGCATAGTTCAACAATAAGAAACTATCTCTGAAGTTGAATCTCCATACTTTTTATATACCGTAAGAAATTAGTTTTTCAGTGTTAAGATTTTCAATCTCTAGAGACCAATAATCATGATTATCAAAGGGTCAGATCAAGAGGCTATTTGGAAGTAGCCCGAGTATCTATCCAAGAAACAATAATGTGGGTGACCTGCAAGACGTTCGAGCAAAGGAAGAGAGAAACGGTATCCGGCGCTATCGGACGCTAGATAGAAGCTGAGATCATTTTGCAAGATTACAATGTGAGAAGATTTTGGAAGGAAAATTTGGAGAAGTACACACTTTGATATTTCGGAGTTGGAATATCCTAGGGTTTCACTTTGGAGAAGTACGCACTTTGAAGGCGGATTGTGAGAAAATCCGACTCTATATGCATCATATTAGTTGTAAAATCACCATTTACAACGGTTCTCCTCTTGTTCTATGATGCTTCTTGCTCCATAGCGTGACTCGAGATCTATGAGCCTATTGATGTTATCATGCATCATATTAGTTGTTAGATTCATACATTTCAAGTCTCCTTTGCTATTTTACATTCATATAGTGTAGTTTTTATTCATATTGTCAAATATTTTTTTGGTGTAGAACATATTGTTTTTGGACTGAAGCTAAGCTTACATAACAAAAACTAGTGGAAGGGCCAAACACTTCTGCAAGGTACAATTAACTAACAGTTAGAACGACTTTAAACAGTTTCTTGAACACCATGCACTAATCTCAGTAAAAATAAGATTACTAGAGAATTCATTGATAGGAGGATCATTTACAAGCCTTTCTCGTTCCAAGGCGTCATCCAACTCAGCCTGAACGTCTTTGTCATCCATCTTCTTCTTACTAGCTTCTCTTAACCTTTATCGGATGGTTCTTTCCGGTTCAGGATCGTAGGGAACAAACATCATTCCTTTAATTATAAAAAATTCAGCACCATCACCTCAATCCCGCGGTTAGAAATCAAGTGACCTAAAACAATGCCTTCGCTAACCATAAAGTGACACTTCTCCCAATTCAAGACGGTGTTGCTCTCACCTCGTTCGCTTTTGGTGCTTGCGTTTTTTTCATAAATTTTACAGACTTTCTAAACTTTCTAAACATTTTATAGCCAAAATGCTAAATTCTGCTCCTTCGCTACAAAGGTGCCATTACAGTACATCTTATTAATAATTTTTTTTGTCTAGAATTGGACCCTTTATAAAATTAACAAACCCGTTTGACCCAATAATAACTTTTCGGTCCAAGTAGGGCCTAATTTATCTGAACTGGGAATTTGGATGTTAGTCGTGAACCATCAAGGGTTTGAAATTCAAGTGAATGAAGTTATAACAAAAACATTCCAAGCAGATGGATCATCAAAGGAAGCCGTCGTAATCTTAGACATTAAGGCCTCAATAAAAGTTACTGAATGACATCCTTTATTAAGCTACTTGATCGATCGTACATGTGTATTACAATGAAATCAACAAAACTAGTTTTGTCACCAGGCGCACATACAAGAACATCTTCATCTATCCAAAAGTTTATCAACTTGATATATGTATTTATTGGTAGTTGTTTTTTTTTTAATGTTTATCTAGAGGTCCGGATAAAGATGCAATCTATAGGATTTTTCTAATCAACAATTTTTGAAAAGAAGAATTTAAAATTCTTGTTTCTTTCCTCGTGGACTGATATGTCCGCTTGTGAATATGTAGTTGACGTACCATCATATTCTTTTAACTTTGAGCTATATTCATAGGTCTAGATCAAAGATAATCCTAAATATTTTCAGTTTGAAGCACACTTTTCTTTCACCAAAATGAAATAAATATTTTGATAGGATTGTGAAGGATTAAGTTTAGCAACTTTATTGAAATCAAACCAGAAGGTTTTCAAAAGCTAGATCTCCGATCTATTTATGCCAAAACTGAACGGATCTTTATAGGTAGGTTCCACGATTGTTCTTGCTTCTACCTATGGTTTAGTGGAATAGCTTTCGGCTTTGAAACAAAATACTAATGCATGTTGGCAATATGTTTGTCGTTCTAACTACTGACAATGATAAGGTGAATGTGTTTATTGAAATCAACTCCCAAGTGTCCGTAGAAAGTGTAACCCCATTGTAGAGAACGACCCAAGCAAAAGTCTGGAAAAGTGTTTACTTTTTGCTCGTGATCATATACTTATTTATGTGGGTCATAATTTATCTTTTATAAATTAAACATCACCAATTTATATTTCCACTTATAAGTAATTTTCAAAAACCCCTACTTTTTGTGATGACCAACATTAAATCTTTAAAATCCGCTTGATTTTTTTGAGCACTAAAGCGGATTATGTACCTCAATGAACGTGAATCCCACCCATTTACAACTAGCGACACCTTTGATGCACGGGGTGCTCTATCGCATGCTTAAATATGGCGCAAATCCTAGTAATATAGGCAAAAGAGAACACAAGCATGAGTTGATTTCATAGCCTCTAGGGTTTTGTTAATTTGTTATTCTCCCCTCTTCATTTTCTGAAATCATTTCACAAAGAACCCAAAAACACACTTCCCGTGAAGGGATTTGAGGACTTTCGTGCGAAAAATCAAAAATGAAACAGACAATACAAAGACTGAGAACACTTCTGATTGGCAAGACACAAACATAAGGTTTTGGATTAACTTCCTCCATACTCTCATATCTTGTCAACGCTCGAGATATATTGTTGACTAAAAATATGATAATCTCACCTTAAACACCAAGCTAAACTTCAACAATGGGCCAAATAATATATATAGTTTGTCGCACAACCTATATTAAAATTAATAACACATTCACTTGAATTTGAAACCAATATCTTGATTCTAGTCAATGTTTTGGTTTCAAACACAAGTCATGTAATAAAACTCTTGGCTATGTAGTGGAAGGGCCAAACACCCCAGTATTTTGACAAGTGATCTCTCAACGAGTTCAGGTGTCTATGTTTTCAAAATGTAGTGGGAGCGAAGAGGAGATAAAGAAGAAGTGTGATCTTCAAACAGAGGCATGCCGGAAATATATTTAAGAGATTTTGTATTTGAGTAAATATATTTAAGAGATTTTGTATTTGAGTAAACATTCCCACTAATTGCCATATTCAGCCTATAAGTACTGAAAATACCCTAAGAGAAAGTCTGAATATAATGTATAAAAACCAACTAAAAAATAGCCCAAAACATAAGTCATTCCGAGATCTCATGAACTAGAAGTGTCACTAATCCCGGGTCTTCCTTAGCGAGCTTCTGAGTCGATATCCAAGGCAAAATAGCATAAGAAAACACATGCCTTAGGATAGAGTAAAGAGCACTCGACATCTTCCTTGCTTTAGTCCTAGTGATAGGACCATCTCCATGAAGTGTGATGTCGGTCTGTAGATCTTCAAGTTCCTTAAGTTTCCTCGGGTTCATTTCATTCTCCCTTTCTAAGGCTTGATTCGTCCCCGAATCATGGAAAGGCGGCTCAGAATCATCATCAATGTAGGGAGACAAATCAGCCACGTTGAAAGTAGCATGAACACCATAATCACCAGGGAGATCAATCTCATAAGCATTGTTGTTGATGTGTTTGAGAACCCGGAAAGGACCATCACCTCTAGGATCCAGCTTGGACTTGCGGCGGGACCAAAACCTCTCCTTCCTAAGGTGCAGCCAAACGAGATCTCCCGGATGGACACAAGCTCACGGCGTCCACGGTTGTGCTGCGCAGTGTATTGTTCAGCGCGGCGCTACAGCTGGGCGGTAGTACTCTAGTGGAGCTCCCGAACGAAGGCGGCGCGCTGTCCGGCGTCGAAGCTTTCCCGGGCCTTGAGTGGCTGCGGCGTAAGATCCAAGGGAGTGTAGTTTTTAAAATAGAACGAAGAAGAGTTCCAAGAGTACGGTTTACCACTTCAGTTTGGTCATCGGTCTGTGGGTGGCAACTAGTAGAGAGCAAGAGCTTAGTTCCCAACTTTGCCCAAAGAGTCTTCCAGAAGTAGCTTAGGTACTTAGCATCCTTGTTAGAAACAATTGTACAAAGAATACCATGCAATCTCACAGTATTAACAAAGAACATATCAGCTACATGAGATGCATCATCAGTTTTGTGACAGGCAATGAAATGAGTCATTTTGCTAAACCTGTCTACAACCACAAAACTAGAATCCCTCCCTTTCTTAGTTCTTGTTAATCCTACAATGAAATCCATACTAGTGTCTTCCCAAGGGACTGTGGGAATAGGCAAGGGAGTGTAGAGGCATGGGGTTCAATCTAGACTTAGCTTTCTTACATTGGACAAAAGATGCACAAAATTTTCCAACATCCCTTCTTCATCTTAGGCCAATAGAAATGTTTCTTAAGCATATCTAGAGTCTTATCAATGCCAAAGTGTCCCATTAAACCTCCACAATGAGATCTCTGAACCAAAAGTAATCTAACAAAACTCCTAGGGATACAAAGTTTTAAAGCCTTATTAAACACATATCCCTCTTCAACAAAGTATTGGTTCGAGCTACCCTTAGACACACATTCACTATATATATCTTTCAAATCAGCACAAAAAGCATACATATCACAAAGCAAAGAAAATCCAAGCAAACGTGCATCTAGAGAAGAGAGTATACCTGTGAGACAATGCATCGGCTACAACATTGTCCTTACCTTGTTTGTGCTTGATCACATAAGGAAAGGTCTCTATGAATTCTACCCAACGAGCATGTCTCTTGTTCAGCTTGGCTTGTCCTCTAAGGTGCTTGAGAGCTTCATGATCCGAGTGAATCACAAACTCTTTAGGCCATAGATAATGTTGTCAAGTGCGAAGTACTCAAACCAAAGCGTAGAGCTCCTTGTCATAAGTAGAGTAATTGAGCTCGGCACCACTGAGTTTCTCATTGAAGTAGGCAATAGGGTGATTTCCTTGGATGAGAACGCCGCCAATGCCAATGCCCGACGCATCACACTTGATCTCAAAGGTGCGGCTGAAGTCCGGCAAGGCTAGGAGTGGCGCATGGGTCAGCTTGTCCTTCAAGTGCTGAAAAGCACACTCTTGGCTTGGTCCCCACCTGAAGACGGCGTCCTTCCGGGTCATCTCAGTCAAGGGATGTGCCAATGTGCTGAAATCCCTCACAAAACGCCTATAGAACCCAGCTAGTCCAAGGAAGCTTCGGACTTGGGTCATGGTGGTGGGTGTAGGCCAATCTCTAATAGCTTCCACCTTGCTCTCATCCACAGTCAAACCATCTTTCCCTATAACAAAACCAAGAAAAACAATAGACTCCGCACAAAATGACACTTCTTTAGGTTAGCATAGAGTTGTTCCTTCCTAAGAATAACTAGCACTTGGCGGAGGTGATCAACCTGTTCAGATTTGGTTTTGCTATAGACTAAGATATCATCAAAGTAGACTACAACAAATTTCCCTAAGTATGGTCTTAAGACATGGTTCATTAGCCTCATAAAAGTAGATGGTGCATTAGTCAATCCAAAGGGCATTACTAACCATTCATAAAGTCCATACTTAGTTTTAAAAGCAGTTTTCCATTCGTCACCCTCTTTCATCCTAATTTGATGGTAACCACTCCTAAGGTCAATTTTAGTAAAAATAGTGGAACCATGTAATTCATCTAACATATCATCCAAACGAGGAATAGGGTGACGGTACTTAACTGTTATGTTGTTGACAACTCTGCAATCTACGCAAATATGCCATGAACCATCCTTCTTAGGCACCAAAATCACTGGAACCGCGCATGGGATTAAGGACTTCGAACATAGCTCTTTTTCAACAGCTCCTCTACTTGTTTCTGCAACTCCTCGGTCTCCTTAGGGCTGGTTCTATATGCGGCTCTGTTAGGAATGGTGGTGCCTAGAATGAAGTCAATCTGGTACTCAATTCCTCTCAAAGGTGGTAGACCTGGCGGAATATCATTCGGGAAGACGTCCTCAAATTCCTGCAATAAAGGAGTAAAAATAGGAGGTAAATCTTGTAAGGACTCCAAAACCACGCAAGACTCTTAAAATAAGAGTAGAAAGCAAGGATAACTTCCCTTAAGAGCGTTGTTGACCTCGCTAGCACTGGCCAAGAGAAGATGTTTCGGTGGTTGTCCTGTAGGTGGCGCCTTCTTCTTCGGGTGAACGCAGGGCCCTAGCTGCAAAGGCGACATCTCCTGCTGACGGGCTCTCCTTCTTTGCTCCCTTTCTACATGGTCTTGCAAACACTCCTACGGGGTTAGTGGAAACAAGGTAATACGACGTCCCTTCAAGTTAAAACAGTAGGTGATGAGGGACCATCACCAACAACCCCTACTAGTCCTACAATGCAAGGGCCAATCACTAGATCAAGGGCAAGAGCAATTCAAGAGGAGGTGTCCAACTTGTTGGTGTCCTTAGCTCCTAAGAAGACCATTGATGATCCATTGCTGACTGAGGCTTCCTTAGTCATGTTAATGACGATTCCCGACGACTTGGACGTGGAAGGAAGACCATGCACACGTGATTTGGAGCCATGCAAGAGCAAAGAAGAGACACTTGCTCCGGAATTGCAAGAAATGGAAGATTGAGGCTTTTAGAACCGATTTGACGCCACATAATGAAATGTAGTGTAAATTTCTACGCCTACTTGAAGAAGGGATGTCTATGGTGAAAGTTGATGTAGAATACGAAGAGATCCTCCCATATGTTGGAATGTCATAGAAGCAAAGAAGATTGTATCGAGTTGTTATAAGGTATGATCGAGTCTTGTAGTTAAAACCTGTGTGACTGAACACATGCGTGAGATCAAAAGATGTTACTATTGCCATTCCTTTGAAGTGAGAAGAGGGTTTAAGCTGAAGTATTGTTTAACCAAGGCTTCAAGAGTGGGAAAATTAGAGTGAGTCTCTCGAGTTCTGTAGATGAAGATCTTCGAAAGAGGACGGTGAACATAGTAGATACAAAAGGAGCAATACACGAGTTGAAGGACGTCACCTTAGCAGATCGGGGTGGACCACTTGTCAAGTGTTAGGACCAGGTTGTGTCGTTCATTATGATATGTAATGGGTAGAGAAAAGATAGAACCCGAGATAGAACAGATTCCAATGCATCGGAATGTGAAATTTTCCGCTAAGGTCAAGCTTGATTTAATTCCGATGTCTAAGGCGCCGTATAGAATAACACTTGTGCAGAGACATGAGTTGTAGAAGCAAGAAGGAGCAATTGTAAGAACTTATTGAAAAGAGTTCATTAGATTTAGTGAAATGCTATGGAGAACTCCAAATGCTATCTTGAACTCTTGATTTGAAGTTCATATTAGAATATATCTTAAACTCTTGAGTTGAAGTGGTTATGGAGAACATCAGTTTGCGAAAAGAGAGACAATTATCTCCGCTTGTACATCAATTACCGTTAACCGAACAAGATAGCAATGAAGAATGAGTATCCCTCACCACAGATAAATGATCTACTTGATCGGTTCCAAGGGTTGGTAGTCTCTACTAAAATTGATTTAAGGGCTGATTGCCACCAATTGAAAATTCGAGACTAAGATATTGCAAAGACGGCAGTCCGGACAAACCATGGTCACTAAGAGTTGTAGTGATTCCATATGGGCTTACTAATGCCCCGTATAAGGTACTTTGGTCTACTCTTGAAAAAGACAGAAGTTGTATGATAGTTTGTCTCGTGATGGCAACCTCCAAAGGACGTGGAAGGAGTTACAAGTTATCCTAGATGTGCTAAGCTTTACCAGATATGTGAAGAGAGAAGTTGTGTAACACCTTTTATGGTAACCTACTCCGGATGACAATGAAGTATTGAATGATACGAAAATGGACAATAGAGTTGTGGAGAGTTAAGAAGGGGATTCATTGGTGCAACTGTTTTGATTTACCTTGAGGTTTATGGGTTTGAGGTGTACAAATGATTGTTCAAGACAAGGTCTTGATCGAGTAGTGAGGAGCGATGTAAAGGTAATAGCCTACGTGTCGTGTTAGTAGAAGTAGTATGGAGTAAAATACTTTCTTTGTTACTTGGAATTGCAACAAAAATTGGGGAAAATAACATCAAAGTTTGGTTTGACAAGAATCCAAGCCAACGGTGTAAATTGGGAGTTCGATCTTCTTTGTTAGAGAAATCGAAAGGAAAATAATGGAAATGCTGCATTTAGAAAGACCCGAAAAGGAAGTTAATTTTTCGATCTATCGGAACCATTGAGAGATTTTAGCTCGAGTTAGGAAAGTGGTTTGCTGGTTGGCGTGGCCGCCCAGAGTAGAGGGTGTTCACCCGGTGTTTCATGTGTTTCCAATTATGAGGATCTATTGGCAGACGAGGAACCGATGAGGCTAACTGGAAGACGGACGATTATATCTTTTGTTGAGTTTACGCCGATTTAGAAGCTTCGATAGAATCGATGGGTAAGACCTAGTTCTTCCCTTAGTTGTGTTATGTGCATGTGTGATATATCTTGCGGTGGTAATTCGAGTAGTTTGTGTGTATAGATTAGAAGGTTTAAGCTTTCTTAGTTTGAGAGTCCATACCTCGGCCTTAGGTACCGAGAAGTTCGACGCATAGCAAGTTTCGGGACGAAACTTGTTTTTAGGGGATCTAATGTAACGCCCCAATTTTTAGGCACGTTTTTTATTTTTATTTTATCTGGCTTTTATCGATATCTTAATAATTTAAATATTTTTACGGGTATTTTCACGTTGTAAATTAAAATTTATGAGTTTATATATTTGTTTATATATATATATATATATATATATATATATATATATATATATATATATATATATATATTCCGTAATCTATTTCATGAAAAGTTCGGGAATTTCCAAACCGGAAATCCTGTCCGGTTTATTTGATCGAGTTTTTTTAAATTCCCGATGTCATGTTTTAATTAATTAATTTATTTTATTTTATTCCTATTCCTTTATTCTCCTTTTCTTTCCCCCTTTTTTGTCCAAACGTGATGATACCTCTGCAGAATCGGACCCCTCGACTTCGCCTTCTTCCCACCTCTCTCACGCTACCCTCACCTCTCATCCTTCCTCCTCTGTAACACACTTCCGTTCCCTCTGAAATTTTCTCTGGACCTGTAACAGCAAGCAAACCTCACCATCACTCAGCCCCGAACCTCTATCGATCACCCTCATCTCCCTCTGCTTCCATTCTTTCCCCTCTGTCGAGTCAGCCTCGTTGAGAGAGAGAATGTGCCCTCGTCGCCTTGCTGCCGCTACCGGAGCAACAACGAGCACCACCTTCACCCCGTTCATCACCTTCGGCTAAACCTCGTACCACCTCTCCTCTACTCCTCCGCGAACCAGTGGTCGCGATCCCTATTTTGTCCTCGCTCTTCTTCCGCTGTCTTGTCAGGAATGGAGAAGAGGCTCGAGCTGCCAAAGACGACACCGGGAACACTGAGCCGCCACCTACGCCGGAGAAGCCACCAGTTCGGCTCGGCCCCGGCCTGTGCAGATGGCCGCCCCTGTCCTTCCTCCCTTTCTGTTGCAACCGAGACCATCTCCACTGCAGCATCGCCGGAAGGAGCCACTGCTGTCGGAACATCCTTGCAGCCTCCTCACCGCCGTCGAGGATCGCTTCCGGGGAGCTTGCTGCCGCCACAGCCTATGCCGAAGAAGGCCCCTGCCATTTCTCCTCCTCGCCGCCGCCCTGTTCTTTTCTTTCCCTTCCCCAGCTGTGCGTGAGATCTATGCGGTTCATTGAAACCCTTTTACAATATTGTAAATCGGGCCCTCAATTTTGTGTTAATTACAGATGTAACCCACTTATTTGTTATTACGAGTTTTTAGCTAAGTTTTTGGAATTTGATATTTATGCCCCTGCTTGAAATTAATTACTGAATATGACCCATATGTGGAAATTGTATAATTTGCCTAGAAAATATTTTTACGAATTTTTAACCTTGGAGTTTAAATACAAGTTTAGTTCATATATTTTATATATATATACATATAAATATATATATATATATATATATATATATATATATATATATTATCAATTATTCCCTTTGTTGGATTTATGACCCAAAGTTTATTTCGGGAAATGACCAAGTTTTGAGAGTTTCTTAGTTGTCCGGAAGTTGTTTTGGTTTTGACCCGTATTTATAAATTGTTGTGATCACCCCGGAAAATGCTTTGTGAGTTTTACCCTTATTTTGAAAGCGGGGCTTCCTTAGATTTTTATATGCGTTAATCTCCTTTCCAAAATTAGCGTTTAAACTAATTTTGTGTAGCGCTTTGATTTTAGGTCCGAAAGCGCCCCGATAAAGGCCTAGCGAGTCCAAGTTCGACATCCGTCTTGACGTCATGTGAGTATTCTCTTCCTCGATTTAGTTATGTTTAGTATTAGTATCATGCTAGGTTTGATAATCTAGCATAACTTAGAGTGAATGCCAAGTAGTGGCTTTGGACCTTAGGTGAGTTTTTTGAGGATTTATGATCTTTAGAAGGCTTGAGGTGTTGATGTTATCTTGTGAGGTTTGTAGGGCGTTGAGTGCTTGGGTTGATCTTGTGAGCTTATGAGGATTGGGATTATGGTTATGGTTTATGATCTTGCGAGATCATTGAGACTAGAAGTCTAAGGACTTCTAGTATGTGAGAGAGATGTTGATCGTGTGCCTTTTGACAAGTGTTGAGTGTCTTCCTGCGGGAAGCTGAGAGCGGGATATAGCAGGATTATCTTTGGGACGAGGTAAGTTTCCGGACTTACTTAGCTCGTATTCCTTGTATTAGCATTGATGTGTGTTTGGTGGTGTGTGTTTATTCTTTATTATTTATAACAACTAAACCGGAAATAGGATTACCGACCTTTATATTATTTTGGCCCAAGTGTATAATAACGGGCGGTGACAACTTGCCTGGCTCCCGCGAGAGCTAGGAGGTTCTCGGCGACTATCCTGTGCTGGTAGACGGTCAGATGCATCAGTACCATTCCATGCCGGTAAGTAGGGACCGAGGCGAGTTTCGGTGACTCTCGTGTCACAACCTAAGTTGAATTAGAACGGGATATGACTTAATAATAATAAGATAATAAACCAGATTTGTGTGCTTTGGAGTGTATTGGGTGTTTGTGATGATTGACTTGTGTTTGCGCCTTTCACCTTGATTCTAATGCTTCGAATATTAGCTAACGGTTTTATACACCTTGATCACCACCTTGGATTCTAGGATGCTAGGTTTTACTTACATAAAAGAATTATATGGGGATGATGCTGAATTTGGGAAGATATTTCATAGATGCACTACACGAGGCCCTTGTGATAAGTATTTTGTGTTTGAAGGGTTTTTGTTTGAAGTGGATAAAATTTGTATACCTAGATGTTCCCTTAGGATATTATTAGTAGAAGAAGCCCATAAGGGAGGTCTAATGGGGCATTTTGGGAGGGACAAAACCTATCACATGTTGCAAACCCACTTTTATTGGCCTCATATGTTAAGGGATGTAGAACACATGCTTAAGAAGTGCATTGCATGTCTTAAGGCCAAAGATAGAGTACAACCCCACGGGCTGTATACACCCTTACTGACGCCTAGTGCTCCTTGGGAAGACATAAGTATGGATTTCATTGTCGGACTACCTAGGACTAAGAAAGGAAGAGATTCCATTTTTGTGGTAGTAGATAGATTCTCTAAAATGACACATTTTATTCCATGTCATAAAACTGATGATGCATATAATGTTGCTAATCTTTTCTTTAAGGAAATAGTGAGATTGCATGGAATACCTAAAACTATTGTTAGTGATAAGGATGTCAAGTTTTTGAGTTTCTTTTGGAAAACGCTTTGGGAAAAAATGGGCACTAGATTACTATTCTCGACCTCTAACCATCCTCAAACGGATGGGCAAACGGAAGTCACCAATAGGACCCTAACGACCCTCCTTAGAACCATGTAGAAAGATAATTTAAAAGAATGGGAAGACATTTTACCACATATCGAGTTTGCTTATAATCGAACTACGCATTCTTCCACTTCGTTGTCACCTTTCAAATGTGTTTATGGATTTAACCCTTTAACTCCTATGGACTTATTACCGATCCCTCGAAAGGATCGAGTCGCTTTTGATGCTTTGGAATAGGCGGACTCCATTAAGGAACTCCATGCAAAGACCAAGGCTACGCTTGAAAAGAAAGGTGTTGAGATTGCAGCTAGAAATGACAAAGGACGTCGGAAGATGGTTTTCCAGCCTGATGATCTAGTTCGGTTACATCTTAGGAATGAGCGGTTTCCGACGAAGCGCCATTCCAAGCTAGCTCCACGGGGTGATGGGCCATTCAATATCCTACACCGGATTAACGATAACGCATATGTGTTAGACTTACCGGAAGAGTATGGAGTTAGAACCACTTTTAACGTAGGAGATTTAAGCCCATATGAAGGAGAGTCAGAACAAGATGAAAATTCGGGGTCGAATTCTTTCCAAGAAGGAGTGGATGATGTAGGACCATGAGGTGAACCATTGCACAACTCACATGGAAAATATCAAGGGCCCATTACTAGGGCAAGAGCTAAGGAGATCCAAGAAATTACGTCAAGGGAAATGCTATTGCATGGCACCATGCATGAATTATTTAATTTCCACAAATCATGTATTAATCTCTTGGTGAATGCAGGGGTGAACATGCAAAGGGGAGAGGCCATGCAGACGTTGGAACATCATGAGGAGGAGCTTGATCATGTAGCCAAGCAAGCCAATAAGCCAAGTGATCAAGACGTGGGCAAGGTGGGGAAAGGTGGATGAATAAGCAAGCATAGGAAATGGACCAGCGAGCATGACGCCATCGAGCCCGAACCCCAGACTCTGTTCGACTTCCCTCGATCCATTTGGCGTGAACCCTAATTCCCGTCTAGCCTTGCCGATACACTCCGGCCCTATGCCATTTCGACAAGGTCTCAATCTCCGCCCGGAGTGGCTGTCAAGCTCGGCGTCGCTCTCCTCCCAGGCCGTCCAAAAGGGTACCCATTTCCCTCAATCGGGCCGCCCAGCTGGGCCCTAAGACCCGTCCAGTCATCCATGGGTTCCTTGGAGAAGTCAGCCTATTTTTATGTTGTTAGTTTGTTTGTTAGACTATTAGCTACATTTGTGGGAGCTCTCTTGTTACCTCCTTCCACCAATGTATTTAGTTTTCTTTTCTTTTATGTTGTCTAGATAAAAGAGTCTACATATAGTCTCCTTAGCTGCTAAAGTAGGTACGTTTTCTTTTGCTAAGAATTACATATTGTAATCCATTCACAAAATCAATCAAAGAGCAAGAGAGTTTTTAGTTGGCATTTTCGTTGTTTGCTTGGCTGAGCTTTTTTGTGTCAACCGCCTTCGGATTGGTGCTTCGAGTCTTCACGAGTCCCTCCTTGTGCTAGTCTCGCCGGAGCTAGTGTAAGTTTGTATTGGAGACGGGTCGAGGGCATTCACGAGGCGGGGTCTTGGCTCTTCAGCCTCGGTTCCTCTTCATTGGTTCTCTTTGGTTCTTCTCAACATCTTCCTGCATCCATTCCCATCCCCACGTTTCATTCCGCATCTGGATTCGCCTTATTCAGCCGGATTCGGGATCATTGTACCTAGATCGGCTAACCCACGGATTAATCCCGTATCAGCACATGCCCGAGTTTTTGAGCCAATGAGCGTTGAGGAGCCAACAATGCCAGCCACTACAAGTACCATTCACATTAATGGTTAACTTGTTAGAGTTTTTTTTGATACAGGTGCTATACACTCATTTATTTTTGATGCTTGTGTTAAGAGACTAGCCTTAGATACAGTAGAGGGGAGACCCTTTATTATACGGTTAACCCGATGGGGGTAAGGTTAGAGGTACCTAGCAGATTCACAATTTTCCCATTCGTTCGGGAAATCGTGACTTGTTAGTGGATTTCTTCGTGATGTACTTAGTACTTGAGGAAATTATTTTTGGGATGGATTGGATGGACCGACATGGTGTAGTTCTCGACATCGGTAAGAGGACCGTGGCGGTCACTACCGAGTCAGGACATGAAGAGGTATTCCGAGGTTTGGACCTCGGAATGACCGGTACACTCATTAGTGTTGTTCGAGCTGCGAGAGTGATCCGTCAAGGTTGTGAGGCCTTCTGGTGTATGCCAAGAAGGAGGGTGAAAGTCTGCCATTGGAGGAGATCCCCGTTGTGTACGAGTTTGTCGATGTATTTTATGAGCAATCCAATTACCGCCACAAAGGAGCGTAGATTTCGGTATCGAGTTAGAGCCCTGGAGGACACCGATCTCAAAGGCACCATACCGTATGGCGCCTATCGAGTTACTAGAGTTGAAGAAGTTTTTCGAGGAGTTAAAAGACAAGGGCTTTATTCGCCCTAGCGTTTCCCCATGGGGTTCACCGGTACTTTTTGTGAGGAAGAAGGGATGAATCGATGAGGCTGTGCATCGACTATCGAGAGTTGAACAAGGTGACCATCAAGAGCAAGTACACGTTTCCCCGCATTGACGACTTGTTAGATTAGTTGTAGGGAGCTACTATGTTCTACCGGATAGATCAGAGGTCTGGATATCACCAGCTGAGGGCGAGAGAGAAGGATGTGCCTAAGACGGCAATTCATACTAAGTATGACCACTACGAGTTTGTAGTGATGCCATTGGGTTCACGAATGCGCCCGCCATCTTCATGGAGTTGATGAACGACATCTTCATCGACTTCCTAGATCAGTTTGTGGTTGTCTTAATAAATAAAATCCTGGTGTACTCTCGGAGCAAAGAGAAGCACGTAGGACATTTGAGGACGGGGCCACGAGTTCTGCAGGATAGAGAGTTGTACGTTAAGCTCTCTAAGTGCAAGTCCGGGATGCCTATTGTGGCCTTCCTTGGTCACATAGTTTTCGTTGAACGGATCAAGGTTGATCCAGCAAAGATTGAGTCGGTAGCGGCATGGATGCCTTCGAAGAATGTTAAGGAAGTGCGCAGCTTCCTAGGCTTGGCTGGATACTACCGCCGGTTTGTGAAAGGGTATTCTATGATTGCCCGACCACTCGCTTGCCTGTTAAAGAAGACTATCCGGTTTGTTTGGTCCGAGCCGTGTACTCAGAGTTTCGAGGAGCTGAAGAGGAGGTTGAACTCTGCTCCTATCTTAGCACAACCAATGGGATAGAGGATTTTGTAGTTTATAGCGACGCATCCAAGCTGGGCTTGGGAAGTGTTTTGATTTTTAGAGGTAGTGTTATTGCTTATGCGTCTAGACAAATGAATACGTATGAGGAGAACTGTCCGACACATGAGTGGAGTTAGTTGTAGTGGTACACGCCTTGAAGATCTGACAACATTATTTGTATGGAGTTTCATGCTAGATCTTTATAGACCATAAGAGTCTAAAGTACATATTCACTCAGCTGGAATTGAATAAACCGCTAGAGGAGATGGCCCGAGCTGATCAAGGACTTCGGTATAGAGATTTTTTATCATCCGGGGAGGCAAATGTTGTCACCGACGCCCTTAGCAGGAAGAAGCCTCATGAGAAGGAGATAGCACAAGTGACGGCTCAGCCTCAGTTATAGAGAGATCCAGCGTGGCTAGAGTTAGATATCCAATTTCTGGATATGGAGAGCCACCAATCCACCCTAGAGCTATTGCCTGATCTATTGGGATTGATCAAATAGAATCAGGAGAACTTTTGACACAGAGGCGGATCCGAGACAGATATCTCAAGGTGAGGCACCACAGTTCACCATAGGTGCCGACGGGGTGATGAGACACCAGACGCGCGTTTGTGTACCCTTTGACAAAGAGTTGACGTAGATGATTTTACAGGAGGCTCACACTACACCTTACTCAATGCACCCAGGTGCGAGTAATATGTATTAGGACGTGAGACGTTCTTTCTAGTGGGGCGGGCTAAAGCCCGATGTGGCTAGATTTGTAGCCCAATGCACGAACTATCAACAGGTCAAGATTGAACACTGTAGAACCGGAGGGGTACTCCATCCACTGTCAATACCGCATTGGAAGTGGGAGGATCTCCATGGATTTTGTTACCTGTTTGAGACCAAGTAGGAGATTCGACGCTGTTTGGGTCGAGTAAACCGACAGACGAAGACCGCATGTTCCATTCCTATTAGGGAAACGTGGCCACATGAGTCGGCTAGCCGAGGAGTTCACTAGACACATAGTGAGATTTTTTTGGGTACCGAGGACCATTATCTCGGATAGGGATGGATGATTCACCTCGAGGTTTTGGCAGCAGGTACACGCTGCTTTGGGTATGAGCCTTCACTTCACAACCGCTTTTCATCATCAGGAAAATGGTCAGTCAAAGAGGATTATACAGACCGTAGAGGATATGTTGAGAGCCTGTGTGCTAGACTAAGGACAGGTGCGGGCAGATCACCTCCCGTTGGTTGAGTTTTCGTATAACATTAGCTGGCTTGCGTCGAATAAGATGGCTCCTTATGAGGCATTGAATGGACGGAGATGTCATACACCTCTATGTTGGGATGAACCGAGTACTATTAGTCGGAAATCTCCTTAGCAGATACAAGATGACAACGCACGAGTAGCGTTGATTCGAAAGTAGATGTTGGCCGCGCAGAGGCGCTAGAAGTCGTATGCTGATAAGAGGCGTGGGAGCTCAAGTCTGGTTGAGAGTGTCACCGACGCAATGCGTCAGACGTTTCGACATTAAGGGGAAGTTGAACCCCCGATATGTCGGACCTTTTGAGATCCTAGAGCGAGTAGGAGAGGTCGCTTGCCGACTCGCTTTGCCACCAAGATTTGAAGGCATTCATCCGGACTTTCACGTGTCTCAACTAAGAGAGTATCTACCAAATCCAAGACACATAATCACTTATGAGGATTTAGTAGTTAGTTGAAACACACATTTGTAGAGCATCCGGTAGTTGTTCTAGAGCGGAGTACGAGATGCTTACGCTAAAAGGACATCCCGATGATGAGGATTCAGTGGTCTAGACGAGGAGCCGATGAGGCTATTGGGAGACAAAGGATAGTATCAGGAGGAACTATCCGGAGTTTTATGCAGAGATAACTGCACCTGGAGGATTGATGAGAGAGTCTTAGTTTATTGGGTGAGTTTATGTGCTTATGTGATATTATGTGTGATGAAGGATCATCTGAGCTAACTCCATCTTCACCACCTCAAGGGACTCTAACAAGGGCGCAAACTAAAAGTCAAGCTGAGATAGATGCTCTTTTCCTAAACATGGTCCATGAAGCTCAACCAAGTCCGCCTTCATCAAGTCTAAGGACCATCTTCTAGATCAGCCACGAACACCTCCCAGCCAAGATGATTAATTGGAGCTTAAATTGTATTTCTAGTTGCTGGGCCAGGCCTTGAGACACATTTCAAAGGACAGCCGGAGGCCTTGAAATCAGATACAAGGGGTTTCACGTATGTGCATGTGCATGGCTGGATGATCATCTAAGTATGTGGACGTGAGAGACTGAATAGGAGAGTTTAATTAGGCCCAATTGTGTTATATGTTTGTTGGGCTTTATTTAACTCTCTCTCAATGTACTTATTGTAATTAGTTTCTTTTTTTTTTTTTTTTTTTTTTTTTCTGTTTTAGAAGAAAAGGCCTAGGATGTATATAAAGCCTTTTCTCTCTTCTTTTGTAGTTAGACAAGTTTTGCTGAGAGCATTTCAGAAGTGAATCCAAGAGAATTCAATCATTCTTGTCTCGTGAGTTAGTGTGTGTGATCTGGCTTTCTCGTTCTTGTGTATGTCAATCTCCTTCGGGATTGGTGTTGCAAGTCGAACAAGGCACCCTCTTCGTGTTCTCGATTCTCAAATCGATTATGTGGAGTTGTAAGAAGCGGGGTCGAATCGTCACTGGTTTGGTTCTTGGATCTTGAATCCAAGGGTTCTATCATTGTTCCTTTCGGTTCTTCTTGTCCCTTTCTATTTTCTCGTTTTCATTGCTGTCCATATTTGTTAATTTTTGTGTGTTATTCATTCTTCAGAACAGGTTGTTCGTCTAGATCCGTTCTTGCAAGAACTTCTTGGACTTTGCAACTTAGAGATCAATTCAGTACTAAGAAGAAACAAAAAAAGAAAGAAATAAAACTAATTCTTGTTTGTAGATAAACGTGGACCAAGTTGTTGCAAATCTTCAAGATAAGATCAAATCTCAGCTCCTAGATTTGTTGCAACTGATTCAACGTGCCAAATCTGTAGGAGGAAAATAACTGCTTCAAGTTCTGCGCCGGATTAGTAGGAAATACGCTGAATCAACTCCAATTATGTGTTTAGCTGAGAGCATTTCAGAATTGAATTCAAGAGAATTCAATCATTCTTGTCTCGTGAGTTTGTGTGTGTGATCTAGCTTTCTCGTTCTTGTGTATGTCAATCTCCTTCGGGATTGGTGTTGCAAGTCGAACAAGGCACCCTCTTCGTGCTCTCGATTCTCAGATCGATTGTGTGGAGTTGTAAGAAGCGGGGTCGAATCGTCACTGGTTTGGTTCTTGGATCTCGAATCCAAGGGTTCTATCATTGTTCCTTTCGGTTCTTCTTGTCCCTTTTTGTTTTCTCGTTTTCGTTGTTGTCCATATTTGTTAATTTTTGTGTGTTATTCATTCTTCAGAACAGGTTGTTCGTCTAGATCCGTTCTTCGCGGCTAATCAACGTATCAATTGGTATCAGAGCGCAGTTGACGTCCAACCACCAAAAAGAGTCGGTAAATCAATCATAAAATCACAAAAAGAGTTTGTTTTGATCATTTCAATTGATCATTGTCTTTTGTTTGAGTCTATTTCCGTTTCTATCTTCTACTCTAAGCTTTGTTTGAATCTAACGAGTTTGTTCCTTGTTTGTGAGTTTTGGACACCGGAAACCACCATAGCTCCACACCAAACACCATCACACCACCATCAACCAACATTTTTCCCTCGGCCACATTAGCCTTACTTGAACCAGTTGAACAAAAACCAAACGTGGTTGTTTCTCTTCCTACATCCAGTAAACGCATAATTGGAGTTGATTCAGCGTATTTCTTACTAATCCAGCGCAGAACTTGAAGAATTATTTTCCTCCTAGAGATTTGGCACGTTGAATCAGTTGCAACAAATCTAGGAGCTGAGATTTGATCTTATCATGAAGATTTGCAACAGTTTGGCCCACGTTTATCTGCAAACAAGAATTAGTTTTATTTCTTTCTTTTTTGTTTCTTCTTATTTCTGATTTCTTGAGTTAAAAAAAAAGAAAAAGAAAAAGGATAAAAAAAAAAAAAGAAGAAAGTAATCTGAAATCAAAAAAAAAGAAGAAGGAATCAGATCTTTTCATTTCATTCTAGTTTATATTGTTTTTATTTCATTCTTTCTTATTCATAGTTTGTAATTAGCCTAGTGTTATTCAGCAACAAAGAAGACTTCAAGAAAGGACTTCATTCAAGTATCTCGTCTGAGTCGGAGGAAGAACCAAGTATCTCGTTGAACCTATCTAGCCACACCTAGCTACTGAACATTTTCGACCATCAAACACCATAGCTCAGCCTTCCTTAACCTCATCCTATGGTGTCTAGGGTTCACTTCTTGGGTCTTACGAGTAAGTTCTTTCAAAGCTTATCTTGAGTTCTAAATTTTTGAGTCATTTTGTTGCATATAACATTCGTGCAATTGTCCTTTCCGTTTGAGTCTTTTCTTCTATTTTGTTGAGTCAAACACATTTTTGAAGTGACTGAAATCGAACCTTGTTTCTATCTAAAAGCTTTAGTTTGACTAAGCATCGAACTCACATGAGGTTTTTGATTAATACAAGACGAGCCATCAACAAGCTTGTATCACACCACTAGAGAGTGAGAGAATCTTATTTTCAGAGTGATACACTTGCAAGGTGTTTTTGTTTAAACTAACCTAACGTGTTTGCTGTTGTTGAGTGTTTTGCATCATGTTAGGAACTCCCGCAGGTTCAAAGAGCCCTGAGCCTATCACACCGGAGTTGTTCAGTCTTATCAAGATCTTGAAAGATAGCATTGATGGGCCAACTACAAGGGTATCTACCTTGGAGACCTCTAGGGTGACCCTGGACTCTCGACCACTAGGAGGTAACTTGGAGATAGGAGACAACTTGAGGGCGCAAAACCAAGGACAAGATCAAGTTGCCCTTCAAAGTCAGCAAGCTGCGTTCCATGCAGCAAGAAATTCGAATGTTCCGCAGTCTTCTAGGCATGCCCATGGTTTAGGCAACATTGTTTCCTAACCTGTTTGGGGAAACCTTGCTTTTGAGGAGCATATTTCTATTCCTTCTTCTCCTATTATTAATGATAATATGCCTAACTATCCTCACCAATTTCATAATCTTGTTTATGACCAGGAAGAGGAGGATGATGGGGAGAATGAGGAATGAAGACCGGAATGGATGCCTAATGGACGGAGAAGGCGAGATCAGCCAAGTAGGAACCAAGAGACGGCGACGTAATGATGAAAGGAGATGTGAGCCCTATGGAGTCCAGCAAAGGAGAGACCGAGAACAGGAACATGACGGTCTTGGCAAAGTGAAGGTGAAAGTCCCTAGTTTCGAGGGAAAATGTGATCCTGGTGTGTATATGGCATGGGAGGCAAAGATAGAGCAAATATGGTCATGCCATAACTTTCCCGAATACAAAAAGGTACACTACGGATTAGCCACGAAGAACGGATCTAGACGAACAACCTGTTCTGAAGAATGAATAACACACAAAAATTAACAAAAATGGACAACAATGAAAACAGAAAGGGACAAGAAGAACTGAAAGGAACAATGATAGAACCCTTGGATTCGAGATCCAAGAACCAAACCAGTGACGATTCGACCCCGCTTCTTACAACTCCACACAATCGATCTGAGAATCGAGAGCACGAAGAGGGTGCCTTGTTCGACTTGCAACACCAATCCCGAAGGAGATTGACATACACAAGAACGAGAAAGCTAGATCACACACACAAACTCACGAGACAAGAATGATTGAATTCTCTTGGATTCAATTCTGAAATACTGTCAGCTAAACGTATAGTTGGAGTTGATTCAACGTATTTCCTACTAATCCGGCGCAGAACTTGAAGCAGTTATTTTCCTTCTACAGATTTGGCACGTTGAATCAGTTGCAGCAAATCTAGGAGTTGAGATTTGATCTTATCCTGAAGATTTAAAACAGCTTGGTCCACGTTTATCTGCAAACAAGAATTAGTTTTATTTATTTCTTTTTTGGTTTCTTCTTCGTACTGAATTGATCTCTAAGTTGCAAAGTCCATGAAGTTCTTGCAAGAACGGATCTAGACGAACAACCTGTTCTGAAGAATGAATAACACACAAAAATTAACAAATATGGACAACAATGAAAATGAGAAAACAGAAAGGGACAAGAAGAACCGAAAGGAACAATGATAGAACCCTTGGATTCAAGATCCAAGAACCAAACCAGTGACGATTCGACCCCGCTTCTTACAACTCCACACAATCAATATGAGAATCGAGAGCATGAAGAGGGTGCCTTGTTCGACTTGCAACACCAATCCCGAAGGAGATTGACATACACAAGAACGAGAAAGCCATATCACACACACTAACTCACGAGACAAGAATGATTGAATTCTCTTGGATTCAATTCTGAAATGCTCTCAACAAAACTTGTATAAAACTTGTCTAACGACAAAAGAAGAGAGAAAAGGCTTTATATACATCTTAGGTCTTTTCTTCTAAAACAGAAAAAAAAAAACTAATTACAATAATTACATTGAGCGAGAGTTAAATAAAGCCCAGCAAAACATATAACACAATTGGGCCAAATTAAACTCTCCTATTTGTTGATTTTTGTGTGTTATTCTACCCTTAGGGCTGAACACTTGTATGCCAACCTAAAGAAATGTAGCTTTGCACTAATGAAGTTATATTTCTTGGTTTTGTAGTGAATGCACAAGGTCTACAAGCGGATGAGGAGAAGATTAGAGCTATTCGAGATTGGCTAACACCTACATCCATTAGCCATGTAAGGAGTTTCCATGGGCTTGCAAGTTTCTATAGGCGCTTTCTGAGAGACTTCAGTACCATTGCTGCACCCTTGACGGAGATTTGCAAGAAACATGCACCATTTGTGTGGGAAGCAGCTCAAGAACGTGCTTTCAACAAGCTGAAGTTGGTTCTCACCGAGGCACCCTTACTAGCTCTTCCTGACTTCACTAGGCCTTTCGAAGTGGAGTGTGATGCATCGGAAATTGGAATAGGAGGTATGCTTATGCAAGAAGGTAAGCCTATTGCCTTTATCATTGAAAAGCTTAAAGGGGCATGTCTTAACTACTCTACATATGATAAAGAGTTGTATGCATTATTTAGAGTACTTAAGACATGGCAACACTACTTGTGGCCTAGAGAGTTTATTTTGCATTTTGATCATGAATCTTTGAAACATTTTCGGAGTCAAGATAAACTAGATAGGAGGCATGGTAGATGAATGGAATTTATTGACTTTTCCCTATATTATCAAGTATAAAAAGGGAAAAGACCATGTAGTTGCGGACGCTCTTTCTAGGAGGCATACATTGCTAACTACATTAGATGCTAGGGTGTTAGGATTTGTTTACATTAAGGAGCTCTATGAAGCCCATAAAGGAGGTTTAATGGGTCATTTTGGGAGGGATAAGACTTATGCTATGTTGCACTCACATTTTTATCGGCCACATATGCTTAGGGGTGTTGAAAATGTGCTTAAAAGGTGTTTAGAGTGCCTTAGAGCTAAATCGAAAGTGAAGCCTCATGGATTATATTCACCTTTGCCAATCCCCACAGCCCCTTGGGAAGACATTAGCATGGATTTCATAGTGGGATTGCCTAGGACTAGAAGAGGTAGGGATTCGATATTTGTGGTTGTAGATCAATTCTCTAAGATGACTCACTTTATTGCTTATCACAAAACTGATAATGCAGTCAATGTAGCTAATTTGTTCTTTCGGGAAGTAGTTAGGTTACATGGTATTCCAAGGACAATAGTGAGTCATAGGGATGTTAAGTTCTTGAGTTACTTTTGGAAAACTCTTTGGGGAATGCTAGACACTAAGTTGTTATTTTCTACATCAAGCCATTCCCAAACTGATGGGCAAACAGAAGTAACTAATAGGACCCTAACAACACTTCTAAGGGCTGTCATCAAGAAGAATTTGAAAGAATGGGAAGATGAGCCACATATTGAGTTTGCCTATAATAGAGTCGTCCACTCATCTACTTCCATCTCTCCCTTTGAGTGTGTTTATGGTTTTAATCCACTAACCTCTTTTGATCTTACACCGTTACCTAAGAAGGAGCGAGTGGATTTAAGTGCTAAAACGCAGGTTGAACACATCAAGGAGCTACATAGTAGGACAAGGATCAAGCTCGAGGAGAAAGGAAAATACAACGCAGAAAAGGTGAATCAAGGACGCAAGAAGATTATATTTGAAACCGGCGACCTTGTATGGCTACATTTGAGGAAGGAGAGGTTTCAACAGCTTCGGAAATACAAGCTCTCCCCAAGAGGAAATGGGCCTTTCAAGGTGTTACACAAGGCGGGTGACAACGCCTATGTGCTTGACTTGCCGGATGATTATGCTTGTGATCCCATATTCAATGTGAGGGATCTAACTCCTTCTCCGCTCCTGGATGATGATCAAGGCAATTCGAGGTCGAATTCTTCCAAAGAAGGGGAGAATGATGAAGGATCATCTGAGCTAACTCCATCTTCACCACCTCAAGGGACTCTAACAAGAGCGCAAGCTAAACGTCAAGCTGAGATGGATGCTCTTTTCCTAAACATGGTCCATGAAGTTCAACCAAGTCCACCTTCTTCAAGTCTAAGGACCATCATGTGGATCAGCTACAAACACGTCCCAGCCAAGATGATTAATGGAGCTTAAATTGTATTTCTAGTTGCTGGGCAGGCCTTGAGACGCATTTCAAAGGACAGCCGGAGGCCTTGAAATCAGATACAAGGGATTTCACGTATGTGCATGTGCATGACTGGATGATCATTTAAGTATGTGGACGTGATAGACTAAATAGGAGATTTTAATTAGGCCCAATTGTGTTATATGTTTGCTGGGCTTTATTTAACTCTCTCTCAATGTAATTATTGTAATTAGTTTCTTTTTTCTGTTTTAGAAGAAAAGGCCTAGGATGTATTTAAAGCCTTTTCTCTCTTCTTTTTATAGTTAGACAAGTTTTATACAAGTTTTGCTGAGAGCATTTCAGAATTGAATCCAAGAGAATTCAATCATTCTTGTCTCGTGAATTAGTGTGTGTGATCTGGCTTTCTCATTCTTGTGTATGTCAATCTCCTTCGGGATTGGTGTTGCAAGTCGAACAAGGCACCCTCTTCGTGCTCTCGATTCTCAAATCGATTGTGTGGAGTTGTAAGAAGCGGGGTCGAATCATCACTGGTTTGGTTCTTGGATCTTGAATCCAAGGGTTCTATCATTGTTCCTTCGGTTCAATTCTGAAATGATTGAATTCTCTTGGATTCAATTCTGAAATGCTCTCAGCAAAACTTGTATAAAACTTATCTAACTACAAAAGAAGAGAGAAAAGGCTTTATATACATCCTAGGCCTTTTCTTCTAAAACAGAAAAAAAAAAGAAACTAATTACAATAAGTACATTGAGAGAGAGTTAAATAAAGCCCAACAAACATATAACACAATTGGGCCTAATTAAACTCTCCTATTCAGTCTCTCACGTCCACATACTTAGATGATCATCCAGCCATGCACATGCCCATACGTGAAACCCCTTGTATCTGATTTCAAGGCCTCCGGCTGTCCTTTGAAATGTGTCTCAAGGCCTGGCCCAGCAACTAGAAATACAATTTAAGCTCCAATTAATCATCTTGGCTGGGAGGTGTTCGTGGCTGATCTAGAAGATGGTCCTTAGACTTGATGAAGGCGGACTTGGTTGAGCTTTATGGACCATGTTTAGCGTAAGCATCTCGTACTCTGCTCTAGAACAACTACCGGATGCTCTACAAATGTGTGTTTCAACTAACTACTAAGGGGGGTGTATTCAATCGAGACTTTTAAAGATTTTTACGGATTCTTAATAATCATAGGATTTGCAAATTCTGTGGGAAATTTTAATTCTATATAGAGTCAATACAGATTATGTGGAAATCTTATGTGTTGGGGGAAGATTTCTATGGATTTTAGGAAGTTATAAAAGTAATGAAGAATCCTACAAAATCAATGAAATAATAGATTCTTTTAAAATCCACAAACTTTTAAATACCATAGGAATTTTATGGAAAATTTTAAATCCTAATTGAATACCTACAGATTTATATGGACTTTTAAAAATCTATATTCAATACCCATAGACTTTTAAACTCCAAAAAATTCCTAGAGACTCTTAATTGAATACACCCCCCTAAATCCTCATAAGTGATGATGTGTCTCGGATTTGGTAGATACTCTCTTAGTTGAGACACGTGAAAGTCCGGATGAATGCCTTCAAATCTTGGTGGCAACGCGAGTCGGCAAGCGACCTCACAAAAAGTACCGGTGAACCCCATGGGGAAACGCTAGGGCGAATAAAGCCCTTCTCTTTTAACTCCTCGAACAACTTCTTCAACTCTAGTAACTCGATAGGCGCCATACGGTATGGTGCCTTTGAGATCGGTGTCGTCCAGGGCTTTAACTCGATACCGAAATCTACGCTCCTTTGTGGCGGTAATTGGATTGCTCATAAAATACATCGACAAACTCGTACACAACGGGGATCTCCTCCAATGGCAGACTTTCACCCTCCTTCTTGGCATACACCAGAAGGCCTCAAAACCTTGACGGATCACTCTTGCAGCTCGAACAACACTAATGAGTGTACCGGTCATTCCGAGGTCCTAACCTCGGAATACCTCTTCATGTCCTGACTCGGTAGTGACCGCCACGGTCCTCTTACCGATGTCGAGAACTACACCATGCCGGTTCATCCAATCCATCCCCAAAATAATTTCCTCAAGTACTAAGTATATCACGAAGAAATCCACTAACAAGTCACGATTTCCCAAACGAATGGGAAAATCGTGAATCTGCTGGGTACCTCTAACCTTACCCCCATCGGGTTAACCGTATAATAAAGAGTCTCCCCTCTACTGTATCTAAGGCTAGTCTCTTAACACAAGCATAAGAAATAAATGAGTGTATAGCACCTGTATCAAAAAGCACTCTAACAAGTAAACCATTAATGTGAATGGTACTTGTAGTGGCTGGCATTGTTGGCTCCTCAACGCTCATTGGCTCAAAAACTCGGGCATGTGCTGATACGGGATTAATCCGTGGGTTAGCCGATCTAGGTACAATGATCCCAAATCCGGCTGAATAAGGCGAATCCAGATGCGGAATGAAACGTGGGGATGGGAATGGATGCAGGAAGATGTTGAGAAGAACCAAAGAGAACCAATGAAGAGGAACCGAGGCTGAAGAGCCAAGACCCCGCCTCGTGAATGCCCTCGACCCGTCTCCAATACAACCTTACACTAGATCCGGTGGGACTAGCACAAGGAGGGACTCGTGAAGGCTCGAAGCACCAATCCGAAGGCGGTTGACACGAACAAGCTCAGCCAAGCAAATAACACAATGCCAACCAAAAACTCTCTTGTTCTTTGATTGATTTTGTGAATGGATTACAATATGTAATTCTTAGCAAAAGAAAACGTACCTACTTTAGCAGCTAAGGAGACTATATGTAGACTCTTTTATCTAGACAACATAAAAGAAAAGAAAAGAAAACTAAATACATTGGTGGAAGGAGGTAACAAGAGAGCTCCCACAAATGTAGCTAATAGTCTAACAAACAAAATAACAGCATAAAAATAGGCTGAATTCTCCAAGGAACCCATGGATGACTGGACGGGTCTTAGGGCCCAGCTGGGCGGCCCGATTGAGGGAAATGGGTACCCTTTTGGACGGTCTGGGAAAGAGCGACGTCGAGCTTGACAGCCACTCCGGGCGGAGATTGCGACCTTGTCGAAATGGCGTAGGGACGGAGTGTATCGGCAAGGCTAGACGGGAATTAGGGTTCACGCCAAATGGATTGAGGGAAGTCGAACAGAGTCTAGGGTTCGGGCTCGATGGCGTTATGCTCGCTGGTCCATTTCCTATGCTTGTTTGTTCATCCACCTTCCCCACCTTGCCCACGTCTTGATCAATTGGCTTATTGGCTTGCTTGGCTACATGATCAAGCTCCTCCTCATGATGTTCCAACGTCTGCATGGACTCTCCCCTTTGCATGTTCACCCCTGCATTCACCAAGAGATTAATACATGATTTATGGAAATTAAATAATTCATGCATGGTGCCATGCAATAGCATTTCCCTTGACGTAATTTCTTGGATCTCCTTAGCTTTTGCCCTAGTAATGGGCCCTTGATATTTTCCATGTGAGTTGTGCAATGGTTCACCTCATGGTCCTACATCATCCACTCCTTCTTGGAAAGAATTCGACCCCGAATTTTCATCTTGTTCCGACTCTCCTTCATATGGGCTCAAATCTCCTACGTTAAAAGTGGTACTAACTCCATACTCTTCCGGTAAGTCTAACACATATGCGTTATCGTTAATCCGGTGTAGGATTTTGAATGGCCCATCACCCCGTGGAGCTAGCTTGGAATGGCGCTTCGCCGGAAACCGCTCCTTCCTTAAATGTAACCAAACTAGATCGCCGGGCTGGAAAACCATCTTCCGACGTCCTTTGTCATTTCTAGCTGCAATCTCAACACCTTTCTTTTCAAGCGTAGCCTTGGTCTTTGCATGGAGTTCCTTAATGGAGTCTGCCTGTTCCAAAGCATCAAAAGCGACTCGATCCTTTCGAGAGATCGGTAATAAGTCCATAGGAGTTAAAGGGTTAAATCCATAAACACATTTGAAAGGTGACAACAAAGTGGAAGAATGCGTAGTTCGATTATAAGCAAACTCGCTATGTGGTAAAATGTCTTCCCATTCTTTTAAATTATCTTTCAACATGGTTCTAAGGAGGGTCGTTAGGGTCCTATTGGTGACTTCCGTTTGCCCTTCCGTTTGAGGATGGCTAGAGGTCGAGAATAGTAATCTAGTGCCAATTTTTCCCCAAAGTGTTTTCTAAAAGAAACTCAAAAACTTGATATCCCTATCAATAACAATCTCACTATTTCCTTAAAGAAAAGATTTGCGACATTATATGCATCATCAGTTTTATGACATGGAATAAAATGTGCCATTTTAGAGAATCTATCTACCACCAAAAAAATGAAATCTCTCCCTTTCTTAGTCCTAGGTAGTCCGACAATGAAATCCATACTTATGTCTTCCCAAGGAGCACTAGGCGTCGGTAAGGGTGTATACAGCCCTTGGGGTTGTACTCTAGCTTTGGCCTTAAGATATGCAATGCACTTCTTAAGCATGTGTTCTACATCCCTTAACATATGAGGCCAATAAAAGTGGGTTTGCAACATGTGATAGGTTTTGTCCCTCCCAAAATGCCCCATTAAACCTCCCTTATAGGCTTCTTCTACTAATAATATCCTAAGGGAACATCTAGGTATGCAAATTTTATCCACTTTAAACAAAAACCCTTCAAACACAAAATACTTATCATAAGGGCCTCGTGTAGTACATCTATGAAATATCTTCCCAAATTCAGCATCATCCACATATAATTCTTTAATGTAAGTAAACCTAGCATCCTAGAATCCAAGGTGGTGATCAAGGAGTATCTCCTAGACAAGGCATCCGCTACGACATTATCCTTTCCCTTCTTATATACTTGATAATGTAAGGAAAGGTTTCAATGAACTCCATCCACCTACCATGCCGCCTATCTAGCTTATCTTGGCTCCTAAAGTGTCTAAGTGAATCATGATCGGTTTTCAAAACAAACTCTTGGGGTCAAAGGTAATGTTGCCATGTTTTGAGTACTCTAAACAAGGCATACAATTCCTTGTCATAAGTGGAATAGTTTAAGCATGCGCCCTTCAATTTCTCACTAAAGAAAGCTAGAGGCTTACCGTCTTGCATAAGGACGCCGCCAATACCAATGTCGGATGCGTCGCACTCAACCTCAAAGGGTTTAGTGAAGTCCGGTAGAGCGAGTAGTGGTGCTTGGGTGAGACGCTTCTTGAGTTCCTCAAATGCTCTTTGTTGAGGTTCATTCCACTCAAAAGGAACCTTCTTTTTGGTCAAGGCCGTGAGTGGTGCTGCGATGGTGCTAAAATCCCTCACAAATCTCCTATAGAAGATTCTCCTAGCTATCAAAGATTCCCCGTCTAGATAAGAATGTCATCAAAGTATACTACAACAAATGAACCAATATAAGGTCTCAAAATATGATTCATCAATCTCATGAAAGTACTAGGAGCATTAGTTAAACCAAAAGGCATTACTAGCCACTTATAGAGACCAAATTTGGTTTTAAAGGCCGTTTTCCATTCATCCCCTTCCCTCATTCTAATTTGATGGTAGCCACTCCTAAGGTCAATCTTTGTGAAAATGGTGGCCCCATGTAACTCATCAAGCATGTCATCTAGACGGGTAATCGGGTGTCTATACTTGATTGTAATATTATTGATTGCTCTACAATCAATACACATTCTCCAAGTATTATCCTTCTTGGGTACTAGGAGGACGGGAACGGCACAAGGACTTAGGCTTTCCTGGACATACCCTTTATCTAGCAAGTCTTGAACTTGGTTCTGAATTTCCTGTACTTCCTTAGGATTCATCCTATAGGCGGGTCGATTGGGAAGAGTGGCTCCGGGTATTAAATCTATTTGGTGTTCAATGCCCCTAATAGGCGGCAAGCCAACCGGAACTTCCTCAGGAAAGACGTCCTCAAACTTGTCTATTAACCCCTGGATAGAGCTAGGAAGTGTACTCTTAAAGTCATCAGGTACCGTCACTAAAGACTTACACAAACTCATCATTAGCACATCCATAGAAACATAGTTAGTGACATATTCATTCCTAGACTCAAGATAACTACCTGTTGGTTGTACTAACAGTGTTTGATGGGTTTTGTCCTCCTTACTCTTAGTCCGTGACATTTTAGACTTTTGAGGGGTTCCTTGCTCTACCCTCTTGGTTCTCATAATACTCGGCTATTTGTGAAGGTGTCATAGGTTTAAGTTTTAAGGTTTTACCTTTATACTCAAAGCTATATTTATTAGAAAACCCATCATGCACAACTTTCCTATCATTCATCCAATGCAGCTTATATGACCTAGGGTGATAAAATGTAAGAAGTTGCAACAACTTCTCCCATCAATTATCACATTATACACTTTTCCTTTAATGCTACATCTAGTATGAAATAGATTTTCACGTTGGTTATCCTCACAAGGTGCTAGTTGGACATGCAAGGTTCTCCTAGCTATCAAAGATTCACCCTGTTCATACTCAATGCAATCATCATTCTCATTTTGCTCATGGTCATCAATTAAGGCATTTTCATCATCCAATTCCACGTCATCTTCACTCTCATATTGCCCTAGATGATTTATGATCATAGTGCGTCTATTAGGACATTCCCTACTCATGTGTCCTCTACCTTGGCATTTAAAACACACAATGGCCCTAGTTCTAGAGTTAGAGTTAGGAGTACTCCCTCGAGGACCACTTGAAGGCTCATTCAAGGGTCGTGGTGTGGTGGAAGGTGTAGAAGATCTTCTTTGGCCTTCTTGGCCCATAGGTGCCGATTTTCTCTCCTCCTTGTGGCCTCCTTGATCCTTACTTTGGCTAGGCAGCCAGCTCCCTTGTGATTTCCAGGTGTTGGACGTCCCATAAGGCGGCTTGTGTTCCCGGTTTCACACCTTAGTCTTCCTTTCCACCTTAATGGCCAAGTGTAGTAATTGCTCCATGGTGCTGTAAGGATACATATCAACTTCATTAGCCAAATTAGAGTTAAGAATATGAAGATACCTAGCCATAGTATTTTCCTCATCTTCTAGGACGTTAGCTTTCACCATAGCAACTTGCATGTTGGTGTAGGCTTCCTCAGCGCTAAGAGAGCCTTGTCTCAAATTTTCCAGCCGTTGTCGAAGTTCTCGGGTATAATGGGGGAGAACGAACCTAGATTTCATTAGTGCTTTCATGTGTTCCCATGTGGTGATTTGGGGATCCAAGGTCCGCACTCTTTCCTTTACCACGTGATCCCACCATACCAAGGCATATCCTTGGAACTCTAGGGCGGCTAGTTGAACCTTCCTAGGGTCGCTGAAGTTATGACACAACTAGATTTGCTCGACCTTAGTTTCCCACTCCATGTAGACGTCGGGATCACACTTTGCTTCAAAGACGGGAATTTTGATTTTGACTTTGCCAAGACCGTCTTGTTCTTGATAGAGCCGTAAATTCTCCCGTTCTCGTCCTTGCCTCGGTTGTTGGAATGGTCGATGGTAATCTTCCTAGGTATGATCCTCAAACGGAGCTTCATCCCGACGCTGAAAATCATCAACAAATGGTGGCATGTTAGAAGCATTAGGGAGGACGTTGGAATGTATATTACCTTGATCGGGATGACCCGTCTCTCTAGTCACGTGCGAGGGGCCGCCAAACTCGTAGTTGGTTCTCAAAGGTGTTGCCCGAGATGGTGGGGTGTGTGCTTCCATAGACTCCACCCATTTGGATAGGCTAGCTACGGAGTCAGACAATTGCTTCAATAGGTTGAGCATCTCAGGCGTGACGGTCTCTTGCTTGGGCTTAGGGACCTAGACATTCTCAAGTAACAAACAAGGAATTGATTAGGTTAGAAGAACAAAGATCTCACTTGTATATCGCTCACTCACTCGTTGGTATTGCCTCGCTTGTAGCTCGAGTTGTAAGGATCAAAACACCTCAAGATCACGACTTTTTGAACCTTCTTAGCAACCCCTTTGGATCTAGAACTGCCGAAACTGATGTTAGTGTTGGAAATGGATCAAGACACCCCTAACCAGAGTATTGACCGTTGGGTTGGTATAGGTATGGTGGTTTGAGGTTTGAATAACGAAGGAGATGTTTGAAGAAGTTCTCACTAAAAGGGGACTTTTCCTTGTGCTTGGTGATCGGTTAGTGGAAGGGCCGGTAGTTGTTTTTTTTTTTTGAATGCTCTCTTAGACTTTGTCTAAAGATTTGTGGGATAGAAGGTAGACTATGATCTAGGTGGTGACGTTTTTTTTTTGTGTTTACCTCTCCTCAAGATGTTGACCGGCCCTAAGAAACCCTTGACTTTTGATTAGGCACACTTCAAGCATAAGTCAAACCACAATTAGTTAAGCAATAAGTGAAATGGTTAACAAAGAAAAAAGGAGTTGATCAATTGTACCAACTGAGCTCTGATACCAATTGATACGGGATTAATTTGTGGGTTAGCCGATCTAGGTACAATGATCCCGAATCCGGCTGAATGAGGCTAATCCAGATGCGGAATGAAACGTGGGGATGGGAATTGATGCAGGAAGATGTTGAGAAGAACCAAAGAGAACCAATGAAGAGGAACCGAGGCTGAAGAGCCAAGACCCCGCCTCGTGAATGCCCTCGACCCGTCTCTGATACAACCTTACACTAGCTCCGGCGGGACTAGCAGCACAAGGAGGGACTCGTGAAGGCTTGAAGCACCAATCCGAAGGCGGTTGACATGAACAAGCTCAGCCAAGCAAACAACGACAATGCCAACCAAAAACTCTCTTGTTCTTTGATTGATTTTGTGAATGGATTACAATATGTAATTCTTAGCAAAAGAAAACGTACCTACTTTAGCAGCTAAGGAGACTATATATAGACTCTTTTATCTAGACAACATAAAAGAAAAGAAAACTAAATACATTTGTGGAAGGAGGTAACAAGAGAGCTCCCACAAATGTAGCTAATAGTCTAACAAACAAACTAACAACATAAAAATAGGCCGACTTCTCCAAGGAACCCATGGATGACTAGACGGGTCTTAGGGCCCAGCTGAGCGGCCCGATTGAGGGAAATGGGTACCCTTTTGGACGGCCTGGGAGGCGAGCGACGTCGAGCTTGACAGCCACTCCGGGCGGAGATTGAGACCTTGTCGAAATGGCATAGGGCCGGAGTGTATCGGCAAGGCTAGACGGGAATTAGGGTTCACGCCAAATGGATCGAGGGAAGTCGAACAGAGTCTGGGGTTCGGGCTCGATGGCATCATGCTCGCTGGTCCATTTCCTATGCTTGCTTGTTCACCCACCTTCCCCACCTTGCCTACGTCTTGATCACTTGGCTTATTGGCTTGCTTGGCTACATGATCAAGCTCCTCTTCATGATGTTCCAACGTCTGCATGGCCTCTCCCCTTTGCATGTTCACCCCTACGTTCACCAAGAGATCAATACATGATTTATGGAAATTAAATAATTCATGCATGATGCCATGCAATAGCACTTCCCTTGACGTAATTTCTTGGATCTCCTTAGCTCTTGTCCTAGTAATGGGCCCTTGATATTTTCCATGTGAGTTGTGCAATGGTTCACCTGATGGTCCTACATCATGTGCTCCTCTCGTATCAATAGTTCCAGCTCCACGTCCTCTGCCTCTACTCGGTCCTGGCGCGAAACCCTGAGTAGAAGGATAATCTAGGACCCGTTGTTGCGGTCCTTGAGTTTGGTATTGAGGTAGTTTATGTCCACCTCCTGCTGCACTAGCAAGGTAAGAACCCTACCATAACGAATCTATAACACCCCGAATCCGCGGGACTCGGGGCGCTACGGGTTGGGACCTCATAATGGGTCCCGACCCTTAGCTTGACAACAATTTTACCGGATCTTGCAACAAGGCACAAATAAAGGCCAAAACCGAAATGCATTTTTATTCAATGAAAAGAAAAACCCGAAAGAATACAACAAAGGACCTCAGCCGAAAATACAATCCCAAAGACTAAACGCCATACAACATACAATAAATACAAAACTCAAACTCGACTCCACCCCAAAACCCAATCCTAAAATGTACGGACCCCGGCTGAGGGCTCTTCCGGATCTCTTGGCCGCATTCCTAACCAGCAAGACAATCTACAACAATCGGTATAAAACCGTTAGCTAATATTCGAAGCATTAGAATCAAGGTGAAAGGCGCAAACACAAGTCAATCATCATAAACACCCAATACACTCCAAAGCACACAAGTCCGGTTTATTATCTTATTATTATTAAGTCATATCCCGTTCTAATTCAACTTAGGTTGTGACACGAGAGTCACCGAAACTCGCCTCGGTCCCTACTTACCGGCATGGAATGGTACTAATGCATCTGACCGTCTACCAGCACGGGATAGTCGCCGAGAACCTCCTAGCTCTCGCGGGAGCCAGGCAAGTTGTCCCCACCCGTTATCATACACTTGGGCCAAAATAATATAAAGGTCGGTAATCCTATTTCCGGTTTAGTTGTTATAAATAATAAAGAATAAACACACACCACCAAACACACATCAATGCCAATACAAGGAATACGAGCTAAGTAAGTCCGGAAACTTACCTCGTCCCAAAGATAATCCTGCTATATCCCGCTCTTAGCTTCCCGCAGGAAGACACTCAACGCCTGTCAAAACGCACACGATCAACATCTCTCTCACATACTAGAAGTCCTTAGACTTCTCAATGATCTCGCAAGATCATAAACCATAACCATAATCTCAATCCTCATAAGCTCACAAGATCAACCCAAACACTCAACGCTCTACAAACCTCACAAGATAACATCAACACCTCAAGCCTTCTAATGATCATAAATCCTCAAAACTCACCTAAGGTCCAAAGCTACTACTTGACATTCACTCTAAGTTATGCTAGATTATCCAACCTAGCATGATACTAATACTAAATATAACTAACTTGAGGAAGAGAATAGTCACACGACGTCAAGACGGATGTCGAACTTGGACTCGCTAGGAATTGGGGCGCTTTCGGACCTAAAAACAAAGCTACACAAAATTAGCTTAAACGCTAATTTTGGAAGGGAGATTAACGCATATAAAAATCTAAGGAAGCCCCGCTTTCAAAACAAGGGTAAAACTCGCAAAGCATTTTCCGGGGTGATCACAACAATTTATAAATACGGGTCAAAACAAAAACAACTTCCGGACAACTAAGAAACTCTCGAAACTTGGTCATTTCCCAAAATAAACTTTGGGTCATAAATCCAACAAAGGGAATAATTGATAATGATACGGAACCGAAGACGAAGATGCTGATTGATGCTGAAGCTTGTAATTATTAGTTGCCTAATTGTATTTTGTTTTTAATTAGGGTTAAGTGTGTTTATTTGGGGCCGGTTCACTTGCATTTTTAGAGCCGGTTCAATGCTTTATTTCCTTAGTTATTTTAGGTTTATTAATTGTTGGTTTAGTTTTTATTTTAGTTTTTGGCATTGCCTATTTAAGGGAGTTTCTTCCCCTTTGTAAGGACAGTTTTTTGATGTAATGGATAAGCAGTCCTTGATTTGATTGAACGTCTTTCCCTCTCGCCTCTAATGGAGATTGGAGCTCGAGTTGTATGGTTCTTGTGAGATGGGTCTAGATTACTCAATGAGCGGGTTTATCACATCATTGCAATTGTGTTTTGGTTCTTTAGCCATGGTGTTTTGCATTGTTTGGGATGGGTTCCTCATAATCTGTCCATCGCCTTATAGACAAGAGGGTTGTGTCGTTCTTGGACTGGTTCTTGATCGATCTAGTCCATGGGTTGTACCCGTTTGTGGTATTGGTTCTTGGCTGGTTGTATCAATGGGTTGGTTCAAGGGTAGCATAGTTTGCTTGCCTCCTATCTTTCCCTTTCGTAGTTTAGTTTCCCTTTCCACAAAAACAGTTTACAAGTTTCCGCAACTATGAGTTTCAAGGTGTCGTTCTCCAGCTTCTCGTGTTGATGGTGCTAGATCCGGCTCGACGGGCTAATCCCCGTTTCAGATTGGTATCAGAGCCATATGCGCCGTCAACTTTCCGGTTCGTGATGTTCATCGGGTGTTCTTGGTGTTGCCGCCGTCCTAACCTCAGCCAAACTACCCCACGTACACCCTCCACTCTTTCGACCAAAACCGCCCACTACCCCATTACCCATAACCACCTCTCGTCCATATTCAAAAACACACAAAAAAAAAGAACATAGTTTCAGCCTTTTCCTCCACAAAATTAACCACAACCCATAACCACCTCCTACATTTTAGGTTTTACTACTAGTCTTGATCTTATGTTAACCACAACCCATAACCACCTCCTACATTTTAGGTTTGACTACTAGTCTTGATCTTATGTTAACCACAACCCATAACCACCTCCTACATTTTAGGTTTGACTACTAATCTTGATCTTATGTTAACCACAACCTTTTCACCAATCATCACGCCGCCCCTCTTCTACTCCCGTCGAGCCGCAGCGCCACACGCCGCCCCTCTTCTACTCCCGTCGAGCTGCAGCGCCGCCCCTCTTCTACTCCCGTCGAGCTGCAGCGCCACACGCCGCCCCTCTTCTACTCCCGTCGAGCTGCAGCGCCGCAGCCATCTCCCTAGCCTCGGCGTCTCACCTTTTCTACGGCCTTCAACCACGGCCCTTGCAAGACGAGGACATCGGCCTCCCATGGAGTCGTCTTCAACCGCTCGTGTTCCAGCCCGCAGAGGACGCACACGCTCTAAGGCAAACCGCAAGCCACCATCACGCCACGACGCTGAGACCACTCGCCAAGCTCGGATGAGGTCCACTCATGCGGCCGGAACATGGGTTTGGGTCAAGATACCGCAGCGAGGCCGCCCTCGGCTTGACGCGAACCCAAACGGTCTAGGGCCTTTTCGGGTCCTTGCCCGTGGGTTTGGTTATGTGCACATAGTTAACTGGCCGGATGATAAGGGTGATGTTAGTCATTTCATTGCGTCGGCGTACCTCTACCCTGTATTGCCTCCATCGGACTTACCACAAGCTTCGGGGACGAAGCTTTTCCAAGAAGGAGAGAATGATACGGAACCGAAGACGAAGAAGTTGATTGATGCTGAAGCTTGTAATCATTAGTTGCGTAATTGTATTTTGTTTTTAATTAGGGTTAAGTGTGTTTATTTGGGGCCAGTTCACTTGTATTTTAAGAGCCGGTTCAATGCTTTATTTCCTTAGTTATTTTAGGTTTATTAATTGTTGGTTTAGTTTTTATTTTAGTTTTTGGCATTGCCTATTTAAGGGAGTTTCTTCCCCTTTGTAAGGACAGTTTTTTTATGTAATGGATAAGCAGTCCTTGATTTGATTGAACGTCTTTCCCTCTCGCCTCCAATGGAGATTGGAGCTCGAGTTGTATGGTTCTTGTGAGATGGGTCTAGATTACTCGATGAGCGGGTTTATCACATCATTGCAATTGTGTTTTGGTTCTTTAGCCATGGTGCTTTGCATTGTTTGGGATGGGTTCCTCATAATCTGTCCATCGCCTTATAGACAAGAGGGTTGTGTCGTTCTTGGACTGGTTCTTGATCGATCTAGTCCATGGGTTGTACCCGTTTGTGGTATTGGTTCTTGGCTGGTTGTATCAATGGGTTGGTTCAAGGGTAGCATAGTTTGCTTGCCTCCTATCTTTCCCTTTCGTATTTTAGTTTCCCTTTCCACAAAAACAGTTTACAAGTTTCCGCTACTATGAGTTTCAAGGTGTCGTTCTCCAGCTTCTCGTGTTGATGGTGTTAGATCCGGCTCGACGGGCTAATCCCCGTATCAGATAATATATATATATATATATATATATATATATATATATATATATATATATATATATATATATATGTATGTATGTATGTATATATATATATATGTATGTATGAACTAAACTCGTATTTAAACTCCAAGGTTAAAAATTCGTAAAAATATTTTTTGGGCAAATTATACAATTTCCGCATATGACTCATATTCAGTAATTAATTTCTTGCAGGGGCATAAATATCAAATTCCCGAAACTTAGCTCAAAACTCGTAATAACAAATAAGTGGGTCACATCTGTAATTAACACAAAATTGAGGGCCCGATTTACAACATTGTAAAAAGGGTTTCAATGAACCCGATAGATCTCACGCACAGCTGGGGAAGGGAAAGAAAAGAACAGGGCGGCGGCGAGGAGGAGAAATGGCAGGGGCCTTCTCCGGCATAGGCGGTGGCGGCAAGCAAGCTCCCCGGAGGCGCTCCTGGACGGCGGTGAGGAGGCTGCAAGGATGTTCCGACAACAGTGGCTCCTTCCCGGCGATGCTGCAGTGGAGATGGTCTCGGTTGCAACAAAAAGGGAGGAAGGACAGGGGTGGCCATCTACACAGGCCAGGGCCGAGCCGAACTGGTGGCTTCTCCGGCGTAGGCGGCGGCTCAGTGTTCCCGGTGTCGTCTCTAGCAGCTCGAGCCTCTTCTTCATTCCCGACAAGACAGAGGAAGAAGAGCGAGGACAAAATAGGGATCGCGACCACTGGTTCGCGGAGGAGTAGAGGAGAGGTGGTACGAGGTTTAGCCGAGGGTGATGAACGGGGTGAAGGTGGTGATCGTTGTTGCTCCGGTAGCGGCAGCAAGGCGACGAGGGCACATTCTCTCTCTCAACGAGGCTGACTCGACATAGGGGAAAGAATGGAAGCAGAGGGAGATGAGGGTGATCGTTAGAGGTTCGGGGCTGAGTGATGGTGAGGTTTTCTTGCTATTACAAGTGCAGAGAAAATTTCAGAGGGAAGGGAAGTGTGTTGCAGAGGAGGAAGGATGAGAGGTGAGGGTAGTGTGAGAGAGGTGGGAAGAAGGTGAAGTCGAGGGGTCTGATCTGCAGAGGTATCATCACGTTTGGACAAAAAAGGGAGAAAGAAAAGGAGAATAACGGAATTGGAATAAAATAAAATAAATAAATAAATTAAAACATGACATCCGGAATTAAAAAAAACTCGATCAAATTAACCGGACAGGATTTCCGGTTTGGAAACTCCCGAACTTTTCGTGAAATAGATTACGGAATATATATATATATATATATATATATATATATATATATATATATATATATATATATATAATTATATAAACTCATAAAATTTAATTTACAACGTGAAAATACCCGTAAAAATATTTAAATTATTAAGATATTGATAAAAGCCGGATAAAATAAAAATCGAAAACGTGCCTAAAAATTGGGGCGTTACATTAGATCCCCTAAAAACAAGTTTCGTCCCGAAACTTGCTATGCGTCGAACTTCTCGGTACCTAAGGCCGAGGTATGGACTCTCAAACTAATAAAGCTTAAACCTTCTAATCTATACACACAAACTACTCGAACTACCACCGCAAGATATATCACACATGACATAACACAACTAAGGGAAGAACTAGGTCTTACCCATCGATTCTATTGAAGCTTCTAAATCGGCGTAAACTCAACAAAAGATATAATCGTCCGTCTTCCAGTTAGCCTCATCGGTTCCTCGTCTGCCAATAGATCCTCATAATTGGAAACACATGAAACACCGGGTGAACACCCTCTACTTTGGGCGGCCACGCCAACCGGCAAACCATTTTCCTAACTCGAGCTAAAATCCCTCAATGGTTCCGATAGATCGAAAACTTAACTTCCTTCTTGGGTCTTTCTAAATGCAGCATTTCCATTATTTTCCTTTCGATTTCTCTAACAAAGAAGATCGAACTCCCAATTTACACCGTTGGCTTGGATTCTTGTCAAACCAAACTTTGATGTTTTTTTCCCCAATTCTTGTTGCAATTCCAAGTAACAAAGAAAGTATTTTACTCCATACTACTTCTACTATCACGACACGTAGGCTATTACCTTTACATCGCTCCTCACTACTCGATCAAGACCTTGTCTTGAACAATCATTTGTACACCTCAAACCCATAAACCTCAAGGTAAATCAAAACAGTTGTACCAATGAATTCCCTTCTTAACTCTCCACAACTCTATTGTCCATTTTCGTCTCATTCAATACTTCATTGTCATCCGGAGTAGGTTACCATAAAAGGTGTTACACAACTTCTCTCTTCACATATTTGGTAAAGCTCAGCACATCTAGGATAACTTGTAACTCCTTCCACGTCCTTTGGGGGTTGCCATCACGAGACAAACTATCATACAACTTTATACGGGGCATTAGTAAGCCCATATGGAATCACTACAACTCGTAGTGACCATGGTTTGTCCGGACTGCCGTCTTTGTAATATCTTAGTCTCGAATTTTCAATTGGTGGCAATCAGCCCTTAAATCAATTTTAGTAGAGACTACCAACCCTTGGAACCGATCAAGTAGATCATTTATCTGTGGTGAGGGATACTCGTTCTTCATTGCTATCTTGTTCGGTTAACGGTAATTGATGTACAAGCGGATATAATTGTCTCTCTTTTCACAAACTGGTGTTCTCCATAACCACTTCAACTCAAGAGTTTAAGATATATTCTAATATGAACTTCAAATCAAGAGTTCAAGATAGCATTTGGAGTTCTCCATAGCATTTCACTAAATCTAATGAACTCTTTTCAATAAGTTCTTATAATTGCTCCTTCTTGCTTCCACAACTCATGTCTCTGCACAAGTGTTATTCTATACGGTGCCTTAGACATCGGAATTAAATCAAGCTCGACCTTAGCGGAAAATTTCACATTCCAATGCATTGGAATCCGTTCTATCTCGGGTTTTATCTTTTCTCTACCCATTACATATCATAATGAACGACACAACCTGGTCCTAACACTTGACAAGTGGTCCACCCTGATCTGCTAGGGTGACGTCCTTCAACTCGTGTATTGCTCCATTTGTAGCTACTATGTTCACCGTCCTCTTTCGAAGATCCTTCATCTACAGAACTCGAGAGACTCGCTCTAATTTCCCCACTCTTGAAGCCTTGGTTAAGCAATACTTCAGCTTAATCCCTCTTCTCACTTCAAAGGAATGGCAATAGTAACATCTTTTGATCTCGCGCATGTGTTCAGCCACACAGGTCTTAACTACAAGACCCGATCATACCATATAACAACTCGATACAATCTTCTTTGCTTTCTATGACATTCCAACATATGGGAGGATCTCTTCGTATTCTACATCAGCTTTCACCATAGACATCCCTTCTTCAAGTAGGCGTAGAAATTTACACTACATTTCCTTATGTAGCGTCAAACCGACTGTAGAGACTCTAGTTTCAATCTTTCATGTACTTGTACATCTCAAATCAACATCAAACTTCAAAACTTTAGTTTTCTTTCTCTCTCTCTCTCTCTCTCTCTCTCTCTCTTTTAAGGCATATCTTGGTATTCCATGAACAATCTTCACAACCGTACTAGAATGCCCATAGGCGAAATTTCCCAACCACAACCCTGAAAGATCCACTCATTACTTCCCCAAGCACTTCCATCGTAATTCCAAGCTTGCCGCATTGCATTATTCTAGATTCCCCGTTTTACATCATAGCCACTATGGCTTCGCCATGTGAGTCACAAAATTTGACTTAGCTTTCGCTCGCGGAAACATGACATCATCATTTTAGAACAAACATACCATACATCCCCTTATATATACCCCCTATCCGCACAACAACTATAGAAGACTCACCTTCCTCTTCGTCCTTCCAAGTTGCTTTACCTTGATCCGCGTCATATCTCCATATAACAACCCCATGACCTAAGAAGGTCGTACCAAATCGCTACAATCCCTCCCCATATGATTCGTTACTTACACTTGCTAGAATCGATAATTTGTTACTTGATTAAGATACTTGCACTCCCCTTGATCCTGGATTACTCTCCCCACCTGCAATCACTAGTATACAATCCGCACCTGCGCATTCTCGGTGGTCATTGATTAACTCATTGATGACCCTCTCCAAGATCAACGACTTGCCCTCGTACCATACATCCATGCTACCATACTCATGAAGGCTACCCTCCTCGGGGTACTTTACCTTAAACTTTACTTGATCATTTTACTCTACTTCAAACTCCGTTAGCTTTTCCTACGCTCCTCTCTTCCCTCCACTTCTGTAAGATAACTATACCTTCCCGGCTCTTTCGTGTCCAATGACCCACCTTCATAGGCTTAACCACTCTTCATGACGTTTTGCAAAAGCACTTCTCAAATATTTTGACATTAAATAGCACCCACTCGCGTTCCTCTTGTTGGTATCTTAAGTCTTTCGATCTAAGCTCCTTGTTTCATCGTTTATCTTCTGAAAATCATCATCCACACACACTTCCTCCTTCTTGGCGTTTCTTAGCCTTATCATTATAACGAAAACGGTCAACTCCACGTGAATTCTCACCAGGCCCTTCTTCTCATAACTCTAGTAATGTTGACACTTCACTTATTGGTACCTCGTAAGCTTAACTTAGGATATCTAAAATCTTTAAAAATTGTTCGATCACTCTTCTAGTCTTGACTCCAATTCTTAGGAGCGCCTAGAGAAAACTTCACATCTTAATGGGATATCACCTTTAACCTTGCTAAAATGTACCCATCTCCTCCTCGATTCGATCCTTTAGTTGTTCACGCATCTTCTTGAAGAACTTAAGGTTTTTATCTCTATTGATCCCGTTATCTTTCCAATCGTGACTCTTTGTAACTACTTCCACACCTTCAAGTTACTCCACTTCTTGTATGGTCCCCGTCTCAATTCCTCTTAAGTCGCCTCGGATTTTCCTTCCACTTGTTCGTCCTTTGGTTATGTCATCTCTAATCCTCCTTTTCGACATCCTTTTAAAGGAATGCGAGAAACACCATGGTATTCGTCCGAACGTAACGCTCAAACTCGATACTTGAGCTTATTCTTCCTCGTATGAACGTTATCCCATGCCAACAATATCGTCCTAAAGGTGATGATATCTTACTATTATCTTCTCTATAAGGTCTCATACATCTATGTGCTACTATATATAATGAGTATCCATATATAAGCCTATATAAGTCCTATGTCCACATTACTACTAATATAACACATCCAGAAATCCATTACAACAATACAAGGTCCAAAACATATACTCGTTCACATATAAAATTATACACATAAATCATGTCCATCATTCAACTACAATCTACATATACAATACATATCTACATAGATACATATACATATCAAAAATCCAATAAACTAAGCTGTTGAGATCCTCAGAAGGAGTGGTGGTCCGTACATTCTACTCCGACTCATGCATGTGATTTTAAAAACGAAAATCATTTTAAACTTAGAACCCTTGAGGGTTCTATTTCCCTATATTCGGCCTTTAGAAGATTGCGAGTGCCATTATTGTCAACCTAGGGCTCTGATACCACTTTTGTAACACTCCGAATCCGCGGGACTCGGGGCGCTACAGGTTGGGACCTCACAATGGGTCCCAACCCTTAGCTTGACAACAATTTCACCGGATCTTGCAACAAGGCACAAATAAAGGCCAAAACCGAAATTCATTTTTATGCAATGAAAAGAAAAACCCGAAAGAATACAACAAAGGACCTCATCCAAATATACAACCCCAAAGACTAAACGCCATACAACATACAATAAATACAAAACTCAAACTCGACTCCGCCCCAAAACCCAATCCTAAAATGTACGGACCCCGGCTGCCCACTCTTCCGGATCTCTCGGCCGCATTCCTAACCTGCAAGACAATCTACAACAATCGGTATAAAACCGTTAGCTAATATTCGAAGCATTAGAATCAAGGTGAAAGGCACAGACACAAGTCAATCATCATAAACACCCAATACACTCCAAAGCACACAAGTCCGGTTTATTATCTTATTATTATTAAGTCATATTCCGTTCTAATTCAACTTAGGTTATGACACGAGAGCCACCGAAACTCGCCTCGGTCCCTACTTACCGGCATGGAATGGTACTGATGCATCTGACCGTCTACCAGCACGGGATAGTCGCCGAGAACCTCCTAGCTCTCGCGGAATCCAAGCAAGTTGTCACCGCCTGTTATCATACACTTGGGCCAAAATAATATAAAGGTCGGTAATCCTATTTCCGGTTTAGTTGTTATAAATAATAAAGAATAAACAGACACCACCAAACACACATCAATGCTAATACAAGGAATACGAGCTAAGTAAGTCCGGAAACTTACCTCGTCCCAAAGATAATCATGCTATATCCCGCTCTCAGCTTCCCGCAGGAAGACACACAACGCTTGTCAAAAGGCACACGATCAACATCTCTCTCACATACTAGAAGTCCTTAGACTTCTAGTCTCAATGATCTCGCAAGATCATAAACCATAACTATAATCTCAATCCTCATAAGCTCACAAGATCAACCCAAACACTCAACGCCCTACAAACCTCACAAGATAACATCAACACCTCAAACCTTCTAAAGATCATAAATCCTCAAAACTCACCTAAGGTCCAAAGCCACTACTTGGCATTCGCTCTAAGTTATGCTAGATTATCCAACCTAGCATGATACTAATACTAAACATAACTAAATCGAGGAAGAGAATACTCACACGACGTCAAGACGGATGTCGAACTTGGACTCGCTAGGCCTTTATCGGGGCACTTTCGGACCTAAAATCAAAGCTACACAAAATTAGCTTAAACGCTAATTTTGGAAGGGAGATTAACGCATATAAAAATCTAAGGAAGCCCCGCTTTCAAAACAAGGGTAAAACTCGCAAAGCATTTTCTGGGGTGATCACAACAATTTATGATCTGGGGCAAACCCGACTTTGGCTCGATCTAGACTACGGAAGAAGGGAAAGACGCAAAAAACGGATCAAACAGCCGGCTAGGGTTTCGTGAGCTGCGTGACCTGCGAATAAAAGGAACAAGAAGACGCTAAACTCAATACGAAGGTACGGAAATTAAAGGAAAGGTAGATGTAGATGAACCCGACACAAACGACGTGGAAACCCTTGATCTCGGGATCAAGAACCACCAAGAACGATGCAACGAACTCAAGCCTTACAACCTCACACAGCCGACTTAGAACATCGACAACACGAGGAGGATGCTTATGGAATCTCACGAACACCAAGAACCCGAGAGCAATTGACACACGCGAAACAACTAAGCCAAATCTGATCACAATAACTCTTCAATCAAAACTCGCCTTTGATTGAAGATGAAATCTGAAAACAAGCGTTTTTCACCAATAATAATCTACCTAAAAAGTAATAGGAAGAGCCTTTAAATAGTTTCAGCTCTTTAAACAAAAGACACAATAAAAATATGGAAATTAAGCCCAATGGGCTACTTAAAACACACAATCACTAAGCAGGCCTTAAAAAGCCTCATTCCTCAATGAGAGACGTGGAACGGTGCTGGAAACGTGGGGAGGAGCAGTGGCGTCATGTGCGGGGCTGGCCGAGTCTTGTGTTGTGGCGTCGTTGCTCTCTTGCTTACTTAGGAGCCAAGCCTCATTATGAACACTTGTAGGCAATAACATCAGCAAGCCCTCGGTCTCATGCTCAATCTTCTTAGCTCGGGAACGTGTGATAGCTCCCTCATACTCCGGAGATGCTAGCTCGGATGATCCCTCATCATTCCCCCTCTCTTGGGAAGGATTCGTCCACGAATCTTCAAGCTCTACATCCATAGGTGGGAACGGACTGAGGTCTCTAACATTGAAGGTCGGGCTGACCCCGAATTCCTTCGGAAGATCCAATACATAAGCGTTGTCACCGGCTTTGTGAAGCACCTTGAAAGGACCGGCACCCCTAGGTGATAGCTTGGACTTTCGAAGCTCTTGGAAACGCTCCTTCCTAAGATGTAACCACACGAGATCTCCGGGCTCAAACAACAACTTCCTCCGTCCCTTGTTTGCCTTAGCTGTGGTCCGAGCTGCTTTCTCCTCTAAGCTCAGCCGTGTCTTCTCATGTAATCCCCTAATGTACTCAACCTATTTACCTGCATTGAAATCTACTCGCTCCTTTGAAGGTAACGGCATAAGATCAAAAGGGGTTAAGGGATTCAAACCATACACACACTTAAAAGGGGTCATGTTAGTGAAAGAATGGATGGTCCTGTTATATGCAAACTCAACATGTGGTAACACATCCTCCCACTCTTTCAAATTCTTCCTAATTACAGCCCTTAAAAGTGTCCCTAAAGTCCTATTAGTTACTTTGGTTTGGCCATCAGTTTGAGGGTGGCTAGCGGTAGAGAACAACAACTTAGTACCTAGCTTACCCCATAAAGTCTTCCAAAAGTAACTAAGAAATTTCACATCCTGATCACTAACATGGTTCTAGAAACTCCATGTAGCCTAACTACTTCTCTAAAGAAGAGGTTTGCAACATTAGTGGCATCATCCGTTTTGTGACAAGCTATGAAGTGTGCCATCTTAGAGAACCTGTCTACCACCACAAAAATAGAGTCTCTTCCCCTCTTAGTCCTAGGTAACCCCAAAATAAAGTCCATACTAATATCTTCCCAAGGAGCTGCGGGAATGGGTGAAGGGGTATACAAACCATGGGGCATTACTCTAGACTTTGCTTTCAAGCATTCTAAGCATCTTTTCACAAAATTCTCAACATCCCTAAGCATGTGTGGCCAATAAAAATGAGTATGCAGCATATGATATGTCTTATCTCTACCAAAGTGACCCATCAAACCTCCCCTATGGGATTCATCCACAAGTAAAAGCCTAAGAGAACACTTTGGAATGCACACTTTATCAACTCTAAACAAGAAGCCATCAAACAAGTAAAACTTATCTACAACCCCTTTTTCCACACAAGCTTTATAAATCTCTCCAAAATCATCATCCTTTGCATATAAATCCTTAATGTAAACAAAGCCAAGAACTGTAGCATTCAATGTAGTTAGCAAAACATGTCTCCTAGAAAGTGCATCAGCTACTACATTATCTTTTCCTTTCTAGTACTTAATCACATAAGGAAATGTTTCAATGAACTCCATCCACCTACCATGCCTTCTATCAAGTTTATATTGGCTCCTAAAGTGTTTTAATGATTCATGATCAGTATGCAATATAAACTCTCTAGGCCAAAGATAATGTTGCCAAGTCCTAAGCACTCTAAACAATGCATAAAGCTCCTTATCATAAGTAGAATAGTTTAGAGTTGGACCTTTCAATTTCTCACTATTGAAGGCGATGGGTTTGCCCTCTTGCATAAGTACTCCACCAATTCCTATACCCGACGCATCACACTCCACCTCAAATGGCCTAGTGAAGTCCGGGAGAATAAGCAATGGGGCGTTGGTCAACACCCACTTGAGCTTTTCAAAAGCTCTCTCTTGGGCCTCTCCCCACACGAAGGGTATATTTTTCTTAGTGATCTCGGTTAGAGGGGAGGCTATGGTACTGAAATCTCTCACAAATCGCCTATAAAAGCTAGACAATCCATGAAAGCAGCGCACATCACCAATAGACGTCGGGGTTGGCCAATCTCGAATAGCTTTGATCTTTTCCTCATCTACTCGCAGCCCTTGAGCACACACTACAAAGCCAAGAAATATAACTTCATTTGTGTAGAAATCACACTTCTTAATATTAGCATATAAGTGTTCAAGTCTAAGAGTAGAAACAACTTGACGGAGATGATCCACATGCTCCTCTGCGGACCGGCTATAGATGAGTATGTCGTCGAAGTAGACAACGACAAACTTCCCTATGAACTTCCTCAAAACATGATTAATGAGGCGCATGAATGTGCTGGGAGCATTAGTCAAGCCGAATGGCATAACAAGCCACTCATAGAGCCTAAACTTGGTCTTGAATGCTGTCTTCCCTTCGTCGCCCTCCTTCATTTGAATCTGATGATAGCTACTTCTAAGGTCGATCTTGGAGAAGGTAGTTGTTCCATGTAGCTCATCCAACATGTCATCAAGGCGGGGAATGGGATGACGGTACTTGATGGTGATGTTGTTGACAGCTCTACAATCAACACACATCCGCCAAGTGTTGTCCTTCTTAGGGACTAGTAGAACCGGAAACCGCCATAGGACTAAGGCTCTCTCGAATGTATCCCTTATCAAGGAGCTCTTGTACCTGCATTTGAATCTCCTCACACTCCTTCGGGTTCATTCTATAGGCGGGTCGGTTTGGGAGAGTATCTCCAGGAATAAGATCTATTTGGTGCTCAATACCCCGAAATGGTGGCAGCCTCGGGGGTATTTCATCCGGAAACACATCTGCAAACTCATCCAAGATAGCTAAAATACTAGGGGGTAAATCAACTAGGGTTGAGTTGCTTACCAAATTCAGCCCTTTACACAAACACATGAGTGCAACATCGGGAGGTAGGTAATCTGTGATGTACTCCCTCTTGGCTGCGAGCAATGTCCTCGATGGTGGCTGGACGGCTGCTGCGATCTTTGGCGGCTGTCCTTGCTGCAGCGCGGTTGTCCATGGCGTCGGCCTCCTTGGCGGCTGCAGAAAGCGCTCCTCCCTTGGCCGGCGGCGTCTCGGTGTAACCGCTGCCTGCTTGGACAACTTCTCTTGATTTCTACTCAAAAGCCTCCGCAATCTGCATAGGAGTCATAGGCTTGAGAGTAAGAAGTTTATCTTTAAAGGTAAAAGAATACTTGTTAGTAAAACCGTTATGCAACACTTTCGTATCATATTGTCAAGGTCGGCCTAACAAAACATGACAAGCTTGCTTTGGAACCACATCACATAGAATAGTGTCTTCATAATGTCCTAAGGTAATGTGAATTTTAGCTTGCTTGTTTACCTTAAGATCCCCACAATAATTCATCCAATGTAGCTTGTAAGGCCTAGAGTGGTAGAAAGTTGTTATTTGCAATTTAGAAACCAATTCCGTGCTAGCTATGTTGCAACAACTCCCACCATCAATTATAACGTTACAAGCCTTCCCCTTTACTAAGCATCTAGTGTAAAATAGATTTTCTCTTTGATTATCTTCACAAGGAGTAGGTTGTAAGTGTAAAGTCCTCCTAGCTATCAAGGTTTCCCCATGTTCATGCCCTATATCTTCATCATCATCATTATCAAAAACAAGATTGTCAATAACATTGTCAAATTCATTTTCATCATTGTCGGATTCCGACTCATATTGACCTAGATGATTGATTATAAGGACTCTTTTGTTTGGACATTCTCTCATCATGTGCCCTTTACCTTGGCACTTAAAGCAAGTCACATCTCTAGCTCTAGAATTAGCATTAGGCACAAGGGGATTAGAGTAACATAGCTTAGATCCCGAAGGAGCAGCCGGGTTTGCCTTGGGAGGATACGAAGAATTGGAGTGTGTGGCACCACGCCTAGCAGTGGCGTCGGCTCCTTGTGCAGCGGCTGTTCCTCCCTTCGCAGTTGTGTTCTCCTTTCCGTAGGACGAGTTCTTCCACTTGTTCACTGTGTTTGGTGCATTGTATCCCGCTCCTTGGTACCTACTCTTGGACTTCCTTTCCACTTTTATCGCTAAATGTAGCAATTCTGTCATAGAACCATATGGAAACAAATCCACCTCGTTAGCTAAAGAAGGATGCAATACTCTAAGATACCTTGCCATCGTAGCCTCTTCATCCTCCGACACATTGGCTCGGGCCATTGCAACTTTCATGGCATTGAAAGTTTCCTCGGCGCTCAGATTGCCTTGCCTCAAGTTCTCAAGGCGTTGCCGAAGCTCCCTATGGTAATGGTGAGGTATGAACCGAGCTCTCATCATTGCTTTCATTTGTTCCCAAGTAGCCACGGGGGGATCAAGAGCAAGTCTCCTTTCCCGTACTAGCTTATCCCACCAAATAAGAGCAAATTCCTGAAATTCCAAGGCCGCCAATTGCACCTTCTTGTGCTCGGGAAAATTGTGGTAGGACCAAATTTGCTCTATCTTAGTCTCCCACAACATGTATGTATCCGGATCACACTTGCCCTCGAAGACGGGGATTTTCACCTTTATCTTACCAATCCCGTCTTGTTCGGGTTCCCGGTTCCTACGTTGATATCCTTGATACCCTTGCTGCGGTGGTGGAGCCCAAGCCTCTCCCGTCATTGATTGTTCCTCTTCCTCATTGTACCCATGCACATTAATGGGAGGGACAACTTTCTAGGTAAAGGAGAGTTGGGACGAGGATCATACCCATATCGGTGACCCGGGTGGCCTTGAAGAGGCGGCTGCAAAAGCTCCTGCGGTGTATTGCCTCGTTGCGCCATGGTAGCGGCCTCAAATGCGGTTCGTTGGTTAGGCAAAGGACCTCGGGGCTGCGGTTGCTGCTGTGAATGGTCTCCTTGCTCAAAGGCTGAAGCTAAGGGCTGGGGAGCTTCTAGAGCCCTCATCCGAGTTGTCAAAGCTGCAATGTTATCGTTCATTTGCTTCAACAAACTGAACGTTGTCGGATCTGTCGGCTCGGGGCTCGTCGTCGAAACACGACTATGGGTAGACATTATCACAAAGAAAACAAACACTGAAATATTTAAGGTTAGAAATCAAAACACCTCTCAAGTGTTTCACTCCTGTTTCCGCTCACACTCTTGTGATAGTCGGGCTTGTTGATGGATCGCTTTGAATGAGTCAAAAACCCCACTTGAGTTAAGGTGTCTAGGTATCCAAAGCAACCAAAAATCGATTAGGACTCAATTCAATTCAGTTCAATGCGAAATCAGCTCAAACTCAACAAGGATCACGAATGGACAGAATTGAATCACAAAGACTCAAGAAGATCTCCAAACAAAATGTATGAAGAGAAGAAAAGAAGAAGACTCACCGATTAAAGCTCTACTTGTTGCACTTCTGGACTGCCTTGGAGTGTGAGTAATCCCGAGGCTAGGTTAGAGGTAGCAAGGTGAGAGGGAAAACGTGGTGAGAGATAAGGGTGCAGGCGATGAGGGTGTGGGCAATGAGGGTGCGGAGCTGGCTAAGGACGATGGGGCGTGGATGGTTAGCCGAGCGTATGGTCTTGCTGAAAGCCTCGAGAGGGCTGGGAGATAATGACGTGAATAGGCATCTTGCACCACAAAATAACATACAAGACTAAAGATCACAAAATCAAATAAAATGTAACAAGACTTCTCTTTTTTTTTTTTGAATGATCAGCTTCCTTTTTCTTTCTTCTTTTTTGAATGATATGCTTTTTTGTTACCTAAAATGTAGGAACTTCCTTGACCAACAAATCTGGCCAATAATTACAAAATAAATTAAAATTGAAACAAAAGAGATCTTCTACTAGTGCTTGAACGTGGGTTGTGGAGTTTGAAGAAGAACAAGTCCAATGGCAGCCGTTTTAGTCGCAGTCGATTAGGGCACAACCGGTTAGGGCACAACCGAGTAGGGCACAACCGGCAGCAATGGTGGTGGCCGGCGGCAGGGCGTGCGTAAGCAAGGACGGGCGGGGCAGACCCGACGTTGGCTCGATCTAGACGACGGAAGGAGGGAAAGACGCAGAAAACGGATCAAACAGCCGGCTAGGGTTTCGTGAGTTGCGTGACCTGCGAATAAAAGGAACAAGAAGACGCTAAACTGAATACGAAGGTACGGAAATTAAAGGAAAGGTAGATGTAGATGAACCCGACACAAACGACGTGGAAACCCTTGATCTCGGGATCAAGAACCACCAAGAACGATGCAACGAACTCAGCCCCTTACAACCTCACACAGCCGACTTAGAACATCGACAACACGAGGAGGATGCTTATGGAATCTCACGAACACCAAGAACCCGAGAGCAATTGACACTCGCGAAACAACTAAGCCAAATCTGATCACAATAACTCTTCAATCAAAACTCGCCTTTGATTGAAGATGAAATCTGAAAACAAGTGTTTTTCACCAATAATAATCTACCTAAAAAGTAATAGGAAGAGACTTTAAATAGTTTCAGCTCTTTAAACAAAAGACACAATAAAATATGGAAATTAAGCCCAATGGGCTACTTAAAACACACAATCACTAAGCAAGCCTTAAAAAGCCTCATTCCTCAATGAGAGACATGGAACGGTGCTGGAAACGTTGGGAGGAGCAGCGGCGTCATGTGCGGGGCTGGCCGAGTCCTGTGTTGTGGCGCCGTTGCTCTCTTGCTTACTTAGGAGCTAAACCTCGTTATGAACACTTGTAGCCAATAACATCAGCAAGCCCTCGGTCTCATGCTCGATCATTTCAGAATTAAATCCAAGAGAATTCAATCATTCTTGTCTCGTGAGTTTGTGTGTGTGATCTAGCTTTCTCATTCTTGTGTATGTCAATCTCCTTTGGGATTGGTGTTGCAAGTCGAACAAGGCACCCTCTTCGTGCTCTCGATTCTCAGATCGATTGTGTGGAGTTGTAAGAAGCGGGGTCAAATCGTCACTGGTTTGGTTCTTGGATCTCGAATCCAAGGGTTCTGTCATTGTTCTTTTCGGTTCTTCTTGTCCCATTCTGTTTTCTCGTTTTCATTGTTGTCCATGTTTGTTAATCTCGTGTGTTCTTCATTCTTCAAAACAGGTTTTTCGTCTAGATCCGTTCTTCGCGGCTAATTCCCGCATCACTTTTCCTAGCTTTCCCCAAAGATTTTTCGAAATGTAACTCAAGAACTTAACATCCCTATCACTCACTATTGTCCTTGGAATACCATGTAACCTAACTACTTCCCGAAAGAACAAATTAGCTACATTGGCTGCATCATCAGTTTTGTGACAAGCAATAAAGTGAGCAATCTTAGAGAAACGATCTGCAACCACAAATATCGAATCCCTACCTCTTCTAGTCCTAGGCAATTTCACTATGAAATCCATGCTATGTCTTCCCAAGGGGCTGTAGGGATTGGCAAAGGTGTATACAATCCATGAGGCTTCACTTTCGATTTAGCTCTAAGGCACTCTAAACACCTTTTAAGCACGTTTTCAACATCCCTAAACATATGTGGCCAATAAAAATGTGAATGCAACATAGCATAAGTCTTATCCCTCCCAAAATGACCCATTAAACCTCCTTTATGGGCTTCTTCCACTAACAGCAAACGAAGGGAACACCTAGGTATGCACACCTTATCTACTCGAAACAGAAATAACTCAAACAAAAAGAATTTATCTAACAAACATTTTTGCACACAAAGCTTATATGTTTCTCCAAAGTCAAGATCAGATTCATAGAGCTCCTTAATGTAAACAAATCCTAACACCCTAGCATCCAATGTAGTTAGCATTGTATGCCTCCTAGAAAGAGCATCCGCAACTACATTGTCTTTTCCCTTTTTATATTTGATAACATAGGGAAAAGTCTCAATAAATTCCATCCATCTACCATGCCTCCTATCTAGTTTATCTTGACTCCGAAAATGTTTCAAAGATTCATGATCAGAATGAAAAATAAACTCTCTAGGCCACAAGTAGTGATGCCATGTCTTAAGTACTCTAAATAACGCATACAACTCTTTATCATATGTAGAGCAGTAGTTAAGACATTCCCCTTTAAGCTTTTCATTGAAAAAGGCAATAGGCTTACCTTCTTGCATAAGCACACCTCCTATGCCAATTCCCGATGCATCCCACTCCACTTCGAAAGGCACGTTCTTGAGCTAGTAAGGGTGCCTCGGTGAGAACCAATTCCAGCTTGTTGAAAGCACGTTCTTGAGCTGCTTCCCACAAAAATGGTGCATGTTTCTTGCAAATCTCCGTCAAGGGTGCAGCAATGGTACTGAAGTCTCTCACAAAGCGCCTATAGAAACTTGCAAGCCCATGGAAACTCCTTACATGGCTAATGGATGTAGGTGTTGGCCAATCTCGAATAGCTCTAATCTTCTCCTCGTCCACTTGTAGACCTTGTGCAGTCACTACAAAACCAAGAAATATAACTTCATTAGTGCAAAAGCTACATTTCTTTAGGTTGGCATACAAGTGTTCAGCCCTAAGGGTAGAAACAACTTCCCTTAGATGTTATCCATGCTCCTCTAGGGACCTGCTATAGATTAAGATATCATCAAAATACACTACATCAAATCTCCCAATGAATTGTCTCAAAACATGGTTCATTAAATGCATAAAATTAGATGGAGCATTGGTTAATCCAATTGGCAGAAGAAGCCATTCATACAACCCAAATTTAGTCTTGAAGGTTGTCTTCCACTCGTCCCCCTCCTTCATTCAGATCTGATGGTAGCCACTCCGAAGGCCTATCTTGCAGAATGTAGTGGCACCATGGAGCTCATCAAGCATGTCATCGAGGCGGGGAATAGGGTCGCGGTACTTAATGGTTATGTTGTTGATAGCCCTACAATCAACACACATCCTCCAAGTGTTGTCCTTCTTAGGCACTAATAGGACAAGAACGGCGTAAGGGCTAAGGTTTTCTCTAACATATCCCTTATCTAGGAGGTCTTGGACTTGGGTTTGGATCTCTTGACTCTCCTTAGGGTTCATCCTATAGGCTGGTTTGTTAGGAAGTGTAGCTCCAAGGATAAGGTCAATCTGATGCTCTATGCCTCTCAAAGGTGGAAGGCCATGAGGTATCTCTTCAGAAAACACATCCTTAAACTCCTCTAGGATGGTTGTAATGGTAGGGGGTAAGTTAGCCTTTGTTTCTTCACTGACTAAGGCTAGCTCCTTAAACAACCTCATCAAGATGGCATCTAAAGGTAGGTACTCACTTTGGAACTCAAGTTTAGAAGCTAACAAGGCCGAAGGAAGCTGAGTTGTGGGTGTGACCAAGAGATTACTAGGCTGTTGGCTAGGAGATGTGTCTATGGCAAGTTCTTGGTGCCTTGATGACTTGCTCCCCTTCTTAGCTTGTCCTTGATCTTGTTCACTCGCCTTCTTCTTCTCAAATGCCTCCGCAATCTGCAAGGGAGTCATAGGTTTTAGAGTAACAGTTTTTTCATTAATAGTAAATAAATACCTATTAGTAAACCCATCATGCATAACTCTCCTATCATATTGCCAAAGACGGCCTAATAACACATGACAAGCTTGCATAGGCACAACATCACATAAAACAGTATCCTCATAGTATCCTAGAGTGAAAGTGATCTTAGCTTGCCTATTAACCTTCAATTCACCACAATCATTCATTCAATGCAGCTTATATGGTATAAGGTGACAAAATGTAGGAATTTGCAACTTAGAGATCAATCCAATACTAGCAATGTTGCAACAACTACCTCCATCAATGATAACATTACACACCTTTCCCTTAACCGAACACCTTGTATGAAACAAGTTCTCTCTTTGATTATCCTCACAAAGGGCAGGTTGTGCACTCAAAGTTCTCCTAGCTATCAAGGAACTATCATGCTCAAGATTTTCATTACAAACCATGTTATTAGGATCATTTCCTGCGTTTTCAAGATCATTAGGGTCATTTTGAGAATCAAGATCACAAAGCACGTATTTAGTAGCTAGAAATGAGCTAGGATGGTCAAATAACACTCTTTTCGCTAGTAAACAATCCCCCTGCTCATATTCAATCCCATCATCATCCAAATCATCATGATCATGCATATTACGCTCAAAATCATCATTATCATGCTCATGCTCAGATTCGGACTCATATTGTCTTAAAATGGTTGAATAACAATGTTTTCTTGTTAGGACAATCTTTCATCATTGTGACACTTAAAACACACTATATCCCTAGCTTTAGATGAAGCGTTAGAATTACTCCCTTGTGTTTGATGAAGGGTCATCCGAACTAGCTCCATCTTCAACACCACAAGGGTCATCCGAGCTAGCTCCATCTTCAACACTACAAGGAGCCCTAACAAGAGCTCAAGCCAAACGCCAAGCGGAGATGGATGCTATCTTCCTAGCCATGGTTCAAGAAGTCACCCAAGCTCACCTCCAATGAGTCCAAGGCCCGTCATGATGCTTAGCCACATTGGACCAACCAAGAAGAAGTTGAATGGAGCATAGGAGAGCTTCACGTGTGCATGTGCATGGCTGGCGTGAGAAGCGAGTTAGAGAGTGTTAAATAAAGCCTAGAATTAGCTATTTTATGGATTTATTTAAAACACTCTAATTTGTAATTATTGTATTTATTTCTTTTCTATTTTTTTTTGGAGAGAAGGTCTAGGTTGTATATAAACCTTTCTCTCTTCCTTTTTGTGGGTAGAATACGTTAAACACATTTGTGAAAGTGCCAAATTGAAACCTTTGAGTTCAGCCTCTTGTCTCGTGAGAATTGTGGTGTTTGCATAGCTTTCTCGTTCTTGTGTGTGTCAATCTCCTTCGGGTTGGTGCTACAAGTCGATCGAAGCAACCTCTTCGTGCCTTCGATAATCCTAGATCGATTGTGTGAAGTTGTAAGAAGCGGGGTCAAATCGTCATCGGTTTGGTTCTTGGATAATTGAATCCAAGGGTTCTATCGTTTGTTCCTTTCGGTTCTTCTTTCCTATATCGTTTTCCCTCTTTGCTTTGCACGTTTTCCTTGCATCTTTGTTTGTTGATTTTCGTTTGCTTTTATTCCCGAAAACAAGGTTGCTCGTCTAGATCCGTTCTTCGCGGATAATCCCCGTATCAATTGGTATTAGAGCTGATTGACGTTCAACCTACAAAAAGAGTCGGTAAATCATTCAAAAAAAAACCCCAAAAGTGTCTCATCTTCTTGTTTGAGTCTTGCTTTGTTTTGAGTCTATTGCCATTGCCATTTCTATTCCAAGTTTTTGATTGAACTAACAAGTTTGTTGCTTTTGTTTGTGAATCTTGGACGCCGGCACCACTCCAACACCACGCCTACACCGCGCCTACCACCAGTCCCTTGTGCCTACCACCACGCAGCCACCAGCTTTGTCCCACGTCCAAACACAACACCAAACAAGCCCTAAACTTTCAAAAAAAAATATATATATATTTTAGGCTGATCGTCCAGCCTATTTTCAAGCTGAGTAGTCCACATTTTCAGCCACCTCTTTCCTCCACATTTTCAGCCTATTTTTTTTGATTTTTCACCCTTGGTTAGCTATTTACTTGGTCAACTCTATCCTCTTGCAACTAATTAGGATTTTCTTAGCATTTTTTGTTTTACTTTTCTTTAATTCCAGCATTAAGTTGATTTTTCTAGTTTAAAAAAAAAAGAAGAAAAGAAATCCAAGATTCAAAAAAAAAAACTAAAGAAAGAAAAGAAAAGAAAAGAAAGAAAAAAAAAGAAATCAGCCATTAGTCATTCATTTCATTTCATTCTTGCTAGCTTATTCTTGCTTTATTTCATAGTTTGTAATAGTTGAAGTTGTGCTTGCCAAGTGTTATTGTTCTGCAATCAAAGATGACTACAAAGGAGCTCATCTCACTCAAAAGTTGTCTTGCTAAGTGTTATTGTTCAGCAATCAAAGAGGACTACAAAGGAGCTCATCTCACTCAAAAGTTGTCTTGCTAAGTGTTATTGTTCAGCAACCAAAGCGGACTATAAAAGAGCTCATCTCTCACTCAAAGGGACCAAGCCATTCACCCTAGCCTAGCCACGCCTTGGCCCTCGCCTAGATCACTTCACTCGAGCCACGCCTTAGCCTTGACCAGCCCTTCTACACACATCTTCGGTGTCCAAGGTTTGCTTGCTTAGGCTTGACGAGTAAGTTCTTTCAAGGCTTATCTTGAGTTCAAATTTTGAGTCCATACTTAGTTGCATATAACATTCGTGCAACTTGTCCTTTCCGTTTTGAGTCTTTTCTTCTCTTTTATTGAGTCAAACACGTTTTTAAGGTGATTGAAATCGAATTTCGCTTCTACTTTAAAGCTTTTGTTTGGCTAAGTATTGAACTCACGTGAGGTCTTTGACTAATACAAGACGAGCCATCAACAAGCTTGTTGAGCACCACTAGAGAGTGAGAGTTTGCTTTCGAGTGATACACTTGTAAGGCGTTTTTGTTTTAGCTAACCTAACGTGTTTGAATGTTTTAGTGTCTTTGAACAATGTCAGGAACTTCCGCAGGTACGCCCAGCCCCGAGCCTATTTCCCCGGAGTTGTTTAACCTTATCAAGGGCCTGAAAGATAGCATTGAAGGGTTAACTACAAGGCTGTCCAACTTGGAGGCGCCTAAGGTAGTCCCGGAGCCTCGGCCACTAGGAGGCAACATGCAGGTAGGAGACCACTCGAGGGCTCAACACCAAGGGCAAGACCGAATACCACTCCAAAGCCAACAAGAGGCGTTTCAAGCAGCCCGGCACTCTAATGCCACGCAGCCCTCTCGGAATGTCCAAGGCTTAGGCCACACCGTGTCCCAACCAGGATGGGGCAATCTTGCTTTCGAGGAGCACATTTCTATCCATTCTTCTCCTATTATACATGATAATATGCCTAACTATATCCTCAACAGTTTCAGAATCAAGCTTATGAGCAGGATGAGGACGGTGATGGAGATGACGAGGAATGGAGGCCAAACGGGCGAACGGAGCGCCAACAGCCCCGGAGACCTCATGACGCCCGGCGCCAAGACGAGCAGAGGCGTGAGCCCTATGGTGGCCAGCTAAGGAGGGAGCGAGTTCCGGAGTATGATGGTCTTGGCAAAGTGAAGGTGAAGATCCCAAGCTTTGAAGGCAAATGTGACCCGGACTTGTACATGGCTTGGGAGGCGAAGATAGAGCAAAAATGGTCATGCCATAACTTTCCCGAGCATAAGAAGGTACATTTCGCAGCTCTTGAGTTTATTGATTATGCTATGATATGGTGGGATGATTTGGTGAAGGAAAGGAGGAGAACTTTGGATGCACCGGTAGTTACTTGGGCACACATGAAGGCCTTGATGAGAGCTCGGTTTGTGCCTCAACATTACACTAGAGAATTGAGGCAAAGGTTGGAGAACTTGAGGCAAGGAGCCATGACCGCCGAGGAGACCTATAATGCCATGCAAATGGCCATGGTAAAGGCTAATGTGCGAGAGGATGAAGAGACTACAAGGGCTAGGTATCTTCGTATTCTCAATTCAAGTTTTTCTAACGAGATAGATCTTTTTCCCTATAGCTCTATGACAGAATTGTTCCACCTAGCAATCAAAGTAGAAAGGAAAATGAAGGCAAGAAGGAGGTAAGGCTGCCTATGGCGCGCCTAGCTCATGGAGTAGCCAAGGAGGCCGCCAACAAGGGAATTACAACCGGGAGGTGCCAAGCAAGGAGAAGCTAGCCCCGGAGCAAGGAGGCCCACGCAAGGCTCCTTATGCAGCCCCTACCAAGTCCACGCCTACACTACCTAAAGGCACTCAAGGGAGTACTTCTAACCCTTCATCTAGAGCTAGGGATATTGTATGTTTTAAGTGCCAAGGAAGAGGGCACATGATGAAGGATTGTCCTAACAAAAGAACTTTGCTAGTTAACCATTTAGGGCAATATGAGTCCGAATTTGAGCTTAATATGCATGATCATGATGATTTGGATGATGGTGGGAGTGAATATGAGCAAGGAGATTGTTTATTAGCTAAGAGAGTGTTATTTGATCATCCTAGCTCATTCCTAGCTAACACTTCCATGATTTGTGATAAAAGTCTTGAGCATGATAATTCTTTGATAGCTAGGAGAACTTTAAGTGTACAACCTGCTCCTTCTGAAGATAACCAAAGAGAAAACTTGTTTCACACTAGATGCTCGGTTAAAGGAAAGGTTTGTAATGTTATTATTGATGGAGGAAGTTGTTGCAATATTGCTAGCACCGAAATGATATCTAAGTTGCAAATTCCTACATTTTATCACCCTAGGCCATATAAGCTGCATTGGATGAATGAATGTGGTGAGTTAAAGGTTAATAGGCAAGCTAATATCACTTTTACTTTAGGCCATTATGAAGATACGGTTTTATGTGATGTTGTGCCTATGCAAGCTTGTCATGTGTTGTTAGGCCGCCCTTGGCAATATGATAGGAGAGTTATGCATGATGGTTTTACAAATAGATATTCTTTTGTATTCAATGGTAAAACCGTGACTCTTAAGCCTATGACTCCCTTAGAGATTGCGGAGGCATTTGAGAAGAAGAAGGCAAGTGAGCAAGAGCAAGGACAAGCTAAGAAGGGGAGCAATCCGTCGAGCCAAGACCCCTCCCTAGCCACGCCTTCTAACCACCAGCCTAGCACCCTTGTGTCCACGACCACAAAACAGCCCACAACAGCCTTGTTAGCTTCCAAGCTTGAGCTACAAAATGACTACCTACCCTTAGACACCACCTTGATGATGTTGTGTAAGGAGCTCACCTTAATGAGTGATGAAGCCAAGGCTAGCTTACCACCTACTATCTCAGCCATCCTTGAGGAGTTTAAGGATGTGTTTCCGGAAGAAATACCACATGGCCTTCCACCTTTGAGAGGTATTGAGCACCAAATTGACCTTATCTCCAGCGCCACACTCCCAAATAGACCAGCCTACCGAATGAACCCAAAGGAGAGTCAAGAGATCCAAGCGCAAGTTCAAGACCTCCTAGACAAGGGCTACGTGAGGGAGAGCTTAAGTCCGTGCGCCGTGCCCGTGCTCTTGGTGCCTAAGAAGGACAACACATGAAGGATGTGTGTTGATTGTCGAGCTATCAACAACATCACCATCAAGTACCGCCACCCTATTCCCTGCCTAGATGACATGCTTGATGAGCTACATGGTGCCACCACCTTTAGCAAGATAGACCTACGGAATGGCTACCATCAGATTCGAATGAAGGAGGGGGACGAGTGGAAAACAGCCTTCAAAACTAAGTTTGGTTTGTATGAGTGGCTTGTTATGCCATTTGGGTTAACTAATGCTCCTTCTACTTTTATGCGCTTAATGAACTAGGTTTTGAGACATTTTATAGGGAAGTTTGTCGTAGTATACTTTGATGATATCTTAATCTATAGCAGGTTCCTAAAGGAGCATGAAGAACATCTAAGGGAAGTAGTTCTTACCCTTAGGGCTGAACACTTGTATTCTAATCTTAAGAAATGTAGCTTTTGCACTAATGAGGTTATATTTCTTGGTTTTGTAGTAACTACACAAGGCCTACAAGTGGATGAGGAGAAGATTAGAGCAATCAAAGATTGGCCCACGCCAACATCCATCAGCCAAGTAAGGAGTTTCCATGGGCTTGCAAGCTTCTATAGGCGCTTTGTGAGAGACTTTAGTACCATTGTCGCGCCCTTGACGGAAATTTGCAAGAAGCATGCGCCATTTGTGTGGGAGGAGGCGCAAGAACGTGCCTTTAGCAAGCTGAAATTGGTCTTAACCGAGACGCCCTTGCTAGCTCTTCCCGACTTCACTAGGCCCTTTGAAGTGGAGTGTGACGCCTCGGGCATTGGCATAGGCGGCGTGCTTATGCAAGAAGGCAAGCCTATTGCCTTCTTTAGTGAAAAGCTCAAAGGAGCATGTTTTAACTACTCTACCTATGATAAAGAGTTATATGCTTTGTTTAGAGTGCTTAAGACATGGCAACACTACTTGTGGCCTAGAGAGTTTATTTTGCATTCCGATCATGAGTCTTTGAAGCATTTTCGGAGTCAAGATAAACTAGATAGGAGGCATGTTAGGTGGATGGAGTTTATTGAGACTTTTCCCTATGTTATCAAGTATAAAAAGGGAAAAGACAATGTAGTGGCGGATGCCCTCTCTAGGAGGCACACATTGTTGACTACATTGGATGCTAAGGTATTAGGCTTTGTTTACATTAAGAAGCTCTATGAATCTAATCTTGATTTTGGTGATACATATAAGCTATGTGTGCAAAAAGGTTCCTTAGATAAATACTATTTGTTTGAGGGATTTTTGTTTCGAATTGATAAGGTGTGCATACCTAGGTATTCCCTTCGATTGTTGCTAGTAGAGGAAGCCCATAAAGGAGGTTTAATGGGTCATTTTAGGAGGGATAAAACTTATGCTATGCTGCACTCACATTTTTATTGGCCACACATGCTTAGGGATGTTGAAAATGTGCTTAAAAGATGCTTAGAATGCCTTAGAGCTAAATCTAAAGTGAAGCCTCATGGATTGTACACACCTTTGCCAATCCCAACAACCCCGTGGGAAGACATTAGTATGGACTTTATTGTGGGATTGCCTAGGATTAAAAGAGGTAGGGACTTGATTTTTGTGGTTGTAGATCGTTTCTCTAAAATGGCTCACTTTATTGCTTGTCACAAAACTGATGATGCGGCCAATGTAGCTAATCTATTCTTTCGGGAAGTAGTTAGGTTACATGGAATTCCGAGGACAATAGTAAGTGATAGGGATGTTAAGTTCTTAAGTTATTTTTGGAAGACTCTTTGGGGAAAGCTAGGTACGAAATTGTTATTTTCTACATCAAGCCACCCCCAAACTGATGGGCAAACGGAAGTAACTAATAGGACTTTAACCACACTTTTAAGGGCTGTCATAAAAAAGAATCTAAAGGAATGGGAGGATGTCTTGCCACACGTTGAATTTGCCTATAATAGAGTTGTACATTCGTCTACTTCCATCTCTCCATTTGAGTGTGTTTATGGTTTTAATCCACTAACCCCTTTTGATCTTACACTGTTGCCTAAGAAGGAGCGAGTGGATTTAAGTGCTAAAATGTAGGTTGAACACATCAAGAAGCTACATAGGAGGACAAGGATTAAGCTTGAGGAGAAAGGCAAATACAACGCAGCCAAGGCAAACCAAGGAAGGAAGAAGGTTACATTTGAGGCCGGTGACCTTGTATGGCTACACTTGAGGAAGGAGAGGTTTCAACAACTTTGGAAGTCCAAGCTCTCTCCAAGAGGAAACGGACCTTTCAAGGTGCTACACAAGGCTGGTGACAATGCCTATGTGCTAGACTTGCCGGACGACTATGCTTGTGATCCCACGTTCAATGTGAGGGACCTAAGCCCTTTTCCACCCCTTAGTGATGATCAACGAAATTCGAGGTCGAATTCTTTTAAAGAAGGGGAGAATGATGAAGGGTCATCCGAGCTAGCTCCATCTTCAACACCACAAGGATCATCCGAGCTAGCTCCATCTTCAACACCACAAGGAGCCCTAACAAGAGCTCAAGCCAAACGCCAAGCGGAGATGGATGCTATCTTCCTAGCCATGGTTCAAGAAGCTCACCCAAGCTCACCTCCAATGAGTCCAAGGCCCGTCATGATGCTTAGCCACATTGGACCAACCAAGAAGAAGTTGAATGGAGCATAGGAGAGCTTCACGTGTGCATGTGCATGGCTGGCGTGAGAAGCTAGTTAGAGAGTGTTAAATAAAGCCTAGAATTAGTCTATTTTATGGATTTATTTAAAAACACTCTAATTTGTAATTATTGTTTTTATTTTTCCTTTCTATTTTTAGGAGAGAAGGCTAGGTTGTATATAAGCCTTTCTCTCTTTCTTTTTGAGGCAGAACACGTTAAACACATTGGTGAAAGTGCCAAATTGAAACCTTTGAGTTCAGCCTCTTGTCTTGTGAGATTTGTGGTGTTTGCATAGCTTTCTCGTTCTTGTGTGTGTCAATCTCCTTCGGGTTGGTGCTACAAGTCGAATCGAAGCAACCTCTTCGTGCCTTCGATAATCCTAGATCGATTGTGTGAAGTTGTAAGAAGCGGGGTCGAATCGTCATCGGTTTGGTTCTTGAATAATCGAATCCAAGGGTTCTATCGTTTGTTCCTTTCGGTTCTTCTTTCCTATTTCGTTTTCCCTCTTTGCTTTGCACGTTTTCCTTGCATCTTTGTTTGCTGATTTTCGTTTGCTTTTATTCCCGAAAACAGGTTGCTCGTCTAGATCCATTCTTCGCGGCTAATCCCCGTATCAGTGTTCCCTTAGGAAAGGTAGTCGTGGGCTTAGGAGAGGCTGCAGAAGGTGCTTTACGCTGTCCTCCTTGTTCCGGGGCTGTTTTCTCCTTATTTGATTCCCTCTTGTAACTTCCTTGTTGGCGGTTCCCTTGGTTCTTCCAAGAGCTGGAGACACCATAAGAAGCCTTTCCTCCTTGATTTCTCGCTTTCATCTTCCTTTCCACTTTGATTGCGAGATGGAGTACTTATGTCATAGAGCCATAGGGAAAAAGATCTACTTCGTTAGCAAAACTTGAATTAAGGATACGAAGATACCTAGCCATTGTTGATTCTTCATCTTCTCGCATATTGGCCTTTACCATGGCCATTTGCATGGCATTATAGGTCTCCTTAGCATTCATTGATCCTTGCCTCAGGTTCTCCAACCGTTGCCTCAATTCCCTTGTATAGTGTTGGGGAACAAACTGAGCTCTCATCAATGCCTTCATATGCTCCCAAGTAGCTACTGGTGCATCCAAAGTTCTTCTCCTTTCCTTTACCAAATCATCCCACCATATCATAACATAGTCAATAAATAGTAGGAAGACTCCCCGGGAGATGGCGATCGCTCGGCTGACACCTCAGCCTCAGTTACAACGAGATTTGCCATGGCTAGAGATGGATATCCACTTTCCGGATTCCGACTGCCATTTATCCACCTTGGAGGTGTTACCTGATCTGTTGGTTGAAATCCGACAAAAGCTAGAAAGTTGCCCAACTTTGACACGGATATGAGACTGGATGTCTCGAGGAGAGGCGCCACAGTTTGCCGTCGGTCTTGATGGAGTTTGGAGACGTCAAGAACGCGTTTGCTTACCCTCAGATCCAGAGTTGAGACAAAGGATCCTACAAGAGGCTCACTCTACACCTTACTCAATACATCCCAATGCGAGTAAGATGTATCAGGATATCAGACACTCTTTTTGGTGGGGAGGTTTGAAGCCAGATGTGGCGATATATGTAGCTTAGTGTGCGACCTGTCAGTAGGTCAAGATCAAGCATCATTGACCAAGAGAAGAGCTACACCCACTTCCCGTCCCTCAGTGGAAGTAGGAGGATATCTCGATGGACTTTGTTACCAGTTTGAGACTGAGTCGAGGTTTTGATGTTATCTAGGTTATAGTAGATTGACTAACGAAGATTGCACATTTCCTTCCTATCAAAGAAACGTGGCCAGTAAGTCGATTGACAGAGGAGTTCACGAGGCAGATAGTTCGACTTCATGGAGTACCTAGGATTATAGTCTGTGACAGAGACGGACGGTTCACCTCGAGGTTCTGGCAGCAAGTGCATGTTGCCCTAGGTATGAGTCTATAATTCACAACTACTTATCATCCTCAAACCGATGGTCAGTCGGAGTGGAACATCAAGACTATGGAGGATATGTTCAGAGCTTGCGCATTAGACTGGGGACTGGTGTGGCCAGATCAACTTCCCTTGGTAGAGTTTTTATATAACAACAGTTGGCATGCATCGATGAGTATGGCTCCTTATAAGGCTTTATACAGACAGAGATGCCGTACCCCATTGTGTTGGGACGAGCCGAGTAGTGCTAGCGGTGTGGCACCTGAGCAAATACAAGATAATACGGCTCGAGTAGTGGTGATCCGATAGCGGATGTTAGCAGCACAAAGTCGTCAAAAGTCTTAAGCAAATAAGAGGGCACAGACCTCTAGAGTTCAGAGTTGGAGATCAGGTATAGATGAGAGTATCCCTTGTTAGAGCCTTATTCTTTTAGGGCTAGCCGTCCCTGTGGCCCTATAAACCGCCCCCTACAGCCCTGTGGTCCGCCCTGTGGCTCAGGGCCCGCCCCTGCGGTTTCCTGCGACTGCAGCCGCCTTTGTTGACTCTTGACCGTGCTTTTGCTCCTGGCTTCCTTTATATGCCTCCCTTGCTTCAGATGAAGGGTTTCCTTCATTCTCCAGCTCTTCTCCTTACGTTCTTCTTCTCTTCCTCTCCTTCCTTTGATCTTTCTTCTTGGTTCTTCTTTTGATCTTGTAAGAGAGTTTGAGTGGAGTTTTGATGATGATGATGATAGTCGTTGATGTTGAGCTGTGAAGAGCCAGCTGAGTATGTTGGTGTTGATCTTGCCTTTATTAGGTTACATCTTGGTGAGTTTGACTTCTCCTTCTTCTTTCTTTCTTCCTTGCTTCTCTTCTTCTCCTTTAGTTTAGGAATTCACAAGCTTAGGCCTGTGCGGATCTTTCTTGGAAGTTTTGATGGTTATATGTATGTATATATGTATACACATGTATATGGTTGACTGCTAGATGGTGAAGAAGAGCGAGTGAAGGATCAAAGAGAAGTCGGAGATTGGCTTCTGCATAGACAGCCGCCCCTGCGCCTGGTGTGCCGCCGCCATTGCGTGGATGAGCCACCGCCCCTACTCCTCCTTGGTGTTTCGCCCCTGCATCTCCTTGTCGCTCAGGTACGTCTTGTTCTAGACATACCTAGAGTGGTATGAGTCCTTTCCTTTCCTATTATGAGTGGGTTTAAAGCATGCTAGGTATGAGTAAGAGATTAGGACGATGATATCATGGTATCGATATATGCCGGTTATGGCTTTGAGGTTTAGTATATTGTTGAGGCTTATAGGTTGGAAATGATCCTTATGGATCCTATGGGTCTTGATGTGACCCCTTTGATTGATTGGAGATTTGATATCTCTTTATGCCTTGTTATTAGGTAGTGCTATCCTCCGAATTGGAGTTGATCGTGGTTGAGGTTATCTTGGGGTTGAGGTAAGTCCGTAAGACTAACTTAGCTACCATCACTATATTGGATGTATGCATGAGCGGTGATTGTTATATGCTTGATAGCATGCGATATTGATTATTACAGACCTATGGTTTATTGGATAGCCCCCTTGCAGTGGCAATGACAACCTTTCCCTTTCATCTTGTAAGGAGTCTGGGAGGTTCTTTGTGGTCAGGCCAGTCCTGGTACACGGGATGGGCACTTCATCACTCCTTATGGTACCCGGGAAGTGCGCCGATACTACTATGGATGACTATGGTACCTAGAGGCGAGGATGATAGATTCCTCGTGTCACACATTTACCCGTTTAATTATCTTTATAATATCATACACTCAAGTCGTATATATATATATATATATATATATATATATACGACTTGAGTGTATGACATTATAAAGATAATTAAACGGGTAAATGTGTGACAGCATGATTGAATGTTTATTATTACATGACATGTGTAAGTACTTATGCATTATCTTATATGTGAATGGTTAGCTAACGGTTTCATACCGTGTTTTAGATGCTTTGTAGAATTGGAGAACTGCATAGTGAGCCAGATGGGTGATCCGGTGAGGGCTTCCGTACACTAGGATTGTGCGAGGGATTATGAGACATTTTGTATATGGATGGATTGTTGTTTTGTACTCAGCGGTGCTTTTGTAAACCTTTGTATGTATATATTTATACAGTTTGATGTTTTGGTTTTAATCTATCTGTGCCTTGTTGTAAGATCCAGTGAACTTTTTGTCAAACTAGGGTCAGGATGCACTGTGAGATCCTAGCCCAATAGTGCCCCGAGTCTCGCAGATTTGGGGTGTTACATAGTTGGTAGCAGAGCCTTAGGTTGATAACAATGACACTTGCAATCTGCGATAAAGGTCAAATAGATAAACATACAGAACCCGAAAGGGGTCTAACTTTTGAAAAGAATTTTGGTTTTGAAATGAGTACAACTATTTTGGGATAGTGTGTACCGGAATCCATCGCCCTTTTGAGAATCTCGACAACATAGATATATATATATAGATATGTATTATGTGCTTATGTGTTTGCATGTGGCCTTAAGTATTATATATATATATATATATATATACGTATGGCATATATTTAGCCTTATAAGTATGGTGTGTATACCCCGCAGATGGCTCGGACTAGAGCGATGTCTGTAGTTGGACGAGTTAGGGGTAGACCCTCTCTTCCTCCAGTAGTGATAGGTCAGGGGCATGTTCTCATTGTTGTTCCGCCTGTAGCGGAGGATGCACACTAGGAGGTAGCTGAGAGCGTCGTTTCTAAGACTAGGAGCGGTGGAGCTGCGACACAGGGATCTCAACGAGTCTAGTCAGATGACTTGGATCATGTCTTTATGAGGGGACCAGAGTTTCGCGCGTACATCAGACGAGTTAAGGAGGCTGCTAGAGCGGGTAGACGTGCCCCGGATCTATAAACACAAGTGGGATCTTCTGAGATGTCCCAGGGAGCTACTTAGGTGCCAATCATACCGGCACGTGTTGTTGAGATTGCTAGAGCTCCTGAAGAGTATAGAGGGTCTCGACCAGACACTTGGTTGAAGGCATTTCATCAAATGGGCGTACCCCCTTTCTTTGGGAAGGTGGGATTGGAGATTGAGATCTAGATTGGACATGTAGACTCAACCCTTGTGATACGGTATTATCCGTGAATGAGTCGATCTAGGTACAATGATCCCGAATCCGGCTGAATGAAGCGAATCCAGATGCGGAATGAAACGTTGATGGTGAATGGACGTAGGAAGGTGTAGAGAAGAACCAAAGAGAGTCAACGAAAGGAACCAAGGCTGAAGAGCCAAAACCCCACTTCGTGAATGCCTTGGACCCGTCTCCAATACAACTTTACACTAGCTCCGGCTGGACTAGCACAAAGAGGGACTCGTGAAGGCTCGAAGCACCAATCCGAAGGCGGTTGACACAAACAAGCTTAGCCAAGCAAACAAGTGTTAAAGTTTTACCTTTATACTCAAAGCTATATTTATTAGAAAACCCATCATGAACAACTTTCCTATCATATTGCCATGGACGGCCAAGCAACAAGTGACAAGCATTCATAGGCACAACATCACATGTAATAACATCCTCATATGATCTTAATGTTATATTGACCTTAGTTTGATTATTGACCTTAAGTTCTCCACACTCATTCATCCAATGTAGTTTATATGGCCTAGGGTGATAAAATGTAAGAAGTTATAATTTGTTTACCATTTCAGTGCTAGCTATGTTGCAACAACTTCCTCCATCAATTATCACATTACACACTTTTCCTTTAATACTAGGCTCGCTGAAGTTGTGACACAACCAGATCTGCTCAACTTTAGTTTCCCACTTCGTGTAGACGTCGGGATCACACTTTCCTTCAAAGACGGGAATTTTGATTTTGACTTTGCCGAGTCTGTCTTGCTCTTGATAGGGCCGCAGATTATCACGTTCTCGTCCTTGCCTTGGCTGCTGGAATGGTCGATTGTAACCTTCCCAAGTATGGTCCTCAAAAGGAGCTTCATTCCGTCGCTGAAAGTTATCAACAAATGGTGGCATGTTAGAAGCATTAGGGAGGTCATTGGACTGTAAATTACCTTGATCCGAATGATCCGGCTCTCTAGTAACGCGTGAAGGACCGCCAAACTCGTAGTTGGTTCTCAAAGGTGGCGTCCCTGCTGGTGGTGTTCGTGCTTCCATAGACTCCACTCGTTTGGATAGGTTAGCTACGGAATCGGACAATTGTTTCAATAGACTGATCATCTCAGGCGTGATGGTCTCGCTACTAGACTTGCTGGGACTTAGGGACCTGGACATGCTCAAGTAACAAACAAAGAACCGGTTAGGTTAGAAAAGCAAAGATCTCACTTGTGTATCGCTCACTCTCTCGTTGGTATTGCCTAGCTGGTGGCTCGAGTTGTAAGGATCCAACACCTTAAGATCACGATTTCCGAACCTTCTTAGCAACCTTTTGGAACTAGAACTGTTGAAACCGATGTTAGTGTCAAAGATGAATCAAGACACCCCTAATTGGAGTATTGACCGTTGGGTTGGTGTAGGTATGGTAATTTGTGATTAGAATGGCGTTTTGAGGGGGTTTTCTTGTGCTTGATGTCGATTAATAGAAGGCCAGCCGGTTTGTTTTGTTCTTTTGTTTCTTTTTTTTTTTTTGAAAGATCTCTTAGACTTTGTCAAAGATTTGTAGGAGAGAAGGTAACCGAAATTGATTGGAGAGAGGGTTACCGAAATGTGTATGCAGCGTTGAGATCTTCTTGTTTTTGTTTTGTGTTTACCTCTCCTCAAGATGTTGTCCGGGACTAAGAACCCTTGGTTTTTGATTTTGAACACTTCAAGCACAAGTTAAACCTCAATTGGATAAGCAATAGGTTAACAAAGAAGAAAGGAGTGATCAATTGTACCAACTGAGCTCTGATACCAACTGATACGGTATTATCCGTGAATGAGTCGATCTAGGTACAATGATCCCGAATCCGGCTGAGTGAAGCGAATCCAGATGCGGAATGAAACGTGGATGGTGAATGGACGCAGGAAGGTGTAGAGAAGAACCAAAGAGAGTCAACGAAAGGAACCATGGCTGAAGAGCCAAAACCCCACTTCGTGAATGCCCTAGACCCGTCTCCAATACAACTTTACACTAGCTCCGGCTGGACTAGCACAAAGAGGGACTCGTGAAGGCTCGAAGCACCAATCCGAAGGCGGTTGACACAAACAAGCTCAGCCAAGCAAACAACAGCAATGCCAACCAAAAACTCTCTTGTTCTTTGATTGATTTTGTGAATGATTACAAATGTAATTCTAAGCAATGAAAATAACGTACCTATTCAGCAGCTAAAAGAGGCTATATATAGACTCTTTTATCTAGACAAAAATAAAGAAAAGAAAACTAAAACATTAGTGGGAAGGTGGTAATAAGAGAGCTTCCTCTAATGTAGCTAACAACTTAACAAACAACTATTTCAGCATAAAAATAGGCTGACTTATTCAAGCATATCCTTGGAGTGAGCTGGACGTTTTTTAAGAGCCAAAATGGACTATCCGAATGGGCTGAATTGTTCAACAGATCCATGAGTGATTTGGATGGTTTTAAGAGCCCAAATGATGATCAAAATGAGGGAGTTGGTTACTCTCTTGGGCCTCCTTGAACGTGAGCAGCTTGCTATCCTCTTGGGTTGCCTTGGACGTGAGCAGCTGCCTCCCCTCTTGGGCTGCCTTGGACGTGATCAACGGCTGCATGGTCTCCTCGAGCTGCATGGGAAGTGAGCACGTCGGCATGGTCTCCTCGCTTGGTTCGCTTGCTCCTACATTCACCAAAAGATTAACACATGATGTATGGAAATTAAATGGTTCACGCATTGTGTCAAGCAATAGCACTTCCCTTGACGTAACTTCTTGGATCTCCTTAGCTCTTGCTCTAGTAATGGGACCTTGATATCTTCCATGTGATGGTCCTACATCACCTTGAGTCTATTAAATATCTAGAGGACAGATGGATAGAGTTAGTACATACTCTATTCCGTGACGTAGCTCAATAATGGTGGAGGACTATACGGGTTCGAGCCACTAGTTATGACCAGATGCGGAGTATGATTCGAGAGCGTTTCTACCCTGCCTCTCTGAAAAGGGAGTAACTGTAGGATTTTGTTGAGGTAGGCTTTGAGGATGGGCCGATAGCTAATGTCATCAGTCGATTCCAAGAGGAGCTGACATTATTGGGTCCAGTTGCACCTTCTAAGGACTAGCATGTGTATTTGTTCTCCCATCGATTGAGGGAGAGTACACATTCTTACATGGCGGGATTTCATTGCTAGTGTTTTACAGACTATCAAGACAGGGCCTCACCTTATAAGTGTCAACGGGCCAGCCAGAGGAGGTTTTCTCAGACGGGACAGTCCGAGAAGGTCAGACTAGTGGTCTAGGTGGAGCTTCAGGTTCCGGGCAGAGCCGGAGACGCTAGAGTTACCCCTCATCTACACCGGTTACAGAGAAGGGACGACGGTGCTTCAATTGTGGCGATCCTGGACATATGCGACTAGAGTGTATGAGGCCATTGTTGACTTGTTACACGTGTGGCAGACCAGGTCATAGAGTCGTCTTTTGTTGACAAGGCGGAACTACATCACAGCAGGGTTCTTCCCCTGCTAGTGTAGCAAGAGGTGGACAGAGGCCACCACAACAACAGACACAAGGACAATAGAGATTCCTAGATCGTCCTTCTACTTAGTGATTTGCTCCTGGGTCGAGTAAAGGTAGAGGTCGTGGTGGGAGCATCACTGACACTAGAGCAGCACAAGATAAAGTTTTTGAGTTGAGGAGCGCTGAGGGTCCGCCAGCGCCAGCTGCTATAGGTACCATTCTGATTCATGGTGTAAGTACAAGGTAAAGTTTTTGAGTTGAGGAGCGCTAAGGAGCCGCCAGCGCCAGCTGCTACATGTACCATTCTAATTCATGGTGTAAGAGTTAGTATTTTCAAATTCCAATTAATGTTGATTAACTTAATCATTGATAGTAATTAACCCATAACTAGCGATGATTTTGTAAGTGATGAGTATGATTCCTACCGTTATGTTCCTGACATAATTTTGGGCTTATGGCAAATTTTCACTTTTTCCCCGGGTAATTATACCCTCCGGTGTTATTTAGAGCATTTGGGAGCTTCAATTAATAAAAATGCAGTTGAGAGAAATGATCAGGGTATCAAACGTGTCCTAGATATGAAACACATGGAAAGGCAAAACGGCCAAAAGAGTCGCTATTTCGTTTCTTAGCGGCTAAGAAAGACAATTTAGGAATACGCCTTTTCCGAGACAGTTGTGGAATAATTATCCCTATAATATTTCAGATTTATTATTCCAATGTCGAGCAGTTTGGAGAAGGGGGTTAAACCCGCCTTTGGATTGGTTAAAGGATAATTATCGACTTCGCTAAAGGATAATTATTGTCTTCGCTATAAATAGCGGAAAATCGTTTATTTATTTATTTCCTTTCACGTTTCCTCGTAAAAGCTCTAATTTCTATCAACCTTCAAACTCATATCTACTCTCCGTTTCTAATCCGATTTCAATTCCGTTTGAGTTTCTAGATACCTCTCTTCATATTGGTACCGAGTTTTTACATTTCCGAGCATATGAAGACCTGGTTGAGCATATATATCACAAGGACAGTTCCATCGCTCAAATTCCGGTGAATTTGATGATATCCATGCGTAGCCTGCGTCGTTGTGATTCCGAATCTTCTTTCAGATCCTCAATCGGGTTAGTAACGAATAAGTTATGAATTTATTCGTTTTCCGTAATGTAATTTGATCTAAATTGACCTTAGGCTTGTCAAAATGGATAATTAGAAATTCCATTATCGTCGTTATATCATTCTCGTGTTTATGGGTTGTTTGCTTGATGAAATCTGATAACAACTGTTTAGAAATTACCTGTGGGCAAAACGTTATTCTAGCGAAATTTAATTAATTAATTAAAGGTTAATAAATTAAATTAGGATTAGAATTGAGATTGAGATTAAAGAATGTTGGTTAGATGCTACTTGAGATTTGAGGAATTGTGAGTTATGTTGAGATATTGAGGTTTAGTTGGTTGTGAGGCTTATAGGTTGATTATGATCCTTATGGATCACTTGGGTCTAGGTGTGACCCCTTTGATTGATAGGAGATTTGATATCTCTTTATGCCTTGTTATTAGGCAGTGCTATCCTCTGGATCGGAGTTGATCGTGGTTGAGGTTATCTTGAGGTTGGGGTAAGCCCGTAGGACTTGCTTAGCTTCATTCCTATATTAGATGTATGCATGAGTGGTGTTTGTTATATGCTTGATAACATGCGATGTTGATTACTACCAACCTATGTTTTATTGGATAGCCCCTTGCAGTGGCAGTGATAACCTTTCCCTTTCATTTGTAAAGAGTTTGTGAGGTTTTTTGTGGTCAGACCAGTATTGGTATACGGGATGGACACTTCACCAATCCCTTAGGGTGCACGGGAAGTTTGTCAATACTACTCCAGATGGATATGGTACCCAGGGCGAGGATGAAATATTCCTCGTGTCACATATTTTCATCTATATATACACCTTGAGTGTATGACGTTATAAAGATAATTAAACGGGTAAATGTGTGACAACATGATTATGCGATTATGATTCAATTACTTGTGTATGTGCTTATGCATTATCTTATTATATATGAATGGTTAGCTAACGATTTATACTGTGTTGTAGATGATCTGCAGGTTAGGAGGACTACAGAGTGAGCCAGATGGGTGATCTGCGAAGGGCTTCCGTACACTAGGATTGTGCGAGGGATTATGTGAACTTTTGTGTATGTATGGATTGTTGTTTTGTACTCAACGGTGCTTTTGTAAACCTTTGGTTGTGTATATTTATACAGTTTGTTGTTTTGGTTTTAATCTATTTGTGCCTAGTTGTAAGATCTAGTGAACTTGTTGTTAGCCTAGGGCCAGGATCCACTGTGAGATCCAAGCCCAGTGACGCCTCGAGTCCCGCGGATTCGGGGTGTTACAAAGTTGGTATCAAAGCCTTAGGTTGACAACAATGGCATTTGTAATCTGCAATAAATGTCGAATAGATAGATAAACAAAACCCGAAAGGGGTTTGACTTTTCAAAAGGATTTTGGTTTTGAAATGAGTACAACTGTTTTGGGATAGTGTGTACGGGAAGTCATCACCCTTCTGAGGATCTCGACAATTATTGTGTGTTGAACTGTGCATGTATATTGGATTTGAGTATTATATATATCTATCAATATGGCATTATATATCCTTTTATATAGCTATAATATTATCATTGATGGCTCAGACTAGAGCAACATCTGTTATAGGACGGGGAAGAGGTAGACCACCTCTATCTGCGGTAATCGTAAGTCGTGAACGAGTTGGTGGACCTCCAAACACGAGAGATCGGGGTGAATTCCCCATTGTTGATTCGCCAGAGGCAGAAGACCAAGTTATGGAAGATGTTGAGAATGTAATTTCCAAGACTGTTGGCGACGTGTGGATCACAGTAAGGAACGAGATAGTTACCCTACTTAGATGTAGAGTATCCAAGTGGAAGATTCAAGTTGCCCCTTGATGAGGTAACTAGCTTGAGAAGACGTCTAGCGTGTAACAGAAGTGGCGAAGAAGGAAAGATGTGTTCCATATCCTTCGGCATCACCAGATCCGCTGAGGTTTTGTAAAAGGTAATTTCGATGTTAGTTACACCAATGAGGATGGATAAGGATGTTAAAGCTAAAGAGAAGTCAAAGATTAGAGCATGCCAATAGTGGGAATGAAGCTTCTGACTATGACGAGGTTTGATAGAGGAACGAACGGGTTATTCTAGCATATCATATTTTCTTTCGTGGGAACTTGTATCAAGACAAAGTCGTGATAATAGATGTGTAAATAGTATCGTGAATACCTAAGAAATTCACTTGTGAGCGTTGGAGCTGAAAAACCGACATCCCCAGTTGCTGCCGGTACCATTCAGATTAATGGTTTACCTATTAGAGATTTTTGTGATACAAGTGCTATGCACTTATTGATTTTTGTGTTATGTGTTGAGCATTTGGTGTTAGATACGATAGAAGGGATACCCTTTATTATAGGGTTACCCGATGATAGTAGGGTCAAAGGTACTTGCGAAATACGTGTTTGTCCTATTCATTAAGGACTTGTGATTTTCTTGTGTACTTCTTTGTCATGCCGCTAGTGCGTGAGGAAGTCATTATGGGTATGGATTGGATGGATAAACATCGTGTTGTGTTAGATGTAGGTAGTATGACCGTGATGGTCTCTACCGAATTAGGTCAAATCGAGATTTTCCGAGGTTGGGACCTTGGAAAGACGGGTATGGTTATTAGCGTAGTCCGAGCAGCGAGGTTGATCGCATAGGGTGCGAAGTCTTCTAGTGTTATGCCATGAAGGAGGGCGAGAGTCCAGCGTTAGAGGATATCCCCGTGGTTTGCGAGTTTACAGATTTGTTTGTTGAACCATCCAATTTACCGCCCCAGTGGAGCGTGGACTTCGGCATCGAGTTGGAGCTTGGTACGAGACCGATCTCCAAGGCCCCACATCATATGGCGCCTATCGAGTTGGTTAGAGCTGAAGACGCAACTCGAGGAGTTCGTGGAGAAGGGCTTCATCCGCCCAACATATCCCCATAGGGAGCACCTGTCCTCTTCGTACGGAAGAAGGACAGATCGTTGAGGTTGTGTATCGACTACAGAAACAAGGTGACTATCAAGAACAAGTATCCTTTGCCCCGCATCGATGATTTGTTAGATCAGCTTCAGGGAGTGATTGTGTTCTCTAAGATCGACTTGCACTTGGGATATCACCAGTTGAGGGTGAGAGAGAGAGATGTGCATAAGACGACATTTCAGACTCGGTATGGCCATTACGAGTTTGTAGTGATGCCATTCGGGCTCACAAATGCACCCGCCGTCTTTATGGAGTTCATGAATGTCATATTCATCGACTTCTTGGATCAGTTTGTAGTAGTCTTCATAGTGGATATCCTGGTGTACTCTCGTAGCAGAGAGAAACATGTAGGACATCTGAGGACGGTCTTGCGAGTTTTGCGAGATAGAGAATTGTATGCCAAGTTCTCTAAGTGCGAGTTCTAGATGTCAGAGGTAGAATTTCTAGGTCATGTTATTTCCGCATTGGGGATCAAGGTTGATCCGGCGAAGATTGAGTCTATAGCAGCATGGACGACACGGACGAACGTCAAGGAAGTACGCAGCTTTCTAGGCCTAGCCGGTTACTACCGTCGGTTTGTGGAGGGATTCTGTGTGTTGATGCAGCGTGGCAGAGTGATTGCTTATGTGTCTAGACAGTTGAAGACGTATGAGGAGACATTACTTGTATGGTGCTACATGCTAGATTTTCATAGACCATAAGAGTCTGAAGTATATTTTCACGCAGCGGGAATTGAATAACTGCCAACGTAGATGGCTTGAGATGATTAATGACTTTGACCTTGAGATTCTATATCATCCAGGGAAGGAGAATATTATCGCTGGTGCCCTTAGCAAGAAAACGCCTAGAGAGAAGGCGATTGCACGACTAACAATTCAGCCTTAGCTACTAAGAGATCTAGCATGGCTAGAGATGGACATCCAGTTTCCAGATGAGGATACCCAGCTGTGTATTTTAGAGGTTCAACCTGATCTGTTGGGTGAGATCCAACAGAAACAGAAGACATGCACGACGTTGAGAAAGATACGAGATAGGATGTCTCGTGGTGAGGCACCACAGTTCTCCATAGGAGCAGATGGAGTGATGAGACGCCGAGATCGCATCTGTGTACCCATAGATGCGGATCTAAGACAGAGGATCTTATAGGAGGCTTACTCCGCACCTTACTCAGTGCACCCAAGTGCGAGTAAAATGTATCAGGATGATACGGGGATCAGCCGCGAAGAACGGATCTAGACGAACAACTTGTTCTGAAGAATGAAGAACACACAAAGTTAACAAACATGGAGAGCAATGAAAACGAAAAAAACAGAAAGGGACAAGAAGAACCGAAAGGAGCAATGATAGAACCCTTGGATTCGAGATCCAACAACCAAACCAGTGACGATTCGACCTCGCTTGTTACAACTCCACACAATCGATCTGAGAATCGAGAGCACGAAGAGTGTGCCTTGTTCGACTTGCAACACCAATCCCGAAGGAGATTGACATACACAAGAACGAGAAAGCTAGATCACACACCTAATCTCACGAGATAAGATTGATTGAATTCTCTTGGATTCAATTCTGAAATGCTCTCAGCAAAACTTGTATAAAACTTGTCTACGACAAAAAGAAGAGAGGAAAGGCTTTTATACATCCTAGGCCTTTTCTTCCTGAAACAGAAAAAAAAAGAAAAAGAAAAAGAAACTAATTACAATAATTACATTGAGAGAGAGAGTTAAATAAAGTCCAGCAAACATATAACACAATTGGGCCTAATTAAACTCTCCTATTCAGCCTCTCATGTCCACATACTTAAATAAAAGTTCTAGCCATGCACATGCACACAGGTGAAACTCCTTGTATCTAATTTCAAGGCCTTCGTCTATACTTTGAAATGCTTTCCGAGACCTGCCCAACAACTAGAAATACAATTTAAGCTCCATTATGCATCTTGGCTGGGATGTGTTCATGGCTGATCCACAAGATGGTCCTTAGACTTGATGAAGGTGGACTTGATTGAGCTTCATGGACCATGTTTAGGAAAAGAGCATCCATCTCAGCTTGACGTTTAGCTTGCGCTCTTGTTAGAGTCCCTTGAGATGGTGACGATGGAGTTAGCTCAGATGATCCTTCATCATTCTCCCCTTCTTTGGAAGAATTCGACCTCGAATTGCCTTGATCATCATCCAGGAGCGGAAAAGGACTTAGATCCCTAACATTGAATGTGGGATCACAAACATAATCATCCGGCAAGTCAAGTACATAAGCGTTGTCACCCGCCTTGTGTAACAACACCTTGAAAGGCCCATTTCCTCTTGGTCCACCATAGAAGTAACCTTTTCAATCAACTCTAAAGTATCAACATGTTTTCCATCCTCCAAATGCACAAAAGACTTCCAAGCAACATGATAATCGAAATGACTCCTTAAGGACATGGCTACATCAGATTTCAAACTTAAGTCATTAAAATCACAATCTGATGCATTTCTCCAAGTAGTGTCTTCTTGTTCAAAGTCCAATTCAATATCCCAACCAAAGCCTTTCACATATAACTCAAACCCATCTATTTCATCCTCAAGAAGCTCAATGTCTAGACCTAAATCAGATTCATGTCCATTTATGTCTTTACTAGGTCTAAAATTAGAGTTTTCACACAAATCAACATGTGAACAACCTATGGGCAATGAAGTGCAAGAGGGTATGGAAAGGCTCCCTTGTAGATCCTCACAAGGGTCATGTGGTGCATCTAAAACCTCTTTAGCTACCAAAGGCTCAATGTGCTCAGATTCATTACTAACGCAAGCCAATTCATTACAAATAAGGTCATTACAGTCAATAACACTCAAAACAGGCTTGGTAACACAATTGGGGCATTTCTTATGCTCAGGCTCATGCACATGTAAAATAACATCATTTTCCACAACAGATTTATGTGCAAACAACTCATAGTCATTAATTTCATGCTTATCACTTTCAATATCACCCAACAATTCAGATTCATGCTCAACTGTTTTATCACTGATGATAGCATGCAACATAATCTCATATTCCGGTTTTAACAAGTCTACGTGATTAAACATTAAAGTATAAGGTTTTGAATCACTTCCCTTTGGAGTTGTGGTAACCCCAATTGATGATGAAGGTGTGCTAATGGCTGATAGCGAGTTGTGTGAATCATCATGCTTGGGGAGGTCGTGGCATGACTAGATTTGCTCCATCCTCGCCTCCCATGCCGGTATCACATCAGGATCACATTGAGCCTCAAAGTTGGCCATTTTCATCTTGCCAATGCCGTCTTGTACTGGTTCTCGAAGTGGCTCATGTCTCCATCCTTCATCCTCCAAATAATCCCATGGCTCATACACATAATTCTGATATTGGTTAGGATAATAATGCATATTAGGAGTAAAAGGGACATTACGCTCTTGGAAAGCATGGTTTCTTTGGCCTTGTGGATTAGGCCTTGAAGGCTGCATAACATTAGAACTTCTTCCAGCCTCAAGTGTGGCCAACTTTGTACTTAGACCATCAATGCTATCTTGCAAGTCATTGAAAAGGTTGAATAATTCGGTGTGAATCGGTTCCGAAATCTTTGCGCCTACTGGACTTGGTGACCTAGACATAGTTCCAAACACTCAAACACAACAAACACGTTAGGTTAGTTTAAACAAAAATACCTCGCAAGTGTATCACTCATAAAATAAGGTTCTCTCACTCTCTAGTGGTGTGATACAAGCTTGTTGATGGCTCGTCTTTTATTAATAAAAAACCTCACGTGAGTTCGATGCCTAGTCAAATTAAAGCTTTTAGACAGAAACAAGATTGATTTCAGTCACTTCAAAAACGTGTTTGACTCAACAAAAAGAAGAAAAGACTCAAACGGAAAGCACAATTGCACGAATGTTATATGCAACTAAATGACTCAAAATTTAGAACTCAAGATAAGCTTTGAAAGAACTTACTCATAAGACCCAATAAGAGAACCCTAGACACCGTAGGATGTGAGGTTAAAGAAGGCTGAGCTATGGTGTTTGATGGCCGACAATGGACAGTAGCTAGGTGTGGCTAGGTAGGTTGAACGAGATGTTTGGTTCTTCCTCCGAATGAGACGAGATACTTGACTTAAATCCTTTCTTGAAGTCCTCTTTGTTGCTGAGTAACACTAAAACAAATGTAATAACACTAGGTTAATTACAACCTGTGAAAAAACAAAGAACGAAATAAAAATGATTCTGATTCCTTTTCTTCTTCTTCTTTTTTTTTTGATTTCTTTCTTTTTCTATCTCTTTTTTTTTTACTTTATGATTCAGAAAATCAGAAAAGAAGAATAAACAAATACTAAAAGAAATAAAAAAAACAAAACAAATTCTTGTTTGTAGATAAACGTGGGACAAATCTTCAGGATAAGATCAAATCTCAGCTCCTAGATTTTTGCAACTGATTCAACGTGCCAGATCTATAGGGGAAAACAAATGCTTCCAGATTTGCACCGGATTTGTACGAAACACGTTTAATCAACTCCAATTTTGGCGTGTATTGGATGTAGGGGAACAATCTACTTCAACTTCAATTCTGCGTGTTCTGGATGCAGGAAAAGAAGCAGTCGCGTTTGGCTTTTGTTCAACTGGTTCAAGTGAGGCTAATGTGGTTGAGGGAATAATGGTGGTTGATGGTGGTGTGGTGATTGTTGGTGCTATGGTGGTTTCCGGTGTCCAAAACTCACAATCAAAGGAACAAACTCATTAGACTCTAACAAAGCTTAGAGTAGTAGAAGAGAGAAACGGAAATAGACTCAAACAAAAGACAATGATCAATTGCAATGATCAAAACAAACTCTTTTTGTGATTTTATGATTGATTTAATGACTCTTTTTGGTGGCTGGACGTCAATTATGCTCTGATACCAATTGATACGAGGATTAGTCACGAAGAACGGATCTCGACGAACAACCTGTTTTGAAGAATGAAGAACACACAAAATTAACAAAAATGGACGGCAATGAAAACGAAAAAAACAGAAACTGACAAGAAGAACCGAAAGGAACAATGATAGAACCCTTGGATTCGAGATCCAAGAACCAAACCAGTGACGATTCGACCCCGCTTCTTACAACTCCACACCAATCGATCTGAGAATCGAGAGCATGAAGGGGGTGCCTTATTCGACTTGCAACACCAATCCCGAAGGAGATTGACATACACAAGAACTAGAAAGCTTGATCACACACCTAATCTCACGAGACAAGAATGATTGAATTCTCTTGGATTCAATTCTGAAATGCTCTCAGCAAAACTTGTATAAAACTTGTCTACGACAAAAAGAAGAGAGAAAAGGCTTTTATACATCCTAGGCCTTTTCTCCCTGAAATAGAAAAAAGAAGAAAAAGAAACTAATTACAATAATTACATTGAGAGAGAGTTAAATAAAGCCTAGCAAACATATAACACAATTGGGCCTAATTAAACTCTCCTATTCAGCCTCTCACGTCCACATACTTAAATGAAAGTTCCAGCCATGCACATGCACACAAATGAAACTCCTTGTATCTGATTTCAAGGTCTCCGTCTGTACTTTAAAATGCTTTCCGAGGCCTGCCCAACAACTAGAAATACAATTTAAGCTCCATTAAGCATCTTGGTTGGGATGTGTTCGTGGATGATCCACAAGATGGTCCTTAGACTTGATGAAGGTGGACTTGGTTGAGCTTCATGGACCATGTTTAGGAAAAGAGCATCCATCTCAGCTTGACGTTTAGCTTGCGCTCTTGTTAGAGTCCCTTGAGGTAGTGGCGATGGAGTTAGCTCAGATGATCCTTCATCACAGGATGTGACACGTTCATATTGGTGGGGAGAGCTGAAGCCTGATGTGGCCAGTTTTGTGGCTCAGTGTGCGACCTGTCAACAGGTCAAGATAGAGCATTACATATTAGGAGGAGAGCTCCACCCACTACTAGTACCCTAGTGGAAGTGGGAGGACACCTCCATTGACTTTGTGACAGGGTTGAGACAAAGTAGGAGTTTTGATGTCATTTGGGTTATGGTTGACAAATTGACGAAGATTGCACGTTTCATTCCTATTCAGGAGACGTGACTAGTGAGTAAATTAGACGAGGATTTCACTAGACAGATAGTGAGACTCCATGGTGTGCCGAGGACGATCACTTAGATCGAGATGGACGATTTACCTCGAGGTTCTAGAAGCAGATTCATATTGCCTTGGGGACGAGTTTGCATTTCACGACTGCGTTTCATCCTCAAACAAATAGTCAGTGGGAGAGGACCATCTAGACGCTAGAGGATATGTTGCGAGCCTGTGTGTTGGACTAGGGACAGGAACGGTTAGATCACCTCCCATTGGTTGAGTTCTCGTACAATAACAACAACTGACATGCATCGATTAAGATGGCCCCGTATGAGGCACTGTATAGACGGAGATGTCGTACGCCATTATCTTGGGACGAGCCTAGCAGTGTCAACAGTATAGCATCTGAGCAGATTCAGGATGATATGACTCGAGTAGCGCTGATCAAAGAGAGGATGTGATGAAGGGTCATCCGAGCTAGCTCCATCTTCAACACCACAAGGAGCCCTAGCACGAGCTCAAGCCAAACGCCAAGCGGAGAGGGATGCTATCTTCCAAGCCATGGTTCAAGAAGCTCACCCAAGCTCACCTCCAATGAGTCCAAGGCCCGTCATGATGCTTAGCCACATTGGACCAGCCAAGAAGAAGTTGAATGGAGCATAAGATGAAGGCTCACGTGTGCATGTGCATGGATGAAGGCTGGCGTAAAGGCTGGCATGAGAAGCTAGTTAGAGAGTGTTAAATAAAGCCTAGAATTAGTCTATTTTATGGATTTATTTAAAACACTCTAAATTGTAATTATTGTTTTTATTTCTTTTCTTTTTTTAGGTGAGAAGGTCTAGGTTGTATATAAACATTTCTCTCTTCTTTTTGTAGGGAGAATACGTTAAACACATTGCCTAAGTGCCAAAATCGAACCCTTTTGAGTTCAACCTATTGTCTTGTGAGAATTGTGGTGTTAGCATAGCTTTCTCGTTCTTGTGTGTGTCAATCTCCTTCGGGTTGGTGCTACAAGTCGAATCGAAGCAACCTCTTCGTGCCTTCGATAACTCTAGATCGATTGTGTGAAGTTGTAAGAAGCGGGGTCGAATCGTCATCAGTTTGGTTCTTGGATAATCGAATCCAAGGGTTCTATCGTTTTGTTCCTTTCGGTTCTTCCTTCCTATTTTCGTTCCCTCCTCTTTGTTTTGCATGTTTTCATTCATTCTTGTTTGCTGAATTTCGTTTGCTTCTATTCCCGAAAACAGGTTGCTCGTCTAGATCCGTTCTTCGCGGCTAATCCCCGTATCAATTGGTATCCGAGCTAATTGACGTTCAACCTACAAAAAGAGTCGGTAAATCATTCAAAAACCAAAAGTGTCTCGTTTTCTTGTTTGAGTCTTGCTTTGTTTTGAGTCTATTGCCATTGCCATTTCTATTCTAAGTTTTTGATTGAACTAACGAGTTTGTTGCTTTGTTTGTGAATCTTGGACGCCGGCACCCCTCCGACACCACGCCTACACCGCGCCTACCACCAGTCCTTGTGCCGACCACCACGCCTGCCACCAGTCTTGCCCCACGTCCAACCACAAACACCAAACGAGCCCTAAAACGTTCAAAAAGGAGAGGTTGATCCGTTCAGCCTATTTTCCAGCTTCTCTCTCTCTCCTCCACAATTTCAGCTTATTTTTTTGAATTTTCACCCTTGGTTAGCTATTTACTTGGTCAACTCTATCCTCTTGTAACTAATTAGATTTTCTTAGCATTTTTGTTTCATTTTTTTTCTTTAATTCCAGCAGTAAGTTAAAAAAAAAAAGAAAAGAAAGGCAAATCCGAATTCAAAAAAAAAAGGAAAGAAAGAAAAGAAAAAGAAAAGAAAGAGAAAAGAAATCAGCATTATATTCATTTCATTTCATTTCATTCTTGCTAGCTTATTCTTGTTTTATTTCATAGTTTGTAATAGTTGAAGTTGTGCTTGTTAAGTGTTATTGTTCAGCAATCAAAGAGGACTACAAAGGAGCTCATCTCACTCAAAAGTTGTGCTTGCTAAGTGTTATTGTTCATCAACCAAAAAGGACTACAAAGGAGCTCATCTCACTCAAAGGGACCAAGCCATTCACGCCTAGCCTAGCTTTACCCTAGCCTAGCCACGTCTTGGCCCTCGCCTAGTTTCACTTCACTCGAGCCACGCCCTAGCCTTGACCAGCCCTTTTACACACGCCTTCGGTGTCCAAGGTTTGCTTGCTTAGGCTTGACGAGTAAGTTCTTTCAAGGCTTATCTTGAGTTCAAACTTTGAGTCCATACTTAGTTGCATATAACATTCGTGCAACTTGTCCTTTCCGTTTTGAGTCTTTTCTTCTCTTTTATTGAGTCAAACACGTTTTTAAGGTGATGGAAATCGAATTTCGCTTCTACTTTAAAGCTTTTGTTTGAGTAAGTATTGAACTCACGTGAGGTTTTTGACTAATACAAGACGAGCCATCAACAAGCTTGTTGAGCACCACTAGAGAGTGAGAGTTTGCTTTCGAGTGATACACTTGTGAGGCGTTTTTGTTTTAGCTAACCTAACGTGTTTGAGTGTTTTAGTGTCTTTGAACAATGTCAGGAACTCCCGCAGGTACGCCAAGCCCCGAGCCTATCACCCCGGAGTTGTTTAACATATCAAGGGCTTGAAAGATAGCATTGAAGGGTTAACTACAAGGCTGTCCAACTTGGAGGCGTCTAATGTAGTTCCGGAGCCTCGGCCACTAGGAGGCAACAGGGAGGTAGGAGATCACTCGAGAGCTCCACATCAAGGGCAAGACCGAATACCACTCCAAAGCCAACAAGAGGCGTTTCAAGCAGTCCGGCACTCTAATGCCACGCAGCCCTCTCGGAATGTCCAAGGCTTAGGCCGCAATCTTGCTTTCAAGGAGCACGTTTCTATCCCTTTTTCTCCTAATATACATGATAATATGCCTAACTATCCTCAACAGTTTCAGAATCCAGCTTATGATCAGGATGAGGACGGTGATGGAGATGACGAGGAATGGAGGCCAAACGGGCGAAGGTTGCACCAACACCCCCGGAGGCCAAACGGGCGCCAAGATGAGCAGAGGCGTGACCCCTATGGTGGCCAGCCAAGGAGGGAGTGAGATCCGGAGTATGATGGCCTTGGCAAAGTGAAGGTGAAGTTCCCAAGCTTTGAAGGCAAATGTGACCCAGATGTGTACATGGCTTGGGAGGCCAAGATAGAGCAAATATGGTCAAGCCATAGCTTTCCCGAGCATAAGAAGGTACATTATACAGCTCTTGAGTTTATTGATTATGCTATGATATGGTGGGATGATTTGGTGAAGGAAAGGAGGAGAACTATGGATGCACCGGTAGTTACTTGGGCGCACATGAAGGCCTTGATGAGAGCTCGGTTTGTGCCTCAACATTACACTAGGGAATTGAGGCAAAGGTTGGAGAACTTGAAGCAAGGAGCCATGACCGCCGAGGAGACCTATAATTCCATGCAAATGGCCATGGTAAAGGCTAATGTGCGAGAGGATGATGAGACTACAATGACTAGGTATCTTCGTATTCTCAATTCAAGTTTTTCTAACGAGATAGATCTTTTTCCCTATAGCTCTATGACAGAATTGCTCCACCTAGTAATCAAAGTAGAAAGGAAAATAAAGGTAAGAAGTGAAGGAGGTAAGGCTGCCTATGGCACGCCTAGCTCATGGAGGGGCCAAGGAGGTCGCCAACAAGGGAATTACTGCCAGGAGGTGCCAAGCAAGGAGAAGCTAGCCCCGGAACAAGGAGGCCCACGCAAGGCTCCTTATGCAGCCCCTACCAAGCCCACGCCTACACTACCTAAAGGCACTCAAGAGAGTACTTCTAACCCTTCATCTAGAGCTAGGGATATTGTATGTTTTAAGTGCCAAGGAAGAGGGCACATGATGAAGGATTGTCCTAACAAAAGAACTTTGCTAGTTAACCATTTAGGGCAATATGAGTCCGAATCTGAGCATGAGCATGATAATGATGATTTTGAGCTTAATATGCATGATCATGATGATTTGGATGATGATGGGATTGAATATGAGCAAGGAGATTGTTTATTAGCTAAGAGAGTGTTATTTGATCATCTTAGCTCATTCCTAGCTAACACTTCCATGATTTGTGATAAAAGTCTTGAGCATGATAATTCTTTGATAGCTAGGAGAACTTTAAGTGTACAACCTGCTCCTTGTGAAGATAACCAAAGAGAAACCTTGTTTCACACTAGATGCTCGGTTAAAGGAAAGGTTTGTAATGTTATTATTGATGGAGGAAGTTGTTGTAATATTGCTAGCACCGAAATGATATCTAAGCTGCAAATTCCTACATTTTATCACCCTAGGCCATATAAGTTGCATTGGATGAATGAATGTGGTGAGTTAAAGGTTAATAGGCAAGCTAAGATCACTTTTACTTTAGGCCATTATGAAGATACGGTTTTATGTGATGTTGTGCCTATGCAAGCTTGTCATGTGTTGTTAGGCCGCCCTTGGCAATATGATAGGAGAGTTATGCATGATGGTTTTACAAATAGATATTCTTTTGTATTGAATGGTAAAACTGTGAGTCTTAAGCCTATGACTCCCATGCAGATTGCGGAAGCATTTGAGAAGAAGAAGGCAAGTGAGCAAGAGCAAGGACAAGCTAAGAAGGGGAGCAAGCTGTCGAGCCAAGACCCCTCCCTAGCCACGCCTTCTAACCACTAGCCTATCACCCTTGTGTCCACGGCCACAAAATAGCCCACAACAGCCTTGTTAGCTTCCAAACTTGAGCTACAAAATAACTACCTATCCTTAGACACCACCTTGATGATGTTGTGTAAGGAGCTCACCTTGATGAGTGATGAAGCCAAGGCTAGCTTACCACCTACTATCTCAGCCATCCTTGAGGAGTTTAAGGATGTGTTTCCGGAAGAAATACCACATGGCCTTCCACCTTTGAGAGGTATTGAGCACCAGATTGACCTTATTCCCGGCGCCACACTCCCAAATAGACCAGCCTACCGAATGAACCCAAAGGAGAGTCAAGAGATCCAAGCGCAGGTTCAAGACCTCCTAGACAAGGGTTACGTGAGGGAGAGTTTAAGTCCGTGCGCTGTGCCCGTGCTCTTGGTGCCTAAGAAGGACAACACATGGAGGATGTGTGTTGATTGTCGAGCTATCAACAACATCACCATCAAGTACCGCCACCCTATTCCCCGCCTAGATGACATGCTTGATGAGCTACATGGCGCTACCACCTTTAGCAAGATAGACCTACGGAGTGGCTACCATCAAATTCGAATGAAGGAGGGGGGCGAGTGGAAAACAGCCTTCAAAACTAAGTTTGGTTTGTATGAGTGGCTTGTTATGCCATTTGGGTTAACTAATGCTCCTTCTACCTTTATGCGCTTAATGAACTATGTTTTGAGACATTTTATAGGGAAGTTTGTTGTAGTATACTTTGATGATATTTTAATCTATAGCAGGTCCCTAGAGGAGCATGAAGAACATCTAAGGAAAGTAGTTCTTACCCTTAGGGCTGGACACTTGTATGCTAATCTTAAGAAATGTAGCTTTTGCACTAATGAGGTTATATTTCTTTGTTTTGTAGTGACTACACAAGGCCTACAAGTGGATGAGGAGAAGATTAGAGCAATCAAAGATTGGCCACACCAACATCCATCAGCCAAGTAAGGAGTTTCCATGGGCTTGCAAGCTTCTATAGGTGCTTTGTGAGAGACTTTAGTACCATTGCTGCGCCCTTGACGGAAATTTGCAAAAAGCATGCGCCATTTGTGTGGGAGGAGGTGCAAGAACGTGCCTTTAGCAAGCTGAAATTGGTCTTAACCGAGACGCCTTTGCTAGCTCTTCCCGACTTCACTAGGCCCTTTGAAGTGGAGTGTGACGCCTCGGGCATTGGCATAGGCGGTGTGCTCATGGAAGAAGGTAAGCCTATTGCCTTCTTTAGTGAAAAGCTCAAAGGAGCATGTCTTAATTACTCTACCTATGATAAAGAGTTATATGCTTTGTTTAGAGTGCTTAAGACATGGCAACACTACTTGTGGCCTAGAGAGTTTATTTTGCATTCCGATCATGAGTCTTTGAAGCATTTTCGGAGTCAAGATAAACTAGATAGGAGGCATGGTAGGTGGATGGAATTTATTGAGACTTTTCCCTATGTTATCAAGTATAAAAAGGGAAAAGACAATGTAGTGGCGGATGCCTTCTCTAGGAGGTACACATTGTTGACTACATTGGATGCTAAGGTATTAGGCTTTGTTTACATTAAGGAGCTCTATGAATCTGATATTGATTTTGGTGATACATATAAGTTATGTGTGCAAAAAGGTTCTTTAGATAAATACTATTTGTTTGAGGGATTTTTGTTTCTAATTGATAAGGTGTGCATACCTAGGTGTTCCCTTCGAAGTTTGCTAGTAGAGGAAGCCCATAAAGGAGGTTTAATGGGTCATTTTGGGAGGGATAAAACTTATGCTATGCTGCACTCACACTTTTATTGGCCACACATGCTTAGGGATGTTGAAAATGTGCTTAAAAGGTGCTTAGAATGCCTTAGAGCTAAATCTAAAGTGAAGCCTCATGGATTGTACACACCTTTGCCCATCCCAACAGCCCCTTGGGAAGACATTAGTATGGAATTTATTGTGGGATTGCCTAGGACTAAAAGAGGTAGAGACTCGATTTTTGTGGTTGTAGATCGTTTCTCAAAAATGGCTCACTTTATTTTTGGAAGTAGTTAGGTTACATGGAATTCCGAGGACAATAGTAAGTGATAGGGATGTTAAGTTCTTAAGTTATTTTTGGAAGACTCTTTGAGGAAAGCTAGGTACGAAATTGTTATTTTTTACATCAAGCCACCCCCAAACTGATGGGCAAACGAAAGTAACTAATAGGACCTAAACACACTTTTAAGGGCTGTCATCAAAAAGAATCTAAAGGAATGGGAGGATGTCTTGCCACATGTTGAATTTGCCTATAATAGAGTTGTGCATTCGTCTACTTCCATCTCTCCATTTGAGTGTGTTTATGGTTTTAATCCACTAAACCCTTTTGATCTTACACCGTTGCCTAAGAAGGAGCGAGTGGATTTAAGTGCTAAAACGCAGGTTGAACACATCAAGGACCTACATAGGAGGACAAGGATTAAGCTTGAGGAGAAAGGCAAATACAACGCAGCCAAGGCAAACCAAGGAAGGAAGAAGGTTACATTTGAGGCCGGTGACCTTGTATGGCTACACTTGAGGAAGGAAAGGTTTCAACAACTTCGGAAGTCCAAGCTCTATCCAAGAGGAAACGGACCTTTCAAGGTGCTACACAAGGCTGGTGACAATGCCTATGTGCTAGACTTGCCGGACGACTATGCTTGTGATCCCACGTTCAATGTGAGGGATCTAAGCCCTTTTCCACCCCTTAGTGATGATCAAGGAAATTCGAGGTCGAATTCTTTTAAAGAAGGGGAGAATGATGAAGGGTCATCCGAGCTAGCTCCATCTTCAACACCACAAGGTGCCCTAACACGAGCTCAAGCCAAACACCAAGCGGAGAGGGATGCTATCTTCCTAGCCATGGTTCGAGAAGCTCACCCAAGCTCACCTCCAATGAGTCCAAAGCCCGTCATGATGCTTAGCCACATTGGACCAGCCAAGAAGAAGTTGAATGGAGCATAAGATGAAGGCTCACGTGTGCATGTGCATGGATGAAGGCTGGCGTAAAGGCTGGCATGAGAAGCTAGTTAGAGAGTGTTAAATAAAGCCTAGAATTAGTCTATTTTATGGATTTATTTAAAACACTCTAAATTGTAATTATTGTTTTTATTTCTTTTCTTTTTTAGGAGAGAAGGTCTAGGTTGTATATAAACCTTTCTCTCTTCTTTTTGTAGGGAGAATACGTTAAACACATTGCCTAAGTGCCAAAATCGAACCCTTTTGAGTTCAGCCTATTGTCTTGTGAGAATTGTGGTGTTAGCATAGCTTTCTCGTTCTTGTGTGTGTCAATCTCCTTCGGGTTGGTGCTACAAGTCGAATTGAAGCAACCTCTTCGTGCCTTCGATAACTCTAGATCGATTGTGTGAAGTTGTAAGAAGCGGGATCGAATCGTCAACGGTTTGATTCTTGGATAATCGAATCCAAGGGTTCTATCGTTTTATTCCTTTTGGTTCTTCCTTCCTATTTTCGTTCCCCCTCTTTGTTTTGCACGTTTTCATTCATTTTTGTTTGCTGAATTTCGTTTGCTTCTATTCACGAAAACAGGTTGCTCGTCTAGATCCGTTCTTCTCGGCTAATCCCCGTATCAGGATGCCGTCTGCACAGAGTCTCTAAAAGTCGTATGCAGACAAGAAGCGTCGGCCTTTAGAGTTTAAGGGTGGAACTCATGTCTGGCTGAGAGTATCTCCGACGCGTAGCGTCAGATGTTTTGGCATAAAGGGGAAGCTCAGTCTCTGATATGTCGGTCCTTTTGAGATACTAGACAAAGTTAGGAGAGTAGCATACAGATTGGCTATACCACCGAGATTAAAGGGTGTTCACCCTATGTTTTCATGTGTCTCAGCTGAGAGAGTACATACCAGATCCGAGACACATCGTCAACTATGATGACTTAGTGGTTGAGCTGGACCACACTTTTGTTGAGCACCTGATTGCAGTTCTAGAGTGAGGTGTGAGACGCATGCGTTCGAAAGACATTCCTATGTTGAGGATACAGTGGTCTAGACAAGGACCTGATGAGGCTACATGGGAGACTAAGGATAGTATCCAGAGGAACTATCTAGAGTTCTATGCCGGGATAGATGCACCTGTAGGATCGATGAGTAAATATCAGTGCTATTTTGGTGAGTGTTATGATTATGTGCTTATGTGCTTTGGTTTGTTTTCGTGCTAGATGTGATGTATGCATACGATCTTATCAGATCTTGTTTGCTAGCGCGAGTTGTGTTTATAGCTGGAGATGTTTCTTCTTTCATGCTATTGAGTTGTGAATAGGGTTTAGCTGGAGATGGTTATTCATCCATACTATTGTTTATGGACATAGTTTGAGTGGAGATGGTTTTCCTCCATGTCCCGCGTTATGTGTATGGTTTGGCTGGAGAAGGTTTCCCTCCATGCCTTGTGATGTGGTTATAGGTTGGCTAGAGATGGTTTTCCTCTATGCCTTTGGATAACATTATGATCTTGTTGTTGCAGTTGGTGATTCCTCCATGTTGTGTTTTGAGGTTATATTGTGTTATAGGTTGATGCCTTTGAACGGAGATGTGATACTTCCGATAGAGAGTGTTTATACCTCAGCGTATGGGTCCGAGAGAATTTGACAATTGTTTAAGTTTCGGGACGAAACTTGTTTTTTGAGGGATCTGATGTAAGAGCTAGGATTTTCGAATTCAAATTAATGTTGATTAACTTAATCATTGATAGTAATTGACCCATAACTCTCGAAGATTTCGTAAGTGATGAGTATGAGTCCCACCGTTATGTTCCTAGCATAATTTTGGGCTTATGGGGAATTTTTCACTTTTTTCCCGGTTAATTAATTTTTACCCTCCGGTGTTATTTGGAGTATTTTGGGAGCTTCAATTAATGAAAAAGTAGTTGAGAAAAATGATCAGGAGATCGGACATGTCCTAGATATGAAATAACATGGAAAGACAAAACGGCCAAAAGAGTCGCTATTTCGTTTCTTAGCGGCTATGAAAGACAGCTTGGGAATACACGTTTTCCGAGACAATTGCGGAATATTTATCCCTACAATATTCCAGATTTATTATTCCAATTTCGAGAAGTTTGTAGAAGGGGGTTCAACCCGCCTTTGGATCGGTTAAAGGATAATTATCGTCTTCACTATAAATAGTGGAAAATCGCTTATTAATTCATTTCCTTTCACGTTTTCTCGTATAAGCTCTGATTTTTGTCAACCTTCAAACTCAAATCTAGTCTCCGTTTCTAATTCAATTTCAATTCCGTTTGAGTTTCTAGATTCCTCTCTTCATTATCTTCATATCGGTAGCGATTTTCTGCATTTCCGAACATATGAAGACCTGGTCGAGCATATATATCATCAGGACGGTTCCGTTGCTCAAATTCCGGTGAATTTGACGTTGTCTATGCGTAGCCTGCGTCATTGTGATTCCGAATCTTCTTTTAGATTGTCAATCTGGTTAGTAACGATAAGTTATAAATTTATTCATTTTCTATACTGCGATTTGACCTAAATTGACCTTAAGCTTGTCAAAATGGATAATTAGAAATTTCATTATGGTCATTATATTATTCTGGTGTTTATGGGTTGTTTGTTTGATAAAATTTGATGACAGGTGGGTTTAAATATTGCCTGTGGGCAAAACGTTATTTTGACAAAATTTAATTAATTAATTAAAGGTTAATTAATTAAATTAGGATTAGAATTGAAATTGAGAAATGTTGATTAGATGCTACCTTGATATTTGAGGCATTGTGAGTTATGTTGAGATATTGAGGTTTAGTTGGTTGTGAGGCTTATAGGTTGATTATAATCCTTATGCATCCCTTGGGTCTAGGTGTGACCCCATTGATTGATAAGAGATTTGATATCTCTTTATGCCTTGTTATTAGGCAGTCTTATCCTCTGGATCGTAGTTGATCGTGGTTGAAGTTATCCCGAGGTTGAGGTAAGTGCGTAGGACTTACTTTGATGCATTCCTATATTAGATGTATGCATGAGTGGTGTTTGTTAAATGTTTGATATCATGCGATGTTGATTATTACCGACCTATGTTTTATTGGATAGTCCCCTTGCAGTGGCAGTGATAACTTTTCACTTTCATCCATTAAGGAGTCTGGGAGGTTCTTTGTGGTCATGTCAATACTGGTATACGGGGTGGACCCTTCACCACTCCCTTAGGGTACACGGGAAGTGTGCTGATACAAACTCTAGATGGATATGGTACCCAGAGGCGAGGATGATATATTCCTCGTGTCACATATTATCATCTATATATATATATACCTTGAGTGTATGACGTTATAAAGATAATTAAACGAGTATATGTGTGACAACATGATTATGTATTTATGATTCCATAACTTGTGTATGTGCTTATGCATTATCTTATATATGAATGGTTAGCTAACGGTTTATACCGTGTTGTAGATGATCTGCAGGTTAGGAGGACTGTAGAGTGAGCCAAATGGGTGATCCGCTAAAGGCTTCCGTACACTAGGATTGTGAGAAGGATTATGGGATCTTTTGTATATGTATGGATTGTTGTTTTGTACTCAGTGGTGCTTTTCTAAACCTTTGGTTGTATATATTTATACAGTTTGTTGTTTTGGTTTTAATCTATTTGTGTCTTGTTGTAAGATCCAGTGAACTTGTTGTCAGGATAGGGCCAGGATCCACTTTGAGATCCTAGCGTAGTGACGCCTCTAGTCATGCGGATTCGGGGTGTTACACATGGTTTGCTTGTTAGAGTTTTGTTTGATAGGGTGCCGCACATTCTTTCATATCTGATGCATGCATTGATAGACTAACCATAGGGTTACTTTGTCATGCCGTTAGTGCATGAGGAAGTCATTCTAGGTATGGATTGGTTGCATAGACATTGTGCCATGTTAGATGTTGGTAGGAGGACCGTGACGGTCTCTACCGAGTCGGGTCAGATTGAGATTTTTCGAGGTTGGGACCTTGGAAGGCCTTTTAGTGTTATGCTATGAAGGAGGGTGAGAGTCCAGCATAAAAGGACATTCTTGTGGTTTGTGAGTTTATAGATGTGTTTGCTGAGCCGTCCAGTTTACCGCCTCAGAGGAGCGTGGACTTCGGCATCGAGTTGAAGCCTGGTACGAGACCGATCTCGAAGGCCTCATACCGCATGGCGCCTGTCGAGATGTTAGAGCTAAAGAAGCAACTCGAGGAGTAGGCTGAGAAGGGCTTCATTCACCCTAGTGTATCCCCGTGGGGAGCACCTGTCCTCTTCGTGCGGAAGAAGGCCGGATCGTTGAGGTTGTGCATCGATTACAAAGAGCTGAACAAGGTGACCATCAAGAACAAGTATCCATTGCCTCCCATCGATGACTTGTTAGATCAGCTTCAGGGAGCGACTGTGTTCTCCAGGATTGAATGGCGCTCGGGTTATTACCAGTTGAGGGTGAGAGAGCAAGATGTGCACAAGATGGCATTTCGGACCCGATATGGACACTACGAGTTTGTAGTGATGTCATTTGGGCTCATGAATGCCCCAACATCTTCATGGAGTTGTGAACCCATCTTCATTGACTTTCTGGATCAGTTTGTGGTGGTCTTCATAAACGACATCTTGGTGTACTCTCATAGTAGAGAGGAGCATGCAGGACATTTGAGGAAAGTTTTGCGAGTTTTGCGAGATAGAGAACCGTACGTCAAGTTCTCTAAGTGCGAGTTCTGGATGCCAGAGGTAGCATTCCTGGGTCATGTTGTTTCTGCCGAGGGATCAAGGTTGATCCAGCGAAGATAAAGTCAATGGCAGCATGGACGACACCGACGAATCTCAAGGAAGTACGCATGTTTCTTGGCTTATCCGGTTATTTCCGACGGTTCGTGGAGGGATTTTATGTAATTGCCTGTCCACTTACGATTTCTTGAGGAAGACTACCCGGTTTTGTATGATCCGAGCCGCATACTCAGAGTTTTGAGGAGCTGAAGAGACGTCTGACTTCCCTTCCCATCTTAGCGCAACCGAGGGCACAGAGGATTTTGTAGTCCACGGTGACGCATCCAAGCTAGGCTTGAGATGTGTTCAGATGTAGCGTGGTAGAGTGATTGCCTATGCCTCTAGACAGCTAAAGACGTATGAGGAGAACTACCCAACTCATGATCTGGAGTTGGCAGTGGTAGTTCATGCATTGAAGATTTGGAGACATTACTTGTATGGTGCTACATATCAAATCTTCACAGACCATAAGAGTCTGAAGTATATTTTCATACAATGGGAATTGAATAGGCGTCAGCGTAGAGGCTTGAGCTGATCAAGGATTTTGACCTTGAGATTTTGTACCATCCAGGGAAGGCGAACGTTGTCGCCGACGTCTTGAGCAAGAAGACGCCTCGAGAAAAGGCAATTGTGAGACTCATAGTTCAGCCTTAGTTGCAGAGAGATCTAGCTTGGCTAGATATGGACATCTAGTTTCCTGATGAGGATGCCCAGCTGAGTACCTTAGAGGTTCTATCTGATCTGTTGGGTGAAATCCAATAGAAGCAGGGGACCTGCCAAACGTTGATGAGGATTCGAGAGAGGATGTCACGTGGTGAGGCACCACAGTTCTCTATAGGAGCAGATAATGTGATTAGACGTCGCGATCGCATCTGTGTTCCCGCTGATGCGGATCTGAGACAAAGAATTTTACAGGAGACTCACTCCACACTTTACTCAATGCACCCAAGTGCGAGTAAGATGTATCAAGATGTGAGACGTTCATATTGGTTGGGAGGGCTGAAGCCCGATGTGGCCAGATTTGTGGCATAGTGTGCGACCTGTCAACAAGTCAAGATAGATCATTATAGACCTAGAGGTAAGCTCCATCCACTGCTAGTACAGCAATGGAAGTGGGAGGACATCTCCATTGACTTTGTGACGGGTTTGAGGGTGAGTAGGAGCTTTGATGCTATCTGGGATGTGGTTGACAAACTAACAAAGATTTCACGTTTCATCCCTATCAGATAAGTGTGGCCAGTGAGCAGACTAGCTAAGGAGTTCACTAGACAAATAGTGAGACTCCATGGTATACCGAGGACGATCGTCTCAGATCGAGATGGACGATTCACCTCGAGGTTCTGGCAGCAGATTCAGACTGCCTTGGGAATAAATTTGCACTTCACGACTACGTTCCATCCTCAGAAAGATGGTCATTCTGAGAGGACCACTCACACCTTGGAGGATATGCTACGAGCTTGTGTGTTGGATTGGGGATAGGGATGGTCAGATCACCTCCCATTGGTTGAGTTTTTGTACAAAAACAGTTGGCATGCATCGATTGGGATGGCCCATATGAGGGACTGTATGGATGGAGATGTCGTACGCCGTTATGCTTCGATGAGCCTAGTAGTGTCAATTGTATAACACCTGAGCAGATTCAAGATGATATTGCATGAGTAATGCTAATTATAGAGAGGCGTCGGCCTCTAGAGTTCAGGGTTGAAACTCATGTCTAGATGAGAGTATCTCCGACGCGAGATGTTAGACGTTTTGGCATAAAGGGGAAGCTGAGTCCCCAATATGTCGGTCCTTTTGAGATATTGGGCAGAGTTGGGAGAGCAGCATACAGATTGGCTTTGCCACCAAGGTTAGAGGGTATTTACTCTGTGTTTCATGTGTCTCAGCTAAGGGAGGACATACCAGATCCGAGACACATCGTCAGCTATGATGCCTGCGTTCTAAGGACATTCCTATGCTGAGAATATAGTGGTCTAGACGAGGACCTAATGAGGCCACTTGGGAGACAGAGGATAGTATTCAAAGGAACTATCCAGAGTTTTATGCCGAGATATGTGCACCTGTAGGATCCATGAGTAGATCTTAGTGCTATCTTGGCGAGTGTTGTGATTATGTGCTTATGTGTTTTGATGTGTTTATTTTCGTACTAGCTATGATGTGATGTGTGATCTTGTTAGATCTTGATGTGCTAGCGTGGTTTATGATCATAGTTGGAGATGGTTCTTCCTCCATGCTATTATGATACGGGTATAGTTTCGCTGGAGATGTTCTTCCTCCACGCCCTTGAAGAGTATGATATGGCAAGAGATGTGTTTCCTCTATACCCTTGTGATGTGTTTATAGTTTGGCTAGAGATGGTTTTCCTCTATGCCTTGGATAGTATAGTGATTTTGTTGTTGGAGTTGATGATTTTTCTCAATGCCGTGTTTTGAGGTTATAGAGTGGTATAGGTTGATACCTTATGAGCGGAGATATGATGCATCCGATAGAGAGAGTTATACCTCGGCATATGGGTCCGAGAGGATTTGGGATCATGCAAGTTTCGGGACGAAACTTGTTTTTAGGGGGGTGAAATGTAAGAGCCTTAGTCTTTTAGGGATAGCCTCCCCTGCGGCCTTGTAAACCGCCCCTAGTGACCCTGTGGTCCGCCCGTGCGGTTTTCCTGCTACTACAGCCTCCTTTGTTGACTCTTGACCTGTGCTTTTGCTGCTGGCTTCATTTATAAGCCTCTGTTGCTTTTGATGAAGGGTTTCCTTCATTCTCCATCTCTTCTCCTCACGTTCTTCTTCTCTTCCTCTCCTACCTTTGATCTTTCTTCTTCGTTCTTCTTTTCATCTTGTAAGAGAGATTGAGTGGAGTTTTGATGATGATGATGATAGTTGATGCTGAGCTGTGAAGAGCCAACTGAGTGTGTTGGTGTTGATCTTGCCTATGTTAGGTTACAACTTGGTGAGTTCCTCTTCTCCTTCTTTCTTTCTTTCTTTCTTTCTTTCTTCCATGCTTCTTTTCTTCTCCTTTAGTATAGGAATTCACAAGCTTATGCTTGTGTGAATCTTTCCTGGACGTTTTGATGGTTATATGTATGTACATATGTATACACATGTATATGGTTGATTGCTGGATGGTGAAGGGGTGAAGAAGAGCGAGTGAAGGATCGAAGAGAAGTCGGAGATGTAACACCCCAAATCCGTGGGACTCGGGGTGTCACATGGGCTAGGATCTCATAATGGATCTTGACCCTAGCTTGACAACAAGTTCACTGGACCTTACAACAAGGCACCAACAGATATAAAAAACAAATGCATAAAACGATACAAATGTATAACAAAAGAGTATACAAAACCATTGCCGAGTGTAAAACCATAACAACAGCATATACAACATGTACAAACATCCCCAAAAACCCATGCAACACCTATGTACGGAAGTCCTCGGTTAGTCACCCTGCCGGATCACTCTGCAGTCCTCCTATCCTGCAAAACATCTATAACACGGTATAAAACCGTTAGCTAACCATTCATATATAAGGTAATGCATAAGCACAAGCACAAGTCATAGAAATATAAACACATAATCATGCTATCACACATTTACCCATTTTAATTATCTTTATATATAAGGTCATCCACTCAAATCGTGTATATATATATATATATATATATATATATATATATATATATATATATATATATAGGAGATATCACACATTTAACCATTCATATATATATATATATATATATATGAAACTATGTGACACGAGGAACGTATCATCCTCACCTCTGGGTGCTATAGCCAGCTGGAGTAGTTTGGCCTGACTTCAGAGAACCTCCCAGACTCCTTACAGGATGAAAGAGAAAGGTTATCACTGCCACTGCAAGGGGGCTATCAATAAAACATAGGTCGGTAATAATCAATATCGCATGCTATCAAGCATATAACACACACCACTCATGCATACACCCAATATAAGGATGGTAACTAAGTAGGTCCTACAGACTTACCTAAACCTCTGATACTCTCAACCACGATCAACCTCAATCCAAAATACATCAGTGCCTAATAACAAGGCACAGAGATATATCAAATCTCCTATCCATCATAGGGGTCACACCTAGACCCAAGGGATCCAAAAGGATCATAACCAACTTAAAAGCCTCACAACCTACTAATCCTCAAAGTCATAACTGGCATATATTGATATCATAATCATCATCATCATCCTATCCTCATACACATGCCTAGCATGCTACTAAACACTCACAATAGGAAAGGAAAGGGTCCATGCCAACCTAGGCAAGCCCTGGGTAAGACGAACCTACGTGACAAGGAAGGCGCAGGAGTTGGACACAAGGAGGCGCAGGGGCAGCTCCTGGTGGCGTTGGGGCAACGACACACCGTGTAGGGGCGACCTGAGGTGGTGCAGGGGCGGCTGGTGTGCAGTGAGCACGTCTTCATCTTCTCTTCGATTCTTCACTCGCCTCTCTTCACTTCTTCATCATCCAGTAGAGCCCCACACATACATATACATACATATAGACATCAACACATGCCTAGGAAGCTCATCACAAGATCAAATTTGTTGAAAACTAAGCTAAGAAGGAAGAAAATGAGAAAGGAAGAAAGGAAGAAGAGGAAGATGTACAGCTTACCAATCTGAGCCCTAACAGAGGAAGAAACCTCACACCACAACCATGGTTGGCTCTCTCAATAACACAACAACAACCATCAACATCATCATTATCAACCAAGAACTCAAACTCTCTTCAAAACAAGGAGAAATCAAGAAGAAGATCCAAAGGAGGAGAAGGAGAGAAGAAGATCGTGGGGGAGAAGAAGAGCGTAAGGAAGCTGGAGAATGAAGGAAACCCTTCATCTGAAGCAAAGGAGGAAACTTATAGGGGAAGAGAAGAGTAAAGCACGGGTCAAGGTCAACAAAAGCGGCTGCAGTCAACCAGAATCCGCAAGGGCAGACCCAGGAGGTGCAGGGGCAAATCAGGTGCCCCGTAGGGGTGGCCCACTAGACACGTAGGGGCGGCTGGTCTTGGCTCCAACACCACTCAACACTTGCGTCTCAACTGAGGCGCAAGCGCGGGATCTCTCAAAGAATAAGGCTCTTACAAAAAATTGGCTTCTACATAGACAGCCGCCCTGCGCCTGCCAAATGCCACCCCTACGCCTGGTGTGCCGTCGCCCCTACGCCTCTTTGGTGTTTCACCATTGCGTCTCCTTTTCACGCAGGTGCGTCTTGTTCAGGACATACCTAGAGTGGTATGAGTCCTTTCCTTTTCTAGTATGAGTGGGTTAGAAGCATGCTAGGTATGAGTATGAGATTAGGTCGATGATATCATGGTATCGATATATGCCGGTTATGGCTTTGAGGCTTAGTAGATTGTTGAGCCTTATAGGTTGGATATGATCCTTATGGATTCCTTGGGTCTAGGTGTGACCCCTTTGATTTATAGGAGATTTGATATCTCTTTATGCCTTGTTATTAGGCAATGTTATCCTCCGGATTGGAGTTGATCGTGATTGAGGTTACTTGAGGTTGAGGTAAGTCTGTAGGACTTACTTAGCTACCATCCCTATATTGGATGTATGCATCAGTGGTGATTGTTATATGCTTGACAACATGCGATATTGATTATTACCGACCTATGATTTATTGGATAGCCCTCTTGCAGTGGCAGTGATAACCTTTCCCTTAGTCTCCTTATGGTACACGGGAAGTGCGCCAATACTACTCTAGATGGCTATGTTACCTAGAGGCGAGGATGATAGATTCCTCGTGTCACACACACACACACACACACACACACACACATATATATATATATATATGTATGTATATAAAGATAATTAGACGGGTAAATGTGTGACAACATGATTGAGTGTTTATCATTACATGACATGTGTATGTACTTATGCATTATCTTATATATGAATGGTTAGCTAACAAGTTGCTATTTAATTCATAGATGAGGTGAAAAAATTCCTACTCTCATATATAACATGATTTCAGCTACAAAGCTCAAGAGACAAGCTAAAGAGCACCCCCTTTGGAGCAACATCACTCCAATACATAAAGCCAAACGGAAACATACATACAACAAAGGTCATGCAAGGCAACCGCGAGGAGAAACAAAAGCCATGCACACGTAAACTAAACCCTAGAAACAAAATCACCAATATAATCCGGAAAAGCTTCATGGAGAAGACGAAACACATGCATCTTGATCAAACGAATGATCACTCTTTTCGGTATCCTGTTACTCTCGAACATAAGAGAATTACGTGCGTGCCATACATAATAAATCGTTGTCACCAAGTGATGCGGGAGCATCCAAGCCAGTTAATGGAGGCAACATCCCAAACCCATCATGATGAAGGATCATTTGAACTAACTCCATCTTCAATACCTCAGGGGCTCTAAAAAGAGCTCAAGCTAAACGCCAAGCTGAGATGGATGCTCTTTTACTAGCCACGGTCCATGAAGCTCCACCAAGTCCATCTTCATCAAGCCTAAGGACCATCTTGTTAATCAGCCATGAACCCACGAATATTGCATCAGCCAAGAAGATGATCAATGGAGCTTAATGGAGCTTAAGTGTGTGCATGTGCGTGGTTGGATGATCATTTAAGTGTGTGGACGTGAAGGCTGAATAGGAGAGTTTAATTAGGCCCATTTTTGTTCAATTTTGCTGGGCTTTTATTTAAATCTCTCTAAATGTAATTATTGTAATTATTTCTATTTTCTGTTTTAGGAAGAAAAGGCCTAGGATGTATATAAGCCTTTTCTCTCTTCATTTTATAGTTAGACAAGTTTTATATAACTTTTGTTGAGAGCATTTCAGAATTGAATCCAAGAGAATTTAATTATTCTTGTCTCGTGAGATTAGGTGTGTGTGATCTAGCTTTCTCGTTCTTGTGTATGTCAATCTCCTTCGGGATTGGTGTTGCAGGTCGAACAAGGCATCCTCTTCGTGCTCTCGATTATCAGATCGATTGTGTGAAGTTGTAAGAAGCGGGGTCGAATCGTCATTGGTTTGGTTCTTGGATATTGAATCCAAGGGTTCTATCATTGTTCCTTTTGGTTCTTCTTGTCCCTTTTTGTTTTCTCGTTTTCATTGTTGTCCGTTCTTCATTCTTCAGAACATGTTGTTCGTCTAGATCCGTTCTTCGCCGCTAATCCCCGTATCAATTGGTATCAGAGCATAGTTGACGTCCAACCACCAAAAAGAGTCGGTAAATCTGTCAAAAAAATTAAAAAAATGTCTTCGTTTTTGCTATTGAGTATTGCATTGTTTGAGTCTATTTTCGTTTCTCTTTTCTACTATAAGCTTTGCTTGAGTCTAGCGAGTTTGTTCCTTTGTTTGTGAGTTTTGGACACCGGAAACCACCATAGCACCAACACCAACCACCACAACAACCACCACTGACCACTAGCATATACCTCACGTCCAAAGAGAAACAAACACACACAAAAAAGAGAGTCAAAAACGTCCAGCCTAACCCCCTTCAGCAGATCCCACGAAATTACACTCTCTCTTCCCACAAAATCAGCTCATTTTTTTGGAATTCCATATCTTCCTCCAACAAATCTAGGATTTGCTTGCATTTTCTGGTAATTCCTTTAGTTCTTTTCTTTATTTATCTTCATTTCACTTCTTTTCTTCAGTGGATCCACGAAATCTGTTCCAGAAATTTTGTTTATATTTATTTCTTTATTTCATTTCTTTTTTTTTTTGTTTCATTTAAATTCAAATTAAGATCTGATCTCCTAAGTTAAAAAAAAAGAAAAGAAAAGAAAAGAAAAAGAAAAAGAAAGAAATCAGAAATCAAAAAAAAAAGAAAAAAAAGAAAAAGAAGAAAGGGAATCAGAATCTATTCAGTTCATTTCTATTTTTGTTATTTCATTTCATGCTTTCTTATTTCATAGGTTGTAAGTAGCCTAGTATTATTACATTTGTTTTAGTGTTATTCAGCAACAAGGAGGATTTCAAGAAGGACTTAAGTTCAAGTATCTCGTATCTTTCGTAGGAAGAACCAAGCGAGCCTAGCTAGGCTATCCCCACGCCAAGACCCTCACCCTTTTTCGTCCATTTCAAGCCTTAGCCAACCTTAACTAACTTCATTCCACGGTGTCTAAGGTTCACTTCTTTGGTCTTACGAGTAAGTTCTTTCAAGGCTTATCTTGAGTTCTAAATTTGAGTCACTTAGTTGCATATAATATTCCTGCAATTGATTTTTCCGTTTTAATCTTTTTCTTCTGTTTTGTTGAGTCAAACACATGAAGTGATTGAAATTGAATCTTGTTTCCATCTCAAGCTTTAGTTTGACTAGGCATCGAACTCATGTGAGGTTTTTTGATTAATACAAGATGAGCCATCAACAACTTTGTATCACACCACTAGAGAGTGAGAGAAGCTTGTTTTCTGAGTGATACACTTGCGAGGTGATTTTTGTTTTATATAAACTAACGTGTTTGTTAGTTGTGTTGAGTGTTTGGAATTATGTCTAGGTCACCAAGTCCAACAGCTGCAAAGAGCTCATAACCGATTCACACGGAATTGTTCAACCTTTTCAAGGGCTTGCAAGATAGCATTGATGGTTTAAGTACAAAGTTGGCCACACTTGAGGCTGGAAGAAGTTCCAATGTTATATACAACCTTCAAGGCCTAATCCACAAGGCCAAAGAAAGCATGCTTTCCAAGAGCGTAATTATGTCCCTTCTACTCCTAATATGCATTATTATCCTAACCAATATCAAAATTATGTCTATGAGCCATGTGATTATTTGGAGGATGAAGGATAGAGACATGAGTCACTTCAAGAAACAGTACAAGACGGCATTGGCAAGATGAAAATGCCCAACTTCGAGGGTCAATGTGATCCTTATGTGAACGCGGCATGGGAGGTGAGGATGGAGCAAATCTAGTCATGCCATGACCCCCCCCCCCCAAGCACGAGGATTCACACAACTCGCTATCAGCCATTAGCACACCATTGTCAATTTGGGTTACCACAAGTCCAAAGGGAAGTGATTCAAAACCTTGTACTTTAAAGTTTAATCACGTAGACTTGTTAAAATCAGAATATGAGATTGTGTTGCATGCTATCATCAGTGATGAAACAATTGAGCATGAATCTGAATTATTGGGTGATATTGAAAGTGATAAGCGTGAAATTGATGACTATGAGTTGTTTGCACATTGTTGTGGAAAATGATGTTATTTTACATGTGCATGAGTCTGAGCATAAGAAATACCCCAATTGTGTTACCAAGCCTATTTTGAGTGTTATTGAGTGTAATGACCTTATTTGCAATGAATTGGCTTGCGTTAGTAATAAATCTGAGCACATTGAGCCTGAGGTTTTAGATGCACCAATGACCCTTGGGGGATCTACAAGGGAGCCTTTCCATACCCTCTTGCACTTCGTTGCCCATAGGTTGTTTATTTGCTGATTTATGTGAAAACTCTAGTTTTAGACGTGATAAAGACATAAATGGACATGAATCTGATTTAGGTCTAGATATTGAGCTTTTTAAGGATGAAATAGCTGGGTTTGAGTTATATGCGAAAGGCTTTGATTGGGATATGAATTGGACTTTGAACAGGAAGACACTACTTGGAGAAATGCATCAGATTGTGATTTTAATGACTTAAGTTTGAAATCTGATGTAGCCATGTCCTTAAGGAGTCATTTCGATTATCATGTTGCTTGGAAGTGTTTTGTGTATTTGGAGGATGGAAAACATGTGGACAATTTAGAGATTGAACCCTATAGGTTAGTTCTTTGGTGGACCATAGAGGAAAATGTCCCTATTGTGATGCTAATTGATGGCCTTAGGGTAAAATCAGTCTTTGTGAGGAACATAGGGAGTTTCGATGCTTATATGAAGTTGAAGATGCTTCTTAAGATTCCTAAGTTAGTTTATCAGGAATTGAGGATCGGGCCTAGGAAAACAACCCTTGTACCACCTAATTCATTCATTCTTTTGAGGTATTATGTGTGTGATTCTTATATTAATATATGTGTTGTTGTTTACATTGATGATGTATTTATGCACAACAAGTCTTTAAGAGAGCATAAGGAGCACTTAATGTTCTCTACCCCTCGATTAGAGTACTTGGACCATATTTTTGACGCTTGTGAGCCTTGCCCTTATTGTGTTCTTTGTCATTTATTTGTATTGGCCTCAAAGGGTGTCCAGGGAGTGGATGAAATTTCAGCTCGGGAGAAGACACTTCACGTGATCCAACAAGCACCGTCATTGCACCGAAAGAAGATCTGGATTCGAGGACGAATCATTTTCAAGAAAGGGGGAATGATGCGGGAGCATCCAAGCTAAGTAATGTAGGCAACATCCCAAACCCATCATGATGAAGGATCATTTGAGCTAACTCCATCTTCAATACCTCAGGGGGCTCTAAAAAGAGCTCAAGCTAAGCGCCAAGTTGAGATGGATGCTCTTTTCCTAGCCATGGTCCATGAAGCTCAACCAAGTCCATCTTCATCAAGCCTAAGGACCATCTTGTTAATCAGCCATGAACCCACGAATATTGCATCAGCCAAGAAGATGATCAATGGAGCTTAATGGAGCTTAAGTGTGTGCATGTGCATGGTTGGATGATCATTTAAGTGTGTGGACGTGAAGGCTGAATAGGAGAGTTAAATTAGGCCCATTTTTGTTCAATTTTGCTGGGCTTTTATTTAAATCTCTCTAAATATAATCATTGTAATTATTTCTATTTTCTGTTATAGGAAGTAAAGGCCTAGGATGTATATAAAGCATTTTCTCTCTTCATTTTGTAGTTAGACAAGTTTTATACAAGTTTTGCTGAGAGCATTTCAGAATTGAATCCAAGAGAATTCAATCATTCTTGTCTCGTGAGATTAGGTGTGTGTGATCTAGCTTTCTCGTTCTTGTGTATGTCAATCTCCTTCGAGATTGGTGTTGTAGGTCGAACAAGGCATCCTCTTCGTGCTCTCGATTCTCAGATCGATTGTGTGGAGTTGCAAGAAGCGGGGTCGAATCGTCATTGGTTTGGTTCTTGGATATCGAATCCAAGTGTTCTATCATTGTTCCTTTTGGTTCTTCTTGTCCCTTTTTGTTTTCTCGTTTTCATTGTTGTCCATGTTTGTTAATTTCGTGTGTTCTTCATTCTTTATAACATGTTGTTCGTCTAGATCCGTTCTTCGCGGCTAATCACCAAGGCAAACCTCATGGCTGCCATCTTCCGATGCTTTTTACGCTTTCAATGCCGGAGCCAAAAAAGTGCTAGGTCTATCGTACCTAGTCCAGATGGCATGGCAACCATACTTCTAACCTCCCTCCAAATCCTACTAGAATAACGGCATCTAAAGAAGATGTGGTCATGCGATTCCTCAACCCTTCTACAAAGGTGGCAAACTGGGTCGACGTCTAAGAATGTCATCATGTCTCTTGAGTTGGAAGATGTTTCAAAGTCGTCATCCAAGCAATGCAAGAGTGCCTTGGCGTAAGCCTTGAATCCCAAATGATATCATGCCAATGAACTCGATCCCCTTTCTTTCGAATGAGGTTATAAGCCTCAGTGATTTTGAATCTTCCACCCGGAGAAACACGTTCCAAAATCTCATCCGTACTTAGCCCGTTACTTGGCATATTCTTCATGAGGTCCCTTCCAAACAAGATGCCCTTGATCAAGCCTGAGTCCCGCCTATGTGCTTCCCAATCCTGAGGCTCCGTCACCACCAAATACCTACGATGTACCCCCTTTACCCAAAGGCTTTCTCTTCCTTCATGGATGTGGGCATAATGCTTACATATGAAAGCCATGTTCCATGCACGTAGATCCAGTAAGCCTAGCCCTCCTTCACTCTTTGGTTTACATACCTTCTCCCATGCCACCCTTGGCCTCGACCACATAAACTACCGAGTCATTCGGACCACCATATCCAACACCACTCCAGGGATGGGGAGCATCGAAAGCCAAAAGCTATCAACCCTTGCACTACCGATGTGATGAGCTCTATACGTCCCGCAAACGGTAGATGCCTTTTGTTCCGAGCTAAAATATGTTTACCAATCTTGTCCAACAAGGGTGTATATTTTGAGGCTCTCAACGTATGAGGCTCCATAGGAACCCCAAGATACCGAAAGGGAAATTTCCCAAGCTCGAATTCACTGATATTCTGAAGTTCTTCTACTTCTTCATCCGGGATAGAGGCCATGAACATGGATGACTTGCTCAAACTGACCTTAAGACCACTCACAGCCGCAAAACGTCGTAGTGAATTCATCAAGATGCCCTCTGAGTCTTTATCTCCTCTACAAAATAACACGATATAAATGGTAAGCTAACGGTTTCATACCGTGTTGTAGATGCTTTGTAGAATAGGAGGACTGCAGAGTGAGCCAGATGGATGATCCGCTGAGGGCTTCCGTATACTAGGATTGTGCGAGGAATTATGGAACATTTTGTATATGTATGGATTGTTGTTTTGTACTCAGCGGTGCTTTTGTAAACCTTTGTTTGTATATGTGTGTGTGTATATATATATATATATATATATATATATATATATATATATATATATATATATACAGTTTGATGTTTTGGTTTTAATCTATTTGTGCCTTGTTGTAAGATCTAGTGAACTTGTTGTTAGGATCCACTATGAGATCCTAGCCAATAGTGCCCCGAGTCCTGCGGATTTGGAGTGTTGAATCCCCGACATGAGGTGTTAGACATTTTGGGGTCAAGGGGAAGTTGAGTCCTAGATATGTAGGACCTTTGAGATTCTTGAGCGAGTTGGAGAAACAACATACAGACTTGCATTGCCACCGAGACTAGAGGATGTTCACCCAGTCTTCCATGTGTCTTAGTTACGGGAGTATGTACCAGATCTGAGTCCCAAATATGTCGGACCTTATGTTGTTAAGTTGTGCATACTTTTGTGTCGTTTTGAGTTATGTGCCCCGAGTGGGAATATATGAATTGAGTACAGTGTTTTTGAGTTGTTGTTATGTGATCTTTTGGTTCATTGCAGGTTTCGGGACAAAACTTTTTTTTATAGAGGATCTGATGTAAAACCCTAGTTTTCACCCTCACTACCCCCGCGGTGAAGGGAGCGACTCTTGCGGCAGGGCAAACCGCCCCTACGGCTTTGCTCCAGATCGCGCCAATCTGTTTTTGTCCCGTTTTTATTTCTTTTCATAGATAGAAAATCCGATCTTCTATCTTGTGGGCCGGCTTTAATATCATGTTCTTAACCCTAGAACGTCTCTTCCCTTTTCTTGCATACATTTTCATTCAACCTCGAAAGTTGCAGCCTTCCTTCCCTGTGATCTCTTGTTGGACGTGTAAGTCTTCTCCCTTTGTTTCTCCCTCACATTCATGTGTTGGTGCATGCCGTTTCCCCTTCAGTTTCGCTTTCTTCCTTTGTTCATATCTTTTCTTCTTCTCCAAGAATCAAGTTTGAACCTTGATTCTTGTTGGCCTTTCCATTGTTGATTCGTTTTTGTTCTCAGGCTTCTTGATTTGAGTTGTGACGTGTGTAAAGAGTGAAAGAACAAAGCTTTGGCTTTTGTGAAGTTCCTTGTTGTCGAAGGAGGAAACGCCGTTAATGTCACGAAAACCGCGCCCGTGCCTCTATTGTGCTGCCCCTGCGGGAAGTGCCCAGTGCCGCCCCGCAGTCCGTTCATCCGCCACTGCGGTTTGTCCTGCATTCTCCCCATCTTTGGTGAGTTGCTTCCTTTCTTGCTTCCCTCGTTCCTTTCCTTGGCTTTTGTGGATGTTGTTGACCTTGGTGCTCTGTAAGACTAAGGTTGAGACCTTAGCTTGTGAAGATCTCTTAGAGATCATTGAGACTAGAAGTTATTGTTTTTTAGCAACCGTTTCATTCCTGATTCGTGATGCCTTGTGTGAACAGGCTTTCCTTTGCTCCTTTCTTGACGGAAACTGAGTTGTTGCTGATCTTTGAGTTACCTTCAAGTGAGGTAAGTCCCTTGGACTTACTTAGCTTCATTCCGTATATTGGTTTGAGTGTATTGGTTTGGTTGTGTTGTTGTTATTATTATAATGGACAATTGGACTAGGTTGACCTTTATTACCGTAATTGGCCCAAGTGTATGATAATCGGGCGGTGACCACTTGCCAGTTCTACAAGAGACTAGGAGGTGCTATTGCAACCTAGGCATACAGGTAACGGATAGTACCGATCTATTCCTGTTGGTAGACGGAAGCGGAGGCGAGTTTCGGGAGATTCTCGTGTGACAAAAAAAAAGTTGAATTAGTAATGCATAACGTAATGAAAGATAATAATCAGTTGAGTGCGAGCATGTTATATGTTTACTTTACCTTATGTGTCTTCGTGCCTTTACTATCTTTCTGATATCTAGAATGTTAGTTAACGGTTTATACCGATCTTGTAGATGCCTTGCAGGGTATAGGTGCTGCTAAGTGATCCGAACCGGTGTGGTCAGTCAGGGTTCTCCGACATTATAGGATGGGATCGGGTTTATATTTCTGTTATTGTTTTCCCTTTGTTTTGAACTCGGATGCGAGTCTTTTACGCTTCCTTTGTGCAAACCTTGGTTTTACATTGAGTTTTGGTTTTCATTTATTTGTGCCTTGTTGTAAGATCCGTTTTGTCGTTGCTACTTTGAGGGTCGGGACCCATTGTGAGGTCCTAGCCTATAACACTTCGAGTTCCTTGAATTTGGGGCGTTACAATAAGTTCTTTGACATCTTTTTGGAATGATTAAGGCAATTCAATATTCTTTTCTTTCTTCATCTTGATCATGCTTAAGACCTCTTATATTGTATAGTTGCCTTCCCTTTTACCTATCCAGGGAATTAGGCAACATGTTAGTGAAAAGCGGTGTTTATGGTAAAGTTGAAAAGTGAAGTGTGTTATGTAGAATATAGGTTTGGAGACGTGATGATTAGTAACTTGGTACCATTCACATAGTTAGGTGTTTGTATCTTGTCAAAGTCAGATTAATCGATAGTCCTTACGAGTCTTGGTATGTGCATCCGGTTTAAGGCACCTCAATAAAAATGAGGCTTGCTAATCTTCAAGGTTTTGGTTATTGTGCACCAATGCCAAGTTCTCAAGTGAAAATTAAAAAAAATAAAAAAGAAGTATGAAGTGCTTATTTTTTGTTGATTTGTTGTGAAGTTCTTAATGTTGTGGAGTTTTTCCTCTTTCTCGGATTTGCACCACATGTCCTACATACATCCCTACCATAACACGTTTCTTGGCCTTTATTTTTGGAACTCCTTAAGATCTTAATTCACCTGTGTTATGACTTGGTAGTTTAAATTGAATTCCTCAAGATTGATTTTCATATATCGCAAGTTATGATGCATGTTATGAGTTCTTTAAAGTGTGATTATCCTTTCCATGATGTAATTCTTTTTTATCGTACGATTATTGTTATTAGCTATGAATCAATCCTTTGAGGGTGATATATGAATAGAAGCACAAGCCAAAAATATTGTGGTTTTCCTTTATTTTTACATATTCATAATTCATACCATCTTGTATCCTCTAAGTTTAAACTTTGCTTGGGGACAAGCAAGACGCAATTATGGGGTATTTTGATGACATGAATTATGACCTTATTATAGACACTCATAAGTAGTATTTCCCTTTCTTTTGCATGCATAGACATACATTCATGTCATTGAGCTTATATTTACCTATATTGTTAGATTGAGATATACACAGTTTAATTGAAATTGTAGGTAAATTGGCACAATTTGGAGCGGAAATGGAAAATTCATGGACAAGACATCAAGGTGGACCACATGGGATACATTCCGTATGAAAAAAGGAAGGATAAGATATCATAAAAAAAAAAGATAGAAGGAAGGTTTAAGAGATAACACGCTACAAAGTACAAATCTCGATTCACTAGGAGAAATCTCAGCCGAGATTCTTTACAGGCTTGACCGTGGTTCAGTGAAAACGGCCCAAATTGCAAACTTCAAACCCTAACTTCTTCTATAAGATATCATGGCAGCAACAATCAAAAGGAGGCGATTTTAGGACTTAATCTGATACATTCAGACCACAATTGACACGGCTTAACAAATAGTACAACAACACTTTCACATATTGAATCATCAACAACAACAACATTGATGATTGAGAGAGATTGTGAGGTTTTTGGAGAGCATACTTAGTTTTTCGATTCAATTGCTTTCGAACACAATGACGGATCTTTGTTATTGCTTTTATACAAACTTTGATTGTTGAAACCCTTTTGCTATGTATACCTTACTCCTCTTTTAGTTATATTGGTTATTTAGGTTTCTTGATTTTATATATCTCTTTTGATTTGAATATTGTGTTGTTGCCTAAAACCCTTGTGATTATAGGGTGATTGGTTGAAGGTTGTGGTTTAGATGATGATAGACTGAACCCTTAAGTTAAGATTGAACCTTGAGAGTTGTTTTTAACTTTGGAGAACCAATAGTCGGTATGTTCTTGAGAATCTCGGCTGAGATTTCATCAAGAACTACCCGTGGTTTCTTCTGTCATGTAGTTCGTGTTATATCATTAAGCCTAGGTTATAGATTGCCTAAATCCTACCCTTGGTAAAGCCTTTCAAGCTCATATCCAAGCTTGAGAAGAGACTTACCCGGTGATTCTCTTTCTTGTATGCCAAAGATGAGGAGTTGTAGGTAATAAAGGCTTATCCTTTATTAGGATTGAGTGTGCCTTCTTCTTGCCTTTGTCAGTTTAAAGAGACTTACCCAGTAAGGTTAGTTCTATTCTCTTAGGTTGAGTGGTTGGTTTGAGATTATAGTTCATTTCCTTAGATCCTTTGGTTTGGGATGATGGACAATGAGACATCCCCCGCGATCTTTTCCACCTTAGAAACACCTTTTCTTTGCAATCCCAACTTTGTTCATAGATCTTTAAAAGTCTTAAATCGAAAACCACAATTTGATACCTTGCTCTCTAGAATCCGCACTTTCTCGATTATTACATATATTCACATTATTGCTTTTTATCTTTTCCGTTTCTTGATATTTTCCATTGTCTTAACTAGATTTACTTTTAATATTTGGTTTAACCACAGTCCTTGTGTTCGAACGTGGAATATTTGTCTATATTGCGATTGATCCGTACACTGCGGGCTCGCTTATTTGCTTTATTTACGATATAAATTTAAGAGTTATTTTCGTTCATATACCCACACATTTGAGAGCGAACAACTGTCATGCCCAACCATGGCCTTGTCAAGCAAGACGCATGCCTTGTCTTGCCCGAGACTTTGTTGTCATGACCGACCATGGCCTTGTCCTGCCCGACGTTAGCCTTGTCATGCGCGACGTGGCCTTGTCATGCCCGACCATAGCCATGTCATCGCATTTGGTTTTCGTGCATGGTTAAAAAGTTAGTGACTAGAATGTACTATACCTTGGATTATGACTGAACTCCTTTGATAACTCCACCTTGATTATGAGTTGTCTATGTGGATGATAGAAGACTTAAACAATTATGAGTGGTTTTATAAACTAACAAACATCAATTGTATTTCATGTTTTGGTTTGTGTTTGTTAAAGGTGTGCATGCATTGAAAAGCATTTCAAAGGAAGAATGCGGGCCTTGAAACACAAGCACGGAGGCCTTGGAAAGCAATTCAAGGGACAAACGCGGAGGCCTTGAAAAGCGATACATAGGAGGATTCGGCTGAAGGCTTTTCAAATATGAGATTCAAATATCTCACCAACCAAAGCCAAGCTATCTACCAAGGATAACAAGAAGATCTTCAAACTTGACTTGGAGAGAAGATCTCGGCCAACAGCAAGAAGATCTTCAACGAATTTGAAAAGAAGATCTTGGCCACAACAACAAGATCTCGCAAATATCTTAACAACCGATGCAAGAGGATAAAAAGATCTTCCTAACGGATCTCACACAAAGATCTCGGATTTAAGGAAAATCTTTAACGGCCCTCTAGAGAGAAGTCTTCAACGACAATGATCTTAAACGGATCGGAAGATCTCGGAGCGTAAACTAAGGGTTTTAACGACAAAGATCTTTAACGGCACTTTCAAGGAGACGATCTTGAAGATGAAGATTCTCAACGTGCGTCAAAGAAAAGAAGTAGATGAAGAAGATTGAAGATCTTACAACGGCTACTTCATCTCAACCAAACACTGTTTTCAATGGAGAAAGAAGAACGTTACAACGGCTAGAAGAGTTCTCCACAGAAGACTATAAATGAAGATGCCGATTGAAGAGATCAATAACAAACTTACACGGAAACATCTAAGTCTTCAAGCGATCAAACATCTTCATTGCTTCCAAAAGTTTTTCTTCCTCTTAGCTTACAAAAGTTTACATCCCTAGAGTGAGAAAAACACTAGAGCTTCATTGGCATACCTATAGAGTGTTATACTCGAGTGTGAGTTACTCTGCGAAGTAACTAGGCTATTATTGCTAGGTTAGAGTTGACTAGATCGTAACATTGAGGCTAGTGTGAGAGAAGAAGGGGATTTCTTCTAGGTTATATCTAGGACTCTTTGAGTACATAATAGATAGTTAGATCCGAGGGTAAAAAAACCCTAAGACGGAGACGTAGGATGCTAGAACTGAACTTCGTAAACATATCACCGTGTCGATCTTTAAATTCTGCATTTCATATCACGTATATTGTGACTAACGTTGCTTTGTAGGTTTGAAAGTCAAGGCCTTGGAATCCCTTTCAAAGCCATGAAAACTAGTTTTATCACTAGGCGCACATATCGACTTCAAGGCCTTGAAATTAGTTTGAAAGCCTTGATATAAGATATTGTAAAAAAGTTCTCATACTCTATTCAACCCCCCTTCTAGATTATTTATATCCTCATTCTTCACCTATATTTTTCTTTAATTGGTATCAAAGCTAGACTCACGTATATTGATTTAACCATTAGTGAGACTAATCATGAACTTTGTAGGTGATGGAGGATTCACTCAAGGAAGATCTACATCTGGACCACCACTCTTTTGTGGTAACAACGTCGCCCATTGGAGAGCACTAATGCAAATGTTTGTTATTGATCAGGACATGGAATATGGAGCATCATTCAAACTGGCTCTAAAATTCGAACCACCACGGTGGAAGGAGTCCAAGTCGAAAAGAAGGAAGCCGACTTTACTCAAACGGACTTGGATAATGTTTGAAAGAATTACAAGGTCATGGACCTGCTCTATTATGGATGCAAAATGAACTCAACCGTGTCTCGTCGTGCAAGAGTACAAAGGAAATATGGGACAAGTTAGTTGTCACGTACGAAGAAACAAGTCAAGTCAAAGAAACCAAGATAAGCATCTTCCACAAACAATACGAGTTATTCAGGATGAACTCAAATGAGTCAGTCAAGGAGATGTTCACACGGTTCACTGAGATTGTGAACAATCTTGATTCACTTGAAAGGTCTTCACAAATGAAGAAAAAGTAAGGAAGATTCTAAGGAGCTTACCTAAAGCTAAGTAGGGACCAAAAGTGACAGCCGTTGAAGAAGCTCAAAATCTCACTACTCTACATCTAGACGACCTTCTTGGAAAGCTAATCACACATGAAATGGTTCTTAGTGAAGAAGATGGAGAGCTCCCATCAAACTCAAAGAATATGGCTCTAAGATCCAAGATGGACGACGTGCCATCAAAGATGAAGAAAGTGATGAGGATGAGGAAGATCCATTTGTCTTGATCTCAAGAGTTCTTGCAAGAATTCTTCAAATGAAGAAGCAATTCGCAAACAACAAAGAATATCCACGATCATCAAGACCTCGAGGTAAGTATTCTAACCCTAATAAGAAAACTAAAGTGTTAACTTGTTTTGAATGTGGTGAAGCAGATCATCTCGTAAAAGATTGTCCACAAAAGAAGAGGAACAACTTTAGGAAGAATGATCGAAAGAAGAAGGCTATGGTAGCATCGTTAAGTGACTCAGATTCTACCAATGAGTCAGAAGACGAAAAAGAACAACCAAACTTGTGCTTAACGACCGATCATGAAGAGGATCCAAACTCCTATGTTGATGGTGTGGTAATTGCTATACTGTCGCAATCTAACCTTGAAGTCACACAATTCAATAAAGACATTATCATATGTGACAAAGAATATAGGGTAAGAATAAGTTCCTTAAGAGAAAAGCTTCTCAAACAAGAGAAACGACTTAGTGAAATGTCTTTGAAAATTGAAAATCTTAACACTGAAAAGTTAGACCTTGATGACAATATCAAGACCTTGGAATCGGAAAATGCGATTCTCAAGGGCAATCTCTCTTCTCTTCATCGAGACTATATCGATGTAGAGAAAGAGAAGGTTGATCTAATTGTGACGTGTCAAGACCAAAAGGTTGCACTTATTCAATTCACTCGTTCGAAAGCCAATCTCGAAAGGATGATGGGTGAACAACAATCTTCTCTTAACAAAAATGGTATTGTTGTAAAAAGGGTCACGTAAAATCAACATGCCCATACAAAAGAAACGACCCTTACATCATTAGAAACACTTATCCTCTATGTCTAAGGAAACAAGTTAAACAAATATGGGTTCCTAAAGGTACTAGACCACCAAACATGATTGAACTTGAATATGTACTAAAATATGTCATTTGGTCTTCCCGGAAAGGTTGAAGTTTGTTGTTTTGCAGGATATCACCAAGGTTAAGGAGCATAAATGGATATTAGATAGTGGTTGCTCAAGACATATGAGTGGAAAAAGCTCACTGTTTTTAGATTTAAAGAAGCAATCATCTGGAACCATTACGCTTGGTGATAAAGGAAAGTTTAACATCACCATCTAACTTTATTGACGATATATATCTTGTTGACGGTTTAAAGTATAACTTGCTTAGCATCTCTGAAATATGTCATTTGTTTTGTGCAAAATAAGGTATTTCACACAACTTTTCAGCTCCTAGAACACCTCAACAAAACGGGGTTGTGGAACGTAAGAACCGCACCCTAGTGGACATGTCTAGGACTATGTTTTTAGAAAATAGTTTGCCAAAAAGTTTTTTGGCTGAAGCTGTTAACACGGCTAATTACATCTTGAATAGATGTTTAATGTGTCGTATTTTGAAATAGACTCCTTACGAACTCTTCTAGGGTCGAAAACCTAATATTTCCTATTGTAAACCCTTTGGATGTACATGCTTTGTCCATAATAATGGCAAAGACAACCTTGGTAAATTTGATGCATGTAGTGATGAAGCTATCTTCATTGGATATGCTTTAAATAACAAAACTTATCGTGTTTATAATAGACGTACTAAAATTGTTTAGGAAAGTATTCATGTTATATTTGATGAAAGCAATGATGGTACTTTGAGTGAAAGTTTTGCAGATTTGAATCTTAATCAACATGAAGATCATATTTTTGATGGTGAAGAAGATCCTAAAGCTCAAGGAAAGAATATGCAAGAACATATTCAATATACCGGAGAACAATCTCAAGACCTTGAAACGCATCTTCAAGACATTGAAACGACAAATGACGCTGCCAAAAGTCAGTTTCAAGGTCTTGAAACCCAACTTCAAGGCCTTGATATAGGATCCAAAGTCGATACTCTAGCGGTACCTGAATCTAGTCGAGCAAATGAGCCACAATCTTCAAGATCTGTTCCAACCTTCAAAAGGAGAAAGTTTCAACATTCTTCATACCATCCACTAGAGAACGTGATCTTAGATCCAAAAGCAGGAGTTCAAACCTGATCTAGAAGTTAACAACGTGTGTGCTTTTTCGGCGTTCGTGTCTCTTGTAGAGCCCAATAACTATGCGCAAGCACTTCAAAAACCTGGTTGGATCATGGCCATGTAAAATGTGCTGAATGAATTCGAGAGAAACAAAGGCTAGAACCTCATGTCAAGACCTAAGCAACAATCCGTTATTGGCACAAAATGGGTATTTCGAAACAAGTTGGATGAAAATGGCAAGGTCATTCGAGATAAAGCACGAGTTGTAGCTCAAGACTATATCAAGAAGAAGGTATTGATTATGGGGAGACTTTTGCTCCGGTTGCCAGGTTAGAAGCCATACATATGTTACTTGTTTTGCATCCTTCATGAACATAAAGCTTTTCCAAATGGATGTTAAATGTGCTTTTCTATATGGCTTCTTAGAAAAAGAAGTCTACGTTGCTCAACCTCTTGGTTTTGAAAACGATGAATTTCCGGATCATGTTTTTAAATTGGACAAATCTCTTTATGGTCTTAAGCAAGCTCCTCGAGCTTGATATGAAAGATTTTCCAAGTATCTCCTTGAAAACGATTTCAAAAGAGGTTTGGTTGACAAAACTTTGTTTGTCAAAACCAGAGGCAACAATTTATTAGTATTTTAAATCTATGTTGATGATATGTTATTTCGTGCTACTAATGATTCTTTATGCAAGGAATTTTCAAATATTATGTGTAGGGAATTCGAGATGAGCTTAATGGAAAGAGTTCAATTTCTTTTGTGGATCAAGCCAAGGTAGAAAAAACTCCTATGAGTTTCCACACTTTCACTTGATCAAGACAAGGATGGTAAAAGTGTTGTACAAAAGGAGTATCGAGGTATGATCGGTTCTTTGTTATATCTAACCGCTAGTCGCCTTGACATTATGTTTAGTGTGTGCATGTGTGCAAGATTTCAAGCTGATCCTAAAGAGTCACACTTGATAGCTGTGAAAAAGATACTCCGGTATCTCAATGGCACTAAGGACTTAGGGTTATGGTATCCACGTCAAAACTCGTTTCACCTCGCTGGCTATTTCGATGTAGACTTTGTAGGCTATAAGGTCGATAGAAAGAGTACTTTTGGATGTTGCCAATTCTTAGGGTCATCCCTAATCACTTGGCACACCAAGAAGAAAAATTTTGTTGCCCTATCCACAGCTGAAGCCGAATACATAGTTGTAGGAGCTTGTTGTTCACAAATTCTATGCATAACTCAACAACTTCGTGATCTTGGTTTTGATCTCAAAGGTATATACCTATTAAATGTGATAATACTAGTGCTATTTCGATTACTAAAAATTTTGTCCAACATTCATGAACAAAGCATATCGATGTAAGGTATCACTTCATACGTGATCATGTTGAGAAATGTGATGTTTCGATATCTTTTATCTAGACTAACTTGCAGCTTGCAAATATATTTACTAAACCTCTACCTGAAGATCGATTCAATTTTATTAGATTTGAACTTGGTATGTTGAACAAGGAAGCATTAATTTAGGGGGAGTAAATCGTTTTACTTCTTTCTTATAGTGGAGCCCAAATTTTCATTTCAAGGCCTTGAAATGCAATCCAAGGTCTTGAAACGGATTTCAAGGGCTATATTGAATATCACAGATCGGTTTAGTGGTTATTATCTTTTTAGATAATTGATCATTAAATTATTTTAAAGAAGGACTTTTAAAATGATTTCAAAAAATTTTGTTTTCAAATTCAACTCTTTTTAAAAAGTGGTTGTGATCTATTAGGATAGCATGCAAACCAATTTCGGTTTTCAAGGTCTTGATTCTCTCAAGATCTTGATAAGCCATAAATTGATTTGACATACCTTCTTTAAATACAATGATTCCTCCTTTATCAAGATCCTTCTTCAATGTTTTACAACACCCACCTACTTTACTCTTTCTCTTCCAAATTCAAAAATTCTCTCTTGCTCTCACAAACACATCCATGGCTCCAAAGAGAAACACAAAGAGAACCATGATCCGTCTTGCTTCAACTCACAGGGCAAACACAACCCGCATATCCTCTGGTTCAAAAGAACAACAACGTCTAGAGGATGTTGAGATTTCACCGCACATCGGGCTACCAATCACCTGGTTCATCGACTTCAAAGCCACAAGAACATGGCTGAAGGGATTTCATAATTGCCCCTTGTGCATGTGCGATTTGGTTGACATTAAGTTCCTTGAAACGCTTCAACTTCCATGTGTCTCGATGCTCAAAAATTGCTCCATCTGGAACATCCTTAACCTAGGAGACACCGCGTTCACCAGACTCACAAGGTCGTTTATGTCAACCTCTCCGCCAAAAGGGAAAAAGGAACCCTCACCCTCGAGACAATGGTTAAAGGTACACTAATTTCTCTCACCCCTACTATATTGAGTGAAATTTTAGGGCTTCCTACAAATCTTTCTCTCTAACATCCATCCCGATCTGAGAGTGGTAGAGTTGCAAAGGAGCAATTTCTGGTCCCGAATTCAAAATCCCGCCAGCTGACTCATACATCCCTAACCCTAGACGCCAAAATCATTTGGACTGTTTTGGTTAGGTGTGTAATTCCTCGAGCTAATTCAAGGGAGTTATTGACTGATTAGACTCTGGAGCTGATCTATGTGATTATGACTGGATTGGATGTTGACATGTCTAACCTTATCCTGAACCACATGGTCCACATAATAAACTCCACCCCGAGCCATTCTCTTATCCTATGGGAACCTTCTGCCTAAGATTTTTGCTCACTTTTCCATCAACACATCTACTGATGATCAACAATTGTCGACTAGAAGACTTGATAAGTAGTATTTGGAGAGATTAGGGGTAGAAAAGACTCTTGCTGGAGTTTGGACATTGAAAGGCAAGGTTGTTGCTATGACTCCATCCCCCACTGTTCCCTCGGCTCCTTCCGTTTCAGAAACCTGACTGGATAGTTTTGAACTAGAATTGGAATGTCTAAATAGAGAAATGTCCGACATTCAATTGGATATGATGAAAAGAATGGTTGCGAGCCATGATGTTATGTCGGTGATGCATGCGAAGATTAACCATATGTACCTCCTGAACCATCTTACCCTTACCATCACTGGCAAAATCATGCCCCTGATTGAAGATGCTGCATAGCACACTCAGGAAAAGGTGGAGAATGTGTTCATGAATTGCAAACGCAGTGTGCATAATAAACACATTCTCTACACCACGCATGTCATTGTTCTAACCATTGAGGAATATGCCGTGGTCAAGGAGTATCGGCTTGTTGAGAGGAAAAGGCGTTTAGAGGGCTAACATCAAGGACATGAGCAAAAGATCTGCTGAATAAAGATGGAGGAAGAAGTTTAATGAGGTTAACTAGGAGTGAATTTCAAAGTCTTGAATCCTTGAAATGGATGTCAAGGCCTTGACATGGATTTCAAAGCCTCCTTGGTTTTGATGTCAAGGCCTTGAAAACCGTTTATGGGACTTGCTTTAAAACTCTGTTTTTTGGTTTTTGAAAATACTCCCGTGGGTCTACCCTTCCTAACAGACCAGCCTATAGGATGAACCCTAAGGAGAGTCAAGAGATCCAAACCCAAGTTCAAGACCTCCTAGATAAGGGATATGTTGGAGAAAGTCTTAGCCCTTGCGCCGTTCCTGTCCTATTAGTGCCTAAGAAGGACAATACTTGCAGAAATGTGTGTTGATTGGAGGGCTATCAACAACATAACCATTAAGTACCGCCACCCTATTCCCCGCCTCGATGACATGCTTGATGAGCTCCATGGCGCCACTACATTCAGCAAGATAGACCTTCGGAGTGGCTACCATTAGATCCGAATGAAGGAGGGGGACGAGTGGAAGACAACCTTCAAGACTAAATTTGGGTTGTATGAATGGCTTGTTATGCCATTTGGGTTAACCAATGCTCCATCTACTTTTATGCGTTTAATGAACCATGTGTTAAGACAATTCATAGGGAGATTTATTGTAGTGTATTTTGATGATATCTTAATCTATAGCAGGTCCCTAGAGGAGCATGAAGAACATCTAAGGGAAGTTGTTTCTACCCTTAGGGCTGAACACTGGTATGCCAACCTGAAGAAATGTAGCTTTTGCACTAAGTAAGTTATATTTCTTGGTTTTGTAGTGACTGCACAAGGTCTACAAGTGGACGAGGAGAAGATTAGACCTATTCGAGATTGACTAACACCTACATCCATTAGCCATGTAAGGAGCTTCCATGGGCTTGCAAGTTTCTATAGGCGCTTTATGAGAGACTTCAGTACCATTGCTGCACCCTTGACGAAGATTTGCAAGAAACATGCACCATTTGTGTGGGAAGCAACTCAAGAACGTGCTTTCAACAAGCTGAAGTTGGTTCTCACCGAGGCACCCTTACTAGCTCTCCCTAACTTCACTAGGCCTTTCGAAGTGGAGTGTGATGCATCGGGAATTGGCATAGGAGGTGTGCTTATGCAAGAAGGTAAGACTATTGCCTTTTTCAATCAAAAGCTTAAAGGAGCATGTCTTAACTATATGTATGATAAAGAGTTGTATGCATTATTTAGAGTACTTAAGACATGGCAACACTACTTGTGGCCTAAAGAGTTTATTTTGTATACTGATAATGAATCTTTGAAACATTTTCGAAGTCAAGATAAACTAGATAGGAGGCATCGTAGATGGATGAAATTTATTGAGACTTTTCCCTATGTTATCAAGTATAAAAAGGGAAAAGAAAATGTAGTTGTGGATGCTCTTTCTAGGAGGCATACATTGCTAACTACATTGGATACTAGGGTTGATGTAGGACCATCACATGGAAGCTATCAAGGTCCCATTACTAGAGAAAGAGCTAAGGAGATCCAAGAAGCTACGTCAAGGGAAGTGCTATTGCTTGGCACAATGCGTGAACCATTTAATTGCCATACCTCATGTGTTAATCTTTTGATGAATGCAGGAGCAAGCAAGCAAAGGGAGGAGATGTTGCTCACGTACAAAGCAGTCCAAGAGGAGGCTGTTGATCACGTCCAAAGAAGCCAAGAGGGGAGGCTGTTGTTCACGTCTAATGCAGACCAAGAGGAGAAGCTGTTGATTACGTCCAAAGCAGTCCAAGAGAAGGAGCTGTTGATCACGTCCAAAGCAGCCCAAGAGGGGAGGCAAGCAAACACGTCCAAGGTAGTCCAAGAGGGTAGGTTGTTGCTCATGTCCAATGCAGCCCAAGAGGATAGCAAGCTGATCACGTTCCAGGAGGCCCAAGAGAGTAACAAGTCAGCTCATTCGGATCATCATTTGGGCTCTTAAAACACAGCCAAATCACTCATGGATCTATTGAACAATTCAGCCAATTCGGATAGCCCAATCTGCTCTTAAAAAAACGTCCAGCACACTCAGCACACTCCTAGGATTAGTTTGAATAAGTCAGCCTATTTTTAAGCTGAATTAGTTGTTTGTTAGGTTGTTAGCTACATTAGAGGAAGCTCTCTTATTACCACCTTCCCACTAATGTTTTAATTTTCTTTTCTTTATTTTTTTCTAGATAAAAGAGTCTATATAGATAGCCTCTTTAGCTACAGATTAGTTACGTTATTCCCAATTGCTTAGTATTACATTTGTAATCATTTCTCAAAATCAATCAAAGGTTGGCATTGCTGTTGTTGCTTGGCTAAGCTTGTTTGTGTCAACCGCCTTCGGATTGGTGCTTCGAGCCTTCACGAGTCCCTCTTTGTGCTAGTCCAGCCGGAGCTAGTGTAAAGTTGTATTGGAGGCGGGTCTAGAGCATTCACGAATGGGGTTTTGGCTCTTCGGCCTTGGTTCCTTCGTTGACTCTCTTTGGTTCTTCTCTCACCCTCCTGCGCCATTCACCATCTTCGTTTCATTCCGCATTCTGAATTCGTTTCATTCAGCCGGATTCGAGATCATTGTGCCTAGATCGCCTCAATCACGGATCATCCCGTATCAGTTGGTATCAGAGCTCAGTTGGTACAATTGATCACTCCTTTCTTCTTTGTTAACCTATTGCTTATCCAATTGAGGTTTAACTTGTGCTTGAAGTGTTCAAAGGCAAAAGCCAAGGGTTCTTAGTGCCGGACAACATCTTGAGGAGAGGTAAACACAAAACGAAAACAAAACAAAAAGAGAGCTCAAACGCTGCATACACAATTCGGTAACCTACTCTCCTACAATTCTCGTTGCAATTAGTTTCAGGTTACCTTCTCTCCCTCAAATCTTTGGCAAAGTCTAAGAGATCTTTCAAAAAAAAAAAAACACATACAAAAAACGGCTGGCCCTTATTAATCTACATCAAGCACAAGTAAACTCTTTCAAACAGCTCAAAACGTCATTCTAAACACATTCACCGTACCTACACCAACCCAACGGTCAATACTCCAATTAGGGGTGTCTTGATCCATCTCCGACACTAACATTCAGTTTCAGCAGTTCTAGTTTCAAAGGGTTGCTAAGAAGGTTCGGAAATCGCGATCTTAAGGTGTTGGATCCTTACAACTCGAGCCACCAGCTAGGCAATACCAACGAGAGTGTGAGCGATACACAAGTGAGATCTTTGATTTTCTAACCTAACAGGTTCTTTGTTTGTTACTTGAGCATGTCCAGGTCCCTAAGTCCCAACAAGTCGAGTAGCGAGACCGTCACGCCTGAGATGATCAGTCTATTGAAACAATTGTCCGATTCCGTAGCTAACCTATCCAAACGAGTGGAGTCTATGGAAGCACGAACACCACCAGCCGGGACACCACCTTTGAGAACCAACTATGAGTTTGGCGGTCCTTCACGTGTTACTAGAGAGCCGGGTCATCCGGATCAAGGTAATTTACATTCCAACGAACCCCCTAATGCTTCTAACATGCCACCCTTTGTTGATAACTTTCAGCGACGGAATGAAGCTCATTTTGAGGACCACACGTGGGAGGGTTACAATCGGCCATTCCAGCAGCCAAGGCAAGGACGAGATAACTTTCGGCCCTATCAGGAGCAAGACGGACTCGGAAAAGTCAAAATCAAAATTCCCGTCTTTGAAGGAAAGTGTGATCCCGACGTCTACACGGAGTGGGAAACTAAAGTTGAGCAAATCTGGTTGTGTCACAACTTTAGCGAGCCTAGGAAGGTTCAGCTAGCCGCTCTCGAGTTCCAAGGCTATGCTTTGGTATGGTGGGATCACGTAGTCAAAGAAAGAGTTCGAACATTGGATCCTCAAATCACCACATGGGTGCATATGAAGGCACTAATGAGGGCTAGGTTCGTCCCACCTCACTATACCCGAGAGCTTCGACAACGGCTGGAAAATTTGAGACAAGGCTCTCTTAGCGCTGAGGAAGCTTATACGAATATGCATGTTGCTATGGTGAAGGCCAACGTTCTAGAAGATGAAGAAAACACTATGGCAAGGTACCTTCGTATTCTGAATTCTAATTTGGCTAATGAGGTTGATATGTATCCATACAGCACCATGGAGCAATTACTACACTTGGCCATCAAGGTGGAAAGGAAGACTAAGGTGCGAAACCGGGAATACAAACCACCCCATGGAACGCCAAACGCTTGGAAAGCACAAGGGAGCCGGCTGCTGCCTAACAACAGCAAGGAGCAAGGAGGCCGGAAGGAAGAGAGAAAATCGGTACCTATGGGCCAAGAAGGGCAAAGAAGGTCTTCTACACCGTCCACTACACCACGATCCTTGAATGAGCCTTCAAGTGATCATCGAGGGAGTACTCCTATCTCTAACTCTAGAACTAGGGACATTGTGTGTTTTAAATGCCAAGGTAGAGGTCATATGAGTAGAGAATGTCCTAATAGACGCACTTTGATCATAAACCATCTAGGAGAATATGAGAGTGAGGATGATGTGGAATTAGATGATGAAAATGCATTAATTGATGACAATGAACAAAATGAGCATGATGATTGCATTGAGTATGAACAAGGTGAATCTTTGATAGCTAGGAGAACTTTGCATGTCCAATTAGCACCTTGTGAGGATAACCAACGTGAAAATCTGTTTCATACTAGGTGTAGTATTAAAGGCAAAGTGTGTAATGTGATAATTGATGGAGGAAGTTGTTGCAACATAGCTAGCACTGAAATGGTAAACAAATTACAACTTCTTACATTTTATCACCCTAGGCCATATAAACTACATTGGATGAATGAGTGTGGAGAACTTAAGGTCAATAAGCAAACTAAGGTCAATATAACATTAGGATCATATGATGATGTTATTACATGTGATGTTGTGCCTATGAATACTTGTCACTTGCTGCTTGGCCGTCCATGGCAATATGATAGGAAAGTTGTTCATGATGGGTTTTCTAACAAATATAGCTTTGAGTATAAAGGTAAAACTTTAACACTTAAACCTATTACACCTTTACAAATAGCCGAGTACTATGAGAACAAGAGGGTAGAGCAAGGAACCCCTCCACAGCCTAAGATCACACGGCCTAAGAGTAAAGAGAACAAAACTAATCAAACATTGTTAGTACAACCAACAAGTAGCTATCTTGAGTCTATGCTTCTATTGATGTGCTAATGATGAGTTTGTGTAAATCTCTAGTAAAGGTGCCTCATGACTCTACGATTCCACTTCCTAGTGCTATTCAGGGGCTGTTAGACGAGTTTAGGGACGTTTTTCCTGAGGAGATTCCAGCCGGCTTGCCGCCCATTAGGGGCATTGAACACCAAATAGATTTAATACCCGGAGCCACTCTTCCCAATAGGCCCGCCTATAGGATGAACCCTACGGAAGCCCAGGAAATTCAGAACCAAGTTCAAGCCTTGCTAGATAAGGGGTATGTGCGGGAAAGCCTTAGTCCTTGTGCCGTTCCCGTCCTGCTAGTACCCAAGAAGGATAATACTTGGAGAATGTGTATTGATTGTAGAGCAATCAATAACATTACTATCAAGTATAGACACCCGATTCCCCGTTTAGATGATATGCTTGATGAGTTACATGGAGCTACCATTTTCACTAAGATTGACCTTAGGAGTGGCTATCATCAAATTAGAATGAGGGAAGGGGATGAATGGAAAACAGCTTTTAAAACCAAATTTGGACTCTATGAGTGGCTAGTAATGCCTTTTGGTTTAACTAACGCTCCTAGTACTTTCATGAGATTAATGAATCATATTTTGAGACCTTATATTGGTTTATTTGTTGTAGTCTACTTTGATGACATTCTTATCTATAGTAAGACTTTAAAGGAGCATGAAAATCATTTGAGAGATGTGCTTGCTACATTGCGTATAGAATACTTGTATGCTAATATTCAAAAGTGTGATTTCTATACTAACCGAGTGATTTTTCTTGGTTTTGTAGTAAGTGCCAATAGTTTGCAAGTGGATGAGGACAAGGTGAAGGCAATCAATGAATGGCCCGTTCCTAGGTCGGTTGGTGACGTGAGGAGTTTCCATGGCCTAGCTACATTCTATAGAAGGTTTGTGAGAGATTTTAGCACCATCACGGCTTTGACCAAAAAGAAAGTTCCTTTTGAGTGGAATGAACCGCAGCAAAGAGCTTTTGAAGAGCTCAAGAGACGCCTCACCCATGCACCACTACTCGCTCTACCGGACTTCACTAAACCCTTTGAGGTTGAATGCGACGCATCCGGTATTGGTATTGGCGGCGTCCTTATGCAAGAAGGTAAGCCTCTAGCTTTCTTTAGTGAAAAATTGAAGGGTGCATGCTTAAACTATTCCGCTTATGACAAAGAATTGTATGCCTTGTTTAGAGTACTCAAAACATGGCAACATTACCTTTGGCCTCAAGAGTTTGTTTTGAAAACCGATCATGATTCACTTAGACACTTTAGGAGCCAAGATAAGCTAGATAGACGGCATGGTAGGTGGATGGAGTTCATCGAAACCTTTCCTTACATTATCAAGTATAAGAAAGGAAAGGATAATGTCGTAGCGGATGCATTGTCTAGGAGATACACCTTAATCACCACCTTGGATTCTAGGATGTTAGGTTTTACTTACATTAAGGAATTATATGTGGATGATGCTGAATTTGGGAAGATATTTCATAGATGCACTACTCAAGGCCCTTATAATAAGTATTTTGTGTTTGAAGGTTTCTTGTTTAAAGTGGATAAGATTTGCATACCTAGATGTTCCCTTAGGATCTTATTAGTGGAAGAAGCTCATAAAGGAGGTTTAATGGGGCATTTTGGGAGGGACAAAACTTATCACATGTTGCAAACTCACTTTTATTGGCCTCATATGTTAAGGGATGTAGAACACATGCTGAAAAGGTGCATTGAATGTCTTAAGGCCAAAGCTAGGGTACAACCCCACGGGCTGTATACACCCTTACTGACGCCTAATGGCCCTTGGGAGGACATAAGTATGGATTTCATTGTTGGACAACCTAGGACTAAGAAAGGAAGAGATTCCATTTTTGTGGTAGTAGATAGATTCTCTAAAATGGCACATTTTATTCCATGTCATAAAACTGATGATGCATATAATGTTGCTAATCTTTTCTTTGAGGAAATAGTGAGATTGCATGGAATACCTAAAACTATTGTTAGTGATAGGGATGTCAAGTTTTTGAGTTTCTTTTGGAAGACACTTTGGGGAAAAATGGGTACTAGATTACTATTCTCGACCTCTAGTCATCCCCAAACAGATGGGCAAACAGAAGTCACCAATAGGACCCTAACGACCCTCCTTAGAACCACGTTGAAAGATAACTTAAAAGAATGGGAAGACATGTTACCACATATTTAGTTTGCTTATAATCGCACCATACATTCTTCCACTTCGTTATCACCTTTCAAATGTGTTTATGGATTTAACCCTTTAACTCATTTGGACTTATTACCGATTCCTCGAAAGGATCGAGTAGCTTTTAATACTTTGGAACAGGTGGACTACATTAAGGAACTTCATGTTAAGACCAAAGCTGCACTTGATAAGAAGGGCGTTGAAACTGCAGCTCGGAACAACAAAGGACGTCGGAAGATGGTTTTCCAACCCGGCGACTTAGTTTGGCTACATCTAAGGAAAGAGCGGTTTCCGACAAAACGCCATTCCAAGCTAGCGCCACGGGGTGATGGACCATTCAAAGTCTTGCACCGGATTAATGACAATGCTTATGTGTTGGACTTACCGGAAGAGTATGGAGTTAGTACCACTTTTAATGTAGGTGATTTGAGCCCCTATGAAGGAGATTCGGAACAAGATGAAAATTCGGGGTCGAATTCTTTCCAAGAAGGAGTGGATGATGTAGGACCATCACATGGAAGCTATCAAGGTCCCATTACTAGAGCAAGAGCTAAGGAGATCCAAGAAGCTACGTCAAGGGAAGTGCTATTGCTTGGCACAATGCGTGAACCATTTAATTGCCATACCTCATGTGTTAATCTTTTGATGAATGCAGGAGCAAGCAAGCAAAGGGAGGAGATGTTGCTCACGTACAAAGCAGTCCAAGAGGAGGCTGTTGATCACGTCCAAAGAAGCCAAGAGGGGAGGCTGTTGTTCACGTCTAATGCAGACCAAGAGGAGAAGTTGTTGATTACGTCCAAAGCAGTCCAAGAGAAGGAGTTGTTGATCACGTCCAAAGCAGCCCAAGAGGGGAGGCAAGCAAACACGTCCAAGGCAGTCCAAGAGGGTAGGTTGTTGCTCATGTCCAATGCAGCCCAAGAGGATACCAAGCTGATCACGTTCCAGGAGGCCCAAGAGAGTAACAAGTCAGCTCATTCGGATCATCATTTGGGCTCTTAAAACACAGCCAAATCACTCATGGATCTGTTGAACAATTCAGCCCATTCGGATAGCCCAATCTGCTCTTAAAAAACGTCCAGCACACTCAGCACACTCCTAGGATTAGTTTGAATAAGTCAGCCTATTTTTAAGCTGAATTAGTTGTTTGTTAGGTTGTTAGCTACATTAGAGGAAGCTCTCTTATTACCATCTTCCCACTAATGTTTTAATTTTCTTTTCTTTATTTTGTCTAGATAAAAGAGTCTATATAGATAGCCTCTTTAGCTGCAGATTAGTTACGTTATTCCCAATTGCTTAGAATTACATTTGTAATCATTTCTCAAAATCAATCAAAGAACAAGAGAGTTTTTGGTTGGCATTGCTGTTGTTGCTTGGCTGAGCTTGTTTGTGTCAACCGCCTTCGGATTGGTGCTTCGAGCCTTCACGAGTCCCTCTTTGTGCTAGTCCAGCCGGAGCTAGTGTAAAGTTGTATTGGAGACGGGTCTAGAGCATTCACGATTGGGGTTTTGGCTCTTCAGCCTTGGTTCCTTCGTTGACTCTCTTTGGTTCTTCTCTCACCCTCCTGCGCCATTCACCATCTTCGTTTCATTCCGCATTCTGAATTCGTTTCATTCAGCCGGATTCGAGATCATTGTGCCTAGATCGCCTCAATCACGGATCATCCCATATCAAGGGTGTTAGGATTTGTTTACATTAAGGTGCTCTATGAATCTGATCTTGACTTTGGAGAAACATATAAGCTTTGTGTGCAAAAAGGTTCCTTAGATAAATTCTATTTGTTTGTGGGATTTCTGTTTCGAGTGGATAAGGTGTGCATACCTAAGTGTTCCCTTCGTTTGTTGTTAGTGGAAGAAGCCCATAAAGGAGGTTTAATGGGTCATTTTGGGAGGGATAAGACTTATGCTATGCTGCAAACACATTTTTATTGACCACATATGCTTAGGGATGTTGAAAATGTGCTTAAATGGTGTTTAGAGTGACTTAGAGCTAAATCGAAAGTGAAGCCTCATTGATTGTATACACCTTTGCCAATCCCCACATCCCCTTGGGAAGACATTAGCATGGATTTCATAGTGGGATTGCCTAGGACTAGAAGAGGTAGGGATTCGATATTTGTGGTTGTAGATCGAGTCTCTAAGATGGCTCACTTTATTTCTTGTCACAAAACTGATGATGCAGCCAATTTAGCTAATTTGTTCTTTTGGAAAGTAGTTAGGTTACATGGTATTCCAAGGACAATAGTGAGTGATAGGAATGTTAAGTTCTTGAGTTACTTTTGGAAAACTCTTTGGTGAAAGCTAGGAACTAAGTTGTTATTTTCTACATCAAGCCACCCCCAAACTGATGGGCAAACGGAATTAACTCATAGGACCCTAACAACACTTCTAAGGGCTGTCATCAAGAAGAATTTGAGAGAATGGGAAGATGTCTTGCCACATGTTGAATTTGCCTATAATAGAGTCGTCCACTCATCTACTTCCATCTCTCCCTTTGAGTGTGTTTATGGTTTTAATCCACTAACCCCTTTTGATCTTACACCGTTACCTAAGAAGGAGAGAGTGGATTTCCGTGCTAAAACGCAGGTTGAACACATCTACATAGTAGGACAAAGGTCAAACTCGAGGAGAAAGGCAAATACAACGCAGAAAAGGCGAATCAAGGATGCAAGAAGATTATATTTGAACCTGACGACCTTGTATGGCTACATTTGAGGAAGGAGAGGTTTCAACAGCTTCGGAAATCCTACCTCTCGCCAAGAGGAAATGGGCCATTCAAGGTGTTACACAAGGCAGGTGACAACGCCTATGTGCTTGACTTGCCGGATGATTATGCTTGTGATCTCACATTCAATGTGAGGGATCTAAGTCCTTTTCCGTTCCTGGATGGTGATCAAGGCAATTCGAGGTCGAATTCTTCCAAAGAAGGGGAGAATGATGAAGGATCATCTGAGCTAACTCCATCTTCACCACCTCAAGGGACTCTAACAAGAGCACAAGCTAAAAGTCAAGCTGAGATGGATGCTCTTGTCCTAAACATGGTCCATGAAGCTCAACCAAGTCCACCTTCATCAAGTCTAAGGACCATCTTGTGGATCAGCCACGAACACATCCCAGCCAAGATGATTAATGGAGCTTAAATTGTATTTCTAGTTGCTGGGAAGGCCTTGGGACGCATTTCAAAGGACAGACGGAGGCCTTGAAATTAGATACAAGGGGCTTCACGTGTGTGCATGTGCATGGCTGGAACATTCATTTAAGTATGTGGACGTGAGAGGCTGAATAGGAGAGTTTAATTAGGCCCAATTGTGTTCCATGTTTGTTGGGCTTTATTTAACTATCTCTCATTGTAATTATTGTAATTAGTTTCTTTTTTCTGTGTTAGAAGAAAAGGCCTAGGATGTATATAAAGCCTTTTTTCTCTTCTTTTGTGGTTAGACACGTTTTATAAAATTTTGCTGAGAGCATTTCAGAATTGAATCCAAGAGAATTCAATCATTCTTGTGTCGTGAGTTTGTGTGTGTGATCTAGCTTTCTCGTTCTTGTGTATGTCAATCTCCTTCGGGATTGGTGTTGCAAGTCTAACAAGGCACCCTCTTTGTGCTCTCGATTCTCAGATCGATTGTGTGGAGTTGTAATAAGCGGGGTCGAATTGTCACTGGTTTGGTTCTTGGATCTCGAATCCAAGGGTTCTATCATTGTTCCTTTCGGTTCTTCTTGTCCCTTTCTGTTTTCTGATTTTCATTGTTGTCCATGTTTGTTAATTTTGTGTATTCTTCATTCTTCAAAACAGGTTGTTCATCTAGATCCGTTCTTCGCGGCTAATCCCCGCATCATAAAACCTAAGTCGGAACCTTTTTCCCAAACCGTTTTCAGGCTTCAAGGAGGGTTTTCCGGTTTCGCGTTGGTTGTTTTCAGGTTTCGGTAGCGGTTTTAGGTTTTCGGTTTCCTCTTTCAGGTTTATGGTTTCCGTTCGGGTTGTTCGGTGATCAAGTTTTAAGGTTTCCGGTTTCAAGTTTTAGAGTTCGGATTTAAGGTTTCATGTTTTAGGGGTTCAGTGTTTTTGGTTTCGTGGTTTAGTTTTCCTATATCAGGTTTCAAGTTTAAAATTTCCAGGTTTAGATTTCAAATTTTAAGGTTTCAACTTTCAGATGTCAGTGGTTTTAGGTTTCTGATTTCCGGTTGCTACTTCGGGTTATTGGGCGGTTCGGTGTTCAAAGACAAAGTGCGCATTATTATAATTAATCTTTGAAACAAATTTCAATAGCGTTCGATTTCACAATAAAAGTCGGAGCATCGGTGTTCGAAATCATATTTGAATACAATCAGTTCAAACATCTTTTTTACGAAATAGAATCGGTGTAAAATACGACACAGAATTCAAAAATCAAGGAAGATTAGACAACAAAACCTCTCAAACCTAGCAAGGCGCATAAGCAAAGCTCTTCGCCAAAGGCGAATAGAAGTTTCAAAACAGCTTAAGCTCTTCAGCAAAACGAAAGCTCATAGGCGGTTGTGAAACTTCCAAAATGAAAATACCAAATTGATTTTCTACAAAAGTTGGACAAGAGTATCAGAGAACAAGGAAGAATTAGACAACAAAACCTCTAAAGCTTGACGAGGCTTTCGGCTCTTCGGCAAAGGCGAAAGTTGAAACCTCTCAAAGCCAATCAATTCATCATCATCAATCTCATATCCAAAAAATTCTAATCTGTTTTATGTAAGATTAAAGCGAATAACAAAGCTAAAACATTTCCAAAACAAAAGTAATGGACTAAATTTCTACAAATCATTGGACAATGATGAATTAGACAACAAAATCACACAAGCATGACAACCAAAATCGGAACTTGTCACCCGAAATGGTTTAAGGTTTGAAGGTGGGTTTCCGGTTTCATGTTACATGTTTCAATGATTTTATGTTTTTGGTTTCCGGTTTTAGGTTTATGATTTCCGGTTTGGGTTTTTGGGCGGTTCGGTCATGAAGTTTTTGGAGTTATGGTTTCCAATTTCCCGTTTCAGGTTTTGGGGTTCGGGTTTCAGGGTTTCAAGTTTTAGGGTTTCATGGTTTCAGGGTTCACGTATTTGGTTTCCGGTTTCCTGTTTCAGGTTTTAGGTTTCAGCGATTTTAGGTTTCTTGTTTCTGTTTTATGATTTCCGGTTCTGGTTATTGGGTGGTTCGGTGATCAAACACAAAATGAACATTCTCAATTTATCTTTGAAAATCCAAATGTCAACAGTGTTCGATTTTGCAATAAAAGTCGGACCAACATTGTTCGAAATGATATTCAAATACAAAAAATGGTCAAATGACTTGTTATAAACAATAAATCACTGTAAAATTATGACAAAGGCTTCCAAAAATCCAAGGAAGATTAGATAACAAAACCACTCAAGCCTGGCAAGACGAAGAGGCGAAGCTCTTCGGCAAAGGCGAAAGGAAGAATCAAAACAGCTTAAGCTCTTTGGCAAAGACGAAAGCTCTTAGGCTGTTTTGAACCTTCCAAAGTGAAAATAATGGACTGATTTTCTACAAATGTTGGACAAGGTATTGATGAGGGACCATCACCAACAACCCCTACGAGTCCTACAATACAAGGGCCAATCACTAGATCAAGGGCTAAGAGCAATTCAAGAGGAGGTGTCCAACTTGTTGGTGTCCTTAGCTCCTAAGGAGACCATTGATGATCCATTTCTAACTGAGGCTTCCTTAGTCACGTTAATGACGATTCCCGATGACTTGGACGTGGAAAGGAGACCATGCACACGTGATTTGGAGCCATGCAAGAGCAAAGAAGAGACACTTGTTCCGGAATTGCAAGAAATGGAAGATTGAGGCTTTTGGAGCTTCTTTTGTATTTTATATCATCTTTTGGTATTAAATGAAAGACTTTTTATAACCTTTAGGTTCAAAACATTTTAAGGGTTATTTTTATTTGTTTTATTGTCTTTTCGACAAATGTTATTCTTTTTTTTTTAGATAGGAGGCTTTCTAGGAATATAAAAAGCCTCCCTTAGCTTCTTTCCTGATTAGATAGATTTTAGCAAAACTTGATTAACCGTCTCTTTGAGAGCTTTTGTTCATATTCAGAAAATTCAATCAATAAAGTGAGCCAATTGATTGAATCGTTGTGAATCCCTGCTAGATTGTTCTTGTGTGTGTTAATCTCTTTAGAGATTGGTGCTACTAGTCAATACTAGTCCCTCCTTGTGCTTGTCTCCATTGAAGGCTTGTGTAAGGTTATAAAAGAAAGGGTTGAAGGCATCATCTTGCTTGGGTTTTGATCAATCTAATCAAGGTTCTTGTAAGGGAGTCTTTTGGTTCTTTTGGATCTACTTCTACCATACATCCTACGTCCCCTTTCATCCTCTTTTCTTCCATCTTTCCATCGTCATTTTCTTGTTCTAACAATCTGAATTTTGTGCCATTGGTCAAGGAAAAACATCATTGTTGGTTTCAAGGATTCCCAATCTAGATCTAGTCATTCGCGGCCCCAACCCGCATCAAAGTGGTATCAGAGCTAGTTGATTCCGAGTCCGGAATCAGCCATCACCATTGACGGTTTGAGTATCTTTATTGAGTCTTTTCTTTGTTTGAGTCATTTGCTTCATCTTAAGAGTCTATTTGAGTCTAAATTGCTTTGTTTCTTGTGTTTATTGGAGAAGAGAGAAAGCCAAGCCAAAACCGCCATTTTCCAGCCATTCTACATCACCTTCATCAGCCATTGTTCATCCAAAACGTCCAGCTGCATCCTCTTGGCAAATAACCGTTCAAAAAAAAAAGAAGGGGGACCACTCTCCAAAACAAATCAGTCGTAGCAAGTATGAGAGAGAGGCCACAAAAGCTCCTTATTTGTAGCAACAACAAGAGACTACTTCTAGTTAGTTATCTCTTATCTCTTATTTCTTTTCAATTTTTAATTTCATTCATCTCTCCTATTTTCTTCCACAAAACGTCAGCAAAGGAACACAAAAGAAAAACAAAGAAAAATAAATATTTTCTCATATATTTTCATCATCCTAAGTTGTGTAGAAGCTAGAAAAACAAGTGCTTTTGCAATCTGATTGTGAAAGGATCATTGAGACTACAAACAAGAGTTATCTACCTCATTTCTTATCCATCACCACTACCCAAAAGCCAACGTTAAACACCACAGCCGGTCATATCTCTCTCCATTGCATAAGGACAAGGTAAGTGAAGCTCTCTTCTTAGTCTCTTGTGTGTCTATCTTCCTTGTTTTACTCTAATTCTATCATATCTTGAGTTTACCATCTTTTCGAGCCCATATCAGCCTTTTGCATCTATCTTTGAGTCTTGTGTCTTTTTTTGAGTATTTTGTGTGATTTAGCTAGTTAACATTGCTTGCAAGCCATACTAGTTGAGTCTTATTTCAGTTTCTTAGTGTCTATCTTGACGTTTTCTGTTGTGAACCTTCAAGCAGCCGTGTATCACCCTTTTTCAAGTCAAGGAGTGTGCTAGTTGAGCTAAGGCATTGATCTTAGAAGGAGTTTTAATCCATCCAATTCAATTGCATCATTTAGCTTGTGATCAACACAACTTGAGTGTGAGAGTGAGAGTAAACACTTGTGAGAATTTTCTGTTTTATCTAAATCAACTAGTTTGCTTGTTTTGTGTGTTTTTTTGATCATGTCTAGGTCTAATAGTCCAAGCAAGTCCCAAAGCAGTGAGCCAATGCACCCGGAGACATTTGCTATGTTGAAGCAAATAATGGATTCGGTGGCAAGATTGACCGACCGGATTGGCACGTTGGAGTCTCGGCCAACACCCACAGCCAAGGTCCACTTTCGAGCTATGAGGCACGTCTAGAGATGCCCCTAGAGAAACAACCCATGAATCACCTCAAAGAACCCCTCAAGGGCAAGGTATGAGACATGCTAACCCTCTTCCTAGAACACCTAATGTGCAAGGTTTTGTGGATGATTTTCAGGAGCCACAAGAGGATGTTGAGGAAGAAGGCATGTGGAGAGAGTTCCCTAGGCGTCACCCACAGCCAAGGAGAGGACGAGAATATGAGCCATTTAGGCCTTATCAAGAGCTAGATGGAATAGGGAAAGTGAAGGTCAAGATTCCCATGCTTACATGGATTGGGAGACTAAATTGGAGCAAATTTGGTCATGCCATCACTTTGGAGAGCAAAGGAAGGTCCAGCTTGCATCATTGGAGTTCCAAGGCTATGCACTAGAATGGTGGGATCATCTTGTCAAGGAAAGGAGAAGAACCTTGGATCCAGCCATCACTACATGGGAACAAATGAAGGCCTTGATGAGAGCTCGTTTTGTACCTCAACATTATGCTAGAGAGCTGAGGCAAAGGTTGGAGAACCTTAGACAAGGAGCCATGAGTGCCGAAGAGGTCTACACCTCTATACAAATGGCAATGGTGAAAGCTAATGTGGTTGAAGATGAGGAGTCTATAATGGCTAGGTATCTACGCATTTTAAACTCATTTTTGGCTAATGAAATTGATTTGTATCCTTATAGTACCATGGTGGAGCTGCTGCATTTGGCAATCAAAGTAGAGAAGAAGACAAAGGCTAGGAACCAAGGTGCCAAGACAAGCTTTGGAGCTACAAGCTCATGGAAAGCACAAAACAGCCGGCCCCAAGGATCCTACAGCCGTAAGCCTACATCCACCAAGGAGGACCGAAAAGCATCAACCATGGACCAAGGAGCACAAAGAAGGAGCTCAACACCTCATTCATCTTCTAGACCCTTGAATGAGCCTTCAAGTGGTCCTCAAGGGAGTACCTCTAACTCTACTCTTCGTTCTAGAGATATTGTGTGTTTTAAATGTCAAGGTAGAGGTCATTACATGAGGGATTTTCCTAATAAGAAAATTCTGAATTTAAATCAATTTTGAAAATATGAGAGTGAGGATGAGCATGAATATGATGATAACACCCACCTTAATGGATTGTATGAAATTGGTAGTGATAGTGATGAGGGCATTGAATATGAGCATGAAGAATCATTTATAGCTAGAAGAACTTTGCATGCTAAGCTAGCTCCGTGTGAGGATAATCAAAGAGCGAACCTTTTTCATACTAGATGTCTAATTAAAGGGAAGGTGTGTAATATGATCATAGATGGAGGTAGTTATTGCAATATAGCTAGCACTGATTTGATTAATAAGTTGCAAATTACCACATTTTATCACCCTAGGCCTTACAAATTGCATTGGATGAATGATTGTGGAGAATTAAAAGTAAATAGGCAAGCTAGAGTTACTATCACTTTAGGTAGCTATGAGGACACCATTACTTGTGATGTAGTTCCCATGCAAGCTTGTCATATTCTTTTGGGACGTCCATGGCAATTTGATAGGAGTGTTAAGCATGATGGTTTTACTAATAGGCGTACCTTTGAATTTAATGGTCAAACACTAACTCTTAAGCATATGACACCATTGCAGATTGCTGAATTTTATGAGAAGAAGGAGTTGAGTGTGGAGCAAAATGAGGTGAAAAAGAGAGGGGATAGCTCACGGTCTAAAACGGAACTCACGGCCAAGATTAGTTCCACCCTATTAGCCACACCTTCTAGTGTCCTTCTAGCATCCAAGGAGGAGTACATCCTAGATTACACCCCTTTAGATGCCATTCTTGTGAGCTTGTGCAAGAGCTTAGTGACTTTGAGTGATGAAGCCAAGGCCACCCTACCTAAGCCCATCCTAGCAATCCTAGATGAGTTTAGTGATGTGTTTCCTGACGAGATTCTGGCTGGCCTTCCACCTTTTAGAGGTATTGAGCACCAAATAGATCTTATTCCCGGTGCTATACTCCCAAACTGTCCAGCCTATAGGATGAACCCTAAGGAGAGCCAAGAGATCCAAAACCAAGTCCAAGAACTCCTAGATAAGGGTTATGTAAGGGAGAGTTTGGGTTCTAGTGCCGTTCCCGTCCTCTTAGTACCTAAGAAGGACAATACATGGAGGATGTATGATGTAGGACCATCACATGGAAGCTATCAAGGTCCCATTACTAGAGCAGGAGCTAAGGAGATCCAAGAAGCTACGTCAAGGGAAGTGCTATTGCTTGGCACAATGCGTGAACCATTTAATTGCCATACCTCATGTGTTAATCTTTTGATGAATGCAGGAGCAAGCAAGCAAAGGGAGGAGATGTTGCTCACGTACAAAGCAGTCCAAGAGGAGGCTGTTGATCACGTCCAAAGAAGCTAAGAGGGGATGCTGTTGTTCACGTCTAATGCAGCCCAAGAGGAGAAGCTGTTGATTACGTCCAAAGCAGTCCAAGAGAATGAGCTGTTGATCACGTCCAAAGCAGCCCAAGAAGGGAGGCAAGCAAACACGTCCAAGGCGGTCCAAAAGGGTAGGCTGTTGCTCATGTCCAATGCAGCCCAAGAGGATAGCAAGCTGATCACGTTCCAGGAGGCCCAAGAGAGTAACAAGTCAGCTCATTCGGATCATCATTTGGGCTCTTAAAACACAGCCAAATCACTCATGGATCTGTTGAACAATTCAGCCCATTCGGATAGCCCAATCTGCTCTTAAAAAACGTCCAGCACACTCAGCACACTCCTAGGATTAGTTTGAATAAGTCAGCCTATTTTTAAGCTGAATTAGTTGTTTGTTAGGTTGTTAGCTACATTAGAGGAAGCTCTCTTATTACCACCTTCCCACTAATGTTGTAATTCTCTTTTCTTTATTTTGTCTAGATAAAAGAGTCTATATAGATAGCCTCTTTAGCTGCAGATTAGTTACGTTATTTTCATTGCTTAGAATCGCATTTGTAATCATTCACAAAATCAATCAAAGAACAAGAGAGTTTTTGGTTGGCATTGCTGTTGTTGCTTGGCTGAGCTTGTTTGTGTCAACCGCCTTCGGATTGGTGCTTCGAGCCTTCACGAGTCCCTCTTTGTGCTAGTCCAGCCGGAGCTAGTGTAAAGTTGTATTGGAGATGGGTCTAGGGCATTCACGATTGGGGTTTTGGCTCTTCAGCCTTGGTTCCTTCGAGATCATTGTACCTAGTCGACTCAATCACGGACAATTCCGTATCATTGTGTGTTGATTGCCATCAACAACATCACCACTAAGTACCAACATCCTATCCCACGTTTAGATGACATGTTAGATGAGTTGAATGGAGCCACATTGTTCTCTAAGATAGATCTTAGGAGTGGTATCACCAAATCAGAATGAGGGAGGGAGATGAGTGGAAAACGGCATTCAAGACCAAGTTTGGTCTTTATGAGTGGCTAGTGATGCCATTTGGTTTAACCAATGCTCCTAGTACATTTATGAGATTGATGAATCATGTGTTGAGACACTACATTGGTAGGTTTGTTGTGGTTTACTTTGATGACATCCTCATCTGTAGTAAGTCACTTGAAGAGCATGAGGAACATTTGAGGGAAGTACTTGCAACTCTTAGAATTGAATATTTGTATGCTAATTTGAAGAAATGTGAGTTTAGTACTAATCAAGTTGTTTTTCTTGGTTTTGTAGTGTGCACAAGAGGTCTAGAGGTGGATGGAGAGAAGATCAAGGCAATCCAGGAATGGCCTACTCCCGCAACCGTCGGTCAAGTGAGGAGTTTCCACGGCCTAGCAATCTTCTATAGACGTTTTGTGCGAGATTTCAGCACCATAGCAGCCCCACTCACGTCCTTGACAAAGAAGAAGGTGCCATTTGTGTGGGGAGATGCTCAAGAGAAGGCGTTTAAGGAGTTCAAGTGGCGGCTGTCCCATGCACCTCTCCTAGCTCTTCCGGACTTCACCAAACCTTTTGAGGTCGAGTGTGATGTTTCGGGTATTGGCATTGGAGGAGTACTCATGCAAGAGGGTAAGCCACTAGCCTTCTTTAGTGAGAAATTAAAGGAAGCATGTTTAAACTACTCGACCTATGATAAAGAACTTTATGCATTGTTTAGAGTATTAAAAACATGGCAAAATTATTTATGGCCTAGTGATTTTGTCCTACTCGACCTAGGATAAAGAACTTTATGCATTGTTTAGAGTATTAAGAACTTTATGCATGGTAGATGGATGGAGTTTATAAAAACTTTTCCTTATATCATAAAGTATAAAAAGGGCAAGGATAATGTTGTAGCGGATGCTCTCTCTAGGAGACATTCTTTAATCACAACTATGGATTCTAAGGTCTTAGGTTTCTATTATATTAAGGATTTATATGTTGATGATTTTGATTTTGGAGACATATTTAAGCAATGTGCATCTAGAGGAGCCTTTGATAAGTTTTACTTGTTTGAGGGTTTTCTATTTAGACTTGATAAAGTGTGCATTCCTAAGTGTTCCCTTAGGCTATTACTTTTTTAGGAAGCCCATATGGGAGGCTTAATGGGGAATTTAGGGAGAGATAAGACTTATCATATGCTGCATTCACATTTTTATTGGCCTCATATGCTTAGAGATGTAGAGAACTTGCTTAAGAGATGTCTTGTGTGTTTAAAGGCTAAGGCTAGATTGAAACCTCGTGGATTGTATACCCTCTTACCCAGGCCTAAGTCACCTTGGGAGAATATTAGTATGGACTTCATTGTTGGGTTACCTAGGACTAAGAAGGGGAGAGATTCGATTTTTGTGGTAGTAGATCGATTTTCTAAAATGGCCCATTTTATGGCATGCCATAAGACTAAAGATGCTTATAATGTAGCTAACTTGTTTTTTAGGCAAATTGTTAGATTAAATGGAGTACCTAGGACTATAGTGAGTGATAGGGATGTTAAGTTTCTTAGTTTCTTTTGGAAAACTCTTTGGGGTAAAAATTAGGGACGAAGTTGCTGTTTTTGACTTCTTGTCATCCTCAAACGGATGGTCAAACCGAAGTAACTAATAGGACGTTAACAACCATTTTGAAGGCTGTTTTAAAAGATAATTTGAAAGCTTGGGAAGATGTCTTGCCTCATGTTGAATTTGCATATAATTGTACATTACATTCTTCTACTAATCTAACTCCTTTTGAGTGTGTTTATGGGTTGAATCCTTTGACCCCTTTTGATCTTATACCGTTGCCCAAAGCGGAGCGAGTAGATTTTAATGTAGAAAAACAGGTGGAGATCATCAAGGAACTGCATGAAAGGACACGCAAAAGGCTAGAGGAGAAGGGGAGGCAAGTGGCGGCCAAGGCTAATAGGACCCACAAGCAAGTGTTGTTCGAACTAGGAGACCTCGTGTGGCTGCATTTAAGGAAGGATAGGTTCCCGGAAAGGCGCAAGTCCAAGCTATCACCTAGGGGAGACGGACCATTCAAAGTGCTACGTAAGGTTGGCAACAATGCTTATGTACTACAGCTTCCGGAAGACTATGGAGTGAGCCCTACTTTCAACGTAGGAGATCTAAGTCCCTTTGAGTCAAGTGATGCGGATAGTGATGATTCGAGGATGAATCCTTCCCAAGAAGGGGAGTATGATGAGGGACCATCACCAACAGCCCCTACTAGTCCTACAATGCAAGGGTCAATCACTAGATCAAGGGTAAGAGCAATTCAAGAGGAGGTGTCCAACTTGTTGGTGTCCTTAGCTCCTAAGGAGACCATTTATGATCCATTGCTGACTGAGGCTTCCTTAGTCACGTTAATGACTATTCCCGATGACTTGGACGTGGAAGGGAGACCATGCACACGTGATTTGGAGCCATGCAAGAGCAAAGAAGAGACACTTGTTCCGGAATTGCAAGAAATGGAAGATTGAGGCTTTTGGAGCTTCTTTTGTATTTTATATCATCTTTTGGTATAAAATGAAAGACTTTTTATAACCTTTAGGTTCAAAATATTTTAAGGGTTATTTTTATTTGTTTTAGTTGTTTTATTTGTTATATTGTCTTTTTGACAAATGTTTTTCCTTTTTTAGATAGGAGGCTTTCTAGGCATATAAAAAGCCTCCCTTATCTTCTTTCCTGATTAGATAGATTTTTAGCCAATTGATAAACCGTCTCTTTGACAGCTTTTGTTTCCATTCAGAAAATTCAATCAATAAAGTGAGCCAATTGATTGAACCGTTGTGAATCCCTGCTAGATTGTTCTTGTGTGTGTTAATCTCTTTAGAGATTGGTGCTACTAGTCAATACTAGTCCCTCATTGTGCTTGTCTCCATCGAAGCCTTGTGTAAGGTTATAGAAGAAAGGGTTGAAGGCATCATCTTGCTTGGGTTTTGATCAATCTAATCAAGGTTCTTGTAAGGGAGTCTTTTGGTTCTTTTGGATCTACTTCTACCATACATCCTACGTCCCCTTTCATCCTCTTTTCTTCCATCTTTCCATCGTCATTTTCATGTTCTAACAATCTGAATTTTGTGCCATTGGTCAAGGAAAAACGTCATTGTTGGTTTCAAGGATTCCCAATCTAGATCTAGTCATTCGCGGCCCCAACCCGCATCATGGTCCCTCATCATACTCCCCTTCTTGGGAAGGATTCGTCCTCGAATCATCACCATGCGCATCACTTGACTCAAATGGACTTAGATCTCCTACGCTGAAAGTAGTGCTTACTCCATAGTCCTCCAGAAGCTCTAGTACATAAGCATCGTTGCCAACCTTACGTAGTACTTTGAATGGTCCGTCTCCCCTAGGTGATAGCTTGGACTTGCGCCTTTCCGGGAACCTATCCTTCCTTAAATGCAACCACACGAGGTCTCCCGGTTCGAACAGCACTAGCTTGCGGTTCCTATTAGCCTTGGCGGCCACTTGCCTTTAGCCTTTTGCGTGTCCTTTCATGCAGTTCCTTGATGATCTCCACCTATTTTTCTGCATTAAAATCTACTCGCTCCGCTATGGGCAATGGTATAAGATCAAAAGGGGTAAAAGGATTCAACCCATAGACACACTCAAAAGGAGTTAGATTAGTAAAAGAATGTAATGTACGATTATATGAAAATTCTACATGAGGCAAGACATCTTCCCAAGCTTTCAAATTATCTTTTAAAACAGCCCTCAGAATGGTTGTTAATGGTCAAACACTAACTCTTAGCCTAGTGTTATTACATTTTCTTTATGTGCATTCCTAAGTGTTCCCTTAGGCTATTACTTGTTGAGGAAGCCCATATGGGAGGTTTAATGGGGTATTTTTAGAGAGATAAGACTTATCATATGCTACATTCACATTTTTATTGGCCTCGTATGTTTAGAGATGTAGAGAACTTGCTTATTGATGTCTTGTGTGTTTTAAGGCTAAGGCTAGATTGAAACCTCATGAATTGTATACCCCCTTACCGACGCCTAAGTCACCTTGGGAGGATATTAGTATGGACTTCATTGTTGGGTTACCTAGGACTAAGAAAGGGAGAGATTCGATTTTTGTGGTGGTAGATCGATTTTCTAAAATGGCCCATTTTATTGCTTGCCATAAGACTGATGATTCTTATAATGTAGCTAACTTGTTCTTTAGGGAAATTGTTAGATTACATGGAGTACTTAGGAGTATAGTGAGTGATAGGGATGTTAAGTTTCTTAGTTTCTTTTGGAAGACTCTTTGGGGTAAACTAGGGACGAAGTTGCAGTTTTAAAAGATAATTTGAAAGTTTGGGAAGATGTCTTGCCTCATGTAGAATTTGCATATAAGCGTACATTACATTCTTATACTAATCTAACTCCTTTTGTGTGTCTCTATGGGTTGAATCCTTTGAACCCTTTTGATCTTATACCGTTGCCCATAGCGGTGCGAGTAGATTTTAATGCAGAAAAACAGGTGGAGATCATCAAGGAATTGCATGAGAGGACACGCAAAAGGCTAGAGAAGAGGGGAGGCAAGTGGCGGCCAATGCTAATAGGAACCGCAAGCAAGTGCTGTTCGAACCGGGAGACCTCGTGTGGCTGCATTTGAGGAAGGATAGGTTCCCGGAAAGGCGCAAGTCCAACCTATCACCTAGGGGACACAGACCATTCAAAATAGTACTTAAGGTTGGCAACAATGCTTATGTACTAGAGCTTCCAGAGGACTATGGAGTGAGCCCTACTTTCAACGTAGGTAATCTAAGGCCCTTTGAGTCAAGTGATGGGAATGGTGATGATTCGAGGACGAATCCTTCCCAAGAAGGGGAGTATGATGAGGGACCATCACCGACAACCCCTACTAGTCCAACAATGCAAGGGTCAATCACTAGATCAAGGGCAAAAGCAATTCAAGAGGAGGTGTCCAACTTGTTGGTGTCCTTAGCTCCTAACAGACCATTGATGATCCATTGCTGACTACGGCTTCCTTAGTCACGTTAATAACGATTCTCGACGACTTGGACGTGGAAGGGAGACCATGCACACGTGATTTGGAGCCGTGCAAGAGCAAAGAAGAGACACGTGTTCTGGAATTGCAAGAAATGGAAGATTGAGGCTTTTGGAGCTTCTTTTGTATTTTATATCATCTTTTGGTATAAAATGCAAGAATTTTTATAACCTTAAGGTTCAAAAGATTTTAAGGGTTATTTTTATTTGTTTTATTGTCTTTTTGACAAATGTTATTCCTTTTTTTAGATAGGAGGCTTTCTAGGCGTATAAAAAGCCTCCCTTAGCTTATTTCCTGATTAGATAGATTTCAGCCAATTGATAAACCGTCTCTTTGAGAGCTTTTGTTCCTATTCAGAAAATTCAATCAATAAAGTGAGCCATTGATTGAATTGTTGTGAATCCCTGCTAGATTGTTCTTGTGTGCGTTAATCTCTTTAGAGATTGGTGTACTAGTCAATACTAGTCCCTCCTTGTACTTGTCTCCATTGAAGGCTTGTGTAAGGTTATAGAAGAAAGGGTTGAAGGCATCATCTTGCTTGGGTTTTGATCAATCTGATCAAGTTTCTTGTATGGGAGTCTTTTGGTTCTTTTGGATCTACCTCTACCAAACATTCTACGTTCCTTTTCATTCTCTTTATTCCCTTTTGTCCAACGTCATTTCTGGTTCTAAACAATCTGATTATGCGTGTCATTTGTCAAGGAAAACGTCCATTGTTGGTCTTCAAGGATTCCCAATCTAGATCTAGTCATTTGCGGCCCCAACCCGCATCAGGTATCAGAGAGCAGAGAAGAATTAGACAACAAAACCTCTAAGGCCTGACAAGGCTTTCGGCTTATCGAAAAAGGCAAAAGTCAAAACCTCTCAAGCCTTTGAATTCTTTGTTATCGATCTCAAATTTTAAACAATTTGTTTGTGAAATCAAATATATAAATAAAGCTGGAAAACTTCCAAAACAAAAGTAATTGACTAATTTTCTACAAATCATTAGACAAGGAAGAATTAGGCAACAAAACCTCTCAAGCTTAGCAACCTATATCAGAACCTGTTTCCACTTCAAGTTTCAAGGTCGGTTTTCCGGTTTCAGGTTTCAGCGGTTTTAGGTTCCGGTTTCCTGTTTCTGGTTTCAGATTTATGGCTTCAATTCAGGTTATTGGGAGGTTCGGTGATAAAGTTTCAGAGTTTCCGGTTTCTAGTTTCAGGGTTTCCGGTTATCAGGGTTCAAGTTTTTGGTTTCAGGTTTCCGGTTTCAGGGTTCATGTATCACGTTTCAAAGTTCAATAGTTTTAGGTTTTTAGTTTCTGGTTTTCGGTCCAGGTAATCGGGTGGTTAAGTGTTCAAACACAAAGTATGCATTCATAATTCATCTTTGAAAAACCAAATTTCAACATCTTTCGGTTTCACAAAATGTTAGGGAAAATGCGAAAGGAAGAATCAAAACAGCTTAAGCTCTTCGGCAAAGACGAATGCTCTTATCCGGATGTAAAACTTCCAAATTGAAAATAATGAACTGATTTTCTACAAATGTTGGGCGATTCGGTGATCAAGCGAATAAATAATTTCATTGTGAAATCAAACCAAAAAAATTCTAAACAATTTCCGTTCGGGTTATCTAACGATTCGGTGATCAAGTTTCAGGGTTTTTAGTTTCTTGTTTCCGGTTTCAGGTTTCATGGTTTCAGGTTTCATCGGTTTTAGGTTTCCGGTTTATGGTTTTTGGTTATCAAGTTTCATGGTTTTCACTTTTTGGTTTCCTTTTTCAAGGTTGAAGTTTCAGGGTTTCAGGGATTTGGTGTATTAAGGTTCAGATTTCTGGGTTTCAGGTTTCACTTTTCAACGGTTTTAGGTTTTTGGTTTCCGGTTTCCCGTCTAGGTTATTTGGGAGGTTCGGTGATCATACACAAAGTGCGCATTACCAATTCATCTTTGAAAAACCAAATTTCAACAGCGTTTGATTTCACAATAAAAGTCGGACCAAGGGTGTTTGAAATTATACTTGAATGCAAATCAGTTGAAATAACTTGTGTTCGAAATAGAATCGGTGTAGAAATACGATAAAGGCATAGTCCAAGGAAGATTAGACAACAAAACCTCTTAAACCTGGCAAGGCGAATAGTTGAAGCTCTTCGGAAAAGGCGAAAGGAAGAAAGGAAATAGCTTAAGCTCTTCGGCAAAGACGAAAGCTCTTAGGCGGTTTGAAACTTCCAAAATAAAAAAAAAAGGACTGATTTTCTACAAATGTTAGGCAAGGGTATCAAAGAGCAAGGAAGAATTAGACTACAAAACAACTAAGGCTTGACAAGGCGTTTGGCTCTTCGGAAAAGGCGTAAGTTGAAGCCTCTCATGCCTTTCAATTCATCATCATCGATCTCATATCCAAAAAGCTCTAATCAATTTCTTTGTAAAATCAAATTGGTAAACAAAGTTGCAACACTTTCCAAAAGAAAGTAATTGATGATGAAGGATCATCCAAGCTAAGTCAAGGTCCCTTAACAAGGGCTCAAGTAAAACTACAAGCTGAGATGGATGCATTGCTTCTAACCATGAACCATGAACCACCTAACTCACCTTCCATGAGTCAACGAGCCTTGATGATGATCATGGTCCACCAAGGAACAAGCTGCACGCCTAAGGGTTCTACATAAGGTTGAAATGTTCCAAATTGGTTGAATAAGCTTATTTGGCTGTTTTAAGTGTTTTTAAAGTCTTTTTAGAATAAAAGCCCAAACTTATGTCTTGATGGGCCTTTAGTTAATTATTTCAGTCCATTAACATATTAAACACTGTATATATGTTATTAGGCGTGCTAGGTCAGGGGGATATCCAGAAGATACACGTTAAACACAGTTTTTGTGCTGCTGTTGCAGATTGGCGATTTCCAATCTGTTGGAGAGCTTTGTGATTGTGATTTTGGCTTAACTCTTCTTGTCTGAGTTAATCTCCTTAGGGATTAGTGTTGCAAGTTGTTTATAAGCATCCTCTTGGTGCTTTCAATCTCCATATTGATTGTGTCAAGTTGTAGAAGCAGGGTTGATTAGTCTTTTGGATTGGTTCTTGAATTCATTGTTCAAGGGTTCTTCCATAGTTCTATTCGGTTCTTCTTAACCATCTATCTTTATATTTTTGTGCTTATCATTCCTTCATATCTATGTTTCATTTCATTGTTTCCAGGTTGTTCGTCTAGATCGTTAAACGGGCTAATCCCCGTATCAATTGGTATCAGAGCTTTGGGGACGTTCAACCATCATCAAAAGAGTCATAAAATCACAAAAAGAGTTTGTTTTGATCATTGCAATTGATCATTGTCTTTTGTAGTCTTTTCTTTTCTTCAGTTTTTCTCTCTTCTGTTCTAAGTTGGTTGAATTCTAACTTGTTTGTTGTTCTTGATCAGCGAATTGAGCACCGAAGTCATCAACAAACACCAACACCACCACGCCAGCCCCACCACCACTTTCATGCCGTCAAAACCTACCCTAACCTACTGTTTTCGTAAACCCTAATCCTGCAACAGCCATATCTTTCCATATCTTTCCTTAATCCTACAACAACCATATATTTTCATATTTTTTTCCATAATCCTGCTTCAGCCATATCTTATCTCTAACCATATCTTATCTTTTAGTTGTTTCCCTATTTACCTTCTTGTTATTTAATTTTCGTTTTTATTTTTGCTGAGATAAAAAAGAAAAGAAAAAGGAAAGCTGTTGTCCAAAATATTAAAAAAAGAAAAAAGAAAAAAAGAGAAGGACGAACCAAAACTAAAAGAAAAGAAAAGAAGAATTGAGCTTTGTGTTAGCATTGTGTTTAGCTCTAAGTTATTGAACTAACAACATTGTTCTTGCAAGAGTTGATTAAGAGGAGGAAGATTTCAAGGGGACTCCAAGAAACCTACATTCTAAGCCTTTTTCATTCGGCCACCCTACCCTAAACCGACCTTAGTTGTTGATGTTGGTGTTTGAGGTTGCAAGTTGAGGCACTTACGAGTACGGTTCTTTTAGCTTATCTTGAGTCTATATTCCGGGTCATTTTGGTTGTACATCTCATTCATACAACTAGTCCATTCCTTGAGTCATTATTTTTTTTCTTTCTTTTGTTGAGTCAGCCTAGGACATACCTTGATTAATTCAATTGCTGTTTCGTGTTAGCTTATATTTGACTAGACACTACCCACGCAAGGTTGTTAATTCTTACAAGGTGAGTCATTATCAAAGTCTTATCACATCACTTGAGAGTGAGGGATAAACACTTGAGAGACACCCTAGAGAGGCTTTTGTTTTGATCTAATCTAACGTGTTTGCTTGTTCTGTTGTGTTTAACAAGATGTCTAGTGATCATCATACCGAGAAGCAACCGGAGTCTAGTCCGGCAGATATGATTAGCATGATGAAGGCTATGATGCAAGCAGAATTTAAAGCCATGGAAGATAGGCTTACGGGTTTACAAGGGCAAATAACCGAGCTTAAGACTAATAAGGCTAAAGAAGACCTCATTTCCCCTAACTAAGGCACTAGGCCATCACTTTGAGAAAGGAGCAGGTTCTAAACCCTTAACTATAAGTCATCGACGAGTACCTCTTGGCAGCCAACAAGAAGCTTTCAACGAAGCCAAGAAGACTCCCATTAATGCTTCACAAGGGCATCATTCTAAGTCTAAACCTCCTATTCATGATAACAGTCATTATGCTAATTTCTCTCTTAGCACCACACAAGATGGAGATAATGAGGAGTCCGAAGATGATGGCTATGATTATGCACAAGAAAGAAGGCAAGAGGAAGCCTGAAGGCAAGACGAGGAATGGATGAGAAACGAGGAAAGAAGGATGGAACAAAATAGAAGGCATGAAGATAGGAGACAAGAAGATGAGAGGGATAAAGATGGGAGGCGTGAGTATAGATGGAGGCAAGAGGAAGACTATGAAGGGAGGAGAGACAATAGACACCAAAGGAGAGGGCGAGATCATGAGCAAGATGATCTAGGCAAGGTGAAGATCAAGATCCCATCCTTTGAAGGCAAGTGTGATCCGGATGTGTACATGGCTTGGGAGACGAAGATTGAGCAGATATGGGCGTGCCACAACTTTACCGAGAATAAAAAGGTACATTACGCAGCCCTTGAGTTCACTGATTATGCTTTGATATGGTGGAATGAGCTTGTGAAGGAAAGGAGGCAAAACATGGATCCACAAGTTGCAACATGGGCACAAATGAGGGCAATCATGCGAGCTCGATTTGTTCCCCAACACTATAGGAGGGACTTGAGGCAAAAGTTGGAAAACTTAAGGCAAGGTTCAATGAGTTCCGAGGAGACCTACAATTCCATGCAAATGGATATGGTGAAGGCCAATGTTAGTGAGGATGAAGAGGCAACTATGCAGGTATCTCCGTATCCTTAATTCAAGTTTTGCTAACGAGGTGGATTTGTTTCCCTACTCTACTATGACAGAATTACTACATCTCGCCATCAAAGTCGAGAAGAAGATAAAAGGGAGGAGTCAAGGCATAAAGAGCTCATTAGGGACCTCAAATGTATGGAAACAACAAGGAGGGCACCGACACAGAGGATACAACCGCGAAGCCTCCAAAACAGCCCCCGAGCAAGCTCCCACACACCCAACCTACCCTAAGACGCCTACTGCAGCCCCTAAACCACCTCAAGGGAGTACTTACAAGCTCCCACACGCCTACTGAGCATGAGACCGAGGGCTTACTGATTTTATTGGCTACAAGTGCTCATAACGAGGCTTGGCTCCTAAGTAAGCAAGAGAGCAACGACGCCAAAGCACAGGACTCGGCCAACCCCGCACATGACGCCGCTGCTCCTCACCACGTTTTCAGCACCGTTCCATGCCTCTCATTGAGGAATGAGGCTTTTTAAGGCCTGCTTAGTGATTGTGTGTTTTAAGTAGCCCATTGGGCTTAATTTCCAGATTTTTATTGTGTCTTTTGTTTAAGAGCTGAAACTATTTAAAGGCTCTTTCATTGCATTTTACGAAGCTTAATTTTTTTGGGTGAAAAACACTTGTTTTCAGTTTTCATCTTCAATCAAAGGAGAGTTTTGATTGAAGAGTTATTGTGATCAAATTTGGCTTAGTTGTTTCGCGTGTGTCAATTGCTCTCGGGTTCTTGGGGTTCGTGAGATTCCATAAACATCCTCCTCGTGTTGTCGATGTTCTAAGTCGGCTGTGTTGGGTTGTAAGGGGCTGAGTTTGTTGCATCGTTCTTGGTGGTTCTTGATCCCGAGATCAAGGGTTTCCACGTCGTTTATGTCGGGTTCATCCACGTCGGACTGTTCCTTTAATTTCCATACCTTTGTCTTCAGTTTGGTGTCTTGTCTTGTTCATTTTGTTTGCAGGTCACGCAGCACAAGAACCCTAATCAGCGGCTTGCTCTCGTCGTTGCTTCGTTTCCTCCTACCGTCGTCTAGATCGAGTCAACGTCGGGTCATCCCCGTTTCAATTGGTATCAGAGCTCCGGTTGACGACGGATCGATCTTGTGTCTTTCATTCTTATTGCGTTAGTTTTGAAATTTTGTGAGCTTTCTTCTTGTGTTCTTGAACTGACTGTGCTTGACTTGTTGTGTTGAAGGTTGTGTTGGGTTTGTGAGTATCCTAGACCGACCATCACCGTCACCTCGATGTAACGTACCCTACTGCTGCCGGTCCCGCCTACACACGCAGACTATTCCGAACCATTTCTGCCGGTTGTGCCTAAATCGGCTGCCCATTGGGCTTATTTGTCTCCAACTCCACATTTCCACGTTCAAAAGCACTAAGTAGAAGTTATCTCTTGTTCCATTTTAATTTATTTTATTTTAATTGTAATTATTGGCCAGATTTGTTGGTCAAGGAAGTTCCTACATTTTAGGTAAAAAAAAAAGAAAGCTCAAAACTAGATCAACATTAAAAAAAAAAAGAGAGAGAGAAGCTTTTGTTACATTTTATTTTATTTTGTGATCTTTAGTTTTGTATGTTATTTTGTTGTGCAAACTGCCTACTCACGTCTTTGTCTCCCAGCCCTCTCGAGGCCTTCATCTAGACCATACGCTCGGCTAACCATCCGCGATCCATCGCCCTTAGCCCAGCTCCGCACCCTCATCGCCACCCTACCTCTCTCACCACGTCTTCCCTCCTTACCTTGTTACCTCTAACCTAGCTTCGGGATTACTCACACTCCAAGGTACTCCGGAAGTGCAACAAGGAGGGCTTAATTGGTGAGTCTTCTTCTTTTCTTCTCTTTATATATTCTGTTTGGTGATCTTCTTGAGTCTTTTTTTTATTCAATTTTGTCCATTCGTGAGTCTTGTTGAGTTTGAGTTGATTTCGCATTGAACTGAATTGCATTGAGCCCTAATCGATTTTTGGTTGCTTTGGATACCTAGACACCTTAACTCAAGAGGGGTTTTTGACTCATTCGAAGCGGTCTATCAACAAGCCCGACTATCACAAGAGTGTGAGGAGAAAAAGGAGTGAAACACTTGAGAGGTGTTTTGATTTCTAACCTTAACATATTTCAGTGTTTGTTTTCTTGTGATAATGTCTACCCATAGCCGTGTTTCGACGAAGATCCCTGAGCCGACAGATCCGACAACTTTCAGCTTGTTGAAGCAAATGAAATACAACATTGGCGCTTTGACAACTCGGATGAGGGCTCTAGAAGCTCGCCAACCATTAGCTTCAGCTTTCGAGCAAGGAGACCACTCGCAGCCGCAGCCGCAGCCACGAGGCCCTTTGCCCAACTGTTACGCTAAAAAGTGTGCACGCAATAAGCCTTAAATTTATACTCGTTATAATTATCCTAACTTCTAGCGCACCCGCAGTGTACGGGACGTTTGTAGCAAGGATAGTATTCCGAGGTCGAACACAAAGACTAAGGTGAAATTGACTCGATTTTGTGATTATGTTTAGTGAAGGTCTAAGGTTGGAAAAGAGGGAAACAAAGAAGTGAAAATCTAAATTGTTTTTGGTCGGTTTTGGTGATCAATCAAAGATCACAATTCATGCAAGGCAATTAAACTAGACTTAAAAATCAGCACAAATGAACAAACCAAACAAGATAATGATCAAGGAAAAGAAAGACGGATTCTAGGGGTCGGAAGTTCCGATTATGGCATAGAACTCAAGTTATCTATTCGTTCTTTGGATTGGCTAATATATGTTGGGATTAAGTGTATCTAATTTGGGATCAATTACCGGGTAGGTCTCATGGTCCAACTAGTCCACACCCAAGGTCTTATTACCGGGTAGGTCTCTAAGAGCCTAAGGATAGGAATTCTACACAAACCGGATTGTAAATTAGGGATCTAACCTATCCTTACCGGGTAAGTCTTGGAAAGGAAAGTCCTAAGCAACTATCCTAGCACATCTAATCCAATGGTGGCTTATTAGGCTCACCACTACCTAAGGTTTGCTATTTTAGATTCTAAGGGCAAGGATTACCGGGTAAGTCTCTCCTAACACTTAGTCACTACACTAGGTAGGTTAAACTCAGCAACAATTAGATTTTCAACATTTTACAGGTTTAAGGCAAGATCCTTCAAATCAGGGAAAATCACGGGCTGTTCTTCCTAAACCACGGCCGTGGTTCTTCAAGAACTACCCGTGATTCCTAACAACAACTACGTTCATAAGCAAAAGTCATCCAAAGGCAAATCTAAGTTCATCCTATCACGGTTCTAGCCATAACCATCCTTTCCTTACCCTAGAACCACATCAATTTAGCCTACAACATTCATAATGGAAATCGAAGTAAACAAACATAAAATCAAAACATCCATTGCAAGATAATGAAAGAAAAGAGATGCACAAGTGAACTTAATTCAAAACTAAGCTGAAGATTAGAATAGAATCACTTACAACCCTTCCAAAAGAAGGTTCAAAGGTTCATACAATCTCTAGAAATCAAAATCCGAAATACAAGAAAGCTATGGTGTGTTTCCCCCTCCTCTTCTTCAATGGAACTCTCCTTCTTCTCTTTGACACTTTCCTTCCTAAAAAAATCTTCTTCTTTTTAGAATATATTTGTTAGAGAAATGGATAATGGATGAGCTGCTCCCAAACTACCCCCAGCTGCCTCAAACAACCCATGAAGGACCACTTTTATAACAAATCCTTCATGAGCTGGCCATGAGAGTCGTGGCACAGCTGTCACGAGAATCTGGCAAAATCCACGGTCATTTCCACGGCCGTGGTTCGTCAGAGAACCGTGATTCTATGCAGAAACTTCGCCTTGGATCATTAAGCTGTGGTTTGGTGCATGTCTTGTGTTGGCAAGGTTCCATGAGTCCTTCTTAGCTCTTGGCTTGTGTCCTAATGATTCCGAGGGTGCGTCATTTAAATGAACGATCCTCAAACGCATCGTTTAAGCTCCTAAACTTCCCGTAATACCTACAAAACGCGCACAAGTCCGTGTAGACGTCTGTCTCGACAAAATATGTGAATTGGGTGCAAAACGTCTTGAACTAATGCTAGATCATGCATGAATGAGCGTGAATTCTATCTAAATGTACACCTAAACTATGTTATAAATCGTGTTATCAAAATACCCCATACTTAAGGTTTGCTCGTCCCCGAGCAAATTCCCACATATAGACTAGAAGATGACATGATTTATGTATGCAGAAAAATGGCAAAATCTTTTTGGGTTTGTGCTTCTACTATTGGATCACCTTCATAGTCATGATCAATGGCAATTGGATAAGCAATTATGTATCAAACAATAAGGGCATGGAAAGACAATTGTACTTAACTCAAAAGCATGCATGAAATGTGAAGATGAAGAGGTCAAGAAGATCAAGAGTCTATCCAATCTAGATTACTAAGTCTTACAAACATGCAAGTAGGTCATAAGGGCTTGTGACATAAAAGGCCAAGAAACGTTGCAATTTGGGCGGGGGATTCTCTAGGTTATGTGATGCTAATCCGGGAATGGAACTAACTCCACATCCTTGTCCTCGATCAACTTCCCCCAAGTGTATATTTTTCCCTATCTTGCTTTCTTTTCTTTTTCTTTAACTCATTTTTGAGACAATGGCATTGGTGTACAATAGCCGAAACCTCAGTGATTAGCCATCCTCGGGCTTTTTCTCTTTTTCGAGGTGCATCCACAACTGGCACACATACCAAAGCTCGTTAGGGCTATTGGTTCATTTGACTTTGACAAGGCACCAACACCCGATTATGTGAAGTGTACCAAGTTACTTGTCATTTAAACCAACGCCCCCAAACCTATATTTTGGCTACACTTCCACAATAATTTCAGCATTTCATTCACGACATTCTTTTCATTACATCTTCACCCCGCACTTGCTTTTCGCATATTTCAACACACTAGCATGCTCCTATTCCCGGATGGGTTTAAAGGAGGTCGATTTTATATCAATTGAGGTGCTCAAGCAATCATGATCAAGATAAGAAGTAGAGAAAGATGAAATGCCTCATTCATCCCTAGATGGTATGCAAGAACTATCATGTAATTTCGACTTTCAATACTCAATCCATTCTAGGCAATCATCATGATCACAAGTCATTCATAGAATTTAAGAAAAGTAGTTCAAGTCCACATATGCATTTATCAATTCAACACATAAGGCCATCCATAGCCGATCACAAGACAAGTTTCATCATTAGGATCATATCCAAGCCTAGAAAGCACAAAATTTTTTTAAATTTTCCGATTTTTTGGAATTTTCGAAATATGTATGTACAATGCAAGACATGTGCAAAATATTAGCCTATCCTAGATGCTCATCATGCAAAGGATCATGCAAACCCCACCCCATACTTAGAAACACATTGTCCCCAATGTGGTATTCAAGTAAAGAGAGTGAAAGAAGGTTCTCACAATGTAAAATTGTTTGCTATGGTATTTGGGAATTCTCAAGTGAATTGATGTTGGATGATCCTTTCAACCATGGTAGAGAGCTCTAAGCATCCTTCAAAGCTTCGGAACCCGCGCTAGGCACCGCTAGCCGTCCAAGTTCCGCGTCCGCTCCACCCATAATTGGTGAGGGTGTCATCATCATCATTTTCATTGCCAAGAAAGGCTTCCAATGCCACTAATGCTCTAGCACACACACGAAGGTAGACAAAACACACACAAAGCACACAAAAACAGAAAAATCTAAGCAAAAATGAAAAGGGAAAAATGTTACCAATGGGTTGCCTCCCACCAAGCGCTTCTTTAAGGTCATTAGCTTGACCAAACTCGGGAGCGTCTATTCGAGGTGAAGCGGGGCAATCATGTCTACCGGGGCTCCCGGAATATACTTCTTCAAGCGATGCCCATTCACCTTGAAATTTCCACAATGCTCCCCTCCTATTTCAATAGCTCCATAGGGAAAAATCTTCTTCACCACATATGGCCCGGTCCACCTTGATTTGAGCTTTCCGGAAAAGAGCCTTAGCCTCGAGTTGAAGAGAAGGACAAGATCTCCTTCACTCAACTCCTCTGGAATGATCCTCTTGTCATGCCACCTTTTGGTTCTCTCCTTGTAGATTCGGGCATTCTCATAAGCTTCCAACCGGAGCTCCTCAAGGGCATTGATATCAAGCAACCTCTTTTCTCCCGCTTCCTTGAGGTGAAAATTTAGCCACTTAATGGCCCAATAAGCTCTATGCTCCATTTCCACCGGAAGATGGCAAGACTTGCCATAGACCAACTTGTAAGGGGTGGTTCCAATTGGTGTCTTGAAGGCGGTTCTATATGCCCATAGTGCGTCATCGAGCTTCATAGCCCAATCCTTCCTTGTCCTAGACACCGTCTTCTCGAGGATGGCTTTGATCTCTCGGTTGGAGATCTCCACTTGACCACTGATGGTAAGGTGTTGCCACCTTATGAGTCACCCCATACTTGGCCAAAAGTGCTCCAAAGTTCCTATTTGTGAAGTGCTTCCCTCCATCACTAATGATTACCCTTGGTGTTCCAAACCTAGGGAAGATCACTCGGTTGAAGAATCGCACTACCACCTTGGCATCATTCGTAGGAGAAGCGATTGCCTCTACCCATCTTGACACATAATCCACCGCCAATAGGATGTAGAGATTGCCACATGAAGAAGGGAATGGTCCCATGAAGTCTACACCCCACACATCAAAAATCTCAACTTCTTGGATGTTATTCAAAGGCATTTCATTCCTCCTTGAGATGTTGCCCGTTCTTTGGCAAGCATCACATGCCGCTACAAAACCTTGCACATCCCTAAACAAGTTAGGCCAATAAAAACCGGATTGCAATACCTTTGCACACGTCTTGTGTGAGCTAGCATGGCCTCCGCATGGTAAGGAGTGGCAATGCCGGATCACACTTTCCACCTCTTCCTCCGGTATGTATCTTCTAAGCACCCCATCCGGGCCTCTCTTGAATAGAAGTGGCTCACTCCAATAGTAATGCCTTATATCGTTGAAGAACTTCTTCCTTTGTGCATATGTAAGTCCGGGAGGCACTTCCTCACACACTAAGTAGTTCACAATATCGGCGTACCACGGCTCACTTCCTCTAGCCACTTGGAACAAGCATTCCTCCACCATTTGCAATTGTTCATCCCGGAATGAATCATCTATCGGGATGTTGTCCTTCCCAAGCTCTAATGGTGGGAGTCTACTAAGGTGATCCGCCACAGAGTTCTCGGATCCCTTCTTATCCCGTATCTCCAAATCAAATTCTTGAAGAAGAAGGATCCACCGAATCAACCTTGGTTTGGCATCCTTCTTTGTAAGTAGATAACGGATCGCTACATGATCCGTATAAACTATGACCTTCGCTCCAACAAGGTATGAGCGGAACTTCTCAAATGCATACACCACCGCCAACAACTGCTTCTCGGTGGTAGCATAGTTGAGTTGGGCATCATCTAGCGTCTTGCTAGCATAGTAAATAGCATGAGTGCGCCCTTCTTTCCTTTGCCCTAAAACGGCCCCAACGGCCACATCACTTGCATCGCACATGATCTCAAATGGTAGACTCCAATCCGGAGGTTGCATGATTGGTGCGGAGATCAAAGCGTTCTTCAACCTACAAAAAGCTTCAAGACAATCCTTGGAAAAGACAAAATCAATATCTTTCATTAGTAGGTTAGTGAGAGGCTTAGAAATTTTAGAGAAGTCTTGAATAAACCTCCGGTAAAAACCGGCATGCCCTAAGAAACTCCTTACCCCCTTCACCGAGGTAGGTGGTGGCAACTTCTCTATCGTTTCAATCTTAGCCCTATCAACCTCAATGCCACGGTTAGACACCAAGTGTCCTAACACAATCCCTTCACTTACCATGAAGTGGCATTTTTCCCAATTTAAGACAAGATTTGTCTCCTCACATCTTTGCAACACTAATGACAAGTTAGCCAAGCAATCATCGAAAGAAGAACCATAAACAGAGAAATCATCCATGAACACTTCCATGATATTTTCTATGTATTCAGAAAAGATAGCCATCATACACCTTTGGAAGGTGGCGGGTGCATTACACAACTCAAATGGCATTCTCCTATATGCAAAGGTACCCCATGGACATGTAAAAGTCGTTTTCTCTTGGTCATCGGGGTGGATAGGGATTTGGAAGAATCCACTATATCCATCTAGATAGCAAAAATGAGAGTGTTGAGCTAACCTTTCTAGCATTTGGTCAATGAAGGGGAGGGGGAAGTGATCTTTTCTAGAGGCCATGTTTAATTTCCTATAATCAATGCACATTCTCTACCCCGTAACCGTCCTAGTCGGTATTAGTTCATTATTCTCATTAGTTACTACCGTCATTCCACCCTTTTTAGGCACTACATGAACGGGGCTAACCCACTTATTATCCGAGATAGGGTAGATAATTCCCGCATCTAGCAACTTAATGATTTCCTTTTTGACCACCTCTTTCATTATAGGGTTCAATCTCCTTTGATGTTCAATAGAGGGTTGTGGTTATCTTCCATCATTATCTTATGCATGCACAAAGATGGCTTAATGCCAACCAAATCATCAATGGTATAGCCAATGGCTTTCCTATGCAATCTTAGTTCATGCAGCAATTTAGCAAGTTCATCATCACTCAAGCATGCATTAACAATCACAGGATACGTAGAATTATCACCAAGAAATGCATACTTTAAATGAGAGGGAAGGGGTTTAAGTTCAAGTGAGGGAGGACCTTTATCGGTTGAAGACGATCCAAATAAGGTTGGATGAGATGAATCCAAAGCAAAGGAAGACTCCCCATGGCTCCTAGAAGTGTGATCATCATCAAGAGCTGATTCAGGGAAAACCATGGTTGGAAACACGGGTTGCTCATCTTCCACGGCCGTGGTTCTTGCCAAGCTTGCTTCTCGGAGTTGTCCAGAAAGTTTGACGGCCGTGGTTTGTAAATCTCGACCGTGGAACTTGCAGCTGTTCACCACCTCTTCGTGGCTTTCAAATCCAACTCTTGGCTCCTCTTCCAAAGCTTCCAAAGCTTTGATCTCTTCATTGCAGGCCTCTTCAACACCTTCCTCCATCATGCTTAAGGTAAGAACCTTCTCCAAGGGGTCCTTGATCAAGATCGAGCTCACAACTTCCCTAGATTCTTCATGCTCGACTATGTTGAAGATATCTTCATCAAGGGTTGGCCCTTTCATCATTGTGGACAGCTTGAACTTGATGTTCTCTTCCCCGATGTTGAAGGAGAGAGTCCCGTTCTTGCAATCCACTAAGCATCCGGAAGTGGCTAGGAAAGGTCTTCCTAAGATGATAGGAACCGGATAATCCGCAGGAATATCCAAAACTACAAAATCAATAGGCACGTAGAATCCTCCTAGTTGCACCGGAATGTCCTCTAGAATCCCAACCGGATAAGTGATAGAACGGTCCGCCATATAGAGGGTCATCTTGACCGGCTTTGGCTCTCCTAACCCGACCTTGTTGCTAAGTGCAAGCGGTATGATGCTTACACTCGCCCCAAGATCACAAAGGGCCTCGTACTTCACATCTCCCACTCCTATTGGGACGCAAAAGGAACCCGGATCCCTTAGCTTGGGAGGCATTTCTTCCTTCATGGTTTGGATCAATTCCGAGGATCTCTTGGTCATCCTTATCTCCCCATACTCCTCCAACTTCCTTTTGTTGGAGAGTATCTCTTTCAAAAATTTCCCATATGCCGGCATTCCTAAGATGGCATCCATGAACGGAATGTTAATATGTAACTTGAACATTAGTTCAAGGAACTTACCAAAGTGATTGTCCAAACGAGCTCTTGCTCTTGATTGTGGGAACGGTAGTGGCGGCTTGTATGGAGGCGGTGCTACATAAGTTGGCTCTACATCCTTGCTCTTGCCTCCATCTTCTTGCCTTCTTCCCTCTTCTACCACTACTTGCTTTCCCTTAGCTTGGTCCTTGGACAAAGGATCCTTCATACTTAACCCGCTCCTTGTTGTGATAGCCGACACTTGGCCTCTTGGGTTGTCTTCGGTTCTTCCGGAAAGCTTTCCCGGATCTCTATGTGTTTCACCCGCCTTTTGAAAGACTTGTGCTTCCAAGACCTTTTGAGCTTTAGAAATTGAAGTCACGGTGCTCTCAAGTCCACTCAACCTTCCTAGCAATTGCTCAAACATGACTTCGGTTCTATCCTTTCAAGGTTGAGGAAAACCGGGTGGAGGCTCTTGTGAAGCTCTTTGTGGTGGAGTTGTGCTTGAGGAGGCGGGAGGGTTCAAGGCTCCATCCGGGTTAGAGTAAGAAAACCCGGGATGGTTGTGGTTGGGCCGGTAATTGTTGAATTGCCGGTTGTTGTTGAAATTTCTTGAGCCTTGGTAATTGTTGAAGTTGCCCCTTCCCATATAATTCACATCCTCCTCCTTGGAAGACAAGTTAGCTTGTGGAAGCACTTGAGGAGTTGCTTGGCTCTTCAAGGTTGTAGTACACAACTCTCTCAAGGATTTCAATTCGTTGTTGATGGCGTCAAGCTTGAAATTGCTCATGGTGACTTCGCTCACCTCATATGCTCCCGCCTTTCTTCCTTCACTCTTCCTATGAGAGTACTTCTCAATCACTAGAGCTTGCTTCTCCACAAACTCCCAAGCATCATCTACATGTTTCTCCATGAAAGTCCCACCGGAGAGGGATTGAAGCTTGAATTGGCTATCTTCATCAAGTCCCTTGAAGTAGATTTCCAATAGCTCAATTTTCGGTATGCCATGGTGTGGACAATCTAGGAGAAGGTCTTTGAATCTCTCCCAAGACTTGAACAAACTTTCTCTATCCCTCATCACGAAGGCATTGATCTTCCCTCTTAATTCGGTGGTCTTGGAAGGTGGGAAGAATTTGGTCAAGAACTCGGTTGTCATTTCCTCCCAAGTACCAACTCGCCCTTGTGGAATAGATTGATACCAAGCCAAGGCTTTATCCTTAAGAGAGAAGGAAAAAGCCCTAAGCTTATGGTTGTTGCTCTCCAATCTTGGCGGTCTAAGAGTCTCCATCAAAATCTCGTAGTTCATCAAATGTTGGTGAGGAGACTCTCCTTCCATCCCTCCAAATTGATTGTGCCGGATCATTTGTAGAACTTGAGGGCGGAGCTCATAGTTGTGGGTTGCGGGATCTCCTAGATTCACACCCGGTCGGTGTGCTCTTTGTGCCGGATCCATACGTCTCCCTAGGGTTTGTGGCTCCTCGATAGCAATGGGAACAACCCTAACATTTGCCGCCGGCTGCGGTTGTACCACCGGTGGTGGAGGAGGTGGAGGTTGTCGGCGATTAAGCTCTCCTTGAACAAGGGCTTGCCTAATTTCCTCAATCTCCCTCCTAGTTTCCTCTTGCCTCTCATTGGCAAGTCTCCTTTCTTCCTCCAAGAGCTCATCTCTTAGCCTTATTTGCTCTAAGGCTTCATCCAACTCAGCTTGGAGATTTCTACCGGCCATCTCTTTCTCTTTTCGGATGTTCTTGGATCTAGATCGAAGGGTTTTCTCCGGTTCGGGATCGAATGGAGCTAAATCCTTTCCACGAGATCTTCGCATACACCTAAAGAGTAATAGATGTCCTGAAAAGCAAAGACACCGACCAAAGAGAGATCAAAAGCAACAAGAAAGATCTACACTAGAAACAATCACAAAATAGACTCAATCTAGACCTAGTCCCCGGCAACGGCGCCAAAAACTTGTTACGCTAAAAAGTGTGCACGCAATAAGCCTTAAATTTATACTCGTTATAATTATCCTAACTTCTAGCGCACCCGCAGTGTACGGGACGTTTGTAGCATGGATAGTATTCCGAGGTCGAACACAAAGACTAAGGTGAAATTGACTCGGTTTTGTGATTAAGTTTAGTGAAGGTCTAAGGTTGGAAAAGAGGGAAACAAAGAAGTGAAAATCTAAATTGTTTTTGGTCGGTTTTGGTGATCAATCAAAGATCACAATTCATGCAAGGCAATTAAACTAGACTTAAAAATCAGCACAAATGAACAAACCAAACAAGATAATGATCAAGGAAAAGAAAGACGGATTCTAGGGGTCGGAAGTTAGTTCCGATTATGGCATAGAACTCAAGTTATCTATTCGTTCTTTGGATTGGCTAATATATGTTGGGATTAAGTGTATCTAATTTGGGATCAATTACCGGGTAGGTCTCATGGTCCAACTAGTCCACACCCAAGGTCATATTACCGGGTAGGTCTCTAAGAGCCTAAGGATAGGAATTCTACACAAACCGGATTGTAAATTAGGGATCTAACCTATCCTTACCGGGTAAGTCTTGGAAAGGAAAGTCCTAAGCAACTATCCTAGCACATCTAATCCAATGGTGGCTTATTAGGCTCACCACTACCTAAGGTTTGCTATTTTAGATTCTAAGGGTAAGGATTACCGGGTAAGTCTCTCCTAACACTTAGTCACTACACTAGGTAGGTTAAACTCAGCAACAATTAGGTTTTCAACATTTTACAGGTTTAAGGCAAGATCCTTCAAATCAGGGAAAATCACGGGCTGTTCTTCCTAAACCACGGCCGTGGTTCTTCAAGAACTACCCGTGATTCCTAACAACAACTACGTTCATAAGCAAAAGTCATCCAAAGGCAAATCTAAGTTCATCCTATCACGGTTCTAGCCATAACCATCATTTCCTTACCCTAGAACCACATCAATTTAGCCTACAACATTCATAATGGAAATCGAAGTAAACAAACATAAAATCAAAACATCCATTGCAAGATAATGAAAGAAAAGAGACGCACAAGTGAACTTAATTCAAAACTAAGCTGAAGATTAGAATAGAATCACTTACAACCCTTCCAAAAGAAGGTTCAAAGGTTCATACAATCTCTAGAAATCAAAATCCGAAATACAAGAAAGCTATGGTGTGTTTCCCCCTCCTCTTCTTCAATGGAACTCTCCTTCTTCTCTTTGACACTTTCCTTCCTAGAAAAATCTTCTTCTTTTTAGAATATATTTGTTAGAGAAATGGATAATGGATGAGTTGCTCCCAAACTACCCCCAGCTGCCTCAAACAACCCATGAAGGACCACTTTTATAACAAATCCTTCATGAGCTGGCCATGAGAGTCGTGGCACAGCTGTCACGAGAATCTGGCAAAATCCACGGTTATTTCCACGGCCGTGGTTCGTCAGAGAACCGTGATTCTATGCAGAAACTTCGCCTTGGATCATTAAGCTGTGGTTTGGTGCATGTCTTGTGTTGGCAAGGTTTCATGAGTCCTTCTTAGCTCTTGGCTTGTGTCCTAATGATTCCGAGGGTGCGTCATTTAAATGAACGATCCTCAAACGCATCGTTTAAGCTCCTAAACTTCCCGTAATACCTACAAAACGCGCACAAGTCCGTGTAGACGTCTGTCTCGACAAAATATGTGAATTGGGTGCAAAACGTCTTGAACTAATGCTAGATCATGCATGAATGAGCAAGAATTCTATCTAAATGTACACCTAAAACTATGTTATAAATCGTGTTATCACCAACCAACAAACCGCATTTGAGGCTGCTACCATGGCGCAGCGAGGCAATGCGCCGCAGGTGCTTTTCCAGCCGCCTCCTCAAGGCCACCCGGGACACCGATATGGGTATGATCCTTGTCCCAATTCTCCCTTACCTAGAAACGATGTTCCTCCCATTAATGTGCACAGTATAATGTGGAAGAGGAACAATCAATGACGGGAGAGGCTTGGGCTCCACCACCGCAGCAAGGGTATCAAGGATATCAACGTAGGTACCGGGAACCAGAACAAGACGGGATTGGTAAGATAAAGGTGAAAATCCCCGTCTTCGAGGGCAAGTGTGATCCGGATACATATATGTTGTAGGAGACCAAGATAGAACAAATTTGGTCCTGCCACAATTTTCCCGAGCACAAGAAGGTGCAATTGGCGGCCTTGGAATTTCAGGAATTTGCTCTTATTAGGTGGGATAAGCTAGTACGGGAAAGGAGGCTTGCTCTTGATCCCCCCGTGGCTACTTGGGAACAAATGAAAGCAATGATGAGAGCTCGGTTCATACCTCACCATTACCATAGGGAGATTCGGCAATGCCTTGAGAACTTGAGGCAAGGCAATCTGAGCGCAGAGAAAACCTTCAATGCCATGCAAGTTGCAATGGCCCGAGCCAATGTGTCGGAGGATGAAGAGGCTACGATGGCCAGGTATCTTCGAGTATTGCATCCTTCTTTAGCTAACGAGGTGGACTTGTTTCCATATGGTTTTATGACAGAATTGCTACATTTAGCGATAAAAGTGGAAAGGAAGTCCAAGAGTAGGTACCAAGGAGCGGGATACAATGCACCAAACGCAGTGAACAAGTGGAAGAACTCGTCCTACGGAAAGGAGAACACCGCTGCGAAGGGAGGAACAACCGCTGCACAAGTAGCCGATGCCACTGCTCGGCGTGGTGCCGCACACTCCGGTCCTTTGTTTCCTCCCAAGGCAAACCCGGCTGCTCCTTCGGGATCCAAGCTAAGTAACTCTAACCCCCTTGTGCCTAATGCTAATTCTAGAGTTAGAGATGTGACTTGTTTTAAGTGTCAAGGTAAAGGGCACATGATGAGAGAATGCCCAAACAAAAGAGTCCTTATAATCAATCATCTAGGTCAATATGAGTCGGAATCCGACAATGATGAAAATGAATTTGAAAATGTTGTTGACAATCTTGTTTTTGATAATGATGATGATGAGGGTATAGGGTATGAACATGGGGAAACTTTGATAGTTAGGAGGACTTTACACTTACAACCTACTCCTTGTGAAGATAATCAAAGAGAAAATCTATTTCACACTAGATGCTTAATAAAAGGGAAGGCTTGTAACGTTATAATTGATGGTGGGAGTTGTTGCAACATAGCTAGCACGGAATTGATTTCTAAATTGCAAATAACAACTTTCTACCACCCTAGGCCTTACAAGCTACATTGGATGAATGATTGTGGTGAGCTTAAGGTAAACAAGCAAGCTAAAATTCACATTACCTTAGGACATTATGAAGACACTATTCTATGTGATGTGGTTCCAATGCAAGCTTGTCATGTTTTGTTAGGCCGGCCTTGGCAATATGATAGGAAAGTGTTGCATAACGGTTTTACTAACAAGTATTCTTTTACCTTTAAAGATAAACTTGTTACTCTCAAGCCTATGACTCCTATGCAGATTGCGGAGGCTTTTGAGAAGAAATCAAGCGAAGCTGGCCAAGCGAGCTGCGGTTACACGGAGACGACGCCGGCCAAGGGAGGAGTGCTCTCTGCAGCCGCCAAGGTGAACGACGCCATGGACAACCTCGCTGCAGCAAGGACCGCCACCAAGGGTAAAGTGCTCGCAACAGCCATCCAACCACCACCGAGGGCGTTGCTCGCAGCCAAGAGGGAATACATCGCAAATTACCTCCCTTCCGATTTCACGCTCGTGTGTTTGTGTAAAGGGCTGAATTTGGTGATACGGGATGATCCGTGATTGAGTCGATCTAGGCACAATGATCTCGAATCCGGCTGAATGAAACGAATTCAGAATGCGGAATGAAACGAAGATGGTGAATGGCGCAGGAGAGTGAGAGAAGAACCAAAGAGAGTCAACGAAGGAACCAAGGCTGAAGAGCCAAAACCCCAATCGTGAATGCCCTAGACCCGTCTCCAATACAACTTTACACTAGCTCCGGCTGGACTAGCACAAAGAGGGACTCGTGAAGGCTCGAAGCACCAATCCGAAGGCGGTTGACACAAACAAGCTCAGCCAAGCAACAACAGCAATGCCAACCAAAACTCTCTTGTTCTTTGATTGATTTTGTGAAATGATTACAAATGTAATTCTAAGCAATGGAAAATAACGTAACTAATCTGCAACTAAAGAGGCTATCTATATAGACTCTTTTATCTAGACAAAATAAAGAAAAGAAAATTAAAACATTAGTGGGAAGGTGGTAATAAGAGAGCTTCCTCTAATGTAGCTAACAACCTAACAAACAACTAATTCAGCTTAAAAATAGGCTGACTTATTCAAACTAATCCTAGGAGTGTGTTGAGTGTGCTGGACGTTTTTTAAGAGCAAATTGGGCTATCCGAATGGGGCTGAATTGTTCAACAGATCCATGAGTGATTTGGTTGTGTTTTAAGAGCCCAAATGATGATCCGAATGAGCTGACTTGTTACTCTCTTGGGCCTCCTGGAACGTGATCAGCTTGCTATCCTCTTGGGCTGCATTGGACATAAGCAACAGCCTACCCTCTTGGACTGCCTTGGACGTGTTTGCTTGCCTCCCCTCTTGGGCTGCTTTGGACGTGATCAACAGCTCCTTCTCTTGGACTGCTTTGGACGTAATCAACAACTTCTCCTCTTGGGCTGCATTAGACGTGAACAACAACCTCCCCTCTTGGCTTCTTTGGACGTGATCAACAGCCTCCTCTTGGACTGCTTTGTACGTGAGCAACATCTCCTCCCTTTGCTTGCTTACTCCTGCATTCATCAAAAGATTAACACATGAGGTATGGCAATTAAATGGTTCATGATAACACGATTTATGACTTAGGTTTAGGTAATCATTTAGATAGATTTCCCGCTCATTCATGCATGTTTTAGCAATAGTTCACGACGTTTGCACTCAATTCGCGTATTTTGTCGAGATAGACGTCTACACGGACTTGTGCGTTGCTTTGTAGGTGTTTTGGGAGGTTTAGGAGCTAAAGTGATACGTTTGAGGATCATCTAAGAAGATGACACACCCTCGGACTCATTAGGATGCAAGCTAAAGGCTAGAGAGGGCTCATGGAACCTTGCCAATACAAGCCATGCACCAAATCGAAGCTTAATGATCAAAGGCAATGTTGAAGCACAGAATCACGGTTCTCTGACACTCCACGGCCGTGGTTTCAACCGTGGATTTTGCCAGGTTTTCGTGACAGCTGTGCCACGATCTCTTGGCCAGCTCTTGCAAAGTTGTAGTATAAAAGTGGTCCTGCATTGGCTTAGAGAATCATCTTGGAGCAGCTCTCCATTATCCACTATCCTCTAACAAAAATATTCTCTCAACAAAAAGATTCTTAGAAGAAGGAGGTAGAAGGAAGCCACCATTGGAGAAGAGCTTCATTGGAGAAGAGGAAGAACACACCATTGATAGGTTTTGCTAGTTTGTAGAGAAGGATTTCGGAATCGCTTTCTAGAAGTTGTATGAACCATTTGAACCTTCTTTAAGAAGGGTTGTGAGTTATTCTAATTCCATTTTCAACTTGGTTTGTTTTAGTTCACTTGTTCATCTCTTTCTCTTCATTATCTTGCAAATGGATGCCATGATTTTATGTTTGATTGTTTCGATTTCTATTGTGAATGTTTTAGGCTAAATAGAGGTGGTTCTAGGGTAAGGAGAGGATGGTTATGGCTAGGGCTATGATATGATGGACTTAGATTTACCTTTGGATGACTTGTTTGCTTGGACGTAGTTCCTGTTAGGAATCACGGTTTGTTCTTGCCAAACCACGGCCGTGGACTTGGTAGAACAACCTGTGATCTTCCCTGGTTCGATGGATCTAGTCTTAGGTTGTTATAATGTTGAAATCCTAAGTGTTTGTTGAGTTAAATCTATCCTAGGGTGACCTAGTGTTAGCAACTAAGTGTTAGGAGAGACTTACCCGGTAATCCTTGCTCTTAGATCTCAAAGATGACAAACCCTAGGTAGTGGTGAGCTTCATAAGCCGCCATTGGATTAAGTGTGCTAGGATGGTTGTTTAGGACTAACCCTTCCGAGACTTACCCGGTAAGGATAGGTTAGATCTCTAGGTAACAATCCGGTTTGTGTAGAATTCCTTCCCTTAGGTTCTTAGAGACTTACCCGGTGATGAGACCTTAGGGATGGTCTAGTGGACCATGAGACCTACCCGGTGATTGATCCCAATCTAGAAACACTTAACCCCAACATATCATAGTTAATCCAAGGAAAGAATAGATAGCTTGAGTCCTATGCCATAACCGGAACTTCCAATCCCTAGAATCCGCTTTTCTATCTTTGATCTACATCTCGCATTTTTGCTTGTTTGTTTGCGTTGAATTGTTAGCTTAGTGGATTATTATATTTCACATGATTTGTGATCATTGATTGATCACCGAAAAACCAACCAAAAATAATTGAGATTTTCATTTCTTTGTTTCTTTCTCTTTTCTTTATCTAGATCTTCACTAAACTTAATCACTAATTGAATCAATCTCACCTTAATCTTTGTGTTCGACCTCGGAATACTATCCCTACTACAAACGTCCCGTACACTGCGGGTTTTGCTAGGAGTTAGGAGAAATATAACGAGTATAAATTTAAAGCTTATTGCGATTCACACACACATCCTGAGCGTAACAAGTTTTTGGCGCCGTTGCCGGGGACTAGGTCTAGATTGAGTCTATTTTGTGATTGTTTATAGTGTAGATCTTTCTTGTTGCTTTTGATCTCTTTTTGGTTTGTGTCTTTGCTTTTCAGAACATCTCTTACTCTTTAGGTGTATGCGAAGATCTCGTGGCAAGGATTTAGCTCCATTTGATCCCGAACCGGAAAAACCATTAGATCTAGATCCAAGAGCATCAAAAAGGGAAAAGAGATGGCCGGAAGAGATCTCCAAGCTGAGTTGGATGAGGCTTTAGAGCAAATTAGGATAAGGGATGAAGCTTTAGAGAATGAAAGGAGACTTGCCAATGAGAGGCAAGAGGCAACTAGGAGGGAGATTGAGGAGATTAGGCAAGCTCTTGTGCAAAGAGAGCTCAACCGTCAACAACCTCCTCCACCTCCACCACAACCGCAGCCGGCGGCGGTGAATATTAGGGTTGTGCCCATTGCTATGGAAGAACCACAAACGTTAGGGCAACGTATGGATCCGGCACAAAGAGCACACCGTCCGGGTGTGAACTTAGGAGATCCCGCAGCCCATGATTACGAGCTCCGCCCTCAAGTTCTACAAATGATCCGGCATAATCAATTTGGAGGGATGGAAGGAGAGTCTCCTCATCAACACTTGATGAATTATGAGATCTTGATAGAGACTCTTAGACCGCCAAGATTGGAGAGCAACAACCATAAGCTTAGGGCTTTTTCCTTCTCTCGTAAGGATAAAGCCTTGGCTTGGTATCAATCTATTCCACAAGGGCGAGTTGGTACTTGGGAGGAGATGACAACCGAGTTTTTGACTAAGTTCTTCCCACCTTCCAAGACTACCGAATTAAGAGGGAAGATCAATGCCTTCGTGATTAAGGATAGAGAGAGTTTATTCAAGTCTTGGGAGAGGTTCAAAGACCTTCTCCTAGATTGTCCACACCATGGCATACCGAAAATTGAGCTATTGGAGATCTACTTCAAAGGACTTGATGAAGATAGCCAATTCAAGCTCCAATCTCTTTCCGGTGGGACATTTATGGAGAAGCATGTAGATGAAGCTTGGAAGTTTGTGGAGAAGCAAGCTCTAGTGATTGAGAAGTACTCCCATAGGAAGAGTGAAGGGAGAAAGGCGGGAGCATATGAGGTGAGTGAAGTCACCATGAGCAATTTCAAGCTTGACGCCATCAACAATGAATTGAAATCTTTGAGGGAATTGTGTGCTACAACCTTGAAGAATCAAGCAACTCCTCAAGTGCTTCCACAAGCCAATTTGTCATCCGAGGAGGATGTGAATTACATGGGAAGGGGCAACTATAACAACAATTATCAAGGCCCAAGAAACTTCAACAACAACCGGCAATTCAACAATTACCAGCCCAACCACAACCATCCCGGATTTTCTTACTCTAACCCGGATGGAGCCTTGAACCCTCCCGCTTCCTCAAGCACAACTCCACCACCAAAAGCTTCACAAGAACCTCCACCCGGATTTACTCAACCTCCAAAGGATAGGACCAAAATGATGTTCGAGCAATTGCTTGGAAGGTTGAGTGGTCTTGAGAGCACCGTGACTTCAATTTCCAAGGCTCAAAAGGTATTGGAGGCACAAGTGTTCCAAAAGGCGGGCGAAGCCCATAGAGATCCGGGAAAGCTTCCCGGAAGGACCGAAGACAACCCAAGAGGCCAAGTGTTGGCAATCACAACAAGGAGTGGGTTGAGTATGAAAGATCCTTTGCCCAAGGATCATGCTAAAGGGAAACAAGTGGTGATAGAGGAAGAGACTTTGCAAGGAAATGGAGGCAAGAGCAAGGATGTAGAGCCAACTTATGTGGTACCGTCTCCATACAAGCCACCACTACCGTTCCCGCAATCACGAGCAAGAGCTCGTTTGGACAATCACTTTGGTAAGTTCCTTGAACTAATGTCTAAATTGCATATTAACATTCCGTTCATGGATGCTATTTTAGGAATGCCGGCATATGGCAAGTTCTTGAAAGAGATACTCTCCAACAAAAGGAAGTTGGAGGAGTATGGGGAGATAAGAATAAACAAGAGATCCTCGGAATTGATCCAAACAATGAAGGAGGAAATGCCTCCCAAGCTAAGAGATCCGGGTTCCTTTTGTGTCCCAATAGGAGTGGGAGATGTGAAGTATGAAGCCCTTTGTGATCTTGGGGCAAGTGTAAGCATCATACCGCTTGCACTTTGCAACAAGGTTGGGCTAGGAGAGCCAAAACCGGTCAAGATGACCCTCTATATGGCGGACCGTTCTATCACACATCCAGTTGGGATCTTAGAAGACATCCCGGTGCAACTAGGAGGATTCTATGTGCCAATTGATTTCGTTGTCTTGGATATTCCGGCGGATTATCCGGTTCCCATCATCTTAGGAAGACCTTTCCTAGCCACTTCCGGATGCCTAGTGGATTGCAAGAATGGGACTCTCTCCTTCAACATTGGAGAGGAGAACATCAAGTTCAAGTTGTCCACAATGATGAAAGGGCCAACCCTTGATGAGAATGTCTTCAACATAGTCGAGCAAGAGGAATCTAGAGAAGTTGTGAGCTCGATCTTGATCAAGGATCCCTTGGAGAAAGTTCTTACCTTAAGTATGATGGAGGAAGGTGTTGAGGAGGCTTGCAATGAAGAGATCAAGGCCTTAGAAGCATTAGAAGAGGAGACAAGGGCTCAAATTGAAGAAAACGAAGGGGTGTTGAACAGCTGTAGGAACCACGGTCGTGGAATGAGTTCCACGGCCGTCAAACTCTCTGTAAAGCCACTAAAATGGAGCCAGGCAAGGTCCACGGCCGTGGACTTGGAGCAGACCGTGATTCCAGCCGTGGTTTCCCCTGAATCAGCCCTTGATGATGATCAAGCTTCAAGGAGCCTTGAAGGGTCTTCATTTGCTTTGGATTCATCTCATCCAACATTATTTGGATCGTCTCCAATTGATAAAGGTCCTCCTAAACTTGAACTCAAACCCCTTCCCTCTCATTTAAAGTATGCTTTCCTTGGTGTTGGTTCTACATATCCGGTGATTGTGAATGCATGCTTGAGTGATGATGAACTTGCTAAGTTGTTGCATGAGCTAAGATTGCATAGGAAAGCCATTGGCTATACTATTGATGATTTGGTTGGCATTAAGCCTTCTTTGTGCATGCATAAGATAATGATGGAAGATAACCACAAGCCCTCTATTGAACATCAAAGAAGATTGAATCCTATAATGAAAGAGGTAGTCAAAAAGGAAATTATTAAGTTGCTAGATGCGGGAATTATCTACCCTATCTCGGATAGTAAGTGGGTTAGTCCCGTTCATGTAGTACCTAAGAAGGGTGGGATGACCGTAGTGACCAATGAGAACAATGAACTAATCCCGACTAGGACGGTCACGGGGTGGAGGATGTGCATTGATTATAGGAAGCTTAACATGGCCTCTAGGAAAGATCACTTCCCTCTCCCTTTCATTGACCAAATGCTAGAAAGGTTAGCTCAACATTCTCATTTTTGCTATTTAGATGGCTATAGTGGATTCTTCCAAATCCCTATCCACCCCGATGACCAAGAGAAAATAACCTTTACATGTCCATGGGATACTTTTGCATATAGGAGAATGCCATTTGGGTTGTGTAATGCACCCGCCACCTTCCAAAGGTGTATGACGGCTATCTTTTCAGAATACATTGAAAATATCATGGAAGTGTTCATGGATAATTTTTCTGTTTATGGTTCTTCCTTTGATAATTGCTTGGCTAACTTGTCATTAGTATTGCAAAGATGTGAGGAGACAAATCTTGTCTTAAATTGGGAAAAATGCCACTTCACGGTAAGTGAAGGTATTGTGTTAGGACACTTGGTGTCTAACCGTGGCATTGAGGTTGATAGAGCCAAGATTGAAACGATAGAGAAGTTGCCACCGCCTACCTCGGTGAAAGGGGTAAGGAGTTTCCTAGGACATGCCGGTTTTTACCGGAGGTTTATTCAAGATTTCTCTAAAATTTCTAAGCCTCTAACTAACCTACTAATGAAGGATGTTGATTTTGTCTTTTCCAAAGATTGTCTTGAGGCTTTTTGTAGGTTGAAGAACGCCTTGATCTCCGCACCTATCATGCAACCGCCGGATTGGAGTCTACCATTTGAGATCATGTGTGATGCAAGCGATGTAGCCGTTGGGGCTGTTTTGGGGCAAAGGAAAGATGGGCGCACTCATGCCATTTATTATGCTAGCAAGACGTTAGATGATGCCCAACTCAATTATGCTACCACCGAGAAAGAGTTGCTAGCAGTGGTGTATGCTTTTGAAAAGTTCCGCTCATATGTTGTTGGAGCGAAGGTCATAGTTTATACGGATCATGCTGCGATCCGCTATCTCCTTACCAAGAAGGATGCAAAGCCTAGATTGATTCGGTGGATCCTTCTTCTACAAGAGTTTGATTTGGAAATCCGGGACAAAAAGGGATCCGAGAACTCCGTGGCGGATCACCTTAGTAGACTCCCACCATTGGAACTTGAAAGAGATGACATCCCGATTGATGATTCGTTCCGGGATGAGCAATTGCAAATGGTGGAGGAATGCTTGTTCCAAGTGTCTAGAGGAAGTGAGCCATGGTTTGCCGACATTGTGAACTACTTAGTGTGTGAGGAGGTGCCTTCCGGTTTGACATATGCCCAAAGGAAAAAGTTCTTCAAAGATGTGAGGCATTACTATTGGAGCGAGCCACTTTTGTTCAAAAGACGGCCGGATGGAATGTTTAGAAGATGCATACCGGAGGATGAGGTGGAGAGTGTGATCCGCCATTGTCATTCCTTGCCATGTGGAGGGCATGCTAGCACCCACAAGACATGTGCGAAGGTGTTGCAATCGGGCTTCTTTTGGCCAAGTTTGTTCAAGAATGTGCAAGGCTTTGTGGTAGCTTGTGATGCTTGCCAAAGGACGGGCAACATCTCAAGGCGGAATGAGATGCCTTTGAACAATATTCAAGAAGTGGAAATATTTGATGTGTGGGGTGTGGACTTCATGGGACCATTCCCTTCTTTATGTGAAAACCTCTACATCCTATTGGCGGTTGATTATGTATCAAGATGGGTGGAGGCAATCGCTTCTCCTACAAATGACGCCAAGGTTGTGGTGCGGTTCTTCAACCGAGTGATCTTTCCTAGGTTTGGAACACCAAGGGTGATCATAAGTGATGGAGGGAAACACTTCACCAATAGGAACTTTGGGGCACTCTTGGCTAAGTATGGGGTGACTCACAAGGTGGCAACACCTTACCATCCCCAAACTAGTGGCCAAGTGGAGATCTCCAACCGGGAGATAAAGGTCATTCTTGAGAAGACGGTATCTAGAACTAGAAAGGATTGGGCTATGAAGCTCAATGACGCGTTATGGGCATATAGAACCGCTTTCAAGACACCAATTGGCACCACTCCTTACAAGTTGGTCTATGGCAAGTCTTGCCACCTTCCGGTCGAAATAGAGCATAGAGCGCATTGGGCCATCAAATGGCTAAATTTTGACCTCAAGGAGGCCGGAGAAAAGAGGTTGCTTGATATGAACGCACTTGAGGAGATCCGGTTGGATGCATACGAGAATGCCCGGATCTACAAGGAGAGGACCAAGCGGTGGCATGACAAGAGGATCATCCCCAAGGAGTTGAGTGAAGGTGACCTTGTCCTTCTCTTCAACTCAAGGCTGCGGCTTTTTCCCGGAAAACTCAAATCAAGATGGACCGGGCCATATGTGGTGAAGAAGATCTTTCCTCATGGAGCTATTGAGATTGGAGGGGATCATTGTGAAAACTTTAAGGTAAATGGGCACCGGTTGAAGAGGTATATCCCGGGAGCTCCGGTGGATATGATTGCCCCACTTTACCTTGAGTAGATGCCCCCAAGTTTGGTCAAGCTAATGACCTTAAAAGAGCTCTTGGTGGGAGGCAACCCATTGGTAACATTTTCCCTTTCTCGTTTTGTTTTTGTTTTAGATTTTTCTATCTTTGTGTGTGTTTTGTGTGCTTTGTGTGTGCTAGAACATTAGTGGCATTGGAAGCCTTGCTTGACATAGGAATGATGATGATGAACCCCTCATCGATTGTGGGTGGAGCGGACGCGGAACTTGGACGGCTAGCGGTGCCTAGCGCGGGTCCCGATGCTTTGATGAATGCTTAGAGCTCTCTACCATGGTTGATAGGATCATCCAACATCAATTCTACTTGAGAATCCCAAATACCATAGCAAACAATTTTTACATTGTGAGAACCTTCTTTCACTCTTCTTTACTTCATTTACACATTGGGGACAATGTGTTTCTAAGTATGGGGTGGGGTTTGCATGATCTTTTGCATGATGAGCATCTAGGGTAGTTTAATATTATCACATGTCTTGCATTGTATATATTCATTTCGAAAAATCCAAAAAATTCAGAAAATTTAAAATTTTTGTGCTTTCTAGGTTTGGATATGACCCTAATGATGAATCTTGTCTTGTAAATTGGCTATAGATGGCCTTATGTGTTGAATTAATGAATGCATATGTGGACTTGAAGTACTTCTCTTGAATTCCATGAATGATTTGTGATCATGATGTTTGCCTAGAATGGATTGAGTATTGAAGGTCGAAATTACACGATGGTTCTTGCATACCATCTAGGAATGAATGAGGCAACTCATCTTTCTCTACTTCTCATCTTGATCATGTTGCTTGAGCACCTCAATTGAGATAAATTTGACCTCTTTTCACCCATCCGGGAATAGGAGCATGTTAGTGTGTTGATGTGTGTGAAAAGCAAGTGTGGGGTGAAGATGTTAATGAAAGAATATCATGCATAAAATGCTGAATTTGTTGTGAAAGTGTAGCCAAAAATATAGGCTTGGGGACATTGGCTTAAATGACAAGTAACTCGGTACACTTCACATAATCGGGTGTTGGTGCCTTGCCAAAGTCAAATAAACCAATAGTCCTAACGAGCTTTGGTATGTGTGCCCGGTGTGGATGCACCTCGAAAACTAAGAAAAAGCCCGAGGACGGCTAATCACCAAGGTTTCGGCTTTTGTACACCAATGCCATTGTCTCAAAAATAAGTCAAAGAAAAGAAAAGAAAAGAAAAGAAGGAAAAGATAGAGAAAAATATACACTTGAGGGAAGTTGATCGAGGACAAGATTGTGGAGTTAGTTCCATTCCCGGATTAGCATCACATAACCTAGAAAAATCCCCACCTAATCACAACGTTTCTTAGCCTTTTATTTTACAAGACCTTATGACCTATTTGCATGTTTGTAAGACTTAGTAATCTAGATTGGATATGCTCTTGATCTTCTTGGCTTCTTCATTTTTTACATTCCATGCATGCTTTTGAGCTAAGTACAATTGTCTTTTCATGCCTTCATTTATTTGATGCATGATTGCTCATCCTTTGCCATGAAATATGACTTTGAAGGTGATCCAATAGTAGAAGCACAAAACAAAAAAGATTTTACCATTTTTTCTGCATACATAAATCATGTTATCTCGTAGTCTATAGTTGAGAATTTGCTCGGGAACGAGCAAACCTTAAGTATGGGGTTTTTTGTGATAACACGATTTATGACTTAGGTTTAGGTAATCATTTAGATAGATTTCCCGCTCATTCATGCATGTTTTAGCAATAGTTCACGACGTTTGCACTCAATTCGCGTATTTTGTCGAGATAGACGTCTACACGGACTTGTGCGTTGCTTTGTAGGTGTTTTGGGAGGTTTAGGAGCTAAAACGATACGTTTGAGGATCATCTAAGAAGATGACACACCCTCGGACTCATTAGGATGCAAGCTAAAGGCTAGGGAGGGCTCATGGAACCTTGCCAACACAAGCCATGCACCAAATCGAAGCTTAATGATCAAAGGCAATGCTGAAGCACAGAATCACGGTTCTCTGACACTCCACGGCCGTGGTTTCAACCGTGGATTTTGCGAGGTTTTCATGACAGCTGTGCCACGATCTCTTGGCCAGCTCTTGCAAAGTTGTAGTATAAAAGTGGTCCTGCATTGGCTGAGAGAATCATCTTGGAGCAGCTCTCCATTATCCACTATCCTCTAACAAAAATATTCTCTCAACAAAAAGATTCTTAGAAGGAGGTAGAAGGAAGCCACCATTGGAGAAGAGCTTCATTGGAGAAGAGGAAGAACACACCATTGATAAGTTTTGCTAGTTTGTAGAGAAGGATTTCGGAATCGCTTTCTAGAAGTTGTATGAACCATTTGAACCTTCTTTAAGAAGGGTTGTGAGTTATTCTAATTCCATTTTCAACTTGGTTTGTTTTAGTTCACTTGTTCATCTCTTTCTCTTCATTATCTTGCAAATGGATGCCATGATTTTATGTTTGATTGTTTCGATTTCTATTGTGAATGTTTTAGGCTAAATAGAGGTGGTTCTAGGGTAAGGAAAGGATGGTTATGGCTAGGGCTATGATAGGATGGACTTAGATTTACCTTTGGATGACTTGTTTGCTTGGACGTAGTTCCTGTTAGGAATCACGGTTTGTTCTTGCCAAACCACGGCCGTGGACTTGGTAGAACAACCCGTGATCTTCCCTGGTTCGATGGATCTAGTCTTAGGTTGTTATAATGTTGAAATCCTAAGTGTTTGTTGAGTTAAATCTATCCTAGGGTGACCTAGTGTTAGCAACTAAGTGTTAGGAGAGACTTACCCGGTAATCCTTGCTCTTAGATCTCAAAGATGACAAACCCTAGGTAGTGGTGAGCTTCATAAGCTGCCATTGGATTAAGTGTGCTAGGATGGTTGTTTGGGACTAACCCTTCCGAGACTTACCCGGTAAGGATAGGTTAGATCTCTAGGTAACAATCCGGTTTGTGTAGAATTCCTTCCCTTAGGTTCTTAGAGACTTACCCGGTGATGAGACCTTAGGGATGGTCTAGTGGACCATGAGACCTACCCGGTGATTGATCCCAATCTAGAAACACTTAACCCCAACATATCATAGTTAATCCAAGGAAAGAATAGATAGCTTGAGTCCTATGCCATAACCGGAACTTCCAATCCCTAGAATCCGCTTTTCTATCTTTGATCTACATCTCGCATTTTTGGTTGTTTGTTTGCGTTGAATTGTTAGCTTAGTGGATTATTATATTTCGCATGATTTGTGATCATTGATTGATCACCGAAAAACCAACCAAAAACAATTGAGATTTTCATTTCTTTGGTTCTTTCTCTTTTCTTTATCTAGATCTTCACTAGACTTAATCACTAATTGAATCAATCTCACCTTAGTCTTTGTGTTCGACCTCGGAATACTATCCCTACTACAAACGTCCCGTACACTGCGGGTTTCGCTAGGAGTTAGGAGAAATATAACGAATATAAATTTAAAGCTTATTGCGATTCACACACACATCCTGAGCGTAACAGTTCACGCATTGTGCCAAGCAATAGCACTTCCCTTGACGTAGCTTCTTGGATCTCCTTAGCTCTTGCTCTAGTAATGGGACCTTGATAGCTTCCATGTGATGGTCCTACATCATCCACTCCTTCTTGGAAAGAATTCGACCACGAATTTTCATCTTGTTCCGAATCTCCTACATAGGGGCTCAAATCACCTACATTAAAAGTGGTACTAACTCCATACTCTTCCGGTAAGTCCAACACATAAGCATTGTCGTTAATCCGGTGTAAGACTTTGAATGGTCCATCACCCCGTGGTGCTAGCTTGGAATGGCGTTTTGTCGGAAACCGCTCTTTCCTTAATGTAGCCAAACTAAGTTGCCGGGCTGGAAAACCATCTTCCGACGTCCTTTGTTGTTCCTAGCTGCAGTTTCAACGCCCTTCTTATCAAGTACAGCTTTGGTCTTAGCATGAAGTTCCTTAATGTAGTCCACCTGTTCCAAAGCATCAAAAGCTACTCGATCCTTTCGAGGAATCGGTAATAAGTCCAAAGGAGTTAAAGGGTTAAATCCATAAACACATTTGAAAGGTGATAACGAAGTGGAAGAATGCATGGTGCGATTATAAGCAAACTCAATATGTGGTAACATGTCTTCCCATTCTTTTAAGTTATCTTTCAACATGGTTCTAAGGAGGGTCGTTAGGGTCATATTGGTGACTTCCGTTTGCCCATCTGTTTGGGGATGACTATAGGTCGAGAATAGTAATCTAGTGCCCATTTTACCCCAAAGTGTCTTCCAAAAGAAACTCAAAAACTTGACATCCCTATCACTAACAATAGTTTTAGGTATCCATGCAATCTTACTATTTCCTTAAAGAAAAGATTAGCAACATTATATGCATCATCAGTTTTATGACATGGAATAAAATGTGCCATTTTAGAGAATCTATCTACTACCACAAAAATGGAATCTCTTCCTTTCTTAGTCCTAGGTAGTCCAACAATGAAATCCATACTTATGTCCTCCCAAGGGCTATTAGGCGTTGGTAAGGGTGTATATAGCCCATGGGGTTGTACCCTAGCTTTGGCCTTAAGACATTCAATGCACCTTTTCAGCATGTGTTCTACATCCCTTAACATATGAGGCCAATAAAAGTGAGTTTGCAACATGTGATAAGTTTTGTCCCTCCCAAAATGCCCCATTAAACCTCCTTTATGGGCTTCTTCAACTCATAGGATCCTAAGGGAACATCTAGGTATGCAAATCTTATCCACTTTAAACAAGAAACCTTCAAACACAAAGTACTTATCATAAGGGCCTTGAGTAGTGCATCTATGAAATATCTTCCCAAATTCAGCATCATCCACATATAATTCTTTAATGTAAGTAAACCTAACATCCTAGAATCCAAGGTGGTGATTAAGGTGTATCTCCTAGACAATGCATCCGCTACGACATTATCCTTTCCTTTCTTATACTTGATAATGTAAGGAAAGGTTTCGATGAATTCCATCCACCTACCATGCCGCCTATCTAGCTTATCTTGGCTCCTAAAGTGTCTAAGTAAATCATGATCAGTTTTCAAAACAAACTCTTGAGGCCAAAGGTAATGTTGCCATGTTTTGAGTACTCTAAACAAGGCATACAATTCTTTGTCATAAGTGGAGTAGTTTAAGCATGCACCCTTCAATTTTTCACTAAAGAAAGCTAGAGGCTTACCTTCTTGCATAAGGACGCCGCCAATACCAATGCCGGATGCGTCACATTCAACCTCAAAGGGTTTAGTGAAGTCCGGTAGAGCTAGTAGTGGTGCGTGGGTGAGGCGTCTTTTGAGCTCTTCAAAGGATCTTTGTTGCGGTTCATTCCACTCAAAAGGAACCTTCTTTTTGGTCAAAGCCGTGAGTGGGGCTGCAATGGTGCTAAAATCTCTCACAAACCTTCTATAGAAGGTAGCTAAGCCATGGAAGCTCCTCACGTCACCAACCGTCCTAGGAGTGGGCCAATCATTGATTGCTTTCACCTTGTCCTCATCCACTTGCAAGCCATTGGCACTTACTACAAAACCAAGGAAAATCACTCGGTTAGTATAGAAATCACATTTCTGAATATTAGCATACAAGTATTCTATACGCAATGTAGCAAGCACATCTCTCAAATGATTTTCATGCTCTTTTAAAGTCTTACTATAGGTAAGAATGTCATCAAAGTAGACTACAACAAATAAACCAATATAAGGTCTCAAAATATGATTCATTAATCTCATGAAAGTACTAGGAGCGTTAGTTAAGCCAAAAGGCATTACTAGCCACTCATAGAGTCCAAATTTGGTTTTAAAAGCTGTTTTCCATTCATCCCCTTCCCTCATTCTAATTTGATGGTAGCCACTCATCAAGCATATCATCTAAACGGGGAATCGGGTGTCTATACTTGATAGTAATGTTATTGATTGCTCTACAATCAATACACATTCTCCAAGTATTATCCTTCTTGGGTACTAGCAGGACGGGAACGGCACAAGGAATAAGGCTTTCCCGCACATACCCCTTATCTAGCAAGGCTTGAACTTGGTTCTGAATTTCCTGGGCTTCCGTAGGGTTCATCCTATAGGCGGGCCAATTGGGAAGAGTGGCTCCGGGTATTAAATCTATTTGGTGTTCAATGCCCCTAATGGGCGGCAAGCCGGCTGGAATCTCCTCAGGAAAAACGTCTTTTAATTCGTCTAACAGCCTTGGAATAGATCTAGGAAGTGGGTTCGTAGAGTCATGAGGCACATTCACTAGAGATTTACACAAACTCATCATTAGCACATCAATAGAAGCATAGTTAGTGACATATTCATTCCTAGACTCAAGATAGCTACTTGTTGGTTGTACTAACAATGTTTGATGGGTTTTGTTCTCTTTACTCTTAGGCCGTGTGATCTTAGGCTTTGGAGGGGTTCCTTGCTGTACCCTCTTGTTCTCATAGTACTCGGCTATTTGTAAAGGTGTCATAGGTTTAAGTGTTAAAGTTTTACCCTTATACTCAAAGCTATACTTGTTAGAAAACCCATCATGGACAACTTTCCTATCATATTGCCATGGACGACCAAGCAACAAGTGACAAGCATTCATAGGCACAACATCACATGTAATAACATCCTCATATGATCCTAATGTTATATTGACCTTAGTTTGCTTATTGACCTTAAGTTCTCCACACTCATTCATCCAATGTAGTTTATATGGCCTAGGGTGATAAAATGTAAGAAGTTGTAATTTGTTTACCATTTCAGTGCTAGCTATGTTGCAACAACTTCCTCCATCAATTATCACATTACACACTTTTCCTTTAATGCTACACCTAGTATGAAACAGATTTTCACGTTGGTTATCCTCACAAGGTGCTAGTTGGACATGCAAAGTTCTCCTAGCTATCAAAGATTCACCTTGTTCATACTCAATGCAATCATCATTCTCATTTTGTTCATTGTCATGATTTAAGGCATTTTCATCATCTAATTCCACATCATCCTCACTCTCATATTCTCCTAGATGATTTATGATCAAAGTGCGTTTATTAGGACATTCTCTACTCATGTGACCTCTACCTTGGCATTTAAAACACACAATGTCCCTAGTTCTAGAGTTAGAGATAGGAGTACTCCCTCGATGATCACTTGAAGGCTCATTCAAGGATCGTGGTGTAGTGGACGGTGAGAAGACCTTCTCTGCCCTTCTTGGCCCATAGGTGCCGATTTCCTCTCGTCCTTCCGGCCGCCTTGCTCCCTGTTGTGGTTAGACAGCCGGCTGTTTTGTGCTTTCCACCTTGATGGTCAAGTGTAGTAATTGCTCCATGGTGCTGTATGGATACATATCAACCTCATTAGCCAAATTAGAATTCAGAATACGAAGGTACCTTGCCATCGTGTTTTCTTCATCCTCTAGAACGTTGGCCTTCACCATAGCAACTTGCATATTCGTATAGGCTTCCTCAGCGCTAAGTGAGCCTTGTCTCAAATTTTCCAGCCGTTGTCGAAGCTCTCGGGTATAGTGAGGTGGAACGAACCTAGCCCTCATTAGTGCCTTCATATGCTCCAAGGTTCGAACTCTTTCTTTGACTACGTGATCCCACCATACCAAAGCATAGCCTTGGAACTCGAGAGTGGCTAGTTGAACCTTCCTAGGCTCGCTGAAGTTGTGACACAACCAAATCTGCTCAACTTTAGTTTCCCACTCCGTGTAGACGTCGGGATCACACTTTCCTTCAAAAACGGGAATTTTGATTTTGACCTTTCCGAGCCCGTCTTGCTCTTGATAGGGCCGAAGGTTATCTCGTCCTTGCCTTGGCTGCTGGAATGGCCGATTGTAGCCCTCCCACGTGTGGTCCTCAGCTTCATTCCGTCGCTGAAAGTCATCAACAAATGGTGGCATGTTAGAAGCATTAGGAAGGACGTTGGACTGTACATTACCTTGATCTGGAGGATCCGGCTCTCTAGTAACACGTGAAGGACCGCCAAACTCATAGTTGGTTCTCAAAGGTGGTGTTCCGGCTGGTGGTGTTCGTGCTTCCATAGTCTCCACTCGCTTGGATAGTTTAGCTACAGAATCGGACAATTGTTTCAATAGACTGATCATCTCAGGCGTGACGGTCTCGCTACTCGACTTGCTGGGACTTAGGGACCTGGACATGCTCAAGTAACAAACAAAGAAACTGGTTAGGTTAGAAAAACAAAGATCTCACTTGTGTATCGCTCACACTCTCGTTGGTATTGCTTAGCTGGTGGCTCGAGTTGTAAGGATCCAACACCTTAAGATCGCGATTTCCGAACCTTCTTAGCAACCCTTTGGAACTAGAACTGCTGAAACTGAATGTTAGTGTAGGAGATGAATCAAGACACCCCTAATTGGAGTATTGACCGTTGGGTTGGTGTAGGTACGGTGAATTGTGTTTAGAATGACGTTTTGAGATGATTGAAGAGTTTGCTTGTGCTTGATTAATAAAAACAAGGGCCAGCCGTTTTTTTTTTGTAGTGTTTTTTTTTTTTTGAAAGATATCTTAGACTTTGTCAAAGATTTGTAGGAGAGAGAAGTAACCGTAATTGATTGCAGATAGGGTTACCAAAACGTGTATGCAGCGTTTGAGCTTTCTCTTTTGTTTTGTTTTCGTTTTGTGTTTGCCTCTCCTCAAGATGTTGTCCGGCTTTTGAATTTGCACACTTCAAGCACAAGTTAGATCTCAATTGGATAAGCAATAAGGTTAACAAGAAGAAGAAGTGATCAATTGTACCAACTGAGCTCTGATACCAGCTGATACGGGATTGTCCGTGATTGAGTCGATCTAGGCACAATGATCTCGAACCAGGCTGAATGAAGCGATTTCAGAATGCGGAATGGACGTAGGTGATGAATGGCGCAGGAATGGTGAAGAGAAGAACCAAAGAGATGTCAACGAAGGAACCAAGGCTGAAGAGCCAAAACCCCAATCGTGAATGCCCTAGACCCGTCTCCAATACAACTTTACACTAGCTCCGGCTGGACTAGCACAAAGAGGGACTCGTGAAGGCTCGAAGCACCAATCCGAAGGCGGTTTGACACAAACAAGCTCAGCCAAGCAACAACAACAATGCCAACCAAAAACTCTCTTGTTCTTTGATTGATTTTGTGAAATGATTACAAATGTAATTCTAAGCAATTGGGAATAACGTAACTAATCTGCAGCTAAAGAGGCTATCTATATAGACTCTTTTATCTAGACAAAATAAAGAAAAGAGAATTAAAAACATTAGTGGGAAGGTGGTAATAAGAGAGCTTCCTCTAATGTAGCTAACAACCTAACAAACACTAATTTCAGCTTAAAAATAGGCTGACTTATTCAATTAACTCCAGGAGTGTGCTGGATGTTTTTTAGGAGCAAAATGGGCCATCCGAATGGGCTGAGTTGTTCAACAGATCCATGAGTGATTTGGCTGTGTTTTAAGAGCCCAAATGATGATCCGAATGGGCTGAATTGTTACTCTCTTGGACCTCTTTAAACGTGATCAGCTGGCTGCCTTCTTGGGCTGTTTTGGAACGAGCAACTGCTTCCCTCCTTGGGCTGCATTGGACGTTAGCAACAGCCTTCCTCCTTGGGCTGCATTGGACGTGAGCAACAACCTCCTCTTGGGCTGCATTGGCATGAGCAACAACCTCCTCTTGGGCTGCATTAGCGTGAGCAACAACCTCCTCTCCTGGGCTGCATTGGACGTGATCAACAGCCTGCATGCCCTCCTCGAGCTGCATGGGAAGTGAGCACGTCGGCATGGTCTCCTTGCTTGGTTCGCTTGCTCCTACATTCACCAAAAGATGAACACATTATGTATGGGAATTAAATGGTTCACGCATTGTGTCAAGCAATAACACTTCCCTTGACATAACTTCTTGGATCTCCTTAGCTCTTGCTCTAGTAATGGGACCTTTGATAGCTTGTATGTGATGGTCCTACATCATAGGTAGTGTAGACGTGGACTTGATAGGGGCTGCATAAGGAGCCTTGCGTGGACCTCCTTGCTCCGGGGCTAGCTTCTCCTTGCTTGGCACCTCCCGGTTGTAATTCCCTTGTTGGCGACCTCCTTGGCTCCTCCTTGAGCTAGGCGCGCCATAGACAGCCTTACCTCCTTGACTTCTTGCCTTCATTTTCCTTTCTACTTTGATTACTAGGTAGAGCAATTCTGTCATAGAGCTATAGGGAAAAAGATCTATCTCGTTAGAAAAACTTGAATTGAGAATACGAAGATACCTAGCCATTGTAGTCTCTTCATCCTCTCGCACATTAGCCTTTACCATGGCCATTTGCATGGCATTATAGGTCTCCTCGGTGGTCATGGCTCCTTGCCTCAAGTTCTCCAACCTTTGCCTCAATTCCCTAGTGTAATGTTGAGGCACAAACCGAGCTCTCATCAAGGCCTTCATGTGCGCCCAAGTAAGTACCGGTGCATCCAAATTTCTCATCCTTTCCTTCACCAAATCATCCCACCATATCATAGCATAATCAATAAACTCAAGAGCTGCGAAATGTAACTTCTTATGCTCGGGAAAGTTGTGGCATGACCATATTTGCTCTATCTTCGCCTCCCAAACCATGTACACGTCCGGGTCACATTTGCCTTCAAAGCTTGGGATCTTCACCTTTACTTTGCCAAAACCATCATACTCCGGATCTCGCTCCCTCCTTGGCTGGCCACCATAGGGCTCACGCCTCTGCTCGTCTTGGCGCCGGCCGTCATGAGGTCTCTGGGGCTGTTGGTGCTCCCTTCGTCCGTTTGGCCTCCATTCCTCGTCATCTCCGTCATCGTCCTCATCCTGCTCATAAGCTTGATTCTGAAACTGTTGAGGATAGTTATACAAATTATCATGTATAATGGGAGAAGAAGGGATAGAAACGTGCTCCTCGAAAGCAAGATTGCCCCATCCCGGTTGGGACACGGCGTGGCCTAAGCCTTGGACATTCCGAGAGGGCTGCGTGGCATTAGAGTGCCGGGCTGCTTGAAACGCTTCTTGTTGGCTTTGGAGTGGTAATCGGTCTTGCCCTTGGTGTTGAGCTCTCGAGTGGTCTCCTACCTCCCGGTTGCCTCCTAGTGGCCGAGGCTCCGGAACGACCTTAGACGCCTCCAAGTTGGACAGCCTTGTAGTTAACCCTTCAATGCTATCTTTCAAGCCCTTGATAAGGTTAAACAACTCCGGGGTAATAGGCTCGGGGCTTGGCGTACCTGCGGGAGTTCCTGACATTGTTCAAAGACACTAAAACACTCAAACACGTTAGGTTAGCTAAAACAAAAATGCCTCACAAGTGTATCACTCGAAAGCAAACTCTCACTCTCAAGTGGTGCTCAACAAGCTTGTTGATGGCTCGTCTTGTATTAATCAAAAACCTCACGTGAGTTCAATACTTAGCCAAACAAAAGCTTTAAAGTAGAAGCAAAATTCGATTTCAATCACCTTAAAAACGTGTTTAACTCAATAAAAGAGAAGAAAAGACTCAAAACGGAATGGACAAGTTGCACGAATGTTATATGCAACTAAGTATGGACTCAAAATTTGAACTCAAGATAAGCCTTGAAAGAACTTACTCGTCAAGCCTAAGCAAGCAAACCTTGGACACCGAAGGTGTGTGTAGAAGGGCTGGTCAAGGCTAAGGCGTGGCTCGAGTGAAGTGAGCTAGGCGTGGGCCAAGGCGTGGCTAGGCTAGGGTGAAGCTAGGCTAGGCGTGAATGGCTTGGTCCTTTGAGTGAGATGAGCTCCTTTGTAGTCCTCTTTGGTTGTTGAAAATAACACTTAGCAAGCACAAATTCAACTATTACAAATTATGAAATAAAACAAGAGTAGGCTAGCAAGAATGAAATGAAATGAAAATGAATAACTATGGCTGATTTTTTTTTCTTTCTTTTCTTTTCTTTTCTTTTCTTTTTCTTTCTTTTCTTTTCTTTTCTTTTCTTTTTCTTTTCTTTCTTTCTTTTTTTTTTTGAAATTCAGATTTCTTTTCTTTCTTTTTTTTTTTTTTTAAATCAGGCCTCAATTTGAATTCAAAAGATTGTAAATGAAAAAAAAAATGAAAGAAATAAAATCCTATAACAACTTGAGAGTTGCTAGCTATCTAGTTACTAAAATGAAAACAAATAACAACCAGCTATTCGAATTTTGGTGCTGGAATTAAAAAAAAAATAAAACAAAATGCTAAGAAAATCTATTTAGTTGCAAGAGGATAGAGTTGACCAAGTAAATAGCTAACCAAGGGTGAAAATTCAAAAATAGGCTGAAAATGTGGAGGAAAGAGGTGGTGGGTAGCTTGAAAATAGGCTAGAGATTCAGCCTCTCTTTTTGAACGTTTAAGGCTAGTTTGGTGTTTGTGTTTGGACGTGGGGCAAGGCTGGTGGCAGGCGTGGTGGTAGGCACAAGGGCTGGTGGCAAGCGTGGTGTAGGAGTGGTGCCGGCGTCCAAAATTCACAAACAAAAGCAACAAACTTGTTAGTTCAATCAAAAACTTGGAATAGAAATGGCAATGGCAATAGACTCAAAACAAAGCAAGACTCAAACAAGAAAACAAGACACTTTTGGTTTCTGAATGATTTACCGACTCTTTTTGTAGGTTGAACGTCAACTAGCTCTGATACCAATTGATACGGGGATTAGCCGCGAAGAATGGATCTAGACGAGCAACCTGTTTTCGGGAATAGAAGCAAACGAAATTCAGCAAACAAAGATGAAGGAAAACGTGCAAAGCAAAGAGGGAAAACGAAATAAGAAAGAAGAACCGAAAAGGAACAAACGATAGAACCCTTGGATTCGATTATCCAAGAACCAAACCGATGACGATTCGACCCCGCTTCTTACAACTTCACACAATCGATCTAGAGTTATCGAAGGCATGAAGAGGTTGCTTCAATTCGACTTGTAACACCAACCCGAAGGAGATTGACACACACACAAACGAGAAAGCTATGCAAACACCACAATTCTCACAAGACAAGAGGCTGAACTCAAAGGAATTCAATTTGGCACTTAGGCTATGTGTTTTAACGTATTCTACCAACAAAAAGGAGGAGAGAAAGGTTTTATATACAACCTAGACCTTCTCTCCTAAAAATAGAAAAGAAAAATAAATACAATATTTACAAATTATAGTGTTTTAAATAAATTCATAAAATAGACTAATTCTAGGATTTACTTAACACTTTCTAACTAGCTTCTCACTCCAGCCATGCACATGCACACGTGAAGCTCTCCTATGCTCCATTCAACTTCTTCTTGGCTGGTCCAATGTGGCTAAGCATCATGACGGGCCTTGAACTCATTGGAGGTGAGCTTGGGTGAGCTTCTTGAACCATGGCTAGGAAGATAGCATCCATCTCCGCTTGGCGTTTGGCTTGAGCTCTTGTTAGGGCTCCTTGTGGTGTTGAAGATGGAGCTAGCTCGGATGACCCTACATCATGTAGTCTTCCTATTCTGCAAAGCATCTACAACCGGTATAAACCGTTAACTAACAACCTACAAATTAGAATAACGGTAATAGCACACATAACACATAAGCACAATAATTCACACAGCAAGCTCACAAACATAAACCGTTTATTATCTTCATTAAGCGATACCATTACTAATTCAATCATGTGTGGTATGAGAAGTATAACAACCTCGCCTCAGTCCCCTTTCACCACACAGGTTTGGAACTAATGTCAATTATCATAACCTGGTTTATGGTTATCAAATATACACACACCAATATTACCATCACTCCAACTCATAGAAGTTAGATAAGTAAGCCCAAAGGACTTACCTGTAACAAGGTAATTCTAACCACAGTCAATCTCGGTTTCTCTCAGGAAACGATCAACGCCTGTACAAACAAGGTACACAAATATCAATCACTATCACATTTTAGGAGATTCCACCTCCTAGTCTCCAAGATCTCATAAGATCCTAAACCATATCATCATCCTCAATATCTCATCACTTATCCTCAAAGACGCCTAAGGCGTTAAACACACTATAGCATCCTTAATCTCATGTACATATAACCTTGCATGCTCTAAACCCACAACACAAAGGAAGGAATCAATCATATCAATACTTGGTATGTCCTAGAAGAAGGCGCGCTCGCAGGAATGAAGAAGCGCGGGTGCGGTGACAAGCCGCGACGGCGGGAAGGAGACGCCGCGGGAGCGGTGACAAGGCTCTAGCCGCGCGGCGGCGATGGCAAGGCTCTAGCCGCGGGGCGGCGATGGCAAGGCGCGGGTACGGTGCTTTAACAAAGCACAACTTATAAGAGCTTTTCGATAGTCTCTCGTCTTCCAACTCACTCCACCACAGGGAGCTATCAAGGCAAAGCCTGACCTTCATCCATATGCATACACAACACATCTGTTCGCTCAAAAGTGTGCGTGCAAAGTCTTAAATTTATAAAATCTGATATCAAGCAAAGCAAACCCGTAGTGTACGGATCGGCATAGTTTGCAAGAATTCCATAGTCAAACTCAGGGACTTGGGGGATCAAATTCAGTTCGTAAATTGTCTAGCAAAATAATGAAGCTTTGTAAAGATTATAAGAAGCAACAATTCTAGAGATTCTAATATCAAATTGTGGAAATCGATTCAAGATGTTCTAAAGATGTAAGGACAGAGTTAGGATTGCAAAGGTATAGATCTAAGGTAGGGAATTGTACGGTAAAGTTCCAAAACCCATAAGTCTCACCCAAAGGCTCTCTAAATAAAGGATGATGAGTCTCGTTATAAATAGGTTCTAAATACGAGATTAAACTTTCAAGTACCCATGCCCGAATCCAAGGGAATAGAGGATAAGTCAAACAGGTTAAGGTTGGGACACTCGAGACCTAAGTAGAGGATGTTGAGTCTCACTACTACCTAGAAAAGGTAAACCAAGGCTAGGTTAGGGTCAATCTTTAACTTCGGGTCAAAGCAAAAGCAAATCACGTCAAACAGGCAAAACCACGGTCAATTCTTGAGGAACCACGGCCGTGCAACTCAAGAATAGGCCGTGAAAACTTGTACGGCGATGAAAACTCGCAACTCTCAGGGTCTAATCTGTTTTGGTTCAATCTATCATTATCTAAGCCACAACTATCAACCCTTCACCCTAGAATCACAAGGGTGCTTAGCCAATAACAATCATCATAATGAAATCAATTATCAAATTAAGAGAGAAAAAGAATAGAACTTAGAAAACTCAATGATGAATGTAAAACCAATCTCAAATAACTCAAAATCCATGCTTGTGTTTAATGAATATAGAATAGAGTCAGAAATCTCTCACAAATCTTGAAGAACAAGAAGAACGGGATGTCAATCCGCCTTCAAAGTGCAACCCTAAGATCTTCCAACTTTGAAATAGGAAAGTGCGTCTTTCCTCAAATCTTCCTCCAAACCTTCAATCCCAAATCTCCTCTTACGATGTGTAAATGAAGATCCAAATGCGTAATCTTCCAAATGGTCCAGCCTCCGCAGCTGTCCAAGTCTGCTTTTCAATGTTGAAGGCTATAGAACATTTATAAGGATCAATCTAGGGTTTACAAGGTTGGACATTTTGGTCAAAAAATAAATTGAGCCCGCTAGTATCAGAAAATACTCTGGTGCGTCAGACGGTATCAGAGAATACTTTGGCGCGTCAGACGATATCAGAGAATACTTTGGCGTGTCAGACGGTATCTGAGAATACTTTGGCGCGTCAGACGGTATCGAGAAAAATACTTTGGCCCGTCAGACAGTATCAGATGATACTTTGGCTCCTTCCTAGCTCCCTTTTATGCTCTTTTATTCTCCGCATCAAGACTTAATCTTTAAATGTGCCATTTTGCTCTATAATTCGCCCTTTTATCTACAAATGTATGTAAATATAACCATAATTGCTATAAATGTATGTCTATGCATGCAAAATAAAGGAAAAATCTATATAAATACATGTCTATATAGGTCATAATTCATGTCATCAACATCCAACATGCATAAACACATCACAACAAGTTCAACTTGTTGGATTTAAACAAGAAAAGGAAGAAGAATGGAGAATAGGAGAGGGAAGGCTCACCACTTCTCTGCAAATCTTGATGAAGAACTCCAGCTGCAACTCAATAAGCTATCCACATCAATATCCACAACTCCTATCATCATCATCAACATCAATCTTCAAATCAAGAAGAAAAAGAAGAAGAAGAAGAAGAAGAAGAAGAAGTATACATGGAGGAGAAGAAGGAAAGAGAGGCTGGAGAGATAGAGTAAACCCTCACATGATGGAAAAGAAGATACTTAAGAGAGAGGAAAACGGAAAGGTGGTTGGCTAAAAACTCGGCCGCTTACAATACTAACACGGGTCTTCCTCGCCGCGACAGCGATCACGCGAGTGCGGCCATGGCGAGGCGCGATTGCAGGGCCTTCATCTAAACATGGTTGTTACATCAAATCCCCCTAAAAGCAAGTTTCATCCCGAAACTTGAATAACCTCAAACCCTCCTGGCCTAAAATGCCGAGGTATAAATACTCAACATCGCGAAGGAATAACATCTCCATCAACTATAATCTCGACCCAAAAGCATGGAGGAAAACCATCTCCAACAAACCATAATCATACTCAACCGCATGGAGGATAAACCATCTCCAACGAAACTATAATCACAACTCGATAGCATGGAGGAAGAACCATCTCTAGGAACACTATAACCATACTCGTGCTATCACAACAGGATCTAATAAGATCACACATCACAATCTAGCAAGACAATAACATATAATATCACATAAGAACACTTCATATCACATCATCATATAACTCTCCAAGACATATCTAAGTCTCACTGGACAATCATATAGGTGCACCTATCTCTGCATAAAACTCAGGATAGTTCCTTTGGATATCATCTGTCTCCCACGTAGTCTCATCGACTCCTCGTCTAGACCACTGTATCCTCATCATAGGAATGTCCTTCGAACGCAAGCATCTCATACCTCGCTCTAGGACTACAATTGGATGCTCAACAAACATGTGGTCCGGATCAACCACCAAATCCTCATGACTGATAATGTGTCTCATATCTAGTATATACTCCCTCAGTTGAGACACAAGAAAAACGGGGTGAACACCCTCTAATCTAGGTGGCAGCGCAAGTCCGTATACCACCTCTTCGACTCGCTCTAAGATCTCAAAAGGGCCAACATATTGAGGACTTAGCTTCCCCTTTATGCCGAAACGTCTGACGTCTCGCGTCGATGACACTCTCAACCAGACATGAGCTCCAACTCTGAACTCTAGAGGCTGACGCCTCTTGTCTGCATACGATTTCTAGCGGCTTTGTGCGGCCAACATCCGCTCTCTAATTACTGCCACTCGGGCTATATCATCTTGTATCTGATCGGGAGCTATACCACTTATACTACTTGGCTCTTCCCAACATAAAGGTGTACGACACCTCCGTCCATACAATGCCTCATAAGGGGCCATCTTGATTGACGCATGGCACCTATTTTTTTACGAAAACTAAACCAACAGGAGGTGATCTAACCACACTTGTCCCCAGTCTAGCACGCAAGTCCTCAACATATCCTCCAACGTCTGGATAGTCCTATGACTGACCATCTGTTTGAGGATGAAAAGACGTCGTAATGTGAAGGTTCATACCTAAGCAGTGTGTACCTATTGCCAAAACCGTGAGGTAAAGCGTCAATCTCTATCATACACAATAGTCCTCAGTACCCCATGGACTCCCACTATTTGTCTAGTGAACTTTTTAGATAGCCGACTCACCGGCCATGCTGCCCGGATTGGGACAAAACGTGCCGTCTTCGTTAGTCTATCAACTATAACCCATATGGCATCAAATCTCCTACTCGGCCTCAAGCCGGTAATAAAGTCCATGGAGATATCATCCAACTTCCACTGCGACACTAGTAGTGGATGGATTTCTCCCACATGTCCACATGCTCTATCTTGACCTGTTGACATGTCGTACATTGGGCCACAAACCTATCCACATCGGGCTTCAGCTTGCCCCACCATAATCAACGTCTCACATCTTGATACATCGTACTCGCACCTAAGTGCACTGAGTAAGGTGTGGTGTGAGCCTCATACATAATCATCAGTCTCAACTCTCTATTAGAAGGTACACAAACACGCTCACGGAGTCTCATCACTCCATCAATACCACAATGGTGAACTGCGGGGCCTCACCTCGAGACATCATGTCTCAGATCCGCCTCAACGTTAGACATGTCTCTTGCTTCTGTTGGATATCTCCCAACAGATTAGGTAGAACCTTTAAGGTAGACAGATGATTATTCTTGAGGCATCTTTTTGCTAAGGGTATCGGCAACTACATTCGCCTTCCCTAGATGATATAATATCTCAAGGTCAAAGTCCTTGATCAGCTCGAGCCATCTCCTTTGGCGGTTATTCAATTCCCGCTGAGTGAAAATGTATACTATAGGCTCTTATGGTTTGTGAAGATCTGCCATGAAACTCCATGCAGGTAATGCCGCCAAATCTTCAAGGCATGAAATACTGCAGCTAACTCGACGTCTTCAGTTATCGAGACGCATAAGCAATTACCCTACCTTGCTACATCAACACATATCTCAAGCCTAGCTTGGATGCGTTGCTATACACCACAAAATCATTGGGGCCCTCTGGCTGTGCTAAGATAGGAGCGGAAGTAAATCTCCTTTTCAGCTCCTCAAAACTCTAGGTACACGGCTTGGACCATACAAACCGAGTAGACTTCCTCAACAGATTGGTAAGTGGTTGGGCAATCACAGAAAACCCTTCCACAAATGTACGGTAATATTTAGATAGGCCAAGGAAGCTACGCACTTCCTTGACATTAGTCGGTGTCGTTCATCCTGCTACAGACTCGATCTTTTCCGGATCAACCTTGATCCCCTCGGTGAAAACCACATGACCTAGAAATGCTACCTCAGACAACCAAAACTCACACTTAGAGAACTTAGCGTTCAACTCTCTATCCTGCAAAACTCGCAATACCGTCCTCAAATGTCTTGCGTGTTCCTCCTCTCTACTACGAGAGTACACCAGGATGTCGTCTATGAAGACCACCACAAACTAATTCAAGAAGTCGATGAAGATGTCATTCATCAACTCTATAAAGAGGGCGCATTCGTCAGCCCGAATGGCATCACTACAAACTCGTAGTGGCCATATCGAGTCCGAAATGCCGTCTTGGGCACATCTTGTGATGTGTTCGAGCCTACACATCTAGAGCCTACACATCTAGGTGATCACGCACAAGATGTTGGTGATGAAGAGGAGCCGACACATCACGCAGAAGAGGAGTCAAGAGAAGAAGCCGAACCGGCCAAGCCCAAGGAGGACCCACCACCCGGTGCTATCACTAGAGCCCGAGCCCGCCACCTACACCAACAACTCAAGGACACCCTCTTGAACCTAGGCGAACCGAACCTAAGTGGAGAGACTTTCATCACATGCCTAAATCAAGAAAGGCCCGGGTCACTCGTGCACAATATTTCCGAATAAAGAGGGTTTGCATGGCAATTAGTTTGCATGGGATATTCTTAGACATTTTATCATTAGAAATTTTATCATTAGCATTGTTTGCTTTTTATTTTAATTTTCCAGCAGTTATTTTCGGATAAAACAATTAGGAGATAACCAAATTAGTGGTTCTCTTAGTGGGTAGATTAGTGTGCTATTTTTTAGGATTTATTTCTTGTTTTATTTCCTATTTTCAGCAAGGCCTATTTAGGTCTAAACTTCAGATTGGTATAGTAGTTTTGAATGAATGAAAATAGCAACCTTTTTTCTGCAAAAACACACGAGTCTTTTCTCTCATCTCCATAGAAGGATTGTGAGCACATCAACCTTCTTCTTCCTTTGATTCGAGTGCTTCCTATCTCGAGTCCCTTCCCTTGATCTTCATAACCGAGTGGCACCCATCTTGGATCATTCACATTTTCGTACCAGTCCATCCCCACCAATCGTTCGCATCTCGGCTACAACATCTTCACCGGCGAGCCCTTGTATACCCTCGGCGTTACCTTTGGCGAGCAAGATCTTGCACCGACTCCATCGATCCTAGATCTCACCATGTGGGTATCAGAGCTATGTAAGTTCTTGCTCTTGTTTACCTTTGATTTCTTGCAATTTTCATTGTTGAAGGCTCTTGATTTCGTGCCCTTCTTTTTCTGCATTTCCGAATTGTTGTTGCGTCTAGAGTATTAGGGTTGTCCTTGCAATTGTGTTGTTTTGAGTCTTGTTTTGTTGAGTTCGTAGTTCTGCATTTTTACGGTTTAGACGTCTCAAAAATATCAGATTGAAGCAAGTAGAAGACGGCAGAATTAGGGTTGATTGTGGTTGAATTTGTTACTTGCAACCTGATTTTTAAATTCCAAAGAGTTCTGCCGTGAATTTCTTGCCCTAACCAAGACCATATAGCTACATATAGTTAGGAACATTTGAGTCTTTATTTTATTTAATTTGGCACCTTAATCAACCTACATAGAGTACTTAAGTTACATTCAAATTAAACTTTCGAGTAGAGGAAAATTTCTTAAGTACGGACTCTATAGAAAGAAGTTTTTTTTGTATTATTATTACATTGTTACAGCTTGTGTTAGTCAAAAAAAAATATATCAGAAAAGCAAAAGTCGGCTATTTAAAAAAAAAAAAAGAGACAAAGCCTTTTGTGTTCAATCTTGATACATAGTGACTCATTGTAATCGTAATAAGTGCTCATCATTGTATTCGAATTCACCATTGCTAGTTGCAAGTCCTTGTAATCTTTCTTGTTCACCTATAGTAAGTGGTAATAGGGGATAAGTACCTACAAGATTGTTTGAGTTGCATCTAACTTAAGGACTTGAATGAAGGTTGTGTGCACTTTATTTTCCATTTTGTGAGTCATATTTGCATATAGGAAGCCGTCCCTTACCCTTGTTTTCTGAGCTTACAACTTGAAGGTTGCAAGGAGTTGTTGGTAGATCATAGCTCCTTACTAGCTTTAGGGACCATTGTGTGTTGTGTAGTATTTGTGGCTGTCGTGTGAGTTTCTTATTGAAGGTACAATGGGGGATCCCAAGGACAAGCAAGTCAGCCAAGTGGAAGGAGGGGATGGTTCGGCCATTAGCATGGAGACACTCCTACGAGCCATCCAAGCCTCCAAGGAAGAGGCCGACGAGCGTGCACGGCAACACCTCCAAGCCATGCGTGAGGAGCAAGCGGCTTTCATAAGAGCCATGGAAGAACAGTGGAGCAAATCCTACGGTCCACCCTGATACGGGATGATCCGTGATTGAGTCGATCTAGGCACAATGATCTCAAATCCGGCTGAATGAAACGAATTCAGAATGCGGAATAAAACGAAGATGGTGAATGGCGCAAGAGAGTGAGAGAAGAACCAAAGAGAGTCAACGAAGGAACCAAGGCTAAAGAGCCAAAACCCCAATCGTGAATGCCCTAGACCCGTCTCCAATACAACTTTACACTAGCTCCGGCTGGACTAGCATAAAGAGGGACTCGTGAAGGCTCGAAGCACCAATCCGAAGGCGGTTGACACAAACAAGGTCAGCCAAGCAACAACAACAATGCCAACCAAAAACTCTCTTGTTCTTTGATTGATTTTGTGAAATGATTACAAATGTAATTCTAAGCAATGGAAAATAACGTAACTAATCTGCAGCTAAAGAGGCTATCTATATAGACTCTTTTATCTAGACAAAATAAAGAAAAGAAAATTAAAACATTAGTGAGAAGGTGGTAATAAGAGAGCTTCCTCTAATGTAGCTAACAACCTAACAAACAACTAATTCAGCTTAAAAATAGGCTGACTTATTCAAACTAATCCTAGGAGTGTGCTGAGTGTGCTGGACGTTTTTTAAGAGTAGATTGGGCTATCCGAATGGGCTGAATTGTTCAACAGATCCATGAGTGATTTGGCTGTGTTTTAAGAGCCCAAATGATGATTCGAATGAGCTGACTTGTTACTCTCTTGGGCCTCCTGGAACGTGATCAGCTTGCTATCCTCTTGGGCTGCATTGGACATGAGCAACAACCTACCCTCTTGGACTGCCTTGGACGTGTTTGCTTGCCTCCCCTATTGGGCTGCTTTGGACGTGATCAACACCTCCTTCTCTTGGACTGCTTTGGACGTAATCAACAGCTTCTCCTCTTGGGCTGCATTAGACGTGAACAACAGCCTCCCCTCTTGGCTTCTTTGGACGTGATCAACAGCCTCCTCTTGGACTGCTTTGTACGTGAGCAACATCTCCTACCTTTGCTTGCTTACTCCTGCATTCATCAAAAGATTAACACATGAGGTATGGCAATTAAATGGTTCACGCATTGTGCCAAGCAATAGCACTTCCCTTGACGTAGCTTCTTGGATCTCCTTAGCTCTTGCTCTAGTAATGGGACCTTGATAGCTTCCATGTGATGGTCCTACATCACCCACTCCTTCTTGGAAAGAATTGGACCCCGAATTTTCATCTTGTTCCGAATCTCCTTCATAGGGGCTCAAATCACCTACATTAAAAGTGGTACTAACTCCATACTCTTCCGGTAAGTCCAACACATAAGCATTGTCGTTAATCCGGTGTAAGACTTTGAATGGTCCATCACCCCGTGGTGCTAGCTTGGAATGGCGTTTTGTCGGAAACCGCTCTTTCCTTAGATGTAGCCAAACTAAGTCGCCGGGTTGGAAAACCATCTTCCGACGTCCTTTGTTGTTCCTAGCTGCAGTTTCAACGCCCTTCTTATCAAGTGCAGCTTTGGTCTTAGCATGAAGTTCCTTAATGTAGTCCACCTGTTCCAAAGCATTAAAAGCTACTCGATCCTTTCGAGGAATCGGTAATAAGTCCAAAGGAGTTAAAGGGTTAAATCCATAAACACATTTGAAAGGTGATAACGAAGTGGAAGAATGCATGGTGCGATTATAAGCAAAATCAATATGTGGTAACATGTCTTCCCATTCTTTTAAGTTAACTTTCAACATGGTTGTAAGGAGGGTCGTTAGGGTCCTATTGGTGGCTTCCGTTTGCCCATCTGTTTGGGGATGACTAGAGGTCGAGAATAGTAATCTAGTACCCATTTTTCCCCACAGTGTCTTCCAAAAGAAACTCAAAAACTTGACATCCCTATCACTAACAATAGTTTTAGGTATTCCATGCAATCTCACTATTTCCTTGAAGAAAAGATTAGCAACATTATATGCATCATCAATTTTATGACATGGAATAAAATGTGCCATTTTAGAGAATCTATCTACTACCACAAAAATGGAATCTCTTCCTTTCTTAGTCCTAGGTAGTCCAACAATGAAATCCATACTTATGTCCTCCCAAGGGCGATTAGGCGTTGGTAAGGGTATACAGCCCATGGGGTTGTACCCTAGCTTTGGCCTTAAGACATTCAATGCACCTTTTCAGCATGTGTTCTACATCCCTTAACATATGAGGCCAATAAAAGTGAGTTTGCAACATGTGATAAGTTTTGTCCCTCCCAAAATGCCCCATTAAACCTCCTTTATGGGCTTCTTCAACTAATAGGATCCTAAGGGAACATCTAGGTATGCAAATCTTATCCACTTTAAACAAGAAACCTTCAAACACAAAGTACTTATCATAAGGGCCTTGAGTAGTGCATCTATGAAATATCTTCCCAAATTCAGCATCATCCACATATAATTCTTTAATGTTAGTAAAACCTAACATCCTAGAATCCAAGGTGGTGATTAAGGTGTATCTCCTAGACAATGCATCCGCTACGACATTATCCTTTCCTTTCTTATACTTGATAATGTAAAGAAAGGTTTCGATGAATTCCATCCACCTACCATGCCGCCTATCTAGCTTATCTTGGCTTCTAAAGTGTCTAAGTGAATCATGATCAGTTTTCAAAACAAACTCTCGAGGCCAAAGGTAATGTTGCCATGTTTTGAGTACTCTAAACAAGGCATACAATTCTTTGTCATAAGTGGAGTAGTTTAAGCATGCACCCTTCAATTTTTCACTAAAGAAAGCTAGAGGCTTACCTTCTTGCATAAGGACGCCGCCAATACCAATACCGGATGCGTCGCATTCATCCTCAAAGGGTTAATTGAAGTCCGGTAGAGCGAGTAGGGGTGCATGGGTGAGGCGTCTCTTGAGCTCTTCAAAGGCTCTTTGCTGCGGTTCATTCCACTCAAAAGGAACCTTCTTTTTGGTCAAAGCCGTGAGTGGTGCTGCAATGGTGCTAAAATCTCTCACAAACCTTCTATAGAATGTAGCTAGGCCATGGAAACTCCTCACGTCACCAGCCGACCTAGGAACGGGCCATTCATTGATTGCCTTCACCTTGTCCTCTTCCACTTGCAAACCATTGGCACTTACTACAAAACCAAGAAAAATCACTCGGTTAGTATAGAAATCACATTTTTGAATATTAGCTTATAAGTATTCTATACGCAATGTAGCAAGCACATCTCTCAAATGATTTTCATGCTCCTTTAAAGTCTTACTATAGATAAGAATGTCATCAAAATAGACTACAACAAATAAACCAATATAAGGTCTCAAAATATGATTCATTAATCTCATGAAAGTACTAGGAGCGTTAGTTAAGCCAAAAGGCATTACTAGCCACTCATAGAGTCCAAATTTGGTTTTAAAAGCTGTTTTCCATTCATCCCCTTCCCTTATTCTAATTTGATGGTAGCCACTCCTAAGGTCAATCTTAGTGAAAATTGTAGCTCCATGTAACTCATCAAGCATATCATCTAAACGGGGAATCGGGTGTCTATACTTGATAGTAATGTTATTGATTGCTCTACAATCAATACACATTCTCCAAGTATTATCCTTCTTGGGTACTAGCAGGACGGGAACGGCACAAGGACTAAGGCTTTCCCGAACGTACCCCTTATCTAGCAAGGCTTGAACTTGGTTCTGAATTTCCTGGGCTTCCGTAGGGTTCATCCTATAGGCGGGTCTATTGGGAAGAGTGGCTCCGGGTATTAAATCTATTTGGTGTTCAATGCCCCTAATGGGCGGCAAGCCGGCTGGTATTAAATCTATTTGGTGTTCAATGCCCCTAATGAGGTGGGACGAACCTAGCCCTCATTAGTGCCTTCATATGCTCCCATGTGGTGATTTGAGGATCCAATGTTCGAACTCTTTCTTTGACTACGTGATCCCACCATACCAAAGCATAGCCTTGGAACTCGAGAGCGGCTAGCTGAACCTTCCTAGGCTCGCTAAAGTTTGACACAACCAGATTTGCTGAACTTTAGTTTCCCACTCCGTGTAGACGTCGGGATCACACTTTCCTTCAAAGACGGGAGTTTTGATTTTGACTTTTCCGAGTCCGTCTTGCTCTTGATAGGGCCGAAAGTTATCTCGTCCTTGCCTTGGCTGCTGGAATGGCCGATTGTAACCCTCCCACGTGTGGTCCTCAAAATGAGCTTCATTCCGTCGCTGAAAGTTATCAACAAAGGGTGGCATGTTAGAAGCATTAGGGGGTTCGTTGGAATGTAAATTACCTTGATCCGGATGATCCGGCTCTCTAGTAACACGTGAAGGACCGCCAAACTCATAGTTGGTTCTCAAAGGTGGTGTCCCGGCTGGTGGTGTTCGTGCTTCCATAGACTCCACTCGTTTGGATAGGTTAGCTACGGAATCGGATAATTGTTTCAATAGACTGATCATCTCAGGCGTGACGTCCTCGCTACTCGACTTGCTGGGACTTTGGGACCTGGACATGCTCAAGTAACAAACAAAGAACCGGTTAGGTTAGAAAAGCAAAGATCTCACTTGTGTATCGCTCACACTCTCGTTGGTATTGCCTAACTGGTGGCTCGAGTTGTAAGGATCCAACACCTTAAGATCGCGATTTCCGAACCTTCTTAGCAACCCTTTGGAACTAGAACTGCTGAAACTGAATGTTAGTGTCGGAGATGGATCAAGACACCCCTAATTGGAGTATTGACCGTTGGGTTGGTGTAGGTACGGTGAATGTGTTTAGAATGACGTTTTGAGCTGTTTGAAAGAGTTTACTTGTGCTTGATGTAGATTAATAAGGCCAGCCGTTTTTTGTATGTGTTTTTTTTTTTTTGAAAGATCTCTTAGACTTTGTCAAAGATTTGAGGGAGAGAAGGTAACCGAAACTGATTTGCAACGAGAATTGTAGGAGAGCAGGTTACCGAATTGGTATTCAACGTTTGAGCTCTTTTTGCTTTTGTTGTGTTTTGTGTTTACTTCTCCTCAAGATGTTGTCCGGCTTTTGAATTTGCACACTTCAAGCACAAGTTAGATCTCAATTGGATAAGCAATAAGGTTAACAAGAAGAAAGGAGTGATCAATTGTACCAACTGAGCTCTGATACCAACTGATACGGGATGATCCGTGATTGAGTCGATCTAGGCACAATGATCTCGAATCCGGCTGAATGAAACGAATTCAGAATGCGGAATGAAACGAAGATGGTGAATGGCACAGGAGAGTGAGAGAAGAACCAAAGAGAGTCAACGAAGGAACCAAGGCTGAAGAGCCAAAACCCCAATCGTGAATGCCCTAGACCCGTCTCCAATACAACTTTACACTAGCTCCGGCTGGACTAGCACAAAGAGGGACTCGTGAAGGCTCGAAGCACCAATCCGAAGGCGGTTGACACAAACAAGCTCAGCCAAGCAACAACAGCAATGCCAACCAAAAACTCTCTTGTTCTTTGATTGATTTTGTGAAATGATTACAAATGTAATTCTAAGCAATGGAAAATAACGTAACTAATCTGCAGCTAAAGAGGCTATCTATATAGACTCTTTTATCTAGACAAAATAAATAAAAGAAAATTAAAACATTAGTGGGAAGGTGGTAATTCGAGCTTCCTCTAATGTAGCTAACAACCTAACAAACAACTAATTCAGCTTAAAAATAGGCTGACTTATTCAAACTAATCCTAGGAGTGTGCTGAGTGTGCTGGACATTTTTTAAGAGCAGATTGGGCTATCCGAATGGGCTGAATTGTTCAACAGATCCATGAGTGATTTGGCTGTGTTTTAAGAGCCCAAATGATGATCTGAATGAGCTGACTTGTTACTCTCTTGGGCCTCCTGGAACGTGATCAGCTTGCTATCCTCTTGGGCTGCATTGGACATGAGCAACAGCCTACCCTCTTGGACTGCCTTGGACGTGTTTGCTTGCCTCCCCTCTTGGGCTGCTTTGGACGTGATCAACAACTCCTTCTCTTGGACTGCTTTGGACGTAATCAACAGCTTCTCCTCTTGGGCTGCATTAGACGTGAACAACAGCCTCCCCTCTTGGCTTCTTTGGACGTGATCAACAGCCTCCTCTTGGACTGCTTTGTACGTGAGCAACATCTCCTCCCTTTGCTTGCTTACTCCTGCATTCATCAAAAGATTAACACATGAGGTATGGCAATTAAATGGTTCACGCATTGTGCCAAGCAATAGCACTTCCCTTGACGTAGCTTCTTGGATCTCCTTAGCTCTTGCTCTAGTAATGTGACCTTGATAGCTTCCATGTCATGGTCCTACATCACAGCCCCTAGCTACCACCGTGAGCAACAACAAGGGGGCAACGGAGCTCCACCGACGAGTTCCTTGGCAACTCCCATGTCCTTGTCCGCAAACATGCCGAGCCCTAGTCTTCACCCCCCCTACGAATTCACTTGTTGCTACCACCCGGGAGGAGTATGGTACAAATTCTAATTTTACTCTCCCTTATTATGGTTCTACTCCTACTAGTATGCCCTTTCGAACTAACCATGCAGATTATATGCCGGAAAGGGAACCTGCAAGACTAGCTCAACATGATAACCCTAGGTACCAAGAACCATTGATGCCGCCTCGGAGATTCAACCAAGGCCGAGGAGGCGGTGGGCGTGGCTTAGGAGGGAGAGGTGCCTATGTGAACAACCGAGGAGCCGGCTACTATGAGGAGGAGTATGCCCCTGCACATGAGCAAAGGGCACATGGCATTAAGCTTGATGTACACTCTTTCGGTCTTAATTGTGATCCCGAGGTGTATCTTGATTGGGAGCAAAAAAACTGATCAAATTGTTCTGTATTATAACTACTCGGAAGGTCAACGAGTAGCTATAGCTACCATCAAGTTTGAGGGCTTGCATACCAGTGGTGGCTTGGGGAAAAGGAAGAACGTGATTATCACAGCCATCCCCAAATCATGACTTGGCAAGGCCTCAAACAAGCACTAAAGGACAGATTTGTACCTAATGATTATGCCGAGCGCATTCATGAGAGGTTAGAACAACTAGAGCAAGGAAGTAAGAGCCTGGATGAATTCTATACCGAGCTAAGGACGTTGGTCTTTAGGGCTGGTATTAGGGTTCCCGAAGGGTACCTTATTTCTAAGTTCATTAGTCGTCTCAACCCCGAGCTCAAAGCTATAGTGAGCAAGCAACACTTCCTTAGTGGTACACCTTTGGAAGAAGTACTTCATTATACTAATCGTATGTATAAAGCACTTCCTTCAAGGCGGCCATTAGCCTCTAGCTCACGACCTTGGCAAAGCTCCAAAGGTGTCTTACCCACACCAAGGCTCCTAGAACCGACTAGGGGAGGGGACTCCACGACCCACCCTAGGCGAGATGTCCCTAGTACGGTACCAACCCAACGCAAGGAGGGTGAACACCGAACTAGTGATATCAAGTGTTATAAGTGTCTTGGGAGAGGACATATTACCAAGGATTGTCCCTCAAAGAAGCAGGTTATGCTTAACACTCTAGGGGACTATGTATCCGAGGATGAGTGTGAGGAAGAACTTGTTGAGAATGAGGAGGAAGTGGAGGAGCTCCACGTGGTTGCTGCCCAAGGAGATTGTTTTGTGGCTAAGAAGGTATTGTTTGCCTCGGAAGGCCCGGTTGTGCCTAGTCAACGAGAGACTATATTTCATACTAAGTGCACAATTAAGGGAAAGGTGTGTAGTATGATCATTGATGGGGGGTCATGTTGCAACATCATCGACCAAGAAGTAGTATCTAGGTTTAACCTGCGTACTACTTCTCACCCACAACCCTACACCCTTTGTTGGTTAAACTCCGACACCCCTCTTAAGGTCAAGGACCAAGCCATAATTCAATTTGCTATAGGTGGCTATGAGGACGAGTTCTTGTGTGACGTCCTACGCATGACCGCTTGCCACCTTCTCTTGGGAATACCGTGGCAATTTGATCGTGGCGTCATACACCAAGGGGTAAGTAATGAGTATTCCTTTCATTTGAAGGGGAAACATATTACTCTTCATCCTTTGGCCCCTCATGATATCATGGCTGACCATGTAGCAAGGGAGCAACGACGTGCTCAACAAAAAGCCGAGCTAGCTAAGGGCAAAAAGATGGCAATTGGGGGAAAAGGGGGTGCCTCCAATCACCTTTTGCTAGCCAAGCCTAGGGAAGTTTCTCAAGCTATCAAACAAGGAAAGCCGTGTCTTTTGCTTATACCAAAGGACATGTTACTTGCCTTGAGTGATCTTGAGGAACTACCTCAGCCCATAGCACGTCTCATGATGGAGTTTCAAGAACTCTTTCAAGAAGATGTGCTGAGTGGTTTGCCACCGGTAAGAGGTATTGAGCATCAAATTGACTTTATACTGGGGGCAACACTACCAAACCGGGCTGCCTATAGGACTAACCCGGCGGAAACAAAAGAGCTCCAAAGTCCAGTGCAAGACTTGCTAAACAAGGGCTATGTTCGAGAGAGCCTTAGTCCTTGTGCAGTCCCGGTCATTCTAGTACCAAAGAAGGATGGTACTTGGAGGATGTGTGTTGATTGTCGAGCAGTCAATAACATAACCATCAAGTATCGTCATCCCATCCCAAGACTAGATGACATGCTTGACGAGTTGCATGGGGCAAGTACATTCTCTAAAGTGGACCTTAAGAGTGGTTACCATCAAATTCGTATGAAAGAGGGCGACAAATGGAAAACTGCCTTTAAGACCAAATATGGTTTGTACGAATGGTTGGTAATGCCCTTTGGTCTTACTAATGCCCCTAGCACCTTCATGAGGCTTATGAACCACGTCCTAAGGCCATTCCTTGGTAAGTTTGTGGTTGTATACTTTGATGACATCCTAGTATATAGCCACAATCTTCAAGAGCATATAGGTCACCTTAGGCAGGTTTTTGAGGTCTTGAGAAGGGAGAAGTTGTATGCCAACTTCAAGAAGTGCCACTTCCATTCGGATCATGTGGTATTCTTTGGATTTGTGGTGTGCAAAGACGGACTCCGAGTTGATGAGGAGAAGGTTAAAGCCATTTCCGAGTGGCCCACGCCTACCTCAATGACTCAAATCCGGAGTTTCCTAGGCCTAGCTGGCTTTTACCATCGTTTCGTGAGAGACTTTAGTACTATTGCTGCTCCTCTCACGGAATTGACCAAGAAAGGTGTGGCCTTCGTATGGGGGCCAAGGCAAGAGGCGGCTTTTGCTAGCTTGAGGGCCAAGCTCACTCAAGCACCACTTTTATCTCTACCAAACTTTGATAAAACTTTTGAGATAGAATGTGATGCTTTGGGTATAGGCCTTGGGGGTGTCCTTATGCAGGAAGGCAAACCCATTGCCTATTTTTGGTGAGAAACTTGGAGGGGCTGAATTGAATTACCCCACGTATGACAAGGAACTTTTGGCATTGGTACGTGTTCTCAAGGTTTGGCAACACTACCTATTGCCCCTATGTGATCAAACACAAAAAGGGAAAGGACAATGTAGTGGCGGATGCCCTCTCTAGGCGTTACACTCTTGTGGCTCTACTAGATGCTAAGTTGCTTGGTTTTTCCTTCCTTAAGGACTTATATGTGCTCACTGATTTTTGTGATACATTTGATACATGTAAGTCCCATGGGAGTAAGGATCAATTCTACTTACATGAGGGATTCTTGTTTAAGGACCATAAGTTGTGTATTCCCAAGGGTTCAATTCGAACCCTTTTGATTCAAAAAGCACATGGTGGCGGATTAATGGGACATTTCGGTGTCCTTAAGACCTTACACGTGCTAAGGGAGCACTTTTATTGGCCTAAGATGCAGCACGCCGTGGAGAAGTATTGTGCATCTTGTACCACTTGTTTGCGTGCTAAGTCCAAAGCCCAACCCCATGGTCTCTACTCTCCTCTACCTATCCCTAAACTGCCTTGGGAAGACATTTCCATGGACTTTTTTTTAGGGTTACCTCGGTCGAAGAGAGGGAGAGACTCCATATTTGTAGTGGTAGACCGGTTCTCCAATATGGCACACTTCATTGCATGCCATAAGACTGATAATGCTTCTCATGTTGCTAACCTTTTCTTTGATCATATTGTGAGATTGCATGGAGTTCCTAGGTCTATTGTTTCGGATCGAGATGTGAAGTTCTTAAGCTCTTTTTGGAAGACTTTATGGGCAAAGCTTGGAACTAAACTTCTCTTTTCTACTACGTGTCATCCTCAGACGGATGGCCAAACTGAGGTAGTTAATCGTACTCTTGGTGCTTTACTTCGTACTATTTTGAGGACTAACTTGCGCAGGTGGGAAGAGAGCCTATCATTCATTGAGTTCGCCTACAATAGGACGGTCCATACCGCCACCAAGAGGACACCGTTTGAGGTTGTGTACGGCCATAACCCCACCACACCCTTGGAGTTATTGCCGTATGCAATCAAGGAGAAGAAGAGCAAGGAAGGTGCGGATGAGGCAGCTCGGATCAAGAGGATGCATGAGGATACGAGGCTGCAATTGGAGAAGAGAACATACCAATACAAGCGCCACGTTGACCGAGGTCGAAAGGAGCTGATATTCGAGCCCGGCGACCTTGTGTGGCTGCACCTACGGAAGGAACGGTTTCCCTTACTCCGCAACTCCAAGCTGAAACCAAGAGGAGATGGACCATTTCAAGTGCTTGAGCGCATCAACGACAACGCCTACAAGCTCGATCTCCCTCTCACCTTTGGTGTCCATGATGTGTTCAACGTCTCCGACTTGATGCCCTACATGGTTGAAGGAGATTCGGACCTTGACGAGCTGAATTCGGGGTCGAATCCCTTTCAAGAGAGGGAGGATGATGTGTTCGAGCCTACACATCTAGAGCCTACACATCTAGGTGATCACGCACAAGATGTTGGTGATGAAGAGGATCCGACACATCACACAGAAGAGGAGTCAAGAGAAGAAGCCGAACCGGCCAAGCCCAAGGAGGACCCACCACCCGGTGCTATCAATAGAGCCCGAGCCCGCCACCTACACCAACAACTCAAGGACACCTTCTTGAACCTAGGCGAACCGAACCTAAGTGGAGGGACTTTCATCACATGCCTAAATCAAGAAAGGCCCGGGTCACTCGTGCATAATATTTCCGAATAAAGAGGGTTTGCATGGCAATTAGTTTGCATGGGATATTCTTAGACATTTTATCATTAGACATTTTATCATTAGCATTGTTTGCTTTTTATTTTAATTTTCCAGCAGTTATTTTCGGATAAAACAATTAGGAGATAACCAAATTAGTGGTTCTCTTAGTGGGTAGATTAGTGTGCTATTTTTTAGGATTTATTTCTTGTTTTATTTCCTATTTTCAGCAAGGCCTATTTAGGTCTAAACTTCAGATTGGTATAGTAGTTTTGAATGAATGAAAATAGCAACCTTTTTTCTGCCAAAACTCACGAGTCTTTTCTCTCATCTCCATAGAAGGATTGTGAGCACATCAACCTTCTTCTTCCTTTGATTCGAGTGCTTCCTATCTCGAGTCCCTTCCCTTGATCTTCATAACCGAGTGGAACCCATCTTGGCTGGAGATCATTCACATTTTCGTACCAGTCCATCCCCACCAATCGTTCGCATCTCGGCTACAACATCATCACCGGCGAGCCCTTGTGTACCCTCGGCGTTACCTTTGGCGAGCAAGATCTTGCACCGACTCCATCGATCCTAGATCTCACCATCTTGTTCCCTCACTCATTGCTAGTGATATCCGGACCTCAGGTCTATCCGGGAAAACACAAAAGCTTCCTGCAGCTGATCCATCAAATCGTCAATATGGGGTAGTGGGTATTTGTTCTTGATGGTCACCTTGTTCAACTCTCAGTAATTGATGCACAACCTCACCGATCCTTCATTCTTCTGCACAAAAGTACCGACGCACCCCATGGGGAAACGCTGGGGTGTATGAAGCCCTTCTGTGCCAACCTCTTGAGCTGCCTCTTTAGCTCCAACAACTCAATAGGCGCCATAAGGTATGGTGCTTTCGAGATCGGTCTCGTCCCCGGCTCCAACTCGATGGCGAAAATCACGCTCCTCTGTGGCGGTAAACTAGATGGCTCGTCAAAAACGTCAATGAACTCGCATACAACGGGAATATCCTGCAGAGTCGGACTCTCAACCTTCTTCATGGCGTAATACTAGAAGGCCTCGCAACCCTGTCCAATTAGCCTCGCCCCTCGGACTATGTTGATGATAGTACCAGATTTTCCAAGGTCCCAACCTCAAAAGCTCTCAATCTGACCTTTTGCAGTAGTGACCGACATGGTCCGCCTACCAATATTTAAAACCGTACCATGATGGTCCATCCAATCCATCCCTGAAATGACTTTCTCATGTACTAACAACATGACAAAGAAGTCTACAAGCCACTCGCGATTTTGAAAACGTATGGGACAATCGTGTATCTCACGGATACCTCTAACCCTACCACCATCGGGTAACCCTATAATAAAGGGTATCCCCTCTACCGTACCTAAGGCCAAACGCTCTACGCATGCATCAAATATAAATGAGTGTGTAGCACTCATATGAAAAAGTACTCTAACAAGTAAACCATTAATCAGAATGGTACCTGTAGTGGCTTGCACTGCCGGCTCTTCAGCGCTCCTCAACTAAAAAACTCGGCCTTGAGCTCCTCTAGTATTAGTGCTACCTCCACTATGACCTTTGCCTCTACTCAGTCCAAGTGCGGAACCCTGAGTAGCAAGACGATCTGGGATCCTCTATTGTCCTTGAGCTCCTCTAGTATCAATGGTACCCTACTTTGACGAATCCCTACCTTGACGGCATAAGGTAGCCCTGTGACTTGGCTTGCCACAAGTGAAGCAAGTCACAAGTGTCTTCGGACAATCAAACCGCATGTACCCAGACCCTCCGCAGTTGAAGCAATACCGTCCTCGCTCAGATGTCTGTGCAGACGATGGGTAACTCGAGCGGGATGAGGTTGGCTTCGCCCGTACCCTGACACTCCAGTACTAGTCTGGCCCGTCCTTAGTCTCTTCTCAAACCTCCGGTCTGAGAAGCTCTCCTCTGTCCATCTCGCTCTCGCTCATAAGCCGAGGCTCTATCTTGATAATCTATCAGGGAATCACTATGAAAATCCGCCATATATGCTCGGATAGTCTCTCTTAGTCAGCGGGAGAACATGTACACATGCTGGTCCTCTAGAGGTGCAGCTGGACCCAGTAATGTCAGCTCCTCTTGAAACCTCCAAATAGCCTCGGATGTAAGAACGTCCTCGAAACCAACCTCTACGAAATCCTACAATTTCTCCCTCCTTGAGGTAGGGCAAAAACACAGTCTAAGAACGCTCCTCATCTCGACATCTGATGGACTCCAAAGTTGAGTCCACATGTCAAATCCAAAGCTCGGGTCAAGGCCCACCTTTCCAGCAAAATGGGGTACTCCCATCTGGTGAAAAGTCTTCAATTAGGAATCTGGTCGAGGTGCTCTCGGCTCGCCTGAGCCCTAGCAACCTCAGTTGCTCGTGCCGGTATGACAAGCACCTATATCGCTCCATGCAATATCACGAAGGATCTCACCGGCGCCGGTGGATCTGGGGCACGTCTACCTGCCCTAACAGCCTCCTCAACTTGACAGACATACGCTCGAAACTTAGTTTCTCACATCGAGACATGATCCGTATCAATAGTTCGTACTGGTTGGGCTCTATGACCAGCTGTCATCCCGCTCCCAGCCTCATGAACGATACTCTCAACAACCTCCTCACCTCTATCCTCCACTACCGGCGGATCATCGATGGGAACTCGTCCCTGACCTATAACTATTGGAGTTGCTCTCATTCGAGCCATCTACGGTATAAGCATATCTAATTGTATAAGGTCAACTAATACCATATGTGTATATATATGTATCTATGTATATATATACATATATATATTGGACAACTACAAAACTTTTAAACCGAAAATAATGGACTAGTTTTCTACAAATTATTGGACAAGGAAGAATTAGACAACAAAACCTGGCAAGCCTGAAAACCTAATTTGGAACCTTTTTCCTAAAGCGTTTTTTGGTTTCAAGGTGGGTTTTCCAGTTTCAGATTTCGGGGTTTCAGGTTTCAACGGTTTTAGTTTCCGGATGTGGTTTCAGTTTATGGTTTCCATTTGGGTTATTGGGAGGTTTGGTGATCAAGTTATAAAGTTTCCATTTTCAGGTTTTAGATTTCAGATTTCAGGTTTAAGGTTTCAAGTTTTAGGGTTTCAGGATTCAAGGTTTCAGGGTTCATGTTTCCGGTTTCAAGTTTCCAATTTCAAGTTTCAAGGTTTCACCGGTTTTAGGTTTGTGGTTTCCGGATTCTGGTTCGGGGTTATTGGGCAGTTCGGTGTTCAAACACAAAGTGCATATTCATAATCATCTTTGAAAAACCAACTTCAACAACGCTCTATTTCACAATAAAATTCAGACCAACGGTGTTCGAAATCATACTCGAATACAAATCAATTCAAATAACTTTTTATCGATATAGAATTGCAGTAAAAATGCGAGAGAGGCTTCAAAAATCAAGGAAGATTAGACATCAAAACCTCTCAAACCTGGCAAGGCAAATATGCGGAGCTCTTCGGCAAAGGTGAAAGGAAGAATCAAAACAGCTTAAGCTCTTCGGCAAAGATGAAACCTCTTAGGTGGTTGTGAAACTTCCAAAACGAAAATAATGGACTGAACTTTTACAAATGTTGGACCCTTGTCCAACATTTGTAAAAGTTCAATCCATTTATGGTTGTAACACCCCAAATTCTATGAACTCGGGATGCTACGGGCTAGGACATCACAATGGGTCCTGACCCTAGCCTGACAACAAGTTCACCGGATCTTGCAACAAGACACAAATAAATATAAAACCATCATTGATAAAACTGAAATATCATAAATCCCAACTACATACAAAACTCACAGTCGAGTATCAAAACTATACAATCATGTATCTGTACATACAAAACTTGTATCCCATCCTAACATGTACGAGAACCCCCGGCTAATCACTCTCACTAGATCACTCTGTAGCCTTCATATCCTGCAAAACATCTACAACCACGGTATAAACCGTTAGCTAACTATTCGTATATATAGGAATAATACATTAGCTCAAAAACACATCAAAAGTACAGTAAACTCCAAGCATGCTATCACATATTCCCCTTTTATTATCTTTCATACAGTCATTCACTCATAATCCATTTATGGTTGTGTCACGAGAAGTCTACGACTCTCGCATTTGTTTCTTTTACCATCTGGAGTGGTTAGGTGTATTTCTCCGTATACCATGTGGAGTGGATCAGTACCCTTCCCGTATACAAGGTCTGGCCAAGTCCCGAAGAACCCTGCAGACTCCCTCGGGAGAACTAAGAAAGTTGCCAATGCTCGATACTAGTAGACCAATCATACTTCGGTGATAATCAACCTATAACATGCTATGACGCAAATAGCAAACACCACTCATGTTGTAGTCATCCTATATATGAACACAACAGAATAAGTCCCACAGACTTACCTGTATCTAGGTAATATCAATTGTCAATCAACACTCAGAATCCCATTGGAATATACTCCACGCCTAATGAGTCGAGACGCAGATGTCAACAACTATCCAACATACTAGAAGATTCCACTCCTAGTCTCAAAGATCCTAAAAAGATCATATACAAACTACATCCTCGAAACCTCTCAAGGCGTTCCATCACAATATATCTCTTCATACCACTAGTTGGCATTCTAACTAGTTATACTAGGTCCCAACCTATATGCTTCTACTACTATGAAGCCACAAGACGTAGGGCCGCGACAAGCTTCGGACGCCGCGACTGTGGCTGTCCCAGACACGAGGGTGGCGACAACGCGCCGAAGGAGCGGGGCCGGCTAGAGGTAGCCGTTGGGGCAATTACACAGTAGATAACGCCTCTTTCTTTTCTTTCGACAAATTCTTTGCTCGATCCACCACTCCTCTCCTGGAATCACCATATGCAATCTTGCCTTCATCAACACATACACACCAAGCACACAAAGGTCATAAAGACAACAAGGTCATCCTTGTTGGATTCATAAACAAGGAATGACAAGAAGAAGAGAAGAAGGGGTGGCTTACAACTCTTCTCGGATTGGTAGAAGGAAAGCCAAAGTTGCTACTACCTTGCCATTGCCCATATCATCACACAAATCATCATCATCATCATCATCATCATCATCATCATCATCATCTCCAACTTGGAAGAAGAATTGAAGAAGATAAGGAAGAGGAACAAACGGGAAGGAAAGATGATCACGAAAAAGAAGAGAGGAGAAGATAAGGGATTCCAAACCCTTAGTGATATGGAGATTACCCGCGAAGAACGGATCTAGACGAGCAACTTGTTTCCAGGAATAGAAGCAAACGAAATTCAGCAAACAAGAATGAATGAAAACGTGCAAAACAAAGAGGGGGGGGGAACGAAATTAGGAAGGAAGAACCGAAAGGAACAAAACGATAGAACCCTTGGATTTGATTATCCAAGAACCAAACCGATGACGATTCGACCCCGCTTCTTACAACTTCACACAATCGATCTAGAGTTATCGAAGGCACGAAGAGGTTGCTTCGATTCGACTTGTGATGTAGGACCATCACATGGAAGCTATCAAGGTCCCATTACTAGAGCAAGAGCTAAGGAGATCCAAGAAGCTACGTCAAGGGAAGTGCTATTGCTTGGCACAATGCGTGAACCATTTAATTGCCATACATCATGTGTTAATCTTTTGATGAATGTAGGAGCAAGCAAGCAAAGGGAGGAGATGTTGATCACGTCCAAAGCAGCCCACGAGGATAGCCTGCTGCTCACGTCCAAGGCAGCCCAAGAGCAAAGGGAGGATATGTTGATCACGTCCAAAGCAACCCACGAGGATAGCCTGCTGCTCACGTCCAAGGCAGCCCAAGAGGGGAGGCAAGCGAACACGTCCAAGGCAGTCCAAGAGGGTAGGCTGATGCTCACATCTAAAACAGCCCAAGAGGGCAGCCAGCTGATCACGTTCAAAGAGGCCCAAGAGAGTAACAAGTCAGCTCATTCGGATCATCATTTGGGCTCTTAAAAACCATCCAAATCACTCATGATCTGTTGAACAATTCAGCCCATTCGGATAGTCCATTTTGGCTCTTAAAAACGTCCAGCACACTCCAAAGATTAGTTTGAATAAGTCAGCCTATTCTCATGCTGAATTAGTTGTTTGTTAGGTTGTTAGCTACATTAGAGGAAGCTCTCTTATTGCCACCTTCCCACTAATGTTTTAGTTTTCTTTACATTAATTTTGTCTAGATAAAAGAGTCTATATATAGCCTCTTTTAGCTGCTGAATAGGTACGTTAATTTCATTGCTTAGAATTACATTTGTAATCATTCACAAAATCAATCAAAGAACAAGAGAGTTTTTGGTTGGCATTGCTGTTGTTTGCTTGGCTGAGCTTGTTTGTATCAACCGCCTTCGGATTGGTGCTTCGAGCCTTCACGAGTCCCTCTTTGAGCTAGTCCAGCCGGAGCTAGTGTAAAGTTGTATTGGAGACGGGTCTAGGGCATTCACGAGTGGGGGTTTTGGCTCTTCAGCCTTGGTTCCTTCGTTGACTCTCTTTGGTTCTTCTCTACACCTTCCTGCGCCATTCACCTACGTTTCATTCCGCATTCTGGATTCGCCTCATTCAGCCAGATTCGAGATCATTGTACCTAGATCAACTCAATCACGGACAATTCCGTATCAACTTGTAGCACCAACCCGAATGAGATTGACACACACAAGAATGAGAAAGCTATGCTAACACCACAATTCTCACGAGACAATAGACTGAACTCAAAAGGGTTCGATTTTGGCACTTAGGCAATCTGTTTAACGTAATCTCCTACAAAAAGAAGAGAGAAAGGTTTATATACAACCTAGACCTTCTCTCCTAAAAATAGAAAAGAAATAAAAACAATAATTACAATTTAGAGTATTTTAAATAAAACCATGAAATAGACTAATTCTGGGCTTTATTTAACACTCTCTAACTAGCTTTTCATGCCAGCCTTTACGCCAGCCTTCATCCATGCACATGCACACGTGAGCCTTCATCTTATGCTCCATTCAACTTCTTCTTGGCTGGTCCAATGTAGCTAAGCATCATGACGGGCCTTGGACTCATTGGAGGTGAGCTTGGTGAGCTTCTTGAACCATGGCTAGGAAGATAGCATCCCTCTCCGCTTGGCGTTTGGCTTGAGCTCGTGTTAGGGCTCCTTGTGGTGTTGAAGATGGAGCTAGCTCGGATGACCCTTCATCACTTAGCACGGGGGGAAAGAGGAAACTCAAAAGGGAAGCAATTCAAAAAGGAAGTCGGCTAAAAGCTGCCTCGATCTCTCCTATGCCGCGGACGATCTCCACTGCGACTGTGGCCATGGCGAGGCACGGTCGCAGGGTCTCTTAAATAACATGGTTGTTACATCAGATCCCCCTAAATACAAGTTTTGTCCTAAAACTTGGATAACCACTGATCCTCCCAGTCTCAAACACCGAGGCATAGTCACATGATCTCATGAAGGTACAGACTTTCTAACGAATTTAAGACCTCTATCCGTGTTAGCACAACAAGATCTAATAAGATCACACATCACAATCTAGCACGAAAAGCAAATAACACATTGATACGGGGATTAGCCGCGAAGAACGGATCTAGACGAACAACCTGTTCTGAAGAATGAATAACACACAAAAATTAACAAATATGGACAGCAATTAAAACGAGAAAACAGAAAGGGGCAAGAAGAACCGAAAGGAACAATGATAGAACCCTTGGATTCAAGATCCAAGAACCAAACCAGTGACGATTCGACCCTGCTTCTTACAACTCCACACAACCGATTTGAGAATCGAGAGCACAAAGAGGGTGCCTTGTTCGACTTGCAACACCAATCCCGAAGGAGATTGACATACACAAGAACGAGAAAGCCAGATCACACACACTAACTCACGAGACAAGATTGATTGAATTCTCTTGGATTCAATTCTGAAATGCTCTCAGCAAAACTTGTATAAAACTTGTCTAACTACAAAAGAAGAGAGAAAAGGCTTTATATACATCCTAGGCCTTTTCTTCTAAAACAGAAAAAAAGAAACTAATTACAATAATTACATTGAGAGAGTTAAATAAAGCCCAGCAAACATATAACACAATTGGGCCTAATTAAACTCTTCTATTCAGTCTCTCACGTCCACATACTTAAATGATCATCCAGCCATGCACATGCATATACGTGAAACCCCTTGTATCTGATTTCAAGGCCTCCGGCTATCCTTTGAAATGCGTCTCAAGGCCTGCCCAACAACTAGAAATACAATTTAAGCTCCATTAATCATCTTGGCTGGGAGGTGTTCGTGGCTGATCCGCAAGATGGTCCTTAGACTTGATGAAGGTGGACTTGGTTGAGCTTCATCGACCATGTTTAGGAAAAGAGCATCCATCTCATCTTGACGTTTAGCTTGCGCTCTTGTTAGAGTCCCTTTAGGTGGTGAAGATGGAGTTAACTCAAATGATCCTTCATCATTCTCCCCTTCTTTGGAAGAATTCGACCTCGAATTGCCTTGATCATCATCCAGGAGCGGAAAAGGACTTAGATCCCTCACATTGAATGTGGGATCACAAGCATAATCATCCGGCAAGTCAAGCACATAGGCGTTGTCACCCGCCTTGTGTAACACCTTAAAAGGTCCATTTCCTCTAGGGGAGAGCTTGGATTTCCGAAGCTGTTGAAACCTCTCCTTTCTCAAATGTAGCCATACAAGGTCGCTAGTTTCAAATATAATCTTCTTGCGTCCTTGATTCGCCTTTTCTGCGTTGTATTTGCCTTTCTCCTCGAGCTTGATCCTTGTCCTACTATGTAGCTCCTTGATGTGTTCAACCTGCGTTTTAGCACTTAAATCCACTCGCTCCTTCTTAGGTAACGGTGTAAGATCAAAAGGGGTTAGTGGATTAAAACCATAAACACACTCAAAGGGAGAGATGGAAGTAGATGAGTGGACGACTCTATTATAGGCAAACTCAATATGTGGCTCATCTTCCCATTCTTTCAAATTCTTCTTGATGACAACCCTTAAAAGTGTTGTTGGGGTCCTATTAGTTACTTCTGTTTGCCCATCAGTTTGGGGATGGCTTGATGTAGAAAATAACAACTTAGTGCCTAGCTTTCCCCAAAGAGTTTTCCAAAAGTAACTCAAGAACTTAACATCCCTATCACTCACTATTGTCCTTGAAATACCATGTAACCTAACTACTTCCCAAAAGAACAAATTAGCTACATTGGCTGCATCATCAGTTTTGTGACAAGCAATAAAGTGAGCCATCTTAGAGAATCGATCTACAACCATAAATATCGAATCCCTACCTCTTCTAGTCCTAGGCAATCCCACTATGAAATCCATGCTAATGTCTTCCCAAGGGGCTGTGGGGATTGGCAAAGGTGTATACAATCCATGAGGCTTTACTTTCGATTTAGCTCTAAGGCACTCTAAACACCTTTTAAGCACATTTTAAACATCCCTAAGCATATGTGGCCGATAAAAATGTGAGTGCAGCATAGCATAGTCTTATTTCTCCCAAAATGACCCATTAAACCTCATTTATGGGCTTCTTCCACTAACAGCAAACAAAGAGAACACCTTGGTATGCACACCTTATCTACTCGAAACAGAAATCCCTCAAACAAATAGAATTTATCTAAGGAACCTTTTTGCACACAAAGCTTATATGTTTCTCCAAAGTCAAGATCATATTCATAGAGCTCCTTAATGTAAACAAATCCTAACACCCTAGCATCCAATGTAGTTAGCAATGTATGCCTCCTAGAAAGAGCGTCCGCAACTACATTATCTTTTCCCTTTTTATACTTGATAATATAGGGAAAAGTCTCAATAAATTCCATCCATCTACCATGACTCCTATCTAGTTTATCTTGACTCCGAAAATGTTTCAAAGATTCATGATCAGAATGCAAAATAAACTCTCTAGGCCACAAGTAGTGTTGTCATGTCTTAAGTACTCTAAATAATGCATACAACTCTTTATCATATGTAGAGTAGTTAAGACATGCCCCTTTAAGCTTTTCACTTAAAAAGGCAATAGGCTTACCTTCTTGCATAAGCACACCTCCTATTCCAATTCCCGATGCATCACACTCCACTTCGAAAGGCCTAGTGAAGTCAGGGAGAGCTAGTAAGGGTGCCTCGGTGAGAACTAACTTCAGCTTGTTGAAACCACGTTCTTGAGCTGCTTCCCACACAAATGGTGCATGTTTCTTGCAAATCTCCATCAAGGGTGCAGCAATGGTACTGAAGTCTCTCACAAAGTGCCTATAGAAACTTGCAAGCCCATGGAAACTCCTTACATGGCTAATGGATGTAGGTGTTGGCCAATCTCGAATAGCTCTAATCTTCTCCTCATCCACTTGTAGACCTTGTACAATCACTACAAAACCAAGAAATATAACTTCATTAGTGCAAAAGCTACATTTCTTTAGGTTGGCATACAAGTGTTCAGCTCTAAGGGTAGAATAACTAACACACAAAAACTAACAAATAGGAGAGTTTAATTAGACCCAATTGTGTTATATGTTTGCTGGGCTTTATTTAACTCTCTCTCAATGTAATTACTGTAATTATTTTCTTTCTTTTTTTTCTGTTTTAGAAGGAAAGGCCTAGTATGTATATAAAGCCTTTTCTCTCTTCTTTTGTAGTTAGACAAGTTTTATACAAGTTTTGCTAGGAGCATTTCAGAATTGAATCCAAGAGAATTCAATTATTCTTATCTCGTGCGTTAGTGTGTGTGATCTGGCTTTATCGATCTTGTGTATGTCAATCTCCTCCGGGATTGGTGTTGCAAGTCGAATAAGGCACCCTCTTTGTGCTCTCGATTCTCAAATCGATTGTGTGGAGTTGTAAGAAGCGGGGTCGAATCGTCACTGGTTTGGTTCTTGGATCTTGAATCCAAGGGTTCTATCATTGTTCCTTTCGGTTCTTCTTGTCCCTTTCTGTTTTCTCGTTTTCATTGTTGTCAATATTTGTTAATTTTTGTGTGTTATTCATTCTTCAGAACAGGTTGTTCGTCTAGATCCGTTCTTGGAAGAACTTCATCGACTTTGCAACTTAGAGATCAATTCAGTACTAAGAAGAAACAAAAAAAGAAAGAAATAAAACTAATTCTTGTTTGCAGATAAACGTGGGCCAAGTTGTTGCCATCTTCGGGATAAGATCAAATCTCAGCTCCTAGATTTGTTGCAACTGGTTCAACGTGCCAAATCTGTAGGAGGAAAATAACTGCTTCAAGTTCTGCGCCGGATTAGTAGGAAATACGCTGAATCAACTCTAATTATGCGTTTAGTTGAGAGCATTTCAGAATTGAATCCAAGAGAATTCAATCATTCTTGTCTCGTGAGTTTGTGTGTGTGATCTAGCTTTCTCGTTCATGTGTATGTCAATCTCCTTCGGGATTGGTGTTGCAAGTCGAACAAGGCTCCCTCTTCGTTCTCTCGATTCTCAGATCAATTGTGTGAAGTTGTAAGAAGCGGGTTCGAATCGTCACTGTTTGGTTCTTGGATCTCAAATCCAAGGGTTCTATCATTGTTCCTTTCGGTTCTTCTTGTCCCTTTCTGTTTTCTCGTTTTCATTGCTGTCCATATTTGTTAATTTTTGTGTGTTATTCATTCTTCAGAACAGGTTGTTCGTCTAGATCCGTTCTTCGCGGCTAGTCCGCAGTGTACCTTTTTGTGTTCGGGAAAGTTACGGCATGACCATATTTGCTCTATCTTTGCCTCCCATGCCATATACACATCAGGATCACATTTTCCCTCGAAACTAGGGACTTTCCCCTTCACTTTGCCAAGACCGTCGTGTTCCAGTTCTCGGTTTCTCCTTTGCTGGACTCCATAGGGCTCACATCTCCTTTCATCATTACGTTGCCCTTCTTGGTTCCTCCTTGGCTGATCTCGCCTTCTCCGTCCATTAGGCACCCATTCCGGTCTCCATTCCTCATTCTCCCCATCCTCCTCCTCTTCCCGGTCATAAACTGGATTCTGAAATTGGTGAGGATAGTTAGGCATATTATCATGAATAATAGGAGAAGAAGGGATAAAAATATGCTCCTCAAAAGCAAGGTTTCCCCAAACAGGTTGGAAAACAATGTTGCCTAAACCATGGGCATGCCTAGAAGACTGCGGAACATTCGAATTCCTTGTTGTTTGGAACGCAGCTTGCTGACTTTGAAGGGGAACTCGATCTTGTCCTTGGTTTTGCGCCCTTAAGTTGTCTCCTATCTCCAAGTTACTTCCTAGTGGTCGAGAGTCCGGAGTCACCCTAGAGGTCTCCAAGGTAGATACCCTTGTAGTTAGCCCATCATAGCTATCTTTCAAGCTCTTGATGAGACTGAACAACTCCGGTGTGATAGGCTCAGGGCTCTTTGAACCTATGGGAGTCCCTGACATGATGCAAAACACTCAACAACAGCAAACACATTAGGTTAGTATAAACAAAAACACCTCGCAAGTGTATCACTCAGAAAATAAGATTCTCTCACTCTCTAGTGGTGTGATACAAGCTTGTTGATGGCTCGTCTTGTATTAATCAAAAACCTCACATGAGTTTGATGCTTAGTCAAACTAAAGCTTTTAGATAGAAACAAGGTTTGATTTCAATCACTTCAAAAACGTGTTTGACTCAACAAAATAGAAGAAAAGACTCAAACGGAAAGGACAATTCCACGAATGTTATATGCAACTAAATGACTCAAAAATTTAGAATCCAAGATAAGCTTTGAAAGAACTTACTCGTAAGACCCAAGAAGTGAACCCTAGACACCGTAGGATGAGGTTAAGGAAGGCTGAGCTATGGTGTTTGATTGCTGAAAATGGACAATAGCTAGGTGTGGCTAGATAGGTTCAACGAGATGCTTAGTTCTTCCTCCGACTGAGACGAGATACTTGAATGAAGTCCTTTCTTGAAGTCTTCTTTGTTGCTAAATAACACTAGGCTAATTACAAACTATGAATAAGAAAGAATGAAATAAAAACAATATAAACTAGAATGAAATGAAAAGATCTGATTCCTTTTTTTTTTTGATTTTGGATTTCTTTCTTCTTTTTTTTTATCCTTTTTCTTTTCTTTTTTTTAACTCAAGAAATTAAAAATGAGAAGAAACAAAAAAGAAAGAAATAAAACTAATTATTGTTTGTAGATAAACGTGGGCCAAGCTGTTGCAAATCTTCAGGATAAGATCAAATCTCAGCTCCTAGATTTGTTGCAACTGATTCAAAGTGCCAAATCTGTCGGAGGAAAATAATTGCTTCAAGTTCTGCGCCGGATTAGTAGGAAATACGCTGAATCAACTCCAATTATGCGTTTACTGAATGCAGGAAGAGAAACAACCACGTTTGGTTTTTATTCAACTGGTTCAAGTGTGGCTAATGTGGCTGAGGGAAAAATGGTGGTTGATGGTGGTGTGATGGTGGTTGGTGTGGTGCTATGGTGGTTTCCGGTGTCTAGAACTCACAAACAAGGAACAAACTTGTTAGACTCAAACAAAGCTTAGAGTAGAAGATAGAAACGGAAATAGACTCAAACAAAAGACAATGATCAATTGAAATGATCAAAACAGACTCTTTTTGTGATTTTATGATTGATTTACCGACTCTTTTTGGTGGTTGGACGTCAATTGAGCTTTGATACCAATTGATACGGGGATTAGCCGCAAAGAACGGATCTAGACGAACAACCTGTTATGAAGAATGAATAAGACACAAAAATTAACAAATATGGACAACAATGAAAACGAGAAAACAGAAAGGGACAAGAAGAACCGAAAGGAACAATGATAGAACCCTTGGATTCAAGATCCAAGAACCAAACCAGTGACGATTCGACGCCACTTCTTACAACTCCACACAATCGATTTGAGAATCGAGAGCACGAAGAGGGTGCCTTGTTCGACTTGCAACACCAATTCCGAAGGAGATTGACATATACAAGAACGAGAAAGCCAGATCACACACTAACTCACGAGACAAGAATGATTGAATTCTCTTGAATTTCAATTCTAAAATGCTCTCAGCAAAACTTGTATAAAACTTGTCTCACTACAAAAGAAGAGAGAAATGGCTTTATATACATCCTAGGCCTTTTCTACTAAAACAGAAAAAAAAAAAAAAAAAAAAAAAAAGAAACTAATTACAGTAATTATATTGAGAGAGAGTTAAATAAAGGCCGGCAAACATATAACACAATTGGGCCTAATTAAACTCTCCTATTCAGTATCTCACGTCCACATACTTAAATGATCATCCAGCCATGCACATGGACATACGTGAAACCCCTTGTATCTGATTTCAAGGCCTCCGGCTGTCCTTTGAAATGCGTCTCAAGGCCTGCCCAGCAACTAGAAATACAATTTAAGCTCCATTAATCATCTTGGCTGGGAGGTGTTCGTGGCTGATCCACAAGATGGTCCTTAGACTTGATGAAGGTGGACTTGGTTGAGCTTCATGGACCATGTTTAGGAAAAGAGCATCCATCTCAGCTTGACGTTTTAGCTTGCGCTCTTGTTAGAGTCCCTTGAGGTGGTGAAGATGGATTTAGCTCAGATGATCCTTCATCACACATAATATCACATAAGCACATAAACTCACCCAATAAACTAAGACTCTCTCATCAATCCTCTAGGTGCAGTTATCTCTGCATAAAACTCCGGATAGTTCCTCCTGATACTATCCTTTGTCTCCCAATAGCCTCACCGGCTTCTCGTCTAGACCACTGAATCCTCATCATCGGGATGTCCTTTTAGCGTAAGCATCTCGTACTCCGCTCTAGAACAACTACCGGATGCTCTACAAATGTGTGGTCCAACTAACTACTAAATCCTCATAAGTGATGATGTGTCTCAGATTTGGTAGATACTCTCTCAGTTGAGACACGTGAAAGTCCGGATGAACGCCTTCAAATCTTTGTGGCAACGCGAGTCGGCAAGCGACCTCTCCCACTTGCTCTAGGATCTCAAAAGGTCCGACATATCGGGGGTTCAACTTGCCCTTAATGCCGAAACGTCTGACCCATCGCGTCGGTGACACTCTCAACCAGACTTGAGCTCCCACGCCTCTTATCAGCATACGACTTCTAGCGACTCTGCACGGCCAACATCTACTTTCGAATCAACGCTACTCGAGTGTTGTCATCTTGTGTCTGCTAAGGAGATTTCCCACTAATAGTACTCGGTTCATCCCAACATAGAGGTGTATGACATCTCCGTCCATTCAACGCCTCATAAGGAGCCATTTTATTCGACGCAAGCCAGCTAATGTTATACGAAAACTCGACCAACGGGAGGTGATCTGCCAACACCTGTCCTGAGTCTAGCATACAGGCTCTCAACATATCCTCTACGGTATGTATAATCCTCTTTATGATACGGGGATTAGCCGCGAAGAACGGATCTAGACGAGCAACCTGTTTTCGGGAATAGAAGCAAACGAAATTCAGCAAACAAGATGCAAGGAAAACGTGCAAAGCAATAGGGAAAACGGAATAGGAAGAAGAACCGAAAGGAACAAACGATAGAACCCTTGGATTTGATTATCCAAGAACCAAACCGATGACGATTCGACCCCGCTTCTTACAACTTCACACAATCGATCTAGAGTTATCGAAGGCACGAAGAGGTTGCATCAATTCGACTTGTAGCACCAACCCGAAGGAGATTGACACACACAAGAACGAGAAAGCTATGCAAACACCACAATTCTCACGAGACAATAGGCTGAACTCAAAAGGTTCGATTTAGCACTTAGGCAATGTGTTTAATGTATTCTACCAACAAAAAGGAGGAGAGAAAGGTTTTATATACAACCTAGACCTTCTCTCCTAAAAATAGAAAAGAAAAATAAATACAATATTTACAAATTAGAGTGTTTTAAATAAATCCATAAGATAGACTAATTCTAGGATTTACTTAACACTTTCTAACTAGCTTCTCACTCCAGCCATGCACATGCACACGTGAAGCTCTCCTATGCTCCATTCAACTTCTTCTTGGCTGGTCCAATGTGGCTAAGCATCATGACGGGCCTTGGACTCATTGGAGGTGAGCTTGGGTGAGCTTCTTGAACCATGGCTAGGAAGATAGCATCCATCTCCGCTTGGCGTTTGGCTTGAGCTCTTGTTAGGGCTCCTTGTGGTGTTGAAGATGGAGCTAGCTCGGATGACCCTACATCATTCTCCCCTTCTTTAAAAGAATTCGACCTCAAATTTCCTTGATCATCACTAAGGGGTGGAAAAGGGCTTAGATCCCTCACATTGAACGTGGGATCACAAGCATAGTCGTCCGGCAAGTCTAGCACATAGGCATTGTCACCAGCCTTGTGTAGCACCTTGAAAGGTCCGTTTCCTCTTGGAGAGAGCTTGGACTTCCGAAGTTGTTGAAACCTCTCCTTCCTCAAGTGTAGCCATACAAGGTCACCGGCCTCAAATGTAACCTTCTTCCTTCCTTGGTTTGCCTTGGCTGCGTTGTATTTGCCTTTCTCCTCAAGCTTAATCCTTGTCCTCCTATGTAGCTCCTTGATGTGTTCAACCTTGGTTTTAGCACTTAAATCCACTCGCTCCTTCTTAGGCAACTGTGTAAGATCAAAAGGAGTTAGTGGATTAAAACCATAAACACACTCAAATGGAGAGATGGAAGTAGACGAATGCACAACTCTATTATAGGCAAATTCAACATGTGGCAAGACATCCTCCCATTCCTTAAGATTATTTTTGATGTCAGCCCTTAAAAGTGTGGTTAAAGTCCTATTAGTTACTTCCGTTTGCCCATCAGTTTGGGGGTGGCTTGATGTAGAAAATAACAATTTCGTACCTAGCTTTCCCCAAAGAGTCTTCCAAAAATAACTTAAGAACTTAACATCCCTATCACTTACTATTGTCCTCGGAATTCCATGTAACCTAACTACTTCCCGAAAGAATAGATTAGCTACATTGGCTGCATCATCAGTTTTGTGACAAGCAATAAAGTAAGCCATTTTAGAGAAACGATCTACAACCATAAAAATCGAGTCCCTACCTCTTTTAGTCCTAGGCAATCCCACAATAAAGTCCATACTAATGTCTTCCCAAGGGGCTGTTGGAATTGGCAAAGGTGTGTACAATCCATGAGGCTTCACTTTAGATTTAGCTCTAAGGCATTCTAAGCATCTTTTAAGCACATTTTCAACATCCCTAAGCATGTGTGGCCAATAAAAATGTGAGTGCAGCATAGCATAAGTTTTATCCCTCCCAAAATGACCCATTAAACCTCCTTTATGGGCTTCCTCTACTAACAACAATCGAAGGGAACACCTAGGTATGCACACCTTATCAATTCGAAACAAAAATCCCTCAAACAAATAGTTTTTAGCTAAGGAACCTTTTTGCACACATAACTTATATGTATCACCAAAATCAATATCAGATTCATAGAGCTCCTTAATGTAAACACAACCTAATACCTTAGCATCCAATGTAGTCAACAATGTGTGCCTCCTAGAGAGGGCATCCACCACTACATTGTCTTTTCCCTTTTTATACTTGATAATATAGGGAAAAGTCTCAATAAATTCTATCCACCTACCATGCCTCCTATCTAGTTTATCTTGACTTTGAAAATGCTTCAAGACTCATGATCGGGATGCAAAATAAACTCTCTAGACCACAAGTAGTGTTGCCATTTCTTAAGCACTCTAAACAAAGTATATAACTCTTTATCATAGGTAGAGTAATTAAGACATGCTCCTTTGAGCTTTTCACTAAAGAAGGCAATAAGCTTACCTTCTTGCATGAGCACGCCGCCTATTCCAATGCCCGAGGCATCACACTCCACTTCAAAGGGCCTAGTGAAGTCGGGAAGAGCTAGCAAGGGCGCCTCGGTTAAGACCAATTTCAACTTGCTAAAGGCACGTTCTTGCGCCTCCTCCCACACAAATGGCGCATGCTTCTTGCAGATTTCCGTCAAGGGCGCGGCAATGGTACTAAAGTCTCTCACAAAACGCCTATAGAAGCTTGCAAGCCCATGGAAACTCCTTACTTGGCTGATGGATGTTGGCGTGGGCCAATCTTTTATTGCTCTAATCTTCTCCTCATCCACTTGTAGACCTTGTGTAGTCACTACAAAACCAAGAAATATAACCTCATTAGTGCAAAAGCTACATATCTTAAGATTAGCATACAAGTGTTCAGCCCTAAGGGTAAGAACTACTTCCCTTAGATGTTCTTCATGCTCCTTTAGGGACCTGCTATAGATTAAAATATCATCAAAGTATACTACAACAAACTTCCCTATAAAATGTCTCAAAACATAGTTCATTAAGCGCATAAAAGTAGAAGGAGCATTAGTTAACCCAAATGGCATAACAAGCCACTCATACAAACCAAACTTAGTTTTGAAGGCTGTTTTCCACTCGTTCCCCTCCTTCATTCGGATTTGATGGTAGCCACTCCGTAGGTCTATCTTGCTAAAGGTGGTGGCGCCATGTAGCTCATCAAGCATGTTATCTAGGCGGGGAATAGGGTGGCGGTACTTGATGGTGATGTTGTTGATAGCTCGACAATCAACACACATCCTCCATGTGCTGTCCTTCTTAGGCACCAAGAGCACGGGCACGGCGCACGGACTTAAGCTCTCCCTCACGTAGCCCTTGTCTAGGAGGTCTTGAACTTGCGCTTGGATCTCTTGACTCTCCTTTGGGTTCATTCGGTAGGCTGGTCTATTTGGGAGTGTTGCGCCGGGGATAAGGTCAATTTGGTGCTCAATGCCTCTCAAAGGTGGGAGGCCATGTGGTATTTCTTCCTGAAACACATCCTTAAACTCCTCAAGGATGGCTGAGATAGTAGGTGGTAAGCTAGCCTTGGCTTCATCACTCATCAAGGTGAGCTCCTTACACAACATCATCAAGGTGGTGTCTAAGGGTAGGTAGTCATTTTGTAGCTCAAGTTTGGAAGCTAACAAGGCTGTTGTGGGCTGTTTTGTGGCCATGGACACAAGGATGCTAGGCTGGTTGTTAGAAGGCTTGCTAGGGAGGGGTCTTGGCTCGACGGCTTGCTGCCCTTCTTAGCTTGTCCTTGCTCTTGCTCACTTGCCTTCTTCTTCTCAAATGCCTCCGCAATCTGCAAGGGAGTCATAGGCTTAAGATTCACGGTTTTACCATTGAATACAAAAGAATATCTGTTTGTAAAACCATCATGCATAACTCTCCTATCATATTGTCAAGGGCGACCTAACAACACATGACAAGCTTGCATAGGCACAACATCACATAAAACCGTATCTTCATAATGGCCTAAAGTAAAAGTGATCTTAGCTTGCCTATTAACCTTTAACTCACCACATTCATTCATCCAATACAACTTATATGGCCTAGGGTGATAAAATGTAGGAATTTGCAACTTAGATATCATTTCGGTGCTAGCAATATTGCAACAACTTCCTCCATCAATAATAACATTACAAACCTTTCCTTTAACCGAGCATCTAGTGTGAAACAAGTTTTCTCTTTGGTTATCTTCACAAGGAGCAGGTTGTACACTTAAAGTTCTCCTAGCTATCAAAGAATTATCATAATCAAGACTTTTATCACAAATCATGGAAGTGTTAGCTAGGAATGATCTAGGATGATCAAATAACACTCTCTTAGCTAATAAACAATCTCCTTGCTCATATTCAATCCCATCATCATCCAAAGCATCATGATCATGCATATTAAGCTCAAAATCATTATTAGCATGCTCATGCTCAGATTTGGACTCATATTGCCCTAAATGGTTAACTAGCAAAGTTCTTTTGTTAGGACAATCCTTCATCATGTGCCCTCTTCCTTGGCACTTAAAACATACAATATCCCTAGCTCTAGATGAAGGGTTAGAAGTACTCCCTTGAGTGCCTTTAGGTAGTGTAGGCGTGGGCTTGGTAGGGGCTGCATAAACAGCCTTGCGTGGACCTCCTTGCTCCGGGGCTAGCTTCTCCTTGCTTGGCACCTCCCGGTTGTAATTCCCTTGTTGGCGACCTCCTTGGCTCCTCCATGAGCTAGGCACGCCATAGGCAGCCTTACCTCCTTGACTTCTTGCCTTCATTTTCCTTTCTACTTTGATTGCTAGGTGAAGCAATTCTGTCATATAGCTATAGGAAAAAAGATCTATCTCGTTAGAAAAACTTGAATTGAGAATACGAAGATACCTCGCCATTGTAGTCTCTTCGTCCTCTCGCACATTAGCCTTTACCATGGCCATTTGCATGGCATTATAGGTCTCCTCGGCGGTCAAGGCAGGATACCTCAAGTTCTCCAACCTTTGCCTCAATTCTCTAGTGTAATGTTGAGGCACAAACCGAGCTCTCATCAAGGCCTTCATGTGCGCACAAGTAACTACCGGTGCATCCAAAGTTCTCCTCCTTTCCTTCACCAAATCATCCCACCATATCATAGCATAATCAATAAACTCAAGAGCTGCGAAATGTACCTTCTTATGCTCGGGAAAGTTATGGCATGACCATATTTGCTCTATCTTTGCCTCCCAAGCCATGTACACGTCCGGGTCACATTTGCCTTCAAAGCTTGGGATCTTCACCTTTACTTTGCCAAGGCCATCATACTCCGGATCTCGCTCCCTCCTTGGCTGGCCACCATAGGGCTCACGCCTCTACTCGTCTTGGCGCCGGGCATCATGAGGTCTCCGGGGCTGTTGGCGCTCCCTTCACCCGTTTGGCCTCCATTCCTCGTCATCTCCATCACCGTCCTCATCCTGCTCATAAGCTGGATTCTGAAACTGTTGAGGATAGTTAGGCATATTATCATGTATAATAGGAGAAAAAGGGATAGAAACGTGCTCCTCGAAAGCAAGATTGCCCCATCCCGGTTGGGACACGGCGTGGCCTAAGCCTTGGACATTCCGAGAGAGCTGCGTGGCATTAGAGTGCCGGGCTGCTTGAAATGCTTCTTGTTGGCTTTGGAGTGGTAATCGGTCTTGCCCTTGGTGTTGAGCTCTCGAGTGGGGTCCTACCTCCCGGTTTCCTCCTAGTGGCCGAGGCTCCGGAACTACCTTAGACGCCTCCAAGTTGGACAACCTTGTAGTTAACCCTTCAATGCTATCTTTCAAGCCCTTGATAAGGTTAAACAACTCCGGGGTAATAGGCTCGGGGCTTGGCGTACCTGCGGGAGTTCCTGACATTGTTCAAAGACACTAAAACACTCAAACACGTTAGGTTAGCTAAAACAAAAACGCCTCACAAGTGTATCACTCGAAAGCAAACTCTCACTCTCTAGTGGTGCTCAACAAGCTTGTTGATGGCATGTCTTGTATTAGTCAAAAACCTCACGTGAGTTCAATACTTAGCCAAACAAAAGCTTTAAAGTAGAAGCGAAATTCGATTTCAATCACCTTAAAAACGTGTTTGACTCAATAAAAGAGAAGAAAAGACTCAAAACAGAATGGACAAGTTGCACGAATGTTATATGCAACTAAGTATGGGCTCAAAATTTGAACTCAAGATAAGCCTTGAAAGAACTTACTCGTCAAGCCTAAGCAAGCAAACCTTGGACACCGAAGGTGTGTGTAGAAGGGCTGGTCAAGGCTAAGGCGTGGCTCGAGTGAAGTGAGCTAGACGTGGGCCAAGGCGTGGCTAGGCTAGGGTGAAGCTAGGCTAGGCGTGAATGGCTTGGTCCTTTGAGTGAGATGAGCTCCTTTGTAATCCTCTTTGGTTGCTGAAAATAACACTTAGCAAGCACAACTTCAACTATTACAAATTATGAAATAAAACAAGAGTAGGCTAGCAAGAATGAAATGAAATGAAAATGAATAACTATGGCTGATTTTTTTTTTCTTTCTTTTCTTTTCTTTTCTTTTTTTTTTTGAAATTCGGATTTCTTTTCTTTCTTTCTTTTTTTTTTTTTAAATCAGGCCTCAATTTGAATTCAAAAGAGACAAATGAAAAAAAAAATGAAAGAAATAAAATCCTATAACAACTTGAGAGTTGCTAGCTATCTAGTTACTAAAATGAAAACAAATAAAAGAAATAACAACCAGCTATTCGAATTTTGGTGCTGGAATTAAAGAAAAATAAAACAAAATGCTAAGAAAATCTATTTAGTTGCAAGAGGATAGAGTTGACCAAGTAAATAGCTAACCAAGGGTGAAAATTCAAAAATAGGCTGAAAATGTGGAGGAAAAAGGTGGTGGGTAGCTTGAAAATAGGCTGGAGATTCAGCCTCTCTTTTTTAACGTTTAGGGCTAGTTTGGTGTATGTGTTTGGACGTGGGGAAAGGCTGGTGGCAGGCGTGGTGGTAAGCACAAGTGCTGGTGGCAGGCGTGGTGTAGGAGTGATGCCGGCGTCCAAAATTCACAAACAAAAGCAACAAACTTGTTAGTTCAATCAAAAACTTGGAATGGAAATGGCAATGGCAATACACTCAAAACAAAGCAAGACTCAAACAAGAAAATGAGACACTTTTGGTTTTTGAATGATTTACCGACTCTTTTTGTAGGTTGAACGTCAACTAGCTCTGATACCAATTGATACGGGGATTAGCCGCGAAGAACGGATCTAGACGAGCAACCTGTTTTCGGGAATAGAAGCAAACGAAATTCAGCAAACAAGATGCAAGGAAAACGTGCAAAGCAAGAGGGAAAACGGAATAGGAAGAAGAACCGAAAGGAACAAACGATAGAACCCTTGGATTCGATTATCCAAGAACCAAACCGATGACGATTCGACCCCGCTTCTTACAACTTCACACAATCGATCTAGAGTTATCGAAGGCACGAAGAGGTTACTTCATTTCGACTTGTAGCACCAACCCGGAGGAGATTGACACACAAAAGAACGAGAAAGCTATGCAAACACCACAATTCTCACGAGACAATAGGCTGAACTCAAAAGGTTTGATTTAGCACTTAGGCATGTGTTTAACGTATTCTATCAACAAAAAGGAGGAGAGAAAGGTTTTATATACAACCTAGACCTTCTCTCCTAAAAATAGAAAGGAAAAATAAATACAATATTTACAAATTAGAGTGTTTTAAATAAAGCCATAAGATAGACTAATTCTAGGATTTACTTAACACTTTCTAACTAGCTTCTCACTCCAGCCATGCACATGCACACGTGAAGCTCTCCTATGCTCCATTCAACTTCTTCTTGGCTGGTTCAATGTGGCTAAGCATCATGACGGGCCTTGGACTCATTGGAGGTGAGCTTGGGTGAGCTTCTTGAACCATGGCTAGGAAGATAGCATCCATCTCCGCTTGGCGTTTGGCTTGAGCTCTTGTTAGGGCTCCTTGTGGTGTTGAAGATGTAGCTAGCTCGGATGACCCTACATCACTTTAACTGGCCATTTTCCTGATGATGAAAAGTGGTTGTGAAGTGAAGGCTCATACCCAAAGTAGCGTGTACGTGCTGCCAAAACCTCGAGGTGAATCGTCCATCCCTATCCGAGATAATGGTCCTCGGTACCCGAAAAAATCTCACTATGTGTCTAGTGAACTCCTCGGCTAGCCGACTCACGTGGCCACGTTTTCCTAATAGGAATGAAACATGCAGTCTTCGTTAGTCGGGTTACTCGACCCAAATAGCGTCGAATCTCCTACTCGGTCTCAAATTGGTAACAAAATCCATGGAGATGTCCTCCCACTTCCAATGCGGTATTGACAGTGGATGGAGTACCCCTCCGGTTCTACAGTGTTCAATCTTGACCTGTTGATAGGTCGTGCATTGGGCTACAAATCTAGCCACATCGGGCTTTAGCCCGCCCCACTAGAAAGAACATCTCACGTCCTAATACATAGTACTCGCACCTGGGTGCATTGAGTAAGGTGTAGTGTGAGCCTCCTGTAAAATCATCTACCTCAACTCTTTGTCCGAGGGTACACAAACGCGCGTCTAGTGTCTCATCACCCCGTCGGCACCTATGGTGAACTGTGGTGCCTCACCTTGAGATATCATGTCTCGGATCCGCCTCGGTGTCATCAGTTCTCTTGATTCTGTTTGATCAACCCCAATAGATCATGCAATAGCTCTAGGGTGGATTGGTGGCTCTCCATATCCAGAAATTGGATATCTAACTCTAGCCACGCTGGATCTCTCTATAACTGAGGCTGAGCCGTCACTCGTGCTATCTCTTTCTCACGAGGCGTCTTCCTACTAAGGGCATCGGTGACCACATTTGCCTCCCCGGATGATAAAAAATCTCTATACCGAAGTCTTTGATCAACTCGGGCCATCTCCTCTGGCGGTTTATTCAATTCCCGCTGAGTGTATATGTACTTTAGACTCTTATGGTCTATAAAGATCTAGCATAATACTCCATACAAATAATGTTATCATATTTTCAAGGCGTGTACCACTACAACTAACTCTACTCATGTGTCAGGCAGTTCTCCTCATACGTCTTCATTTGTCTAGAAGCATAAGCAATAACACTACCTCTAAAAATCAAAACACATCCCAAGCCCAGCTTAGATGCGTCGCTATAAACTACAAAATCCTCTATCCCATTGGTTGTGCTAAGATAGGAGCAGAGTTCAACCTCCTCTTCAGCTCCTCGAAACTTTGACTACACGGCTCGGACCATACAAACCGGGTAGTCTTCTTTAACAGGCAAGCGAGTGGTCGGGCAATCATAGAATACCCATTCACAAACCGGCGGTAGTATCCAGCCAAGCCTAGGAAGTTGTGCACTTCCTTAACATTCTTCGGAGGCATCCATGCCGCTACCGACTCTGATGCGGGTTGGGGCCGCGAATGACTAGATCTAGATTGGGAATCCTTGAAACCAACAATGACGTTTTTCCTTGACCAGTGGCACAAAAATTCAGATTGTTAGAACAAGAAAATGACGATGGAAAGATGGAAGAAAAGAGGATGAAAGGGGACGTAGGATGTATGGTAGAAGTAGATCCAAAAGAACCAAAAGACTCCCTTACAAGAACCTTGATAAGATTGATCAAAACCCAAGCAAGATGATGCCTTCAACCCTTTCTTCTATAACCTTACACAAGCCTTCAATGGAGACAAGCACAAGGAGGGACTAGTATTGACTAGTAGCACCAATCTCTAAAGAGATCAACACACACAAGAACAATCTAGTAGGGATTCACAACAACTCAATCAATTGGCTCACTTTATTGATTGAATTTACTAAATGGAAACAAAAGCTCTCAAAGAGACGGTTTATCAATTGGCTAAAAATCTATCTAATCAGGAAAGAAGCTAAGGGAGGCTTTTTATATGCCTAGAAAGTCTCCTATCTAAAAAAGGAAAAACATTTGTCAAAAAGACAAAAAAACAAATAAAAATAACCCTTAAAATGTTTTGAACCTAAAGGTTATAAAAAGTCTTTCATGTTATACCAAAAGATGATATAAAATACAAAAGAAGCTCCAAAAGCCTCAATCTTCCATTTGTTGCAATTCCGGAACAAGTGTCTCTTCTTTGCTCTTGCATGGCTCCAAATCACGTGTGCATGGTCTCCCTTCCACGTCCAAGTCATCGGGAATCGTCATTAACGTGACTAAGGAAGCCTCAGTCAGCAATGGATCATCAATGGTCTCCTCAGGAGCTAAGGACACCAACAAGTTGGACACCTCCTCTTGAATTGCTCTTGCCCTTGATCTAGTGATTGGCCCTTGCATTGTAGGACTAGTAGGGGTTGTTGGTGATGGTCCCTCATCATACTCCCCTTCTTGGGAAGGATTCGTCCTCGAATCATCACCATCCGCATCACTTGACTCAAAGGGACTTAGATCTCCAACGTTGAAGGTAGGGCTCACTCCATAGTCCTCCGGAAGCTCTAGTACATAAGCATTGTTGCCAACCTTACGTAGTACTTTGATTGGTCCGTCTCCCCTAGGTGATAGCTTGGACTTGTGCCTTTCCGGAAACCTATCCTTCCTTAAATGCAGCCACACGAGGTCTCCCGGTTCGAGCAGCATTTGCTTGCGGTTCCTATTAGCCTTGGCCGCCACTTGACTCCCCTTCTCCTCTAGCCTTTTGCGTGTCCTTTCATGCAGTTCCTTGATGATCTCCACCTGTTTTTTCTGCATTAAAATCTACTCGCTCCGCTATGGGCAACGGTATAAGATCAAAAGGGGTCAAAGGATTCAACCCATAGACACACTCAAAAGGAGTTAGATTAGTAGAAGAATGTAATGTACGATTATATGCAAATTCAACATGAGGCAAGACATCTTCCCAAGCTTTCAAATTATCTTTTAAAACAGCCCTCAAAATGGTTGTTAACGTCCTATTAGTTACTTTGTTTTGACCATCCGTTTGAGAATGACTAGAAGTCGAAAACAGCAACTTCGTTCCTAATTTACCCCAAAGAGTTTTCCAAAAGAAACAAAGAAACTTAACATCCCTATCACTCACTATAGTCCTAGGTACGCCATGTAATCTAACAATTTCCCTAAAGAACAAGTTAGCTACATTATAAGCATCATCAGTCTTATGGCAAGCAATAAAATGGGCCATTTTAGAAAATCGATCTACTATCACAAAAATCGAATCTCTCCCCTTCTTAGTCCTAGGTAACCTAACAATGAAGTCCATACTAATATCCTCCCAAGGTGTCTTAGGCGTGGGTAAGGGGGAATACAATCCATGAGGTTTCAATCTAGCCTTAGCCTTTAAACACACAAGACATCTCTTAAGCAAGTTCTCTACATCTCTAAGCATATGAGGCCAATAAAAATGTGAATGTAGCATATGATAAGTCTTATCTCTCCCAAAATGCCCCATTAAGCCTCCCATATGGGCTTCCTCAACAAGTAATAGCCTAGGGGAACACTTAGGAATGCACACTTTATCAACTCTAAATAAAAAACCCTCAAACAAGTAATACTTATCAAAGGCTCCTCTAGATGCACATTGCTTAAATATGTCTCCAAATCAGAATAATCAACATAAAAATCCTTAATGTAATAGAAACCTAAGACCTTAGAATCCATAGTTGTGATTAAAGAATGTCTCCTAGAGAGAGCATCTGCTACAACATTATCCTTGCCCTTTTTATACTTTATGATATAAGGAAAAGTTTCTATAAACTCCATCCATCTACCATGTCTTCTATCTAACTTATCTTGACTCCTAAAATGTCTTAAGGACTCATGATCGGTACGTAGGACAAACTCACTAGGCCATAAATAATGTTGCCTTGTTTTTATTACTCTAAACAATGCATAAAGTTCTTTATCATAGGTCGAGTAGTTTAAACATGCTCCCTTTAATTTCTCACTAAAGAAGGCTAGTGGCTTACCCTCTTGTATGAGTACTCCTCCAATGCCAATACCCGAAGCATCACACTCGACCTCAAAAGGTTTGGTGAAGTCCGGAAGAGCTAGGACAGGTGCATGGGACAGCCGCCACTTTAACTCCTTAAACGCCTTCTCTTGAGCATCTCCCCACACAAATGGCACCTTATTCTTTGTCAAGGACGTGAGTGGGGCTGCTATGGTGCTGAAATCTCGCACAAAACAGGTTGCTAGGCCGTGGAAACTCCTCACTTGACCGACGGTTGCGGGAGTAGGAAATTCCTGGATTGCCTTGATCTTCTCTCCATCCACCTCTAGACCTCTTGTGCTCACTACAAAACCAAGAAAAACAACTTGATTAGTACTAAACTTACATTTCTTCAAATTAGCATACAAATATTCAATTCTAAGAGTTGCAAGTACTTCCCTCAAATGTTCCTCATGCTCTTCAAGTGACTTACTATAGATAAGGATGTCATCAAAGTAAACCACAACAAACCTACCAATGTAGTGTCTCAACACGTGATTCATCAATCTCATAAATGTGCTAGGAGCATTGGTTAAACCAAATGGCATTACTAGCCACTCATAAAGACCAAACTTGGTCTTGAATGCGTTTTCCACTCATCTCCCTCCCTCATTCTGATTTGGTGATAACCACTCCTAAGATCTATCTTAGAGAACAATGTGGCTCCATTCAACTCATCTAACATGTCATCTAAACGTGGGATAGGATGGCGGTACTTAATGATGATGTTGTTGATGTCTCTACAATCAACACACAGCCTCCATGTATTGTCCTTCTTAGGCACTAAGAGGACGGGAACGGCACTAGGACTCAAACTTTCCCTTACATAACCCTTATATAGGAGTTCTTGGACTTGGTTTTGGATCTCTTGGCTCTCCTTAGGGTTCATCCTATAGGCTGGATGGTTTGGGAGTATAGCACCGGGAATAAGATCTATTTGGTGCTCAATACCTCTAAAAGGTGGAAGGCCGGCCGGAATCTCGTCAGGAAACACATCGCTAAACTCATCTAGGATAGCTAGGATGGGCTTAGGTAGGGTGGCCTTGGCTTCATCACTCAAAGTCACTAAGCTCTTGCACAAGCTCACAAGAATGACATCTAAAGGGGTGTAATCTAGGATGTACTCCTCCTTGGATGCTAGAAGGACACTAGAAGGTGTGGCTAATAGGGTGGTACTAATCTTGGCCGTGGGTTCTGTTTTAGACCGTGAGCTATCCCCTCTCTTTTTCACCTCATTTTTCTCCACACTCAACTCCTTCTTCTCATAAAATTCAGCAATCTGCAATGGTGTCATAGGCTTAAGAGTTAGTGTTTGACCATTAAATTCAAAGGTGCCTATTAGTAAAACCATCATGCTTAACTCTCTTATCAAATTGTCATGGACGTCCTAAAAGAATATGACAAGCTTGCATGGGAACTAAATCACAAGTAATGGTGTCCTCATAGCTACCTAAAGTATAGTAACTCTAGCTTGCCTATTTACTTTTAATTCTCCACAATCATTCATCCAATGCAATTTGTAAGGCCTAGGGTGATAAAATGTGGTAATTTGCAACTTATTAATCAAATCAGTGCTAGCTATATTGCAACAACTACCTCCATCTATGATCATATTACACACCTTCCCTTTAATTAGACATCTAGTATGAAAAAGGTTCTCTCTTTGATTATCCTCACACGGAGCTAGCTTAGCATGTAAAGTTCTTCTAGCTATTATTAATGATTCTCTATGCTCATATTCAATGCCATCATCACTATCACTACCAATTTTATGCAATCCATTAAGGTGGGTGTTATCATCATTTTCATGCTCATCCTCACTCTCATATTGTCCAAATTGATTTAAAATCAGAATTTTCTTATTAGGACAATCCCTCATGTAATGACCTCTACCTTGACATTTAAAACACACAATATCTTTAGAACGAAGAGTAGAGTTAGAGGTACTCCCTTGAGGACCACTTGAAGGCTCATTTAAGGGTCTAGAAGATGAATGAGGTGTTGATCTCCTTCTTTGTGCTCCTTGGTCCATGGTTGATGCTTTTCGGTCCTCCTTGGTGGATGTAGGCTCACGGCTGTAGGATCCTTGGGGCCAGCTGTTTTGTGCTTTCCATGAGCTTGTAGCTCCAAATCTTGTCTTGGCACCTTGGTTCCTAGCCTTTGTCTTCTTCTCTACTTTGATTGCCAAATGCAGCAGCTCCACCATGGTACTATAAGGATACAAATCAATTTCATTAGCCAAAGATGAGTTTAAAATGCGTAGATACCTAGCCATTGTAGACTCCTCATCTTCAACCACATTAGCTTTCACCATTGCCATTTGCATAGAGGTGTAGACCTCTTAAGAACTCATGGCTCCTTGTCTAAGGTTCTCCAACCTTTGCCTCAGCTCCCTAGCATAATGTTTAGGTACAAAATGAGCTCTCATCAAAGCCTTCATTTGTTCCCATGTAGTATGGCTGGATCCAAGGTTCTTCTCCTTTCCTTGACAAGATGATCCCACCATACTAGTGCATAGCCTTGGAACTCCAATGATGCAAGCTGGACCTTCCTTTGCTCTCTAAAGTGATGGCATGACCAAATTTGCTCCAATTTAGTCTCCCAATCCATGTAAGCATCCGGGTCACACTTGCCTTCAAAACTAGGAATCTTGACCTTCACTTTCCCTATTCCATCCTCTTGATAAGGCCTAAATGGCTCATATTCTCGTCCTCTCCTTGGATGTGGGTGGCGCCTAGGAAACTCTCTCCACATGCCTTCTTCCTCAACATCCTCTTGTGGCTCCTGAAAATCATCCACGAAACCTTGCACATTAGGTGTTCTAGGAAGAGGGTTAGCATGTCTCATACCTTGCCCTTGAGGGGTTCTTTGAGGTGATTCATGGGCTGTTTCTCTAGGGGCATCTCTAGACGTGCCTCCTAGCTCGAAAGTGGACCTCGGCTGTGGCGTGGCTGTGGGTGTCGGCCGAGACTCCAACATGCCAATCCGGTCGGTCAATTTTGCCACCGAATCCATTATTTGCTTCAACATAGCAAATGTCTCCTGGTGCATTGACTCACTGCTTTGGGACTTGCTTGGACTATTAGACCTAGACATGATCAAAAAAACACACAAAACAAGCAAACTAGTTGAATTAGATAAAACAGAAAATTCTCACAAGTGTTTACTCTCACACTCAAGTTGTGTTGATCACAAGCAATTTGATGCAATTGACTTGGATGGATTAAAACTCCTTCTAAGATCAATGCCTTAGCTCAACTAGCACACTCCTTGACTTGAAAAAGGGTGATACACGGTTGCTTGAAGGTTCACAACAGAAAACGTCAAGATAGACACTAAGAAGCTGAAATAAGACTCAAGACTCAACTAGTATGGCTTGCAAGCAATGTTAACTAGCTAAATCACACAAAATACTCAAAAAAGAAACAAGACTCAAAGATAGATGCAAAAGGCTGATATGGACTCGAAAAGATGGTAAACTCAAGATATGATAGAATTAGAGTAAAACAAGAAAGATAGACACACAAGAGACTAAGAAGAGAGCTTCACTTACCTTGTCCTTATGCAATGGAGAGAGATATGGCCGGCTGTGGTGTTTAACATTGACTTTTGGGTAATGGTGATGGATAAGAAATGAGGTAGGTAACTCTTGTTTGTAGTCTCAATGATCCTTTCACAATCAGATTGCAGAAACACTTGTTTTTCTAGCTTCTACACAACTTAGGTTAGTATAGAATATGATATGAAATGTATGATATGTAGGATGATGAAAATATATGAGAAAATATTTCTTTTTCTTTGTTTTTCTTTTGTGTTCCTTGGCTGACGTTTTGTGGAAGAAAATAGGAGAGAGGAATGAAATTAAAAATTGAAAAGAAATAAGAAATAACTAACTAGAAGTAGTCTCTTGTTGTTGCTATAAAAAAAGGAGCTTTTGTGGCCTCTCTCTCTTACTTGCAACGACTGATTTGTTTTGGAGAGTGGTCCCCCTTCTTTCTTTTTTTTTGAACGGTTATTTGCCAAGAGGATGCAGCTGGACGTTTTGGATGAACAATGGCTGATGAAGGTGATGTAGAATGGCTGGAAAACGGCGGTGTTGGCTTGGCTTTCTCTCTTCTCCAATAAACACAAGAAACAAAGCAAATTAGACTCAAATAGACTCTTAAGATGAAGCAAATAACTCAAACAAAAAAAAGACTCAAAGAAGATACTCAAACCGTCAATGGTGATGGCTGATTCCGGACTCGCAATCAACTAGCTCTGATACCACTTTGATGTGGGTTGTGGCCGCGAATGACTAGATCTAGATTGGGAATCCTTGAAACCAACAATGACGTTTTTCCTTGACCAATGGAACAAAATTCAAATTGTTAGAACAAGAAAATGACGATGGAAAGATGGAAGAAAAGAGGATGAAAGGGGACGTAGGATGTATGGTAGAAGTAGATCCTAAAGAACCAAAAGACTCCCTTACAAGAACCTTGATTAGATTGATCAAAACCCAAGCAAGATGATGCCTTCAATCCTTTCTTCTATAACCTTACACAAGCCTTCAATGGAGACAAGCACAAGGAGGGACTAGTATTGACTAGTAGCACCAATCTCTAAAGAGATTAACACACACAAGAACAATCTAGCAGAGATTCACAACAATTCAATCAACTGGCTCACTTTATTGATTGAATTTTCTGAATGGAAACAAAAGCTCTCAAAGAGATGGTTTATCAATTGGCTAAAAATCTATCTAATCAGGAAAGAAGCTAAGGGAGGCTTTTTATATGCCTAGAAAGCCTCCTATCTAAAAAAGGAAAAACATTTGTCAAAAAGACAATAAAACAAATAAAACAAATAAAAATAACCCTTAAAATGTTTTGAACCTAAAGGTTATAAAAAGTCTTTCATTTTATACCAAAAGATGATATAAAATACAAAAGAAGCTCCAAAAGCCTCAATCTTCCATTTCTTGCAATTCCGGAACAAGTGTTTCTTCTTTGCTCTTGCATGGCTCCAAATCACGTGTGCATGGTCTCCCTTCCACGTCCAAGTCATCGGGAATCGTCATTAACATGACTAAGGAAGCCTCAGTCAGCAATGGATCATCAATGGTTTCCTTAGGAGCTAAGGATACCAACAAGTTGGACACCTCCTTTTGAATTGCTCTTGCCCTTGATCTAGTGATTGACCCTTGCATTGTAGGACTAGTAGGGGTTGTTGGTGATGGTCCCTCATCAGACTCAATCTTTGCCGGATCAACCTTGATCCCTTCAGCGAAAACTATGTGACCAAGGAAGGCCACCTCAGGCATCCAGAACTCGCACTTAGAGAGCTTAACGTACAACTCTCTATCTTGCAGAACTCGTGGCCCCGTCCTCAAATGTCCTACGTGCTCCTCTTTGCTCCGAGAGTACACCAGGATTTTATTTATTAAGACAACCACAAACTGATCTAGGAAGTCGATGAAGATGTCGTTCATCAACTCCATGAAGATGGCGGGCGCATTCGTGAACCCAATGGCATCACTACAAACTCGTAGTGGTCATACTTAGTATGAATTGCCGTCTTAGGCACATCCTTTTCTCTCACCCTCAGCTAGTGATATCCAAACCTCTGATCTATCCGCTAGAACACAATAGCTCCCTACAACTGATCTAACAAGTCGTCAATGCGGGGAAACGTGTACTTGCTCTTGATGGTCACCTTGTTCAACTCTTGATAGTCGATGCACAGCCTCATCGATTCATCCTTCTTCCTCACAAAAAGTACCGGTGAACCCCATGGGGAAACGCTAGGGCGAATAAAGTCCTTCTCTTTTAACTCCTCGAGCAGCTTCTTCAACTCTAGTAACTCGATAGGCACCATACGGTATGGTGCCTTTGAGATCGGTGTTGTCCAAGGCTCTAACTCGATACTGAAATCTATGCTCCTTTGTGGCGGTAACTGGATTGCTCATAAAATACATCGATAAACTCGTACACAATGGGGATCTCCTCCAATGGCAGACTTTCACCCTCCTTCTTGGCATACACTAGAAGGCCTCACAACCTTGACGGATCAGTCTCGCAGCTCGAACAACACTAATGAGTGCACCGGTCATTCCGAGGTCCTAACCTCGGAATACCTCTTCATGTCCTGACTCGGTAGTGACCGCCACGGTCCTCTTACCGATGTCGAGAACTATACCATGCCGGTCCATCCAATCCATCCGTAAAATAATTTCTTCAAGTACTAAGTACATCACGAAGAAATCCACTAACAAGTCACGATTTTCCAAATGAATGGGAAAATCGTGAATCTCCTAGGTACCTCTAACCTTACCCCCATCGGGTTAACCGTATAATAAAGGGTCTCCCCTCTATTGTATCTAAGGCTAGTCTCTTAACACAAGCATTAGAAATAAATGAGTGTATAACACCTGTATCAAAAAGCACTCTAACAAGTAAACCATTAATGTGAATGGTACTTCTAGTGGCTGGCATTGTTGGCTCCTCAACGCTCCTTGGCTCAAAAACTCGGGCATGTGCTCCTCTCGTATCAATGGTTCTAGCTCCACGTCCTCTGCCACTACTTGGTCCTGGCGCGGAACCTTGAGTAGAAGGATAATCTAGGACCTGTTGTTGCGGTCCCTGAGTTGTAGTTTATGTCCACCTCCTGCTGCACTAGCAAGGTAAGAACCCTACCATAAAGAATCCTTGCCCTAACGATAGAAAGTGGCTCGGTAACTTTTCTTGCCACAAGTGAAGCAAGTCACTTGTGACCTCGGGCACTCAGGTTGTATGTGTCCATAACATCCACAGTTAAAACACCATTGTCACCTCTCAGAAGTTTGTGTTGACGATGGGTAACTCGGGAGTCCCTATATCTAGCTCCGCCCATAACCTTATGCTCCAACACCAGCACTAGCATGCCCCGTCCTTTGTCTCTTCTCAGACCCTTCAGATTGAGCAGCCCTCCTGTGGCCTGGTCGATCTCTCTCATATGCTGAGACTCGATCCTGATAGTCTATTAGAGAGTCACATCCAAAACCCGCCAGATATGCACGGGTACCCTCCCTCAGTTTGCGGGAGAACAAATACACATGTTGGTCCTCTAGAGGTACAACTGGATCCAATAGTGCTAACTCCTCCTAGAACTTCCTGATCGCCTCGGATACAGGAACATCCTCATAACCAGTCTCCACAAAATCTTGCAGCTTCTCCCTCCTCAATGCGGCAGGGTAGAAACGCTCCCGGATGAGACTCCTCATCTAATCATATCATGTGACCTGACTACAGATGGTCCTCCACCAATATTGTGTCAGGTCTCTAAACAAAGCTTGCAGTATCTCCACTCTCTTGTCCTTTGGGCATCGAATCGACTCTAGTGCTGTATCCACATGCCCCATCCAATACTCTACCTCTAATCCCACCTTTCCATCAAAAGGGGGTACTTCCATCTAGTGAAACGTCTTCAACCAGGAATATGGTCTTGGTGCCCTTGTCTCCTCCGGAGCCTTGGCAACCTCAACTCGTTGTGCCAGTGCAACTGGCACCTATGTCTCTTCTTGCGATACCTCAGCTGATCTCCTAGGTGCCGGTGGTTTTGGGGCACGTCTACTTGCCCTAGTTGCCTCCTCCACCTAGTGAACATATTCTTTGAACTTAGAACCTTCCATCGAGACACGGTTTGTTTCATCTAGTTGTACTTCCTAGGCTCCTGGTTTAGCTGCAATCCTATTCCCAGCCTCGAGAACTACACTCTCAACAACCTCCTCGTCTTTAACTTCCTCCTTTGGGGGATCAACAATGGGGATTTGACCTCGACCTCTCGCTACTGAAGGTCTACCAGCTCGTTCACGTCCTAGGACTACAAGAGGAAGAGGTGCTTTGCCTCTATCTCGTCCTATAATTGATATCACTCTAGTACGAGCTATAACACCCCAAATCCATAGGATTCGAGGCACTATGGGCTAGGATCTCACAATGGATCCTAGTTGTAGTCTGACAACAAGTTCACTAGATCTTACAACAAGGCACAAATAAATATAAAACCAAATCCATAAAACGATAAAGTCATATCTCAAAATACATACAACCACAACCGAGTACAAAACGGCAACAACATAAACATGTATACATCCGCATCCCAAAGACCCATACAAGTCCTAATGTAAGGAAGTCCTCGGCTGATCACCCAACTGGATTACTCTATAGTCTTCCTATCCTGCAAAACATCTACAACATGGTATAAAATCGTTAGCTAATAGATCAGTAATAAGAATAAAAATAATAGCACATACATTCCCATAACACCTCATATCATGCAGCGCTTACAACACATCATCCTTTTATTATCTTCATTACGTTATAACGGTACTAATTATATTCTTTGTGATACGAGGAGTAGAACTACCTCGTTTTTGTCCCCTTTCACCACACAAGTTTGGAATTGGTGTCAATCATCACTACCAGGTGGATTGGTAGCAGGGAACCCCCTAACTGTCCCATTTTGAGCTAGACAAGTTATCACCGTCCGTTATCATACACTTGGGCTAATTAAAAACAACTATGGTCGTCCTAGTCCGGTTGGGTTATCAATGCGACATTCATATGTACATACACCACTATCACGATCACTCAAATCCATAAACGTCAGCTAAATAAGTCAAAGGTCTTACTTGTCACACGGTAGTCCTATACAACCATGGTCACAATTTCCCCTCGAGGAAACGACCAGTGCCTACATCAGCAAGGCACACGACATCAAACACTATCAAAGGCTAGGAGATTCCACCTCCTAGAGTCCAAGATCATACATGATCATAACCATAAACTAAACCTCGATAACTCATCAAAATTCACAAATACCTAAGTTATTCCTCAACATACACATCATCAAACTCAACATATACAACACCACAAAGCCTCACTCTCAAGCTAAATCCAAAAAGGCGCAGGAGCGGTGACAAACCGCGACCGTGGTGGCTCACATCCGCAGGGGCGGTGACACACTTCAGCCGTGGGGGCGGCTATACAAAGGGAAATTTATGGCTTCTCCTTCGGTCTCTCACTCGATCTCTTCTCTTTTTTAGATGCCAAAGGCAACCAGCAACATATACATATATATACATCATCAAATGTCCAGGAAGTCGTACACAAGATCAATTTTGTGGGAATCAAAGCTAAGGAAGAAGAAGAGGTAAGAAGGAATAAAGAAAGAAGAGGAAGAACTCACCAATGCAAGCTTAGGAGAAGGAAGAACCCTCACAACTAATCATCCACAGGAACAACACACAACAACATCATCACTTGGACTCAGCCATCAAAACATACACATCCCAAGCTTGGAAGGGTGCAAGCTTAAATGAAATACGAAGCAAAGTAAGTCCTACACCTACTCGAAGGAAGGGTGCAAGCTTAAATGAAATACGAAGAACGATTCTCACATGTTGTAATGTCCTAGAAGGTAAAGAAGAGGAGATCGAATTATTAAGAGGCATGATTCGCCCTATAGTTTGAACGCTTATGGCAACCCTCGAGGAGTGTGAAATAAGTTACAAGCTCTAGGATGTGCGGGTCATTACCGGAATTGTGGAGAGATTCTCCAAAGTAATACCATCAATGGCTAACATACGATGGAAGACAAAGAAGTTGTGGAATTGGACAAGGGTCAAAAGAGTTGATAAGAGTTAATAAAAGAGATTCGTTGGTGCAACTGTTTTGAAATTACCTCGAGTTATGATGGGTTTGGAGTGCACAAGAGACTCTCCAAGACAAGGCCTTGGTTGGGAATTGAGGAACGATGTATAAGTAATGGTTGGACAAGAACTGAGAGAGTGTAACATCGAAGTTTGGTTGGACAAGAACCAAAGCCAACGGCATAAATGGAAAGCCCAATCTTCTTTGATTAAGGAAAGCGAAGGAGGACCACAATGAAAGTGTTGTATTGAGAAGGACGGAGCACGAAGTTGAGTTTCCGATATATCAGCCCTTTTTGAGATCTTTGCGCGAGTTGGGGAAGTGGCTTACAATTGGCATTGCAAACCGATGTTTCATGCATATCGATCGGGAGAGTTCATACCCGACCTGAGACACATCGTTAACCACAAGGACCTAGTGATCGAGCCGGACCATACTTTGCGGAGTATCCGAGAGCAGTTTCGGAGCATAGTACGAGACGCCTTCAGTCGAAGGAGATATTGATGTTGAGAGTATAGTGGTCGAGACGAGGAGCCGATGAGACTATGTAGGATACCGAGGATAGTATCCGGAGGAACTATCCCGAGTTGTACGCAGGTTTAGCGACACCTATAGGATCGTCGGGTTAGTCCCGATACCTTCCATTGGTTGTGCTTATGTGTTCTATGACATGATGTGTTATGTGAGTTTGTATGAATTTGCATGCACCTTGCGAGGTCTTGTTGTGATTGCGTGAGTACCTTTGGATTAAAGGGCCGATATTTGACGTTATGTGTTCCGTGCGGTTTTCAAAACGTGCTTGATCGTGAGTTTTACATTTAGCAAGTTTCGGCACGAAACTTGTTGTTAGGGGGATTAGTTGTAACGCCCGGAAGTTTAATTCTGGTAAGTGAGTGAGTTTTCGACCTTCCCGCAGGTGCGGCTCAGTTTTCCCGCAAGCACGAGATGTTGAGTAACGGGATTTTATTCCAAATCTTGTTCCGACCCCTCGTTCTTCCACCTTGCTTTGGACCTCTCATTTCTAGCACAAGGGACAAGAGGTCAACTGACCCCTTGTTTCCCTCCCGCTTTGTGCAGCCTTGTGTCCCTTTCCTCTCATTCACTTCACATTACTCTCTTCTCCCACTCTTCCTCTTTCTGCTCTTTTCTCTTCCTTCTCCTTGGAGTTCTTGGTTTGTGGACTGCAATGGAGGAGACTTAGTTCCGGTTTGGTAAGCTTCTTCTTCTCCCTCCCTTCTTATTCCTTGTTGTTTAACTCCTCCTCTTCTTCATCTATTGCCATGGATGAAGCTCTTGAGGAAGTTTTCTTTGATTCCTTTGCATGCATGTGTTCTTAGAACGATTAGGTCGTGGAGAAGAGTTTAGATTTAGTGGTCGGTGGTCGGAGAAGACCCATCAAGAAGAGGAGGCCTTTGGAGTTCAGGATCCACAGTCGAAGACGACCTTTTGTAGTTCGACCGCGGGGGCGGATCTTCAGAGCCGGAGGGGCGGACCAGGCCACCGCAGGGGCGGCGCCAGGACCCACGGGGCGGTGACAGTGTATCCGTTGTCGCGCTAGCTTGACTCCGCGGCTGCGTTTCTTCAACAATAGGCTCCTCTTCTCCCTTCCTCTTCGTTCCTTCCTAAGTTATGAGGTTGTGTCATGGTAGTAGCATGCCTAGGATGGATCTAGGGTAGTTGTGAATGCCATCTAATGGTTGTGAACCTTGGAGCCCTTAAGGCTTGTTGTAGTTTGATGGATTCGAGTTTGATGAGAATGTTAGACCTCCTAGGCTAGGTTGCTCCTTCTTGGATGTGGTGTATGATCATGTGGGATAGTAGGCTGTTGAGTGATCTCCTCTTGCGTTGAGTGAGATGTGAGTATTATAGATTGTAGGATGCAGTCCTAAAATGATAGTCAAATGATCTTCGTAGATCATTTGTGTAGAAGTCTAAGACTTCTTGAGTTGAGCGAGTTGTTGATATGTATCTTCTTGTGAGTAGTTGAGGGCTTCTTCCAAAGGGAAGCGAGAGTGTTTTGAGAGTTGGCGTTGGGATGAGGTAAGTCTCCGAACTTACTTACCTCGTATTCTTTGTACTAGCTTCGATGCGTGCTTGGTGGTGTGTGTTTTAGTATTTTTTATGTTATAACAACAAAACTGGAATTAGGATGACCTTTACATTGTTTGGTCCAAGTGTATGATAATGGGCGGTGACAACACTGCCTAGCTCTTGCGGAGAGCTAGGGGGTTCTCGGCGACTAGCTTGTGCAGATAGACGGTCAGATGCATCAATATCATTCTTTGATGGTGAGTAAGGACCGAGGCGAGATCACGGGTGATTCTCGTGCAACAAACCTAATTTGAATTAGAACGGGATATGACTTAATAATAAAAAGATAATAAACAAGACTTGTGTGTTTTGGAGCATGTTGCGTGTTTATGATTATTTATGTGTGTGTGTGCCATCACCTTGATTCTAATGCCTTGAATATTAGCTAACGGTTTTATACCGATGTTGTAGTTGCCTTGCAGGTTAGGAATGCGACCGAGAGATCTGGAAGAGTGGGCAGCCGGGGTTTCGTACATTTTAGGAGGGGTTTGGTTGGAATCGTGTTTGTATATTGTATTTTGTATTTTGTATGCCGCGTGTATGGCATTTGGTCTTTGGAGTTGTATCTCGGCTGTAGTCTTTCGTTTGTATGCTTTCGGGTTGCATTACATTGCATAAAAATGTATTTTGATTTTGGACTTTATTTGTGTCTTGTTACAAGATCCGGTGAAATTGTTGTCAGGCTAAGGGTCGGGACTCATTGTGAGGTCTCTACCCGTAGCATTCCGAGTCCCGCGAATTCAGGGTGTTACACTGTCGACAGTCTCGAGAACTACACTCTCAACGTTTTCCTCAACTATATCTTCCGCCTCCAGCGGATCAGCAATGGGGGCTCGACCCCAACCTCTTGCTACCAGAGGTCTACCAACTCGTCCATGACATAGGACTACCGAAGATAGAGGTGGTCTACCTCTTCCCCGTCCTACAACAAATGTTGCTCTAATCTGAGCCATCAACGATAATATCATAGCTACGTATAAGATCACGCTAATATATATATATAGGTAATATGCAAGTCAAAAACACACACGTAGTCTAGTATATATCTATATAGCTAAACTGTTAAGATTCACAAGAGTGATGACTTCCCGTACATTCTATCTCAAATCGACTGTAAACAAATTTCAAAAACCAAAAATCCTTTCGCAAACGCATACCCATTTCAGGTTTTTTTTATTTTATCTATTCGGCCTTTCAAGAAGATTGCAAGTGTCATTATTGTCAACCTAAGGCTCTGATACCATGTTTGTAACACCCTAAATCCATAGGACTCGAGTTCTATGGGGCTAGGACCTCACAATGGGTCCTGACCCTTGCTTGACAACAAGTTCACTAGATCTTACAACAAGACACAAATAAATATAAAACAACCTTTATAAAGTAGAAATATCAAGTATCATAATACATACAAAACCCCATAGCCGAGTATGAAACAACATCATCGTATATATACACATCCCAAAAACCCATAACATCCTAGATGTACGGAAGCCCTTGGCTAATCACTCATCCAGATCACTCTGTAGTCCTCCTATCCTGCAAAGCATCTACAAAATGGTATGAAATCGTTAGCTAAAAATTCATATATAAGATCATGCATAAGCACATACACACATCAAAATCATAATAAACACCAAGCATGCTATCACACATTTCCCGTTTAATTATCTTTATAGCATTATACACTCAGAACCATATTTATGGTTGTGACAGGAGAAGTATATCATTCTCGCCTCTAGGTACTATAGCCATTTGGAGTAGTTCAGACTACAGAGTGGTGCAGCACTGTCCCCTATATCAATTTTGGCCTGACCTCAAAGAACCTCTTAGACTTCCTCAAGAGAAATGAGAAAGGTTATCACTGCCCACTTCAAGGGGGTCAATCATACGTCGATAATAATCAATATCGCATGCTATAAAGCACGTAACAATCATCACTCATGTATACATCCAATATAAGAATGCAATTAAGTAAGTCCTACGGACTTACCTGAATCCAGGTATCCTCAAATATAGATCAACTTCAAATTCTAGTAGGAATAATCACCACGCCTAATAAACAAGACATAAACATCAAGCAGCGTAACACATGCTAGAAGACTCTATTTATTGACTCATATGTCTTCAAAGATCATAACTATCAATCCATAAACTCAACATCTCACAATTCCTCAAACCTCTCAAGGTATCATCCAATCAACATTCCTCAATCTCAAATCTAATCCTAATTTAATTAATTAACCTTTAATTAATTAATTAACTTTTACCAGAATAACGTTTTGCTTGCAGGCAGTTTTCGAACCCACCTGTCATCAGATCTCATCAAACAAACAATCCATAATCACCAGAATAATATAACGAACATAATGGAATTTCCAATCATCCATTTTGACAAGCCTAAGGTCAATTTAAGCCAAATCGCAATACGGAAAATGAATAAATTCATAACTTATTCGTTACTAACCCGATTGACGATATGAAAGAAGATTCGGAATCACAACGACGCATGCTATGCTCGGACACTATCAAATTCACCGAAATTTGAGCGATGGAACCGGCATAGTACCATATATGCTTGACCAGTCCTTCAATTTCTCCGAATTACGAAAACTCGGTACCGATATGAAGAAAAGGAAGAGAGGAATCCAAAAACTCAAAACGGATTTGAAATCAGATTAGAAACGGAGAATATAACTGAGTTAGAAGGTTGAGAGAAATGAGAGCTTTTACGAGTAAACTGAAAGGAAATGAATTAATAAACGGTTTTCCTCTATTTATAGCGAAGACGATAATTATACTTTCACCTGGTCCGATTGCGGTTTAAACGCCTTCTCCAAATTCCTCGGAATAGGAATAATAAATCTGAAATATTGTATGGATAATTATTTTGCAACTGTCTTGGAAAACGCGTATTCCTAAGCCATCTTTCTTAGCCACTAAGAAACGAAATAGCGACTCTTTTGGTCGTTATGTCTTTCCTTGTTATTTCATATCTATGACATGTCCGATATCCTAATCATTTCTCTCAACTGCATTTTAATTAATTGAAGATCTCAAATTCTCCAAATAATACCGGAGGGTAAAAAATTAATTACCTAGAGGAAAAAGTGAAAAATTCCCCATAAGTTTTAAATTATGCCAGGAACATGACGGTGGGACTCATACTCATCACTTACGCACTCTTCGCGAGTTATGTGTTATTTCCTACGGATGAATAAGTTACTCAACATTTATCGTCATTAATTAGGATTCGAAAATCCTAGCTCTTCAATAGTGACCTCGGCTATCATCCCATGTAGATCAGGTCGCAATCTCGGATTATCTATCTCTTCTTGAGGCTCCTTGTGGATCAGGTAGCGACCTCATCCCCAGGTAACCCGTGCGGGACCTAATTGCGAGGTTTTATTGTTCTTATCTGTGGGATAAGTGTATATAAATTACACTTACCAGTAGATCAGGTTTTATGTATTATCAATTTTATATCACTTTCCTTTTCATGCTTTCATCTCATCAATCCATACTTCTCATGCATGCATTATATTTCATATTCATCATTTAATATATATATTGGCTGTTCAGGTACGGTTCATAAATTCGGGTAGGGCTGTGCGGCTGAACGTAGAGCCGACACGTGTCCAAAATTTTTTTTTTTCCCCAGAAACGAATGAAAATTATTTTGAACTACCATGTTATAAATTCTACACTATTATCTTATAAACTTTGAACTATTCCTATATAATTCATGAACTATTACTTTTTAATATATTATATCAAATTATCTATAAATTAATCGTTTATATGTTATGAACTATTTAATTATAATTTATGAACTATCATTTTATAAGTTATGCATTATCCTTTATAAATTTTACACTATGAACTATTCTATTATAATTCATGAACTATCCTTTTATAAGTTATGAACTATCCCTTAATAAGTTTTGAACTATTACTTTCACTCCTTTATAAATTTTGCACTATGAACTATTCTAGTATAATTCATGAACTATCCTTTTATAAGTTATGAACTATCCCTTAATAAGTTTTGAACTATTACTTTTACTCCTTTATAAATTTTGCATTATGAACTATTCTATTATAATTCATGAACTATTTTTATATAAGTTATGAATTATCCCTTAATAAGTTTTGAACTATTACTCCAGTCCTTTATAAATTTTGTACTATGAACTATTCTATTATAATTCATGAACTATCCTTTTATAAGTTATAAACTATCCCTTAATAACTTTTGAACTATCATTTTCATTCGTTTCTGAAAAAAAATTTTGGGACACATATCAGCTCTACGTTAAGCCGCACGGCCCTACCAGAATAATGTGTCTTACCTTAACAGCACCCTATATGTATATATATATACATATATATATATATATATATATTCTCACATTGCACGCTTCACATTCATATATAACATAACATCATTTTAAGCATACAATTCATTCACATAATCCACAAGACAAGCATGAAATCGTAATATCACACCACATCATAATAACCACATTCATCAACATTCGCATGCATGCTTAAAGTTATTTGAATCATTTATCAAGACATATTACACGTAAATAATTATTTACTTGTTTAAAACTAATCTCATATTAAATACATAATATATATTAAGAAAGTGTAATTTATATACACTTACCCCACAAGTAAGAACAATAAAACCTCGCAAACCAACTATTGACTCCATTTTCCACTCGGAATATCTCATTTCTCATACCTGGGCTCACAAAGCAACTAGTTAAATTCATTCCTTTGGATTTAATTAGCTTTTTAGCGTTTTGTCTATCTTAATTGATGAGGGACCATCCGAGCTAGCATCTCCGGAGTATGAGGGAGCTATCACACGTTCCCAAGCTAAGAAGATTGAGCATGAGACCGAGGGCTTACTGATTTTATTAGCTACAAGTGTTCATAACGAGGCTTGGCTCCTAAGTAAGCAAGAGAGCAACGACGCCAAAGCACAGGACTCGGCCAGCCCCGCACATGACGCCGCTGCTCCTCACCACGCTTTCAGCACCGTTCCATGCCTCTCATTGAGGAATGAGACATTTTAAGGCCTGCTTAGTGATTGTGTGTTTTAAGTAGTCCATTGGGCTTAATTTCCAGATTTTATTATGTCTTTTGTTTAAAGAGATGAAACTATTTAAAGGCTCTTCTCTTTACTTTTTAGGCAGATTATTTTTGGTGAAAAACACTTATTTTCAGATTTCATCTTCAATCAAAGGCGAGTTTCGATTGAAGAGTTATTGTAATCAGATTTGGCTTAGTTGTTTCGCGTGTGTCAATTGCTCTCGGATTCTTGGTGTTCGTGAGATTCCATAAGCATCCTCCTCGTGTTGTCGAAGTTCTAAGTCGATTGTGTGAGGTTGTAAGGGGCTGAGTTCGTTGCATCGTTCTTGGTGGTTCTTGATCCCGAGATCAAGAGTTTCCGCGTCGTTTGTGTCGGGTTCATCTACATCGTACTCTCCTTTAATTCTGTACCTTCATTTTCAGTTTAGCGTCTTCTTGTCCTTTTATTCGCAGCTCACACAACACATGAAACCCTAGCCGGTTGTTTGATCCGTTTTCTGCGTCTTTCCCTCCTTCCGTCGTCTAGATTGAGCCAACGTCGGGTCATCCCCGTATCAATTGGTATCAGAGCTCCAGTTGACGACGGATCGATCTTGTGTCTTTCCTTCTTATCGTGTCAGTTTTGAATTTTTGGAGCTTTCTTCTTGTGTTCTTGAAACTGATTGTGCTTGACTTGTTGTGTTGAAGGTTGTGTTGGTTTGTTAGTATCCTAGGCCGGCCATCACCATCTCCTCGAACGTAACATACCCTACTGCCGCCATCCTTGTTTACGCACGCCTTGCTGCTGGTCATCACCCTTCTCGTATCAACGTCGAAGCCATCACCATTGCTGCCGGCTGTGCCCTACTCGGCTGTGCCCTAATCGGCTGTGCCCTAAATCGGTTGTGACTAAATCGGCTGCCATTGGACTTGTTCTTCTCCAACTCCACATTCTCACGTTCAAGCACTAGTAGAAGATATCTCTTGTTTCATTTTAATTTATTTTGTAATTATTGGCCGGATTTGTTGGTCAAGGAAGTTCCTACATTTTAGGTAACAAAAAGCATATCATTCAACAAAAAAAAAAGAAAAAGGAAGCTGATCATTCCAAAAAAAGAAAAAAGAAGCTGATCATTCTAAAAAAAAAGAGAAGTTTTGTTACATTTTATTTGATTTTGTGATCTTTAGTCTTGTATGTTATCTTGTGGTGCAAACTGCCTATTCACGTCTTTATCTCCCAGCCCTCTCGAGGCCTTCATCGAGACCATACACTCGGCTAACCATCAGCGCTCCATCACCCTTAGCCCAGCTCCGCACCCTCATCGCTCGCACCCCTCATCGCCACTCTACCTCTCTCTCACCACGTTTTCCCTCTCACCTTGCTACCTCTAACCTAGCCTCGGGATTACTCCCACTCCAAGGCAGTCCGGAAGTGCAACAAGTAGGGTTTTAATCGGTGAGTCCTCTTCTTTTCTTCTCTTCATACATTCTGTTTGGTGATCTTCTTGAGTCTTTGTGATTCAATTTTGTCCATTCGTGAGTATTGTTGAGTTTGAGCAGATTTCGCATTGAACTGAATTGCATTGAGCCTAATCGATTTTTGGTTGTTTTGGATACATAGACACCTAACTCAAGTGGGGTTTTTGACTCATTCGAAGCGATCCATCAACAAGCCCGACTATCAGAAGAGTGTGAGCAGAAAAAGGAGTGAAACACTTGAGAGGTGTTTTGATTTCTAACCTTAACATATTCAGTGTTTGTTTTCTTTGTGATAATGTCTACCCATAGCCGTGTTTCGACGACGAGCCCCGAGCCGACAGATCCGACAACATTCAGCTTGTTAAAGCAAATGAACGACAACATTGCCGCTTTGACCACTCGGATGAGGGCTCTTGAAGCTCGCCAGCCCTTAGCTTCAGCCTTTGAGCAAGGAGACCATTCACAGCAGCAACCGCAGCCCCGAGGTCCTTTGCCCAACCAACGAGCCGCATTTGAGGCCGCTACCATGGTGCAGCGAGGCAATACACCGCAGGAGCTTTTGCAGCCGCCTCTTCAAGGCCACCCGGGTCACCGATATGGGTATGATCCTCGTCCCAACTCTCCTTTACCTAGAAACGTTGTCCCTCCCATTAATGTGCACAGGTACAATGAGGAAGAGGAACAATCAATGATGGGAGAGGCTTGGGCTCCACCACCGCAGCAAGGGTATCAAGGATATCAACGTAGGAACCGGGAACCAGAACAAGACGGGATTGGTAAGATAAAGTTAAAAATCCCCGTCTTCGAGGGCAAGTGTGATCCGGATACATATATATTGTGGGAGACCAAGATAGAACAAATTTGGTCCTGCCACAATTTTCCCGAGCACAAGAAGGTGCAATTGGCGGCCTTGGAATTTCAGGAATTTGCTCTTATTTGGTGGGATAAGCTAGTACGGGAAAGGAGGCTTGCTCTTGATCCCCCTGTGGCTACTTGGGAACAAATGAAAGCAATGATGAGAGCTCGGTTCATACCTCACCATTACCATAGGGAGCTTCGGCAACGCCTTGAGAACTTGAGGCAAGGCAATCTGAGCGCCGAGGAAACCTTCAATGTCATGCAAGTTGCAATGGCCCGAGCCAATGTGTCGGAGGATAAAGAGGCTATGATGGCCAGGTATCTTAGAGTATTGCATCCTTCTTTAGCTAACGAGGTGGACTTGTTTCCAAGCAGTGGGAGGAATGAGCCGGCGACTCATAGGCAGTGGCTTGGTTAAGGGAACCCACCGGAGCCGTAGCGAAAGCGAGTCTTCATAGGGCAATTATCACTGCTTATGGACCCGAACCTGGGTGATCTATCCATGACCAGGATGAAGCTTGGGTGAAACTAAGTGGAGGTCCGAACCGACTGATGTTGAAGAGTGCGTAATAGCTCACTGCGAAGAACTCGTCCTACGGAAAGGAGAACACCGCTGCGAAGGGAGGAACAACCGCTGCACAAGGAGCCGACGCCACTGCTAGGCGTGGTGCTATACACTCCGGTTCTTCGTATCCTCCCAAGGCAAACCCGGCTGCTCCTTCGGGATCCAAGCTAAGTAACTCTAACCCCCTTGTGCCTAATGCTAATTCTAGAGCTAGAGATGTGACTTGCTTTAAGTGCCAAGGTAAAAGGCACATGATGAGAGAATGTCCAAACAAAAGAGTCCTTATAATCAATCATCTAGGTCAATATGAGTCGGAATCCGACAATGAAGAAAATGAATTTGACAATGTTATTGACAATCCTGTTTTTGATAATGATGATGATGAGGATATAGGGTATGAACATGGGAACTTTGATAGCTAGGATGACTTTACACTTACAACCTACTCCTTGTGAAGATAATCAAAGAGAAAATCTATTTCACACTAGATGTTTAGTAAAGGGGTAGACTTGTAACGTTATAATTGATGGTGGGAGTTGTTGCAACATAGCTAGCACGGAATTGATTTCTAAATTGCAAATAACAACTTTCTACCACCCTAGGCCTTACAAGCTACATTGGATGAATGATTGTGGGGAGTTTAAGGTAAACAAGCAAGCTAAAATTCACATTACCTTAGGACATTATGAAGACACTATTCTATGTGATGTGGTTCCAATGCAAGCTTGTCATGTTTTGTTAGGCCAACCTTGGCAATATGATAGGAAAGTGTTGCATAACGGTTTTACTAACAAGTATTCATTTACCTTTAAAGATAAACTTGTTACTCTCAAGCCTATGACTCCTATGCAGATTGCGGAGGCTTTTGAGAAGAAATAAAGAGAAGCTGTCCAAGCAAGCAGCGGTTACACCGAGATGACACCGGCCAAGGGAGGAGCGCTTTCTGCATCCACCAAGGAGGCCGACGCCATGGACAACCTCGCTGCAGCAAGGAGCGCCGCCAAAGGCAAAGCAATCGCAGCAGCCGTCCAGCCCCTACCTCCCGATGTTGCGCTCGTGTGTTTGTAAAGGACTGAATTTGGTAAGCAACTCGACCCTAGTTGATTTACCCCATAGTATTTTAGCTATCTTGGATGAATTTTCAAATGTGTTTCCGGATGAAATGCCCCCCGGGTTGCTACCATTGCGGGGTATTGAGCACCAAATAGATCTTATTCCCGGAGCTACTCTCCCAAACCGACCCACCTATAGAATGAACCCGAAGGAGAGTGAGGAGATTCAAACGCAGGTACAAGAGCTCCTTGATAAGGGATACATTCGAGAGAGCCTTAGTCTTATGGCAGTTCCGGTTCTACTAGTCCCTAAGAAGGACAACACTTGGCGGATGTGTGTTGATTGTAGAGCTGTCAACAACATCACCATCAAGTACCGTCATCCCATTCCCCGCCTTGATGACATGTTGGATGAGCTACATGGAACAACTACCTTCTCCAAGATCGACCTTAGAAGTGGCTATCATCAGATTCGAATGAAGGAGGGCGACGAATGGAAGATGGCATTCAAGACCAAGTTTGGGCTCTATGAGTGGCTTGTTATGCCATTCGGCTTGACTAATGCTCCCAGCATATTCATGCGCCTCATTAACCATGTTTTGAGGAAGTTCATAGGGAAGTTTGTCGTTGTCTACTTCGACGACATACTCATCTATAGCCGGTCCACAGAGGAGCATGCGGATCATCTCCGTCAGGTTGTTTCTACTCTTAGACTTGAACACTTATATGCTAATATTAAGAAGTGTGATTTCTACACAAATGAAGTTATATTTCTTGGCTTTGTAGTGTGTGCTCAAGGGCTGCGAGTAGATGAGGAAAAGATCAAAGCTATTCGAGATTGGCCAACCCCGACGTCTATTGGTGATGTGCGCAGCTTTCATGGATTGGCTAGCTTTTATAGGCGATTTGTGAGAGATTTCAGTACCATAGTCGCTCCTCTAACCAAGATCACTAAGAAGAATATACCATTCGTGTGTGGGGGGGAGGGGGCGGGGGGAGTCCCAAGAGAGAGCTTTCAAAAAGCTCAAGTGGATGTTGACCAACACCCCATTGCTTGTTCTCCCGGACTTCACTAGGCCATTTGAGGTGGAGTGTGATGCGTCGGGTATAGGAATTGGTGGAGTACTTATGCAAGAGGGCAAACCCATCGCTTCTTTAGTGAGAAATTGAAAGGTCCAACTCTAAACTATTCTACTTATGATAAGGAGCTTTATGCATTGTTTAGAGTGCTTAGGACTTGGCAACATTATCTTTGGCTTATAGAGTTTATATTGCATACTTATCATGAATCATTAAAACACTTTAGGAGTCAAGATAAACTTGATAGAAGGCATGGTAGGTGGATGGAGTTCATTGAAACATTTCCTTATGTGATCAAGTACAAGAAAGGAAAAGATAATGTAGTAGCTGATGCACTTTCTAGGAGACATGTTTTGCTAACTACATTGGATGCTAGAGTTCTTGGCTTCGTTTACATTAAGGATTTATATGCAAAGGATGATGATTTTGGAGAGATTTATAAAGCTTGTGTGGAAAAAGGGGTTGTAGATAAGTTTTACTTGTTTGATGGCTTCTTGTTTAGAGTTGATAAAGTATGCATTCCAAAGTGTTCTCTTAGGCTATTACTTGTGGATGAATCCCATAGGGGAGGTTTGATGGGTCACTTTGGTAGAGATAAGACATATCATATGCTGCATACTCATTTTTATTGGCCACACATGCTTAGGGATGTTGAGAATTTTGTGAAAAGATGCTTAGAATGCTTGAAAGCAAAGTCTAGAGTCATGCCTCATGGGTTGTATACCTCTTTACCCATCCCCGCAGCTCCTTGGGAAGACATTAGTATGGACTTTATTTTGGGGTTACCTAGGACTAAGAGGGGAAGAGACTCTATTTTTGTGGTGGTAGACAGGTTCTCTAAGATGGCACACTTCATAGCTTGTCACAAAACGGATGATGCCACTAATGTTGCAAACCTCTTCTTTAGAGAAGTAGTTAGGCTACATGGAGTTCCTAGAACCATTGTTAGTGATCGGGATGTGAAATTTCTTAGTTACTTTTGGAAGACTTTATGGGGTAAGCTAGGTACTAAGTTGTTGTTCTCTACCGCTAGCCACCCTCAAACTGATGGCCAAACCGAAGTAACTAATAGGACTTTAGGGACACTTTTAAGGGCTGTAATTAAGAAGAATTTGAAAGAGTGGGAGGATATGTTACCACATCTTGAGTTTGCATATAACAGGACCATCCATTCTTCCACTAACATGACCCCTTTTAAGTGTGTGTATGGTTTGAATCCCTTAACCCCTTTTGATCTTATGTTGTTACCTTCAAAGTAGCGAGTAGATTTCAATGCAGGTAAACAGGTTGAGTACATTAGGGGATTACATGAAAAGACACGGATGCGCTTGGAGGAGAAAGCCGCTCGGACCGTAGCTAAGGCAAACAAGGGACGGAGGAAGTTGTTGTTTGAGCCCGGAGATCTCTTGTGGTTACATCTTAGGAAGGAGCGTTTCCAAGAGCTTCGAAAGTCCAAGCTATCACCTAGGGGTACCGGTCCTTTCAAGGTGCTTCACAAAGTCGGTGACAACGCTTATGTATTGGATCTTCCGGAGGAATTCGGGGTCAGCCCGACCTTCAATGTTAGTGACCTCAGTCCGTTCCCACCTATGGATGTAGAGCTTGAAGATTCGTGGACGAATCCTTCCCAAGAGAGGGGGAATGATGAGGGACCATCCGAGCTAGCATCTCCGGAGTATGAGGGAGCTATCACACGTTCCCGAGCTAAAAAGATTGAGCATGAGACCGAGGGCTTACTGATTTTATTAGCTACAAGTGTTCATAACGAGGCTTGGCTCCTAAGTAAGCAAGAGAGCAACGAAGCCAAAGCACAGGACTCGGCCTGCCCCGCACATGACGCCGCTGCTCCTCACCACGCCTTCAGCACCGTTCCATGCCTCTCATTGAGGAATGAGGCTTTTTAAGGCCTGCTTAGTGATTGTGTGTTTTAAGTAGTCCATTGGGCTTAATTTCCAGATTTTATTATGTCTTTTGTTTAAAGAGCTGAAACTATTTAAATGCTCTTCTCTTTACGTTTTAGGCAGATTATTTTTGGTGAAAAACACTTATTTTCAGATTTCATCTTCAATCAAAGGCGAGTTTTGATTGAAGAGTTATTGTGATCAGATTTGGCTTAGTTGTTTCGCGTGTGTCAATTGCTCTCGGGTTCTTGGTGTTCGTGAGATTCCATAAGCATCCTCCTCGTGTTGTCAAAGTTCTAAGTCGATTGTGTGAGGTTGTAAGGGGCTGAGTTCGTTGCATCGTTCTTGGTGGTTCTTGATCCCGAGATCAAGGATTTCCACGTCGTTTGTGTCGGTCGGGTTCATCCACATCGTACTCTCCTTTAATTCCGTACCTTCATTTTCAGTTTAGCTTCGTCTTGTTCCTTTTATTCGCAGGTCACACAGCACATGAAACCCTAGCCGGCTGTTTGATCCGTTTTCTGCGTCTTTCCCTCCTTCCGTCGTCTAGATCGAGCCAACGTCGGGTCATCCCCGTATCATTAATTTAATTAATTGATTAAATTTCACCAGAATAATGTTTTGCCCGCAGGCAATTTCTGAATCAACTTGTCATCAGATCTCGTCAAACAAAAACCAGTGATCACCAGAATAATATAATGAGAATAATTGAATTTCCAATTATTTATTTTGACAAGCCTAAGGTCAGTTTAGGCGAAATTGCAATACAAAAAAGTATAAGTTCATAACTTATTCGTTACTAACCCAATTGACAAACCGAAAGAAGATTCGAAATCACAATGACGAAGGCTACGCTCGGACACAGCCAAATTCACCGGAATCTGAGCGATAGAACTGGCCAAGTAAAGGACATTGATACGGAATTGTCCGTGATTGAGTCGATCTAGGTACAATGATCTCGAATCCGGCTAAATGAGGCGAATCCAGATGCGGAATGGAACGTAGGTGATGAATGGGCGCAGGAAAGGTGAGAGAAGAACCAAAGAGAATCAACGAAGGAACCAAGGCTGAAGAGCCAAAACCCCGCTCGTGAATGCCCTAGACCCGTCTCCAATACAACTTTACACTAGCTCCGGCTGGACTAGCACAAAGAGGGACTCGTGAAGGCTTGAAGCACCAATCCGAAGGCGATTGACACAAACAAGCTCAGCCAAGTAAACAACAGCAATGCCAACCAAAAACTCTCTTGTTCTTTGATTGATTTTGTGAATGATTACAAATGTAATTCTAAGCAATGAAAATAACGTAACTAATCAGCAGCTAATAAGAGGCTATATATAGACTCTTTTATCTAAACAAAATAAAGAAAAGAAAACTAAAACATTAGTGGGAAGGTGGTAATAAGAGAGCTTCCTCTAATGTAGCTAACAACCTAACAAACAACTAATTCAGCATGAGAATAGGCTGACTTATTCAATTAATCCTAGGAGTGTGCTGGACGATTTTAAGAGCCAAATGGGCTATCCGAAATGGGCTGAATTGTTCAACAGATCCATGAGTGATTTGGATGTGTTTTAAGAGCCCAAATGATGATCCGAATGAGCTGACTTGTTACTCTCTTGGGCCTCCTTGAACGTGATCAGCTGGCTGCCTTCTTGGGCTGTTTTGGACATGAGCAGCAGCCTTCCCTCTTGGATTGCCTTGGACGTGTTTGCTTGCCTCCCCTCTTGGGCTGCTTTGGACATGATCAACAGCTTCTTCTCTTGGACTGCTTTGGACGTGATCAACAACTTCTCCTCTTGGGCTGCATTAGACGTGAGCAACAGCCTCCCCTCTTCGCTGCTTTGGACGTGATCAACAGCCTCCTCTTGGACTGCTTTGGACGTGAGCAACATCTCCTCCCTTTGCTTGCTTGCTCCTGCATTCATCAAAAGATTAACACATGAGGTATGGCAATTAAATGGTTCACGCATTGTGCCAAGCAATAGCACTTCCCTTGACGTAGCTTCTTGGATCTCCTTAGCTCTTGCTCTAGTAATGGGACCTTGATAGCTTCCATGTGATGGTCCTACATCATCCACTCCTTGGAAAGAATTCGACCCCGAATTTTCATCTTGTTCCGAATCTCCTTCATAGGGGCTCAAATCTCCTACATTAAAAGTGGTACTAACTCCATACTCTTCCGGTAAGTCCAACACATAAGCGTTGTCGTTAATCCGGTGTAAGACTTTGAATGGTCCATCACCCCGTGGTGCTAGCTTGGAATGGCGTTTTGTCGGAAACCGCTCTTTCCTTAGATGTAGCCAAACTAAGTTGCCGGGCTGGAAAACCATCTTCCGACGTCCTTTGTTATTCCGGGTTGCAGTTTCAATGCCCTTCTTATCAAGTGCAGCCTTGGTCTTAGCATGAAGTTCCTTAATGTAGTCCGCCTGTTCCAAAGCATCAAAAGCTACTCGATCCTTTCGAGGAATCGGTAATAAGTCCAAAGGAGTTAAAGGGTTAAATCCATAAACACATTTGAAAGGTGATAACGAAGTGGAAGAATGCATGGTGCGATTATAAGCAAACTCAATATGTGGTAACATGTCTTTCCATTCTTTTAAGTTATCTTTCAACATGGTTCTAAGGAGGGTCGTTAGGGTCCTATTGGTGACTTCCGTTTGCCCATCTGTTTGGGGATGACTAGAGGTCGAGAATAGTAATCTAGTACCCATTTTTCCCCAAAGTGTCTTCCAAAAAAAACTCAAAAACTTGACATCCCTACCACTAACAATAGTTTTAGGTATTCCATGCAATCTCACTATTTCCTTAAAGAAAAGATTAGCAACATTATATGCATCATCAGTTTTATGGCATGGAATAAAATGTGCCATTTTAGAGAATCTATCTACTACCACAAAAATAGAATCTCTTCCTTTCTTAGTACTAGGTAGTCCAACAATGAAATCCATACTTATGTCCTCCCAAGGGCCATTAGGCGTCGGTAAGGGTGTATACAACCCATGGGGTTGTACCCTAGCTTTGGCCTTAAGACATTCAATGCACCTTTTCAGCATGTGTTCTACATCCCTTAACATATGAGGCCAATAAAAGTGAGTTTGCAACATGTGATAAGTTTTGTCCCTCCCAAAATGCCCCATTAAACCTCCTTTATGGGCTCTTCCACTAATAAGATCCTAAGGGAACATCTAGGTGTATGCAAATCTTATCCACTTTAAACAAGAAACCTTCAAACACAAAATACTTATCATAAGGGCCTTGAGTAGTGCATCTATGAAATATCTTCCCAAATTCAGCATCATCCACATATAATTCCTTAATGTAAGTAAAACCTAACATCCTAGAATCCAAGGTGGTGATTAAGGTGTATCTCCTAGACAATGCATCCACTACGACATTATCCTTTCCTTTCTTATACTTGATAATGTAAGGAAAGGTTTCGATGAACTCCATCCACCTACCATGCCGTCTATCTAGCTTATCTTGGCTCCTAAAGTGTCTAAGTAAATCATGATCGGTTTTCAAAACAAACTCTTGAGGCCAAAGGTAATGTTGCCATGTTTTGAGTACTCTAAACAAGGCATACAATTCTTTGTCATAACTGGAATAGTTTAAGCATGCACCCTTCAATTTTTCACTAAAGAAAGCTAGAGGCTTACCTTCTTGCATAAGGACGCCGCCAATACCAATGCCGGATGCGTCGCATTCAACCTCAAAGGGTTTAGTGAAGTCCGGTAGAGCGAGTAGGGGTGCATGGGTGAGGCGTCTCTTGAGCTCTTCAAAGGCTCTTTGCTGCGGTTCATTCCACTCAAAAGGAACCTTCTTTTTGGTCAAAGCCGTGAGTGGTGCTGCAATGGTGTTAAAATCTCTCACAAACCTTCTATAGAATGTAGCTAGGCCATGGAAACTCCTCACGTCACCAACCGACCTAGGAACGGGCCATTCATTGATTGCCTTCACCTTGTCCTCATCCACTTGCAAACCATTGACACTTACTACAAAACCAAGAAAAATCACTCGGTTAGTATAGAAATCACATTTTTGAATATTAGCATACAAGTATTCTATACGCAATATAGCAAGCACATCTCTCAAATGATTTTCATGCTCCTTTAAAGTCTTACTATAGATAAGAATGTCATCAAAGTAGACTACAACAAATAAACCAATATAAGGTCTCAAAATATGATTCATTAATCTCATGAACGTACTAGGAGCGTTAGTTAAGCCAAAAGGCATTACTAGCCACTCATAGAGTCCAAATTTGGTTTTAAAAGCTGTTTTCCATTCATCCCCTTCCCTCATTCTAATTTGATGGTAGCCACTCCTAAGGTCAATCTTAGTGAAAATTGTAGCTCCATGTAACTCATCAAGCATGTCATCTAAACGGGGAATCGGGTGTCTATACTTGATAGTAATGTTATTGATTGCTCTACAATCAATACACATTCTCCAAGTATTATCCTTCTTGGGTACTAGCAGGACGGGAACGGCACAAGGACTAAGGCTTTCCCGCACATATCCCTTATCTAGCAAGGCTTGAACTTGGTTCTGAATTTCCTGGGCTTCCGTAGGGTTCATCCTATAGGCGGGCCTATTGAGAAGAGTGGCTCCAGGTATTAAATCTATTTGGTGTTCAATGCCCCTAATGGGCGGCAAGCCGGCTGGAATCTCCTCAGGAAAAACGTCCCTAAACTCGTCTAACAGCCCCTGAATAGAACTAGGAAGTGGAATCGTAGAGTCATGAGGCACATTCACTAGAGATTTACACAAACTCATCATTAGCACATCAATAGAAGCATAGTTAGTGACATATTCATTCCTAGACTCAAGATAGCTACTTGTTGGTTGTACTAACAATGTTTGATGGGTTTTGTTCTCTTTACTCTTAGGCCGTGTGATCTTAGGCTTTGGAGGGGTTCCTTGCTCTACCCTCTTGTTCTCATAGTACTCGGCTATTTGTAAAGGTGTCATAGGTTTAAGTGTTAAAGTTTTACCTTTATACTCAAAGCTATATTTGTTAGAAAACCCATCATGGACAACTTTCCTATCATATTGCCATGGACGACCAAGCAACAAATGACAAGCATTCATAGGCACAACATCACATGTAATAACATCTTCATATGATCCTAATGTTATATTGACCTTAGTTTGCTTATTGACCTTAAGTTCTCCACACTCATTCATCCAATGTAGTTTATATGGCCTAGGGTGATAAAATGTAAGAAGTTGTAATTTGTTTACCATTTCAGTGCTAGCTATGTTGCAACAACTTCCTCCATCAATTATCACATTACACACTTTTCCTTTAATACTACACCTAGTATGAAACAGATTTTCGCGTTGGTTATCCTCACAAGGTGCTAGTTGGACATGCAAAGTTCTCCTAGCTATCAAAGATTCACCTTGTTCATACTCAATGCAATCATCATTCTTATTTTGTTCATTGTCATCAATTAAGGCATTTTCATCATCTAATTCCACATCATCCTCACTCTCATATTCTCCTAGATGGTTTATGATCAAAGTGCGTCTATTAGGACATTCTCTACTCATGTAGTGGCTGGTGTAGACGACTTTTGATGCGGGAGCATCACCACCACCTTCTAATAGTCCTCACAAGGCCATTGGTGAAGGAGCCATCACAAGGACGAGAGCAAAGAAGTTAGCAGAAGAGATGAAGTACATGTTGATGACATTTTCGCGTAAGGAGCAAGACACTTCCATGGACACATCTATGAGGATCTTGGTGACGGATTCATCAAAGGAGGAAGGGTTGAAAGATGTGAGAATGACAACCAAGGAAGTTTGTGATCTCCATGCACACGTTCCATGCATCGTTTATGTGTGTGATCATGCATATTATCACAATCTAATTTGGGCGTGTATAATGCTTATGTTTAAGTATGTTTGAAGTAATTTTCTAGTATTTAAGACATTTTAAGTTATTTTAGGAGTAGATAGCCTTTTAAAGCTATTTGAGCTTTTAAAGACTTTTAGAAGTTATTTTTCTGCTTTTTAGTTTTTTTTATTTAAGAAAAGGTTTAAAGACATATATAAACCTTTTCCTAATCAGTTTCTAGGAGATCAGACTATTTGTGAAATTTGTGTTTACGTATTTTAAATCAAAAGAGAGCTTTTGGTGAGAATCATTGGTTGCTGAATTTTCCGGCTTAGTTGTCTTGCGTTGTGTCAATCTTCTTTGAGATTGGTGCTTCGAAGCTCCATAGGCATCCTCCTTGTGCTCTCAACCTCCATTGTTGAGTTGTGTAAGGTTGTATAAGGCAGGGTCGTTGGCTGCGTTGTTTGGGTCTTTGATTCCGAAATCAAAGGTTCTTTCAATCGACATCTCTCCGGTTCTATCTTCCTATCCTTCTACCTTCATCTAATTCGTTCCATTTGTTTCTTCTTCATTCCTGCGTCTTTACCATCATTATCTAACGTTATTTGTATCCATTTGTGTGATTTGAAGCCCCTTTGTCTAGATCGAAAAGAATACGGAATTTCCCCGTATCAATTGGTATCAGAGCTACTCGACAAAGGCTTCTTCATTCCGGTTTGTGTCCTGCGTTTTTTTTTTCCTAAAAATTTGAGTTAGTCCAGCCCTTAATCTTGAGTATTTCTTTGAGTTGAGTTCAGTAGTCTTGAATTGAGTCTTTAATTGCTTTGATCTTGTGTTATTTGGAGTTTCCAGCCATAAAAACCCACAAAAAAGCCTACCTTTCATCACCATTGAAGCTGCAGAAAACTGTCGCCATAAGGGAAGATAAGAACGTGTTTGCTCCAGCCAAATCTGACGTGAATCTCAACGAAGAGCAGCCTCACTTCTCCTACAATCAAGGCAACCAACAAGATTAGTTCAAATCAGTTTTTGAGGGTTAATTTTCATCTTTTTTTTTTTTTACCTTCTTTTAATTATTTACCTTCATTAGTTACCCTCTTCATTTAACTTGTATTTCTCAGCATTGTTATCAAAAGAAAAAAAAAGAAAGAAAAACAAAAGAAAAGAAAAGAAAACAAGAAAAAAAAAAAAAGAAAGAAAGAAAATTCTGCAAAAGATTCATTCATATTGTATGTTATTTTATCTTATTGTAAGCTCTTAAAAATCGAATTTGCTAGTCAAGATTGAAGGTCAAGATTGAAGACTAAAGGGAAGCTACTACCTATCCTACCTCTCTCTAATTCCAACGTCAAATTCATTCCCTAAATCAAACCATTCGACACTTACTTCTCTACTACCATTCGACATCCCCAACTCCATTGATACAAGGTTGAGGTAAGTGAAGGTCTCTTCTTTAAGGCTTCTTGATTTTACTCTTGTCTTCTCTTATCTTCTTCTATCTATTCTTGAGTCTTTCTCGAAAATATTCTCTACATAGTTGCAAGTTCAAGTCTTGATTGTGTGATTGCTGAAATTCTGAATTTTAGGCTTTCATGCTAGCTTTGAGTCTTGTTGATCATTCTTTGTCTTTCTAGAGTCTTTCCTACTTGTTTCTTGTTGCATTTTGTAATCTTTGTTGTATAGAGTAAAAAAAAACATTTTGCTACAGCCCTTGCACGTCTCATATAGGGTGTTAATTGGTGTCCTAGATAGTGATCTTTCTTGAAAGCGTTGATCCTCTCAAGCCAACCCATCTAAGAAGCCTACAATTCAGCAGCTAGAGAGTGAGCGTAAGAGGGAAACACTAGTGAGGTGTTTTCTGATTTCACTCACTAACTCTAACGTGTTTACTATTGTTGTTGATTGTGTGATCATGTCTAAGCAAGGTAGTCCAACCAACGCCGATCTCAATAGCCTTCTAAAAAAGATGCAAGATGACCTAGAAAGTATGGATAAGAGTATGACAGTTATAGAGGCTCGATATGCTCCGGCACCACCTACAAGAATGGAAGAGATGTACAACATGTTGAAAGCATTGGAACCACGAGCTCGACAGCCCCAGAAAGAGGAACCACATGTGCAAGCAAGGGAGAAACCGGACCTTGAGCATCATAGTTCACGCAACACCTACCTACCATTAGTTCACCTTCATCGTTATCAAAGATGATACCGCCAATTGGGGTTACCAAATCTCCAAAGGGGAGTGATTTTAAACCTTCTACTTCAATGTTTAATCACTTAGAATATCTAAAATCAGAATATGAGATTGTATCACATGTGAACCGTAATGAAACAATTAAGCATGAATCTGATTTAGTAGATGATATTGAATGTGATGATGAGCATGAAATAGATGGAAATGAATTGTATGCACATGAATCTACATTGGATGACGTTACTAAGTGTGATGTGCACAAGCATGATCTAGGTAGTAAGGGAGTGAAGGTGTATGAATCATCATCAGATGTTGTTGATAATGATCTTAATTATGATGATGAGCATGTAGTAGATATTGTTGTGCTGAATTTGTCAAAGTCGAATGTGGGTATGCTTGATATGGATGATCTAGAGCTAGATGAGCATAAATCTGATTTAGAATGTGCTTATTATCTTGTTTGTGATACTACCTCTAACTTGTTGCATTCATCTTTAGATTGTTCCGAAGAACTTTTTCCTAAGGATATACCCCTTGTTTTACCTTTAGTGTATCCTAGAACTCCTAGGATCAAACTGAAAGAGACTTGTGAGTTGGAGTCTCGTGTTCCGGCATTGGTGGATCCTTATAGAAAAGACATTAAGGATGAAGTTGCACATATAGATTTGAGACTTCCTAGTTTATTACCTACCTTGAACTTGAGCATTTTAGAAGATGTGCATATTGATGAGTTTGCTATAGGTAGATATGAATTGGAAGATGCTTATATAACTTGGGAAATGCTTGTTAAGGTTCCTAAGTTAATTGATCATGAGTTGAGGATTAGAGCTAGGAAAATAGCCCTTATACCACCTAGTTTACTCATGCCTATGTTGATTTCTGTGTTTGATTGCAACATTTATATTTGTGTTGTTGTTTATCCTAATAAAATTCTTATGAACAACACTTCTTAAGATACACAAAAGAAATACTTAAGGGAAGTTCTTACTAACCATTTTGTTTGGTATTTAAAAGTCCAATTTGTTGTAAATGTGTTCAAATCTAATGTTGCTTATGTCCTTGTGTTTGTAGAAGTTTTCCGATCAGCCCATATGCAGATTACCGAAAGCTTTGAAAAGAAAGAGTTAATGGGCAATGAGCAGGGAAATGACAGAAAGAGCACATGGCTGCGAGAATGGAGCACGGTTGTTGTTGAGCCAAAACAACCCCAAGATGTGTTTTTAGCCTCTAAGGAAGAGATACATTTGAGTATCTAGTCTTGGACACCATTCTTATGTTTGTGAACATTTGGACAACCATGGTTAGAGACATTTTCATGGACACTACACCAATGTTTCACCATGCTAGATTGATGATTAAGACACCTACCCCGGATGTTTTAATGATGGGAGGTAAGAATCTTACCTTGTTGTGTGTTAACATGAAAGAAGCATGCCTAAACTTCTCTAGATGTGATAATGATCTCATTACCTTGTTTAGAATGTTTAGAGATTGGCTACATTACATATGTCCTAGTGATAGTGTAGTGTTTGTTGCTCTTTTAAGGAATTTTGTGTTAGTCACCATCTTAGACTATAATGTTCTAGGCATTAAGCATATTAGGGACATATATATTTCACATGCTAATTTTGGTGATTATCATATGCATTATGTGCTAGAGAACTCTAGGAACGAGCTTTACTTGTTTAGAGAGTTCATTAGGCTTGATCATGTGTGCATTCTTAGTAGTTACCTTAGGATTCTAATTAAGGACAAGACCTATATGGCTGCTGTAATGGGTCATTTGGAGAGGTACAAGCTTTATGATAAGTTTCACACACACTGTTATTGGCCGCAATTGTTTAAGTATGTAGTTCCCCAGCCTAAGAGATACTTGGAGAGTCTTATGAGCATTTTAGGTGTCTTAACCTACGGTTGCAGATTTGTAAGGATTCAAATAGCCCCTTGGGAACCCTATAACACGGGCTTCTCTTTGGATTTAGCTAGAACTAAGGAGAGAGATCTTATCTTTGAGGTTATAGTATTATCACCTATAGAGTTTGCCTATTTTATGACTTTCCACTCATATCTATCTTCGAATTATCTTGACTATGTTGATGACTTGTTTTCCTTAACCTTTGTTGACCTTGCACCGTTGCCAATGAAGGAGCGAGTGAGTTTTATTGTAGGAATTAAGGTTCATATCATCAAGAAGAAAGGGAAGCACGGGGCCTACATTCAAGAGCTACTGGATGGCTATGGACAACTTGAAGAAGATTCGTGGGCGAATCCTTTTCAAGAAGGGGAGAATGATGCGGGAGCATCACCACCACCTTCTAATAGTCCTCACAAGGCCATTGGTGAAGGAGCCATCACAAGGACGAGAGCAAAGGAGTTAGCAGAAGAGGTGAAGTACATGTTGATGACGTTTTCGCGTAAGGAGCAAGACACTTCCATGGACACATCTATGAGGATCTTGGTGACGGTTTCATCAAAGGGGGAAGGGTTGAAAGATGTGAGAATGACAACCAAGGAAGTTTGTGATCTCCATCCACACGTTCCATGCATCGTTTATGTGTGTGATCATGCATATTATCACAATCTAATTTGGGCGTGTATAATGCTTATGTTTAAGCATGTTTGAAGTAATTTTCTAGTATTTAAGACATTTTAAGTTATTTTAGGAGTAGATAGCCTTTTAAAGCTATTTGAGCTTTTAAAGACTTTTAGAAGTTAATTTTTCTGCTTTTTAGTTTTTTTTATTTAAGAAAAGGTTTAAAGACATATATAAACCTTTTCCTAATCACTTTCTAGGAGATCAAACTATTTGTGAAATTTGTGTTTACGTATTTTCAATCAAAAGAGAGCTTTTGGTGAGAATCATTGGTTGCTGAATTTTCCGGCTTAGTTGTCTTGCGTTGTGTCAATCTTCTTTGAGATTGGTGCTTCGAAGCTCCATAGGCATCCTCCTTGTGCTCTCAACCTCCATTGTTGAGTTGTGTAAGGTTGTATAAGGCAGGGTCGTTGGCTGCGTTGTTTGGGTCTTTGATTCCGAAATCAAAGGTTCTTTCAATCGACATCTCTCCGGTTCTATCTTCCTATCCTTCTACCTTCATCTAATTCGTTCCATTTGTTTCTTCTTCATTCCTGCGTCTTTACCATCATTATCTAACGTTAGTTGTATCCATTTGTGTGATTTGAAGCCCCTTTGTCTAGATCGAAAAGAATACGGAATTTCCCCGTATCAACTTTCTTTGTCCTTCTTGGCCCATAGGTGCCGATTTTCTCTCTTCCTTCCGGACTCCTTGATCCTTGTTGTGGTTAGGCAGCAGCCGGCTCCCTTGTGCTTTCCAAGTGTTGGGCGACCTATGAGGTGGCTTGTATTCCCGGTTTCGCACCTTAGTCTTCCTTTCCACCTTGATGGCCATGTGTAGTAATTGCTCCATGGTTTTGTATGGATACATATCAACCTCATTAGCCAAATTAGAATTCAGAATACGAAGGTACCTTGCCATAGTGTTTTCTTCATCCTCTAGAACGTTGGCCTTCACCATAGCAACTTGCATATTCGTATAGGCTTCCTCAGCGCTAAGCGAGCCTTGTCTCAAATTTTCCAGCCGTTGTCTAAGCTCTCGGGTATAATGAGGTGGAACGAACCGAGCCCTCATTAGTGCCTTCATATGCTCCCATGTGGTGATTTGAGGATCCAATGTTCGGACTCTTTCTTTGACTACGTGATCCCACCATACCAAAGCATAGCCTTGGAACTCAAGAGCAGCTAGCTGAACCTTCCTAGGCTCGCTAAAGTTGTGACACAACCAGATCTGCTCAACTTTAGTTTCCCACTCCGTGTAGACGTCGGGATCACACTTTCCTTCAAAGACGGGAATTTTGATTTTGACTTTGCCGAGTCCGTCTTGCTCTTGATAGGGCCGAAAGTTATCTCGTTCTCGTCCTTGCCTTGACTGCTGGAATGGCCGATTGTAACCTTCCCAAGTGTGGTCCTCGAAAGCAGCTTCATTCCATCGCTGAAAGTTATCAACAAAGGGTGGCATGTTAGAAGCATTAGGGGGTTCGTTGGAATGTAAATTACCTTGATCCGGATGATCCGGCTCTCTAGTAACATGTGAAGGACCGCCAAACTCATAGTTGGTTCTCAAAGGTGGTGTCCCGGCTGGTGGTGTTCGTGCTTCCATAGACTCCACTCGTTTGGATAGGTTAGCTACGGAATCGGACAATTGTTTCAATAGACTGATCATCTTAGGTGTGACGGTCTCGCTACTCGACTTGCTGGGACTTAGGGACCTGGACATGCTCAAGTAACAAACAAAGAACCGGTTAGGTTAGAAAAGCAAATATCTCACTTGTGTATCGCTCACACTCTCGTTGGTATTGCCTAGCTGGTGACTCGAGTTGTAAGGATCCAACACCTTAAGATCGCGATTTCCGAACCTTCTTAGCAACCCTTTGGAACTAGAACTGCTGAAACTGATGTTAGTGTCGGAGATGAATCAAGACACCCCTAATTAGAGTATTGACCGTTGGGTTGGTGTAGGTACGGTGAATGTGTTTGGAATGACGTTTTGAGTTGTTTGAAAGAGTTTACTTGTGCTTGATGTAGATTAATGAAAGGCCAGCCGTTTTTTGTGTTTTTTTTTTTTTTTTTTTGAAAGATCTCTTAGACTTTGTCAAAGATTTGAGGGAGAGAAGGTAACCGAAACTGATTGCAACGAGAATTGTAGGAGAGCAGGTTACCGAATTGTGTATGCAGCGTTGAGCTCTTTTTTATTTTTGCTTTTGTTGTGTTTTGTGTTTACCTCTCCTCAAGATGTTGTCCGGCTTTTGAATTTGCACACTTCAAGCACAAGTTAAATCTCAATTGAATAAGCAATAAGGTTAACAAGAAGAAAGGAGTGATCAATTGTACCAACTGAGCTCTGATACCAACCGATACGGAATTGTCCGTGATTGAGTCGATCTAGGTACAATGATCTCGAATCCGGCTGAATGAGGCGAATCCAGATGCGGAATGGAACGTAGGTGATGAATGGACGCAGGAAAGGTGAGAGAAGAACCAAAGAGAATCAACGAAGGAACCAAGGCTGAAGAGCCAAAACCCCGCTCGTGAATGCCCTAGACCCGTCTCCAATACAACTTTACACTAGCTCCGGCTGGACTAGCACAAAGAGGGACTCGTGAAGGCTCGAAGCACCAATCCGAAGGCGATTGACACAAACAAGCTCAGTCAAGCAAACAACAGCAATGCCAACCAAAAACTCTCTTGTTCTTTGATTGATTTTGTGAATGATTACAAATGTAATTCTAAGCAATGAAAATAACGTAACTAATCAGCAGCTAAAAAGAGGCTATATATAGACTCTTTTATCTAGACAAAATAAAGAAAAGAAAACTAAAACATTAGTGGGAAGGTGGTAATAAGAGAGCTTCCTCTAATGTAGCTAACAACCTAACAAACAACTAATTCAGTATGAGAATAGGCTGACTTATTCAATTAATCCTAGGAGTGTGCTGGACGATTTTAAGAGCCAAATGGGCTATCCGAAATGGGCTGAATTGTTCAACAGATCCATGAGTGATTTGGATGTGTTTTAAGAGCCCAAATGATGATCCGAATGAGCTGACTTGTTACTCTCTTGGGCCTCCTTGAACGTGATCATCTGGCTGCCTTCTTGGGCTGTTTTGGACATGAGCAGCAACCTACCCTCTTGGACTGCCTTGGACGTGTTTGCTTGCCTCCCCTCTTGGGCTGCTTTGGACGTGATCAACAACTTCTTCTCTTGGACTGCTTTGGACGTGATCAACAACTTCTCCTCTTGGGCTGCATTAGACATGAGCAACAGCCTCCCCTCTTGGCTACTTTGGACGTGATCAACAGCCTCCTCTTGGACTACTTTGGACGTGAGCAACATCTCCTCCCTTTGCTTGCTTGCTCCTGCATTCATCAAAAGATTAACACATGAGGTATGGCAATTAAATGGTTCACGCATTGTGTCAAGCAATAGCACTTCCCTTGACGTAGCTTCTTGGATCTCCTTAGCTCTTGCTCTAGTAATGGGACCTTGATAGCTTCCATGTGATGGTCCTACATCAGACATGCTCGACCCGGCCTTAACTTTGTCGGAAAAGCGGAAACTCGGTACCAACATGAAGAGGACAAAGAAAGGAATCCGATAATTATGCTTTATAGAGAAGTCGACAATCATCCTTTTGCATTATCGTTTAGCAAAATCGATAATTATGATTTAGCATTATCCTTTAGCATAGTCGATAATTATCCTTTAGCATTATCCTTTAGCAAAGTTATTTTACATCTAGGACATATCCGATGTCCTGATCATTTCTCTCAATTGCAATTTTATTTATTGAAGCTCCCAAATGCGTCAAATATCACCGGAGAGTAGTATCATCTAGGAGTGTGTAACCTCGAGAGTCATCTCTAGTTAAAACGGGTTTAATTCCATTTAACCCGTTTAATTCATTAAAACTTTTGAGTAGGCCGTCTTCGATATTTGACCGTTAGAGAGGATATCTTAGAGCAAGGATGAATTAGACAACAAAACCTTCTAAGGCCTGACAAGACTTCCGGCTCTTCAAAAAAGGCAAAAGTCAAAACCTCTCAAGGCTTTCAATTCATCATTATCAATCTAAAAACCCAAAAATTCTAAACGATTTCTTTGTGAAATCAAATTAATAAACAAAGTTGCAACACTTGCAAAATGAAAATAATGGACTAATTCTCTATTAATCATTGGATAAGGAAGAATTAGTTAACAAGACCTCTCAAGCCTAGCAACCTAAAATGAAACCTATTACGCGAACCGGTTTCAGGTTTAAAGGTTGGTTTTCCGGTTTCAGGTTTTGGGTTTCAGGTTTCAGCGGTTTTAGATTTCCAGTTTATGGTATCCGTTCGGGTTATTGGACGATTTGGTGATCAATTTTCACGGTTTTTGGTTTTTGGTTTTAGGTTCAAGTGGTTTTAGGTTTTCAGTTTTTGGTTTCAGGTTTTAGGTTTCCGTTCGGGTTATTAGGCGGTTGGTAATCAAGTTTCAAGGTTTCCGGTTTTAGGTTTCCGATTTGGGGTTTCAAAATTCAGGTTTTAGGGTTTCGGGGTTTCAGTTTTTAGGTTTCAGGGTTCAAGTATACAATTTCGGGGATCACGTTTCTGGTTACACTTTTCAGGGTTTCAATTTCTAGTTTCAACGGTTTCTTGTTTCTTGATTCCGGTTTCCGGTTCGGGTTAATGGGCGGTTCAATGATCAAATACAAAGTGCGCATTCCCAATTCATCTTTGAAAAACAAAATTTCAACAGCATTTGATTTCACAATAATTGTCGGACCAATAGTGTTCGAAATCATACTCGAATACAAATTAGTTCAAATAGCTTTGTATCGAAATAGAATTGCTCTAAAAATACGACAAAGGCTTAAAAAATGCAAGGAAGATTAGACAGCGAAACCTCTCAAACTATACAAGGGGAATAATTGAAGCTTTTCGACAAAGGCGAAACGAAGAATCAAAGCAGCTGAAGCTCTTCAGGTGTCGGGCTTTCAGATTTAAGGTTTTAGCGGTTTTAGGTTCATGGTTGTAACACCTCGAATTCGCAAGACTCGGGATGCTACGGGCGGAGACCTCACAATGGGTCCCGACTCTTAACTTGACAACAATTTCACTGGACTTTTACAACAACACAAAAATAAAGGCAAATCCAAAAATGTTTTAATGCAAGTGCAAGAATTGTGAACAACAATACAAAGTGAAAACTCCAACCGAGTCCTCAAAACAACATTAATTCAAAACAAAAGTACAAACGTCCACAACACGAAATATAAATCCCATCCCCGTCCTATAATGTATAGGAACCAGGGTTGTCCACTCCTCCGAGTCATCGGCGGCGTCCCTAACCCGCGGTGCATCTACACCAATCGGTTTAAAACTGTTAGCTAACATTTAAAGGATTAGAAGGATGGTAACGACACATACATATATATAATGGAAACATATAACATGATATCACGCAAGCCGGTTTATTATATTTTCATTTACGTCATTCCATTACTAATTAAACTTAGGTTTGTGACAGGAGAATCCCCAAAACATGCCTCTGTCCCTACTTACCAACAAGGAATGGTACTGATGCATCCGACCGTCTACCTGTCTAGGCTAGTCGTAGAGAACATCCTATCTCTCGTAACAGCTAGGTAGTGATGTCACCGCCCGTTATCATACACTTGGGCCAAATTACAATATAGAAAGGTAGTCCTAGTTTCGGTTTCGTTGTTATTAACATAACTAAACACACGCACAACCATTCACACATCGATGCTAATACAAGGAAGCTAGCCTTTGATATGTGCATGAGCCTGAGCATAAGAAATGCCCCAATTGTGTTACCAAGCCTGTTTTGAGTGTTATTGAGTGTAATGACCTTATTTGCAATGAATTGGCTTGCGTTAGTAATTAATTTGAGCATATTGAGCCTTTGATAGCTAAAGAGGTTTTAGATGCATCACATGACCCTTGTGAGGATCTACAAGGGAGCCTTTCCATACCCTCTTGTACTTCATTGCCCATAGGTTGTTCACATGCTGATTTGTGTGAAAACTCTAGTTTTAGACCTGGTAAAGACATAAATGGACATGAATCTGATTTAGGTCTAGACATTGAGCTTCTTGAGGATGAAATAGATGGGTTTGAATTATATGCGAGAGGCTTTGATTGGGATATCGAATTGGACTTTGAACAGGAAGACACTACTTGGGGAAATGCATCAGATTGTGATTTTAATGACTTAAGTTTGAAATCTGATGTAGCCATGTCCTTAAGGAGTCATTTCGATTATCATGTTGCTTGGAAGTCTTTTGTGTATTTGGAGCATGAAGAACGTCTAAGGGAAGTTGTTTCTACCCTTAGGGTTGAACACTGTATGCCAACCTAAAGCGATGTAGCTTTTGCAATAATGAAGTTATATTTCTTGGTTTTGTAGTGACTACACAAGGTCTACAAGTGGATGAGAAGAAGATTAGAGCTATTCGAGATTGGCCAACACCTACATCCATTAGCCATGTAAGGAGTTTCCATGGGTTTGCAAGTTTCTATAGGCACTTTGTGAGAGACTTCAGTACCATTGTTGTACCCTTGCTGAAGTTGGTTCTCACCGAGGCACCCTTACTAGCTCTCCCTGACTTCACTAGGCCTTTCGAAGTGGAGTGTGATGCATCGGGAATTGGCATAGGAGGTGTGCTTATGAAAGAAGGTAAACTTATTTCCTTTTTTAGTGAAAAACTTAAAGGAGCATGTTTTAACTACTCTCTACATATGATAAAGAGTTGTATGCATTATTTAGAGTACTTAAGACATGGCAACTGTAAGAGCCTTAGCCGTTGGAGCCTAGGAGTCCTTGTTGAGCCTTGGCTGAGCCTTCCTCATGGGCCGCCCCTGCGCCACAGGTGATCCGCCCGTGCGCCTTAGTCGGTCCGCCCCTGCGGTTTTGTGCGGCTGCTGCCACCTTTGTTGACCTCTTGACCTTGCTTTTGGGAAAGCTTCGTATATAAGCCTCCCAACCTTCAGATGAAGGCTTTCTTCATCTCTCTAGTCTCTCTCTTCCTCCTCACGTTCTTCTTCTCCTTCATCATCTTCTCTCTTCTTCCTTGATCTCTCTTGCTTCCCTTGATCTTGTGTGAGTTTGTGAGAGTGTTGAGCTTGGCTTTGGATGTTGATGATGGTGGATGTTGTTGTTGTGCTGTTGATAGCCAGTTGTGGTGATCTTCTCTTCTGCTTAGGTTTTGTGGTGAGTCTTTCCTCTTCCTCTTCGTCCTCTCTTCTTTGCTTCGTATCTTTCTCTTTAGCTTAGGACTCACAAGTTAAGACTTGTGTTGGATGCTTCCTGGATGTTTTGATGATCATATATGTGTATATGTTGCTGTGGCATGTTGGAGACGTGAAGAGAGTCGAGAAAGGGATTGAAAAGAAGTCGAGACCAACTCTCTGCATAGTTGGCCGCCCCTGCGCCTGACTCCAGCCGCCCCTGCGCCTGGTGTGTGAGCCGCCCCTGCGCCTCACTGGATCAGCCGTGTGCTCTTGCTTCTGTTAGTGCATACCTTGTTGGTATGCCTTTCTTCCTTCCTTTCCTTTGGCCTTGGCTTAGTTGATAGCTAGGTTAGGATGGTTAGGATGTGTTGTATGATAGAGATATGCCTTAGGCACTTGTGTTGATGTTGAGGTTATGCCATAGGCATATGTGAGTTTGTTATGATCTTGAGGTTTAGATTGAGGTTGTAGGTTGGTTATGGTTATGGAGATGAGTCTCCTAACCCTTTTAGGCTGTGATGTTGTGTGCCTTGCTATTGTTGGCGTTGATTCCTTCCCCAAGGGGAAGCTGTGACGTAGTATTGGATACGAGTGTATGAGGTAAGTCCATAGGACTTACTTAGCGTTCAGTTATGGATTTGTATGATTGTGATGGTTGTGTGTGTTCATATGATTGTGCATTTACAACCTAAATCGGACTAGGATGACCATTATTACATTTTAATGGCCCAAGTGTATTATAACGGGCGGCAACCACTTGCCTGAAGCTCGTCGAGAGTGGAAGGAGGTGCTCGGAAGCCAGTAGCTCAGGGCGAGGTAGATCCACATGCAACACCTGGGTTAAAGGGGGAAGAGACGGGGTTCTTTAGACTCCTCGTGTTACAAAAGAAGTTGAATTAGTAATAAAATAACGTAATAAAAGATAATAAATGAATGTGTGTGACATTGCATGTATGAGATGTTGGTGTGTGTTTGTGCTATTACCTTCATGCTTATTTATTGTTGTAGCTAACGGTGTATACCGTGTTGTAGATGATCTACAGGTTAGGAAGAATGCAGAGTGAGCCAGATGGTGTGACCAGCCGAGGACTTCTGTACATTAGGATGCGTGGGTTGGGATCTTTTGTATCAGATGTTGTTGTTGTTTTGTACTCGGCTTTAAGTTTGTAAACTCTTTTGATGTATTATACAACTTTATGTATTTGGTTTTACTCTACTTGTGCCTTGTTGTAAGATCTAGTGAACTTGTTGTAAGGTTAGGGTCATGATCCATTGTGAGATCCTAGCCAATGTAGCATCCCGAGTCCTTCGAAATCGGGGTGTTATAGAGTTGGTATCAGAGCCTTAGGTTGACAACAATGACACTTGTTATCTGCAATAAAGGTAGAGTGGATAAATAAACGGAACCCACATGGGGTCTGACTTTTCAAAAGGTTTTGGTTTTAAAGCGAGTACAAATGTTTTGGGATAGTATGTACAGAAGCCGTCACCCATCTGAGGTTCTCGACAGTATATATATATATATATATATATATATATATATATATATATAGGGTGTGGTTCCCATGAGAACACCCCTAACGTGAGAACATGAGAACAATCGTACACCGTTGGATGTTGAGTATTAAGGGTTGAGATTTAGAGTAGATATCATAATTAATAATAACTACGAATAATAATAATTAGGAATCCAACAATAACTACGAATAATACATTAAACGATATGACACCTTCGTAACAAAACTAATAATAATTACGAATCTGTTCTCATGTTCTCACGTTAAGGGGTGTTCTCATAGGATCTATACTCTATATATATATATATATAGATATCTCTTATATGCTGATGTGTATGCATGTATTATTAAGTATTATATATATATATATATATATATATATATATATATATATATATATATATATATATATATATATAAGGTGGGGTTCCCATGAGAACACCCCTAACGTGAGAACATGAGAACAATCGTACACCGTTGGATGTGAGTATTAAGGGTTGAAATTTAGAGTAGATATCAAAAATAATAATAACTACGAATAATAATAATTAGGAATTCAATAATAACTACAAATAATCCACTCAACCAACAATAACTACGAATAATACATTAAACGATATGGCACATTCGTAACAAAACTGATAATAATTACGAATCTGTACTCATGTTCTCACGTTAGGGGGTGTTCTCATAGGATCTATACTCTCTCTCTCTCTCTCTCTCTCTCTCTATATATATATATATATATATATATATATATATATATATATATATATATATATATATATATATATATATATCTATACATATGGCCTATATAGAGCCTTATACGTTAGGTGTGCATACCCCACAGATGGCTCGTACTAGAGGTACTGTTGTTGCAGGAAAGGTAGAGGCAGACCACCTCTTCCTCCAGGAGGGATAGGACAGGGACCAGCTCCCGCTGCAGATCCACCAGTGGTGGAGGAGGCTCTTGAGGAGGTTGTTGAGAGCGTAGTTCCAGCTATGAGGAGTGGTGGGCCCAGGAGGCAGCTGACCCATCCAGGACAGTCTGATGGCTCTGACCGTGTCTCTTTGGGTGGATCAGAGTTTAAGGATTATCTGAGGCATTTTGAGGAGGCCATCAGAGCGGGCAAACGAGCCCCAGATCTGCCAGGGCATGAGGGATCATCTGAGAGATCCCATGGAGCTAATCAGGTGCCAGCTGCACCAGTTCGTGTAGTTGAGCCAGCTCGAGTTGTGGAGGAGACCAAAGGGCCTCGATCAAATACCTGGTTGAAGGCATTCTACCAACAGGGAGTACCACACTTCTCTGGGGAGATCGGCCTGGAGATTGAGGTGTGGATTGGGCATGTAGACTCAGCTTTAGAGTCTATTCGCTGCCCAGAGGACAGACGGATGAAGCTAGTACAGTCTCTATTCCATGACCTAGCACATCAGTGGTGGAGGACAGTTAGAGCACGAGTCACCACCTATGAGCAGATGAGGACTATGTTAAGGGATCAGTTCTGCCCTGCCTCACTGAGGAGGGAGAAGCTGCAGGATTTTGTGGAGGCGGGTTTTAAGGACGTACCCATTACAGACGCTATTCGCCGCTTCCAAACGGAGTTGGCATTGTTGGGTCCAGCTGCACCATTTGAGGACTAGCATGTGTACCTTTTCGCCCATTGTTTGAGGGAGAGCACACGCTCATACATTGCGGGATTTCACTGTGACTCATTGTCAAACTACCAAGATCGGGCCTCTGCCTATGAGAGAGAGAGAGCTAGCCAGAGGAGGACTTCTCAGACATGACGGTCTGAGAAGAGACAGCGTATCGCACCGACTGGTGCAGGAGCATCTAGATACGGGCGAGGTCAGACTCAGGGCCGCTCGAGTGTTCCAGTGTTTGCACAGACAGCGGAGAGAGTCCGGCAGTGTTACAACTGCGGGGCCTATGGGCATGTGAGGACTGATTGTCCTAGAGCACCACTGACTTGCTTCTCGTGTGGGAAGCCAGGACATAGGGCTACGTTTTGCCGTCAGGGCAAGGCGTTATCACAGTAGGGTTCTTCACCTACAGGTGCAGCAGGAGGTTGGCAGAGACCGCCTCAGCATCAGACACAGGGACAATAGAGAGTCCTAGGCACGCCTGCTACTCAAGGATCAGTTCTAGGACCGAGTAGAGGTAGAGGTAGAGAGGCTGGTACCAGTGATACCCGAGGAGCTCGAGGCAGAAATTTTGAGCTGAGGAGTGCTGAGGAGCCGCCAGCACCAGCTGCCACATGTACCATTCTATTACATGGTTTACCTGTTAGAGTTTTATTTGATACCGGTCCTACGCATTCATTTATTTCTGCTGCTTGTGTTGAGCGTTTGAGTTTGTCTACCATAGAGGGGCACCCTGTACTATAGGGTTACCTAATGGTAGTAGGGTCAGAGGTATCCAGGAGATACGTAGTTGTCCCCTACGCTTAGAGACTCGTGTACTACTTGTTGACTTCTTAGTCAAGCCTTTGATGCATGAAGAAGTCATATTAGGTAAGGATTGGATGCGTAGACACCGTGTGGGTTACATGTGGGTAAGAGGACTGTTACAGTCTCTACTGACTTAGGTCCGATAGAGGTCTTCCGGGGTTGGGACCTTGGGAAGACAAGATCTATTATTAGTGCCGTACGAGCAGCTAGACTGATTGCACAGGGATGTGATGCCTTCTGGTGCTACGCCATGAAGGATGGAGAGAGTCTAACTTTGGAGGATATACTAGTGGTCTATGAGTTTACAGACGTTTTTGCAGAACCGTCTAGCCTGCCATCTCAAAGGAGCATAGATTTTGGTATTGACTTGGAGCCTGGCACGAGACCCATCTCAAAGGCCCCATACCGTATGACACTTGTCGAGATGTTGGAGCTGAAGAAGCAACTCGAGGAGTTGGCTAAGAAGGGCTTCATACGCCCTAGCGTTTCTCCATGGTGTGCACCTGTCCTCTTCGTGCGGAAGAAGGACGGATCGTTGAGACTGTGTATAGATTACAAAGAGCTGAACAAGGTCACCATCAAGAACAGGTATCCACTACCTCGTATTGATGATCTACTTGATCAGCTGCAGGGAGCGACAATCTTCTCCAAGATTGACTTGCGTTCTAGATATCACCAGCTGAGGGTGAGAGAGCAGGATGTGTATAGGACGACATTTCGTACCCGTTATGGACACTACGAGTTTGTAGTGATGCCATTTGGGCTGACAAATGCCCCAGCAGTATTCATGGAGTTGATGAACAACATCTTCATCGACTTCCTGGATCAGTTTGTGGTGGTCTTTATTGATGACATTCTGGTGTGCTCTCGTAGTAGAGAGGAGCATGCCGGTCATTTGAGAACGGTTTTGCAGATTTTGAGGGATAGAGAGCTGTACGCCAAGCTCTCTAAGTGTGAGTTCTGGATGTCTGAGGTTGCATTTCTTGGACACATCGTCTCCGCCGACGGGATTATGGTAGACTTGATGAAGATCGAGTCTGTTGCTGCATGGACGACACCGACGAACGTCAAGGAAGTACGTAGCTTTCTTCGCTTAGCCGGTTATTACAGACGCTTTGTCGAGGGATTTTCTGTGATTGTCCGTCCACTGACGAGTCTTCTGAGGAAGACTACCAGATTTGTATGGACTAACCAGTGCGCTCAGAGTTTTGAGGAGTTGAAGAGGCGTTTGAATTCTGCTCCTGTTTTGGCACAACTAGAGGGTTCTGATGATTTTGTGGTCTACAGTGATGCATCCAAGCTAGGCTTGGGATGTGTGCTGATGCAGAGAGGCAGAGTGATTGCATATGCGTCTCGACATTTGAAGACGTATGAGGAGAACTACCCGACTCATGATTTGGAGTTGGCAGCGGTAGTTCATACTTTGAACATCTGGAGACATTACCTGTATGGTGCTACATGTCAGATCTTCACAGACTATAAGAGTCTAAAAAATATTTTCACGCAACGGGAATTGAATAACCGCCAGCGTCGATGGCTTGAGTTGATCAAGGACTTTGACCTTGAGATTTTATACCATCCTAGCAAGGCGAATGTAGTAGCTGACGCCTTGAGTAGGAAGACGCCTCGAGAGAAGGCGATTGCCAGACTTACTGTACAACCTTAACTTCAGAGGGATCTAGCCTGGTTAGAGATGGACATCCAGTTTCCTGATGAGGATGCCCAGTTGTTTGCCTTAGAGGTTCTACCTGGTCTGTTGGATGAAATCCAACAAAAGCAGGGGACCTGCCCGACTTTGACGAGGATCGGAGATAGGATATCTCGCGGAGAGGCAACCTAGTTAACTATTGGGGCAGATGGAGTTATGAGGAGACATGATCGTATATGTGTCCCTACAGATGCAGAGCTGAGACAGCGGATATTACAGGAGGCTCACTGTACACCTTACTCAGTACATCCTGGTATGAGTAAGATGTATCATGATGTGAGATGCTCATATTGGTGGGGAGGGCTGAAGCCCGACGTAGCCAGATTTGTGGCTCAGTGTGCGACCTGTCAACAGGTCAAGATAGAGCATTTCAATCCTGGAGGTGAGCTCCATCCACTGCCAGTGCCGCAGTGGAAGTGGGAGGACTTCTCCATGGATTTTGTGACGGGGTTGAGGGTTAGCAAGAGCTTTGATGCCATTTGGGTAATCGTTGACAGATTGACAAAGACGGAACATTTCATCCCCATTAGAGAGACGTGGCCCGTGAGCAGATTGGCTGAGGAGTACACTAGACAGATAGTGAGACTTCATGGGGTACCGAGGATGATCGTTTCTGATCGTGATGGATGATTCACATCGAGATTCTGGCAGAAGATTCAGACTGCTTTGGGGACGAGTCTACACTTCACGACTGCATTTCACCCCCAGACAGATGGTCAATCAGAGAGGACCATCTAAACCTTAGAGGACATGCTGCGAGCCTGTGTGCTGGATTGGGAACAGGGATGGTCTAATTACCTCCCACTCGTTGAGTTCTTATACGACAACAACTGGCATGCATCTATAGGGATGGCTCTTTATGAGGCATTGTATGGACGTAGATGCCGTACACCTCTATGCTGGGATGAGCCTAGCAATATCAGTGGGATAGCGCCAAACCAGATTCAGGAGGATATGGTTCGAGTAGTGCTGATCAGAGAGAGGATGCTGGCTGCACAGAGTCGCCAAAAGTCGTATGCAGACAAGAGGCTTCGACCTCTAGAGTTTAGGGTAGGAGCTCATGTCTGGTTGAGAGTATCTCCGACGCGAGGCGTTAGACATTTTGACATAAAGGGGAAGTTGAGTCCCCGATATGTTGGTCCTTTCGAGATACTGGATAGAGTTGGGCGAGCAGCTTACAGATTAGCTTTGCCTCTGAGGTTAGAGGGTGTTCACCATGTGTTTCATGTGTCTTAGCTGAGGGAGTACATACCAGATCCGAGGCACATCGTGAGTTATGATGATCTGGTGGTTGAGCCGGACCACACGTTTGCAGAGCACCCTATTGCAGTCCTAGAGCGAGGTGTGAGACGCATGTGTTCGAAGGACATTCTTATGCTAAGGATACAGTGGTCTAAACGAGGACCAGATGAGGCTGCATGGGAGACAAAGGATAGTATCCAGAGGAACTATCCAGAGTTTTATGCTGAGCTAGATGCACCAGTAGGATCCACGAGTAGATCCTAGTGCCTTCTTGGTGAGTGTATGTTATATGCTTATGTGTTATGTTGTGTTTTCGTGCTAGTTGTGATATGTGCGTATGACTTGTTAAATTTGGTTGCTAGTACGAGATAGGTATAACTGGAGATGGTTCTTTCCTCCATGCTTTGGTATGTGTGTTAGGATTAGTTGGAGATAGTTCTTTCCTCCATGCTACCTTTGATGGACATAGTGTGAGTGGAGATGGTTTTCCTCCACATAGTAGTGTTATCTGTACATTGTGGCTGGAGACAGCTTTCCTCCATGCTAGTGTGATGTGGTTAGTGGTTGGCTAGAGATGATCTTCCTCTAGACCTTGTGTAGAATTGTTATGCTGGAGTTGTGTTCCTCCATGCTGTGTTGAGGATATAGAATGTTATAGGTTATGGCATGACGTTCTTGAGGAGAGGGTTATACCTCGACTTATGGGTCCGAGAGGTCTTTGGGATTTTACAAGTTTCGGGATGAAACTTGTTTTTAGGGGGGGTGAGATGTAAGAGCCTTAGTCCTTGGAGCCTATGAGTCCTTGTTGAGCCTTGGCTGAGCCTTGTTGGACCCGTCAGCCGCATCTGCGCACCTCATGGGCCGCCCCTGCCCCACAGGTGAGCCTCCCCTGCGCCTTAGTCGGTCCGCCCCTGCGGTTTTGTGCGGCTGCAGCCACCTTTGTTGACCTCTTGACCTTGCTTTTGGGGAAACTTCGTATATAAGCCTCCCAACCTTTAAATGAAGGGTTTCTTCATCTCTCTAGTCTCTCTCTTCCTCCTCACGTTCTTCTTCTCCTTCATCCTCTTCTCTCTTCTTCCTTGATCTCTCTTGCTTCCCTTGATCTTGTGTGAGTTTGTGAGAGTGTTGAGCTTGGGTTTGGATGCTAATGATGGTGGATGTTGTTGTTGTGATGTTGATAGCCAGTGGTAGTGAGGTTGTGGTGATCTTCTCTTTTGCTTAGGTTTTGTGGTGAGTCTTTCCTCTTCCTCTTCATCCTCTCTTCTTTGCTTCTTATCTTTCTCTTTAGCTTAGGACTCACAAGTTATGGCTTGTGTTGGATCCTTCCTGGACGTTTTGATTATCATATATGTGTATATATGTGTATATGTTGTTGTGGTATGTTGGAGACGTGAAGAGAGTTGAGAAAGGGATCGAAGAGAAGTCGGGACCAACTCTCTACACAGTTGGCCGCCCCTGCGCCTGACTCCAGCCGCCCCTGCGCCTGGTGTGTGAGCCGCCCTTGTGCCTTTGATGAGCCGCCCCTGCGCCTCACAAGATCAACCGTGTGCTCTTGCTTCCGTTAGTGCATACCTTGTTGGTATGTCTTTCTTCCTTCCTTTCCTTTGGCCTTGGCTTAGTTGATAGCTAGGTTAGGATGGTTAGGATGTGTTGTATGATAGAGATGTGCCTTAGGCACTTGTGTTGATGTTTTGGTTATGCCATAGGCATATGTGAGCTTGTTATGATCTTGAGGTTTAGATTGAGGTTGTAGGTTGGCTCTAGTTATGGAGATGAGTCTCCTAACCCTTTCAGGTTGTGATGTTGTGTGCCTTGCTATTGCAGGCGTTGATTCCTTCCCCAAGGGGAAGCTGTGACTTGGTATTGGATACGAGTGTATGAGGTAAGTCCATAAGACTTACTTAGCGTTCAGTTATGGATTTGTATGATTATGATGGTTGTGTGTGTTCATATGATTGTGCATTTATAACGGGCAGTAACCACTTGCCTAAAGCTCGCAGAGAGTGGAAGGAGGTGCTCGGAAGCCAGTAGCTCAGGGGGGGAGGTAGATCCCCATGCAACACCTAGGTTAAAGGGGGAAGAGACGGGGTTTTTTAGGCTCCTCGTGTTACAAAAGAAGTTGAATTAATAATGGAATAACGTAATAAAAGATAATAAATGAATGTGTGTGACATTGCATGTATGAGATGTTGGTGTGTGTTTGTGCTATTACCTTCATGCTTATCTATTGCTGTAGCTAACGGTGTATACCGTGTTGTAGATGATCTGCAAGTTAGGAAGAATGCAGAGTGAGCTAGATGGTGTGACCAGCCGAGGACTTCTGTACATTAGGATGCGTGGGTTGGGATCTTTTGTATCAGATGTTGTTGTTGTTGCTGTTTTGTACTCGGCTTTGAGTTTGTAAACTCTTTTGATGTATTATACAACTTTTATGTATTTGGTTTTACTCTACTTGTTCCTTGTTGTAAGATCTAGTGAACTTGTTGTCAGGCTAGGGTCGGGATCCATTGTGAGATCCTAGCCCAATGTAGCATCCCGAGTCCCGCGGAATCGGGGTGTTACAACAACACTACTTGTGGCCTAGAGAGTTTATTTTAAATTCTAATCATGAATCTTTGAAACATTTTCGGAGTCAAGATAAACTAGATAGGAGGCATGGTAGATGGATGAAATTCATTGAGACTTTTCCCTATGTTATCAAGTATTAAAAGGGAACAAACTATGTGATGAGGGACCATCACCAACAGCCCCTACTAGTCCTACAATGCAAGGGTCAATCACTAGATCAAGGGAAGAGCAATTCAAGAGAAGGTGTCCAACTTGTTGGTGTCATTAGCTCCTAAGGAGACCATTTACGATCCATTGCTGACTGAGGCTTCCTTAGTCACGTTAATGACGATTCCCGATTACTTGGACGTGGAAGGGAGACCATGCACACGTGATTTGGAGCCATGCAAAAGCAAAGAAGAGACACTTGTTCCGGAATTGCAAGAAATGGAAGATTGAGGCTTTTGGAGCTTCTTTTGTATTTTATATAATCTTTTGGTATAAAATGAAAGATTTTTTATAACCTTTAGGTTCAAAACATTTTAAGGGTTATTTTTATTTGTTTTAGTTGTTGTATTTGTTTTATTGTCTTTTTGACAAATGTTTTTCCTTTTTTAGATAGGAGGCTTTCTAGGCATATAAAAAGCCTCCCTTAGCTTCTTTCCAGATTAGATAGATTTTAGCAAAACTTGATAAACCGTCTCTTTGAGAGCTTTTGTTCCTATTCAGAAAATTCAATCAATAAAGTGAGCCATTGATTGAATTGTTGTGAATCCTTGCTAGATTGTTCTTGTGTGTGTTAATCTCTTTAGAGATTGGTGCTACTAGTCAATACTAGTCCCTCCTTGTGCTTGTCTCCATTGAAGGCTTGTGTAAGGTTATAGAAGAAAGGGTTGAAGGCATCATCTTGCTTGGGTTTTGATCAATCTGATCAAGGTTCTTGTAAGGGAGTCGTTTGGTTCTTTTGGATCTACTTCTACCAAACATTCCACGTTCCATTTCATTCTCTTTCTTCCCTTCTGTCCAACGTCATTTCTGGTTCTAAACAATCTGATTTTGCGGCCATTTGTCAAGGAAAACGTCCATTGTTGGTCTTCGAGGATTCCCAATCTAGAGCTAGTCATTTGCGGCCCCAACCCACATCAAAGTGGTATCAGAGCTAGTTAATTGCGAGTCCGGAATCAGCCATCACCATTGACGGTTTGAGTATCTTCTTTGAGTCTTTTCTTTGTTTGAGTCATTTGCTTCATCTTAAGAGTCTATTTGAGTCTAATTTGCTTTGTTTCTTGTGTTTATTGGAGAAGAGAGAAAGCCAAGCCAAAACAGCCATTTTCCAGCCATTCTACATCACCTTCATCAGCCATTGTTCATCCAAAACGTCCAGCTGCATCCTCTTGGCAAATAACCGTTCAAAAAAAAAGAAGGGGGACCACGCTCCAAAACAAATCAGTCATTGCAAGTAGGAGAGAGAGGCCACAAAAGCTCCTTATTTGTAGCAACAACAAGAGACTACTTATAGTTAGTTATCTCTTATTTCTTTTCAATTTTTAATTTCATTCCTCTCTCCTATTTTCTTCCACAAAACGTCAGCCAAGGAACACAAAAGAAAAACAAAGAAAAAGAAATATTTTCTCATATATTTTCATCATCTTACATATCATACATTTCATATCATATTCTATACTAACCTAAGTTGTGTAGAAGCTAGAAAAACAAGTGTTTTTGCAATTTGATTGTGAAAGGATCATTGAGACTACAAACAAGAGTTACCTACCTTATTTCTTATCCATCACCATTACCCAAAAGCCAACTTTAAACACCACAGCCGGCCATATCTCTCTCCATTGCATAAGGACAAGGTAAGTGAAGCTCTCTTCTTAGTGTCTTGTGTGTCTATCTTCCTTGTTTTACTCTAATTCTATCATATCTTGAGTTTACCATCTTTTCGAGTCCATATCAGCCTTTTGCATCTATCTTTGAGTCTTGTGTCTTTTTTTGAGTATTTTGTGTGATTTAGCTAGTTAACATTGCTTGCAAGCCATAATAGTTGAGTCTTGAGTCTTATTTCAGCTTCTTAGTGTCTATCTTGACGTTTTCTGTTGTGAACCTTCAAGAAGCCATGTATCACCCTTTTTCAAGTCAAGGAGTGTGCTAGTTGAGCTAAGGCATTGATCTTAGAAGGAGTTTTAATCCATCCAAGTCAATTGTATCAAATAGCTTGTGATCAACACAACTTGAGTGTGAGAGTGAGAGTAAACACTTGTGAGAATTTTCTGTTTTATCTAATTCAACTAGTTTGCTTGTGTTTGTGTGTTTTTTTGATCATGTCTAGGTCTAATAGTCCAAGCAAGTCCCAAAGCAGTGAGCCAATGCACCCGGAGACATTTGCTATGTTGAAGCAAATAATGGATTCGGTGGCAAGATTGACCGACCGGATTGACACGTTGGAGAGGCCAACACCCACAGCCACGCCACAGCCGAGGTCCACTTTCGAGCTAGGAGGCACGTCTAGAGATGCCCCTAGAGAAACAGCCCATGAATCACCTCAAAGAACCCCTCAAGGGCAAGGTATGAGACATGCTAACCCTCTTCCTAGAACACCTAATGTGCAAGGTTTTGTGGACGATTTTCAGGAGCCACAAGAGGATGTTGAGGAAGAAGGCATGTGAAGAGAGTTCCCTAGGCGTCACCCACAGTCAAGGAGAGGACGAGAATATGAGCCATTTAGGCCTTATCAAGAGCTAAATGGAATAGGGAAAGTGAAGGTCAAGATTCCTAGTTTTGAAGGCAAGTGTGACCCGGATGCTTACATGGATTGGGAGACCAAATTGGAGCAAATTTGGTCATGCCATCGCTTTGGAGAGCAAAGGAAGGTCCAGCTTGCATCATTGGAGTTCCAAGGATATGCACTAGTATGGTGGGATCATCTTGTCAAGGAAAGGAGAAGAACCTTGGATCCAGCCATCACTACATGCGAATAAATGAAGGCCTTGATGAGAGCTCGTTTTGTACCTCAACATTATGCTAGGGAGCTGAGGCAAAGGTTGGAGAACCTTAGACAAGGAGCCATGAGTGCCGAAGAGGTCTACACCTCTATGCAAATGGCAATGGTGAAAGCTAATGTGGTTGAAGATGAGGAGTCTACAATGGCTAGGTATCTACGCATTTTAAACTCATCTTTGGCTAATGAAATTGATTTGTATCCTTATAGTACCATGGTGGAGCTGCTGCATTTGGCAATCAAAGTAGAGAAGAAGACAAAGGCTAGGAACCAAGGTGCCAAGACAAGCTTTGGAGCTACAAGCTCATGGAAAGTACAAAACAGCCGGCCCCAAGGATCCTACAGCCGTGAGCCTACATCCACCAAGGAGGACCGAAAAGCATCAACCATGGACCAAGGAGCACAAAGAAGGAGCTCAACACCTCATTCATCTTCTAGACCCTTGAATGAGCCTTCAAGTGGTCCTCAAGGGAGTACCTCTAACTCTACTCTTCGTTCTTGATACGGGGATTAGCCGCGAAGAACGGATCTAGACGAGCAACCTGTTTTCGGGAATAGAAGCAAACGAAATTCAGCAAACAAGAATGAACGAAAACGTGCAAAACAAAGAGGGGGAAACGAAAATAAGAAGGAAGAACCGAAAGGAACAAAACGATAGAACCCTTGGATTCTATTATCCAATAACCAAACCGATGACGATTCGACCCCGCTTCTTACAACTTCACACAATCGATCTAGAGTTATCGAAGGCACGAAGAGGTTGCTTCGATTCGACTTGTAGCACCAACCCGAAGGAGATTGACACACACAAGAACGAGAAAGCTATTGCTAACACCACAATTCTCACAAGAGACAATAGGCTGAACTCAAAAGGGTTCGATTTTGGCACTTAGGCAATGTGTTTAACGTAATCTGCCTACAAAAAGAAGAGAGAAAGGTTTATATACAACCTAAACCTTCTCTCCTAAAAAATAGAAAAGAAATAAAAACAATAATTACAATTTAGAGTGTTTTAAATAAATCCATAAAATAGACTAATTCTAGGCTTTATTTAACACTCTCTAACTAGCTTCTCATGCCAGCCTTTACGCCAGCCTTCATCCATGCACATGCACACGTGAGGCTCTCCTATGCTCCATTCAACTTCTTCTTGGCTGGTCCAATGTGGCTAAGCATCATGTCGGGCCTTGGACTCATTGGAGGTGAGCTTAGGTGAGCTTCTTGAACCATTGCTAGGAACATAGCATCCATCTCCGCTTGGCGTTTGGCTTGAGCTCTTGTTAGGGCTCCTTGTGGTGTTGAAGATGGAGCCGGCTCGGATGACCCTTCATCATTCTCCCTTTCTTTAAAAGAATTCGACCTCGAATTTCCTTGATCATCACTAAGGGGTGGAAAAGGGCTTAGATCCCTCACATTGAACGTGGGATCACAAGCATAGTCGTCCGGCAAGTCTAGCACATAGGCATTGTCACCAGCCTTGTGTAGCACCTTGAAAGGTCCATTTCCTCTTGGAGAGAGCTTGGACTTCCGAAGTTGTTGAAACCTCTCCTTCCTCAAGTGTAGCCATACAAGGTCACCGGCCTCAAATGTAACCTTCTTCCTTCCTTGGTTTGCCTTGGCTGCGTTGTATTTGCCTTTCTCCTCAAGCTTAATCCTAGCTCCTTGATGTGTTCAACCTGAGTTTTAGCACTTAAATCCACTCGCTCCTTCTTAGGCAACGGTGTAAGATCAAAAGGTTAACTGTGGATTAAAACCATAAACACACTCAAATGGAGAGATGGAAGTAGACGAATGCACAACTCTATTATAGGCAAATTCAACATGTGGCAAGACATCCTCCCATTCCTTTAGATTCTTTTTGATGACAACCCTTAAAAGTGTGGTTAAAGTCCTATTAGTTACTTCCGTTTGCCCATCAGTTTGGGGGTGGCTTAATGTAGAAAATAACAATTTCGTGCCTAGCTTTTTCCAAAGAGTCTTCCAAAAATAACTTAAGAACTTAACATCCCTATCATTTACTATTGTCCTTGGAATTCCATGTAACCTAACTACTTCCCGAAAGAATAGATTAGCTACATTGGCCGCATCATCAGTTTTGTGACAAGCAATAAAGTGAGCCATTTTTGAGAAACGATCTACAACCACAAAAATCGAGTCCCTACCTCTTTTAGTCCTAGGCAATCCCACAATAAAGTCCATACTAATGTCTTCCCAAGGGGCTGTTGGGATGGGCAAAGGTGTCTACAATCCATGAGGCTTCACTTTAGATTTAGCTCTAAGGCATTCTAAGCATCTTTTAAGCACATTTTCAACATCCCTAAGCATGTGTGGCCAATAAAAGTGTTAGTGCAGCATAGCATAAGTTTTATTCCTCCCAAATGACCCATTAAACCTCCTCTATGGGCTTCCTCTACTAGCAACAATCGAAGGGAACACCTAGGTATGCACACCTTATCAATTCGAAAAAAAAATCCCTCAAACAAATAGTATTTATCTAAGGAACCTTTTTGCACACATAGCTTATATGTATCACCAAAATCAAGATCAGATTCATAGAGCTCCTTAATGTAAACAAAGCCTAATACATTAGCATCCAATGTAGTCAACAATGTGTACCTCCTAGAGAGGGCATCCGCCACTACATTGTCTTTTCCCTTTTTATACTTGATAACATAGGGAAAAGTCTCAATAAATTCCATCCACCTACCATGTCTCCTATCTAGTTTATCTTGACTCCGAAAATGCTTCAAAGACTCATGATCGGAATGAAAAATAAACTCTCTAGGCCACAAGTAGTGTTGCCATGTCTTAAGCACTCTAAACAAAGCATATAACTCTTTATCATAGGTAGAGTAATTAAGACATGCTCCTTTGAGCTTTTCACTAAAGAAGGCAATAGGCTTACCTTCTTGCATGAGCACACCGCCTATGCCAATGCCCGAGGCGTCACACTCCACTTCAAAGGGCCTAGTGAAGTCGGGAAGAGCTAGCAAAGGCGCCTCGGTTAAGACCAATTTCAGCTTGCTAAAGGCACGTTCTTGCGCCTCCTCCCACACAAATGGCACATGCTTTTTGCAAATTTCCGTCAAGGGCGCAGCAATGGTACTAAAGTCTCTCACAAAGCGCCTATAGAAGCTTGCAAGCCCATGGAAACTCCTTACTTGGTTGATGGATGTTGGTGTGGGCCAATGATACGGGATTGTCCGTGAACGAGTCGATCTAGGTACAATGATCTCGAATCCGGCTGAATGAGGCAAATCCAGAATACGGAAATGTAACGTGGATGGTGAATGGCGCAGGAAAGTGAAGAGAAGAACCAAAGAGAATCAACGAAGGAACCAAGGCTGAAGAGCCAAAACCCCGCTCGTGAATGCCCTAGACCCGTCTCCAATACAACTTTACACTAGCTCCGGCTGGACTAGCACAAAGAGGGACTCGTGTAGGCTCGAAGCACCAATCCGAAGGCGGTTGACACAAACAAGCTCAGCCAAGCAAACAACAGCAATGCCAACCAAAAACACTCTTGTTCTTTGATTGATTTTGTGAATGATTACAAATGTAATTCTAAGCAATGAATAATAACGTAACTAATCAGCAGCTAATAAGAGGCTATATATATACTCTTTTATCTAGACAAAATAAAGAAAAGAAAACTAAAACATTAGTGGGAAGGTGGTAATAAGAGAGCTTCCTCTAATGTAGCTAACAACCTAACAAACAACTAATTCAGCATGAGAATAGGCTGACTTATTCAAGCTAATCCTAGGAGTGTGCTGGATGTTTTTTAAGAGCAAAATGGGCTATCCGAGTGGGCTGAGTTGTTCAACAGATCCATGAGTGATTTGGATCGTTTTTTAAGAGCCCAAATGATGATCCGAATGAGCTGACTTGTTACTCTCTTGGGCCTCTTTGAACGTGATCAGCTGGCTGTCCTCTTGGGCTGTTTTAGATGTGAGCAGCAGCCTACCCTCTTGGACTACCTTGGACGTGTTTGCTTGCCTCCCCTCTTGGGCTGCCTTGGACGTGAGCAGTAGGCTATCCTCGTGGGCTGCTTTGGACGTGATCAGCATCTCCTCCTCCATTTGCTCTTGGGTTGCCTTGGACGTGAGCAGCAGGCTATCCTCGTGGGCTTCTTTGGACGTGATCAACATCTCCTCCCTTTGCTTGCTTGCTCCTGCATTCATCAAAAGATTAACACATGATGTATGGCAATTAAATGGTTCACGCATTATGCCAAGCAATAGCACTTCCCTTGACGTAGCTTCTTGGATCTCCTTAGCTCTTGCTCTAGTAATGGGACCTTGATAGCTTCCATGTGATGGTCCTACATCATCCACTCCTTCTTGGAAAGAATTCGACCCCGAATTTTCATCTTGTTCCGAACCTCCTTCATAGGGGCTCAAATCTCCTACGTTAAAAGTGGTACTAACTCCATACTCGTCCGGTAAGTCCAACACATATGCATTGTCGTTAATCCGGTGTAAGACTTTGAATGGTCCATCACCCCGTGGTGTAGCCAAGCTAAGTCGCCGGGCTGGAAAACCATCTTCCGACGTCCTTTGTTGTTCCGAGCCGTAGTTTCAACGCCCTTGTTATCAAGTGCAGCTTTGGTCTTAGCATGAAGTTCCTTAATGTAGTCCACCTGTTCCAAAGCATCAAAAGCTACTCGATCCTTTCGAGGAATCGGTAATAAGTCCAAAGGAGTTAAAGGGTTAAATCCATAAACACATTTGAAAGGTGATAACGAAGTGGAAGAATGCATGGTGCGATTATAAGCAAACTCAATATGTGGTAACATGTCTTCCCATTCTTTTAAGTTATCTTTCAACATGGTTCTAAGGAGGGTCGTTAGGGTCCTATTGGTGACTTCCGTTTGCCCATCTGTTTGGGGATGACTAGAGGTCGAGAATAGTAATCTAGTGCCCATTTTTCCCCAAAGCGTTTTCCAAAAGAAACTCAAAAACTTGACATCCCTATCACTAACAATAGTTTTAGGTATTCCATGCAATCTCACTATTTCTTTAAAGAAAAGATTAGCAACATTATATGCATCATCAGTTTTATGACATGGAATAAAATGTGCCATTTTAGAGAATCTATCTACTACCACAAAAATGGAACCTCTTCCTTTCTTAGTCCTAGGTAGTCCAACAATGAAATCCATACTTATATCTTCCCAAGGGCCATTAGGCGTTGGTAAGGGTGTATACAGCCCGTGGGGTTGCACCCTAGCTTTGGCCTTAAGACATTCAATGCACCTTTTCAGCATGTGTTCTACATCCCTTAACATATGAGGCCAATAAAAGTGAGTTTGCAACATGTGATAAGTTTTGTCCCTCCCAAAATGCCCCATTAAACCTCCTTTATGGGCTTCTTCCACTAATAAGATCCTAAGGGAACATCTAGGTATGCAAATCTTATCCACTTTAAACAAGAAACCTTCAAACACAAAATACTTATCATAAGGGCCTTGAGTAGTGCATCTATGAAATATCTTCCCAAATTCAGCATCATCCACATATAATTCCTTAATGTAAGTAAAACCTAACATCCTAGAATCCAAGGTGGTGATTAAGGTGTATCTCCTAGACAATGCATCCGCTACGACATTATCCTTTCCTTTCTTATATTGATAATGTAAGGAAAGGTTTCGATGAACTCCATCCACCTACCATGCCGTCTATCTAGCTTATTTTGGCTCCTAAAGTGTCTAAGTGAATCATGATCGGTTTTCAAAACAAACTCTTGAGGCCAAAGGTAATTTTGCCATGTTTTGAGTACTCTAAACAAGGCATACAATTCTTTGTCATAAGTGGAATAGTTTAAGCATGCACCCTTCAATTTTTCAGTAAAGAAAGCTAGAGGCTTATCTTCTTGCATAAGGACGCCGCCAATACCAATGCCGGATGCGTCGCATTCAACCTCAAAGGGTTTAGTGAAGTCCGGTAGAGCGAGTAGGGGTGCATGGGTGAGGCGTCTCTTGAGCTCTTCAAAGGCTCTTTGCTGCGGTTCATTCCACTCAAAAGGAACCTTCTTTTTGGTCAAAGCCGTGAGTGGTGCTGCAATGGTGCTAAAATCTCTCACAAACCTTTTATAGAATGTAGCTAGGCCATGGAAACTCCTCACGTCACCAACCGACCTAGGAACGGGCCATTCATTGATTGCCTTCACCTTGTCCTCATCCACTTGCAAACCATTGGCACTTACTACAAAACCAAGAAAAATCACTTTGTTAGTATAGAAATCACATTTTTGAATATTAGCATACAAGTATTATATACGCAATGTAGCAAGCACATCTCTCAAATGATTTTCATGCTCCTTTAAAGTCTTACTATAGATAAGAATGTCATCAAAGTAGACTACAACAAATAAACCAATATAAGGTCTCAAAATATGATTCATTAATCTCATGAACGTACTAGGAGCGTTAGTTAAGCCAAAAGGCATTACTAGCCACTCATAGAGTCCAAATTTGGTTTCAAAAGCTGTTTTCCATTCATCCCCTTCCCTCATTCTAATTTGATGGTAGCCACTCCTAAGGTCAATCTTAGTGAAAATTGTAGCTCCATGTAACTCATCAAGCATGTCATCTAAACGGGGAATCGGGTGTCTATACTTGATAGTAATGTTATTGATTGCTCTACAATCAATACACATTCTCCAAGTATTATCCTTCTTGGGTACTAGCAGGACGGGAACGGCACAAAGACTAAGGCTTTCCTGCACATACCCCTTATCTAGCAAGGCTTGAACTTGGTTCTGAATTTCCTGGGCTTCCGTAGGGTTCATCCTATAGGCGGGCCTATTGGGAAGAGTGGCTCCGGGTATTAAATCTATTTGGTGTTCAATGCCCCTAATGGGCGGCAAGCCGGCTGGAATCTCCTCAGGAAAAACGTCCATAAACTTGTCTAACAGCCCCTGAATAGAACTAGGAAGTGGAATCGTAGAGTCATGAGGCACATTCACTAGAGATTTACACAAACTCATCATTAGCACATCAATAGAAGCATAGTTAGTGACATATTCATTCCTAGACTCAAGATAGCTACTTGTTGGTTGTACTAACAATGTTTGATGGGTTTTGTTCTCTTTACTCTTAGGCCGTGTGATCTTAGGCTTTGGAGGGGTTCCTTGCTCTACCCTCTTGTTCTCATAGTACTCGGCTATTTGTAAAGGTGTCATAGGTTTAAGTGTTAAAGTTTTACCTTTATACTCAAAGCTATATTTGTTAGAAAACCCATAATGGACAACTTTCCTATCATATTGCCATGGACGACCAAGCAACAAGTGACAAGCATTCATAGGCACAACATCACATGTAATAACATCCTCATATGATCCTAATGTTATATTGACCTTAGTTTGCTTATTGACCTTAAGTTCTCCACACTCATTCATCCAATGTAGTTTATATGGCCTAGGGTGATAAAATGTAAGAAGTTGTAATTTGTTTACCATTTCAGTGCTAGCTATGTTGCAACAACTTCCTCCATCAATTATCACATTACACACTTTTCCTTTAATACTACACCTAGTATAAAACAAATTTTCACGTTGGTTATCCTCACAAGGTGCTAGTTGGACATGCAAAGTTCTCCTAGCTATCAAAGATTCACCTTGTTCATACTCAATGCAATCATCATTCTCATTTTGTTCATTGTCATTAATTAAGGCATTTTCATCATCTAATTCCACACCATCCTCACTCTCATATTCTCCTAGATGATTTATGATCAAAGTGCGTCTATTAGGACATTCTCTACTCATGTGACCTCTACCTTGGCATTTAAAACATACAATGTCCCTAGTTCTAGAGTTAGAGATAGGGGTACTCCCTCGATGATCACTCGAAGGCTCATTCAAGGATCGTGGTGTAGTGGCTGGTGTAGACGACTTTCTTTGTCCTTCTTGGCCCATAGGTGCCGATTTTCTCTCTTCCTTTCGGCCTCCTTGATCCTTGATGTGGTTAGGCAGCAGCCGGCTCCCTTGTGCTTTCCAAGTGTTGGGCGACCCATGAGGTGGCTTGTATTTCCGGTTTCGCACATTAGTCTTCCTTTCTACCTTGATGGCCAAGTGTAGTAATTGCTCCATGGTGCTGTATGGATACATATCAACCTCATTAGCCAAATTAGAATTCAGAATACGAAGGTACCTTGCTATAGTGTTTTCTTCATCCTCTAGAACGTTGGCCTTCACCATAGCAACTTGCATATTCGTATAGGCTTCCTCAGTGCTAAGCGAGCCTTGTCTCAAATTTTCCAGACGTTGTCTAAGCTCTCGGGTATAATGAGGTGGAACGAACCGAGCCCTTATTAGTGCCTTTATACTCCCATGTGGTGATTTGAGGATCCAACGTTCGAACTCTTTCTTTGACTACGTGATCCCACCATACCAAAGCATAGCCTTGGAACTCAAGAGCGGGTAGCTGAACCTTCCTAGGCTCGTTAAAGTTGTGACACAACTAGATCTGCTCAACTTTAGTTTCCCACTCCGTGTAGACGTCGGGATCACACTTTCCTTCAAAGACGGGAATTTTGATTTTGACTTTGCCGAGTCCGTCTTGCTCTTGATAGGGCCGAAAGTTATCTCGTTCTCGTCCTTGCCTTGGCTGCTGGAATGGCCGATTATAACCTTCCCAAGTGTGGTCCTCGAAAGCAGCTTCATTCGGTCGCTGAAAGTTATCAACAAAGGGTGTCATGTTAGAAGCATTAGGGGGTTCGTTGGAATGTAAATTACCTTGATCCGGATGATCCGGCTCTCTAGTAACACGTGAAGGACCGCCAAACTCATAGTTGGTTCTCAAAGGTGGTGTCCCGGCTGGTGGTGTTCGTGCTTCCATAGACTCCACTCGTTTGGATAGGTTAGCTACGGAATCGGACAATTGTTTCAATAGACTGATCATCTCAGGCGTGACGGTCTCGCTACTCGACTTGCTGGGACTTAGGGACCTGGACATGCTCAAGTAACAAACAAAGAACCGGTTAGGTTAGAAAAGCAAAGATCTCACTTGTGTATCGCTCACACTCTCGCTGGTATTGCCTAGCTGGTGACTCGAGTTGTAAGGATCCAACACCTTAAGATCGCGATTTCCGAACCTTCTTAGCAACCCTTTGGAACTAGAACTGCTGAAACTGATGTTAGTGTCGGAGATGAATCAAGACACCCCTAATTGGAGTATTGACCGTTGGGTTGGTGTAGGTGTGGTGAATGTGTTTAGAATGACGTTTTGAATTGTTTGAAAGAGTTTACATGTGCTTGATTATAACCTTCCCAAGTGTGGTAACCGAACTGATTGCAACGAGAATTGTAGGAGAGCAAGTTACCGAATGGTGTATGCAACGTTTGAGCTCTCTTTTTGTTTTGTTTTCGTTTTGTGTTTACCTCTCCTCAAGATGTTGTCCGGCTTTTGAATTTGCACACTTCAAGAACAAGTTAAATTTCAATTGGATAAGCAATAAGGTTAACAAGAAGAAAGGAGTGATCAATTGTATCAACTGAGCTCTGATACCAACTGATACGGGATTGTCCGTGAACGAGTCGATCTAGGTACAATGATCTCGAATCCGGCTGAATAAGGCGAATCCAGAATGCGGAAATGAAACATGGATGGTGAATGGCGCAGGAAGGTGAAGAGAAGAACCAAAGAGAATCAACGAAGGAACCAAGGCTGAAGAGCCAAAACCCCGCTCGTGAATGCCCTAGACATGTCTCCAATACTACTTTACACTAGCTCCGGCTGGACTAGCACAAAGAGGGACTCGTGAAGGCTCGAAGCACCAACCCGAAGGTGGTTGACACAAACAAGCTCAGCCAAGCAAACAACAGCAATGCCAACCAAAAACTCTCTTGTTCTTTGATTGATTTTATGAATGATTACAAATGTAATTCTAAGCAATGAATAATAACGTAACTAATCAGCAGCTAATAAGAGGCTATATATAGACTCTTTTATCTAGACAAAATAAAGAAAAGAAAACTAAAACATTAGTGGGAAGGTGGTAATAAGAGAGCTTCTTCTAATGTAGCTAACAACCTAACAAACAACTAATTCAGCATGAGAATAGGCTGACTTATTCAAACTAATCCTAGGAGTGTGCTGGACGTTTTTTAAGAGCAAAATGGGCTATCCGAATGGGCTGAGTTGTTCAATAGATCCATGAGGTTGATTTGGATGGTTTTTTAAGAGCCCAAATGATGATTCGAATGAGCTGACTTGTTACTCTCTTGGGCCTCTTTGAACGTGATCAGCTGGCTGCCCTCTTGGGCTGTTTTAGATGTGAGCAGTAGCCTACCCTCTTGGACTGCCTTGGACGTGAGCTGCAGGCTATCCTCGTGGGCTGCTTTGGACGTGATCAGCATCTCCTCCCTTTGCTCTTGGGCTGCCTTGGACGTGAGCGACAGGCTATCCTCGTGGGCTACTTTGGACGTGATCAACATCTCCTCCCATTGCTTGCTTGCTCCTGCATTCATCAAAAGATTAACACATGATGTATGGCAATTAAATGGTTCACACATTATGCCAAGCAATAGCACTTCCCTTGACGTAGCTTCTTGGATCTCCTTAGCTCTTGCTCTAGTAATGGGACCTTGATAGCTTCCATGTAATGGTCCTACATCAGCCAATCTTTGATTGCTCTAATCTTCTCCTCATCCACTTGTAGGCCTTGTGTAGTCACTACAAAACCAAGAAATATAACCTCATTAGTGCAAAATCTACATTTCTTAAGGTTAGCATACAAGTGTTCAGCCCTAAGGGTAAGAACTACTTCCCTTAGATGTTCTTCATGCTCCTCTAGGGACCTGCTATAGATTAAAATATCATCAAAGTATACTACAACAAACTTCCCTATAAAATGTCTCAAAACATAGTTCATTAAGCGCATAAAGGTAGAAGGAGCATTAGTTAACCCAAATGGCATAACAAGCCACTCATACAAACCAAACTTAGTTTTGAAGGCTGTTTTCCACTCGTCCCCCTCCTTCATTCAAATTTGATGGTAGCCACTCCGTAGGTCTATCTTCCTAAAGGTGGTGGCGCCATGTAGCTCATCAAGCATGTCATCTAGGCGGGGAATAGGGTGGCGGTACTTGATGGTGATGTTGTTGATAACTCCACAATCAACACACATCCTCCATGTGTTGTCCTTCTTAGGCACCAAAAGCACGGGCACGGCGCACGGACTTAAACTCTCCCTCACGTAACCCTTGTCAAGGAGGTCTTGAACCTCCCTCTTGACTCTCCTTTGGGTTCATTCGGTAGGCTGGTCATAATTGGGAGTGTGGCGCCGGGAATAAGGTCAATCTGGTGCTCAATACCTCTCAAAGGTGGAAGGCCATGTGGTATTTCTTCCGGAAACACATCCTTAAACTCCTCAAGGATGGTTGAGATGGTAGGTGGTAAGCTAGCCTTGGCTTCATCAGTCATCAAGGTGAGCTCCTTACACAACATTATCAAGGTGGTGTCTAAGGGTAGGTAGTCATTTTGTAGCTCAAGTTTGGAAGCTAACAAGGCTGTTGTGGGCTGTTTTGTGGCCGTGGACACAAGGGTGCTAGGCTGATGGTTAGAAGGCGTGGCTAGGGAGGGGTCTTGGCTCGACAACTTGCTCCCCTTCTTAGCTTGTCCTTGCTCTTGCTGACTTGCCTTCTTCTTCTCAAATGCTTCCGCAATCTGCATGGGAGTCATAGGCTTAAGATTCACAATTTTACCATTCAATACAAAAGAATATCTATTTGTAAAACCATCATGCATAACTCTCCTATCATATTGCCAAGGGCAGCCTAACAACACATGACAAGCTTGCATAGGCACAACATCACATAAAACCGTATCTTCATAATGGCCTAAAGTAAAAGTGATCTTAGCTTGCCTATTAACCTTTAACTCACCACATTCATTCATCCAATGCAGCTTATATGGCCTAGGGTGATAAAATGTAGGAATTTGCAACTTAGATATCATTTCGGTGCTAGCAATATTGCAACAACTTCCTCCATCAATAATAACATTACAAACCTTTCCTTTAACCGAACATCTATTGTGAAAAAGTTTTCTCTTTGGTTATCTTCACAAGGAGCAGGTTGTACACTTACAGTTCTCCTAGCTATCAAAGAATTATCATGCTCAAGACTTTTATCACAAATCATGGAAGTGTTAGCTAGGAATGAGCTAGGATGATCAAATAACACTCTCTTAGCTAGTAAACAATCTCCTTGCTCATATTCAATCCCATCATCATCCAAATCATCATGATCATGCATATTAAGCTCAAAATCATCATTATCATGCTCATGCTCAGATTCGGACTCATATTGCCCTAAATGGTTAACTAGCAAGGTTCTTTTGTTAGGACAATCCTTCATCATGTGCCCTCTTCCTTGGCACTTAAAACATACAATATCTCTAGCTCTAGATGAAGGGTTAGAAGTACTCCCTTGAGTGCCTTTAGGTAGTGTAGACGTGGGCTTGGTAGGGGCTGCATAAGGAGCCTTGCGTGGGCCTCCTTGCTCCGGGGCTAGCTTCTCCTTGCTTGGCACCTCCCGACGGTAATTCCCTTGTTGGCAACCTCCTTGGCTCCTCCATGAGCTAGGCGGGCTCCTTGACTTCTTGCCTTTATTTTCCTTTCTACTTTGATTGCTAGGTAGAGCAATTCTGTCATAGAGCTATAGGGAAAAAGATCTATCTCGTTAGAAAAACTTGAATTGAGAATACGAAGATACCTAGCCATTGTAGTCTCTTCATCCTCTCGCAGATTAGCCTTTACCATGGCCATTTGCATGGCATTATAGGTCTCCTCGGCGGTCATGGCTCCTTGCCTCAAGTTCTCCAACCTTTGCCTCAATTCCCTAGTGTAATGTTGAGGCACAAACCGAGCTCTCATCAAAGCCTTCATGTGCGCCCAAGTAACTATCGGTGCATCCAAAGTTCTCCTCCTTTCCTTCACCAAATCATCCCACCATATCATAGCATAATCAATAAACTCAAGAGCTGCATAATGTACCTTCTTATGCTCGGGAAAGTTATGGCATGACCATATTTGCTCTATCTTGGCCACCCAAGCCATGTACGGGTCACATTTGCCTTCAAAGCTTGGGATCTTCACCTTCACTTTGCCAAGGCCATCATACTCCGGATCTCGCTCCCTCCTTGGCTGACCACCATAGGGGTCACACCTCTGCTCGTCTTGGCACCGGCCGTCATGAGGTCTTCGGGGCTGTTGGTGCTCCCTTCGCCCGTTTGGCCTCCATTCCTCACCATCTCCATCACCGTCCTCATCCTGATCATAAGCTGGATTCTGAAACTGTTGAGGATAGTTAGGCATATTATCATGTATATTAGGAGAAAAAGGGATAGAAACGTGCTCCTCGAAAGCAAGATTGCGGCCTAAGCCTTGGACATTCCGAGAGGGTTGCGTGGCATTAGAGTGCCGGACTGCTTGAAACGCCTCTTGTTGGCTTTGGAGTGGTATTCGGTCTTGCCCTTGATGTGGAGCTCTCGAGTGGTCTCCTACCTCCCTGTTGCCTCCTAGTGGCCGAGGCTCCGGAACTACATTAGACGCCTCCAAGTTGGACAGCCTTGCTGATACGGTATTAGTCCGTGAATGAGTCGATCTAGGTACAATGATCCCGAATCCGGTTGAATGAGGCGAATCCATATGCAGAATGAAATGTCGATGGTAAATGGACGCAGGAAGGTGTAGAGAAGAACCAAAGAGAGTCAACGCAAGGAACCAAGGCTGAAGAGCCAAAACCCCACTTCGTGAATGCCCTAGACCCGTCTCCAATACAACTTTACACTAGCTCCGGCTGGACTAGCACAAAGAGGGACTCGTGAAGGCTCGAAGCACCAATCCGAAGGCGGTTCACACGAACAAGCTCAGCCAAGCAAACAACAGCAATGCCAACCAAAAACTCTCTTGTTCTTTGATTGATTTTGTGAATGATTACAAATGTAATTCTAAGCAATGAAATTAACGTACCTAATCAGCAGCTATATATATAGACTCTTTTATCTAGACAAAAATAAAGAAAAGAAAACTAAAACATTAGTGGGAAGGTGGTAATAAGAGAGCTTCTTCTAATGTAGCTAACAACTTAACAAACAACTAATCAGCATGAAAATAGGCTGACTTATTCAAACAGATCCTTGGAGTGAGTTGGACGATTTTAAGAGCCCAAATGATGATCCGAATGAGGGAGGTGATTACTCTCTTGGGCCTCCTTGAACGTGATCAGCTGGCTACCTTCTTGGGCTGTTTTGGACGTGAGCAGCAGCTTACCCTCTTGGGCTGCCTTGGACGTGAGCAGCTGCCTCCCCTTTTGGGCTGCCTTGGACGTGAGCAACAGCCTCCCCTCTTGGGCTGCCTTGGACGTGAGCAACAACCTATCCTCTTGGGCTGCATGGGAAGTGAATAACGTCTGCATGGTCTCCTCGAGCTGCCTGGGAAGTGAGCACGTCAGCATGGTCTCCTCGAGCTGCCTGGGAAATGAGCACGTCGGCATGGTCTCCTCCCTTGGTTCGCTTGCTCCTACATTCACCAAAAGATTAACACATGATGTATGGCAATTAAATGGTTCACGCATTGTGCCAAGCAATAACACTTCCCTTGACATAAATTCTTGGATCTCCTTAGCTCTTGCTATAGTAATGGGACCTTGATATCTTCCATGTGATGGTCCTACATCATCCACTCCTTCTTGGAAAGAATTCGACCCCGAATTTTCATCTTGTTCCGAATCTCCTTCATACGATCCTAATGTTATATTGACCTTAGTTTACTTATTGACCTTAAGTTCTCCACACTCATTCATCCAATGTAGTTTATATGGCCTAGGGTGATAAAATGTAAGAAGTTGTAATTTGTTTACCATTTCAGTGCTAGCTATGTTGCAACAACTTCCTCCATCAATTATCACATTACACACTTTTCCTTTAATACTACACCTAGTATGAAATAGATTTTCACGTTGGTTATCCTCACAAGGTGCTAGTTGGTCAATCAAAGTTCTCCTAGCTATCAAAGATTCACCTTGTTCATACTCAATGCAATCATCATTCTCATTTTGTTCATTGTTATTAATTAAGGCATTTTCATCATCTAATTCCACATCATCCTCACTCTCATATTCTCCTAGATGATTTATGATCAAAGTGCGTCTATTAGGACATTCTCTACTCATGTGTCCTCTACCTTGGCATTTAAAACACACAATGTCCCTAGTTCTAGAGTTAGAGGTAGGAGTACTCCCTCGATGATCACTCGAAGGCTCATTCAAGGATCGTGGTGTAGTGGACGGTGTAGAAGACCTTCTTTGCCCTTCTTGGCCCATAGGTGCCGACTTTCTCTCTTCCTTCCGGCCTCCTTGATCCTTGTTGTGGTTAGGCAGCCGGCTCCCTTGTGCTTTCCAAGCGTTGGGCGTCCCATGAGGTGGCTTGTATTCCCGGTTTCGCACCTTAGTCTTCCTTTCCACCTTGATGGCCAAGTGTAGTAATTGCTCCATGGTGCTGTATGGATACATATCAACTTCATTAGCCAAATTAGAATTCAGAATACGAAGGTACCTAGCCATAGTGTTTTCTTCATCCTCTAGAACGTTGGCCTTCACCATAGCAACTTGCATATTCGTATAGGCTTCCTCAGCGCTAAGAGAGCCTTGTCTCAAATTTTCCAGCCGTTGTCGAAGCTCTCGGGTATAGTGAGGTGGAACGAACCATGACCTCATAAGTGCCTTCATATGCTCCCATGTGGTGATTTGAGGATCCAATGTGCGCACTCTTTCTTTGACTACGTGATCCCACCATACCAAGGCATAGCCTTGGAACTCGAGAGCGGCTAGCTGAACCTTCCTAGGCTCGCTGAATTGTGACACAACCAGATCTGCTCTACTTTAGTTTCCCACTCCGTGTAGACGTCGGGATCACACTTTCCTTCAAAGACGGGAATTTTGATTTTGACTTTGCCGAGTCCGTCTTGCTCTTGATAGGGCCGTAGGTTATCACGTTCTCGTCCTTGCCTTGGCTGCTGGAATGGTCGATTGTAGCCTTCCCAAGTGTGGTCCTCAAAAGGAGCTTCATTCCGTCGCTGAAAGTTATCAACAAATGGTGGTATGTTAGATTCATTAGGGTGAACATTGGACTGTAAATTACCTTGATCCGGATGATCCGGCTCTCTAGTAACGCGTGAAGGACCGCCAAACTCATAGTTGGTTCTCAAAGGTGGTGTCCCCGCTGGTGGTGTTCGTGCTTCCATAGACTCCACTCGTTTGGATAGGTTAGCTACGGAATCGGACAATTGTTTCAATAGACTGATCATCTTAGGCGTGACGGTCTCGCTACTAGACTTGCTGGGGCTTCGGGACTTGGACATGCTCAAGTAACAAGACAAAGAACCGGTTAGGTTAGAAAACAAAGATCTCACTCGTGTATCCCTCACTCTCTCGTTGGTATTGCCTAGCTGGTGGCTCGAGTTGTAAGGATCCAACACCTTAAGATCACGATTTTCGAACCTTCTTAGCAACCCTTTGGAACTAGAACTGCTGAAACTGATGTTAGTGTCGGAGATGAATCAAGACACCCCTAATTGGAGTATTGACCGTTGGGTTGGTGTAGATATGGTGATTTGTGATTAGAATGGCGTTTTGAGGGAGTTTTCTTGTGCTTGATGTCGATTAATAAAAGGCCAGCCGGTTTGTATTGTTCTTTTGTTTTTTGTTTTTTTTTTTTGAAAGATCTCTTAGACTTTGTCAAAGATTTGTAGGAGAGAAGGTAACCGAAATTGATTGCAACGAGATTTGTGGGAGAGAAGGTTACCGAATGAATATACAGCGTTCGAGCTCTTTTTGTTTTTGTTTTGTGTTTACCTCTCCTCAAGATGTTGTCCGGTACTAAGAACCCTTGGCTTTTATTTTGAACACTTCAAGCACAAGTTAAACCTCAATTGGATAAGCAATAAGGTTCACAAAGAAGAAAGGAGTGATCAATTGTACCAACTGAGCTCTGATACCAACTGATACGGTATTAGTCCGTGAATGAGTCAATCTAGGTACAATGATCCCGAATCCGGCTGAATGAGGCGAATCCAGATGCGGAATGAAATGTCGATGGTAAATGGACGCAGGAAGGTGTAGAGAAGAACCAAAGGGAGTCAATGAAAGGAACCAAGGCTGGAGAGCCAAAACCCCACTTCGTGAATGCCCTAAACCCGTCTCCAATACAACTTTACACTAGCTCCGGCTGGACTAGCACAAAGAGGGACTCGTGAAGGCTCGAAGCACCAATCCGAAGGCGGTTGACACGAACAAGCTCAGCCAAGCAAACAACAGCAATGCCAACCAAAAACTCTCTTGTTCTTTGATTGATTTTGTGAATGATTACAAATGTAATTCTAAGCAATGAAATTAACGTACCTAATCAGCAGCTAAAGAGGCTATATATATAGACTCTTTTATCTAGACAAAAATAAAGAAAAGAAAACTAAAACATTAGTGGGAAGGTGGTAATAAGAGAGCTTCCTCTAATGTAGCTAACAACTTAACAAACAACTAATCAGCATGAAAATAGGCTGACTTATTCAAACAGATCCTTGGAGTGAGTTGGACGGTTTTAAGAGCCCAATTGATGATCCGAATGAGGGAGCTGATTACTCTCTTAGGCCTCCTTGAACGTGATCAGCTGGCTACCTTCTTGGGCTGTTTTGGACGTGAGCAGCAACCTACCCTCTTGGGCTGCCTTGGACGTGAGCAGCTGCCTCCCCTCTTGGGCTGCCTTGGACGTGAGCAACAGCCTATCCTCTTGGGCTGCATGGGAAGTGAATAACGTCTGTATAGTCTCCTCGAGCTGCCTGGGAAGTGAGCACGTCGGCATGGTCTCCTCGAGCTGCTTGGGAAATGAGCACATCGGCATGGTCTCCTCCCTTGGTTCGCTTGCTCCTACATTCACCAAAAGATTAACACATGATGTATGGCAATTAAATGGTTCACGCATTGTGCCAAGCAATAGCACTTCCCTTGACGTAACTTCTTGGATCTCCTTAGCTCTTGCTCTAGTAATGGGACCTTGATATCTTCCATGTGATGGTCCTACATCACTTTCAGTTAACCCTTCAATGCTATCATTCAAGCCCTTGATAAGGTTAAACAACTCTGGGGTGATAGGCTCGGGGCTAGCATACCTGCGGGAGTTCCTGACATTGTTCAAAGACACTAAAATACTCAAACACGTTAGGTTAGCTAAAACAAAAACGCCTCACAAGTGTATCACTCGAAAGCAAACTTTCACTCTCTAGTGGTGCTCAACAAGCTTGTTGATGGCTCGTCTTATATTAGTCAAAAACCTCACGTGAGTTCAATACTTAGCCAAACAAAAGCTTTAAAGTAGAAGCGAAATTCGATTTCAATCACCTTAAAAACGTGTTTGACTCAATAAAAGAGAAGAAAAGACTCAAAACGGAAAGGACAAGTTGCACGAATGTTATATGCAACTAAGTATGGACTCAAAGTTTGAACTCAAGATAAGCCTTGAAAGAACTTACTTGTCAAGCCTAAGCAAGCAAACCTTGGACGCCGAAGGCGTGTGTAGAAGGGCTGGTCAAGGCTAGGGCGTGGCTCGAGTGAAGTGAACTAGGCGAGGGCCAAGACGTGGCTAGGCTAGGGTGAAGCTAGGCTAGGCGTGATTGGCTTGGTCCCCTTGAGTGAGATGAGCTCCTTTGTAGTCCTTTTTGGTTGATGAACAATAACACTTAGCAAGCACAACTTTTGAGTGAGATGAGCTCCTTTGTAGTCCTCTTAGATTGCTGAACAATAGCACTTAGCAAGCACAACTTCAACTATTATAAACTATGAAATAAAACAAGAATAAGCTAGCAAGAATGAAATGAAATGAAATGAATATAATGCTGATTTCTTTTCTCTTTCTTTTCTTTTCTTTTCTTTTTCTTTTCTTTCTTTCCTTTTTTTTTTTTGAATTCGGATTTTCCTTTCTTTTTTTTTTTAACTTACTGCTGGAATTAAAGAAAAAAAAATGAAACGAAAATGCTAAGAAAATCTAATTAGTTACAAGAGGATAGAGTTGACCAAGTAAATAGCTAACCAAGGGTGAAAATTCAAAAAAAATAAGCTGAAATTGTGGAGGAGAGAGAGAAGCAGGAAAATAGGCTGAACGGATCAGCCTCTCCTTGTTGAACGTTTTAGGGCTCGTTTGGTGCTTGTGGTTGGACGTGGGGCAAGACTGGTGGCAGGCGTGGCGGTCGGCACAAGGGCTAGTGGTAGGCGCGGTGTAGGCGTGGTGGTCGGCACAAAGGCTGGTGGTAGGCGCGGTGTAGGTGTGGTGTCGGAGGGGTGCCGGCGTTCAAGATTCACAAACAAAGCAACAAACTCGTTAGTTCAATCAAAAACTTGGAATAGCAATGGCAATGGCAATGGCAATAGACTCAAAATAAAGCAAGACTCAAACAAGAAAACGAGACACTTTTGGTTTTTGAATGATTTACCGACTCTTTTTGTAGGTTGAACGTCAATTAGCTCTGATACCAATTGATACAGGGATTAGCCGCGAAGAACGGATCTAGACGAGCAACCTGTTTTCGGGAATAGAAGCAAACGAAATTCAACAAACAAGAATGAATGAAAACGTGCAAAACAAAGAGGGGGAAACGAAAATAGGAAGGAAGAACCGAAAGGAACAAAACGATAGAACCCTTGGATTCGATTATCCAAGAACCAAACCGATGACGATTCGACCCCGCTTCTTACAACTTCACACAATCGATCTAGAGTTATCGAAGGCACGAAGAGGTTGCTTCGATTCGACTTGTAGCACCAACCCGAAGGAGATTGACACACACAAGAACGAGAAAGCTATGCTAACACCACAATTCTCACAAGACATTAGGCTGAACTCAAAAGGGTTCGATTTTGGCACTTAGGCAATGTGTTTAACGTAATCTGCCTACAAAAAGAAGAGAGAAAGGTTTATATACAACCTAGACCTTCTCTCCTAAAAAATAGAAAAGAAATAAAAACAATAATTACAATTTAGAGTGTTTTAAATAAATCCATAAAATAGACTAATTCTAGGCTTTATTTAACACTCTCTAACTAGCTTCTCATGCCAGCCTTTACGCCAGCCTTCATCCATGCACATGCACACGTGAGCCTTCATCTTATGCTCCATTCAACTTCTTCTTGGCTGGTCCAATGTGGCTAAGCATCATGACGGGCCTTGGACTCATTGGAGGTGAGCTTGGGTGAGCTTCTTGAACCATGGCTAGGAAGATAGCATCCCTCTCCGCTTGGCGTTTGGCTTGAGCTCGTGTTAGGGCTCCTTGTGGTGTTGAAGATGGAGCTAGCTTGGATGACCCTTCATCAGTTCTAGAGATATTGTGTGTTTTAAATGTCAAGGTAGAGGTCATTACATGAGGGATTGTCCTAATAAGAAAATTCTGATTTTAAATCAATTTGGACAATATGAGAGTGAGGATGAGCATGAAAATGATGATAACACCCACCTTAATGGATTGCATGAAATTGGTAGTGGTAGTGATGAGGGCATTGAATATGAGCATGGAGAATCACTAATAGCTAGAAGAACTTTGCATGCTAAGCTAGCTCCGTGTGAGGATAATCAAAGAGAGAACCTTTTTCATACTAGATTTCTAATTAAAGGAAAGGTGTGTAATATGATCATAGATGGAGGTAGTTGTTGCAATATAGCTAGCACTGATTTGATTAATAAGTTGCAAAGTACCACATTTTATCACCCTAGGCCTTACAAATTGCATTGGATGAATGATTGTGAAGAATTAAATGTAAATAGGCAAGCTAGAGTTACTATCACTTTAGGTAGCTATGAGGACACCATTACATGTGATGTAGTTCCCATGCAAGCTTGTCATATTCTTTTGGGACGTCCATGGTAATTTGATAGGAGAGTTAAGCATGATGGTTTTACTAATAGACATACCTTTGAATTTAATGATCAAACACTAACTCTTAAGCCTATGACACCATTGCAGATTGCTGAATTTTATGAGAAGAAGGAGTTGAGTGTGGAGCAAAATGAGGTGAAAAAGAGAGGGGATAGCTCACGGTCTAAAACAGAACCCACGGCCAAGATTAGTACCACCCTATTAGCCACACCTTCTAGTGTCCTTCTAGCATCCAAGGAGGAGTACATCCTAGATTACACCCCTTTAGATGCCATTCTTGTGAGCTTGTGCAAGAGCTTAGTGACTTTGAGTGATGAAGCCAAGGCCACCCTACCTAAGCCTATCCTAGCTATCCTAGATAAGTTTAGTGATGTAATAGCTAGGATTTCCGAATTCTAACTAATGTTGATTAACTTAATCGTTGATAGTAATTGACATATAACTCGCGAAGATTTCGCTAGTGATGAGTATGAGTCCCACCGTTATGTTCCTCGCGTAATTTTGGACGTTTGGGGAAATTTTTACTTTTTCCCCCGGGTAATTATTTTTACCCTCCGGTGTTATTTGGAGCATTTGGGAGCTCCAATTAATAAAAATGCAGTTAAGAGAAATGATCAGGACATCGGATATGTCCTAGATATGAAATAACATGGAAAGACAAAACGGCCAAAAGAGTCGATATTCCGATTCTTAGCGGTTAAGAAATGCGGCTTAGGAATGCCCATTTTACGAAATAATTATGGATTAATTATCCCGATAATATTCCGAATTTTATATTCCAATTTGGTAAATTTTGGAGATCAGAAAATATACCCGCATTTCAATTAAATAATGTGAATAAGGATTATATAATATTATATATTATTATATAATATTTATATATATAAAATGTACAGATAAACAAGTGAGAAGGGCGGCTTGCTGAGTACTCTTCCATTTCACTTCACTTATAATATATTATATATACATTAAAGTATATAAGTTAAAAGAAGAATTGAAGACGGTGGATCTTCATTTGCAAATCAATTGCAAAAGTTACAGACGGAGAAATGAGAGAGTAAGCGAACGTATAGATCGAATCTTTAACCTCCCACAACTCAATCGTCTTCGATCCAACTTCAAATCCGTTTATACCAACGAGTCCCTTATCTTGTCCTCTACATCGTGGTACAAATCTAATTTCCGTTTATTAGATTTTTGGTAAAGCTTCCGTTTACCGCTATCGGAACGCCGACGGACTACCGCAAGTCATCAAACGTAAGGTTTTATACCGCGCTCTTACTCTCCGTATCGCTAGGAGTCTGGATCTTCTTCCGGTTCGTATATCGGGTTAGTAACGAATAAGTTATGAATTTATTTGTTTTCCGTATTGCGGGTTAGTATAAATTGACCTTGAGTTGGTTAAAATGGATAATTGGAATTTCCATTATGCTCATTATATTATTCTGGTGATTATGGATAGTTTGTTTGTTGAAATCTGATGACAGGGGGTTTAGAAATTGCCTGCGGGCAAAACGTTATTCTGGCGAAATCTAATTAATTAATTAAAGGTTAATTAATTAAATTAGGATTAAAATTGAGATTGAGGAATGTTATTAGATACTACCTTGAGATTTGAGGAACTGTGAGTTATGTTGAGATATTGAGGTTTAGTTGGTTGTGAGGCTCATAGATTAAGTATGATCCTTATGGATCCCTTTGGGTCTAGGTGTGACCCCTTTGATGAATAGAGGTTGATATATCTCTTTATGCCTTGTTTATAAGCCGTGTTGTCCCTCCAGTGTAGAGGTGATCGTGGTTGAGTTTGTACAAGGTTGAGGTAAGTCCGTATGACTTACTTAGCTACCATCCTTATATGGGGTGTTTGTATGAGTGGTGTGTGCCTTATATGTTTGCTATGATAGCATGTGATGTCGTATTTACCGACCTATGTTTTATTAATTGCCCCACTGCGTGGCTGTGATAACCTTTCCCTTTCATCCCGCCGTGGAGTCTGGGAGGTTCTCTGATGTCAGGCCAGACCGGTTTACAGGAAGGGCGCAATCCACTCCCATAGGGTACACGGATTGTGTGACCGATACTAGTACGGCTGGCTAGCAGGCTCAGAGGCGAGGATGTATCGGTCCTCGTGTCACCTAGTTTCATATATATTATATCTATACGATTTGAGTGAATGACCATTATATTGAGATGAATAAATGGGTAAATGAGTGAAAGCATGCTGATATGTTTATCTTTCCCTATGTGTGATTGTGCTTATGCATTACTCTATATATGTGTATGGATAGCTAATGGTTATTACCATGTTGTAGATGCCCTACAAGTTAGGCACTGCTGAGTGATCTGGCAGGGTGACAGGCCGAGGACTCTCGTATATTAGGTGGTTGGTTTGGGGTTTTTGTGTTTCCCCTCCTGCGTGAGGATGATCTTTTGTACCTCCTATGTGAGGATGTCGATTTATATACTCGGCTATGTTGTTGTTTAATTTAGGTCGTACAGTTTATACTGTTTTATGCATTTGTTTTATATTTGTCAGTGCCATGTTGTAAGGTCCAGTGAACTTGTTGTCAGGCTAGGGTCAGGATCCATTGTGAGATCCTAGCCCAATGTGACATCCCGAGTCCCGTGGATTTGGGGTGTTACAAGTGATGTGTTTCCTGACGAGATTTCGGCTGGCCTTCCACCTTTTAGTGGTATTGAGCACCAAATAGATCTTATTCCCGGTGCTACACTCCCAAACCGTCCAGCCTATAGAATGAACCCTAAGGAGAGCCAAGAGATCCAAAACCAAGTCCAAGAACTCCTAGATAAGGGTTATGTAAAGGAGAGTGTGAGTCCTAGTGTCGTTCATGTCCTCTTAGTGCCTAAGAAAGACAATACATGGAGGATCTGTGTTGATTGTAGAGCCATCAACAACATCACCATTAAGTACCGCCATCCTATCCCACGTTTAGATGACATGTTAGATGAGTTGAATGGAGCCACATTGTTCTCTAAGATAGATCTTAGGAGTGGTTATCACCAAATCAGAATGAGGGAGGGAGATGAGTGGAAAACGGCATTCAAGACCAAGTTTGGTCTTTATGAGTGGCTAGTGATGCCATTTGGTTTAACCAATGCTCCTAGCACATTTATGAGATTGATGAATCATGTGTTGAGACACTACATTGGTAGGTTTGTTGTGGTTTACTTTGATGACATCCTCATCTATAGTAAGTCACCTTAAGTTCATGAGGAACATTTGAGGGAAGTACTTGCAACTCTTAGAATTGAATATTTGTATGCTAATTTGAAGAAATGTGAGTTTAGTACTAATCAAGTTGTTTTTCTTGATTTTGTAGTGAGCACAAGAGGTCTAGAGGTGGATGGAGAGAAGATCAAGGCAATCCAAGAATAGCCTACTCCCGCAACCGTCGGTCAAGTGAGGAGTTTCCACGGTCTAGCAACCTTCTATAGACGTTTTGTGCGAGATTTCAGCACCATAGCAGCCCCACTTACGTCCTTGACAAAGAAGAAGGTGCCATTTGTGTGGGGAGATGCTCAAGAGATTAAGGAGTTGAAGTGGCGGTTGTCCCATGCACCTCTTCTAGCTCTTCCGGACTTCACCAAACCTTTTGAGGTCGAGTGTGATGCTTCAGGTATTGGCATTGGAGGAGTACTCATGCAAGAGGGTAAGCCCCACTAGCCTTCTTTAGTGAGAAATTAAAGGGAGCATGTTTAACCTACTCGACCTATGATAAAGAACTTTATGCATTGTTTAGAGTATTAAAAACATGGCAACATTATTTATGGCCTAGTGAGTTTGTCCTACATACCAATCATGAGTCCTTAAGACATTTTAGGAGTCAAGATAAGTTAGATAGGAGACATGGTAGATGGATGGAGTTTATAGAAACTTTTCCTTATATCATAAAGTATAAAAAGGGCAAGGATAATGTTGTAGCGGATGCTCTCTCTAGGAGACATTCTTTAATCACAACTATGGATTCTAAGGTCTTAGGTTTCTATTATATTAAGGATTTATATGTTGATGATTCTGATTTTGGAGACATATTTAAGCAATGTGCATCTAGAGGAGCCTTTGATAAGTATTACTTGTTTGAGGGTTTTCTATTTAGAGTTGATAAAGTGTGCATTCCTAAGTGTTCCCTTAGGCTATTACTTGTTGAGGAAGCCCATATGGGAGGCTTAATGGGGCATTTTGGGAGAGATAAGACTTATCATATCCTGCATTCACATTTTTAGAGATGTAGAGAACTTGCTTAAGAGATGTCTTGTGTGTTTAAAGGCTAAGGCTAGATTGAAACCTCATGGATTGTATACCCCCTTACCCACGCCTAAGTCACCTTGGGAGGATATTAGTATGGACTTCATTGTTGGGTTACCTAGGACTAAGAAGGGGAGAGATTCGATTTTTGTGGTAGTAGATCGATTTTCTAAAATGGCCCATTTTATTGCTTGCCATAAGACTGATGATGCTTATAATGTAGCTAACTTGTTCTTTAGGGAAATTGTTAGATTACATGGAGTACCTAGGACTATAGTGAGTGATAGGGATGTTAAGTTTCTTAGTTTCTTTTGGAAAACTCTTTGGGGTAAATTAGGGACAAAGTTGCTGTTTTCGACTTCTAGTCATCCTCAAACGGATGGTCAAACCGAAGTAACTAATAGGACGTTAACAACCATTTTGAGGGCAGTTTTAAAAGATAATTTGAAAGCTTGGGAAGATGTCTTGCCTCATGTTGAATTTGCATATAATCGTACATTACATTCTTCTACTAATCTAACTCCTTTTGAGTGTGTCTATGGGTTGAATCCTTTGACCCCTTTTGATCTTATATTGTTGCCTATAACGGAGCGAGTAGATTTTAATGCAGAAAAACAGGTGGAGATCATCAAGGAACTACAGGAAAGGACACGCAAAAGGCTAGAGGAGAAGGGGAGGAAAGTGGCAGCCAAGGCTAATAGGAACCGCAAGCAAGTGTTGTTTGAACCGGGAGACCCCGTGTGGCTGCATATAAGGAAGGATAGGTTCCCGGAAAGGCGCAAGTCCAAGCTATCACCTAGGGGAGACGGACCATTCAAAGTACTACGTAACGTTGGCAACAATGCTTATGTACTAGAGCTTCCGGAGGACTATGGAGTGAGCCCTACTTTCAACGTAGGAGATCTAAGTCCCTTTGAGTCAAGTGATGCGGATGGTGATGATTCGAGGACGAATCCTTCCCAAGAAGGGGAGTATGATGAAGGACCATTACCAACAGCCCCTACTAGTCCTACAATGCAAGGGCCAATCACTAGATCAAGGGCAAGAGAAATTCAAGAGGAAGTGTCCAACTTGTTGGTGTCCTTAGCTCCTAAGGAGACCATTGACGATCCATTGCTGACTGAGGCTTCCTTAGTCACGTTAATGATGATTCCTGATGACTTGGACGTGGAAGGGAGACCATGCACACGTGATTTGGAGCCATGCAAAAGCAAAGAAGAGACACTTGTTCCGGAATTGCAAGAAATGGAAGATTGAGGCTTTTGGAGCTTCTTTTGTATTTTATATCATCTTTTGGTATAAAATGAAAGACTTTTTATAACCTTTAGGTTCAAAACATTTTAAGGGTTATTTTTATTTGTTTTAGTTGTTTTTTTGTTTTATTGTCTTTTTAACAAATGTTTTTCCTTTTTTAGATAGGAGGCTTTCTAGGCATATAAAAGCCTCCCTTAACTTCTTTCCATATTAGATAGATTTTAGCAAAACTTGATAAACCGTCACTTTGAGAGCTTTTGTTCCTATTCAGAAAATTTAATCAATAAAGTTGAATTGTTGTGAATCCCTGCTAGATTGTTTTTGTGTGTGTTAATCTCTTTAGATCTAGTGCTACTAGTCAATACTAGTCTCTCCTTGTGCTTGTCTCCATTGAAGGCTTCTGTAAGGTTATAGAAGAAAGGGTTGAAGGCATCATCTTGCTTGGGTTTTGATCAATCTTGATACGGAATTGTCCGTGATTGAGTCGATCTAGGTACAATGATCTCGAATCCGGCTGAATGAGGCGAATCCAGAAATGCGGAATGGAACGTAGGTGATGAATGGCGCAGGAAGGTGTAGAGAAGAACCAAAGAGAGTCAACGAAGGAACCAAGGCTGAAGAGCCAAAACCCCAATCGTGAATGCCCTAGACCCGTCTCCAATACAACTTTACACTAGCTCCGGCTGGACTAGCACAAAGAGGGACTCGTGAAGGCTCGAAGCACCAATCCGAAGGCGGTTGACACAAACAAGCTCAGCCAAGCAACAACAGCAATGCCAACCAAAAACTCTCTTGTTCTTTGATTGATTTTGTGAATGATTACAAATGCGATTCTAAGCAATGAAAATAACGTAACTAATCTGCAGCTAAAGAGGCTATCTATATAGAGTCTTTTATCTAGACAAAATAAAGAAAAGAGAATTAAAACATTAGTGGGAAGGTGGTAATAAGAGAGCTTCCTCTAATGTAGCTAACAACCTAACAAACAACTAATTCAGCTTAAAAATAGGCTGACTTATTCAAACTAATCCTAGGAGTGTGCTGGACGTTTTTTAAGAGCAGATTGGGCTATCCGAATGGGCTGAATTGTTCAACAGATCCATGAGTGATTTGGCTGTGTTTTAAGAGCCCAAATGATGATTCGAATCAGCTGACTTGTTACTCTCTTGGGCCTCCTGGAACATGATCAGCTTGCTATCCTCTTGGGCTGCATTGGACATGAGCAACAGCCTACCCTCTTGGACTGCCTTGGACGTGTTTGCTTGCCTCCCCTCTTGGGCTGCTTTGGACGTGATCAACAGCTCCTTCTCTTGGACTGCTTTGGACGTAATCAACAGCTTCTCCTCTTGGGCTGCATTAGACGTGAACAACAGCCTCCCCTCTTAGCTTCTTTGGACGTGATCAACAGCCTCCTCTTGGACTGCTTTGTACGTGAGCAACATCTCCTCCCTTTGCTTGCTTGCTCCTGCATTCATCAAAAGATTAACACATGAGGTATGGCAATTAAATGGTTCACGCATTGTGCCAACCAATAGCACTTCCCTTGACGTAGCTTCTTGGATCTCCTTAGCTCTTGCTCTAGTAATGGGACCTTGATAGCTTCCATGTGATGGTCCTACATCATCCACTCTTTCTTGGAAAGAATTCAACCCCAAATTTTCATCTTGTTCCGAATCTCCTTCATAGGGGCTCAAATCACCTACATTAAAAGTGGTACTAACTCCATACTCTTCCGGTAAGTCCAACACATAAGCATTGTCGTTAATCCGTTGTAAGACTTTGAATGGTCCATCACCCCGTGGTGCTAGCTTGGAATGGCGTTTTGTCGGAAACCGCTCTTTCCTTAGATGTAGCCAAACTAAGTCGCCGGGCTGGAAAACCATCTTCCGACGTCCTTTGTTGTTCCGAGCTGCAGTTTCAACGCCCTTCTTATCAAGTGCAGCTTTGGTCTTAACATGAAGTTCCTTAATGTAGTCCACCTATTCCAAAGCATCAAAAGCTACTCGATCCTTTCGAGGAATCGTTAACAAGTCCAAAGGAGTTAAAGGGTTAAATCCATAAATACATTTTGAAAGGTGATAACGAAGTGGAAGAATGCATGGTGCGATTATAAGCAAACTCAATATGTGGTAACATGTCTTCCCATTCTTTTAAGTTATCTTTCAACATGGTTCTAAGGAGGGTCGTTAGGGTCCTATTGGTGACTTCCGTTTGCCCATCTGTTTGGGGATGACTAGAGGTCGAGAATAGTAATCTAGTACCCATTTTTCCCCAAAGTGTCTTCCAAAAGAAACTCAAAAACTTGACATCCCTATCACTAACAATAGTTTTAGGTATTCCATGCAATCTCACTATTTCCTTAAAGAAAAGATTAGCAACATTATATGCATCATCAGTTTTATGACATGGAATAAAATGTGCCATTTTAGAGAATCTATCTACTACCACAGAAATGGAATCTCTTCCTTTCTTAGTCCAAGGTAGTCCAACAATGAAATCCATACTTATGTCCTCCCAAGGGCCATTAGGCGTCGGTAAGGGTGTATACAGCCCGTGGGGTTGTACCCTAGCTTTGGCCTTAAGACATTCAATGCACCTTTTCAGCATGTGTTCTACATCCCTTAACATATGAGGCCAATAAAAGTGAGTTTGCAATATGTGATAAGTTTTGTCCCTCCCAAAATGCCCTATTAAACCTCCTTTATGGGCTTCTTCCACTAATAAGATCCTAAGGGAACATCTAGGTATGCAAATCTTATCCACTTTAAACAAGAAACCTTCAAACACAAAATACTTATCATAAGGGCCTTGAGTAGTGCATCTATGAAATATCTTCCCAAATTCAACATCATCCACATATAATTCCTTAATGTAAGTAAAACCTAACATCCTAGAATCCAAGGTGGTGATTAAGGTGTATCTCCTAGACAATGCATCCGCTACGACATTATCCTTTCCTTTCTTATACTTGATAATGTAAGGAAAGGTTTCGATGAACTCCATCCACCTATCATGCCGTCTATCTAGCTTATCTTGTGATACGGGGAAATTCCGTATTCTTTTTGATCTAGACAAAGGGGCTTCAAATCACACAAATGGATACAACTAACGTTAGATAATGATGGTAAAGACGCAGGAATGAAGAAGAAACAAATGGAACGAATTAGATGAAGGTAGAAGGATAGGAAGATAGAACCGGAGAGATGTCGATTGAAAGAACCTTTGATTTCGGAATCAAAGACCCAAACAACGCAGCCAACGACCCTGCCTTATACAACCTTACACAACTCAACAATGGAGGTTGAGAGCACAAGGAGGATGCCTATGGAGCTTCGAAGCACCAATCTCAAAGAAGATTGACACAACGCAAGACAACTAAGCCGGAAAATTCAGCAACCAATGATTCTCACCAAAAGCTCTCTTTTGATTGAAAATACGTAAACACAAATTTCACAAATAGTCTGATCTCCTAAAAACTGATTAGGAAAAGGTTTATATATGTCTTTAAACCTTTTCCTAAATAAAAAAAAAACTAAAAAGCAGCAAAATAACTTCTAAAAGTCTTTAAAAGCTCAAATAGCTTTAAAAGGCTATCTACTCCTAAAATAACTTAAAATGTCTTAAAATACTAGAAAATTACTTCAAACATGCTTAAACATAAGCATTATACACGCCCAAATTAGATTGTGATAATATGCATGATCACACACATAAACGATGCATGGAACGTGTGCATGGAGATCACAAACTTCCTTGGTTGTCATTCTCACATCTTTCAACCCTTCCTCCTTTGATGAAACCGTCACCAAGATCCTCATAGATGTGTCCATAGAAGTGTCTTGCTCCTTACGCGAAAACGTCATCAACATGTACTTCACCTCTTCTGCTAACTCCTTTGCTCTCGTCCTTGTGATGGCTCCTTCACCGATGGCCTTGTGAGGACTATTAGAAGGTGGTGGTGATGCTCCCACATCATTCTCCCCTTCTTGAAAAGGATTCGCCCACGAATCTTCTTCAAGTTGTCCATAGCCATCCAGTAGCTCTTGAATGTAGGCTTCGTGCTTCCCTTTCTTCTTGATGATATGAACCTTAATTCCTACAATAAAACTCACTCGCTCCTTCATTGGCAACGGTGCAAGGTCAACAAAGGTTAAGGAAAACAAGTCACCAACATAGTCAAGATAATTCGAAGATAGATATGAGTGGAAAGTCATAAAATAGGCAAACTCTATAGGTGATAATACTATAACCTCAAAGATAAGATCTCTCTCCTTAGTTCTAGCTAAATCCAAAGAGAAGCCCGTATTATAAGGTTCCAAAGGGGCTGTTTGAATCCTTACAAATCTGCAACTGTAGGTTAAGACACCTAAAATGCTCATAAGACTCTCCAAGTATCTCTTAGGCTGGGGAACTACATACTTAAACAATTGCGGCCAATAACAGTGTGTGTGAAACTTATCATAAAGCTTGTACCTCTCCAAATGACCCATTACAGCAGCCATATAGGTCTTTTCCTTAATTAGAATCCTAAGGTAACTACTAAGAATGCACACATGATCAAGCCTAATGAACTCTCTAAACAAGTAAAGCTCGTTCCTAGAGTTCTCTAGCACATAATGCATATGATAATCACCAAAATTAGCATGTGAAATATATATGTCCCTAATATGCTCAATGCCTAGAACATTATAGTCTAAGATGGTGACTAACACAAACTTCCTTAAAAGAGCAACAAACACTACACTATCACTAGGACATATGTAATGTAGCCAATCTCTAAACATTCTAAACAAGGTAATGAGATCATTATCACATCTAGAGAAGTTTAGGCATGCTTCGTTCATGTTAACACACAACAAGGTAAGATTCTTACCTTCCATCATTAAAACAGCCGGGGTAGGCGTCTTAATCATCAATCTAGCATGGTGAAACATTGGTGTAGTGTCCATAAAATTGTCTCTAACCATGGTTGTCCAAATGTTCACAGACCTAAGAATGGTGTCCAAGACTAGATACTCAAATTGTATCTCTTCCTTAGAGGCTAAAAACACATCTTGGGGTTGTTTTGGCTCAACAACAACCGTGCTCCATTCTCGCAGCCATGTGCTCTTCCTGTCATTTCCCTGCTCATTGCCCATTAACTCTTTCTTTTCAAAGCTTTCGGTAATCTGCATATGGGCTGATCGGAAAACTTCTACAAACACAAGGACATAAGCAACATTAGATTTGAACACATTTACAACAAATTGGACTTTTAAATACCAAACAAAATGGTTAGTAAGAACTTCCCTTAAGTATTTCTTTTGTGTATCTAAAGAAGTGTTGTTAATAAGAATTTTATTAGGATAAACAACAACACAAATATAAATGTTGCAATCAAACACAGAAATCAACATAGGCATGAGTAAACTAGGTGGTATAAGGGCTATTTTCCTAGCTCTAATCCTCAGCTCATGATCAATTAACTTAGGAACCTTAACAAGCATTTCCCAAGTTATATAAGCATCTTCCAATTCATATCTACCTATAGCAAACTCATCAATATGCACATCTTCTAAAATGCTCGAGTTCAAGGTAGGTAATAAACTAGGAAGTCTCAAATCTATATGTGCAACTTCATCCTTAATGTCTTTTCTATAAGGATCCACCAATGCCGGAACACGAGACTCCAACTCACAAGTCTCTTTCGGTTTGATCCTAGGAGTTCTAGGATACACTAAAGGCAAAACAAGGGGTATATCCTTAGGAAAAAGTTCTTCGGAACAATCTAAAGATGAATGCAACAAGTTAGAGGTAGTATCACAAACAAGATAATAAGCACATTCTAAATCAAATTTATGCTCATCTAGCTCTATATCATCCATATCAAGCATACCCACATTCGACTTTGACAAATTCAGCACAACAATATCTACTACATGCTCATCATCATAATTAAGATCATTATCAACAACATCTGATGATGATTCATGCATCTTCACTCCCTTACTACCTAGATCATGCTTGTGCACATCACACTTAGTAACGTCATCCAATGTAGATTCATGTGCATACAATTCATTTCCATCTATTTCATGCTCATCATCACATTCAATATCATCTACTAAATCAGATTCATGCTTAATTGTTTCATTACGGTTCACATGTGATACAATCTCATATTCTGATTTTAGATATTCTAAGTGATTAAACATTGAAGTAGAAGGTTTAAAATCACTCCCCTTTGGAGATTTGGTAACCCCAATTGGCGGTATCATCTTTGATAACGATGAAGGTGAACTAATGGTAGGTAGTGTGTTGCGTGAACTATGATGCTCAAGGTCCGGTTTCTCCCTTGCTTGCACATGTGGTTCCTCTTTCTGGGGCTGTCGAGCTCGTGGTTCCAATGCTTTCAACATGTTGTACATCTCTTCCATTCTTGTAGGTGGTGCCGGAGCATATCGAGCCTCTATAACTGTCATACTCTTAGCCATACTTTCTAGGTCATCTTGCATCTTTTTTAGAAGGCTATTAAGATCGGCGTTGGTTGGACTACCTTGCTTAGACATGATCACACAATCAACAACAATAGTAAACACGTTAGAGTTAGTGAGTGAAATCAGAAAACGCCTCACTAGTGTTTCCCTCTTACGCTCACTCTCTAGCTGCTGAATTGTAGGCTTCTTAGATGGGTTGCCTTCAGAGGATCAACGCTTTCAAGAAAGATCACTATCTAAGACACTAATTAACACCCTATATGAGACGTGCAAGGGTTGTAGCAAAATGTTTTTTTTTACTCTATACAACAAAGATTACAAAATGCAACAAGAAACAAGTAGGAAAGACTCTAGAAAGACAAAGAATGATCAACAAGACTCAAAGCTAGCATGAAAGCCTAAAATTCAGAATTTCAGCAATCACACAATCAAGACTTGAACTTGCAACTATGTAGAGAATATTTTCGAGAAAGACTCAAGAATAGATAGAAGAAGATAAGAGAAGACAAGAGTAAAATCAAGAAGCCTTAAAGAAGAGACCTTCACTTACCTCAACCTTGTATCAATGGAGTTGGGGATGTCGAATGGTAGTAGAGAAGTAAGTGTCGAATGGTTTGATTTAGGGAATGAATTTGACGTTGGAATTAGAGAGAGGTAGGATAGGTAGTAGCTTCCCTTTAGTCTTCAATCTTGACCTTCAATCTTGACTAGCAAATTCTATCTTTAAGATCTTACAATAAGATAAAATAACATATAATATGAATGAATCTTTTGTTGAATTTTCTTTCTTTCTTTTTTTTTTGTTTTGTTTTGTTTTCTTTTGTTTTTCTTTCTTTTTTTCTTTTTGATAACAATGCTGAGAAATACAAGTTAAATGAAGAGGGTAACTAATGAAGATAAATAATTAAAAGAAGGTAAAAAAAAAGCTGAAAATTAACCCTTAAAAACTGATTTGAACTAATCTTGTTGGTTGCCTTGATTGTAGGAGAAGTGGGGCTGCTCTTGGTTGAGATTCACGTCAGATTTGGCTGGAGCAAACACGTTCTTCTCTTCCCTTATGTCGACAGTTTTCTGCAGCTTCAATGGTGATGAAAGGTAGGCTTTTTTGTGGGTTTTTATGGCTGGAAACTCCAAATAACACAAGATCAAAGCAATTAAAGACTCAATTCAAGACTACTAGACTCAACTCAAAGAAATAGTCAAGATTAAGGGCTGGACTAACTCAATTTTGTAGAAAAAAAAACGCAGGACACAAACCGGAATGAAGAAGCCTTTGTCGACTAGCTCTGATACCAATTGATACGGGGAAATTCCGTATTCTTTTCGATCTAGACAAAGGGGCTTCAAATCACACAAATGGATACAACTAACGTTAGATAATGATGGTAAAGACGCAGGAATGAAGAAGAAACAAATGGAACGAATTAGATGAAGGTAGAAGGATAGGAAGATAGAACCGGAGAGATGTCGATTGAAAGAACCTTTGATTTCGGAATCAAAGACCCAAACAACGCAGCCAACGACCCTGCCTTATACAACCTTACACAACTCAACAATGGAGGTTGAGAGCACAAGGAGGATGCCTATGGAGCTTCGAAGCACCAATCTCAAAGAAGATTGACACAACGCAAGACAACTAAGCCGGAAAATTCAGCAACCAATGATTCTCACCAAAAGCTCTCTTTTGATTGAAAATACGTAAACACAAATTTCACAAATAGTCTGATCTCCTAGAAACTGATTAGGAAAAGGTTTATATATGTCTTTAAACCTTTTCTTAAATAAAAACAACTAAAAAGCAGCAAGATAACTTCTAAAAGTCTTTAAAAGCTCAAATAGCTTTAAAAGGCTATCTACTCCTAAAATAACTTAAAATGTCTTAAAATACTAGAAAATTACTTCAAACATGCTTAAACATAAGCATTATACACGTCCAAATTAGATTGTGTTAATATGCATGATCACACACATAAACGATGCATGGAACGTGTGCATGGAGATCACAAACTTCCTTGGTTGTCATTCTCACATCTTTCAACCCTTCCTCCTTTGATGAAACCGTCACCAAGATCCTCATAGATGTGTCCATGGAAGTGTCTTGCTCCTTACGCGAAAACGTCATCAACATGTACTTCACCTCTTCTGCTAACTCCTTTGCTCTCGTCCTTGTGATGGCTCCTTCACCAATGGCCTTGTGAGGACTATTAGAAGGTGGTGGTGATGCTCCCGCATCATCTTGGCTCCTAAAGTGTCTAAGTGAATCATGATCGGTTTTCAAAACAAACTCTTGAGGCCAAAGGTAATGTTGCCATGTTTTGAGTACTCTAAACAAGGCATACAATTCTTTGTCATAAGTGGAATAGTTTAAGCATGCACCCTTCAATTTTTCACTAAAGAAAGCTAGAGGCTTACCTTCTTGCATAAGGACGCCGCCAATACCAATACCGGATGCGTCGCATTCAACCTCAAAGGGTTTAGTGAAGTCCGGTAGAGCGAGTAGTGTTGCATGGGTGAGGCGTCTCTTGAGCTCTTCAAAAGCTCTTTGTTGCGGTTCATTCCACTCAAAAGGAACCTTCTTTTTGGTCAAAGCCGTGAGTGGTGCTGCAATGGTGCTAAAATCTCTCACAAACCTTCTATAGAATGTAGCTAGGCCATGGAAACTCCTCACATCACCAACCGACCTAGGAACGGGCCATTCATTGATTGCCTTCACCTTGTCCTCATCCACTTGCAAACCATTGGAACTTACTACAAAACCAAGAAAAATCACTCGGTTAGTATAGAAATCACACTTTTGAATATTAGCATACAAGTATTCTATACGCAATGTAGCAAGCACATCTCTCAAATGATTTTCATGCTCCTTTAAAGTCTTACTATAGATAAGAATGTCATCAAAGTAGACTACAACATATAAACCAATATAAGGTCTCAAAATATGATTCATTAATCTCATGAAAGTACTAGGAGCGTTAGTTAAGGCAAAAGGCATTACTAGCCACTCATAGAGTCCAAATTTGGTTTTAAAAGCTGTTTTCCATTCATCCCCTTCCCTCATTCTAATTTGATGGTAGCCACTCCTAAGGTCAATCTTAGTGAAAATGGTAGCTCCATGTAACTCATCAAGCATATCATCTAAACGGGGAATCGGGTGTATATACTTGATAGTAATGTTATTGATTGCTCTACAATCAATACACATTCTCCAAGTATTATCCTTCTTGGGTACTAGCAGGACGGGAACAACACAAGGACTAAGGCTTTCCCGCACATACCCCTTATCTAGCAAGGCTTGAACTTGGTTCTGAATTTCCTGGGCTTCCGTAGGGTTCATCCTATAGGCGGGCCTATTGGGAAGAGTGGCTCCGGGTATTAAATCTATTTGGTGTTCAATGCCCCTAATGGGCGGCAAGCCGGCTGGAATCTCCTCAGGAAAAACGTCCCTAAACTCGTCTAACAGCCCCTGGATAGAACTAGGAAGTGGAATCGTAGAGTTATAAGGCACATTCACTAGAGATTTACACAAACTCATCATTAGCACATCAATAGAAGCATAGTTAGTGACATATTCATTCCTAGACTCAAGATAGCTACTTGTTGGTTGTACTAACAATGTTTGATGGGTTTTGTTCTCTTTACTCTTAGGCCGTGTGATCTTAGGCTGTAGAGGGGTTCCTTGCTCTACCCTCTTGTTCTCATAGTACTCGGCTATTTGTAAAGGTGTCATAGGTTTAAGTGTTAAAGTTTTACCTTTATACTCAAAGCTATATTTGTTAGAAAACCCATCATGAACAACTTTCCTATCATATTGCCATGGACGGCCAAGCAGCAAGTGACAAGCATTCATAGGCACAACATCACATGTAATAACATCCTCATATGATCCTAATGTTATATTGACCTTAAGTTCTCCACACTCATTCATCCAATGTAGTTTATATGGTCTAGGGTGATAAAATGTAAGAAGTTGTAATTTGATTACCATTTCAGTGCTAGCTATGTTGCAACAACTTCCTCCATCAATTATCACATTACACACTTTGCCTTTAATACTACACCTAGTATGAAACAGATTTTCATACTCAATGCAATCATCATGCTCATTTTGTTCATTGTCATCAATTAATGCATTCTCATCATCTAATTCCACATCATCCTCACTCTCATATTCTCCTAGATGGTTTATGATCAAAGTGCGTCTATTAGGACATTCTCTACTCATATGACCTCTACCTTGGCATTTAAAACACACAATGTCCCTAGTTCTAGAGTTAGAGATAGGAGTACTCCCTCGATGATCACTTGAAGGCTCATTCAAGGATCGTGGTGTAGTGGACGGTGTAGAAGACCTTCTTTGCCCTTCTTGGCCCATAGGTGCCGATTTTCTCTCTTCCTTCCGGCCTCCTTGCTCCTTGTTGTTGTTAGGCAGCAGCCGGCTCCCTTGTGCTTTCCAAGCGTTGGGCGTTCCATGGGGTGGTTTGTATTCCCGGTTTCGCACCTTAGTCTTCCTTTCCACCTTGATGGCCAAGTGTAGTAATTGCTCCATGGTGCTGTATGGATACATATCAACCTCATTAGCCAAATTAGAATTCAGAATACGAAGGTACCTTGCCATAATGTTTTCTTCATCTTCTAGAACGTTGGCCTTCACCATAGCAACTTGCATATTCGTATAAGCTTCCTCAGCGCTAAGAGAGCCTTGTCTCAAATTTTCCAGCCGTTGTCGAAGCTCTCGGGAATAGTGAGGTGGGACGAACCTAGCCCTCATTAGTGCCTTCATATGCTCCCATGTGGTGATTTGAGGATCCAATGTTCAAACTCTTTCTTTGACTACGTGATCCCACCATACCAAAGCATAGCCTTGGAACTCGAGAGCGGCTAGCTGAACCTTCCTAGGCTCGCTAAAGTTGTGACACAACCAGATTTGCTCAACTTTAGTTTCCCACTCCGTGTAGACGTCGGGATCACACTTTCCTTCAAAGACGGGAATTTTGTTTTTGACTTTTCCGAGTCCGTCTTGCTCCTGATAGGGCCGAAAGTTATCTTGTCCTTGCCTTGGCTGCTGGAATGGCCGATTGTAACCCTCCCACGTGTGGTCCTCAAAATGAGCTTCATTCCGTCGCTGAAAGTTATCAACAAAGGGTGGCATGTTAGAAGCATTAGGGGGTTCATTGGAATGTAAATTACCTTGATCCGGATGATCCGGCTCTCTAGTAACACGTGAAGGACCGCCAAACTCATAGTTGGTTCTCAAAGGTGGTGTCCCGGCTGGTGGTATTCGTGCTTCCATAGACTCCACTCGTTTGGATAGGTTAGCTACGGAATCGGACAATTGTTTCAATAAATTGATCATCTCAGGCGTGACGGTCTCGCTACTCGACTTGCTGGGACTTAGGGACCTGGACATGCTCAAGTAACAAACAAAGAACCGGTTAGGTTAGAAAAGCAAAGATCTCACTTGTGTATCGCTCACACTCTCGTTGGTATTGCCCAGCTGGTGGCTCGAGTTGTAAGGATCCAACACCTTAAGATCGCGATTTCCGAACCTTCTTAGCAACCCTTTGGAACTAGAACTGCTGAAACTGAATGTTAGTGTCGGAGATGAATCAAGACACCCCTAATTGGAGTATTGACCGTTGGGTTGGTGTAGGTAAGGTGAATGTGTTTAGAATGACGTTTTGAGCTGTTTGAAAGAGTTTATTTGTGCTTGATGTAGATTAATAAGGGCCAACAGTTTTTGTATGTGTTTTTTTTTTTTTTTGAAAGATCTCTTAGACTTTGTCAAAGATTTGAGGGAGAGAAGGTAACCGAAACTGATTGCAGCGAGAATTGTAGAAGAGCCGGTTACCGAATTGTGTATGCAGCGTTTGAGCTCTCTTTTGTTTTTGTTTTCGTTTTGTGTTTACCTCTCCTCAAGATGTTGTTCGGCTTTTTGAATTGGCACACTTCAAGCACAAGTTAGATCTCAATTGGATAAGCAATAAGGTTAACAAGAAGAAAGGAGTGATCAATTGTACCAACTGAGCTCTGATACCAACTGATACAAAATTGTCCGTGATTGAGTCGATCTAGGTACAATGATCTCGAATCCGGCTGAATGAGGCGAATCCAGAAATGCGGAATGGAACGTATGTGATGAATGGCGCAGGAAGGTGTAGAGAAGAACCAAAGAGAGTCAACGAAGGAACCAAGGCTGAAGAGCCAAAACCCCAATCGTGAATGCCCTAGACCCGTCTCCAATACAACTTTACACTAGCTCCGGCTGGACTAGCACAAAGAGGGACTCGTGAAGGCTCGAAGCACCAATCCAAAGGCGGTTGACACAAACAAGCTCAGCCAAGCAACAACAGCAATGCCAACCAAAAACTCTCTTGTTCTTTGATTGATTTTGTGAATGATTACAAATGCGATTCTAAGCAATGAAAATAACGTAACTAATCTGCAGCTAAAGAGGCTATCTATATAGACTCTTTTATCTAGACAAAATAAAGAAAAGAGAATTAAAACATTAGTGGGAAGGTGGTAATAAGAGAGCTTCCTCTAATGTAGCCAACAACCTAACAAACAACTAATTCAGCTTAAAAATAGGCTGACTTATTCAAACTAATCCTAGGAGTGTGCTGGACGTTTTTTAAGAGCAGATTGGGCTATCCGAATGGGCTGAATTGTTCAACAGATCCATGAGTGATTTGGTTGTGTTTTAAGAGCCCAAATGATTATCCGAATGAGCTGACTTGTTACTCTCTTGGGCCTCCTGGAATGTGATCAGCTTGCTATCCTCTTGGGCTGAATTGGAAATGAGCAACAGCCTACCCTCTTGGACTGCCTTGGACGTGTTTGCTTGCCTCCCCTCTTGGGCTGCTTTGGACGTGATCAACAGCTCCTTCTCTTGGACTACTTTGTACGTAATCAACAACTTTTCCTCTTGGGCTGCATTAGACGTGAACAACAGCCTCCCCTCTTGGCTTCTTTGGACGTGATCAACAGCCTCCTCTTGGACTGCTTTGTACGTGAGCAACATCTCCTCCCTTTGCTTGCTTGCTCCTGCATTCATCAAAAGATTAACACATGAGGTATGGCAATTAAATGGTTCACGCATTGTGCCAAGCAATAGCATTTCCCTTGACGTAGCTTCTTGGATCTCCTTAGCTCTTACTCTAGTAATGGGACCTTGATAGCTTCCATGTGATGGTCCTACATCAAATCTGATCAAGGTTCTTGTAAGGGAGTTGTTTGGTTCTTTTGGATCTACTTCTACCAAACATTCCACGTTCCATTTCATTCTCTTTCTTCCCTTTTGTCCAACGTCATTTCTGGTTCTAAACAATCTGATTTTGCGTGCCATTTGTCAAGGAAAACGTCCATTGTTGGTCTTCAAGGATTCCCAATCTAGATCTAGTCATTTGCGGCCCCAACCCACATCACTATGTAGTTGTAGATGCTCTTTCTAGGAGGCATACTTTGCTAACTACAATGTATGCTAGGGTGTTAGGATTTATTTACATTAAGGAGCTCTATGAATCTGATCTTGACTTTGGAAAAACATATAAACTTTGTGTGCAAAAAAGGTTCCTTAGATAATTCTATTTGTTTGAGGGATTTCTGTTTCGAGTAGATAATGTGTGCATATGGTGTTCCTTTCGTTTGTTGTTAGTGGAAGAAGCCCATAAAGGAGGTTTAATGGGTCATTTTGGGAGGGATAAGACTTATGCTATGCTGCACTCACATTTTTATCGGCCACATATCCTTAGGGATGTTGAAAATGTGCTTAACAGGTGTTTAGAGTGCCTTAGAGCTAAATCAAAAGTGAACCCTCATGGATTGTATACACCTTTACCAATCCCCACAACTCCTTGGGAAGACATTAGCATGGATTTCATAGTGGGATTGCCAGGACTAGAAGAGGTAGAGATTCGATATTTGTGGTTGTAGATCGATTCTCTAAGATGACTCACTTTATTGCTTGTCACAAAACTGATGATGCAGCCAATGTAGCTAATTTGTTCTTTCGGGAAGTAGTTAGGTTACATGGTATTCCAAGGATAATAGTGACTGATAGGGATGCTAAGTTCTTGATTTACTTTTGGAGAACTCTTTGGGAAAAATTAGGAATTAAGTTGTTATTTTCTACATCAAGCCACCCCCAAACTGATGGACAAACGGAAGTAACTAATAGGACCCTAACAACACTTCTAAGGGCTGTCATCAAGAAGAATTTGAAAGAATGGGAAGATGTCTAGCCACATGTTGAGTTTGCCTATAATAGAGTCGTCCACTCATCTACTTCCATCTCTCCCTTTGAGTGTGTTTATATGGTTTTAATCCACTAACCCCTTTTGATCTTACACCGTTACCTAAGAAGGAGCGAAGGGATTTAAGTGCTAAAACGCAGGTTGAACAAATCAAGGAGCTACATAGTAGGACAAGGATCAAGCTTGAGGAGAAAGGCAAATACAACGAAGAAAAGGCGAATCAAGGATGCAAGAAGATTATATTTGAACCCGGCGACCTGGTATGGCTACATTTGAGTAAGGAGAGGTTTCAACAGCTTCAGAAATCCAAGCTCTCCCCAAGAGGAAATGGTCCTTTCAAGTGTTACACAAGGCAGGTGACAACGCCTATGTGCTTGACTTGCTAGATGATTATGCTTGTGATCCCACAATCAATGTGAGGGATCTAAGTCCTTTTCCACTCCTGAATGATGATCAAGGCAATTCGAGGTCGAATTCTTCCAAAGAAGGGGAGAATGATGAAGGATTATCTGAGCTAACTCCATCTTCACCACCTCAAGGGAATCTAACAAGAGCGCAAGCTAAACGTCAAGCTGAGATGGATGCTCTTTTCCTAAACATGGTCCATGAAGCTCAACCAAGTCCACCTTCATCAAGTCTAAGAACCATCTTGTGGATCAGCCATGAACACATCTCAGCCAAGATGATTAATGGAGCTTAAATTGTATTTCTAGTTTTTGGGCAGGTGTTGGGATGCATTTCAAAGGACAAACGGAGGACTTGAAATCAGATACAAGGGGCTTCACGTGTGTGCATGTGCATGACTGGAACATTCATTTAAGTATGTCGACGTGAGAGGTTGAATAGGAGAGTTTAATTAGGCCCAATTGTGTTCTATGTTTGTTGGGCATTTATTTAACTCTCTCTCAATGTAATTATTGTAGTTAGTTTCTTTTTTTTTTTTTCTGTTTTAGAAGAAAAGGCCTATGATGTATATAAAGCTTTTTCTCTCTTCTTTTGTAGTTAGACAAGTTTTATACAAGTTTTGCTGAGAGCATTTCAGAATTGACTCCAAGAGAATTCAATAATTCTTGTCTCGTACAAGTGTGTGATCTGGCTTTCTCGTTCTTGTCGAGTGAACTTCTCGGCCAAACTACTCACCTGCCACGTTTTCCTAATAGGGATGAAACGTGTGGTCTTCCTCAGCCGATCTACTACCACCTATATCGCATCATAGCTGCTACTCGGCCTGAGACCGGTAACGAAATCCATGGATATTTCCTCCCACTTCCATTGTGGCAAAGGTAGTGGGTGAAGCTCTCCTCCAAGTCTCTGGTGCTCAACCTTGACTTGTTGGTAGGTCGCACACCGGCCCACGTATCTAGCTACATCAGGCTTGAGCCCGCCCCACCAATAGGATCTCCTAATATCTTGGTGCATCTTACTCGCGCCTGGGTGCACCGAGTAAGGGGACGTATGGGCCTTCTGTAGAATCCGCTCTCTCAACTCTCTGTCCGACGGTACACATATAACGCCCTTGGCGTCTCAACAACCCGTATGCTCCCACTGTGAACTATGTTGCCTCTCTCTTCGCCATTCTGTCCCGAATCCTCATCAAACTCGGGCAACCCGTATGTTTGGACGTTTTATCTTCAATAATCTACATGTTTGTATGTATAATATGTGATTATATTACCATTTCATCTACCTTTGCGGGAATCGAGGTCTATACCTAGTTTTGTTGTAATCGTAGGTAAAATGGCACGTTTCGCATCAAAAAGGAGCAAAAGGAGCTATGGAGTCATCGGAGCTACATTCAGGAACATAAGTAAACATCTAGGAAGCATTGTCATGGATTAGAGATTCACTTTGGACCAAATTTGAGAGGTTTCACATTCAGTTGTGACTCACCTCGGTTGACTACAGAGTCACCTCGACCGAGGTGATCCAGAGAAGTCGACTCGACCGAGGCGAACACCTGGGACGCGGCGAGAATATTTTATTCTTGGCTGAGATCTTTTATCTTTGGAAAGAGGATCTTATATTTTTGGGATTGGCTCCTAGAAGGAAGAAGATATGATAGATCATATATTTTACCTATTTTTATGGGAAGAGATCTTTCTAAGATATCTTATCTTTGGAGAGTAATTTTCCTATAAAAAGGGTTGGATTTTCCACAAATTCAAACCATGCTATACCACCGATCGTGTTTTATACACCGCTGCAGCCATACTCCAGTTGGGAGATTTGAAGAACCTTTTTGAAGGTTGAAGGAAGAAAGTCTATAGCTTTTATAGCTTTTTGAAGGGTTTTTGTAAGATCATCTTAGATTCCCTTCTTTGTCATTGTCTTGTTGGATTTCTATCCAAGGAACGCTTGTTGGTTTGATAATTGATTCAGTTATTGAAGCCTTTCTCTTAAGGTTTTCTTGTTCAATTATTCTCTTTCTTCCCATATACTTGATTAATACTTTCATGATGATGAGTGGCTAATCTCTTTGTGTGATTCTAGGGTGATTGGCTGAAGGTTGTGGGAAAAACAATGATAGAATAATCTTAATCACAATAGGACCTTAAAAGTTCGAGTCTTTACCTTAACCCTAAGCATCTCGTTCAGTCGATGAACATCTCGGCCGGGGTGGAATTTGGCTGACCAGGGTGACTTATCTGATCCGAAACTGAGAGTTAAGTGTTAGAGTTTGCCAAATCCTATTCTTATTACACCTTTCCTGGTCCAATGCAAGCTTAGGATGAGACTTACCCGGTAATTCCTTAGTTTGTTTACCTAAGATCATAAGTGTAGATAATAAAGGTTTATCCTTTATTGGAGTTTGAGTGTGCTTTCATCCCATCTTTGTGAGTTACCCTGAGACTTACCCAGTAAAGGTTGATTCTATTCCCTTAGATGGTGTGTTAGTTTGAGGTTATAGTTCTTTATCTTAATTCCTTGAGACTTACCGTAATAGGAGTTACGGTTTGGGATTAGTGAGTAGTGAGACTTACCCGGTGATCTATTCCACTTTAGTAACACCTTCCCTATGCAAAAACCTCAGCTTTGTCCGCTTATCTTTAAATCTTGAGTTGGAACCACAACTAGATGCTTTAATCCCTAGAATTGCATATTTCCTTTATTGACTTTTATCATCTTTGATTGTTTTAATTGCTCTTGTGGTTAGTATATACAAAGCTTACCTATTCCGACTTTGTTTCACTAAGTCCCTGTGATCGACCCCTGGAATTTCTTGCTTTTTACTACGATTGACCCGTACACTGCGGGTTCGCATCCTTGTTTTAAGCTTACGTCTAGGGTTATAAATTTAAAGCTTGCACACACCGTTTGGACATATCAGGTAACATCTCTAAAACGGACAAGCGATAGTCCGTATCCTGAAACCGGATATCCATCTCCAACCTTATCAAATCCCTCTACAATTGAGGCTGAACCGTAAGCCGAGCTATCGCCTCCTCTCGAGGCGTCCTCCTACTAAGAGCATCAGCGACTACGTTTGTCTTTCCCGGATGGTACAAAATCTCCAATTCGAAGTCCTTAATCAGCTCTAACCATCTCCTTTAGCAATTATTTAACTCCCGCTAAGTGTATATACTTCAGAATCTTATGGTCTGTGAAGATCTGGCACGTGGCCCCGTACAAGTAATGTCGCCAGATCTTCAGGGCATGAATCACTGCCGCTAGCTCAAGATTGTGGGTGCGGTAGCTCTCCTTGTACGTCTTCAACTGTCGAGACGCGTACGAAATAACCCTACCGCCTCTACATCAAAACGCACCCCAAGCCTAACTTGGAGGCGTCATTGTATACTACGAAATCCTCAACACCCTCAGGCTGTGTTAAAATAGGAGCGGAGGTCAACCGCCTCTTCAGCTCCTCGAAGCTCCGTTGGCATGGGTCGGACTAGACAAACCAAGTAGACTTCCTCGTCAAGGAAGTGAGTGGCCGGGAAATCACTGAGAAACCCTCAACAAACCGGCGGTAGTAACCCGGCAAACCTCAAGAAGCTACATACATCCTTGACCGTCCTAGGAGGTGGCCATGAAGAAACGGACTCTATCTTCGCCGGGTCAACCATGACACCCTCGGTAGAAACTATATGACCAAGGAAGGCCACCTCGGACGTCCGGATCTCGCACTTAAAGAGCTTGGCGTAAATCTCTCTCTATCCTATAAGACTCGAAGCACCGTCCTCAGGTGTCCTGCATGCTCCTCTCTCTTCTAAAAGCATACTACGATATCGTCGATGAAGACCACTACAAACTAGTCCAAGAAGTCGATGAAGATGCCGTTCATCAACTACATGAAGACGGCGGGCGCATTCGTGAGCCCGAGTGGCATACCAACAAAATCATAATGACAATATCTGGTACTAAAAGCTGTCTTTGGCACGTCCTCCTTTCTCATCCTCAGTTGGTGATATCCCAACCTCAAATTATACAGGAAAACACCGCGCCTCCTTGCAATAAGTCCAACAGATCATCAATGCACGGTAACGGGTACTTGTTCTTGATGGTTACTTTTCTTGAGGGTATGAAGCCTTTTTGGCTAACTCCTCGAGCTGCTTCTTCAGCTCTAGCATCTCGATCGGTGTCATACGGTATGGGGCCTTCGACATCGGCCTCGTGTCGGGGCCCAACTCAATGGCAAAACCTACGCTCCTCTGCGGTGGCAAGCTAGGTGGCTCACCGAGCACGTCCTTAGGCTTGCATGATACGGGGATCTCTTCTAACAACGGACTCGTCTCCTCCTTCATGGCATAACACCAGAAGGCTTCGCATCCCTGCCCAATAAGTGTCGCGGCTCAGACCGCGCTATTGATTGTACTGGACTTTCCGAGGTCCCAACCTCAGAAAATCTCCTCATGTCCTACCTCTGTGGTGATCGTCACAATCCTTCTACTGATGTCCAAAACGGCTCGATGGCAGTCCATCCAATCCATCCCCAAGATGACTTTTTCATGCACTAGGTGCATGACATAGAAGTCGGCTAATCAATCACGGTTTCCCAAATGAATGGGACAACCGTGTACCTCCCGGGTACCCCTAATCTTATCCCCGTCAAGGAACACTACAATAAAGGGTCTCTCCTCTAATGTATCTAAGGACAACCTAACTACACAATCATCGGATATAAAAGAGTGTGTAGCACCCGTATCAAATAATACCCTGACAAGGAAGCCGTGAATCTGAATAATACTTCTGGCTGCCGGCGCCGCTGGCTCAACTGAGCTCTTCAACTCAAAAACCCTGGCTTGCTTGCCTCTAGTCTTTGTGGTGCCTCCACCACGTCCCCTACCTCTACGTTGCCCCTTGGCAGATCCCTGAGAATAAGTGTGGCATGGGGCTCGCTGTTGGCGAGTCCAGGTCTGCATCTGAGGCGGCCTCTACCCACCTCCTACAATGCTCGCAGGTGAAGAACCCTGTTGTGACTATGTCTTGCCTTGTCGGCAAAAAGCGGCTCGGTGGACCAGCTAGCCACAAATTAAGCAAGCCATTGGTGGCTTCCTACACGCGTTCCTAATGTGACCATACTCTCCATAACTGAAGCATTGTCATCCCCGATCGGATGTCGGAGTGGTAGACTGATAACTAGGAGGTCCCTGTAGTTAGGTACGACTATGCCCTAAGGCTCTTGCTCCCAAACTAGCTGGCCCTATCCTTTGTCGCTTGTCTTGTCCCCCGGACTGAGTAGCTCTCCTAAGATCCGGTCGGTCCCTTTCATATGCCGAAGCTCGGTCCTAGTACTCCGCCAGGGAGTCACAGTGGAAACCCACAAGATAAGCACGTATTGGTCCGCTGGAGGAGCGGCGGGGCCCAGTAGTGCCAGCTCGTCCCGGAATCGCCTAATCGCCTCTATCACCGGAACATCCTCGAACCCTGCCTCCAAGAAGTCCTGCACTTTATTCCTCCTTAATGGTGTCGGGCAAAAACTCTCCCTAACAAGGCTCAGCATTTGATCCATCTTTGTAATGATAGCATGAAATATGACAATATTTTAGGCACATGTTTTGGTTGTTTTTCCCCTTCTTTTGTGTATATGGATATGAGTTTCAAGCATTTATGAGCACATTCACCTATTTTGTTGGTATAGAGATCTACACAAGCTTTGTTGTATTTTTAGGTGAATAAAGGCTTGGATTGGAGAATAAATGGAGTATGTAGGAGTGATTGATCATGCTAGGCATCATGAGGATGCATTGAAGTAGCTAAGGTAGGAGCATGATTAGACATTGCGAAACAAAGGCTTTCACGAAGATTTTGGACATTCCACGGTCAAACACAAGGAACCACGGCCGTGGTTTTTGGAATTAAATTAATTAAGATCGTGGGAATGTATGTCGAGAGCAAGAAAGCACTCCACGGTATATTCCACGGGTGTGGAAATATGCTCTTGGCCGTGATTCTTCTAACACCTTAGAATCGCTTAAGATTTGAGTTTAATTGAGATTGGTTTTGTGTTTGCTATTGAGTTTTCAAGGTTTTATCTTTGTTTTCTTTCAATTTTGATTATTGATTTGATGACAATGATTGTTGGCGAAAACCCTTAAGCGATTCTAAGGTGAAGGGTTGATAGTTGTGGCATAGATGATGATAGATTGAACCAAAACAAATTGGACCCTAAGAGTTGCGAGAAACCTCGTCGTCGAGGTTTTCCACGGTCGTGGTTCTTCAAGATCCGACCGTGGTTTTCCACTGTCGTACGTTCTTTGCTTTTGCTTTGATCCAAAGTTAAAGATTTGCTTTAACCTAGCCTTGACTTACCTTTTCTAGGTAGCAGTGAGACTCAACATCCTCTACTTTAGTTTTGAGTGTCACAACCTTATCATTTTTTACTTATCTTTGATTCCCTTGGGTTTGGGCATGGGTATTTGAGAGTTTAATCTTATCCCTAGATCCTCTTTATAACGAGACTCATCATCCTTTAATGAGAGATTAAAGGAGACTCATCACGGCCAAAAATGCACTTTCCACGGCCGTGGAAGTAACAGTGACACCGTGGAATTTGAAAATGCTGAGGAAAATTCCGTTCTTTCTACAAACGTTCTTGCTTCCTCTTCCACCACTTCCACACCCTTGGAGACATCCAAGAAGACCTCGGACAGCCCTCACAACACTCCAAAGGCATCTACAACTTTGGAATTGAAGCCACTTCCCGTCCATCTAAGGTACGCGTTTCTTGGATCTAACTCTACGTTTCCCGTCATAGTTAGTTCTAGTTTAAGTGAAGATGAACATGATAGACTTATGATTGTTTTGAAGAAACAAAGGAAAGCTTTAGGCTACACCATAGAGGATCTAGTAGCAATTAAACCATCTTTATGTATGCACAAGATACTAATGGAAGAGGATTATAAGCCTTCACATCAACCTCAACGACGGTTAAACCCGATCATGAAAGAGGTCATGAAGAATGAGATCCTTAAATTGTTTGATGCAGGTATCATATTCCCGTTAGCAAGTGAGTGAGTCTTGTTCAAGTTATCCCAAAGAAGGGAGGAATGACCGTTGTGGCTAACAAGAACAACGAACTCATTCCAACGAGAACGGTGACAAGATGGAGGATGTGTATAGACTATCGCAAGCTGAACAATGCAACGAGGAAGGATCACTTCCCGCTACCCTTCATTGATCAAATGCTTGAGAGGTTAGCGCAACATTCTTACTTTTGCTATCTTGACGGTTATAGTGGTTTCTTTCAGATTCTGATTCATCCAGACGATCAAGAAAAGACCACATTCACGTGTCCATGGGGTACGTTTGCTTATAGGAGGATGCCATTCGGATTGTGCAATGCTCCAGCCACCTTTCAAAGGTGTATGATGGCCATCTTCTCGGATTACATTGAGGAAATCATGGAGGTTTTTATGGATGACTTTTCTGTTTATGGGTTCTCATTTGATAATTGTCTTGCTAACCTATATCTTGTTCTACAAAGGTGTGAAGACACGAACCTAGTTCTAAATTGGGAGAAGTGTCATTTTATAGTTAGGGAAGGCATTGTTTTACGACACTTGATTTCTAATAGAGGGATTGAGGTTGACAAGGCTAAGATTGAGACAATAGAAAAGCTTCATCCTCCATCTTCGGTGAAGGGGATTAGAAGTTTTCTAGGACATGCTGGATTCTATAGGAGACTCATTAAGGACTTTTTGAAAATCTCTAAACCATTGACTAATCTATTAATGAAGGATGTTGTTTTTGAATTTCCAAAAGAGTGTTTAGATACTTTTTACAGGATTCGAGAAGCTCTAATCTCAGCCCCAATAATTCAGCCTCCGGATTGGAGTCTTTCATTTGAGGTCATGTGCGATGCAAGGACGTAGCTGTAGGAGCGGTGCTTGGATAAAAGAAAAGATGGACGCACTCATGCCATCTATTACGCTAGCAAGAGGCTAGATGAAGCTCAGCTCAACTATGTCACAACAGAAAAGGAATTTCTTGTTGTTGTATATGCATTTGAAAAGTTTCGTTCTTATCTTGTAGGAACGAAGGTGATTGTATACACGGATCATTCAACAATCCGGTATTTGTTTGCCAAGACAGATGCAAAACCAAGGTTGATTAGATGGATTCTCCTCCTTCAAGAGTTCGATCTTGAGACTCGTGACAAGAAAGGATCCGAAAATTCTGTTGCAGATCACTTGAGTCGTCTACCACATGTCACAAATGACGACTTACCTATTGATGACTCTTTTCCGAACGAACAATTGCATCTAATGGAAGAGTGCATCGATCATATTTCTAGAGGTAACGAACCTTGGTTTGCTGATTTTGTGAATTATTTGCTTTGTCGGAGAAAGAAGTTCTTTAAGGATATCCGCCAATACCATTGGAATGAACCTCTACTCTTCAAGAGAGGTCCATATGGTATCATTAGAAGATGTGTGCCTGAAGACGAAATAAAGTGTCATTCCTCATTGTCATTGGCTTCCTTGTGGAGGACACGCTAGCTCTCACAAGACTATCCATGAGGCTTCACTTTCGATTGTTAAGAACCAGAAATGACGTTGGACAAAAGGGAAGAAAGAGAATGAAAAGGAACGTGGAATGTTTGGTAGAAGTAAATCCAAAAGAACCAAAAGACTCCCTTACAAGAACCTTGATCAGATTGATCAAAACCAAAGCAATATGATGCCTTCAACCCTTTTTTCTATAACCTTAACAAGCCTTCAATGGAGATAAGCACAAGGAGGGACTAGTATTGGTAGTAGTAGTAGCACCAATCTCTAAAGAGATTAACACACACAAGAACAATCTAGTAGGGATTCACAACAATTCAATCAATGGCTCACTTTATTGATTGAATTTTCTAAATAGGAACAAAAGCTCTCAAAGAGACGGTTTATCAATTGGCTGAAATCTATCTAATTAGGAAAGAAGCTAAGGGAGGCTTTTTATATGCCTTAAAGCCTCCTATCTAAAAAAAAGAATAACATTTGTCAAAAAGACGATAAAACAAATAAAACAACTAAAACAAATAAAAATAACCCTTAAAATGTTTTGAACCAAAAGGTTATAAAAAGTCTTATATTTTATACCAAAAGATGTATAAATTACAAAAGAAGCTCCAAAAGCCTCAATCTTCCATTTCTTGCAATTCCGGAACAAGTGTCTCTTCTTTGCTCTTGCATAGCTCCAAATCACATGTGCATGGTCTCCCTTCCACATCCAAGTCGTGGGAATCGAATTAACGTGATTAAGGAAGCCTCAGTCAGCAATGGATCATCAATGGTCTCCTTAGGAGCTAAGAACACCAACAAGTTGGACACCTCCTCTTGAATTGCTCTTGCCCTTGATCTAGTGATTGACCCTTGCATTGTAGGACAAGTAGGGGCTGTTGGTGGCGGTTCCCGACAACTTGGATGTGGAAGGAGACCATGCACACGTGATTTGGAGCCATGCAAGAGCAAAGAAGAGACACTTGTTCCGGAATTGCAAGAAATGGAAGATTGAGGCTTTTGGAGCTTCTTTTGTATTTTATATCACTTTTGGTATAAAATACAAGACTTTATATAACCTTTAGGCTCAAAACAATTTAAGGGTTATTTTATTTGTTTTATTTGTTTTATTGTCTTTTATTGACAAATGTTATTCCTTTTTAGAAAGGAGGCTTTCTAGGCATATAAAAAGCCTCCCTTAGCTCCTTTCCTGATTAGATAGATTTAGCAAAACTTGATAAACCGTCTCTTTGAGAGCTTTTGTTCATATTCAGAAAATTCAATCAATAAAGTGAGCCAATTGATTGAATCGTTGTGAATCCCTGCTAGATTGTTCTTGTGTGTGTTAAATCTCTTTAGAGATTGGTGCTACTAGTCAATACTAGTCCCTTCTTGTGCTTGTCTCCATTGAAGGCTTGTGTAAGGTTATAGAAGAAAGGGTTGAAGGCGTCATCTTGCTTGGGTTTTGATCAATCTGATCAAGGTTCTTGTAAGGGAGTCTTTTGGTTCTTTTGGATCTACTTCTGCCGTACATCCTACGTCACCTTTCATCCTCTTTTCTTCCATCTTTCCATCGTCATTTTCTTGTTCTAACAATCTGAATTTTGTGCCATTGGTCAAGGAAAAACGTCATTGTTGGTTTCAAGGATTCCCAATCTGGATCTAGTCATTCGCGGCCCTAATCCTACATCAAAGTGGTATCAGAGCTAGTTGATTGCGAGTCCGGAATCAACCATCACCATTGACGGTTTGAGTATCTTCTTTGAATCTTTTCTTTGTTTGAGTCATTTGCTTCATCTTAAGAGTCTATTTGAGTCTAATTTTCTTTGTTTCTCGTGTTTATTGGAGAAGAGAGAAAGCCAAGCCAAAACCACCATTTTCCAGCCATTCTACATCACCTTCATCAGCCATTGTTCATCAAAAAACGTCCAGCTCTTTTCTCTTGGCAATAACCGTCCAAAAAAAAATAATCAAAAGAAAAGCAAAAGGGGGACCACTCTTCCAAAACACATCAGCCATTGCAAGAGAGAGGAGAGGGCCACAAAAGCTCCTTATTTGTAGCAACAACAAGAGACTACTTCTAGTTAGTTATCTCTTATTTCTTTTCAATTTTTAATTTCATTCCTCTTTCCTATTTTCTTCCACAAAAACGTCAGCCAAGGACCACAAAAAAAAAAACAAAGAAAAAGAAATATTTTCTCATATATTTTCATCATCCTACATATCATACATTTCATATCATATTCTATACTAACCTAAGTTGTGTAGAAGCTAGAAAAACAAGTGTCTTTGCAATCTGATTGTGAAAGGATCATTGAGACTACAAACAAGAGTTACCTACCTCATTTCTTATCCATCACCATTACCCAAAAGCCAACATTAAACACCACAGCCAACCATATCTCTTTCCATTGCATAAGGACATGGTAAGTGAAGCTCTCTTCTTAGTCTCTTGTGTGTCTATCTTCCTTGTTTTACTCTAATTATATCACATCTTGAGTTTACCATCTTTTCGAGTCCATATTAGCCTTTTGCATCTATCTTTGAGTCTTGTGTCTTTTTTTTTCTTCAGTATTTTGTGTGATTTAGCTAGTTGACATTGCTTGCAAGCCATACTATAGTTGAGTCTTGAGTCTTATTTCAGCTTCTTAGTGTCTATCTTGACGTTTTCTATTGTGAACCTTCAAGCAGCCGTGTATCACCCTTTTTCAAGTCAAGGAGTGTGCTAGTTGAGCTAAGGTATTGATCTTAGAAGGAGTTTTAATCCATCCAAGTCAATTGCATCAAATAGTTTGTGATCAACACAACTTGAGTGTGAGAGTGAGAGTAAACACTTGTGAGAATTTTCTGTTTTATTAATTCAACTAGTTTTCTTGTTTTGTGTGTTTTTTTGATCATGTCTAGGTCTAATAGTTCAAGCAAGTCCCACAGCAGTGAGCCAATGCACCCGGAGACATTTGCTATGTTGAAGCAACTAATGGATTCGGTGGCAAGATTGACACACCGGTTTGACACGTTGGAGCCTCGACCAGCACCTACGGCCACGCCACAGCCGAGGTCCACTTTCGAGCTAGGAGGCACGACATCCCCTGAATCACCCCAAAGAACCCCTCAAGGGCAAGGTATGAGGCATGCTAACACTCTTCCTAGAACACATAATGTGCAAGGTTTTGTGGATGATTTTCAGGAGCCACAAGAGGATGTTGAGGAAGAAGGTATGTGGAGAGAGTTCCCTAGGCGTCACCCACAGCCAAGGAGAGGACGAGAATATGAGCCATTTAGGCCTTATCAAGAGCTAGATGGAATAGGGAAAGTGAAGGTCAAGATTCCTAGTTTTGAAGGCAAGTGTGACCCGGATGCTAACATGGATTGAGAGACTAAATTGGAGCAAATTTGGTCTTGCCATCACTTTGGATAGCAAAGGAAGGTCCAGCTTGCATCATTGGAGTTCCAAGGCTATGCACTAGTATGGTGGGATCATCTTGTCAAGGAAAGAAGAAGAACCTTGGATCCGGCCATCACTACATGGGAACAAATGAAGGCCTTGATGAGAGCTCGTTTTGTACCTCAACATTATGCTAGGGAGTTGAGGCAAAGTTTGGAGAACCTTAGAGAAGGAGCCATGAGTGCCGAAGAGGTCTACACCTCTATGCAAATGACAATGTTGAAAGCTAATGTGGTTGAAGTTGAGGAGTCTACAATGGCTAGGTATCTATGCATTTTAAACTCATCTTTGGCTAATGAAATTGATTTGTATCCTTATAGTACCATGGTGGAGCTGCTGCATTTGGCAATCAAAGTAGAGAAGAAGACAAAGGTTAGGAACCAAGGTGCCAAGACAAGCTTTGGAGCTACAAGCTCATGGAAAGCACAAAACAGCCGGCCCCAAGGATCCTACAGCCGTGAGCCTACATCCACCAAGGAGGACCGAAAAGCATCAACCATGGACCAAGGAGCACAAAGAAGGAGCTCAACACCTCATTCATCTTCTAGACCCTTGAATGAGCCTTCAAGTGGTCCTAAACGGGGTACCTCTAACTCTACTCTTCGTTCTAGAGATATTGTGTGTTTTAAATGTCAAGGTAGAGGTCATTACATGAGGGATTGTCCTAATTTCTGATTTTAAATCAATTTGGACAATATGAGAGTGAGGATGAGCATGAAAATGATGATAACACCCACCTTAATGGATTGCATGAATTTGGTAGTGATAGTGATGAGGGCATTGAATATGAGCATGGAGAATCATTAATAGCTAGAAGAACTTTGCATGCTAAGCTAGCTCCGTGTGAGGATAATCAAAGAGAGAACCTTTTTTATACTAGATGTCTAATTAAAGGGAAGGTGTGTAATATGATCATAGATGGAGGTAGTTGTTGCAATATGGCCAGCACTGATTTGATTAATAAGTTGCAAATTACCACATTTTATCACCCTAGGCCTTACAAATTGCATTGGATGAATGATTGAGGAGAATTAAAAGTAAATAGGCAAGCTAGAGTTACTATCACATTAGGTAGCTATAAGGACACCATTACTTGTGATTTAGTTCCCATGAAAGCTTGTCATATTCTTTTGGGACGTCCATGGTAATTTGATAGGAGAGTTAAGCATGATGGTTTTACTAATAGGCATACCTTTGAATTTAATGGTCAAAGACTGAATTTTATGAGAAGAAGAAGGAGTTGAGTGTGGAGCAAAATGAGGTGAAAAAGAGAGGGGATAGCTCACGGTCTAAAACAGAACCCACGGCCAAGATTAGTACCACCCTATTAGCCACACCTTCTAGTGTCCTTCTAGCATCCAAGGAGGAGTACATCCTAGATTACACCCCTTTAGATGCCATTCTTGTGAGCTTGTGCAAGAGCTTAGTGACTTTGAGTGAAGAAGCCAAGGCCACCCTACCTAAGCCCATCCTAGCTATCCTAGATGAGTTTAGTGATGTATTTCCTGACGAGATTCCGGCTGGCCTTCCACCTTTTAGAGGTATTGAACACCAAATAGATCTTATTCCCGGTGCTACACTCCCAAACCGTCCAGCCTATAGGATGAACCCTAAGGAGAGCCAAGAGATCCAAAACCAAGTCCAAGAACTCCTAGATAAGGGTTATGTAAGGGAGAGTTTGAGTCCTAGTGTCGTTGCCGTCCGCTTAGTGCCTAAGAAGGAAAATACATGGAGGACGTGTGTTGATTGTAGAGCCATCAACAACATCACCATTAAGTACTGCCATCCTATCCCACATTTAGATGACATGTTAGATGAGTTGAATGGAGCCACATTGTTCTTTAAGATAGATCTTAGGAGTGGTTATCACCAAATCAGAATGACGGAGGGAGATGAGTGGAAAACGGCATTCAAAACCAAGTTTGGTCTTTATGAGTGGCTAGTGATGCCATTTGGTTTAACCAATGCTCCTAGCACATTTATGAGATTGATGAATCACGTGTTGAGACACTACATTGGTAAGTTTGTTGTGGTTTACTTTGATGACATCCTCATCTATAGTAAGTCACTTGAAGAGCATGAGGAACATTTGAGGAAAGTACTTGCAACTCTTAGAATTGAATATTTGTATGCTAATTTGAAGAAATGTGAGTTTAGTACTAATCAAGTTGTTTTTTTTGGTTTTGTAGTGAGCACAAGAGGTCTAGAGGTGGATGAAGAGAAGATCAAGGCAATCCAGGAATGGCCTACTCCCGCAACCATCAGTCAAGTGAGGAGTTTCCACGGCCTAGCAACCTTCTATTGACGTTTTGTGCGAGATTTCAGCACCATAGCAGCCCCACTCACGTCCTTGACAAAGAAGAAGGTGCCATTTGTGTGGGGAGATGCTCAAGAGATTAAGGAGTTGAAGTGGCGGATGTCCCATGCACCTCTCCTAGCTCTTCCGGACTTCACCAAACCTTTTGAGGTCGAGTGTGATGCTTCGGGTATTGGCATTGGAGGAGTACTCATGCAAGAGGGTAAGCCACTAGCCTTCTCTAGTGAGAAATTAAAGGGAGCATGTTTAAACTACTCGACTTATGATAAAGAACTTTACGCATTGTTTAGAGTATTAAAAACATGACAACATTATTTATGGCCTAGTGAGTTTGTCCTACGTACCGATCATGAGTTCTTAAGACATTTTAGGAGTCAAGATAAGTTAGATAGGAGACATGGTAGATGGATGGAGTTTACAGAAACTTTTCCTTATATGATAAAGTATAAAAAGGGCAAGGATAATGTTGTAGCGGATGCTCTCTCTAGGAGACATTCTTTAATCATAACTATGGATTCTAAGGTCTTAGGTTTCTATTATATTAAGGATTTATATGTTGATGATTCTGATTTTGGAGACATATTTAAGTAATGTGCATCTAGAGGAGCCTTTGATAAGTATTACTTGTTTGAGGGTTTTCTATTTAGAGTTGATAAAGTGTGCATGAATCTAAGTGTTCCCTTAGGCTATTACTTGTTGAGGAAGCCCATATGGGAGGCTTAATGGGGCATTTTAGGAGAGATAAGACTTATCATATGCTGCATTCACATTTTTATTGGCCTCATATGCTTAGAAATGTAGAGAACTTGCTTAAGAGATGTCTTGTGTGTTTAAAGGCTAAGGCTAGATTGAAACCTCATGGATTGTATACCCCCCTTACCCACGTCTAAGTCACCTTGGGAGGATATTAGTATGGATTTCATTGTTGGGTTACCTAGGACTAAGATGGGGAGAGATTCGATTTTTGTGGTAGTAGATCGATTTTCTAAAATGGCCCATTTTATTGCTTGTCATAAGACTGATGATGCTTATAATATAGCTAACTTGTTCTTTAGGAAAATTGTTAGATTACATGGAGTACCTAGGACTATAGTGAGTGATAGGGATGTTAAGTTTCTTAGTTTCTTTTGGAAAACTCTTTGGGGTAAATTAAGGACGAAGTTGCTGTTTTTGACTTCTAGTCATCCTCAAACGGATGGTCAAACCGAAGTAACTAATAGGACGTTAACAACCATTTTGAGGGCTGTTTTAAAAGATAATTTGAAAGCTTGGGAAGATGTCTTGCCTCATGTAGAATTTGCATATAATCGTACATTACATTTTTCTACTAACCTAACTCCTTTTGAGTGTGTCTATGGGTTGAATCCTTTGACCCCTTTTGGTCTTATACCGTTGCCCATTGAGGAGCGAGTAGATTTTAATGCAGGAAAACAGGTGGAGATCATCAAGGAAATGCTTGAAAGGACACGCAAAAGGCTAGAGGAGAAGGGGAGGCAAGTGGCGGCCAAGGCTAATAGGAACCGCAAGCAAGTGTTGTTCGAGCCGGGAGACCTCGTGTGACTGCATTTGAGGAAGGATAGGTTCCCGGAAAGGCGCATGTCCAAGCTATCACCTAGGGGAGACGGACCATTCAAAGTACTACGTAAGGTTGGCAACAATGCTTATGTACTAGAGCTTCCGGAGGACTATGGAGTGAGTCCTACTTTCAACGTAGGAGATCTAAGTCCCTTTGAGTCAAGTGAAGCGGATGGAGATGATTCGAGGACGAATCCTTCCCAAGAAGGGGAGTATGATGAGGGACCATCACCAACAACCCCTACTAGTACTACAATGCAAGGGCCAATCACTAGATCAAGGGCAAGGACAATTCAAGAGGAGGTGTTCAACTTGTTAGTGTCCTTAGCTCCTAAGGAGACCATTTATGATCCATTTCTGACTGAGGTTTCCTTAGTCACGCTAATGACGATTCCCGACGACTTGGATGTGGAAGGGAGATCATGCACACGTGATTTGGAGCCATGCAAGAGCAAAGAAGAGACACTTGTTCCGGAATTGCAAGAAATGGAAGATTGAGGCTTTTGGAGCTTCTTTTGTATTTTATATCATCTTTTGGTATAAAATACAAGACTTTATATAACCTTTAGGCTCAAAACAATTTAAGGGTTATTTTATTTGTTTTGGTTGTTTTATTTGTTTTATTGTCTTTTTGCCAAATGTTATTCCTTTTTTTAGATAGGAGGCTTTCTAGGCATATAAAAAGCCTCCCTTAGCTTCTTTCCTAATTAGATAGATTTCAGTCAATTGATAAACCGTCTCTTTGAGAGCTTTTGTTCCTATTCAGAAAATTCAATCAATAAAGTGAGCCATTGATTAGTCTTTTGGATTGGTTCTTAAATTCATTGTTCAAGGGTTCTTCCATAGTTCTATTCGGTTCTTCTTAATCATCTATCTTTATATTTTTGTGCTTATCATTCCTCCATATCTAAGTTTCATTCCATTGTTTCTAGGTTGTTTGTCTAGATCGTTAAACGGGCTAATCCCCGTATCAAGAAAGACGATCATCGGGCGTCTGTTCGATGTGCAAAAAGCTTTCCGGTGCCTCTTGGCTGACTTGCTCAGTCCTAGATGTCCACCATTAGATCACAACCATACTCCACTATCTAGACAAGAGCCACACACATGCAAACACAAGGGAGGATAACCTTGAGTGAATCACACTGGGGTTGAAAGAAGGATGAAGAAGAGAATGAGAAGAAGAGAAAATGATACTTACTTTACATCTCGGATCTGTAGTCCTTTCACAAGAGGAGCAGCTCACAAGAAGAAGCACCATGGAAGATCATGAAGAAGATGAAGGAGGAGAGGGTAGGAGGAAGAGAGAGGAGAGAATGGAAGCATGGAAGAATGTGAGCTGAAAAGTGGGGAAAGAAGAGATCACTCGGCTTGAGAGTAGGCAAGGGTCAAAGATATCCAAGGGTCGGATCAAGGGACGAGAAGTCGGGAGGCAAGAATGAAAGGTGGGAAAGGAAACGGGGCTCCGCACCCGCAGTAGAACCTAGCCGCGACTGCGGCATCACAAGATGGTCGTGACCACGGGTCTCCTAGGCCGTTGGGGCGGTGGCTTACACTCCACAACCACTAACACCTCTAAAAATGCTCTCATTCCGGGAAACGAATTTCTGGGTGTTACACAGGTTTCCAGTTTCAATGTTCAACTTTAAGATTTGAGGTTTCAGGTGTCAGCGGTTTTAGGTTTCTAGATTCTAGTTTGGGATATTGGGCGGTTCGGTGATCAAACACAAAGTGCACATTCCCAATTCATCTTTGAAAAACCAAATTTCAACAGTTTTTAATTTCACAATAAAAGTCAGAAAACGGTGTTCAAAATCGTAGCGAGTACAAATCAGTTCAAATAACTTGGTAATCAAAATGAATCGGTGTAAAATTATGACATATTCTTCAAAAATCCAAGGAAGATTAGACAACAAAACATCTCAAACATGGCAAGCAGAATAGGCGAAGCTCTTCGGCAGAGGAGAAAAGAAGAAACAAAACAGCTTAAGCTCTTTGCCAAAGACGAAAGCTCTTAGACGGTTGTGAAACTTCCAAAACAAAATAATGGACAAATTTTCTACGAATATTAGACAATACAACCTTCTAAGGCCTGACAAGACTTTTTGCTCTTCGGAAAAGGTGAAACTCAAAACCTCTCAACCCTTTCAATTCATCATCATCGATCTTACAACCCAAAAATTCTAAACAAATTATTTGAGAAATCATATCGATAAAAAAGCTACAACACTTCCAAAACGAAAATAATGGACTAATTTTCTAAAAATCATTGGATAAGGAAGAATTAGTCAAAAAGACCTCTCAAGCCTGCAACCTAAATCGGAATTTTGTTACCCGAATCGGTTTTAGGTTTGAAGATGGGTTTTCCAGTTTCAGGTTTCGGGTTACAGTTTGAAGGTTTCAATAGTTTTAGGCTTCCGGTTTCTGGTTTATGGTTTCCGTATGGTTTATTGGGCGATTCGGCGATAAAGTTTCACGGTTTTTGGTTTCCGGTTAGAGGTTTTAGGTTTCATGATGTGGGACCATCTCGAACACTACATCAATGACTAGTTACTAGATCAAAGACTAAAGCATTGAAGGACAAGCCAACTACACCTTCTTCGGATCCTATCATGGAAGGCACTATCACAAGGTCAAGAGCGAAGGCTATTCAAGATGAAGTTACAAGCTTACTCACAACATGTACGCTCAACGAGACTTTCCTCACTCTTAGGAAACCTTGGGTGACGTTACTAATTATTATGGATGAGCCAAGCCATGACCAAGAAGATCCATCAAGCATAGAAGAAGGCTAGTAAGAAGGAAGAGTCTTAGAGAAGAAAACTCGGTCCACTTACTGGAAAACCGCCCGAGATTTACACCCAGGAAAATCGGAGAAGATTTTCATCCGAGTTTTCCTTCCTGACACGCGCTTGAAGATCCGGCCATGATCTTCTATCTTTGGCAACTATCTTAAGGAATTGTTAGTTTTAATCCAATTTTTGAGATTATTATTTTTATATCTTTTAAAGGTATCTCTCCTAGATTAGTTTTTAAAAAATATCTTTTTTTAGTTTTCATAGATTGATCTCCCTTATAAATAGCCTTAGAGGGGGAGATTGTTAGATAGATTTCACTTGATATATTTCCACATATTGTGTGAACTTGCAACTTCGCTTATGAAGTTTGTATTTTATTTATACAAATTCAATAAAAAAGAGAGCCTTTGATTGAATCGTTGTGAAATCCTTGCTAGATTGTGCTTGTGTGTGTTAATCTTTTTAAATGTGGTGCTCTTGGTCAATACTAGTCCCTCCTTGTGCTTGTCTTACTTAGAAGACTTGTGTAAGGTTAAAGACGTGAGGGTTAAGGTAAGCTTTTCGTTAAGGGGCTTTGACACATCATTTGGTCAAGGTTCTTTGCGGAAATATTTGGTTCATATCTTCATATACATATCATTTATCATTCCATATTCATCTTCTTATCTTTCCATATCATCCACTAATCCGTTTTCTGAGTTTCCAGAAATCTCGCCATGTTCTTCCGAAAATCTCGCCCGATATTTTATATAACTGACCGAGATTTTGCTTCTGTCGTGGACTTTCAAACTTGATCCGAAACTGCGGCTTAACCCCACATCAAAGTGGTATCAGAGCTAACTAATTGTAGTCCGAACATCCACCAAAGGTTTGATTTTTATTTGAGTCTTTTCCTGTTCGCCATCTTTGCGAGATTATTTGAGTTTAACATGCATTGACTTGTGTAAGTTTTGGAAGAGAGAAACGCCACAACCAAACACAATCCATCCATTACCTCGAGCCAACCCAAAGTCAGAACAAAGTTTGCACTTAAAGATAAGATATTTTCTAGTAGTTAAGATCTTACCTACCCTTTATCAAAACAACGTTATAAACACTTCTTCAACAACTAAAGTCCACAAGGCAACCAAGGAGTAGCAGCCCTGAAGGTGATTGCTGAATGACGACATAAAGAGTCGATTATTCAACAATCTCGGCCAAATCTCACGAAACTCGGCCGAGATTTTTGCCCGAATTTTGCTACCGTTGTCAATTTTTGAGAAACTTTGAGGCAAAATCTGAAGAATCAAAGTGCACCTTGTGCAAAAGTACAACAAAAGAAGAGTTTATGTGTCATCGTGAGACAGTTAAAGGGTCTTAGCCATTCCCAAAACAAATCCCGGCTATCTCTCTTTCTAACTTCACGAAGTCAAGGTACGTTCTTTCTCTATTCTTAATCTCTTGTGTGCCTTTCTTCTTTTCTACTCTAAACACTGAGTCTTATTCCTTGGGTGTGTTAGTTAGTATCTATACTTCCTAACATACTAGTGAGTCTATCCGCAATATTCTTTCTACCTTGTCATGTGTGGAATGAACGTCCTACAAGGGTTCCTTAACCATCTCACAACACAAGAACCTTTATCCGAACCAAGTTGACTACTTGAGTAAGTCAAGGAGTTCTAGTGAGACCAAGGCACTGATTGATAAAAAAACATTAATCCATCAAAGACAATTATATCAAACCAGCTTGCGACAACACAACAGAGCGTGAGTGCGAGAGAAAACAAGAAAGGTACTTTAGTTTTCACTAACATTACGAGTTTAGTTGTTACTTTGCGTGCTTGGGTAGATGTCGGAAAGAGATAGTCCACGAGCTTCCCAAAAGAGTGAAAATTCTGACCCGATGTCACGGAAATGTTAAAAAAGCTAATGACAACCATTTCCAAAATCAATAAACGATTAGAGCAAGTGGAAGCGCGACCTAGTGGCGAATCTCGAACGAGATTTGAGCCGAAGTCCGTCTTTGAGATAGGTGGCAACTTCTAAAACCCCAAATCCGTATGACTCGGAGCGTCATGGGTGAGGACTCACAGTGGGTCCTAACCTTAGCCTGACAACACGTTCACCGGATCTTGCAACAAGGAACACAACTATGTCTACCGCATCTCAAGCATATCTCCGTCTATCTCAAAAACAACTCTATCTACCACAGTCTCAAGTCTATCTCTATCTATCACAATCTAAAATTGCAAATGCAGCTCAACACAACTCTCAACTACTCACACTAACAACAAGTCTTATCTAAACCCTTAAGCTAATAAGATCAACACACAACTTAATTTAAAAACATTTGCAAACATACAAAGATATAAAGTATAATAAAATAATTCCTATTGACAATCAACGACAAACTTAACCTGAAACAGAACGACAGCTAAGTCAAAATGACTTACCTCGAAAAGACGAACACAACAATCACCAAAAATAATTCAAGAAACCAAGAACCTAATAAAGTATTGCAAGATAATCAACATCGATTCAAGCAAATATTGCAACCTAAACTAAACGCCCAAAAAGAACGATATTATATAAGGCTTCAGGAAACTCACGTCTTGAAGTCACACACTGTAGAATCTCCTTCGGGATTAGGTGTGTGTGATCTAGCTTTCTCGTGAGATTAGGTGTGTGTGATCTAGCTTTCTTGTGATATTTTATAAGGATTTTGGGTATAATTACAGAATCGATTCAATCATTCTTGTCTCGTGAGATTAGGTGTGTGTGATCTAGCTTTCTCGTTCTTGTGTATGTCAATCTCCTTCAGGATTGGTGTTGCAAGTCGAACAAGGCATCCTCTTCGTGCTCTCAATTCTCAGATTGATTGTGTGGAGTTGTAAGAAGCGGGGTTGAATTGTCGCTGGTTTTGTTCTTGGATCTCGAATCCAAGTGTTCTATCATTGTTCCTTTCGGTTCTTCTTGTCCCTTTCTGTTTTCTCGTTTTCATTGTTGTCCATGTTTGTTAATTTTGTGTGTTCTTCATTCTTCAGAACAGGTTGTTCGTCTAGATCCGTTCTTCGCGGCTAATCCCCGTATCAATTGGTATCAAAGCACGGTTGACGTCCAACTACCAAGAAGAGTCGGTAAATCAATCATAAAATCACAGAAAGAGTCTGTTCTGATCAATGCAATTTATCATTGTCTTTTGTTTGAGTCTATTTCCGTTTCTCTCTTCTACTCTAAGCTTTGTTTGAGTCTAACGAGTTTGTTACTTTGATTGAGTTTTGGACACCGGAAACCACCATTTTTCCCTCAGCCACATTAGCCACACTTAAATCAATTGAACAAAAACCAAACGTGGCTGCTTCTTTTCTTGCATCCAGAACACGCAGAATTGAAGTTGAAGTAGATTGTTTCCCAAAATCCAATACACACCAAAATTGGAGTTGATTCAGCATGTTTCCTACAAATTGGGCGCAGAACTTGAAGCAATTGTTTTCCTCCTACAGATCTGGAATGTTGAATCAGTTGCAACAATCTAGGAGTTGAGATTTGATCTTATCCTGAAGAGTTGCAACAGCTTGGCCCACGTTTATCTACAAAAAAGAATTTGTTTTTTTATTTCTTTCAATTTTTGTTTATTCTTCTTTACTGATTTCCTGAATCATAAAGTTCAAAAAAAAAGAAAAGAAAAGAAAAAGGATAAAAAAAAGAGAAGAAAGAAATCAAAAATCAAAAAAAACAAAAGAAAAAAAAAGGAAAAGGAATAAGATATATTCATTTCATTCTAGTTTATTATTTTTATTTCATTCTTTCTTATTCATAGTTTGTAATTTGCCTAGTGCTATTACATTTGTTTTAGTGATATTTAGCAACAAAGAGGACTTCAAGAAAGGACTTAAGTCAGGTATTTCGTCTCATTCGGAGGAAGAACCAAGCATCTCGTTGAACCTATCTAGCCACACCTAACTACTATCCAATTTCAGCCATCAAACACCATAGCTCAACCTTCCTTAACCTCATCCTACGGTGTCTAGGGTTCACTTCTTGGGTCTTACGAGTAAGTTCTTTCAAAGCTTATCTTGAGTTCTAAATTTTGAGTCACTTAGTTGCATATAACATTCGTGCAATTGTCCTTTCTGTTTGAGTCTTTTTTTTTTTTTTCTGTTTTGTTGAATTAAACACGTTTTTGAAGTGACTGAAATCGAATCTTGGTTCCATCTCAAGCTTTAGTTTGACTAGGCATCGAACTCAGGTGAGGTTTTTGATTAATACAAGACGAGCCATCAACAAGCTTGTATCACACCACTAGTGAGAGAAGCTTGTTTTCTGACTGATACACTTGTGAGGTGATTTTTGTTTTATATAACTTAATGTGTTTGTTTGTTTGTTGTGTTGAGTATTTGGAATTATGTCTAGGTCACCAAGTCCAGCAGGTGCAAAGAGCTCAGAACTGATTCACACCGAATTGTTCAACCTTTTCAAGGGCTTGCAAGATAGCATTGATGGTCTAAGTACAAAGTTGGCCACACTTGAGGCTGGAAGAAGTTCCAATGCTATGCAGCCTTCAAGGCCTAATCCACAAGGCCAAAGAAACCATGCTTTCCAAGAGCGTAATTATGTCCCTTCTACTCCTAATATGCATTATTATCCTAACCAATATCAAAATTATGTGTATGAGCCATGGGATTAATCGGAGGATGAAGGATGGAGACATGAGCCACTTCGAGAACCAGTACAAGACGCCATTGGCAAGATGAAAATGCCCAACTTCGAGGGTCAATGTGATCCTGATGTGAACACGGCATGGGAGGCAAGGATGGAGCAAATCTGGTCATGCCCCGACCTCCCCAAGCACGATGATTCACACAACTCGCTATCAGCCATTAGCACATCTTCATCATCAATTGGGGTTACCACAACTCCAAAGGGAAGTGATTCAAAACCTTGTACTTTAATGTTTAATCACTTAGACTTCTTAAAATCAAAATATGAGATTGTGTTACATGCTATCATCAGCGTTGAAATAGTTGAGCATGAATCTCAATTATTGGGTGATATTGAAAGTGATAAGCATGAAATTGATGACTATGAGTTGTTTGCACATAAATCTGTTGTGGAAAATGATGCTATTTTACATGTGCATGAGCCTTGAAAACTCCACTTTGTTTATAATGTTTTACAAGCGTTAATGATGGAAGACTTAACATAAATGTAGTAGTTGGATATACTAACAATGTATTGATTATATTCTCTAGATGCTTAGTTGGTTTGAATTCAGTGCAAATCTTAATATAGACTTCAAGGGTCTTGGAATATCACTCAAGGACACAAGGAAGATAGCGTTACAAAGGAACGATCTCAAAGGCCTTGTGATGAGGGACTATCCGAGCTAGCATCTCCGGAGTATGAGGGAGCTATCACACGTTCCCGAGCTAAGAAGATTGAGCATGAGACCGAGGGCTTGCTGATGTTATTGGCTACAAGTGTTCATAACGAGGCTTGACTCCTAAGTAAGCAAGAGAGCAACGACGCCAAGGCACAGGACTCGGCCGGCCCCGCACATGACGCCGCTGCTCCTCCCCACGTTTCCAGCACCGTTCCATGTCTCTCATTGAGGAATGAGGCTTTTTAAGGCATGCTTAGTGATTGTGTGTTTTAAGTAGCCCATTGGGCTTAATTTCTAGATTTTATTGTGTCTTTTGTTTAAAGAGCTGAAACTATTTAAAGGCTCTTTTCTTTACTTTTTAGGTAGATTATTATTGGTGAAAAACACTTGTTTTCAGATTTCATCTTCAATCAAAGGCGAGTTTTGGTTGAAGAGTTATTGTGATCAGATTTGGCTTAGTTGTTTCGCGTGTGTCAATTGCTCTCGGGTTCTTGGTGTTCGTGAGATTCCATAAGCATCCTCCTCGTGCTGTCGAAGCCCTAAGTCGACTGTGTGAGGTTGTAAGGGGCTGAGTTCGTTGCATCGTTCTTGGTGGTTCTTGATCCCGAGATCAAGGGTTTCCACGTCGTTTGTGTCGGGTTCATCTACATCTACCTTTCCTTTAATTTCCGTACCTTCGTATTCAGTTTAGCGTCTTCTTGTTCCTTTTATTCGCAAGTCACGCAGCTCACGAAACCCTAGCCGGCTGTTTGATCCGTTTTCTGCGTCTTTCCCTCCTTCCGTCGTCTAGATCGAGCCAACGTCGGGTCATCCCCGTACCAATTGGTATTAGAGCTCCGGTTGACGACGGATCGATCTTATGTCTTTCCTTCTTATCGTGTCAGTTTTGAATTTTTGGAGCTTTCTTCTTGTGTTCTTGAAACTGATTGTGCTTAACTTGTTGTGTTGAAGGTTGTGTTGGTTTGTGAGTATCGTAGGCCAGCCATCACCATCTCCTCGACGTAACATACCCTACTGTCGCCGTCCTTGCTTACGCACGCCCTGCCACCGGCCATCACCATTCCTACTCGGCTGTGCCCTAACCGCTGTGCCCTACTCGGTTGTGCCCTACTCGGATGTGCCCTAATCGACTGCGACTAAAACGGCTGCCATTGGACTTGTTCTTCTCCAACTCCACATTCCCACGTTCAAGCACTAGTAGAAGATCTCTTTTGTTCCATTTTAATTTATTTTGTAATTATTGGCCAGATTAGGTCAAGGAAGTTCCTACATTCTAGGTAACAAAAAGAAAGCATATCATTCAAAAAAAAGAAAGAAAAGGAAGCTGATCATTCAAAAAAAAAAAAAAAGAAGCTGATCATTCAAAAAAAAAAGAGAGAAGTCTTGTTACATTTTTTTTAATTTTGTGATCTCTAGTCTTGTATGTTATTTTGTGGTGCAAGCTGCCTATTCACGTCTTTATCTCCCAGCCCTCTCGAGGCCTTCATCGAGACCATACGCTCGGCTAACCATCAGCGCTCCATCACCCTTAGCCCAGCTCCACACCCTTCATTGCCACTCTACCTCTCTCTCACACGTTCTTCCCTCCTCACCTTGATACCTCTAACCTAGCCTCGGGATTACTCACACTCCAAGGCAGTCCGGAAGTGCAACAAGTAGACCTTTAATCGGTGAGTCTTCTTCTTTTCTTCTCTTCATACATTCTGTTTGGTGATCTTCTTGAGTCTTTGTGATTAAATTTTGTCCATTCGTGAGTCTTGTTGAGTTTGAGCTGATTTCGCATTGAACTGAATTGCATTGAGCCCTAAATGATTTTTGGTTGCTTTGGATACATAGACACCTTAACTCAAGTGGGGTTTTTGACTCATTCGAAGCGATCCATCAACAAGCCCGATTATCACAAGAGTGTGAGCGGAAAAAGGAGTGAAACACTTGAGAGGTATTTTGATTTCTAACCTTAACATATTCAGTGTTTGTTTTCTTTGTGATAATGTCTACCCATAGCCATGTTTCGACGACGAGCCCCGAGCCGACAGATCCGACAACATTCGGCTTGTTGAAGCAAATGAACGACAACATTGCCGCTTTGACCACTCGGATGAGGGCTCTAGAAGCTCGTCAGCCCTTAGCTTCAGCTTTTGAGCAAGGAGACCATTCACAGCAGCAACCGCAACCCCGAGGTCCTTTGCCCAACCAACGAGCCGTATTTGAGGCCGCTACCATGGCGCAGCGAGGCAATACACCGCAGGAGCTTTTGCAGCCGCCTCTTCAAGGCTACCCGGGTCACCGATATGGGTATGATCCTCGTCCCAACTCTCCCTTACCTAGAAACGTTGCTCCTCCCATTAATGTGCACAGGTACAATGAGGAAGAGGAACAATCAATGACGGGAGAGGCTTGGGCTCCACCACCACAGCAAGGGTATCAAGGATATCAACGTGGGAACCGGGAACCCGAACAAGACGGGATTGGTAAGATAAAGGTGAAAATCCCCGTCTTCGAGGGCAAGTGTGATCCGGATACATACATGTTGTGGGAGACCAAGATAGAGCAAATTTGGTCTTGCCACAATTTTCCCGAGCACAAGAAGGTGCAATTGGCGGCTTTGGAATTTTAGGAATTTGCTCTTATTTGATGGGATAAGCTAGTACGGGAAAGGAGACTTGCTCTTGATCCCCCCGTGGCTACTTGGGAACAAATGAAAGCAATGATGAGAGCTCGGTTCATACCTCACCATTACCATAGGGAGCTTCGGCAACGCCTTGAGAACTTGAGGCTAGGCAATCTGAGCGCCGAGGAAACCTTCAATGCCATGCAAGTTGCAATGGCCCGAGCCAATGTGTCGGAGGATGAAGAGGCTACGATGGCAAGGTATCTTAGAGTATTGCATCCTTCTTTAGCTAATGAGGTGGGCTTGTTTCCATATGGTTCTATGACAGAATTGCTACATTTAGCGATAAAAGTGGAAAGGAAGTCCAAGAGTAGGTACCAAGGAGCGGGATTCAATGCACCAAACGCAGTGAACAAGTGGAAGAACTCGTCCTACGGAATGGAGAACACCGTTGCGAATGGAGGAACAACCGCTGCACAAGGAGCCGACGCCACTGCTAGGCGTGGTGCCATACACTCCGGTTCTTCGTATCCTCCCAAGGCCAACCCGGCTGCTCCTTCGGGATCCAAGCTAAGTAACTCTAACTCCCTTGTGCCTAATGCTAATTCTAGAGCTAGAGATGTGACTTGTTTTAAGTGCCAAGGTAAAGGGCACATGATGAGAGAATGTCCAAACAAAAGAATCCTTATAATCAATCATCTAGGTCAATATGAGTCGGAATCTGACAATGATGAAAATGAATTTGACAATGTTATTGACAATCCTGTTTTTGATAATGATGATGATGAGGATATAGGGTATGAACATGGGGAAACCTTGATAGCTAGGAGGACTTTACACTTACAACCTACTCCTTGTGAAGATAATCAAAGAGAAAATCTATTTCACACTAGATGCTTAGTAAAGGGGAAGGCTTGTAACGTTATAATTGATGGTGGGAGTTGTTGCAACATAGCTAGCACAGAATTGATTTCTAAATTGCAAATAGCAACTTTCTACCACCCTAGGCCTTACAAGCTACATTGGATGAATGATTGTGGGGAGCTTAAGGTAAACAAGCAAGCTAAAATTCACATTACCTTAGGACATTATGAAGACACTATTCTATGTAATGTGGTTCCAATGCAAACTTGTCATGTTTTGTTAGGCCGACCTTGGCAATATGATTGGAAAGTGTTGCATAACGGTTTTACTAACAAGTATTCTTTTACCTTTAAAGATAATCTTGTTACTCTCAAGCCTATGACTCTTATGCAGATTGCGGAGGCTTTTGAGAAGAAATCAAGAGAAGCTGTCCAAGCAAGCAGCGGTTACACCGAGACGACGCCGGCCAAGGGAGGAGCGCTTTCTGCAGCCGCCAAGGAGGCCGACGCCATGGACCACCGCGCTGCAGCAAGGACAGCCGCCAAAGGCAAAGCGATCGCAGCAGCCGTCCAGCCACCACCGAGGACATTGCTCGCAGCCAAGAGGGAGTACATCACATATTACCTCCCTCCTGATGTTGCACTCGTGTGTTTGTATAAAGGGCTGAACTTGGTAAGCAACTCGACCCTAGTTGATTTACTCCCTAGTATTTTAGCTATCTTGGATGAGTTTGCAGATGTGTTTCCGGATGAAATACCCCCGGGGCTGCCACCATTTCGGGGTATTGAGCACCAAATAGATCTTATTCCCGGAGCTACTCTCCCAAACGACCCGCCTATAGAATGAACCCGAATGAGAGTGAAGAGATTCAAACGCAGGTACAAGAGCTCCTTGATAAGGGATACATTCGAGAGAGCCTTAGTCCTATGGCGGTTCCGGTTCTACTAGTCTCTAAGAAGGACAACACTTGGCGGATGTGTGTTGATTGTAGAGCTGTCAACAACATCACCATCAAGTACCGTCATCCCATTCCCCGCCTTGATGACATGCTGGATGAGCTACATGGAACAACTACCTTCTCCAAGATCGACCTTAGAAGTGGCTATCACCAAATTCGAATGAAGGAGGGCGACGAATGGAAGACGGCATTCAAGACCATGTTTGGGCTCTATGAGTGGCTTGTTATGCCATTCGGCTTGACTAATGCTCCCAGCACATTCATGCGCCTCATGAACCATATTTTGAGGAGGTTCATAGGGAAGTTTGTCATTGTCTACTTCGACGACATACTCATCTATAGCAGGTCCGCAGAGGAGCATGCGGATCATCTCCGTCAGGTTAGACTTGAACACTTATATGCTAATATTAAGAAGTGTGATTTCTACACAAATGAAGTTATATTTCTTGGCTTTGTAGTGTGTGCTCAAGGGCTGCGAGTAGATAAGGAAAAGATCAAAGCTATTCGAGATTGGCCAACCCCGACGTCTATTGGTGATGTGCGCAACTTTCATGGATTGGCTAGCTTTTATAGGCGATTTGTGAGAGATTTCAGTACCATAGCCGCTCCTCTAACCGAGATCACTAAGAAGAATATACCATTCGTGTGGGGGGAGGCCCAAGAGAGAGCTTTCGAAAAGCTCAAGTGGATGTTGACCCACGCCCCATTGCTTGTTCTCCCGGACTTCACGAGGCCATTTGAGGTGGAGTGTGATGCATCGGATATAGGAATTGGTGGAGTACTTATGCAAGAGGGCAAACCCATCGCCTTCTTTAGTGAGAAATTGAAAGGTCCAACTCTAAACTATTCTACTTATGATAAGGAGCTTTATGCATTGTTTAGAGTGCTTAGGACTTGGCAACATTATCTTTGGCCTATAGAGTTTATATTGCATACTGATCATGAATCATTAAAACACTTTAGGAGCCAAGATAAACTTGATAGAAGGCATGGTAGGTGGATGGAGTTCATTGAAACATTTCCTTATGTGATTAAGTAATAGAAAGGAAAAGATAATGTAGTAGCTAATGCATTTTCTAGGAGACATGTTTTGCTAACTACATTGGATGCTAGAGTTCTTGGCTTTGTTTACATTAAGGATTTATATGCAAAGGATGATGATTTTGGAGAGATTTATAAAGCTTGTGTGGAAAAAGGGGATGTAGATAAGTTTTACTTGTTTGATGGCTTCTTGTTTAGAGTTGATAAAGTGTGCATTCCAAAGTGTTCTCTTAGGCTCTTACTTGTGGATGAATCCCATAGGGGAGGTTTGATGGGTCACTTTGGTAGAGATAAGACATATCATATGCTGCATACTCATTTTTATTGGCCACACATGCTTAGGGATGTTGAGAATTTTGTGAAAAGATGCTTAGAATGCTTGAAAGCAAAGTCTAGAGTAATGCCCCATGGTTTGTATACCCCTTTACCCATTCCCACAACTCCTTGGGAAGATATTAGTATGGACTTTATTTTAGGGTTACCTAGGACTAAGAGGGGAAGAGACTCTATTTTTGTGGTGGTAGACAGGTTCTCTAAGATGGCACACTTCATAGCTTGTCACAAAACGGATGATGCCACTAATGTTACAAACCTCTTCTTTAGAGAAGTAGTTAGGCTACATGGAGTTCGTAGAACCATTGTTAGTGATCGGGATGTGAAATTTCTTAGTTACTTTTGGAAGATTTTATGGGGTAAGCTAGGTACTAAGTTGTTGTTCTCTACCGCTAGCCACCCTCAAACTGATGGCCAAACCGAAGTAACTAATAGGACTTTAGGGACACTTTTAAGGGCTGTAATTAAGAAGAATTTGAAAGAGTGGGAGGATGTGTTACCACATGTTGAGTTTGCATATAACAGGACCATCCATTCTTCCACTAACATGACCTCTTTTAAGTGTGTGTATGGTTTGAATCCCTTAACCCCGTTTGATCTTATGTCGTTACCTTCAAAGGAGCGAGTATATTTCAATGCAGGTAAACAGGTTGAGTACATTAGGGGATTACATGACAAGACACGACTGTGCTTGGAGGAGAAAGCCGCTCGGACCGCAACTAAGGCAAACAAGGGACGGAGGAAGTTGTTGTTTGAGCACGGAGATCTCGTGTGGTAACATCTTAGGAAGGAGCGTTTCCAAGAGCTTCGAAAGTCCAAGCTATCACCTAGGGGTACCGGTCCTTTCAAGGTGCTTCACAAAGCCGGTGACAACGCTTATGTATTGGATCTTCCGGAGGAATTCGGGGTCAACCCAACCTTAAATGTTAGAGACCTCAGTCCGTTCCCACCTATGTGATGTAGGACCATCACATGGAAGATATCAAGGTCCCATTACTAGAGCAAGAGCTAAGGAGATCCAAGAAGTTACGTGAAGGGAAGTACTATTGCTTGGCACAATGCGTGAACCATTTAATTGCCATACATCATGTGTTAATCTTTTGGTGAATGTAGGAGCAAGCGAACCAAGGGAGGAGACGATGCCGACGTGCTCATTTCCCAGGCAGCTCGAGGAGACCATGCCGACGTGCTCACTTCCCAGGCAGCTCGAGGAGACCATGCAGACGTTATTCACTTCCCATGCAGCCCAAGAGGATAGGCCGTTGCTCACGTCCAAGACAGCCCAAGAGGGGAGGCTGTTGCTCACGTCCAAGGCAGCCCAAGAGGGGAGGCAGCTGTTCATGTCCAAGGCAGCCCAAGAGGGTAGGCTGCTGCTCACGTCCAAAACAGCCCAAGAAGGTAGCCATCTGATCACGTTCAAGGAGGCCCAAGAGAGTAATCAGCTCCCTCATTCGGATCATCATTTGGGCTCTTAAAACCGTCCAACTCACTCCAAGGATCTGTTTGAATAAGTCAGCCTATTTTCATGCTGATTAGTTGTTTGTTAAGTTGTTAGCTACATTGGAGGAAGCTCTCTTATTACCACCTTCCCACTAATGTTTTAGTTTTCTTTTCTTTATTTTTGTCTAGATAAAAGAGTCTAATATATATAGCCTCTTTAGCTGCTGATTAGGTACGTTAATTTCATTGCTTAGAATTACATTTGTAATCATTCACAAAATCAATCAAAGAACAAGAGAGTTTTTGGTTGGCATTGCTGTTGTTTGCTTGGCTGAGCTTGTTCGTGTCAACCGCCTTCGGATTGGTGCTTCGAGCCTTCACGAGTCCCTCTTTGTGCTAGTCCAGCCGGAGCTAGTGTAAAGTTGTATTGGAGACGGGTCTAGGGCATTCACGAAGTGGGGTTTTGGATCTTCAGCCTTGGTTCCTTTCGTTGACTCTCTTTGGTTCTTCTCTACACCTTCCTGCGTCCATTCACCATCCACGTTTCATTCCGCATCTGGATTCGCTTCATTCAGCCGGATTCAGGATCATTGTACCTAGATCGACTCATTCACGGACAATACCGTATCAGTTGGTATCAGAGCTCAGTTGGTACAATTGATCACTCCTTTCTTCTTTGTGAACCTTATTGCTTATCCAATTGAGGTTTAACTTGTGCTTGAAGTGTTCAAAAGCAAAAGCCAAGGGTTCTTAGTGCCGGACAACATCTTGAGGAGAGGTAAACACAAAACAAAAACAAAAAGAGCTCGAACGCTGTATACACATTCGGTAACCTTCTCTCCTACAATTCTCGTTGCAATCAGTTTCGGTTACCTTCTCTCCCTCAAATCTTTGACAAAGTCTAAGAGATCTTTCAAAAAAAAAAAAAAACCATACAAAAAACGGCTGGCCCTTTTATTAATCGACATCAAGCACAAGAAAACTCCCTCAAAACGCCATTCTAATCACAAATCACCATACCTACACCAACCCAACGGTCAATACTCCAATTAGGGGTGTCTTGACTCATCTCCGACACTAACATAAGTTTCCCCAGTTCTAGTTCCAAAGGGTTGCTAAGAAGGTTCGAAAATCGTGATCTTAAGGTGTTGGATCCTTACAACTCGAGCCACTAGCTAGGCAATACCAACGAGAGAGTGAGCGATACACAAGTGAGATCTTTGTTTTTTCTAACCTAACCGGTTCTTTGTTTGTTACTTGAGCATGTCCAGGTCCTGAAGCCCCAGCAAGTCTAGTAGCGAGACCGTCACGCCTGAGACGATCAGTCTATTGAAGCAATTGTCCGATTCCGTAGCTAACCTATCCAAACCAGCGGGGACACAACCTTTGAGAACCAACTATGAGTTTGGCGGTCCTTCACAAGTTACTAGAGAGCCGGATCATCCGGATTAAGGTAATTTACAGTCCAACGTCCACCCTAATGATTCTAACATGCCACCATTTGTTGATAACTTTCAGTGACGAAATGAAGCTCCTTTTGAGGACCACACTTGGGAAGGTTACAATCGGCCATTCCAGCAGCCAAGGCAAGGACGAGAACGTGATAACCTACGGCCCTATCAAGAGCAAGACGGACTCGGCAAAGTCAAAATCAAAATTCCCGTCTTTGAAGGAAAGTGTGATCCCGACGTCTACACGGAGTGGGAAACTAAAGTTGAGCAGATCTGGTTGTGTCACAACTTCAGCGAGCCTAGAAAGGTTCAGCTAGCCGCTCTCGAGTCCCAAGGCTATGCCTTGGTATGGTGGGATCACGTAGTCAAAGAAAGAGTGCGCACGTTGGATCCTCAAATCACCACATGGGAGCATATGAAGGCACTAATGAGGTCTCGGTTCGTTCCACCTCACTATACCCGAGAGCTTCGACAACGGCTGGAAAATTTGAGACAAGGCTCTCTTAGCGCTGAGGAAGCCTATACGAATATGCAAGTTGCTATGGTGAAGGCCAACGTTCTAGAGGATGAAGAAAACACTATGGCTAGGTACCTTCGTATTCTGAATTCTAATTTGGCTAATGAAGTTGATATGTATCCATATAGCACCATGGAGCAATTACTACACTTGGCCATCAAGGTGGAAAGGAAGACTAAGGTGTGAAACCGGGAATACAAGCCACCTCATGGGACGCCCAACGCTTGGAAAGCACAAGGGAGCCGGTTGCCTAACCACAACAAGGATCAAGGAGGCCGGAAGGAAGAGAGAAAGTCGGCACCTATGGGCCAAGAAGGGCAAAGAAGGTCTTCTACACCGTCCACTACACCACGATCCTTGAATGAGCCTTCGAGTGATCATCGAGGGAGTACTCCTACCTCTAACTCTAGAACTAGGGACATTGTGTGTTTTAAATGCCAAGGTAGAGGTCACATGAGTAGAGAATGTCCTAATAGACGCACTTTAATCATAAACCATCTAGGAGAATATGAGAGTGAGGATGATGTGGAATTAGATGATGAAAATGCATTAATTAATGACAATGAACAAAATGAGAACGATGATTGCATTGAGTATGAACAAGGTGGATCTTTGATAGCTAGGAGAACTTTGCATGTCCAACTAGCACCTTGTGAGGATAACCAACGTGAAAATCTGTTTCATACTAGGTGTAGTATTAAAGGAAAAGTGTGTAATGTGATAATTGATGGAGGAAGTTGTTGCAACATAGCTAGCACTGAAATGGTAAACAAATTACAACTTCTTATATTTTATCACCCTAGGCCATATAAACTACATTGGATGAATGAGTGTGGAGAACTTAAGGTCAATAAGCAAACTAAGGTCAATATAACATTAGGATCATATGAGGATGTTATTACATGTGATGATTGTGCCTATGAATGCTTGTCACTTGTTGCTTGGTCACCCATGGCAATATGATAGGAAAGTTGTCCATGATGGGTTTTCTAATAAATATAGCTTTGAGTATAAAGGTAAAACTTTAACACTTAAACCTATGACACCTTTACAAATAGCCGAGTACTATGAGAACAAGAGGGTAGAGCAAGGAACCCCTCCAAAGCCTAAGATCACACGGCCTAAGAGTAAGGAGAACAAAACCCATCAAACACTGTTAGTACAACCAACAAGTAGCTATCTTGAGTCTAGGAATGAATATGTCACTAACTATGCTTCTATGGATGTGCTAATGATGAGTTTGTGTAAATCTCTAGTGACTGTGCCTCATGACTCTACGATTTCACTTCCTAGTTCTATCCAGGGGCTGTTAGACGAGTTTAAGGACGTTTTTCCTGAGGAGATTCCAGCTGGCTTGCCGCCCATTAGGGGCATTGAACACCAAATAGATTTAATACCCGGAGCCACTCTTCCCAATAGGCCCGCCTATAGGATGAACCCTACGGAAGCCCAGGAAATTCAGAACCAAGTTCAAGCCTTGCTAGATAAAGGGTATGTTCGGGAAAGCCTTAGTCCTTGTGCCGTCCCCGTCCTGCTAGTACCCAAGAAGGATAATACTTGGAGAATGTGTAGAGCAATCAACAACATTACTATCAAGTGTAGACACCCGATTCCCCGTCTAGATGACATGCTTGATGAGTTACATGGAGCTACAATTTTCACTAAGATTGACCTTAGGAGTGGCTACCATCAAATTAGAATGAGGGAAGGGGATGAATAGAAAACAGCTTTTAAAACCAAATTTGGTCTCTATGAGTGGCTAGTAATGCCTTTTGGCTTAACTAACGCTCTTAGTACCTTCATGAGATTAATGAATCATATTTTGAGACCTTATATTGGTTTATTTGTTGTAGTCTATTTTGATGACATTCTTATCTATAGTAAGACTTTAAAGGAGCATGAAAATCATTTGAGAGATGTGCTTGCTACATTGCGTATAGAATACTTGTATGCTAATATTCAAAAATGTGATTTCTATACTAACCGAGTGATTTTCCTTGGTTTTGTAGTAAGTGCCAATGGTTTGCAAGTGGATGAGGACAAGGTTAAGGCAATCAATGAATGGCCCATTCCTAGGTCGGTTGGTGACGTGAGGAGTTTCCATGGCCTAGCTACATTCTATAGAAGATTTGTGAGAGAGTTTAGTACCATTGCAGCACCACTCACGGCTTTGACCAAAAAGAAGGTTCCTTTTGAGTGGAATGAACCTCAGCAAAGAGCATTTGAAGAGCTTAAGAGACGCCTCACCCACACACCACTATTCGCTCTACCGAACTTCACTAAACCCTTTGAGGTTGAATGCGACGCGTCCGGCATTGGTATTGGCGGCGTCCTTATGCAAGAAGGTAAGCCTCTAGCTTTCTTTAGTGAAAAATTGAAGGGTGCATGCTTAAACTATACCACGTATGACAAAGAATTGTATGCCTTGTTTAGGGTACTCAAAACATGGCAACATTACCTTTGGCCCCAAGAGTTTGTTTTGAAAACCGATCCTGATTCACTTAGACACTTTAGGAGCTAAGATAAGCTAGATAGACGGCATGGCAGGTGGATGGAGTTCATCGAAACCTTTCCTTACATTATCAAGTATAAGAAAGGAAAGGATAATGTCGTAGCGGATGCATTGTCTAGGAGATACACCTTAATCACCACCTTGGATTCTAGAATGTTAGGTTTTACTTACATTGAAGAATTATAAGTGGATGATGCTGAATTTGGGAAGATATTTCATAGATGCACTACTCAAGGCCCTTATGATAAGTACTTTGTGTTTGAAGGTTTCTTGTTTAAAGTGGATAAGATTTGCATACCTAGATGTTCCCTTAGGATCCTATTAGTGGAAGAAGCCCATAAAGGAGGTTTAATGGGGCATTTTGGGAGGGACAAAACTTATCACATGTTGCAAACTCACTTTTATTGGCCTCATATGTTAAGGGATGTAGAACACATGCTGAAAAGGTGTGATACGGTGTTAATCCGTGTTTGAGTCGATCTAGGCACAATGATCTCGAACCGGGCTGAATGTGGCGATTTCAGAATGCGGAATGAAACGAAAATGATGAATGGCGCAGGAAAGGTGAGAGAAGAACCAAAGAGAAAGCCAATGAAGGAACCAAGGCTGAAGAGCCAAAACCCCAATCGTGACTGCCCTAGACCCGTCTCCAATACAACGTTACACTAGCTCCTGCTAGACTAGCACAAAGAGGGACTCGTGAAGGCTCGAAGCACCAATCCGAAGGCGGTTTGACACAAACAAGCTCAGCCAAGCAACAACAGCAATGCCAACCAAAAACTCTCTTGTTCTTTGATTGATTTTGTGAAATGATTACAAATGCAATTCTAAGCAATGGATTTAACGTAACTAATCGCAGCTCAAGAGGCTATATAAATAGACTCTTTTAACTACACAAAAATAAAGAAAAGAAAGCTGAAAACATTAGTGGGAAGGTGGTAATAAGAGAGCTTCCTCTAATGTAGCTAACAACCTAACAAACCACTAATCAGCATGGAAATAGGTTGAATTATTCAAACTTATCCTTGGAGTGCAAGCTGAACGTTTTTAACGTTTTTAAGGAGCCAAATGGGCTATCCGAATGGGCTGCATTGTTCAACAGATCCATGAGTAATTTTGGATGTGTTTAAAGAGCCCAAATGATGATCCGAATGGGCTGAATTGTTACTCTCTTGGACCTCTTTGAAAGTGATCAGCTGGCTCCCTCCTTGGGCTGCATTGGAAGTGTTTGCTTGCCTCCCTCTTGGGCTACCTTTGACATGATCAACAGCCTCCTCTTGGGCCTGCATTGGGCGTGAGCATGGGCTGCATTGGGCGTGAGCATGGGCTGCATTGGCATGAGCAACAGGGCGTGAGCATGGGCTGCATTGGCGTGAGCAACAGCCTCCTCTTGGGCTGCATTGGCGTGAACAACAGCCTCCTCTCCTGGGCTGCATTGGATGTGAGCAACAGCCTGCATGGTCTCCTCGAGCTGCATGGAAGGTGAGTACGTCGGCATGGTCTCCTTGCTTGGTTCGCTTGCTCCTACATTCACCAAAAGGTTAACACATGATGTATGGAAATTAAATGGTTCACGCATTGTGTCAAGTAATAACACTTCCCTTGACGTAACATCTTGGATCTCCTTAGCTCTTGCTCTAGTAATGGGACCTTGATAGCATCCATGTGATGGTCCTACATCATCCACTCCTTTTTGGAAAGAATTCGACCCCGAATTTTCATCTTGTTCCGAAACTCCTTCATAGGTGCTCAAATCTCCTTCATTAAAAGTGGTACTAACTACAAAACCAAGAAAAATCACTCGGTTAGTATAGAAATCACATTTTTGAATATTAGCATACAAGTATTCTATACGCAATGTAGCGAGCACATCTCTCAAATGATTTTCATGCACCTTTAAAGTCTTACTATAGATAAGAATGTCATCAAAGTAGACTACAACAAATAAACCAATATAAGGTCTCAAAATATGAAGTGGAATCGTAGAGTCATGAGGCACATTCACTAGAGATCTACACAAACTCATCATTAGCACATCAATAGAAGCATAGTTAGTGACATATTCATTCCTAGACTCAAGATAGCTACTTGTTGGTTGTACTAACAATGTGTGATGGATTTTGTTCTCTTTACTCTTAGGCCGTGTGATCTTAGGCTTGGGAGGGGTTCCTTGCTCTACCCTCTTGTTCTCATAGTACTCGGCTATTTGTAAAGGTGTCATAGGTTTAAGTGTTAAAGTTTTACCTTTATACTCAAAGCTATATTTGTTAGAAAACCCATCATGGACAACTTTCATATCATATTGCCATGGACGACCAAGCAACAAGTGACAAGCATTCATAGGCACAACATCACATGTAATAACATCCTCATATGATCCTAATGTTATATTGACCTTAGTTTGCTTATTGACCTTAAGTTCTCCACACTCATTCATCCAATGTAGTTTATATGGCCTAGGGTGATAAATTGTAAGAAGTTGTAATTTGTTTACCATTTCAGTGCTAGCTATGTTGTACAACTTCCTCCATCAATTATCACATTACACACTTTTCCTTTAATGCTACACCTAGTATGAAACATATTTTCACGTTGGTTATCCTCACAAGGTGCTAGTTGGACATGCAAAGTTCTCCTAGCTATCAAAGATTCACCTTGTTCATACTCAATGCAATCATCATTCTCATTGTCATCATTTAAGGCATTTTCATCATCTAATTCCACATCATCCTCACTCTCATATTCTCCTAGATGATTTATGATCAAAGTGCGTCTATTAGGACATTCTCTACTCATATGACCTCTACCTTGTCATTTAAAACACACAATGTCCCTAGTTCTAGAGTTAGAGATAGGAGTACTCTCTCGATGATCACTTGAAGGCTCATTCAAGGATCGTGGTGTAGTGGCTGTTGTAGACGACTTTCTTTGCCCTTCTTGGCCCATAGGTGCCGATCTCCTCTCCTCCTTCCGGCCGCCTTGCTCCCTGTTGTGGTTAGACAGCCGGCTGTTTTGTTCTTTCCAAGCATTGGGCGTCCCGGGAGGTGGCTTGTATTCCCGGTTTCACACCTTAGTCTTTCTTTCCACCTTGATGGCCAAGTGTAGTAGTTGCTCCATGGTGCTGTATGGGTACATATCAACCTCATTAGCCAAATTAGAATTCAGAATACGAAGGTACCTTGCCATAGTGTTTTCTTCATCCTCTAGAACGTTGGCCTTCACCATAGCAACTTGCATATTCGTATAGGCTTCCTCAGCGCTAAGTGAGCCTTGTCTCAAATTTTCCAGCCGTTGTCGAAGCTCTCGGGTATAGTGAGGTGGAACGAACCTAGCCCTCATTAATGCCTTCATATGCTCCCATGTGCTGATTTGAGGATCCAAGGTTCGAACTCTTTCTTTGACTACGTGATCCCACCATACCAAAGCATAGCCTTGGAACTCAAGGGCTGCTAGTTGAACCTTCCTAGGCTTGCTGAAGTTGTGACACAACCAAATCTGCTCAACTTTAGTTTCCCACTCCGTGTAGACGTCGGGATCACACTTTCCTTCAAAAGCAGGAATTTTGATTTTGACCTTTCCGAGTCCGTCTTGCTCTTGATAGGGTCAAAGGTTGTCTCGTCCTTGCCTTGGCTGCTGGAATGGCCGATTGTAGCCCTCCCACGTGTGGTCCTCAACTTCATTCCGTCGCTGAAAGTCATCAACAAATGGTGGCATGTTAGAAGCATTAGGAAGGACGTTGGAATGTACATTACCTTGATCCGGCTGATCCGGCTCTCTAGTAACACGTGAAGGACCACCAAACTCGTAGTTAGCTCTTAAAGGTGGTGTTCCGGCTGGTGGTGTTCGTGCTTCCATAGACTCCACTCGTTTGGATAGGTTAGCTACGGAATCGGACAATTTTTTCAATAGACTGATCATCTCAGGCGTGACGGTCTCGCTACTCGACTTGCTGGGACTTATGGACCTGGACATGCTCAAGTAACAAACAAAGAAACTGGTTAGGTTAGAAAAACAAAGATCTCACTTGTGTATCGCTCACACTCTTGTTGGTATTGCCTAGGTGGTGGCTCGAGTTGTAAGGATCCAACACCTTAAGATCGCAATTTCCGAACCTTCTTAGCAACCCTTTGGAACTAGAACTGCTGAAACTGAATGTTAGTGTCGGAGATGAATCAAGACACCCCTAATTTGGAGTATTGACTGTTGGGTTGGTGTAGGTATGGTAAATTGTGTTTAGGATGACGTTTTGAGCTGATTGAAAGAGTCGACTTGTGCTTGATTAATAAAAAGAAAGGGCCAGCCGTTTTTTGTAGTGTTTTTTTTTTTTGAAAGATATCTTAGACTTTGTCAAAGATTTGTAGGAGAGAGAAGTAACCGTAATTGATTGCAGATAGGGTTACCGAACGTGTATGCAGCGTTTGAGCTTTCTCTTTTGTTTTGTTTTCGTTTTGTGTTTGCCTCTCCTCAAGATGTTGTCCGGCTTTTGAATTGGCACACTTCAAGCACAAGTTAGATCTCAATTGGATAATTAATAAGGTTAACAAGAGGAAGAAGTGATCAACTGTACCAACTGAGCTCTGATACCAACTGATACGGTGTTAATCCGTGTTTGAGTCGATCTAGGCGCAATGATCTCGAACCGGGCTGAATGTGGCGATTTCAGAATGCGGAATGAAACGAAAATGATGAATGGCGCAGGAAAGGTGAGAGAAGAACCAAAGAGAAAGCCAATGAAGGAACCAAGGCTGAAGAGCCAAAACCCCAATCGTGACTGCCCTAGACCCGTCTCCAATACAACGTTACACTAGCTCCTGCTGGACTAGCACAAAGAGGGACTCGTGAAGGCTCGAAGCACCGATCCGAAGGCGGTTTGACACAAACAAGCTCAGCCAAGCAACAACAGCAATGCCAACCAAAAACTCTCTTGTTCTTTGATTGATTTTCTGAAATGATTACAAATGCAATTCTAAGCAATGGAGTTAACGTAACTAATCTGCAGCTCAAGAGGCTATATAAATAGACTCTTTTATCTAGACAAAAATAAAGAAAAGAAAGCTGAAAACATTAGTGGGAAGGTGGTAATAAGAGAGCTTCCTCTAATGTAGCTAACAACCTAACAAACCACTAATCAGCATGGAAATAGGCTGAATTATTCAAACTTATCCTTGGAGTGCAAGCTGAACGTTTTTAACGTTTTTAAGGAGCCAAATGGGCTATCCGAATGGGCTGCATTGCTCAACAGATCCATGAGTGATTTTGGATGTGTTTAAAGAGCCCAAATGATGATCCGAATGGGCTGAATTGTTACTCTCTTGGACCTCTTTGAAAGTGATCAGTTGGCTCCCTCCTTGGGCTGCATTGGACGTGTTTGCTTGCCTCCCTCTTGGGCTACCTTTGACATGATCAACAGCCTCCTCTTGGGCCTGCATTGGGCGTGAGGATGGGCTGCATTGGGCGTGAGCATGGGCTGCATTGGCGTGAGCAACAGCCTCCTCTTGGGCTGCATTGGCGTGAACAACAGCCTCCTCTCCTGGGCTGCATTGGATGTGAGCAACAGCCTGCATGGTCTCCTCGAGCTGCATGGAAGGTGAGTACGTCGGCATGGTCTCCTTGCTTGGTTCGCTTGCTCCTACATTCACCAAAAGGTTAACACATGATGTATGGAAATTAAATGGTTCACGCATTGTGTCAAGCAATAGCACTTCCCTTGACATAACCTCTTGCATCTCCTTAGCCCTTGCTCTAGTAATGGGACCTTGATAGCTTCAATGTGATGGTCCTACATCAAGGTGCATTGAATGTCTTAAGGCCAAAGCTAGGGCACAACCCCACGGGCTGTATACACCCTTACCAACGCCTAATGGCCCTTGGGAAGATATAAGTATGAATTTCATTGTTGGACTACCTAGGACTAAGAAAGGAAGAGATTCTATTTTTGTGGTAGTAGATAGATTCTCTAAAATGGCACATTTTATTCCATGTCATAAAACTGATGATGCATATTATGTTGCTAATCTTTTCTTTATGGAAATAGTGAGATTGCATGGAATACCTAAAACTATTGTTAGTGATAGGGATGTCAAGTTTTTGAGTTTCTTTTGGAAAACGCTTTGGGGAAAAATGGGCACTAGATTACTATTCTCGACCTCTAGTCATCCCCAAACAGATGGGCAAACGGAAGTCACCAATAGGACCCTAACGACCCTCCTTAGAACCATGTTGAAAGATAACTTAAAAGAATGGGAAGACATGTTACCACATATCGAGTTTGCTTATAATCGCACCATGCATTCTTCCACTTCGTTATCACCTTTCAAATGTGTTTATGGATTTAACCCTTTAACTCCTTTGGACTTATTACCGATTCCTCGAAAGGATCGAGTAACTTTTGATGCTTTGGAACAGGAGGACTACATTAAGGAACTTCATGCTAAGACCAAGGCTGCACTTGATAAGAAGGGCGTTAAAACTGCAGCTCGGAATAACAAAGGACGTCGGAAGATGGTTTTCCAGCCGGGCGACTTAGTTTGGCTACATCTAAGGAAAGAGCGGTTTCCGACAAAACGCCATTCCAAGCTAGACCCACGGGGTGATGGACCATTCAAAGTCTTACACCGGATTAACGACAACGCTTATGTGTTGGACTTACCGGAAGAGTATGGAGTTAGTACCACTTTTAACGTAGGAGATTTGAGCCCCTATGAAGAAGATTCAGAACAAGATGAAAATTCGGGGTCGAATTCTTTCCAAGAAGGAGTGGATGATGTAGGACCATCACATGGAAGATATCAAGGTCCCATTACTAGAGCAAGAGCTAAGGAGATCTAAGAAGTTACGTCAAGGGAAGTGCTATTGCTTGGCACAATGCGTGAACCATTTAATTGCCATACATCATGTGTTAATCTTTTGGTGAATGTAGGAGCAAGCGAACCAAGGGAGGAGACCATGCCGACGTGCTCATTTCCCAAGCAGCTCGAGGAGACCATGCCGACGTGCTCACTTCCCAGGCAGCTCGAGGAGACCATGCAGACGTTATTCACTTCCCATGCAGCCCAAGAGGATAGGCTGTTGCTCAAGTCCAAAGCAGCCCAAGAGGGGAGGCTGTTGATCACGTCCAAAGTAGCCCAAGAGGGGAGGCTGTTGCTCACGTCCAAGGCAGCCCAAGAGGGGAGGCAGCTGCTCACGTCCAAGGCAGCCCAAGAGGGTAGGCTGCTGCTCACGTCCAAAACAGCCCAAGAAGGTAGCCAGCTGATCACGTTCAAGGAGGCCCAAGAGAGTAATCAGCTCCCTCATTCGGATCATCATTTGGGCTCTTAAAAACCATCCAAATCACTCATGGATCTGTTGAACAATTCACCCCATTCGGATAGTCCATTTGGCTCTTAAAAACGTCCAACTCACTCCAAGGATTTGTTTGAATAAGTCATCCTATTTTCATGCTGAATTAGTTGTTTGTTAGGTTGTTAGCTACGTTAGAGGAAGCTCTTTTGTTACCACCTTCCCACTAATAATTTAGTTTTCTTTTCTTTATTTTTGTCTAGATAAAAGAGTCTATATATAGCCTCTTTAGCTGCTGATTAGGTACGTTAATTTCATTGCTTAGAATTACATTTGTAATCATTCACAAAATCAATCAAAGAACAAGAGAGTTTTTGGTTGGCATTGCTGTTGTTTGCTTGGCTGAGCTTGTTCGTGTCAACCGCCTTCGGATTGGTGCTTCGAGCCTTCACGAGTCCCTCTTTGTGCTAGTCCAGCCGGAGCTAGTGTAAAGTTGTATTGGAGACGGGTCTAGGGCATTCACGAAGTGGGGTTTTGGCTCTTCAGCCTTGGTTCCTTTCGTTGACTCTCTTTGGTTCTTCTCTACACCTTCCTGCGTCCATTCACCATCCACGTTTCATTCCGCATCTGGATTCGCTTCATTCAGCCGGATTCGGGATCATTGTACCTAGATCGACTCATTCACGGACAATACCGTATCACTATGGATGTAGAGCTTGAAGATTCGTGGACGAATCCTTCCCAAGAGAGGGGGAATGATGACGGACCATCCGAGCTAGCATCTCCGGAGTATGAGGGAGCTATCATACGTTCCCGGGCTAAGAAGATTGATCATGAGACCGAGGGCTTGCTGATGTTATTGGCTACAAGTGTTCATAACGAGGCTTGGCTCCTAAGTAAGCAAGAGAGCAACGAAGCCAAGGCACAGGACTCGGCCGGCCCCGCACATGACGCCGCTGCTCCTCCCCACGTTTCCAGCACCGTTCCATGTCTCTCATTGAGGAATGAGGCTTTTTAAGGCCTGCTTAGTGATTGTGTGTTTTAAGTAGCCTATTGGGCTTAATTTCCAGATTTTATTGTGTCTTTTGTTTAAAAAGCTGAAACTATTTAAAGGCTCTTTTCTTTACTTTTTAGGTAGATTATTATTGGTGAAAAACACTTGTTTTCAGATTTCATCTTCAATCAAAGGCGAGTTTTGATTGAAGAGTTATTGTGATCAGATTTGGCTTAGTTGTTTCGCGTGTGTCAATTGCTCTCGGGTTCTTGGTATTCGTGAGATTCCATAAGCATCCTCCTCGTGCTGTCGAAGCCCTAAGTCGACTGTGTGAGGTTGTAAGGGGCTGAGTTCGTTGCATCGTTCTTGGTGGTTCTTGATCCTGAGATCAAGGGTTTCCACGTCGTTTGTGTCGGGTTCATCTACATCTACCTTTCCTTTAATTTCTGTACCTTCGTATTCAGTTTAGCGTCTTCTTGTTCCTTTTCTTCGCAGGTCACGCAGCTCACGAAACCCTAGCCGGTTGTTTGATCCGTTTTCTGCATCTTTCCCTCCTTCCGTCGTCTAGATCGAGCCAACGTCGGGTCATCTCCGTATCACCTTGGAGTTATATAGTTGCACGACGAAACAAGGATTCAAATGCAAAGAAGATTTTCCAGGAACGAATTGCTCAACAGAAAGATTTCAAGGAAGATATTTTACAACCGAAGATCTCAACCAAAGATTAGAGAATCTTTTCAGAAGATTTTCTAAAATAGAAAGCGTCAAAATATCTTCTCTTTCGGTTCAACAGAGAACGAGAAGATCAAGGAGCAAAGGACTCGACATTTTCCCAAGAGTTGAAGATTTGCAACGTCTACCTTATCCCGAAACAAGAAACGATTTTCATGAAGAAGAAGATTCATCTTCAAACGGTCATCTCTCCAACGGCTAGAACACCTCTCCATAGAAGAGTATAAATGAAGATGGTGATGAAAGAAGAAAAAACACACAAGCATATACGGAAAACATCTTTACGTCTTCAAGCGACTAAATCATCTTCTTTCTTTGTTTTTCTTTCTCTCATTAACGCAAAAGCTTTATCCCCTTAGAGAGAGAAAACACAAGAGCTTTATTGGAAGATCTAAACAGTGTTATACTAGAGTGTCTGTTACTCTGCGAAGTAACTAGGCTATTATAGCTAGGTTGAGAGTTGGAGTGATGTAGGACCATCACATGGAAGCTATCAAGGTCCCATTACTAGAGCAAGAGCTAAGGAGATCCAAGAGGTTATGTCAAGGGAAGTGCTATTGCTTGACACAATGCGTGAACCATTGTATTTCCATACATCATGTGTTAATCTTTTGATGAATGTAGGAGCAAGTGAACCAATGCAGCCCGAGACCATGCCAACGTACTCACTTCTGATGCAGCTCGAGGAGACCATGCAGGCTGCTGTTGCCCACGTCCAAGGCAGCCCACGAGCAAAGGAAGGAGATGCTGCTCACGTCCAATGCAGGCTAGGAGAGAAGGCTGTTGTTCACGCCAAAGCAGCCCATGCTCACGCCCAATGCAGCCCATGCTCACGTCCAATGCAGGCCCAAGAGGAGGTTGTTGATCATGTCAAAGGTAGCCCAAGAGGGAGGCAAGCAAACACGTCCAATGCAGCTCAAGGAGGGAGCCAGCCGATCACTTTCAAAGAGGCCCAAGAGAGTAACAATTCAGCTCATTCGGATCATCATTTGGGCTCTTTAAACACATCCAAAACACTCATGGATCTGTTGAACAATGCAGCCTATTCGGACAGCCCATTTGGCTCTTAAAAAACGTCCAGCACACTCAGCTTGCACTCCAAGGATAAGTTTGAATAATTCAGCCTAATTTTGTGCTGAAATAGTTGTTTGTTAGGTTGTTAGCTACATTAGAGGAAGCTCTCTTATTACCACCTTCCCACTAATGTTTTCAGCTTTCTTTTCTTTATTTTGTCTAGATAAAAAGAGTCTATAAATAGTCTCTTTTAGGCTGCAGATTAGCTACGTTATTTCCCATTGCTAGAATTGCATTTGTAATCATTTTCACAAAATCAATCAAAGAACAAGAGAGTTTTTGGTTGGCATTGCTGTTGTTGCTTGGTTGAGCTTGTTTGTGTCAAACCGCCTTCGGATTGGTGCTTCGAGCCTTCACGAGTCCCTCTTTGTGCTAGTCCAGCAGGAGCTAGTGTAACGTTGTATTGGAGACGGGTCTAGGGCAGTCACGATTATTGGGGTTTTGGCTCTTCAGCCTTGGTTCCTTCATTGGCTTTCTCTTTGGTTCTTCTCTCACCCTCCTGCGCCATTCATCATCTTCGTTTCACTCCGCCTACTGAATTCGTCTCATTCAGTCCATTTCGAGATCATTGTGCCTAGATCGAATCAAACACGGATTAACACCGTATCAGTTGGTATCAGAGCACAGTTGGTACAATTGATCACTTCTTCTTCTTGTTAACCTTATTGTTTATCCAATTGAGATCTAACTTGTCCTTGAAGTTTGCCAATTCAAAAAGCCGGACAACATCTTGAGGAGAGGCAAACACAAAACGAAAACAAAAACAAAAGAGAGCTCAACGCTGCATCACGTTCCGGTAACCCTTGCTGCAAATCAATTACGGTTACCTCTCTCTCCTCCAAATCTTTGACAAAGTCAAGAGATCTTTCAAAAAAAAAAAAAAAAACACAATACAAACGGCTGGCTTTTATTAATCAACGACAAGCACAAGTACTTTCAATCATCTCAAAACGTCATTCTAAACACATTCACCATACCTACACCAATCCAACGGTCAATACTCCAATTAGGGGTGTCTTGATTCATCTCCGACACTAACATCGGTTTCAACAGTTCTAGTTCCAAAGGGTTGCTAAGAAGGTTCGGAAATCGCGATCTTAAGGTGTTGGATCCTTACAACTCGAGCCACCAGCTAGGCAATACCAACGAGAGTGTGAGCGATACACAAGTGAGATTTTTGCTTTTCTAACCTAACCGGTTCTTTGTTTGTTACTTGAGCATGTCCAGGTCCATAAGTCCTAGCAAGTCGAGTAGCGAGACCGTCACGCCTGAGATGATCAGTCTATTGAAGCAATTGTCCGATTCCGTAGCTAAACTATCCAAACGAGTGGAGACTATGGAAGCACGAACACCACCAGCCGGAACACCACCTTTAAGAACTAACTACGAGTTTGGCGGTCCTTCACGTGTTACTAGAGAGCCGGATCAGCCGGATCAAGGTAATGTACATTCCAACGTCCTTCCTATTGCTTCTGACATGCCACCATTTGTTGATGACTTTCAGCGACCATTTTGAGGACCACACGTGGGAGGGCTACAATCGGCCATTCCAGCAGCCAAGGAAAGGGCGAGACAACCTTCGGCCCTATCAAGAGCAAGACGGACTCGGAAAGGTCAAAATCAAAATTCCCGTCTTTGAAGGAAAGTGTGATCCCGACGTCTACACGGAGTGGGAAGCCAAAGTTGAGCAGATTTGGTTGTGTCACAACTTCAGCGAGCCTAGGAAGGTTCAACTAGCAGCTCTTGAGTTCCAAGGCTATGCTTTGGTATGGTGGGATCACGTAGTCAAAGAAAGAGTTCGAACCTTGGATCCTCAAATCAGCACATGGGAGCATATGAAGGCACTAATGAGGGCTAGGTTCGTTCCACCTCACTATACCCGAGAGCTTCGACAACGGCTGGAAAATTTGAGACAAGGCTCACTTAGCGCTGAGGAAGCCTATACGAATATGCAAGTTGCTATGGTAAAGGCCAACGTTCTAGAGGATGAAGAAAACACTATGGCAAGGTACCTTCGTATTCTGAATTCTAATTTAGCTAATGAGGTTGATATGTATCCATACAGCACCATGGAGCAACTACTACACTTGGCCATCAAGGTGGAAAGGAAGACTAAGGTGCGAAACCGGGAATACAAGCCACCTTCCGGGATGCCCAATGCTTGGAAAGCACAAAGCAGCCCACAAGGAAGCCGGCTGCATAGCCACGGCAGGGAGCAAGGGGTCCAGAAGGAGGAGATGAGATCGGCACCTATGGGCCAAGAAGGGCAAAGAAAGTCGTCTACAACAGCCACTACACCACGATCCTTGAATGAGCCTTCAAGTGATCATCGAGGGAGTACTCCTATCTCTAACTCTATAACTAGGGACATTGTGTGTTTTAAATGCCAAGGTAGAGGTCACATGAGTAGAGAATGTCCTAATAAACGCACTTTGATCATAAATCATCTAGGAGAGTATGAGAGTGAGGATGATGTGGAATTAGATGATGAAAATGCCTTAAATGATGACCATGAACAAAATGAGAATGATGATTGCATTGAGTATGAACAAGGTGAATCTTTGATAGCTAGGAGAACTTTGCATGTCCAACTAGCACCTTGTGAGGATAACCAACGTGAAAATCTGTTTCATACTAAGTGTAGCATTAAAGGAAAAGTGTGTGATGTGATAATTGATGGGGGAAGTTGTTGCAATATCGCTAGCACTGAAATGGTAAACAAATTACAACTTCTTACATTTTATCACCCTAGGCCATATAAACTACATTGGATGAAGGAATGTGGAGAACTTAAGGTCAATAAGCAAACTAAGGTCAATATAACATTAGGATCATATGAGGATGTTATTACATGTGATGTTGTGCCTATGAATGCTTGTCACTTGTTGCTTGGTCGTCCATTGCAATATGATAGGAAAGTTGTCCATGATGGGTTTTCTAACAAATATAGCTTTGAGTATAAGGGTAAAACTTTAACACTTAAACCTATGACACCTTTACAAATAGCCGAGTACTATGAGAACAAGAGGGTAGAGGAAGGAACCCCTCCCAAGCCTAAGATCACACGGCCTAAGAGTAAAGAGAATAAAACCCATCAAACATTGTTAGTACAACCAACAAGTAGCTATCTTGAGTCTAGGAATGAATTTGTCACTAACTATGCTTCTATTGATGTGCTAATGATGAGTTTGTGTAAATCTCTAGTGAATGTGCCTCATGACTCTACGAACCCACTTCCTAGATCTATTCAGGGGTTGTTGGATGAATTTAGAGACGTTTTTCCTGATGAGATTCCAGCCGGCTTGCCGCCCATTAGGGGCATTGAACACCAAATAGATTTAATACCCGGAGCTACTCTTCCCAATAGGCCCGCCTATAGGATGAACCCTACGAAAGCCCAAGAAATTCAGAACCAAGTGCAAGCCTTCCTAGATAAGGGGTATGTGCGGGAAAGCCTTAGTCCTTGTGCCGTTCCCGTTCTGCTAGTACCCAAGAAGGATAATACTTGGAGAATGTGTATTGATTGTAGAGCAATCAATAACATTACTATCAAGTATAGACACCCTATTCCCCGTTTAGATGATATGCTTGATGAGTTACATGGAGCTACAATTTTCACTAAGATTGACCTTAGGAGTAGCTACCATCAAATTAGAATGAGGGAAGGGGGTGAATGGAAAACAGCTTTTAAAACAAAATTTGGTCTCTATGAGTGGCTAGTAATGCCTTTTGGCTTAACTAACGCTCCTAGTACTTTCATGAGGTTAATGAATCATATTTTGAGACCTTATATTGGTTTATTTGTTGTAGTCTACTTTGATGACATTCTTATCTATAGTAAGACTTTAAAAGAGCATGAAAATCATTTGAGAGATGTGCTTGCTACATTGCGTATAGAATAATTGTATGCTAATATTCAAAAATGTGATTTCTATACTAACCGAGTGATTTTTCTTGGTTTTGTAGCAAGTGCCAATGGCTTGCAAGTGGATGAGGACAAGGTGAAAGCAATCAATGATTGGCCCACTCCTAGGACTGTTGGTGACGTGAGGAGCTTCCATGGCTTCGCTACCTTCTATAGAAGGTTTGTGAGAGATTTTAGCACCATTGCAGCCCCACTCACGGCTTTGACCAAAAAGAAGGTTCCTTTTGAGTGGAATGAACCGCAGCAAAGAGCTTTTGATGAGCTCAAAAGACGCCTCACCCACGCACCACTACTAGCTCAACCGGACTTCACTAAACCCTTTGAGGTTGAATGCGATGGATGCATCCGGCATTGGTATTGGTGGCGTCCTTTGTGCAAGAAGGTAAGCCTCTAGCTTTCTTTAGTGAAAAATTGAAAGGTGCAAGCTTAAACTATTCCACTTATGACAAAGAATTGTATGCCTTGTTTAGAGTACTCAAAACATGGCAACATTACCTTTGGCCTCAAGAGTTTGTTTTGAAAACCGATCATGATTCACTTAGACACTTTAGAAGCCAAGATAAGCTAGATAGACGTCATGGTAGGTGGATGGAGTTCATTGAAACTTTTCCTTACATTATCAAGTATAAGAAAGGAAAGGATAATGTAGTAGCGGATGCATTGTCTAGGAGATACACTTTAATCACAACTTTGGATTCTAGGATGCTAGGTTTTACTTAACATTAAAGAATTATATGTGGATGATGTTGAATTTGGGAAGATATTTCATAGATGCACTACTCAAGGCCCTTACGATAAGTACTTTGTGTTTGAAGGTTTCTTGTTTAAGGTGGATAAGATTTGCATACCTAGATGTTCCCTTAGGATCTTATTGGTGGAAGAAGCCCATAAAGGAGGTTTAATGGGGCATTTTGGGAGGGACAAAACATATCACATGTTGCAAACTCACTTTTATTGGCCTCATATGTTAAGGGATGTAGAACACATGCTTAAGAGGTGCATTGAATGTCTTAAAGCCAAAGCTAGGGTACAACCCCACGGGCTGTATATGCCCTTACCGACGCCTAATGGTCCTTGGGAGGACATAAGTATGGATTTCATTGTTGGACTACCTAGGACTAAGAAAGGAAGAGATTCCATTTTTGTGGTAGTAGATAGATTCTTTAAAATGGCACATTTTATTCCATGTCATAAAACTGAAGATGCATATAATGTTGCTAATCTTTTCTTTAAGGAAATAATTAGATTGCATGGAATACCTAAAACTATTGTTAGTGATAGGGATGTCAAGTTTTTGAGTTTCTTTTGGAAGACACTTTGGGGAAAAATGGGCACTAGATTACTATTCTCGACCTCTAGACATCCCCAAACAGATGGGCAAACGGAAGTCACCAATAGGACCCTAACGACCCTCCTTCGAACCATGTTGAAAGATAACTTAAAAGAATGGGAAGACATGTTACCACATATTGAGTTTGCTTATAATCGCACCATGTATTCTTCCACTTTGTTATCACCTTTCAAATGTGTTTATGGATTTAACCCTTTAACTCCTTTGGACTTATTACCGATTCCTCGAAAGGATCGAGTAACTTTTGATGCTTGGGAACAGGTGGACTACATTAAGGAACTTCATGCTAAGACCAAGGCTGCACTTGACAAGAAAGGCATTGAAACTGCAGCTCGGAATAACAAGGGACGTCGGAAAATGGTTTTCCAGCCTGGCGACTTAGTTTGGCTACATCTAAGGAAAGAGCGGTTTCCGACAAAACGCCATTCCAAGCTAGCACCACGAGGTGATGGACCATTCAAAGTCTTAAACCGGATTAATGACAATGCATATGTGTTGGACTTACCGGAAGAGTATGGAGTTAGCACCACTTTTAATGTAGGAGATTTGAGCCCATATGAAGGAGATTCGGAACAAGATGAAAATTCGGGGTCGAATTCTTTCCAAGAAGGAGTGGATGATGTAGGACCATCACATGGAAGCTATCAAGGTCCCATTACTAGAGCAAGAGCTAAGGAGATCCAAGAGGTTATGTCAAGGGAAGTGCTATTGCTTTTGCTTGACACTATGTGTACACCATTGTATTTCCATACATCATGTGTTAATCTTTTGATGAATGTAGGAGCAAGTGAACCAATGCAGCCCGAGACCATGCCAACGTACTCACTTCCCATGCAGCTCGAGGAGACCATGCAGGTTGCTGTTGCTCACGTCCAAGGCAGCTCACGAGCAAAGGAAGGAGATGCTGCTCACGTCCAATGCAGGCTAGGAGAGAAGGTTGTTGTTCACGCCAAAGCAGCCCATGCTCACGCCCAATGCAGCCCATGCTCACGCCCTGTTGCTCACGCCAATGCAGCCCATGCTCACGCCCAATGCAGCCCATGCTCACGTCCAATGCAGGCCCAAGAGGAGGCTGTTGATCATGTCAAAGGTAGCCCAAGAGGGAGGCAAGCAAACACGTCCAATGCAGCCCAAGGAGGGAGCCAGCCGATCACTTTCAAAGAGTCCCAAGAGAGTAACAATTCAGCTCATTCGGATCATCATTTGGGCTCTTTAAACACATCCAAAACACTCATGGATCTGTTGAACAATGCAGCCCATTCGGACAGCCCATTTGGCTCTTAAAAAACGTCCAGCACACTCAGCTTGCACTCCAAGGATAAGTTTGAATAATTCAGCCTAATTTTGTGCTGAAATAGTTGTTTGTTAGGTTGTTAGCTACATTAGAGGAAGCTCTCTTATTACCACCTTCCCACTAATGTTTTCAGCTTTCTTTTCTTTATTTTGTCTAGATAAAAAGAGTCTATAAATAGTCTCTTTTAGGCTGCAGATTAGCTACGTTATTTCCCATTGCTAGAATTGCATTTGTAATCATTTTCACAAAATCAATCAAAGAACAAGAGAGTTTTTTGTTGGCATTGCTGTTGTTGCTTGGCTGAGCTTGTTTGTGTCAAACCGCCTTCGGATTGGTGCTTCGAGCCTTCACGAGTCCCTCTTTGTGCTAGTCCAGCAGGAGCTAGTGTAACGTTGTATTGGAGACGGGTCTAAGGCAGTCACGTTTGGGGTTTTGGCTCTTCAGCCTTGGTTCCTTCATTGGCTTTCTCTTTGGTTCTTCTCTCACCCTCCTGCGCCATTCATCATCTTCGTCTCATTCAGTCCATTTCGAGATCATTGTGCCTAGATCGAATCAAACACGGATTAACACCGTATCATGGAGCTAGATCGTAGCATTGGCTACAGTGAGAGAAGAAGGGAATTTCTTCTAGTTTGTATCTAGGACTCTTTGAAGCTGATAATAGATAGTTAGATCCTAAGATTATACCCTGGGACGGAGAGTAGGCTATTTAGAGCCGAACTTCATAAACATATCCTCGTGTCAATCTTTTACATTCCGCACTATATTTTGCTATTGTGACTAACTTTGTTTTGCAGGAGCACGAAGTCAAGGCCCTTGAAAGTTGTTTCAAAGCCCTTGAAATCAAAGTTTCACTAAGAGCACAGATCGACATCAAGGGCCTCGAAAGGAGTTTCAAGGCCTTGAGATTTGGTTTGCAAAAAGTTCTCATACTCTATTCAACCCTCCTTCTAGAGTATCTTTTAACTTATTTACTTCACCTACCGGTTCTTCAAGCCTGAGCATAAGAAATGCCCCATATGTGTTACCAAGCCTGTTTGGAGTGTTATTGAGTGTAATGACCTTATTTGCAATGAATTGGCTTGCGTTAGTAATGAATCTGAGCACACTGAGACTTTGATAGCTAAAGAGGTTTTAGATGCACCACATGACCCTTGTGAGGATCTACAAGGGAGCCTTTCCATACCCTCTTGCACTTCATTGCCCGTAGGTTGTTCACTTGCTGATTTGTGTGAAAACTCTAGTATTAGAACTGGTAAAGACATAAATGGACATGAATCTGATTTAGGTCTAGACATTGAGCTTCTTGAGAATGAAATAGATGAGTTTGAGTTATATGCGAAAGGCTTTGATTGGGATATTGAATTGGACTTTGAACAGGAAGACACTACTTGGAGAAATGCATCAGATTGTGATTTTAATGACTTAAGTTTGAAATTTGATGTAGCCATGTCCTTAAGGAGTCATTTCGATTATCATGTTGCTTGGAAGTCTTTTGTGTCTTTGGAGCATGAAGAACGTCAAAGGGAAGTTGTTTCTACCCTTAGGGTTGAACACTTGTATGCCAACCTAAAGAAATGTAGCTTTTGCACTAATGAAGTTATATTTCTTTGTTTTGTAGTGATTGCACAAGGTCTACAAATGGATGAGGAGAAGATTAGAGCTATTCGAGATTGGTCAACACCTACATCCATTGCCACCCCCTTGACGGAGACTTGCAAGAAACATGCACCATTTGTGTGGGAAGCAGCTCAAGAACGTGCTTTCAACAAGCTGAAGTTGGTCCTCACCGAGGTACCCTTACTAGCTCTCCCTGACTTCACTAGGCCTTTCGAAGTGGAGTGTGATGCATCAAGAATTGGCATAGGAGGTGTGCTTATACAAGAAGGTAAGCCTAGTGCCTTTTTCAGTGAAAAGCTTAAAGGGGCATGTCTTAACTACTCTACATATGATAAAGAGTTGTATGCATTATTTAGAATACTTAAGACATGGCAACAGTACTTGTGGCCTAGAGAGTTTATTTTGCATTCTGATCATGAATCTTTGAAACATTTTCGGAGTCATGATAAACTAGATAGGAGACATGGTAGATGGATGGAACTTATTGAGACTTTTCCCTATGTTTTCAAGTATAAAAAGGGAAAAGACAATGTAGTTGCAGATTCTCTTTCTAGGAGGCATACATTGCTAACTACATTGGATGCTAGGGTGTTAGGATTTGTTTACATTAAGGAGCTCTATAAATCTGATCTTGACTTTGGAGAAGCATATAAGCTTTGTGTGCAAAAGAGTTCCTTAGATAAATTCTATTTGTTTGAGGGATTTCTGTTTCAAGTAGATAAGGTGTGCATACCTAGGTGTTCCCTTCGTTTGTTGTTAGTGGAAGAAGCCCATAAAGGAGGTTTAATGGGTCATTTTGGGAGGGATAAGACTTATTCTATGCTGCACTCACATTTTTATTGGCCACATATGCTTAGGGATGTTGAAAATGTGCTTAAAAGGTGTTTAGAGTGCCTTAGAGCTAAATCAAAAGTGAAGCCTCATGGATTGTATACACCTTTGCCAATCCCACAACCCCTTGGGGAAGACATTAGCATGGATATTATAGTGGGATTGCCTAGGACTAGAAGAGATAGGGATTCGATATTTGTGGTTATAGATCGATTCTGTAAGATGGCTCACTTTATTGTTTGTCACCATACTGATGATGTAGCTAATTTGTTCTTTCGGGAAGTAGTGAGTGATAGGGATGTTAAGTTCTTAAGTTACTTTTGGAAAACTCTTTGGGGAAATCTAGGACTAAGTAATTTTTTACATCAAGCCACCCCCAAAGTAATGGGCAAACGGAAGTAACTAATAGGACCCTAACAACACTCCTAAGGGTTGTAAAGAAGAATTTTAAATAATGGAAAGATGTCTTGTCACATGTTGAATTTGCCTATAATAGAGTCATCCACTCATCTACTTCCATCTCTTCCTTTGAGTGTGTTTATGGTTTTAATCCACTAACCTCTTTTGATCTTACACCGTTACCTAAGAAGGAGCGAGTGGATTTAAGTGCTAAAACGCAGTTTGAACACATCAAGGAGCTACATAGTAGGACAAGATCAAGCTCAAGGAGAAAGGCAAATAGAACGCAGAAAAGGCGAATCAAGGACGCAAGAAGATTATATTTGAACCCGGCGACCTTGTATGGCTACATTTGTGGAAGAAGAGGTTTCAACAGCTTCGGAAATCCAAGCTCTCCACAAGAGGAAATGGGCCTTTCAAGGTGTTACACAAGGCGGGTGACAACGCCTATGTGCTTGACTTGCCGGATGATTATGCTTGTGATCCCACATTCAATGTGAGGGATCTAAGTCCTTTTCCGCTCCTGAATGATGTTCAAGGCAATTCGAGGTCGAATTCTTCCAAAGAAGGGGAGAATGATGAAGGATCATCTGAGCTAACTCCATCTTCACCACCTCAAGGGACTCTAACAAGAGCGCAAGTTAAACGTCAAGCTGAGATGGATGCTCTTTTCTAAACATGGTCCATGAAGCTCAATCAAGTCCACCTTCATCAAGTCTAAGGACCATCTTGTGGATCAGCCACAAACACATCCCAGCCAAGATGATTAATGGAGCTTAAATTGTATTTTTAGTTGCTGAGCAGGCCTTGGAAAGCATTTCAAAGGACAGACGGAGGCCTTGAAATCAGATACAAAGGGCTTCACGTGTGTGCATGTGCATGGCTGGAACATTCATTTAAGTATGTGGACGTGAGAGGCTGAATAGGAGAGTTTAATTAGGCTCATTTGTGTTCTATGTTTGCTGGGCTTTTATTTAACTCTCTCTCAATGTAATTAGTTTATATTTTTTCTGTTTTAGAAGAAAAGGCCTAGGATGTATATAAAGCCTTTTATCTCTTCTTTTGTAGTTAGGCAAGTTTTATACAAGTTTTGCTAACAACATTTCAGAATTGAATCCAAGAGAATTCAATCATTCTTGTCTCGTGAGTTTGTGTGTGTGATCTGGCTTTCTCGTTCTTGTGTATGTCAATCTCCTTCAGGATTGGTGTTGCAAGTCGAATAGGGAATCCTCTTCATGCTCTCGATTCTCAGATCGATTGTGTGGAGTTGTAAGAAGCGGGGTCGAATCGTCACTGGTTTGGTTCTTGGATCTCGAATCCCAGGGTTCTATCATTGTTCCTTTCGGTTCTTCTTGTCCCTTTTTGTTTTCTCGTTTTCATTGTTGTCCATACTTGTTAATTTTGTGTGTTCTTCATTCTTCAGAACAGGTTGTTCGTCTATATCCGTTCTTCGTGGCTAATCCCCGTATCAAGTAATGTGCCCGATCCCTCAGCAAGTTCTGCACCAGTTCAACTCATCTGTCCTTTGGGCTTCTAATCGACTCCAGAGTAGTATCCACGTGGCCGATCCATAACTCAACCTCTAATCCCTCTTGATCAAAGAATGAAGGTACTCTTATCTAGAGGAAGGTCTTCATCCATGGATCAGGTCTCGGGGCCCTCGGCTCCTTAGGTGCTCTATCCACCTCAATTGCTCGTGTTAGTGCCACTATCACCTATGTCGCCCTCTACGAGACTTCAGTTGATCCCGTAGGTACGGGTAAATCCAGGGGACGACTACCCACTCAGGTCCGCCCATCGAGACATGATCTGACTCACTTGATGGTATAACCTAAGCTCTCAATCTATCAACCATCATGTCCCTAACCTCAAGAACAACGCTCTCAACCACGTCCTTTGTTGCTCGTAGATCGACACAAGGAACTCAACCCCTCCCTAAAACTACCGGAGGAAGAGGTGGGCGACCTCTACCCCGTCCTAATGTAGATGTTTGTTATAGTCTGAGTCATCTAGTATACGATCATGTCTATGTATAAGGCCAAGATAGTACTATAACAATAATAGTAATTACAATGATGTAGGACCATCACATGGAAGATATCAAGGTCCCATTACTAGAGCAAGAGCTAAGGAGATCCAAGAAGTTATGTCAAGGGAAGTGCTATTGCTTGACATAATGCATGAACCATTTAATTTCCACACATCATGTGTTAATCTTTTGGTGAATGTAGGAGCAAGCGAACCAAGCGAGGAGACCATGCCGACGTGCTCACTTCCCATGCAGCTCGAGGAGACCATGCAAGTTGTTGCTCACGTCCAATGCAGCCCAAGAGGGAGGTTGTTGCTCACGCCCAATGCAACCCAAGAGGAGGCTGTTGCTCACGCCCAATGTAGCCCAAGAGGAGGTTGTTGCTCATGTCCAAGGTAGCCCAAGAGGGGAGCAGCTGCTCACGTCCAAAACAGCCCAAGAGGGCAGCCAGTTGATCACGTTCAAAGAGGCCCAAGAGAGTAACAAGTCAGCCCATTCGGATGGCATTCGGATAGCCCATTTTTGCTCTTAAAATCACCCAACTCCGCCAAAGAGTTGTTTGAATAAGTCAGCCTACTTTCATGCTGAATTAGTTGTTTGTTAGGTTGTTAGCTACATTAGAGGAAGCTCTCTTATTACCACCTTCCCACTAATGTTTTAATTTTCTTTTCTTTATTTTGTCTAGATAAAAGAGTCTATATAGATAGCCTCTTTAGCTACAGATTAGGCACGTTATTTCCATTGCTTAGAATTACAGATTGTAATCATTTACAAAATCAATCAAAGAACAAGAGAGTTTTTGGTTGGCATTGCTGTTATTTGCTTAGCTGAGCTTGTTTGTGTCAACCGCCTTCGGATTGGTGCTTCGAGCCTTCACGAGTCCCTCTTTGTGCTAGTCCAGCCGGAGCTACTGTAAAATTGTATTGGAGACGGGTCTAGGGCATTCACGATTGGGGGTTTTGGCTCTTCAGCCTTGGTTCCTTCGTTGTCTCTCTTTGGTTCTTCTCTACACCTTCCTGCGCCATTCACCATCTACGTTTCATTCCGCATTCTGGATTCGCCTCATTCAGCCGGATTCGAGATCATTGTACCTAGATCGACTCAATCACGGACAATTCCGTATCAGTTGGTATCAGAGCTCAGTTGGTACAATTGATCACTCCTTTCTTCTTTGTTAACCTATTGCTTATCCAATTAAGATTTAACTTGTGCTTGAAGTGTGCAAATTCAAGAGCCGGACAACATCTTGAGGAGAGGTAAACACAAAACACAACAAAAGCAAAAAAAGAGCTCGAACGCTGCATACACAATTCGGTAACCTGCTCTCCCACAAGTCTCGTTGCAATCAATTTCGGTTACCTTCTCTCCTACAAATCTTTGACAAAGTCTAAGAGATCTTTCAAAAAAAAAAAAAGAACAATACACAAAACGGCTGGCATTTTTTATTAATCAAGCACAAGTAAACTCTTTCAAACAACTCAAAACGTCATTCTAAACACATTCACCGTACCTACACCAACCCAACGGTCAATACTCCAATTAGGGGTGTCTTGATTCATCTCCAACACTAACATCAGTTTCAGCAGTTCTAGTTCCAAAGGGTTGCTAAGAAGGTTCGGAAATCGCGATCTTAAGGTGTTGGATCCTTACAACTCGAGTCACCAGCTAGGCAATACCAACGAGAGTGTGAGAGATACACAAGTGAGATCTTTGCTTTTCTAACCTAACCGGTTCTTTGTTTGTTACTTGAGCATGTCCAGGTCCCTAAGTCCCAGCAAGTCGAGAAGCGAGACCGTCACGCCTGAGATGATCAGTCTATTGAAACAATTGTCCGATTCCGTAGCTAACCTATCCAAACGAGTGGAGTCTATGGAAGCACGAACACCACCTTTGAGAACCAACTATGAGTTTGGCGGTCCTTCACGTGTTACTAGAGAGCCGGATCATCCTGATCAAGGTAATTTACATTCTAACGAACCCCCTAATGCTTCTAACATGCCACCCTTTGTTGATAACTTTCAGCGACGGAATGAAGCTGCTTTCGAGGACCACACTTGGGAAGGTTACAATCGGCCATTCCAGCAGCCAAGGCAAGGACGAGAACGAGATAACTTTCGGCCCTATCAAAATCAAAATCAAAATTCCCGTCTTTGAAGGAAAGTGTGATCCCGACGTCTACACGGAGTGGGAAACTAAAGTTGAGCAGATCTGGTTGTGTCACAACTTTAGCGAGTCTAGGAAGGTTCAGCTAGCCACTCTTGAGTTCCAAGGCTATGCTTTGGTATGGTGGGATCACGTAGTCAAAGAAAGAGTTCGAACATTGGATCCTCAAATCACCACATGGGAGCATATGAAGGCACTAATGAGGGCTTGGTTCGTTCCACCTCATTATACCCGAGAGCTTAGACAACGGCTGGAAAATTTGAGACAAGGCTCGCTTAGCGCTGAGGAAGCCTATACGAATATGCAAGTTGCTATGGTGAAGGCCAACGTTCTAGAGGATGAAGAAAACACTATCGCAAGGTACCTTCGTATTCTGAATTCTAATTTGGCTAATGAGGTTGATATGTATCCATACAACACCATGGAGCAATTACTACACTTGGCCATCAAGGTGGAAAGGAAGACTAAGGTGCGAAACCGGGAATACAAGCCACCTCATGGGTCGCCCAACACTTGGAAAGCACAAGGGAGCCGGCTGCTGCCTAACCACAGCAAGGATCAAGGAGGCCGGAAGGAAGAGAGAAAATCGGCACCTATGGGCCAAGAAGGACAAAGAAAGTCGTCTACACCAGCCACTACACCACGATCCTTGAATGAGCCTTCGAGTGATCATCGAGGGAGTACTCCTATCTCTAACTCTAGAACTAGGGACATTGTGTGTTTTAAATGCCAAGGTATAGGTCACATGAGTAGAGAATGTCCTAATAAACGCACTTTGATCATAAATCATCTAGGAGAATATGAGAGTGAGGATGATGTGGAATTAGATGATGAAAATGCCTTAATTGATGACAATGAACAAAATGAGAATGATGATTGCATTGAGTATTAACAAGGTGAATCTTTGATAGCTAGGAGAACTTTGCATGTCCAACTAGCACCTTGTGAGGATAACCAACGTGAAAATCTGTTTCATACTAGGTGTAGTATTAAAGGAGAAGTGTGTAATGTGATAATTGATGGAGGAAGTTGTTGCAACATAGCTAGCATTGAAATGGTAAACAAATTACAACTTCTTACATTTTATCACCCTAGGCCATATAAACTACATTGGATGAATGAGTGTGGAGAACTTAAAATCAATAAGCAAACTAAGGTCAATATAACATTAGGATCATATGAGGATGTTATTACATGTGATGTTGTGCCTATGAATGCTTGTCACTTGTTGCTTGGTCGTCCATGGCAATATGATAGGAAAGTTGTTCATGATGGGTTTTCTAACAAATATAGCTTTGAGTATAAAGGTAAAACTTTAACAATTAAACCTATGACACCTTTACAAATAGCCGAGTACTATGAGAACAAGAGGGTAGAGCAAGGAACCCCTCCCAAGCCTAAGATCACACGGCCTAAGAGTAAAGAGAACAAAACCCATCTAAAATTGTTAGTACAACCAACAAGTAGCTATCTTGAGTCTAGGAATGAATATGTCACTAACTATGCATCTATTGATGTGCTAAAGATAAGTTTGTGTAAATCTCTAGTGAATGTGCCTCATGACTCTACGATTCCACTTCCTAGTTCTATTCAGGGGTTGTTAGACGAGTTTAGGGACGTTTTTCCTGAGGAGATTCCAGCCGGCTTGCCGCCCATTAGGGGCATTGAACACCAAATAGATTTAATACCCGGAGCCACTCTTCCCAATAGGCCCGCCTATAGGATGAACCCTACGGAAGCCCAGGAAATTCAGAACCAAGTTCAAGCCTTGCTAGATAAGGGGTATGTGCGGGAAAGCCTTAGTCCTTGTGCCGTTCCCGTCCTGCTAGTACCCAAGAAGGATAAGAGCAATCAATAACATTACTATCAAGTATAGACACCCGATTCCCCGTTTAGATGACATGCTTGATGAGTTACATGGAGCTACAATTTTCACTAAGATTGACCTTAGGAGTGGCTACCATCAAATTAGAATGAGGGAAGGGGATGAATGGAAAACAGCTTTTGAAACCAAATTTGGACTCTATGAGTGGCTAGTAATGCCTTTTGGCTTAACTAACGCTCCTAGTACGTTCAGGAGATTAATGAATCATATTTTGAGACCTTATATTGGTTTATTTGTTGTAGTCTACTTTGATGACATTCTTATCTATAGTAAGACTTTAAAGGAGCATGAAAATCATTTGAGAGATGTGCTTGCTACATTGCGTATAGAATACTTGTAGGCTAATATTCAAAAATGTGATTTCTATACTAACCGAGTGATTTTTCTTGGTATTGTAGTAAGTGCCAATGGTTTGCAAGTGGATGAGGACAAGGTGAAGGCAATCAATGAATGGCCCGTTCCTAGGTCGGTTGGTAACGTGAGGAGTTTCCATGGCCTAGCTACATTCTATAGAAGGTTTGTGAGAGATTTTAGCACCATTGCAGCACCACTCACGGCTTTGACCAAAAAGAAGGTTCCTTTTGAGTGGAATGAACCGCAGCAAAGAGCCTTTGAAGAGCTCAAGAGACGCCTCACCCATGCACCCCTACTCGCTCTACCGGACTTCACTAAACCCTTTGAGGTTGAATGCGACGCATCCGGGATTGGTATTGGCGGCATCCTTATGCAAGAAGGTAAGCCTCTAGCTTTCTTTAGTGAAAAATTGAAGGGTGCATGCTTAAACTATTCCACTTATGACAAAGAATTATATGCCTTGTTTAGAGTACTCAAAACATGGAAACATTACCTTTGGCCTCAAGAGTTTGTTTTCAAAACCGAACATGATTCACTTAGACACTTTAGGAGCTAAGATAAGCTAGATAGACGGCATGGCAGGTGGATGGAGTTCATCGAAACCTTTCCTTATATTATCAAGTATAAGAAAGGAAAGGATAATGTCGTAGCGGATGCATTGTCTAGGAGATACACCTTAATCACCACCTTGGATTCTAGGATGTTAGGTTTTACTTATATTAAGGAATTATATGTGGATGATGCTGAATTTGGGAAAATATTTCATAGATGCACTACTTAAGGCCCTTATGATAAGTATTTTGTGTTTGAAGGTTTCTTGTTTAAAGTGGATAAGATTTGCATACCTAGATGTTCCCTTAGGATCTTATTAGTGGAAGAAGCCCATAAAGGAGGTTTAATGGGGCATTTTGGGAGGGACAAAACTTATCACATGTTGCAAACTCACTTTTATTGGCCTCATATGTTAAGGGATGTAGAACACATGCTGAAAAGGTGCATTGAATGTCTTAAGGCCAAAGCTAGGGTACAACTCCACGGGCTGTATACACCCTTACCGACGCCTAATGGCCCTTGGGAGGACATAAGTATGGATTTCATTGTTGGACTACCTAGGACTAAGAAAGGAAGAGATTCCATTTTTGTGGTAGTAGATAGATTCTCTAAAATGGCACATTTTATTCCATGTCATAAAACTGATGATGCATATAATGTTGCTAATCTTTTCTTTAATGAAATAGTGAGATTGCATGGAATACCTAAAACTATTGTTAGTGATAGGGATGTCAAGTTTTTGAATTTCTTTTGGAAGACACTTTGGGGAAAAATAGGTACTAGATTACTATTCTCGACCTCTAGTCATCCCCAAACAGATGGGCAAACGGAAGTCACCAATAGGACCCTAACGACCCTCCTTAGAACCATGTTGAAAGATAACTTAAAAGAATGGGAAGACATGTTACCACATATTGAGTTTGCTTATAATCGCACCATGCATTCTTCCACTTCGTTATCACCTTTGAAATGTGTTTATGGATTTAACCCTTTAACTCCTCTGGACTTATTACCGATTCCTCGAAAGGATCGAGTAGCTTTTGATGCTTTGGAACAGATGGACTACATTAAGGAACTTCATGCTAAGACCAAAGTTGCACTTGATAAGAAGGGCGTTGAAACTGCAGCTCGGAATAACAAAGGACGTAGGAAGATGGTTTTCCAGCCCGGCGACTTAGTTTGGCTACATCTAAGGAAAGAGCGGTTTCCGACAAAACGCCATTCCAAGCTAGCACCACGGGGTGATGGACCATTCAAAGTCTTACACCGGATTAACGACAATGCATATGTGTTCGACTTACCGGAAGAGTATGGAGTTAGTACCACTTTTAACATAGGAGATTTGAGCCTCTATGAAGGAGATTCGGAACAAGATGAAAATTCGGGGTCGAATTCTTTCCAAGAAGGAGTGGATGATGTAGGACCATCACATGGAAGATATCAAGGTCCCATTACTAGAGCAAGAGCTAAGGAGATCCAAGAAGTTATGTCAAGGGAAGTGCTATTGCTTGACACAATGCGTGAACCATTTAATTTCCATACATCATGTGTTAATCTTTTGGTGAATATAGGAGCAAGCGAACCAAGCGAGGAGACCATGCCGACGTGCTCACTTCCCATGCAGCTCGACGAGACCATGCAGGCTGTTGCTCACGTCCAATGCAGCCCAAGAGGGAGGCTGTTGCTCACGCCCAATGCAGCCCAAGAGGGAGGCTGTTGCTCACGCCCAATGCAGCCCAAGAGGAGGCTGTTGCTCACGCCCAATGCAGCCCAAGAGAAGGTTGTTGGTCATGTCCAAGGTAGCCCAAGAGGGGAGCAGCTGCTCACGTCCAAAACAGCCCAAGAGGGCAGCCAGCTGATCACGTTCAAAGAGGCCCAAGAGAGTAACAAGTCAGCCCATTCGGATGGCATTTGGATAGCCCATTTTTGCTCTTAAAATCGTCCAACTCAGCCAAGGAGTTGTTTGAATAAGTCAGCCTACTTTCATGCTGAATTAGTTGTTTGTTAGGTTGTTAGCTACATTAGAGGAAGCTCTCTTATTACCACCTTCCCACTAATGTTTTAATTTTCTTTTCTTTATTTTGTCTAGATAAATGAGTCTATATAGATAGCCTCTTTAGCTGCAGATTAGGCACGTTATTTCCATTGCTTAGATTTACAGATTGTAATCATTCACAAAATCAATCAAAGAACAAGAGAGTTTTTTGTTGGCATTGCTGTTGTTTGCTTGGCTGAGCTTGTTTGTGTCAACCGCCTTCGGATTGGTGCTTCGAACCTTCACGAGTCCCTCTTTGTGCTAGTCCAGCCGGAGTTAGTATAAAGTTGTATTGGAGACGGGTCTAGGGCATTCACGATTAGGGGTTTTGGCTCTTCAGCCTTGGTTCCTTCGTTGTCTCTCTTTGGTTCTTCTCTACACCTTCCTGCGCCATTCACCATCTACGTTTCGTTCCGCATTCTGGATTCACCTCATTCAGCCGGATTCGAGATCATTGTACCTAGATCGACTCAATCACGGACAATTCCGTATCATACAAAGTCCAGGAAACACATAACACGATACACATAAACATATATATAATAAACTGTAGAGATCCACGGGAGGAGTGATGGCTTCCGTACATTCTATCCCAGCCCGATTGTGTACACAAGTTAAAACCAAATTCCTTTCGGAAACTCAGACCCTTTTCGGGTTCTGTTTATATATCTATTAGGCCTTTAGCAGATTGCGAGTGTCATTGTTGTCAACCTAAGGCTCTGATACCAACTTTGTAACACTCCAAATCCGTAGGACTCAGAGCGTCACGGGTTAGGACCTCACAGTGGGTCCTGACCCTAGCTTGAGAACAAGTTCACCAGATCTGTCAACAAGGCACAAATAAATATAAAATCAAATCGATAAAATTGTAATATCATAAACCTAAGTATAACAAAACACACAACCAAGATCCAAAACTGTACAACAATGTATCACTCATACAAGCCCACGTCGTCCTATATGTACGGAAACCCTCGGCTAACCACTCCACTGGATCACCCTGCAACTGGCTTGTCCTGCAAAACCTCTACAACACGGTATAAACCGTTAGCTAACAAGATACAAATTAAACTATCGGTAATAGCACATATAACACATAAGCACATTAAACCACACATCATGGTCAAACACATAAACCGTTTATTATCTTTATTAAGTTATACCATTACTAATTCAACTTAGATTGTGACACAAGGATCCTCCAACCCTCGCCTTTGTCCCCGTGTACCTGCAAGGAATGGGTTGATATGTATATATATATATATATATATATATATATATATATATATATATATATATATATATATATATATATATCTCCGTCTACTTGCCACGCTGGTCGTAGAGAACCTCCCAGCTCTAGACAGAGCTAGGAAGTGATGTCCCCGCCCGATTATCATACACTTGGGTCATTTAAACACATATGGTCATCCCAGTCCAATTTAGGTGATCATTACAATAACACGCTTACACATACACCACTATTACAATCATGCTAACTCATAGAAGTCAACCAAGTAAGCCCAAAGGACTTAATTGTCACAAGGTAATCCCAATCATAGTAATCACGGTTTCCCACATGAAACGATCAACGCTTGTATAAACAAGGCACACAAATATCAATCCCGATCCACATGCTAGGACATTCCACCTCCTAGTCTTCAAGATCCCGCAAGATCATAAACCATAACATAACCCTCAATATCTCATTGTATATCTTCAAAGACGCCCAAGGCGTTGAACACAATATACCATCATCAATCTCAAATCTAATCCTATTTTAATTAATTTTCACCAAAATAACGTTTTGCTTGCAGACAATTGCTGAACCCACTTATCATCAGATCTCATCAAACAAACAACCCATAATCACCAGAATAATATAACGAGCATAATGGAATTTTCAATCGTCCATTTTGACAAGACTAAGGTCAATTTAGGCCATATCGCAATACGGAAAATAAATAAAATCATAACTTATTCGTTACTAACCCGATTGACGATCCAAAAGAAGATTCGGAATCACAACGACGCAGGCTACGCTCGGACACTCTCAAATTCACCTAAATCTGAGCGACTGAACCGGACCAGTAGCATATATGCTCGACCAGATCTTCACTTGCTCGGAAATGTAGAAACTCGGTACCAAAATGAAGAGAATAAAGAGTGGAATCCAAAAACTTAAACGGATTTCAAATTGGGTTAGAAACGGAGAGTAGATATGAGTTTGAAGGTTGAGACAATCAGAGCTTTTATGAGGAACCGTGAAAGAAAATGGATTAAAAAACTACAACAAACGGAGGTAACTAATAGGACATTGAGTACTATCTTAAGAGCTGTTTTACACGATGATTTGAATGATTGGGAAGATGTGTTACCACATGTGGAATTTGCTTATACCTGTGCCTTGCATTCATCTACTAATCTAACATCTTTTGAGTGTGTCTAAGGAGTGAATCCTTTGACTTCCTTTGATCTTATACCGTTCCTTTTAGAGGAGCGAGTTGATTTCATTGCAGGAAAACAAGTGTAGTTCATTATGGAATTGTATGAGAAGACGCGCCTAAGGTGTAACACCCCAAATATGTAGGACTCGGAGTGATACGGACTAGGACCTCACAATGGATCCCGACCCTAGGCTGACAACAAGTTCACTGGATCTTACAACAAGACACAAATCAATCTAAAACCAAACCGTTAAACCTGAAAGATAATATATCGAAGGTATACAAAATCACAGCCGAGTAACAAAACGGTATCATCATAAACATATATACATCCCAAAATCCCATAACGTTATATGTACGGAAACTCTCGTCTGATCACTCCTCCAGATCACCCTGCAGTCCTCCTATCCTACAAAGCATCTACAACACGTTATGAAACCGTTAGCTAACAATTCATATATAAGATCATGCATAAGCACATACACACATCAGAAACACAATAAACACTAAGCATGCTATCACACATTTCTCATTTTATTATCTTTATAACATTATACACTCAGAACCATATTTATGGTTGTGACTAGAGAAGTATATCATTCTACCCTCTAGGTACACTAGCCATCTAGAGTGGAATCACCACTCGTGCATACATCCAATATACGAATGCTGCTAAGTAAGTCCCAAGGACTTATTTGAATCACAATAACCTCAATACTCGATCAACACTCCAATCCCCGCAAGATTAACCCAGCCTAATAAAAAAGGCATACAAAATCAATCATAGGGACACCATACTAGAAGACTACTTCTTAGCCTCAAAGATCCTCATAGGATCATACACAACATCCGCATATCATAACCTCAATATTCATCGAATATCCTCAAAGACGCCCAAAGGCGTTCAATATAGTATATCATCCTCAATCTCAAATCTAATCCTAATTTATTTAATTAATTAACCTTTAATTAATTAATTAACTTTTAATTAATTAATTAACTTTCACCAGAATAATGTTTTGCCCGTAGGCAATTTCTGAAGCTACCTATCATCTAATCTCATCAAACATACAACCCATAGTCACCAGAATAATGTAAGGAGCATAATGAAATTTTCAATCATCCATTTTGAAAAGCCTAAGGTCAATTTAAGCCAAATTGCAATACAAAAAATGAATAAACGCATAACGTATACGTTACTAACCCGACTGAGAACCGAAAGAAGATTCGGAATTTCAACGACATAGGCTATACTCTCCAAGACTATCAAATTCACCGGAATTTGAGCGACGGAACCGACCCAATATAGCATATATGCTCGACCAGATCTTCACTTTCTTGGAAACGCAAAAAAATCGGTACCAAAATGAAGAGAATGAAGAGAGGAATCCAAAAACTCAAGTGGATTTGAAATCGGATTAGAAACGGAGAGTAGATCTGAATTTGAAAGGTTAAAAGAAATTAGAGCTTTTACAAGGAAACGGGAAAGGAAATGAATTAATAAACGATTTTCCGCTATTTATAGCGAAGAAGATAATTATCCTTTATCGAACTCGATAATTATCCTTTCATCGATCCGAATGCGATTTGAGCCCCCTTGTCCAAGCTTCTCGAAATTGGAATAATAATCTGGAATATTGTATGGATAATTATTCTACAACTGCCTCGGAAAATGAATATTTTAAGCCATCTTTCTTAGCCACTAAGAAACGAAATAGCGAATCTATTGGCCGTTTTGGCTTTCCATGTTATTTCATATCTAGGGCATGTCCGATCCCCTGATCATTTCTCTCAACTGCATTTTATTTAATTGAAGCTCCCAAATGCTTCAAATAACACCGGAGGGTAAAATTAAATACGCACTCTTCGCGAGTTAGGTGTCAATTACTATCGATGATTAAGTTAATTAACATTAATCATCATTAAGTAGGATTCGAACATCCTAGCTTTTACATCACACAACCCTAATAAAATTTTTGTCACGAAACTTGAATAACCCAAATCATCTCGGTCCCATATGCCGAGGTATAAACACTCAATCTCACGGAGGAATCACATCATCACTCATGAAGGTATCAACCTTCTGCAACTCTATATCCTCAACTCGGTATCATGAAGGTAACATCATGATACGGGAATTAGCAGCGAAGAACGGATCTAGACGAACAACCTGTTCTGAAGAATGAAGAACACACAAAATTAACAAACATGGACAACAATAAAAACGAAAAAAACAGAAAGGGACAAGAAGAACCGAAAGGAACAATGATAGAACCCTTGGATTCGAGATCCAAGAACCAAACTAGTGACGATTTGACCCCGCTTCTTACAACTCCACACAATCGATCTGAGAATCAAGAGCACGAAGAGGGTGCCTTGTTCGACTTGCAACACCTGATACGGGGATTAGCCGCGAATAACGGATCTAGACGAGCAACCTGTTTTTGGGAATAAAAGCAAACAAAATTCAGCAACAATTATGAAAGGAAAAACGTGCAAGCAATAAGGAAAACAAAATGTGAAAGAGGAACCGAAAGGAACAAGCGATAGAACCCTTGGGTTCGAGGATCCAAGAACCAAATCGATGACGATTCGACCCCGCTTCTTACAACTTCACACAATCGATCTAGAATTATCGAAGGCACGAAGAGGTTGCTTCGATTCGACTTGTAGCACCAACCCGAAGGAGATTGACACACACAAGAACGAGAAAGCTATGCTAACACCATAATTCTCACAAGACAAGAGGCTGAACTCAAAGGGGTTCAATTTGGCACTTAGGCAATGTGTTTAACGTATTCTACCTACAAAAAGGAAGAGAGAAAGGTTTATATACAACCTAGACCTTCTCTCCTAAAAAATAGAAAAGAAATAAATACAATAATTACAATTTAGAGTGTTTTAAATAAATCCATAAAATAGACTAATTCTTGGCTTTATTTAACACTCTCTAACTAGCTTCTCACGCCAGTCATGCACATGCACACGTGAAGCTCTCCTATGCTCCATTCAACTTCTTCTTGGCTGGTCCAATGTGGCTAAGCATCATGACGGGCCTTGGACTCATTGGAAGTGAGCTTGGGTGAGCTTCTTGAACCATGGTTAGGAAGATAGCATCCATCTCCGCTTGGCGTTTGGCTTGAGCTTATGTTAGGGCTCCTTGTGGTATTGAAGATGGAGCTAGCTCGGATGACCCTTCATCATTCTCCCCTTCTTTAAAAGAATTCGACCTCGAATTTCCTTGATCATCACTAAGGGGTGGAAAAGGGCTTAGGTCCCTCACATTGAATGTGGGATCACAAGCATAGTCATCCGGCAAGTCTAGCACATAGGCATTGTCACCAGCCTTCTGTAGCACCTTGAAAGGTCCGTTTCCTCTTGGAGAGAGCTTGGACTTCCGAAGTTGTTGAAACCTCTCCTTCCTCAAGTGTAGTCATACAAGGTCATTGGCCTCAAATGTAACCTTCTTCCTTCCTTGGTTTGCCTTGGCTGCGTTTTATTTGCCTTTCTCCTCAAGCTTAATCCTTGTCCTCTTATGTAGCTCCTTGATGTGTTCAACCTGCGTTTTAGCACTTAAATCCACTCGCTCCTTCTTAGGCAACGGTGTAAGATCAAAAGGGGTTAGTGGATTAAAACCATAAACACACTCAAATGGAGAGATGGAAGTAGACGAATGCACAACTCTATTATAGGCAAATTCAACATGTGGCAAGGCATCCTCCCATTCCTTTAGATTCTTTTTGATGACAGCCCTTAAAAGTGTGGTTAAAGTCCTATTAGTTACTTCCGTTTGCCCATCAGTTTGGGGGTGGCTTGATGTAGAAAATAACAATTTCGTACCTAGCTTTCCCCAAAGAGTCTTCCAAAAATAACTTAAGAACTTAACATCCCTATCACTTACTATTGTCCTCGGAATTCCATGTAACCTAACTACTTTCCGAAAGAATAGATTAGCTACATTGGCCGCATCATCAGTTTTGTGACAAGCAATAAAGTGAGCCATTTTAGAGAAACGATCTACAACAACAAAAATCGAGTCCCTACCTCTTTTAGTCCTAGGCAATCCCACAATAAAGTCATACTAATGGCTTCCCAAGGGGCTGTTGGGATTGGTGAAGGTGGTTCGTGTGAAAACCCTTGTATCTGATTTCAAGGCCTCCGTTTGTCCTTCGAAATGCTTTCCAAGGCCTGCCCAGCAACTAGAAATACAATTTAAGCTCCATTAAGCATCTTGGCTGGGATGTGTTCGTGGCTGATCCACAAGATGGTCCTTAGACTTGATGAAGGTGGACTTGGTTGAGCTTCATGGACCATGTTTAGGAAAAGAGCATCCATCTCAGATTGACGTTTAGCTTGCGCTCTTATTAGAGTCCCTTGAGGTGGTGAAAATGGAGTTAGCTCAGATGATCCTTCATCATTCTCCCCTTCTTTGGAAGAATTAGACCTCGAATTGCCTTGATGATCATCCAGGAGCGGAATATAACTTAGATCCTTCACATTAAATGTGGGATCACAAGCATAATCATCCGGACAATCAAGTACATAGGCGTTGTCACCCGCCTTATGTAACACCTACAAAGGCCCATTTCCTCTTGGGGAGAGCTTGGATTTCCGAAGCTGTTGAAACCTCTCCTTCCTCAAATGTAGCCATACAAGGTCGCCGGGTTCAAATATAATCTTCTTGCGTCCTTGATTCGCCTTTTCTGCGTTGTATTTGCCTTTCTCCTCGAGCTTGATCCTTGCCCTACTATGTAGCTCCTTGATGTGTTCAACCTGCATTTTAGCACTTAAATCAACTCGCTCTTTCTTAGGTAAAGGTGTAAGATCAAAAGGGGTTAGGGAATTAAATCCATAAACACACTCAAAGGGAGCGATGGAAGTAGATGAGTGGACGACTCTATTATAGGCAAACTCAACATGTGGCAAGACATCTTTCCATTCTTTCAAATTCTTTTTGATGACAACCCTTAGAAGGGTTGTTAGGGTCCTATTAGTTACTTCCGTTTGCCCATCAGTTTGGGGTGGCTTGCCAAAGAGTTTTCCAAAAGTAAGTCAAGAACTTAACATCCCTATCACTCACTATTGTCCTTGGAATACCATGTAACCTAAATACTTTCCGAAAGAAAAAATTATCTACATTGGCTGCATCATCAGTTTTGTGATAAGCAATAAAGTGAGCCATCTTAGAGAATCAATCTACAACCACAAATATCGAATCCCTTCCTCTTCTAGTCCTAGGCAATCCCACTATGAAATCCATGCTAATGTCTTCCCAAGAGGTTGTGGGGACTGGCAAAGGTGTGTACAATCCATGAGGCTTCACTTTCGATTTAGCTCTAAGGCACTCTAAACACCTTTTAAGCACATTTTCAACATCCCTAAGCATACGTGGCCAATAAAAATGTAAGTGCAGCATAGCGTAAGTCTTATCCCTCCCAAAATGACCCATTAAACCTTCTTTATGGGCTTCTTCCACTAACACCAAACGAAGGAAACACATAGGTATGCACACCTTATCTACTCGAAACAGAAATCCCTCAAACAAATAGAATTTATCTAAGGAACCTTTTTGCACACAAAGCTTATATGTTTCTCCAAAGTCAAGATCAGATTCATAGAGCTCCCTAATGTAAACAAATCCTAACACCCTAGCATCCAATGTAGTTAGCAATGTATGCCTCCTAGAAAGAGCATCCGCTACTACTTTGTATTTTCCTTTTTATACTTGATAACATAGGGAAAAGTCTCAATAAATTCCATCCATCTACCATGCCTCCTATCTAGTTTATCTTGACTCCGAAAATGTTTCAAAGATTCATGATCAAAATGCAAAATAAACTCTCTAGGCCACAAGTAGTGTTGCCATGTCTTAAGTACTCTAAATAATGCATACAACTCTTTATCATATGTAGAGTAGTTAAGACATGCCCCTTTAAGCTTTTCACTGAAAAAAGCAATAGGCTTTCCTTCTTGCATAATCACACCTCCTATGCCAATTTGCGATGCATTACACTCCACTTCGAAAGGCCTAGAGAAGTTAGGGAGAGCTAGTACTCGGTGAGAACCAACTTCAGCTTGTTTAAAGCACGTTCTTGAGATGCTTCCCACACAAAGGGTGCATGTTTCTTGCAAATCTCCGTCAAGGGTGCAGCAATGGTACTGAAGTCTCTCACAATGCGCCTATAGAAACTTGCAAGCCCATGGAAGCTTCTTACATGGCTAATGGATGTAGGTGTTGGCCAATCTCGAATAACTCTAATCTTCTCCTCATCCACTTGTAGACCTTGTGCAGTCACTACAAAACCAAGAAATATAACTTCATTAGTGCAAAAGCTACATTTCTTCAGGTTGGCATACAAGTGTTCAGCCGTAAGGGTATAAACAACTTCCCTTAGATGTTCTTCATGCTCCTCTAGGGACCTGCTATAGATTAAGATATCATCAAAATACACTACAACAAATCTCCCTATGAATTGTCTTAAAACATGGTTCATTAAACGCATAAAAGTAGAGGGAGCATTGGTTAATCCAAATGGCTTAACAAGCCATTCATACAACCCAAATTTAGTCTTGAAGGCTGTCTTCCACTCGTCCCCCGCCTTCATTCGGATCTGATGGTAGTGATACGGGGATTAGCCGCGAAGAACGGATCTAGACGAGCAACCTATTTTCGGGAATAAAAGCAAACGAAATTCAGCAACAATTATGAAAGGAAAACGTGCAAAGCAATAAGGGAAACGAACTGGAAAAGAGGAACCGAAAGGAACAAACGATAGAACCCTTGGATTTGATGATCCAAGAACCCAAACCGATGACGATTCGACCCTGCTTCTTACAACTTCACACAATCGATCTAGAATTATCGAAGGCACGAAGAGGTTGCTTCGATTCGACTTGTAGCACCAACCCGAAGGAGATTGACACACACAAGAATGGGAAAGCTATGCTAACACCACAATTCTCACAAGACAAGAGGCTGAACTCAAAGGGGTTCAATTTGGCACTTAGACAATGTGTTTAACGTATTCTACCTACAAAAAGGAAGAGAGAAAGGTTTATATACAACCTAGACCTTCTCTCCTAAAAAATAGAAAAGAAATAAATACAATAATTACAATTTAGAGTGTTTTAAATAAATCCATAAAATAGACTAATTCTAGGCTTTATTGAACACTCTCTAACTAGCTTCTCACACCAGCCATGCACATGCACACGTGAGGCTCTCCTATGCTCCATTCAACTTCTTCTTGGCTGGTCCAATGTGGCTAAGCATCATGACGGGCCTTGGACTCATTGGAGGTGAGCTTGGGTGAGCTTCTTGAACCATGGCTAGGAAGATAGCATCCATCTCCGCTTGGCGTTTGGCTTGAGCTCTTGTTAGGGCTCCTTGTGGTGTTGAAGATGGAGCCGGCTCGGATGACCCTTCATCATTCTCCCCTTCTTTAAAAGAATTCGACCTCGAATTTCCTTGATCATCACTAAGGGGTGGAAAAGGGCTTAGATCCCTCAAATTGAACATGGGATCACAAGCATAGTCGTCCGGCAAGTCTAGCACATAGGCATTGTCACCAGCCTTGTGTAGCACCTTGAAAGGCCCGTTTCCTCTTGGAGAGAGCTTGGACTTCCGAAGTTGTTGAAACCTCTCCTTCCTCAAGTGTAGCCATACAAGGTCACCGGCCTCAAATGTAACCTTCTTCCTTCCTTGGTTTGCCTTGGCTGCGTTGTATTTGCCTTTCTCCTCAAGCTTAATCCTTGTCCTCCTATGTAGCTCCTTGATGTGTTCAACCTGCGTTTTAGCACTTAAATCCACTCACTCCTTCTTAGGCAACGGTGTAAGATCAAAAGGGGTTAGTGGATTAAAACCATAAACACACTCAAATGGAGAGATGGAAGTAGACGAATGCACAACTCTATTATAGGCAAATTCAACATGTGGCAAGACATCCTCCCATTCCTTGTGTAGCACCTTGAAAGGAATGGGAGGATGTCCTTTTTATACTTGATAACATAGGGAAAAGTCTCAATAAATTCCATCCATCTACCATGCCTCCTATCTAGTTTATCTTGACTCCGAAAATGTTTCAAAGATTCATGATCAAAATGCAAAATAAACTCTCTAGGCCACAAGTAGTGTTGCCATGTTTTAAGTAATCTAAATAATGCATACAACTCTTTATCATATTAGAGTAGTTAAGACATGCCCCTTTAAGCTTTTCACTGAAGAAGGCAATAGGCTTACCTTCTTGCATGAGCACGCCGCCTATGCCAATGCCCGAGCCGTCACACTCCACTTCAAAGGGCCTAGTGAAGTCGGGAAGAGCTAGCAAGGGTGCCACGGTTAAGACCAATTTCAGCTTGCTAAAGGCACGTTCTTGCGCCTCCTCCCACACAAATGGCGCATGCTTCTTGCTAATTTCCGTCAAGGGCGCGGCAATGGTACTAAAGTCTCTCACAAAGCGCCTATAGAAGCTTACAAGCCCATGGAAACTCCTTACTTGGTTGATGGATGTTGGCGTAGGCCAATCTTTGATTGCTCTAATCTTCTCCTCATCCACTTGTAGGCCTTGTGTAGTCACTACAAAACCAAGAAATATAACCTCATTAGTGCAAAAGCTACATTTCTTAAGATTAGCATACAAGTGTTCAGCCCTAATGGTAAGAACTACTTCCCTTAGATGTTCTTCATTCTCCTCTAGGGACCTGCTATAGATTAAAATATCATCAAAGTATACTACAACAAACTTCCCTATAAAATGTCTCAAAACACAGTTCATTAAGCGCATAAAAGTAGAAGGAGCATTAGTTAACCCAAATGGCATAACAAGCCACTCATACAAACCAAACTTAGTTTTGAAGGCTGTTTTCCACTCATCCCCCTCCTTCATTCGGATTTGATGGTAGCCACTCCGTAGGTCTATCTTGCTAAAAGTGGTGGCGCCATGTAGCTCATCAAGCATGTCATCTAGGCGGGGAATAGGGTGGCGGTACTTGATGGTGATGTTGTTGATAGCTCTACAATCAACACACATCCTCCATGCGTTGTCCTTCTTAGGCACTAAAAGCACGGGCACGGCGCACGGACTTAAGCTCTCCCTCACGTAGTCCTTGTCTAGGAGGTCTTGAACTTGCGCTTGGATCTCTTGACTCTCCTTTGGGTTCATTCGGTAGGCTGGTCTATTTGGGAGTGTGGCGCCGGGGATAAGGTCAATTTGGTGCTCAATGCCTCTCAAAGCTGGAAGGCCATGTGGTATTTCTTCCGGAAACACATCCTTAAACTCCTCAAGGATGGCTGAGATAGTAGGTGGTAAGCTAGCCTTGGCTTCATCACTCATCAAGGTGAGCTCCTTACACAACATCATCAAGGTGGTGTCTAAGGGTAGGTAGTCATTGTGTAGCTCAAGTTTGGAAGCTAACAAGGCTGTTGTGGGCTGTTTTGTGGCCGTGGACACAAGGATGCTAGGCTGGTGGTTAGAAGGCGTGGCTAGGGAGGGGTCTTGGCTCGACGGCTTGCTCCCCTTCTTAGCTTGTCCTTGCTCTTGCTCACTTGCCTTCTTCTTTTCAAATGCCTCCGCAATCTGCAAGGGAGTCATAGGCTTAAGATTCACGGTTTTACCATTGAATACAAAAGAATATCTATTTGTAAAACCATCATGCATAACTCTCCTATCATATTGCCAAGGGCGGCCTAACAACACATGACAAGCTTGCATAGGCACAGCATCACATAAAACCGTATCTTCATAATGACCTAAAGTAAAAGTGATCTTTAGCTTGCCTATTAACCTTTAACTCACCACATTCATTCATCCAATGCAGCTTATATGGCCTAGGGTGATAAAATGTTGGAATTTGCAACTTGGATATACTTTCGGTGCTAGCAATATTGCAACAACTTCCTCCATCAATAATAACATTACAAACCTTTCCATTAACCGAGCATCTAGTGTGAAACAAGTTTTCTCTTTGGTTATCTTCACAAGGAGCAGGTTGTACACTTAAAGTTCTCCTAGCTATCAAAGAATTATCATGCTCAAGACTTTTATCACAAATCATGGAAGTGTTAGCTAGGAATGAGCTAGGATGATCAAATAACACTCTCTTAGCTAATAAACAATCTCCTTGCTCATATTCAATCCCATCATTATCCAAATCATCATGATCATGCATATTAAGCTCAAAATCATCATTATCATGCTCATGCTCAGATTCGGACTCATATTGCCCTAAATGGTTAACTAGCAAAGTTCTTTTGTTAGGACAATCCTTCATCATGTGCCCTCTTCCTTGGCACTTAAAACATACAATATCCCTAGCTCTAGATGAAGGGTTAGAAGTACTCCCTTGAGTGCCTTTTGGTAATGTAGGCGTGGACTTGGTAGGGGCTGCATAAGGAGCGTTGTGTGGACCTCCTTGCTCCGGTACTAGCTTCTCCTTACTTGGCACCTCCCGGTTGTAATTCCCTTGTTGGCGACCTCCTTGGCTCCTCCATGAGCTAGGCGCGCAATAGACAGCCTTACCTCCTCGACTTCTTGCCTTCATTTTCCTTTCTACTTTGATTCCTAGGTGGAGCAATTCTGTCATAGAGCTATAGGGAAAAAGATGTATCTCGTTAGAAAAACTTGAATTGAGAATACAAAGATACCTAGCCATTGTAGTCTCTTCGTCCTCTCGCACATTAGCCTTTACCATGGCCATTTGCATGGCATTATAGGTCTCCTCGGCGGTCATGGCTCCTTGCCTCAAGTTCTCCAACCTTTGCCTCAATTCTCTAGTGTAATGTTGAGGCACAAACCGAGCTCTCATCAAGGCCTTCATGTGCGCCTAAGTAACTACCGGTGCTTCCAAAGTTCTCCTCCTTTCCTTCACCAAATCATCCCACCATATCATAGCATAATCAATAAACTCAAGAGCTGCGAAATGTACCTTCTTATGCTCGGGAAAATTATGGCATGACCATATCTGCTCTATCTTGGCCTCCCAAGCCATGTACACGTCCGGGTCACATTTGCCTTCAAAGCTTGGGATCTTCACCTTCACTTTGCCAAAACCATCATACTCCGGATCTCGCTCCCTCCTTGGCTGGCCACCATAGGGCTCACGCCTCTGCTCGTCTTGGCGCCGGCCATCATGAGGTCTTTGGGGCTGTTGGCGCTCCCTTCGTCTATTTGGCCTCTATTCCTCGTGATACGGAATTGTCCGTGATTGAGTCGATCTAGGTACAATGATCTCGAATCCGGCTGAATGAGGCGAATCCAGAATTGCGGAATGAAACGTAGGTGATGAATGGCGCAGGAAAGGTGAGAGAAGAACCAAAGAGAATCAACGAAGGAACCAAGGCTGAAGAGCCAAAACCCCGCTCGTGAATGCCCTAGACCGTCTCCAATACAACTTTACACTAGCTCCGGCTGGACTAGCACAAAGAGGGACTCGTGAAGGCTCGAAGCACCAATCCGAAGGCGGTTTGACACAAACAAGCTCAGCCAAGCAACAACAGCAATGCCAACCAAAAACTCTCTTGTTCTTTGATTGATTTTGTGAAAATGATTACAAATGCAATTCTAGCAATGGGAAATAACGTAGCTAATCTGCAGCCTAAAAGAGACTATTTATAGACTCTTTTTATCTAGACAAAATAAAGAAAAGAAAGCTGAAAACATTAGTGGGAAGGTGGTAATAAGAGAGCTTCCTCTAATGTAGCTAACAACTTAACAAACAACTAATTCAGCTTAAAAATAGGCTGACTTATTCAAGCAAGTCTTTGGAGTGTGCTGGACGTTTTTAAGAGCAAATTGGGCTATCCGAATGGGCTGAAATGTTCAACAGATCCATGAGTGATTTGGTTGTGTTTTAAGAGCCCAAATGATGATCCGAATGAGCTGACTTGTTACTCTCTTGGGCCTCTTGGAACGTGATCAGCTTGCTATCCTCTTGGGCTGAATTGGACATGAGCAACAGCCTCCCTTGGGCTGCCTTGGACGTGAGCAGTAGGCTATCCTCGTGGGCTGCTTTGGACGTGATCAACATCTCCTCCCTTTGCTCTTGGGCTGCCTTGGACGTGAGCAGCAGGCTATCCTCGTGGGCTGCTTTGGACGTGATCAACATCTCCTCCCTTCGCTTGCTTGCTCCTGCATTCATCAAAAGATTAACACATGATGTATGGCAATTAAATGGTTCACGCATTGTGCCAAGCAATAGCACTTCCCTTGACGTAGCTTCTTGGATCTCCTTAGCTCTTGCTCTAGTAATGGGACCTTGATAGCTTCCATGTGATGGTCCTACATCATCCACTCCTTCTTGGAAAGAATTCGACCCCGAATTTTCATCTTGTTCCGAATCTCCTTCATAGGGGCTCAAATCTCCTACATTAAAAGTGGTACTAACTCCATACTCTTCCGGTAAGTCCAACACATAAGCGTTGTCGTTAATCCGGTGTAAGACTTTGAATGGTCCATCATCCCGTGGTGCTAGCTTGGAATGGCGTTTTGTCGGAAACCGCTCTTTCCTTAGATATAGCCAAACTAAGTCGCCGGGCTGGAAAACCATCTTCCGACGTCCTTTGTTATTCCGGGCTGCAGTTTCAACGCCCTTCTTATCAAGTGCAGCCTTGGTCTTAGCATGAAGTTCCTTAATGTGGTCCACTTGTTCCAAAGCATCAAAAGCTACTCGATCCTTTCGAGGAATCGGTAATAAGTCCAAAGGAGTTAAAGGGTTAAATCCATAAACACATTTGAAAGGTGATAACGAAGCGGAAGAATGCATGGTGCAATTATAAGCAAACTCAATATGTAGTAACATGATACGGGATGATCCGTGATTGAGTCGATCTAGGCTCAATGATCTCGAATCCGGCTGAATGAAACGAATTCCGAATGCGGAATGAAACGAAGATGGTGAATGGCGCAGGAGGGTGAGAGAAGAACCAAAGAGAGTCAACGAAGGAACCAAGGCTGAAGAGCCAAAACCCCAATCGTGAATGCTCTAGACCCGTCTCCAATACAACTTTACACTAGCTCCAGCTGGACTAGCACAAAGAGGGACTTGTGAAGGCTCGAAGCACCAATTGGGACTAGCACAAAGAGCCAAAATAGCAATGCCAACCAAAAACTCTCTTGTTCTTTGATTGATTTTGTGAAATGATTACAAATGTAATTCTAAGCAATTGGGAATAATGTAACTAATCTGCAGCTAAAGAGGCAATATAAATAGACTCTTTTATCTAGACAAAAATAAAGAAAAGAAAGCTGAAAACATTAGTGGGAAGGTGGTAATAAGAGCTTCCTCTAATGTAGCTAACAACCTAACAAACCACTAATCAGCATGGAAATAGGCTGAATTATTCAAACATATCTTTGGGAGTGAGCTGGCCAATTTCTAAGAGCCAAATGGGCTATCCGAATGGGCTGCATTGTTCAACAGATCCATGAGTAATTTGGATGTGTTTAAAGAGCCCAAATGATGATCCGAATAAGCTGAATTGTTACTCTCTTGGGCTTCTTTGAACTTGATCAGCTGGCTGCCCTCTTGGGCTGTTTTGGACGTGAGCATCTCCTCCCTTTGCTCTTGGGTTGCCTTCAACATCTCCTCCCTTTGCTCTTGGGCTGCCTTGGACGTGAGCAGCAGGCTAACCTCGTGGGCTGCCTTGGACGTGATCAACAGCCTCCTCTTGGGCTGCATTGGGCGTGAGCAACAACCTCCTCTTGGGCTGCATTGGGCGTGAGCAACGGCCTCGTCTTGGGCTGCATTGGCGTGAGCAACAGCCTCCTCTTGGGCTGCATTGGCATGAGCAACAGTCTCCTCTCCTGGACTGCATGGGACGTGAGCAACAGCCTGCATGATCTCCTCGAGCTGCATGGGAAGTGAGCACGTCGGCATGGTCTCCTTGCTTGGTTCGCTTGCTCCTACATTCACCAAAAGATTAACACATGATGTATGGAAGTTAAATGGTTCACGCATTGTGTCAAGCAATAGCACCTCCCTTGACATAACATCTTGGATCTCCTTAGCTCTTGCTCTAGTAATGGGACCTAAATAGCTTCCATGTGATGGTCCTACATCATCCACTCCTTCTTGGAAAGAATTCGACCCCGAATTTTCATCTTGTTCCGAATCTCCTTCATAGGGGCTCAAATCTCTTACATTAAAAGTGGTGCTAACTCCATACTCTTCCGGTAAGTCCAACACATATGCATTGTCATTAATCCGGTGTAAGACTTTGAATGGTCCATCTCCTCGTGGTGCTAGCTTGGAATGGCGTTTTGTTGGAAACCGCTCTTTCCTTAGATGTAGCCAAACTAAGTCGCCGGGCTGGAAAACCATTTTCCGATGTCCTTTGTTATTCCGAGCTGCAGTTTCAACGCCTTTCTTGTCAAGTGCAGCCTTGGTCTTAGCATGAAGTTCCTTAATGTAGTCCACCTGTTCCAAAGCATCAAAAGCTACTCGATCCTTTCGAGGAATCGGTAATAAGTCCAAAAGAGTTAAAGGGTTAAATCCATAAACACATTTGAAAGGTGATAACGAAGTGGAAGAATGCATGGTGCGATTATAAGCAAACTCAATATGTGGTAACATGTCTTCCCATTCTTTTAAGTTATCTTTCAACATGGGTCTAAGGAGGGTCGTTAGGATCCTATTGGTGACTTCCGTTTGCCCATCTGTTTGGGGATGACTAGAGGTCGAAAATAGTAATCTAGTGCCCATTTTCCCCCAAAGTGTCTTCCAAAAGAAAGTCAAAAACTTGACATCCCTATCACTAACAATAGTTTTAGGTATTCCATGCAATCTCACTATTTCTTTAAAGAAAAGATTAGCAACATTATATGCATCTTTAGTTTTATGACATGGAATAAAATGTGCCATTTTAGAGAATCTATCTACTACCACAAAAATGGAATCTCTTCCTTTCTTAGTCCTAGGTAGTCCAACAATGAAGTCCATGGGGTTGTACCCTAGCTTTGGCCTTAAGACATTCAATGCACCTTTTCAGCATGTGTTCTACATCCCTTAACATATGAGGCCAATAAAAGTGAGTTTGCAACATGTGATAAGTTTTGTCCCTCCGAAAATGCCCCATTAGACCTCCTTTATGGGCTTCTTCCACCAATAAGATCCTAAGGGAAGATCTAGGTATGCAAATATTATTCACTTTAAACAAGAAACCTTCAAACACAAAGTACTTATCATAAGGGCCTTGAGTAGTGCATCTATGAAATATCTTCCCAAATTCAGCATCATCCACATATAATTCTTTAATGTAAGTAAAACCTAACATCCTAGAATCCAAAGTGGTGATTAAGGTGTATCTCCTAGACAATGCATCCGCTACGACATTATCCTTTCCTTTCTTATACTTGATAATGTAAGGAAAGGTTTCTATGAACTCTATCCACCTACCATGCCGTCTATCTAGCTTATCTTGGCTCCTAAAGCGTCTAAGTGAATCATGATCGGTTTTCAAAACAAACTCTTGAGACCAAAGGTAATGTTGCCATGTTTTAAGTACTCTAAACAAGGCATACAATTCTTTGTCATAAGTGGAATAGTTTAAGCATGCACCCTTCAATTTTTCACTAAAGAAAGCTAGAGGCTTACCTTCTTGCATAAGGACGCCGCCAGTACCAATGCCGGATGCGTCGCATTCAACCTCAAAGGGTTTGGTGAAGTCCGGTAGAGCTAGTAGTGGTGCGTGGGTGAGGCGTCTCTTGAGCTCTTCAAAGGCTCTTTGCTGCGGTTCATTCCACTCAAAAGGAACCTTCTTTTTGGTCAAAGCCGTGAGTGGTGCTGCAATGGTGCTACAATCTCTCACAAACCTTCTATAGAATGTAGCTAAGCCATGGAAGCTCCTCACGTCACCAACCGACCTAGGAATCGGCCAATCATTGATTGTCTTAACCTTGTCCTCATCCACTTGCAAACCATTGGCACTTACTACAAAACCAAGAAAAATCACTCGGTTAGTATAGAAATCACATTTTTGAATATTAGCATACAAGTATTCTATACGAAATGTAGCAAGCACATCTCTCAAATGATTTTCATGCTCCTTTAAACTCTTACTATAGATAAGAATGTCATCAAAGTAGACTACAACAAATAAACCAATATAAGGTCTCAAAATATGATTCATTAATCTCATGAAAGTACTAGGAGCGTTAGTTAAGCCAAAAGGCATTACTAGCCACTCATAGAGTCCAAATTTGGTTTTAAAAGCTGTTTTCCATTCATCCCCTTCCCTCATTCTAATTTGATGGTAGCCACTCCTAAGGTCAATCTTAGTGAAAATTGTAGCTCCATGTAACTCATCAAGCATGTCATCTAAACGGGGAATCGGGTGTCTATACTTGATAGTAATGTTATTGATTGCTCTACAATCAATACACATTCTCCAAGTATTATCCTTCTTGGGTACTAGCAGGACGGGAACGGCACAAGGACTAAGGCTTTCCCGCACATACCCCTTATTTAGCAAGGCTTGAACTTGGTTTTGAATTTCCTGGGCTTTCGTAGGGTTCATCCTATAGGCGGGCCTATTGGGAAAAGTGGCTCCGGGTATTAAATCTATTTGGTATTCAATGCGCCTAATGGGCGGCAAGCCGGCTGGAATCTCCTCAAGAAAAACGTCCCTAAACTCATCTAACAGCCCCTGAATAGAACTAGGAAGTGGAATCGTAGAGTCATGAGGCACATTCACTAGAGATTTACACAAACTCATCATTAGCACATCAATAGAAGCATAGTTAGTGACATATTCATTCCTAGACTCAAGATAGCTACTTGTTGGTTGTACTAACAATGTTTGATGGGTTTTGTTCTCTTTACTCTTAGGCCATGTGATCTTAGGCTTTGGAGGGGTTCCTTGCTCTACCCTCTTGTTCTCATAGTACTCGGCTATTTGTAAAGGTGTCATAGGTTTAAGTGTTAAAGTTTTAGCTTTATACTCAAAGCTATATTTGTTAGAAAACCCATCATGGACAACTTTCCTATCATATTGCCATGGACGACCAAGCAACAAGTGACAAGCATTCATAGGCACAACATCACATGTAATAACATCCTCATATGATCCTAATGTTATATTGACCTTAGTTTGCTTATTGACCTTAAGTTCTCCACACTCATTCATCCAATGTAGTTTATATGGCCTAGGGTGATAAAATGTAAGAAGTTGTAATTTATTTACCATTTCAGTGCTAGCTATGTTGCAACAACTTCCTCCATCAATTATCACATTACACACTTTTCCTTTAATACTACACCTAGTATGAAACAGATTTTCACGTTGGTTATCCTCACAAGGTGCTAGTTGGACATGCAAAGTTCTTCTAGCTATCAAAGATTCACCTTGTTCATACTCAATGCAATCATCATTCTCATTTTGTTCATTGTCATCATTTAAGGCATTTTCATCATCTAATTCCACATCATCCTTACTCTCATATTCTCCTAGATGATTTATGATCAAAGTGCATCTATTAGGACATTCTCTACTCTTGTGACCTCTACCTTGGCATTTAAAACACAGAATGTCCCTAGTTCTAGAGTTAGAGATAGAAGTACTCCCTCGATGATCACTTGAAGGCTCATTCAAGGATCGTGGTGTAGTGGACGGTGTAGAAGACCTTCTTTGCCCTTGTTGGCCCATAGGTGCCGACTTCCTCTCTTCCTTCCGGCCTCCTTGCTCCTTGCTGTGGTAAGGCAGCAACCGGCTCCCTTGTGCTTTCCAAGCGTTGGGCGTTCCATGGGGTGGTTTGTATTCCCGGTTTCACACCTTAGTCTTCCTTTCCACCTTGATGGCCAAGTGTATTAATTGCTCCATGGTGCTGTATGGATACATATCAACCTCATTAGCCAAATTAGAATTCAGAATACGAAGGTACCTTGCCATAGTGTTTTCTTCATCTTCTAGAACGTTGGCCTTCACCATAGCAACTGGCATATTCGTATAAGCTTCCTCAGCGCTAAGAGAGCCTTGTCTCAAATTTTCCAGCCGTTGTCGAAGCTCTCGGGTATAGTGAGGTGGAACGAACCTAGCCCTCATTAGTGCCTTCATATGCTCCCATGTGGTGATTTGAGGATCCAATGTTCGAACTCTTTCTTTGACTACGTGATCCCACCATACCAAAGTATAGCCTTGGAACTCGAGAGCGGCTAGCTGAACCTTCCTAGGCTCGCTAAAGTTGTGACACAACCAGATTTGCTCAACTTTAGTTTCCCACTCCGTGTAGACGTCGGGATCACACTTTCCTTCAAAGACGGGAATTTTGATTTTGACTTTTCCGAGTCCGTCTTGCTCCTGATAGGGCCGAAAGTTATCTCGTCCTTGCCTTGGCTGCTGGAATGGCCGATTGTAACCCTCCCACGTGTGGTCCTCAAAATGAGCTTCATTTCGTCGCTGAAAGTTATCAACAAAGGGTGGCATGTTAGAAGCATTAGGGGGTTCGTTGGAATGTAAATTACCTTGATCCGGATGATCCGGCTCTCTAGTAACACGTGAAGGACCGCCAAACTCATAGTTGGTTGTCAAAGGTGGTGTCCCGGTTGGTGGTGTTCGTGCTTCCATAGACTCCACTCGTTTGGATAGGTTAGCTACGGAATCGGACAATTGTTTCAATAGACTGATCATCTCAGGCGTGACGGTCTCGCTACTCGACTTGTTGGGACTTAGGGACCTGGACAAGCTCAAGTAACAAACAAAGAACCGGTTAGGTTAGAAAAGCAAAGATCTCACTTGTGTATCGCTCACACTCTCGTTGGTATTGCCTAGCTGGTGGCTCGAGCTGTAAGGATCCAACACCTTAAGATCGCGATTTTCGAATCTTCTTAGCAACCCTTTAGAACTAGAACTGCTGAAACTGAATGTTAGTGTCGGAGATGGATCAAGACACCCCTAATTGGAGTATTGACCGTTGGGTTGGTGTAGGTACGGTGAATGTGTTTAGAATGACGTTTTGAGTTGTTTGAAAGAGTTTACTTGTGCTTGATTAATAAAAATGCCAGCCGTTTTGTATAGTCTTTTTTTTTTTTGAAAGATCTCTTAGACTTTGTCCAAGATTTGAGGGAGAGAAGGTAACTGAAACTGATTGCAGCGAGAATTGTAGGAGAGTAGGTTACCGAATTGTGTATGCAGCGTTTGAGCTCTCTTTTTGTTTTGTTTTCGTTATGTGTTTATCTCTCCTCAAGATGTTTTCCGGCTTTTGAATTTGCACACTTCAAGCACAAGTTAAATCTCAATTGGATAAGCAATAGGTTAACAAAGAAGAAAGGAGTGATCAATTGTACCAACTGAGCTCTAATACCAACTGATACGGAATTGTCCGTGATTGAGTCGATCTAGGTACAATGATCTCGAATCCGGATGAATGAGGCGAATCCAGAATTGCGGAATGAAACGTAGGTGATGAATGGCGCAGGAAAGGTGAGAGAAGAACCAAAGAGAATCAACGAAGGAACCAAGGCTGAAGAGCCAAAACCCCGCTCGTGAATGCCCTAGACCCGTCTCCAATACAACTTTACACTAGCTCCGGCTGGACTAGCACAAAGAGGGACTCGTGAAGGCTCGAAGCACCAATCCGAAGGCGGTTTGACACAAACAAGCTCAGCCAAGCAACAACAGCAATGCCAACCAAAAACTCTCTTGTTCTTTGATTGATTTTGTGAAAATGATTACAAATGCAATTCTAGCAATGGGAAATAACGTAGCTAATCTGCAGCCTAAAAGAGACTATTTATAGACTCTTTTTATCTAGACAAAATAAAGAAAAGAAAGCTGAAAACATTAGTGGGAAGGTGGTAATAAGAGAGCTTCCTCTAATGTAGCTAACAACTTAACAAACAACTAATTCAGCTTAAAAATAGGCTGACTTATTCAAGCAAGTCTTTGGAGGTTGCTGAACGTTTTTAAGAGCAAATTGGGCTATCCGAATGGGCTGCAATGTTCAACAAATCCATGAGTGATTTGGCTGTGTTTTAAGAGCCCAAATGATGATCCGAATGAGCTGACTTGTTACTCTCTTGGGCCTCCTGGAACGTGATCAGCTTGCTATCCTCTTGGGCTGCATTGGACATGAGCAACAGCCTACCTTGGGCAGCCTTGGACGTGAGCAGCAGGCTATCCTCGTGGGCTGCTTTGGACGTGATCAACATCTCCTCCCTTTGCTCTTGGGCTGCCTTGGATGTGAGCAGCAGGCTATCCTCGTGGGCTGCTTTGGACGTGATCAACATCTCCTCCCTTTGCTTACTTGCTCCTGCATTCATTAAAAGATTAACACATGATGTATGGCAATTAAATGGTTCACGCATTGTGCCAAGCAATAGCACTTCCCTTGACGTAGCTTCTTGGATCTCCTTAGCTCTTGCTCTAGTAATGGGACCTTGATAGCTTCCATGTGATGGTCCTACATCACCTCGTCATCTCCATCACCCTCCTCATCCTGCTCATAAGCTTGATTCTGAAACTGTTGAGGATAGTTATGCAAATTATCATGTATAATAGGAGAAGAATGGATAGAAACGTGCTCCTCGAAAGCAAGATTGCCCCATCCTAGTTGGGACACGACGTGGCCTAAGCCTTGGACATTCCGAGAGGGCTGCATGGCATTAGAGTGTCGGGCTGCTTGAAACGCCTCTTGTTGGCTTTGGAGTGGTATTCGGTCTTGCCTTTGGTGTTGAGCCCTCGAGTGGTCTCCTACCTCCCTGTTGCCTCCTAGTGGCTGAGGCTCCGGAACTACCTTAGACGCCTCCAAGTTGGACAGCCTTGTAGTTAACCCTTCAATGCTATCTTTCAAGCCCTTGATAAGGTTAACAACTCCGGGGTAATGGGCTCGGGGCTTGGCGTACCTGTGGGAGTTCCTGACATTGTTCAAAGACACTAAAACACTCAAACACGTTAGGTTAGCTAAAACAAAAACGCCTCACAAGTGTATCACTCGAAAGCAAACTCTCACTCTCTAGTGGTGCTCAACAAGCTTGTTGATGGCTCGTCTTGTATTAGTCAAAAACCTCACGTGAGTTCAATACTTAGCCAAACAAAAGCTTTAAAGTAGAAGCCAAATTCGATTTCAATCACCTTAAAAACGTTTTTGACTCAATAAAAGAGAAGAAAAGACTCAAAACGGAAAGGACAAGTTGCACGAATGTTATATGCAACTGAGTATGGACTCAAAATTTGAACTCAAGATAAGCCTTGAAAGAACTTACTCGTCAAGCCTAAGCAAGTTAACCTTGGACACCGAAGGTGTGTGTAGAAGGGCTGGTCAAGGCTAAGGCGTGGTTCGAGTGAAGTGAGCTAGGCGAGGGCCAAGTCATGGCTAGGCTAGGGTGAAGCTAGGCTAGGCGTGAATGGCTTGGCCACATTGGACCACAAGGAGCCCTAACAAGAGCTCAAGCTAAACGCCAAGCGGAGATGGATGTTATCTTCCTAGCCATAGTTCAAGAAGCTCACCCAAGCTCACCTCCAATGAGTCCAAGGCCCGTCATGATGCTTAGCCACATTGGACCAGCCAAGAAGAAGTTGAATGGAGCATAGGAGAGCCTCACGTGTGCATGTGCATGGCTGGCGTGAGAAGCTAGTTAGAGAGTGTTAAAAAGCCTAGAATTAGTCTATATTATGGATTTATTTAAAACACTCTAAATTATAATTATTGTATTTATTTCTTTTCTATTTCTTTTATTTTCTTTTCTTTTTCTTTTCCTTTTTTTTTAAACTTACTGCTGGAATTAAAGAAAGTTAAAACAAAAATGCTAAGAAAATCCTAATTAGTTGCAAGAGTATAGAGTTGACCAAGTAAATAGCTAACCAAGGGTGAAAAATAAAAAAAATAGGCTAAAAATGTGGAGGAAAGAGGTGGCTGAAAATGTGGAGGAGAGAAGGCTGGAAAACAGGCTGGACGATCAGCTTCTCTCTCTTTTTTTTTTTTTGAAAGTTTAGAGCTTGTTTAGGGTGTGTTTGGACGTGGAGCAACAGCTGGTGGTGGCGTGGTGGTAGGCACAAGGGACTGGTGGTAGGCGCGGTGTAGGAGTGGTGCCGGCGTCCAAGATTCACAAACAAAAGCAACAAACTTGTTAGTTCAATCAAAACCTTGGAATAGAAATGGCAATGGCAATAGACTCAAAACAAAGTAAGACTCAAACAAGAAAACGAGACACTTTTGGTTTTTGAATGATTTACCGACTCTTTTTGTAGGTTGAACGTCAATTAGCTCTGATACCAATTGATACGGGGATTAGCCGCGAAGAACGGATCTAGACGAGCAACCTGTTTTCGGGAATAAAAGCAAACGAAATTCAGCAACAATTATATAAGGAAAACGTGCAAAGCAATAAGGGAAACGAACTGGAAAAGAGGAACCGAAAGAACAAACGATAGAACCCTTGGATTTGATGATCCAAGAACCCAAACCGATGACGATTCGACCCCGCTTCTTACAACTTCACACAATCGATCTAGAATTATCGAAGGCACGAAGAGGTTGCTTCGATTCGACTTGTAGCACCAACCTGAAGGAGATTGACACACACAAGAACGAGAAAGCTATGCTAACACCACAATTCTCACAAGACAAGAGGCTGAACTCAAAGGGGTTCAATTTGGCACTTAGGCAATGTGTTTAACGTATTCTACCTACAAAAAGGAAGAGAGAAAGGTTTATATACAACCTAGACCTTCTCTCCTAAAAAATAGAAAAGAAATAAATACAATAATTACAATTTAGAGTGTTTTAAATAAATCCATAAAATAGACTAATTCTAGGCTTTATTTAACACTCTCTAACTAGCTTCTCACGCCAGCCATGCACATGCACACGTGAGGCTCTCCTATGCTCCATTCAACTTCTTCTTGGCTGGTCCAATGTGGCTAAGCATCATGACGGGCCTTGGACTCATTGGAGGTGAGCTTGGTTGAGCTTCTTGAACCATGGCTAGGAAGATAGCATCCATCTCCGCTTGACGTTTGGCTTGAGCTCTTGTTAGGGCTCCTTGTGGTGTTGAAGATGGAGCCGGCTCGGATGACCCTTCATCAGGTAGTCACTCCGAAGGTCTATCTTGTTGAATGTAGTGGCACGATGGAGCTCATCAAGCATGTCATCGAGGCGGGAAATAGGGTGCCAGTACTTAATGGTTATGTTATTGATAGCCCTACAATCAACACACATCCTCCAAGTATTGTCCTTCTTAGGCACTAATAGGACAGGAACGGCACAAGGGATAAGGCTTTCTCTAACATATCCCTTATCTAGGAGGTCTTGGACTTGGGTTTGGATCTCTTGACTCTCCTTAGGTTTCATCCTATAGGTTGGTCTGTTAGGAAGTGTAGCTCCGGGGATAAGGTCAATCTGATGCTCTATGCCTCTCAAAGGTGGAAGGCCATGAGCTACCTCTTCCAGAAACACATCTTAAACTCCTCTAGGATGGCTGTAATGGTCGGGGTATGATAGCCTTTGTTTCTTCACTCACTAAGGTTAGCTCCTTACACAACTTCATCAAGATTGTATCTAAGGGTAGGTACTCACTTTAGAACTCAAGTTTAGAAGCTAACAAGGCCGTAGGAGTCTGATTTGTGGGCGTAACCAAGAGAGTACTAGGTTGTTGGTTATAGGACGTGTCTATGGCAGGTTCTTGGTGCCTCGATGACTTGCTCCCCTTCTTAGCTTGTCCTTGATCCAGTTCACTCACCTTCTTCGTCTCAAATGCCTCCGCAACCTGCATGGGAGTCATAAGTTTTAGAGTAACGGGTTTTTCATTAAAAGTAAATGAATACCTAATAGTAAAACCATCAAGCATAACTCTCCTATCATATTGTCAAGGGCAGCCTAATAACATGACAAGCTTGCATAGGCACAACATCACATAAAACAGTATCCTCATAGTGTCCTAGAGTGAAAGTGATCTTAGCTTGCCTATTAACCTTCAATTCACCACAATCATTCATCCAATGCAGCTTATATGGTATAGGGTGACAAAATGTAGGAATTTGCAACTTAGAGATCAATTCAGTACTAGCAATGTTACGACAACTACCTCCATCAATAATAACATTACACACCTTTCCTTAACCAAACACCTAGTATGAAACAAGTACTCTCTCTGGTTATCCTCACAAAGGGCAGGTTGTGCACTCAAAGTTCTCCTAGCTATCAAGGAATTATCATGCTCAAGATTTTCATCACAAACCACGTTATTAGGATCATTTCCTGCGTTTTCAAGATCATTAGGTTCAGTTTGAGAATCAAGATCACAAAGCACATAGTTATTAGCTAGAAATGAGGTAGGATGGTCAAATAACACTATTTTAGCTAGTAAATAATCCCCCTGCTCATATTCAATCCCATCATCATCCAAATCATCATGATCATGCATATTAGGCTCAAAATCATCATTATCATGCTCATGCTCAGATTCAGACTCATATTGTCCTAAATGGTTGATTAACAACGTTTTCTTGTTAGGACAGTCTTTCATCATGTGTCCTCTACCTTGACACTTAAAAAACACTATATCCCTAGCTCTAGATGAAGGGTTATAAGAACTCCCTTGTGTTCCCTTAGGAAAGGTAGCCGTGAGCTTAGGAGGGGCTGCAGAAGGTGCTTTGCGCTGTCCTCCTTGTTCCGGGGCTGTTTTCTCCTTATTTGACACTTCCTTGTTGGCGGTTCCCTTGGTTCCTCCAAGAGCTAGAGACACCATAAAAAGCCTTTCCTCCTTGATTTCTCGCTTTCATCTTCCATTCCACTTTGATTGCGAGATGGAGTAGTTTTTTCATAGAGCCATAGGGAAAAAGATCTACTTCGTTAGCAAAACTTGAATTAAGGATATGAAGATACCTAGCCATTGTTGATTCTTCATCTTCTCGCACATTGGCCTTTACCATGGCCATTTGCATGGCATTATAGGTCTCCTCAACAGTCATTGACCCTTGCCTCAAGTTCTCCAACCTTTAGCTCAATTCCGTTGTATAGTGTTGGGGAACAAACCGAGCTCTCATCAGTGCCTTCATATGCTCCCAAGTAGCTACTGGTGCATCCAAAGTTCTCCTTTCCTTCACCAAATCATCCCACCATATCATAGCATAGTCAATAAACTCAAGGGTTGCATAGTATATCTTTTTGTGTTCTGGAAAGTTGTGGCATGACCATATTTGCTCTATCTTCGCCTCCCATGCCATATACACATCAGGATCACAATTGCCCTCGAAACTAGGGACTTTCACCTTCACTTTGCCAAGACCGTCATGTTCCGGTTCTTTGTCTCTCCTTTGCTGGACTCCATAGGGCTCACGTTCCATTCATCATTACGTCGCCCTTCTTGCTGCCTCCTTGGCTGGTCTCGCCTCTCCCGTCCATTAGGCATCCATTCTGGTCTCCATTCCTTATTCTCCCCATCGTCCTCCTCTTCCTGGTCATAAACTGGATTCTGAAATTGGTGAGGATAGTTAGGAATATTATCATAAACTGGATTCTGAAATTGGTGAGGATAGTTAGGCATATTATCATTAATAGTTGGAGAAGAAGGGATAGAAATATGTTCCTCAAAATCAAGGTTTCTCAAACCAGGTTGGGAAGCAATGCTGCCTAAACCATGGGCATGCCTAGAAGGCTGCGGAACATTCGAATTCTTTGCTGCTTGGAACGCAGCTTGCTAACTTTGAAGAGGAACTCGATCTTGCCCTTGGTTTTGCGACCTCGAGTTGTTTCCTATCTCCAAGTTACCTCCTAATGGTCGAGAATCCGGGGTTACCCTAGAGGTCTCCAAGGTAGATATCCTTGTCGTTAGCCCATCAATGCTATCTTTCAAGCTCTTGATGAGACTGAACAACTCCGGTGTGATAGGCTAAGGGCTCTTTGAACCTGTGGGAGTCCCTAACATGAATGCAAAACACTCAACCACAACAAACACGTTAGGTTAGTAAACATAAACACCTCATAAGTGTATCACTCATAAAATAAGGTTCTCTCACTTTCTAGTGGTGTGATACAAGCTTGTTGATGGCTCGTCTTGTATTAATCAAAAACCTCACGTGAGTTCGATGCCTAGTCAAACTAAAGCTTTTAGATAGACACAAGATACGATTTCAGTCACTTCAAAAACATGTTTGACTCAGCAAAATAGAAGAAAAGACTCAAATTGAAAGGACAATTGCGCGAATGTTATATGCAACTAAATGACTCAAAATTTAGAACTCAAGATAAGCTTTGAAAGAACTTACTCGTAAGACCCAAGAAGTGAACCCTAGACACCGTAGGATGTGAGGTTAAGGAAGGTTGAGCTATGGTGTTTGATGGCCGAAAATGGACAGTAGCTAGGTGTGGCTAGGTAGGTTCAACGAGATGCTTGGTTCTTCTTCCGAATAAGACGAGACACTTGACTTAAGTCCTTTCTTGAAGTCCTCTTTGCTGCTGAGTAACACTAAAACAAATGTAATAACACTAGGGTAATTACAACCTATGAAAAAAAAAGAATGAAATAAAAATTATTCTGATTCCTTTTCTTCTTCTTCTTTTTTTTTGATTTCATTCTTTTTCTTTTATCTCTTTTTTTTTTACTTTATGATTCAGGAAATCAGAAAAGAAGAATAAACAAAAATTTAAAGAAATAAAAAAACAAATTCTTGTTTGTAGATAAACGTGGGCCAAGCTGTTGCAAATCTTTAGGATAAGATCAAATCTCAGCTCCTAGATTGTTGCAACTAATTCAACGTGCCAGATTTTTAGGGGGAAAACAACTACTTCAAGCTCTGCGTCGGATTTATACGAAACACGCTGAATCAACTCCAATTTTGGCGTGTACTGGATATAGGGGAACAATCTACTTAAACTTTAATTCTGCGTGTTCTGGATTGAGGAAAAGAAGCAGGCACGTTTGGTTTTTTTTCAACTGGTTCAAGTGAGGCTAATGTGGCTGAGGGAAGAATGGTGGTTGATGGTGGTGTGGTCATGGTTGGTGCTATGGTGGTTTCCGGTGTCCAAAACTCACAATCAAGGAAACAAACTCGTTAGACTCAAACAAAGCTTAGAGTAGAAGAGAGAAACGAAAATAGACTCAAACAGAAGACAATGATCAAAACAAACTTTTTTTGTGATTTTATGATTGATTTACCGACTCTTTTTGGTGGTTGGGTGTCAACTATGCTCTGATACCAATTGATACGGGGATTAGCCATGAAGAACGGATATAGACGAACAACCTGTTCTGAAGAATGAAGAACACACAAAATGAACACACATAAATTTATTCGTTTTCCGTACTGCGATTTGACCTAAATTGACCTTAGGCTTGTCGAGATGGATAATTAGAAATTCCATTATGGTCGTTATATTATTCTGGTGTTTATGGGTAATTTGTTTGGTGAAATTTGATGACAGGTGGGTTTAGAAATTTCCTACGGGCAAAATGTTATTCTGGCGAAATTTAATTAATTAATTAAAGGATAATTAATTAAATTAGGATTAGAATTGAGATTGAGGAACGTTGATTAGATGTTACCTTGATATTTGAGTAATTGTGAGTTATGTTGAGATATTGAGGTTTAGTTGGTTTGTGAGGCTTATAGGTTGATTATGATCTTTATGGATCCCTTGGGTCTAGGTGTGACCCTTTTGATTGATAGGAGATTTGATATCTCTTTATGCGTTGTTATTAGGCAGTGCTATCCTCCGGATCGGAGTTGATCGTGGTTGAGGTTATCTTGAGGTTGACATGTGTTTGTGGTTATGCATTTATCTTATATATGAACGGTTAGCTAACGGTTTATACCGTGTTATAGATGACCTGCAAGTTAGGAGGACTGAAGAGTGAGCTAGATGGGTGATCCGCTGAGGGCTTCTGTACACTAGGATTGTGCGAGGGATTATGAAATATTTGGTATATGTATGGATTGCTGTTTTGTACTCAGCAGCGCTTTTGTAAACCTTTGTTGCATATATTTATACAATTTGCTGTTTTGGTTTTAATCTATCTATGCCTTGTTGTAAGATCTAATGAACTTGTTGTCAGGCTAGGGTCAAGATCCACTATGAGATCCTAGCCCAGTGATGCCTGGAAATCCCGCGGATTCGGGGTGTTACAAGTTGGTATCAGAGTTTTAGGTTGACTTCAATGGCACTTGCAATCTGCAATAAAAGTCGAATAGATAAATAAACAGAACCTGAAAGGGGTTTGACTTTTCAAAAGGATTTTGGTTTGAAATGAGTACATCTGTTTTGGGATAGTGTGTATGGAAAGCCATCATCTTTTTGAGAATCTCGATAGATACCTATTGTTTGTTGAACTATGCATGTATGCTGGATTTGAGTATTATATATATCTATACATATGGCATTATATTGCCTTTTACGTAGAGATGATATTATTGTTGATGGCTCAGACTAGAGCAACATCTGCAATAGGACAAGGAAGAGGTAGACAACCTCTATCTCCGGTAATCGTAAGTAGTGAACGAGTTGGTGGACCTCCAGTCGCGAGAGGTCGGGGTTAAGTCCCCATTACAGATTTGCTAAAGGCGGAAGACCAAGTTATAGAAGATGTTGAGAGCGTAATTTCCGAGACTGTTGGCAACATGTGGATTGTAGTAAGGAATGAGATATTTACCCTACTTAGATGTAGAGTACCCAAGTTGAAGATTTAAGTTGCGCCTCTATGAGGTAACAAGCTTGAGAAGACATCTAGCGTGTAACAGAAGTGGTAAAGAAGGAAAGATGCGTTCCATATCCTTCGGCATCACCAGATCCGCTGAGGTGTTGTAAAAGGTAATTTTGGTGTTAGTTACACCAATGAGTATATCTAAGGATGTTAAAGCTAAAGAGAAATCAGAAATTAGAGCATGCCAATAGTGGGGAATGAAGCTTCGGATTATGATGAAGTTCGCTAGAGAAACGAACGGGTTATTCCAGTATATCATATCTTCTTTCGTGGGAACCTGTATCGAGACGAAGTCGTGATAATAGATGTGTGAATAGTAAACATGTCCACGGGTCACGGTTTACCCGTGACCCGGCGGGTCCGGGTCACCACGGGTCCCGGTTCTGCCGGGTTACGGGTGCGGGTAAGGGTCGAGGTGATCCTTACCCGCCGACCCGTCCAACGGTCAAAATTTTTAAAAAAAACAAACATAAAACTATTAAATTTAACCCAAAAACATTTCTATAAATACCCCAAACCCAATTCATTTCATCATACACCAACTCTCATACAATCATCTACTCACTCTCTCAATCTCTCCATAATTTCCAACTCTTACATTCAATTACTCTCCTAATCTCATTCTCTAATTTTCTTTTTAATTATCTATTTTACATTTTACTACAGTCAAACAAAAATGGCTAGCCGAGGAAGACATCCGTCAGCGATCCTTCATCCGACGGAGGTGTTAGTTGAGGTCGTCATTCCGTAAGCGGTCCTCCAACCGGTTCGGATATAAGGCGGGGCTTAAGGGGAGATCATGAGATCCACGCGGAGGAGGATATCAACATGGATTCACCTTCTTTCCTCAACAGACAAGAATCCGAGACACAAGACCCGAAGAAGCCGATGAACAACACTCAACTATCGGCGGCGGTCTTCCGATTTTGGTTCAAAAAAGGTGCTCCCGATGTTAACGGGATTTACTATGCCAAATGCAATTTTTTTCGACACAATACAAGCACAAAAAGGGAGAAGACTACGGGAACTACAAGAGACATATTCACAACAAGCATCCCAAAAGATGGGAATGGTATGAGGGCAAACACAACTAACCGGGTACACATCTACCTCTAACCAACCTCCTTCTTTATTTACATATGATCATGCTTCGTCTATGGATGCATTTTTGGAAATGTTAGCTGTAGATTCTTTGGCATTTAGTTTTGCACAAAATGTTGGGATGTGTTTTGATGCAGCGTGGTAGAGAGACGTTTGACTTGCGCTTCCATCTTAGCGCAGCCGGAGGGCATAAAGGACTTTGTAGTCTACAGTGACGCATTCAAGCTAGGCTTGGGATGTGTTTTGATGCAGTGTGGTAGAGAGATTGCTTATGCGTCTAGACAGTTGAAGACGTATGAGGAGAACTACCCAACTCATGATATGGAGTTGGCAGTGGTAGTTCATGCTTTGAAGATTTGGAGACATTACTTGTATGACACTATATGCTAGATCTTCACAAAATATAAGAGTTTGAAGTATATTTTCACATAGTGGGAATTGAATAACCACTAGCGTAGGTGGCTTGAGTTGATCAAGGATTTTGACCTTAAGATTCCATACCATCCAAGGAAGGCGAACGTTGTCGCCGATGCCCTTAGTAGAAAGACGCCTCGAGAGAAGGCGATTGTGAGACTGCTAGTTCAGCCTCAGCTGCAGAGAGATCTAGCTTGGCTAGAAATGAACATCCAGTTTTTTGATGAGGATGCTCAGTTGAGTACCTTAGAGGTTCTATCTAATCTGTTGGGTGAGATCCAACAGAAGTAAGGGACCTACCCGACGCTAATGAGGATACGAGATAGGATGCCTCGTGGTGAGGCCCCACAGTTCTCCATAGGAGCAGACGGAGTGATAAGAAGCCGCGATCGCATTTGTCTACCCGCTGATACTGATATGAGAAAGAGGATTTTACAAGAGGCTCACTCCACAACTTACTCAGTACACTCAGGTACGAAAGATGTATCAAGATGTTAGACGTTCATATTGGTGGGGAAGGTTGAAGCCCAATGTGGTCATATTTGTGGCTCAGTGTGCGACTTGTCAACAGGTCAAGATAGAGTATTGCAGACCTGGAGGTGAGCTCCATCCACTGCTAGTACCATAGTGAAAGTGGGAGGACATCTCCATGGATTTTGTGACAATGTTGATACAGAGCCGGAGTTTTAATGCTATTTGGGTTGTGGTTGATAGACTGATGAAGATTGCACGTTTCATTCCTATATTAGGGAAACGTGGCCAATGAGCAGATTAGCTGAAGAGTTCACTCGGCAGATAGTGAGACTCCATGGAGTGCCGAGGACGATCGTCTCTGATTGAGATGGACGATTCACCTCGAGGTTTTGGTAGTAGATTCATACTGCCTTGGGGACAAGTTTGCACTTCACGACTGCGTTCCATCTTGATGTAGGACCATCACATGGAAGATATCAAGGGCCCATTACTAGGGCAAGAGCTAAGGAGATCCAAGAAGTTACGTCAAGGGAAGTGCTATTGCTTGGCACCATGCGTGAACCATTTAACTTCCATACATCATGTGTTAATCTCTTGATGAATGCAAGAGCCAGCAAGCAAAGGGAAGAGACGTTGCTCACGTCCAAGGCAGCCCAAGAGGATAGGCTGCTGCTCACGTCCAAGGCAGCCCAAGAGGGGAGGCAGCTGCTCACGTCCAAGGCAGCCCAAGAGGGTAGGTTGCTGCTCACGTCCAAGACAGCCCAAGAAGGGAGGCAGCTGCTCACGCCCAAGGCAACCCAAGAGGGTAGGCTGCTGCTCACGTCCAAAACAACCGAAGAGGGTAGCCAGCTGATCACGTTCAAGGAGACCCAAGAGAGTAACCAGCTCCCTCATTCGGATCATCATTTGGGCTCTTAAAAACCATCCAACTCACTCCAAGGATCTGTTTTGAATAAGTCAGCCTATTTCCATGCTGATTAGTTGTTTGTTAAGTTGTTAGCTACATTAGAGGAAGCTCTCTTATTACCACCTTCCCACTAATGTTTTAGTTTTCTTTTCTTTATTTTTGTCTAGATAAAAGAGTCTATATATATAGCCTCTTTAGCTGCGGATTAGGTACGTTAATTTCATTGCTTAGAATTACATTTGTAATCATTCACAAAATCAATCAAAGAACAAGAGAGTTTTTGATTGGCATTGTCGTTGTTTGCTTGGCTGAGCTTGTTCGTGTCAACCGCCTTCGGATTGGTGCTTCGAGCCTTCACGAGTCCCTCTTTGTGCTAGTCCAGTCGGAGCTAGTGTAAAGTTGTATTGGAGACGGGTCTAGGGCATTCACGAAGTGGGGTTTTGGCTCTTCAGCCTTGGTTCCTTTCGTTGACTCTCTTTGGTTCTTCTCTACACCTTCCTGCGTCCATTCACCATTCACGTTTCATCCCGCATCTGGATTCGCTTCATTCAGCCGGATTCGGGATCATTGCCCTTCTTGGCCCATAGGTGCCGACTTTCTCTCTTCCTTCCGGCCTCCTTGATCCTTGTTGTGGTTAGGCAGCCGGCTCCCTTGTGCTTTCCAAGCGTTGGGCGTCCCATGAGGTGGCTTGTATTCCCGGTTTCGCACCTTAGTCTTCCTTTCCACCTTGATGGCCAAGTATAGTAATTGCTCCATGGTGCTATATGGATACATATCAACTTCATTAGCCAAATTAGAATTCAGAATACGAAGGTACCTAGCCATAGTGTTTTCTTCATCCTCTAGAACGTTGGCCTTCACCATAGCAACTTGCATATTCGTATAGGCTTCCTCAGAGCTAAAAGAGCCTTGTCTCAAATTTTCCAGCCGTTGTCGAAGCTCTCGGGTATAGTGAGGTGGAACGAACCGAGACCTCATTAGTGCCTTCATATGCTCCCATGTGGTGATTTGAGGATCCAATGTGCACACTCTTTCTTTGACTACGTGATCCCACCATACCAAGGCATAGCCTTGGAACTCGAGAGCGGCTAGCTGAACCTTCCTAGGCTCGCTGAAATTGTGACACAACCAGATCTGCTCTACTTTAGTTTCCCACTCCGTGTAGACGTCGGGATCACACTTTCCTTCAAAGACGGGAATTTTGATTTTGACTTTGCCGAGTCCATCTTGCTCTTGAGGGGCCGTAGGTTATCACGTTCTCGTCCTTGCCTTGGCTGCTGGAATGGTCGATTGTAGCCTTCCCAAGTGTGGTCCTCAAAAGGAGCTTCATTCCGTCGCTGAAAGTTATCAACAAATGGTGGTATGTTAGATTCATTAGGGTGAACGTTGGATTGTAAATTACCTTGATCCGGATGATCCGGCTCTCCAGTAACGCGTGAAGGACCGCCAAACTCATAGTTGGTTCTCAAAGGTGGTGTCCCCGCTGGTGGTGTTCGTGCTTCCATAGACTCCACTCGTTTGGATAGGTTAGCTACGGAATCGGACAATTGCTTCAATAGACTGATCATCTCAGGCGTGACGGTCTCGCTACTAGACTTGCTGGGGCTTCGGGACCTGAACATGCTCAAGTAACAAGACAAAGAACCGGTTAGGTTAGAAAACAAAGATCTCACTTGTGTATCGCTCACTCTCTCGTTGGTATTGCCTAGCTGGTGGCTCGAGTTGTAAGGATCCAACACCTTAAGATCACGATTTTCGAACCTCCTTAGCAACCCTTTGGAACTAGAACTGCTGAAACTGATGTTAGTGTCGGAGATGAATCAAGACACCCCTAATTGGAGTATTGACCGTTGGGTTGGTGTAGGTATGGTGATTTGTGATTAGAATGGCGTTTTGAGGGAGTTTTCTTGTGCTTGATGTCGATTAATAAAAGGCCAGCCGGTTTGTATTGTTCTTTTGTTGTTTTTTTTTTTTGAAAGATCTCTTAGACTTTGTCAAAGATTTGTAGGAGAGAAGGTAACCGAAATTGATTGCAACGAGATTTGTGGGAGAGAAGGTTACCGAATGTGTATACAGCGTTCGAGCTCTTTTTGTTTTTGTTTTGTGTTTACCTCTCCTCAAGATGTTGTCCGGCACTAAGAACCCTTGGCTTTTGCTTTTGAACACTTCAAGCACAAGTTAAACCTCAATTGGATAAGCAATAAGGTTCACAAAGAAGAAAGGAGTGATCAATTGTACCAACTGAGCTCTGATACCAACTGATACGGTATTAGTCCGTGAATGAGTCGATCTAGGTACAATGATCCCGAATCCGGCTGAATGAGGCGAATCCAGATGCGGAATGAAATGTCGATGGTAAATGGACGCAGGAAGGTGTAGAGAAGAACCAAAGAGAGTCAACGAAAGGAACGAAGGCTGAAGAGCCAAAACCCCACTTCGTGAATGCCCTAGACCCATCTCCAATACAACTTTACACTAGCTCCGGCTGGACTAGCACAAAGAGGGACTCGTGAAGGCTCGAAGCACCAATCCGAAGGCGGTTGACACGAACAAGCTCAACCAAGCAAACAACAGCAATGCCAACCAAAAACTCTCTTGTTCTTTGATTGATTTTGTGAATGATTACAAATGTAATTCTAAGCAATGAAATTAACGTACCTAATCAGCAGCTAAAGAGGCTATATATATAGACTCTTTTATCTAGACAAAAATAAAGAAAAGAAAACTAAAACATTAGTGGGAAGGTGGTAATAAGAGAGCTTCCTCTAATGTAGCTAACAACTTAACAAACAACTAATCAGCATGAAAATAGGCTGACTTATTCAAACAGATCCTTGGAGTGAGTTGGACGGTTTTAAGAGCCCAAATGATGATCCGAATGAGGGAGCTGATTACTCTCTTGGGCCTCCTTGAACGTGATCAGCTGGCTACCTTCTTGGGCTATTTTGGACGTGAGTAGCAGCCTACCCTCTTGGGCTGCCTTGGACGTGAGCAGCTGCCTCCCCTCTTGGGCTTCCTTGGACGTGAGCAACAACCTCCCCTCTTGGGCTGCCTTGGACGTGAGCAACAGCCTATCCTCTTGGGCTGCATGGGAAGTGAATAACGTCTGCATGGTCTCCTCAAGCTGCCTGGGAAGTGAGCACGTCGGCATGGTCTCCTCGAGCTGCCTGGGAAATGAGCACGTCGGCATGGTCTCCTCCCTTGGTTCGCTTGCTCCTACATTCACCAAAAGATTAACACATGATGTATGGCAATTAAATGGTTCACGCATTGTGCCAAGCAATAGCACTTCCCTTGACGTAACTTCTTGGATCTCCTTAGCTCTTGCTCTAGTAATGGGACCTTGATATCTTCCATGTGATGGTCCAACATCAGAGAAAGTCGGCACCTATGGGCCAAGAAGGACAAAGAAGGTCTTCTACACCATCCACTACACCACGATCCTTGAATGAGCCTTCGAGTGATCATCGAGGGAGTACTCCTACCTCTAACTCTAGAACTAGGGATATTGTGTGTTTTAAATGCCAAGGTAGAGGACACATGAGTAGAGAATGTCCTAATAGACGCACTTTGATCATAAATCATCTAGGAGAATATGAGAGTGAGGATGATGTGGAATTAGATGATAAAAATGCATTAATTGATGACAATGAACAAAATGAGAATGATGATTGCATTGAGTATGAACAAGGTGAATCCTTGATAGCTAGGAGAACTTTGTATGTCCAACTAGCACCTTGTGAGGATAACCAACGTGAAAATCTGTTTAATACTAGGTGTAGTATTAAAGGAAAAGTGTGTAATGTGATAATTGATGGAGGAAGTTGTTGCAACATAGCTAGCACTAAAATGCTAAACAAATTACAACTTCTTACATTTTATCACCCTAGGCCATATAAACTACATTGGATGAATGAGTGTGGAGAACTTAAGGTCAATAAGCAAACTAAGGTTAATATAACATTAGGATCATATGAGGATGTTATTACATGTGATGTTGTGCCTATGAATGCTTGATAGCATGAATTATAGTCTATATTTTGGGGTTTATTTGGACGTTTTATCTTTCATAATCTGCATGTTTGTATGTATATTATGTGATTTTACTACCATTTCATCTACCTTTGCGAGAATCGAGGTCTACACCTAGTTTTGTTGTAATCGTAGGTAAAATGGCACGTGTCGCATCAAAAAGGAGCAAAAGGAGTCATGAGTCATTTGGAGCTACATCCAGGAAGCATAGCCATGGATTAAAGATTTACTTTGGACCAGTTTTGAGAGATTTTACATTCAGTTGTGACTCACCTCGGTTGACCAGAGATTCATCTCGACCGAGGTGATCCAGAGACGCCGACTCGACCGAGGCGAACACCTAGGACGCGGCGAGAATATTTTATTCTTGGCTGAGATCTTTTTAAATTGGAAAGTGATCTTATATTTTTGGGCTTGGCTCCTGGAAGGAAGGAGATATGCAGAATCATATATTTTACCTATATTTATGGGAAAATATCTTTCTAAGATTTATTATCTTTGGAGGGTTATTTTCCTATAAAAAGGGTTGGATTTCCACAATTCCGACATCACGCTATACCGTCGATCAGGGTTTATAGCAAGCAGCAGCCGCAACATACTCTCATTGGAGAGATTCGAAGAACCTTTTTGAAGGTTGAAGGAAGATTGAAGTCTATAGCTTTTATAGCTTTTTGGAGGGTTTTTGTAAGATTGTCTTCAATTCCCTCACTTGTTGTCTTGTCTTGTTGGATTGCTATCCAAGGAACGCTTTGTTGTGATATTTGATTCAGTTATTGAAGTCTTTTTCATTAAATTCTTCTTGTTCAAATATTCACCTTCTTCCCATATATTTTAATACTTTCATAATGATGATGAGTGGCTAATTTCCTTGTGTGATTCTAGGGTGATTGGCTGAAGGTTGTGGGAAAAACAATGATAGAATAATCTTAGATTCCAGTAGGACCCTGAAAGTTCGAGTCTTTACCCTTAACCCTAAGCATCTCGCTCAGTCGATGAACATCTCGGCCGGGGTGGAAACTGGCTGACCGAGGTGACTTGTCTGATCCATAACTGAGAGTTAAGTGTTAGAGTTTGCCAAATCCTATTCTTATTACACCTTTCTGGTTCAAAGCAAGCTTAGGATGAGACTTACCCGGTAATTCCTTAGTTTGTGTACCAACGATCATAAGTGTAGGTAATAAAGGTTTATCCTTTGTTGGGGTTTGAGTGTGCTTCCATCCCATCTTTGTGAGTTAGCCTGAGACTTATCCGGTAAAGGTTGATTCTATTCCCTTAGATGGTGTGTTAGTTTGAGGTAATAGTTCTTTATCTTGATTCCTAGAGACTTACCCGGTAATAGGAGTTACGGTTTGGGATTAGTGAGTAGTGAGACTTCCCCGGTGATCTATTCCACTTTAGTAACACCTTCCCCACGCAAAAATCTCAGCTTTGTCCGCTTATCTATAGATCTTGAGTTGGAACCACAACTAGATGCTTTAATCCCTAGAATTGCATGTTTGCTTTATTGACTTCTTATTCATCTTTGATTGTGTTAATTGCTCTTGTGGTTAGTATTCACGAAGCTTACCGTTATTGACTTTGTTTCACCGAGTCCCTGTGATCGACCCCTGGAATTTTCTTGCTTTTTACTATGATTGACCCGTACACTGCGGGTTCGCATCCTTGTTTTAAGCTTAAGTCTAGGGTTATAAATTTAAAGCTTGCACACACCGTTTGGAGCGAACAAGTTTTTGGCGCCGTTGCTGGGGACTTGGTCTAGACCGAGCCGGTACGGTTTGCTCTTGGGGCGCTTGCCCCCGTGTCATCTAACCACTCTACTTGAGTGACTTTTGCAGGTTCTTTCTTAGGTATATGCGAAGAACCCGCACTGGGAAGGAAATCGTTCCCTACGATCCCGAACCCGAAAAGACATACAAGCGACGCTTAAGAGAAGCGAAGATGGCCCAACAATACGACCGCGATCTTGCGGCCAAATTGAAAGAGGCGCTAGAGCTGCTACGCCTCAGCAAGGAAGAACTAAGGTAAGAGAAAGAAGAGAATCGCACTAGGACTGCAGCAATCGAAGCAGAAATAGCAGTCATACGGGAACAGATTCTACTTCGACCGAGGGAAGATCCTCCTGTTGATCCTCGACCGATGCAGGATCCAGTAGCTGATCCTCGACTGAGGCAGGCTCCAGTACCTGACGCCCCGGCCGATGTACCTCCACCTCGGAGGCCAGTCCGAGATGTTCTTCTTGCAGGAATCCCACAAACCCTAGGTCAAAGGATGGACCCTAATCAACAACTGAGGCGTCCAGGAGTGAACCTAGGAGATCCAGCGGATCATGACTACGTCTTCGACCGCAAGTTCTGGCCATGATTCGCCAATGCCAATTCGGAGGGCTAGAGAAGGAGTCGCCACATCAACATCTTCAAAACTACGAGATCTTGATGGAAACCTTGCGACCTTCCAGAATTGAAAATAACAACTACAAGCTAAGACCTTTTTACTTTTCTTTAAAAGATAGAGCTCTTACTTGGTATCAATCTCTTCCTCCAGGAAAAAATAGCACATGGGAGGAGATGACTACGGAATTCTTGACCAAATTCTTTCCCCCCTCAAAGACCGCTGAAATGAGAGGGAAGATCAATGCTTTCATTATGAAGGACAAGGAGAGCTTGTCCAAATCTTGGGAGCGGTTCAAGGATATCCTTTTGGATTGCCCGCACCATGGGATTCCAAAGATCGAGTTGTTGGAGATCTACTTCAAAGGACTGGATGGAAGCACCCAGTTCAATCTCCAACTACTCTCCGCCGGCACCTTCATGGACATGGCAATTGATGAGGCTTGGGACTTCATTGAGAATCAAGCCTTGCACATGGAGAAATATACCCACCAAGGAGCTGAAGGTGGAGTTAAAAGAGTCAACTTTCAAGAGACTCAATCCAACAACAATCAACTCACGTCTTTGAAGAATGACGTGAAGCAATTGAAGGAACTCTTGATGGCTCAAACTAAGAAGGAAGAGCAAGGGCAAAGGAACAACACCAACAACGGGTACCGTAACAACAACAACGGTCCCCGAAACAACAACTACAACAACAACAATAGAGGATCCAATAGCAACAACTGGAGGGCGAATAACCAAAATCACGGTAACAATCATTCAAACTCCAACTCTAATGATTCCTCCCCTTCTTCTTCTTCTACTCCATTAAAGAGCCAAGGGCAAGGATCAAGTTCGTCTCAACCAGAAAAGAAAGACGCAGTTCTGGAGGCTATCTTGATCAAGCTTAGCGCTATGGAGAATTCTATGACTTCATTTTCGAGGGCCCAAAAGTCCTTCGAACAACAACTTGCTAGTAGGGCGAATGAAGCGCCAAGAGATCCAGGGAAGCTTCCAGCAAAGACGGAAACTAACCCTAAGGGCCAGTGCATGGCCATAACGACGAGGAGTGGACTTAAAACTGCAGATCCAGTACCTCGATCGACGTAGACCACCTCGGTCCAGATCCAGTCGAAGAACACCTCGACCGAGATGCCAACCGAGGCAGTGCAACAGAAAGCAGGAGGGACGACTGAAACTTATATTCCACCTCCTGCATACAAACCACCACTTCCATTCCCTCAGTCCAGAGCCAGAGCACATCTAGACAAGCACTTTGGTAAGTTTCTTGACTTGATGAATAAGCTACATATTAATATCCCTTTCCTTGATGCTATTTTAGGTATGCCCGCCTATGGGAAGTTCTTAAAAGAGATCTTATCAAGGAAGAGGAAGCTGGAGGATGTTGGTGAAGTTAGGATGACATCTAAATCTTCGGAGCTTATCAAGATCATGAAGGAAAAGATGCCACATAAGTTGAGAGATCCCGGTTCGTTTTGCATTCCCATTCAAGTTGGGGATGTCACTTGCGAAGCCCTTTGTGATCTAGGAGCCAACGTGAGCATCATCCCGCTGGAGCTATGCACGAAGATCGGTCTTGGAGAGCCCAAGCCGGTCAAGATTCGACTTTATATGGCGGATCGCTCCATTACCCATCCCGTGAGCATCTTGGAAGACGTTCCGGTCAAGTTAGGTAACTTCTATCTACCTATAGATTTTGTTGTACTTGACATTCCCGCAGATTATCCTGTTCCTATTATTCTCGGGAGGCCATTTCTAGCAACTTCGGGTTGCAACGTGGATTGCAAGAACGCCAAGTTGAAATTCAACGTTGGTGGCGATGAGGTGGAATTCGCACTACTTGCAACCATGAAAGGGGAGCAGCTAACTGATGATATCTTCAACATCTACGATGAAGAAGAATCAAGAGAATTGGTGAGCTCTATCCTTATTAACGATCCACTCGAAAGAGTTATTAGCTTCAGTTTAATGGAGGAAGGTATAGATGCTTCTTGTGATGCAGATATACGGAGCTTGAAGGCACTGGAAGAGGATCCAGGAGCTAAAATTGAGAAGCTAATCCAGGAGACGAAGATCTCCAGTCTCGGTTACAGTAGCAGCACCTCGACCGAGGCACTTTCTGGACTGAGCGAGGCGACTGAAGAACATCTCGGTCAACGCCTCTGCGCCTCGACCGAGGTTGATGGCGAGACGATTCTAACTGAGACTTCATCGAGTCCAGTTTCTGACACCACTCCACTGGAAAGAGGAAGCAAGGATCCCCCTTAGAAAGCACCCCCAGTTGTGGAGCTTAAGCAACTCCCTAGTCACTTGAGGTATATCTTTCTTGGACCGGATTCTACTTATCCCGTTATTGTTAGTGCTTCCCTTACCGAATCTGAATTGTCTAAATTAATGCATGTCCTGAGAAAGCATCGAAAAGCTATAGGTTATACCACGGATGATCTTATTGGCATTAAACCTTCTTTCTGCATGCATAGAATTCTAATGGAAGATAATCATAAGACTTCACGTGAACCTCAAAGACGGTTAAATCCGATCATGAAAGAGGTTGTGAAGAAGGAAGTTCTTAAGTTGTTGGATGCAGGTATTATTTATCCTATCTCGGACAGCAAGTGGGTTAGCCCGGTGCATGTCGTTCCGAAGAAAGGAGGGATGACCGTTGTGACGAATAAGAACAACGAGTTGATCCCAACTAGGACCGTTACGGGCTGGAGGGTCTGCATCGATTACAGGAAGCTGAACACGGCCACACGAAAGGACCATTTTCCACTTCCCTTCATCGATCAGATGCTCGAGCGGCTGGCCCAGCATTCGCACTTTTGTTACTTGGACGGCTATAGTGGATTCTTTCAGATTCCTATCCATCCGGATGATCAGGAGAAAACCACTTTCACTTGTCCATGGGGGACGTTTGCCTATCGGAGGATGCCATTTGGGTTGTGCAATGCACCCGCTACCTTCCAGCGATGCATGATGGCTATCTTTTCCGAGTACATAGAGGAGATCATGGAGGTATTCATGGATGATTTTTCTGTATATGGTTCCTCTTTTGATGATTGCCTATCTAACCTTTCTCTAGTGCTTAAGAGATGTGAAGACACTAACCTTGTTCTGAATTGGGAAAAGTGTCATTTTATGGTTAATGAAGGCATTGTACTAGGACACCTCGTTTCTAATCGAGGTATTGAGGTCGATCGAGCTAAGATCGAGACTATTGAGAAGCTCCCTCCTCCTTGTTCTGTTAAAGGTGTGAGGAGTTTTCTCGGGCACGCAGGTTTCTACAGGAGATTCATCAAGGACTTCTCTAAGATTTCTAAACCTCTAACTAATCTCTTGAATAAAGATGTTGTTTTTGAGTTTTCGCAGGAGTGTCTTGATGCTTTTTACAAGATTAAGGAAGCGTTGATCTCGCTCCCATTATCCAACCTCCTGATTGGACCTTGCCCTTTGAGGTCATGTGTGACGCTAGTGATGTAGCCGTAGGAGCGGTGCTTGGACAGAAGAAGGATGGACGGACCACCGCCATTTATTATGCTAGCAAGACGCTAGATGAAGCACAACGCAACTACGCTACTACCGAGAAGGAGTTATTGGCGGTTGTATATGCTTTCGAGAAGTTTCGTTCCTATCTAGTAGGGGCGAAAGTCATTGTCTACACCGACCACGCAGCCATTCGTTACTTGTTGGCTAAGAAAGATGCCAAGCCGCGCCTTATTCGATGGATTCTCTTGCTTCAAGAGTTTGACCTAGAGATCCGCGATAAGAAGGGATCCGAGAACTCAGTTGCGGACCACCTCAGCCGGCTAACGGAATCTTCCCGCGAGACGGATAGCCCACCCATAGACGATTCATTCCCCGATGAGCACTTACACTTGTTGGAGCGTTTGATGGATTTACTTACTTCACCCCACGATGGAGGTAAAGTATGGGGTGAGGGCACCTCCCACCTCGTTTGAGACGCATTATGGTCCAGCTAGCGACCTTAAACCAAGCGCTTCTTGGGAGGCAACCCAAGGTATTGCTTTCTTTTCCCGTTTTCTAGTCTAGCTTAGATAGTTTTTGTTTTTGCTTTGCTTTGCTTTGTTTTTGGCGTTCTGGACAGACAACAAGGAATATCTAAGGAAGGAGCATAACTGGAAGGACAGAAGTTCGAGATTTTGAGAAGACAAAAGCATCTCGGTTACTGTCAGAGCACCTCGACTGAGTTGATTCTTGAGCAACCGAGGCGACTAGGGTTTTCTGCAGAACCACCTCGGTCCGTACCACCTCGGTCCAGTCGAGACCATCTCGACCGAGGTGACAGCAGATCCAGGAACAGTATAAAAAGGGGAAAATTTTATTTTTCACTTTTTTACCTTATTCACCTCGACCGCGGCGACAGTCCACTTCGCTCTCTCTCATTTCTTGCTCATTTTTGAAGATTTCCGCTTCTAAACTGAGATTGAAGAGTAGAGGAACCGATTGCAACAACAGATCTGCAAAGAAATCGAGCGAATCGACCGAAACGAGGTAAAAACAATAGAAACCCTAACTCGTTCATTCGCTTCGATTTGGGCTTTGGTTACCCCTGATTCTGCTGAGAAAAGGCTTAAGTACCCCTTAGGAAGCAATTGTAGTGATTTTTGGGGGAAAAGAACTGAATTTCTGAGAATTGGAATCGTAACTGCTGCGCCTCGGTCCGGTCGAACTGCATCTCGACCAAGGTGATTTCTGAGTCTTGTCAGTGATCGAGGTGGTCTGACAGCGTTGAGTGAAAATGAGTTCCGATCGTCGCCTAGCCCTTAGAGACAGATCCTCACCCTCCCCTTCTTCCTCTTCTTCCCGTCCTTACCGCCCGGTTATCCACGAGAGATGCCGGGTAGACTATGAGCGCATAGCTAGCCGTCCAGTTATCGCACCACGATTTTTGGACGTGTCAGCTTTCGATTGCCTAGGGTTAGATGCTGACCTTAGGAGGATGATTGCCACTGTAGGGCTGGATCAGTTTACTGAGATCCGAGCCCCAGCTTATTTGGAGCCGACCTTAGAGTTTGTTAGCTCCTTCTCCTACCTCCCCACAGACCGGTCTGTGAAGTACCGGTTGATGAACCGGAACTTCATAGTTCCTTTAGAGGTTTGGAGAGAGATTTTCGGCTTTTCTGAGCCTACCGCCACCGACTTCCCCTCCCGATCCGTAGCTAGGGAGTTCTGGGGGCAGATTGCCCATATTACCGAGCATGCAGACAGATGGCGCCCTGGAGATTCCAGGGAGAAGGTCATCTTCCACCCGGCCTTCAGATTAGCCCATAGGATATTCAGCGAGACACTTCTGGCGCGTACTGAGACGCCCCAGAAGATCCGACAGGGCGAGCTCTTCAGCCTTTACTGTATGGTCACGGGGGGTTTCCCAGACTTTGGCTTGATCTTGGCAGAGGACCTACACAGGATCAAGGCCAAGGCGAAGGGAGACATTTGCTGCGGAGGTCTAGTCACCCATATTGCTACCTATCACGGGATGGACCTTAGTGTTTGCACGATGGTGGCGGCTCCGAAGCCGCTTGGATTACAGGAGATGATCACACGGAGGATTTTGGTTCCCCGTGGTTTGACCACTCCTTATGTTGCTATGCCTTGGGAGCGGACTGCACCACAGGGGATCCGCTGGTCTGCTCAGTTCACAGTTTTCGATCCGCATTACTGGCAGACAGCTTGGGCTCCACTGATGGAGGATCATAGAGAGGCAGCAGCTGCCCCGGCTGAGGAGGAGGAGGATGACGACGACGAGGAGACAGTGAATGAGAGAGATGGTGGAGTCCCGATGGATACAGGGACGGATACTACAGGTACGAGCGCGCCACCGATCATCGACTTGGACGATGAGGAGGAGACAGAGCTTGCACCAGCTGAGACTTCTCCAGTCAGACCTGCTAGACGCAGGAGGCATGGAGTGAGAGATCGAGCTACTCACAGACGGATCGATGACCTGACGGATCAGGTTATTGACACGTACGCTGCATTATCGCTGGATATCCGCGAGATGCAGGAGCGGCAGCACCATCAGCACATCATGGCCCAGCTTCAGTTCGAGCATGTCATGGGCTATCCGTACGATCCGACTCAGTATCCGTACGTACCACCACCACCGCCGGATCAGGATTACTGAGGAGCTGCAGGATTTTTCTTATTATATTTTTTATGCAGTTCAGCTATTTATCCGGTGAGTACTCTCATTTTCAGACTTTTATTTGACCCACTAGGACAGTGTGTCCCAAGTATGGGGTGTTTGTACTTATATAACTACTTGATGTATTTGACTACTTTTGATGTATTACATTTCATCGGATATTTTATTTATGCTTCACTTCTGCATTTATATGATTATCTGATATTACATGCATATCTACAGGTTATCTGATTGAGAAAAACGTCGAAACTGAAATAAAAAAAAATTGGTTTTAAAAAAAAAAATTTTTTTAACCTCGACCGAGTCAGTTCTGGCCAAACGAGGCGTTTCACCTCGGTTGAACCAAGAACATCTTGACCGAGGTGTGTTAACTGAGAGTTTTCGAAAACGATTTTTGTGTTACTTATCTGGATATGATCTCAGTGAAGATCTTGTTTACTAACTGGTTTTAAATTCTTTATGTGTTTGAAAGGTTTTATAATATGTTTAAGTTGCTAAATGCTTTGTTTGAAATTATTAGCATGATTAATACTTTGTTTTTATCCAAATTATGTTGAATTTGAAGGTTGACACCGCAGGTTAAGTTCTCTCACTTTCTTCATGGAAAGACCAAGGCAATTCATTCTCTTCTTCTTCTTCTTCTTGATCATGCTTAGCCCCTCATATACATTTTGCCTCCCTTTACCTATCCGGGAATTTGGAAGCAAGCGAAGTGGTGAAAGCAAGTGAAGTACAAGTTGAGAAGTGGCTGGAAGTGAAAGTGTTAGAAATCAATAATAGGTTTGGGGAAGTCAATCATGAAGATGAGTAACTCGGCACCATTCACATAGCCGGGTGTTTGTGTCTTGCCAAAGTCGGATTGAGCGATATTCCTAGCGGGTCATGGTATGTGCATCAAGGGTTTGATGCATCTCGAGAAATTGATGATTGCAGATTTCCTAGGCTTCAGTTATTGTGCACCTCTGTCCATGCATCCCAAAAAATAAAGTAAAAAAGAAAAAGTGTGAAATAAGCAAAGCTTATTGGTGGAAGATGTTGCAAGTCAAAGTAAAAGTGAAGTTCATCCTTTTCCCGGATTCTAGCACCACATTACCTTACATACATCCCTACCCTACACGTTTCTTGACCTTTCTTTTGGGAAGCCCTTGAGACCTTGAGCTTGTTGATTGACTTAGCGGTTTAAATTGGATTATACATGATTAATTTTGATAATTATGATTTATTATGCATTCTATGATTTTATGCAAAGATGAACAACTTTCCTATATTTATAAAATGTTTTGAGCATATTGAGTTTTTAAATTCCATGAAGTATTCTCTTAGAGTGATCTATGATAGTTGCACACCATAAAATATTTTTTGAAAGACTTTTTCATTGATTTTCATGACTCATAATCCATTCTATCTTGTCTTCTATATGCAGAACTTGCTTGGGGACAAGCAAGGGCTAAGTATGGGGTATTTTGATAGCATGAATTATAGTCTATATTTTGGGGTTTGTTTGGACGTTTTATCTTTCATAATCTGCATGTTTGTATGTATATTATGTGATTTTACTACCATTTCATCTACCTTTGCGAGAATCGAGGTCTACACCTAGTTTTGTTGTAATCGTAGGTAAAATGGCACGTTTCGCATCAAAAAGGAGCAAAAGGAGTCATGAGTCATTTGGAGCTACATCCAGGAAGCATAGCCATGGATTAAAGATTTACTTTGGACCAGTTTTGAGAGATTTCACATTCAGTTGTGACTCACCTCGGTTGACCAGAGATTCATCTCGACCGAGGTGATCCAGAGACGCCGACTCGACCGAGGCGAACACCTAGGACGCGGCGAGAATATTTTATTCTTGGCTGAGATCTTTTTAAATTGGAAAGTGATCTTATATTTTTGGGCTTGGCTCCTGGAAGGAAGGAGATATGCAGAATCATATATTTTACCTATATTTATGGGAAAATATCTTTCTAAGATTTATTATCTTTGGAGGGTTATTTTCCTATAAAAAGGGTTGGATTTCCACAATTCCGACATCACGCTATACCGTCAATCAGGGTTTATAGCACGCAACAGCCGCAACATACTCTCATTGGAGAGATTCGAAGAACCTTTTTGAAGGTTGAAGGAAGATTGAAGTCTATAGCTTTTATAGCTTTTTGGAGGGTTTTTGTAAGATTGTCTTCAATTCCCTCACTTGTTGTCTTGTCTTGTTGGATTGCTATCCAAGGAACGCTTTGTTGTGATATTTGATTCAGTTATTGAAGTCTTTTTCATTAAATTCTTCTTGTTCAAATATTCACCTTCTTCCCATATATTTTAATACTTTCATAATGATGATGAGTGGCTAATTTCCTTGTGTGATTCTAGGGTGATTGGCTGAAGGTTGTGGGAAAAACAATGATAGAATAATCTTAGATTCCAGTAGGACCCTGAAAGTTCGAGTCTTTACCCTTAACCCTAAGCATCTCGCTCAGTCGATGAACATCTCGGCCGGGGTGGAAACTGGCTGACCGAGGTGACTTGTCTGATCCATAACTGAGAGTTAAGTGTTAGAGTTTGCCAAATCCTATTCTTATTACACCTTTCTGGTTCAAAGCAAGCTTAGGATGAGACTTACCCGGTAATTCCTTAGTTTGTGTACCAACGATCATAAGTGTAGGTAATAAAGGTTTATCCTTTGTTGGGGTTTGAGTGTGCTTCCATCCCATCTTTGTGAGTTAGCCTGAGACTTACCCGGTAAAGGTTGATTCTATTCCCTTAGATGGTGTGTTAGTTTGAGGTAATAGTTCTTTATCTTGATTCCTAGAGACTTACCCGGTAATAGGAGTTACGGTTTGGGATTAGTGAGTAGTGAGACTTCCCCGGTGATCTATTCCACTTTAGTAACACCTTCCCCACGCAAAAATCTCAGCTTTGTCCGCTTATCTATAGATCTTGAGTTGGAACCACAACTAGATGCTTTAATCCCTAGAATTGCATGTTTGCTTTATTGACTTCTTATTCATCTTTGATTGTGTTAATTGCTCTTGTGGTTAGTATTCACGAAGCTTACCGTTATTGACTTTGTTTCACCGAGTCCCTGTGATCGACCCCTGGAATTTTCTTGCTTTTTACTACGATTGACCCGTACACTGCGGGTTCGCATCGTTGTTTTAAGCTTAAGTCTAGGGTTATAAATTTAAAGCTTGCACACACCGTTTGGAGCGAACAATGCTTGTCACTTGTTGCTTGGTCGTCCATGGCAATATGATAGGAAAGTTGTCATTATGTGTTTTCTAATAAATATAGCTTTGAGTATAAAGGTAAAACTTTAACACTTAAACTTATGACACCTTTACAAATAGCCGAGTACTATGAGAACAAGAGGGTAGAGCAAGGAACCCCTCAAAAGCCTAAGATAACACGGCCTAAGAGTAAGGAGAACAAAACCCATCAAACATTGTTAGTACAACCAACAAGTAGCTATCTTGAATCTAGGAATGAATATGTCACTAACTATGCTTCTATGGATGTGCTAATGATGAGTTTGTGTAAATCTCTAGTGACTGTGCCTCATGACTCTACGATTCCACTTCCTAGTTCTATCCAGGGGCTGTTAGACGAGTTTAAGGACGTTTTTCCTGAGGAGGTTCCAACTGGCTTGCCGCCCATTAGGGGCATTGAACACCAAATAGATTTAATACCCGGAGCCACTCTTCCCAATAGGCCCGCCAATAGGATGAACCCTACGGAAGCCCAGGAAATTCAGAACCAAGTTCAAGCCTTGCTAGATAAAGGGTATGTTCGGGAAAGCCTTAGTCCTTGTGCCGTTCCTGTCCTGCTAGTACCCAAGAAGGATAATACTTGGAGAATGTGTATTGATTGTAGAGCAATCAATAACATTACTATCAAGTATAGACACCCGATTCCCCGTCTAGATGACATGCTTGATGAGTTACATGGAGCTACAATTTTCACTAAGATTGACCTTAGGAGTGGCTACCATCAAATTAGAATGAGGGAAGGGGACGAATGGAAAACAGCTTTTAAAACCAAATTTGGTCTCTATGAGTGGCTAGTAATGCCTTTTGGCTTAACTAACGCTCCTAGTACCTTCATGAGATTAATGAATCATATTTTGAGGCCTTATACTGATTTATTTGTTGTAGTCTACTTTGATGACATTCTTATCTATAGTAAGACTTTAAAGGAGCATGAAAATCATTTGAGAGATGTGCTTGCTACATTGCGTATAGAATACTTGTATGCTAATATTCAAAAATGTGATTTCTATACTAACCGAGTGATTTTCCTTGGTTTTGTAGTAAGTGCCAATGGTTTGCAAGTAGATGAGGACAAGGTTAAGGCAATCAATGAATGACCCATTCCTAGGTCGGTTGGTGACGTGAGGAGTTTCCATGGCCTAGCTACATTCTATAGAAGATTTATGAGAGATTTTAGTACCATTGCAACACCACTCACGGCCTTGACCAAAAAGAAGGTTCCTTTTGAGTGGAATGAACCACAACAAAGAGCATTTGAAGAGATCAAGAAACGCCTCACCCACGCACCACTACTCGCTCTACCGGACTTCACTAAACCCTTTGAGGTTGAATGCGACGCGTCCGGCATTGGTATTGGCGGCGTCCTTATGCAAGAAGGTAAGACTCTAGCTTTCTTTAGTGAAAAATTGAAGAGTGCATGCTTAAACTATTCCACGTATGACAAAGAATTGTATGCCTTGTTTAGAGTACTCAAAACATGGCAACATTACCTTTGGCCCCAAGAGTTTGTTTTGAAAACAGATCATGACTCACTTAGACACTTTAGGAGCCAAGATAAGCTAGATAGGCGGCATGGTATGTGGATGGAGTTCATCGAAACCTTTCCTTACATTATCAAGTATAATAAAGGAAAGGATAATGTCGTAGCGGATGCATTGTCTAGGAGATACACCTTAATCACCACTTTGGATTCTAGGATGTTAGGTTTTACTTACATTAAAGAATTATATGTGGATGATGCTGAATTTTGGAAGATATTTCATAGATGCACTACTCAAGGCCCTTATGATAAGTATTTTGTGTTTGAAGGTTTCTTGTTTAAAGTGGATAAAATTTGCATACCTAGATGTTCTCTTAGGATCTTATTAGTGGAAGAAGCCCATAAAGGAGGTTTAATGGGGCATTTTGGGAGGGACAAAACTTATCACATGTTGCAAACTCACTTTTATTGGCATCATATGTTAAGGGATGTAGAACACATGTTGAAAAGGTGTATTGAATCTCTTAAGGCCAAAGCTAGGGTACAACCCCACGGGCTGTATACACCCTTACCAACGCCTAATGGCCCTTGGGAAGATATAAGTATGGATTTCATTGTTGGCCTACCTAGGACTAAGAAAGGAAGAGATTCCATTTTGTGGTGGTAGATAGATTCTCTAAAATGGCACATTTTATTCCATGTCATAAAATTGATGATGCATATAATGTTGCTAATCTTTTCTTTAAGGAAATAGTGAGATTGCATGGAATACCTAAAACTATTGTTAGTGATAGGGATGTCAAGTTTTTGAGTTTCTTTTCGAAAACGCTTTGGGGAAAAATGGGCACTAGATTACTATTCTCGACCTCTAGTCATCCCCAAACAGATGGGCAAACGGAAGTCACCAATAGGACCCTAACGACCCTCCTTAGAACCATGTTGAAAGATAACTTAAAAGAATGGGAACACATGTTACCACATATCGAGTTTGCTTATAATCACACCATGCATTCTTCCACTTCGTTATCACCTTTCAAATGTGTTTATGGATTTAACCCTTTAACTCCTTTGGACTTATTACCGATTCCTCGAAAGGATCGAGTAGCTTTTGATGCTTTGGAACAGGCGGACTACATTAAGGAACTTCATGCGAAGACCAAGGCTGCTATTGATAAGAAGGGCATTGAAACTGTAGCTCGGAATAACAAAGGACGTCGGAAGATGGTTTTCCAGCCCGGCGACTTAGTTTGGCTACATCTAAGGAAAGAGCGGTTTCCGACAAAACGTCATTCCAAGCTAGCCCCACGGGGTGATGGACCATTCAAAGTCTTACACCGGATTAACGACAACGCATATGTGTTGGACTTACCGGAAGAGTATGGAGTTAGTACCACTTTTAACGTAGGAGATTTGAGCCCTTATGAAGGAGATTCGGAACAAGATGAAAATTCGGGGTCGAATTCTTTCCAAGAAGGAGTGGATGATGTAGGACCATCACATGGAAGATATCAAGGGCCCATTACTAGGGCAAGAGCTAAGGAGATCCAAGAAGTTACGTCAAGGGAAGTGCTATTGCTTGGCACCATGCGTGAACCATTTAACTTCCATACATCATGTGTTAATCTCTTGATGAATGCAGGAGCAAGCAAGCAAAGGGAAGAGACGTTGCTCACGTCCAAGGCAGCCCAAGAGGATAGGCTGCTGCTCACGTCCAAGGCAGCCCAAGAGGGTAGGCTGCTGCTCACGTCCAAGACAGCCCAAGAAGGGAGGCAGCTGCTCACGCCCAAGGCAGCCCAAGAGGGTAGGCTGTTGCTCACGTCCAAAACAGCCCAAGAGGGTAGCCAACTGATCACGTTCAAGGAGGCCCAAGAGAGTAACCAGCTCCCTCATTCGGATCATCATTGGGCTCTTAAAAACCATCCAACTCACTCCAAGGATCTGTTTTGAATAAGTCAGCCTATTTCCATGCTGATTAGTTTTTGTTAAGTTGTTAGCTACATTAGAGGAAGCTCTCTTATTACCACCTTCCCACTAATGTTTTAGTTTTCTTTTCTTTATTTTTGTCTAGATAAAAGAGTCTATATACAGCCTCTTTAGCTGCTGATTCGGTACGTTATTTTCATTGTTTAGAATTACAGTTGTAATCATTCACAAAATCAATCAAAGGACAAGAGAGTTTTTGGTTGGCATTGCCGTTGTTTGCTTGGCTGAGCTTGTTCGTGTCAACCGCCTTTGGATTGGTGCTTCGAGCCTTCACGAGTCCCTCTTTGTGCTAGTCCAGCCGGAGCTAGTGCAAAGTTGTATTGGAGACGGGTCTAGGGCATTCACGAAGTGGGGTTTTGGCTCTTCAGCCTTGGTTCCTTTCGTTGACTCTCTTTGGTTCTTCTCTACACCTTCCTGCGTCCATTCACCATTCACGTTTCATTCCGCATCTGGATTCGCTTCATTCAGCCGGATTCGGGATCATTGTACCTAGATCGACTCAATCACAGACAATACCGTATCACATCCACATCAGAGCTCAGTTGGTACAATTGATCACTCCTTTCTTCTTTGTTAACCTTATTGCTTATCCCATTGAGGTTTAACTTGTGCTTGAAGTGTGCAAAATCAAAAGCCAAGGGTTCTTAGGGCCGGACAACATCTTGAGGAGAGGTAAACACAAAACAAAAACAAAAAGAGCTCGAGCGTTGTATACACATTCGGTAACCTTCTCTCCCACAAATCTCGTTGCAATCAATTTCGGTTACCTTCTCTCCTACAAATCTTTGACAAAGTCTAAGAGATCTTTCAAAAAAAAAAAAAAGAGAAAAAGAGAAAAAGAAAAAGAACAATACAAAACCGGCTGGCCTTTTATTAATCGACATCAAGCACAAGAAAACTCCCTCAAACAACCCCTACGTCATTCTAATCACAAATCACCATACCTACACCAACCCAACGGTCAATACTCCAATTAGGGGTGTCTTGATCCATCTCCGACACTAACATCAGTTTCAGCAGCTCTAGTTCCAAAGGGTTGCTAAGAAGGTTCGAAAATCGTGGTCTTAAGGTGTTGGATCCTTACAACTCGAGCCACCAGCTAGGCAATACCAACGAGAGAGTGAGCGATACACAAGTGAGATCTTTGTTTTTCTAACCTAACCGGTTCTTTGTTTGTTACTTGAGCATGTCCAGGTCCCGAAGCCCCAGCAAGTCTAGTAGCGAGACCGTCACGCCTGAGATTATCAGTCTATTGAAACAATTGTCCGATTCCGTAGCTAACCTATCCAAACGAGTGGAGTCTATGGAAGCACGAACACCACCATCGGGGACACCACCTTTGAGAACCAACTATGAGTTTGGCAGTCCTTCACGCGTTACTAGAGAGCCGGATCATCCGGATCAAGGTAATTTACAGTCCAACGACCTCCCTAATACTTCTAACATGCCACCATTTGTTGATAACTTTCAGCGACGGAATGAAGCTCCTTTTGAGGACCATACTTGGGAAGGTTACAATCGACCATTCCAACAGCCAGGCAAGGACGAGAACGTGATAATCTACGGCCCTATCAAGAGCAAGACGGACTCGGCAAAGTCAAAATCAAAATTCCCTTCTTTGAAGGAAAGTGTGATCCCGACGTCTACACGGAGTGGGAAACTAAAGTCGAGCAGATCTGGTTGTGTCACAACTTCAGCGAGCCTAGGAAGGTTCAGCTAGTCGCTCTCGAGTTCCAAGGCTATGCCTTGGTATGGTGGGATCACGTAGTCAAAGAAAGAGTGCGCACGTTGGATCCTCAAATCACCACATGGGAGCATATGAAGGCACTAATGAGGTCTCGGTTCGTTCCACCTCACTATACCCGAGAGCTTCGACAACGGCTGGAAAATTTGAGACAAGGCTCTCTTAGCACTGAGGAAGCCTATACGAATATGCAAGTTGCTATGGTGAAGGCCAACGTTCTAGAGGATGAAGAAAATAGTATGGCTAGGTACCTTCGTATTCTTAACTCTAATTTGGCTAATGAAGTTGATATGTATCCATACAGCACCATGGAGCAATTACTACACTTGGCCATCAAGGTAGAAAGGAAGACTAAGGTGCGAAACCGGGAATACAAGCCACCTCATGGGACGCCCAACGCTTGGAAAGCACAAGGGAACCGGCTGCCTAACCACAACAAGGATCAATGAGGCCGGAAGGAAGAGAGAATGATATGGTATTAGTCCGTGAATGAGTCGATTTAGGTACAATGATCCCGAATCCGGCTGAATGAGGCAAATCCAGATGCGGAATGAAATGTCGATGGTAAATGGACGCAAGAAGGTGTAGAGAAGAACCAAAGAGAGTCAACGAAAGGAACCAAGGCTGAAGAGCCAAAACCCCACTTCGTGAATGCCCTAGACCCGTCTCCAATACAACTTTACACTAGCTCCGGCTGGACTAGCACAAAGAGGGACTCGTGAAGGCTCGAAGCACCAATCCGAAGGCGGTTGACACGAACAAGCTCAACCAAGCAAACAACAGCAATGCCAACCAAAAACTCTCTTGTTCTTTGATTGATTTTGTGAATGATTACAAATGTAATTCTAAGCCATGAAATTAACGTACCTAATCAGCAGCTAAAGAGGCTATATATATAGACTCTTTTATCTAGACAAAAATAAAGAAAAGAAAACTAAAACATTAGTGGGAAGGTGGTAATAAGAGAGCTTCCTCTAATGTAGCTAACAACTTAACAAACAACTAATCAGCATGAAAATAGGCTGACTTATTCAAACAGATCCTTGGAGTGAGTTGGACGGTTTTAAGAGCCCAAATGATGATCCAAATGAGGGAGCTGATTACTCTCTTGGGCCTCCTTGAACGTGATCAGCTGGCTACCTTCTTGGGCTGTTTTGGACGTGAGCAGCAGCCTACCCTCTTGGGCTACCTTGGACGTGAGGAGCTAGCTGCCTCCCCTCTTGGACTGCCTTGGACGTGAGCAACAACCTCCCCTCTTGGGCTGCCTTGGACGTGAGCAACAGCCTCCCCTCTTGGGCTGCCTTGGACGTGAGCAACAGCCTATCCTCTTGGGCTGCATGGGAAGTGAATAATGTCTGCATGGTCTCCTCGAGCTGCCTAGGAAGTGAGCACATCGGCATGGTCTCCTCGAGCTTCCGGGGAAATGAGCACGTCCGCATGGTCTCCTCCCTTGGTTCGCTTGCTCCTACATTCACCAAAAGATTAACACATGATGTATGGCAATTAAATGGTTCACACATTGTGCCAAGCAATAGCACTTCCCTTGACGTAACTTCTTGGATCTCCTTAGCTCTTGCTCTAGTAATGGGACCTTGATATCTTCCATGTGATGGTCCTACATCATCCACTCCTTCTTGGAAAGAATTCGACCCCGAATTTTCATCTTGTTCTGAATCTCCTTCATAGGGGCTCAAATCTCCTACGTTAAAAGTGGTACTAACTCCATACTCTTCCGGTAAGTCCAACACATATGCGTTGTCCTTAATCCGGTGTAAGACTTTGAATGGTCCATCACCCAGTGGGGCTAGCTTGGAATGGCGTTTTGTCGGAAACCGCTCTTTCCTTAGATGTAGCCAAACTAAGTCGCCGGGCTGGAAATCCATCTTCCAACGTCCTTTGTTATTCCGAGCTGCAGTTTCAACGCCCTTCTTATCAAGTGCAGCCTTGGTCTTAGCATGAAGTTCCTGAATGTAGTCCGCCTGTTCCAAAGCATCAAAAGCTACTCGATCCTTTCGAGGAATCGGTAATAAGTCCAAAGGAGTTAAAGGGTTAAATCCATAAACACATTTGAAAGGTGATAACGAAGTGGAAGAATGCATGGTGCTATTATAAGCAAACTCGATATGTGGTAACATGTCTTCCCATTCTTTTAAGTTATCTTTCAACATGGTTCTAAGGAGGGTCGTTAGGGTCCTATTGGTGACTTCCGTTTGCCCATCTGTTTGGGGATGACTAGAGGTCGAGAATAGTAATCTAGTGCCCATTTTTCCCCAAAACGTTTTCCAAAAGAAACTCAAAAACTTGACATCCCTATCACTAACAATAGTTTTAGGTATTCCATGCAATCTTACTATTTCCTTAAAGAAAAGATTAGCAACATTATATGCATCATCAGTTTTATGACATGGAATAAAATGTGCCATTTTAGAGAATCTATCTACTACCACAAAAATCCATACTTATATCTTCCCAAGGGCCATTAGGCGTTGGTAAGGGTGTATACAGGCCGTAGGGTTGTACCCTAGCTTTGGCCTTAAGACATTCAATGCACCTTTTCAGCATGTGTTCTACATCCCTTAACATATGAGGCCAATAAAAGTGAGTTTGCAACATGTGATAAGTTTTGTCCCTCCCAAAATGCCCCATTAAACCTCCTTTATGGGCTTCTTCCACTAATAGGATCCTAAGGGAACATCTAGGTACGCAAATTTTATCCACTTTAAACAAGAAACCTTCAAACACAAAGTACTTATCATAAGGGCCTTGAGTAGTGCATCTATGAAATATCTTCCCAAATTCAGCATCATCCACATATAATTCTTTAATGTAAGTAAAACCTAACATCCTAGAATCCAAGGTGGTGATTAAGGTGTATCTCCTAGACAATGCATCCGCTACGACATTATCCTTTCCTTTCTTATACTTGATAATGTAAGGAAAGGTTTCGATGAACTCCATCCACCTACCATGCCGCCTATCTAGCTTATCTTGGCTCCTAAAGTGTCTAAGTGAATCATGATCGGTTTTCAAAACAAACTCTTGGGGCCAAAGGTAATGTTGCCATGTTTTGAGTACTCTAAACAAGGCATTCTTTGTCATACGTGGAATAGTTTAAGCATGCACCCTTCAATTTTTCACTAAAGAAAGCTAGAGGCTTACCTTCTTGCATAAGGATGCCGCCAATACCAATGCCGGACGCGTCGCATTCAACCTCAAAGAGTTTAGTGAAGTCCGGTAGAGCGAGTAGTGGTGCGTGGGTGAGGCGTCTCTTGAGCTCTTCAAATGCTCTTTGCTGAGGTTCATTCCACTCAAAAGGAACCTTCTTTTTGGTCAAAGCCGTGTGTGGTGCTGCAATGGTACTAAAATCTCTCACAAATCTTCTATAGAATGTAGCTAGGCCATGGAAACTCCTCACGTCACCAACCGACCTAGGAATGGGCCATTCATTGATTGCTTTAACCTTGTCCTCATCCACTTGCAAACCATTGGCACTTACTACAAAACCAAGAAAAATCACTCGGTTAGTATAGAAATCACATTTTTTAATATTAGCATACAAGTATTCTATACACAATGTAGCAAGCACATCTCTCAAATGATTTTCTTGCTCCTTTAAAGTCTTGCTATAGATAAGAATGTCATCAAAGTAGACTACAACAAATAAACCAATATAAGGTCTCAAAATATGATTCATTAATCTCATGAAGGTACTAGGAGCGTTAGTTAAGCCAAAAGGCATTACTAGCCACTCATAGAGACCAAGTTTGGTTTTAAAAGTTGTTTTCCATTCATCCCCTTCCCTCATTCTAATTTGATGGTAGCCACTCCTAAGGTCAATCTTAGGGAAAATTGTAGCCCCATGTAACTCATCAAGCATGTCATCTAGACGGGGAATCGGGTGTCTATACTTGATAGTAATTTAATTGATTGCTCTACAATCAATACACATTCTCCAAGTATTATCCTTCTTGGGTACTAGCAGGACGGGTACGGCACAAGGACTAAGGCTTTCCCGAACATACCCTTTATCTAGCAAGGCTTGAACTTGGTTCTGAATTTCCTGGGCTTCCGTAGGGTTCATTCTATAGGCGGGCCTATTGGGAAGAGTGGCTCCGGGTATTAAATCTATTTGGTGTTCAATGCCCCTAATGGGCTGCAAGCCAGCTGGAATCTCCTTAGGAAAAACGTCCTTAAACTCGTCTAACAGCCCCTGGATAGAACTAGGAAGTGAAATCGTAGAGTCATGAGGCACAGTCACTAGAGATTTACACAAACTCATCATTAGCACATCCATAGAAGCATAGTTAGTGACATATTCATTCCTAGACTCAAGATAGCTACTTGTTGGTTGTACTAACAGTGTTTGATGGGTTTTGTTCTCCTTACTCTTAGGCCGTGTGATCTTAGGCTTGGGAGGGGTTCCTTGCTCTACCCTCTTGTTCTCATAGTACTCGGCTATTTGTAAAGGTGTCATAGGTTTAAGTGTTAAAGTTTTACCTTTATACTCAAAGCTATATTTATTAGAAAACCCATCATGAACAACTTTCCTATCATATTGCCATGGACGACCAAGCAACAAGTGACAAGCATTCATAGGCACAATATCACATGTAATAACATCCTCATATGATCCTAATGTTATATTCACCTTAGTTTGCTATTTGACCTTAAGTTCTCCACACTCATTCATCCAATGTAGTTTGTATGGCCTAGGGTGATAATGCATTAATTGATGACAATGAACAAAATGAGAATGATGATTGCATTGAGTATGAACAAGGTGAATCCTTGATAGCTAGGAGAACTTTGCATGTCCAACTAGCACCTTGTGTGGATAACCAACGTGAAAATCTATTTCATACTAGGTGTAGTATTAAAGGAAAAGTTTGTAATGTGATGATTGATGGAGGAAGTTGTTGCAACATAGCTAGCACTGAAATGGTAAACAAATTACAACTTCTTACATTTTATCACCCTAGGCCATATAAACTACATTGGATGAATGAGTGTGGAGAACATAAGGTCAATAAGCAAACTAAGGTCAATATAACATTAGGATCATATGAGGATGTTATTACATGTGATGTTGTGCCTATGAATGCTTGTCACTTGTTGCTTGGTCGTCCATGGCAATATGATAGGAAAGTTGTCCATGATGGGTTTTCTAATAAATATAGCTTTAAGTATAAAGGTAAAACTTTAACACTTAAACCTTTGACACCTTTACAAATAGCCGAGTACTATGAGAACAAGAGGGTAGAGCAAGGAACCCCTCAAAAGCCTAAGATAACACGGCCTAAGAGTAAGGAGAACAAAACCCATCAAACATTGTAGTACAACCAACAAGTAGCTATCTTGAATCTAGGAATGAATATGTCACTAACTATGCTTCTATGGATGTGCTAATGATGAGTTTGTGTAAATCTCTAGTGACTGTGCCTCATGACTCTACGATTTCACTTCCTAGTTTTATCTAGGGGCTGTTAGACGAGTTTAAGGACGTTTTTCATGAGGAGATTCCAGCTGGCTTGTAGCCCATTAGGGGCATTGAACACCAAATAGATTTAATACCTGGAGCCACTCTTCCCAATAGGCCCGCCTATAGGATGAACCCTACGAAAGCCCAGGAAATTCAGAACCAAGTTCAAGCCTTGCTAGATAAAGGGTATGTTCGGGAAAGCCTTAGTCCTTGTGCCGTACCCGTCCTGCTAGTACCCAAGAAGGATAATACTTGGAGAATGTGTATTGATTGTAGAGCAATCAATAACATTACTATCAAGTATAGACACCCGATTCCCCGTCTAGATGACATGCTTGATGAGTTACATGGAGCTACAATTTTCCCTAAGATTGACCTTAGGAGTGGCTACCATCAAATTAGAATGAGGGAAGGGGACGAATGGAAAACAGCTTTTAAAACCAAATTTGGTCTCTATGAGTGGCTAGTAATGCCTTTTGGCTTAACTAACGCTCCTAGTACCTTCATGAGATTAATGAATCATATTTTGAGGCCTTATATTGGTTTATTTGTTGTAATCTACTTTGATGACATTCTTATCTATAGTAAGACTTTAAAGGAGCATGAAAATCATTTGAGAGATGTGTTTGCTACATTGCGTATAGAATACTTGTATGCTAATATTCAAAAATGTGATTTCTATACTAACCGAGTGATTTTCCTTGGTTTTGTAGTAAGTGCCAATGGTTTGCAAGTAGATGAGGACAAGGTTAAGGCAATCAATGAATGGCCCATTCCTAGGTCGGTTGGTGACGTGAGGAGTTTCCATGGCCTAGCTACATTCTATAGAAGATTTGTGAGAGATTTTAGTACCATTGCAGCACCACTCACGGCCTTGACCAAAAAGAAGGTTCCTTTTGAGTGGAATGAACCACATCAAAGAGCATTTGAAGAGCTCAAGAAACGCCTCACCCACGCACCACTACTCGATCTACCGGACTTCACTAAACCCTTTGAGGTTGAATGCGACGCGTCCGGCATTGGTATTGGCGGCGTCCTTATGCAAGAAGGTAAGCCTCTAGCTTTCTTTAGTGAAAAATTGAAGGGTGCATGCTTAAACTATTCCACGTATGACAAAGAATTGTATGCCTTGTTTAGAGTACTCAAAACATGGCAACATTACCTTTGGCCCCAAGAGTTTGTTTTGAAAACAGATCATGATTCACTTAGACACTTTAGGAGCCAAGATAACCTAGATAGGCGGCATGGTAGGTGGATGGAGTTCATCGAAACCTTTCCTTACATTATCAAGTATAAGAAAGGAAAGGATAATGTCATAGCGGATGCATTGTCTAGGAGATACACCTTAATCACCACTTTGGATTCTAGGATGTTAGGTTTTACTTACATTAAAGAATTATATATGGATGATGCTGAATTTGGGAAGATATTTCATAGATGCACTACTCAAGGCCCTTATGATAAGTATTTTGTGTTTGAAGGTTTCTTGTTTAAAGTGGATAAAATTTGCATACCTAGATGTTCTCTTAGGATTTATTAGTGGAAGAAGCCCATAAAGGAGGTTTAATGGGGCATTTTGGGAGGGACAAAACTTATCACATGTTGCAAACTCACTTTTATTGGCCTCATATGTTATGGGATGTAGAACACATGCTGAAAAGGTGTATTGAATGTCTTAAGGCCAAAGCTAGGGTACAACCCCACGGGCTGTATACACCCTTACCAACGCCTAATGGCCCTTGGGAAGATATAAGTATGGATTTCATTGTTGGACTACCTAGGACTAAGAAAGGAAGATATTCCATTTTTGTGGTGGTAGATAGATTCTCTAAAATGGCACATTTTATTCCATGTCATAAAACTGATGATACATATAATGTTGCTAATCTTTTCTTTAAGGAAATAGTGAGATTGCATGGAATACCTAAAACTATTGTTAGTGATAGGGATGTCAAGTTTTTAAGTTTCTTTTGGAAAACGCTTTGCGGAAAAATGGGCACTAGATTACTATTCTCGACCTCTAGTCATCCCCAAACAGATGGGCAAACGGAAGTCACCAATAGGACCCTAATGACCCTCCTTAGAACCATGCTGAAAGATGACTTTAAAAAATGGGAAGACATGTTACCACATATCGAGTTTGCTTATAATCGCACCATACATTCTTCCACTTCGTTATCACCTTTCAAATGTGTTTATGGATTTAACCCTTTAACTCCTTTGGACTTATTACCGATTCCTCGAAAGGATCGAGTAGCTTTTGATGCTTTGGAACAGGCGGACTACATTAAGGAACTTCATGCGAAGACCAAGGCTGCTCTTGATAAGAAGGGTGTTGAAACTGCAGCTCGGAATAACAAAGGACGTCGGAAGATGGTTTTCAGCCCGGCGACTTAGTTTGGCTACATCTAAGGAAAGAGCGGTTTCCGACAAAACGCCATTCCAAGCTAGCCCCACGGGGTGATGGACCATTCAAAGTCTTACACCGGATTAACGACAACGCATATGTGTTGGACTTATTGGAAGAGTATGGAGTTAGTACCACTTTTAACGTAGGAGATTTGAGCCCCTATGAAGGAGATTCGGAACAAGATGAAAATTCGGGATCGAATTCTTTCCAAGAAGGAGTGGATGATGTAGGACCATCACATGGAAGATATCAAGGGCCCATTACTAGGGCAAGAGCTAAGGAGATCCAAGAAGTTACGTCAAGGGAAGTGCTATTGCTTGGTACCATACGTGAACCATTTAACTTCCATACATCATGTGTTAATCTCTTGATAAATGCAGGAGCAAGCAAGCAAAGGGAAGAGACGTTGCTCACGTCCAAGGCAGCCCAAGAGGATAGGCTGCTGCTCACGTCCAAGGCAGCCCAAGAAGGGAGGCAGCTGCTCACGTCCAAGGCAGCCCAAGAGGGTAGGCTGCTGCTCACGTCCAAGACAGCCCAAGAAGGGAGGCAGCTGCTCACGCCCAAGGCAGCCCAAGAGGGTAGGTTGTTGCTCACGTCCAAAACAGCCCAAGAGGGTAGCCAGCTGATCACGTTCAAGGAGGCCCAAGAGAGTAACCAGCTCCCTCATTCAGATCATCATTTGGGCTCTTAAAAACCGTCCAACTCACTCCAAGGATCTGTTTTGAATAAGTCAGCCTATTTCCATGCTAATTAGTTGTTTGTTAAGTTGTTAGCTACATTAGAGGAAGCTCTCTTATTACCACCTTCCCACTAATGTTTTAGTTTTCTTTTCTTTATTTTTGTCTAGATAAAAGAGTCTATATATAGCCTCTTTAGCTGTTGATTAGGTACGTTATTTTCATTGCTTAGAATTACAATTGTAATCATTCACAAAATCAATCAAAGAACAAGAGAGTTTTTTGTTGGCATTGCCGTTGTTTGCTTGGCTGAGCTTGTTCGTGTCAACCGCCTTCGGATTGGTGCTTCGAGCCTTCACGAGTCCCTCTTTGTGCTAGTCCAGCCGGAGCTAGTGTAAAGTTGTATTGGAGACGGGTCTAGGGCATTCACGAAGTGGGGTTTTGGCTCTTCAGCCTTGGTTCCTTTCGTTGACTCTCTTTGGTTCTTCTCTACACCTTCCTGCGTCCGTTCACCATTCACGTTTCATTCCGCATCTGGATTCGCTTCATTCAACCGGATTCGGGATCATTGTACCTAGATTGACTCATTCACGGACAATACCGTATCATATCCACAGGCAGATGGTTAGTCAAAGAGGACCATTTAGACGCTGGAGGACATGTTGGGAGCTTGTGTGTTGGACTGGGGACATGGATGGTCAGATCACCTCCCATTGGTTGAGTTCTCCTACAACAACAGCTGACATGCATCGATTGGTCTAGACGAGGACCTACGTTCCAAGGACATTCCTATGTTGAGGATACAGTGGTCTAGACGAGGACCTGATGAGGCGGCATGGATAGTATCGAAAGGACTATCTAGAGTTATATGCCAAGTTAGATGCACTTGTAGGATCCACGAGTAGATCTTAGTGCTATCTTGGTGAGTGTTATGTTATGTGTTTATGTGATATGATGAGTTTTCGTGCTAGCTGTGATGTGTGCATTTGATCTTTTAGATCTTGTTTGCTAGCGTGAGCCGTGATTATAGTTGGAGATGGTTCTTTCCTCCATGCTATTGTTATGTGATTAGGGTTTAGCTTGAGATGGTTATTCCTCCATGCTTTTGTTTGTGTTACGAGTGCGATTTGGCTGGAGATGGTTTTCCTCCATGCCTTGTGATGTGGTTATAGGTTGGCTAGAGATGGTTTTCCTTTATGCCTTTGGATAGCGTTATGATCTTGTTGTTGGATATCTCCTAACCTTTGTGTTACGAGTGCGATTCGACCCCACTTCTTACAACTCCACACAATCGATATGAGAATCAAGAGCACGAAGAGGGTCCCTTGTTCGACTGGAAACACCAATCCCGAAGGAGATTGACATACACAAGAACGAGAAAGCTAGATCACACACACAAACTCACGAGACAAGAATGATTGAATTCTCTTGGATTCAATTCTAAAATGCTCTCAGCAAAACTTTTATAAAACTTGTCTAACTACAAAAGAAGAGAGAAAAGGCTTTATATACATCCTAGGCCTTTTCTTCTAAAACAAAAAAAAGAAACAAATTACAATAATTACATTGAGAGAGAGTTAAATAAAGCCCAGCAAACATAGAACACAATTAGGCCTAATTAAACTCTCCTATTCAGCCTCTCACGTCCTCATACTTAAAAGAATGTTCCAGCCATGCACATGCACACACGTGAAACCCCTTGTATCTGATTTCAAGGCCTCCGTCTGTCCTTTGAAATGCGTCCCAAGGCCTGCCCACCAACTAGAAATACAATTTAAGCTCCATTAATCATCTTGGCTGGAATGTGTCCGTGGCTGATCCACAAGATGGTCCTTAGACTTGATGAAGGTGGACTTGGTTGAGCTTCATGGACCTTGTTTAGGAAAAGAGCATCCATCTCAGCTTGACGTTTAGCTTGCGCTCTTGTTAGAGTCCCTTTAGATGGTGAGGATGGAGTTAGCTCAGATGACTTGCTCCCCTTCTTAGCTTGTCCTTGCTCTTGTTCACTCGCCTTCTTCTTCTCAAATGCCTCCGCAATCTGCAAGGGAGTCATAGGTTTTAGAGTAACGGGTTTTTCATTAAAAGTAAATGAATACCTATTAGTAAAACCAGCATGCATAACTCTCCTATCATTTTGCCAAGGACGGCCTAATAACACATGATAAGCTTGCATAGGCATAACATCACATAAAACAGTATCCTCATAGTGTCCTAGAGTGAAAGTGATCTTAGCTTGCCTTTTAACCTTCAATTCACCACAATCATTCATCAAATGCAGCTTATATGGTCTAGGGTTACAAAATGTAGGAATTTGCAACTTAGAGATCAATTCAGTACTAGCAATGTTGCAACAACTACCTCCATCAATGATAACATTATACACCTTTCCCTGAACCAAACACCGAGTATGAAACAAGTTCTCTCTTTGGTTATCCTCACAAGGGCCAGGTTGTGCACTCAAAGTTCTCCTAGCTATCAAGGAATTATCATGCTCACGATTTTCATCACAAACCATGTTATTATTAGCTAGAAATGAGCTAGGATGGTCAAATAACACTCTTTTAGCTAGTAAACAACCCCCTGCTCATATTCAATCCCATCATCATCCAATTCATCATGATCATGCATATTAGGCTCAAAATCATCATTATCATGCTCATGCTCAGATTCGGACTCATATTGTCCTAAAAGGTTGATTAACAAAGTTTTCTTGTTAGGACAGTCTTTCATCATGTGTCCTCTACCTTGACACTTAAAACACACTATATCCCTAGCTCTAGATGAAGGGTTAGAAGTACTCCCTTGTGTTCCCTTAGGAAAGGTAGCCGTGGGCTTAGGAGGGGTTGCAGAAGGTGCTTTACGTTGTCCTCCTTGTTCCGGGGCTGTTTTCTCCTTATTTGACACTTCCCTATTGTAACTTCCTTGTTGGCGGTTCCCTTGGTTCTTCCAAGAGCTGGAGACACCTTAAGATGCCTTTCCTCCTTGATTTCTTGCTTTCATCTTCCTTTCCACTTTGATTGCGAGATGGAGTAGTTCTGTCATAGAGCCATAGGGAAAAAGATCTACTTCGTTAGCAAAACTTGAATTAAGAATACGAAGATACCTAGCCATTGTGATGCGGGTTGGGGCCGCAAATGACTAGATCTAGATTGGGAATCCTTGAAGACCAACAATGGACGTTTTCCTTGACAAATGGCACGCAAAATCAGATTGTTTAGAACCAGAAATGACGTTGGACAAAAGGGAAGAAAGAGAATGAAATGGAACGTGGAATGTTTGGTAGAAGTAGATCCAAAAGAACCAAACGACACCCTTACAAGAACCTTGATCAGATTGATCAAAACCCAAGAAAGATGATGCCTCCAACCCTTTCTTATATAACCTTACACAAGCCTTCAATGGAGACAAGCACAAGGAGGGACTAGTATTGACTAGTAGCACCAATCTCTAAAGAGATTAACACACACAAGAACAATCTAGCAGGGATTCACAACAATTTAATCAATGGCTCACTGTATTAATTGAATTTTCTGAATAGGAACAAAAGCTCTCAAAGAGACGGTTTATCAAGTTTTGCTAAAATCTATCTAATCTGGAAAGAAGCTAAGGGAGGCTTTTTATATGCCTAGAAAGCCTCCTATCTAAAAAAGGAAAAACATTTGTCAAAAAGACAATAAAACAAATAAAACAAATAAAAATAACCCTTAAAATGTTTTGAACCTAAAGGTTATAAAAAGTCTTTCATTTTATACCAAAAGATGATATAAAATACAAAAGAAGCTCCAAAAGCCTCAATCTTCCATTTTTTGCAATTCCGGAACAAGTGTCTCTTCTTTGCTCTTGCATGGCTCCAAATCATGTGTGGATGGTCTCCCTTCCACGTCCAAGTCATCGGGAATCGTCATTAACGTGACTAAGGAAGCCTCAGTCAGCAATGGATCGTCAATGGTCTCCTTAGGAGCTAAGGACACCAATAAGTTGGACACCTCCTCTTGAATTGCTCTTGCCCTTGATCTAGTGATTGACCCTTGCATTGTAGGACTAGTAGGGGCTGATGGTCCCTCATCATACTCCCCTTCTTGGGAAGGATTCATCCTCGAATCATCAACATCTGCATCACTCGACTCAAAGGGACTTAGATCTCCTACGTTGAAAGTAGGGCTCACTCCATAGTCCTCCGGAAGCTCTAGTACATAAGCATTGTTGCCAACCTTACGTAGTACTTTGAATGGTCCGTCTCCCCTAGGTGATAGCTTGGACTTGCACCTTTCCGGGAACCTATCCTTCCTTAAATGCAGCCACACGAGGTCTCCCGGTTCGAACAACACTTGCTTGCGGTTCCTATTAGCCTTGGCCGCCACTTGCCTCCCCTTCTTCTCTAGCCTTTTGCGTGTCCTTTCATGTAGTTCCTTGATGATCTCCACCTATTTTTCTGCATTAAAATCTACTCGCTCCACTATGGGCAACGGTATAAGATCAAAAGGGGTCAAAGGATTCAACCCATAGACACACTCAAAAGGAGTTAGATTAGTAGAAGAATGTAATGTACGATTATATGCAAATTCAACATGAGGCAAGACATCTTCCCAAGCTTTCAAATTATCTTTTAAAACAGCCCTCAAAATGGTTGTTAACGTCCTATTAGTTACTTCGGTTTGACCATCCGTTTGAGGATGACTAGAAGTCAAAAACAGCAACTTCGTACCTAATTTACCCCAAAGAGTTTTCCAAAAGAAACTAAGAAACTTAACATCCCTATCACTCACTATAGTCCTAGGTACTCCATGTAATCTAACAATTTCCCTAAAGAACAAGTTAGCTACATTATAAGCATCATCAGTCTTATGGCAAGCAATAAAATGGGCCATTTTAGAAAATCGATCTACTACCACACAAATCGAATCTCTCCCCTTCTTAGTCCTAGGTAACCCAACAATGAAGTCCATACTAATATCCTCCCAAGGTGACTTAGGTGTGGGTAAGGGGGTATACAATCCATGAGGTTTCAATCTAGCCTTAGCCTTTAAACACACAAGACATCTCTTAAGCAAGTTCTCTACATCTCTAAGCATATGAGACCAATAAAAATGTGAATGCAGCATATGATAAGTCTTATCTCTCCCAAAATGCCCTATTAAGCCTCCCATATGGGCTTCCTCAACAAGTAATAGCCTAAGGGAACACTTAGGAATGCACACTTTATCAACTCTAAATAGAAAACCCTCAAACAAGTAATACTTATCAAAGGCTCCTCTAGATGCACATTGCTTAAATATGTCTCCAAAATCAGAATCATCAACATATAAATCCTTAATATAATAGAAACCTAAGACCTTAGTATCCATAATTGTGATTAAAGAATGTCTCCTAGAGAGAGCATCCGCTACAACATTATCCTTGCCCTTTTTATACTTTATGATATAAGGAAAAGTTTCTATAAACTTCATCAATCACCATGTCTCCTATCTAACTTATCTTGACTCCTAAAATGTCTTAAGGACACATGATCGGTATGTAAGACAAACTCACTAGGCCATAAATAATGTTGCCATGTTTTTAATACTCTAAACAATGCATAAAGTTCTTTATCATAGGTCGAGTAGTTTAAACATGCTCCCTTTAGTTTCTCACTAAATAAGGCTAGTGGCTTACCCTCTTGCATGAGTACTCCTCCAATGCCAATAACCGAAGCATCACACTCGACCTCAAAAGGTTTGGTGAACTCCGGAAGAGCTAGGAGAGGTGCATGGGACAGCCGCTACTTCAACTCCTTAAACGCCTTCTCTTGAGCATCTCCCCACACAAATGGCACCTTCTTCTTTGTCAAGGACGTGAGTGGGGCTGCTATGGTGCTGAAATCTCGCACAAAACGTCTATAGAAGGTTGCTAGGCCGTGGAAACTCCTCACTTGACCGACGGTTGCGGGAGTAGGCCATTCCTGGATTGCCTTGATCTTCTCTCCATCCACCTTTATACTTCTTGTGCTCACTACAAAACCAAGAAAAACAACTTGATTAGTACTAAACTCACATTTCTTCAAATTAGCATACAAATATTCAATTCTAAGAGTTGCAAGTACTTCCCTCAAATGTTCCTCATGCTCTTCAAGTGACTTACTATAGATGAGGATGTCATCAAAGTAAACTACAACAAACCTACCAATGTAGTGTCTCAACACGTGATTCATCAATCTCATAAATGTGCTATGAGCATTGGTTAAACCAAATTGCATCACTAGCCACTCATAAAGACCAAACTTGGTCTTGAATGCCGTTTTCCACTCATCTCCCTCCCTCATTCTGATTTGGAGATAACCACTCCTAAGATCTATCTTAGAGAACAATGTGGCTCCATTCAACTCATCTAACATGTCATCTAAACGTGGGATAGGATGGCGGTACTTAATGGTAATGTTGTTGATGGCTCTACAATCAACACACATCCTCCATGTATTGTCCTTCTTAGGTACTAAGAGGACGGGAATGACACTAGGACTCAAACTCTCCTTTACATAACCCTTATCTAGGAGTTCTTGGACTTGGTTTTGGATCTCTTGGCTCTCCTTAGGGTTCATCCTATAGGCTGAACGGTTTGGGAGTGTAGCACCGGGAATAAGATCTATTTGGTGTTCAATACCTCTAAAAGGAGGAAGGCCAGCCGGAATCTCGTCAGGAAACACATCACAAACTCATCTAGGATAGCTAGGATAGGCTTAGGTAGGGTGGCTTTGGCTTCATCACTCAAAGTCACTAAGCTCTTGCACAAGCTCACAAGAATGGCATCTAAAGGGGTGTAATCTAGGATGTACTCCTCCTAGGGTGGTACTAATCTTGGCCGTGGGTTCTGTTTTAGACCGTGAGCTATCCCCTCTCTTTTTCACCTCATTTTGCTCCACACTCAACTCCTTTTTCTTCTCATAAAATTCAGCAATCTGCAATGGTGTCATAGGCTTAAGAGTTAGTGTTTAACAATTAAATTCAAAGGTATGCCTATTTGTAAAACCATCATGCTTAACTCTCCTATCAAATTGTCATGGACGTCCCAAAAGAATATGACAAGCTTGCATGGGAACTACATCACAAGTAATGGTGTCCTCATAGCTACCTAAAGTGATAGTAACTCTAGCTTGCCTATTTACTTTTAATTCTCCACAATCATTCATCCAATGCAATTTGTAAGGCCTAGGGTGATAAAATGTGGTAATTTGCAACTTATAAATCAAATCAGTACTAGCTATATTGCAACAACTACCTCCATCTATGATCATATTACACACCTTCCCTTTAATTAGACATCTAGTATGAAAAAGGTTCTCTCTTTGATTATCCTCACAAGGAGCTAGCTTAGCATGCAAAGTTCTTCTAGCTATTAGTGATTCTCCATGCTCATATTCAATGCCCTCATCACTATCACTACCAATTTCATGCAATCCATTAAGTTGGGTGTTATCTTCATTTTCATGCTCATCCTCACTCTCATATTCTCCAAACTTATTTAAAATCAGAATTTTTTTATTAGGACAATCCCTCATGTAATGACCTCTACCTTGACATTTCAAAGACACAATATCTCTAGAACGAAGAGTAGAGTTAGAGGTGCTCCCTTGAGGACCACTTGAAGGCTCATTCAAGGGTCTAGAAGATGAATGATGTGTTGAGCTCCTTCTTTGTGCTCCTTGGTCCATGGTTGATGCTTTTCGGTCCTCCTTGGTGGATGTAGGCTCACGGCTGTAGGATCCTTGGGGCCGGCTGTTTTGTGCTTTCCATGAGCTTGTAGCTCCAAAGCTTGTCTTGGCACCTTGGTTCCTAGCCTTTGTCTTCTTCTCTACTTTGATTGCCAAATGCAGCAGCTCCACCATGGTACTATAAGGTTACAAATCAATTTCATTAGCAAAAGATGAGTTTAAAATGCGTAGATACCTAGCCATTGTAGACTCCTCATCTTCAACCACATTAGCTTTCACCATTGCTATTTGCATAGAGGTGTAGACCTCTTCGGCACTCATGGCTCCTTGTCTAAGGTTCTCCAACCTTTGCCTCAGCTCCCTAGCATAATGTTGAGGTACAAAACGAGCTCTCATCAAGGCCTTCATTTGTTCCCATGTAGTGATGGCTGGATCCAAGGTTCTTCTTCTTTCCTTGACAAGATGATCCCACCATACTAGTGCATATCCTTGGAACTCCAATGATGCAAGCTGGACCTTCCTTTGCTCTCCAAAGTGATGGCATGACCAAATTTGCTCCAATTTAGTCTCCCAATCCATGTAAGCATCCGGATCACACTTGCCTTCAAAACTAGGAATCTTGACCTTCACTTTCCCTATTCCATCTAGCTCTTGATAAGGCCTAAATGGCTCATATTCTCGTCCTCTCCTTGGCTGTGGGTGACGCCTAGGGAACTCTCTCCACATGCCTTCTTCCTCAACATCCTCTTGTGGCTCCTGAAAATCATCCACAAAACCTTGCACATTAGGTGTTCTAGGAAGAGGGTTAGCATGTCTCATACCTTGCCCTTGAGGGGTTCTTTGAGGTGATTCATGGGTTGTTTCTCTAGGGGCATCTCTATACGTGCCTACTAGCTCGAAAGTGGACCTCGGCTGTGGCGTGGCTGTGGGTGTTGGCCGAGACTCCAACGTGTCAATCCGGTCGGTCAATCTTGCCACCGAATCCATTATTTGCTTCAACATAGCAAATGTCTCCGGGTGCATTAGCTCACTGCTTTGGGACTTGCTTGGACTATTAGACCTAGACATGATCAAAAAAACACACAAAACAAGTAAACTGGTTGAATTAGATAAAACAGAAAATTCTCACAAGTGTTTACTCTCAATCTCACACTTAAGTTGTATTGATCACAAGCTATTTGATGCAATTGACTTGGATGGATTAAAACTCCTTCTAAGATCAATGCCTTAGCTCAACTAGCACACTCCTTGACTTGAAAAAGGGTGATACACGGCTGCTTGAAGGTTCACAACAGAAAACGTCAAGATAGACACTAAGAAGCTGAAATAAGACTCAAGACTCAACTAGTATGGCTTGCAAGCAATGTTAACTAGATAAATCACACAAAATACTCAAAAAAAGACACAAGACTCAAAGATAGATGCAAAAGGCCGATATGGACTCGAAAAGATGGTAAACTCAAGATATGATAGAATTAGAGTAAAACAAGGAAGATAGACACACAAGAGACTAAGAAGAGAGCTTCGCTTACCTTGTCCTTATGCAATGGAGAGAGATATGGCCGGCTGTGGTGTTTAAAGTTGGCTTTTGGGTAATGGTGATGGATAAGAAATAAGGTAGGTAACTCTTGTTTGTAGTCTCAATGATCCTTTAACAATCAGATTGCAAAAACACTTGTTTTTCTAGCTTCTACACAACTTAGGTTAGTATAGAATATGATATGAAATGTATGATATGTAGGATGATGAAAATATATGAGAAAATATTTCTTTTTCTTTGTTTTTCTTTTGTGTTCCTTGGCTGACGTTTTGTGGAAGAAAATAGGAGAGAGGAATGAAATTAAAAATTGAAAAGAAATAAGAGATAACTAACTAGAAGTAGTCTCTTGTTGTTGCTACAAATAAGGAGCTTTTGTGGCCTCTCTCTCCTACTTGCAACGACTGATTTGTTTTGGAGAGTGGTCCCCCTTCTTTTTTTGTTTTTTGAACGGTTATTTGCCAAGAGGATGCAGCTGGACGTTTTGGATGAACAATGGCTGATGAAGGTGATGTAGAATGGCTGGAAAATGGCTGTTTTGGCTTGGCTTTCTCTCTTCTCCAATAAACACAAGAAACAAAGCAAATTAGACTCAAATAGACTCTTAAGATGAAGCAAATGACTCAAACAAAGAAAAGACTCAAAGAAGATACTCAAACCGTCAATGGTGATGGCTGATTCCGGACTCGCAATCAACTAGCTCTGATACCACTTTGATGCGGGTTGGGGCCGCAAATGACTAGATCTAGATTGGGAATCCTTGAAGACCAACAATGGACGTTTTCCTTGACAAATGGCACGCAAAATCAGATTGTTTAGAACCAGAAATGACGTTGGACAAAAGGGAAGAAAGAGAATGAAATGGACGTGGAATGTTTGGTAGAAGTAGATCCAAAAGAACCAAACGACTCCCTTACAAGAACCTTGATCAGATTGATCAAAACCCAAGCAAGATGATGCCTTCAACCCTTTCTTCTATAACCCTACACAAGTCTCAATGGAGACAAGCACAAGGAGGGACTAGTATTGACTAGTAGCATCAATCTCTAAAGAGATTAACACACACAAGAACAATCTAGCAGGGATTCACAACAATTCAATCAATGGCTCACTTTATTGATTGAATTTCTGAATAGGAACAAAAGCTCTCAAAGAGACGGTTTATCAAGTTTTGCTAAAATCTATCTAATCTGGAAAGAAGCTAAGGGAGGCTTTTTATATGCCTAGAAAGCCTCCTATATAAAAAAAGGAAAAAAACATTTGTCAAAAAGACAATAAAACAAATAAAACAACTAAAACAAATAAAAATAACCCTTAAAATGTTTTGAACCTAAAGGTTATAAAAAGTCTTTCATTTTATACCAAAAGATGATATAAAATACAAAAGAAGCTCCAAAAGCCTCAATCTTCCATTTCATGCAATTCTGGAACAAGTGTCTCTTCTTTGCTCTTGCATGGCTCCAAATCACGTGTGCATGGTCTCCCTTCCACGTCCAAGTCATCGGGAATCGTCATTAACGTGACTAAGGAAGCCTCAGTCAGCAATGGATCGTCAATGGTCTCCTTAGGAGCTAAGGACACCAACAAGTTGGACACCTCCTCTTGAATTGCTCTTGCCCTTGATCTAGTGATTGACCCTTGCGTTGTAGGACTAGTAGGGGCTGTTGGTGATGGTCCCTCATCAAGCTCCTGCGGTGTATTGCCTCGCTGCACCATGGTAGCGGCCTCAAAGGCGGCTCGTTGGTTGGTTGGGCAAAGGACGTCGGGGCTGCGGTGGCTGCTGTGAATGGTCTCCTTGCTCAAAGGCTGAAGCTAAGGGCTGGCGAGCTTCTAGAGCCCTCATACGAGTGGTCCAAGGGGCAATGTTGTCGTTCATTTGCTTCAACAAGCTGAATGTTGTCGGATCTTTCGGCTCGGGGCTCGTCGTCGAAACACGGCTATGGGTAGACATTATCACAAAGAAAACAAACACTGAATATGTTAAGGTTAGAAATCAAAACACCTCTCAAGTGTTTGACTCCTTTTTCTGCTCACACTCTTGTGATAGTCGGGCTTGTTGATGGATCGCTTCGAATGAGTCAAGAACCCAACTTGAGTTAAGGTGTCTAGGTATCCAAAACAACCAAAAATCGATTAGGCTCAATGCAATTCAGTTCAATGCGAAATCAGCTCAAACTCAACAATACTCACGAATGGACAATATTGAATCACAAAGACTTAAGAAGATCACCAAACAGAATGTTTGAAGAGAAGAAAAGAAGAAGACTCACCGATTAAAGCTCTACTTGTTGCACTTCCGGACTACCTTGGAGTGTGAGTAATCCCGAGGCTAGGTTAGAGGTAGCAAGGTGAGTGGTGAGGGAGAGGTAGAGTGGCGATGAGGAGTGCGAGTGATGAGGTAGCAAGGCGATGGATCGTTGATGGTTAGCCGAGCGTATGGTCTCGATGAAAGCCTCAAGAGGGCTGGGAGATAAAGACGTGAATAGGCAGCTTGCACCACAAAATAACATACAAAACTAAAGATCACAAAATCAAATAAAATGTAACAAGACTTCTCTTTTTTTTTTTTGAATGATCAGCTTCTTTTTTTTTGAATGATCAGCTTCCTTTTTCTCCTTTTTTTTTAATGATATGCTTTTTGTTACCTAAAATGTAGGAACTTCCTTGACCAACAAATCTGGCCAATAATTACAAAATAAATTAAAATTGAAACAAAAGAGATCTTCTACTAGTGCTTGAACGTGGCTTATGGAGTTTGAAGAATAACAAGTCCAATGGCAGCCGTGTCGCAGTCGATTAGGGCACAGCCGGTTAGGGCACAGCCGGAAGCAATGGCGATTAGGGTTTGTGGGCGGCAGGGCGTGTGTAAGCAAAGGCCGGTGGCAGTAGGGTTTGTCGAGGAGATGGTGATGGCCAGCCTAGGATACTCACAAACCAACACAACCTTCAACACAACAAGTCAAGCGCAATCAGTTTCAAGAACACAAGAAGAAAGCTCACAGAATTCAAAACTGACACGATAAGAAGGAAAGACACAAGATCGATCCGTCGTCAACCCTTGAGCTCTGATACCAATTGATACGGGGCAGACCCGATGTTGGCTCGATCTAGACGGCGGAAGGAAGGAAAGGACGCAGAACGGCAAGATCAAGGCAGCTGACTAGGGTTGTTCGTGTGTTGCATGGCCTGCGAACAAAGGGAACAAAAGAAGACGCTAAACTGAATACGAAGGTACGGAATTTAAAGGAAAGGTACGATGTAGATGAACCCGACACAAACGACATGGAAACCCTTGATCTCGGGATCAAGAACCACCAAGAACGATTCAACGAACTCAACCCCTTACAACCTCACACAGGCGACTTAGAACATCGACAACACGAGGAGGATGCTTATGGAATCTCACGAACACCAAGAACCCGAGAGCAATTGACACATGCGAAACAACTAAGCCAAATCTGATCACAATAACTGATACGGGGATTAGCCGCGATGAACGGATCTAGACGAGCAACCTGTTTTCGGGAATAAAAGCAAACGAAATTCAGCAAACAAGATGCAAGGAAATCGTGCAAGGCAAAGAGGGAAAACGAAATAGGAAGGAAGAACTGAAAGGAACAAACGATAGAACCCTTGGATTCGATTATCCAAGACCAAACCGATGACGATTCGACCCCGCTTGGTGTTGAGCCCTCGAGTGGTCTCCTACCTGCATGTTGCCTCCTAGTGGCCGAGGTTCCGGAACTACCTTAGACGCCTCCAAGTTGGACAGCCTTGTAGTTAACCCTTCAATGCTATCTTTCATGCCCATGATAAGGTTAAACAACTCCGGGGTAATAGGCTCGGGGCTTGGCGTACCTGTGGGAGTTCCTGACATTGTTCAAAGACACTAAAACACTCAAACACGCTAGGTTAGCTAAAACAGAAAATTCTCACAAGTGTTTACTCTCACTCTCACACTCAAGTAGTGTTGATCACAAGCTATTTGATGCACAATTGACTTGGATGGATTAAAACTCCTTCTAAGATCAATGCGTTAGCTCAACTAGCACACTCCTTGACTTGAAAAAGGGTGATACACGGCTGCTTGAAGGTTCACAACAGAAAACGTCAAGATTGACACTAAGAAGCTGAAATAAGACTCAAGACTCAACTAGTATGGCTTGCAAGCAATGTTAACTAGATAAATCACACAAAATACTCAAAAAAAGACACAAGACTCAAAGATAGATGCAAAAGGCTGATATGGACTCGAAAAGATGGTAAACTCATGATATGATAGAATTAGAGTAAAACAAGGAAGATAGACACACAAGACACTAAGAAGAGAGCTTCGCTTACCTTGTCCTTATGCAATAGAGAGAGATATGGCCGGCTGTGGTGTTTAAAGTTGGCTTTTGGGTAATGGTGATGGATAAGAAATAAGGTAGGTAACTCTTGTTTGTAGTCTCAATGATCCTTTAACAATCAGATTGCAAAAACACTTGTTTTTCTAGCTTCTACACAACTTAGGTTAGTATAGAATATGATATGAAATGTATGATATGTAGGATGATGAAAATATATGAGAAAATATTTCTTTTTCTTTGTTTTTCTTTTGTGTTCCTTGGCTGACGTTTTGTGGAAGAAAATAGGAGAGAGGAATGAAATTAAAAATTGAAAAGAAATAAGAGATAACTAACTAGAAGTAGTCTCTTGTTGTTGCTACAAATAAGGAGCTTTTGTGGCCTCTCTCTCCTACTTGCAACGACTGATTTGTTTTGGAGAGTGGTCCCCCTTCTTTTTTTGTTTTTTGAACGGTTATTTGCCAAGAGGATGCAGCTGGACGTTTTGGATGAACAATGGCTGATGAAGGTGATGTAGAATGGCTGGAAAATGGCTGTTTTGGCTTGGCTTTCTCTCTTCTCCAATAAACACAAGAAACAAAGCAAATTAGACTCAAATAGACTCTTAAGATGAAGCAAATGACTCAAACAAAGAAAAGACTCAAAGAAGATACTCAAACCGTCAATGGTGATGGCTGATTCCGGACTCGCAATCAACTAGCTCTGATACCACTTTGATGCGGGTTGGGGCCGCAAATGACTAGATCTAGATTGGGAATCCTTGAAGACCAACAATGGACGTTTTCCTTGACAAATGGCACGCAAAATCAGATTGTTTAGAACCAGAAATGACATTGGACAAAAGGGAAGAAAGAGAATAAAATGGACGTGGAATGTTTGGTAGAAGTAGATCCAAAAGAACCAAACGACTCCCTTACAAGAACCTTGATCAGATTGATCAAAACCCAAGCAAGATGATGCCTTCAACCCTTTCTTCTATATAACCTTACACAAGCCTTCAATGGAGACAAGCACAAGGAGGGACTAGTATTGACTAGTAGCACCAATCTCTAAAGAGATTAACACACACAAGAACAATCTAGCAGGGATTCACAACAATTCAATCAATGGCTCACTTTATTGATTGAATTTCTGAATAGGAACAAAAGCTCTCAAAGAGACGGTGTATCAAGTTTTGCTAAAATCTATCTAATCTGGAAAGAAGCTAAGGGAAGCTTTTTATATGCCTAGATAGCCTCCTATCTAAAAAAGGAAAAACATTTGTCAAAAAGACAATAAAACAAATAAAACAACTAAAACAAATAAAAATAACCCTTAAAATGTTTTGAACCTAAAGGTTATAAAAAGTCTTTCATTTTATACCAAAAGATGATATAAAATACAAAAGAAGCTTCAAAAGCCTCAATCTTCCATTTCTTGTAATTCCGGAACAAGTGTCTCTTCTTTGCTCTTGCATGGCTCCAAATCACGTGTGCAAGGTCTCCCTTCCACGTCCAAGTCATCGGGAATCGTCATTAACGTGACTAAGGAAGTCTCAGTCAGCAATGGATCGTCAATGGTCTCCTTAGGAGCTAAGGACACCAACAAGTTGGACACCTCCTCTTGAATTGCTTTTACCCTTGATCTAGTGATTAGCTGTTGCATTGTAGGACTAGTAGGGGTTGTTGGTGATGGTCCCTCATCACATTGTTGATTCTTCATCTTCTCGCACATTGGTCTTTACCATGGCCATTTGCATGGCATTATAGGTCTCCTCAGCAGTCATTGATCCTTGCCTCAAGTTCTCCAATCTTTGCCTCAAGTCCCTTGTATAGTGTTGGGGAACAAATCGAGCTCTCATCAATGCCTTCATATGCTCCCAAGTAACTACTGGTGCATCCAAAGTTCTTCTCCTTTCCTTCACCAAATCATCCCATCATATCATAGCATAGTCAATAAATTCAAGGGCTGCGTAGTGTACCTTTTTGTGTTCGGGAAAGTTATGGCATGACCATATTTGCTCTATTTTTGTCTCCCGTGCCATATACACATCAGGATCACATTTGCCCTCGAAGTAGGGACTTTCACCTTCACTTTGCCAAGACCGTCATGTTCCGGTTCTCGGTCTCTTCTTTGTTGGACTCCATAGGGCTCACGTCTCCATTCATCGTTACGTCGCCCTTCCTGATGCCTCCTTGGCTGATCTCGCCTCCTCCGTCCTTTAGGCATCCATTTTGGTCTCCATTCCTCATTCTCCCCATCGTCCTCCTCTTCCTGGTCATAAACTGGATTCTGAAATTTGTGAGGATAGTTAGGCATATTATCATAAACTGGATTCTGAAATTGGTGACGATAGTTAGGCATATTATCATTAATAATTGGAGAAGAAGGGATAGAAATATGCTCCTGAAAAGAAAGATTTCTCCAACCAAGTTGGGAAGCAATGTTGCCTAAACCATGGGCATGCCTAGAAGGTTGCGGAACATTCGAATTCCTTGCTGCTTGGAACGCAGCTTGCTGACTTTGAAGGGGAACTCGATCTTGTCCTTGGTGTTGCGCCCTCGAGTTGTCTCCTATCTCCAAGTTACCTCCTAGTGGTCGAGAATCCGGGGTCACCTTAGAGGTTTCCAAGGTAGATATCCTTGTAGTTAGCCCCTCAATGCTATCTTTCAAGCTCTTCATGAGATTGAACAACTCCAGTGTGATAGGCTCAAGGCTTTTTGAACCTGCGAAAGTCCCTGACATGATGCAAAACACTCAACAACAACAAACACGTTAGGTTAGTTTAAACAAAAACACCTCGCAAGTGTATCACTCAGAAAATAATGTTCTCTCACTCTCTAGTGGTGTGATACAAGCTTGTTGATGGCTCGTCTTGTATTAATCAAAAACCTCATGTGAGTTCGATGCCTAGTCAAGCTAAAGCCTTTAGTTAGAAACAAGATTCGATTTCAGTCACTTCAACAACGTGTTTGACTCAACAAAAACAGAAGAAAAGACTCAAATGGAAGGGACAAATTGCACGAATGTTATATGCAACTAGATGACTCAAAATTTAGAACTCAAGATAAGCTTTGAAAGAACTTTGATACGGGGATTAACCGCGTTGAAACGATCTAGACGAAGAAGCCTTGCACTAGCGGAAGAACAACAAAACACACGAATTAGACAATGAAAACAGCAAACAAAGACTCAAATGATGCAAAAACTAAGGGAAATGATAGATAAAGAAGGAACCACGAAGAACAACACTAAGACCCTTAATCTCGATGATCAAGAACCCAAACTGAATGACTCCGAGACCCGATCCCAATACAACGAGACACAATCGATCAATTAAATATCGATTGCACCACGAGGAGGCTCATGAACAACTTGCAAACACCAATAATCCGAAGAAAATTGACATAAAAAAGATTGGCTAAGCGATCACACAACACATACAATATTCCCAAAAGAATACTCTATATATTCAATTGAGTTTCGGCAATGGTGCTCTCAAAACAAAACTCACGTTTTTCCAATTTCAATTTCAACTCCCTTATTTCTAAGCTAAAAGAAGGCTTTTATAGGTCCTAGGAAGCCTTCTCCTAAAACTAAAAAAATATTAATTAAAACAATTAAAAGAAAACTGAAATATTATAAACTTAAAGCCCAATTAAACATTTTAACAAATGGGCATTAAAAATAGTCCATGAACACTTAAGAACTTCATAATTGTATGTTATGAGGCGTCTAGTTGAAGGCCACAAAGGGTTGGGCCATGGGCGAGGTCGCTCGTTGGTTCGCTCCTTGGCTGGCACCGTTCTTGGGTTTGCTCGACGATTGGCATTGGAATTAGGCCACAAGGAAGGATCCTCCCTTGGACTGGTGCCTTGATAAATAGGAGGGCAAGCATGTCGGAGGTCTCCTTGTACTTGATGGTTCAAATGCTCCCGCATCATTCTCCCCTTCTTTAAAAAGGATTCGTCCACGAATCCGGACCTTCTCTAGTTGTCCCCTCCTTCTTAGCGTTAATTCGGACCTCCATGGCTCGTAATTGGTTGTAGATATGGGTCATCTCCACAGGTGGGGGTGGAGTGTGTCGAGCTTCGAGCATGTCAAGTCTGTCAACGAGGTGTTCAAGGCCACCAATGATGGTCTTTAGCATGCTATAAATGAGCTAATTCTGTATACTTGACATTTTCAAAATGGAACAAAGCAAGTGTACATGTTAGATAAGAAAATTCAGAAAACGCTCACAACTGTATCCCTCTTTGTGTTTGGCTCACTCTCTTGTTGCTTGGGATTTAGGTTGGGGATGAATTGCCTTGAATGCATCAAAGACCTTTGTAAGACCAATGCTTAGACCACAAAATATAAAAATTAGGCAACAACGGATTCAACTATGTAACGCAAGCAGTCCACATACTAAATTCTAGAAGCCAAAATGACTCAAAACAAGGAGTAAAGACTTGAGTGGAAATGACTGCAATGCAAGAATGTAATGCAATGCCAAATGACTATCGTGAAAGACAGTAAAAATAAAATTTGAACTCTAGAAGAGCCTAATTTAAGATTAACTTTTCATACTTAGAAATGGAGAACTAGACAACGTGTGGAGGTAGGCAAGCTATTGAAGGAAGCTACGTGTGGTGTGTGTTGAGTGTGTTCGAGGATGAATGGCTTGATCAGTTTTTTTTTTTTTTTTTTTTTGCTCTCAGCAAAAATAACTCAAAAAGTAGATTGGATTTTTTTTTTTAAAAAATAACCACTCAATTTGAATGGAGCTTGTTTGTGGCTAGAAAATAGGGAAGTGGGTAGTTGTTTTGAAACTCACGTGTGCAGCAGGTTATGGGAGGGGTTCGGACGAATTTTGGTAGATAATGAAGGCTGGTGGTCGAGGGTGGTTCAGTGGTGGTCGAGTGGTGGTCGGGTGGTATTTTTGGTGTCCAAAACGTCACAAACTAAGCACAAACAAGATCAACTTAAACAAGACTCAAGAAGAGAAACAAGGGTCAAAGAAAGACAAATAGAACCTGTTTTTTAGATTTTTTTTTAAGACTCTTGATGGCTTCAACAGGAGGGCAAGCTCTAATACCAATTGATACGGGGATTAACCGCGTTGAAACGATCTAGACGAAGAAGCCTTGTACTAGCAGAAGAACAACAAAACACACGAATTAGACAATGAAAACAGCAAACAAAGACTCAAATGATGCAAAAACTAAGGGAAATGATAGATAAAGAAGGATCCACGAAGAACAACACTAGACCCTTAATCTCGATGATCAAGAACCCAAACTGAATGACTCCGAGACCCGATCCCAATACAACGAGACACAATCGATCAATTAAATATCGATTGCACTACGAGGAGGCTCATGAACAACTTGCAAACACCAGTAATCCGAAGAAAATTGACATAAAAAAGATTGGCTAAGCGATCACACAACACATACAATATTCCCAAAAGAATACTCTATATATTCAATTGAGTTTCGGCAATGGTGCTCTCAAAACAAAACTCACGTTTTTCCAATTTCAATTTCAACTCCCTTATTTCTAAGCTAAAAGAAGGCTTTTATAGGTCCTAGGAAGCCTTCTCCTAGAACAAAAAAAATATTAATTAAAACAATTAAAAGAAAACTGAAATATTCTAAACTTAAAGCCCAATTAAACATTTTAACAAATGGGCATTAAAAATAGTCCATGAACACTTAAGAACTTCATAATTGTATGTTATGAGGCGTCTAGATGAAGGCCACAAAGGGTTGGGCCATGGGCGAGGTCGCTCCTTGGTTCGCTCCTTGGCTGGCACCGTTCTTGGGTTTGCTCGACGGTTGGCATTGGAATTAGGCCACAAGCAAGGATCCTCCCTTGGACTGGTGCCTTGATAAATAGGAGGGCAAGCATGTCGGAGGTCTCCTTGTACTTGATGGTTCGAATGCTCCCGCATCATTCTCCCCTTCTTTAAAAAGGATTCGTCCACGAATCCGGACCTTCTCTAGTTGCAACGTCTCTTTCCTGGTTGGAGATTCGTCCAATTCCCGGACTTCCCTTGAGCTTATCTTTGGGGTTGTGGAAATCCCAATTGACAATGTCGTTGATGAAGTAGATGGATTTGGCATCTGGGTTGTTTGGTGCGACTTTGGAGTTGGCAGCGTTTGGCGTTGGGGCACGTCCTCCTTCTTCTTTGTCCCCTCCTTCTTAGCGTTAATTCGGACCTCCATGGCTCGTAATTGGTTGTAGATATGGGCCATCTCCACAGGTGGGGGTGGAGTGTGTCGAGCTTCGAGCATGTCAAGTCTGTCAACGAGGTGTTCAAGGCCACCAATGATGGTCTTTAGCATGCTATAAATGAGCTGATTCTGTATACTTGACATTTTCAAAATGGAACAAAGCAAGTGAACATGTTAGATAAGAAAATTCAGAAAACGCTCACAAGTGTTTCCCTCTTTGTGTTTGGCTCACTCTCTTGTTGCTTGAGATTTAGGTTGGGGATGAATTGCCTTGAATGCATCAAAGACCTTTGTAAGACCAATGCTTAGACCACAAAATATAATAATTAGGCAACAACGGATTCAACTATGTAACGCAAGCAGTCCACATACTAAATTCTAGAAGCCAAAATGACTCAAAACAAGGAGTAAAGACTTGAGTGGAAATGACTGCAATGCAAGAATGTAATGCAATGCCAAATGACTATTGTGAAAGACAGTAAAAATAAAATTTGAACTCTAGAAGAGCCTAATTTAAGATTAACTTTTCATACTTAGAAATGGAGAACTAGACAACGTGTGGAGGTAGGCAAGCTATTGAAGGAAGCTACGTGTGGTGTGTGTTGAGTGTGTTCGAGGATGAATGGCTTGATCAGTTTTTTTTTTTTTTTTTTTGCTCTCAGCAAAAATAACTCAAAAAGTAGATTGGATTTTTTTTTAAAAAAAAATAACCACTCAATTTGAATGGAGCTTGTTTGTGGCTAGAAAATAGGGAAGTGGGTAGTTGTTTTGAAACTCACGTGTGCAGCAGGTTATGGGAGGGGTTCGGACGAATTTTGGTAGATAATGAAGGCTGGTGGTCGAGGGTGGTTCAGTGGTGGTCGGGTGGTATTTTTGGTGTCCAAAACGTCACAAACTAAGCACAAACAAGATCAACTTAAACAAGACTCAAGAATAGAAACAAGGGTCAAAGAAAGACAAATAGAACCTGTTTTTCAGATTTTTTTTTAAGACTCTTGATGGCTTCAACAGGAGGCCAAGCTCTGATACCAATTGATACGGGGATTAACCGCGTTGAAACGATCTATACGAAGAAGTCTTGTACTAGCGGAAGAACAACAAAACAAACGAATTAGACAATGGAAACAGCAAACAAAGACTCAAATGATGCAAAAACTAAGGGAAATGATAGATAAAGAAGGATATTCGAAGAACAACACTAGACCCTTAATCTCGATGATCAAGAACCCAAACTGAATGACTCCGAGACCCGATCCCAATACAACGAGACACAATCGATCAATTAAATATCGATTGCACCACGAGGAGGCTCATGAACAACTTGCAAACACCAATAATCCGAATAAAATTGACATAAAAAAGATTGGCTAAGCGATCACACAACACATACAATATTCCCAAAAGAATACTCTATATATTCAATTGAGTTTCGGCAATGGTGCTCTCAAAACAAAACTCACGTTTTTCCAATTTCAATTTCAACTCCCTTATTTCTAAGCTAAAAGAAGGCTTTTATAGGTCCTAGGAAGCCTTCTCCTAAAATAAAAAAAATATTAATTAAAACAATTAAAAGAAAACTGAAATATTCTAAACTTAAAGCCCAATTAAACATTTTAACAAATGGGCATTAAAAATAGTCCATGAACACTTAAGAACTTCATAATTGTATGTTATGAGGCGTCTAGATGAAGGCCACAAAGGGTTGGGCCATGGGCGAGGTCGCTCCTTGGTTCACTCCTTGGCTGGCACCGTTCTTGGGTTTGCTCGACGGTTGGCATTGGAATTAGGCCACAAGCAAGGATCCTCCCTTGGACTGGTGCCTTGATAAATAGGAGGGCAAGCATGTCGGAGGTCTCCTTGTACTTGATGGTTCGAATGCTCCCGCATCATTCTCCCCTTCTTTAAAAAGGATTCGTCCACGAATCCGGACCTTCTCTAGTTGCAACGTCTCTTTCCTGGTTGGAGATTCGTCCAATTCCCAGACTTCCCTTGAGCTTATCTTTGGGGTTGTGGAAATCCCAATTGACAATGTCGTTGATGAAGTAGATGGATTTGGCATCTGGGTTGTTTGGTGCGACTTTGGAGTTGGCAGCGTTTGGCGTTGGGGCACGTCCTCCTTCTTCTTTGTCCCCTCCTTCTTAGCGTTAATTCGGACCTCCATGGCTCGTAATTGGTTGTAGATATGGGCCATCTCCACAGGTGGGGGTGGAGTGTGTCGAGCTTCGAGCATGTCAAGTTTGTCAACGAGGTGTTCAAGGCCACCAATGATGGTCTTTAGCATGCTATAAATGAGCTGATTCTGTATACTTGACATTTTCAAAATGGAACAAAGCAAGTGAACATGTTAGATAATAAAATTCAGAAAACACTCACAAGTGTTTCCCTCTTTGTGTTTGGCTCACTCTCTTGTTGCTTGAGATTTAGGTTGGGGATGAATTGCCTTGAATGCATCAAAGACCTTTGTAAGACCAATGCTTAGACCACAAAATATAATAATTAGGCAACAACGGATTCAACTATGTAACGCAAGCAGTCCACATACTAAATTCTAGAAGCCAAAATGACTCAAAACAAGGAGTAAAGACTTGAGTGGAAATGACTGCAATGCAAGAATGTAATGCAATGCCAAATGACTATTGTGAAAGACAGTAAAAATAAAATTTGAACTCTAGAAGAGCCTAATTTAAGATTAACTTTTCATTCTTAGAAATGGAGAACTAGACAACGTGTGGAGGTAGGCAAGCTATTGAAGGAAGCTACGTGTGGTGTGTGTTGAGTGTGTTCGAGGATGAATGGCTTGATCAGTTTTTTTTTTTTTTTTTTTGCTCTCAGCAAAAATAACTCAAAAAGTAGATTGGATTTTTTTTTTAAAAAAAATAACCACTCAATTTGAATGGAGCTTGTTTGTGGCTAGAAAATAGGGAAGTGGGTAGTTGTTTTGAAACTCACGTGTGCAGCAGGTTATGGGAGGGGTTCGGACGAATTTTGGTAGATAATGAAGGCTGGTGGTCGAGGGTGGTTCAGTGGTGGTCGGGTGGTATTTTTGGTGTCCAAAACGTCACAAACTAAGCACAAACAAGATCAACTTAAACAAGACTCAAGAATAGAAACAAGGGTCAAAGAAAGACAAATAGAACCTGTTTTTCAGATTTTTTTTTTAAGACTCTTGATGGCTTCAACAGGAGGGCAAGCTCTGATACCAATTGATACGGGGATTAACCGTGTTGAAACGATCTAGACGAAGAAGCCTTGTACTAGCAGAAGAACAACAAAACACACGAATTAGACAATGAAAACAGCAAACAAAGACTCAAATGATGCATAAACTAAGGGAAATGATAGATAAAGAAGGATCCACGAAGAACAACACTAGACCCTTAATCTCGATGATCAAGAACCCAAACTGAATGACTCCGAGACCCGATCCCAATACAACGAGACACAATCGATCAATTAAATATCGATTGCACCACGAGGAGGCTCATGAACAACTTGCAAACACCAATAATCCGAAGAAAATTGACATAAAAAAGATTGGCTAAGCGATCACACAACACATACAATATTCCCAAATGAATACTCTATATATTCAATTGAGTTTCGGCAATGGTGCTCTCAAAACAAAACTCACGTTTTTCCAATTTCAATTTCAACTCCCTTATTTCTAAGCTAAAAGAAGGCTTTTATAGGTCCTAGGAAGCCTTCTCCTAAAACAAAAAAAATATTAATTAAAACAATTAAAAGAAAACTGAAATATTCTAAACTTAAAGCCCAATTAAACATTTTAACAAATGGGCATTAAAAATAGTCCATGAACACTTAAGAACTTCATAATTGTATGTTATGAGGTGTCTAGATGAAGGCCACAAAGGGTTGGGCCATGAGCGAGGTCGCTCCTTGGTTCGCTCCTTGGCTGGCACCGTTCTTGGGTTTGCTCGACGGTTGGCATTGGAATTAGGCCACACGCAAGGATCCTCCCTTGGACTGGTGCCTTGATAAATAGGAGGGCAAGCATGTCGGAGGTCTCCTTGTACTTGATGGTTCGAATGCACCCGCATCAAACTTACTCGTAAGACCTAAGAACTTAACCCTAGAAACCGTAGGATGAGGTTAAGAAAAGCTGAGTTATGGTGTTTGATGGCCGAAAATGGACAGTAGCTAGGTGTGGCTAGATAGGTTAAACGAGATGCTTGGTTCTTCCTCCGAATGAGACCAGATACTTGACTTAAGTCCTTTCTTGAAGTCCTCTTTGTTACTGAATAACACTAAAACAAATGTAATAACACCAGGCTAATTATAAACTATGAATAAGAAAGAATGAAATAAAAATGATTCTTATTCCTTTTCTTCTTCTTCTTTTTTTTATTTCTTTCTTTTTCTTATTTTTCTTTTTTTTGACTTTATGATTCAGGAAATTAGAAAAGAAGAATAAACAAAAATTGAAAGAAAAAAAAATTCTTGTTTGTAGATAAACGTGGGCCAAGGTGTTGCAAATCTTTAGGATAAGATCAAATCTCAGCTCCTAGATTGTTGCAACTGATTCAACGTGCCAGATCTGTAGGAGGAAAACAAATGCTTCAAGCTCGGCGTTGGATTTGTTGGAAACACGCCGAATCAACTCCAATTTTGGCGTGTATTGGATGTAGGGAAATATTCTACTTCAACTTCAATTTTGCGTGTTCTAGATGCAGGAAGAGAAACAACCACGTTTGGTTTTTGTTCAACTCGTTCAAGTGTGGCTAATGTAGCTGAGGGAAAAATAGTGGTTGATGATGGTGTGGTGGTGGTTGGTGCTATGGTGGTTTCCGGTGCCCGAAACTCACAATCAAAGAAGGAACAAACATGTTAGACTCAAACAAAGCTTAGAGTAGAAGAGAGAAACGGAAATAGACTCAAACAAAAGAAAATGATCAAAACATACTCTTTTTGTGATTTTATGATTGATTTACCGACTCTTTTTGGTGGTTGGACGTCTACTACGCTCTGATACCAATTGATGCGGGGATTAGCAGGGAAGAACGGATCTAAACGGACAAATTGTTCTGAAGAATAAAGAACACACAAAATTAACAAACATGGACAACAATGTAAACGAGAAAACAAAAAGGGACAAGAAGAACCGAATGGAACAATGATAGAACCCTTGGATTCGAGATCCAAGAACCAAACCAGTGACGATTCGACCCCACTTCTTATAACTCAACATAATCGATCTGAGGATCGAGAGCACGAAGAGGGTGCCTTGTTCGACTTGCAACACCAATCCCGAAGGAGATTGACATACACAAGAACGAGAAAGCTATCACACACACCTAATCTCACGAGACATGAATGATTGAATTCTCTTGGATTCAATTCTGAAATGCTCTTGGCAAAACTTGTATATAACTTGTCTGACTACGAAAGAAGAGAAAAACCCCTTATATCTGATTTCAAGGCCTCCGTCTGTCCTTTGAAATGCGTCCCAAGGCCTGCCCAGCAACTAGAAATACAATTTAAGCTCCATTAATCATCTTGGCTGGAATGTGTCCGTGGCTGATCCACAAGATGGTCCTTAGACTTGATGAAGGTGGACTTGGTTGAGCTTCATGGACCATGTTTAGGAAAAGAGCATCCATCTCAACTTGACGTTTAGCTTGCGCTCTTGTTAGAGTCCCTTGAGGTGGTGAAGATGGAGTTAGCTCAAATGATCCTTCATCATTCTCCCCTTCTTTGGAAGAATTCGACCTCGAATTGCCTTGATCATCATCCACGAGCGGAAAAGGACTTAGATCCCTCACATTGAATGTGGGATCACAAGTATAATCATCCGGCAAGTCAAGCACATAGGCGTTGTCACCCGCCTTGTGTAACACATGGAAAGGCCCATTTCCTCTTTGGGAGAGCTTGGATTTCCGAAACTGTTGAAACCTCTCCTTCCTCAAATGTAGCCATACAAGGTCGCCGGGTTCAAATATAATCTTCTTGCGTCCTGGATTCACCTTTTTTACGTTGTATTTGCCTTTCTTCTTGAGCTTGATCCTTGTCCTACTATGTATCTTGATGAGGGACCATCACCAACAGCCCCTACTAGTCCTACAATGCAAGGGCCAATCACTAGATCAAGGGCAAGAGCAATTCAAGAGGTGGTGTCCAACTTGTTGGTTTCCTTAGCTCCTAAGGAGACCATTGACGATCCATTGCTGACTGAAGCTTCCTTAGTTACGTTAATGACGATTAACGATGACTTGGACGTGGAAGGGAGACCATGCACACGTGATTTGGAGCCATGCAAGAGCAAAGAAGAGACACTTGTTCCGGAATTGCAAAAAATGGAAGATTGAGGCTTTTGGAGCTTCTTTTGTATTTTATATCATCTTTTGGTATAAAATGAAAGACTTTTTATAACCTTTAGGTTCAAAACATTTTAAGGGTTATTTTTATTTGTTTTAGTTGTTTTATTTGTTTTATTGTCTTTTTGACAAATGTTTTTCCTTTTTTAGATAGGAGGCTTTCTAGGCATATAAAAAGGCTCCCTTAGCTTCTTTCCAAATTAGATAGATTTTAGCAAAACTTGATAAACCGTCTCTTTGAGAGCTTTTATTCCTATTCAGAAAATTCAATCAATAAAGTGAGCCATTGATTGAATTGTTGTGAATCCCTGCTAGATTGTTCTTGTGTGTGTTAATCTCTTTAGAGATTGGTGCTACTAGTCAATACTAGTTCCTCATTGTGCTTGTCTCCATTGAAGGCTTGTGTAAGGTTATAGAAGAAAGGGTTGAAGGCATCATCTTGCTTGGCTTTTGATCAATTTGATCAAGGTTCTTGTAAGGGAGTCGATTGGTTCTTTTGGGTCTACTTCTACCAAACATTCCACGTTCCATTTCATTCTCTGTCTTCCCTTTTGTCCAACGTCATTTCTAGTTCTAAACAATCTGATTTTGCATGCCATTTGTCAAGGAAAACGTCCATTGTTGGTCTTCAAGGATTCCCAATCTAGATCTAGTCATTTGCGGCCCCAACCCGTATCAAAGTGGTATCAGAGCTAGTTGATTGCGAGTGTGGAATCATCCATCACCATTGACGGTTTGAGTATCTTCTTTGAGTCTTTTCTTTGTTTGAGTCATTTGCTTCATCTTAAGAGTCTATTTGAGTCTAATTTGCTTTGTTTCTTGTGTTTATTGGAGAAGAGAGAAAGCCAAGCCAAAACAGCCATTTTCCAGCCATTCTACAGCACCTTCATCAGCCATTGTTCATCCAAAACGTCCAGCTGCATCCTCTTGGCAAATAACCGTTCAAAAAAAAAGAAGGGGGACCACTCTCCAAAACATATCAGTCGTTGCAAGTAGGAGAGAGAGGCCACAAAAGCTCCTTATTTGTAGCAACAACAAGAGACTTGATACGGTATTAGTCCGTGGATTAGTCGATCTAGGTACAATGATCCGAATCCGGGTGAATGAAGCGAATCCAGATGCGGAATGAAACGTGGATATGGAATGGATGCAGGAAGACGTAGAGATGAACCAAAGAGAGTCAACGAAAAGAACCAAGGCTGAAGAGCCAAGACCCCGCTTCGTGAAAGCCCTAGACCCGTCTCCAATACAACTTTACACTAGCTCCGGCTGGACTAGCACAAAGAGGGACTCGTGAAGGCTCGAAGCACCAATTTGAAGGCGGTTGACACGAACAAGCTTAGCCAAGCAAACAAAGACAATGCCAACCAAAAACTCTCTTGTTCTTTGATTGATTTTGTGAATGATTACAAACGATAATTCTTAGCAAACGAAAACGTACCCTATTCAGCAGCTAAAGAGACTATATATAGACTCTTTTATCTAGACAAAATAAAGAAAAGAAAACTAAAACATTTGTGGAAGGTGGTAACAAGAGAGCTTCCACAAATGTAGCTAACAACTTAACAAACAACTAATTAGCATTAAAATAGGCTGACTTATTCAAAGCAGCTCCATGAGTGTTTTTGGACGGTTTAGAGCCCAAATGGATGATCCGACTGAAAGAAATGGGCCGACTTATTCAAACCGATCCATGAGTGAGTTGGACGGTTTTTAAGAGCCCAAATGGATGATCCGACTGAGGGAGCTGGTTACTCTCTTGGGCCGCCTTGGACGTGAGCAGCTGGTTACTCTCTTGGGTCGCCTTGGACGTGAGCAGCTGGTTACTCTCTTGGGCTGCTTGGGAAGTGAGCAACGTCGAGCTTCCTGGCGTGGCTATATGATCCAGCTCTTGTTGTTCTAATGTCTGCATGGTCTCTTCCCTTTGCATGCTTGCTCCTGCATTCACCAAGAGATTAACACATGATGTATGAAAGTTAAATGGTTCACGCATGGTGCCAAGCAATAGCACTTCCCTTGACGTAACTTCTTGGATCTCCTTAGCTCTTGCCCTAGTAATGGGTCCTTGATATCATCCATGTAATGGTCCTACATCATCCACTCCTTCTTGAAAAGAATTCGACCCTGAATTTTCATCTTGTTCCGACTCTCCTTCATAGGGACTCAAATCTCCTACGTTAAAAGTGGTACTAACTCCATATTCTTCCGGTAAGTCCAACACATATGCGTTATCGGTAATCCGGTGTAGGACTTTGAATGGTCCATCACCCCGTGGGGCTAGCTTGGAATGGCATTTTGCCGGAAACCGCTCTTTCCTTAGATGTAGCCAAACTAGGTCGCCGGGCTGGAAAACCATCTTCCGACGTCCTTTGTTATTCCGAGCTGCAGTTTCAACGCCCTTCTTATCAAGTGTAGCCTTGGTCTTGGCATGAAGTTCCTTAATGTAGTCCTCCTGTTCCAAAGCATCAAAAGCTACTCGATCCTTTCGAGGAATCAGTAATAAGTCCAAAGGAGTTAAACGGTTAAATCCATAAACACATTTGAAAGGTGATAGCGAAGTGGAAGAATGTATGGTGCGATTATAAGCAAACTCGATATGTGGTAACATGTCTTCCCATTCTTTTAAGTTATCTTTCAACATGGTTCTAAGGAGGGTCGTTAGGGTCCTATTGGTGACTTCCGTTTGCCCATCTGTTTGGGGATGACTAGAGGTCGAGAATAGTAATCTAGCGCCCATTTTTCCCCAAAGCGTTTTCCAAAAGAAACTCAAAAACTTGACATCCCTATCACTAACAATGGTTTTAGGTATTCCATGCAATCTCACTATTTCCTTAAAGAAAAGGTTAGCGACATTATATGCATCATCAGTTTTATGACATGGAATAAAATGTGCCATTTTAGAGAATCTATCTACCACCACAAAAATGGAATCTCTTCCTTTCTTAGTCCTAGGTAGTCCAACAATGAAATCCATACTTATATCTTCCCAAGGGCAACTAGGTGTCGGTAAGGGTGTATATAGCCCGTGGGGTTGTACCCTAGCTTTGGCCTTAAGACATTCAATGCACCTTTTTAGCATGTGTTCTACATCCCTTAACATATGAGGCCAATAAAAGTGAGTTTGCAACATGTGATAAGTTTTGTCCCTCCCAAAATGCCCCATTAAACCTCCTTTATGGGCTTCTTCCACTAATAAGATCCTAAGGGAACATCTAGGTATGCAAATTTTATCCACTTTAAACAAGAAACCTTCAAACACAAAATACTTATCATAAGGGCCTTGAGTAGTGCATCTATGAAATATCTTCCCAAATTCAGCATCATCCACATATAATTCTTTAATGTAAGTAAAACCTAACATCCTAGAATCCAAGGTGGTGATTAAGGTGTATCTCCTAGACAAAGCATCCGCTACGACATTATCCTTTCCCTTCTTATACTTGATAATGTAAGGAAAGGTTTCAATGAACTCCATCCACCTACCATGCCGCCTATCTAGCTTATCTTTGCTCCTAAAGTGTCTAAGTGAACCATGATCGGTTTTCAAAACAAACTCTTGGGGCCAAAGGTAATGTTGTCATGTTTTGAGTACTCTAAATAAGGCATACAATTCTTTGTCATACGTGGAATAGTTTAAGCATGCACCCTTCAATTTTTCACTAAAGAAAGCTAGAGGCTTACCTTCTTGCATAAGGACGCCGCCAATACCAATGCCGGATGCGTCGCATTCAACCTCAAAGGGCTTAGTGAAGTCCGGTAGAGCGAGTAGTGATGCGTGGGTGAGGCGTTTCTTGAGTTCTTCAAATGCTCTTTGCTTAGGTTCATTCCACTCAAAAGGAACCTTCTTTTTGGTCAAGGCCATGAGTGGTGCTGCAATGGTACTAAAGTCCTTCATAAATCTTCTATAGAATGTAGCTAGGCCATGGAAACTCCTCACGTAACCAACCGACCTAGGAATGGGCCATTCATTGATTGCTTTAACCTTATCCTCATCCACTTGCAAACCATTGGCACTTACTACAAAACCAAGGAAAATCACTCGGTTAGTATAGAAATCACATTTTTTAATATTAGCATACAAGTATTCTATACGCAATGTAGCAAGCACATCTCTCAAATGATTTTCATGCTCCTTTAAAGTCTTACTATAGATAAGAATGTCATCAAAGTAGACTACAGCAAATAAACCAATATAAGGTCTCAAAATATGATTCATTAATCTCATGAAGGTACTAGGAGCATTAGTTAAATCAAAAGGCATTACTAGCCACTCATAGAGACCAAATTTGGTTTTAAAGGCTGTTTTCCATTCGTCCCCTTCCCTCATTCTAATTTGATGGTAGCCACTCCTAAGGTTAATTTTAGTGAAAATTGTAGCTCCATGTAACTCATCCAGCATGTCATCTAGACGGGGAATCAAGTGTCTATACTTGATAGTAATGTTATTGATTGCTCTACAATCAATACACATTCTCCAAGTATTATCCTTCTTGGGTACTAGCAGAACGGGAACGGCACAAGGACTAAGCCTTTCCCGAACATACCCTATATCTAGCAAATCTTGAACTTGGTTTTGAATTTCTTGGGCTTCCGTTGGGTTCATCCTATAGGCGGGTCTATTGGGAAGAGTGGCTTCGGGTATTAAATCTATTTGGTGTTCAATGCCCCTAATGGGCGGCAAGCCAGCTGGAACTTCCTCAGGAAAAACGTCCTTAAACTCGTCTAACAACCCTTGGATAGAACTAGGAAGTGGAATCTTAGAGTCATGAGGCACCGTCACTAGAGATTTACACAAACTCATTATTAGCACATCCATAGAAGCATAGTTGGTGACATATTCATTCCTAGACTCAAGATAGCTACTTGTTGGTTGTACTAAAAGTGTTTGATGGGTTTTGTTCTCCTTACTCTTAGGCCGTATCATTTTAGGCTTTTGAGGGGTTCCTTTCTCTACCCTCTTGTTCCAATAATACTCGGCTATTTGTAAAGGTGTCATAGGTTTAAGTGTAGAAGTTTTACCTTTATACTCAAAGCTATATTTATTAGAAAACTCATCATGCACAACTTTTCTATCATATTGCCATGGACGACCAAGAAACAAGTGACAAGCATTCATAGGCACAACATCACATGTAATAATATCCTCATATGATCCTAATGTTATATTGACCTTAGTTTGCTTATTGACCTTAACTTCTCCACACTCATTCATCCAATGTAGTTTATATGGCCTAGGGTGATAAAATGTAAGAAGTTGTAATTTGTTTACCACTTCAGTGCTAGCTATGTTGCAACAACTTCCCCCATCAATTATCACATTACACACTTTTCCTTTAATACTACACCTAGTATGAAATAGATTTTCACGTTGGTTATCCTCACAAGGTGCTAGTTGGAGATGCAAAGTTCTCCTAGCTATCAAAGATTCACCTTGTTCATACTCAATGCAATCATCATTCTCAGTTTGCTCATTGTCATCAATTAATGCATTTTCATCATCCAATTCCACATCATCCTCACTCTCATATTCTCCTAGATGATTTATGATCAAAGTTCGTCTATTAGGACATTCCCTACTCATGTGTCCTCTACCTTGGCATTTAAAACACACAATGACCCTAGTTCTAGAGTTAGAGGTAGGAGTACTCCCTCGATGACCACTTGAAGGCTCATTCAAGGATCGTGGTGTAGTGGACGGTGTAGAAGACCTTCGTTGGCCTTCTTGGCTCATAGGTACCGACTTTCTCTCTTCCTTCTAGCCTCCTTGATCCCTGCTGTGGATAGGCAGCCAGCTTCCTTGTGATTTCCAAGCGTTGGGAGTCCCATGAGCCTGCTTGTGTTCCCGGTTTCGCACCTTAGTCTTCCTTTCCACCTTGATGGCCAAGTGTAGTAATTGCTCCATGGTGCTGTATGGATACATATCAACTTCATTAGTCAAATTTTAAGTATACGAAGATACCTAGCCATAGTATTTTCCTCATCCTCTAGAACGTTGGCCTTCACCATAGCAACTTGCATATTGATATAGGCTTCCTCGGCGCTAAGAGAGCTTTGTCTCAAATTTTCCAGCCGTTGTCGAAGCTCTTGGGGATAGTGAGGTGGGACGAATCGAGACCTCATTAGTGCCTTCATATGCTCCCATGTGGTGATTTGAGGAACCAATGTTCGCACTCTCTCTTACTTTGACTACGTGATCCCACCATACCAAGGCATAGCCTTGGAACTCGAGAGCAGCTAGTTGAACCTTCCTAGGCTTGCTGAAGTTATGCCACAACCAGATCTGCTCGACTTTAGTTTCCCACTCCGTGTAGACGTCGGGATCACACTTTCCTTCAAAGACGGGAATTTTGATTTTGACTTTGCCGAGACCGTCTTGCTCTTGATAGGATCGTAGATTATCACGTTCTCGTCCTTGCCTTGGCTGTTGGAATGGTCGATTGTAATCTTCCCAAGTATGATCCTCAAAAGGAGCTTCATTCCGTCGCTAAAAGTTATCAACAAATGGTGGCATGTTAGAAGCATCAGGGAGGACTTTGGACTATAAATTACCTTGATCCGGATGATCCGGCTCTCTAGTAACGTGTGAGGGACCGCCAAACTCATAGTTGGTTCTTAAAGGTGGTGTCCGCGATGGTGGGGTTCGTGCTTCCATAGACTCCACTCGTTTGGATGGGTTAGCTACGGAATCGGACAATTGTTTCAATAGACTGAGCATCGCAGGCGTGACGGTCTCGCTGCTAGACTTGCTGGGGCTTCGGGACCTACACATGCTCAAGTAACAAACAAAGAACCAGTTAGGTTAGAAAAAAAAGATCTCACTTGTGTATCGCTCACTCTCTCGTTGGTATTGCCTAGCTGGTGGCTCGAGTTGTAAGGATCCAACACCTTAAGATCACGATTTTCGAACCTTCTTAGTAACCCTTTGGAACTAGAACTGCCGAAACTGATGTTAGTGTCGGAGTTGGATTAAGACACCCCTAATTAGAGTATTGACCGTTGGTTTGGTGTAGGTATGGTGGTTTGTGATTAGAATGACGTAAGGAGTTGTTTGAAGGAGTTCTCACAAAGAGGGGACTTTTTCTTGTGCTTGATGGTCGATTAATAGCAGGCCAGCCGTTTTTGTGTTGTTCTTTTTCTTTTTCTTTTTTTTAGAAAGATCTGTAGGAGAGAAGGTAACCGAAATTGATTGCAACGAGATTTGTGGGAGATAAGGTTACCGAATTTGACTGCAACGTTCGATCTCTTTTTTTTTGTGTTTACCTCCCCTCAAGATGTTGTCCGGCCCTAAGAAACACTTGGCTTTTGATTTTGCACACTTTAAGCACAAGTTAAACCTCAATTGGTTAAGCAATAAGGTTAACAAAGAAGAAAGGAGTGATCAATTGTACCAACTGAGCTCTGATACCAACTGATACGGTATTAGTCCGTGGATTAGTCGATCTAGGTACAATGATCCGAATCCGGCTGAATGAAGCGAATCCAGATGCGGAATGAAACGTGGATATGGAATGGATGCAGGAAGACGTAGAGATGAACCAAAGAGAGTCAACGAAAAGAACCAAGGCTGAAGAGCCAAGACCCCGCTTCGTGAATGCCCTAGACCCGTCTCCAATACAACTTTACACTAGCTCCAGCTGGACTAGCACAAAGAGGGACTCGTGAAGGCTCGAAGCACCAATCCGAAGGCGGTTGACACGAACAAGCTCAGCCAAGCAAACAACGACAATGCCAACCAAAAACTCTCTTGTTCTTTGATTGATTTTGTGAATGATTACAAGGGATAATTCTTAGCAAATGAAAACGTACCCTATTCAGCAGCTAAAGAGACTATATATAGACTCTTTTATCTAGATAAAATAAAGAAAAGAAAACTAAAACATTTGTGGAAGGTGGTAACAAGAGAGCTTCCACAAATGTAGCTAACAACTTAACAAACAACTAATCAGCATCAAAATAGGCTGACTTATTCAAAGCAGCTCCATGAGTGTTTTTGGACGGGTTAGAGCCCAAATGGATGATCCGACTGAAAGAAATGGGCTGACTTATTCAAATAGATCCATGAGTGAGTTGGACGGTTTTTAAGAGCCCAAATGGATGATCCGAATGAGGGAGCTGGTTACTCTCTTGGGCCGCCTTGGACGTGAGCAGCTGGTTACTCTCTTGGGTCGCCTTGGACGTGAGCAGCTGGTTACTCTCTTGGGCCGCCTGGGAAGTGAGCAACGTCGAGCTTGCTGGCGTGGCTATATGATCCAGCTCTTGTTGTTCTAATGTCTGCATGGTCTCTTCCCTTTGCTTGCTTGCTCCTGCATTCACCAAGAGATTAACACATGATGTATGGAAGTTAAATGGTTCACGCATGGTGCCAAGCAATAGCACTTCCCTTGACGTAACTTCTTGGATCTCCTTAGCTCTTGCCCTAGTAATGGGTCCTTGATATCTTCCATGTAATGGTCCTACATCAAGACTACTTCTAGTTAGTTATCTCTTATTTCTTTTCAATTTTTAATTTCATTCCTCTCTCCTATTTTCTTCCACAAAACGTCAGCCAAGGAACACAAAAGAAAAACAAAGAAAAAGAAATATTTTCTCATATATTTTCATCATCCTACATATCATACATTTCATATCATATTCTATACTAACCTAAGTTGTGTAGAAGCTAGAAAAACAAGTGTTTTTGCAATCTGATTGTGAAAGGATCATTGAGACTACAAACAAGAGTTACCTACCTTATTTCTTATCCATCACCATTACCCAAAATGATGCGGGAGCATCACCACCACCTTCTAATAGTCCTCACAAGGCCATTGGTGAAGGAGCCATCACAAGGACAAGAGCAAAGGAGTTAGCAGAAGAGGTGAAGTACATGTTGATGGCGTTTTCGCGTAAGGAGCAAGACACTTCCATGGACACATCTATGAGGATCTTGGTGACGGTTTCATCAAAGGAGGAAGGGTTGAAAGATGTGAGAATGACAACCAAGGAAGTTTGTGATCTCCATGCACACGTTCCATGCATCGTTTATGTGTGTGATCATGCATATTATCACAATCTAATTTGGGCGTGTATAATGCTTATGTTTAAGCATGTTTGAAGTAATTTTCTAGTATTTCAAGACATTTTAAGTTATTTTAGGAGTAGATAGCCTTTTAAAGCTATTTGAGCTTTTAAAGACTTTTAGAAGTTATTTTTTTGCTGCTTTTTAGTTTTTTTTATTTAAAAAAAGGTTTAAAGACATATATAAATCTTTTCCTAATCAGTTTCTAGGAGATCAGACTATTTTGTGAAATTTGTGTTTACGTATTTTCAATCAAAAGAGAGCTTTTGGTGAGAATCATTGGTTGCTGAATTTTCCGGCTTAGTTGTCTTGCGTTGTGTCAATCTTCTTTGAGATTGGTTTTTCCAAGCTCCATAGGCATCCTCCTTGTGCTCTCAACCTCCATTGTTGAGTTGTGTAAGGTTGTATAAGGCAGGGTCGTTGGCTGCGTTGTTTGGGTCTTTGATTCCGAAATCAAAGGTTCTTTCAATCGACATCTCTCCGGTTCTATCTTCCTATCCTTCTACCTTCATCTAATTCGTTCCATTTGTTTCTTCTTCATTCCTGCGTCTTTACCATTATTATCTAACGTTAGTTGTATCCATTTGTGTGATTTGAAGCCCCTTTGTCTAGATCAAGAAGAATACGGAATTTCCCCGTATCAATTGGTATAAGAGCTAGTCAACAAAGGCTTCTTCATTCCGGTTTGTGTCCTGCGTTTTTTTTTTCTAAAAATTTGAGTTAGTCCAGCCCTTAATCTTGAGTATTTCTTTGAGTTGAGTTTAGTAGTCTTGAATTGAGTCTTTAATTGCTTTGATCTTGTGTTATTTGGAGTTTCCAGCCATAAAAACCCACAAAAAAGCCTACCTTTCATCACCATTGAAGCTGCAGAAAACTGTCGACATAAGGGAAGATAAGAACGTGTTTGCTCCAGCCAAATCTGACGTGAATCTCAACGAAGAGCAGCCCCAATTCTCCTACAATCAAGGCAACCAACAAGATTAGTTCAAATCAGTTTTTGAGGGTTAATTTTCAGCTTTTTTTTTACCTTCTTTTAATTATTTACTTTCATTAGTTACCCTCTTCATTTAACTTGTATTTCTCAGCATTGTTATCAAAAAGAAAAAAGAAAGAAAAACAAAAGAAAAGAAAAGAAAACAAAAACAAAAGAAAGAAAGAAAATTCAGCAAAAGATTCATTCATATAGTATGTTATTTTATCTTATTGTAAGATCTTAAAGATAGAATTTGCTAGTCAAGATTGAAGGTCAAGATTGAAGACTAAAGGGAAGCTACTACCTATCCTACCTCTCTCTAATTCCAACGTCAAATTCATTCCCTAAATCAAACCATTCGACACTTACTTCTCTACTACCATTCGACATCCCCAACTCCATTGATACAAGGTTGAGGTAAGTGAAGGTCTCTTCTTTAAGGCTTCTTGATTTTACTCTTGTCTTCTCTTATCTTCTTCTATCTATTCTTAAGTCTTTCTCGAAAATATTCTCTACATAGATGCAAGTTCAAGTCTTGATTGTGTGATTGCTGAAATTCTGAATTTTAGGCTTTCATGCTAGCTTTGAGTCTTGTTGATCATTCTTTGTCTTTGTAGAGTCTTTCCTACTTGTTTCTTGTTGCATTTTGTAATCTTTGTTGTATAGAGTAAAAAAAAAACATTTTGCTACAGCCCTTGCACGTCTCATATAGGGTGTTAATTGGTGTCTTAGATAGTGATCTTTCTTGAAAGCGTTGATCCTCTCAAGGCAACCCATCTAAGAAGCCTACAATTCAGCAACTAGAGAGTGAGCGTAAGAGGGAAACACTAGTGAGGCGTTTCTGATTTCACTTACTAACTCTAACGTGTTTACTATTGTTGTTGATTGTGTGATCATGTCTAAGAAAGGTAGTCCAACCAACGCCGATCTCAATAGCCTTCTAAAAAAGATGCAAGATGACCTAGAAAGTATGGCTAAGAGTATGACAGTTATAGAGGCTCGATATGCTCCGGCACCACCTACAAGAATGGAAGAGATGTACAACATGTTGAAAGCATTGGAACCACGAGCTCGACAGCCCCAGAAAGAGGAACCACATGTGCAAGGAAGGGAGAAACCGGACCTTGAGCATCATAGTTCACGCAACACACTACCTACCATTAGTTCACCTTCATCGTTATCAAAGATGATACCGCCAATTGGGGTTACCAAATCTCCAAAGGGGAGTGATTTTAAACCTTCTACTTCAATGTTTAATCACTTAGAATATCTAAAATCAGAATATGAGATTGTATCACATGTGAACCGTAATGAAACAATTAAGCATGAATCTGATTTAGTAGATGATTTTGAATGTGATGATGAGCATGAAATAGATGGAAATGAATTGTATGCACATGAATCTACATTGGATGACGTTACTAAGTGTGATGTGCACAAGCATGATCTAGGTAGTAAGGGAGTAAAGGTGCATGAATCATCATCAGATGTTGTTGATAATGATCTTAATTATGATGATGAGCATGTAGTAGATATTGTTGTGCTGAATTTGTCAAAGTCGAATGTGGGTATGCTTGATATGGATGATCTAGAGCTAGATGAGCATAAATCTGATTTAGAATGTGCTTATTATCTTGTTTGTGATACTACCTCTAACTTGTTGCATTCATCTTTAGATTGTTCCGAAGAACTTTTCCTAAGGATATACCCCTTGTTTTGCCTTTAGTGTATCCTAGAACTCCTAGGATCAAACCGAAAGAGACTTGTGAGTTGGAGTCTCGTGTTCCGGCATTGGTGGATCCTTATACAAAAGACATTAAGGATGAAGTTGCACATATAGATTTGAGACTTCCTAGTTTATTACCTACCTTGAACTCGAGCATTTTAGAAGATGTGCATATTGATGAGTTTGCTATAGGTAGATATGAATTGGAAGATGCTTATATAACTTGGGAAATGCTTGTTAAGGTTCCTAAGTTAATTGATCATGAGTTGAGGATTAGAGCTAGGAAAATAGCCCTTATACCACCTAGTTTACTCATGCCTATGTTGATTTCTGTGTTTGATTGCAACATTTATATTTGTGTTGTTGTTTATCCTAATAAAATTCTTATGAACAACACTTCTTTAGATACACAAAAGAAATACTTAAGGGAAATTCTTACTAACCATTTTGTTTGGTATTTAAAAGTCCTATTTGTTGTAATTGTGTTCAAATCTAATGTTGCTTATGTCCTTGTGTTTGTAGAAGTTTTCCGATCAGCCCATATACAGTTTACCGAAAGCTTTGAAAAGAAAGAGTTAATGGGCAATGAGCAGGGAAATGACAGGAAGAGCACATGGCTGCGAGAATGGAGCACGGTTGTTGTTGAGCCAAAACAACCCCAAGATGTGTTTTTAGCCTCTAAGGAAGAGATACAATTTGAGTATCTAGTCTTGGACACCATTCTTATGTCTGTGAACATTTGGACAACCATGGTTAGAGACATTTTCATGGACACTACACCAATGTTTCACCATGCTAGATTGATGATTAAGACGCCTACCCCGGATGTTTTAATGATGGGAGTTAGAATCTTACCTTGTTGTGTGTTAACATGAAAGAAGCATGCCTAAACTTCTCTAGATGTGATAATGATCTCATTACCTTGTTTAGAATGTTTAGAGATTGGCTACATTACATATGTCCTAGTGATAGTGTAGTGTTTGTTGCTCTTTTAAGGAAGTTTGTGTTAGTCACCATCTTAGACTATAATGTTCTAGGCATTGAGCATATTAGGGACATATATATTTCACATGCTAATTTTGGTGATTATCATATGCATTATGTGCTAGAGAACTCTAGGAACGAGCTTTACTTGTTTAGAGAGTTCATTAGGCTTGATCATGTGTGCATTCTTAGTAGTTACCTTAGGATTCTAATTAAGGACAAGACCTATATGGCTGTTGTAATGGGTCATTTGAAGAGGTACAAGCTTTATGATAAGTTTCACACACACTGTTATTGGCCGCAATTGTTTAAGTATGTAGTTCCCCAGCCTAAGAGATACTTGGAGAGTCTTATGAGCATTTTAGGTGTCTTAACCTACGGTTGCAGATTTGTAATGGGTCATTTGGAGAGGTACAAGCTAGAACTAAGGAGAGAGATCTTATCTTTGAGGTTATAGTATTATCACCTATAGAGTTTGCCTATTTTATGACTTTCCACTCATATCTATCTTCGAATTATCTTGACTATGTTGATGACTTGTTTTCCTTAACCTTTGTTGACCTTGCACCGTTGCCAATGAAGGAGCGAGTGAGTTTTATTGTAGGAATTAAGGTTCATATCATCAAGAAGAAAGGGAAGCACGGGGCCTACATTCAAGAGCTACTGGATGGCTATGGACAACTTGAAGAAGATTCATGGGCGAATCCTTTTCAAGAAGGGGAGAATGATGCGGGAGCATCACCACCACCTTCTAATAGTCCTCACAAGGCCATTGGTGAAGGAGCCATCACAAGGACGAGAGCAAAGGAATTAGCAGAAGAGGTGAAGTACATGTTGATGATGTTTTCGCGTAAGGAGCAAGACACTTCCATGGACACATCTATGAGGATCTTGGTGACGGTTTCATCAAAGGAGGAAGGGTTGAAAGATGTGAGAATGACAACCAAGGAAGTTTGTGATCTCCATGCACACGTTCCATGCATCGTTTATGTGTGTGATCATGCATATTATCACAATCTAATTTGGGCGTGTATAATGCTTATGTTTAAGCATGTTTGAAGTAATTTTCTAGTATTTAAGACATTTTAAGTTATTTTAGGAGTAGATAGCCTTTTAAAGCTATTTGAGCTTTTAAAGACTTTTAGAAGTTAATTTTTCTGCCTTTTAGTTTTTTTATTTAAGAAAAGGTTTAAAGACATATATAAACCTTTTCCTAATCAGTTTCTAGGAGATCAGACTATTTGTGAAATTTGTGTTTACGTATTTTCAATCAAAAGAGAGCTTTTGGTGAGAATCATTGGTTGCTGAATTTTCCGGCTTAGTTGTCTTGCGTTGTGTCAATCTTCTTTAAGATTGGTACTTCGAAGCTCCATAGGCATCCTCCTTGTGCTCTCAACCTCCATTGTTGAGTTGTGTAAGGTTGTATAAGGTAGGGTCGTTGGCTGCGTTGTTTGGGTCTTTGATTCCAAAATCAAAGGTTCTTTCAATCGACATCTCTCCGGTTCTATCTTCCTATCCTTCTACCTTCATCTAATTCGTTTCATTTGTTTCTTCTTCATTCCTGCGTCTTTACCATTATTATCTAACGTTAGTTGTATCCATTTCTGTGATTTGAAGCCCCTTTGTCTAGATCGAAAAGAATACGGAATTTCCCCGTATCAACTTTCTTTGTCCTTCTTGGCCCATAGGTGCCGATTTTCTCTCTTCCTTCCGGACTCCTTGATCCTTGCTGTGGTTAGGCAGCAGCCGGCTCCCTTGTGCTTTCCAAGTGTTGGGCGACCCATGAGGTGGCTTGTATTCCCGGTTTCGCACCTTAGTCTTCCTTTCCACCTTGATGGCCATGTGTAGTAATTGCTCCATGGTGTTGTATGGATACATATCAACCTCATTAGCCAAATTAGAATTCAGAATACGAAGGTACCTTGCCATAGTGTTTTCTTCATCCTCTAGAACGTTGGCCTTCACCATAGCAACTTGCATATTCGTATAGGCTTCCTCAGCGCTAAGTGAGCCTTGTTACGCTAGGATGTGTAGCACAAAAAGCTTTACATTTATAAACTCGATATATTTCTCCTAACTCCTAGCAAACCCGCAGTGTACGGGTCGTTTTGTAGTAGGGATAGTATTTCGAGGTCGAACACAAGGACTGAGGCGAAATCAAGTCATTCAATGATCAAAGATAGTGCAAATCTAGTCTAAGAAAAGAGAAAGAAATAAAGAAATGAAAATGATGATATTTTTGGTTGGGTTTTTGTGGTGATCAAGCAAAGATCACAAATCAAGCAAGGTAATAAAGCAAACTAACAACTCAAGCTAGCAAACAAACAAGTGACACAAACACAAGATATGAGATCAAAGAGAGGAAAAGTGGATTCTAGAGGTCAAGATTTCCGGTTATGGCATTGGACTCAAGATTTTAAAGATTCTAAGGATAAAGTTGCGGTGTTGGGAAAGGGTGTTTCTCTAATGGAAGCAATTACCGGGTAAGTCTCATGCTTCACTAATCCCGCACCAAACTCCTATTACCGGGTAAGTCTGAAGGAGGTAAAGTTGGGAATTCTACACAAACCGGACACTACTTAAGGGGCAAACCTCTCCTTACCGGGTAAGTCTCGAAAAAGGTAAGTCTCAAGCAACAATCCTAGCACACTCAATCCAATAGCGGCTTATGAGGCTCACTACTACCTAGAGTTCATCATCTTAGGTATCTAAGATCGGAAATCACCGGGTAGGTCTCTTCCCTCACTTAGGTTGCTAGCATTAGGTCACCCTAAGCTATATTATCCTCAACAAACACTAGGATTTCAACAATCTAACATCCTAACATACAGATTCATCAATTAAAGAGCAATAGAAGGAAAAATCGGGTGGATCATAGCAAAAATCGGCCGATTTACTATGAAGAACAGGTCGATTTTTATGTCTAAGTTAGGTTTTGTGCATACGAATCATCCTAAACTAGCATATAAGTCCATTCTATCATCACCCAAGCCTTAACCATCAATCAATCACTCCAGAATCACAACAAACTAGCCAATAACATGCATTTCAAGATCTAAAATCATCATACAAGCATACATGGAAACCATAGCAAGAAGATGAAGTAAGGAAATAAAAGCAATGAAACTTAGCTGGATTTGAGCTCAAAACAAGTCTTTCAACACACCAAATTTAGCTCCAAGTCAGATCTTACAACCTTCAACAAGTTTCTTCACAAAAATCACTCAAATCTCACTACGAAATTGAAATCTACACTAATCTCACTCAAGAACACCCACAAGGGTGTCTTGAAGAGAGCTTCCAATTGGAAGAGTCTTTTGGGAAGATGCTAGAGGATGTGGGAGAGGAGGAGTATCTCCAGCAACAGCTTGCAGGTCCACTTATATTCTCCACCAAGAGCAAGGCCGGACAAGAGATCGTGGGACACGTGGCTTAAGCTGTCAAAGGCCAAAAATCGACCCAGTAGGAAAAATCGGCCGATTTTCTTCAACAGAAACTTGTTATGATCATCTAGCCATGAGTTGCTCCATTGCTTGCACCAACAAGGGTCCTTGTGTCCTTCATTGCTCCAATTATGTTCCTTCAAGGTCTCGGATATGTACCACCATGAGGCTTGACTCTCAAATGTATCGATTAATGCCCAAAAGATCCCCGAAATACCTACAAAACCGACAAAAGCTCGTGTAGACGTCTTTTCTAGAAATATGCACGAAATGAGTGTAAACGTCGTGAATTAATGTCAAACCGTGCATGAATAACGGGAAAAACTATCTAAATGTATGCCTATACTAACGTCATAAATCACGTTATCAAGCCTTGTCTCAAAATTTCCAGCCGTTGTCTAAGCTCTCGGGTATAATGAGGTGGAACGAACCGAGCCCTCATTAGTGCCTTCATATGCTCCCATGTGGTGATTTGAGGATCCAATTTTCGGACTCTTTCTTTGACTACGTGATCCCACCATACCAAAGCATAGCCTTGGAACTCAAGAGCAGCTAGCTGAACCTTCCTAGGCTCGCTAAAGTTGTGACACAACCAGATCTGCTCAACTTTAGTTTCCCACTCCGTGTAGACGTCGGGATCACACTTTCCTTCAAAGACGGGAATTTTGATTTTGACTTTGCCGAGTCCGTCTTGCTCTTGATAGGGCCGAAAGTTATCTCGTTCTCGTCCTTGCCTTGGCTGCTGGAATGGCCGATTGTAACCTTCCCAAGTGTGGTCCTCGAAAGTAGCTTCATTCCGTCGCTGAAAGTTATCAACAAAGGGTGGCATGTTAGAAGCATTAGGGGGTTCATTGGAATGTAAATTACCTTGATCCGGATGATCCGGCTCTCTAGTAATATGTGAAGGACCGCCAAACTCATAGTTGGTTCTCAAAGGTGGTGTCCCGGCTGGTGGTGTTCGTGCTTCCATAGACTCCACTCGTTTGGATAGGTTAGCTACGGAATCGGACAATTGTTTCAATAGACTGATCATCTTAGGTGTGACGGTCTCGCTACTCGACTTGCTGGGACTTAGGGACCTGGACATGCTCAAGTAACAAACAAAGAACCGGTTAGGTTAGAAAAGCAAATATCTCACTTGTGTATCGCTCACACTCTCGTTGGTATTGCCTAGCTGGTGACTCGAGTTGTAAGGATCCAACACCTTAAGATCGCGATTTCCGAACCTTCTTAGCAACCCTTTGGAACTAGAACTGCTGAAACTGATGTTAGTATCGGAGATGAATCAAGACACCCCTAATTGGAGTATTGACCGTTGGGTTGGTGTAGGTACGGTGAATGTGTTTAGAATGACGTTTTGAGTTGTTTGAAAGAGTTTACTTGTGCTTGATGTAGATTAATGAAAGGCCAGCCGTTTTTTGTGTGTGTGTTTTTTTTTTTTTTTTTTTGAAAGATCTCTTAGACTTTGTCAAAGATTTGAGGGAGAGAAGGTAACCGAAACTGATTGCAACGAGAATTGTAGGAGAGCAGGTTACCGAATTGTGTATGCAGCGTTGAGCTCCTTTTTATTTTTGCTTTTGTTGTGTTTTGTGTTTACCTCTCCTCAAGATGTTGTCCGGCTTTTGAATTTGCACACTTCAAGCACAAGTTAAATCTCAATTGAATAAGCAATAAGGTTAACAAGAAGAAAGGAGTGATCAATTGTACCAACTGAGCTCTGATACCAACCGATACGGAATTGTCCGTGATTGAGTCGATCTAGGTACAATGATCTCGAATCCGGCTGAATGAGGCGAATCCAGATGCGGAATGGAACGTAGGTGATGAATGGACGCAGGAAAGGTGAGAGAAGAACCAAAGAGAATCAACGAAGGAACCAAGGCTGAAGAGCCAAAACCCCGCTCGTGAATGCCCTAGACCCGTCTCCAATACAACTTTACACTAGCTCCGGCTGGACTAGCACAAAGAGGGACTCGTGAAGGCTCGAAGCACCAATCCGAAGGCGATTGACACAAACAAGCTCAGTCAAGCAAACAACAGCAATGCCAACCAAAAACTCTCTTGTTCTTTGATTGATTTTGTGAATGATTACAAATGTAATTCTAAGCAATGAAAATATCGTAACTAATCAGCAGCTAAAAAGAGGCTATATATAGACTCTTTTATCTAGACAAAATAAAGAAAAGAAAACTAAAACATTAGTGGGAAGGTGGTAATAAGAGAGCTTCCTCTAATGTAGCTAACAACCTAACAAACAACTAATTCAGCATGAGAATAGGCTGACTTATTCAATTAATCCTAGGAGTGTGCTGGACGATTTTAAGAGCCAAATGGGCTATCCGAAATGGGCTGAATTGTTCAACAGATCCATGAGTGATTTGGATGTGTTTTAAGAGCCCAAATGATGATCCGAATGAGTTGACTTGTTACTCTCTTGGGCCTCCTTGAACGTGATCAGCTGGCTGCCTTCTTGGGCTGTTTTGGACATGAGCAGCAGCCTACCCTCTTGGACTGCCTTGGATGTGTTTGCTTGCCTCCCCTCTTGGGCTGCTTTGGACGTGATCAACAGCTTCTTCTCTTGAACTGCTTTGGACGTGATCAACAACTTCTCCTCTTGGGCTGCATTAGACGTGAGCAACAACCTCCCCTCTTGGCTGCTTTGGACGTGATCAACAGCCTCCTCTTGGACTGCTTTGGACGTGAGCAACATCTCCTCCCTTTGCTTGCTTGCTCCTGCATTCATCAAAAGATTAACACATGAGGTATGGCAATTAAATGGTTCACGCATTGTGCCAAGCAATAGCACTTCCCTTGACGTAGCTTCTTGGATCTCCTTAGCTCTTGCTCTAGTAATGGGACCTTGATAGCTTCCATGTGATGGTCCTACATCAGACATGCTCGACCCGGTCTTAACTTCGTCGGAAAAGCGGAAACTCGGTACCAACATGAAGAGGACAAAGAAAGGAATCCGATAATTATGCTTTATAGAGAAGTCGACAATTATCCTTTAGCATTATCGTTTAGCAAAATCGATAATTATGCTTTAGCATTATCCTTTAGCATAGTCGATAATTATCCTTTAGCATTATCCTTTAGCAAAGTTATTTTACATCTAGGACATATCCGATGTCCTGATCATATCTCTCAATTGCAATTTTATTTATTGAAGCTTCCAAATGCGTCAAATATCACCGGAGAGTAGTATCATCTAGGAGTGTGTAACCTCGAGAGTCATCTCTAGTTAAAACGGGTTTAATTCCATTAAACCCGTTTAATTCATTAAAACATTCGAGTAGGCCGTCTTCGATATTTGACCGTTAGAGAGGATATCTTAGAGCAAGGATGAATTAGAAAACAAAACCTTCTAAGGCCTGACAAGACTTTCGGCTCTTCAAAAAAGGCAAAAGTCAAAACCTCTCGAGGCTTTCAATTCATCATTATCAATCTAAAAACCCAAAAATTCTAAACGATTTCTTTGTGAAATCAAATTAATAAACAAAGTTGCAACACTTGCAAAATGAAAATAATGGACTAATTCTCTATTCATCATTGGATAAGGAAGAATTAGATAACAAGACCTCTCAAGCCTAGCATCCTAAAATGAAACCTATTACGCGAACCGGTTTCAGGTTTAAAGGTTGGTTTTCCGGTTTCAGGTTTTGGGTTTCAGGTTTCAGCGGTTTTAGATTTCCAGTTTATGGTATCCGTTCGGGTTATTGGACGATTTGGTGATCAATTTTCACGGTTTTTGGTTTCTAGTTTTAGGTTCAAGTGGTTTTAGGTTTTCAGTTTTTGGTTTCAGGTTTTAGGTTTCCGTTCGGGTTATTAGGCGGTTGGTAATCAAGTTTCAAGGTTTCCGGTTTTAGGTTTCCGGTTTAGGGTTTCAAAATTCAGGTTTTAGGGTTTCGGGGTTTCAGGTTTTAGGTTTCAGGGTTCAAGTATACAGTTTCGGGGATCACGATTCTGGTTACACTTTTCAGGGTTTCAATTTCTAGTTTCAACGGTTTCTTGTTTCTTGATTCCTGTAACAACCGGTGTTAATTGGAGTATTTGAGAGCTCCAATAATTAAAGTTGCAGTTGAGAGAAATGATCGGAACATCGGATATGTCCTAAATGTGAAATAATATATAAAGACGTAACGGACAGAAGAGTCGCTAACCCGATTCTTAGCGGTTAAGAAATGTGGTTTAGGAAAGTCCATTTTACGAGATAGTTGTGAATTAATCATCCCGATAATATTCCGGATTTGATATTCCAATTTGGTAAAGTTTAGAGATCAGAAAATATACCCGCTTTTCAATTAAATAATGTGATTAAGCATTATATATATAATATTTTTTTTTTATATATATAATATTTATATGTATATAAGTACAGAAGTGAAGAGAGGCGGTTGAATTGCATTCATAACATATATGTAAATATATAATATATATATAAATGAGAGTAAGTGGGCGTCAGAAGAGTGGATATATATCTCCATATTTGCATTTGTATCTCCATCGTCTTCTTCAATTTCACTGAGCGAAACCGAGCAAACGTACGACGTTCTTTCAATCCACCACAAATCAATCTTCGTTCATCCTTTTTCAGATCCGTTTGTACCATCGAGTCCCTTATCTTGTCCTCTACATCGTGGTACAAATCTATTTCCCGTTTGTTAGCTTTTTAGTAAAGCTTCCGTTTACCGCTATCGGAACACCGACGACCACCGCCAGTCGTCAAATGTAAGGTTTCATACCGCGCTCTTACTCCCCGTATCGCTAAGAGTTTGGATCTTCTTCCGGTTCGTATATCGGGTTAGTAACGAATAAGTTATGAATTTATTCGTTTTCCGTATTGCGGGTTAGTATAATTTAGCCTTAAGTTGGTTAAAATGGATAATTGGAATTTCCATTTATGCTCGTTACATTATTCTGGTAATTATGGGATTTTATTGGTGATGATATCATGAGTTAGATTTATGCCTTGATGTGGCTTCTAGGTTTAGCATGTTATTCGAGGTTATAGGATGTATATGATCCCTATGGATCCCTTTGGGTCTAGGTGTGACCCTTTGTTTGATAAGAGATGTGACATCTCTTTATGCCTTGTCTATAGGCTGTGTTGTCCTTCCAGTGTTGAGGTGATCCAGTTGTGGTTGAGCTTTATACGAGGTTGAGGTAAGTCCGTAGGACTTACTTAGCTACCATCCCTATATTGGGTGTTTGCATGAGTGGTGTGTGCTTTATATGTTTGCTATGATCGCATGTGATGTCGTATTTACCGACCTATGTTTTATTGATTGCCCCACTGCGTGGCTGTGATAACCTTTCCCTTTCATCCCGCCGTGGAGTCTGGGAGGTTCTTTGATGTCAGGCCAGACCGGTTTACAGGAAGGGCGCAATCCACTCCCATAGGGTACACGGATTGTGTGACCGATACTAGTACGGCTGGCTAGCAGGCTCAGAGGCGAGGATGTATCGGTCCTCGTGTCACCTAGTTTCATATATATTATATCTATATGATTTGAGTGAATGACCATTATATTGAAATGAATAAATGGGTAAATGAGTGAAAGCATGCTGATATGTTTATCTTTCCCTATGTGTGATTGTGCTTATGCATTACTCTATATATGTGTATGGATAGCTAATGGTTATTACCATGTTGTAGATGCCCTTCAGGATAGGCATGCTGCTGGGTGATCTAGCAGGGTGGCAGGCCGAGGACGTCTCGTACATAGGTTGTTGTGGGTTTTTGGGTTGTTTATCTTTTCCCTCCTGTGTGAGGATGGGCTTTTGTTACCTCCTGCGTGAGGTGTGATGTTTGTACTCGGCTATGTGGTCTTACCTTTTGGGATGTACAGTTTTATACAGTTTTATGTATTTGTTTTCATATCTGTCAGTGCCATGTTGTAAGGTCCAGTGAACTTGTTGTCAGGCTAGGGTCAGGATCCATTGTGAGATCCTAGCCCAATGTGACATCCCGAGTCCCGCGGATTCGGGGTGTTACAGAGTTGGTATCAGAGCCCAGGTTGACAACAATGGCACTTGCTACCTGCAATGAGGTCTGATAGGTAAAATAAACAGAACCCGACGGGGTCTGACTTTTTCAAAAGGTTTTGGTTTTAAATATGGTTTTGGGTTAGATGTACGAGAAGTCGTCACTCCTGCTATGGATCTCTGCAGTATAGATATGTATATATGTATGATGGATTATGTATGTGTTGTGTTGAGTATATATATATATATATATATATATATATATATATATATCTATACCTATGGCCTACATAGAGCCTTATAGGTTGAGGTGTGCATACCCCGCAGATGGCTCGGACTAGAGCTCCTGTCGTTGTACGCAGAGGTAGAGGTAGGCCACCCCGTCCTCCGGGTGTGGTAGGTGAGGGACCAGTTCCCGCTGCTGACCCACTAGTGGTGGAGGAGATACATGAGGAGGTTGCAGAGAGCGTCGTCCCAGAGACGAGGAGCAGTGTATCTGTGAGACATCATTCACATCGAGCTCAGTCTGATGACGCTGACCGTGTCTCCATGGGAGGACCGGAGTTCAGAGAGTACCTCCGACGTTTTGAGGAGGATATTAGGGCTGGCAGGCGAGCCCCGGATTTACCAGTACCTGAGGGATCTTCTGAGAGATCCCAGGGAGCGACCCGGGTACCAGCTGCACCTGCACGTGTGGTGGATCCAGTTCGAGTCCCAGTGGAGACCAGAGGGCCTCAACCAGATGCCTGGTTGAAGGCATTTCACCAGCAGGGAGTGCCACACTTCTCAGGAGCGATAGGGTTAGAGACTGAGGTGTGGATTGGGCATGTAGACTCAGCCTTAGAGTCTATTAGATGTCCTGAGGACAGACGGATAGAGCTAGTTCAGTCTCTATTCCGTGACCTGGCACACCAGTGGTGGAGGACTGTCCGGACTAGAGCTACCAGTTATGACCACATGAGACGCATGATTAGAGAGCAGTTCTGCCCTGCCTCACTGAGGAGGGAGAAGCTGCAGGATTTTGTGGAGGCCGGCTTTGAGGATGTGCCTATTACTGATGCCATCCGCCGTTTTCAGACCGAGTTAGCTTTGCTGGGTCCAGCTGCACCATCTGAGGACCAGCATGTGTACTTGTTCTCCCGTCGTCTGAGGGAGAGCACACGTTCATATATGGCGGGATTCCATTGCGAGTCCCTTGCTGACTACCAGGACCGGGCTTCTGCTTATGAGAGGGAGCGAGCTAGTCAGAGGAGGGCTTCTCAGACTGGACGGTCTGAGAAGAGGCAGCGCACTGGGCAGACCAGTGGAGTTGGAGGAGCTTCTGGTTCTAGACGAGACCAGAGACGTCAGAGTTACCCCTCATCTGCACAGACTGCAGACAAGGGACGTCAGTGTTACAACTGTGGAGACCCTGGCCATCTGAAGCCAGCTTGTCCCAGACCAGTTGTGACTTGTTTTACCTGTGGCCGACAGGGACATCGAGCTGCCTTTTGTAGGCAGGAAGGAGTAGCATCCCAGCAGGGTTCTTCCCCTGCCAGTGTAGCAGGAGGTGGTCAGAGGACACCTCAGCAGCAGATACAGGGATAGCAGAGGGTCCCAGAGCGTCCATCTACTCAGGGTTCTGCTCCAGGACCGAGTAGAGGTAGAGGTAGAGACGTTGGCACCAGTGATGCCAGAGGAGCCCGAGGGCGAGCTTTTGAGTTGAGGAGTGCAGAGGATCCACCTGCACCGGCTGCTACAGGTACCATTTTACTTCATGGTTGACCTGTTAGAGTTTTGTTTGATACTGGTGCTACGCATTCCTTTATTTCTGATACTTGTGTTGAGCGTCTGAGTTTAGCTACCATAGAGGGGATACCCTTTACTATAGGGTTACCTGATGGTAGTCGGGTCAGAGGTACCCGTGAGATACGTAGTTGTCCCCTTCGATTAGGGACTCGTGTTTTACTTGTTGACTTCTTAGTCATGCCATTGATGCATGAAGAAGTCATATTAGGTATGGACTGGATGCGTAGACACCATGCAGTTTTGGATGTGGGTAGGCGGACTGTTACAGTCTCTACTGAGGTTGGTCAGATTGAGGTCTTCCGGGGTTGGGACCTTGGGAAGACAGGTTCGGTTATTAGTACCGTACGAGCAGCTAGGTTGATTGCACAGGGATGTGATGCCTTCTGGTGCTACGCCATGAAGGATGGAGAGAGTCCAGCTCTGGAGGATATTCCAGTAGTCTGCGAGTTTACAGATGTGTTTGCTGAGCCGTCGAGTTTGCCGCCTCAGCGGAGTGTGGACTTCAGCATAGAGTTAGAGCCTGGCACGCGACCCATCTCGAAGGCCCCATACCGTATGGCACCTGTCGAGATGTTGGAGCTGAAGAAGCAACTCGAAGAGTTGGCTGAGAAGGGCTTCATACGCCCTAGTGTTTCACCATGGGGTGCACCTGTCCTCTTCGTGCGGAAGAAGGACGGATCTCTGAGGTTATGCATAGATTACAGAGAGTTGAACAAGTTGACCGTCAAGAACAGGTATCCATTGCCTCGTATTGACGATCTACTTGATCAGCTTCAGGGAGCTACAGTTTTCTCCCGGATTGATTTGCACTCAGGGTATCACCAGTTGAGGGTGAGAGAGCAGGACGTACACAGGACGGCATTTCGTACCCGTTATGGACACTACGAGTTTGTAGTGATGCCATTTGGGCTGACGAATGCCCCAGCAGTCTTTATGGAGTTGATGAACAGTATATTCATCGACTTCCTTGATCAGTTTGTGGTGGTCTTTATTGATGATATTTTAGTGTACTCTCGTAGTAGAGAGGAGCATACCGGTCATCTGAGGACGGTCTTGCAGGTTTTGAGGGATAGAGAGTTGTACGCTAAGCTCTCTAAGTGTGAGTTCTGGATGTCTGAGGTTGCTTTCCTTGGACACATCGTCTCCGCAGATGGGGTTATGGTTGACCCGGCGAAGATCAAGTCTGTTGCTGCATGGACGACACCGATGAACGTCAAGGAAGTGCGTAGCTTTCTTGGCCTAGCCGGTTACTATAGACGCTTTGTGGAGGGTTTTTCTGTGATTGCCCGTCCACTGACGAGTCTTCTGAGGAAGACTACCAGGTTTGCATGGACCGACCAGTGTGCTCAGAGCTTTGAGGAGTTGAAGAAGCGTTTGACTTCTGCTCCTGTCCTGGCACAGCCAGAGGGATCTGATGATTTTGTGGTCTACAGTGATGCATCCAAGCTAGGCTTGGGATGTGTGTTGATGCAGAGAGGTAGAGTGATTGCATATGCGTCTCGACAGTTGAAGACGTATGAGGAGAACTACCCGACTCATGATTTGGAGTTAGCGGCGGTAGTGCATGCTTTGAAGATCTAGAGACATTACTTGTATGGTGCTACATGTCAGATCTTCACAGACCATAAGAGTCTGAAGTATATTTTCACGCAGCGGGAGTTGAACAACCGCCAGCGTCGATGGCTTGAGTTGATCAAGGACTTTGACCTTGAGATTTTGTATCATCCTGGAAAGGCGAACGTGGTTGCTGACGCCTTGAGCAGGAAGACGCCTCGAGAGAAGGCGATTGCGAGATTGACTGTACAGCCTCAGCTTCAGAGGGATCTAGTTTGGCTAGAGATGGACATCCAGTTTCCTGATGAGGATGCCCAGTTGTATGCCTTGGAGGTTTTACCTGGTTTGTTGGATGAGATCCAACAGAAGCAGGGGACCTGCCCGACCTTGATGAGGATTAGAGAGAGGATGTCTCGTGGAGAGGCACCACAGTTTTCCATTGGAGCTGATGGAGTGATGAGGCGACATGATCGCATTTGTGTTCCTGCTGATGCAGAGTTGAGACAAAGGATCTTACAGGAGGCTCACAGTACACCTTACTCTGTACATCCAGGTACGAGTAAGATGTACCATGATGTGAGACGTTCATATTGGTGGGGAGGACTCAAGCCCGATGTAGCCAGATTCGTGGCTCAGTGTGCGACCTGTCAGCAGGTCAAGATAGAGCATTGCAGACTTGGAGGTGAGCTCCATCCACTGCCAGTACCGCAGTGGAAGTGGGAGGACGTCTCCATGGACTTTGTGACGGGACTGAGACCTAGTAGGAGTTTTGATGCCATTTGGGTTGTTGTTGATAGATTGACGAAGACGGCACGTTTCGTTCCTATTAGAGAGACGTGGTCTGTGAGTAGATTAGCTGAGGAGTACACTAGACAGATAGTGAGACTCCATGGTGTACCGAGGACGATCGTCTCTGATCGAGATGGGCGATTCACCTCGAGGTTTTGGCAGCAGATTCAGACTGCTTTAGGGACGAGTCTGCACTTCACGACTGCGTTTCACCCCCAGACTGATGGACAGTCAAAGAGAACTATCCAGACTTTGGAGGATATGCTGCGAGCTTGTGTGTTGGATTGGGGACAGGGATGGTCTGACTACCTCCCGCTTGTTGAGTTCTCATACAACAACAGCTGACATGCATCTATTGGGATAGCCCCCTATGAGGCACTGTATGGACGTAGGTACCGTACACCTTTATGCTGGGATGAGCCTAGCAGTATCAGCGGGATAGCGCCAGAGCAGATTCATGATGATATGACTCGGGTAGCACTGATTAGAGAGAGGATGCTGGCTGCACAGAGTCGCCAGAAGTCATATGCAGACAAGAGGCGTCGGCCTCTAGAGTTCAGAGTAGGAGCTCATGTCTGGTTGAGAGTATCCCCGACGCGTGGCGTCAAACGTTTTGGCATAAAGGGGAAGTTGAGTCCCCGATATGTCGGTCCTTTTGAGATTCTAGACAGAGTTGGGAGAGCAGCCTATAGATTAGCTTTGCCTCCGAGATTAGAGGGTATTCACCCTGTGTTCCATGTGTCTCAGCTGAGAGAGTACATACCAGATCCGCGGCACATTGTGAGTTATGATGATTTGGTGGTGGAGCCAGACCACACCTTTGCTGAGCATCCTATTGCAGTCTTAGAGCGAGGTGTGAAATGCCTGCGTTCTAAGGACATTCCTATGATGAGGATACAGTGGTCTAGACGTCGACCTGAGGAGGCTACATGGGAGACTGAGGATAGTATCCAGAGGAACTATCCAGAGTTTTATGCTGAGATAGATGCACCTAGGGTCGATGAGTAGATCTTAGTACTATCTTGGTGAGTATGTGATTATGTGTTTATGTGCTTACATGCCTTGATGTGCTTATTCCATGCTATCTATGTTATGCTTTATGATTTTGTTAGATCTTGTTGAGCTATTATGATGTATGTTTATAGTTGGAGATGGTTCTTTCCTCCATGCTATTTGAGTGTGATTAGGATTCAGCTGGAGATGGTTCTTTCCTCCATGCTACTTTGATGGACATAGTTCAGTGGAGATGTGATTCCTCCATATGATGTACATATTTATGGTTGGCTAGAGATGTACTTCCTCTATGCCCTGTGATGTGATATAGCGAGAGATGTGATTCCTCTCTGCCTTGGGTAGCGTTATGGCCCTGCTTTCTGGAGTGGATGATTCCTCCATGTTGATGTTTGAGGTTATGGATTTTTTTTATATAGGTTGAGACCTTTTTGAGCGGAGATGTGATACCTCCGATAGATAGAGTTATACCTCGGCATATGGGTCCGAGAGGATTTGGGTTTGTTCAAGTTTCGGGACGAAACTTGTTTTTAGGGGGATATGATGTAACAACCGGTGTTAATTGGAGTATTTGAGAGCTCCAATAATTAAAGTTGCAGTTGAGAGAAATGATCGGAACATCGGATATGTCCTAAATGTGAAATAATATATAAAGACGTAACGGACAGAAGAGTCGCTAACCCGATTCTTAGCGGTTAAGAAATGTGGTTTAGGAAAGTCCATTTTACGAGATAGTTGTGAATTAATCATCCCGATAATATTCCGGATTTGATATTCCAATTTGGTAAAGTTTAGAGATCAGAAAATATACCCGCTTTTCAATTAAATAATGTGATTAAACATTATATATATAATATTTTTTTTTTATATATATATAATATTTATATGTATATAAGTACAGAAATGAAGAGAGGCGGTTGAATTGCATTCATAACATATATGTAAATATATAATATATATATAAATGAGAGTAAGTGGGCGTCAGAAGAGTGGATATATATCTCCATATTTGCATTTGTATCTCCATCGTCTTCTTCAATTTCACTGAGCGAAACCGAGCAAACGTACGACGTTCTTTCAATCCACCACAAATCAATCTTCGTTCATCCTTTTTCAGATCCGTTTATACCATCGAGTCCCTTATCTTGTCCTCTACATCGTGGTACAAATCTATTTCCCGTTTGTTAGCTTTTTAGTAAAGCTTCCGTTTACCGCTATCGGAACACCGACGACCACCGCCAGTCGTCAAATGTAAGGTTTCATACCGCGCTCTTACTCCCCGTATCGCTAAGAGTCTGGATCTTCTTCCGGTTCGTATATCGGGTTAGTAACGAATAAGTTATGAATTTATTCGTTTTCCGTATTGCGGGTTAGTATAATTTAGCCTTAAGTTGGTTAAAATGGATAATTGGAATTTCCATTTATGCTCGTTACATTATTCTGGTAATTATGGGATTTTATTGGTGATGATATCATGAGTTAGATTTATGCCTTGATGTGGCTTCTAGGTTTAGCATGTTATTCGAGGTTATAGGATGTATATGATCCCTATGGATCCCTTTGGGTCTAGGTGTGACCCTTTGTTTGATAAGAGATGTGACATCTCTTTATGCCTTGTCTATAGGCTGTGTTGTCCTTCCAGTGTTGAGGTGATCCAGTTGTGGTTGAGCTTTATACGAGGTTGAGGTAAGTCCGTAGGACTTACTTAGCTACCATCCCTATATTGGGTGTTTGCATGAGTGGTGTGTGCTTTATATGTTTGCTATGATAGCATGTGATGTCGTATTTACCGACCTATGTTTTATTGATTGCCCCACTGCGTGGCTGTGATAACCTTTCCCTTTCATCCCGCCGTGGAGTCTGGGAGGTTCTCTGATGTCAGGCCAGACCGGTTTACAGGAAGGGCGCAATCCACTCCCATAGGGTACACGGATTGTGTGACCGATACTAGTACGGCTGGCTAGCAGGCTCAGAGGCGAGGATGTATCGGTCCTCGTGTCACCTAGTTTCATATATATTATATCTATATGATTTGAGTGAATGACCATTATATTGAAATGAATAAATGGGTAAATGAGTGAAAGCATGCTGATATGTTTATCTTTCCCTATGTGTGATTGTGCTTATGCATTACTCTATATATGTGTATGGATAGCTAATGGTTATTACCATGTTGTAGATGCCCTTCAGGATAGGCATGCTGCTGGGTGATCTAGCAGGGTGGCAGGCCGAGGACGTCTCGTACATAGGTTGTTGTGGGTTTTTGGGTTGTTTATCTTTTCCCTCCTGTGTGAGGATGGGCTTTTGTTACCTCCTGCGTGAGGTGAGATGTTTGTACTCGGCTATGTGGTCTTACCTTTTGGGATGTACAGTTTTATACAGTTTTATGTATTTGTTTTCATATCTGTCAGTGCCATGTTGTAAGGTCCAGTGAACTTGTTCTCAGGCTAGGGTCAGGATCCATTGTGAGATCCTAGCCCAATGTGACATCCCGAGTCCCGCGGATTCGGGGTGTTACAATTCCGGTTTCCGGTTCGGGTTAATGGGCGGTTCAATGATCAAATACAAAGTGCGCATTCCCAATTCATCTTTGAAAAACAAAATTTCAACAGCATTTGATTTCACAATAATTGTCGGACCAATAGTGTTTGAAATCATACTCGAATACAAATTAGTTCAAATAGCTTTGTATCGAAATAGAATTGCTCTAAAAATACGACAAAGGCTTAAAAAATGCAAGGAAGATTAGACAGCGAAACCTCTCAAACTATACAAGGCGAATAAGTGAAGCTTTTCGACAAAGGCGAAACGAAGAATCAAAGCAGCTAAAGCTCTTCAGGTGTCGGGCTTTCAGATTTAAGGTTTTAGCGGTTTTAGGTTCATGGTTGTAACACCTCGAATCCGCAAGACTCGGGATGCTACGGGCGGAGACCTCACAATGGGTCCCGACTCTTAACTTGACAACAATTTCACTGGACTTTTACAACAACACACAAATAAAGGCAAATCCAAAAATGTTTTAATGCAAGTGCAAGAATTGTGAACAACAATACAAAGTGGAAACTCCAACCGAGTCCTCAAAACAACATTAATTCAAAACAAAAGTACAAACGTCTACAACACGAAATATAAATCCCATCTCCGTCCTATAATGTATAGGAACCAGGGTTGTCCACTCCTCCGAGTCATCGGCGGCATCCCTAACCCGCGGTGCATCTACACCAATCGGTTTAAAACTGTTAGCTAACATTTAAAGGATTAGAAGGATGGTAACGACACATACATATATATAACGGAAACATATAACATGATATCACGCAAGCCGGTTTATTATATTTTCATTTACGTCATTCCATTACTAATTAAACTTAGGTTTGTGACAAGAGAATCCCCAAAACATGCCTCTGTCCCTACTTACCAACAAGGAATGGTACTGATGCATCCGACCGTCTACTTGTCTAGGCTAGTCGTAGAGAACATCCTAGCTCTCGTAACAGCTAGGTAGTGATGTCACCGCCCGTTATCATACACTTGGGCCAAATTAACATATAGAAAGGTAGTCCTAGTTTCGGTTTCGTTGTTATTAACATAACTAAACACACGCACAACCATTCACACATCGATGCTAATACAAGGAAGCTAGCCTTTGATATGTGCATGAGCCTGAGCATAAGAAATGCCCCAATTGTGTTACCAAGCCTGTTTTGAGTGTTATTGAGTGTAATGACCTTATTTGCAATGAATTGGCTTGCGTTAGTAATTAATTTGAGCATATTGAGTCTTTGATAGCTAAAGAGGTTTTAGATGCATCACATGACCCTTGTGAGGATCTACAAGGGAGCCTTTCCATACCCTCTTGTACTTCATTGCCCATAGGTTGTTCACATGCTGATTTGTGTGAAAACTCTAGTTTTAGACCTGGTAAAGACATAAATGGACATGAATCTGATTTAGGTCTAGACATTGAGCTTCTTGAGGATGAAATAGATGGGTTTGAGTTATATGCGAGAGGCTTTGATTGGGATATCGAATTGGACTTTGAACAGGAAGACACTACTTGGAGAAATGCATCAGATTGTGATTTTAATGACTTAAGTTTGAAATCTGATGTAGCCATGTCCTTAAGGAGTCATTTCGATTATCATGTTGCTTGGAAGTCTTTTGTGTATTTGGAGCATGAAGAACGTCTAAGGGAAGTTGTTTCTACCCTTAGGGTTGAACACTGTATGCCAACCTAAAGAGATGTAGCTTTTGCAATAATGAAGTTATATTTCTTGGTTTTGTAGTGACTACACAAGGTCTACAAGTGGATGAGAAGAAGATTAGAGCTATTCGAGATTGGCCAACACCTACATCCATTAGCCATGTAAGGAGTTTCCATGGGTTTGCAAGTTTCTATAGGCACTTTGTGAGAGACTTCAGTACCATTGTTGTACCCTTGCTGAAGTTGGTTCTCACCGAGGCACCCTTACTAGCTCTCCCTGACTTCACTAGGCCTTTCGAAGTGGAGTGTGATGCATCGGGAATTAGCATAGGAGGTGTGCTTATGAAAGAAGGTAAACTTATTTCCTTTTTTAGTGAAAAACTTGAAGGAGCATGTTTTAACTACTCTCTACATATGATAATGAGTTATATGCATTATTTAGAGTACTTAAGACATGGCAACTGTAAGAGCCTTAGCCGTTGGAGCCTAGGAGTCCTTGTTGAGCCTTGGCTGAGCCTTCCTCATGGGCCGCCCCTGCGCCACAGGTGATCCGCCCGTGTGCCTTAGTCGGTCCGCCCCTGCGGTTTTGTACGGCTGTTGCCACCTTTGTTGACCTCTTGACCTTGCTTTTGGGGAAGCTTCGTATATAAGCCTCCCAACCTTCAGATGAAGGCTTTCTTGATCTCTCTAGTCTCTCTCTTCCTCCTCACGTTCTTCTTCTCCTTCATCCTCTTCTCTCTTCTTCCTTGACCTCTCTTGCTTCCCTTGATCTTGTGTGAGTTTGTGAGAGTGTTGAGCTTGGCTTTGGATGTTGATGATGGTGGATGTTGTTGTTGTGCTGTTGATAGCCAGTTGTGGTGATCTTCTCTTCTGCTTAGGTTTTGTGGTGAGTCTTTCCTCTTCCTCTTCATCCTCTCTTCTTTGCTTCTTATCTTTCTCTTTAGCTTAGTACTCACAAGTTAAGACTTGTGTTGGATGCTTCCTGGATGTTTTGATGATCATATATGTGTATATGTTGCTGTGGTATGTTGGAGACGTGAAGAGAGTCGAGAAAAGGATTGAAGAGAAGTCGAGACCAACTCTCTACACAGTTGGCCGCCCCTGCGCTTGACTCCAGCCGCCCCTGCGCCTGGTGTGTGAGCCGCCCCTACGCCTCACTAGATCAGCCGTGTGCTCTTGCTTCTGTTAGTGCATACCTTGTTGGTATGTCTTTCTTCCTTCCTTTCCTTTGGCCTTGTCTTAGTTGATAGTTAGGTTAGGATGGTTAGGATGTGTTGTATGATAGAGATGTGCCTTAGGCACTTGTGTTGATGTTGAGGTTATGCCATAGGCATATGTGAGCTTGTTATGATCTTGAGGTTTAGATTGAGGTTGTAGGTTGGTTATGGTTATGGAGACGAGTCTCCTAACCCTTTTAGGCTGTGATGTTGTGTGCCTTGCTATTGTTGGCGTTGATTCCTTCCCCAAGGGGAAGCTGTGACGTGGTATTGGATACGAGTGTATGAGGTAAGTCCATAGGACTTACTTAGAATTCAGTTATGGATTTGTATGATTGTGATGGTTGTGTGTGTTCATATGATTGTGCATTTACAACCTAAATCGGACTAGGATGACCATTATTACATTTTAATGGCCCAAGTGTATTATAACAGGCGGCAACCACTTGCCTGAAGCTCGTCGAGAGTGGAAGGAGGTGCTCGGAAGCTAGTAGCTCAGGGGGAGGTAGATCCCCATGCAACACCTGGGTTAAAGGGGGAAGAGACGGGGTTCTTTAGGCTCCTCGTGTTACAAAAGAAGTTGAATTAGTAATGGAATAACGTAATAAAAGATAATAAATGAATGTGTGTGACATTGCATGTATGAGATGTTGGTGTGTGTTTGTGCTATTACCTTCATGCTTATCTATTGTTGTAGCTAACGGTGTATACCGTGTTGTAGATGATCTACAGGTTAGGAAGAATGTAGAGTGAGCCAGATGGTGTGACCAGCCGAGGACTTCTGTACATTAGGATGCGTGGGTTGGGATCTTTTGTATCAGATGTTGTTGTTGTTGTTTTGTACTCGGCTTTAAGTTTGTAAACTCTTTTGATGTATTATACAACTTTATGTATTTGGTTTTACTCTACTTGTACCTTGTTGTAAGATCTAGTGAACTTGTTGTAAGGCTAGGGTCATGATCCATTGTGAGATCCTAGCCAATGTAGCATCCCGAGTCCTTCGAAATCGGGGTGTTATAGAGTTGGTATCAGAGCCTTAGGTTAACAACAATGACACTTGTTATCTGCAATAAAGGTAGAGTGGATAAATAAACGGAACCCACATGGGGTCTGACTTTTCAAAAGGTTTTGGTTTTAAAGCGAGTACAAATGTTTTGGGATAGTATGTACAAAAGCCGTCACCCATCTGAGGATCTCGACAATATATATATATATATATATATATATATATCTTATATGCTGATGTGTATGCATGTATTATTAAGTATTATATATATATATATATAAGGTGGGGTTCCCATGAGAACACCCCTAACGTGAGAACATGAGAACAATCGTACACCGTTGGATGTGAGTATTAAGGGTTGAAATTTAGAGTAGATATCAAAAATAATAATAACTACGAATAATAATAATTAGGAATTCAATAATAACTACGAATAATCCACTCAACCAACAATAACTACAAATAATACATTAAACGATATGGCACATTCGTAACAAAACTGATAATAATTACGAATCTGTTCTCATGTTCTCACGTTAGGGGGTGTTCTCATAGGATCTATACTCTCCCTCTCTCTCTCTCTCTATATATATATATCTATACATATGGCCTATATAAAGCCTTATACGTTAGGTGTGCATACCCCGCAGATGGCTCGTACTAGAGGTACTGTTGTTGCAGGAAAGGTAGAGGCAGACCACCTCTTCCTCCAGGAGGGATAGGACAGGGACCAACTCCCGCTGCAGATCCACCAGTGGTGGAGGAGGCTCCTGAGGAGGTTGTTGAGAGCGTAGTTCCAACTATGAGGAGTGGTGGGCCCAGGAGGCAGCTGACCCATCCAGGACAGTCTGATGGCTCTGACCGTGTCTCTATGGGCGGATTAGAGTTTAGGGATTATCTTAGGATTCTAATTAAGGACAAGACCTATATGGCTGCTGTAATGGGTCATTTGGAGAGGTACAAGCTTTATGATAAGTTTCACACACACTGTTATTGGCCGCAATTGTTTAAGTATGTAGTTCCCCAGCCTAAGAGATACTTGGAGAGTCTTATGAGCATTTTAGGTGTCTTAACCTACGGTTGCATATTTGTAAGGATTCAAACAGCCCCTTTGGAACCTTATAACACGGGCTTCTCTTTGGATTTAGCTAGAACTAAGGAGAGAGATCTTATCTTTGAGGTTATAGTATTATCACCTATAGAGTTTGCCTATTTTATGACTTTCCACTCATATCTATCTTCGAATTATCTTGACTATGTTGATGACTTGTTTTCCTTAACCTTTGTTGACCTTGCACCGTTGCCAATGAAGGAGCGAGTGAGTTTTATTGTAGGAATTAAGGTTCATATCATCAAGAAGAAAGGGAAGCACGGGGCCTACATTCAAGAGCTACTAGATGGCTATGGACAACTTGAAGAAGATTCGTGGGTGAATCCTTTTCAAGAAGGGGAGAATGATGCGGGAGCATCACCACCACCTTCTAATAGTCCTCACAAGGCCATTGGTGAAGGAGCCATCACAAGGACGAGAGCAAAGGAGTTAGCAGAAGAGGTGAAGTACATGTTGATGACGTTTTCGCGTAAGGAGCAAGACACTTCCATAGACACATCTATGAGGATCTTGGTGACGGTTTCATCAAAGTAGGAAGGGTTGAAAGATGTGAGAATGACAACCAAGGAAGTTTGTGATCTCCATGCACACGTTCCATGCATCGTTTATGTGTGTGATCATGCATATTATCACAATCTAATTTGGGCGTGTATAATGCTTATGTTTAAGCATGTTTGAAGTAATTTTCTAGTATTTCAAGACATTTTCAGTTATTTTAGGAGTAGATAGCCTTTTAAAGCTATTTGAGCTTTTAAAGACTTTTAGAAGTTATTTTGCTGCTTTTTAGTTTTTTTATTTAAGAAAAGGTTTAAAGACATATATAAACCTTTTCCTAATCAGTTTCTAGGAGATCAGACTATTTTGTGAAATTTGTGTTTACGTATTTTCAATCAAAAGAGAGCTTTTGGTGAGAATCATTGGTTGCTGAATTTTCCGGCTTAGTTGTCTTGCGTTGTGTCAATCTTCTGTGAGATTGGTGCTTCGAAGCTCCATAGGCATCCTCCTTGTACTCTCAACCTCCATTGTTGAGTTGTGTAAGGTTGTATAAGGCAGGGTCGTTGGCTGCGTTGTTTGGGTCTTTGATTCCGAAATCAAAGGTTCTTTCAATCGACATCTCTCCGGTTCTATCTTCCTATCCTTCTACCTTCATCTAATTCGTTCCATTTGTTTCTTCTTCATTCCTGCGTCTTTACCATCATTATCTAACGTTAGTTGTATCCATTTGTGTGATTTGAAGCCCCTTTGTCTAGATCAAGAAGAATACGGAATTTCCCCGTATCACAAAAGCCAACTTTAAACACCACAGTCGGCCATATCTCTCTCCATTGCATAAGGACAAGGTAAGTGAAGCTCTCTTCTTAGTCTCTTGTGTGTATATCTTCCTTGTTTTACTCTAATTCTATCATATCTTGAGTTTACTATCTTTTCGAGTCCATATTAGCCTTTTGCATCTATCTTTGAGTCTTGTGTCTTTTTTGAGTATTTTGTGTGATAAAGCTAGTTAACATTGCTTGCAAGCCATACTAGTTGAGTCTTGAGTCTTATTTCAGCTTCTTAGTGTCTATCTTGACGTTTTTTGTTGTGAACCTTCAAGCAGCCGTGTATCACCCTTTTTCAAGTCAAGGAGTGTGCTAGTTGAGCTAAGGCATTGATCTTAGAAGGAGTTTTAATCCATCCAAGTCAATTGCATCAAATAGCTTGTGATCAACACAACTTGAGTGTGAGAGTGAGAGTAAACACTTGTGAGAATTTTTTGTTTTATCTAATTCAACTAGTTTGCTTGTTTTGTGTGTTTTTTGATCATGTCTAGGTCTAATAGTCCAAGCAAGTCCCAAAGCAATGAGCCAATGCACCCGGAGACATTTGCTATGTTGAAGCAAATAATGGATTCGGTGGCAAGATTGACCGACCGGATTGGCACGTTGGAGTCTCGGCCAACACCCACAGCCACGCCACAGTCGAGGTCCACTTTCGAGCTAGGAGGCACGTCTAGAGATGCCCCTAGAGAAACAGCCCATGAATCACCTCAAAGAACCCCTCAAGGGCAAGGTATGAGACATGCTAACCCTCTTCCTAGAACATCTAATGTGCAAGGTTTTGTGGATGATTTTCAGGAGCCACAAGAGGATGTTGAGGAAGAAGGCATGTGGAGAGAGTTCCCTAGGCGTCACCCACAGCCAAGGAGAGGATGAGAATATGAGCCATTTAGGCCTTATCAAGAGCTAGATGGAATAGGGAAAGTGAAGGTCAAGATTCCTAGTTTTGAAGGCAAGTGTGACCCGGATGCTTACATGGATTGGGAGACTAAATTGAAGCAAATTTGGTCATGCCATCACTTTGGAGAGCAAAGGAAGGTCCAGCTTGCATCATTGGAGTTCCAAGGATATGCACTAGTATGGTGGGATCATCTTGTCAAGGAAAGGAGAACCTTGGATCCAGCCATCACTACATGGGAACAAATGAAGGCCTTGATGAGAGCTTGTTTTGTACCTCAACATTATGCTAGGGAGTTGAGGAAAAGGTTGGAGAACCTTAGACAAGGAGCCATGAGTGCCGAAGAGGTCTACACCTCTATGCAAATGGCAATGGTGAAAGCTAATGTGGTTGAAGATGAGGAGTCAACAATGGCTAGGTATCTACGCATTTTAAACTCATCTTTGGCTAATGAAGTTGATTTGTATCCTTATAGTACCATGGTGGAGCTGCTGCATTTGGCAATCAAAGTAGAGAAGAAGACAAAGGCTAGGAACCAAGGTGCCAAGACAAGCTTTGGAGCTACAAGCTCATGGAAAGCACAAAACAGCCGGCCCCAAGGATCCTATAGCCGTGAGCCTACATCCACCAAGGAGGACCGAAAAGCATCAACCATGGACCAAGGAGCACAAAGAAGGAGCTCAACACCCCATTCATCTTCTAGACCCTTGAATGAGCCTTCAAGTGGTCCTCAAGGGAGTACCTCTAACTCTACTCTTCGTTCTAGAGATATTGTGTGTTTTAAATGTCAAGGTAGAGGTCATTACATGAGGGATTGTCCTAATAAGAAAATTCTTATTTTAAATCAATTTGGACAATATGAGAGTGAGGATGAGCATGAAAATGATGATAACACCCACCTTAATGGATTGCATGAAATTGGTAGTGATAGTGATGAGGGCATTGAATATGAGCATGGAGAATCACTAATAGCTAGAAGAAACTTTGCATGCTAAGCTAGCTCCGTGTGAGGATAATCAAAGAGAGAACCTTTTTCATACTAGATGTCTAATTAAAGGGAAGGTGTGTAATATGATCATAGATGGAGGTAGTTGTTGCAATATAGCTAGCACTGATTTGATTAATAAGTTGCAAATTACCACATTTTATCACCCTAGGCCTTACAAATTGCATTGGATGAATGATTGTGGAGAATTAAAAGTAAATAGGCAAGCTAGAGTTACTATCACTTTAGGTAGCTATGAGGACACCATTACTTGTGATGTAGTTCCCATGCAAGCTTGTCATATTCTTTTGGGACGTCCATGGCAATTTGATAGGAGAGTTAAGCATGATGGTTTTACTAATAGGCATACCTTTGAATTTAATGGTCAAACACTAACTCTTAAGCCTATGACACCATTGCAGATTGCTGAATTTTATGAGAAGAAGAAGGAGTTGAGTGTGGAGCAAAATGAGGTGAAAAAGAGAGGGGATAGCTCACGGTCTAAAACAGAACCCACGGCCAAGATTAGTACCACCCTATTAGCCACACCTTCTAGTGTCCTTCTAGCATCCAAGGAGGAGTACATCCTAGATTACACACCTTTAGATGTGATTCTTGTGAGCTTATGCAAAGCTTAGTGACTTTGAGTGATGAAGCCAAGGCCACCCTACCTAAGCCTATCCTAGCTATCCTAGATGAGTTTAGTGATGTGTTTCCTGACGAGATTCCGGCTGGCCTTCCACCTTTTAGAGGTATTGAGCACCAAATAGATCTTATTCCAGGTGCTACACTCCCAAACCGTCCAGCCTATAGGATGAACCCTAAGGAGAGCCAAGAGATCCAAAACCAAGTCCACCCTAAGGAGAGTTTGAGTCCTAGTGCCGTTCCCGTCCTCTTAGTGCCTAAGAAGGACAATACATGGAGGATGTGTGTTGATTGTAGAGCCATCAACAACATCACCATTAAGTATCGCCATCCTATCCCACGTTTAGATGACATGTTAGATGAGTTGAATGGAGCCACATTGTTCTCTAAGATAGATCTTAGGAGTGGTTATCACCAAATCAGAATGAGGGAGGTAGATGAGTGGAAAACGGCATTCAAGACCAAGTTTGGTCTTTATGAGTGGCTAGTGATGCCATTTGGTTTAACTAGTGCTCCTAGCACATTTATGAGATTGATGAATCACGTGTTGAGACACTACATTGGTAGGTTTGTTGTGGTTTACTTTGATGACATCCTCATCTATAGTAAGTCACTTGAAGAGCATGAGGAACATTTGAGGGAAGTACTTGCAACTCTTAGAATTGAATATTTGTATGCTAATTTGAAGAAATGTGAGTTTAGTACTAATCAAGTTGTTTTTCTTGGTTTTGTAGTGAGCACAAGAGGTCTAGAGGTGGATGGAGAGAAGATCAAGGCAATCCAGGAATGGCCTACTCCCGCAACCGTCAGTCAAGTGAGGAGTTTCCACGGCCTAGCAACCTTCTATAGACATTTTGTGCGAGATTTCAGCTACATAGCAGCCCCACTCACGTCCTTGACAAAGAAGAAGGTGCCATTTGTGTGGGGAGATGCTCAAGAGAAGGCGTTTAAGGAGTTGAAGTGGCAGCTGTCCCATGCACCTCTCCTAGCTCTTCCGGACTTCACCAAACATTTTGAGGTCGAGTGTGATGCTTCGGGTATTGGCATTGGAGGAGTACTCATGCAAGAGGGTAAGTGATACGGTATTAGTCCGTGAATAAGTCGATCTAGGTAAAATGATCCCGAATCCGGCTGAATGAGGCGAATCCAGATGCGGAATGAAACGTGGATAGTGAATGGACGCAGGAAGATGTAGAGAAGAACCAAAGAGAGTCAACGAAAGGAACCAAGGCTGAAGAGCCAAAACCCCGCTTCGTGAATGCCCTAGACCCGTCTCCAATACAACTTTACACTAGCTCCGGCTGGACTAGCACAAAGAGGGACTCGTGAAGGCTCGAAGCACCAATCCGAAGGCGGTTGACACGAACAAGCTCAGCCAAGCAAACAACGACAATGCCAACCAAAAACTCTCTTGTTCTTTGATTGATTTTGTGAATGATTACAATCTGAATTCTTAGCAAATAAAACGTATCCTATTCAGCAGCTAAAGAGACTATATATAGACTCTTTTATCTAGATAAAATAAAGAAAAGACAATTAAAACATTTGTGGAAGGTGGTAACAAGAGAGCTTCCACAAATGTACCTAACAACTTAACAAACAACTAATCAGCATCAAAATAGGCTGACTTATTCAAAACTGATCCTTGGAGTGAGTTGGACGTTTTTTAAAGAGGTAAATGGGCTGATTTGTTCACAACAGATCCAGAAGTGATTTGGAATGTTTTTAAGAGGTAAATGGGCTGATTTGTTCACAACAGATCCAGGAGTGATTTGGACTGTTTTTAAGAGCCCAAATGATGATCTGACTGAGGGAGCTGGTTACTCTCTTGGGCCTCCTTGGACGTGAGCAGCTGGTTACTCTCTTGGGATGCCTTGGACGTGAGCAACTGGTTACTCTCTTGGGCTGCCTTGGACGTGAGCAGCTGGTTACTCTCTTGGACCTCCTTGGATGTGAGCAACGTCTCTTCCCTTTGCTTGCTTGCTCCTGCATTCACCAAGAGATTAACACATGATGTATGGAAGTTAAATGGTTCACGCATGGTGCCAAGCAATAGCACTTCCCTTGACGTAACTTCTTGGATCTCCTTAGCTCTTGCCCTAGTAATGGGCCCTTGATATCTTCCATGTGATGGTCCTACATCATCCACTCCTTCTTGGAAAGAATTCGACCCCGAATTCTCATCTTGTTCCGACTCTCCTTCATAGGGGCTCAAATCTCCTACGTTAAAAGTGGTACTAACTCCATACTCTTCCGGTAAGTGCAACACATATGCGTTATCGTTAATCCGGTGTAAGACTTTGAATGGTCCATCACCCCGTGGGGCTAGCTTGGAAAGGCGTTTTGTCGGAAACCGCTCTTTCCTTAGATGTAGCCAAACTAAGTCACTAGGTTGGAAAACCATCTTCCGACGTCCTTTGTTATTCCGAGTTGCAGTTTCAACACCCTTCTTATCGGGTGCAGCCTTGGTCTTGGCATGAAGTTCTTTAATGTAGTCCGCCTGTTCCAAAGCATCAAAAGCTACTCGATCCTTTCGAGGAATCGGTAATAAATCCAAAGGAGTTAAAGGGTTAAATCCATAAACACATTTGAAAGGTGATAACAAAGTGGAAGAATGCATGCTGCGATTATAAGCAAACTCGATATGTGGTAATATGTCTTCCCATTCTTTTATGTTATCTTTCAACATGGTTCTAAGGAGGGTCGTTAGGGTCCTATTGGTGACTTCCGTTTGCCCATCTATTTGGGGATGACTAGAGGTCGAGAATAGTAATCTAGTGCCCATTTTCCCCAAAGCGTTTTCCAAAAGAAACTCAAAAACTTGACATCCCTATCACTAACAATAGTTTTAGGTATTCCATGCAATCTCACTATTTCCTTAAAGAAAAGATTAGCGACATTATATGCATCATCAGTTTTATGACATGGAATAAAATGTGCCATTTTAGAGAATCTATCTACCACCACAAAAATGGAATCTCTTCCTTTCTTAGTCCTAGGTAGTCCAACAATGAAATCCATACTTATATCTTCCCAAGGGCCATTAGGCGTCGGTAAGGGTGTATACAGCCCGTGGGGTTGTACCCTAGCTTTGGCCTTAAGACATTCAATGCACCTTTTCAGCATGTGTTCTACATCCCTTAACATATGAGGCCAATAAAAGTGAGTTTGCAACATGTGATAAGTTTTGTCCCTCCCAAAATGCCCCATTAAACCTCCTTTATGGGCTTCTTCCACTAATAAGATCCTAAGGGAACATCTAGGTATGCAAATTTTATCCACTTCAAACAAGAAACCTTCAAACACAAAATACTTACCATAAGGGCCTTGAGTAGTGCATCTATGAAATATCTTCCCAAATTCAGCATCATCCACATATAATTCTTTAATGTAAGTAAAACCTAACATCCTAGAATCCAAGGTGGTGATTAAGGTGTATCTCCTAGACAATGCATCCGCTACGACATTATCCTTTCCTTTCTTATACTTGATAATGTAAGGAAATGTTTCGATGAACTCCATCCACCTACCATGCCGCCTATCTAGCTTATCTTGGCTCCTAAAGTGTCTAAGTGAATCATGATCGGTTTTCAAAACAAACTCTTGGGGCCAAAGGTAATGTTGCCATGTTTTGAGTACTCTAAACAAGGCATACAATTCTTTGTCATACGTGGAATAGTTTAAGCATGCTCCCTTCAATTTTTCACTAAAGAAAGCTAGAGGCTTACCTTCTTGCATAAGGACGCCGCCAATACCAATGCCGGATGCGTCGCATTCAACCTCAAAGGGTTTAGTGAAGTCCGGTAGAGCGATTAGTGGTGCGTGGGTGAGGCGTTTCTTGAGCTCTTCAAATGCTCTTTCTTAAGGTTCATTCCACTCAAAAGGAACCTTCTTTTTGGTCAAAGCCGTGAGTGGTGTTGCAATGGTACTAAAATCCCTCACAAATCTTCAATAGAATGTAGCTAGGCCATGGAAACTCCTCACGTCACCAACCGACCTAGGAATGGGCCATTCATTGATTGCATTAACCTTATCCTCATCCACTTGCAAACCATTGGCACTTACTACAAAACCAAGGAAAATCACTCGGTTAGTATAGAAATCACATTTTTTAATATTAGCATACAAATATTCTATACGTAATGTAGCAAGCACATCTCTCAAATGATTTTCATGCTCCTTTAAAGTCTTACTATAGATAAGAATGTCATCAAAGTAGACTACAACAAATAAACCAATATAAGGTCTCAAAATATGATTCATTAATCTCATGAAGGTACTAGGAGCGTTAGTTAAGCCAAAAGGCATTACTAGCCACTCACAGAGACCAAATTTGGTTTTAAAAGCTGTTTTCCATTCGTCCCCTTCCCTCATTCTTATTTGATGGTAGCCACTCCTAAGGTCAATCTTAGTGAAAATTGTAGCTCCATGTAACTCATCAAGCATGTCATCTAGACGGGGAATCGGGTGTCTATACTTGATAGTAATGTTATTGATTGCTCTACAATCAATACACATTCTCCAAGTGTTATCCTTCTTGGGTACTAACGGGACGGGAACGGCACAAGGACTAAGGCTTTCCCGAACATACCCTTTATCTAGCAAGGCTTGAACTTGGTTCTAAATTTCCTGGGCTTCCGTAGGGTTCATCCTATAGGCGGGCCTATTGGGAAGAGTGGCTCCGGGTATTAAATCTATTTGGTGTTCAATGCCCCTAATGGGCGGCAAGCCAGATGGAACCTCCTCAGGAAAAACGTCCTTAAACTCGTCTAACAGCCCCTGGATAGAACTAGGAAGTGGAATCGTAGAGTCATGAGGCACCGTCACTAGAGATTTACACAAACTCATCATTAGCACATCGATAGAAGCATAGTTAGTGACATATTCATTCCTAGACTCAAGATAGCTACTTGTTGGTTGTACTAACAGTGTTTGATGGGTTTTGTTCTCCTTACTCTTAGGCCGTGTCATTTTAGGCTTTTGAGGGGTTGCTTGCTCTACCCTCTTGTTCTCATAGTACTCGGCTATTTGTAAAGGTGTCATAGGTTTTAAGTGTTAAAGTTTTACCTTTATACTCAAAGCTATATTTATTAGAAAATCCATCATGGACAACTTTCCTATCATATTGCCATGGACGACCAAGCAACAAGTGACAAGCATTCATAGGCACAACATCACATGTAATAACATCCTCATATGATCCTAATGTTATATTGACCTTAGTTTGCTTATTGACCTTAAGTTCTCCACACTCATTCATCCAATGTAGTTTATATGGCCTAGGGTGGTAAAATGTAAGAAGTTGTAATTTGTTTACCATTTCATTGCTAGCTATTTGCAACAACTTCTCCCATCAATTATCACATTACACACTTTTCCTTTAATACTACACCTACTATGAAACAGATTTTCACGTTGGTTATCCTCACAAGGTGCTAGTTGGACATGCAAAGTTCTCCTAGGTATCAAAGATTCACCTTGTTCATACTCAATGCAATCATCATTCTCGTTTTGCTCATTGTCATCAATTAATGCATTTTCATCATCCAATTCCACATCATCCTCACTCTCATATTCTCCTAGATGATTTATGATCAAAGTGCGTCTATTAGGACATTCCCTACTCATGTGTCCTCTACCTTGGCATTTAAAACACACAATGTCCCTAGTTCTAGAGTTAGAGGTAGGAGTACTCCCTCGATGATCACTCGAAGGCTCATTCAAGGATCGTGGTGTAGTGGACGGTGTAGAAGACCTTCTTTGTCCTTCTTGGCCCATAGGTGCCGACTTTCTCTCTTCCTTCCGGCCTCCTTGATCCTTGCTGTGGTTAGGCAGCCGGTTCCCTTGTGCTTTCCAAGCGTTGGGCGTCCCATGAGGTGGCTTGTATTCCCGGTTTCGCACCTTACCTTTCCACCTTGATGGCCAAGTGTAGTAATTGCTCCATGGTGCTGTATGGATACATATCAACTTCATTAGCCAAATTAGAGTTAAGAATACAAAGGTACCTAGCCATAGTATTTTCCTCATCCTCTAGAACGTTGGCCTTCACCATAGCAACTTGCATATTGGTATAGGCTTCCTCGGCGCTAAGAGAGCCTTGTCTCAAATTTTCCAGCCGGTGTCGAAGCTCTCGGGTATAGTGAGGTGGGACGAATCGAGCCCTCATTAGTGCCTTCATATGCTCTCATGTGGTGATTTGAGGATCCATTGTTCGCACTCTTTCTTTGACTACGTGATCCCACCATACCAAGGCATAGCCTTGGAACTCGAGAGCGGCTAGCTGAACCTTCCTAGGCTCGTTGAAGTTATGACACAACCAGATCTGCTCGACTTTAGTTTCCCACTCCGTGTAGACGTCGGGATCACACTTTCCTTCAAAGACGGGAATTTTGATTTTGACTTTGCCGAGACCGTCTTGCTCTTGATAGGGCCGTAGATTATCACGTTATCGTCCTTGCCTTGGCTGTTGGAATGGTCGATTGTAATCTTCCCAAGTATGGTCCTCAAAAGGAGCTTCATTCCGTCGCTGAAAGTTATCAACAAAAGGTGGCATGTTTGAAGCATTAGGGAGGACGTTGGACTGTAAATTACCTTGATCCGGATAATCCGGCTCTCTAGTAACGCGTGAAGGACCGCCAAACTCATAGTTGGTTCTCAAAGGTGGTGTCCGTGATGGTGGTGTTCGTGCTTCCATAGACTCCACTCGTTTGGATAGGTTAGCTACGGAATCGGACAATTGCTTCAATAGACTGAGCATCTCAGGCGTGACGGTCTTGCTGCTAGACTTGTTGGGGCTTCGGGACCTAGACATGCTCAAGTAACAAACAAAGAACCGGTTAGGTTAGAAAACAAAGATCTCACGTGTGTATCGCTCACTCTCTCGTTGGTATTGCCTAGCTGGTGGCTCGAGTTGTAAGGATCCAACACCTTAAGATCACGATTTTCGAACCTTCTTAGCAACCCTTTGGAACTAGAACTGCCGAAACTGATGTTAGTGTCGGAGATGGATCAAGACACCCCTAATCGGAGTATTGACCGTTGGGTTGGTGTAGGTATGGTGATTTGTGATTAGAATGACGTAGGAGTTGTTTGAGGGAGTTTTCTTGTGCTTGATGGACGATTAATAGAAGGCCAGCCGTTTTGTGTTGTTCTTTTTTTTTTTGAAAGATCTCTTAGACTTTGTCAAAGATTTGTAGGAGAGAAGGTAACCGAAATTGATTGCAACGAGATTTGTGGGAGAGAAGGTTACCGAATTTGTCTGCAACGTTCGAGCTCTTTTTTTTTTTGTTTTGTGTTTACCTCTCCTCAAGATGTTGTCCGGCCCTAAGAACCCTTGGCTTTTGATTTTGCACACTTCAAGCACAAGTTAAACCTCAATTGGTTAAGCAATAAGGTTAACAAAGAAGAAAGGAGTGATCAATTGTACCAACTGAGCTTTGATACCAACTGATACGGTATTAGTCCGTGAATGAGTCGATCTATCTAGGTACAATGATCTCGAATCCGGCTGAATGAGGCGAATCCAGATGCGGAATGAAACGTGGATAGTGAATGGACGCATGAAGATGTAGAGAAGAACCAAAGAGAGTCAACGAAAGGAACCAAGGCTGAAGAGCCAAAACCCCGCTTCGTGAATGCCCTAGACCCGTCTCCAATACAACTTTACACTAGCTCCGGCTGGACTAGCACAAAGAGGGACTCGTGAAGGCTCGAAGCACCAATCCGAAGGCGGTTGACAGGAACAAGCTTAGCCAAGCAAACAACGACAATGCCAACCAAAAACTCTCTTGTTCTTTGATTGATTTTGTGAATGATTACAATCTGAATTCTTAGCAAATAAAACGTATCCTATTCAGCAGCTAAAGAGACTATATATAGACTCTTTTATCTAGACAAAATAAAGAAATGACAACTAAAACATTTGTGGAAGGTGGTAACAAGAGAGCTTCCACAAATGTACCTAACAACTTAACAAACAACTAATCAGCATCAAAATAGGCTGACTTATTCAAAACTGATCCTTGGAGTGAGTTGGACGTTTTTTAAAGAGGTAAATGGGCTGATTTGTTCACAACAGATCCAGAAGTGATTTGGACTGTTTTTAAGAGGTAAATGGGCTGATTTGTTCACAACAGATCCAGGAGTGATTTGGACTGTTTTTAAGAGCCCAAATGATGATCCGACTGAGGGAGCTGGTTACTCTCTTGGGCCTCCTTGGACGTGAGCAGCTGGTTACTCTCTTGGGATGTCTTGGACGTGAGCAACTGGTTACTCTCTTGGGCTGCCTTGGACATGAGCAGCTGGTTACTCTCTTGGACCTCCTTGGATGTGAGCAACGTCTCTTCCCTTTGCTTGCTTGCTCCTGCATTCACCAAGAGATTAACACATGATGTATGGAAGTTAAATGGTTCACGCATGGTGCCAAGCAATAGCACTTCCCTTGACGTAACTTCTTGGATCTCCTTAGCTCTTGCCCTAGTAATGGGCCCTTGATATCTTCCATGTGATGGTCTTACATCAGTAAGCCACTAGCCTTCTTTAGTGAGAAATTAAAGGGAGCATGTTTAAACTACTCGACCTATGATAAAGAACTTTATGCATTGTTTAGAGTATTAAAAACATGGCAATATTATTTATGGCCTAGTGAGTTTACATACCGATCATGAGTCCTTAAGACATTTTAGGAGTCAAGATAAGTTAAATAGGAGACATGGTAGATGGATGGAGTTTATAGAAACTTTTCCTTATATCATAAAGTATAAGAAGAGCAAGGATAATGTTGTAGCGGATGCTCTCTCTAGGAGACATTCTTTATTCACAACTATGAATTCTAAGGTCTTAGGTTTCTATTATATTAAGGATTTATATGTTGATGATTCTGATTTTGGAGACATATTTAAGCAATGTGCATCTAGAGGAGCATTTGATAAGTATTACTTGTTTGAGGGTTTTCTATTTAGAGTTGATAAAGTGTGCATTCCTAAGTGTTTCCTTAGGCTATTACTCATTGAGAAAGCCCATATGGGAGGCTTAATGGGGCATTTTGGGAGAGATAAGACTTATCATATGCTGCATTCACATTTTTATTGGCCTCATATGCTTAGAGATGTAGAGAACTTGCTTAAGAGATGTCTTGTGTGTTTAACGGCTAAGGCTAGATTGAAACCTCATGGATTGTATACCCCCTTACCCACGCCTAAGTCACCTTGGGAGGATATTAGTATGGACTTCATTGTTGGGTTACCTAGGACTAAGAAGGGGAGAGGTTCGATTTTTGTGGTAGTAGATTGATTTTCTAAAATGGCCCATTTTATTGCTTGCCATAAGACTGATGATGCTTATAATGTAGCTAACTTGTTCTTTAGAGAAATTGTTAGATTACATGGAGTACCTAGGAGTATAGTGAGTGATAGGGATGTTAAGTTTCTTAGTTTCTTTTGGAAAACTCTTTGGGGTAAATTAGGGACGAAGTTTCTGTTTTCGACTTCTAGTCATCCTCAAACGGATGGTCAAACCGAAGTAACTAATAGGACGTTAACAACCATTTTGAGGGCTGTTTTAAAAGATAATTTGAAAGCTTGGGAAGATGTCTTGCCTCATGTTGAATTTGCATATAATCGTACATTACATTCTTCTACTAATCTAACTCCTTTTGAGTGTGTCTATGGGTTGAATCATTTGACCCCTTTTGATCTTATACCGTTGCCCATAGAGGAGCGAGTAGATTTTAATGCAGAAAAACAGGTGGAGATCATCGAGGAACTGCATGAAAGGACACGCAAAAGGCTAGAGGAGAAGGGGAGTCAAGTGGCGGCCAAGGCTAATAGGAACCGCAAGCAAGTGTTGTTCGAACCGGGAGACCTCGTGTGGCTGCATTTAAGGAAGGATAGGTTCCCGGAAAGGCACAAGTCCAAGCTATCACCTAGGAGAGACGGACCATTCAAAGTACTACATAAGGTTGGCAACAATGCTTATGTACTAGAGCTTCTGGAGGACTATGGAGTGAGCCCTACTTTCAACGTTGGAGATCTAAGTCCCTTTAAGTCCGCGGATGGTGATGATTCGAGGACGAATCCTTCCCAAGAAGGGGAGTATGATGAGGGACCATCACCAACAGCCCCTACTAGTCCTACAATGCAAGGGCCAATCACTAGATCAAGGGCAAGAGCAATTCAAGAGGTGGTGTCCAACTTGTTGGTGTCCTTAGCTCCTAAGGAGACCATTGACGATCCATTGTTGAATGAGGCTTCCTTAGTCACGTTAATGACGATTCCCGATGACTTGGACGTGGAAGGGAGACCATGCACACGTGATTTGGAGCCATGCAAGAGCAAAGAAGAGACACTTGTTCCGGAATTGCAAGAAATGGAAGATTGAGGCTTTTGGAGCTTCTTTTGTATTTTATGTCATCTTTTGGTATAAAATGAAAGACTTTTTATAACCTTTAGGTTCAAAACATTTTAAGGGTTATTTTTATTTGTTTTAGTTGTTTTATTTGTTTTGTTGTCGTTTTGACAAATATTTTTCCTTTTTTAGATAGGAGGCTTTCTAGGCATATAAAAAGCCTCCCTTAGCTTCTTTCCAAATTAGATAGATTTTAGCAAAACTTGATAAACCGTCTCTTTGAGAGCTTTTGTTCCTATTCAGAAAATTCAATCAATAAAGTGAGCCATTGATTGAATTGTTGTGAATCCCTACTAGATTGTTCTTGTGTGTTTTAATCTCTTTAGAGATTGGTGCTACTAGTCAATACTAGTTCCTCCTTGTGCTTGTCTCCATTGAAGGCTTGTGTAAGGTTATAGAAGAAAGGGTTGAAGGCATCATCTTGCTTGGGTTTTGATCAATCTGATCAAGGTTCTTGTAAGTGAGTCGTTTGGTTCTTTTGGATCTACTTCTACCAAACATTCCACGTTCTATTTCATTCTCTTTCTTCCCTTTTGTCCAACGTCATTTCTGGTTCTAAACAATCTGATTTTGCGTGCCATTTGTCAAGGAAAACTTCCATTGTTGGTCTTCAAGGATTCCCAATCTAGATCTAGTCATTTGCAGCCCCAACCCGCATCATATCTCCTTGATGTGTTCAACCTGCGGTTTAGCACTTAAATCCACTCGCTCCTTCTTAGGTAACGGTGTAAGATCAAAAGGGGTTAGTGGATTAAAACCATAAACACACTCAAAGGGAGAGATGAAAGTAGATGAGTGGACGACTCTAGTATAGGCAAATTCAACATGTGGCAAGACATCTTCCCATTCTCTCAAATTCTTCTTGATGACAACCCTTAGAAGTGTTGTTAGGGTCCTTTAATTACTTCTGTTTTCCCATCAGTTTGGGGGTGGCTTGATGTAGAAAATAACAACTTAGTTCCTAGCTTTCCCCAAAGAGTTTTCCAAAAGTAACTCAAGAACTTAACATCCCTATCACTCGCTATTGTCCTTGGAATACCATGTAACCTAACTACTTCCAGAAAGAACAAATTAGTTACATTGGCTGCATTATCAATTTTGTGACAAGCAATAAAATGAGCCAGCTTAAAGAATCGATCTACAACTACAAATATCGAATCCCTACCTCTTCTAGTCCTAGGCAATCCCACTATGAAATCCATGCTAATATCTTTCCAAGGGGTTGTGGGGATTGGCAAAGGTGTATACAATCCATGAGGCTTCACTTTCGATTTAGCTCTAAGGATCTCTAAACACCTTTTAAGCACATATTCAACATCCCTAAGCATATGTGGCCAATAAAAACGTGAGTGCAGCATAGCATAAGTCTTATCCCTCCCAAAATGACCCATTAAACCTCCTTTATGGGCTTCTTCCACTAATAGCAAACGAATGGAATACCTAGGTATGCATACCTTATCTACTCGAAACAGAAATCCCTCAAACAAATAGAATTTATCTAAGGAACCTTTTTGCACACAAAGCTTATATGTTTCTCCAAAGTCAAGATCAGAGTCATAGAGCTCCTTAATATAAACAAATCCTAACACCCTAGCATCCAATGTAGTTAGCAATGTATGCATCCTAAAAAGAGCATCCACAACTACATTGTCTTTTCCCTTTTTATACTTGATAAAATAGGGAATAATGTCTCATTAAATTCCATCCATCTACCATGCCTCCTATCTAGTTTATCTTGACTCCGAAAATATTTCAAAGATTCATGATCAGAATGCAAAATAAACACTCTAGGCAACAAGTAGTGTTGCCATGTCTTAAGTACTCTAATGCATACAACTCTTGATGAAGGTGGAGTGGGTTGATCTTCATGGACCATGTTTAGTAAAAGAGCATCCATCTCAGCTTGACGTTTAGCTTGCGCTCTTGTTAGAGTCCCTTGAGGTGGTGAAGATGGAATTAGCTCAGATGATCCTTCATCAGCCTTAGTTTTATCACTCACTAGGGATAACTTCTTACAAGGTCATCAAAGTGGTTTCTAGAGGAAAATAAGCACTTTGAAACTCAAAATTTGCTACTAGCAAAGTAAAGGGCATTTGTGTGTTAGTTGAAGCTAAAAAGGTATTAGAAGGCTCTATAGGCTCGGTTTTGGACTTATTGGCTTACTCCCCTTCTTAGCTTGTTCTACCCCTTTATCACTTGCTTTTTTCTTCTCAAATGCCTCAGCTATTTGTAAGGGAGTCATAGGCTTCAAGGTAAGGATTTTTCCTTAAAAGTGAAAGTATGCCTATTAGTGTAACCATCGTGTAAGACTTTCCTATCAAATTTTCAAGGACGACCTAATAAGATGTGACAAGCTTGCATAGGCATAACATCACACAAAGCAGTATCCTCATAATGGCTTAAAGTGAATGTGACCTTAACTTGCTTATTTACCTTCAATTCTCCACAGTCATTCATCCAATGAAGATTATAAGGTCTAGGGTGATAGAAAGTTGTTAATTGCAACTTATTAACCAATTTGGCGCTAGCTATGTTACAACAATTACCCCCATCAATTATAACATTACAAACTTCCCTTTAACCAAACATCTAGTGTGAAACAAGTTTTTCCTTTGGTTATCCTCACAAAGGGCAGGTTGTATACTAAGGGCTCTCCTAGCTATCAAAACATTATCATGTGACAAGAAAACATCCAAACAAGGGCTCATCATGCTCAAAATCAGATTCAACACATTCAAGAGACTCATCATGCTTAATATCAGATTCTACATATTCAAGAGACTCATCAAGCTTAAAATTAGATTCAACACAAGCAATAGACTCGTTTGGAACATCCAAATCACATAACACATAGTTATTAGCTAGAAATGTGTTAGAGTGATCATACAACACACGTTGAACAAGCAAACAATCCCCTTGTTCATATATTATTCCATCATCCGAATCAACATCATCACTCATTAGATTCAAGTTCATGCTCCGATTCTGACTCATATTGGCCTAAATGATTTATTAGCAAAGTTCTCCTATTCGGACAATCTTTCATCATGTGTCCTCTACCTTGACACTTAAAACACACAACATCTCTAGTCCTAGAAGAAGAAGAGTTAGAAGTACTCCCTTGAGGTGGTTTAGGGGTTGCATTAGGCGTCTTAGGGTAGTTTGGGCGTGTGGGAGCTTGCTCGTGGGCTGTTTTGGGGGCTTCTCAGTTGTACCCTCCTAGTTGGCGCCCTCCTTGCTGTTTCCATGCATTTGAGGTCCCAAATGAGCTCCTTACACCTTGACTCCTCCTTTCATCTTCTTCTCGACTTTGATGGCGAGATGCAGTAATTCTGTCATAGTAGAGTAGGGAAACAAATCCACCTCGTTAGCAAAACTTGAATTAAGGATGCGGAGATACCTAGTCATAGTTGCCTCTTCTTCCTCACTAACATTGGCCTTCACCATAGCCATTTCCATGGCATTGTAGGTCTCCTCGGCACTCATTGAACCTTGCCTCAAGTTTTCCAACTTTTGCCTCAAGTCCCTCCTATAGTGTTGGGGAACAAATCGAGCTCGCATAATTGCCCTCATTTGCGCCCATGTTGCCACTTGCGGATCCATGTTTCGCCTCCTTTCCTCCTTCATAAGCTCATTCCACGATATTAAAGCATAATCAGTGAATTCAAGGGTTGCGTAATATACCTTTTTATTCTCGGGAATTTTTGTGACACGCCCAAATTTTCTCAATCTTCATCTCCCAAGCCATGTACACATCCGGATCACACTTGCCTTCAAAGGATGGAATCTTGATCTTCACCTTGCCTAGATCATCTTGCTCATGATCTCGCCCTCTCCTTTGGTGTCTATTGTCTCTCCGCCCTTCATAGTCTTCCTCTTGCCTTCTTTCCCGTTCAAAATCATAGTTATCATCTTCAGACTCCTCAGTATATCCATCTTGTGTAGTGTTAAGAACGAAGTTAGCATAACGACTATTATCATGAAGAGGAGGTTTAGGGTTAGAATGATGCCCCTCCGAAGCATTAATGGAAGCCATCTTGGCTTCGTTGAAAACTTCTTGTTGGCTGCCAAGAGGTACTCGTCGATGACCTATAGTTAAGGGTTTAGAAGCTGCTCTTTTCTCAAAGTGATGGCCTAGTGCCTTAGTTAGGGTAAAAGAGGTGTCTTCTTTAGCCTTATTAGTTTTAAGCTCGGTTATTTGCCCTTGTAAACCCGTAAGCCTATCTTCCATGACTTTAAATTTCGCTTGCATCAGAACCTTCATCATGCTAACCAAATCTGCCGGACTAGACTCCGGTTGCTTCTCGGTATGGTGATCACTAAACATCTTGTTAAACACAACAAAACAAGCAAACACGTTAGATTAGATCAAAACAAAATCCTCTCTAGTGTGTCTCTCAAGTGTTTATCCCTCACTCTCAAGTGATGTGATAAGACTTTGTTGATGGCTCGCCTTGTAAGAATTAACGACCTTGTGTGGGTAGTGCCTAGTCAAATATAAGCTAACACGAAACAACAATTGAGTTAGTCAAGTTATGTCTTAGTCTCCTAGGCTCACTCTACAAAAGAAAGAAAATGACTCAAGGAATGAAATAGTTGTATGAATGAGATGTACAACCAAAATGACCTAAAAAATAGACTCAAGATAAGCTAAAAGAACCTTACTCGTAAGTGCCTCAACTTGCAACCTCAAAAACCAAAATCAACAACTAAGGTTGGTTTAGGGTAGGGTGGCCGAATGAAAACGGCATGGAATGTAGGTTTCTTGGAGTCCCCTTTAAATCTTCTTCCTCTTGGTCAGCTCTTGCAAGAACAATGTTGTTAGTTCAATAATATAGAGCTAAACACAAAGCTGAATTCTTCTTTCCTTTTCTTTTTGTTTTTTGTTCGTCCTTCTCTCTCTCTTTTTTTTTTATATTCTGGACGACACTTTCCCTTCTTTTTTTAGCTCAGCAAAAATAAAACGAAAATTAAATAACAAGAGAGTAAATAGGGAAACAACTAAAACGATAAGATATGGTTAGAAATAATATAGCTGCTATAGATAGAGTGGAAAGATATGGATTGAATATGGTTATGGCAAGAGTTGGTTATAGATAATATTGGTTATGGTAAGAGATAAGATTTTATAGATGGAGATAAAATTTTAGGGTTTCCACGTGACAGCTACTGGATTAGGGTTTACGAAAACAGTAGGTTAGGGTTAGGGTTTGGCGGCGTGAATGTGGTGGTGGGGCTGGCGTGGTGGTGTTGTTGGTGTTTGTTGATGACTTCGGTGCCCAATTCGCTGATCAAGAAAACAAACAATTAGAATTCAATCAACTTAGAATAGAAGAGAGAAAACTAAAAAATAAAAGACTTTAACAAAAGACAATGATCAAGCAATGATCAAAACAAACTCTTTTTGTGATTTTATGACTCTTTTGATGATGGTTGAACGTCCCAAAGCTCTGATACGAATTGATGCGGGAATTAGCCCGTTTAACGATCTAGACGAACAACCTGGAAATAACAGAATGAAACTTGTCATGCTAAAAATTAAAAACTTTTTATGAAAACTAGCATTAGACGGCCTCCCAACAAAATAGAACCTCGATAGACAAAGAATCCCTACTGTTATGAATTGTGAACTTTGTAACCATCCTACAGAAAGCGCAAAGCACCTCTTTTTTCAATGTCCTGCTTTGGAAATATGGTTGTTGATATCTGGAACATGTGGATGGCTAGGAACCAGTTCATTTTCCACAAAACTAAAATTCCAAAAAGTTTTAAAACGCAAGCTATGAACCAAATAGACGTGTCTGACCAAGCTAATAAGAATCACAAAAATGATAATACATAAAGCAAAAAGGTGAGAAGAAAAAAGAAAATTTTAAAGTGGGAAAGACCGGGAGAAGGAAGCAAAAAAAACTTAATTTTGATGCATCTGAACTTGCTACAAATCAATTCTCATTTGGATTTATCATCAGAGACCATTGTGTCGTTCCTATTGCAATAGGAAGCGGTACATGTAACGCAGATTCTGTTTTGATAGCAGAAGCAATTGCTCTACGAATGGGCCTACAAAAGGCCAAAGAGAGTGGTTTTCCAGCGATCGAAATTGAAGGAGATAATTTGGTTCTAATCAATTCGATTAATCAAATTTGGAAACCTCCGTGGGAGCTTGACATGATTATCAATGATATTTCGTATCTTATATCAGGTTTCTCATACTCCAAGATACAACATATTTACAGGAAAGTCAATAGGGTTGGGGACAGGATTGCGATGCATGGACACTTGGCCAAGCTGGACGTCAATGCGATTCCCGAAGATGTTCATGACCTCATCCTTATGGATGCTTTAGGCCGATTGGTTTATAGAAGTTGATCCGTCTAATTATTTACCTATGTATTAAAAAAAATTAAAATAAAGTGTAAAGATAAAAATATATATTGTTTTAAAACCTTATTTTTATTTTCTTATTATAAAGTACTTTAATATTCTCATTTTCTTTATCATCCATAAAATTATCATTTTCATATGATTTTGTTTTTATGTCTTTAAATTGTTTTTAATTACGTTTTGTGATAAACAAGGTTGCAAATACATATCCGGATCAACCGGATATTTGGATCACACGGATAAATCGGATATCCGGATCCAGATAAAGTCATTTTCGGATCAAACGGATCAACCGGGTCATACAAAAATCATTCGGATGAAACGGATCATCCAGATATCCGCGGATTATAATCCGATTCAATCCGGATAAAATCATTTTCGGACACTATATTTTGGAATTCGGATCGGCCGGATATCCACGGATAATTATCCGACCTGATCCGGGAAAAGTGTCGAATATCCGGCCGGATACGGATCGGGGGTTTTGTGAAAATTTCTATTCGATATCCGGGTATTCGGATTGGATCGGAACGGGTCGATCCGATGCCCACCCCTATTAGATACACCCTTTGGTTCCACACTTACACTGAACGTTGTGAGGGACACTTTATTATTAGGGATAAAAATATGTTAATATTTCAAAGAGATTAAAGGCTATAAATTGTAAATTCTACAACTTTGTGGTTATTTTTTTTGGAATTTTCCTCTTAGTACGCTTCAAGTTTGGAATTTTTCTCGTGGTTGAGCGAGTTGATGAGCACCAAGTTATCACCCTCAATCTCAATAGATGAAACCCCAAGACTAATGACCTTTTGGAGGCCCTCCCGAAGAGCAAACGCTTCTACTTCAAGGACATAGTTTGCTTGGCATCTTCCTTTTCCAACAGCAATTGTCATTCCAAGGTTATTCTTGATGATGAATCCTAATGCAAATTGGTTAGATGAATTTTTTGAAGCATCGAAGTTGATTTTGACAGATGTTCCGATTGATCTTTGTCATTTGATTTTTTTTCCTTCTCTGAGCCAATTGCTTTTGATTATTATAAAGTAGTTTTGTAGTAGTCCTATCCCATCCTTGTATTTGGTTTTGTATTGGATGCTTTAGGTCTTGTAGTGCACTTGTTTATTAAAAACAATTTTGTAATAACAAAAAATTTATTTATGTTATTATCGAGTTGAATAAGAATTTGAGCAACTCGAGCTTTTACATGATCCCTATACCATGAGTCAACATAAAATTTTATCATTTATGTATGACTACTACACACATAAAATGATAAAAATTTGAGCAGGCTGTTAGGTGCACAATGGGGTATTTATGAACATGGTCATATGCTAATTTTCTTCATTGAATCACTGCTGTTAGCTCTTTAATTTCATGAATGTCTGTGAAATTTCAAATTCAGTCATATGTTTCTTTTATTCAAATGTTTCTTTTATTTAGTATTCACCTCATAATTGTAAATCGGCTCATAATATCACTTCATAATTGTGATATTTCAGTCTCATTCATGTTTCAGTTGAGTGGAAATCTTGAATGAGCCTTTGAAGAATGAGGTTGTAATCTGTTTTCCTGTTTTGATTGTACTCTGATGATTATATATGTGTTTCGGTTGACTGTTTTGATTGAATATGTTAATTTCATGGATGAAGTTTGTTTCTTAATGGGCAACATCTGAAAATAGTTGTGTTTATGTTGGTTGCAAGTTGGTAAATCACTCCTTCTTGTAGCTATTTAGTTTTAGTTTTGATTTATAAATTACCCTTGGTCTGACGCCAAATATGACCTTCCCTTTTAAATTCTTCATGGCTTTAATTTTAGCACAGTGTTGTAGAGATGGAGCTAGAGAGAAGAAGCAAGTTCTTCAGCAGCCTTATTCAAAGGAAGAAGGCAACCGAACAACAACAACAACATCTTGAGTTTCTTAATATGCGTGTTAGAGCTTGTGATATGCCTTTGGCTTTGCAAAATAAGGCATTTCAGTGTGCAAGAGACCATCTTGATTCCATGCCTTCCCAGAAGCTTGACAGTAAGTGCTTAGCCCTCGCGCTCAAGAAGGTTCCTTTCTCTCTTTCTTCTCTCTTTTTAATTCTTTAGTCTTTAGAACTTTTATATCAAGTGATTTTTAGTGGGTCTTGTTAAAAATCTGATTTTCTATGATAAAGGGATAAATGGTAGAGGAGCTAAGATTACAAGTTGCTACAACCCAAGGACGTAAACTTACTAATATCCGTCATTGATTACTTACAATTTCCATGGACTAATGTTATTTCTAAATCACTTTAGCTATATATTTAAAAATTAGGGTCAAACTCCTTTCCTTGTTTGCGTTTCTCTCGGATGCGACTGGTAGTAATTTCAGTTTTCTATATAAGAACCAAATTCGTCAGAGGTTTGTTCGAATCATCTCGGAGCTAAGGTACATGAAGGGCTTGAATCGGAGGTGAATTTACATTAGTTTGGTTTTAAATTTTTTAGGATTATGAACTTACCAGTTAGCGGAGACTAAATTTAATGTTCTATTTGCTTTTTTTATGACAAGAAGAATGAGTTAGTTCACATTATTGTTTAAAAAGGGAGGGAAATGAGTTGAGATAAAGATTAGTCGCTCTACTTAATTGTTGGCTTATTAGAAAGAAAGAATATAGGTAAGCTGTTGCAAACCAATGTTATTGGGTTGTTGTCAGATATTAGGGTCATACAAAGTTAACGGAGCTTTTTTATTCATTATGACTTACGGGTTTACGTTGGCTGGAAAGAGACGAGGAAACTTATACAGAAACGATACGAAAATGGGAAAAGTGTTGTCATAGTTTTATGTAAGGATTCGTGTTTTCTTAGGAACTGAAATGGTTGCTCCTTTGGAGTTTCTATGCTACATAGGTTGTGAATGAAATTCTGCCTCTCCAAAAAGAAATATGTATACCCCCTTAATCCCAATTCAATGGAAATGTGGAATCTTACACTTTAAATTATGTAAATAAATTCGATGAAAATTCTACCATCTAGAGACAATATTAATGGGTATAGATGGGCTAGATAATGGGATTTTGATGTAAGAGTAATGATATTCATATATTTATGATTCATCATAGACTCTGCGAGCATGCTCTTGTGATTCATTGAATTTTTTTAAGGGTGTTGTGAAATTTGAATGCTTCTTATGTTTCCTTTTTCTACTCTTTATCCGTTTACTCCTTCTGGATTTTATATGTTTGTTCTGTTATAAAATTGAAGAAATACAGGGTTAAAAATTACAAAGGAGTTCTGTTGGCAACTGTCCATAATTGGAACCAAACATGAAAGGAATAGAGGCTAATATATAGAGACTCAGAGTAAGGGGAAAGACTGAAGAAGCTAAGGAGGTAGAAAAATCAAAAATGTCATTTTGGTTCTATGACCAAAATATATTCATGTACTATCAGTAGAGAGCTTCTACTCAGCTTGAGGTAAGACATTCTTCATGTTTAAATGTGTAGCTAAGTGTTACATCCTTGTTTCCCCTAAAAATGATTGTTGCACCTTACTATGATGAGGTCACGAATGCTATGATATGCTAAATGTTTTATATGCTCGTATAAAGCTCAAAAAGAACTTACATTTGCTGATAATAACATAAGGGTGTTTTTATTCAGATTTTTTCTTTTTAGCATCCTGAGTCATTACCACTGAGATTATCTTCAGATATTCTTATTCTGAAGAGTTTTTTATATTCAGAATCCAGAAAGCTCATTGGAGGAGTACTCTGAAGTGATTAGACCCATTTTTTCACATCGGTTCACCGATGTGCAAAAATGAATCCTTTACTTGTGTCTTAAGTTATTTCCTTCTTTGTAAATGAAGTGATTTGGATCTATTGGCTATGGTTGTACTTGTTTTTCAGTAGGAGCAAAACAGAATTGCTATTACACCCTCACATTGATCTATTACCGAAGCTTCTCTAGATATCAATGTTTTTATTGCACGTAGCGCATATAATTTCTAAGTTATGAATGTTATTGGTTAGTTGGTTGAATTTATGTGTATATTCTTCCATGAAGATCAGTGTTCGTAGTCATAGAACCTCCAAGAAAATTTGGATTTGTAAATTCCCATTCATAGATACGGAAGATCTTGTAGTAGTAGATTCTTTGTTTCATTGTGACAGTAAGGCAATGTATTCTTGATGTATAGAGGCATTTGATGGTATGGGAGCATTGAGCTTATTTTCTTCTAGTTTATCTAAGTTGTAAATGCAGATCATCTTACTTGAAGAAAACAAATGGAAGCAAAACTAAAGACAATTTTGGGACCGTTGCAACATTATGCATATATGTTTGATCATTGAATCCGGTGGTAATAAATGGGGTTGGTATTTGGACAGAGGAACAAAAATGAAGCCACATTGTAGTTCAAGATAGTTAAGACCAACTCAAATGCTTCTAGAAGAAACTGCAAACATGGGCGGAAGATGAGTTGAGGAATTCATTACTAGCTTTGGTTTATCTCTTGTTAAATCATCGTAATTGTGTTCTTAGTATCCTAATTGTCTTTCTATTATCCTGATCGTGTTTTCCATGAATTTATGTTCAATCAGTTTTTTATCCAAGATTAGTGTTATGAAAATAGAACACTTCCTGAAATAATGTTGAACAAAAGACGGCATGTTTTAAGATTCCAAAAAGGGTTGTTGGGATGTAAATACTTAATCGTTTCGTACTTGATTAGTAGCTCTGTTTGTTTATAAAGATTGGTAAATGAAAGTTAAATGATCCAAGTACCTTTAAACTTTAATATTTACGATAACAAAATTTCAAGGCTTATTTTTTTGTTTGAGCAAGTGGGTCTTCTCAAAAAGTATTCGAAAAATCTTATCCTTAATTATCCATATAATCAAATTGATTGTTTTAAAAACATTGCAGGTTGAGTGTAAATATGATTAGTGTCCAGTAGAATGGGGAATTGGTATCATCATTTGAAGTAATTGCATTGCAGGTGAAGGATCAACAAACACTTGTACTGCAGTTGCACTAAAAGTCGTGTGTGGACATTCTAAGAGCTTAAGGGAAGCAATTCTAAACCAGATTAGGTCAGCCAGGAAGAAATTGATGTTGTAAATGATGAATTCAAGCTCCACATATGCCACACGATATTGAACTGTGCCCGTGCCTTCCCTAAAGGACTCAATTATGGAAAGCAAATCTAGAGTATCAAGCATCTCCATCTCGCAAGCACCTAATGAAGCACACTGTTATGTATATTTGAATGGCAATTTGAATGAGTAATCTGTTATGTACTTTCTTATGAGTACTCGGTTGAACTCTAGAATCTAGACAAGCTTAGCTTCTAATATCTATACTTTGTGTATGAACAGTCAATGCTACGATGGCCAACTTCAATTTTATTTTATAATGTACCATAACTTGTGTTCCAGGTATATATGCACCTACAACGGTCCCGACGCGCGCGCTCCACTAGTATACAAAAAGGGGGTCACTTACTCAATTCACTCACTAACATTTGGATTAAAAAATAGTATAGGGTGAAAATTTGTCAAACCTCGAGGTCACCAACCAGAAAAAATGAAACATCACAGTCACTAACCGAAAAGCAAAACCCTCGAATAAAAAAAATTATAAAAAAAAGTATTATTTTCTTAAGCAATTGATGTATATGATGCACGGGCACGACGAGAAACGGAAAAATGACAATCTTCAAAAGTATAGGAAACCCCGTAACTACAAAATTTGTATTTTGGAGGTTGGCCGTGTGTAAATCGAAATGACCAAATAACCCAATGAATTGATCTTTTTAACTAATCAAGGGCGTACTTTGATTTTACTAAACCAAAGGAGCATACTTTGTGCTCATATATACAAAAAGGGGCACTTACTCAACTTACTCGCTAACATTTGGGTTAAAAAATGAGCATAGGGTGAAAATTTGTCAAACATCAAGGTCACCAACCTGAAAAATAAAACATCACGGTCACCAACTTAAAAAGCAAAACCCTCAAATAAAAATCTATTAAAAGTATTATTTTCTTAAACAATTGATGTATGTGATGCATGGACACGTACACGGAGAGAAATGGAGAAGTGACAATCCTCAAAAGCATAGAAAACGGGGACACGTCGAGGAAAACAAATGATATATCATTTTTAAGCTATTGAAATGTAAAATCCATATATCATAATGAGATACATATATATGAAAACCCCAATTATATATGAATAGATAAAAACATTAATATGATAACAAAATAACTGAAATAGAAGCTTAGGAACGAATATTTTCAGTCTTACAAAACATAAAAATAAACATATATTGTCTTACAGTCTCAAATAAACATATTTATTTTCAAAATTGAAGAACAAACCGTCCATTTTGCACATCAACAACAACCGAACAACATAATCAACTAAGGAAAACAATAAATAAAAATTTATAAATCAGTAAATGTGAAAAATTGAGATAACACACTCAACATTCAACAAAGAAAGATTGCATAGTAAATTAGTAATCAAAGACACAAAATCATTTTATGAAATCATACGAAGAATGGAAGAAAATGGAGAGAAGAGTCGGTCGGCAAAACAACATTTCAGCATTAGAACCGAAGAAGAACATTGCAACCTTAGAACCGAAGAAGAAAAAGAAGAAAAAGATGGTGTCCTGCTTCCAGCAACCACAATCTTGCACGTGACCATCCGAGGTTAAGGTCTAGTCAGAAAAAAAATGGGAGGGAAGAATAAATAGTACGGCAAATCAATTTATCTATTTTTAGACTTAAAGGGGAGCTTTTGTTGACAGTGTCTTGACCGGACACAATCCATGTTCTCGCCGTGTCAAACCTCTAAAACCGTATCTTGATCGTGTCGGAGCTTATTTAACCGTGTCCGAGCCATATCCCGTGTACGACTCAACAAGACATGTGACACTCCGCGTTAAGGTGTATGTGCATCATACATTAATGTTACAACATTACTACCTTATATGAGTGGTAGTGACCGGTTAAATTTGAAATCATAAACTTACACTAATAGGCTCCTAAACTCACGTGACAAAACTTGTACCGATGTGGAATTGTGGATAGGAAAAAAAACAAAGTGGTTTAAGTTTTCCCACTATTTAGATTAACTATTTGATTTGCCAAGATTTGAAGTCGTTTAACATCACGAGTGATAAATTAGAGTGACTACTTATCTTTTTTCTTAAACGAAAAAATATACTGAAAAGATGTCTCAAATTTGAAGTCCAACTTTTGACTCATCAGCCCAGAAACTGGTTTGACACTCTAACAACCTGCAGGAAAAATAGTCACAGGAAAGCAAAATGCAACTCACAGACAGATTTAGCAGAATTTTTGAGTCAACCAATTCACACAAACATTGTCTGATTACCAAGTTACAACCGGCAATATATGTAGGCATAGTTCTTACCGTATTCACCACGGAATACCAAAATTTGGTAGATGTGGAGGGATGGAGAAGAGAAGATGGTTTAACCGTGTAAGTGCAGTGAGTTCCAGTCTGTAAGCAGAGCCCTCTATTACAACCAATAACTAAACCCTAAACGCGCCAACACTAAAATTTGCTTCCTCAATCACGAAAAGAGTTATCCTGGATACATAAATTAACAGTGTTGACACAATTGTAATTGACTCGAGTAACCAAATGTTCAAGAAATGATGTGTAAACTATCTGGGTGCCAATGAGATTTACAACAGTTTCAAGGATATAGCCGCAGAACGAAGCTTCACACCATCCCCATCCCAACTAGATTCCGGAGCAGATGCTCCTGCTACATAAGTCTACACCATAACATTCTCAACATCAGAAAATGCATTTAATGCAAATGGTACTGAAAATGCAAAAATTTGGAACTTTCGTCTTAGATGGACCATATTACTCACCCTTCCACCATTGATGGCAGCAACAAGAGCAACATGCTGCTGATCTCTACCAAATTCATAGAAGTAGTAAGTCCTGATAGATATGAAATAGAAAGTATATCAGAGAGTTATTTAAACTCTACACTTTGAACAATTGTACTTTTACATAATAAGAGGAAATTCATTTCCGCAGATAAACAATCAGGTACAGGGACCTAGTAATGAGCAACTTACTACCTATATCCTTCATCTTCTTTTATTTTGATAGTCCGTGCTGTATATAACTTCGACCCCCCTGCAATGATACATACGTTAAAGCTTGTTCAGAGGAGAAAGGAGAAATGGTTAAAAGCAAGACAGAAATAATTTAACCTGGAACGAAAATTCTTGCAGCTTCCTTGAGGGAGCCCAAATCAGTAATATATTGAGCCTGTTTCATCAGTAAGATATATGGTATTTGAGCAATCTATACCAAAGTCTACCTGGTGGAAATGCTACAGTGGGATCATTAACAGGTATAGTATGTTCCAATTTTAGGACATCTACCAAGTTCGTGACGCACAAATGATCATCGATAAGCTTGAAATTAATATATTTGAGCATGGCTTTTTCATTTAAAACAAGAGAAGAGCAGTATTAAAATCCTCATATTCCAAATACGATGGAAAGACGAGTCTGAGAACTAATACGACAGGATAATTTCAAGCCAGTCATCAAGAAATAAAAAATGTTGCACATTTTAAGAGAAATTACAATTTCTGATGCAAGTAAAGTGTGCATGTAACAACATATACCTCTAAGAAGGTGATTTTGAGCTGGTTGGAAGGCTTAATGATAACACTCACCACTTCTGATCTGTTTCAGTGACAAAATACTACTTAGCATATTCGCCAAGATAAAAAAAGGAAATGTCTGCCAAAAATCAGACTAGTCGTATGTCTCCTCCACGCTGAAACTCATATAAATCCTATGTCTCCTCTATGCAGAAACTTAATATTCCAATATGATCATAGGCAACATGCCAGTCAATGTATTATTAGCCTATGTCACTTATTTTCTGTCATGTAAGTACTCAAATGGTATCCCATTCTGAAATAACTTGAATGAGATCTCCCCGCCTCTCTATTGAGAGCTTTCTCCTTCTCTGTATTTCAGTTGGAACAAAAACAGGTATTGATAGCCAGGTGTGAGTTGCCACAGACAATGATATTAATGTGCTCTTTTCATCCAGTTTATGTGCATATCAGTTGAAATAACTAACTCATGTATATATATATATATCCTATTCATCCTCAATGCTCCGAGGGAAACATGTAATGATTGACACAAAACAAGATATAATAAATTGAAGAACAACATAATCAATAAGAAATCAGCCATGATAGAAAGAATCAAAGAGATAATGTACCCATCAGGAGAAGCAAAGCGTGCAGCAAAGGTCTTGGGCTTTGCCTTATCTCCATACAAAGTAGCACCGGCATTATAGTCCTGCAGGTGAATGAAGAAGACATAAGAAAGCGGCAGAAATTGAATTATGAAAAATCAAAAGAAAATATAGAAACAAAACCCACTTCTGGCTCCGTGATGTCCTCAAATTCGGGAGGAATCCGGATGGCAAAGCCGTCGCCATAAAATTGAAACCATGATTTGGTGTTTGCAATTCCCGAAATAATCGACTTCGAAGAGGCTTGTGGGGAAGCTAAAGCAAATGGGGCGGTCTGAAGAGTTAGAGAAGCTATGGCAAGATTGATGGTTTCTGATAGGAAATCCCTGCGTCGAGGAGAAGTGAGGGCTTTGGAAATGTGCGAGAGAGGAAGTTGTGGGAGGGCAATGGGGCATTGGATTATTGCGGGCTTTGGTAAATGGGGAGGGAGAGAGAGGAGAATGGCCATGGCCATGGGATTGGAAAGAGGGGTTCTTCCATTGTAGATAACGTGGGGATAAGGGAAGACTGAAGACTTGTGTGCACTTCATAAATCAATGGACAACTTATCAGATAAATTACGCCTAATTACCTTTTTTTTTTTTGGATAAAATCATCTTAATTAGATAATCCCGTACCTTATATAATATAATATTAATTACATCAGGTTAGAAGGAAGACCGATAACAAGTTGGAAGACCTACATATCATTGACGTGTAAGACATCCGCGGGCTTCAACGTGGACCTTCCCTCCCGTGGGTCAGTCAAGAAGGACGCATGCACCTTGGTCGCTCTCAGACGTGTGTGAATAATGAACGAATGTAGTCTTAAACTTATACTTGTAATAAAACCCTGAAGAAATTAGTGAACCTGCAGTTTACGGATCAAATTGCAGTAAAAGAAATTATTCCAAGGTCGATCTCAGGGACTATGGTGAAATCAATATAGGTGACAAATCAAAAATAGAATAGACTAATGAACGAAAGAGACAAAAATAATAAAGATAAATAAAATGACAATCGGGGCAATGCATATTTTAGATATCAAAGTATCCAGTTGTGGTTTTCGATTCAAGACTTCTAAAAACTAGGACAAGGTTGATATCGCTAGGGAAAAGTGTTTCTAAGGTGAGAAGGATCAGGGGGAAGTCTCTCAATCCAGTATCCCAAACCAAAGCTCCTATCACCGGGTAAGTCTCAAAAGCTCTAAGAAAAGAAACATAAACTCAAACCAACAACTCAACCTAAGGGTCAAGAACTAACCTTTACCAAGTAAGTCTCATGTAAGCTCACTCAAGCAAGAAGAAGGCACACTCAAACCTAAAAAAAGGGTTTTCAATCCTTTATTACCTAGAACTCGTCATATTTTGTAACCAAGAAAGGGAATCACCGGGTAAGTCTCTTCCCAAGCTTAGATGTAAGCCTTAGAGGGAACTAAGGGTATGAAAGATTCAACAAAAATTAGGATTTAGGCAATCTGTAACCTAAGCATAAAGATATAACAAAAACGGATCAACAGAAGAAACCTCGGGTTGTTCTAAGGAAAATCTCGGCCAAGATTCCTCTACTCGAAGGTTAAACCCACTCTTCAGGGTCCAATCGAACTTAAAGGCTCAATATATCATCATCTAAAACACAACCATCAACCAATCACCCTATAATCGTAGGGATTTAGCCAACAACACACATATTCAAATTAAGAAAGATATATGAAGAATTCAAGAAAACCATAAACCAATACCAAAAGAAAAGTAAAAAATACTTAACAAGATGTCCACAATATCCAAAAGCAAAAGCAGTCCAATAACACAGATCCAATCTTTAATCCAAAAGCAATGAAATCAAGAACTAAGTCTTTCTCTCCAAGAATTCTCTCAAATCTCTCTCAAGTTGAATCCAAAAGTGTTGTTTCCCTCAATCAATGTTGATGTGTGTAATCGAGATAATCTGCGGTAGTTGTCATCCCAAGATTGATGCCGGCATATAAGACTTATAGGAAAAACTAGGGTTTTAAAAGCTTGGGCCATGAGCTGGTTTTTTAGCAAAATCTCGGATGATCTTGTTATTGATCTCGGCCGAGATTCTTCATCGAGGGGCCGAAATTTTTGTTCAGTAACGCCTTCTCCTTAGCTCTTTCCTTGATCATTTGATGATGTCCTAGCTCTCCTGTTATGCTCCACCATGTACCAATAAGAGCCACCTTGAGCCTTGTCCTCATATGTTAATGGTTATACTAAGAACATAAATCATGCTATCAAAATACCCCACACTTGCCTCTTGCTTGTCCACAAACAAGGTTCAAACTTAAGATACAAGATAGCATGGATTATGCATATGCAAAAATAAGGAAAAACACAAAATATTTTGGTTTGTGCTTCTATTCATAGATCATAGTCAAAGTCATGCTTCATAGCTAATGATAGATCATCATATGTCAAAGAGAAATATAGGAATGGAAAGGATAATCACACTTTACCGGAAATCATAACATGCATAACAAAATCAAATCATCTAGATCACTCATGAGGAATCAAATTCAACCCACTAACGTTGTGTATAAGGTCGACCCTTTTCTTTTCTAAGGTTGTGTATAAGGTTGGGATTGAAGGCTGACCTTGGGAGGTGTTACGCTCAGGATGTGATACGCAATGGGTTTTAAATTTATATTCTCGTTATATTTATCCTAACTCCTAGCGAAACCCGCAGTGTACGGGACGTTTGTAGTTGGGATAGTATTCCGAGGTCGAACACAAAGACTAAGGTGAGATTGATTCGATTTATGATTAAGTCTAGTGAAGATCTAGGTCAAGAAAAGAGAAGGAAATAAAGAAATGAAAACCTCAATGTTTTTGGTGGGTTTTAAGTGATCAATCAAGGATCACTAAGCATGCAAAATAAACGAATCAACTATGCTAACAATCAACACAAACAATCAAGCTAAAACAAGATATAGATCAAAGATAGAAAAGCGGATTCTAGGGATTGGAAATTCCGGTTATGGCGTAGGACTCAAGCTATCAAATCATTCCTTGGATTAACTATGATGTGTTGGGAAAGAGTGTTTCTAGATTGGGATCAATCACCGGGTAGGTCTCATGGTCCACTAATCCGTTCACTAAGGTCTTATCACCGGGTAAGTCTCTAAGAACCTAAGGGATGGATTTCTACACAAACCGGATTGTCACCTAGAGATCTAACCTATCCTTACCGGGTAAGTCTTGGAAGGGTTAGTCCTAAACAACCATCCTAGCACACTTAATCCAATGGCGGCTTATGAGGCTCACCACTACCTATGGTTTGTCATCTTCGGAATCTAAGAGTAAGGATTACCGAGTAAGTCTCTCCTAACACTTAGTTGCTAACACTAGGTCACCCTAGGGTAGAATTAACTCAACAAACACTTAGGATTTCAACATTCTAACAATCTAAAGCTAGATCCATCAAACAAGGGAGAATCACGGGCTGTTCTACACCTTCCACGGCCGTGGAAAAGCAAGAACAAACCGTGGACTCCAACAGAAGCTACGTCCAAGCAAGAGAGTCATCCAAGGGCTAACCGAAGTCCATCCTATCATAGTCCTAGCCATAACCATTCCTTCCTTACCCTAGAATCACATCTATTTAGCCTACAACATTCATCATAGCAATCAAAATCATCAAACATAAAATCATGGCTTCCATTTGCAAGATAATGAAGAGAAGGAGATGAACAAGAGAAGTAAACAAAACCAAGCTGAAAAATGGAATTAGAATGACTCACAAACCTTCTTAAAGAAGGTTCAAATGGTTCATACAAGTCTAGAAATCGATTTCGAAATTCTTCACTACAAAGCTATCAAGTCTATCAATGGTGTGTTCTTCTTCTTCTCCAACCAAGCTCTTCTCCAATGGTAGCCTCCTTCGACCTCCTTCCTCTAAGAATCTTCTTGTTGAGAGAATATTTTGATTGGATGATAGTGGATAATGGAGAGCTGCTCCAAGATGATTCTCTCAGCCAATGCAGGACCACTTTTATACTACAACTTTGCAAGAGCTGGCCAAGAGATCGTGGCACAGCTGTCACGAAAACCTGGCAAAATCCACGGGTAGAATCACGGCCGTGGAGTGTCAGTGAACCGTGATTTTGTGCTTCAGCTTTGCCTTTGATCATTAAGCTTCGATTTGGTGCATGGCTTGTGTTGGCAAGGTTCCATGAGTCCTCCCTAGCCTTTAGCTTGCATCCTAGTGAGTCCGAGGGTGTGTCATCTTGATGAACGATCCTCAAACGTATCGTTTTAGCTCCTAAATCTCCCAAAATACCTACAAAGCAATGCACAAGTCCGTGTAGACGTCTATCTCGACAAAATACGTGAATTGAGTGCAAACGTCGTGAACTAGTGCTAAACCGTGCATGAATGAGCGAGAAATCTATCTAAATGATTACTTAAACCTAAGTCATAAATCGTGTTATCAAAAATACCCCATACTTAAGGTTTGCTCGTCCCCGAGCAAATTCTCAACTATAGACTACGAGATAACATGATTTATGTATGCAGAAAAATGGCAAAATCTTTTTGGGTTTGTGCTTCTACTATTGGATCACCTTCATAGTCATGTTTTATGGCAACGGACAAGCAATTATGCATCAAATAAATGAAAGCATGGAAAGACAATTGTACTTAACTCAAAAGCATGCATGAAATGTAAAAATGAAGAAGCCAAGAAGATCAAGAGCATATCCAATCTAGATTACTAAGTCTTACAAACATGCAAATAGGTCATAAGGTCTTGTGAAATAAAAGGCTAAGAAACGTTGTGACTAGGTGGGGATTTTTCTAGGCTATGTGATGCTAATCCGGGAATGGAACTAACTCCACAATCTTGTCCTCGATCAACTTCCCTCAAGTGTATACTTTTCTCTATCTTTTCTTTCTTTTCTTTTTCCTTCACTTATTTTTGAGACAATGGCATTGGTGTACAAAAGCCGAAACCTTGGTGATTAGCCATCCTCGGGCTTTTTCTATTTTTCGAGGTGCATCCACACCGACACACATACCAAAGCTCGTTAGGACTATCGGTTTATTTGACTTTGGCAAGGCACCAACACCCGATCATGTGAAGTGTACCGAGTTACTTGTCATTTAAACCAACGCCCCCAAACCTATATTTTTGGCTACACTTTTCACAAGAAATTCAGCATTTTATTCATGACATTCTTTCATCAACATCTTCACCCCACACTTGCTTTTCACCACATCAACATACTAACATGCTCCTATTCCCGGATGGGTCAAAAGAGGTCAATTTATATCCATTGAGGTGCTCAAACAATCATGATCAAGATGAGAAGTAGAGAAAGATGAATTGCCTCATTCATTCCTAGATGGTATGCAAGAACTAGCATGTAATTTCGACCTTCAATACTCAATCCATCCTAGGCAAACATCATGATCACAAATTATCCATGGAATTCAAAAGAAGTACTTCAAGTCCACATATGCATTCATCAATTTAACACGTAAGGCCATTCATAGCCAATCCACAAGACAAGATTCATCATTAGGGTCATATCCAAACCTAGAAAGCACAAAAATTTTTAAATTTTCTGAATTTTTATGGGATTTTCGAAATGAATATGTACAATGCAAGACATGTGAAAATGTTAAACTATCCTAGATGCTCATCATGCAAAGGATTATGCAAACCCCACCCCATACTTAGAAATACATTGTCCCCAATGTGTAAATGAAGTAAAGAAGAGTGAAAGAAGGTTCTCACAATGTAAAAGTGGTTTGCTATGGTATTTGGGACTCTCAAGTGGAATTGATGTTGGATGATCCTATCAACCATGGTAGAGAGCTCTAAGCAATTCATCAAAGCGTCGGGACCCGCGCTAGGCACCGCTAGCCGTCCAAGTTCCGCGTCCGCTCCACCCATAATTGATGAGGGGTTCATCATCATCATTCTCATGCCAAGCAAGGCTTCCAATGCTACTAAGGTTCTAGCACACACAAAGCACACAAAACACAACCAAAAACAGAAAAATCTAAACAAAAACAAAACAAGAAAGGGAAAATGTTACCAATGGGTTGCCTCCCACCAAGCGCTTCTTTAAGGTCATTAGCTTGACCAAACTCGGGGGCGTCTACTCAAGGTAAAGTGGGGCAATCATATCCACCGGAGCTCCCGGGATATACTTCTTCAAACGGTGCCCATTCACCTTAAAGTTTCCACAATGCTCCCCTCCTATCTCAATAGCTCCATGGGGAAAGATCTTTTTTACCACATATGGCCCGGTCCATCTTGATTTGAGCTTTCCGGAAAAGAGCCGCAGCCTTGAGTTGAAGAGAAGGACAAGGTCTCCTTCACTAAACTCCTTGGGGATGATCCTCTTGTCGTGCCACCGCTTGGTCCTCTCCTTGTAGATCCGGGCATTCTCGTATGCATCCAACCGGATCTCCTCAAGTGCGTTCATATCAAGCAACCTCTTCTCTCCGGCCTTTTTGAGATCAAAATTTAGCCACTTGATGGCCCAATGCGCTCTATGCTCTATTTCCACCGGAAGGTGGCAAGACTTGCCATAGACCAACTTGTAAGGAGTAGTGCCAATTGGTGTCTTGAAAGCGGTCCTATATGCCCACAAGGCATCATTGAGCTTCATAGCCCAATCCTTTCTAGTTCTAGATACCGTCTTCTCGAGAATGGCCTTTATCTCCCGGTTGGAGATCTCCACTTGGCCACTAGTTTGGGGATGGTAAGGTGTTGCTACCTTATGAGTCACCCCATACTTAGCCAAAAGTGCCCCAAAGTTCCTATTGGTGAAGTGCTTCCCTCCATCACTTATGATCACCCTTGGTGTTCCAAACCTAGGAAAGATAACTCGGTTGAAGAACCGCACCACAACCTTGGCGTCATTTGTAGGAGAAGCGATTGCCTCCACCCATCTCGAAACATAGTCAACCGCCAATAGGATGTAGAGGTTGCCACATGAAGAAGGGAATGGTCCCATGAAGTCCACACCCCACACATCAAATATTTCCACTTCTTGTATGTTGTTCAAGGGCATCTCATTCCTCCTTGAGATGTTGCCCGTCCTTTGGCAAGCATCACAAGCTACCACAAAGCTTTGCACATCCTTGAACAAACTTGGCCAAAAGAAGCCCGATTGCAACACCTTCGCACATGTCTTGTGGGAGCTAGCATGCCCTCCACATGGCAAGGAATGACAATGGCGGATCACACTCTCCACCTCATCCTCCGGTATGCATCTTCTAAACATTCCATCCGGCCCTCTCTTGAACAAAAGTGGCTCGCTCCAATAGTAATGCCTCACATCTTTGAAGAACTTCTTCCTTTGGGCATATGTCAAACCGGGAGGCACTTCCTCACACACTAAGTAGTTCACAATGTCGGCAAACCATGGCTTGCTTCCTCTAGACACTTGGAACAAGCATTCCTCCACCATTTGCAATTGCTCATCCCGGAACGAATCATCAATCGGGATGTCATCTCTTTCAAGCTCCAATGATGGGAGTCTACTAAGGTGATCCGCCACGGAGTTCTCGGATCCCTTCTTGTCCCGGATTTCCAAATCAAACTCTTGAAGAAGAAGGATCCACCGAATCAACCTAGGCTTTGCATCCTTCTTGGTAAGGAGGTAACGGATCGCAACATGATCCGTATAAACTATGACCTTCGCTCCAACAAGATATGAGCGGAACTTCTCAAAAGCATACACCACCGCTAGCAACTCTTTCTCGGTGGTAGCATAATTGAGTTGGGCATCATCTAGCGTCTTGCTAGCATAATAAATAGCATGAGTAAACCCATCTTTCCTTTGCCCTAAAACAGCTCCAATGGCTACATCGCTTGCATCACACATGATCTCAAACGGTAAACTCCAATCCGGAGGTTGCATGATAGGTGCGGAGATCAAGGCGTTCTTCAACCTACAAAAAGCCTCAAGACAATCTTTGGAGAAGACAAAATCAACATCCTTCATTAGTAGGTTAGTGAGAGGCTTAGAAATTTTAGAGAAGTCTTGAATAAACCTCCGGTAAAAACCGGCATGCCCTAAGAAACTCCTTACCCCTTTCACCGAGGTAGGTGGTGGCAACTTCTCTATCGTTTCAATCTTGGCCCTATCAACCTCAATGCCACGGTTGGACACCAAGTGTCCCAACACAATGCCTTCACTTACCATGAAGTGGCATTTTTCCCAATTCAAGACAAGATTTGTCTCCTCACATCTTTGCAATACTAATGACAAGTTAGCCAAGCAATTATCAAAGGAAGAACCATAAACAGAGAAATCATCCATGAACACTTCCATGATATTTTCAATGTATTCCGAGAAGATAGCCATCATACACCTTTGGAAGGTGGCGGGTGCATTACACAACTCAAATGGCATTCTCCTATATGCAAAAGTACCCCATGGACATGTAAATGTTGTTTTCTCTTGGTCATCGGGGTGGATAGGGATTTGGAAGAATCCACTATAGCCATCTAAGTAGCAAAAATGAGAATGTTGAGCTAACCTTTCTAGCATTTGGTCAATGAAGGGAAGAGGGAAGTGATCTTTCCTAGAGGCCATGTTCAACTTCCTATAGTCAATGCACATTCTCCACCCCGTAACCGTCCTAGTGGGGATTAGTTCATTGTTCTCATTGGTCACTACGGTCATTCCACCCTTTTTGGGAACTACATGAACGGGACTAACCCACTTACTATCCGAAATAGGGTAGATTATTCCCGCATCTAGCAACTTAATGATCTCCTTTTTGACTACCTCTTTCATTATGGGATTCAATCTCCTTTGATGTTCAATAGAGGGTTTGTGGTTATCTTCCATTAATATCTTATGCATGCACAAAGAAGGTTTTATGCCAACCAAATCATCAATAGTATAGCCAATGGCTTTCCTATGCAATCTTAGTTCATGCAACAACTTAGCAAGTTCATCATCACTCAAGCATGCATTCACAATCACCGGATATGTAGAATTATCACCAAGGAAAGCATACTTTAAATGAGAGGAGAGGGGTTTGAGTTCAAGTTTAGGAGGACCTTTATCGAGTGTAGACGATCCAAATAAGGTTGGATGAGATGAATCCAAAGCAAATGAAGGCTCTCCATGGCTCCTAGAAGCTTGATCATCATCAAGGGCTGATTAAGGGGAAACCACGGCCAACTCCACGGTTTGCTCCAAGTCCACGGCCGTGGACCTTGCCTGGCTCATTTGTTGAGGCTTTACAGAGAGTTTGACGGCCGTGGAACCACTTCCACGCCCGTGGAATCTGCAGCTGTTTAGCACCTCTTCGTGGCCTTCAACTTGAGCCCTTGTCTCCTCTTCTAATGCTTCTAAGGCCTTGATCTCTTCATTGCAAGCCTCCTCAACACCTTCCTCCATCATACTTAAGGTAAGAACCTTCTCCAAGGGATCCTTGATCAAGATCGAGCTCACAACTTCTCTAGATTCCTCTTGCTCGACTATGTTGAAGACATCTTCATCAAGGGTTGACCCTTTCATCATTGTGGACAACTTGAACTTGATGTTCTCTTCTCCAATATTGAAGGAGAGAGTCCCATTCTTGCAATCCACTAGGCATCCAGAAGTGGCTAGGAAAGGTCTTCCTAAGATGATGGGAACCGGATAGTCCGCCGGAATATCCAAGACAACAAAATCAATTGGCACATAGAATCCTCCTAGTTGCACCGGAATGTCTTCTAAGATCCCAACCGGGTGAGTGATAGCACGGTCCGCCATATAGAGGGTCATCTTGACCGGTTTCGGCTCTCCTAGCCCAACCTTGTTGCAAAGTGCAAGCGGTATGCTGCTTACACTTGCCCCAGGATCACAAAGGGCCGCATACTTCACATCTCCCACTCCAATTGGGACACAAAAGGAACCCGGATCTCTTAGCTTGGGAGGCATCTCCTCCTTCATCGTTTGGATCAATTCCGAAGATCTCTTGGTCATTCTTATCTCCCCATACTCCTCCAACTTCCTTTTGTTGGAGAGTATCTCCTTCAAGAACTTGCCATATGCCGGCATTCCTAAAATAGCATCCATGAACGGAATATTAATATGAAATTTAGACATTAGTTCCAGGAATTTACCAAAGTGATTGTCCAAACGAGCTCTTGCTCGTGATTGAGGGAACGGTAGTGGTGGCTTGTACGGAGGCGGTGCCACATATGTTGGCTCTACATCCTTGCTCTTGCCTCCATCTCTTTGCAAAGTCTCTTCCTCTATCACCACTTGTTTCCCTTTAGCATGATCCTTGGGCAAAAGATCCTTCATGCTCAATCCACTCCTTGTGGTAATGGCCAACACTTGGCCTCTTGGGTTATCTTCGGTTCTTCCGGGAAGCTTCCCCGGATCTCTATGTGCTTCACCCGCCTTTTGGAACACTTGTGCTTCCAACACCTTTTGAGCTTTAGAAATTGAACTGACCGTGCTCTCAAGACCGCTCAACCTTCCAAGCAATTGCTCAAACATCATTTTGTTCTATCCTTTGGAGGTTGAGTAAATCCGGGTGGAGGTTCTTGTGAAGCCTTCGGTGGTGGAGCTGTGCTTGTGGAAGCGGGAGGGTTCAAAGCTCCATCCGGGTTAGAGTAAGAAAATCCGGGATGGTTGTGGTTGGGCCGGTAATTGTTGAATTGCCGGTTGTTGTTGAAGTTCCTTGGGCCTTGATAATTGTTGTAATTGCCCCTTCCCATGTAATTCACATCTTCCTCCTTGGAAGATAGATTAGCTTGCACTTGCACTTGAGCAGTTGCTTGATTCTTCAAAGTTATAGCACACAACTCCCTCAAAGACTTCAATTCATTGTTGATGGCGTCAAGCTTGAAATTGCTCATGGTGACTTCACTCACCTCATATGCTCCCGCCTTTCTCCCTTCACTCTTCCTATGGGAGTACTTCTCAATCACTAGAGCTTGCTTCTCCACAAACTCCCAAGCTTCATCTACATGCTTTTCCATGAAAGTTCCACCGGAAAGAGATTGAAGCTTGAATTGGCTATCTTCATCAAGTCCCTTGAAGTAGATCTCCAATAGCTCAATCTTCGGTATGCCATGGTGTGGACAATCTAGGAGAAGGTCTTTGAATCTCTCCCAAGACTTGAACAAACTCTCTCTATCCTTCATCACGAAGGCATTGATCTTCCCTCTTAATTTGGTAGTCTTGGAAGGCGGGAAGAACTTACTCAAAAACTCGGTTGTCATCTCCTCCCAAGTACCTACTCGCCCTTGTGGAATTGATTGATACCAAGCCAAGGCTTTGTCCTTAAGAGAGAAGGAGAAAGCCCTAAGCTTATGGTTGTTGCTCTCCAATCTAGGCGGTCTAAGAGTCTCCATCAAGATCTCATAGTTCATCAAGTGTTGATGAGGAGACTCTCCTTCCATCCCTCCAAATTGATTATGCCGGATCATTTGTAGAACTTGAGGGCGGAGCTCGTAATCATGGGCTGCGGGATCTCCTAAGTTCACACCCGGACGGTGTGCTCTTTGTGCCGGATCCATTCGTTGCCCCAACGTTTGTGGTTCTTCCATAGCAATGGGCACAACCCTAATGTTTACCGCCGCCGGATGCGGTTGTGGTGGAGGTGGAGGAGGTTGTTGACGGTTAAGCTCTCTTTGCACAAGAGCTTGCCTAATCTCCTCAATCTCCCTCCTAGTTGCCTCTTGCCTCTCATTGGCAAGTCTCCTTTCATTCTCCAAAGCTTCATCTCTTATCCTAATTCGCTCTAAAGCCTCATCCAACTCAGCTTGGAGATCTCTTCCGGCCATCTCTTTTCCCTTTTTAATGCTCTTGGATCTAGATCTAAGGGTTTTCTCCGGTTTGGGATCGAATGGAGCTAAATCCTTGCCACGAGATCTTCGATACACCTAAAAAGTGAGACGTCCTGAAAAGCAAAGACACAAACCAAAAAGAGATCAAAAGCAACAAGAAAGATCTACACTATAAACAATCACAAAATAGACTCAATCTAGACCTAGTCCCCGGCAACGGCGCCAAAAACTTGTTACGCTCAAGATGTGATACGCAATGGGTTTTAAATTTATATTCTCGTTATATTTATCCTAACTCCTAGCGAAACCCGCAGTGTACGGGACGTTTGTAGTTGGGATAGTATTCCGAGGTCGAACACAAAGACTAAGGTGAGATTGATTCGATTTATGATTAAGTCTAGTGAAGATCTAGGTCAAGAAAAGAGAAGGAAATAAAGAAATGAAAACCTCAATGTTTTTGGTGGGTTTTTAAGTGATCAATCAAGGATCACTAAGCATGCAAAATAAACGAATCAACTATGCTAACAATCAACACAAACAATCAAACTAAAACAAGATATAGATCAAAGATAGAAAAGCAGATTCTAGGGATTGGAAATTCCGGTTATGGCGCAGGACTCAAGCTATCAAGTCATTCCTTGGATTAACTATGATGTGTTGGGAAAGAGTGTTTCTAGATTGGGATCAATCACCGGGTAGGTCTCATGGTCCACTAATCCGTTCACTAAGGTCTTATCACCGGGTAAGTCTCTAAGAACCTAAGGGATGGATTTCTACACAAACCGGATTGTCACCTAGAGATCTAACCTATCCTTACCGGGTAAGTCTTGGAAGGGTTAGTCCTAAACAAGCATCCTAGAACACTTAATCCAATGGCGGCTTATGAGGCTCACCACTACCTATGGTTTGTCATCTTCGGAATCTAAGAGTAAGGATTACCGAGTAAGTCTCTCCTAACACTTACTTGCTAACACTAGGTCACCCTAGGGTAGAATTAACTCAAAAAACACTTAGGATTTCAACATTCTAACAATCTAAAGCTAGATCCATCAAACAAGGGAGAATCACGGGCTGTTCTACACCTTCCACGGCCGTGGAAAAGCAAGAACAAACCGTGGACTCCAACAGAAGCTACGTCCAAGCAAGAGAGTCATCCAAGGGCTAACCTAAGTCCATCCTATCATATTCCTAGCCATAACCATTCCTTCCTTACCCTAGAATCACATCTATTTAGCCTACAACATTCATCATAGCAATCAAAATCATCAAACATAAAATCATGGCTTTCATTTGCAAGATAATGAAGAGAAGGAGATGAACAAGAGAAGTAAACAAAACCAAGCTGAAAAATGAAATTAGAATGACTCACAACCCTTCTTAAAGAAGGTTCAAATGGTTCATACAAGTCTAGAAATCGATTCCGAAATTCTTCACTACAAAGCTATCAAGTCTATCAATGGTGTGTTCTTCTTCTTCTCCAACCAAGCTCTTCTCCAATGGTAGCCTCCTTCTACCTCCTTCCTCTAAGAATCTTCTTGTTGAGAGAATATTTTGATTGGATGATAGTGGATAATGGAGAGCTGCTCCAAGATGATTCTCTCAGCCAATGCAGGACCACTTTTATACTACAACTTTGCAAGAGCTGGCCAAGAGATCGTGGCACAACTGTCACAAAAACCTGGCAAAATCCACGGGTAGAATCACGGCCGTGGAGTGTCAGTGAACCGTGATTTTGTGCTTCAGCTTTGCCTTTGATCATTAAGCTTCGATTTGGTGCATGGCTTGTGTTGGCAAGGTTCCATGAGTCCTCCCTAGCCTTTAGCTTGCATCCTAATGAGTCCGAGGGTGTGTCATCTTGATGAACGATCCTCAAACGTATCGTTTTAGCTCCTAAATCTCCCAAAATACCTACAAAGCAATGCACAAGTCCGTGTAGACGTCTATCTCGACAAAATACGTGAATTGAGTGCAAACGTCGTGAACTAGTGCTAAACCGTGCATGAATGAGCGAGAAATCTATCTAAATGATTACCTAAACCTAAGTCATAAATCGTGTTATCAGGAGGGACACTACCAGTCCCTTGTTGGGTGTTCTTGGTGACTCCTTTAGATGATGTTAATTGAGATTTGAATGATTTGAGTGATTTTTAGTGAGAAATTGTTGAAGTGTTGTAATATCCGACTTGAAGCTACTATTTGGAGTATTGTAAGACTTGTTTTTGAGCAATCAATCCAACTAAGTTCTTTCTCTCTTTCTTCTACATTTTCACCATGGAATGCATGTGTACCACTTTGTTGACTTTTGATCTAGATATGCATGTTGTAGGCTAAGTATTTGTGATTCTAGGGTGATGGATTGATGGTTATTGCTTGGATGATAATAGTATGAACTTGCATGTTAGTTTAGGATGATTTGGTTGTCTGAAACCTAGCTCTTAGGAATCTCGGCCTGTTCTTCATGGATCTCAACCGAGATTTTGCATGATCCACCTGAGATTTTCCTCTATTGCCCGTAATTGACAAATCTTTATGTTAGGATGTTACATAGTTTAAATCTAGTGTTTACTGAGTTGAATCTAGCTTAGGGTGACCTAATGTTAGCAAACTAAGTGAGGAATGAGACTTACCCGATAATTTCCCCTCTTAGGTATAGATGATGATGAACTCTAGGTAGTAGAGGTGTAAAAACCTCTATTGGATTGAGTGTGCTAGAATTGCTACATAAAACGAACCTATTTCGAGACTTACCCGTAGTGAGCCAGTTAGTGTTGAATTCCCAATCTTAGTTCCTTGAGACTTACCCGGTAATAGGACCTTTGGTGCGGGACTAGTGGAATATGAAACCTCTTCGTAATTATTCCCATAGGAGAAAAGCCCTTTCCCTCAAGCAATCACAACCTTGTCCTTATGATTGAAGACCTGAGTCCAATGCCATATCCGGAAATCTTGAACTCTAGAATCTGCTTTGCTCTTATTATTCACATATCTTTTGTTTGAGTTGTTTATTTATTTGATAACTTTGCATATCATTTATCTTTGATAGATCACCAACAAAACCAACCAAAAATATCATGATTTTCATTTCTTTATTCCTTTCTCTTTTCTTAGCATAGATTTTACACTACTTGTGATCACTTGAATGATTTAATTTCACCTTAGTCTTTGTGTTCGACCTCGGAATATTAACCTTACTACGAAACGACCCATAAACTGTGGGTTTTCTAGGTAGAATTAGGAGATTATTACGAGTTATACATTTAAGACATTGTGTGCGACATTCTAGGAAGCGATCAAGTTTTCATGGTAGAATTGGTAATAGTTTAGATCTTTCTTTTTCTTTTGATCTTATTTGGTTTGTGTCTTTGCACTTTCCAGGCTTGCCGATGGCCGTATGGAACCTCCAAGCCAAACTTGATGAAGCTTTGAGGCAAATTAGGCTTAAGGATGAAGCCTTGGAATATTCGAGATGGCTTGCGAGGCAAGAATGGGAAGCTTTGGAGGATGAGCTTGAAGATTTGAAGGAGCTTTGTACATCCTACATGATTTGTGAACAAGCTCAAGAATCCCCATTACCTCAAGTGCAACCTCCAAGGGACCAATTTGAACTGGCATATGAGCAATTGTTGAAGGGGTTGGATTCCCTTGAAAGCACCATGACATAAGTTGCAAAGGCTCAACCGGAGGAGGTGTGCAATTAGGAAATCCGAACTTTGAGTATCCCTCCCGTCGATGCCGAAACAACTCTTGAAATGCTCATAAAGGAGGAAGAATAATCAAGCAATCTCGGCCAACTAGAAGAAATCTCGGCCGAGATTCCAATCAAATCATTTATTTTGGTCGAGATTTCAAATGACGTAGCCAATCTCGACCAAAATCTCGGCCTGGGGAGATTTGGCACCGAGATTTTGTGGTGAGAGCTCAAAGTCCACTTTAACTTATTTTAACGCTCTCATTCGCACCCAGGATGCGGCCGAAAGCTGGAGGTCCCTTCTGAAGGAACCTCCCAAGGTTGAAATAAGACCCCTCCCGATAAGGTTGAAAGAAAATGATTCCAAGATAGTTGTCAAACCTTTCAACCGGGTTATCTCTCCAAAGGTCGGCTTTCCTCGGATCGTGATGAGTGAAGGTGGAAAGCGCTTTGCCGGTAGGACCGCTGAGTATTATTTGTCTAAGTATGGGGTGACCCACATGGTTGCAACCCCACACCATCATCAAGGAAGTGGGCATGAAGAAACTTCACATAGGGGAAGTAAGGCAACCCTCAAGACTCCCAAAGGTGCAAATGCTTACAATGTCGACCGTGGGATGTCTTATCACTTGCCGGTAAAGTTAGAGCATATACCTTATTGGGCAATAAAGTGGCCCATCCTTGTCATGGAAGATGCCGAAAAAGTATGGTTGCTTGGACTTAACAAGCAATCCGGAGTATTCAAGGTGAATTGAAGCATCCCTGGAATTTGGTCTAGCTAACGACCTTAAGCAAGCGCTTTTTGGGAGGCAACCCAAGGTGAACTCCTTTTCATTTTCCTTTTTCATTTTTTTTGCTTTTGTTTTTGTTTTGGTGTGTTTTTGTGTTTGAGTACTAGAGTCTAGGTAATAAAGAGGGCAAGGCATGAAGGTGATGATAATGCCGCCGAATCAACCATGGATGGAGCGGACGTGGGACTTGGACGGCTTAAGGTTCCATTGGGGGGGGGTGGAAGAGCTCTCATCTCACATGCACCTCGGCGCGGGTCTCGACGCCGGAATGAACATGTTGAGTTCTCTACCTGGTTTGATCGACTATCCACCACCACCACTCCACATGAGTGAACCGAAATACTGAAAGCACTACATTTTTACATTGTGAGTACCTTCTTTCACTCTTTTATTTATTTCTTCACATTGGAAACAATGTGAGTTTTAAGTATGGGGTGGGATATTTACAATACTTTGCATGTTTTATTTCATTTCATTGAATTTAGAATAGTTTAATATTATTGTCATACATTTCTTTTCGTTTTGCATTGTATATATATCAAAAATCCAAAACAAATTGAGAAAATTTTTACAAACTTTGTGCTTCTAAGATTGGTATGAAACATATGATGATTTTGTGTGTGAATCACCTTTCGATGGCCTTTGTGTGATAAATGAACTTATGCATATGTGGACTTGAATACTTTACTTGTAATTTATATGTGAATTGTGATGTTGATTGTTGTCTAGATTAGATTGAGAATTAATAATCAAAATTGCATGATTGGTTCTTACACATCATCCATGAATGATTAATGCATTTAATTCTCTCATCTTCTCATCTTGATCATGTTTGTTTAAGCACCTCACTTAATTGAAAAATGTTTCCTATTTTGACCCGTTTGGAAATTAGGAGCATGCTAGTGTGGTTGAGTGTGTAAAGAAGAATTGTGGGGTGATGTTGGTGATGAAAGAAGTTGTTGAAATGTGTTGTAAAAGTGTAGACAAAAATAGGTTTGGGGACGTTGACTATGAAGATGAGTAACTCGACACCATTCACATAATTGGGTGTTTGGGTCTTGTCAAAGTTGGATTAACCGATAGTCCTAACGAGTCTTGATATGTGCATCCGGTGCGAGGCATCTCGGTAAAATTTCCGAGGACCGCTAATCACCAAGGTTTCGGCTTTTGTGCACCAATGCCATTTTCTCAAGTGAAATAAAAATAAAAGAAAAGAAAGAAAATGAAAGAAAATAAAAGAAGGAGAAAAATTACACTTTTGGTGGATGTTGAAGGCAATGAAGTTGTGAAATTAGTTCATTTCTCGGATTAGCACCACATGACCTAAAGAACTCCCACTTTAGACACATTTCTTGGCCTCTTCTCTCTTAAGTCCTTAAGACCTTTATGCACATGTGTTTTGACTTAGCGGATTTGTTTTCTTCATGATCTATCTAGACAATTCTCGATTTGCTTTGCCTGTATGAATCGGAGTAAAGTGTGAATGTCTTTTCGTGCCTTTGTTCTCTTTGATACATAATTGCTTCATCCTTTGCCATGAAACGTCACTATGAGGCTGATCTATGATTAGAAGCACATTTGCAAAAATATTTTTTGTTTGCCATTTTATAATTCATGTCATCTTGTAGCTTAGGTTTGACCCTTGCTTAGGGACAAGCAAGAGGCAAGTATGAGGTATTTTGATGACATGAATTATGACCTTAGTTTAAGCACTCATTTAGGTAGATTTTCCCCTTGTTTACGCATGATTTGGCATTAGTTCATGACATTTATGCTTATTCGAATCATATTAATAGAAAAGATGTCTACACGAGATTTTGTTAGTTTTTCAGGCATTTTGGCGATCTTTTGGACGTTATTGACATATTCGAGGATCAAGCCTCATGGTGGTTCGAATTCGAAGTTCCGAAGGAAACGAGCTCAAAGCAAAGAAGAAAACAAGAACCCCGAGTTGATGCAAGTTTAGCACAAGTCAAGTTTTTTTTATTAGAAGAAAGCTCATTGAAGTGTCATAAATCTAGGTCCTATGGACCGAGATTTAGGGTCGAGATTCCTGTGCATGTAGATTCGACACTTGTCACGAAAATTCAAGCCGACCCTTTTCTTTTCTAAGGTTGTGCATAAGGTTGGGATTGCAGGCTGACCTTGGAAGGAACACTTTCAGCCCTTGTTGGCTGTTCTTGGTGACTCCTTTAGATTATATTCATTTAGAGTGAGATTTGAAAGATTTGAGTGGAGTTTTGAGTGATTTTTAGTGAGAAATTGTTGAAGTGTTGTAATTTCTGACTTGGAGCTACTATTTGGAGTATTGTAAGACTTATTTTTGAACAATCTAGCTAAGTTCTTTCTCTCTTTCTTCCTCATTTTCACCATGGAATACATGTGTACCTCTTTGTTGACTTTTGATCTAGATATGCATGTTGTAAGCTAAGTATTTGTGATTATAGGGTGATAGATTGATGGTTATGGCTTGAATGATGATAGTATGAACTTCCATGTTAGTTTAGGATGATTTGGTTGTCCGAAACCTAGCTCTTAGGAATCTCGGCCTGTTCTTCATGGATCTCGGCCAAGATTTTGCATGATCCACCCGAGATTTTCCTCTTTTGCCCGTAATTGACAAATCTTTATGTTAGGATGTTACATTGTTTAAATCCTAGTGCTTATTGAGTTGAATCTAGCTTAGGGTGAACTAATGTTAGCAAACTAAGTGAGGAATGAGACTTACCCGGTAATTTCCCTTCTTAGGTATAGATGATGACGGACTCGAGGTAGTAGAGGTACAAAAACCTCGATTGGATTGAGTGTGCTAGGATTGCTGCATAAGACGAACCTATTCCGAGACTTATCCGGTAAGGATTGGTTTGACCCTTAGGTACTGAGCCAGTTAGTGTTGAATTCCCAAGCTTAGTGCCTTGAGACTTACCCGACAATAGGAACCTTGGTGCAGGACTAGTGAAATATGAGACCTCCCTTGTAATTATTTCCATAGGAGAAACACCCTTTTCCTCAAGCAATCACAACCTTGTCCTTATGATTTGAAGACTTTAAGTCCAATGCAATAACTAGGAATCTTGAACTCTAAAATCCGCTTTGCTCTAATAATTCACATATCTTGTGTTTGAGTTCTTAGTTTATTTATTAATTTGCACATCATTGATCTTTGATAGATCACCAACAAGACAACAAAAAATATCATGAATTTCATTTCTTTATCCCTTTCTCTTTTCTTAGTCTAGATTCAAACTATTTGTGATCACTTGAATGATTTAATTTCACCTTAGTCTTTGTGTTCGACTCGGAATATTAACCTTACTACGAAGCGACCCATACACTATGGGTTTGCTAGGTAGAATTAGGTGGTTATTACGAGCTATAAATTTAAGACATTGTGTGATACATTCTAGGAAGCGAACAAGTTTTCGTGGTACTAAAAATAGCTAACAAAGGTGATGACATGCATTATATGCCATTATAATCATTTATATTGTGATTTTTTCACCTCAGTTTCTCCTACATTTGTAGAGATTTGTGTGCCTTTAATTTTGAAAATAGAGGTCTACACGAGTTTTGATTGAATTGTAGGTAAAAACGATGGATTTGGAAGCAATAATGGAGCAAGGAGTATCTCAAGTTGATAAGGAAGCATAAGAGACCATTGAGGAGTCATGATGAACAAGGAAAGTGCGTGGAAGAGTCAAACAAGGAAGTGGAAAATAAGCCAAAAGACGATCACTCTCAATAAAGGAAAATCGGTTAATTTATTCTTGGGTGAGTCGATTTTCCTGTACAAAAATAGGACGAACTATGGAGAAAAATCGACCGATTTTTGTCTTTAACCGTCTAAAAAATATAACGCTCGAAAGCCCAAAGCATTGGGCCAGAAGGGGAAATGTCTTGCAGCCCATTAGTGATTGTTGGGTTATGTTGGAATCCTAGGAGACGAGAAGCAGAGGTCGGGACAAATTGGAGATTGACGGCTGACGGTAAAGGATCGGAGATCAATTCTTGGAGAGAAATAAAGTTGCGGAAAGAAGATAGAGTTCAAGATTCAAGAAAGTTGTGAGATCTTTGATTATTGTTCGTTACTGTGGTTTGTGAACATAGTCTATTGAGTGCTTTGAGAGATTTTATTGGAGTTTTGAAGAATTGATTACACGTTTTGAAGATTTGTCAAGTTTTATGCGAAGTTTAGTTTTTATTTGGTTTTCTTTATTCAATCTTGTTTTTGATTTAAAAATGAAAATGATTGGCTAAAAACCTTGTGATTCTAGGGAGAATAGTTGATGATTGAGGCATAGATGATGATAGATTGAACTCATTTAACCTTTTGACCCATGAGAGATGAGATTTAACTTTTGTGAGTGAGAACAATCGTGGTGTTCTTAATGAAAAATCGGCAAATTTTTCCTCAAGAACAGTCCGATTTTTCTGGGTTGACGCTCCTTAATGCTTTATCCTTTAACCAAAGTTAAACCTTGCTTAATCTTTTTGACCCTTATCCAAGTGTGAGAGGAGACTTCATCATTGATTCTTCACTTAGTAACAAAAGTTTACAAGACTCGGGTAATAGAGAGACTTAACATCCTCTATTAAGGTTTGAGTGTGCCCTTCACATTTACCTTCGAGAGTCATATCCTTGGGTTTTAGTGAGTGGTTTGAGTGTTAATCCTTTCTTTGAGTACTCTTCTTGATGAGACTCAACATCCTTCAAGTTGAGAGCTTTTAAGTTGGGATAAGTGAGTAGTGGAACTTCACCGTACATTATTCCTTCCTTCGAAACACATAACCTTGGCAACATTAATTATGTCCTTTGATCTTTAGAGTGTTTGGAATCGAAAGCCGCAGTCAGATACTTGAATCCTTGGAATGATCTGTCTCTTAACATTTTACAAATTTTTTCATTTCTCGCCAGACGATTTTTGGAACTGATTTTTACTCTCACCAAATCCCTGAGTTCGACTCTAGAATTTCTTGCCTTACTATAACTGATCCGTACACTGCGGGTTCACTTTTGCTTAAGTTCTGGATATAAATTTAAGGCTTTGACGCACACAATTTTGAGAGAACAAGTTTTTTGCGTCGTTGCCGGGGATTTGGTCTAGACCAAATTCGGTTTTCGGTTGTCTGGCTTGGGAGCTTTTGCTCTTGTTATTTGATCTATCTACTTTAGTGATTTTGCAGATTCCTCTTTAGGTATATGCGAAGGTCTCAATCTGAGAAAGACCTTGTTCCTTGTGACCCTAAACCTGAGAAAACTCTCAAGAAACGGTTAAGGGAAGCAAAAATTGCCGAACACAATGAAAAGAACCTCCAAGCTGAGTTGGATGAAACTCGTGCTCTCCTTAATCTAAGTGAAAGGAAACTTATTGAGGAGAGAGTTGTAGCTCGTGTTGATAGAAAGCGATTGCAAGCTGAAGTGAATGAAATCCGGGCGATGATCCAACAATTAAACTTGGAAAAAGCCGGCAAAGCTAAGAAGGACGAATTATCCGACGATGGTATGCCTGAACTGGAAGAGATAGTGCATAATCCACCACCTAATCCTCGTATTCCAGCTAGAGATGCGAGAGTTTCTCCTATCATGGCTGAATTACAAACTCTTGGGCAACGTATGGATCCGAATCAGCAGCCGCGCCGTTTGGGCGTGAATCTTGGAGATCCGGGTGAGCATGACTATGGGTTTCGCCCTCAAGTCATCACTATGATCCGCCAAAGTCAGTTTGGTGGAATGGAAACGGAATCTCCGCATCAATATCTTTAGAACTATGAGATTCTTATGGAGACCTTGAAGCCTCCAAGAGCAACAAACAACAACTATAAGTTGAGACCTTTCTTTTTCTCTTTGAAAGACAAGGCCCTAGCGTGGTATCAATCTCTTCCAAATGGGAGAGTTAACACATGGAAGGAGATGACTTCGGAATTCCTTACCAAGTTCTTTCCACCATCCAAAACGGCAGAGTTGAGAGGTAAAATCAATGCCTTTGCTATGAAACCTAATGAAAGTTTGTTTAAGTCTTAGGAAAGGTTCAAGGAACTTCTATTGGTTTGCCCTCACCATGGCATTCCAAAGCTTGAGTTGGTAGAGATCTACTACAAGGGACTGGATGAGGAGACTCAATTCAAACTTCAATCTCTTTCGGCTGGAACTTTTATGAAAATGAGAGTTGATGATGCTTGGGAGTTTATTAAAAAGCAAGCTCTAGTAATTGAGAAGTACTCTCATAGGAAGATTGAAGGCAGAGGGCGAGATCCCGGAGATCCGGGACTAAATTTGAATCATGCAAGTAAAGCTCAGATCTTCTCTCAACAATGAGATCAAGGAGTTGAAAGCACTTTTGAAGCCCAACATTCAACAACAAAAGGAGCAAGACGTTGGCTATCTAGGAAGAGAGAACAATCAAGGGAATAGGAACAAAAACCGGAATAACAATTGGAACAACAACAATAACAACCGGAACTTCAACAACAATTGGAGATCCAATCAGCATCATCCTGGTAATCCCTATTCCCATGCTAAAAATGCACTAACACCTCCTGCTTCTACTTCTTCTTCTACCCCTTTGAAAAGTCAGGGAAAAGCTTCATCGAGTTCAAGCCAGTTGGAGAAGGAAAACCTTGAAGTGATGATGGATGTAATGATAGGGAAGATGCAAGGATTAGAGAATTCCATCACTTCGATTTCTAAAGCACAAAAAGCTTTGAAAAATCAAGTGTTTAGCAAAGCCGAAGAAGTTCCTAGAGATCAAGGGAAGCTTCCCGGGAGGATGGAGGACAATCCGAAAGGGCGTGTGATGGCCATTACTACGAGGAGTTGTGTGACAACCACCGATCCTCAACCACGTGTGGATGACAACGAGAAGCGGCCCAAGTTCGTTGAGATCTTAGCCAAAAAGGAGAAAGAAAAAGAGAAGGACAATGTCTATGTTCCTCCTCCACCTTACAAGCCCCCACTACCTTTCCCTCAATCTAGAGCGAGAGCGCGTCTAGACAAGCATTTCGGTAAGTTTATTGATCTCATGAGCAAGCTTCATATTAACATACCTTTTATGGATGCAATTCTAGGAATGCCAGCTAATGGGAAATTCCTGAAAGAGATCCTCTCTAACAAGAGGAAGCTAGAGGATTTCGGTGAAGTTAACATGAGTTCGGAGTCATCTGAACTTAATTATCAAGACTATGACAAAGAAGATGCCCCCTAAAATGCGAGATCCGGGATCGTTTTGCATACCCATTGGAGTAGGGAAGGTCACATATGATGCACTTTAAGATCTCGGAGCAAGTGTGAGCATCATTCCACTTGCTTTGTGTAAGAAAGTTGGTTTAGGAGAGCCTAAACCGGTGAAGATGACACTCTATATGGCGGATCGGTCCATCACTAGACCCTTTGGAATCATAGAAGACATTCCCGTAAAACTCGGTAAGTTTCACGTTCATATAGGTTTTGTTGTGCTTGACATTCTTGTAGATTATCCGGTTCCCATCATACTTACAAGACCGTTCCTTGCAACCTCCGGATGCTTGGTGGATTGCAAGAACGGGAAGCTATCATTCAACATAGGAGAGGAACGAGTGGAGTTTGTACTCTCCTCTTTAATCAAAGAGCCAGTTGTAGGAGAAGATTTTTTTAAAAATCTTAGATAAAGAAGAGGCTAGAGAAGTGGTGAGTTCAATTTTGATCAAAGATCCGCTTCAAAAGGTTCTAAGCATGAGCATAATTGAGAAAGGGGTGGAACATAATTGTGATGATGAGAATCGAGCATTAAAAGATGTAGAGGAAGAGCCAGAAGCAAGATTTGAAGAGCTGAAGAAAGATCCGGAAGAAGCTGAAAAACTCAACATACCCAGAAAAAATCGAGTGATTTTTGAAGAAACAAGTCAATTTTTCTTCTATGAGAAAACAATCGACCAAAAAATCGACCGATTTTCTTTAGAGGAAGTCGATTTTTCGCCACTTTCTCCAACTTCTACAGATTCAATTGCAAGTGTTCTTGGCTGCACTGACACACTTCCTCAACCTTCAGAGACTTGTCCAATGACACTCCTTGGTCAAGATTCATCAATGAAAGGACCACCATCATTGGAATTAAAGCCACTCCCTACACATCTAAGGTACGCATTTCTTGGACCTAACTCAACATATCCTGTTATAGTTTGTGCGAACTTGAATGATGATGAACTTGAGAGACTTATGAATGTTCTGAAACAACATAGGAAAGTTCTAGGCTATACCATTGAGACCTAGTAGGAATTAAGCCTTCTGTTTGTATGCATAAGATCTTAATGGAAGAGGATTATAAGCCTTCACGACAACCTCAACGACGGTTAAATCCGATCATGAAAGAGGTCGTGAAGAAGGAAATCCTAAAGTTGCTTGATGTAGGTATCATCTTTCCTATTTTTGATAGCAAGTGGGTGAGTCCAGTTCAAGTAGTACCAAAGAAAGGAGGGATGACCGTTGTTGCAAACAAAAACAACGAACTCATTCCTACGAGAACAGTTACGGGATGGAGAATGTGCATTGATTACCGTAAGCTGAATGTTGCAACGAGGAAGGATCACTTCCCTCTCCCTTTCATAGATCAAATGCTTGAAAGGTTTGCACACCACTCTTACTTTTGTTATCTAGATGGATATTGTAACGACCCGAGTTTTAAGTAACCCAAGACGTCACTAGGCTAAGGACCACACAGTGGGTCCCATCAGTTAGCCTGACAACAACTTCACAAATAGGACCTTGCAACAAGAAGCACGAAGAAATAATGAAAACATTCAACCTGCCATTTAGAAAACATTTACATAACAACCGTGCATGTAGTTAGTATGTATATCCCAAAACGACACTTTAAAACATGACACCTGAACAGGTGTCTTAAAACTTCAGCCTGAAATCAACATGTGTACACAGTTGCACACAACCAACAAAAGACTCGCTTGCAAGCGATTAGTTTCAAAAGTAGTTCAACCAAGCCTTGGGTTAACATTGCCTCGGCTGTCCACGCCCTGCAGCTGACATCCCTGAAGCGTTCCTATGATCAGCATTACCTAAAAAGATTCGGTTTAAAACCGTTAGCTACCGATCATAATCTATCCACGAGAGATTATATCATCACATCACAATACAACAATTATATTCAAATACCACATACCGTGCTCATGAGATGATATACTTTTATGAATGATGCACGTGAATGCAGTATGAAATTTACAATTTGCGATCCCGGACCAAATCCGGAATCATTGCTTATACGGTTCTGGCTTTGGTGTGAGCTCACCATTGCACAAATTAAGTTAATTCAGACATTTGCTCTTAGGTCATAGCCAGACTGATCAAGTCTACGGGCCAGGCTTTCTCGTGGTGGGTTATGGTCTTAACCCCTAACCACATGCAACATTTACCATTTTCATTAAGTGTGCGACCCGAGCCTGAAGTCCATCAGACTCGGTGTCATTCTTATACAAACGCAAGTGATCCGGGCTTGGCCGAGCTCCGGCATTCATTGCAATAGCTAGCGACCTGGCTAATGGTTAGCTCAGAGTCTTAAACAATTTACATACTATTGACCTTTACAGGTCATCATCATATCACATGCCTCAAAAGGCTTATCATCTCATACATTATCATGTTTCAACAAGCTTATCATGTCATTCAATAGCACGCCTCAATAGGCTAACACATGTTCATTTAACCATTTCTCATAATTATGACATGATAATAATCACAACAATATTAAGCATGCTTTACACATCATAACGTCATTTTCATCATAAAACACATCAAGCATGCTTTACACATAACACATCTCAATGCATATCAACATTCACATTTCAACACAACAAGGCATTTCAAAACAACAACACATATCAACACAGTGAGATATAAATCTCTCAGGCACGGGTTTTTGCAGATCGAAGCTAAGTAAGTCCGAAGACTTACCTGGATACGCTCACTGAGCAACTAAGCTATAGTTAGTCTACCATCTTCAACACCACCTAACGAGAATATCATATTCCTCGTATTAAACTTCTTGCTTCAAACATCAATTAAATTCATTCCTTTGAATTTAATTAGCTTATAGCGTTTATTAGATTCTTAATTTAACTAATTAAATTTCACCAGAATAACGTTTTGCCCGTAGACAGTTTCTGAACCCAACTGTCATCAGATCTCATCAAACAAATATCCCATAATCACCATAATAAAGTAACGAGCATAATGGAATTTCCAATTATCCATTTTGACAAGCCTAAGGTCAATTTAGGTCAAATCGCAATACTGAAAACGAATAAATTCATAACTTATTCGTTACTAACCCGATTGACGATCCGAAAGAAGATTCGGAATCACAACGACGCAGGTTACGCTCGGACACCATCAGATTCACCGGAATCTGAGCGACAGGACCGGCCATATAAGGGGAGGCTCGACCTGACCTTAACTTCAACGGAAACGCAGAAACTCGGTACCAAAATGAAGAGGACGAAGAGAGGAATCCGAAAACTCAAACGGAATTGAAATCGGATTACAAACGAAGAGTATATCTGAATTTGAAGGTTGAGAGAAATCAGAGTTTTTACGAGGAAACGTGAAAGAAAATGAATTAATAAATGAATTTCCTCTATTTATAGCGAAGACGATAATTATCCTTTAGCAAAGTCGATAGTTATCCTTTAACCGATCCGAAGGCGGTTTGAGCCCCTTCTCCAAACTTCTCAAAATTGGAATAATAAATCTGACATATTGTGTGGATAATTATTCCGCAACTTTCTCGGAAAACGCATATTCCTAAGCCGTCTTTATTAGCCGCTAAGAAACGAAATAGCGACTCTTTTGACCATTTTACCTTTCCATGTTATTTCATATCTAAAACATATCCGATGTCCTGATCATTTCTCTCAACTACAATTTTATTAATTGAAGCTCCCAAATGCTCCAAATAATACCAGATGGTAAAAATTATTCCCCGGAAGAAAAAGTAAAATTTCCCCCATACGTCCAAATTTACGCCAAAATCATAATGGTGAAGTTCATACTCGTCATCTACACACAATTCGCGAGTTATGAGTCAATTGTTATCGATGATTAACTTAATCACTCTTAATCATCCTTTATTAGGATTCGAAAATCCTAGCTTTTACAGATATAGTGGTTTCTTTCAGATCCCCATTGGGGTACGTTCGCTTACAAAAGGATGTCATTCGGTTTATGCAACGCTCCAGCCACCTTCCAAAGGTGCATGATGACCATCTTTTCGGAGTACATATAGAACATTATGATGGGTATTCATCGGACGACTTTTTGGTTTATGGTTCTTCCTTTGATGATTGTCTTTCTAACCTTTTCTTAGTTCTTAAGAGATGTGAAGACACTAATTTAGTTTTGAATTTGGAAAAGCGTCACTTTATGGTACCTGAAGGAATTGTGTTAGGACATTTGATATCGAACCGTGGAATAGAGGTAGACAGGGCTAAGATTGAAACCATAGAGAAGCTACCTCCTCCAGCTTCGGTGAAAGGAGTTAGAAGCTTTTTAGACCATGCCGGTTTCTATAGGAGGTTTATAAAGGATTTCTCTAAGATTTCAAAACCTTTGACTAATCTTTTGATGAAAGACATAACTTTCGAGTTTTCGAAAGAATGTTTGGATGCCTTTTACAGGATTAAGGAAGCCTTGATTTCAGCTCCTATCCTCCAACCACCTGATTGGACACTTCCATTCAAGATCATGTGCGACACAAGTGACGTAGCCGTAGGAGCTGCACTTAGACAAAAGAAGGATGGACGTGCCCACGCCATCTACTATGCTAGCAAGACGCTAGACGAAGCTCAACTAAACTACGCTACCACGGAGAAGGAACTTATTGATGTTGTCTATGCATTTGAGAAATTCTGTTCTTATCTTGTAGGTGCAAAGGTGATAGTCTATACAGATCATTCAGCCATTCACTACCTATTCACCAAGAAGGATGCAAAGCCAAGGCTCATAAGATGGATCTTACTTCTACAAGAGTTCGATTTGGAGATCCGTGACAAGAAAGGGTCGAGAAACTCGGTAACTAATCATCTTAGCCGCCTTCCACACCTTACTTGCGAGACAGATCAGCTCCCTATAAACGACTCATTTCCAAATGAGCAGCTGCACATGATTGAAGAGTGCCTTCATCAGATTTCGAAAGGTAATGACCCATGCATGGTTTGCTGATATTGTCAATTACCTTGTTTGTCAAGAAATCCCACCCGAACTATCATATGCTCAAAGGAAGATGTTCTTTAGAGACGTTCGAAAATTTTACTGGAATGAACCTCTACTCTTCATGTAATGCCCCAATTTTAGGCGTGTTTTCGATATTTATCTTTCCGTATATTTATTATATTTTAATAGCCTAAGTAATTATACGAATATATATATATATGTATGTATCAATATATTTCATAATCATATATTATCCGTTTAAACTTATTATTGTAATCTCGTACATACTTTTACGAGAATGTTTTCTATATCGAAAATCATACTATTCCAAGTATATTTACCTATAATTGATTTACATATTTTCCGCAAATTAATTAACGGGAAAGTTCGGAAATATTTTCCGATCCGGAAATTTCACTCCGATTAACCCGATTTCCTTTATTTTAATTATTTCCTTTATTTTCCTTTTTCCTTTACTTTTCTTTTGTGTTCTCTCTCTGGCAGATGAACACCTCTCACGCTTCTATACAACCTGTGCAGCGACCCCTCGACCCCCCTACGCTGCCGCCTACGCTAGCCTGGAGCAGTGAGCATCTACAGCCCGACCTCTATACCCTCGCCTACAACTCATCCATATCACTCTTGTTCTCTCTCAAATTCCTTTGGAACCGGAAATAGAAGCCCTCAATCTCTCTTCCTTCGTTGTATCTGCTGCCGGAGAACCGCCCTACCTCCTCCAACAGGAACGCCGGCCAAAGCCGGAGAAGCGTCGGAGCCTGCCCTCGTCTCGACCAAAGCCCACTGCGGGCTCAATTTCTCCCCTGTTTGCTTCTTCTACTACAGCTGTTGCCAGGGAGAATCGCCGCCACGGACTGGTACTCGTGCCTTGCCACTGCCGTCGCCGGACCCAACCTCGCCTCGCCGCCGAATCCACGCAGCCACGCCGCCGCCGCCTCTCAGCCTTACTTCCCCTTCTATGCTATTCAAAGGTTGAAGAAACCTAATTTCATTGTTTAAAATCTGGCGCTTAACTGCTGAATTTTATACCCTGCTGAATTTTATGATTGTACTCTTGACATTATATTCTTAAAATGTGCAGCTTTTGCTCTTGGGTATAAATTATAATTTTGACCCAAATCTTATTTCGGAAATGGCCGAGTTTTGTGAGTTTTTTTGTTGCCGGAAAAGTTGACTCCGGATTTTATCCATGTTTATAAATTTTGTATGGATCGTCCCGGAAAGCGTTTTTGCGAGTTTTTACCCGTGTTTTAAAAGCGGGACTTTCCTTATATTTTATGCCCTCGTTGGATTAATTTCGAGATATGACTCAAGGGTTTAAGTTCGGGTTTTTTGCGTTTGCTTTTGAAAATGAAATTACCTTGGAATATTATATCTTATATATTACGATAAAATTTAGCGTATTAGCTAAATTTGTGTAGCTTTGGTTTTAGGTCCGGAAGCGCCCCGATAAAGGCCTAACGAGTCCAAGCTCGGCATCCGTCTTTTGACGTCGTGTGAGTATTCTCTTCCTCGATCTAGTTATGTTTAGTAGTATCATGCTAGGTTGGATATAGCATAACTTAGAGTGAGTGCCAAGTAGTGGCTTTGAACGTTAGGAGAATTGGTTGAACATGTTGGACCTTCTAGGCTAGATTATCGTTCCTTAGGTTGGGGTTCATGATCTTGTGAGGTATATGTTGTTATGAGTCCTAGCATGTGTTTGAGAGAGTGGACTGTGGGTAGATCTCCTTATGCATTGAGTGAGAAGTGAGTGCAGGAATTTTAGGAAGTGGTCCTAGAATTGAGAGTCAAATGGTCTTGCGTAGATCATTTGTATAGAAGTCTAAGACTTCTTGTGTGAGTGGGTTGTTGACATATATCCTCCTGTGAGCAGGTTGTGGGCTTTTTCCCAAGAGAAGCGAGAGCGTTGTGAGTTGACTATGGAGACGAGGTAAGTCTCCAGACTTACTTAACTCGTATTCGTCGTATTAGTTTCGATGTGTGTTTGGTGGTGTTTGTTTATCGTTTATTGTATAACAATTAAACCGGAATTAGGATTACCGACTTTATTTATTATTGTCTCAAGTGTATGATAACGGGCGGTGACAACACTGCCTAGCTCTTGCGGAGAGCTAGGGGGTTCTCGGCGACTAGCCCGGTCAGGTAGACGGCCAAATCCATCAGTGTCATTCCTTGACGGTAAGTAGGGACCGAGGTGAGATCATGCGGTGATTCTCGTGTCACAAACGGAAATTAAATTAGTAACGGGATATGACTCAATAAATAAAAAGATAATGATCCGGTGTTTTAACCATGTTGAGTGTTTTGTTTATTTCCGTGTATTTGTGTCATCACCTTGTTTTTAATGCTTTGAATATTAGCTAACGGTTTTAAACCGATTGTGTAGATGCCTTGCAGGTTAGGGATGCCGCCGAGTGAGGTGGAGGAGTGGACAACTAGGGTCTCCGTACATTATAGAACGGGGACGTTTTTGGGTTATGTCTTTGCTATGTTAGTTTGTGTTTATGTTGTACATTTCGGATATCATTATAGAGTTGTGTTGTTTTGAGGACTCGGCTGAGTTTCCAAGTTGTACCTTTCTTTACGAATGGTTTCCATTGCATTAAAAACGTTTTCGATATTTACCTTTATTTGTGCCATGTTGGAAAGATCCGGTGAAATTGTTGTCATGCTAAGGGTCGGGACCCGTTGTGAGGTCTCGCCTGTAGCATCCCGAGCCATGCGGATTCGAGGTGTTCCAAAAGTGGTATTAGAGCCCTAGGTTGACAACAATGGCACTCGCAATCTTCTAAAGGCCGAATGAGGAATAAACAGAACCCATATGGGTTCTGACTTTTTCGTTTTCAAAATTCATATGCATGAGTCAGGTTGGGTTAGAATTTACAGGACCATCACTCCTCACGTAAACCTCGACGACGTAGAATTCTGGTTTGTTGTATGTATTACATATATATATATATATATATATATATATATATATATATATATATATATATATATATATATATATTTATATATGGCCTTAGGATATTTTTGGACTTGTATGTACTTAGCTATGCATGTGATCTTAGGATGATTGGACTTTTATGCCTTGGTTGTATCTTGGATTTTGGCTTCTTTTATAAGTTCCCCTTTCATATTAATATTACAAGTATTACGTATATATTGATATGTATATATATAAATAAACGCGAAACGATATCAGATGGCACGTACGAGAGCTACCGCATACGTAGGAATCGCCAGGGGTAGACCCCCTCTTCCTCCTACCGCCCCGAGACGGGGACGAGTAGGGAGACCTCTATGCACGAGAGGTCGGGGACGTATCCCTATTGCGGACCCACTAGTTATGGATCCGCCAACAACTGAGGTTCCCATAGAGGACGTCGCGGAGAGCATTATTCCCGAGGCTAGTGATAACATGTATATTTTGGGATTGGTTTAGACGTTTTATCTTCATAAATCTGCATGTATGGCTTTATATTCTTTGATTATATTGTTGTTTTGTCTACCTTTGCGGGAATCGAGGTATACACCTAGTTTCATTTTAATTATAGGGAAAATGACACGTTTTGGAACGAAATGGAGCTAAGGAAGCTAAGGAGTCATTGGAGCCACTTTCTGGAGCATTGAGGAGCTATAAGAAGATCTCAGGAAGCATGGAAATGATTTAAAAGATTGATTTTGGACCAGATTAGTGAGTTACACTTTCTGCTGAGACTCACCTCGGTCAGGTACAATATCACCTCGACCGAGGTGATCTTGAGGAGCGTCTGGACCGAGGCAAACTGATACGGGATAACGAGATCTTTATTTTTGGCTGAGATCTTCTATTATTGGAAAGTGAATATCATATATTTTTGGCTGGATTTCTGGAAGAAAGATATCTTTTTGGCTGATTTATTTTGAAATATATGGAGATATTTTTTAAGGAAATTATCTTTTAAAAATATTTTATCTTTGGAAGATAATTCTCCAATATAAAAGGGTTGAATTTTCAGCAATTCAACAATCTTCAGATCACTGATTTTCTGGAGGATTTTCTGAAGGAAGTTTGAAGAGTTTTGAAGGAAGTTTTGAAGGTTGAAGTTCAAGGAATGAAGGAATCAAGTTGAAGTTGGCTTTGAAGGAAGTTTGTAAGTCAGCTACAATATCACCTCGACCGAGGTGATCTTGAGGAGCGTCTGGACCGAGGCAAATTGATGACGGGACAACGAGATCTTTATTTTTGGCTGAAATCTTTTATTTTTTGAAAGTGGATATCACATATTTTTTGCTGGATTTCTGGAAGGAAGATATACTTTTGTCTGATTTATTTTGAAAGATATGGAGATATATTTTAAGGAAATTATATTTTTAAGATATTTTATCTTTTGAAGATAATTCTTCTATATAAAGGGTTGGATTTTCTACAATTCAACCATCTTCGGATCACTGATTTTCTAGAGGATTTTCTGAAGGAAGTTTGAAGAGTTTTGAAGGAATATTTGAAGGTTGAAGTTCAAGGAAGGAAGGAATCAAGTTGAAGTTGGCTTTGAAGGAGTTTGTAAGATCTTCTTAGATTGCTTTTGGTTTTGTTGTCTTTTCTGATTTGTGACTTGAGGAACGTAGTTTGATTGTTTGTTTGTTTAATTTAGTATTGAGACCTTTGTGCTAAGGTTTTTTTGTTTGAATATTGATTCCTTTCTCATAAATTTGATTATTGTTATTATGATGATTGTTGGCTAAGTTTCTTATGCGATTCTAGGGTGAATGGCTGAAAGTTGTGGGAAAGACGATGATAGAATGATCTTAATCCCAGCAGGACCCTGAAAGCTCGAGTCTTTACCTTAACCATAGAATACCTCGGTCAGTCATTGAACATCTCGGCCGGGATTGAATTTAACTGAGCGAGGTGAACCTTTCCTGAACCTTATCTGAGTTAAGAGTTTAAGTTTGCCAAATCCTATCCTTGTTATACCTTTCTTGGTTCAACACAAGCCTAGGATGAGACTTACCCGGTGATTCCTTTGTTTGTTTACCCAAGATCATGAGTGTAGGTAATAAAGGTTTATCCTTTATTGGGGTTTGAGTGTGCCTTCATCCCATCTTTGAGAGTTAGCCTGAGACTTACCCGGTAAAGGTTGATTCTATCCCCTTGATTAGTGTGTTGGTTTGAGATTATAGTTCCTTTCATTAGTACCTTGAGACTTACCCGGTAAAAGGATCTTTTGTTTGGGATAGTGAGTAGTGAGACTTACCCGGTGATCTATTCCCACCTTAGAAACATCTTCCCTTTGCAAACCTCAGCTTTGTCCACTTATCTTTTGAGATCTTGAGTCGGAACCACAACTGGATGCTTTAATCTCTAGAATCCGCATTCTCTTTATATGACTATTATATCATCTTTGATTGCTTTAATTTGTTGATTGTGGTTATTTGACAACATGAACTACCGATCTTTGTTTCACCATAGTCCTTGTGATCGACCCCTGGAATTTTTGCTTTTATTACAATTGATCCGTACACTACGGGTTTGCATATTGTTCAAGCATACTTCTTGGGTTATAAATATTAAAGCTTGCACACACCTTTTGAAGCGAACAGCTAGGGATAGGACAGTTGTAAGGTCTAGGGTCCGTGATTCCCCATCTACTAGGACCGGGGGAGCATCTATTGGAGCTGATGTGTTTGAGGACTGTGTACGTCGAGTTGATGAGGCGTTTAGGACGGGAGAACCGCCTCCCGTACCACCAGTACCTATATTCGCATCAGCGAGACCGATTGAGGTCTCACAGAGGGTGACTCCGGTTAGGGCCGCAATAGAGGTTGTTGCACTAGCAGTAGTTACACCCGAGCCAGTTGATGTTGTTAGGGTGAGAGACGAGCTGAGGTCTCTGAGACCTTATTCATGGTTGAAAGCTTTCAACCAGCAGCATGTACCCAACTTCAACGGAAAAATATGATTAGAGGTGGAGCATTGGATTGGGCACGTAGAGTCCGCTTTAGAGGCCATCCGTTTCCCAGAGGAGAGGCGGGTTGAGGTAGTCCAGACGCTATTCCAGGATCACGCCCAATATTGGTGGAGGACAGTTAGAGGAGGTGTGACCAGGATGGATCAGCTGTTGAGCCTCATTAGGGAGACCTTTTGCCCGGATTCACTGAGGAGAGACAAAGTCCAGGACTTCTTAGAGGTGGGATTTGAGGATGTTCCAGTCATTGAGGCGATCAGACGATTTTGGATAGAGTTAGCCTTGTTGGGACCCGCTGCGCCTCCAGCAGACCAACATGCCTATCTCTTTTCCAAGAGACTGAGGGAGTCCACCCGCGCGTAATTGCGGGATTCCTCTGTGACTCCTTGGTGGAGTATCAGGACCAACCTTTGGCATATGAGAGGGACCACCCGGGTCCTAAGAGAGTTGCTCAGTCTGAGGGGCCGGACAAGAGACGGAGGAAAGAGACCGTTAGTTCAGGAGTAGGAGCCCCATGACATGGGCATAGCCAGGTGCAAAGCCGTTCTAGTTCTCAGTCTAGCACCCCAACATCTGATCGGGGACGTCAGTGTTTCAATTGTGGAGGGTATGGACACATTAGGAATGCATGTAGGAAGCCACCCATGGCTTGTTTCACTTGTGGGCAGGTGGCCACCGAGCTTCTTTTTGCCGTCAGGGCAAGACACAGTCATAATAGCTCACAGCCGCAGGTGAAAGAAGGGTGTATAGTACTCGTATAAAACAATACCCCGACAGTGAAGTTGGCTGTGAGCCGGGTACCTATCGGGTACCACTAACCTTACCCTAGTCGGGTAACCCTATAGTGAAGGGTCTCCCCTATAACGTAACTAAGGTCAATCCTAGCTACACAAGCAGCGGTAAAAGAAGGGTGTATATTACTCGTATAAAACAATACCCCGACAGTGAAGTCGTGAATCTAAATAGTACCTGTGTCAACCGGTGCCGTTGGATCAACGACGCTCCTCACCTCGAAAACCTTGGCATGAGTGCCTCTAGCCTCTGTGGTGCCTCCACCATGCCCCCTGCCTAGGCCTTGACTTTGGGCCGATCCCTGCGAATGAGTCTGACCTTGGAATTTCTGATGGTGGCTCAGCGGCTGATACAGAGGCGGCCTCTACACATCTCCTACCATGATAGCAGGTGAAGAACCCTTTGGACCGCCTCAACGCCGGCAGTGAGCCGCACCTGAGCCACCTCCTAGCCGCCCCTGCGGCCATCTGCACCAGGCTTGCTTTGCTCTTGGTTTTACAAGTGTGTCTTGCTCCTAGGCTTGCCTATGGTTGGCATTGCCTCTTCCTTTCCTAGTATGAGAGTGTAGTATCATGCTAGGGTTAGATGAGAGTGTTTGGATGATGTTACGATCATATTATGTCTTGTATGGCTTTTGAGGATTATAGGTTGTGAGGTTAGGTTGAGGATGATCCTATGGATCCCTTGGGTCTATGTGTGACCCGTTTGATTGATAGGAGATTTACATATCTTCATGACTTGTTATTGGGCAGTGTACCTCTCAAGATTGGAGGTTGATCGTGGTTGAGTGTTATACGAGGTTGAGGTAAGTCCGTAGGACTTACTTAGCTACCATCCTTATATTGGGTGTTTGCATGAGTGGTGTGTGCGTTATATGTTTGCTATGATAGCATGAGATGTCGTTTATTATCGACCTATGTTTTATTGATTGCCCCGTATGCGTGGATGTGATAGCCTTTCCCTTTCATCTCGTCGTGGAGTCTAGGAGGTTCTCTAACGTCATGTTATCTGGTATACAGGAAGGGCACAATCCACTCTCATAGGGTAGACGGGTTGTGTGACCGACACTACTTCCAGATGGCTAACAGGCCCAGAGGCGAGGATTTATCGGTCCTCGTGTCACATAGTTTCATCTATCTATATATTTATACGATTAGAGTGAATGACTATTATATGAAGATAATAAATGGGTAAATGTGTGATAGCATGCTGATGTGTTTATCTATCATGACTTGTGCTTGTGCTTATGCATTACCTTATATATGTATGGTTAGCTAATGGTTTCATACCATGCTGTAGATGCCTTGCAGGATAGGCGTGCTGCTGAGTGATCTAGCAGGGTGGCAGGCCGAGGACCTCTCATACATAGGATGGTTATGGCTTTTGGGATTGTTTATGGTTCCCTCCTGCGTGAGGATGATGTTTTTTTACCTCCTTTGTGAGGATGTTGTTTTATACTCGGCTATAATATTGTTACCCCTTTTGGTTGTACAATTATATACAGCTTTATGTATTTGTTTTATATCTGTCACTGCCATGTTGTAAGGTCTAGTGAACTTGTTGTCAGGCTAGGGTCAGGATCCACTGTGAGATAATAACCCAATATGGCATCCCGAGTCCCACGGATTTTGGATGTTACAGAGTTAGTATTAGAGCCTTAGGTTGACAACAATGACACTTGCTACCTACAATGAGGTTTGATAGGTAAAATAAACAGAACTTGAAAGGGGTTTGACGTTTTCAAAAGATTTTTGGTTTTAAAAGTATGGTTTTGGGATAGAATGTACGAGAAGTCGCCACCTCTGCTATGGATCTCTACAGTATAGATATGTATATATATATATGTATTGTGGATTATGTTTGTATATGTTATATATATATATATATATATATATATGCACATATAGCCTATATAGAGCCTTATAAGTTAGGTGTGCATACCCCGCAGATGGCTCGGACTAGAGCTACTCCTGCGGTAGGCCGAGGTAGAGGTAGACCACCTCTTCCTCCGGGCGTGATATGACAGGGACTAGTTCCCGCTGCTGATCCACCAGTAGCGGAGGAGGTACATGAGGAGATTGTAGAGAGTGTCATCCCAAAGACGAGGAGTGGTGGGTCTAGGAGACAACATTCACATCGAGTTTAGTTAGATGACTTGGATCGTGTCTCCATGAGAGGACCAAAGTTTTGAGAGTACATCAGACGTGTTAAGGAGGCTGCCAGAGCAGGCAGACGGGCCCCAGATCTACTAGTGCATGACGGATCATCTGTGATGTTTCAAGGAGCCACACAGGTGCCAATTATGCCGGCACGAGTTGCTGAGACTGTTCGAGTTCCAAAGGAGACAAGAGGCCCTCGACCATATACCTGGTTGAAGGCATTCCATCAGCTAGGTGTACCACCTTTCTCTAGAAAGGTAGGGTTAGAGACGGAGGTCTGGATAGGACATGTAGACTCAGCTTTAGAGTCTATCAGATGCCTTGAGGACAGACGGGTAGAGCTAGTTCAGTCTCTATTCCGTGACCTTGCTCATAAGTGGTGGAGGACTGTACGAGCCAGAGCCACTAGCTATGATCACATGAGGAGTATGATCAGAGAGAAGTTCTGCCCTGCCTCACTGAGGAGGGAGAAGTTGCAGGATTTTGTGGAAGCCGACTTTGAGGATGTGCCGATTGCAGACGCCATCAGCCGCTTTCAAACTGAGTTAGCTTTGTTGGGTCCAGCTACACTATATGAGGACCAGCATGTGTACCTGTTCCCCTGTCGACTGAGGGAGAGTACACGCTCATACATGGCGGGATTCCATTGCGAGTCCTTGGCCGATTATTAGGACCGGGCTTTTGCTTGTGAGATAGAGCGAGCCATACAAAGAAGGGCTTCTCAGACGGGACGGTTTGAGAAGAGGCAGCGCACTGGGTAGACCAGTGGTGTTGGAGAAGCATCTGGTTCCAGACGGAGTCAAAGATGTCAAAGTTACCCCTCATCTACATTGACTATAGATAAGGGACGACAATGTTACAACTGTGGTGATCATGGACATTTGAGGCTAGAGTGCACCAGGCCATTTGTGACTTGCTTCACCTGTGGTAGACCAGGCCATAGAGCTACCTTCTATAGGCAGGGTGGAGTTGCATCACAATAGCGTTCTTCTCCTACTAGTGTGACGGGAGGTGGTCAGAGAACACCTCAATAGCAGACACATGGACAGTAGAGAGTCCAAATCATCCTTCTACTCAGGAATCTACTCCCAGGCCGAGTAGAGGTAAAGGTCGTGGTGCGAGTACCACGGACACTAGAGGAGCTTAGGGTAGAGTCTTTTAGCTGAGGAGTGCAGAGGAGCCGCCTGCACCAGCTGCTACATGTACCATTCTACTTCATGGCTTACCTGGTAGAGTTTTGTTTGATACGGGTGCTACGAATTCCTTTATTTCTGATGTATGGGTTGAGCGTCTGAGTTTAGCTACTATAGAGGGGATACCCTTTACTATAGGGTTAACTGATGGTAGTAGGGTCAGAGGTACACGCGAGATACGTAGTTGTCCCCTTTGCTTAGGGACTTGTGTGTTGCTTGTTAACTTCTTAGTCATTCCATTGATTCATGAAGAGGTCATATTAGGTATAGATTGGATGCGTAGACACCGTGCATTATTAGATGTTGGTAGGAGGACTGTTACAGTCTCTACCGAGGTAGGAACCTTAGGAAGATGGGTTCGGTCATCAGTGTCGTACGAGCAGCTAGGCTAATAGCACAGGGATGTGATGCCTTCTGGTGCTGTGCCATGAAGGATGGAGAGACACCAACATTGGAGGACATACCAGTGGTTTGCGAGTTTGCAGACGTTTTTGCTGAGCCTTCGAGTTTGCCACCTCAAACTAGTATGGATTTCAGTATTGAGTTGGAGCCTGGCACGAGACCCATCTCGGAGGCCCCATATCGTATGGCGCCTGTCGAGATGTTAGAGATGAAGAAGCAACTCGAGGAGTTGGTTGAGAAGGGCTTCATTCGCCCTAGCGTATCCCCCTAGGGAGCACCTGTCCTCTTCGTGCGGAAGAACGACGGACCATTGAGACTGTGTATTGATTATAGAGAGCGGAATAAGGTGACCATCAAGAACAAGTATCCACTACCTCGTATTGATGATCTACTTGATTAGCTTCAGGGAGCGACAATATTCTCTCGGATTGAATTACGCTTAGGATATCACCAGTTGTGGGTGAGGGAGCAGGATGTGCACAGGACGGTATTTCGTACCCTTTATAGACACTACGAGTTTGTAGTGATGCCATTTGGGCTGACGAATGCCCCAACAGTCTTCATGGAGTTGATTAGCAATAACTTCATCGACTTCCTTGATCAGTTTGTGGTAGTCTTCATTAATGACATTCTGGTATACTCTCGTAGCAGAGAGGAGCATGCCGTTCATAAGAGGATGGTTTTGCAGATTTTGAGGGATAGAGAGATGTATGCCAAGCTCTCTAAGTGTGAGTTCTGAATGCCAGAGGTAGCCTTCCTAGGCCATATTGTCTCCGCCAGTGGGATCATGGTTGATCCGGCGAAGATCGAGTATGTTGCTGCATGGACGACACCGACGAACGTCAAGAAAGTGCGTAGCTTTCTTGGCCTAGCCGGATATTACCGACACTTTGTAGAGGGATTTTTTGTGATTGCTTGTCCACTTATGAGCCTTCTGAGGAAGACTACAAAATTTGTGTGGTCTGATCAGTGTGCCCATAGTTTTGAGGAGTTGAAGAGGCGTTTAACTTCTGCTCCTGTCTTGGCACAACTAGAGGGTTCTGAGAATTTTGTGGTCTACAGTGATGCATCCAAGCTAAGCTTGAGGTGTGTATTGATGTAAAGGGGCAGAGTGATTGCATATGCGTCTCAACAGCTGAAGACGTATGAGGAGAACTACCAAACTCATGATCTGGAGTTAGCAGCGGTAGCTCATGCTTTGAAGATGTGGAGACATTACTTGTATAGTGCCACATGTTAGATCTTCACAGATCATAAGAGTATGAAGTATATTTTTACGTAGCGGGACTTTGACCTTGAGATTCTTTATGATCCAGGGATGGAGAATGTTGTAGCTGACACCCTGAGCAGGAAGACGCCTCGAGAGAAGGCGATTGCTAGACTGACAGTTCAACCTCAACTTCAGAGGGATCTAGCTTGGCTAGAGATGGACATTCAGTTCCTTAATGAGGATGCCCAGTTGTATGCTTTTGAGGTTCTACCTAGTCTGTTGGATGAGATCCAGCAAGAAGTAGGGGACTTGCCCGACCTTGATGAGAATCAGAGAGAGGATATCTCGTGGAGAGGTACCACAATTCTCCATTGGAGCAGATGGAGTGATGAGGCACCATGACCGCATCTGTGTACCTACTAATGCAGAGTTGAGACAGAGGATCTTACAAGAGGCTCATTGTACACCTTACTCAGTACATCCAGGTACGAGTAAGATGTACCATGATGTGAGACGCTGATATTGGTGGGGAGGGCTGAAGCCCGATGTAGCCAAATTTGTGGCACATTGTGCGACTTGTCAGCAGGTCAAGATAAAGCATTGCAGACCTGGAGGTGAGCTCTACCCACCGCCGGTACCGTAGTGGAAGTGGGAGGACTTCTCCATGGACTTTGTGACTGGATTGAGGCCTAGTATAGGACTTTTGATGCTATTTGGGTTGTTGTTGACAGACTGACGAAGACGGCACGTTTCATTCCTATCAAAGAGATGTGGCCAGTGAGCAGATTGGCTGAGGAGTACACTAGACAGATAGTGAGACTCCATGGTGTGCCGAGGACGATCGTTTCTGATCGGGATGGACGGTTTACCTCAAGGTTTTGGCAGCAGATTCAGATTGCTTTGGGGACGAGTCTACACTTCACGACCGCGTTTAATCCCCAGACAGATGGTCAATCATAGAGGACAATCCAGACCCTGGAGGATATGCTCCGAGTTTGTGTATTGGATTGGGGACAGGGATGGTCTGATTACCTCCCACTAGTTGAGTTTTCATACAACAACAGCTGGCATGCATCTATTGGGATGACTCCTTATGAGGCACTATATGGACGTAGGTGTCGTACACCTTTATGTTGGGATGAGCCTAGCAGTATCAGTGGGATAGCACTAGAGCAGATTCAGGATGATATGGATCTAGTAGCACTGATTAGAGAGAGGATGTTGGCTGCACAAAGTCGCCAGAAGTCATATGAAGACTGGAGGCGTCGACCTCTAGAGTTCTGAGTGAGATCTCATGTCTGGTTGAGGGTATCTTCGAAACAAGGCGTCAGACGTTTTGGCATAAAGGGGAAGCTGAGTCCCCGATATGTCGGTCCTTTTGAGATATTGTATAGAGGTGGGAGGGCAGCCTACAGATTAGCTTTGCCTCCGAGGTTAGAGGGTGTTCACCCTGTATTCCATGTGTCTCAACTGAAGGAGTATATACCAGATCCGAGGCACATTGTGAGTTATGATGATTTGGTAGTTGAGCCGGACCACACTTTTGCAAAGCACCCTATTGCAGTCTTAGAACGAGGTGTGAGACGCTTACGTTCGAAGGACATCCTTATGCTGAGGATATAGTGGTCTAGAGAAGGACCTGAGGAGGCTATATGGGAGACTGAGGATAGTATCCAGAGGAACTATCCAGAGTTTTATGCTGAGATAGATGCATCTAGGGTCGATAAGTAAATCTTAGTGCTATCTCGGTAAGTATGTGATTATGTGCTTATGTGCCTATATGTCTTGATATGTTTATTTTATGCTAGCTATGATGTGATATACGATCTTATTAGATCTTGATGCTCTAGCATGATGTATGATTATAGCTGGAGATGGTTCTTTCCTCCATGCTATCTGAGTACGATTATGATGCAGTTGGAGATGGTTCTTTCCTCCATGCTACCTTGATGGACATAGTTTCATTGTAGATGTTATTCCTCCATGCGTTGTATATGATTATGATTTGGCTAGAGATGTGCTTCCTTTATGCCCTTTGATGTGAGTATGTCAAGAGATGTGATTCCTCTATGCCTTTTGGTAGCGGTATGACACTATTTTCTAGAGTTGATGATTCCTCCATGTTGATATTTTGAATTATAGATTAATATAGGTTGTGATCTTTTGAACGGAGAGGTGATACCTCCGATAGAGAGAGAGTTATACCTCGGCTTATGGGTCCGAGAGGATTTGAGATTTTGCAAGTTTCAGGACAAAACTTGTTTTTAAGGGAGTGAGATGTAAGATCCTTAGTTGCTGAGTGGCTGAGATGAGTGCTGAGGGCACAGATTGTGCCTAAACCGCCCCTGCGTGACCTAGAGGCCGCCCATGCGGTTTCCCTGGGCCGCACCTGCGCCTCCCTGAGCCGCCCCTGCGGTTTAGGGTGTGCTGCAACAGCCTTTGTTGACTCTTGACCCATGGTTTACCCCTTTCCTTCCTTTATAAGTTTCTTCTCTCTCCTTCCCGATGAGGGTTCCCCATTTACAACTTCATCTCCTTCCTCACATTCATCTTCTCCTTCCATCTCCCTTGGATCTCTTCTTGATCTTTGTTTGAGTTTGAGAGCTTATGAGCTTGGCTTTGTGTTGATTGATGATGGTTGTTGTTGTTGTGCCTGGTTGAGCAAGCTTGGAGGTTATGGTAAGAGGTTCTTCCTCTATATAGGTTCAGCTTGGTAGGTTTGTCTTTCATCTCATCCTATCTTTCTTATTTCTTGCTTCTTTCCTTCTTTCCTTCAAGTCTAGCTTAGGTTCCACAAGTTTGATCTTGTGGCAGCCTTGATTGGCTTCAATTGATGTATATATGTATGTATATGTATATGTATGGCTACTGGATGAAGAAGGAGTGAAGAAGATCGAGTGAAGAAGCAAAGGACGGCCGGAAGTGCATCTTCTACACACCAGCCGCCCCTGCGCCCCTTTGGACCGCCCCAGCGCCGGCTGTGAGCCGCCCCTGGGCCACCTCCTAGCCGCACCTGCGACCACCTGCACCAACCTTGCTTCGCTCTTGGTTCTACAGGTGTGTCTTGCTCCTAGGCTTGCCTATGGTTGGCATTGCCTCTTCCTTTCCTAGTTTGAGAGTGTAGTATCATGCTAGGGTTAGATGAGAGTGTTTGGATTATGTTATGATCATGTTATGCTTTGTATGGCTTTTGAGGGTTATAGGTTGTGAGGTTAGGTTGAGGATGATCCTTTGGATCCCTTGGGTCTAGGTGTGACTCCTTTGATTGATAGGAGATTTACATATCTTCATGCCTTTTATTGGGCAGTGTACCTCTCAGGATTGGAGGTTGATCGTGGTTGAGTGTTATACGAGGTTGAGGTAAGTCCGTAAGACTTACTTAGCTACCATCCTTATATTGGAGTTTGCATGAGTGGTGTGTCTATTATATGTTTGTTATGATAGCAAGAGATGTCGTTTATTTCCGACCTATGTTTTATTGATTGCCCCGTATGCGTGGTTGTGTATCCTTTCCCTTTCATCCCGTCGTGGAGTCTGGGAGGTTCTTTGACGTCAGGTCATCTGGTATACAAAAAGGGCACAATCCACTCCCATAGGGTACATGGGTTGTGTGACTGACACTACTTCTAGATGGCTAGCAGGCCAAGAGGCGAGGATGTATCGGTCCTCGTGTCACATAGTTTCATCTATCTATATATTTATACGATTTGAGTGAATGGCTATTATATGAAGATAATAAATGGTAAATGTGTGATAGCATGCTGATGTGTTTATCTTTCATGATTTGTGCTTGTGCTTATGCATTACCTTATATATGTATGGTTAGCTAATGGTTTCATACCATGTTGTAGATGTCTTGCAGGATAGGCGTGCTGCTGAGTGATCTAGCAGGGTGACAGCCGAGGACCTCTCGTACATAGGATGGTTATGGCTTTTGCGGTTGTTTATGGTTCCCTTCTGCGTGAGGATGATGTTTTGTTTACCTCCTGTGTGAGGATGTTGTTTTATACTCGGCTATGATATTATTACCCTTTTTGGTTGTACAGTTTTATACAACTTTATGTATTTGTTTTATATTTGTTAGTGCCATGTTGTAATGTCCAGTGAACTTGTTATCAGGCTAGGGTCAGGATCCACTGTGAGATCCTAGCCCAATGTGGCATCCCGAGACCCGCGGATTTGGGGTGTTACATTAGCGACATGATTACGCCCTATAGTCGAACGCTTATGACAACCCCCGAGGAATGTGAAGGAGGTTACAAGTTCGAGAATGTGTGGGTCTTTATCGGACTTATGGAGAGATTCTAAAAGTTACACCATCAATGGCTAACCTACGCTAGCAGACGGAGGGTAGTATCTTTAGTCGAGTTTTACGCGAATCCAGTAGTATCGATAGAATCGACGGGCTAGACCTAGTAGTATCAATAGAATCGACGGGCTAGACCTAGTTCTTTTCATGATTGAGATATGTGCATGCGTGATGTTATGTGTAGTTTGTGCCCCGTGCGGGCCGTGCGGGAATGTGCTATAGAACCTGCTATATCTTGCGGGGTAGTTTGATTAGTTGGTGTGTTTATATTAGAAGGGTTAAGCCTTCTTAGTTTGAGAGTTAATAACTCGGCCTTCGGGATCGAGAATTCTGACGTATAGCAAGTTTCGGGACGAAAATTGTTTTTAAGGGATCTAATGAACGCCCCAATTTTAGGCGTGTTCTCGATATTTATCTTTCCGTATATTTATTGATATTTTAATAGCCTAAATAATTATACGAATATATATAGATGTATCAATATATTTCATAATCATATATTATCCGTTTAAAATTATTATTGTAATCTCGTACATACTTTTACAAGAACGTTTTCTATATCGAAAATCATACTATTCCAAGTATATTTACCTATAATTTATTTACATATTTTCTGCAAATTATTTAATGGAAATGTTCGGAAATATTTTTCGATCCAGAAATTTCACTCCGATTAATTCGATCGAGTTGTTAATTTCCGGTTTCCTTTATTTTAATTATTTCCTTTATTTTCCTTTTTCCTTTTCCTTTTCTTTTGTGTTCTCTCTCTCTCTAGCGGATGAACGCCTCTCACGCTTCTGCACAACCTGTGCCGCAACCCCTCGACCCCCTACGCTGCCGCCTACGCTAGCTTGGAGTAGTGAGCATCTTCAGCCCGACCTCTATACCCTCGCCTACAACTCATCAATTTCACTCTTCTTCTCTCTCGAATTCCTTTGGAACCAGGAGTAGAAGTCCTCAATCTCTCTTCCTTCTTTGTATCTGCTGCCGGAGAACTGCCCTACCTCCTCAAACAGGAACGCCGACCGAAGCCGGAGAAGTGCCGGAGCCTGCGCTCGTCTCGGCCAAAGCCCACTGCGGGCTCAGTTTCTCTCCCCTGTTTGCTCTTCTGTTGCAGCTGTTGCCAAGGAGAATCGCCGCCACGGACCGGTACTCATGCCTTGCCACTGCCGTTGCCGGACCCAGCCTCGCCTCGCCGCCGGATCCACGTTGCCACGCCGCCGCCGCCGCTCAGCCTTACTTCCCCTTCTGCGCTGTTCAAAGGTTGAAGAAACCTAATTTCATTGTTTAAAATTTGGCCCCATACTTATGGCTTAATTGCAGAGTGTTGTACCCATTTCCTTATATATTTTGGTTTTGACTCCCCCTCTCTTGGAAATTGTTGTGTATACCCTACTGAATTGTATTATTATAGTCTTGAAATTATATTATTAAAATGTGCAGTTTTTGCCCTTTGATATAAATTATAATTTTGGCCCAAAGCTTATTTACGAAATGGCTGAGTTTTGTGAGTTTCTTTGTTGCTGGAAAAGTTGACTCCGGATTTTATCCATGTTTATAAATTTTGTATGGATCGTCCCGGAAAGCGTTTTTGCGAGTTTTAACCCTTGTTTTAAAAGCAGGGATTTCCTTATATTTTATGTTCTCGTTGGATTAATTTTGAGTTATGAATCAAGGGTTTAATTGCGGGTTATTTGCTTTTGCTTTTGAAATTGAGTTTACCTTAAAATATTATATCTTATATATTACGATCAAATTTAGCGTATTAGCTAAATTTGTTTAGCTTTTGTTATAGGTCCAGAAGCGCCCCGATAAAGCCTAACGAGTGCAAGCTCGACATCCTTCTTTTGACGTCGTGTGAGTATTCTCTTCCTCGATCTAGTTATCTTTAGTAGTATCATGCTAGTTTGGATATAGTATAACTTAGAATGAATGCCAAGTAGTGGCTTTGAACCGTAGGAGAATTGGTTGAGCATGTTGGACCTTCTAGGTTAGATTATCGTTCCTTAGGTTGGGGTTCATGATCTTGTGAGGTATATGTTGTTATGAGTCCTAACATGTGTTTGAGAGAGTGGGCTGTAGATAGATCTCCTCATGCGTTGAGTGAGAGGTGAGTGTAGGAATTTTAGGATGCGGTCCTACAATTGAGAGTCAAATGGTCTTGCGTAAATCATTTGTATAGAAGTCTAAGACTTCTTGTGTGAATGGGTTGTTGACATATATCCTCTTGTGAGCAGGTTGTGGGCTTCTTCCCAAGAGAAGCGAAAGCGTTGTGAGTTGAGTGTGGAGACGAGGTAAGTCTCCGGACTTACTTAGCTCATATTCGTCGTATTAGTTTCGATTTGTGTTTGGTGGTGTTTGTTTATCGTTTATTATACAACAATTAAACCGGAATTAGGATTACCGACTTTATTTATTATTGCCCCAAGTGTATGATAACGGGCGGTGACAACACTGCCTAGCTCTTGCGGAGAGCTAGGGGGTTCTCGGCGACTAGCCCGGTCAAGTAGACGGCCAGATGCATCAGGGCCATTCCTTGACGGTGAGTAGGGACCGAGGCAAGATCATACGGTGATTCTCGTGTCACAAACGGAAATTGAATTAGTAACAGGATATTACTTAATAAATAAAAAGATAATGAACCGGACTTGTGTGTTTTGACCATATTGAGTGTTTTGTTTATTTCCGTGTGTTTCTGCCATCACCTTGTTTCTAATTCTTTGAATATTAGCTAACGGTTTTAAAACAATTGTGTAGATGCCTTGCAGGTTAGGGATGCCGCCGAGTGAGGTGGAGGAGTGCACAACCGGGGTCTCCGTACATTATAGGACGGGACGTTTTTGGGGTTATGTATTTGCTATGTTAGTTTGTGTTTATGTTGTACGTTTTGGATATCATTTTAGAGTTGTGTTGTTTTGAGGACTTGGTTGAGATTCCAAGTTGTACCTTTCTTTACGAATTGTTTGCATTGCATTAAAAACGTTTTCAATATTTGCCTTTATTTGTGGCATGTTGGAAAGATCTGGTGAAATTGTTGTCAGGCTAAGGGTCGGGACCCATTGTGAGGTCTCGCCCGTATCATCTCGAGTCCCGCGGATTCGGGGTGTTACACTTCAAGAGAGGTCCTGATGGCATGCTCAGAAGTTGTGTTCCGGAGGACGAAGTAGAAAACATCATCCGCCATTGTCACTCCTTACCTTGTGGAGGATATGCTAGTTCTCACAAGACATGCGTTAAGGTACTCCAATCTGGCTTCTTTTGGCCCTCTTTATTTAAGGATGTACAAAACTATGTTGTTGCATGCGATGCTTGTACAAGAACAGGTACATTTCAAGGAGGAATGGGATGCCCCTCAACAACATCCAAGAAGTGGAGATATTCGATATATGGGGAGTAGACTTCATGGGACCATTCCCATCATCTTGTGGTAACCAATATATTCTTCTAGTTATAGACTATGTCTCAAGATGGGTCGAAGCTGTCACTTTTCCAACTAATGATGCTATGGTGTGGTGAAGTTCTTCAATAGAACGATCTTCCCACGGTTCGGGACACCCGAAAACATCATTAGTGATGGAGGAACACACTTCACAGCTCGTCGATTTGAGGCTCTACTAGCTAAGTATGGGGTAACTCATAAGATCACCACTTCATACCATCCACAAACAAGCGGACAAGTCAACTTCATGGGGAGTAGACTTCATGGGTTGCCTCCCAAGAAGCGCTTTGTTCAAAGTCTTTAGCTAGAGTTATTCCATAGATCATCAATGGAGGAGAATACGAGCGATCTCCTCAACCGGAACTTCCGGTTTGTACTTCTTCAATCGTTGGCCGTTTACTTTGAAACTTCCACACTTTTCACCCCATACTTCAACTGCACCATGAGGGAAAACTTGCTTAATAACGAAAGGTCCTGTCAAACGAGATTTAAGCTTACCTGGAAAGAGCCGAAGCCTCGAGTTGAATAGAAGAACGAGATCTCCTTCCATTAAGTCCTTCGGGATGATATGCTTATCATGCCACTCCTTCGTTCTTTCCTTGTAGATCCGTGCATTCTCGTAAGCATTCAGACGAATTTCCTCTAGTTCGTTGATGTCCAACAAACACTTTTCTCCTGCCTCTTTCATGTTGAAGTTGAGCCATTTGATGGCCCAATATGCTTTGTGCTCTAGCTCTATAGGAAGGTGACAAGACTTACCATACACAAGGCTGTATGGTGTTGTTCCTATGGGAGTCTTGAAAGCGATTCTGTACGCCCATAATGCATTATCTAGCTTCATCACCCAATCTTTCCTCGTTCTAGAGACAATTTTCTCTAGAATTCCTTTGATCTCTCTGTTGGAAATCTCGACTTGTCCGCTTGTTTGTGGATGGTATGAAGTGGTGATCTTATGAGTTACCCCATACTTAGCTAGTAGAGCCTCAAATCGACGAGCTGTGAAGTGTGTTCCTCCATCACTAATGATGTTTTCGGGTGTCCCGAACCATGGGAAGATCGTTCTATTGAAGAACTTCACCACACCATAGCATCATTAGTTGGAAAAGTGACAGCTTTGACCCATCTTGAGACATAGTCTATAACTAGAAGTATATATTGGTTACCACAAGATGATGGGAATGGTCCCATGAAGTCTACTCCCCATATATCGAATATCTCCACTTCTTGGATGTTGTTGAGGGGCATCCCATTCCCATCATCTTGTGTCATATATCGCAGGAACTAGGTACAATCTTGAAGAATTGGGGGAGATTTTGATGCAAGTGTGCTTAGGAACGTTTTCAAGGAGCAAAAGGGCATAAATCGACTTTACCATGGATAAATCGATCGATTAAGGGGTATGAAGGCTTTAGAGCAAGTCGATTTTCCTTTTCTGAGAAAAAAAATTGACTGAAAAATCGACTCACCCAAGAAACAATCGACCGATTTTCCTTGAAGATGAGAAAATAGTGAAGAAATCGGACCGACGAAAAAATCGGCTCTAAAAATCGGCCGATTTTCGTCGTAAAAAGCCCAGCCTATATAAAGCCTTCTCCACTCTTCTTCCTCACTCCACACTTGGAATTTTTCGAGCTCCCTTCTTCCTCTAAGGCCGAAAATCGCCCTCACCCTCATCTCCTGATTTGGTAATCGTTTTGAACGATTCTTGAGCCTAAATTGAAGCTCTTGCAACGACAAAGAAGGATCTAGCAACAACAAGTGCGGCAAACTACTCATTCGTCCAGAATTCAGGTTTTTCCATCCAAAACCTAAGTTCGATTTTCTTTGTTTGTACCTAGTTCGATGTTTGACTGAATACAAGTGGTTTAGAAAAATTAGAGCCAATTGGTCAAAAATTGTATTTTCCAAGGGGTTCGTCCTCCATACTCTATCCAAAACCCCCCAAACAGCCTCTTCCGAATCAAATTTCATACCCACTTGAGTGATCCAGTTCATAGATATATCCATAGAGATCGATAGTTGTGAAGCCAATGGTATAAAACTCGTAAGACAATGCACTGTAGTGAAAAATATATATAAATCAGTAGATAGTCAATGATACAAGAGAGTAGATTAATGGGGAAAAAATAGATGAACATAACTATCGATCTCTATGGATATATCTATGAACTGGATCCCTCAAGTGGATATGGATTAAAATTTTTTATCAGAACGTTGTTTGCACACACCAGATGTAAGAATCTTCCATAAGGCACATTTTTTATGGTCATTATTAGATTCATTATTTCTCATTTTAATTAAGGCTTTGAAAAAATCTTCCTTTGAAGATGATATTTACTTTATGGATAACACGACTTTGAGTGTTACGGAATATATGTTAACTATGATTTCTAAGGATCCACTAGAAGTTTGTATGTCCAAAAATATAGAGATCTAGATGAGGATTCTTCTTCTTCCATTGTGCTTCATATAACAAGATTAAGAAAATACAAACATATTATCGTACCATTGCATGAGGTAAGTCCATTGAATCCTTTCGATGCCTTGGTTTTAGCACAACGAATTTTCATGACAATTACAAGGTAAGTCTCAGGTTAACTCTCAAAGGTAGGATGAAGGCACACTCAAACACTAACGAAGGATGTACCTTTGTTACCTAACTCTCATTATCATCGTTAAACAAACAAAGGAATCACCGGGTAAGTCTCTTCCTAGGCTTGGATATAAAACAGAAAAGGTGCAACAAGGATATGATTTGGCAAACTATAACCTAAACTCAAGATTGGACATGCAATGGGCAATCTCGGGTAGTTCTTGGCTGATCTCGGTCGAGATGCTCGACCGAGACGGGTTTCGATTTAGGGTTAACTCAAGATGTCGTTAACACCACATCTTCTAGAGAACGATGTAAAGGTGTCGCTAGTTGTAAATGGGTGGGATTCACGTTCATTGAGGTACATAATCCGCTTTAGTGCTCGAAAAAAATCAAGCGGATTTTAAAGATTAAATGTTCGCCATCACAAAAAGTAGGGGTTTTTGAAAATCACTTATAAGTGGAAATATAAACTGGTGGTGTTTAATTTATAGATGATAAATTATGACCCACATAATTGTGACACGTTAATTTGAAGATTCTGTAGTAATTAAATCCCATAAGGACGTAAAATATAGTATTTGAATTTTTTGGGCCAAAGGTGAATCAATGTCGTTTGCTATAATACAAGATTCGGTTAACATTAGTTCGGGAACAAGAACTAATTAGTTGTTAAAGCCATTGAAGCCAGTTCCACATGTGAGGGCCATGAAAGACGAAAAGGTCTTTTTACCACTTGGAATGATCGTTTTCTTCACATGTCATCTAGAATTTACGTTAAATTTTGTACGTGGGAGATATTTCCGTTTGTCACGCTAGATAGTTTTGTACCATACCGGAAATGTAAGGATTACGAGATGATCTACTTTTTTTTAACACAAGTGGGTACCTGAAACCTGATGTAATAACTTGACATATTTCGATTCTCTGCAAATTCACTCACAAAATAGAGCAAAATTCCACTACACCGGAATCCTCCACTGTTGGCCGCCTCCAGACCTCAAGAGCTGAATCTTTCTGAAGAATAGAGAAAGAAGTTTGCCGCTTGGATAAGAAGAAAAACCGCCAACTAAACAAATTGGACTTTTAATCTCAGAACTCGGGCCTTCTCAAGGTTAGTAACAACAAAGAAAGATGGATTTTAATTCCAATATGCTGACAATACGACAATTGTTATAATCTTATGACTATTTAATAAGCTTTAATCTTGTGAATACAAATTGGAAAAGATAAATGAGCAACAAAATGGCTTGTACCTTGACCTTTCTTGTAATGTGGATCACATATTTAATAAAAGTTTGCATCAACAAGGGGCTAGAGTATGGAACACAAATCAATTATACATCTCTTGGTTATTTGATACATCTCTTGGTTATTTGATACATCCGTTTGAAATGGTTGTTGTTTTACTTGGAATGAAGTCATTAAGGTTTTGATGGAACATATTCCATCATTCTCGATCCTCAATTGATATCATCTTTCTCTATAGATCAAACGTTACATCTTCTATTATGTTTCTTGACGGGTTGTTAACAACCTGTTCCAAAGTTAGCAAAATGATATTTTTAGCATCTAATATTGTAGAAAGTTTTATATGTTTTTAAGTTGACTTACAATTTAATTTCAATTTATCAAATAATGAAGAGACAAAACCTTGTTCATTTTCCATGAAACCGAATCATAAGCTAGCAGAGTCCAACGCTCCAAATTTCGAACGCTACTAGCAACTAGTAATAAGTGTCATACCTCGAGATAAGAAGACCGTCTCAAGGCAATACTTAAAAAGAAAATTTGTATTCACTTTGTCAAATTCATTTGAATTACACAAGTTACAACTTTGATAGTTTGCGCTTTCACATACATCGAATATGTCCTTTATAACTCAAATCCCTTGACAAAATCTTGACCTTTCTTGTAATGTGTATCTATTTACTAAGAAATTGTGTTTGTCTTTTGTTGAATATATTAGTGATCACAATGACATTGTTATGTTGACTTTGACTATGTTAGTAATATAGACACTAGAAAATCTACCACCTCCTATTATTATATTTGGAGCGGTAGTTGTAGCTTTGTACTCTAAAAGATCTACAACGGCTTTCATTATGTTATCCAATAATAAGCTTTTATTTACATGTGAAATCATATCGGACTCGGAAAGTACAAAGAAGGTACATGGAAGTCAATATAATTCAACCTAGCGTCCCAAGATTAATCATCACTCGCCGGATCCTGGTTCCTTGAGGTCGTGGTCCACCATATGTTGACTTCTTTTTTCCCTGAGATTAAGTGAACGCTACACGATGAAGTTCACTACCATAACAAGTTAAAAGAAGTCATAAAAAGTTGAAAGCCAAAGAAATTGCTTTAAAATCGACATCACCTAGCCTCTGATGTTCAAACTCGAGTATTCAAAAAGATAACGAGTTGACACAAGCTTTTACCTTTTATATCACCGAGATAGCTTTCCCTCCGGTGGACTTCCTAGCCGTCTGCTAGGCTTCTAAATCTTGCCAATAAGTTGATCCTTCTGTTTTTATAATGGGAGTAAGTAAGGTGTACTGTCAAGATCTTAGACAAAACAATCTTCCAAACCCTATACTATTGAATGCTAGCCTCAACTCTACAGATGGTAAAGTAAACACATCACCATTCGGCCAACTTGATAAAGCTTGTAATTTGCTGCTTCAAATAAGGTTTATGATATTTTCAAACTGTGGGGAGGTAAGCAATTCTCTGACCATAGAGCAGATGGTAAAGTAAACACATCACCATTTTACTTGCATTAGCTGCTTCATTCACCATTTTACTTGCATTAGCTGCTTCATTGACATTTATAGCATTTGAGCTTGAATTGCTCCTAATCTTTAACCACGTATACTTTAGCCAATATAAGGCCTAAGAACCAAAGGTGTTCCCATAAAATGTGGCAAAAAGCCCCAAACGCCGGCTCTGTGCCTCTAGATTATTCTCTCGACCATGGAGTCTCATTATTGTCAAACTCTATACCAAGCATTTGAGTTGGAACGATGGTGAATGTAGGTGATTATTCTCTCGACCATGGAGCCTCATTATTGTCAAAATTACATTTTCAACAACCACATTGCCAGCTCTTCAGTGCCTCTGGATTTGATTGTTTAGGTTGTTCTTTTCACTGCTTAAAAGCTACATTGATGAGATAAAATTGTCAACTCCTGAAACTGTTGGATCATGGGTTCTTGTGGAAATGTCAATGGAGATGAAGTAGCCTGCAATGGTTTTCACATAATTAGGCACGCCCCTTTACAACTTGGCAGAAGCCGCCAACCCTTGTGGTTTGATGTAAGAGTCTTTTATGTTAGAATTAGCCATTATGTGGTAGATGATTTCACACCTAAATCACTTGCGCTCAATCACATTCCTTTGGAACCTGATACCCTTCTTGAAGTTAATGGACAGCGGTGTAGTACTAACTCGCATGGATTTTGTTTGTTCTTCGGCGAGATCGTATGGATAAGAGGTCTGAAGAAGTTACTTATGTGAGCACTGGTAATGTCAGACTCACTGGAAGTGTGAAGTTTTAGGTATTCAATAGAGAAGATCTAGTGCTTAGTGGAGTGTTGGAGCTGTGCGACTGCAATGATACTAATAGAGACCTACAAAATGATGAGAAGAGATGGAGTTTGAGATTTGAATCTTAAGCGGCTGCCTGCTCCAATTTCTTGAAAACACATCATAATGGCAGATCTGAATGTGACACTCCTACAATTGAAGTCTATGTTGCAGGATGCTTTTGTGGAGCTCCAATTATATTGACTAAAACACTACAGCTTAATACTCGGAAGAAGAATAATAGGAAGATTGCACTGGTTGCCATAAAAGTTTTATATGTTTGTGCCTTTTATTGTGAACCACCTCCAATGCTGTCTAAGTACTAAATATAGAATAGAGTCAGAACTTCCAAATTTGACAAAGTTTAGCATATTGTCAAATTTGGAAGTTCTTATGAAATCTATAGATGAACAGGCTGAGTGTGTAAGTTCACATGAAATCTATAGATGAACAAGATAGGTAATGGGTATGGTATTCCACTTTGTAGATCACCCCGTCTTCTCCTCTCTCTCTCTCTCTCTCTCTCTCTCTATCTATCTATCTATCTCTCTCTCACAAAGGAACCTAGCTCTCTTCAAGCGGCAACACTCTAGTGGCACCTTTCGTCTGGTCAAGTGTCATGTTGGTCAAAGCTCCATTGATATACAAGAAATTAATGTTTTTATTGCCAAATTAAGTACACGGATTAACATATTCATTATTTATTTTAATTTACATGTTCCGGTTATTGAAGTAAATATAATACACATGCACGATCTATTCTTTAATATGCACTACTTCATTTACACGTTTTAAAATACTAGCGCTACTTAGTGCACGTTCAAATGATGCTAGTGCACATTCAAATGAAACAACACACACGTTTATGTTTTAATAGCGCTAGTAGTTGGTGCACGTTCAAGCGAGAGAGAAATATGCATCTTCTTGAATACTACATATTTACAGATAAGAACACATGTCAAGTCGGAAATTTATACTTCATGTCATGAAGGTGGATATGATGATGGTGCCATTTTGATAATGTTTAACCACTTCCTTACTTTGTGATTAGAGGGGTCCCATTTTTTTATATGTGGTCATATAGTCTTTAGTCTTCATTACGGTGGAAACTCAAACTGTAGCATGACCCGATCTGGTCGATGCCACTTCACTATGTCGAAACATATAAGTGGAGCCTCTGTCATATATATGTGGGACCCCGATTCGCATATCTCATGAAGAAGTTCCAATACATCCGGTGTATAAGGAATCCATATGAGTTTCCACCATCTATTAAGTATAAAGCTATATAAAATATCAGACTTAAGTTATCAAAATACCCCATAATTGCCTCTATGTTTGTAAATGGGTGGGATGACCTATATAAAGATAATAAAATGCCCAACTTAGGTTGGAGGTACTTGTGTTCGACCATATCTGTATCAGAGGTGACCACTTGCCTAGTTCTTCAAGAGACTAGAATGTGCTCTTGCAACCCAGACCCGTAGGTAACGATAGTACTGATCTATTCCTGTTGGTAGACGGAATAGATCAGTACCCGACGGAATAGATCAGTACTATCCGTTACCTTCTTTCACTACTCTTGTACAAGACCAATTGGGACCTTAGTAAACGTAAACGTGTGGGAGCTGAGAAAGACGGAAGACGATCTATGGACGTCGATATGGAATCGTTCGGTAAGTTTCAGGTGTCTATGTTACTAACATAATTTTGATAACTTTTGTATCCCGGGTTGATGTTAAGGGTTCAGTCTCATTGAAGACGACAATTGTGATCATAAGGCTTTGAAACAAGATTCTGGCTCAACCTAAGTGTTTAGATGTCATTCAGTCCTTGCGACCTAAATTCAAGGTATGCAAGTTAATAATGTAGGTCGTGGCTTGTCAATGGATCGGAGACTAAACCTACATCTCACCGATAGAAACCTGTAAAAAAATCTCAGGTTGGAAAGCATGACACATTAATTTACGTATGAAAACAACACCTAGTGGAATATACGTAAAAGTTAGGATTTTTGAATCCTAATTAATGATAATTAAGGGTGATTAATTTAATCATAGATAGTAATTGACTCATAACTCGCGAATAGTGCGTAAATGATGAGTATGAATTTCTTCGTTATGTTCCTAGCATAATTTTGGACTTATGAGGAGATCTTGTGAAATTCCGGTATGTAAAATACAAACTTGTTTGGTTATCTATTATACATCTCTTTAACCTTGAGAAGGTTTGAATATGCAAGGATGATGATGGAACCTATAATAGTGATGGCCTAAGTATATTACTTTCCGTCCTCCATACTCCAGACTCAATAAATTACGCCATTGGCATGTTGTTGAGACTACTAGGTCTTTTGTTAAACCTTGAAATCTTCATGCAGGTTCATCTTTCATTTGAGAATGATGATGATGTGTTGAGTGGCTTGAGAGGTTTCGACTTAATCCTTTGTTGAAGAGCCGAGAGCCTTGTCGGGCCTTAGAAGGTTTTGTGCAATGATAGTAGTGTAGTCTATCCAACATTTGTATAAAATCAGTCTATTGTTTTTGTAAATATCATAATTAGAGGGGATCACCGTGAAATCATCCGACCGGTGTATTAACTGACCGAGTTTGTTGAGGTATCACAAGTTATAGGGGCTAGATACACTACTATCATTGCACAAAGATAATCCTAAAAGCGTGCTATTCATACCGTATTATTTGGAGGGCATTCTTATCTAGACAGGTTGGGGAGAAGGGATGCACTAGGCCCCTCTTTAGTGTTTGACCACAATGATAGGATTGACAACAAGATGTAAGCACATGATGAAGTAGTCTACCTGGTACTGCAAATGTATCCTTCCAAAAGAGCTGACTTAAGGGTATGATTAGAACACATGCTCAATAGGCAACAACATTCAGTACCCTCAGCTGATCCAAGAGTCTTATAATATTTAATGCACATCGTACCTGAAGAAGTAGCCAGAGAATATTTGGACACGTGAAAGTTTAATTTTAAAGAGTATACAAATAATACAAAAAATTGTGGGAGTTCCATTTGATTGGAGACAATGAAGGCAAAGAGATGCAAAAAGATTTTCTGGTGGTTGAAGATATTGGGATAATCTATTATACATACTAAAAGAGAGTTCAATTGCTTATTTTTAAAAATGCGTATATTTCATTAAACTTCTCATTAATACGGTATGAATAGCACGCTTTTAGGATTATCTTTGTGCAATGATAGTAGTGTATCTGGCCCCTATATCTTGTCATACCTCAACAGACTCGGTTAGTTAATACACCGGTCGGATGATTTCATTTGACACACTCTCTTTTAGTATGTATAATTGATTATCCCAAGAGAGGAGTAGGAATTGCTTTATTGGGGAAAATGTTTTGTTTAAGATCTCGACAATACACCTTACTTAGCTTGCGTCGGCATGGGAAAGTAGCAATTTTGGTTAAATAATTTTCTAATTAGAGGGTACCCAAGTCCCTAGGTCCGTAGGGTCTGAACACTTGAGGTAATCATCAAAGATTGGGTCAAGAAATCCTACATGCCTCTACTGTATTATTTCACACAACTTTTATACCAATCAGTAGATAGTCACAGTTCATGAAAACTTTTGTAAATAGGGGTGGGATGACCTAAATAAAGATAATAAAAAAAATATTGAGATATATTGTTGACTAAAAATTATAATCAATTAGGAGCATTACCATAACCCCCTCGAGTTGTTTTTTAATCATTCCTAGTTTTCTATTTAATTTGATCCCATCACTTAAGCTATGAACATATCCCACTCTCAGAAGCCTAATTATAGATTCTACAAATTGTGTTTGTCTTTGTTGATAACTCTGCTCATCCCGCATACATATTTTCGTTTTGGAAGGTTTACAACCACCTAAAAGCTTTTCGTCTCTGCCGAAGAGCTTAAGCTACTTTGGGGTATGCTTTGTCAAGGCAAGCATCACATAGTGTCAACTTAAACACTCAAAACCCCAATCCTTTAAGCAATATCTTAGATTTAGCTGTACAATTTGTAGGTTTTACGTTGACTAAGAAGAATTCTAGGATTTTTATAGGCATTATTAGTCCGGCTCGTGAGGTATCCATAAAGTCAACTTTTAATCGTGCTTTTTGAAAAGCCTTGGAGTTTCAACGCGATTATGGTAAGATCAAGATCACTACGTTGATAATAGAAACTACCATGACATTTTGTTTTACCCAAACACATGTTGGATTTAAGATATATTTAACACTCGTAATCTTTGAGTTTGACGTTACCAATTTTTACTTCTTCATGTACATTGTACCCCCTAGAACATGTCATTATCAACTAGGTACACAACTTTTTTTTATTTGTGTTACTAAAGATACATACTTAGTTGATCAATTTGATTTTCAGTAAATTGATTTACAAAAGATGTTCCTCATAAGGTGTAATTAAACAAAGGGTTTCAGGTTGTACAGGCCTGCACATTTCAAACTCAACACCTAATTCAAAATTTCATGATCGACTCCAAATTTTAATATGATATAGTAGAATGTTAGTTTTATAACATATCTAAAATTCAGCAAGATCGGACCATGGGAATAAACAATATTGAGTTAATTGATGAACATATCTGCCCTTTAAAACCATACTTTGTGAACATCCTTGTTGTCATCATCATAAACCTTATTTCCCGTACACTCTATCCCAAATTGTAGTTTCATCATGGTGGATAGATATCGTCACTACTTGCATGATAATTGTCTAGATTCGTTTCATAGCTTCATCAGTTATGCATTTGATGTGGCCTGTGGTTAGATCGAGCTTTCTGTACCTTAACCATCCTCAAATAAGGTAGAGCGGAAGGCATGTTCCAACATCAGTTCAGATCTATCCCAAATTATAGCTTATGAAATGTTTTGGCGAAAACTTGATATAAGTACATTTGATATTAAAAATTAAATATGGAGAAAAGTAATAGAATCACATAGGCAAATCAGTCCGATAAGACCCAAAAATAGCGGGTATTATGGTCACAACCCGATACAAAGAACTCGTGCTGATTCACGGAATGAATGCAAAGAGAAATACTTGCCCAAAATTATGCTTATATAACTTACTTAAAAAGGAAACATCCCCACATACGTTGGTGAAAGATAAGAGTTTGACTTGGATAGAAGTAGTTCTTAATCGAACACTTGAAATATGAACTGCTTCACGGTCAATATAGCATGGGAAAACATAAAATTTGATTCTAGTCAATGTCGTCTGTGATTTATCAACAATACAATGTTCAATTCACTCACCTTTTAGTTGACACTTGAGGTAGTAAGATTCAACATGCCTACTACATAACGAGATTGGTATGAAGAGTGTTGATTGGGTAAAAAAGAAAAATGGGGACTTGGGTAACTTTCATATATCCACCGGTATTTTGGATAAATAATTATCCCAATAATAATTGGATACGCTAATCTGTCTCGGCCATTCCTGTTGAGATATTATTTCTGGAGAATGACCCGGGACCACAGACTCACTAATCTGGTGGTGTTCAAAACACAGCTCTCATATTTTTACTTCCCCACGACCGGGAGCTATTATTTTTACCTTTAAATTGATGATACATGGGTAAATAAAAACATTAAGGGACATAGGATACTATTGGGCGCGTGTTGCTACTTATATCGTTGTCTCCATATGTGTGGGCTCAACCTATTAAACTGCATTCACAAGATCACAATCAACCACGTCATTAGTATGATGGAGCATAAGACGCTTGATGAATATTTCAACCACCTTAGCGACACTAGTCTAACTTGGATTCGGGACATGTTACCCAATGGAAGGGCCAGTTAAAAATGAAGCACCTTATACTCCATTTCGATCCAAAATGTGTCATAATCCCTTACGTGTAACTTCACACTATTACAAAATAGCATGTAGAAAACAAGTCGTGATTGGATCTACCATAACTTAGAGTTCTTTTGTTCTACTCTCTACCTGCCACTAGTTATGAGATGGCTATCTAAGACTATGAATTCTTCTTTTTTCTTTCACAGTGACTTACAATTAACTGTTTTTTTGGGACACTGTGGTGAAAAATATATATAGTCAAGGTAAATAGACTCTTCAAGCTGTTGTTAACCACTTGCAGTTACCATCTCTTTAACCTTGAGTGAAAGCAGGTCATTACCTAATGTGTAGATGTGTAAGAAATTACTTCTCGCCATACCATATCACAACGATATGAATAATAATATTATTAAATTGGACGTATTTCATATCGTTTTTAATTGTTTGTTATTTTAATTTTTTTTATATAACTTGTGGAGAACTGCGAACCACCTCCAGCAGAAGCCAAATGATGATTTTGCTGCTTTAGAACAGGTATTTTTTGTAGAGAAAATAAAGCAACATTACTTGTGGGGATGAAAAATAATGCAAGTGAAATGGTTACTTGGGTGAGGCACTTTTGTTGCACCAATTTATATCAATCTTTTTACGTTAAATTATCTATAGTTTCTAACCATTAATTTGAAGAAAATCAATGGTCAGACAAAGAGCTATTATATATTCATAGACTTTGTTAGATTCACCCCTTCATTTATATCTCGAGCCCAAGGGTGGCAATCTCTTCACCAACAGATATAATTGTAGTTTAGGTGGATTGACATGTATGTTTGAACTCTTAAAACATGTAAAACACACCGAATAATGATCCTTTTGCATTTTGGTGCTTGGGTTTTGTATGTTGATGAGTTGTTTCCCTCAAGTTTGGGTCGTATCGACTTATATTATGTATTTGCATAAACCGCATCAGCTTAAGATGAAATCCTTAAGTTGATGTGGTTTTTTCTTTGTGATGACCAACATATCAAAAACAACAACCCAAAAACCAAGCCAAGCAAGGCGAAAAGAATATCAAAGAGAAACAAAGGGACCACTTGCGTATAGGTTGGCGTAGATCCAATAGGCTGAGAGAGATTATCCCAATATCCCCCTTGATGAATTTTAGTTCAAATGAGTTTATGCTATGTATCAAGTTTTCATACCATCCACCAGAGAATGTGATCTCAGATTCAAACGCAGGAGTTAGTAAGCCATATATACATATTGCGGACGTATACATACCTTTGTTTTCATTATACTTAGCCAATCTACGGGATGATTAGGTATGTACTGAGGTCATAGGTTTTACTTACTTACGTTATTCATGATACAACTTAGGATCTCATAAGAGAGGGAAATATTAATAAATAAGAGTGGTCATGTATATGACTATTTAATCAGACGAGCTTCACTGCATGTTTTGGTATGACAGAATGGCACTGTTAAAAGAAAACAACACCTAGTGGAATATGGTTGTGCATACACTGGATTCCACTCTCTTTGATATTCCAACGACCGAGGGAGCTTTGACTCTTTAGCCGCCATCTACGTGGCTTTCCGGGCTCTTCAATATATATAAAATCGCAATATTTATTTCATTTTGGTGAAAGAAAAGGATGCAATGAGTCTCTTTGGTATTCCAAAGACCGAGGGAGCTTTGACTCTTTAGCCGCCATCTACGTGGCTTTCCGGGCTCTTCAATATAAATAAAATCGCAATATTTATTTCATTTTGGTGAAAGAAAAGGATGCAATGAGGGTTATTCAATTAAGGGGATATCCTCCCAATACCAATTTTTCCATACATAGATCCATGAGGATTCGAACTCGAATCTCCGGACTAACACTTAAGAAGTGTAGCACCACAACCACTAGACCAACTGAGTATTGGTAATTGCTTCACTTTTCTCCATGGTCTAAGCTATATCTAGTCGTATATTCCGGACATGTCTATCTTCTTCCTATGTGATACTAGTATTTTTAGTGTCCCACATGCAATTAAATATTCAATTGAATTGAATATTTAACAAGAAAATGGAGACGGAGAAGAATACCTTGGTAAGCCATATACACATATTGCGTAACAAGAAAATGGAGACGGAGAAGAATACCTCGGTTAAACCGACGGATAAAAACCGTCGGTTTAACAGATGGTGTTAGTAAAAAAAAAATTAAAAAAAAAAGGTTGAAACCGTCGGCTTAGGTTTGGCCGAGAGCCAAACCTAAACCTAAACCGTAAACCTCCAGTTCGACCAAACAAGCGAAACTAAACTGTCGGTTTGGTCAAACCGGCGGTTTACGTCGGTTCACAAACCGCTGGTTCGGCAGTTTGGTTTGAACCGGACCCAACTCTACGGGTATCACACCGCTTTTAATATAAAAAAACTGCTATGGAAGTATGGAACGGAGCTTTGATGTTGACGTACCACTTAGCAAGACACGTTTCATCCACGTCACACAATATTGTTTGTCCTTGTCCGATTTTGATCTTTGAAGTAAATCCTTGCTGTCATCATCATCCGTATTTCTTCCAAGTAGGCCCCACATTCAACCTTGTAAATTTTTTACATGTAAATCCCGCAAAGGCGTTTCTTACGAGTTACGTCCAAGTTTACTAACTGCCTGCACGAGATTTAACGTTAGAGAATAACACACTAGTAAAACTAAGCACATATCATGTTTTCAGAGCCCATTTTTATTATCTTTATAGGTGTTATATTCGATATAGATGGTAGAAATATAAGAAAGAAATTTGTGATTCATTTGTAGAATCTGAATCACTCCATGAAGCTACAAATGGAGAACCACAAGCTTGGATAGGTTTTACACTACGTTCAATTTGACCCTCGGACTCGGAAATCACTACCCTCGAGTCTTCAAAAAATTCAAATATATTGAGCCTAAAAGAGTACAATTTCCAAATTTGGAAATATATACATATGCACAAGTGAAATCTTGTTCCAATCATAACAAAATAATGACATTTGCTATAATCTATTCCTTAAAGACATTATCATATGGCCATCAATCACCATCTTCAAAGGAAGATTTTTTCAATTTTTTTTACAAGAAATTAATCTTGAAAGCTTGTCTCATTCGGAATCATAGATACAAGTGGCTGACACAGTTGATTTCTCTGAACAATTCAGCACCTTGATGAAATCAGCTCTTGTAAAATGGAGAAGATGAAGAACAAAAGCAATCTCCAAGTAACCTACAATGATGTGGGTCATAATGTACTTCCCTAAACACTTTGCATGGAGTTACATGTATTCTTATGATTGGAAACAGTTTTTCCTCATACAAACTTGAACCAAAATGCACACAAAATCAACCTAAAAAGAAATATTGTCAACATAGTTGGAGTGAGCATCGAGCTCAACCTAAGTGTCTCAAGTATACAATGAAAGTTTCATAGAGTTTTTAACGAGGGCATGGTGGCGAGGGACAAGGAAAGCTTCATCAAAGCCCAACATACTGAGTATGTACAAGCAAGCATGCTTGATTGATTCATAGGTATATTTATATTCCGGTTACTGACGAAATATTTGGATATAGACCAATGTATAATGTAAACCTAAAAGTGGTACTACTAATTCAAAGAAGGTTACAATGAAATAGCCACATAGCCGTTGTTTCAAAGGAATGTGATTGAGCGCAAGTGATTCAGGTGTGGAATCATCTTCTCATTGTTGAACAACGGCTTAATTGATGTTTGGGGGTTAGATGAGAGTGTAAAAGTAGTTCAAAGTTGTTTCCCTCAAGTTGAGAAATAGGGTCTTCGTTAATGTAATTAGGTTACTAGCTATTACGCATGCTTACTGATGCATCAAAGGAACCCTAGCTAATCGCTCTTCAAGTGGCAACACTCCACTTTAGAGTTTTTCCCTTCAATAGAGCATATGGTACACCTCATATCTTGATCATAATCTTGCCTCTCGAATAGCGATACTTCTTTCGAGCCCTTTGATAAAATACTCCAAGTTAATTTGCTAACAATGATCTTTTATCTCCTGAATTATAAATATAAGTCTAATATATAAGTACATGACCACTATCCTGGAATACCCTTACAAGGAAGCTAGGAGGCCTTGGAACATCATGAACCAGTCGAAGAACTCGTCGGGATATCCATACCTTTATTACAATTGACACTCCAGTAAAGATAACAACGACATCTCTGGGAACTAATGCGGAAACAGTCTAGTGAGTCACATATAAACGCACGAACGGAGGTTTCCATTCTAAAATCAATTGGTTATAAAAGGAGTGGTCATGTACTTATATACTAGGCTTATATTGTTTTGTGTTATTGATGTATGACACATTTTCTTTACATCTAAACACTTTCTCATCGATGTTTGTAGTCACCTCTAATGTATGCACCATCATAGAATAAGATCGTTTGGACTAGACTAGTTCAAAATTGGATCATGCATCCTATATGGAGTGAAATCGTTTTGATCATGAGATATTAGGATCCACCCCCGAAATATTAGGTCTCCATTGATGAAGGATCATCTGAGCTAACTCCATCTTCACCACCTCAAGGGACTCTAACAAGAGCACAAGCTAAACGTCAATTGAGATGGATGCTCTTTTCCTAAACATGGTCCATGAAGCTCAACCAAGTCCACCTTCATCAAGTCTAAGGACCATCTTGTGGATCAACCACGAACACATCCCAACCAAGATGATTAATGGAGCTTAAATTGTATTTTTAGTTGCTGGGCAGGCTTTGGAAAGCATTTCAAAGGACAGTCGGAGGCCTTGAAATCAGATACAAGGGGTTTCACCTATGTGCATGTGCATGGCTGGATGATCATTTAAGTATGTGGACGTGAGAGACTGAATAGGAGAGTTTAATTAGGCCCAATTGTGTCATATGTTTGCTGGGCATTGTTAACTCTCTCTCAATGTAATTATTGTAATTAGTCTCTATATGTCATAGGGGACATCACTTGGCTCTTGGATAGAGCCGGATTAGTCATCTTCTCCGCTATTCGGGAAGATGCATATGAGGAGATCACGAGGGAGTTTGTAGTCTCCTTTGAGCACATCCATGTTGACAGGACAGTTTCTTTCCGGCTGATGGAAAGAAACTATGAGTTCTCCATCCGGTAGTTTGGAGCCTTCTTTGGGTTCCACGAGACCTTCAATGGTCGTTTCCCTAGTGGCGTGTACGCCAAGGATTTATGGGAAGAGATCGCGATGATCTACGCCAGCGAGGACCGTTGGCAGCCAGCTGATACCAAGGCTAAGTTAATGTATCACTTAGCCTTGAAGATTGCTCACAGGGTACTTTCTGAGTGTCTCTTCCCTAGGACGGAGACACCTCAGAAGATCAAGACAAACGAGCTCTTTCTTCTCTACTGTATGCTATACGGTAGACCTACTGACTACGCCACCCTCTTAGCTGCTACCATGAGCAAGCTAAAGAATAAGAGGGCTGGCAACATTGGATATGGTGGGATAGTCACCCACCTTGCTAGGGCATTAGGGGTAGATTTCTCCGCCTACACACGTATTGCTGCTGTACCTCTAGGACTTCAGGCCCTTATGACTAGAGGCCTCATCTTCCCCACCCATAGAGGTCCACCATACGCTGCTATGCCATGGGAGAGTAGGACCGGGAGAGGCATTGAGTGGCTTCCTGAGTATTCCATTATGGCTGGACACCATAACTGGAAGGCGACGTTCGCTGCCATGCATGCGAACAGATTGGTAGCCCCTCCTTACGTTCCACCACCACCAGTTGTAGAGGAGGAGGAGATGAGAGATGATTATGAGGGAGGAGGAGGAGCTGAGCAGGACTTTGGCACATTCCCGGATCAGCCGGACGCAGTTCCCGACATGCCTAGGCATTCCCCCCGCCCTGCTAGAGCATCTGGCTCTTCCTCTCGCCGCGCTAGTGTGAGCGAGAGGCCTACTTGGATGGCTGACCCTCCTGCTTGGTATAGGACGCAGCCGGATTGGATGAGAGCTCCTCCACCATGGTCTACACAGCCGTCACCCGCACCAGCACCTTCAGATTTACCGGCGTGGTACAGCCAGCCGCCTGGCTGGTATGAGCAGTTGCCAGAGTGGGCTACCGACCTTTCCAGCAGGCTTGGAGCTTTGAAGATCCGCGCTGATGCTAGGGATGCACGTATGGATGACCTTGACCACATGATGAGGGACGTTTACCGCCAGCAGTTCGGGCGGTACTAAGATCCCAGCTTCTCTCCGTTTCCGCCTCCACCGAGTGATGACTTGCATGATCGACAGCTTTAGCCGCTCCACCACCGTTTTGTGAGTTCTTTTTCTTTCTTTCTTTTCTTCTTTTTCTTTTCTTTGAACATTAGGGACAATGTTTGTTCCAAGTATGGGGTGGGGTGTGACTAATAGTTTGTAATAACTCTTACTCACTTTGTATGCTTCTATTGAGACTATCTTGCATGTTTCATTTTATTGCTACACGTTTCATTATTGCATTGCATGAAAAAGCTTTTGAAAAACCCATAAAAATTGAAGAATTTTTGAAAATTTTGTGCTTCTAAGGATAGAGATGATTTCTATGATAATCACCACTTGTGAATTGAGTTTTGATGACAATCGCATGCTTAAACGAATAGTGAATTGAAAAGAAATTGAATGAGTTGATGATCCTTCTTTTGCAAATTTCATAATGTGATGAATGTTACTTAAATCATGTTGAGAAACTAAAGTTGAAATCACATAATAAGTTCTTATGCTTCCTTTTGAGATGATTAAGGCAATTTGATTTTCTTTCTTTTTTTTTTTTGATCATTTAGCCCCTCATTGAAATAATGACCTCCTTTACCTATCCGGGAATTTGGAGGAGTTGAATGAAAAAGGCATGTTTGATGTGGGAGGGCCATGAAAGCAATACTTTGCATTCAAAGGAATAGAAAGAAATTATAGGTTTGGGGAAGTCAATCATGATGATGAGTAACTCGGCACCATTCACATAGCCAGGTGTTTGTGTCTTGCCAAAGTCGGATTGAGCGATATTCCTAGCGGATTATGGTATGTGCGCTAAGGGTTTGAGGCATCTCATAAAATTGAGAAACGCCAATCTCCTAGGCTTCGGTTTTTGTGCACCTCTATCCATAACTCCAAAAGTAAAGTCGAAAAATGAAAAGAAAGAGCGAAGCTCTAAGTTGAAAGTGCTGCGGAAACCGCAAGAGAAGAAGAAAAGAGTAGTTATCCACTTTCCCGGATTCATGCACCACATTCCCTTTCCACATTCTAGACCTTGTTTGAAAGTTCTTAAGATCAAAAGAATGTTATATGACTTGGTGATCTAAATGGAAGTTTCTTATGATTGATTTTGATAATGTTTGAAGGTTATGATGTTTACATGAAAGTTTGATTGATTCATGAGCTTTCTTTACTCTTTACTCTTTGACTATGTGTATGAAAGTCTTATAAACGAATAAAGCAAGATTTGAGAATGATCTATTGATTAGAAGGCACATTCATCCAAAAGAAGTTTTGCTTTGAGAAGGTACACATATTTCATCCTAACTTGAGTTTTAAAGTTTTGAAAGACCTTGCTTAGGGACAAGCAAGTGGCAAGTATGGGGTTATTTGTTAGCATGAAATATTGTGATATTTTAGGCACGTTTTCTAAGTGTATTTCATCCATATTGGTAGTCATTGATAAAGCATTGAAGTGTTTGTAAGTTAGTTTATCTATTTTGTCGATATAGAGGTCTACATAAGCTTTGTGTTGATTGTAGGCAATTTAGAGCTAGTTCCGAACGGATTGAGAGAGAATGGAGTTTGATTGAGCATGTCCAAGGATTGAGGACATCTCTAGGAGCTAAGGAATGTGCTAACTTGAAGAATAGAACGAGGCTAAGGAAAATCACGATCTACCTCTAAATCACGCTCTAAAATACGGCCGTACTAGATTCCACGTTCAAGTCCACGGCCGTGGAACCTTGGCAAGAGAAGCGTGGTGCATTCCAGCAACTTACACGGCCGTGGAGGGTTGTGACAAACCGTGACCCAAATCCACGCTCTAAATTACGGGCGTGGAACCCTTCCACGACCGTGATCTTGGCGATCTTTTACGCAACACTTTGAAGCCATGATCTTTTACGCAATGGGCCGGGCCAATATTTTATCTTACCCTATAAAAGGACGGAAGAAGAGAGATTCCGTCACCTTCGCTTAGACTTTGCCTATGCTTATTGCACGTGCCTAGGATTTCAAGTTGGACGTGTAGAGATTGCTATTTCGCAAACGGAGAATTGCGAAGAGTTGAAGATTTGGAAGATTGTTCATAAGGAGATTTCATCTTTATCCTTAGGTTTGATTAGAAGACGGATTGACATCCCGTTCTTCGCTCTTATCTAAGATTGTGATTGTCTGTGTTGTTTTGAGTCTACTTGCATCATTGTTCTTGATTTGTGGATTTGAGATTGGCTTGAGAGTTATTCAAGGTTTTCGGAAGTTTTCATCTTTCATTCTTTTAAATCTTGAATTTGATATCAATATGACTGTTGTTGGCTAAAACCCTTTAGCAATTCTAAGGTGAAGGGTTGATAGTTGTGGCTTAGATGATGATAGATCGATCGTAAACAGTTTGGACCTTGAGAGTTAGAGAGAATCGCCGATGAACCTAATCCACGGTCTGTTCTTGAGCTTCCACGGCCGTGGAACTCAAGAACTACCCGTAATTTTGTGTCAGTTTATGAACCTTGCTTTTACTTTAATCCAAAGTTAAAGATTTGCTTTAACTTAGTCTTGGCTTGCCTTTTCTAGGTGGTAGTGAAGCCTCAACAACCTCTACCTCAATTCTGAGTGTCACAACCTTAATCGGTTTAGTTAGTCTTGATCCTTGGATTACAAGTTTGGGTATTTGACGTTAATTCTTACCTTTAGATCCTTTCTATACTGAAGCCTCAACAACCTTTATAGAGAGTGTCTTTAGGAGGGTCATATAAGGTTTTTGGAACTTGACCGTACGATTACCTTACATTCGTATACCTTTTCAAACCTCAACTCTGTCCTTATATCTTTAGTATATCTTGAATCGATTGCCGCTGCTGGATTCCTGGATCTTTAGGATTGTTGTTTTCCCAATAATTTGAAAAGCTTCATACATTTACTTGCTTGATAATCTATAACTGGATTTAACCCCCCAAATCCCTATGTTCGATACTCTGGAATTCTTGCTTAACTATATCGATCCGTACACTGTGGGTTCGCTTGCTTTTATTCTAGTTTTATAAATTTAAAGCTTGATTGCACGCACGCTAAGTGGCGAACAATACACTAGATCTCTGAAGTTGTTCATGGTGGCAAACACTTCTGCAAAGTGTGTTGGTCATCTCTTGTAAAATGGAGAAGATGGAGAACAAAAGCTTATCAACAACATTACTCAAGCAATATAGGCTTCAAAACATTGCACAATCATCCTTGACAAACTCCAACAATTTAGTTTGGGAATATCGTAAGAGAATGTACTTACCAAATTCTATGTATCTTTTTTTTTTTTATCAACAGACATATTAAAATTTGAGAGGTTTGATACCTGGTGTCAAACCTCTCAAATTATAAAGGAAATCATTAGCTGTTGAAAAAGTATATTCTCCACTAAATGGCACCTTTGAACACCTTAACACCTATTGGTATACCGCCAAAGAAGGAAGCTGACTTCACACAAGCTGACTTGAATAGTGTGTCAAAGAACTACAAAGCTATGAATCTGCTCTACTGTGGATTAGATGCAAATGAATTCAAACGCATCTTGATAACACGATTTATGACTTAGGTTTAGGTACTCATTTAGATAGCTTTTCCGCTCATTCATGCATGGTTTAGCTCTAGTTCACGACGTTTGCACTCAATTCACGTATTTTGTCGAGATAGACTTCTACACGGACTTTTGCATGCTTTGTAGGTATTTTGGGAGATTTAGGAGCTTAATCGATACATTTGAGGATCGTTCCTCAAGATGACACACCTTCGGACTCATTAGGATGCAAGCTAGGGGCTAAGGAAGACACTTGGGACCTTGTTGGTGCATGCCATGCACAAATTCATGGCTTGATGATCCATATAGTGCAGGAACACCAAAACCACGGTCACTGGAAGAACCGCGCCCGTGGAAATGGGCCGTGGTTTTTGCCAGACGGTTGTGACAGTTGTGCCACAATCTTCATGGCCGACTCTTGCAAATTTGTAGTATAAAAGGTGGTCCTGCAAGGCTGAAAGAGACATCCACTCTCACTCCCATTCTCTCCCACACTCTCAACAAGAAGATTCTCTCAATTGGAAGCTTGGATTGGAGCTACCATTGGAGGAGAAGAAAAGCTCCATTGGAGAAGAAGAGAAGAACACACCATTGTTAGTCCTTGATAGATTTTAGAGTGAAGATTATCGGAATCGTTTTCTAGGGTTGTAAGAATCGATTGAACCTTCTTTTGAAGGGTTGTGAGTCTTTCTAATCTCATATTCAGCTTGGTTTTACTAGTTACTTGTTCATCTCTTTCTCTTTTTTTTCTTGCAAATGGATGCCATGATTTTGTGCTTGTTGATTTCGATTGTGATGATGTATGTTGTAGGCTAAATAGATGCGATTTTAGGGTAAGGAAAGGATGGTTATGGCTTGGACTATGATAGAATAGACTTAAATGTATGCTTGGATGATTCGTTTGACTGAACCTAGTCACTGTTAGAAACCACGGTTTGTTCTAGACAAACCACGGTTGTGGACCTTGATGAACACTCCGTGTTTTTGATCAACTTGCTTGTAATGATAAATCCAAGTGTTAGGTTGTTAGATTGTTAAAATCCTAGTGTTTGTTGAGCTAAATCTATCCTAGGGTGACCTAGTGTTAGCAACTAAGTGTTAGAAGAGACCTACCCGGTGATTCTTACTCTTAGATACCGAAGATGACGAACCCTAGGTAGTAGTGAGCCTCACAAGCCGCTATTGGACTGAGTGTGCTAGGATAGGTGTTTAGGACTTGCCTTTTCGAGACTTACCCGGTAAGAAGAGGTTAGACCCCTAGATAACCATCCGGTTCGTGTAGAATTCCTATCCTTAGGCTCTTTGAGACTTACCCGGTGATGAGACCTTAGGAATGGACTAGTGGACCATGAGACCTACCCGGTGATTGATCCCAATCTAGAAACACTTACTCCCAACATACCATAGTTAATCCAAGGAATAATTAGATAGCTTGAGTCCTATGCCATAACCGGAATTTCCAACCCCTAGAATCGCTCTTCTCTCTTTGATCTCATATTTCGTGTTTAGCTTGTTTGTTTCTGTTGATTTGTTAGCTTAGTTGATTGTTTATTTTGCATGATTTGTGATCTTTGATTGATCACCTAAAAACCAAACCAAAAACATCGAGATTTTCATTTTTTTATTTCTTTCTCTTTTCTTAGCCTAGATCTTCACTAAACTTAGTCACTAATCGATTCAATCTCACCTCAGTCTTTGTGTTCGACCTCGGAATACTATCCGTACTACAAAACGTCCCGTACACTGCGGGTTCGCTAGGAATTAGGAGAAATATAACGAGTATAAATTTAAGGCTTTTTGCGTGACACGTTCTTAGCATAACAAAGGAAATATGGGACAAACTCGTTGTCACATACGAAGGAACAACAAGTTTGTCATGAATATGCTGTAGGACAATCCTATCAAAATACCCCATACTTGTATCTTGTAAATAACTAATTGATTAGATCTACAACGAGTTTGTCCTAACTTTTACATATATTCCACTAGCCTGAGAGATAGTTGAATATTTGATTTTAGCCGGATCTTTGTAAACTCAGAAAATCATTCTTAGATAAATCCTGTCATACCCAAAAAAAAATGTAAAATGGCATTATCAATGAAGATAACCCTAAATGTTTATGACATATCCTTGGATTGCATAAAAAAGGATCGGGAGTTTTCATGTCGTGTTGGTCTTCATAGATGATATCCTCAATTTTTTCGGACTCAATGGTGACGTAATTCAGTTGAGCCTCATCTAGCGTCTTGCTAGCATAATAGATGGCGTAGGTCCGGCAACCTTCTTCTGTCCAAGAATTGCGCCTACCGCCACATTGCTTGCATCACACATAAGTTCAAAGGGAAAATCCCAATCAGGAGGTTGAATGATGGGAGCAGATATCAATACTTCCTTTAACCTGTAAAAAAACATCTAGACATTCCTGCGAAAACTAAAAAAACGCACGATAATCTCAACTTAATCTGTGTATATATTGCTGAAAATTACCTTCTTAATATTTGATTGCGGCTTTGATACCCAATCTAGCCAAATATGTGAACTTACACTTCCGATAATGATATTGTCAAATAAGGAGTTGAATTTTTTCCAACTAAAGACTACGAAGAAGAGAAACATACAAAATAAGACCTCCGGATAAACATTATTTAAGGTATATGAGATAATAGATTATCTCAAGAATGACACGGTTTTTATCTGTTACTCGAGCTTGGTGTTTCTTCGAGGCTCAAGTTAGATTTTAAACTAATCCTCATAGAGTGCTTCATTCAAATCAATTAAGGCCATCCTTCTCTGTAATAAAAAGTAGATCTCCATGTCAAACACTTTCCTTCAATCTTCCAATAACCGGTTCTTATTGGGATATACTACTTCAAGAGCATAACATAGTCAATTATCATATTTCCAATACATAATCACCTGTATCCCACAGAGATAATACTAAGTGAACAAAACGGATGACAACGGCAAGTTACTGGCTCAATCTATTATATGATTGCTTCTTTAGATCCGAGCTAGTGCGATAATATTAATTTAGTGATCCACCCCAAACATGGAGATCATTCTCCTTAGATCATCAACTATGTGCAAACAAGCAAGATCCTCGATATCAATGTACCGAGGAGCTATAACCTGACGGGAGCAAATGCGGTCATACTTTTCTTGTAGGCTAGAGTGAATAATGGGTACTTGCGGAGGTGGAGGGGTGGAGGGGAAGGCTGTCTAGCATTATTATAGAATTGAGAGTTTGATTTGCATAGTCATCAAAATATTATAATTCTGTCAAATGGTGACCCCATGGGATTAGTACTATTACATGCAATCCATGGTTTATATGGACCAATGTTGCGTTTACTGTTAGTAATTTGACATGGATATGACGATTGATGAATATTTCATCAATCGCCATATCCATGAAGTGGTGGTCTTCAGTAAGCGGAGCATCCTAGGCCAGTTGAAGAAAAGCCCTAAAGATAGAATAGATCATTTTAGTCCGGTTAATCGACCCTTTGATGTTGGTGCAGGAATAAGAAACTATCTCAAGCAATACATATAATCTATCTCTGAAGTTGAATGTATAGACGAAGTTGAAGGTAAATATACCTTCAACTTCGCGAAGGATATAGTCTTCTCCGATCTATAGCTTGTCAATAGATCGGATTACTAATTCGAGTCATCTTGATAACACAAAAGTAGTTGCTTGTGTGACTCAACATGTGAAATGACATATTCTCATACCAAAATTCTCCGGTGTTAATGACTTCATTAAGTTTGTCCAACTAATGAGGTGCACTTTTAGATAGTTTTATTCTAAAATCCGTAGTAGTAATTCAAATAGAGTCACTCTGCCCTTGCTGCCTTAGATCCGCCAGGAGCGACGCCGGAGAAGAGTCCCGATCACCCGGACCGCCCGCATCTCCGCCTGCCTTGCCTCAGCCGCCTTCAACAGTGGGTTCATAAATCCTATTTCTTAAATTCAAAATGGGACCCCTCTTTTTGGTTAATTACAATTATGGCCCATGTTTTGTATTTGCATTCTCTACCCATAATTTTTGGATGTAGCAATTATGTCCCTGCTTATATATAATTGTAGTTTTGACCCTATGTTTTGGAAATGTGCAAAATTGCCCTTATGAGTAAATTACTGATTTGGCCCAAAACTTATTTTGGAAAATTGCCGAGTTTTGAGAGTTTCATTGTTGCCGGAAAAGTTGATTCAGATTTTGATCCATGTCTATAAATTGTATGGATTTCCCCGGAAAATGTTTTTGCGAGTTTTATCCTTGTTTTAAAAGCGGGGTTTCCTTAGATTTTGAATGCGTTATATCTTCCTTTCAAATTTAGCATTTAATAAATTTGCTTAGCATTGGTTTCAGGTCCGAAAGCACCCGATTAAGGCCAACAAATCCATACTCAACATCCGTAGATCGTCTTACGCCTTTGACCTCGTGTGAGTACCTTCTTCCTCGATCTAGTTATGTGTAGTGGTAGAATCATGCTAGGTTGGATCTAGTATAACTTAGAATGAATGCCAAGTAGTGGCTTGAAACCTTAGTTGAGTATTTGAGGATGGTTTGAACGTTCTAATGATTGAGGTGTGTATGTTATCATGTGAGCGTTGTTGAGGTTATGAGTATGTGTTTGTTGAGATTGTGGAGTTAGGATGCAAGTATCCTAGCATGTGGTTATAGTTGAGATCTTGGAACCGGGTAAGAGAGTTTGCAATTAGACAAAATCTATTATAGGATCCATTGACAGGGAATGACACTCGTAGCAGATGAGACGATGCATACTCATGTTTGGTTGATGCAAACATGACTCATAGCAATGGGCGGGTGACCACCCAATGTTATACTCACTGACCAGAACAATTCCCTTCAAGAGACTTTAGATTGGAATGTAACCACTTAACATTAAAGTTTACAATAGCTATTGCATCTTCAGTGCCTCGTTTGATGATATATAGCTTCAGTCATACTCTGTCGGACTTAATGACTTCATTCCAAGCAAAATACAACAACAACTATTTCTAATAAGAGGGCATGAATAGAAGGATGCAACACATGTAAAATTTGTCACATATTAAGTTTGATACCACAGAAGTCCGGTTATTATCTTAATTATATATATGATTCAAAGTTGTATATATGAACAATACTTCCCCGAGTCATTAGTAAGACGTAATTCAGGGTTTCTGGGTTTTCGGGTATTTGGTTTCCGGGTTCTTATTCCAAGTTTCAAGTTTCAAGGCTTCAGGTTTTCGCGGTTTACCTTTTCTAGGTAGTAGTGAGACTCAACACCCTCTACTTGACACTAGAAGGAGTTCTCCGAGGGTACACCTGCACGAGATCGTTGTCAACAAGTGGAAAGGAGATAATTTTACATGATAAGATACAAGCAAAAGAAGTGGATTTATTTTTGATCTCAGTAAAAGTGACCGATCTAAACTCAAGGTCAAAGCTGATGAACAACTATACTTACTTATTTTGAGAATCAACTGTTATATGAAAACTTCACCGGGTTACTTGAAACACATAGTCAATAAGACATAATCCACCAAAACTTGAACTGTATTTGTTATCCTAATTAGATAGTGGCATGTAGAGTGTCATTATTTACTTGTCACAAAGATTAAATCTGGGTGCATGAAGGGAAATCAGTAGCTATGGACATCGGTACAGATATTTTGCCTCCCGGTGTATAACTTGGACATACATTTGCCTTCTCAACCGTCTGTCATCATCAATGAAGTTACCATTGAGTCCGGAATGGAGAAGATTTGTTGACATTACAGTACACCGGTGGAGGGATCAACAAAACCAACAATGAGTTGGAAGTACTTGCCATTTGCAAAGGTTCACCCCCTAAGTAAGGTGTACTCATCTACCTTAGGGTTATCTCGTAGCAGGAAGGCCTTGCCGTTGCCTGCCGCCGCCCTCGCCTTCTCGCTTCTGGTGTGCGCTCTGTTGCGAGGAAGAAGAAGAACCCTTTTGGGTTATTATGACACATATACTAAGTATGAAGTTTTAATCTGGCTAGATTTATATTTGAACTTGATGCAATAGCTTCCATTTTTTATGTTTGGGGAGGTGCACAAACATATTACCTACTTGTACCTTACCAACGTGCAAGTAATGTCAAAATTACATTTCAACAACGACGTTGTTAAACCTTGAGATTAGGGCACCAAATTTGCTATTAAGATAGAGTTATAAAAAAGTCATGCAATCTCGATAGTGAACCACGAGTCTAACCATAGTTGTTTGTACCTCGATTTTCTCGGATCATAATCCAAATTAAATGTGTTTGGTTGACAAATCAAAGTGGGTATTTGCCCTGAATCAAACAATTAGCATGTCCTTTGATATAAAAGTGTATATTAAAAGTTGACTATACAAATTAGTGCTTGGATTGCTTCTCCCACCAAACAAGGTGTTATTCTGCTTTTGATCGTACATGTGTATTATATTTACTCGTCATGTTTGTCTCGAGTGGAATATCTATGACAACTAATCGGTGTCTTTCAAAACAACCTTCCTACTGTTTGAAGAAACAGTGGGTCCGACACAAGTCGTCAGTAACATACAAAGGATCATCAAACTCGAAGTAGTTGTGTGAAATACCATATTTTGCACAAAACAAATCAAACTTTAGTTAATCAAATTCTCTACCATGATCGCTTCTTATCAAAACAATAGGTAGGTTTTTCAAAGTTTGCAACTCCTTACACAATTTTGAAAACTCAAACAAAGCTTCAGATTTTTCCCGTAAGAATGAGATTCATGTAAAACGAGAAAAATCATCCACAATGACAAGGATGTACTGTTTATCCTTGGGAGATTTGACACGCATAGGACCACATAAATCCATATGTAAAAGTTCAATGGGTCGAGAAGAACTTACAACCTTTTTTGGTTTGAATGAACCTCTTGTTTGTTTACCTTGTGTACAAGCCTTACATAGTTCATTTACCTTGAAGTTTAGGTTTGGCAATCCACGTATCAAATCCTTTGAACGATACCGACAAAGCCTTCTTCAACCCTAGCGTGCCGAAATTGAGATCAACTTTGATAATGTGTATTCCTTTGAACGATGTAAGGCTTGTACAAAAATCCATTTTCATCTTCAATCTGCAATTAAAAGCTTATTTGATATCAATTTGCACAAGGAATTGAATATTCAGAACAAAAAAAAATATCAATATCATATCAGATTACAGTTAAAAGATCCTTTGAAGGCAAATATTGCAGAAAATGTTGGAACATTTGTTTCAAGTATACAATGAAATCGGTTTAACTCCACCTTGCAACGTAATAAGTGACACGATTTGTAGTCTGAAAGGTTGTGTGTACATTCGTTGGTTGGACGTGCATATCGACGTCCATAGATTCATTTCGGTTGGGAATCCCTCGTGTCATGAATAGAAGGTAGCCAAAACCCTTGGGGTTTTGGCTACAGTGTACATGGCCTTCAATCATGTCGAAAATTGAACTCCATTGAGTTCAATTCAGTTGGGGAAAAAAATATAACATAGTATCTCCATCCCGGGTATGAAATTATCTATGACTAGTCATGCACCGTATCTACATTTTTGTCATGAAAATGCTCATGTTATATTTGATGTAACACTATTTCTTTTTAGCCATGATCATATCATGAAGTTGTAGCATTGACTTCGTTTAAGGTTGGATGGTGGGTTAAAAACGTTTAGATACACATATATCATTAAATTGCCCTCTGTCTCATCCATACTATATAGATTTTTCTGTCTATGGTTCTTCTGTTATACAATTTTCTTACAAATATTTGGAGATTTATATAAATGTTTTTTTCTCTTTGGTGAATAGCAAAGCAATGTATTTATACATTCATAATAGTTTAGTAACACCTTGTGCTAATATTTTCATATAGTAGTTAGTTGTGCAGCTGGCCTAAGATGATGTAGGACCATCACATGGAAGATATCAAGGTCCCATTCCTAGAGCAAGAGCTAAGGAGATCCAAGAAGTTACGTCAAGGGAAGTGCTATTGCTTGACACAATGCGTGAACCATTTAATTTCCATACATCATGTGTTAATCTTTTGGTGAATGTAGGAGCAAGCGAACCAAGCAAGGAGACCATGCCGACGTGCTCACTTCCCATGCAGCTCGAGGAGACCATGTAGACGTTGCTCACGTCCAATGCAGGCCAAGAGGGGAGGCTGTTGCTCACATCCAATGCAGCCCAAGAGGGGAGGTTGTTGCTCACGTCCAATGCAGCCTAAGAGGGGAGGTAGCTGCTCACGTCCAAGGCAGCCCAAGAGGGGAGGCAACTGCTCACGTCCAAGGCAGCCCAAGAGGATAGCAAGCTGCTCACGTTCAAGGAGGCCCAAGAGAGTAACCAGCTCCCTCATTTGGATCATCATTTGGGCTCTTAAAACCATCCAAATCACTCATGGATCTGTTGAACAATTCAGCCCATTCGGATAGTCCATTTTGGCTCTTAAAAAACGTCCAGCTCACTCCAAGGATATGCTTGAATAAGTCAGCCTATTTTTATGCTGAAATAGTTGTTTGTTAAGTTGTTAGCTACATTAGAGGAAGCTCTCTTATTACCACCTTCCCACTAATGTTTTAGTTTTCTTTTTTTTATTTTTGTCTAGATAAAAGAGTCTATATATAGCCTCTTTTAGCTGCTGAATAGGTACGTTAATTTTCATTGCTTAGAATTACATTTGTAATCATTCACAAAATCAATCAAAGAACAAGAGAGTTTTTGGTTGGCATTGCTGTTGTTTGCTTGGCTGAGCTTGTTCGTGTCAACCGCCTTCAGATTGGTGCTTCGAGCCTTCACGAGTCCCTCTTTGTGCTAGTCCAGCCGGAGCTAGTGTAAAGTTGTATTGGAGACGGGCCTAGGGCATTCACGAAGTGGGGTTTTGGCTCTTCAGCCTTGGTTCCTTTCGTTGACTCTCTTTGGTTCTTCTCTACACCTTCCTGCGTCCATTTACCATCTACATTTCATTCCGCATATGGATTCGCCTCATTCAGCCGGATTCGGGATCATTGTACCTAGATCAACTCATTCACGGACTAATACCGTATCACTTGGTATCAGAGCTCAGTTGGTACAATTGATCACTCCTTTCTTCTTTGTTAACCTATTGCTTATCCAATTGAGGTTTAACTTGTGCTTGAAGTGTTCAAAATCAAAAACCAAGGGTTCTTAGTGCCGGACAACATCTTGAGGAGAGGTAAACACAAAACAAAAACAAGAAGAGCTCAACGCTGCATACACATTTCGGTAACCCTCTCTCCAATCAAATTCGGTTACCTTCTCTCCTACAAATCTTTGACAAAGTCTAAGAGATCTTTCAAAAAAAAAAAAAAAAAACAAAAGAACAATACAAACCGGCTGGCCTTCTATTAATCGACATCAAGCACAAGAAAACCCCCTCAAAACGCCATTCTAATCACAAATCACCATACCTACACCAACCCAACGGTCAATACTCCAATTAGGGGTGTCTTGATTCATCTCCGACACTAACATCAGTTTCAGCAGTTCTAGTTCCAAAGGGTTGCTAAGAAGGTTCGGAAATCGTGATCTTAAGGTGTTGGATCCTTACAACTCGAGCCACCACCTAGGCAATACCAACGAGAGAGTGAGCGATACACAAGTGAGATCTTTGCTTTTCTAACCTAACCGGTTCTTTGTTTGTTACTTGAGCATGTCCAGGTCCCTAAGTCCCAGCAAGTCTAGTAGCGAGACCGTCACGCCTGAGATGATCAGTCTATTGAAACAATTGTCCGATTCCGTAGCTAACCTATCCAAACGAGTGGAGTCTATGGAAGCACGAACACCACCAGCAGGGACGCCACCTTTGAGAACCAACTACGAGTTTGGCGGTCCTTCACGCGTTACTAGAGAGCCGGATCATCCGGATCAAGGTAATTTACAGTCCAACGACCTCCCTAATGCTTCTAACATGCCACCATTTGTTGATAACTTTCAGCGACGGAATGAAGCTCCTTTTGAGGACCATACTTGGGAAGGTTACAATCGACCATTCCAACAGCCAAGGCAAGGACGAGAACGTGATAATCTGCGGCCCTATCAAGAGCAAGACGGACTCGACAAAGTCAAAATCAAAATTCCCGTCTTTGAAGGAAAGTGTGATCCCGACGTCTACACGGAGTGGGAAACTAAAGTTGAGCAGATCTGGTTGTGTCACAACTTCAGCGAGCCTAGGAAGGTTCAGCTAGCCGCTCTTGAGTTCCAAGGCTATGCTTTGGTATGGTGGGATCACGTAGTCAAAGAAAGAGTTCGAACATTGGATCCTCAAATCACCACATGGGAGCATATGAAGGCACTAATGAGGTCCCGGTTCGTTCCACCTCACTATACCCGAGAGCTTCGACAACGGCTGGAAAATTTGAGACAAGGCTCTCTTAGCGCCGTGGAAGCCTATACCAATATGCAAGTTGCTATGGTGAAGGCCAACGTTCTAGAGGATGAGGAAAATACTATGGCTAGGTACCTTTGTATTCTTAACTCTAATTTGGCTAATGAAGTTGATATGTATCCATACAGCACCATGGAGCAATTACTACACTTGGCCATCAAGGTGGAAAGGAAGACTAAGGTGCGAAACCGGGAATACAAGCCACCTCATGGGATGCCCAACGCTTGGAAAGCACAAGGGAACCGGCTGCCTAACCACAGCAAGGATCAAGGAGGCCGGAAGGAAGAGAGAAAGTCGGCACCTATGGGCCAAGAAGGACAAAGAAGGTCTTCTACACCGTCCACTACACCACGATCCTTGAATGAGCCTTCGAGTGATCATCGAGGGAGTACTCCTACCTCTAACTCTAGAACTAGGGACATTGTGTGTTTTAAATGCCAAGGTAGAGGTCACATGAGTAGAGAATGTCCTAATAGACGCACTTTGATCATAAATCATCTAGGAGAGTATGAGAGTGAGGATGATGTGGAATTAGATGATGAAAATGCATTAATTGATGACAATGAACAAAATGAGAATGATGATTGCATTGAGTATGAACAAGGTGAATCTTTGATAGCTAGGAGAACTTTGCATGTCCAACTAGCACCTTGTGAGGATAACCAACGTGAAAATCTGTTTCATACTAGGTGTAGTATTAAAGGAAAAGTGTGTAATGTGATAATTGATGGAGGAAGTTGTTGCAACATAGCTAGCACTGAAATGGTAAACAAATTACAACTCCTTATATTTTATCACCCTAGGCCATATAAACTACATTGGATGAATGAGTGTGGAGAACTTAAGGTCAATAAGCAAACTAAGGTCAATATAACATTAGGATCATATGAAGATGTTATTACATGTGATGTTGTGCCTATGAATGCTTGTCACTTGTTGCTTGGCCGTCCATGGCAATATGATAGGAAAGTTGTTCATGATGGGTTTTCTAATAAATATAGCTTTGAGTATAAAGGTAAAACTTTAACACTTAAACCTATAACACCTTTACAAATAGCCGAGTACTATGAGAACAAGAGGGTAGAGCAAGGAACCCCTCCCAAGCCTAAGATCACACGGCCTAAGAGTAAGGAGAACAAAACCCATCAAACACTGTTAGTACAACCAACAAGTAGCTATCTTGAGTCTAGGAATGAATATGTCACTAATTATGCTTCTACGGATGTGCTAATGATGAGTTTGTGTAAATCTCTAGTGAATGTGCCTCATGACTCTACGATTCCACTTCCTAGTTCTATCCAGGGGCTGTTAGACGAGTTTAGGGACGTTTTTCCTGAGGAGATTCCAGCCGGCTTGGCGCCCATTAGGGTTATTGAACACCAAATAGATTTAATACCCGGAGCCACTCTTCCCAATAGGCCCGCCTATAGGATGAACCCTACGGAAGCCCAGGAAATTCAGAACCAAGTTCAAGCCTTGCTAGATAAGGGGTATGTTTGGGAAAGCCTTAGTCCTTGTGCCGTTCCCGTCCTGCTAGTACCCAAGAAGAATAATACTTGGAGAATGTGTATTGATTGTAGAGCAATCAATAACATTACTATCAAGTATAGACACCCGATTCCCCGTTTAGATGACATGCTTGATGAGTTACATGGAGCTACAATTTTCACTAAGATTGACCTTAGGAGTGGCTACCATCAAATTAGAATGAGGGAAGGGGATGAATGGAAAACAACTTTTAAAACCAAATTTGGTCTCTATGAGTGGCTAGTAATGCCTTTTGGCTTAACTAACGCTCCTAGTACCTTCATGAGATTAATAAATCATATTTTAAGACCTTATATTGGTTTATTTGTTGTAGTCTACTTTGATGACATTCTTATCTATAGTAAGACTTTAAAAGAGCATAAAAATCATTTGAGAGATGTGCTTGCTACATTGCGTATAGAATACTTGTATGATAATATTCAAAAATGTGATTTCTATACTAACCGAGTGATTTTTCTTGGTTTTGTAGTAAGTGCCAATGGTTTGCAAGTGGATGAGGACAAGGTGAAGGCAATCAATGAATGGCCCATTCCTAGGTCGGTTGGCGACGTGAGGAGTTTCCATGGCCTAGCTACATTCTATAGAAGATTTGTGAGAGATTTTAGTACTATTGCAGCACCACTCACGGCTTTGAGCAAAAAGAAGGTTCCTTTTGAGTGGAATGAACCGCAACAAAGAGCCTTTGAAGAGCTCAAGAGACACCTCACCCATGCACCACTACTCGCTCTACCGGACTTCACTAAACCCTTTGAGGTTGAATGCGACGCGTCCGGTATTGGTATTGCCGGCATCCTTATGCAAGAAGGTAAGCCTCTAGCTTTCTTTAGTGAAAAATTGAAGGGTGCATGCTTAAACTATTCCACTTATGACAAAGAATTGTATGCCTTGTTTAGAGTACTCAAAACATGGCAACATTACCTTTGGCCTCAAGAGTTTGTTTTGAAAACCGATCATGATTCACTTAGACACTTTAGGAGCCAAGATAAGCTAGATAGGCGGCATGGTAGGTGGATGGAGTTCATCGAAACCTTTCCTTACATTATCAAGTATAAGAAAGGAAAGGATAATGTCGTAGCGGATGCATTGTCTAGGAGATACACCTTAATCACCACCTTGGATTTTAAGATGTTAGGTTTTACTTACATTAAAGAATTATATGTGGATGATGCTGAATTTGGGAAGATATTTCATAGATGCACTACTCAAGGCCCTTATGATAAGTATTTTGTGTTTGAAGGTTTCTTGTTTAAAGTGGATAAGATTTGCATACCTAGATGTTCTCTTAGGATCTTATTGGTGGAAGAAGCCCATAAAGGAGGTTTAATGGGGCATTTTGGGAGGGACAAAATTTATCACATGTTGCAAACTCACTTTTATTGGCCTCATATATTAAGGGATGTAGAACACATGCTGAAAAGGTGCATTGAATGTCTTAAGGCCAAAGCTAGGGTACAACCCCACGGGCTATATACACCCTTACCGACGCCTAGTTGCCCTTGGGAAGATATAAGTATGGATTTCATTGTTGGACTACCTAGGACTAAGAAAGGAAGAGATTCCATTTTTGTGGTAGTAGATAGATTCTCTAAAATGGCACATTTTATTCCATGTCATAAAACTGATGATGCATATAATGTTGCTAATCTTTTCTTTAAGGAAATAGTGAGATTGCATGGAATACCTAAAACTATTGTTAGTGATAAGGATGTCAAGTTTTTGAGTTTCTTTTGGAAAACGCTTTGGGGAAAAATGGGCACTAGATTACTATTCTCGACCTCTAGTCATCCCCAAACAGATGGGCAAACGGAAGTCACCAATAGGACCCTAACGACCCTCCTTAGAACCATGTTGAAAGATAACTTAAAAGAATGGGAAGACATGTTACCACATATTGAGTTTGCTTATAATCGCACCATGCATTCTTCCACTTCGTTATCACCTTTCAAATGTGTTTATGGATTTAACCCTTTAACTCCTTTGGACTTATTACCAATTCCTCGAAAGGATCGAGTAGCTTTTGATGCTTTGGAACAGGCGGACTACATTAAGGAACTTCATGCTAAGACCAAGGCTGCACTTGATAAGAAGGGCGTTAAAACTGCAGCTCGGAATAACAAAGGACGTCGGAAGATGGTTTTCCAGCCCGGCGACTTAGTTTGGTTACATCTAAGGAAAGAGCGGTTTCTGACAAAACGCCATTCCAAGCTAGCACCACGGGGTGATGGACCATTCAAAGTCTTACACCGGATTAACGACAATGCATATGTGTTGGACTTGCCGGAAGAGTATGGAGTTAGTACCACTTTTAACATAGGAGATTTGAGCCCCTATGAAGGAGATTCGGAACAAGATGAAAATTCGGGGTCGAATTCTTTCCAAGAAGGAGTGGATGATGTAGGACCATCACATGGAAGATATCAAGGTCCCATTACTAGAGCAAGAGCTAAGGAGATCCAAGAAGTTACGTCAAGGGAAGTGCTATTGCTTGACACAATGCGTGAACCATTTAATTTCCATACATCATGTGTTAATCTTTTGGTGAATGTAGGAGCAAGCGAACCAAGCAAGGAGACCATGCCGACGTGCTCACTTCCCATGCAGCTCGAGGAGACCATGTAGACGTTGCTCACGTCCAATACAGCCCAAGAGGGGAGGTTGTTGCTCACGTCCAATGCAGCCCAAGAGGGGAGGCTGTTGCTCACGTCCAATGCAGCCCAAGAGGGGAGGTTGTTGCTCACGTCCAATACAGCCCAAGAGGGGAGGCTGTTGCTCACGTCCAATGCAGCCCAAGAGGGGAGGCAGTTGCTCACGTCCAAGGCAGCCCAAGAGGATAGCAAGCTGCTCATGTTCAAGGAGGCCCAAGAGAGTAACCAGCTCCCTCATTTGGATCATCATTTGGGCTCTTAAAACCATCCAAATCACTCATGGATCTGTTGAACAATTCAGCCCATTCGGATAGTCCATTTTGGCTCTTAAAATACGTCCAGGTCACTCCAAGGATATGCTTGAATAAGTCAGCCTATTTTTATGCTGAAATAGTTGTTTGTTAAGTTGTTAGCTACATTAGAGGAAGCTCTCTTATTACCACCTTCCCACTAATGTTTTAGTTTTCTTTTCTTTATTTTTGTCTAGATAAAAGAGTCTATATATAGCCTCTTTTAGCTGTTGAATAGGTATGTTAATTTTCATTGCTTAGAATTACATTTCTAATCATTCACAAAATCAATCAAAGAACAAGAGAGTTTTTGGTTGGCATTGCTGTTGTTTGCTTGGCTGAGCTTGTTCGTGTCAACCGCCTTCAGATTGGTGCTTCGAGCCTTCACGAGTCCCTCTTTGTGCTAGTCCAGCCGGAGCTAGTGTAAAGTTGTATTGGAGACGGGTCTAGGGCATTCACGAAGTGGGGTTTTGGCTCTTCAGCCTTGGTTCCTTTCGTTGACTCTCTTTGGTTCTTCTCTACACCTTCCTGCGTCCATTTACCATCTACATTTCATTCCGCATCTGGATTCGCCTCATTCAGCCGGATTCGGGATCATTGTACCTAGATCGACTCATTCACGGACTAATACCGTATCATAAGATCTCACCTGCAATGGTCCTATTCAAAGGACATGTTAATATGTAGCTTATAGTTTTCTTGAAGGGTTTTGTTCATCCCTTTAACAGTGTCATTCTGTATTATCCAACGTTTTCGATTAAATGTCTCGAGGCAGTTAAACAGCAAATCGTGGCTTTACTATGTAGTAACTGTCGGGATTATTTCCTTCTTTAGGGATATTATGATTCCCTCTTGGACTGCCTCCTCCTAACCTAACAAAAGACCTAGTAGACCCATTCTTCCTTTTCTTCTTTCTTCTTGCAAAAAAGCCTTGGAAAAACCTATATCAGTTTGACGGTAAAGGGGCAATTCGGGAGAAGTGTGATCCTCATCTTGCTGTAATCAGTATCTTAAACCCTAATTTAACACTTTATATAAGAGTGAGCAGTTATTAGTTAGGGTTATAAAAAAGTCATGCAATGGATAAATTTTTCTTGAATTTCATAGTAAATTGATATCCAACGATATCAATTTAAATTTTATATTCGGAACTATAATGAAATCACTTGTGGAGTTGAAAATCACAGATTAATGGTATACCTGGGTTAGAAACAATAATATGGTTCCCTGTCAAGGTGAAATTCTTCAAGAGATAAAAAAAAGACCTTTAGACACAGAGTTGGCAAAGTAGCAAAATGTTCCAGGAGTTATCAGGCAACCATGTGGGTCTTTAATCTTAATAGGTTAACAAATATAATCTATAATAGTTGATGGAGTAAAGGAATTTAGTGTAGCTAAGGTGAGCGATTTCACCCTTTATGTGTAAAGGGTGAAATCTAACGCAGTTTGATTCAATTATTGAGACCTTTGTGTTAAGGTTTTCTTGTTTGAATATTGATTCCTTTCTTATATATTTGATTATTGTTATCATGATGATTGTTAGCTAAGTTCTTTATGCTAAACAGTTGAAGCTCTAAGGCTTTCGAGCACACCAGTATTATTAGCATATACATGAAAGACCTCGGCTTATAGGTTATTATATTTAAGGAGGATGATCTCCATGGTGTTCTTCATCTTCAGCTGGCACCTTGGAATGAAATAGATGAATCCACTTTTTCTTTTGAAACAAATCCGTTTTTTTGAAGAGTTTTTGCTTGTTTTTGGTTTTTGGAATATCAAAAGATGCGATATCCGATTTTGCTTTTCAATAGGACTTTGATGGAGAAGCACGTAAATGATGCATGGGAGTTTGTTGAGAAACACGCTCTCATGATCGTATGTGCAACTGTCGGGATTACTTTTCTCGTAACTAGGGCTACTCTTCCTATTGTCAATTTGTTTTAGGATGGAATACAGAAGGTTTGTGTGCACCACTTAATGTGCAAACCGTCTTAGACCCGTAGGATATAAAAGATAAATTAACAAATATAAAGCTCAAATCTACCCTTACCACAGAGGGCTCAAATGAGATCAGCTTTGAATAGGAATGGACAAATAAAGGTACATATAATCACTGTTTCTTAGTTCCAACAAATTCTCTCCACTAGACGGAAGATGACAATAGGTGTGGTAATCCATCAATAAAAGAAATTTTGTGTGTGCCAATACAACTTGGGAATTAGAAATCGGATTCAAACCTTCCCTTGAGCCGTGCAAACATAATATAAACCACCAATATTACAAGTTGCAGTTTGATGACGAGGCGTGTGACATGAAAATCCCGTTATGGGCCCTAAATAGCTACCGCCGGGATTTGCCAGAAAATTGACAGGTAATGAAGACTAAAGACTATATGACTTCATTTCCAGGGGAAGGTAAATTTCTTACGGAACTATATAAAAAAACTAGCAAATCTACAAGGAGAAATTTCAGCATGGGAAAGAAGGAGATATACATTACTCGAGATTGCAAATGAGGTTGAGAAAAAAAGAGGAGGATTGAGAGAGCAAGAAGTTTTGACCCTTATGTTCGAGCAAGAGTCACGACAACAAGAAATGCAACGTCCGAAATGAAATCAAGAATACGGACTCTCGAGTAAGAGATATCAAGGTCACACACAAGAGATCACGAGACTCTAGAAATTTCTATAACTACTCCAAAACACATGATAACAACACTTGTTAATCTGATCGATGAGACAATAAAGTCATTCAAGGGTTAACAAACACTTTGCATGGAAGCAATCAAGAGAAACTCAAGATGCTAAACAAAGCATGGAGAAGATGTGGGGATGCACTTCCAAATAACGTCAATATCAAGGAGCATACGAATCCTAAACCGCCTTTCTTAGCCGCTAAGAAACAAAATAACGACCCTTTTGACCGTTTTGCCTTTTCATGTTATTTCACATATAGGACATATTCGATGTTTTGATCATTTATCACAACTACAATTTTATTAATCGGAGCTCCCAAATGCTCCAAATAACACCGGAAAATATAAACTATTTCAGCATCGTACCTGAAGAATGGTGAGTTAATCGTTGTGGTTTGGTTGACAAACTCATTTTAGCTTTATAACTCAAATCTATCAACTTAGTTATAGTATGTAGAATATCACAAAAATCAAGCGCAAAAGAGTAAAAATTTCAAGAAAGCTAGAGAAGACCACTCTCATAGCTTTTCGATATAAGTATGGTCTTTCATGTATATTTATTTTCCTATATGGTTGATAAAGTACTAATTCCCAAACCTCACCCACCTTAGCCAAGCCCATCACTCTATTACTAGATCTTATTTTCTTATGCGCTTAGAAAGTGTATGGGGATGACCATGAAGCATTTCATATTCCAAATGGGACTATTAAAAGAATCATTCAAGCTGAGGTAACTCATGCGAACAAGAAAGTATCTAGGCACACCCATGGTGGTGTTAGTGCATTCTTCTAATTAGATTCAGGACTACTTTTATAGTTGAACTAATTCAGCTACTAGCCCCATATGAGGACCACATGCCCATTCCCGATGATGAGGATATGCACAAGGCTGCAGGAGAGGAGAACCCAGCCTTGGGAGCCTCCAGGCTCAGATGGCGGCCCTTACTACTCAGCACCAGGCTTGGCAGACTGAGTACTAGCAGACTATGCTGGACCAGCAGACGGGCTTTCAGGAGAATCTATAAAAGCAATTGGGATAGTGACTTTTTGGAAAAGGAATTCTTTTCCAAGAAGCATATCGTTTGGTTGCTTATTACTTTTACGGAAGATTTTGGTATGATTAACGGTATATTTACTTGTGCCGGATTGAAGGCTCCCAAGGTTTGGGTCCTCCAAATTTCAACAACATTCAATTTCATAATAAAAGTCGGACCAACGGTGTTCGAAATCATTCTCGAACATAAAATAGTTCATATAACTTGGTATTGAAAACGAATCAATGTAAAATTACTATAGAGGCTTCAAAAATCCAAGGAAGATTAGATAGCAAAATCACTCAAACCTGGCAAGGCGAATTTGCGAAGCTCTTTGGCAAAGGTTGTGGTTTTTCAAAGATGAATTGGGAATGCACAGGTTGTCTTCGATCACCGAACTGCCCAATAACCCAAACCGGAAACTAGAAACAAGAAACCAAAAACCTAAACCATTGAAACCTCAAACATGAAAACTGAAACCTTAACCCTGAAACTTGGAACATGAACTCTAATAGATTGAAACCTAAAACATTAATCCCGAAACCCTGAAACCTTAAAACCTGAACCTTGAAACCTGAAACCGAAAACCAAAAACCATGAAACTTGATAATTGATTCGCCCAATAACCCGAATGGAACCATAAACCTGAAACCGTAAAACCAACCTTCAAACCTGAAACCAATTAGGGTAACAAGTTCCGATTTAGGCTGCTAGGCTTGAGTGGTTTTGTTGTCTAATTTTTTCTTGTCCAATGATTTGTAGAAAGTTAATCCATTATTTTTAATTTTGGAAGTGTTTCAGCTTTGTTTATGGATTTTAATTTACAAAGAAATTATGATAGAATATTTTGTATTTGAGAAAAATGATGTTGAATTTAAAGGCTTGAGAAGTTTTGACTTTTGCCTATGCCGCCTAAGAGTTTTTGCCTTTACCGAAGAGCTTAATATGTTTCATTTTCCTTTCGACTTCGCAAAAGAGCTCCGCCTTTTCGCCTTGCTAGGCTTGAACGGTTTTGTTGTGTAATCTTTCTTGGAGTTTTGAATCCTTTGTCGTATTGTTACACCGATTCATTTTGTATACCAATTTATTTGAAATGATTTGTATTCGAGTATGATTTCAAACACCGTTACTCTGAATTTTATTTTGAAATCAAATATTGTTGAAATTTCGTGTTTTAAAGATGAATTGGGGATTGCGCGCTTTGTGTTTTATGACCGATTCATTTTTGCAAATGAGATCGATGATGAATAGAAAGGTTGAGAGGTTTCAACTTTTTCCTTTACCGAAGAGCTGAAAGCTTACACTCAAGCCCCAACAAAGGATAAACCTTTATTACCTACACTCATGATCTTAGGTAAACAAACAAAGGAATCGCTGGGTAAGTTTCATCCTAGGCTTGCATTAAACCAAGAAAGGTATAACAAGGATAGGATTTGACAAACTTAAACTCTTAACTTAGATAAGGTTCAGGAAAGGTTCACCTTGCTCAGTTAAATTCCATCTCGGCCGAGATGTTCAATGACTGACCAAGGTGTTCTACGGTTAAGGTGAAGACTCGAGCTTTCAGGGTCCTGTTGGGATTAAGATCATTCTATCATCGTCTTTTCCACAACTCTCAGCCAATCACCCTAGAACCGCATAAGGAACTTAGCCAACAATCATCATGATAACAATAAGCAAAATTAATAGGAAAGGAATCAATATTCAAACAAGAAAACCTTAAGAAAAAGGTCTCAATAACTGAATCAAACAAGTAACAAACAAGCGTTCTTCAGTCACAAATCAACAAAGACAACAAACCAAAAGCAATCTAAGAAAGTCTTACAAACTCCTTCAAAAGCCAACTCCAACTATGATTCCTTCCTTTCTTGGACTTCAACCTTCAACTTCCTTCAACCCTTCCTTCAAAACTCTCAGAAAATCTCCAAAAAAATCCTTGATCAGAAGATAAAATATCCTAAAAAGATAAAATATATCAGCCAAATAGAATATCTTCCTTCCAGAAATCCAGCCAAAAATATAAGATATCCTCCTTCCAAAAATAAAAGAACTCAGCCAAAAATAAAGATCTCGCCACGGCAGGGTGTTCGCCTCGGTCGGGATGCTCCTCAAGATCACCTCGGTCGACGTGGTACAATAGCTGACCGAGGTGAATCTCAACTGAATGCAAATCATCTCGAATCTAGTCCAAAATCAATCTTCTTAATCATTTTCATGCTTCCTGAGATCTTCCTTAAGCTCCAGAATGTAGCTCCAATGACTTCTTAGCTTCTTTAGCTTCATTTCGATCCAAAACGTGTCATTTTCCCTACAATTACAACGAAACTAGGTGTAGACCTCGATTCCTACAAAGGTAGACAAAACAACAATATAATCACAAAATATACATCCATACATGCAGATTTATGAAAATAAAATGTCTAAACTAGCCCCAAAATATAGACTATAATGCATGCTATCAAAATACCCCATACTTTCCCTTGCTTGTCCCAAAGCAAGTTCCAAATCTTAGATACAAGATAGAATGGATTATAAGTCAGAAAAATCAATGAAAAGCATTTCAAAACATTTTTAGTGGTGTGCTCCACTCATAGATCACCCTAAGAGAATGCTTCATGGCAAATAAAATCATGACATGATCAAAACATTTTATAAATATAGGAAAGTTGTTCATCTTTGTATAAAATCATAGAATGCATAATAAATCATATTTATCGAAATCAATCATGTATAATCCAGTTTAAACCACCAAGCTCGAGGTCTCAAGGGCTTCCAAAAGAGGTCAAGAAACGTGTCAAGGTGGGATTTATATAGGATAATGTGGTGCTAGAATCCAGGAAAAGGATCTTACTTCACTTTTGTTGAAACACAACATCTTCCACCAATAAGGTTTGCTTATTTTACTTTACTTTTAAGGATGCATGGACAACGGTGCACAATAACCGAAGCCTAGGAGATCAACAATCATCAATTTCTCGAGATGCCTCAAACCCTTGATGGACATACCATGACCCAATAGGAATATCGTTCAATCCGACTTTGGCAAGACACAAACACCCGACTATGTGAATGGTGCCGAGTTACTCATCATCATGATTGACTTCCCCAAACCTATTTGTTTCTTTCTAATACTTTCAGCCAACATCTCAACTTCACTTTCACTTGCTTTTCTTGCTTTCTTCCAAATTCCCAGATAGGTAAAGGGAGGCAAATATGTATATGAGGGGCTAAAGCATGATCAAGAAAAAGAAGAGAAGAGAATGAATTGCCTTAGTCATCCCAAGAAGAATGTGAGAGAACTCATCATGTAGTGTCAACCTTCAAATCCAACATAATTTTGATAAAAACAAAGTATTAAACAAGCTAGAATTTCAAATAAAGCATTTTGCAACTTAAACATATCATAAAACCTTTCGAGCATATAAAGATTTTCAAAACCAATCTGCAAACAGAATCATCATTGAGGTCATATCCAAAGAAGAAGCGCAAAAACGTTTCGAAAAAAATTCTCAGTTAAAGCCACCTCGGTCGAAGTGTTCTGGCGTCATCCGAGGTGTTCATCCTCTATCGGCCATGAACGTCTCGGTCGAGGTCATAAATTTTTTTTTCAAACCAATTTTTGACGTTTTTCTCAAACAGAAACCTGTATGTATGCATGTAATGACAGATAAGCACATAAAGCCAAATAAATAGTAATATCCTAGAGAGTTATACAAGAGTCATACACATACCCCATACTTGGGACACACTGTCCCAATGGGTGAAATATAAGTCAGAAGGAACAAAGTACTCACCGGACATAGCTGAACTGCATAAAGAAATAAGAAACATCTCTCAGATAAGACCATCTCGGTTGGCGAAGAACATCTCGGTCGAGGCGTTCTGACAGCATCCGAGATTATCTCAATCAAGCTCCGTTTTCTCAACTTCTGTCCTTCCATGTAGCTCTTGAGTTGTAATTCCTTCTTAGAGAGTACCTGATTCCTTTCTAGGAGGATGCAAAAACAAAACGAAGCAAACTATCTAAACTAAACTAGAAAAAGGGAAAAGAAAGCAAAACCTTAGGTTGCCTTCCAAGAAACGCTTGATTTAAGGTCGCTAGCTGGACCTATCTTCATGGAATTACTCAATGTACCTCAAACACCTTGGAGTGCTCATCACATCCGCAATAAAACTCTTTCAAAAAGGTTCCGGTTCCTAATTTCACCGACAAATGGTAGGATCTCCCACGTACAAGCTTGTACGGTTTGGTTCTCACCGGAATCCTACCCGTCATCCTAATCTTCCATGGGACATAACTCAGTCTTTTGTCCCATCCATTCCTTGATCGAGAAAACAGCTTCTCGAATCCTAGTAGCTTCCCCATCTCCAACTTGAGTGACCCCATACTTGAACAAATAACACTTCGTTGCCTTAGCGGTGAAGTGCTTGTTAACTCCGCTCCTTTCAGTCCAAGGAGTATCTTGTTTCAGCAAATTCAAGGGAGGTTTCATCTTGATCTTAGGAGGTTCTTTCGGAAGAGACCTCCAACTCTTCGATGCATCCCTGAAGAAATCTAGAACTTTAAAGGGAGTAGGAGCAAGTACCTTATAAAGTTCTTCAAATAGTGGGACAAGTTTCATGTTAGGTGATAATCTACACATGAAATCTTTCCCAACTCAGCTGGATTCTCTTCAACCTCGGCCGATCTTTCTTCAACCTCGGCCCAAGTTTCAACAGTTGGATCGAGATCTTCCACTTCTTCCTCTTCTTCAAGAACTTCAAGGGAAACTTCCGGTTCGATTGGAGGAATGCTTGAAACTTGTAGTACTTCCTTATGCACCTCTTTCGGCTTAGCATAAGATAGGGAGCTTTCTTTGAGCTCCTCCACCTTCTTCATCAATTTCTCCCATTTTGATTCAAGCGAATCTTTAAGAGGTTGCTCATTAACCTTTTTAGGGGCATTTAGTGAATCCCATATCGCAAGCTCCTCCTCAATAGCCTCTTCTCTTTCTCTTTCACTGTCAAACCAAATAAAGGCGTATTTCTCTTCCAAGTATTCATAATGGTCCGCCCTAGCACTTTGTCTTGCTATCCAGGCTGGATCAAATCCAGGTTCATAGCGACTCGCAACCATTGGAAATCTTAAAAACTACAAAACTCATAGGAAAAGATCAAATGAAAAAGCAAAAGCTTTCAAGCTAGACAACCAAATACCGAACTCGGTCTTGACCAAGTCCCCGGCAACGGCGCCAAAAACTTGTTCGCTCCGAAAGGTGTGTGCATGTTTTAAAATTTATAACCCAAGAAGTATGCTTCAACAATATGCGAACCCGCAGTGTACGGATCAATTGTAATAAAAAGAAAGAATTCCAGGGGTCGAACACAGGGACTGTAGTGAAACAAAGCACGGAATCAAGTTGTCAAATATGCTAATGACTACGAATTAAAGCAATCAAAGATAATATAAAGTCGGATAAAGGGAAATGCAGATTCTAGGGATTAAAGAATCTAGTTGTGGTTCCGACTCAATATCTCAAAGGATATCGTGAACAAAGCTGAGGTTTGTAAAGGGAAGGTGTTTTTAAGGTGGAATAGATCACCGGGTAAGTCTCACTACTCACTATCTCAAACCAAAGCTCCTATTACCGGGTAAGTCTCAAGGTACTAAGGAAAGGAACTATAATCTCAAACCAACACACCACCCAAGGGAATAGAATCAACCATTACCGGGTAAGTCTAAGGCTAACACTCAAAGATGGGATTAAGGCACACTCAAACCCTAATAAGGGATAAACCTTTATTACCTACACTCATGATCTTAGGTAAACAAACAAAGGAATCACCGGGTAAGTCGAATCCTAGGCTTGCATTGAACCAGGAAAGGTATAACAAGGATAGGATTTGGCAAACTTAAACTCTTAACTCATATAAGGTTCAGGAAAGGTTCACCTCTCTCAGTTAAATTTCATCCCGTCCGAGATGTTCAATGACTGACCGAGGTGTTCTACGGTTAAGGTAAATACTCGAGCTTTCAAGGTCTTGTTGGGATTAAGATCATTCTATCATCGTCTTTCCCACAACTTTCAGCCAATCACCCTAGAATCACATAAGGAATTTAACCAACAATCATCATGATAACAATAATCAAATTAATAGGAAATTAATCAATATTCAAACAAGAAAATCCTAAGAAAAAGGTCTCAATAACTGAATCAAACAAGTAACAAACAAGCGTTCCTCAGTCACAAATCAGCAAAGACAACAAACCAAAATTAATCTAAGAAAGTCTTACAAACTCCTTCAAAAGCCAACTCCAACTATGATTCCTTCCTTTCTTCTCTTCCTTCAAAACTCTCAGAAAATCTCCAGAAAAATCTTTGATCCGAAGATGGCTGAATTGTAGAAAATCCAACCCTTTATATAGGAGAATTATCTTCCAAAGATAAAATATCCTAAAAAGATAATTTCCTAGAAAATATATCCATATCTCTTAAAATATATCAGCCAAATATAATATCTTCCTTTTAGAAATCCAGCAAAAAATATAAGATATCCTCCTTCCAAAAATAAAAGATCTCAGCCAAAAATAAAGATCTCGCTGGCGGCAGGGTCTTCGCCTCGGTCGGGACGCTCCTTCTCAAGATCACCCCGGTCGAGGTGGTACTATAGCTGACTGAGGTGAATCTCAACTGAATATAAATCATCTCGAATTTGGTCCAAAATCAATCTTCTTAATCATTTCCATGCTTTCTGAGATATTCCTTAAGCTCTAGAATGTAGCTCCAATGACTCCTTAGCTTCCTTAGCTTCATTTCGATCCAAAACGGCCATTTTCCCTACAATTACAACGAAACTAGGTGTAGACCTCGTTTACCACAAAGGTAGACAAAACAACAATATAATCACAAAATATACATCCATACATGCATATTTATGAAGATAAAACGTCTACACTAGCCCAAAATATAGACTATAATACATGCTATCAGGTAGACCACCTCTTCCTCTAGTACTTTTCGGTCGTGAACATGCTGGTAGACCTCCAAAAGCTAGGGGTCGGGGTTGAATCCCCATTGCCAATCCGCCAAAGGCGGAAGTTAGAGAAGAGGAGGTCGTTGAGAGCGTAGTTCCCGAGGCTAGGAACGGGATGGCAACGAGACCGAGAGTTGAGACGGACAATACGGTTAGATAGGGCGGATCATGTCTCGATGGGGGACCTGAGTTTTGAGAGTACATTCTTCAGGTGGAGGAGGCAGTCAGGGCATGTAGACGTGCCCTAGATCCACCAACGCCTACGGCATCAGGTGAGGTCTCGCAAAGAGCGACATAGGTGCCAGATGCACCAACACGAACAACTGAGGTGAGGAGCCAAGAGCACCGCGACCGGATGCCTGGTTGACGACTTTTCACCAGATGGGAGTACCCACTTTCGCTAGAAAGGTAGGATTAGAGATCGAGATCTGGATTGTACATGTGGACCCAACATTATATTATTCTGAGACGTAGCACAATATTGGTAGAAGACCATCCGTGGTCGAGTCACCGGATACGAGCAGATGAGGAGTCTCATTAGAGAGCGTTTATGCATTGTCTCACTACGGAGAGAGATATTGTAGGATTTCTGGAGGCTGACTTTGAGGACGTTCTTGTATCCGAGGCGATCTAGAAGTTTCAGAAGGAGCTGCCACTATTGGGTCCAAATGCACCTCTAGAGGACCAACATGTATACTTGTTCTCCCGAAGATTGAGGGAGGGTACTCACGCCTATATGGTGGGTTTTCACTGTCACTCCTTGATATATTATCAAGATCGAGCCTCGGCGTATGAGACAAAGCGAGCTGGCCATATGAGAGCTTCTTAGACCCTCCGATTTGAGAAGAGACAGAGGATGGGTCAACTTGTGCTGCTGTTGGAGCATCAGGACGGAGTCGTGTGCAGGGATGCTCGATTGTTCCAACGACTACACCGACTTCTGATAGGGGATCGCAGTGTTTCAACTATGGAGGGTACGAACATATACAACCTGATCATCAAGTGTTGGATGATATGGAGCCAAGCAAGAAAGGTAGGAGGCCTTGGAACATTATGAACCAGTCGAAGAACTCGTCGGGATCGCCATACCTTTATTAAAATTGACACTCCAGAAAATATTAATTAACCTCCCGGTCATGTGGGTCTTTTTTCAGGTGGAGGAAGCATCTATTGTCATCTTCAAGTCTGTCTTGAAGTCCTTTAGTTTGGGATTGTATTGTTTAAGTGGCTAAGTACTAAACATAAATATATCTCGATTTTACCCAAGTCCCTATTCTTACTAGATACGGTAAACTAGTTTACTTTTAAATGACACACTTACACATAGGGCAATACGGACCGGGTCCGGTTTTGGAACGTATTAAACCGTAATAGGTCTTTCATCATTATTACTTTATTAGAGGAGGTTATTAATAAAAGCCTATAAAAACTTATTTAACAAAGCTCCATTGATATATAAGAAATTAATGTTTTTATTGCCAAATTAAGTACACGGATTAACATATTCATTTTTTTTTAATTTTCATGTTCCGGCGTTTGAAGTAAATATAATACACATGTACGATCTATTCTTTAATATGCACTACTTCATTTACACTTTTTAAGTTACTAGTGCTACTTAGTGCACGTTCAAATGACGCTAGTGCACATTCAAATGACACAACACACACGTTTATGTTTTAATAGCGCTAGTAGCTGGTGCACATTCAAGCGAGAGAGAAATATACAACAAGCTTACACGGAAAAATATCTAAAGTCTCATTGCAAAAAGTGGCAACTATAAATAAAAGCTTTGCTGACCCTGTTGCCTCGAACGTATCAAGATCACAAGAAAACAAAGGCTAAGGCAACCATTAAAAAAAGCCTTGTTAGTGATGTAGACCAATAATCATGAATCAGACTGTGGATCGGATTCCGAGGAGTATGAGTAGAGAGCTTCGGATGGAACATATTTTCCAAAAAGTAAAGTCGAAAAAGAGCTTAACCAAAAGGCTATAATATAGATGTACACAATGAACTGCTGCCCACCTCCTAAATTTGGGAAAGGAAACATAATAATACTATAATAATATTATTTTTATGAACAAGTAATTAAAACCTTTAATCTGAACAAAAACATGCCCACAGCGGAGACAAGTCCATAGAAATCAAAAACTAACAAGAGTGGAGACAAGTGTTTTTATTTACTAAACCTAAACCTGAAGGAGACATTTTCGCAAGGTCTTGAATGGCTTATGAGGTAGATCCCAAGTCCATAGGTAACGAATATCAAGCGTTATGAGCATAATTGTGTTCTGTATTTTCGGTTTAGAACACCTCTAACCAAGTGGAGAACTCTCAATGCTTTTTAAAAGACCGATCCATATCCTATCATAGATATTCGGATATAAGGATGTTTTCATCTATATCGAATTAGATACTTAGCTTTTTTGAATATTAGTTTAGTAAATAAGACATCAAGAAATAATTATGTGATGTGAATTTTGTTAATAACATTTAATATGTTATAAAAATCTAAATTAAGTTTTTTTTAAAAAAATTATAATTAATGTTTAGTACTTATAAAGAGAGGAATACTGCTCATAAAATGGATCAATCCAATTCTCTCATCTTATACACCTTTTGAAATCTGCACATTTTGGTTAAGTTCTCGTAAATTTACCCTTGTTGTCAAAGGAATGCACATGGACTTGGGTTTGGATCTCTTGACTCTCCTTAGGGTTCATCCTATAGGCTGGTATGTTAGGAAGTGTAGCTCCGGGATAAGGTCAATCTGATGCTCTATGCCTCTCAAAGGTGGAAGGCCATGAGGTATCTCTTCTGGAAACACATCCTTAAACTCCTCTAGGATCGCTGTAATGGTAGGGGGTAAGATAGCCTTTGTTTCTTCACTCACTAAGGTTAGCTCCTTACACAACCTCATCAAGATGGTATCTAAGGGTAGGTACTCACTTTAGAACTCAAGTTTACAAGCTAACAAGGCCGAAGGAGGCTGAGTTGTGGGCGTGACCAAGAGAGTACTAGACTGTTGGCTAGGGGACGTGTCTATGGCAGGTTCTTGGTGCCTCGATGACTTGCTCCCCTTCTTAGCTTGTCCTTGCTCTTGTTCAATCGCCTTCTTCTTCTCAAATGCCTCCACAATCTGCATGGGAGTCATAGGTTTTAGAGTAACGGGTTTTTCATTAAACGTAAATGAATACCTATTAGTAAAACCATCATGCATAACTCTCCTATCATATTGTCAAGGACGACCTAATAACACATGACAAGCTTGCATAGGCACAACATCACATAAAATAGTATCCTCATAGTGTCCTAGAGTGAAAGTGATCTTAGCTTGCCTATTAACCTTTAATTCACCACAATCATTCATCCAATGCAGCTTATATGGTTTAGGGTGACAAAATGTAGGAATTTGCAACTTAGAGATCAATTCAGTACTAGCAATGTTGCAACAATTACCTCCATCAATGATAACATTACACACCTTTCCCTTAACCAAACACCTAGTATGAAACAAGTTCTCTCTTTGGTTATCCTCACAAGGGGCAGGTTGTGCACTCAAAGTTCTCCTAGCTATCAAGGAATTATCATGCTCAAGATTTTCATCACAAACCATGTTATTAGGATCATTTTCTATGTTTTCAAGCCCATTAGGTTCATCATAAGAATCAAGATCACAAAGCATGAAGTTATTAGCTAGAAATGAGCTAGGATGGTTAAATAACACTCTTTTAGCTAGTAAACAATCCCCCTGCTCATATTCAATCCCATCGTCATCCAAATCATCATGATCATGCATATTAGGCTCAAAATTATCATTATCATGCTCATGCTCAGATTCAGACTCATATTGTCCTAAATGGTTGATTAACAACGTTTTCTTGTTAGGACAGTCTTTCATCATGTGTCCTCTACCTTGACACTTAAAACACACTATATCCCTAGCTCTAGAAGAAGGGTTAGAAGTACTCCCTTGTGTTTCTTTAGGAAAAATAGCCGTGGGATTAGGAGGTGCTGTATAAGGTGCTTTATGCTGGCCTCCTTGTTCCGGGGCTGTTTTCTCCTTATTAGGCACTTCCCTATTGTAACTACCTTGTTGGCGGTTCCCTTGGTTTTTCCAAGAGTTGGAGACACCATAAGAAGCCTTTCCGCCTTGATTTCTTGCTTTCATCTGCCTTTCTACTTTGATTGCGAGATGAAGTAGTTCTGTCATAGAGCCAGGGAAAAAGATCTACTTCATTAGCAAAACTTGAATTAAGGATACGAAGATACCTAGCCATTGTTGATTCTTCATCTTCTCGCACATTGGCCTTTACCACGGTCATTTGCATGGCATTATAGGTCTCCTCAGCAGTCATTGATCCTTGCCTCAAGTTCTCCAACCTTTGTCTCAATTCCCTTGTATAGTGTTGGGGAACAAACCGAGCTCTCATCAATGCCTTCATATGCTCCCAAGTAGCTACTGGTGCATCCAAAGTTCTTCTCCTTTCCTTCACCAAATCATCCCACCATATCATAGCATAGTCAATAAATTCAAGGGCTGCGTAGTGTACCTTTTTGTGTTCGGAAAAGTTATGGCATGACCATATTTGCTCTATCTTTGCCTCCCATGCCATATACGCATCAGGATCACATTTGCCCTCGAAACCAGGGACTTTCACCTTCACTTTGCCAAGACCGTCATGTTACGGTTCTCGGTCTCTCCTTTGTTGGACTCCATAGGGCTCACGTCTTCATTCATCATTACGTCGCCCTTCCTGATGCCTCCTTGACTGATCTCGCCTCCTCCGTCCATTATGCATCCATTCTGTTCTCCATTACTCATTGTCCCCATCGTCCTCCTCTTCCGGGTCATAAACTGGATTCTGAAATTGGTGAGGATAGTTAGGCATATTATCATAAACTGGATTCTGAAATTTGTGAGGATAGTTAGGCATATTATCATTAATAATTGGAGAAGAAGGAATAGAAATATGCTCCTCAAAAGCAAGGTCTCTCCAACCAAGTTTGGAAGCAATGTTGCCTAAACCATGGGCATGCCTAGAAGGCTGCGGAACAGTCGAATTCCTTGTTGCTTGGAACGCAACTTGTTGACTTTGAAGGGAAACTCGATCTTGTCCTTGGTGTTGCGCCCTCAAATTGTCTCCTATCTCCAAGTTACCTCCTAGTGGTTGAGAATCCGGGGTCACCTTAGAGGTCTCCAAGGTAGATACCCTTGTAGTTAGCCCCTCAATGCTATCTTTCAACCTCTTGATAAGACTGAACAACTCCGGTGTGATAGGCTCAGGGCTCTTTGAATCTGCGGAAGTCCTTGACATGATGCAAAACACTCAACTACAACAAACACGTTAGGTTAGTTTAAACAAAAACACCTCGCAAGTGTATCACTCAGAAAATAAGGTTCTCTCACTCTCTAGTGGTGTGATACAAGCTTGTTGATGGCTCGTCTTGTATTAATCAAAAAACCTCACGTGAGTTCGATGCCTAGTCAAACTAAAGCTTTTAGATGGAAACAAGATTGATTTCAGTCACTTCAAAAACGTGTTTGACTCAACAAAAAGAAGAAAAGACTCAAACGGAAAGGACAATTGCACGAATGTTATATGCAACTAAATGACTCAAAATTTAGAACTCAAGATAAGCTTTGAAAGAACTTACTCGTAAGACCCAAGAAGTGAACCCTAGACACCGTAGGATGAGGTTAAGGAAGGCTGAGCTATGGTGTTTGATGGCCGAAAATGGACAGTAGCTAGGTGTGGCTAGATAGGTTCAACGAGATGCTTGGTTCTTCCTCCGAGTGAGACGAGATACTTGACTTAAGTCCTTTCTTGAAGTCTTCTTTGTTGCTGAATAACACGAAAACGAATGTAATAACACTAGGCTAATTACAAACTAAGAATAAGAAAGAATGAAACAAAACAATAAACTAGAATGAAATGAATAGATCTGATTCCTTTTGTTTCTTTTTTTTTATTTCGGATTTCTTTCTTTCTTTTTTTTTATCCTTTTGCTTTTCTTTTTCTTTTCTTTTCTTTTTTTTAACTCAAGAAATTAGAAAATAAGAAGAAACAAAAATTGAAAGAAATAAAACAAATTCTTCTTTGCAGATAAATGTGGGTCAGGCTGTTGCAAATCGTCAGGATAAGATCAAATCTCAGCTCCTATATTGTTGCAACTGATTCAACGTGCCAGATCTATAGGAGGAAAATAACTGCTTCAATCTCTTGGCCGGATTTGTAGGAAATACGCTGAATCAACTCCAATTTTGCGTGTATTGGATACAAGAAGAGAAACAGCCACGTTTGGTTTAACTGGTTCAAGTGAGGCTAATCTGGATGAGGGAAAAATGGTGGTTGATGGTGGTGTGATGATGGTTGGTGTGGTGCTATGGTGGTTTCCGGTGTCCAGAACTCACAAACAAGGAACAAACTCGTTAGACTCAAACTGATACGGGATTGTCCGTGATTGAGTCGATCTAGGCACAATGATCTCGAACCAGGCTGAATGAAGCGATTTCAGAATGCGGAATGGACGTAGGTGATGAATGGCGCAGGAATGGTGAAGAGAAGAACCAAAGAGATGTCAACGAAGGAACCAAGGCTGAAGAGCCAAAACCCCAATCGTGAATGCCCTAGACCCGTCTCCAATACAACTTTACACTAGCTCCGGCTGGACTAGCACAAAGAGGGACTCGTGAAGGCTCGAAGCACCAATCCGAAGGCGGTTTGACACAAACAAGCTCAGCCAAGCAACAACAGCAATGCCAACCAAAAACTCTCTTGTTCTTTGATTGATTTTGTGAAATGATTACAAATGTAGTTCTAAGCAATTGGGAATAACGTAACTAATTTGCAACTAAAGAGGCTATATAAATAGACTCTTTTATCTAGACAAAAATAAAGAAAAGAAAGCTGAAAACATTAGTGGGAAGGTGGTAATAAGAGAGCTTCCTCTAATGTAGCTAACAACCTAACAAACCACTAATCAGCATGGAAATAGGCTGAATTATTCAAACATATCTTTGGGAGTGAGCTGGCCGATTTCTAAGAGCCAAATGGGCTGCATTGTTCAACAGATCCATGAGTGATTTGGATGTGTTTAAAGAGCCCAAATGATGATCCGGATAAGCTGAATTGTTACTCTCTAGGGCCTCTTTGAACTTGATCAGCTGGCTGCCCTCTTGGGCCATTTTCGACGTGAGCATCTCCTCCCTTTGCTCTTGGGCTGCCTTGGACGTCTCCTCCCTTTGCTCTTGGGCTGCCTTGGACGTGAGCAGCAGGCCAACCTCGTGGGCTGCTTTGGACGTGATCAACAGCCTCCTCTTGGGATGCATTGGGCGTGAGCAACAACCTCCTATTGGGTTGCATTGGGCGTGAGCAACAACCTCCTCTTGGGCTGCATTGGCGTGAGCAACAGCCTCCTCTTAGGCTGCATTGGCGTGAGCAACAGTCTCCTCTCCTGGGCTGCATGGGACGTGAGCAACAGTCTGCATGGTCTCCTCGAGCTGAATGGGAAGTGAGCACGTCGGCATGGTCTCCTTGCTTGGTTTGCTTGCTCCTACATTCACCAAAAGATTAACACATGATGTATGGAAGTTAAATGGTTCACGCATTGTGTCAAGCAATAGCACTTCCCTTGACATAACTTCTTGGATCTCCTTATCTCTTGCTCTAGTAATGGGACCTTGATAGCTTCCATGTGATGGTCCTACATCATCCACTCCTTCTTGGAAAGAATTCGACCCCGAATTTTCATCTTGTTCCGAATCTCCTTCATAGGGGCTCAAATCTCCTACATTAAAAGTGGTGCTAACTCCATACTCTTCCGGTAAGTCCAACACATATCCATTGTCATTAATCCGGTGTAAGACTTTGAATGGTCCATCTCCTCGTGGTGCTAGCTTGGAAGGGCGTTTTGTTGGAAACCGCTCTTTCCTTAGATGTAGCCAAACTAAGTTGCCGGGCTGGAAAACCATTTTCCGACGTCCTTTGTTATTCCGAGCTGCAGTTTCAACGCCTTTCTTGTCAAGTGCAGCCTTGGTCTTAGCATGAAGTTCCTTAATGTAGTCCACCTGTTCCAAAGCATCAAAAGCTACTCGATCCTTTCGAGGAATCGGTAATAAGTCCAAAGGAGTTAAAGGGTTAAATCCATAAACACATTTGAAAGGTGATAACGAAGTGGAAGAATGCATGGTGCGATTATAAGCAAACTCAATATGTGGTAACATGTCTTCCCATTCTTTTAAGTTATCTTTCAACATGGTTCTAAGGAGGGTCGTTAGGATCCTATTGGTGACTTCCGTTTGCCCATCTGTTTGGGGATGACTAGAGGTCGAAAATAGTAATCTAGTGCCCATTTTTCCCCAAAGTGTCTTCCAAAAAAAACTCAAAAACTTGACATCCCTATCACTAACAATAGTTTTAGGTATTCCATGCAATCTCACTATTTCCTTAAAGAAAAGATTAGCAACATTATATGCATCTTCAGTTTTATGACATGGAATAAAATGTGCCATTTTAGAGAATCTATCTACTACCACAAAAATGGAATCTCTTCCTTTCTTAGTCCTAGGTAGTCCAACAATGAAATCCATACTTATGTCCTCCCAAGGGCCATTAGGCGTCGGTAAGGGTGTATACAGCCCGTGGGGTTGTACCCTACCTTTGGCTTTAAGACATTCAATGCACCTTTTCAGCATGTGTTCTACATCCCTTAACATATGAGGCCAATAAAAGTGAGTTTGCAACATGTGATAAGTTTTGTCCCTCCCAAAATGCCCCATTAGACCTCCTTTATGGGCTTCTTCCACCAATAAGATCCTAAGGGAACATCTAGGTATGCAAATCTTATCCACTTTAAACAAGAAACCTTCAAACACAAAGTACTTATCATAAGGGCCTTGAGTAGTGCATCTATGAAAAATCTTCCCAAATTCAGCATCATCCACATATAATTCTTTAATGTAAGTAAAACCTAACATCCTAGAATCCAAAGTGGTGATTAAGGTGTATCTCCTAGACAATGCATCCGCTACGACATTATCCTTTCCTTTCTTATACTTGATAATGTAAGGAAAGGTTTCTATGAACTCCATCCACCTACCATGCTGTCTATCTAGCTTATCTTGGCTCCTAAAGTGTCTAAGTGAATCATGATCGGTTTTCAAAACAAACTCTTGAGGCCAAAGGTAATGTTGCCATGTTTTGAGTACTCTAAACAAGGCATACAATTCTTTGTCATAAGTGGAATAGTTTAAGCATGCACCCTTCAATTTTTCACTAAAGAAAGCTAGAGGCTTACCTTCTTGCATAAGGACGCCGCCAATACCAATGCCGGATGCGTCGCATTCAACCTCAAAGGGTTTGGTGAAGTCCGGTAGAGCTAGTAGTGGTGCGTGGGTGAGGCGTCTCTTGAGCTCTTCAAAGGCTCTTTACTGCGGTTCATTCCACTCAAAAGGAACCTTCTTTTTGGTCAAAGCCGTGAGTGGTGCTGCAATGGTGCTAAAATCTCTCACAAAGCTTCTATAGAATGTAGCTAAGCCATGGAAGCTCCTCACGTCACCAACTGACCTAGGAATCGGCCAATCATTGATTGCCTTAACCTTGTCCTCATCCACTTGCAAACCATTGGCACTTACTACAAAACCAAAAAAAATCACTCGGTTAGTATAGAAATCACATTTTTGAATATTAGCATACAAGTATTCTATACGCAATGTAGCAAGCACATCTCTCAAATGATTTTCATGCTCCTCTAAAGTCTTACTATAGATAAGAATGTCATCAAAGTAGACTACAACAAATAAACCAATATAAGGTCTCAAAATATGATTCATTAATCTCATGAAAGTACTAGGAGCGTTAGTTAAGCCAAAAGGCATTACTAGCCACTCATAGAGACCAAATTTTGTTTTAAAAGCTGTTTTCCATTCATCCCCTTCCCTCATTCTAATTTGATGGTAGCCACTCCTAAGGTCAATCTTAGTGAAAATTGTAGCTCCATGTAACTCATCAAGCATATCATCTAAACGGGGAATCGGGTGTCTATACTTGATAGTAATGTTATTGATTGCTCTACAATCAATACACATTCTCCAAGTATTATCCTTCTTGGGTACTAGCAGGATGGGAACGGCACAAGGACTAAGGCTTTCCCGCACATACCCCTTATCTAGCAAGGCTTGAACTTGGTTCTGAATTCCTGGGCTTCCGTAGGGTTCATCCTATAGGCGGGCCTATTGGGAAGAGTGGCTCCGGGTATTAAATCTATTTGGTGTTCAATACCCCTAATGGGCGGCAAGCCGGCTGGAATCTCCTCAGGAAAAACGTCCCTAAACTCGTCTAACAGCCCCTGAATAGATCTAGAAAGTGGGTTCGTAGAGTCATGAGGCACATTCACTAGAGATTTACACAAACTCATCATTAGCACATCAATAGAAGCATAGTTAGTGACATATTCATTCCTAGACTCAAGATAGCTACTTGTTGGTTGTACTAACAATGTTTGATGGGTTTTGTTCTCTTTACTCTTAGGCCGTGTGATCTTAGGTTTTGGAGGGGTTCCTTGCTCTACCCTCTTGTTCTCATAGTACTCGGCTATTTGTAAAGGTGTCATAGGTTTAAGTGTTAAAGTTTTACCCTTATACTCAAAGCTATACTTGTTAGAAAACCCATCATGAACAACTTTTCTATCATATTGCCATGGAAGGACAAGCAGCAAGTGACAAGCATTCATTGGCACAACATCACATGTAATAACATCCTCATATGATCCTAATGTTATATTGACCTTAGTTTGCTTATTGACCTTAAGTTCTCCACACTCATTCATCCAATGTAGTTTATATGGCCTAGGGTGATAAAATGTAAGGAGTTGTAATTTGTTTACCATTTCAGTGCTAGCTATGTTGCAACAACTTCCTCCATCAATTATCACATTACACACTTTGCCTTTAATACTACACCTAGTATGAAACAGATTTTCACGTTGGTTATCCTCACAAGGTGCTAGTTGGACATGCAAAGTTCTCCTAACTATCAAAGATTCACCTTGTTCATACTCAATGCAATCATCATTCTCATTTTGTTCATTGTCATCATTTAAGGCATTTTCATCATCTACCACATCATCCTCACTCTCATACTCTCCTAGATGATTTATGATCAAAGTGCGTCTATTAGGACATTCTCTACTCATGTGACCTCTACCTTGGAATTTAAAACACACAATGTTCCTAGTTCTAGAGTTAGAGATAGGAGTAATCCCTCGATGATCACTTGAAGGCTCATTCAAGGATCGTGGTGTAGTGGACCGTGTAGAAGACCTTCTTTGCCCTTCTTGGCCCATAGGTGCCGATTTCCTCTCCTCCTTCCGGCCGCCTTGCTCCCTGCTGTGGTTAGACAGCCGGCTGTTTTGTGCTTTCCAAGCATTGGGCGTCCCGGGAGGTGGCTTTTATTCCCGGTTTCGCACCTTAGTCTTCCTTTCCACCTTGATGGTCAAGTGTAGTAATTGCTTCATGGTGCTGTATGGATACATATCAACCTCATTAGCTAAATTAGAATTCAGAATATGAAGGTACCTTGCCATAGTGTTTTCTTCATCCTCTAGAACGTTGGCCTTCACCATAGCAACTTGCATATTCGTATAGGCTTCCTCAGCGCTAAGTGAGCCTTGTCTCAAATTTTCCAGCCGTTGTCGAAGCTCTCGGGTATAGTGAGGTGGAACGAACCTAGCCCTCATTAGTGCCTTCATATGCTCCCATGTGTTGATTTGAGGATCCAAGGTTCGAACTCTTTCTTTGACTACGTGATCCCACCATACCAAAGCATAGCCTTGGAACTCGAGAGCGGCAAGTTGAACCTTCCTAGGCTCGCTAAAGTTGTGACACAACCAAATCTGCTCAACTTTAGTTTCCCACTCCGTGTAGACGTCGGGATCACACTTTTCTTCAAAGACGGGAATTTTGATTTTGACTTTTCCGAGTCGGTCTTGCTCTTGATAGGGCCGAAGGTTATCTCGTCCTTGCCTTGGCTGCTGGAATGGCCGATTGTAGCCCTCCCACGTGTGGTCCTCAAAATGAGCTTCATTCCGTCGCTGAAAATCATCAACAAATGGTGGCATGTTAGAAGCATTAGGAAGGACGTTGGACTGTACATTACCTTGATCCGGAGGGTCCGGCTCTCTAGTAACACGTGAAGGACCGCCAATCTCATAGTTGGTTCTCAAAGGTGGTGTTCCGGCTGGTGGTGTTCGTGCTTCCATAGACTCCACTTGTTTGGATAGATTAGCTACGGAATCGGACAATTTTTTCAATAGACTGATCATCTCAGGCGTGACGGTCTCGCTACTCGACTTGTTGGGACTTAGGGACCTGGACATGCTCAAGTAACAAACAAAGAACCGGTTAGGTTAGAAAAGCAAAGATCTCACTTGTGTATCGCTCACTCTCTCGTTGGTATTGCCTAGTTGGTGGCTCGAGTTGTAAGGATCCAACACCTTAAGACCGCGATTTCCGAACCTTCTTAGCAACCCTTCGGAACTAGAACTGCTGAAACCGATGTTAGTGTCGGAGATGAATCAAGACACCCCTAATTGGAGTATTGACCTTGGGTTGGTGTAGGTATGGTAAATTGTGTTTAGAATGACGTTTTGAGATGATTGAAAGAGTTCACTTGTGCTTGCTGTAGATTAATAAAAGGCAGCCGATTTGTAGTGTTTTTTTTTTTTGAAAGATCTCTTAGACTTTGTCAAAGATTTGTAGGAGAGAGAAGTAACCGTAATTAATTGCAGATAGGGTCACCGAAATGTGTATGCAGCATTGAGCTCTTTTTGGCTTTTGTTGTGTTTTGAGTTTACCTCTCCTCAAGATGTTGTCCGGCTTTTGAATTTGCACACTTCAAGCACAAGTTAGATCTTAATTGGATAAGCAATAAGGTTAACAAGAAGAAGGAGTGATCAATTGTACCAACTGAGCTCTGATACCAACTGATACGGGATTGTCTGTGATTGAGTCGATCTAGGCACAATGATCTCGAACCAGGCTGAATGAAGCGATTTCAGAATGCGGAATGGACGTAGGTGATGAATGGCGCAGGAATGGTGAAGAGAAGAACCAAAGAGATGTCAACGAAGGAACCAAGGCTGAAGAGCCAAAACCCCAATCGTGAATGCCCTAGACCCGTCTCCAATACAACTTTACACTAGCTCCGGCTGGACTAGCACAAAGAGGGACTCATGAAGGCTCGAAGCACCAATCCGAAGGCGGTTTGACACAAACAAGCTCAGCCAAGCAACAACAGCAATGCCAACCAAAAACTCTCTTGTTCTTTGATTGATTTTGTGAAATGATTACAAATGTAGTTCTAAGCAATTGGGAATAACGTAACTAATCTGCAACTAAAGAGGCTATATAAATAGACTCTTTTATCTAGACAAAAATAAAGAAAAGAAAGCTGAAAACATTAGTGGGAAGGTGGTAATAAGAGAGCTTCCTCTAATGTAGCTAACAACCTAACAAACCACTAATCAGCATGGAAATAGGCTGAATTATTCAAACATATCTTTGGGAGTGAGCTGGCCGATTTCTAAGAGCCAAATGGGCTATCCGAATGGGCTGCATTGTTCAACAGATCCATGAGTGATTTGGATGTGTTTAAAGAGCCCAAATGATGATCCGGATAAGCTGAATTGTTACTCTCTAGGGCCTCTTTGAACTTGATCAGCTGGCTGCCCTCTTGGGCTGTTTTCGACGTGAGCATCTCCTCCCTTTGCTCTTGGGCTGCCTTGGACGTCTCCTCCCTTTGCTCTTGGGCTGCCTTGGACGTGAGCAGCAGGCCAACCTCGTGGGCTGCTTTGGACGTGATCAACAGCCTCCTCTTGGGCTGCATTGGGCGTGAGCAACAGCCTCCTCTTGGGCTGCATTGGGCGTGAGCAACAACCTCCTCTTGGGCTGCATTGGCGTGAGCAACAGCCTCCTCTTGGGCTGCATTGGCGTGAGCAACAGTCTCCTATCCTGGGCTGCATGGGAGGTGAGCGACAGTCTGCATGGTCTCCTCGAGCTGCATGGGAAGTGAGCACGTCGGCATGGTCTCCTTGCTTGGTTCGCTTGCTCCTACATTCACCAAAAGATTAACACATGATGTATGGAAGTTAAATGGTTCACGCATTGTGTCAAGCAATTGCACTTCCCTTGACATAACTTCTTGGATCTCCTTAGCTCTTGCTCTAGTAATGGGACCTTGATAGCTTCCATGTGATGGTCCTACATCACAAACAAAGCTTAGAGTAGAAGAGAGAAACGGAAAATAGACGCAAACAAAAGACAATGATCAATTGCAATGATCAAAATAGACTCTTTTTATGATTTTATGATTGATTTACCGACTCTTTTTGGTGGTTGGACGTCAACTATGCTCTGATACCAATTGATACGGGGATTAGCCGTGAAGAACGGATCTAGACGAACAACATGTTCTGAAGAGTGCAGAACACACAAAATTAACAAACATGGACAACAATGAAAACGAGAAAACAGAAAGGGACAAGAAGATCCGAAAGGAACAATGATAGAATCCTTGGATTCGAGATCCAACAAACAAACCAGTGACGATTCGACCCCGCTTCTTACAACTCCACACAATCGATCTGAGAATCGAGAGCACGAAGAGGGTGCGTTGTTCGACTTGCAACACCAATCCCGAAGGAGATTGACATACACAAGAACGAGAAAGCTAGATCGCACACACAAACTCACGAGACAAGAATGATTGAATTCTCTTGGATTCAATTCTGAAATGCTCTCAACAAAACTTGTATAAAACTTGTCTAACTACAAAAGAAGAGAGAAAAGGCTTTATATACATCCTAGGCATTTTTTTCTAAAACAGAAAAAGAAACTAATTGCAATAATTACATTGAGAGAGAGTTAAATAAAGCCCAACAAACATGGAACACAATTGGGCCTAATTAAACTCTCCTATTCAGCCTCTCACGTCCACATACTTAAATGAATGTTCCAGCCATGCACATGCACACACGTGAAACCCCTTGTATCTGATTTCAAGGCCTCCATCTGTCCTTTGAAATGCACCCCAAGGCCTGCCCAATAACTAGAAATACAATTTAAGCTCCATTAATCATCTTGGTTGGGATGTGTTCATGGCTGATCCACAAGATGGTCCTTAGACTTGATGAAGGTGGACTTGGTTGAGCTTCATGGACCATGTTTAGGAAAAGAGCATCCATCTCAACTTGACATTTAACTTGTGCTCTTGTTAGAGTCCCTTGAGGTGGTGAAGATGGAGTTAGCTCAGATGATCCTTCATCAGTTTCTAACCATTGATTTGAAGAAAATCAATGGTTAGACAAAGAGCTATTATATATTCATAGACTTTGTTAGATTCACCCCTTATTTATATCTCGAGCCCAAGGGTGACAATCTCTTCACAACATATATAACTGATGTTTAGGTGGATTGACATGTATGTTTGAACTCTTAAAACATGTAAAACACTCCGAATAATGATCCTTTTGCATTTTGGTGCTTGCGTTTTGTATGTTGATGAGTTGTTTCCCTCAAGTTTGGGTCGTATCGACTTATATTATGTGTATGCATAAACCGCATCAACTTAAGATGAAATCCTTAAGCTGTGATGACCAACATATCAAAAACAACAACCCAAAAACCAAGCCAAGCAAGGCGAAAAGAATACCAAAGAGAAACAAAGGGGCATCCACATGTTGTCAAAGTGTAGTAACAAACTGCATCCTATGACCCAAAACCTACCCTTCATATAACACTTGAGATCCCATAATTGTCTTTTTGAGTATAACATATCCAGAAATGGGTGGGATAATAGCTAGTCGGCGGTCTAGTCATAAGATTATAACAAGTGTATTTTTAACGTGTAAGAACTCAAAAAAATATCAATATCATATCAGATTTCTTAGTTGACCACTTCCGTTCCATACTTCCATAGTAGCTTAATCTGCCCAAAAGCATAGTTCAACAATAAGAAACTATCTCTGAAGTTGAATCTCCATACTTTTTATATACCGCAAGAAATTAGTTTTTCAGTGTTAAGATTTTCAATCTCTAGAGACCAATAATCATGATTATCAAAGGGTCAGATCAAGAGGCTATTTGGAAGTAGCCCGAGTATCTATCCAAGAAACAATAATGTGGGTGACCTGCAAGACGTTCGAGCAAAGGAAGAGAGAAACGTATCCGGCGCTATCGGACGCTAGAGAGAAGTTGAGATCATTTTGCAAGATTACATTGTGAGAAGATTTTGGAAGGAAAATTTGGAGAAGTACGCACTTTGATATTACGGAGTTGGAATATCCCAGGGTTTCACTTTGGAGAAGTACGCACTTTGAAGGCGGATTGTGAGAGATTTCCGACTCTATATGCATCATATTAGTTGTAAAATCACCATTTACAACGGTTCTCCTCTTGTTCTATGATGCTTCTTGCTCCATAGCGTGACTCGAGATCTATGAGCCTATTGATGTTATCATGCATCATATTAGTTGTTAGATTTATGCATTTCAAGTCTCCTTTGATATTTTACATTCATATAGTGTAGTTTTTATTCATATTGTCAAATATTTTTTTGGTGTACAACATATTGTTTTTGGACTGAAGCTAAGCTTACATAAACAAAAACTAGTGGAAGGGCCAAACACTTCTGCAAGGTACAATTAACTAACAGTTAGAACGACTTTAAACAGTTTCTTGAACACCATGCACTAATCTCAGTAAAAATAAGATTACTAGAGAATTCATTGATAGGAGGATCATTTACAAGCCTTTCTCGTTCCAAGGCGTCATCCAACTCAGCCTGAACGTCTTTATCATCCATCTTCTTCTTACTAGCTTCTCTTAACCTTTATCAGATGGTTCTTTCCGGTTCAGGATCGTAGGGAACAAACATCATTCCTTTAATTATAAAAAATTCAGCACCATCACCTCAATCCCGCGGTTAGAAATCAAGTGACCGAAAACAATGTCTTCGCTAACCATAAAGTGACACTTCTCCCAATTCAAGACGGTGTTGCTCTCACCTCGTTCGCTTTTGGTGCTTGCGTTTTTTTCATAAATTTTACAGACTTTCTAAACTTTCTAAACATTTTATAGCCAAAATGCTAAATTCTGCTCCTTCGCTACAAAGGTGCCATTACAGTACACCTTATTAATAATTTTTTTTGTCTAGAATTGGACCCTTTATAAAATTAACAAACCCGTTTGACCCAATAATAACTTTTCGGTCCAAGTAGGGCCTAATTTATCTGAACTGGGAATTTGGATGTTAGTCGTGAACCATCAAGGGTTTGAAATTCAAGTGAATGAAGTTATAACAAAAACATTCCAAGCAGATGGATCATCAAAGGAAGCCGTCGTAATCTTAGATATTAAGGCCTCAATAAAAATTACTGAATGACATCCTTTATTAAGCTACTTGATCGATCGTACATGTGTATTACAATGAAATCAACAAAACTAGTTTTGTCACCAGGCACACATACAAGAACATCTTCATCTATCCAAAAGTTTATCAACTTGATATATGTATTTATTGGTAGTTGTTTTTTTTTAATGTTTATCTGGAGGTCCGGATAAAGATGCAATCTATAGGATTTTTCTAATCAACAATTTTTGAAAAGAAGAATTTAAAATTCTTGTTTCTTTCCTCGTGGACTGATATGTCCGCTTGTGAATATGTAGTTGACGTACCATCATATTCTTTTAACTTTGAGCTATATTCATAGGTCTGGATCAAAGATAATCCTAAATATTTTCAGTTTGAAGCACACTTTTCTTTCACCAAAATGAAATAAATATTTTGATAGGATTGTGAAGGATTAAGTTTAGCAGCTTTATTGAAATCAAACCAGAAGGTTTTCAAAAGCTAGATCTCCGATCTATTTACGCCAAAACTGAACGGATCTTTATAGGTAGGTTCCACGATTGTTCTTGCTTCTACCTATGGTTTAGTGGAATAGCTTTCGGCTTTGAAACAAAATACTAATGCATGTTGGCAATATGTTTGTCGTTCTAACTATTGACAATGATAAGGTGAATGTGTTTATTGAAATCAACTCCCAAGTGCCCGTAGAAAGTGTAACCCCATTGTGGAGAACGACCCAAGCAAAAGTCTGGAAAAGTGTTTACTTTTTGCTCGTGATCATATACTTATTTATGTTCGAGCACTAAAGCGGATTATGTACCTCAATGAACGTGAATCCCACCCATTTACAACTAGCGACACCTTTGATGCAGGGGGTGCTCTATCGCATGCTTAAATATGGCGCAAATCCTAGTAATATAGGCAAAAGAGAACACAAGCATGAGTTGATTTCATAGCCTCTAGGGTTTTGTTAATTTGTTCTTCTCCCCTCTTCATTTTCTGAAATCATTTCACAAAGAACCCAAAAACACACTTCCCGTGAAGGGATTTGAGGACTTTCGTGCGAAAAATCAAAAATGAAATAGACAATACAAAGACTGAGAACACTTCTGATTGGCAAGACACAAACATAAGGTTTTGGATTAACTTCCTCCATACTCTCATATCTTGTCAACGCTCGAGATATATTGTTGACTAAAAATATGATAATCTCACCTTAAACACCAAGCTAAACTTCAACAATGGGCCAAATAATATATATAGTTTGTCGCACAACCTATATTAAAATTAATAACACATTCACTTGAATTTGAAACCAATATCTTGATTCTAGTCAATGTTTTGGTTTCAAACACAAGTCATGTAATAAAACTCTTGGCTATGTAGTGGAAGGTCCAAACACCCCAGTATTTTGACAAGTGATCTCTCAACGAGTTCAGGTGTCTATGTTTTCAAAATGTAGCGGGACCGAAGAGGAGATAAAGAAGAAGTGTGATCTTCAAACAGAGGCATGCCGGAAATATATTTAAGAGATTTTGTATTTGAGTAAATATATTTAAGAGATTTTGTATTTGAGTAAACATTCCCACTAATTGCCATATTCAGCTATAAGTGCTGAAAATACCCTAAGAGAAAGTCTGAATATAATGTATAAAAACCAACTAAAAAATAGCCCAAAACATAAGTCATTCCGAGATCTCATGAACTAGAAGTGTCACTAATCCCGGGTCTTTCTTAGCGAGCTTCTGAGTCGATATCCAAGGCAAAATAGCATAAGAAAACACATGCCTTAGGATAGAGTAAAGAGCACTCGACATCTTCCTTGCTTTAGTCCTAGTGATAGGACCATCTCCATGAAGTGTGATGTCGGTCTGTAGATCTTCAAGTTCCTTAAGTGTCCTCGGGTTCATTTCATTCTCCCTTTCTAAGGCTTGATTCGTCCCCGAATCATGGAAAGGCGGCTCAGAATCATCATCAATGTAGGGAGACAAATCAGCCACGTTGAAAGTAGCATGAACACCATAATCACCAGGGAGATCAATCTCATAAGCATTGTTGTTGATGTGTTTGAGAACCCGGAAAGGACCATCACCTCTAGGATCCAGCTTGGACTTGCGGCGGGACCAAAACCTCTCCTTCCTAAGGTGCAGCCAAACGAGATCTCCCGGATGGACACAAGCTCACGGCGTCCACGGTTGTGCTGCGTAGTGTATTGTTCAGCGCGGCGCTACAGCTGGGCGGTAGTACTCTAGTGGAGCTCCCAAACGAAGGCGGCGCGCTGTCCGGCGTCGAAGCTTTCCCGGGCCTTGAGTGGCTGCGGCGTAAGATCCAAGGGAGTGTAGTTTTTAAAATAGAACGAAGAAGAGTTCCAAGAGTAAGAGCTTAGTTCCCAACTTTGCCCAAAGAGTCTTAGTTCCCAACTTTGCCCAAAGAGTCTTCCAGAAGTAGCTTAGGAACTTAGCATCCCTGTCAGAAACAATTGTACAAAGAATACCATGCAATCTCACAGTATTAACAAAGAACAGATCAGCTACATGAGATGCATCATCAGTTTTGTGACAGGCAATGAAATGAGCCATTTTGCTAAACCTGTCTACAACCACAAAACTAGAATCCCTCCCTTTCTTAGTTCTTGTTAATCCTACAATGAAATCCATACTAGTGTCTTCCCAAGGGACTGTGGGAATAGGCAAGGGAGTGTAGAGGCATGGGGTTCAATCTAGACTTAGCTTTCCTACATTGGACAAAAGATGCACAAAATTTTCCAACATCCCTTCTTCATCTTAGGCCAATAAAAATGTTCCTTAAACATATCTAGAGTCTTATCAATGCCAAAGTGTCCCACTAAACCTCCACAATGAGATCTCTGAACCAAAAGTAATCTAACAAAACTCCTAGGGATACAAAGTTTTAAAGCCTTATTAAACACATATCCCTCTTCAACAAAGTATTGGTTCGAGCTACCCTTAGACACACATTCACTAAATATATCATTCAAATCAGCACAAAAAGCATACATATCACAAAGAAAAGAAAATCCAAGCAAACGTGCATCTAGAGAAGAGAGTATACCTGTGAGACAATGCATCGGCTACAACATTGTCCTTACCTTGTTTGTACTTGATCACATAAGGAAAGGTCTCTATGAATTCTACCCAACGAGCATGTCTCTTGTTCAGCATGGCTTTTCCTCTAAGGTGCTTGAGAGCTTCATGATCCGAGTGAATCACAAACTCTTTAGGCCATAGATAATGTTGTCAAGTGCGAAGGACCCGAACCAAAGCGTAGAGCTCCTTGTCATAAGTAGAGTAATTGAGCTCGGCACCACTGAGTTTCTCATTGAAGTAGGCTATAGGGTGATTTCCTTGGATGAGAACGCCGCCAATGCCAATGCCCGACGCATCACACTCGATCTCAAAGGTGTGGCTGAAGTCCGGCAAGGCTAGGAGTGGCGCATGGGTCAGCTTGTCCTTCAAGTGCTGAAAAGCACGCTCTTGGCTCGGTCCCCACCTGAAGACGGCGTCCTTCCGGGTCATCTCAGTCAAGGGATGTGCCAATGTACTGAAATCCCTCACAAAACGCCTATAGAACCCAGCTAGTCCAAGGAAGCTTCGGACTTGGGTCATGGTGGTGGGTGTAGGCCAATCTCTAATAGCTTCCACCTTGCTCTCATCCACAGTCAAACCATCTTTCCCTACAACAAAACCAAGAAAAACAATAGACTCCGCACAAAATGACACTTCTTTAGGTTAGCATAGAGTTGTTCCTTCCTAAGAATAACTAGCACTTGGCGGAGGTGATCAACATGTTCAGATTCGGTTTTGCTATAGACTAAGATATCATCAAAGTAGACTACAACAAATTTCCCTAAGTATGGTCTTAAGACATAGTTCATTAGCCTCATAAAAGTAGATGGTGCATTAGTCAATCCAAAGGGCATTACTAACCATTCATAAAGTCCATACTTAGTTTTAAAAGCAGTTTTCCATTCGTCACCCTCTTTCATCCTAATTTGATGGTAACCACTCCTAAGGTCAATTTTAGTAAAAATAGTGGAACCATGTAATTCATCTAACATATCATCCAAACGAGGAATAGGGTGACGGTACTTAACTGTTATGTTGTTGACAACTCTGCAATCTACGCAAATATGCCATGAACCATCCTTCTTAGGCACCAAAATCACTGGAACTGCGCATGGGATTAAGGACTTCGAACATAGCTCTTTTTCAACAGCTCCTCTACTTGTTTCTGCAACTCCTCAGTCTCCTTAGGGCTGGTTCTATATGCGGCTCTGTTAGGAATGGTGGTGCCTAGAATGAAGTCAATCTGGTACTCAATTCCTCTCAAAGGTGGTAGACCTGGCGGAATATCATTCGGGAAGACGTCCTCAAATTCCTGCAATAAAGGAGTAAAAATAGGAGGTAAATCTTGTAAGGACTCCAAAACCATGCAAGACTCTTAAAATAAGAGTAGAAAGCAAGGATAACTTCCCTTAAGAGCGTTGTTGACCTCGCTAGCACTGGCCAAGAGAAGATGTTTCGGTGGTTGTCCTGTAGGTGGCGCCTTCTTCTTCGGGTGAACGCAGGGCCCTAGCTGCAAAGACGACATCTCCTGCTGATGGGCTCTCCTTCTTTGCTCCCTTTCTACATGGTCTTGCAAACACTCCTGCGGGGTTAGTGGAAACAAGGTCATACGACGTCCCTTCAAGTTAAAATAGTAGGTGATGAGGGACCATCACCAACAACCCCTACTAGTCCTATAATGTAAGGGACAATCACTAGATCAAGGGCAAGAGCAATTCAAGAGGAGGTGTCCAACTTGTTGGTGTCCTTAGCTCCTAAGAAGACCATTGATGATCCATTGCTGACTGAGGCTTCCTTAGTCATGTTAATGACGATTCCCGATGACTTGGACGTGGAAGGAAGACCATGCACACGTGATTTGGAGCCATGCAAGAGCAAAGAAGAGACACTTGCTCCGGAATTGCAAGAAATGGAAGATTGAGGCTTTTAGAACCGGTTTGACGCCACATAAGGAAATGTAGTGTAAATTTCTACGCTTACTTGAAGAAGGGATGTCTATAGTGAAAGTTGATGTAGAATACGAAGAGATCCTCCCATATGTTGGAATGTCATAGAAAGCAAAGAAGATTGTATCGAGTTGTTATAAGGTATGATCGAGTCTTGTAGTGAAAACCTGTGTGACTGAACACATGCGCGAGATCAAAAGATGTTACTATTGCCATTCCTTTGAAGTGAGAAGAGGGTTTAAGCTGAAGTATTGTTTAACCAAGGCTTCAAGAGTGGGGAAATTAGAGTGAGTCTCTCGAGTTCTGTAGATGAAGGATCTTCGAAAGAGGACGGTGAATATAGTAGATACAAAAGGAGCAATACACGAGTTGAAGGACGTCACCTTAGCAGATCGGGGTGGACCACTTGTCAAGTGTTAGGACCAGGTTGTGTCGTTCATTATGATATGTAATGGGTAGAGAAAAGATAGAACCCGAGATAGAACGGATTCCAATGCATCGGGATGTGAAATTTTCCGCTAAGGTCGAGCTTGATTTAATTCCGATGTCTAAGGCGCCGTATAGAATAACACTTGTGCAGAGACATGAGTGGTGGAAGCAAGAAGGAGCAATTGTAAGAACTTATTAAAAAGAGTTCATTAGATTTAGTGAAATGCTATGGAGAACTCCAAATGCTATCTTGAACTCTTGATTTGAAGTTCATATTAGAATATATCTTAAACTCTTGAGTTGAAGTGGTTATGGAGAACATCAGTTTGCGAAAAGAGAGACAATTATCTCCGCTTGTACATCAATTACCGTTAACCGAACAAGATAGCAATGAAGAACGAGTATCCCTCACCACAGATAAATGATCTACTTGATCGGTTCCAAGGGTTGGTAGTCTCTACTAAAATTGATTTAAGGGCTGATTGCCACCAATTGAAAATTCGAGACTGAGATATTGCAAAGACGGCAGTCCGGACAAACCATGGTCACTAAGAGTTGTAGTGATTCCATATGGGCTTACTAATGACCCGTATAAGGTACTTTGGTCTACTCTTGAAAAAGACAGAAGTTGTATGATAGTTTGTCTCGTGATGGCAACCTCCAAAGGACGTGGAAGGAGTTACAAGTTATCCTAGATGTGCTGAGCTTTACGAGATATGTGAAGAGAGAAGTTGTGTAACACCTTTTATGGTAACCTACTCCGGATGACAATGAAGTATTGAATGAGACGAAAATGGACAATAGAGTTGTGGAGAGTTAAGAAGGGGATTCATTGGTGCAACTGTTTTGATTTACCTTGAGGTTTATGGGTTTGAGGTGTACAAATGATTGTTCAAGACAAGGTCTTGATCGAGTAGTGAGGAGCGATGTAAAGGTAATAGCCTACGTGTCGTGTTAGTATAAGTAGTATGGAGTAAAATACTTTCTTTGTTACTTGGAATTGCAACAAAAATTGGGGAAAATAACATCAAAGTTTGGTTTGACAAGAATCCAAGCCAACGGTGTAAATTGGGAGTTCGATCTTCTTTGTTAGAGAAATCAAAAGGAAAATAATGGAAATGCTGCATTTAGAAAGACCCGAGAAGGAAGTTAAGTTTTCGATCTATCGGAACCATTGAGAGATTTTAGCTCGAATTAGGAAAGTGGTTTGCTGGTTGGCGTGGCCGCCCAGAGTAGAGGGTGTTCACCCGGTGTTTCACGTGTTTCTAATTATGAGGATCTATTGGCAGACGAGGAACCGATGTGGCTAACTGGAAGACGGACGATTATATCTTTTGTTGAGTTTACGCCGATTTAGAAGCTTCGATAGAATCGATGGGTAAGACCTAGTTCTTCCCTTAGTTGTGTTATGTGCATGTGTGATATATCTTGCGGTGGTAGTTCGAGTAGTTTGTGTGTATATATTAGAAGGTTTAAGCTTTCTTAGTTTGAGAGTCCATACCTCGGCCTTAGGTACCGAGAAGTTCGACGCATAGCAAGTTTCGGGACGAAACTTGTTTTTAGGGGATCTAATGTAACGCCCCAATTTTTAGGCACGTTTTTGATTTTTATTTTATCCGGCTTTTATCGATATCTTAATAATTTAAATATTTTTACGGGTATTTTCACGTTGTAAATTAAAATTTATGAGTTTATATATATATATATATATATATATATATATATATATATATATATATATTCCGTAATCTATTTCACGAAAAGTTCGGGAATTTCCAAACCGGAAATCCTGTCCGGTTAATTTGATCGAGTTTTTTTAAATTCCCGATGTCATGTTTTAATTAATTATTTATTTTATTTTATTCCTATTCCTTTATTCTCCTTTTCTTTCCCCCTTTTTTGTCCAAACGTGATGATACCTCTGCAGAATCGGACCCCTCGACTTCGCCTTCTTCCCACCTCTCTCACGCTACCCTCACCTCTCATCCTTCCTCCTCTGTAACACACTTCCCTTCCCTCTGAAATTTTCTCTGGACCTGTAACAACAAGCAAACCTCACCATCACTCAACCCCGAACCTCTGTCGATCACCCTCATCTCCCTCTGCTTCCATTCTTTCCCCTCTATCGAGTCAGCCTCGTTGAGAGAGAGAACGTGCCCTCGTCGCCTTGCTGCCGCTACCGGAGCAACAACGAGCACCACCTTCACCCCGTTCATCACCCTCGGCTAAACCTCGTACCACCTCTCCTCTACTCCTCCGCGAACCAGTGGTCGCGATCCCTATTTTGTCCTCGCTCTTCTTCCTCTGTCTTGTCGGGAATGGAGAAGAGGCTCGAGCTGCCAGAGACGACACCGGAAACACTGAGCCGCCACCTACGCCGGAGAAGCCACCAGTTCGGCTCGGCCCTGGCCTGTGCAGATGGCCGCCCCTGTCCTTCCTCCCTTTCTGTTACAACCGAGACCATCTCCACTGCAGCATCGCCGGGAAGGAGCCACTGCTGTCGGAACATCCTTGCAGCCTCCTCACCACCGTCGAGGAGCGCCTCCGGGGAGCTTTCTGCCGCCACAGCCTATGCCGGAGAAGGCCCCTGCCATTTCTCCTCCTCGCCGCCGCCCTGTTCTTTTCTTTCCCTTCCCCAGCTGTGCGTGAGATCTATCCGGTTCATTGAAACCCTTTTACAATATTGTAAATCGGGCCCTCAATTTTGTGTTAATTACAGATGTGACCCACTTATTTGTTATTACGAGTTTTGAGCTAAGTTTCTGGAATTTGATATTTATGCCCCTGCTTGAAATTAATTACTGAATATGACCCATATGCGGAAATTGTATAATTTGCCTAGAAAATATTTTTACGAATTTTTAACCTTGGAGTTTAAATACAAGTTTAGTTCATATATTATATATATATATATATATATATATATATATATATATATATATATATATATATATATATGTATATATATATTATCAATTATTCCCTTTGTTGGATTTATGACCCAAAGTTTATTTCGGGAAATGACCAAGTTTCGAGAGTTTCTTAGTTGTCCGGAAGTTGTTTTGGTTTTGACCCGTATTTATAAATTGTTGTGATCACCCCGGAAAATGCTTTGTGAGTTTTACCCTTGTTTTGAAAGCGGGGCTTCCTTAGATTTTTATATGCGTTAATCTCCCTTCCAAAATTAGCGTTTAAGCTAATTTTGTGTAGCGCTTTGATTTTAGGTCCGAAAGCGCCCCGATAAAGGCCTAGCGAGTCCAAGTTCGACATCCGTCTTGACGTCATGTGAGTATTCTCTTCCTCGATTTAGTTATGTTTAGTATTAGTATCATGCTAGGTTTGATAATCTAGCATAACTTAGAGTGAATGCCAAGTAGTGGCTTTGGACCTTAGGTGAGTTTTGAGGATTTATGATCTTTAGAAGGCTTGAGGTGTTGATGTTATCTTGTGAGGTTTGTAGGGCGTTGAGTGTTTGGGTTGATCTTGTGAGCTTATGAGGATTGGGATTATGGTTATGGTTTATGATCTTGCGAGATCATTGAGACTAGAAGTCTAAGGACTTCTAGTATGTGAGAGAGATGTTGATCGTGTGCCTTTTGACAAGCGTTGAGTGTCTTCCTGCGGGAAGCTGAGAGTGGGATATAGCAGGATTATCTTTGGGACGAGGTAAGTTTCTGGACTTACTTAGCTCGTATTCCTTGTATTAGCATTGATGTGTGTTTGGTGGTGTGTGTTTATTCTTTATTATTTATAACAACTAAACCGGAAATAGGATTACCGACCTTTATATTATTTTGGCCCAAGTGTATAATAACGGGCGGTGACAACTTGCCTGGCTCCCGCGAGAGCTAGGAGGTTCTCGGCGACTATCCTGTGCTGGTAGACGGTCAGATGCATCAGTACCATTCCATGCCGGTAAGTAGGGACCGAGGCGAGTTTCGGTGACTCTCGTGTCACAACCTAAGTTGAATTAGAACGGGATATGACTTAATAATAATAAGATAATAAACCAAACTTGTGTGCTTTGGAGTGTATTGGGTGTTTATGATGATTGACTTGTGTTTGCGCCTTTCACCTTGATTCTAATGCTTCGAATATTAGCTAACGGTTTTATACACCTTGATCACCACCTTGGATTCTAGGATGCTAGGTTTTACTTACATAAAAGAATTATATGCGGATGATGCTGAATTTGGGAAGATATTTCATAGATGCACTACACGAGGCCCTTATGATAAGTATTTTGTGTTTGAAGGGTTTTTGTTTGAAGTGGATAAAATTTGCATACCTAGATGTTCCCTTAGGATATTATTAGTAGAAGAAGCCCATAAGGGAGGTTTAATGGGGCATTTTGGGAGGGACAAAACCTATCACATGTTGCAAACCCACTTTTATTGGCCTCATATGTTAAGGGATGTAGAACACATGCTTAAGAAGTGCATTGCATGTCTTAAGGCCAAAGCTAGAGTACAACCCCACGGGCTGTATACACCCTTAACGACGCCTAGTGCTCCTTGGGAAGACATAAGTATGGATTTCATTGTCGGACTACCTAGGACTAAGAAAGGAAGAGATTCCATTTTTGTGGTAGTAGATAGATTCTCTAAAATGGCACATTTTATTCCATGTCATAAAACTGATGATGCAGATAATGTTGCTAATCTTTTCTTTAAGGAAATAGTGAGATTGCATGTAATACCTAAAACTATTGTTAGTGATAAGGATGTCAAGTTTTTGAGTTTCTTTTGGAAAACGCTTTGGGAAAAAATGGGCACTAGATTACTATTCTCGACCTCTAACCATCCTCAAACGGATGGGCAAACGGAAGTCACCAATAGGACCCTAACGACCCTCCTTAGAACCATGTTGAAAGATAATTTAAAAGAATGGGAAGACATTTTACCACATATCGAGTTTGCTTATAATCGAACTACGCATTCTTCCACTTCATTGTCACCTTTCAAATGTGTTTATGGATTTAACCCTTTAACTCCTATGGACTTATTACCGATCCCTCGAAAGGATCGAGTCGCTTTTGATGCTTTGGAACAGGCGGACTCCATTAAGGAACTCCATGCAAAGACCAAGGGTACGCTTGAATTTAAGGTGTTGAGATTGCAACTAGAAATGACAAAGGACGTCGGAAGATGGTTTTCCAGCCTGGCGATCTAGTTTGGTTACATCTAAGGAAGGAGCGGTTTCCGACGAAGCTCCATTCCAAGCTAGCTCCATGGGGTGATGGGCCATTCAATATCCTACACCGGATTAACGATAACACATATGTGTTAGACTTACCGGAAGAGTATGGAGTTAGAACCACTTTTAACGTAGGAGATTTGAGCCCATATGAAGGAGAGTCGGAACAAGATGAAAATTTGGGGTCGAATTCTTTCCAAGAAGGAGTGGATGATGTAGGACCATGAGGTGAACCATTGCACAACTCACATGGAAAATATCAAGGGCCCATTACTAGGGCAAGAGCTAAGGAGATCCAAGAAATTACGTCAAGGGAAATGCTATTGCATGGCACCATGCATGAATTATTTAATTTCCACAAATCATGTATTAATCTCTTGCTGAATGCAGGGGTGAACATGCAAAGGGGAGAGGCCATGCAGACGTTGGAACATCATGAGGAGGAGCTTGATCATGTAGCCAAGCAAGCCAATAAGCCAAGTGATCAAGACGTGGGCAAGGTGGGGAAGGTGGATGAACAAGCAAGCATAGGAAATGGACCAGCGAGCATGACGTCATCGAGCCCGAACCCCAGACTCTGTTCGACTTCCCTCGATCCATTTGGCGTGAACCCTAATTCCCGTCTAGCCTTGCCGATACACTCCGGCCCTACGCCATTTCGACAAGGTCTCAATCTCCGCCCGGAGTGGCTGTCAAGCTCGACGTCGCTCTCCTCCCAGGCCGTCCAAAAGGGTACCCATTTCCCTCAATCGGGCTGCCCAGCTGGGCCCTAAGACCCGTCCAGTCATCCATGGGTTCCTTGGAGAAGTCAGCCTATTTTTATGCTGTTAGTTTGTTTGTTAGACTATTAGCTACATTTATGGGAGCTCTCTTGTTACCTCCTTCCACCAATGTATTTAGTTTTCTTTTCTTTTATGTTGTCTAGATAAAAGAGTCTACATATAGTCTCCTTATCTGCTAAAGTAGGTACGTTTTCTTTTGCTAAGAATTACATATTGTAATCCATTCACAAAATCAATCAAAGAACAAGAGAGTTTTTGGTTGGCATTTTCGTTGTTTGCTTGGCTGAGCTTTTTTGTGTCAACCGCCTTCGGATTGGTGCTTCGAGTCTTCACGAGTCCCTCCTTGTGCTAGTCCCGCCGGAGCTAGTGTAAGTTTGTATTGGAGACGGGTCGAGGGCATTCACGAGGCGGGGTCTTGGCTCTTCAGCCTCGGTTCCTCTTCATTGGATCTCTTTGGTTCTTCTCAACATCTTCCTGCATCCATTCCCATCCCCACGTTTCATTCCGCATCTGGATTCGCCTTATTCAGCCGGATTCGGGATCATTGTACCTAGATCGGCTAACCCACGGATTAATCCCGTATCAGCACATGCCCGAGTTTTTGAGCCAATGAGCGTTGAGGAGCCAACAATGCCAACCACTACAAGTACCATTCACATTAATGGTTTACTTGTTAGAGTGCTTTTTGATACAGGTGCTATACACTCATTTATTTCTGATGCTTGTGTTAAGAGACTAGCCTTAGATACAGTAGAGGGGAGACCCTTTATTATACGGTTAACCCGATGGGGGTAAGGTTAGAGGTACCCAACAGATTCACGATTTTCCCATTCATTCGGGAAATCGTGACTTGTTAGTGGATTTCTTCGTGATGTACTTAGTACTTGAGGAAATTATTTTGGGGATGGATTGGATGGACCGGCATGGTGTAGTTCTCGACATCGGTAAGAGGACCGTGGCGGTCACTACCGAGTCAGGACATGAAGAGGTATTCCGAGGTTTGGACCTCGGAATGACCGGTACACTCATTAGTGTTGTTCGAGCTACGAGAGTGATCCGTCAAGGTTGTGAGGCCTTCTGGTGTATGCCAAGAAGGAGGGTGAAAGTCTGCCATTGGAGGAGATCCCCGTTGTGTACGAGTTTGTCGATGTATTTTATGAGCAATCCAGTTACCGCCACAAAGGAGAGTAGATTTCGGTATCGAGTTAGAGCCCTGGAGGACACCGATCTCAAAGGCACCATACCGTATGGCGCCTATCGAGTTACTAGAGTTGAAGAAGTTGTTCGAGGAGTTAAAAGACAAGGGCTTTATTCGCCCTAGCGTTTCCCCATGGGGTTCACCGGTACTTTTTGTGAGGAAGAAGGGATGAATCGATGAGTCTGTGCATCGACTATCGAGAGTTGAACAAAGTGACCATCAAGAGCAAGTACACGTTTCCCCGCATTGACGACTTGTTAGATCAGTTGTAGGGAGCTACTATGTTCTACCGGATAGATCAGAGGCCTGGATATCACCAGCTGAGGTCGAGAGAGAAGGATGTGCCTAAGACGGCAATTCATACTAAGTATGACAACTACGAGTTTGTAGTGATGCCATTGGGTTCACGAATGCGCCCGCCATCTTCATGGAGTTGATGAACGACATCTTCATCGACTTCCTAGATCAGTTTGTGGTTATCTTAATAAATAAAATCCTGGTGTACTCTCGGAGCAAAGAGAAGCACGTAGGACATTTGAGGACGGGGCCACGAGTTCTGCAGGATAGAGAGTTGTACGTTAAACTCTCTAAGTGCGAGTCCGGGATGCCTAATGTGGCCTTCCTTGGTCACATAGTTTTCGTTGAACGGATCAAGGTTGATCCGGCAAAGATTGAGTCGGTAGCGGCATGGATGCCTTCGAAGAATGTTAAGGAAGTGCGCAGCTTCCTAGGCTTGGTTGGATACTACCGCCGGTTTGTGAAAGGGTATTCTATGATTGCCCGATCACTCGCTTGCCTCTTAAAGAAGACTATGCGGTTTGTTTGGTCCGAGCCGTGTACTCAGAGTTTCGAGGAGCTGAAGAGGAGGTTGAACTCTGCTCCTATCTTAGCACAACCAATGGGATATAGGATTTTGTAGTTTATAGCGACGCATCCAAGCTGGGCTTGGGAAGTGTTTTGATTTATAGAGGTAGTGTTATTGCTTATGCGTCTAGACAAATGAATACGTATGAGGAGAATTGTCCGACACATGAGTGGAGTTAGTTGTAGTGGTACACGCCTTGAAAATCTGACAACATTATTTGTATGGAGTTTCATGCTAGATCTTTATAGACCATAAGAGTCTAAAGTACATATTCACTCAGCTGGAATTGAATAAACCGCCAGAGGAGATGGCCCGAGCTGATCAAGGACTTCGGTATAGAGATTTTTTATCATCCGGGGAGGCAAATGTTGTCACCGACGCCCTTAGCAGGAAGAAGCCTCATGAGAAGGAGATAGCACGAGTGACGGCTCAGCCTCAGTTATAGAGAGATCCAGCGTGGCTAGAGTTAGATATCCAATTTCTGGATATGGAGAGCCACCAATCCACCCTAGAGCTATTGCCTGATCTATTGGGATTGATCAAATAGAATCAGGAGAACTATTGACACCGAGGCGGATCCGAGACAGATATCTCAAGGTGAGGCACCACAGTTCACCATAGGTGCCGACGGGGTGATGAGACACCAGACGCGCGTTTGTGTACCCTCTGACAAAGAGTTGACGTAGATGATTTTACAGGAGGCTCACACTACACCTTACTCAATGCACCCAGGTGCGAGTAATATGTATTAGGACGTGAGACGTTCTTTCTAGTGGGGCGGGCTAAAGCCCGATGTGGCTAGATTTGTAGCCCAATGCACGACCTATCAACAGGTCAAGATTGAACACTGTAGAACCGGAGGGGTACTCCATCCACTGTCAATACCGCATTGGAAGTGGGAGGATCTCCATGGATTTTGTTACTAGTTTGAGACCAAGTAGGAGATTCGACGCTGTTTGGTTCGAGTAAACCGACAGACGAAGACCGCATGTTTCATTCCTATTAGGGAAATGTGGCCACGTGAGTCGGCTAGCCGAGGAGTTCACTAGACACATAGTGAGATTTTTTTGGGTACCGAGGACCATTATCTCGGATAGGGATGGACGGTTCACCTCGAGGTTTTGGCAGCAGGTACACGCTGCTTTGGGTATGAGCCTTCACTTCACAACCGCTTTTCATCATCAGGAAAATGGTCAGTCAAAGAGGATTATACAGACCGTAGAGGATATGTTGAGAGCATGTGTGCTCTAGCACACAGGCGTTGAATGGACGGAGATGTCATACACCTCTATGTTGGGATGAACCGAGTACTATTAGTCGGAAATTTCCTTAGCAGATACAAGATGACAACGCTCGAGTAGCGTTGATTCGAAAGTAGATGTTGGCCGCGCAGAGGCGCTAGAAGTCGTATGCTGATAAGAGGCGTGGGAGCTCAAGTCTGGTTGAGAGTGTCACCGACGCAATGCGTCAGACGTTTCGGCATTAAGGGGAAGTTGAACCCCCGATATGTCGGACCTTTTGAGATCCTAGAGCGAGTAGGAGAGGTCGCTTGCCGACTCGCTTTGCCACCAAGATTTGAAGGCATTCATCCGGACTTTCACGTGTCTCAACTAAGAGAGTATCTACCAAATCCAAGACACATAATCACTTATGAGGATTTAGTAGTTAGTTGAAACACACATTTGTAGAGCATCTGGTAGTTGTTCTAGAGCGGAGTACGAGATGCTTACGCTAAAAGGACATCCCGATGATGAGGATTCAGTGGTCTAGACGAGGAGCCGATGAGGCTATTGGGAGACAAAGGATAGTATCAGGAGGAACTATCCGGAGTTTTATGCAGAGATAACTGCACCTGGAGGATTGATGAGAGAGTCTTAGTTTATTGGGTAAGTTTATGTGCTTATGTGATATTATGTGTGATGAAGGATCATCTGAGCTAACTCCATCTTCACCACCTCAAGGGACTCTAACAAGGGCGCAAACTAAAAGTCAAGCTGAGATGGATGCTCTTTTCCTAAACATGGTCCATGAAGCTCAACCAAGTCCGCCTTCATCAAGTCTAAGGACCATCTTGTAGATCAGCCACGAACACCTCCCAGCCAAGATGATTAATTGGAGCTTAAATTGTATTTCTAGTTGATGGGCCAGGCCTTGAGACACATTTCAAAGGACAGCCGGAGGCCTTGAAATCAGATACAAGGGGTTTCACGTATGTGCATGTCCATGGCTGGATGATCTTCTAAGTATGTGGACGTGAGAGACTGAATAGGAGAGTTTAATTAGGCCCAATTGTGTTATATGTTTGTTGGGCTTTATTTAACTCTCTCTCAATGTACTTATTGTAATTAGTTTCTTTTTTTTTCTATTTTAGAAGAAAAGGCCTAGGATGTATATAAAGCCTTTTCTCTCTTCTTTTGTAGTTAGACAAGTTTTGCTGAGAGCATTTCAGAATTGAATCCAAGAGAATTCAATCATTCTTGTCTCGTGAGTTAGTGTGTGTGATCTGGCTTTCTCGTTCTTGTGTATGTCAATCTCCTTCGAGATTGGTGTTGCAAGTCGAACAAGGCACCCTCTTCGTGTTCTCGATTCTCAAATCGATTGTGTGGAGTTGTAAGAAGCGGGGTCGAATCGTCACTGGTTTGGTTCTTGGATCTTGAATCCAAGGGTTCTATCATTGTTCCTTTCGGTTCTTCTTGTCCCTTTCTATTTTCTCGTTTTCATTACTGTCCATATTTGTTAATTTTTGTGTTATTCATTCTTCAGAACATGTTGTTCATCTAGATCCGTTCTTGGAAGAACTTCATGGACTTTGCAACTTAGAGATCAATTCAGTACTAAGAAGAAACAAAAAAAGAAAGAAATAAAACTAATTCTTGTTTGCAGATAAACGTGGGCCAAGTTGTTGCAAATTTTCAAGATAAGATCAAATCTCAGCTCCTAGATTTGTTGCAACTGATTCAACGTGTCAAATCTGTAGGAGGAAAATAACTGCTTCAAGTTCTGCGCCGGATTAGTAGGAAATACGCTGAATCAACTCCAATTATGTGTTTAGGTGAGAGCATTTCAGAATTGAATCCAAGAGAATTCAATCATTCTTGTCTCGTGAGTTTGTGTGTGTGATCTAGCTTTCTCGTTCTTGTGTATGTCAATCTCCTTCGGGATTGGTGTTGCAAGTCGAACAAGGCACCCTCTTCGTGCTCTCGATTCTCAGATCGATTGTGTGGAGTTGTAAGAAGCGGGGTCGAATCGTCACTGGTTTGGTTCTTGGATCTCGAATCCAAGGGTTCTATCATTGTTCCTTTCGGTTCTTCTTGTTCCTTTCTGTTTTCTCGTTTTCGTTGTTGTCCATATTTGTTAATTTTTGTGTGTTATTCATTCTTTAGAATAGGTTGTTCGTCTAGATCCGTTCTTCGCGGCTAATCAACGTATCAATTGGTATCAGAGCGCAGTTGACGTCCAACCACCAAAAAGAGTCGGTAAATCAATCATAAAATCACAAAAAGAGTTTGTTTTGATCATTTCAATTGATCATTGTCTTTTGTTTGAGTCTATTTCCGTTTCTATCTTCTACTCTAAGCTTTGTTTGAGTCTAACGAGTTTGTTCCTTGTTTGTGAGTTCTGGACACCGGAAACCACCATAGCTCCACACCAAACACCATCACACCACCATCAACCACCATTTTTCCCTCGGCCACATTAGCCTTACTTGAACCAGTTGAACAAAAACCAAACGTGGTTGTTTCTCTTCCTACATCCAGTAAACGCATAATTGGAGTTGATTCAGCGTATTTCCTACTAATCCGGCGCAGAACTTGAAGAATTATTTTCCTCCTAGAGATTTGGCACGTTGAATCAGTTGCAACAAATCTAGGAGCTGAGATTTGATCTTATCATGAAGATTTGCAACAGCTTGGCCCACGTTTATCAGCAAACAAGAATTAGTTTTATTTCTTTCTTTTTTTTTTCTTCTTATTTCTGATTTCTTGAGTTAAAAAAAAGAAAAAGAAAAAGGATAAAAAAAAGAAGAAAGTAATCTGAAATCAAAAAAAAAAGAAGGAATCATATCTTTTCATTTCATTCTAGTTTACATTGTTTTTATTTCATTCTTTCTTATTCATAGTTTGTAATTAGCCTAGTGTTATTCAGCAACAAAGAAGACTTCAAGAAAGGACTTCATTCAAGTATTTCGTCTGAGTCGGAGGAAGAACCAAGCATCTCGTTGAACCTATCTAGCCACACCTAGCTACTGAACATTTTCGACCATCAAACACCATAGCTTAGCCTTCCTTAACCTCATCCTACGGTGTCTAGGGTTCACTTCTTGGGTCTTACGAGTAAGTTCTTTCAAAGCTTATCTTGAGTTCTAAATTTTTGAGTCATTTTGTTGCATATAACATTCGTGCAATTGTCCTTTCCGTTTGAGTCTTTTCTTCTATTTTGTTGAGTCAAACACGATTTTGAAGTGACTGAAATCGAACCTTGTTTCTATCTAAAAGCTTTAGTTTGACTAAGCATCGAACTCACGTGAGGTTTTTGATTAATACAAGACGAGCCATCAACAAGCTTGTATCACACCACTAGAGAGTGAGAGAATCTTATTTTCAGAGTGATACACTTGCAAGGTGTTTTTGTTTAAACTAACCTAACGTGTTTGCTGTTCAGTCTTATCAAGATCTTGAAAGATAGCATTGATGAACCAACTACAAGGGTATCTACCTTGGAGACCTCTAGGGTGACCCCGGACTCTCGACCACTAGGAGGTAACTTGGAGATAGGAGACAACTTGAGGGCGCAAAACTAAGGACAAGATCAAGTTGCCCTTCAAAGTCAGCAAGCTGCGTTCCATACAGTAAGAAATTCGAATGTTCCGCAGTCTTCTAGGCATGCCCATGGTTTAGGCAACATTGTTTCCTAACCTGTTTGAGGAAACCTTGCTTTTGAGGAGCATATTTCTATTCCTTCTTCTCCTATTATTAATGATAATATGCCTAACTATCCTCACCAATTTCATAATCCTGTTTATGACCAGGAAGAGGAGGATGATGGGAAGAATGAGGAATGAAGACCGGAATGGATGCCTAATGGACGGAGAAGGCGAGATCAGCCAAGTAGGAACCAAGAGAAGGGCGACGTAATGATGAAAGGAGATGTGAGCCCTATGGAGTCCAGCAAAGGAGAGACCGAGAACAGGAACATGACGGTCTTGGCAAAGTGAAGGTGAAAGTCCCTAGTTTCGAGGGAAAATGTGATCCTGGTGTGTATATGGCATGGGAGGCAAAGATAGAGCAAATATGGTCATGCCATAACTTTCCCGAATACAAAAAGGTACACTACGGATTAGCCACGAAGAACAGATCTAGACGAACAACCTGTTCTGAAGAATGAATAACACACAAAAATTAACAAATATGGACAATAATGAAAACGAGAAAACAGAAAGGGACAAGAAGAACTGAAAGGAACAATGATAGAACCCTTGGATTCGAGATCCAAGAACCAAACCAGTGACGATTCGACCCCACTTCTTACAACTCCACACAATCGATCTGAGAATCGAGAGCACGAAGAGGGTGCCTTGTTCGACTTGCAACACCAATCCCGAAGGAGATTGACATACACAAGAACGAGAAAGCTAGATCACACACACAAACTCACGAGACAAGAATGATTGAATTCTCTTGGATTCAATTCTGAAATACTGTCAGCTAAACGTATAGTTGGAGTTGATTCAACGTATTTCCTACTAATCCGGTGCAGAACTTGAAGAAGTTGTTTTCCTTCTACAGATTTGGCACGTTGAATCAGTTGCAGCAAATCTAGGAGTTGAGATTTGATCTTATCCTGAAGATTTAAAACAGCTTGGTCCACGTTTATCTGCAAACAAGAATTAGTTTTATTTATTTCTTTTTTGGTTTCTTCTTCGTACTGAATTGATCTCTAAGTTGCAAAGTCCATGAAGTTCTTGCAAGAACGGATCTAGACGAACAACCTGTTCTGAAGAATGAATAACACACAAAAATTAACAAATATGGACAGCAATGAAAACGAGAAAACAGAAAGGGACAAGAAGAACCATAAGGAACAATGATAGAACCCTTGGATTCAAGATCCAAGAACCAAACCAGTGACGATTCGACCCCGCTTCTTACAACTCCACACAATCGATTTGAGAATCGAGAGCATGAAGAGGGTGCCTTGTTCGACTTGCAACACCAATCCCGAAGGAGATTGACATACACAAGAACGAGAAAGCCAGATCACACACACTAACTCACGAGACAAGAATGATTGAATTCTCTTGGATTTAATTCTGAAATGCTCTCAACAAAACTTGTATAAAACTTGTCTAACGACAAAAGAAGAGAGAAAAGGCTTTATATACATCTTAGGTCTTTTCTTCTAAAACATAAAAAAAAAGAAACTAATTACAATAATTACATTGAGAGAGAGTTAAATAAAGCCCAACAAAACATATAATACAATTGGGCCAAATTAAACTCTCCTATTTGTTGATTTTTGTGTGTTATTCTACCCTTAGGGCTGAACACTTGTATGCCAACCTAAAGAAATGTAGCTTTGCACTAATGAAGTTATATTTCTTGGTTTTGTAGTGAATGCACAAGGTCTACAAGCGGATGAGGAGAAGATTAGAACTATTCGAGATTGGCTAACACCTACATCCATTAGCCATGTAAGGAGTTTCCATGGGCTTGCAAGTTTCTATAGGCGCTTTCTGAGAGACTTCAGTACCATTGCTGCACCCTTGACGGAGATTTGCAAGAAACATGCACCATTTGTGTGGGAAGCAGCTCAAGAACGTGCTTTCAACAAGCTGAAGTTGGTTCTCACCGAGGCACCCTTACTAGCTCTTCCTGACTTCACTAGGCCTTTCGAAGTGGAGTGTGATGCATCGGAAATTGGAATAGGAGGTGTGCTTATGCAAGAAGGTAAGCCTATTGCCTTTATCAGTAAAAAGCTTAAAGGGGCATGTCTTAACTACTCTACATATGATAAAGAGTTGTATGCATTATTTAGAGTACTTAAGACATGGCAACACTACTTGTGGCCTAGAGAGTTTATTTTGCATTTTGATCATGAATCTTTGAAACATTTTCGGAGTCAAGATAAACTAGATAGGAGGCATGGTAGATGAATGGAATTTATTGACTTTTCCCTATATTATCAAGTATAAAAAGGGAAAAGACCATGTAGTTGCAGACGCTCTTTCTAGGAGGCATACATTGCTAACTACATTAGATGCTAGGGTGTTAGGATTTGTTTACATTAAGGAGCTCTATGAAGCCCATAAAGGAGGTTTAATGGGTCATTTTGGGAGGGATAAGACTTATGCTATGTTGCACTCACATTTTTATCGGCCATATATGCTTAGGGGTGTTGAAAATGTGCTTAAAAGGTGTTTAGAGTGCCTTAGAGCTAAATCGAAAGTGAAGCCTCATGGATTATATTCACCTTTGCCAATCCCCACAACCCATTGGGAAGACATTAGCATGGATTTCATAGTGGGATTGCCTAGGACTAGAAGAGGTAGGGATTCGATATTTGTGGTTGTAGATCGATTCTCTAAGATGACTCACTTTATTGCTTGTTACAAAACTGATGATGCAGCCAATGTAGCTAATTTGTTCTTTCGGGAAGTAGTTAGGTTACATGGTATTCCAAGGACAATAGTGAGTGATAGGGATGTTAAGTTCTTGAGTTACTTTTGGAAAACTCTTTGGGGAATGCTAGACACTAAGTTGTTATTTTCTACATCAAGCCATTCCCAAACTGATGGGCAAACAGAAGTAACTAATAGGACCCTAACAACACTTCTAAGGGCTGTCATCAAGAAGAATTTGAAAGAATGGGAAGATGAGCCACATATTGAGTTTGCCTATAATAGAGTCGTCCACTCATCTACTTCCATCTCTCCCTTTGAGTGTGTTTATGGTTTTAATCCACTAACCCCTTTTGATCTTACACCGTTACCTAAGAAGGAGCGAGTGGATTTAAGTGCTAAAACGCAGGTTGAACATATCAAGGAGCTACATAGTAGGACAAGGATCAAGCTCGAGGAGAAAGGAAAATACAACGCAGAAAAGGCGAATCAAGGACGCAAGAAGATTATATTTGAAACCGGCGACCTTGTATGGCTACATTTGAGGAAGGAGAGGTTTCAACAGCTTCGGAAATACAAGCTCTCCCCAAGAGGAAATGGGCCTTTCAAGGTGTTACACAAGGCGGGTGACAACACCTATGTGCTTGACTTGCCGGATGATTATGCTTGTGATCCCATATTCAATGTGAGGGATCTAACTCCATCTTCACCACCTCAAGGGACTCTAACAAGAGCGCAAGCTAAACGTCAAGCTGAGATGGATGCTCTTTTCCTAAACATGGTCCATGAAGCTCAACCAAGTCCACCTTCTTCAAGTCTAAGGACCATCATGTGGATCAGCTACAAACACCTCCCAGCCAAGATGATTAATGGAGCTTAAATTGTATTTCTAGTTGCTGGGCAGGCCTTAAGACGCATTTCAAAGGACAGCCGGAGGCCTTGAAATCAGATACAAGGGGTTTCACGTATGTGCATGTGCATGGCTGGATGATCATTTAAGTATGTGGACGTGATAGACTAAATAGGAGAGTTTAATTAGGCCCAATTGTGTTATATGTTTGCTGGGCTTTATTTAACTCTCTCTCAATGTAATTATTGTAATTAGTTTCTTTTTTCTATTTTAGAAGAAAAGGCCTAGGATGTATTTAAAGCCTTTTCTCTCTTCTTTTGTAGTTAGACAAGTTTTATACAAGTTTTGCTGAGAGCATTTCAGAATTGAATCCAAGAGAATTCAATCATTCTTGTCTCGTGAATTAGTGTGTGTGATCTGGCTTTCTCGTTCTTGTGTATGTCAATCTCCTTCGGGATTGGTGTTGCAAGTCGAACAAGGCACCCTCTTCGTGCTCTTGATTCTCAAATCGATTGTGTGGAGTTGTAAGAAGCAGGGTCGAATCGTCACTGGTTTGGTTCTTGGATCTTGAATCCAAGGGTTCTATCATTGTTCCTTCGGTTCTTCTGGTCCCTTTCTGTTTTCTCGTTTAAATTGTTGTCCATATTTGTTAATTTTGTTAGACGTATACAAATCCGGGCTCGGGCCGGGTTCGGGATAGGCCATACCTGAAGACTCTACCCATAAGGTGCGGGCCGGGCCAGCCCGACCCGGCTTGTCCGGGCCACAAACGCTACCCATGTCCACCCATGTAAAAAGCGGGCGGGCTACTGGGCCGGCCCGGCTGGCTCGTATGTACTTTCTTGTGTGTTTTTCCCAGAATTTATCGTTCAAAACAAGTAATATAATGAATTTATATACACTTTTAATCCAATTATACTTGCATAGTGCACTACCAACAAGTTAAATAACAATTATCACACGAAAATAAAAAGTCCAAATACCTAAAAACAGTAAGTACCATTACAGGCAAGTTAATCCTACAATTTTGTGTTACAAACGAATATAACTCGTCAAAATACTCCAAACAAACTAAATGAAGAATAAGAATAAGTAACACTCAAAACAATATAAATTATATACACATATATATAAAAATATGATATGTATAAACTGTATACGGGCTGGGTCGGGTTAGCCCGCGGGTCAAAAACTTTACCCGTACCCATCCCATTAAAATGCGGGCCAGGCCAGGCCCGAACGGGCCAAACTTGTTGCCCATACCCATGTTTTTTAACTCAAGAAATCAGAAATAAGAAGAAACAAAAAAGAAAGAAATAAAACTAATTCTTGTTTACAGATAAACGTGGGCCAAGCTGTTGCAAATCTTCAAGATAAGATCAAATCTCAGCTCCTAGATTTGTTGCAACTGATTCAACGTGCAAAATCTGTAGGAGGAAAATAGTTCTTCAAGTTCTGCGCCGATTAGTAGGAAATACGCTGAATCAACTCCAATTATGTGTTTACTGGATGTAGGAAGAGAAACAACCACGTTTGGTTTTTGTTCAACTGGTTCAAGTAAGGCTAATGTGGCCGAGGGAAAAATGGTGGTTGATGGTGGTGTGATGGTGTTTGGTGTGGAGCTATGGTGGTTTTCGGTGTCCAGAACTCACAAACAAGGAACAAACTCGTTAGACTCAAACATAGCTTAGAGTAGAAGATAGAAATGGAAATAGACTCAAACAAAAGACAATGATCAATTGAAATGATCAAAACAAACTCTTTTTGTGATTTTATGATTGATTTACCGACTCTTTTTGGTGGTTGGACGTCAATTGCGCTCTGATACCAATTGATACGTTGATTAGCCGTGAAGAACGGATCTAAGACGAACAACCTGTTCTGAAGAATGAATAACACACAAAAATTAACAAATATAGACAACAACGAAATCGAGAAAACAGAAAGGGGCAAGAAGAACCGAAAGGAACAATGATAGAACCCTTGGATTCGAGATCCAAGAACCAAACCAGTGACGATTCGACCCCGCTTCTTACAACTCCACACAATCGATCTGAGAATCGAGAGCACAAAGAGGGTGTCTTGTTCGACTTGCAACACCAATCCCGAAGGAGATTGACATACACAAGAACGAGAAAGCTAGATCACACACAAACTCACGAGACAAGAATGATTGAATTCTCTTGGATTCAATTCTGAAATGCTCTCAGCTAAACGCATAATTGGAATTGATTCAACGTATTTCCTACTAATCCGGCGCAGAACTTGAAGCAGTTATTTTCCCCCTACTAATTTGGCACGTTGAATTAGTTGCAACAAATCTAGGAGCTGAGATTTGATCTTATCCTGAAGATTTGCAACAGCTTGGCCCTTGTTTATCTGCAAACAAGAATTAGTTTTATTTCTTTCTTTTTTTGTTTCTTCTTAGTACTGAATTGATCTCTAAGTTGTAAAGTCCATGAAGTTCTTCCAAGAACGGATCTAGACGAACAACCTGTTTTGAAGAATGAATAACACACAAAATTAACAAATATGGACAGCAATGAAAACGAGAAAACAGAAAGGGACAAGAAGAACCGAAGGAACAATGATAGAACCCTTGGATTCAAGATCCAAGAACCAAACCAGTGACGATTCGACCCCGCTTCTTACAACTCCACACAATCGATTTGAGAATCGAGAACACGAAGAGGGTGCCTTGTTCGACTTGCAACACCAATCCCGAAGGAGATTGACATACACAAGAACGAGAAAGTCAGATCACACACACTAACTCACGAGACAAGAATGATTGAATTCTCTTGGATTCAATTCTGAAATGCTCTCAGCAAAACGTGTATAAAACTTGTCTAACTACAAAAGAAGAGAGAAAAGGCTTTATATACATCCTAGGCCTTTTCTTCTAAAACAGAAAAAAAAAGAAACTAATTACAATAAGTACATTGAGAGAGAGTTAAATAATGCCCAACAAACATATAACACAATTGGGCCTAATTAAACTCTCCTATTCAGTCTCTCACGTCCACATACTTAGATGATCATCCAGCCATGCACATGCACATACGTGAAACCCCTTGTATCTGATTTCAAGGCCTCTGGTTGTTCTTTGAAATGTGTCTCAAGGCCTGGCCCAACAACTAGAAATACAATTTAAGCTCCATTAATCATCTTGGCTGGGAGGTGTTTGTGGCTGATCCACAAGATGGTCCTTAAACTTGATGAAGGTGGACTTGGTTGAGCTTCATGGACCATGTTTAGGAAAAGAGCATCCATCTCAGCTTGACTTTTAGTTTGCGCTCTTGTTAGAGTCCATTGAGGTGGTGAAGATGGATTTAGCTCAGATGATCCTTCATCACACATAATATCACATAAGCACATAAACTCACCCAATAAACTAAGACTCTCTCATCAATCCTCCAGGTGCAATTATCTCTGCATAAAACTCCGGATAGTTCCTCCTGATACTATCCTTTGTCTCCCAATAGCCTCATCGGCTCCTCGTCTAGACCACTGAATCCTCATCATCGGGATGTCCTTTCAGCGTAAGCATCTCGTACTCCGCTCTAGAACAACTACTGGATGCTCTACAAATGTGTGTTTCAACTAACTACTAAATCCTCATAAGTGATGATGTGTCTCGGATTTGGTAGATACTCTCTCAGTTGAGACACGTGAAAGTCCGGATGAATGCCTTCAAATCTTGGTGGCAACGCGAGTCGGCAAGCGACCTCACAAAAAGTACCGGTGAACCCCATGGGGAAACGCTAGGGCGAATAAAGCCCTTCTCTTTTAACTCCTCGAACAACTTCTTCAACTCTAGTAACTCGATAGGCGCCATACGGTATGGTGCCTTTGAGATCGGTGTCGTCCAGGGCTCTAACTCGATACCGAAATCTACGCTCCTTTGTGGCGGTAACTGGATTGCTCATAAAATAAATCGACAAACTCGTACACAACGGGGATCTCCTCCAATGGCAGACTTTCACCCTCCTTCTTGGCATACACCAGAAGGCCTCAAAACCTTGACGGATCACTCTTGCAGCTCGAACAACACTAATGAGTGTACCGGTCATTCCGAGGTCCTAACCTCGGAATACCTCTTCATGTCCTGACTCGGTAGTGACCGCCACGGTCCTCTTACTGATGTCGAGAACTACACCATGCCGGTCCATCCAATCCATCCCCAAAATAATTTCCTCAAGTACTAAGTACATCACGAAGAAATCCACTAACAAGTCACGATTTCTCAAACGAATGGGAAAATCGTGAATCTGCTGGGTACCTCTAACCTTACCCCCATCGGGTTAACCGTATAATAAAGAGTCTCCCCTCTACTGTATCTAAGGCTAGTCTCTTAACACAAGCATCAGAAATAAATGAGTGTATAGCACCTGTATCAAAAAGCACTCTAACAAGTAAACCATTAATGTGAATGGTACTTGTAGTGGCTGGCATTGTTGGCTCCTCAACGCTCATTGGCTCAAAAACTCGGGCATGTGCTGATACGGGATTAATCCGTGGGTTAGCCGATCTAGGTACAATGATCCCAAATCCGGCTGAATAAGGCGAATCCAGATGCGGAATGAAACTTGGGGATGGGAATGGATGCAGGAAGATGTTGAGAAGAACCAAAGAGAACCAATGAAGAGGAACCAAGGCTGAAGAGCCAAGACCCCGCCTCGTGAATGCCCTCGACCCGTCTCCAATACAAGCTTACACTAGCTCCGGTGGGACTAGCACAAGGAGGGACTCGTGAAGGCTCGAAGCACCAATCCGAAGGCGGTTGACACGAACAAGCTCAGCCAAGCAAACAACACAATGCCAACCAAAAACTCTCTTGTTCTTTGATTGATTTTGTGAATGGATTACAATATGTAATTCTTAGCAAAAGAAAACGTGCCTACTTTAGCAGCTAAGGAGACTATATGTAGACTCTTTTATCTAGACAACATAAAAGAAAAGAAAACTAAATACATTGGTGGAAGGAGGTAACAAGAGAGCTCCCACAAATGTAGCTAATAGTCTAACAAACAAAATAACAGCATAAAAATAGGCTGACTTCTCCAAGGAACCCATGGATGACTAGACGGGTCTTAGGGCCCAGCTGGGCGGCCCGATTGAGGGAAATGGGTACCCTTTTGGACGGCCTGGGAAAGAGCGACGTCGAGCTTGACAGCCACTCCGGGCGGAGATTGCGACCTTGTCGAAATGGCGTAGGGCCGGAGTGTATCGGCAAGGCTAGATGGGAATTAGGGTTCACGCCAAATGGATTGAGGGAAGTCGAACAGAGTCTGGGGTCCGGGCTCGATGGCGTTATGCTCGCTGGTCCATTTCCTATGCTTGTTTGTTCATCCACCTTCCCCACCTTGCCCACGTCTTGATCAATTGGCTTATTGGCTTGCTTGGCTACATGATCAAGCTCCTCCTCATGATGTTCCAACGTCTGCATGGCCTCTCCCCTTTGCATGTTCACCCCTGCATTCAGCAAGAGATTAATACATGATTTATGGAAATTAAATAATTCATGCATGGTGCCATGCAATAGCATTTCCCTTGACGTAATTTCTTGGATCTCCTTAGCTTTTGCCCTAGTAATGGGCCCTTGATATTTTCCATGTGAGTTATGCAATGGTTCACCTCATGGTCCTACATCATCCACTCCTTCTTGGAAAGAATTCGACCCCGAATTTTCATCTTGTTCCGACTCTCCTCATATGGGCTCAAATCTCCTACGTTAAAAGTGGTACTAACTCCATACTCTTCCGGTAAGTCTAACACATATGCGTTATCGTTAATCCGGTGTAGGATTTTGAATGGCCCATCACCCCGTGGAGCTAGCTTGGAATGGCGCTTCGCCGGAAACCGCTCCTTCCTTAAATGTAACCAAACTAGATCGCCGGGCTGGAAAACCATCTTCCGACGTCCTTTGTCATTTCTAGCTGCAATCTCAACACCTTTCTTTTCAAGCGTAGCCTTGGTCTTTGCATGGAGTTCCTTAATGGAGTCTGCCTGTTCCAAAGCATCAAAAGCGACTCGATCCTTTCAAGGGATCGGTAATAAGTCCATAGGAGTTAAAGGGTTAAATCCATAAACACATTTGAAAGGTGACAACAAAGTGGAAGAATGCGTAGTTCGATTATAAGCAAACTCGATATGTGGTAAAATGTCTTCCCATTCTTTTAAATTATCTTTCAACATGGTTCTAAGGAGGGTCGTTAGGGTCCTATTGGTGACTTCCGTTTGCCCATCCGTTTGAGGATGGCTAGAGGTCGAGAATAGTAATCTAGTGCCAATTTTTCCCCAAAGCGTTTTCCAAAAGAAACTCAAAAACTTGATATCCCTATCACTAACAATCTCACTATTTCCTTAAAGAAAAGATTTGCGACATTATATGCATCATCAGTTTTATGACATGGAATAAAATGTGCCATTTTAGAGAATCTATCTACCACCAAAAAAATGAAATCTCTCCCTTTCTTAGTCCTAGGTAGTCCGACAATGAAATCCATACTTATGTCTTCCCAAGGAGCACTAGGCGTCGGTAAGGGTGTATACAGCCCATGGGGTTGTACTCTAGCTTTGGCCTTAAGACATGCAATGCACTTCTTAAGCATGTGTTCTACATCCCTTAACATACGAGGCCAATAAAAGTGGGTTTGCAACATGTGATAGGTTTTGTCCCTCCCAAAATGCCCCATTAAACCTCCCTTATGGGCTTCTTCTACTAATAATATCCTAAGGGAACATCTAGGTATGCAAATTTTATCCACTTTAAACAAAAACCCTTCAAACACAAAATACTTATCATAAGGGCCTCGTGTAGTACATCTATGAAATATCTTCCCAAATTCAGCATCATCCACATATAATTCTTTAATGTAAGTAAAACCTAGCATCCTAGAATCCAAGGTGGTGATCAAGGTGTATCTCCTAGACAAGGCATCCGCTACGACATTATCCTTTCCCTTCTTATACTTGATAATGTAAGGAAAGGTTTCAATGAACTCCATCCACCTACCATGCCGCCTATCTAGCTTATCTTGGCTCCTAAAGTGTCTAAGTGAATCATGATCGGTTTTCAAAACAAACTCTTGGGGTCAAAGGTAATGTTGCCATGTTTTGAGTACTCTAAACAAGGCATACAATTCCTTGTCATAAGTGGAATAGTTTAAGCATGCGCCCTTCAATTTCTCACTAAAGAAAGCTAGAGGCTTACCGTCTTGCATAAGGACGCCGCCAATACCAATGTCGGATGCGTCACATTCAACCTCAAAGGGTTTAGTGAAGTCCGGTAGAGCGAGTAGTGGTGCTTGGGTGAGACGCTTATTGAGTTCCTCAAATGCTCTTTGTTGAGGTTCATTCCACTCAAAAGGAACCTTCTTTTTGGTCAAGGCCGTGAGTGGTGCTGCGATGGTGCTAAAATCCCTCACAAATCTCCTATAGAAGATTCTCCTAGCTATCAAAGATTCCCCGTCTAGATAAGAATGTCATCAAAGTATACTACAACAAATGAACCAATATAAGGTCTCAAAATATGATTCATCAATCTCATGAAAGTACTAGGAGCATTAGTTAAACCAAAAGGCATTACTAGCCACTTATAGAGACCAAATTTGGTTTTAAAGGCCGTTTTCCATTCACCCCCTTCCCTCATTCTAATTTGATGGTAGCCACTCCTAAGGTCAATCTTTGTGAAAATGGTGGCCCCATGTAACTCATCAAGCATGTCATCTAGACGGGGAATCGGGTGTCTATACTTGATAGTAATATTATTGATTGCTCTACAATCAATACACATTCTCCAAGTATTATCCTTCTTGGGTACTAGGAGGACGGGAACGGCACAAGGACTTAGGCTTTCCCGGACATACCCTTTATCTAGCAAGTCTTGAACTTGGTTCTGAATTTCCTGTGCTTCCTTAGGATTTATCCTATAGGCGGGTCGATTGGGAAGAGTGGCTCCGGGCATTAAATCTATTTGGTGTTCAATGCCCCTAATGGGCGGCAAGCCAGCCGGAACTTCCTCAGGAAAGACGTCCTCAAACTTGTCTATTAACCCCTGGATAGAGCTAGGAAGTGTACTCTTAAAGTCATCAGGTACCGTCACTAAAGACTTACACAAACTCATCATTAGCACATCCATAGAAACATAGTTAGTGACATATTCATTCCTAGACTCAAGATAACTACCTGTTGGTTGTACTAACAGTGTTTGATGGGTTTTGTCCTCCTTACTCTTAGGCCGTGACATTTTAGACTTTTGAGGGGTTCCTTGCTCTACCCTCTTGTTCTCATAATACTCGGCTATTTGTGAAGGTGTCATAGGTTTAAGTGTTAAGGTTTTACCTTTATACTCAAAGCTATATTTATTAGAAAACCCATCATGCACAACTTTCCTATCATTCATCCAATGCAGCTTATATGACCTAGGGTGATAAAATGTAAGATCTGCAACAACTTCTCCCATCAATTATCACATTATACACTTTTCCTTTAATGCTACATCTAGTATGAAATAGATTTTCACGTTGGTTATCCTCACAAGGTGCTAGTTGGACATGCAAGGTTCTCCTAGCTATCAAAGATTCACCCTGTTCATACTCAATGCAATCATCATTCTCATTTTGCTCATGGTCATCAATTAAGGCATTTTCATCATCCAATTCCACGTCATCTTCACTCTCATATTGCCCTAGATGATTTATGATCAAAGTGCGTCTATTAGGACATTCCCTACTTATGTGTCCTCTACCTTGGCATTTAAAACACACAATGGCCCTAGTTCTAGAGTTAGAGTTAGGAGTACTCCCTCGAGGACCACTTGAAGGCTCATTCAAGGGTCGTGGTGTGGTGGAAGGTGTAGAAGATCTTCTTTTGCCTTCTTGGCCCGTAGGTGCCGGTTTTCTCTCCTCCTTGTGGCCTCTTTGATCCTTACTTTGGCTAGGCAGCTAGCTCCCTTGTGATTTCCAGGTGTTGGACGTCCCATAAGGCGGCTTGTGTTCCCGGTTTCACACCTTAGTCTTCCTTTCCACCTTGATGGCCAAGTGTAGTAATTGCTCCATGGTGTTGTAAGGATACATATCAACTTCATTAGCCAAATTAGAGTTAAGAATATGAAGATACCTAGCCATAGTATTTTCCTCATCTTCTAGGACATTAGCTTTCACCATAGCAACTTGCATGTTGGTGTAGGCTTCCTCAGCGCTAAGAGAGCCTTGTCTCAAATTTTCCAGCTGTTGTCGAAGTTTTCGGGTATAATGGGGGGGGGGAACGAACCTAGATTTCATTAGTGCTTTCATGTGTTCCCATGTGGTGATTTGGGGATCCAAGGTCCGCACTCTTTCCTTTACCACGTGATCCCACCATACCAAGGCATATCCTTGGAACTCTAGGGCGGCTAGTTGAACCTTCCTAGGGTCGCTGAAGTTATGACACAACTAGATTTGCTCGACCTTAGTTTCCCACTCCATGTAGACGTCGGGATCATACTTTGCTTCAAAGACGGGAATTTTGATTTTGACTTTGCCAAGACCGTCTTGTTCTTGATAGAGCCGTAAATTCTCCTGTTCTCGTCCTTGCCTCGGTTGTTGGAATGGTCGATGGTAATCTTCCCAGGTATGATCCTCAAACGGAGCTTCATTCCGACGCTGAAAATCATCAACAAATGGTGGCATGTTAGAAGCATTAGGGAGGACGTTGGAATGTATATTACCTTGATCGGGATGACCCGTCTCTCTAGTCACGTGCGAGGGGCCGCCAAACTTGTAGTTGGTTCTCAAAGGTGTTGCCCGAGATGGTGGGATGCGTGCTTCCATAGACTCCACCCGTTTGGATAGGCTAGCTACGGAGTCGGACAATTGCTTCAATAGGTTGAGCATCTCAGGCGTGACGGTCTCTTGCTTGGGCTTAGGGACCTAGACATGCTCAAGTAACAAACAAGGAATTGATTAGGTTAGAAGAACAAAGATCTCACTTGTGTATCGCTCACTCACTCGTTGGTATTGCCTCGCTTGTAGCTCGAGTTGTAAGGATCAAAACACCTCAAGATCACGACTTTTTGAACCTTCTTAGCAACCCCTTTGGATCTAGAACTGCCGAAACTGATGTTAGTGTTGGAAATGGATCAAGACACCCCTAACTAGAGTATTGACCGTTGGGTTGGTATAGGTATGGTAATTTGAGGTTTGAATGACGAAGGAGATGTTTGAAGAAGTTCTCACTAAAAGGGGACTTTTCCTTGTGCTTGGTGATCGATTAGTGGAAGGGCCGGTAGTTTTTTTTTTTTGAATGCTCTCTTAGACTTTGTCTAAAGATTTGTGAGAGAGAAGGTAGACTATGATCTCGGTGGTGACGTTTTTTTTTTTTTGTGTTTACCTCTCCTCAAGATGTTGACCGGCCCTAAGAAACCCTTGGCTTTTGATTAGGCACACTTCAAGCACAAGTCAAACCACAATTAGTTAAGCAATAAGTGAAATGGTTAACAAAGAAAAAAGGAGTTGATCAATTGTACCAACTGAGCTCTGATACCAATTGATACGGGATTAATCTGTGGGTTAGCCGATCTAGGTACAATGATCCCGAATCCGGCTGAATGAGGCGAATCCAGATGCGGAATGAAACGTGGGGATGGGAATTGATGCAGGAAGATGTTGAGAAGAACCAAAGAGAACCAATAAAGAGGAACCGAGGCTGAAGAGCCAAGACCCCGCCTCGTGAATGCCCTCGACCCGTCTCTGATACAACCTTACACTAGGTCCGGCGGGACTAGCAGCACAAGGAGGGACTCGTGAAGGCTCGAAGCACCAATCCGAAGGCGGTTGACATGAACAAGCTCAGCCAAACAAACAACGACAATGCCAACCAAAAACTCTCTTGTTCTTTGATTGATTTTGTGAATGGATTACAATATGTAATTCTTAGCAAAAGAAAGTGTACCTACTTTAGCAGCTAAGGAGACTATATATAGACTCTTTTATCTAGACAACATAAAAGAAAAGAAAACTAAATACATTGGTGGAAGGAGGTAACAAGAGAGCTCCCACAAATGTAGCTAATAGTCTAACAAACAAACTAACAACATAAAAATAGGCCGACTTCTCCAAGGAACCCATGGATGACTAGACGGGTCTTAGGGCCCAGCTGGGCGGCCCGATTGAGGGAAATGGGTACCCTTTTGGACGGCCTGGGAGGCGAGCGACGTCGAGCTTGACAGCCACTCCGGGCGGAGATTGAGACCTTGTCGAAATGGCATAGGGCCAGAGTGTATCGGCAAGGCTAGACGGGAATTAGGGTTCACGCCAAATGGATCGAGGGAAGTCGAACAGAGTCTGGGGTTTGGGCTCGATGGCATCATGCTCGCTGGTCCATTTCCTATGCTTGCTTGTTCATCCACCTTCCCCATCTTGCCTACGTCTTGATCACTTGGCTTATTGGCTTGCTTTGCTACATGATCAAGCTCCTCCTCATGATGTTCCAACGTCTGCATGGCCTCTCCCCTTTGCATGTTCACCCCTACATTCACCAAGAGATTAATACATGATTTATGGAAATTAAATAATTCATGCATGATGCCATGCAATAGCACTTCCCTTGACGTAATTTCTTGGATCTCCTTAGCTCTTGTCCTAGTAATGGGCCCTTGATATTTTCCATGTGAGTTGTGCAATGGTTCACCTGATGGTCCTACATCATGTGCTCCTCTCGTATCAATAGTTCCAGCTCCATGTCCTCTGCCTCTACTCTGTCTTGGCGCGAAACCCTGAGTAGAAGGATAATCTAGGACCCGTTGTTGCGGTTCTTGAGTTTGGTATTGAGGTAGTTTATGTCCACCTCCTGCTGCACTAGCAAGGTAAGAACCCTACCATAACGAATCTGTAACACCCCGAATCCGCGGGACTTGGGGCGCTATGGGTTGGGACCTCATAATGGGTCCCGACCCTTAGCTTGACAACAATTTCACCGGATCTTGCAACAAGGCACAACTAAAGGCCAAAACCGAAATGCATTTTTATTCAATGAAAAGAAAAACCCGAAAGAATACAACAAAGGACCTCAGCCGAAAATACAATCCCAAAGACTAAACGCCATACAACATACAATAAATACAAAACTCAAACTCGACTCCACCCCAAAACCCAATCCTAAAATGTACGGACCCTAGTTGAGGGCTCTTCCGGATCTCTTGGCCGCATTCCTAACCAGCAAGACAATCTCCAAAAATCGGTATAAAATCGTTAGCTAATATTCGAAGCATTAGAATCAAGGTGAAAGGCGCAAACACAAGTCAATCATCATAAACACCCAATACACTCCAAAGCACACAAGTCCGGTTTATTATCTTATTATTATTAAGTCATATCCCGTTCTAATTCAACTTAGGTTGTGACACGAGAGTCACCGAAACTCGCCTCGGTCCCTACTTACCGGCATGGAATGGTACTGATGCATCTGACCGTCTACCAGCACGGGATAGTCGCCGAGAACCTCCTAGCTCTCGCGGGAGCCAGGCAAGTTGTCCCCACCCGTTATCATACACTTGGGCCAAAATAATATAAAGGTCGGTAATCCTATTTCCGGTTTAGTTGTTATAAATAATAAAGAATAAACACATACCACCAAACACACATCAATGCCAATGCAAGGAATACGAGCTAAGTAAGTCCGGAAACTTACCTCGTCCCAAAGATAATCCTGCTATATCCCGTTCTTAGCTTCCCGCAGGAAGACACTCAACGCCTGTCAAAACGCACACGATCAACATCTCTCTCACATACTAGAAGTCCTTAGACTTCTCAATGATCTCGCAAGATCATAAACCATAACCATAATCTCAATCCTCATAAGCTCACAAGATCAACCCAAACACTCAACGCCCTACAAACCTCACAAGATAACATCAACACCTCAAGCCTTCTAAAGATCATAAATCCTCAAAACTCACCTAAGGTCCAAAGCTACTACTTGACATTCACTCTAAGTTATGCTAGATTATCCAACCTAGCATGATACTAATACTAAACATAACTAAATTGAGGAAGAGAATAGTCACACGACGTCAAGACGGATGTCGAACTTGGACTCGCTAGGAATTGGGGCGCTTTCGGACCTAAAATCAAAGCTACACAAAATTAGCTTAAAAGCTAATTTTGGAAGGGAGATTAACGCATATAAAAATCTAAGGAAGCCCCGCTTTCAAAACAAGGGTAAAACTCGCAAAGCATTTTCCGGGGTGATCACAACAATTTATATATACGGGTCAAAACCAAAACAACTTCCGGACAACTAAGAAACTCTCGAAACTTGGTCATTTCCCGAAATAAACTTTGGCTCTTAAATCCAACAAAGGGAATAATTGATAATGATACGGAACGGAAGACGAAGAAGCTGATTGATGCTGAAGCTTGTAATCATTAGTTGCCTAATTGTATTTTGTTTTTAATTAGGGTTAAGTGTGTTTATTTGGGGCCGGTTCACTTGCATTTTTAGAGCCGGTTCAATGCTTTATTTCCTTAGTTATTTTAGGTTTATTAATTGTTGGTTTAGTTTTTATTTTAGTTTCTGGCATTGCCTATTTAAGGGAGTTTCTTCCCCTTTGTAAGGACAGTTTTTTGATGTAATGGATAAGAAGTCCTTGATTTGATTGAACGTCTTTCCCTCTCGCCTCTAATGGAGATTGAAGCTCGAGTTGTATGGTTCTTGTGAGATGGGTCTAGATTACTCGATGAGCGGGTTTATCACATCATTGCAATTGTGTTTTGGTTCTTTAGCCATGGTGCTTTGCATTGTTTGGGATGGGTTCCTCATAATCTGTCCATCGCCTTATAGACAAGAGGGTTGTGTCGTTCTTGGACTGGTTCTTGATCGATCTAGTCCATGGGTTGTACCCGTTTGTGGTATTGGTTCTTGGCTGGTTGTATCAATGGGTTGGTTCAAGGGTAGCATAGTTTGCTTGCCTCCTATCTTTCCCTTTCGTAGTTTAGTTTCCCTTTCCACAAAAACAGTTTACAAGTTTCCGCAACTATGAGTTTCAAGGTGTCGTTCTCCAGCTTCTCGTGTTGATGGTGCTAGATCCGGCTCGACGGGCTAATCCCGTATCAGATTTGTATCAGAGCCATATGCGCCGTCAACTTTCCGGTTCGTGATGTTCATCGGGTGTTCTTGGTGTTGCCGCCGTCCTAACCTCAGCCAAACTACCCCACGTACACCCTCCACTCTTTCGACCAAAACCGCCCACTACCCCATTACCCAAAACCACCTCTCGTCTATATTCAAAAACACAAAAAAAAAAAGAACATAGCTACACGTTTCAGCCTTTTCCTCCACAAAATTAACCACAACCCATAACCACCTCCTACATTTTAGGTTTGACTACTAGTCTTGATCTTATTTTAACCACAACCCATAACCACCTCCTACATTTTAGGTTTGACTACTAGTCTTGATCTTATGTTAACCACAACCCATAACCACCTCCTACATTTTAGGTTTGACTACTAGTCTTGATCTTATGTTAACCACAACCTTTTCACCAATCATCACGCCGCCCCTCTTCTACTCCCGTCGAGCCGCAGCGCCACACGCCGCCCCTCTTCTACTCCCGTCGAGCTGCAGCGCCGCCCCTCTTCTACTCCCGTCGAGCTGCAGCGCCACACGCCGCCCCTCTTCTACTCTCGTCGAGCTGCAGCGCCGCAGCCATCTCCCTAGCCTCGGCGTCTCACCTTTTCTACGGCCTTCAACCACGGCCTTGCAAGACGAGGACATCGGCCTCCCATGGAGTCGTCTTCAGCGCCGCAGAGGACGCCCACGCTCTAAGGCAAACCGCAAGCCACCATCACGCCTCGACGCTGAGACCGCTCGCCAAGCTCGGATGAGGTCCACTCATGCGGCCGGAACATGGGTTTGGGTCAAGATACCGCAGCGAGGCCGCCCTCGGCTTGACGCGAACCCAAACAGTCTAGGGCCTTTTCGGGTCCTTGCCCGTGGGTTTGGTTATGTGTACATAGTTAACTGGCCGGATGATAAGGGTGATGTTAGTCGTTTCATTGCGTCGGCCTACCTCTACCCTGTATTGCCTCCATCGGACTTACCACAAGCTTCGGGGACGAAGCTTTTCCAAGAAGGAGAGAATGATACGGAACCGAAGACGAAGAAGTTGATTGATGCTGAAGCTTGTAATCATTAGTTGCCTAATTGTATTTTGTTTTTAATTAGGGTTAAGTGTGTTTATTTGGGGCCGGTTCACTTGCATTTTAAGAGCCGGTTCAATGCTTTATTTTCTTAGTTATTTTAGGTTTATTAATTGTTGGTTTAGTTTTTATTTTAGTTTTTGGCATTGCCTATTTAAGGGAGTTTCTTCCCCTTTGTAAGGACAGTTTTTTGATGTAATGGATAAGCAGTCCTTGATTTGATTGAACGTCTTTCCCTCTCGCCTCCAATGGAGATTGGAGCTCGAGTTGTATGGTTCTTGTGAGATGGGTCTAGATTACTCGATGAGCGGGTTTATCACATCATTGCAATTGTGTTTTGGTTCTTTAGCCATGGTGCTTTGCATTGTTTGGGATGGGTTTCTCATAATTTGTCCATCGCCTTATAGACAAGAGGGTTGTGTCGTTCTTGGACTGGTTCTTGATCGATCTAGTCCATGGGTTGTACCCGTTTGTGGTATTGGTTCTTGGCTGGTTGTATCAATGGGTTGGTTCAAGGGTAGCATAGTTTGCTTGCCTCCTATCTTTCCCTTTCGTATTTTAGTTTCCCTTTCCACAAAAACAGTTTACAAGTTTCCGCAACTATGAGTTTCAAGGTGTCGTTCTCCAGCTTCTCGTGTTGATGGTGCTAGATCCGGCTCGACGGGCTAATCCCCGTATCAGATAATATATATATATATATATATATATATATGAACTAAACTCGTATTTAAACTCCAAGGTTAAAAATTCGTAAAAATATTTTCTGGGCAAATTATACAATTTCCGCATATGAGTCATATTCAGTAATTAATTTCCTGCAGGGGCATAAATATCAAATTCCAGAAACTTAGCTCAAAACTCGCAATAACAAATAAGTGGGTCACATCTGTAATAAACACAAAAATGAGGGCCCGATTTACAATATTGTAAAAAGGGTTTCAATAAACCGGATAGATCTCACGCACAGCTGGGGAAGGGAAAGAAAAGAACAGGGCGGCGGCGAGGAGGAGAAATGGCAGGGGCCTTCTCCGGCATAGGCGGTGGCGGCAAGCAAGCTCCCCGGAGGTGCTCCTGGACGGCGGTGAGGAGGCTGCAAGGATGTTCCGACAACAGTGGCTCCTTCCCGGCGATGCTGCATTGGAGATGGTCTCAGTTGCAACAAAAAGGGAGGAAGGACAGGGGTGGCCATCTGCACAGGCCAGGGCCGAGCCGAACTGGTGGCTTCTCCGGCGTAGGCGGCGGCTCAGTGTTCCCGGTGTCGTCTCTAGCAGCTCGAGCCTCTTCTTCATTCCCGACAAGACAGAGGAAGAAGAGCGAGGACAAAATAGGGATTGCGACCACTGGTTCGCGGAGGAGTAGAGGAGAGGTGGTACGAGGTTTAGCCGAGGGTGATGAACGGGGTGAAGGTGGTGCTCGTTGTTGCTTCGGTAGCGGCAGCAAGGCGACGAGGGCACGTTCTCTCTCTCAACGAGGCTGACTCGACAGAGGGGAAAGAATGGAAGCAGAGGGAGATGAGGGTGATCGTTAGAGGTTCGGGGCTGAGTGATGGTGAGGTTTGCTTGCTATTACAGGTGCAGAGAAAATTTCAGAGGGAAGGGAAGTGTGTTGCAGAGGAGGAAGGATGAGAGGTGAGGGTAGTGTGAGAGAGGTGGGAAGAAGGTGAAGTCGAGAGGTCTGATGTGCAGAGGTATCATCACGGTTGGACAAAATAGGGAGAAAGAAAAGGAGAATAATGGAATTGGAATAAAATAAAATAAATTAATTAATTAAAACATGACATCCGGAATTAAAAAAAACTCGATCAAATTAACCGGACAGGATTTCCGGTTTGGAAACTCCCGAACTTTTCGTGAAATAGATTACGGAATTATATATATATATATATATATATATATATATATATATATATATATATATATACAATTATATAAACTCATAAAATTTAATTTACAACGTGAAAATACCCGTAAAAATATTTAAATTATTAAGATATCGATAAAAGCCGGATAAAATAAAAATCGAAAACGTGCCTAAAAATTGGGGCGTTACATTAGATCCCCTAAAAACAAGTTTCGTCCCGAAACTTGCTATGTGTCGAACTTCTCGGTACCTAAGGTCGAGGTATGGACTCTCAAACTAAGAAAGCTTAAACCTTCTAATCTATACACACAAACTACTCGAACTACCACCGCAAGATATATCACACATGACATAGCACAACTAAGGGAAGAACTAGGTCTTACCCATCGATTCTATCGAAGCTTCTAAATCGGCGTAAACTCAACAAAAGATATAATCGTCCGTCTTCCAGTTAGCCTCATCGGTTCCTCGTCTGCCAATAGATCCTCATAATTGGAAACACATGAAACACCGGGTGAACACCCTCTACTCTGGGCGGCCACGCCAACCGGCAAACCATTTTCCTAACTCGAGCTAAAATCTCTCAATGGTTCCGATAGATCGAAAACTTAACTTCCTTCTTGGGTCTTTCTAAATGCAGCATTTCCATTATTTTCCTTTCGATTTCTCTAACAAAGAAGATCGAACTCCCAATTTACACCGTTGGCTTGGATTCTTGTCAAACCAAACTTTGATGTTTTTTTCCCCAATTCTTGTTGCAATTCCAAGTAACAAAGAAAGTATTTTACTCCATACTACTTCTACTAACACGACACGTAGGCTATTACCTTTACATCGCTCCTCACTACTCGATCAAGACCTTGTCTTGAACAATCATTTGTACACCTCAAACCCATAAACCTCAAGGTAAATCAAAACAGTTGTACCAATGAATTCCCTTCTTAACTCTCCACAACTCTATTGTCCATTTTCATCTCATTCAATACTTCATTGTCATCCGGAGTAGGTTACCATAAAAGGTGTTACACAACTTCTCTCTTCACATATTTGGTAAAGCTCAGCACATCTAGGATAACTTGTAACTCCTTCCACGTCCTTTGGGGGTTGCCATCACGAGACAAACTATCATACAACTTATGTCTTCTTCAAGAGTAGACCAAAGTACCTTATACGGGGCATTAGTAAGCCCATATGGAATCACTACAACTCGTAGTGACCATGGTTTGTCCGGACTGCCGTCTTTGCAATATCTTTGTCTCGAATTTTCAATTGGTGGCAATCAGCCCTTAAATCAATTTTAGTAGAGACTACCAACCCTTGGAACTGATCAAGTAGATCATTTATCTGTGGTGAGGGATACTCGTTCTTCATTGCTATCTTGTTCGGTTAACGGTACTTGATGTACAAGCAGAGATAATTGTCTCTCTTTTCACAAACTGGTGTTCTCCATAACCACTTCAACTCAAGAGTTTAAGATATATTCTAATATGAACTTCAAATCAAGAGTTCAAGATAGCATTTGGAGTTCTCCATAGCATTTCACTAAATCTAATGAACTCTTTTCAATAAGTTCTTATAATTGCTCCTTCTTGCTTCCACAACTCATGTCTCTGCACAAGTGTTATTCTATACGGTGCCTTAGACATCGGAATTAAATCAAGCTCGACCTTAGCGGAAAATTTCACATTCCGATGCATTGGAATCCTCAAACCGATGTTGCCCTAGGTATGAGTCTACAGTTCACAACTACTTATCATCCTCAAACCGATGGTCAGTCGGAGCGGAACATCAAGACTATGGAGGATATGTTCAGAGCTTGCGCATTAGACTGGGGACTGGTGTGGCCATATCAACTTCCCTTGGTAGAGTTTTTATATAACAATAGTTGGCATGCATCGATGAGTATGACTCCTTATAAGGCTTTATACAGACAGAGATGCCGTACCCCGTTGTGTTGGGACGAGCCGAGTAGTGCTAGCGGTGTGGCACCTGAGCAGATACAAGATAATACGGCTCGAGTAGTGGTGATCCGATTGCGGATGTTAGCAGCACAGAGTCGTCAAAAGTCTTAAGCAAATAAGAGGGCACAGACCTCTAGAGTTCAGAGTTGGAGATCAGGTATGGATGAGAGTATCCCTTGTTAGAGCCTTATTCTTTTAGGGCTAGCCGTCCCCGTGGCCCTATAAACCGCCCCCTACAGCCCTGTGGTCCGCCCTGTGGCTCAGGGCCCGCCCTTGCGGTTTCTTGCGACTGCAGCCGCCTTTGTTGACTCTTGACCGTGCTTTTGCTCCTGGCTTCCTTTATATGCCTCCCTTGCTTCAGATGAAGGGTTTCCTTCATTCTCCAGCTCTTCTCCTTACGTTCTTCTTCTCTTCCTCTCCTTCCTTTGATCTTTCTTCTTGGTTCTTCTTTTGATCTTGTAAGAGAGTTTGAGTGGAGTTTTGATGATGATGATGATGATAGTCGTTGATGCTGAGCTGTGAAGAGCCAGCTGAGTATGTTGGTGTTGATCTTGCCTTTACTAGGTTACATCTTGGTGAGTTCGACTTCTCCTTTTTCTTTCTTTCTTCCTTGCTTCTCTTCTTCTCCTTTAGTTTAGGAATTCACAAGCTTAGGCCTGTGCGGATCTTTCTTGGAAGTTTTGATGGTTATATGTATGTATATATGTATACACATGTATATGGTTGACTGCTAGATGGTGAAGAAGAGCGAGTGAAGGATCGAAGAGAAGTCGGAGATTGGCTTCTGCATAGACAGCCGCCCTTGCGCCTAGTGTGCCGCCGCCATTGCGTGGATGAGCCGCCGCCCCTACTCCTCCTTGGTGTTTTGCCCCTGCATCTCCTTGTCGCTCAGGTGCGTCTTGTTCTAGACATACCTAGAGTGGTATGAGTCCTTTCCTTTCCTATTATGAGTGGGTTTAAAGCATGCTAGGTATGAGTAAGAGATTAGGACGATGATATCATGGTATCGATATATGCCGGTTATGGCTTTGAGGTTTAGTATATTGTTGAGGCTTATAGGTTGGAAATGATCCTTATGGATCCTATGGGTCTTGATGTGACCCCTTTGATTGATTGGAGATTTGATATCTCTTTATGCCTTGTTATTAGGTAGTGCTATCCTCCGAATTGGAGTTGATCGTGGTTGAGGTTATCTTGGGGTTGAGGTAAGTTCGCAGGACTAACTTAGCTACCATCACTATATTGGATGTATGCATGAGCGGTGATTGTTATATGCTTGATAGCATGCGATATTGATTATTACAGACCTATGGTTTATTGGATAGCCCCCTTGCAGTGGCAATGACAACCTTTCCCTTTCATCTTGTAAGGAGTCTGGGAGGTTCTTTGTGGTCAGGCCAGTCCTGGTACACGGGATGGGCACTTCATCACTCCTTATGGTACCCGGGAAGTGCGCCGATACTACTATGGATGACTATGGTACCTAGAGGCGAGGATGATAGATTCCTCGTGTCACACATTTACCCGTTTAATTATCTTTATAATATCATACACTCAAGTCGTATATATATATATATATATATATATATATATATATATATATACGACTTGAGTGTATGACATTATAAAGATAATTAAACGGGTAAATGTGTGACAGCATGATTGAATGTTTATTATTACATGACATGTGTAAGTACTTATGCATTATCTTATATGTGAATGGTTAGCTAACGGTTTCATACCGTGTTTTAGATGCTTTGTAGGATTGGAGAACTGCATAGTGAGCCAGATGGGTGATCCGCTGAGGGCTTCCGTACACTAGGATTGTGCGAGGGATTATGGGACATTTTGTATATGGATGGATTGTTGTTTTGTACTCAGCGGTGCTTTTATAAACCTTTGTATGTATATATTTATACAGTTTGATGTTTTGGTTTTAATCTATCTGTGCCTTGTTGTAAGATCCAGTGAACTTTTTGTCAAACTAGAGTCAGGATGCACTGTGAGATCCTAGCCCAATAGTGCCCCGAGTCTCGCAGATTTGGGGTGTTACATAGTTGGTAACAGAGCCTTAGGTTGATAACAATGACACTTGCAATCTGCGATAAAGGTCAAATAGATAAACATACAGAACCCGAAAGGGGTCTGACTTTTGAAAAGAATTTTGGTTTTGAAATGAGTACAACTATTTTGGGATAGTGTGTACCGGAATCCATCGCCCTTCTGAGAATCTCGACAACATAGATATATATATATATATATAGATATGTATTATGTGCTTATGTGTTTGCATGTGGCCTTAAGTATTATATATATATATATATATATATATATATATATATATATATATATATATATATATATATATATATATATATATATATATATATATATATATATATATATATATATATACGTATGGCATATATATAGCCTTATAAGTATGGTGTGTCTACCCCGCAGATGGCTCGGACTAGAGCGATGTCTGTAGTTTGACGAGTTAGAGGTAGACCCTCTCTTCCTCCAGTAGTGATAGGTCAAGGGCATGTTCTCATTGTTGTTCCGCCTGTAGCGGAGGATGCACACTAGGAGGTAGCTGAGAGCGTCGTTTCTAAGACTAGGAGTGGTGGAGCTGCGACACAGGGATCTCAACGAGTCTAGTCAGATGACTAGGATCATGTCTTTATGAGGGGACCAGAGTTTTGCGCGTACATCAGACGAGTTAAGGAGGCTACTAGAGCGGGTAGACGTGCCCCGGATCTACAAACACAAGTGGGATCTTCTGAGATGTCCCAAGGAGCTACTCAGGTGTCAATCATACCGGCACGTGTTGTTGAGATTGCTAGAGCTCCTGAAGAGTATAGAGGGTCTCGACCAGACACTTGGTTGAAGGCATTTCATCAAATGGGCGTACCCCCTTTCTTTGGGAAGGTGGGATTGGAGATTGAGATCTAGATTGGACATGTAGACTCAGCCCTTGTGATATGGTATTATCCGTGAATGAGTCGATCTAGGTACAATGATCCCGAATCCGGCTGAATGAAGCGAATCCAGATGCGGAATGAAACGTGGATGGTGAATGGACGCAGGAAGGTGTAGAGAAGAACCAAAGAGAGTCAATGAAAGGAACCAAGGTTGAAGAGCCAAAACCCCACTTCGTGAATGCCCTGGACCCGTCTCCAATACAACTTTACACTAGCTCCGGCTGGACTAGCACAAAGAGGGACTCGTGAAGGCTCGAAGCACCAATCCGAAGGCGGTTGACACAAACAAGCTCAACCAAGCAAACAACAGCAATGCCAACCAAAAACTCTCTTGTTCTTTGATTGATTTTGTGAATGATTACAAATGTAATTCTAAGCAATGAAAATAACGTACCTATTCAGCAGCTAAAAGAGGCTATATATAGACTCTTTTATCTAGACAAAAATAAAGAAAAGAAAACTAAAACATTAGTGGGAAGGTGGTAATAAGAGAGCTTACTCTAATGTAGCTAACAACTTAACAAACAACTATTTCAGCATAAAAATAGGCTGACTTATTCAGGCATATCCTTGGAGTGAGCTGGAGGTTTTTTAAGAGCCAAAATGGACTATCCGAATGGGCCGAATTGTTCAACAGATCCATGAGTGATTTGGATGGTTTTAAGAGCCCAAATGAGGGAGCTGGTTACTCTCTTGGGCCTCCTTGAACGTGACCAGCTTGCTATCCTCTTGGGCTGCCTTGGACGTGAGCAGCTACCTCCCCTCTTGGGCTGCATTGAACGTGAGCAACAACCTCCCCTCTTGGGCTGCATTGGACGTGAGCAACATCCTCCCCTCTTGGGCTGCATTGGACGTGAGCAACAGCCTCCCCTCTTGGGCTGCCTTGGACGTGAGCAACGTCTGCATGGTCTCCTCGAGCTGCATGGGAAGTGAGCACGTCGGCATGGTCTCCTCGCTTGGTTCGCTTGCTCCTACATTCACCAAAAGATTAACACATGATGTATGGAAATTAAATGGTTCACGCATTGTGTCAAGCAATAGCACTTCCCTTGACGTAACTTCTTGGATCTCCTTAGCTCTTGCTCTAGTAATGGGACCTTGATATCTTCCATGTGATGGTCCTACATCATCCACTCCTTCTTGGAAAGAATTCGACCCCGAATTTTCATCTTGTTCCGAATCTCCTTCATAGGGGCTCAAATCTCCTACGTTAAAAGTGGTACTAACTCCATACTCTTCCGGTAAGTCCAACACATATGCATTGTCGTTAATCCGGTGTAAGACTTTGAATGGTCCATCACCCCGTGGTGCTAGCTTGGAATGGCGTTTTGTCGGAAACCGCTCTTTCCTTAGATGTAGCCAAACTAAGTCGCCGGGCTGGAAAACCATCTTCCGACGTCCTTTGTTATTCCGAGCTGCAGTTTCAACGCCCTTCTTATCAAGTGCAGCCTTGGTCTTAGCATGAAGTTCCTTAATGTAGTCCGCCTGTTCCAAAGCATCAAAAGCTACTCGATCCTTTCGAGGAATCGGTAATAAGTCCAAAGGAGTTAAAGGGTTAAATCCATAAACACATTTGAAAGGTGATAACGAAGTGCAAGAATGCATGGTGCGATTATAAGCAAACTCAATATGTGGTAACATGTCTTCCCATTCTTTTAAGTTATCTTTCAACATGGTTCTAAGGAGGGTCGTTAGGGTCCTATTGGTGACTTCCGTTTGCCCATCTGTTTGGGGATGACTAGAGGTCGAGAATAGTAATCTAGTGCCCATTTTTCCCCAAAGCGTTTTCCAAAAGAAACTCAAAAACTTGACATCCCTATCACTAACAATAGTTTTAGGTATTCCATACAATCTCACTATTTCCTTAAAGAAAAGATTAGCAACATTATATGCATCATCAGTTTTATAACATGGAATAAAATGTGCCATTTTAGAGAATCTATCTACTACCACAAAAATGGAATCTCTTCCTTTCTTAGTCCTAGGTAGTCCAACAATGAAATCCATACTTATATCTTCCCAAGGGCCATTAGGTGTTGGTAAGGGTGTATACAGCCCGTGGGGTTATACCCTAGCTTTGGCCTTAAGACATTCAATGCACCTTTTCAGCATGTGTTCTACATCCCTTAACATATGAGGCCAATAAAAGTGAGTTTGTAACATGTGATAAGTTTTGTCCCTCCCAAAATGCCCCATTAAACCTCCTTTATAGGCTTCTTCCACCAATAAGATCCTAAGAGAACATCTAGGTATGCAAATCTTATCCACTTTAAACAAGAAACCTTCAAACACAAAATACTTAATATAAGGGCCTTGAGTAGTGCATCTATGAAATATCTTCCCAAATTCAGCATCATCCACATATAATTCTTTAATGTAAGTAAAACCTAACATCCTAGAATCCAAGGTGGTGATTAAGGTGTATCTCCTAGACAATGCATCCGCTACGACATTATCCTTTCCTTTCTTATACTTGATAATGTAAGGAAAGGTCTCGATGAACTCCATCCACCTACCATGCCGCCTATCTAGCTTATCTTGGCTCCTAAAGTGTCTAAGTGAATCATGATCGGTTTACAAAACAAACTCTTGTGGCCAAAGGTAATGTTGCCATGTTTTGAGTACTCTAAGGCATACAATTCTTTGTCATAAGTGGAGTAGTTTAAGCATGCACCCTTCAATTTTTCACTAAAGAAAGCTAGAGGCTTACCTTCTTGCATAAGGACGCCGCCAATACCAATACCGGACGCGTCGCATTCAACCTCAAAGGGTTTAGTGAAGTCCGGTAGAGCGAGTAGTGGTGCATGGGTGAGGCGTCTCTTGAGCTCTTCAAAGGCTCTTTGCTGCGGTTCATTCCACTCAAAAGGAACCTTCTTTTTGGTCAAAGCCGTGAGTGGTGCTGCAATAGTACTAAAATCTCTCACAAATCTTCTATAGAATGTAGCTAGGCCATGGAAACTCCACACGTCGCCAACCGACCTAGGAATGGGCCATTCATTGATTGCCTTCACCTTGTCCTCATCCACTTGCAAACCATTGGCACTTACTACAAAACCAAGAAAAATCACTCGGTTAGTATAGAAATCACATTTTTGAATAATAGCATACAAGTATTCTATACGCAATGTAGCAAGCACATCTCTCAAATGATTTTCATGCTCTTTTAAAGTCTTACTATAGATAAGAATGTCATCAAAGTAGACTACAACAAATAAACCAATATAAGGTCTCAAAATATGATTCATTAATCTCATGAAGGTACTAGGAGCGTTAGTTAAGCCAAAAGGCATTACTAGCCACTCATAGAGACCAAATTTGGTTTTAAAAGTTGTTTTCCATTCATCCCCTTCCTTCATTCTAATTTGATGGTAGCCACTCCTAAGGTCAATCTTAGTGAAAATTGTAGCTCCATGTAACTCATCAAGCATGTCATCTAAACGGGGAATCGGGTGTCTATACTTGATAATAATGTTATTGATTGCTCTATAATTAATACACATTCTCCAAGTATTATCCTTCTTGGGTACTAGCAGGACGGGAACGGCACAAGGACTAAGGCTTTCCCGAACATACCCCTTATCTAGCAAGGCTTGAACTTGGTTTTGAATTTCCTGGGCTTCCGTAGGGTTCATCCTATAGGTGGGCCTATTGGGAAGAGTGGCTCCGGGTATTAAATCTATTTGGTGTTCAATGCCCCTAATGGGCGGCAAGCCGGCTGGAATCTCCTTAGAAAAAACGTCCCTAAACTCGTCTAACAGCCCCTGGATAGAACTAGGAAGTGGAATCGTAGAGTCATGAGGCACATTCACTAGAGATTTACACAAACTCATCATTAGCACATCCGTAGAAACATAGTTAGTGACATATTCATTCCTAGACTCAAGATAGCTACTTGTTGGTTGTACTAACAGTGTTTGATGGGTTTTGTTCTCCTTACTCTTAGGCCGTGTGATCTTAGGCTTGGGAGGGGTTCCTTGCTCTACCCTCTTGTTCTCATAATACTCGGCTATTTGTAAAGGTGTCATAGGTTTAAGTGTTAAAGTTTTACCTTTATACTCAAAGCTATATTTATTAGAAAACCCATCATGAACAACTTTCCTATCATATTGCCATGGACGGCCAAGCAACAAGTGACAAGCATTCATAGGCACAACATCACATGTAATAACATCCTCATATGATCCTAATGTTATATTGACCTTAGTTTGCTTATTGACCTTAAGTTCTCCACACTCATTCATCCAATGTAGTTTATATGGCCTAGGGTGATAAAAATGTAAGAAGTTGTAATTTGTTTACCATTTCAGTGCTAGCTATGTTGCAACAACTTCCTCCATTAATTATCACATTACACACTTTTCCTTTAATACTACACCTAGTATGAAACAGATTTTCACGTTGGTTATCCTCACAAGGTGCTAGTTGGACATGCAAAGTTCTCCTAGCTATCAAAGATTCACCTTGTTCATACTCAATGCAATCATCATTCTCATTTTGTTCATTGTCATCAATTAATGCATTTTCATCATCTAATTCCACATCATCCTCACTCTCATATTCTCCTAGATGATTTATGATCAAAGTGTGTCTATTAGGACATTCTCTACTCATGTGTCCTCTACCTTGGCATTTAAAACACACAATGTCCCTAGTTCTAGAGTTAGAGATAGAAGTACTCCCTCGATGATCACTCGAAGGCTCATTCAAGGATCGTGGTGTAGTGGACGGCGTAGAAGACCTTCTTTGCCCTTCTTGGCCCATAGGTGCCGACTTTCTCTCTTCCTTCCGGCCTCCTTGGTTCTTGTTGTGGTTAGGCAGCCGGCTCCCTTGTGCTTTCCAAGCGTTGGGCGCCCCATGAGGTGGCTTGTATTCCCGGTTTCGCACCTTAGTCTTCCTTTCCACCTTAATGGCCAAGTGTAGTAATTGCTCCATGATGCTGTAGGGATACATATCAACTTCATTAGCCAAATTAGAATTCAGAATACGAAGGTACCTAGCCATAGTGTTTTCTTCATCCTCTAGAACATTGGCCTTCACCATAGCAACTTGCATATTCGTATAGGCTTCCTCAGCGCTAAGTGAGCCTTGTCTCAAATTTTCCAGCCGTTGTCGAAGCTCTCGGGTATAGTGAGGTGGAACGAACCGGGACCTCATTAGTGCCTTCATATGCTCCCATGTGGTGATTTGAGGATCCAATGTTCGAACTCTTTCTTTGACTACGTGATCCCACCATACCAAAGCATAGCCTTGGAACTCAAGAGCGGCTAGCTGAACCTTCCTAGGCTCGCTGAAGTTGTGACATAACCAGATCTGCTCAACTTTAGTTTCCCACTTCGTGTAGACGTCGGGATCACACTTTCCTTCAAAGACGGGAATTTTGATTTTGACTTTGCCGAGTCCGTCTTGCTCTTGATAGGGCCGCAGATTATCACGTTCTCGTCCTTGCCTTGGCTGCTGAAATGGTCGATTGTAACCTTCCCAAGTATGGTCCTCAAAAAGAGCTTCATTCCATCGCTGAAAGTTATCAACAAATGGTGGCATGTTAGAAGCATTAGGGAGGTCATTGGACTGTAAATTACCTTGATCCGGATGATCCGGCTCTCTAGTAACGCGTGAAGGACCGCCAAATTCGTAGTTGGTTCTCAAAGGTGGCGTCCCTGCTGGTGGTGTTCGTGCTTCCATAGACTCCACTCGTTTGGATAGGTTAGCTACGGAATCGGACAATTGTTTCAATAGACTGATCATCTCAAGCGTGACGGTCTCGCTACTAGACTTGCTGGGACTTAGGGACCTGAACATGCTCAAGTAACAAACAAAGAACCGGTTAGGTTAGAAAAGCAAAGATCTCACTTGTGTATCGCTCACTCTCTCGTTGGTATTGCCTAGCTGGTGGCTCGAGTTGTAAGGATCCAACACCTTAAGATCACGATTTCCGAACCTTCTTAGCAACCTTTTGGAACTAGAACTGCTGAAACCGATGTTAGTGTCGGAGATGAATCAAGACACCTCTAATTGGAGTATTGACCGTTGGGTTGGTGTAGGTATGGTGATTTGTGATTAGAATGGCGTTTTGAGGGGGTTTTATTGTGCTTGATGTCAATTAATAGAAGGCCAGCCGGTTTGTATTGTTCTTTTGTTTCTTTTTTTTTTTTTTTTGAAAGATCTCTTAGACTTTGTCAAAGATTTGTAGGAGAGAAGGTAACCGAAATTGATTGGAGAGAGGGTTACCGAAATGTGTATGTAGTGTTGAGCTCTTCTTGTTTTTGTTTTGTGTTTACCTCTCCTCAAGATGTTGTCCGGCACTAAGAACCCTTGGTTTTTGATTTTGAACACTTCAAGCACAAGTTAAACCTCAACTGGATAAGCAATAGGTTAACAAAGAAGAAAGGAGTGATCAATTGTACCAACTGAGCTCTGATACCAACTGATACGGTATTATCCGTGAATGAGTCGATCTAGGTACAATGATCCCGAATCCGGCTGAATGAAGCGAATCCAGATGCGGAATGAAACGTGGATGGTGAATGGACGCAGGAAGGTGTAGAGAAGAACCAAAGAGAGTCAACGAAAGGAACCAAGGCTGAAGAGCCAAAACCCCCACTTCGTGAATGCCCTAGACCCGTCTCCAATACAACTTTACACTAGCTCCGGCTGGACTAGCACAAAGAGGGACTCGTGAAGGCTCGAAGCACCAATCCGAAGGCGGTTGACACAAATAAGCTCAGCCAAGCAAACAACAGCAATGCCAACCAAAAACTCTCTTGTTTTTTGATTGATTTTGTGAATGATTACAAATGTAATTCTAAGCAATGAAAATAACGTACCTATTCAGCAGCTAAAAGAGGCTATATATAGACTCTTTTATCTAGACAAAAATAAAGAAAAGAAAACTAAAACATTAGTGGGAAGGTGGTAATAAGAGAGCTTCCTCTAATGTAGCTAACAACTTAACAAACAACTATTTCAACATAAAAATAGGCTGACTTATTCAAGCATATATCCTTGGAGTGAGCTGGACATTTTTTAAGAGCCAAAATGGACTATCCAAATGGGCTGAATTGTTCAACAGATCCATGAGTGATTTGGATGGTTTTAAGAGCCCAAATGATGATCCAAATGAGGGAGCTAGTTACTCTCTTGGGTCTCCTTGAACGTGAGCAGCTTGCTATCCTCTTGGGCTGCCTTGGACGTGAGCAGCTGCCTCCCCTCTTGGGCTGCATTGGACGTGAGCAACAGCCTCCCCTCTTGGGCTGCATTGGACGTGAGCAACAGCCTCCCCTCTTGGGCTGCCTTGGACGTGAGCAACGTCTGCATGGTCTCCTCGAGCTGCATGGGAAGTGAGCACGTCGGCATGGTCTCCTCGCTTGGTTCGCTTGCAGGACATTCACCAAAAGATTAACACATGATGTATGGAAATTAAATGGTTCACGCATTGTGTCAAGCAATAGCACTTCCCTTGACGTAACTTCTTGGATCTCCTTAGCTCTTGCTCTAGTAATGGGACCTTGATATCTTCCATGTGATGGTCCTACATCACCTTGAGTCTATTAAATATCTAGAGGACAGACGGATAGAGTTAGTACATACTCTATTCCGTGACGTAGCTCAATAATGGTGGAGGACTATACGGGTTCGAGCCACTAGTTATGACCAGATGCGGAGTATGATTCGAGAGCGTTTCTACCCTGCCTCTCTAAAAAGGGAGTAACTGTAGGATTTTGTTGAGGTAGGCTTTGAGGATGGGCCGATAGCTAATGTCATCAGTCGATTCCAAGAGGAGCTGACATTATTGGGTCCAGTTGCACCTTCTGAGGACTAGCATGTGTATTTGTTCTCCCATCGACTGAGGGAGAGTACACGTTCTTACATGGCGGGATTTCATTGCGAGTGTTTTACAGACTATCAAGACAGGGCCTCACCTTATAAGTGTCAACGGGCCAGCCAGAGGAGGTTTTCTCAGACGGGACAGTCTGAGAAGGTTAGACTAGTGGTCTAGGTGGAGCTTCAGGTTCCGGGCAAAGCCGGAGACGCTAGAGTTACCCCTCATCTACACCGGTTACAGAGAAGGGACGACGGTGCTTCAATTGTGGCGATCTTGGACATATGCGACTAGAGTGTATGAGGCCATTGTTGACTTGTTACACGTGTGGCAGACCAGGTCATAGAGTCGTCTTTTGTTGACAAGGCGGAGCTACATCACAGCAGGGTTCTTCCCCTGCTAGTGTAGCAAGAGGTGGACAGAGGCCACCACAACAGCAGACACAAGGACAACAGAGATTCCTAGATCGTCCTTCTACTTAGTGATTTGCTCCCGGGTCGAGTAAAGGTAGAGGTCGTGGTGGGAGCATCACTGACACTAGAGCAGCACAAGATAAAGTTTTTGAGTTGAGGAGCGCTGAGGGTCCGCCAGCGCCAGCTGCTATAGGTACCATTCTGATTCATGGTGTAAGTACAAGGTAAAGTTTTTGAGTTGAGGAGCGCTAAGGAGCCGCCAGCGCCAGCTGCTACATGTACCATTCTGATTCATGGTGTAAGAGTTAGTATTTTCAAATTCTAATTAATGTTGATTAACTTAATCATTGATAGTAATTAACCCATAACTAGCGATGATTTTGTAAGTGATGAGTATGATTCCTACCGTTATGTTCCTGGCATAGTTTTGGGCTTATGGCGAATTTTCACTTTTTCCCCGGGTAATTATACCCTCCGGTGTTATTTGGAGCATTTGGGAGCTTCAATTAATAAAAATGCAGTTGAGAGAAATGATCAGGGTATCAAACGTGTCCTAGATATGAAACACATGGAAAGGCAAAACGGCCAAAAGAGTCGCTATTTCGTTTCTTAGCGGCTAAGAAAGACAATTTAGGAATACGCCTTTTCCGAGACAGTTGTGGAATAATTATCCCTATAATATTTCAGATTTATTATTCCAATGTCGAGCAGTTTGGAGAAGGGGGTTAAACCCGCCTTTGGATTGGTTAAAGGATAATTATCGACTTCGCTAAAGGATAAGTATTGTCTTCGCTATAAATAGCAGAAAATCGTTTATTTATTTATTTCCTTTCACGTTTCCTCGTAAAAGCTCTAATTTCTATCAACCTTCAAACTCATATCTACTCTCCGTTTCTAATTTGATTTCAATTCCGTTTGAGTTTCTGGATACCTCTCTTCGTATTGGTACCGAGTTCTTGCATTTCCGAGCATATGAAGACCTGGTTGAGCATATATATCACAAGGACAGTTCCATCGCTCAAATTCCGGTGAATTTGATGATATCCATGTGTAGCCTGCGTCGTTGTGATTCCGAATCTTCTTTCAGATCGTCAATTGGGTTAGTAACGAATAAGTTATGAATTTATTCGTTTTCCGTACTGTAATTTGATCTAAATTGACCTTAGGCTTGTCAAAATGGATAATTAGAAATTCCATTATCGTCGTTATATCATTCTAGTGTTTATGGGTTGTTTGCTTGATGAAATCTGATAACAACTGTTTAGAAATTGCCTGTGGGCAAAACGTTATTCTAGCGAAATTTAATTAATTAATTAAAGGTTAATAAATTAAATTAGGATTAGAATTGAGATTGAGATTAAAGAATGTTGGTTAGATGCTACTTGAGATTTGAGGAATTGTGAGTTATGTTGAGATATTGAGGTTTAGTTGGTTGTGAGGCTTATAGGTTGATTATGATCCTTATGGATCACTTGGGTCTAGGTGTGACCCCTTTGATTGATAGGAGATTTGATATCTCTTTATGCCTTGTTATTAGGCAGTGCTATCCTCTGGATCGGAGTTGATCGTGGTTGAGGTTATCTTGAGGTTGAGGTAAGCCCGTAGGACTTGCTTAGCTCCATTCCTATATTGGATGTATGCATGAGTGGTGTTTGTTATATGCTTGATAGCATGCGATGTTGATTACTACCGACCTATGTTTTATTGGATAGCCCCTTGCAGTGACAGTGATAACCTTTCCCTTTCATTTGTAAGGAGTTTGTGAGGTTTTTTGTGGTCATACCAGTATTGGTATACGGGATGGACACTTCACCAATCCCTTAGGGTGCACGGGAAGTGTGTCAATACTACTCCAGATGGATATGGTACCCAGGGCGAGGATGAAATATTCCTCGTGTCACATATTTTCATTTATATATACACCTTGAGTGTATGACGTTATAAAGATAATTAAACGGGTAAATGTGTGACAACATGATTATGCGATTATGATTCAATTACTTGTGTATGTGCTTATGCATTATCTTATTATATATGAATGGTTAGCTAACGATTTATACTGTGTTGTAGATGATCTGCAGGTTAGGAGGACTACAGAGTGAGCCAAATGGGTGATATGCGAAGGGCTTCCGTACACTAGGATTGTGCGAGGGATTATGTGAACTTTTGTGTATGTATGGATTGTTGTTTTGTACTCAACGGTGCTTTTGTAAACCTTTGGTTGTGTATATTTATACAGTTTGTTGTTTTGGTTTTAATCTATTTGTGCCTAGTTGTAAGATCTAGTGAACTTGTTGTTAACCTAGGGCCAGGATCCACTGTGAGATCCAAGCCCAATGACGCCTCGAGTCCCGCGGATTCGGGGTGTTACAAAGTTGGTATCAGAGCCTTAGGTCGACAACAATGGCATTTGTAATCTGCAATAAATGTCGAATAGATAGATAAACAAAACCCGAAAGGGGTTTGACTTTTCAAAAGGATTTTGGTTTTGAAATGAGTACAACTGTTTTGGGATAGTGTGTACGGGAAGTCATCACCCTTTTGAGGATCTCGACAATATATACATATATATATATATATATATATATATATATATATATATATATATATATATATATATATATACATATATATATATATATATATATATATATAGTTAGATAGATAATTATTGTGTGTTGAACTGTGCATGTATATTGGATTTGAGTATTATATATATCTATCAATATGGCATTATATAGCCTTTTATATAGCTATAATATTATCATTGATGGCTCAAACTAGAGCAACATCTGTTATAGGACGGGGAAGAGGTAGACCACCTCTATCTGCGGTAATCGTAAGTCGTGAACGAGTTGGTGGACCTCCAAACACGAGAGATCGGGGTGAAGTCCCCATTGTTGATTCGCCAGAGCCGGAAGACCAAGTTATGGAAGATGTTGAGAATGTAATTTCCAAGACTGTTGGCGACGTGTGGATCACAGTAAGGAACGAGATAGTTACCCTACTTAGATGTAGAGTATCCAAGTGGAAGATTCAAGTTGCCCCTTGATGAGGTAACTAGCTTGAGAAGACGTCTAGCGTGTAACAGAAGTGGCGAAGAAGGAAAGATGTGTTCCATATCCTTCGGCATCACCAGATCCGCTGAGGTTTTGTAAAAGGTAATTTCGATGTTAGTTACACCAATGAGGATGGATAAGGATGTTAAAGCTAAAGAGAAGTCAAAGATTAGAGCATGCCAATAGTGGGAATGAAGCTTCTGACTATGACGAGGTTTGATAGAGGAACGAACGGGTTATTCTAGTATATCATATTTTCTTTCGTGGGAACTTGTATCAAGACAAAGTCGTGATAATAGATGTGTAAATAGTATCGTGAATACCTAAGAAATTCACTTGTGAGCGTTGGAGCTGAAAAACCGACATCCCCAGTTGTTGCCGGTACCATTCAGATTAATGGTTTACCTATTAGAGATTTTTGTGATACAAGTGCTATGCACTTACTGATTTTTGTGTTATGTGTTGAGCATTTGGTGTTAGATACGATAGAAGGGATACCCTTTATTATAGGGTTACCCGATGATAGTAGGGTCAAAGGTACTTGCGAAATACGTGTTTGTCCTATTCATTAAGGACTTGTGATTTTCTTGTGTACTTCTTTGTCATGCCGCTAGTGCGTGAGGAAGTCATTATGGGTATGGATTGGATGGATAAACATCGTGTTGTGTTAGATGTAGGTAGTATGACCGTGATGGTCTCTACCGAATTAGGTCAAATCGAGATTTTCTGAGGTTGGGACCTTGGAAAGACGGGTATGGTTATTAGCGTAGTCCGAGCAGCGAGGTTGACCGCATAGAGTGCGAAGTCTTCTAGTGTTATGCCATGAAGGAGGGCGAGAGTCCAGCGTTAGAGGATATCCCCGTGGTTTGCGAGTTTACAGATTTGTTTGTTGAACCATCCAATTTACCGCCCCAGTGGAGCGTGGACTTCGGCATCGAGTTGGAGCTTGGTACGAGACCGATCTCCAAGGCCCCACATCATATGGCGCCTATCGAGTTGGTTAGAGCTGAAGACGCAACTCGAGGAGTTCGTGGAGAAGGGCTTCATCTGCCCAACGTATCCCCATAGGGAGCACCTGTCCTCTTCGTACGGAAGAAGGACATATCGTTGAGGTTGTGTATCGACTACAGAGAACTAAACAAGGTGACTATCAAGAACAAGTATCCTTTGCCCCGCATCTATGATTTGTTAGATCAACTTCAGGGAGTGATTGTGTTCTCCAAGATCGACTTGCACTTGGGATATCACCAGTTGAGGGTGAGAGAGAGATGTGCATAAGACGACATTTTAGACTCGGTATGGCCATTACGAGTTTGAAGTGATGCCATTCAGGCTCACAAATGCACCCGCTGTCTTTATGGAGTTCATGAATGTCATATTCATCGCCTTCCTGGATCAGTTTGTAGTAGTCTTCATAGAGGATATCTTGGTGTACTCTCGTAGCAGAGAGAAACATGTAGGACATCTGAGGACGGTCTTGCGAGTTTTGCGAGATAGAGAATTGTATGCCAAGTTCTCTAAGTGCGAGTTCTAGATGTCAGAGGTATAATTTCTGGGTCATGTTGTTTCCGCCTTGGGGATCAAGGTTGATCCGGCGAAGATTGAGTCTATAGCAGCATGGACGACACCGACGAACGTCAAGGAAGTACGCAGCTTTCTAGGCCTAGCCGGTTACTACCATCGGTTTGTGGAGGGATTCTGTGTGTTGATGCAGCGTGGCAGAGTGATTGCTTATGTGTCTAGACAGTTGAAGACGTATGAGGAGACATTACTTGTATGGCGCTACATGCTAGATTTTCATAGACCATAAGAGTCTGAAGTATATTTTCATGCAGCGGGAATTGAATAACTGCTAACGTAGATGGCTTGAGATGATTAATGACTTTGACCTTGAGATTCTATATCACCCAGGGAAGGAGAATATTATCGCTGGTGCCCTTAGCAAGAAAACGCCTAGAGAGAAGGCGATTGCACGACTAACAATTCAGCCTTAGCTACTAAGAGATCTAGCATGGCTAGAGATGGACATCCAGTTTCCAGATGAGGATACCCAGCTGTGTATTTTAGAGGTTCAATCTGATCTGTTGGGTGAGATCCAACATAAACAGAAGACATGCGCGACGTTGAGAAGGATACGAGATAAGATGTCTCGTGGTGAGGCACCACAGTTCTCCATAAGAGCAGATGGAGTGATGAGACGCCGAGATCGCATCTGTGTACCCATTAGATGCGGATCTAAGACAGAGGATCTTATAGGAGGCTCACTCCGCACCTTACTCAGTGCACCCAAGTACGAGTAAAATGTACCAGGATGATACGGGGATCAGCCGCGAAGAACGGATCTAGACGAACAACTTGTTCTGAAGAATGAAGAACACACAAAATTAACAAACATGGAGAGCAATGAAAACGAAAAAAACAGAAAGGGACAAGAAGAACCGAAAGGAGCAATGATAGAACCCTTGGATTCGAGATCCAACAACCAAACCAGTGACGATTCGACCACGCTTGTTACAACTCCACACAATCGATCTGAGAATCGAGAGCACGAAGAGGGTGCCTTTTTCGACTTGCAACACCAATCCCGAAGGAGATTGACATACACAAGAACGAGAAAGCTAGATCACACACACCTAATCTCACGAGACAAGATTGATTGAATTCTCTTGGATTCAATTCTGAAATGCTCTCAACAAAACTTGTATAAAACTTGTCTACGACAAAAAGAAGAGAGGAAAGGCTTTTATACATCCTAGGCCTTTTCTTCCTGAAACAGAAAAAAAAGAAAAAGAAAAAGAAACTAATTACAATAATTACATTGAGAGAGAGAGAGAGTTAAATAAAGTCCAGCAAACATATAACACAATTGGGCCTAATTAAACTCTCCTATTCAGCCTCTCATGTCCACATACTGAAATGAAAGTTCTAGCAATGCACATGCACACAGGTGAAACTCCTTGTATCTAATTTCAAGGCCTTCGTCTATACTTTGAAATGCTTTCCGAGACCTGCCCAACAACTAGAAGTACAATTTAAGCTCCATTATGCATCTTGGCTGGGATGTGTTCATGGCTGATCCACAAGATGGTCCTTAGACTTGATGAAGGTGGACTTGGTTGAGCTTCATGGACCATGTTTAGGAAAAGAGCATCCATCTCAACTTGACGTTTAGCTTGCGCTCTTGTTAGAGTCCCTTGAGGTGGTGACGATGGAGTTAGCTCAGATGATCCTTCATCATTGTCCCCTTCTTTGGAAGAATTCGACCTCGAATTGCCTTGATCATCATGCAGGAGCGGAAAAGGACTTAGATCCCTAAAATTGAATGTGGGATCACAAACATAATCATCCGGCAAGTCAAGTACATAAGCGTTGTCACCCGCCTTGTGTAACAACACCTTGAAAGGCCCATTTCCTCTTGGGGTGAGCTTGGATTTCTGAAGCTGTTGAAACCTCTCCTTCCTCAAATGTAGCCATACAAGGTCACCGGGTTCAAATATAATCTTCTTGTGTCCTTGATTCGCCTTTTCTGCCTTGTATTTGCCTTTCTCCTTGTGCTTGATCCTTCTACTACTATGTAGCTAAAATGATCCTTCATCATGATGGGTTTGGGATGTTGCCTCCATTAATTGGCTTGGATGCTCCTGCATCATTCCCCTTTTCTTGAAGATGATCCGTCCTCGAATCCGGTTCTTGTTTTGTTGCATTGACGTTGATTGTTGGATCACGTGAAGTATCTTCTCCCAAGCTGAAATTCATCCACTCCCCGGACACCCTTTGAGGTCATCACAAATAATTGACAAAGAACACAATAAGGGCAAGGCTCACAAGCATAAAAAATATGGTCCAAGTACTCTAACCAAGGGTTAGAGAACATTAAGTGCTTTTTATGCGCTCTTAAAGATGTGTTGTGCATAAATACATCATCAATGTAAACAACAACACATAGATCAATATAAGAATCACACACATAATACCTCAAAAGAATGAATGAAATAGGTGGTACAAGGGTTGTTTTCCTAGACCTCATCCTCAATTCCTTATAAACTAACTTAGGAACCTTAAAAAGCATCTCCGACTTCATATAAGCATCGAAACTCCCTATGTTCCTCGCAAAGGCTGTTTTTACCCTAAGGCCATCAATTAGCATCACAATAGGGACCTTTCCGTCTATGGTCCACCATAGAAGTAACCTTTTCAATCAACTCTAAAGTATCAACATGTTTTCCATCCTCCAAATGCACAAAAGACTTCCAAGCAACATGATAATCGAAATGACTCCTTAAGGACACGGCTACATCAGATTTCAAACTTAAGTCATTAAAATCACAATCTGATGCATTTCTCCAAGTAGTGTCTTCTTGTTCAAAGTCCAATTCAATATCCCAATCAAAGCCTTTCGCATATAACTCAAACCCATCTATTTCATCCTCAAGAAGCTCAATGTCTAGACCTAAATCAGATTCATGTCCATTTATGTCTTTACCAGGTCTAAAACTAGAGTTTTCACACAAATCAGCATGTGAACAACCTATGGGTAATGAAGTGCAAGAGGGTATGGAAAGGCTCCCTTGTAGATCCTCACAAGGGTCATGTGGTGCATCTAAAACCTCTTTAGCTACCAAAGGCTCAATGTGCTCAGATTCATTACTAACGCAAGCCAATTCATTACAAATAAGGTCATTACAGTCAATAACACTCAAAACAGGCTTGGTAACACAATTGGGGCATTTCTTATGCTCAGGCTCATGCACATGTAAAATAACATCATTTTCCACAACAAATTTATGTGCAAACAACTCATAGTCATTAATTTCATGCTTATCACTTTCAATATCACCCAACAATTCAGATTCATGCTCAACTATTTCATCACTGATGATAGCATGCAACATAATCTCATATTCCGGTTTTAACAAGTCTACGTGATTAAACATTAAAGTACAAGGTTTTGAATCACTTCCCTTTGGAGTTGTGGTAACCCCAATTGATGATGAAGGTGTGCTAATGGCTGATAGCGAGTTGTGTGAATCATCATGCTTGGGGAGGTCGTGGCATGACTAGATTTGCTCCATCCTTGCCTCCCATGCCGGTATCACATCAGGATCACATTGAGCCTCGAAGTTGGCCATTTTCATCTTGCCAATGCCGTCTTGTACTGGCTCTCGAAGTGGCTCATGTCTCCATCCTTCATCCTCCGAATAATCCCATGGCTCATACACATAATTCTGATATTGGTTAGGATAATAATGCATATTAGGAGTAAAAGGGACATTACGCTCTTGGAAAGCATGGTTTCTTTGGCCTTGTGGATTAGGCCTTGAAGGTTGCATAACATTAGAACTTCTTCCAGCCTCAAGTGTGGCCAACTTTGTACTTAGACCATCAATGCTATCTTGCAAGTCATTGAAAAGGTTGAATAATTCGGTGTGAATCGGTTCCGAAATCTTTGCGCCTACTGAACTTGGTGACCTAGACATAGTTCCAAAAACTCAAACACAACAAACACGTTAGGTTAGTTTAAACAAAAATACCTCGCAAGTGTATCACTCATAAAATAAGGTTCTCTCACTCTCTAGTGGTGTGATACAAGCTTGTTGATGGCTCGTCTTGTATTAATAAAAAACCTCACGTGAGTTCGATGCCTAGTCAAATTAAAGCTTTTAGACAGAAACAAGATTGATTTCAGTCACTTCAAAAACGTGTTTGACTCAACAAAAAGAAGAAAAGACTCAAACGGAAAGCATAATTGCACGAATGTTATATGCAACTAAATGACTCAAAATTTAGAACTCAAGATAAGCTTTGAAAGAACTTACTCATAAGACCCAATAAGAGAACCCTAGACACCGTAGGATGTGAGGTTAAGGAAGGTTGAGCTATGGTGTTTGATGGCCAACAATGGACAGTAGCTAGGTGTGGCTAGGTAGGTTCAACGAGATGTTTGGTTCTTCCTCCGAATGAGACGAGATACTTGACTTAAATCCTTTCTTGAAGTCCTCTTTGTTGCTGAGTAACACTAAAACAAATGTAATAACACTAGGTTAATTACAACCTGTGAAAAAACAAAGAACGAAATAAAAATGATTCTGATTCCTTTTCTTCTTCTTCTTTTTTTTTTTTGATTTCTTTCTTTTTCTATCTCTTTTTTTTTACTTTATGATTCAGAAAATTAGAAAAGAAGAATAAACAAATATTGAAAGAAATAAAAAAACAAAACAAATTCTTGTTTGTAGATAAACTTGGGCCAAATCTTCAGGATAAGATCAAATCTCAGCTCCTAGATTTTTGCAACTGATTCAACATGCCAGATCTATAGGGGAAAACAAATGCTTCCAGATCTGCGCCGGATTTTTACGAAACATGTTTAATCAACTCCAATTTTGGCGTGTATTGGATGTAGGGGAACAATCTACTTCAACTTCAATTCTACGTGTTCTGGATGCAGGAAAAGAAGCAGTCACGTTTGGTTTTTGTTCAACTGGTTCAAGTGAGGCTAATGTGGTTAAGGGAATAATGGTGGTTGATGGTGGTGTGGTGATGGTTGGTGTTATGGTGGTTTCCGGTGTCCAAAACTCACAATCAAAGGAACAAACTCGTTAGACTCTAACAAAGCTTAGAGTAGTAGAAGAGAGAAACGGAAATAGACTCAAACAAAAGACAATGATCAATTGCAATGATCAAAACAGACTCTTTTTGTGATTTTATGATTGATTTTATGATTGATTTAATGACTCTTTTTGGTGGCTGGACGTCAATTATGCTCTGATACCAATTGATACGAGGATTAGCCACGAAGAACGGATCTCGACGAACAACCTGTTTTGAAGAATGAAGAACACACAAAATTAACAAACATGGACGACAATGAAAACGAAAAAAACAGAAACTGACAAGAAGAACCGAAAGGAACAATGATAGAACCCTTGGATTCGAGATCCAAGAACCAAACTAGTGACGATTCGACCCTGCTTCTTACAACTCCACACAATCGATCTGAGAATCGAGAGCATGAAGAGGGTGCCTTATTCGACTTGCAACACCAATCCCGAAGGAGATTGACATACACAAGAACTAGAAAGCTTGATCACACACCTAATCTCACGAGACAAGAATGATTGAATTCTCTTGGATTCAATTCTGAAATGCTCTCAGCAAAACTTGTATAAAACTTGTCTACGACAAAAAGAAGAGAGAAAAGGCTTTTATACATCCTAGGCCTTTTCTCCCTGAAATAGAAAAAAGAAGAAAAAGAAACTAATTACAATAATTACATTGAGAGAGAGTTAAATAAAGCCCAGCAAACATATAACACAATTGGGCCTAATTAAACTCTCCTATTCAGCCTCTCACGTCCACATACTTAAATGAAAGTTCCAGCCATGCACATGCACACAAATGAAACTCCTTGTATCTGATTTCAAGGTCTCCGTCTGTACTTTAAAATGCTTTCCGAGGCCTGCCCAACAACTAGAAATACAATTTAAGCTCCATTAAGCATCTTGGTTGGGATGTGTTCGTGGATGATCCACAAGATGGTCCTTAGACTTGATGAAGGTGGACTTGGTTGAGCTTCATGGACCATGTTTAGGAAAAGAGCATCCATCTCAGCTTGACGTTTAGCTTGCGCTCTTGTTAGAGTCCCTTGAGGTAGTGGCGATGGAGTTAGCTCAGATGATCCTTCATCACAGGATGTGACACGTTCATATTGGTGGGGAGAGCTGAAGCCTGATGTGGCCAGTTTTATGGCTCAGTGTGCGACCTGTCAACAGGTCAAGATAGAGCATTACATATTAGGAGGAGAGCTCCACCCACTACTAGTATCCTAGTGGAAGTGGGAGGACACCTCCATTGACTTTGTGACAGGGTTGAGACAAAGCAGGAGTTTTGATGCCATTTGGGTTATGGTTGACAAATTGACGAAGATTGCACGTTTCATTCCTATTCAGGAGACGTGACTAGTGAGTAAATTAGACGAGGATTTCACTAGACAGATAGTGAGACTCCATGGTATGCCGAGGACGATCGCTTAGATCGAGATGGACGATTTACCTCGAGGTTCTAGAAGCAGATTCATATTGCCTTGGGGACGAGTTTGCATTTCACGACTGCGTTTCATCCTCAGACAAATAGTCAGTGGGAGAGGACCATCTAGACGCTAGAGGATATGCTGCGAGCCTGTGTATTGGACTAGGGACAGGGACGGTCAGATCACCTCCCATTGGTTGAGTTCTCGTACAACAACAACAACTGACATGCATCGATTAAGATGGCCCCGTATGAGGCACTGTATAGACGGAGATGTCGTACGCCATTATGTTGGGACGAGCCTAGCAGTGTCAACAGTATAGCATCTAAGCAGATTCAGGATGATATGACTCGAGTAGCGCTGATCAAAGAAAGGATGTGATGAAGTGTCATCCGAGCTAGCTCCATCTTCAACAACACAAGGAGCCCTAGCACGAGCTCAAGCCAAACGCCAAGCGGAGAGGGATGCTATCTTCCAAGCCATGGTTCAAGAAGCTCACCCAAGCTCACCTCCAATGAGTCCAAGGCCCGTCATGATGCTTAGCCACATTGGACCAGCCAAGAAGAAGTTGAATGGAGCATAAGATGAAGGCTCACGTGTGCATGTGCATGGATGAAGGCTGGCATAAAGGCTGGCATGAGAAGCTAGTTAGAGAGTGTTAAATAAAGCCTAGAATTAGTCTATTTTATGGATTTATTTAAAACACTCTAAATTGTAATTATTGTTTTTATTTCTTTTCTTTTTTTAGGTGAGAAGGTCTAGGTTGTATATAAACCTTTCTCTCTTCTTTTTGTAGGGAGAATACGTTAAACACATTGCCTAAGTGCCAAAATCGAACCCTTTTGAGTTCAACCTATTGTCTTGTGAGAATTGTGGTGTTAGCATAGCTTTCTCGTTCTTGTGTGTGTCAATCTCCTTCGGGTTGGTGCTACAAGTCGAATCGAAGCAACCTCTTCGTGCCTTCGATAACTCTAGATCGATTGTGTGAAGTTGTAAGAAGCGGGGTCGAATCGTCATCGGTTTGGTTCTTGGATAATCGAATCCAAGGGTTCTATCGTTTTGTTCCTTTCGGTTCTTCCTTCCTATTTTCGTTCCCTCCTCTTTGTTTGGCATGTTTTCATTCATTCTTGTTTGCTGAATTTCGTTTGCTTCTATTCCCGAAAACAGGTTGCTCGTCTAGATCCGTTCTTCGCGGCTAATCCCCGTATCAATTGGCATCCGAGCTAATTGACGTTCAACCTACAAAAAGAGTCGGTAAATCATTCAAAAACCAAAAGTGTCTCGTTTTCTTGTTTGAGTCTTGCTTTGTTTTGAGTCTATTGCCATTTCCATTTTTATTCCAAGTTTTTGATTGAACTAACGAGTTTGTTGCTTTGCTTGTGAATCTTGGACGCCGGCACCCCTCCGACACCACGCCTACACCGCGCCTACCACCAGTCCTTGTGCCGACCACCACGCCTGCCACCAGTCTTGCCCCACGTCCAACCACAAACACCAAACGAGCCCTAAAACGTTCAAAAAGGAGAGGTTGATCCATTCAGCCTATTTTCCAGCTTCTCTCTCTCTCCTCCACAATTTCAGCTTATTTTTTTGAATTTTCACCCTTGGTTAGCTATTTACTTGGTCAACTCTATCCTCTTGTAACTAATTAGATTTTCTTAGCATTTTTGTTTCATTTTTTTTCTTTAATTCCAGTAGTAAGTTAAAAAAAAAAAAAGAAAAGAAAGGCAAATCCGAATTCAAAAAAAAAAAAGGAAAGAAAGAAAAGAAAAAGAAAAGAAAGAGAAAAGAAATCAGCATTATATTCATTTCATTTCATTTCATTCTTGCTAGCTTATTCTTGTTTTATTTTATAGTTTGTAATAGTTGAAGTTGTGCTTGTTAAGTGCTATTGTTCAGCAATCAAAGAGGACTACAAAGGAGCTCATCTCACTCAAAAGTTGTGCTTGCTAAGTGTTATTGTTCATCAACCAAAAAGGACTACAAAGGAGCTCATCTCACTCAAAGGGACCAAGCCATTCACGCCTAGCCTAGCTTTACCCTAGCCTAGCCACGTCTTGGCCCTCGCCTAGTTTCACTTCACTCGAGCCACGCCCTAGCCTTGACCAGCCCTTTTACACACGCCTTCGGTGTCCAAGGTTTGCTTGCTTAGGCTTGACGAGTAAGTTCTTTCAAGGCTTATCTTGAGTTCAAACTTTGAGTCCATACTTAGTTGCATATAACATTCGTGCAACTTGTCCTTTCCGTTTTGAGTCTTTTCTTCTCTTTTATTGAGTCAAACACGTTTTTAAGGTGATGGAAATCGAATTTCACTTCTACTTTAAAGCTTTTGTTTGACTAAGTATTGAACTCACGTGAGGTTTTTGACTAATACAAGACGAGCCATCAACAAGCTTGTTGAGCACCACTAGAGAGTGAGAGTTTGCTTTCGAGTGATACACTTGCGAGGCGTTTTTGTTTTAGCTAACCTAACGTGTTTGAGTGTTTTAGTGTCTTTGAACAATGTCAGGAACTCCCGCAGGTACGCCAAGCCCCGAGCCTATCACCCCGGAGTTGTTTAACATATCAAAGGCTTGAAAGATAGCATTGAAGGGTTAACTACAAGGCTGTCCAACTTGGAGGCGTCTAATGTAGTTCCGGAGCCTCGGCCACTAGGAGGCAACAGGGAGGTAGGAGACCACTCGAGAGCTCCACATCAAGGGCAAGACCGAATACCACTCCAAAGCCAACAAGAGGCGTTTCAAGCAGTCCGGCACTCTAATGCCACGCAGCCCTCTCGGAATGTCCAAGGCTTAGGCCGCAATCTTGCTTTCAAGGAGCACGTTTCTATCCCTTTTTCTCCTAATATACATGATAATATGCCTAACTATCCTCAACAGTTTCAGAATCCAGCTTATGATCAGGATGAGGACGGTGATGGAGATGACGAGGAATGGAGGCCAAACGGGCGAAGGATGCACCAACACCCCCGGAGGCCAAACGGGCGCCAAGATGAGCAGAGGCGTGACCCCTATGGTGGCCTGCCAAGGAGGGAGTGAGATCCGGAGTATGATGGCCTTGGCAAAGTGAAGGTGAAGTTCCCAAGCTTTGAAGGCAAATGTGACCCGGATGTGTACATGGCTTGGGAGGCCAAGATAGAGCAAATATGGTCATGCCATAGCTTTCCCGAGCATAAGAAGGTACATTATACAACTCTTGAGTTTATTGATTATGCTATGATATGGTGGGATGATTTGGTGAAGGAAAGGAGGAGAACTATGGATGCACCGGTAGTTACTTGGGCGCACATGAAGGCCTTGATGAGAGCTCGGTTTGTGCCTCAACATTACACTAGGGAATTGAGGCAAAGGTTGGAGAACTTGAGGCAAGGAGCCATGACCGCCGAGGAGACCTATAATGCCATGCAAATGGCCATGGTAAAGGCTAATGTGCGAGAGGATGAAGAGACTACAATGACTAGGTATCTTCGTATTCTCAATTCAAGTTTTTCTAACGAGATAGATCTTTTTCCCTATAGCTCTATGACAGAATTGCTCCACCTAGCAATCAAAGTAGAAAGGAAAATAATGGCAAGAAGTGAAGGAGGTAAGGCTGCCTATGGCACGCCTAGATCATGGAGGAGCCAAGGAGGTCGCCAACAAGGGAATTACAGCAGGGAGGTGCCAAGCAAGGAGAAGCTAGCCCCGGAACAAGGAGTCCCACGCAAGGCTCCTTATGCAGCCCCTACCAAGCCCACGCCTACACTACCTAAAGGCACTCAAGAGAGTACTTCTAACCCTTCATCTAGAGCTAGGGATATTGTATCTTTTAAGTGCCAAGGAAGAGGGCACATGATGAAGGATTGTCCTAACAAAAGAACTTTGCTAGTTAACCATTTAGGGCAATATGAGTCCGAATCTGAGCATGAGCATGATAATGATGATTTTGAGCTTAATATGCATGATCATGATGATTTGGATGATGATGGGATTGAATATGAGCAAGGAGATTGTTTATTAGCTAAGAGAGTGTTATTTGATCATCTTAGCTCATTCCTAGCTAACACTTCCATGATTTGTGATAAAAGTCTTGAGCATGATAATTCTTTGATAGCTAGGAGAACTTTAAGTGTACAACCTGCTCCTTGTGAAGATAACCAAAGAGAAACCTTGTTTCACACTAGATGCTCGGTTAAAGGAAAGGTTTGTAATGTTATTATTGATGGAGGAAGTTGTTGCAATATTGCTAGCACCGAAATGATATCTAAGTTGCAAATTCCTACATTTTATCACCCTAGGCCATATAAGTTGCATTGGATGAATGAATGTGGTGAGTTAAAGGTTAATAGGCAAGCTAAGATCACTTTTACTTTAGGCCATTATGAAGATACGGTTTTATGTGATGTTGTGCCTATGTAAGCTTGTCATGTGTTGTTAGGCCGCCCTTGGCAATATGATAGGAGAGTTATGCATGATGGTTTTACAAATAGATATTCTTTTGTATTGAATGGTAAAACTGTGAATCTTAAGCCTATGACTCCCTTGCAGATTGCAGAAGCATTTGAGAAGAAGAAGGCAAGTGAGCAAGAGCAAGGACAAGCTAAGAAGGGGAGCAAGCTGTCGAGCCAAGACCCCTCCCTAGCCATGCCTTCTAACCACTAGCCTATCACCCTTGTGTCCACGGCCACAAAACAACCCACAACAACCTTGTTAGCTTCCAAACTTGAGCTACAAAATGACTAGCTTACCACCTACTATCTCAGCCATCCTTGAGGAGTTTAAGGATGTGTTTCCGGAAGAAATACCACATGGCCTTCCACCTTTGAGAGGTATTGAGCACCAGATTGACCTTATTCCCGACGCCACACTCCCAAATAGACCAGCCTACCGAATGAACCCAAAGGAGAGTAAAGAGATCCAAGCGCAGGTTCAAGACCTCCTAGACAAGGGTTACGTGAGGGAGAGTTTAAGTCCGTGCGCTGTGCCCGTGCTCTTGGTGCCTAAGAAGGACAACACATGGAGGATGTGTGTTGATTGTCGAGCTATCAACAACATCACCATCAAGTACCGCCACCCTATTCCCCGCCTAGATGACATGCTTGATGAGCTACATGGTGCTACCACCTTTAGCAAGATAGACCTACGGAGTGGCTACCATCAAATTCGAATGAAGGAGGGGGGCGAGTGGAAAACAACCTTCAAAACTAAGTTTGGTTTGTATGAGTGGCTTGTTATGCCATTTGGGTTAACTAATGCTCCTTCTACCTTTATGCGCTTAATGAACTATGTTTTGAGATATTTTATAGGGAAGTTTGTTGTAGTATACTTTGATGATATTTTAATCTATAGCAGGTCCCTAGAGGAGCATGAAGAACATCTAAGGAAAGTAGTTCTTACCCTTACGGCTGGACACTTGTATGCTAATCTTAAGAAATGTAGCTTTTGCACTAATGAGGTTATATTTCTTTGTTTTGTAGTGACTACACAAGGCCTACAAGTAGATGAGGAGAAGATTAGAGCAATCAAAGATTGGCCACACCAACATCCATCAGCCAAGTAAGGAGTTTCCATGGGCTTGCAAGCTTCTATAGGTGCTTTGTGAGAGACTTTAGTACCATTGCTGCGCCCTTGACGGAAATTTGCAAAAAGCATGCACCATTTGTGTGGGAGGAGGCGCAAGAACGTGCCTTTAGCAAGCTGAAATTGGTCTTAACCGAGGCGCCTTTGCTAGCTCTTCCCGACTTCACTAGGCCCTTTGAAGTGGAGTGTGACGCCTCGGGCATTGACATAGGCGGTGTGCTCATGGAAGAAGGTAAGCCTATTGCCTTCTTTAGTGAAAATCTCAAAGGAGCATGTCTTAATTACTCTACCTATGATAAAGAGTTATATGCTTTGTTTAGAGTGCTTAAGACATGGCAACACTACTTGTGGCCTAGAGAGTTTATTTTGCATTCCGATCATGAGTCTTCGAAGCATTTTCGGAGTCAAGATAAACTAGATAGGAGGCATGGTAGGTGGATGGAAATTATTGAGACTTTTCCCTATGTTATCAAGTATAAAAAGGGAAAAGACAATGTAGTGGCGGATGCCCTCTCTAGGAGGTACACATTGTTGACTACATTGGATGCTAAGGTATTAGGCTTTGTTTACATTAAGGAGTTCTATGAATCTGATATTGATTTTGGTGATACATATAAGTTATGTGTGCAAAAAGGTTCCTTAGATAAATACTATTTGTTTGAGGGATTTTTGTTTCGAATTGATAAGGTGTGCATACCTAGGTGTTCCCTTCGAAGTTTGCTAGTAGAGGAAGCCCACAAAGGAGGTTTAATGGGTCATTTTGGGAGGGATAAAACTTATGCTATGCTGCACTCACACTTTTATTGGCCACACATACTTAGGGATGTTGAAAATGTGCTTAAAAGATGCTTAGAATGCCTTAGAGCTAAATCTAAAGTGAAGCCTCATGGATTGTACACACCTTTGCCCATCCCAACAGCTCCTTGGGAAGACATTAGTATGGACTTTATTGTGGGATTGCCTAGGACTAAAAGAGGTAGAGACTCAATTTTTGTGGTTGTAGATCGTTTCTCAAAAATGGCTCACTTTATTGCTTGTCACAAAACTGATGATGCGGCCAATGTAGCTATTCTATTCTTTCGGGAAGTAGTTAGGTTACATGGAATTCCGAGGACAATAGTAAGTGATAGGGATGTTAAGTTCTTAAGTTATTTTTGGAAGACTCTTTGGGGAAAGCTAGGTACGAAATTGTTATTTTCTACATCAAGCCACCCCCAAACTGATGGGCAAACGGAAGTAACTAATAGGACCTAAACACACTTTTAAGGGCTGTCATCAAAAAGAATCTAAAGGAATGGGAGGATGTCTTGCCACATGTTGAATTTGCCTATAATAGAGTTGTGCATTCGTCTACTTCCATCTCTCCATTTGAGTGTGTTTATGGTTTTAATCCACTAAACCCTTTTGATCTTACACCGTTGCCTAAGAAGGAGCGAGTGGATTTAAGTGCTAAAATGCAGGTTGAACACATCAAGGAGCTACATAGGAGGACAAGGATTAAGCTTGAGGAGAAAGGCAAATACAACGCAGCCAAGGCAAACCAAGGAAGGAAGAAGGTTACATTTGAGGCCGGTGACCTTGTATGGCTACACTTGAGGAAGGAGAGGTTTCAACAACTTCAGAAGTCCAAGCTCTCTCCAAGAGGAAACGGACCTTTCAAGGTGCTACACAAGGCTGGTGACAATGCCTATGTGCTAGACTTGCCGGACGACTATGCTTGTGATCCCACGTTCAATGTGAGGGATCTAAGCCCTTTTCCACCCCTTAGTGATGATCAAGGAAATTCGAGGTCGAATTCTTTTAAAGAAGGGGAGAATGATGAAGGGTCATCCGAGCTAGCTCCATCTTCAACACCACAAGGAGCCCTAACACGAGCTCAAGCCAAACGCCAAGCGGAGAGGGATGCTATCTTCCTAGCCATGGTTCAAGAAGCTCACCCAAGCTCACCTCCAATGAGTCCAAGGCCCGTCATGATGCTTAGCCACATTGGACCAGCCAAGAAGAAGTTGAATGGAGCATAAGATGAAGGCTCACGTGTGCATGTGCATGGATGAAGGCTGGCGTAAAGGCTGGCATGAGAAGCTAGTTAGAGAGTGTTAAATAAAGCCTAGAATTAGTCTATTTTATGGATTTATTTAAAACACTCTAAATTGTAATTATTGTTTTTATTTCTTTTCTTTTTTTAGGAGAGAAGGTCTAGGTTGTATATAAACCTTTCTCTCTTCTTTTTGTAGGGAGAATACGTTAAACACATTGCCTAAGTGCCAAAATCGAACCCTTTTGAGTTCAGCTTATTGTCTTGTGAGAATTGTGGTGTTAGCATAGCTTTCTCGTTCTTGTGTGTGTCAATCTCCTTCGGGTTGGTGCTACAAGTCGAATCGAAGCAACCTCTTCGTGCCTTCGATAACTCTAGATCGATTGTGTGAAGTTGTAAGAAGCGGGGTTGAATCGTCATCGGTTTGATTCTTGGATAATCGAATCCAAGGGTTCTATCGTTTTGTTCCTTTTGGTTCTTCCTTCCTATTTTCGTTCCCCCCTCTTTGTTTTGCACATTTTCATTCATTTTTGTTTGCTGAATTTCGTTTGCTTCTTTCCCGAAAACAGGTTGCTCGTCTAGATCCGTTCTTCTCGGCTAATCCCCGTATCAGGATGCCGTCTGCACAGAGTCTCTAAAAGTCGTATGCAGACAAGAAGCGTCGGCCTTTAGAGTTCAGGGGTGGAACTCATGTCTGGCTGAGAGTATCTCCGACGCGTAGCGTCAGATGTTTTGGCATAAAGGGGAAGTTCAGTCCCCGATATGTCGGTCCTTTTGAGATACTAGACAAAGGTAGGAGAGTAGCATACAAATTGGCTATACCACCGAGATTAAAGGGTGTTCACACTATGTTTTCATGTGTCTCAGCTGAGAGAGTACATACCAGATCCGAGACACATCGTCAACTATGATGACTTAGTGGTTGAGCCGGACCACACTTTTGTTGAGCACCTGATTGCAGTCCTAGAGTGAGGTGTGAGACGCATGCGTTCGAAAGACATTCCTATGTTGAGGATACAGTGGTCTAGACAAGGACCTGATGAGGCTACATGGGAGACTAAGGATAGTATCCAGAGGAACTATCTAGAGTTCTATGCCGGGATAGATGCACCTGTAGGATCGATGAGTAAATATCAGTGCTATTTTGGTGAGTGTTATGATTATGTGCTTATGTGCTTTGGTTTGTTTTCGTGCTAGATGTGATGTATGCATACGATCTTATCAGATCTTGTTTGCTAGCGCGAGTTGTGTTTATAGCTGGAGATGGTTCTTCTTTCATGCTATTGAGTTGTGAATAGGGTTTAGCTGGAGATGGTTATTCATCCATACTATTGTTTATAGACATAGTTTGAGTGGAGATGGTTTTCCTCCATGTCCCGCGTTATGTCTACGGTTTGGCTGGAGAAGGTTTCCCTCCATGCCTTGTGATGTGGTTATAGGTTGGCTAGAGATGGTTTTCCTCTATGCCTTTGGATAGCATTATGATCTTGTTGTTGCAGTTGGTGATTCCTTCATGTTGTGTTTTGAGGTTATATTGTGTTATAGGTTGATGCCTTTGAACGGAGATGTGATACTTCCGATAGAGAGTGTTTATACCTCAGCGTATGGGTCCGAGAGGATTTGAGAATTGTTTAAGTTTCGGGATGAAACTTGTTTTTTGAGGGATCTGATGTAAGAGCTAGGATTTTCGAATTCAAATTAATGTTGATTAACTTAATCATTGATAGTAATTGACCCATAACTCTCGAAGATTTCGTAAGTGATGAGTATGAGTCCCACCGTTATGTTCCTAGTATAATTTTGGGCTTATGGGGAATTTTTCACTTTTTTCCCGGTTAATTAATTTTTACCCTCCGGTGTTATTTGGAGTATTTTGGGAGCTTCAATTAATGAAAAAGCAATTGAGAAAAATGATCAGGAGATCGGACATGTCCTAGATATGAAATAACATGGAACGACAAAACGGCCAAAAGAGTCGCTATTTCGTTTCTTAGCGGCTATGAAAGACAGCTTGGGAATACACGTTTTCCGAGACAATTACGGAATATTTATCCCTACAATATTCCATATTTATTATTCCAATTTCGAGAAGTTTGTAGAATGGGGTTCAACCCGCCTTTGGATCGGTTAAAGGATAATTATCGTCTTCACTATAAATAGTGGAAAATCGCTTATTAATTCATTTCCTTTCACGTTTTCTCGTAGAAGCTCTGATTTTTGTCAACCTTCAAACTCAAATCTAGTCTCCGTTTCTAATCTGATTTCAATTCCGTTTGAGTTTCTAGATTCCTCTCTTCATTATCTTCATATCGGTAGCGATTTTCTGCATTTCCGAACATATGAAGACCTGGTCGAGCATATATATCACCAGGACGGTTCCGTCGCTCAAATTCCGGTGAATTTGACGTTGTCCATGCGTAGCCTGCGTCATTGTGATTCCGAATCTTCTTTTAGATTGTCAATCTGGTTAGTAACGATAAGTTATAAATTTATTCATTTTCTATACTGCGATTTGACCTAAATTGACCTTAAGCTTGTCAAAATGGATAATTAGAAATTTCATTATGGTCATTATATTATTCTGGTGTTTATGGGTTGTTTGTTTGATAAAATTTGATGACAGGTGGGTTTAAATATTGCCTGTGGGCAAAACGTAATTTTGACAAAATTTAATTAATTAATTAAAGGTTAATTAATTAAATTAGGATTAGAATTGAAATTGAGAAATGTTGATTAGATGCTACCTTGATATTTGAGGCATTGTGAGTTATGTTGAGATATTGAGGTTTAGTTGGTTGTGAGGCTTATAGGTTGATTATAATCCTTATGCATCCCTTGGGTCTAGGTGTGACCCCATTGATTGATAGGAGATTTGATATCTCTTTATGCCTTGTTATTAGGCAGTCTTATCCTTTGGATCGTAGTTGATCGTGGTTGAAGTTATCCCGAGGTTGAGGTAAGTGCGTAGGACTTACTTTGATGCATTCCTATATTAGATGTATGCATGAGTGGTGTTTGTTAAATGTCTGATAGCATGCGATGTTGATTATTACCGACCTATGTTTTATTGGATAGTCCCCTTGCAGTGGCAGTGATAACTTTTCACTTTCATCTAGTAAGGAGTCTGGGAGGTTCTTTGTGGTCATGTCAATACTGGTATACGGGATGGACCCTTCACCACTCCCTTAGGGTACACGGGAAGTGTGCTGATACAACTCTAGATGGATATGGTACCCAGAGGCGAGGATGATATATTCCTCGTGTCACATATTATCATCTATATATATATACCTTGAGTGTATGACATTATAAAGATAATTAAACAAGTATATGTGTGACAACATGATTATGTATTTATGATTCCATGACTTGTGTATGTGCTTATGCATTATCTTATATATGAATGGTTAGCTAACGGTTTATACCGTGTTGTAGATGATCTGCAGGTTAGGAGGACTATAGAGTGAGCCAAATGGGTGATCCGCTAAAGGCTTCCGTACACTAGGATTGTGAGAAGGATTATGGGATCTTTTGTATATGTATGGATTATTGTTTTGTACTCAGTGGTGCTTTTCTAAACCTTTGGTTGTATATATTTATACAGTTTGTTGTTTTGGTTTTAATCTATTTGTGTCTTGTTGTAAGATCCAGTGAACTTGTTGTCAAGATAGGGCTAGGATCCACTTTGAGATCCTAGCGTAGTGACGCCTCTAGTCATGCGGATTCGGGGTGTTACACATGGTTTGCTTGTTAGAGTTTTGTTTGATAGGGTGTCGCACATTCTTTCATATCTGATGCATGCATTGATAGACTAACCTTAGATATAGTAGAGGGTAGACCTTTCTTGATAGGGTTACCAGATGGGGGTCAGGTTAGAGGTAACCGAGAGGTACACGGTTGTCCTATACAATTAGGAAACCGTGATTTGGTTGTGGACTACTTTGTCATGCCGTTAGTGCATGAGGAAGTCATTCTAGGTATGGATTGGTTGCGTAGACATCGTGTCGTGTTAGATGCTGGTAGGAGGACCGTGACGGTATCTACCGAGTCGGGTCAGATTGAGATTTTTCGAGGTTGGGACCTTGGAAAGTCAAGCATGGTGATCAGCGCGGTGCGTGCAGCGAGATTGATCGCACAAGGTTGCGAGGCCTTTTAGTGTTATGCTATGAAGAAGGGTGAGAGTCCAGCATAAAAGGACATTCTTGTGGTTTGTGAGTTTATAGATGTGTTTGCTGAGCCGTCCAGTTTACCGCCTCAGAGGAGCGTGGACTTCGGCATCGAGTTGAAGCCTGGTACGAGACCGATCTCGAAGGCCCCATACCGCATGGCGCCTGTCGAGATGTTAGAGCTAAAGAAGCAACTCGAGGAGTAGGCTGAGAAGGGCTTCATTCACCCTAGTGTGTCCCCGTGGGGAGCACCTGTCCTCTTCGTGCAGAAGAAGGCCGGATCGTTGAGGTTGTGCATCGATTACAAAGAGCTGAACAAGGTGACCATCAAGAACAAGTATCCATTGCCTCCCATCGATGACTTGTTAGATCAGCTTCAGGGAGCGACTGTGTTCTCCAAGATTGAATGGCGCTCGGGTTATTACCAATTGAGGGTGAGAGAGCAGGATGTGCACAAGATGGCATTTCGGACCCGATATGGACACTACGAGTTTGTAGTGATGTCATTTGGGCTCATGAATGCCCCAACATCTTCATGGAGTTGTGAACCCATCTTCATTGACTTTCTGGATCAGTTTGTGGTGGTCTTCATAAACGACATCTTGGTGTACTCTCATAGTAGAGAGGAGCATGCAGGACATTTGAGGACAGTTTTGCGAGTTTTGCGAGATAGAGAACCGTACGTCAAGTTCTCTAAGTGCGAGTTCTGGATGCCAGAGGTAGCATTCCTGGGTCATGTTGTTTCTGCCGAGGGATCAAGGTTGATCCAGCGAAGATAAAGTCAGTAGCAACATGGATGACACCGACGAATGTCAAGGAAGTACGCAGGTTTCTTGGCTTATCCGGTTATTTCCGACGGTTCGTGTAGGGATTTTATGTAATTGCCTGTCCACTTACGATTTCTTGAGGAAGACTACCCGGTTTTGTATGATCCGAGCCGCATACTCAGAGTTTTGAGGAGCTGAAGAGACGTCTGACTTCCCCTCCCATCTTAGCGCAACCGAGGGCACAGAGGATTTTGTAGTCCACGGTGACGCATCCAAGCTAGGCTTGAGATGTGTTCAGATGTAGCGTGGTAGAGTGATTGCCTATGCGTCTAGACAGCTAAAGACGTATGAGGAGAACTACCCAACTCATGATCTGGAGTTGGCAGTGGTAGTTCATGCATTGAAGATTTTGAGACATTACCTGTATGGTGCTACATGTCAAATCTTCACAGACCATAAGAGTCTGAAGTATATTTTCATACAATCGGAATTGAATAGGCGTCAGCGTAGAGGCTTGAGCTGATCAAGGATTTTGACCTTGAGATTTTGTACCATCCAGGGAAGGCGAACATTGTCGCCGACGTCTTGAGCAAGAAGACGCCTCGAGAAAAGGCAATTCTGAGACTCATAGTTCAGCCTTAGTTGTAGAGAGATCTAGCTTGGCTAGAGATGGACATCTAGTTTCCTGATGAGGATGCCCAGCTGAGTACCTTAGAGGTTCTATCTGATCTGTTGGGTGAAATCCAATAGAAGAAGGGGACCTGCCAAACGTTGATGAGGATTCGAGAGAGGATGTCACGTGGTGAGGCACCAAAGTTCTCTATAGGAGCAGATAATGTGATTAGACGTCACGATCGCATCTGTGTTCCCGCTGATGCGGATCTGAGACAAAGAATTTTACAGGAGGCTCACTCCACACTTTACTCAATGCACCCAAGTGCGAGTAAGATGTATCAAGATGTGAGACGTTCATATTGGTTGGGAGGGCTGAAGTCCGATGTGGCCAGATTTGTGGCACAGTGTGCGACCTGTCAGCAAGTCAAGATAGAGCATTATAGACCTAGAGGTGAGCTCCATCCGCTGCTAGTACAGCAATGGAAGTGGGAGGACATCTCCATTGACTTTGTGACGGGTTTGAGGGTGAGCAAGAGCTTTGATGCTATCTGGGATGTGGTTGACAAACTAACGAAGATTTCACGTTTCATCCCTATCAGATAAGTGTGGCCAGTGAGCAGACTAGCTAAGGAGTTCACTAGACAAATAGTGAGACTCCATGGTATACCGAGGACGATCGTCTCAGATCGAGATGGACGATTCACCTCGAGGTTCTGGCAGTAGATTCAGACTGCCTTGGGAATAAATTTGCACTTCACGACTACGTTCCATCCTCAGAAAGATGGTCATTCTGAGAGGACCACTCACACCCTGGAGGATATGCTACGAGCTTGTGTGTTGGATTGGGGATAGGGATGGTCAGATCACCTTCCATTGGTTGAGTTTTCGTACAAAAACAGTTGGCATGCATCGATTGGGATGGCCCATATGAGGCACTGTATGGATGGAGATGTCGTACGCCGTTATGCTTCGATGAGCCTAGTAGTGTCAATTGTATAACACCTGAGCAGATTCAAGATGATATTGCACGAGTAATGCTAATTATAGAGAGGATGCTAGCTTCACAAAGTCGCCAGAGGTCGTATGCAAACAAGAGGCGTCGGCCTCTAGAGTTCAGGGTTGAAACTCATGTCTAGATGAGAGTATCTCCGACGCGAGATGTTAGACGTTTTGGCATAAAGGGGAAGCTGAGTCCCCAATATGTCGGTCCTTTTGAGATATTGGGCAGAGTTGGGAGAGCAGCATACAGATTGGCTTTGCCACCGAGGTTAGAGGGTATTTACTTTGTGTTTCATGTGTCTCAGCTAAGGGAGGACATACCAGATCCGAGACACATCGTCAGCTATGATGCCTGCGTTCTAAGGACATTCCTATGTTGAGAATATAGTGGTCTAGACGAGGACCTAATGAGGCCACTTGGGAGATAGAGGATAGTATCCAAAGGAACTATCCAGAGTTTTATGCCGAGATATATGCACCTGTAGGATCCATGAGTAGATCTTAGTGCTATCTTGGCGAGTGTTGTGATTATGTGCTTATGTGTTTTGATGTGTTTATTTTCGTGCTAGCTATGATGTGATGTGTGATCTTGTTAGATCTTGATGTGCTAGCGTGGTTTATGATCATAGTTGGAGATGGTTCTTCCTCCATGCTATTATGATACGGGTATAGTTTCGCTGGAGATGTTCTTCCTCCACGCCCTTGAAGAGTATGATATGGCAAGAGATGTGTTTCCTCTATACCCTTGTGATGTGTTTATAGTTTGGCTAGAGATGGTTTTCCTCTATGCCTTGGATAGTATAGTGATTTTGTTGTTGGAGTTGATGATTTCAATGCCGTGTTTTGAGGTTATAGAGTGGTATAGGTTGATACCTTATGAGCGGAGATATGATGCATCCGATAGAGAGAGTTATACCTCGGCATATGGGTCCGAGAGGATTTGGGATCATGCAACTTTCGGGACGAAACTTGTTTTTAGGGGGTGAAATGTAAGAGCCTTAGTCTTTTAGGGATAGCCTCCTCTGCGGCCTTGTAAACCGCCCCTAGTGACCCTGTGGTCCGCCCGTGCGGTTTTCCTGCTACTACAACCTCCTTTGTTGACTCTTGACCTGTGCTTTTGCTGCTGGCTTCATTTATAAGCCTCTCTTGCTTCTGATGAAGGGTTTCCTTCATTCTCCATCTCTTCTCCTCACGTTCTTCTTCTCTTCCTCTCCTACCTTTGATCTTTCTTCTTCGTTCTTCTTTTCATCTTGTAAGAGAGATTGAGTGGAGTTTTGATGATGATGATGATAGTTGTTGATGCTGAGCTGTGAAGAGCCAACTGAGTGTGTTGGTGTTGATCTTGCCTGTGTTAGGTTACAACTTGGTGAGTTCCTCTTCTCCTTCTTTCTTTCTTTCTTCCATGCTTCTTTTCTTCTCCTTTAGTATAGGAATTCACAAGCTTATGCTTGTGTGAATTTTTCCTGGACGTTTTGATGGTTATATGTATGTACATATGTATACACATGTATATGGTTGATTGTTGGATAGTGAAGGGGTGAAGAAGAGCGAGTGAAGGATCGAAGAGAAGTCGGAGATGTAACACCCCAAATCCGTGGGACTCGGGGTGTCACATGGGATAGGATCTCATAATAGATCTTAACCCTAGCTTGACAACAAGTTCACTGGACCTTACAACAAGGCACCAACAGATATAAAAAACAAATGCATAAAACGATACAAATGTATAACAAAAGAGTATACAAAACCATTGCCGAGTGTAAAACCATAACAACAGCATATACAACATGTACAAACATCCCCAAAAACCCATGCAACACCTATGTACGGAAGTCCTCGGCTAGTAACCCTGCCGAATCACTCTACAGTCCTCCTATCCTGCAAAACATCTATAACACGGTATAAAACCATTAGCTAACCATTCATATATAAGGTAATGCATAAGTACAAGCACAAGTCATAGAAATATAAACACATAATCATGCTATCACACATTTACCCATTTTAATTATCTTTATATATAAGGTCATCCACTCAAATCGTGTATATATATATGAAACTATGTGACATGAGGAACGTATCATCCTCACCTCTGGGTGCTATAGCCAGCTGGAGTAGTTTGGCCTGGCTTCAGAGAACCTCCCAGACTCCTTAGAGGGTGAAAGAGAAAGGTTATCACTGCCACTGCAAGGGGGCTATCAATAAAACATAGGTCGGTAATAATCGATATCGCATGCTATCAAGCATATAACACACACCACTCATGCATACACCCAATATAAGGATGGTAACTAAGTAGGTCCTACAGACTTACCTAAACCTCTAATACTCTCAACCACGATCAACCTCAATCCAAAATACATCAGTGCCTAATAACAAGGTACAGAGATATATCAAATCTCCTATCCATCATAGGGGTCACACCTAGACCCAAGGGATCCAAAAGGATCATAACCAACTTAAAAGCCTCACAACCTACTAATCCTCAAAGTCATAACCGGCATATATTGATATCATAATCATCATCATCATCCTATCCTCATACACATGCCTAGCATGCTACTAAACACTCACAATAGGAAAGGAAAGGGTCCATGCCATCCTAGGCAAGCCCTGGGTAAGACGAACCTACGTGACAAGGAAGGCGCAGGAGTTGGACACAAGGAGGCGCAGGGGCAGCTCCTGGTGGCGTTGGGGCAACGACACACCGTGCAGGGGCGACCTGAGGTGGTGCAGGGGCGGCTGGTGTGCAGTGAGCACGTCTTCGTCTTCTCTTCGATTCTTCACTCACCTCTCTTCACTTCTTCATCATCCAGTAGAGCCCCACACATACATATACATACATATAGACATCAACACATGCCTAGGAAGCTCATCACAAGATCAAATTTGTTGAAAACTAAGCTAAGAAGGAAGAAAATGAGAAAGGAAGAAAGGAAGAAGAGGAAGATGAACAGCTTACCAATCTGAGCCCTAACAGAGGAAGAAACCTCACACCACAACCATGGTTGGCTCTCTCAACAACAAAACAACAACCATCAACATCATCATTATCAACCAAGAACTCAAACTCTCTTCAAAACAAGGAGAAATCAAGAAAAAGATCCAAAGGAGGAGAAGGAGAGAAGAAGATCGTGGGGGAGAAGAAGAGCGTAAGGAAGCTAGAGAATGAAGGAAACCCTTCATCTGAAGCAAAGGAGGAAACTTATAGGGGAAGAGAAGAGTAAAGCACGGGTCAAGGTCAACAAAAGCGGCTGCAGTCAACCAGAATCCGCAAGGGCAGACCCAGGAGGTGCAGGGGCGAATCAGGTGCCCCGCAGGGGTGGCCCACTAGACACGTAGGGGCGGCTGGTCTTGGCTCCAACACCACTCAACACTTGCGTCTCAACTGAGGCGCAAGCGCGGGATCTCTCAAAGAATAAGGCTCTTACAAGAAATTGGCTTCTACACAAACAGCCGCCCTACGCCTGCCAAATGCCACCCTTACGCCTGGTGTGCCGTCGCCCCTACGCCTCTTTGGGGTTTCGCCATTGCGTCTCCTTTTCACGCAGGTGCGTCTTGTTCAGGACATACCTAGAGTGGTATGAGTCCTTTCCTTTTCTAGTATGAGTGGGTTAGAAGCATGCTAGGTATGAGTATGAGATTAGGTCGATGATATCATGGTATCGATATATGCCGGTTATGGCTTTGAGGCTTAGTAGATTGTTGAGCCTTATAGGTTGGATATGATCCTTATGGATTCCTTGGGTCTAGGTGTGACCCCTTTGATTTATAGGAGATTTGATATCTCTTTATGCCTTGTTATTAGGCAATGTTATCCTCCGGATTGGAGTTGATCGTGATTGAGGTTACTTGAGGTTGAGGTAAGTCCGTAGGACTTACTTAGCTACCATCCCTATATTGGATGTATGCATCAGTGGTGATTGTTATATGCTTGACAACATGCGATATTGATTATTACCGACCTATGATTTATTGGATAGCCCTCTTGCAGTGGCAGTGATAACCTTTCCCTTAGTCTCCTTATGGTACACGGGAAGTGCGCCAATACTACCCTAGATGGCTATATTACCTAGAGGCGAGGATGATAGATTCCTCGTGTCACACACACACACACACATATATATGTATGTATATAAAGATAATTAAACGGATAAATGTGTGACAACATGATTGAGTGTTTATCATTACATGACATGTGTATGTACTTATGCATTATCTTATATATGAATGGTTAGCTAACAAGTTGCTATTTAATTCATAGATGAGGTGAAAAAATTCCTACTCTCATATATAACATGATTTCAGCTACAAAGCTCAAGAGACAAGCTAAAGAGCACCCCCTTTGGAGCAACATCACTCCAATACATAAAGCCAAACGGAACATACATACAACAAAGGCCATGCAAGGCAACCACGAGGAGAAACAAAAGCCATGCACACGTAAACTAAACCCTAGAAACAACATCACCAATATAATCCGGAAAAGCTTCATGGAGAAGGCGAAACACATGCATCTTGATCAAACGAATGATCACTCTTTTCGGTATCCTGTTACTCTCAAACATAAGAGAATTACGTGCGTGCCATACATAATAAATCGTCGTCACCAAGTGATGCGGGAGCATCCAAGCCAACTAATGGAGGCAACATCCCAAACCCATCATGATGAAGGATCATTTAAGCTAACTCCATCTTCAATACCTCAGGGGCTCTAAAAAGAGCTCAAGCTAAACGCCAAGCTGAGATGGATGCTCTTTTACTAGCCACGGTCCATGAAGCTCAACCAAGTCCATCTTCATCAAGCCTAAGGACCATCTTGTTAATCAGCCATGAACCCACGAATATTGCATCAGCCAAGAAGATGATCAATGGAGCTTAATGGAGCTTAAGTGTGTGCATGTGCGTGGTTGGATGATCATTTAAGTGTGTGGATGTGAAGGCTGAATAGGAGAGTTTAATTAGGCCCATTTTTGTTCAATTGTTGGGCTTTTATTTAAATCTCTCTAAATGTAATTATTGTAATTATTTCTATTTTCTGTTTTAGGAAGAAAAGGCCTAGGATGTATATAAGCCTTTTCTCTCTTCATTTTATAGTTAGACAAGTTTTATATAAGTTTTGTTGAGAGCATTTCAGAATTGAATCCAAGAGAATTTAATTATTCTTGTCTCGTGAGATTAGGTGTGTGATCTAGCTTTCTCGTTCTTGTGTATGTCAATCTCCTTCGGGAATGGTGTTGCAGGTCGAACAAGGCATCCTCTTCGTGCTCTCGATTATCAGATCGATTGTGTGAAGTTGTAAGAAGCGGGGTCGAATCGTCATTGGTTTGGTTCTTGGATATCGAATCCAAGGGTTCTATCATTGTTCCTTTTGGTTCTTCTTGTCCCTTTTTGTTTTCTCGTTTTCATTGTTGTCCGTTCTTCATTCTTAAGAACATGTTGTTCGTCTAGATCCGTTCTTCGCCGCTAATCCCCGTATCAATTGGTATCAGAGCATAGTTGACGTCCAACCACCAAAAAGAGTCGGTAAATCTGTCAAAAAAAAACAAAAATGTCTTCGTTTTTGCTATTGAGTATTGCATTGTTTGAGTGTATTTTCGTTTCTCTTTTCTACTATAAGCTTTGCTTGAGTCTAGCGAGTTTGTTCCTTTGTTTGTGAGTTTTGGACACCAGAAACCACCATAGCACCAACACCAACCACCACAACAACCACCACTGACCACCAGCATATACCTCACGTCCAAAGAGAAACAAACACACACAAAAAAGAGAGTAAAAAACGTCCAGCCTAACCCCCTTCAGCAGATCCCATGAAATTACACTCTCTCTTCCCACAAAATTAGCTCATTTTTTTGGAATTCCATATCTTCCTCCAACAAATCTAGGATTTGCTTGCATTTTCTGGTAATTCCTTTCTTTATTTATCTTCATTTCACTTCTTTTCTTCAGTGGATCCCACGAAATCTGTTCCAGGAATTTTGTTTATATTTATTTCTTTATTTCATTTCTTTTTTTTTTGTTTCATTTAAATTCAAATTAAGATCTGATCTCCTAAGTTAAAAAAAAGAAAAGAAAAGAAAAGAAAAAGAAAACAAAAGAAATCAGAAATAAAAAAAGAAAAAAAAAGAAAAAGAAGAAAGGGAATCAGAATCTATTCAGTTCATTTCTATTTTTGTTATTTCATTTCATGCTTTCTTATTTCATAGGTTGTAAGTAGCCTAGTATTATTACATTTGTTTTAGTGTTATTCAGCAACAAGGAGGATTTCAAGAAGGACTTAAGTTCAAGTATCTCGTATCTTTCGTAGGAAGAACCAAGCGAGCCTAGCTAGGCTATCCCCACGCCAAGACCCTCACCCTTTTTCGTCCATTTCAAGCCTTAGCCAACCTTAACTAACTTCATTCCACGGTGTCTAAGGTTCACTTCTTTGGTCTTACGAGTAAGTCTTTCAAGGCTTATCTTGAGTTCTAAATTTGAGTCACTTAGTTGCATATAACATTCCTGCAATTGATTTTTCCGTTTTAATCTTTTTCTTCTGTTTTGTTGAGTCAAACACATGAAGTGATTGAAATTGAATCTTGTTTCCATCTCAAGCTTTAGTTTGACTAGGCATCGAACTCATGTGAGGTTTTTTGATTAATACAAGACGAGCCATCAACAACTTTGTATCACACCACTAGAGAGTGAGAGAAGCTTGTTTTCTGAGTGATACACTTGCGAGGTGATTTTTGTTTTATATAACCTAACGCGTTTGTTTGTTGTGTTGAGTGTTTGGAATTATGTCTAGGTCACCAAGTCCAACAGCTGCAAAGAGCTCAGAACCGATTCACACGGAATTGTTCAACCTTTTCAAGGGCTTGCAAGATATCATTGATGGTTTAAGTACAAAGTTGGCCACACTTGAGGCTGGAAGAAGTTCCAATGTTATACAACCTTCAAGGCCTAATCCACAAGGCCAAAGAAAGCATGCTTTCCAAGAGCGTAATTATGTCCCTTCTACTCCTAATATGCATTATTATCCTAACCAATATCAAAATTATGTCTATGAGCCATGTGATTATTTGGAGGATGAAGGATAGAGACATGAGTCACTTCGAGAAACAGTACAAGACGGCATTGGCAAGATGAAAATGCCCAACTTCGAGGGTCAATGTGATCCTTATGTGAACGCGGCATGGGAGGTGAGGATGGAGCAAATCTGGTCATGCCATGACCCCCCCCCCAAGCACGAGGATTCACACAACTCGCTATCAGCCATTAGCACACCATTGTCAATTTGGGTTACCACAAGTCCAAAGGGAAGTGATTCAAAACCTTGTACTTTAAAGTTTAATCACATAGACTTGTTAAAATCAGAACATGAGATTGTGTTGCATGCTATCATCAGTGATGAAACAGTTGAGCGTGAATCTGAATTATTGGGTGATATTGAAAGTGATAAGCGTGAAATTGATGACTATGAGTTGTTTGCACATAAATCTGTTGTGGAAAATGATGTTATTTTACATGTGCAAGAGTCTGAGCATAAGAAATGCTCCAATTGTGTTACCAAGCCTATTTTGAGTGTTATTGAGTGTAATGACCTTATTTGCAATGAATTGGCTTGCGTTAGTAATGAATCTGAGCACATTGAGCCTGAGGTTTTAGATGCACCAATGACCCTTGGGGGATCTACAAGGGAGCCTTTCCATACCCTCTTGCACTTCATTGCCCATAGGTTGTTTATTTGCTGATTTATGTGAAAACTCTAGTTTTAGACGTGATAAAGACATAAATGGACATGAATCTGATTTAGGTCTAGATATTGAGCTTTTTAAGGATGAAATAGATGGGTTTGAGTTATATGCGAAAGGCTTTGATTGGGATATGAATTGGACTTTGAACAGGAAGACACTACTTGAAGAAATGCATCAGATTGTGATTTTAATGACTTAAGTTTGAAATCTGATGTAGCCATGTCCTTAAGGAGTCATTTCGATTATCATGTTGCTTGGAAGTGTTTTGTGTATTTGGAAGATGGAAAACATGTGGACAATTTAGAGATTGAACCCTATAGGTTAGTTCTTTGGTGGACCATAGAGGAAAATGTCCCTATTGTGATGCTAATTGATGGCCTTAGGGTAAAATCAGTCTTTGTGAGGAACATAGGGAGTTTCGATGCTTATATGAAGTTGAAGATGCTTCTTAAGGTTCCTAAGTTAGTTTATCAGGAATTGAAGATTGGGCCTAGGAAAACAACCCTTGTACCACCTAATTCATTCATTCTTTTGAGGTATTATGTGTGTGATTCTTATATTAATATATGTGTTGTTTACATTGATGATGTATTTATGCACAACAAGTCTTTAAGAGCGCATAAGGAGCACTTAATGTTCTCTACCCCTCGATTAGAGTACTTGGACCATATTTTTGACGCTTGTGAGCCTTGCCCTTATTGTGTTCTTTGTCATTTATTTGTATTGGCCTCAAAGGGTGTCCAGGGAGTGGATGAAATTTCAGCTCGGGAGAAGACACTTCACGTGATCCAACAAGCACCGTCATTGCACCGAAAGAAGATCTGGATTCGAGGACGAATCATTTTCAAGAAAGGGGGAATGATGCGGGAGCATCCAAGCTAAGTAATGTAGGCAACATTCCAAACCCATCATGATGAAGGATCATTTGAGCTAACTCCATCTTCAATACCTCAGGGGGCTCTAAAAAGAGCTCAAGCTAAGCGCCAAGTTGAGATGGATGCTCTTTTCCTAGCCATGGTCCATGAAGCTCAACCAAGTCCATCTTCATCAAGCCTAAGGACCATCTTGTTAATCAGCCATGAACTCACGAATATTGCATCAGCCAAGAAGATGATCAATGGAGCTTAATGGAGCTTAAGTGTGTGCATGTGCATGGTTGGATGATCATTTAAGTGTGTGGACGTGAAGGCTGAATAGGAGAGTTTAATTAGGCCCATTTTTGTTCAATTTTGCTGGGCTTTTATTTAAATCTCTCTAAATATAATCATTGTAATTATTTCTATTTTTTGTTTTAGGAAGTAAACGCCTAGGATGTATATAAAGCATTTTCTCTCTTCATTTTGTAGTTAGACAAGTTTTATACAAGTTTTGCTGAGAGCATTTCAGAATTGAATCCAAGAGAATTCAATCATTCTTGTCTCGTGAGATTAGGTGTGTGTGATCTAGCTTTCTCGTTCTTGTGTATGTCAATCTCCTTCGAGATTGGTGTTGTAGGTCGAACAAGGCATCCTCTTCGTGCTCTCGATTCTCAGATCGATTGTGTGGAGTTGTAAGAAGCGAGGTCGAATCGTCATTGGTTTGGTTCTTGGATATCGAATCCAAGTGTTCTATCATTGTTCCTTTTGGTTCTTCTTGTCCCTTTTTGTTTTCTCGTTTTCATTGTTGTCCATGTTTATTAATTTTGTGTGTTCTTCATTCTTCAGAACATGTTGTTCGTCTAGATCCGTTCTTCGCGGCTAATCACCAAGGCAAACCTCATGGCTGCCATCTTCCGATGCTTTTTACGCTTTCTATGCCGGAGCCAAAAAAGCGCTAGGTCTATCGTACCTAGTCCAGATGGCATGGCAACCATACTTCTAACCTCCCTCCAAATCCTACTAGAATAACGGCATCTAAAGAAGATGTGGTCATGCGATTCCTCAACCCTTCTACAAAGGTGGCAAACTGGGTCGACGTCTAAGAATGTCATCCTGTCTCTTGAGTTGGAAGATGTTTCAAAGTCGTCATCCAAGCAATGCAAGAGTGCCTTGGCGTAAGCCTTGAATCCCAAATGATATCATGCCAATGAACTCGATCCCCTTTCTTTCGAATGAGGTTATAATCCTCAGTGATTTTGAATCTTCCACCCGGAGAAACACGTTCCAAAATCTCATCCGTACTTAGCCCGTTACTTGCCATATTCTTCATGAGGTCCCTTCCAAACAAGATGCCCTTGATCAAGCCTGAGTCTCGCCTATGTGCTTCCCAATCCTGAGGCTCCGTCACCACCAAATATCTACGATGTACCCACTTTACCCAAAGGCTTTCTCTTCCTTCATGGATGTGGGCATAATGCTTACATATGAAAGCCATGTTCCATGCACGGAGATCCAGTAAGCCTAGCCCTCCTTCACTCTTTGGTTTACATACCTTCTCCCATGCCACCCTTGGCCTCGATCACATAAACTACCGAGTCATTCGGACCACCATATCCAACACCACTCCAGGGATGGGGAGCATCGAAAGCCAAAAGCTATCAACCCTTGCACTACCGATGTGATGAGCTCCATACGTCCCGCAAACGGTAGATGCCTTTTGTTCCGAGCTAAAATATGTTTACCAATCTTGTCCAACAAGGGTGTATATTCTTAGGCTCTCAACGTATGAGGCTCCATAGGAACCCCAAGATACCGAAAGGGAAATTTCCCAAGCTCGAATTCATTGATATTCTGAAGTTCTTCTACTTCTTCATCCGGGATAGAGGCCATGAACATGGATGACTTGCTCAAACTGACCTTAAGACCACTCACAGCCGCAAAACGTCGTAGTGAATTCATCAAGATCTCTGAGTCTTTATCTCCTCTACAAAATAACATGATATAAATGGTAAGCTAACGGTTTCATACCGTGTTGTAGATGCTTTGTAGAATAGGAGGACTGTAGAGTGAGCCAAATGGGTGATCCGCTGAGGGCTTCCGTATACTAGGATTGTGCGAGGGATTATGGAACATTTTGTATATGTATGGATTGTTGTTTTGTACTCAGCGGTGCTTTTGTAAACCTTTGTTTGTATATGTGTGTGTATATATATATATATATACAGTTTGATGTTTTGGTTTTAATCTATTTGTGCCTTGTTGTAAGATCCAGTGAACTTGTTGTTAGGATCCACTGTGAGATCCTAGCCAATAGTGCCCCGAGTCCTGCGGATTTAGAGTGTTGAATCCCCGACATGAGGTGTTAGACATTTCGGGGTCAAGGGGAAGTTGAGTCCTAGATATGTAGGACCTTTGAGATTCTTGAGCGAGTTGGAGAAACAGCATACAGACTTACATTGCCACCGAGACTAGAGGATGTTCACCCAGTCTTCCATGTGTCTCAGTTACGGGAGTATGTACCGAATCTGAGTCCCAAATATGTCGGACCTTATGTTGTTAAGTTGTGTATACTTTTGTGTCGTTTTGAGTTATGTGCCCCGAGTGGGAATATATGAGTTGAGTACTGTGTTTTTGCGTTGTTGTTATGTGATCTTTTGGTTCATTGCAGGTTTCGGGACAAAACTTTTTTTTTATAGAGGATCTGATGTAAAACCCTAGTTTTCACCCTCACTGCCCCCGCGGTGAAGGGAGCGACTCTTGCGGCAGGGCAAACCGCCCCTACTGCTTTGCTCCAGATCGCGCCAATCTGTTTTTGTCCCGTTTTTATTTCTTTTCATAGATAAAAAATCCGATCTTCTATCTTGTGGGCCGGCTTTAATATCATGTTCTTAACCCTAGAACGTCTCTTCCCTTTTCTTGCATACATTTTCATTCAACCTCGAAAGTTGCAGCCTTCTTTCCCTGTGATCTCTTGTTGGACGTGTAAGTCTTCTCCCTTTGTTTCTCCCTCACGTTCATGTGTTGGTGCATGCCGTTTCCCCTTCAGTTTCGCTTTCTTCCTTTGTTCATATATTTTCTTCTTCTCCAAGAATCAAGTTTGAACCTTGATTCTTGTTGGCCTTTCCATTGTTGATTCGTTTTTGTTCTCAGGCTTCTTGATTTGAGTTGTGCGTGTGTAAAGAGTGAAAGAACAAAGCTTTGGCTTTTGTGAAGTTCCTTGTTGTCGAAGGAGGAAACACCGTTAATGTCACGAAAACCGCGCCCGTGCCTCTATTGTGCCGCCCCTGCGGGAAGTGCCCAGTGCCGCCCCGCAGTCCGTTCATCCGCCACTGCGGTTTGTCCTGCATTCTCCCCATCTTTGGTGAGTTGCTTCCTTCCTTGCTTCCCTCGTTCCTTTCCTTGGCTTTTGTGGATGTTGTTGACCTTGGTGCTCTGTAAGACTAAGGTTGAGACCTTAGCTTGTGAAGATCTCTTAGAGATCATTGAGACTAGAAGTTATTGTTTTTTAGCAACCGTTTCATTCCTGATTCATGATGCCTTGTGTGAACAGGTTTTCCTTTGCTCCTTTCTTGACGGAAACTGAGTTGTTGCTGATCTTTGAGTTACCTTCAAGTGAGGTAAGTCCCTTGGACTTACTTAGCTTCATTCCGTATATTGGTTTGAGTGTATTGGCTTGGTTGTGTTGTTGTTATTATTATAATGGATAATTGGACTAGGATTGACCTTTATTACCGTAATTGGCCCAAGTGTATGATAACCGGGCGGTGACCACTTGCTAGTTCTACAGGAGACTAGGAGGTGCTATTGCAACCTAGGCATGCAAGTAACTGATAGTACCGATCTATTCCTGTTGGTAGACGGAAGCGGAGGCGAGTTTCGGGAGATTCTCGTGTGACAAAAAAAAAAGTTGAATTAGTAATGCATAACGTAATGAAAGATAATAATGAGTTGAGTGCGAGCATGTTATATGTTTACTTTACCTTATGTGTCTTCGTGCCTTTACTATCTTTCTGATATCTAGAATGTTAGTTAACGGTTTATACCGATCTTGTAGATGCCTTGCAGGGTATAGGTGCTGCTAAGTGATCCGAACGGTGTGGTCAGTCGGGGTTCTCCGACATTATAGGATGGGATCGGGTTTATATTTCTGTTGTTGTTTTCCCTTTGTTTTGAACTCGGATGCGAGTCTTTTACGCTTCCTTTGTGCAAACCTTGGTTTTACATTGAGTTTTGGTTTTCATTTATTTGTGCCTTGTTGTAAGATCCGTTTTGTCGTTGCTACTTTGAGGGTCGGGACCCATTGTGAGGTCCTACCTATAACACTTCGAGTTCCTTGAATTTGGGGCGTTACAATAAGTTCTTTGACATCTTTTTGGAATGATTAAGGCAATTCAATATTCTTTTCTTTCTTCATCTTGATCATGCTTAAGACCTCTTATATTGTATAGTTGCCTTTCCTTTTACCTATCCAGGGAATTAGGCAACATGTTAGTGAAAAGCGGTGTTTATGGTAAAGTTGAAAAGTGAAGTGTGTTATGTAGAATATAGGTTTGGAGACGTGATGATTAGTAACTTGGTACCATTCACATAGTTAGGTGTTTGTATCTTATCAAAGTCGGATTAATCGATAGTCCTTACGAGTCTTGGTATGTGCATCCGGTTTATGGCACCTCAATAAAAATGAGGCTTGCTAATCTTCAAGGTTTTGGTTATTGTGCACCAATGCCATGTTCTCAAGTGAAAATTAAAAAAAATAAAAAAGAAGTATGAAGTGCTTATTTTTTGTTGATTTGTTGTGAAGTTCTTAATGTTGTGGAGTTTTTCCTCTTTCTCGGATTTGCACCACATATCCTACATACATCCCTACCATAACACGTTTCTTGGCCTTTATTTTTGGAAGTCCTTAAGATATTAATTCACCTGTGTTATGACTTGGTGGTTTAAATTGAATTCCTCAAGATTGATTTTCATATATTGCAAGTTATGATGCATGTTATGAGTTCTTTAAAGTGTGATTATCCTTTCCATGATGTAATTCTTTTTTATCGTACGATTATTGTTATTAGCTATGAATCAATCCTTTGAGGGTGATATATGAATAGAAGCACAAGCCAAAAATATTGTGGTTTTCCTTTATTTTTACATATTCATAATTCATACCATCTTGTATCCTAAGTTTAAACTTTGCTTGGGGACAAGCAAGACGTAATTATGGAGTATTTTGATGACATGAATTATGACCTTATTATAGACACTCATAAGTAGTATTTCCCTTTCTTTTGCATGCATAGACATACATTCATGTCATTGAGCTTATATTTACCTATATTGTTAGATTGAGATCTACACAAAGTTTAATTGAAATTGTAGGTAAATTGGCACAATTTGGAGCGGAAATGGAAAATTCATGGACAAGACATCAAGGTGGACCACATGGGATACATTCCGTATGAAAAAAGGAAGGATAAGATATCATAAAAAAAAAGATAGAAGGAAGGTTTAAGAGATAACACGCTACAAAGTACAAATCTCGATTCACTAGGAGAAATCTCAGCCGAGATTCTTTACAGGCTTGACCGTGGTTCAGTGAAAACGGCCCAAATTGCAAACTTCAAACCCTAACTTCTTCTATAAGATATCATGGCAGCAACAATCAAAAGGAGGCGATTTTAGGACTTAATCTGATACCTTCAGACCACAATTGACACGGCTTGACAAATAGTACAACAACACTTTCACATATTGAATCATCAACAACAACAACATTGATGATTGAGAGAGATTGTGAGGTTTTTGGAGAGCATACTTAGTTTTTCGATTCAATTGCTTTCGAACACAATGACGGATCTTTGTTATTGCTTTCATACAAACTTTGATTGTTGAAACCCTTTTGCTATGTATACCTTACTCCTCTTTTAGTTATATTGGTTATTTAGGTTTCTTGATTTTATATATCTCTTTTGATTTGAATATTGTGTTGTTGCCTAAAACCCTTGCGATTATAGGGTGATTGGTTGAAGGTTGTGGTTTAGATGATGATAGACTGAACCCTTAAGTTAAGATTGAACCTTGAGAGTTGTTTTTAACTTTGGAGAGCCAATAGTCGGTATGTTCTTGAGAATCTCGGCTGAGATTTCATCAAGAACTACCCGTGGTTTCTTCTGTCATGTAGTTCGTGTTATATCATTAAGCCTAGCTTATAGATTGCCTAAATCCTACCCTTGGTAAAGCCTTTCAAGCTCATATCCAAGCTTGGGAAGAGACTTACCCGGTGATTCTCTTTCTTGTATGCCAAAGATGAGGACTTGTAGGTAATAAAGGCTTATCCTTTATTAGGATTGAGTGTGCCTTCTTCTTGCCTTTGTCAGTTTAAAGAGACTTACCCTGTAAGGTTAGTTCTATTCCCTTAGGTTGAGTGGTTGGTTTGAGATTATAGTTCATTTCCTTAGATCCTTTGGTTCGGGATGGTGGACAATGAGACATCCCCCGCGATCTTTTCCACCTTAGAAACACCTTTTCTTTGCAATCCCAACTTTGTTCATAGATCTTTAAAAGTCTTAAATTGAAAACCACAATTTGATACCTTGCTCTCTAGAATCCGCACTTTCTCGATTATTACATATATTCACATTATTGATTTTTATCTTTTCCGTTTCTTGATATTTTCCATTGTCTTAACTAGATTTACTTTTAATATTTGGTTTAACCACAGTCCTTGTGTTCGAACGTGGAATATTTGTCTATATTGCTATTGATCCGAACACTGCGGGCTCGCTTATTTGCTTTATTTACGATATAAATTTAAGAGTTATTTTCGTTCATATACCCACACATTTGAGAGCGAACAACTGTCATGCCCAACCATGGCCTTGTCAAGCAAGACGCATGCCTTGTCTTGCCCGAGACTTTGTTGTCATGACCGACCATGGCCTTGTCCTGCCCGACGTTAGCCTTGTCATGCGCGACGTGGCCTTGTCATGCCCGACCATAGCCATGTCATCGCATTTGGTTTTCGTGCATGGTTAAAAAGTTAGTGACTAGAATGTACTATAACTTGGATTATGACTGAACTCCTTTGATAACTCCACCTTGATTATGAGTTGTCTATGTGGATGATAGAAGACTTAAACAATTATGAGTGGTTTTATAAACTAACAAACATCAATTGTATTTCATGTTTTGGTTTGTGTTTGTTAAAGGTGTGCATGCATTGAAAAGCATTTCAAAGGAAGAACGCAGGCCTTGAAACACAAGCACGGAGGCCTTGGAAAGCAATTCAAGGGACAAACGCGGAGGCCTTGAAAAGCGATACATAGGAGGATTCGGCTGAAGGCTTTTCAAATATGAGATTCAAATATCTCACCAACCAAAGCCAAGCTATCTACCAAGGATAACAAGAAGATCTTCAAACTTGACTTGGAGAGAAGATCTCGGCCAACAACAAGAAGATCTTCAACGAATTTGAAAAGAAGATCTTGGCCACAACAACAAGATCTCGCAAATATCTTAACAACCGATGCAAGAGGATAAAAAGATCTTCCTAACGGATCTCACACAAAGATCTCGGATTTAAGGAAAATCTTTAACGGCCCTCTAGAGAGAAGTCTTCAACGATAATGATCTTAAACGGATCGGAAGATCTCGGAGCGTAAACTAAGGGTTTTAACGACAAATATCTTTAACGGCACTTTCAAGGAGACGATCTTGAAGATGAAGATTCTCAACGTGCGTCAAAGAAAAGAAGTAGATGAAGAAGATTGAAGATCTTACAACGGCTACTTCATCTCAACCAAACACTGTTTTCAATGGAGAAAGAAGAACGTTACAACGGCTAGAAGAGTTCTCCACAGAAGACTATAAATGAAGATGCCGATTGAAGAGATCAATAATAAACTTACACGAAAACATCTAAGTCTTCAAGCGATTAAACATCTTCATTGCTTCCAAAAGTTTTTCTTCCTCTTAGCTTACAAAAGTTTACATCCCTAGAGTGAGAAAAACACTAGAGCTTCATTGGCATACCTATAGAGTGTTATACTCAAGTGTGAGTTACTCTGCGAAGTAACTAGGCTATTATTGCTAGGTTAGAGTTGACTAGATCGTAACATTGAGGCTAGTGTGAGAGAAGAAGGGGATTTCTTCTAGGTTATATCTAGGACTCTTTGAGTACATAATAGATAGTTAGATCCGAGGGTAAAAAAACCCTAAGACGGAGACGTAGGATGCTAGAACTGAACTTCGTAAACATATCACCGTGTCGATCTTTAAATTCTGCATTTCATATCGCGTATATTGTGACTAACGTTGCTTTGTAGGTTTGAAAGTCAAGGCCTTGGAATCCCTTTCAAAGCCATGAAAACTAGTTTTATCACCAGGCGCACATATCGACTTCAAGGCCTTGAAATTAGTTTGAAAGCCTTGATATAAGATATTGTAAAAAGTTTTCATACTCTATTCAACCCCCCTTCTAGATTATTTATATCCTCATTCTTCACCTATATTTTTCTTTAATTGGTATCAAAGCTAGACTCACGTATATTGATTTAACCATTAGTGAGACTAATCATGAACTTTGTAGGTGATGGAGGATTCACTCAAGGAAGATCTACATCTGGACCACCACTCTTTTGTTGTAACAACGTCGCCCATTGGAGAGCAATAATGCAAATTTTTGTTATTGATCAGGACATGGAACTATGGAGCATCATTCAAACTGACCCTAAAATTCGAACCACCACGGTGGAAGGAGTCCAAGTCGAAAAGAAGGAAGCCGACTTTACTCAAACGGACTTGGATAATGTTTGAAAGAATTATAAGGTCATGGACCTGCTCTATTATGGATTGGATGCAAAATGAACTCAACCGTGTCTCGTCGTGCAAGAGTACAAAGGAAATATGGGACAAGTTAGTTGTCACGTACGAAGAAACAAGTCAAGTCAAAGAAACCAAGATAAGCATCTTCCACAGACAATACGAGTTATTCAGGATGAACTCAAATGCGTCAGTCAAGGAGATGTTCACACGGTTCACTGAGATTGTGAACAATCTTGATTCACTTGGAAAGGTCTTCACAAATGAAGAAAAAGTAAGGAAGATTCTAAGGAGCTTACCTAAAGCTAAGTAGGGACCAAAAGTGACAGCCGTTGAAGAAGCTCAAAATCTCACTACTCTACATCTAGACGACCTTCTTGGAAAGCTAATCACACATGAAATGGTTCTTAGTGAAGAAGATGGAGAGCTCCCATCAAACTCAAAGAATATGGCTCTAAGATCCAAGATGGACGACGTGCCATCAAAGATGAAGAAAGTGATGAGGATGAGGAAGATCCATTTGTCTTGATCTCAAGAGTTCTTGCAAGAATTCTTCAAATGAAGAAGCAATTCACAAACAACAAAGAATATCCACGATCATCAAGACCTCGAGGTAAGTATTCTAACCTAATAAGAAAACTAAAGTGTTAACTTGTTTTGAATGCGGTGAAGCAGATCATCTCGTAAAAGATTGTCCACAAAAGAAGAGGAACAACTTTAGGAAGAATGATCGAAAGAAGAAGGCTATGGTAGCATCGTTAAGTGACTCAGATTCTACCAATGAGTCAGAAGACGAAAAAGAACAACCAAACTTGTGCTTAATGACCGATCATGAAGAGGATCCAAACTCCTATGTTGATGGTGTGGTAATTGCTATAATGTCGCAATCTAACCTTGAAGTCACACAATTCAATAAAGACATTATCATATGTGACAAAGAATATAGGGTAAGAATAAGTTCCTTAAGAGAAAAGCTTCTCAAACAAGAGAAACGACTTAGTGAAATGTCTTTGAAAATTGAAAATCTTAACACTGAAAAGTTAGACCTTGATGACAATATCAAGACCTTGGAATCGGAAAATGCGATTCTCAAGGGAAATCTCTCTTCTCTTCATCGAGACTATATCGATGTAGAGAAAGAGAAGGTTGATCTAATTGTGACGTGTCAAGACCAAAAGGTTGCACTTATTCAATTCACTCGTTCGAAAGCCAATCTCGAAAGGATGATGGGTGAGAAACAATCTTCTCTGAACAAAAATGGTATTGTTGTAAAAAGGGTCACGTAAAATCAACATGCCCATACAAAAAGAAACGACCCTTACATCATTAGAAACACTTATCCTCTATGTCTAAGGAAACAAGTTAAACAAATATGGGTTCCTAAAGGTACTAGACCACCAAACATGATTGAACTTGAATATGTACTAAAATATGTCATTTGGTCTTCCCGGAAAGGTTGAAGTTTGTTGTTTTGCAGGATATCACCAAGGTTAAGGAGCATAAATGGATATTAGATAGTGGTTGCTCAAGACATATGAGTGGAAAAAGCTCACTGTTTTTAGATTTAAAGAAGCAATCATCTGGAACCATTACGCTTGGTGATAAAGGAAAGTTTAACATCACCATCTAACTTTATTGACGATATATATCTTGTTGACGGTTTAAAGTATAACTTGCTTAGCATCTCTGAAATATGTCATTTGTTTTGTGCAAAATAAGGTATTTCACACAACTTTTCAGCTCCTAGAACACCTCAACAAAACGGGGTTGTGGAACGTAAGAACCGCACCCTAGTGGACATGTCTAGGACTATGTTTTTAGAAAATAGTTTGCCAAAAAGTTTTTTGGCTGAAGCTGTTAACACGGCTAATTACATCTTGAATAGATGTTTAATGTGTCGTATTTTGAAATAGACTCCTTACGAACTCTTCTAGGGTCGAAAACCTAATATTTCCTATTGTAAACCCTTTGGATGTACATGCTTTGTCCATAATAATGGCAAAGACAACCTTGGTAAATTTGATGCATGTAGTGATGAAGCTATCTTCATTGGATATGCTTTAAATAACAAAACTTATCGTGTTTATAATAGACGTACTAAAATTGTTTAGGAAAGTATTCATGTTATATTTGATGAAAGCAATGATGGTACTTTGAGTGAAAGTTTTGCAGATTTGAATCTTAATCAACATGAAGATCATATTTTTGATGGTGAAGAAGATCCTAAAGCTCAAGGAAAGAATATGCAAGAACATATTCAATATACCGGAGAACAATCTCAAGTCCTTGAAACGCATCTTCAAGACATTGAAATGACAAATGACGCTGCCAAAAGTCAGTTTCAAGGCCTTGAAACCCAACTTCAAGGCCTTGATATAGGATCCAAAGTCGATACTCCAGCGGTACCTGAATCTAGTCGAGCAAATGAGCCACAATCTTCAAGATCTGTTCCAACCTTCAAAAGGAGAAAGTTTCAACATTCTTCATACCATCCACTAGAGAACGTGATCTTAAATCCAAAAGCAGGAGTTCAAACCTGATCTAGAAGTTAACAACGTGTGTGCTTTTTCGGCGTTCGTGTCTCTTGTAGAGCCCAATAACTATGCGCAAGTACTTCAAAAACCTGGTTTGATCAGTGCCATGTAAAATGAGCTGAATGAATTCGAGAGAAACAAAGGCTAGAACCCCATGTCAAGACCTAAGCAACAATCCGTCATTGGCGCAAAATGGGTATTTCGAAACAAGTTGGATGAAAATGGCAAGGTCATTCGAGACAAAGCACGAGTTGTAGCTCAAGACTATATCAAGAAGAAGGTATTGATTATGGGGAGACTTTTGCTCCGGTGCCAGGTTAGAAGCCATACATATGCTACTTGTTTTGCATCCTTCATGAACATAAAGCTTTTCCAAATGGATGTTAAATGTGCTTTTCTAAATGGCTTCTTAGAAAAAGAAGTCTACGTTGCTCAACCTCTTGGTTTTGAAAACGATGAATTTTCGGATCATGTTTTTAAATTGGACAAATCTCTTTATGGTCTTAAGCAAGCTCCTCGAGCTTGATATGAAAGATTTTCCAAGTATCTCCTTGAAAACGATTTCAAAAGAGGTTTGGTTGACAAAACTTTGTTTGTCAAAACCAGAGGCAACAATTTTTTAGTATTTTAAATCTATGTTGATGATATGTTATTTCGTGCTACTAATGATTCTTTATGCAAGGAATTTTCAAATATTATGTGTAGGGAATTCAAGATGAGCTTAATGGAAGAGTTCAATTTCTTTTGTGGACTTCAAGTCACACAAGCAAAGAAAGAAATTTTCTTTAATCAAAGCAAGTATACCAAGGCCTTGCTAAAGAAATATAAAATGGATCAAGCCAAGGTAGAAAAAACTCCTATGAGTTTCCACACTTTCACTTGATCAAGACAAGGATGGTAAAAGTGTTGTACAAAAGGAGTATCGAGGTATGATCGGTTCTTTGTTATATCTAACCGCTAGTCGCCTTGACATTATGTTTAGTGTGTGCATGTGTGCAAGAATTCAAGCTGATCCTAAAGAGTCACACTTGATAGCTGTGAAAAAGATACTCCGGTATCTCAATGGCACTAAGGACTTAGGGTTATGGTATCCACGTCAAAACTCGTTTCACCTCGCTGGCTATTTCGATGTAGACTTTGTAGGCTATAAGGTCGATAGAAAGAGTACTTTTGGATGTTGCCAATTCTTAGGGTCATCCCTAATCACTTGGCACACCAAGAAGAAAAATTTTGTTGCCCTATCCACAGCTGAAGCCGAATACATAGTTGTAGGAGCTTGTTGTTCACAAATTCTATGCATAACTCAACAACTTCGTGATCTTGGTTTTGATCTCAAAGGTATACCTATTAAATGTGATAATACTAGTGCTATTTCGATTACTAAAAATTTTGTCCAACATTCATGAACAAAGCATATCGATATAAGGCATCACTTCATACGTGATCATGTTGAGAAAGGTGATGTTTCGATATCTTTTATCTAGACTAACTTGCAGCTTGCAAATATATTTACTAAGCCTCTACCTGAAGATCGATTCAATTTTATTAGATTTGAACTTGGTATGTTGAACAAGGAAGCATTAATTTAGGGGGAGTAAATCGTTTTACTTCTTTCTTATAGTGGAGCCTAATTTTTCATTTCAAGGCCTTGAAATGCAATCCAAGGTCTTGAAACGGATTTCAAGGGCTATATTGAATATCACAGATCGGTTTAGTGGTTATTATCTTTTTAGATAATTGATCATTAAATTATTTTAAAGAAGGACTTTTAAAATGATTTCAAAAAATTTTGTTTTCAAATTCAACTCTTTTTAAAAAGTGGTTGTGATCTATTAGGATAGCATGCAAACCAATTTCGGTTTTCAAGGTCTTGATTCTCTCAAGATCTTGATAAGCCATAAATTGATTTGACATACCTTCTTTAAATACAATGATTCCTCCTTTATCAAGATCCTTCTTCAACGTTTTACAACCCCCACCTACTTTACTCTTTCTCTTCCAAATTCAAAAATTCTCTCTTGCTCTCACAAACACATCCATGGCTCCAAAGAGAAACACAAAGAGAACCATGATCCGTCTTGCTTCAACTCACAGAGCAAACACAACCCGCATATCCTCTGGTTCAAAAGAACAACAACGTCTAGAGGATGTTGAGATTTCACCGCACACCGGGCTACCAATCACCTGGTTCATCGACTTCAAAGCCACAAGAACATGGCTGAAGGGATTTCATAATCGCCCATTGTGCATGTGCGATTTGGTTGACATTAAGTTCCTTGAAACGCTTCAACTTCCATGTGTCTCGATGCTCAAAAATTGCTCCATCTGGAACATCCTTAACCTAGGAGACACCGCGTTCACCAGACTCACAAGGCCGTTTATGTCAACCTCTCCGCCAAAAGGGAAAAAGGAACCCTCACCCTCGAGACAATGGTTAAAGGTACACCAATTTCTCTCACCCCTACTATATTGAGTGAAATTTTAGGGCTTCCTACAAATCTTTCTCTCTAACATCCATCCCGATCTGAGAGTGGTAGAGTTGCAAAGGAGCAATTTCTGGTCCCGAATTCAAAATCCCGCCAGCTGACTCATACATCCCTAACCCTAGACGCCAAAATCATTTGGATTGTTTTGGTTAGGTGTGTAATTCCTCGAGCTAATTCAAGGGAGTTATTGACTGATTAGACTTTGGAGCTGATCTATGTGATTATGACTGGATTGGATGTTGACATGTCTAACCTTATCCTGAACCACATGGTCCACATAATAAACTCCACCCCGAGCCATTCTCTTATCCTATGGGAACCTTCTGCCTAAGATTTTTGCTCACTTTTCCATTAACACATCTACTGATGATCAACAATTGTCGACTAGAAGACTTGATAAGCAGTATTTAGAGAGATTAGGGGTAGAAAAGACTCTTGCTGGAGCTTGGACATTGAAAGGCAAGGTTGTTGCTATGACCCCATCCCCCACTGTTCCCTCGGCTCCTTCCGTTTCAGAAACCTGACTGGATGGTTCTGACCTACAAATTGGAATGTCTAAATAGAGAAATGTCCGACATTCAATTGGATATGATGAAAAGAACGGATGCGAGCCATGATGTTATGTCGGTGATGCATGCGAAGATTAACCAAATGTACCTCCTGAACCATCTTACCCTTACCATCACTAGCAAAATCATGCCCCTGATTGAAGATGCTGCATAGCACACTCAGGAAAAGGTGGAGAATGTGTTCATGAATTGCAAACACAGTGTGCAGAATAAACACATTCTCTACACCACGCATGTCATTGTTCTAACCACTGAGGAATATGCCGTGGTCAAGGAGTATCGGCTTGTTGAGAGGAAAAGGCGTTTAGAGGGCTACAATCAAGGACATGAGCAAAAGATCTGCTGAATAAAGATGGAGGAAGAAGTTTAATGAGGTTAACCAGGAGTGAATTTCAAAGTCTTGAATCCTTGAAATGGATGTCAAGGCCTTGACATGGATTTCAAAGCCTCCTTGGTTTTGATTTCAAGGCCTTGAAAACCGTTATGGGACTTGCTTTAAAACTCTGTTTTTTGGTTTTTGAAAATACTCCCGTGGGTCTACCCTTCCTAACAGACCAGCCTATAGGATGAACCCTAAGGAGAGTCAAGAGATCCAAACCCAAGTCCAAGACCTCCTAGATAAGGGATATGTTAGAGAAAGTCTTAGCCCTTGCGCCGTTCCTATCCTATTAGTGCCTAAGAAGGACAACACTTGCAGAAATGTGTGTTGATTGGAGGGCTATCAACAACATAACCATTAAGTACCGCCACCCTATTCCCCGCCTCGATGACATGCTTGATGAGCTCCATGGCGCCACTACATTCAGCAAGATAGACCTTCGGAATGGCTACCATTAGATCCGAATGAAGGAGGGGGACGAGTGGAAGACAACCTTCAAGACTAAATTTGGGTTGTATGAATGGCTTGTTATGCCATTTGGGTTAACCAATGCTCCATCTACTTTTATGCATTTAATGAACCATGTGTTAAGACAATTCATACGGAGATTTATTGTAGTGTATTTTGATGATATCTTAATCTATAGCAGGTCCCTAGAGGAGCATGAAGAATATCTAAGGGAAGTTGTTTCTACCCTTAGGGCTGAACACTTGTATGCCAACCTGAAGAAATGTAGCTTTTGCACTAAGTAAGTAATATTTTTTGGTTTTGTAGTGACTGCACAAGGTCTACAAGTGGACGAGGAGAAGATTAGACCTATTCGAGATTGACTAACACCTACATCCATTAGCCATGTAAGGAGCTTCCATGGGCTTGCAAGTTTCTATAGGCGCTTTGTGAGAGACTTCAGTACCATTGCTGCACCCTTGAAGAAGATTTGCAAGAAACATGCACCATTTGTGTGGGAAGCAGCTCAAGAACGTGCTTTCAACAAACTGAAGTTGGTTCTCACCGAGGCACCCTTACTAGCTCTCCCTAACTTCACTAGGCCTTTCGAAGTGGAGTGTGATGCATCGGGAATTGGCATAGGAGGTGTGCTTATGCAAGAAGGTAAGACTATTGCCTTTTTCAATCAAAAGCTTAAAGGAGCATGTCTTAACTATACGTATGATAAAGAGTTGTATGCATTATTTAGAGTACTTAAGACATGACAACACTACTTGTGGCCTAGAGAGTTTATTTTGTATACTGATAATGAATCTTTGAAATATTTTCGAAGTCAAGATAAACTAGATAGGAGGCATCGTAGATGGATGAAATTTATTGAGACTTTTCCCTATGTTATCAAGTATAAAAAGGGAAAAGAAAATATAGTTGTGGATGCTCTTTCTAGGAGGCATACATTGCTAACTACATTGGATGCTAGGGTTGATGTAGGACCATCACATGGAAGCTATCAAGGTCCCATTACTAGAGCAAGAGCTAAGGAGATCCAAGAAGCTACGTCAAGGGAAGTGCTATTGCTTGGCACAATGCGTGAACCATTTAATTGCCATACCTCATGTGTTAATCTTTTGATGAATGCAGGAGCAAGCAAGCAAAGGGAGGAGATGTTGCTCACGTACAAAGCAGTCCAAGAGGAGGCTGTTGATCACGTCCAAATAAGCCAAGAGGGGAGGTTGTTGTTCACGTCTAATGCAGACCAAGAGGAGAAGCTGTTGATTACGTCCAAAGCAGTCCAAGAGAAGGAGCTGTTGATCACGTCCAAAGCAGCCCAAGAGGGGAGGCAAGCAAACACGTCCAAGGCAGTCCAAGAGGGTAGGCTGTTGCTCATGTCCAATGCAGCCCAAGAGGATAGCAAGCTGATCACGTTCCAGGAGGCCCAAGAGAGTAACAAGTTAGCTCATTCGGATCATCATTTGGGCTCTTAAAACACAGCCAAATCACTCATGGATCTGTTGAACAATTCAGCCCATTCGGATAGCCCAATCTGCTCTTAAAAAACGTCCAGCACACTCAGCACACTCCTAGGATTAGTTTGAATAAGTCAGCCTATTTTTAAGCTGAATTAGTTGTTTGTTAGGTTGATAGCTACATTAGAGGAAGCTCTCTTATTACCACCTTCCCACTAATGTTTTAATTTTCTTTTCTTTATTTTGTCTAGATAAAAGAGTCTATATAGATAGCCTCTTTAGCTGCAGATTAGTTACGTTATTCCCAATTGCTTAGAATTACATTTGTAATCATTTCTCAAAATCAATCAAAGAACAATAGAGTTTTTGGTTGGCATTGCTGTTGTTGCTTGGCTGAGCTTGTTTGTGTCAACCGCCTTCGGATTGGTGCTTCGAGCCTTCACGAGTCCCTCTTTGTGCTAGTCCAGCCGGAGCTAGTGTAAAGTTGTATTGGAGACGGGTCTAGAGCATTCACGATTGGGGTTTTGGCTCTTCAGCCTTGGTTCCTTCGTTGACTCTCTTTGGTTCTTCTCTCACCCTCCTGCGCCATTCACCATCTTCGTTTCATTCCGCATTCTGAATTCGTTTCATTCAGCCGGATTCGAGATCATTGTGCCTAGATCGCCTCAATCACGGACCGTATCAAGGGTGATTTGTTTACATTAAGGTGCTCTATGAATCTGATCTTGACTTTGGAGAAACATATAAACTTTGTGTGCAAAAAGGTTCCTTAGATAAATTCTATTTGTTTGTGGGATTTCTGTTTCGAGTGGATAAGGTGTGCATACCTAAGTGTTCCCTTCGTTTGTTGTTAGTGGAAGAAGCCCATAAAGGAGGTTTAATGGGTCATTTTGGGAGGGATAAGACTTATGCTATGCTGCACACACATTTTTATTGGCCACATATGCTTAGGGATGTTGAAAATGTGCTTAAATGGTGTTTAGAGTGACTTAGAGCTAAATCAAAAGTGAAGCCTCATTGATTGTATACACCTTTGCCAATCCCCACAGCCCCTTGGGAAGACATTAGCATGGATGTCATAGTGGGATTGCCTAGGACTAGAAGAGGTACGGATTCGATATTTGTGGTTGTAGATCGAGTCTCTAAGATGGCTCACTTTATTTCTTGTCACAAAACTGATGATGCAGTCAATTTAGCTAATTTGTTCTTTTGGAAAGTAGTTAGGTTACATGGTATTCCAAGGACAATAGTGAGTGATAGGAATGTTAAGTTCTTGATTTACTTTTGGAAAACTCTTTGGTGAAAGTTAGGAACTAAGTTGTTATTTTCTACATCAAGCCACCCCCAAACTGATGGGCAAACGGAATTAACTCATAGGACCCTAACAACACTTCTAAGGGCTGTCATCAAGAAGAATTTGAGAGAATGGGAAGATGTCTTGCCACATGTTGAATTTGCCTATATAATAGAGTCGTCCACTCATCTACTTCCATCTATCCCTTTGAGTGTGTTTATGGTTTTAATCCACTAACCCCTTTTGATCTTACACCGTTACCTAAGAAGGAGAGAGTGGATTTCCGTGCTAAAACGCAGGTTGAACACATTTACATAGTAGGACAAAGGTCAAACTCGAGGAGAAAGGCAAATACAACGCAGAAAAGGCGAATCAAGGATGCAAGAAGATTATATTTGAACCTGACGACCTTGTATGGCTACATTTGAGGAAGGAGAGGTTTCAACAGCTTCGGAAATCCTAGCTCTCCCCAAGAGGAAATGGGACATTCAAGGTGTTACACAAGGCAGGTGACAACGCCTATGTGCTTGACTTGCCGGATGATTATGCTTGTGATCCCACATTCAATGTGAGGGATCTAAGTCCTTTTCCGCTCCTGGATGGTGATCAAGGCAATTCGAGGTCGAATTCTTCCAAAGAAGAGGAGAATGATGAAGGATCATCTGAGCTAACTCCATCTTCACCACCTCAAGGGACTCTAACAAGAGCACAAGCTAAACGTCAAGATGAGATGGATGCTCTTGTCCTAAACATGGTCCATGAAGCTCAACCAAGTCCACCTTCATCAAGTCTAAGGACCATCTTGTGGATCATCCACGAACACATCCCAGCCAAGATGATTAATGGAGCTTAAATTGTATTTCTAGTTACTGGGAAGGCCTTGGCACGCATTTCAAAGGACAGACGGAGGCCTTGAAATCAGATACAAGGGGCTTCACGTGTGTGCATGTGCATGGCTGGAACATTCATTTAAGTATGTGGACGTGAGAGGCTGAATAGGAGAGTTTAATTAGGCCCAAATGTGTTCCATGTTTGTTGGGCTTTATTTAACTATCTCTCATTGTAATTATTGTAATTAGTTTCTTTTTTCTGTGTTAGAAGAAAAGGCCTAGGATGTATATAAAGCCTTTTTTCTCTTCTTTTGTGGTTAGACACGTTTTATAAAAGTTTTGCTGAGAGCATTTCAGAATTGAATCCAAGAGAATTCAATCATTCTTGTGTCGTGAGTTTGTGTGTGTGATCTAGCTTTCTCGTTCTTGTGTATGTCAATCTCCTTCGGGATTGGTGTTGCAAGTCTAACAAGGCACCCTCTTTGTGCTCTCGATTCTCAGATCGATTGTGTGGAGTTGTAATAAGCGGGGTCGAATTGTCACTGGTTTGGTTCTTGGATCTCGAATCCAAGGGTTCTATCATTATTCCTTTGGGTTCTTGTTGTCCCTTTCTGTTTTCTGATTTTCATTGTTGTCCATGTTTGTTAATTTTGTGTATTCTTCATTCTTCAAAACAGGTTGTTCGTCTAGATCCGTTCTTCGCGGCTAATCCCCGCATCAGAAAACCTAAGTCGGAACCTTTTTCCCAAACCGTTTTCAGGCTTCAAGGAGGGTTTTCCGGTTTCGCGTTGGTTGTTTTCAGGTTTCGGTGTTTCAGGTTTTAGCGGTTTTAGGTTTTCGGTTTCCTCTTTCAGGTTTATGGTTTCCATTCGGGTTGTTCGGTGATCAAGTTTTAAGGTTTCCGGTTTCAAGTTTTAGAGTTTGGATTTAAGGTTTCATGTTTTAGGGGTTCAGTGTTTTTGGTTTCGTGGTTTAGTTTTCCTATATCATGTTTCAAGTTTCAAATTTCCAGGTTTAGATTTCAAATTTTAAGGTTTCAACTTTCAGATGTCAGCGGTTTTAGGTTTCTGATTTCTGGTTGCTAGTTCGGGTTATTGGACGGTTCGTTGTTCAAAGACAAAGTGCGCATTATTATAATTAATCTTTGAAACAAATTTCAATAGCGTTCGATTTCACAATAAAAGTTGGAGCATCGGTGTTCGAAACCATATTCGAATACAATCAGTTCAAACATCTTTTTTACGAAATAGAATCGGTGTAAAATACGACACAGAATTCAAAAATCAAGGAAGATTAGACAACAAAACCTCTCAAACCTAGCAAGGCGCATAAGCAAAGCTCTTCGCCAAAGGCGAATAGAAGTTTCAAAACAGCTTAAGCTCTGCAGCAAAACGAAAGCTCATAGGCGGTTGTGAAACTTCCAAAATGAAAATACCAGATTGATTTTCTACAAAAGTTGGACAAGAGTATCAGAGAACAAGGAAGAATTAGACAACAAAACCTCTAAAGCTTGACGAGGCTTTCGGCTCTTCAGCAAAGGCGAAAGTTGAAACCTCTCAAAGCCAATCAATTCATCATCATCAATCTCATATCCAAAAAATTCTAATCTATGTAAGATTAAAGCGAATAACAAAGCTAAAACATTTCCAAAACAAAAGTAATGGACTAAATTTCTACAAATCATTGGACAATGATGAATTAGACAACAAAATCACACAAGCATGACAACCAAAATCGGAACTTGTCACCCGAAATGGTTTAAGGTTTGAAGGTGGGTTTCCGGTTTCATGTTACATGTTTCAATGATTTTATGTTTTTGGTTTCCGGTTTTAGGTTTATGATTTCCGGTTTGGGTTTTTGGGCGGTTCGGTCATCAAGTTTTTGGAGTTATGGTTTCCAATTTCCCGTTTCTGGTTTTGGGGTTTGGGTTTCAGGGTTTTAAGTTTTAGGGTTTCATGGTTTCAGGGTTCACGTATTTGGTTTCCGGTTTCCTATTTCAGGTTTTAGGTTTCAGCGGTTTTAGGTTTCTTGTTTCTGTTTTATGGTTTCCGGTTCTGTTTATTGGGTGGTTCGGTGATCAAACACAAAATGTACATTCTCAATTCATCTTTGAAAATTCAAATGTCAACAGTGTTCGATTTTGCAATAAAAGTCGGACCAACATTGTTCGAAATGATATTCAAATACAAAAAATGGTCAAATGACTTGTTATAAACAATAAATCACTGTAAAATTATGACAAAGGCTTCCAAAAATCCAAGGAAGATTAGATAACAAAACCACTCAAGCCTGGCAAGACGAAGAGGCGAAGCTCTTCGGCAAAGGCGAAAGGAAGAATCAAAACAGCTTAAGCTCTTTGGCAAAGACGAAAGCTCTTAGGCGGTTTTGAACCTTCCAAAGTGAAAATAATGGACTGATTTTCTACAAATGTTGGACAAGGTATTGATGAGGGACCATCACCAACAACCCCTACGAGTCCTACAATACAAGGGCCAATCACTAGATCAAGGGCAAGAGCAATTCAAGAGGAGGTGTCCAACTTGTTGGTGTCCTTAGCTCCTAAGGAGACCATTAATGATCCATTTCTGACTGAGGCTTCCTTAGTCACGTTAATGACGATTCCCGATGACTTGGACGTGGAAGGGAGACCATGCACACGTGATTTGGAGCCATGCAAGAGCAAAGAAGAGACACTTGTTCCGGAATTGCAAGAAATGGAAGATTGAGGCTTTTGGAGCTTCTTTTGTATTTTATATCATCTTTTGGTATAAAATGAAAGACTTTTTATAACCTTTAAATTCAAAACATTTTAAGGGTTATTTTTATTTGTTTTATTGTCTTTTCGACAAATGTTATTCTTTTTTTTTAGATAGGAGGCTTTCTAGGAATATAAAAAGCCTCCCTTAGCTTCTTTCCTGATTAGATAGATTTTAGCAAAACTTGATTAACCGTCTCTTTGAGAGCTTTTGTTCATATTCAAAAAATTCAATCAATAAAGTGAGCCAATTGATTGAATCGTTGTGAATCCCTGCTAGATTGTTCTTGTGTGTGTTAATCTCTTTAGAGATTGGTGCTACTAGTCAATACTAGTCCCTCCTTGTGCTTGTCTCCATTGAAGGCTTGTGTAAGGTTATAGAAGAAAGGGTTGAAGGCATCATCTTGCTTGGGTTTTGATCAATCTAATCAAGGTTCTTGTAAGGGAGTCTTTTGGTTCTTTTGGTTCTTTTGGATCTACTTCTACCATACATCCTACGTCCCCTTTCATCCTCTTTTCTTCCATCTTTCCATCGTCATTTTCTTGTTCTAACAATCTGAATTTTGTGCCATTGGTCAAGGAAAAACGTCATTGTTGGTTTCAAGGATTCCCAATCTAGATCTAGTCATTCGCGGCCCCAACCCGCATCAAAGTGGTATCAGAGCTAGTTGATTCCGAGTCCGGAATCAGCCATCACCATTGACGGTTTGAGTATCTTCTTTGAGTCTTTTCTTTGTTTGAGTCATTTGCTTCATCTTAAGAGTCTATTTGAGTCTAAATTGCTTTGTTTCTTGTGTTTATTGGAGAAGAGAGAAACCCAAGCCAAAACCGCCATTTTCCAGCCATTCTACATCACCTTCATCAGTCATTTTTCATCCAAAACGTCCAGCTGCATCCTCTTGGCAAATAACCGTTCAAAAAAAAAAGAAGGGGGACCACTCTCCAAAACAAATCAGTCGTAGCAAGTACGAGAGAGAGGCCACAAAAGCTCCTTATTTGTAGCAACAACAAGAGACTACTTCTAGTTAGTTATCTCTTATCTCTTATTTCTTTTCAATTTTTAATTTCATTCATCTCTCCTATTTTCTTCCACAAAACGTCAGCAAAGGAACACAAAAGAAAAACAAAGAAAAATAAATATTTTCTCATATATTTTCATCATCCTACATATCATAAATTTCATATCATATTCTATACTAACCTAAGTTGTGTAGAAGCTAGAAAAACAAGTGCTTTTGCAATCTGATTGTGAAAGGATCATTGAGACTACAAACAAGAGTTATCTACCTCATTTCTTATCCATCACCATTACCCAAAACCCAACGTTAAACACCACAGCCGGCCATATCTCTCTCCATTGCATAAGGACAAGGTAAGTGAAGCTCTCTTCTTAGTCTCTTGTGTGTCTATCTTCCTTGTTTTACTCTAATTATATCATATCTTGAGTTTACCATCTTTTCGAGCCCATATCAGCCTTTTGCATCTATCTTTGTCGAGTCTTGTGTCTTTTTTTGAGTATTTTGTGTGATTTAGCTAGTTAACATTGCTTGCAAGCCATACTAGTTGAGTCTTATTTCAGTTTCTTAGTGTCTATCTTGACGTTTTCTGTTGTGAACCTTCAAGCAGCCGTGTATCACCCTTTTTCAAGTCAAGGAGTGTGCTAGTTGAGCTAAGGCATTGATCTTAGAAGGAGTTTTAATCCATCCAAGTCAATTGCATCAATTAGCTTGTGATCAACACAACTTGAGTGTGAGAGTGAGTAAACACTTGTGAGAATTTTCTGTTTTATCTAAATCAACTAGTTTGCTTGTTTTGTGTGTTTTTTTGATCATGTCTAGGTCTAATAGTCCAAGCAAGTCCCAAAGCAGTGAGCCAATGCACCCGGAGACACTTGCTATGTTGAAGCAAATAATGGATTCGGTGGCAAGATTGACCGACCGGATTGGCACGTTGGAGTCTCGGCCAACACCCACAGCCAAGCCACAACCAAGGTCCACTTTCGAGCTAGGAGGCACGTCTAGAGATGCCCCTAGAGAAACAACCCATGAATCACCTCAAAGAACCCCTCAAGGGCAAGGTATGAGACATGCTAACCCTCTTCCTAGAACACCTAATGTACAAGGTTTTGTGGATGATTTTCAGGAGCCACAAGAGGATGTTGAGGAAGAAGGCATGTGGAGAGAGTTCCCTAGGCGTCACCCACAACCAAGGAGAGGACGAGAATATGAGCCATTTAGGCATTATCAAGAGCTAGATGGAATAGGGAAAGTGAAGGTCAAGATTCCCATGCTTACATGGATTGGGAGACTAAATTGGAACAAATTTGGTCATGCCATCACTTTGGAGAGCAAAGGAAGGTCCAGCTTGCATCATTGGAGTTCCAAGGCTATGCACTAGAATGGTGGGATCATCTTGTCAAGGAAAGGAGAAGAACCTTGGATCCAGCCATCACTACATGGGAACAAATGAAGGCCTTGATAAGAGCTCGTTTTGTACCTCAACATTTTGCTAGGGAGCTGAGGCAAAGGTTGGAGAACCTTAGACAAGGAGCCATGAGTGCCGAAGAGGTCTACACCTCTATACAAATGGCAATGGTGAAAGCTAATGTGGTTGAAGATGAGGAGTCTATAATGGCTAGGTATCTACGCATTTTAAACTCATTTTTGGCTAATGAAATTGATTTGTATCCTTATAGTACCATGGTGAAGCTGCTGCATTTGGCAATCAAAATAGAGAAGAAGACAAAGGCTAGGAACCAAGGTGCCAAGACAAGCTTTGGAGCTACAAGATCATGGAAAGCACAAAACAGCCGGCCCCAAGGATCCTACAGCCGTAAGCCTACATCCACCAAGGAGGACCGAAAAGCATCAACCATGGACCAAGGAGCACAAAGAAGGAGCTCAACACCTCATTCATCTTCTAGACCCTTGAATGAGCCTTCAAGTGGTCCTCAAGGGAGTACCTCTAACTCTACTCTTCGTTCTAGAGATATTGTGTGTTTTAAATGTCAAGGTAGAGGTCATTACATGAGGGATTTTCCTAATAAGAAAATTCTGAATTTAAATCAATTTTGAAAATATGAGAGTGAGGATGAGCATGAATATGATGATAACACCCACCTTAATGGATTGCATGAAATTGGTAGTGATAGTGATGAGGGCATTGAATATGAGCATGAAGAATCATTTATAGCTAGAAGAACTTTGCATGCTAAGCTAGCTCCGTGTGAAGATAATCAAAGAGCGAACCTTTTTCATACTAGATGTCTAATTAAAGGGAAGGTGTGTAATATGATCATAGATGGAGGTAGTTATTGCAATATAGCTAGCACTGATTTGATTAATAAGTTGCAAATTACCACATTTTATCACCCTAGGCCTTACAAATTGCATTGGATGAATGATTGTGGAGAATTAAAAGTAAATAGGCAAGCTAGAGTTACTATCACTTTAGGTAGCTATGAGGACACCATTACTTGTGATGTAGTTCCCATGCAAGCTTGTCATATTCTTTTGGGACGTCCACGGCAATTTGATAGGAGAGTTAAGCATGATGGTTTTACTAATAGGCGTACCTTTGAATTTAATGGTCAAACACTAACTCTTAAGCATATGACACCATTGCAGATTGCTGAATTTTATGAGAAGAAGGAGTTGAGTGTGGAGCAAAATGAGGTGAAAAAGAGAGGGGATAGCTCACGGTCTAAAACGGAACTCACGGCCAAGATTAGTTCCACCCTATTAGCCACACCTTCTAGTGTCCTTCTAGCATCCAAGGAGGAGTACATCCTAGATTACACCCCTTTAGATGCCATTCTTGTGAGCTTGTGCAAGAGCTTAGTGACTTTGAGTGATGAAGCCAAGGCCACCCTACCTAAGCCCATCCTAGTAATCCTAGATGAGTTTAGTGATGTGTTTCTTGACGAGATTCTGGCTGGCCTTCCACCTTTTAGAGGTATTGAGCACCAAATAGATCTTATTCCCGGTGCTATACTCCCAAACTGTCCAGCCTATAGGATGAACCCTAAGGAGAGCCAAGAGATCCAAAACCAAGTCCAAGAACTCCTAGATAAGGGTTATGTAAGGGAGAGTTTGGGTCCTAGTGCCGTTCCCGTCCTCTTAGTACCTAAGAAGGACAATACATGGAGGATGTGTGATGTAGGACCATCACATGGAAGCTATCAAGGTCCCATTACTAGAGCAAGAGCTAAGGAGATCCAAGAAGCTACGTCAAGGGAAGTGCTATTGCTTGGCACAATGCGTGAACCATTTAATTGCCATACCTCATGTGTTAATCTTTTGATGAATGCAGGAGCAAGCAAGCAAAGGGAGGAGATGTTGCTCACGTACAAAGCAGTCCAAGAGGAGGCTGTTGATCACGTCCAAAGAAGCCAAGAGGGGAGGCTGTTGTTCACGTCTAATGCAGCCCAAGAGAAGAAGCTGTTGATTACGTCCAAAGCAGTCCAAGAGAATGAGCTGTTGATCACGTCCAAAGCAGCCCAAGAAGGGGAGGCAAGCAAACACGTCCAAGGCAGTCCAAGAGGGTAGGTTGTTTCTCATGTCCAATGCAGCCCAAGAGGATAGCAAGCTGATCACGTTCCAGGAGGCCCAAGAGAGTAACAAGTCAGCTCATTCGGATCATCATTTGGGCTCTTAAAACACAGCCAAATCACTCATGGATCTGTTGAACAATTCAGCCCATTCGGATAGCCCAATCTGCTCTTAAAAAACGTCCAACACACTCAGCACACTCCTAGGATTAGTTTGAATAAGTCAGCCTATTTTTAAGCTGAATTAGTTGTTTGTTAGGTTGTTAGCTACATTAGAGGAAGCTCTCTTATTACCACCTTCCCACTAATGTTTCAATTCTCTTTTCTTTATTTTGTCTAGATAAAAGAGTCTATATAGATAGCCTCTTTAGCTGCAGATTAGTTACGTTATTTTCATTACTTAGAATCGCATTTGTAATCATTCACAAAATTAATCAAAGAACAAGAGAGTTTTTGGTTGGCATTGCTGTTGTTGCTTGGCTGAGCTTGTTTGTGTCTACCGCCTTCGGGTTGGTGATTCGAGCCTTCACGAGTCCCTCTTTGTGCTAGTCCAGCCGGAGCTAGTGTAAAGTTGTATTGGAGACGGGTCTAGGGCATTCACGATTGGGGTTTTGGCTCTTCAGCCTTGGTTCCTTCGTTGACTATCTTTGGTTCTTCTCTACAACTTCCTGCGCCATTCATCACCTACGTTCCATTCTGCATTTCTGGATTCGCCTCATTCAGCCGGATTCGAGATCATTGTACCTAGATCGACTCAATCACGGACAATTCCGTATCATTTTGTGTTGATTGCCATCAACAACATCACCACTAAGTACCAACATCCTATCCCACGTTTAGATGACATGTTAGATGAGTTGAATGGAGCCACATTGTTCTCTAAGATAGATCTTAGGAGTGGTATCACCAAATCTGAATGAGGGAGGGAGATGAGTGGAAAACGGCATTCAAGACCAAGTTTGGTCTTTATGAGTGGCTAGTGATGCCATTTGGTTTAACCAATGCTCCTAGTACATTTATGAGATTGATGAATCACGTGTTGAGACACTACATTGGTAGGTTTGTTGTGGTTTACTTTGATGACATCCTCATCTGTAGTAAGTCACTTGAAGAGCATGAGGAACATTTGAGGGAAGTACTTACAACTCTTAGAATTGAATATTTGTATGCTAATTTGAAGAAATGTGAGTTTAGTACTAATCAAGTTGTTTTTCTTGGTTTTGTAGTGTGCACAAGAGGTCTAGAGGTGGACGGAGAGAAGATCAAGGCAATCCAGGAATGGCCTACTCCCGCAACCGTCGGTCAAGTGAGGAGTTTCCACGGCCTAGCAATCTTCTATAGACGTTTTGTGCGAGATTTCAGCACCATAGCAGCCCCACTCACGTCCTTGACAAAGAAGAAGGTGCCATTTGTGTGGGGAGATGCTCAAGAGAAGGCGTTTAAGGAGTTCAAGTGGCGGTTGTCTCATGCACCTCTCCTAGCTCTTCCGGACTTCACCAAACCTTTTGAAGTCGAGTGTGATGTTTCGGGTATTGGCATTGGAGGAGTACTCATGCAAGAGGGTAAGCCACTAGCCTTCTTTAGTGAGAAATTAAAGGAAGCATGTTTAAACTACTCGACCTATGATAAAGAACTTTATGCATTGTTTAGAGTATTAAAAACATGGCAAAATTATTTATGGCCTAGTGATTTTGTCCTACTCGACCTATGATAAAGAACTTTCTGCATTGTTTAGAGTATTAAGAACTTTATGCATGGTAGATGGATGGAGTTTATAGAAACTTTTCCTTATATCATAAAGTATAAAAAGGGCAAGGATAATGTTGTAGCGGATGCTCTCTCTAGGAGACATTCTTTAATCACAACTATGGATTTTAAGGTCTTAGGTTTCTATTATATTAAGGATTTATATGTTGATGATTTTGATTTTGGAGACATATTTAAGCAATGTGCATCTAGAGGAGCCTTTGATAAGTTTTACTTGTTTGAGGGTTTTCTATTTAGAGTTGATAAAGTGTGCATTCCTAAGTGTTCCCTTAGGCTATTACTTTTTTAGGAAGCCCATATGGGAGGCTTAATGGGGCATTTAGGGAGAGATAAGACTTATCATATGCTGCATTCACATTTTTATTGGCCTCATATGCTTAGGATGTAGAGAACTTGCTTAAGAGATGTCTTGTGTGTTTAAAGGCTAAGGCTATATTGAAACATCATGGATTGTATACCCTCTTACCCACGCCTAAGTCACCTTGGGAGAATATTAGTATGGATTTCATTGTTGGGTTACCTAGGACTAAGAAGGGGAGAGATTCGATTTTTGTGGTAGTAGATCGATTTTCTAAAATGGCCCATTTTATGGCATGCCATAAGACTAAAGATGCTTATAATGTAGCTAACTTGTTTTTTAGGCAAATTGTTAGATTACATGGAGTACCTAGGACTATAGTGAGTGATAGGGATGTTAAGTTTCTTAGTTTCTTTTGGAAAACTCTTTGGGGTAAATTAGGGACGAAGTTGCTGTTTTTGACTTCTAGTCATCCTCAAACGGATGGTCAAACCGAAGTAACTAATAGGACGTTAACAACCATTTTGAAGGCTGTGTTAAAAGATAATTTGAAAGCTTGGGAAGATGTCTTGCCTCATGTTAAATTTGCATATAAATGTACATTACATTCTTCTACTAATCTAACTCCTTTTGAGTGTGTCTATGGGTTGAATCTTTTGACCCCTTTTGATCTTATACCGTTGCCCATAGAGGAGCGAGTAGATTTTAATGCAGAAAAACAGGTGGAGATCATCAAGGAACTGCATGAAAGGACACGCAAAAGGCCAGAGGAGAAGGGGAGGCAAGTGGCGGCCAAGGCTAATAGGACCCGCAAGCAAGTGTTGTTCGAACTGGGAGACCTCGTGTGGCTGCATTTAAGGAAGGATAGGTTCCCGGAAAGGCGCAAGTCCAAGCTATCACCTAGGGGAGACGGACCATTCAAAGTACTACGTAAGGTTGGCAACAATGCTTATGTACTACAGCTTCCGGAGGACTATGGAGTGAGCCCTACTTTCAACGTAGGAGATCTAAGTCCCTTTGAGTCAAGTGATGCGGATAGTGATGATTCGAGGATGAATCCTTCCCAAGAAGGGGAGTATGATGAGGGACCATCACCAACAGCCACTACTAGTCCTACAATGCAAGGGCCAATCACTAGATCAAGGGTAAGAGCAATTCAAGAGGAGGTGTCCAACTTGTTGGTGTCCTTAGCTCCTAAGGAGACCATTTATGATCCATTGCTGACTGAGGCTTCCTTAGTCACGTTAATGACTATTCCCGATGACTTGGACGTGGAAGGGAGACCATGCACACGTGATTTGGAGCCATGCAAGAGCAAAGAAGAGACACTTGTTCCGGAATTGCAAGAAATGGAAGATTGAGGCTTTGGAGCTTCTTTTGTATTTTATATAATCTTTTGGTATAAAATGAAAGACTTTTTATAACCTTTAGATTCAAAATATTTTAAGGGTTATTTTTATTTGTTTTAGTTGTTTTATTTGTTATATTGTCTTTTTGACAAATGTTTTTCCTTTTTTAGATAGGAGGCTTTCTAGGCATATAAAAAGCCTCCCTTATCTTCTTTCCTGATTAGATAGATTTTTAGCCAATTGATAAACCGTCTCTTTGAGAGCTTTTGTTTCCATTCAGAAAATTCAATCAATAAAGTGAGTCAATTGATTGAACCGTTGTGAATCCCTGCTAGATTGTTCTTGTGTGTGTTAATCTCTTTAGAGATTGGTGCTACTAGTCAATACTAGTCCCTCCTTGTGCTTGTCTCCATTGAAGCCTTGTGTAAGGTTATAGAAGAAAGGGTTGAAGGCATCATCTTGCTTGGGTTTTGATCAATCTAATCAAGGTTCTTGTAAGGGAGTCTTTTGGTTCTTTTGGATCTACTTCTACCATACATCCTACGTCCCCTTTCATCCTCTTTTCTTCCATCTTTCCATCGTCATTTTCATGTTCTAACAATCTGAATTTTGTTCCATTGGTCAAGGAAAAACGTCATTGTTGGTTTCAAGGATTCCCAATCTAGATCTAGTCATTCGCGGCCCCAACCCGCATCATGGTCCCTCATCATACTCCCCTTCTTGGGAAGGATTCGTCCTCGAATCATCACCATCCGCATCACTTGACTCAAAGGGACTTAGATCTCCTACGTTGAAAGTAGGGCTCACTCCATAGTCCTCCGGAAGCTCTAGTACATAAGCATCGTTGCCAACCTTAATTAGTACTTTGAATGGTCCGTCTCCCCTAGGTGATAGCTTGGACTTGCGCCTTTCCGGGAACCTATCCTTCCTTAAATGCAACCACACGAGGTCTCCCGGTTCGAACAGCACTAGCTTGCGGTTCCTATTAGCCTTGGCCGCCACTTGCCTCCTCTTTTCCTTTAGCCTTTTGCGTGTCCTTTCATGCAGTTCCTTGATGATCTCCACCTATTTTTCTGCATTAAAATCTACTCGCTCCGCTATGGGCAACGGTATAAGATCAAAAGGGTTAAAAAGATTCAACCCATAGACACACTCAAAAGGAGTTAGATTAGTAAAAGAATGTAATGTACGATTATATGAAAATTCTACATGTGGCAAGACATCTTCCCAAGCTTTCAAATTATCTTTTAAAACAGCCCTCAAAATGGTTGTTAATGGTCAAACACTAACTCTTAGCCTAGTGTTATTACATTTTCTTTATGTGCATTCCTAAGTGTTCCCTTAGGCTATTACTTGTTGAGGAAGCCCATATGGGAGGTTTAATGGGGTATTTTTAGAGAGATAAGACTTATCATATGCTACATTCACATTTTTATTGGCCTTGTATGTTTAGAGATGTAGAGAACTTGCTTATTGATGTCTTGTGTGTTTAAAGGCTAAGGCTAGATTGAAACCTCATGGATTGTATACCCCCTTACCGACGCCTAAGTCACCTTGGGAGGATATTAGTATGGACTTCATTGTTGGGTTACCTAGGACTAAGAAAGGGAGAGATTCGATTTTTGTGGTGGTAGATCGATTTTCTAAAATGGCCTATTTTATTGCTTGCCATAAGACTGATGATTCTTATAATGTAGCTAACTTGTTCTTTAGGGAAATTGTTAGATTACATGGAGTACTTAGGAGTATAGTGAGTGATAAGGATGTTAAGTTTCTTAGTTTCTTTTGGAAGACTCTTTGGGGTAAACTAGGGACGAAGTTGCAGTTTTAAAAGATAATTTGAAAGCTTGGGAAGATGTCTTGCCTCATGTAGAATTTGCATATAAGCGTACATTACATTCTTCTACTAATCTAACTCCTTTTGTGTGTCTTTATGGGTTGAATCCTTTGAACCCTTTTGATCTTATACCGTTGCCCATAGCGGTGTGAGTAGATTTTAATGCAGAAAAACAGGTGGCGATCATCAAGGAATTGCATGAGAGGACACGCAAAAGGCTAGAGAAGAGGGGAGGCAAGTGGCGGCCAATGCTAATAGGAACCGCAAGCAAGTGCTGTTCGAACCGGGAGACCTCATGTGGCTGCATTTGAGGAAGGATAGGTTCCCGGAAAGGCGCAAGTCCAACCTATCACCTAGGGGACACAGACCATTCAAAATAGTACGTAAGGTTGGCAACAATGCTTATGTACTAGAGCTTCCAGAGGACTATGGAGTGAGCCCTACTTTCAACGTAGGTAATCTAAGGCCCTTTGAGTCAAGTGATGCAGATGGTGATGATTCGAGGACGAATCCTTCCCAAGAAGGGGAGTATGATGAGGGACCATCACCGACAACCCCTACTAGTCCTACAATGCAAGGGTCAATCACTAGATCAAGGGCAAAAGCAATTCAAGAGGAGGTGTCCAACTTGTTGGTGTCCTTAGCTCCTAAGGAGACCATTGATGATCCATTGCTGACTGAGGCTTCCTTAGTCACGTTAATAACGATTCTCGACGACTTGGACGTGGAAGGGAGACCATGCACACGTGATTTGGAGCCGTGCAAGAGCAAAGAAGAGACACGTGTTCCGGAATTGCAAGAAATGGAAGATTGAAGCTTTTGGAGCTTCTTTTGTATTTTATATCATCTTTTGGTATAAAATGCAAGAATTTTTATAACCTTAAGGTTCAAAAGATTTTAAGGGTTATTTTTATTTGTTTTATTGTCTTTTTGACAAATGTTATTCCTTTTTTTAGATAGGAGGCTTTCTAGGCGTATAAAAAGCCTCCCTTAGCTTCTTTCCTGATTAGATAGATTTCAGCCAATTGATAAACCGTCTCTTTGAGAGCTTTTGTTCCTATTCAGAAAATTCAATCAATAAAGTGAGCCATTGATTGAATTGTTGTGAATCCCTGCTAGATTGTTCTTGTGTGCGTTAATCTCTTTAGAGATTGGTGTACTAGTCAATACTAGTCCCTCCTTGTACTTGTCTCCATTGAAGGCTTGTGTAAGGTTATAGAAGAAAGGGTTGAAGGCATCATCTTGCTTGGGTTTTGATCAATCTGATCAAGTTTCTTGTATGGGAGTCTTTTGGTTCTTTTGGATCTACTTCTACCAAACATTCTACGTTCTTTTTCATTCTCTTTATTCCCTTTTGTCCAACGTCATTTCTGGTTCTAAACAATCTGATTATGCGTGCCATTTGTCAAGGAAAACGTCCATTGTTGGTCTTCAAGGATTCCCAATCTACATCTAGTCATTTGCGGCCCCAACCCGCATCAGGCATCAGAGAGCAGAGAAGAATTAGACAACAAAACGTCTAAGGCCTGACAAGGCTTTCGGCTTATCGAAAAAGGCAAAAGTCAAAACCTCTCAAGCCTTTGAATTCTTTATTATCGATCTCAAATTTTAAACAATTTGTTTGTGAAATCAAATATATAAATAAAGCTGGAAAACTTCCAAAACAAAAGTAATTGACTAGATTTCTACAAATCATTAGACAAGGAAGAATTAGGCAACAAAACCTCTCAAGCTTAGCAACCTATATCAGTACCTGTTTCCACTTCAGGTTTCAAGGTCGGTTTTCAGGTTTCAGCGGTTTTAGGTTTCCGGTTTCCTGTTTCTGGTTTCGATTTATGGCTTCAATTCAGGTTATTGGGAGGTTCGGTGATAAAGTTTCAGAGTTTCCGGTTTCAAGTTTCAGGGTTTCCGGTTATCAGGGTTCAAGTTTTTGGTTTCAGGTTTCCGGTTTCAGGGTTCATGTATCAGGTTTCAAAGTTCAATAGTTTTAGGTTTTTAGTTTCTGGTTTTCGGTCCAGGTAATCGGGTGGTTCAGTGTTCAAACACAAAGTATGCATTCATAATTCATCTTTAAAAAACCAAATTTCAACATCTTTCGGTTTCACAAAATGTTAGGGAAAAGGCGAAAGGAAGAATCAAAAGAGCTTAAGCTCTTCGGCAAAGACGAATGCTCTTATGCGGATGTAAAACTTCCAAATCGAAAATAATGAACTGATTTTCTACAAATGTTGGGCGATTCGGTGATCAAGCGAATAAATAATTTCATTGTGAAATCAAACCAAAAAAATTCTAAACAATTTCCGTTCGGGTTATCTAACGATTCGGTGATCAAGTTTCACGGTTTTTAGTTTCTTGTTTCCGGTTTCAAGTTTCATGGTTTCAGGTTTCATCGGTTTTAGGTTTCCGGTTTATGGTTTTTGGTTATCAAGTTTCATGGTTTTCACTTTTTGGTTTCCTTTTTCAAGGTTGAAGTTTCAGGGTTTCAGGGTTTCAGGTTTCACTTTTCAACGGCTTTAGGTTTTGGGTTTCCGGTTTCCCGTCCAGGTTATTTGGGAGGTTCGGTGATCATACACAAAGTGCGCATTACCAATTCATCTTTGAAAAACCAAATTTCAACAGCGTTTGATTTCACAATAAAAGTCGGACCAAGGGTGTTTGAAATTATACTTGAATGCAAATCAGTTGAAATAACTTGTGATCGAAATAGAATCGGTGTAGAAATACGATAAAGGCATAGTCCAAGGAAGATTAGACAACAAAACCTCTTAAACCTGGCAAGGCGAATAGTCGAAGCTCTTCGAAAAAGGCGAAAGGAAGAAAGAAAATAGCTTAAGCTCTTCGGCAAAGACGAAAGCTCTTAGGCGGTTTGAAACTTCCAAAACAAAAAAAAAGGACTGATTTTCTACAAATGTTAGGCAAGGGTATCAAAGAGCAAGGAAGAATTAGACTACAAAACAACTAAGGCTTGACAAGGCGTTTGGCTCTTCGGAAAAGGCGTAAGTTGAAGCCTCTCATGCCTTTCAATTCATCATCATCGATCTCATATCCAAAAAGCTCTAATCAATTTATTTGTAAAATCAAATTGGTAAACAAAGTTGCAACACTTTCCAAAAGAAAGTAATTGATGATGAAGGATCATCCAAGCTAAGTCAAGGTCCCTTAACAAGGGCTCAAGTAAAACTACAAGCTGAGATGGATGCATTGCTTCTAACCATGAACCATGAACCACCTAACTCACCTTCCATGAGTCAACGAGCCTTGATGATGATCATGGTCCACCAAGGAACAAGCTGCACGCCTAAGGGTTCTACATAAGGTTGAAATGTTCCAAATTGGTTGAATAAACTTATTTGGCTGTTTTAAGTGTTTTTAAAGTCTTTTTAGAATAAAAGCCCAAACTTATGTCTTGATGGGCCTTTAGTTAATTATTTCAGTCCATTAACATATTAAAGACTGTATATATGTTATTAGGCGTGCTAGGTCAGGGGGATATCCAGAAGATGCACGTTAAACACAGTTTTTGTGCTGCTGTTGCAGATTGGCGATTTCCAGCCTGTTGGAGAGCTTTGTGATTGTGATTTTGGCTTAACCTCTTCTTGTCTGAGTTAATCTCCTTAGGGATTAGTGTTGCAAGTTGTTTATAAGCATCCTCTTGGTGCTTTCAATCTCCATATTGATTGTGTCAAGTTGTGAAGCAGGGTTGATTAGTCTTTTGGATTGGTTCTTGAATTCATTGTTCAAGGGTTCTTCCATAGTTCTATTCGGTTCTTCTTAACCATCTATCTTTATATTTTTGTGCTTATCATTCCTTCATATCTAAGTTTCATTCTATTGTTTCCAGGTTATTTGTCTAGATCGTTAAACGGGCTAATCCCCGTATCAATTGGTATCAGAGCTTTGGGGACGTTCAACCATCATCAAAAGAGTCATAAAATCACAAAAAGAGTTTGTTTGGATCATTGCAATTGATCATTGTCTTTTGTAGTCTTTTCTTTTCTTCAGTTTTTCTCTCTTCTATTCTAAGTTGGTTGAGTTCTAACTTGTTTGTTGTTCTTGATCAGCGAATTGAGCACCGAAGTCATCAACAAACACCAACACCACCACGCCAGCCCCACCACCACTTTCATGCCGCCAAAACCTACCCTAACCTACTATTTTCGTAAACCCTAATCCTGCAACAGCCATATCTTTCCATATCTTTCCTTAATCCTACAACAACCATATATTTTCATATTTTTTTCCATAATCCTGCTGCAGCCATATCTTATCTCTAACCATATCTTACCTTTTAGTTGTTTCCCTATTTACCTTCTTGTTATTTAATTTTCGTTTTTATTTTTGCTGAGATAAAAAAGAAAAGAAAAAGGAAAGTTGTTGTCCAAAATATTAAAAAAAAAAAAGAAAAAAAGAGAAGGACGAACCAAAATTAAAAGAAAAGAAAAGAAGAATTGAGCTTTGTGTTTGCATTGTGTTTAGCTCTAAGTTATTGAACTAACAACATTGTTCTTGCAAGAGTTGATTAAGAGGAGGAAGATTTCAAGGGGACTCCAAGAAACCTACATTCTAAGCCTTTTTCATTCGGCCACCCTACCCTAAACCGACCTTAGTTGTTGATTTTGGTGTTTGAGGTTGCAAGTTGAGGCACTTACGAGTACGGTTCTTTTAGCTTATCTTGAGTCTATATTCCGGGTCATTTTGGTTGTACATCTCATTCATACAACTAGTCCATTCCTTGAGTCATTATTTTTTTCTTTCTTTTGTTGAGTCAGCCTAGGACATACCTTGATTAATTCAATTGTTGTTTCGTGTTAGCTTATATTTGACTAGACACTACCCACGCAAGGTTGTTAATTCTTACAAGGTGAGCCATTATCAAAGTCTTATCACATCACTTGAGAGTGAGGGATAAACACTTGAGAGACACACTAGAGAGGCTTTTGTTTTGATCTAATCTAACGTGTTTGCTTGTTCTGTTGTGTTTAACAAGATGTCTAGTGATCATCATACCGAGAAGCAACCGGAGTCTAGTCCGGCAGATATGATTAGCATGATGAAGGGTATGATGCAAGTAGAATTTAAAGCCATGGAAGATAGGCTTACGGGTTTACAAGGGCAAATAACCGAGCTTAAGACTAATAAGGCTAAAGAAGACCTCATTTCCCCTAACTAAGGCACTAGGCCATCACTTTGAGAAAGGAGCAGGTTCTAAACCCTTAACTATAAGCCATCGACGAGTACCTCTTGGCAGCCAACAAGAAGCTTTCAACGAAGCCAAGAAGACTCCCATTAATGCTTCACAGGGGCATCATTCTAAGTCTAAACCTCCTATTCATGATAACAGTCAATATGCTAATTTCTCTCTTAGCACCACACAAGATGGAGATAATGAGGAGTCCGAAGATGATGGCTATGATTATGCACAAGAAAGAAGGCAAGAGGAAGCCTGAAGGCAAGACGAGGAATGGATGAGAAACGAGGAAAGAAGGATGGAACAAAATAGAAGGCATGAAGATAGGAGACAAGAAGATGAGAGGGATAAAGATGGGAGGCATGAGTATAGATGGAGGCAAGAGGAAGACTATGAAGGGAGGAGAGACAATAGACACCAAAGGAGAGGGCGAGATCATGAGCAAGATGGTCTAGGCAAGGTGAAGATCAAGATCCCATCCTTTGAAGGCAAGTGTGATCCGGATGTGTACATGGCTTGGGAGACGAAGATTGAGCAGATATGGGCGTGCCACAACTTTACCGAGAATAAAAAGGTACATTACGCAGCCCTTGAGTTCACTGATTATGCTTTGATATGGTGGAATGAGCTTGTGAAGGAAAGGAGGCAAAACATGGATCCACAAGTTGCAACATGGGCACAAATGAGGGCAATCATGCGAGCTCGATTTGTTCCCCAACACTATAGGAGGGACTTGAGGCAAAAGTTGGAAAACTTAAGGCAAGGTTCAATGAGTTCCGAGGAGACCTACAATGCCATGCAAATGGATATGGTGAAGGCCAATGTTAGTGAGGATGAAGAGGCAACTATGCAGGTATCTCCGTATCCTTAATTCAAGTTTTGCTAACGAGGTGGATTTGTTTCCCTACTCTACTATGACAGAATTACTACATCTCGCCATCAAAGTCGAGAAGAAGATAAAAGGGAGGAGTCAAGGCATAAAGAGCTCATTAGGGACCTCAAATGTATGGAAACAACAAGGAGGGCACCGACACGGAGGATACAACCGCGAAGCCTCCAAAACAGCCCCCGAGCAAGCTCCCACACACCCAACCTACCCTAAGACGCCTACTGCAGCCCCTAAACCACCTCAAGGGAGTACTTACAAGCTCCCACACGCCTACTGAGCATGAGACTGAGGGCTTACTGATTTTATTGGCTACAAGTGTTCATAACGAGGCTTGGCTCCTAAGTAAGCAAGAGAGCAACGACGCCAAAGCACAGGACTCGGCCAACCCCGCACATGACGCCGCTGCTCCTCACCACGTTTTCAGCACCGTTCCATGCCTCTCATTGAGGAATGAGGCTTTTTAAGGCCTGCTTAGTGATTGTGTGTTTTAAGTAGCCCATTGGGCTTAATTTCCAGATTTTTATTGTGTCTTTTGTTTAAGAGCTGAAACTATTTAAAGGCTCTTTCATTGCATTTTACGAAGCTTAATTTTTTTGGGTGAAAAACACTTGTTTTCAGTTTTCATCTTCAATCAAAGAAGAGTTTTGATTGAAGAGTTATTGTGATCAGATTTGGCTTAGTTGTTTCGCGTGTGTCAATTGCTCTCGGGTTCTTGGTGTTCGTGAGATTCCATAAGCATCCTCCCCGTGTTGTCGATGTTCTAAGTCGGCTGTGTTGGGTTGTAAGGGGCTGAGTTTGTTGCATCGTTCTTGGTGGTTCTTGATCCCGATATCATGGGTTTCCACGTCGTTTATGTCGGGTTCATCCACGTCGGACTGTTCCTTTAATTTCCGTACCTTTGTCTTCAGTTTGGTGTCTTGTCTTGTTCATTTTGTTTGCAGGTCACGCAGCACAAAAACCCTAATCGGCGGGTTGCTCTCGTCGTTGCTTCGTTTCCTCCTACCGTCGTCTAGATCGAGTCAACGTCGGGTCATCCCCGTTTCAATTGGTATCAGAGCTCCGGTTGACGACGGATCGATCTTGTGTCTTTCATTCTTATTGCGTTAGTTTTGAAATTTTGTGAGCTTTCTTCTTGTGTTCTTGAACTGACTGTGCTTGACTTGTTGTGTTGAAGGTTGTGTTGGGTTTGTGAGTATCCTAGACCGGCCATCACCGTCACCTCGACGTAACGTACCCTACTGCTGCCGGTCCTGCCTACACACGCAGACTATTCCAAACCATTGCTGCCGGCTGTGCCTAAATCGGCTGCCCATTGGGCTTATTTGTCTCCAACTCCACATTTCCACGTTCAAAAGCACTAAGTAGAAGTTATCTCTTGTTCCATTTTAATTTATTTTGTTTTAATTGTAATTATTGGCCAGATTTGTTGGTCAAGGAAGTTCCTACATTTTAGGTAAAAAAAAAAAAAGAAAGCTCAAAACTAGATCAACATTAAAAAAAAAGAGAGAGATAAGCTTTTGTTACATTTTATTTTATTTTGTGATCTTTAGTTTTATATGTTATTTTGTTGTGCAAACTGCCTACTCACGTCTTTGTCTCCCAGCCCTCTCGAGGCCTTCATCTAGACCATACGTTCGGCTAACCATCCGCGATCCATCGCTCTTAGCCCAGCTCCGCACCCTCATCGCCACCCTACCTCTCTCACCACGTCTTCCCTCCTTACCTTGTTACCTCTAACCTAACTTCGGGATTACTCACACTCCAAGGTAGTCCGGAAGTGCAACAAGGAGGGCTTAATTGGTGAGTCTTCTTTTTTTCTTCTCTTTATATATTCTGTTTGGTGATCTTCTTGAGTCTTTTTTTTATTCAATTTTGTCCATTCGTGAGTCTTGTTGAGTTTGAGCTGATTTCGCATTGAACTGAATTGCATTGAGCCCTAATCGATTTTTGGTTGCTTTGGATACCTAGACACCTTAACTCAAGAGGGGTTTTTGACTCATTCGAAGCGATCTATCAACAAGCCCGACTATCACAAGAGTGTGAGCGGAAAAAGGAGTGAAACACTTGAGAGGTGTTTTGATTTCTAACCTTAACATATTTCAGTGTTTGTTTTCTTGTGATAATGTCTACCCATAGCCGTGTTTCGACGAAGATCCTCGAGCCGACAGATCCGACAACTTTCAGCTGGTTGAAGCAAATGAACGACAACACTGGCGCTTTGACAACTCGGATGAGGGCTCTAGAAGCTCGCCAACCATTAGCTTCAGCTTTCGAGCAAGGAGACCACTCGCAGCCGCAGCCGCAGCCACGAGGCCCTTTGCCCAACCAACAAACCGCATTTGAGGCTGCTACCATGGCGCAGCGAGGCAATTTGCCGCAGGTGCTTTTCCAGCCGCCTCCTCAAGGCCACCCGGGACACCGATATGGGTATGATCCTCGTCCCAATTCTCCCTTACCTAGAAACGATGTTCCTCCTATTAATGTGCACAGGTACAATGTGGAAGAGGAACAATCAATGACGGGAGAGGCTTGGGCTCCACCACCGCAGCAAGGGTATCAAGGATATCAACGTAGGTACCGGGAACCAGAACAAGACGGGATTGGTAAGATAAAGGTGAAAATCCCCGTCTTCGAGGGCAAGTGTGATCCGGATACATATATGTTGTAGGAGACCAAGATAGAACAAATTTGGTCCTGCCACAATTTTCTCGAGCACAAGAAGGTGCAATTGGCGGCCTTGGAATTTCAGGAATTTGCTCTTATTAGGTGGGATAAGCTAGTACGGGAAAGGAGGCTTGCTCTTGATCCCCCCGTGGCTACTTGGGAACAAATGAAAGCAATGATGAGAGCTCGGTTCATACCTCACCATTACCATAGGGAGCTTTGGCAATGCCTTGAGAACTTGAGGCAAGGCAATCTGAGCGCAGAGAAAACCTTCAATGCCATGCAAGTTGCAATGGCCCGAGCCAATGTGTCGGAGGATGAAGGGGCTACGATGGCCAGGTATCTTCGAGTATTGCATCCTTCTTTAGCTAACGAGGTGGACTTGTTTCCATATGGTTCTATGACAAAATTGCTACATTTAGCGATAAAAGTGGAAAGGAAGTCCAAGAGTAGGTACCAAGGAGCGGGATACAATGCACCAAACGCAGTGAACAAGTGAAAGAACTCGTCCTACGGAAAGGAGAACACCGCTGCGAAGGGAGGAACAACCGCTGCACAAGTAGCCGATGCCACTGCTCGGCGTGGTGCCGCACACTCCGGTCCTTCGTTTCCTCCCAAGGCAAACCCGGCTGCTCCTTCGGGATCCAAGCTAAGTAACTCTAACCCCCTTGTGCCTAATTCTAATTCTAGAGCTAGAGATGTGACTTGTTTTAAGTGTCAAGGTAAAGGGCACATGATGAGAGAATGCCCAAACAAAAGATTCCTTATAATCAATCATCTAGGTCAATATGAGTCGGAATCCGACAATGATGAAAATGAATTTGAAAATGTTGTTGACAATCTTGTTTTTGATAATGATGATGATGAGGGTATAGGGTATGAACATGGGGAAACTTTGATAGCTAGGAGGACTTTACACTTACAACCTACTCCTTGTGAAGATAATCAAAGAGAAAATCTATTTCACACTAGATGCTTAATAAAAGAGAAGACTTGTAACGTTATAATTGATGGTGGGAGTTGTTGCAACATAGCTAGCACGGAATTGATATCTAAATTGCAAATAACAACTTTCTACCACCCTAGGCCTTACAAGCTACATTGGATGAATGATTGTGGTGAGCTTAAGGTAAACAAGCAAGCTAAAATTCACATTACCTTAGGACATTATGAAGACACTATTCTATGTGATGTGGTTCCAATGCAAGCTTGTCATGTTTTGTTAGGTCGACCTTGGCAATATGATAGGAAAGTGTTGCATAACGGTTTTACTAACAAGTATTCTTTTACCTTTAAAGATAAACTTGTTACTCTCAAGCCTATGACTCCTATGCAGATTGCGGAGGCTTTTGAGAAGAAATCAAGCGAAGCTGGCCAAGTGAGCTGCGGTTACACGGAGACGACGCCGGCCAAGGGAGGAGTGCTCTCTGCAGCCGCCAAGGTGAACGACGCCATGGACAACCTCACTGCAGCAAGGACCACCACCAAGGGTAAAGTGCTCGCAACAGCCATCCAACCACCACCGAGGGCGTTGCTCGCAGCCAAGAGGGAATAGATCGCAGATTACCTCCCTTCCGATGTCGCGCTCGTGTGTTTGTGTAAAGGGCTGAATTTGGTGATACGGGATGATCCGTGATTGAGTCGATCTAGGCACAATGATCTCGAATCCGGCTAAATGAAACGAATTCAGAATGCGGAATGAAACGAAGATGGTGAATGGCGTAGGAGAGTGAGAGAAGAACCAAAGAGAGTCAACGAAGGAACCAAGGCTGAAGAGCCAAAACCCCAATCGTGAATGCCCTAGACCCGTCTCCAATACAACTTTACACTAGCTCCGGCTGGACTAACACAAAGAGGGACTCGTGAAGGCTCGAAGCACCAATCCGAAGGCGGTTGACACAAACAAGCTCAGCCAAGCAACAACAGCAATGCCAACAAAAAACTCTCTTGTTCTTTGATTGATTTTGTGAAATGATTACAAATGTAATTCTAAGCAATGGAAAATAACGTAACTAATCTGCAGCTAAAGAGGCTATCTATATAGACTCTTTTATCTAGACAAAATAAAGAAAAGAAAATTAAAACATTACTGGGAAGGTGGTAATAAGAGAGCTTCCTCTAATGTAGCTAACAACCTAACAAACAACTAATTCAGCTTAAAAATAGGCTGACTTATTCAAACTAATCCTAGGAGTGTACTGAGTGTGCTGGATGTTTTTTAAGAGCAGATTGGGCTATCCGAATGGGCTGAATTGTTCAACAGATCCATGAGTGATTTGGCTGTGTTTTAAGAGCCCAAATGATGATCCGAATGAGCTGACTTGTTACTCTCTTGGGCCTCCTGGAACGTGATCAACTTGCTATCCTCTTGGGCTGCATTGGACATGAGCAACAGCCTACCCTCTTGGACGTGTTTGCTTGCCTCCCCTCTTGGGCAGCTTTGGACGTGATCAACAGCTCCTTCTCTTGGACTGCTTTGGACGTAATCAACAACTTCTCCTCTTGGGCTGCATTAGACGTGAACAACAACCTCCCCTCTTGGCTTCTTTGGACGTGATCAACAGCCTGCTCTTGGACTGCTTTGTACGTGAGCAACATCTCCTCCCTTTGCTTGCTTACTCCTGCATTCATCAAAAGATTAACACATGAGGTATGGCAATTAAATGGTTCACGCATTGTGCCAAGCAATAGCACTTCCCTTAACGTAGCTTCTTGGATCTCCTTAGCTCTTGCTCTAGTAATGGGACCTTGATAGCTTCCATGTGATGGTCCTACATCATCCACTCCTTCTTGGAAAGAATTCGACCCCGAATTTTCTTCTTGTTCCGAATCTCCTTCATAGGGGCTCAAATCACCTACATTAAAAGTGGTACTAACTCCATACTCTTCTGGTAAGTCCAACACATAAGCATTGTCGATAATCCGGTGTAAGACTTTGAATGGTCCATCACCCCGTGGTGCTAGCTTGGAATGGCGTTTTGTCGGAAACCGCTCTTTCCTTAATGTAACCAAACTAAGTCGCCGGGCTGGAAAACCATCTTCTGACGTCCTTTGTTGTTCCTAGCTGCAGTTTCAACGCCCTTCTTATCAAGTGCAGCTTTGGTCTTAGCATGAAGTTCCTTAATGTAGTCCACCTGTTCCAAAGCATCAAAAGCTACTCGATCCTTTCGAGGAATCGGTAATAAGTCCAAAGGAGTTAAAGGGTTAAATCCATAAACATATTTGAAAGGTGATAACGAAGTGGAAGAATGCATGGTGCGATTATAAGCAAACTCAATATGTGGTAACATGTCTTCCCATTCTTTTAAGTTATCTTTCAACATGGTTCTAAGGAGGGTCGTTAGGGTCCTATTGGTGACTTCCGTTTGCCCATCTGTTTGGGGATGACTAGATGTCGAGAATAGTAATCTAGTACCCATTTTTCCCCAAAGTGTCTTCCAAAAGAAACTCAAAAACTTGACATCCCTATCACTAACAATAGTTTTAGGTATTCCATGCAATCTCACTATTTCCTTAAAGAAAAGATTAGCAACATTATATGCATCATCAATTTTATGACATGGAATAAAATGTGCCATTTTAGAGAATCTATCTACTACCGCAAAAATGGAATCTCTTCCTTTCTTAGTCCTAGGTAGTCCAACAATGAAATCCATACTTATGTCCTCCCAAGGGCTATTAGGCGTTGGTAAGGGTGTGTATACAGCCCATGGGGTTGTACCCTAGCTTTGGCCTTAAGACATTCAATGCACCTTTTCAGCATGTGTTCTACATCCCTTAACATATGAGGCCAATAAAAGTGAGTTTACAACATGTGATAAGTTTTGTCCCTCCCAAAATGCCCCATTAAACCTCCTTTATGGGCTTCTTCAACTAATAGGATCCTAAGGGAACATCTAGGTATGCAAATCTTATCCACTTTAAACAAGAAACCTTCAAACACAAAGTACTTATCATAAGGGCCTTGAGTAGTGCATCTATGAAATATCTTCCCAAATGCAGCATCATCCACATATAATTCTTTAATGTAAGTAAAACCTAACATCCTAGAATCCAAGGTGGATATAAAGGTGTATCTCCTAGACAATGCATCCGCTACGATATTATCCTTTCCTTTCTTATACTTGATAATGTAAGGAAAGGTTTCGATGAATTCCATCCACCTACCATGCCGCCTATCTAGCTTATCTTGGCTCCTAAAGTGTCTAAGTGAATCATGATCAGTTTTCAAAACAAACTCTTGAGGCTAAAGGTAATGTTGCCATGTTTTGAGTACTCTAAACAAGGCATACAATTCTTTGTCATAAGTGGAGTAGTTTAAGCATGCACCCTTCAATTTTTCACTAAAGAAAGCTAGAGGCTTACCTTCTTGCATAAGGACGCCGCCAATACCAATACCGGATGCGTCGCATTCAACCTCAAAGGGTTTAGTGAAGTCCGGTAGAGCGAGTAGGGGTGCATGGGTGAGGCGTCTCTTGAGCTCTTCAAAGGCTCTTTGCTGCGGTTCATTCCACTCAAAAGGAACCTTCTTTTTGGTCAAAGCCGTGAGTGGTGCTGCAATGGTGCTAAAATCTCTCACAAACCTTCTATAGAATGTAGCTAGGCCATGGAAACTCCTCACGTCACCAACCGACCTAGGAACGGGCCATTCATTGATTGCCTTCACCTTGTCCTCATCCACTTGCAAACCATTGGCACTTACTACAAAACCAAGAAAAATCACTCGGTTAGTTTAGAAATCACATTTTTGAATATTAGCATACAAGTATTCTATACGCAATGTAGCAAGCACATCTCTCAAATGATTTTCATGCTCTTTTAAAGTCTTACTATAGATAAGAATGTCATCAAAGTAGACTACAACAAATAAATCAATATAAGGTCTCAAAATACGATTCATTAATCTCATGAAAGTACTAGGAGCGTTAGTTAAGCCAAAAGGCATTACTAGCCACTCATAGAGTCCAAATTTGGTTTTAAAAGCTGTTTTCCATTCATCCCCTTCCCTCATTCTAATTTGATGGTAGCCACTCCTAAGGTCAATCTTAGTGAAAATTGTAGCTCCATGTAACTCATCAAGCATATAATCTAAACGGGGAATCGGGTGTCTATACTTGATAGTAATGTTATTGATTGCTCTACAATCAATACACATTCTTCAAGTATTATCCTTCTTGGGTACTAGCAGGACGGGAACGTCACAAGGACTAAGGCTTTCCCGAACATACCCCTTATCTAGCAAGGCTCGAACTTGGTTCTGAATTTCCTGGGCTTCCGTAGGGTTCATCCAATAGGCGGGTCTATTGGGAAGAGTGGCTCCGGGTATTAAATCTATTTGGTGTTCAATGCCCCTAATGGGCGGCAAGCCGGCTGGAATCTCCTCAGGAAAAACGTCCCTAAACTCGTCTAACAGCCCCTGAATAGCAGCACTAGGAAGTGGAATCGTAGGGTCATGAGGCACATTTACTAGAGATTTACACAAACTCATCATTAGCACATCAATAGAAGCATAGTTAGTGACATATTCATTCCTAGACTCAAGATAGCTACTTGTTGGTTGTACTAACAATGTTTGATGGGTTTTGTTCTCTTTACTCTTAGGCCGTGTGATCTTAGGCTGTGGAGGGGTTCCTTGCTCTACCCTCTTGGTCTCATAGTACTCGGCTATTTGTAAAGGTGTCATAGGTTTAAGTGTTAAAGTTTTACCTTTATACTCAAAGCTATATTTGTTAGAAAACCCATCATGAACAACTTTCCTATCATATTGCCATGGACGGCCAAGTAGCAAGTGACAAGCATTCATAGGCACAACATCACATGTAATAACATCCTCATATGATCCTAATGTTATATTGACCTTAGTTTGCTTATTGACCTTAAGTTCTCCACACTCATTCATCCAATGTAGTTTATATGGCCTAGGGTGATAAAATGTAAGAAGTTGTAATTTGTTTACCATTTCAGTGCTAGCTATGTTGCAACAACTTCCTCCATCAATTATCACATTACACACTTTGCCTTTAATACTACACCTAGTATGAAACAGATTTTCACGTTGGTTATCCTCACAAGGTGCTAGTTGGACATGCAAAGTTCTCCTAGCTATCAAAGATTCACCTTGTTCATACTCAATGCAATCATCATGCTCATTTTGTTCATTGTCATCAATTAATGCATTCTCATCATCTAATTCCACATCATCCTCACTCTCATATTCTCCTAGATGGTTTATGATCAAAGTGCGTCTATTAGGACATTCTCTACTCATATGGCCTCTACCTTGGCATTTAAAACACACAATGTCCCTAGTTCTAGAGTTAGAGATAGGAGTACTCCCTCGATGATCACTTGAAGGCTCATTCAAGGATCGTGGTGTAGTGGACGGTGTAGAAGACCTTCTTTGCCCTTCTTGGCCCATAGGTGCCGATTTTCTCTCTTCCTTCCGGCCTCCTTGCTCCTTGCTGTTGTTAGGCAGCAGACGGCTCCCTTGTGCTTTCCAAGCGTTGGGCGTTCCATGGGGTGGTTTGTATTCCCGGTTTTGCACCTTAGTCTTCCTTTCTACCTTGATGGCCATGTGTAGTAATTGCTCCATGGTGCTGTATGGATACATATCAACCTCATTCGCCAAATTAGAATTCAGAATACGAAGGTACCTTACCATAGTGTTTTCTTCATCTTCTAAAACGTTGGCCTTCACCATAACAACTTGCATATTCGTATAAGCTTCCTCAGCGCTAAGAGAGCCTTGTCTCAAATTTTCCAGCCGTTGTCGAAGCTCTCGGGTATAGTGAGGTGGGACGAACCTAGCCCTCATTAGTGCCTTCATATGCTCCCATGTGGTGATTTGAGGATCCAATGTTCGAACTCTTTCTTTGACTACGTGATCCCACCATACCAAAGCATAGCCTTGGAACTCGAGAGCGGCTAGCTGAACCTTCCTAGGCTCGCTAAAGTTGTGACACAACCAGATTTGCTCAACTTTAGTTTCCCACTCCGTGTAGACGTCGGGATCACACTTTCCTTCAAAGACGGGAGTTTTGATTTTGACTTTTCCGAGTCCGTCTTGCTCCTGATAGGGCCGAAAGTTATCTCGTCCTTGCCTTGGCTGCTGGAATGGCCGATTGTAACCCTCCCACGTGTGGTCCTCAAAATGAGCTTCATTCCGTCGCTGAAAGTTATCAACAAAGGGTGGCATGTTAGAAGCATTAGGGGGTTCGTTGGAATGTAAATTACCTTGATCCGGATGATCCGGCTCTCTAGTAACACGTGAAGGACCGCCAAACTCATAGTTGGTTCTCAAAGGTGGTGTCCCGGCTGGTGGTGTTCGTGCTTCCATAGACTCCACTCGTTTGGATAGGTTAGCTACGGAATCGGACAATTGTTTCAATAGACTGATCATCTCAGGCGTGACGGTCTCGCTACTCGACTTGCTGGGACTTAGGGACCTGGACATGCTCAAGTAACAAACAAAGAACCGATTAGGTTAGAAAAGCAAAGATCTCACTTGTGTATCGCTCACACTCTCGTTGGTATTGCCTAGCTGGTGGCTCGAGTTGTAAGTATCCAACACCTTAAGATCGCGATTTCCGAACCTTCTTAGCAACCCTTTGGAACTAGAACTGCTGAAACTGAATGTTAGTGTCGGAGATGGATCAAGACACCCCTAATTGGAGTATTGACCGTTGGGTTGGTGTAGGTACGGTGAATGTGTTTAGAATGACGTTTTGAGCTGTTTGAAAGAGTTTACTTGTGCTTGATGTAGATTAATAAGGCCAGCCGTTTTTTGTATGTGTTTTTTTTTTTTTTTTGAAAGATCTCTTAGACTTTGTCAAAGATTTGAGGGAGAGAAGGTAACCGAAACTGATTTGCAACGAGAATTGTAGGAGAGCAGGTTACCGAATTGGTATTCAACGTTTGAGCTCTTTTTTCTTTTGTTGTGTTTTGTGTTTACTTCTCCTCAAGATGTTGTCCGGCTTTTGAATTTGCACACTTCAAGCACAAGTTAGATCTCAATTGGATAAGCAATAAGGTTAACAAGAAGAAAGGAGTGATCAATTGTACCAACTGAGCTCTGATACCAACTGATACGGGATGATTCGTGATTGAGTCGATCTAGGCACAATGATCTCGAATCCGGCTGAATAAAACGAATTCAGAATGCGGAATGAAACGAAGATGGTGAATGGCGCAGGAGAGTGAGAGAAGAACCAAAGAGAGTCAACGAAGGAACCAAGGCTGAAGAGCCAAAACCCCAATCGTGAATGCCCTAGACCCGTCTCCAATACAACTTTACACTAGCTCCGGCTGGAGTAGCACAAAGAGGGACTCGTGAAAGCTCGAAGCACCAATCCGAAAGTGGTTGACACAAACAAGCTCAGCCAAGCAACAACAACAATGCCAACCAAAAACTCTCTTGTTCTTTGATTGATTTTGTGAAATGATTACAAATGTAATTCTAAGCAATGAAAAATAACGTAACTAATCTGCAGCTAAAGAGGCTATCTATATAGACTCTTTTATCTAGACAAAATAAAGAACAGAAAATTAAAACATTAATGGAAAGGTGGTAATAAGAGAGCTTCCTCTAATGTAGCTAACAACCTAACAAACAACTAATTCAGCTTAAAAATAGGCTGACTTATTCAAACTAATCCTAGGAGTGTGCTGAGTGTGCTGGACGTTTTTTAAGAGCAGATTGGGCTATCCGAATGGGCTGAATTGTTCAACAGATCCATGAGTGATTTGGCTGTGTTTTAAGAGCCCAAATAATGATCCGAATGAGCTGACTTGTTACTCTCTTGGGCCTCCTGGAACGTGATCAGCTTGCTATCCTCTTGGGCTGCATTGGACATGAGCAACAGCCTACCCTCTTGGACTGCCTTGGACGTGTTTGCTTGCCTCCCCTCTTGGGCTGCTTTGGACGTGATCAACAGCTCCTTCTCTTGGACTGCTTTGGACGTAATCAACAGCTTCTCCTCTTGGGCTGCATTAGACGTGAACAACAGCCTCCCCTCTTGGCTTCTTTGGACGTGATCAACAACCTCCTCTTGGACTGCTTTGCACGTGAGCAACATCTCCTCCCTTTGCTTGCTTACTCCTGCATTCATCAAAAGATTAACACATGAGGTATGGCAATTAAATGGTTCACGCATTGTGCCAAGCAATATCACTTCCCTTGACGTAGCTTCTTGGATCTCCTTAGCTCTTGCTCTAGTAATGGGACCTTCATAGCTTCCATGTCATAGTCTTACATCACAGCCCCTAGCTACCACCGTAAGCAACAACAAGGGGGCAACAGAGCTCCACCGACGATTCCTTGGCAACTCCCATGTCCTTGTCCGCAAACATGCCGAGCCCTAGTCTTCACCCCCCTACGAATTCACTTGTTGCTACCACCCGGGAGGAGTATGGTACAGATTCTAATTTTACTCTCCCTTATTATGGTTCTACTCCTACTAGTATGCCCTTTCGAACTAATCATGCAGATTATATGCCGGAAAGGGAACCTACAAGACTAGCTCAACATGATAACCCTAGGTACCAAGAACCATTGATGCCGCCCCGGAGATTCAACCAAGGCCGAGGAGGCGGTGGGCGTGGCTTAGGAGGGAGAGGTGCCTATGTGAACAACCGAGGAGCCGGCTACTATGAGGAGGAGTATGCCCCTGCACATGAGCAAAGGGCACATGGCATTAAGCTTGAGGTACACTCTTTCGGTCTTAATTGTGATCCCGAGGTGTATCTTGATTGGGAGCAAAAAATTGATCAAATTTTTCTGTATTATAACTACTCGGAAGGTCAACGAGTAGCTATAGCTACCATCAAGTTTGAGGGCATTGCATACCAGTGGTGGCTTGGGGAAAAGGAAGAACGTGATTATCACAGCCATCCCCAAATCATGTGACTTGGCAAGGCCTCAAACAAGCACTAAGGGACAGATTTGTACCTAATGATTATACCGAGCGCATTCATGAGAGGTTAGAACAACTAGAGCAAGGAAGTAAGAGCCTGGATGAATTCTATACCGAGCTAAGGACATTGGTCTTTAGGGCTGGTCTTAGGGTTCCCGAAGGGTACCTTATTTCTAAGTTCATTAGTCGTCTCAACCCCGAGCTCAAAGCTATAGTGAGCAAGCAACACTTCCTTAGTGGTACACCTTTGGAAGAAGTACTTCATTATACTAATCGTATGTATAAAGCACTTCCTTCAAGGCGGCCATTAGCCTCTAGCTCACGACCTTGGCAAAGCTCCAAAGGTGTCTTACCCACACCAAGGCTCCTAGAACCGACTAGGGGAGGGGACTCCACGACCCACCCTAGGCGAGATGTCCCTAGTACGGTACCAACCCAACGCAAGGAGGGTGAACACCGAACTAGTGATATCAAGTGTTATAAGTGTCTTGGGAGAGGGCATATTGCCAAGGATTGTCCCTCAAAGAAGCAAGTTCTGCTTAACACTCTAGGGGACTATGTATCCGAGGATGAGTGTGAGGAAGAACTTGTTGAGAATGAGGAGGAAGTGGAGGAGCTCCACGTGGTTGCTGCCCAAGGAGATTGTTTTGTGGCTAAGAAGGTATTGTTTGCCTCGGAAGGCCCGGTTGTGCCTAGTCAACGAGAGACTATATTTCATACTAAGTGCACAATTAAGGGAAAGGTGTGTAGTATGATCATTGATGGGGGGTCATGTTGCAACATCATCGACCAAGAAGTAGTATCTAGGTTTAACCTGCGTACTACTTCTCACCCACAACCCTACACCTTTTATTGGTTAAACTCCGACACCCCTCTTAAGGTCAAGGACCAAGCCATAATTCAGTTTGCTATAGGTGGCTATGAGGAAGAGTTCTTGTGTGACGTCCTACCCATGACCGCTTGCCACCTTCTCTTGGGAATACCGTGGCAATTTGATCGTGGCGTCATACACCAAGGGGTAAGTAATGAGTATTCCTTTCATTTGAAGGGGAAACATATTACTCTTCATCATTTGGCCCCTCATGAAATCATGGCTGATCATGTAGCAAGGGAGCAACGACGTGCTCAACAAAAAACCGAGCTAGCTAAGGGCAAAAAGATGGCAATTGGGGGCAAAGGGGGTGCCTCCAATCACCTTTTGCTAGCCAAGCCTAGGGAAGTTTCTCAAGCTATCAAACAAGGAAAGCCGTGTCTTTTGCTTATACCAAAGGACATGTTACTTGCCTTGAGTGATCTTGAGGAACTACCTCAGCTCATAGCACGTCTCATGATGGAGTTTCAAGAACTCTTTCAAGAAGATGTGCTGAGTGGTTTGCCACCGGTAAGAGGTATTGAGCATCAAATTGACTTTATACCGGGGGCAAAACTACCAAACCGGGCTGCCTATAGGACTAACCCGGTGGAAACAAAAGAGCTCCAAAGTCAAGTGCAAGACTTGCTAAACAAGGGCTATGTTCGAGAGAGCCTTAGTCCTTGTGCAGTCCCAGTCATTCTAGTACCAAAGAAGGATGGTACTTGGAGGATGTGTGTTGATTGTCGAGCAGTCAATAACATAACGATCAAGTATCGTCATCCCATCCCAAGACTAGATGACATGCTTGACGAGTTGCATGGGGCAAGTACATTCTCTAAAGTGGACCTTAAGAGTGGTTACCATCAAATTCGTATGAAAGAGGGCGACAAATGGAAAACAGCCTTTAAGACCAAATATGGTTTGTACGAATGGTTGGTAATGCCCTTTGGTCTTACTAATGCCCCTAGCACCTTCATGAGGCTTATGAACCACGTCCTAAGGCCATTCCTTGGTAAGTTTGTGGTTGTATACTTTGATGACATCCTAGTATATAGCCACAATCTTCAAGAGCATATAGGTCACCTTAGGCAGGTTTTTGAGGTCTTGAGAAGGGAGAAGTTGTATGCCAACTTCAAGAAGTACCACTTCCATTCGGATCATGTGGTATTCTTTGGATTTGTGGTGTGCAAAGACGGACTCCGAGTTGATGAGGAGAAGGTTAAAGCCATTTCCGAGTGGCCCACGCCTACCTCAATGACTCAAATCCGGAGTTTCCTAGGCCTAGCTGGCTTTTACCGTCGTTTCGTGAGAGACTTTAGTACTATTGCTGCTCCTCTCACGGAATTGACCAAGAAAGGTTGGCCTTCGTATGGGGGCCAAGGCAAGAGGCGGCTTTTGCTAGCTTGAGGGCCAAGCTCACTCAAGCACCACTTCTATCTCTACCAAACTTTGATAAAACTTTTGAGATAGAATGTGATGCTTCGGGGATAGGCCTTGGGGGTGTCCTTATGCAGGAAGGCAAACCCATTGCCTATTTTTGGTGAGAAACTTGGAGGGGCTGAATTGAATTACCCCACGTATGACAAGGAACTTTTGGCATTGGTATGTGTTCTCAAGGTTTGGCAACACTACCTATTGCCTAAGGAATTTGTCATACACTCGGACCATGAGGCCTTGAAGTATCTAAAGGGTCAAAGCAAGCTTAACAAGAGGCATGCTAAGTGGGTCGAGTTCATTGAGTCTTTCCCCTATGTGATCAAACACAAAAAGGGAAAGGACAATGTAGTGGCGGATGCCCTCTCTAGGCGTTACACTCTTGTGGCTCTACTAGATGCTAAGTTGCTTGGTTTTTCCTTCCTTAAGGACTTATATGTGCATGATACTGATTTTTGTGATACATTTGATACATGTAAGTCCCATGGGAGTAAGGATCAATTCTACTTACATGAGGGATTCTTGTTTAAGGGCCATAAGTTGTGTATTCCCAAGGGTTCAATTCGAACCCTTTTGATTCAAGAAGCGCATGGTGGCGGATTAATGGGACATTTCGGTGTCCTTAAGACCTTACACGTGCTAAGGGAGCACTTTTATTGACCTAAGATGCAGCACGCCGTGGAGAAGTATTGTGCATCTTGTACCACTTGCTTGCGTGCTAAGTCTAAAGCCCAACCCCATGGTCTCTACTCTCCTCTACCTATCCCTAAACTGCCTTGGGAAGACATTTTCATGGACTTTTTTTTAGGGTTACCTCGGTCGAAGAGAGGGAGAGACTCCATATTTGTAGTGGTAGACCGGTTCTCCAATATGGCACACTTCATTGCATGCCATAAGACTGATAATGCTTCTCATGTTGCTAACCTTTTCTTTGATCATATTGTGAGATTGCATGGAGTTCCTAGGTCTATTGTTTCGGATCGAGATGTGAAGTTCTTAAGCTCTTTTTGGAAGACTTTATGGGCAAAGCTTGGAACTAAACTTCTCTTTTCTACTACATGTCATCCTCAGACGGATGGTCAAACTGAGGTAGTTAATCGTACTCTTGGTGCTTTACTTCGTACTATTTTGAGGACTAACTTGCGCAGGTGGGAAGAGAGCCTATCATTCATTGAGTTCTCCTACAATAGGACGGTCCATACCGCCACCAAGAGGACACCGTTTGAGGTTGTGTACGGCCATAACCCCACCACACCCTTGGAGTTATTGCCGTATGCAATCAAGGAGAAGGAGAGCAAGGAAGGTGCGGATGAGGCAGCTCGGATCAAGAGGATGCATGAGGATACGAGGCTGCAATTGGAGAAGAGAACATACCAATACAAGTGCCACGCTGACCGAGGTCGAAAGGAGCTGATATTCGAGCCCGGCGACCTTGTGTGGCTGCACCTACGGAAGGAACGGTTTCCCTTACTCCGCAACTCCAAGCTGAAACCAAGAGGAGATGGACCATTTCAAGTGCTTGAGCGCATCAACGACAACGCCTACAAGCTCGATCTCCCTCCCACCTTTGGTGTCCATGATGTGTTCAACGTCTCCGACTTGATTCCCTACATGGTTGAAGGAGATTCGGACATTGACGAGCTGAATTCGGGGTCGAATCCCTTTCAAGAGAGGGAGGATGATGTGTTCGAGCCTACACATCTAGAGCCTACACATCTAGGTGATCACGCACAAGATGTTGGTGATGAAGAGGAGCCGACACATCACACAGAAGAGGAGTCAAGAGAAGAAGCCGAACCGGCCAAGCCCAAGGAGGACCCACCACCCGGTGCTATCACTAGAGCCCGAGCCCGTCACCTACACCAACAACTCAAAGACACCCTCTTGAACCTAGGCGAACCGAACCTAAGTGGAGGGACTTTCATCACATGCCTAAATCAAGAAAGGCCCGGGTCACTCGTGCACAATATTTCCGAATAAAGAGGGTTTGCATGTCAATTAGTTTGCATGGGATATTCTTAGACATTTTATCATTAGACATTTTATCATTAGCATTGTTTGCTTTTTATTTTAATTTTCTAGCAGTTATTTTCGGATAAAACAATTAGGAGATAACCAAATTAGTGGTTCTCTTAGTTGGTAGATTAGTGTGCTATTTTTTAGGATTTATTTCTTGTTTTATTTCCTATTTTCAGCAAGGCCTATTTAGGTCTAAACTTCATATTGGTATAGTAGTTTTGAATGAATGAAAATAGCAACCTTTTTTCTGCCAAAACTCACGAGTCTTTTCTCTCATCTCCATAGAAGGATTGTGAGCACATCAACCTTCTTCTTCCTTTGATTCGAGTGCTTCCTATCTCGAGTCCCTTCCCTTGATCTTCATAACCGAGTGGCACCCATCTTGGCTGGAGATCATTCACATTTTCGTACTAGTCCATCCCCACCAATTGTTCGCATCTCGGCTACAACATCTTCACCGGCGAGCCCTTGTGTACCCTCGGCGTTACCTTTTTTGGCGAGCAAGATCTTGCACCGACTCCATCAATCCTAGATCTCACCATCTTGTTCCCTCACTCATTGCTAGTGATATCCGGACCTCAGGTCTATCCGGGAAAACACAAAAGCTTCCTGTAGCTGATCCATCAAATCGTCAATATGGGGTAGTGGGTACTTGTTCTTGATGGTCACCTTGTTCAACTCTCAGTAATTGATGCACAACCTCACCGATCCTTCATTCTTCTACACAAAAGTACCGACGCACCCCATGGGGAAACGCTGGGGTGTATGAAGCCCTTCTCTGCCAACCTCTTGAGCTGCCTCTTTAGCTCCAACAACTCAATAGGCGCCATATGGTATGGTGCTTTCGAGATCGGTCTCATCCCCGGCTCCAACTCGATGGCGAAAATCACGCTCCTCTGTGGCGGTAAACTAGATGGCTCGTCAAAAACGTCAATGAACTCGCATACGACGGGAATATCCTGTAGAGTCGGACTCTCAACCTTCTTCATGGCGTAATACTAGAAGGCCTCGCAACCCTGTCCAATTAGCCTTGCCCCTCGGACTATGTTGATGATAGTACCAGATTTTCCAAGGTCCCAACCTCAAAAGCTCTCAATCTGACCTTCCGTAGTAGTGACCGACATGGTCCGCCTACTAATATTTAAAACCGTACCATAAGGTCCATCCAATCCATCCCTGAAATGACTTTCTCATGTACTAACAACATGACAAAGAAGTCTACAAGCCACTCGCGATTTTCCAAACGTATGGGACAATCGTGTATCTCACGGATACCTCTAACCCTACCACCATCTGGTAACCCTATAATAAAGGGTATCCCCTCTACCGTACCTAAGGCCAAACGCTCTACGCATGCATCAAATATAAATGAGTGTGTAGCACTCATATCAAAAAGTACTCTAACAAGTAAACCATTAATCAGAATGGTACCTATAGTGGCTTGCACTGCCGGCTCTTCAGCGCTCCTCAACTAAAAAACTAGGCCTTGAGCTCCTCTAGTATCAGTGGTACCTCCACTATGACCTTTGCCTCTACTCAGTCCAAGTGCGGAACCCTGAGTAGCAAGACGATTTGGGATCCTCTATTGTCCTTGAGCTCCTCTAGTATCAATGGTACCCTACTTTGACGAATCCCTACCTTGACGGCATAAGGTAGCCCTGTGACTTGGCTTGCCACAAGTGAAGCAAGTCACAAGTGTCTTCGGAAAATCAAACCGCATGTGCCCAGACCCTCCGCAGTTGAAGCAATACCGTCCTCTCTCAGATGTCTGTGCATACGATGGGTAACTCGAGCGGGATGAGGTTGGCTTTGCCCGTACCCTGACACTCCAGTACTAGTCTGGCCCGTCCTTAGTCTCTTCTCAAACCTCCGGTCTGAGAAGCTCTCCTCTGTCCATCTCGCTCTCGCTCATAAGCCGAGGCTCTATCTTGATAATCTATCAGGGAATCACTATGAAAATCCGCCATATATGCTCGGGTAGTCTCTCTTAGTCAGCGGGAGAACATGTACACATGCTGGTCCTCTAGAGGTGCAGCTGGACCCAGTAATGTCAGCTCCTCTTGAAACCTCCAAATAGCCTCGGATGTAAGAACGTCCTCGAAACCAACCTCTACGAAATCCTACAATTTCTCCCTCTTGAGGTAGGGCAAAAACGCACTCTAAGAACGCTCCTCATCTCGACATCTGATGGACTCCAAAGTTGAGTCCACATGTCAAATCCAAAGCTCGGGTGAAGGCCCACCTTTCCAGCAAAATGGGGTACTCCCATCAGGTGAAAAGTCTTCAATTAGGAATCTGGTCGAGGTGCTCTCGGCTCGCCTGAGCCCTAGCAACCTCAGTTGCTCGTGCCGGTATGACAAGCACCTATATCGCTCCATGCAATATCACGAAGGATCTCACCGGCGCCGGTGGATCTGGGGCACGTCTACCTGCCCTAACAGCCTCCTCAACTTGACAGACATACGCTCGAAACTTAGTTTCTCACATCGAGACATGATCCGTATCAATAGTCCGTACTGGGTGGGCTCTATGACCAGCTGTCATCCCGCTCCCAGCCTCATGAACGATACTCTCAACAACCTCCTCACCTCTATCCTCCACTACCAGCAGATCATCGATGGGAACTCGTCCCTGACCTATAACTATTGGAGTTGCTCTCATGCGAGCCATCTACGGTATAAGCATATCTAATTGTATAAGGTCAACTAATACCATATGTATATATATATGTATCTATGTATATATATACATATATATATTGGACAACTACAAAACTTTTAAACCGAAAATAATGGAGTAGTTTTCTACAAATTATTGGACAAGGAAGAATTAGACAACAAAACCTGGCAAGCCTGAAAACCTAATTTGGAACCTTTTTCCTAAAGTGTTTTTTGGTTTCAAGGTGGGTTTTCCAGTTTCAGATTTCGGGGTTTCAGGTTTCAACGGTTTTAGTTTCCGGATGTGGTTTCAGTTTATGGTTTCCATTTGGGTTATTGGGAGGTTTGGTGATCAAGTTATAAGGTTTCCATTTTCAGGTTTTAGATTTCAGATTTCAGGTTTAAGGTTTCAAGTTTTAGGGTTTCAGGATTCAAGGTTTCAGGGTTCATGTTTCCGGTTTCAAGTTTCCAATTTCAAGTTTCAAGGTTTCACCGGTTTTAGGTTTGTGGTTTCCGGATTCTGGTCCGGGGTTATTGGGCAGTTCGGTGTTCAAACACAAAGTGCATATTCATAATCATCTTTGAAAAACCAACTTCAACAACGCTCTATTTCACAATAAAATTCAGACCAACGGTGTTCGAAATCATACTCAAATACAAATCAGTTCAAATAACTTTTATCGATATAGAATTACAGTAAAAATGCGAGAGAGGCTTCAAAAATCAAGGAAGATTAGACATCAAAACCTCTCAAACCTGGCAAGGCAAATATGCGGAGCTCTTCGGCAAAGGCGAAAGGAAGAATCAAAACAGCTTAAGCTCTTCGGCAAAGATGAAACCTCTTAGGCGGTTGTGAAACTTCCAAAACGAAAATAATGGACTGAACTTTTACAAATGTTGGAAAAGGGTGTAACACCCCAAATTCTATGAACTCGGGATGCTACGGGCTAGGACATCACAATGGGTCCTGACCCTAGCCTGACAACAAGTTCACCGGATCTTGCAACAAGACACAAATAAATATAAAATCATCATTGATAAAAATGAAATATCATAAATCCCAACTACATACAAAACTCACAGTCGAGTATCAAAACTATACAATCATGTATCTGTACATACAAAACTTGTATCCCATCCTAACATGAACGAGAACCCCCGGCTAATCACTCTCACTAGATCACTCTGTAGCCTTCATATCCTGCAAAACATCTACAACCACGGTATAAACCGTTAGCTAACTATTCGTATATATAGGAATAATACATTAGCTCAAAAACACATCAAAAGTACAGTAAACTCCAAGCATGCTATCACATATTCCCCTTTTATTATCTTTCATACAGTCATTCACTCATAATCCATTTATGGTTGTGTCACGAGAAGTCTACGACTCTCGCATTTGTTTCTTTTACCATCTGGAGTGGTTAGGTGTATTTCTCCGTATATCATGTGGAGTGGATCAGTACCCTTCCCGTATACAAGGTCTGGCCAAGTCCCGAAGAACCCTGCAGACTCCCTCGGGAGAACTAAGAAAGTTGCCAACGCTCGATACTAGTAGACCAATCATACTTCGGTGATAATCAACCTATAACATGCTATGACGTAAATAGCAAACACCACTCATGTTGTAGTCATCCTATATATGAACACAACATAATAAGTCCCACAGACTTACCTTTATCTAGGTAATATCAATTATCAATCAACACTCAGAATCCCATTGGAATATACTCCACGCCTAATGAGTCGAGATGCAGATGTCAACAACTATCCAACATACTAGAAGATTCCACTCCTAGTCTCAAAGATCCTTAAAAGATCATATACAAACTCATACTACATCCTCGAAACCTCTCAAGGCGTTCCATCACAATATATCTCTTAATACCACTAGTTGGCATTCCAACTAGTTATACTAGGTCCCAACCTATTATGCTTCTACTACTATGAAGCCACAAGACGTAGGGCCGCGACAAGCTTCGGACGCCGCGACTGTGGCTGTCCTAGACACGAGGGTGGCGACAACGCCGAAGGAGCGGGGCCGGCTAGAGGTAGGCGTTGGGGCAATTACACAGCAGATAACGCCTCTTTCTTTTCTTTCGACAAATTCTTTGCTCGATCCACCACTCCTCTCCTGGAATCACCATATGCAATCTTGCCTTCATCAACACATACACACCAAGCACACAAAAGTCATAAAGACAACAAGGTCATCCTTGTTGGATTCATAAACAAGGAATGACAAGAAGAAGAGCAAGGAGAAGAGAAGAAGGGGTGGCTTACAACTCTTCTCGGATAGGTAGAAGGAAAGCCAAAGTTGCTACTACCTTGCCATTGCCCATATCATCATCATCATCATCATCAACATCATCATCATATCCAACTTGGAAGAAGAATTGAAGAAGATAAGGAAGAGGAACAAACGGGAAGGAAAGATGATCACGAAAAAGAAGAGAGGAGAAGATAAGGGATTCCAAACCCTTAGTGATATGGGGATTAGCCGCGAAGAATGGATCTAGACGAGCAACTTGTTTCCGGGAATAGAAGCAAACGAAATTCAGCAAACAAGAATGAACGAAAACGTGCAAAACAAAGAGGGGGGGGGAACGAAATTAGGAAGGAAGAACCGAAAGGAACAAAACGATAGAACCCTTGGAATTGATTATCCAAGAACCAAACCGATGACGATTCGACCCCGCTTCTTACAACTTTACACAATCGATCTAGAGTTATCGAAGGCACGAAGAGGTTGCTTCGATTCGACTTGTGATGTAGGACCATCACATGGAAGCTATCAAGGTCCCATTACTAGAGCAAGAGCTAAGGAGATCCAAGAAACTACGTCAAGGGAAGTGCTATTGCTTGGCACAATGCGTGAACCATTTAATTGCCATACATCATGTGTTAATCTTTTGATGAATGCAGGAGCAAGCAAGCAAAGGGAGGAGATGTTGATCACGTCCAAAGCAGCCCACGAGGATAGCCTGCTGCTCACGTCCAAGGCAGCCCAAGAGCAAAGGGAGGAGATGTTGATCACGTCCAAAGCAACCCACGAGGATAGTCTGCTGCTCACGTCCAAGGCAGCCCAAGAGGGGAGGCAAGCAAACACGTCCAAGGCAGTCCAAGAGGGTAGGCTGCTGCTCACATCTAAAACAGCCCAAGAGGACAGCCAGCTGATCACGTTCAAAGAGGCCCAAGAGAGTAACAAGTCTGCTCATTCGGATCATCATTTGGGCTCTTAAAAACCATCCAAATCACTCATGGATCTGTTGAACAATTCAGCCCATTCGGATAGTCCATTTTAGCTCTTAAAAACGTCCAGCACACTCCAAAGATTAGTTTGAATAAGTCAGCCTATTCTCATGCTGAATTAGTTGTTTGTTAGGTTGTTAGCTACATTAGAGGAAGCTCTCTTATTGCCACCTTCCCACTAATGTTTTAATTTTCTTTGCTTTAATTTTGTCTAGATAAAAGAGTCTATATATAGCCTCTTTTAGCTGCTGAATAGGTACGTTAATTTCATTGCTTAGAATTACATTTGTAATCATTCACAAAATCAATCAAAGAACAAGAGAGTTTTTGGTTGGCATTGCTGTTGTTTGCTTGGCTGAGCTTGTTTGTATCAACCGCCTTCGGATTGGTGCTTCGAGCCTTCACGAGTCCCTCTTTGAGCTAGTCCAGCCGGAGCTAGTGTAAAGTTGTATTGGAGACGGGTCTAGGGCATCAACGAGTGGGGGTTTTGGCTCTTCAGCCTTGGTTCCTTCGTTGACTCTCTTTGGTTCTTCTCTACACCTTCCAGCGCCATTCACCATCTACGTTTCATTCCGCATTCTGGATTCACCTCATTCAGCCGGATTCGAGATCATTGTACCTAGATCAACTCAATCACGGACAATTCCGTATCAACTTGTAGCACCAACCCGAATGAGATTGACACACACAAGAATGAGAAAGCTATGCTAACACCACAATTCTCACGAGACAATAGACTGAACTCAAAAGGGTTCGATTTTGGCACTTAGGCAATCTGTTTAACGTAATCTCCTACAAAAAGAAGAGAGAAAGGTTTATATACAACCTAGACCTTCTCTCCTAAAAATATAAAAGAAATTAAAACAATAATTACAATTTAGAGTATTTTAAATAAAACCATAAAATAGACTAATTCTAGGATTTATTTAACACTCTCTAACTAGCTTTTCATGCCAGCCTTTACGCCAGCCTTCATCCATGCACATGCACACGTGAGCCTTCATCTTATGCTCCATTCAACTTCTTCTTGGCTGGTCCAATGTGGCTAAGCATCATGACGGGCCTTGGACTCATTGGAGGTGAGCTTGGGTGAGCTTCTTGAACCATGGCTAGGAAGATATCATCCCTCTCCGCTTGGCGTTTGGCTTGTGCTCTTGTTAGGGCTCCTTGTGGTGTTGAAGATGGAGCTAGCTCGGATGACCCTTCATCATTCTCCCCTTCTTTAAAAGAATTCGACCTCGAATTTCCTTGATCATCACTAAGGGGTGGAAAAGGGCTTAGATCCCTCACATTGAACGTGGGATCACAAGCATAGTCGTCCGGCAAGTCTAGCACATAGGCATTGTCACCAGCCTTGTGTAGCACCTTGAAAGGTCCGTTTCCTCTTGGAGAGAGCTTGGACTTCCGAAGTTGTTGAAACCTCTCCTTCCTCAAGTGTAGCCATACAAGGTCACCGGCTTCAAATGTAACCTTCTTCCTTCCTTGGTTTGCCTTGGCTGCGTTGTATTTGCCTTTCTCCTCAAGCTTAATCCTTGTCCTCCTATGTAGCTCCTTGATGTGTTCAACCTGCGTTTTAGCACTTAAATCCACTCGCTCCTTCTTAGGCAACGGTGTAAGATCAAAAGGGGTTAGTGGATTAAAACCATAAACACACTGAAATAGAGAGATGGAAGTAGACGAATGCACAACTCTATTATAGGCAAATTCAACATGTGGCAAGACATTCTCCCATTCCTTTAGATTCTTTTTGATGACAGCCCTTAAAAGTGTGGTTAAAGTCCTATTAGTTACTTCCGTTTGCCCATTAGTTTGGGGGTGGCTTGATGTAGAAAATAACAATTTCATACCTAGTTTTCCCCAAAGAGTCTTCCAAAAATAACTTAAGAACTTAACATCCCTATCACTTACTATTGTCCTCGGAATTCCATGTAACCTAACTACTTCCCGAAAGAATAGATTAGCTACATTGGCCGCATCATCAGTTTTGTGACAAGCAATAAAGTGAGCCATTTTTGAGAAACGATCTACAACTACAAAAATCGAGTCCCTACCTCTTTTAGTCCTAGGCAATCCCACAATAAAGTCCATACTAATGTCTTCCCAAGGGGTTGTTGGGATGGGCAAAGGTGTGTACAATCCATGAGGCTTCACTTTAGATTTAGCTCTAAGGCATTCTAAGCATCATTTAAGCACATTTTCAACATCCCTAAGCATGTGTGGCCAATAAAAGTGTGAGTGCAGCATAGCATAAGTTTTATCCCTCCTAAAATGACCCATTAAACCTCCTTTATGGGCTTCCTCTACTAGCAACAATCGAAGGGAACACCTAGGTATGCACACCTTATCAATTCGAAACAAAAATCCCTCAAACAAATAGTATTTATCTAAGGAACCTTTTTGCACACATAACTTATATGTATCACAAAAATCAATATCAGATTCATAGAGCTCCTTAATGTAAACAAAGCCTAATACCTTAGCATCCAATGTAGTCAACAATGTGTACCTCCTAGAGAGGGCATCCGCCACTACATTGTCTTTTCCCTTTTTATACTTGATAACATAGGGAAAAGTCTCAATAAATTCCATCCACCTACCATGCCTCCTATCTAGTTTATTTTGACTCCGAAAATGCTTCAAAGACTCATGATCGGAATGCAAAATAAACTCTCTAGGCCACAAGTAGTGTTGCCATGTCTTAAGCACTCTAAACAAAGCATATAACTCTTTATCATAGGTAGAGTAATTAAGACATGCTCCTTTGAGCTTTTCACTAAAGAAGGCAATAGGCTTACCTTCTTGCATGAGCACACCGCCTATGCCAATGCCCGAGGCATCACACTCCACTTCAAAGGGCCTAGTGAAGTCGGGAAGAGCTAGCAAATGCGCCTCGGTTAAGACCAATTTCAGCTTGCTAAAGGCACGTTCTTGCGCCTCCTCCCACACAAATGGCGCATGCTTTTTGCAAATTTCTTTCAAGGGCGCAGCAATGGTACTAAAGTCTCTCACAATGCGCCTATAGAAGCTTGCAATCCTATGTAGACTCCTTACTTGGCTGATGGATGTTGGTGTGGGCCAATCTTTGATTGCTCTAATCTTCTTCTCATTCACTTGTAGGCCTTGTGTAGTCACTACAAAACCAAGAAATATAACCTCATTAGTGCAAAAGCTACATTTCTTAAGATTATCATACAATTGTTCAGCCCTAATGGTAAGAACTACTTCCCTTATATGTTCTTCATGCTCCTCTAGGGACCTGCTATAGATTAAAATATCATAAAAGTATACTACAACAAACTTCCCTATAAAATGTCTCAAAACATAGTTCATTAAGCGCATAAAGGTAGAAGGAGCATTAGTTAACCCAAATGGCATAATAATGAAGGCTGTTTTCCACTCGTCCCCCTCCTTCATTCGAATTTGATGGTAGCCACTCCGTAGGTCTATCTTGCTAAAGGTGGTGGCGCCATGTAGCTCATCAAGCATGTCATCTAGGCGGGGAATAGGGTGGCGGTACTTGATGGTGATGTTGTTGATAGCTCGACAATCAACACACATCCTCCATGTGTTGTCCTTCTTAGGCACCAACAGCACGGGCACGGCGCACAGACTTAAACTATCCCTCACGTAACCTTTGTCTAGGAGATCTTGAACCTGCGCTTGGATCTCTTGACTCTCCTTTGGGTTCATTCGGTAGGCTGGTCTATTTGGGAGTGTGGCGCCGGGAATAAGGTCAATCTGGTGCTCAATACCTCTCAAAGTTGGAAGGCCATGTGGTATTTCTTCCGGAAACACATCCTTAAACTCCTCAAGGATGGTTGAGATAGTAGGTGGTAAGCTAGCCTTGGCTTCATCACTCATCAAGGTGAGCTCCTTACACAACATCATCAAGGTGGTGTCTAAGGGTAGGTAGTCATTTTGTAGCTCAAGTTTGGAAGCTAACAAGGCTGTTGTGGGCTGTTTTGTGGCCATGGACACAAGGATGCTAGGCTGGTTGTTAGAAGGCGTGGCTAGGGAGGGGTCTTGGCTCGACGGATTGCTGCCCTTCTTAGCTTGTCCTTGCTCTTGCTCACTTGCCTTCTTCTTCTCAAATGCCTCCGCAATCTGCAAGGGAGTCATAGGCTTAAGATTCACGGTTTTACCATTGAATACAAAAGAATATCTATTTGTAAAACCATCATGCATAACTCTCCTATCATATTGCTAAGGGCGACCTAACAACACATGACAAACTTGCATAGGCACAACATCACATAAAACCGTATCTTCATAATGGCCTAAAGTAAAAGTGATCTTAGCTTGCCTATTAACCTTTATCTCACCACATTCATTCATCCAATGCAGCTTATATGGCATAGGGTGATAAAATGTAGGAATTTGCAACTTAGATATCATTTCGGTGCTAGCAATATTGCAACAACTTCCTCCATCAATAATAACATTACAAACCTTTCCTTTAACCGAGCATCTAGTGTGAAACAAGTTTTCTCTTTGGTTATCTTCACAAGGAGCAGGTTGTACACTTAAAGTTCTCCTAGATATCAAAGAATTATCATGCTCAAGACTTTTATCACAAATCATGGAAGTGTTAGCTAGGAATGAGCTAGGATGATCAAATAACACTCTCTTAGCCAATAAACAATCTCCTTGCTTATATTCAATCCCATCATCATCCAAATCATCATGATCATGCATATTAAGCTCAAAATCATCATTATCATGCTCATGCTCAGATTCGGACTCATATTGCCCTAAAAGGTTAACTAGCAAGGTTCTTTTGTTAGGACAATCCTTCATCATGTGCCCTCTTCCTTGGCACTTAAAACATACAATATCCCTAGCTCTAGATGAAGGGTTAGAAGTACTCCCTTGAGTGCCTTTAGGTAGTGTAGGCGTGGGCTTGGTAGGGGCTGCATAAGGAGCCTTGCGTGGGCCTCCTTGCTCCGGGGCTAGCTTCTCCTTGCTTGGCACCTCCCGGCTGTAATTCCCTTGTTGGCGACCTCCTTGGCTCCTCCATGAGCTAGGCGTGCCATAGGTAGCCTTACCTCCTTGACTTCTTGCCTTTATTTTCCTTTCTACTTTGATTGCTAGGTGGAGCAATTCTGTCATAGAGCTATAGGGAAAAAGATCTATCTCGTTAAAAAAACTTGAATTGAGAATACGAAAATACCTAGCCATTGTAGTCTCTTCATCCTCTAGCACATTAGCCTTTACCATGGCCATTTGCATGGCATTATAGGTCTCCTCGGCGGTCATGGCTCCTTGCCTCAAGTTCTCCAACCTTTGCCTCAATTCCCTAGTGTAATGTTGAGGCATAAACCGAGTCTCATCAAGGCCTTCATGTGCGCCCAAGTAACTACCGGTGCATCCATAGTTCTCCTCCTTTCCTTCACCAAATCATCCCACCATATCATAGCATAATCAATAAACTCAAGGGCTGCATAATGTACCATCTTATGCTCGGGAAAGTTATGGCATGACCATATTTGCTCTATCTTGGCCTCCCAAGCCATGTACACATCCGGGTCACATTTGCCTTCAAAGCTTGGGAGCTTCACCTTCACTTTGCCAAGGCCATCATACTCCGGATCTCGCTCCCTCCTTGGCTGGCCACCATAGGAGTCACGCCTCTACTCGTCTTAGCGCCGGCCGTCATGAGGTCTCCGGGGTTGTTGGTGCTCCCTTCGCCCGTTTGGCCTCCATTCCTCGTCATCTCCATCACCGTCCTCATCCTGATCATAAGCTGGATTCTGAAACTGTTGAGGATAGTTAGGCATATTATCATGTATATTAGGAGAAAAAGGGATAGAAACGTGCTCCTCAAAAGCAAGATTGCGGCCTAAGCCTTGGACATTCCGAGAGGGTTGCGTGACATTAGAGTACCGGACTGCTTGAAACGCCTCTTGTTGGCTTTGGAGTGGTATTCGGTCTTGCCCTTGATGTGGAGCTCTCGAGTGGTCTCCTACCTCCCTGTTGCCTCCTAGTGGCCGAGGCTCCGGAACTACATTAGACGCCTCCAAGTTGGACAGCCTTGTAGTTAACCCTTCAATGCTATCTTTCAAGCCCTTGATAAGGTTAAACAACTCCGGGGTGATAGGCTCGGGGCTTGGCGTACATGCGGGAGTTCCTGACATTTTTCAAAGACACTAAAACACTCAAAGACGTTAGGTTAGCTAAAACAAAAACGCCTCACAAGTGTATCACTCGAAAGCAAACTCTCACTCTCTAGTGGTGCTCAACAAGCTTGTTGATGGCTCGTCTTGTATTAGTCAAAAACCTCACGTGAGTTCAATACTTAGCCAAACAAAAGCTTTAAAGTAGAAGCGAAATTCGATTTCAATCACCTTAAAAACGTGTTTGACTCAATAAAAGAGAAGAAAAGACTCAAAACGGAAAGGACAAGTTGCACGAATGTTATATGCAACTAAGTATGGACTCAAAGTTTGAAGTTAAGATAAGCCTTGAAAGAACTTACTCGTCAAGCCTAAGCAAGCAAACCTTGGACACCGAAGGCGTGTGTAGAAGGGCTGGTGAAGGCTAGGACGTGGCTCGAGTGAGGTGAACTAGGCGAGGGCCAAGACGTGACTAGGCTAGGGTGAAGCTAGGCTAGGCGTGAATGGCTTGGTCCCTTTGAGTGAGATGAGCTCCTTTGTAGTCCTTTTTGGTTGATGAACAATAACACTTAGCAAGCACAACTTTTGAGTGAGATGAGCTCCTTTGTAGTCCTCTTTGATTGCTGAACAATAGCACTTAGCAAGCAGAACTTCAACTATTACAAACTATGAAATAAAACAAGAATAAGCTAGCAAGAATGAAATGAATATAATGCTGATTTCTTTTCTCTTTCTTTTCTTTTCTTTTCTTTTTCTTTTCTTTCTTTCTTTCCTTTTTTTTTTTTTGAATTCGGATTTTCCTTTCTTTTCTTTTCTTTTCTTTTTTTTAACTTACTGCTGGAATTAAAGAAAAAAAATGAAACAAAAATGCTAAGAAAATCTAATTAGTTACAAGAGGATAGACTTGACCAAGTAAATAGCTAACCAAGGGTAAAAATTCAAAAAAATAAGCTGAAATTGTGGAGGAGAGAGAGAGAAGCTAGAAAATAGGCTGAACGGATCAACCTCTCCTTTTTGAACGTTTTAGGGCTCGTTTGGTGTTTGTGGTTGGACGTGGGGCAAGACTGGTGGCAGGCGTGGTGGTCGGCACAAGGGCTGGTGGTAGGCGCGGTGTAGGCGTGGTGGTCGGCACAAAGGCTGGTGGTAGGCGCGGTGTAGGCGTGGCGTCGGAGGGGTGCCGGTGTCCAAGATTCACAAACAAAGCAACAAACTCGTTAGTTCAATAAAAAACTTGGAATAGCAATGGCAATGGCAATAGACTCAAAACAAAGCAAGACTCAAACAAGAAAACGAGACACTTTTGGTTTTTGAATGATTTACCGACTCTTTTTGTAGGTTGAACGTCAATTAGCTCCGATACCAATTGATACGGGGATTAGCCGCGAAGAACGGATCTAGACGAGCAACCTGTTTCCGGGAATAGAAGCAAACGAAATTCAGCAAACAAGAATGAATGAAAACGTGCAAAACAAGGGGGGGGGAACGAAAATAGGAAGGAAGAACCGAAAGGAACAAAACGATAGAACCCTTGGATTCGATTATCCAAGAACCAAACCGATGAAGATTCGACCCCGCTTCTTACAACTTCACACAATCGATCTAGAGTTATCGAAGGCACGAAGAGGCTGCTTCAATTCGACTTGTAGCACCAACCCGAAGGAGATTGACACACACAAGAACGAGAAAGCTATGCTAACACCACAATTCTCACGAGACAATAGACTGAACTCAAAAGGGTTCGATTTTGGCACTTAGGCAATCTGTTTAACGTAATCTCCTAAAAAAAGAAGAGAGAAAGGTTTATATACAACCTAGACCTTCTCTCCTAAAAATAGAAAAGAAATAAAAACAATAATTACAATTTAGAGTGTTTTAAATAAAACCATAAAATAGACTAATTCTAGGCTTTATTTAACACTCTCTAACTAGCTTTTCATGCCAGCCTTTACGCCAGCCTTCATCCATGCACATGCACACGTGAGCCTTCATCTTATGCTCCATTCAACTTCTTCTTGGCTGGTCCAATGTGGCTAAGCATCATGACGGGCCTTGGACTCATTGGAGGTGAGCTTGGGTGAGCTTCTTGAACCATGGCTAGGAAGATAGCATCCCTCTCCGCTTGGCGTTTGGCTTGAGCTCGTGTTAGGGCTCCTTGTGGTGTTGAAGATGGAGCTAGCTCGGATGACCCTTCATCACTTAGCACGGGGGGAAAGAGGAAACTCAAAAGGGAAGCAATTCAAAAAGGAAGTCGGCTAAAAGCTGCCTCGATCTCTCCTATTCCGCGGACGATCTCCACTGCGACTGTGGCCATGGCGAGGCACGGTCGCAGGGTCTCTTAAATAACATGGTTGTTATATTAGATCCCCCTAAATACAAGTTTTGTCCTAAAACTTGGATAACCACTGATCCTCCCGGTCTCAAACACCGAGGCATAGTCACATGATCTCATGAAGGTACAGACTTTCTAACGAATTTAAGACCTCTATCCGTGTTAGCACAACAAGATCTAATAAGATCACACATCACAATCTAGCACGAAAAGCAAATAACACATTGATACGGGGATTAGCCGCGAAGAACGGATCTAGACGAACAACCTGTTATGAAGAATGAATAACACACAAAAATTAACAAATATGGACAGAAATTAAAATGAGAAAACAGAAAGGGGCAAGAAGAACCGAAAGGAACAATGATAGAACCCTTGGATTCAAGATCCAAGAACCAAACCAGTGACGATTTGACCCCACTTCTTACAACTCCACACAACCGATTTGAGAATCGAGAGCACGAAGAGGGTGCCTTGTTCGACTTGCAACACCAATCCCGAAGGAGATTGACATACACAAGAACGAGAAAGCCAGATCACACACACTAACTCACGAGACAAGAATGATTGAATTCTCTTGGATTCAATTCTGAAATGCTCTCAGGAAAACTTGTATAAAACTTGTCTAACTACAAAAGAAGAGATAAAAGGCTTTATATACATCCTAGGCCTTTTCTTCTAAAACAGAAAAAAAGAAACTAATTACAATAATTACATTGAGAGAGTTAAATAAAGCCCAACAAACATATAACACAATTGGGCCTAATTAAACTCTTCTATTCAGTCTCTCACGTCCACATACTTAAATGATCATCCAGCCATGCACATGCATATACGTGAAACCCCTTGTATCTGATTTCAAGGCCTCCGGCTATCCTTTGAAATGCGTCTCAAGGCCTGCCCAACAACTAGAAATACAATTTAAGCTCCATTAATCATCTTGGATGGGAGGTGTTCGTGGCTGATCCGTAAGATGGTCCTTAGACTTGATGAAGGTGGACTTGGTTGTGCTTCATGGACCATGTTTAGGAAAAGAGCATCCATCTCATCTTGAGGTTTAGCTTGCGCTCTTGTTAGAGTCCCTTGAGGTGGTGAAGATGGAGTTAGCTCAGATGATCCTTCATCATTCTCCCCTTCTTTGGAAGAATTCGACCTCGAATTTCCTTGATCATCATCCAGGAGCGGAAAAGGACTTAGATCCCTCACATTGAATGTGGGATCACAAGCATAATCATCCGGCAAGTACAGCACATAGGCGTTGTCACCCGCCTTGTGTAACACCTTGAAAGGTCCATTTCCTCTAGGGGAGAGCTTGGATTTCCGAAGTTGTTGAAACCTCTCCTTCCTCAAATATAGCCATACAAGGTCGCTAGTTTCAAATATAATCTTCTTACGTCCTTGATTCGCCTTTTCTGCGTTGTATTTGCCTTTCTCCTCGAGCTTGATCCTTGTCCTACTATGTAGCTCCTTGATGTGTTCAACCTGCATTTTAGCACTTAAATCCACTTGCTCCTTCTTAGGTAACGGTGTAAGATCAAAAGGGGTTAGTGGATTAAAACCATAAACACACTCAAAGGGAGAGATGGAAGTAGATGAGTGGACGACTCTATTATAGGCAAACTCAATATGTGGCTCATCTTCCCATTCTTTCAAATTCTTCTTGATGACAACCCTTAAAAGTGTTATTGGGGTCCTATTAGTTACTTCTGTTTGCCCATCAGTTTGGGGATGGCTTGATGTAGAAAATAACAACTTAGTGCCTAGCTTTCCCCAAAGAGTTTTCCAAAAGTAACTCAAGAACTTAACATCCCTATCACTCACTATTGTCCTTGAAATACCATGTAACCTAACTACTTCCCGAAAGAACAAATTAGCTACATTGGCTGCATCATTAGTTTTGTGACAAGCAATAAAGTGAGCCATCTTAGAGAATCGATCTACAACCACAAATATCGAATCCCTACCTCTTCTAGTCCTAGACAATCCCACTATGAAATCCATGCTAATGTCTTCCCAAGGGGCTGTGGGGACTGGAAAAGGTGTATACAATCCATGAGGCTTTACTTTCGATTTAGCTCTAAGGCACTCTAAACATCTTTTAAGCACATTTTAAACATCCCTAAGCATATGTGGCCGATAAAAATGTGAGTGCAGCATAGCGTAGTCTTATTTCTCCCAAAATGACCCATTAAACCTCCTTTATGGGCTTCTTCCACTAACAGCAAACAAAGAGAACACCTTGGTATGCACACCTTATCTACTCGAAACAGAAATCCCTCAAACAAATAGAATTTATCTAAGGAACCTTTTTGCACACAAAGCTTATATGTTTCTCCAAAGTCAAGATCATATTCATAGAGCTCCTTAATGTAAACAAATCCTAACACCCTAGCATCCAATGTAGTTAGCAATGTATGCCTCCTAGAAAGAGCGTCCGCAACTACATTATCTTTTCCCTTTTTATATTTGATAATATAGGGAAAAGTCTCAATAAATTCCATCCATCTACCATGACTCCTATCTACCATGACTCCGAAAATGTTTCAAAGATTCATGATCAGAATGCAAAATAAACTCTCTAGGCCACAAGTAGTGTTGTCATGTCTTAAGTACTCTAAATAATGCATACAACTCTTTATCATATGTAGAGTAGTTAAGACATGCCCCTTTAAGCTTTTCACTGAAAAAGGCAATAGGCTTACCTTCTTGCATAAGCACACCTCCTATTCCAATTCCCGATGCATCACACTCCACTTCGAAAGGCCTAGTGAAGTCAGGGAGAGCTAGTAAGGGTGCCTCGGTGAGAACTAACTTCAGCTTGTTGAAAGCACGTTCTTGAGCTGCTTCCCACACAAATGGTGCATGTTTCTTGCAAATCTCCGTCAAGGGTGCAGCAATGGTACTGAAGTCTCTCACAAAGTGCCTATAGAAACTTGCAAGCCCATGGAAACTCCTTACATGGCTAATGGATGTAGGTGTTGGCCAATCTCGAATAGCTCTAATCTTCTCCTCATCCACTTGTAGACCTTGTACAATCACTACAAAACCAAGAAATATAACTTCATTAGTGCAAAAGCTACATTTCTTTAGGTTGGCATACAAGTGTTCAGCCCTAAGGGTAGAATAACACACAAAAACTAACAAATAGGAGAGTTTAATTAGGCCCAATTGTGTTATATGCTTGTTGGGCTTTAATTAACTCTCTCTCAATGTAATTACTGTAATTATTTTCTTTCTTTTTTTTTCTGTTTTAGAAGGAAAGGCCTAGGATGTATATAAAGCCTTTTCTCTCTTCTTTTGTAGTTAGACAAGTTTTATACAAGTTTTGCTGAGAGCATTTCAGAATTGAATCCAAGAGAATTCAATCATTCTTATCTCGTGAGTTAGTGTGTGTGATCTGGCTTTCTCGATCTTGTGTATGTCAATCTCCTCCGGGATTGGTGTTGCAAGTCGAACAAGGCACCCTCTTTGTGCTCTCGATTCTCAAATCGATTGTGTGGAGTTGTAAGAAGCGGGGTCGAATCGTCACTGGTTTGGTTCTTGGATCTTGAATCCAAGGGTTCTATCATTGTTCCTTTCGGTTCTTCTTGTCCCTTTCTGTTTTCTCGTTTTCATTGTTGTCAATATTTGTTAATTTTTGTGTGTTATTCATTCTTCAGAACAGGTTGTTCGTCTAGATCCGTTCTTGGAAGAACTTCATCGACTTTGCAACTTAGAGATCAATTCAGTACTAAGAAGAAAAAAAAAGAAAGAAATAAAACTAATTATTGTTTGCAGATAAACGTGGGCCAAGTTGTTACCACCTTCAGGATAAGATCAAATCTCAGCTCCTAGATTTGTTGCAACTGATTCAACGTGCCAAATCTATAGGAGGAAAATAACTGCTTCAAGTTCTGCGCCGGATTAGTAGGAAATACGCTGAATCAACTCTAATTATGCGTTTAGTTGAGAGCATTTCAGAATTGAATCCAAGAGAATTCAATCATTCTTGTCTCGTGAGTTTGTGTGTGTGATCTAGCTTTCTCGTTCATGTGTATGTCAATCTCCTTCGGGATTGGTGTTGCAAGTCGAACAAGGCTCCCTCTTCGTTCTCTCGATTCTCAGATCAATTGTGTGAAGTTGTAAGAAGCGGGTTCGAATCGTCACTGGTTTGGTTCTTGGATCTCAAATCCAAGGGTTCTATCATTGTTCCTTTCGGTTCTTCTTGTCCCTTTATGTTTTCTCGTTTTCATTGCTGTCCATATTTGTTAATTTTTGTGTGTTATTCATTCTTCAGAACAGGTTGTTCGTCTAGATCCGTTCTTCGTGGCTAGTCCGCAGTGTACCTTTTTGTGTTCGGGAAAGTTATGGCATGACCATATTTGCTCTATCTTTGCTTCCCATGCCATATACACATCAGGATCACATTTTCCCTCGAAACTAGGGACTTTCCCCTTCACTTTGCCAAGACCGTCGTGTTCCAGTTCTCGGTTTCTCCTTTGCTGGACTCCATAGGGCTCACATCTCCTTTCATCATTACGTTGCCCTTCTTGGTTCCTCCTTGGCTGATCTCGCCTTCTCCGTCCATTAGGCACCCATTCCGGTCTCCATTCCTCATTCTCCCCATCCTCCTCCTCTTCCTGGTCATAAACTGGATTCTGAAATTGGTGAGGATAGTTAGGCATATTATCATGAATAATAGGAGAAGAAGGGATAAAAATATGCTCCTCAAAAACAAGGTTTCCCCAAACAGGTTGGGAAACAATGTTCCCTAAACCATGGGCATGCCTAGAAGACTGCGGAACATTCGAATTCCTTGTTGCTTGGAACGCAGCTTGCTGACTTTGAAGGGGAACTCGATCTTGTCCTTGGTTTTGCGCCCTTAAGTTGTCTCCTATCTCCAAGTTACTTCCTAGTGGTCGAGAGTCCGGAGTCACCCTAGAGGTCTCCAAGGTAGATACCCTTGTAGTTAGCCCATCATAGCTATCTTTCAAGCTCTTGATGAGACTGAACAACTCCGGTGTGATAGGCTCAGGGCTCTTTGAACCTACGGGAGTCCCTGACATGATGCAAAATACTCAACAACAGCAAACACATTAGGTTAGTATAAACAAAAATACCTCGCAAGTGTATCACTCAGAAAATAAGATTCTCTCACTCTCTAGTGGTGTGATACAAGCTTGTTGATGGCTCGTCTTGTATTAATCAAAAACCTCACATGAGTTTGATGCTTAGTCAAACTAAAGATTTTAGATAGAAACAAGGTTTGATTTCAGTCACTTTAAAAACGTGTTTGACTCAACAAAATAGAAGAAAAGACTCAAACGGAAAGGACAATTGCACGAATGTAATATGCAACTAAATGACTCAAAAATTTAAAATTCAAGATAAGCTTTGAAAGAACTTACTCGTAAGACCCAAGAAGTGAACCCTAGACACCGTAGGATGAGGTTAAGGAAGGTTGAGCTATGGTGTTTGATTGCTGAAAATGGACAATAGCTAGGTGTGGCTAGATAGGTTCAACGAGATGCTTAGTTCTTCCTCCGACTGAGACGAGATACTTGAATGAAGTCCTTTCTTGAAGTCTTCTTTGTTGCTAAATAATACTAGGCTAACTACAAACTATGAATAAAAAAGAATGAAATAAAAATAATATAAAATAGAATGAAATGAAAAGATCTGATTCCTTTTTTTTTTTTATTTCGGATTTCTTTCTTCTTTTTTTTTATCCTTTTTCTTTTCTTTTTTTTTAACTCAAGAAATTAGAAATGAGAAGAAACAAAAAAGAAAGAAATAAAACTAATTCTTGTTTGTAGATAAACGTGGGCCAAGCTGTTGCAAATCTTCAGGATAAGATCAAATCTCAGCTCCTAGATTTGTTGCAACTGATTCAAAGTGCCAAATCTGTCGGAGGAAAATAATTGCTTCAAGTTCTGCGCCGGATTAGTAGGAAATACGCTGAATCAACTCCAATTATGCGTTTACTGGATGCAGGAAGAGAAACAACCACGTTTGGTTTTTATTCAACTGGTTCAAGTGTGGCTAATGTGGCTGAGGGGAAAATGGTGGTTGATGGTGGTGTGATGGTGGTTGGTGTGGTGCTATGGTGGTTTCCGGTGTCTAGAACTCACAAACAAGGAACAAACTTGTTAGACTCAAACAAAGCTTAGAGTAGAAGATAGAAACGGAAATAGACTCAAACAAAAGACAATGATCAATTGAAATGATCAAAACAGACTCTTTTTGTGATTTTATGATTGATTTACCGACTCTTTTTGGTGGTTGGACGTCAACTGAGCTCTAATACCAATTGATACGGGAATTAGCCGCAAAGAATGGATCTAGACGAACAACCTGTTATGAAGAATGAATAACACACAAAAATTAACAAATATGGACAGCAATGAAAACGAGAAAACAGAAAGGGACAAGAAGAACCGAAAGGAACAATGATAGAACTCTTGGATTCAAGATCCAAGAACCAAACCAGTGACGATTCGACGCCACTTCTTACAACTCCACACAATCGATTTGAGAATCGAGAGCACGAAGAGGGTGCCTTGTTCGACTTGCAACACCAATTCCGAAGGAGATTGACATATACAAGAACGAGAAAGCCAGATCACACACACTAACTCACGAGACAAGAATGATTGAATTCTCTTGGATTCAATTCTGAAATGCTCTCAGCAAAACTTGTATAAAACTTGTCTAACTACAAAAGAAGAGAGAAATGACTTTATATACATCCTAGGCCTTTTCTTCTAAAATAGAAAAAAAAGAAACTAATTACAAGAATTACATTGAGAGAGAGTTAAATAAAGGCCAGCAAACATATAACACAATTGGGCCTAATTAAACTCTCCTATTCAGTCTCTCACGTCCACATACTTAAATGATCATCCAGCCATGCACATGCACATACGTGAAACCCCTTGTATCTGATTTCAAGGCCTCCGGCTGTCCTTTGAAATGCGTCTCAAGGCCTGCCCAACAACTAGAAATACAATTTAAGCTCCATTAATCATCTTGGCTGGGAGGTGTTCGTGGTTGATCCACAAGATGGTCCTTAGACTTGATGAAGGTGGACTTGGTTGAGCTTCATGGACCATGTTTAGGAAAAGAGCATCCATCTGAGCTTGACGTTTTAGCTTGCGCTCTTGTTAGAGTCCCTTGAGGTGGTGAAGATGGAGTTAGCTCAGATGATCCTTCATCACACATAATATCACATAAGCACATAAACTCACCCAATAAACTAAGACTCTCTCATCAATCCTCTAGGTGCAGTTATCTCTGCATAAAACTCCGGATAGTTCCTCCTGATACTATCCTTTGTCTCCCAATAGCCTCACCGGCTTCTCGTCTAGACCACTGAATCCTCATCATCGGGATGTCCTTTTAGCGTAAGCATCTCGTACTCCGCTCTAGAACAACTACCGGATGCTCTACAAATGTGTGGTCCAACTAACTACTAAATCCTCATAAGTGATGATGTGTCTCATTTTTGGTAGATACTCTCTCAGTTGAGACACGTGAAAGTCCGGATGAACGCCTTCAAATCTTTGTGGCAACGCGAGTCGGCAAGCGACCTCTCCCACTTGCTCTAGGATCTCAAAAGGTCCGACATATCGGGGGTTCAACTTGCCCTTAATGCCGAAACGTCTGACCCATCGCGTCGGTGACACTCTCAACCAGACTTGAGCTCCCACGCCTCTTATCAGCATACGACTTCTAGCGACTCTGCACGGCCAACATCTACTTTCGAATCAAAGCTACTCGAGTGTTGTCATCTTGTGTCTGCTAAGGAGATTTCCCACTAATAGTACTCGGTTCATCCCAACATAGAGGTGTATGACATCTCCGTCCGTTCAACGCCTCATAAGGAGCCATTTTATTCGACGCAAGCCAGCTAATGTTATACAAAAACTTGACCAACGGGAGGTGATCTGCCAATACCTGTCCTGAGTCTAGCACACAGGCTCTCAACATATCCTCTACGGTCTGTATAATCCTCTTTATGATACGGGGATTAGCCGCGAAGAACGGATCTAGACGAGCAACCTGTTTTCGGGAATAGAAGCAAACGAAATTCAGCAAACAAGATGCAAGGAAAACGTGCAAAGCAAGAGGGAAAACGGAATAGGAAGAAGAACCGAAAGGAACAAACGATAGAACCCTTGGATTCGATTATCCAAGAACCAAACCGATGACGATTCGACCCCGCTTCTTACAACTTCACACAATCGATCTAGAGTTATCGAAGGCACGAAGAGGTTGCTTCAATTCGACTTGTAGCACCAACCCGAAGGAGATTGACACACACAAGAACGAGAAAGCTATGCAAACACCACAATTCTCACGAGACAATAGGCTGAACTCAAAAGGTTCGATTTAGCACTTAGGCAATGTGTTTAATGTATTCTACCAACAAAAAGGAGGAGAGAAAGGTTTTATATACAACCTAGACCTTCTCTCCTAAAAATAGAAAAGAAAAATAAATACAATATTTACAAATTAGAGTGTTTTAAATAAATCCATAAGATAGACTAATTCTAGGATTTACTTAACACTTTCTAACTAGCTTCTCACTCCAGCCATGCACATGCACACGTGAAGCTCTCCTATGCTCCATTCAACTTCTTCTTGGCTGGTCCAATGTGGCTAAGCATCATGACGGGCCTTGGACTCATTGGAGGTGAGCTTGGGTGAGCTTCTTGAACCATGGCTAGGAAGATAGCATCCATCTCCGCTTGGCGTTTGGCTTGAGCTCTTGTTAGGGCTCCTTGTGGTGTTGAAGATGGAGCTAGCTCGGATGACCCTACATCATTCTCCCCTTCTTTAAAAAGAATTCGACCTCGAATTTCCTTGATCATCACTAAGGGGTGGAAAAGGGCTTAGATCCCTCACATTGAACGTGGGATCACAAGCATAGTCGTCCGGCAAGTCTAGCACATAGGCATTGTCACCAGCCTTGTGTAGCATCTTGAAAGGTCCGTTTCCTCTTGGATAGAGCTTGGACTTCCGAAGTTGTTGAAACCTCTCCTTCCTCAAGTGTAGCCATACAAGGTCACCGGCCTCAAATGTAACCTTCTTCCTTCCTTGGTTTGCCTTGGCTGTGTTGTATTTGCCTTTCTCCTCAAGCTTAATCCTTTTCCTCCTATGTAGCTCCTTGATGTGTTCAACTTGGGTTTTAGCACTTAAATCCACTCGCTCCTTCTTAGGCAACGGTGTAAGATCAAAAGGGGTTAGTGGATTAAAACCATAAACACACTCAAATGGAGAGATGGAAGTAGACGAATGCACAACTCTATTATAGGCAAATTCAACATGTGGCAAGACATCCTCCCATTCCTTAAGATTATTTTTGATGACAGCCCTTAAAAGTGTGGTTAAAGTCCTATTAGTTACTTCCGTTTGCCCATCAGTTTGGGGGTGGCTTGATGTAGAAAATAACAATTTCGTACCTAGCTTTCCCCAAAGAGTCTTCCAAAAATAACTTAAGAACTTAACATCCCTATCACTTACTATTGTCCTCGGAATTCCATGTAACCTAACTACTTCCCGAAAGAATAGATTAGCTACATTGGCCGCATCATCAGTTTTGTGACAAGCAATAAAGTAAGCCATTTTAGAGAAACGATCTACAACCATAAAAATCGAGTCCCTACCTCTTTTAGTCCTAGGCAATCCCACAATAAAGTCCATACTAATGTCTTCCCAAGGGGCTGTTGGAATTGGCAAAGGTGTGTACAATCCATGAGGCTTCACTTTAGATTTAGCTCTAAGGCATTCTAAGCATCTTTTAAGCACATTTTCAACATCCCTAAGCATGTGTGGCCAATAAAAGTGTGAGTGCAGCATAGCATAAGTTTATCCCTCCCAAAATGACCCATTAAATCTCCTTTATGGGCTTCCTCTACTAACAACAATCGAAGGGAACACCTAGGTATCACACCTTATCAATTCGAAACAAAAATCCCTCAAACAAATAGTATTTAGCTAAGGAACCTTTTTGCACACATAACTTATATGTATCACCAAAATCAATATCAGATTCATAGAGCTCCTTAATTTAAACACAGCCTAATACCTTAGCATCCAATGTAGTCAACAATGTGTGCCTCCTAGAGAGGGCATCCGCCACTACATTGTCTTTTCCCTTTTTATACTTGATAATATAGGGAAAAGTCTCAATAAATTCCATCCACCTACCATGCCTCCTATCTAGTTTATCTTGACTCCGAAAATGCTTCAAAGACTCATGATCGGGATGCAAAATAAACTCTCTAGACCACAAGTAGTGTTGCCATTTCTTAAGCACTCTAAACAAAGCATATAACTCTTTATCATAGGTAGAGTAATTAAGACATGCTCCTTTGAGCTTTTCACTAAAGAAGGCAATAAGCTTACCTTCTTGCATGAGCACGCCGCCTATTCCAATGCCCGAGGCGTCACACTCCACTTCAAAGGGCCTAGTGAAGTCGGGAAGAGCTAGCAAGGGCGCCTCGGTTAAGACCAATTTCAACTTGCTAAAGGCACGTTCTTGCGCCTCCTCCCACACAAATGGCGCATGCTTCATGCAGATTTCCGTCAAGGGCGCGGCAATGGTACTAAAGTCTCTCACAAAACGCCTAAAGAAGCTTGCAAGCCCAAGGAAACACCTTACTTGGCTGATGGATGTTGGCGTGGGCCAATCTTTTATTGCTCTAATCTTCTCCTCATCCACTTGTAGGCCTTGTGTAGTCACTACAAAACCAAGAAATATAACCTCATTAGTGCAAAAGCTACATTTCTTAAGATTAGCATACAAGTGTTCAGCCCTAAGGGTAAGAACTACTTCCCTTAGATGTTCTTCATGCTCCTTTAGGGACCTGCTATAGATTAAAATATCATCAAAGTATACTACAACAAACTTCCCTATAAAATGTCTCAAAACATAGTTCATTAAGCGCATAAAAGTAGAAGGAGCATTAGTTAACCCGAATGGCATAACAAGCCACTCATACAAACCAAACTTAGTTTTGAAGGATGTTTTCCACTCGTTCCCCTCCTTCATTCGGATTTGATGGTAGCCACTCCGTAGGTCTATCTTGCTAAAGGTGGTGGCGCCATGTAGCTCATCAAGCATGTTATCTAGGCGGGGAATAGGGTGGCGGTACTTGATGGTGATATTGTTGATAGCTCGACAATCAACACACATCCTCCATGTGTTGTCCTTCTTAGGCACCAAGAGCACGGGCACGGCGCACGGACTTAAGCTCTCCCTCACGTAGCCCTTGTCTAGGAGGTCTTGAACTTGCGCTTGGATCTCTTGACTCTCCTTTGGGTTCATTCGGTAGGCTGGTCTATTTGGGAGTGTTGTGCCGGGGATAAGGTCAATTTGGTGCTCAATGCCTCTCAAAGGTGGGAGGCCATGTGGTATTTCTTCCTGAAACACATCCTTAAACTCCTCAAGGATGGCTGAGATAGTAGGTGGTAAGCTAGCCTTGGCTTCATCACTCATCAAGGTGAGCTCCTTACACAACATCATCAAGGTGGTGTCTAAGGGTAGGTAGTCATTTTGTAGCTCAAGTTTGGAAGCTAACAAGGCTGTTGTGGGCTGTTTTGTGGCCATGGACACAAGGATGCTAGGCTGGTTGTTAGAAGGCGTGGCTAGGGAGGGGTCTTGGCTCGACGGATTGCTGCCCTTCTTAGCTTGTCCTTGCTCTTGCTCACTTGCCTTCTTCTTCTCAAATGCCTCCGCAATCTGCAAGGGAGTCATAGGCTTAAGATTCACGGTTTTACCATTGAATACAAAAGAATATCTATTTGTAAAACCATCATGCATAACTCTCCTATCATATTGCTAAGGGCGACCTAACAACACATGACAAACTTGCATAGGCACAACATCACATAAAACCGTATCTTCATAATGGCCTAAAGTAAAAGTGATCTTAGCTTGCCTATTAACTTTTAACTCACCACATTCATTCATCCAATACAGCTTATATGGCCTAGGGTGATAAAATGTAGGAATTTGCAACTTAGATATCATTTCGGTGCTAGCAATATTGCAACAACTTCCTCCATCAATAATAACATTACAAACCTTTCCTTTAACCGAGCATCTAGTGTGAAACAAGTTTTTTCTTTGGTTATCTTCACAAGGAGCAGGTTGTACACTTAAAGTTCTCCTAGCTATCAAAGAATTATCATGCTCAAGACTTTTATCACAAATCATGGAAGTGTTAGCTAGGAATGATCTAGGATGATCAAATAACACTCTCTTAGCTAATAAACAATCTCCTTGCTCATATTCAATCCCATCATCATCCAAAGCATCATGATCATGCATATTAAGCTCAAAATCATTATTATCATGCTCATGCTCAGATTCGGACTCATATTGCCCTAAATGGTTAACTAGCAAAGTTCTTTTGTTAGGACAATCCTTCATCATGTGCCCTCTTCCTTGGCACTTAAAACATACAATATCCCTAGCTCTAGATGAAGGGTTAGAAGTACTCCCTTGAGTGCCTTTAGGTAGTGTAGGCGTGGGCTTGGTAGGGGCTGCATAAGCAGCCTTGCGTGGACCTCCTTGCTCCGGGGCTAGCTTCTCCTTGCTTGGCACCTCCCGGTTGTAATTCCCTTGTCGGCGACCTCCTTGGCTCCTCCATGAGCTAGGCACGCCATAGGCAGCCTTACCTCCTTGACTTCTTGCCTTTATTTTCCTTTCTACTTTGATTGCTAGGTGAAGCAATTCTGTCATAGAGCTATAGGAAAAAAGATCTATCTCGTTAGAAAAACTTGAATTGAGAATACGAAGATACCTCGCCATTGTAGTCTCTTCGTCCTCTCGCACATTAGCCTTTACCATGGCCATTTGCATGGCATTATAGGTCTCCTCGGCGGTCAAGACTCCTTGCCTCAAGTTCTCCAACCTTTGCCTCAATTCTCTAGTGTAATGTTGAGGCACAAACCGAGCTCTCATCAAGGCCTTCATGTGCGCCCAAGTAACTACCGGTGCATCCAAATTTCTCCTCCTTTCCTTCACCAAATCATCCCACCATATCATAGCATAATCAATAAACTCAAGAGCTGCGAAATGTACCTTCTTATGCTCGGGAAAGTTATGGCATGACCATATTTGCTCTATCTTCGCCTCCCAAGCCATGTACACGTCCGGGTCACATTTGCCTTCAAAGCTTGGGATCTTCACCTTTACTTTGCCAAGGCCATCATACTCCGGATCTCGCTCCCTCCTTGGCTGGCCACCATAGGGCTCACGCCTCTACTCGTCTTGGCGCCGGGCGTCATGAGGTCTCCGGGGCTGTTGGCGCTCCCTTCACCCGTTTGGCCTCCATTCCTCGTCATCTCCATCACCGTCCTCATCCTGCTCATAAGCTGGATTCTGAAACTGTTGATGATAGTTAGGCATATTATCATGTATAATAGGAGAAAAAGGGATAGAAATGTGCTCCTTGAAAGCAAGATTGCCCCATCCCGGTTGGGACACGGCGTGGCCTAAGCCTTGGACATTCCGAGAGGGCTGCGTGGCATTAGAGTGCCGGGCTGCTTGAAACGCTTCTTGTTGGCTTTGGAGTGGTAATCGGTCTTGCCCTTGGTGTTGAGCTCTCGAGTGGGGTCCTACCTCCCGGTTGCCTCCTAGTGGCCGAGGCTCCGGAACTACCTTAGATGCCTCCAAGTTGGGCAGCCTTGTAGTTAACCCTTCAATGCTATCTTTCAAGCCCTTGATAAGGTTAAACAACTCCGGGGTAATAGGCTCGGGGCTTGGCGTACCTGCGGGTGTTCCTGACATTGTTCAAAGACACTAAAACACTCAAACACGTTAGGTTAGCTAAAACAAAAACGCCTCACAAGTGTATCACTCGAAAGCAAACTCTCACTCTCTAGTGGTGCTCAACAAGCTTGTTGATGGCCCGTCTTGTATTAGTCAAAAACCTCACGTGAGTTCAATACTTAGCCAAACAAAAGCTTTAAAGTAGAAGCGAAATTCGATTTCAATCACCTTAAAAACGTGTTTGACTCAATAAAAGAGAAGAAAAGACTCAAAACAGAATGGACAAGTTGCACGAATGTTATATGCAACTAAGTATGGGCTCAAAATTTAAACTCAAGATAAGCCTTGAAAGAACTTACTCGTCAAGCCTAAGCAAGCAAACCTTGGACACCGAAGGTGTGTGTAGAAGGGCTGGTCAAGGCTAAGGCGTGGCTCGAGTGAAGTGAGCTAGACGTGGGCCAAGGCGTGGCTAGGCTAGGGTGAAGCTAGGCTAGGCGTGAATGGCTTGGTCCTTTGAGTGAGATGAGCTCCTTTGTAATCCTCTTTGGTTGCTGAAAATAACACTTAGCAAGCACAACTTCAACTATTACAAATTATGAAATAAAACAAGAGTAGGCTAGCAAGAATGAAATGAAATGAAAATGAATAACTATGGCTGATTTTTTTTTCTTTCTTTTCTTTTCTTTTTTCTTTCTTTTCTTTTCTTTTCTTTTTCTTTTCTTTCTTTCTTTTTTTTTTTTGAAATTCGGATTTCTTTCTTTTTTTTTTTTTAAATCAGGCCTCAATTTGAATTCAAAAGAGACAAATGAAAAAAAAATGAAAGAAATAAAATCCTATAACAACTTGAGAGTTGCTAGCTATCTAGTTACTAAAATGAAAACAAATAAAACAAATAACAACCAGCTATTGGAATTTTGGTGCTGGAATTAAAGAAAAATAAAACAAAATGCTAAGAAAATCTACTTAGTTGCAAGAGGATAGAGTTGACCAAGTAAATAGCTAACCAAGGGTGAAAATTCAAAAATAGGCTGAAAATGTGGAGGAAAAAGGTGGTGGGTAGCTTGAAAATAGGCTGGAGATTCAGCCTCTCTTTTTGAACGTTTAGGGCTAGTTTGGTGTATGTGTTTGGACGTGGGGCAAGGCTGGTGGCAGGCGTGGTGGTAGGCACAAGTGCTGGTGGCAGGCGTGGTGTAGGAGTGGTGCCGGCGTCCAAAATTCACAAACAAAAGCAACAAACTTGTTAGTTCAATCAAAAACTTGGAATGGAAATGGCAATGGCAATAGACTCAAAACAAAGCAAGACTCAAACAAGAAAACGAGACACTTTTGGTTTTTGAATGATTTACCGACTCTTTTTGTAGGTTGAACGTCAACTAGCTCTGATACCAATTGATACGGGGATTAGCCGCGAAGAACGGATCTAGACGAGAAACCTGTTTTCGGGAATAGAAGCAAACGAAATTCAGCAAACAAGATGCAAGGAAAACGTGCAAAGCAAGAGGGAAAACGGAATAGGAAGAAGAACCGAAAGGAACAAACGATAGAACCCTTGGATTCGATTATCCAAGAACCAAACCGATGACGATTCGACCCCGCTTCTTACAACTTCACACAATCGATCTAGAGTTATCGAAGGCACGAAGAGGTTGCTTCATTTCGACTTGTAGCACCAACCCGAAGGAGATTGACACACACAAGAACGAGAAAGCTATGCAAACACCACAATTCTCACGAGACAATAGGCTGAACTCAAAAGGTTTGATTTAGCACTTAGGCAATGTGTTTAACGTATTCTATCAACAAAAAGGAGGAGAGAAAGGTTTTATATACAACCTAGACCTTCTCTCTTAAAAATAGAAAAGAAAAATAAATACAATATTTACAAATTAGAGTGTTTTAAATAAATCCATAAGATAGACTAATTCTAGGATTTACTTAACACTTTCTAACTAGCTTCTCACTCCAACTATGCACATGCACACGTGAAGCTCTCCTATGCTCCATTCAACTTCTTCTTGGCTGGTCCAATGTGGCTAAGCATCATGACGGGCCTTGGACTCATTGGAGGTGAGCTTGGGTGAGCTTCTTGAAGCATGGCTAGGAAGATAGCATCCATCTCCGCTTGGTGTTTGGCTTGAGCTCTTGTTAGGGCTCCTTGTGGTGTTGAAGATGGAGCTAGCTCGGATGACCCTACATCACTTTAACTGGCCATTTTCCTGATGATGAAAAGTGGTTGTGAAGTGAAGGCTCATACCCAAAGTAGCGTGTACGTGCTGCCAAAACCTCGAGGTGAATCGTCCATCCCTATCCGAGATAATGGTCCTCGGTACCCGAAAAATCTCACTATGTGTCTAGTGAACTCCTCGGCTAGCCGACTCACGTGGCCACGTTTTCCTAATAGGAATGGAACATGTAGTCTTCGTCAGTCGGGTTACTCGACCCAAATAGCGTCGAATCTCCTACTCGGTCTCAAATTGGTAACAAAATCCATGGAGATGTCCTCCCACTTCCAATGCGGTATTGACAGTGGATGGAGTACCCCTCCGGTTCTACAGTGGTCAATCTTGACCTGTTCATAGGTCGTGCATTGGGCTACAAATCTAGCCACATCGAGCTTTAGCCCGCCCCACTAGAAAGAACATCTCACGTCCTAATACATATTACTCGCACTTGGGTGCATTGAGTAAGGTGTAGTGTGAGCCTCCTGTAAAATCATCTACCTCAACTCTTTGTCCGAGGGTACACAAACGCGCGTCTAGTGTCTCATCACCCCGTTGGCACCTATGGTGAACTGTGGTGCCTCACCTTGAGATATCATGTCTCGGATCCGCCTCGGTGTCATCAGTTCTCTTGATTCTGTTTGATCAATCCCAATAGATCATGCAATAGCTCTAGGGTGGATTGGTGGCTCTCCATATCCAGAAATTGGATATCTAACTCTAGCCACGCTGGATCTCTCTATAACTGAGGCTGAGCCGTCACTCGTGCTATCTCTTTCTCACGAGGCGTCTTCCTACTAAGGGCGTCGCTGACCACATTTGCCTCCCCGGATGATAACTCTACTCATGTGTCAGGTAGTTCTCCTCATACGTCTTTATTTGTCTAGACGCATAAGCAATAACACTACCTCTAAAAATCAAAACACATCCCAAGCCTAGCTTAGATGCGTCGCTATAAACTACAAAATCCTCTATCCCATTGGTTGTGCTAAGATAGGAGCAGAGTTCAACCTCCTCTTCAGCTCCTCGAAACTTTGAGTACACGGCTCGGACCATACAAACCGGGTAGTCTTCTTTAACAGGCAAGCGAGTGGTCGGGCAATCATAGAATACCCATTCACAAACCGGCGGTAGTATCCAGCCAAGCCTAGGAAGCTGTGCACTTCCTTAACATTCTTCGGAGGCATCCATGCCGCTACCGACTCTGATGCGGGTTGGGGCCGCGAATGACTAGATCTAGATTGGGAATCCTTGAAACCAACAATGACGTTTTTCCTTGACCAGTGGCACAAAAATTCAGATTGTTAGAACAAGAAAATGACGATGGAAAGATGGAAGAAAAGAGGATGAAAGGGGACGTAGGATGTATGGTAGAAGTAGATCCAAAAGAACCAAAAGACTGCCTTACAAGAACCTTGATAAGATTGATCAAAACCCAAGCAAGATGATGCCTTCAACCCTTTCTTCTATAACCTTACACAAGCCTTCAATGGAGACAAGCACAAGGAGGGACTAGTATTGACTAGTAGCACCAATCTCTAAAGAGATCAACACAGACAAGAACAATCTAGTAGGGATTCACAACAACTCAATCAATTGGCTCACTTTATTGATTGAATTTTCTGAATGGAAACAAAAGCTCTCAAAGAGACGGTTTATCAATTGGCTAAAAATCTATCTAATCAGGAAAGAAGCTAAGGGAGGCTTTTTATATGCCTAGAAAGCCTCCTATCTAAAAAAGGAAAAACATTTGTCAAAAAGACAATAAAACAAATAAAAATAACCCTTAAAATGTTTTGAACCTAAAGGTTATAAAAAGTCTTTCATGTTATACCAAAAGATGATATAAAATACAAAAGAAGCTCCAAAAGCCTCAATCTTCCATTTGTTGCAATTCCGGAACAAGTGTCTCTTCTTTGCTGTTGCATGGCTCCAAATAACGTGTGCATGGTCTCCCTTCCACGTCCAAGTCATCGGGAATCGTCATTAACGTGACTAAGGAAGCCTCAGTCAGCAATGGATCATCAATGGTCTCCTCAGGAGCTAAGGACACCAACAAGTTGGACACCTCCTCTTGAATTGCTCTTGCCCTTGATCTAGTGATTGGCCCTTGCATTGTAGGACTAGTAGGGGTTGTTGGTGATGGTCCCTCATCATACTCCCCTTCTTGGGAAGGATTCGTCCTCGAATCATCACCATCCGCATCACTTGACTCAAAGGGACTTAGATCTCCAACGTTGAAAGTAGGGCTCACTCCATAGTCCTCCGGAAGCTCTAGTACATAAGCATTGTTGCCAACCTTACGTAGTACTTTGATTGGTCCGTCTCCCCTAGGTGATAGCTTGGACTTGTGCCTTTCCGGAAACCTATCCTTCCTTAAATGCAGCCACACGAGGTCTCCCGGTTCGAGCAGCACTTGCTTGCGGTTCCTATTAGCCTTGGCTGCCACTTGACTCCCCTTCTCCTCTAGCCTTTTGCGTGTCCTTTCATGCAGTTCCTTGATGATCTCCACCTATTTTTTCTGCATTAAAATCTACTCGCTCCGCTATGGGCAACGGTATAAGATCAAAAGGGGTCAAAGGATTCAACCCATAGACACACTCAAAAGGAGTTAGATTAGTAGAAGAATGTAATGTACGATTATATGCAAATTCAACATGAGGCAAGACATCTTCCCAAGCTTTCAAATTATCTTTTAAAACAGCCCTCAAAATGGTTGTTAACGTCCTATTAGTTACTTCGTTTTGACCATCCGTTTGAGGATGACTAGAAGTCGAAAACAACAACTTCGTCCCTAATTTACCCCAAAGAGTTTTCCAAAAGAAACAAAGAAACTTAACATCCCTATCACTCACTATAGTCCTAGGTACGCCATGTAATCTAACAATTTTCCTAAAGAACAAGTTAGCTACATTATAAGCATCATCAGTCTTATGGCAAGCAATAAAATGGGCCATTTTAGAAAATCGATCTACTATCACAAAAATCGAATCTCTCCCCTTCTTAGTCCTAGGTAACCTAACAATGAAGTCCATACTAATATCCTCCGGGTAAGGGGGTATACAATCCATGAGGTTTCAATCTAGCCTTAGCCTTTAAACACACAAGACATCTCTTAAGCAAGTTCTCTACATCTCTAAGCATATGAGGCCAATAAAAATGTGAATGTAGCATATGATAAGTCTTATCTCTCCCAAAATGCCCCATTAAGCCTCCCATATGGGCTTCCTCAACAAGTAATAGCCTAGGGGAACACTTAGGAATGCACACTTTATCAACTCTAAATAAAAAACCCTCAAACAAGTAATACTTATCAAAGGCTCCTCTAGATGCACATTGCTTAAATATGTCTCCAAATCAGAATAATCAACATATAAATCCTTAATATAATAGAAACCTAAGACCTTAGAATCCATAGTTGTGATTAAAGAATGTCTCCTAGAGAGAGCATCTGCTACAACATTATCCTTGCCCTTTTTATACTTTATGATATAAGGAAAAGTTTCTATAAACTCCATCGATCTACCATGTCTTCTATCTAACTTATCTTGACTCCTAAAATGTCTTAAGGACTCATGATCGGTACGTAGGACAAACTCACTAGGCCATAAATAATGTTGCCATGTTTTTAATACTCTAAATAATGCATAAAGTTCTTTATCATAGGTCGAGTAGTTTAAACATGCTCCCTTTAATTTCTCACTAAAGAAGGCTAGTGGCTTACCCTCTTGTATGAGTACTCCTCCAATGCCAATACCCGAAGCATCACACTCGACCTCAAAAGGTTTGGTGAAGTCCGGAAGAGCTAGGACAGGTGCATGGGACAGCCGCCACTTTAACTCCTTAAACGCCTTCTCTTGAGCATCTCCCCACACAAATGGCACCTTATTCTTTGTCAAGGACGTGAGTGGGGCTGCTATGGTGCTGAAATCTTGCACAAAACAGGTTGCTAGGCTGTGGAAACTCCTCACTTGACCGATGGTTGCGGGAGTAGGAAATTCCTGGATTGCCTTGATCTTCTCTCCATCCACCTCTAGACCTTTGTGCTCACTACAAAACCAAGAAAAACAACTTGATTAGTACTAAACTCACATTTCTTCAAATTAGCATACAAATATTCAATTCTAAGAGTTGCAAGTACTTCCCTCAAATGTTCCTCATGCTCTTCAAGTGACTTACTATAGATAAGGATGTCATCAAAGTAAACCACAACAAACCTACCAATGTAGTGTCTCAACACGTGATTCATCAATCTCATAAATGTGCTAGGAGCATTGGTTAAACCAAATGGCATTACTAGCCACTCATAAAGACCAAACTTGGTCTTGAATGCATTTTCCACTCATCTCCCTCCCTCATTCTGATTTGGTGATAACCACTCCTAAGATCTATCTTAGAGAACAATGTGGCTCCATTCAACTCATCTAACATGTCATCTAAACGTGGGATAGGATGGCGGTACTTAATGATGATGTTGTTGATGTCTCTACAATCAACACACATCCTCCATGTATTGTCCTTCTTAGGCACTAAGAGGACGGGAACGGGACTAGGACACAAACTTTCCCTTACATAACCCTTATATAGGAGTTCTTGGACTTGGTTTTGGATCTCTTGGCTCTCCTTAGGGTTTATCCTATAGGCTGGATGGTTTGGGAGTATAGCACCGGGAATAAGATCTATTTGGTGCTCAATACCTCTAAAAGGTGGAAGGCCGGCCAGAATCTCGTCAGGAAACACATCGCTAAACTCATCTAGGATAGCTAGGATGGGCTTAGGTAGGGTGGCCTTGGCTTCATCACTCAAAGTCACTAAGCTCTTGCACAAGCTCACAAGAATGACATCTAAAGGGGTGTAATCTAGGATGTACTCCTCCTTGGATGCTAGAAGGACACTAGAAGGTGTGGCTAATAGGGTGGTACTAATCTTGGCCGTGGGTTCTGTTTTAGACCGTGAGCTATCCCCTCTCTTTTTCAGCTCATTTTTCTCCACACTCAACTCCTTCTTCTTCTCATAAAATTCAGCAATCTGCAATGGTGTCATAGGCTTAAGAGTTAGTGTTTGACCATTAAATTCAAAGGTATGCCTATTAGTAAAACCATCATGCTTAACTCTCTTATCAAATTGTCATGGACGTCCCAAAAGAATATGACAAGCTTGCATGGGAACTACATCACAAGTAATGGTGTCCTCATAGCTACCTAAAGTATAGTAACTCTAGCTTGCCTATTTACTTTTAATTCTCCACAATCATTCATCCAATGCAATTTATAAGGCCTAGGGTGATAAAATGTGGTAATTTGCAACTTATTAATCAAATCAGTGCTAGCTATATTGCAACAACTACCTCCATCTATGATCATATTACACACCTTCCCTTTAATTAGACATCTAGTATGAAAAAGGTTCTCTCTTTGATTATCCTCACACGGAGCTAGCTTAGCATGCAAAGTTCTTCTAGCTATTATTAATGATTCTCCATGCTCATATTCAATGCCATCATCACTATCACTACCAATTTTATGCAATCCATTAAGGTGGGTGTTATCATCATTTTCATGCTCATCCTCACTCTCATATTGTCCAAATTGATTTAAAATCAGAATTTTCTTATTAGGACAATCCCTCATGTAATGACCTTTACCTTGACATTTAAAACACACAATATCTCTAGAACGAAGAGTAGAGTTAGAGGTACTCCCTTGAGGACCACTTGAAGGCTCATTTAAGGGTCTAGAAGATGAATGAGGTGTTGAGCTCCTTCTTTGTGCTCCTTGGTCCATGGTTGATGCTTTTCGGTCCTCCTTGGTGGATGTAGGCTCACGGCTGTAGGATCCTTGGGGCCAGCTGTTTTGTGCTTTCCATGAGCTTGTAGCTCTAAAGCTTGTCTTGGCACCTTGGTTCCTAGCCTTTGTCTTCTTCTCTACTTTGATTGCCAAATGCAGCAGCTCCACCATGGTACTATAAGGATTCAAATCAATTTCATTAGCCAAAGATGAGTTTAAAATGCGTAGATACCTAGCCATTGTAGACTCCTCATCTTCAACCACATTAGCTTTCACCATTGCCATTTGCATAGAGGTGTAGACCTCTTAAGAACTCATGGCTCCTTGTCTAAGGTTCTCCAACCTCTGCCTCAGCTCCCTAGCATAATGTTGAGGTACAAAATGAGCTCTCATCAAAGCCTTCATTTGTTCCCATGTAGTATGGCTGGATCCAAGGTTCTTCTCCTTTCCTTGACAAGATGATCCCACCATACTAGTGCATAGCCTTGGAACTCCAATGATGCAAGCTGGACCTTCCTTTGCTCTCCAAAGTGATGGCATGACCAAATTTGCTCCAATTTAGTCTCCCAATCCATGTAAGCATCCGGGTCACACTTGCCTTCAAAACTAGGAATCTTGACCTTCACTTTCCCTATTCCATCCTCTTGATAAGGCCTAATTGGCTCATATTCTCGTCCTCTCCTTGGATGTGGGTGACGCCTAGGAAACTCTCTCCACATGCCTTCTTCCTCAACATCCTCTTGTGGCTCCTGAAAATCATCCACAAAACCTTGCACATTAGGTGTTCTAGGAAGAGGGTTAGCATGTCTCATACCTTGCCCTTGAGGGGTTCTTTGAGGTGATTCATGGGTTGTTTCTCTAGGGGAATCTCTAGACGTGCCTCCTAGCTCGAAAGTGGACCTCGGCTGTGGCGTGGCTGTGGGTGTTGGCCGAGACTCCAACATGCCAATCCGGTCGGTCAATCTTGCCACCGAATCCATTATTTGCTTCAACATAGCAAATGTCTCCGTGTGCATTGGCTCACTGCTTTGGGACTTGCTTCGACTATTAGACCTAGATATGATCAAAAAACACACAAAACAAGCAAACTAGTTGAATTAGATAAAACAGAAAATTCTCACAAGTGTTTACTCTCACTCTCACACTCAAGTTGTGTTGATCACAAGCAATTTGATGCAATTGACTTGGATGGATTAAAACTCCTTCTGAGATCAATGCCTTAGATCAACTAGCACACTCCTTGACTTGAAAAAGGGTGATACATGGCTGCTTGAAGATTCACAACAGAAAACGTCAAGATAGACACTAAGAAGCTGAAATAAGACTCAAGACTCAACTAGTATGGCTTGCAAGTAATGTTAACTAGCTAAATCACACAAAATACTCAAAAAAAGAAACAAGACTCAAAGATAGATGCAAAAGGCTGATATGGACTCGAAAAGATGGTAAACTCAAGATATGATAGAATTAGAGTAAAACAAGGAAGATAGACACACAAGAGACTAAGAAGAGAGCTTCACTTACCTTGTCCTTATGCAATGGAGAGAGATATGGCCGGCTGTGGTGTTTAACATTGGCTTTTGGGTAATGGTGATGGATAAGAAATAAGGTAGGTAACTCTTGTTTGTAGTCTCAATGATCCTTTCACAATCAGATTGCAGAAACACTTGTTTTTCTAGCTTCTACACAACTTAGGTTAGTATAGAATATGATATGAAATGTATGATATGTAGGATGATGAAAATATATGAGAAAATATTTCTTTTTCTTTGTTTTTCTTTTGTGTTCCTTGGCTGACGTTTTGTGGAAGAAAATAGGAGAGATGAATGAAATTAAAAATTGAAAAGAAATAAGAAATAACTAACTAGAAGTAGTCTCTTGTTGTTGCTATAAAAAAAGGAGCTTTTGTGGCCTCTCTCTCTTACTTGCAACGACTGATTTGTTTTGGAGAGTGGTCCCCCTTCTTTCTTTTTTTTGAACGGTTATTTGCCAAGAGGATGCAGTTGGACGTTTTGGATGAACAATGGCTGATGAAGGTGATGTAGAATGGCTGGAAAACGGCGGTGTTGGCTTGGCTTTCTCTCTTCTCCAATAAACACAAGAAACAAAGCAAATTAGACTCAATAGACTCCTAAGATGAAGCAAATAACTCAAAACAAAAAAAAGACTCAAAGAAGATACTCAAACCGTCAATGGTGATGGCTGATTCCGGACTCGCAATCAACTAGCTCTGATACCACTTTGATGCGGGTTGTGGGCGCGAATGACTAGATCTAGATTGGGAATCCTTGAAACCAACAATGACGTTTTTCCTTGACCAATGGAACAAAATTCAAATTGTTAGAACAAGAAAATGACGATGGAAAGATGGAAGAAAAGAGGATGAAAGGGGACGTAGGATGTATGGTAGAAGTAGATCCAAAAGAACCAAAAGACTCCCTTACAAGAACCTTGATTAGATTGATCAAAACCCAAGCAAGATGATGCCTTCAACCCTTTCTTCTATAACCTTACACAAACCTTCAATGGAGACAAGCACAAGGAGGGACTAGTATTGACTAGTAGCACCAATCTCTAAAGAGATTAACACACACAAGAACAATCTAGCAGGGATTCACAACAATTCAATCAATTGGCTCACTTTATTGATTGAATTTTCTGAATGGAAACAAAAGCTCTCAAAGAGATGGTTTATCAATTGGCTAAAAATCTATCTAATCAGGAAAGAAGCTAAGGGAGGCTTTTTATATGCCTAGAAAGCCTCCTATCTAAAAAAGGAAAAACATTTGTCAAAAAGACAATAAAACAAATTAAACAAATAAAAATAACCCTTAAAATGTTTTGAGCCTAAAGGTTATAAAAAGTCTTTCATTTTATACCAAAAGATGATATAAAATACAAAAGAAGCTCCAAAAGCCTCAATCTTCCATTTGTTGCAATTCCGGAACAAGTGTCTCTTCTTTGCTCTTGCATGGCTCCAAATCACGTGTGCATGGTCTCCCTTCCACGTCCAAGTCATCGGGAATCGTCATTAACATGACTAAGGAAGCCTCAGTCAGCAATGGATCATCAATGGTTTCCTTAGGAGCTAAGGATACCAACAAGTTGGACACCTCCTTTTGAATTGCTCTTGCCCTTGATCTAGTGATTGACCCTTGCATTGTAGGACTAGTAGGGGTTGTTGGTGATGGTCCCTCATCAGACTCAATCTTTTCCGGATCAACCTTGATCCCTTCAGCGAAAACTATGTGACCAAGGAAGGCCACCTCAGGCATCCAAAACTCGCACTTAGAGAGCTTAACGTACAACTCTCTATCTTGCAGAACTCGTGGCCCCGTCCTCAAATGTCCTACGTGCTCCTCTTTGCTCCGAGAGTACACTAGGATTTTATGTATTAAGACAACCACAAACTGATATAGGAAGTCGATGAAGATGTCGTTCATCAACTCCATGAAGATGGCGGGCGCATTCGTGAACCCAATGGCATCACTACAAACTCGTAGTGGTCATACTTAGTATGAATTGCCGTCTTAGGCACATCCTTCTCTCTCACCCTCAGCTAGTGATATCCAAACCTCTGATCTATCTGCTAGAACACAATAGCTCCCTACAGCTGATCTAACAAGTCGTCAATGCGGGGATACGTGTACTTGCTCTTGATGGTCACCTTGTTCAACTCTTGATAGTCGATGCACAGCCTCATCAATTTATCCTTCTTCCTCACAAAAAGTACCGGTGAACCCCATGGGGAAACGCTAGGGCGAATAAAGTCCTTCTCTTTTAACTCCTCGAGCAGCTTCTTCAACTCTAGTAACTCGATAGGCACCATACGGTATGGTGCCTTTGAGATCGGTGTTGTCCAGGGCTCTAACTCAATACTGAAATCTACGCTCCTGTGTGGCGGTAACTGGATTGCTCATAAAATACATCGATAAACTCGTACACAATGGGGATCTCCTCCAATGGCAGACTTTCACCCTCCTTCTTGGCATACACCAGAAGGCCTCACAACCTTGACGGATCAGTCTCACAGCTCGAACAACACTAATGAGTGCACCGGTCATTCCGAGGTCTTAACCTCGGAATACCTCTTCATGTCCTGACTCGGTAGTGACCGCCACGGTCCTCTTACCGATGTCGAGAACTATACCATGCCGGTCCATCCAATCCATCCGCAAAATAATTTCTTCAAGTACTAAGTACATCACGAAGAAATCCACTAACAAGTCACGATTTCCCAAACGAATGGGAAAATCGTGAATCTCTTGGGTACCTCTAACCTTACCCCCATCGGGTTAACCGTATAATAAAGGGTCTCCCCTCTACTGTATCTAAGGCTAGTCTATTAACACAAGCATCAGAAATAAATGAGTGTATAGCACCTGTATCAAAAAGCACTCTAACAAGTAAACCATTAATGTGAATGGTACTTGTAGTGGCTGGCATTGTTGGCTCCTCAACGCTCCTTGGCTCAAAAACTCGGGCATGTACTCCTTTCGTATCAATGGTTCCAGCTCCACGTCCTCTACCACTACTTGGTCCTGGCGCAAAACCTTGAGTAGAAGGATAATCTAGGACCTGTTGTTGCGGTCCCTGAGTTGTAGTTTATGTCCACCTCCTGCTGCACTAGCAAGGTAAGAACCCTACCATAAAGAATCCTTGCCCTAACGATAGAAAGTGGCTCGGTAACTTTTCTTGCCACAAGTGAAGCAAGTAACTTGTGACCTCGGGCACTCAGGTTGTATGTGTCCATAACATCCACAGTTAAAACACCATTGTCCCCTCTCAGAAGTTTGTGTTGACGATGGGTAACTCGGGAGTCCCTATATCTAGCTCCGCCCATAACCTTATGCTCCAATACCAGCACTAGCATGCCCCGTCCTTTGTCTCTTCTCAGACCCTTCAGATTGAGCAGCCCTTCTGTGGCCTGGTCGATCTCTCTCATATGCTGAGACTCGATCCTGATAGTCTATTAGAGAGTCACATCCAAAACCCACCAGATATGCACGGGTACCCTCCCTCAGTTTGCGGGAGAACAAATACACATGTTGGTCCTCTAGAGGTACAACTGGATCCAATAGTGCTAACTCCTCCTAGAACTTCCTGATCGCCTCGGATACAGGAACATCCTCATAACCAGTCTCCACGAAATCTTGCAGCTTCTCCCTCCTCAATGCGGAAGGGTAGAAACGCTCCCGGATGAGACTCCTCATCTAATCATATCATGTGACCCGACTACAGATGGTCCTCCACCAATATTGTGTCAGGTCTCTAAACAAAGCTTGCAGTATCTCCACTCTCTTGTCCTTTGGGCATCGAATTGACTCCAGCGCTGTATCCACATGCCCCATCCAATACTCTACCTCTATCCCACCTTTCCATCGAAAGGGGGTACTTCCATCTAGTGAAACGTCTTCAACCAGGAATATGGTCTTGGTGCCCTTGTCTCCTCCGGAGCCTTGGCAACCTTAACTCGTTGTGCCAGTGCAACTGGCACCTATGTCTCTTCTTGCAATACCTCAGCTGATCTCCTAGGTGCCGGTGGTTTTGGGGCACGTCTACTTTCCCTAGCTGCCTCCTCCACCTAGTGAACATATTCTTTGAACTTAGAACCTTCCGTCGAGACACGGTTTGTCTCATCTAGTTGTACTTCCTAGGCTCCTGGTTTAGCTGTAATCCTATTCCCAGCCTCGAGAACTACACTCTCAACAACCTCCTCGTCTTTAACTTCCTCCTTTGGGGGATCAACAATGGGGATTTGACCTCGACCTCTCGCTACTGAAGGTCTACCAGCTCGTTCACGTCCTAGGACTACAAGAGGAAGAGGTGGTTTGCCTCTATCTCGTCCTATAATTGATATCACTCTAGTACGAGCTATAACACCCCAAATCCGTAGGATTCGAGGCACTATGGGCTAGGATCTCACAATGGATCCTAGTTGTAGCCTGACAACAAGTTCACTAGATCTTACAACAAGGCACAAATAAATATAAAACCAAATCCATAAAACGATAAAGTCATATCTCAAAATACATACAACCACAACCGAGTACAAAACGGCAACAACATAAACATGTATACATCCACATCCCAAAGACCCATACAAGTCCTAATGTAAGGAAGTCCTCGGCTGATCACCCAACTGGATTACTCTATAGTCTTCCTATCCTGCAAAACATCTACAACATGGTATAAAATCGTTAGCTAATAGATCAGTAATAAGAATAAAAATAATAGCACATACATTCCCATAACACCTCATATCATGCAGCGCTCACAACACATCATCCTTTTATTATCTTCATTACGTTATAACGGTACTAATTATATTCTTTGTGATACGAGGAGTAGAACTACCTCGTTTTTGTCCCTTTTCACCACACAAGTTTGGAATTGGTGTCAATCATCACTACCAGGTGGATTGGTAGCAGGGAACTCCCTAACTGCCCCATTTTGAGCTAGACAAGTTATCACCGTCCGTTATCATACACTTGGGCTAATTAAAAACAACTATGGTCGTCCTAGTCCGGTTGGGTTATCAATGCTACATTCATATGTACATACACCACTATCACGATCACTCAAATCCATAAACGTCAGCTAAATAAGTCAAAGGTCTTACTTGTCACACGGTAGTCCTATACAACCATGGTCACAATTTCCCCTCGAGGAAACGACCAGTGCCTACATCAGCAAGGCACACGACATCAAACACTATCAAAGGCTAGGAGATTCCACCTCCTAGAGTCCAAGATCATACATGATCATAACCATAAACTAAACCTCGATAACTCATCAAAATTCACAAATACCTAAGTTATTCCTCAACATACACATCATCAAACTCAACATATACAACACCACAAAGCCTCACTCTCAAGCTAAATCCAAAAAGGCGCAGGAGCGGTGACAAACCGCGACCGTGGTGGCTCACATCCGCAGGGGCGGTGACACACTTCAGCCGTGGGGGCGGCTATACAAAGGGCAACTTATGGCTTCTCCTTCATTCTCTCACTCGATCTCTTCTCTTTTTCAGATGCCAAAGGCAACCAGCAACATATACATATATATATACATCATCAAATGTCCAAGAAGTCGTACACAAGATCAATTTTGTGGGAATCAAAGCTAAGGAAGAAGAAGAGGTAAGAAGGAATAAAGAAAGAAGAGGAAGAACTCACCACTGCAAGCTCAGGAGAAGGAAGAACCCTCACAACTAATCATCCACAGGAACAACACACAACAACATCATCACTTGGACTCAGCCATCAAAACATACACATCCCAAGCTTGGAAGGGTGCAAGCTTAAATGAAATACGAAGCAAAGTAAGTCCTACACCTACTCGAAGGAAGGGTGCAAGCTTAAATGAAATATGAAGAACGATTCTCACATGTTGTAATGTCCTAGAAGGTAAAGAAGAGGAGATCGAATTATTAAGAGGCATGATTCGCCATATAGTTTGAACGCTTATGGCAACCCTCGAGGAGTGTGAAATAAGTTACAAGCTCTAGGATGTGCGGGTCATTACCGGAATTGTGGAGAGATTCTCCAAAGTAATACCATTAATGGCTAACCTACGATGGAAGACAAAGAAGTTGTGGAATCGGACAAGGGTCAAAAGAGTTGATAAGAGTTAATAAAAGAGATTCGTTGGTACAACTGTTTTGAAATTACCTCGAGTTATGATGGGTTTGGAGTGCACAAGAGACTCTCCAAGACAAGGCCTTGGTTGGAAATTGAGGAACGATGTATAAGTAATGGCGCATACGTGTCTCGCTAAAAGATGTAAGGGGAAGGTACACCCTTCATCACTTAGATTTTGCAGCAAGAATTGAGAGAGTGTAACATCGAAGTTTGGTTGGACAAGAACCAAAGCCAACGGCATAAATGGAAAGCCCAATCTTCTTTGATTAAGGAAAGCGAAGGAGGACCACAATGAAAGTGTTGTATTGAGAAGGACGGAGCACGAAGTTGAGTTTCCGATATATCAGCCCTTTTTGAGATCTTTGCGTGAGTTGGGGAAGTGGCTTATAATTGGCGTTGCAAACCGATGTTTCATGCATATCAATCGGGAGAGTTCATACCCGACCTGAGACACATCGTTAACCACAAGGACCTAGTGATCGAGCCGGACCATACTTTGCGGAGTATCCGAGAGCAGTTTTGGAGCATAGTACGAGACGCCTTCAGCCGAAGGAGATATTGATGTTGAGAGTATAGTGGTCGAGACGAGGAGCCAATGAGACTATGTAGGATACCGAGAATAGTATCCGGAGGAACTATCCCGAGTTGTACGCAGGTTTAGCGACACCTATAGGATCGTCGGGTTAGTCCCGATACCTTCCATTGGTTGTGCTTATGTGTTCTATGACATGATGTGTTATGTGAGTTTGTATGAATTTGCATGCACCTTGCGAGGTCTTGTTGTGATTGCGTGAGTACCTTTGGATTAAAGGGCCGATATTTGACGTTATGTGTTCCGTGCGGTTTTCAAAACGTGCTTGATCGTGAGTTTTACATTTAGCAAGTTTCGGCACGAAACTTGTTGTTAGGGGGATTAGTTGTAACGTCCGGAAGTTTAATTCCGGTAAGTGAGTGAGTTTTCGACCTTCCCGCAGGTGTGGCTAAGTTTTCCCGCAAGCACGAGATGCTGAGTAACGGGATTTTATTCCAAATCTTGTTCCGACCCCTCATTCTTCCACCTTGCTTTGGACCTCTCATTTCTAGCACAAGGGACAAGAGGTCAACTGACCCCTTGTTTCCCTCCCGCTTTGTGCAGCCTTGTGTCCCTTTCCTCTCATTCACTTCACATTACTCTCTTCTCTCCACTCTTCCTCTTTCTGCTCTTTTCTCTTCCTTCTCCTTGGAGTTCTTGGTTTGTGGACTGCAATGGAGGAGACTTAGTTCCGGTTGGGTAAGCTTCTTCTTCTCCCTCCCTTCTTATTCCTTGATGTTTAACTCCTCCTCTCCTTCATATATTGCCATGGATGAAGCTCTTGAGGAAGTTTTCTTTGATTCCTTTGCATGCATGTGTTCTTAGAACGATTAGGTCGTGGAGAAGAGTTTAGATTTAGTGGTCGGTGGTCGGAGAAGACCCATCAAGAAGAGGAGGCCTTTGGAGTTCAGGATCCACAATCGAAGACGACCTTTTGCTGTTCGACCGCGGGGGCGGATCTTCAGAGCCGGAGGGGCGGACCAGGCCACCGCAAGGGCGGCACCAAACTGTCGTAGGGGTGGCACCAGAGCACCAGGCCACCGCAGGGGCGGCGCCAGGACCCGCGGGGCGGTGACAGTGTATCCGTTGTCGTGCTAGCTTGACTCCGCGGCTGCGTTTCTTCAACAATAGGCTCCTCTTCTCCCTTCCTCTTCGTTCCTTCCTAAGTTATGAGGTTGTGTCATGGTAGTAGCATGCCTAGGATGGATCTAGGGTAGTTGTGAATGCCATCTAGTGGTTGTGAACTTTGGAGCCCTTAAGGCTTGTTGTAGTTTGATGGATTCGAGTTTGATGAGAATGTTAGACCTCCTAGGCTAGGTTGCTCCTTCTTGGATGTGGTGTATGATCATGTGGGATAGTAGGCTGTTGAGAGATCTCCTCTTGCGTTGAGTGAGATGTGAGTATTATAGATTGTAGGATGACGTCCTACAATGATAGTCAAATGATCTTCGTAGATCATTTGTGTAGAAGTCTAAGACTTCTTGAGTTGAGCGAGTTGTTGATATGTATCTTCTTGTGAGTAGTTGAGGGCTTCTTCCAAAGGGAAACGAGAGTGTTTTGAGAGTTAGCGTTGGGATGAGGTAAGTCTCCGGACTTACTTACCTCGTATTCTTTGTACTAGCTTCGATGCGTGCTTGGTGGTGTGTGTTTTAGTATTTTTTATGTTATAACAACAAAACTGGAATTAGGATGACCTTTACATTGTTTGGCCCAAGTGTATGATAACGGGTGGTGACAACACTGCCTAGCTCTTGCGGAGAGCTAGGGGGTTCTCAGCGACTAGCTTGTGCAGATAGACGGTCAGATGCATCAATATCATTCTTTGATGGTGAGTAAGAACCGAGGCGAGATCACGGGTGATTCTCGTGCAACAAACCTAATTTGAATTAGAACGGGATATGACTTAATAATAAAAAGATAATAAACAAGACTTGTGTGTTTTGGATCATGTTGCGTGTTTATGATTATTTATGTGTGTGTGTGCCATCACCTTGATTCTAATGCCTTGAATATTAGCTAACGGTTTTATACCGATGTTGTAGTTGCCTTGCAGGTTAGGAATGCGACCGAGAGATCCGGAAGAGTGGGCAGCCGGGGTTTCGTACATTTTAGGAGGGGTTTGGTTGGAATCGTGTTTGTGTATTGTATTTTTTATTTTGTATGCCGCGTGTATGGCATTTGGTCTTTGGAGTTGTATCTCGGCTGGAGTCTTTCGTTTGTATGCTTTCGGGTTGCATTACATTGCATAAAAATGTATTTTGATTTTGGACTTTATTTGTGTCTTGTTGCAAGATCCAGTGAAATTGTTGTCAGGCTAAGGGTCGGGACTCATTGTGAGGTCTCTACCCGTAGCATTCCGAGTCCCGCGAATTCAGGGTGTTACACTGTCGACAGTCTCGAGAACTACACTCTCAACGTCTTCCTCAACTATATCTTCCGCCTCCAGCGGATCAGCAATGGGGGCTCGACCCCGACCTCTCGCTACCAGAGGTCTACCAACTCGTCCATGACATAGGACTACCGAAGATAGAGGTGGTCTACCTCTTCCCCGTCCTACAACAAATGTTGCTCTAATTTGAGCCATCAGCGATAATATCATAGCTACGTATAAGATCACGCTAATATATATATATATATATATATATATATATATATATATATATATATAGGTAATATGCAAGTCAAAAACACACACGTAGTCTAGTATATATCTATATAGATAAACTGTTGAGATTCACAAGAGTGATGACTTCCCGTACATTCTATCTCAAATCGACTGTAAACAAATTTCAAAAACCAAAAATCCTTTCGCAAACGCATACCCATTTCGGGTTTTTTTTATTTTATCTATTCGGCCTTTCAAGAAGATTGCAAGTGTCATTATTGTCAACCTAAGGCTCTGATACCATGTTTGTAACACCCCAAATCCATAGAACTCGAGTTCTATGGGGCTAGGACCTCACAATGGGTCCTGACCCTTGCTTGACAACAAGTTCACTAGATCTTACAACAAGACACAAATAAATATAAAACAACCTTTATAAAGCAGAAATATCAAGTATCATAATACATACAAAACCCCATAGCCGAGTATGAAACAACATCATCATATATATACACATCCCAAAAACCCATAACATCCTAGATGTACGGAAGCCCTTGGCTAATCACTCATCCAGATCACTCTGTAGTCCTCCTATCCTACAAAGCATCTACAAAATGGTATGAAATCGTTAGCTAAAAATTCATATATAAGATCATGCATAAGCGCATACACACATCAAAATCATAATAAACACCAAGCATGCTATCACACATTTCCCGTTTAATTATCTTTATAGCATTATACACTCGAAACCATATTTATGGTTGTGACAGGAGAAGTATATCATTCTCGCCTCTAGGTACTATAGCCATTTGGAGTAGTTCAGACTACAGAGTGGTGCAGCACTGTCCCCTATATCAATTTTGGCCTGACCTCAAAGAACCTCTTAGACTTCCTCAAGAGAAATGAGAAAGGTTATCACCGCCCGCTTCAAGGGGGTCAATCATACGTCGATAATAATCAATATCGCATGCTATAAAGCACGTAACAATCATCACTCATGTATACATCCAATATAGGAATGCAATTAAGTAAGTCCTACGGACTTACCTGAATCCAGGTATCCTCAAATATAGATCAACTTCAAATTCTAGTAGGAATAATCACCACGGCTAATAAACAAGACATAAACATCAATCATCGTAACACATGCTAGAAGACTCTCTTTATTGACTCATATGTCTTCAAAGATCATAACTATCAATTCATAAACTCAACATCTCACAATTTCTCAAACCTCTCAAGGTATCATCCAATCAACATTCCTCAATCTCAAATCTAATCCTAATTTAATCAATTAACCTTTAATTAATTAATTAACTTTTACCAGAATAACGTTTTGCTTGCAGGCAGTTTTCGAACCCACCTGTCATCAGATCTCATCAAACAAACAATCGATAATCACCAGAATAATATAACGAACATAATGGAATTACCAATCATCCATTTTGACAAGTCTAAGGTCAATTTAAGCCAAATCGCAATACGGAAAATGAATAAATTCATAACTTATTCGTTACTAACCCGATTGACGATCTGAAAGAAGATTCGGAATCACAACGACGCATGCTATGCTCGGACACTATCAAATTCACCGAAATTTGAGCGACGGAACCGGCATAGTACCATATATGCTTGACCAGTCCTTCAATTTTTCCGAATTACGAACACTCGGTACTGATATGAAGAAAAGGAAGAGAGGAATCCAAAAACTCAAAACGGATTTGAAATCATATTAGAAACGGAGAATAGAACTGAGTTAGAAGGTTGAGAGAAATGAGAGCTTTTACGAGTAAACTGAAAGGAAATGAATTAATAAACGGTTTTCCTCTATTTATAGCGAAGACGATAATTATGCTTTCACTGGTCCGATTGCGGTTTAAACCCCTTCTCCAAACTCCTCGGAATAGGAATAATAAATCTGAAATATTGTATGGATAATTATTTTGCAACTGTCTTGGAAAACGCGTATTCCTAAGCCACTAAGAAACGAAATAGCGACTCTTTTGGTCGTTATGTCTTTCCTTGTTATTTCATATCTATGACATGTCCGATATCCTAATCATTTCTCTCAACTGCATTTTAATTAATTGAAGATCTCAAATTCTCCAAATAATACCGGAGGGTAAAAAATTAATTACCTAGAGGAAAAAGTGAAAAATTCCCCATAAGTTTTAAATTATGCCAGGAACATGACGGTGGGACTCGTACTCATCACTTACGCACTCTTCGCGAGTTATATGTTATTTCCTACGGATGAATAAGTTACTCAACATTTATCGTCATTAATTAGGATTCGAAAATCCTAGCTCTTCAATAGTGACCTCGGCTATCTTGTCCTAAGACCCCATGTAGATCAGGTCGCAATCTCGGATTATCTATCTTTTCTTGAGGCTCCTTGTGGATCAGGTAGCGACCTCATCCCCAGGTAACCCGTGCGGGACCTAATTGCGAGGTTTTATTGTTCTTATTTGTGGGATAAGTGTATATAAATTACACTTACCAGTAGATCAGGTTTTATGTATTATAAATTTTATATCACTTTCCTTTTCATGCTTTCATCTCATCAATCCATACTTCTCATGCATGCATTATATTTCATATTCATCATTTAATATATATATTGGTTGTTCAGGTACGGTTCATAAATTCGGGTAGGGCCGTGCGGCTGAACGTAGAGCCGACACGTGTCCAAAAATTTTTTTTCCCCAGAAACGAATGAAAATTATTTTGAACTACCATGTTATAAATTCTACACTATTATCTTATAAACTTTGAACTATTCCTATATAATTCATGAACTATTATTTTTTAATATATTATATCAAATTATCTATAAATTAATCGTTTATATGTTATGAACTATTTAATTATAATTCATGAACTATCATTTTATAAGTTATGCACTATCCTTTATAAATTTTACACTATGAACTATTCTATTATAATTCATGTACTATCCTTTTATAAGTTATGAACTATCCCTTAATAAGTTTTGAACTATTACTTTCACTCCTTTATAAATTTTGCACTATGAACTATTCTATTATAATTCATGAACTATCCTTTTATAAGTTATGAACTATCCCTTAATAAGTTTTGAACTATTACTTTTACTCCTTTATAAATTTTGCATTATGAACTATTCTATTATAATTCATGAACTATTTTTATATAAGTTATGAATTATCCCTTAATAAGTTTTGAACTATTACTTTCAGTCATTTATAAATTTTGTACTATGAACTATTCTATTATAATTCATGAACTATCCTTTTATAAGTTATAAACTATCCCTTAATAACTTTTGAACTATCATTTTCATTCGTTTCTGAAAAAAAAAAATTTGGGACACGTGTCAGCTCTACGTTAAGCCGCACGGCCCTACCAGAATAATGTGTCTTACCTTAACAGCACCCTATATGTATATATATATATATATATATATATATATATATATATATATATATATATATATATATATATATATATATATATATATATATATATATATATATATATATATATATTCTCGCATTGCATGCTTCACATTCATATATAACATAACATCATTTTAAGCATACAATTCATTCACATAATCCACAACACAAGCATGAAATCGTAATATCACACCACATCATAATAACCACATTCATCAACGTTCGCATGCATGCTTAAAGTTATTTGAATCATTTATCAAGACATATTACACGTAAATAATTATTTACTTGTTTAAAACTAATCTCATATTAAATACATAAGATATATTAAGAAAGTGTAATTTATATACACTTACCCCACAAGTAAGAACAATAAAACCTCGCAAACCAACTATTGATTCTATTTTCCACTCGGAATATCCTCATTTCTCATACCGGGGCTCACAAAGCAACTAGTTAAATTCATTCCTTTGGATTTAATTAGCTTTTTAGCGTTTTGTCTATCTTAATTGATGAGGGACCATCCGAGCTAGCATCTCCGGAGTATGAGGGAGCTATCACACGTTCCCAAGCTAAGAAGATTGAGCATGAGACCGAGGGCTTATTGATTTTATTAGCTACAAGTGTTCATAACGAGGCTTGGATCCTAAGTAAGCAAGAGAGCAACGACGCCAAAGCACAGGACTCGGCCAGCCCCGCACATGACGCCGCTGCTCCTCACCACGCCTTCAGCACCGTTCCATGCCTCTCATTGAGGAATGAGGCATTTTAAGGTCTGCTTAGTGATTGTGTGTTTTAAGTAGTCCATTGGGCTTAATTTCCAGATTTTATTATGTCTTTTGTTTAAAGAGATGAAACTATTTAAAGGCTCTTCTCTTTACTTTTTAGGCAGATTATTTTTGGTGAAAAACACTTATTTTCAGATTTCATCTTCAATCAAAGGCGAGTTTCGATTGAAGATTTATTGTGATCAGATTTGGCTTAGTTGTTTCGCGTGTGTCAATTGCTCTCGGATTCTTGGTGTTCGTGAGATTCCATAAGCATCCTCCTCGTGTTGTCGAAGTTCTAAGTCGACTGTGTGAGGTTGTAAGGGGCTGAGTTCGTTGCATCGTTCTTGGTGGTTCTTGATCCCGAGATCAAGAGTTTCCACGTCGTTTGTGTCGGGTTCATCTACATCGTACTCTCCTTTAATTCCGTACCTTCATTTTCAGTTTAGCGTCTTCTTGTCCTTTTATTCGCAGGTCACACAACACATGAAACCCTAGCCGGTTGTTTGATCCGTTTTCTGCGTCTTTCCCTCCTTCCGTCGTCTAGATTGAGCCAACGTCGGGTCATCCCCGTATCAATTGGTATCAGAGCTCCAGTTGACGACGGATCGATCTTGTGTCTTTCCTTCTTATCGTGTCAGTTTTGAATTTTTGGAGCTTTCTTCTTGTGTTCTTGAAACTGATTGTGCTTGACTTGTTGTGTTGAAGGTTGTGTTGGTTTGTGAGTATCCTAGGCCGGCCATCACCATCTCCTCGAACGTAACATACCCTACTGCCGCCGTCCTTGTTTACGCACGCCTTGCCGCTGGCCATCACCCTTCTCGTATCAACGTCGAAGCCATCACCATTGCTGCCGGATGTGCCCTAATCGTCTGTGCCCTAAATCGGTTGTGACTAAATCGGCTGCCATTGGACTTGTTCTTCTCCAACTCCACATTCTCACGTTCAAGCACTAGTAGAAGATATCTCTTGTTTCATTTTAATTTATTTTGTAATTATTGGCCGGATTTGTTTGTCAAGGAAGTTCCTACATTTTAGGTAACAAAAAGCATATCATTCAACAAAAAAAAAAGAAAAAGGAAGCTGATCATTCAAAAAAAAAGAAAAAAGAAGGTGATCATTCTAAAAAAAAGAGAAGTTTTGTTGCATTTTATTTGATTTTGTGATCTTTAGTCTTGTATGTTATCTTGTGGTGCAAACTGCCTATTCACGTCTTTATCTCCCAGCCCTCTCGAGGCCTTCATCGAGACCATACACTCGGCTAACCATCAGCGCTCCATCGCCCTTAGCCCAGCTCCGCACCCTCATCGCTCGCACCCCTCATCGCCACTCTACCTCTCTCTCACCACGTTTTCCCTCTCACCTTGCTACCTCTAACCTAGCCTCGGGATTACTCACACTCCAAGGCAGTCCGGAAGTGCAACAAGTAGGGCTTTAATCGGTGAGTCCTCTTCTTTTCTTCTCTTTATACATTCTGTTTGGTGATCTTCTTGAGTCTTTGTGATTCAATTTTGTCCATTCGTGAGTATTGTTGAGTTTGAGCAGATTTCGCATTGAACTGAATTGCATTGAGCCTAATCGATTTTTGGTTGTTTTGGATACATAGACACCTTAACTCAAGTGGGGTTTTTGACTCATTCGAAGCGATCCATCAACAAGCCCGACTATCACAAGAGTGTGAGCGGAAAAAGGAGTGAAACACTTGAGAGGTGTTTTGATTTCTAACCTTAACATATTCAGTATTTGTTTTCTTTGTGATAATGTCTACCCATAGCCGTGTTTCGACGACGAGCCCCGAGCCGACAGATCCGACAACATTCAGCTTGTTGAAGCAAATGAACGACAACATTGCCGCTTTGACCACTCGGATGAGGGCTCTAGAAGCTCGCCAGCCCTTAGCTTCAGCCTTTGAGCAAGGAGACCATTCACAACAGCAACCGCAGCCCCGAGGTCCTTTGCCCAACCAACGAGCCGCATTTGAGGCCGCTACCATGGCGCAGCGAGGCAATACACCGCAGGAGCTTTTGCAGCCGCCTCTTCAATGTAACACCCCGAATCCGCGGGACTCGGGATGTCACATTGGGCTAGGATCTCACAATGGATCCTGACCCTAGCCTGACAACAAGTTCACTGGACCTTACAACATGGCACTGACAGATATAAAACAAATACATAAAACAATATAAACTGTACGACCCAAAGTAAACAACAACATAGCCGAGTATATAAAACGACATCCTCACATAGGAGGTACAACAGATCATCCTCACGCAGGAGGGGAAACACAACAACCCCAGACCAACCACCTAATGTACGAGAGTCCTCGGCCTGTCACCCTGCCAGATCACCCACTAGCGCCTAACCTGTAAACATCTACAACACGGTATGAAACCGTTAGCTAACCATACATATATGAGGTAATGCATAAGCACAAGCACAATCATGAAAGATAAACACATCAACATGCTATCACACATTTACCCATTTATTATCTTTATATAATAACCATTCACTCAAAAACCGTATATATATAGATAGATGAAAGTATGTGACACGAGGACCGATACATCCCCGCCTCTGAGTACAATGTCCAGCTGTACGAGTATCGGTCACACAATCCGTGTACCCTATGGGAGTGGATTGCGCCCTTCCTGTAAACCAGTCTGGCCTGACATCAGAGAACCTCCCAGACTCCACGGCAGGATGAAAGGGAAAGGTTATCACAGCCACGCAATGGGGCAGTCAATAGAACATAGGTCGATAAAAACGACAACTCATGTTATCATAGCAAACATATAAAGCACACACCACTCATGCAAACACCCAATATAGGGATGGTAGCTAAGTAAGTCCTACGGACTTACCTCAACCTCGTACAATCACAACCACGATCAACCTCCAATCCTGAGAGGGACACTGCCTAATAACAAGGCATAAAGAGATATCAACCTCTATTCATCAAAGGGGTCACACCTAGACCCAAAGGGATCCATAAGGATCATACTCAATCTATGAGCCTCACAACCAACTAAACCTCAATATCTCAGCATAACTCACAATTCCTCAAATCTCAAGGTAGTATCTAATCAACATTCCTCAATCTCAATTTTAATCCTAATTTAATTAATTAATTAGATTTTGCCAGAATAACGTTTTGCCCGTAGGCAATTTCTAAACCCCCTGTCATCAGATTTCATCAAACAAACAACCCATAATCACCAGAATAATATAACGACCATAATGGAATTCCTAATTGTCTTATTTGACAAGCCTAAAGTCAATTTAGGCCAAATCGCAGTACGGAAAACGAATAAATTCATAACTTATTCGTTACTAACCCGATTGACGATCTGAAAGAAGATTCGGAATCACAACGACGTAGGCTACGCATGGACATCATCAAATTCATCGGAATCTGAGCGACGGAACCGTCCGGGTGACATATATGCTTGACCAGCCCTCCATATACTCGGAATTGCAGAAACTCGGTACCGTTATGAAGAGAATGAAGAGAGGAATCCAGAAACTCAAACGGAATTGAAATCGGATTAGAAACGGAGAGTAGATCTGAGTTTGAAGGTTGAGAGAAATCAGAGCTTTTACGAGAAAACGTGAAAGGAAATGAATTAATAAAGAATTTTCCGCTATTTATAGTGAAGACGATAATTATCCTTTAGTAAAGTCGATAATTATCCATTAACCGATCAAAAGGCGGGTCGAACCTCTTTCTCCAAACTTCTCGAGATTGGAACATTAAATCTGGAATATTGTAGGGATAATTATTCCACAACTGCCTCGGAAAACGTGTATTCCTAAGCCGTCTTTCTTAGCCGTTAAGAAACGAAATAGCGACTCTTTTCGCCGTTTTGCCTCTCCATGTTATTTCATATCTAGGACATATCCGATGTCCTGATCATTTCTCTCAACTGCATTTTTATTAATTGGAGCTCCCAAATGCTCCAAATAATACCGGAGGGTAAAAATAATTACCCGGGGGAAAAAGTAAAAATTTCTCCAAACGTCCAAAATTACGTTAGGAACATGACGGTGGGACTCTTACTCATCACTTGCGAAATCTTCGCGAGTTATATGTCAATTACTATCAACGGTTAAGTTAATCAACATTAATTAGAATTCGGAAATCCTAGCTATTACATTCAAGGCCACCCGGGTCACCGATATGGGTATGATCCTCGTCCCAACTCTCCTTTACCTAGAAATGTTGTCCCTCCCATTAATGTGCACAGGTACAATGAGGAAGAGGAACAATCAATGACGGGAGAGGCTTGGGCTTTACCACCGCAGCAAGGGTATCAAGGATATCAACGTAGGAACCGGGAACCAGAACAAGACGGGATTGGTAAGATAAAGTTAAAAATCCCCGTCTTCGAGGGCAAGTGTGATCCGGATACATATATGTTGTGGGAGACCAAGATAGAACAAATTTGGTTCTGCCACAATTTTCCCGAGCACAAGAAGGTGCAATTGGCGGCCTTGAAATTTCAGGAATTTGCTCTTATTTGGTGGGATAAGCTAGTACGGGAAAGGAGGCTTGCTCTTGATCCCCCTGTGGCTACTTGGGAACAAATGAAAGCAATGATGAGAGCTCGGTTCATACCTCACCATTACCATAGGGAGCTTCGGCAACGCCTTGAGAACTTGAGGCAAGGCAATCTGAGCGTCGAGGAAACCTTCAATGTCATGCAAGTTGCAATGGCCCGAGCCAATGTGTCGGAGGATAAAGAGGCTATGATGGCCAGGTATCTTAGAGTATTGCATCCTTCTTTAACTAACGAGGTGGACTTGTTTCCATATGGTTCTATGACAGAATTGCTACATTTAGCGATAAAAGTGGAAAGGAAGTCCAAGAGTAGGTACCAAGGAGCGGGATACAATGCACCAAACGCAGTGAACAAGTGGAAGAACTCGTCCTACGGAAAGGAGAACACCGCTGCGAAGGGAGGAACAGCCGCTGCACAAGGAGCCGACGTCATTGCTAGGCGTGGTGCCATACACTCCAGTTCTTCGTATCCTCCCAAGGCAAACCCGGCTGCTCCTTCGGGATCCAAGCTAAGTAACTCTAACCCCCTTGTGCCTAATGCTAATTCTAGAGCTAGAGATGTGACTTGCTTTAAGTGCCAAGGTAAAAGGCACATGATGAGAGAATGTCCAAACAAAAGAGTCCTTATAATCAATCATCTAGGTCAATATGAGTCGGAATCCGACAATGATGAAAATGAATTTGACAATGTTATTGACAATCATGTTTTTGATAATGATGATGATGAGGATATAGGGTATGGACATGGGAAATTTGATAGCTAGGATGACTTTACACTTACAACCTACTCCTTGTGAAGATAATCAAAGAGAAAATCTATTTCACACTAGATGCTTAGTAAAGGGGAAGACTTGTAACATTATAATTGATGGTGGGAGTTGTTGCAACATAGCTAGCACGGAATTGATTTCTAAATTGCAAATAACAACTTTCTACCACCCTAGGCCTTACAAGCTACATTGGATGAATGATTGTGGGGAGCTTAAGGTAAACAAGCAAGCTAAAATTCACATTACCTTAGGACATTATGAAGACACTATTCTATGTGATGTGGTTCCAATGCAAGCTTGTCATGTTTTGTTAGGCCAACCTTGGCAATATGATAGGAAAGTGTTGCATAACGGTTTTACTAACAAGTATTCATTTACCTTTAAAGATAAACTTGTTACTCTCAAGCCTATGACTCCTATGCAGATTGCGGAGGCTTTTGAGAAGAAATCAAGAGAAACTGTCCAAGCAAGCAGCGGTTACACCGAGACGACACCGGCCAAGGGAGGAGCGCTTTCTGCAGCCACCAAGGAGGCCGACGCCATGGACAACCTCGCTGCAGCAAGGAGCGCCGCCAAAGGCAAAGCAATTGCAGCAGCCGTCCAGCCCCTACCTCCCGATGTTGCGCTCGTGTGTTTGTAAAGGACTGAATTTGGTAAGCAACTCGACCCTAGTTGATTTACCTCATAGTATTTTAGCTATCTTGGATGAATTTTCAAATGTGTTTCCGGATGAAATACCCCCCGGGTTGCCACCATTGCGGGGTATTGAGCACCAAATAGATCTTATTCCCGGAGCTACTCTCCCAAACCGACCCACCTATAGAATGAACCCGAAGGAGAGTGAGGAGATTCAAACGCAGGTACAAGAGCTCCTTGATAAGGGATACATTCGAGAGAGCCTTAGTCCTATGGCGGTTCCGGTTCTACTAGTCCCTAAGAAGGACAACACTTGGCGGATGTGTGTTGATTGTAGAGCTGTCAACAACATCACCATCAAGTACCGTCATCCCATTCCCCGCCTTGATGACATGTTGGATGAGCTACATGGAACAACTACCTTCTCCAAGATCGACCTTAGAAGTGGCTATCATCAGATTCGAATGAAGGAGGGCGACGAATGGAAGACGGCATTCAAGACCAAGTTTGGGCTCTATGAGTGGCTTGTTATGCCATTCGGCTTGACTAATGCTCCCAGCACATTCATGCGCCTCATTAACCATGTTTTGAGGAAGTTCATAGGGAAGTTTGTCGTTGTCTACTTCGACGACATACTCATCTATAGCCGGTCCGCAGAGGAGCATGCGGATCATCTCCGTCAGGTTGTTTCTACTCTTAGACTTGAACACTTATATGCTAATATTAAGAAGTGTGATTTCTACACAAATGAAGTTATATTTCTTGGCTTTGTAGTGTGTGCTCAAGGGCTGCGAGTAGATGAGGAAAAGATCAAAGCTATTCGAGATTGGCCAACCCCAACGTCTATTGGTGATGTGCGCAGCTTTCATGGATTGGCTAGCTTTTATAGGCGATTTGTGAGAGATTTCAGTACCATAGCCGCTCCTCTAACCGAGATCACTAAGAAGAATATACCATTCGTGTGGGGGGGGGGGAGGCCCAAGAGAGAGCTTTCAAAAAGCTCAAGTGGATGTTGACCAACACCCCATTGCTTGTTCTCCCGGACTTCACTAGGCCATTTGAGGTGGAGTGTGATGCGTCGGGTATAGGAATTGGTGGAGTACTTATGCAAGAGGGCAAACCCATCGCCTTCTTTAGTGAGAAATTGAAAGGTCCAACTCTAAACTATTCTACTTATGATAAGGAGCTTTATGCATTGTTTAGAGTGCTTAGGACTTGGCAACATTATCTTTGGCTTATAGAGTTTATATTGCATACTGATCATGAATCATTAAAACACTTTAGGAGCCAAGATAAACTTAATAGAAGGCATGGTAGGTGGATGGAGTTCATTGAAACATTTCCTTATGTGATTAAGTACAAGAAAGGAAAAGATAATGTAGTAGCTGATGCACTTTCTAGGAGACATATTTTGCTAACTACATTGGATGCTAGAGTTCTTGGCTTTGTTTACATTAAGGATTTATATGCAAAGGATGATGATTTTGGAGAGATTTATAAAGCTTGTGTGGAAAAAGGGGTTGTAGATAAGTTTTACTTGTTTGATGGCTTCTTGTTTAGAGTTGATAAAGTATGCATTCCAAAGTGTTCTCTTAGGCTATTACTTGTGGATGAATCCCATAGGGGAGGTTTGATGGGTCACTTTGGTAGAGATAAGACATATCATATGCTGCATACTCATTTTTATTGGCCACACATGCTTAGGGATGTTGAGAATTTTGTGAAAAGATGCTTAGAATGCTTGAAAGCAAAGTCTAGAGTCATGCCTCATGGTTTGTATACCTCTTTACCCATCCCCGCAGCTCCTTGGGAAGACATTAGTATGGACTTTATTTTGGGGTTAACTAGGACTAAGAGGGGAAGAGACTCTATTTTTGTGGTGGTAGACAGGTTCTCTAAGATGGCACACTTCATAGCTTGTCACAAAACGGATGATGCCACTAATGTTGCAAACCTCTTCTTTAGAGAAGTAGTTAGGCTACATGGAGTTCCTAGAACCATTATTAGTGATCGGGATGTGAAATTTCTTAGTTACTTTTGGAAGACTTTATGGGGTAAGCTAGGTACTAAGTTGTTGTTCTCTACCGCTAGCCACCCTCAAACTGATGGCCAAACCGAAGTAACTAATAGGACTTTAGGGACACTTTTAAGGGCTGTAATTAAGAAGAATTTGAAAGAGTGGGAGGATATGTTACCATATCTTGAGTTTGCATATAACAGGACCATCCATTCTTCCACTAACATGACCCCTTTTAAGTGTGTGTATGGTTTGAATCCCTTAAACCCTTTTGATCTTATGCTGTTACCTTCAAAGTAGCGAGTAGATTTCAATGCAGGTAAACAGGTTGAGTACATTAGGGGATTACATGAAAAGACACGGATGTGCTTGGAGGAGAAAGCCACTCGGACCGTAGCTAAGGCAAACAAGGGACGGAGGAAGTTGTTGTTTGAGCCCGGAGATCTCTTGTGGTTACATCTTAGGAAGGAGCGTTTCCAAGGAGCGTTTCCAAGGAGCGTTTCCAAGGTGCTTCACAAAATCGGTGACAACGCTTATGTATTGGATCTTCCGGAGGAATTCGGGGTCAGCCCGACCTTCAATGTTAGTGACCTCAGTCCGTTCCCACCTATGGATGTAGAGCTTGAAGATTCGTGGACGAATCCTTCCCAAGAGAGGGGGAATGATGAGGGACCATCCGAGCTAGCATCTCCGGAGTATGAGGGAGCTATCACACGTTCCCGAGCTAAAAAGATTGAGCATGAGACCGAGGGCTTACTGATTTTATTAGCTACAAGTGTTCATAACGAGGCTTGGCTCCTAAGTAAGCAAGAGAGCAACGAAGCCAAAGCACAGGACTCGGCCTGCCCCGCACATGACGCCGCTGCTCCTCACCACGCCTTCAGCACCGTTCCATGCCTCTCATTGAGGAATGAGGCTTTTTAAGGCCTGCTTAGTGATTGTGTGTTTTAAGTAGTCCATTGGGCTTAATTTCCAGATTTTATTATGTCTTTTGTTTAAAGAGCTGAAACTATTTAAATGCTCTTCTCTTTACGTTTTAGGCAGATTATTTTTGGTGAAAAACACTTATTTTCAGATTTCATCTTCAATCAAAGGCGAGTTTTGATTGAAGAGTTATTGTGATCAGATTTGGCTTAGTTGTTTCGCGTGTGTCAATTGCTCTCGGGTTCTTGGTGTTCGTGAGATTCCATATGCATCCTCCTCGTGTTGTCGAAGTTCTAAGTCGACTGTGTGAGGTTGTAAGGGGCTGAGTTCGTTGCATCGTTCTTGGTGGTTCTTGATCCCGAGATCAAGGGTTTCCACGTCGTTTGTGTCGGGTTCATCCACATCGTACTCTCCTTTAATTCCGTACCTTCATTTTCAGTTTAGCGTCGTCTTGTTCCTTTTATTCGCAGGTCACACAGCACATGAAACCCTAGGCGGCTGTTTGATCCGTTTTCTGCGTCTTTCCCTCCTTCTGTCGTCTAGATCGAGCCAACGTCGGGTCATCCCCATATCATTAATTTAATTAATTGATTAAATTTCACTAGAATAATGTTTTGCCCGCAGGCAATTTTTGAATTAACTTGTCATCAGATCTCGTCAAACAAAAACCAGTGATCACCAGAATAATATAATGAGAATAATTGAATTTCCAATTATTTATTTTGACAAGCCTAAGGTCAGTTTAGGCGAAATTGCAATACGAAAACGAATAAGTTCATAACTTATTCTTTACTAACCCAATTGACAAACCGAAAGAAGATTCGAAATCACAATGACGAAGGCTACGCTCGGACACAGCCAAATTCACCGGAATCTGAGCGATAGAACTGGCCAAGTAAAGGACATTGATACAGAATTGTCCGTGATTGAGTCGATCTAGGTACAATGATCTCGAATCCGGCTGAATGAGGCGAATCCAGATGCGGAATGGAACGTAGGTGATGAATGGGCGCAGGAAAGGTGAGAGAAGAACCAAAGAGAATCAACAAAGGAACCAAGGCTGAAGAGCCAAAACCCCGCTCGTGAATGCCCTAGACCCGTCTCCAATACAACTTTACACTAGCTCCAGCTGGACTAGCACAAAGAGGGACTCGTGAAGGCTCGAAGCACCAATCCGAAGGCGATTGACACAAACAAGCTCAACCAAGCAAACAACAGCAATGCCAACCAAAAACTCTCTTGTTCTTTGATTGATTTTGTGAATGATTACAAATGTAATTCTAAGCAATGAAAATAACGTAACTAATCAGCAGCTAATAAGAGGCTATATATAGACTCTTTTATCTAGACAAAATAAAGAAAAGAAAACTAAAACATTAGTGGGAAGGTGGTAATAAGAGAGCTTCCTCTAATGTAGCTAACAACCTAACAAACAACTAATTCAGCATGAGAATAGGCTGACTTATTCAATTAATCCTAGGAGTGTGCTGGACGATTTTAAGAGCCAAATGGGCTATCCGAAATGGGCTGAATTATTCAACAGATCCATGAGTGATTTGGATGTGTTTTAAGAGCCCAAATGATGATCCGAATGAGCTGACTTGTTACTCTCTTGGGCCTCCTTGAACGTGATCAGCTGGCTGCCTTCTTGGGTTGTTTTGGACATGAGCAGGAGCCTACCCTCTTGGACTGCCTTGGACGTGTTTGCTTGCCTCCCCTCTTGGGCTGCTTTGGACGTGATCAACAACTTCTTCTCTTGGACTGCTTTGGACGTGATCAACAACTTCTCCTCTTGGGCTACATTAGACATGAGCAACAGCCTCCCCTCTTGGCTGCTTTGTACGTGATCAACAGCCTCCTCTTGGACTGCTTTGGACGTGAGCAATAGCACTTCCCTTGACGTAGCTTCTTGGATCTCCTTAGCTCTTGCTCTAGTAATGGGACCTTGATAGCTTCCATGTGATGGTCCTACATCATCCACTTCTTCTTGGAAAGAATTCGACCCCGAATTTTCATCTTGTTCCGAATCTCCTTCATAGGGGCTCAAATCTCCTAAATTAAAAGTGGTACTAACTCCATACTCTTCCGGTAAGTCCAACACATAAGCGTTGTCGTTAATCCGGTGTAAGACTTTGAATGGTCCATCACCCCGTGGTGCTAGCTTGGAATGGCGTTTTGTCGGAAACCGCTCTTTCCTTAGATGTAGCCAAACTAAGTCGCCGGGCTGGAAAACCATCTTCCGACGTCCTTTGTTATTCCGGGCTGCAGTTTCAATGCCCTTCTTATCAAGTGCAGCCTTGGTCTTAGCATGAAGTTCCTTAATGTAGTCCGCCTGTTCCAAAGCATCAAAAGCTACTCGATCCTTTCGAGGAATCGGTAATAAGTCCAAAGGAGTTAAAGGGTTAAATCCATAAACACATTTGAAAGGTGATAACGAAGTGGAAGAATGCATGGTGCGATTATAAGCAAACTCAATATGCGATAACATGTCTTTCCATTCTTTTAAGTTATCTTTCAACATGGTTCTAAGGAGGGTCGTTAGGGTCCTATTGGTGACTTCCGTTTGCCCATCTGTTTGGGGATGACTAGAGGTCGAGAATAGTAATCTAGTACGCATTTTTCCCCAAATTGTCTTCCAAAAAAAACTCAAAAACTTGACATCCCTATCACTAACAATAGTTTTAGGTATTCCATGCAATCTCACTATTTCCTTAAAGAAAAGATTAGCAACATTATATGCATCATCAGTTTTATGGCATGGAATAAAATGTGCCATTTTAGAGAATCTATCTACTACCACAAAAATGGAATCTCTTCCTTTCTTAGTCCTAGGTAGTCCAACAATGAAATCCATACTTATGTCCTCCCAAGGGCCATTAGGCGTCGGTAAGGGTGTATACAACCCGTGGGGTTGTACCCTAGCTTTGGCCTTAAGACATTCAATGCACCTTTTCAGCATGTGTTCTACATCCCTTAACATATGAGGCCAATAAAAGTGAGTTTGCAACATGTGATAAGTTTTGTCCCTCCCAAAATGCCCCATTAAACCTCCTTTATGGGCTCTTCCACTAATAAGATCCTAAGAGAACATCTAGGTATGCAAATCTTATCCACTTTAAACAAGAAACCTTCAAACACAAAATACTTATCATAAGGGCCTTGAGTAGTGCATTTATGAAATATCTTCCCAAATTCAGCATCATCCACATATAATTCCTTAATGTAAGTAAAACCTAACATCCTAGAATCCAAGGTGGTGATTAAGGTGTATCTCCTAGACAATGCATCCACTACGACATTATCCTTTCCTTTCTTATACTTGATAATGTAAGGAAAGGTTTCGATGAACTCCATCCACCTACCATGCCGTCTATCTAGCTTATTTTGGCTCCTAAAGTGTCTAAGTGAATCATGATCGGTTTTCAAAACAAACTCTTGAGGCCAAAGGTAATGTTGCCATGTTTTGAGTACTCTAAACAAGACATACAATTCTTTGTCATAAGTGGAATAGTTTAAGCATGCACCCTTCAATTTTTCACTAAAGAAAGCTAGAGGCTTACCTTCTTGCATAAGGACGCCGCCAATACCAATGCCGGATGCGTCGCATTCAACCTCAAAGGGTTTAGTGAAGTCCGGTAGAGCGAGTAGGGGTGCATGGGTGAGGCGTCTCTTGAGCTCTTCAAAGGCTCTTTGCCGCGGTTCATTCCACTCAAAAGGAACCTTCTTTTTGGTCAAAGCCGTGAGTGGTGCTGCAATGGTGCTAAAATCTCTCACAAACCTTCAATAGAATGTAGCTAGGCCATGGAAACTCCTCACGTCACTAACCGACCTAGGAACGGGCCATTCATTGATTGCCTTCACCTTGTCCTCATCCACTTGCAAACCATTGGCACTTACTACAAAACCAAGAAAAATCACTCGGTTAGTATAGAAATCACATTTTTGAATATTAGCATACAAGTATTCTATACGCAATGTAGCAAGCACATCTCTCAAATGATTTTCATGCTCCTTTAAAGTCTTACTATAGATAAGAATGTCATCAAAGTAGACTACAACAAATAAACCAATATAAGGTCTCAAAATATGATTCATTAATCTCATGAACGTACTAGGAGCGTTAGTTAAGCCAAAAGGCATTACTAGCCACTCATAGAGTCCAAATTTGGTTTTAAAAAAAGTTTTCCATTCATCCCCTTCCCTCATTCTAATTTGATGGTAGCCACTCCTAAGGTCAATCTTATTGAAAATTGTAGCTCCATGTAACTCATCAAGCATGTCATGTAAACGGGGAATCGGGTGTCTATACTTGATAGTAATGTTATTGATTTCTCTACAATCAATACACATTCTCCAAGTATTATCCTTCTTGGGTACTAGCAAGACGGGAACGGCACAAGGACTAAGGCTTTCCCGCACATACCCCTTATCTAGCAAGGCTTGAACTTGGTTCTGAATTTCCTGGGCTTCCGTAGGGTTCATCCTATAGGCGGGCCTATTGAGAAGAGTGGCTCCGGGTATTAAATCTATTTGGTGTTCAATGCCCCTAATGGGCGGCAAGCCGGCCGGAATCTCCTCCGGAAAAACGTCCCTAAACTCGTCTAACAGCCCCTGAATAGAACTAGGACGTGGAATCGTAGAGTCATGAGGCACATTCACTAGAGATTTACACAAACTTATCATTAGCACATCAATAGAAGCATAGTTAGTGACATATTCATTCCTAGACTCAAGATAGCTACTTGTTGGTTGTACTAACAATGTTTGATGGGTTTTGTTCTCTTTACTCTTAGGCCGTGTGATCTTAGGCTTTGAAGGGGTTCCTTGCTCTACCCTCTTGTTCTCATAGTACTCGGCTATTTGTAAAGGTGTCATAGGTTTAAGTGTTAAAGTTTTACCTTTATACTCAAAGCTATATTTGTTAGAAAACCCATCATGGACAACTTTCCTATCATATTGCCATGGACAACCAAGCAACAAGTGACAAGCATTCATAGGCACAACATCACATGTAATAACATCCTCATATGATCCTAATGTTATATTGACCTTAGTTTGCTTATTGACCTTAAGTTCTACACACTCATTCATCCAATGTAGTTTATATGGCCTAGGGTGATAAAATGTAAGAAGTTGTAATTTGTTTACCATTTCAGTGCTAGCTATGTTGCAACAACTTCCTCCATCAATTATCACATTACACACTTTTCCTTTAATACTACACCTAGTATGAAACAGATTTTCGCGTTGGTTATCCTCACAAGGTGCTAGTTGGACATGCAAAGTTCTCCTAGCTATCAAAGATTCACCTTGTTCATACTCAATGCAATCATCATTCTTATTTTGTTCATTGTCATCAATTAAGGCATTTTCATCATCTAATTCCACATCATCCTCACTCTCATATTCTCCTAGATGGTTTATGATCAAAGTGCGTCTATTAGGACACTCTCTACTCATGTGGCCTCTACCTTGGCATTTAAAACACACAATGTCCCTAGTTCTAGAGTTAGAGATAGGAGTACTCCCTCGATGATCACTCGAAGGCTCATTCAAGGATCGTGGTGTAGTGGCTGGTGTAGACGACTTTTGATGCGGGAGCATCACCACCACCTTCTAATAGTCCTCACAAGGCCATTGGTGAAGGAGCCATCACAAGGACGAGAGCAAAGGAGTTAGCAGAAGAGGTGAAGTACATGTTGATGACGTTTTCGCGTAAGGAGCAAGACACTTCCATGGACACATCTATGAGGATCTTGGTGACGGTTTCATCAAAGGAGGAAGGGTTGAAAGATGTGAGAATGACAACCAAGGAAGTTTGTGATCTCCATGCACACGTTCCATGCATCGTTTATGTGTGTGATCATGCATATTATCACAATCTAATTTGGGCGTGTATAATGCTTATGTTTAAGCATGTTTGAAGTAATTTTCTAGTATTTAAGACATTTTAAGTTATTTTAGGAGTAGATAGCCTTTTAAAGCTATTTGAGCTTTTAAAGACTTTTAGAAGTTATTTTTCTGCTTTTTAGTTTTTTTTATTTAAGAAAAGGTTTAAAGACATATATAAACCTTTTCCTAATTAGTTTCTAGGAGATCAGACTATTTGTGAAATTTGTGTTCACGTATATTCAATCAAAAGAGAGCTTTTGGTGAGAATCATTGGTTGCTGAATTTTTCGGCTTAGTTGTCTTGCGTTGTGTCAATCTTCTTTGAGATTGGTGCTTCGAAGCTCCATAGGCATCCTCCTTGTGCTCTTAACCTCCATTGTTGAGTTGTGTAAGGTTGTATAAGGCAGGGTCGTTGGCTGCATTGTTTGGGTCTTTGATTCCGAAATCAAAGGTTCTTTCAATCGACATCTCTCCGGTTCTATCTTCCTATCCTTCTACCTTCATCTAATTCGTTCCATTTGTTTCTTCTTCATTCCTGTGTCTTTACCATCATTATCTAACGTTAGTTGTATCCATTTGTGTGATTTGAAGCCCCTTTGTCTAGATCGAAAAGAATACGGAATTTCCCCGTATCAATTGGTATCAGAGCTAGTCGACAAAGGCTTCTTCATTCCGGTTTGTGTCCTGCGTTTTTTTTTTCCTAAAAATTTGAGTTAGTACAGCCCTTAATCTTGAGTATTTCTTTGAGTTGAGTTTAGTAGTCTTGAATTGTGTCTTTAATTGCTTTGATCTTGTGTTATTTGGAGTTTCCAGCCATAAAAACCCACAAAAAAGCCTACCTTTCATCACCATTGAAGCTGCAGAAAACTGTCGACATAAGGGAAGATAAGAACGTGTTTGCTCCAGCCAAATCTGACGTGAATCTCAACGAAGAGCAGCCCCACTTCTCCTACAATCAAGGCAACCAACAAGATTAGTTCAAATCAGTTTTTGAGGGTTAATTTTCAGCTTTTTTTTTTACCTTCTTTTAATTATTTACCTTCATTAGTTACCCTCTTCATTTAACTTGTATTTCTCAGCATTGTTATCAAAAGAAAAAAAAAGAAAGAAAAACAAAAGAAAAGAAAAGAAAACAAGAAAAAAAAAAAGAAAGAAAGAAAATTCAGCAAAAGATTCATTCATATTGTATGTTATTTTATCTTATTGTAAGCTCTTAAAAATAGAATTTGCTAGTCAAGATTGAAGGTCAAGATTGAAGACTAAAGGGAAGCTACTACCTATCCTACCTCTCTCTAATTCCAACGTCAAATTCATTCCCTAAATCAAACCATTCGACACTTACTTCTCTACTACCATTCGACATCCCCAACTCCATTGATACAAGGTTGAGGTAAGTGAAGGTCTCTTTTTTAAGGCTTCTTGATTTTACTCTTGTCTTCTCTTATCTTCTTCTATCTATTCTTGAGTCTTTCTCGAAAATATTCTCTACATAGTTGCAAGTTCAAGTCTTGATTGTGTGATTGCTGAAATTCTGAATTTTTAGGCTTTCATGCTAGCTTTGAGTCTTGTTGATCATTCTTTGTCTTTCTAGAGTCTTTCCTACTTGTTTCTTGTTGCATTTTGTAATCTTTGCTGTATAGAGTAAAAAAAAACATTTTGCTACAGCCCTTGCACGTCTCATATAGGGTGTTAATTGGTGTCTTAGATAGTGATCTTTCTTGAAAGCGTTGATCCTCTCAAGGCAACCCATCTAAGAAGCCTACAATTCAGCAGCTAGAGAGTGAGCGTAAGAGGGAAACACTAGTGAGGCGTTTTCTGATTTCACTCACTAACTCTAACGTGTTTACTATTGTTGTTGATTGTGTGATCATGTCTAAGCAAGGTAGTCCAACCAACGCCGATCTCAATAGCCTTCTAAAAAAGATGCAAGGTGACCTAGAAAGTATGGCTAAGAGTATGACAGTTATAGAGGCTCGATATGCTCCGGCACCACCTACAAGAATGGAAGAGATGTACAACATGTTGAAAGCATTGGAACCACGAGCTCGACAGCCCCAGAAAGAGGAACCACATGTGCAAGGAAGGGAGAAACCGGACCTTGAGCATCATAGTTCACGCAACACACTACCTACCATTAGTTCACCTTCATCGTTATCAAAGATGATACCGCCAATTGGGGTTACCAAATCTCCAAAGGGGAGTGATTTTAAACCTTCTACTTCAATGTTTAATCACTTAGAATATCTAAAATCAGAATATGAGATTGTATCACATGTGAACCGTAATGAAACAATTAAGCATGAGTCTAATTTAGTAGATGATATTGAATGTGATGATGAGCATGAAATAGATGGAAATGAATTGTATGCACATGAATCTACATTGGATGACGTTACTAAGTGTGATGTGCACAAGCATGATCTAGGTAGTAAGGGAGTGAAGGTGCATGAATCATCATCAGATGTTGTTGATAATGATCTTAATTATGATGATGAGCATGTAGTAGATATTGTTGTGCTGAATTTGTCAAAGTCGAATGTGGGTATGCTTGATATGGATGATCTAGAGCTAGATGAGCATAAATCTGATTTAGAATGTGCTTATTATCTTGTTTGTGATACTACCTCTAACTTGTTGCATTCATCTTTAGATTGTTCCGAAGAACTTTTTCCTAAGGATATACCCCTTGTTTTGCCTTTAGTGTATCCTAGAACTCCTAGGATCAAACCGAAAGAGACTTGTGAGTTGGAGTCTCGTGTTCCGGCATTGGTGGATCCTTATAGAAAAGACATTAAGGATGAAGTTGCACATATAGATTTGAGACTTCCTAGTTTATTACCTACCTTGAACTCGAGCATTTTAGAAGATGTGCATATTGATGAGTTTGCTATAGGTAGATATGAATTGGAAGATGCTTATATAACTTGGGAAATGCTTGTTAAGGTTCCTAAGTTAATTGATCATGAGTTGAGGATTAGAGCTAGGAAAATAGCCCTTATACCACCTAGTTTACTCATACCTATGTTGATTTCTGTGTTTGATTGCAACATTTATATTTGTGTTGTTGTTTATCCTAATAAAATTCTTATGAACAACACTTCTTTAGATACACAAAAGAAATACTTAATGGAAGTTCTTACTAACCATTTTGTTTGGTATTTAAAAGTCCAATTTGTTGTAAATGTGTTCAAATCTAATGTTGCTTATGTCCTTGTGTTTGTAGAAGTTTTCCGATCAGCCCATATGCAGATTACCGAAAGCTTTGAAAAGAAAGAGTTAATGGGCAATGAGCAGGGAAATGACAGGAAGAGCACATGGCTGCGAGAATGGAGCACGGTTGTTGTTGAGCCAAAACAACCCCAAGATGTGTTTTTAGCCTCTAAGGAAGAGATACAATTTGAGTATCTAGTCTTGGACACCATTCTTATGTCTGTGAACATTTGGACAACCATGGTTAGAGACATTTTCATGGACACTACACCAATGTTTCACCATGCTAGATTGATGATTAAGACGCCTACCCCGGATGTTTTAATGATGGGAGGTAAGAATCTTACCTTGTTGTGTGTTAACATGAAAGAAGCATGCCTAAACTTCTATAGATGTGATAATGATCTCATTACCTTGTTTAGAATGTTTAGAGATTGGCTACATTACATATGTCCTAGTGATAGTGTAGTGTTTGTTGCTCTTTTAAGGAAATTTGTGTTAGTCACCATCTTAGACTATAATGTTCTAGGCATTGAGCATTTTAGGGACATATATATTTCATATGCTAATTTTGGTGATTATCATATGCATTATGTGCTAGAGAACTCTAGGAACGAGCTTTACTTGTTTAGAGAGTTCATTAGGCTTGATCATGTGTGCATTCTTAGTAGTTACCTTAGGATTCTAATTAAGGACAAGACCTATATGGCTGCTGTAATGGGTCATTTGGAGAGGTACAAGCTTTATGATAAGTTTCACACACACTGTTATTGGCCGCAATTGTTTAAGTATGTAGTTCCCCAGCCTAAGAGATACTTGGAGAGTCTTATGAGCATTTTAGGTGTCTTAACCTACGGTTGCAGATTTGTAAGGATTCAAACAGCCCCTTGGGAACCCTATAACACGGGCTTTTCTTTGGATTTAGCTAGAACTAAGGAGAGAGATCTTATCTTTGAGGTTATAGTATTATCACCTATAGAGTTTGCCTATTTTATGACTTTCCACTCATATCTATCTTCGAATTATCTTGACTATGTTGATGACTTGTTTTCCTTAACCTTTGTTGACCTTGCACCGTTGCCAATGAAGGAGCGAGTGAGTTTTATTCTAGGAATTAAGGTTCATATCATCTAGAAGAAAGTGAAGCACGGGGCCTACATTCAAGAGCTACTGGATGGCTATGGACAACTTGAAGAAGATTCGTGGGCGAATCTTTTTCAAGAAGGGGAGAATGATGCGGGAGCATCACCACCACCTTCTAATAGTCCTCACAAGGCCATTGGTGAAGGAGCCATCACAAGGACGAGAGCAAAGGAGTTAGCAGAAGAGGTGAAGTACATGTTGGTGATGTTTTCGCGTAAGGAGCAAGACACTTCCATGGACACATCTATGAGGATCTTGGTGACGGTTTCATCAAAGAAGGAAGGGTTGAAAGATGTGAGAATGACAACCAAGGAAGTTTGTGATCTCCATGCACACGTTCCATGCATCGTTTATGTGTGTGATCATGCATATTATCACAATCTAATTTGGGCGTGTATAATGCTTATGTTTAAGCATGTTTGAAGTAATTTTCTAGTATTTAAGACATTTTAAGTTATTTTAGGAGTAGATAGCCTTTTAAAGCTATTGAGCTTTTAAAGACTTTTAGAAGTTAATTTTTCTGCTTTTTAGTTTTTTTAATTTAAGAAAAGGTTTAAAGACATATATAAACCTTTTCCTAATCAGTTTCTAGGAGATCAGACTATTTGTGAAATTTGTGTTCACGTATTTTCAATCAAAAGAGAGCTTTTGGTGAGAATCATTGGTTGCTGAATTTTCCGGCTTAGTTGTCTTGCGTTGTGTCAATCTTCTTTGAGATTGGTGCTTCGAAGATCCATAGGCATCCTCCTTGTGCTCTCAACCTCCATTGTTGAGTTGTGTAAGGTTGTATAAGGCAGGGTCGTTGGTTGCATTGTTTGGGTCTTTGATTCCGAAATCAAAGGTTCTTTCAATCGACATCTCTCCGGTTCTATCTTCCTATCCTTCTACCTTCATCTAATTCGTTCCATTTGTTTCTTCTTCATTCCTGCGTCTTTACCATCATTATCTAACATTAGTTGTATGCATTTGTGTGATTTGAAGCCCCTTTGTCTAGATCGAAAAGAATACGGAATTTCCCCGTATCAACTTTCTTTGTCCTTCTTGGCCCATAGGTGCCGATTTTCTCTCTTCCTTCCGGACTCCTTGATGCTTGCTGTGGTTAGGCAGCAGCCGGCTCCCTTGTGCTTTCCAAGTGTTGTGCGACCCATGAGGTGGCTTGTATTCCCGGTTTCGCACCTTAGTCTTCCTTTCCACCTTGATGGCCATGTGAGTAATTGCTCCATGGTGCTGTATGGATACATATCAACCTCATTAGCCAAATTAGAATTCAGAATACGAAGGTACCTTGCCATAGTGTTTTCTTCATCCTCTAGAACGTTGGCCTTCACCATAGCAACTTGCATATTCGTATAGGCTTCCTCAACGCTAAGTGAGCCTTGTTACGCTAGGATGTGTAGCACAAAAAGCTTTACATTTATAAACTCGATATATTTCTCCTAACTCCTAGCAAACCCGCAGTGTACGGGTCGTTTTGTAGTAGGGATAGTATTCCGAGGTCGAACACAAGGACTGAGGCGAAATCAAGTCATTCAATGATCAAAGATAGTGCAAATCTAGTCTAAGAAAAGAGAAAGAAATAAAGAAATGAAAATGATGATATTTTTGGTTGGGTTTTTGTGGTGATCAAGCAAAGATCACAAATCAAGCAAGGTAATAAAGCAAACTAACAACTTAAGCTAGCAAACAAACAAGTGACACAAATACAAGATATGAGATCAAAGAGAGGAAAAGTGGATTCTAGAGGTCAAGATTTCCGGTTATGGCATTGGACTCAAGATTCTAAAGATTCTAAGGATAAAGCTGCGGTGTTGGGAAAGGGTGTTTCTCTAATGGAAGCAATTACCGGGTAAGTCTCATGCTTCACTAATCCCGCACCAAACTCCTATTACCGGGTAAGTCTAAAGGAGGTAAAGTTGGGAATTCTACACAAACCGGACACTACTTAAAGGGAAAACCTCTCCTTACCGGGTAAGTCTCGGAAAAGGTAAGTCTCAAGCAACAATCCTAGCACACTCAATCCAATAGCGGCTTATGAGGCTCACTACTACCTAGAGTTCATCATCTTAGGTATCTAAGATCGGAAATCACCGGGTAGGTCTCTTCTCTCACTTAGGTTGCTAGCATTAGGTGACCTTAAGCTATATTATCCTCAACAAACACTAGGATTTCAACAATCTAACATCCTAACATACAGATTCATCAATTAAAGAGCAACAGAAGGAAAAATCGGGTGGATCATAGCAAAAATTGGCCGATTTACTATGAAGAACAGGTCGATTTTTATGTCTAAGTTAGGTTTTGTGCATACGAATCATCCTAAACTAGCATATAAGTCCATTCTATCATCACCCAAGCCTTAACCATCAATCAATCACTCCAGAATCACAACAAACTAGCCAATAACATGCATTTCAAGATCTAAAATCATCATACAAGCATACATGGAAACCATAGCAAGAAGATGAAGTAAGGAAATGAAAGCAATGAAACTTAGCTGGATTTGAGCTCAAAACAAGTCTTTCAACACACCAAATTTAGCTCCAAGTCAGATCTTACAACCTTCAACAAGTTTCTTCACAAAAATCACTCAAATCTCACTACGAAATTGAAATCTACACTAATCTCACTCAAGAACACCCACAAGGGTGTCTTGAAGAGAGCTTCCAATTGGAAGAGTCTTTTGGGAAGATGCTAGAGGATGTGGGAGAGGAGGAGTATCTCCAGCAACAGCTTGCAGGTCCACTTATATTCTCCACCAAGAGCAAAGCCGGACAAGAGATCGTGGGACACGTGGCTTAAGCTGTCAAAGGCCAAAAATCGACCTAGTAGGAAAAATCGGCCGATTTTCTTCAACAGAAACTTGTTATGATCATCTAGCCATGAGTTGCTCCATTGCTTGCACCAACAAGGGTCCTTGTGTCCTTCATTGCTCCAATTATGTTCCTTCAAGGTCTCGGATATGTACCACCATGAGGCTTGACTCTCGAATGTATCGATTAATGCCCAAAAGATCCCCGAAATACCTACAAAACCGACAAAAGCTCGTGTAGACGTCTTTTCTAGAAATATGCACGAAATGAGTGTAAACGTCGTGAACTAATGTCAAACCGTGCATGAATAACGGGAAAAACTATCTAAATGTATGCCTATACTAACGTCATAAATCACGTTATCAAGCCTTGTCTCAAAATTTCCAGCCGTTGTCTAAGCTCTCGGGTATAATGAGGTAGAACGAACCGAGCCCTCATTAGTGCCTTCATATGCTCCCATGTGGTGATTTGAGGATCCAATGTTCGGACTCTTTCTTTGACTACGTGATCCCACCATACCAAAGCATAGCCTTGGAACTCAAGAGCAGCTAGCTGAACCTTCCTAGGCTCGCTAAAGTTGTGACACAACCAGATCTGCTCAACTTTAGTTTCCCACTCCGTGTAGACGTCGGGATCACACTTTCCTTCAAAGACGGGAATTTTGATTTTGACTTTGCCGAGTCCGTCTTGCTCTTGATAGGGCCGAAAGTTATCTCGTTCTCGTCCTTGCCTTGGCTGCTGGAATGGCCGATTGTAACCTTCCCAAGTGTGGTCCTCGAAAGTAGCTTCATTCCGTCGCTGAAAGTTATCAACAAAGGGTGGCATGTTAGAAGCATTAGGGGGTTCGTTGGAATGTAAATTACCTTGATCCGGATGATCCGGCTCTCTAGTAATATGTGAAGGACCACCAAACTCATAGTTGGTTCTCAAAGGTGGTGTCCCGGCTGGTGGTGTTCGTGCTTCCATAGACTCCACTCGTTTGGATAGGTTAGCTACGGAATCGGACAATTGTTTCAATAGACTGATCATCTTAGGTGTGACGGTCTCGCTACTCGACTTGCTGGGACTTAGGGACCTGGACATGCTCAAGTAACAAACAAAGAACCGGTTAGGTTAGAAAAGCAAATATCTCACTTGTGTATCGCTCACACTCTCGTTGGTATTGCCTAGCTGGTGACTCGAGTTGTAAGGATCCAACACCTTAAGATGGCGATTTCCGAACCTTCTTAGCAACCCTTTGGAACTAGAACTGCTGAAACTGATGTTAGTGTCGGAGATGAATCAAGACACCCCTAATTGGAGTATTGACCGTTGGGTTGGTGTAGGTACGGTGAATGTGTTTAGAATGACGTTTTGAGTTGTTTGAAAGAGTTTACTTGTGCTTGATGTAGATTAATGAAAGGCCAGCCGTTTTTTGTGTGTTTTTTTTTTTTTTGAAAGATCTCTTAGACTTTGTCAAAGATTTGAGGGAGAGAAGGTAACCGAAACTGATTGCAACGAGAATTGTAGGAGAGCAGGTTACCGAATTGTGTATGCAGCGTTGAACTCTTTTTTTTTTGCTTTTGTTGTGTTTTGTGTTTACCTCTCCTCAAGATGTTGTCCGGCTTTTGAATTTGCACACTTCAAGCACAAGTTAAATCTCAATTGAATAAGAAATAAGGTTAACAAGAAGAAAGGAGTGATCAATTGTACCAACTGAGCTCTGATACCAACTGATACGGAATTGTCCGTGATTGAGTCGATCTAGGTACAATGATCTCGAATCCGGCTGAATGAGGCGAATCCAGATACGGAATGGAACGTAGGTGATGAATGGGCGCAGGAAAGGTGAGAGAAGAACCAAAGAGAATCAACGAAGGAACCAAGGCTAAAGAGCCAAAACCCCGCTCGTGAATGCCCTAGACCCGTCTCCAATACAACTTTACACTAGCTCCGGCTGGACTAGCACAAAGAGGGACTCGTGAAGGCTCGAAGCACCAATCCGAAGGCGATTGACACAAACAAGCTCAGTCAAGCAAACAACAACAATGCCAACCAAAAACTCTCTTGTTCTTTGATTGATTTTGTGAATGATTATAAATGTAATTCTAAGCAATGAAAATATCGTAACTAATCAGCAGCTAATAAGAGGCTATATAAAGACTCTTTTATCTAGACAAAATAAAGAAAAGAAAACTAAAATATTAGTGGGAAGGTGGTAATAAGAGAGCTTCCTCTAATGTAGCTAACAACCTAACAAACAACTAATTCAGCATGAGAATAGGCTGACTTATTCAATTAATCCTAGGAGTGTGCTGGACGATTTTAAGAGCCAAATGGGCTATCCGAAATGGGCTGAATTGTTCAACAGATCCATGAGTGATTTGGATGTGTTTTAAGAGCCCAAATGATGATCCGAATGAGTTGACTTGTTACTCTCTTGGGCCTCCTTGAACGTGATCAGCTGGCTGCCTTCTTGGGCTGTTTTGGACATGAGCAGCAGCCTACCCTCTTGGACTGCCTTGGACGTGTTTGCTTGCCTCCCCTCTTGGGCTGCTTTGGACGTGATCAACAGCTTCTTCTCTTGGACTGCTTTGGACGTGATCAACAACTTCTCCTCTTGGGCTGCATTAGACGTGAGCAACAGCCTCCCCTCTTGGCTGCTTTGGACGTGATCAACAGCCTCCTCTTGGACTGCTTTGGACGTGAGCAACATCTCCTCCCTTTGCTTGCTTGCTCCTGCATTCATCAAAAGATTAACACATGAGGTATGGCAATTAAATGGTTCACGCATTGTGCCAAGCAATAGCACTTCCCTTGACGTAGCTTCTTGGATCTCCTTAGCTCTTACTCTAGTAATGGGACCTTGATAGCTTCCATGTGATAGTCCTACATCAGACATGCTCGACCCGGCCTTAACTTCGTCGGAAAAGCAGAAACTCGGTACCAACATGAAGAGGACAAAGAAAGGAATCCGATAATTATGCTTTATAGAGAAGTCGACAATTATCCTTTAGCATTATCGTTTAGCAAAATGGATAATTATGCTTTAGCATTATCCTTTAGCATAGTCGATAATTATCCTTTAGCATTATCCTTTAGCAAAGTTATTTTACATCTAGGACATATCCGATGTCCTGATCATTTCTCTCAATTGCAATTTTATTTATTGAAGCTCCCAAATGCGTCAAATATCACTGGAGAGTAGTATCATCTAGGAGTGTGTAACCTCGAGAGTCATCTCTAGTTAAAACGGGTTTAATTCCATTAAACCCGTTTAATTCATTAAAACTTTCGAGTAGGCCGTCTTCGATATTTGACCGTTAGAGAGGATATCTTAGAGCAAGGATGAATTAGACAACAAAACCTTCTAAGGCCTGACAAGACTTTCGGCTCTTCAAAAAAGGCAAAAGTCAAAACCTCTCAAGGCTTTCAATTCATCATTATCAATCTAAAAACCCAAAAATTCTAAACGATTTCTTTGTGAAATCAAATTAATAAACAAAGTTGCAACACTTGCAAAATGAAAATAATGGACTAATTCTCTATTAATCATTGGATAAGGAAGAATTAGATAACAAGACCTCTCAAGCCTAGCAACCTAAAATGAAACCTATTACGCGAACCGGTTTCAGGTTTAAAGGTTGGTTTTCCAGTTTCAGGTTTTGGGTTTCAGGTTTCAGCGGTTTTAGATTTCCAGTTTATGGTATCCGTTCGGGTTATTGGACGATTTGGTGATCAATTTTCACGGTTTTTGGTTTTTGGTTTTAGGTTCAAGTGGTTTTAGGTTTTCAGTTTTTGGTTTCAGGTTTTAGGTTTCCGTTCGGGTTATTAGGCGGTTGGTAATCAAGTTTCAAGGTTTCCGGTTTTAGGTTTCCGGTTTGGGGTTTCAAAATTCAGGTTTTAGGGTTTCGGGGTTTCAGGTTTTAGGTTTCAGGGTTCAAGTATACAATTTCGGGGATCACGTTTCTGATTACACTTTTCAAGGTTTCAATTTCTAGTTTCAACGGTTTCATGTTTCTTGATTCCGGTTTCCGGTTCGGGTTAATGGGCGGTTCAATGATCAAATACAAAGTGCGCATTCCCAATAAATCTTTGAAAATCAAAATTTCAACAACATTTGATTTCACAATAATTGTCGGACCAATAGTGTTCGAAATCATACTCGAATACAAATTAGTTCAAATAGCTTTGTATCGAAATAGAATTGCTCTAAAAATACGACAAAGGCTTAAAAAATGCAAGGAAGATTAGACAGCGAAACCTCTCAAACTATACAAGGCGAATAAGTGAAGCTTTTTGACAAAGGCGAAACGAAGAATCAAAGCAGCTGAAGCTCTTCAGGTGTCGGGCTTTCAGATTTAAGGTTTTAGCGGTTTTAGGTTCATGGTTATAACACCTCGAATCCGCAAGACTCGGGATGCTACGGGCGGAGACCTCACAATGGGTCCCGACTCTTAACTTGACAACAATTTCACTGGACTTTTACAACAACACACAAATAAAGGCAAATCCAAAAATGTTTTAATGCAAGTGCAAGAATTGTGAACAACAATACAAAGTGGAAACTCCAACCGAGTCCTCAAAACAACATTAATTCAAAACAAAAGTACAAACGTCCACAACACGAAATATAAATCCCATCCCCGTCCTATAATGTATAGGAACCAGGGTTGTCCACTCCTCCGAGTCATCGGCGGCGTCCCTAGCCCGCGGTGCATCTACACCAATCGGTTTAAAACTGTTAGCTAACATTTAAAGGATTAGAAGGATGGTAACGACACATACATATATATAACGGAAACATATAACATGATATCACGCAAGCCGGTTTATTATATTTTCATTTACGTCATTCCATTACTAATTAAACTTAGGTTTGTGACAGGAGAATCCCCAAAACATGCCTCTGTCCCTACTTACCAACAAGGAATGATACTGATGCATCCGACCGTCTACCTGTCTGGGCTAGTCGTAGAGAACATCCTAGCTCTCGTAACAGCTAGGTAGTGATATCACCGCCCGTTATCATACACTTGGGCCAAATTACAATATAGAAAGGTAGTCCTAGTTTCGGTTTCGTTGTTATTAACATAACTAAACACACGCACAACCATTCACACATCGATGCTAATACAAGGAAGCTAGCCTTTGATATGTGCATGAGCCTGAGCATAAGAAATGCCCCAATTGTGTTACCAAGCCTGTTTTGAGTGTTATTGAGTGTAATGACCTTATTTGCAATGAATTGGCTTGCGTTAGTAATTAATTTGAGCATATTGAGCCTTTGATAGCTAAAGAGGTTTTAGATGCATCACATGACCCTTGTGAGGATCTACAAGGGAGCCTTTCCATACCCTCTTGTACTTCATTGCCCATAGGTTGTTCACATGCTGATTTGTGTGAAAACTCTAGTTTTAGACCTGGTAAAGACATAAATGGACATGAATCTGATTTAGGTCTAGACATTGAGCTTCTTGAGGATGAAATAGATGGGTTTGAGTTATATGCGAGAGGCTTTGATTGGGATATCGAATTCGACTTTGAACAGGAAGACACTACTTGGAGAAATGCATCAGATTGTGATTTTAATGACTTAAGTTTGAAATCTGATGTAGCCATGTCCTTAAGGAGTCATTTCGATTATCATGTTGCTTGGAAGTCTTTTGTGTATTTGGAGCATGAAGAACGTCTAAGGGAAGTTGTTTCTACCCTTAGGGTTGAACACTGTATGCCAACCTAAAGAGATGTAGCTTTTGCAATAATGAAGTTATATTTCTTGGTTTTGTAGTGACTACACAAGGTCTACAAGTGGATGAGAAGAAGATTAGAGCTATTCGAGATTGGGCAACACCTACATCCATTAGCCATGTAAGGAGTTTCCATGGGTTTGCAAGTTTCTATAGGCACTTTGTAAGAGACTTCAGTACCATTGTTGTACCCTTGCTGAAGTTGGTTCTCACCGAGGCACCCTTACTAGCTCTCCCTGACTTCACTAGGCCTTTCGAAGTGGAGTGTGATGCATCGGGAATTAGCATAGGAGGTGTGCTTATGAAAGAAGGTAAACTTATTTCCTTTTTTAGTGAAAAACTTAAAGGAGCATGTTTTAACTACTCTCTACATATGATAAAGAGTTGTATGCATTATTTAGAGTACTTAAAACATGGCAACTGTAAGAACCTTAGCCGTTGGAGCCTAGGAGTCCTTGTTGAGCCTTGGCTGAGCCTTCCTCATGGGCCGCCCCTGCGCCACAGGTGATCCGCCCGTGCGCCTTAGTCGGTCCGCCCCTGCGGTTTTGTACGGCTGCTGCCACCTTTGTTGACCTCTTGACCTTGCTTTTGGGGAAGCTTCGTATATAAGCCTCCCAACCTTCAGATGAAGGCTTTCTTCATCTCTCTAGTCTCTCTCTTCCTCCTCACGTTCTTCTTCTCCTTCATCCTCTTCTCTCTTCTTCCTTGATCTCTCTTGCTTCCCTTGATCTTGTGTGAGTTTGTGAGAGTGTTGAGCTTGGCTTTGGATGTTGATGATGGTGGATGTTGTTGTTGTGTTGTTGATAGCCAGTTGTGGTGATCTTCTCTTCTGCTTAGGTTTTGTGGTGAGTCTTTCCTCTTCCTCTTCATCCTCTCTTCTTTGCTTCTTATCTTTCTCTTTAGCTTAGGACTCACAAGTTAAGACTTGTGTTGGATGCTTCCTGGATGTTTTGATGATCATATATGTGTATATGTTGCTGTGGTATGTTGGAGACGTGAAGAGAGTCGAGAAAGGGATTGAAGAGAAGTCGAGACCAACTCTTTGCACAGTTGGCCGCCCCTGCGCCTGACTCCAGCCGCCCCTGCGCCTGGTGTGTGAGCCGCCCCTGCGCCTCACTAGATCAGCCGTGTGCTCTTGCTTCTGTTAGTGCATACCTTGTTGGTATGTCTTTCTTCCTTCCTTTCCTTTGGCCTTGGCTTAGTTGATAGTTAGGTTAGGATGGTTAGGATGTGTTGTATGATAGAGATGTGCCTTAGGCACTTGTGTTGATGTTGAGGTTATGCCATAGCCATATGTGAGCTTGTTATGATCTTGAGGTTTAGATTGAGGTTGTAGGTTGGTTATGGTTATGGAGACGAGTCTCCTAACCCTTTTAGGCTGTGATGTTGTGTGCCTTGCTATTGTTGGCGTTGATTCCTTCCCCAAGGGGAAGCTGTGACGTGGTATTGGATACGAGTGTATGAGGTAAGTCCATAGGACTTACTTAGCGTTCAGTTATGGATTTGTATGATTGTGATGGTTGTGTGTGTTTATATGATTGTGCATTTACAACCTAAATCGGACTAGGATGACCATTATTACATTTTAATGGCCCAAGTGTATTATAACGGGCGGCAACCACTTGCCTGAAGCTCGTCGAGAGTGGAAGGAGGTGCTCGGAAGCTAGTAGCTCAGGGGGAGGTAGATCCCCATGCAACACCTGGGTTAAAGGGGGAAGAGACGGGGTTCTTTAGGCTCCTCGTGTTACAAAAGAAGTTGAATTAGTAATGGAATAACGTAATAAAAGATAATAAATGAATGTGTGTGACATTGCATGTATGAGATGTTGGTGTGTGTTTGTGCTATTACCTTCATGCTTATCTATTGTTGTAGCTAACGGTGTATACCGTGTTGTAGATGATCTACAGGTTAGGAAGAATGCAGAGTGAGCCAGATGGTGTGACCAGCCGAGGACTTCTGTACATTAGGATGCATGGGTTGGGATCTTTTGTATCAGATGTTGTTGTTGTTGTTTTGTACTCGGCTTTAAGTTTGTAAACTCTTTTGATGTATTATACAACTTTATGTATTTGGTTTTACTCTACTTGTGCCTTGTTGTAAGATCTAGTGAACTTGTTGTAAGGCTAGGGTCATGATCCATTGTGAGATCCTAGCCAATGTAGCATCCCGAGTCCTTCGAAATCGGGGTGTTATAGAGTTGGTATCAGAGCCTTAGGTTGACAACAATGACACTTGTTATCTGCAATAAAGGTAGAGTGGATAAATAAACGGAATCCACATGGGGTCTGACTTTTCAAAAGGTTTTGGTTTTAAAGCGAGTACAAATGTTTTGGGATAGTATGTACAGAAGCCGTCACCCATCTGAGGATCTCGACAGTATAGATATATATATATATATATATATATATATCTCTTATATGCTGATGTGTATGCATGTATTATTAAGTATTATATATATATATATATATATATATATATATATATATATATATATAAGGTGGGGTTCCCATGAGAACACCCCTAACGTGAGAACATGAGAACAATCGTACACCGTTGGATGTGAGTATTAAGGGTTGAAATTTAGAGTAGATATCAAAAATAATAATAACTACGAATAATAATAATTAGGAATCCAATAATAACTACGAATAATCCACTCAACCAACAATAACTACGAATAATACATTAAACGATATGGCACATTCGTAACAAAACTGATAATAATTACGAATCTGTTCTCATGTTCTCACGTTAGGGGGTGTTCTCATAGGATCTATACTATCCCTCTCTCTCTCTCTCTCTATATATATATATATATATATATATATATATATATATATATATATATATATATATATATATATATATATATATATATATATATATATATATATATATATATATATATATATATATCTATACATATGGCCTATATAGAGCCTTATACGTTAGGTGTGCATACCCCGCAGATGGCTCATACTAGAGGTACTGTTGTTGTAGGATAGGGACCAGCTCTTCCTCCAGGAGGGATAGGACAGGGACCAGCTCCCGCTGCAGATCCACCAGTGGTGGAGGAGGCTCCTGAGGAGGTTGTTGAGAGCGTAGTTCCAGCTATGAGGAGTGGTGGGCCCAGGAGGCAGCTGACCCATCCAGGACAGTCTGATGGCTCTGACCGTGTCTCTATGGGCGGATCAGAGTTTAGGGATTATCTGAGGCATTTTGAGGAGGCCATCAGAGCGGGCAAACGAGCCCCAGATCTGCCAGAGCATGAGGGATCATCTGAGAGATCCCATGGAGCTACTCAGGTGCCAGCTGCACCAGTTCGTGTAGTTGAGCCAGCTCGAGTTGTGGAGGAGACCAGAGGGCCTTGATCAAATACCTGGTTGAAGGCATTCCACCAGTAGGGAGTACCACACTTCTCTGGGGAGATCGGCCTGGAGACTGAGGTGTGGATTGGGCATGTAGACTCAGCTTCAGAGTCTATTCGCTTCCTAGAGGACAAACGGATGGAGCTAGTACAGTCTCTATTCCGTGACCTAGCACATCAGTGGTGGAGGACAGTTAGAGCACGAGTCACCACCTATGAGCAGATGAGGACTATGTTAAGGGATCAGTTCTGCCCTGCCTCACTGAGGAGGGAGAAGCTACAGGATTTCGTGGAGGTGGATTTTGAGGACTTACCCATTACAGACGCTATTCGCCGCTTCCAAACGGAGTTGGCATTGCTGGGTCCAGCTGCACCATCTGAGGACCAGCATGTGTACCTTTTCGCCCGTTGTTTGAGGTAGAGCACATGCTCATACATTACGGGATTTCACTGTGACTCATTGTCAAACTACCAAGATCGGGCCTCTGCCTATGAGAGAGAGAGAGCTAGCCAGAGGAGGACTTCTCAGACATGACGGTCTGAGAAGAGACAACGTACCGCACCGACTAGTGTAGGAGCATCTGGATACGGGCAAGGTCAGACTCAGGGCCGCTCGAGTGTTCCAGTGTTTGCACAGACAGCGGAGAGAGGCCGGCAGTGTTACAACTGCGGGGCCTATGGGCATGTGAGGACTGATTGTCCTAGAGCACCACTGACTTGCTTCTCGTGTGGGAAGCCAGGACATAGGGCTACGTTTTGCCGTCAGGGCAAGGCGTTATCACAGTAGGGTTCTTCACCTACAGGTGCAACAGGAGGTGGGCAGAGACCGCCTCAGCATCAGACACAGGGACAATAGAGAGTCCTAGGCACGCCTGCTACTCAGGGATCAGTTCTAGGACCGAGTAGAGGTAGAGGTAGAGTGGCCGGTACCAGTGATAGCCGAGGAGCTCGAGGCAGAAATTTTGAGCTGAGTGCTGAGGAGCCGCCAACACCAACTGCCACAGGTACCATTCTATTACATGGTTTACCTGTTAGAGTTTTATTTGATACCGGTCCTACGCATTCATTTATTTATGCTGCTTGTGTTGAGCGTTTGAGTTTGTCTACCATAGAGGGGGCACCCTGTACTATAGGGTTACCTAATGGTAGTAGGGTCAGAGGTACCCAGGAGATACGTAGTTGTCCCCTACGCTTAGAGACTCGTGTACTACTTGTTGACTTCTTAGTCAAGCCTTTGATGCATGAAGAAGTCATATTTAGTAAGGATTGGATGCGTAGACACCGTGCGGGTTACATGTGGGTAAGAGGACTGTTACAGTCTCTACCGACTTAGGTCCGATAGAGGTCTTCCGGGGTTGGGACCTTGGGAAGACATGATTTGTTATTAGTGCCGTACGAGCAGCTAGACTGATTGCACAGGGATGTGATGCCTTCTGGTACTACGCCATGAAGGATGGAGAGAGTCCAACTTTGGAGGATATACTAGTAGTCTATGAGTTTACAGACGTTTTTGCAGAGCCGTCTAGCCTGCCATCTCAGAGGAGCGTAGATTTTGGTATTAACTTGGAGCTTGGCACGAGACCCATCTCGAAGGCCCCATACCGTATGACACCTATCGAGATGTTGGAGCTGAAGAAGCAACTTGAGGAGTTGGCTGAGAAGGGCTTCATACGCCCTAGCGTTTCACCATGGTGTGCACCTGTCCTCTTCGTGCGGAAGAAGGACGGATCGTTGAGACTGTGTATAGATTACAAAGAGCTGAACAAGGTCACCATCAAGAACAGATATCCACTACCTCGTATTGATGATCTACTTGATCAGCTGCAGGGAGCGAAAATCTTCTCCAGGATTGACTTGCGTTCTAGATATCACCAACTGAGGGTGAGAGAGCAGGATGTGCACAGGACGACATTTCGTACCCGTTATGGACACTACAAGTTTGTAGTGATGCCATTTGGGCTGACGAATGCCCCAACAGTATTCACGGAGTTGATGAACAGCATATTCATCGACTTCCTGGATCAGTTTGTGGTGGTCTTCATTGATGACATTCTAGTGTGCTCTCGTAGTAGAGAGGAGCATGCCGGTCATTTGAGGACAGTTTTGTAGATTTTGAGGGATAGAGAGCTGTACGCCAAGCTCTCTAAGTGTGAGTTCTGGATGTCTGAGGTTGCATTTCTCGGACACATCGTCTCCGCCGACGGGATTATGGTAGACCTGCTGAAGATCGAGTCTGTTGCTGCATGGATGACACCGACGAACGTCAAAGAAGTACGTAGCTTTCTTGGCTTAGCCAGTTATTACAGACGCTTTGTCGAGGGATTTTCTGTGATTGTCCATCCACTGACGAGTCTTCTGAGGAAGACTACCAGATTTGTATGGACTGACCAGTGCGCTCAGAGTTTTGAGGAGTTGAAGAGGCGTTTGAATTCTGCTCCTGTTTTGGCACAACTAGAGGGTTCTGATGATTTTGTGGTCTACAGTGATGCATCCAAGCTAGGCTTGGGATGTGTGTTGATGCAGAGAGGCAGAGTGATTGCATATGCGTCTCGACATTTGAAGACGTATGAGGAGAACTACCCGACTCATGATTTAGAGTTGGCAGCGGTAGTTCATGCTTTGAACATCTGGAGACATTACCTGGATGGTGCTACATGTCAGATCTTCACAGACTATAAGAGTCTAAAGTATATTTTCACGCAACGGGAATTGAATAACCGCCAGCGTCGATGGCTTGAGTTGATCAAGGACTTTGACCTTGAGATTTTATACCATCCTAGCAAGGCGAATGTAGTAGCTGACGCCTTGAGTAGGAAGACGCCTCGAGAGAAGGCGATTGCCAGACTTACTGTACAACCTTAACTTCAGAGGGATCTAGCCTGGTTAGAGATGGACATCCAGTTTCCTGATGAGGATGCCCAGTTGTTTGCCTTAGAGGTTCTACCTGGTCTGTTGGATGAAATCCAACAGAAGCAGGGGACCTGCCCGACTTTGACGAGGATCGGAGATAGGATGTCTCGCGGAGAGGCACCCTAGTTAACTATTGGGGCAGATGGAGTTATGAGGAGACATGATCGTATCTGTGTCCCTACAAATGCAGAGCTGAGACAACGGATATTACAGGAGGCTCGTTGTACACCTTACTCAGTACATCCTGGTACGAGTAAGATGTATCATGATGTGAGATGCTCATATTGGTGGGGAGGGCTGAAGCCCGACGTAGCCAGATTTGTGGCTCAGTGTGCGACCTGTCAACAGGTCAAGATAGAGCATTTTAGGCTTGGAGGTGAGCTCCATCCACTGCCAGTGCCGCAGTGGAAGTGGGAGGACGTCTCCATGGATTTTGTGACGGGGTTGAGGGTCAGCAAGAGCTTTGATGCCATTTGGGTGATCGTTGACAGATTGACAAAGACGGAATGTTTCATCCCCATTAGAGAGACGTGGCCCGTGAGTAGATTGGCTGAGGAGTACACTAGATAGATAGTGAGACTTCATGGGGTACCGAGGATGATCGTTTCTGATCGTGATGGACGATTCACATCGAGATTCTGGCAGAAGATTCAGACTGCTTTGGGGACGAGTCTACACTTCACGACTACGTTTCACCCCCAGACAGATGGTCAATCAAAGAAGACCATCTAAACCTCAGAGGACATGTTACGAGCCTGTGTGCTGGATTGGGGACAGGGATGGTCTAATTACCTCCCACTCGTTGAGTTCTTATACGACAACAACTAGCATGCATCTATAGGGATGGCTCCTTATGAGGCACTGTATGGACGTAGATGCCGTACACCTCTATGTTGGGATGAGCCTAGCAATATCGGTAGGATAGCGCCAAACCAGATTCAGGAGGATATGGCTCGAGTAGTGCTGATCAGAGAGAGGATGCTGGCTGCACAGAGTCGCCAGAAGTCGTATGCAGACAAGAGGCTTCGACCTCTAGAGTTCAAGGTAGGAGCTCATGTTTGGTTGAGAGTATCTCCGACGCGAGGCGTTAGACATTTTGACATAAAGGGGAAGTTGAGTCCCCGATATGTCGGTCCTTTCGAGATACTAGATAGAGTTGGACGAGCAGCTTACAGATTAGCTTTGCCTCCGAGGTTAGAGGGTGTTCACCATGTGTTTCTTGTGCCTCAGCTGAGGGAGTACATACCAGATCCGAGGCACATCGTGAGTTATGATGATCTGGTGGTTGAGCCGGACCACACGTTTGTAGAGCACCCTATTGCACTCCTAGAGCGAGGTGTGAGACGCATGTGTTCGAAGGACATTCTTATGCTAAGGATACAGTGGTCTAAACGAGGACCAGATGAGGCTGCATGGGAGACAAAGGATAGTATCCAGAGGAACTATCTAGAGTTTTATGCTGAGCTAGATGCACCAGTAGGATCCACGAGTAGATCCTAGTGCCTTCTTGGTGAGTGTATGTTATATGCTTATGTGTTATGTTGTGTTTTCGTGCTAGCTGTGATATGTGCATATGACCTGTTAAATCTGGTTGCTAGTACGAGATAGGTATAACTGGAGATGGTTCTTTCCTCCATGCTTTGGTATGTGTGTTAGGATTAGTTGGAGATAGTTCTTTCCTCCATGCTACCTTTGATGGACATAGTGTGAGTGGAGATGGTTTTCCTCCACATAGTAGTGTTATTTGTACATTGTGGCCGGAGACAACTTTCCTCCATGCTAGTGTGTTGTGGTTAGTGGTTGGCTAGAGATGATCTTCCTCTAGACCTTGTGTAGAATTGTTATGCTAGAGTTGCGTTCCTCCATGTTGTGTTGAGGATATAGAATGTTATAGGTTGTGGCATGATGTTCTTGAGGAGAGGGTTTTACCTCGACTTATGGGTCCGAGAGGTCTTTGGGATTTTACAAGTTTCGGGATGAAACTTGTTTTTAGGGGGGGTGAGATGTAAGAGCCTTAGTCCTTGGAGCCTATGAGTCCTTGTTGAGCCTTGGCTGAGCCTTGTTGGACCCTGTCAGCCGCATCTGCGCAACTCATGAGCCGCCCCTGCCCCACAGGTGAGCCTCCCCTGCGCCTTAGTCGGTCCTCCCCTGCGATTTTGTGCGGCTGCAGCCACCTTTGTTGACCTCTTGACCTTGCTTTTGGGGAAGCTTCGTATATAAGCCTCTCAACCTTCAAATGAAGGGTTTCTTCATCTCTCTAGTCTCTCTCTTCCTCCTCACGTTCTTCTTCTCCTTCATCCTCTTCTCTCTTCTTCCTTGATCTCTCTTGCTTCCCTTGATCTTGTGTGAGTTTGTGAGAGTGTTGAGCTTGGCTTTGGATGCTAATGATGGTGGATGTTGTTGTTGTGATGTTGATAGCCAGTGGTAGTGAGGTTGTGGTGATCTTCTCTTCTGCTTAGGTTTTGTGGTGAGTCTTTCCTCTTCCTCTTCATCCTCTCTTCTTTGCTTCTTATCTTTCTCTTTAGCTTAGGACTCACAAGTTATGGCTTGTTTTGGATCCTTCCTGGACATTTTGATTATCATATATGTGTATATATGTGTATATGTTGTTGTGGTATGTTGGAGACGTGAAGAGAGTCGAGAAAGGGATCGAAGAGAAGCCGGGACCAACTCTCTACACAGTTGGCCGCCCCTGCGCCTGGTGTGTGAGCCGCCCTTGTGCCTTTGATGAGCCGCCCCTGCGCCTCACAAGATCAGCCGTGTGCTCTTGCTTCCGTTAGTGCATACCTTGTTGGTATGTCTTTTTTCCTTCCTTTCCTTTGGCCTTGGCTTAGTTGATAGCTAGGTTAGGATGGTTAGGATGTGTTGTATGATAGAGATGTGCCTTAGGCACTTGTGTTGATGTTTTGGTTATGCCATAGGCATATGTGAGCTTGTTATGATCTTGAGGTTGTAGGTTGGCTCTGGTTATGGAGAAGAGTCTCCTAACCCTTTCAGGATGTGATGTTGTGTGCCTTGCTATTGCAGGCGTTGATTCCTTCCCCAAGGGGAAGCTGTGACTTGGTATTGGATACGAGTGTATGAGGTAAGTCCATAAGACTTACTTAGCGTTCAGTTATGGATTTGTATGATTGTGATGGTTGTGTGTGTTCATATGATTGTGCATTTACAACCTAAATTGGACTAGGATGACCATTATTACATTTTAATGGCCCAAGGTATTATAACGGGCAGTAACCACTTGCCTAAAGCTCGTAGAGAGTGGAAGGAGGTGCTCGGAAGCCAGTAGCTCAGGGGGGAGGTAGATCCCCATGCAACACCTGGGTTAAAGGGGGAAGAGACGGGGTTTTTTAGGCTCCTCGTGTTACAAAAGAAGTTGAATTAATAATGGAATAACGTAATAAAAGATAATAAATGAATGTGTATGACATTGCATGTATGAGATGTTGGTGTGTGTTTGTGCTATTACCTTCATGCTTATCTATTGCTGTAGCTAACGGTGTATACCGTGTTGTAGATGATCTACAGGTTAGGAAGAATGCAAAGTGAGCTAGATGGTGTGACCAGCCGAGGACTTCTGTACATTAGGATGCGTGGGTTGGGATCTTTTGTATCAGATGTTGTTGTTGTTGCTGTTTTGTACTCGGCTTTGAGTTTGTAAACTCTTTTGATGTATTATACAACTTTTATGTATTTGGTTTTACTCTACTTGTTCCTTGTTGTAAGATCTAGTGAACTTGTTGTCAGGCTAGGGTCAGGATCCATTGTGAGATCCTAGCCCAATGTTGCATCCCGAGTCCCGCGGAATCGGGGTGTTACAGCAACACTACTTGTGGCCTAGAGAGTTTATTTTAAATTCTAATCATGAATCTTTGAAACATTTTCGGAGTCAAGATAAACTAGATAGGAGGCATGGTAGATGGATGAAATTCATTGAGACTTTTCCCTATGTTATCAAGTATTAAAAGGGAATAGACTATGTGATGAGGGACCATCACCAACAGCCCCTACTAGTCCTACAATGCAAGGGCCAATTACTAGATCAAGGGAAGAGCAATTCAAGAGAAGGTGTCCAACTTGTTGGTGTCATTAGCTCCTAAGGAGACCATTGACGATCCATTGCTGACTGAGGCTTCCTTAGTCACGTTAATGACGATTCCCGATTACTTGGACGTGAAAGGGAGACCATGCACACGTGATTTGGAGCCATGCAAAAGCAAAGAAGAGACACTTGTTTTGGAATTGCAAGAAATGGAAGATTGAGGCTTTTGGAGCTTCTTTTGTATTTTATATAATATTTTGGTATAAAATGAAAGACTTTTTATAACCTTTAGGTTCAAAATATTTTAAGGGTTATTTTTATTTGTTTTAGTTGTTGTATTTGTTTTATTGTCTTTTTGACAAATGTTTTTTCTTTTTTAGATAGGAGGCTTTCTAGGCATATAAAAAGCCTCCCTTAGCTTCTTTCCAGATTAGATAGATTTTAGCAAAACTTGATAAACCGTCTCTTTGAGAGCTTTTGTTCCTATTCGGAAAATTCAATCAATAAAGTGAGCCATTGATTGAATTGTTGTGAATCCTTGCTAGATTGTTCTTGTGTGTGTTAATCTCTTTAAAGATTGGTGCTACTAGTCAATACTAGTCCCTCCTTGTACTTGTCTCCATTGAAGGCTTGTGTAAGGTTATAGAAGAAAGGGTTGAAGGCATCATCTTGCTTGGGTTTTGATCAATCTGATCAAGGTTCTTGTAAGGGAGTTGTTTGGTTCTTTTGGATCTACTTCTACCAAACATTCCACGTTCCATTTCATTCTCTTTCTTCCCTTCTGTCCAACGTTATTTCTGGTTCTAAACAATCTGATTTTGCGGCCATTTGTCAAGGAAAACGTCCATTGTTGGTCTTCGAGGATTCCCAATCTAGAGCTAGTCATTTGCGGCCCCAACCCGCATCAAAGTGGTATCAGAGCTAGTTGATTGCGAGTCCGGAATCAGCCATCACCATTGACGGTTTGAGTATCTTCTTTGAGTCTTTTCTTTGTTTGAGTCATTTGCTTCATCTTAAGAGTCTATTTGAGTCTAATTTGCTTTGTTTCTTGTGTTTATTGGAAAAGAGAGAAAGCCAAGCCAAAACAGCCATTTTCCAGCCATTCTACATCACCTTCATCAGCAATTGTTCATCTAAAACGTCCAGCTGCATCCTCTTGGCAAATAACCGTTCAAAAAAAAAAAGAAGGGGGACCACTCTCCAAAACAAATCAGTCGTTGCAAGTAGTAGAGAGAGGCCACAAAAGCTCCTTATTTGTAGCAACAACAAGAGACAACTTATAGTTAGTTATCTCTTATTTCTTTTCAATTTTTAATTTCATTCCTCTCTCCTATTTTCTTCCACAAAACGTCAGCCAAGGAACACAAAAGAAAAACAAAGAAAAAGAAATATTTTCTCATATATTTTCATCATCTTACATATCATACATTTCATATCATATTCTATACTAACCTAAGTTGTGTAGAAGCTAGAAAAACAAGTGTTTTTGCAATTTGATTGTGAAAGGATCATTGAGACTACAAACAAGAGTTACCTACCTTATTTCTTATCCATCACCATTACCCAAAAGCCAACTTTAAACACCACAGCCGGCCATATCTCTCTCCATTGCATAAGGACAAGGTAAGTGAAGCTCTCTTCTTACTGTCTTGTGTGTCTATCTTCCTTGTTTTACTCTAATTCTATCATATCTTGAGTTTACCATCTTTTCGAGTCCATATCAGCCTTTTGCATCTATCTTTGAGTCTTGTGTCTTTTTTTGAGTATTTTGTGTGATTTAGCTAGTTAACATTGCTTGCAAGCCATAATAGTTGAGTCTTGAGTCTTATTTCAACTTCTTAGTGTATTTTGACGTTTTCTGTTGTGAACCTTCAAGCAGCCGTGTATCACCCTTTTTCAAGTCAAGGAGTGTGCTAGTTGAGCTAAGGCATTGATCTTAGAAGGAGTTTTAATCCATCCAAGTCAATTGCATCAAATAGCTTGTGATCAACACAACTTGAGTGTGAGAGTGAGAGTAAACACTTGTGAGAATTTTCTGTTTTATCTAATTCAACTAGTTTGCTTGTGTTTGTGTGTTTTTTTGATCATGTCTAGGTCTAATAGTCCAAGCAAGTCCCAAAGCAGTGAGCCAATGCACCCGGAGACATTTGCTATGTTGAAGCAAATAATGGATTCGGTGGCAAGATTGACCGACCGGATTGGCACGTTGGAGTCTCGGCCAACACCCACAGCCACGCCACAACCGAGGTCCACTTTCGAGCTAGGAGGCACGTCTAGAGATGCCCCTAGAGAAACAGCCCATGAATCACCTCAAAGAACCCCTCAAGGGCAAGGTATGAGACATGCTAACCCTCTTCCTAGAACACCTAATGTGCAAGGTTTTGTGGACGATTTTCAGGAGCCACAAGAGGATGTTGAGGAAGAAGGCATGTGGAGAGAGTTCCCTAGGCGTCACCCACAGCCAAGGAGAGGACGAGAATATGAGCCATTTAGGCCTTATCAAGAGCTAAATGGAATAGGGAAAGTGAAGGTCAAGATTCCTAGTTTTGAAGGCAAGTGTGACCCAGATGCTTACATGGATTGGGAGACCAAATTGGAGCAAATTTGGTCATGCCATCACTTTGGAGAGCAAAGGAAGGTCCAGCTTGCATCATTGGAGTTCCAAGGATATGCACTAGTATGGTGGGATCATCTTGTCAAGGAAAGGAGAAGAACCTTGGATCCAGCCATCACTACATGCGAATAAATGAAGGCCTTGATGAGAGCTCGTTTTGTACCTCAACATTATGCTAGAGAGCTGAGGCAAAGGTTGGAGAACCTTAGACAAGGAGCCATGAGTGCCGAAGAGGTCTACACCTCTATGCAAATGGCAATGGTGAAAGCTAATGTGGTTGAAGATGAGGAGTCTACAATGGCTAGGTATCTACGCATTTTAAACTCATCTTTGGCTAATGAAATTGATTTGTATCCTTATAGTACCATGGTGGAGCTGCTGCATTTGGCAATCAAAGTAGAGAAGAAGACAAAGGCTAGGAACCAAGGTGCCAAGACAAGCTTTGGAGCTACAAGCTCATGGAAAGCACAAAACAGCCGGCCCCAAGGATCCTACAGCCGTGAGCCTACATCCACCAAGGAGGACCGAAAAGCATCAACCATGGACCAAGGAGCACAAAGAAGGAGCTCAACACCTCATTCATCTTCTAGACCCTTGAATGAGCCTTCAAGTGGTCCTCAAGGGAGTACCTCTAACTCTACTCTTCGTTCTTGATACGGGGATTAGCCGCGAAGAACGGATCTAGACGAGCAACCTGTTTTCGGGAATAGAAGCAAACGAAATTCAGCAAACAAGAATGAACGAAAACGTGCAAAACAAAGAGGGGGAAACGAAAATAAGAAGGAAGAACCGAAAGGAACAAAACGATAGAACTCTTGGATTCGATTATCCAAGAACCAAACCGATGACGATTCGACCCCGCTTCTTACAACTTCACACAATCGATCTAGAGTTATCGAAGGCACGAAGAGGTTGCTTCGATTCGACTTGTAGCACCAACCCGAAGGAGATTGACACACACAAGAACGAGGAAGCTATGCTAACACCACAATTCTCACAAGAGACAATAGGCTGAACTCAAAAGGGTTCGATTTTGGCACTTAGGCAATGTGTTTAACGTAATCTGCCTACAAAAAGAAGAGAGAAAGGTTATATACAACCTAGACCTTCTCTCCTAAAAAATAGAAAAGAAATAAAAACAATAATTATAATTTAGAGTGTTTTAAATAAATCCATAAAATAGACTAATTCTAGGCTTTATTTAACACTCTCTAACTAGCTTCTCATGCCAGCCTTTACGCCAGCCTTCATCCATGCACATGCACACGTGAGGCTCTCCTATGCTCCATTCAACTTCTTCTTGGCTGGTCCAATGTGGCTAAGCATCATGACGGGCCTTGGACTCATTGGAGGTGAGCTTGGGTGAGCTTCTTGAACCATGGCTAGGAAGATAGCATCCATCTTCGCTTGGCGTTCGGCTTGAGCTCTTGTTAGGGCTCCTTGTGGTGTTGAAGATGGAGCCGGCTCGGATGACCCTTCATCATTCTCCCCTTCTTTAAAAGAATTCGACCTCGAATTTCCTTGATCATCACTAAGGGGTGGAAAAGGGCTTAGATCCCTCACATTGAACGTGGGATCACAAGCATAGTCGTCCGGCAAGTCTAGCACATAGGCATTGTCACCAGCCTTGTGTAGCACCTTGAAAGGTCCATTTCCTCTTGGAGAGAGCTTGGACTTCCGAAGTTGTTGAAACCTCTCCTTCCTCAAGTGTAGCCATACAAGGTCACCGGCCTCAAATGTAACCTTCTTCCTTCCTTGGTTTGCCTTGGCTGCGTTGTATTTGCCTTTCTCCTCAAGCTTAATCCTAGCTCCTTGATGTGTTCAACCTGAGTTTTAGCACTTAAATCCACTCGCTCCTTCTTAGGCAACGGTGTAAGATCAAAAGGGTAACTGTGGATTAAAACCATAAACACACTCAAATGAAGAGATGGAAGTAGACGAATGCACAACTCTATTATAGGCAAATTCAACATGTGGCAAGACATCCTCCCATTCCTTTAGATTCTTTTTGATGACAACCCTTAAAAGTGTGGTTAAAGTCCTATTAGTTACTTCCGTTTGCCCATCAGTTTGGGGGTGGTTTGATGTAGAAAAGAACAATTTCGTGCCTAGCTTTTTCCAAAGAGTCTTCCAAAAATAACTTAAGAACTTAACATCCCTATCATTTACTATTGTCCTTGGAATTCCATGTAACCTAACTACTTCCCGAAAGAATAGATTAGCTACATTGGCCGCATCATCAGTTTTGTGACAAGCAATAAAGTGAGCCATTTTTGAGAAACGATCTACAACCACAAAAATCGAGTCCCTACCTCTTTTAGTCCTAGGCAATCCCACAATAAAGTCCATACTAATGTCTTCCCAAGGGGCTGTTGGGATGGGCAAAGGTGTGTACAATCCATGAGGCTTCACTTTAGATTTAGCTCTAAGGCATTCTAAGCATCTTTTAAGCACATTTTCAACATCCCTAAGCATGTGTGGCCAATAAAAGTGTTAGTGCAGCATAGCATAAGTTTTATCCCTCCCAAATGACCCATTAAACCTCCTCTATGGGCTTCCTCTACTAGCAACAATCGAAGGGAACATCTAGGTATGCACACCTTATCAATTCGAAACAAAAATCCCTCAAACAAATAGTATTTATCTAAGGAACCTTTTTGCACACATAGCTTATATGTATCACCAAAATCAAGTTCAGATTCATAGAGCTCCTTAATGTAAACAAAGCATAATACATTAGCATCCAATGTAGTCAACAATGTGTACCTCCTAGAGAGGGCATCCGCCACTACATTGTCTTTTCCCTTTTTATACTTGATAACATAGGGAAAAGTCTCAACAAATTCCATCCACCTACCATGTCTCCTATCTAGTTTATCTTGACTCCGAAAATGCTTCAAAGACTCATGATCGAAATGCAAAATAAACTCTCTAGGCCACAAGTAGTGTTGCCATGTCTTAAGCACTCTAAACAAAGCATATAACTCTATCATAGGTAGAGTAATTAAGACATGCTCCTTTGACCTTTTCACTAAAGAAGGCAATAGGCTTACCTTCTTGCATGAGCACACCGCCTATGCCAATGCCCGAGGCGTCACACTCCACTTCAAAGGGCCTAGTGAAGTCGGGAAGAGCTAGCAAAGGCGCCTCGGTTAAGACCAATTTCAGCTTGCTAAAGGCACGTTCTTGCGCCTCCTCGCACACAAATGGCACATGCTTTTTGCAAATTTCCGTCAAGGGCGCAGCAATGGTACTAAAGTCTCTCACAAAGCGCCTATAGAAGCTTGCAAGCCCATGGAAACTCCTTACTTGGTTGATGGATGTTGGTGTGGGCCAATGATACGGGATTGTCCGTGAATGAGTCGATCTAGGTACAATGATCTCGAATCCGGCTGAATGAGGCAAATCCAGAATGCAGAAATGAAACGTGGATGGTGAATGGTGCAGGAAGGTGAAGAGAAGAACCAAAGAGAATCAACGAAGGAACCAAGGCTGAAGAGCCAAAACCCCGCTCGTGAATGCCCTAGACCCGTCTCCAATACAACTTTACACTAGCTCCGGCTAGACTAGCACAAAGAGGGACTCGTGAAGGCTCGAAGCACCAATCCGAAGGCGGTTGACACAAACAAGCTCAACCAAGCAAACAACAGCAATGCCAACCAAAAACTCTCTTGTTCTTTGATTGATTTTGTGAATGATTACAAATGTAATTCTAAGCAATGAATAATAACGTAACTAATCAGCAGCTAATAAGAGGCTATATATAGACTCTTTTATCTAGACAAAATAAAGAAAAGAAAACTAAAACATTAGTGGGAAGGTAGTAATAAGAGAGCTTCCTCTAATGTAGCTAACAACCTAACAAACAACTAATTCAGCATGAGAATAGGCTGACTTATTCAAGCTAATCCTAGGAGTGTGCTGGACGTTTTTTAAGAGCAAAATGGGCTATCCGAATGGGCTGAGTTGTTTAACAGATCCATGAGTGATTTGGATGGTTTTTTAAGAGCCCAAATGATGATCCGAATGAGCTGACTTGTTACTCTCTTGGGCCTCTTTGAATGTGATCACCTGGCTGCCCTCTTGGGTTGTTTTAGATGTGAGCAGCAGCCTACCCTCTTGGACTGCCTTGGACGTGTTTGCTTGCCTCCCCTCTTGGGCTGCCTTGGACGTGAGCAGCAAGCTATCCTCGTGGGCTGCTTTGGACGTGATCAGCATCCCCTCCCTTTGGTCTTGGGCTGCCTTGGACGTGAGCAGCAGGCTATCCTCGTGGGCTGCTTTGGACGTGATCAACATCTCCTCCCTTTACTTGCTTGCTCCTGCATTCATCAAAAGATTAACACATGATGTATGGCAATTAAATGGTTCACGCATTATGCCAAGCAATAGCAGTTCCCTTGACGTAGCTTCTTGGATCTCCTTAGCTCTTGCTCTAGTAATGGGACCTTGATAGCTTCCATGTGATGGTCCTACATCATCCACTCCTTCTTGGAAAGAATTCGACCCCAAATTTTCATCTTGTTCCGAACCTCCTTCATAGGGGCTCAAATCTCCTACGTTAAAAGTGGTACTAACTCCATACTCATCCGGTAAGTCCAACACATATGCATTGTCGTTAATCCGGTGTAAGACTTTGAATGGTCCATCACCCCGTGGTGCTAGCTTGGAATGGTGTTTTGTCGGAAACCGCTCTTTCCTTAGATGTAGCCAAACTAAGTCGCCGGGCTGGAAAACCATCTTCCGACGTCCTTTGTTGTTCCGAGCTGCAGTTTCAACGCCCTTGTTATCAAGTGCAGCTTTGGTCTTAGCATGAAGTTCCTTAATGTAGTCCACCTGTTCCAAAGCATCAAAAGCTACTCGATCCTTTCGAGGAATCGGTAATAAGTCCAAAGGAGTTAAAGGGTTAAATCCATAAACACATTTGAAAGGTGATAACGAAGTGGAAGAATGCATGGTGCGATTATAAGCAAACTCAATATGTGGTAACATGTCTTCCCATTCTTTTAAGTTATCTTTCAACATGGTTCTAAGGAGGGTCGTTAGGGTCCTATTGGTGACTTCCGTTTGCCCATCTGTATGGGGATGACTAGAGGTCGAGAATAGTAATCTAGTGCCCATTTTTCCCCAAAGCGTTTTCCAAAAGAAACTCAAAAACTTGACATCCCTATCACTAACAATAGTTTTAGGTATTCCATGCAATCTAACTATTTCTTTAAAGAAAAGATTAGCAACATTATATGCATCATCAGTTTTATGACATGGAATAAAATGTGCCATTTTAGAGAATCTATCTACTACCACAAAAATGGAACCTCTTCCTTTCTTAGTCCTAGGTAGTCCAACAATGAAATCCAAACTTATATCTTCCCAAGGGCCATTAGGCGTTGGTAAGGGTGTATACAGCCCGTGGGGTTGTACCCTAGCTTTGGCCTTAAGACATTCAATGCACCTTTTCAGCATGTGTTCTACATCCCTTAACATATGAGGCCAATAAAAGTGAGTTTGCAACATGTGATAAGTTTTGTCCCTCCCAAAATGCCCCATTAAACCTCCATTATGGGCTTCTTCCACTAATAAGATCCTAAGGGAACATCTAGGTATGCAAATCTTATCCACTTTAAACAAGAAACCTTCAAACACAAAATACTTATCATAAGGGCCTTGAGTAGTGCATCTATGAAATATCTTCCCAAATTCAGCATCACCCACATATAATTCCTCAATGTAAGTAAAACCTAACATCCTAGAATCCAAGGTGGTGATTAAAGTGTATCTCCTAGACAATGCATCCGCTACGACATTATCCTTTCCTTTCTTATACTTGATAATGTAAGGAAAGGTTTCGATGAACTCCATCCACCTACCATGCCGTCTATCTAGCTTATCTTGGCTCCTAAAGTGTCTAAGTGAATCATGATCGGTTTTCAAAACAAACTCTTGAGGCCAAAGGTAATGTTGCCATGTTTTGAGTACTCTAAACAAGGCATACAATTCTTTGTCATAAGTGGAATAGTTTAAGCATGCACCCTTCAATTTTTCACTAAAGAAAGCTAGAGGCTTACCTTCTTGCATAAGGACGCCACCAATACCAATGCCGGATGCGTCGCATTCAACCTCAAAGGGTTTAGTGAAGTCCGGTAGAGCGAGTAGGGGTGCATGGGTGAGGCTTCTCTTGAGCTCTTCAAAGGCTCTTTGCTGCGGTTCATTCCACTAAAAAGGAACCTTCTTTTTGGTCAAAGCCGTGAGTGGTGCTGCAATGGTGCTAAAATCTCTCACAAACCTTCTATAGAATGTAGCTAGGCCATGGAAACTCCTCACGTCACCAACCGACCTAGGAACGGGCCATTCATTGATTGCCTTCACTTTGTCCTTATCCACTTGCAAACCATTGGCACTTACTACAAAACCAAGAAAAATCACTCGGTTAGTATAGAAATCACATTTTTGAAAATTAGCATACAAGTATTCTATACGCAATGTAGCAAGCACATCTCTCAAATGATTTTCATGCTCCTTTAAAGTCTTACTATAGATAAGAATGTCATCAAAGTCGACTACAACAAATAAACCAATATAAGGTCTCAAAATATGATTCATTAATCTCATGAACGTACTAGGAGCGTTAGTTAAGCCAAAAGGCATTACTAGCCACTCATAGAGTCCAAATTTGGTTTTAAAAGTTGTTTTCCATTCATCCCCTTCCCTCATTCTAATTTGATGGTAGCCACTCCTAAGGTCAATCTTAGTGAAAATTGTAGCTCCATGTAACTCATCAAGCATGTCATCTAAACGGGAAATCGGGTGTCTATACTTGATAGTAATGTTATTGATTGCTCTACAATCAATACACATTCTCCAAGTATTATCCTTCTTGGGTACTAGCAGGACGGGAACGGCACAAGGACTAAGGCTTTCCCGCACATACCCCTTATCTAGCAAGGCTTGAACTTGGTTCTGAATTTCCTGGGCTTCCGTAGGGTTCATCCTATAGGCGGGCCTATTGGGAAGAGTGGCTCCGGGTATTAAATCTATTTGGTGTTCAATGCCCCTAATGGGCGGCAAGCCGGCTGGAATCTCCTCAAGAAAAACGTCCATAAACTCGTCTAACAGCCCCTGAATAGAACTAGGAAGTGGAATCGTAGAGTCATGAGGCACATTCACTAGAGATTTACACAAACTCATCATTAGCACATCAATAGAAGCATAGTTGGTGACATATTCATTCCTAGACTAAAGATAGCTACTTGTTGGTTGTACTAACAATGTTTGATGGGTTTTGTTCTCTTTACTCTTAGGCCGTGTGATCTTAGGCTTTGGAGGGGTTCCTTGCTCTACCCTCTTGTTCTCATAGTACTCGGCTATTTGTAAAGGTGTCATAGGTTTAAGTGTTAAAGTTTCACCTTATACTCAAAGCTATATTTGTTAGAAAACCCATCATGGACAACTTTCCTATCATATTGCCATGGACGACCAAGCAACAAGTGACAAGCATTCATAGGCACAACATCACATGTAATAACATCCTCATATGATCCTAATGTTATATTGACCTTAGTTTGTGTAATAGCTAGAATTTCCGAATTCTAATTAATGTTGATTAACTTAATCGTTGATAGTAATTGACATATAACTCGCGAAGATTTCGCAAGTGATGAGTAAGAGTCCCACCGTTATGTTCCTGGTGTAAATTTGGACGTTTGGGGAAATTTTTACTTTTTCCCCCGGGTAATTATTTTTACCCTCTGGTGTTATTTGGAGCATTTGGGAGCTCCAATTAATAAAAATACAGTTGAGAGAAATGATGAGGACATCGGATATGTCCTAGATATGAAATAACATGGAGAGGCAAAACGGCCAAAAGAGTCGTTATTTCGTTTCTTAACAGCTAAGAAAGACGGCTTAGGATTACACGTTTTCCGAGGCAGTTGTGGAATAATTATCCCTACAATATTCCAGATTTAATGTTCCAATCTCGAGAAGTTTGGAGAAAGAGATTCGACCCGCCTTTGGATTGGTTAAAGGATAATTATCGACTTTACTAAAGGATAATTATCGTCTTCACTATAAATAGCGGAAAATCCTTTATTAATTCATTTCCTTTCACGTTTCCTCGTAAAAGCTCTGATTTCTCTCAACCTTCAAACTCAGATCTACTCTCCGTTTCTAATCCGATTTCAATTCCGTTTGAGTTTCTGGATTCCTCTCTTCATTCTCTTCATAACGGTACCGAGTTTCTGCATTTCCGAGTATATGGAGGGCTGGTCGAGTATATATGTCACCAGGACGGTTCCGTTGCTCAGATTCCGATGAATTTGATGTTGTCCATGCGTAGCCTGCGTCGTTGTGATTCCGAATCTTCTTTCAGATCGTCAATCGGGTTAGTAACGAATAAGTTATGAATTTATTCATTTTCCGTACTGCGATTTGGCCTAAATTGACTTTAGGCTTGTCAAATAGGACAATTAGAAATTCCATTATTGTCGTTATATTATTCTAGTGATTATGGATAGTTTGTTTGATGAAATCTGATGACAGGGGTTTAGAAATTGCCTGCGGGCAAAACGTTATTCTGGCGAAATCTAATTAATTAATTAAAGGTTAATTAATTAAATTAGGATTAAAATTGAGATTGAGGAATGTTGATTAGATACTACCTTGAGATTTGAAGAATTGTGAGCTATGTTGAGATATTGAGGTTTAGTTGGTTGTGAGGCTCATAGATTGAGTATGATCTTTATGGATCCCTTTAGGTCTAGGTGTGACCCCTTTGATGAATAGAGGTTGATATATCTCTTTATGCCTTTTTATAGGCCGTGTTGTCCCTCCAGTGTAGAGGTGATCGTGGTTGATTTTGTACGAGGTTGAGGTAAGTCCGTAGGACTTACTTAGCTACCATCCCTATATTGGGTGTTTGCATGAGTGGTGTGTGCTTTATATGTTTGCTATGATAGCATGAGTTGTCGTTTTTATCGACCTATGTTCTATTGACTGCCCCACTGCGTGGCTGTGATAACCTTTCCCTTTCATCCCGCCGTGGAGTCTGGGAGGTTCTCTGATGTCGGGCCAGACTGGTTTACAGGAAGGGCGCAATCCACTCCCATAGGGTACACGGATTGTGTGACCGATACTCGTACAGCTGGACATTGTACTCAAAGGCGGGGATGTATCGGTCCTCGTGTCACATACTTTCATCTATCTATATATATATATATATATACGGTTTTTGAGTGAATGGTCATTATATAAAGATAATAAATGGGTAAATGTGTGATAGCATGCTGATGTATTTATCTTTCATGATTGTGCTTGTGCTTATGCATTACCTCATATATGTATGGTTAGCTAACGGTTTCATACCGTGTTGTAGATATTTACAGGTTAGGCGCTACTGGGTGATCTGGCAGGGTGACAGGCCGAGGACTCTCGTACATTAGGTGGTTGGTTTGGGGTTGTTGTGTTTCCCCTCCTGTGTGAGGATGATCTTTGGTACCTCCTATGTGAGGATGTCGTTTTATATACTCGGCTATGTTGTTTTTTTTTCTTTGGGTCGTACAGCTTATACTGTTTTATGTATTTGTTTTATATCTGTCAGTGCCATGTTGTAAGGTCCAGTGAACTTGTTGTCAGGCTAGGGTCAGGATCCATTGTGAGATCCTAGCCCAATGTGACATCCCGAGTCCCGCGGATTCGGGGTGTTACAGAGTTGGTATCAGAGCTCAGGTTGACAACAATGGCACTTGCTACCTGCAATGGGGTTTGATAGGTAAAATAAACAGAGCCCACATGGGATCTGACGTTTTCAAAGGTTTTGGTTTTAAGTGTGGTTTTGGGATAGAATGTACGAGAAGTCGTCACCTCTGCCATGGATCTCTGAAGCGTAGATATGTATATATATCTGTGTGTACTATGGATTATGTGGATGTATTATATACATATCGATACCTATGGCATATATATAGCCTTATTAGATTAGGTGCGTATATCCTACAGATGACTCAGACTAGAGTAGTATCTGTAGTGGGATGAGGTAGGGGTACACCCCCTCTTCCTCTAGTGGTGATAAGTTAGGGACCAGTTTCCGTTGTTGTTTCGCCTATGGCAAAGAACGAGTTTGAAGAGGCTGATCGTGTCTCCATGAGTAGATCCAAGTTTCAAGAATATATGTAACAAGTATATGAAGCGGTGATAGCGGGTAGATCGACACCAGATTTACCAACAATTGTGAGATCAACTAAAGCTTCTGGATCCGGAAAGAAGCAATGGACTGAATCAGTTACTAGAGAAGCAAAGATGATGAATGGGGAACCAAGTCCGATATCAGGACAATCTAGTGATCCTTTGGCCATGAAGATGACTGGCAAGGAACTACAGTGTTTTAATTGCGTGGAAGTTGGGACACTGGCGAGCTGTGTGCCCAAAGGCTCCCATCATATGCTTTACGTGTGGTAAAGCAGGGCATAGAGCGAAGTTTTGTCGACAGGGCAAGGCATTGCCTTTACAGGTTCCCTTCAAGAGTGAGATCATTCCAGGTGGACGACGAAGGTCGAGTTACCCTTCAGTTGCACGTGTTGCAAGGATGGGATGATTATGTTTCAGTTGTGGCTATCCAAATCATTTGCGTTCTGTGTGCCCTTTGGCACTGATAGCTTGTTTCACTTGTGATGAGCTAGGCCATCTGGCCCTTTTTGTCAACACGGTGGTGTTTCTTCCCAGCAAGACCTTCCTCTTTCCGGTGCAGAAAGAGTGGAAGTGGAGGCTATAGTAATGACCTCAGTGATACCTGAGGAGCATGGATCTGACATTGAGTGATGATATGTAGTGGAGCTACGAGTGTTAGCTGTTATAGGTACCATTCTCGTTAATGGTTTACCTGGTGGAGTTTTGCTTGTTGTGAGTGCTATGTACTTCATGTCTTTCGATCCATGCGTTAATGGTTGACTTTTTGTATATAGTAGAAGGTGGATTTTCCTTTACAAGATTACCTTTTTGGGTCTGAGATACCCGTGAGATGCGTGTTTGTTCCCTTATTTCAGGGACCCGTGTATGATTGTAGACTTCTTTGTCATGTCGTAGGTGCATGAGGAAGTCATTATGTGTATGGTTTGGATGAATAGATATCATGTGGTGTTAGCTTTTAATAGTAAGACTATTATAGTCTTTACTGAGTTGAGTTAAATAGAGGTCTTCTGAGGTTAAGACCTTTGAAGAGACGGGTTTGTCATCAGGACTGTACGAGCAGCGAGCTGATAGCACAAGGATGTGACGCCTTCTAGTTTTATACCATAAAGGAGCGAGATAGTCCAACAATTGAAGGTATTCCAGTTGTTTATGAGTTTATAGACGTGTTACTAAACCGTCTAGTTGCCACCTCAGCGGAGTGTGGACATTGTTATCGAGTTGAAGTATGATACAAGATTGAATGGGAAAGCCACACTATATGGTGCTTGTTGAGATATTGTACTGATAACTTGAAAAGTTTACTGGAACGGGTTTACCCTAGTGGGTTCCATGTTCCGTATTGACGACATGATGAGTTAGCTTCAAGAAGCAATTGTGTTTTCAGGATTCCTTTGTGCTCAAGATATCCCTAGTCATGGATGAGAGAGCAGCATGTGTATGAGATAGCATCCCATACCCGTTATGGACACTACGAGTTTGTAGTGATGTCATTTGGGTTGACAAATGTTTTAGTAGTTTTTATGGAGTTGATGAACAATATCTTCATCGACTTCCTTGATTAGTTGGTGGTGGACTTCATGGATTACATGTCGGTATACACTCATAGCAGAGAATAGTAGACCGATCGTCTACCGTTCTGCAAATTTCGAGAGATAGAGGGTTGTATGCTACGCTCTCTAAGTGTAAGTTGAGATGCCAGTGGTAGCCTTTTTAGGCCATGTTGTCTCCGCCAGTGGGATCATGGTTGACCTGGCGAGAATTAAGTATGTTGTAACATGGGAGATACTGATGAACACTAAGGAATACGTAGTTTTCTCGGCTCAGCCGATTGCTATCAATGCTTTGAGGAAGGATTTTATATGATTACGTATTCATTTGCGAGTCTTTTGAGAAGACCACCATAACTACGTGATGAAAGCAGTGTGTCTATGTTCTGATGAGTTGAGGAGGCATTTGACCTCTGCTTCCATTCTGTTGTAGTTAGAATATTTTTGGGATTCCGTGATTTACGGTAATACATCCCAGCTAAGTCTGAGATGTGTATTACTACAGAGGAGTAGGGTTATTAATATGTGTGTTTATAGCTGAGAACGTATGATGAGAACTACCCGACTCATGATTTAGAGTTAGTAGTGGTAGTTCAAGCCTTTAAGTTTTGAAGACCGTACCGGTGTGATCTTCATGTCAGATTTTTATAGATCATAGAAATCTGAAGTATATTTTATGCAAAAGGGGTTGAATAACCGCCAATGTTAAGAGCTTAAGTTGATCAAGACTTTGACTTGAAGATTCCATATCATTCAGAGAAGTTGAATGTTGTCGCCAATAACTTGAATGGAAAGACGCTCCAAGAGAAGATGATTGTGAGACTGATAGTTCAGCCTCAGCTTCAGAAAGATCTAGCTTGGCTAGAGTTGGACAATCAGTTCCTTGATGAGGATACCCAGTTATACCTCAGAGGTTCTACCTGGTCTGTTGGATGAGGTCCAACAAAAGCAGGAGACCTGCCCGGCCTTGACAAGGTTTAGAGAAAGGATGTCTCGTATTGAGGCACCATAGTTCTCCATGAGAGTAGATGGAATGATGAATAGTCATGACCGCTTTTGTGTACTTGCTGATGCAGAGTGAGACAGACAATTTTACAGTACATTCACTGTATACCTTACTTAGTACATTCAGGTACGAGTAAGAGGTACCACGAGGTGAGACGATTATATTGTATGAAGCCGATATTACCATTTTTGTGATATAGTATGTGACCTGTCAGCAGGTCCAGATAGATTATTTCCGATCTAGAGATAAGCCCCACCAACTACTAGTGTAGTAGTAGAATTTGGGAGGACAAATCTATGGACTTTGTTATGGGATTGTGACCCAGTAGAAGATTGATGTTATCTAGATTGTTGGTAACAAATTAATGAAACCGGTACGTTTCATCAGAAGGACGTGGCTAGTGAATGAATTGGCTGAGGAGTACACTAGACAAATAGTGAGACTCCATGGTATACCGAGAACGATCATTCTGATCGAGATGGATGCTTTTACTTTGAGATTTTGGGCAGCAGATTCAGACTGCTTTGGGGACGAGTATGTACCTCATGACTACACTTCACCCCCTGACAGATGCTCAGTTAGAGAGGATCATCTAGATCTTAAAGATCTATTATAAGTTGTAAGTTGAATGGGAACGTGGATGGTTATATTACCTTCCATTAATGAGTTTATTATATAACAATGAAGGACGTGCATCTTTTTGGGATGGCCCTATGAGGCAATATATATAGACATTGATGTCGTATATCCTTATGTTAGAAGTGATCTAGCAATAGTAGTGGAATAACACCAGACCAGATTCAGGATTTTATAGTTCAAGTAACGTTGATTGAAGGAAGAATGCTGGATGTACAGAGTCGCCAGATATTATATGTAGACAAGAGGCGTTAACCTCTAAAGTTCAAGCGAAAGTTCATGTCCGGCTGTAAGTATCTCAGCTGCGAGACGTTAGACGTGTTAATATGGAAAGGGAACTGAGTTTCCAATATGATGGTTTATTTGAGATCGACCAGTACGGAGAAGGCAGCATGATGTTTAGCTTTGCCTCTGAGATTAGAGGATATCCACCAGTGTTTCTTATGTCTCAACTGAGGAAGTATATACCAGACTCGAGACACCTTGTGAGTTACGATGATTTGGTGGTTTAGTCCAACCGCACTTTTGTTGAGCATTCGATTACATTCTTGGAATGAGATATGAAACGCTTGCATTCGAAAGACATTCCCATATTGAGGATATAATGGTCGAGATGAAGACCTGAAGAGGCTTTGTGAGAGACTGAGGATAGTGTCCTGAGGAACTATCCAGAGTATATGTTGGGACAAACCCATTTGTGGGAGCACGAGTATATCTTAGTGCTATCTTGATGAATGTTGTGCTTATGTGCTTATATGCTTATATGCCTTGATGTGTTATTCCATGCTAGTTGTGATGTGATTTATGATCTTAGTAGATCTTGATGTGCTAGCGTAATGTATGCTATAGCTGGAGATGATTACTTCCTCCACGCTACCCGAGTATGATCATATTTATAGCTGGAGATGGTTCTTTTCTCCACGCTATTTGAGTGGGATTAGGATTCAGCTGGAGATGGTTCTTTCCTCCATGCTACCTTGATGGACATAGTTCAGTGGAGATGTGATTCCTCCATGCGATATATATGTTTATGGGTTGGCTAGAGACGTATTTCCTCTATGCATGTGATATGTTTTGGCTAGAGATGTGCTTCCTCTATGCCTTGTGATGTGGTATGGCGAGAGACGTGATTCCTCTACGCCTTTGGGTAACGTTATGGCCCTGTGTCCTGGAGTGATGATTCCTCCATGTTTATACTTGAGGTTATAGATTGTTATAGGTTGTGATCTTTTGAACGGAGATGTGATACCTCCGATAGAAAGAGTGAGAGTTATACCTCGGCGTATGGGTCCGAGAGGATTTGGGAATTGTTCAAGTTTCGGGACGAAACTTTTTTTTAAGGGGTGTGTGATGTAATAGCTAGAATTTCCGAATTCTAATTAATGTTGATTAACTTAATCGTTGATAGTAATTGAAATATAACTCGCGAAGATTTCGCAAGTGATGAGTAAGAGTCCCACCGTTATGTTCCTGGCGTAATTTTGGACGTTTGGGGAAATTTTTACTTTTTCCCCCGGGTAATTATTTTTACCCTCCGGTGTTATTTGGAGCATTTGGGAGCTCCAATTAATAAAAATGCAGTTGAGAGAAATGATCAGGACATCGGATATGTCCTAGATATGAAATAACATGGAGAGGCAAAACGGCCAAAAGAGTCGCTATTTCGTTTCTTAACGGCTAAGAAAGACGGCGTAGGAATACACGTTTTCCGAGGCAGTTGTGGAATAATTATTCCTACAATATTCCAGATTTAATGTTCCAATCTCGAGAAGTTTGGAGAAAGAGATTCGACCCGCCTTTGGATCGGTTAAAGGATAATTATCGACTTTACTAAAGGATAATTATCGTCTTCACTATAAATAGCGGAAAATCCTTTATTAATTCATTTCCTTTCACGTTTCCTCGTAAAAGCTCTGATTTCTCTCAACCTTCAAACTCAGATCTACTCTCCGTTTCTAATCCGATTTCAATTCCGTTTGAGTTTCTGGATTCCTCTCTTCATTCTCTTCATAACGGTACCGAGTTTCTGCATTTCCGAGTATATGGAGGGCTGGTCGAGTATATATGTCACCAGGACGGTTCCGTCGCTCAGATTCCGATGAATTTGATGTTGTCCATGCGTAGCCTGCGTCGTTGTGATTCCGAATCTTCTTTCAGATCGTCAATCAGGTTAGTAACGAATAAGTTATGAATTTATTCGTTTTCCGTACTACGATTTGGCCTAAATTGACTTTAGGCTTGTCAAATAGGACAATTAGAAATTCCATTATGGTCGTTATATTATTCTAGTGATTATGGATAGTTTGTTTGATGAAATCTGATGACAAGGGGTTTAGAAATTGCCTGCGGGCAAAACGTTATTCTGGCGAAATCTAATTAATTAATTAAAGGTTAATTAATTAAATTAGGATTAAAATTGAGATTGAGGAATGTTGATTAGATACTACCTTGAGATTTGAAGAATTGTGAGCTATGTTGAGATATTGAGGTTTAGTTGGTTGTGAGGCTCATAGATTGAGTATGATCTTTATGGATCCATTTAGGTCTAGGTGTGACCCCTTTGATGAATAGAGGTTGATATATCTCTTTATGCCTTTTTATAGGCCGTGTTGTCCCTCCAGTGTAGAGGTGATCGTGGTTGATTTTGTACGAGGTTGAGGTAAGTCCGTAGGACTTACTTAGCTACCATCCCTATATTGGGTGTTTGCATGAGTGGTGTGTGCTTTATATGTTTGCTATGATAGCATGAGTTGTCGTTTTTATCGACCTATGTTCTATTGACTGCCCCACTGCGTGGCTGTGATAACCTTTCCCTTTCATCCCGCCGTGGAGTCTGGGAGGTTCTCTGATGTCGGGCCAGACTGGTTTACAGGAAGGGCGCAATCCACTCCCATAGGGTACACGGATTGTGTGACCGATACTCGTACAGCTGGACATTGTACTCAGAGGCGGGGATGTATCGGTCCTCGTGTCACATACTTTCATCTATCTATATATATATACGGTTTTTGAGTGAATGGTCATTATATAAAGATAATAAATGGGTAAATGTGTGATAGCATGTTGATGTGTTTATCTTTCATGATTGTGCTTGTGCTTATGCATTACCTCATATATGTATGGTTAGCTAACGGTTTCATACCGTGTTGTAGATATTTACAGGTTAGGCGCTACTGGGTGATCTGGCAGGGTGACAGGCCGAGGACTCTCGTACATTAGGTGGTTGGTTTGGGGTTGTTGTGTTTCCCCTCCTGCGTGAGGATGATCTTTTGTACCTCCTATGTGAGGATGTCGTTTTATATACTCGGCTATGTTGTTTTTTTTTCTTTGGGTCGTACAGCTTATACTGTTTTATGTATTTGTTTTATATCTGTCAGTGCCATGTTGTAAGGTCCAGTGAACTTATTGTCAGGCTAGGGTCAGGATCCATTGTGAGATCATAGCCCAATGTGACATCCCAAGTCCCGCGGATTCGGGGTGTTACAGTTTGCTTATTGACCTTAAGTTCTCCACACTCATTCATCCAATGTAGTTTATATGGCCTAGGGTGATAAAATGTAAGAAGTTGTAATTTGTTTACCATTTCAGTGCTAGCTATGTTGCAACAACTTCCTCCATCAATTATCACATTACACACTTTTCCTTTAATACTACACCTAGTATAAAACAGATTTTCACGTTGGTTATCCTCACAAGGTGCTAGTTGGACATGCAAAGTTCTCCTAGCAATCAAAGATTCACCTTGTTCATACTCAATGCAATCATCATTCTCATTTTGTTCATTGTCATGAATTAAGGCATTTTCATCATCAATTCCACATCATCCTCACTCTCATATTCTCCTAGATGATTTATGATCAAAGTGCATCTATTAGGACATTCTCTACTCATGTGACCTCTACCTTGGCATTTAAAACACACAATGTCCCTAGTTCTAGAGTTAGAGATAGGGGTACTCCCTCGATGATCACTCGAAGGCTCATTCAAGGATCGTGGTGTAGTGGCTGGTGTAGACGACTTTCTTTGTCCTTCTTGGCCCATAGGTGCCGATTTTCTCTCTTCCTTTCGGCCTCCTTGATCCTTGCTGTGGTTAGGCAGCAGCCGGCTCCCTTGTGCTTTCCAAGTGTTGGGCGACCCATGAGGTGGCTTGTATTCCCGGTTTCGCACCTTAGTCTTCCTTTCCACCTTGATGGCCAAGTGTAGTAATTGCTCCATGGTGCTGTATGGATACATATCAACCTCATTAGCCAAATTAGAATTCAGAATACGAAGGTACCTTGCCATAGTGTTTTCTTCATCCTCTAGAACGTTGGCCTTCACCATAGCAACTTGCATATTCGTATAGGCTTCCTCAGCGCTAAGCGAGCCTTGTATCAAATTTTCCAGCCGTTGTCTAAGCTCTCGGGTATAATGAGGTGGAACGAACCGAGCCCTTATTAGTGCCTTCATATGCTCCCATGTGGTGATTTGAGGATCCAACGTTCGAACTCTTTCTTTGACTACGTGATCCCACCATACCAAAGCATAGCCTTGGAACTCAAGAGCGGCTAGCTGAACCTTCCTAGAGTCGCTAAAGTTGTGACACAACCAAATCTGTTCAACTTTATTTTCCCACTCTGTGTAGACGTCGGGATCACACTTTCCTTCAAAGACGGGAATTTTGATTTTGACTTTGCCGAGTCCGTCTTGCTCTTGATAGGGCCGAAAGTTATCTCATTCTCGTCATTGCCTTGGCTGCTGGAATGGCCGATTGTAACCTTCCCAAGTGTGGTCCTCAAAAGCAGCTTCATTCGTCGCTGAAAGTTATCAACAAAGGGTGTCATGTTAGAAGCATTAGGGGGTTCATTGGAATGTAAATTACCTTGATCCGGATGATCCGGCTCACTAGTAACACGTGAAGGACCGCCAAACTCATAGTTGGTTCTCAAAGGTGGTGTCCCGGCTGGTGGTGTTCGTGCTTCCATAGACTCCACTCGTTTGGATAGGTTAGCTACGGAATCGGACAATTGTTTCAATAGACTGATCATCTCAGGCGTGACGGTCTCGCTACTCGACTTGCTGGGACTTAGGGACCTGGACATGCTCAAGTAACAAACAAAGAACCGGTTAGGTTAGAAAAGCAAAGATCTCACTTGTGTATCGCTCACACTCTCGTTGGTATTGCCTAGCTGGTGACTCGAGTTGTAAGGATCCAACACCTTAAGATCGCGATTTCCGAACCTTCTTAGCAACCCTTTGGAACTAGAACTGCTGAAACTGATGTTAGTGTCGGAGATGAATCAAGACACCCCTAATTGGAGTATTGACCGTTGGGTTGGTGTAGGTGTGGTGAATGTGTTTAGAATGACGTTTTGAATTGTTTGAAAGAGTTTACTTGTGCTTGATGAATAAAAAAGGGCCAGCCATTTTGTATAGTCTTTTTTTTTTTTTTTGAAAGATCTCTTAGACTTTGTCAAAGATTTGAGGGAGAGATGGTAACCGAACTGATTGCAACGAGAATTGTAGAAGAGCAGGTTACCGAATGGTGTATGCAGCGTTTGAGCTCTCTTTTTGTTTTGTTTTAGTTTTGTGTTTACCTCTCCTCAAGATGTTGTCCGGCTTTTGAATTTGCACACTTCAAGCACAAGTTAAATCTCAATTGGATAAGCAATAAGGTTAACAAGAAGAAAGGAGTGATCAATTGTACCAACTGAGCTCTGATACCAACTGATACGGGATTGTCCGTGAACGAGTCGATCTAGGTACAATGATCTCGAATCCGGCTGAATGAGGCAAATCCAGAATGCGGAAATGAAACGTGGATGGTGAATGGCGCAGGAAGGTGAAGAGAAGAACCAAAGAGAATCAACGAAGGAACCAAGGCTAAAGAGCCAAAACCCCGCTCGTGAATGCCCTAGACCCGTCTCCAATACAACTTTACACTAGCTCCGGCTGGACTAGCACAAAGAGGGACTCGTGAAGGCTCGAAGCACCAATCCGAAGGCGGTTGACACAAACAAGCTCAGCCAAGCAAACAACAGCAATGCCAACCAAAAACTCTCTTGTTCTTTGATTGATTTTGTGAATGATTACAAATGTAATTCTAAGCAATGAATAATAACATAACTAATCAGCAGCTAATAAGAGGCTATATATAGACTCTTTTATCTAGACAAAATAAAGAAAAGAAAACTAAAACATTAGTGGGAAGGTGGTAATAAGAGAGCTTCCTCTAATGCAGCTAACAACCTAACAAACAACTAATTCAGCATGAGAATAGGCTTACTTATTCAAACTAATCCTAGGAGTGTGCTGGACGTTTTTTAAGAGCAAAATGGGCTATCCGAATGGGCTGAGTTGTTCAACAAATCCATGAGTGATTTGGATGGTTTTTTAAGAGCCCAAATGATGATTCGAATGAGCTGACTTGTTACTCTCTTGGGCCTCTTTGAACGTGATCAGCTGGCTGCCCTCTTGGGCTGTTTTAGATGTGAGCAGTAGCCTAACCTCTTGGACTGCCTTGGACGTGAGTTGCAGGCTATCCTCGTGGGCTGCTTTGGACGTGATCAGCATCTCCTCCCTTTGCTCTTGGGCTGCCTTGGACGTGAGCGGCAGGCTATCCTCGTGGGCTGCTTTGGACGTGATCAACATCTCCTCCCATTGCTTGCTTGCTCCTGCATTCATCAAAAGATTAACACATGATGTATGGCAATTAAATGGTTCACGCATTATGCCAAGCAATAGCACTTCCCTTGACGTAGCTTCTTGGATCTCCTTAGCTCTTGCTCTAGTAATGGGACCTTGATAGCTTCCATGTAATGGTCCTACACCAGCCAATCTTTGATTGCTCTAATCTTCTCCTCATCCACTTGTCGGCCTTGTGTAGTCACTACAAAACCAAGAAATATAATCTCATTAGTGCAAAAGCTACATTTCTTAAGATTAGCATACAAGTGTTCAGCCCTAAGGGTAAGGACTACTTCCCTTAGATGTTCTTCATGCTCCTCTAGGGACCTGCTATAGATTAAAATATCATCAAAGTATACTACAACAAACTTCCCTATAAAATGTCTCAAAACATAGTTCATTAAGCGCATAAAGGTAGAAGGAGCATTAGTTAACCCAAATGGCATAACAAGCCACTCATACAAACCAAACTTAGTTTTGAAGGCTGTTTTCCACTCGTCCCCCTCCTTCATTCGAATTTGATGGTAGCCACTCCGTAGGTCTATCTTGCTAAAGGTGGTGGCGCCATGTAACTCATCAAGCATGTCATCTAGGCGGGGAATAGGGTGGCGGTACTTGATGGTGATGTAGTTGATAGCTCGACAATCAACACACATCCTCCATGTGTTGTCCTTCTTAGGCACCAAAAGCACGGGCACGGCACACGGACTTAACTCTCCCTCACGTAACCCTTGTCAAGGAGGTCTTGAACCTGCACTTGGATCTCTTGACTCTCCTTTGGGTTCATTCGGTAGGCTGGTCTATTTGGGAGTGTGGTGTCGGGAATAAGGTCAATCTGGTGCTCAATACCTCTCAAAGGTGGAAGGCCATGTGGTATTTCTTCCGGAAACACATCCTTAAACTCCTCAAGGATGGCTGAGATGGTAGGTGGTAAGCTAGCCTTGGCTTCATTAGTCATCAAGGTGAGCTCCTTACACAACATCATCAAGGTGGTGTCTAAGGGTAGGTAGTCATTTTGTAGCTCAAGTTTGGAAGCTAACAAGGCTGTTGTGGGCTGTTTTGTGGCCGTGGACACAAGGGTGCTAGGCTGATGGTTAGAAGGCGTGGCTAGGGAGGGGTCTTGGCTCGACAGCTTGCTCCCCTTCTTAGCTTGTCCTTGCTCTTGCTCACTTGCCTTCTTCTTCTCAAATGCTTCCGCAAACTGCATAGGGGTCATAGGCTTAAGATTCACAGTTTTACCATTCAATACAAAAGAATATCTATTTGTAAAACCATCATGCATAACTCTCCTATCATATTGCCAAGGGCGGCCTAACAACACATGACAAGCTTGCATAGGCACAACATCACATAAAACCGTATCTTCATAATGGCCTAAAGTAAAAGTGATCTTAGCTTGCCTATTAACCTTTAACTCACCACATTCATTCATCCAATGCAGCTTATATGGCCTAGGGTGATAAAATGTAGGAATTTGCAACTTAGATATCATTTCGGTGCTAGCAATATTGCAACAACTTCCTCCATCAATAATAACATTACAAACCTTTCCTTTAACCGAACATCTAGTGTGAAACAAGTTTTCTCTTTGGTTATCTTCACAAGGAGCAGGTTGTACACTTAAAGTTCTCCTAGCTATCAAAGAATTATCATGCTCAAGACTTTTATCACAAATCATGGAAGTGTTAGCTAGGAATGAGCTAGGATGATCAAATAACACTCTCTTAGCTAGTAAACAATCTCCTCGCTCATATTCAATCCCATCATCATCCAAATCATCATGATCATGCATATTAAGCTCAAAATCATCATTATCATGCTCATGCTCAGATTCGGACTCATATTGCTCTAAATGGTTAACTAGCAAGGTTCTTTTGTTAGGACAATCCTTCATCGTGTGCCCTCTTCCTTGGCACTTAAAACATACAATATCCCTAGCTCTAGATGAAAGGTTAGAAGTACTCCCTTGAGTGCCTTTAGGTAGTGTAGGCGTGGGCTTGGTAGGGGCTGCATAAGGAGCCTTGCGTGGACCTCCTTGCTCCGGGGCTAGCTTCTCCTTGCTTGGCACCTCCCGGTTGTAATTCCCTTGTTGGCGACCTCCTTGGCTCCTCCATGAGCTAGGCGCGCCATAGGCAGCCTTACCTCCTTGACTTCTTGCCTTCATTATCCTTTCTACTTTGATTGCTAGGTGGAGCAATTCTGTCATAGAGTTATAGGGAAAAAGATCTATCTCGTTAGAAAAACTTGAATTGAGAATACGAAGATACCTAACCATTGTAGTCTCTTCATCCTCTCACAGATTAGCCTTTACCATGGCCATTTGCATGGCATTATAGGTCTCCTCGGCGGTCATGGCTCCTTGCCTCAAGTTCTCCAACCTTTGCCTCAATTCCATAGTGTAATGTTGAGGCACAAACCGAGCTCTCATCAAAGCCTTCATGTGCGCCCAAGTAACTATCGGTGCATCCAAAGTTCTCCTCCTTTCCCTCACCAAATCATCCCACCATATCATAGCATAATCAATAAACTCAAGAGCTGCATAATGTACCTTCTTATGCTCGGGAAAGTTATGGCATGACCATATTTGCTCTATCTTGGCCTCCCAAGCCATGTACGGGTCACATTTGCCTTCAAAGCTTGGGATCTTCAAGGCCATCATACTCCGGATCTCGCTCCCTCCTTGGCTGATCACCATAGGGGTCACGCCTCTTCTCGTCTTGGCGCCGCCCGTCATGAGGTCTTCGGGGCTGTTGGTGCTCCCTTCGCCCGTTTGGCCTCCATTCCTCACCATCTCCATCACCGTCCTCATCCTGATCATAAGCTGGATTCTAAAACTGTTGAGGATAGTTAGGCATATTATCATGTATATTAGGAGAAAAAGGGATAGAAACGTGCTCCTCGAAAGCAAGATTGCGGCCTAAGCCTTGGACATTCCGAGAGGGTTGCGTGGCATTAGAGTGCCGGACTGCTTGAAACGCCTCTTGTTGGCTTTGGAGTGGTATTCGGTCTTGCCCTTGATGTGGAGCTCTCGAGTGGTCTCCTACCTCCCTGTTGCCTCCTAGTGGCCGAGGCTCCGGAACTACATTAGACGCCTCCAAGTTGGACAACCTTGCTGATACGGTATTAGTCCGTGAATGAGTCGATCTAGGTACAATGATACCGAATCCGGCTGAATGAGGCAAATCCAGATGCGATGTCGATGGTAAATGGACGCAGGAAGGTGTAGAGAAGAACCAAAGAGAGTCAACGAAAGGAACCAAGGCTGAAGAGCCAAAACCCCACTTCGTGAATGCCCTAGACCCGTCTCCAATACAACTTTACACTAGCTCCGGCTGGACTAGCACAAAGAGGGACTCGTGAAGGCTCGAAACACCAATCCGAAGGCGGTTGACACGAACAAGCTCAGCCAAGCAAACAACAGCAATGCCAACCAAAAACTCTCTTGTTCTTTGATTGATTTTGTGAATGATTACAAATGTAATTCTAAGCAATGAAATTAACGTACCTAATCAGCAGCTAAAGAGGCTATATATATAGACTCTTTTATCTAGACAAAAATAAAGAAAAGAAAACTAAAATATTAGTGGGAAGGTCGTAATAAGAGAGCTTCCTCTAATGTAGCTAACAACTTAACAAACAACTAATCAGCATGAAAATAGGCTGACTTATTCAAACAGATCCTTGGAGTGAGTTGGACGGTTTTAAGAGCCCAAATGATGATCCGAATGAGGGAGCTGATTACTCTCTTGGGCCTCCTTGAACGTGATCAGCTGGCTACCTTCTTGGGCTGTTTTGGACGTGAGTAGCAGCTTACCCTCTTGGGCTGCCTTGGACGTGAGCAGTTGCCTCCCCTCTTGGGCTGCCTTGGACGTGAGCAACAGCCTCCCCTCTTGGGTTGCCTTGGACGTGAGCAACAACCTATCCTCTTGGGCTGCATGGGAAGTGAATAACGTCTGCATGGTCTTCTCGAGCTGCCTGGGAAGTGAGCACGTCGGCATGGTCTCCTCGAGCTGCTTGGAAAATGAGCACGTCGGCATGGTCTCCTCCCTTGGTTCGCTTGCTCCTACATTCACCAAAAGATTAACACATGATGTATGTCAATTAAATGGTTCACGCATTGTACCAAGCCATAACACTTCCCTTGACGTAACTTCTTGGATCTCCTTAGCTCTTGCTATAGTAATGGGACCTTGATATCTTCCATGTGATGGTCCTACATCATCCACTCCTTCTTGGAAAGAATTCGACCCCGAATTTTCATCTTGTTCCGAATCTCCTTCATATGATCCTAATGTTATATTGACCTTACTTTACTTATTGACCTTAAGTTGTCCACACTCATTCATCCAATGTAGTTTATATGGCCTAGGGTGATAAAATGTAAGAAGTTGTAATTTGTTTACCATTTCAGTGCTAGCTATGTTGCAACAACTTCCTCCATCAATTATCACATTACACACTTTTCCTTTAATACTACACCTAGTATGAAACAGATTTTCACGTTGGTTATCCTCACAAAGTGCTAGTTGGACATGCAAAGTTCTCGTAGCTATCAAAGATTCACCTTGTTCATACTCAATGCAATCATCATTCTCATTTTGTTCATTGTCATCAATTAAGGCATTTTCATCATCTAATTCCACATCATCCTCACTCTCATATTCTCCTAGATGATTTATGATCAAAGTGCGTCTATATAGGACATTCTCTACTCATGTGTCCTCTACCTTGGCATTTAAAACACACAATGTCCCTAGTTCTAGAGTTAGAGGTAGGAGTACTCCCTCGATGATCACTCGAAGGCTCATTCAAGGACCGTGGTGTAGTGGACGGTGTAGAAGACCTTCTTTGCCCTTCTTGGCCCATAGGTGCCGACTTTCTCTCTTCCTTCCGGCCTCCTTGATCCTTGTTGTGGTTAGGCAGCCGGCTCCCTTGTGCTTTCCAAGCGTTGGGCTTCCCATGAGGTGGCTTGTATTCCCGGTTTGGCACCTTAGTCTTCCTTTCCACCTTGATGGCCAAGTGTAGTAATTGCTCCATGGTGCTGTATGGATACATATCAACTTCATTAGCCAAATTAGAATTCAGAATACGAAGGTACCTAGCCATAGTGTTTTCTTCATCCTCTAGAACGTTGGCCTTCACCATAGCAACTTGCATATTCGTATAGGCTTCCTCAGCGCTAAGAGAGCCTTGTCTCATTTTCGAAGCACTAGGGTATAGTGAGGTGGAACGAACCGAGACCTCATTAGTGCCTTCATATGCTCCCATGTGGTGATTTGAGGATCCAATGTGCGCACTCTTTCTTTGACTACGTGATCCCACCATACCAAGGCATAGCCTTGGAACTCGAGAGCGGCTAGCTGAACCTTCCTAGGCTCGCTGAATTGTGACACAACCAGATCTGCTCTACTTTAGTTTCCCACTCCGTGTAGACGTCGGGATCACACTTTCCTTTAAAGACGGGAGTTTTAATTTTGACTTTGCCGAGTCCGTCTTGCTCTTGATAGGGCCGTAGGTTATCACGTTCTCGTCCTTGCCTTGGCTGCTGGAATGGTCGATTGTAGCCTTCCCAAGTGTGGTTCTCAAAAGGAGCTTCATTCCGTCGCTGAAAGTTATCAACAAATGGTGGTATGTTAGATTCATTAGGGTGAACGTTGGACTGTAAATTACTTTGATCCGGATGATCCGGCTCTCTAGTAACGCGTGAAGGACCGCCAAACTCATAATTGGTTCTCAAAGGTGGTGTCCCATTGGTGGTGTTCGTGCTTCCATAGACTCCACTCGTTTGGATAGGTTAGCTACGGAATCGGACAATTGTTTCAATAGACTGATCATCTCAGGCGTGACGGTCTCACTACTAGACTTGCTGGTGCTTCGGGACCTGGACATGCTCAAGTAACAAGACAAAGAACCGGTTAGGTTAGAAAACAAAGATCTCACTTGTGTATCGCTCACTCTCTCGTTGGTATTGCCTAGCTGGTGGCTCGAGTTGTAAGGATCCAACACCTTAAGATCATGATTTTTGAACCTTCTTAGCAACCCTTTGGAACTAGAACTGCTGAAACTGATGTTAGTGTCGGAGATGAATCAAGACACCCCTAATTGGAGTATTGACCGTTGGGTTGGTGTAGGTATGGTGATTTGTGATTTGAATGGTGTTTTGAGGGAGTTTTCTTGTGCTTGATGTCGATTAATAAAAGGCCAGCCGGTTTGTATTGTTCTTTTGTTTTTTGTTTTTTTTTTTTTGAAAGATCTCTTAGACTTTGTCAAAGATTTGTAGGAGAGAAGGTAACCGAAATTGATTGCAACGAGATTTGTGGGAGAGAAGGTTACCGAATGTGTATACAGCGTTCGAGCTCTTTTTGTTTTTGTTTTGTGTTTACCTCTCCTCAAGATGTTGTCCGGCACTAAGAACCCTTGGCTTTTGCTTTTGAACACTTCAAGCACAAGTTAAACCTCAATTGGATAAGCAATAAGGTTCACAAAGAAGAAAGGAGTGATCAATTGTACCAACTGAGCTCTGATACCAACTGATACGGTATTAGTCCGTGAATGAGTCGATCTAGGTACAATGATCCCGAATCCGGCTGAATGAGGCGAATCCAGATGCGGAATGAAATGTCGATGGTAAATGGACGCAGGAAGGTGTAGAGAAGAACCAAAGAGAGTCAACGAAAGGAACCAAGGCTGAAGAGCCAAAACCCCACTTCGTGAATGCCCTAGACCCGTCTCCAATACAACTTTACACTAGCTCCGGCTGGACTAGCACAAAGAGGGACTCGTGAAGGCTCGAAGCACCAATCCGAAGGCGGTTGACACGAACAAGCTCAGCCAAGCAAACAACAGCAATGCCAACCAAAAACACTCTTGTTCTTTGATTGATTTTGTGAATGATTACAAATGTAATTCTAAGCAATGAAATTAACGTACCTAATCAGCAGCTAAAGAGGCTATATATATAGACTCTTTTATCTAGACAAAAATAAAGAAAAGAAAACTAAAACATTAGTGGGAAGGTGGTAATAAGAGAGCTTCCTCTAATGTAGCTAACAACTTAACAAACAACTAATCAGCATAAAAATAGGCTGACTTATTCAAACAGATCCTTGGAGTGAGTTGGACGGTTTTAAGAACCCAAATGATGATCCGAATGAGGGAGCTGATTACTCTCTTGGGCCTCCTTGAACGTGATCAGCTGGCTACCTTCTTGGGCTGTTTTGGACGTGAGCAGCAACCTACCCTCTTGGGCTGCCTTGGACGTGAGCAGCTGCCTCCCCTCTTGGGCTGCCTTGGACGTGAGCAACAACCTCCCCTCTTGGGCTGCCTTGGACGTGAGCAACAACCTATCCTCTTGGGCTGCATGGGAAGTGAATAACGTTTGCATGGTCTCCTCGAGCTGCCTGGGAAGTGAGCACGTCGGCATGGTCTCCTCGAGCTGCTTGGGAAATGAGCACGTCGGCATGGTCTCCTCCCTTGGTTCGCTTGCTCCTACATTCACCAAAAGATTAACACATGATGTATGGCAATTAAATGGTTCACGCATTGTGCCAAACAATAGCACTTCCCTTGACGTAACTTCTTGGATCTCCTTAGCTCTTGCTCTAGTAATGGGACCTTGATATCTTCCATGTGATGGTCCTACATCACTTGCAGTTAATGCTATCTTTCAAGCCCTTGATAAGGTTAAACAACTGTGGGGTGATAGGCTCGGGTCTGGCATACCTGCGGGAGTTCCTGACATTGTTCAAAGACACTAAAATACTCAAACACGTTAGGTTAGCTAAAACAAAAATGCCTCACAAGTGTATCACTCGAAAGCAAACTTTCACTCTCTAGTGGTGCTCAACAAGCTTGTTGATGGCTCGTCTTATATTAGTCAAAAACCTCAAGTGAGTTCAATACTTAGCCAAAGAAAAGCTTTAAAGTAGAAGCGAAATTCGATTTCAATCACCTTAAAAACGTGTTTGACTCAATAAAAGAGAAGAAAAGACTCAAAACGGAAAGGACAAGTTGCACGAATGTTATATGCAACTAAGTACGGACTCAAAGTTTGAACTCAAGATAAGCCTTGAAAGAACTTACTCGTCAAGCCTAAGCAAGCAAACCTTGGACGCCGAAGGCGTGTGTAGAAGAGCTGGTCAAGGCTAGGGCGTGGCTCGAGTGAAGTGAACTAGGCGAGGGCCAAGACGTGGCTAGGCTAGGGTGAAGCTAGGCTAGGCGTGAATGGCTTGGTCCCCTTGAGTGAGATGAGCTCCTTTGTAGTCCTCTTTGGTTGATGAACAATAACACTTAGCAAGCACAACTTTTGAGTGAGATGAGCTCCTTTGTAGTCCTCTTTGATTGCTGAACAATAGCACTTAGCAAGCACAACTTCAACTATTACAAACTATGAAATAAAACAAGAATAAGCTAGCAAGAATGAAATGAAATGAAATGAATATAATGCTGATTTCTTTTCTCTTTCTTTTCTTTTCTTTTTCTTTTCTTTCTTTCCTTTTTTTTTTGAATTCGGATTTTCCCTTCTTTTTTTTTAACTTACTGCTGGAATTAAAGAAAAAAAAAATGAAACAAAAATGCTAAGAAAATCTAATTAGTTACAAGAGGATAGAGTTGACCAAGTAAATAGCTAACCAAGGGTGAAAATTCAAAAAAAATAAGCTGAAATTGTGGAGGAGAGAGAGAGAAGCAGGAAAATAGGCTGAACGGATCAGCCTCTCCTTGTTGAACGTTTTAGGGCTCGTTTGGTGCTTGTGGTTGGACGTGGGGCAAGACTGGTGGCAGGCGTGGCGGTCGGCACAAGGGCTAGTGGTAGGCGCGGTGTAGGCGTGGTGGTCGGCACAAAGGCTGGTGGTAGGCGCGGTGTAGGTGTGGTGTCGGAGGGGTGCCGGCGTCCAAGATTCACAAACAAAGCAACAAACTCGTTAGTTCAATCAAAAACTTGGAATAGCAATGGCAATGTCAATAGACTCAAAACAAAGCAAGACTCAAACAAGAAAACGAGACACTTTTGGTTTTTGAATAATTTACCGACTCTTTTTGTAGGTTGAACGTCAATTAGCTTTGATACCAATTGATACGGGGATTAGCCGCGAAGAACGGATCTAGACGAGCAACCTGTTTTCGGGAATAGAAGCAAACGAAATTCAGCAAACAAGAATGAATGAAAACGTGCAAAACAAAGAGGGGGAAACGAAAATAGGAAGGAAGAACCGAAAGGAACAAAACGATAGAACCCTTCGATTTGATTATCCAAGAACCAAACCGATGACGATTCGACCCCGCTTCTTACAACTTCACACAATCGATTTAGAGTTATCGAAGGCACGAAGAGGTTGCTTCGATTCGACTTGTAGCACCAACCCGAAGGAGATTGACACACACAAGAATGAGAAAGCTATGCTAACACCACAATTCTCACAAGACAATAGGCTAAACTCAAAAGGGTTCGATTTTGGCACTTAGGCAATGTGTTTAACGTAATCTGCCTACAAAAAGAAGAGAGAAAGGTTTATATACAACCTAGACCTTCTCTCCTAAAAAATAGAAAATAAATAAAAATAATAATTACAATTTAGAGTGTTTTAAATAAATCCATAAAATAGACTAATTCTAGGCTTTATTTAACACTCTCTAACTAGCTTCTCATGCCAGCCTTTACGCCAACCTTCATCCATGCACATGCACACGTGAGCCTTCATCTTATGCTCCATTCAACTTCTTCTTGGCTGGTCCAATGTGGCTAAGCATCATGACGGGCCTTGGACTCATTGGAGGTGAGCTTGGGTGAGCTTCTTGAACCATGGCTAGGAAGATAGCATCCCTCTCCGCTTGGCGTTTGGCTTGAGCTCGTGTTAGGGCTCCTTGTGGTGTTGAAGATGGAGCTAGCTCGGATGACCCTTCATCAGTTCTAGAGATATTGTGTGTTTTAAATGTCAAGGTAGAGGTCATTACATGAGGCATTGTCCTAATAAGAAAATTCTGATTTTAAATCAATTTGGACAATATGAGAGTGAGGATGAGCATGAAAATGATGATAACACCCACCTTAATGGATTGCATGAAATTGGTAGTGATAGTGATGAGGGCATTGAATATGAGCATGGAGAATCATTAATAGCTAGAAGAACTTTGCATGCTAAGCTAGCTCCGTGTGTAATATGATTATAGATGGAGGTAGTTGTTGCAATATAGCTAGCACTGATTTGATTAATAAGTTGCAAATTACCACATTTTATCACTCTAGGCCTTACAAATTGCATTGGATGAATGATTGTGGAGAATTAAAAGTAAATAGGCAAGCTAGAGTTACTATCACTTTAGGTAGCTACGAGGAAACCATTACTTGTGATGTAGTTCCCATGCAAGCTTGTCATATTCTTTTGGGACGTCCATGGCAATTTGATAGGAGAGTTAAGCATGATGGTTTTACTAATAGGCATACCTTTGAATTTAATGGTCAAACACTAACTCTTAAACCTATGACACCATTGCAGATTGCTGAATTTTATGAGAAGAAGGAGTTGAGTGTTGAGCAAAATGAGGTGAAAAAGAGAGGGGATAGCTCACGGTCTAAAACAGAATCCACGGCCAAGATTAGTACCACCCTATTAGCCACACCTTCTAGTGTCCTTCTAGCATCCAAGGAGGAGTACATCCTAGATTACACCCCTTTAAATGCCATTCTTGTGATCTTGTGCCAGAGCTTAGTGACTTTGAGTGATGAAGCCAAGGCCACCCTACCTAAGCCTATCCTAGCTATCCTAGATGAGTTTAGTGATGTGTTTCCTGACGAGATTCCGGCTGGCCTTCCACCTTTTAGAGGTATTGAGCACCAAATAGATCTTATTCCCGGTGCTACACTCCCAAACCGTCCAGCCTATAGGATGAACCCTAAGGAGAGCCAAGAGATCCAAAACCAAGTCCAAGAACTCCTAGATAAGGGTTATGTAAAGGAGAGTTTGAGTCCTAGTGCCGTTTCCGTCCTCTTAGTGCCTAAGAAGGACAATACATGGGGGATGTGTGTTGATTGTAGAGCCATCAACAACATCACCATTAAGTACCGCCATCCTATCCCACGTTTAGATAACATGTTATATGAGTTGAATGGAGCCACATTGTTCTCTAAGATAGATCTTAGGAGTGGTTATCACCAAATCAAAATGAGAGAGGGAGATGAGTGGAAAACGGCATTCAAGACCAAGTTTGGTCTTTATGAGTGGCTAGTGATGCCATTTGGTTTAACCAATGCTCCTAGCACATTTATGAGATTGATGAATCATGTGTTGAGACACTACATTGGTAGGTTTGTTGTGGTTTACTTTGATGACATCCTCATCTATAGTAAGTCACCTGAAGTTCATGAGGAACATTTGAGGGAAGTACTTGCAACTCTTAGAATTGAATATTTGTATGCTAATTTGAAGAAATGTGAGTTTAGTACTAATCAAGTTGTTTTTCTTGGTTTTGTAGTGAGCACAAGAGGTCTAGAGGTGGATGGAGAGAAGATCAAGGCAATCCAGGAATGGCCTACTCCCGCAACCGTCGGTCAAGTGAGGAGTTTCCACGGTCTAGCAACCTTCTATAGACGTTTTGTGCGAGATTTCAGCACCATAGCAGCCCCACTTACGTCCTTGACAAAGAAGAAGGTGCCATTTGTGTGGGGAGATGCTCAAGAGATTAAGGAGTTGAAGTGGCGGCTGTCCCGTGCACCTCTTCTAGCTCTTCCGGACTTCACCAAACCTTTTGAGGTCGAGTGTGATGCTTCAGGTATTGGCATTGGAGGAGTACTCATGCAAGAGGGTAAGCCACTAGCCTTCTTTAGTGAGAAATTAAAGGGAGCATGTTTAACCTACTCGACCTATGATAAAGAACTTTATGCATTGTTTAGAGTATTAAAAACATGGCAACATTATTTATGGCCTAGTGAGTTTGTCCTACATACCGATCATGAGTCCTTAAGACATTTTAGGAGTCAAGATAAGTTAGATAGGAGACATGGTAGATGGATGGAGTTTATAGAAACTTTTCCTTATATCATAAAGTATAAAAAGGGCAAGGATAATGTTGTAGCGGATGCTCTCTCTAGGAGACATTCTTTAATCACAACGATGGATTCTAAGGTCTTAGGTTTCTATTATATTAAGGATTTATATGTTGATGATTCTGATTTTGGAGACATATTTAAGCAATGTGCATCTAGAGGAGCCTTTGATAAGTATTACTTGTTTGAGGGTTTTCTATTTAGAGTTGATAAAGTGTGCATTCCTAAGTGTTCCCTTAGGCTATTACTTGTTGAGGAAGCCCATATGGGAGGCTTAATGGGGCATTTTGGGAGAGATAAGACTTATCATATGCTGCATTCACATTTTTATTGGCCTCATATGCTTAGAGATGTAGAGAACTTGCTTAAGAGATGTCTTGTGTGTTTAAAGGCTAAGGCTAGATTGAAACCTCATGGATTGTATACCCCCTTACCCACGCCTAAGTCACCTTGGGAGGATATTAGTATGGACTTCATTGTTGGGTTACCTAGGACTAAGAAGGGGAGAGATTCGATTTTTGTGGTAGTAGATCGATTTTCTAAAATGGCCCATTTTATTGCTTGCCATAAGACTGATGATGCTTATAATGTAGCTAACTTGTTCTTTAGGGAAATTGTTAGATTACATGGAGTACCTAGGACTATAGTGAGTGATAGGGATGTTAAGTTTCTTAGTTTCTTTTGGAAAACTCTTTGGGGTAAATTAGGGACAAAGTTGCTGTTTTCGACTTCTAGTCATCCTCAAACGGATGGTCAAACCGAAGTAACTAATAGGACGTTAACAACCATTTTGAGGGCAGTTTTAAAAGATAATTTGAAAGCTTGCGAAGATGTCTTGCCTCATGTTGAATTTGCATATAATCGTACATTACATTCTTCTACTAATCTAACACCTTTTGAGTGTGTCTATGGGTTGAATCCTTTGACCCCTTTTGATCTTATATTGTTGCCTATAACGGAGCGAGTAGATTTTAATGCAAAAAAACAGGTGGAGATCATCAAGGAACTACATGAAAGGACACGCAAAAGGCTAGAGGAGAAGGGGAGGAAAGTGGCGGCCAAGGCTAATAGGAACCGCAAGCAAGTGTTGTTTGAACCGGGAGACCCCGTGTGGCTGCATTTAAGGAAGGATAGGTTCCCGGAAAGGTGCAAGTCCAAGCTATCACCTAGGGGAGACGGACCATTAAAAGTACTACGTAAGGTTGGCAACAATGCTTATGTACTAGAGCTTCCGGAGGACTATGGAGTGAGACCTACTTTCAACGTAGGAGATCTTAGTCCCTTTGAGTCAAGTGATGCGGATGGTGATGATTCGAGGACGAATCCTTCCCAAGAAGGGAAGTATGATGAGGGACCATCACCAACAGCCCCTACTAGTCCTACAATGCAAGGGTCAATCACTAGATCAAGGGCAAGAGAAATTCAAGAGGAAGTGTCCAACTTGTTGGTGTCCTTAGCTCCTAAGGAGACCATTGACGATCCATTGCTGACTGAGGCTTCCTTAGTCACGTTAATGATTATTCCTGATGACTTGGACGTGGAAGGGAGACCATGCACACGTAATTTGGAGCCAGGCAAAAGCAAAGAAGAGACACTTGTTCCGGAATTGCAAGAAATGGAAGATTGAGGCTTTTGGAGCTTCTTTTGTATTTTATATCATCTTTTGGTATAAAATAAAAGACTTTTTATAACCTTTAGGTTCAAAACATTTTAAGGGTTATTTTTATTTGTTTTAGTTGTTTTATTTATTTTATTATCTTTTTGACAAATGTTTTTCCTTTTTTAGATAGGAGGCTTTCTAGGCATATAAAAGCCTCCCTTAGCTTCTTTCCAAATTAGATAGATTTTAGCAAAACTTGATAAACCGTCTCTTTGAGAGCTTTTGTTCCTATTCAGAAAATTTAATCAATAAAGTGAGCCATTGATTGAATTGTTGTGAATCCCTGCTATATTGTTCTTGTGTGTTAATCTCTTTAGAGATTGGTGCTACTAGTCAATACTAGTCCCTCCTTGTGCTTGTCTCCATTGAAGGCTTCTGTAAGGTTATAGAAGAAAGGGTTGAAGGCATCATCTTGCTTGGGTTTTGATCAATCTTGATACGGAATTGTCCGTGATTGAGTCGATCTAGGTACAATGATCTCGAATCCGGCTGAATGAGGCGAATCCAGAAATGCGGAATGGAACGTAGGTGATGATTGGCGCACGAAGGAACCAAGGCTGAAGAGCCAAAACCCCAATCGTGAATGCCCTAGACCCGTCTCCAATACAACTTTACACTAGCTCCGGCTGGACTAGCATAAAGAGGGACTCGTGAAGGCTCGAAGCACCAATCCGAAGGCGGTTGACACAAACAAGCTCAGCCAAGCAACAATAGCAATGCCAACCAAAAACTCTCTTGTTCTTTGATTGATTTTGTGAATGATTACAAATGCGATTCTAAGCAATGAAAATAACGTAACTAATCTGCAGCTAAAGAGGCTATCTATATAGACTCTTTTATCTAGACAAAATAAAGAAAAGAGAATTAAAACATTAGTGGGAAGGTGGTAATAAGAGAGCTTCCTCTAATGTAGCTAACAACCTAACAAACAACTAATTCAGCTTAAAAATAGGCTGACTTATTCAAACTAATCCTAGGAGTGTGCTGGACGTTTTTTAAGAGTAGATTGGGCTATCCGAATGGGCTGAATTGTTCAACAGATCCATGAGTGATTTGGCTGTGTTTTAAGAGCCCAAATGATGATCCGAATGAGCTGACTTGTTACTCTCTTGGGCCTCCTGGAACGTGATCAGCTTGCTATCCTCTTGGGCTGCATTGGAAATGAGCAACATCCTACCCTCTTGGACTGCCTTGGACGTGTTTGCTTGCCTCCCCTCTTGGGCTGCTTTGGACGTGATCAACATCTCCTTCTCTTGGACTGCTTTGGACGTAATCAACAGCTTCTCCTCTTGGGCTGCATTAGACGTGAACAACAACCTCCCCTCTTGGCTTCTTTGGACGTGATCAACAGCCTCTTCTTGGACTGCTTTGTACGTGAGCAACATCTCCTCCCTTTGCTTGCTTGCTCCTGCATTCATCAAAAGATTAACACATGAGGTATGGCAATTAAATGGTTCATGCATTGTGCCAAGCAATAGCACTTCCCTTGACGTAGCTTCTTGGATCTCCTTAGCTCTTGCTCTAGTAATGGGACCTTGATAGCTTCCATGTGATGGTCCTACATCAAATCTGATCAAGGTTCTTGTAAGGGAGTTGTTTGGTTCTTTTGGATCTACTTCTACCAAACATTCCACGTTCCATTTCATTCTCTTTCTTCCCTTTTGTCCAACGTCATTTCTGGTTCTAAACAATCTGATTTTGCGTGCTATTTGTCAAGGAAAACGTCCATTGTTGGTCTTCAAGGATTCCCAATCTAGATCTAGTCATTTGCGGCCCCAACCCACATCACTATGTAGTTGCGGATGCTCTTTCTAGGAGGCATACTTTGCTAACTACATTGTATGCTAGGGTGTTAGGATTTATTTACATTAAGGAGCTCTATGAATCTGATCTTGACTTTGGAGAAACATATAAACTTTGTGTGCAAAAAAGGTTCCTTAGATAATTTCTATTTGTTTGAGGGATTTCTGTTTCGAGTAGATAATGTGTGCATATGGTGTTCCTTTCGTTTGTTGTTAGTGGAAGAAGCCCATACAGGAGGTTTAATGGGTCATTTTGGGAGGGATAAGACTTATGCTGTGCTGCACTCACATTTTTATCGGCCACATATCCTTAGGGATGTTGAAAATGTGCTTAAAAGGTGTTTAGAGTGCCTTAGAGCTAAATCAAAAGTGAAGCCTCATGGATTGTATACACCTTTACCAATCCCCATAAGTCCTTGGGAAGACATTAGCATGGATTTCATAGTGGGATTGCCTAGGACTAGAAGAGGTAGGGATTCGATATTTGTGGTTGTAGATCGATTCTCTAAGATGACTCGCTTTATTGCTTGTCACAAAACTGATGATGCAGCCAATGTAGCTAATTTGTTCTTTCGGGAAGTAGTTAGGTTACATGGTATTCTAAGGACAATAGTGACTGATAGGGATGCTAAGTTCTTGATTTACTTTTGGAGAACTCTTTGGGAAAAGTTAGGAATTAAGTTGTTATTTTCTACATCAAGCCACCCCCAAACTGATGGACAAACGGAAGTAACTAATAGGACCCTAACAACACTTCTAAGGGCTGTCATCAAGAAGAATTTGAAAGAATGGGAAGATGTCTAGCCACATGTTGAGTTTGCCTATAATAGAGTCGTCCACTCATCTACTTCCATCTCTCCCTTTGAGTGTGTTTATATGGTTTTAATCCACTAACCCCTTTTGATCTTACACCGTTACCTAAGAAGGAACGAGTGGATTTAAGTGCTAAAACGCAAGTTGAACAAATCAAGGAGCTACATAGTAGGACAAGGATCAAGCTTGAGGAGAAAGGCAAATATAATGAAGAAAAGGCGAATCAAGGATGCAAGAAGATTATATTTGAACCCGGCGACCTGGTATGGCTACATTTGAGTAAGGAGAGGTTTCAACAGCTTCAGAAATCCAAGCTCTCCCCAAGAGGAAATGGTTCTTTCAAGTGTTACACAAGGCAGGTGACAACGCCTATGTGCTTGACTTGCTAGATGATTATGCTTGTGATCCCACATTCAATGTGAGGGATCTAAGTCCTTTTCCACTCCTGAATGATGATCAAGGCAATTCGAGGTCGAATTCTTCCAAAGAAGGGGAGAATGATGAAGGATTATCTGAGCTAACTCCATCTTCACCACCTCAAGGGAATCTAACAAGAGCGCAAGCTAAACGTCAAGCTGAGATGGATGCTCTTTTCCTAAACATGGTCCATGAAGCTCAACCAAGTCCACCTTCATCAAGTCTAAGAACCATCTTGTGGATCAGCCATCTTGCGCAAGCTAAACGTCTAGTTTCTGGGCAGGTGTTGGGATGCATTTCAAAGGACAAACGGAGGACTTGAAATCAGATACAAGGGGCTTCACGTGTGTGCATGTGCATGACTGGAACATTCATTTAAGTATGTGGACGTGAGAGGCTGAATAGGAGAGTTTAATTAGGCCCAATTGTGTTCTATGTTTGTTGGGCATTTATTTAACTCTCTCTCAATGTAATTATTGTAGTTAGTTTCTTTTTTTTTTTTTTCTGTTTTAGAAGAAAAGGCCTATGATGTATATAAAGCTTTTTCTCTCTTCTTTTGTAGTTAGACAAGTTTTATACAAGTTTTGCTGAGAGCATTTCAGAATTGACTCCAAGAGAATTCAATAATTCTTGTCTCGTACAAGTGTGTGATTTGGCTTTCTCGTTCTTGTGTATGTCAATCTCCTACGGGATTGGTTTTGCAAGTCAAACAAGGCATCCTCTTCGTGCTCTCGATTCTCAGATCGATTGTGTGGAGTTGTAAGAAGCGGGGTCGAATCGATTCTCAGATCGATTGTTTGGTTCTTGGATCTCGAATCCAAGGGTTCTATCATTGTTCCTTTTGGTTCTTCTTGCCCCTTTTTGTTTACTCGTTTTCATTGCTGTCCATGCTTGTTAATTTTGTGTGTTCTTCATTCTTCAGAACATGTTGTTCGTCTAGATCCGTTCTTCGCGGCTAATCCCCGTATCACTCAACCAGACCTGAGCTCCTACTTTGAACTCTAGAGGCCTACGCCTCCTATCCGCATACGACCTTTGGTGACTCTGTGAAGCCAGCATCCGCTCTTGGATCAAAGCAACTCTAGCCTTGTGGTCTTGTAGGCTCTAGAGCCACAACGCTAGAACTCCCCGGCTTGTCCCAACATAACGGAGTACGACATCTCCGTCTATACAAAGCCTCGTACGGTGCCATGCCAATCGACGCGTGCCAGCTGTTATTATAAGAAAACTCTACCAAAGGAAGGTGGTATGGCCATACCTGCCGCCAATCAAGCACACACGCTCGCAACATATCCTCTAAGGTCTAGATGGTCCGCTCATACTGGCCGTCGGTCTGAGGATGGTAAGCGGTCGTGAAATGAAGGCTCGTGCCTAGAGTGGAGTGCACCTACTGCCAGAACCTCGAGGTAAAGCGTCCGTCCCTAACCGAGATGATGGTCCTCGGCACCCCATGTAATCTCACTATTTATAGAGTGAACTTCTCGGCCAAACTACTCACCTGCCACGTTTTCTTAATAGGGATGAAACGTGTCGTCTTCCTCAGCCAATCTACTACCACCTATATCGCATCATAGCTCCTACTCGGCCTGAGACCGGTAAAGAAATCCATGGATATGTCCTCCCACTTCCATTGTGGCAAAGACAGTGGGTGAAGCTCTCCTCCAAGTCTTTGGTGCTCAACCTTGACTTGTTGGTAGGTCGCACACCGGCCCACGTATCTAGCTACATCGGGCTTGAGCCCGCCCCACCAATAGGATCTCCTAATATCTTGGTGTATCTCACTCGCGCCTGGGTGCACCGAGTAAGGGGACGTATGGGCCTCCTGCAGAATCCGCTCTCTCAACTCTCTGTCCGACGGTACACATATAACGCCCTTGGCGTCTCAACAACCCGTATGCTCCCACTGTGAACTATGTTGCCTCTCTCTGCGCCATTCTGTCCCGAATCCTCATCAAACTCGGGCAACCCGTATGTTTGGACGTTTTATCTTCAATAATCTGCATGTTTGTATGTATAATATGTGATTATATTACCATTTCATCTACCTTTGCGGGAATCGAGGTCTATACCTAGTTTTGTTGTAATCGTAGGTAAAATGGCACGTTTTGCATCAAAAAGGAGCAAAAGGAGCTATGGAGTCATTGGAGCTACATTCAGGAACATAAGGAAACATCCAGGAAGCATTGCCATGGATTAGAGATTCACTTTGGACCAGATTTGAGAGGTTTCACATTCAGTTGTGACTCACCTCGGTTGACTACAGAGTCACCTCGACCGAGGTGATCCAGAGAAGTCGACTCGACCGAGGCGAACACTTGGGACGCGGCGAGAATATTTTATTCTTGGCTGAGATCTTTTATCTTTGGAAAGAGGATCTTATATTTTTGGGATTGGCTCCTAGAAGGAAGAAGATATGATAGATCATATATTTTACCTATTTTTATGGGAAGAGATCTTTCTAAGATATCTTATCTTTGGAGAGTAATTTTCCTATAAAAAGGGTTGGATTTTCCACAAATCCAAACCATGCTATACCACCGATCGTGTTTTATACACCGCTGCAGCCATACTCCAGTTGGGAGATTTGAAGAAACTTTTTGAAGGTTGAAGGAAGAAAGTTTATAGCTTTTATAGCTTTTTGAAGGGTTTTTGTAAGATCATCTTAGATTCCCTTCTTTGTCATTGTCTTGTTGGATTTCTATCCAAGGAACGCTTGTTGATTTGATAATTGATTCAGTTATTGAAGCCTTTCTCTTAAGGTTTTCTTGTTCAATTATTCTCTTTCTTCCCATATACTTGATTAATACTTTCATGATGATGACTGGCTAATCTCTTTGTGTGATTCTAGGGTGATTGGCTGAAGGTTGTGGGAAAAACAATGATAGAATAATCTTAATCACAGTAGGACCTTGAAAGTTCGAGTCTTTACCTTAACCCTAAGCATCTCGTTCAGTCGATGAACATCTCGGCCGGGGTGGAATTTGGCTGACCGGGGTGACTTATCTGATCCGAAACTGAGAGTTAAGTGTTAGAGTTTGCCAAATCCTATTCTTATTACACCTTTCCTGGTCCAATGCAAGCTTAGGATGAGACTTACCCGGTAATTCCTTAGTTTGTTTACCTAAGATCATAAGTGTAGGTAATAAAGGTTTATCCTTTATTGGGGTTTGAGTGTGCTTTCATCCCATCTTTGTGAGTTACCCTGAGACTTACCCGGTAAAGGTTGATTCTATTCCCTTAGATGGTGTGTTAGTTTGAGGTTATAGTTCTTTATCTTAATTCCTTGAGACTTACCCGGTAATAGGAGTTACGGTTTGGGATTAGTGAGTAGTGAGACTTACCCGGTGATCTATTCCACTTTAGTAACACCTTCCCTATGCAAAAACCTCAGCTTTATCCGCTTATCTTTAGATCTTGAGTTGGAACCACAACAAGATGCTTTAATCCCTAGAATTGCATATTTCCTTTATTGACTTTTATCATCTTTGATTGTTTTGATTGCTCTTGTGGTTAGTATATACAAAGCTTACCTATTCCGACTTTGTTTCACTAAGTCCCTGTGATCGACCCCTGGAATTTCTTGCTTTTTACTACGATTGACCCTTACACTGCGGGTTCGCGTCCTTCTTTTAAGCTTACGTCTAGGGTTATAAATTTAAAGCTTGCACACACCGTTTGGACATATCAGGTAACATCTCTAAAACGGACAAGCGATAGTCCGTATCCTGAAACCGGATATCCATCTCCAACCTTATCAAATCCCTCTACAATTGAGGCTGAACCGTAAGCCGAGCTATCGCCTCCTCTCAAGGCGTCCTCCTACTAAGAGCATCAGCGACTACGTTTGTCTTTCCCGGATGGTACAAAATCTCCAATTCGAAGTCCTTAATCAGCTCTAACCATCTCCTCTAGCGATTATTTAACTCCCGCTAAGTGAATATATACTTCAGAATCTTATGGTCTGTGAAGATCTGGCACGTGGCCCCGTACAAGTAATGTCGCCAGATCTTCAGGGCATGAATCACTGCCGCTAGCTCAAGATTGTGGGTGCGGTAGCTCTCCTCGTACATCTTCAACTGTCGAGACGCGTACGAAATAACCCTACCGCCTCTACATCAAAACGCACCCCAAGCCTAACTTGGAGGCGTCACTGTATACTACGAAATCCTCAACACCCTCAGGCTGTGTTAAAATAGGAGCGGAGGTCAACCGCCTCTTCAGCTCCTCGAAGCTCCGTTGGCATGGGTCGGACTAGACAAACCAAGTAGACTTCTTCGTCAAGGAAGTGAGTGGCCGGGAAATCAATGAGAAACCCTCAACAAACCGGCGGTAGTAACCCGGCAAACCTCAAGAAGCTACATACATCCTTGACCGTCCTAGGATGTGGCCATGAAGAAACGGACTCTATCTTCACCGGGTCAACCATGACACCCTCGGTAGAAACTATATGACCAAGGAAGGCCACCTCAGACGTCCGGATCTCGCACTTAAAGAGCTTGGCGTAAAGCTCTCTCTATCCTATAGGACTCGAAGCACCGTCCTCAGGTGTCCTGCATGCTCCTCTCTCTTCTAAGAGTATACTACGATATCGTCGATGAAGACCACTACAAACTGGTCCAAGAAGTCGATGAAGATGCCGTTCATCAACTACATGAAGACGGCGGGCGCATTCGTGAGCCCGAGTGGCATACCAACAAAATCATAATGACAATATCTGGTACTGAAAGCCGTCTTTGGCACGTCCTCCTTTCTCATCCTCAGTTGGTGATATCCCAACCTCAAATCATACAGGAAAACACCGCGCCTCCTTGCAATAAGTCCAACAGATCATCAACGCACGGTAACGGGTACTTGTTCTTGATGGTTACTTTTCTTGAGGGTATGAAGCCTTTTTGGCTAACTCCTCGAGCTGCTTCTTCAGCTCTAGCATCTCGATCGGTGTCATACGGTATGGGGCCTTCGACATCGGCCTCGTGTCGGGGCCCAACTCAATGGCAAAACCTACGCTCCTCTGCGGTGGCAAGCTAGGTGGCTCACCGAACACGTCCTTAGGCTCGTATGCTACGGGGATCTCTTCTAACAACGGACTCGTCTCCTCCTTCATGGCATAACACTAGAAGGCTTCGCATCCCTGCCCAATAAGTGTCGCGGCTCAGACCGCGCTATTGATTGTACCGGACTTTCCGAGGTCCCAACCTCCGAAAATCTCCTCATGTCCTACCTCTGTGGTGATCGTCACAATCCTTCTACTGATGTCCAAAACGGCTCGTTGGCAGTCCATCCAATCCATCCCCAAGATGACTTCTTCATGCACTAGGTGCATGACATAAAAGTCGGCTAATCAATCACGGTTTCCCAAATGAATGGGACAACCGTGTACCTCCCGGGTACCCCTAATCTTATCCCCGTCAAGGAACCCTACAATAAAGGGTCTCTCCTCTAATGTATCTAAGGACAACCTAACTACACAATCATCGGATATAAAAGAGTGTGTAGCACCCGTATCAAATAATACCCTGACAAGGAAGCCGTGAATCTGAATAATACTTCTGGCTGCCGGCGCCGCTGGCTCAACTGTGCTCCTCAACTCAAAAACCCGTGCTTGCTTGCCTCTAGTCTCTGTGGTGCCTCCACCACGTCCCCTACCTCTACGTTGCCCCTTGGCAGATCCCTGAGAATAAGTGTGGCATAGGGCTCGCTGTTGGGGAGTCCAGGTCTGCATTTGAGGCGGCCTCTACCCACCTCCTACAATGCTCGCAGGTGAAGAACCCTGTTGTGACTATGTCTTGCCTTGTCGGCAAAAAGCGGCTCGGTGGACCAGCTAGCCACAAATTAAGCAAGCCACTGGTGGCTTCCTACACGCATTCCTAATGTGACCATACTCTCCACAACTGAAGCATTGTCGTCCCCGATCGGATGTCGGAGTGGTAGACTGATAACTAGGAGGTCCCTGCAGCTAGGTACGACTATGCCCTAAGGCTCTTGCTTCCAAACTAGCTGGCCCTATCCTTTGTCGCTTGTCTTGTCCCCCGGACTGAGTAGCTCTCCTAAGATCCGGTCGGTCCCTTTCATATGCCGAAGCTCGGTCCTAGTACTCCGCCGGGGAGTCACAGTGGAAACCCACAAGATAAGCACGTATTGGTCCGCTGGAGGAGCGGCGGGGCTCAGTAGTGCCAGATCGTCCCGGAATCGCCTAATCGCCTCTATCACCGGAACATCCTCGAACCCTGCCTCCAGGAAGTCCTGCACTTTATTCCTCCTTAATGGTGTCGGGCAAAAACTCTCCCTAACAAGGCTCAGCATTTGATCCATCTTTGTAATGATAGCATGAAATATGACAATATTTTAGGCACATGTTTTGGTTGTTTTTCCCCTTCTTTTGTGTATATGGATATGAGTTTCAAGCATTTATGAGCACATTCACCTATTTTGTTGGTATAGAGATCTACACAAGCTTTGTTGTATTTTTAGGTGAATAAAGGCTTGGATTGGAGAATAAATGGAGTATGTAGGAGTGATTGATCATGCTAGGCATCATGAGGATGCATTGGAGTAGCTAAGGTAGGAGCATGATTAGACATTGCGAAACAAAGGCTTTCACGAAGATTTTGGACATTCCATGGTCAAACACAAGGAACCACGGCCGTGGTTTTTGGAATTAAATTAATTAAGACCGTGGGAATGTATGTCGAGAGCAAGAAAAGCACTCCACGGTATATTCCACGGGTGTGGAAATATGCTCTTGGCCGTGATTCTTCTAACACCTTAGAATCGCTTAAGATTTGAGTTTAATTGAGATTGGTTTTGTGTTTGCTATTGAGTTTTCAAGGTTTTATCTTTGTTTTCTTTCAATTTTGATTATCGATTTGATGACAATGATTGTTGGCGAAAACCCTTAAGCGATTCTAAGGTGAAGGGTTGATAGTTGTGGCATAGATGATGATAGATTGAACCAAAACAAATTGGACCCTAAGAGTTGCGAGAAACCTCGTCGTCGAGGTTTTCCACGGTCGTGGTTCTTCAAGATCCGACCGTGGTTTTCCTCTGTCGTACGTTCTTTGCTTTTGCTTTGATCCAAAGTTAAAGATTTGCTTTAACCTAGCCTTGGCTTACCTTTTCTAGGTAGCAGTGAGACTCAACATCCTCTACTTTAGTTTTGAGTGTCACAACCTTATCATTTTTGGCTTATCTTTGATTCCCTTGGGTTTGGGCATGGGTATTTGAGAGTTTAATCTTATCCCTAGATCCTCTTTATAACGAGACTCATCATCCTTTAATGAGAGATTAAAGCAGACTCATCACGGCCAAAAATGCACTTTCCACGGCCGTGGAAGTAACAATGACACCGTGGAATTTGAAAATGCTGAGGAAAATTCCGTTCTTTCTACAAACGTTCTTGCTTCCTCTTCCACCACTTCCACACCCTTGGAGACATCCAAGGAGACCTCGGACAGCCCTCACAACACTCCAAAGGCATCTACAACTTTGGAATTGAAGCCACTTCCCGTCCATCTAAGGTATGCGTTTCTTGGATCTAACTCTACGTTTCCCGTCATAGTTAGTTCTAGTTTAAGTGAAGATGAACATGATAGACTTATGATTGTTTTGAAGAAACAAAGGAAAGCTTTAGGCTACACCATAGAGGATCTAGTAGGAATTAAACCATCTTTTATGTATGCACAAGATACTAATGGAAGAGGATTATAAGCCTTCACATCAACCTCAACGACGGTTAAACCCGATCATGAAAGAGGTCATGAAGAATGAGATCCTTAAATTGTTTGATGCAGGTATCATATTCCCGTTAGCAAGTGAGTGAGTCCTGTTCAAGTTATCCCAAAGAAGGGAGGAATGACCGTTGTGGCTAACAAGAACAACGAACTCATTCCAACGAGAACGGTGACAAGATGGAGGATGTGTATAGACTATCGCAAGCTGAACAATGCAACGAGGAAGGATCACTTCCCGCTACCCTTCATTGATCAAATGCTTGAGAGGTTAGCGCAACATTCTTACTTTTGCTATCTTGACGGTTATAGTGGTTTCTTTCAGATTCTTATTCATCTAGACGATCAAGAAAAGACCACATTCACGTGTCCATGGGGTACGTTTGCTTATAGGAGGATGCCATTCAGATTGTGCAATGCTCCAGCCACCTTTCAAAGGTGTATGATGGCCATCTTCTCGGATTACATTGAGGAAATCATGGAGGTTTTTATGGATGACTTTTCTGTTTATGGGTTCTCATTTGATAATTGTCTTGCTAACCTATATCTTGTTCTACAAAGGTGTGAAGACACGAACCTAGTTCTAAATTGGGAGAAGTGTCATTTTATAGTTAGGGAAGGCATTGTTTTACGACACTTGATTTCTAATAGAGGGATTGAGGTTGACAAGGCTAAGATTGAGACAATAGAAAAGCTTCATCCTCCATCTTCGGTGAAGGGGATTAGAAGTTTTCTAGGACATGCTGGATTCTATAGGAGATTCATTAAGGACTTTTCGAAAATCTCTAAACCATTGACTAATCTATTAATGAAGGATGTTGTTTTTGAATTTCCAAAAGAGTGTTTAGATACTTTTTACAGGATTCGAGAAGCTCTAATCTCAGCCCCAATAATTCAGCCTCCGGATTGGAGTCTTCCATTTGAGGTCATGTGCGATGCAAGTGACGTAGCTGTAGGAGCGGTGCTTGGATAAAAGAAAAGATGGACGCACTCATGCCATCTATTGCGCTAGCAAGACGCTAGATGAAGCTTAGCTCAACTATGCCACAACAGAAAAGGAATTTCTTGTTGTTGTATATGCATTTGAAAAGTTTCGTTCTTATCTTGTAGGAACGAAGGTGATTGTATACACGGATCATTCAATAATCCGGTATTTGTTTGCCAAGAAAGTTGCAAAACCAAGGTTGATTAGATGGATTCTCCTCCTTCAAGAGTTCGATCTTGAGACTCGTGACAAGAAAGGATCCGAAAATTCTGTCGCGGATCACTTGAGTCGTCTACCACATGTCACAAATGACGACTTACCTATTGATGACTCTTTTCCGAACGAACAATTGCATCTAATGGAAGAGTGCATCGATCATATTTCTAGAGGTAACGAACCTTGGTTTGCTGATTTTGTGAATTATTTGGTTTGTCGGGGAAAGAAGTTCTTTAAGGATGTCTGCCAATACCATTGGAATGAACCTCTACTCTTCAAGAGAGGTCCATATGGTATCATTAGAAGATGTGTGCCTGAAGACGAAATAAAGTGTCATTCCTCATTGTCATTGGCTTCCTTGTGGAGGACACGCTAGCTCTCACAAGACTATCCATGAGGCTTCACTTTCGATTTAGCTCTAAGGCACTCTAAACACCTTTTAAGCACATTTTCAACATCCCTAAACATATGTGGACAATAAAAATGTGAGTGCAGCATAGCATAAGTCTTATCCCTCCCAAGATGACCCATTAAACCTCCTTTATGGGGTTCTTCCACTAACAGCAAATGAAGGGAACACCTAGGTATGCACACCTTATCTACTCGAAACAGAAATCCCTCAAACAAATAGAATTTATCTAAGGAACCTTTTTGCACACAAAGCTTATATGTTTCTCCAAAGTCAAGATCAGACTCATAGAGCTCCTTAATGTAAACAAATCCTAACACCCTAGCATCCAATTTAGTTAGCATTGTATGCCTCCTAGAAAGAGCATCCGCAACTACATTGTCTTTTCCCTTTTTATACTTGATAACATAGGGAAAAGTCTCAATAAATTTCATCCATCTACCATGCCTCCTATCTAGTTTATCTTGACTCCGAAAATGTTTCAAAGATTCATGATCAGAATAAAAAATAAACTCTCTAGGCCACAAGTAGTGATGCCATGTCTTAAGTACTCTAAATAATGCATACAACTCTTTATCATATGTAGAGTAGTTAAGACATGCCCCTTTAAGCTTTTCACTGAAAAAGGCAATAGGCTTACCTTCTTGCATAAGCACACCTCCTATGCCAATTCCCGATGCATCACACTCCACTTCGAAAGGCCTAGTGAAGTCAGGGAGAGCTAGTGAGGGTGCCTCGGTGAGAACCAATTTCAGCTTGTTGAAAGCACGTTCTTGAGCTGCTTCCCACACAAATGGTGCATGTTTCTTGCAAATCTCCGTCAAGGGTGCAACAATGGTACTGAAGTCTCGCACAAAGCGCCTATAGAAACTTGCAAGCCCATGGAAACTCCTTACATGGCTAATGGATGTAGGTGTTGGCCAATCTCGAATAGCTCTAATCTTCTCCTCGTCCACTTGTAGACCTTGTGCAGTCACTACAAAACCAAGAAATATAACTTCATTAGTGCAAAAGCTACATTTCTCTAGGTTGGCATACAAGTTTTCAGCCCTAAGGGTAGAAACAACTTCCCTTAGATGTTCTCCATGCTCCTCTAGGCACCTGCTATAGATTAAGATATCATTGAAATACACTACAACAAATCTCCCAATGAATTGTCTCAAAACATGGTTCATTAAACGCATAAAATTAGATGGAGCATTGGTTAACCCAAATGGCATAACAAGCCATATACAACCCAAATTTAGTCTTGAAGGTTGTCTTCCACTCGTCCCTCTCCTTCATTCGGATCTGATGGTAGCCACTCCAAAGGTCTATCTTGTTGAATGTAGTAGCACCACGGAGCTCATCAAGCATGTCATCGAGGCGGGGAATAGGGTGGCGGTACTTAATGGTTATGTTGTTGATAGCCCTACAATCAACACACATCCTCCAAGTGTTGTCCTTCTTAGGCACTAATAGGACAGGAACGGCGCAAGGGCTAAGGCTTTCTCTAATATATCCCTTATCTAGGAGGTCTTGGACTTGGGTTTGGATCTCTTGATTCTCCTTAGGGTTTATCCTATAGGCAGGTCTGTTAGGAAGTGTAGCTCCAGGGATAAGGTCAATCTGATGCTCTATGCCTCTCAAAGGTGGAAGGCCATGAGGTATCTCTTCACAAAACACATCCTTAAACTCCTCTAGGATGGCTGTAATGGTAGGGGGTAAGTTAGCCTTTGTTTCTTCACTCACTAAGGTTAGCTCCTTAAACAACCTCATCAAGATGGCATCTAAAGGTAGGTACTATCTTTGGAACTCAAGTTTAGAAGCTAACAAGGCCGTAGGAGGCTGAGTTGTGGGTGTGACCAAGAGAGTACTAGGCTGTTGGCTAGGGGACGTGTCTATGGCAGTTTCTTGGTGCCTTGTTGACTTGCTCCCCTTCTTCTTGTTCACTCGCCTTCTTCTTCTCAAATGCCTCCGCAATCTGCATGAGAGTCATATGTTTTAGAGTAACGGGTTTTTCATTAAAAGTAAATGAATACCTATTAGTAAAACCATCATGCATAACTCTCCTATCATATTGCCAAGGACGGTCTAATAACACATCACAAGCTGTCATAGGCACAACATCACATAAAACAGTATCATCATAGTGTCCTAGAGTAAAAGTGATCTTAGCTTGCCTATTAACCTTCAATTCACCACAATCATTCATCCAATGCCAACTTATATGGTCTAAGGTGACAAAATGTAGGAATTTGCAACTTAGAGATCAATTTAGTACTAGCAATGTTGCAACAACTACCTCCATCAATGATAATATTACACGCCTTTCCCTTAACCAAACACCTAGTATGAAACAAGTTCTCTCTTTGGTTATCCTCACAAAGGACAGGTTGTGCACTCAAAGTTCTCCTAGCTATCAAGGAACTATCATGTTCCAAGATTTTCATTACAAACCGTGTTATTAGGATCATTTCCTGCGTTTTTCAAGATCATTAGGTTCATTTTGAGAATCAAGATCACAAAGCACGTATTTATTAGCTAGAAATGAGCTAGGATGGTCAAATAACACTCTTTTCGCTAGTAAACAATCCCCCTGCTCATATTCAATCCCATCATCATCCAAATCACATGATCATGCATATTAGGCTCAAAATCATCATTATCATGCTCATGCTCAAATTCGGACTCATATTGTCCTAAAATGGTTGATTAACAATGTTTTCTTGTTAGGACAATCTTTCATCATGTATGACACTTAAAACACAATATATCCCTAGCTTTAGATGAAGCGTTAGAATTACTCCTTGTGTTCCCTTAGGAAAGGTAGCCGTGGGCTGTAGAAGGTGCTTTACGCTGTCCTCCTTGTTCCAGGGCTGTTTTCTCCTTATTTGACACTTCCCTGTTGTAACTTCCTTGTTGGCGGTTGCCTTGGTTCTTCCAAGAGTTGGAGACACCATAAGAAGCCTTTCCTCCTTGATTTCTCGCTTTCATCTTCCTTTCCACTTTGATAGATGGAGTACTTCTGTCATAGAGCCATAGGGAAAAAGATCTACTTCGTTAGCAAAACTTGAATTAAGGATACGAAGATACCTAGCCATTGTTGATTCTTCATCTTCTCGCACATTGGCCTTTACCATGGCCATTTGTATGGCATTATAGGTCTCCTTAGCAGTCATTGATCCATGCCTCAGGTTTTCCAACCGTTGCCTCAAGTCCCTTGTATAGTGTTGGGGAACAAACCGAGCTCTCATCAATGCCTTCATATGCTCCCAAGTAGCTACTGGTGCATCCAAAGTTCATCTCCTTTCCTTCACCAAATCATCCCACCATATCATAGCATAGTCGATAAATTCAAGGGCTGCGTAGTGTACCTTTTTGTGTTCGGGAAAGTTATGGCATGACCATATTTGCTCTATCTTTGCCTCCCATGCCATATACACATCAGGATCACATTTGCCCTCGAAACTAGGGACTTTCACCTTCACTTTGCCAAGACCGTCATGTTCCGGTTCTCGGTCTCTCCTTTCTAGGACTCCATAGGGCTCACGTCTCCATTCATCGTTACGTCGCCCTTCCTGATGCCTCCTTGGCTGATCTCGCCTCCTCCGTCCATTAGACATCCATTATGGTCTCCATTCCTCATTCTCCCCATCGTCCTCCTCTTCCTAGTCATAAACTGGATTTTGAAATTGGTGAGGATAGTTAGGCATATTATCATAAACTGGATTCTGAAGTTGGTAAGGATAGTTAGGCATATTATCATTAATAATTGGTGAAGAAGGGATAGAAATATGCTCCTTAAAAGCACAGTTTCTCCAACGAGGTTGAGTAGCAATGTTACCCAAAAAATGGGCACGCCTAGAAGGCTGCGGAACATTAGAATTTCTTGCTGCTTGGAACGTAGCTTGCTGACTTTGAAGGGGAACTCGATCTTGTCCTTGGTGTTGCGCCCTCGAGTTGTCTCCTATCTCCAAGTTACCTCCTAGTGGTCGAGAATCCGGTGTCACCTTAGAGGACTCCAAGGTAGATATCCTTGTAGTTAGCCCCTCAATGCTATCTTTCAAGCTCTTGATGAGACTGAACAACTCCGGTGTGATAGGCTCAGGGCTCTTTGAACCTGCGGAAGTCCTTGACATGATGCAAAACATCAACACAGCAAACACGTTAGGTTAGTTTAAACAAAAACACCTCGCAAGTGTATCACTCAAAAAATAATGTTCTCTCACTCTCTAGTGGTGTGATACAAGCTTGTTGATGGCTCGTCTTGTATTAATTAAAAACCTCACGTGAGTTCGATGCCTAGTCAAACTAAAGCCTTTAGTTAGAAACACGATTCAATTTCAGTCACTTCAACAACGTGTTTGACTCAACAAAAATAGAAAAAAAGACTCAAACGGAAGGGACAAATTGCACGAATGTTATATGCAACTAGATGACTCAAAATTTAGAACTCAAGATAAGCTTTGAAAGAACTTACTCGTAAGACTCAATAAGTGAACCCTAGACACCGTAGGATGGGGTTAAGGAAGGCTGAGCTATGGTGTTTGATGGCCGAAAATGGACAGTAGCTAGGTGTGGCTAGATAGGTTCAACGAGATGCTTGGTTCTTTCTCCGAATGAGACCAGATACTTGACTTTAAGTCCTTTCTTGAAGTCCTCTTTGTTGCTGAATAGCACTAAAACAAATGTAATAATGCTAGGCTAATTACAACCTATGAAATAAGAAAGAATGAAATAAATAAGATTCTTATTCCTTTTCTTCTTTTTTTTTGATTTTTTTTTGATTTCTTTCTTTTTCTTTTATCTCTATTTTTTTTGATTTTATGATTCAGGAAATCAGAAAAGAAGAATAAACAAAAATTGAAAGAAAAAAAAACAAATTCTTGTTTGTAGATAAACGTGGGCCAAGCTGTTGCAAATCTGTAGGATAAGATCAAATCTAAGCTCCTAGATTGTTGCAACTGATTCAACATGCCAGATCTGTAGGAGGAAAACAACTGCTTCAAGCTTTGCGCCGGATTTGTAGGAAACACGCTGATTCAACTCCAATTTTGGCGTGTATTGGATGTAGGGAAACATTCTACTTCAACTTTAATTCTGCGTGTACTGGATGCAGGAAGATAAACAACCATGTTTGGTTTTTGTTTAACTGGTTCAAGTGAGGCTAATGTGGCTGAGGAAAATGGCGGTTGATGGTGGTGTGGTGGTGGTTGGTGCTATAGTGGTTCCCGGTGTCTAGAACTCACAATCAAAGAAACAAACTCGCTAGACTCAAACAAAGCTTAGAGTAGAAGAGAGAAACAGAAATAGACTCAAACAAAAGACAATGATCAATTGCAATGATCAAAACAAACTCTTTTTGTCATTTTACGATTGATTTACCGACCCTTTTTGGTGGTTGGACGTCAACTGCGCTATGATTCCAATTGATGCGGGGATTAGCCGCGAAGAACGGATCAAGACGAACAACATGTTCTGAAGAATGAAGAACACATAAAATTAACAAACATGGACAACAATGAAAACGAGAAAACATAAAGGGACAAGAAGAACCGAACGGAACAATGATAGAACCCTTGGATTCGAGATCCAAGAACCAAACCAGTGACGATTCTACCCCGCTTCTTACAACTCCACACAATAGATCTGAGGATCGAGAGCACGAGAGGGTGCCTTGTTTGACTTGCAACACCAATCCCGAAGGAGATTGACATAGACAAGAACGAGAAAGCTAGATCACACACACCTAATCTCACGAGACAAGAATGATTGAATTCTCCTGGATTCAATTCTGAAATGCTCTCAGCAAAACTTGTATATAACTTGTCTAACTACAAATGAAGAGAGAAAAGGCTTTATATACATCCTAGGCCTTTTCTTCTAAAACAGAAAAAAGAAACTAATTACAATATTTACATTGAGAGAGAGTTAAATAAAGCCCAGCAAACATAGAACACAATTGGACCTAATTAAACTCTCCAATTCAGCCTCTCATGTCCACATACTTAAATGAATGTTCCAGCCATGCACATGCACACACATGAAACCCCTTCTATCTGATTTCAAGGCCTCTGTGTGTCCTTTGAAATGCGTCCCAAGGCCTGTCCAGCAACTAGAAATACAATTTAAGCTCCATTAATCATCTTGGTTGGGATGTGTTCGTGGTTGATCCACACGATGGTCCTTAGACTTGATGAAGGTGGACTTGGTTGAGCTTCATGGACCATGTTTAGGAAAAGAGCATTCATCTCAGCTTGACGTTTAGCTTGCACTCTTGTTAGAGTCCCTTGAGGTGTGAAAATGGAGTTAGCTCAGATGATCCCTCATCAGTAAGAATCTTCTTCCAAAGCTTCATCTACAACAATGGAGGAAGGAGAAGAAGAGAGGGGAAAGGAACAAGAAAGAAGAAGGGAGGGATAAGAGAGAATACTTACTCAGTTGCAAATCCTCTCCTTTGATGGACAGCTCACAAGTAAGAACACCAAGGTAGAAGGGAGAGAAGAGAAGAAGCAAGGAGAAGAGGGAATGAGAGAAAAGAGTAACGTGAGTGAGGGTGGGAAGGAAAAGTTATATTTAGGGAATCCACAAGTCAGCCACAAAATTTACAAAACAAAGAGGGGTCACCTCCAAAAAGAGAGAACGAGGGGTCAAAGCTGAAAAGAGGGGAAATGAAAGGTCGGCAGAAAAACGGGATAAAATCCGTCACTTAACACACCGTGCCTTCGGAATGACTGAATCGCGCCTGCGGGAAGGCTGCTAAACCACTCACTAATCGGAATAAAAATTCCGGACATTGCAATGGTTTCCGTTAGGGTTATTGGGCGATTCATTGATCAAGTTTCACGGTTTTTGGTTTCCGCTTTCCGGTTTCAGGTTTCAAGTTTCAGGATTCAACGGTTTTTGGTTTCCAATTTCTAATTTTGGCTTTCAGGTCTATGATTTCCGTTCAGATTATTGGGCGGTTCGGTTGATCAAGTTTCAGGGATTCCGGTTTTCGGTTTTAGTGTTTAAATCGGAGGTCTTAAGGTTTCGGATTTCAGGGTTTTAGGTTTCTAGTTTTAGGTTATTGGGTAGTTTGGTGATTAGACACCAATTGCGCATTCCGGTTTCAGGTTTTCGGTTTCCAGTTTCAAGTTCCGGTTTCTGGTTTTGGGTTTCAAACTTCAAGTGTTAGGGTTTCGGGATTTCATGTTTTTGGTTTTAGGGTTTCAGGGTATATGGGTTCAGGTATACAGTTTTAGGTTTCATGTTTTTGGTTTCATTTTTCAAGGATTGAAGTTTCTGGTTTCAATGGTTTTAAGTTTCGGGTTTACGGTTTCCGTTCGGGTTAATGGGCGGTGTTCGAAATCAAAATCATATTCTAATACAAATTAGTTCAAATAACTTTATATCGTAGAATCGGTCTAAAAATACGACAAAGGCTTAAAAAATAGAACGAAGATTAGACAACCAAACCGCTCAAACCAAGCAAGGTGAATAGGCAAACTCTTCGGCAAAAGCTAAACGAAGAATCAAAGCAGCTTAAACACTTTAGGTTTCAGTTTCGGGCTTTCAAGTCTTAGGATTTAGCGGTTTAAAGTTTATGGTTTCCGTTCGGGTTTTTGGTTTCCACTTTCCGTTTCGGTTTTCAGGGTTTCACGTTTCAAGTTTTAACGGTTTTAGATTTCCAGTTTCGGGTTTCAAGTTTATGATTTCCGTTCGGATTATTGATCGTTTTGGTGATCAAGTTTCAGGTTTCAGTGTTTAGGTTTTAGGTCTTAGGGTTTCGGGATTTCAGGTTTCATGGTATCAGGGTTCAGGTTTCTAGTTTCAAGTTTCCGGTTTCAGGGTTCAGCTTTCAAGTTTAAGCTGTTTTAGCTTTTTTATTTCCAGTTCGGGTTATTGTGCGGTTCGGTGATCAAACACGAAGTGTGGATTTCAAATTCATCTTTGAAAAACTAAATTTTAATAGTTTTTTATTTCACAATAAAAGCCGGAACAATAGTGTTTGAAATCATACTCGTAAATTAGTTCAAATAACTTTGTATCGTTACGAATCGGTGTAAAATTACGACATAGGCTTCAAAGATCCAAAGAAGATTAATCATCAAAACCTCTCGAACCCGGCAAGGCGAATAAGCAAACCTCTTCGGCAAAGGTGAAAGGATGAAACAAAAGAGCTTAAGCTCTTCTGCAAAGACGAAATCTCTTAGACGGTTGTGAAACTTCCAAAACAAAAATAATGGACAGATTTTCTACAAATATTGGACAAGGATATCTTAGAGTTAGGAAGAATTAGACAACAAAATATTCTAAGGCCTGACAAAACTTTCGGCTCTTCGGAAACGAAAAAGGTCGAACCCTCTTAAGCCTTTCAATTCATCATCGTCGATCTTAAAACCCAAAATTCTAAACTGTTTTGTTTGTGAAATTAAATCGATAAACAAAAAAGATGCAACACTTCCAAAACAAAAATAATGGACTAATTTTTTACAAATCATTGGATATGGAAGAATTAGAGAAGAAGACCTCTCAAGGCTGACGACCTAAATCGGAACCTGTTACCCGAACCGGATTCATTTGAAGGTGTGTTCTCCGATTTCAGGTTTCGAGGTTTCACGTTTCAGCGGTTTTTGGTTTCCGGTTTATGGTTTCCGTTCGGGTTATTAGGCGATTTGGTGATCAAGTTTCACGGTTTTTGGTTTCCGATTTTAGGTTTTGGGTTTCAGGGGTATTAGGTTTCCGGTTTCTGGTTATAGGTTTATGGATTCCATTCGGGCTATTTGGCGGTTCGGTGATCTAGTTTCAAGGTTTCCTGTTTTGGGTTTTAGAATTCGGGTTTTATGAGTTCCAAGTTTTAGGTTTCAAGATATCACGGTTTAGTTATATAGTTTTAGGGTTGAGGTTTCATGTTTCAGGGTTTCAAGTTTCTAGTTCTGCAATTTTTGGTTTCTGGTTTCTGGTTTCTGGTTGCCGGTTTCTTGTTCGGGTAATTGGGTACTTTGGTGATCAAAGTGTGCATTTACATTTCATCTTTGAAAAAGAAAATTTTAAAAGCGTTCGATTTCACAATAATTGTAGGACCAACGGTGTTCAAAATCGTACACGGATACAAATCCGTTCAAATAACTCTGTACCGAAATAGAATCGGTTTAAAAACACAACCGAGGTATAAAAATCCAAGGATGATTAGACAAAAAAACCTCTCAAACCTGGCAAAGCGAATAGGCGATGCTCTTCGGCAATGGAGAAACGAAGAATCAAAGTAGCTTCAGCTCTTTAGGTTTCAGGTTTCAGGCTTTCAAGTTTCTGGTTTCCCGTTTAAATTTTTAATGTTTCAGGTTTCAATGGTTATGGTTTCCGGTTTCAGGTTTCAGATTTATAATTTCCATCCGGGTTATTGGCCGGTTCGGTGATCGGGTTTCAGGGTTTCCGGTTCCAATGTAAAAGTTTTCGGTTTCAAGGTTTTGGGGTTATAAGTTTCAGGGTTCGGGTTTGGTGTTTCAAGTTTCTAGGTTCAGGGTTCAACTTTTGGGTTTGAGGTTTTAGATTTCGGGCTTTCAAGTTTTAGTTTTTAGCGGTTTATGGTTTATGGTTTCCGTTCGGGTTTTTGTTTTCCACTTTCCGGTTTTGGTTTTCAGGGTTTCATGTTTCAAGTTTCAACTGTTTTAGTTTTCCAATTTTCGGTTTCGAGATTCAGGTTTATGATTTCTTCTTAGGTTATTGATCGTTTCGGTGATCAAGTTTAAGGTTTCCGGTTTTAGGTTTCAGTGTTTAGGGTTTCGGGGTTTATGGTTTCATGGTATTAGGGTTCAGGTTTCTAGTTTCAGGTTTCCGGTTACAAGGTCCAGCTTTCAGGTTTAAGTTCTTTTAGGTTGTTTATTTCCACTTCGGGTTATTGGGCGGTTCGGTGATCAAACACAAAGTGCGGATTCCCAATTCATCTTTGAAAAAACAAATTTCAACAGTATTTTATTTCACAATAAAAGTCAGAACAACATTGTTTGAAATCATACTATTAAATTAGTTCAAATAACTTGGTATCGAAAACGAATCGTGTAAAATTACGACATAGGCTTCAAAGATCCAAAGAAGATTAAACATCAAAACCTTGCAAATCCGGCAAGGCGAATATAAGAAGCTCTTCGGTAAAGGTGAAAGGATGAAATAAAAGAGCTTAAGCTCTTCAGCAAAGACGAAAGCTCTTATACGGTTGTGAAACTTGCAAAACAAAAATAATGGGCAGATTATCTACAAATATTGGACAAGGATATCTTAGAGTTAGGAAGAATTAGACATTAAAATATTCTAAAGCCTGACAAGACTTTTGGCTCTTCGGAATCGGAAAAAGTCGAAGCTTCTTAAGCCTTTCAATTCATCATTGTCGATCTTAAAACCCAAAATTCTAAACTATTTTGTTTGTGAAATTAAATCGATAAACAAAGCAATGACACTTCCAAAACGAAAATAATGGACACATTTTTTTACAAATCATTGGATATGGAAGAATTAGAGAAGAAGACCTCTCAAGATGACGACCTAAATCGGAACCTGTTACACGAACCGGATTCACATTTGAAGGTGTGTTTTCCGGTTTAAGGTTTCGGGGTTTCACGTTTCAGCGGTTTTAGGTTTCCGGTTTATGGTTTCCGTTCGGGTTATTAGGCGATTCGGTGATCAAGTTTCACGGTTTTCGGTTTCCGATTTTAGGTTTCAAGGGTTTTAGGTTTCTAGTTTCTGGTTATAGGTTTATGGTTTCCGTTCGGGTTATTCGGCGGTTCTGTGATCTAGTTTCAAGGTTTCCGGTATTGGGTTTCGGATTTCGGGTTTTAGGGTTCAGAGTTTGAAGTTTTAGGTTTAGGTATATAGTTTAAGGGTTCAGGTTTCAGGTTTCAGGGTTTCAAGTTTCTAGTTTCAGCGAATTTAGGTTTTTGGTTTCCGGTTTCCTGTTCGGGTTATTGGCGGTTTGCTGATCAAATACAAAATGTGCATTCCCATTTCATCTTTGAAAAACCAAACTTCAAAAGCGTTCGATTTCACAATAATTGTCGGACCAACGGTGTTCAATATCATACACGTATACAAATTAGTTGAAATAACTTTGTACCGAAATAGAATCGGTCTAAAAACACAACCGAGGCTTAAAAATCCAAGGAAGATTAGACAACAAAACCTCTCAAACCTGGCAAGGCGAGTAGGCGATGCTTTTCAGTAAAGGAGAAACGAAGAATCAAAGAAGCCTAAGCTCTTCAGGTTTCGGGCTTTCAAGTTTCACGGTTTTTGGTTTTCGGTTTCCGGTTTCAGGGTTTCAGGGTTTCAAGTTTTAGCGTTTCAGGTTTCAAAGGTTTTGGTTTCTGGTTTCCGGTTTATAATTTCCGTTCGGGTTATTTGCCGGTTCGGTGATCGAGTTTTAGGGTTTCCGGTTCTAGTGTAAAGGTTTTCGGTTTCAAGGTTTTGGGGTTATAAGTTTCAGGGTTCGGGTTTGGTGTTTCAAGTTTCCAGGTTCAGGGTTCAGCTATCGGGTTGAGGTTTTAGGTTTTAACGATTTTTTAGGTTTTTGGTTTCCGGTTGGGTTATTTGGCGGTTTGGTGATCAAACACAAAGTGCGCGATCACAATTCATCTTTGAAAAATGAAATTTCAACAGTTTTTTATATCACAATAAAAGTTGTAACAACGGTGTTCGAAATCATACTCAAATAAAAAGTAGTTAGAATAACATGGTATCGAAAACGAATTGGTGTAAAATTACAACATAGGCTTAAAAATCCAAGGAATATTAGACAACAAAACCTCTCAAACCTGGCAAGGCGAATAGGTGAGGCTCTTCAGCAAAGGCGAAAGGATGAAAATAAACAACTTAAGTTTTTCAGCAAGACGAAAGCTCTTAGACGGTTGTGAAAATTCCAAAACAAAAATAATGGACTTCTACAAATATTGGACAAGGATATCTTAGAGTAAGGAGGAATTAGACAACAAAACCTTCTAAGGCCTGACTAGACTTTTGGCTCTTCGGAAAAGGCGAAAGTCGAAACCTCTTAAGCGTTTCAATTCATCATCATCGATCTTAAAACCCAAAGATTCTAAATAATTTCTTTGTGGAATAAAATCAATAAACAAAGCTACAACACTTTCAAAACGAAAATAATGGACTAATTTTCTACAAATCATTGGATAAGGAGGAATCGGACAACAAGACCTCTCAAGCCCTGCAACCTAAATCGGAACCTGTTAACCGAACCAGATTCAAGTTTGAAGGTATGTTTTCCGGTTTCAAGTTTCGAGGTTTCAGTTTTCAACGGTTTTTGGTTTCGAGTTTCCGGCTTATGGTTTCCGTATGGGTTATTGGGCGATTCGGTGATCAAGTTTAACAGTTTTTGGTTTCCGGTTCGGGTTATTTGCCGGTTTGGTGATCAAACACAAAGTGTGCATTCCCAATTCATCTTTGAAAAAACAAATTTAAACGGTTTTCGATTTCAAAATAAAACTCGGAACAACGGTGTTCGAAATCATACTCAAAAACAAATCAATTCGAATAACTTTGTATCGAAACCGAATCGATGTAAAATTACGACATAGGCTTTACAAATCCAAGGAAGATTAGACAACAAAACCATTCAAACCTGGTAAGGCGAATAGGCGAAGCACTTAGGCAAAAGCGAAAGGAAGAAACAAAACAGATTAAGCTCTTTGGAAAAGACGAATGCTATTAGACGGTTGTGAAACTTCCAAAACGAAATTAATGGACAAATTATCTAGAAATATTGGGAAGGGTATCTTAGAGCACGGAAGAATTAGACAGCAAAAAATTCTAAGGCCTGTCAAGACTTTCGGCTGTTTTGAAAAGGCGAAAGTCGAAACCTCTTAAGCATTTCAATTCATCATCATCGATCTTAAAACCCAAAAATTTTAAATAGTTTCTTTGTGAAATCAAATCGATAAATAAAGCAGCAACACTTCCGAAACGAAAATAATGGACTAATTTTCTAATAATCATTGGATTTGGATGAATTAGACAACAATGATGAAACACAAAGTTGTAAGGTTTCCGGTTTCAGTTTTAAAGGTGGGTTTTCGGGTTTTAGGGTTTTGGGGTTACAGGTTTAGGTTTCAGCGGTTTTAGGTTTTTGGCATATGGTTTATGTTCGGGTTATTGGGTGATTCGGTGGTCAAGTTTTATGGTTTTTGGTTTTCGGTTTCCGGTTTTAGGTTTCAGCAGTTTTAGGTTTCAGCAGTTTTAGGTTTCCAGTTTCATGTTTCAGTTTTATGGTTTTTGTTTGGGTTATTGGGCAGTTCGGTGATCAAGTTTTAAGGTTTCCGGTTTTGGGTTTCAGACTTCAGGTTTAGGGTTTCGGGGTTTCATCTTTTAGGTTTCAGGGTATCAGGGTTCAAGTATACAATTCAGGGTTTAGGTTTCATTTTTCAGGGTTTCAAGTTTTTGGATTCAGCGGTTTTAGGTTTTTGGTTCAGGTTATTGGACGGTTTAATGATGAAACATAAAGTGGAAATTCCCTATTCATCTTTGAAAAACCAAGTTTCAATAGCGTTCGATTTCACAATAAAAGTCGAAACAACGGTGTTTGAAATCATACTCAAATAATACAAATCAGTTTAACTAACTTTTTATCGAAATAGAATCGGTCTAAAAATACGAGAGAGGCTTAAAAAATCCAAGGAGATTAGACAACAAAACCTCTCAGACTAGGCAAGGCGTACATGCGAAGCTCTTCGGCAAAAACGAAGAATCAAAGCAGCTTAAGCTCTTAAGGTTTCAAGTTTCGGGCTTTCATGTTTTAGGTTTTAGAGGTTTTATGTTTATGGTTTACGTTCGGGTTATTGGGCGATTCGGTGATCAAGTTTCACGGTTTTTGGTTTTCGGTTTTAAGTTTTAGAGTTTCAGAGATTTCAACGGTTTTAGGTTTCCGGTTTTCGGTTTCAGGTTTCATTGTTCAGGTTTTAGGTTTCAAGGTTTTGGGGGTTTCAGGTGTAAAGTTTTAGGGTATCAGTTTGTAACACCCCGAATCCGCGAGACTCGGAGCGCTACGGGCTAGGACCTCACAATGGGTCCCGACCCTTAGCTTGACAACAATTGCAACGGATCTTGCAACAAGGAACAAATAAAAGTAAAACCGAAATAGATTTAATGCAATAATGTCATGATTTTAAACAACAAAGAAAAGACTCACATCCGAGTTCTTACAACAAAAATGTACATGCAAAATAATATAAACCCAATCCCGTCCTATATTGTACAAGAACCCCAGCTTCCCGCTCCGAGTGGATCACTAGACAACATCCCTAACTTGCAAGGCATCTACAACAACGGTTTACAACCGTTATCTAACATTCTATACATTAATATAACATTAAAGGCACAATTACACATAAGGCAAAATAAAAACATAGCATTCTTGCATACAAGCCGGTTATTATCTCTCATTACGTAATCACTATACTAATTCAACTTAGGTTTTGACACCAAGAATCCCCGTGTTCTTGCCCCAGTCCCCTTTCACCAAACAGGGTTGTACTTGATGCAAATTAGCATCACCTATTGGACTGGTCGTAGAGCACCCCCTAGTTTCCCCATTTTGAAGGACAAGTGGTCATCGCGCGGCTATGATACACTTGAGCCAATTAATATACACAAGGTCGTCCTAATCCAGTTATGTTGTTATGACGAATCTTAAACACACACCAACATTACACGTCAAACTAATACATAAAAGTTTGCTAAGTAAGTCCGGGGGACTTACTTGTCTCAAGTGATCAACCCGATATAAACCGCACTCCGCTTCCCGTAGGATTATACTCTAAGCCTGGCCAAACAAGGCACACGATCAACATCTATCCCACATGCTAGAAGTCCTCAGAATTCTAGTCCCAATGATCTCTACAAGATCATACAACTCATATGCTAGGACAAACCATTCTTAGTCTCCATGATCCTAGAAGATCATACAACCCCAAACCTCAACCCTCGGGAAGGGTCACCTAAGGTCCATAACCATTACTTGGTATTCACCCTAAGTTATGCTAGCTCCAACCTAGCATGATACTACTATTAAAAATTACTAAGGTAAGGGAAGGGTCACTAGATCGAGGAAGAGGGTACTCACTGTGATGCGGGTTGGGGTCGCAATTGACTAGATCTAGATTGGGAATCCTTGAAGACCAACAATGGATATTTTCCTTGACAAATGGCGCGCAAAATCAGATTGTTAAGAACCAGAAATGACGTTGGACAAAAGGGAAGAAAGAGAATGAAAAGGAACGTGGAATGTTTGGTAGAAGTAAATCCAAAAGAACCAAAAGACTCCCTTACAAGAACCTTGATCAGATTGATCAAAACCCAAGCAATATGATGCCTTCAACCCTTTTTTCTATAACCTTACACAAGCCTTCAATGGAGATAAGCACAAGGAGGGACTAGTATTGGTAGTAATAGCACCAATCTCTAAAGAGATTAACACACACAAGAACAATCTAGCAGGGATTCACAACAATTCAATCAATGGCTCACTTTATTGATTGAATTTTCTAAATAGGAACAAAAGCTCTCAAAGAGACGGTTTATCAATTGGCTGAAATCTATCTAATTAGGAAAGAAGCTAAGGGAGGCTTTTTATATGCCTTAAAGCCTCCTATCTAAAAAAAAGAATAACATTTGTCAAAAAGACAATAAAACAAATAAAACAACTAAAACAAATAAAAATAACCCTTAAAATGTTTTGAACCAAAAGGTTATAAAAAGTCTTATATTTTATACCAAAAGATGTATAAATTACAAAAGAAGCTCCAAAAGCCTCAATCTTCCATTTCTTGCAATTCCGGAACAAGTGTCTCTTCTTTGCTCTTGCATAGCTCCAAATCACGTGTGCATGGTCTCCCTTCCACATCCAAGTCGTGGGAATCGAATTAACGTGACTAAGGAAGCCTCAGTCAGCAATGGATCATCAATGGTCTCCTTAGGAGCTAAGAACACCAACAAGTTGGACACCTCCTCTTGAATTGCTCTTGCCCTTGATCTAGTGATTGACCCTTGCATTGTAGGACTAGTAGGGGATGTTGGTGGCGGTTCCCGACAACTTGGATGTGGAAGGAGACCATGTACACGTGATTTGGAGCCATGCAAGAGCAAAGAAGAGACACTTGTTCCGGAATTGCAAGAAATGGAAGATTGAGGCTTTTGGAGCTTCTTTTGTATTTTATATCACTTTTGGTATAAAATACAAGACTTTATATAACCTTTAGGCTCAAAACAATTTAAGGGTTATTTTATTTGTTTTATTTGTTTTATTGTCTTTTATTGACAAATGTTATTCCTTTTTAGAAAGGAGGCTTTCTAGGCATATAAAAAAGCCTCCCTTAGCTCCTTTCCTGATTAGATAGATTTTAGCAAAACTTGATAAATCGTCTCTTTGAGAGCTTTTGTTCATATTCAGAAAATTCAATCAATAAAGTGAGCCAATTGATTGAATCGTTGTGAATCCCTGCTAGATTGTTCTTGTGTGTGTTAAATCTCTTTAGAGATTGGTGCTACTAGTCAATACTAGTCCCTCCTTGTGCTTGTCTCCATTGAAGGCTTGTGTAAGGTTATAGAAGAAAGGGTTGAAGGCGTCATCTTGCTTGGGTTTTGATCAATCTGATCAAGGTTCTTGTAAGGGAGTCTTTTGGTTCTTTTGGATCTACTTCTACCGTACATCCTACGTCACCTTTCATCCTCTTTTTTTCCATCTTTCCATCGTCATTTTCTTGTTCTAACAATCTGAATTTTGTGCCATTGGTCAAGGAAAAACGTCATTGTTGGTTTCAAGGATTCCCAATCTGGATCTAGTCATTCGCGGCCCTAATCTTGCATCAAAGTGGTATCAGAGCTAGTTGATTGCGAGTCCGGAATCAGCCATCACCATTGACGGTTTGAGTATCTTCTTTGAATCTTTTCTTTGCTTGAGTCATTTGCTTCATCTTAAGAGTTTATTTGAGTCTAATTTGCTTTGTTTCTCGTGTTTATTGGAGAAGAGAGAAAGCCAAGCCAAAACCACCATTTTCCAGCCATTCTACATCACCTTCATCAGCCATTGTTCATCAAAAAACGTCCAGCTCTTTTCTCTTGGCAATAACCGTCCAAAAAAAATAATCAAAAGAAAAGCAAAAGGGGGACCACTCTTCCAAAACACATCAGCCATTGCAAGAGAGAGGAGAGGGCCACAAAAGCTCCTTATTTGTAGCAACAACAAGAGACTACTTCTAGTTAGTTATCTCTTATTTCTTTTCAATTTTTAATTTCATTCCTCTCTCCTATTTTCTTCCACAAAAACGTCAGCCAAGGACCACAAAAAAAAAACAAAGAAAAAGAAATATTTTCTCATATATTTTCATCATCCTACATATCATGCATTTCCTACCATATTCTATACTATCCTAAGTTGTGTAGAAGCTAGAAAAACAAGTGTCTTTGCAATCTGATTGTGAAAGGATCATTGAGACTACAAACAAGAGTTACCTACCTCATTTCTTATCCATCACCATTACCCAAAAGCCAACATTAAACACCACAGCCGGCCATATCTCTTTCCATTGCATAAGGACATGGTAAGTGAAGCTCTCTTCTTAGTCTCTTGTGTGTCTATCTTCCTTGTTTTACTCTAATTATATCATATCTTGAGTTTACCATCTTTTCGAGTCCATATTAGCCTTTTGCATCTATCTTTGAGTCTTGTGTCTTTTTTTTTCAGTATTTTGTGTGATTTAGTTAGTTGACATTGCTTGCAAGCCATACTATAGTTGAGTCTTGAGTCTTATTTCAGCTTCTTAGTGTCTATCTTGACGTTTTCAATTGTGAACCTTCAAGCAGCCATGTATCACCCTTTTTCAAGTCAAGGAGTGTGCTAGTTGAGCTAAGGCATTGATCTTAGAAGGAGTTTTAATCCATCCAAGTCAATTGCATCAAATAGCTTGTGATCAACACAACTTGAGTGTGAGAGTGAGAGTAAACACTTGTGAGAATTTTCTGTTTTATTAATTCAACTAGTTTTCTTGTTTTGTGTGTTTTTTTGATCATGTCTAGGTCTAATAGTCCAAGCAAGTCCCACAGCAGTGAGCCAATGCACCCGGAGACATTTGCTATGTTGAAGCAACTAATGGATTCGGTGGCAAGATTGACACACCGCTTTGACACGTTGGAGCCTCGACCAGCACCCACGGCCACGCCACAGCCGAGGTCCACTTTCGAGCTAGGAGGAACGACATCCCCTGAATCACCCCAAAGAACCCCTCAAGGGCAAGGTATGAGGCATGCTAACACTCTTCCTAGAATACATAATGTGCAAGGTTTTGTGGATGATTTTCAGGAGCCACAAGAGGATGTTGAGGAAGAAGGTATGTGGAGAGAGTTCCCTAGGCGTCACCCACAGCCAAGGAGAGGACGTGAATATGAGCCATTTAGGCCTTATCAAGAGCTAGATGGAATAGGGAAAGTGAAGGTCAAGATTCCTAGTTTTGAAGGCAAGTGTGACCCGGATGCTAACATGGATTGGGAGACTAAATTGGAGCAAATTTGGTCTTGCCATCACTTTGGAGAGCAAAGGAAGGTCCAGCTTGCATCATTGGAGTTCCAAGGCTATGCACTAGTATGGTGGGATCATCTTGTCAAGGAAAGAAGAAGAACCTTGGATCCGGCCATCACTACATGGGAACAAATGAAGGCCTTGATGAGAGCTCGTTTTGTACCTCAACATTATGCTAGGGAGCTGAGGCAAAGGTTGGAGAACCTTAGAGAAGGAGCCATGAGTGCCGAAGAGGTCTACACCTCTATGCAAATGACAATGCTGAAAGCTAATGTGGTTGAAGTTGAGGAGTCTACAATGGCTAGGTATCTATGCATTTTAAACTCATCTTTGGCTAATGAAATTGATTTGTATCCTTATAGTACCATGGTGGAGCTACTGCATTTGGCAATCAAAGTAGAGAAGAAGAAAAAGGCTAGGAACCAAGGTGCCAAGACAAGCTTTGGAGCTACAAGCTCATGGAAAGCACAAAACAGCCGGCCCCAAGGATCCTACAGCCGTGAGCCTACATCCACCAAGGAGGACCGAAAAGCATCAACCATGGACCAAGGAGCACAAAGAAGGAGCTCAACACCTCATTCATCTTCTAGACCCTTGAATGAGCCTTCAAGTGGTCCTAAACGGGGTACCTCTAACTCTACTCTTCGTTCTAGAGATATTGTGTGTTTTAAATGTCAAGGTAGAGGTCATTACATGAGGGATTGTCCTAATTTCTGATTTTAAATCAATTTGGACAATATGAGAGTGAGGATGAGCATGAAAATGATGATAACACCCACCTTAATGGATTGCATGAATTTGGTAGTGATAGTGATGAGGGCATTGAATATGAGCATGGAGAATCATTAATAGCTAGAAAAACTTTGCATGCTAAGCTAGCTCCGTGTGAGGATAATCAAAGAGAGAACCTTTTGGGACGTCCATGGTAATTTGATCATAGATGGATGTAGTTGTTGCAATATGGCCAGCACTGATTTGATTAATAAGTTGCAAATTACCACATTTTATCACCCTAGGCCTTACAAATTGCATTGGATGAATGATTGAGGAGAATTAAAAGTAAATAGGCAAGCTAGAGTTACTATCATATTAGGTAGCTATAAGGACACCATTACTTGTGATTTAGTTCCCATGCAAGCTTGTCATATTCTTTTGGGACGTCCATGGTAATTTGATAGGAGAGTTAAGCATGATGGTTTTACTAATAGGCATACCTTTGAATTTAATGGTCAAAGGCTGAATTTTATGAGAAGAAGAAGGAGTTGAGTGTGGAGCAAAATGAGGTGAAAAAGAGAGGGGATAGCTCACGGTCTAAAACAGAACCCACGGCCAAGATTAGTACCACCCTATTAGCCACACCTTCTAGTGTCCTTCTAGCATCCAAGGAGGAGTACATCCTAGATTACACCCCTTTAGATGCCATTCTTGTGAGCTTGTGCAAGAGCTTAGTGACTTTGAGTGAAGAAGCCAAGGCCACCCTACCTAAGCCCATCCTAGCTATCCTAGATGAGTTTAGTGATGTATTTCCTGACGAAATTCCGGCTGGCCTTCCACCTTTTAGAGGTATTGAGCACCAAATAGATCTTATTCCTGGTGCTACACTCCCAAACCGTCCAGCCTATAGGATGAACCCTAAGGAGAGCCAAGAGATCCAAAACCAAGTCCAAGAACTCCTAGATAAGGGTTATGTAAGGGAGAGTTTGAGTCCTAGTGTCGTTGCCGTCCGCTTAGTGCCTAAGAAGGAAAATACATGGAGGACATGTGTTGATTGTAGAGCCATCAACAACATCACCATTAAGTACTGCCATCCCATCCCACATTTAGATGACATGTTAGATGAGTTGAATGGAGCCACATTGTTCTCTAAGATAGATCTTAGGAGTGGTTATCACCAAATCAGAATGACGGAGGGAGATGAGTGGAAAACGGCATTCAAAACCAAGTTTGGTCTTTATGAGTGGCTAGTGATGCCATTTGGTTTAACCAATGCTCCTAGCACATTTATGAGATTGATGAATCACGTGTTGAGACACTACATTGGTAAGTTTGTTGTGGTTTACTTTGATGACATCCTCATCTATAGTAAGTCACTTGAAGAGCATGAGGAACATTTGAGGGAAGTACTTGCAACTCTTAGAATTGAATATTTGTATGCTAATTTGAAGAAATGTGAGTTTAGTACTAATCAAGTTGTTTTTCTTGGTTTTGTAGTGAGCACAAGAGGTCTAGAGGTGGATGAAGAGAAGATCAAGGCAATCCAGGAATGGCCTACTCCCGCAACCATCAGTCAAGTGAGGAGTTTCCACGGCCTAGCAACCTTCTATTGACGTTTTGTGCGAGATTTCAGCACCATAGCAGCCCCACTCACGTCCTTGACAAAAAAAAAGGTGCCATTTGTGTGGGGAGATGCTCAAGAGAAGGCGTTTAAGGAGTTGAAGTGGCGGATGTCCCATGCACCTCTCCTAGCTCTTCCGGACTTCACCAAACCTTTTGAGGTCGAGTGTGATGCTTCGGGTATTGGCATTGGAGGAGTACTCATGCAAGAGGGTAAGCCACTAGCCTTCTCTAGTGAGAAATTAAAGGGAGCATGTTTAAACTACTCGACTTATGATAAAGAACTTTATGCATTGTTTAGAGTATTAAAAACATGACAACATTATTTATGGCCTAGTGAGTTTGTCCTACGTACCGATCATGAGTTCTTAAGACATTTTAGGAGTCAAGATAAGTTAGATAGGAGACATGGTAGATGGATGGAGTTTACAGAAACTTTTCCTTATATGATAAAGTATAAAAAGGGCAAGGATAATGTTGTAGCCGATGCGCTCTCTAGGAGACATTCTTTAATCATAACTATGGATTCTAAGGTCTTAGGTTTCTATTATATTAAGGATTTATATGTTGATGATTCTGATTTTGGAGACATATTTAAGCAATGTGCATCTAGAGGAGCCTTTGATAAGTATTACTTGTTTGAGGGTTTTCTATTTAGAGTTGATAAAGTGTGCATTCCTAAGTGTTCCCTTAGGCTATTACTTGTTGAGGAAGCCCATATGGGAGGCTTAATGGGGCATTTTAAGAGAGATAAGACTTATCATATGCTGCATTCACATTTTTATTGGCCTCATATGCTTAGAGATGTAGAGAACTTGCTTAAGAGATGTCTTGTGTGTTTAAATGCTAAGGCTAGATTGAAACATCATGGATTGTATACCCCCCTTACCCACGTCTAAGTCACCTTGGAAGGATATTAGTATGGATTTCATTGTTGGGTTACCTAGGACTAAGATGGGGAGAGATTCGATTTTTGTGGTAGTAGATCGATTTTCTAAAATGGCCCATTTTATTGCTTGTCATAAGACTGATGATGCTTATAATGTAGCTAACTTGTTCTTTAGGAAAATTGTTAGATTACATGGAGTACCTAGGACTATAGTGAGTGATAGGGATGTTAAGTTTCTTAGTTTCTTTTGGAAAACTCTTTGGGGTTAAGGACGAAGTTGCTGTTTTCGACTTCTAGTCATCCTCAAATGGATGGTCAAACTGAAGTAACTAATAGTACGTTAACAACCATTTTGAGGGCTGTTTTAAAAGATAATTTGAAAGCTTGGGAAGATGTCTTGCCTCATGTAGAATTTGCATATAATCGTACATTACATTCTTCTACTAACCTAACTCCTTTTGAGTGTGTCTATGGGTTGAATCCTTTGACCCCTTTTGGTCTTATACCGTTGCCCATTGAGGAGCGAGTAGATTTTAATGCAGGAAAACAGGTGGAGATCATCAAGGAAATGCTTGAAAGGACACGCAAAAGGCTAGAGGAGAAGGGGAGGCAAGTGGCGGCCAAGGCTAATAGGAACCGCAAGCAAGTGTTGTTCGAGCCGGGAGACCTCGTGTGACTGCATTTGAGGAAGGATAGGTTCCCGGAAAGGCGCATGTCCAAGCTATCACCTAGGGGAGACGGACCATTCAAAGTACTACGTAAGGTTGGCAACAATGCTTATATACTAGAGCTTCCGGAGGACTATGGAGTGAGTCCTACTTTCAACGTAGGAGATCTAAGTCTCTTTGAGTCAAGTGAAGCGGATGGAGATGATTCGAGGACGAATCCTTCCCAAGAAGGGGAGTATGATGAGAGACCATCACCAACAACCCCTACTAGTACTACAATGCAAGGGTCAATCACTAGATCAAGGGCAAGGACAATTCAAGAGGAGGTGTTCAACTTGTTGGTGTCCTTAGCTCCTAAGGAGACCATTTATGATCCATTTCTGACTGAGGTTTCCTTAGTCACGCTAATGACGATTCCCGACGACTTGGATGTGGAAGGGAGACCATGCACACGTGATTTGGAGCCATGCAAGAGCAAAGAAGAGACACTTGTTCCGGAATTGCAAGAAATGGAAGATTGAGGCTTTTGGAGCTTCTTTTGTATTTTATATCATCTTTTGGTATAAAATACAAGACTTTATATAACCTTTAGGCTCAAAACAATTTAAGGGTTATTTTATTTGTTTTGGTTGTTTTATTTGTTTTATTGTCTTTTTGCCAAATGTTATTCCTTTTTTTAGATAGGAGGCTTTCTAGGCATATAAAAAGCCTCCCTTAGCTTTTTTCCTAATTAGATAGATTTCAGCCAATTGATAAACCGTCTCTTTGAGAGCTTTTGTTCCTATTCAGAAAATTCAATCAATAAAGTGAGCCATTGATTAGTCTTTTGGATTGGTTCTTAAATTCATTGTTCAAGGGTTCTTCCATAGTTCTATTCGGTTCTTCTTAATCATCTATCTTTATATTTTTGTGCTTATCATTCCTCCATATCTAAGTTTCATTCCATTGTTTCCAGGTTGTTCGTCTAGATCGTTAAACGGGCTAATCCCCGTATCAAGAACGACGATCGTCGGGCGTCTCTTCGATGTGCAGAAAGCTTTCTGGTGCCTCTTGGCTGACTTGCTCAGTCCTAGATGTCCACCATTAGATCACAACCATACTCCACTATCTAGACAAGAGCCACACGCATGCAAACACAAGGGAGGATAACCTTGAGTGAATCACACTGGGGTTGAAAGAAGGATGAAGAAGAGAATGAGAAGAAGAGAAAATGATACTTACTTTACATCTCGGATCTGTAGTCCTTTCACAAGAGGAGCAGCTCACAAGAAGAAGCACCATGGAAGATCATGAAGAAGATGAAGGAGGAGAGGGTAGGAGGAAGAGAGAGGAGAGAATGGAGAGAATGGAAGCATGGAAGAATGTGAGCTGAAAAGTGGGGAAAGAAGAGATCACTCGGCTTGAGAGTAGGCAAGGGTCAAAGATATCCAAGGGTCGGATCAAGGGACGAGAAGTCGGAAGGCAAGAATGAAAGGTCGGAAAGGAAACGGGGCTCCACACCCGCAGTAGAACCTAGCCGCGACTGCGGCATCACAAGATGGCCGTGACCACGGGTCTCCTAGGCCGTTGGGGCAGTGGCTTACACTCCACAACCACTAACACCTCTAAAAATGCTCTCATTCCGGGAACCGAATTTCTGGGTGTTACACAGGTTTCCGGTTTCAATGTTCAACTTTAATATTTGAGGTTTCAGGTGTCAGCGGTTTTAGGTTTCTAGATTCTAGTTTGGGATATTGGGCGGTTCAGTGATCAAACACAAAGTGCACATTCCCAATTCATCTTTGAAAAACCAAATTTCAACAGTTTTTAATTTCACAATAAAAGTCAGAAAACGGTGTTCAAAATCGTAGCGAGTACAAATCAGTTCAAATAACTTGGTAATCAAAATGAATCGGTGTAAAATTATGACATATTCTTCAAAAATCCAAGGAAGATTAGACAACAAAACATCTCAAACATGGCAAGCAGAATAGGCGAAGCTCTTCGGCAGAGGAGAAAAGAAGAAACAAAACAACTTAAGCTCTTTGCCAAAGACGAAAGCTCTTAGACGGTTGTGAAACTTCCAAAACAAAATAATGGACAAATTTTCTACGAATATTAGACAATACAACCTTCTAAGGCCTGACAAGACTTTTTGCTCTTCGGAAAAGGCGAAACTCAAAACCTCTCAAGCCTTTCAATTCATCATCATCGATCTTACAACCCAAAAATTCTAAACAAATTATTTGAGAAATCATATCGATAAAAAAGCAACAACACTTCCAAAACGAAAATAATGGACTAATTTTCTAAAAATCATTGGATAAGGAAGAATAAGTCAAAAAGACCTCTCAAGCCTGCAACCTAAATCGGAATTTTGTTACCCGAATCGGTTTTAGGTTTGAAGATGGGTTTTCCAGTTTCAGGTTTCGGGTTACAGTTTGAAGGTTTCAATAGTTTTAGGCTTCCGGTTTATGGTTTATGGTTTCCGTACGGTTTATTGGGCGATTCGGCGATAAAGTTTCACGGTTTTTGGTTTCCGGTTAGAGGTTTTAGGTTTCATGATGTGGGACCATCTCGAACACTACATCAATGACTAGTTACTAGATCAAAGACTAAAGCATTGAAGGACAAGCCAACTACACCTTCTTCGGATCCTATCATGGAAGGCACTATCACAAGGTCAAGAGCGAAGGCTATTCAAGATGAAGTTACAAGCTTACTCACAACATGTACGCTCAATGAGACTTTCCTCACTCTTAGGAAACCTTGGGTGACGTTACTAATTATTATGGATGAGCCAAGCCATGACCAAGAAGATCCATCAAGCATAGAAGAAGGCTAGTAAGAAGGAAGAGTCTTAGAGAAGAAAACTCGGTCCACTTACTGGAAAACCGCCCGAGATTTACACCCAGGAAAATCGGAGAAGATTTTCATCCGAGTTTTCCTTCCTGACACGCGCTTGAAGATCCGGCCATGATCTTCTATCTTTGGCAACTATATCTTTTATATAGTTTTGATTCCTTAAAGCTCTCAAACTATCTTAAGGAATTGTTAGTTTTAATCCTATTTTTAAGATTATTATTTTTATATCTTTTAAAGGTATCTCTCCTAGATTAGTTTTTAAAAAATATCTTTTTTAGTTTTCATAGATTGATCTCCCTTATAAATAGCCTTAGAGGGGGAGATTGTTAGATAGATTTGACTTGATATATTTCCACATATTGTGTGAACTTGCAACTTCGCTTATGAAGTTTGTATTTTTTTTATACAAATTCAATAAAAAAGAGAGCCTTTGATTGAATCGTTGTGAAATCCTTGCTAGATTGTGCTTGTGTGTGTTAATCTTTTTAAATGTTGGTGCTCTTGGTCAATACTAGTCCCTCCTTGTGCTTGTCTTACTTAGAAGACTTGTGTAAGGTTAAAGACGTGAGGGTTAAGGTAAGCTTTTCGTTAAGGGGCTTTGACACATCATTTGGTCAAGGTTCTTTGCGGAAATATTTGGTTCATATCTTCATATACATATCATTTATCATTCCATATTCATCTTCTTATCTTTCCATATCATCCACTAATCCGTTTTATGAGTTTCCAGAAATCTCGCCATGTTCTTCCGAAAATCTCGCCCGATATTTTATATAACTGACCGAGATTTTGCTTCTGTCGTGGACTTTCAAACTTGATCCGAAACTGCGGCTTAACCCCACATCAAAGTGGTATCAGAGCTAACTAATTGTAGTCCGAACATCCACCAAAGGTTTGATTTTTATTTGAGTCTTTTCCTGTTCGCCATCTTTGCGAGATTATTTGAGTTTAACATGCATTGACTTGTGTAAGTTTTGGAAGAGAGAAACGCCACAACCAAACACAATCCATCCATTACCTCGAGCCAACCCAAAGTCAGAACAAAGTTTGCACTTAAAGATAAGATATTTTCTAGTAGTTAAGATCTTACCTACCCTTTATCAAAACAACATTATAAACACTTCTCCAACAACTAAAGTCCACAAGGCAACCAAGGAGTAGCAGCCCTGAAGGTGATTGCTGAATGACGACATAAAGAGTCGATTATTCAACAATCTCGGCCAAATCTCACGAAACTCGGCCGAGATTTTTGCCCGAATTTTGCTACCGTTGTCAATTTTCGAGAAACTTTGAGGCAAAATCTGAAGAATCAAAGTGCACCTTGTGCAAGAGTACAACAAAAGAAGAGTTTATGTGTCATCGTGAGACAGTTAAAGGGTTTTAGCCATTCCCAAAATAAATCCCGGCTATCTCTCTTTCTAACTTCACGAAGTCAAGGTACGTTCTTTCTCTAGTGAGTCTATCCGCAATATTCTTTCTACCTTGTCATGTGTGGAATAAACGTCCTACAGGGGTTCCTTAACCATCTCACAACACAAGAACCTTTATCCGAACCAAGTTGACTACTTGAGTAAGTCAAGGAGTTCTAGTGAGACCAAGGCACTGATTGATAAAAAAACATTAATCCATCAAAGACAATTACATCAAACCAGCTTGCGACAACACAACAGAGCGTGAGTGCGAGAGAAAACAAGAAAGGTACTTTAGTTTTCACTAACATTACGAGTTTAGTTGTTACTTTGCGTGCTTGGGTAGATGTCGGAAAGAGATAGTCCACGAGCTTCCCAAAAGAGTGAAAATTCTGACCCAATGTCACGGAAATGTTAAAAAAGCTAATGACAACCATTTCCAAAATCAATAAACGATTAGAGCAAGTGGAAGCGCGACCTAGTGGCGAATCTCGAACGAGATTTGAGCCGAAGTCCGTCTTTGAGATAGGTGGCAACTTCTAACACCCCAAATCCGTATGACTCGGAGCGTCATGGGTGAGGACTCACAGTGGGTCCTAACCTTAGCCTGACAACACGTTCACCGGATCTTGCAACAAGGAACACAACTATGTCTACCGCATCTCAAGCATATCTCCGTCTATCTCAAACACAACTCTATCTACCGCAGTCTCAAGTCTATCTCTATCTATCACAATCTAAAATTGCAAATGCAGCTCAACACAACTCTCCACTACTCACACTAACAACAAGTCTTATCTAAAACCCTTAAGCTAATAAGATCAACACACAACTTAATTTAAAAACATTTGTAAACATACAAAGATATAAAGTATAATAAAATAATTCCTACTCACAATCAACGACAAACTTAACCTGAAACAGAATGACAGCTAAGTCAAAATGACTTACCTCGAAAAGACGAACACAACAATCACCAAAAATAATTCAAGAAACCAAGAACCTAATAAAGTATTGCAAGATAATCAACATCGATTCAAGCAAATATTGCAACCTAAACTAAACGCCCAAAAAGAACGATATTATATAAGGCTTCAGGAAACTCACGTCTTGAAGTCACACACTATAGAATCTCCTTCGGGATTAGGTGTGTGTGATCTAGCTTTCTCGTGAGATTAGGTGTGTGTGATCTAGCTTTCTCGTGATATTTTATAAGGATTTTGGGTATAATTACATAATCGATTCAATCATTCTTGTCTCGTGAGATTAGGTGTGTGTGATCTAGCTTTCTCGTTCTTGTGTATGTCAATCTCCTTCGGGATTGGTGTTGCAAGTCGAACAAGGCATCCTCTTCGTGCTCTCGATTCTCAGATCGATTGTGTGGAGTTGTAAGAAGCGGGGTTGAATTGTCGCTGGTTTTGTTCTTGGATCTCGAATCCAAGTGTTCTATCATTGTTCCTTTCGGTTCTTCTTGTCCCTTTCTGTTTTCTCGTTTTCATTGTTGTCCATGTTTGTTAATTTTGTGTGTTCTTCATTCTTCAGAACAGGTTGTTCGTCTAGATCCGTTCTTCGCGGCTAATCCCCGTATCAATTGGTATCAAAGCACGGTTGACGTCCAACTACCAAGAAGAGTCGGTAAATCAATCATAAAATCACAGAAAGAGTCTGTTTTGATCAATGCAATTTATCATTGTCTTCTGTTTGAGTCTATTTCCGTTTCTCTCTTCTACTCTAAGCTTTGTTTGAGTCTAACGAGTTTGTTACTTTGATTGAGTTTTGGACACCGGAAACCACCATATAACCAACCACCACCCTCCACCATCAACCACCATTTTTCCCTCAGCCACATTAGCCACACTTAAATCAATTGAACAAAAACCAAACGTGGCTGCTTCTTTTCTTGCATCCAGAACACGCAGAATTGAAGTTGAAGTAGATTGTTTCCCAAAATCCAATACACACCAAAATTGGAGTTGATTCAGCATGTTTCCTACAAATCGGGCGCAGAACTTGAAGCAATTGTTTTCCTCATACAGATCTGGAACGTTGAATCAGTTGCAACAATCTAGGAGTTGAGATTTGATCTTATCCTGAAGAGTTGCAACAGCTTGGCCCACGTTTATCTACAAAAAAGAATTTGTTTTTTTATTTCTTTCAATTTTTGTTTATTCTTCTTTACTGATTTCCTGAATCATAAAGTTCAAAAGAAAAGAAAAGAAAAGAAAAAGGATAAAAAAAAGAGAAGAAAGAAATCAAATATCAAAAAAAACAAAAGAAAAAAAAAGGAAAAGGAATAAGATATATTCATTTCATTCTAGTTTATTATTTTTATTTCATTCTTTCTTATTCATAGTTTGTAATTTGCCTAGTGCTATTACATTTGTTTTAGTGATATTCAGCAACAAAGAGGACTTCAAGAAAGGACTTAAGTCAGGTATTTCGTCTCATTCGGAGGAAGAACCAAGCATCTCGTTGAACCTATCTAGCCACACCTAACTACTATCTAATTTCAGCCATCAAACACCATAGCTCAGCCTTCCTTAACCTCATCCTACGGTGTCTAGGGTTCACTTCTTGGGTCTTACGAGTAAGTTCTTTCAAAGCTTATCTTGAGTTCTAAATTTTGAGTCACTTAGTTGCATATAACATTCGTGCAATTGTCCTTTCTGTTTGAGTCTTTTTTTTCTATTTTGTTGAGTTAAACACGTTTTTGAAGTGACTGAAATCGAATCTTGGTTCCATCTCAAGCTTTAGTTTGACTAGGCATCGAACTCAGGTGAGGTTTTTGATTAATACAAGACGAGCCATCAACAAGCTTGTATCACACCACTAGTGAGAGAAGCTTGTTTTCTGACTGATACACTTGTGAGGTGATTTTTGTTTTATATAACTTAATGTGTTTGTTTGTTTGTTGTGTTGAGTATTTGGAATTATGTCTAGGTCACCAAGTCCAGCAGGTGCAAAGAGCTCAGAACTGATTCACACCGAATTGTTCAACCTTTTCAAGGGCTTGCAAGATAGCATTGATGGTCTAAGTACAAAGTTGGCCACACTTGAGGCTGGAAGAAGTTCCAATGCTATGTAGCCTTCAAGGCCTAATCCACAAGGCCAAAGAAACCATGCTTTCCAAGAGCGTAATTATGTCCCTTCTACTCCTAATATGCATTATTATCCTAACCAATATCAAAATTATGTGTATGAGCCATGGGATTATTCGGAGGATGAAGGATGGAGACATGAGCCACTTCGAGAACCAGTACAAGACGCCATTGGCAAGATGAAAATGCCAAACTTCGAGGGTCAATGTGATCCTGATGTGAACACGGCATGGGAGGCAAGGATGGAGCAAATCTGGTCATGCCACGACCTCCCCAAGCACGATGATTCACACAACTCGCTATCAGCCATTAGCACACCTTCATCATCAATTGGGGTTACCACAACTCCAAAGGGAAGTGATTCAAAACCTTGTACTTTAATGTTTAATCACTTAGACTTCTTAAAATCAAAATATGAGATTGTGTTACATGCTATCATCAGCGTTGAAATAGTTGAGCATGAATCTCAATTATTGGGTGATATTGAAAGTGATAAGCATGAAATTGATGACTATGAGTTGTTTGCACATAAATCTGTTGTGGAAAATGATGCTATTTTACATGTGCATGAGCCTTGAAAACTCCACTTTGTTTATAATGTTTTACAAGCGTTAATGATGGAAGACTTAACACAAATGTAGTAGTTGGATATACTAACAATGTATTGATTATATTCTCTAGATGCTTAGTTGATTTGAATTCAGTGCAGGTCTTAATATAGACTTCAAGGGTCTTGGAATATCACTCAAGGACACAAGGAAGATAGCGTTACAAAGGAACGATCTCAAAGGCCTTGTGATGAGGGACCATCCGAGCTAGCATCTCCGGAGTATGAGGGAGCTATCACACGTTCCCGAGCTAAGAAGATTGAGCATGAGACCGAGGGCTTGCTGATGTTATTGGCTACAAGTGTTCATAACGAGGCTTGGCTCCTAAGTAAGCAAGAGAGCAACGATGCCAAGGCACAAGACTCGGCCGGCCCCACACATGACGCCGCTGCTCCTCCCCACGTTTCCAGCACCGTTCCATGTCTCTCATTGAGGAATGAGGCTTTTTAAGGCCTGCTTAGTGATTGTGTGTTTTAAGTAGCCCATTGGGCTTAATTTCTAGATTTTATTGTGTCTTTTGTATAAAGAGCTGAAACTATTTAAAGGCTCTTTTCTTTACTTTTTAGGTAGATTATTATTGGTGAAAAACACTTGTCTTCCGATTTCATCTTCAATCAAAGGCGAGTTTTGGTTGAAGAGTTATTGTGATCAGATTTGGCTTAGTTGTTTCGCGTGTGTCAATTGCTCTCGGGTTCTTGGTGTTTGTGAGATTCCATAAGCATCCTCCTCGTGATGTCGAAGCCCTAAGTCGACTGTGTGAGGTTGTAAGGGGCCTAGTTCGTTGCATCGTTCTTGGTGGTTCTTGATCCCGAGATCAAGGGTTTCCACGTCGTTTGTGTCGGGTTCATCTACATATACCTTTCCTTTAATTTCCGTACCTTCGTATTCAGTTTAGCGTCTTCTTGTTCCTTTTATTCGCAGGTCACGCAGCTCACGAAGCCCTAGCCGGCTGTTTGATCCGTTTTCTGCGTCTTTCCCTCCTTCCGTCGTCTAGATCGAGTCAACGTCGGGTCATCCCTGTATCAATTGGTATTAGAACTCCGGTTAACGACGGATCGATCTTATGTCTTTCCTTCTTATCGTGTCAGTTTTGAATTTTTGGAGCTTTCTTCTTGTGTTCTTGAAACTGATTGTGCTTGACTTGTTGTGTTGAAGGTTGTGTTGGTTTGTGAGTATCGTAGGCCAGCCATCACCATCTCCTCGACGTAACATACCCTACTGCCGCCGTCCTTGCTTACGCACGCCCTGCCGCCGGCCATCACCATTCCTACTCGGTTGTGCCCTAACCGCTGTGCCCTACTCGGTTGTGCCCTACTCGGATGTGCCCTAATCGACTGCGACTAAAACGGCTGCCATTGGACTTGTTCTTCTCCAACTCCACATTCCCACGTTCAAGCACTAGTAGAAGATCTCTTTTGTTCCATTTTAATTTATTTTGTAATTATTGGCCAGATTTGTTGGTCAAGGAAGTTCCTACATTCTAGGTAACAAAAAGAAAGCATATCATTCAAAAAAAAGAAAGAAAAGGAAGCTGATCATTCAAAAAAAAAAAAAAGAAGCTGATCATTCAAAAAAAAAAGAGAGAAGTCTTGTTACATTTTTTTTAATTTTGTGATCTCTAGTCTTGTATGTTATTTTGTGGTGTAAGCTGCCTATTCACGTCTTTATCTCCCAGCCCTCTCGAGGCCTTCATCGAGACCATACGCTCGGCTAACCATCAGCGCTCCATCACCCTTAGCCCAGCTCCACACCCTTCATTGCCACTCTACCTCTCTCTCACACGTTCTTCCCTCCTCACCTTGCTACCTCTAACCTAGCCTCGGGATTACTCACACTCCAAGGCAGTCCGGAAGTGCAACAAGTAGACCTTTAATCGGTGAGTCTTCTTCTTTTCTTCTCTTCATACATTCTGTTTGGTGATCTTCTTGAGTCTTTGTGATTAAATTTTGTCCATTCGTGAGTCTTGTTGAGTTTGAGCTGATTTCGCATTGAACTGAATTGCATTGAGCCCTAAACGATTTTTGGTTGCTTTGGATACCTAGACACCTTAACTCAAGTGGGGTTTTTGACTCATTCGAAGCGATCCATCAACAAGCCCGATTATCACAAGAGTGTGAGCGGAAAAAGGAGTGAAATACTTGAGAGGTGTTTTGATTTCTAACCTTAACATATTCAGTGTTTGTTTTCTTTGTGATAATGTCTACCCATAGCCATGTTTCGACGACGAGCCCCGAGCCGACAGATCCGACAACATTCGGCTTGTTGAAGCAAATGAACGACAACATTGCCGCTTTGACCACTCGGATGAGGGCTCTAGAAGCTCGTCAGCCCTTAGCTTCAGCTTTTGAGCAAGGAGACCATTCACAGCAGCAACCACAACCCCGAGGTCCTTTGCCCAACCAACAAGCCGCATTTGAGGCCGCTACCATGGCGCAGCGAGGCAATACACCGCAGGAGCTTTTGCAGCCGCCTCTTCAAGGCTACCCGGGTCACCGATATGGGTATGATCCTCGTCCCAACTCTCCCTTACCTAGAAACGTTGCTCCTCCCATTAATGTGCACAGGTACAATGAGGAAGAGGAACAATCAATGACGGGAGAGGCTTGGGCTCCACCGCCGCAGCAAGGGTATCAAGGATATCAACGTAGGAACCGGGAACCCGAACAAGACGGGATTGGTAAGATAAAGGTGAAAATCCCCGTCTTCGAGGGCAAGTGTGATCCAGATACATACATGTTGTGGGAGACCAAGATAGAGCAAATTTGGTCTTGCCACAATTTTCCCGAGCACAAGAAGGTGCAATTGGCGGCTTTGGAATTTCAGGAATTTGCTCTTATTTGATGGGATAAGCTAGTACGGGAAAGGAGACTTGCTCTTGATCCCCCGTGGCTACTTGGGAACAAATGAAAGCAATGATGAGAGCTCGGTTCATACCACACCATTACCATAGGGAGCTTCGGCAACGCCTTGAGAACTTGAGGCTAGGCAATCTGAGCGCCGAGGAAACCTTCAATGCCATGCAAGTTGCAATGGCCCGAGCCAATGTGTCGGAGGATGAAGAGGCTACGATGGCAAGGTATCTTAGAGTATTGCATCCTTCTTTAGCTAACGAGGTGGACTTGTTTCCATATGGTTCTATGACAGAATTGCTACATTTAGCGATAAAAGTGGAAAGGAAGTCCAAGAGTAGGTACCAAGGAGCGGGATTCAATGCACCAAACGCAGTGAACAAGTGGAAGAACTCGTCCTACGGAATGGAGAACACCGTTGCGAAGGGAGGAACAACCGCTGCACAAGGAGCCGACGCCACTGCTAGGCGTGGTGCCATACACTCCGGTTCTTCGTATCCTCCCAAGGCCAACCCGGCTGCTCCTTCGGGATCCAAGCTAAGTAACTCTAACCCCCTTGTGCCTAATGCTAATTCTAGAGCTAGAGATGTGACTTGTTTTAAGTGCCAAGGTAAAGGGCACATGATGAGAGAATGTCCAAACAAAAGAATCCTTATAATCAATCATCTAGGTCAATATGAGTCGGAATCCGACAATGATGAAAATGAATTTGACAATGTTATTGACAATCCTGTTTTTGATAATGATGATGATGAGGATATAGGGTATGAACATGGGGAAACCTTGATAGCTAGGAGGACTTTACACTTACAACCTACTCCTTGTGAAGATAATCAAAGAGAAAATCTATTTCACACTAGATGCTTAGTAAAGGGGAAGGCTTGTAACGTTATAATTGATGGTGGGAGTTGTTGCAACATAGCTAGCACGGAATTGATTTCTAAATTGCAAATAGCAACTTTCTACTACCCTAGGCCTTACAAGCTACATTGGATGAATGATTGTGGGGAGCTTAAGGTAAACAAGCAAGCTAAAATTCACATTACCTTAGGACATTATGAAGACACTATTCTATGTGATGTGGTTCCAATGCAAGCTTGCCATGTTTTGTTAGGCCGACCTTGGCAATATGATAGGAAAGTGTTGCATAACGGTTTTACTAACAAGTATTCTTTTACCTTTAAAGATAATCTTGTTACTCTCAAGCCTATGACTCCTATGCAGATTGCGGAGGCTTTTGAGAAGAAATCAAGAGAAGTTGTCCAAGCAAGCAGCGGTTACACCGAGACGACGACGGCCAAGGGAGGAGCGCTTTCTGCAGCCGCCAAGGAGGCCGACGCCATGGACCACCGCGCTGCAGCAAGGACAGCCGCCAAAGGCAAAGCGATCGCAGCAGCCGTCCAGCCACCACCGAGGACATTGCTCGCAGCCAAGAGGGAGTACATCACATATTACCTCCCTCCTGATGTTGCACTCGTGTGTTTGTATAAAGGGCTGAACTTGGTAAGCAACTCGACCCTAGTTGATTTACCCCCTAGTATTTTAGCTATCTTGGATGAGTTTGCAGATGTGTTTCCGGATGAAATACCCCCGGGGCTGCCACCATTTCGGGGTATTGAGCACCAAATAGATCTTATTCCCGGAGCTACTCTCCCAAACCGACCCGCCTATAGAATGAACCCGAAGGAGAGTGAAGAGATTCAAACGCAGGTACAAGAGCTCCTTGATAAGGGATACATTCGAGAGAGCCTTAGTTCTTTGGCGGTTCCGGTTCTACTAGTCTCTAAGAAGGACAACACTTGGCGGATGTGTGTTGATTATAGAGCTGTCAACAACATCACCATCAAGTACCGTCATCCCATTCCCCGCCTTGATGACATGCTGGATGAGCTACATGGAACAACTACCTTCTCCAAGATCGACCTTAGAAGTGGCTATCACCAGATTCGAATGAAGGAGGGCGACGAATGGAAGACGGCATTCAAGACCATGTTTGGGCTCTATGAGTGGCTTGTTATGCCATTCGGCTTGACTAATGCTCCCAGCACATTCATGCGCCTCATGAACCATATTTGAGGAGGTTCATAGGGATGTTTGTCATTGTCTACTTCGACGACATACTCATCTATAGCAGGTCCGCAGAGGAGCATGCGGATCATCTCTGTCAGGTTGTTTCTACTCTTAGACTTGAACACTTATATGCTAATATTAAGAAGTGTGATTTCTACACAAATGAAGTTATATTTCTTGGCTTTGTAGTGTGTGCTCAAGGGCTGCGAGTAGATAAGGAAAAGATCAAAGCTATTCGAGATTGGCCAACCCCGACGTCTATTGGTGATGTGTGCAACTTTCATGGATTGGCTAGCTTTTATAGGCGATTTGTGAGATATTTCAGTACCATAGCCGCTCCTCTAACCGAGATCACTAAGAAGAATATACCATTCGTGTGGGGGGAGGCCCAAGAGAGAGCTTTCGAAAAGCTCAAGTGGATGTTGACCCACACCCCATTGCTTGTTCTCCCGGACTTCACGAGGCCATTTGAGGTGGAGTGTGATGCATCGGGTATAGGAATTGGTGGAGTACTTATGCAAGAGGGCAAACCCATCGCCTTCTTTAGTGAGAAATTGAAAGGTCCAACTCTAAACTATTCTACTTATGATAAGGAGCTTTATGCATTGTTTAGAGTGCTTAGGACTTGGCAACATTATCTTTGGCCTAGAGAGTTTATATTGCATACTGATCATGAATCATTAAAACACTTTAGGAGCCAAGATAAACTTGATAGAAGGCATGGTAGGTGGATGGAGTTCATTGAAACATTTCCTTATGTGATTAAGTAATAGAAAGGAAAAGATAATGTAGTAGCTGATGCATTTTCTAGGAGACATGTTTTGCTAACTACATTGGATGCTAGAGTTCTTGGCTTTGTTTACATTAAGGATTTATATGCAAAGGATGATGATTTTGGAGAGATTTATAAAGCTTGTGTGGAAAAAGGGGCTGTAGATAAGTTTTACTTGTTTGATGGCTTCTTGTTTAGAGTTGATAAAGTGTGCATTCCAAAGTGTTCTCTTAGGCTCTTACTTGTGGATGAATCCCATAGGGGAGGTTTGATGGGTCACTTTGGTAGAGATAAGACATATCATATGCTGCATACTCATTTTTATTGGCCACACATGCTTAGGGATGTTGAGAATTTTGTGAAAAGATGCTTAGAATGCTTGAAAGCAAAGTCTAGAGTAATGCCCCATGGTTTGTATACCCCTTTACCCATTCCCACAACTCCTTGGGAAGATATTAGTATGGACTTTATTTTAGGGTTACCTAGGACTAAGAGGGGAAGAGACTCTATTTTTATGGTGGTAGACAGGTTCTCTAAGATGGCACACTTCATAGCTTGTCACAAAACGGATGATGCCACTAATGTTGCAAACCTCTTCTTTAGAGAAGTAGTTAGGCTACATGGAGTTCCTAGAACCATTGTTAGTGATCGGGATGTGAAATTTCTTAGTTACTTTTGGAAGACTTTATGGGGTAAGCTAGGTACTAAGTTGTTGTTCTCTACCGCTAGCCACCCTCAAACTGATGGCCAAACCGAAGTAACTAATAGGACTTTAGGGACACTTTTAAGGGCTGTAATTAAGAAGAATTTGAAAGAGTGGGAGGATGTGTTACCACATGTTGAGTTTGCATATAACAGGACCATCCATTCTTCCACTAACATGACCCCTTTTAAGCGTGTGTATGGTTTGAATCCCTTAACCCCTTTTGATCTTATGCCGTTACCTTCAAAGGAGTGAGTATATTTCAATGCAGGTAAACAGGTTGAGTACATTAGGGGATTACATGACAAGACACGACTGTTCTTGGAGGAGAAAGCCGCTCGGACCGCAGCTAAGGCAAACAAGGACGGAGGAAGTTGTTGTTTGAGCCCGGAGATCTCGTGTGGTTACATCTTAGGAAGGAGCGTTTCCAAGAGCTTCGAAAGTCCAAGCTATCACCTAGGGGTACCGGTCCTTTCAAGGTGCTTCACAAAGCCGGTGACAACGCTTATGTATTGGATCTTCCGGAGGAATTCGGGGTCAACCCAACCTTAAATGTTAGAGACCTCAGTCCGTTCCCACCTATGTGATGTAGGACCATCACATGGAAGATATCAAGGTGCCATTACTAGAGCAAGAGCTAAGGAGATCCAAGAAGTTACGTCAAGGGAAGTGCTATTGCTTGGCACAATGCGTGAACCATTTAATTGCCATACATCATGTGTTAATATTTTGGTGAATATAGGAGCAAGAGAACCAAGGGAGGAGACCATGCCGACGTGCTCATTTCCCAGGCAGCTCGAGGAGACCATGCCGACGTGCTCACTTCCCAGGCAGCTCGAGGAGACCATGCAGACGTTATTCACTTCCCATGCAGCCCAAGAGGATAGGTTGTTGCTCACGTCCAAGGCAGCCCAAGAGGGGAGGCTGTTGCTCACGTCCAAGGCAGCCCAAGAGGGGAGGCAGCTGTTCACGTCCAAGGCAACCCAAGAGGGTAGGCTGCTGCTCACGTCTAAAACAGCCCAAGAAGGTAGCCAGCTGATCACGTTCAAGGAGGCCCAAGAGAGTAATCAGCTCCCTCATTCGGATCATCATTTAGGCTCTTAAAACCGTCCAACTCACTCCAAGGATCTGTTTGAATAAGTCAGCCTATTTTCATGCTGATTAGTTGTTTGTTAAGTTGTTAGCTACATTAGAGGAAGCTCTCTTATTACCACCTTCTCACTAATGTTTTAGTTTTCTTTTCTTTATTTTTGTCTAGATAAAAGAGTATATATATAGCCTCTTTAGCTGCTGATTAGGTACGTTAATTTCATTGCTTAGAATTACATTTGTAATCATTCACAAAATCAATCAAAGAACAAGAGAGTTTTTGGTTGGCATTGCTGTTGTTTGCTTGGCTGAGCTTGTTCGTGTCAACCGCCTTCGGATTGGTGCTTCGAGCCTTCAAGAGTCCCTCTTTGTGCTAGTCCAGCCGGAGCTAGTGTAAAGTTGTATTGGAGACGGTCTAGGGCATTCACGAAGTGGGGTTTTGGCTCTTCAGCCTTGGTTCCTTTCGTTGACTCTCTTTGGTTCTTCTCTACACCTTCCTGCGTCCATTCACCATCCACGTTTCATTCCGCATCTGGATTCGCTTCATTCAGCCGGATTCGGGATCATTGTACCTAGATCGACTCATTCACGGACAATACCGTATCAGTTGGTATCAGAGCTCAGCTGGTACAATTGATCACTCCTTTCTTCTTTGTGAACCTTATTGCTTATCCAATTGAGGTTTAACTTGTGCTTGAAGTGTTCAAAAGCAAAAGCCAAGGGTTCTTAGTGCCGGACAACATCTTGAGGAGAGGTAAACACAAAACAAAAACAAAAAGAGCTCGAACGCTGTATACACATTCGGTAACCTTCTCTCCTACAATTCTCGTTGCAATCAGTTTCGGTTACCTTCTCTCCCTCAAATCTTTGACAAAGTCTAAGAGATCTTTCAAAAAAAAAAAAAAAACCATACAAAAAACGGCTGGCCCTTTTATTAATCGACATCAAGCACAAGAAAACTCCCTCAAAATGCCATTCTAATCACAAATCACCATACCTTCACCAACCCAACGGTCAATACTCCAATTAGGGGTGTCTTGATTCATCTCCGACACTAACATCAGTTTCCCCAGTTCTAGTTCCAAAGGGTTGCTAAGAAGGTTCGAAAATCGTGATCTTAAGGTGTTGGATCCTTACAACTCAAGCCACCAGCTAGGCAATACCAACAAGAGAGTGAGCGATACACAAGTGAGATCTTTGTTTTTTCTAACCTAACCGGTTCTTTGTTTGTTACTTGAGCATGTCCAGGTCCCGAAGCCCCAGCAAGTCTAGTAGCGAGACCGTCACGCCTGAGATGATCAGTCTATTGAAGCAATTGTCCGATTCCGTAGCTAACCTATCCAAACGAGTGGAGTCTATGGAAGCACGAACACCACCAGCGGGACACCACCTTTGAGAACCAACAATGAGTTTGGCGGTCCTTCACACGTTACTAGAGAGCCGGATCATCCGGATCAAGGTAATTTACAGTCCAACGTCCACCCTAATGATTCTAACATGCCACCATTTGTTGATAACTTTCAGTGACGGAATGAAGCTCCTTTTGAGGACCACACTTGGGAAGGTTACAATCGGCCATTCCAGCAGCCAAGACAAGGACGAGAACGTGATAACCTACGGCCCTATCAAGAGCAAGACGGACTCGGCAAAGTCAAAATCAAAATTCCCGTCTTTGAAGGAAAGTGTGATCCCGACGTCTACACGGAGTGGGAAACTAAAGTTGAGCAGATCTGGTTGTGTCACAACTTCAGCGAGCCTAGGAAGGTTCAGCTAGCCGCTCTCGAATCCCAAGGCTATGCCTTGGTATGGTGGTATCACGTAGTCAAAGAAAGAGTGCGCACGTTGGATCCTCAAATCACCACATGGGAGCATATGAAGACACTAATGAGGTCTCGGTTCGTTCCACCTCACTATACCCGAGAGCTTCGACAACGGCTGGAAAATTTGAGACAAGGCTCTCTTAGCGCTGAGGAAGCCTATACGAATATGCAAGTTGCTATGGTGAAGGCCAAAGTTCTATAGGATGAAGAAAACACTATGGCTAGGTACCTTCGTATTCTAAATTCTAATTTGGCTAATGAGGTTGATATGTACCCATACAGTACCATGGAGCAACTACTACACTTGGCCATCAAGGTAGAAAGGAAGACTAAGGTGCGAAACCGGGAATACAAGCCACCTCCCGGGACGCCCAATGCTTGGAAAGCACAAAACAGCCGGCTGTCTAACCATAACAGGGAGCAAGGCGTCCGGAAGGAGGAGAGGAGATCGGCACCTATGGGCCAAGAAGGGCAAAGAAATTCGTCTACAACAGCCACTACACCACGATCCTTGAATGAGCCTTCAAGTGATCATCGAGGGAGTACTCCTACCTCTAACTCTAGAACTAGGGACATTGTGTGTTTTAAATGCCAAGGTAGAGGCCACATGAGTAGAGAATGTCCTAATAGACGCACTTTGATCATAAACCATCTAGGAGAATATGAGAGTGAGGATGATGTGGAATTAGATGATGAAAATGCATTAATTGATGACAATGAACAAAATGAGAACGATGATTGCATTGAGTATGAACAAGGTGAATCTTTGATAGCTAGGAGAACTTTGCATGTCCAACTAGCACCTTGTGAGGATAACCAACGTGAAAATCTGTTTCATACTAGGTGTAGTATTAAAGGAAAAGTGTGTAATGTGATAATTGATGGAGGAAGTTGTTGCAACATAGCTAGCACTAAAATGGTAAACAAATTACAACTTCTTACATTTTATCACCCTAGGCCATATAAACTACATTGGATGAATGAGTGTGGAGAACTTAAGGTCAATAAGCAAACTAAGGTCAATATAACATTAGGATCATATGAGGATGTTATTACATGTGATGTTGTGCCTATGAATGCTTGTCACTTGTTGCTTGGTCGCCCATGGCAATATGATAGGAAAGTTGTCCATGATGGGTTTTCTAATAAATATAGCTTTGAGTATAAAGGTAAAACTTTAACACTTAAACCTATGACACCTTTACAAATAGCCGAGTACTATGAGAACAAGAGGGTAGAGCAAGGAACCCCTCCAAAGCCTAAGATCACACGGCCTAAGAGTAAGGAGAACAAAACCCATCAAACACTGTTAGTACAACCAACAAGTAGCTATCTTGAGTCTAGGAATGAATATGTCACTAACTATGCTTCTATGGATGTGCTAATGATGAGTTTGTGTAAATCTCTAGTGACTGTGCCTCATGACTCTACGATTTCACTTCCTAGTTCTATCCAGGGGCTGTTAGACGAGTTTAAGGACGTTTTTCCTGAGGAGATTCCAGTTGGCTTGCCGCCCATTAGGGGCATTGAACACCAAATAGATTTAATACCCGGAGCCACTCTTCCCAATAGGCCCGCCTATAGGATGAACCCTATGGAAGCCCAGGAAATTCAGAACCTAGTTCAAGCCTTGCTAGATAAAGGGTATGTTCGGGAAAGCCTTAGTCCTTGTGCCGTCCCCGTCCTGCTAGTACCCAAGAAGGATAATACTTGGAGAATGTGTAGAGCAATCAACAACATTACTATCAAGTGTAGACACCCGATTTCCCGTCTAGATGACATGCTTGATGAGTTACATGGAGCTACAATTTTTACTAAGATTGACCTTACGAGTGGCTACCATCAAATTAGAATGAGGGAAGGGGATGAATGGAAAACAGCTTTTAAAACTAAATTTGGTCTCTATGAGTGGCTAGTAATGCCTTTTGGCTTAACTAACACTCCTAGTACCTTCATGGGATTAATGAATCATATTTTGCGACCTTATATTGGTTTATTTGTTGTAGTCTACTTTGATGACATTCTTATCTATAGTAAGACTTTAAAGGAGCATGAAAATCATTTGAGAGATGTGCTTGCTACATTGCGTATAGAATACTTGTATGCTAATATTCAAAAATGTGATTTCTATACTAACCGAGTGATTTTCCTTGGTTTTGTAGTAAGTGCCAATGGTTTGCAAGTGGATGAGGACAAGGTTAAGGCAATCAATGAATGGCCCATTCCTAGGTCGGTTGGTGACGTGAGGAGTTTCCATGGCCTAGCTACATTCTATAGAAGATTTGTGTGAGAGTTTAGTACCATTGCAGCACCACTCACGGCTTTGACCAAAAAGAAGGTTCCTTTTGAGTGGAATGAACCTCAACAAAGAGCATTTGAAGAGCTTAAGAGATGCCTCACCCACGCACCACTACTCGCTCTACCGAACTTCACTAAACCCTTTGAGGTTGAATGCGACACGTCCGGCATTGGTATTGGCGGCGTCCTTATGCAAGAAGGTAAGCCTCTAGCTTTCTTTAGTGAAAAATTGAAGGGTGCATGCTTAAACTATTCCACGTATGACAAAGAATTGTATGCCTTGTTTAGGGTACTCAAAACATGGCAACATTACCTTTGGCCCCAAGAGTTTGTTTTGAAAACCGATCATGATTCACTTAGACACTTTAGGAGCCAAGATAAGCTAGATAGGCGGCACGGTAGGTGGATAGAGTTCATCGAAACCTTTCCTTACATTATCAAGTATAAGAAAGGAAAGGATAATGTCGTAGCGGATGCATTGTCTAGGAGATACACCTTAATCACCACCTTGGATTCTAGGATGTTAGGTTTTACTTACATTAAAGAATTATATGTGGATGATGCTGAATTTGGGAAGATATTTCATAGATGCACTACTCAAGGCCCTTATGATAAGTAATTTGTGTTTGAAGGTTTCTTGTTTAAAGTGGATAAGATTTGCATACCTAGATGTTCCCTTAGAATCCTATTAGTGGAAGAAGCCCATAAAGGAGGTTTAATGGGGCATTTTGGGAGGGACAAAACTTTCACATGTTGCAAACTCACTTTTATTGGCCTCATATGTTAAGGGATGTAGAACACATGCTGAAAAGGTGTGATACGGTGTTAATCCGTGTTTGAGTCGATCTAGGCACAATGATCTCGAACCGGGTTGAATGTGGCGATTTCAGAATGCGGAATGAAACGAAAATGATGAATGGCGCAGGAAAGGTGAGAGAAGAACCAAAGAGAAAGCCAATGAAGGAACCAAGGCTGAAGAGCCAAAACCCCAATCGTGACTGCCCTAGACGCGTCTCCAATACAACGTTACACTAGCTCCTGCTGGACTAGCACAAAGAGGGACTCGTGAAGGCTCGAAGCACCAATCCGAAGGCGGTTTGACACAAACAAGCTCAGCCAAGCAACAACAGCAATGCCAACCAAAAACTCTCTTGTTCTTTGATTGATTTTGTGAAATGATTACAAATGCAATTCTAAGCAATGGATTTAACATAACTAATCTGCAGCTCAAGAGGCTATATAAATAGACTCTTTTATCTACACAAAAATAAAGAAAAGAAAGCTGAAAACATTAGTGGGAAGGTGGTAATAAGAGAGCTTCCTCTAATGTAGCTAACAACCTAACAAACCACTAATCAGCATGGAAATAGGCTGAATTATTCAAACTTATCCTTGGAGTGCAAGCTGAACGTTTTTAACGTTTTTAAGGAGCCAAATGGGCTATCCGAATGGGCTGCATTGTTCAACAGATCCATGAGTGATTTTGGATGTGTTTAAAGAGCCCAAATGATGATCCGAATGGGCTGAATTGTTACTCTCTTGGACCTCTTTGAAAGTGATCAGCTGGCTCCCTCCTTGGGCTGCATTGGACGTGTTTGCTTGCCTCCCTCTTGGGCTACCTTTGACATGATCAACAGCCTCCTCTTGGGCCTGCATTGGGCGTGAGCATGGGCTGCATTGGCGTGAGCAACAGGGCGTGAGCATGGGCTGCATTGGGCGTGAGCATGGGCTGCATTGGCGTGAGCAACAACCTCCTCTTGGGCTGCATTGGCGTGAACAACAACCTCCTCTCCTGGGCTGCATTGGATGTGAGCAACAGCCTGCATGGTCTCCTCGAGCTGCATGGAAGGTGAGTACGTCGGCATGGTCTCCTTGCTTGGTTCGCTTGCTCCTACATTCACCAAAAGGTTAACACATGATGTATGGAAATTAAATGGTTCACGCATTGTGTCAAGCAATAGCACTTCCCTTGACATAACCTCTTGGATCTCCTTAGCTCTTGCTCTAGTAATGGGACCTTGATAGCTTCCATGTGATGGTCCTACATCATCCACTCCTTCTTGGAAAGAATTCGTCCCCGAATTTTCATCTTGTTCCGAAACTCCTTCATAGGGGCTCAAATCTCCTACATTAAAAGTGGTACTAACTACAAAACCAAGAAAAATCACTCGGTTAGTATAGAAATCACATTTTTGAATATTAGCATACAAGTATTCTATATGCAATGTAGCAAGCACATCTCTCAAATGATTTTCATGCACCTTTAAAGTCTTACTATAGATAAGAATGTCATCAAAGTAGACTACAACAAATAGACCAATATAAGGTCTCAAAATATGAAGTGGAATCGTAGAGTCATGAGGCACATTCACTAGAGATCTACACAAACTCATCATTAGCACATCAATAGAAGCATAGTTAGTGACATATTCATTCCTAGACTCAAGATAGCTACTTGTTGGTTGTACTAACAATGTGTGACTGATTTTGTTCTCTTTACTCTTAGGCCGTGTGATCTTAGGCTTGGGAGGGGTTCCTTGCTCTACCCTCTTGTTCTCATAGTACTCGGCTATTTGTAAAGGTGTCATAGGTTTAAGTGTTAAAGTTTTACCCTTATACTCAAAGCTATATTTGTTAGAAAACCCATCATGGACAACTTTCATATCATATTGCCATGGACGACCAAGCAACAAGTGACAAGCATTCATAGGCACAACATCACATGTAATAACATCCTCATATGATCCTAATGTTATATTGACCTTAGTTTGCTTATTGACCTTAAGTTCTCCACACTCATTCATCCAATGTAGTTTATATGGCCTAGGGTGATAAATTGTAAGAAGTTGTAATTTGTTTACCATTTCAGTGCTAGCTATGTTACAACAACTTCCTCCATCAATTATCACATTACACACTTTTCCTTTAATGCTACACCTAGTATGAAACAGATTTTCACGTTGGTTATCCTCACAAGGTGCTAGTTGGACATGCAAAGTTCTCCTAGCTATCAAAGATTCACCTTGTTCATACTCAATGCAATCATCATTCTCATTGTCATCATTTAAGGCATTTTCATCATCTAATTCCACATCATCCTCACTCTCACATTCTCCTAGATGATTTTTGATCAAAGTGCGTCTATTAGGACATTCTCTACTCATATGACCTCTACCTTGGCATTTAAAACACACAATGTCCCTAGTTCTAGAGTTAGAGATAGGAATACTCCCTCGATGATCACTTGAAGGCTCATTCAAGGATCGTGGTGTAGTGGTTGTTGTAGACGACTTTCTTTGCCCTTCTTGGCCCATAGGTGCCGATCTCCTCTCCTCCTTCCGGCCGCCTTGCTCCCTGTTGTGGTTAGACAGCCGGTTGTTTTGTGCTTTCCAAGCATTGGGCGTCCCGGGAGGTGGCTTGTATTCCCGGTTTCGCACCTTAGTCTTCCTTTCCACCTTGATGGCCAAGTGTAGTAGTTGCTCCATGGTGTTGTATGGGTACATATCAACCTCATTAGCCAAATTAGAATTCAGAATACGAAGGTACTTTGCCATAGTGTTTTCTTCATCCTCTAGAACGTTGGCCTTCACCATAGCAACTTGCATATTCGTATAGGTTTCCTCAGCGCTAAGTGAGCCTTGTCTCAAATTTTCCAGCCGTTGTCGAAGCTCTCGGGTATAGTGAGGTGGAATGAACCTAGCCCTCATTAATGCCTTCATATGCTCCCATGTGCTGATTTGAGGATCCAAGGTTCGAACTCTTTCTTTGACTACGTGATCCCACCTTACCAAAGCATAGCCTTGGAACTCAAGAGCTGCTAGTTGAACCTTCCTAGGCTCGCTGAAGTTGTGACACAACCAAATCTGCTCAACTTTAGTTTCCCACTCCGTGTAGATGTCGGGATCACACTTTCCTTCAAAAGCGAGAATTTTGATTTTGACCTTTCCGAGTCCGTCTTGCTCTTGATAGGGTCAAAGGTTGTCTCGTCCTTGCCTTGGCTGCTGGAATGGCCGATTGTATCCCTCCCACGTGTGGTCCTCAGCTTTATTCCGTCACTGAAAGTCATCAACAAATGGTGGCATGTTAGAAGCATTAGGAAGGACGTTGGAATGTACATTACCTTGATCCGGCTGATCCGGCTCTCTACTAACACGTGAAGGACCACCAAACTCGTAGTTAGCTCTTAAAGGTGGTGTTCCGGCTGGTGGTGTTCGTGCTTCCATAGACTCCACTCGTTTGGATAGGTTAGCTACGGAATCGGACAATTTTTTCAATAGACTGATCATCTCAGGCGTGACGGTCTCGCTACTCGACTTGCTGGGACTTATGGACCTGGACATGCTCAAGTAACAAACAAAGAAACTGGTTAGGTTAGAAAAACAAAGATCTCACTTGTGTATTGCTCACACTCTCGTTGGTATTGCCTAGCTGGTGGCTCGAGTTGTAAGGATCCAACACCTTAAGATCGCGATTTCCGAACCTTCTTAGCAACCCTTTGGAACTATAACTGCTGAAACTGAATGTTAGTGTCGGAGATGAATCAAGACACCCCTAATTTGGAGTATTGACTGTTGGGTTGGTGTAGGTATGGTAAATTGTGTTTAGAATGACGTTTTGAGCTGATTGAAAAAGTCGACTTGTGCTTGATTAATAAAAAGAAAGGGCCAGCCGTTTTTTGTAGTGTTTTTTTTTTTTTGAAAGATATCTTAGACTTTGTCAAAGATTTGTAGGAGAGAGAAGTAACCGTAATTGATTGCAGATAGGGTTACCGAACGTGTATGCAGCGTTTGAGCTTTCTCTTTTGTTTTGTTTTCGTTTTGTGTTTGCCTCTCCTCAAGATGTTGTCCGGCTTTTGAATTGGCACACTTCAAGCACAAGTTAGATCTCAATTGGATAATCAATAAGGTTAACAAGAAGAAGAAGTGATCAATTGTACCAACTGAGCTCTGATACCAACTGATACGATGTTAATCTGTGTTTGAGTCGATCTAGGCACAATGATCTCGAACCGGGCTGAATGTGGCGATTTCAGAATGCGGAATGAAACGAAAATGATGAATGGCGCAGGAAAGGTGAGAGAAGAACCAAAGAGAAAGCCAATGAAGGAACCAAGGCTAAAGAGCCAAAACCCCAATCGTGACTGCCCTAGACCCGTCTCCAATACAACGTTACACTAGCTCCTGCTGGACTAGCACAAAGAGGGACTCGTGAAGGCTCGAAGCACCAATCCGAAGGCGGTTTGACACAAACAAGCTCAGCCAAGCAACAACAACAATGCTAACCAAAAACTCTCTTGTTCTTTGATTGATTTTGTGAAATGATTACAAATGCAATTCTAAGCAATGGATTTAACGTAACTAATCTGGAGCTCAAGAGGCTATATAAATAGACTCTTTTATCTACACAAAAATAAAGAAAAGAAAGCTGAAAACATTAGTGGGAAGGTGGTAATAAGAGAGCTGCCTCTAATGTAGCTAACAACCTAACAAACCACTAATCAGCATGGAAATAGGCTGAATTATTCAAACTTATCCTTGGAGTGCAAGCTGAACGTTTTTAACGTTTTTAAGGAGCCAAATGGGCTATCCGAATGGGCTGCATTGTTCAACAGATCCATGAGTGATTTTGGATGTGTTTAAAGAGCCCAAATGATGATCCGAATGGGCTGAATTGTTACTCTCTTGGACCTCTTTGAAAGTGATCAGCTGGCTCCTTCCTTGGGCTGCATTGGACGTGTTTGCTTGCCTCCCTCTTGGGCTACCTTTGACATGATCAACAGCCTCCTCTTCGGCCTGCATTGGGCGTGAGCATGGGCTGCATTGGGCGTGAGCATGGGCTGCATTGGCGTGAGCAACAGCCTCCTCTTGGGCTGCATTGGCGTGAACCTCCTCTCCTGGGCTGCATTGGATGTGAGCAACAGCCTGCATGGTCTCCTCGAGCTGCATGGAAGGTGAGTACGTCGGCATGGTCTCCTTGCTTGGTTCGCTTGCTCCTACATTCACCAAAAGGTTAACACATGATGTATGGAAATTAAATGGTTCACGCATTGTGTCAAGCAATAGCACTTCCCTTGACATAACCTCTTGGATCTCCTTAGCTCTTGCTCTAGTAATGGGACCTTGATAGCTTCCATGTGATGGTCCTACATCAAGGTGCATTGAATGTCTTAAGGCCAAAGCTAGGGCACAACCCCATGGGCTGTATACACCCTTACCAACGCCTAATGGCCCTTGGGAAGATATAAGTATGGATTTCATTGTTGGACTACCTAGGACTAAGAAAGGAAGAGATTCCATTTTTGTGGTAGTAGATAGATTCTCTAAAATGGCACATTTTATTTCATGTCATAAAACTGATGATGCATATAATGTTGCTAATCTTTTCTTTAAGGAAATAGTGAGATTGCATGGAATACCTAAAACTATTGTTAGTGATAGGGATGTCAAGTTTTTGAGTTTCTTTTGGAAAACGCTTTGGGGAAAAATGGGCACTAGATTATTATTCTCGACCTCTAGTCATCCCCAAACAGATGGGCAAACGGAAGTCACCAATAGGACCCTAACGACCCTCCTTAGAACCATGTTGAAAGATAACTTAAAAGAATGGGAAGACATGTTACCACATATCGAGTTTGCTTATAATCGTCCATGCATTCTTCCACTTCGTTATCACCTTTCAAATGTGTTTATGGATTTAACCCTTTAACTCCTTTGGACTTATTACCGATTCCTCGAAAGGATCGAGTATCTTTTGATGCTTTGGAATAGGCGGACTACGTTAAGGAACTTCATGCTAAGACCAAGGCTGCACTTGATAAGAAGGGCGTTATAACTGCAGCTCGGAATAACAAAGGACGTCGGAAGATGGTTTTCCAGCCCGACGACTTAGTTTGGCTACATATAAGGAAAGAGCGGTTTCCGACAAAACGCCATTCCAAGCTAGACCCACGGGGTGATGGACCATTCAAAGTCTTACACCGGATTAACGACAACGCTTATGTGTTGGACTTACCGGAAGAGTATGGAGTTAGTACCACTTTTAACGTAGAAGATTTGAGCCCCTATGAAGAAGATTCGGAACAAGATGAAAATTCGGGGTCGAATTCTTTCCAAGAAGGAGTGGATGATGTAGGACCATCACATGGAAGATATCAAGGTCCCATTACTAGAGCAAGAGCTAAGGAGATCCAAGAAGTTACGTCAAGGGAAGTGCTATTGCTTGGCACAATGCGTGAACCATTTAATTGCCATACATCATGTGTTAATCTTTTGGTGAATGTAGGAGCAAGAGAACCAAGGGAGAAGACCATGCCGACGTGCTTATTTCCCAGGCAGCTCGAGGAGACCATGCCGACGTGCTCACTTCCCAGGCAGCTCGAGGAGACCATGCAGACGTTATTCACTTCCCATGCAGCCCAAGAGGATAGGCTGTTGCTCAAGTCCAAAGCAGCCCAAGAGGGGAGGCAGCTGCTCACGTCCAAGGCAGCCCAAGAGGGTAGGCTGCTGCTCACATCCAAAACAGCCCAAGAAGGTAGCCAGCTGATCACGTTCAAGGAGGCCCAAGAGAGTAATCAGCTCCCTCATTCGGATCATCATTTGGGCTCTTAAAAACCATCCAAATCACTCATGGATCTGTTGAACAATTCACCCCATTCGGATAGTCCATTTGGCTCTTAAAAACGTCCAACTCACTCCAAGTATTTGTTTGCATAAGTCAGCCTATTTTCATGCTGAATTAGTTGTTTGTTAGGTTGTTAGCTACGTTAGAGGATGCTCTCTTATTACCACCTTCCCACTAATATTTTAGTTTTCTTTTCTTTATTTTTGTCTAGATAAAAGAGTCTAAATATAGCCTCTTTAGCTGCTGATTAGGTACGTTAATTTCATTGCTTAGAATTACATTTGTAATCATTCACAAAATCAATCAAAGAACAAGAGAGTTTTTGGTTGGCATTGTTGTTGTTTGCTTGGCTGAGCTTGTTCGTGTCAACCGCCTTCGGATTGGTGCTTCGAGCCTTCACGAGTCCCTCTTTGTGCTAGTCCAGCCGGAGCTAGTGTAAAGTTGTATTGGAGACGGGTCTAGGGCATTCACGAAGTGGGGTTTTGGCTCTTCAGCCTTGGTTCCTTTCGTTGACTCTCTTGGGTTCTTCTCTACACCTTCCTGCGTCCATTCACCATCCACGTTTCATTCCGCATCTGGATTTGCTTCATTCAGCTGGATTCGGGATCATTGTACCTAGATCGACTCATTCACGGACAGTACCGTATCACTATGGATGTATAGCTTGAAGATTCGTGGACGAATCCTTCCCAAGAGAGGGGGAATGATGACGGACCATCCGAGCTAGCATCTCCGGAGTATGAGGGAGCTATCACACGTTCCCGAGCTAAGAAGATTGATCATGAGACCGAGGGCTTGCTGATGTTATTGGCTACAAGTGTTCATAACGAGGCTTGGCTCCTAAGTAAGCAAGAGAGCAACGAAGCCAAGGCACAGGACTCGGCCGGCCCCGCACATGACGCCGCTGCTCCTCCCCACGTTTCTAGCACCGTTCCATGTCTCTCATTGAGGAATGAGGCTTTTTAAGGCCTGCTTAGTGATTGTGTGTTTTAAGTAGCCTATTGGGCTTAATTTCTAGATTTTATTGTGTCTTTTGTTTAAAAAGCTGAAACTATTTAAAGGCTCTTTTCTTTACTTTTTAGGTAGATCATTATTGGTGAAAAACACTTGTTTTCAGATTTCATCTTCAATCAAAGGCGAGTTTTGATTGAAGAGTTATTGTGATCAGATTTGGCGTGTGTCAATTGCTCTCGGGTTCTTGGTATTCGTGAGATTCCATAAGCATCCTCCTCGTGCTGTCGAAGCCCTAAGTCGACTGTGTGAGGTTGTAAGGGGCTGAGTTCGTTGCACGTTCTTGGTGGTTCTTGATCCTGAGATCAAGGGTTTCCACGTCGTTTGTGTCGGATTCATCTACATCTACCTTTCCTTTAACTTCTGTACCTTCGTATTCAGTTTAGCATCTTCTTGTTCCTTTTATTCGCAGGTCACGCAGCTCACGAAACCCTAGCCGGCTGTTTGATCCGTTTTCTGCGTCTTTCCCTCCTTCCGTCGTCTAGATTGAGCCAACGTCGGATCATCTCCGTATCACCTTGGAGTTATATAGTTGCACGACGAAACAAGAATTCAAATGCAAAGAAGATTTTCCAGGAACGAATTGCTCAACAGAAAGATTTCAAGGAAGATATTTTACAACCGAAGATCTCAACCGAAGATTAGAGAATCTTTTCAGAAGATTTTCTAAAATAAAAAAGCGTCAAAATATCTTCTCTTTCGGTTCAACAGAGAACGAGAAGATCAAGGAGCTAAGGACTCGACGTGTTCCCAAGAGTTGAAGATTTGCAACGTCTACCTTATCCCGAAACAAGAAACGATCTTCATGGAGAAGAAGATTCATCTTCAAACGGTCATCTCTCCAACGGCTAGAACACCTCTCCATAGAAGAGTATAAATGAAGATGGTGATGAAAGAAGAAAAAACACACAAGCATATACGGAAAACATCTTTACGTCTTCAAGCGACTAAATCATCTTCTTTCGTTGTTTTTCTTTGTCTCATTAACGCAAAAGCTTTATCCCCTTAGAGAGAGAAAACAAAAGAGCTTCATTGGAAGATCTAAACAGTGTTATACTAGAGTGTCTGTTACTCTGCGAAGTAACTAGGCTATTATAGCTAGGTTGAGAGTTGGAGTGATGTAGGACCATCACATGGAAGCTATCAAGGTCCCATTACTAGAGCAAGAGCTAAGGAGATCCAAGAGGTTATGTCAAGGGAAGTGCTATTGCTTGACACAATGCGTGAACCATTGTATTTCCATACATCATGTGTTAATCTTTTGATGAATGTAGGAGCAAGAGAACCAATGCAGCCCGAGACCATGCCAACGTACTCACTTCCCATGCAGCTCGAGGAGACCATGCAGGCTGCTGTTGCTCACGTCCAAGGCAGCCCACGAGCAAAGGAAGGAGATGTTGCTCACTTCCAATGCAGGCTAGGAGAGAAGGCTGTTGTTCACGCCAAAGCAGCCCATGCTCACGCCCAATGCAGCCCATGCTCACGCCTTGTTGCTCACGCCAATGCAGCCCATGCTCACGCCCAATGCAGCCCATGCTCACGTCCAATGCAGGCCCAAGAGGAGGCTGTTGATCATGTCAAAGGTAGCCCAAGAGGGAGGCAAGCAAACACGTCCAATGCAGCCCAAGGAGGGAGCCAGCCGATCACTTTCAAAGAGGCCCAAGAGAGTAACAATTCAGCTCATTTGGATCATCATTTGGGCTCTTTAAACACATCCAAAACACTCATGGATCTGTTGAACAATGCAACCCATTCGGACAGCCCATTTGGCTCTTAAAAAACGTCCAGCACACTCATCTTGCACTCCAAGGATAAGTTTGAATAATTCAGCCTATTTTTGTGCTGAAATAGTTGTTTGTTAGGTTGTTAGCTACATTAGAGGAAGCTCTCTTATTACCACCTTCCCACTAATGTTTTCAGCTTTCTTTTCTTTATTTTGTCTAGATAAAAAGAGTCTATAAATAGTCTCTTTTAGGCTGCAGATTAGCTACGCTATTTCCCATTGCTAGAATTGCATTTGTAATCATTTTCACAAAATCAATCAAAGAACAAGAGAGTTTTTGGTTGGCATTGCTGTTGTTGCTTGGCTGAGCTTGTTTGTGTCAAACCGCCTTCGGATTGGTGCTTCGAGCCTTCACGAGTCCCTCTTTGTGCTAGTCCAGCAGGAGCTAGTGTAACGTTGTATTGGAGACGGGTCTAGGGCAGTCACGATTGGGGTTTTGGCTCTTCAGCCTTGGTTCCTTCATTGGCTTTCTCTTTGGTTCTTCTCTCACCCTCCTGCGCCATTCATCATCTTCGTTTCACTCCGCCTACTGAATTCGTCTCATTCTGTCCATTTCGAGATCATTGTGCCTAGATGGAATCAAACACGGATTAACACCGTATCAGTTGGTATCAGAGCACAGTTGGTACAATTGATCACTTCTTCTTCTTGTTAACCTTATTGTTTATCCAATTGAGATCTAACTTGTGCTTGAAGTGTGCCAATTCAAAAAGCAGGACAGCATCTTGAGGAGAGGCAAACACAAAACGAAAACAAAAACAAAAGAGAGCTCAACGCTGCATCACGTTCCGGTAACCCTTGCTGCAAATCAATTACGGTTACCTCTCTCTCCTACAAATCTTTGACAAAGTCAAAAGATCTTTCAAAAAAAAAAAACACAATACAAACGGCTGGCTTTTATTAATCAACGACAAGCACAAGTACTTTCAATCATCTCAAAACGTCATTCTAAACACATTCACCGTACCTACACCAATCCAACGGTCAATACTCCAATTAGGGGTGTCTTGATTCATCTCCGACACTAACATCGGTTTCAACAGTTCTAGTTCCAAAGGGTTGCTAAGAAGGTTCGGAAATTGCGATCTTAAGGTGTTGGATCCTTACAACTCGAGCCACCAGCTAGGCAATACCAACGAGAGTGTGAGCGATACACAAGTGAGATTTTTGCTTTTCTAACCTAACCGGTTCTTTGTTTGTTACTTGAGCATGTCCAGGTCCATAAGTCCTAGCAAGTCGAGTAGCGAGACCGTCACGCCTGAGATGATCAGTCTATTGAAGCAATTGTCCGATTCCGTAGCTAAACTATCCAAACGAGTGGGAGACTATGGAAGCACGAACACCACCAGCCGGAACACCACCTTTAAGAACTAACTACGAGTTTGGCGGTCCTTCACGTGTTACTAGAGAGCCGGATCAGCCGGATCAAGGTAATGTACATTCCAACGTCCTTCCTAATGCTTCTAACATGCCACCATTTGTTGATGACTTTCAGCGACGGAATGAAGCCCATTTTGAGGACCACACGTGGGAGGGCTACAATCGGCCATTCCAGCAGCCAAGGCAAGGGCGAGACAACCTTCGGCCTTATCAAGAGCAAGACGGACTCGGAAAGGTCAAAATCAAAATTCCCTTCTTTGAAGGAAAGTGTGATCCCGACGTCTACACGGAGTGGGAAACCAAAGTTGAGCAGATTTGGTTGTGTCACAACTTCAGCGAGCCTAGGAAGGTTCAACTAGCAGCTCTTGAGTTCCAAGGCTATGCTTTGGTATTGTGGGATCACGTAGTCAAAGAAAGAGTTCGAACCTTGGATCCTCAAATCAGCACATGGGAGCATATGAAGGCACTAATGAAGGCTAGGTTCGTTCCACCTCACTATACCCGAGAGCTTTGACAATGGCTGGAAAATTTGAGACAAGGCTCACTTAGCGCTGAGGAAGCCTATACGAATATGCAAGTTGCTATGGTGAAGGCCAACGTGCTAGAGGATGAAGAAAACACTATGGCAAGGTACCTTTGTATTCTGAATTCTAATTTAGCTAATGAGGTTGATATGTATCCATACAGCACCATGGAGCAACTACTACACTTGCCCATCAAGGTGGAAAGGAAGACAAAGGTGCGAAACCGGGAATACAAGCCACCTTCCGGGACGCCCAATGCTTGGAAAGCACAAAGCAGCCCACAAGGAAGCCGGCTGCATAGCCACGGCAGGGAGCAAGGGGTCCGGAAGGAGGAGAGGAGATCGGCACCTATGGGCCAAGAAGGGCAAAGAAAGTCGTCTACAACAGCCACTACACCACGATCCTTGAATGATCCTTCAAGTGATGATCGAGGGAGTACTCCTATCTCTAACTCTATAAGTAGGGACATTGTGTGCTTTAAATGCCAAGGTAGAGGTCACATGAGTAGAGAATGTCCTAATAAACGCACTTTGATCATAAATCATCTAGGAGAGTATGAGAGTGAGGATGATGTGGAATTAGATGATGAAAATGCCTTAAATGATAAATATGAACAAAATGAGAATGATGATTGCATTGAGTATGAACAAGGTGAATCTTTGATAGCTAGGAGAACTTTGCATGTCCAACTAGCACCTTGTGAGGATAACCAACGTGAAAATCTGTTTCATACTAGGTGTAGCATTAAAGGAAAAGTGTGTGATGTGATAATTGATGGGGGAAGTTGTTGCAATATCGCTAGCACTAAAATGGTAAACAAATTACAACTTCTTATATTTTATCACCCTAGGCCATATAAACTACATTGGATAAATGAATGTGGAGAACTTAAGGTCAATAAGCAAACTAAGGTCAATATAACATTAGGATCATATGAGGATGTTATTACATGTGATGTTGTGCCTATGAATGCTTGTCACTTGTTGCTTGGTCGTCCATGGAAATATGATAGGAAAGTTGTCCATGATGGGTTTTCTAACAAATATAGCTTTGAGTATAAGGGTAAAACTTTAACACTTAAACCTATGACACCTTTACAAATAGCCGAGTACTATGAGAACAAGAGGGTAGAGGAAGGAACCCCTCCCAAGCCTAAGATCACACGGCCTAAGAGTAAAGAGAATAAAACCCATCAAACATTGTTAGTACAACCAACAAGTAGCTATCTTGAGTCTAGGAATGAATTTGTCACTAACTATGCTTCTATTGATATGCTAATGATGAGTTTGTGTAAATCTCTAGTGAATGTGCCTCATGACTCTACGAACCCACTTCCTAGATCTATTCAGGGGCTGTTGGATGAATTTAGAGACGTTTTTCCTGATGAGATTCCAGCCGGCTTGCCGCCCATTAGGGGCATTGAACACCAAATAGATTTAATACCCGGAGCTACTATTCCCAATAGGCCCGCCTATAGGATGAACCCTACGGAAGCCCAGGAAATTCAGAACCAAGTGCAAGCCTTGCTAGATAAGGGGTATGTGCGGGAAAGCCTTAGTCCTTGTGCCGTTCCCGTTCTGCTAGTACCCAAGAAGGATAATACTTGGCGAATGTGTATTGATTGTAGAGCAATCAATAACATTACTATCAAGTATAGACACCCTATTCCCCGTTTAGATGATATGCTTGATGAGTTACATGGAGCTACAATTTTCACTAAGATTGACCTTAGGAGTGACTACCATCAAATTAGAATGAGGGAAGGGGATGAATGGAAAACAACTTTTAAAACAAAATTTGGTCTCTATGAGTGGTTAGTAATGCCTTTTGACTTAACTAATGCTCCTAGTACTTTCATGAGGTTAATGAATCATATTTTGAGACCTTATATTGGTTTATTTGTTGTAAGTCTACTTTGATGACATTCTTATCTATAGTAAGACTTTAAAAGAGCATGAAAATCATTTGAGAGATGTGCTTGCTACATTGCGTATAGAATACTTGTATGCTAATATTCAAAAATGTGATTTCTATACTAACCGAGTGATTTTTCTTGGTTTTGTAGTAAGTGCCAATGGCTTGAAAGTGGATGAGGACAAGGTGAAAGCAATCAATGATTGGCCCACTCCTAGGACTGTTGGTGACGTGAGGAGCTTCCATGGCTTAGCTACCTTCTATAGAAGGTTTGTGAGAGATTTTAGCACCATTGCAGCCCCACTCACGGCTTTGACCAAAAAGAAGGTTCCTTTTGAGTGGAATGAACCGCAGCAAAGAGCCTTTGATGAGCTCAAAAGACGCCTCACCCACGCACCACTACTAGCTCTACCGGACTTAACTAAACCCTTTGAGGTTGAATGCGATGCATCCGGCATTGGTATTTGTGGCGTCCTTATGCAAGAAGGTAAGCCTCTAGCTTTCTTTAGTGAAAAATTGAAAGGTGCATGCTTAAACTATTCCACTTATGACAAAGAATTGTATGCCTTGTTTAGAGTACTCAAAACATGGCAACATTACCTTTGGCCTCAAGAGTTTGTTTTGAAAACCGATCATGATTCACTTAGACACTTTAGGAGCCAAGATAAGCTAGATAGACGTCATGGTAGGTGGATGGAGTTCATTGAAACTTTTCCTTACATTATCAAGTATAAGAAAGGAAAGGATAATGTAGTAGCGGATGCATTGTCTAGAAGATACACCTTAATCACCACTTTGGATTTTAGGATGCTAGGTTTTACTTACATTAAAGAATTATATGTCGATGATGCTGAATTTGGGAAGATATTTCATAGATGCACTACTCAAGGCCCTTATGATAAGTACTTTGTGTTTGAAGGTTTCTTGTTTAAGGTGGATAAGATTTGCATACCTAGATGTTCCTTTAGGATCTTATTGGTGGAAGAAGCCCATAAAGGAGGTTTAATGGGGCATTTTGGGAGGGACAAAACATATCACATGTTGCAAACTCACTTTTATTGGCCTCATATGTTAAGGGATGTAGAACACATGCTTAAGAGGTGCATTGAATGCCTTACCGACGCCAAATGGCCCTTGGGAGGACATAAGTATGGATTTCATTGTTGGACTACCTAGGACTAAGAAAGGAAGAGATTCCATTTTTGTGGTAGTAGATAGATTCTCTAAAATGGCACATTTTATTCCATGTCATAAAACTGAAGATGCATATAATGTAGCTAATCTTTTCTTTAAGGAAATAGTTAGATTGCATGGAATACCTAAAACTATTGTTAGTGATAAGGATGTCAAGTTTTTGAGTTTCTTTTGGAAGACACTTTGGGGAAAAATGGGCACTATATTACTATTCTCGACCTCTAGTCATCCCCAAACAGATGGGCAAACGGAAGTCACCAATAGGACCCTAACGACCCTCCTTCGAACCATGTTGAAAGACAACTTAAAAGAATGGGAAGACATGTTACCACATATTGAGTTTGCTTATAATCGCACCATGCATTCTTCCACTTCGTTATCACCTTTCAAATGTGTTTATGGATTTAACCCTTTAACTCCTTTGGACTTATTACCGATTCCTCGAAAGGATCGAGTAACTTTTGATGCTTGGGAAAAGGTGGACTACATTAAGGAACTTCATGCTAAGACCAAGGCTGCACTTGACAAGAAAGGCATTGAAACTGCGGCTCGGAATAACAAGGGACGTCGGAAAATGGTTTTCCAGCCCGGCGACTTAGTTTGGCTACATCTAAGGAAAGAGCGGTTTCCGACAAAACGCCATTCTAAGCTAGCACCACGAGGTGATGGACCATTCAAAGTCTTACACCGGATTAATGACAATGCATATGTATTGGACTTACCGGAAGAGTGGATGATGTAGGACCATCACATGGAAGCTATCAAGGTCCCATTACTAGAGCAAGAGCTAAGGAGATCCAAGAGGTTATGTCAAGGGAAGTGCTATTGCTTGACACAATGCGTGAACCATTGTATTTCCATACATCATGTGTTAATCTTTTGATGAATGTAGGAGCAAGTGAACCAATGCAGCCCGAGACCATGCCAACGTACTCACTTCCCATGAAGCTCGAGGAGACCATGCAGGCTGTTGTTGCTCACGTCCAAGGCAGCCCACGAGCAAAGGAAGGAGATGCTGCTCACGTCCAATGCAGGCTAGGAGAGAAGGCTGTTGTTCACGCCAAAGCAGCCCATGCTCACGCCCAATGCAGCCCATGCTCACGCCCAATGCAGCCCATGCTCACGTCCAATACAGGCCCATGAGGAGGCTGTTGATCATGTCAAAGGTAGCCCAAGAGGGAGGCAAGCAAACACGTCCAATGCAGCCCAAGGAGGGAGCCAGCCGATCACTTTCAAAGAGGCCCAAGAGAGTAACAATTCAGCTAATTCGGATCATCATTTGGGCTCTTTACACACATCCAAAACACTCATGGAACTGTTGAACAATGCAGCCCATTCGGACAGCCCATTTGGCTCTTAAAAAACGTCCAGCACACTCAGCTTGCACTCCAAGGATAAGTTTGAATAATTCAGCCTATTTTTGTGCTGAAATAGTTGTTTGTTAGGTTGTTAGCTACCTTAGAGGAAGCTCTCTTATTACCACCTTCCCACTAATGTTTTCAGCTTTCTTTTCTTTATTTTGTCTGGATAAAAAGAGTCTATAAATAGTCTCTTTTAGGCTGCGGATTAGCTACGTTATTTCCCATTGCTAGAATTGCATTTGTAATCATTTTCACAAAATCAATCAAAGAACAAGAGAGTTTTTGGTTGGCATTGCTGTTGTTGCTTGGCTAAGCTTGTTTGTGTCAAACCGCCTTCGGATTGCTGCTTCGAGCCTTCACGAGTCCCTCTTTGTGCTAGTCCAGCAGGAGCTAGTTTAACGTTGTATTGGAGACGGGTCTAGGGCAGTCACGATTGGGGTTTTGGCTCTTCAGCCTTGGTTCCTTCATTGGCTTTCTCTTTGGTTCTTCTCTCACCCTCCTGCGCCATTCATCATCTTCGTCTCATTCAGTCCATTTCGAGATCATTGTGCCTAGATCGAATCAAACACGGATTAACACCGTATCATGGAGCTAGATCGTAGCATTTGCTACAGTGAGAGAAGAAGGGAATTTCTTCTAGTTTGTATCTAGGACTCTTTGAAGCTGATAATAGATAGTTAGATCCTAAGATTATACCCTGGGACAGAGAGTAGGCTATTTAGAGCCGAACTTCATAAACATATCCTCGTGTCAATCTTTTACATTCCGCACTATATTTCGCTATTGTGACTAACTTTGTTTTGCAGGAGCACGAAGTCAAGGCCCTTGAAAGTTGTTTCAAAGCCCTTGAAATCAAAGTTTCACTAAGAGCACAGATCGACATCAAGGGCCTCGAAAGGAGTTTCAAGGCCTTGAGATTTGGTTTGCAAAAAGTTCTCATACTCTATTCAACCCTCCTTCTAGAGTATCTTTTAACTTATTTACTTCACCTACCGGTTCTTCAAGCCTGAGCATAAGAAATGCCCCAATTGTGTTACCAAGCCTGTTTGGAGTGTTATTGAGTGTAATGACCTTATTTGCAATGAATTGGCTTGCGTTAGTAATGAATCTGAGCACACTGAGACTTTGATAGCTAAAGAGGTTTTAGATGCACCACATGACCCTTGTGAGGATCTACAAGGGAGCCTTTCCATACCCTCTTGCACTTCATTGCCCGTAGGTTGTTCACTTGCTGATTTGTGTGAAAACTCTAGTATTAGAACTGGTAAAGACATAAATGGACATGAATCTGATTTAGGTCTAGACATTGAGCTTCTTGAGAATGAAATAGATGAGTTTGAGTTATATGCGAAAGGCTTTGATTGGGATATTGAATTGGACTTTGAACAGGAAGACACTACTTGGAGAAATGCATCAGATTGTGATTTTAATGACTTAAGTTTGAAATTTGATGTAGACATGTCCTTAAGGAGTCATTTCGATTATCATGTTGCTTGGAAGTCTTTTGTGTCTTTGGAGCATGAAGAACGTCAAAGGGAAGTTGTTTCTACCCTTAGGGTTGAACACTTGTATGCCAACCTAAAGAAATGTAGCTTTTGCACTAATGAAGTTATATTTCTTTGTTTTGTAGTGACTGCACAAGGTCTACAAATGGATGAGGAGAAGATTAGAGCTATTCGAGATTGGTCAACACCTACATCCATTGCCACCCCCTTGACGGAGACTTGCAAGAAACATGCACCATTTGTGTGGGAAGCAGCTCAAGAACGTGCTTTCAACAAGCTGAAGTTGGTCCTCACCGAGGTACCCTTACTAGCTCTCCCTGACTTCACTAGGCCTTTCGAAGTGGAGTGTGATGCATCAAGAATTGGCATAGGAGGTGTGCTTATACAAGAAGGTAAGCCTATTGCCTTTTTCAGTGAAAAGCTTAAAGGGGCATGTCTTAACTACTCTACATATGATAAAGAGTTGTATGCATTATTTAGAGTACTTAAGACATGGCAACAGTACTTGTGGCCTAGAGAGTTTATTTTGCATTCTGATCATGAATCTTTGAAACATTTTCGGAGTCATGATAAACTAGATAGGAGACATGGTAGATGGATGGAACTTATTGAGACTTTTCCCTATGTTTTCAAGTATAAAAAGGGAAAAGACATTGTAGTTGCGGATTCTCTTTCTAGGAGGCATACATTGCTAACTACATTGGATGCTAGGGTGTTAGGATTTGTTTACATTATGGAGCTCTATAAATCTGATCTTGACTTTGGAGAAGCATATAATCTTTGTGTGCAAAAGAGTTCCTTAGATAAATTCTATTTGTTTGAGGGATTTCTGTTTCAAGTAGATAAGGTGTGCATACCTAGGTGTTCCCTTCGTTTGTTGTTAGTGGAAGAAACCCATAAAGGAGGTTTAATGGGTCATTTTGGGAGGGATAAGACTTACGCTATGCTACACTTACATTTTTATTGGCCACGTATGCTTAGGGATGTTGAAAATGTGCTTAAAAGGTGTTTAGAGTGCCTTAGAGCTAAATCAAAAGTGAAGCCTCATGGATTGTATACACCTTTGCCAATCCCACAACCCCTTGGGAAGACATCAGCATGGATATTATAATGGGATTGCCTAGGACTAGAAGAGATAGGGATTCGATATTTGTGGTTATAGATCGATTCTGTAAGATGGCTCACTTTATTGTTTGTCACCAAACTGATGATGCAGCCAATGTAGCTAATTTGTTCTTTCGGGAAGTAGTGAGTGATAGGGATGTTAAGTTCTTAAGTTACTTTTGGAAAACTCTTTGGGGAAATCTAGGACTAAGTAATTTTTTACATCAAGCCACCCCCAAACTGATGGGCAAACGGAAGTAACTAATAGGACCCTAACAACACTCCTAAGGATTGTAAAGAAGAATTTAAAATAATGGGAAGATGTCTTGTCACATGTTGAATTTGCCTATAGTAGAGTCGTCCACTCATCTACTTCCATCTCTCCCTTTGAGTGTGTTTATGGTTTTAATCCACTAACCTCTTTTGATCTTACACCGTTACCTAAGAAGGAGCGAGTGGATTTAAGTGCTAAAACGCAGTTTGAACACATCAAGGAGCTACATAGTAGGACAAGATCAAGCTCAAGGAGAAAGGCAAATAGAACGCAGAAAAGGCGAATCAAGGACGCAAGAAGATTATATTTGAACCCGGCGACCTTGTATGGCTACATTTGTGGAAGAAGAGGTTTCAACAGCTTCGGAAATCCAAGCTCTCCACAAGAGGAAATGGGCCTTTCAAGGTGTTACACAAGGCGGGTGACAACGCCTATGTGCTTGACTTGCCGGATGATTATGCTTGTGATCCCACATTCAATGTGAGGGATCTAAGTCCTTTTCTGCTCCTGGATGATGTTCAAGGCAATTCGAGGTCGAATTCTTCCAAAGAAGGGGAGAATGATGAAGGATCATGTGAGCTAACTCCATCTTCACCACCTCAAGGGACTCTAACAAGAGCGCAAGTTAAACGTCAAGCTGAGATGGATGCTCTTTTCTAAACATGGTCCATGAAGCTCAATCAAGTCCACCTTCATCAAGTCTAAGGACCATCTTGTGGATCAGCCACAAACACATCCCAGCCAAGATGATTAATGGAGCTTAAATTGTATTTCTAGTTGCTGAGCAGGCCTTGGAAAGCATTTCAAAGGACAGACGGAGGCTTTGAAATCAGATACAAAGGGCTTCACGTGTGTGCATGTGCATGGCTGGAACATTCATTTAAGTATGTAGACGTGAGAGGCTGAATAGGAGAGTTTAATTAGGCTCATTTGTGTTCTATGTTTGCTGGGCTTTTATTTAACTCTCTCTCAATGTAATTATTGTAATTAGTTTATATTTTTTCTGTTTTAGAAGAAAAGGCCTAGGATGTATATAAAGCCTTTTCTCTCTTCTTTTGTAGTTAGGCAAGTTTTATACAAGTTTTGCTAACAACATTTCAGAATTGAATCCAAGAGAATTCAATCATTCTTGTCTCGTGAGTTTGTGTGTGATCTAGCTTTCTCGTTCTTGTGTATGTCAATCTCCTTCGGGATTGGTGTTGCAAGTCGAACAAGGCATCCTCTTCATGCTCTCGATTCTCAGATCGATTGTGTGGAGTTGTAAGAAGTGGGGTCGAATCGTCACTGGTTTGGTTCTTGGATCTCGAATCCCAGGGTTCTATCATTATTCCTTTCGGTTCTTCTTGTCCCTTTTTGTTTTCTCGTTTTCATTGTTGTCCATGCTTGTTCATTTTATGTGTTCTTCATTCTTCAAAACAGGTTGTTCGTCTATATCCGTTCTTCGCGGCTAATCCCCGTATCAAGTAATGTGCCCGATCCCTCAGCAAGTGTTGCACCAGTTCAACTCATCTGTCCTTTGGGCTTCTAATCGACTCCAGAGTAGTATCCACGTGGCCGATCCATAACTCAACCTCTAATCCCTCTTGATCAAAGAATGAAGGTACTCTTATCTAGAGGAAGGTCTTCATCTATGGATCAGGTCTCGGGGCACTCGGCTCCTTAGGTGCTCTATCCACCTCAATTGCTCGTGTTAGTGCCACTATCACCTATGTCGCCCTCTACGAGACTTCAGTTGATCCCGTAGGTACGGGTAAATCCAGGGGACGCCTACCCACTCAGGTCCGCCCATCGAGACATGATCTGCCTCACTTGATGGTACAACCTAAGCTCTCAATCTATCAACCATCTTGTCCCTAACCTCAAGAACAACGCTCTCAACCACGTCCTTTCTTGCTCGTAGATCGACACAAGGAACTCAACCCCTCCCTAAAACTACCGGAGGAAGAGGTGGGCGACCTCTACCCCGTCCTAATGTAGATGTTTGTTATAGTCTGAGTCATCTAGTATACGATCATGTCTATGTATAAGGCCAAGTTAGTACTATAACAATAATAGTAATTACAATGATGTAGGACCATCACATGGAAGATATCAAGGTCCCATTACTAGAGCAAGAGCTAAGGAGATCCAAGAAGTTATGTCAAGGGAAGTGCTATTGCTTGACACAATGCGTGAACCATTTATATTCCATACATCATGTGTTAATCTTTTGGTGAATGTAGGAGCAAGCGAACCAAGCGAGGAGACCATGCCAACGTGCTCACTTCCCATGCAGCTCGAGGAGACCATGCAGGTTGTTGCTCACGTCCAATGCAGCCCAAGAGGGAGGCTGTTGCTCACGCCCAATGCAGCCCAAGAGGAGGCTGTTGCTCACGCCCAATGCAGCCCAAGAGGAGGTTGTTGCTCATGTCCAAGGTAGCCCAAGAGGGGAGCAGTTGCTCACGTCCAAAACAGCCCAAGAGGGCAGCCAGCTGATCACGTTCAAAGAGGCCCAAGAGAGTAACAAGTTAGCCCATTCGGATGGCATTCGGATAGCCCATTTTTGCTCTTAAAATCGTCCAACTCAGCCAAGGAGTTGTTTGAATAAGTCAGCCTACTTTCATGCTGAATTAGTTGTTTGTTAGGTTGTTAGCTACATTAGAGGAAGCTCTCTTATTACCACCTTCCCACTAATGTTTTAATTTTCTTTTCTTTATTTTGTCTAGATAAAAGAGTCTATATAGATAGCCTCTTTAGCTGCAGATTAGGCACGTTATTTCCATTGCTTAGAATTACAGATTGTAATCATTTACAAAATCAATCAAAGAACAAGAGAGTTTTTGGTTGGCATTGCTGTTGTTTGCTTGGCTGAGCTTGTTTGTGTCAACCGCCTTCGGATTGGTGCTTCGAGCCTTCACGAGTCCCTCTTTGTGCTAGTCCAGCCGGAGCTAGTGTAAAGTTGTATTGGAGACGGGTCTAGGGCATTCACGATTGGGGGTTTTGGCTCTTCAGCCTTGGTTCCTTCGTTGTCTCTCTTTGGTTCTTCTCTACACCTTCTTGCGCCATCCACCATCTACGTTTCATTCCACATTTTGGATTCGCCTCATTCAGCCGGATTCGAGATCATTGTACCTAGATCTACTCAATCACGGACAATTCCGTATCAGTTGGTATCAGAGCTCAGTTGGTAGAATTGATCACTCCTTTCTTCTTTGTTAACCTATTGCTTATCCAATTAAGATTTAACTTGTGCTTGAAGTGTGCAAATTCAAAAGCCGATGTTGGTCTTGTCATTGTGTCGGAGTACCTCTACCCCGTATTGCCTCCATCAAAATTACCACAAGCTTTGGGGACGAAGCTTTTCCAAGAAGGAGAGAATGATGCGGAACCGAAGACGAAGAAGCTGATTGATGCTGATTTTAGATATCATTAGTTGTCTAATTGTATTTGTTTTAATTAGGGTTAAGTGTGTTTATTTGGGGCCGCTTCACTTGCATTTTAAGAGCCGGTTCAATGTTTTATTTCCTTAGTTATTTTAGTTTTATTAATTATTGGTTTAGTTTTATTTTAGTTTTAGCATTTGCCTATTTAAGGGAACTTCTCCCTCATTGTAAGACACGTTTGATGCAATGGATAAGCAGCCGTTGTGGTGTCCTTGATTGAACGTCTTTTCCCTCTCGCCCTCCAATGGAGATTGGAGCCCGAGTTGTATGGTTCTTGTGAGATGGGTCTAGATTACTCGATGAGCGGGTTTTTCACATCATTTGCAATTGTGTTTTGGTTCTTTAGCCATGGTGCTTTGCATTGTTTTGGTTGGGTTCCTCATAATCTGTCCATCGCCTTATCAACGAGAGGGTTGTGTCGTTCTTGGATTCGGTTCTTGATCGATCTAGTCCATGGGTTGTACCCGTTTGTGGCATTGGTTCTTGGCTGGTTGTATCAATGGGTTGGTTCAAGGCAGCATTGTTTGCTCGCCTCCTATCTTTCCCTTTCGTTCTTTCTATTCCGCAACAGGTTGTTCGTCTAGGTCCGTTTCTTCGCGGCTAATCCCCGTCTCAATAAGGTTAAACAACTCCGGGAAAATAGGCTCGGGGCTCGGCGTACCTGTGGGAGTTCCTGACATTGTTCAAAGACACTAAAACACTCAAACACATTAGGTTAGCTAAAACAAAAACGCCTCACAAGTGTATCACTCGAAAGCAAACTCTCACTCTCTAGTGGTGCTCAACAAGCTTGTTGATGGCTCGTCTTGTATTTGTCAAAAACCTCACGTGAGTTCAATACTTAGCCAAACAAAAGCTTTAAAGTAGAAGCGAAATTCGATTTCAATCACCTTAAAACATGTTTGACTCAATAAAAGAGAAGAAAAGACTCAAAACGGAAAGGACAAGTTGCACGAATATTATATGCAACTGAGTATGGACTCAAAATTTGAACTCAAGATAAGCCTTGAAAGAACTTACTCGTCAAGCCTAAGCAAGCAAACCTTGGACACCGAAGGTGTGTGTAGAAGGGCTGCTCAAGGCTAAGGCGTGGCTCGAGTGAAGTGAGCTAGGCGAGGGCCAAGGCGTGGCTAGGCTAGGGTGAAGCTAGGCTAGGCGTGAATGGCTTGGTCCCTTTGAGTGAGATGAGCTCCTTTGTAGTCCCATTTGGTTGATGAACAATAACACTTACCAAGCACAACTTTTGAGTGAGATGAGCTCCTTTGTAATCCTCTTTGGTTGCTGAACATTAACACTTAGCAAGCACAACTTCAACTATTACAAACTATGAAATAAAACAAGAATAAGCTAGCAAGAATGAAATGAAATGAATACTAATGCTGATTTCTTTTCTCTTTCTTTTGTTTTCTTTTTTTTTTTTTGAATTTGGATTTTCCTTTCTTTTTTTTTTTTTAACTTACTGCTGGAATTAAAGAAAAATAAAACAAAATGCTAAGAAAATATAATTAGTTGCAAGAGTATAGAGTTGACCAAGTAAATAGCTAACCAAGGGTGAAAAACCAAAAAAATAGGCTAAAAATGTGGGGGAAAGAGGTGGCTGAAAATGTGGAGGAGAGAAGGCTGGAAAATAGGCTGGACGATCAGCCTTCTTCTTTTTTTTTTTTTTGAAAGTTTAGGCTTGTTTGGTGTTGTGTTTTGACGTGGGACAAGACTGGTGGTAGGCGCGGTGTAGGCGTGGTGTTGGAGTGGTGCCGGCGTCCAAGATTCACAAACAAAAGCAACAAACTTGGAATAGAAATGGCAATGGCAATAGACTCAAAACAAAGCAAGACTCAAACAAGAAAACGAGACACTTTTGGTTTTTTTTTGAATGATTTACCGACTCTTTTTGTTGGTTGAACGTCAATTAGCTCTGATACCAATTGGTACGGGGATTAGCCGCGAAGAACGGATCTAGACGAGCAACCTGTTTTCGGTAATAGAAGCAAACGAAAATCAACACACCAAGATGAAGGAAAACGTGCAAAGCAAAGAGGGAAAACGAAATAAGAAAGAAGAACCGAAAAGGAACAAACGATAGAACCCTTGGATTCGATTATCCAAGAACCAAACCGATGACGATTCGACCCCGCTTCTTACAACTTCACACAATCGATCTAGAGTTATCGAAGTCACAAAGAGGTTGCTTCAATTCGACTTGTAGCACCAACCCGAAGGAGATTGACACACACGAACGAGAAAGCTATGCAAACACCACAATTCTCACAAGACAAGAGGCTGAACTCAAAGGAATTCAAGTTGGCACTTAGGCAATGTGTTTTTCGTATTCTACCTACAAAAAGGAAGAGAGAAAGGTTTATATACAACCTAGACCTTCTCTCCTAAAAATAGAAAAGAAATAAATACAATAATTACAATTTAGAGTGTTTTAAATAAATCCATAAAATAGACTAGTTCTAGGCTTTATTTAACACTCTCTAACTAGCTACTCACGCCAGCCATGAACATGCACACGCGAGGCTCTCCTATGCTCCATTCAACTTCTTCTTTGCTGGTCCAATGTGGCTAAGCATCATGACGGGCCTTGGACTCATTGGAGGTGAGTTTGGGTGAGCTTCTTGAACCATGGCTAGGAAGATAGCATCCATCTCCGCTTGGCGTTTGGCTTGAGGTCTTGTTAGGGCTCCTTGTGGTGTTGAAGATGGAGCCGGCTCGGATGACCCTTCATCACTAGCCTTCTCTCCTAAAAATAGAAAGGAAAAATAAAAACAATAATTACAATTTATAGTATTTTAAATAAATCCATAAAATAGACTAATTCTAGGGTTTATTTAACACTCTCTAACTAGCTTCTCATGCCAGCCATGCACATGCACACGTGAAGCTCTCCTATGCTCCATTCAACTACTTCTTGGCTGGTCCAATGTGGCTAAGCATCATGACGGGCCTTGGACTCATTGGAAGTGAGCTTGGGTGAGCTTCTTGAACCATGGTTAAGAAGATAGCATCCATCTCCGCTTGGCGTTTGGCTTGAGCTTATGTTAGGGCTCCTTGTGGTGTTGAAGATGGAGCTAGCTCGGATGACCCTTCATCATTCTCCCCTTCTTTAAAAGAATTCGACCTCGAATTTCCTTGATCATCACTAAGGGGTGGAAAAGGGCTTAGGTCCCTCACATTGAACGTGGGATCACAAGCATAGTCATCCGGCAAGTCTAGCACATAGGCATTGTCACCAGCCTTGTGTAGCACCTTGAAAGGTCCGTTTCCTCTTGGAGAGAGCTTGGACTTCCGAAGTTGTTGAAACCTCTCCTTCCTCAAGTGTAGCCATAAAAGGTCACCGGCCTCAAATCTAACCTTCTTCCTTCCTTGGTTTGCCTTGGGTGCGTTGTATTTGCCTTTCTCCTCAAGCTTAATCCTTGTCCTCCTATGTAGCTCCTTGATGTGTTCAACCTGCGTTTTAGCACTTAAATCCACTCGCTCCTTCTTAGGCAACGGTGTAAGATCAAAAGGAGTTAGTGGATTAAAACCATAAACACACTCAAATGGAGAGATGGAAGTAGACGAATGCACAACTCTATTATAGGCAAATTCAACATGTGGCAAGACATCCTCCCATTCCTTTAGATTCTTTTTGATGACAGCCCTTAAAAGTGTGGTTAAAGTCTTATTAGTTACTTCCGTTTGCCCATCAGTTTGGGGGTGGCTTGATGTAGAGAATAACAATTTCGTACCTAGCTTTCCCCAAAGAGTCTTCCAAAAATAACTTAAGAACTTAACATCCCTATCACTTACTATTGTCCTTGGAATTCCATGTAACCTAACTACTTCCCGAAAGAATATATTAGCTACATTGGCCGCATCATCAGTTTTGTGACAAGCAATAAAGTGAGCCATTTTTGAGAAACGATCTACAACCACAAATTATCATGTATAATGGGAGAAGAAGGGATAGAAACGTGCTCCCTTCGTCCGTTTGGCCTCCATTCCTCGTCATCTCCATCACCGTCCTCATCCTGCTCATAAGCTTGATTCTGAAACTATTGAGGATAGTTATGCAAATTATCATGTATAATGGGAGAAGAAGGGATAGAAACGTGCTCCTCGAAAGCAAGATTGCCCCATCGAGGTTGGGACACGGCGTGGCCTAAGCCTTGGACATTCCGAGAGGGCTGCGTGGCATTAGAGTGCCGGGCTGCTTGAAACGCCTCTTGTTGGCTTTGGAGTGGTATTTGGTCTTGCCCTTGGTGTTGAGCCCTCGAGTGGTCTCCTAACTGCATATTGCCTCCTAGTGGCCGAGGCTCCGGAACTACCTTAGACGCCTCCAAGTTGGACAGCCTTGTAGTTAACCCTTCAATGCTATCTTTCAAGCCCTTGATAAGTGACGCGGAACCGAAGACGAAGAAGTTGATTGATGTTGATTTTAGATATCATTAGTTGCCTAATTGTATTTGTTTTAATTAGGGTTAAGTGTGTTTATTTGGGTCTGGTTCACTTGCATTTTAAGAGGCGGTTCAATGTTTTATTTCCTTAGTTATTTTAGTTTTATTAATTATCGGTTTATTTTTATTTTAGTTTTAGCATTTGCCTATTTAAGGGAACTTCTCCCTCATTGTAAGACACGTTTGATGCAATGGATAAGCAGTCGTTGTGGTGTCCTTGATTGAACGTCTTTTCCCTCTCGCCCTCCAATGGAGATTGGAGCCCGAGTTGTATGGTTCTTGTGAGATGGGTCTAGATTACTCGATGAGCGGGTTTTTCACATCATTTGCAATTGTGTTTTGGTTCTTTAGCCATGGTGCTTTGCATTGTTTGGGTAATCTGTCCATCGCGTTATCAACGAGAGGGTTGTGTCGTTCTTGGATTTGGTTCTTGATCGATCTAGCCCATGGGTTGTACCCGTTTGTGGTATTGGTTCTTGGCTGGTTGTATCAATGGGTTGGTTCAAGGCAGCATTGTTTGCTCGCCTCCTATCTTTCCCTTTCGTTCTTTCTATTCCACAACAGGTTGTTCGTCTAGGTCCATTCTTCGCGGCTAATCCCCGTATCAATTGGTATCAGAGCTAATTGACGTTCAACCTACAAAAAGAGTCGGTAAATCATTCAAAAACCAAAAGTGTCTCGTTTTTCTTGAATTGAGTCTTTAATTGCTTTGATCTTGTGTTATTTGGAGTTTCCAGCCATAAAAACCCACAAAAAAGCCTACCTTTCATCACCATTGAAGCTGCAGAAAACCGTCGACATAAGGGAAGAGAAGAACGTGTTTGCTCCAGCCAAATCTGACGTGAATCTCAACCAAGAGCAGCCCCACTTCTCCTACAATCAAGGCAACCAACAAGATTAGTTCAAATCAGTTTTTGAGGCCTTCAACCACAACCCTTGCAAGACGAAGACATCGGCCTCCCATGGAGACTTCTTCAACCGATCGTGTTCCAGCCCGTAGAGGACGCCCACGCTCTAAGGCGACCCGCAAGCCACCACTATCACGCCTCGACGTTGAGACCGATCTCCAAGCTCGGAAGAGGTCCAGTCATGCGGCCGGAACATGGGTTTGGGCCAAGATACCGCAGCGAGGCCGTCCTCGACTTGACGCGAACCCAAACGGTCTAGGGCCTTTTCGGGTCCTTGCCCGTGGGTTGGGTTATGTGCACATTCTTAACTGGCCGGATGATATGGGTGATGTTGGTCGTGTCATTGCGTCGGAGTACCTCTACCCTGTATTGCCTCCATCAGAATTACCACAAGCTTTGGGGACGAAGCTTTTCCAAGAAGGAGAGAATGATGCGGAACCGAAGACGAAGAAGCTGATTGATGCTGATTTTAGATATCATTAGTTGCCTAATTGTATTTGTTTTAATTAGGGTTAAGTGTGTTTATTTGGGGCCGGTTCACTTGCATTTTAAGAGCCTGTTCAATGTTTTATTTCCTTAGTTATTTTAGTTTTATTAATTATTGGTTTAGTTTTATTTTAGTTTTAGCATTTGCCTATTTAAGGGAACTTCTCCCTCATTGTAAGACACGTTTGATGCAATGGATAAGCAGCCGTTGTGGTGTCCTTGATTGAACGTCTTTTCTCTCTCGCCCTCCAATGGAGATTGGAGCCCGAGTTGTATGGTTCTTGTGATATGGGTCTAGATTACTCGATGAGCGGGTTTTTCACATTATTTGCAATTGTGTTTTGGTTCTTTAGCCATGGTGCTTTGCATTGTTTGGGTTGGGTTCCTCATAATCTGTCCATCGCCTTATCAACGAGAGGGTTGTGTCGTTCTTGGATTCGGTTCTTGATCGATCTAGTCCATGGGTTGTACCCGTTTGTGGTATTGGTTCTTGGCTGGTTGCATCAATGGGTTGGTTCAAGGCAACATTGTTTGCTCGCCTCCTATCTTTCCCTTTCGTTCTTTCTATTCCGCAATAGGTTGTTCGTCTAGGTCCGTTTCTTCGCGGCTAATCCCCGTATCAATAAGGTTAAACAACTCCGGGGAAATAGGCTCGGGGCTCGGCGTACCTGTGGGAGTTCCTGACATTGTTCAAAGACACTAAAACACTCAAACACGTTAGGTTAGCTAAAACAAAAACGCCTCACAAGTGTATCACTCGAAAGCAAACTCTCACTCTCTAGTGGTGCTCAACAAGCTTGTTGATGACTCGTCTTGTATTAGTCAAAAACCTCACGTGAGTTCAATACTTAGCCAAATAAAAGCTTTAAAGTAGAAGCGAAATTCGATTTCAATCACCTTAAAACATGTTTGACTCAATAAAAGAGAAGAAAAGACTCAAAACGGAAAGGACAAGTTGCACGAATGTTATATGCAACTAAGTATGGACTCAAAATTTGAACTCAAGATAAGCCTTGAAAGAACTTACTCGTCAAGCCTAAGCAAGCAAACCTGGGAGACCGAAGGTGTGTGTAGAAGGGCTGCTCAAGGCTAAGGCGTGGCTCGAGTGAAGTGAGCTAGGCGAGGGCCAAGGCGTGGCTAGGCTAGGGTGAAGCTAGGCTAGGCGTGAATGGCTTGGTCCCTTTGAGTGAGATGAGCTCCTTTGTAGTCCCTTTTGGTTGATGAACAATAACACTTAGCAAGCACAACTTTTGAGTGAGATGAGCTCCTTTGTAATCCTCTTTGGTTGCTGAACAATAACACTTAGCAAGCACAACTTCAACTATTACAAACTATGAAATAAAACAAGAATAAGCTAGCAAGAATGAAATGAAATGAATACTAATGCTGATTTCTTTTCTCTTTCTTTTCTTTTCTTTTTTTTTTTTTGAATTCGGATTTTCCTTTCTTTTTTTTTTTTTACCTTACTGTTGGAATTAAAGAAAAATAAAACAATATGCTAAGAAAATCTAATTAGTTGCAAGAGGATAGAGTTGACCAAGTAAATAGCTAACCAAGGGTGAATAACCAAAAAAATAGGCTAAAAATGTGGGGGAAAGAGGTGGCTGAAAATGTGGAGGAGAGAAGGCTGGAAAATAGGCTGGACGATCAGCCTTCTTCTTTTTTTTTTTTTTTTTTTGAAAGTTTAGGCTTGTTTGGTGTTGTGTTTGGACGTGGTACAAGGCTGGTGGTAGGCGCGGTGTAGGCGTGGTGTTGGAGTGGTGCCGGCGTCCAAGATTCACAAACAAAAGCAACAAACTTGGAATAGAAATGGCAATGGCAATAGACTCAAAACAAAGCAAGACTCAAACAAGAAAACGAGACACTTTTGGTTTTTTTTTTGAATGATTTACCGACTCTTTTTGTAGGTTGAACGTCAATTAGCTCTGATACCAATTGGTACGGGGATTAGCCGCGAAGAACGGATCTAGACGAGCAACCTGTTTTCGGGAATAGAAGCAAACGAAAATCAGCACACCAAGATGAAGGAAAACGTGCAAAGCAAAGAGGGAAAACGAAATAAGAAAGAAGAACCGAAAAGGAACAAACGATAGAACCCTTGGATTCGATTATCCAAGAACCAAACCGATAACGATTCGACCCTGCTTCTTACAACTTCACACAATCGATCTAGAGTTATCGAAGTCACGAAGAGGTTGCTTCAATTCGACTTGTAGCACCAACCCGAAGGAGATTGACACACACAAGAACGAGAAAGCTATGCAAACACCACAATTCTCACAAGACAAGAGGCTGAACTCAAAGGAATTCAAGTTGGCACTTAGGCAATGTGTTTTTCGTATTCTACCTACAAAAAGAAAGAGAGAAAGGTTTATATACAACCTAGACCTTCTCTCCTAAAAATAGAAAAGAAATAAATACAATAATTACAATTTAGAGTGTTTTAAATAAATCCATAAAATAGACTAGTTCTAGGCTTTATTTAACACTCTCTAACCAGCTTCTCACGCCAGCCATGCACATGCACACGCGACGCTCTCCTATGCTCCATTCAACTTCTTCTTGGCTGGTCCAATGTGGCTAAGCATCATGACGGGCCTTGGACTCATTGGAGGTGAGCTTGGGTGATCTTCTTGAACCATGGCTAGGAAGATAGCATCCATCTCCGCTTGGCGTTTGGCTTGAGGTCTTGTTAGGGCTCCTTGTGGTGTTGAAGATGGAGCCGGCTCGGATGACCCTTCATCACTAGCCTTCTCTCCGAAAAATAGAAAGGAAAAATAAAAACAATAATTACAATTTAGAGTGTTTTAAATAAACCCATAAAATAGACTAATTCTAGGCTTTATTTAACACTCTCTAACTAGCTTCTCACGCCAGCCATGCACATGCACAGGTGAAGCTCTCCTATGCTCCATTCAACTTCTTCTTGGCTGGTCCAATGTGGCTAAGCATCATGACGGGCCTTGGACTCATTGGAAGTGAGCTTGGGTGAACTTCTTGAACCATGGTTAGGAAGATAGCATCCATCTCCGCTTGGCGTTTGGCTTGAGCTTATGTTAGGGCTCCTTGTGGTGTTGAAGATGGAGCTAGCTCGGATGACCCTTCATCATTCTCCCCTTCTTTAAAAAAATTCGACCTCGAATTTCCTTGATCATCACTAAGGGGTGGAAAAGGGCTTAGGTCCCTCACATTGAACGTGGGATCACAAGCATAGTCATCCGGCAATTCTAGCACATAGGCATTGTCACCAGCCTTGTGTAGCACCTTGAAAGGTCCGTTTCCTCTTGGAGAGAGCTTGGACTTCCGAAGTTGTTGAAACCTCTCCTTCCTCAAGTGTAGCCATACAAGGTCACCGGCCTCAAATGTAACCTTCTTCCTTCCTTGGTTTGCCTTTGCTGCGTTGTATTTGCCTTTCTCCTCAAGCTTAATCCTTGTCCTGCTATGTAGCTCCTTGATGTGTTCAACATGCGTTTTAGCACTTAAATCCACTCGCTCCTTCTTAGGCAACGGTGTAAGATCAAAAGGGGTTAGTGGATTAAAACCATAAACACACTCAAATGGAGAGATGGAAGTAGACGAATGCATAACTCTATTATAGGCAAATTCAACATGTGGCAAGACATCCTCCCATTCCTTTAGATTCTTTTTGATGACAGCCCTTAAAAGTGTGGTTAAAGTCCTATTAGTTACTTCTGTTTGCCCATCAGTTTGGGGGTGGCTTGATGTAGAAAATAACAATTTCGTACCTAGCTTTCACCAAAGAGTCTTCCAAAATTAACTTAAGAACTTAACATCCCTATCAATTACTATTGTCCTCGGAATTCCATGTAACCTAACTACTTTCCGAAAGAATAGATTAGCTACATTGGCCGCATCATCAGTTTTGTGACAAGCAATAAAGTGAGCCATTTTAGAGAAACGATCTACAACAACAAAAATCGAGTCCCTACCTCTTTTAGTCCTAGGCAATCCCACAATAAAGTCATACTAATGGCTTCCCAAGGGGCTGTTGGGATTGGTGAAGGTGGTTCGAGTGAAAATCCTTGTATCTGATTTCAAGGCCTCCGTTTGTCCTTCGAAATGCTTTCCAAGGCCTGCCCAGCAACTAGAAATACAATTTAAGCTCCATTAAGCATCTTGGCTGGGATGTGTTCGTGGCTGATCGACAAGATGGTCCTTAGACTTGATGAAGGTGGACTTGGTTGAGCTTCATGGACCATGTTTAGGAAAAGAGCATCCATCTCAGATTGACGTTTAGCTTGCGCTCTTATTAGAGTCCCTTGAGGTGGTGAAAATGGAGTTAGCTCAGATGATCCTTCATCATTCTCCCCTTCTTTGGAAGAATTAGACCTCGAATTGCCTTGATGATCATCCAGGAGCGGAATAGGACTTAGATCCTTCACATTAAATGTGGGATCACAAGCATAATCATCCGGACAGTCAAGCACATAGGCGTTGTCACCCGCCTCATGTAACACCTAGAAAGGCCCATTTCCTCTTGGGGAGAGCTTGGATTTCCGAAGCTGTTGAAACCTCTCCTTCCTCAAATGTAGCCGTACAAGGTCGCCGGGTTCAAATATAATCTTCTTGCGTCCTTGATTCGCCTTTTCTGTGTTGTATTTGCCTTTCTCCTCGAGCTTGATCCTTGCCCTACTATGTAGCTCCTTGATGTGTTCAACCTGCATTTTAGCACTTAAATCAACTCGCTCCTTCTTAGGTAAAGGTGTACGATCAAAAGGGGTTAGGGAATTAAATCCATAAACACACTCAAAGGGAGCGATGGAAGTAGATGAGTGGACGACTCTATTATAGGAAAAATCAACATTTGGCAAGACATCTTTGCATTCTTTCAAATTCTTTTTGATGACAGCCCTTAGAAGGGTTGTTAGGGTCCTATTAGTTACTTCCGTTTGCCCATCAGTTTGGGGTGGCTTGCCCAAAGAGTTTTCCAAAAGTAACTCAAGAACTTAACATCCCTATCACTCACTATTGTCCTTGGAATACCATGTAACCTAAATACTTTCCGAAAGAAAAAATTATCTACATTGGCTGCATCATCAGTTTTGTGATAAGCAATAAAGTGAGCCATCTTAGAGAATCAATCTACAACCACAAATATCAAATCCCTTCCTCTTCTAGTCCTGGGTAATCCCACTATGAAATCCATGCTAATGTCTTCCCAAGAGGTTGTGGGGACTGGCAAAGGTGTGTACAATCCATGAGGCTTCACTTTCGATTTAGCTCTAAGGCACTCTAAACACCTTTTAAGCACATTTTCAACATCCCTAAGCATACGTGGCCAATAAAAATGTAAGTGCAGCATAGCGTAAGTCTTATCCCTCCCAAAATGACCCATTAAACCTTCTTTATGGGCTTCTTCCACTAACAACAAACGAAGGAAACACATAGGTACGCAAACCTTATCTACTCGAAACAGAAATCCCTCAAACAAATAGAATTTATCTAAGGAACCTTTTTGCACACAAAGCTTATATGTTTCTCCAAAGTCAAGATCAGATTCATAGAGCTCCCTAATGCAAACAAATCCTAACACCCTAGCATCCAATGTAGTTAGCAATGTATGCCTCCTAGAAAGAGCATCCGCTACTACTTTGTATTTTCCTTTTTATACTTGATAACATAGGGAAAAGTCTCAATAAATTCCATCCATCTACCATGCCTCCTATCTAGTTTATCTTGACTCCGAAAATGTTTCAAAGATTCATGATCAAAATGCAAAATAAACTCTCTAGGCCACAAGTAGTGTTGCCATGTCTTAAGTACTCTAAATAATGCATACAACTCTTTATCATATGTCGTGTAGTTAAGACATGCCCCTTTAAGCTTTTCACTGAAAAAAGCAATAGGCTTTCCTTCTTGCATAATCACACCTCCTATGCCAATTCCCGATGCATTACACTCCACTTCGAAAGGCCTAGTGAAGTTAGGGAGAGCTAGTACTCGGTGAGAACCAACTTCAGCTTGTTTAAAGCACGTTCTTGAGATGCTTCCCACACAAAGGGTGCATGTTTCTTGCAAATCTCCGTCAAGGGTGCAGCAATGGTACTGAAGTCTCTCACAATGCGCCTATAGAAACTTGCAAGCCCATGGAAGCTTCTTACATGGCTAATGGATGTAGGTGTTGGCCAATCTCGAATAACTCTAATCTTCTCCTCATCCACTTCTAGACCTTGTGCAGTCACTACAAAATCAAGAAATATAACTTCATTAGTGCAAAAGCTACATTTCTTCAGGTTGACATACAAGTGTTCAGCCCTAAGGGTATAAACAACTTCCCTTAGATGTTCTTCATGCTCCTCTAGGGACCTGCTATAGATTATATTATCATCAAAATACACTACAACAAATCTCCCTATGAATTGTCTTAAAACATGGTTCATTAAACGCATACAAGTAGAGGGAGCATTGGTTAATCCAAATGGCTTAACAAGCCATTCATACAACCCAAATTTAGTCTTGAAGGTTGTCTTCCACTCGTCCCCCGCCTTCATTCGGATCTGATGGTAGTGATACGGGGATTAGCCGCGAAGAACGGATCTAGACGAGCAACCTGTTTTGGGAATAAAAGCAAACGAAATTCAGCAACAATTATGAAAGGAAAACGTGCAAAGCAATAAGGGAAACGAATTGGAAAAGAGGAACCGAAAGGAACAAACGATAGAACCCTTGGATTTGATGATCCAAGAACCCAAACCAATGACGATTCGACCCCGCTTCTTACAACTTCACACAATCAATCTAGAATTATCGAAGGCACGAAGAGGTTGCTTGGATTCGACTTGTAGCACCAACCCGAAGGAGATTGACACACACAAGAACGAGAAAGCTATGCTAACACCACAATTCTCACAAGACAAGAGGCTGAACTCAAAGGGGTTCAATTTGGCACTTAGGCAATGTGTTTAACGTATTCTACCTACAAAAAGGAAGAGAGAAAGGTTTATATACAACCTAGACCTTCTCTTCTAAAAAATAGAAAAGAAATAAAAACAATAATTACAATTTAGAGTGTTTTAAATAAATCCATAAAATAGACTAATTCTAGGCTTTATTTAACACTCTCTAACTAGCTTCTCACGCCAGCCATGCACATGCACACGTGACGCTCTCCTATGCTCCATTCAACTTCTTCTTGGCTGGTCCAATGTTGCTAAGCATCATGACGGGCCTTGGACTCATTGAGGGTGAGCTTGGGTGAGCTTCTTGAACCATGGCTAGGAAGATAGCATCCATCTCCGCTTGGCGTTTGGCTTGAGCTCTTGTTAGGGCTCCTTGTGGTGTTGAAGATGGAGCCGGCTCGGATGACCCTTCATCATTCTCCCCTTCTTTAAAAGAATTCGACCTTGAATTTCCTTTATCATCACTAAGGGGTGGAAAAGGGCTTAGATCCCTCACATTGAACGTGGGATCACAAGCATAGTCGTCCGGCAAGTCTAGCACATAGGCATTGTCACCAGCCTTGTGTAGCACCTTGAAAGGCCCGTTTCCTCTTGGAGAGAGCTTGGACTTCCGAAGTTGTTGAAACCTCTCCTTCCTCAAGTGTAGCCATACAAGGTCACCGGCCTCAAATGTAACCTTCTTCCTTCCTTGGTTTGCCTTGGTTGCGTTGTATTTGCCTTTCTCCTCAAGCTTAATCCTTGTCCTCCTATGTAGCTCCTTGATGTGTTCAACCTGCGTTTTAGCACTTAAATCCACTCGCTCCTTCTTAGGCAACGGTGTAAGATCAAAAGGGGTTAGTGGATTAAAACCATAAACACACTCAAATGGAGAGATGGAAGTAGACGAATGCACAACTCTATTATAGGCAAATTCAACATGTGGCAAGGCATCCTCCCATTCCTTGTGTAGCACCTTGAAAGGAATGGGAGGATGTCCTTTTTATACTTGATAACATAGGAAAAAGTCTCAATAAATTCCATCCATCTACCATGCCTCCTATCTAGTTTATCTTGACTCCAAAAATGTTTCAAAGATTCATGATCAAAATGCAAAATAAACTCTCTAGGCCACAAGTAGTGTTGCCATGTTTTAAGTACTCTAAATAATGCATACAACTCTTTATCATATGTAGAGTAGTTAAGACATGCCCCTTTAAGCTTTTCACTGAAGAAGGCAATAGGCTTACCTTCTTGCATGAGCACGCCGCCTATGCCAATGCCCGAGCCGTCACACTCCACTTCAAAGGGCCTAGTGAAGTCGGGAAGAGCTAGCAAGGGTGCCTCGGTTAAGACCAATTTCAGCTTGCTAAAGGCACGTTCTTGCGCCTCCTCCCACACAAATGGCGCATGCTTCTTGCAAATTTCCGTCAAGGGCGCGGCAATGGTACTAAAGTCTCTCAAAAAGTGCCTATAGAAGCTTACAAGCCCATGGAAACTCCTTACTTGGCTGATGGATGTTGGCGTGGGCCAATCTTTGATTGCTCTAATCTTCTCCTCATCCACTTGTAGGCCTTGTGTAGTCACTATAAAACCAAGAAATATAACCTCATTAGTGCAAAAGCTACATTTCTTAAGATTAGCATACAAGTGTTCAGCCCTAAGGGTAAGAACTACTTCCCTTAGATGTTCTTCATTCTCCTCTAGGGACCTGCTATAGATTAAAATATCATCAAAGTATACTACAACAAACTTCCCTATAAAATGTCTCAAAACATAGTTCATTAAGCGCATAAAAGTAGAAGGAGCATTAGTTAACCCAAATGGCATAAGAAGTCACTCATACAAACCAAACTTAGTTTTGAAGGCTGTTTTCCACTCGTCCCCCTCCTTCATTCGGATTTGATGGTAGCCACTCCGTAGGTCTATCTTGCTAAAAGTGGTGGCGCCATGTAGCTCATCAAGCATGTCATCTAGGCGGGGAATAGGGTGGCGGTACTTGATGGTGATGTTGTTGATAGATCTACAATCAACACACATCCTCCATGCGTTGTCCTTCTTAGGCACTAAAAGCACGGGCACGGCGCACGGACTTAAGCTCTCCCTCACGTAGTCCTTGTCAAGGAGGTCTTGAACTTGCGCTTGGATCTCTTGACTCTCCTTTGGGTTCATTCGGTAGGCTGGTCTATTTGGGAGTGTGGCGCCGGGGATAAGGTCAATTTGGTGCTCAATGCCTCTCAAAGCTGGAAGGCCATGTGGTATTTCTTCCGGAAACACATCCTTAAACTCCTCAAGGATGGATGAGATAGTAGGTGGTAAGCTAGCCTTGGCTTCATCACTCATCAAGGTGAGCTCCTTACACAACATCATCAAGGTGGTGTCTAAGGGTAGGTAGTCATTTTGTAGCTCAAGTTTGGAAGCTAACAAGGCTGTTGTGGGCTGTTTTGTGGCCGTGGACACAAGGATGCTAGGCTAGTGGTTAGAAGGCGTGGCTAGGGAGGGGTCTTGGCTCGACGGCTTGCTCCCCTTCTTAGCTTGTCCTTGCTCTTGCTCACTTGCCTTCTTCTTCTCAAATGCCTCCGCAATCTGCAAGGGAGTCATAGGCTTAAGAGTCACGGTTTTACCATTGAATACAAAAGAATATCTATTTGTAAAACCATCATGCATAACTCTCCTATCATATTGCCAAGGGCGGCCTAACAACACATGACAAGCTTGCATAGGCACAACATCACATAAAACCGTATCTTCATAATGGCCTAAAGTAAAAGTGATCTTAGCTTGCCTATTAACCTTTAACTCACCACATTCATTCATCCAATGCAGCTTATATGGCCTAGGGTGATAAAATGTAGGAATTTGCAACTTGGATATACTTTCGGTGCTAGCAATATTGCAACAACTTCCTCCATCAATAATAACATTACAAACCTTTCCTTTAACCGAGCATCTAGTGTGAAACAAGTTTTCTCTTTGGTTATCTTCACAAGGAGCAGGTTGTACACTTAAAGTTCTCCTAGCTATCAAAGAATTATCATGCTCAAGACTTTTATCACAAATCATGGAAGTGTTAGCTAGGAATGAGCTAGGATGATCAAATAACATTCTCTTAGCTAATAAACAATCTCCTTGCTCATATTCAATCCCATCATTATCCAAATCATCATGATCATGCATATTAAGCTCAAAATCATCATTATCATGCTCATGCTCAGATTCGGACTCATATTGCCCTAAATGGTTAAGTAGCAAAGTTCTTTTGTTAGGACAATCCTTCATCATGTGCCCTCTTCATTGGCACTTAAAACATACAATATCCCTAGCTCTAGATGAAGGGTTAGAAGTACTCCCTTGAGTGCCTTTAGGTAGTGTAGGCGTAGACTTGGTAGGGGCTGCATAAGGAGCCTTGTGTGGACCTCCTTGCTCCGGGACTAGCTTCTCCTTACTTGGAACCTCCCGGTTGTAATTCCCTTGTTGGCGACCTCCTTGGCTCCTCCATGAGCTAGGCGCGCCATAGACAGCCTTACCTCCTCGACTTCTTGCCTTCATTTTCCTTTCTACTTTGATTCCTAGGTGGAGCAATTCTGTCATAGAGCTATAGGGAAAAAGATGTATCTCGTTAGAAAAACTTGAATTGAGAATACAAAGATACCTAGCCATTGTAGTCTCTTCGTCCTCTCGCACATTAGCCTTTACCATGGCCATTTCCATGGTATTATAGGTCTCCTTGGCGGTCATGGCTCCTTGCCTCAAGTTCTCCAACCTTTGCCTCAATTCTCTAGTGTAATGTTGAGGCACAAACCGAGCTCTCATCAAGGCCTTCATGTGCGCCTAAGTAACTACCGGTGCTTCCAAAGTTCTCCTCCTTTCCTTCACCAAATCATCCCACCATATCATAGCATAATCAATAAACTCAAGAGCTGCGAAATGTACCTTCTTATGCTCGGGAAAATTATGGCAAGACCATATCTGCTCTATCTTGGCCTCCCAAGCCATGTACACGTCCGGGTCACATTTTCCTTCAAAGCTTGGGATCTTCACCTTCACTTTGCCAAAACCATCATACTCCGGATCTCGCTCCCTCCTTGGTTGGTCACCATAGGGCTCACGCCTCTGCTCGTCTTGGCGCCGGCCATCATGAGGTCTCTGGGGCTGTTGGCGCTCCCTTCGTCCATTTGGCCTCTATTCCTCGTGATACGGAATTGTCCGTGATTGAGTCGATCTAGGTACAATGATCTCGAATCCGGCTGAATGAGGCGAATCCAGAATTGCGGAATGAAACATAGGTGATGAATGGCGCAGGAAAGGTGAGAGAAGAACCAAAGAGAATCAACGAAGGAACCAAGGCTGAAGAGCCAAAACCCCGCTCGTGAATGCCCTTGACCCGTCTCCAATACAACTTTACACTAGCTCCGGCTGGACTAGCGAAAAGAGGGACTCGTGAAGGCTCGAAGCACCAATCCGAAGGCGGTTTGACACAAACCAGCTCAGCCAAGCAACAACAGCAATGCCAACCAAAAACTCTCTTGTTCTTTGATTGATTTTGTGAAAATGATTACAAATGCAAATCTAGCAATGGGAAATAACGTAGCTAATCTGCAGCCTAAAAGAGACTATTTATAGACTCTTTTTATCTAGACAAAATAAAGAAAAGAAAGCTGAAAACATTAGTGGGAAGGTGGTAATAAGAGAGCTTCCTCTAATGTAGCTAACAACCTAACAAACAACTAATTCAGCTTAAAAATAGGCTGACTTATTCAAGCAAGTCTTTGGAGTGTGTTGGACGTTTTTAAGAGCAAATTTGGCTATCCGAATGGGCTGAAATGTTCAACAGATCCATGAGTGATTTGGCTGTGTTTTAAGAGCCCAAATGATGATCCGAATGAGCTGACTTGTTACTCTCTTGGGCCTCCTGGAACGTGATCAGCTTGCTATCCTCTTGGGCTGCATTGGACATGAGCAACAACCTCCCTTGGGCTGCCTTGGACGTGAGCAGCAGGCTATCCTCGTGGGCTGCTTTGGACGTGATCAACATCTCCTCCCTTTGCTCTTGGGCTGCCTTGGACGTGAGCAGCAGGCTATCCTCGTGGGCTGCTTTGGACGTGATCAACATCTCCTCCCTTTGCTTGCTTGCTCCTGCATTCATCAAAAGATTAACACATGATGTATGGCAATTAAATGGTTCACGCATTGTGCCAAGCAATAGCACTTCCCTTGACGTAGCTTCTTGGATCTCCTTAGCTCTTGCTCTAGTAATGGGACCTTGATAGCTTCCATGTGATGGTCCTACTTCATCCACTCCTTCTTGGAAAGAATTCGACCCCGAATTTTCATCTTGTTCTGAATCTCCTTCATAGGGGCTCAAATCTCCTACATTAAAAGTGGTACTAACTCCATACTCTTCCGGTAAGTCCAACACATAAGCGTTGTCATTAATCCGGTGTAAGACTTTGAATGGTCCATCACCCCGTGGTGCTAGCTTGGAATGGCGTTTTGTAGGAAACCGCTCTTTCCTTAGATGTAGCCAAACTAAGTCGCCGGGCTGGAAAACCATCTTCCGACGTCCTTTGTTATTCCGGGCTGCATTTTCAACGCCCTTCTTATCAAGTGCAGCCTTGGTCTTAGCATGAAGTTCCTTGATGTAGTCCACCTGTTCCAAAGCATCAAAAGCTACTCGATCCTTTCGAGGAATCGGTAATAATTCCAAAGGAGTTAAAGGGTTAAATCCATAAACACATTTGAAAGGTGATAACGAAGTGGAAGAATGCATGGTGCGATTATAAGCAAACTCAATATGTGGTAACATGATACGGGATTATCCGTGATTGAGTCGATCTAGGCACAATGATCTCGAATCCGGCTGAATGAAACGAATTCAGAATGCGGAATGAAACGAAGATGGTGAATGGCGCAGGAGGGTGAGAGAAGAACCAAAGAGAGTCAACGAAGGAACCAAGGCTGAAGAGCCAAAACCCCAATCGTGAATGCTCTAGACCCGTCTCCAATACAACTTTACACTAGCTCCGGCTGGACTAGCACAAAGAGGGACTCGTGAAGGCTCGAAGCACCAATCCGAAGGCGGTTGACACAAACAAGCTCAGCCAAGCAACAACAGCAATGCCAACCAAAAACTCTCTTGTTCTTTGATTGATTTTGTGAAATGATTACAAATGTAATTCTAAGAAATTGGGAATAACGTAACTAATCTGCAGCTAAAGAGGCTATATAAATAGACTCTTTTATCTAGACAAAAATAAAGAAAAGAAAGCTGAAAACATTAGTGGGAAGGTGGTAATAAGAGTTTCCTCTAATGTAGCTAACAACCTAACAAACCACTAATCAGCATGGAAATAGGATGAATTATTCAAACATATCTTTGGGAGTGAGCTGGCCGATTTTTAAGAGCCAAATGGGCTATCCGAATGGGCTGCATTGTTCAACAGATCCATGAGTGATTTGGATGTGTTTAAAGAGCCCAAATGATGATCCGAATAAGCTGAATTGTTACTCTCTTGGGCCTCTTTGAACTTGATCAGTTGGCTGCCCTCTTGGGCTGTTTTGGACGTGAGCATCTCCTCCCTTTGCTCTTGGGTTGCCTTGGACGTCTCCTCCCTTTGCTCTTGGGCTGCCTTGGACGTGAGCAGCAGGCTAACCTCGTGGGCTGCCTTGGACGTGATCAACAGCCTCCTCTTGGGCTGCATTGGGCGTGAGCAACAGCCTCCTCTTGGGCTGCATTGGGCGTGAACAACAACCTCCTCTTGGGCTGCATTGGCGTGAGCAACAGCCTCCTCTTGGGCTGCATTGGCGTGAGCAACAGTCTCCTCTCCTGGGCTGCTTGGGACGTGAGCAACAGCCTGCATGGTCTCCTCGAGCTGCATGGGAAGTGAGCACGTCGGCATGGTCTCCTTGCTTGGTTCGCTTGCTCCTACATTCACCACAAGATTAACACATGATGTATGGAAGTTAAATGGTTCACGCATTGTGTCAAGCAATAGCACTTCCCTTGACATAACTTCTTGGATCTCCTTAGCTCTTGCTCTAGTAATGGGACCTAAATAGCTTCCATGTGATGGTCCTACATCATCCACTCCTTCTTGGAAAGAATTCGACCCCGAATTTTCATCTTGTTCCGAATCTCCTTCATAGGGGCTCAAATCTCCTACATTAAAAGTGGTGCTAACTCGATACTCTTCCGGTAAGTCCAACACATATGCATTGTCATTAATCCGGTGTAAGACTTTGAATGGTCCATCTTCTCGTGGTGCTAGCTTGGAATGGCGTTTTGTTGGAAACCGCTCTTTCCTTAGATGTAGCCAAACGAAGTCGCCGGGCTGGAAAACCATTTTCCGACGTCCTTTGTTATTCCGAGCTGCAGTTTCAACGCCTTTCTTGTCAAGTGCAGCCTTGGTCTTAGCATGAAGTTCCTTAATGTAGTCCACCTGTTCCAAAGCATCAAAAGCTACTCGATCCTTTCGAGGAATCGGTAATAAGTCCAATGGAGTTAAAGGGTTAAATCCATTAACACATTTGAAAGGTGAGAACGAAGTGGAAGAATGCATGGTGCGATTATAAGCAAACTCAATATGTGGTAACATGTCTTCCCATTCTTTTAAGTTATCTTTCAACATGGTTCTAAGGAGGGTCATTAGGATCCTATTGGTGACTTCCGTTTGCCCATCTGTTTGGGGATGACTAGAGGTTGAAAATAGTAATCTAGTGCCCATTTTTCACCAAAGTGTCTTCCAAAAGAAACTCAAAAACTTGACATCCCTATCACTAACAATAGTTTTAGGTATTCCATGCACTCTCACTATTTCCTTAAAGAAAAGATTAGCAACATTATATGCATCTTCAGTTTTATGACATGGAATAAAATATGCCATTTTAGAGAATCTATCTACTACCACAAAATGGAATCTCTTCCTTTCTTAGTCCTAGGTAGTCCAACAATGAAGTCCATACTTATGTCCTCCCAAGGGCCATTAGGCGTCGGTAAGGATGTATACAGCCCGTGGGGTTGTACCCTAGCTTTGGCCTTAAGACATTCAACGCACCTTTTCAGCATGTGTTCTACATCCCTTAACATACGAGGCCAATAAAAGTGAGTTTGCAACATGTGATAAGTTTTGTCCCTCCCAAAATGCCCTATTAGACCTCCTTTATGGGCTTCTTCCACCAATAAGATCCTAAGGGAACATCTAGGTATGCAAATATTATCCACTTTAAACAAGAAACCTTCAAACACAAAGTACTTATCATAAGGGCCTTGAGTAGTGCATCTATGAAATATCTTTCCAAATTCAGCATCATCCACATATAATTCTTTAATGTAAGTAAAACCTAACATCCTAGAATCCAAAGTGGTGATTAAGGTGTATAGCCTAGACAATGCATCCGCTACGACATTATCCTTTCCTTTCTTATACTTGATAATGTAAGGAAAGGATTCTATGAACTCCATCCACCTACCATGCCGTCTATCTAGCTTATCTTGGCTCCTAAAGTGTCTAAGTGAATCATGATCAGTTTTCAAAACAAACTCTTGAGGCCAAAGGTAATGTTGCCATGTTTTGAGTACTCTAAACAAGGCATACAATTCTTTGTCATAAGTGGAATAGTTTAAGCATGCACCCTTCAATTTTTCACTAAAGAAAGCTAGAGGCTTACCTACTTGCATAAGGACACCGCCAATACCAATGCCGGATGCGTCGCATTGAACCTCAAAGGGTTTGGTGAAGTCCGGTAGAGCTAGTAGTGGTGCGTGGGTGAGGCGTCTCTTGAGCTCTTCAAAGGCTCTTTGCTGCGGTTCATTCCACTCAAAAGGAACCTTATTTTTGGTCAAAGCCGTGAGTGGTGCTGCAATGGTGCTAAAATCTCTCACAAACCTTCTATAGAATGTAGCTAAGCCATGGAAGCTCCTCACGTCCCCAACTGACCTAGGAATCGGCCAATCATTGATTGCCTTAACCTTGTCCTCATCCACTTGCAAACCATTGACACTTACTACAAGACCAAGAAAAATCACTCGGTTAGTGTAGAAATCACGTTTTGAATATAAGCATACAAGTATTCTATACGCAATGTAGCAAGCACATCTCTCAAATGATTTTCATGCTCCTCTAAAGTCTTATTATAGATAAGAATATCATCAAAGTACACTACAACAAATAAACCAATATAAGGTCTCAAAATATGATTCATTAATCTCATGAAAGTACTAGGAGCGTTAATTAAGCCAAAAGGCATTACTAGCGACTCATAGAGACCAAATTTTGTTTTAAAAGCCGTTTTCCATTCATCCCCTTCCCTCATTCTAATTTGATTGTAGCCACTCCTAAGGTCAATCTTAGTGAAAATTGTAGCTCCATGTAACTCATCAAGTATATCATCTAAACGGGGAATCGGGTGTCTATACTTGATAGTAATGTTATTGATTGCTCTACAATCAATACACATTCTCCAAGTATTATCCTTCTTGGGTACTAGCAGAACGGGAACGGCACAAGGACTAAGGCTTTCCCGAACATACCCCTTATCTATCAAGGCTTGAACTTGGTTCTGAATTTCCTGGGATTCCGTAGGGTTCATCCTGTAGGCGGGCCTATTGGGAAGAGTGGCTCCGGGTATTAAATCTATTTGGTGTTCAATGCCCCTAATGGGCGGCAAGCCGGCTGGAATCTCATCAGGAAAAACGTCTCTAAATTCGTCTAACAGCCCCTGAATAGATCTAGGAAGTGACTTCGTAGAGTCATGAGGCACATTCACTAGAGATTTACACAAACTCATCATTAGCACATCAATAGAAGCATAGTTAGTGACATATTCATTCCTAGACTCAAGATAGCTACTTGTTGGTTGTACTAACAATGTTTGATGGGTTTTGTTCTCTTTACTCTTAGGCCGTGTGATCTTAGGCTTTGGAGGGATTCCTTCATCTACCCTCTTGTTCTCATAGTACTCGGCTATTTGTAAAGGTGTCATAGGTTTTAGTGTTAAAGTTTTACCCTTATACTCAAGCTATACTTGTTAGAAAACCCATCATGGACAACTTTCTTATCATATTGCCATGTACGACCAAGCAACAAGTGACAAGCATTCATAGGCACAACATCACATGTAATAACATCCTCATATGATCCTAATGCTATATTGACCTTAGTTTGCTTATTGACCTTAAGTTCTCCACACTCATTCATCCAATGTAGTTTATGGCCTAGGGTGATAAAATGTAAGAAGTTGTAATTTGTTTACCATTTCAATGCTAGCTATGTTGCAACAACTTCCTCCATCAATTACCACATTACACATTTTTCCTTTAATGCTACACCTAGTATGAAACAGATTTTCACGTTGGTTTTGCTCACAAGGTGCTAGTTGGACATGCAAAGTTCTCCTAGCTATCAAAGATTCACCTTGTTCATACTCAATGCAATCATCATTCTCATTTGGTTCATTGTCATCATTTAAGGCATTTTCATCATCTAATTCCACATCATCCTCACTCTCAAACTCTCCTAGATGATTTATGATCAAAGTGCGTCTATTAGGACATTCTCTACTCATGTGACCTCTACCTTGGCATTTAAAACACACAATGTCCCTAGTTCTAGAGTTAGAGATAGGAGTACTCCTTCGATGATCACTTGAAGGCTCATTCAAGGATCGTGGTGTAGTGGACGGTGTAGAAGACCTTCTTTGCCCTTCTTGGCCCATAGGTGCCGATTTCCTCTCCTCCTTCCGGCCGCCTTGCTCCCTGCTGTGGTTAGACAGCCGGCTGTTTTATGCTTTCCAAGCATTGGGCGTCCCGGGAGGTGGCTTGTATTCCCGGTTTCGCACCTTAGTCTTCCTTTCCACCTTGATGGCCAAGTGTAGTAATTGCTCCATGGTGCTGTATGGATACATATCAACCTCATTAGCCAAATTAGAATTCAGAATACGAAGGTACCTTGCCATAGTGTTTTCTTCATCCTCTAGAACGTTGGCCTTCACCATAGCAACTTGCATATTCGTATAGGCTTCCTCAGCGCTAAGTGAGCCTTGACTTAAATTTTCCAGCCGTTGTCGAAGCTCTCGGGTATAGTGAGGTGGAACGAACCTAGCCCTCATTAGTGCCTTCATATGCTCCCATGTGCTGATTTGAGGATCCAAGGTTCGAACTCTTTCTTTGACTATGTGATCCCACCATACCAAAGCATAGCCTTGGAACTCGAGAGCGGCTAGTTGAACCTTCCTAGGCTCGTTGAAGTTGTGACACAACCAAATCTGCTCAACTTTAGTTTCCCACTCCGTGTAGACGTCGGGATCACACTTTCCTTCAAAGACGGGAATTTTGATTTTGACCTTTCCGAGTCCGTCTTGCTCTTGATAGGGACGAAGGTTATGTTGTCCTTGCCTTGGCTGCTGGAATGGCCGATTGTAGCCCTCCCACGTGTGGTCCTCAGCTTCATTCCGTCGTTGAAAGTCATCAACAAATGGTGGCATGTTAGAAGCATTAGGAAGGACGTTGGACTGTACATTACCTTGATCCGGAGGATCCGGCTCTCTAGTAACGTGTGAAGGACCGCCAAACTCATTGTTGGTTCTCAAAGGTGGTGTTCCGGCTGGTGGTGTTCGTGCTTCCATAGTCTCCACTCGTTTGGATAGGTTAGCTACGGAATCGGACAATTGTTTCAATAGACTCTTCATCTCAGGCGTGACGGTCTCGCTACTCGACTTGCTGGGCTTAGGGACCTGGACATGCTCAAGTAACAAACAAAGAACCGGTTAGGTTAGAAAAGCAAAGATCTCACTTGTGTATCGCTCACACTCTCGTTGGTATTGCCTAGCTGGTGGCTCGAGTTGTAAGGATCCAACACCTTAAGATCGCGATTTCCGCACCTTCTTAGCAACCCTTTGGAACTAGAACTGCTGAAACCGATGTTAGTGTCGGAGATGAATCAAGACACCCCTAATTGGAGTATTGACCGTTGGGTTGGTGTAGGTACGGTGAATGTGTTTAGAATGACGTTTTGAGATGATTGAAAGAGTTTACTTGTGCTTGATTAATAAAAAGAAAGGGCCAGCCGTTTTTTTTGTAGTGTTTTTTTTTTTGAAAGATATCTTAGACTTTGTCAAAGATTTGTAGGAGAGAAGGTAACCGAAATTGATTGCAACGAGAATTGTAGGAGAGCAGGTTACCGAATTGTGTATGCAGCGTTTGAGCTCTTTTTTGTTTTGTTTTCGTTTTGTGTTTGCCTCTCCTCAAGATGTTGTCCGGCACTAAGAACCCTTGGTTTTTGATTTGAACACTTCAAGCACAAGTTAAACCTCAATTGGATAAGCAATAGGTTAACAAAGAAGAAAGGAGTGATCAATTGTACCAACTGAGCTCTGATACCAACTGATACGGGATGATTTGTGATTGAGTCGATCTAGGTACAATGATCTCGAATCCGGCTGAATGAGGCAAATCCAGAATTGCGGAATGAAACGTAGGTGATGAATGGCGCATGAAAGGTGAGAGAAGAACCAAAGAGAATCAACGAAGGAACCAAGGCTGAAGAGCCAAAACCCCACTCGTGAATGCCCTAGACCCATCTCCAATACAACTTTACACTAGCTCCGGCTGGACTAGCACAAAGAGAGACTCGTGAAGGCTCGAAGCACCAATCTGAAGGCGGTTGACACAAACAAGCTCAGCCAAGCAACAACAGCAATGCCAACCAAAAACTCTCTTGTTCTTTGATTGATTTTGTGAAATGATTACAAATGTAATTCTAAGCAATTGGGAATAACGTACCTAATCTGCAGCTAAAGAGGCTATATAAATAGACTCTTTTATCTAGACAAAAATAAAGAAAAGAAAGCTGAAAACATTAGTGGGAAGGTGGTAATAAGAGAGCTTCCTCTAATGTAGCTAACAACCTAACAAACCACTAATCAGCATGGAAATAGGCTGAATTATTCAAACATATCTTTGGGAGTGAGCTGGCCGATTTCTAAGAGCCAAATGGGCTATCCGAATGGGCTGCATTGTTCAACAGATCCATGAGTGATTTGGATGTGTTTAAAGAGCCCAAATGATGATCCCAATAAGCTGAATTGTTACTCTCTTGGGCCTCTTTAAACTTGATCAGTTGGCTGCCCTCTTGGACTGTTTTGGACGTGAGCATCTCCTCCCTTTGCTCTTGGGCTGCCTTGGACGTCTCCTCCCTTTACTCTTGGGCTGCCTTGGACGTGAGCAGCAGGCTAACCTCGTGTGCTGCCTTGGACGTGATCAACAGCCTCCTCTTGGGCTGCATTGAGCGTGGGAACCAGCCTCCTCTTGGGCTGCATTGGCGTGAGCAACAGCCTCCTCTTGGGCTGCATTGGCGTGAGCAACAGTCTCCTCTCCTGGGCTGCATGGGACGTGAGCAACAACCTGCATGGTCTCCTTGAGCTGCATGGGAAGTGAGCACGTCGGCATGGTTTCCTTGCTTGGTTCGCTTGCTCCTACATTCAACAAAAGATTAACACATGATGTATGGAAGTTAAATGGTTCACGCATTGTGTCAAGCAATAGCACTTCCCTTGACATAACTTCTTGGATCTCCTTAGCTCTTGCTCTAGTAATGGGACCTAAATAGTTTCCATGTGATGGTCCTACATCATAACATGTCTTCCCATTCTTTTAAGTTATCTTTCAACATGGTTCTAAGGAGGGTCGTTAGGGTCCTATTGGTGACTTCCGTTTGCCCATCTGTTTGGGGATGACTAGAGGTCGAGAATAGTAATCTAGTACCCATTTTTCCCCAAAGTGTCTTCCAAAAGAAACTCAGAAACTTGACATCCCTATCACTAACAATAGCTTTAGGTATTCCATGCAATCTCACTATTTCCTTAAAGAAAAGATTAGAAACATTATATGCATCATCAGTTTTATGACATGGAATAAAATGTGCCATTTTAGAGAATCTATCTACTACCACAAAAATGGAATCTCTTCCTTTCTTAGTCCTAGGTAGTCCAACAATGAAATCCATACTTATGTCCTCCCAAGGGCCATTAGGCGTCGGTAAGGGTGTATACAACCCGTGGGGTTGTACCCTAGCTTTGGCGTTAAGACATTCAATGCACCTTTTCAGCATGTGTTCTACATCCCTTAACATATGAGGCCAATAAAAGTGAGTTTGCAACATGTGATAAGTTTTGTCCCTCCCAAAATGCCCCATTAAACCTCCTTTATGGGCTTCTTCCACTAATAAGATCCTAAGGGAACATCTAGGTATGCAAATCTTATCCACTTTAAACAAGAAACCTTCAAACACAAAATACTTATCATAAGGGCCTTGAGTAGTGCATCTATGAAATATCTCCCCAAATTCAGCATCATCCACATATAATTCTTTAATGTAAGTAAAACCTAACATCCTAGAATCCAAGATGGTGATTAAGGTGTATCTCCTAGACAATGCATCCGCTACGACATTATCCTTTCCTTTCTTATACTTGATAATGTAAGGAAAGGTTTCGATGAACTCCATCCACCTACCATGCCGTCTATCTAGCTTATCTTGGCTCCTAAAGTGTCTAAGTGAATCATGATCGGTTTTCAAAACAAACTCTTGAGGCCAAAGGTAATGTTGCCATGTTTTGAGTACTCTAAACAAGGCATACAATTCTTTGTCATAAGTGGAATAGTTTAAGCATGCACCCTTCAATTTTTCACTAAAGAAAGCTAGAGGCTTACCTTCTTGCATAAGGACGCCGCCAATACCAATGCCGGATGCGTCGCATTCAACCTCAAAGGGTTTGGTGAAGTCCGGTAGAGCTAGTAGTGGTGCGTGGGTGAGGCGTCTCTTGAGCTCTTCAAAGGCTCTTTGCTGCGGTTCATTCCACTCAAAAGGAACCTTCTTTTTGGTCAAAGCCGTGAGTGGTGCTGCAATGGTGCTAAAATCTCTCACAAACCTTCTATAGAATGTAGCTAAGCCATGGAAGCTCCTCACGTCACCAACTGACCTAGGAATCGGCCAATCATTGATTGCCTTAACCTTGTCCTCATCCACTTGCAAACCATTGGCACTTACTACAAAACCAAGAAAAATCACTCGGTTAGTATAGAAATAACATTTTTGAATATTAGCATACAAGTATTCTATACGCAATGTAGCAAGCACATCTCTCAAATGATTTTCATGCTCCTTTAAACTCTTACTATAGATAAGAATGTCATCAAAGTAGACTACAACAAATAAACCAATATAAGATCTCAAAATATGATTCATTAATCTCATGAAAGTACTAGGAGCGTTTGTTAAGCCAAAAGGCATTACTAGCCACTCATAGAGTCCAAATTTGGTTTTAAAAGTTGTTTTCCATTCATCCCCTTCCCTCATTCTAATTTGATGGTAGCCACTCCTAAGGTCAATCTTAGTGAAAATTGTAGCTCCATGTAACTCATCAAGCATGTCATCTAAACGGGGAATCGGGTGTCTATACTTGATAGTAATGTTATTGATTGCTCTACAATCAATACACATTCTCCAAGTATTATCCTTCTTGGGTACTAGCAGGACGGGAACGGCACAAGGACTAAGGCTTTCCCGCACATACCCCTAATCTAGCAAGGCTTGAACTTGGTTCTGAATTTCCTGGGCTTCCGTAGGGTTCATCCTATAGGCGGACCTATTGGGAAGAGTGGCTCCGGGTATTAAATCAATTTGGTGTTCAATGCCCCTAATGGGCGGCAAGCCGGCTGGAATCTCCTCAGGAAAAACGTCCCTAAACTCATCTAACAGCCCCTGAATAGAACTAGGAAGTGGAATTGTAGAGTCATGAGGCACATTCACTAGAGATTTACACAAACTCATCATTAGCACATCAATAGAAGCATAGTTAGTGACATATTCATTCCTAGACTCAAGATAGCTACTTGTTGGTTGTACTAACAATGTTTGATGGGTTTTGTTCTCTTTACTCTTAGGCCATGTGATCTTAGGCTTTGGAGGGGTTCCTTGCTCTACCCTCTTGTTCTCATAGTACTCGGCTATTTGTAAAGGTGTCATAGGTTTAAGTGTTAAAGTTTTACCTTTATACTCAAAGCTATATTTGTTAGAAAACCCATCATGGACAACTTTCCTATCATATTGCCATGGACGACCAAGCAACAAGTGACAAGCATTCATAGGCACAACATCACATGTAATAACATCCTCATATGATCCTAATGTTATATTGACCTTAGTTTGCTTATTGACCTTAAGTTCTCCACACTCATTCATCCAATGTAGTTTATGGCCTAGGGTGATAAAATGTAAGAAGTTGTAATTTGTTTACCATTTCAGTGCTATCTATGTTGCAACAACTTCCTCCATCAATTACCACATTACACACTTTTCCTTTAATGCTACACCTAGTATGAAACAGATTTTCACGTTGGTTTTGCTCACAAGGTGCTAGTTGGACATGCAAAGTTCTCCTAGCTATCAAAGATTCACCTTGTTCATACTCAATGCAATCATCATTCTCATTTTGTTCATTGTCATCATTTAAGGCATTTTCATCATCTAATTCCACATCATCCTCACTCTCATATTCTCCTAGATGATTTATGATCAAAGTGCGTCTATTAGGACATTCTCTACTCATGTGACCTCTACCTTGGCATTTAAAACATACAATGTTCCTAGTTCTAGAGTTAGAGATAGGAGTACTCCCTCGATGATCACTTGAAGGCTCTTCAAGGATCGTGGTGTAGTGGACGGTGTAGAAGACCTTCTTTGCCCTTCTTGGCCCATAGGTGCCGACTTCCTCTCTTCCTTCCGGCCTTCTTGCTCCTTGCTGTGGTTAGGCAGCAGGCGGCTCCCTTGTGCTTTCCAAGCGTTGGGCGTTCCATGGGGTAGTTTGTATTCCCGGTTTCGCACCTTAGTCTTCCTTTCCACCTTGATGGCCAAGTGTAGTAATTGCTCCATGGTGCTATATGGATACATATCAACCTCATTAGCCAAATTAGAATTCAGAATACGAAGGTACCTTGCCATAGTGTTTTCTTCATCTTCTAGAAAGTTGGCCTTCACCATAGCAACTTGCATATTCGTATAAGCTTCCTCAGCGCTAAGAGAGCCTTGTCTCAAATTTTCCAGCCGTTGTCGAAGCTCTCGGGTATAGTGAGGTGGAACGAACCTAGCCCTCATTAGTGCCTTCATATGCTCCCATGTGGTGATTTGAGGATCCAATGTTCGAACTCTTTCTTTGACTACGTGATCCCACCATACCAAAGCATAGCCTTGGAAGTCGAGAGCAGCTAGCTGAACCTTCCTAGGCTCGCTAAAGTTGTGACACACCCAGATTTGCTCAACTTTAGTTTCCCACTCCGTGTAGACGTCGGGATCACACTTTCCTTCAAAGACGGGAATTTTGATTTTGACTTTTCCGAGTCCGTCTTGCTCCTGATAGGGCCGAAAGTTATCTCGTCCTTGCCTTGGCTGCTGGAATGGCCGATTGTAACCCTCCCACGTGTGGTCCTCAAAATGAGCTTCATTCTGTCGTTGAAAGTTATCAACAAAGGGGGTTCGTTGGAATGTAAATTACCTTGATCCGGATGATCCGGCTCTCTAGTAACACGTGAAGGACCGCCAAACTCATAGTTGGTTGTCAAAGGTGGTGTCCCGGCTAGTGGTGTTCGTGCTTCCATAGACTCCACTCGTTTGGATAGGTTAGCTACGGAATCGGACAATTGTTTCAATAGACTGATCATCTCAGGCGTGACGGTCTCGCTACTCGACTTGTTGGGACTTAGGGACCTGGACATGCTCAAGTAACAAACAAAGAACCGGTTAGGTTAGAAAAGCAAAGATCTCACTTGTGTATCGCTCACACTCTCGTTGGTATTGCCTAGCTGGTGACTCGAGTTGTAAGGATCCAATACCTTAAGATCGCGATTTTCGAAACTTCTTAGCAACCCTTTGGAACTAGAACTGCTGAAACTGAATGTTAGTGTCGGAGATGGATCAGGACACCCCTAATTGGAGTATTGACCGTTGGGTTGGTGTAGGTACGGTGAATGTGTTTAGAATGACGTTTTGAGTTGTTTGAAAGAGTTTACTTGTGCTTGATTAATAAAAATGCCAGCCGTTTTGTATAGTCTTTTTTTTTTTTTTTTGAAAGATCTCTTAGACTTTGTCAAAGATTTGAGGGAGAGAAGGTAACCGAAACTGATTGCAGCGGAAATTGTAGGAGAGTAGGTTACCGAATTGTGTATGCAGCGTTTGAGCTCTCTTTTTGTTTTGTTTTCGTTTTGTGTTTACCTCTCCTCAAGATGTTGTCCGGCTTTTGAATTTGCACACTTCAAGCACAAGTTAAATCTCAATTGGATAAGCAATAGGTTAACAAAGAAGAAAGGAGTGATCAATTGTACCAACTGAGCTCTAATACCAACTGATACGGAATTGTCCGTGATTGAGTCGATCTAGGTACAATGATCTCGAATCCGGCTGAATGAGGCGAATCTAGAATTGCGGAATGAAACGTAGGTGATGAATGGCGCAGGAAAGGTGAGAGAAGAACCAAAGAGAATCAACGAAGGAACCAAGGCTGAAGAGCCAAAACCCCGCTCGTGAATGCCCTAGACCCGTCTCCAATACAACTTTACACTAGCTCCGGCTGGACTAGCACAAAGAGGGACTCGTGAAGGCTCGAAGCACCAATCCGAAGGCGGTTGACACAAACAAGCTCAGCCAAGCAAACAACAGCAATGCCAACCAAAAACTCTCTTGTTCTTTGATTGATTTTGTGAATGATTACAATCTGTAATTCTAAGCAATGGAAATAACGTAACTAATCTGCAGCTAAAGAGGCTATCTATATAGACTCTTTTATCTAGACAAAATAAGGAAAAGAAAATTAAAACATTAGTGGGAAGGTGGTAATAAGAGAGCTTCCTCTAATGTAGCTAACAACCTAACAAACAACTAATTCAGCTTAAAAATAGGCTGACTTATTCAAGCAAGTCTTTGGAGTGTGCTGGACGTTTTTAAGAGCAAATTGGGCTATCCGAATGGGCTGAAATGTTCAACAGATCCATGAGTGATTTGGCTGTGTTTTAAGAGCCCAAATGATGATCCGAATGAGCTGACTTGTTACTCTCTTGGGCCTCCTGGAACGTGATCAGCTTGCTATCCTCTTAGGCTGCATTGGACATGAGCAACAGCCTACCTTGGGCAGCCTTAGATGTGAGTAGCAGGCTATCCTCGTGGGCTGCTTTGGACGTGATCAACATCTCCTCCCTTTGCTCTTGGGCTGCCTTGGACGTGAGCAGCAGGCTATCCTCGTGGGCTGCTTTGGACGTGATCAATATCTCCTCCCTTTGCTTGCTTGCTCCTGTATTCATCAAAAGATTAACACATGATGTATGGCAATTAAATGGTTCACGCATTGTGCCAAGCAATAGCACTTCCCTTGACGTAGCTTCTTGGATCTCCTTAGCTCTTGCTCTAGTAATGGGACCTTGATAGCTTCCATGTGATGGTCCTACATCACCTCGTCATCTCTATCACCCTCCTCATCCTGCTCATAAGCTTGATTCTGAAACTATTGAGGATAGTTATGCAAATTATCATGTATAATAGGAGAAGAATGGATAGAAACGTGCTCCTCGAAAGCAAGATTGCCCCATCCTGGTTGGGACACGACGTGGCCTAAGCCTTGGACATTCCGAGAGGGCTGCGTGGCATTAGAGTGTCGGGCTGCTTGAAACGCCTCTTGTTGGCTTTGGAGTGGTATTCGGTCTTGCCTTTGGTGTTGAGCCCTCGAGTGGTCTCCTACCTCCCTGTTGCCTCCTAGTGGCCGAGGCTCCGGAACTACCTTAGACACCTCCAAGTTGGACAGCGTTGTAGTTAACCCTTCAATGCTATCTTTCAAGCCCTTGATAAGGTTAACAACTCCGGGGTAATGGGCTCGGGGCTTGGCGTACCTGTGGGAGTTCCTGACATTGTTCAAAGACACTAAAACACTTAAACACGTTAGGTTAGCTAAAACAAAAACGCCTCACAAGTGTATCACTCGAAAGCAAACTCTCACTCTCTAGTGGTGCTCAACAAGCTTGTTGATGGCTCGTCTTGTATTAGTCAAAAACCTCACGTGAGTTCAATACTTAGCCAAACAAAAGCTTTAAAGTAGAAGCCAAATTTGATTTCAATCACCTTAAAAACGTTTTTGACTCAATAAAAGAGGAGAAAAGACTCAAAACGGAAAGGACAAGTTGCACGAATGTTATATGCAACTGAGTATGGACTCAAAATTTGAACTCAAGATAAGCCTTGAAAGAACTTACTCGTCAAGCCTAAGCAAGTTAACCTTGGACACCGAAGGTGTGTGTAGAAGGGCTGGTCAAGGCTAAGGCGTGGTTCGAGTGAAGTGAGTAAGGCGAGGGCCAAGTCGTGGCTAGGCTAGGGTGAAGCTAGGCTAGGCGTGAATGGCTTGGCCACATTGGACCACAAGGAGCCCTAACAAGAGCTCAAGCCAAACGCCAAGCGGAGATGGATGTTATCTTCCTAGCCATGGTTCAAGAAGCTCACCCAAGCTCACCTCCAATGAGTCCAAGGCCCGTCATGATGCTTAGCCACATTGGACCAGCCAAGAAGAAGATGAATGGAGCATAGGAGAGCCTCACGTGTGCATGTGCATGGCTGGCGTGAGAAGCTAGTTAGAGAGTGTTAAAAAGCCTAGAATTAGTCTATTTTATGGATTTATTTAAAACACTCTAAATTATAATTATTGTATTTATTTCTTTTCAATTTCTTTTATTTTCTTTTTTTTTAACTTACTGTTGGAATTAAAGAAAATTAAAACAAAAATGCTAAGAAAATCCTAATTAGTTGCAAGAGTATAGAGTTGACCAAGTAAATAGCTAACCAAGGGTGAAAAATAAAAAAAATAGGCTAAAAATGTGGAGGAAAGAGGTGGCTGAAAATGTGGAGGAGAGAAGGCTGGAAAATAGGCTGGACGATCAGCCTCTCTCTTTTTTTTTTTTTGAAAGTTTAGAGCTTGTTTAGGGGTGTGTTTGGACGTGGAGCAACAGCTGGTGGTGGCGTGGTGGTAGGCACAAGGGACTGGTGGTAGGCGCGGTGTAGGAGTGGTGCCGGCGTCCAAGATTCACAAACAAAAGCAACAAACTTGTTAGTTCAATCAAAACCTTGGAATAGAAATGGCAATGGCAATAGACTCAAAACAAAGTAAAACTCAAACCAGAAAACGAGACACTTTTGGTTTTTGAATGATTTACCGACTCTTTTTGTAGGTTGAACGTCAATTAGCTCTGATACCAATTGATACGGGGATTAGCCGCGAAGAACGGATCTAGACGAGCAACCTGTTTTCGGGAATAAAAGCAAACGAAATTCAGCAACAATTATGAAAGGAAAACGTGCAAAGCAATAAGGGAAACGAACTGGAAAAGAGGAACCGAAAGGAACAAATGATAGAACCCTTGGATTTGATGATCCAAGAACCCAAACCGATGACGATTCGACCCCGCTTCTTACAACTTCACACAATCGATCTAGAATTATCGAAGGCACGAAGAGGTTGCTTCGATTCGACTTGTAGCACCAACCTGAAGGAGATTGACACACACAAGAACGAGAAAGCTATGCTAACACCACAATTCTCACAAGACAAGAGGCTGAACTCAAAGGGGTTCAATTTGGCACTTAGGCAATGTGTTTAACGTATTCTACCTACAAAAAGGAAGAGGGAAAGGTTTATATACTACCTAGACCTTCTCTCCTAAAAAATAGAAAAGAAATAAATACAATAATTACAATTTAGAGTGTTTTAAATAAATCCATAAAATAGACTAATTCTAGGCTTTATTTAACACTCTCTAACTAGCTTCTCACGCCAGCCATGCACATGCACACGTGAGGCTCTCCTATGCTCCATTCAACTTCTTCTTGGCTGGTCCAATGTGGCTAAGCATCATGACGGGCCTTGGACTCATTGGAGGTGAGCTTGGTTGAGCTTCTTGAACCATGGCTAGGAAGATAGCATCCATCTCCGCTTGGCGTTTGGCTTGCGCTCTTGTTAGGGCTCCTTGTGGTGTTGAAGATGGAGCCGGCTCGGATGACCCTTCATCAGGTAGTCACTCCGAAGGTCTATCTTGCTGAATGTAGTGGCACCATGGAGCTCATCAAGCATGTCATCGAGGCGGGAAATAGGGTGTCAGTACTTAATGGTTATGTTGTTGATAGCCCTACAATCAACACACATCCTCCAAGTGTTGTCCTTCTTAGGCACTAATAGGACAGGAACGGCACAAGAGATAAGGCTTTCTCTAACATATCCCTTATCTTGACTCTCCTTAGGGTTCATCCTATAGGTTGGTCTGTTAGGAAGTGTAGCTCCGGGGATAAGGTCAATCTGATGCTCTATGCCTCTCAAAGGTGGAAGGCCATGAGCTACCTCTTCCAGAAACACATCTTAAACTCCTCTAGGATGGCTGTAATGGTCGGGGTATGATAGCCTTTGTTTCTTCACTCACTAAGGTTAGCTCCTTACACAACTTCATCAAGATTGTATCTAAGGGTAGGTACTCACTTTGGAACTCAAGTTTAGAAGCTAACAAGGCCGTAGGAGTCTGATTTGTGTGCGTAACCAAGAGAGTACTAGGTTGTTGGTTATATGACGTGTCTATGGCAGGTTCTTGGTGCCTCAATGACTTGCTCCCCTTCTTAGCTTGTCCTTGATCCGGTTCACTCACCTTCTTCGTCTCAAATGCCTCCGCAATCTGCATGGGAGTCATAAGTTTTAGAGTAACGGGTTTTTCATTAAAAGTAAATGAATACCTAATAGTAAAACCATCGAGCATAACTCTCCTATCATATTGTCAAGGGCAGCCTAATAACATGACAAGCTTGCATAGGCACAACATCACATAAAACAGTATCCTCATAGTGTCCTAGAGTGAAAGTGATCTTAGCTTGCCTATTAACCTTCAATTCACCACAATCATTCATCTAATGCAGCTTATATGGTATAGGGTGACAAAATGTAGGAATTTGCAACTTAGAGATCAATTCAGTACTAGCAATGTTACAACAACTACCTCCATCAATAATAACATTACACACCTTTCCCTTAACCAAACACCTAGTATGAAACAAGTACTCTCTTTGGTTATCCTCACAAAGGGCAGGTTGTGCACTCAAAGTTCTCCTAGCTATCAAGGAATTATCATGCTCAAGATTTTCATCACAAACCACGTTATTAGGATCATTTCCTGCGTTTTCAAGATCATTAGGTTCAGTTTGAGAATCAAGATCACAAAGCACGTAGTTATTAGCTAGAAATGAGCTAGGATGGTCAAATAACACTATTTTAGCTAGTAAATAATCCCCCTGCTCATATTCAATCCCATCATCATCCAAATCATCATGATCATGCATATTAGGCTCAAAATCATCATTATCATGCTCATGCTCAGATTCGGACTCATATTGTCCTAAATGGTTGATTAACAACATTTTCTTGTTAGGACAGTCTTTCATCATGTGTCCTCTACCTTGACACTTAAAAAACACTATATCCCTAGCTCTAGATGAAGGGTTATAAGTACTCCCTTGTGTTCCCTTAGGAAAGGTAGCCGTGAGCTTAGGAGGGGCTGCAGAAGGTGCTTTGCGCTGTCCTCCTTGTTCCGGGGTTGTTTTCTCCTTATTTGACACTTCCTTGTTGGCGGTTCCCTTGGTTCCTCCAAGAGCTAGAGACACCATAAAAAGCCTTTCCTCCTTGATTTCTCGCTTTCATCTTCCTTTCCACTTTGATTGCGAGATGGAGTAGTTTTTTCATAGAGCCATTGGGAAAAAGATCTACTTCGTTAGCAAAACTTGAATTAAGGATATGAAGATACCTAGCCATTGTTGATTCTTCATCTTCTCGCACATTGGCCTTTACCATGGCCATTTGCATGGCATTATAGGTCTCCTCAACAGTCATTGACCCTTGCCTCAAGTTCTCCAACCTTTGTCTCAATTCCGTTGTATAGTGTTGGGGAACAAACCGAGCTCTCATCAATGCCTTCATATGCTCCCAAGTAGCTACCGGTGCATCCAAAGTTCTTCTCCTTTCCTTCACCAAATCATCCCACCATATAATAGCATAGTCCATAAACTCAAGGGCTGCATAGTATACCTTTTTGTGTTCTGGAAAGTTATGGCATGACCATATTTGCTCTATCTTCGCCTCCCATGCCATATACACATCAGGATCACAATTGCCCTCGAAACTAGGGACTTTCACCTTCACTTTGCCAAGACCGTCATGTTCCGGTTCTTTGTCTCTCCTTTGCTGGACTCCATAGGGCTCACGTTCCATTCATCATTACGTCGCCCTTCTTGCTGCCTCCTTGGCTGGTCTCGCCTGTCCCGTCCAGTAGGCATCCATTCTGGTCTCCATTCCTTATTCTCCCTATCGTCCTCCTCTTCTTGGTCATAAACTGGATTCTGTAATTGGTGAGGATAGTTAGGAATATTATCATAAACTGGATTCTGAAATTGGTGAGGATAGTTAGGCATATTATCATTAATAGTTGGAGAAGAAGGGATAGAAATATGTTCCTCAAAATCAAGGTTTCTCAAACCAGGTTGGGAAGCAATGCTGCCTAAACCATGGGCATGCCTAGAAGGCTGCGGAACATTCGAATTCCTTGCTGCTTGGAACGCAGCTTGCTAACTTTGAAGAGGAACTCGATCTTGCCCTTGGTTTTGCGCCCTCGAGTTGTTTCCTTCTCCAAGTTACCTCCCAATGGTCGAGAATCCGGGGTTACCCTAGAGGTCTCCAAGGTAGATATCCTTGTCGTTAGCCCATCAATGCTATCTTTCAAGCTCTTGATGAGACTGAACAACTCCGGTGTGATAGGCTCAGGGCTCTTTGAACCTGTGGGAGTCCCTAACATGAATGCAAAACACTCAACCACAACAAACACGTTAGGTTAGTAAACATAAACACCTCATAAGTGTATCACTCATAAAATAAGGTTCTCTCACTTTCTAGTGGTGTGATACAAGCTTGTTGATGGCTCGTCTTGTATTAATCAAAAACCTCACGTGAGTTCGATGCCTAGTCAAACTAAAGCTTTTAGATAGACACAAGATACGATTTCAGTCACTTCAAAAACGTGTTTGACTCAACAAAATAGAAGAAAAGACTCAAATTGAAAGGACAATTGCGCGAATGTTATATGCAACTAAATGACTCAAAATTTAGAACTCAAGATAAGCTTTGAAAGAACTTACACGTAAGACCCAAGAAGTGAACCCTAGACACCGTAGGATGTGAGGTTAAGGAAGGTTGAGCTATGGTGTTTGATGGCCGAAAATGGACAGTAGCTAGGTGTGGCTAGGTAGGTTCAACGAGATGCTTGGCTCTTCTTCCGAATAAGACGAGACACTTGACTTAAGTCCTTTCTTGAAGTCCTCTTTGCTGCTGAGTAACACTAAAACAAATGTAATAACACTAGGGTAATTACAACCTATGAAAAAAAAGAATGAAATAAAAATTATTCTGATTCCTTTTCTTCTTCTTCTTTTTTTTTTGATTTCATTCTTTTTCTTTTATCTCTTTTTTTTTTACTTTATGATTCAGGAAATCAGAAAAGAAGAATAAACAAAAATTTAAAGAAATAAAAAAAACAAATTCTTGTTTGTAGATAAACGTGGGCCAAGCTGTTGCAAATCTTTAGGATAAGATCAAATCTCAGCTCCTAGATTGTTGCAACTGATTCAACGTGCCAGATTTGTAGGGGGAAAACAACTACTTCAAGCTCTGCGTCGGATTTGTACGAAACACGCTGAATCAACTCCAATTTTGGCGTGTACTGGATATAGGGGTACAATCTACTTCAACTTTAATTCTGCGTGTTCTGGATTGAGGAAAAGAAGCAGGCACTTTTTTTTTCAACTGGTTCAAGTGAGGATAATGTGGCTGAGGGAAGAATGGTGGTTGATGGTGGTGTGGTCATGGTTGGTGCTATGGTGGTTTCCGGTGTCCAAAACTCACAATCAAGGAAACAAACTCGTTAGACTCAAACAAAGCTTAGAGTAGAAGAGAGAAACGAAAATAGACTCAAACAGAAGACAATGATCAATTGCAATGATCAAAACAAACTTTTTTTGTGATTTTATGATTGATTTACCGACTCTTTTTGGTGGTTGGGTGTCAACTATGCTCTGATACCAATTGATACGGGGATTAGCCGTGAAGAACGGATATAGACGAACAACCTGTTCTGAAGAATGAAGAACACACAAAATGAACACACATAAATTTATTCGTTTTCCGTACTGCGATTTGACCTAAATTGACCTTAGGCTTGTCGAAATGGATAATTAGAAATTCCATTATGGTCGTTATATTATTCTGGTGTTTATGGGTAATTTGTTTGGTGAAGTTTGATGACAGGTGGGTTTAGAAATTTCTTACGGGCAAAATGTTATTCTGGCGAAATTTAATTAATTAATTAAAGGTTAATTAATTAAATTAGGATTAGAATTGAGATTGAGGAACGTTGATTAGATGTTACCTTGATATTTGAGTAATTGTGAGTTATGTTGAGATATTGAGGTTTAGTTGGTTTGTGAGGCTTATAGGTTGATTATGATCTTTATGGATCCCTTGGGTCTAGGTGTGACCCTTTTGATTGATAGGAGATTTGATATCTCTTTATGCGTTGTTATTAGGCAGTGCTATCCTCCGGATCGGAGTTGATCGTGGTTGAGGTTATCTTGAGGTTGACATGTGTTTGTGGTTATGCATTTATCTTATATATGAACGGTTAGCTAACGGTTTATACCGTGTTATAGATGATTTGCAAGTTAGGAGGACTAAAGAGTGAGCTAGATGGGTGATCCGCTGAGGGCTTCTGTACACTAGGATTGTGCGAGGGATTATGAGATATTTGGTATATGTATGGATTGTTGTTTTGTACTCAGCGGCGCTTTTGTAAACCTTTGTTGTATATATTTATACAATTTTCTGTTTTGGTTTTAATCTATCTATGCCTTGTTGTAAGATCTAATGAACTTGTTGTCAAGCTAGGGTCAAGATCCACTATGAGATCCTAGCCCAGTGATGCCTGGAAATCCCGCGGATTCGGGGTGTTACAAGTTGGTATCAGAGTTTTAGGTTGACTTCAATGGCACTTGCAATCTGCAATAAAGGTCGAATAGATAAATAAACAGAACCCGAAAGGGGTTTGACTTTTCAAAAGGATTTTGGTTTGAAATGAGTACATCTGTTTTGGGATAGTGTGTACGGAAAGCCATCATCCTTTTGAGGATCTCGATAGATACCTATTGTTTGTTGAACTATGCATATATGCTGGATTTGAGTATTATATATATATATATATATATATATATATATATATATATACATATGGCATTATATTGCCTTTTACGTAGAGATGATATTATCGTTGATGGCTCAGACTAGAGCAACATCTGCAATAGGACAAGGAAGAGGTAGACAACCTCTATCTCCGGTAATCGTAAGTAGTGAACGAGTTGGTGGACCTCCAGTCGCGAGAGGTCGGGGTTAAGTCCCCATTACAGATTTGCTAAAGGCGGAAGACCAAGTTATGGAAGATGTTGAGAGCGTAATTTCCGAGACTGTTGGCGACATGTGGATTGCAGTAAGGAATGAGATATTTACCCTACTTAGATGTAGAGTACCCAAGTTGAAGATTTAAGTTGCGCCTCTATGAGGTAACAAGCTTGAGAAGACATCTAGCGTGTAACAGAAGTGGTAAAGAAGGAAAGATGCGTTCCATATCCTTCGGCATCACCAGATCCGCTGAGGTGTTGTAAAAGGTAATTTTGGTGTTAGTTACACCAATGAGTATATCTAAGGATGTTAAAGCTAAAGAGAAATCAGAAATTAGAGCATGCCAATAGTGGGGAATGAAGCTTCGGATTATGATGAAGTTCGCTAGAGAAACAAACGGGTTATTCCAGTATATCATATCTTCTTTCGTGGGAACCTGTATCGAGACGAAGTCGTGATAATAGACGTGTGAATAGTAAACATGTCCACGGGTCACGGTTTACCCGTGACCCGGCGGGTCCGGGTCACCACGGGTCCCGGTTTTGCCGGGTTACGGGTGCGGGTAAGGGTGGAGGTGATCCTTACCCGCCGACCCGTCCAACGGTCAAAATTTTTTAAAAAAACAAACATAAAACTATTAAATTTAACCCAAAAACATTTCTATAAATACCCCAAACCCAATTCATTTCATCATACACCAGCTCTCATACAATCATCTACTCACTCTCTCAATCTCTCCATAATTTCCAACTCTTACATTCAATTACTCTCCTAATCTCATTCTCTAATTTTCTTTTTAATTATTCATTTTACATTTTACTACAGTCAAACAAAAATGGCTAGCCGAGGAAGACATCCGTCAGCGATCCTTCATCCGACGGAGGTGTTAGTTGAGGTCGTCATTCCGTAAGCGGTCCTCCAACCGGTTCGGATATAAGGCGGGGCTTAAGGGGAGATCATGAGATCCACGCGGAGGAGGATATCAACATGGATTCACCTCCTTTCCTCAACAGACAAGAATCCGAGACACAAGACCCGAAGAAGCCGATGAACAACACTCAACTATCGGCGGCGGTCTTCCGATTTTGGTTCAAAAAAGGTGCTCCCGATGCTAACGGGATTTACTATGCCAAATGCAATTTTTTCGACACAATACAAGCACAAAAAGGGAGAAGACTACGGGAACTACAAGAGACATATTCACAACAAGCATCCCAAAAAATGGGAATGGTATGAGGGCAAACACAACTAACCGGGTACACATCTACCTCTAACCAACCTCCTTCTTTATTTACATATGATCATGCTTCGTCTATGGATGCATTTTTGGAAATATTAGCTGTAGATTCTTTGGCATTTAGTTTTGTACAAAATGTTGGGATGTGTTTTGATGCAGCGTGGTAGAGAGACATTTGACTTGCGCTCCCATCTTAGCGCAGCCGGAGGGTATAAAGGACTTTGTAGTCTACAGTGACGCATTCAAGCTAGGTTTGGGATGTGTTTTGATGCAGCGTGGTAGAGAGATTGCTTATGCGTCTAGACAGTTGAAGACGTATGAGGAGAACTACCCAACTCATGATATGGAGTTGGCAGTGGTAGTTCATGCTTTGAAGATTTGGAGACATTACTTGTATGACGCTATATGCTAGATCTTCACAAAATATAAGAGTCTGAAGTATATTTTCACATAGTGGGAATTGAATAACCACTAGCATAGATGGCTTGAGTTGATCAAGGATTTTGACCTTGAGATTCCATACCATCCAAGGAAGGCGAACGTTATCGCCGATGCCCTTAGTAGAAAGACGCCTCGAGAGAAGGCGATTGTGAGACTGATAGTTCAGCCTCAGCTGCAGAGAGATCTAGCTTGGCTAGAAATGAACATCCAGTTTTTTGATGAGGATGCTCAATTGAGTACCTTAGAGGTTCTATCTAATCTGTTGGGTGAGATCCAACAGAAGTAAGGGACCTACCCGACGCTAATGAGGATACGAAATAAGATGCCTCGTGGTGAGGCCCCACGGTTCTCCATAGGAGCAGACGGAGTGATAAGAAGCCGCGATCGCATTTGTCTACCCGCTGATGTTGTTATGAGAAAGAGGATTTTACAAGAGGCTCACTCCACAACTTACTCAGTACACTCAGGTGAGAGTAAGATGTATCAGGATGTTAGACGTTCATATTGGTGGGAAGGGTTAAAGCCCAATGTGGTCATATTTGTGGCTCAGTGTGCGACTTGTCAACAGGTCAAGATAGAGTATTGCAGACCTGGAGGTGAGCTCCAGCCACTGCTAGTACCATAGTGAAAGTGGGAGGACATCTCCATGGATTTTGTGACAATGTTGATACAGAGCCGGAGTTTTAATGCTATTTGGGTTGTGGTTGATAGACTGATGAAGACTGCACGTTTCATTCCTATATTAGGGAAACATGGCCAATGAGCAGATTAGCTGAAGAGTTCACTCGGCAGATAGTGAGACTCCATGGAGTGCCGAGGACGATCGTCTCTGATTGAGATGGACGATTCACCTCGAGGTTCTGGTAGTAGATTCATACTACCTTGGGGACAAGTTTTCACTTCACGACTGCGTTCCATCCTGATGTAGGACCATCACATGGAAGATATCAAGGGCCCATTACTAGGGCAAGAGCTAAGGAGATCCAAGAAGTTACGTCAAGGGAAGTGCTATTGCTTGGCACCATGCGTGAACCATTTAACTTCCATACATCATGAGGTGGTTAGGCAACCGGCTTTCTCTCTTCCTTCCGGCCTCCTTGATCCTTGCTGTGGTTAGGCAGCCGGCTCCCTTGTGCTTTCCAAGCGTTGGGCGTCCCATGAGGTGGCTTGTATTCCCGGTTTCGCACCTTAGTCTTCCTTTCTACCTTGATGGCCAAGTGTAGTAATTGCTCCATGGTGCTGTATGGATACATATCAACTTCATTAGCCAAATTAGAGTTAAGAATACGAAGGTACCTAGCCATAGTATTTTCTTCATCCTCTAGAACGTTGGCCTTCACCATAGCAACTTGCATATTCGTATAGGCTTCCTCAGCGCTAAAAGAGCCTTGTCTCAAATTTTCCAGCCGTTGTCGAAGCTCTCGGGTATAGTGAGGTGGAACGAACCGAGACCTCATTAGTGCCTTTATATGCTCCCATGTGGTGATTGGAGGATCCAATGTGCGCACACTTTCTTTGACTACGTGATCCCACCATACCAAGGCATAGCCTTGGAACTCGAGAGCGGCTAGCTGAACCTTCCTAGGCTCGCTGGAATTGGGACACAACCAGATCTGCTCTACTTTAGTTTCCCACTCCGTGTAGACGTCGGGATCACACTTTCCTTCAAAGACGGGAATTTTGATTTTGACTTTGCCGAGTCCATCTTGCTCTTGAGGGGCCGTAGGTTATCATGTTCTCGTCCTTGCCTTGGCTGCTGGAATGGTCGATTGTAGCCTTCCCAAGTGTGGTCCTCAAAAGGAGCTTCATTCCGTCGCTGAAAGTTATCAACAAATGGTGGTATGTTAGATTCATTAGGGTGAACGTTGGACTGTAAATTACCTTGATCCGGATGATCCGACTCTCCAGTAACGCGTGAAGGACCGCGAAACTCATAGTTGGTTCTCAAAGGTGGTGTCCCCGCTGGTGGTGTTCGTGCTTCCATAGACTCCACTCGTTTGGATAGGTTAGCTACGGAATCGGACAATTGTTTCAATAGACTGATCATCTCAGGCGTGACGGTCTCGCTACTAGACTTGCTTGGGCTTCGGGACCTGGACATGCTCAAGTAACAAGACAAAGAACCGGTTAGGTTAGAAAACAAAGATCTCACTTGTGTATCGCTCACTCTCTCGTTGGTATTGCCTAGCTGGTGGCTCGAGTTGTAAGGATCCAACACCTTAAGATCACGATTTTCGAACCTTCTTAGCAATCCTTTGGAACTAGAACTGCTGAAACTGATGTTAGTGTCGGAGATGAATCGAGACACCCCTAATTGGAGTATTGACCGTTGGGTTGGTGTAGGTATGGTGATTTGTGATTAGAATGGCGTTTTGAGGGAGTTTTCTTGTGCTTGATGTCGATTAATAAAAGGCCAGCCGGTTTGTATTGTTCTTTTGTTGTTTTTTTTTTTTTGAAAGATCTCTTAGACTTTGTCAAAGATTTGTAGGAGAGAAGGTAACCGAAATTGATTGCAACGAGATTTGTGGGAGAGAAGGTTACCGAATGTGTATACAGCGTTCGAGCTCTTTTTATTTTTGTTTTGTGTTTACCTCTCCTCAAGATGTTGTCCGACACTAAGAACCCTTGGCTTTTGCTTTTGAACACGTCAAGCACAAGTTAAACCTCAATTGGATAAGCAATAAGTTTCACAAAGAAGAAAGGAGTGATCAATTGTACCAACTGAGCTCTGATACCAACTGATACGGTATTAGTCCGTGAATGAGTCGATCTAGGTACAATGATCCCGAATCCGGCTGAATGAGGCGAATCCAGATGCGGAATGAAATGTCGATGGTAAATGGACGCAGGAAGGTGTAGAGAAGAACCAAAGAGAGTCAACGAAAGGAACCAAGGCTGAAGAGCCAAAACCCCACTTCGTGAATGCCCTAGACCCGTCTCCAATACCACTTTACACTAGCTTCGGCTGGACTAGCACAAAGAGGGACTCGTGAAGGCTCGAAGCACCAATCCGAAGGCGGTTGACACGAACAAGCTCAGCCAAGCAAACAACAGCAATGCCAACCAAAAACTCTCTTGTTCTTTGATTGATTTTGTGAATGATTACAAATGTAATTCTAAGCAATGAAATTAACGTACCTAATCAGCAGCTAAAGAGGCTATATATATAGACTCTTTTATCTAGACAAAAATAAAGAAAAGAAAACTAAAACATTAGTGGGAAGGTGGTAATAAGAGAGCTTCCTCTAATGTAGCTAACAACTTAACAAACAACTAATCAGCATGAAAATAGGCTGACTTATTCAAACAGATCCTTAGAGTGAGTTGGACGGTTTTAAGAGCCCAAATGATGATCCGAATGAGGGAGCTGATTACTCTCTTGGGCCTCCTTGAATGTGATCAGCTGGCTACCTTCTTGGGTTGTTTTGGACGTGAGCAGCAGCCTACCCTCTTGGGCTGCCTTGGACGTGAGCAGTTGCCTCCCCTCTTGGGCTTCCTTGGACGTGAGCAACAACCTCTCCTCTTGGGCTGCCTTGGACGTGAGCAACAGCCTATCCTCTTGGGCTGCATGGGAAGTGAATAACGTCTGCATGGTCTCCTCGAGCTGCCTGGGAAGTGAGCACGTCGGCATGGTCTCCTCGAGCTACCTGGGAAATGAGCATGTCGGCATGGTCTCCTCCCTTGGTTCGCTTGCTCCTACATTCACCAAAAGATTAACACATGATGTATGGCAATTAAATGGTTCATGTATTGTGCCAAGCAATAGCACTTCCCTTGACGTAACTTCTTGGATCTCCTTAGCTCTTGCTCTAGTAATGGGACCTTCATATCTTCCATGTGATGGTCCTACATCAAATAAAGTCGGCACCTATGGTCCAAGAAGGACAAAGAAGGTCTTCTACACCATCCACTACACCACGATCCTTGAATGAGCCTTCGAGTGATCATCGAGGGAGTACTCCTACCTCTAACTTGAACTAGGGACATTGTGTGTTTTAAATGCCAAGGTAGAGGACACATGAGTAGAGAATGTCCTAATAGACGCACTTTGATCATAAATCATCTAGGAAAATATGAGAGTGAGGATGATGTGGAATTAGATGATGAAAATGCATTAATTGATGACAATGAACAAAATGAGAATGATGATTGCATTGAGTATGAACAAGGTGAATCCTTGATAGCTAGGAGAACTTTGCATGTCCAACTAGCACCTTGTGAGGATAACCAACGTGAAAATCTGTTTCATACTAGGTGTAGTATTAAAGGAAAAGTGTGTAATGTGATGATTGATGGAGGAAGTTGTTGCAACATAGCTAGCACTGAAATGGTAAACAAATTACAACTTCTTACATTTTATCACCCTAGGCCATATAAACTACATTGGATGAATGAGTGTGGAGAACTTAAGGTCAATAAGCAAACTAAGGTCAATATAACATTAGGATCATATGAGGATGTTATTACATGTGATGTTGTGCCTATGAATGCTTGTCACTTGTTGCTTGGTCGTCCATGGCAATATGATAGGAAAGTTGTCCATGATGGGTTTTCTAATAAATATAGCTTTGAGTATAAAGGTAAAACTTTAACACTTAAACCTATGACACCTTTACAAATAGCCGAGTACTATGAGAACAAGAGGGTAGAGCAAGGAACCCCTCAAAAGCCTAAGATAACACGGCCTAAGAGTAAGGAGAACAAAACCCATCAAACACTGTAGTACAACCAACAAGTAGCTATCTTGAATCTAGGAATGAATAAGTCACTAACTATGCTTCTATGGATGTGCTAATGATGAGTTTGTGTAAATCTCTAGTGACTATGCCTCATGACTCTACGATTCCACTTCCTAGTTCTATCCAGGGGCTGTTAGACGAGTTTAAGGACGTTTTTCCTGAGGAGGTTCCAACTGGCTTGCCACCCATTAGGGATATTGAACACCAAATATATTTAATACCCGGAGCCACTCTTCCCAATAGGCCCGCCTATAGGATGAACCCTACGGAAGCCCAGGAAATTCAGAACCAAGTTCAAGCCTTTCTAGATAAAGGGTATGTTCAGGAAAGCCTTAGTCCTTGTGCCATTCCCGTCCTAATAGTACCCAAGAAGGATAATACTTGGAGAATGTGTATTGATTGTAGAGCAATCAATAACATTACTATCAAGTATAGACACCCGATTCCCCGTCTAGATGACATGCTTGATGAGTTACATGGAGCTACAATTTTCACTAAGATTGACCTTAGGAGTGGCTACCATCAAATTAGAATGAGGGAAGGGGACGAATGGAAAACAGCTTTTAAAACCAAATTTGGTCCCTATGAGTGGCTAGTAATGCCTTTTGGCTTAACTAACGCTCCTAGTACCTTCATGAGATTAATGAATCATATTTTGAGGCCTTATATTGGTTTATTTGTTGTAGTCTACTTTGATGACATTCTTATCTATAGTAAGACTTTAAAGGAGCATGAAAATCATTTGAGAGATGTGCTTGCTACATTGCATATAGAATACTTGTATGCTAACATTCAAAAATGTGATTTCTATACTAACCGAGTGATTTTTCTTGGTTTTGCAGTAAGTGCCAATGGTTTGCAAGTAGATGAGGACAAGGTTAAGGCAATCAATGAATGGCCCATTCCTAGGTCGGTTGGTGACGTGAGGAGTTTCCATGGCCTAGCTACATTCTATAGAAGATTTGTGAGAGATTTTAGTACCATTGCAGCACCACTCACGGCCTTGACCAAAAAGAAGGTTCCTTTTAAGTATAATGAACCACATCAAAGAGCATTTGAAGAGCTCAAGAAACGCCTCACCCACACACCACTACTCGCTCTACCGGACTTCACTAAACCCTTTGAGGTTGAATGCGACGCGTCCGGTATTGGTATTGGCGGCGTCCTTATGCAAGAAGGTAAGCCTCTAGCTTTCTTTAGTGAAAAATTGAAAGGTGCATGCTTAAACTATTCCACGTATGACAAAGAATTGTATGCCTTGTTTAGAGTACTCAAAACATGGCAACATTACCTTTGGCCCCAAGAGTTTGTTTTGAAAACAGATCATGATTCACTTAGACACTTTAGGAGCCAAGATAAGCTAGATAGGCGGCATGGTAGGTGGATGGAGTTCATCGAAACCTTTCCTTACATTATCAAGTATAAGAAAGGAAAGGATAATGTCGTAGCGGATGCATTGTCTAGGAGATACACCTTCATCACTACTTTGGATTCTAGGATGTTAGGTTTTACTTACATTAAAGAATTATATGTGGATGATGCTGAATTTGGGAAGATATTTCATAGATGCACTACTCAAGGCCCTTATGATAAGTATTTTGTGTTTGAAGGTTTCTTGTTTAAAGTGGATAAAATTTGCATACTTAGATGTTCTCTTAGGATCTTATTAGTGGAAGAAGCCCATAAAGGAGGTTTAATGGGGCATTTTGGGAGGGACAAAACTTATCACATGTTGCAAACTCACTTTTATTGGCCTCATATGTTAAGGGATGTAGAACACATGCTGAAAAGGTGTATTGAATGTCTTAAGGCCAAAGCTAGGGTACAACCCCACGGGCTGTATACACCCTTACCAACGCCTAATGGCCCTTGGGAAGATATAAGTATGGATTTCATTGTTGGCCTACCTAGGACTAAGAAAGGAAGAGATTCCATTTTTGTGGTGGTAGATAGATTCTTTAAAATGACACATTTTATTCCATGTCATAAAACTGATGATGCATATAATGTTGCTAATCTTTTCTTTAAGGAAATAGTGAGATTGCATGGAATACCTAAAACTATTGTTAGTGATAGGGATGTCAAGTTTTTGAGTTTCTTTTGGAAAACGCTTTGGGGAAAAATGGGCACTAGATTACTATTCTCGACCTCTAGTCATCCCCAAACAGATGGGCAAACGGAAGTCACCAATAGGACCCTAATGACCCTCCTTAGAACCATGTTGAAAGATAACTTAAAAGAATGGGAAGACATGTTACCACATATCGAGTTTGCTTATAATTGCACCATGCATTCTTCCACTTCGTTATCACCTTTCAAATGTGTTTATGGATTTAACCCTTTAACTCCTTTGGACTTATTACCGATTCCTCGAAAGGATCGAGTAGCTTTTGATGCTTTGGAACAGGCGGACTACATTAAGGAACTTCATGCGAAGACCAAGGCTGCTCTTGATAAGAAGGGCGTTGAAACTGCAGCTCGGAATAACAAAGGACGTCGGAAGATGGTTTTCCAGCCCGGCGACTTAGTTTGGCTACATCTAAGGAAAGAGCGGTTTCCGACAAAACGCCATTCCAAGCTAGCCCCACGGGGTGATGGACCATTCAAAGTCTTACACCGGATTAACGACAACGCATATGTGTTGGTCTTACCGGAAGAGTATGGAGTTAGTACCACTTTTAATGTAGGAGATTTGAGCCCCTATGAAGGAGATTCGGAACAAGATGAAAATTCGGGGTCGAATTCTTTCCAAGAAGGAGTGGATGGTGTAGGACCATCACATGGAAGATATCAAGGGCCCATTACTAGGGCAAGAGCTATGGAGATCCAAGAAGTTACGTCAAGGGAAGTGCTATTGCTTGGCACCATGCGTGAACCATTTAACTTCCATACATCATGTGTTAATCTCTTGATGAATGCAGGAGCAAGCAAGCAAAGGGAAGAGACGTTGCTCACGTCCAAGGCAGCCCAAGAGGATAGGCTGCTGCTCACGTCCAAGGCAGCCCAAGAGGGGAGGCAGCTGCTCACGTCCAAGGCAGCCCAAGAGGGTAGGCTGCTGCTCACGTCCAAGACAACCCAAGAAGGGAGGCAACTGCTCACGCCCAAGGCAGCCCAAGAGGGTAGGCTGTTGCTCACGTCCAAAACAGCCCAAGAGGGTAGCCAGCTGATCACGTTCAAGGAGGCCCAAGAGAGTAACCAGCTCCCTCATTCGGATCATCATTTAGGCTCTTAAAAACCGTCCAACTCACTCCAAGAATCTGTTTTGAATAAGTCAGCCTATTTCCATGCTGATTAGTTTTTGTTAAGTTGTTAGCTACATTAGAGGAAGCTCTCTTATTACTTCCTTCCCACTAATGTTTTAGTTTTCTTTTCTTTATTTTTGTCTAGATAAAAGAGTCTATATATAGCCTCTTTAGCTGCTGATTAGGTACGTTATTTTCATTGCTTAGAATTACAGTTGTAACCATTCACAAAATCAATCAAAGAACAAGAGAGTTTTTGGTTGGCATTGCCGTTGTTTGCTTGGCTGAGCTTGTTCGTGTCAACCGCCTTCGGATTGGTGCTTCGAGCCTTCACGAGTCCCTCTTTGTGCTAGTCCAGCCGGAGCTAGTGTAAAGTTGTATTGGAGATGGGTCTAGGGCATTCACGAAGTGGGGTTTTGGCTCTTTAGCCTTGGTTCCTTTCGTTGACTCTCTTTGGTTCTTCTCTACACCTTCTTGCGTCCATTCACCATTCACGTTTCATTCCACATCTGGATTCGCTTCATTCAGCCGGATTCGGGATCATTGTACCTAGATCGACTCATTCACGGACAATACCGTATCACATCCACATCAGAGCTCAGTTGGTATAATTGATCACTCCTTTCTTCTTTGCTAACCTTATTGCTTATCCTATTGAGGTTTAACTTGTGCTTGAAGTGTGCAAAATCAAAAGCCAAGGGTTCTTAGGGCCGGACAACATCTTGAGGAGAGGTAAACACAAAACAAAAACAAAAAGAGCTCGAGCGTTGTATACACATTCGGTAACCTTCTCTCCCACAAATCTCGTTGCAATCAATTTCGGTTACCTTCTCTCCTACAAATCTTTGACAAAGTCTAAGAGATCTTTAAAAAAAAAAAAAAAGATAAAAAGAAAAATACAAAACCGGCTGGCCTTTTATTAATCGACATCAAGCACAAGAAAACTCCCTCAAACAACCCCTACGTCATTCTAATCACAAATCACCATACCTACACCAACCCAACGGTCAATAATCCAATTAGGGGTGTCTTGATCCATCTCCGACACTAACATCAGTTTCAGCAGCTCTAGTTCCAAAGGGTTGCTAAGAAGGTTCGAAAATCGTGGTGTTGGATCCTTACAACTCGAGCCACCAGCTAGGCAATACCAACGAGAGAGTGAGCGATACACAAGTGAGATATTTGTTTTTCTAACCTAACCGGTTCTTTGTTTGTTACTTGAGCATGTCCAGGTCCCGAAGCCCCAGCAAGTCTAGTAGCGAGACCGTCACGCCTGAGATGATCAGTCTATTGAAACAATTGTCCGATTCCGTAGCTAACCTATCCAAACGAGTGGAGTCTATGGAAGCACGAACACCACCATCGTGGACACCACCTTTGAGAACCAACTATGAGTTTGGCTGTCCTTCACGCGTTACTAGAGAGCCGGATCATCCGGATTAAGGTAATTTACAGTCCAACGACCTCCCTAATACTTCTAACATGCCACCATTTGTTGATAACTTTCAGCGACGGAATGAAGCTCCTTTTGAGGACCATACTTGGGAAGGTTACAATCGACCATTCCAACAGCCAAGGCAAGGACGAGAACGTGATAATCTACGGCCCTATCAAGAACAAGACGGACTCGGCAAAGTCAAAATCAAAATTCCCGTCTTTGAAGGAAAGTGTGATCCCGACGTCTACACGGAGTGGGAAACTAAAGTCGAGCAGATCTGGTTGTGTCACAACTTCAGCGAGCCTAGGAAGGTTCAGCTAGCCGCTCTCGAGTTCCAAGGCTATGCCTTGGTATGGTGGGATCACGTAGTCAAAGAAAGAGTGCGCACGTTGGATCCTCAAATCACCACATGGGAGCATATGAAGGCACTAATGAGGTCTCGGTTCGTTCCACCTCACTATACCCGAGAGCTTCGACAACGGCTGGAAAATTTGAGACAAGGCTTTCTTAGCACTAAGGAAGCCTATACGAATATGCAAGTTGCTATGGTGAAGGCCAACGTTCTAGAGGATGAAGAAAATACTATGGCTAGGTACCTTCGTATTTTTAACTCTAATTTGGCTAATGAAGTTGATATGTATCCATACAACACCATGGAGCAATTACTACACTTGGCCATCAAGGTAGAAAGGAAGACTAAGGTGCGAAACCGGGAATACAAGCCACCTCATGGGACGCCCAACGCTTGGAAAGCACAAGGGAACCGGCTGCCTAACCACAGTAAGGATCAATGAGACCGGAAGGAAGAGAGAATGATATGGTATTAGTCCGTGAATGAGTCGATCTAGATACAATGATCCCGAATCCGGCTGAATGAGGCAAATCCAGATGCGGAATGAAATATCGATGGTAAATGGACGCAGGAAGGTGTAGAGAAGAACCAAAGAGAGTCAACAAAAGGAACCAAGGCTGAAGAGCCAAAACCCTACTTTGTGAATGCCCTAGACCCGTCTCCAATACAACTTTACACTAGCTCCGGCTGGACTAGCACAAAGAGGGACTCGTGAAGGCTCGAAGCACCAATCCGAAGGCGGTTGACACGAACAAGCTCAACCAAGCAAACAACAGCAATGCCAACCAAAAACTCTCTTGTTCTTTGATTGATTTTGTGAATAATTACAAATGTAATTCTAAGCAATGAAATTAACGTACCTAATCAGCAGCTAAAGAGGCTATATACATATAGACTCTTTTATCTAGACAAAAATAAAGAAAAGAAAACTAAAATATTAGTGGGAAGGTTGTAATAAGAGAGCTTCCTCTAATGTAGCTAACAACTTAACAAACAACTAATCAGCATGAAAATAGGCTGACTTATTCAAACAGATCCTTGGAGTGAGTTGGACGGTTTTAAGAGCCCAAATGATGATCCGAATGAGGGAGCTGATTACTCTCTTGGGCCTCCTTGAACGTGATCAGCTGGCTACCTTCTTGGGCTGTTTTGGACGTGAGCAGCAGCCTACCCTCTTGGGCTGCCTTGGACGTGAGCAACTGCCTCCCCTCTTGGGCTGCCTTGGACGTGAGCAACAACCTCCCCTCTTGGGCTGCCTTGGAAGTGAGCAACAGCCTATCCTCTTGGGCTGCATGGGAAGTGAATAACGTCTGCATGGTCTCCTCGAGCTGCCTGGGAAGTGAGCACGTCGGCATGGTCTCCTCGAGCTGCCTGGGAAATGAGCACGTCGGCATGGTCTCCTCCCTTGGTTCGCTTGCTCCTACATTCACCAAAAGATTAACACATGATGTATGGCAATTAAATGGTTCACGCATTGTGCCAAGCAATAGCACTTCCCTTGACGTAACTTCTTGGATCTCCTTAGCTCTTGCTCTAGTAATGGGACCTTGATATCTTCCATGTGATGGTCCTACATCATCCACTCCTTCTTGGAAAGAATTTGACCCCGAATTTTCATCTTGTTCTGAATCTCCTTCATAGGGGCTCAAATCTCCTACGTTAAAAGTGGTACTAACTCCATACTCTTCCGGTAAGTCCAACACATATGCGTTGTCCTTAATACGGTGTAAGACTTTGAATGGTCCATCACCCCGTGGGGCTGGCTTGGAATGGCGTTTTGTCGGAAACCGCTCTTTCCTTAGATGTAGCCAAACTAAGTCGTCGGGCTGGAAAACCATCTTCCGACGTCCTTTGTTATTCCGAGCTGCAGTTTCAACGCCCTTCTTATCAAGTGCAGCCTTGGTCTTAGCATGAAGTTCCTGAATGTAGTCCGCCTGTTCCAAAGCATCAAAAGCTACTCGATCCTTTCGAGGAATCGGTAATAAGTCCAAAGGATTTAAAGGGTTAAATCCATAAACACATTTGAAAGGTGAAAACGAAGTGGAAGAATGCATGGTGCGATTATAAGCAAACTCGATATGTGGTAACATGTCTTCCCATTCTTTTAAGTTATCTTTCAACATGGTTCTAAGGAGGGTCGTTAGGGTCCTATTGGTGACTTCCGTTTGCCCATCTGTTTGGGGATGACTAGAGGTCGAGAATAGTAATCTAGTGCCCATTTTCACCAAAGCGTTTTCCAAAAGAAACTCAAAAACTTGACATCCCTATCACTAACAATAGTTTTAGGTATTCCATGCAATCTTACTATTTCTTTAAAGAAAAGATTAGCAACATTATATGCATCATCAGTTTTATGACATGGAATAAAATGTGCCATTTTAGAGAATCTATCTACTACCACAAAAATGGAATCTCTTCCTTTCTTAGTCCTAGGTAGTCCAACAATGAAATCCATACTTATATCTTCCCAAGGGCCATTAGGCGTTGGTAAGGGTGTATACAGGCCGTGGGGTTGTACCCTAGCTTTGGCCTTAAGACATTCAATGCACCTTTTAAGCATGTGTTCTACATCCCTTAACATTTGAGGCCAATAAAAGTGAGTTTGCAACATGTGATAAGTTTTGTCCCTCCCAAAATGCCCCATTAAACCTCCTTTATGGGCTTCTTCCACTAATAGGATCCTAAGGGAACATCTAGGTATGCAAATTTTATCTACTTTAAACAAGAAACCTTCAAACACAAAGTACTTATCATAAGGGCCTTGAGTAGTGCATCTATGAAATATCTTCCCAAATTTAGCATCATCCACATATAATTCTTTAATGTAAGTAAAACCTAACATCCTAGAATCCAAGGTGGTGATTAAGGTGTATCTCCTAGACAATGCATCCGCTACGACATTATCCTTTCCTTTCTTATACTTAATAATGTAAGGAAAGGTTTCGATGAACTCCATCCACCTACCATGCCGCCTATCTAGCTTATCTTGACTCCTAAAGTGTCTAAGTGAATCATGATCGGTTTTCAAAACAAACTCTTGGGGCCAAAGGTAATGTTGCCATGTTTTGAGTACCCTAAACAAGGCATACAATTCTTTGTCATACGTGGAATAGTTTAAGCATGCACCCTTCAATTTTTCACTAAAGAAAGGTAGAGGCTTACCTTCTTGCATAAGGATGCCGCCAATACCAATGCCGGACACGTCGCATTCAACCTCAAAGGGTTTAGTGAAGTCCGGTAGAGCGAGTAGTAGTGCGTGGGTGAGGCGTCTCTTGAGCTCTTCAAATGCTCTTTGCTGAGGTTCATTCAACTCAAAAGGAACCTTCTTTTTTGTCAAAGCCGTGAGTGGTGCTGCAATGGTACTAAAATCTCTCACAAATCTTCTATAGAATGTAGCTAGGCCATGGAAACTCCTCACGTCACCAACCGACCTAGGAATGGGCCATTCATTGATTGCTTTAACCTTGTCCTCATCCACTTGCAAACCATTGGCACTTACTACAAAACCAAGGAAAATCACTCGGTTAGTATAGAAATCACATTTTTTAATATTAGCATACAAGTATTCTATACACAATGTAGCAAGCACATCTCTCAAATGATTTTCATGCTCCTTTAAAGTCTTGCTATAGATAAGAATGTCATCAAAGTAGACTACAACAAATAAACCAATATAAGGTCTCAAAATATGATTCATTAATCTCATGAAGGTACTAGGAGCGTTAGTTAAGCCAAAAGGCATTACTAGCCACTCATAGAGACCAAATTTGGTTTTAAAAGTTGTTTTCCATTCGTCCCCTTCCCTCATTCTAATTTGATGGTAGCCACTTCTAATTTGATTAACAAAGTTTTCTTGTTAGGATAGTCTTTCATCATGTGTCCTCTACCTTGACACTTAAAACACACTATATCCCTAGCTCTAGATGAAGGGTTAGAAGTACTCCCTTGTGTTCCCTTAGGAAAGGTAGCCGTGGGCTTAGGAGGGGTTGCAGAAGGTGCTTTACGTTGTCCTCCTTGTTCCGGGGCTGTTTTCTCCTTATTTGACACTTCCCTATTGTAACTTCCTTGTTGGCGGTTCCCTTGGTTCTTCCAAGAGCTGGAGACACCTTAAGATGCCTTTCCTCCTTGATTTCTTGCTTTCATCTTCCTTTCCACTTTGATTGCGAGATGGAGTAGTTCTGTCATAGAGCCATAGGGAAAAAGATCTACTTCGTTAGCAAAACTTGAATTAAGGATACGAAGATACCTAGCCATTGTGATGCGGGCTGGGGCCGCAAATGACTAGATCTAGATTGGGAATCCTTGAAGACCAACAATGGACGTTTTCCTTGACAAATGGCACGCAAAATCAGATTGTTTAGAACCAGAAATGACGTTGGACAAAAGGGAAGAAAGAGAATGAAATGGAACGTGGAATGTTTGGTAGAAGTAGATCCAAAAGAACCAAACAACACCCTTACAAGAACCTTGATCAGATTGATCAAAACCCAAGCAAGATGATGCCTCCAACCCTTTCTTCTATAACCTTACACAAGCCTTCAATGGAGACAAGCACAAGGAGGGACTAGTATTGACTAGTAGCACCAATCTCTAAAGAGATTAACACACACAAGAACAATCTAGCAGGGATTCACAACAATTCAATCAATGCCTCACTTTATTAATTGAATTTTCTGAATAGGAACAAAAGCTCTCAAAGAGACGGTTTATCAAGTTTTGCTAAAATCTATCTAATCTGGAAAGAAGCTAAGGGAGGCTTTTTATATGCCTAGAAAGCCTCCTATCTAAAAAAGGAAAAACATTTGTCAAAAAGACAATAAAACAAATAAAACAAATAAAAATAACCCTTAAAATGTTTTGAACCTAAAGGTTATAAAAAGTCTTTCATTTTATACCAAAAGATGATATAAAATACAAAAGAAGCTCCAAAAGCCTCAATCTTCCATTTCTTGCAATTCCGGAACAAGTGTCTCTTCTTTGCTCTTGCATGGCTCCAAATCACGTGTGCATGGTCTCCCTTCCACGTCCAAGTCATCGGGAATCGTCATTAACGTGACTAAGGAAGCCTCAGTCAGCAATGGATCGTCAATGGTCTCCTTAGGAGCTAAGGACACCAATAAGTTGGACACCTCCTCTTGAATTGCTCTTGCCCTTGATCTAGTGATTGACCCTTGCATTGTAGGACTAGTAGGGGTTGATGGTCCCTCATCATACTCCCCTTCTTGGGAAGGATTCGTCCTCGAATCATCACCATCCGCATCACTCGACTCAAAGGGACTTAGATCTCCTACGTTGAAAGTAGGGCTCACTCTATAGTCCTCCGGAAGCTCTAGTACATAAGCATTGTTGCCAACCTTACGTAGTACTTTGAATGGTCCGTCTCCCCTAGGTGATAGCTTGGACTTGCGCCTTTCCGGGAACCTATCCTTCCTTAAATGCAGCCACACGAGGTCTCCCGGTTCGAACAACACTTGCTTGCGGTTCCTATTAGCCTTGGCCGCCACTTGCCTCCCCTTCTCCTCTAGCCTTTTGCGTGTCCTTTCATGTAGTTCCTTGATGATCTCCACCTGTTTTTCTGCATTAAAATCTACTCGCTCCGCTATGGGCAACGGTATAAGATCAAAAGGGGTCAAAGGATTCAACCCATAGACACACTCAAAAGGAGTTAGATTAGTAGAAGAATGTAATGTACGATTATATGCAAATTCAACATGAGGCAAGACATCTTCCCAAGCTTTCAAATTATCTTTTAAAACAGCCCTCAAAATGGTTGTTAACGTCCTATTAGTTACTTCGGTTTGACCATCCGTTTGAGGATGACTAGAAGTCAAAAACAGCAACTTCGTCCCTAATTTACCCCAAAGAGTTTTCCAAAAGAAACTAAGAAACTTAACATCCCTATCACTCACTATAGTCCTAGGTACTCCATGTAATCTAACAATTTCCCTAAAGAACAAGTTAGCTACATTATAAGCATCATCGGTCTTATGGCAAGCAATAAAATGGGCCATTTTAGAAAATCGATCTACTACCACAAAAATCGAATCTCTCCCCTTCTTAGTCCTAGGTAACCCAACAATGAAGTCCATACTAATATCCTCCCAAGGTGACTTACGTGTGGGTAAGGGGGTATACAATCCATGAGCTTTCAATCTAGCCTTAGCCTTTAAACACACAAGACATCTCTTAAGCAAGTTCTCTACATCTCTAAGCATATGAGGCCAATAAAAATGTGAATGTAGCATATGATAAGTCTTATCTCTCCCAAAATGCCCCATTAAGCCTCCCATATGGGCTTCCTCAACAAGTAATAGCCTAGGGGAACACTTAGGAATGCACACTTTATCAACTCTAAATAAAAAACCCTCAAACAAGTAATACTTATCAAAGGCTCCTCTAGATGCACATTGCTTAAATATGTCTCCAAATCAGAATAATCAACATATAAATCCTTAATATAATAGAAACCTAAGACCTTAGAATCCATAGTTGTGATTAAAGAATGTCTCCTAGAGAGAGCATCTGCTACAACATTATCCTTGCCCTTTTTATACTTTATGATATAAGGAAAAGTTTCTATAAACTCCATCCATCTACCATGTCTTCTATCTAACTTATCTTGACTCCTAAAATGTCTTAAGGACTCATGATCGGTACGTAGGACAAACTCACTAGGCCATAAATAATGTTGCCATGTTTTTAATACTCTAAACAATGCATAAAGTTCTTTATCATAGGTCGAGTAGTTTAAACATGCTCCCTTTAATTTCTCACTAAAGAAGGCTAGTGGCTTACCCTCTTGTATGAGTACTCCTCCAATGCCAATACCCGAAGCATCACACTCGACCTCAAAAGGTTTGGTGAAGTCCGGAAGAGCTAGGAGAGGTGCATGGGACAGCCGCTACTTCAACTCCTTAAACGCCTTCTCTTGAGCATCTCCCCACACAAATGGCACCTTCTTCTTTGTCAAGGACGTGAGTGGGGCTGCTATGGTGCTGAAATCTCGCACAAAAAGTCTATAGAAGGTTGCTAGGCCGTGGAAACTCCTCACTTGACCGACGATTGCGGGAGTAGGCCATTCTTGGATTGCGTTGATCTTCTCTCCATCCACCTTTAGACTTCTTGTGCTCACTACAAAACCAAGAAAAACAACTTGATTAGTACTAAACTCACATTTCTTCAAATTAGCATACAAATATTCAATTCTAAGAGTTGCAAGTACTTCCCTCAAATGTTCCTCATGCTCTTCAAGTGACTTACTATAGATGAGGATGTCATCAAAGTAAACCACAACAAACCTACCAATGTAGTGTCTCAACACGTGATTCATCAATCTCATAAATGTGCTATGAGCATTGGTTAAACCAAATGGCATCACTAGCCACTCATAAAGACCAAACTTGGTCTTGAATGCCGTTTTCCACTCATCTCCCTCCCTCATTCTGATTTGGAGATAACCACTTCTAAGATCTATCTTAGAGAACAATGTGGCTCCATTCAACTCATCTAACATGTCATCTAAACGTGGGATAGGATGGCGGTACTTAATGGTAATGTTGTTGATGGCTCTACAATCAACACACATCCTCCATGTATTGTCCTTCTTAGGCACTAAGAGGACGGGAACGGCACTAGGACTCAAACTCTCCTTTACATAACCCTTATCTAGGAGTTCTTGGACTTGGTTTTGGATCTCTTGGCTCTCCTTAGGGTTCATCCTATAGGCTGGACGGTTTGGGAGTGTAGCACCGGGAATAAGATCTATTTGGTGCTCAATACCTCTAAAAGGTGGAAGGCCAGCCGGAATCTCGTCAGAAAACACATCACAAACTCATCTAGGATAGCTAGGATAGGCTTAGGTAGGGTGGCTTTGGCTTCATCACTCAAAGTCACTAAGCTCTTGCACAAGCTCACAAGAATGGCATCTAAAGGGGTGTAATCTAGGATGTACTCCTCCTTGGATGCTAGAAGGACACTAGAAGATGTGGCTAATAGGGTGGTACTAATCTTGGCCATGGGTTCTGTTTTAGACCGTGAGCTATCCCCTCTCTTTTTCACCTCATTTTGCTCCACACTCAACTCCTTTTTCTTCTCATAAAATTCAACAATCTGCAATGGTGTCATAGGCTTAAGAGTTAGTGTTTGACCATTAAATTCAAAGGTATGCCTATTTGTAAAACCATCATGCTTAACTCTCCTATCAAATTGTCATGGACGTCCCAAAAGAATATGACAAACTTGCATGGGAACTACATCACAAGTAATGGTGTCCTCATAGCTACCTAAAGTGATAGTAACTCTAGCTTACCTATTTACTTTTAATTCTCCACAATCATTCATCCAATGCAATTTGTAAGGCCTAGGGTGATAAAATGTGGTAATTTGCAACTTATTAATCAAATCAGTACTAGCTATATTACAACAACTACCTCCATCTATGATCATATTACACACCTTCCCTTTAATTAGACATCCAGTATGAAAAAGGTTCTCTCTTTGATTATCCTCACACGGAGCTAGTTTAGCATGCAAAGTTCTTCTAGCTATTAGTGATTCTCCATGCTCATATTCAATGCCCTCATCACTATCACTACCAATTTCATGCAATCCATTAAGTTGGGTGTTATCATTATTTTCATGCTCATCCTCACTCTCATATTGTCCAAACTTATTTAAAATCAGAATTTTTTTATTAGGACAATCCCTCATGTAATGACCTCTACCTTGACATTTCAAAGACACAATATCTCTAGAACGAAGAGTAGAGTTAGAGGTGCTCCCTTGAGGACCACTTGAAGGCTCATTCAAGGGTCTAGAAGATGAATGATGTGTTGAGCTCCTTCTTTGTGCTCCTTGGTCCATGGTTGATGCTTTTCGGTCCTCCTTGGTGGATGTAGGCTCACGGCTGTAGGATCCTTGGGGCCGGCTGTTTTGTGCTTTCCATGAGCTTGTAGCTCCAAAGCTTGTCTTGGCACCTTGGTTCCTAGCCTTTGTCTTCTTCTCTACTTTGATTGCCAAATGCAGCAGCTCCACCATGGTACTATAAGGATACAAATCATTTTCATTAGAAAAAGATGAGTTTAAAATGCGTAGATACCTAGCCATTGTAGACTCCTCATCTTCAACCACATTAGCTTTCACCATTGCCATTTGCATAGAGGTGTAGACCTCTTCGGCACTCATGGCTCCTTGTCTAAGGTTCTCCAACCTTTGCCTCAGCTCCCTAGCATAATGTTGAGGTACAAAACGAGCTCTCATCAAGGCCTTCATTTGTTCCCATGTAGTGATGGCTGGATCCAAGGTTCTTCTCCTTTCCTTGACAAGATGATCCCACCATACTAGTGCATATCCTTGGAACTCCAATGATGCAAGCTGGACCTTCCTTTGCTCTACAAAGTGATGGCATGACCAAATTTGCTCCAATTTAGTCTCCCAATCCATGTAAGCATCCGGATCACACTTGCCTTCAAAACTAGGAATCTTGACCTTCACTTTCCCTATTCCATCTAGCTCTTGATAAGGCCTAAATGGCTCATATTCTCGTCCTCTCCTTGGCTGTGGGTGACGCCTAGGGAACTCTCTCCACATGCCTTCTTCCTCAACATCCTCTTGTGGCTCCTGAAAATCATCCACAAAACCTTGCACATTAGGTGTTCTAGGAAGAGGGTTAGCATGTCTCATACCTTGTCCTTGAGGGGTTCTTTGAGGTGATTCATGGGCTGTTTCTCTAGGGGCATCTCTATACGTGCCTCCTAGCTCGAAAGTGGACCTTGGCTGTGGCGTGGCTGTGGGTGTTGGCCGAGACTCCAACATGCCAATCCGGTCGGTCAATCTTGCCACCGAATCCATTATTTGCTTCAACATAGCAAACGTCTCCGGGTGCATTAGCTCACTGCTTTGGGACTTGCTTGGACTATTAGACCTAGACATGATCAAAAAAACACACAAAACAAGCAAACTGGTTGAATTAGATAAAACAAAAAATTCTCACAAGTGTTTACTCTCACTCTCACACTCAAGTTGTGTTGATCACAAGCTATTTGATGCAATTGTCTTGGATGGATTAAAACTCCTTCTAAGATCAATGCCTTAGCTGAACTAGCACACTCCTTGACTTGAAAAAGGGTGATACACGGCTGCTTGAAGGTTCACAACAGAAAACATCAAGATAGACACTAAGAAGCTGAAATAAGAATCAAGACTCAACTAGTATGGCTTGCAAGCAATGTTAACTAGCTAAATCACACAAAATACTCAAAAAAAGACACAAGACTCAAAGATAGATGCAAAAGGCTGATATGGACTCGAAAAGATGGTAAACTCAAGATATGATAGAATTAGAGTAAAACAAGGAAGATAGACACACAAGAGACTAAGAAGAGAGCTTTACTTACCTTGTCCTTATGCAATGGAGAGAGATATGGCCGGCTGTGGTGTTTAAAGTTGGCTTTTGGGTAATGGTGATGGATAAGAAATAAGGTAGGTAACTCTTGTTTGTAGTCTCAATGATCCTTTAACAATCAGATTGCAAAAACACTTGTTTTTCTAGCTTCTACACAACTTAGGTTAGTATAGAATATGATATGAAATGTATGATATGTAGGATGATGAAAATATATGAGAAAATATTTCTTTTTCTTTGTTTTTCTTTTGTGTTCCTTGGCTGACGTTTTGTTGAAGAAAATAGGAGAGAGGAATGAAATTAAAAATTGAAAAGAAATAAGAGATAACTAACTAGAAGTAGTCTCTTGTTGTTGCTACAAATAAGGAGCTTTTGTGGCCTCTCTCTCCTACTTGCAACGACTGATTTGTTTTGGAGAGTGGTCCCCCTTCTTTTTTTGTTTTTTGAACGGTTATTTGCCAAGAGGATGCAGCTGGACGTTTTGGATGAACAATGGCTGATGAAGGTGATGTAGAATGGCTGGAAAATGGCTGTTTTGGCTTGGCTTTCTCTCTTCTCCAATAAACACAAGAAACAAAGAAAATTAGACTCAAATAGACTCTTAAGATGAAGCAAATGACTCAAACAAAGAAAAGACTCAAAGAAGATACTCAAACCGTCAATGGTGATGGCTGATTCCGGACTCGCAATCAACTAGCTCTGATACCACTTTGATGCGGGTTGGGGCCGCAAATGACTAGATCTAGATTGGGAATCCTTGAAGACCAACAATGGACGTTTTCCTTGACAAATGGCACGCAAAATCAGATTGTTTAGAACCAGAAATGACGTTGGACAAAAGGGAAGAAAGAGAATGAAATGGACGTGGAATGTTTGGTAGAAGTAGATCCAAAAGAACCAAACGACTCCCTTACAAGAACCTTGATCAGATTGATCAAAACCCAAGCAAGATTATGCCTTCAACCCTTTCTTCTATAACCTTACACAAGCCTTCAATGGAGACAAGCACAAGGAGGGACTAGTATTGACTAGTAGCACCAATCTCTAAAGAGATTAACACACACAAGAACAATCTAGCAGGGATTCACAACAATTCAATCAATGGCTCACTTTATTGATTGAATTTCTAAATAGGAACAAAAGCTCTCAAAGAGACGGTTTATCAAGTTTTGCTAAAATCTATCTAATCTGGAAAGAAGCTAAGGGAGGCTTTTTATATGCCTAGAAAGCCTCCTATTCAAAAAAAGGAAAAAACATTTGTCAAAAAGACAATAAAACAAATAAAACAACTAAAACAAATAAAAATAACCCTTAAAATGTTTTGAACCTAAAGGTTATAAAAAGTCTTTCATTTTATACCAAAAGATGATATAAAATACAAAAGAAGCTCCAAAAGCCTCAATCTTCCATTTCTTGCAATTCCGGAACAAGTGTCTCTTCTTTGCTCTTGCATGGCTCCAAATCACGTGTGCATGGTCTCCCTTCCACGTCCAAGTCATCGGGAATCGTCATTAACGTGACTAATGAAGCCTCAGTCAGCAATGGATCGTCAATGGTCTCCTTAGAGCTAAGGACACCAACAAGTTGGACACCTCCTCTTGAATTGCTCTTGCCCTTGATCTAGTGATCGACCCTTGCGTTGTAGGACTAGTAGGGGATGTTGGTGATGGTCCCTCATCAAGCTCTTGCGGTGTATTGCCTCGCTGCGCCATGGTAGCGGCCTCAAAGGCGGCTCGTTGGTTGGGCAAAGGACTTCGGGGCTGCGGTGGCTGCTGTGAATGGTCTCCTTGCTCAAAGGCTGAAGCTAAGGGCTGGCGAGCTTCTAGAGCCCACATACGAGTGGTCCAAGGGGCAATGTTGTCGGATCTTTCGGCTCAGGGCTCGTCGTCGAAACACGGCTATGGGTAGACATTATCACAAAGAAAACAAACACTGAATATGTTAAGGTTAGAAATCAAAACACCTCTCAAGTGTTTCACTCCTTTTTCTGCTCACACTCTTGTGATAGTCGGGCTTGTTGATGGATCGCTTCGAATGAGTCAAGAACCCCACTTGAGTTAAGGTGTCTAGGTATCCAAAACAACCAAAAATCGATTAGGCTTAATGCAATTCAGTTCAATGCGAAATCAACTCAAACTCAACAATACTCACGAATGGACAATATTGAATCACAAAGACTTAAGAAGATCACCAAACCGAATGTTTGAAGAGAAGAAAAGAAGAAGACTCACCGATTAAAGCTCTACTTGTTGCACTTCCGGACTACCTTGGAGTGTGAGTAATCCCGAGGCTAGGTTAGAGGTAGCAAGGTGAGAGGGAAAACGTGGTGAGGGAGAGGTAGAGTGGCGATGAGGGGTGCGAGTGATGAGGGTGCGGTCGATGAGGGTACGAAGCTGGCTAAGGGCGATGGATCGTTGATGGTTAGCCGAGCGTATGGTCTCGATGAAAGCCTCAAGAGGGCTGGGAGATAAAGACGTGAATAGGCAGCTTGCACCACAAAATAACATACAAAACTAAAGATCACAAAATCAAATAAAATGTAACAAGACTTCTCTTTTTTTTTTTTGAATGATTAGTTTCTTTTTTTTTTTTTGAATGATCAGCTTCCTTTTTCTCCTTTTTTTTTTAATGATATGCTTTTTGTTACCTAAAATGTAGGAACTTCCTTGACCAACAAATTTGGCCAATAATTACAAAATAAATTAAAATTGAAACAAAAGAGATCTTCTACTAGTGCTTGAACGTGGGTTATGGAGTTTGAAGAATAACAAGTCCAATGGCAGCCGTTTTAGTCGCAGTCGATTAGGGCACAGCCGGCAGCAATGGCGATTAGGGTTTGTGGGCGGCAGGGCGTGTGTAAGCAAAGGCCGGTGGCAGTAGGGTTTGTCGAGGAGATGGTGATGGCCAGCCTAGGATACTCACAAACCAACACAACCTTCAACACAACAAGTCAAGCGCAATCAGTTTCAAGAACACAAGAAGAAAGCTCACAGAATTCAAAACTGACCCGATAAGAAGGAAAGACACAAGATCGATCCGTCGTCAACCCTTGAGCTCTGATACCAATTGATACGGGGCAGACCCGACGTTGGCTCAATCTAGACGGCGGAAGGAAGGAAAGGACGCAGAACGGCAAGATCAAGGCAGCTGACTAGGGCTGTTCGTGTACTGCATGGCCTGCGAACAAAGGGAACAAAAGAAGACGCTAAACTGAATACGAAGGTACGGAATTTAAAGGAAAGGTACGATGTAGATGAACCCGACACAAACGACATGGAAACCCTTGATCTCAGGATCAAGAACCACCAAGAACGATTCAACGAACTCAACCCCTTACAACCTCACACAGGCGACTTAGAACATCGACAACACGAGGAGGATGCTTATGGAATCTCACGAACACCAAGAACCCGAGAGCAATTGACACATGCGAAACAACTAAGCCAAATCTGATCACAATAACTGATACGGGGATTAGCCGCGATGAACGGATCTAGACGAGCAACCTGTTTTCGGGAATAAAAGAAAACGAAATTTAGCAAACAAGATGCAAGGAAATCGTGCAAGGCAAAGAGGGAAAACGAAATAGGAAGGAAGAACCGAAAGGAACAAACGATAGAACCCTTGGATTCGATTATCCAAGACCAAACCGATGACGATTCGACCCCGCTTGGTGTTGAGCCCTTGGCGTTGAGCCCTCGAATGGTCTCCTACCAGCATGTTGCCTCCTAGTGGCCAAGGTTCCGGAACTACCTTAGACGCCTCCAAGTTGGACAGCCTTGTAGTTAACCCTTCAATGCTATCTTTCAAGCCCATGATAAGGTTAAACAACTCCGGGGTAATATGCTCGGGGCTTGGCGTACCTGTGGGAGTTCCTGACATTGTTCAAAGACACTAAAACACTCAAACACGTTAGGTTAGCTAAAACAGAAAATTCTCACAAGTGTTTACTCTCACTCTCACACTCAAGTTGTGTTGATCACAAGCTATTTGATGCAATTGACTTGGATGGATTAAAACTCCTTCTAAGATCAATGCCTTAGCTGAACTAGCACACTCCTTGACTTGAAAAAGGGTGATACACGGCTGCTTGAAGGTTCACAACAGAAAACGTCAAGATAGACACTAAGAAGCTGAAATAAGACTCAAGACTCAACTAGTATGGCTTGCAAGCAATGTTAACTAGCTAAATCACACAAAATACTCAAAAAAAGACACAAGACTCAAAGATAGATGCAAAAGGCTGATATGGACTCGAAAAGATGGTAAACTTAAGATATGATAGAATTAGAGTAAAACAAGGAAGATAGACACACAAGAGACTAAGAAGAGAGCTTTACTTACCTTGTCCTTATGCAATGGAGAGAGATATGGCCGGCTGTGGTGTTTAAAGTTGGCTTTTGGGTAATGGTGATGGATAAGAAATAAGGTAGGTAACTCTTGTTTGTAGTCTCAATGATCCTTTAACAATCAGATTGCAAAAACACTTGTTTTTCTAGCTTCTACACAACTTAGGTTAGTATAGAATATGATATGAAATGTATGATATGTAGGATGATGAAAATATATGAGAAAATATTTCTTTTTCTTTGTTTTTCTTTTGTGTTCCTTGGTTGACGTTTTGTGGAAGAAAATAGAGAGATGAATGAAATTAAAAATCGAAAAGAAATAAGAGATAACTAACTAGAAGTAGTCTCTTGTTGTTGCTACAAATAAGGAGCTTTTGTGGCCTCTCTCTCCTACTTGCAACGACTGGTTTGTTTTGGAGAGTGGTCCCCCTTCTTTTTTTTGAACGGTTATTTGCCAAGAGGATGCAGCTGGACGTTTTGGATGAACAATGGCTGATGAAGGTGATGTAGAATGACTCAAACCGTCAATGACTCAAACAAAGAAAAGACTCAAAGAAGATACTCAAACCGTCAACGGTGATGGCTGATTCCGGACTCGCAATCAACTAGCTCTGATACCACTTTGATGCGGGTTGGGGCCGCAAATGACTAGATCTAGATTGGGAATCCTTGAAGACCAACAATGGACGTTTTCCTTGACAAATGGCACGCAAAATCAGATTGTTTAGAACCAGAAATGACGTTGGACAAAAGGGAAGAAAGAGAATGAAATGGACGTGGAATGTTTGGTAGAAGTAGATCCAAAAGAACCAAACGACTCCCTTACAAGAACCTTGATCAGATTGATCAAAACCCAAGCAAGATGATGCCTTCAACCCTTTCTTCTATAACCTTACACAAGCCTTCAATGGAGACAAGCACAAGGAGGGACTAGTATTGACTTGGTAGCACCAATCTTTAAAGAGATTAACACACACAAGAACAATCTAGCAGGGATTCACAACAATTCAATCAATGGCTCACTTTATTGATTGAATTTCTGAATATGAACAAAAGCTCTCAAAGAGACGGTTTATCAAGTTTTGCTAAAATCTATCTAATCTGGAAAGAAGCTAAGGTAAGCTTTTTATATGCCTAGAAAGCCTCCTATCTAAAAAAGGAAAAACATTTGTCAAAAAGACTATAAAATAAAATAAAACAACTAAAACAAATAAAAATAACCCTTAAAATGTTTTGAACCTAAAGGTTATAAAAAGTCTTTCATTTTATACCAAAAGATGATATAAAATACAAAAGAAGCTTCAAAAGCCTCAATCTTCCATTTCTTGCAATTCCGGAACAAGTGTCTCTTCTTTGCTCTTGCATGGCTCCAAATCACGTGTGCAAGGTCTCCCTTCCACGTCCAAGTCATCGGGAATCGTCATTAACGTGACTAAGGAAGTCTCAGTCAGCAATGGATCGTCAATGGTCTCCTTAGGAGCTAAGGACACCAACAAGTTGGAGACCTCCTCTTGAATTGCTCTTGCCCTTGATCTAGTGATTGGCCGTTGCATTGTAGGACTAGTAGGGGCTGTTGGTGATGGTCCCTCATCACATTGTTAATTCTTCATCTTCTCGCACATTGGTATTTACCATGGCCATTTGCATGGCATTATAGGTCTCCTCAGCAGTCATTGATCATTGCCTCAAGTTCTCCAATCTTTGCCTCAAGTCCGTTGTATAGTGTTGGGGAACAAATCGAGCTCTCATCAATGCCTTCATATGCTCCCAAGTAACTACTGGTGCATCCAAAGTTCTTCTCCTTTCCTTCACCAAATCATCCCATCATATCATAGCATAGTCAATAAATTCAAGGGCTGCGTAGTGTACCTTTTTGTGTTCGGGAAAGTTATGGCATGACCATATTTGCTCTATTTTTGCCTCCCATGCCATATACACATCAGGATCACATTTGCCCTCGAAGTAGGGACTTTCACCTTCACTTTGCCAAGACCGTCATGTTCCGGTTCTCGGTCTCTTCTTTGTTGGACTCCATAGGGCTCACGTCTCCATTCATCGTGACGTCGCCCTTCCTGATGCCTCCTTGGTTGATCTCGCCTCCTCCGTCCTTTAGGCATCCATTTTGGTCTCCATTCCTCATTCTCCCCATCGTCCTCCTCTTCCTGGTCATAAACTGGATTCTGAAATTTGTGAGGATAGTTAGGCATATTATCATAAACTGGATTCTGAAATTGGTGAGGATAGTTAGGCATATTATCATTAATAATTGGAGAAGAAGGAATAGAAATATGCTCCTGAAAAGCAAGATTTCTCCAACCAGGTTGGGAAGCAATGTTGCCTAAACCATGGGCATGCCTAGAAGGTTGCGGAACATTCGAATTCCTTGCTGCTTGGAACGCAGCTTGCTGACTTTGAAGGGGAACTCGATCTTGTCCTTGGTGTTGCGCCCTCGAATTGTCTCCTATCTCCAAGTTACCTCCTAGTGGTCGAGAATCCGTGGTCACTTTAGAGGTTTCCAAGGTAGATATCCTTGTAGTTAGCCCCTCAATGCTATCTTTCAAGCTCTTGATGAGATTGAACAACTCCGGTGTGATAGGCTCTGTAATAGCTAGGATTTCCGAATTCCAATTAATTTTGATTAACTTAATCGTTGATAGTAATTGACATATAACTCGCGAAGATTTCGCAAGTGATGAGTATGAGTCCCACCGTTATGTTCCTCGCGTAATTTTGGACGTTTGGGGAAATTTTTACTTTTTCCCCCGGGTAATTATTTTTACCCTCCGGTGTTATTTGGAGTATTTGGGAGCTCCAATTAATAAAAATGCAGTTGAGAGAAATGATCAGGACATCGGATATGTCCTAGATATGAAATAACATGGAGAGGCAATGTAACAACCGGTGTTATTTGGAGTATTTGAGAGCCCCAATAAATAAAGTTGTAGTTGAAAGAAATGATTGGGACATCGGATATGTCTTAGATGTGAAATAATATAAAAAGACGAAACGGATAAAAGAGTCACTATTCCGATTCTTAGCGGTTAAGAAATGTGGCTTAGGAATACCCATTTTACGAGATAGTTATGGATTAATTATCCCGATAATATTCTGAATTTTATATTCCAATTTGGTAAAATTTGAAAATCGGAAATTATAACCACGTTTCAATTAAATGGATATACATACATACATATATATATATATATATATATATATATATATATATATATATATATATATATATATATATATATAAATGAAGGCGGCTAAACTTGCATATCTCCACCTTTCATCTTATATTATATAAATATATATTTATATATGATGATAAGAAGGCTGCTGCCTTATACCTTCATCCTTACCTTACACTTTCAAATTGAAGTTACAGAGAGAAGCGAGAGCCACCGTACGCTCAACTTCGATCTCTCACCCACCTTTCACTTTCGATCTATTTTCAAATCCGCTTGTACCAACGAGTCCCTTATCTTGTCCTCTACATCGTGGTACAAATCTATTTTCTGTTTGTTAGCTTTTTGGTAAAGCTTCCGTTTACCGCTATCAGAGCGTCGACGGACCATCGCAAGTCATCAAATGTAAGGTTTCATGCCGTGCTCTTACTCCCCGTATCGTCAGGAGTCCGTACCTTCTTCCGGATCGTATATCGGGTTAGTAACGAATAAGTTATGAATTTATTCGTTTTCCGTTTTTCGGGTTAGTATAAATTGACCTTGAGTTGGTTAAAATGGATAATTGGAATTTTCATTATGCTCGTTATATTATTCTGGTAATTATGGGATTTTAGTTGGTGATGATATCATGAGTTGGATTTATGCCCTGATGTGGCTTTTAGGTTTAGCATGTTATTCGAGGTTATAGGATGTATATGATCCCTATGGATCCCTTTGGGTCTAGGTGTGACCCTTTGTTTGATAAGAGATGTGACATCTCTTTATGCCTTGTCTATAGGTTGTGTTGTCCCTCCACTATTGAGGTGATCCAGTTGTGGTTGAGCTTTATACGAGGTTGAGGTAAGTCCGTAGGACTTACTTAGCTACCATCCTTATATTGGGTGTTTGCATGAGTGGTGTGTGCTTTATATGTGTGCTATGATAGCATGTTATGTCGTATTCACCAACCTATGTTTTATTGATTGCCCCACTGCGTGGCTGTGATAACCTTTCCCTTTCATCCCGCCGAGGAGTCTGGGAGGTTCTCTGATGTCAGGCCAGACCGGTTTACAGGAAGGGCGCAATCCACTCCCATAGGGTACACGGATTGTGTGACCGATACTAGTACGGCTGGCTAGCAAGCTCAGAGGCGAGGATGTATCGGTCCTCGTGTCGCCTAGTTTCATATATATTATATCTATACGATTTGAGTGAATGACCATTATATTGAGATGAATAAATGGGTAAATGAGTGAAAGCATGCTGATATGTTTATCTTTCCCTATGTGTGATTGTGCTTATGCATTACTCTATATATGTGTATGGATAGCTAATGGTTATTACCATGTTGCAGATGCCCTACAGGATAGGCATGCTGCTGAGTGATCTAGCAAGGTGGCAGGCCGAGGACGTCTCGTACATAGGTTGTTGTGGGTTTTTAGGTTTGTTTATCTTTTCCCTCCTGTGTGAGGTTGGTCTTTTGTTACCTCCTGCGTGAGGTGTGATGTTTGTACTCGGCTATGTGGTCTTACCTTTTGGGATGTACAGTTTTATACAGTTTTATGTATTTGTTTTCATATCTATCAGTGTCATGTTGTAAGGTCCAGTGAACTTGTTGTCAGGCTAGGGTCAGGATCCACTGTGAGATCCTAGCCCAATGTGATATCCCGAGTCCCGCGGATTCGGGGTGTTACAGAGTTGGTATCAGAGCCCAGGTTGACAACAATGGCACTTGCTACCTGCAATGAGGTCTGATAGGTAAAATAAACAGAACCCGACGGGGGTCTGACTTTTTCAAAAGGTTTTGGTTTTAAATATGGTTTTGGGTTAGATTTACGAGAAGTCGCCACTCCTGCTATGGAACTCTGCAGTATAGATGTGTATATATGTATGATGGATTATGTATGTGTTGTGTTGATTATATATATATCTATACCTATGGCCTACATAGAGCCTTATAAGTTAGGTGTGCATACCCCGCAGATGGCTCGGACTAGAGCTCCTGCCGCTATACGCAGAGGTAGAGGTAGACCACCCCGTCCTCCGGGTGTGGTAGGTGAAGGACCAGTTCTCGCTGTTGACCCACCAGTGGTGGAGGAGATACATGAGGAGGTTGCAGAGAGCGTCGTCCCTGAGACGAGGAGCAATGTATCTATGAGACATCATTCACATCGAGCTCAGTCTGATGACACTGACTGTGTCTCCATGGGAGGACCGGAGTTCAGAGAGTACCTCCGACGTTTTGAGGAGGATATTAGGGCTGGCAGGCGAGCCCCAGATTTACCAGTACCTGAGGGATCTTCTGAGAGATCCCAGGGAGCGACCCGGGTGCCAGCTGCACCTGCACGCATGGTGGATCCAGTTCGAGCCCCAGTGGAGACCAGAGGGCCTCAACCAGATGCCTAGTTGAAGGCATTTCACCAGCAGGGAGTGCCACACTTCTCAGGAGAGATAGGGTTAGAGACTGAGGTGTGGATTGGACATGTAGACTCAGCCTTGGAGTCTATTAGATGTCTTGAGGACAGACGGATAGAGCTAGTTCAATCTCTATTCCGTGACCTTGCACACCAGTGGTGGAGGACTGTTCGGACTAGAGCTACTAGTTATGACCACATGAGACGCATGATTAGAGAGCAGTTCTGCCCTGCCTCACTGAGGAGGGAGAAGCTGCAGGATTTTGTGGAGGCCGGCTTTGAGGATGTGCCTATTACTGATGCCATCCGCCGTTTCCAGACCGAGTTAGCTTTGTTGGGTCCAGCTGCACCATCTGAGGACCAGCATGTGTACTTGTTCTCCCGTCGTCTGAGGGAGAGCACACATTCATATATGGCGGGATTCCGTTGCGAGTCCCTTGCTGACTACTAGGACCGGGCTTCTGCTTATGAGAGGGAGCGAGCTAGTCAGAGGAGGGCTTCTCAGACTGGACGGTCTGAGAAGAGGCAGCGCACTGGGCAGACCAGTGGAGTTGGAGGAGCTTCTGGTTCTAGATGAGACCAGAGACGTCAGAGTTACCCCACGTCTGCACTGACTGTAGACAAGGGACGATAGTGTTACAACTGTGGAGACCCTGGCCATGTGAAGCCAGCTTGTCCTAGACTAGTTGTGACTTGTTTTACCTGTGGCCGACAGGGACATCGAGCTGCCTTTTGTAGGCAGGGAGGAGTAGCATCCCAGCAGGGTTCTTCCCCTGCCAGTGTAGTAGGAGGTGGTCAGAGGACACCTCAGCAGCAGATACAGGGACAGCAGAGGGTCCCAGAGCGTCCATCTACTCAGGGTTCTGCTCCAGGACCGAGTAGAGGTAGAGGTAGAGACGTTGGCACCAGTGATACCAGAGGAGCCCGAGGGCGATCTTTTGAGTTGAGGAGTGCAGAGGATCCACCTGCACCGGCTGCTACAAGTACCATTTTACTTCATGGTTTACCTGTTAGAGTTTTGTTTGATACTGGTGCTACGCATTCCTTTATTTCTGATACTTGTGTTGAGCGTCTGAGTTTAGCTACCATAGAGGGGATACCCTTTACTATAGGGTTACCTGATGGTAGTCGGGTCAGAGGTACCCGTGAGATACGTAGTTGTCCCCTTCGTTTAGGGACTCGTGTTTTTCTTGTTGACTTCTTAGTCATGCCATTGATGCATGAAGAAGTCATATTAGGTATGGATTGGATGCGTAGACACCATGCAGTTTTGGATGTTGGTAGGCGGACTGTTACAGTCTCTACCGAGGTCGGACAGATTGAGGTCTTCCGGGGTTGGGAGCTTGGGAAGACAGGTTCGGTTATTAGTGTCGTACGAGCAGCTAGGTTGATTGCACAGGGATGTGATACCTTCTAGTGCTACGCCATGAAGGATGGAGAGAGTCCAGCTCTAGAGGATATTCCAGTAGTCTGTGAGTTTACAGATGTGTTTGCTGAGCCGTCGAGTTTGCCGCCTCAGCGGAGTGTGGACTTCAGCATAGAGTTAGAGCCTGGCACGCGACCCATCTCAAAGGCCCCATACCATATGGCACCTGTCGAGATGTTGGAGCTGAAGAAGCAACTCGAGGAGTTGGCTGAGAAGGGCTTCATACGCCCTAGTGTTTCACCATGGGGTGCACCTGTCCTCTTCGTGCGGAAGAAGGACGGATCTCTGAGGTTATGCATAGATTACAGAGAGTTGAACAAGGTGACCGTCAAGAACAGGTATCCATTGCCTCGTATTGACGATCTACTTGATCAGCTTCAGGGAGCTACAGTTTTCTCCCGGATTGATTTGCGCTCGGGATATCACCAGTTGAGGGTGAGAGAGCAGGACGTACACAGGACGGCATTTCGTACCCGTTATGGACACTACAAGTTTGTAGTGATGCCATTCGGGCTGACGAATGCCCCAGCAGTCTTTATGGAGTTGATGAATAGTATATTTATCGACTTCCTTGATCAGTTTGTGGTGGTCTTTATTGATGATATTTTAGTGTACTCTCGTAGTAGAGAGGAGCATACCGGTCATCTGAGGACGGTTTTGCAGGTTTTGAGGGATAGAGAGTTGTACGCTAAGCTCTCTAAGTGTGAGTTCTGGATGTCTGAGGTTGCTTTCCTTGGACACATCGTCTCCGCCGATGGGGTTATGGTTGACCCGGCGAAGATCGAGTCTGTTGCTGCATGGACGACACCGACGAACGTCAAGGAAGTGCGTAGCTTTCTTGGCCTAGCCGGTTACTATAGATGCTTTGTGGAGGGTTTTTCTGTGATTGCCCGTCCACTGACGAGTCTTCTGAGGAAGACTACCAGGTTTGCGTGGACCGACCAGTGTGCTCAGAGCTTTGAGGAGTTGAAGAGGCGTTTGACTTCTGCTCCTGTCCTGGCACAGCCAGAGGGATCTGATGATTTTGTGGTCATAGTGATGCATCCAAGCTAGGCTTGGGATGTGTGTTGATGCAGAGAGGTAGAGTGATTGCTTATGCATCTCGACAGTTGAAGACGTATGAGGAGAACTACCCGACTCATGATTTGGAGTTAGCAGCGGTAGTGCATGCTTTGAAGATCTGGAGACATTACTTGTATGGTGCTACATGTCAGATCTTCACAGACCATAAGAGTCTGAAGTATATTTTCACGCAGCGGGAGTTGAACAACTGCCAGCGTTGATGGCTTGAGTTGATCAAGGACTTTGACCTTGAGATTTTGTATCATCCTAGAATGGCGAACGTGGTTGCTGACGCCTTGAGCAGGAAGACGCCTCAAGAGAAGGCGATTGCGAGATTGACTGTACAGCCTCAGCTTCAGAGAGATCTAGCTTGGCTAGAGATGGACATCCAGTTTCCTGATGAGGATGCCCAGTTGTATGCCTTAGAGGTTTTACATGGTCTGTTGGATGAGATCCAACAGAAGCAGGGGACCTGCCCGACCTTGATGAGGATTAGAGAGAGGATGTCTCGTGGAGAGGCACCACAGTTTTCCATTGGAGTTGATGGAGTGATGAGGCGACATGATCGCATTTGTGTTCATGCTGATGCAGAGTTGAGACAGAGGATCTTACAGGAGGCTCACAGTACACCTTACTCTGTACATCCAGGTACGAGTAAGATGTACCATGATGTGAGACATTCATATTAGTGGGGAGGGCTGAAGCCCGATGTAGCTAGATTTGTAGCTCAGTGTGCGACCTGTCAACAGGTCAAGATAGAGCATTGTAGACCTGGAGGTGAGCTCCATCCACTACCAGTACCGCAGTGGAAGTGGGAGGACGTCTCCATGGACTTTGTGACGGGACTGAGACCTAGTAGGAGTTTTGATGCCATTTGGGTTGTTGTTGATAGACTGACGAAGACGGCACGTTTCATTCCTATTAGAGAGACGTGGCCTATGAGTAGATTAGCTGAGGAGTACACTAGACAGATAGTGAGACTCCATGGTGTACCGAGGACAATCGTCTATGTTCGAGATGGGCAATTCACCTCGAGGTTCTGGCAGCAGATTCAGACTGCTTTGGGAATGAGTTTGCACTTCACGACTGCGTTTCACCCCCAGACTGATGGACAGTCAGAGAGGACTATCCAGACTTTGGAGGATATGTTGCGAGCTTGTGTGTTGGATTGGGGACAGGGATGGTCTGACTACCTCCCACTTGTTGAGTTCTCATACAACAACAGCTGGTATGCATCTATTGGGATGGCTCCCTATGAGGCACTGTATGGACGTAGGTGCCGTACACCTTTATGCTGGGATGAGCCTAGCAGTGTCAGCGGGATAGCACCACAGCGGATTCATGATGATATGGCTCGAGTAGCGTTGATTAGAGAGAGGATGTTGACTGCATAGAGTCGCCAGAAGTCATATGCAGACAAGAGGCGTCGGCCTCTAGAGTTCAGAGTAGGAGCTCATGTCTGGTTGAGAGTATCCCCGACGCGTGGCGTCAGACGTTTTGGCATAAAGGGGAAGTTGAGTCCCCGATATGTCGGTCCTTTTGAGATTTTGGACAGAGTTAGGAGAGCAGCCTACAGATTAGGTTTGCCTCCGAGATTAGAGGGTGTTCACCCTGTGTTCCATGTGTCTCAGCTGAGAGAGTACATACCAGATCCGCGGCACATTGTGAGTTATGATGATTTGGTGGTGGAGCCAGACCACACCTTTGCTGAGCATCCTATTGCAGTCCTAGAGCGAGGGGTGAGACGCCTGCGTTCGAAGGACATTCCTATGATGAGGATACAGTGGTCGAGACGTGGACCTGAGGAGGCTACATGGGAGACTGAGGATAGTATCCAAAGGAACTACCCAGAGTTTTATGCTGAGATAGATGCATCTAGGGTCGACGAGTAGATCTTAGTGCTATCTTGGTGAGTATGTGATTATGTGCTTATATGCTTACATGCCTTGATATGTTTATTCCATGCTAGCTGTGATATGCTTTATGATCTTGTTAGACCTTGTTGTGCTAGTATGATGTATGTTTATAGCTGGAGATGGTTCTTTCCTCCATGCTATTTGAGTGTGATTAGGATTCAGCTGGAGATCGTTCTTTCCTCCATGCTACTTTGATGGACATAGTTCAGTGGAGATGTGATTCCTCCATACGATGTATATATTTATGGTTGGCTAGAGATGTGCTTCCTCTATGCCCTATGATGTGGTATAGCGAGAGATGTGATTCCTCTCTGCCTTGGGTAGCGTTATGGCCCTGCTTTCTGGAGTGGATGATTCCTCCATGTTGATGTTTGAGGTTATAGATTTGTTATAGGTTGTGACCTTTTTGAACGGAGATGTGATACCTCCGATGGAGTGAGTGCTATACCTCGGCATATGGGCCCGAGAGGATTTGGGTTGTTCAAGTTTCGGGACGAAACTTGTTTTTAGGGGGAGATGATGTAACAACCGGTGTTATTTGGAGTATTTGAGAGCCCCAATAAATAAAGTTGCAGTTGAGAGAAATGATCGGGACATCGGATATGTCTTAGATGTGAAATAATATAAAAAGACGAAACGGATAAAAGAGTCGCTATTCCGATTCTTAGCGGTTAAAAAATGTGGCTTAGGAATACCCATTTTACGAGATAGTTATGGATTAATTATCTCGATAATATTCTGAATTTTATATTCCAATTTGGTAAAATTTGAAAATCGGAAATTATAACCACGTTTCAATTAAATGGATATACATACATACATCTATATATATATATATATATATATATATATATATATATAAATGAAGGCGGCTAAACTTGCATATCTCCACCTTTCATCTTATATTATATAAATATATATTTATATATGATGATAAGAAGGCTGCTGCCTTATACCTTCATCCTTACCTTACACTTTAAGTTACAGAGAGAAGCGAGAGCCACCGTACGCTCAACTTCGATCTCTCACCCACCTTTCACTTTCGATCCATTTTCAAATCCGCTTGTACCAACGAGTCCCTTATCTTGTCCTCTACATCGTGGTACAAATCTATTTTCCGTTTGTTAGCTTTTTGGTAAAGCTTCCGTTTACCGCTATCGGAGCGTCGACGGACCACCGCAAGTCATCAAATGTAAAGTTTCATACCGTGCTCTTACTCCCCGTATCGTCAGGAGTCCGTACCTTCTTCCGGATCGTATATCGGGTTAGTAACGAATAAGTTATGAATTTATTCGTTTTCCGTTTTTCGGGTTAGTATAAATTGACCTTGAGTTGGTTAAAATGGATAATTGGAATTTCCATTATGCTCGTTATATTATTCTAGTAATTATGGGATTTTAGTTGGTGAGGATATCATGAGTTGGATTTATGCCCTTATGTGGCTTTTAGGTTTAGCATGTTATTCGAGGTTATAGGATGTATATGATCTCTATGGATCCCTTTGGGTCTAGGTGTGACCCTTTGTTTGATAAGAGATGTGACATCTCTTTATGCCTTGTCTATAGGTTGTGTTGTCCCTCCAGTGTTGAGGTGATCCAGTTGTGGTTGAGCTTTATACGAGGTTGAGGTAAGTCCGTAGGACTTATTTAGCTACCATCCTTATATTGGGTGTTTGCATGAGTGGTGTGTGCTTTATATGTGTGCTATGATAGCATGTTATGTTGTATTCACCGACCTATGTTTTATTACTTGCCCCACTGCGTGGCTGTGATAACCTTTCCCTTTCATCCTGCCGAGGAGTCTGGGAGGTTCTCTGATGTCAGGCCAGACCGGTTTACAGGAAGGGCGCAATCCACTCCCATAGCGTACACGGATTGTGTGACCGATACTAGTACGGCTGGCTAGCAGGCTCAGAGGCGAGGATGTATCGGTCCTCGTGTCACCTAGTTTCATATATATTATATCTATACGATTTGAGTGAATGACCATTATATTGAGATGAATAAATGGGTAAATGAGTGAAAGCATGCTGATATGTTTATCTTTCCCTATGTGTGATTGTGCTTATGCATTACTCTATATATGTGTATGGATAGCTAATGGTTATTACCATGTTGTAGATGCCCTACAGGATAGGCATGCTGCTGAGTGATCTAGCAGGGTGGCAGGCCGAGGACGTCTCGTACATAGGTTGTTGTGGGTTTTTAGGTTTGTTTATCTTTTCCCTCCTGTGTGAGGTTGGTCTTTTGTTACCTCCTGTGTGAGGTGTGATGTTTGTACTCGGCTATGTGGTCTTACCTTTTGGGATGTACAGTTTTATACAGTTTTATGTATTTGTTTTCATATTTGTCAGTGCCATGTTGTAAGGTCCAGTGAACATGTTGTCAGGCTAGGGTCAGGATCCACTGTGAGATCCTAGCCCAATGTGACATCTCGAGTCCCGCGGATTCGGGGTGTTACAGGCAAAACGGCCAAAAGAGTCGCTATTTGGTTTCTTAACGGCTAAAAAAGACGGCTTAGGAATACACGTTTTCCGAGGCAGTTGTGTAATAATTATCCCTACAATATTCCAGATTTAATGTTCCAATCTCGAGAAGTTTGGAGAAAGAGGTTCGACCCGCCTTTGGATTGGTAAAAGGATAATTATCGACTTTACTAAAAGATAATTATCGTCTTCACTATAAATAGCGTAAAATCCTTTATTAATTCATTTCCTTTCACGTTTTCTCGTAAAAGCTCTGATTTCTCTCAACCTTCAAACTCAGATCTACTCTCCGTTTCTAATCTGATTTCAATTCCGTTTGAGTTTTTGGATTCCTCTCTTCATTCTCTTTATAACGGTACCGAGTTTCTGCATTTCCGAGTATATGGAGGGCTGGTCGAGCATATATGTCACCAGGACGGTTCCGTCGCTCAGATTCCGATGAATTTGATGCTGTCCATGCATAGCCTACGTTGTTGTGATTCCGAATCTTCTTTCGGATCGTCAATCGGGTTAGTAACGAATAAGTTATGAATTTATTCGTTTTCCGTACTACGATTTGACCTAAATTGACTTTAGACTTGTCAAATAGGACAATTAAAAATTCCATTATGGTCGTTATATTATTCTAGTGATTATGGGTTCTTGTTTGATTAAATCTGATGACAGGGGGTTTAGAAATTGCCTGTGGGCAAAACGTTATTCTGGCGAAATCTATTTAATTAATTAAAGGTTAATTAATTAAATTAGGATTAAAATTGAGATTGAGGAATGTTGATTAGATACTACCTTGAGATTTGAGGAATTGTGAGCTATGTTGAGATATTGAGGTTTAGTTGGTTGTGAGGCTCATAGATTGAGTATGATCCTTATGGATACCTTTGGGTCTAGGTGTGACCCCTTTGATGAATAGAGGTTGATATATCTCTTTATGCCTTTTTATAGGCCGTGTTGTCCCTCCAGTGTAGAGGTGATCGTGGTTGAGTTTGTACGAGGTTGAGGTAAGTCCGTAGGACTTACTTAGCTACCATCCCTATATTGGGTGTTTGCATGAGTGGTGTGTGCTTTATATGTTTGTTATGATAGCATGAGTTGTCGTTTTTATCGATCTATGTTCTATTGACTGCCCCACTGTGTGGTTGTGATAACCTTTCCCTTTCAGCCCGCCGTGGAGTCTCGGAGGTTCTCTGATGTCGGGCCAGACTGGTTTACAGGAAGGGCGCAATCCACTCCTATAGGGTACACGGATTGTGTGACCGATACTCGTACAGCTGGACATTGTACTCAGAGGTGGGGATGTATCGGTCCTCGTGTCACATACTTTCATCTATCTATATATATATATATACGGTTTTTGAGTGAATGGTTATTATATAAAGATAATAAATGGGTAAATGTGTGATATCATGCTGATGTGGTTATCTTTCATGATTGTGCTTGTGCTTATGCATTACCTCATATATGTATGGTTAGCTAACGGTTTCATACCGTGTTGTACATGTTTACAGGTTAGGCGCTACTGGGTGATCTGGCAGGGTCATAGGCCGAGGACTCTCGTACATTAGGTGGTTGGTTTGGGGTTGTTGTGTTTCCCCTCCTGCGTGAGGATGATCTTTTGTACCTCCTATGTGAGGATGTCGTTTTATATACTCGGCTATGTTGTTGTTTACTTTGGGTCGTACAGTATATACTGTTTTATGTATTTGTTTTATATCTGTCAGTGCCATGTTGTAAGGTCCAGTGAACTTGTTGTCAGGCTAGGGTCAGGATCCATTGTGAGATCCTAGCCCAATGTGACATCCCGAGTCCCGCGGATTCGGGGTGTTACAGAGTTGGTAACAGAGCCCAGGTTGACAACAATGGCACTTGCTACCTGCAATGTGGTTTGATAGGTAAAATAAACAGAGCCCACATGGGATCTGACGTTTTCAAAGGTTTTGGTTTTAAGTGTGGTTTTGGGATAGAATGTACGAGAAGTCGTCACCTCTGCCATGGATCTCTGTAGCGTAGATATTTATATATATCTGTGTGTACTATGGATTATGTAGATGTATTATATACATATCGATACCTATGGCATATATATAGCCTTATAAGATTAGGTGCGTATATCCTACAGATGACTCAGACTAGAGTAGTATCTGTAGTGGGATAAGGTAGGGGCACACCCCCTCTTCCTCTAGTGGTGATAAGTTAGGGACCAGTTTCCGCTGTTGTTTCGCCTATGGCAAAGAACGAGTTTGAAGAGGCTGATCGTGTCTCCATGAGTAGATCCGAGTTTCAAGAATATATGTAACAAGTATATGAAGTGGTGATAGCGGGTAGATCGACACCAGATTTACCAACAATTGTGAGATCAACTGAAGCTTCTGGATCCGGAAAGAAGCAATGGACTGAATCAGTTACTAGAGAAGCAAAGATGATGAATGGAGAACCAAGTCTGATATCAGGACAATCTAGTGATCCTTTGGCTATGAAGATGACTGGAAAGGAACTACAGTGTTTTAATTGCGTGGAAGTTGGGACACTGGTGAGCTGTGTGCCCAAAGGCTCCCATCATATGCTTTAGGGGTGGTAAAGCAGGGCATAGAGGGAAGTTTTGTCGACAGGGCAAGGCATTGCCTTTACAGGTTCCCTTCAAGAGTGAGATCATTCCAGGTGGACGACGAAGGTCGAGTTACCCTTCAGTTGCACAGGTTGCAAGGATGGGATGATTATGTTATAATTGTGGCTATCCAGATCATTTGCGTTCTGTGTGCCCTTTGGCACCGATAGCTTGTTTCATATGTGGTGAACTAGGCCATCTGGCCCCTTTCTATCAGCAAGGTAGTGTTTCTTCCCAACAAACCTTCCTCTTTCCGGTGTTGAAAGAGTGGAAGTGGAGGCTATAGTGAGGACCTCAGTGTTACTTGAGGAGCCTAGATCCGAGATCAAGTGATGATATGTAGTGGAGCTACGGGAGTTAGCTGTTATAGGTACCATTCTTGTTAATGGTTTACCTGGTGGAGTGTTGCTTGTTGTGAGTGCTATGCACGTTATGTCTTTCGATGCATGCGTTAATGGTTGAATTTTGGTATATAGTAGAAGGTGGATTTTCCTTTATAGGATTACCTTTTTGGGTCTGAGATACCCGTGAGATGCGTGTTTGTTCCCTTATTTCAGGGACTCGTGTATGGTTGCAGACTTCTTTGTCATGTCGTAGGTGCATGAGGAAGTCATCATGTGTATGGTTTGGATGAATAGATATCATGTGGTGTTAGATTTTAATAGTAAGACTATTATAGTCTTTACTAAGTTGAGTTAAATAGAGGTCTTCTGAGGTTAAGACCTTTGAAGAGACGGGTTTGTCATCAGGACTGTACGAGCAGCGAGCTGATAGCACAGGGATGTGACGCCTTCTAGTTTTATACCATAAAGGAGCGAGATAGTCCAACAATTGAAGGTATTCTAGTTGTTTATGAACTTATAGACGTGTTACTGAACCATCTAGTTGCCACCTCAGCGGACTGTGGACATTGTTATCGAGTTGAAGTATGATACAAGATTGAATGGGAAAGCCACACTATATGGTGCTTGTTGAGATATTGTACTGATAACTTGAAAAGTTTACTGAAACGGGTTTACCCTAGTGGGTTCCATGTTCCGTATTGACGACCTGACGAGTTAACTTCAAGAAGCAATTGTGTTTTCGGGATTCCTTTATGCTCAAGATATCCCTAGTCATGGATGAGAGAGCAGCATGTGTATGAGATAGCATCCCATACCCGTTATGGACACTACGAGTTTGTAGTGATGTCATTTGGGTTGACGAATGTTTTAGTAGTTTTTATGGAGTTGATGAATAGTATCTTCATCGACTTCCTTGATTAGTTGGTGGTGGACTCCATGGATGACATGTCGGTATACTCTCATAGCAGAGAATAGTAGACCGATCGTCTGAGGACCGTTTTACAAATTTCGAGAGATAGAGGGTTGTATGCTACGCTCTCTAAGTGTAAGTTGAGATGCCAGTGGTAGCCTTTTTAGGCCATGTTGTCTCCACCAGTGGGATCATGGTTGACCTGGCGAGAATTAAGTATGTTGTAACATGGGAGATACTAATGAACATTAAGGAATACGTAGTTTTCTCGGCTCAGCCGATTGCTACCAATGCTTTGACGAAGGATTTTATATGATTATGTATTCATTTGCGAGTCTTTTGAGAAGACCACCATAACTACGTGATGAAAGCAGTGTGTCTATGTTGTGAAGAGTTGAGGAGGCATTTGACCTCTGCTTCCATTCTGTTGTAGTTAGAAGATTTTTGGGATCCCGTGATTTACGGTGATACATCCCAGCTAAGTTTGAGATGTGTATTACTACAAAGGAGTAGGGTTATTGATATGTGTGTTTACAGCTGAGAACGTATGATGAGAACTAATCGACTCATGATTTAGAGTTAGTAGTGGTAGTTCAAGCTTTTAAATTTTGAAGACCGTACCGGTGTGATCTTCATGTCAGATTTCTATAGATTATAGAAATCTGAAGTATATTTTATGCAACAGGGGTTGAATAACCGCCAGTATTAAGAGCTTAAGTTGATCAAGACTTTGACTTGAAGATTTCATATCATTCAGAGAAGTTGAATGTTGTCGCCGATAACTTGAATGGAAAGACGCTCCAAGAGAAGATGATTGTGAGACTGATAGTTCAACCTCAGCTTCAAAGAGATCTAGCTTGGCTAGAGTTGGACAATCAGTTCCTTGATAAGGATACCCATTTATACCTCAGAGGTTCTACCTGGTCCGTTGGATGAGGTCCAACAGAAGCAGGAGACCTGCCGGGCCTTGACAAGGTTTAGAGAAAGGATGTCTCGTACTGAGGTACCATAGTTCTCCATAGGAGTAGATGGACTGATGAAGAGTCATGACCGCTTTTGTGTTCCTGTTGATGCAGATGGAGACAGAATATTACGTATACCCATTGTACGCCTTATTCAGTACATTCAGGTACGAGTAAGATGTACCACGAGATGAGACGATTATATTGTATGAAGCCGATATAACCAGATTTGTGATATAGTGTGTGACATGTCAGCAGGTCCAGATAGAGTATTTCCGATCTAAAGATAAGCCCCCCACCCACTACCAGTGCAGTAGTAGAATTTGGGAGGACGTCTTTATGGACTTTGTATGGGATTGTGACCCTGTAGAAGATTGATGTTATTTGGATTATTGGTAACAGATTAATGAAACCGGCACGTTTCATTTCTATCAGAAGGACGTGGCTAGTGAATGAATTGGTTGAGGAGTACAGTAGACAAATAGTGAGACTCCATGGTATACCGAGAACGATCATTTCTGATCGAGATGGATGTTTTTACTTTGAGATTGTGGGCAGCAGATTCAGACTGCTTTGGGGACAAGTATGTACCTCATGACTACACTTCACCCCCTGACAAATGCTTAGTTAGAGAGGATCATCTAGATCTTAAAGATCTATTATAAGTTGTAAGTTGAATGGGAACCGTGGAGGGTTATATTACCTTCCATTAATGAGTTTATTATATAACAATGAAGGACGTGCATCTTTTTGGGATGACCCTATAAGTCAACATATAGACATAGATGTCGTATATCCTTATGCTAGAAGTGATCTAGCAGTAGAGTGGAATAACACCTGACCAGACTCAGGATTTTATAGTTCAAGTAACGTTGATTGAAGAAAGAATGCTGGATGTACAGAGTCACCAGATATTATATGTAGACAAGAGGCGTTAACCTCTAAAGTTCAAGCAAAAGTTCATGTCCGGCTGGAGGTATCTCAGCTGTGAGACGTTAGTTGTGTATTATGGAAAGGGGAACTGAGTTTCCAATATGTCGGTTACTTGAGATCTTGATCAGTTTGGTGAAGGCAACATGATGTTTAGCTTTCACTCTGAAGTTGGTGGATGTTCACCTAGTGTTCCTGTGTTTCAACTGAGGAAGTATATACCAGGTTGGAAACACTTTGTGAGTTATAATGATCTAGTGGTTAAGTTGAACCACATCGTTGTTGAGCATCTGATTACATTCTTGGAATAAGATATGAAACGCTTGCATTCGAAAGACATTCCCATATTGAGGATATGATGGTCGAGATGAAGACCTGGAAAGGCTATGTGAGAGACTAAGGATAGTGTCCTGAGGAACTATCCAAAGTATATGTTGGGACAAACCCATTTGTGGGAGCACGAGTATATCTTAGTGTTATCTTGATGAATGTTGTGCTTATGTGCTTATATGCTTATATGCCTTGATGTGTTATTCCATGCTAGCTGTGATGTGATTTTTGATCTTAGTAGATCTTGATGTGCTAGCGTGATGTATGTTATAGGTGGAGATGATTACTTCCTCCACGCTACCCGAGTATGATTATATTTATAGCTGGAGATGGTTCTTTCCTCCATGCTATTTGGGTGGGATTAGGATTCAGCTGGAGATGGTTCTTTCCTCCATGCTACCTTGATGGACATAGTTTAGTGGAGATGTGATTCCTCCATGCGATATATATGTTTATGGGTTGGCTAGAGACGTATTTCCTCTATGCATGTGATATGTTTTGGCTAGAGATGTGCTTCCTCTATGCCTTGTGATGTGGTATGCGAGAGACGTGATTCCTCTACGCCTTTGGGTAGAGTTATGGCCTTGTTTCCTGGAGTGATGATTCCTCCATGTTTATACTTGAGGTTATAGATTGTTATAGGTTGTGATCTTTTGAACGGAGATGTGATACATCCGATAGAAAGAGTGAGAGTTATACCTCGGCGTATGGGTCCGAGAGGATTTGGGAATTGTTCAAGTTTCGGGACGAAACTTTTTTTTAAGGGGTGTGTGATGTAATAGCTAGGATTTCCGAATTCTAATTAATTTTGATTAACTTAATCGTTGATAGTAATTGACATATAACTCGCGAAGATTTCGCAAGTGATGAGTATGAGTCCCACCGTTATGTTCCTCGCGTAATTTTGGACGTTTGGGGAAATTTTTACTTTTTTCCCCGGGTAATTATTTTTACCCTCCGGTGTTATTTGGAGCATTTGGGAGCTCCAATTAATAAAAATGCAGTTGAGAGAAATGATCAGGACATCGGATATGTCCTAGATATGAAATAACATGGAGAGACAAAACGGCCAAAAGAGTCGCTATTTCGTTTCTTAACGGCTAAGAAAGACGGCTTAGAAATACACGTTTTCCGAGGCAGTTGTGTAATAATTATCCCTACAATATTCCAGATTTAATGTTCCAATCTCCAAAAGTTTGGAGAAAGAGGTTCGACCCGCCTTTGGATCGGTAAAAGGATAATTATCGACTTTACTAAAGGATAATTATCGTCTTCACTATAAATAGCGTAAAATCCTTTATTAATTCATTTCCTTTCACGTTTTCTCGTAAAAGCTCTGATTTCTCTCAACCTTCAAACTCAGATCTACTCTCCGTTTCTAATCTGATTTCAATTCCATTTGAGTTTCTGGATTCCTCTCTTCATTCTCTTCATAACGGTACCGAGTTTCAACATTTCCGAGTATATGGAGGGCTGGTCGAGCATATATGTCACCAGGACGGTTCCGTCGCTCAGATTCCGATGAATTTGATGCTGTCCATGCGTAGCCTACATCGTTGTGATTTCGAATATTCTTTCAGATCGTCAATCGGGTTAGTAACGAATAAGTTATGAATTTATTCGTTTTCCGTACTGCGATTTGACCTAAATTGACTTTAGGCTTGTCAAATAGGACAATTAAAAATTCCATTATGGTCGTTATATTATTCTAGTGATTATGGGTTCTTGTTTGATGAAATCTGATGACAGGGGGTTTAGAAATTGCCTGTGGGCAAAACGTTATTCTGGCGAAATCTATTTAATTAATTAAAGGTTAATTAATTAAATTAGGATTAAAATTGAGATTGAGGAATGTTGATTAGATACTACCTTGAGATTTGAGGAATTGTGAGCTATGTTGAGATATTGAGGTTTAGTTGGTTGTGAGGCTCATAGATTGAGTATGATCCTTATGGATACCTTTGGGTCTAGGTGTGACCCCTTTGATGAATAGAGGTTGATATATCTCTTTATGCCTTTTTATAGGCCGTGTTGTCCCTCCAGTGTAGAGGTGATCGTGGTTGAGTTTGTACGAGGTTGAGGTAAGTCTGTACTACCATCCCTATATTGGGTGTTTGCATGAGTGGTGTGTGCTTTATATGTTTGCTATGATAGCATGAGTTGTCGTTTTTATCGATCTATGTTCTATTGACTGCCCCACTGCGTGGCTGTGATAACCTTTCCCTTTCATCCCGCCGTGGAGTCTGGGAGGTTCTCTGATGTCGGGCCAGACTGGTTTACAAGAAGGGCGCAATCCACTCCCATAGGGTACACGGATTGTGTGACCGATACTCGTACAACTGGACATTGTACTCAGAGGCGGGGATGTATCGGTCCTCGTGTCACATACTTTCATCTATCTATATATATACGGTTTTTGAGTGAATGGTTATTATATAAAGATAATAAATGGGTAAATGTGTGATATCATGCTGATGTGGTTATCTTTCATGATTGTGCTTGTGCTTATGCATTACCTCATATATGTATGGTTAGCTAACGGTTTCATACCGTGTTATAGATGTTTACAGGTTAGGCGCTACTGGGTGATCTAGCAGGGTGATAGGCCGAGGACTCTCGTACATTAGGTGGTTGGTTTGGGGTTGTTGTGTTTCCCCTCCTGCGTGAGGATGATCTTTTGTACCTCTTATGTGAGGATGTCATTTTATATACTCGGCTATGTTGTTGTTTACTTTGGGTCGTACAGTTTATACTGTTTTATGTATTTGTTTTATATCTGTCAGTGCCATGTTGTAAGGTCCAGTGAACTTGTTGTCAGGCTAGGGTCAGGATCCATTGTGAGATCCTAGCCCAATGTGACATCCCGAGTCCCGCGGATTCGGGGTGTTACAGGCTCAGGGCTCTTTGATCCTGCGAAAGTCCCTGACATGATGCAAAACACTCAACAACAGCAAACACGTTAGGTTAGTTTAAACAAAAACACCTCGGAAGTGTATCACTCAGAAAATAATGTTCTCTCACTCTCTAGTGGTGTGATACAAGCTTGTTGATGGCTCGTCTTGTATTAATCAAAAACCTCATGTGAGTTCGATGCCTAGTCAAACTAAAGCCTTTAGTTAGAAACAAGATTCGATTTCAGTCACTTCAACAACGTGTTTGACTCAACAAAAACAGAAGAAAAGACTCAAACGGAAGGGACAAATTGCACGAATGTTATATGCAACTAGATGACTCAAAATTTAGAACTCAAGATAAGCTTTGAAAGAACTTTGATACGGGGATTAACCGCGTTGAAACGATCTAGACGAAGAAGCCTTGTACTAGCGGAAGAACAACAAAACACACGAATTAGACAATGAAAATAGCAAACAAAGACTCAAATGATGCAAAAACTAAGGGAAATGATAGATAAAGAAGGAACCACGAAGAACAACACTAAGACCCTTAATCTCGATGATCAAGAACCCAAACTGAATGACTCCGAGACCCGATCCCAATACAACGAGACACAATCGATCAATTAAATATCGATTGCACCACGAGGAGGCTCATGAACAACTTGCAAACACCAATAATCCGAAGAAAATTGACATAAAAAAGATTGGCTAAGCGATCACACAACACATACAATATTCCCAAAAGAATACTCTATATATTCAATTGAGTTTCGGCAATGGTGCTCTCAAAACAAAACTCACGTTTTTCCAATTTCAATTTCAACTCCCTTATTTCTAAGCTAAAAGAAGGCTTTTATAGGTCCTAGGAAGCCTTCTCCTAAAACAAAAAAAATATTAATTAAAACAATTAAAAGAAAACTGAAATATTCTAAACTTAAAGCCCAATTAAACATTTTAACAAATGGGCATTAAAAATAGTCCATGAACACTTAAGAACTTCATAATTGTATGTTATGAGGCGTCTAGATGAAGGCCACAAAGGGTTGGGCCATGGGCGAGGTCGCTCCTTGGTTCGCTCCTTGGCTGGCACCGTTCTTGGGTTTGCTCGACGGTTGGCATTGGAATTAGGCCAATGCCAACCAAAAACTCTCTTGTTCTTTGATTGATTTTGTGAATGATTACAAGCGATTATTCTTAGCAAATGAAAACGTACCCTATTCAGCAGCTAAAGAGACTATATATAGACTCTTTTATCTAGACAAAATAAAGAAAAGAAAACTAAAACATTTGTGGAAGGTGGTAACAAGAGAGCTTCCACAAATGTAGCTAACAACTTAACAAACAACTAATCAGCATCAAAATAGGCTGACTTATTCAAAGCAGCTCCATGAGTGTTTTTGGACGGGTTAGATCCCAAATGGATGATCCGACTGAAAGAAATGGGCTGACTTATTCAAACAGATCCATGAGTGAGTTGGACGGTTTTTAAGAGCCCAAATGCATGATCCGAATGAGGGAGCTGGTTACTCTCTTGGGCCGCCTGGGAAGTGAGCAACGTCGAGCTTGCTGGCGTGGCTATATGATCCAGCTCTTGTTGTTCTAATGTCTGCATGGTCTCTTCCTTTTGCTTGCTTGCTCCTGCATTCACCAAGAGATTAACACATGATGTATGGAAGTTAAATGGTTCACGCATGGTGCCAAGCAATAGCACTTCCCTTGACGTAACTTCTTGGATCTCCTTAGCTCTTGCCCTAGTAATGGGTCCTTGATATCTTCCATGTAATGGTCCTACATCAAGACTACTTCTAGTTAGTTATCTCTTATTTCTTTTCAATTTTTAATTTCATTCCTCTCTCCTATTTTCTTCCACAAAACGTCAGCCAAGGAACACAAAAGAAAAACAAAGAAAAAGAAATATTTTCTCATATATTTTCATCATCCTACATATCATACATTTCATATCATATTCTATACTAACCTAAGTTGTGTAGAAGCTAGAAAAACAAGTGTTTTTGCAATCTGATTGTGAAAGGATCATTGAGACTACAAACAAGAGTTACCTACCTTATTTCTTATCCATCACCATTACCCAAAATGATGCGGGAGCATCACCACCACCTTCTAATAGTCCTCACAAGGCCATTGGTGAAGGAGCCATCACAAGGACGAGAGCAAAGGAGTTAGCAGAAGAGGTGAAGTACATGTTGATGACGTTTTCGCGTAAGGAGCAAGACACTTCCATGGACACATCTATGAGGATCTTGGTGACGGTTTCATCAAAGGAGGAAGTGTTGAAAGATGTGAGAATGACAACCAAGGAAGTTTGTGATCTCCATGCACACGTTCCATGCATCGTTTATGTGTGTGATCATGCATATTATCACAATCTAATTTGGGCGTGTATAATGCTTATGTTTAAGCATGTTTGAAGTAATTTTCTAGAATTTCAAGACATTTTAAGTTATTTTAGGAGTAGATAGCCTTTTAAAGCTATTTGAGCTTTTAAAGACTTTTAGAAGTTATTTTGCTGCTTTTTAGTTTTTTTTATTTAAGAAAAGGTTTAAAGACATATATAAACCTTTTCCTAATCAGTTTCTAGGAGATCAGACTATTTTGTGAAATTTGTGTTTACGTATTTTCAATCAAAAGAGAGCTTTTGGTGAGAATCATTGGTTGTTGAATTTTCCGGCTTAGTTGTCTTGCGTTGTGTCAATCTTCTTTGAGATTGGTGCTTCGAAGCTCCATAGGCATCCTCCTTGTGCTCTCAACCTCCATTGTTGAGTTGTGTAAGGTTGTATAAGGCAGGGTCGTTGGCTGCGTTGTTTGGGTCTTTGATTCCGAAATCAAAGGTTCTTTCAATCGACATCTCTCCGGTTCTATCTTCCTATCCTTCTACCTTCATCTAATTCGTTCCATTTGTTTCTTCTTCATTCCTGCGTCTTTACCATCATTATCTAACGTTAGTTGTATCCATTTGTGTGATTTGAAGCCCCTTTGTCTAGATCAAGAAGAATACGGAATTTCCCCGTATCAATTGGTATCAGAGCTAGTCGACAAAGGCTTCTTCATTCCGGTTTGTGTCCTGCGTTTTTTTTTCTAAAAATTTGAGTTAGTCCAGCCCTTAATCTTGAGTATTTCTTTGAGTTGAGTTTAGTAGTCTTGAATTGAGTCTTTAATTGCTTTGATCTTGTGTTATTTGGAGTTTCCAGCCATAAAAACCCACAAAAAAGCCTACCTTTCATCACCATTGAAGCTGCAGAAAACTGTCGACATAAGGGAAGATAAGAACGTGTTTGCTCCAGCCAAATCTGACGTGAATCTCAACGAAGAGCAGCCCTAATTCTCCTACAATCAAGGCAACCAACAAGATTAGTTCAAATCAGTTTTTGAGGGTTAATTTTCAGCTTTTTTTTACCTTCTTTTAATTATTTACCTTCATTAGTTACCCTCTTCATTTAACTTGTATTTCTCAGCATTGTTATCAAAAAGAAAAAAAGAAAGAAAAACAAAAGAAAAGAAAAGAAAACAAAAACAAAAGAAAGAAAGAAAATTCAGCAAAAGATTCATTCATATTGTATGTTATTTTATCTTATTGTAAGATCTTAAAGATAGAATTTGCTAGTCAAGATTGAAGGTCAAGATTGAAGACTAAAGGGAAGCTACTACCTATCCTACCTCTCTCTAATTCCAACGTCAAATTCATTCCCTAAATCAAACCATTCGACACTTACTTCTCTACTACCATTCGACATCCCCAACTCCATTGATACAAGGTTGAGGTAAGTGAAGGTCTCTTCTTTAAGGCTTCTTGATTTTACTCTTGTCTTCTCTTATCTTCTTCTATCTATTCTTAAGTCTTTCTCGAAAATATTCTCTACATAGTTGCAAGTTCAAGTCTTGATTGTGTGATTGCTGAAATTCTGAATTTTAGGCTTTCATGCTAGCTTTGAGTCTTGTTGATCATTCTTTGTCTTTCTAGAGTCTTTCCTACTTGTTTCTTGTTGCATTTTGTAATCTTTGCTGTATAGAGTAAAAAAAAACATTTTGCTACAGCCCTTGCACGTCTCATATAGGGTGTTAATTGGTGTCTTAGATAGTGATCTTTCTTGAAAGCGTTGATCCTCTCAAGGCAACCCATCTAAGAAGCCTACAATTCAGCAGCTAGAGAGTGAGCGTAAGAGGGAAACACTAGTGAGGCGTTTTCTGATTTCACTCACTAACTCTAACGTGTTTACTATTGTTGTTGATTGTGTGATCATGTCTAAGCAAGGTAGTCCAACCAACGCCGATCTCAATAGCCTTCTAAAAAAGATGCAAGATGACCTAGAAAGTATGGCTAAGAGTATGACAGTTATAGAGGCTCGATATGCTCCGACACCACCTACAAGAATGGAAGAGATGTACAACATGTTGAAAGCATTGGAACCACGAGCTCGACAACCCCAGAAAGAGGAACCACATGTGCAAGGAAGGGAGAAACCGGACCTTGAGCATCATAGTTCACACAACACACTACCTACCATTAGTTCACCTTCATCGTTATCAAAGATGATACCGCCAATTGGGGTTACCAAATCTCCAAAGGGGAGTGATTTTAAACCTTCTACTTCAATGTTTAATCACTTAGAATATCTAAAATCAGAATATGAGATTGTATCACATGTGAACCGTAATGAAACAATTAAGCATGAATCTGATTTAGTAGATGATTTTGAATGTGATGATGAGCATGAAATAGATGGAAATGGATTGTATGCACATGAATCTACATTGGATGACGTTACTAAGTGTGATGTGCACAAGCATGATCTAGGTAGTAAGGGAGTGAAGGTGCATGAATCATCATCAGATGTTGTTGATAATGATCTTAATTATGATGATGAGCATGTAGTAGATATTGTTGTGCTGAATTTGTCAAAGTCGAACGTGGGTATGCTTGATATGGATGATCTAGAGCTAGATGAGCATAAATCTGATTTAGAATGTGCTTATTATCTTGTTTGTGATACTACCTCTAACTTGTTGCATTCATCTTTAGATTGTTCCGAAGAACTTTTTCCTAAGGATATACCCCTTGTTTTGCCTTTAGTGTATCCTAGAACTCCTAGGATCAAACCGAAAGAGACTTGTGAGTTGGAGTCTCGTGTTCCGGCATTAGTGGATCCTTATAGAAAAGACATTAAGGATGAAGTTGCACATATAGATTTGAGACTTCCTAGTTTATTACCTACCTTGAACTCGAGCATTTTAGAAGATGTGCATATTGATGAGTTTGCTATAGGTAGATATGAATTGGAAGATGCTTATATAACTTAGGAAATGCTTGTTAAGGTTCCTAAGTTAATTGATCATGAGTTGAGGATTAGAGCTAGGAAAATAGCCCTTATACCACCTAGTTTACTCATGCCTATGTTGATTTCTGTGTTTGATTGCAACATTTATATTTGTGTTGTTGTTTATCCTAATAAAATTCTTATGAACAACACTTCTTTAGATACACAAAAGAAATACTTAAGGGAAGTTCTTACTAACCATTTTGTTTGGTATTTAAATGTCCAATTTGTTGTAAATGTGTTCAAATCTAATGTTTCTTATGTCCTTGTGTTTGTAGAAGTTTTCCGATCAGCCCATATGCAGATTACCAAAAGCTTTGAAAAGAAAGAGTTAATGGGCAATGAGCAGGGAAATGACAGGAAGAGCACATGGCTGCGAGAATGGAGCACGGTTGTTGTTGAGCCAAAACAACCCCAAGATGTGTTTTTAGCCTCTAAGGAAGAGATACAATTTGAGTATCTAGTCTTGGACACCATTCTTAGGTATGTGAACATTTGGACAACCATGGTTAGAGACAATTTCATGGACACTACACCAATGTTTCACCATGCTAGATTGATGATTAAGACGCCTACCCCGACTGTTTTAATGATGGGAGGTAAGAATCTCACCTTGTTGTGTGTTAACATGAAAGAAGCATGCCTAAACCTCTCTAGATGTGATAATGATCTCATTACCTTGTTTAGAATGTTTAGAGATTGGCTACATTACATATGTCCTAGTGATAGTGTAGTGTTTGTTGCTCTTATAAGGAAGTTTGTGTTAGTCACCATCTTAGACTATAATGTTCTAGGCATTGAGCATATTAGGGACATATATATTTTACTTGTTTAGAGAGTTCATTAGGCTTGATCATGTGTGCATTCTTAGTAGTTACCTTAGGATTCTAATTAAGGACAAGACCTATATGGCTGCTGTAATGGGTCATTTGGAGAGGTACAAGCTTTATGATAACTTTCACACACACTGTTATTGGCCGCAATTGTTTAAGTATGTAGTTCCCCAGCCTAAGAGATACTTGGAGAGTCTTATGAGCATTTTAGGTGTCTTAACCTACGGTTGCAGATTTGTAAGGATTCAAACAGCCCCTTTGGAACCTTATAACACGGGCTTCTCTTTGGATTTAGCTAGAACTAAGGAGAGAGATCTTATCTTTGAGGTTATAGTATTATCACCTATAGAGTTTGCCTATTTTATGACTTTCCACTCATATCTATCTTCGAATTATCTTGACTATGTTGATGACTTGTTTTCCTTAACCTTTGTTGACCTTGCACCGTTGCCAATGAAGGAGCGAGTGAGTTCTATTGTAGGAATTAAGGTTCATATCATCAAGAAGAAAGGGAAGCACGGGGCCTACATTCAAGAGCAACTAGATGGCTATGGACAACTTGAAGAAGATTCGTGGGCGAATCCTTTTCAAGAAGGGGAGAATGATGCGGGAGCATCACCATCACCTTCTAATAGTCCTCACAAGGCCATTGGTGAAGGAGCCATCACAAGGACGAGAGCAAAGGAGTTAGCAGAAGAGGTGAAGTACATGTTGATGACGTTTTCGCGTAAGGAGCAAGACACTTCCATGGACACATCTATGAGGATCTTGGTGACGGTTTCATCAAAGTAGGAAGGGTTGAAAGATGTGAGAATGACAACCAAGGAAGTTTGTGATCTCCATGCACACGTTCCATGCATCGTTTATGTGTGTGATCATACATATTATCACAATCTAATTTGGGCGTGTATAATGCTTATGTTTAAGCATGTTTGAAGTAATTTTCTAGTATTTCAAGATATTTTAAGTTATTTTAGGAGTAGATAGCCTTTTAAAGCTATTTGAGCTTTTAAAGACTTTTAGAAGTTATTTTGCTGCTTTTTAGTTTTTTTTATTTAAGAAAAGGTTTAAAGACATATATAAACCTTTTCCTAATCAGTTTCTAGGAGATCAGACTATTTTGTGAAATTTGTGTTTACGTATTTTCAATCAAAAGAGAGCTTTTGGTGAGAATCATTGGTTGCTGAATTTTCCGGCTTAGTTGTCTTGCGTTGTGTCAATCTTCTTTGAGATTGGTGCTTCGAAGCTCCATAGGCATCCTCCTTGTACTCTCAACCTCCATTGTTGAGTTGTGTAAGATTGTATAAGGCAGGGTCGTTGGCTGCGTTGTTTGGGTCTTTGATTCCGAAATCAAAGGTTCTTTCAATCGACATCTCTCCGGTTCTATCTTCCTATCCTTCTACCTTCATCTAATTCGTTCCATTTGTTTCTTCTTCATTCCTGCGTCTTTACCATCATTATCTAACGTTAGTTGTATCCATTTGTGTGATTTGAAGCCCCTTTGTCTAGATCAAGAAGAATACGGAATTTCCCCGTATCACAAAAGCCAACTTTAAACACCACAGCCGGCCATATCTCTCTCCATTGCATAAGGACAAGGTAAGTGAAGCTCTCTTCTTAGTCTCTTGTGTGTCTATCTTCCTTGTTTTACTCTAATTCTATCATATCTTGAGTTTACCATCTTTTCGAGTCCATATCAGCCTTTTGCATCTATCTTTGAGTCTTGTGTCTTTTTTGAGTATTTTGTGTAATAAAGCTAGTTAACATTGCTTGCAAGCCATACTAGTTGAGTCTTGAGTCTTATTTCAGCTTCTTAGTGTCTATCTTGACGTTTTCTATTGTGAACCTTCAAGCAGCCGTGTATCACCCTTTTTCAAGTCAAGGAGTGTGCTAGTTTAGCTAAGGCATTGATCTTAGAAGGAGTTTTAATCCATTCAAGTCAATTGCATCAAATAGCTTGTGATCAACACAACTTGAGTGTGAGAGTGAGAGTAAACACTTGTGAGAATTTTCTGTTTTATCTAATTCAACTAGTTTGCTTGTTTTGTGTGTTTTTTGATCATGTCTAGGTCTAATAGTCCAAGCAAGTCCCAAAGCAATGAGCCAATGCACCCGGAGACATTTGCTATGTTGAAGCAAATAATGGATTCGGTGGCAAGATTGACCGACCGGATTGGCACGTTGGAGTCTCGGCTAACACCCACAGCCACGCCACAGCCGAGGTCCACTTTCGAGCTAGAAGGCACGTCTAGAGATGCCCCTAGAGAAACAACCCATGAATCACCTCAAAGAACCCCTCAAGGGCAAGGTATGAGACATGCTAACCCTCTTTCTAGAACATCTAATGTGCAAGGTTTTGTGGATGATTTTCAGGAGCCACAAGAGGATGTTGAGGAAGAAGGCATGTGGAGAGAGTTCCCTAGGCGTCACCCACAGCCAAGGAGAGGACGAGAATATGAGCCATTTAGGCCTTATCAAGAGCTAGATGGAATAGGGAAAGTGAAGGTCAAGATTCCTAGTTTTGAAGGCAAGTGTGACCCGGATGCTTACATGGATTGGGAGACTAAATTGGAGAAAATTTGGTCATGCCATCACTTTGGAGAGCAAAGGAAGGTCCAGCTTGCATCATTGGAGTTCCAAGGATATGCACTAGTATGGTGGGATCATCTTGTCAAGGAAAGGAGAACCTTGGATCCAGCCATCACTACATGGGAACAAATGAAGGCCTTGATAAGAGCTCGTTTTGTACGTCAACATTATGCTAGGGAGTTAAGGCAAAGGTTGGAGAACCTTAGACAAGGAGCCATGAGTGCCGAAGAGGTCTACACCTCTATGCAAATGACAATGGTGAAAGCTAATGTGGTTGAAGATGAGGAGTCAACAATGGCTAGGTATCTACGCATTTTAAACTCATCTTTAGCTAATGAAATTGATTTGTATCCTTATAGTACCATGGTGGAGCTGCTGCATTTGGCAATCAAAGTAGAGAAGAAGACAAAGGCTAGGAACCAAGGTGCCAAGACAAGCTTTGGAGCTACAAGCTCATGGAAAGCACAAAACAGCCGGCCCCAAGGATCCTACAGCCGGCCCCAAGGATCCTACAGCCGTGATCCTACATCCACCAAGGAGGACCGAAAAGCATCAACCATGGACCAAGGAGCACAAAGAAGGAGCTCAACACCCCATTCATCTTCTAGACCCTTGAATGAGCCTTCAAGTGGTCCTCAAGGGAGTACCTCTAACTTTACTCTTCGTTCTAGAGATAAGTGTTTTAAATGTCAAGGTAGAGGTCATTACATGAGGGATTGTCCTAATAAGAAAATTCTTATTTTAAATCAATTTGGACAATATGAGAGTGAGGATGAGCATGAAAATGATGATAACACCCACCTTAATGGATTGCATGAAATTGGTAGTGATAGTGATAAGGGCATTGAATATGAGCATGGAGAATCACTAATAGCTAGAAGAAACTTTGCATGCTAAGCTAGCTCCGTGTGAGGATAATCAAAGAGAGAACCTTTTTCATACTAGATGTCTAATTAAAGGGAAGGTGTGTAATATGATCATAGATGGAGGTAGTTGTTGCAATATAGCTAGCACTGATTTGATTAATAAGTTGCAAATTACCACATTTTATCACCCTAGGCCTTACAAATTGTATTGGATGAATGTGGAGAATTAAAAGTAAATAGGCAAGCTAGAGTTACTATCACTTTAGGTAGCTATGAGGACACCATTACTTGAGATGTAGTTCCCATGCAAGCTTGTCATATTCTTTTGGGACGTCCATGGCAATTTGATAGGAGAGTTAAGCATGATGGTTTTACTAATAGGCATACCTTTGAATTTAATGGTCAAACACTAACTCTTAAGCCTATGACACCATTGCAGATTGCTGAATTTTATGAGAAGAAGAAGGAGTTGAGTGTGGAGCAAAATGAGGTGAAAAAGAGAGGGGATAGCTCACGGTCTAAAACAGAACCCACGGCCAAGATTAGTACCACCCTATTAGCCACACCTTCTAGTGTCCTTCTAGCATCCAAGGAGGAGTACATCCTAGATTACACACCTTTAGATGCCATTCTTGTGAGCTTATGCAAGAGCTTAGTGACTTTGAGTGATGAAGCCAAGGCCACCCTACCTAAGCCTATCCTAGCTATCCTAGATGAGTTTAGTGATGTGTTTCCTGACGAGATTCCGGCTGGCCTTCCACCTTTTAGAGGTATTGAGCACCAAATAGATCTTATTCCCGGTGCTACACTTCCAAACCGTCCAACCTATAGGATGAACCCTAAGGAGAGCCAAGAGATCCAAAACCAAGTCCACCCTAAGGAGAGTTTGAGTCCTAGTGCCGTTCCCGTCCTCTTAGTGCCTAAGAAGGACAATACATGGAGGATGTATGTTGATTGTAGAGCCATCAACAACATCACCATTAAGTACCGCCATCCTATCCCACGTTTAGATGACATGTTAGATGAGTTGAATGGAGCCACATTGTTCTCTAAGATAGATCTTAGGAGTGGTTATCACCAAATCAGAATGAGGGAGGTAGATGAGTGGAAAACGGCATTCAAGACCAAGTTTGGTCTTTATGAGTGGCTAGTGATGCCATTTGGTTTAACTAGTGCTCCTAGCACATTTATGAGATTGATGAATCACGTGTTGAGACACTACATTGGTAGGTTTGTTGTGGTTTACTTTGATGACATCCTCATCTATAGTAAGTCACTTGAAGAGCATGAGGAACATTTGAGGGAAGTACTTGCAACTCTTAGAATTGAATATTTGTATGCTAATTTGAAGAAATGTGAGTTTAGTACTAATCAAGTTGTTTTTCTTGGTTTTGTAGTGAGCACAAGAGGTCTAGAGGTGGATGGAGAGAAGATGAAGGCAATCCAGGAATGGCCTATTCCCGCAACCGTCAGTCAAGTGAGGAGTTTCCACGGCCTAGCAACCTTCTATAGACATTTTGTGCGAGATTTCAGCACCATAGCAGCCCCACTCACGTCCTTGACAAAGAAGAAGGTGCCATTTGTGTGGGGAGATGCTCAAGAGAAGGCGTTTAAGGAGTTGAAGTGGCGGCTGTCCCATGCACCTCTCCTAGCTCTTCCGGACTTCACCAAACCTTTTGAGGTCGAGTGTGATGCTTCGGGTATTGGCATTGGAGGAGTACTCATGCAAGAGGGTAAGTGATACGGTATTAGTCCATGAATGAGTCGATCTAGGTACAATGATCCCGAATCCGGCTGAATGAGGCGAATCCAAATGCGGAATGAAACGTGGATAGTGAATGGACGCAGGAAGATGTAGAGAAGAACCAAAGAGAGTCAACGAAAGGAACCAAGGCTGAAGAGCCAAAACCCCGCTTCGTGAATGCCCTAGACCCGTCTCCAATACAACTTTACACTAGCTCCGGCTGGACTAGCACAAAGAGGGACTCGTGAAGGCTCGAAGTACCAATCCGAAGGCGGTTGACACGAACAAGCTCAGCCAAGCAAACAACGACAATGCCAACCAAAAACTCTCTTGTTCTTTGATTGATTTTGTGAATGATTACAATCTGAATTCTTAGCAAATAAAACGTATCCTATTCAGCAGCTAAAGAGACTATATATAGACTCTTTTATCTAGACAAAATAAAGAAAAGACAACTAAAACATTTGTGGAAGGTGGTAACAAGAGAGCTTCCACAAATGTAGCTAACAACTTAACAAACAACTAATCAGCATCAAAATAGGCTGACTTATTCAAAACTGATCCTTGGAGTGAGTTGGACGTTTTTTAAAGAGGTAAATGGGCTGATTTGTTCACAACAGATCCAAGAGTGATTTGGACTGTTTTTAAGAGCCCAAATGATGATCCGACTGAGGGAGCTGGTTACTCTCTTGGGCCTCCTTGGACGTGAGCAACTGGTTACTCTCTTGGGCTGCCTTGGACGTGAGCAGCCGGTTACTCTCTTGGGCTGCCTTGGACGTGAGCAGCTGGTTACTCTCTTGGACCTCCTTGGATGTGAGCAACGTCTCTTCCCTTTGCTTGCTTGCTCCTGCATTCACCAAGAGATTAACACATGATGTATGGAAGTTAAATGGTTCACGCATGGTGCCAAGCAATAGCAGTTCCCTTGACGTAACTTCTTGGATCTCCTTAGCTCTTGCCCTAGTAATGGGCCCTTGATATCTTCTATGTGATGGTCCTACATCATCCACTCCTTCTTGGAAAGAATTCGACCCCGAATTCTCATCTTGTTCCGACTCTCCTTCATAGGGGCTCAATTCTCCTACGTTAAAAGTGGTACTAACTCCATACTCTTCCGGTAAGTGCAACACATATGCGTTATCGTTAATCCGGTGTATGACTTTGAATGGTCCATCACCCCGTGGGGCTAGCTTGGAATGGCGTTTTGTCGGAAACCGCTCTTTCCTTAGATGTAGCCAAACTAAGTCACCATGCTGGAAAACCATCTTCCGATGTCCTTTGTTATTCCGAGTTGCAGTTTCAACGCCCTTCTTATCGGGTGCAGCCTTGGTCTTGGCATGAAGTTCCTTAATGTAGTCCACCTGTTCCAAAGCATCAAAAGCTACTCGATCCTTTCGAGGAATCGGTAATAAATCCAAAGGAGTTAAAGGGTTAAATCCATAAACACATTTGAAAGGTGATAACAAAGTGGAAGAATGCATGGTGCGATTATAAGCAAACTGGATATGTGGTAACATGTCTTCCCATTCTTTTAAGTTATCTTTCAACATGGTTCTAAGGAGGGTCGTTAGGGTCCTATTGGTGACTTCCGTTTGCCCATCTGTTTGGGGATGACTAGAGGTCGAGAATAGTAATCTAGCGCCCATTTTCCCCCAAAGCGTTTTCCAAAAGAAACTCAAAAACTTGACATCCCTATCACTAACAATGGTTTTAGGTATTCCATGCAATCTCACTGTTTCCTTAAAGAAAAGGTTAGCGACATTATATGCATCATCAGTTTTATGACATGGAATAAAATGTGCCATTTTAGAGAATCTATCTACCACCACAAAAATGGAATCTCTTCCTTTCTTAGTCCTAGGTAGTCCAACAATGAAATCCATACTTATATCTTCCCAAGGGCAACTAGGCGTCGGTAAGGGTGTATATAGCCCGTGGGGTTGTACCCTAGCTTTGGCTTTTAGACATTCAATGCACCTTTTCAGCATGTGTTCTACATCCCTTAACATATGAGGCCAATAAAAGTGAGTTTGCAACATGTGATAAGTTTTGTCCCTCCCAAAATGCCCCATTAAACCTCCTTTCTGGGCTTCTTCCACTAATAAGATCCTAAGGGAACATCTAGGTATGCAAATTTTATCCACTTTAAACAAGAAACCTTCAAACACAAAATACTTATCATAAGGTCCTTGAGTAGTGCATCTATGAAATATCTTCCCAAATTCAGCATCATCCACATATAATTCTTTAATGTAAGTAAAACCTAACATCCTAGAATCCAAGGTGGTGATTAAGGTGTATCTCCTAGACAAAGCATCCGCTACGACATTATCCTTTCCTTTCTTATACTTGATAATGTAAGGAAAGGTTTCGATGAACTCCATCCACCTACCATGCCGCCTATCTAGCTTATCTTGGCTCCTAAAGTGTCTAAGTGAATCATGATCGGTTTTCAAAACAAACTCTTGGGGCCAAAGGTAATGTTGCCATGTTTTGAGTACTCTAAACAAGGCATACAATTCTTTGTCATACGTGGAATAGTTTAAGCATGCTCCCTTCAATTTTTCACTAAAGAAAGCTAGAGGCTTACCTTCTTGCATAAGGACGCTGCCAATACCAATGCCGGATGCGTCGCATTCAACCTCAAAGGGTTTAGTGAAGTCCAGTAGAGCGAGTAGTGGTGCGTGGGTGAGGCGTTTCTTGAGCTCTTCAAATGCTCTTTGCTGAGGTTCATTCCACTCAAAAGGAACCTTCTTTTTGGTCAAAGCAGTGAGTGGTGCTGCAATGGTACTAAAATCCCTCACAAATCTTCTATAGAATGTAGCTAGGCCATGGAAACTCCTCACGTCACCAACCGACCTAGGAATGGGCCATTCATTGATTGCCTTAACCTTATCCTCATCCACTTGCAAACCATTGGCACTTACTACAAAACCAAGGAAAATCACTCGGTTAGTATAGAAATCACATTTTTTGATATTAGCATACAAATATTCTATACGTAATGTAGCAAGCACATCTCTCAAATGATTTTCATGCTCCTTTAAAGTCTTACTATAGATAAGAATGTCATCAAAGTAGACTACAACAAATAAACCAAATAAGGTCTCAAAATATGATTCATTAATCTCATGAAGGTACTAGGAGCGTTAGTTAAGCCAAAAGGCATTACTAGCCACTCATAGAGACCAAATTTGGTTTTAAAAGCTGTTTTCCATTCGTCCCCTTCCCTCATTCTTATTTGATGGTAGCCACTCTTAAGGTCAATCTTAGTGAAAATTATAGCTCCATGTAACTCATCAAGCATGTCATCTAGACGGGGAATTGGGTGTCTATACTTGATAGTAATGTTATTGATTGCTCTACAATCAATACACATTCTCCAAGTGTTATCCTTCTTGGGTACTAGCGGGACGGGAACGGCACAAGGACTAAGGCTTTCCCGAACATACCCTTTATCTAGCAAGGCTTGAACTTGGTTCTGAATTTCCTGGGCTTCCGTAGGGTTCATCCTATAGGCGGGCCTATTGGGAAGTGTGGCTCCGGGTATTAAATCTATTAGGTGTTCAATGCCCCTAATGGGCGGCAAGCCAGCTGGAACCTCCTCAGAAAAAACGTCCTTAAACTCGTCTAACAGCCCCTGGATAGAACTAGGAAGTGGAATCGTAGAGTCATGAGGCACCGTCACTAGAGATTTACACAAACTCATCATTAGCACATCCATAGAAGCATAGTTAGTGACATATTCATTCCTAGACTCAAGATAGCTACTTGTTGGTTGTACTAACAGTGTTTGATGGGTTTTGTTCTCCTTACTCTTAGGCTGTGTCATTTTAGGCTTTTGAGGGGTTCCTTGTTCTACCCTCTTGTTCTCATAGTACTCGGCTATTTGTAAAGGTGTCATAGGTTTAAGTGTTAAAGTTTTACCTTTATACTCAAAGCTATATTTATTAGAAAATCCATCATGGACAACTTTCTTATCATATTGCCATGGACGACCAAGCAACAAGTGACAAGCATTCATAGGCACAACATCACATGTAATAACATCCTCATATGATCCTAATGTTATATTGACCTTAGTTTGCTTATTGACCTTAAGTTCTCCACACTCATTCATCCAATGTAGTTTATATGGCCTAGGGTGGTAAAGTGTAAGAAGTTGTAATTTGTTTACCATTTCATTGCTAGCTATGTTGCAACAACTTCCCCCATCAATTATCACATTACACACTTTTCCTTTAATACTACACCTACTATGAAACAGATTTTCACGTTGGTTATCCTCACAAGGTGCTAGTTGGACATGCAAAGTTCTCCTAGGTATCAAAGATTCACCTTGTTCATACTCAATGCAATCATCATTCTCGTTTTGCTCATTGTCATCAATGAATGCATTTTCATCATCCAATTCCACATCATCCTCACTCTCATATTCTCCTAGATGATTTATGATCAAAGTGCGTCTATTAGGACATTCCCTACTCATGTGTCCTCTACCTTGGCATTTAAAACACACAATGTCCCTAGTTCTAGAGTTAGAGGTAGGAGTACTCCCTCGATGATCACTCGAAGGCTCATTCAAGGATCGTGGTGTAGTGGACGGTGTAGAAGACCTTCTTTGTCCTTCTTGGCCCATAGGTGCCGACTTTCTCTCTTCCTTCCGGCCTCCTTGATCCTTGTTGTGGTTAGGCAGCCGGTTCCCTTGTGCTTTCCAAGCGTTGGGCGTCCCATGAGGTGGCTTGTATTCCCGGTTTTGCACTTTAGTCTTCCTTTCCACCTTGATGGCCAAGTGTAGTAATTGCTCCATGGTGCTGTATGGATACATATCAACTTCATTAGCCAAATTAGAGTTAAAAATACAAAGGTACCTAGCCATAGTATTTTCCTCATCCTCTAGAACGTTGGCCTTCACCATAGCAACTTGCATATTGGTATAGGCTTCCTCGGCGCTAAGAGAGCCTTGTCTCAAATTTTCCAGCCGTTGTCGAAGCTCTCGGGTATAGTGAGGTGGGACGAATCGAGCCCTCATTAGTGCCTTCATATGCTCCCATGTGGTGATTTGAGGATCCATTGTTCGCACTCTTTCTTTGAATACGTGATCCCACCATACCAAGGCATAGCCTTCGAACTCGAGAGCGGCTAGCTGAACCTTCCTAGGCTCGTTGAAGTTATGACACAACCAGATCTGCTCGACTTTAGTTTCCCACTCCGTGTAGACGTCGGGATCACACTTTCCTTGAAAGACGGGAATTTTGATTTTGAATTTGCCGAGACCGTCTTGCTAATGATAGGGCCGTAGATTATCACGTTCTCGTCCTTGCCTTGGCTGTTGGAATGGTCGATTGTAATCTTCCCAAGTATGGTCCTCAAAAGGAGCTTCATTCCGTCGCTGAAAGTTATCAACAAAAGGTGGCGTGTTTGAAGCATTAGGGAGGACGTTGGACTGTAAATTACCTTGATCCGGATGATCCGGATCTCTAGTAACGCGTGATGGACCGCCAAACTCATAGTTGGTTCTCAAAGGTGGTGTCCGCGATGGTGGTGTTCGTGCTTCCATAGACTCCACTCGTTTGGATAGGTTAGCTACGGAATCGGACAATTGTTTCAATAGACTGAGCATCTCAGGCGTGACGGTCTCGCTGCTAGACTTGCTGGGGCTTCGGGACCTAGACATGCTCAAGTAACAAACAAAGAACCGGTTAGGTTAGAAAACAAAGATCTCACGTGTGTATCGCTCACTCTCTCGTTGGTATTTCCTAGCTGGTGGCTCGAGTTGTAAGGATCCAACACCTTAAGATCACGATTTTCGAACCTTCTTAGCAACCCTTTGGAACTAGAACTGCCGAAACTGATGTTAGTGTCGGAGATGGATCAAGACACCCCTAATCGGAGTATTGACCGTTGGGTTGGTGTAGGTATGGTGATTTGTGATTAGAATGACGTAGGAGTTGTTTGAGGGAGTTTTCTTGTGCTTGATGGACGATTAATAGAAGGCCAGCCGTTTTGTGTTGTTCTTTTTTTTTTTTTTTGAAAGATCTCTTAGACTTTGTCAAAGATTTGTAGGAGAGAAGGTAACCGAAATTGATTGCAACGTGATTTGTGGGAGAGAAGGTTACCGAATTTGTCTGCAACGTTCGAGCTCTTGTTTTTTTTGTGTTTACCTCTCCTCAAGATGTTGTCCGGCCCTAAGAACCCTTGGCTTTTGATTTTGCACACTTCAAGCACAAGTTAAACCTCAATTGGTTAAGCAATAAGGTTAACAAAGAAGAAAGGAGTGATCAATTGTACCAACTGAGCTCTGATACCAACTGATACGGTATTAGTCCGTGAATGAGTCGATCTAGGTACAATGATCCCGAATCCGGCTGAATGAGGCGAATCCAGATGCGGAATGAAACGTGGATAGTGAATGGACGCAGGAAGATGTAGAGAAGAACCAAAGAGAGTCAACGAAAGGAACCAAGGCTGAAGAGCCAAAACCCCGCTTCGTGAATGCCCTAGACCCGTCTCCAATACAACTTTACACTAGCTCCGGCTGGACTAGCACAAAGAGGGACTCGTGAAGGCTCGAAGCACCAATCCGAAGGCGGTTGACAGGAACAAGCTCAGCCAAGCAAACAACGACAATGTCAACCAAAAACTCTCTTGTTCTTTGATTGATTTTGTGAATGATTACAATATGAATTCTTAGCAAATAAAACGTATCCTATTCAGCAGCTAAAGAGACTATATATAGACTCTTTTATCTAGACAAAATAAAGAAAAGACAACTAAAACATTTGTGGAAGGTGGTAACAAGAGAGCTTCCACAAATGTAGCTAACAACTTAACAAACAACTAATCAGCATCAAAATAGGCTGACTTATTCAAAACTAATCCTTGGAGTGAGTTGGACGTTTTTTAAAGAGGTAAATGGGCTGATTTGTTCACAACAGATCCAGGAGTGATTTGGACTGTTTTTAAGAGCCCAAATGATGATCCGACTGAGGGAGCTGGTTACTCTCTTGGGCCTCCTTGGACGTGAGCAGCTGGTTACTCTCTTGGGCTGCCTTGGACGTGAGCAGCTGGTTACTCTCTTGGGCTGCCTTGGACGTGAGCAGCTGGTTACTCTCTTGGACCTCCATGGATGTGAGCAACGTCTCTTCCCTTTGCTTGCTTGCTCCTGCATTCACCAAGAGATTAACACATGATTTATGGAAGTTAAATGGTTCACGCATGGTGCCAAGCAATAGCACTTCCCTTGATGTAACTTCTTGGATCTCCTTAGCTCTTGCCCTAGTAATGGGCCCTTGATATCTTCCATGTGATGGTCCTACATCAGTAAGCCACTAGCCTTCTTTAGTGAGAAATTAAAGGGAGCATGTTTAAACTACTCGACCTATGATAAAGAACTTTATGCATTGTTTAGAGTATTAAAAACATGGCAATATTATTTATGGCCTAGTGAGTTTACATACCGATCATGAGTCCTTAAGACATTTTAGGAGTCAAGATAAGTTAGATAGGAGACATGGTAGATGGATGGAGTTTATAGAAACTTTTTCTTATATCATAAAGTATAAGAAGAGCAAGGATAATGTTGTAGCGGATGCTCTCTCTAGGAGACATTCTTTATTCACAACTATGAATTCTAAGGTCTTAGGTTTCTATTATATTAAGGATTTATATGTTGATGATTCTGATTTTGGAGACATATTTAAGCAATGTGCATCTAGAGGAGCCTTTGATAAGTATTACTTGTTTGAGGGTTTTCTATTTAGAGTTGATAAAGTGTGTATTCCTAAGTGTTTCCTTAGGCTATTACTTGTTGAGAAAGCCCATATGGGAGGCTTAATGGGGCATTTTGGGAGAGATAAGACTTATCATATGCTGCATTCACATTTTTATTGGCCTCATATGCTTAGAGATGTAGAGAACTTGCTTAAGAGATGTCTTGTGTGTTTAACGGCTAAGGCTAGATTGAAACCTCATGGATTGTATACCCCCTTACCCACGCCTAAGTCACCTTGGGAGGATATTAGTATGGACTTCATTGTTAGGTTACCTAGGACTAAGAAGGGGAGAGGTTCGATTTTTGTGGTAGTAGATCGATTTTCTAAAATTGCCCATTTTATTGCTTGCCATAAGACTGATGATGCTTATAATGTAGCTAACTTGTTCTTTAGAGAAATTGTTAGATTACATGGAGTACCTAGGAGTATAGTGAGTGATAGGGATGTTAAGTTTCTTAGTTTCTTTTGGAAAACTCTTTGGGGTAAATTAGGGACGAAGTTTCTGTTTTCGACTTCTAGTCATCCATAAACAAATGGTCAAACCGAAGTAACTAATAGGACGTTAACAACCATTTTGAGGGCTGTTTTAAAAGATAATTTGAAAGCTTGGGAAGATGTCTTGCCTCATGTTGAATTTGCATATAATCGTACATTACATTCTTCTACTAATCTAACTCCTTTTGAGTGTGTCTATGGGTTGAATCCTTTGACCCCTTTTGATCTTATACCGTTGCCCATAGCGGAGGGAGTAGATTTTAATGCAGAAAAACAGGTGGAGATCATCGAGGAACTGCATGAAAGGACACGCAAAAGGCTAGAGGAGAAGGGGAGTCAAGTGGCGGCCAAGGCTAATAGGAACCGCAAGCAAGTGTTGTTCGAACCGGGAGACCTCGTGTGGCTACATTTAAGGAAGGATAGGTTCGCGGAAAGGCGCAAGTCCAAGCTATCACCTAGGGGAGACGGACCATTCAAAGTACTACATAAGGTTGGCAACAATGCTTATGTACTAGAGCTTCTAGAGGACTATGGAGTAAGCCCTACTTTCGACGTTGGAGATCTAAGTCCCTTTAAGTCCGCGGATGGTGATGATTCGAGGACGAATCCTTCCCAAGAAGGGGAGTATAATGAGGGACCATCACCAACAGCCCCTACTAGTCCTACAATGCAAGGGCCAATCACTAGATCAAGGGCAAGAGCAATTCAAGAGGTGGTGTCCAACTTGTTGGTGTCCTTAGCTCCTAAGGAGACCATAGATCAAGGGCAAGAGCAATTCAAGGGCAAGAGCAATTCAAGAGGGACCATCACCAACAGCCCCTACTAGTCCTACGTTAATGACGATTCCCGATGACTTGGACGTGTAAGTGAGACCATGCACACGTGATTTGGAGCCATGCAAGAGCAAAGAAGAGACACTTGTTCCGGAATTGCAAGAAATGGAAGATTGAGGCTTTTGGAGCTTCTTTTGTATTTTATGTCATCTTTTGGTATAAAATGAAAGACTTTTTATAACCTTTAGGTTCAAAACATTTTAAGGGTTATTTTTATTTGTTTTAGTTGTTTTATTTGTTTTATTGTCGTTTTGACAAATATTTTTCCTTTTTTAGATAGGAGGCTTTCTAGGCATATAAAAAGCCTCCCTTAGCTTCTTTCCACATTAGATAGATTTTAGCAAAACTTGATAAACCATCTCTTTGAGAGCTTTTGTTCCTATTCAGAAAATTCAATCAATAAAGTGAGCCATTGATTGAATTGTTGTGAATCCCTACTAGATTGTTCTTGTGTGTGTTAATCTCTTTAGAGATTGGTGCTACTAGTCAATACTAGTTCCTCCTTGTGCTTGTCTCCATTGAAGGCTTGTGTAAGGTTATAGAAGAAAGGGTTGAAGGCATCATCTTGCTTGGGTTTTGATCAATCTGATCAAGGTTCTTGTAAGTGAGTCGTTTGGTTCTTTTGGATCTACTTCTACCAAACATTCCACGTTCTATTTCATTCTCTTTCTTCCCTTTTGTCCAACGTCATTTCTGGTTCTAAACAATCTGATTTTGCGTGCCATTTGTCAAGGAAAACTTCCATTGTTGGTCTTCAAGGATTCCCAATCTAGATCTAGTCATTTGCGGCCCCAACCCGCATTATATCTCCTTGATGTGTTCAACCTGCAGTTTAGCACTTAAATCCACTCGCTCCTTCTTAGGTAACGGTGTAAGATCAAAAAGGGTTAGTGGATTAAAACCATAAACACACTCAAAGGGAGAGATGAAAGTAGATGAGTGGACGACTCTAGTATAGGCAAATTCAACATGTGGCAAGACATCTTCCCATTCTCTCAAATTCTTCTTGATAACAGCCCTTAGAAGTGTTGTTAGGGTCCTTTAATTACTTCTGTTTTCCCATCAGTTTGGGGGTGGCTTGATGTAGAAAACAACAACTTAGTTCCTAGCTTTCCCCAAAGAGTTTTCCAAAAGTAACTCAAGAACTTAACATCCCTATCACTCGCTATTGTCCTTGGAATACCATGTAACCTAACTACTTCCAGAAAGAACAAATTAGTTACACTGGCTGCATTATCAGTTTTGTGACAAGCAATAAAGTGAGCCAACTTAAAGAATCGATCTACAACTACAAATATCGAATTCCTACCTCTTCTAGTCCTAGGCAATCCCACTATGAAATCCATGCTAATATCTTCCCAAGGGGCTGTGGGGATTGGCAAAGGTGTATACAGTCCATGAGGCTTCACTTTCGATTTAGCTCTAAGGATCTCTAAACACCTTTTAAGCACATATTCAACATCCCTAAGCATATGTGGCCAATAAAAACGTGAGTGCAGCATAGCATAAGTCTTATCCCTCCCAAAATGACCCATTAAACCTCCTTTATGGGCTTCTTCCACTAATAGCAAACGAATGGAATACCTAGGTATGCATACCTTATCTACTCGAAACAGAAATCCCTCAAACAAATAGAATTTATCTAAGGAACCTTTTTGTACACAAAGCTTATATGTTTCTCCAAAGTCAAGATCAGAGTCATAGAGCTCCTTAATGTAAACAAATCCTAACACCCTATCATCCAATGTAGTTAGCAATGTATGCATCCTAAAAAGAGCATCCACAACTACATTGTCTTTTCCCTTTTTATACTTGATAAAATAGGGAATAATGTCTCATTAAATTCCATCCATCTACCATGCCTCCTATCTAGTTTATCTTGACTCCGAAAATGTTTCAAAGATTCATGATCAGAATGCAAAATAAACACTCTAGGCAACAAGTAGTGTTGCCATGTCTTAAGTACTCTAATGCATACAACTCTTGATAAAGGTGGAGTTGGTTGAGCTTCATGGACCATGTTTAGTAAAAGAGCATCCATCTCAGCTTGACGTTTAGCTTGCGCTCTTGTTAGAGTCCCTTGAGGTGGTGAAGATGGAATTAGCTCAGATGATCCTTCATCAGCCTTAGTTTTATCACTCACTAGGGATAACTTCTTACAAGGTCATCAAAGTGGTTTCTAGAGGAAAATAAGCACTTTGAAACTCAAAATTTGCTACTAGCAAAGTAGAGGGCATTTGTGTGTTAGTTGAAGCTAAAAAGGTATTAGAAGGCTCTATAGGCTCGGTTTTGGACTTATTGGCTTACTCCCCTTCTTAGCTTGTTCTACCCCTTTATCACTTGCTTTTTTCTTCTCAAATGCCTCAGCTATTTGTAAGGGAGTCATAGGCTTCAAGGTAAAGATTTTTCCTTAAAAGTGAAAGTATGCCTATTAGTGTAACCATCATGTAAGACTTTCCTATCAAATTTTCAAGGACGACCTAATAAGATGTGACAAGCTTGCATAGGCATAACATCACACAAAGCAGTATCCTCATAATGGCTTAAAGTGAATGTGACCTTAACTTGCTTATTTACCTTCAATTCTCCACAGTCATTCATCCAATGAAGATTATAAGGTCTAGGGTGATAGAAAGTTGTTAATTGCAACTTATTAACCAATTTGGCGCTAGCTATGTTACAACAATTACCCCCATCAATTATAACATTACAAACTTCCCTTTAACCAAACATCTAGTGTGAAACAAGTTTTCCCTTTGGTTATCCTCACAAAGGGCAGGTTTTATACTAAGGGCTCTCCTAGCTAGCAAAACATTATCATGTGACAAGAAAACATCCAAACACAAGCTCATCATGCTCAAAATCAGATTCAACACATTCAAGAGACTCATCATGCTTAATATCAGATTCTACATATTCAAGAGACTCATCAAGCTTAAAATTAGATTCAACACAAGCAATAGACTCGTTTGGAACATCCAAATCACATAACACATAGTTATTAGCTAGAAATGTGTTAGAGTGATCATACAACACACGTTGAACAAGCAAACAATCCCCTTGTTCATATACTATTCCATCATCCGAATCAACATCATCACTCATTAGATTCAAGTTCATGCTCCGATTCTGACTCATATTGGCCTAAATGATTTATTAGGAAAGTTCTCCTATTCGGACAATCTTTCATAATGTGTCCTCTACCTTGACACTTAAAACACACAACATCTCTAGTCCTAGAAGAAGAAGAGTTAGAAGTACTCCCTTGAGGTGGTTTAGGGGCTGCATTAGGTGTCTTAGGGTAGTTTGGGCGTGTGGGAGCTTGCTCGTGGGCTGTTTTGGGGGCTTCTCAGTTGTACCCTCCTAGTTGGCGCCCTCCTTGCTGTTTCCATGCATTTAAGGTCCCTAATGAGCTCCTTACACCTTGACTCCTCCTTTCATCTTCTTCTCGACTTTGATGGCGAGATGCAGTAATTCTGTCATAGTAGAGTAGGGAAACAAATCCACCTCGTTAGCAAAACTTGAATTAAGGATGCGGAGATACCTATTCATAGTTGCCTCTTCTTCCTCACTAACATTGGCCTTCACCATAGCCATTTCCATGGCATTGTAGGTCTCCTCGGCACTCATTGAACCTTGCCTCAAGTTTTCCAACTTTTTCCTCAAGTCCCTCCTATAGTGTTGGGGAACAAATCGAGCTCGCATAATTGCCCTCATTTGCGCCCATGTTGCCACTTGCGGATCCATGTTTCGCCTCCTTTCCTCCTTCATAAGCTCATTCCACGATATTAAAGCATAATCAGTGAATTCAAGGGTTGCGTAATATACCTTTTTATTCTCGGGAATTTTTGTGACACGCCCAAATTTTCTCAATCTTCATCTCCCAAGCCATGTACACATCCGGATCACACTTGCCTTCAAAGGATGGAATCTTGATCTTCACCTTGCCTAGATCATCTTGCTCATGATCTCGCCCTCTCCTATGTTGTCTATTGTCTCTCCGCCCTTCATAGTCTTCCTCTTGCCTTCTTTCCCGTTCAAAATCATAGTCATCATCTTCAGACTCCTCAGTATATCCATCTTGTGTAGTGCTAAGAACGAAGTTAGCATAACGACTATTATCATGAAGAGGAGGTTTAGGGTTAGAATGATGCCCCTGCGAAGCATTAATGGAAGCCATCTTGGCTTCGTTGAAAACTTCTTGTTGGCTGCCAAGAGGTACTCATCGATGACCTATAGTTAAGGGTTTAGAAGCTGCTCTTTTCTCAAAGTGATGGCCTAGTGCCTTAGTTAGGGTAAAAGAGGTGTCTTCTTTAGCCTTATTAGTCTTAAGCTCGGTTATTTGCCCTTGTAAACCCGTAAGCCTATCTTCCATGACTTTAAATTTCGCTTGCATCATAACCTTCATCATGCTAACCAAATCTGCCGGACTAGACTCCGGTTGCTTCTCGGTATGGTGATTACTAAACATCTTGTTAAACACAACAAAACAAGCAAACACGTTAGATTAGATCAAAACAAAATCCTCTCTAGTGTGTCTCTCAAGTGTTTATACCTCACTCTCAAGTGATGTGATAAGACTTTGTTGATGGCTCGCCTTGTAAGAATTAACGACCTTGTGTGGGTAGTGCCTAGTCAAATATAAGCTAACACGAAACAACAATTGAGTTAGTCAAGTTATGTCTTAGTCTCCTAGGCTCACTCTACAAAAGAAAGAAAATGACTCAAGGAATGAAATAGTTGTATGAATGAGATGTACAACCAAAATGACCCGAAAAATAGACTCAAGATAAGCTAAAAGAACCTTACTTGTAAGTGCCTCAACTTGCAACCTCAAAAACCAAAATCAACAACTAAGGTCGGTTTAGGGTAGGGTGGCCGAATGAAAACGGCATGGAATGTAGGTTTCTTGGAGTCCCCTTTAAATCTTCTTCCTCTTGGTCAGCTCTTGCAAGAACAATGTTGTTAGTCCAATATGTAATAGCTAGGATTTCCGAATTATAATTAATGTTGATTAACTTAATCGTTGATAGTAATTGACATATAACTCGCGAAGATTTCGCAAGTGATGAGTATGAGTCCCACCGTTATGTTCCTCGCGTAATTTTGGACGTTTAGGGAAATTTTTACTTTTTCCCCCGGGTAATTATTTTTACCCTCCGGTGTTCTTTGGAGCATTTGGGAGCTCCAATTAATAAAAATGCAGTTGAGAGAAATGATCAGGACATCGGATATGTCTTAGATATGAAATAACATGGAGAGGCAAAACGGCCAAAAGAGTCGCTATTTCGTTTCTTAACGGCTAAGAAAGACGGCTTAGGAATACACATTTTCCGAGGCAGTTGTGTAATAATTATCCCTACAATATTTCAGATTTAATGTTCCAATCTCGAGAAGTTTGGAGAAAGAGGTTCGACCCGCCTTTGGATCGGTTAAAGGATAATTATCGACTTTACTAAAGGATAATTATCGTCTTCACTATAAATAGCGGAAAATCCTTTATTAATTCATTTCCTTTCACGTTTTCTCGTAAAAGCTCTGATTTCTCTCAACCTTCAAACTCATATCTACTATCCGTTTCTAATCCGATTTCAATTCCGTTTGAGTTTCTGGATTCCTCTCTTCATTCTCTTCATAACGGTACCGAGTTTCTGCATTTCCGAGTATATGGAGGGCTGGTCGAGCATATATGTCACGAGGACGGTTCCGTCGCTCAGATTCCGATGAATTTGATGCTGTCCATGCGTAGCCTGCGTCGTTGTGATTCCGAATCTTCTTTCAGATCGTCAATCGGGTTAGTAACGAATAAGTTATGAATTTATTCGTTTTCCGTACTGCGATTTGGCCTAAATTGACTTTAGGCTTGTCAAATAGGACAATTAGAAATTCCATTATGGTCGTTATATTATTCTGGTGATTATGGGTTCTTGTTTGATGAAATCTGATGACAGGGGGTTTAGAAATTGCCTGCGGGCAAAACGTTATTCTGGCGAAATCTAATTAATTAATTAAAGGTTAATTAATTAAATTAGGATTAAAATTGAGATTGAGGAATGTTGATTAGATACTACCTTGAGACTTGAGGAATTGTGAGTTATGTTGAAATATTGAGGTTTAGTTGGTTGTGAGGCTTATAAATTGAGTATGATCCTTATGGATCCCTTTGGGTCTAGGTGTGACTTCTTTGATGAATAGAGGTTGATATATCTCTTTATGCCTTTTTATAGGCCGTGTTGTCCCTCCAGTGTAGAGGTGTTCGTGGTTGATTTTGTACGAGGTTGAGGTAAGTCCGTAGGACTTACTTAGCTACCATCCCTATATTGGGTGTTTGCAAGAGTGGTGTGTGCTTTATATGTTTGCTATGATATCATGAGTTGTCGTTTTTATCGACCTATGTTCTATTAACTGCCCCACTGCGTGGCTGTGATAACCTTTCCCTTTCATCCCGCCGTAGAGTCTGGGAGGTTATCTGATGTCAGGCCAGACTGGTTTACAGGAAGGGCGCAATCCACTCCCATAGGGTACACGGATTGTGTGACCGATACTCGTACAGCTGGACATTGTACTCAGAGGCGGGGATGTATCGGTCCTCGTGTCACATACTTTCATCTATCTATATATATACGGTTTTTGAGTGAATGGTTATTATATAAAGATAATAAATGGGTAAATGTGTGATAGCATGCTGATGTGTTTATCTTTCATGATTGTACTTGTGCTTATGCATTACCTCATATATGTATGGTTAGCTAACGGTTTCATACCGTGTTGTAGATGTTTACAGGTTAGGCACTGCTGAGTGATCTGGCAGGGTGACAGGCCGAGGACTCTCGTACATTAGGTGGTTGGTTTGGGGTTGTTGTGTTTCCCCTCCTGCGTGAGGATGATCTTTTGTACCTCCTATGTGAGGATATCGTTTTATATACTCGGCTATGTTGTTGTTTACTTTGGGTCGTACAGTTTATACTGTTTTATGTATTTGTTTTATATCTGTCAGTGCCATGTTGTAAGGTACAGTGAACTTGTTGTCAGACTAGGGTCAGGATCCATTGTGAGATCCTAGCCCAATGTGACATCCCGAGTCCCGCGGAATCGGGGTGTTACAGAGTTGGTATCAGAGCCCAGGTTGACAACAATGGCACTTGCTACCTGCAATGAGGTTTGATAGGTAAAATAAACAGAGCCCACATGGGATCTGACGTTTTCAAAGGTTTTGGTTTTAAGTGTGGTTTTGGGATAGAATGTACGAGAAGTCGTCACCTCTGTCATGGATATCTGCAGCGTAGATATGTATATATATCTGTGTGTACTATGGATTATGTGGATTTATTATATACATATCGATACCTATGGCATATATATAGCCTTATAAGATTAGGTGCGTATATCCTACAGATGACTCAGACTAGAGTAGTATCTGTAGTGGGATGAGGTAGGGGTACACCCCCCCCTTCCTCCAATGGTGATAAGTTAGGGACCAGTTTCCGTTGTTGTTTCGCCTATGGCAGAGAACGAGTTTGAAGAGGCTGATCGTGTCTCCATGAGTAGATCCGAGTTTCAAGAATATATGTAACAAGTATATGAAGCGGTGATAGCAGGTAGATCGACACCAGATTTACCAACAATTGTGAGATCAACTGAAGCTTCTGGATCCGGAAAGAAGCAATGGATTGAATCAGTTACTGGAGAAGCAAAGATGATGAATGGGGAACCAAGTCCGATAACAGGACAATCTAGTGATCCTTTGGCCATGAAGATGACTGGCAAGGAACTACAGTGTTTTAATTGCGTGGAATTTGGGACACTGGCGAGCTGTGTGCCCAAAGGCTCCCATCATATGCTTTACGTGTGGTAAAGCAGGGCATAGAGCGAAGTTTTGTCAATAGGGAAAGGCGTTGCCTTTACAAGTTCCCTCTCGGAATAAGATCATTCAAGGTGGACGACGAAGATCGAGTTACCCTTCAGTTGCACAGGTTGCAAGAATGGGACAATTATGTTACAATTGTGGCTATCCAGATCATTTGCGTTCTGAGTGCCCTTTGGCACCGATAGCTTGTTTCATCTGTGGTGAACTAGGCCATCTAGCCCTTTTCTGTCAACAAGGTAGTGTTTCTTCCCAGCAAGACCTTCCTCTTTTCGGTGTTGAAAGAGTGGAAGTGAAGGCTATAGTGAGGACCTCAGTGAGACTTGAGGAGCATAGATCCGAGATCGAGTGATGATATGTAGTGGAGCTACGAGTGTTAGCTGTTATAGGTATCATTCTCGTTAATGGTTTACCTGGTGGAGTTTTGCTAGTTGTGAGTGCTATGCACTTCATGTCTTTCGATGCATGCGTTAATGGTTGACTTTTTGTATATAGTAGAAGGTGGATTTTCCTTTACAAGATTACCTTTTTGGGTTTGAGATACCCGTGAGATGCGTGTTTGTTCCCTTATTTCAGGGACCCGTGTATGGTTGTAGACTTCTTTGTCATGTCGTAGGTGCATGAGGAAGTCATTATGTGTATGGTTTGGATGAATAGATATCATGTGATGTTAGCTTTTAATAGTAAGACTATTATAGTCTTTACTGAGTTGAGTTAAATAGAGGTCTTCTAAGGTTAAGACCTTTGAAGAGACGGGTTTGTCATTAGGACTGTATGAGCAGCGAGCTGATAGCACAGGGATGTGACGCCTTCTAGTTTTATACCATAAAGGAGCGAGATAGTCCAACAATTGAAGGTATTCCAGTTGTTTATGAGTTTATAGACGTGTTACTGAACCGTCTAGTTGCCACCTCAACGGAGTGTGGACATTGTTATCGAGTTGAAGTATGATACAAGATTGAATGGGAAAGCCACACTATATGGTGCTTGTTGAGATATTGTACTGATAACTTGAAAAGTTTACTGAAATGGGTTTACCCTAGTGGGTTCCATGTTCCGTATTGACGACCTGACGAGTTAACTTCAAGAAGCAATTGTGTTTTCGTGATTCCTTTATGCTCAAGATATCCCTAGTCATGGATGAGAGAGCAGCATGTGTATGAGATAGCATCCCATACCCGTTATGGACACTACGAGTTTGTAGTGATGTCATTTGGGTTGACGAATGTTTTAGTAGTTTTTATGGAGTTGATGAATAGTACCTTCATCGACTTCCTTGATTATTTGGTGGTGGACTTCATGGATGACATGTCGGTATACTCTCATAGCAGAGAATAGTAGACCGATCGTCTGAGGACCTTTCTGCAGATTTCGAGAGATAGAGGGTTGTATGCTATGCTCTCTAAGTGTAAGTTGAGATGCCAGTGGTAGCCTTTTTAGGCCATGTTGTCTCCGCCAGTGGGATCATGGTTGACCTGGCGAGAATTAAGTATGTTGTAACATGGGAGATACTAATGAACATTAAGGAATACGTAGTTTTCTTGGCTCAGCCGATTGCTACCAATGCTTTGACGAAGGATTTTATATGATTATGTATTCATTTGCGAATCTTTTGAGAAGACCACCATAACTACGCGATGAAAGCAGTGTGTCTATGTTCTGAAGAGTTGAGGAGGCATTTGACCTCTGCTTCCATTTTGTTGTAGTTAGAAGATTTTTGGGATCCCGTGATTTACGGTGATACATCCCAGCTAAGTTTGAGATGTGTATTACTACAAAGGAGTAGGGTTATTGATATGTGTGTTTACAGCTGAGAACGTATGATGAGAACTACTCGACTCATGATTTAGAGTTAGTAGTGGTAGTTCAAGCCTTTAAATTTTGAAGACCGTACCGGTTTGATCTTCATGTTAGATTTCTATAGATTATAGAAATCTGAAGTATATTTTATGCAACAGGGGTTGAATAACTGCTAGTGTTAAGAGCTTAAGTTGATCAAGACTTTGACCTGGAGATTCCATATCATTCAGAGAAGTTGAATGTGGTCGCCGACAACTGGAACGGAAAGATGATCCAAGAGAAGATGATTGTCAGACTGACAGCCTCAGCTTCAGAGAAATCTAGCTTGGCTAGAGTTGGACAATCAGTTCCTTGATGAGGATACCCTATTATACCTCAGAGGTTCTACCTGGTCTGTTGGATGAGGTCCAACAGAAGCAGGGGACCTGCCCGGCCTTGACAAGGTTTAGAGAAAGGATGTCTCGTACTGAGGCACCATAGTTCTCCATGGGAGTAGATGGACTGATGAAGAGTCATGACCGCTTTTGTGTACTTGTTGATGCAGATGGAGACAGAGAATATTACGGTATACCCACTGTACGCCTTATTCAGTACATTCAGGTACAAGATGTACCACGAGATAAGACGATTATATTGTATAAAGCCGATATTACCAGATTTGTGATATAGTGTGTAACCTGTCAACAGGTCCAGATAGAGTATTTCCGATCTAGAGATAAGCCCCACCCACTACTAGTGCAATAGTAGAATTTGGGAGGACATATCTATGAACTTTGTTATGGGATTGTGACCTAATAGAAAATTGATGTTATCTGGATTGTTGGTAACATATTAATGAAACCTGCACGTTTTATTTCTATCAGAAGGACGTGGCTAGTGAATGAATTGGCTGAGGAGTACACTAGACAGATAGTGAGACTCCATGGTATACCGAGAACGATCATTTCTGATCGAGATGGATGTTTTTACTTTGAGATTTTGGGTAGAAGATTCAGACTACTTTGGGGACGAGTATGTACCTCATGACTACACTTCACCCCCTGACAGTTGCTCAGTTAGAGAGGATCATCTAGATCTTAAAGATCTATTATAAGTTGTAAGTTGAATGGGAAACGTGGATGGTTATATTACCTTTCATTACTGATTTTATTATATAACAATGAAGGACGTGCATCTTTTTGGGATGACCCTATGAGGCAATATATAGACATAGATGTCGTATATCTTTATGCTAGAAGTGATCTAGTAGTAGTAGTGGAATAACACCTGACCAGATTCAGGATTTTATAGTTCAAGTAACGTTGATTGAAGGAAGAATGTTGGTTGTACAGAGTCGCCAAATATTATATGTAGACAAGAAGCGTTAACATCTAAAGTTCAAGCGAGAGTTCATATCCGGCTGGAGGTATCTCAGTTGTGAGACGTTAGTTGTGTTATTATGGAAAGGGGAACTGAGTTTCTAATATGTCGGTTACTTGAGATCTTGATTAGTTTTGTGAAGGCAGCATGATGTTTAGCTTTGCCTCTGAAGTTGGTGGATGTTCACCCAGTGTTCTTGTGTTTCAACTTAGGAAGTATATACTAGGTTGGAAACACTTTGTGAGTCTTAATGATCTAGTGGTTAAGTTGAACCACATCGTTGTTGAGCATCTGATTACATTCTTGGAATAAGATATGAAACGCTTGCATTCGAAAGACATTCCCATATTGAGGATATGATGGTCGAGATGAAGACTTGAAGAGGCTATGTGAGAGACTGAGGATAGTTTCATGAGGAACTATCCAATGTTGGGACATACCCATTTGTGGGAGCACGAGTAGATCTTAGTGCTATCTTGATGAATGTTGTGCTTATGTGCTTATATGCCTTGATGTGTTATTTCATGCTAGTTGTGATGTGATTTATGATCTTAGTAGATCTTGATGTGCTAGTGTGATGTATGCTATAGCTGGAGATGATTACTTCCTCCACGCTACCCGAGTATGATCATATTTATAGCTGGAGATGGTTCTTTCCTCCATGCTATTTGGGTGGGATTAGGATTCAGCTGGAGATGGTTCTTTCCTCTATGCTACCTTGATGGACATAGTTTAGTGGAGATGTGATTCCTCCATGCGATATATATGTTTATGGGTTGGCTAGAGACGTATTTCCTCTATGCATGTGATATGTTTTGGCTAGAGATGTGCTTCCTCTATGCCTTGTGATGTGGTATGGCGAGAGACGTGATTCCTCTACGCCTTTGGGTAGCGTTATGACCCTGTTTCCTGGAGTGATGATTCCTCCATGTTTATACTTGAGGTTATAGATTGTTATAGGTTGTGATCTTTTGAACGGAGATGTGATACCTCCGATAGAAAGAGTGAGAGTATTACCTCGGCGTATGGGTCCGAGAGGATTTGAGAATTGTTCAAGTTTCGGGACGAAACTTTTTTTAAGGGGTGTGTGATGTAATAGCTAGGATTTCCGAATTATAATTAATGTTGAATAACTTAATCGTTGATAGTAATTGACATATAACTCGCAAAGATTTCGCAAGTGATGAGTATGAGTCCCACCGTTATGTTCCTCGCGTAATTTTGGACGTTTAGGGAAATTTTTACTTTTTCCCCCGGGTAATTATTTTTACCCTCCGGTGTTATTTGGAGCATTTGGGAGCTCCAATTATAAAAATACAGTTGAGAGAAATGATCAGGACATCGGATATGTCTTAGATATGAAATAACATGGAGAGGCAAAACGGCCAAAAGAGTCGCTATTTCGTTTCTTAACGGCTAAGAAAGACGGCTTAGGAATACACATTTTCCGAGGCAGTTGTGTAATAATTATCCCTAAAATATTCCAGATTTAATGTTCAAATCTCGAGAAGTTTGGAGAAAGAGGTTCGACCCGCCTTTGGATCGGTTAAAGGATAATTATCGACTTTACTAAAGGATAATTATCGTCTTCACTATAAATAGCGGAAAATCCTTTATTAATTCATTTCCTTTCACGTTTTCTCGTAAAAGCTCTGATTTCTCTCAACCTTCAAACTCAGATCTACTCTCCGTTTCTAATCCGATTTCAATTCCGTTTGAGTTTCTGGATTCCTCTCTTCATTCTCTTCATAACGGTACCGAGTTTCTGCATTTCCGAGTATATGGAGGGCTGGTCGAGCATATATGTCACCAGGACGGTTCCGTCACTCAGATTCCGATGAATTTGATGCTGTCCATGCGTAGCCTGCATCGTTGTGATTCCGAATCTTCTTTTAGATCGTCAATCGGGTTAGTAACGAATAAGTTATGAATTTATTCGTTTTCCGTACTGCGATTTGGCCTAAATTGACTTTAGGCTTGTCAAATAGGACAATTAGAAATTCCATTATGGTCGTTATATTATTCTTGTGATTATGGGTTCTTGTTTGATGAAATCTGATGACAGGGGGTTTAGAAATTGCCTGCGGGCAAAACGTTATTCTGGCGAAATCTAATTAATTAATTAAAGGTTAATTAATTAAATTAGGATTAAAATTGAGATTGAGGAATGTTGATTAGATACTACCTTGAGACTTGAGGAATTGTGAGTTATGTTGAAATATTGAGGTTTAGTTGGTTGTGAGGCTTATAGATTGAGTATGATCCTTATGGATCCCTTTGGGTCTAGGTGTGACTTCTTTGATGAATAGAGGTTGATATATCTCTTTATGCCTTTTTATAGGACGTGTTGTCCCTCCAGTGTAGAGGTGATCGTGGTTGATTTTGTACGAGGTTGAGGTAAGTCCGTAGGACTTACTTAGCTACCATCCCTATATTGGGTGTTTGCAAGAGTGGTGTGTGCTTTATATGTTTGCTATGATATCATGAGTTGTCGTTTTTATCGACCTATGTTCTATTAACTGCCCCACTGCGTGGCTGTGATAACCTTTCCCTTTCATCCCGCCGTAGAGTCTGGGAGGTTATCTGATGTCAGGCCAGACTGGTTTACAGGAAGGGCGCAATCCACTCCCATAGGGTACACGGATTGTGTGACCGATACTCGTACAGCTGGACATTGTACTCAGAGGCGGGGATGTATCGGTCCTCGTGTCACATACTTTCATCTATCTATATATATACGGTTTTTGAGTGAATGGTTATTATATAAAGATAATAAATGGGTAAATGTGTGATAGCATGCTGATGTGTTTATCTTTCATGATTGTGCTTGTGCTTATGCATTACCTCATATATGTATGGTTAGCTAACGGTTTCATACCGTGTTGTAGATGTTTACAGGTTAGGCACTGTTGAGTGATCTGACAGGGTGACAGGCCGAGGACTCTCGTACATTAGGTGGTTGGTTTGGGGTTGTTGTGTTTCCCCTCCTGCGTGAGGATGATCTTTTGTACCTCCTATGTGAGGATGTCGTTTTATATACTCGGCTATGTTGTTGTTTACTTTGGGTCGTACAGTTTATACTGTTTTATGTATTTGTTTTATATCTGTCAGTGCCATGTTGTAAGGTCCAGTGAACTTGTTGTCAGGTTAGGGTCAGGATCCATTGTGAGATCCTAGCCCAATGTGACATCCCGAGTCCCGCGGATTCGGGGTGTTACACAATAATATAGAGCTAAACACAAAGCTGAATTCTTCTTTCCTTTTCTTTTTGTTTTTTGTTCGTCCTTCTCTCTCTCTCTTTTTTTTTATATTCTGGACGACACTTTCCCTTCTTTTTTTAGCTCAGCAAAAATAAAACGAAAATTAAATAACAAGAGAGTAAATAGGGAAACAGCTAAAACGATAAGATATGGTTAGAAATAATATAGCTGCTATAGATAGAGTGGAAATATATGGATTGAATATGGTTATGGCAAGAGTTGGTTATAGATAATATTGGTTATGGTAAGAGATAAGATTTTATGGATGGAGATAAAATTTTAGGGTTTCCACGTGACAGCTACTGGATTAGGGTTTACGAAAACAGTAGGTTAGGGTTAGGGTTTGACGGCGTGAATGTGGTGGTGGGGCTGGCGTGGTGGTGTTGTTGGTGTTTGTTGATGACTTCGGTGCCCAATTCGCTGATCAAGAAAACAAACAATTAGAATTCAATCAACTTAGAATAGAAGAGAGAAAACTAAAAAATAAAAGACTCTAACAAAAGACAATGATCAAGCAATGATCAAAACAAACTCTTTTTGTCATTTTATGACTGTTTTGATGATTGTTGAACGTCCCAAAGCTCTGATACGAATTGATGCGGGAATTAGCCCGTTTAACGATCTAGACGAACAACCTGGAAATAACAGAATGAAACTTAGATATGGAGGAATGATAAGCACGAAAATATAAAGATAGATAGTTAAGAAGAACCGAATAGAACTAAGGAAGAACCCTTGAACAATAAAATCAAGAACCAATCCAAAAGACTAATCAACCCTGCTTCTACAACTTGACACAATCAATATGGAGGTTGAAAGCACCAAGAGGATGCTTATAAACAACTTGCAACACTAATCCCTCAGGAGATTAACACAAACAAGAAGAGTTAAGCCAAAAACACAATCACAAAGCTCTCCAATAGGCTGGAAATCGCCAATCTGCAACAACAGCACAACCAAGTGTTTAACGTGTATAATTTGGGTAATCTCCCTAACACGCCTAATAACCAAGTGTTTAACATATATATATATATAATGTTTAATATGTTAATGAACTGAAATAATTAAATAAAGGCCCAATAAGACATAAGTTTGAGCTTTTATTCTAAAAAGACTTAAAAACACTTAAAACAGCCAAATAAGCTTATTCAGCCCATTTAGAGAATTTCAACCTTATTTAGAACCCTTAGGCGTGCAGCTTGTTCCTTGGTGGACCATGATCATTAATGAAGGATCATTTGAGCTAACTCCATCTTCACCACCTCAAGGGATTCTAACAAGAGCGCAAGCTAAACGTCAAGCTGAGATGGATGCTCTTTTCCTAAACATGGTCCATGAAGCTCAACCAAGTCCACCTTCATCAAGTCTAAGGGTCATCTTGTGGATCAGCCACGAACACGTCCCAGCCAAGATGATTAATGGAGGTTAAATTGTATTTCTAGTTGCTAGGAAGGCCTTAGAACACATTTCAAAGGACAAACGGAGGTCTTGAAATTGGATACAAGGGGCTTCACGTGTGTGCATGTGCATGGCTGGAATATTCATTTAAGTATGTGGACGTGAGAGGCTGAAAAGGAAAGTTTAATTAGGCCCATTGTTGTTCTATGCTTGTTGGGCTTTATTTAACTCTCTCTCAATGTAATTATTGTAATTAGTTTCTTTTTTTTCTGTTTTAGAAGAAAAGGTCTAGGATGTATATAAAGCCTTTTCCTTCTTCTTTTGTAGTTAGACAAGTTTTGATGAGAGCATTTTAGAATTGAATCCAAGAGAATTCAATCATTCTTGTCTTGTGAGTTTGTGTGTGTGATCTGGCTTTCTCGTTCTTGTGTATGTCAATCTCCTTCGGGATTGGTGTTGCAAGTCGAACAAGGCATCCTCTTCGTGCTCTCGATTCTCATATCGATTGTGTGGAGTTGTAAGAAGCGGGGTCGAATCGTCACTGGTTTGGTTCTTGGATCTCGAATCCAAGGGTTCTATCTCTGTTCCTTTCGGTTCTACTTGTCCCTTTCTGTTTTCTCATTTTTCATTGTTGTCCATGTTTGTTAATTTTCTGTATTCTTCATTCTTCAGAACAGGTTGTTCGTCTAGATCCGTTCTTCGCGGTTAATCCCCTCATCAATTGGTATCAAAGCATAGTTGACGTCCAGCCACCAAAAAGAGTCGGTAAATCAATCATAAAATCACAAAAAGAGTTTGTTTTGATCATTGGAATTGATCATTGTCTTTTGTTTGAGTCTATTTTCGTTTCTCTCTTCTACTCTAAGCTTTGTTTGAATCTAACGAGTTTGTTCCTTGTTTGTGAATTTGGACACCAGAAACCACCATAGCACCACACTAACCACCATCACACCACCATTTTTCCCTCAGCCACATTTGCCACACTTGACTTAGTTGAACAAAACCCAAACGTGGCTGCTTCTCTTCCTGCATCCAGTACACGCAGAATTGAAGTTGAAGTAGATTGTTTCCCTACATTCAATACACGCCAAAATTGGAGTTGATTCAGCGTGTTTCCAACAAATCCGGCGCAGAGCTTGAAGCAAGTGTTTTCCTCCTACAGATCTGGCACGTTGAATTAGTTACAACAATCTAGGAGCTGAGATTCGATCTTATCCTAAAGATTTGCAATAGCTTGTCCCACGTTTATCTACAAACAAGAATTTGTTTTTTTTATTTCTTTCAATTTTTGTTTATTCTTCTTTTCTGATTTCTTGAATCATAAAGTCAAAAAAAAGAGATAAAAGAAAAAGAAAGAAATCAAAAAAAAAGAAGAAGAAAAGGAATCAAAATCATTTTTATTTCATTCTTTCTTATTCATAGTTTGTAATTAGCCTAGTGTTATTACATTTGTTTTAGTGTTATTCAGTAACAAAGAGGACTTCAAGAAAGGACTTAAGTCAAGTATCTCGTCTTATTCGGAGGAAGAACCAAGCATCTCGTTGAACCTATCTAGCCACACCTAGCTACTGTCCATTTTCGGCCATCAAACACTATAACTCAGCCTTCCTTAACCTCATCCTACGGTGTCTAGGGATTAGTCGATCTAGGTACAATGATCCCGAATCCGGCTGAATGAGGCGAATCCAGATGCGGAATGAAACGTGGAGATGGAATGGATGCAGGAAGATGTAGAGAAGAACCAAAGAGAGTCAACGAAAGGAACCAAGGCTGAAGTGCCAAGACCTCGCTTCGTGAATGCCCTAGACCCGTCTCCAATACAACTTTACACTAGCTCCGGCTGGACTAGCACAAAGAGGGACTCGTGAAGGCTCGAAGCGCCAATCCGAAGGCGGTTGACACGAACAAGCTCAGCCAAGCAAACAACGACAATGCCAACCAAAAACTCTCTTGTTCTTTGATTGATTTTGTGAATGATTACAAACGATAATTCTTAGCAAATAAAACGTACCCTACTCAGCAGCTAAAGAGGCTATATATAGACTCTTTTATCTAGACAAAATAAAGAAAAGAAAACTAAAACATTGGTGGAAGGTGATAACAAGAGAGCTTCCACAAATGTAGCTAACAACTTAACAAACAAACTAACAGCATCAAAATAGGCTGACTTATTCAAAACAGATCCATGAGTGATTTTGGACGTTTTTTAGAGCCCAAATGGATGATCCGACTGAGGGAAATGGGCTGACTTATTCAAAACAGATCCATGAGTGATTTGGACGGTTTTTAAGAGCCCAAATGGATGATCCGACTGAGGGAATTGGTTACTCTTTTTGGGCTGCCTGGGACATGAGCAATGTCGAGCTTGCCAGCCACTCCGGACTTGATGGCATCTTGCTTGTTGTCCCATTTCCTATGCTTGCTTGCTCGTCCATCTTTCCCACCTTGTCCTTGTCTTGTTTGCTTGATTTATTGGCTGGTGTGGCTATATGATCCATCTCTTGTTGTTCCAACGTCTGCATGGTCTCTTCCCTTTGCTTGCTTGCTCCTGCATTCACCAAGAGATTAACACATGATGTATGGAAGTTAAATGGTTCACGCATGGTGCCAAGCAATAGCACTTCCCTTGACGTAACTTCTTGGATCTCCTTAGCTCTTGCCCTAGTAATGGGCCCTTGATATCTTCCATGTGATAGTCCTACATCAATTGTCCTTTCCGTTTGAGTCTTTTCTTTTATTTTGTTGAGTCAAACACGTTTTTGAAGTGACTTAAATCGAAACTTGTTGCTATCTAAAAGCTTTAGTTTGATTAGGCATCGAACTCACGTGAGGTTTTTGATTAATACAAGACGAGCCATCAACAAGTTTGTATTACACCACTAGAGAGTGAGAGAACCTTATTTTCTGAGTGATACACTTGCGAGGCGTTTTTGTTTAAACTAACCTAACGTGTTTGATGTTGTTGAGTGTTTTGCATTATGTCAGGGACTCCCAAAGGTTCAAAGAGCCCTGAGCCTATCACACCGGAGTTGTGTGGTCTCATCAAGAGCTTGAAAGATAGCATTGATGGGCTAACTACAAGGATATCTACCTTGGAGACCTCTAGGGTGACCCCGGATTCTCCACCACTGGGAGGTAACTTGGAGATAGGAGACAACTCGAGGGCGCAACACCAAGGACAAGATCGAGCTCCCCTTCAAAGTCAGCAAGTTGCGTTCCAAGCAGCGAGGAATTCGAATGTTCCGCAACCTTCTAGGCATGCCCATGGTTTAGGCAACATTGTTTCCCAACCTAGTTGGGGAAACCTTGCTTTTGAGGAACATATTTCTATCCCTTCTTCTCCAATTATTAATGATAATATGCCTAACTTTCCTCACCAATTTCATAATCCAGTTTATGATAGTATGCCTAACTATCCTCACCAATTTCAGAATCCAGTTTATGACCAGGAAGAGGAGGACGATTGAGAGAATGAGGAATGGAGACCGGAATGGATGCCTAATGGACGGAGGAGGCGAGATCAGCCAAGGAGGCACAAGAAGGGCGACGTAATGATGAATGGAGACGTGAGCCCTATGGATTCCAGCAAAGGAGAGACCGAGAACCGGAACATGACGGTCTTGGCAAAGTGAAGGTGAAAGTCCCTAGTTTCGAGGGCAAATGTGATACTGATGTGTATATGGCATGGGAGGCAAAGATAGAGCAAATATGGTAATGCCATAACTTTCCCGAACACAAAAAAGGTACACTACGCAGCCTTTGAAATTATTGACTATGCTATGATATGGTGGGGTGATTTGGTGAAGGAAAAGAGAAGAACTTTGGATGCACCAGTAGCTAATATGAAGGCATTGATGAGAGCTCGATTTGTTCCCCAACACTATACAAGGGAATTGATGCAAAGATTGGAGAACTTGAGGCAAGGGTCAATGACTGTTGAGGGGACCTATAATGCCATACAAATAGCCATGGTAAAGGCCAATGTGCGAGAAGATGAAGAATCAACAATGGCTAGGTATCTTCGTTTCCTTAATTCAAGTTTTGCTCACGAAGTAGATCTTTTTCCCTATGGCTCTATAATAGAACTACTCCATCTCGCAATCAAAGTAGAAAGGAAGATGAAAGCGAGAAACAAGGAGTAAAGGCTTCTTATGGTGTCTCTAGCTCTTGGAAGAACCAAGGGAACCGCCAACAAGGAAGTTACTACAGGGAAGTGTCAAATAAGGAGAAAACAGCCCCGGAACAAGGAGGATAGCGTAAAGCACCTTCTACAGCCCCTCCTAAGACCACATCTACCTTTCCTAAGGGAACACAAGGAAGTACTTCTAACCCTTTATCTAGAGATAGAAATATAGTGTGTTTTAAGTGTCAAGGTAGAGGACACATGATGAAAGATTGTCCTAACAAGAAAACATTGTTAATCAACCATTTAGGACAAAATGAGTCCGAATCTAAGCATGAGCATGATAATGATGATTTTGAGCCTAATATGCATGATCATGATGATTTGGATGATAATGGGATTGAATATGAGTAGGGGGATTGTTTACTAGCTAAAAGAGTGTTATTTGACTATCCTAGCTCATTTCTAGCTAATAACTACGTGCTTTAGGATCTTGATTATCAAAATGAACCTAATGAGCTTGAAAACGCAGGAAATGATCCTAATAACATGGTTTGAAATGAAAATCTTGAGCATGATAATTCTTTGGTAGCTAGGAGAACTTTGAGTGCACAACCTGGCCCTTGTGAGGATAACCAAAGGGAGAACTTGTTTCATACTAGGTGTTTGGTTAAGGGAAAGGTATGCAATGTTATCATTGATGGAGGTAGTTGTTGCAACATTGTTAGTACTGAATTGATCACTAAGTTGCAAATTTCCTACATTTTGTCACCCTAGGCCATATAAGCTGCATTGGATGAATGCTTGTGATGAATTGAAGGTTAATAGGCAAGCTAAGATCACTTTCACTCTAGGACACTATGAGGATACTGTTTTATGTGATGTTGTGCCTATGCAAGCTTGTCATTTGTTATTAGGCCGTCCTTGGCAATATGAAAGGAGAGTTATGCATGATGCTTTTACCAATAGGTATTTATTTACTTTTAATGAAACACCCGTTCCTCTAAAACCTATGTGATACGGGGATTATCCGCGAAGAACGGATCTAGACGAACAACATGTTCTGAAGAATGAAGAACACACAAAATTAACAAACATGGACACCTATAAAAATTGAGAAAACGGAAAGGAACAATGTTAGAACCCTTGGATTCGAGATCCAAGAACCAAACCAGTGACGATTCGACCCCGCTTTTTACAACTCCACACAATCGATCTAAGAATCGAGAGCCCGAAGAGGATGCCTTGTTCGACTTGCAACACCAATCCCGAAGGAGATTGACATACACAAAAACGAGAAAGCCAGATCACACACACAAACTCACGAGACAAGAATGATTGAATTCTCTTGGATTCAATTCTGAAATGCTCTCAGCAAAACTTGTATACAACTTGTCTAACTACAAAAGAAGAGGGAAAATGCTTTATATACATACCAAGCCTTTTCTTCTAAGACAGAATAAAAGAAACTAATTACAATAATTATATTGAGAGAGAGTTAAATAAAGCCCAACAAACATAGAACACAATTGGGCCTAACTAAACTCTCTTATTCAGCCTCTCACTTCCACATACTTAAATGAATGTTCCAGTCATGCACATGCACACACGTGAAGCCCCTTGTATCTGATTTCAAGGCCTCTGTTTGTCTTTTGAAATGCGTCCCAAGGCATGCCTAGCACCTAGAAATACAATTTAAGCTCCATTAATCATTTTGGCTGGGATGTGTTCGTGGCTGATCCACAAGATGGTCCTTAGACTTGATGAAGGTGGACTTGGTTGAGCTTCATGGACCATGTTTAGGAAAAGAGCATCCATCTCATCTTGACGTTTAGCTTGTGCTCTTGTTAGAGTCCCTTGAGGTGGTGAAAATGGAGTTAGCTCAGATGATCCTTCATCATTCTCCCCTTCTTTGGAAGAATTCGACCTCAAATTTCCTTGATCATCATCTAGGAGCGGAAAAGGACTTAGATCCGTCACATTGAATGTGGGATCACAAGCATAATCATCCGGCAAGTCAAGCACATAGGCGTTGTCACCCGCCTTGTGTAACACCTTGAAAGGCCCATTTCCTTTTGGGGAGAGCTTGGATTTCTGAAGCTGTTGAAACCTCTCCTTCCTAAAATGTAGCCATACAAGTCGCCAGGTTCAAATATAATCTTCTTGCCTCCTTGATTCGCCTTTTCTATGTTGTATTTGCCTTTCTCCTCGAGCTTGATCCTTGTCCTACTATGTAGCTCCTTGATGTGTTCAACCTACTTTTAGCACTTAAATCCACTCACTCCTTCTTAGGTAATGTGTAAGATCAAAAGGGGTTAGTGGATTAAAACCATAAATACACTCAAAGGGAGAGATGGAAGTAGATGAGTGGACGACTCTATTATAGGCAAATTCAACATGTGGAAAGACATCTTCACATTCTTTCAAATTCTTATTGATAACAACCCTTAGAATTTAACTAAGGAACCTTTTTGCACACAAAGATTATATGTTTCTCCAAAGTCAAGATCAGATAGATAGAGCTCCTTAATGTAAACAAATTCTAACACCCTAGCATCCAATGTAGTTAGCAAAGTATGCCTCCTAGAAAGAGCATCCACAACTACATTGTCTTTTCCCTTTTTATTCTTGATAACATAGGGAAAAGTCTCAATAAATTTCATCCATCTACCATGCCTCCTATCTAGTTAATCTTGACTCCGAAAATATTTTAAAGATTCATGATCAGAATGAAAAATAAACTCTCTAGGCCACAAGTAGTGTTGCCATGTCTTAAGTAGTCTAAATAATGCATACAACTCTTTATCATATGTAGAGTAGTTAAGACATGCCCCTTTAAGCTTTTCATTGAAAAAGGAAATAGGCTTACCTTCTTGCATTAGTACACCTCCTATGCCAATTCTCGATGCATCACACTCCACTTCGAAAGGCCTAATGAAGTCAAGGAGAGAGCTAATAAGGGTGCCTCAATGAGAACCAACTTCAGCTTGTTGAAAGCACGTTCTTGAGCTTCTTCCCACACAAATGGTGCATGTTTCTTGCAAATATCCGTCAAGGGTGCAACAATGGTACTGAAGTCTCTCACAAAGTGCCTATAGAAACTTGCAAGCACATGGAAACTCCTTACATGGCTAATGGATGTAGGTGTTGGCCAATCTCGAATAGCTCTAATCTTCTCCTCATCCACTTGTAGACCTTGTGCAGTCACTACAAAACCAAGAAATATAACTTCATTACTGCAAAAGCTACATTTCTTCAGGTTGGCATACAAGTGTTCAACCCTAAGGGTAGAAACAACTTCCCTTAGATGTTCTTCATGCTCCAAATACACAAAAGACTTCCAAGCAACATGATAATCGAAATGACTCCTTAAGGACATGGCTACATCAGATTTCAAACTTAAGTTATTAAAATCACAATCTGATGCATTTCTCCAAGTAGTGTCTTCCTGTTCAAAGTCCAATTCAATATCCCAATCAAAGCCTCTCACATATAACTCAAACCCATCTATTTCATCCACAAGAAGCTCAATGTCTAGACCTAAATCAGATTCATGTCCATTTATGTCTTTACGAGGTCTAAAACTAGAGTTTTCACACAAATCAGCATGTGAACAACCTATGGGCAATGAAGTGCAAGAGGGTATGGAAACGCTCCCTTGTAGATCCTCACAAGGGTCATGTGGTGCATCTAAAACCTCTTTAGCTATCAAAGGCTCAGTGTGCTCAAATTCATTACAACGCAAGCCAATTCATTGCAAATAAGGTCATTACACTCAATAACACTCAAAACAGGCTTGGTAACACAATTAGGGCATTTCTTATGCTCAGGCTCATGTACATGTAAAAAAACATCATTTTCCACAACAAATTTATGTGCAAACAACTCATAGTCATCAATTTCATGCTTATCACTTCTAATATCATCCAATAACTAAGATTCATGCTCAACTGTTTCATCACTGATGATAGCATGCAACATAATCTCATATTCTTGTTTTAACAAGTCTACGTTTTTAAATATTGAAGTACAAGGTTTTGAATCACTTCCCTTTGGAGTTGTGGTAACCCCAATTGATAATGAAGGTGTGCTAATGGCTGATAGCGAGTTGTGTGAATCATCGTGCTTGGGGAGATCGTGGCATGTGCTCCATCCTTGCCTCCCATGCCGTGTTCACATCAGGATCATATTGACCATCGAAGTTGGGCATTTTCATTTTGACAATGCCGTCTTGTACTAGTTCTCGAAGTGGCTCATGTCTCCATCCTTCACCCTCCGAACAATCCCATGGCTCATACACATAATTCTGATATTGGTTAGGATAATAATGCATATTCGGAGTAGAAGGGACATAATTACTCTCTTGGAATGCATGGTTTGTTTGGCCTTGTGGATTAGGCCTTGAAGGTTGCATAGCATTGGAACTTTTTCCAGCCTCAAGTGTGGCCAACTTTGTACTTAGACCATCAATGCTATCTTGCAAGCCCTTGAGAAGGATGAACAATTCGGTGTGAACCGGTTATGAAATCTTTGCACCTGCTGGACTTGGTGACCTAGACATAGTTCCAAACACTCAACACAACAAACACGATAGGTTAGTTTAAACAAAATCACCTCGCAAGTGTATCACTCAGAAAATAAGGTTCTCTCACTCTCTAGTGGTGTGATACAAGTTTGTTGATGACTCGTCTTGTATTAGTCAAAAACTTCACGTGAGTTCGATGCCTAGTCAAACTAAAGCTTTTAGATAGAAACAAGATTGGTTTTAGTCACTTTAAAAACGTGTTTGACTCAACAAAAAGAAGAAAAGACTCAAACGGAAAGGACAATTGCACGAATGTTATATGCAACTAAATGACTCAAAATTTAGAACTCAAGATAAGCTTTGAAAGAACATACTCGTAAGACCCAAGAAGTGAACCCTAGACACCGTAGGATGAGGTTAAGGAAGGCTGAGCTATGGTGTTTGATGGCCGAAAATGGACAGTAGCTATGTGTGGCTGTATAGGTTCAACGAGATGCTTGGTTCTTCCTCCGAATGATACGAAATACTTGACTTAAGTCCTTTCTTGAAGTCCTCTTTGTTGCGGAATAACACTAAAACAAATGTAATAAGACTAGGCTAATTACAAACTTTGAATAAGAAAGAATGAAATAAAACAAAAAAAAACTAGAATGAAATGAATAGATCTGATTCCTTTTCTTTCTTTCTTTTTTTTTTGATTTCGGATTTCTTTCTTCTCTTTTTTTTTATCCTTTTTCTTTTCTTTTCTTTACTTTTTTTTTAACTTTATGATTCAAGAAAACAGACAAGAAGAATAAACAAAAAAAAATTGAAAGAAATAATAAAACAAATTTTTTGTTTGTTTGTAGATAAACGTGGGCCAAACTGTTGCAAATCTCAGCTCCTAGATTGTTGCAACTGATTCTACATGCCAGATCTGTAGGAGGAAAATAACTACTTCAAGCTCTGCGCCGGATTTGTAGGAAACACGCTGAATCAACTCCAATTTTGGCGTGTATTGGATGTAGGGAAACAATCTACTTCAACTTCAATTTTGCGTGTACTGGATGCAAGAAGAGAAGCAGCCATGTTTGGGTTTTGTTCAACAGGTTAAAGTGTGGCTGATGTGGGTGAGGGAAAAATGGTGGTTGATGGTGGTGTGATGGTGGTTGGTGTCCAGAACTCACAAACAAGGAACAAACTCGTTAGACTCAAACAAAGCTTAGAGTAGAAGAGAGAAACGGAAATAGACTCAAACAAAAGACAATGATCAATTGCAATGATCAAAACATACTCAACAACAAAAAAGAAGACACTTTTGTTTTTTTTTTTGATAGATTTACCGACTCTTTTTGGAGGTTGGACGTCAACTGTGCTCTGATACCAATTGATACGAGGATTAGCCGCGAAGAACGGATCTAGACGAACAACCTGTTCTGAAGAATGAAGAACACACAAAATTAACAAACATGGACAACAATGAAAATGAGAAAACAGAAAGGGACAAGAAGAACCAAAAGGAACAATGATAGAACCCTTGGATTCGAGATCCAAGAATCAAACCATTGACGATTCGACCCCGCTTCTTACAACTCCATACAATCGATCTAAGAATCGAGAGCACGAAGAGGATGCCTTGTTCGACTTGCAACACCAATCCCGAAGGAGATTGACATACACAAGAACAAAAAGCCAGATCACAAACACAAACTCACGAGACAAGAATGATTGAATTCTCTTGGATTCAATTCTAAAATGCTCTCAACAAAACTTGTATAAAACTTGTCTAACTACAAAAGAAGAGAGAAAAGGCTTTATATACATCCTACGCCTTTTCTTCTAAAACAGAAAAAAAAAAAAAAAAACTAATTACAATAATTACATTGAGAGAGAGTTAAATAAAGCCCAGCAAACATGGAACACAATTGGGCCTAATTAAACTCTCCTATTCAGCCTCTCACGTCCACATACTTAAATGAATGTTCCAGCCATGCACATACACACACATGAAGCCCCTTGTATCTGATTTCAAGGCCTCCATCTGTCCTTTGAAATGTGTCCCAAGGCCTTTCCAGCAACTAGAAATACAATTTAAGCTCCATTAATCATCTTGGTTGGGATGTGTTTGATAACACGATTTATAACGTAGTTTTAGGTGTTCATTTAGATAGAATTCTCGCTCATTCATGCATGATCTAGCATTGGTTCAAGACGTTTTGCACCCAATTCACGTATTTTGTCAAGATAGACGTCTACACGGACTTGTGCGCGTTTTGTAGGTATTTCGGGAAGTTTAGGAGCTTAAACGGTGCGTTTGAGGATCGTCCATCTAGATGACACACCCTCGGACACATTAGGACACAAGCCAAGGGCTGAGGAGGACTCATAGAGCCTTACCAACACTAGTCATGCACCAAATCACAGCTTAATGATCCAAGGCGAAGTTTCTGTATAAAATCACGGTTCTCTGACGAACCACGGCCGTGGAAATGACCGTGGATTTTCCCAGATTCTCGTGACCACGACTCTCATGGCCAGCTCATGCAAGATTTGTTGTAAAGGTGGTCCTTCATGGGTTGTTTGAGGAGATGGGTAGTTTTGGGAGCAGCTCATCCATTATCCATTTCTCTCTAACAAATATATTCTCAAAAACAAGAAGTTTTTCTAGGAAGGAAAGTGTCAAAGAGAAGAAGAAGAGCTCCATTGAAGAGGAGGAGAAGAACACACACCATAGCTTTCTTGTATTTCGGATTTCGTTTTCTAGAGAGTGTATGAATCTTTGAACCTTCTTTTGGAAGGGTTGTAAGTGGCTCTATTCTAATCTTCAGCTTAGTTTTGAATTAAGTTCACTTGTTCATCTCTCTTCTTTCATTATCTTGCAATGGATGTTTTGATTTTATGTTTGTTTGTCTCGATTTCCATTATGAATGTTGTAGGCTAAATTGATGTGGTTCTAGGGTAAGGAAAGGATGGTTATGGCTAGAGCTATGATAGGACGAACTTAGATTTACCTTTGGATGACTTTTGCTTATGAACGTAGTTCCTGTTAGAAATCACGGGTAGTTCTTGAAGAACCACGGCCGTGGTTTCGGTAGAACAAACCGTGATTCTCCCTGGTTCAAAGGACCTTGCCTTAGACCCATAAAATGTTGAAACCCTAAGTGTTTGTTGAGTTTAACCTACCCTAGGGTGACCTAGTGTAGTGACTAAGTGTTAGGAGAGACTTACCCGGTAATCCTTGCCCTTAGTTACTAAAATAGCAAACCTTAGGTAGTGGTGAGCCTAATAAGCCGCCATTGGATTAGATGTGCTAGGATAGTTGCTTAGGACTTCCCTTTCCAAGACTTACCCGGTAAGGATAGGTTAGATCCCTAATTAACAATCCGGTTTGTGTAGAATTCCTATCCTTAGGTTCTTAGAGACTTACCCGGTAATGAGACCTTAGGTGTGGACTAGTTGGACCATGAGACCTACCCGGTAATTGATCCTAAATTAGATACACTTAGTCCCAACATATCATAGTTAATCCAAAGAATGAATAGATAACTTGAGTTCTATGCCATAACCGGAACTTCCGACCCCTAGAATCCGTCTTTCCTTTACTTGATCATTATCTCGTTTGGTTTGTTCATTTGTGCTGATTTTTAGTTTAGTTTGACTGTTTACTTTGCATGAATTGTGATCTTTGATTGATCACCAAAAACCGACCAAAAACAATTGAGATTTTCATTTCTTTGTTTCCTCCTTTTCTAACCTTAGACCTTCACTAAACTTAATCACAAAACCGAATCAATTTCACCTTAGTCTTTGTGTTCGACCTCGGAATACTATCCATACTACAAACGTCCCGTACACTGCGGGTGCACTAGAAGTTAGGATAAATATAACGAGTATAAATTTAAGGCTTATTGCGTGCACACTTTTTAGCGTAACAAGTTTTTGGCGCCGTTGCCGGGGACTAGGTCTAGATTGAGTCTATTTTGAGATTGTTTCTAGTGTAGATCTTTCTTATTGCTTTTGATCTCTCTTTGGTTTGTGTCTTTGCTTTTCAGGACATCTATTACTCTTTAGGTGTATGCGAAGATCTCGTGGTAAGGAATTAGCTCCATTCGATCCTGAACCGGAAAAAACCCTTCGATCTAGATCCAAGAACATCCGAAAAGAGAAAGAGATGGCCGGTAGAAATCTTCAAGCTGAGTTGGATGAAGCCTTAGAGCAAATAAGGCTAAGAGATGAGCTCTTGGAGGAAGAAAGGAGACTTGCCAATGAGAGGCAAGAGGAAACTAGGAGGGAGATTGAAGAGATTAGGCAAGCCCTACTTCAAGGAGAGCTTAATCGCCGACAACCTCCACCTCCTCCACCACAACCGCAGCCGGAGGCCAATGTTAGGGTTGTTCCCATTGCTATCGAGGAGCCACAAACCCTAGGGAGACGTATGGATCCGACACAAAGAGCACACCGACCGGGTGTGAATCTAGGAGATCCCGCAACCCACAACTATGAGCTCCGCCCTCAAGTTCTACAAATGATCCGGCACAATCAATTTGGAGGGATGGAAGGAGAGTCTCCTCACCAACATTTGATGAACTACGAGATTTTGATGGAGACTCTTAGGCCACCAAGATTGGAGAGCAACAACCATAAGCTTAGGGCTTTTTCCTTCTCTCTTAAGGATAAAGCCTTGGCTTGGTATCAATCTATTCCACAAGGGCGAGTTGGTACTTGGGAGGAGATGACAACCGAGTTCTTGACCAAGTTCTTCCCACCTCCAAGACCACCGAATTAAGAGGGAAGATCAATGCCTTCGTGATGAGGGATAGAGAAAGTTTGTTCAAGTCTTGGGAGAGATTCAAAGACCTTCTCCTAGATTGTCCACACCATGGCATACCGAAAATTGAGCTATTGGAGATCTATTTCAAGGGACTTGATGAAGATAGCCAATTCAAGCTTCAATCTCTTTCCGGTGGGACATTTATGGCGAAACATGTAGATGATGCTTGGGAGTTTGTGGAGAAGCAAGCTCTAGTGATTGAGAAGTACTCTCATAGGAAGAGTGAAGGAAGAAAGGCGGGAGCATATGAGGTGAGCGAGGTCACCATGAGCAATTTCAAGCTTGACGCCATCAACAACGAGTTGAAATCCTTAAGAGAGTTGTGTACTACAACCTTGAAGAGCCAAGCAACTCCTCAAGTACTTCCACAAGCTAACTTGTCTTCCAAGGAGGAATATGTGAATTATATGGGAAGGGGCAACTTCAACAATTACCAAGGCCCAAGAAATTTCAACAACAACCGGCAATTCAACAATTACCGGCCCAACCACAACCACAACCATCCCGGATTTTCTTACTCTAACCCGGATGGAGCCTTGAACCCTCCCGCCTCCACAAGCACAACTCCACCACAAAGAGCTTCACAAGAACCTCCACCCGGTTTTTCTCAACCTTCAAAGGATAGGACCGAAGTCATGTTTGAACAATTGCTAGGAAGATTGAGTGGACTTGAGAGCACCGTGACTTCGATTTCTAAAGCTCAAAAGGTCTTGGAAGCACAAGTCTTTCAAAAGGCGGGTGAAGCACATAGAGATCCAGGGAAGCTTCCCGGAAGAACCGAAGACAACCCAAGAGGCCAAGTGTTGGCTATCACAACAAGGAGTGGGTTGAGTATGAAGGATCCTTTGCCCAAGGACCAAGCTAAGGGAAAGCAAGTAGTGGTAGAAGAGGGAAGAAAGCAAGAAGATGGAGGCAAGAGCAAAGATGTAGAGCCAACCTATGTGGCACCGCCTCCATACAAGCCACCACTACCATTCCCACAATCAAGAGCAAGAGCTCGTTTAGACAATCACTTTGGTAAGTTCCTTGAACTAATGTCCAAGTTACGTATTAACATTCCGTTCATGGATGCCATTTTAGGAATGCCGGCATATGGCAAGTTTTTGAAGGAAATACTCTCCAACAAAAGGAAGTTGGAGGAGTATGGGGAGATAAGAATGACCAAGAGATCGTCGGAATTGATCCAAACCATGAAGGAAGAGATGCCTCCCAAGTTAAGGGATCCGGGCTCTTTTTGCGTCCCAATAGTAGTGGGAGATGTGAAGTACGAGGCCCTTTGTGATCTTGGGGCGAGTGTAAGCATCATACCGCTTGCACTTAGCAACAAGGTCGGGCTAGGAGAGCCAAAGCCGGTCAAGATGACCCTCTATATGGCGGACCGTTCTATCACTCATCCGGTTGGGATTCTAGAGGACATTCCGGTGCAGCTAGGAGGATTCTACGTGCCTATTGATTTTGTAGTGTTGGACATTCCGGCGGATTATCCAGTTCCTATCATCTTAGGAAGACCTTTCCTAGCCACTTCCGGATGTTTAGTGGATTGCAAGAACGGGACTCTCTCCTTCAACATCGGGGAAGAGAACATCAAGTTCAAGCTGTCCACAATGATGAAAGGGCCAACCCTTGATGAAGATATCTTCAACATAGTCGAGCATGAAGAATCTAGGGAAGTTGTGAGCTCGATCTTGATCAAGGACCCCTTGGAGAAGGTTCTTACCTTAAGCATGATGGAGGAAGGTGTTGAAGAGGCCTGCAATGAAGAGATCAAGGCCTTGGAAGCCTTGGAAGAGGAGCCAAGAGTTGGATTTGAAGGCCACGAAGAGGTGGTGAATAGCTGCAAGTTCTACGGTCGAGATTTATGTTCCACGGCCGTCAAACTTTCTGGACAACTCCGAGAAGCAAGCTTGGCAAGAACCACGGCCGTGAAAGATGAGCAACCCATGTTTCCAACCGTGGTTTTCCCTGAATCAGCTCTTGATGATGATCAAGCTTCTAGGAGCCTTGTAGGATCTTCATTTTCCTTGGAATCATCTCATCCAACCTTATTTGGATCAACTTCAACCGATAGAGGTCCTCCCTTACTTGAACTTAAACCCCTTCCCTCTCATTTAAAGTATGCATTTCTTGGTGATAATTCTACATATCCTGTGATTGTTAATGCATGCTTGAGTGATGATGAACTTGCTAAATTGCTGCATGAACTAAGATTACATAGGAAAGCCATTGGTTATACTATTGATGATTTGGTTGGCATTAAGCCATCTTTGTGCATGCATAAGATAATGATGGAAGATAACCACAAACCCTCTATTGAACATCAAAGGAGATTGAATCCTATAATGAAAGAGGTGGTCAAAAAGGAAATCATTAAGTTGCTAGATGCGGGAATTATCTACCCTATCTCGGATAGTAAGTGGGTTAGCCCCGTTCATGTAGTGCCTAAAAAGGGTGGAATGACGGTAGTAACTAATGAGAACAATGAACTAATACCTACTAGGATGGTTACGGGGTGGAGGATGTGCATTGATTATAGGAAATTGAACATGGCCTCTAGGAAAGATCACTTCCCCCTCCCCTTCATTGACCAAATGCTAGAAAGGTTAGCTCAACACTCTCATTTTTGCTATCTAGATGGATATAGTGGATTCTTCCAAATCCCTATCCACCCCGATGACCAAGAGAAAACGACTTTTACATGTCCATGGGGTACCTTTGCATATAGGAGAATGCCATTTGGGTTGTGTAATGCACCCGCCACCTTCCAAAGGTGTATGATGGCCATCTTTTCGGAATACATAGAAAACATCATGGAAGTGTTCATGGATGATTTCTCTGTTTATGGTTCTTCTTTCGATGATTGCTTGGCTAATTTGTCATTAGTGTTGCAAAGATGTGAGGAGACAAATCTTGTCTTAAATTGGGAAAAATGCCACTTCATGGTAAGTGAAGGGATTGTGTTAGGACACTTGGTGTCTAACCGTGGCATTGAGGTTGATAGGGCTAAGATTGAAACGATAGAGAAGTTGCCACCACCTACCTCGGTGAAGGGGGTAAGGAGTTTCTTAGGGCATGCCGGTTTTTACCGGAGGTTTATTCAAGACTTCTCTAAAATTTCTAAGCCTCTTACTAACCTACTAATGAAAGATGTTGATTTTGTCTTTTCCAAGGATTGTCTTGAAGCTTTTTGTAGATTGAAGAACGCCTTGATCTCCGCACCTATCATGCAACCTCCGGATTGGAGTCTACCATTTGAGATCATGTGCGATGCAAGCGATGTGGCCGTTGGGGCCGTTTTAGGGCAAAGGAAAGAAGGGCACACTCATGCTATTTACTATGCTAGCAAGACGCTAGATGATGCCCAACTCAACTATGCTACCACCGAGAAGGAGTTGTTGGCGGTGGTGTATGCATTTGAGAAGTTCCGCTCATACCTTGTTGGGGCAAAGGTCATAGTTTATACGGATCATGTGGCGATCCGTTATCTACTTACAAAGAAGGATGCCAAACCAAGGTTGATTCGGTGGATCCTTCTTCTTCAAGAGTTTGATTTGGAGATACGAGATAAGAAGGGATCCGAGAACTCCGTGGCGGATCACCTTAGTAGACTCCCACCGTTGGAGCTTGGGAAAGACAACATCCCGATAGATGATTCATTCCGGGATGAACAATTGCAAATGGTGGAGGAATACTTTTTACAAGTGGCTAGAGGAAGTGAGCCGTGGTATGCCGACATCGTGAACTACTTAGTGTGTGAGGAAGTGCCTCCCGGATTTACATATGCACAAAGGAAGAAGTTCTTCAACGATGTAAGGCATTACTATTGGAGTGAGCCACTTCTGTTCAAGAGAGGCCCGGATGGGGTGCTTAGAAGATGCATACCGGAGGATGAAGTGGAGAGTGTGATCCGGCATTGCCACTCCTTACCATGCGGAGGCCATGCTAGCTCACACAAGACGTGTGCAAAGGTATTGCAATCCGGTTTTTATTGGCCTAACTTGTTTAGAGATGTGCAAGGTTTTGTAGCGGCATGTGATGCTTGCCAAAGGACGGGCAACATCTCAAGGAGGAATGAAATGCCTTTGAATAACATCCAAGAAGTTGAGATTTTTGATGTGTGGGGTGTAGACTTCATGGGACTATTCCCTTCTTCATGTGGCAATCTCTACATCCTATTGGCGGTGGACTATGTGTCAAGATGGGTAGAGGCGATCGCCTCTCCTACGAATGATGCCAAGGTGGTAGTGCGATTCTTCAACCGGGTGATCTTCCCTAGGTTTGGAACACCAAGGGTAATCATTAGTGATGGAGGGAAGCACTTCACAAATAGGAACTTTGGAGCACTTTTGGCCAAGTATGGGGTGACTCATAAGGTGGCAACACCTTACCATCCCCAAACTAGTGGTCAAGTGGAGATCTCCAACCGAGAGATCAAGGCCATCCTCGAGAAGACGGTGTCTAGGATAAGGAAGGATTGGGCTATGAAGCTCAATGACGCACTATGGGCATATAGAACCGCCTTCAAGACACCAATTGGAACCACTCCCTACAAGTTGGTCTATGGCAAGTCTTGCCATCTTCCGGTGGAAATGGAGCATAGAGCTTATTGGGCCATTAAGTGGCTAAATTTTGACCTCAAGGAAGCTGGAGAAAAGAGGTTGCTTGATATAAACGCCCTTGAGGAGCTCCGGTTGGAAGCTTATGAGAATGCCCGGATCTACAAGGAGAGAACCAAAAGGTGGCATGACAAGAGGATCGTTCCAAAGGAGTTGAGTGAAGGAGATCTTGTCCTTCTCTTAAACTCAAGGCTAAGGCTCTTTCCCGGAAAGCTCAAATCAAGATGGACCGGGCCATATGTGGTGAAGAAGATCTTTCCCCATGGAGCTATTGAAATAGGAGGGGAGCATTGTGGAAATTTCAAAGTGAATGGGCATCGCTTGAAGAAGTATATTCCGGGAGCCCCGGTAAACATGATTGCCCCGCTTCACCTCGAATAGACGCTCTCGAGTTTGGTCAAGCTAATGACCTTAAAGAAGCGCTTGGTGGGAGGCAACCAATTGGTAACATTTTTCCCTTTTCATTTTTTATTTTTGCTTAGATTTTTCTGTTTTTGTGTGCTTTGTGTGTGTTTTGTCTACTTTCGTGTGTGTGCTAGAGCATTAGTAGCATTGGAAGCCTTTCTTTGCAATGAAAATGATGATGATGAAACCCTCACCAATTATGGGTGGAGCGGACGCGGAACTTGGACGGCTAGCGGTGCCTAGCGCGGGTTCCAAAGCTTTGAAGGATGCTTAGAGCTCTCTACCATGGTTGAAAGGATCATCCAACATCAATTCACTTGAGAATTCCCAAATACCATAGCAAACAATTTTACATTGTGAGAACCTTCTTTCACTCTCTCTACTTCATTTACACATTGAGGACAATGTATTTCTAAGTATGGGGTGGGGTTCGCATGACCCCTTGCATGATGAGCATCTAGGATAGGTTAATATTTGCACACGTCTTGCATTGTACATACTTAAAACGAAAATCCCATAAAAATCAGAAAATTTAAAAATTTTTGTGCTTTCTAGGCTTGGATGTGATCCTAATGATGAAACTTGTCTTGTGATTGGCTATGGATGGCCTTATGTGTTGAATTGATAAATGCATATGTGGACTTGAACTACTTCTCTTAAATTCTATAAATGAGTTGTGATCATGATGATTGCCTAGAATGGATTGAGTATTGAAAATCGAAATTACATGATAGTTCTTGCATACCATCTAGGAATGAATGAGGCATTTCATCTTTCTCTACTTCTCATCTTGATCATGATTGCTTGAGCACCTCAATTGATATAAAATCAACCTCCTTTAAACCCATCCGGGAATAGGAGCATGCTAGTGTGTTGAAATGTGTGAAAAGCAAGTGCGGGGTGAAGACGTAATGAAAAGAATGTCGTGAATAAAATGCTGAAATTATTGTGGAAGTGTAGCCAAAATATAGGTTTGGGGGCGTTGGTTTAAATGACAAGTAACTCGGTACACTTCACATAATCGGGTGTTGGTGCCTTGCCAAAGTCAAATGAACCAATAGCCCTAACGAGCTTTGGTATGTGTGCCCGGTGTGGATGCACCTCGAAAAAGAGAAAAAGCCCGAGGATGGCTAATCACCGAGGTTTCGGCTATTGTACACCAATGCCATTGTCTCAAAAATGAGTTAAAGAAAAAGAAAAGAAAGCAAGATAGGGAAAAATATACACTTGGGGGAAGTTGATCGAGGACAAGGATGTGGAGTTAGTTCCATTCCCGGATTAGCATTACATAACCTAAAGAATTCCCCGCCCAATTGCAACGTTTCTTGGCCTTTTATGTCACAAGCCCTTATGACCTACTTGCATGTTTGTAAGACTTAGTAATCTAGATTGGATAGACTCTTGATCTTCTTGACCTCTTCATCCTCACATCTCATGCATGCTTTTGAGTTAAGTACAATTGTCTTTCCATGCCCTTATTGTTTGATACATAATTGCTTATCCAATTGCCATTGATCATGACTATGAAGGTGATCCAATAGTAGAAGCACAAAACCCAAAAAGATTTTAACATTTTTCTGCATACATAAATCATGTCATCTCTTAGTCTATAGTTGGGAATTTGCTCGGGACGAGCAAACCTTAAGTATGGGGTATTTTGATAACACGATTTATAACGTAGTTTTAGGTGTTCATTTAGATAGAATTCTCGCTCATTCATGCATGATCAGCATTGGTTCAAGACGTTTTGCACCCAATTCACGTATTTTGTTAAGATAGACGTCTACATGGACTTGTGCGTGTTTTGTAGGTATTTCGGGAAGTTTAGGAGCTTAAACGGTGCGTTTGAGGATCGTCCATCTAGATGACACACCCTCGGACACATTAGGACACAAGCCAAGGGCTGAGGAGGACTCATGGAGCCTTACCAACACTAGCCATGCACCAAATCACAGCTTAATGATCCAAGGCGAAGTTTCTGTATAAAATCACGGTTCTCTGACGAACCACGGCCGTGGAAATGACCGTGGATTTTGCCAGATTCTCGTGACAGCTGTGCCACGACTCTCATGGCCAGCTCATGCAAGATTTGTTATAAAGAGGGTCCTTCATGGGTTGTTTGAGGAGATGGGTAGTTTTGGGAGCAGCTCATCCATTATCCATTTCTCTCTAACAAATATATTCTCAAAAACAAGAAGTTTTTCTAGGAAGGAAAGTGTCAAAGAGAAGAAGAAGAGCTCCATTGAAGAGGAGGAGAAGAACACACACCATAGCTTTCTTGTATTTCGGATTTCGTTTTCTAGAGATTGTATGAATCTTTGAACCTTCTTTTGGAAGGGTTGTAAGTGGCTCTATTCTAATCTTCAGCTTAGTTTTGAATTAAGTTCACTTGTTCATCTCTCTTCTTTCATTATCTTGCAATGGATGTTTTGATTTTATGTTTGTTTGTCTCGATTTCCATTATGAATGTTGTAGGCTAAATTGATGTGGTTCTAGGGTAAGGAAAGGATGGTTATGGCTAGAGCTATGATAGGACGGACTTAGATTTACCTTTGGATGACTTTTTCTTATGAACGTAGTTCCTGTTAGAAATCACGGGTAGTTCTTGAAGAACCACGGCCGTGGTTTCGGTAGAACAAACCGTGATTCTCCCTGGTTCGAAGGACCTTGCCTTAGACCCATAAAATGTTGAAACCCTAAGTGTTTGTTGAGTTTAACCTACCCTAGGGTGACCTAGTGTAGTGACTAAGTGTTAGGAGAGACTTACCCGGTAATCCTTGCCCTTAGTTACTAAAATAGCAAACCTTAGGTAGTGGTGAGCCTAATAAGCCGCCATTGGATTAGATGTGCTAGGATAGTTGCTTAGGACTTCCCTTTCCAAGACTTACCCGGTAAGGATAGGTTAGATCCCTAATTAACAATCTGGTTTGTGTAGAATTCCTATCCTTAGGTTCTTAGAGACTTACCCGGTAATGAGACCTTAGGTGTAGACTAGTTGGACCATGAGACCTACCCGGTAATTGATCCCAAATTAGATACACTTAGTCCCAACATATCATAGTTAATCCAAAGAATGAATAGATAACTTGAGTTCTATGCCATAACCGGAACTTCCGACCCCTAGAATCCGTCTTTCCTTTACTTGATCATTATCTCGTTTGGTTTGTTCATTTGTGCTGATTTTTAGTTTAGTTTGATTGTTTACTTTGCATGAATTGTGATCTTTGATTGATCACCAAAAACCGACCAAAAACAATTGAGATTTTCATTTCTTTGTTTCCTCCTTTTCTAACCTTAGACCATCACTAAACTTAATCACAAAACCGAATCAATTTCACCTTAGTCTTTGTGTTCGACCTCGGAATACTATCCATACTACAAACGTCCCGTACACTGCGGGTGCGCTAGAAGTTAGGATAAATATAACGAGTATAAATTTAAGGCTTATTGCGTGCACACTTTTTAGCGTAACAGTGTTTGTGGCTGATCCACAAGATGGTCCTTAGACTTGATGAAGGTGGACTTGGTTGTGAGCTTCATGGACCATGTTTAGGAAAAGAGCATCCATCTCAGCTTGATGTTTAGCTTGTGCTCTTGTTAGAGTCCCTTGAGGTGGTGAAGATGGAGTTAGCTCAGATGATCCTTCATCACTATGACTCCCTTGCAGATTGCGGAGGCATTTGAGAAGAAGAAGGTGAGTGAACAAGAGCAAGGACCAGCTAAGAAGGGGAGCAAGTCATCGAGAAACCAAGAACCTGCCATAGATACGTCCCCTAGCCAACAGCCTAGTACTCTCTTGGTCACGTCCACAACTCAGCCTCCTACGGCCTTGTTAGCTTCTAAACTTGAGTTCCAAAGTGACTACCTACCCTTAGATGCCATCTTGATGAGGTTGTGTAAGGAGCTAACCTTACTGAGTGATGAAACAAAGGCTATCTTACCCCCTACCATTACAACCATCCTCGAGGAGTTTAAGGATGTGTTTCCGGAAGAGATATCTCATGGCCTTCCACCTTTGAGAGGCATAGAGCATCAGATTGACCTTATCCCTGGAGCTACACTTCCTAACAAACCAGCCTATAGGATGAACCCTAAGGAGAGTCAAGAGATCCAAACCGAAGTCCAAGTCCTTCTAGATAAGGGATATGTTAGAGAAAGCCTTAGCCCTTGCGCCGTTCCTGTCCTATTAGTGCCTAAGAAGGACAACACTTGGAGAATATGTGTTGATTGTAGGGTTATCAACAACATAACCATTATGTACCGCCACCCTATTCCCCGCCTCGATGACATGCTTGATGAGCTCCATGGTGCCTCTACATTCAGAAAGATAGAGCTTCGGAGTAGCTACCATCAAATCCGAATGAATGATGAAGGATCATTTGAGCTAACTCCATCTTCACCACCTTCAGAGACTCTAACAAGAGCGCAAGCTAAACGTCGAGCTGAGATTGATGTTCTTTTCCTAAACATGGTCCATGAAGCTCAACCAAGTCCACCTTCATCAAGTCTAAGGACCATCTTGTGGATCAGCCACGAACACATCCCAACCAAGATGATTAATGGAGCTTAAATTGTATTTCTAGTTGCTGGGCAGGCTTTGGAAAGCATTTCAAAAGGCTTTGGAAAGCATTTCAAAGGACAGCTGGAGGCCTTGAAATCAGATACAAGGGTTTCACGTATGTGCATGTGCATGGCTGGATGATCATTTAAGTATGTGGACATGAGAGACTGAATAGGAGAGTTTAATTAGGCCCAATTGTGTATATGTTTACTGGGCTTTATTTAACTCTCTCTCCATGTAATTATTGTAATTAGTTTCTTTCTTTTTTTTCTGTTGTAGGAAGAAAAAGCTTAGGATGTATAAAAGCCTTTTCTCTCTTCGTTTTGTGGTAGACAAGTTTTATACAAGTTTTGCTGAGAGCATTTCAGAATTGAATCCAAGAGAATTCAATCATTCTTGTCTCGTGAGATTAGGTGTGTGTGATCTAACTTTCTCGTTCTTGTGTATGTCAATCTCCTTCGGGATTGGTGTTGCAAGTCGAACAAGGCACCCTCTTCGTGCTCTCGATTCTCAGATCGATTGTATGGAGTTGTAAGAAGCAGGGTCGAATCGTCACTGGTTTGGTTCTTGGATCTTGAATCCAAGGGTTCTATCATTGTTCCTTTCGGTTCTTCTTGTCCCTTTTCTGTTTTCTTGTTTTCATTGCTGTCCATATTTGTTAATTTTGTGTGTTCTTCATTCTTCAGAACAGGTTGTTCGTCTAGATCCGATCTTCGCGGCTAATCCCCGTATCAATTGGTATCAGAGCATTTCATAATTGAATCCAAGAGCATTTCTGAATTGAATAAACTCCAATTCAGCGTTTACTAGATGTAGGGAAACAATCTACTTCAACTAGAATTCTGCGTGTTCTGGATGCAGGAAAAAGAAACAGCCCCGTTTGGCTTATGTTCAACTGATTCAAGTGTGGCTAATGTAGCTGAGGAAAAAATGGTGGTTGATGGTGGCGTGATGGTGGTTGGTGTTATGGTAGTTTCCAGTGTCCAGAACTCAGAATCAAAGGAACAAACTCGTTAGACTCAAACAAAGCTTAGAGTAGAAGAGAGAAACAAAAATAGACTCAATCAAAAGACAATGATCAATTGCAATGATCAAAACAAACTTTTTTTGTGATTTTATGATTGATTTACCGACTCTTTTTGGTGGTTGGACGTCAACTGTGCTTTGATACCAATTGATACGGGGATTAGCCGTAAAGAACGGATCTAGATGAACAACCTGTTCTGAAGAATGAAGAACACACAAAATTAACAAATATGGACAGCAAAGAAAACAAGAAAACAAAAAAGGGACAAGAAGAACCGAAATGAAAAATGGTAGAACCCTTGGATTCAAGATCCAAGAACCAAACCAGTGACGATTCGACCCCGCTTCTTACAACTCCACACAATCGATCTGAGAATCGAAAGCACAAAGAAGGTGCCTTGTTCGACTTGCAACACCAATCCCAAAGGAGATTGACATACACAAGAACGAGAAAGCCAAATCACACACACAAACTCACGAGACAAGTTTTGTGATTTTATTCAGCGTATTTCCTACAAATCCGGTGCAGAGTTTGAAGCAGTTATTTTCCTCCTACAGATCTGGCACGTTGAATTAGTTACAATAATATAGGAGCTGAGATTTGATCTTATCTTGAAGATTTGCAACAGCCTGACCCACATTTATCTGCAAAGGAGAATTTGTTTTATTTCTTTCAATTTTTGTTTCTTCTTATTTTCTGATTTCTTGAGTTTTTTTAAAAAAAGAAAAGAAAATAAAAGAAAAAAGGATAAAAAAAGAAAGAAAGAAATCCGAAATCAAAAAAAAAAGAGAAGAAAGAAAAGAAAGAAAAGTAATCAGATGTATTCATTTCATTATTGTTTATTGATTTGTTTCATTCTTTCTTATTCTTAGTTTGTAATTAGCCTAGTGTTATTACATTCGTTTTAGTGTTATTCAGCAACAAAGAGGACTTCAAGAAAGGAATTAAGTCAAGTATCTTGTCTCACTCGGACGAAGAACCAAGCATTTCGTTGAACCTATCTAGCCACACCTAGCTACTGTCCATTTTCGGCCATCAAACACCATAGCTCAGCCTTCCTTAACCTCATCCTACGGTGTCTAGGGTTCACTTCTTGGGTCTTACGAGTAAGTTCTTTCAAAGCTTATCTTCAGTTCTAAATTTTTGAATCATTTAGTTGCATATAACATTCGTGCAATTGTCTTTTCCGTTTGAGTCTTTTCTTCTATTTTGTTGAGTCAAACACGTTTTTGAAGTGACTGAAATCGAACCTTGTTTCTATCTAAAAGCTTCAGTTTGACTAAGCATCGAACTCACGTGATGTTTTTGATTAATACAAGACGAGCCATCAACAAGCTTGTATCACACTACTAGAGACTGAGAGAACCTTATTTTCTGAGTGATACACTTGCGAGGTGTTTTTGTTTAAACTAACCTAACGTGTTTGCTGTTGTTGAGTGTTTTGCATCATGTCAGGAACTTCCGCGGGTTCAAAGAGCCCTGAGCCTTACACCGGAGTGTTCAGTCTCATCAAGAGCTTGAAAGACAGCCTTGAGGGGCTAACTACACGGATATCTATCTTGGAGACCTCTAAGGTGACCCCGGATTCTCGACCACTACGAGGTAACTTGGAGATAGGAGACAACTCGAGGGCGCAAAAACAAGCACAAGATCGAGTTCCCCTTCAAAGTCAGCAAGCTGCGTTCCAAGCAGCAAGGAAGTCAAATGTCCCGCAGTCGTCTAGGCATGCCCATGGTTTAGGCAACGTTGCTTCCCAACCTGGTTGGAGAGACATTACTTTTGAGGAGCATATTTCTATCTTTTTCTCCAATTATTAATGATGATAATATGCGTAACTATCCTCACCAATTTCAGAATCCAGTTTATGATTATATGCCTAACTATCCTCACCAATTTTAGAATCCAGTTTATGACCCGGAAAAGGAGGACGATGGGGAGAATGAGGAATGGAGACCAGAATGGATGCCTAATGGACGGAGGAAGCGAGATCAGCCAAGGAGGCTTCAGGAAGGGCGACGTAACGATGAATGGAGACGTGAGCCCTATGGAGTCCAGCAAAGGAGAGACCGAGAAGCTGAACATGACGGTCTTGGAAAAGTGAAGGTGAAAGTCCCTAGTTTCGAGGGCAAATGTAATCCTGATGTGTATATGGCATGGGAGGCAAAGATAGAGCAAATATGGTCATGCCATAACTTTCCCGAACACAAAAAGGTACACTACGCAGCCCTTGAATTTATTGACATGTCATATGGTGGGATGATTTGGTGAAGGAAAGGTGAAGAACTTTGGATGCACCAGTAGCTACTTGGGAGCATATGAAGGCATTGATGAGAGCTCGGTTTGTTCCCCAACACTATACAAGGGAATTGAGACAAAGGTTGGAGAACTTGAGGCAAGGATCAATGACTGCTGAGGAGACCTATAATGCCATGCAAATGGCCATGGTAAAGGCCAATGTGCGAGAAGATGAAGAATCAACAATGGCTAGGTATCTTCGTATCCTTAATTCAAGCTTTGCTAACGAAGTAGATCTTTTTCCCTACGGCTCTATGACAGAACTACTCCATCTCGTAATCAAAGTGGAAAGGAAGATGAAAGAGAGAAATCAAGGCGGAAAGGCTTCTTATGGTGTCTCCAGCTCTTGGAAGAACCAAGGGAACCGCCAACAAGGTAGTTATAACAGGGAAGTGCCAAATAAGGAGAAAACAACCCTTGAACAAGGAGGACAACGTAAAGCACCTTCTGCAGCCCCTCTTAAGCCCATGGCTACCTTTCCTAAGGGAACACAAGGGAGTACTTCTAACGCTTCATCTAGAGCTAGGGATATTGTGTGTTTTAAGTGTCAAGGTAGAGGACACATGATGAAAGATTGTCCTAACAAGAAAACGTTGTTAATCAACCATTTAGGACAATATGAGTCCGAATCTGAGCATGAGCATGATAATGATGACTTTGAGCCTAATATGCATGATCATGATGATTTGGATGATGATGGGATTGAATATGAGCAGGGGGATTGTTTACTAGCTAAAAGAGTGTTATTTGACCATCCTAGCTCATTTCTAGCTAATAACTACATGCTTTGTGATCTTGATTCTCATGATGAACCTAATGGGCTTGAAAACGCAAAAAATGATCCTAATAACATGGTTTGTGATGACAATCTTGAGCATGATATTCCTTGATATCTAGGAGAACTTTGAGTGCACAACCCGCCCTTTGTGAGGATAACCAAAGAGAGAACTTGTTTCATACTAGGTGTTTGGTAAAGGGAAATGTGTGAAATGTTATCATTGATGGAGGTAGTTGTTGCAACATAGCTAGTACTGAATTGATCTCTAAGTTGCAAATTCTTACATTTTGTCACCCTAGACCATATAAGCTGCATTGGATGAATGATTGTGGTGAATTGAAGGTTAATAAGCAAGCTAAGATCACTTTTATTCTAGGACACTATGATGATACTGTTTTATGTGATGTTGTGCCTATGCCAGCTTGTGATGTGTTATTAGGCCGTCCTTGGCAATATGATAGGAGAGTTATGAATGATGGTTTTACTAATAGGTATTCATTTACTTTTAATGAAAAACCCGTTACTCTAAAACCTATGACTCCCATGCAAATTGCGGAGGCATTTGAGAAGAAAAAGGCGAGTGAATGCAAGGACAAGGTAAGAAGGGGAGCAAGTCATCGAGGCACCAAGAACCTGCCATAGACACATCCCCTAGCCAACAGCCTAGTGCTCTCTTGGTCACGCCCACAACTCAGCCTCCTACGGCCTTGTTAGCTTCTAAACTTGAGTTCCAAAGTGAGTATCTACCCCTAGATGCCATCTTGATGAGGTTGTGTAAGGAGCTAACCTTAGTGAGTGAAGAAAAAAAGGCTATCTTACCCCCTACCATTACATCCCTCCTAGACGAGTTTAAGGATGTGTTTCCGGAAGAGATACCTCATGGCCTTCCACCTTTGAGGGGCATAGAGCATCAGATTGACCTTATCCCTAAAGCTACCCTTCCTAACAAACCAACCTATAGGATGAACCCTAAGGAGAGTCAAGAGATCCAAACCCAAGTCCAAGACCTCCTAGATAAGGGATATGTTAGAGAAAGCCTTAGCCCTTGCGCCGTTCCTGTCCTATTAGTGCCTAAGAAGGACAACGCTTGGAGGATTTATGTTGATTGTAGGGCTATCAACAACATAACCATTAAGTACCGCCACCCTATTCCCCGCCTCGATGACATGCTTGATGAGTTCCATGGCGCCACTACATTCAGCAAGATAGACCTTCGGATTGGCTACCATCCGATCTGAATGAAGGAGGGGGACGAGTGGAAGACAGCCTTCAAGACAAAATTTGGGTTGTATGAATGGCTTGTTATGCCATTTTGGTAACCAATGCTCCATCTACTTTTATGTGTTTATGAACCATGTTTTGAGACAATTAATTTATTGTAGTGTATTTTGATGATATCTTAATCTATAGCAAGTCCCTAGAGGAGCATGGAGAACATCTAAGGGAAGTTGTTTCTACCCTTAGGGTTGAACACTTGTATGCCAACCTAAAGAAATGTAGCTTTTGCACTAATAAAGTTATATTTCTTGGTTTTGTAGTGACTGCACAAGGTCTACAAGTGGATGAGGAGAAGATTAGAGCTATTCGAGATTGGCCAACACCTACATCCATTAGCCATGTAAGTAGCTTCCATGGACTTGCAAGTTTCTATAGGCGCTTTGTGAGAGACTTCAGTACCATTGTTGCACCCTTGACGGAGATTTGCAAGAAACATGCACCATTTGTGTGGGAAGCAGCTCAAGAACGCGCTTTCAACAAGCTGAAGTTGGTTCTCACCGAGGCACCCTTACTAGCTCTCCCTGACTTCACTAGGCCTTTCGAAGTGGAGTGTGATGCATAGGGAATTGGCATAGGAGGTGTGCTTATGCAAGAAGGTAAGCCTATTGCCTTTTTCAGTGAAAAGCTTAAAGGGGCATGTCTTAACTACTCTACATATGATAAAGAGTTATATGCATTATTTAGAGTACTTAAGACATGTCAACACTACTTGTGGCCTAGAGAGTTTATTTTATATTCTGATCATGAATCTTTGAAACATTTTCGGAGTCAAGATAAACTAGATAGGAGGCATGGTAGATGGATGGAATTTATTGAGACTTTTTCCTATGTTATCAAGTATAAAAAGGAAAAAGACAATGTAGTTGCGGATGCTGTTTCTAGGAGGCATACATTGCTAACTACATTGGATGCTAGGGTGATAGGATTTGTTTACATTAAGGAGCTCTATGAATCTGATCTTGACTTTGATGAAACATATAAGCTTTGTGTGCAAAAAGGTTCCTTACATAAATTCTATTTGTTTGAGGGATTTCTATTTCGAGTAGATAAGGTGTGCACACCTAGGTGTTCCCTTCGTTTGTTTTTTTTGAAGAGTTAATTAGAACACCCGGTTCGATCGGCTTTGCCGATCTACGTCCTGATCGGGTACTAAATCGTGGCCCATTGCTGGGGGGATACCCTCCCAATATCAGTTTTTACATACATGCTGCCGGGAGGATTCGAACTCGAATCTTCAGGCTAACCACTTAAGGAGTCTTCCCTTCGTTTGTTGTTAGTGGAAGAAGCCCATAAATGAGGTTTAATGGGTCATTTTGGGAGGGATAAGACTTATGCTATGCTGCACTCACATTTTTATTGGCCACATATGCTTAAGGATGTTGAAAATGTGCTTAAAAGGTGTTTAGAGTGCCTTAGAGCTAAATCGAAAGTGAAGCCTCATGGATTGTATACACCTTTGCAAATCCCCACATTCCCTTGGGAAGACATTAGCATGGATTTCATAGTGGGATTGCCTAGGACTAGAAGAGGTAGGGATTCGATATTTGTGGTTGTAGATCGATTCTCTAAGATGGCTCACTTTATTGCTTGTCACAAAACTTATGATGCAGCCAATGTAGCTAATTTGTTCTTTCGGGAAGTAGTTAGGTTACATGGTATTCCAAGGACAATAGTGAGTGATAGGGATGTTAAGTTCTTGAGTTACTTTTGGAAAACTCTTTGGGAAAGCTAGGAACTAAGTTGTTATTTTCTACATCAAGCCACCCTCAAACTGATGGGCAAACGGAAGTAACTAATAGGACCCTAACAACACTTCTAAGTGCTGTCATCAAGAAGAATTTGAAAGAATGGGAAGATGTCTTGCCACATGTTGAATTTGCCTATAATAGAGTCATCCACTCATCTACTTCCATCTCTCCCTTTGAGTGTGTTTATGGTTTTAATCCACTAACCCCTTTTGATCTTACACCGTTACCTAAGAAGGAGCGAGTGGATTTAAGTGCTAAAACGCAGGTTGAACACATCAAGGAGCAACATAGTAGGATAAGGATCAAGCTCGAGGAGAAAGACAAATCCAACGCAGAAAAAGCGAATCAAGGATGCAAGAAGATTATATTTCAACCCGGCGACCTTGTATGGCTACATTTGAGGAAGGAGAGGTTTCAACAGCTTCGGAAATCCAAGCTCTCCCCAAGAGGAAATGGGCCTTTCAAGGTGTTACACAAGGCGGGTGACAACACCTATGTGCTTGACTTGCCGGATGATTATGCTTGTGATCCCACATTCAATGTGAGGGATCTAAGTCCTTTTCCGCTCCTAGATGCTGATCAAGGTAAATTCGAGGTCGAATTCTTCCAAAGAAGGGGAAAATAATGAAGGATCATCTGAGCTAACTCCATCTTCACCACCTACAGGGACTCTAACAAGAGCGCAAGCTAAACATCAAGCTGAGATGAATGCTCTTTTCCTAAACATGGTCCATGAAGCTCAACCAAGTCCACCTTAATCAAGTCTAAGGACCATCTTGTGGATTAGCCACGAACACATCCCAACCAAGATGATTAATGGAGCTTAAATTGTATATCTAGTTGTTGGGCAGGCTTTGGAAAGCATTTCAAACAGGCTTTGGAAAGCATTTCAAAGGACAGCCGGAGGCCTTGAAATCAGATACAAGGGTTTCACGTATGTGCATGTGCATGGCTGGATGATCATTTAAGTATGTGGACGTGAGAGACTGAATAGGAGAGTTTAATTAGGCCCAATTGTGTATATGTTTACTGAGCTTTATTTAACTCTCTCTCAATGTAATTATTGTAATTAGTTTCTTTTTTCTATTTTAGAAGAAAAGGCTTGGATGTATATAAAGCCTTTTCTCTCTTCTTTTGTAGTTAGACAAATTTTATAAAAGTTATGTTGCTCCATTTCAGAATTGAATCCAAGAGAATTCAATCATTCTTGCCTAATATACAAAAAGACATGGCATTTGCTCAATGACGTAATTCAACCGGTTACCTAGTAATTTTATCATAGCTACATTACTCTCACAATATCTTACGTGCATAGATGTCTTATAGAGATACGTCATAAAACGATATATCTCTATGCTAATAGACCGGTGAAATGTGCCCATGTAGTTTGACAGTGTTTATAGGTTGTGATCATTGCAATGAAGTGCAATGAGATAATTTATTATAAATAAAGAGTCATATTTATTTGATCAGTTCGTGTGTAACGTCCGGATATTTTATTCCGGTTGTGGAGCGGTTATCGATCTTCCCGCAAGCGCGGCTCAGTATTCCGCAGGCACGAGGTGTTGAGTGACGGGTCTTTTATCCAAAAATCCAATACCGACCCTTCGTTTTCCCCACCTTTGCTTTCCACCCCTCGTTATTGTGGTGATGGGCTGCTTGACCCCTCGTTTCCCCTTTTGGTGGGCAGAATTCCTTTCCTCTCTCTCCTTTCCCCATTTTCTCTTTCACGTGATTCTTTTCACCCTTGCTTATTTTCTCTCCTTCACTTCCCATGGTGATGCTCTTCATCTCTTTCTTACCTGTGTGTGAGCTGCTCATCCTGGACATGGATAGGAGGCAGCATTCCGGACTGCAGTAGGTATGGTCTTCTTCTTCTTCTTCTTCTTCCCCTATTTCATCTTTTTCTTCTTCCTTGAGCTCAATGGTGGAAGCCATAGATGCACTCAAACTCTTCCCCTTTGGCTTGCATATGTTTGGATCGAGTATGGACAGTGTTGTATGATGATGTTGTCTATGTGTGGAACATCTATGGTGGAGCAAGGAAGCTAGGAGACCCACCACACATCAAGGAACCCATGATGAGATCGTTCGAGAATCGCCCTCTGGAGCTCGACCGCACCCGTGGCTGGACAATGCCGCGGGGGCGGCCAATGCACTGAGCCGCAAGGGTGGCCACTAGCTCAACCAGCCTTTCCTTGCAGTCTTCTTTCCGTTTTCCGGCTTTTCTTTCTTCTTTCGCACCCGTGTCTTTTTCCGATGAGTGCCCTCCCTCGAGCATGTGTTCATAGCTGATCTTAGAGAGCGTTTATGATAGTATCATGCTAGGTTTGGACCTAAGATAGTTGTAAATGCCATGTAGTGGCTTTTGGGACCTTAGGCGAGTATGATTACAATGTTGGGCCCTCTAGGCTAGTATGTTCTTTCTTGGTTGTGCGGCTTATGATCATGTGAGGTGTTAGATGTTGTGAGATCCTTTCAGGTGTTGAGTGTGAGATGAGTATTATAAATTCTAGGACGAGGTCCTAGAATGAGAGTCAATTGATCTTGCGTAGATCATTTGTGTAGAAGTCTAAGACTTCTTGAGTTGAGCGAGTTGTTGATGTATACCTTCTTGTGAGCAGGTTGTGGGATTCTTCCCAAGGGAAGCGAGAGTGTTTTGTGAGTTAGCGTTTGGGACGAGGTAAGTCTCCGGACTTACTTAGCTCGTATTCTTCGTATTAATTTAGATGCATGTTTGGTGGTGTGTGTTTATTGTTTATGTTATAACAACGAAACCAGAATTAGAATTACTGACTTTCATATATTAATTGGCCCAAGTGTATGATAACGGGCGGTGACAACTTGTCTAGCTCTTCCGTAGAGCTAGAAGGTTCTTAGCGACTTGCCCGTGCAAGTAGACGGTCGGATGCATCAATATCATTCCTTGCTGGTAAGTGGGGACCGAGGCGAGTTTCGGGGACTCTCGTGTCACAAACCTAAGTTGAATTAGAACGGGATATGGCTTAAAATAAAAAGATAATAAACCGGACTTGTGTGATTCGAAGTATGTTGTATGTTATGTTTATTTATGTGTGTTTGGGCCATCACCTTGATTATATTGCCTTAAATATTAGCTAAGTGTTTTATACCGATGGTGTAGTTGTCTTGCAGGTTAGGAATGCGGTCGAGAGATCCGGAAGAGTGGGCAGCCGGGGTTCCGTACATTTTAGGAGGGGTTTTGGTTAGAGTCTTGTTTGTGTATTGTATATTGTATATTGTAATTCGTGTGTATGGCGTTCGGCCTTTGGAGTTGTATCTCGGCTGGAGTCTTTCATTTGTATGCTTTCGAGTTTCATTACATTGTATAAAAATGTATATCGGTTTTGGCCTTTATTTCTGTCTTGTTGCAAGATCCGGTGAAATTGTTGTCACATTAAGGGTCGGTGATGCGGGAGCATCCAAGCCAACTAATGGAGGCAACATCCCAAACCCATCATGATGAAGGATCATTTGAGCTAACTCCATCTTCAATACCTCAGGGGGCTCTAAAAAGAGCTACAACTAAACGCCAAGCTGAGATGGATGTTGTTTTCCTAACCATGGAGCTCAACCAAGTCCATCTTCATCAAGCCTAAGGACCCCATCTTGTTGATCAGCCATGAATCCACGAATAATGTATCAGCCAAGAAGATGATCAATGGAGCTTAATGGAGCTTAAGTGTGTGCATGTGCATGGTTGGATTATCATTTAAGTGTGTGGACGTGAAGGCTGAATAGGAGAGTTTAATTAGGCCCATTGTTTGCTATAATTTGTTGGGCTTTTATTTAAACCTCTGTAAATGTAGTTTTAGAATTATTTTCTTTTTTTTCATTATTAGGAAGAAAAGGCCTAGGATGTATAAAAGCCTTTTCTCTCTTCTTTTTTTTTGGTTAGACAAGTTTTATACAAGCTGAGAGCATTTCAGAATTGAATCCAAGAGAATTCAATCATTCTTGTCTCGTGAGTTTGTGTGTGTGATCTAGCTTTCTCGTTCTTGTGTATGTCAATCTCCTTCGGGATTGGTGTTGCAAGTTGAACAAGGCAACCTCTTCTTCCTCTCGATTCTCAGATCGATTGTGTGGAGTTGTAAAAAGCAGGGTCGAATCGTCAATGGTTTGGTTCTTGGATATCGAACCCAAGGGTTCTATCATTGTTCCTTTCGGTTCTTCTTGTCCCTTTCTTTTACACGTTTTTCTTCCTGTATTGGTTAAAATTTCGTTTGTTCTTCATTCTTCAAAACAGGTTGTTCGTCTAGGTCCATTCTTCGCAGCTAATCCCCGTATCAATTGGTATCAGAGCATAGTTGACGTCCAACAACCAAAAAGAGTCGGTAAATCTGTAAAAAAAAAAGACAATGGAGTCTTCGTTTTTGCTGTTGAGTCTTGCATTGTTTGAGTCTATTTCCGTTTCTCTCTTCTACAATAAGCTTTGTTTGAGTCTAACGAGTTTCTTCCTTTGTTTGTGAGTTTTGGACACCGGAAACCACCATAGCGCCAACACCAACCACCCCCACATCACCATCGACCACCATTTTTAGCCACACTTGAACCAGTTGAACAAGAAGCAAACGTGGCTGCTTCTATTCCTACATCCAATACCTGACGCAGAGCTTGAAGCAGTTGTTTTCCTCCTACAAATCTAGCACTTGGTTCACTTAATCAGTTGCAATACATCAAAGGGTTGCTTGCCTGATTTGATCTTACCTTGAAGATTTGCAACAACTTGGCCCACGTTTATCTGTAAACAAGAATTTGTTTTTATTTCTTTCAATTTTGTTTCTTCTTATTTTCTGATTTGTTGAGTTATAAATTCAAAAAAAAAAGAAAAGAAAAGAAAAAAAAAGAAGCAGAAAGAAATCCGAAACCAAAAAAAAAAAGAGAAAAAAAGGAATCAGATATATTCATTTCATTCTAAGTTATTACTTTATTTCATTCTTTCTTATTCATAGTTTGTAATTAGTCTAGTGTTATTACATTTGTTTTAGTGTTACTCAGCAACAAAGAGGACTTCAAGAAAGGACTTAAGTCAAGTATCTTGTCTCATTCGGAGGAAGAACCAAGCATCTCGTTAAACCTATCTAGCCACACCTAGCTATTGTCCATTTTCGGCCATCAAACACCATAGCTCAGCCTTCCTTAACCTCATCCTACGGTGTCTAGGGTTCACTTCTTGGGTCTTACGAGTAAGTTCTTTCAAAGCTTATCTTGAGTTCTAAATTTGAGTCACTTATTTGCATATAACATTCGTGCAATTGTCTTTTCCGTTTGGGTCTTTTTCTTCTATTTTGTTTAGTCAAACACGTTTTGAAGGGATTGAAATCAAATCTCGTTTCCATCTCAAGTTTTAGTTTGACTAGGCATCGAACTCACGTGAGGTTTTTCATTAATACAAGACGAGCCATCAACAAGTCCAACAGGTGCAAAGAGCTCAAAACCGATTCACACGGAATTGTTCAACCTTTTCAAGGGCTTGCAAGATAGCATTGATGGTCTAAGTACAAAGTTGGCCACACTTGAGGCTGGAAGAAGTTCCATTGTTATGCAGCCTTCAAGGCCTAATCCACAAGGGCAAAGAAACCATGCTTTCCAAGAGAGTAATTATGTCCCTTCTACTCCTAATATGCATTATTATGCTAACCAATATCAAAATTATGTGTATGAGCCATGGAATTATTTGGAGGATGAAGGATGGGACATGAGCCACTTAGAGAACCAGTAGAAGACGACATTGGCAAGATGAAAATGCCCAACTTCGAGGGTCAATGTGATCCTTGTGAACACGGAATGGGAGGTGAGGATGGAGCAAATTTGGTCATGCCATTCCCTCCCCAAGCACGATGATTCACACAACTCGCTATCCACCATTAGAACACCTTCATCATCTATTTGGGTTACCACAACTCCAAAGGAAAGTGATTCAAAACCTTGTTCTTTAATGTTTAATCACGTAGACTTGTTAAAATCAGTATATGTGATTGTATTGCATGCTATCATCAGTGATGAAACAGTTGAGCATGAATCTGAATTATTGGGTGATATTGAAAGTGATAAGCATGAGATTGATGACTATGAGTTGTTTGCACATAAATCTGTTGTGGAAAATGATGTTATTTTACATGTGCATGAGCCTGAGCATAAGAAATGCCCCAATTGTGTTACCAATCCTGTTTTGAGTGTTATTGAGTGTAATGACCTTATTTGCAATGAATTGGCTTGCGTTAGTAATAAATCAGAGCACATTGAGCCTGAGGTTTTAGATGCACCACATGACCCTTGTGGGGATCTACAAGGGAGCCTTTCCATACCCTCTTTCACTTCATTGGCCATAGGTTGTTCACTTGCTGATTTGTGTGAAAACTCTAGTTTTAGACCTGGTAAAGACATAAATGGACATGAATCTGATTTAGGTCTAGATATTGAGCTTCTTGAGGATTAAATAGATGGGTTTGAGTTATATGCGAAAGGCTTTGATTGGGATATTGAATTGAACTTTGAACAGGAAGACAGTACTTGGAGAAATGCATCAGATTGTGATTTTAATGACTTAATTTTGAAATCTAATGTAGCCATGTCCTTAAGGAGTCATTTTGATTATCATGTTGCTTGGAAGTCTTTTGTGTATTTGGAGGATGGAAAACATGTGGATAATTTAGAGTTGATTGAACCCTATAGGTTAGTTCTTTGGTGGTCCATAGAGGAAAAGGTCTCTATTGTGATGCTAATTGATGGTCTTAAGGGTAAAAATCAGTCTTTGTGAGGAACATAGGGAGTTTCGATGCTTATATGAAGTCGGAGATGCTTCTTAAGGTTCCTAAGTTAGTTTATCAGGAATTGAGGATGAGGACTAGGAAAACAACCCTTGTACCACCTAGTTCATTCATTCTTTTGAGGTATTATGTGTGTGATTCTTATATTGATATATGTGTTGTTGTCTACATTGATGATGTATTTATGCACAACACGTCTTTAAGAGCGCATAAGGAGCACTTAATGTTCTCTACCCCTCGTTTAGAGTACTTGGACCATATTTTTGATGCTTGTGAGCCTTGTGTTCTTTGTCATTTATTTGTAGTGACCTCAAAGGGTGTCCGGAGAGTGGATGAAGTTTCAGCTCGGGAGAAGACACTTCACGTGATCCAACAACCAACGTCATTGCAACGAAAGATGATCCGGATTCGAGGACGAATCATTTTCAAGAATGGGGGAATGATGCGGGAGCATCCAAGCCAACTAATGGAGGCAACATCCCAAACCCATCATGATGAAGGATCATTTGAGCTAACTCCATCTTCAATATATCAGAGGGCTCTAAAAAGAGCTCAAGCTAAACACTAAGTTGAGATGGATGCTCTTTTCCTAACCATGGTCCATGAAGCTCAACCAAGTCCATCTTCATCAAGCCTAAGGACCATCTTGTTGATCAGCCACGAACCACCAAATATTGTATCAGCCAAGAAGATGATCAATGGAGCTTAAGTGTGTGCATGTGCATGGTTGGATGATCATTTAAATGTGTGGACGTGAAGGCTGAGTAGGAGAGTTTAATTAGGCCCATTGTTTGCTCTACTTTGTTGGGCTTTTATTTAAACCTCTCTAAATGTATTTTTAGAATTAGTTTCTTTTTTTTTTGTTTTAGGAAGAAAAGGCATAGGATGTATAAAAGCCTTTTCTCTCTTCTTTTTTTTTGTTAGACAAGTTTTATACAAGTTGAGAGCATTTCAGAATTGAATCCAAGAGAATTCAATCATTCTTGTCTTGTGAGTTTGTGTGTGTGATCTAGCTTTCTCGTTCTTGTGTATGTCAATCTCCTTCGGGATTGGTGTTGCAAGTCAAACAAGGCAACCTCTTCGTGCTCTCAATTCTTATATCGATTGTGTGGAGTTGTAAGAAGTGGGGTTGAATCGTCACTGGTTTGGTTCTTGGATATCGAATCTAAGGGTTCTATCATTGTTCCTTTAGGTTCTTCTTGTCCCTTTCTTTTACACGTTTTTCTTCCTGCACTGGTTGATAATTCCATTTGTTCTTCATTCTTCAAACATGTTGTTTGTCTAGGTCCGTTCTTCGCGGCTAATCCCTGTATCAGGAAGAAATTCTCCATTCCAACCACTGAAACTTCTGACTCATGAATCCTCAAGTACCACCACCTTAACCTTAAAGCTTACAACGTTAATATAGCTTCGGTCCCTCGTTTCACCCATAGCCTCCATGGCTCCTTCGGGTGAGTCTAACAACTTTGACTCATCTCTTGTTCGCGACAATTTATCATTCGTTTCTTAAGAACGAAATATCATGCATCTACTTTCCATAGCTTCCCATTTTCTTAAAGCAACTCGGGAAACTTCACTTTCCTCCTGATCCACTAGGTCCTTATATCCTGCTCAAACCTTAGAGGTTTCCAATCCGCGTTATTCCTCCATATGCAAAATCTCAAGACCTAAAAAGGTCGCCAAAAAGGGTTGAATATTCCACCTTGTTTATGATGTTTTACATGTGTTGATGATGGAAGATTTAACACAAATGTAGTAGTTTGATACACTAACAATGTATTGATTATATTCTCTAGATGCTTGGTTGGTTTGAATCCAATGCAGGTCTTATCAAATGTCAAGGGCCTTGATATGGACTTCAAGGGCCTTGAAGTATAACTCAAAGACACACAAGGAAGATAGTGCTATAAAGGAACGATCTCAAAGGCCTTGGAGTTATATAGATGCACGAAACAAGGATTCAAATCCAAAGAAGATTTGCTCAAACAGAAAGATTTTAGGGAAGATCTTTTTCAACCGAAGATTAGATAATCTTTTCAAAAGATTCTCTAAAATCGAAAAGCGTCAAAATATCTTCTCTTTCGGTTCACAGAGAACGAGAAGATTAAGGAGCCAAGGTTTTGACGTGTTCTCAGGAGTTGAAGATTTGCAACATATACCTTATCTCGAAACAAGAAGCGATCTTCATGGAGAAGAAGATTCATCTTCAAAAGGTCATCTCTCCAACGGCTAGAAGACCTCTCCATAGAAGAGTATAAATGAAGATGGTAATCGAAGAAGAAGATACACAAGCATATACGGAAAATATCTTTACGTCTTCAAGCAACCTAAACATCTTCATTCGTTGTTTTTCTTTCTCTCATTTACGCAAAAGTTTTATAGTGTTATACTAGAGTGTGTGTTACTCTGCGAAGTAACTAGGCTATTATAGCTAGGTTGAGAGTTGGAGCTAGATCGTAGCATTGGCTACAGTGAGAGAAGAAGGGGATTTCTTCTAGTTTGTATCTAGGGCTCTTTGAAGATGATAATAGATAGTTAGATCCGAAGGCTATACCCTAGGACGGAGAGTAGGCTATTTAGAGCCGAACTTCGTAAACATATCCTCGTGTCAATCTTTTACATTCCGCACTATATTTTGCTATTGTGACTAACTTTGTTTTTGCAAGAGCACGAAGTCAAGGCCCTTGAAAGTTGTTTCAAAGCCCTTGAAATCAAAGTTTCACTAAGATCACGGATTGACATCAAGGCCCTTGAAAGGAGTTTCAAGGCCTTGAGATTTGGTTTGCGAAAAGATCTCATACTCTATTAATATTTCAAACCCTTTAGATGTACTTGTTTTGTTCATAACAACGACAAAGATAATCTTGGGACAAGCTTTGATTTGCATCTAAGCAAATGAATAGAGTATGTTTTCAAGGGCCTTGAATTCATTTGCATCTAATCCGTAGTATAGTAGGTTCATTGCTTTGTAGTTCTTTGATACGTTGTCCAGGTCAGTTTGTGTCAAAACTCTCAAGGAGTTTCAAGGCCTTGAATTCATTTGCATCTAATCAAAGTTTCTCACTCTCTTCATTTATGAACTCTTTAAAGGAATAAAACCAAATATTTCATATTTCAAACCCTTTAGATGTACTTGTTTTGTTCATAACAATGGCAAAGATAATCTTAGGAAATTTGATGCATGTAGTGATGAAGCTATACTCATTGGATATGCTTCAAATAGCAAAGCTTATCGCGTCTATAACAAACATACCAAAATTGTTGAGGAAAGCATTCATATTATTTTTTATGAAAGCAATGATGGTACTTTGAGTGAGAGTTTTGCAAATCTAAATCTAAATCAAAGAGAAGATCATAATTCGGATGAAGAGGAAGATCCTAAAGATCGAGACAAGAATATGCAGGAAAAGATTTAAGATACCGAAGAAAACCCTCAGACCTTGAAACACACCTTCAAGACCTTGAAACAAGAAATTGTGATAACAGAACTCCGCTTCAAGGGCTTGAAACCCAACTTCAAGGCCTTGAGATTGGATCAACAGGTAATATACCAACGATACCTGAATCTAGTCAAAAATATGAAGCTCAACCTTCTGGATCTGCTCCATCTGTCAAAAGAAGAAAAGTTCAACACTCCTCATATCATCCACAAGAGAATGTGATCTCAGATCCAAATGCTGGAGTTCAAACTAGATCTAAAGTGAACAATCTATGTGCCTTCTCCGCTTTTGTATCGCTTGTCGAGCCAAAGAACTACGCTCAAGCTCTTCAAGAACCTGATTGGATCATTGCCATGCAAAATGAATTGAATGAATTTGAAAGGAACAGAGTATGAAATCTTACTTCAAGACCAAAACATCAATCAGTTATTGACACGAAATGGGTCTTTCGAAACAAATTGGATGAAGGTGGCAAAGTCATACGAAATAAAGCACGACTTGTAGCACAAGGCTATAACCAAGAAGAAGGTATTGATTATGAGGAGACTTTTTCTCTAGTTGCCAGGTTAGAAGCCATACGTATGTTACTTGTATTTGCATCTTTTATGAGCATAAAACTTTTTCAAATGGATGTAAAATGTGCTTTTCTAAACGGCTTCTTAGAAGAAGAAGTCTACGTTGCTCAACCTCCTGGTTTTGAAAATGATGAATTTCTAGATCATATTTTTAAACTAGACAAAGCTCTTTATGGTCTTAAGCAAGCTCCTCGAGCTTGGTATGAAAGATTATCTAAATATCTTCTTGAAAACAATTTCAAAAGATGTTTGATTGATAAAACATTGTTTATCAAAACTAGAGGCAACGACATTCTAGTAGTGCAAATCTATGTTGATGATATATTATTCGGTGCTACTAATGATTCCCTTTGCAAGGAATTTTCAGATATTATGTGCAGGGAATATGAAATGAGCTTAATGGGAGAGCTAAATTTCTTTCTTGGACTTCAAGTTACACAAGCAAAGAAAGGAATTTTTCTCAATCAAAGCAAGTATACTAAAGACTTGCTTAAGAAGTACAAAATGAATCAATCTAAGGTTGTAAAGACTCCTATGAGTTCAACACTTTCGCTAGATCGTCACAAGAATGGCAAAAGTGTAGTACAAAAGGAGTATCGAGGTATGATCAGTTCATTGTTGTATCTAACTACTAGTCGTCTTGACATTATGTTTAGCGTGTGCATGTGTGCAAGATTTTAAGTTGATCCTAACGAGTCACACTTGATAGCTGTGAAAAGAATTTTTCGGTATCTCAATGGCACTAAGGATCTAGGGTTATGGTACCCACGTCAAAGCTCGTTTCATCTTGTTGGCTATTCAGATGCAGACTTTGCAGGTTATAAGGTTGATAGAAAAAGTACTTCTGGATGTTGCTAATTCTTAGGATCATCCCTAATTAGTTGGCACTCCAAGAAGCAAAACTATGTTGCCCTATCCACAACTGAAGCTGAATATATAGCTGCAAGAGCCTGTTGTGCACAAATTCTTTGGATTGCTCAACAACTTCGTGATCTTGGCTTTGACTTGAAAGCTATTCCTATAAAATGTGATAATACTAGTGCTATTTCTATAACCAAAAATCTTGTGCGGCATTCAAGAACTAAGCATATTGATGTAAGGCAACACTTCATACGTGATCATGTTGAGAAATGTGATGTTTCGATCTCTTTTATCTCAACTAACTTACAGCTTGCAGATATCTTTACCAAGCCTCTTTTTGAGGAACAATTTAATTTTATTAGATTGGAGCTTGATATGTTGAACAAGGAAGCATTAACGTAGGGGGTGATACGGGGATTAGCCGCGAAGAACGAATCTAGACGAGCAACTTGTTTTTGGGACCAAGAACAAACGAAATTCAGCAAACGAAGATGCAAGGAAACGTGCAAAAACAATGAGGGAAAACGAAATAGGAAAGAAGAACCGAAAATGAACAATCGATAGAACCCTTGGATTCGATTATCCAAGAACCAAACCGATGACGATTTGATCCCGCTTCTTACAACTTCACACAATCGATCTAGAGTTATCGAAGGCACGAAGAGGTTGCTTCGATTCGACTTGTAGCACCAACCCGAAGAAGATTGACACACACAATAACGAGAAAGCTATGCAAACACCACAATTCTCACGAGACAATAGGCTGAAGTCAAAAGGTTCGATTTAGCACTTAGGCAATGTGTTTAACGTATTCTACCCACAAAAAGGAAGAGAGAAAGGTTTATATACAACCTAGACCTTCTCTCCTAAAAATAGAAAATAAATAAATACAATAATTACAATTTAGAGTGTTTTAAATAAATCCATAAAATAGACTAATTCTAGGCTTTATTTAACACTCTCTAACTAGCTTCTCACGCCAGCCATGCACATGCACACGTGAGGCTCTCCTATGCTCCATTCAACTTCTTCTTGGCTGGTCCAATGTGGCTAAGCATCATGACGGGCCTTGGACTCATTGGAGGTGAGCTTGGGTGAGCTTCTTGAACCATGGCTAGGAAGATAGCATCCATCTCCGCTTGGCGTTTGGCTTGAGCTCTTGTTAGGGCTCCTTGTGGTGTTGAAGATGGAGCCGGCTCGGATGACCCTTCATCAGGGGAAGTAAACGAGTTTAATTGTTCCTACGCATGCAGCCCAATTGATGTTTTCAAGGGCCTTGAAATGAAGTTCAAGGGGCCTTGAAACATTTTTCACAGGGTATATTAAATTTACGGATCTTTTAAGAATTAATATCTTTTAGATATTTCAATTCTTAAAATATTTTTATAAATCTTTTGTTTGAAATTTTGAAAAAGATTTGCTGTTGTTTTATTGGTATTAAAATTGGTCTTTTAAAAGCTTGATTTTCTCAAGATCTTGTTATTTTCCTCTTAAAAAGGACCTACTTTTTCTATCTTTTTCATTCTTTCACAAGAAACCCTATTTCAAAATCCCTTGATTTCTCGCTCAAACTTCCCTCATTGCACCGAGAAGCAAGAAATCTGCTCCTCAAGCTCCCAAAAAGTAAGTCGTTCAGAGTCCCTTAATTGCTAAAGAAGAAAAATCTTTTGAGGATCTGGATACATCTCAGACGACTTGTCTTCCCTCATCATGGTTCGTTAATTTTCAAGCTTCTGGATCTTGGCTTGATGGGTTTCACAATCAACCGCTTTGTATGTGTGATCTAGTGGACACTGATTTTCTCGACACTCTTAAGATTCCCTGCATAGACAAGCTAAAAAGTTCAATTATCTGGAAGGTTCTAAACCTTGGAGATTTTGCTTTTCCACGACTCACGAGAGTATTCTATGTTAATCTCACCACAAAAAGGGACAAAGGATGTATCATCTTGAATCTTCAGTTAAAGATACTCCGATTTCACTCACTTCTTCTATTTTAAGTGAGATTTTTGGAATTCCTACAGATGTTGTATTCAACCATCCTTTAAGATCAAAGAGTGTTCGTATTGCTGAGGAGAAATTTCTGGCTCCGAATTTAACCTCACGTCAACTTAGTCATACATCTCTAACCTTAGAGGCTAAAATAGTGTTTACTATACTGGTTCGATGTGTTGTTCTTCGTGCAAACTCAAGAGAGTTGCTGACTGATCAATCTTTGGAGTTAATTCATCTGCTTATGTCTGATTTGGACATAGATGTGCCTAATCTGATTCTCAACCATATGATACACTTTGTCAATTCTAAGAGACCTATTCCTCTGCCTTATGGAAATTTGCTGCCTAAGGTCTTTGATTATTATAAAATTGACACATCCTTTGAGGAAAGACAGTATATTTCTGGCAAAATTGATGAGAACTGCTTAGATAGTTTGGGGATTGAGAAAACTCTTGCATGAACATGGACTTTAAAAGGAAAAGGAACTACTCAAAATCCAACTGAAGAAGCTAAACCTTCTCCTACTCCAGAAATCAGGTTAGAAGATTGTGAAAAAGAAATAGCTTGTCTCAGCCTTGAATTATCTGATTTTCAGTTTGACACCAAGAGCAGAATGGATACAAATTTCGAGTTGCTAGCTACTATAAATGCTAAAGTCAATGAAATGTATTTGATGAATGCTCTTACACTGACTACAATGGGAAGCATTTTGCCCATGCCTGAAGATGTAGCTCAACATACTCAAGAGAACGTTGAGAATGTGTTGATGAATTGTAAAAGGAGTATAGAATAAATCAATTATGTATCCAACTCATGTTGAGCCAATGTTTTTGCCAACAGTTGAGTATGAAGTACTTAAGTAGAGAAGAGCTGAAGAAAAGAGAACACGTTTGGCAGCTGAAATGGATGATTGGCGCTATAAAAAATCTTCATCCAAAGGAAAGAGGAAGTTCTATGAGGAGAATTGAGCTGACTGTTTTGAAAATCTTTTTATGTGGTTTGTGAAAATACTCTTTTTGGGTCTGTAATCGTGTTTAAAACTCCCGTGCTTTGACTATTTTTCCTCCCTTGTTGAAAGAAAAGGGGGGGAAATGAATGATCCGACATTCGATATACTGCATTCTGCATTTTAGTTTTGATTTTCATATGCATTGCTAAACTAACAAATGCAAGGTATGATAAAACATTTGCGTTGTCTTCCATCAAGGGGGAGATTGAAAATTCCACCTTGTTTATGATGTTTTACAAGTGTTGATGATGGAATATTTAACACAAATGTAGTAGTTTGATACACTAACAATGTATTGATTATATTCTCTAGATGCTTGGTTGGTTTGAATTCAGTGCAGGTCTTATCAAATGTCAAGGGCCTTGATATGGACTTCAAGGGCCTTGAAGTATAACTCAAAGACACACAAGGAAGATAGTGCTATAAAGGAACGATCTCAAAGGCCTTGGAGTTATATAGATGCACGAAACAAGGATTCAAATGCAAAGAAGATTTTCCAGGAAGATTTGCTCAAACAGAAAGATTTTAGGGAAGATCTTTTTCAACCGAAGATCTCAACCGAAGATTAGAAAATCTTTTCAGAAGATTTTCTAAAATCGAAAAGCGTCAAAATATCTTCTCATTCGGTTCAACAGAAAACGAGAAGATTAAGGAGCAAAGGTTTCGACGTGTTCTCAAGAGTTGAAGATTTGCAGCGTATACCTTATCTCGAAACAAGAAGCGATCTTCATGGAGAAGAAGATTCATCTTCAAACAGTCATCTCTCCAACGGCTAGAAGACCTCTCCATAGAAGAGTATAAATGATGCGGGAGCATCACCACCACCTTCTAATAGTCCTCACAAGGCCATTGGTGAAGGAGCCATCACAAGGACGAGAGCAAAGGAGTTAGCACAATAGGTGAAGTACATGTTGATGACGTTTTCGCGTAAGGAGCAAGACACTTCCATGGACACGTCTATGAGGATCTTGGTGACGGTTTCATCAAAGGAGGAAGGGTTGAAAGATGTGAGAATGACAACCAAGGAAGTTTGTGATCTCCATGCACACGTTACATGCATCGTTTATGTGTGTGATCATGCATATTATCACAATCTAATTTGGCGTGTATAATGCTTATGTTTAAGCATGTTTGAAGACTTTTAATGTCTTTCATTAATTTTCTAGTATTTTAAGACATTTTAAGTTATTTTAGGAGTAGATAGCCTTTTAAAGCTATTTGAGCTTTTAAAGACTTTTAGAAGTTATTTTGCTGCTTTTTAGTTTTTTTTTTATTTAAGAAAAGGTTTAAAGACATATATAAACCTTTTCCTAATCAGTTTCTAGGGGGATCAGACTATTTGTGAAATTTGTGTTTACGTATTTTCAATTAAAAGAGAGCTTTTGGTGAGAATCATTGGTTGCTGAATTTTCCGGCTTAGTTGTCTTGCGTTGTGTCAATCTTCTTTGAGATTGGTGCTTCGAAGCTCCATAGGCATCCTCCTTGTGCTCTCAACCTCCATTGTTGAGTTGTGTAAGGTTGTATAAGGTAGGGTCGTTGGCTGCGTTGTTTGGGTCTTTGATTCCGAAATCAAAGGTTCTTTCAATCGACATCTCTCCGGTTCTATCTTCCTATCCTTCTACCTTCATCTAATTCGTTCCATTTGTTTCTTCTTCATTCGTGCGTCTTTACCATCATTATCTAACGTTAGGTGTATCCATTTGTGTGATTTGAAGCCCCTTTGTCTAGATCGAAAAGAATATGGAATTTCCCCATATCAATTGGTATCAGAGCTAGTCGACAAAGGCTTCCTCATTCCGGTTTGTGTCCTGCGTTTTTTTTCTAAAAATTTGAGTTAGTCCAGCCCTTAATCTTGAGTATTTCTTTGAGTTGAGTCTAGTAGTCTTGAATTGAGTCTTTAATTGCTTTGATCTTGTGTTATTTGGAGTTTCCAGCCATAAAAACCCACAAAAAAGCCTACCTTTCATCACCATTGAAGCTGCAGAAAACTGTCGACATAAGGGAAGATAAGAACGTGTTTGCTCCAGCCAAATCTGACGTGAATCTCAACGAAGAGCAGCCCCACTTCTCCTACAATCAAGGCAACCAACAAGATTAGTTCAAATCAGTTTTTGAGGGTTAATTTTCAGCTTTTTTTTTTACCTTGATTAGTTACCCTCTTCATTTAACTTGTATTTCTCAGCATTGTTATCAAAAAGAAAAAAAAAGAAAGAAAAACAAAAGAAAAGAAAAGAAAACAAGAAAAAAAAAAGAAAGAAAGAAAGAAAATTCAGCAAAAGATTCATTCATATTGTATGTTATTTTATCTTATTGTAAGCTCTTAAAGATAGAATTTGCTAGTCAAGATTGAAGGTCAAGATTGAAGACTAAAGGGAAGCTACTACCTATCCTACCTCTCTCTAATTCCAACATCAAATTCATTCCCTAAATCAAACCATTCGACACTTACTTCTCTACTACCATTCGACATCCCCAACTCCATTGATACAAGGTTGAGGTAAGTGAAGGTCTCTTCTTTAAGGCTTCTTGATTTTACTCTTGTCTTCTCTTATCTTCTTCTATCTATTCTTGAGTCTTTCTCGAAAATATTCTCTACATAGTTGCAAGTTCAAGTCTTGATTGTGTGATTGCTGAAATTCTGAATTTTAGGCTTTCATGCTAGCTTTGAGTCTTGTTGATCATTCTTTGTCTTTCTAGAGTCTTTCCTACTTGTTTCTTGTTGCATTTTGTAATCTTTGCTGTATAGAGTAAAAAAAACATTTTGCTACAGCCCTTGCACGTCTCATATAGGGTGTTAATTGGTGTCTTAGATAGTGATCTTTCTTGAAAGCGTTGATCCTCTCAAGGCAACCCATCTAAGAAGCCTACAATTCAGCAGCTAGAGAGTGAGCGTAAGAGGGAAACACTAGTGAGGCGTTTTCTGATTTCACTCACTAACTCTAACGTGTTTACTATTGTTGTTGATTGTGTGATCATGTCTAAGCAAGGTAGTCCAACCAACGCCGATCTCAATAGCCTTCTAAAAAAGATGCAAGATGACCTAGAAAGTATGGCTAAGAGTATGATAGTTATAGAGGCTCGATATGCTCCGGCACCACCTACAAGAATGGAAGAGATGTACAACATGTTGAAAGCATTGGAACCACGAGCTCGACAACCCCAGAAAGAGGAACCACATGTGTAAGGAAGGGAGAAACCGGACCTTGAGCATCATAGTTCACGCAACACACTACCTACCATTAGTTCACCTTCATCGTTATCAAAGATGATACCGCCAATTGGGGTGACTAAATCTCCAAAGGGGAGTGATTTTGAACCTTCTACTTTAATGTTTAATCACTTAGAATATCTAAAATCAGAATATGAGATTGTATCACATGTGAACCGTAATGAAACAATTAAGCATGAATCTGATTTAGTAGATGATTTTAAATGTGATGATGAGCATGAAATAGATGGAAATGAATTGTATGCACATGAATCTACATTGGATGATGTTACTAAGTGTGATGTGCACAAGCATGATCTAGGTAGTAAGGGAGTGAAGGTGCATGAATCATCATCAGATGTTGTTGATAATGATCTTAATTATGATGATGAGAATGTAGTAGATATTGTTGTGTTGAATTTGTCAAAGTCGAATGTGGGTATGCTTGATATGGATGATCTAGAGCTAGATGAGCATAAATCTGATTTAGAATGTGCTTATTATCTTGTTTGTGATACTACCTCTAACTTGTTGCATTCATCTTTAGATTGTTCCGAAGAACTTTTTCCTAATGATATACCCCTTGTTTTGCCTTTAGTGTATCCTAGAACTCCTAGGATCAAACCGAAAGAGACTTGTGAGTTGGAGTCTCGTCTTCCGGCATTGGTCGATCCTTATAGAAAAGACATTAAGGATGAAGTTGCACATATAGATTTGAGACTTCATAGTTTATTACCTACCTTGAACTCGAGCATTTTAGAAGATGTGCATATTGATGAGTTTGCTATAGGTAGATATGAATTGGAAGATACTTATATAACTTGGGAAATGCTTGTTAAGGTTCCTAAGTTAATTGATCATGAGTTGAGGATTAGAGCTAGGAAAATAGCCCTTATACCACCTAGTTTACTCATGCCTATGTTGATTTTTGTGTTTGATTGCAACATTTATATTTGTGTTGTTATTTAACCTAATAAAATTCTTATGAACAACACTTCTTTAGATACACAAAAGAAATACTTAAGGGAAGTTCTTACTAACCATTTTGTTTGGTATTTAAATGTCCAATTTGTTGTAAATGTGTTCAAATCTAATGTTGCTTATGTCCTTGTGTTTGTAGAAGTTTTCCGATCAGCCCATATGCAGATTACCGAAAGCTTTGAAAAGAAAGAGTTAATGGGCAATGAGCAGGGAAATGACAGGAAGAGCACATGGCTTCGAGAATGGAGCACGGTTGTTGTTAAGCCAAAACAACCCCAAGATGTGTTTTTAGCCTCTAAGGAAGAGATACAATTTGAGTATCTAGTCTCGGACACCATTCTTAGGTCTGTGAACATTTGGACAACCATGGTTAGAGACAATTTCATGGACACTACACCAATGTTTCACCATGCTAGATTGATGATTAAGACACCTACCCCGACTGTTTTAATGATGGGAGGTAAGAATCTTACCTTGTTGTGTGTTAACATGAAAGAAGCATGCCTAAACTTCTCTAGATGTGATAATGATCTCATTACCTTGTTTAGAATGTTTAGAGATTGGCTACATTACATATGTCCTAGTGATAGTGTAGTGTTTGTTGCTCTTGTAAGGAAGTTTGTGTTAGTCACCATCTTAGACTATATTGTTCTAGGCATTGAGCATATTAGGGACATATATATTTCACATACTAAATTTTGGTGATTATCATATGCATTATGTGCTAGAGAACTCTAGGAATGAGCTTTACTTGTTTAGAGAGTTCATTAGGCTTGATCATGTGTGCATTCTTAGTAGTTACCTTAGGATTCTAATTAAGGACAAGACCTATATGTCTGCTGTAATGGGTCATTTAGAGAGGTACAAGCTTTATGATAAGTTTCACACACTGTTATCGGCCGCAATTGTTTAAGTATGTAGTTCCCCAGCCTATGAGATACTTGGAGAGTCTTATGAGCATTTTAGGTGTCTTAACCTACGGTTACAGATTTGTAAGGATTCAAACAGCCCCTTTGGAACCTTATAACACGGGCTTCTCTTTGGATTTAGCTAGAACTAAGGAGAGAGATCAGACTATTTGTGAAATTTGTGTTTACGTATTTTCAATCAAAAGAGAGCTTTTGGTGAGAATCATTGGTTGCTGAATTTTCCGGCTTAGTTGTCTTGCGTTGTGTCAATCTTCTTTGAGATTGGTGCTTCGAAGCTCCATAGGCATCCTCCTTGTGCTCTCAACCTCCATTGTTGAGTTGTATAAGGTTGTATAAGGCAGGGTCGTTGGCTGCGTTGTTTGGGTCTTTGATTCCGAAATCAAAGGTTCTTTCAGTCGACATCTCTCCGGTTCTATCTTCCTATCCTTCTACCTTCATCTAATTCGTTCGATTTGTTTCTTCTTCATTCCTGCGTCTTTACCATCATTATCTAACGTTAGTTGTATCCATTTGTGTGATTTGAAGCCCCTTTGTCTAGATCAAGAAGAATACGGAATTTGCCCGTATCAATAAATGAAGATGGTAATCGAAGAAGAAGATACACAAGCATATACGGAAAACATCTTTACATCTTCAAGCAACCTAAGCATCTTCATTCGTTGTTTTTCTTTCTCTCGTTTACGCAAAAGTTTTATCCCCTTAAAGAGAGAAAACACAAGAGCTCCGTTGGAAGATCTAAATAGTGTTATACTAGAGTGTGTGTTACTTTGCGAAGTAACTAGGCTATTATAGCTAGGTTGAGAGTTGGAGCTACATCGTAGCATTGACTACAGTGAGAGAAGAAGGGGATTTCTTCTAGTTTGTATCTAGGACTCTTTGAAGCTGATAATAGATAGTTAGATCCTAAGGCTATGTAATAGCTAGGATTTTCGAATTCTAATTAATGTTAATTAACTTAATCGTTTATAGTAATTCACATATAACTCGCGAAGATTTCGCAAGTGATGAGTATGAGTCCCACCGTTATATTCCTAGCGTAATTTTGGATGTTTGGGGAAATTTTTACTTTTTTCCCTAGGTAATTATTTTTACCCTCCGGTGTTTTTTGGGGCATTTGGGAGCTCCAATTAATAAAAATGCAGTTGATAGAAATGATCAGGACATCGGATATGTCCTAGATATGAAATAACATGGAGAGACAATACAACCAAAAAAGTCGCTATTTCGTTTCTTAACGGCTAAAAAAGACGGCTTAAGAATACACATTTTCCGAGCCAGTTGTGGAATAATTATCCCTACAATATTCCAGATTTAATATTCCAATCTCGAGAAGTTTGGAGAAGGAGGTTCGACCCGCCTTTGGATCGGTTAAAGGATAATTATCGATTTGGCTAAAGGATAATTATCGTCTTCACTATAAATAGCGGAAAATCCTTTATTAATTCATTTCCTTTCACTTTTCTTCGTAAAAGCTCTGATTTCTCTCAACCTTCAAACTCAGATATACTCTTCGTTTCTAATCCAATTTCAATTTTGTTTGAGTTTCTGGATTCCTCTCTTCATTCTCTTCATATTGGTACCGAGTTTCTGCATTTCCGAGCAGATGAAGGGTTGGTCGAGCATATATGTCACCAGGCAGGTTCCGTCGCTCAGATTCCGGTGAATTTGATTTTGTCCATGCGTAGCCTGCGTCGTTGTGATTCCGAATCTTCTTTCAAATCGTCAATCGGGTGATTATGGGTTGTTTGTTTGATGAAATCTGATGACAGGGGGTTTTGAAATTGTCTGTCGGCAAAACGTTATTCTGGCGAAATCTAATTAATTAATTAAAGGTTAATTAATTAAATTAGGATTAGAATTGAGATTGAGGAATGTTGATTAGATACTGCCTTGAGATTTGAGGAATTGTGAGTTGTGCTGAGATATTGAGGTTTAGTTGGTTGTGAGGCTTATAGATTGAGTATGATCCTCATGGATCCCTTTGGGTCTAGGTGTGACCCCTTTGATGAATAGAGTTTGATATATCTTTATGCCTTGTTATTAGGCAGTGCCCTCTCTCAAGATTGGAGGTTGTTGTGGTTGAGCTGAGTACGAGGTTGAGGTAAGTCCGTAGGACTTACTTAGCTACCATCCCTATATTGGGTGTTTGCATGAGTGGTGTGTGCTTTATTTGTTTGCTATGATAGCATGAGTTGTCGTATTTATCGACCTATGTTCTATTGACTGCCCCACTACGTGGCTGTGATAACCTTTCCCTTTCATCCCGCCGTGGAGTCTGGGAGGTTCTCTGATGTCGGGTCAGACTAGTTTACAGGAAGGGCGCAATCCACTCCCATAGGGTACACGGATTGTGTGACCGATACTCGTACAGCTGGACATTGCACTCAGAGGCGGGGATGTATCGGTCCTCGTGTCGCATACTTTCATCTATCAATATATATATGGTTTTTGAGTAAATGGTTATTATATAAAGATAATAAATGGGTAAATGTGTGATAGCATGCTGATGTGTTTATCTTTCATGATTGTGTTTGCGCTTATGCATTACTTATATATGTATGGTTAGCTAATGGTTCCATACCGTGTTGTAGATGTTTGCAGGATAGGCGCTGCTGGGTGATCTGACAGGGTGACAGGCTGAGGACTCTCGTACATTAGTTGGTTGGTTTTCGGGTTGTTTATGTTTTCTCTCCTGCGCGAGGATGATGTCTTGTTTTCCCTCCTTTGTGAGGATGTCGTTTCATACTCGCCTATGTTGTTGTTTACCTTTGGTTATACAGTTTATACGGTTTTATGTATTTGTTTTTATATCTGTCAGTGCCATGTTGTAAGGTCCAGTGAACTTGTTGTCAGGCTAAGGTCAGGATCCATTGGGAGATCCTAGCCCAATGTGGCACTCCGAGTCCCGCGGATTCGGGGTGTTACAAAGTTGGTATCAGAGCCCAGGTTGACAACAATGGCACTTGCTACCTGCAATAAGGTCTGATAGGTAAACTAAACATAACCCGAAAGGGGTCTGACGTTTTAAAACGTTTTTGGTTTTAAGTGTGGTTTTGGGTTAGAATGTACGAGAAGTCGTCACCTCTGCCATGGATCTCTGCAACGTAGATATTATATATATGTGTGTATATTATGGATTTTGTGGATGTATATATATATATATGGCTATATATATGGATTTTGTGGATACATATGGCTATATATATGCCATATGTATCGATATATATATATATATATATATGGCTATATATTATGGATTTTGTGGATACATATGGCTATATATATGCCATATGTATCGATATATATATATATATATATATATATATATATATATATATATATATATATATATATATATCGATACATATGGCATATATATAGCCTTGTAAGCTTAGGTGCGTATTTCCTACAGATGGCTCAGACTAGAGCAGTATCTGTAGTGGGACGAGGTAGGGGTACACCCTCTCTTCCTCCGGTAACGTTAAGTCAAGGACCAGTTTCTGCTGTTGTTTCGCCTATGGTAGAGAACGAGTTTGAAGAGAATGATCATGTCTCCATGAGTAGATCCGAGTTTCAAGAATATATGTGCAAAGTATATGAGGCTGTAATAGCGGTTAGACCTACACCGGATCTATCAACATATGTGGGACCAACTGAAGCTTCTAGATCAAAGAAGAAACAACGAGTCGAACTAGCGAAAGATGAGGTAGGCCTTCCAAGTGGTAAGTAGAATCCGGCTTGTGGACGTTTGAGTAGTCTCCGTTCTAAACGGACTTCTGGTGAAAAGAGAACTTGTTATAATTGTGGGAAGCCTGGACAAATAAGACCACACTGTCCAACACCGCCGGTGATTTGCTTCACCTGTGGTAGACCAGGTCATAAAGTTGCCTTTTGTAGGCAAGGTAGAGTTGTATCACGACAGGGTTTTTCTTCTGTCAATATGACGGGAGGTGGTCAAAAGACCCCTCAGCAGCAGATACAGGGACAATAGAGAATCCCAGATCGTTAGCCTACTCAGGGATCCGTTCCCAGACCGAGTACAGATAGAGGTCGTGGTGGGAGTACCATAGACACTAGAAGAGCTCAGGGTAGAGCCTTGGAACTAAGTGTAGAGGAGTCATCCGTACCAGTTACACTTATGGGATGTTTATGTCTCATCTGTGGCTATCCAGATCATTTGCGCTCTGAGTGTCCCTTGGTACCGATAACTTGCTTCACCTGTGGTGAACTAGGCCATCTGGCCCCTTCTGTCAGCAAGGTGGTGTTTCTTCTCAACAAGACCTTCCTCTTTCCGGTGCAGAAAGAGTGGAAGTGGAGGCTATGGCGATGACCTCAGTGATACCTGAGGAGCATAGACCTGAGATTTAGTGATGATATGCAATGAAGCTTCTGGTGTTCGCTGTACGGTTACCATTCTTGTTAAAGGTTTACGTAGTGGAGTTTTGTTTGTTGTGAGTGTTATGCACTTCATGTCTTTCGATGCATGCGTTAATAGTTGACTGTGGAAACAGTAGAATATAGACTATCCTTTACATGATTACTAGTTAGGGGTCTGAGGTACCCGCGAGATTGTGATTGTCCCATTCATTCAGGGACTTGTGTATGGTTTATAAACTTCTTTGGCATGCCTTAGGTGCACAAGGAAGTCACTATGTGTATGATTTGGATGAATAAATATGATGTCATGTTAGATATCAGTTGGAAGGTTGTTACAATCTCTACTGAGACCGATTAGACAGAGATCTTCTGAGATTACGACCTTTGAAGAGATGAGTCTTGTCATTAGTGCCGTATGAGCAGCAAAGTTGATAACACAAGGAGGTGAGGTTTTCTGATGTTATGATATGAAGAAGATAGTTCCACGTTGGAGGATATTCAAGTGGTTTATGAGCTTATAGACGTGTTACTGAACCGTCTAGTTGCCACCTCAGCGGAGTGTGGACATTGTTATCAAGTTGAAGTGTGATACGACACTGATTGGGAAGGCCCATATCATATGGTGATTATTGAGATGTTGTAACTGAAGGATTGAAGAGTGGGCTGAGACGAGCTTCCTTCGCCCTAGTGTATCCAATGTCTCGTATTGACGACCTAATGAATCGGCTTCAAGGAGCAATCGTGTTTTTCAGGATTTCCTTGTACTCAGATTACCACCAATTGAGGTGAGAGAGCAGGATGTGCATAGGATAGCTGTTCATACCCGTTATAGACACTATAAGTATGTAGTGATGTCATTTGGGTTGACGAATGCCTTAGCAGTCTTTATGGAGTTGATGAATAGTATTTTCGTCGACTTCTTTGAACAGTCTGTGGTGGTCTTCATTGATGACATTTCGATATACTCTCGTAGTAGAGAGAAGCAGACCGATCATCTAAGGACATTTTTGCTAATGTCGAGAGATAGAGGGTCAGTTCCTTATCTAGAAGCATACCTTGATATATACTCATAGTGGCTTCCATACCTATCTATCTCCCGTAGAGCTAACATCATATCAACCTATGACTAGTAGACCCATACCAAGATCCAGTAGTATACTTTAGCATTTACAGATCTCTTTCGTTATATTATACTATTATCCGGGTTACTCACCGTACAGATCAGATTTTATGCCATTTCATTTATGTTAATGGTACTCCATGTTGCAACATACTACACTCTCTAAGTACGAGTGGGATGCCAGTGGTAGCCTTCTTAGGCCATGTTGTCTCCGCCAGTGGGATCTTGGTTGATCTGACGAGGATTGAGTATGTTGCAACATGGACGATACTGATGAACATTAAGGGAATGCGTAGTTTTCTCAGCTTATCCGATTACTACCCACGCTTGTGGAAGGGTTTTGTGAATATGTATCCCTTTACGAGTCTTCTGAGGAAGACCCTTTGAATTGCGTGGTCAAAGCAATATGCCAGAACGTTGAAGAGTGGAGGAGACATTTGACCTCTGCTTCGATTTTGTTATAGTCCGAAGGTTCTGGGGATTCCATAATATACGGTGATATATCCTAGCTAAGTTTAAGACGCGTATTAATACAGAGGAGTGGAGTTATGGATATGTGGGTCTACAGTTGAAGACGTGTGAGGAGAACTACCTGACGCCTGATTTAGAGTTAGCAGCGGAGTTGAATAACCACCAGTGTTAAGGACTCGAGTTGATCAAGACTTTAACCTAGAGATTCCATACTATTCAGAGAAGTTGAACGTTGTCGCCAACAACTTGAACAGAAAGACGCCTCAAGAGAAGACGACTGTGAGTCTGACAGTTCAGCCTCAGTTTTAGAGAGATCCAACTTGGCTAGAGTTGGACAATCAGTTCCTTGATGAGGATATCCAGTTATGCCTTAAAGGTTCTACCTGGTCTGTTGGATGAGGGCCAACAGAAGCAGGGGACCTGCCCGACCTTGTTGAAGATGGGAGAGAAGATGTCTCGTAATGAGGCATCACAATTCTCCATGAGAGTAGATAGAATGATGAAGAGTCATGACCGCTTTTGTGTACCTGCTGATGCAGAGTGAGATAGACAATTTTACAGTACATTCACTGTATACCTTACTCAGTACATTCAGGTACGAGTAAGAGGTACCACGAGGTGAGACGATTATATTGATGGAGAAGATGGAAACTAATGTAATCAGATTTGTGACATAGTGTGTGACCTGTCAGCAGGTCAAGATAGAACATTTCCGATCTAGAGATGAGCTCCATCCACTACCAGTGCAGTAGTGGAAGTGGTAGGACATCTTTATGGACTTTGTGAGGAGATTGAGGCCCAGTGGGAATTTTGATGTATCCGGATTGTTGGTGACAGATTAACGGAGCCGGCACGTTTTGTTCCTATTAGAGAGATGTGGCCAGCGAATGCATTGGTTGAGGAGTACACTAGACAGATAGTGAGACTCCATGGTGTACCAAGAACGATAATCTCTGATCGAGATAGGCGTTTTACCTTGAGATTTTGGGCAGCAGATATAGACTGCTTTGAGGGATGAGTTTACACTTTATGACTGCGTTTCACCCCCAAATAGATGGTCAGTCAAAGAGGACCATCCAAACCCTTGAGATATGTTATGAGCTTATGTATTGAACTGGAAACATGGATGGTTAGATTACCTCCATTAATGGATTTATTATGTGATAATGATTGACGCGCATCTTTTGGGATGCCTCCTATGAGGCATTATACATATGTAGACGCCGTATACCTTTATGCTAGAATTGACCTAGCAGTATTAGTAGAATAACACCTGATCCGATTCAGGATTTTATACTTCAAGTAACGCTGATTAGAGGAAGAATGTTGGTTGTACAGAGTCGCCATATATCATATGTAGACGAGAGGCGTCGACCTCTAAAGTTCAAGTGAGAGTTCATGACCGGATGAGAGTATCTCTGCTGTTAAATGTTAAATGTGTTGGCATAAAAGGGAAACCGAGTTTCCAATATGTCGGTTTACTTGGGATCTTGACCAGAATTGTGAAGGCAACATGATGTTTAGCTTTGCCTTTGAGGTTAGAGGGTGTTTACCCAGTGTTCATATGTCTCAACTGAGGGAGTATATACCAAGTTCGAGACACCTGGTGAGTTATGATGATCTAGTGGTTAAGCCGACCAACATCCTTGTTGAGCATTTGGTTACATTCCTGGAATGAGATATGAGACGCTTGCATTCGAAAGACTTTTCCATTTTAAAGGACGTAGTGGTCAAGGTGAAGACCTAAAGAGACAACATGAGAGACTGAGGATAGTATCCTGAGGAACTATCCAGAGTTTATGTCGAGACAGGTCCATCTGTGGGAGCACGAGTAGATCTTAGTGCTATCTTGATGAATGTTGTGCTTATGTGTTTATATGCCTTGATGTGTTTATTCCATGCCAGCTGTGTTGTGATTTATGATCTTAGTAGACCTTGTTGTGCTAGCGTAGTGTATGTCATAGCTAGAGATGATTATTTCCTCCATGCTATCTGAGTATGATTTATATTTATAGCTGGAGATGGTTCTTTCCTTCATGCTATTTGAGTGTGATTAGGATTCAGTTGGAGATGGTTCTTTCCTCCATGCTACGTTGATGGACATAGTTTTAGTGGAGATGTGATTCCTCCATGCGATATATATGGTTATGGTTTGCTAGAGACGTATTTCCTCTATGCTTGTGATATGTTTGGGCTAGAGATGTGCTTCCTCTATGCCTTGTGATGTGGTATGGCGAGAGACATGATTCCTCTACGCCTTTGGGTAGCGTTATGACCCTGTTTTCTGGAGTTGATGATTCCTCCATGGTGACATTGAGGTTATAGATTGTTATAGGTGATGACCTTCTGAACGGAGATGTGATACCTCCGATAGAGAGAGTGAGAGTTATACCTCGGCTTATGGGTCCGAGATGACTTTGGGATTTTGCAAGTTTCGGGGCGAAACTTGTTTTTAGGGGTATGTGATGTAATAGCTAGGATTTACGAATTCTAATTAATGTTGATTAACTTAATCGTTTATAGTAATTGACATATAACTCGCGAAGATTTCGCAAGTGATGAGTATGAGCCCCACCGTTATGTTCCTAGTGTAATTTTGGATGTTTGGGAAAATTTTTACTTTTTCCCCCGGGTAATTATTTTTACCCTCCGGTGTTATTTGGGACATTTGGGAGCTCCAATTAATAAAAATGCAGTTGAGAGAAATGATCAGGACATCGGATATGTCCTAGATATGAAATAACATGGAGAGACAATACGGCCAAAAGAGTCGTTATTTCGTTTCTTAACGGCTAAAAAAGACAGCTTAGGAATACACATTTTCCGAGGCAGTTGTGGAATAATTATCCCTACAATATTCCAGATTTAATATTCCAATCTCGAGAAGTTTGGAGAAGGAGGTTCGACCCGCCTTTGGATCGGTTAAATGATAATTATCGACTTTGCTAAAGGATAATTATCGTGTTCAGTATAAATAGCGGAAAATCCATTATTAATTCATTTCCTTTCACGTTTCTTCGTAAAAGCTCTGATTTCTCTCTACCTTCAAACTCATATCTACTCTTCGTTTCTAATCTGATTTCAATTTCGTTTGAGTTTCTCGATTCCTCTCTTCATTTTCTTCATATCGGTGCCGAGTTTCTGCATTTCCGAGGAGATGAAGGGTTGGTCGAGCATATATGTCACCAGGAAGGTTCCGTCGCTCAGATTCCGGTGAATTTGATGTTGTCCATGCATAGCCTGTGTCGCTGTGATTCCGAATCTTCTTTCAGATCGTCAATCGGGTTAGTAACGAATAAGTTACGAATTTATTCGTTTTCCGTACTGCGATTTGACCTAAATTGACTTTAGGCTTGTCAAAATGGATAATTAGAAAGTCCATTATGGTCGTTATATTATTCTGGTGATTATGGGTTGTTTGTTTAATGAAATCTGATGACAAGGGGTTTAGAAATTGTCTGCGGGCAAAACGTTATTCTTGCGAAAGCTAATTAATTAATTAAAGGTTAATTAATTAAATTAGGATTAGAATTGAGATTGAGGAATGTTGATTAGATACTACCTTGAGATTTGAGGAATTGTGAGTTGTGCTGAGATATTGAGATTTAGTTGGTTGTGAGGCTTATAGATTATGATCCTCATGGATCCCTTTGGGTCTAGGTGTGACCCCTTTGATGAATAGAGTTTGATATATCTTTATGCCTTGTTATTAGGCACTCTCTCTCTCAGGATTGGAGGTTGTTGTGGTTGAGCTGAGTACGAGGTTGAGGTAAGTCCGTAGGACGTACTTAGCTACCATCCCTATATTGGGTGTTTGCATGAGTGGTGTGTGCTTTATATGTTTGCTATGATAGCATGAGTTGTCGTTTTTATCAACCTATGTTCTATTGACTGCCCCACTGCGTGGCTGTAATAACCTTTCCCTTTCATCCCGCCGTGGAGTTTGGGAGGTTCTTTGATGTCGGGCCAGACTAGTTTACAGGAAGGGCGCAATCCACTCCCATAGGGTACACGGATTGTGTGACCGATACTCGTACAACTGGACATTGCACTCAGAGGCGGGGATGTATCGGTCCCCGTGTCGTATACTTTCATCTATCTATATATATACGGTTTTTGAGTGAATGGTTATTATATAAAGATAATAAATGGGTAAATGTGTGATAGCATGCTGATGTGTTTATCTTTCATGATTGTGTTTGTGCTTATGCATTACCTTATATATGTATGGTTAGTTAACGGTTTCATACCGTGTTGTAGATGTTTGCAAGATAGGCGCTGCTGGGTGATCTGACAGGGTGACAGGTCGAGGACTCTCGTACATTAGGTGGTTGGTTTTGGGGTTGTTTATGTTTTCTCTCTTGCGTGAGGATGATGTCTTGTTTTCCCTCCTGTGTGAGGATGTCGTTTCATACTCGGCTATGTTGTTGTTTACCTTTGGTTATACAATTTATACGGTTTTATGTATTTGTTTTTATATCTGTCAGTGCCATGTTGAAAGATCAAGTGAACTTGTTGTCAGGCTAGGGTCAGGATCCATTGTGAGATCCTAGCCCAATGTGGCACTCCGAGTCCCGTGGATTCGGGGTGTTACAGGCTATACCCTGCGACGGAGAGTAGGCTATTTAGAGCCGAACTTCGTAAACATATCCTCGTGTCAATCTTTTACATTCCGCACTATATTTTGTTATTGTGACTAATTTTGTTTTTGCAGGAGCACGAAGTCAAGGCCCTTGAAAGTTGTTTCAATGCCCTTGAAATCAAAGTTTCACAAAGCCCTTGAAAGGAGTTTCAAGGCCTTGAGATTTGGTTTGCGAAAGGTTCTCATACTCTATTAAACCCCCCCCCTTCTAGAGTATCTTTTAACTTATTTATTTCACCTACCGGTTCTTCAAGGGTCATTACCATCCTTCCGTGGGAGGTCTATTACCGTCAATTGCTTTAACCATTCAACGTTATATTGCTCAAGACAATCACACTTCTTTTGATATACTTCTTACTATTGACATCGAACCATACAAAAAACTCCAAGCTTTTGTTACCGTTCCTTTATATTCTCCGCTTGAGGTTACATCTGCTATCTGCGGTTCCTCGACAGGCAACCCGCATTTTATGCATTCTCGTTCATCACCGATAAGCTTATGTTTGACCTTCTCTAAGGTGAACGACTTACCATTCTTCCATACTTTGTGTCCCTCGTCTTCCGAGGCTACCCTCCTTGGGGTACTCCACCTCAACTTCGTTAGCTCTTTCCATGTTCCATTGTTTCTTCCTCTTCCATAAGGTAACCATACTCTTCTCGGCCTCGCGCGCCATATAAATCATCTGCATATGCTTAACCGCGCCTCATGCTATCTTGGAAGCCCGTCTCTTCAAAATCTCTAACGTTATTCAGCAGCCGCTCGCGATTCTCTTGATTGTTGTCTCAAGTCTCTCCATAACTGAGCTCCTTGTTGCGCCACTTATCTTCTCGGGATCACGTCTACTCACACTTCTCTCTTCTTGGTGTTCCTTAGCCTTATCATCGTAACAAAACCGGTCAAATCCACGTGAATCCCCACCATGCCATTCTTCTCATAACTCTCGTAATGTTGGCACTCCACTTATTGGTACCTCGTAAGCTTAACTTACGGTATCTTAAATCTTTCGCGCATGGTTCGATCACTCTTCTCATTTTGACTCCAATGCTTAGGAGTGTCTAAGGAAAGCTTCACATCTTAATTGAACACCACCTTTGTAATAGCTAGGATTACCGAATTCTAAATAATGTTGATTAACTTAATCAGTGATAGTAATTGACATATAATTCGCGAAGATTGCGTAAATGTTAAGTATAAGTCCCACCGTTATGTTCTTGGCGTAATTTTGGGCTTATGGTGAAATTTTCCTTTTTCCCCGGGTAATTATTTTTATCCTCCGGTATTACTTGGAGGATTTGGGAGCTCCAATTAATAAAAATGCAGTTGAGAGAAATGATTAGGACATCGGACATGTCCTAGATATGAAATAACATGGAAAGACAAAACGGCCAAAAGAGTCGCTATTTCGTTTCTTAACGGCTAAGAAAGACGGCTTTGGAATACACGTTTTCCGATGCAATTGTGGAATAATTATCCCTACAATATTCAAGATTTATTGTTCCAATTTCGAGAAGTTTGGAGAAGGGGGTTCAACCCGCCATTGGATCGGTTAAAGGATAATTATCGACTTCGCTAAAGGATAATTATCGACTTCACTATAAATAGCGGAAAATCGTTTATTAATTCATTTTCTTTCACATTTTCTCGTAAAGCTCTAATTTCTCTCAAACTTCAAACTCAGATCTACTCTCCGTTTCTAATCCGATTTCAATTCCGTTTGAGTTTCTAGATTCCTCTCTTCATTCTCTTCATATCGGTACCAAGTTTCTGCATTTCCGAGCAGATGAAGACCTGATCGAGCATATATGTCACTAGGACAGTTCCGTCGCTCAGATTCCAGTGAATTTGATGTTGTACATGCGTAGCCTGCGTCATTGTGATTCCGAATCTTCTTTCAGATCGTCAATCGGGTTAGTAACGAATAAGTTATGAATTTATTCGTTTTCCGTACTGCGATTTGGCCTAAATTGACCTTAGGCTTTTCAAAATCGATAATAAGAATACCATTATGATCATTATATTATTTTGGTGTTTATGGGTTGTTTGTTTGATGAAATTTGATGACAGGTGGGCTTAGAAATGACCTGCGGGCAAAACGTTATTCTGGTAAAATTTAATAAATTAATTAAAGGTTAATTAATTAAATTAGGATTAAATTTGAGATTGAGGAATACTGATAAGATGCATGCTAGGTGTCAGAATGTGTTGAGGATCAGAAGTTTAGATTTGAGATATAGGTTGGTTGTGGTTAGTGAGACGAGTCTCCTAACCTTTGCAGTATGTGATTGTGTGTGTCTTGTTATTGCATGCGTTGATTACTTCCCCAAGGGGAAGCTGTGACGTGGTACAGGTTACGAGTATATCAGGTAAGTCCATAGGACTTACTTAGCGTGTAGTTGTGGATTGTATGATTGTGATGATTGTGTGTGTTCATATGATTGTGCATTTATAACCTAAACCGGACTAGGATGACCATTTATTACATTTATTTGGCCCAAGTGTATTATAATGGGCGGTAACCACCGGTCTCCACCTGCTGGTTAGGTGGAGGTGCCTGGAAGCCAGTAACACGGGGGGGGGGGGGGGGGAGGGGGGGGGGAGGGGGGGGGGAGGGGGGGGGGGAGGAGTGACGATCACCCCTAATGCAAACCCCTGTGTTAACGGGGAAAGGGACGAGGTTTTTTAGGTTCCTCGTGTTACAAAAGAAGTTGAATTAGTAATGTAATAACGTAATGAAAGATAATAAATGAATGTGTGTGGCATTGCATGTATGAGATGTTGATGTGTGGTTGTGCTATTACCTTCACGCTTTTCATTGCTGTAGCTAACGGTTTCATACCATGTTGTAGATGATCTGCATGTTAGGAAGACTGCAGGGCGAGACAGATGGTGTGGCCAGCCGAGGACTTCTGTACATTAGGATGCGCGGGATATGGGATCTTTTGTATCAGATGTTGTGGTTTGATGTTTTGTACTCGGCTCTCAGTTTGTAAACTCCTTTGATGTATCATATACAGCTTTTATGTATTTGGTTTTAATCTACCTGTGCCTTGTTGTAAGATCTAGTGAACTTGTTGTCAGGCTAGGGTCAGGATCCATTGTGAGATCCTAGCCTAATGTGACACTCCAAGTCCCATGGATTTGGGGTGTTACAGAGTTGGTATCAAAGCCTTAGGTTAACAACAATGGCACTTGCTATCTGCAATAAAGGTAGAGTGGATAAATATACAGAACCCATATGGGGTTTGACTTTTTAAAGGATTTTGGTTTTAAAGTGAGTACAGATATTTTGGGATTGTACAGAAGTCGTCACTCATCTGAGGATCTTGACGGTTTATATATATATATATATATATATATATATATATATATATATATATATATATATATGTTTTTATGTGCTGATGTGTATGCATGTAATAATGAGTATTATGTATATATATAGCCTTACAAGTTAGGAGCGTATATTCTACAGATGACTCAAACTAGAGTAGTATCTGTAGTGGGACGATAAGGGTACACCTCCTCTTCCTCCAGTAGCGTCAAGTCAGGGACCAGTGTCCGCTGCTGTGTTGCCTATGGCAGAAAACGAGTTTGAAGAGGCTGATCGTGTCTCTATGAGTAGATTCGAGTTTCAAGAGTATATGCAACAAGTATTTGAGGTGGTGATAGCGGGTAGATCAACACCGGATTTACCAACATCTGTGAGATCGACTGAAGCTTCTAGATTAGAGAATAAACAACGGGTTGAATCAGTGAAAGATGAGGTTGGATATCCGGGTTGCAAACCGAGCCCGATTTGTGGACGTTTGAGTACTTTTCGTTCACACGGACTTTTGGTGAAACGAGGACTTGTTACAATTGTGGGAAGCCTAGACATGTACGACCACAGTGTCCAAGATCACCAGTGATTTGCTTTACCTGTGATAGACAGGGTCATAGAGCAGTTTTTTGTAAGCAAACTGGAGTGGCATCACGACAGGGTTTTATTTCTACTAGTGTGACGGGAGGTGGTCAGAAGACACCTCAGCAGCAGACGTGGGGGCAGCAAAGAGTCCCAGATCATTCGCCTACTCAGGAATCCGTTCCCAGGCTGAGTAGAGGTAAGGGTTGTGGTAGGAGTACCATGGATACTAGAAGAGATCAAGGTAGAGCCTTTTATGCTGGGCAGTGCAGAGGAGCCACCCATACTAATGGCATAGATGAGACGTATATGTCTCAACTGTGGTTATCCAGATCATGTGTGCTCTGAGTGTCCCATGGCACCGATAGGTTGCTTCACCTGTGGTGAACTAGGCCATTTGGCCCCTTTTTGTCAGCAAGGTAGTGTTTCTTCTCATCAAGACCTTCCTCTTTCCGATGCAGAAAGAGTGGAAGTGGAGGCTATGGTGGTGACCTCAGTGATACCTGAGGAGCATAGGTCTGAGATTGAGTAATGATATGCAATAGAGCTTCGGGTGTTAGTTGTTACAGGTACCATTCTTGTTAATAGTTTATCTAATGGAGTTTTATTTGTTATGAGTGCTATGCACCTCTTGTCTTTCGATGCATGTGTTAATAGTTAACTGTGGATACAATAGAAGATAGATCTTCCTTTATAGAATTACGAGTTACGGGTCTTAGGTACCCGCGAGATATGTGGTTGTTCCCTTTGTTCAGGGACTTGTGTATGGCTTGAAGACTTCTTTATCATGCCTTAGGTGCATGAGAAGGTCTTTATGTGTGTGGTGGACGAATAGATATCATGTTGATTTAGATAGCAGTAGGAGGACTATTATAGTCTCTATTGAGATCGACTAAGTAGAGATTTTCCGAGGTTATGACCTTTGAGGAGGTGAGTTGTCTTTAGTGTCGTATGAGCAGCGAGGTTGATAACACCAGAGGGTGATGTTTTTTTTAATGTTGTGCCATGAAGGAAAGAGATAGTTCCACGCTAAAGAGTATTCCAGTGATATATGATCTTATAGACGTGTTACTAAACCGTCTAATCTATCGCCTCAGCGGAATGAGGACTTTGATATTGCGTTAAAGTATGGTACGAGCTGGTTGGGAGAAGGCCTATGAGGTATATGGCTTGTTGAGTTGTTAGAAATTGAAGAAGTAATTTGAAGAGTGGTTTGAGACGGGCTCCGTTCGCCCTAGCACGTTCATTGCTATGTATGGACGACTTGTTGGATCAACTAAGAGAAACAATTGTGTTTTTAAGATTTTTGTATTCTTAGGATATCATCAGCTAAGGATGAGAGAGCAGTGTGGGCATAGGACATCATTCCATACCTGTTATGGACACTACGAGTTGTAGTGTTGTCATCTGAGTTGAGGAACGTCCTAGTAGTCATTATAGGAGTTGATGAACAGTGTCTTCATCTACTTCCTTGATCAGTTCGTGGTAGACCTTATTGATGACGTTTGGTGTACTATCAAAACGGAGAGGAACGTACCGGTTATTTGAGGACGGTTTTGTAGAATTCGAGGGATAGAAGTCAGTCTGCTATGCTCCCTAAATGTGAATTGAGATGGCAGAAGTAACCTTCAAGGCCATGTTGTTCCGCTAGTAGGATCATGATTGATGTGACGAGGAGTAAGTATGAAGTCTTATGGATGATACTGATGAACATTAAGGGAATGCGTAGTTCTCGGTCTAGCCGATTGCTACCAACGCTTTGAGGAAGGATTCTATGTGATTGTGCATCCATTTACGAGTCTACTGAGGAAGACCACCATAATTGTGTGGTTGAAGTAGTATGTCGAAGCTCTGAAGAGTAGAGGAAGCATTTGACCTCTGCTTCTATTCGGTGATAATCAGAGGATTCTGGGAATCACGTGACTACGGTGCTGAGAACGTATGAGGAGAACTGCCCGACTCATGATTTTGAGTTAGTGATGGTAGTTCAAGTTCCAAGATTTGAAGACAATACCTGTGTGACATTTCGTGTCAGAGTTTCACATATCATAGGAGGTTGAAGCATATTTTTATGCAATAAAGGTTGAATAACTGCCAGCGTCGATGGTTTGAGTTATCAAGGACGCTGACCTTGAGATTTGTACATTTTGGCAAGGAGAATGTGGTCACTAATGCCTTGAATAAGAAGACGCCTCGAGAGAAGGCGATTGTTGTACAGTCTCGGTTTCAAAATGATCTAGCTTTGTTAGAGTTGGACCTACAACTGCTGATAAGGACGTTAGTTTCATGTTTAGGGATTTTACCTGGTTTGTTGGATGAGCTCCAACAAAAACAAGGGACTTGTCTGACCTTGAGGGAACTTGATGGAAGGATGCCTCATGGCGAGGCACCACAGTTCTTTAATGGAACATAAGGAGTATGAGGCGCCGCAACTGCATCAGTATAACCGCTTATGCGGAGTCGAGTGGAGAAGATTACAGTACACTCATAGTACACCTTCTTTAGTACATCCATGTAGGAATAAGAGGTACCACGAAGTAGTAAATCAGCTTAAAGTGTTACTGACCTGGAGATGAGTTCATCCACTACTAGTGTTGTAGTGGAAGTGAGAGGACTTTTTTGTGGACTTGTGATGGGATTGAGACCCAGTAAGAGTTTTGGTGTTATCCAGATTATTAGTAACAAATTTATAAAGGCGACACGTTCCATCTCTACAGAGAGACGTGACCAGTGAATGAAGTAACAAAGGAGTACACTAGATAGATGGTGGGACTCCATACGTGTACCGAGGACGATCGACTATGATTGTAGTAGACGGTTTACTTTGAGGTTTTGATAGCAGATTCAGACTGCTTGGGGAACGCATCCACATATCATGATTGAGTTTTACCTCAGGCAGACGGTCAGTCTGAGAGAACCCTCGAGACCGTAGAGGACATGTTGTGAGCTTGTGGGATGGATTGGGAACAGGGACGATCTGTTTATCTCCCACTCGTTGAGTTCTTATACCACCACCGTTGGTATGCATCTATAGGGATGTCCCCTATGAGGCGTTGTGTAGATATAGGTGTCATACACCTTTATGCTGGGAGGAGCCTAGCAGTACTAGTGGGATAGCGCCAGAACAGATTCAGGATGATATGACTCGAGTAATGCTGATTAGAGAGAGGATGCTGGCTGCACAAAGTCGCCAGAAGTTGTATATAGATAGGAGGCGTCGACCTCTAGAATTTAGGGTAGGAGCTCATGTCTGGTTGAAAGTAACTCTGACGCGAGGTGTCACACGTTATGGCATAAAGGGAAAACTGAGTCTCCGATATGTCAGTCCTTTCGAGATACTAGATAGAGTTGGGTGAGTAGTGCACAGATTGACTTTGCCACCGAAGTTAGAGGGTGTTCACCCTATGTTTCATGTGTCTCAGGTGAGGGAGTACATACCATACTTGAGGCACATTGTGAGTTATGATGATATAGTGGTTGAGCCGGACCACACTTTTGCAAGAACAACCTTTTGCAGTTCTAGAAAGAGAGGTGTGAGATGCCCGCATTCGAAGGATATACCTATGATGAGGATACATTGGTCGAGACGAGGACCGGGTGAGGCTATCTGGGAGACAGAGGATAGTAACCAGAGAAACTATCCAGAGTTCTATGCGGAGTTAGATGCACCCGTAGGATCCACAAGTAGATCTTAATGCCTTTTTGGTGAGTGCTTGTATGCTATGTGCTTATGAGATATGATGTGTTTTCGTGCTAGCTTTGATATGTGCATCTGATCCATTGGATCTTATCTGCTAGCACGATATAGGTATAGCTGGAGATGGTTCTTTCCTCCATGCTATTGTAATATGTTTAGGATTAGCTGGAGATGGTTCTTTCCTCCATGCTATTATTGATGGACATGTGTGAGTGGAGACGGTTTTCCTCCACATAGTTGTGTTACGAGTACGATTGGCTGGAGACGGCTTTCCTCCATGCCTTGTGACGTTGTTAGTAGTTGGCTAGAGATAATTTTTCCTCTATGCCTTTGGATAACGTTATGATCTTGTTGCTGGAGTTGGTGATTCCTCCATGTTGTGTTTTGAGGTTATAGAGTGTTATAGGTTGATACGTTTGAACGGAGATGTGATACCTCCGATAGAGAGAGTGTCTATATTTCAGCGTATGGGTCCGAGAGGATTTGGTAATTGTTCAAGTTTCGGGACGAAACTTTTTCTTAAGGGGTGTGTGATGTAATAGCTAGAATTTTCGAATTCTAATTAATGTTGATAACTTAATCAGTGATAGTAATTGACATATAATTCGCGAAGATTGCGTAAGTGCTGAGTATAAGTCCCACCGTTATGTTTTTGGCGTAATTTTGGGCTTATGGTGAAATTTTCACTTTTTCCCCGAGTAATTATTTTTACCCTCCAGTATTACTTAGAGCATTTAGGAGCTCCAATTAATAAAAATACAGTTGAGAAATATGATCAGGACATCGGACATGTCCTAAGTATGAAGTAATATGGAAAGGCAAAACGGCCAAAAGAGTCGCTATTTCGTTTCTTAACGGCTAAGAAAGACGGCTTTGGAATACACATTTTCCGAGGCAATTGTGGAATAATTATCCCTACAATATTCAAGATTTATTGTTCCAATTTCGAGAAGTTTGGAGAAGGGGGTTCAACCCGCCATTGGATCGGTTAAAGGATAATTATCGACTTCGCTAAAGGATAATTGTCGACTTCACTATAAATAGCGGAAAATCGTTTATTAATTCATTTCCTTTCACGTTTCCTCGTAAAAGCTCTAATTTCTCTCAAACTTCAAACTCAGATCTACTCTCCGTTTCTAATCCGATTTCAATTCCGTTTGAGTTTTTAGATTTCTCTCTTCATTCTCTTCATATCGGTACCAAGTTTCTGCATTTCCGAGCAGATGAAGACCTGGTCGAGCATATACGTCACCAGGACAGTTCTGTCGCTCAGATTCCGGTGAATTTGATGTTGTACATGCGTAGCCTGCGTCGTTGTGATTCTGAATCTTCTTTCAGATCGTCAATCGGGTTAGTAACGAATAAGTTATGAATTTATTCGTTTTCCGTACTGCGATTTGACCTAAATTGAACTTAGGCTTTTAAAATGGATAATTAGAATTCCATTATAATCATTATATTATTTTGGTGTTTATGGGTTGTTTGTTTGATAAAATCTGATGACAGGTGGGCTTAGAAATGGCCTGCGGGCAAAACGTTATTCTGTTGAAATTTAATTAATTAATTAAAGGTTAATTAATTAAATTAGGATTAAATTTGAGATTGAGGAATACTGATAAGATGCATGCTAGGTGTCAGAATGTGTTGAGGATCTGAGGTTTAGATTTGAGATATAGGTTGGCTGTGGTTAGTGAGACGAGTCTCCTAACCTTTGTAGTATGTGATTGTGTGTGCCTTGCAATTGCATGCATTGATTACTTCCCCAAGGGGAAGGTGTGACGTGGTACAGGTTATGAGTATATCAGGTAAATCCATAGGACTTACTTAGCGTGTAGTTGTGGATTGTATGATTGTGATGATTGTGTGTGTTCATATGATTGTGCATTTATAACCTAAACCGGACTAGGATGACCATTTATTACATTTATTTGGCCCAAGTGTATTATTACGGGCGGTAACCACCGGTCTCCGCCTGCTGGTTAGGAGGAGGTGCTTGGAAGCCAGTAACACAGGGGGGACGAGTGACAATCACCCCCAATGGAAACCCCTGTGTTAACGGGGAAAAGGACGAGGTTCTTTAGGTTTCTCGTGTTACAAAAGAAGTTGAATTAATAATGTAATAACGTAATGAAAGATAATAAATGAATGTGTGTGGCATTGCATGTATGAGATGTTGATGTGTGGTTGTGCTATTACCTTCATGCTTTTCATTGCTGTAGCTAACGGTTTCATACCGTGTTGTAGATGATCAGCAGGTTAGGAAGACTGCAAGGTGAGACAGATGGTGTGGCCAGCCGATGACTTCTGTACATTAGGATGCGCGAGATATGGGATCTTTTGTATCAAATGTTGTGGTTTGATGTTTTGTACTCGGCTCTGAGTTTGTAAACTCTTTTGATGTATCTTAATCAGCTTTTATGTATTTGGTTTTAATCTACCTGTGCCTTGTTGTAAGATCCAGTGAACTTGTTGTCAGGCTAGGGTCATGATCCATTGTGAGATCCTAGCCCAATGTGACACTCCAAGTCCCGTGGATTTGGGGTGTTACAACCTTTAACCTTGCTAAAATGTATCCATCTTCTCCTCGATTCGTATCTTTAGTTGTCCACGCGTAATCTTGAAGAACTTAAGTTTGTTATCTGTATTGGTCTCGTTGTATTTCCAATCGTGAGTTCTATATAACCACTTCCACACCTTCATGTTACTCCTTTTTCTTGTATGGTCTCCGTCTCGATTTCTATTATGTTGTCTCGAGTTCTTTTACTTGGTTGTCCTTTGTTTACGTCATCTCCAATCCTCCTTTTCGACATCCTTTTAAAAGGAATCCGAGAACGCCATGGTGTTTGTTAGCTCGAAATGCTCAACTCGATATTTGAGCGTACTCCTCCATGTATGAACGCTATCCCAAGCCAACAATGTCGTCTTAAAGCTGATGATATCATACAATCACCTTTTCTATTAGGTCCCATATCACCATATGCTACTATATACAATAAGAATCCGTATATAGGGCTATATAAGTCCTATGTCCATATTACTACTAATATAACATATCCGGCAATCCATTACAACAATACAAGGTCCAAACATGTACTACAGTCCACATATATAACTAGGCATATAAATCATATCCATCATGCAACTACAATCCACATATACTATACATATCTACATATATATCAAAATCCAATAAACTAAGCTGTAGAGATCCGCGAAAGGAGTAGTGGTCCGTACATTCTATCCCCGACTGACTATGCTCGAACGAAATTCATTTTCAAATATAGAACCCTTGAGGGTTCTGTTTCCTTCTATTCGGCCTTTAGAAGATTGCGAGAGCCATTGTTGTCAACCTAGGGCTCTGATACCATATTGTAACACCCTGAATCTGCGGGATTCGGGATGCTACAGGCGGAGACCTTACAATGGGTCCCGACTGATACGGGGATTAGCCATGAAGAATAAATCTAGACGAACAATCTGTTCTGAAGAATGAAGAACACACGAAATTTACAAACATGGACAACAATGAAAACGAGAAAACAAAAAGGGACAAGAAGAACCGAAAGGAACAATGATAGAACCCTTGGATTCGATATCCAAGAACCAAACCAACGACGATTCGACCCCACTTCTTACAACTCCACACAATCGATAGAGGATGTCTTGTTCCACCTGCAACACCAATCCCGAAGGAGATTGACATACACAAGAACGAGAAAGCTAGATCACACATCTAATCTCACGAGACAAGAATGATTGAATTTTCGTGGATTCAATTTTGAAATGCTCTCAACAAAACTTGTATAAAACTTGTCTAACCAAAAAAAGAAGAGAGAAAAGGCTTTTATACATCCTAGGCCTTTTCTTCCTAAAACAGAAAAAAGAAACTAAATTCTAAAACTACATTTCGATAGGTTTAAATAAAAGCCCAACAAATTAGAGCAAACAATGGGCCTAATTAAACTCTCATATTCAGCCTTCACGTCCACACACTTAAATGATCATTCAACCATGCACATGCACACACTTGAGCTCCATTAAGCTCCATTGATCATCTTCTTGGTTGATACAATATTCTTGGGTTCGTGGCTGATCAACAAGATGGTCCTAGGCTTGATGAAGATGGACTTGGTTGAGCTTCAAGGACCATGGTTAGGAAAAGAGCATCCATCTCAGCTTGGTGTTTAGCTTGAGCTCTTTTTAGAGCCTCGTGAGGTATTGAAGATGGAGTTAGCTCAAATGATCCTTTATCATTATGGGTTTGGGATATTGCCTCCATTAGTTGGCTTGGATGCTCCCACATCACTTTCGGTCTTCCCTTCGGGGCATCTGATACGAGTTTTGAGGAAATATACGAGTCGGGAAGTTGTGCTTTGGCTATCGAGAAATGAGTATTGCTACCAATAAGGATAAGTACCTTTGCCCTGTAGTGAGCGACTCAATAGAACAAGTTGCTTATGGTTACGATGTTTGTATGATTGATTTGCAGTCGAGATGTCACCCGAGTTGGATGGAGAAAGGAAAGGAGCTAAGTAAGACTACGTTTCGGACCGGTATGGTCACTACAAGGTGTAGTGAAGCTTGGTGGACTCGCAAGTGCGAATGTTGAATTGGTGTATATAGAAGTGCTTCCATCGGGTTTCTGAATCAAGTTGTGGTAATGACATTCAAGTCGTGGTTTTGAGTGGTTCCAAAGTGGACCCTAAGCTTGTGCTAAATGTTGTAGACTGGTAAGAGATGTTGTATGAGGTGGACCGTAATTTAATGTTAAGGAATGACAGCTATTAGTGCATGAGTTGCGAGAATGATTCTTATGTTCTAATTTAACGATGCCTTATTGTACTCACATAATTGGGAAGAACAAGCTTGACATGGGATGACGATAATACAGGTTATGCGGGATGAGTAGATTTACCTAAGCGGGTTGGGACGTCCGAGGTGACCTCCTAAGGGACGTAGCGGTATTGAAAATATCTAGCGGATCAGATGAAAACGAGATGATAGTTTCGATAATACCTCCAAGGCATGTGGAGGAGATATGCAGCTTATAAGTCAGTGGGCCTTAACCGCCAAGTTGTGGGACGGTTTTGACACTTGCCGGTCATGTATGAATGATAAGAGTATGATATTTATATATATTCGCTCCGCGAAAAAGGAATATCCACTAGAGGTGATGGTTAGAGTTGGTTATGGACTTTGTTTTATGACTTTGGTATCATCCGTGGTAGGTGAATGTGATCACCAACACCCTTAGTTAGTGGACACCTTGATAAGATGCAACAATTTAACTGACGGTTTAGCCTCAGTTTATTAACGTAGATGGTCGGTGAAGAGACCTGACAAAATCGCGGGATTTGAAAGGCTTTGAGAAAGATTCGGGATAGAAGGTCCCGAGGAGAGACCCCATAGGTACCTTTATGGGTTGGTAGTTTGTTGCAACGCCAGAAGCATTTATGTGTACTTATAACGGAGAGCCGAGATAGAGTCTCCAGGAGGCGCGCCACCTTACTAGTGCACCGTAGTGTTAGTAAGAGGCATTTTGGATTGGTAACATCACATTAGTGAGGTGGGCTTAAGGCCGAGGTGGCTAAGTACATAGCCATTATGTGACCCGTCATCAGGTCAAGTTGAGCAACATAAAACGAGAAAGAAGACCTCATCCACCGCATGTCATGCAATGGGAGTGGGAGCATACCTTCAGTAGAGGTTATTACCGGTTTGAGACAATGCAACAATTGTGACGTGTTTTGGTCATCGAGGACCAACCGACGAAGACAACGCGTTTATACCCTTTTGGGAAACAAGGCCTATGAGTCGGCTAGTTGCGGAGTCCATTAAGTGATAGTGAGAGTACTTGGGATACCAAGTATCGTTACCTCGGATCGAGATGAGCGATTCATCTCGGGATTTGTTGGGCAGCGGGATCGTGCCGTGAAGGAGACAAATTGTCTTCCATTACAGTCTCATCCTCGGATAGTTGGTCAACTAGAGGAGACTTTTGTGATCTTGGATGCCACACAGAGAGCGTGTTTGCGAGGTAGGTGATAAGGGTAGACATGATACCTCCCTTTTGATCGAGATTCCGTGTTGTGATAGTTGAGAAGTACCTTTGTAATGGCCTTTATGAGGCATTGTATGGACGGAAGTGTAGAGCACCGTGATGTTGGACTTTGGACAATATATGTAGGGATAGCTCTAAGAAAAAAAGGGATGACCTCGTTCGTCTAACGTGGGTCCAAGGACGATTGATAGCCGAGCTAAGTCGCTAGAAGGTGTGCGCAAGTAAGAGGTACGGACCTCACGGGTTCAGATGCGATACGGGTCTTGTTAAGGGTATCACTGATGCGAGGCGTCATACGTGTTGGTCATTAGAAGGGAGTGGGTCCCAATATTTATATCGGACCTTTTTGGAGATCTTGGCGCGAGTTGGGAAGTGGTTTACAAATTGGCGTTACCATTGAAAGTGGAGGATGTTCACCAGGTTTCAAGTGTGACGGTCGAAGGAATACATGTATGACTCGGGTTATGTTGTTAGTTGTGTTGATCTAGTGATAGACAAGGAGCCGATGAGGCTACCGGGAGGACGAGAGATAGTATCCTTGGTTGAGTTTTACGATGAGCTAGATGCATCGATAGAGACGTTGGGCTAGATCTTGTGTGCATGTGCGAGTCTTTGGGTTTAGTGCCCCGAGTGGGAATGTATTGCATGGTTGGATAGATTTTAACTGGGTATGCGTTATGTGTGATCCGTGTGAGTATGTATGCACCTTGTGAGGTCTTTATGTGTTATGCGATTAGGCTTGGGATTAGATGGCCGATAGTTGCCACGTCCATGTGTTCCGAGCGGTTATCGAGACGTGTTTAATTATGAATGTTACGTTTAGCAAGTTTCGGGACGAAACTTGTTGTTAGGGGAATTAGTTGTAATGTCCGGAAATTTTATTCCGGTTGTGGAGCAGTTATCGATCTTTCCGCAAGCGCGGCTCAGTTTTCCGCAGGCACGAGGTGCTGAGTGACGGGTTTTTTATCCAAAAATCCCATGCCGACCCTTCGTTTCCCCCACCTTTGCTTTCCACCCCTCGTTATTGTGGTGATGGGATGCTTGACCCCCTCATTTTCCCTTTTGGTGGGTAGCCTTCCTTTCCACTCTCTCCTTTCCACATTTCCTCTTTCATGTGATTCTTTTGACCCTTGCTTCTCTTCTCTGCTTCACTTCCCATGGTGATGTTCTTCATGTCTTTCTTGCTTGTGTGTGAGCTGCTCATCCTGGACATGGATAGGAGAGAACATTCCGGACTGCAGTTGGTATGGTCTTCTTCTTCTTCTTCTTCTTCTTCTTCTTCTTCTTCTTCTTCTTCTTCTTCCCCTACTTCATCTTTTTCTTCTTCCTTGAGCTCCAATGGTGGAAGCCATGGATGCACTCAAATCTTCCCCTTTGGCTTGCATGTGTTTGGATCGAGTATGGACAATTTAGTATAATGATGTTGTGTGTGTGGAACATCTATGGTGGAGCAAGGAAGCTAGGAGACCCTCCACACATCAAGGAACCCACGAAGGGATCGTTCGAGAATCGCCCTCTAGAGCTCGACCGCACCCGCGGCTAGACAGCGCTACAGGGGCGGCCAATGCACTAAGCCGTAGGGCGGCCCTCTGGGCCGCAAGGGCGGGCACTGGCTCAGTCAGCCCTCCCTTGCGGTCTTCTTCTCCGTTTTTGCAGCTTTGCTTCCTTCTTCCGCACCCGTGTCTTTGTCCGGTGAGTGCCCTCCCTCGAGCATGTGTTCATAGTTGATCTTAGAGATTGTTTATGATAGTATCATGCTAGGTTTGGACCTAAGATAGTTGTGAATGCCATGTAGTGATGAGCATGTTGGACCTCTTAGGCTAGTATGTTCTTTCTTGATTGTGGCTTAATATCATGTGAGGTGTTAGGCTATTGTGAGATCTTTTCAGGTATTGAGTGTGAGGTGAGTATTACAAATTCTAGGATGTTGTCCTATATTGAGAGTCAAATGATCTTGTGTAGATCATTGGTGTAGAAGTCTAAGACTTCTTGAGTTAAGTGAGTTGTTGAAGTATACCTTCTTGTGAGCAAGTTGTCGGCTTCTTTCCAAGGGAAGCGAGAGTGTTTTGTGAGTTAGCGTTTGGGACGAGGTAAGTCTCCGGACTTACTTAGCTCGTATTCTTTGTATTAGTTTCGATATGTGTTTGGTGGTGTGTGTTTATTGTTTATGTTATAACCACGAAACTAGAAGTAGGATTACCGACCTTTATATATTATTTGGCCCAAGTGTATGATAATGGGCGGTGACAACTTGTCTAGTAGCTCTTGCATAGAGCTAGGAGGTTCTTGGCGACTAGCCCATGCAGGTAGACGGTCGGATGCATCAGTACCATTCCTTGCCGGTAAGTGGGGACCGAGGTGAGTTTCGGGGACTCTTGTGTCACAGACCTAAGTTGAATTAGAACAGGATATGACTTAATTATAAAAAGATAATAAACCGGACTTGTGTGATTTGGAGTATGTTGTGTGTTATGTTTATTTATGTGTGTTTGTGCCATCACCTTGATTCTAATCCCTTGAATATTAGCTAACGGTTTTATACCGATGATGTAGTTGTCTTGCAGGTTAGGAATGCGGCCGTGAGATCCGGAAGAGTGGGCAGCCGGGGTTTCGTACATTTTAGGAGGGGTTTTGGTTGGAGTCGTGTTTGTGTATTTTTTATTGTATATTGTAAGTCGTGCGTATGGCGTTTAGTGTTCGCTCCAAACGGTGTGTGCAAGCTTTAAATTTATAACCCTAGACTTAAGCTTAAAGCAAGGATGCGAACCCGCAGTGTACGGGTCAATCGTAGTAAAAGCAAGAAAATTCCAGGGGTCGATCACAGGGACTCGGTGAAACAAAGTCAATACGGTATGCTATGTCAATTCTAACCACAAGAGCAATTAACACGATCAAAGATGAATAAGAAGTCAATAAAGCAAACATGCAATTCTAGGGATTAAAGCATCTAGTTGTGGTTCCAACTCAAGATCTATAGATAAGCGGACAAAGCTGAGATTTTTGCGTGGGGAAGGTGTTACTAAGTGGAGTAGATCACCGGGTAAGTCTCACTACACACTAATCCTGAACCGTAACTCCTATTACCGGGTAAGTCTCAGGGAATTAAGATGAAGAACTATAACCTCAAACTAACACACCATCTAAGGGAATAGAATCAACCTTTACCGGGTAAGTCTCAAGCTAACTCACGAAGATGGGATGGAAGCACACTCAAACCCCAATAAAGGATAAACCTTTATTACCTATACTTATGATCGTTGGTACACAAACTAAGGAATTACCGGGTAAGTCTCATCCTAAGCTTGCTTTGAACCAGGAAGGTGTAATAAGAATAGGATTTGGCAAACTCTAACACTTAACTCTCAGTTATGGATCAGATAAGTCACCTCGGTCAGAAGAATTCCACCCCGGCCGAGATGTTCATCAACCGAACGAGATGCTTAGGGTTAAGGTTAAAGACTTGAACTTTCAGGATCTTACTGGAATCTAAGATGATTCTATCATTGTTTTTCCCACAACCTTCAGCTAATCACCCTAGAATCGCACAAGGAAATTAGCCACTCATCATCATCATGAAAGTATTAAAATATATGGGAAGAAGGTGAATATTTGAACAAAGAAGAATTTAATGAAAAGACTTCAATAACTGAATCAAATATCACAACAAAGCGTTCCTTGGATAACAATCCAAAAAGACAAGACAACAATTGAGGGAATTGAAGACAATCTTACAAAACCCTTCAATAAAGCTATGAAAGCTATGGACTTCAATCTTCTTTCAACCTTCAAAAAGGTTCTTCAACTCTCTCCCAAATTGGAGTATGCTGCTGCTGCGTGCTATAAACCCTGATCGACGGTATAGCGTGATGTCCAGCTCTAAGCGGATGTATGCGGCCTGTATGCGGGGTTTCGGAATTGTGGAAATCCAACCCTTTTTATAGGAAAATAACCCTCCAAAGATAATAAATCTTAGAAAGATATTTTCCCATAAATATAGGTAAAATATATGATTCTGCATATCTCCTTCCTTCCAGGAGCCAAGCCCAAAAATATAAGATCTCTTTCCAATTTTAAAAGATCTCAGCCAAGAATAAAATATTCTCGCCGCGTCCTAGGTGTTCGCCTCGGTCGAGTCGGCGTCTCTGGATCACCTCGGTCGAGGTGAATCTGTGGTCAACCGAGGTGACTCACAACTGAATGTGAAATCTCTCAAAACTGGTCCAAAGTGCATCTTTAATCCATGGCTATGCTCCCTGGATGTAGCTCCAAATGACTAATGACTCCTTTTGCTCCTTTTTGATGCAAAACGTACCATATTACCTGCAATTACAACGAAACTAGGTGTAGACCTCGATTCTCGCAAAGGTAGATGAAATGGTAGTAAAATCACATAATGTACATACAAACATGCAGATTATGAAAGATAAAACGTCCAAACAAACCCCAAAATATAGACTATAATTCATGCTATCAAAATACCCCATACTTAGCCCTTGCTTGTCCCCAAGCAAGTTCCTCATATAGAAGACAAGATAGAATGGATTATAAGTCAATAAAATCAATGAAAAAGTCTTTCAAAAACATTTTATGGTGTGCAACTATCATAGATCACTCTAAGAGAATACTTCCTGAAATTTAGAAACTCAATATGCTCAAAACATTTTATAAATATAGGAAAGTTGTTCATCTTTGCATAAAATCATAGAATGCATAATAAATCATAATTATCAAAATTAATCATGTATAATCCAGTTTAAACCGCTAAGTCAATCAACAAGCTCAAGGTCTCAAGGGCTTCCCAAAAGAAAAGGTCAAGAAACGTGTAGGGTAGGGATGTATGTAAGGTAATGTGGTGCTAGAATCCGGGAAAAGGATGAACTTCACTTTCACTTTGACTTTCAACATCTTCCACCAATAAGCTTCACTTATCTCACACTTTTTCTTTTTTACTTTACTTTTTGGGATGCATGGACAGAGGTGCACAATAACCGAAGCCTAGGAAATCTGCAATCATCAATTTCTCGAGATGCATCAAACCCTTGATGCACATACCATGACCCGTTAGGAATATCGCTCAATATGACTTTGGCAAGACACAAACACCCGGCTATGTGAATGGTGCCGAGTTACTCATCTTCATGATTGACTTCCCCAAACCTATTATTACTTTCTAACACTTCCACTTCCAGCCCGATTCTCAACTTTAACTTGCTTTCACCACTTTGCTTGCTTCCAAATTCCCGGATCGGTAAGGGAGGCAAAATGTATATGAGGGGCTAAGCATTATCAAGAAGAAGAAGAGAGAAGAGAATGAATTGCCTTGGTCTTTCCAAGAAGAACGTGAGAGAACTTAACCTGCGGTGTCAACCTTCAAATTCAACATAATTTGGATAAAAACAAAGTATTAAACATGCCATTAATTTCAAGCAAAGCATTTAGCAACTTAAACATATTATAAAACCTTTCAAACACATAAAGAATTTAAAACCAGTCAGTAAACAAGATCTTCACTGAGGTCATATCCAGATAAGTAACAAAAATTCGTTTTCGAAAACTCTCAGTTAACACACCTCGGTCGAGGTGTTCTTGATTCAACCGAGGTGAAACACCTCGTTCGGCCAGAATCTCCCCGGTCGAGGTCAAAAAATTTTTTTTTTTTTTTTTTTTTTTTTTAAAACCATTTTTCTTTCAGTTTCGACGTTTTTCTCAATCAAATAACCTGTAGGTATGTATGTAATATCAAATAATCATATAAAGGCAATGAAGCATAAATACGAAAATATCCGATAAATATAATACATCAAAGGTGTCAAATACATCACGTAGTCAGGTAGTCAAATAACACAAACACCCCATACTTGAGACACACTGTCCCAGTGGGTATAATAAAAGTCTAAACAAGAGAGAACTCACCGGATAAAAGCCGAACTGCATAAAAAATATAATAATAAAATCCTGCAGCTCCTCAGTAGTCTCGATCCGGTGGTGGTGGTGGTGGTATGTAGGGATACTGAGTCGGATCATAAGGATGTCCCATGATATGCTCAAACTGCAGCTGAGCCATCATGTGCTAATGATGCTGCCGCTCCTGCATCTCGCGGATATCCAGCGAAAGTGCAGCATATGAGTCGATAACCTGATCCGTCAGGTCATCAATCCGTCGGTGAGCAGCTCTATCTCTCACTCCCCGCCTCCTGCGTCTAGCAGGTATGACCGGAGAAGTCTCAGCTGGTGCCGGCTCAGTGTCCTCCTCGTCATCCAGATCTATAATAGGTGGCGCGCTCGTCCCAGCTGTATCTGTCCCTGTGTCCATCGGGACGCCACCTCCTCTCTCATCTACTGTGTCCTCATCGTCGTCCTCATCCTCAGCCTCCTCCTCCTCCTCAGCTGCAGCAGGGGCAGCTGCTCCCTCTCTGTAATCCTCCATAAGTGGACTCCAAGCGGTCTGCCAAAAATGTGGATCAAAGACAGAGAACTGTGCAGACCATCTGATGCCCTGAGGTGCAGTCAGCTCCCATGGCATAGCGACGTAAGGTGTAGTCAAACCACGGGGAACTAGGATCCTCCGTGTGATCATCTCCTGAAGTCCGAGCGGCTTGGCAGCCGCCACCATAGTACACCTACTCAGATCCATATCCTGATACCTAGCGATATGGGTCACTATCCCTCCGCAACATATATCTCCCTTCCCTTTGGCCTTGATCCTGTGCAGATCCTCTGCCAGCATCAATCCAAAGTCAGGGTATCCACCTGTGACCATGCAGTACAAAGCAAAGAGCTCCCCCTGTCGGACCTTCTGGGGCGTCTCAATACGCGCCAGAAGCGTCTCGCTGAAGATCCTGTGTACCAATCGAAAGGCTAGATGAAAAATAAGCTTCGCCCTGGAATCACCAGGGCGCCACCTATCTGCATGCTCTGTAATGTGGGCGATCTGACCCCAGAACTCTCTAGCTACAGCTCGGGTCGGGAAGTCTACAGCAGTGGGGGCAGGGAAGTCAAAAATGTCTCTCCAATGGTCTAGAGGTACTAGGTAGTTCCGGTTCATCAACCGGTACTTCACAGCCCTCTCTGTGGGGAGGTAAGTGAAGGAGCTGACAAACTCGAGGGTCGGCTCTAAGTAGGCTGGGGCTCGGATCTCAGTAAACTGATCCAGCCCGACGGTGGTGATCATCCTCCTAAGATCTCCATCTACGTGGAGACAGTCAAAGGCAGAAATGTCTAGGAATCTAGGTGCTATCACTGGACGGCTAGCAATGCGCTCGTAATCTATAAGGTGTCTCTCGTGGATCACCGGTATAGAAGGTCGGGATGAGGAAGAAGAAGGGGAAGGAGAAGATCTATCTCTAAGGGCTAACAATCTGTCAGAACTCATCTTCAAACAACACTGTCAGACTACCTCGGTCGACTGACAAACTCCAAGAATCACCTCGACCGAGGTGCAGGTCGACTGGACCGAGGCGAAGACAATCGCGATTTCAACTCTCTGAATTTCAGTTCTTTTCCCCCAAAAATCACTACCGATGCTTCCTAAGGGGTACTTAAGTCTTTCCTCAACAGATTCAAGGGCAACCAAAGCCCAAATTGCAATAAACGAACGAGTTTAGGGTTTCGATCGTTTTTACCTCGTTCCGGCCGAGTTGCTCGAATTTCTTGCAGATCTGTAGTTGCAATCGATTCCTCTATCCTTCAATCTCGGTTTGGAAGCAGAAAATGTCGAAAACGAGCAAAAATCGAGAGTGAGCGAAATGGATCTGTCGCCGCGGTCGAGGTAGGTAAAAAATGTGAAAAAGTAATTTTTCCCCCTTTTATACTGTTACTGGATCTGCTGTCACCTCGGTCGAGATGGTCTCGACTGGACCGAGGTGGTACGGACCGAGGCGGTTCTGTAGAAACCCTAGTCGCCTCGGTTGCTCAAGAATCAACTCGGTCGAGGTGTTTTGACAGTAACCGAGGTGTTTCTGTCTTCTCAGAATCTCGAACTTCTGTCCTTCCAGTTGTGCTCCTCCTTAGATATTCCCTGTTGTCTGTCCAGAACGCCAAAAACAAAGCAAAGCAAAGCAAAAACAAGAACTATTTAATCTAGACTAGAAAACGGGAAAAGAAAGCAATACCTTGGGTTGCCTCCCAAGAAGCGCTTGATTTAAGGTCGCTAGCTGGACCATGATGCGTCTCAAACGAGGTAGGAGGTTCCCTCACCCCATACTTCACCTCCATCGTGGGGTGAAGTAAGTAGATCCATCAAACGCTCCAAGACGTGCAAGTGCTCATCGGGAAATGAATCGTCTATGGGTGGGTTATCCGCCTCGCGGGAGGATTCCGGTAGCCGGCTGAGGTGATCCGCAACTGAATTCTCGGATCCCTTCTTATCGCGGATCTCTAGGTCAAACTCTTGAAGTAAGAGAATCCATCGAATAAGGCGCGGCTTTGCATCTTTCTTAGCCAACAAGTAACGAATGGTTGCATGGTCGGTGTAGACAATGACTTTCGCCCCTACTAGATAGGAACGAAACTTCTCGAAAGCATATACAACCGCCAATAACTCTTTCTCGGTGGTAGCGTAGTTGCGTTGTGCTTCATCTAGCGTCTTGCTAGCATAATAAATGGCGGTGGTCCGTCCATCTTTCTTCTGTCCAAGCACTGCTCCTACGGCTACATCACTAGCGTCACACATGACCTCAAAGGGCAAGGTCCAATCAGGAGGCTGGGTAATGGGAGCGGAGATCAACGCTTCCTTAATCCTGTAGAAAGCATCAAGACACTCCTGCGAAAACTCAAAAACAACATCTTTATTCAAGAGGTTAGTTAGAGGTTTAGAAATCTTGGAGAAGTCCTTGATGAATCTCCTGTAGAAACCTGCATGCCCGAGAAAACTCCTCACACCTTTAACAGAACAAGGAGGTGGGAGTTTCTCAATAGTCTCGATCTTAGCTCGATCAACCTCAATACCTCGATTAGAAACGAGGTGTCCTAGCACAATGCCTTCATTAACCATAAAATGACACTTCTCCCAATTTAAAACAAGGTTAGTGTCTTCACATCTTTTAAGTACTAGAGAAAGGTTAGATAGGCAATCATCAAAAGAGGAACCATATACAGAAAAATCATCCATAAATACCTCCATGATCTCCTCTATGTACTCGGAAAAGATAGCCATCATGCATCGCTGGAAGGTAGTGGGTGCATTGCACAATCCAAATGGCATCCTCCGATAGGCAAACGTCCCCCAAGGACAAGTGAAAGTGGTCTTCTCCTGATCATCCGGATGGATAGGAATCTGGAAGAATCCACTATAGCCGTCCAAGTAGCAAAAGTGTGAATGCTGGGCCAACCGTTCGAGCATTTGATCAATGAAAGGAAGCGGAAAATGATCCTTCCGAGTCGCCGTGTTCAGCTTCCTATAATCGATGCAAACTCTCCAACCTGTAACGGTCCTTGTTGGGATCAACTCGTTGTTCTTATTCGTCACAACGGTCATCCCTCCTTTCTTCGGAACGACATGTACCGGGCTAACCCACTTGCTGTCCGAGATAGAATAAATAATACCTGCATCCAACAACTTAAGAACTTCCTTCTTCACAACCTCTTTCATGATCGGATTTAACCGTCTTTGAGGTTCCCGTGAAGTCTTATGATTATCTTCCATTAGAATTCTATGCATGCAGAAAGAAGGTTTAATGCCAATAAGATCATCCGTGGTGTAACCTATGGCTTTTCGATGCTTTCTCAGGACATGCATTAACTTAGATAATTCAGAATCGGAGAGGGAAGCACTAGCAATAACGGATAAGTAGAATCCGGTCCAAGAAAGATATACCTCAAGTGACTAGGGAGTTGTTTAAGCTCCACCACTGGGGGTGCTTTCTGGGGGGAATCCGTGCTTCCTCTTTCCAGTGGAGTGGTATCAGAAACTGGACTTGATGAAGTCTCAGTTTGAATCATCTCGCCATCGACCTCGGTCGAGGCGCATAGGCGTTGACCGAGATGTTCTTCGGTCGCCTCGCTCTGTCCAGAAAGTGCCTCGGTCGAAGTACTGCTACTGGATCCGAGGCTGGAGATCTTTGTCTCCTGGATCAGCTTCTCAGTTTTAGCTTCTGGATCTTCTTCCAGTGCTTTCAAATTCCGTATATCTGCATCACAAGAAGCATCTATACCTTCCTCCATTAAACTGAAGCTAATAACTCTTTCGAGTGGATCGTTAATAAGGATAGAGCTCACCAATTCTCTTGATTCTTCTTCATCGTAGATGTTGAAGATATCATCAGTTAGTTGCTCCCCTTTCATGGCTGCAAGTAGTGCGAACTCCACCTCATCGCCACCAACGTTGAATTTCAACTTGGCGTTCTTGCAATCAACGTTGCAACCCGAAGTTGCTAGAAATGGCCTCCCGAGAATAATAGGAACAGGATAATCTGCGGGAATGTCAAGTACGAAAAAATATATGGGTAGATAGAAGTTACCTAACTTGACCGGAACGTCTTCCAAGATGCCCACGGGATGGGTAATGGAGCGATCCGCCATGTAGAGTCGAATCTTGACCGGCTTGGGCTCTCCAAGACCGATCTTAGTGCACAACTCCAGCGGGATGATGCTCACGCTGGCTCCTAGATCACAAAGGGCTTCACAAGTGACATCCCCAACTTGAATGGGAATGCAAAATGAGCCGGGATCTCTCAACTTGGGTGGCATCTTTTCCTTCATGATCTTGATAAGCTCCGAAGATTTAGATGTCATCCTAACTTCACCAACATCCTCCAGCTTCCTCTTCCTTGATAAGATCTCTTTTAAGAACTTCCCATAGGCGGGCATACCTAGAATAGCATCAAGGAAAGGAATATTAATATGTAGCTTATTCATCAAGTCAAGAAACTTACCAAAGTGCTTGTCTAGATGTGCTCTGGCTTTGGACTGAGGGAATGGAAGTGGTGGTTTATATGCAGGAGGTGGAACATAAGTTTCTGTCGTTCCTCCTGCTTTCTGTTGCTCCGCCTCGGTTGGCATCTCGGTCGAGGTGTTCTTCGACTGGATCTGGACCGAGGTGGTCTGCGTCGAGCGAGGTACTGGATCTGCAGTTTTGAGTCCACTCCTCGTCGTTATGGCCATGCACTGGCCCTTAGGGTTAGTTTCTGTCTTCGCTGGAAGCTTCCCTGGATATCTTGGCGCTTCATTCGCCCTATTCGCAAGTTGTTGTTCGAAGGACTTTTGGGCCCTTGAAAACGAAGTCATAGAATTCTCCATAGCGCTAAGCTTGATCAAGATTGCCTCCAGAACTGCGTCTTTCTTTTCTGGCTGAGACGAACTTGATCCTTGCCCTTGGCTTTTCAATGGAGTAGAAGAAGAAGAAGAAGGCGGAGAGAGGAAAGGGTTAGAGGAATCATTAGAATTGGAGTTTGAATGATTGTTACCGTGATTTTGGTTATTCGCCCTCCAGTTGTTGCTATTGGATCCTCTATTGTTGTTGTAGTTGTTGTTTCGGGAACCGTTGTTGTTGTTGTTGTTACGGTACCCGTTATTGTTGTTGTTCCTTTGCCCTTGCTCTTCCTTCTTAGTTTGAGCCATCAAGAGCTCCTTCAATTGCTTCACGTCGTTCTTCAAAGACGTGAGTTGATTGTTGTTGGGTTGAGTCTCTTGAAAGTTGACTCTTTTAATTCCACCTTCAGCTCCTTGGTGGGTATACTTCTCCATGTGCAAGGCTTGCTTCTCAATGAAGTCCCAAGCCTCATCAATCGCCATGTCCATGAAGGTACCGGCGGAGAGTAGTTGGAGATTGAACTGGGTGCTTCCGTCCAACCCTTTGAAGTAGATCTCCAACAACTCGATCTTTGGAATCCCGTGATGTGGGCAATCCAAAAGGATATCCTTGAACCGCTCCCAAGATTTGGACAAGCTCTCCTTATCCTTCATGATGAAAGCATTGATCTTCCATCTCATTTCAGCGGTCTTTGAGGGGGGAAAGAATTTGGTCAAGAATTCCGTGGTCATCTCCTCCCATGTGCTGATTTTTCCTGGAGGAAGAGATTGATACCAAGTAAGAGCTCTATCTTTTAAAGAAAAGTAGAAAGGTCTTAGCTTGTAGTTGTTATTCTCAATTCTGGGAGGTCACAAGGTCTCCATCAAGATCTCGTAGTTTTGAAGATGTTGATGCGGCGACTCCTTCTCTAGCCCTCCGAATTGGCATTGGCGAATCATGGCTAGAACTTGCGGTCGAAGTTCGTAGTCATGATCTGCTGGATCTCCTAGGTTCACTCCTGGACGCCTCAGTTGTTGATTAGGGTCCATCCTTTGACCTAGGGTTTGTGGAATTCCTGCAAGAAGAACATCTCGGACTGGTATCCGAGGTGGAAGTACCTCGGCCGGGGCGTCGGGTACTGGAATCTGCCTCGGTCGAGGATCAACTACTGGATCCTCCCTCGGTCGAAGTAGAATCTGGTCCCGAATGACAGCAATCTCAGCTTCGATTGCTGCAGTCCTGGTGCGATTCTCCTCTTTCTCTTGCATGAGTTCTTCCTTGCTGAGGCGCAGCAGCTCCTGCGTCTCTCTCAATTGGGCCGCAAGATCGCGATCGTCTTGTTGGGCCATCTTCGCTTCTCTTAAGCGTCTCTTGTATGTCTTTTCTGGTTCGGGATCGTAAGGAACGATTTCCTTCCCAGCGCGGGTTCTTCGCATATACCTAAGAAAGAACCTGCGAAAGTCACTCAAGTAGAGTGGTTAGACAAAACGGGGCAAATGCCCCAAGAGCAAACCGTACCGGCTCGGTCTAGACCAAGTCCCCGGCAACGGCGCCAAAAACTTGTTCGCTCCAAACGGTATGTGCAAGCTTTAAATTTATAACCCTAGACTTAAGCTTAAAACAAGGATGCGAACCCGCAGTGTACGGGTCAATCGTAGTAAAAGCAAGAAAATTCCAGGGGTCGATCACAGGGACTCGGTGAAACAAAGTCAATACGGTATGCTATGTCAATTCTAACCACAAGAGCAATTAACACGATCAAAGATGAATAAGAAGTCAATAAAGCAAACATGCAATTCTAGGGATTAAAGCATCTAGTTGTGGTTCCAACTCAAGATCTATAGATAAGCGGACAAAGCTGAGATTTTTGCGTGGGGAAGGTGTTACTAAGTGGAGTAGATCACCGGGTAAGTCTCACTACACACTAATCCTGAACCGTAACTCCTATTACCGGGTAAGTCTCAGGGAATTAAGATGAAGAACTATAACCTCAAACTAACACACCATCTAAGGGAATAGAATCAACCTTTACCGGGTAAGTCTCAGGCTAACTCACGAAGATGGGATGGAAGCACACTCAAACCCCAATAAAGGATAAACCTTTATTACCTATACTTATGATCGTTGGTACACAAACTAAGGAATTACCGGGTAAGTCTCATCCTAAGCTTGCTTTGAACCAGGAAGGTGTAATAAGAATAGGATTTGGCAAACTCTAACACTTAACTCTCAGTTATGGATCAGATAAGTCACCTCGGTCAGAAGAATTCCACCCCGGCCGAGATGTTCATCAACCGAACGAGATGCTTAGGGTTAAGGTTAAAGACTCGAACTTTCAGGATCTTACTGGAATCTAAGATGATTCTATCATTGTTTTTCCCACAACCTTCAGCTAATCACCCTAGAATCGCACAAGGAAATTAGCCACTCATCATCATCATGAAAGTATTAAAATATATGGGAAGAAGGTGAATATTTGAACAAAGAAGAATTTAATGAAAAGACTTCAATAACTGAATCAAATATCACAACAAAGCGTTCCTTGGATAACAATCCAAAAAGACAAGACAACAATTGAGGGAATTGAAGACAATCTTACAAAACCCTTCAATAAAGCTATGAAAGCTATGGACTTCAATCTTCCTTCAACCTTCAAAAAGGTTCTTCAACTCTCTCCCAAATTGGAGTATGCTGCTGCTGCATGCTATAAACCCTGATCGACGGTATAGCGTGATGTCCAGCTCTAAGCGGATGTATGCGGCCTGTATGCGGGGTTTCGGAATTGTGGAAATCCAACCCTTTTTATAGGAAAATAACCCTCCAAAGATAATAAATCTTAGAAAGATATTTTCCCATAAATATAGGTAAAATATATGATTCTGCATATCTCCTTCCTTCCAGGAGCCAAGCCCAAAAATATAAGATCTCTTTCCAATTTTAAAAGATCTCAGCCAAGAATAAAATATTCTCGCCGCGTCCTAGGTGTTCGCCTCGGTCGAGTCGGCGTCTCTGGATCACCTCGGTCGAGGTGAATCTGTGGTCAACCGAGGTGACTCACAACTGAATGTGAAATCTCTCAAAACTGGTCCAAAGTGCATCTTTAATCCATGGCTATGCTCCCTGGATGTAGCTCCAAATGACTAATGACTCCTTTTGCTCCTTTTTGATGCAAAACGTACCATATTACCTGCAATTACAACGAAACTAGGTGTAGACCTCGATTCTCGCAAAGGTAGATGAAATGGTAGTAAAATCACATAATGTACATACAAACATGCAGATTATGAAAGATAAAACGTCCAAACAAACCCCAAAATATAGACTATAATTCATGCTATCATTTAGCCTTTGGAGTTGTATCTCGGCTGGAGTCTTTCATTTGTAAGTTTTCGGATTTCATTACATTGCATAAAAATGTATATCGGTTTTGGCCTTTATTTGTGTCTTGTTGCAAGATCCGGTGAAGTTGTTATTAGGCTAAGGGTCGGGACCCATTGTGAGGTCTCCGCCCGTAGCATCTTGAGTCCCACGGATTCGGGATGTTACATCGTGGATGGTTTTGACTTGTAAAAGAAGTCGACGATCGCGAGATAAATTAGGTTAAAGTGAACGCTAGAGATGAAAAGTAAATGGGTGTTATGGAGTACAATAGCATTTGGACATTGACGAGGGTTCAAACGTGAGCCTCAAATTTCACATATGATTACAAGATTTGGTCATGGTATAAGGTCATGATCGAACTAAGGGATATTGATGTAATAATTTGAATCATATAGTGTTAATCAAAATGTAAAATATATATTATAGAATAACAAAGGTAAGAACATGATACCAAAACAACAAATCAATATATGTGATTAATAAAGTAATTTCAAAACCTGAATCGCCATAACAATACATAACAGAAACTCAATATATGATTAAAAATATCCAAATGTATATAGTCGTATTACGAAGGAAACATTCTTACACAACTTTCACATCTTGTAGGAAATTAATGTAGCACCCCGAATCCGCGGGACTCGGGATGCTACGGGCGAGACCTCAAAATGGGTCCCGACCCTTAGCATGACAACAATTTCACCGGACCTTTCCAACAAGGCACAAATAAAGGCAAAACTCAAAACGTTTATAATGTATGCGCAAGAATGAAATGTAAAATACAAGGTGGAAACTCAGCCGAGTCCTCAAACGACACAACTCCAAATACGTAAATCCATACATGTAATGTAACAACACAATCCAACAACATAAAAGCATAAAACAATCCCCGTCCTCGGCACGTCCCAAACCTGCAGGGCATCTACAACAACCGATTTAAAACCGTTAGCTAGCAACTCGAATATAAGATGAACGATAAGGCACAATCACATATAATAAAGTAAACACACAAACATGCTCACACAGAAGTCCGGTTATTATCTTTTATTTACGTTATTCCTTTAATATTTCCCATTTTGTTGTGACCCTGAATCACAAGGATCCCGCCCCTGTCCCCTTTCACCAAACGTGTTTGGACCGGATGCGAATTAGCATCACCTGTTGGACTGGTCGCAAGACACCTCCCAGCTACCCCATTTTGGGCCGGACAAGCGATCACCGCTCGTTATCATACACTTGGTCCAATACACAATAAACATGTCCACATCCAAATCCGGTTAATAGTTACATCATAACAGTCAATAACAATAACACACCCGACCCACGCGTCACAACTCATATGCGAAAAAACTAGCTAAGTAAGTCCGTGGGCATACCTCCTCCCCAAGCTAACAATAATAAACGATCACAACTCCCCGAAAGAAAACAACCACAACATGATCCATTAGAGGCACACATCATCACATTCTCATACATACGAACTCAACGACTTCCAAAACCAACAACCGAACGCAAGACCTAACAACATAAGCTAGAGACGCTCCTAGACTCTAAGAGGCCATAAACTCGATAAGCATGGGAAAGGAAGCAACAACAGCTGCAACCTAAACAAGGCTAAACACCACTCCCAAGCTGGAGTAAGGTCACAAGCTAGGAGAGACCATAAGGTCTTCACACACACACGATCAACAATGATTCCATCGAGTTCTGAGGGCACCTAGGTTCACAACCACTAGATGGCATTCTCATCTACCCTAGGTCCACCCTAAGCATGCTACTACCATTTATCAACCTCTAAACAAAGGAAGGAACCAAGAAGGAAGGAGGAGAGAAGCCTACTATTAAAGAAGCGCAGCCGCGGAGTCAAGCTGGCGCCTCTGCGTTGCACTATCACCGCCCCTACGGCCCCCTGGCGCCTCCCCTACGGATGTCCAGCGTCTGGCACCGCCCCTACGGCGGTCTGGTTCCACCCCTGCGGTGGTGTGGGTCCGCCCCTGTGCCTCTGAAGATCCGCCCCCGCGGTCGAACAACAGAAGGTCCGTATTCTTCATTTTTTCGACCGTGCTTATGCTCCAAATGCTTCCTTCTCTTGTTGGACCTTCTCCAAACTCCAAACACATATGTAGTATCTCTCTCACGACCGAAAGGTGCTAAGAACACACACACATGCAAAGGATTTGACAAGAACCCTCTTCTAGAGCTTCCTACATAGCCATGGAGAAGAAGAGAAGAGAAAGAAGAAAAAACTGCAGGAAAGTTCAAGAGGAGAAGAATGAAAGCTTACCACACCGAATCTGAAGTTATCTCCTTGTTGGCCACACCACAAGAGACCCAAAGAGGGAAATGAAGAAGGAAGCACAAGAGGAAGAGAGAGGAGTGCAAGCTAACGTGAATGAGAAGAGTGAGAGGAGAGAGAAAGAGAGAGAGAGAGAGAGAGAGAGAGAGAGAGAGAACAAGGCTGAAAAAGGTGGAAAGGAAACAAGGGGTCAACTGACCTCTAGTCACCTCAAGCTAGGAACGAGGGGTCGGAAAGCGAAAGGGGCATATGAAGAGTCGGTACAGGATTTTAGAATAAATCCTGACACTCAGCACCCCGTGCCTACGGGAAAACTGAGTCGCACACGCGGGAAGATCGATAAACCGCTAAACAACCGGATATAAATTCCGGATTTTACAATTAAGGTATCAATTCATGTAACTCTCCCATGCAAGACTCTTTCTCCATCATATGATTGACTTATCCGGACAATGGTGGTTTGCACGTGATTGAGCCAACCTAATTGGGCTGATCGAGATTATTTCTTTGCTACTTGATCCGATTTTATCTTTTCTTTCATTCTCTTTATCCCCTTCTTTGTTTTGGGCTATCGTCCGATTGAATGTTTTTATCTTTTATCTACTTAAGGATAGGGTTTAGTAGGATTAAAATCAAACCCTAAAAATATTGGATTTCCTCTTTATAAATAAGGTTTTATAGCAATTACTTGATCTAGTTGTTTTCAATTCAAACTCAACGTAACACCCCAAATCCACGGGACTCGGGATGCTATGGGCGGAGACCTCACAATGGGTCCTGACAACAATTTCATCGGATCTTGCAACAAGGCACAAATAAAGGCCAAAACCGAAATACATTTTTATGCAAAGAAAGGAAACCCGAAAGAATACAAACAACGGACTTCATCCGAAAGACAACTCCAAAGACCAAACGTCATACACGCGGCATACAATGATACAATATACAAAACTCCAAACATGACTCCAACCCAAAACCCCTCCTAAAATGTACGGAACCCCGGTTGCCCACTCTTCCGGATCTCTCGGCCGCATTCCTAACCTGCAAGGAAATCTACAACATTGGTATAACACCGTTAGCTAATATTCAAGGCATTAGAATCAAAGTGATGGCACACACACATGTAAATAATCATAAACACACAGCATGCTCCAAAACACACAAGTCCGGTTTATTATCTTTTTATTATTACGTCATATCCCGTTCTAATTCAACTTTCGTTTGTGACACGAGAATCTCCGCATGATCTCGCCTCGGTTCCTACTCACCGTCAAGGAATGACACTGATGCATCTGGCAGTCTATCTGCCTGGGTTAGTCACCGAGAACCCCCTAGCTCTCCGCAAGAGCTACGCAGTGTTGTCACCACCCGTTATCATTCACTTGGGCCAAACATCAATATATAAAGGTCGTCCTATTTCCAGTTTCATTGTTATAACATAAAAAAAAATAAACACAAACCACCAAACACGCGTCGAAACTAATACAACGAATACGAGCTAAGTAAGTCCGGAGACTTACCTCGTCCCAAACGCTAACTCACAAAACGCTCTCGCTTCTCTTGGGAAGAAGCATACAACCTACTCACAACAAGATATCTATCAAAACCCGCTCAACTCAAGAAGTCTAAGACTTCTACACAAATGATCTACGCAAGATCATTAAACTTTGATTCTAGGACCGCATCCTAGAATCTATCATACTCACATCTCACTCAACGCATGAAGAGATCTCTCAACAACTACTAACTCTCATATGATCATACTCAACACCCAAGAACAACGTAAAAGCCTATGAGGTTCAACATGCTCATTAAACTCGCCTAAGGTCCCAAAAGCCACTAGATGACGTTCACTCTAATTTATGCTAGATCCAACCTAGCATGATACTACCACCAAACATAACTAGATCGAGTAAGATCATAAGCTCGGGGGAGAGGGTACTCACGTGAAGTCAAAAGAGATGAGGGACCATCCGAGCTAGCATCTCCGGAGTATGAGGGAGCTATCACACGTTTCCGAGCTAAGAAGATTGAGCATGAGACCGAGGGCTTACTGATTTTATTAGCTACAAGTGTTCATAACGAGGCTTGGCTCCTAAGTAAGCAAGAGAGCAACGACGCCAAAGCACAGGACTCGGCCAGCCCTGCACATGACACCACTACTCCTCACCACGCCTTCAGCACCGTTCCATACTTCTCATTAAGGAATGAGGCTTTTTAAGGCCTGCTTAGTGATTGTGTGTTTTAAATAGTCCATTGGGCTTAATTTCAAGATTTTATTATGTGTTTTGTTTAAAGAGTTGAAACTATTTAAAGGCTCTTCTTTTTACTTTTTAGGCAGATTATTATTGGTGAAAAACACTTGTTTTCAAATTTCATCTTCAATCAAAGGCGAGTTTTGATTGAAGAGTTATTGTGATCAGATTTGGCTTAGTTGTTTCGCGTGTGTCAATTGCTCTCGGGTTCTTGGTGTTCGTGAGATTCCATAAGCATCCTCCTCGTGTTGTCGATGTTCTAAGTCGGATGTGTGAGGTTGTAAGGGGCTGAGTTCGTTGCATCGTTCTTGGTGGTTCTTGATCCCGAGATCAAGGGTTTCCACGTCGTTTGTGTCGGGTTCATCTACATCGTACCTTTCCTTTAATTTCTGTACCTTCGTATTCAGTTTAGCGTCTTCTTCGTTTCCTTTGTTCGCAGGCCACGCAGCACACGAACAGCCCTAGTCGGCTGTCTTGATCTTGCCGTTCTGCGTCCTTTCCTTCCTTCCGTCGTCTAGATCGAGCCAACGTCGGGTCTGTCCCGTATCAATTGGTATCGGAGCTCCGGTTGACGACGGAACGATCTTGTGTCTTTCCTTTTTATCATGTCAGTTTTGAATTTTTGGAGCTTTCTTCTTGTGTTCTTGAAACTAATTGTGCTTGACTTGTTGTGTTGAAGGTTGTGTTGGTTTGTGAGTATCCTAGGCCGGCCATCACCATCTCCTCGACGTAACATACCTACTGCCGCCGTCCTTGCTTACGCACGCCCTGCCGCCGGCCATCACCATTGTTGCCGGCTATGCCCTACTCGGTTGCGCCCTAACCGACTGTGCCCTAATTGACTGCGACTAAAACGGCTGCCATTGGACTTGTTCTTCTTCAAATTCCACATTCCCATGTTCAAGCACTAGTAGAAGATCTCTTTTGTTCCAATTTTAATTTATTTTGTAATTATTGGCCAGATTTGTTGGTCAAGGAAGTTCCTACATTTTAGGTAACAAAAAGTATATCATTCAAAAAAAAAAAGAAAGAAAAAGGAAGCTGATCATTCAAAAAAAAAAAAAAGAAGCTGATCATTCAAAAAAAAAAAAGAAGAGAAGTTTTGTTACATTTTATTTGATTTTGTGATCTTTAGTCTTGTATGTTATATTGTGGTGCAAACTGCCTATTCACGTCATTATCTCTCAGCCCTCTCGAGGCTTTCAGCAAGACTATACGCTCGGCTAACCATCCGCGCCCCATCGCCCTTAGCCAGCTCCGCACCCTCATCGCCCACACCCTCATCGCCTGCACCCTCATCTCTCACCATGTTTCCCTCTCACCTTGCTACCTCTAACCTATCCTCGGGATTACTCACACTCCAAGGCAGTCCGGAAGTGCAACAAGTAGAGCTTTAATCGGTGAGTCTTCTTCTTTTCTTCTCTTCATACATTCTGTTTGGTGATCTTCGTCTTTGTGATTCAATTCTGTCCATTCATGATCCTTGTTGAGTTTGAGCTGATTTCGCATTGAACTGAATTGCATTGAGTCCGAATCAATTTTTGATTGCTTTGGATACCTACACACCTTAACTCAAGTGGGGTTTTTGACTCATTCGAAGCGATCCATCAACAAGCCCGACTATCACAAGAGTGTGAGCGGAAAAAGGAGTGAAATACTTGAGAGGTGTTTTGATTTCTAACCTTAACATATTTCAGTGTTTGTTTTCTTTGTGATAATGTCTACCAATAGCCGTGTTTCGACGACGAGCCCCGAGCCGACAGATCCGACAACTTTCAGCTTGTTGAAGCAAATGAACGACAACATTGCAGCTTTGACAACTCGGATGAGGGCTCTAGAAGCTCGCCAGCCATTAGCTTCAGCCTTCGAGAAAGGAGACCATTCACAGCAGCAACCACCACCACGAGGTCCTTTGCCCAACCAACGAACCGCATTTGAGGCCGCTACTATGGCGCAGCGAGGCAATACACCGCAGGAGCTTTTGTAGCCGCCTCTTCAAGGCCACCCGGGTCACCGATATGGGTATGATCCTCGTCCCAACTCTCCTTTACATAGAAACGTTGTCCCTCCTATTAATGTGCACAGGTACAATGAGGAAGAGGAATAATCAATGACGGGAGACTCTTGGGCTCCACCACCGCAGCAAGGGTATCAAGGATATCAACGTAGGAACCGGGAACCCGAACAAGACGGGATTGGTAAGATAAAGGTGAAAATCCCCGTCTTCGAGGGCAAGTGTGATCCGGATACATATATGTTGTGGGAGACCAAGATAGAACAAATTTAGTCCTGCCACAATTTTCCCGAGCACAAGAAGGTGCAATTGGCGGCTTTGGAATTTCAGGAATTTGCTCTTATTTGGTGGGATAAGCTAGTACGGGAAAGGAGGCTTGCTCTTGATCCCCCCGTGGCTACTTGGGAACAAATGAAAGCAGTGATGAGAGCTCGGTTCATACCTCACCATTACCATAGGGAGCTTCGGCAACGCCTTGAGAACTTGAGGCAAGGCAATCTGAGCGCCGAGGAAACCTTCAATGCCATGCAAGTTGCAATGGCCCGAGCCAATATGTCGGAGGATGAAGAGGCTACGATGGCAAGGTATCTTAGAGTATTGCATCCTTCTTTAGCTAACGAGGTGGATTTGTTTCCATATGGTTCTATGACAGAATTGCTACATTTAACGATAAAAGTGGAAAGGAAGTCCAAGAGTAGGTACCAAGGCGCGGGATACAATGCACCAAATGCAGTGAACAAGTGGAAGAACTCGTCCTACGGAAAGGAGAACACCGCTGCGAAGGAAGGAACAACCGTTGCACAAGGAGCCGACGCCACTACTAGGCGTGGTGCCACACACTCCGGTTCTTCGTATCCTCCCAAGGCAAACCCAGCTGCTCCTTCGGGATCTAAGCTAAGTAACTCTAATCCCCTTGTGCCTAATGCTCATTCTAGAGCTAGAGATGTGACTTGCTTTAAGTGCTAAGGTAAAGGGCACATGATGAGAGAATGTCCAAACAAAAGAGTCCTTATAATCAATCATCTAGGTCAATATGAGTCGGAATCCGACAATGATGAAAATGAATTTGACAATGTTATTGACAATCCTGTTTTTGATAATGATGATGATGAGGATATAGGGTATGAACATGGGGAAACTTTGATAGCTAGGAGGACTTTACACTTACAACCTACTCCGTGTGAAGATAATCAAAGAGAAAATCTATTTCACACTAGATGCTTAGTAAAGGGGAAGACTTGTAACGTTATAATTGATGGTCGGAGTTGTTGCAACATAGCTAGCACGGAATTGATTTCTAAATTGCAAATAGCAATTTTCTACCACCCTAGGCCTTACAAGCTACATTGGATGAATGATTGTGGGGAGCTTAAGGTAAACAAGCAAGCTAAAATTCACATTACCTTAGGACATTATGAAGACACTATTCTATGTGATGTGGTTCCAATGTAAGCTTGTCATGTTTTATTAGGCCGACCTTGGCAATATGATAGGAAAGTGTTGCATAACGGTTTTACTAACAAGTTGATGAAGGGTCATCCGAGCTAGCTCCATCTTCAACACCACAAGGAACCCTAACAAGAGCTCAAGCCAAACGCCAAGCGGAGATGGATGCTATCTTTCTTGCCATGGTTCAAGAAGCTCACTCAAGCTCACCACCAATGAGTCCAAGGCCCGTCATGATGCTTAGCCACATTGGGCCAGCCAAGAAGAAGTCGAATGGAGCATAGGAGAGCCTCACGTGTGCATGTGCATGGATGAAGGCGTGAGCAAGGAGGCGTGAGCAAGGCTGGCGTGAAGCTAGTTAGAGAGTGTTAAATAAAGCCTAGAATTAGTCTATTTTATGGTTTTATTTAAAACACTCTAATTTGTAATTATTGTATTAATTTATTTTCTATTTTTAGGAGAGAAGGTCTAGGTTGTATATAAACCTTTCTCTCTTCATTTTGTGCATTAGAATACGTTAAACACATTGCCTAAGTGCCAAATGGAATTCCTTTGAGTTCAGCCTCTTGTCTTGTGAGAATTGTGGTGTTTGCATAGCTTTCTCGTTCTTGTGTGTGTCAATCTCCTTCGGGTTGGTGCTACAAGTCGAATTGAAGCAACCTCTTCGTGCCTTCGATAACTCTAGATTGATTGTGTGAAGTTGTAAGAAGCGGGGTTGAATCGTCATCGGTTTGGTTCTTGGATAATCGAATCCAAGGGTTCTATCGTTTGTTCCTTTTGGTTCTTCTTCCTATTCCGTTTTCCCTCTTGCTTTGCACGTTTTCCTTGCATCTTGTTTGCTGAATTTCGTTTGCTTTTATTCCTGAAAACAGGTTGCTTGTCTAGATCCGTTCTTCGCGGCTAATCCCCGTATCAATTGGTATCAGAGCTAATTGACGTTCAACCTACAAAAAGAGTCGGTAAATCATTCAAAAACCAAAAGTGTCTCGTTTTCTTGTTTGAGTCTTGTTTTTTTTTCAATCTATTGCCAATGCCATTTCTATTCCAAGTTTTTGATTGAACTAACAAGTTTGTTGCTTTGTTTGTGAATCTTGGACGCCGGCACCACTCCCACACCACACCTACACCGCGCCTACCACCAGCCCTTGTGCCGACCACCACGCCGCCACCAGCCTTGTCCCACGTCTAAACACCACACTAAACAAACCCTAAATTTTCAAAAAAAAAAACAGAAGAAGGCTGATCCGTCCAGCCTATTTTCCAGCCCCTCTCTCCCCTCCACATTTTCAGCCTATTTTTTTTGAATTTTCACCCTTGGTTAGCTATTTACTTGGTCAACTCTATCCTCTTGCAACTAATTAGATTTTCTTAGCATTTTTGTTTTATTTTTCTTTAATTCCAGCAGTAAGTTAAAAAAAAAAAAAGAAAGGAAAATCCAAATTTAAAAAAAAAAAGAAAGAAAGAAAAGAAAAAGAAAAGAAAGAGAAAAGAAATCAGCATTAGTATTCATTTCATTTCATTCTTCCTAGCTTATTCTTGTTTTATTTCATAGTTTGTAATAGTTGAAGTTGTGCTTGCTAAGTGTTATTGTTCAGCAACCAAAGAGGATTACAAAGGAGCTCATCTCACTCAAAAGTTGTGCTTGCTAAGTGTTATTGTTCATCAACCAAAAGGGACTACAAAGGAGCTCATCTCACTGAAAGGGACCAAGCCATTCACGCCTAGCCTAGCTTCACCCTAGCCTAGCCACGCCTTGGCCCTCGCCTAGCTCACTTCACTCGAGCCACGCCTTAGCCTTGACCAGCCCTTCTACACACACCTTCGGTGTCCAAGGTTTGCTTGCTTAGGCTTGACGAGTAAGTTCTTTCAAGGCTTATCTTGAGTTCAAATTTTGAGTCCATACTTAGTTGCATATAACATTTGTGCAACTTGTCCTTTCCGTTTTTGAGTCTTTTCTTCTCTTTTATTGAGTCAAACACATTTTTAAGGTGATTGAAATCGAATTTCGCTTCAACTTTAAAGCTTTTGTTTGGCTAAGTATTTAACTCACGTGAGGTTTTTGACTAATACAAGACGAGCCATCAACAAGCTTGTTGAGCACCACTAGAGAGTGAGAGTTTGCTTTCGAGTGATACACTTGTGAGGCGTTTTTGTTTTAGCTAACCTAACGTGTTTGAGTGTTTTAGTGTCTTTGAACAATGTCAGGAACTTCCGCAGGTACGCCCAGCCCCGAGCCTATTACCCCGGAGTTGTTTAACCTTATCAAGGGCTTGAAAGATAGCATTGAAGGGTAAACTACAAGGCTGTCCAACTTGGAGGCGTCTAAGGTAGTTTCGGAGCCTCAGCCACTAGGAGGCAACAAGGAGGTAGGAGACCACTCGAGGGCTCAACACCAAGGGCAAGACCGAATACCACTCCAAAGCCAACAAGAGGCGTTTCAAGCAGCCCGGCACTCTAATGCCACGCAGCCCTCTCGGAATGTCCACGGCTTAGGCCACACCGTGTCCCAACCGGGATGGGGCAATCTTGCTTTCGAGGAGCACGTTTCTTTCCCTTCTTCTCCCCTTATACATGATAATTTGCATAACTATCCTCAACAGTTTTAGAATCAAGCTTATGAGCAGGATGAGGACGGTGATGGAGATGACGAGGTATGGAGGCCAAACGGACGAAGGGAGCGCCAACAGCCCCGGAGACCTCATGACGGCCGACACCAAGACGAGCAGATGCGTGAGCCCTATGGTGGCCAGCCAAGGAGGGAGCGAGATCCGGAGTATGCTGGTTTTGGCAAAGTAAAGGTGAAGATCCCAATCTTTGAAGGCAAATGTGACCCAGACGTGTACATGGCTTGGGAGGCGAAGATAGAGCAAATATGGTCATGCCATAAATTTCCCGAGCATAAGAAGGTACATTACGCAACTCTTGAGTTAATTTGTTTATGCTATGATATGGTTGGATGATTTGGTGAAGGAAAGGAGAAGAACTATGGATGCACCGGTAGTTACTTGTGCGCACATGAAGGCCTTGATGAGAGCTCGGTTTGTGCCTCAACATTACACTAGGGAATTGAGGCAAAGGTTGGAGAACTTGAGGCAAGGAGCCATGACCGCCGAGGAGACCTATAATACCATGCAAATGGCCATGGTAAAGGCTAATGTGCGAAAGGATGAAGAGACTACAATGGCTAGGTATCTTCGTATTCTCAATTCAAGTTCTTCTAACGAGATAGATCCTTTTCCCTATAGCTCTATGACAGAATTGCTCCACCTAGCAATCAAAGTAGAAAGGAAAATGAAGGCAAGAAGTCAAGGAGGTAAGGCTGCCTATGGTGCGCCTAGCTCATGGAGGAGCCAAGGAGGTCTCCAACAAGGGAATTACAACCGGGAGGTGCCAAGCAAGGAGAAGCTAGCCCCGGAGCAAGGAGGTCCACTCAAGGCTCCTTATGCAGCCCCTAGCAAGCCCACACCTACACTACCTAAAGGCACTCAAGGGAGTACTTCTAACCCTTCATCTAGAGCTAGGGATATTGTATGTTTTAAGTGCCAAGGAAGAGGGCACATGATGAAGGATTGTCCTAACAAAAGAACTTTGCTAGTTAACCATTTAGGGCAATATGAGTCCGAATCTGAGCATGAGCATGATAATGATGATTTTGAGCTTAATATGCATGATCATGATGATTTGGATGATGATGGGATTGAAAATGAGCAAGGAGATTGTTTATTAGCTAAGAGAGTGTTATTTGATCATCCTAGCTCATTCCTAGCTAACACTTCCATGATTTGTGATAAAAGTCTTGAGCATGATAATTCTTTGATAGCTAGGAGAACTTTAAGTGTACAACCAGCCCCTTGTGAAGATAACCAAAGAGAAAACTTGTTTCACACTAGATGCTCGGTTAAAGGAAAGGTTTGTAATGTTATTATTGATGGAGGAAGTTGTTGCAATATTGCTAGCACCGAAATGATATCTAAGTTGCAAATTCCTACATTTTATCGCCCTAGGCCATATAAGCTGCACTGGATGAATGAATGTGGTGAGTTAAAGGTTAATAGGCAAGCTAAGATCACTTTTACTTTAGGCCATTATGAAGACACGGTTTTATGTAATGTTGTGCCTATGCAAGCTTGTCATGTGTTGTTAGGCCGCCCTTGGCAATATGATAGGAGAGTTATGCATGATGGTTTTACAAATAGATATTCTTTTGTATTCAATGGTAAAACTGTGAATCTTAAGCCTATGACTCCCTTGCAAATTGCGGAGGCATTTGAGAAGAAGAAGGCAAGTGAGCAAGAGCAAGGAACAGCTAAGAAGGGGAGCAAGCCGTCGAGCCAAGACCCCTCCCTAGCCACGCCTTCTAACCACCAGCCTAGCATCCTTGTGTCCACGGCCACAAAACAGCCCACAACAGCCTTGTTAGCTTCCAAACTTGAGCTACAAAATGACTACCTACCCTTAGACACCACCTTGATGATGTTGTGTAAGGAGCTCACCTTGATGAGTGATGAAGCCAAGGCTAGCTTACCACCTACTATCTCAGCCATCCTTGAGGAGTTTAAGGATGTGTTTCCAGAAGAAATACCACATGGCCTTCCACCTTTGAGAGGTATTGAGCACCAAATTGACCTTATCCCCGGCCCCACACTCCCAAATAGACCAGCCTACCGAATGAACCCAAAGGAGAGTCAAGAGATCCAGGCGCAAGTTCAAGACCTCCTAGACAAGGGCTACGTGAGGCAGAGCTTAAGTCCGTGCGCTGTGCCCGTGCTCTTGGTGCCTAAGAAGGACAACACATGGAGGATGTGTCTTGATTGTCGAGCTATCAACAACATCACCATCAGTACCGCCACCCTATTCCCCGCCTAGATGACATGCTTGATGAGCTACATGGCGCCACCACCTTTAGTAAGATAGACCTACGGAGTGGCTACCATCAAATTCAAATGAAGGAGGGGGACGAGTGGAAAACGGCCTTCAAAACTAAGTTTGGTTTGTATGAGTGGCTTGTTATGCCATTTGGGTTAACTAATGCTCCTTCTACTTTTATGCGCTTAATGAACTATGTTTTGAGACATTTTATAGGGAAGTTTGTTGTAGTATACTTTGATGATATTTTAATCTATAGCAGGTCCATAGAGGAGCATGAAGAACATCTAAGGGAAGTAGTTCTTACACTTAGGGCTGAACACTTGTATGCTAATCTTAAGAAATGTAGTTTTTGCACTAATGAGGTTATATTTCTTGGTTTTGTAGTGACTACACAAGGCCTACAAGTGGATGAGGAGAAGATTAGAGCAATCAAAGATTGGCCCACGCCAACATCCATCAGCCAAGTAAGAAGTTTCCATGGGCTTACAAGCTTCTATAGGCGCTTTGTGAGAGACTTTAGTACCACTGCCGCACCCTTGACGGAAATTTGCAAGAATCATGCGCCATTTGTGTGGGAGGAGGCGCAAGAACGTGCCTTTAGCAAGCTGAAATTGGTCTTAACCGAGGCGCCCTTGCTAGCTCTTCCCGACTTCACTAGGCCCTTTGAAGTGGAGTGTGACGCCTCGGGCATTGGCATAGGCGGTATGCTCATGCAAGAAGGTAAGCCTATTGCCTTCTTTAGTGAAAAGCTCAAAGGAGCATGTCTTAATTACTCTACCTATGATAAAGAGTTATATGCTTTGTTTAGAGTGCTTAAGACATGTCAAAACTACTTGTGGCCTTGAGAGTTTATTTTGCATTCCGATCATGAGTCTTTGAAGCATTTTCGGAGTCAAGATAAACTAGATAGGAGGCATGGTAGGTGGATGGAATTTATTGAGACTTTTCCCTATGTTATCAAGTATAAAAAGGGAAAAGACAATGTAGTGGCGGATGCCCTCTCTAGGAGGCACACATTGTTGACTACATTGGATGCTAAGGTATTAAGCTTTGTTTACATTGAGCTCTACAAATCTGATCTTGATTTTGGTGATACATATAAGTTATGTGTGCAAAAAGGTTCCCTAGATAAATACTATTTGTTTGAGGGATTTTTGTTTCGAATTGATAAGGTGTGCATACCTAGGTGTTCCCTTCGATTGTTGTTAGTAGAGGAAACCCATAAAGGAGGTTTAATGGGTCATTTTGGGAGGGATAAAACTTATGTTATGCTGCACTCACACTTTTATTGGCCACACATGCTTAGGGATGTTGAAAATGTGCTTAAAAGATGCTTAGAATGCCTTAGAGCTAAATCTAAAGTGAAGCCTCATGGATTGTACACACCTTTGCCCATCCCAACAGCCCCTTGGAAAGACATTAGTATGGACTTTATTGTGGGATTGCCTAGGACTAAAAGAGGTAGGGACTCGATTTTTGTGGTTGTAGATCTTTTCTCAAAAATGGCTCACTTTATTGCTTGTCACAAAACTGATGATGCGGCCAATGTAGCTAATCTATTCTTTCGGGAAGTAGTTAGGTTACATGGAATTCCAAGGACAATAGTGAGTGATAGGGATGTTAAGTTCTTAAGTTATTTTTGGAAGAATCTTTGGGGAAAGCTAGGCACGAAATTGTTATTTTCTACATCAAGCCATCCCCAAACTGATGGGCAAACGGAAGTAACTAATAGGACTTTAACCACACTTTTAAGGGCTGTCATCAAAAAGAATCTAAAGGAATGGGAGGATGTCTTGTCACATGTTGAATTTGCCTATAATAGAGTTGTGCATTCGTCTACTTCCATCTCTCCATTTGAGTGTGTTTATGGTTTTAATCCACAAACCCCTTTTGATCTTACACCGTTGCCTAAGAAGGAGCGAGTGGATTTAAGTGCTAAAACGCAGGTTGAACACATCAAGGAGCTACATAGGAGGACAAGGATTAAGCTTGAGGAGAAAGGCAAATACAAAGCAGCCAAGGCAAACCAAGGAAGGAAGAAGGTTACATTTGAGGCCGGTGACCTTGTATGGCTACACTTGAGGAAGGAGAGGTTTCAACAACTTCGGAACTCCAAGCTCTCTCCAAGAGGAAACGGGCCTTTCAAGGTGCTACACAAGGCTGGTGACAATGCCTATGTGCTAGACTTGCCGGACGACTATGCTTGTGATCCCACATTCAATGTGAGGGATCTAAGCCCTTTTCCACCCCTTAGTGATGATCAAGGAAATTCGAGGTCGAATTCTTTTAAAGAAGGGGAGAATGATGAAGGGTCATCCGAGCTAGCTCCATCTTCAACACCACAAGGAGCCCTAACAAGAGCTCAAGCCAAACGCCAAGCGGAGATGGATGCTATCTTTCTTGCCATGGTTCAAGAAGCTCACCCAAGCTCACCTCCAATGAGTCCAAGGCCCGTCATGATGCTTAGCCACATTGGGCCAGCCAATAAGAAGTCGAATGGAGCATAGGAGAGCCTCACGTGTGCATGTGCATGGATGAAGGCATGAGCAAGGAGGCGTGAGCAAGGCTGGCGTGAAGCTAGTTAGAGAGTGTTAAATAAAGCCTAGAATTAGTCTATTTTATGGTTTTATTTAAAACACTCTAATTTGTAATTATTGTATTTATTTCTTTTCTATTTTTAGGAGAGAAGGTCTAGGTTGTATATAAACCTTTCTCTCTTCATTTTGTGCATTAGAATACGTTAAACACATTGCCTAAGTGCCAAATTGTATTCCTTTGAGTTCAGCCTCTTGTCTTGTGAGAATTGTGGTGTTTGCATAGCTTTCTCGTTCTTGTGTGTGTCTATCTCCTTCGGGTTGGTGCTACAAGTCGAATTGAAGCAACCTCTTCGTGCCTTCGATAACTCTAGATCGATTGTGTGAAGTTGTAAGAAGCGGGGTTGAATCGTCATCGGTTTGGTTCTTGGATAATCGAATCCAAGGGTTCTATCGTTTGTTCCTTTTGGTTCTTCTTCCTATTCCGTTTTCCCTCTTGCTTTGCACATTTTCCTTGCATCTTGTTTGCTGAATTTCGTTTGCTTTTATTCCCGAAAACAGGTTTCTCGTCTAGATCCGTTCTTCGCGGTTAATCCCCGTATCACAAGTATTCTTTTACCTTTAAAGATAAACTTGTTACTCTCAAGCCTATGACTCCTATGCAGATTGCGGAGACTTTTGAGAAGAAATCAAGAGAAGCTGTCCAAGCAAGCAGCGGTCACACCGAGACGACGCCGGCCAAGGGAGGAGCGTTTTCTGCAGCCGCCAAGGAAGTCGACGCCCTGGACAACCGCACTGCAGCAAGGACCGCCGCCAAAGGCAAAGCAATCGCAGCAGCCGTCCAGCCCCTACCGAGGACATTGCTCGCAGCCTAGAGGGAGTACATCACAGATTACCTACCTCCCGATGTTGCGCTCGTGTGTTTGTGTAAAGGGCTGAATTTGGTAAGCAACTCGACCCTAGTTGATTTACCCCATAGTATTTTAGCTATCTTGGATGAGTTTGTAGATGTATTTCCGGATGAAATACCCCCCGGGTTGCCAGCATTGCGGGGTATTGAGCACCAAATAGATCTTATTCCCGGAGCTACTCTCCCAAACCGACCCGCCTATAGAATGAACCCGAAGGAGAGTGAGGAGATTCAAACGCAGGTACAAGAGCTCTTTGATACGGGATACATTCGAGAGAGCCTTAGTCCTATGGCGGTTCCGGTTCTACTAGTCCCTAAGAAGGACAACACTTGGCGGATGTGTGTTGATTGTAGAGTTGTCAACAACATCACCATCAAGTACCGTCATCCCATTCCCCGCCTTGATGACATGTTGGATGAGCTACATGGAACAACTACCTTCTCCAAGATCGACCTTAGAAGTGGCTATCTTCAGATTCGAATGAAGGAGGGCGACGAATGGAAGACGGCATTCAAGACCAAGTTTGGGCTCTATGAGTGGCTTGTTATGCCATTCTGCTTGACTAATGCTCCCAACACATTCATACACCTCATGAACCATGTTTTGAGGAAGTTCATAGGGAAGTTTGTCGTTGTCTACTTCGACGACATACTCATCTATAGCCGGTCCGCAAAGGAGCATGCGGATCATCTCCGTCAGGTTGTTTCTACTCTTAGACTTGAACACTTATATGCTAATATTAAGAAGTGTGATTTCTACACAAATGAAGTTATATTTCTTGGCTTTATAGTGTGTGCTCAAGGGCTGCGAGTAGATGAGGAAAAGATCAAAGCTATTCGAGATTGGCCAACCCCGACGTCTATTGGTGATGTGCGCAACTTTCATGGATTGGCTAGCTTTTATAGGCAATTTGTGAGAGATTTCAGTACCATAGCCGCTCCTCTAACCGAGATCACTAAGAAGAATATACCATTCGTGTGGGGGGTGACCCAAGAGAGAGCTTTCGAAAAGCTCAAGTGGATGTTGACCAACGCCCCATTGCTTGTTCTCCCGGACTTCACTAGGCCATTTGAGGTGGAGTGTGATGCGTCGGGTATAGGAATTGGTGGAGTACTTATGCAAGATGGCAAACCCATCGCCTTCTTTAGTGAGAAATTAAAAGGTCCAACTCTAAACTATTCTACTTATGATAAGGAGCTTTATGCATTGTTTAGGGTGCTTAGGACTTGGCAACATTATCTTTGGCCTAGAGAGTTTATATTGCATACTGATCATGAATCATTAAAACACTTTAGGAGCCAAGATAAACTTGATAAAAGGCATGGTAGGTGGATGGAGTTCATTGAAACATTTCCTTATGTGATTAAGTACAAGAAAGGAAAAGATAATGTAGTAGCTGATGCACTTTATCGGAGACATGTTTTGCTCACTACATTGGATGCTAGAGTTCTTGGCTTTGTTTACATTTAGGATTTATATGCAAAGGATGATGATTTTGGAGAGATTTATAAAGCCTGTGTGGAAAAAGGGGCCGTAGATAAGTTTTACTTGTTTGATGGTTTCTTGTTTAGAGTTGATAAAGTGTGCATTCCAAAGTGTTCTGTTAGGCTTTTACTTGTGGATGAATCCCATAGGAGAGGTTTGATGGGTCACTTTGGTAGAGATAAGACATATCATATGCTTAGGGATGTTGAGAATTTTGTGAAAAGATGCTTAGAATGCTTGAAAGCAAAGTCTAGAGTAATGCCCCATGGTTTGTATACCCCTTTACCCATTCCCGCAACTCCTTGGGAAGATATTAGTATGGACTTTATTTTGGGGTTACCTAGGACTAAGAGGGGAAGAGACTCTATTTTTGTGGTGGTAGACAGGTTCTCTAAGATGGCACACTTCATAGCTTGTCACAAAACGGATGATGCCCCTAATGTTGCAAACCTCTTCTTTAGAGAAGTAGTTAGGCTACATGGAGTTCCTAGAACCATTGTTAGTCATCGGGATGTGAAATTTCTTAGTTACTTTTGGAAGACTTTATGGGGTAAGCTAGGTACTAAGTTGTTGTTCTCTATCGCTAGCCACCTTCAAACTGATGGTCAAACCGAAGTAACTAATAGGACTTTAGGGACACTTTTAAGGGCTGTAATTAAGAAGAATTTGAAAGAGTGGGAGGATGTGTTACCACATGTTGAGTTTGCATATAACAGGACCATCCATTCTTCCACTAACATGACCCCTTTTAAGTGTGTGTATGGTTTGAATCCCTTAACCCCTTTTGATCTTATGTCGTTACCTTCAAAGGAGCGAGTAGATTTCAATGCAGGTAAACAGGTTGAGTACATTAGGGGATTACATGAAAAGACACGGCTGTGCTTGGAGGAGAAAGCCGCTCGGACCGCAGCTAAGGCAAACAAGGGACGGAGGAAGTTGTTGTTTGAGCCCGGGGATCTCGTGTGGTTACATCTTAGGAAGGAGCGTTTCCAAGAGCTTCAAAAGTCCAAGCTATCACCTAGGGGTACCGGTCCTTTCAAGGTGCTTCACAAAGCCGGTGACAACGCTTATGTATTGGATTTTTCGGAGGAATTTGGGGTCAGCCCGACCTTCAATGTTAGAGACCTCAGTCCGTTCCCACCTATGGATGTAGAGCTTGAAGATTCGTTGACGAATCCTTCCCAAGAGAGGGGGAATGATGAGGGACCATCCGAGCTAGCATCTCCGGAGTATTAGGGAGCTATCACACGTTACCGAGCTAAGAAGATTGAACATGAGACCGAGGGCTTACTAATTTTATTAGCTACAAGTGTTCATAACGAGGCTTGGCTCCTAAGTAAGCAAGAGAGTAACGACGCCAAAGCACAGGACTCGGCCAGCCCCGCACATGACACCGCTGCTCCTCACCACGCCTTCAGCACCGTTCCATGCCTCTCATTGAGGAATGAGGCTTTTTAAGGCCTGCTTAGTGATTGTGTGTTTTAAATAGTCCATTGGGCTTAATTTCCAGATTTTATTATGTCTTTTGTTTAAAGAGCTGAAACTATTTAAAGGCTCTTCTCTTTACTTTTTAGGCAGATTATTATTGGTGAAAAACACTTGTTTTCAGATTTCATCTTCAATCAAAGGCGAGTTTTGATTGAAGAGTTATTGTGATCAGATTTGGCTTAGTTGTTTCGTGTGTGTCAATTGCTCTCGGGTTCTTGGTGTTCGTGAGATTCCATAAGCATCCTCCTCGTGTTGTCGATGTTCTAAGTCGGCTGTGTGAGGTTGTAAGGGGCTGAGTTCGTTGCATCGTTCTTGGTGGTTCTTGATCCCGAGATCAAGGGTTTCCACGTCGTTTGTGTCGGGTTCATCTACATCGTACCTTTCCTTTAATTTCCGTACCTTCGTATTCAGTTTAGCGTCTTCTTCGTTTCCTTTGTTCGCAGGCCACGCATCACACGAACAGCCCTAGTCGCCTTGATCTTTCCGTTCTGCGTCCTTTCCTTCCTTCCGTCGTCTAGATCGAGCCAACGTCGCGTCTGTCCCGTATCAAAAAGATGGAAGACGATCTATGGATGCTAATATGGATTCGTTGGGCCTTTAACGCGGCGCTTCCGAACCTAGCACCAAACTAAACAAATTTATTGTAACGCTAAATTTGGGCATCGTAAATAATGTATATAAAATAAGAATAAACCCCGTACTAAAAACCGAGTTAAAATCTCAAAAACACTTTCTAGGTAAATTATCCAATATATAAAATATAGGTCATAATCCGCAATCAACTTTTCCGGCAAGACATGAAACTCAAGAAACTTAGGCCATTTTCCGAATTAAACCTTGGGCCAAATCTGTAATTTACCCACAAGGGCAAATTTGTACATTTTCAAAACGTAGGGTCAAAACTACAATTATATAACTCAGCAGGGGCATAATTGTTTCATTTCAAAAATCTGGGTAGAAACTGCAATTACAAAACATGGGTCATAGTATTCAATCAACCAAAAGAATGGGGCCCGCTTTTTAATTCCCTAAAAAGGTTTTCTTCCTGAGTCGATACGCAGAGTGGTGGGGAAAGGAAAGCAGGGCGGCGGCGGTGAGGCAAGTACGTAGGGGATGGCAGAGCGGCTCTTCCCGGCGGTAGGGATCTTCTTCCTCGGCAGCAAAGGCTCTCCCCGGTGGATCGAAGGCGGCAGCAAGGCGGCTCCAAGGGTGATTGTGGCTTGACGAGAGGCTCGAGAGGTGATCGAGGCTACGTTGCTCCAGGTTGCTGAGGAATTCGAGAAAGAGAGACGAGGTGCAAAATGGGAGATGGAAGAGAAGAGAGATGCACTACACAAGGGGGGAACAAGCTGCACAAGTGAGGGGATATAAGTGGGGCTGATATCTGCTTCCAGGTGAGTGGTTCGGAGAAAGACGAGGCGAGGGAGGTAGGGAAGATGAGAGAAGAGGCAAGGTGAGACAAACGAGAGATTGGAGTGAGTTGCGGGTGAAGAAGAAACAGAGGGAGATGGAGAGCAGATATGAGTAGGTTGAGTTGGGAGGTCAGACTATCTAGGCGGCAAGACTACCAAGATCACAGTAACACGCCATCAAGGAGAAAGAAAGGAGGGTAAGAAAGAAAAAGAATAGAAGGGAAGGAAAAGAAAAATAAAAAACTAGATCATATAAACTAGATCAAAATCAATCGGAACGGAATTTCCGAACCGGAAAAACATTCCGACCCTTTTTCGAAAATAAACCAAAAATATAAATATACTCGGGAAACAAATTTTACGTTGTAAAATACTTTTAATAAAAATATTTGAGCTAATAAAATATCGATAAAGTAGGAGAAATAAATATCGAAACGCACCCAATAAACGGGGCGTTACATCAGATCCTCCTAAAAACAAGTTTCGTCTCGAAACTTGCTGTACGTGAAACTTCTCAGTCCCTAAGGCCGAGGTATGAACTCTCAAACTAAGAAGGATTAAACCTTCTAATCTATACACACAATATACTCAAACTACCACCGCGAGATATATCAGGTCATATAACATACTCCCGCACACGACACAACTACATTTATCATCACATATGCGCATAACTCAAGCCATGGAAGAACTAGGTCTAACCCGTTGATTCTATCGATGCTACTAGCTCAAAGTTAAACTCAACCAAAGATACTATCCTCTGTCTTCCAGTTAGCCCCATCGGTTCCTCGTCTGCCACTAGATCATCATGATTGACAACATGTCTCGATTCATGTATGTACTCTCTCGATTGATACACATGATACACCGGGTGAACACCCTCTACTCTTGGCTGTCAAGCCAACCGGTAAACCACTTTCCCAACTTGCGCTAAGATCTCAAAAAGGTCCGCCATATCGGAAACTCAACTTCCTACTCGGGTCTTTCTCAATGTAGCATTTCCATTGTGTTTCTCTTTGATTGCCTCCACCAAGATGGTCAAACTTGCAATTTACACTGTTGGTAAACTTTGATGTTATGTTTCCTCAATTCTTGTTGCAAGTTCAAAGAAATGAAGTGAAGTACTTTACTTTACACCGCTTCTACTAACGAGACACGTATGCTATTACTTTTACATCGTTCCTCAATACTCAATCATGCCCTTGTCTTGGAGATCAACTTGAACATTTCAAACCATCATACCTCGAGGCAAATTCAAAACAGTTGCACCAATTAATCTCCTCTTAAAGAATCTCTCCACAATTCCGGTAATGACCAGCAAATCCAAGAAAACTTGTAACTTCGTTCACATCCTCCGGGGGTTGTCTTTCCGAGACAAGTTGTCATACAACTTCTCTCTTCTTCGAGAGTAGACCAAAGTGTCTTATTCGGGGCATTAGTAAGCCCATATGGAATCACTACAACTCGTAGTGACCATAGTTTGTCCGGGATGTCGTGTTTGCAGTATCCCAATCTCGACTTCTAAATTGGTGACAATCAAACCTTAAATCAATATTAGAAGAGACCACCGATCCTTGCAACCGGTCGAGTAGATCATCTATACGTGGTAAGAGGTATATGCTCTTCATTGTTATCTTGTTCGGCTCATTGTAATTGATGTACAAACGAAGATAATCGTCTCTCTTTTCGCAAACTGGTGTTCTCCATAACAACTTCAAATCAAGAGTTTAAGAGATATTCCAATATGAACTTCAAATCAAGAGTTTAAGATATACTCTAAGTTCTTGTTACCGTTCCTTTATGATCACAGCCTGGTTACTCTCCCCACACTCATCGATAGACCACCAGCACATGCGCGTTCTCGGTTGTCACCAATTAGATGATAACTTACCTTATGCCATGTCAATGACTTACCATTCTTCTATCCTTTCATGTTACCATTCTCACGAAGGCTACCCTCTCGCGGTAATCTACCTTAAACTCCGATAGCTCATTCTCCATTCCATGCTTCCTTTACCTTCTCCAAGATAAATATACCCTTTTCGGCGTTGTTGTGTCACATGACTCGCCTTCATAGGCTCAACCGCGCTTCATGACATCTTGTAAGTGCGTCTTCTCAAAATCTCTAACGTTTGTTAGCATCCACGTGTTTCTCTCATCTTCTTAGGATCATCATTTATACACACTTCCTCCTATTTGGCGCTTCTTAGCCTTATCGTTATAACGGAAACCAGTCAACTCCACGTGAATCCCCACCCTGCCATTCTTTTCATCACTCTTGTAATGTTGACTCTTCACTTAATGGTACCTCGTAAGCTTAACTTGCGGTATCTTTCATCTTTCACACCTGATTCGATCACTTTTCTCATCTTCACTCCAAAGCTTAGGAACGTCTAAGGAAAGCTTCACTTCTGGTAATGGAACACCACCTTTAACCTTGTTAGAATGCACCCATCCTCCTCGATTTGCATCTTTAATTGTCCACTCGTATTCTTGAAAAACTTAAGTTTGTTATCTCCATTGTTCTCGTCGTCGTTCGATCATGGCTTCTTTAGAACCGCTTCTATACTTTAATGTTGCTCCCTTCTCTTGTATTGCTTCCATCTTGATTCCTCTTAAGTTGTCTCGAGTTTTCTTTTACTTGGTTTTCCTTCATTTACGTCAACTCTACTCCTCCTCTTTGACAACCTTTTAAAGGAATACGAGAAACGCCATGGTGTTCGTTAGCACAAAAAGCTCAACTCGATACTTGAGCGTACCCTCCACGCATGAACGCCATCCCACGCCAACGACGTCGTTTCAAAGGTGATGATATCATACTATCATCTTTTCTATTTATTTCCCAATCTCCATATGCTACTATATACCATAAGTAACCGTATATAAGACTATATAAGTCTTATGTCCACCTTGCTACTAATGTCAAATCCGGAAATCCATTACAACTATACAAGTTTCAAAAACATACAATATAGTTCACATATACAACTATACATATATATCAAGTCCATCATGCAACTACAATCAACATATACAATACATATCTACATATCTACGTATATATATATATATATATATATATATATATATATATATATATATATATATATATATATATATATATATATGTATATATATATATATATATATATATATATGTACACATATATATATATATATATATATATATCAAAATCCAATACGTTGCCGAGATCCGCGGAAGGAGTGGTGGTCCGTACATTCAAACCCCGACTGACTATGCTCGTGATTTTGAAAACGAAATTCATTCTAAAACGTAGAACCTTTGAGGGTTCTATTTCCTTCTATTCGGCTATTAGAAGATTGTGAGTATCATTGTTGTCAACCTAGGACTCTGATACCATATTGTAACACCCCGAATCTGGGGGACTCAGGATGCTACGGGTGGAGACCTCACGATGGGTCCCAACCCTTAGCCTGAAAACAATTTCACCGGATCTTGCAACAAGGCACAAATAAAGGCCAAAACCGAAATACATTTTTATGCAATGAAAGGAAACCCGAAAGAATACAAACAATAGACTTCAGCCGAAAGACAACTCCAAAGACCAAACGCCATACACGCGGCATACAATGATAGAATATACAAAACTCCAAACATGACTCCATCCCAAAACCCTCCTAAAATGAACGGAACCCCGGTTGCCCACTCTTCCGAATCTCTCGGCCGCATTCCTAACCTGCAAAGCAATCTACAACATTGGTATAACACCGTTAGCTAATATTCAAGGCATTAGAATTAAGGTGATGGCGCACACACACGTAAATAATCATAAACACGCAACATGCTCCAAAACACACAAGCCCGGTTTATTATCTTTTTATTATTACGTCATATCCCATTGTAAATTTACTTTTGTTTGTGACACGAGAATCACCGATTGATCTTGCCTCGGTACCTACTCACCGTCAAGGAATGACACTGATGCATCTGACCGTCTACTTGCCTAGGCTAGTCACCGAGAATCCCCTACCACTCCGCAAGAGCTAGGCAGTGTTGTCACTGCCCGTTATCATACACTTGGAGCATATATCAATATATAAAGGTCGTCCTATTTCCGATTTTTTTGTTATAAAATAAAAAAAATAAACACACACCACCAAACGCGCATCGAAACTAATACAACGAAAACGAGCTAAGTAAGTCTTGAGACTTACTTTGTCCCAACCGCTAAATCACAAAACGCTCTCGCCTCCCTTGGGAAGAAGTATACAATTTGCTTACAACAAGATATCTATGAAAACCAGCTCAACTCAAGAAGTCTAAGACTCTACACAAATGATCTACGCAAGATCATTTGACTCTCATTCTAGGACCGCATCCTAGAATCTATCATACTCACATCTCACTCAACACATGAGGAGATCTCTCAACAACCTACAAACTCTCATATGATCATACTCAATACCCAAGGACAACGTAAAAGCCTATAAGGTACAACTTGCTCATCACACTCGCCTAAGGTCCCAAAAGCTACTACATGACATTCACTCTTAGTTATGCTAGATCCAACCTAGCATGATACTACCACTAAACAAAATTAGATCGAGTAAGATTATAAGCTTGTGGGAGAAGGTACTACGTGACGTCAAAAGATGGAAGACGATCTATGGATGTTAATATGGATTCGTTGAGCCTTTAACGGGGCGCTTCCGAACCTAGCACCAATCTAAATAAATTTAGCGTAACGCTAAATTTGGGCATAGTAAATAATGTATATAAAATAAGAATAAACCCCGTACTAAAAACTGAGTTAAAATCTCAATAACATTTTCCGGGTAAATTATCCAATATATAAAATATGGGTCATAATCCGCAATCAACTTTTCCGGCAAGAAATGAAACTCAAGAAACTTAGGCCATTTTCCGAATTAAACCTTCAGCCAAATCTGTAATTTACTCACAAGGGCAAGTCTGTACATTTCCAAAACATAGGGTCAAAACTGTAATTATATAACTCAACAGGGGCATAATTGTTTCGTTTCAAAAATCTGGGTAGAAACTACAAATACAAAACATGGGTCATAGTATTAAATTAACCAAAAGAAGGGGGCCCGGTTTATAATACCCTAAAAAGGTTTTCTTCCTAAGCTGATATGCAGGCTGCTGGGGAAGGGGAAAGCAGGGCGGCGGTGGGGAGGCAGGTACGTAGGGGATGGCGGAGCGGCTCTTCCCGGCGGCATAAATATTCTTCCTTGGCAGTGAAGGCTCTCCCCGGTAGATCGAAGGCGGCAGCAAGGCGGCTCCAAGGGTGGTTGTGGCTTGACGAGAGGCTCGAGAGGGGATCGAGGTTGCGTTGCTATGGGTTGTAGAGGAGTTCGAGAAAGAGAGACGAGGTGCATAAAGGGAGATGGGAGAGAAGAGAGATGCACTGCACAAGGGGGGAACAGGCTGCACAAGTGAGGGGATATAAGAGGGGTTGATAGCTGCTTCCAGGTGAGTGGTTCGGAGAAAGACGAGACGAGGGAGGTAGGGAAGATGAGAGCATAGGCAAGGTGAGACAAACGAGAGATTGGAGTGAGTTGCGGGTGAAGAAGAAATAGAGGGAGATGGAGTTCTGATATGAGTTGGTTGAGTTGGGAGGTCAGACTAGCTGGGCGGCAAGACTGCCAAGATCACAGTAACACGCCATCAAGGAGAAAGAAGGGACGGTGGGAAAGAAAAAGATAGAAGGGAAGGAAAAGAAAACTAAAAAAATAGATCATATAAACTAGATCAAAATCAATCGGAAAGGGATTTCCGAATCGGAAAAACTTTTCCACCCTTTTTTGAAAATATACCAAAAATATAAATATACGCGGGAAACAAATTTTACGTCGTAAAATACTTTTAATAAAAATATTTGAGCTAATAAAATATTGATAAAAGTAGGAGAAATAAATATCAAAACGCACCCAATAAAACGGGGCGTTACACTCAACATCCTCAAAGACTTGGACCAATCAGCTCAATCTCTCCCCATCAGTTGACTCGACTACTCCCCATCAACCGAACCGATCTTGATCCTTTTCGGCTCGATCGGTCTTGTTTTCCCTTGAGTAATAAAGTTTGAATTTTAGTAATTATGTCTTACTAATTTCTTGTAACTTTTGATATAGAGAGCCCGACTTGCATTGACTTTATGATGTTTATGGTTATGTTTATCCTTTGATTATATGTCTTAATGCATACATTATGGTAGTCCGATAATCATCCAGTGCAAGACGTGAGAGTTGTAGATGGATCATTTCTAGGTCTGCTTGTACTTAAGAGTGTCGGCTAACAGGTGGTCGATTGGGCCGTGATAGCATGAAATATGACTTTTTTTTAGGCACTTGTTTTGATTGTTTTTCCCCTTCTTTGGTGTATTTGGATATGAGTTTGAAGCATTTATGAGCACATTCACCTATTATGTTGGTATAGAGATCTACACAAGCTTTGTTGTGTTTTTAGGTGAATAAAGGCTTGGATTGGAGCATATATAGAGTGAGTAGGAGCATTTGATCATGCTAGGCATCAAGAAGATGCATTGGAGAAGCTAAGGAAGGAGCATGATTAGAGAGCTTTACAAAACAAAGGCTTTTACAAAGAAATTGGAGTTTCCACGGCCAAACGTGAAGAACCACGGCCGTGGTTTATGTATTGAGGCCGTGGAAAACAAGGTCGAGAGCAAAAGAAAGGTTCCACGGCTCATTCCACGGGCGTGGAAGTTTGTACTTGGCTGTGATTTCTATAACGGTTGTCACGTGTCATATTTGCCACGTCAGCAGCGGTTATTGAGCTTTCGTAACCCTATTTTTCCTATAGGAAGACTGAAGAAAAGAGGAAAACAGACATCTTGCATCCGGCGACATTTCGAGGCATTAATTGGAGAGATTTCGGAAGATCTTATTGCGTATAGGGAAGATTCGGAGAAGGACGCATTTTGAGATTGCGTAGTTGGAGAAGATCTTAGGATTCTTTTTGAAGACGGATTAACATCCCGTTCTTCATTGTTCCTAGAGATTTTTGTGAGGTTTTCTGTTCTTTGATTCTACTTTCATTAGAACACAAACACGTAGGGCTGAGCAAGATCGGTTCGGTTCACTTGAACCGAATCGAGGAATTTCGGTCCGGACCGAACCTAAACCGACAATTTAGGTTCGGTCTTCGGTCCTTGTTTTTTATAATTTCGGTTTCGGTTCGGTTTCGGTCCAAAACCGAAAAAACCGATAAAAAACCGAAAACCGAATTTCATTTAATAAAAAATTATTATAGAATTGTTTTTTTAGTTGTGCCAATTTTAATTAGTACTTAGTGCTTAAATGAGATTGTTAGTTTTCTAAGTTTCAACTCTTTATACTAAAATTATTATAGAATTGAAAATTTTATTTTAATGTTATATTATCGAGAGTTTTTAGTTTTAGTTTTAGCTTCATTTAATAAAAAATTATTATAGAATTGTTTTTTTTAGTTGTGCCAATTTTAATTAGTACTTAGTGCTTAAATGAGATTGTTACTTTTCTAAGTTTCAACTCTTTATACTAAAATTATTATAGAATTGAAAATTTTATTTTAATGTTATATTATCGAGAGTTTTTAGTTTTAGTTTTAGGTTCATTTAGGTCCGAAAACGAAACCGACATAATCGGTTAGGTTTTAGGTTCGCATATTTCAAGTTTTCGGTTTTCGGTCCAAACCAAAACCGAACCTACTTTTATAGGTTCGGTTTTCGGTCCAAGGTTTTTGAAAAATCGGTTTTCGGTTCGGTTCGGTTTTTAGCGGTTCGGTTCGGTTTTGGACCTATGATCAGCCCTACAAACACGCTTTGGTTTATTTTGAGATTGATTGTTCGGATATTATTGAGTTTTTAAGGTTTTACCCTTTGACTCTTTTATATTTGATTATTGATTTTATGATGATGATTGTTGGCTAAAAACCTTAAGTGATTCTAAGGTGAAGGGTTGATAGTTGTGGCATAGATGATGATAGATTGAACCAAAATAGATTGGACCTTGAGAGTTGCGAGAAACCTCGTCGTCGAGGCTTTCCACGACCTGTACTTGAATTCCACGGTCGTGGTTCTTTAAGATCCGACCGTGGTTTTCCTCTGTCATACGTTCTTTACTTTTTCTTTGATCCAAAGTTAAAGATTTGCTTTTAACCTAACCTTGGCATACCTTTTCTAGGTAGTAGTGAGACTCAACATCCTCTACTTCGGTTTCGAATGTCAAAACCTTAACCGTTTTGGCTTATGTTTGATTCCCTTGGATTTGGGCATGAGTGTTTGAGAGTAATTCTTATGCTTTGATCCTTTCTATACTGCAGCCTTATCAACCTTTATAGAGAGAGCCTTTGGGTGAGACATATGGGTTTGGAACTTCACCGTACATAACCCTACCTTAGATATACCTTTACAATCCCGACTCTGTCCTTATATCCTTAGAATATCTTGAATCGTTTGCCAAAGTTGGATACCCAAATCTTTAGAATCGTTGTTTTCCCAATTAATTGCAAAAGCTTTCTATTTTTATTGCTTGACAACTTTGCTAATTGAATTTGTTCCCCACAAATCCCTAAGTTCGATACTTTGGAATTTTTGCTTTACTACGCCGATCCGTACACTGCGGGTTCGCTTTGCTTTAATTTCAGTTTTATAAATTTAAGATTTGCACGCACACTTTCGAGCGAACAGGCCGACATGTACACAAGTCGGGCCGATCGAAAGTTTTTTAGAACTTTTTTATACTTCAGTAAAACTGAATTCTCGTTGTTGTGGTTAGAATCAAAAAACTCTTGAGTAGTACTTTAGATGGTAATTCAAAGTACTTCAATTTTTTATTTCACATGAAAGTCCAAAACCGAAGGGAACTTAGCTTGATGTAGGCCTTAATCTAATTTATCTCCAAACGTGTTCTATATAGCCTCGAACATCTACAATTAATGGATGCACAAATAGAAAACCGAAATCGCAAAACACAACATATTCAACCATAATATCATACAAATCTAGACTATATACACATAATATGGATAGTAATTAGGGTAACAAAAAAGGACGCTAAAATGAATGTCATAAATAACGACATATGTTTTTTGTGAATCATGTGAAGTGAAGACGAATTCAAGTCTGAGATATCGGGGATATTAAGTTGGGTTTAACCAAGTTAGGAATCTTTCGGCCAAATTATTATTTATTTTTATTATTTCACCCATAATTTTTTTGGCATTTCAGGAATAAGCTTTCGAGATCGTACTAATTCTGTCTCGTTTTAACATCGTATTTAATTTTAATCATGCATTGCAATATAACTAAAGCATTCATCAAGCCATGCAAATATCATTGCAAAATATTAACAAGATATTGCATTTAGGACATTTACCGTTAAGCATTGTTTGGATAAAATCTTAGCCATTTTCATTTTCATTTCACTTGTAAGATATTTATGTTTACCCATGCAAAATATTAACTATATTACACCGGTTATCTAAAAATAAATAGATGCTCTATAATAAAATTAACATTGGATTGCTCATGAATCATGATCAATCAAGGATCTAATTTTAAAAAAATACTACTTATTCATTCATTCATGTAACACCCCGAATTCGCGGGACTCGGAGTGCCACATTGGGGTAGGATCTCACAATGGATCCTGACCCTAGCTTGACAACAAGTTCACTGGATTTTACAACATGACACTGCCACTTATAAAAACAAATACATAAAGCTGTATAAAGCTTACAACCCAAAAGGTAAGACAACATAGCCGAGTATGAAACATAACAACCTCACACAGGAGGTAACAAAAGACCATCCTCACGCAGGAGGGAAAGATAAAAAACCCAAAAGCCCACACAACCTATGTACGAGACGTCCTTGGCCTGCCACTCTACTAGATCACCCAACAGCATGCCTATCTTGTGGGGCATCTACAACATGGTGATAAACCATTAGCTATCCATACAAATATATAGAGTAATGGATAAGCACAAACACAAGTAAGGGAAGATAAACACATCAGCATGCTTCCACTCATTACCCATTTAAACATCTCAATATAATGGTCATTCACTCCAAATGTATGTATATAATATATATGAAACTATGTCACATGAGGACCGATACAACCTCGTCTCTGAGCCTGCTAGCCAGCCGTACTAGTATCGGTCACACAATCCGTGTACCCTATGGGAGTGGATTGCGCCCTTCTTGTAAACCGGTCTGGCCTGACCCAAGAGAACCTCCCAGACTCCACGGCGGGATGAAAGGGAAAGGTTATCATAACCACGCATACGGGGCAATCAATAAAACATAGGTCGGTATATATGACATCACATGCTATCATAGCAAACATACAAAGCAAACACCACCCATGCAAACACCCAATATAAGGATGTCAGCTAAGTAAGTCCTACGGACTTACCTCAACCTCGATCACAACTCAACCACGATCACCTCTACACTGGAGGGACAACACAATCTATAAACAAGGCATAAGGAGATATATCAAACTCCTAACAACACAAGGGTAACACCTAGACCCAAAGGGATCCTAAGGATCAACCTCAACCTCACTCACAACCTACAGAACCTCAAAAGCCATATAAGGCATAAACCGATCATAACCTCATCAAAACTCAACCTCACACATCGAGCATGATCCTAAGCACTCACACTAGGAAATGAGGGAACAACAGCACCCTAAGTAAGGCCTAAAAGCAACACACACCTGCAGAACCAAGGGAAACACCAAGCTGATGCAGGTGGGCGCAGGGGCGGCTCACTGATGGCGCAGGGGCGGCTGTAAGGTGGCACAGGGGCGGCTGTAAGGTGACGCAGGGGCAGCTGGTGTGCAGAAGACACCACCTCAGCTCTTTCTTCACTTCTTCCTTCGATTCTCTACCGTTCTTCACTCCTACAACAACATATATACAGAACATATACATATATATATCAACATAAGCCAAACTTGGCTAAAACAAGATCCAATCCTAAGGAGTCTATGCTAGACTAAGGAAAGGAAGGAAAAAGGGACAAGAAGATGCAAAGAAGAAGAAGAAGGAGATGGAAGCCATGAAAGCTTACCAAGCTGAAGATCCAAAAGCTCACAACCTCACCAAACGTCCTCAAGCTGGCTCACAAGGCTCAACAACCATAATAAACATCATCAAAGCCAAGCAAAACTCACTATCTCATACACACACTCAAAGAAGATCAAGCAAAGTGATCCAAGGAGAATAGGGAAGAAGATGTGCGTATGGAGAGAGAGAGAGAGAGAGAAGTCTGAGAAAGGTAAATCCTCATCAGGGTAAGGGATGAAGATATATATACAGAGGTAAAAGGTAAAGCACGGGTCAAAGAAGTCAAAGAAGACGGCTGCAGCACACAGAGCCGCGGGGCGGACTTTGTGAGCCGTAGGGGCGGACCAGGCTAGGCGCAGCGGCACCCTTTGGGTCACGCAGGGGCGGCTCAGGCATAATCCTGGCCCTCTGCACACTTTCTCAGTATTTCAACAACTAGGCTCTTACAATTCATTCATTTCATTTCCAATTCATCTTTGAAAAACTAAACTTCAATAGCGTTCAATTTAAGAATAAAAGTTAGACCAACGGTGTCGAAATGTTACTCGAATAGAAATCAGTTCAAATAACTTGGTATCGAAAACGAATAGGAGTAAAATTACGACAAAGGCTTTAAAAATCCAAGGAAGATTAGACAACAAAACCTCTCAAACTTGGTAAGGCGAATAGGCGAAGATCTTCGGCTGAGGCAAAAGGAATAAATAAACAACAAACCCTTCTAAGGGTATCAGAAAACAAGGATGAATTACACAACAAAACAAGGCTTGACAATGCTTTCGGCTCTTCGGCAAAGATTAAAGTGGAAAATTCTCAAGCCTTTCAATTCATCATCATCGATCTCAAATCCAACAAATTCTAAACAATTTCTTTGTGAAATCAAATACATAAACATCACTGCAACACTTCAAAAACGATAATAATGGACTAATTTTCTACAAATCAATGGACAAGGAAGAATTATACAACAAAACCTCTCAATCCTGGCAACCTTAATCGGAATCTGTTACCAGAACTCATTTCAGGTTTGAAGGTCAATTTCTCGTGTCATGTTTCAGGGTTTCTAGTTTGAGGTTTCAACCATTTTGGGTTTCCGGTTTTTGGTTTCAGGTTTATGGTTTCCCTTCGGATTATTGGGCGATTTGGTGATCAAGTTTCACAGTTTTTGGTTTCTTCTTTCCGGTTTCAGGATTCAATGGTTTTAGATATCCAGTTCAGGTTTATGGTTTCCATTCGGGTTATTGGGCGGTTCGATGATCAAGTTTCACGGTTTCCTGTTTTTGATTTTAAGTTTCAAAGTTCAGGTCTCAAGTTTCAAGGTTTCGGGGTTTCGAGATATCAGGGTTCAAGTTTTTGGTTTCAAGTTTCATGTTTCCGGTTTCAAGGTTTCAAGGTTTCAGCTTTCAGCGGTTTCAGGTTTTTGGTTTCCGGTTTCCGGTTTGGGTTATTGGGCGGTTCGGTGATCAAACACAAAGTGCGCATCCCAATTCATCTTTGAAGAAACAAATTTCAATAACGTTCGATTTCACAATAAAAGTCAGACCAACGTTGTTTGAAATTATTCTCGAATGCAAATTATTTCATATAATTTGGTATCGAAATAGAATCGGTGTAAATATACGATAAAGGATTTATTGTCCAAGGAAGATTAGACAACAAAACCTCTCAAACCTGACAAGACAATAGTCGAAACTCTTCGGCAAAGGCGAAAGGAAGAATGTAAACAGCTTAAGCTCTTTGGCAAAGACGAAAGATCTTAGGCAGTTGTTAAACTTCCAAAACAAAAATAATGGACTGATTTTCTATAAATGTTGGAGAAGTTATCATAGAGCAAGGAAGAATTAGACAACAAATCCTCTAAGGCATGACAAGGCTTTCAGCTCTTCGACAAAGGCAAACATCGATACCTCTCATGTCATTCAATTCATCATCATCGATCTCATATCCAAAACTTTAATCAAGCATGATAACCTTAATTTGAACTTCTTACCCGAACCGGTTTAAGGTTTGAAGGTGGGTTTCAAGGTTTCAGATTTCAAGTTTCAGCGGTTTTAGGTTTCCGGTTTTAGGTGTATGGTTTCCGGTTCGGATTAATTGGCGGTTCGGTGATCAAGTTCCAAGGTTTCTAGTTTCCGATTTCCCGTTTCAGGTTTTAGGGTCCGCGTTTCAAGTTTCAAGATTTCAAGTTTCAGGTTTCGGGGTTTCAAGGTTCAAGTTTTTGTTTTCTGGTTTTCTGGTTTCGGGTTTCATCGATTTTAGGTTTTTGGTTTCCGGTTTCCGGTTCATTTTCGGTTTCATTTTTATTAAGTTAACGTTTGAATCTGGGTTTTTCGGTTACAGGTTTCAAGTTTCAAGTTTCAAGTTTCAGATTTCAAGTATTAAAAGTTTTCGGTTGCCGGTTTAAGGTTTCCGGTTCGGGTAATTTGGCGGTTCGGTGATCAAGTTTCAGTGTTTCCAGTTTCCAGTTTATGGTTTCAGACTTCAGGTTTCACGTTTCAGGTTTTATGGTTTGGAATTTCAGCTTTCAAGGTTTCATGATACGGTATTAGTCCGTGAATGAGTCGATCTAGGTACAATGATCCCGAATCCGGCTGAATGAGGCGAATCCAGATGCGGAATGAAATGTCGATGGTAAATGGATGCAGGAAGGTGTAGAGAAGAACCAAAGAGAGTCAACGAAAGGAACCAAGGCTGAAGAGCCAAAACCCCACTTCGTGAATGCCCTAGACCCGTCTCCAATACAACATTACACTAGCTCCGGCTGGACTAGCACAAAGAGGGACTCGTGAAGGCTCGAAGCACCAATCCGAAGGCGGTTGACACGAACAAGCTCAACCAAGCAAACAACAGCAATGCCAACCAAAAACTCTCTTGTTCTTTGATTGATTTTGTGAATGATTACAAATGTAATTTTAAGCAATGAAATTAACATACCTAATCAGCAGCTAAAGATGCTATATATATAGACTCTTTTATCTAGACAAAATAAAGAAAAGAAAACTAAAACATTAGTGGGAAGGTGGTAATAAGAGAGCTTCCTCTAATGTAGCTAACAACTTAACAAACAACTAATCAGCATGAAAATAGGCTGACTTATTCAAACAGATCCTTGGAGTGAGTTGGACGGTTTTAAGAGCCCAAATGATGATCCGAATGAGGGAGCTGATTACTCTCTTGGGCCTCCTTGAACGTGATCAGCTGGCTACCTTCTTGGGCTGTTTTGGACGTGAGCAGCAGCCTACCCTCTTGGGCTGCCTTGGACGTGAGCAACTGCCTCCCCTCTTGGGCTGCATGGGAAGTGAATAACGTCTGCATGGTCTCCTCGAGCTGCCTGGGAAGTGAGCACGTCGGCATGGTCTCCTCGAGCTGCCTGGGAAATGAGCACGTCGGCATGGTCTCCTCCCTTGGTTCGCTTGCTCCTACATTCACCAAAAGATTAACACATGATGTATGGCAATTAAATGGTTCACGCATTGTGCCAAGTAATAGCACTTCCCTTGACGTAACTTCTTGGATCTCCTTAGCTCTTGCTCTAGTAATGGGACCTTGACATCTTCCATGTGATGGTCCTACATCATCCACTCCTTCTTGGAAAGAATTCGACCCCGAATTTTCATCTTGTTCCGAATCTCCTTCATAGGGGCTCAAATCTCCTACGTTAAAAGTGGTACTAACTCCATACTCTTCCGGTAAGTCCAACACATATGCGTTGTCTTTAATCCGGTGTAAGACTTTGAATGGTTCATCACCCCGTGGGGCTAGCTTGGAATGGCGTTTTGTCGGAAACCGCTCTTTCCTTAGATGTAGCTAAACTAAGTCGCCGGGCTGGAAAACCATCTTCCGACGTCCTTTGTTATTCCGAGCTGCAGTTTCAACGCCCTTCTTATCAAGTGCAGCCTTGGTCTTAGCATGAAGTTCCTTAATGTAGTCCGCCTGTTCCAAAGCATCAAAAGCTACTCGATCCTTTCGAGGAATCGGTAATAAGTCCAAAGGAGTTAAAAGGTTAAATCCATAAACACATTTGAAAGGTGATAACGAAGTGGAAGAATGCATTGTGCGATTATAAGAAAACTCGATATGTGGTAACATGTCTTCCCATTCTTTTAAGTTATCTTTCAACATGGTTCTAAGGAGGGTCGTTAGGGTCCTATTGGTGACTTCCGTTTGCCCATCTGTTTGGGGATGACTAGAGGTCGAGAATAGTAATCTAGTGCCCATTTTTCCCCAAAGCGTTTTCCAAAAGAAACTCAAAAACTTGGCATCCCTATCACTAACAATAGTTTTAGGTATTCCATGCAATCTCACTATTTCCTTAAAGAAAAGATTAGCAACATTATATGCATCATTAGTTTTATGACATGGAATAAAATGTGCCATTTTAGAGAATCTATCTACTACCACAAAAATGGAATCTCTTCCTTTCTTAGTCCTAGGTAGTCCAACAATGAAATCCATACTTATATCTTCCCAAGGGCCATTAGGCGTTGGTAAGGGTGTATACAGCCCGTGGGGTTGTACCCTAGCTTTGGCCTTAAGACATTCAATGCACCTTTTCAGCATGTGTTCTACATCCCTTAACATATGAGGCCAATAAAAGTGAGTTTGCAACATGTGATAAGTTCTGTCCCTCCCAAAATGCCCCATTAAACCTCCTTTACGGGCTTCTTCCACTAATAGGATCCTAAGGGAACATCTAGGTATGCAAATTTTATCCACTTTAAACAAGAAACCTTCAAACACAAAGTACTTATCATAAGGGCCTTGAGTAGTGCATCTATGAAATATCTTCCAAAATTCAGCATCATCCACATATAATTCTTTAATGTAAGTAAAACCTAACATCCTAGAATCCAAGGTGGTGATTAAGGTGTATCTCCTAGACAATGCATCCGCTACGGCATTATCCTTTCCTTTCTTATACTTGATAATGTAAGGAAAGGTTTCGATGAACTCCATCCACCTACCATGCCGCCTATCTAGCTTATCTTGGCTCCTAAAGTGTCTAAGTGAATCATGATCGGTTTTCAAAACAAACTCTTGGGGCCAAAGGTAATGTTGCCATGTTTTGAGTACCCTAAACAAGGCATACAATTCTTTGTCATACGTGGAATAGTTTTGTAATAGCTAGGATTTCCGAATTCTAATTAATGTTGATTAACTTAATCGTTGATAGTAATTGACATATAACTCGCGAAGATTTCGCAAGTGATGAGTATGAGTCTCACCGTTATGTTCCTCGCGTAATTTTGGACGTTTGGGGAAATTTTTACTTTTTCCCCCGGGTAATTATTTTTACCCTCCGGTGTTATTTGGAGCATTTGGGAGCTCCAATTAATAAAAATGCAGTTGAGAGAAATGATCAGGACATCGGATATGTCCTAGATATGAAATAACATGGAGAGGCAAAACGGCCAAAAGAGTCGCTATTTCGTTTCTTAACGGCTAAGAAAGACGGCGTAGGAATACATGTTTTCCGAGGCAGTTGTGGAATAATTATTCCTACAATATTCCAGATTTAATGTTCCAATCTCGAGAAGTTTGGAGAAAGAGGTTCGACCCGCCTTTGGATCGGTTAAAGGATAATTATCGACTTTACTAAAGGATAATTATCGTCTTCACTATAAATAGCGGAAAATCCTTTATTAATTCATTTCATTTCACGTTTCCTCGTAAAAGCTCTGATTTCTCTCAACCTTAAAACTCAGATCTACTCTCCGTTTCCAATCCGATTTCAATTCCGTTTGAGTTTCTAGATTCCTCTCTTCATTCTCTTCATATCGGTACCGAGTTTATGCATTTCCGAGTATATGGAGGGCTGGTCGAGCATATATGTCACCAGGACGGTTCCGTCGCTCAGATTCCGATGAATTTGATGTTGTCCATGCGTAGCCTGCGTCGTTGTGATTCCGAATCTTCTTTCAGATCGTCAATCGGGTTAGTAACGAATAAGTTATGAATTTATTCGTTTTCCGTACTGTGATTTGGCCTAAATTGACTTTAGGCTTGTCAAATAGGACAATTAGAAATTCCATTATGGTCGTTATATTATTCTGGTGATTATGGATAGTTTGTTTGATGAAATCTGATGACAGGGGGTTTAGAAATTGCCTGCGGACAAAACGTTATTCTGGCAAAATCTAATTAATTAATTAAAGGTTAATTAATTAAATTAGGATTAAAATTTAGATTGAGGAATGTCGATTAGATACTACCTTGAGATTTGAGGAATTGTGAGTTATGTTGAGATATTGAGGTTTAGTTGGTTGTGAGGCTTATAGATTGAGTATGATCCTTATGGGTCCCTTTGGGTCTAGGTGTGACCCCTTTGATGAATAGAGGTTGATATATCTCTTTATGCCTTGTTTATAGGCCGTGTTGTCCCTCCAGTGTAGAGGTGATCGTGGTTGATTTTGTACGAGGTTGAGGTAAGTCCGTAGGACTTACTTAGCTACCATCCCTATATTGGGTGTTTGCATGAGTGGTGTGTGCTTTATATGTTTGCTATGATATCATGAGTTGTCGTTTTTATCGACCTATGTTCTATTGACTGCCCTACTGCGTGGCTGTGATAACCTTTCCCTTTCATCCCGCCGTGGAGTCTGGGAGGTTCTCTGATGTCGGGCCAAACTGGTTTACAGGAAGGGCGCAATCCACTCCCATAGGGTACACGGATTATGTGACCGATACTCGTACAGCTGGACATTGTACTCAGAGGCGGGGATGTATCGGTCCTCGTGTCACATACTTTCATCTATCTATATATATACGGTTTTTGAGTGAATGATTATTATATAAAGATAATAAATGGGTAAATGTGTGATAGCATGCTGATGTGTTTATCTTTCATGATTGTGCTTGTGCTTATGCATTACCTCATATATGTATGGTTAGCTAACGGTTTCATGCCGTGTTGTAGATGTTTACAGGTTAGGCGCTACTGGGTGATCTGGGAGGGTGACAGGCCGAGGACTCTCGTACATTAGGTGGTTGGTTTGGGGTTGTTGTGTTTCCCCTCCTGCGTGAGGATGATCTTTTGTACCTCCTATGTGAGGATGTCGTTTTATATACTCGGCTATGTTGTTGTTTACTTTGGGTCGTACAATTTATATTGTTTTATGTATTTGTTTTATATCTGTCAGTGCCATGTTGTAAGGTTCAGTGAACTTGTTGTCAGGCTAGGGTCAGGATCCATTGTGAGATCCTAGCCCAATGTGACATCCCGAGTCCCGCGGAGTCGGGGTGTTACAGAGTTGGTATCAGAGCCCAGGTTGACAACAATGGCACTTGCTACCTGCAATGAGGTTTGATAGGTAAAATAAACAGAGCCCACATGGGATCTGATGTTTTCAAAGGTTTTGGTTTTAAGTGTTGTTTTGGGATAGAATGTACGAGAAGTCGTCACCTTTGCCATGGATCTCTGCAGCGTACATATGTATATATATATCTGTGTGTACTATGGATTATGTGGATTTATTATATACATATCGATACCTATGGCATATATATAGCCTTATAAGATTAGGTGCGTATATCCTACATATGACTCAGACTAGAGTAGTATCTGTAGTGGGATGAGGTAGGGGTACACCCCCCCCCCTCTTCCTCCAGTGGTGATAAGTTAGGGACCAGTTTCCGTTGGTGTTTCGCCTATGGCAGAGAACGAGTTTGAAGAGGTTGATCGTGTCTCCATGAGTAGATCCGAGTTTCAAGAATATATGTAACAAGTATATGAAGCGGTGATAGCGGGTAGATCGACACCAGATTTACCAACAATTGTGAGATCAACTGAAGCTTCTGGATCCGGAAAGAAGCAATGGACTGAATCAGTTACTGGAGAAGCAAAGATGATGAATGGGGAACCAAGTCCGATATCAGGACAATCTAGTGATCCTTTGGCCATGAAGATGACTGACAAGGAACTACAGTGTTTTAATTACGTGGAAGTTGGGACACTGGCGAGCTGTGTGCCCCAAAGGCTCCCATCATATGCTTTAGGTGTGGTAAAGCAGGGCATAGAGCGAAGTTTTGTCGACAGGGCAAGGCATTGCCTTTACAGGTTCCCTTCAAGAGTGAGATCATTCCAGGTGGACGACGAAGGTCGAGTTACCCTTCAGTTGCACAGGTTGCAAGGATGGGATGATTATGTTTCAGTTGTGGCTATCCAGATCATTTGCGTTCTGTGTGCCCTTTGGCACTGATAGCTTGTTTCACTTGTGGTGAGCTAGGCCATTTGGCCCTTTTTGTCAGCACGGTGGTGTTTCTTCCCAACAAGACCTTCCTCTTTCCGGTGCAGAAAGAGTGGAAGTGGAGGCTATAGTAATGACCTCAGTGATACCTGAGGAGCATGGATCTGACATTGAGTGATGATATATAGTGGAGCTACGAGTGTTAGCTGTTATAGGTACCATTCTCGTTAATGGTTTACTTGGTGGAGTTTGCTTGTTGTGAGTGCTATGCACTTTATGTCTTTCGATGCATGCGTTAATGGTTGACTTTTTGTATATAGTAGAAGGCGGATTTTCCTTTACAAGATTACCTTTTTGGGTCCGAGATACCCGTGAGATGCGTGTTTGTTCCCTTATTTCAGGGACCCGTGTATGGTTGTAGACTTTTTTGTCATGTCTTAGGTGCATGAGGAAGTCATTATGTGTATGGTTTGGATGAATAGATATCATGTGGTGTTAGCTTTTAATAGTAAGACTATTATAGTCTTTACTGAGTTGAGTTAAATAGAGGTCTTCTAAGGTTAAGACCTTTGAAGAGACGGGTTTGTCATAAGGACTGTACGAGCAGCGAGCTGATAGCACAGGGATGTGACGCCTTCTAGTTTTATATCATAAAGGAGCGAGATAGTCCAACAATTGAAGGTATTCCAGTTGTTTATGAGTTTATAGACGTGTTACTGAACCGTCTAGTTGCCACCTCAACGGAGTGTGGACATTGTTATGGAGTTGAAGTATGATACAAGATTGAATGGGAAAGCCACACTATATGGTGCTTGTTGAGATATTGTACTGATAACTTGAAAAGTTTACTGAAACGGGTTTACCCTAGTGGGTTCCATGTTCCGTATTGACGACCTGACGAGTTAACTTCAAGAAGCAATTGTGTTTTCGGGATTCCTTTATGCTCAAGATATTCCTAGTCATGGATGAGAGAACAGCATGTGTATGAGATAGCATCCCATACCCGTTATGGACACTACGAGTTTGTAGTGATGTCATTTGGGTTGACGAATGTTTTAGTAGTTTTTATGGAGTTGATGAATAGTATCTTCATCGACTTCCTTGATTAGTTGGTGGTGGACTCCATGGATGACATGTCGGTATACTCTCATAGCAGAGAATAGTAGACCGGTCGTCTGAGGACCGTTCTACAGATTTCGAGAGATAGAGGGTTGTATGCTACGCTCTCTAAGTGTAAGTTGAGATGCCAGTGGTAGCCTTTTTAGGCCATGTTGTCTCCACCAGTGGAATCATAGTTGACCTGGCGAGAATTAGGTATGTTGTAACATGGGAGATACTAATGAACATTAAGGAATACGTAGTTTTCTCGGCTCAGCCGATTGCTACCAATGCTTTGACGAAGGATTTTATATGATTATGTATTCATTTGCGAGTCTTTTGAGAAGACCACCATAACTACGTGATGAAAGCAGTGTGTCTATGTTCTGAAGAGTTGAGGAGGCATTTGACCTCTGCTTCCATTCTGTTGTAGTTAGAAGATTTTTGGGATCCCGTGATTTACGGTGATACATCCCAGCTAAGTTTGAGATGTGTATTACTACAAAGGAGTAGGGTTATTGATATGTGTGTTTACAGCTGAGAACGTATGATGAGAACTACTCGACTCATGAATTAGAGTTAGTAGTGGTAGTTCAAGCCTTTAAATTTTGAAGACCGTACCGGTGTGATCTTCATGTCAGATTTCTATAGATTATAGAAATCTGAAGTATATTTTATGCAACAGGGGTTGAATAACCGCCAGTATTAAGAGCTTAAGTTGATCAAGACTTTGACTTGAAGATTTTATATCATTCAGAGAAGTTGAATGTTGTCGCCGATAACTTGAATGGAAAGACGCTCCAAGAGAAGATGATTGTGAGACTGATAGTTCAACCTCAGCTTCAAAGAGATCTAGCTTGGCTAGAGTTGGACAATCAGTTCCTTGATAAGGATACCCATTTATACCTTAGAGGTTCTACCTGGTCTGTTGGATGAGGTCCAACAGAAGCAGGAGACCTGCCGGGTCTTGACAAGGTTTAGAGAAAGGATGTCTCGTACTGAGGCACCATAGTTCTTCATAGGAGTAGATGGACTAATGAAGAGTCATGACCGCTTTTGTGTTCCTGCTGATGTAGATGGAGACAGAATATTACGTATACCTATTGTACGCCTTATTCAGTACATTCAGATACGAGTAAGATGTACCACGAGATGAGACAATTATATTGTATGAAGCCGATATAACCAAATTTGTGATATAGTGTGTGACATGTCAGCAGGTCCAAATAGAGTATTTTCGATCTAGAGATAAGCCCCCACCCACTACCAGTGCTATAGTAGAATTTGGGAGGACATCTTTATGGACTTTGTTATGGGATTGTGACCCAGTAGAAGATTGATGTTATCTGGATTGTTGGTAACAGATTAATGAAACCGGCACGTTTCATTTCTATTAGAAGGACGTGGCTAGTGAATGAATTGGCTGAGGAGTACACTAGATAGATAGTGAGACTCCATGGTATACCGAGAACGATCATTTCTGATTGTGATGGATGTTTTTACTTTGAGATTTTGGGAAGCAGATTCAGACTGCTTTGGGGACGAGTTTGTACCTCATGACTACACTTCACCCCGTGATAGATGGTCAGTTAGAGAGGATCATCTAGATCTTAAAGATCTATTATAAGTTGTAAGTTGAATGGGAAACGTGGATGGTTATATTACCTTCCATTACTGATTTTATTATATAACAATGAAGGACGTGCATCTTTCTACGATGGCCCTATGAGGCAATATATAGACATAGATGTTGTATATCCTTATGCTAGAAGTGATCTAGCAGTAGTAGTGGAAATAACACATGACCAGACTCAGGATTTTATAGTTCGAGTAACGATGATTAAAGGAATAGTGTTGGCTCTACATAGTCGCTAGATTGTGTGTGTAGACAAGAGGTGTTAACCTCTAAAGTTCAAGTGAGAGTTCATGTCCGGCTGGAGGTATCTCAGCTGTGAGACGTTAGTTGTGTATTATGAAAAGGGGAACTAAGTTTCCAATATGTCGGTTACTTGAGATCTTGATCAGTTTTGTGAAGGCAATATGATGTTTAGCTTTCACTCTGAAGTTGGTGGATGTTCACCCAGTGTTCCTGTGTTTCAACTGAGGAAGTATATACCAGGTTGGAAACACTTTGTGAGTAATAATGATCTAGTGGTTAAGTTGAACCACATCGTTGTTGAGCATCTGATTACATTCTTGGAATAAGATATGAAACGCTTGCATTCAAAAGACATTCCCATATTGAGGATATTATGGTCGAGATGAAGACCTGAAGAGGCTATGTGAGAGACTGAGGATAGTGTCCTAAGGAACTATCCAGAGTATATGTTGGGACAGACCCATTTGTGGGAGCAGGAGTAGATCTTAGTGCTATCTTGATGAATGTTGTGCTTATGTGCTTATATGCCTTGATGTGTTATTCCATGCTAGTTGTGATGTGATTTATGATCTTAGTAGATCTTGATGTGCTAGTGTGATGTATGCTATAGCTGGAGATGATTACTTCCTCCACGTTATGATTATATTTATAGCTGGAGATGGTTCTTTTCTTCATACTATTTGAGTGAGATTAGGATTCAACTGGAGATGGTTCTTTCCTCCATGCTACCTTGATGGACATAGTTTTAGTGGAGATGTGATTCCTCCATGCGATATATATGCTTATGGTTTGCTAGAGACGTATTTCCTCTATGCCTGTGATATGTTTGGGCTAGAGATGTGCTTCCTCTATCCTTGTGATGTGGTATGGCGAGAGACGTGATTCCTCTACGCCTTTGGGTAGCGTTATGGCCCTATTTCCTGGAGATGATGATTCCTCCATGCTTATACTTGAGGTTATAGATTGTTATAGGTTGTGATCTTTTGAACGGAGACGTGATACCTCCGATAGAAAGAGTGAGAGTTATACCTCGGCGTATGGGTCCGAGAGGATTTGGGAATTTTCAAGTTTCGGGACGAAACTTTTTTTTAAGGGGTGTGTGATTTAATAGCTAGGATTTCCGAATTCTAATTAATGTTGATTAACTTAATCGTTGATAGTAATTGACATATAACTCGCGAAGATTTCGCAAGTGATGAGTATGAGTCCCACCGTTATGTTCCTCGCGTAATTTTGGACGTTTGGGGAAATTTTTACTTTTTCCCCCGGGTAATTATTTTTACCCTCCGGTGTTATTTGGAGCATTTGGGAGCTCCAATTAATAAAAATGCAGTTGAGAGAAATGTTCAGGACATCGGATATGTCCTAGATATGAAATAACATGGAGAGACAAAACGGCCAAAAGAGTCGCTATTTCGTTTCTTAACGGCTAAGAAAGACGGCTTTTAAATACACGTTTTCCGATGCAATTGTGGAATAATTATCCCTACAATATTCAAGATTTATTGTTCCAATTTCGAGAAGTTTGGAGAAGGGGGTTCAACCCGCCATTGGATCGGTTAAAGGATAATTATCGACTTCGCTAAAGGATAATTATCGTCTTCACTATAAATAGCGGAAAATCCTTTATTAATTCATTTCATTTCACGTTTCCTCGTAAAAGCTCTGATTTCTCTCAACCTTCAACCTCAGATCTACTCTCCGTTTCCAATCCGATTTCAATTCCGTTTGAGTTTCTAGATTCCTCTCTTCATTCTCTTCATATCGGTACCGAGTTTATGCATTTCCGAGTATATGGAGGGCTGGTCGAGCATATATGTCACCAGGACGGTTCCGTCGCTCAGATTCCGATGAATTTGATGTTGTCCATGCGTAGCCTGCGTCGTTGTGATTCCGAATCTTCTTTCAGATCGTCAATCGGGTTAGTAACGAATAAGTTATGAATTTATTCGTTTTCCGTACTGTGATTTGGCCTAAGTTGACTTTAGGCTTGTCAAATAGGACAATTAGAAATTCCATTATGGTCGTTATATTATTCTGGTGATTATGGATAGTTTGTTTGATGAAATCTGATGACAGGGGGTTTAGAAATTGCCTGCGGACAAAACGTTATTCTGGCAAAATCTAATTTATTAATTAAAGGTTAATTAATTAAATTAGGATTAAAATTTAGATTGAGGAATGTCGATTAGATACTACCTTGAGATTTGAGGAATTGTGAGTTATGTTGAGATATTGAGGTTTAGTTGGTTGTGAGGCTTATAGATTGAGTATGATCCTTATGGGTCCCTTTGGGTCTAGGTGTGACCCCTTTGATGAATAGAGGTTGATATATCTCTTTATGCCTTGTTTATAGGCCGTGTTGTCCCTCCAGTGTAGAGGTGATCGTGGTTGATTTTGTACGAGGTTGAGGTAAGTCCGTAGGACTTACTTAGCTACCATCCCTATATTGGGTGTTTGCATGAGTGGTGTGTGCTTTATATGTTTGCTATGATATCATGAGTGGTCGTTTTTATCGACCTATGTTCTATTGACTGCCCCACTGCGTGGCTGTGATAACCTTTCCCTTTCATCCCGCCGTGGAGTCTGGGAGGTTCTCTGATGTCGGGCCAAACTGGTTTACAGGAAGGGCGCAATCCACTCCCATAGGGTACACGGATTGTGTGACCGATACTCGTACAGCTGGACATTGTACTCAGAGGTGGGGATGTATCGGTCCTCGTGTCACATACTTTCATCTATCTATATATATACGGTTTTTGAGTGAATGATTATTATATAAAGATAATAAATGGGTAAATGTGTGATAGCATGTTGATGTGTTTATCTTTCATGATTGTGCTTGTGCTTATGCATTACCTCATATATGTATGGTTAGCTAACGGTTTGATACCGTGTTGTAGATGTTTACAGGTTAGGCGCTACTGGGTGATCTGGGAGGGTGACAGGCCGAGGACTCTCGTACATTAGGTGGTTGGTTTGGGGTTGTTGTGTTTCCCCTCCTGCGTGAGGATGATCTTTTGTACCTCCTATGTGAGGATGTCGTTTTATATACTCGGCTATGTTGTTGTTTACTTTGGGTCGTACAGTTTATACTGTTCTATGTATTTGTTTTATATCTGTCAGTGCCATGTTGTAAGGTTCAGTGAACTTGTTGTCAGGCTAGGGTCAGGATCCATTGTGAGATCCTAGCCCAATGTGACATCCCGAGTCCCGCGGATTCGGGGTGTTACAAGTTTAAGCATGCACCCTTCAATTTTTCACTAAAGAAAGCTAGAGGCTTACCTTCTTGCATAAGGACGCCGCCAATACCAATGCCGGACGCGTCGCATTCAACCTCAAAGGGTTTAGTGAAGTCCGGTAGAGCGAGTAGTGGTGCGTGGGTGAGGCGTCTCTTGAGCTCTTCAAATGCTCTTTGTTGAGGTTCATTCCACTCAAAAGGAACCTTCTTTTTGGTCAAAGTCGTGAGTGGTGCTGCAATGGTACTAAAATCTCTCACAAATCTTCTATAGAATGTAGCTAGGCCATGGAAACTCCTCACGTCACCAACCGACCTAGGAATGGGCCATTCATTGATTGCTTTAACCTTGTCCTCATCCACTTGCAAACCATTGACACTTACTACAAAACCAAGGAAAATCACTCGGTTAGTATAGAAATCACATTTTTTAATATTAGCATACAAGTATTCTATACGCAATGTAGCAAGCACATCTCTCAAATGATTTTCATGCTCCTTTAAAGTCTTGCTATAGATAAGAATGTCATCAAAGTAGACTACAACAAATAAACCAATATAAGGTCTCAAAATATGATTCATTAATCTCATGAAGGTACTAGGAGCATTAGTTAAGCCAAAAGGCATTACTAGCCACTCATAGAGACCAAATTTGGTTTTAAAAGTTGTTTTCCATTCATCCCCTTCCCTCATTCTAATTTGATGGTAGCCACTCCTAAGGTCAATCTTAGTGAAAATTGTAGCTCCATGTAACTCATCAAACATGTCATCCAGACGGGGAATCGGGTGTCTATACTTGATAGTAATGTTATTGATTGCTCTACAATCAATACACATTCTGCAAGTATTATCCTTCTTGGGTACTAGCAGGACGGGAACGGCACAAGGACTAAGGCTTTCCCGAACATACCCTTTATCTAGCAAGGCTTGAACTTGGTTCTGAATTTCCTGGGCTTCCGTAGGGTTCATCCTATAGGCGGGCCTATTGGGAAGAGTGGCTCCGGGTATTAAATCTATTTGGTGTTCAATGCCCCTAATGGGCAGCAAGCCAGCTGGAACCTCCTCAGGAAAAACGTCCTTAAACTCGTCTAACAGCCCCTGGATAGAACTAGGAAGTGAAATCGTAGAGTTATGAGGCACAGTCACTAGAGATTTACACAAACTCATCATTAGCACATCCATAGAAGCATAGTTAGTGACATATTCATTCCTAGACTCAAGATAGATACTTGTTGGTTGTACTAACAGTGTTTGATGGGTTTTGTTCTCCTTACTCTTAGGCCGTGTGATCTTAGGCTTCGGAGGGGTTCCTTACTCTACCCTCTTGTTCTCATAGTACTCGGCTATTTGTAAAGGTGTCATAGGTTTAAGTGTTAAAGTTTTACCTTTATACTCAAAGCTATATTTATTAGAAAACCCATCATGAACAACTTTCCTATCATATTGCCATGGACGACCAAGCAACAAGTGACAAGCATTCATAGGCATAACATCCTCATATGATCCTAATGTTATATTGACCTTAGTTTGCTTATTGACCTTAAGTTCTCAACACTCATTCATCCAATGTAGTTTATATGGCCTAGGGTGATAAAATGTAAGAAGTTGTAATTTGTTTACCATTTCAGTGCTAGCTATGTTGCAACAACTTCTTCCATCAATTATCACATTACACACTTTTCCTTTAATACTACACCTAGTATGAAACAAATTTTCACGTTGGTTATCCTCACAAGGTGCTAGTTGGACATGCAAAGTTCTCCTAGCTATCAAAGATTCACCTTGTTCATACTCAATGCAATCATCGTTCTCATTTTGTTCATTGTCATCAATTAAGGCATTTTCATCATCTAATTCCACATCATCCTCACTCTCATATTCTCCTAGATGATTTATGATCAAAGTGCGTCTATTAGGACATTCTCTACTCATGTATCCTCTACCTTGGCATTTAAAACACACAATGTCCCTAGTTCTAGAGTTAGAGGTAGGAGTACTCCCTCGATGATCACTCGAAGGCTCATTCAAGGATCGTGGTGTAGTGGACGGTGTAGAAGACCTTCTTTGCCCTTCTTGGCCCATAGGTGCCGACTTTCTCTCTTCCTTCCGGCCTCCTTGATCCTTGCTGTGGTTAGGCAGCCGGCTCCCTTGTGCTTTCCAAGCGTTGGGCGTCCCATGAGGTGGCTTGTATTTCCGGTTTCGCACCTTAGTCTTCCTTTCCACCTTGATGGCCAAGTGTAGTAATTGCTCCATGGTGTTGTATGGATACATATCAACTTCATTAGCCAAATTAGAATTCAGAATACGAAGGTACCTAGCCATAGTGTTTTCTTCATCCTCTAGAACGTTGGCCTTCACCATAGCAACTTGCATATTCGTATAGGCTTCCTCAGCGCTAAGAGAGCCTTGTCTCAAATTTTCCAGCCGTTGTCGAAGCTCTCGGGTATAGTGAGGTGGAACGAACCGAGACCTCATTAGTGCCTTCATATGCTCCCATGTGGTGATTTGAGGATCCAACGTGCGCACTCTTTCTTTGACTACGTGATCCCACCATACCAAGGCATAGCCTTTGAACTCGAGAGCGGCTAGCTGAATCTTCCTAGGCTCGCTGAAGTTGTGACACAACCAGATCTGTTCAACTTTAGTTTCCCACTTCGTGTAGACGTCGGGATCACACTTTCCTTCAAAGACGGGAATTTTTATTTTGACTTTGCCGAGTCCGTCTTGCTCTTGATAGGGCCGTAGGTTATCACGTTCTCGTCCTTGCCTTGGCTGCTGGAATGGCCGATTGTAACCTTCCCAAGTGTGGTCCTCAAAAGGAGCTTCATTCCGCCGCTGAAAGTTATCAACAAATGGTGGCATGTTAGAATCATTAGGGTGGACGTTGGACTGTAAATTACCTTGATCCGGATGATCTGGCTCTCTAGTAACGCGTGAAGGACCGCCAAACTCATAGTTGGTTCTCAAAGGTTGTGTCCCCGCTGGTGGTGTTCGTGCTTCCATAGACTCCACTCGTTTGGATAGGTTAGCTACGGAATCGGACAATTGCTTCAATAGACTGATCATCTCAGGCGTGACGGTCTTACTACTAGACTTACTAGGGATTCGGGACCTAGACATGCTCAAGTAACAAACAAAGAACCGGTTAGGTTAGAAAAACAAAGATCTCACTTGTGTATCGCTCACTCTCTCGTTGGTATTGCCTAGCTGGTGGCTCGAGTTGTAAGGATCCAACACCTTAAGATCACGATTTTCGAACCTTCTTAGCCACCCTTTGGAACTAGAACTGCTGAAACTGATGTTAGTGTCGGAGATGAATCAAGACACCTCTAATTGGAGTATTGACCGTTGGGTTGGTCTAGGTATGGTGATTTGTGATTAGAATGACGTTTTGAGGGAGTTTTCTTGTGCTTGATGTCGATTAATAAAAGGCCAGCTGGTTTGTATTGTTCTTTTGTTTTTTTTTGAAAGATCTCTTAGACTTTGTCAAAGATTTGTAGGAGAGAAGGTAACCGAAATTGATTGCAACGAGATTTGTGGGAGAGAAGGTTACCGAATGTGTATACAGCGTTCGAGCTCTTTTTGTTTTTGTTTTGTGTTTACCTCTCCTCAAGATGTTGTCCGGCACTAAGAACCCTTGGCTTTTGCTTTGAACACTTCAAGCACAAGTTAAACCTCAATTGGATAAGCAATAAGGTTAACAAAGAAGAAAGGAGTGATCAATTGTACCAACTGAGCTCTGATACCAACTGATACGGTATTAGTCCGTGAATGAGTCGATCTAGGTACAATGATCCCGAATCCGGCTGAATGAGGCAAATCCAGATGCGGAATGAAATGTCGATGGTAAATGGATGCAGGAAGGTGTAGAGAAGAACCAAAGAGAGTCAACGAAAGGAACCAAGGCTGAAGATCAAAACCCCACTTCGTGAATGCCCTAGACCCGTCTCCAATACAACTTTACACTAGCTCCGGCTGGACTAGCACAAAGAGGGACTCGTGAAGGCTTGAAGCACCAATCCGAAGGCAGTTGACACGAACAAGCTCAGCCAAGGAAACAACAACAATGCCAACCAAAAACTCTCTTGTTCTTTGATTGATTTTGTGAATGATTACAAATGTAATTCTAAGCAATGAAATTAACGTACCTAATCAGCAGCTAAAGAGGCTATATATATAGAATCTTTTATCTAGACAAAATAAAGAAAAGAAAACTAAAACATTAGTGGGAAGGTGGTAATAAGAGAGCTTCCTCTAATGTAGCTAACAACTTAACAAACAACTAATCAACATGAAAATAGGCTGACTTATTCAAATAGATCCTTGGAGTGAGTTGGACGGTTTTAAGAGCCCAAATGATGATCCAAATGAGGGAGCTGATTACTCTCTTGGGCCTTCTTGAACGTGATCAGCTGCCTACCCTCTTGGGCTGCCTTAGACATGAGCAGCTGCCTCCCCTCTTGGGCTGCATGGGAAGTGAATAACGTCTGCATGGTCTCCTCGAGCTGCCTGGGAAGTGAGCACGTCAGCATGGTCTCCTCGAGCTACCTGGGAAATGAGCACGTCGGCATGGTCTCCTCCCTTGGTTCGCTTGCTCCTACATTCACCAAAAGATTAACACATGATGTATGGCAATTAAATGGTTCACGCATTGTGCCAAGCAATAGCACTTCCCTTGACGTAACTTCTTGGATCTCCTTAGCTCTTGCTCTAGTAATGGGACCTTGATATCTTCCATGTGATGATCCTACATCATTTTAGGGTATCATGGTTCGGGTTTTTGGTTTCAAGGTGCATGTTTCAGGTTTCTAGTGTCCGGTTCGGCTTATTGGGCGGTTTGGTGTTCAAAAACAAAGTGTGCATTCCCATTTCAACTTTGGAAAACCAAATTTCAACAACGTTCGATTTCACAATAAAACTCGGACCAACAGTGTTCGAAATCATACTCGAACGCAAATCAGTTCAAATAACTTTGTAGTAAAATAGAATCAGTGTAAAAATACGAGAAAGGCTTCAAAAATCAAGGAAGATTAAACTATAAAACCTCTCAAACAAGGCAAAGCGAGTAGGCAAAGCTCTTTGGCAAAACCGCTAAGGCCTGACAAGGATTTCGGCTCATCGGAAAAGGCAAAAGTTGAAACCTCTCAAACCTTTCAATTCTTCATCATAGATCTCAAATCCAAAAAATTCTAAACAATTTCTTTGTGAAATCAAAGCGGTAAACAAAGCTACAACAATTTCAAAACGGAAAAAATGGACTAATATTTTTACAAATCATTGGACAAGGAAGAATTATTTAACAAAACCTAGCAAGCCTGAAACCTAATTTGTAACCTTTTTCCCAAACCGTTTTCGAGTTTTAAGGTGGGTTTTCCGGTTTCAGGTTTTTGGTTTTCGTTCGGGTTATTGGGTGGTTCGGTGATCAAGTTTTTAAGGTTTCCGGTTTCATGTTTTAGAGTTCAGGTTTAAGGTTTCAAGTTTTAGGGTTTCAGGGTTTTAGGTTTGAAGGTTGGGTTCAGGTTTCCGTTTTCAAGGTTCAGATTTCAAATTTTTAGGTTTCAAGGTTTAAGGTTTAAGCGGTTTTAGATTTCTGGTTTCCGGTTCGGTTATTCGGCGGTTCGGTGTTCAAACACAAAGTATGCATTCATAATTCATCTTTGAAAAATCAAATATCAATAGCGTTCGATTTCACAATAAAAGTTAGACCTGCAGTATTCGAAATCATATTCGAATACAAGACAGTTCCAATAACTTTTTATTGAAATAAATCGGTGTATAAATATGACAAAGTCTTCAAAAGTCAAGAAAGATTAGACAACAAAAGCTCTCAAACCTAGCAAGGCGAAGAGGCGAAGCTCTTCAACAAAGGCGAACAAAGGATTCAAAACAACTTAAGCTCTTCGGAATAGACGAAATCTATTAGGCGGTTGTTAAACTTCCAAACAAAAATAATGGAGTGATTGTCTACAAATGTTGGACAAGGGTATCAGAGAGTTAGGAAGAAATAGAGAGCAAAACCTCTAAGGCCAGACGAAGCTTTCGGCTCTTTGGCAAAGGCGAAAGTCAAAAGCTCTCAAGCCAATCAATTCATGATTATTGATCTCATACCCAAAAAATTATAATCAATCGTTTTGTAAAATCAAATCGAAAAACAAAGCTACAATACTTCCTAAACCGAAAGTAATGGACTAAATTTCTACGGGACAATGAAGAATTAGATAACAAAACAACTCAAGCATTGAAACCTAAACCGGAACTTGTTACCCGAACCGGTTTAAGGTTTGAAGGTGGGCTTCCGGTTTCAGGTTACAAGTGTAAAAGTTTTAGGTTTTAGCGGTTTCATGTTTTTTTTTCCTAGTTTTAGGTTTATGATTTCCGGTTCGGGTTCTTGGGATGTTCGGTGATCAAGTTTTAGGGTTTCTGGTTTCTAGTTTCCCGTTTGAGGTTTTGGGGTTCAGGTTTCAGGGTTTCAAGTTTCAGGGTTTCATGGTTTCAGGGTTCAAGTATCTGGTTTTGATTTCGTGCTTCAGGTTTCAAGGTTTCAGGCTTCAAAGGTTTTAGGTTTCTTGATTCTTTATTCCAATTTCCGGTTTAGATCATTGGGCGGTTCGGTGATCAAGTGTTTAAGGTTTCCGGTTTCATGTTTTAGAGTTCAGGTTCAAGGTTTCAAGTTTTAGGGTTTTAGGTCTCAAGGTTGGGTTCAGGTTTACGGGTTCGGGTTTCAATTTTCAAGGTTCAGATTTCAAATATTTAGGTTTCAAGGTTTTAGGTTTCAGCGGTTTTAGATTTACGGTTTCCTGTTCGGGTTATTGGGCGGTTCGGTGTTCAAACACAAAGTACGCATTCATAATTCATCATTGAAAAACCAAATTTAAATAGCGTTCTATTTCACAATAATACTTAGAGCAATCATGTTCGAAATCATATTCGAATACAAAACAATTCAAATAACTTTTTATCGAAATAAATCGGTGTAAAAATAAGAAAGAGTCTTCATAAATCAAGGAAGATTAGACAACAAAACCTCTCAAACCTAGCAAAGCTCTTCGACAAAGGCGGACAAAAGATTCCAAACAACTTAAGCTCTGTGGCTATTAGGCAATTATGAAACTTCCAAAACAAAAGTAATGGAGTGATTGTCTACAAATGTTGGACAAGGGTATCAGAGAGCTAGGAAGAACAAGACAACAAATCCTCAAAGGCCAGACGAAGCTTTCGGCTCTTCACCAAAGGCTAAAGGCGAAACTTCTCAAGTCAAATAATTCATCATCATTGATCTCATACCTACAAAACTGAAATCAATCTTTTGTAAAATCAAATCGAAAAACAAAGCATCAAAACTTTCAAAACGAAAGTAATGGACTAAATTTCTACAAATTATTGGACAATGAAGAATTAGATAACAAAACCACTCAAGTATGGAAACCTAAATCGGAACTTGTTACCCGAACTGGTTTAAGGTTTTGAAGGTGGGTTTCCGGTTTCAGGTTACTGGTTTCAAAGTTTTGGGTTTTAGCGGTTTATGTTTCCGGTTTCTAGGTTTAGGTTTATGATTTCCGGTTCGGGTTTTTGGGTGGTTCGGTGATCAAATTTTAGGGTTTCTGGTTCCTAGTTTCCCATTTCAGGTTTTTGCGTTCAGGTTTCAAGGTTTCAAGTTTCAGGGTTTCATGGGTTCAGGGTTTAGGTATCTAGTTTCCGGTTTCCTATCTCAGGTTTAAAGGTTTCAGGTTGCAACTGCTTTAGGTTTCTTGATTTTGTTTTCCAGTTTCTAGTTCAGGTTTTTGGACGGTTCGATAATCAAGTTTTTAAGGTTTCCGGCTTCGTGTTTTAGAGTTCAGGTTTAAGGTTTCAAGTTGTAGGGTTTCAGGGTTTTAGGTCTCAAGGTTGGGTTCAGGTTTACGGGTTCAGGTTTCCATTTTCAAGGTTCAGATTTCGAATTTTTAGGTTTCAAGGTTTAAGGTTTCAGCGGTTTTAGATTTCCGGTTCGAGTTATTGGGCGGTTCGGTGTTCAAACACAAAGTAGGAATTCATAATTTATCTTTGAAAACCAAATTTTAATAGCGTTCGATTTCACAATAAAAGTTAGACCAACGGTGTTCGAAATCATATTCGAGTACAAAACAGTTCAAATAATTTTTTATCGAAATGAATCGGTGTAAAAATAAGAAAGAGTCTTCATAAATCAAGGAAGATTAGGCAACAAAACCTCCCAAACCTTGCAAGGCGAAGAGGCAAAGCTCTTCGACAAAGGCGAACAAAAGATTCAAAACAGCTTAAGCTCTGTGGCTATTAGGTAGTTATGAAACTTCCAAAACAAAAATAATCGAGAGATTGTACAAATGTTGGACAAGGGTATGAGAGAGCTAGGAAGAACTAGACAACAAATCCTCAAAGGCCAAACGAAGCTTTCGCTCTTCAGCAAAGGCTATAGGCGAAACTTCTCAAGTCAATCAATTCATCATCATTGATCTCATACCTATAAAAAATTGAAATCAATCTTTTGTAAAATCAAATCGAAAAACAAAGCTACAAAACTTCCAAAACGAAAGTAATGGACTAAATTTCTACAAATTATTGGACAATGAAGAATTAGGTTTTGTTATCACTCAAGTATGGAAACCTAAATCAGAACATGTTACCCGAACTTGTTTAAGGTTTTAAAGGTTGGTTTCCGGTTTCAGGTTACAGGTTTCAAAGTTTTAGGTTTTAGCGATTTATGTTTTCGGTTTCTAGTTTTAGGTTTATGATTTCCGGTTCGGGTTTTTGGGTGGTTCGGTGATCAAGTTTTGGGGTTTTTGGTTCCTAATTTCCTGTTTTAGGTTTTGGCGTTCGGGTTTCAAGATTTCAGGTTTCAAGGTTTCATTGGTTCAGGGTTCAGTATCTAGTTTCCGGTTTCCTATATCAGGTTTAAATGTTTCAAGTTTCAGCTTTTTTAGGTTTCTTAATCTGTTTTCCAATTTCCGGTTTAGGTTTTTGGGCTGTTCGGTAATAAAGTTTTTAAGGTTTTCGGTTTCATGTTTAGAGCTCAGGTTTAAGGTTTCAAGTTGTAGGGTTTCAGGGTTTTAGGTCTCAAGGTTGGCTTCAGGTTTACGGGTTCATGTTTCCATTTTCAAGGTTCAGATTTAGAATTTTTAGGTTTCAAGGTTTAAGGTTTCAGCGATTTTAGATTTCCGTTTCGTGTTATTGGGCGGTTCGGTGTTCAAACACAAAGTAGGCATTCATAATTCATCTTTGAAAACCAAATTTCAATAGCGTTCGATTTCACAATAAAAGTTAGACCAACGGTGTTCGAAATCATATTCGAATACAAAACTGTTCAAATAACTTTTTATCGAAATGAATCGGTGTAAAAATAAGACAGATTCTTCCTAAATCAAGGAAGATTAGACAACAAAACCTCTCAAACCTAGCAAGGCGAAGAGGCAAAGCTCTTCGACAAAGGCGAACAAAAGATTCAAAACAACTTAAGCTCTTCGGAAAAGTCAAAATCTGTTAGGCGGTTGTGAAACTTCCAAAACGAAAATAATGGAGTGATTGTCTACAAATGTTGGACAAGGGTATTAGTGAGGTAGGAAGAATTAGACAACAATACCTCTAAGGCCAGACCAATATTTCAGCTCTTCGGCAAAGGTGAAAGTCGAAACCTCTCAAGTCAATCAATTCATAATCATTGATCTCATAACCAAAAAATTATAATCAATCTTTTTGTAAAATCAAATCAAAAAACAAAGGTAGTACACTTCCAAAACGAAAGTAGTGGACTAAATTTCTACAAACTATTGGACAATGAAGAATTAGATAACAAAACCACTCTCAAGCATGGAAACCTAAATCAGAACTTGTTACCCGAACCAGTTTAAGGTTTGAAGGTGGGTATCCGGTTTCAGGTTACAGGTTTCAAAGTTTTAGGTTTTAGCGGTTTTATATTTTCGGTTTCTAGTTTTAGGTTTATGATTTCCGTTTTGGGTTCTTGGATTATTCACAATCAAGTTTTAGGGTTTGTGGTTTCAAGTATCCCGTTTCAAGGTTTCATAGTTTAAAGGTTCAGGTATTTGGTTTTCAATTTACTATTTCAGATTTTAGCGATTTTAGGTTTCTTGATTCTGTTTTCTAGTTTCCGATTCAGACTATTGGGTGGTTGGGTGATCAAGTTCTTAAGGTTTCTGGTTTCATGTTTTAGAGTTCAGGTTTAAGGTTTCAAGTTTTAGGGTTTCAGGGTTTTAGGTCTCAAGGTTGGGTTTAGGTTTACGGGTTCAGGTTTCCATTTTCAAGGTTCAGATTTCAGATTTTTAGGTTTCAAGGTTTTAGGTTTCAGCGGTTTTAGATTTCCGGTTTTCGGTTCAGGTTATTGGACGGTTTGGTGTTCAAACACAAAATACGCATTCATAATTCATCTTTGAAAAACCAAATTTCAATAGCGTTCGATTTCACAATAAAAGTTTGACCAACGGTGTTCGAAATCATATTTGAATACAAAACAGTTCAAATAACGTTTTATCAAAATGAATCGGTGTAAAAATATAACAGAGTCTCCAAAAATCAAGGAAGATTAGACAACAAAACCTCTCAAACCTAGCAAGGCGAAGAGGCGAAACTCTTAGACAAAGGCGAACAAAAGATTCAAAAAAGCTTAACCTCCTCAGAAAAGACGAAATCTATTAGGCGGTTGTGAAGCTTCCAACACGAAAATAATTGACTGATTGTCTACAAATGTTGGACAAGGGTATCAGAGAGCTAGGAAGAATTAGACAACAAAACCTCTAAGGCCAGACGAAGCTTTCGGCTCTTTGGCAAAGGCGAAAGTCGAAACCTCTCAAGTCAATCAATTCATTATTATTGTTCTCATACCCAAAATATTTGGGCTGAACAGATTATGGTTCGGTTCACCGAACCGCAATTTGCGGTCCAAACCGCAACCGAATGCAGCATTGCGGTTCGGTTTGCGGTTTGGAAAAAATCGAGTTACGTTTGTGGTTTGGTTTATGGACCGAACCCCAAATTTGCAGTTCGGTTTGTGGGCCGAACCCCAAATTTGCGGTTCGAACCGCAAACCGCAATGTTGCATTTTAAAAAATAAAACCCAGCCCTAGTGACCTGTTTCTCCTTTTCTCTCGCTTCTCACTTTCGACTTCCTCTCTTCTCATTTTCTTACTTCACACTTTCTCAGCCTCGTTGCCCTCGCAGACCAGATGACGCAGAGTGCCAGAGACGACCAGCCGGAACTCTGGCAGCCCGCCGCCTCCGCCGACAGCAGCCCCGCTTCCGAGTTCCTTTGACAGCAGCGCCGTTTTCTCCGCCTCCTCTGCGAGTCTGCAGTTTCTTCTTCTTGTTCTTCTTCTTCTTCTTCATTTCTTCTTGTGACTCGTTTTTCATGTTATTGGAGTTCTTCTTCTTCTATTCTTCTTCTTCTTCTACTTGTTCTATTGTTGATTATCTTATTATTTCATTTAGGTTAATGATTTACAGATTTAGGGTTTTGTTTCAACAGATTTAGGATTTTGTTTTGCAATTTTGGAATTATAATGTTCCATTCTAATGATATAAATGCAGTAATGCATCCATTAAGCCATTAAGGACCATTATATAGTATGATGTTGTTGTTTAATTGTTTTACTACTCACTAGTATGTTGTTGTTGTTGTTTGATTGTTGACTGCTCATGGTGTTTTTGAATAGATGTCGAGCTCCCAAGTACGAAGAAAGAAATCTACCGCCAAAACAATTTGATTATCTTCTCCAACCGCTTCTGCTTCGGATACATCAACTAATATTGGGATTAGCCGCGAAGAACGGATCTAGACGAACAACCTGTTCTGAAGAATGAAGAACCCACAAAAATTAGCAAACATGGACAACAATAAAATCGAGAAAACAAAAAAGGGACAAGAAGAACCAAAAGGAACAATGATAGAACCCTTGGATTCGATATCCAAGAACCAAACCAGTGACGATTCGACTCCGATTCTTACAACTCCACACAATCGATCTAAGAATCGAGAGCACGAAGAGGATGTCTTGTTCGACTTGTAACACCAATCCCGAAGGAGATTGACATACACAAGAACGAGAAAGCTAGATCACACACCTAATCTCACGAGACAAGAATGATTGAATTCTCTTGGATTCAATTCTGAAATGCTCTCTGCAAAACTTGTATAAAACTTGTCTAACTACAAAAGAAGAGAGAAAAGGCTTTTACACATCTAGGCCTTTTCTTCCTAAAATAGAAAATAAAAATAATTACAATAATTACATTAAGAGAGATTTAAATAAGGGCCAACAAAAATAGAATAAAAATGGGCCTTATTCAACTCTCCTCTTCAGCCTTTCACGTCCACATACTTAAATGAATTTTCCAGCTATGCACATGCACACACGTGAAACCACTTGTATCTGATTTCAAGGCCTCCGTTTGTCCTTTGAAGTCCTTTCCAAGGCCTGCCCCAACAACTAGAAATACAATTTAAGCTCCATTAATCATCTTGGCTGGTATGGGTTCGTGGCTGATCCACAAGATGGTCCTTAGGCTTGATGAAAGTGGACTTGGTTGAGCTTCTTGGACCATGTTTAGGAAAAGAGCATCCATCTTAGCTTGCCGTTTAGCTTGCGCTCTTGTCAAAGTTTCTTGAGGTGGTGAAGATGGAGTTAGCTCAAATGATCCTTCATCATTCTCCCCTTCTTTGGAAGAATTTGACCTCGAAAGAACAAATTAGCAATAAAGTGAGCCATAACTATCACTCACTATTGTCCTTGGAATACCATGTAACATAACTACTTCCCGAAAGAACAAATTAGCAACATTGGCTACATCATCAGTTAAAACCATAAACACACTCAAAGGGAGAGATGGAAGTAGATGAGTGGACAACTCTATTATAGGCAAATTCAACATGTGGCAAGACATCTTCCCATTCTTTCAAATTCTTCTTGGTGACAGCCCTTAGAAGTGTTGTTAGGGTCCTATTAGTTACTTCCGTTTGCCCATCAGTTTGGGGGTGGCTTGATGTAGAAAATAACAACTTAGTTCCTAGCTTTCCCCAAAGATTTTTCCAAAAGTAACTTAAGAACTAAACATAACTATCACTCACTATTGTCCTTGGAATACCATGTAACCTAACTACTTCCCGAAAGAACAAATTAGCAACATTGGCTGCATCATCAGTTTTGTGACAAGCAATAAAGTGAGCCATCTTAGAGAATTGATCTACAACCACAAATATCGAATCCCTACCACTTCTATTCCTAGGCAATCCCACTATGAAATCCACGCTAATGTCTTCCTAAGGGGTTGTGGGTATTGGCAAAGGTGTATACAATCCATGAGGCGTCACTTTCGATTTAGTTCTAAGGCACTCTAAACACCTTTTAAGCATATTTTCAACATCTCTAAGCATATGTGACCAATAAAAATGTGAGTGCAGCATAGCATAAGTCTTATCCCTTCCAAAATGACCCATTAAACCTCCTTTATGGGCTTCTTCCACTAACAGCAAACAAAGGGAACATCTAGCTATGCACACCTTATCTACTCGAAATAGAAATCCCTCAAACATATAGAATTTATCTAAGGAAACTTTTTGCACACAAAGCTTATATGTTTCTCCAAAGTCAAGATCAAATTCATAGAGCTCCTTATTGTAAACAAATCCTAACATCCTAGCATCCAATGTAGTTAGCAATGTATGCCTCCTCGAAAGACCATCCGCAACTACATTGTCTATTCCCTTTTTATACTTGATAACATAGGGAAAAGTCTCAATAAATTCCATCCATCTACCATGCCTCCTATCTAGTTTATCTTAACTCCGAAAATGTTTCAAAGATTCATTATCAGAATGCTAAATAAACTCTCTAGGCCACAAGTAGTGTTGCCATGTCTTAAGTACTCTAAATAATGCATACAACTCTTTATCATATGTAGAGTACTTAAGACATGCTCCTTTAAGCTTTTCACTGAAAAAGGCAATAGGCTTACCTTCTTGCATAAGCACACCTCCTATGCCAATTCCCGATGCATCACACTCCACTTCAAAAGGCCTAGTGAAGTTAGAGAGAGCTAGTAAGGGTGCCTCGGTGAGAACCAACTTCAGCTTGTTGAAAGCACGTTCTTGAGCTGCTTCCCACACAAATGGTGCATGTTTCTTGCAAATCTCCGTAAAGGGTGCAAATGGTACTGAAGTCTCTCACAAAGCGCCTCTAGAAACTTGCAAGCCCATGAAAGCTCCTTACATGGCTAATGGATGTAGGTGTTGGCCAATCTCGAATAGCTCTAATATTCTCCTCATCCACTTGTAGACCTTGTGCAGTCACTACAAAACCAAGGAATATAACTTCATTAGTGCAAAAGCTACATTTCTTTAGGTTGGCATACAAGTGTTCAACCCTAAGGGTAGAAACAACTTCCCTTAGATGTTCTTCATGCTCCTCTAGGGACCTGATATAGATTAAGATATCATCAAAATACACTACAACAAATCTCCCTATGAATTGTCTTAAAACATTGTTCATTAAACGCATAAAAGTAGATTGAGCATTGATTAACCCAAGTGGCATAACAAGCCATTCATACAACCCAAATTTAGTCTTGAAACTGTCTTCCACTCGTCCCCATCCTTCATTCGGATCTGATGGTAGCCACTCTGAAGGTCTTTCTTGCTGAATGTAGTGGCGCCATAGAGCTCATCAAGCATGTCATTGAGGTGGGGAATAGGGTGGCGGTACTTCATGGTTATGTTGTTGATAGCCCGACAATCAACACACATCCTCCAAGTGTTATCTTTCTAAGGCACTAATAGGACAGGAACGGCGCAAGGGCTAAGGCTTTCTCTAACATATCCCTTATCTAGGAGGTCTTGGACTTGGGTTTGTATCTCTCACTGTCCTTAGGGTTGATCCTATAGGTTGGTCTGTTAGGAAGTGTAGCTCCAGGGATAAGGTCAATCTGATGCTCTATTGATACGGAACCGAAAACGAAGAAGCTGATTGATGTTGAAGTTTGTAATCATTAGTTGCCTAAATTGTTTGTGTTTTGATTAGGATTAAGTTGTTTATTTGGGGCCGGTTCACTTGCATTTTAAGAGCCGGTTCATTGCTTTATTTTCTTAGTTATTTTAGGTTTATTAATTGTTGGTTTAGTTGTCTTTATTTTAGTTTTTGAAAGATGCCTATTTAAGGGAGTTTCTTCTCCTTTGTAAGAACAAGTTTTTGATGCAATAGATAAGCAGTTCTTGTTTTGAGCGAACGTCTTTCCCCTCTCGCCCTCCAATAGAGATTGGATCCCGAGTTGTATGTTTTCTTGTGAGATGGACCTAGATTACTCGAATAGTGGGTTATCACATCATTTGCAATTGTGTCTTGGCTCTTTAGCCATGGTGCTTTGCATTGTTTGGGATGGGTTCCTCAAAACCGGTCCATCGCTTTATAGACGAGAGGGTTGTGTCGTTCTTGGATTTGGTTCTTGATCGATCTAGTCCATGGGTTGTACCGTTTGTGGTATTGTTCTTGGCTGATTGTATCATTGGGTTGGTTCAAGGGTAGCATAGCTTGCTTGCCTCCTATCTTTCCCTTTCGTAGCTTTAGTTTCCCTTTCCACAAAAGAGTCTACAAGAGTCCGCAACTATGAGTTCAAGGTGTCGTCCTCCAGTTTCTCGTGTTGATGGTGCTAGATCCGGCTCGACGGGCTAAATCCCCGTATCAGATTGGTATCAGAGCCATATGCGCTGCCAACGTTCCAGTTCGTGATGTTCATCGGGTGTCCTTGGTGTTGCCGCCGCCCTAACCTCAACCAAACTGCCGCACACGTACACTCTCCACTGTTTCGACCAAAAAAAAAAAACCCGCTCACTACCCCCTCCTACACGTTTCAGCCTTGCCTCCATGAAATTAGCAATGTCCATAACCACCTCCTACATTTTAGCCATCACATTTCAGCCTATGTCATCCTATCACTTTGCCTCCAAAAAATTAGCTAACCCCCGTAACCACCTCCTACATTTTAGCAACCACGCCTCCTTCTTCTACTCCGTCAAACTGTAGCGCCCTCACGCCTCTCGCTCTTCTACTCCGTCAAACTGTAGCGCCCTCACGCCTCTCCCTCTTCTACTCCCGTCAAACTGCAGCGCCCTCACGCCTCTCCCTCTTCTACTCCCGTCAAGCTGTAGAACCCTCATGCCTCCCTCTTCTACTCTCGTCGAACTGCAGCGCCATTACGCCTTTCCCTCTTCTACTTCCGTCAAACTGCAGCGCCACCGCCGCCCTTTTTCTCTCCCGTTGAGCTGCTGCGCCGCAACCATCTCACCTAGTCTACGGCCTTCAACCACGGCCTTGCAAGACGAGGATCCCCGTATCAACATCGGCCTCCCACGGAGTCGTCTTCAACCGCTCGTGTTCCATCCCGCAGAGGATGCCCACGTTCTAAGGCAAACCGCAAGCCACCATCACGTTTCAACGCTGAGACGGCTCGCCAAGCTCGGAGGAGGTCCACTCATGCGGCCGGGACATGGGTTTGGGTCAAGATACCGCAGCGAGGCCGCCCTCGGCTTGACGCGAACCCAAACGGTCTAGGGCCTTTTCGGGTCCTTGCCCGTGGGTTTGGTTATGTGCACATAGTTAACTGGCCGGATGATAAGGGTGATGTTAGTCGTTTCATTGCGTCAGAGTACCTCTACCCTGTATTGCCTCCATCGGACTTACCACAAGCTTCGGGGTCGAAGCTTTTCCAAGAAGGAGAGAATGATACGGAACCGAAAACGAAGAAGCTGATTGATGCTGAAGTTTGTAATCATTAGTTGCCTAAATTGTTTGTGTTTTGATTAGGATTAAGTTGTTTATTTGGGGCCGGTTCACTTGCATTTTATGAGCCGGTTCATTGCTTTATTTTCTTAGTTATTTTAGGTTTATTAATTGTTGGTTTAGTTGTCTTTATTTTAGTTTTTGGAAGATGCCTATTTAAGGGAGTTTCTTCTCCTTTGTAAGAACAAGTTTTTGATGCAATAGATAAGCAGTTCTTGTTTTGAGCGAACGTCTTTCCCCTCTCGCCCTCCAATGGAGATTGGAGCCCGAGTTGTATGTTTTCTTGTGAGATGGACCTAGATTACTCGAAGAGTGGGTTATCACATCATTTGCAATTGTGTCTTGGCTCTTTAGCCATGGTGCTTTGCATTGTTTGGGATGGGTTCCTCAAAATCGGTCCATCGCTTTATAGACGAGAGGGTTGTGTCGTTCTTGGATTCGGTTCTTGATCGATCTAGTCCATGGGTTGTACCGTTTGTGGTATTGGTTCTTGGCTGATTGTATCATTGGGTTGGTTCAAGGGTAGTATAGCTTGCTTGCCTCCTATCTTTCCCTTTTGTAGCTTTAGTTTCCCTTTCCACAAAAGAGTCTACAAGAGTCCGCAACTATGAGTTCAAGGTGTCGTCCTCTAGTTTCTCTTGTTGATGGTGCTAGATCCGGCTCGACGGGCTAAATCCCCGTATCATCTATGCCTCTCTAAGTTGGAAGGTCATGAGGTATCTCTTCCGGAAACACATACTTAAACTCCTCTAGGATGGCTGTAATGGTAGGGGTATGATATCCTCTGTTTCTTCACACACTAAGGTTTGCTCCTTACACAACCTCATTAACATGGCATCTAAGGGTAGGTACTCACTTTGGAACTCAAGTTTAGAAGCTAACAAGGCCGTAGGAGGCTGAGTTATGGGCGTGGCCAAGAGAGTACTAGGCTGTTGGCTAGGGTACGTGTCTATGGAAGGTTCTTTGTGCCTCGATGACTTGCTCCCCTTCTTAGCTTGTCCTTGCTCTTGTTCACTTGCCTTCTTCTCAAATGCCTCCGCAATCTACAAGGGAGTCATAGGTTTAAAGTAATGGTTTTTTCATTTAAAGTAAATGAATACCTATTAGTAAAACCATCATTCATAACTCTCCTATCATATTGCCAAGCACGGTCTAATAACACATGACAAGCTTGCATAGGCACAACATCACATAAAACATTATCCTCATAGTGTCCTAGCATGAAAGTGATTTTAGCTTGCCTATTAACCTTCAATTGACCACAATCATTCATCCAATGCAGCTTATATGGTCTAGGGTGACAAAATGTAGGAATTTGCAACTTAGAGATCAATTCAGTACTAGCAATGTTGCAACAACTACCTCCATCAATGACAACATTACACACCTTTCCCTTAACCAAACACCTAGTATGAAACAAGTTCACTCTTTGGTTATCCTCACAAGGGGCAGGTTGTGCACTCAAAGTTCTCCTAGCCATCAAAGAATTATCATGCTCAAGATTTTCATCACAAACCATGTTATTAGGATCATTTCCTATGTTTTCAAGCCCATTAGGTTCATTTTGAGAATCAAGATTACAAAGAATGTAGTTATTAGCTAGAAAAAAGCTAGGATGATCAAATAACACTCTTTTAGCTGGTAAACAATCCCCCTGCTCATATTCAATCCAATCATCATCCAAATCATCATGATCATGCATATTAGGCTCAAAATCATCATTATCATGCTCATGCTCTGATTCCGACTCATATTGTCCTAAATAGTTGATTAACAATGTTTTCTTGTTAGGACAGTCTTTCATCATGTGTCCTCTACCTTGACACTTAAAACACACTATATCCCTAGCTCTAAATGAAGGGTTAGAAGTACTCCCTTTTGTTCCCTTAGGAAAGGTAGCCGTGAGCTTAGGAGGGGCTGCATAAGGTGCTTTACGCTGGCCTCCTTGTTCCGGGGCTGTTTTCTCCTTATTTGGCACTTCCCTGTTGTAACTTCCTTGTTGGCGGTTCCCTTGGTTCCTCCAAGAGCTGAAGACACCATAAGAAGCCTTTCCTCCTTGATTTCTCGATTTCATCTTCCTTTTCACTTTGATTGCGAGATGGAGTAGTTCTGTCATAGAGCCATAGGGAAAAAGATCTACTTCGTTAGCAAAACTTGAATTAAGGATACGAAGATACCTAGCCATTGTTGATTCTTCATCTTCTCGCACATTGGCCTTTACCATGGCCATTTGCATGGCATTATAGGTCTCCTCAACAGTCATTGATCCTTGCCTCATGTTCTCCAACCTTTGCCTTAATTCCCTTGTATAGTGTTGGGGAACAAACCGAGCTCTCATCAATGCCTTCATATGCTCCCAAGTAGCTACTGGTGCATCCAAAGGTCTTCTCCTTTCCTTCACCAAATTATCCCTCCATATCATAGCATAGTCAATAAATTCAAGGGCTACGTAGTGTACCTTTTTGTGTTCGGGAAAGTTATGGCATGACCACATTTGCTCTATCTTTGCCTCCAATGCCATATACATATCAGGATCACATTTTCCCTCGAAACTAGAGACTTTCACCTTCACTTTGCCAAGACCGTCATGTTCCGGTTCTCGGTCTCTCCTTTGCAGGACTCCATAGGGCTCACGTCTCCATTTATCATTACGTCGCCCTTCTTGATGCCTCCTCGGCTGATCTCGCCTCCTCCATCCATTAGGTGTCCATTCCGGTCTTCATTCCTCATTCTCCCCATCGTCCTCCTCTTCCTGGTCATAAACTGGATTCTGAAATTGGTGACGATAGTTAGGCATATTATCATTAACAATAGGAGAAGAAGGGATGGAAATATGCTCCTCAAAAGCAAGTTTTTCCCAACCACTTTGGGAAACAATGTTGCCTAAACCATGGGCATGCCTAGAAGGCTGCGGAACATTCGTATTCCTCTCTGCTTGGAACGCAACTTGCTGACTTTGAAGGGAAACTCGATCTTGTCCTTGGTTTTGCACCCTCGAGTTATCTCCTATCTCCAAGTTACCTCCTAGTGGTCGAGAGTCCGGGGTCACCCTAGAGGTCTCCAAAGTAGATATCCTTATAGTTAGCCCATCAATGCTATCTTTCAAGCTCTTGATGAGATTGAACAACTCCGGGGTGATAGGCTCGGGGCTCTTTAAACCTGCGGGAGTCCCTAATATGATGCAAAACACTCAACAACAACAAACATGTTAGGTTAGTTTAAACAAAAACACCTCGCAAGTGTATCACTCAGAAAATAAGTTGTCTCACTCTTTGGTGGTGTGATACAAGCTTCACGTGAGTTCGATGCCTAGTCAAACTAAAGCTTTTAGATAGAAACAAAATTCGATTCCATTCACTTCAAAAACGTGTTTGACTCTACAAAATAGAAGAAAAGACTCAAACGGAAAGGACAATTGCATGAATTTTATATGCAACTAAATGAATCAAAATTTAGAACTCAAGATAAGCTTGAAAGAACTTACTCGTAAGACCCAAGAAGTGAACCCTAGACACCGTAGGATGAGGTTAAGGAAGGCTGAGCTATGGTGTTTGATGGCCGAAAATGGACAGTAGCTAGGTGTGGCTTGATAGGTTCAACGAGATGATTGGTTCTTCCTCCGAATGAGATGAGATACTTGACTTAAGTCCTTTCTTGGAGTCCTCTTTGTTGTTGAGTAACACTAAAACAAATGTAATAACACTAAAAATCAGAAAAATAAGAAGAAACAAAATTGAAAGAAATAAAACAAATTCTTGTTTGCAGATAAACGTGGGCCAAGTTGTATCTAATTTCAAGGCCTCCATCTGTCCTTTGAAATCCTTTCCAAGGCCTGCCCCAAAAACTAGAAATACAATTTAAGCTCCATTAATCATCTTGGCTGGTATGGGTTCGTGGTTGATCCACAAGATGGTCCTTAGGCTTTATGAAGGTGGACTTGGTTGAGCTTCATGGACCATGTTTAGGAAAAGAGCATAAATCTCAGCTTGATGCTTAGCTTGCGCTCTTGTTAGAGTCCCTTGAGGTGGTGAAGATGGAGTTAACTCAGATGATCCTTCATCATCAACAAGTTCTTATCATCCGTAAGATGATGAGAATAAAGAAGAGATGATCCCTCCTTCAACGAACCTACCACCACCGAGTACTAGTGCACCAACTCCATCGGCTCCAAGTACCGTTGCACCAACTCCACCGACATAGTGATAGTACTGTCAATAGAGTTTACATCGACGTAATTAAGAGGAAAAAGGGAAAAGGGCTATTTTGGGATCAAATAACTAGTCATAGGGGTGAACTGCTCATTTTATTGACAATGAATGGAATTTGCAGAGGAGGATACTGAATTTTTATCAAATAATTAGTCATAGGGGTGAATCACTTGGTAGAGGGATTGATGATTGTTTGAGAGCATGGAGTTTAGATGGTAAGTTGTTTACCATCACTGTTGATAATGCTAGTGCTAATGATGTGATGTATGGTACCTTGAAAGAAATGACTGTAGCAAATGGATCATGCATTTATAGTGGACATAACATGCAGGTTCCAAGCTAAGTAACTCTAACCCCCTTGCTCCTAATCCTGCTTCTAGAGCTAGAGATGTGATCTGTTTTAAATGTCAAGGTAGGGGACACATGATGAGAGAATGTCCTAATAAAAGAACCATTCTAATCAATCACCTAGGACAGTATGAGTCGGAATCCGACAATGAGGATTATGAATATATAAATGTTGTTGGTAATCTTGTTTTTGATGATAATGATAATGATGGTATAGGGTTTGAGCATGGTGAAACCTTGATAGCTAGAAGAACTTTGCATTTAAAACCTGCCCCTTGTGAGGATAACCAACGAGAAAATTTATTTCATACAAGATGCTTAGTTAAATGGAAGATTTGTAATGTGATTATTGATGGTGGTAGTTGTTGCAACATAGCTAGTACAAAAATGATTTCTAAATTGCAATTGCCTACTTTATATCACCCTAGACCATATAAGCTGTATTGGATGAACAATTGTCGTGAGCTAAAGGTGAACAAGCAAGCTAAAGTAAACATCACCTTAGAACATTATGAGGACACTATTTTATGTGATGTGGTTCCTATGCAAGCTTGTCATCTTTTCTTAGGTCGTCCTTGGCAATATGATAGGAAACTGCTACATGATGGTTTTACCTTTAAAGATAAACTTGTTACTCTCAAGCCTATGACTCCTATACTAATTGCAGAGGCCTCTGAGAAAAAAGCGAGTGATGGCGGCCCAGCTAGCAGCGGCGGCCAACCGGAGGCATCGGCCAGCTCGGCCAAGGGAGGTGACACCAAAGCAACACCTACGGCACACACGGAGCTTGGAGCAATGGCCAAACCCACCCCGAGGACTATGCAAAGGGCTGAATTTGGTAAGTAATGAGACCCTAGTTGATTTACCTCCTATTATTTTGGCTATCTTGGATGAATTCGCAGATGTGTTCCCGGAAGAAATATACCCCACGGATTACTACCATTGCGGGGTATTGAGCATCAAATAAACCTTATTCCCGGAGCCACTCTTCCAAACCGGTCATCTTATCGGATGAATCCCAAGGAGTGTCAAGAAATCCAAACGCAGGTGCAAGAACTCCTTGACAAAGGGTACATCCGAGAGAGCCTTAGCCCTATGGAGGTCCCGGTCCTATTAGTCCCCAAGAAGGACAATACCTGGCGGATGTGTGTTGACTGTAGAGCCGTCAACAACATCACCATCAAGTATGTCATCCAATCCCGTGCCTTGATGACATGCTCGATGAGCTTCATGGCACCACTACCTTCTCCAAGATCGATCTTTGAAGTGGTTATCATCAGATTCGAATGAAGGAAGGGGACGAATGGAAGACGGCGTTTAAAACCAAGTTTGGGCTCTATGAGTGGCTTGTAATGCGATTCGGATTGACTAATGCCCGATCACTTTCATGCGCCTCATGAATCATGTATTGAGGAAGTTCATAGGGAAGTTCGTCGTTGTCTACTTCGACGATATACTCATCTATAGCAAATCAGCGGAGGAGCTTGCAGATCATCTACGTCAGGTTGTTTCTACTCTTAGACTTGAACATTTGTATGCTAATCTTAAGAAATGTGATTTCTACTCCAATGAAGTTATGTTTCTTGGCTTTGTAGTGTGTGCTTAAAGGCTGCGAGTAGATGAAGAGAAGGTAAGAGCTATCCGCGAATGGCCAGCCCCGGAGTCTATTGGTGATGTGCGTAGCTTCCATGGTTTGGCTAGCTTCTATAGGCGTTTTGTGAGAGATTTCAGCATCATAGCGGCCCCTCTAACAGAGATCGGCAAGAAAAACACGCCGTTTGTGTGGGGAGAGGCCCAAGAGAGAGCTTTCGACAAGCTCAAATGGACGCTACTAATGCCCCTTTGCTAGTTCTCCTGGATTTCACTAGGCCATTCGAGGTGGAGTGTGACGCTTCAGGAATCGGAATTGGAGGAGTGCTTATGCAAGAGCGCAAGCCTATCGCCTTCTTTAGTGATAAGTTGAAAGGTCCGACTCTAAACTATTCTACTTACGATAAGGAACTTTATGCTTTGTTAGAGTGTTGCGGACTTGGCAACATTATCTTTCCCGGGTTTATTTTGCATACTGATCATGAATCAGTAAAACACTTTAGGAGCCAAGATAAGCTTGATAGGAGGCATGGTAGATGGATGGAATTCATTGAAACATTTCCTTATGTGATTAAGTACAAGAAAGGGAAAGACTATGTGGTAGCCGATGCACTTTTTAGGAGACATGTTTTGCTAACCACATTGGATGCTAAAGTCCTTGGATTTGTTTACATTAAGGAATTGTATGAACATGATGATGATTTTAGTGAGATTTATAAGACTTGTATGGAAAAGGGAGTTGTAGATAAGTATTATTTGTTTGATGACTTCTTGTTTCGTGTTGATAAAGTATGCATCCCGAAGTGTTCTCTAAGACTTCTACTTGTGGAGGAATCCCATAAGGGAGGTTTAATGGGTCACTTTGGTAGGGATAAGACATATCATATGATGCATACTCATTTTTATTGGCCACACATGCTTAGGGATGTTGAGCACTTTGTGAAGAGGTGTTTAGAGTGTTTGAAAGCTAAGTCTAGGGTCATGCCCCATGGTTTGTATACTCCGTTACCCATTCCCGCTGCTCCTTGGGAGGACATTAGCATGGACATTATTGTGGGGTTACCTAGGACTAAGAGGGGGAGGGACTCTATTTTTGTTGTCGTTGATAGGTTCTCTAAGATGGCACATTTTATTGCTTGTCACAAAATAGATGATGTCTCTAATGTTGCAAACCTCTTCTTTAGAGAAGTAGTTAGGTTACATGGGATTCCTATGACCATTGTTAGTGATCGGGATGTGAAGTTCCTTAGTTACTTATGGAAAACTTTGTGGGGCAAGCTAGGTACCAAGCTGTTGTTCTCTACTCCTAGCAACCCCGAAACTGATGGCCAAACCGAAGTAACTAATAGGACTTCAGGAACACTTTTAAGGGTTGTTATTAAAAAGAATATGAAGGAGTGGGAGGATGTTTTGCCACATGTTGAGTTCGCATATAACCGGACCATTTACTCCACCAACATGACCCCTTTTAATGTGTGTATGATTTAAACCCCCTAACCCCTTTTGATCTTATGTCGTTACTTCAAAGGAGCGAGTAGATTTCAATGCAGGTAAACAGGTGAAGTACATTAGGAGTTTACATGAGCAAACACGGCTGCAGCTGGAGGAGAAGGCATGCCGCAATGCAGCTCTAGCCAACAAGGGTCGCAAGAAGGTGTTGTTCGAGCCCGGCGATCTAGTATATGGTTTCACCTTAGGAAGCTGCGAAAGTCCAAGCTATCTCCTCGAGGAACCGGGCCTTTCAAGGTGCTTCATAAGGCCGGAGACAACAACGCCTATGTGTTGGATCTTCATGACGACTTCGGAGTCAGTTCGACATTCAATGTTCGGGACCTCAGCCCGTACATGTCTATGGATGAAGAGCTTGAAGATTCGTGGATGAATCCTTCCCAAGATGGGGAGAATGATGAGGGACCATCCGAGCTAGCACTTCCGGAGTATGAGGGAGTAGTCACAAGGTCCCGGAGGATTGAGCGGGATACGGAGATCATGTTGATCTTGTTTGCAACAATGCTCACATTGAAAGAGGATTCCTAAGAATGCAAGGAACCAACGACGCCGCAACACATGGCCAGCCCAACGCTGTAGCACATGCCCAGGCTGACACCGCTTCCTTCTTTGCGCCCGGCACTGCTAGCCAACAACAACGTCCGTGCCTCTCTTTGAAGAGTTTGGCTTTCTAAGGCCTGTGTTATTTTGTGTTTTATAGACCATTGGGCCTAATTTCCAGATTATTAATTGTTTGTTTTAGTCTTTAGCTGAACCTATTTAAGAGCTTTTAGGTTTCCATTTTCTAGGTGGGTCATTTGGTTGTGAAAATACGTATTTTAGAAGAATTCTTCGTGTTGTTTGCTTCGGGTTTATCTCCAGTTTTCCTTGTCTTGTTTTCAGTCGTTGTTGTGCCGTTTTCCTTCGAGTTTCTAACCGTTCCTCCTCCAATAACGGCACTGCAGATTGCTTCCGGTTCTTCTTGTGTCTTACCTTGCTTTCCGTCGTTTAGATCGAAAAGCAGGGGGCTTCCCTGCATCATTTCCGGTTTGGGTTTTTGGGATGTTCGGTGATCAAGTTTTAGGGTTTCGGGTTTCTAGTTTCCCGTTTCAGGTTTTGGGGTTAAGGTTTCAGGGTTTCAAGTCTATGGGTTTCATGGTTTCACAGTTCAGGTATCTGGTTTTATGTTTCTAGTTCCAGGTTTCAAGGTTTCAGGTTTAAGAAGTTTTAGGTTTCTTAATTTTGTTTTCTAGTTTCCGCTTCAAGTTATTGGGCGGTTGGGTGATCAAGTTTGTAAGGTTTCTGGTTTCATGTTTTAGAGTTCAGGTTTAAGGTTTCAAGTTTTAGGGTTTTTAGGGTTTTAGGTCTCAAGGTTGGGTTAAGGTTTACGGGTTCAGGTTTCCATTTTCAATGTTCAGATTTGAAATTTTTAGGTTTCAAGATTTAAGGTTTTAGCAGTTTTAGATTTCGGGTTTCCGGTTGGGGTTATTGGGCGGTTCGGTGTTCAAACACAAAGTACGCATTCATAATTCATCTTTGAAAAACCAAATTTCAATAGCGTTCGATTTCACAATAAAAGTTATACCAACGGTGTTCGAAATCATATTCGAATATAAAAGACTTCAAATAAATTTTTATCAAAATGAATCGGTGTAAAAATATGATAGAGTCTTCAAAAATAAAGGAAGATTAGACAGCAAAATCTCTCAAACCTAGCAAGGAAAAGAGGCGAATTGGCAAAACTCTTCGACAAAGGCGAACAAAAGATTCAAAAAAGCTTAAGCTCTTTGGAAAAGACGAAATCCATTAGGCAGTTGTGAAATTTTCAAAACGAAAATAATTGAGTGATTGTGTACAAATGTTGGACAAGGGCATGAGAGAGCTTGGAAGAATTAGATAGCAAAACCTCTAAGGCCAGACGAAGCTTTCGGCTCTTTGGCAAAGGCAAAAGTGGAAACCTCTCAAGTCAATTAATTCATCATCATTGATCTAATACCCAAAAAATTCTAATCAATCTTTTTGTAAAATTAAATCGAAAAACAAAGCTACAACACTTCCAAAACGAAAGTAATGGACTAAATTTCTACAAATTATTGGACAATGAAGAATTAGATAACAAAACCACTCAAGCATGGAAACCTAAATCGGATCATGTTACCCGAACCGGTTTAAGGTTTGAAGGTGGGTTTCCGATTTCAGGTTACAAGTTTCAAAGTTTTAGGTTTTAACGGTTTTATGTTTTCGGTTTCTAGTTTTATGTTTATGATTTCCGGTTCCGGTTTTTGGGTGGTTCGGTGATCAAGTTTTAAGGTCTCTGGTTTCTAGTTTCCCGTTTCAGGTTTTGGGGTTCAGGCTTCAGGGTTTCAAGTTAAAGGGTTTCATGATTTCAAGGTTTAGGTATTTGGTTTCCGATTTCTTGTTTCAGGTTTCAAGGTTTCAAGTTTCAGCGGTTTTAGGTTTCTTAATTCTGTTTTCCGGTTCAGGTTATTGGGCGGTTCGGTGATCAAGTTTTTAAGGTTTTTGGTTTCATCTTTTAGAGTTCACGTTTAAGGTTTCAAGTTTTAGGGTTTCAGGGTTTCAAGTCTCAAGGTTGGGTTCAGGTTTACGGGTTCAGGTTTCCATTTTCAAGGTTCAGATTTGAAATTTTTAGGTTTCAAGGTTTAAGGTTTCAGCGATTTTAGATTTTTGGTTTCCGGTTGGGGTTATTGGGTGGTTCGGTGTTCAAACACAAAGTACGCATTCATAATTCATCTTTGAAAAAACAAATTTCAACAGCGTTGATTTCATAATTAAAGTTAAACCAACAGTGTTCGAAATCATATTCGAATAAAAAATAGTTCAAATCACTTTTTTATCAAAATGAACTAGTGTAAAAATATGACAGAGTCTTCAAAAATTAAGGAAGATTAGACAGCAAAAACTCTCAAGCCTATCAAGGCGAAGAGGCGAAGCTCTTCGACAAAGGCGAACAAAAGATTTAAAAAAGATTAGGCTCTTCGTAAAAGACGAAATCTATTATGCGGTTGTGAAACTTTCAAAATGAAAATAATTGAGTGATTGTCTACAAATGTTAGACAAGGGTATCAGAGAGTTAGGAAGAATTAGACAACAAAACCTCTAAGGCCAGACAAAGCTTTCGGCTCTTTGGCGAAGGCGAAAGTCGACACCTATCAAGTTAAGCAATTCATCATTATTGATCTCATACCCAAAAAATTCTAATCAATCTTTTTGTAAAATCAAATCGAAAAACAAACCTACAACACTTCCAAAACGAAAGTAATGGACTATATTTCTACAAATTATTGGACAATGAAGAATTAGATAACAAAACCACTCAAGCATGAAAACCTAAATCCGAACATGTTACCCGAACCGGTTTATGGTTAGAAGGTGGGTTTCCGGTTTCAGGTTACAAAGTTTTAGGTTTAGCGGTTTTATGTTTTCGGTTTCTAGTTTTATGTTTATGATTTCTCGTTCCGGTTTTTGGGTGGTTTGGTGATCAAGTTTTAAGGTTTTTTGTTTCTAGTTTCCCGTTTCAGGTTTTAGGGCTCAGGCTTCAGGGTTTCAAGTTTAAGGCTTTCATGGTTTCTGGGTTTAGGTATCTGATTTCGGGTTTCCTATTTCAGGTTTCAAGGTTTCTGGTTTCGGCGGTTTTAGGTTTCTTGATTCTGTTTTTCGGTTTCCAATACAAGTTATTGGGCGGTTCGGTGATCAGGTTTTCAAGGTTTCCGGTTTCATGTTTTAGAGTACAGGTTTAAGATTTCAAGTTTTAGGGTTTTAGGTCTCAAGGTTGAGTTCAGGTTTACGGGTCCATTTTCAAGTTTCAGATTTGAAATTTTTAGGTTTCAAGGTTTAAGGTTTTAGTGGTTTTAGATTTTCAGTTTCCGGTTGGGGTTATTGGGCGGTTTGATGTTCAAGTGCAAAGTACGCATTCATAGTTCATCTTTGAAAAACAAAATTTCAATAGCGTTCGATTTCACAATAAAAGTTAGACCATCGGTGTTTGAAATCATATTCGAACAGAAAACAATTCAAATAACTTTTTATCAAAATGAATCGGTGCAAAATATGACAGTCTTCAAAAATCAAGGAAGATTAGACAACAAAACCTCTCAAACCTAGCAAGGCGAAGGGGCGAAGCTCTTCGACAAAGGCGAACAAAATATTCAAATATGCTTAGGCTCTTTAGAAAAGACGAAATCTATTAGGCGGTTGTGAAACTTTCAAAACGAAAATAATTCAATGATTGTCTACAAATGATGGACAACGGTATCAGAGAGCTAGGAAGAATTAGACAACAAAACCTCTAAAGCCAGACGAAGCTTTCGGCTCTTTGGCAAAGGCGAATGATGAAGGAACATATGAGCTAACTCCATCTTCACCACCTACAGGGACTCTAACAAGAGCGCAAGCTAAACGTCAAGCTGAGATGGATGCTCTTTTCCTAAGCATGGTCCATGAAGCTCAACCAAGTCCACCTTCATCAAGTCTAAGCACCATCTTGTGAATCAGTCACGAACACATCCCAGCCAAGATGATTAATGGAGCTTAAATTGTATTTCTAGTTGTTGGGCAGGCTTTGGAAAGCATTTCAAACAGGCTTTGGAAAGCATTTCAAAGGATAGCCAGAGGCCTTGAAATCAGATACAAGGGTTTCACGTATGTGCATGTGCATGGCTGGATGATCATTTAAGTATGTGGACGTGAGAGACTGAATAGGATAGTTTAATTAGGCCCAATTGTGTATGTTTACTGGGCTTTATTTAACTCTCTCTCAATGTAATTATTGTAAGTAGTTTCTTTTTTTCCATTTTAGAAGAAAAGGCTTAGTGATACGGGGAAATTCCGTATTCTTTTCGATCTAGACAAAGGGGCTTCAAATCACACAAATGGATACAACTAACGTTAGATAATGATGGTAAAGATGCAGAAATGAAGAAGAAACAAATGGAACGAATTAGATGAAGGTAGAAGGATAGGAAGATAGAACCGGAGAGATGTCGATTGAAAGAACCTTTGATTTCGGAATCAAAGACCCAAACAACGCAGCCAACGACCCTGCCTTATACAACCTTACACAACTCAACAATGGAGGTTGAGAGCACAAGGAGGATGTCTATGGAGCTTCGAAGCACCAATCTCAAAGAAGATTGACACAACGCAAGACAACTTAACCGGAAAATTCAGCAACCAATGATTCTCACCAAAAGCTCTCTTTTGATTGAAAATACGTAAACACAAATTTCACAAATAGTCTGATCTCCTAGAAACTGATTAGGAAAAGGTTTATATATGTCTTTAAACCTTTTCTTAAATAAAAAAAACTAAAAAGCAGAAAAATAACTTCTAAAAGTCTTTAAAAGCTCAAATAGCTTTAAAAGGCTATCTACTCCTAAAATAACTTAAAATGTCTTAAATACTAGAAAATTACTTCAAACATGCTTAAACATAAGCATTATACACGCCCAAATTAGATTGTGATAATATGCATGATCACACACATAAACGATGCATGGAACGTGTGCATGGAGATCAAAAACTTCCTTGGTTGTCATTCTCACATCTTTCAACCATTCCTCCTTTGATGAAACCGTCACCAAGATCCTCATAGATGTGTCCATGGAAGTGTCTTGCTCCTTACGCGAAAACGTCATCAACATGTACTTCACCTCTTCTGCTAAATCATTTGCTCTCGTCCTTGTGATGGCTCCTTAACCAATGGCCTTGTGAGGACTATTAGAAGGTGGTGGTGATGCTCCCGCATCATTCTCCCCTTCTTGAAAAGGATTCGCCCACGAATCTTCTTCAAGTTGTCCATAGCCATCTAGTAGCTCTTGAATGTAGGCCCCGTGCTTCCCTTTCTTCTTGATGATATGAACCTTAATTCCTACAATAAAACTCACTCGCTCCTTCATTGGCAACGGTGCAAGGTCAACAAAGGTTAAGGAAAACAAGTCATCAACATAGTCAAGATAATTCGAAGATAGATATGAGTGGAAAGTCATAAAATAGGCAAACTCTATAGGTGATAATACTATAACCTCAAAGATAAGATCTCTCTCCTTAGTTCTAGCTAAATCCAAAGAGAAGCCCGTGTTATAGGGTTCCCAAGGGGCTGTTTGAATCCTTACAAATCTGCAACCGTAGGTTAAGACACCTAAAATGCTCATAAGACTCTCCAAGTATCTCTTAGGCTGGGGAACTACATACTTAAACAATTGCGGCCAATAACAGTGTGTGTGAAACTTATCATAAAGCTTGTACCTCTCCAAATGACCCATTACAACATCCATATAGGTCTTGTCCTTAATTAGAATCCTAAGGTAACTACTAAGAATGCACACATGATCAAGCCTAATGAACTCTCTAAACAAGTAAAGCTCGTTCCTAGAGTTCTCTAGCACATAATGCACATGATAATCACCAAAATTAGCTTGTGAAATATATATGTCCCTAATATGCTCAATGCCTAGAACATTATAGTCTAAGATGGTGACTAACACAAACTTCCTTAAAAGAGCAACAAACACTACACTATCACTAGGACATATGTAATGTAGCCAATCTCTAAACATTCTAAACAAGGTAATGAGATCATTATCACATCTAGAGAAGTTTAGGCATGCTTCTTTCATGTTAACACACAACAAGGTAAGATTCTTACCTCCCATCATTAAAACATCCGGGGTAGGCGTCTTAATCATCAATCTAGCATGGTGAAACATTGGTGTAGTGTCCATGAAAATGTCTCTAACCATGGTTGTCCAAATGTTCACAGACATAAGAATGGTGTCCAAGACTAGATACTCAAATTGTATCTCTTCCTTAGAGGCTAAAAACACATCTTGGGGTTGTTTTGGCTCAACAACAACCGTGCTCCATTCTCGCAGCCATGTGCTCTTCCTGTCATTTCCCTGCTCATTTCCCATTAACTCTTTCTTTTCAAAGCTTTCGGTAATCTGCATATGGGCTGATCGGAAAACTTCTACAAACACAAGGACATAAGCAACATTAGATTTGAACACATTTACAACAAATTGGACTTTTAAATACCAAACAAAATGGTTAGTAAGAACTTCCCTTAAGTATTTCTTTTGTGTATCTAAAGAAGTGTTGTTCATAAGAATTTTATTAGGATAAACAACAACACAAATATAAATGTTGCAATCAAACACAGAAATCAACATAGGCATGAGTAAACTAGGTGGTATAAGGGCTATTTTCCTAGCTCTAATCCTCAACTCATGATCAATTAACTTAGGAACCTTAACAAGCATTTCCCAAGTTATATAAGCATCTTCCAATTCATATCTACCTATAGCAAACTCATCAATATGCACATCTTCTAAAATGCTCGAGTTCAAGGTAGGTAATAAACTAGGAAGTCTCAAATCTATATGTGCAACTTTATCCTTAATGTCTTTTCTATAAGGATCCACCAATGCCGGAACACGAGACTCCAACTCACAAGTCTCTTTTGGTTTGATCCTCGGAGTTCTAGAATACACTAAAGGCAAAACAAGGGGTATATCCTTAGGAAAAAGTTCTTCGGAACAATCTAAAGATGAATGCAACAAGTTAGAGGTAGTATCACAAACAAGATAATAAGCACATTCTAAATCAGATTTATGCTCATCTAGCTCTAGATCATCCATATCAAGCATACCCACATTCGATTTTGACAAATTCAGCACAACAATATCCACTACATGCTCATCATCATAATTAAGATCATTATCAACAACATCTGATGATGATTCATGCACCTTCACTCCCTTACTACCTAGATCATGCTTGTGCACATCACACTTAGTAACGTCATCCAATGTAGATTCATGTGCATACAATTCATTTCCATCTATTTCATGCTCATCATCACATTCAATATCATCTACTAAATCAAATTCATGCTTAATTGTTTCATTACGGTTCACATGTGATACAATCTCATATTTTAATTTTAGATATTCTAAGTGATTAAACATTGAAGTAGAAGGTTTAAAATCACTCCCCTTTGGAGATTTGGTAACCCCAATTGGCGGTATCATCTTTGATAACGATGAAGGTGAACTAATGGTAGGTAGTGTGTTGCGTGAACTATGATGCTCAAGGTCCGGTTTTTCCCTTCCTTGCACATGTGGTTCCTCTTTCTGGGGCTGTCGAGCTCGTGGTTCCAATGCTTTCAACATGTTGTACATCTCTTCCATTCTTGTAGGTGGTGCCGGAGCATATCGAGCCTCTATAACTATCATACTCTTAGACATGATCACACAATCAACAACAATAGTAAACACGTTAGAGTTAGTGAGTGAAATCAGAAAACGCCTCACTAGTGTTTCCCTCTTACGCTCACTCTCTAGCTGCTGAATTGTAGGCTTCTTAGATGGGTTGCCTTGAGAGGATCAACGCTTTCAAGAAAGATCACTATCTAAGACACCAATTAACACCCTATATGAGACGTGCAAGGGCTGTAGCAAAATGTTTTTTTTACTCTATACAGCAAAGATTACAAAATGCAACAAGAAACAAGTAGGAAAGACTCTAGAAAGACAAAGAATGATCAACAAGACTCAATGCTAGCATGAAAGCCTAAAATTCAGAATTTCAGCAATCACACAATCAAGACTTGAACTTGCAACTATGTAGAGAATATTTTCGAGAAAGACTCAAGAATAGATAGAAGAAGATAAGAGAAGACAAGAGTAAAATCAAGAAGCCTTAAAGAAGAGACCTTCACTTACCTCAACCTTGTATCAATGGAGTTGGGGATGTCGAATGGTAGTAGAGAAGTAAGTGTCGAATGGTTTGATTTAGGGAATGAATTTGACGTTGGAATTAGAGAGAGGTAGGATAGGTAGTAGCTTCCCTTTAGTCTTCAATCTTGACCTTCAATCTTGACTAGCAAATTCTATTTTTAAGAGCTTACAATAAGATAAAATAACATACAATATGAATGAATCTTTTGCTGAATTTTCTTTCTTTCTTTTTTTTTTCTTGTTTTCTTTTCTTTTCTTTTGTTTTTCTTTCTTTTTTTTTCTTTTGATAACAATGCTGAGAAATACAAGTTAAATGAAGAGGGTAACTAATGAAGGTAAATAATTAAAAAGAAGGTAAAAAAAAAAAAAGCTGAAAATTAACCCTCAAAAACTGATTTGAACTAATCTTGTTGGTTGCCTTGATTGTAGGAGAAGTGGGGCTGCTCTTTGTTGAGATTCACGTCAGATTTGGCTGGAGCAAACACGTTCTTATCTTCCCTTATGTCGACAGTTTTCTGCAGCTTCAATGGTGATGAAAGGTAGGCTTTTTTGTGGGTTTTTATGACTGGAAACTCCAAATAACACAAGATCAAAGCAATTAAAGACTCAATTCAAGACTACTAAACTCAACTCAAAGAAATACTCAAGATTAAGGACTGGACTAACTCAAATTTTTAGGGAAAAAAAAACGCATGACACAAACCGGAATGAAGAAGCCTTTGTCGACTAGCTCTGATACCAATTGATACGGGGAAATTCCGTATTCTTTTCGATCTAGACAAAGGGGCTTCAAATCACACAAATGGATACAACTAACGTTAGATAATGATGGTAAAGACGCAGGAATGAAGAAGAAACAAATGGAACGAATTAGATGAAGGTAGAAGGATAGGAAGATAGAACCGGAGAGATGTCGATTGAAAGAACCTTTGATTTCGGAATCAAAGACCCAAACAACGCAGCCACCGACCCTGCCTTATACAACCTTACACAACTCAACAATGGAGGTTGAGAGCACAAGGAGGATGTCTATGGAGCTTCGAAGCACCAATCTCAAAGAAGATTGACACAACGCAAGACAACTAAGCCGGAAAATTCAGCAACCAATGATTCTCACCAAAAGCTCTCTTTTGATTGAAAATACGTAAACACAAATTTCACAAATAGTCTAATCTCCTAGAAACTGATTAGGAAAAGGTTTATATATGTCTTTAAACCTTTTCTTAAATAAAAAAAACTAAAAAGCAGAAAAATAACTTCTAAAAGTCTTTAAAAGCTCAAATAGCTTTAAAAGGCTATCTACTCCTAAAATAACTTAAAATATCTTAAATACTAGAAAATTACTTCAAACATGCTTAAACATAAGCATTATAGACGCCCAAATTAGATTGTGATAATATGCATGATCACACACATAAACGATGCATGGAACGTGTGCATGGAGATCACAAACTTCCTTGGTTGTCATTCTCACATCTGTCAACCCTTCCTCCTTTGATGAAACCGTCACCAAGATCCTCATAGATGTGTCCATGGAAGTGTCTTGCTCCTTACGCGAAAACGTCATCAACATGTACTTCACCTCTTCTGCTAACTCCTTTGCTCTCGTCCTTGTGATGACTCCTTCACCAATGGCCTTGTGAGGACTATTAGAAGGTGGTGGTGATGCTCCCGCATCACTTAGGATGTATATAAAGCCTTTTCTCTCTTCTTTTGTAGTTAGACAAGTTTTATAAAAGTTTTGCTGAGAGCATTTCAGAATTGAATCCAAGAGAATTCAATCATTCTTGTCTCGTGAGTTTGTGTGTGTGATCTAGCTTTCTCGTTCTTGTCTATGTCAATCTCCTTCGGGATTGGTGTTGCAAGTCGAACAAGGCACCCTCTTCATGCTCTCGATTCTCAGATCGATTGTGTGGAGTTGTAAGAAGCGGGGTTGAATCGTCACTGGTTTAGTTCTTGGATCTTGAATCCAAGGGTTCTATCATTGTTCCTTTCGGTTCTTCTTGTCCCTTTTCTATTTTCTTGTTTTCATTGCTGTCCATATTTGTTAATTTTGTGTGTTCTTCATTCTTCAGAACAGGTTGTTCGTCTAGATCCGTTCTTCGCGGCTAATCCCCGTATCAATTGGTATCAGAGCACAGTTGACGTCCAACCACCAAAAAGAGTCAGTAAATCAATCATAAAATCACAAAAAGAGTTTTTTTTTATCATTGCAATTGATCATTGTCTTTTGATTGAGTCTATTTCTGTTTCTCTCTTCTACTCTAAGTTTTGTTTGAGTCTAACGAGTTTGTTCCTTTCATTGTGAGTTCTGGACACCAGAAACCACCATAGCACCAACCACCATCACACCACCATCAACCACCATTTTTTCCTCAGCCACATTAGCCACACTTGAATCAGTTGAACATAAGCCAAACGGGGCTGCTTCTTTTTCCTGCATCCAGAACACGCAAAATTAAAGTTGAAGTATATTGTTTCCCTACATCTAGTAAACGCAGAATTGGAGTTTATTCAGCGTATTTCCTACAAATCTGGCGCAAAGTTTGAAGCAGTTATTTTCCTCCTACAGATCTGGCACGTTGAATCAGTTGCAACAATATAGGAGTTGAGATTTGATCTTATCCTGAAGATTTGCAACAGCCTGACCCACATTTATCTGCAAAGAAGAATTTGGTTTATTTCTTTCAACTTTTGTTTCTTCTCATTTTCTGATTTCTTGAGTTTTAAAAAACGAAAGAAAGAAATCCGAAATAAATAAAAAAAAAGAGAAGAAAGAAAAGAAAGAAAAGTAATCAGATCTATTCATTTCATTATACTTATTGTTTTGTTTCATTCTTTCTTATTCTTAGTTTGTAATTAGCCTAGTGTTATTGCATTCGTTTTAGTGTTATTCAGCAACAAAGAGGACTTCAAGAAAGGACTTAAGTCAAGTATCTCATCTCACTCGGAGGAAGAACCAAGCATCTCGTTGAACCTATCTAGCCACACCTAGCTACTGTCCATTTTCGGCCATCAAACACCATAGCTCAGCCTTCCTTAACCTCATCCTACGGTGTCTAGGGTTCACTTCTTGGGTCTTACGAGTAAGTTCTTTCAAAGCTTATCTTGAGTTCTAAAATTTTGAGTCATTTAGTTGCATATAACATTCGTGCAATTGTCTTTTCCGTTTGAGTCTTTTCTTCTATTTTTTTGAGTCAAACACGTTTTTAAAGTGACTAAAATTGAACCTTGTTTCTATCTAAAAGCTTTAGTTTGACTAAGCATCGAACTCACGTGAGGTTTTTGAATAATACAAGACGAGCCATCAACAAGCTTGTATCACACCATTAGAAAGTGAGAGAACCTTATTTTCTGAGTGATACACTTGCGAGGTGTTTTTGTTTAAACTAACCTAACGTGTTTGCTGTTGTTGAGTGTTTTGCATCATGTCAGGAACTTCCGCAGGTTCAAAGAGCCCTGAGCCTATCACACCGGAGTTGTTCAGTCTCATCAAGAGCTTGAAAGACAGCCTTGAGGGGCTAACTACAAGGATATCTATCTTGGAAACCTCTAAGGTGACCTCGGATTCTAGACTACTAGGAGGTAACTTGGAGATAGGAGATAACTCGAGGGAGCAAAAACAATCACAAGATCGAGTTCCTCTTCAAACTCAGCAAGCTGCGTTCCAACCTGCAAGGAAATCAAATGCCCCGCAGTTTTCTAGGGCATGCCCTTGGCTTAGGCAACGTTGCTTCCCAACCTAGTTGGAGAGACATTGCTTTTGAGGAGCATATTTCGATCCCTTCTTATCCAATTATTAATGATAATATGCCTAACTATCCTCACCAATTTCAGAATCCAGTTTATGATAATATGCCTAACTATCCTCACCAATTTCAGAATCTAGTTTATGACCAGGAAGAGGAGGACGATGGGGAGAATGAGGAATGGAGACCAGAATGGATGCCTAATGGACGGAGGAGGCGAGATCAGCCAAGGAGGCTTCAGGAAGGGCGACGTAACGATGAATGGAGACGTGAGCCCTATGGAGTCTAGCAAAGTAGAGACTGAGAACCGGAACATGACGGTCTTGGCAAAGTGAAGGTGAAAGTCCCTAGTTTCGAGGGCAAATGTGATCCTGATGTGTATATGGCATGGGAGGCAAAGATAGAGCAAATATGGTCATGCCATAACTTTCCCGAACACAAAAAAGTACACTACGCAACCCTCGAATTTATTGACATGCTATGATATGGTGGAATGATTTGGTGAAGGAAAGGAGAAGAACTTTGGATGCACCAGTAGCTACTTCGGAGCATATGAAGGCATTGATGAGAGCTCGGTTTGTTCCCCAACACTATACAAGGGAATTGAGACAAAGGTTGGAGAACTTGAGGCAAGGATCAATGACTGCTGAGGAGACCTATAATGCCACGCAAATGGCCATGGTAAAGCCAATGTGCGAGAAGATGAAGAATCAACAATGGCTAGGTATTTTCGTATCCTTAATTCAAGTTTTGCTAACGAAGTAGATCTTTTTCCCTATGGCTCTATGACAGAACTACTCCATCTCGCAATCAAAGTGGAAAGGAAGATGAAAGCAAGAAATCAAGGCGGAAAGGCTTCTTATGGTGTCTCCAGCTCTTGGAAGAACCAAGGGAACCGCCAACAAGGTAGTTATAACAGGGAAGTGCCAAATAAGGAGAAAACAGCCCTGGAACAAGGAGGACAGCGTAAATCACCTTCTCCAGCCCCTCCTAAGCCCACGGCTACCTTTCCTAAGGGAACACAAGGGAGTACTTCTAACGCTTCATCTAGAGCTAGGGATATAGTGTGCTTAAAGTGTCAAGGTAGAGGACACATGATGAAAGACTGCCCTAACAAGAAAACTTTGTTAATCAACCATTTAGAACAATATATGAGTCCGAATCTGAGCATGAGCATGATAATGATGATTTTGAGCCTAATATGCATGATCATGATGATTTGGATGATGATGGGATTGAATATGAGCAGGGGGATTGTTTACTAGCTAAAAGAGTGTTATTTGACCATCTTAGCTCATTTCTAGCTAATAACTACATGCTTTGTGTTCTTGATTCTCATGATGAACCTAATGGCCTTGAAAATGCAGGAAATGATCCTAATAACATGGTTTGTGATGAAAATCTTGAGCATGATAATATCTTGATAGCTAGGAGAACTTTGAGTGCACAACCTACCCCTTGTGAGGATAACCAAAGAGAGAACTGGTTTCATACTAGGTGTTTGGTTAAGGGAAAGGTGTTTAATGTTATCATTGATGGAGGTAGTTGTTGCAACATAGCTAGTACTGAATTGATCTCTAAGTTGCAAATTTCTACATTTTGTCACCCTAGACCATATAAGTTACATTGGATGAATGATTGTGGTGAATTGAAGGTTAATAGGCAAGCTAAGATCACATTCACTCTAGGACACTATGAGGATACTGTTTTATGTGATGTTGTACCTATGCAAGCTTGTCATGTGTTATTAGGCCGTCCTTGGCAATATGATAGGAGAGTTATGCATGATGGTTTTACTAATAGGTATTCATTTACTTTTAATGAAAAACCCGATACTCTAAAACCTATGACTCCCATGCAGATTGCGGAGGCATTTGAGAAGAAGAAGGCGAGTGAATAAGAGCAAGGACAAGCTAAGAAGGGGAGCAAGTCATCGAGGCACCAAGAACCTGCCATATACACGTTCCCTAGCCAACAGCCTAGTGCTCTCTTGGTCACGCCCACATCTCAGCCTCCTACAGCCTTGTTAGCTTCTAAACTTGAGCTCCAAAGTGAGTATCTACCCTTAGATGCCATCTTGATGAGGTTGTGTAAGGAGCTAACCTTAGTGAGTGAAGAAACAAATGCTATCTTACCCTCTACCATTACATCCATCCTAGAGGAGTTTAAGGATGTGTTTCCGGAAGAGATACCTCATGGCCTTCCACCTTTGAGGGGCATAGAGCATCAGATTGACCTTTTCCCCGGAGCTACCCTTCCTAACAGACCAGCCTATAGGATGAACCCTAAGGAGAGTCGAGAGATCCAAACCCATGTCCAAGACCTCCTAGATAAGGGATATGTTAGAGAAAGCCTTAGCCCTTGCGCCGTTCCTGTCCTATAAGTGCCTAAGAAGGACAACACTTGGAGGATATGTGTTGATTGTAGGGCTATCAAAAACATAACCATTAAGTACCGCCACCCTATTTCCTACCTCGATGACATGCTTGATGAGCTCCATGGCGCCACTACATTCAGCAAGATAGACCTTCGGAGTGGCTACCATTAGATCCGACTGAAGGAGGGGGACGAGTGGAAGATAGCCTTCAAGACAAAATTTGGGTTGTATGAATGGCTGGTTATGCCATTTGGGTTAATCAATGTTCCATCTACTTTTATGCGTGTAATGAACCATGTTTTGAGACAATTCATTGGGAGATTTGTTGTAGTGTATTTTCATGATATCTTAATCTATAACACGTCCCTAGAGGAGCATGGAGAAAATCTAAGGGAAGTTGTTTCTACCCTTAGGGCTGAACACTTGTATGACAACCTAAAGAAATGTAGCTTTTGCACTAATGAAGTTATATTTCTTGGTTTTGAAGTGACTGCACAAGGTCTACAAGTGGATGAGGAGAATATTAGCCATGTAAGGAGCTTCCATGGACTTGCAAGTTTCTATAGGCACTTTGTGAGAGACTTCAATACCATTGTTGTAGCCTTGACGGAGATTTGCAAGAAACATGCACCATTTGTGTGGGAAGCAGCTCAAGAACGTGCTTTCAACAAGCTGAAGTTGGTTCTCACGGAGGCACCCTTACTAGCTCTCCCTAACTTCACTTGGCCTTTCGAAGTGGAGTGTGATGCATTTGGAATTGACATAGGAGGTGTGCTTATGCAAGAAGGTAAGCCTATTGCCTTTTTCAGTAAAAAGCTTAAAGGGGCATGTCTTAACTACTCTACATATGATAAAGAGTTGTATACATTATTTAGAGTACTTAAGACATGGCAACACTACTTGTGGCCTAGAGAGTTTATTTTGCATTATGATCATGAATCTTTGAAACATTTTCGGAGTCAAGATAAACTAGATAGGAGGCATGGTAGATGGATGGAATTTATTGAGACTTTTCCCTATGTTATCAAGTATAAGAAGGGAAAAGACAATGTAGTTGCGGATGCTCTTTCTAGGAGGCATACATTGCTAACTACATTGGATGCTAGGGTGTTAGGATTTGTTTACATTAAGGAGCTCTATGAATCTGATCTTGACTTTGAAGAAACATATAAGCTTTGTGTGCAAAAAGGTTCCTTAGATAAATTCTATTTGTTTGAGGGATTTCTGTTTTGAGTAGATAAGGTGTGCATACCTAGGTGTTCCCTTCGTTTGTTGTTAGTGGAAGAAGCCCATAAAGGAGGTTTAATGGGTCATTTTTGGAGGGATAAGACTTATGTTATGCTGCACTCACATTTTTATTGGCCACATATGCTTAGGGATGTTGAAAATGTGCTTAAAAGGTGTTTAGAGTGCCTTAGAGCTAAATCGAAAGTGAAGCCTCATGGATTGTATACACTTTATTGCTTGTCACAAAACTGATGATGCAGTCAATGTAGCTAATTTGTTCTTTCGGGAAGTAGTTAGGTTACATGGTATTCCAAGGACAATAGTGAATGATAGGGATGTTAAGTTCTTGAGTTACTTTTGGAAAACTCTTTGGGAAAAGCTAGGAACTAAGTTGTTATTTTCTACATCAAGCCACTCCCAAACTGATGGGCAAACGGAAGTAACTAAGAGGACCCTAACAACACTGCTAAGGGCTGTCATCAAGAAGAATTTGAAAGAATGGGAAGATGTCTTGCCACATGTTGAATTTTCCTATAATAGAGTCATCCACTCATCTACTTCCATCTCTCCCTTTGAGTGTGTTTATGGTTTTAATCCACTAACCCCTTTTGATCTTACACCGTTACCTAAGAAGGAGCGAGTGGATTTAAGTGCTAAAACACAGGTTGAACACATCAAGGAGCTACATAGTAGGACAAGGATCAAGCTCGAGGAGAAAGGCAAATACAACGCAGAAAAGGCAAATCAAGGACGCAAAAAGATTATATTTAAACCCGGCGACCTTGTATGGCTACATTTGAGAAAGGAGAGGTTTCAACAGCTTCGGAAATCCAAGCTCTCCCCAAGAGGAAATGGGCCTTTCAAGGTGTTACACAAGGCGGGTGACAACGCCTATGTGCTTGACTTTCCGGATGATTATGCTTGTGATCCCACATTCAATGTGAGGGATCTAAGTCCTTTTCCGCTCCTGGATGCTGATCAAGGCAATTCGAGGTCGAATTCTTCCAAAGAAGGGGAGAATGATGAAGGATCATCTGAGCTAACTCCATTTTCACCACCTGCAGGGACTCTAACAAGAGCGCAAGCTAAACATCAAGATGAGATGGATGCTCTTTTCCTAAACATGGTCCATGAAGCTCAACCAAGTCCACCTTCATCAAGTCTATGGACCATCTTGTGGATCAGCCACGAACACATCCCAACCAAGATGATTAATGGAGCTTAAATTGTATTTCTAATTGTTGGGTAGGCTTTGGAAAGCATTTCAAATAGGCTTTGGAAAGCATTTCAAAGGACATCTGGAGGCCTTGAAGTCAGATGCAAGGGTTTCACGTATGTGCATGTGCATGGCTGGATGATCATTTAAGTATGTGGATGTGAGAGACTGAATAGGAGAGTTTAATTAGGCCCAATTGTGTATATGTTTACTGGGCTTTATTTAACTCTCTCTCAATGTAATTATTCTAATTAGTTTCTTTTTTCTGTTTTTGAAGACAAGGCTTAGGATGTATATAAAGCCTTTTCTCTCTTCTTTTGTAGTTAGACAAGTTTTATAAAAGTTTTGCTGAGAGCATTTCAGAATTGAATCCAAGAGAATTCAATCATTCTTGTCTCGTGAGTTTGTGTGTGTGATCTAGCTTTCTCGTTCTTGTGTATGTCAATCTCCTTCGGGATTGGTGTTGCAAGTCGAACAAGGCACCCTCTTCGTGCTCTCGATTCTCAGATTGATTGTGTGGAGTTGTAAGAAGCGGGGTCGAATCGTCACTGCTTTGGTTCTTGGATCTTGAATCCAAGGGTTCTATCATTGTTCCTTTCGGTTCTTCTTGTCCCTTTTCTGTTTTCTTGTTTTCATTGCTGTCCATATTTGTTAATTTTGTGTGTTCTTCATTCTTCAGAACAGGTTGTTCGTCTAGATCCGTTCTTCGCGGCTAATCCCCGTATCAGCGAAAGTCGAAACTTCTCAAGTCAATCAATTCATCATCATTGATCTCATACCAAAAAAAATTCTAATCAATCTTTCTGTAAAATCAAATCGAAAAACAAAGGTACAACACTTCCAAAGCGAAAGTAATGGACTCAATTTCTACAAATTATTGGACAATGAAGAATCAGATAACAAAACCACTCAAGCATGGAAACCTAAATCGGAACTTGTTACCCGAACCGGTTTAAGGATTGAAGGTGGGTTTCCGATTTCAAGTTACAGGTTTCAAAGCTTTAGGTTTTAGCGGTTTTATGTTTTCGGTTCTAATTTTATGTTTATGATTTCCGGATTGGGTTTTTGGGTGGTTCGGTGATCAAGTTTTAAAGTTTTTGGTTTTTGTAGTTTTCCGATTCAGGTTTTGGGTTTCAAGTTTCCGGGTTTCAAGTTTAAGGGTTTCATGGTTTCAAGGTTCAAGTATCTTGTTTCCGGTTCCCTATTTCAGGTTTCAAGGTTTCAGGTTTCAGCGGTTTTAGGTTTCTTGATTCTATTTTCCGGCTTCTAGTTCAGGTTATTGGGAAGTTTGGTGATCAAGTTTTTAAGGTTTCCGGTTTCATTTTTATAGTTCAGGTTTAAGGTTGCAAGTTTTGGGGTTTCATGGTTTTACGTCTCAAGGTTGGGTTCAGGTTTACGGGTTCAGGTTTCCATTTTCAAGGTTCATATTTAAAATTTTTAGGTTTCAAGGCTTATGGTTTCAGCGGTTTTAGGTTTTGTAATACCCGGAATTTTTATTCCGTTTAGTTCCGAATCAAGCCGAATTTCGATCCATTAACCTTTTCTCACTTTACCTTTTGACACACTATAAAAAAAATGATATGATTTTATGTAAACTAAATCACATAAAATGATAGGCTTTCCACCAAATCTTTATATGTTTAAATGCTTTTACACTTAGGACAAGGTCCATTCCTTCTACTTGTAGTTGGCCCAAAACTTGCTTTTATTTCCTACTGGATCGGCCCAAGGGGAAGAAGAGCAACCTACTGGATTTGGCTTTACTAGCCCAGCCGTTACCTTCCTAAACCATTCCCTTAACCTATTTAACATCCCCTAATTTAACTCCTAATTAGCTATAACCCGATTAATTCTATCCATATCTACCTTACTCAGCCCTTAACCTGACCTACAATTCTTTCAACTGGCAATCACGCATCAGTAGCACAGACGTGAAGAGTTTCCCTCTGCATCTCGATTCACTCTCGCCAACACCGGTGGAACAAGGAAACCCGACACCATAATCTCCGGAAGAAGAACCGTCGCAGTCTCGAGCCCTTCCGGATAGTAGCGCAGGTAAGGCCTCTTTTCTCTCCTCGAGTCGTCTTCCTCCCTGTCCTTGCTGTTGAACCCTTAAATCTTCATCGGACCCCAGGCCACAGAGAAGGGCGAGCCTTCTAGCCGGAACTGCAGACCATACAGACCCATACGGTCCTTGCCAAACACACAGATTATAGTAGCTTCGGATTACACTACAGACCGTACCTTTATCTTCTGCGCCGATATAGATCATCGCCGGAGCCCTCAGTAGCTTCAGCCCTTCCTTCCTCGTGGAGACAGGTAAATCAACCCACCTTCTGCGTTTCGTTATAGTTGTGGGGAGAGTCGAACTTTGCCGATCCTTTGTTAAGAAGCTTGGGACACGGGAGTAGAGGGAGGAATTGCACGCTGTTACAGTGAGTTTCAATCTAGTGAGAATAGATAAGATTATGGAAATAGGTTCCAAAGGAGAGTTTGGAACTAGGTTATAGAAATTTTAGAGTTTTCGGAACCAGGGGTAAAATAGTCATTTTTCCTTAAGAGGGCCTTTTTAATATTTGCTCTTGAGGTGATATTACATCTTAGAAGTTGTAGACTTATAAGAATATGGGATGTAGTTTTAATACACTTGCCTTGTATAACAGGCGATTGAGTTGCTACGGTTGCAGACCGAGTTGAGATTAAGAGATTTGAGATTTGATTCAGGTAAGTCCTTGCGACTTACTTAGTTGGTTCCTGGATGTTAGCTGAATGATGATAGTGGTGTGTGTGTTGAGTGTTTGATAATTATAACATGCCTAGGACGAATTTTATTAGGCCCAAGTGTATGAATAACGGGCCGTGATATCAATGTTGAGCTCTGACAGGAGACTGGAAGGTTCTCTATACCCAGACCATACAGGTACAAGGTGAGATGCATCGGATTCATTCCTGATGGTTACAAGGGAGCGGAGGCAAGGTTTGAGAATCCCTCGTGCCACAAAATAAGTATCATTAGTAGAGTGAATGACCTAAGTAAAGATAATTAATGGATTCTTTGAAAGCATGATATGTGGTTAGTTTTGCTATTGTGTGTATGTGTGTGCCATTTTCATTTATCTAACGTTTAGATAGCTAGCTAACGGTTGATTTGTTTTGTTGTTTAGATTCACTACAGGTTAGAGCAACAGTTGAGTGATCCGGAAGTAGTTGTGAGCCGGGTCTCCGTACTCCTTAGAGTGGGGTTTGGGTTTTTGCATTATTGTTTCTAGTATGAAGATAGATAGACTTTTATATTTCTTAAGTACTGTTGGCTGATAGACGTTGTGTTGCATTCATCTCTTTTAAAATATTGTTTTATGAATTTCGGTTTCTTTATTTGTGTCTTGTTGAAAGATCCTAGTAAAATTATTGTCAAACTGAGGTCAGGACCCATTGCAAGGTCCTAACCAGTAGCTTCCCGAGTTTTGAGAATTTGGGGTGTTACAACATGGTAACAGAGCTCTAGGTTGGCAACAATAGCACTTGAAATCTTCTAAATGACCGAATAAGTAAATAAACAAAACCCGAAAGGGGTCTGAACGTTTCAAAAAAGCTTTTGGCTTTCAAAGTACATGCATGAGTCGGGATGGGATAGAAAGTACGGATGACCACCACTACTTCCGCGGATCTCGGTAGCTTATTACTTTTAGCAATGTTATGTTGGCTTATTAGCTTAGTAATTTAAGATACGTTATATAGATAAGTATAGGCAATATGTTAGTAGCATAATAGTATTATGAGGTCCTTAGCTGAGATAGCAGGACGAGACCCTCACATCGTTAACACACCTAGGTAGATTTCACATAGTGTCAACACGAGGATAAGTAAGCTAAGCTTATGAGCAAGGGTAAGGACTCCAAGACAACATCGACGGCAATGACAACCATATGAGGAGCAGACCTCAAAGCAAATCAACATAATCAAAGGGAGAATACACTTGGGATTAGTTCCGGAGAAGCAATGGGTGACCGGCAATTATGTATTTGGAAAGGGCAACTCATAAGTTCTTTCAAGTTGTGTAAAGTGACTTCACAAACAAAAGGGATGACGTTAGAAATAGTCATAGGCATGAAATTCAAAAGGAGATATAGTAACGATCAATAAAAGAGACATAGGATTTAAGCTCACTGACGGGCTAGGAAGTGAAAGTTGATGCCAAAAGCAGGGCAAAATATGATCACTCTGGACAATCTAGTTGACACCACAATCAAGATGGATAACCGAGACAGTCAAAAGCATAGAAGTCAACACGAGATACATTATCTATCCAAAATATGAAGAATTAAAGAGTTGTAAATTGGAAGCTTACGCGTTGTCAGAAAGTTAAAGATAGATTTCACCAACATGGAAGTGGAGTGACCTCCTAGAACACATGAGAATTACAACATAGACAGTGATACAACAATGATCGGCTTTCTATAAAGGCGGCATTACAAAGCAACGCCCTAAGGTAGAAGAGTGTGTGAGAATGGTATTGGTGAACTCGAGGAGCCCCAATAACTTCTCACTCATAAAGGGATTTAGGCTAACAACACTACAGGTTCATAACAAAGAACCGCAAATAGACGATAACTCGGGTAAAAAGAATCATGGAGACACACCTGTAAGTTATCATGGGAAAAAAATTGGGTAAGCCCGTTGATGGAAGAGGGATGATACAGTTGGACTCGTGAGAGCATAGCGATCTTATAGAGATAAAGAGGATTGTATATTATAGAAGAGCTAAAGGAGTAGAAATGGAGAAACTGGCAGAGATAGATTTTTACCAAGTATATCGAACATCAAAAGAGGTAGAAGGAAAGTACGTCTATGATCTTATAGGAGGTCAACTACAGACTAATTGGTAACAACTGAGACTTTACACATGCGGGTTAATTAGTGGTGACTGGTTGACAAATAAGAAGAATAACAACAAAGTTATAAATGAATTTTATCGACATGGTGAGAAATCTTTAAAGAGATCAAATACAAAAAAATTGTGAAGTCAAATCAATATGACTACGAGTAACACTGAATAAGTTCAAGTCAGTAGCTCTAACTAAAAATTATAGAGGAAGAGTTGACGGTAAACCTTATATCAGTAATGGGATAAAGAGGATTGTGGTGAGCAATTGCTTTCCTACTGATTAAGGAAAATTTTACAGATCAGTTAGTACAGATGGATTCGTATAAGAAGAACTAGAGGAGTACGAAGAAGCAGATGATTTTGACCAAATCCTACGTTATTCCAAATAGAGAGTACTTAGCATTTCACACAAATGAGATTGATGGTGTTCTTTCGAGTTGAGGTCAATTTTCTAGATTGACAAAGGAATCCCTTGTGACTAAAGATGTGACCCAGAACAATTAGAATTATAGAGGCAGCACAAACATAGAAAGTATGATTTAATGCCTCGGTAAATTGTGTTATCGAGTTATTAGGTGATGTAGATTGAATATACATCTTTGCTGGAACAAATGTAAGAAAGAGTAAAGTTGAATGACTGAAGAAGGTTATACGGAAACTTGTACCACCCATAAGAGGATTACCGGAAAGTGTTTATATAAGAGTTTATTGAAAAACTAGTAGCACTCTAAACAACCAATCTTGATAAACGGCCATAGGTGGATGGAGGAGTAGTTTCGGAACTGCGTACAAATGGTATGCCTTGGAGTCTTATCTCGATTGATGAGAAAAGAATTTATGAAAACAGCAAATCTAATAAACATAATCCATACAAGGTGTACGAGAAAGCTGAAGGAGATTGATGTCTGCTCTAATTTTAGCACAGCCTGAGAGTACAAATGACTTTGTGGTATATAGTGACGCACCCAAGCTAGGCTTGGGGTGTGTCTTGATGCAGAGGGGTAAGGTCATAGCCTATTCGTCTCACCAGCTGAAGACGTATGAAGAGAACTACCCCTCACACAACCTAGAGTTAGCTGCAGTAGTCCATGCTCTTAAGATCTGGCGTCACTATCTCTATGGGGCGACACGTCAGATCTTCACAGACCATAAGAGTCTGGAATACATATTCACTCAGCAGGAGTTGAATAACCGTTAGAGGCGGTGGCTAGAGTTGATAAAGGATTTCGACCTTGAGATTCTCTACTAACCCGGAAAGGCAAATGCAGTTGTGGACGCTTTGAGTCGGAAGACGCCTCGGGAGAAGGCGATAGCCTGGTTGACAGTACAACCGCAGTTGCAGAGAGATTTGGCTTGGTTGGAGGTAGAGATTTAGTTTCCAGATACAGTCCATCAGTTGGCTACTTTGGAGTTACTTCCTGATCTTTTGGGTGAGATCCGACAGAAGCAGGAGACTTGCCCGACTTTGACCAGGATCCGAGACAGGATGTCTCGAGATGAGGCACCTCGATTCACTATTGGTGCTGATGGAGTGATGAGACGTTAAGACCGTATTTGTGTGCCATCAAACAGTGAGTTGAGGCAGAGGATATTAGGTGAGGCTCATGCTACCCCATACTCAGTACATCCCGTAGTGAGTAAGATGTACAAAGATGTGAGACATTCCTTCTGGTGGGGTGGTTTGAAGCCGACGTGGCTCGATATGTAGCTCAATGTGCGACCTGTCAGCAAGTCAAGATTGAGCATCGTAGGTCCGGAGGAGAGCTCCACGCACTGTCGGTACCACAGTGGAAGTGGGAGGATATATCTATGGATTTTGTCACGGGATTGAGACTCAGCAGAGGTTTTGATGCTATTTGGGTAGTGGTAGACCGTTTGACGACGACTACACGTTTCATTCCGATTAAGGAAACGTGGCCGGTAAGTCATCTAACTGAGGAGTTCACCAGACACATTGTGAGACTCCATGGAGTACCGAGGAATACGTCTCCGACAAGGATGGACGTTTCACTTTGAGATTTTGGCAGCACGTACATATTGATTTGGGGACGAGCCTCCACTTTACTACAGCTTACCACCCACAGACTGATGGTCAGTCTAAGAGGACTATCCAGACGTTAGAGGACATGCTGCGGGCTTGTGTACTGGATTGGGGATATGTATGGCATGATCACCTCCCCCTTGTAGAGTTTTCATATAATAGCAATTGGCACGTGTCTATTGGGATGGCACCACATGAGGCTTTGTACGGGCGGAGATGTCGTACACCATTATGCTGGAATGAGCCTAGCAGAACTGATGGAGCAGCCCCAGACCAGATACATGATGACATCGCTCGGATTGCTCTGGTCCGAGAGCGGATGTTAGCAGCACAAAGTTGTCAGAAATCCTACGCCGACAAGAGGCGTCGAGCTTTGGAGTTTAGAGTAGGTGCACAGGCGTGGCTGAGAGTGTACCGACGAGAGACGTCCGGCGTTTTGGCATCAAGGGGAAGTTGAGTTCCCGATATGTCGGACCATTTGAGATCTTGGAGAGAGTCCGAGAGGTTGCTTACCGATTAGCACTACCACCGAGATTGGAGAGTGTCCACCCGGTCTTTCATGTATCTCAGCTGAGAGAGTACATTCCGGACCCGAGGCACGTCATCAGCCATGAGGACTTAATAGTGGAGCCAGATCACACTTTTATGGAGTACCTGGTAGCTGTCCTGGAGCGTAGTACTAGACGTATGCGGTCCAAGGAGATACCGATGTTGAGGATCCAGTGGTCTAGACGAGGAGCCGATGAGGCCACTTGGGAGACAGAGGAAAGCATTAGACGTAGTTATCCCGAGTTCTTTGCGGAGTTAGCCGTTACTTTTGTACCGACGAGTTAGTACTCGGATGTTGTTTTGTTTGACTTTTTATGATTTTACCTTCGATTGAGTTATTGTGTTCTCTGTTATGTGTTGCCTGATTATGATGATTGAGTAGTTTGCATGTTAGAAAACGAGATTTAGTGGGACCAAGTTATACAAATCTATTTATGGAAGTCGTTTGATTAGATTCATTATTCTAAGTTTCGGGACGAAACTTATTTTAAGGGGCACTGATGTAATACCCGGAATTTTATTCCGTTTAGTTCCGAGTCAATCCGGATTTCGATCCATTAACCTTTTCTCACTTTACCTTTTGGCACACTATAAAAAAAATGACACCATTTTATGTAAATTAAATCACATAAAATGATAGGCTTTCCACCAAATCTTTATATGTTTAAATGCTTTTACACTTAGGACAGGTCCATTCCTTCTACTTGCAGCTCGCCCAAAACTTGCATTTTTTTTCCTACTGGATCGGCCAAGGGGAAGAAGAGCAGCCTGCTGGATTCGGCTTTACTAGCCCAGCCGTTACCTTCCTAATCCATTCCCTTAACCTAATTAACATCCCCTAATTTAACTCCTAATAAACTATAACCCGATTAATTCTATCCCTATCTACCGTACTCAGCCCTTAACCTAATCTACCATTCTTTCAACTGGAAGTCACGCATCAGCAGCACAGACATGAAGAGTTTCCCTCTACATCTCGATACACTCTCGCCAACATAGGTGGAACAAGGAAACCCGGCACCGTCATCTCTGGAAGAAGAACCGTCGCAGTCTTGAGCCCTTCCAGATAGTAGTGTAGGTAAGGCCTCTTTCCTCTCCTCGAGTCGTCTTCCTCCCCGTCCTTGCTGATGAACCCTTAAATCTTCATCGGGCCCCTGGTCACAAAGAAGGGTGAGCCTTCTAGCTGGAAATGCAGACCGTACAGAACCATACGGTCCTTGGCCAAACGCACAGATTACACTAGCTTTGGATTACACTGTAGACCGTACCTCTGTCTTCTGCGCCGATACAAATCATCGCCGAAGCCCTCAGTAGCTTAAGCCCTTCCTTCCTCGTGGAGACAGGTAAATCAACCCACCTTCTGCTTTTCGTTATAGTTGTGGGGAGAGTCAAACTTTACTGATCCTTTCTTGAGAAGCTTGGGACACGGGAGTAGAGGGAGGAAGTGCACGCTGTTACAGTGAGTTTCAATCTAGTGAGAATAGGTAAGAATTAGTGTAATTTGTGGTTGCTAGTAGGAGTCGAATTCAGAACCATCCTTTAACCTTTCCTTATTCCAAAATCATGTTGTGTAAGTTGCTGACTTTGAGGATTTATTTTAATGCTTTAGATTAAACATCCACCGTTGAATTTTCGATATGTAGTAGATAGATATATGTAGTTTACGGTGTTAAAATTTGAGAATAAATTAACGGTCGGATTGAAAATGATATGTCCCAAAGTAAGGCAGTTGGGCAGCTTATCCAGCAGAAGAAAAAATTGATCAAGTATAGGAATTCTAGATTTTATAACCAAATTTAGAGACTTGTGTAGGAGTTATGGTTAGTTAGTTTTGGAAAATCCTTTCTGTTATGAATATATGACATATCATAGATGATATAGCTATTTATTTCGGAATTTTATATTTTTATCCGAGCCTCGTATCTTAAGCCAAAGTTGGACCTTAGCGACTTTTTATGAAATTCTAGATTTATGTGTAACTTTTATAAATCTTCAACAAACTATTCCTTGAGAGTTATATTATGGAAATAGGTTCCAAATAAGAGTTTGGAACTAGGTTATAGAAATTATGGAGTTTTCGGGACCAGGGGTAAAATAGTCATTTTACCTTAAGAGGGTCTTTTTAGTATTTTCTCTTGAGGTGATTGTACATCTTAGAAGTTGTAGACTTATAAGAATATGGGATGTGATTTTAATACACTTTCCTTGTATAACAGGCGATTGAGTTGCTACGGTTGCAAACCGAGTTGAGGTTAAGAGATTTGAGATTTGATTCAAGTAAGTCCTTGCGACTTACTTAACTGGTTTCTGGATGTTAGCTGAATGATGATAGTGGTGTGTGTGTTGAGTGTTTGATAATTATAACATGCCTAGGACAACTTTTATTATTTTATGGCCCAAGTGTATGTATAACGGGCCGTGACATCACTGTCCAGCTCTGACAGGAGACTGGGAGGTTCTCTATTCTCAGACCATACAGGTACAAGGTGAGATGCATTAGATCCATTCCTGATGGTTACACGGGGGCGGAGGCGAGGTTTGGGAATCCCTCGTGTCACAAAATAAGTATCATTAGTAGAGTGAATGACCTAAGTAAAGATAATTAATGGAATCTTTGAAAGCATGATATGTGGTTAGTTTTGCTATTGTGTGTGTGTGTGCTATTTTCGTTTATCTAACGTTTAGATAGCTAGCTAACGGTTGATTTGTTTTGTTGTTTAGATTCACTACAGGTTAGAGCAGCAGCTAAGTGATCCGAAAGTAGTGGTCAACCGGGTCTCCGTACTCCTTAGAGTGGGGTTTGAGTTTTTGCATTATTGTTTCTAGTATCGTATGAAGACAGATAGACTTTTATATTTCTTAAGTACTGTTGGCTGTTAGACGTTGTGTTGCATTCATCTCTTTTAAAATATTGTTTTATGAATTTCGGTTTCTTTATTTGTGTCTTGTTGCAAGATCCTAGTAAAATTGTTGTCAAACTGAGGTCGGGACCCATTGTGAGATCCTAACCAGTAGCTTCCCGAGTTTTGAGAATTCGGGGTGTTATAGGTTTCCGGTGGGTTATTGGGCGGTTCGGTGTTCAAACACAAAGTACGCGTTCATAATTTATCTTTGAAAAACCAAATTTTAATAGTGTACGATTTCACAATAAAAGTTAGACCCACGGTGTTCAAAATCATATTCAAATATAAAATAATTCAAATAACTTTTTATCGAAATGAGTCGATGTAAAAATATGACAGAGTCTTCAAAAGTCAAGGAAGAATAGACAACAAAACCTCTCAAACCTAGAAAGGCGAAGCTCTTCGACAAAGGCAAACAAAAGATTCAAAACAGTCTAAGCTCTTCGGAAAAGACGAAATCTATTAGACGGTAGTGAAACTTTCAAAACGAAAATAATGGAGTGATTGTCTTTAAATGTTGGACAAAGGTATCAAAGAGCTAGGAAGAATTAGACAGCAAAACCTCTAAGGCCAGACGAAACTTTCGGCTCATCGGCAAAGGCGAAAGTCCAAACCTCTCAAGTTAATCAATTCATCATCATTGATCTCATACCCTAAAAATTCTAATCAATCTTTTTTAAAAATCAAATCGAAAAACAAAGCTACAAAACTTAAGAAACGAAAGTAACGGACTAAATTTCTACAAATTATTGTATAATGAAGAATTAGATAACAAAACCACTCAAGTATTGAAACCTAAGTCGGAACTTGTTACTCGAACGAGTTTAAGGTTTGAAGGTGGGTTTCCGGTTTCAAGCTACAGGTTTCATAGTTTTAGATTTTAGCAGTTTTATGTTTTCGGTTTCTAGTTTTATGATTTCCGGTTCCGGTTTTTTGGTGGTTCGGTGATCAAGTTTTAAGGTTTCACGTTTCTAGTTTCCCGTTTCAGGTTTTGGGGTTCTGATTTCACGGTTTCAAGTTTAAGGGTTTCATGGTTTCGGGGTTCAGGTATCTGGTTTCCGGGTTTCCTGTTTCAGGTTTCAAGGCTTCAGTTTTCAGCGGTTTTAGGTTTCTTGATTCTGTTTTCCGGTTTCCTGTTCAAGTTATTGGGCGGTTTGGTGATCAAGTTTATAAGGTTTCCGGTTTCATTTTTTTTAGTTCAGGTTTAAGGTTTCAAGTTTTGGGGTTTCAGGGTTTTAGGTCTCAAGGTTGGGTTCAGGTTTACGGGTTCAGGCTTCCATTTTCAAGGTTCATATTTCAAATTTTTAGGTTTCAAGGCTTATGGTTTCAGCTGTTTTAGGTTTCCGGTTTCCGGTTTCCGGTTCGGGTTAGTTGGCGGTTCGATGTTCAAACACAAAGTAAGCATTCATAATTCATCTTTGAAAAACCAAATTTCGATAGTGTTTGATTTCACAATAAAAGTTAGACCAATGGTGTTGGAAATCATATTTGAAAACAAAACAGTTCAAATAACTTTTTATCGAAATGAATCGGTGTAAAAATATGACAGAGTCTGCAAAAATCAAGGAAGATTAGACAGCAAAATCTCTCAAACCTAGCAAGACGAAGAGGCGAAGCTCCTCGACAAAGGCGAACAAAAGATTCAAAACACCTTAAGCTCTTCGGAATAGACGAAATCTATTAGGCGGATGTGAAACTTCCAAAACGGAAATAACAAAGTGATTGTCTGGAAATGTTGGACAAGGGTATTAGATAGCTAGGAATACTTAGACAGAAAAACCTCTAAGGCCAAACGAAGCTTTCGGCTCTTCGGCAAAGGTGAAAGTCGAAACCTCTCATGTTAATCAACTCATCATCATTGATCTCATACCCAAAAAATTCTAATTAATCTTTTTGTAAAATCAAATCTAAAAGAAAAGCTACAACACTTCCAAAACGAAAGTGATGGACTAAATTTCTTCAAACTATTGAACTATGAAGAATTAGATTACAAAACCACAAGCATGAAAACCTAAATCGGAACTTGTTACCTAAACCGGTTTAAGGTTTGAAGGTGGGTTTCCGGTTTCAAAGTTTTAGGTTTTAGCAGTTTTATGTTTTCGGTTTCTAGTTTTGGTTTATGATTTTCGGTTCGGTTTTTTGGGTGGTTCGGTAATCAAGTTTTAAGGTTTCTAGTTTCTAGTTTCCTGTTTCGGGTTTTAGGGTTCAGGTTTCAAGGTTTCAAGTTTCAGGGTTTCATGGTTTCAAGGTTCAGGTATCTGGTTTCCGTTTTCCTATTTCAGGTTTCAAGCTTTAGCGGTTTTAGGTTTCTTGATTTTGTTTTCCGGTTTCCGGTTCAGGTTATTGGGCAGTTCGGTGATCAAACACAAAGTGCACATTCTCAATTCATCTTTGAAAAAGCAAATTTAAACAATTTTAGATTTCACAATAAAAGTCGGACAATCGGCGTTCTATATTTTACTCGAATACAAATCTGGTCAAACGACTTGGTATCAAAAATAAATCGCTGTAATATTATGGAAGGCGCGCAAAGCGCATGCGGAACGGACGCAGAGAAAAATAAGTGTGAAGGGAGGCTTCAAAAATCCAAGGAAGATTAGATAACAAAACCTTTCAATCTTCACAAGGAGATTAGGCGAAGCTCTTCCATAAAGGCGAAAGGAAGAATCAAAACAACTTAAGCTCTTCAGCAAAGACGAAAGCTTTTAGGCGTTTGTGAAGCTTCCATAACGAAAATAATGGACTGGTTTTCTACAAATGTTGGACAAGGGTATCAAAGAGCAAGGAAGAATTAGACAACAAAACGTCTAAGGCCCGACAAGGCTTTCGGCTCATAGGAAAAGGTGAAAGTCGAAACCTTTCAAGCCTTTGAATTCTTCATCATCGATCTCAAATTTTAAACAATTTCTTTGTGAAATCAAATTGATAAACAAAGTTGAAACACATCCAAAACAAAAATAATGTACTTTAGACTCTTATGATCTGTGAAGATCTGACATGAAACTCCGTACATGTAATGGTACTAAATCTTCAAGGCATGTACAAATTCACTTAACTCTAGGTCATGCGTTAGGTAATTCTCATGTAAGAGCCTTAGATTTTAGGGATACCGCCCCTGCGGTTTTGTTTACTGCAGGTGCGGTGCCACCCCCGCGATTCTAGTGACCCGCCCCTGCGGTTTTGTAGGGTGGGCGCCGGTTTTGTTGACTGCCTTGCCTTTCCTCTTTTGCTTCCTTCTTAAGCTTCTTCCTCACCTTCTAAGGAGGGTTTTCCTTTCTTTCCCAGCTTCATTCTTTCTTCCTTACGTTCTTTTTTCTCCCCTCCTCATCTTGCCTTGAGAGTGTAGCTAGGCTAGTTGGGTGTGTGATGAACTTGTGTGTGCCTTGTTGATGCAGGCGCTGATCATTTCCTCGAGGGGAAACTCTGACCTGGTACAGGTTTACGTTTGTATCAGGTAAGTCCATTGGACTTACTTAGCAAGCAATTGTGGACTGAGTGATTGTGATAGTGGTGCATGTACATATGATTGTTGCATTTATAACCTAAGCCGGACTAGGACGACCACATATGTATATCTAAATGGCCCAAGTGTATTATAACGGGTCGTGACCACCTATCAAAGCTCGTCGAGAGTGGAGAAGGTGTTATGAAGCCGGTACTCATGGGGGGAGGTAGATCCCCATGCAAAATCTGTGTGAAAGGGGGCATGATCGAGGTTCTAAGTTCCTCGTGCCACAAAAGAAGTTGAATTAGTAATGGTATAACGTAACTGAAGATAATAAACGGTTATGATGTGTGCATTGCATATTGTGATATGATGTGGTGTTTGTATGTGCTATTACCTTTATTCTTCTTCATGAACTGTTAGCTAACGGTTTTATACCGTGTTGTAGATATTCAGCAGGATAGGAAGGCTGCAGAGTGAGCCAGATGAGTGATCAGCCGAGGGCTTCCGTACACTTAGGTTGTGCGAGGGTTGTGGGGTGTTTTGTTCATGTGTTTGGATACATGATTGTTGTTTTGTACTCGGCTGTGTTTTGTAAACCTTTTGGATGTATATATACAGTTTTATGTATGTGGTTTTATATCTATATGTGCCTTGTTATAAGATCTAATGAACAGGGTTTCAAACTAGGATCAGGATCCATTGTTAGATCCTAGCCTAGTAGCGCCCCAAATCCCGCGGATTTGGAGTGTTACAAAAGTTGGTATCAGAGCCTTAGGTTGACAACAATGGCACTTGCAGTCAGTGATATAGGTCGAATAGATATATAAACAGAACCCGAAAGGGGTCTTGATGACATGATTTATGACACTAGTTTAGACACTCTTTTAGATAGTTTTCCTTTCCATTCATGCATGTTTCCACATTAGTTCGTGACGTTTACGCTTAATTCATGCATATTGTCGAAATAGACGTCTACACGGGCTTTTGTCAGTTTTGTAGGTATTTTGGGGAGCTTTTGGAACTTAATCGATTCATTCGAGGATCATTCCTTGTGGTGGTACACATCCAGACTCGTTAAGGAGCAAGCTAGAAGCAATGGAGAACACAAAAGACCTTGTTGGTGCATGCCTTGCACCAACTCATGACTTGGTGATCCAAAGAGGGCTAAATAGAGAGAACCACGGCCCAGAGGCCAAAATCTCGACCGTGGTTTTGGCCTTGGTTTCTTCTGGACCACTTTGACAAGTGTCCCACGATCTCTTTGTCCGACCCTTGCTTTTTGGTGGAGTATTTAAGTGGACCCGCATGATGATTTGAGGATCCTCTCTCCTTTTTGGACCCTTCTCCTGTAGCATCTTCCCTAACACTCCTCCATTGGAGCTTCTCTTCCAAGCACCCTTGTGGGTGTTCTTGGGCGAGATTAGTGTAGATTTTAGTTTTAAAGTGAGATTTGAGTGGTTTTGAGTGAGGTCTCCTTTGTTGATACCTTGGAGCTGCATCTTGGAACCTTTGTAAGATTTGGGAGCTTCTATTCTAGCTTTATAATATCTTTTCTTTGGTTCATTCTTCATTTTCTAGCTATCACTTGCAAGCATGCTCTATTTATGAAGTTTGATCTAGATTTGTATGTTGTCGGCTGAATAGTGGTGATTCTAGGGTGAAGGAATGATGTTTATGCGTTGGACTATGATTGTATGGACTTCCATGTTAGCTTTAATGGATTCATGTTCAAAACCCTAACTCAGACCCAAAATCACGGCCTGTACATCCAAAATCTTGACCGTTGTTTTGGCCGTGGTTTTCTCTGTTGTGCTTGTATTGATGAATCTGGATGTTAAGATATAGATGTGTTGAAATCCTAGTGTCTGTTGAGCTTAATCTAGCTTAGGGTGACCTAATGTTAGCAACCTTTTTGAGGGATGAGACTTACCAGGTAATTTCCTCTCTTAGATTCATAAGATGATGAACTCTAGGTAGTAGTGAGCCAAAAAAAGCCGCTATTGGATTGAGTGTGCTAGGATCGTTGCCTAAGACTTACCTTTTTTGAGACTTACCCGGTGAGGAGGGGTTTGACCCTTAGGTAGTGGCCGGTTTGTGTAGAACTCCCGTCCTTAGGTTCCTTGAGACTTACCCGGTAATAGGACCTTAGGTGCGAGACTAGTGGAGCATGAGACTTACCCGGTAATTGCTCCCATTAGAGAAACACCAACTCCGAACAACCACAATTTTCCTTAGATCTTTAGAAGCACGAGTCCATTGGCATAATCGGAATTCCAAATCTCTAGAGTCCGCTTTCATACCTCTTATCTCTTATCTTTGTGTGTGTGTTTGTATTGCTTGTTTGTGTTGATATATTTGTGATCCTTGTTTGATCAACCAAAACCATCCAAAAATATTGTGTTTTGCACTTTCTTTATTCCTCATCTCATCTTAGTTTAGATTTACACTATCTTTGATCATTGAATGAGTTGATTTCACCTCAGTCCTTGTGTTCGACCTCGGAATACTTTCCTTCCTACATAACGAACCGTACACTATGGGTTTTGCTAGGTAGTTTAGGAGATTAGATCGAGTTTATAAATGTAAAGCTTTTTGTGCTACAATCTTAGCGTGACAGGTCTGACTTTTGAAAAGGATTTTTGGTTTTGAAATATGTAAAGTTGTTTTGGGATAGAGTGTACGGGAAGCCATCACCCTTTTGAGGATCTTGACAATATATATATATATATATAGCCTTATAAATTAGGTGTGCATACCCCATAGATGGCTTGGACTAGAGCGACATCTATGTAGTACGAGGTAGGGGTAGACCCCCTCTTCCTCCAATAGTGATAGACTAGGGACATGCTCTCATTGCTGATCCACCTGCAACAGAGGACGTACATGAGGAGGTTGTTGAGAGTGTTGTTCTTGAGACTAGGAACGGTATGACATCAAGATAGAGATCTCAACAAGTTTAGTCAGATGACTCGGATCATCTCTCTATGAGGGGACCAGAGTTCCACGCCTATATAAGACGAGTTGAGGAGGCTACTAGGGCAAGTAGAAGTACCCCGGTTCTGCCAACACAGGTGGGATCTTCTGAGATGTCCTAGGGAGCTACTCAGGTGCCAGCCATACCGGCACGCGTTGTTGAGGTTGCTAGAACTCCAGAGGAGTCGAGAGAACCTCGGCCAAACACTTGGTTGAAGGCATTTCATCAGATGGGAGTACACCCATTTTTGGGATGGTGGGGTTGAAGGTTGAAATATGGATGGGGCATGTGGACTCATCCCTCGAGTCTATCAGATGTCCAAAGGATAGACGGATAGAGTTAGTACAAACTCTATTACGTGACCTAGCCCAATAGTGGTGGAGGACCATGCGGACTCGAGCTAACAGCTATAACCAGATACGGAGTATGAACAGAGAGCGTTTCTGCCCTGCCTCTTTGAGGAGGGAGAAACTGCAGGACTTAGTCGAGGATGGCTTTGAGGATGTGCCGATAACAGAGGAGCTGACACTACTGGGTCCAACTACACCTTCAGAGGATCAACACGTGTATCTGTTCTCCCGCCGACTCAAGGAGAGTACCCGTTCCTACATGCCCGGTTTTCATTGCGAGTCTTTGATAGATTATTAGCACAGACCCTCAGCTTACGTGATGAGGGACCATCACCAACAGCCCCTACTAGTCCTACAATGCAAGGGTCAATCATTAGATCAAGGGCAAGAGCAATTCAAGAGGAGGTGTCCAACTTGTTGGTGTCCTTAGCTCCTAAGGAGACCATTGATGATCCATTGCTGACTGAGGCTTCCTTAGTCTTGTTAATGACGATTCCCGATGACTTGGACGTGGAAGGGAGACCATGGGCACGTGATTTGGAGCCATGCAAGAGCAAAGAAGAGACACTTGTTCCGGAATTGCAAGAAATGGAAGATTGAGGCTTTTGGAGCTTCTTTTGTATTTTATATCATCTTTTGGTATAAAATGAACGACTTTTTATAACCATTAGGTTCAAAACATTTTAAGGGTTATTTTTATTTGTTTTAGTTGTTTTATTTGTTTTATTGTCTTTTTGACAAATGTTATTCCTTTTTTTAGATAGGAGGCTTTCTAGGCATATAAAAAGCCTCCCTTAGCTTCTTTCCTGATTAGATAGATTTCAGCCAATTGATAAACCGTCTCTTTGAGAGCTTTTGTTCCTATTCAGAAAATTCAATCAATAAAGTGAGCCAATGATTGGATTGTTGTGCATCCCTGCTAGATTGTTCTTGTGTGTGTTAATCTCTTTAGAGATTGATGCTACTAGTCAATACTAGTCCCTCTTTGTGCTTGTCTCCATTGAAGGCTTGTGTAAGGTTATAGAAGAAAGGGTTGAAGGCATCATCTTGATTGGGTTTTGATCAATCTGATCAAGGTTCTTGTAAGGGAGTCTTTTGGTTCTTTTGGATCTACTTCTACCAAACATTCCACGTTCCTTTTTATTCTCCCTTCATCTTTCCTTCTGATGAAGGATCATCCAAGCTAAGTCAAGGTCCCTTAACAAGGACTCAAGCTATACTACAAGCTGAGATGGATGCATTGCTTCTAACCATGAATTATGAACCACCTAACTCACCTTGATGATGATCATGGTCCACCAAGGAACAAGCTGCACGCCTAAGGGTTCTACATAAGGCTGAAATGTTCCAAATTGGCCGAATAAGCTTATTTGGCCGTTTTAAGTGTTTTTAAGTCTTTTTAGAATAAAAGCCCAAACTTATGTCTTGATGGGCCTTTAGTTAATTATTTCAGTTCATTAACATGTTAAACACTATATATATGTTATTAGGCGTGCCAGGTCAGGGCAGATACCCAGAAGATACACGTTAAACACAATTTTTGTGTTGTTGTTGCAGATTGGCAATTTCCAACCTGTTGGAGAGCTTTGTGATTGTGATTTTTGGCTTAAATCTTCTTGTCTGAGATAATCTCCTTAGGGATTAGTGTTGCAAGTTGTTTATAAGCATCCTCTATGTGCTTTTAATCTTCATATTGATTGTGTCAAGTTGTAGAAGCAGGGTTGATTAGTCTTTTGGATTGGTTCCTGTATTCATTGTTCAAGGGTTCTTCCATAGTTCTATTCGGTTCTTCTTAACCATCTATCTTTATATTTTCGTGCTTATGATTTCTCCATATCTAAGTTTCATTCCATTGTTTCCAGGTTGTTTGTCTAGACCGTTAAACGGGCTAATCCCCGCATCAATTGGTATCAGAGCTTTGGGGACGTTCAACCATCATCAAAAGAGTCATAAAATCAAAAAAAGAGTTTGTTTTGATCATTGCAATTGATCATTGTCTTTGGTTAGTCTTTTCTTTTCTTCAGTCTTTCTCTCTTCTATTCTAAGTTGATTGAATTCTAACTTGTTTGTTGTTCTTGATCAGCGAATTGAGCAACGAAGTCATCAACAAACACCAACACCACCACGCCAGCCCCACCACCACTTTCACGCCGCCAAAACTTCCCATAACCTATTGTTTTCGTAAACACTAATCCTGCAACAGCCATATCTTTCGTATCTTTCCAAATCTTTCCATAATCCTACAACAACCATATCTTTTCATATTTTTTTCCATAATACTGCTTCAGCCATATCTTTCCTTATCTTATCTCTAACCATATTTTATCTTGTTAGTTGTTTCCTTATTTACTCTCTTTTTTTTAATTTCTGTTTTACTTTTTCTGAGTTTAAAAAAAAAAAAAAAGGATCAGTCTTCCAAAATTAAAACAAAAGAAAGAAAGAAGAATTCAGCTTTGTATTGGCATTGTGTTTAGCTCTAAGTTATTGAACTAACAACATTATTCTTACAAAGAGTTGAAAAAGAGAAAGAAGATTTCAAGGGAACTTCAAGAAACCTACATTTCAAGCCTTTGTCATTCAGCCACCCTACCCTAAACCGACCTTAGTAGTCGATTTTGGTGTTTGAGGTTGCAAGTTGAGGCACTTACGAGTAAGGTTGATACGGGGATTAGCCGCGAAGAATGGATCTAGACGAGCAACCTGTTTTCGGGAATAAAAGCAAACGAAATTCAGCAAACAAAGATGCAAGGAAAACGTGCAAAGCAAAGAGGGAAAACGAAATAGGAAAGAAGAACCGAAAGGAACAAATGATAGAACCCTTGGATTCGATTATCCAAGAACCAAACCGATGACGATTCGACCCCGTTTCTTACAACTTCACACAATCGATCTAGGATTATCGAAGGCACGAAGAGGTTGCTTCGATTCGACTTGTAGCACCAACCCGGAGGAGATTGACACACACAAGAACGAGAAAGCTATGCAAACACCACAATTCTCACAAGACAAGAGGCTGAACTCAAAGGTTTCAATTTGGCACTTTCACAAATGTGTTTAACGTATTCTACCACAAAATGAAGAGAGAAAGGTTTATATACGATCTAGACCTTCTCTCCTAAAAAATAGAAAATACATAAATACAATAATTACAAATTAGAGTGTTTTAAATAAAACCATAAAATAGACTAATTCTAGGCTTTATTTAACACTCTCTAACTAGCTTCACGCCAGCCTTGCTCACGCCTCCTTGCTCACGCCTTCATCCATGCACATGCACACGTGAGGCTCTCCTATGCTCCATTCGACTTCTTCTTGGCTGGCCCAATGTGGCTAAGCATCATGACGGGCCTTGGACTCATTGAAGGTGACCTTGGGTGAGCTTCTTGAACCATGGCAAGAAAGATAGCATCCATCTCTGCTTGGCGTTTCGCTTGAGCTCTTGTTAGGGCTCCTTGTGGTGTTGAAGATGGAGCTAGCTTGGATGACCCTTCATCATTCTCCCCTTCTTTAAAAGAATTCGACCTCGAATTTCCTTGATCATCACTAAGGGGTGGAAAAGGGCTTAGATCCCTCACATTGAATGTGGGATCACAAGCATAGTCGTCCGGCAAGTCTAGCACACACGCATTGTCACCAGCCTTGTGTAGCACCTTGAAAGGCCCGTTTCCTCTTGGAGAGATCTTGGACTTCCAAAGTTGTTGAAACCTCTCATTCCTCAAGTGTAGCCATACAAGGTCACCGGCCTCAAATGTAACCTTCTTCCTTCCTTGGTTTGCCTTGGTTGCATTGTATTTGCCTTTCTCCTCAAGCTTAATCCTTGTCCTCCTATGTAGCTCCTTGATGTGTTCAACCTGCGTTGTAGCACTCAAATCCACTAGCTCCTTCTTAGGCAACGGTGTAAGATCAAAAGGGGTTAGTGGATTAAAACCATAAACACACTCAAATGGAGAGATGGAAGTAGACGAATGCACAACTCTATTATAGGCAAATTCAACATGTGGCAAGACATCCTCCCATTCCTTTAGATTCTTTTTGATGTCAGCCCTTAAAAGTGTGGTTAAAGTCCTATTAGTTACTTCCGTTTGCCCATCAGTTTGGGGGTGACTTGATGTAGAAAATAACAATTTCGTGTCAAGCTTTCCCCAAAGAGTCTTCCTAAAATAACTTAAGAACTTAACATCTCTATCACTTACTATTGTCCTTGGAATTCCATGTAACCTAACTACTTCCCGAAAGAATAGATTAGCTACATTGGCCGCATCATCAGTTTTGTGACAAGCAATAAAGTGAGCCTTTTTTGAGAAACGATCTACAACCACAAAAATCGAGTCCCTACCTCTTTTAGTCCTAGGCAATCCCACAATAAAGTCCATAATAATATCTTCCCAAGGGGCTGTTGGGATGGGCAAAGGTGTGTACAATCCATGAGGCTTTACTTTAGATTTAGCTCTAAGGCATTCTAAGCATATTTTCAACATCCCTAAGCATGTGTGGCCAATAAAAGTGTGAGTGCAGCATAGCATAAGTTTTATCCCTCCCAAAATGACCCATTAAACCTCCTTTATGGGCTTCCTCTACTAACAACAATCGAAGGGAACACCTAGGTATGCACACCTTATCAATTCAAAACAAAAATCCCTCAAACAAATAGTATTTATCTAAGGAACCTTTTTGCACACATAACTTATATGTATCACCAAAATCAATATCAGATTCATAGAGCTCCTTAATGTAAACAAAGCCTAACACCTTAGCATCCAATGTAGTCAACAATGTGTGCCTCCTAGAGAGGGCATCCGCCACTACATTGTCTTTTCCCTTTTTATACTTGATAACATAGGGAAAAGTCTCAATAAATTCCATCCACCTACCATGCCTCCTATCTAGTTTATCTTGACTCCGAAAATGCTTCAAAGACTCATGATCGGAATGCAAAATAAACTTTCTAGGCCACAAGTGGTGTTGCCATGTCTTAAGCACTCTAAACAAAGCATATAACTCTTTATCATAGGTAGAATAATTAAGACATGCTCTTTGAGCTTTTCACTAAAGAAGGCAATAGGCTTACCTTCTTGCATGAGCACGCCGCCTATGCCAATGCCCGAGGCGTCACACTCCACTTCAAAGGGCCTAGTGAAGTCAGGAAGAGCTAGCAAGGGCGCCTCGGTTAAGACCAATTTCAGCTTGTTAAAGGCACGTTCTTGCGCCTCCTCCCACACAAATGGTGCATGCTTCTTGCAAATTTATGTCAAGGGCGCGGCAATGGTACTAAAGTCTCTCACAAAGTGCCTATAGAAGCTTGCAAGCCCATGAAAACTTCTTACTTGGCTGATGGATGTTGGCGTGGGCCAATCTTTGATTGCTCTAATCTTCTCCTCATCCACTTGTAGGCCTTGTGTAGTCACTACAAAACCAAGAAATATAACCTCATTAGTGCAAAAACTACATTTCTTAAGATTAGTGATAACAAGATTTATGACTTAGGATTAGGTAGTCATTTAGATAGATTTCTCATTCATTCGTGCAAGTTTTGGCATTGATTCATGACGTCTTTGCTCAATTCGCACACATTTCTAGAAAAGACGTCTACACTACCTTTTATCAGTTTTGTAGGTAATTCGGGGATCTATTGGACGTTAATCGATACATTTGAGGGCCAAGCCTCATGATGGTACACATCCAAAGCCTTGGAGGAGCATAATTGGATCAACAAAGGACACAAAGACCACCATTGGTGCAAGCAATGGAGCAACTCATGGCTAGACGATCATAGCATGTTTCTGTTGAAGAAAATCGACCTACACCCAGGAAAATCGGCCGATTTATTGCTCTGGGTCGATTTTTAGGCCTTTGACAGCTTAAAGCCACGTGTCCCACGATCTCTTGCCCGTCCTTGCTCTTGGTGGAGAATATAAGTGGTCCTTCAGGTGGTTGCTGAGCATCTCTCCTCTCCCACACTCTCATTCACAGCTCATCAATTTGGTAGGAAGATTGGAGGAGAAGAAAAGCTCTCAAAGATTGAAGGAAGAAGAAGAACACCATTCTAAGAGTTTAGAGTGATTTTGAGTGATTTTGTAGTCTTGGATTGAAGAACTAATTGCAAGGATTGTTAAGAACGTTTTGAATCTTCATTCTAGAGTTTGTAAGTCTTGCTACAACTAGTCTTTGGCTGAGATTTATTGATTTTGCTTACTCATCTTTCATTACTCATCTATGAACACCATGTATGCTTGTTTGATGATTTCGGATCTTGATATGCATATTATTGGCTAATTTCTTGTGATTTTAGAGTGATGGATTGATGGTTATGGCTAGGGCGATGATAGGATGGGCTTATATGTCAGTTTAGGATGATTTATATGCACGAAACTCACAACAGAAGGAAAAATCGACTTGTTCATCAGATAAATCGGCCGATTTATCTATAGAACAGCCCGATTTATTCTTCTGTTGCTCTTTAAATGATAAATCTGCATGCTAGGGTGATTGGTTGTTTAAATCCTAGTGTTTATTAAGCCTAATTTAGCTTAGGATCACCTAATGCTATCAACCTAAGTGAAGGAAGAGATCTACCCGATGATTCCCTATCTTAGATACCTTAGAAGATGAATTCTAGGTAGTAGTGAGCCTAATAAGCCGCTATTGGATTGAGTGTACTAGGATTATTGCTTGAGATTTCCCTATTCCGAGACTTACCCGGTAAGGAGAGGGTTACCCTTAAGTAGCATCTAGTTTGTGCGAAATTCCTTACTCTAACCCCTTGAGACCTACCCGGTAATAGGAGTTTGATGCGGGATTAGTGAAGTGAGAGACTTACCTGGTAATCGCTTCCATTAGTGAACATTCTTTCCCAACACCACAGCTTGTCCTTAAAATCCTTAGAACCTTGAGTCCAATGCCATAACCGGAAATCTTGACCTCTAGTTACTACTTTTCTCTCTTGATCATACACTTGTGCTTTGTGTTACTTACTCGTTTGCTAGCTTAATTTGTTAGTTGTTTTATTACTTGCTTGACTTGTGATCTTTGTTTGATCATCACAAAAACCAACAAAACATTGCGTTTTCCATTTTCTTTGTTCCTCATCTTATCTTAGTCTAGATTTATACTATCTTTGATCTTTGCTTGACTCGATCTCACCTTAGTCTTTGTGTTCGACCTCGGAATACTTACCTTTCTACAAACGTCCCGTACACTGCGGGTTCGCTAGGAGTTAGGATAAATATATCGAGTATAAATTTAAGACTTATTGCGTGCACATCACATTTATTCCTAGACGTAACAAGTTTTTGGCGCCGTTGCCGGGGACTAGGTCTAGATTGAGTCATTTTGTGATTGATTATAGTGTAGATCTTTCTTGTTGCTTTTGATATCTCTTTGGTGTGTGTCTTTGCTTTTCAGGACATCATCTCTCTCTTTAGGTGTATGCGAAGATCTCGTGGCAAGGATTTAGCTCCATTCGATCCCGAACCGGAGAAAACCCTTCGATCTAGATCCAAGAACATCCGAAAAGAGAAAGAGATGGCCGGAAGAAACCTCCAAGCTGAGTTGGATGAAGCCTTAGAGCAAATAAGGCTAAGAGATGAGCTTTTGGAGGAAGAAAGGAGACTTGCCAATGAGAGGCAAGAGGAAACTAGGAGGGAGATTGAGGAGATTAGGCAAGCCCTTGTTCAAGGAGAGCTTAATCGCCGACAACCTCCACCTCCTCCACCACCGGTAGAACAACCGCAGCCGGCGGCTAATGTTAGGGTTGTGCCCATTGCCATTGAAGAGCCACAAACCTTAGGGAGACGTATGGATCCGGCACAAAGAGCACACCGTCCGGGTGTGAACTTAGGAGATCCCGCAGCCCACAACTATGAGCTCCGCCCTCAAGTTCTACAAATGATCCGGCATAATCAATTTGGAGGGATGGAAGGAGAGTCTCCTCACCAACATTTGATGAACTATGAGATCTTGATGGAGACTCTTAGACCGCCAAGATTGGAGAGCAACAACCATAAGCTAAGGGCTTTCTCCTTCTCTCTTAAGGACAAGGCCTTAGCTTGGTATCAATCTATTCCGCAAGGGCGAGTTGGTACTTGGGAGGAGATGACAACCGAGTTTTTGACTAAGTTCTTCCCACCTTCCAAGACTACCGAATTAAGAGGGAAGATCAATGCCTTCGTGATGAAGGATAGAGAGAGTTTGTTCAAGTCTTGGGAGAGATTCAAAGACCTTCTCCTAGATTGTCCACACCATGGCATACCGAAAATTAAGCTATTGGAGATCTACTTCAAGGGACTTGATGAAGATAGCCAATTCAAGCTTCAATCCCTTTCCGGTGGGACTTTTATGGAGAAGCATGTTGATGATGCTTGGGAGTTTGTGGAGAAACAAGCTCTTGTGATTGAGAAATATTCCCATAGGAAGAGTGAAGGGAGAAAGGCGGGAGCATATGAGGTGAGTGAGGTCACCATGAGCAACTTCAAGCTCGACGCCATCAACAACGAGCTAAAGTCCTTGAGGGAGTTGTGTGCTACAACTTTGAAGAACCAAGCAACTCCTCAAGTGCTTCCACAAGCCAACCTATCTTCCAAGGAGGAGGATGTGAATTACATGGGAAGGGGCAACTACAACAACTATCAAGGCCCAAGGAACTTCAACAACAACCGGCAATTCAACAATTACCGGCCCAACCATAACCATCCCGGGTTTTCTTACTCTAACCCGGATGGAGCCTTGAACCCTCCCGCTTCCACAAGCACAACTCCACTACCAAAAGCTTCACAAGAACCTCCACCCAGATTTACTCAACCTCCAAAGGATAGAACCGAAATGATGTTTGAGCAATTGCTTGGAAGGTTAAGTGGTCTTGAGAGCACGGTGACTTCTATCTCAAAGGCTCAAAAGGTTTTGGAAGCACAAGTTTTCCAAAAGGCGGGTGAAGCACATAGAGATCCGGGAAAGCTTCCCGGAAGAACCGAAGAAAACCCAAGAGGCCAAGTGTTGGCTATTACAACAAGAAGTGGGTTGAGCATGAAGGATCCTTTGCCCAAGGAGAATGCTAAAGAGAAGCAAGTGGCGAATGAAGAAGAGACTTTGCAAGGAGATGGAGGCAAGAGCAAAGATGTAGAGCCAACCTATGTGGCACCGCCTCCATACAAGCCACCACTACCGTTCCCTCAATAACGAGCAAGAGCTCGCTTGGACAATCATTTTGGTAAGTTCCTTGAACTAATGTCTAAATTGCATATTAACATTCCGTTCATGGATGCTATTTTAGGGATGCCGGCATATGGCAAGTTCTTGAAGGAAATACTCTCCAACAAAAGGAAGTTGGAGGAGTATGGTGAGATAAGGATGACTAAGAGATCCTCGGAGTTGATTCAAACGATGAAGGAGGAGATGCCTCCCAAGCTAAGGGATCCGGGATCCTTTTGTGTGCCAATCGGAGTAGGAGAAGTGAAGTATGATGCCCTATGTGATCTTGGGGCAAGTGTAAGCATCATCCCGCTTGCACTTTGCAACAAGGTTGGGCTAGGAGAGCCAAAGCCGGTCAAGATGACCCTTTACAAGGCGGACCGCTCAATCACTCATCCGGTTGGGATCTTGGAAGACATCCCGGTGCAATTAGGGAAGTTCTATGTGCCCATAGACTTCGTTATTTTGGATATCCCAGCGGACTATCCGGTTCCTATCATCTTGGGGAGACCTTTCCTAGCTACTTCCGGATGTCTAGTGGATTGCAAGAATGGGACTCTCTCCTTCAACATTGGAGAAGAGAACATCAAGTTCAAGCTATCAACAATGATGAAAGGGCCAACCCTTGATGAGGATATATTCAACATAGTTGAAGAAGAGGAGTCTAGAGAGGTTGTGAGCTCAATCTTGCTCAAGGATCCACTTGAGAGAGTTCTTAGCTCAAGCTTGATGGAGGAAGGAGTTGAGGAGAGTAGCAATGAAGTGATCAAGGCCTTGAATGCATTGGACGAGCTACCAAGTGTTGGGTTTGAAGTGCTAGAAGAAGAGGAAAACTGCCAGAAAAATCGGACTGGGGGCCAAAAATCGGCCGATTTTTGTACTTGTGCTGAAATTTCAGCCAGTTTTGCCAAAACAGAAACTCAGATCGACCCCCCTTCAGAAAAATCGACCGATTTTTCTTCCTGGGTCGATTTTCCTGAGTCTTTTCAGCATCAACCACTTGAGTGTGAGCAATCATCAAGGGACTTCAAGGAGGCTTTCATGGCTTTGCAATCATCTCAACCTACATTGCATGGATCGTCTCCAACCGAAAAAGGTCCTCCTCAACTTGATCTTAAACCTCTTCCTTCTCATTTAAAGTATGCTTTCCTTGGTTCAAATTCTACTTATCCGGTGATTGTGAATGCATCTTTGAATGATGATGAGCTTAATAGATTGTTGAATGAATTGAAACTGCATAGAAAGGCAATAGGATACACCATTGATGATCTTGTTGGCATCAAGCCCTCTTTGTGCATGCATAGGATAATGATGGAAGATAATCATAAACCCTCTATTGAACATCAAAGAAGGTTGAATCCCATAATGAAAGAGGTAGTCAAAAAGGAAATCATTAAGTTGCTAGATGCGGGAATTATCTACCCTATCTCGGATAGTAAGTGGGTTAGTCCCGTTCATGTAGTACCTAAGAAGGGTGGGATGACCGTAGTAACCAATGAGAACAATGAATTAATCCCCACTAGAACGGTTACGGGATGGAGGATGTGCATTGATTATAGGAAGTTGAACATGGCCTCTAGGAAAGATCACTTCCCTCTCCCTTTCATTGACCAAATGCTAGAGAGATTAGCTCAACACTCTCATTTTTGCTACTTAGATGGTTATAGCGGATTCTTCCAAATCCCTATCCACCCCGATGACCAAGAGAAAACAACCTTTACATGTCCATGGGGTACTTTTGCATATAGGAGAATGCCATTTGGGTTGTGTAATGCACCCGCCACCTTCCAAAGGTGTATGATGGCTATTTTTTCGGAATACATTGAAAATATCATGGAAGTGTTCATGGATGATTTCTCTGTTTATGGTTCTTCTTTCGATGATTGTTTGGCTAACTTGTCCTTAGTATTGCAAAGATGTGAGGAGACAAATCTTGTCTTAAATTGGGAAAAATGCCACTTCATGGTAAGTGAAGGTATTGTGTTAGGACACTTGGTGTCTAACCGTGGCATTGAGGTTGATAGGGCCAAGATTGAAACGATAGAGAAGTTACCACCACCTACCTCGGTGAAAGGGGTAAGGAGTTTCTTAGGGCATGCCAGTTTTTACCGGAGGTTTATCCAAGATTTCTCTAAAATTTCTAAGCCTCTCACTAACCTACTAATGAAGGATGTTGAATTTGTTTTCTCCAAAGATTGCCTTGAGGCTTTTTGTAGGTTGAAGAACGCTTTGATCTCCGCACCTATAATGCAACCTCCGGATTGGAGTTTACCGTTTGAGATCATGTGTGATGCAAGCGATGTAGCCGTTGGGGCTGTTTTGGGGCAAAGGAAAGATGGGCGAACTCATGCCATTTATTATGCTAGCAAGACGCTAGATGATGCCCAACTCAACTATGCCACAACCGAGAAAGAATTGCTAGCGGTAGTGTATGCCTTTGAGAAGTTTCGGTCATACCTTGTTGGAGCGAAGGTCATTGTTTATACGGATCATGCTGCGATCCGTTATCTCCTTACCAAGAAGGATGCCAAGCCTAGGTTGATTCGGTGGATTCTCCTTCTTCAAGAGTTTGACTTGGAAATCCGGGACAAGAAGGGATCCGAGAACTTCGTGGCGGATCACCTTAGTAGACTCCCACCGATAGAGCTTGAGAGAGATGACATCCCGATTGATGACTCATTCCGGGATGAGCAATTGCAAATGGTGGAGGAATGCTTGTTCCAAGTGTCTAGAGGAAGTGAGCCATGGTATGCCGACATTGTGAACTACTTGGTGTGTGAGGAAGTGCCTCCCGGTTTGACATATGCCCAAAGGAAGAAGTTCTTCAAGGATGTGAGACATTACTATTGGAACGAGCCACTTTTGTTCAAAAGAGGGCCGGATGGGATGTTTAGGAGATGCATACCGGAGGATGAGGTGGAGAGTGTGATCCGGCATTGCCACTCTTTACCATGTGGAGGGCATGCTAGTGCACACAAGACATGTGCGAAAGTGCTACAATCGGGCTTCTTTTGGCCAAGTTTGTTCAAGGACGTGCAAGGCTTTGCGGTAGCTTGTGATGCTTGCCAAAGGACGGGCAACATCTCGAGGAGGAATGAGATGCCCTTGAACAACATCCAAGAGGTCGAAATATTTGATGTATGGGGTGTGGACTTCATGAGACCGTTTCCTTCTTCATGTGGAAATCTCTACATCCTATTGGCGGTGGATTATGTGTCAAGATGGGTGGAGGCAATCGCCTCTCCTACAAATGATGCCAAGGTTGTGGTGCGGTTCTTCAACCGAGTGATCTTCCCTAGGTTTGGAACACCAAGGGTGATCATAAGTGATGGAGGAAAGCACTTCACTAATAGGAACTTTGGAGCACTTTTGGCCAAGTATGGGGTGACTCATAAGGTGGCAACACCTTACCATCCCCAAACTAGTGGCCAAATGGAGATCTCTAACCGGAAGATCAAGGCCATTCTTGAGAAGACGGTATCAAAGACGAGAAAAGATTGGGCTATGAAGCTCGATGATGCCTTGTGGGCATATAGGACCGCCTTCAAAACACCAATTGGCACCACTCCTTACAAGTTGGTCTATGGAAAGTCTTGCCACCTTCCGGTAGAGATGGAGCATCGAGCATATTGGGCTATAAGGTGGCTAAATTTTGATCTCAAGAAGGCCGGAGAAAAGCGGTTGCTAGACATGAACGCCCTTGAGGAGATCCGGTTGGATGCATATGAGAATGCTCGGATCTACAAGGAGAGAACCAAGCGATGGCATGATAAAAGGATCATCCCAAAGGAGTTGAGTGAAGGCGACCTTGTCCTTCTCTTCAACTCGAGGCTGCGGCTCTTCCCCGGAAAGCTCAAATCAAGATGGACCGGGCCATATGTGGTGAAGAAAGTTTTTCCTCATGGAGCGGTGGAGATAGGAGGAGATCATTGTGGTAACTTCAAGGTGAATGGGCATCGATTGAAGAAGTACATCCCGGAAGCCCCGGTGGAAGTGATTGCCCCGCTTCACCTTGATTGAAACGCTCCTGAATTTGGTCAAGCTAATGACCTTAAAGAAGCGCTTAATTGGAGGCAACCCATTGGTACATGTTTTTCCCTTTCTTTTTCTTGCTTTTGCTTGATCTTACTCTTGGTGTGCTTTGTTTTTCCTTTGTGTTTTTGGGTGCTAGATCTTGTTGATTGTCATGAGTTATGAGATGTTGGAGGTCATGTGAAGGCCTCATGGAATGGTTGAAGAAGCAAGATCCGAGCACATGGACAAGGAAGAAAGCACCCAGGAAATCGGACTGTTCATGCACAAAATCGGCCGATTTTCCTGGCTTGCGGTGCCAAGCGCGGATTCCGACGCCATAACGAACATCAAGAGCTCTCTACCATCCTTGATCGATCATCCACCATCATCATCCAATGTGAACCGAAATACCAAAGCATCACCAATTTTACATTGTGAGAACTCTCTTTCACTTCTTTATTTAGTTTACACATTAGGGACAATGTGTTTCTAAGTATGGGGTGGGGTTTTCATGATCACTTGCATGATTAGCATCTAGGATAGTTTAATTTTGTCACATGTTTCATTATGTCTTGCATTGTACATACATATTTCGAAAAATCCAAAAAATTCAGAAAATTTTAAAAATTTTAGTGCTTCTAGGCTTGGATATGACCCTAATGATGAACCTTGTCTTGTGGATTGACTATGGATGGCCTTATGTGTTGAATAGATGAATGCATATGTGGACTTGAAGTACTTATCTTGAATACCATGAATGACTTGTGATCATGAATGTTTGCCTTGATTGAATTGAGTATTGAAAGTCGAAATTGCATGCTAGTTCTTGCACATCAATTAGGAATGATTAAGGCAATTCATTTTCCTCTACTTCTCATCTTGATCATGTTGCTTGAGCACCTCAATTGATGAAAATTTTGACCTCTTTTGACCCATCCGGGAATAGGAGCATACTAGTGTGTTGATGTGTGTGAAAAGCAAGTGTGGGGTGAAGTTGTTGATGAAAAGAATGTCATGCATAAAATGCTGAATTTGTTGTGAAAGTGTAGCAAAAAATATAGGCTTGGGGACATTGGCTTAAATGACAAGTAACTCGGTACACTTCACATAATCGGGTGTTGGTGCCTTGTCAAAGTCAAATAAACCGATCGTCCTAACGAGCTTTGGTACGTGTGCCCGGTGTGGATGCATCTCGAAAAATAGAAAAAGCCCGAGAATGGCTAATCACCGAGGTTTCGGCTTTTGTACACCAATGCCATTGTCTCAAAAATAAAAGAAAGAAAAGAAAATGAAAAATATACACTTGAGGGAAGTTGATAAGAAATGTGAAGTTGTGGTTGTTTAGTTCCTTTCCCGGATTAGCATCACATAGCCTAGAAAATTCCCGCCTAATCACAACGTTTCTCGGCCTTCTATTTCACAAGTCCTTATGACCTAATTGCATGTGTGTAAGACTAAGTGATTTAGATTGGATATGCTCATGATCATCTTGACTTCTTCATCTTTACACTTCATTGCATGCTATCAAGTTAAGTGTTATTGTCTTTCCATGCTTTCATTTATTTGATGCATAATTGCTTGTCCATTGCCATGAGACATGACTATGAAGGTGATCCAATATTAGAAGCACAACTCCAAAAAGATTTTGCCAATTTTTCTGCATACATAAATCATGTCATCTCTTAGTCTATAGTTGAGAATTTGCTCGGGGACGAGCAAACCTTAAGTATGGGGTATTTTTGATAACAAGATTTATGACTTAGGATTAGGTAGTCATTTAGATAGATTTCTCATTCATTCGTGCAAGTTTTGGCATTGATTCATGACGTCTTCGCTCAATTCGTGCACATTTCTAGAAAAGACGTCTACACTACCTTTTATCGGTTTTGTAGGTAATTCGGGGATCTATTGGACGTTAATCGATACATTTGAGGGCCAAGCCTCATGATGGTACACATCCAAAGCCTTGGAGGAGCATAATTGGATCAACAAAGGACACAAAGACCACCATTGGTGCAAGCAATGGAGCAACTCATGGCTAGACGATCATAGCATGTTTCTGTTGAAGAAAATCGACCTACACCCAGGAAAATCGGCCGATTTATTGCTCTGGGTCGATTTTTAGGCCTTTGACAGCTTAAAGCCACGTGTCCCACGATCTCTTGCCCGTCCTTGCTCTTGGTGGAGAATATAAGTGGTCCTTCAGGTGGTTGCTGAGCATCTCTCCTCTCCCACACTCTCATTCACAGCTCATCAATTTGGTAGGAAGATTGGAGGAGAAGAAAAGCTCTCAAAGATTGAAGGAAGAAGAAGAACACCATTATAAGAGTTTAGAGTGATTTTGAGTGATTTTGTAGTCTTGGATTGAAGAACTAATTGCAAGGATTGTTAAGAACGTTTTGAATCTTCATTCTAGAGTTTGTAAGTCTTGCTACAACTAGTCTTTGGCTGAGATTTATTGATTTTGCTTACTCATCTTTCATTACTCATCTATGAACACCATGTATGCTTGTTTGATGATTTCGGATCTTGATATGCACATTATTGGCTAATTTCTTGTGATTTTAGAGTGATGGATTGATGGTTATGGCTAGGGCGATGATAGGATGGGCTTATATGTCAGTTTAGGATGATTTATATGCACGAAACTCACAACAGAAGGAAAAATCGACCTGTTCATCAGATAAATCGGCCGATTTATCTATAGAACAGCCCGATTTATTCTTCTGTTGCTCTTTAAATGATAAATCTGCATGCTAGGGTGATTGGTTGTTTAAATCCTAGTGTTTATTAAGCCTAATTTAGCTTAAGATCACCTAATGCTATCAACCTAAGTGAAGGAAGAGATCTACCCGATGATTCCCTATCTTAGATACCTTAGAAGATGAATTCTAGGTAGTAGTGAGCCTAATAAGCCGCTATTGGATTGAGTGTACTAGGATTATTGCTTGAGATTTCCCTATTTCGAGACTTACCCGGTAAGGAGAGGGTTACCCTTAAGTAGCATCTAGTTTGTGCGAAATTCCTTACTCTAACCCCTTGAGACCTACCCGGTAATAGGAGTTTGATGCGGGATTAGTGAAGTGAGAGACTTACCCGGTAATCGCTTCCATTAGTGAACATTCTTTCCCAACACCATAACTTGTCCTTAAAATCCTTAGAACCTTGAGTCCAATGCCATAACCGGAAATCTTGACCTCTAGAATCTACTTTTCTCTCTTGATCATACACTTGTGCTTTGTGTTACTTACTCGTTTGCTAGCTTAATTTGTTAGTTGTTTTATTACTTGCTTGACTTGTGATCTTTGTTTGATCATCACAAAAACCAACAAAACATTGCGTTTTCTATTTTCTTTGTTCCTCATCTTATCTTAGTCTAGATTTACACTATCTTTGATCTTTGCTTGACTCGATCTCACCTTAGTCTTTGTGTTCGACCTCGGAATACTTACCTTTCTACAAACGTCCCGTACACTGCGGGTTCGCTAGGAGTTAGGATAAATATATCGAGTATAAATTTAAGACTTATTGCGTGCACATCACATTTATTCCTAGACGTAACAATTAGCATACAAGTGTTCAACCCTAAGGGTAAGAACTACTTCCCTTAGATGTTCTTCATGCTCCTCTAGGGACCTGCTATAGATTAAAATATCATCAAAGTATACTGCAACAAACTTCCCTATAAAATGTCTTAAAACATAGTTCATTAAGCGCATAAAAGTAGAAGGAGCATTAGTTAACCCAAATGGCATAGCAAGCCACTCATACAAACCAAACTTAGTTTTGAAGGCCGTTTTCTACTCGTCCCCCTCCTTCATTCGGATTTGATGGTAGCCACTCCGTAGGTCTATCTTGCTAAAGGTGGTGGCGCCATGTAGCTCATCAAGCATGTCATCTAGGCGGGGAATAGGGTGGCAGTACTTGATGGTGATGTTGTTGATAGCTTGACAATCAACACACATCCTCCATGTGTTTTCCTTCTTAGGCACCAAGAGCACGGGCACGGCGCACGGACTTAAGCTCTCCCTCACGTAGCCCTTGTCTAGGAGGTCTTGAACCTGCGCTTCGATCTCTTGACTCTCCTTTGGGTTCATTCGGTAGGCTGGTCTATTTGGGAGTGTTGCGCCGGGGATAAGGTCAATTTGGTGCTCAATGCCTCTCAAAGGTGGGAGGCCATGTGGCATTTCTTCCGGAAACACATCCTTAAACTCCTCAAGGATGGCTGAAATAGTAGGTGGTAAGCTAGCCTTGGCTTCATCACTCATCAAGGTGAGCTCCTTACACAACATCATCAAGGTGGTGTCTAAGGGTAGGTAGTCATTTTGTAGCTCAAGTTTGGAAGCTAACAAGGCTATTGTGGGCTGTTTTGTGGCCGTGGACACAAGGATGCTAGGCTGGTGGTTAGAAGGCGTGGCTAGGGAGGGGTCTTGGCTCGACGGCTTGCTCCCCTTCTTAGCTTGTCCTTGCTCTTGCTCACTAGCCTTCTTCTTCTCAAATGCCTCCGCAATCTGCAAGGGAGTCATAGGCTTAAGAGTCACGGTTTTACCATTGAATACAAAAGAATATCTATTTGCAAAACCATCATGCATAACTCTCCTATCATATTGCCAAGGGCGGCCTAACAACACATGACAAGCTTGCATAGGCACAACATCACATAGAACCGTATCTTCATAATGGCCTAAAGTAAAAGTGATCTTAGCTTGCCTATTAACCTTTAACTCACCACATTCATTCATCCAATGCAGCTTATATGGCCTAGGGTGATAAAAAGTTGTTAATTGCAGCTTATTAACCAATTCGGTGCTAGCTATGTTACAACAAATGCCCTCTACTTTGCTAGTAGCCAAATCTGAGTTTCAAAGTGCTTATCTTCCTCTAGAAATCACGACCTTATGTAAGAAGTTATCCCTAGTGAGTGATGAAACTAAGGCAAATCTTCCACCTAGCATTGTAGCCATACTTGAGGAGTTTAAGGATGTGTTTCCTAATGAGATACCCCATGGCCTACCACCCTTGAGAGGCATAGAGCATCAAATAGATCTCATTCCGCGAGCAACCTTACCGAATAGGCCAGCCTATAGAATGAACCCTAATGAGAGCCAAGATGTTAGAAACCAAGTGTAAGAGCTCTTAAATAAGGGTTATGTGAGGGAAAGCCTTAGTCCATGTGCTGTCCCCGTGCTTTTAGTGCCTAAGAAAGATAATACTTGGAGGATGTGTGTTGATTGTAGGGCCATTAATAACATAACCATTAAGTATCGCCACCACCTAGATGATTACGTTAGATGAGCTTCATGGTTCCACCATGTTTAGTAAAATTGATCTTAGGAGTGGATACCATCAAATTAGGATCAAGGAAGGGGATGAGTGGAAAACTGCTTTTAAAACCAAGTTTGGTTTATATGAGTGGCTTGTTATGCCATTTGGACAATGCTCGTTCTACTTTCATGAGATTAATGAACCATGTTTTGAGAAAGTTTATAGGTAAATTTGTTGTTGTTTACTTTGATGACATTCTCATTTACAGCAAATCACAAGAGGAGCATGAAAGACATCTAAGGGAAGTTGTTTCTACTCTTAGAGATGAACGCTTGTATGTCAATCTTAAGAAATGTGACTTTTGCACTAATGAAGTTATTTTTCTTGGGTTTGTAGTGAGCATAGACGATTTACAAGTGGATGTGATACGGAATTGTCCGTGATTGAGTCGATCTAGGTACAATGATCTCGAATCCGGCTGAATGAGGCGAATCCAGAAATGCGGAATGGAACGTAGGTGATGAATGGCGCAGGAAGGTGTAGAGAAGAACCAAAGAGAGTCAACGAAGGAACCAAGGCTGAAGAGCCAAAACCCCAATCGTGAATGCCCTAGACCCGTCTCCAATACAACTTTACACTAGCTCCGACTGGACTAGCACAAAGAGGGACTCGTGAAGGCTCGAAGCACCAATCCGAAGGCGGTTGACACAAACAAGCTCAGCCAAGCAACAACAGCAATGCCAACCAAAAACTCTCTTGTTCTTTGATTGATTTTGTGAATGATTACAAATGCGATTCTAAGCAATGAAAATAACGTAACTAATCTTCAGCTAAAGAGGCTATCTATATAGACTCTTTTATCTAGACAAAATAAAGAAAAGAGAATTAAAACATTAGTGGGAAGGTGGTAATAAGAGAGCTTCCTCTAATGTAGCTAACAACCTAACAAACAACTAATTCAGCTTAAAAATAGGCTGTCTTATTCAAACTAATCCTAGGAGTGTGTTGAGTGTGCTGGACGTTTTTTAAGAGCAGATTGGGCTATCCGAATGGGCTGAATTGTTCAACAGATCCATGAGTGATTTGGCTGTGTTTTAAGAACCCAAATGATGATCCGAATGAGCTGACTTGTTACTCTCTTGGGCCTCCTGGAACGTGATCAACTTGCTATCCTCTTGGGCTGCATTGGACATGAGCAACAGCCTACCCTCTTGGACTGCCTTGGACGTGTTTGCTTGCCTCCCCTCTTGGGCTGCTTTGGACGTGATCAACAGCTCCTTCTCTTGGACTGCTTTGGACGTAATCAACAACTTCTCCTCTTGGGCTGCATTAGACGTGAACAACAACCTCCCCTCTTGGCTTCTTTGGACGTGATCAACAGCCTCCTCTTGGACTGCTTTGTACGTGAGCAACATCTCCTCCCTTTGCTTGCTTGCTCACGCATTCATCAAAAGATTAACACATGAGATATGGCAATTAAATGGTTCACGCATTGTGCCAAGCAATAGCACTTCCCTTGACGTAGCTTCTTGGATCTCCTTAGCTCTTGCTCTAGTAATTGGACCTTGATAGCTTCCATGTGATGGTCCTACATCATCCACTCCTTCTTGGAAAGAATTCGACCCCGAATTTTCATCTTGTTCCGAATCTCCTTCATAGGGGCTTAAATCACCTACATTAAAAGTGGTACTAACTCCATACTCTTCCGGTAAGTCCAACACATAAGCATTGTCGTTAATCCGGTGTAAGACTTTGAATGGTCCATCACCCCGTGGTGCTAGCTTGGAATGGCGTTTTGTCGGAAACCGCTCTTTCCTTAGATGTATCCAAACTAAGTCGCCGGGCTGGAAAACCATCTTCCGACGTCCTTTGTTGCTCCGAGCTGCAGTTTCAACGCCCTTCTTATTAAGTGCAGCTTTGGTCTTAACATGAAGTTCCTTAATATAGTCCACTTGTTCCAAAGCATCAAAAGCTACTCGATCCTTTCGAGGAATCGGTAATAAGTCCAAAGGAGTTAAAGGGTTAAATCCATAAACACATTTGAAAGGTGATAACGAAGTGGAAGAATGCATGGTGCGATTATAAGCAAACTCAATATGTGGTAACATGTCTTCCCATTCTTTTAAGTTATCTTTCAACATGGTTCTAAGGAGGGTCGTTAGGGTCCTATTGGTGACTTCCGTTTGCCCATCTGTTTGGGGATGACTAGAGGTCGAGAATAGTAATCTAGTACCCATTTTTCCCCAAAGTGGCTTCCAAAAGAAACTCAAAAACTTGACATCCCTATCAATAACAATAGTTTTAGGTATTCCATGCAATCTCACTATTTCCTTAAAGAAAAGATTAGCAACATTATATGCATCATCAGTTTTATGACATGGAATAATATCTGCCATTTTAGAGAATCTATCTACTACCACAAAAATGGAATCTCTTCCTTTCTTAGTCCTAGGTAGTCCAACAATGAAATCCATACTTATGTCCTCCCAAGGGCCATTAGGCGTCGGTAAGGGTGTATACAGCCCGTGGGGTTGTACCCTAGCTTTGGCCTTAAGACATTCAATGCACCTTTTCAGCATGTGTTCTACATCCCTTAACATATGAGGCCAATAAAAGTGAGTTTGCAACACGTGATAAGTTTTGTCCCTCCCAAAATGCCCCATTAAACCTCCTTTATGGGCTTCTTCCACTAATAAGATCCTAAGGGAACATCTAGGTATGCAAATCTTATCCACTTTAAACAAGAAACCTTCAAACACAAAATACTTATCATAAGGGCCTTGAGTAGTGCATCTATGAAATATCTTCCCAAATTCAGCATCATCCACATATAATTCCTTAATGTAAGTAAAACCTAACATCCTAGAATCCAAGGTGGTGATTAAGGTGTATCTCCTAGACAATGCATCCGCTACGACATTATCCTTTCCTTTCTTATACTTGATAATGTAAGGAAAGGTTTCGATGAACTCCATCCACCTACCATGCCGTCTATCTAGCTTATCTTGGCTCCTAAAGTGTCTAAGTGAATCATGATCGGTTTTCAAAACAAACTCTTGAGGCCAAAGGTAATGTTGCCATGTTTTGAGTACTCTAAACAAGGCATACAATTCTTTGTCATAAGTGGAATAGTTTAAGCATGCACCCTTCAATTTTTCACTAAAGAAAGCTAGAGGCTTACCTTCTTGCATAAGGACGCCGCCAATACCAATACCGGATGCGTCGCATTCAACCTCAAAGGGTTTAGTGAAGTCCGGTAGAGCGAGTAGTGGTGCATGGTCTCTTGAGCTCTTCAAAAGCTCTTTGCTGCGGTTCATTCCACTCAAAAGGAACCTTCTTTTTGGTCAAAGCCGTGAGTGGTGCTGCAATGGTGCTAAAATCTCTCACAAACCTTCTATAGAATGTAGCTAGGCCATGGAAACTCCTCACGTCACCAACCGACCTAGGAACGGGCCATTCATTGATTGCCTTCACCTTGTCCTCATCCACTTGCAAACCATTGGCACTTACTACAAAACCAAGAAAAATCACTCGGTTAGTATAGAAATCACACTTTTGAATATTAGCATACAAGTATTCTATACGCAATGTAGCAAGCACATCTCTCAAATGATTTTCATGCTCCTTTACAGTCTTACTATAGATAAGAATGTCATCAAAGTAGACTACAACAAGTAAACCAATATAAGGTCTCAAAATATGATTCATTAATCTCATGAAAGTACTAGGAGCGTTAGTTAAGCCAAAAGGCATTACTAGCCACTCATAGAGTACAAATTTGGTTTTAAAAGTTGTTTTCCATTCATCCCCTTCCCTCATTCTAATTTGATGGTAGCCACTCCTAAGGTCAATCTGAGTGAAAATGGTAGCTCCATGTAACTCATCAAGCATATCATCTAAACGGGGAATCGGGTGTCTATACTTGATAGTAATGTTATTGATTGCTCTACAATCAATACACATTCTCCAAGTATTATCCTTCTTGGGTACTAGCAGGATGGGAACGGCACAAGGACTAAGGCTTTCCCGCACATACCCCTTATCTAGCAAGGCTTGAACTTGGTTCTGAATTTCCTGGGCTTCCGTAGGGTTCATCCTATAGGCGGGCCTATTGGGAAGAGTGGCTCCGGGTATTAAATCTATTTGGTGTTCAATGCCCCTAATGGGCGGCAAACCGGCTGGAATCTCCTCAGGAAAAACGTCCCTAAACTCGTCTAACAGCCCCTAGATAGAACTAGGAAGTGGAATCGTAGAGTTATGATGCACATTCACTAGAGATTTACACAAACTCATCATTAGCACATCAATAGAAGCATAGTTAGTGACATATTCATTCCTAGACTCAAGATAGCTACGTGTTGGTTATACTAACAATGTTTGATGGATTTTGTTCTCTTTACTCTTAGGCCGTGTGATCTTAGGCTGTGGAGGGGTTCCTTGCTCTACCCTCTTGTCCTCATAGTACTCGGCTATTTGTAAAGGTGTCAAAGGTTTAAGTGTTAAAGTTTTACCTTTATACTCAAAGCTATATTTGTTAGAAAACCCATCGTGAACAACTTTCCTATCATATTGCCATGGACGGCCAAGCAGCAAGTGACAAGCATTCATAGGCACAACATCACATGTAATAACATCCTCATATGATCCTAATGTTATATTGACCTTAGTTTGCTTATTGACCTTAAGTTCTCCACACTCATTCATCCAATGTAGTTTATATGGCCTAGGGTGATAAAATGTAAGAAGTTGTAATTTGTTTACCATTTCAGTGCTAGCTATGTTGCAACAACTTCCTCCATCAATTATCACATTACACACTTTGCCTTTAATACTACACCTAGTATGAAACAGATTTTCACGTTGGTTATCCTCATAAGGTGCTAATTGGACATGCAAAGTTCTCCTAGCCATCAAAGATTCACCTTGTTCATACTCAATGCAATCATCATGCTCATTTTGTTCATTGTCATCAATTAATGCATTTTCATTATCTAATTCCACATCATCCTCACTCTCATATTCTCCTAGATGGTTTATGATCAAAGTGCATCTATTAGGACATTCTCTACTCATATGACCTCTACCTTGGCATTTAAAACACACAATGTCCCTAGTTCTAGAGTTAGAGATAGGAGTACTCCCTCGATGATCACTTGAAGGCTCATTCAAGGATCGTGGTGTAGTGGACGGTGTAGAAGACCTTCTTTGCCCTTCTTGGCCCATAGGTGCTGATTTTCTCTCTTCCTTCCGGCCTCCTTGCTCCTTGCTGTTGTTAGGCAGCAGCCGGCTCCCTTGTGCTTTCCAAGCGTTGGGCGTTCCATGGGGTGGTTTGTATTCCCGGTTTCACACCTTAGTCTTCCTTTCCACCTTGATGGCCAAGTGTAGTAATTGCTCCATGGTGCTGTATGGATACATATCAACCTCATTAGCCAAATTAGAATTCAGAATACGAAGGTACCTTGCCATAGTGTTTTCTTCATCTTCTAGAACGTTGGCCTTCACTATAGCAACTTGCATATTCGTATAAGCTTCCTCAGCGCTAAGAGAGCCTTGTCTCAAATTTTCCAGCCGTTGTCGAAGCTCTCGGGTATAGTGAGGTGGAACGAACCTAGCCCTCATTAGTGCCTTCATATGCTCCCATGTGCTGATTTGAGGATCCAATGTTCGAACTCTTTCTTTGACTACGTGATCCCACCATACCAAAGCATAGCCTTGGAACTCGAGAGCGGCTAACTGAACCTTCCTAGGCTCGCTAAAGTTGTGACACAACTAGATTTGCTCAACTTTAGTTTCCCACTCCGTGTAGACGTCGGGATCACACTTTCCTTCAAAGACGGGAATTTTGATTTTGATTTTTCCGAGTCCGTCTTGCTCCTGATAGGGCCAAAAGTTATCTCATCCTTGCCTTGGCTGCTGGAATGGCCGATTGTAACCCTCCCACGTGTTGTCCTCAAAATGAGCTTCATTTCGTCGCTAAAAGTTATCAACAAAGGGTGGCATGTTAGAAGCATTAGGGGGTTCGTTGGAATTAAAATTACCTTGATCCGGATGATCCGGCTCTCTAGTAACACGTGAAGGACCGCCAAACTCATAGTTGGTTCTCAAAGGTGGCGTCCCGGCTGGTGGTGTTCGTGCTTCCATAGACTCCACTCGTTTGGATAGGTTAGCTACGGAATCGGACAATTGTTTCAATAAACTGATCATCTCAGGCGTGACGGTCTCGCTACTCGACTTGTTGGGACTTAGGGACTTAGGGACTTGGACATGCTCAAGTAACAAACAAAGAACCGGTTAGGTTAGAAAAGCAAAGATCTCACTTGTGTATCGCTCACACTCTCGTTGGTATTGCCTAGCTGGTGGCTCGAGTTGTAAGGATCCAACACCTTAAGATCGCGATTTCCGAACCTTCTTAGCAACCCTTTGGAACTAGAACTGCTGAAACTGAATGTTAGTGTCGGAGATGAATCAAGACACCCCTAATTGGAGTATTGATCGTTGGGTTGGTGTAGGTACGGTGAATGTGTTTTAGAATGACGTTTTGAGCTGTTTGAAAGAGTTTACTTGTGCTTGATGTAGATTAATAAGGGCCAACCGTTTTTTTATGTGTTTTTTTTTTTGAAAGATCTCTTAGAGTTTGTCAAAGATTTGAGGGAGAGAAGGTAACCGAAACTGATTGCAGCGAGAATTGTAGAAGAGACGGTTACCGAATTGTGTATGCAGCATTTGAGCTCTCTTTTGTTTTTGTTTTTGTTTTCGTTTTGTGTTTACCTATCCTCAAGATGTTGTCCGGCTTTTTGAATTGGCACACTTCAAGCACAGTTGAGCTCTGATACCAACTGATACGGAATTGTCCGTGATTGAGTCGATCTAGGTACAATGATCTCGAATCCGGCTGAATGAGGCGAATCCAGAAATGCGGAATGGAACGTAGGTGATGAGGCGCAGGAAGGTGTAGAGAAGAACCAAAGAGAGTCAACGAAGGAACCAAGGTTGAAGAGCCAAAACCCCAATCGTGAATGCCCTAGACCCGTCTCCAATATAACTTTACACTAGCTCCGACTGGACTAGCACAAAGAGGGGCTCGTGAAGGCTCGAAGCACCAATCCAAAGGCGGTTGACACAAACAAGCTCAGCCAAGCAACAACAGCAATGCCAACCAAAAACTCTCTTGTTCTTTGATTGATTTTGTGAATGATTACAAATGCGATTCTAAGCAATGAAAATAACGTAACTAATCTGCAGCTAAAGAGGCTATCTATATAGACTCTTTTATCTAGACAAAATAAAGAAAAGAGAATTAAAACATTAGTGGGAAGGTGGTAATAAGAGAGCTTCCTCTAATGTAGATAACAACCTAACAAACAACTAATTCAGCTTAAAAATAGGCTGACTTATTCAAACTAATCCTAGGAGTGTGCTGAGTGTGCTGAGTGTGCTGGACGTTTTTTAAGAGCAGATTGGGCTATCCGAATGGGCTGAATTGTTCAACAGATCCATGAGTGATTTGGCTGTGTTTTAAGAACCCAAATGATGATCCGAATGAGCTGACTTGTTACTCTCTTGGGCCTCCTGGAACGTGATCAGCTTGCTATCCTCTTGGGCTGCATTGGACATGAGCAACATCCTACCCTCTTGGACTGCCTTGGACGTGTTTGCTTGCCTCCCCTCTTGGGCTGCTTTGGACGTGATCAACAACTCCTTCTCTTGGACTGCTTTGGACGTAATCAACAGCTTCTCCTCTTGGGCTGCATTAGACGTGAACAACAACCTCCCCTCTTGGCTTCTTTGGACGTGATCAACAGCCTCCTCTTGGACTGCTTTGTACGTGAGCAACATCTCCTCCCTTTGCTTGCTTGCTCCTGCATTCATCAAAAGATTAACACATGAGGTATGGCAATTAAATGGTTCACGCATTGTGCCAAGCAATAGCACTTCCCTTGACGTAGCTTCTTGGATCTCCTTAGCTCTTGCTTTAGTAATGGGACCTTGATAGCTTCCATGTGATGGTCCTACATCAGGATGAAGAGAAGATCAAGGCCATTCGAGATTTGACTATTCCGAGCTCTATTGGCAATGTTAAGAGTTTTCATGGTCTTGCTAGCTTCTATAGGCGTTTGTGCATGATTTTAGCACCATTGCAGCCCCATTGACGGAAATATGCAAGAAGAACACACCATTTGTGTGGGGTAGTGCGCATGACCATGCATTCAACAAAGGAGCATGTCTTAACTATTCTACTTATGATAAGGAGTTATATGCTTTGTTTAGAGTACTTGAGACATGGCAACACTACTTGTGGCCTAGAGAATTTACCTTGCATTCTGATCACGAATCTTTAAAACACTTTAGGAGTCAAGATAAACTGGATAGGCGGCATGGTAGTTGGATGGAGTTCATTGAGACTTTTCCTTATGTTATCAAGTATAAAAAGGGAAAGGACAATGTAGTTGCTGATGCATTATCTAGGAGATTCTTTGTTGACCACCCTTGATTCTAAAGTGCTAGGTTTCCTGTATATTAAGGAATTATATGTTGATGATGCTGATTGATAACACGATTTATGACTTAGATTTAGACACTCATTTAGATAGATTTTCCGCTCATTCATGCATGGTTTAGCATTAGTTCACGGCGTTTGCACTCAAATCACGTATTTTGTCGAGATAGACGTCTACTCGGACTTTTGCTTGCTTTGTAGGTATTTTGGGAGATTTAAGAGCCTAATCGATACATCCAAGGATCATTCCTCGAGATGACACACTCCCGGACTCATTGGAATGCAAGCTAAGGGCTAAGGAGGACTCATGGAACCTTGCCAACACAAGCCATGCACCAAATCATGGCTTAACGAGCCTAGAAGCAACCTCTGGAACAAACCACGGTCTGGACCAAGACCATGGCCGTGGACTTGCTCGTGATTCTTGCCAGGACCACATTGACAGCTGGCCACGATCTCTTCCATTGCTCTTGCATCTTAGTGGGTATTTAAAGGATTTTGCAGGCTGTAATTGGGGATCCTTCTCCTCTCTTTTGACCTATCTTCTTCCCCAAAACTCTTCTCCATTGTTGCCTCTCTTCCAAGCACCCATTAGGGGTGTTCTTGGAAGAGATGAGTGTAGATTCTCGTTTTAGAGTGAGATTAGAGTGGATTCGAGTGAAGCTTCCATTGTTGTCAAGTTGGATTAGCTCTTGGAGCCTTGTAAGTTTTTGGTAATTTCTATTCAATGCTTTTAATGTCTTTTCTTTGGATTGTTCTTCATCATTTGACCATGACTTGCAAGCATGCCTTATTTGTGGAGATTGATCTTGAAATGAATGTTGTTGGCTAGATAGATTGCGATTCTAGGGTAAGGAAAGAAAGGTTATGGCTAGAACCATGATAGGATGAACTTAGATTTTTACCCTTGGATGACTTGTGTTCTTGAAATCCTAGTGTTTGTTGAGCTAATTCTATCCTAGGGAGACCTAGTGTTAGCAACTAAGTGTTTAGAAGAGACTTACCCGGTGATTCTTACTCTTAGATTCAAAAGATGACAAACCCTAGGTAGTGGTGAGCCTCACAAGCCGCCATTGGACTAAGTGTGCTAGGATAGTTGTTTAGGACTTCCCTTTCCGAGACTTACCCGGTAAGGATAGGTTAGACCCCTAGGTAACAATCCGGTTTGTGTAGAATTCCTATCCTTAGGTTCTTAGAGACTTACCCGGTGATGAGACCTTAGGAATGGACTAGTGGACCATGAGACCTACCCGGTAATTGATCCCAATCTAGAAACGCTTAATCCCAACATATCATAGTTAATCCGTGGAATGAATAGATAGCTTGAGTCTATGCCATACCCGGACTTCCAAACTCTAGAATCCGCTTTGTTACTTCCATTCTCCTATCTTTTGTGTTAGTGTGTGTTTTTGTTGCTTGATTGTGTTCACATACTTGTGATCTTTGTTTGATCACCCAAAACCCTCCAAAAACATTGTGTTTTCCATTTTCTTTATTTCCCATCTTATCTTAGTCTAGATTCACACTATCTTCGATCATTGAATGACTTAGTTTTACCTCAGTCCTTGTGTTCGACCTCGGAATACTTTCCTTTCTACAAACGACCCGTACACTGCGGGTTTCGCTAGGTAGTTTAGGATTTAGTTGGAGTTATAAATTTAAAACCCATTTGCGCATCACGATCTTAGCGTAACACTGATTTTGGTGAAACCTACAAGATATGTGTGGCTAAGGGTGCTCTAGATAAGTTCTACTTGTTTGATGGTTTCTTGTTTAAGGTTGATAAGGTTTGTATCCCTAGGTGTTCTCTTCGGATGTTATTAGTTGATGAAGCCCATAAAGGAGGATTAATGGGGCATTTTGGGAGAGATAAGACTTATGCTATGCTTACTTCACACTTCTTTTGGCCTCATATGCTTAGGGATGTAGAGCATGCTGTTAAGAGATGTTTAGAATGCCTTAGAGCCAAATCTAAAGTGAAACCCCATGGTTTGTACACGCCTTTGTCAATCCTTACAGCCCCTTGGGAGGATATTAGTATGGACTTTATTGTGGGATTGCCTAGGACTAAGAGGGGCAGAGACTCGATACTTGTGGTTGTAGATCGATTCTCTAAGATGGCTCACTCTATAGCTTGCCGTAAGATTGATGATGCCACCAATGTAGCCAACTTGTTCTTTAGGGAAGTAGTTAGGTTGCATGGAGTTCCGAGGACTATAGTTAGTGATAGGGATGTTAAATATCTAAGTTACTTTTGGAAAACTCTTTGGGGAAAGTTAAGAACTAAGCTATTGTTTTCTACTTCTAGTCACCCTCAAACTGATGGCCAAACTGAGGTAACTAATAGGATACTAACTACTTTTTTAAGGGCTATTATTAAGAAGAGTCTTAAGGAATGGGAAGATGCCTTACCTCATGTCGAATTTGCTTATTATAGGGTTGTGCATTCTTTAACTTCCATTTCTCCTTTTGAGTGTGTGTATGGTTTTAATCCACTAACCCCATTTGATCTTACACCGTTGCCTAAGAAGGAGCGAATAGATTTCAGTGCTAAAACGCAGGTTGAACACATTCGGGAGTTGCATGAGAGGACACGCCAAAAGCTTGAGTAGAAGGGCAAGAACAATGATGCGAAAGCTAACCACGGACGCAAGAAGATCACATTCGAGCCTGGTGATCTCGTGTGGTTGCACTTAAGGAAGGAGAGGTTTCAACAGTTGAGGAAATCCAAGCTCTCTTCAAGAGGAATTGGACCTTTCAAGGTCTTACACAAGGAGGGGGATAATGCTTATGTTTTGGAGCTGCCGGATGATTACGCATGTGATCCTACATTCAATATGCGTGACTTGAGTCCATTCCCACCGTTGAGCTATGATCATGGTGATTCGGGGTCGAATCCTTTTCAAGAAGGTGAGAATGATGAAGGATCATCCAAGCTAAGTCAAGGTCCCTTAACAAGGGCTCAAGCTAAACTACAAGCTGAGATGGATGCATTGCTTCTAACCATGAACCATAAACGACCTAACTCTCCTTCCATGAGCCAACGAGCCTTGATTATGATCATGGTCCACCAAGGAACAAGCTGCACACCTAAGGGTTCTACATAAGGCTGAAATGTTCCAAGTTGGCTGAATAAGCTTATTTGGTTGTTTTAAGTGTTTTTAAATCTTTTTAGAATAAAAGCCCAAACTTATGTCTTGATGGGTCTTTAGTTAATTATTTCAGTTCATTAACATGTTAAACAATATATATATATATATATATATATATATATATATATATATGTATATATATATGTTATTAGGCGTGCTAGGTCAGGGCAGATACCTAGAAGATACACGTTAAACACAATTTTTGTGCTGTTGTTGTAGATTGGCGATTTCCAACCTATTGGAGAGCTTTGTGATTGTGATTTTTGGCTTAACTCTTCTTGTCTGAGTTAATATGCTTAGGTATTAGTGTTGTAAGTTGTAGAAGCAGGGTTGATTAGTCTTTTGGATTGGTTCTTCAATTCATTGTTCAAGGGTTCTTCCATAGTTCTATTTGGTTCTTCTTAACCATCTATCTTTATATTTTCGTGCTTCTGATTCCTCCATATCTAAGTTTCATTCCATTGTTTCCAGGTTGTTCGTCTAGATCATTAAACGGGCTAATCCCCGCATCACCTTCCTTTCTTCTTCGGCTTAGAATTCCCACAAGATTGATCTTGTGCACCTTTCCTAGACAATTGATGATGATTATATTATGTTTGTTGCTGGTGGCCTTTAGCAACTTTAAGAGAAAGGGATCAAACCAAGGATCAAAGATAAGCATAGAATCCCCCCTCAGCTGTTTGACCACCCCCGCGCCTTGACAGCGCCGCTACCGCGGCTGAGGAGTGTCACCGCCCCTACGGCTGAAAGCCACCCGCCCATGCGGCGTGTCACCGCTCCTGTGTCTGGTCCAACACATATGTGGCCTTCCTTTCGTTATGGCTTTAGCTTGAGAGTGAGGCTAGGCTAGTGATGTGTATGATGAGCTTAATGATAATATATTGAGTTAATGTCTTAGGTATTTGTGAGTTATAATGAGTTATCGAAGTTTGGTTATGGGTTATGATTCGGATATGATCGTGGGGTGTAGGAGGTGGAATCTCCTATGCTTGGCTAGTATTTGATATTGTGTGTGCCTAGCTGATGCAGGCACTGATCCTTTCTTCGAGGGAAACTGTGACCAAGTGGTTTGGGTCGTGAGTTTGAATGATTGTGATAATGGTGTTTGTGCATATGAATGTTGCATTGATAACTTAAATCGGACTAGGATGACCATATATGTATATTAAATGGCCCAAGTGTATAATAACGGGTCGTGACAACCTGTCGAAGCTCGCCGAGAGTGGAGAAGTTTCTTTGAAACCTGTACTCTAGGGGGGAGGCTTGATCCCCAACTCTAAACCTTTGTGAAGGGGACAAAGGCGAGGTTCTAGGTGCTCCTCGTGTAACAAAATAAGTTGAATTAGTAATGGTATAACGTAATGAAGATAATAAATGGATATGTGTGTGAGCATTTCATATTGTGAAGTGATGATGTGTTTGCATGTGCTATTGCTTTTATTCTTATTCATGAACTGTTAGCTAACAATTTTATGCCGTATTGTACATATTTTGCAGGATAGGAAGACTGTACAGTGATCTAGATGGGTGATTAGCCAAGGGCTTCCGTACATTAGGATGGGTGGGATTTGGGATGTTTTCTACACAGATTTATATGATGTTGCCATTTTGTACTCAGATGTGTTTTGTATATGTTTGAGATATATAATTATACAATTTTATGGATTTGGTTTTATATTTATTTGTGCCTTATTGTAAGATCCAGTGAACTTGTAGTCAAGCTAAAGTCAAGATTTATTGTGAGATCCTAGCCCGGTAGCGCTTCGAGTCCCACGGATTCGGGGTGTTACAAAGTTAGTATCAGAGCTTAGGTTGACAACAATGGCACTTGCAACCTGCGATAAAGGCCGAATAGATAAATAAACAAAACTCGAAAGGGGTATGACTTTTCAAAAGGAATAATGTTTTGAAATGTGTGATGCGAATCCACGCAGGAGGGATGGCCCGATCTTTCGAATGGTAGTCGAATTGGGGTTGTCTTTCCTAACGATACGCACACACGAAAGTATTGACGGATTCTTCACTCTTCGATACGCAACACGAAGAACAAGGGATGAACGCTTGAGTTTCTCTCAAGAACACAAATTCTGATAATAATAGAAGACTTCTAATTCAGCCCATAAGTATCGTTAACCCTAAATACCTAGAGTTGGGCTATTTTTCCTAATAATAATAGAAGACTTCTAATTCAGCCCATAAGTGCTGAAAATCAGCCCATAAAACACAATTGCCATATTCAGCCTATAAGTGCTGAAAATACCCTAAGAGAAAGTCTGAATATAATGTATAAAAACCAACTACAAAAATAGCCCAAAACATAAGTCATCCCAAGATCTCATGAACTAGAAGTGTCACTAATCCCGGGTCTTCCTTAGCGAGCTCCTGAGTCGATATCCAAAGCAAAGAAGTAGCATAAGAAAACACATGCCTTAGGATAGAATAAAGAGCACTAGGCATCTTCCTTGCTTTAGTCCTAGTGATAGGACCATCTCCATGAAGTGTGATGTCGGTCTGTAGATCTTAAAGCTCCTTAAGTGTCCTCGGGTTCACATCATTCTCCCTTTCTAATGCTTGCTTCGTCCCCAAATCATGGAAAGGCGGCTCATAATCATCATCAATGTAGGGAGACAAATTAGCCACGTTGAAAGTAGCATGAATACCATAATCACCAGGGAGATCAATCTCATAAGCATTGTTGTTGATGCGTTTGAGAACCCGGAAAGGACGATCACCTCTAGGATCCAGGTTGGACTTGCGGCGGGACGGAAACCTCTCCTTCCTAAGGTGCAACCAGACGAGATCTCCCGGTTGGAACACAAGCTCACGGCGTCCACGGTTATGCTGGGCAGTGTATTGCTCGGCGCGGCGCTGTAGCTGGGCGGTCCGACGTGGATGAACCCGACACAAACGACGTGAAAACCCTTGATCTCGGGATCAAGAACCAACAAGAACGATGCAATGAACTCAGCCCCTTACAACCCCACACAGCCGACTTAGAACATCGACAACACGAGGAGGATGCTTATGGAATCTCACGAACACCAAGAACCCGAGAGCAATTGACACACGCGAAACAACTAAGCCAAATCTGATCACAATAACTCTTCAATCAAAAATCTCCTTTGATTGAAGATGAAAACTGAAAACAAGTGTTTTTCACCCAAAAAAATTAAGCTTCGTAAAATGCAATGAAAGAGCCTTTAAATAGTTTCAGCTCTTAAACAAAAGGCACAATAAAAATCTGGAAATTAAGCCCAATGGGCTACTTAAAACACACAATCACTAAGCAGGCCTTAAAAAGCCTCATTCCTCAATGAGAGGCATGGAACGGTGCTGAAAACGTGGTGAGGAGCAGCGGCGTCATGTGCGGGGCTGGCCGAGTCCTGTGCTTTGGCGTCGTTGCTCTCTTGCTTACTTAGGAGCCAGGCCTCGTTATGAACACTTGTAGCCAATAAAATCAGTAAGCCCTCGGTCTCATGCTCAATCTTCTTAGCTCGGGAACGTGTGATAGCTCCCTCATACTCCGGAGATGCTAGCTCGGATGGTCCCTCATCATTCCCCCTTTCTTGGGAAGGATTCGTCCACGAATCTTCAAGGTCTACATCCATAGGTGGGAACGGACTGAGGTCTCTATCATTGAAGGTCGGACTAACCCCGAAGTCCTCCGGAAGATCCAATACATAAGCGTTGTTACCGGCTTTGTGAAGCACCTTGAAAGGACCGGTACCCCTAGGCGATAGCTTGGACTTTCGAAGCTCTTGGAAGCGCTCCTTCCTAAGATATAACCACATGAGATCTCCGGGCCAAAACAACAACTTCCTCTGTACCTTATTTGCCTTAGCTACGGTCCGGGTTGCTTTCTCCTCCAAGCGCAACCGTGTCTTTTCATGTAATCCCCTAATGTACTCAACTTGTTTACCTGCATTGAAATCTGCTCGCTCCTTTGAATGTAACGGTATAAGATCAAAAGGGGTTAAGGGATTCAAACCATACACAGACTTAAAAGGGGTCATGTTAGTGAAAGAATGCACTGTCTTGTTATATGCAAACTCAACATGTGGTAACACATCCTCCCACTCTTTCAAATTCTTCTTAATTATAGCCCTTAAAAGTGTCCCTAAAGTCCTATTAGTTACTTCGGTTTGGCCATCAGTTTGAGGGTGGCTAGCGGTAGAGAACAACAACTTAGTACCTAGCTTACCCCATAAAGTCTTCCAAAAGTAACTAAGAAATTTCACATCCCGATCACTAACAATGTTTCTAGGAACTCCATGTAGCCTAACTACTTCTCTAAAGAAGAGGTTTGCAACATTAGTGGCATCATCCGTTTTGTGACAAGCTATGAAGTGTGCCATCTTAGAGAACCTGTCTACCACCACAAAAATAGAGTCTCTTCCCCTCTTAGTCCTAGGTAACCCCACAATAAAGTCCATACTAATGTCTTCCCAAGGAGTTGTGGGAATGGGTAAAGGGGTATACAAACCATGGGGCATGACTCTAGACTTTGCTTTCAAGCATTCTAAGCATCTTTTCACAAAATTCTCAACAACCCTAAGCATGTGTGGCTAATAAAAATGAGTATGCAGCATATGATATGTCTTATCTCTACCAAAGTGACCCATCAAACCTCCCCTATGGGATTCATCCACAAGTAATAGCCTAAGAGAGCACTTTGGAATGCACACTTTATCAACTCTAAACAAGAAGCCATCAAACAAGTAAAACTTATCTACAACCCCTTTTTCCACACAAACTTTATAAATCTCCAAAATCATCATCCTTTGCATACAATTCCTTAATGTAAACAAAGCCAAGAACTCTAGCATCCAATGTAGTTAGCAAAACATGTCTTCTAGAAAGTGCATCATCTAATACATTATCTTTTCCTTTCTTGTACTTAATCACATAAGGAAATGTTTCAATGAACCCCATCAACCTACCATACCTTCTATCAAGTTTATCTTGGCTCCTAAAGTGTTTTAATAATTCATGATCAGTATGCAATATAAACTCTCTAGGCCAAAGATAATGTTGCCAAGTCCTAAGCACTCTAAACAATGCATAGAGCTCCTTATCATAAGTAGAATAGTTCAGAGTCGGACCTTTCAATTTCTCACTAAAGAAGGCGATGGGTTTGCCCTCTTGCATAAGTACTCCACCAATTCCTATACCCGAAGCATCACACTCCACCTCAAATGGCCTAGTGAAGTCCGGGAGAACAAGCAGCGGGGCGTTGGTCAACATCCACTTGAGCTTTTCGAAAGCTCTCTCTTGGGCCTCTCCCCACACAAATGGTATATTCTTCTTGGTGATCTCAGTTAGAAGGGCGGCTATCGTACTGAAGTCTCTCACAAAACGCCTATAAAAGCTAGCCAATCCATGAAAGCTGCGCATATCACCAAGAGACGTCGGGGTTGGCCAATGTCGAATAGCTTTGATCTTCTCCTCATCTACTCGCAGCCCTTGAGCACACACTACAAAGCCAAGAAATATAACTTCATTTGTGTAGAAATCACACTTCTTAATATTAGCATATAAGTGTTAAATTCTAAGAGTAGAAACAACCTGACGGAGATGATCCGCATGCTCCTCTGCTGACCTGCTATAGATGAGTATGTCGTCGAAGTAGACAACGACAAACTTCCCTATGAACTTCCTCAAAACATTGTTCATGAGGCGCATGAATGTGATGGGAGCATTAGTCAAACCGAATGGCATAACAAGCCACTCATAGAGCCCAAACTTCGTCTTGAATGCAGTCTTCCATTCGTCTCCCTCCTTCATTCGAATATGATGATAGCCACTTCTAAGGTCGATCTTGGAGAGGGTAGTTGTTCCATGTAGCTCATCTAACATGTCATCAAGGCGGGGAATGGGATGACGGTACTTGATGGTGATGTTGTTGACAGCTTTACAATCAACACACATCCGCCAAGTGTTGTCCTTCTTTGGAACTAGTAGGACCGGAACCGCCATAGGACTAAGGCTCTCTCGAATGTACCCCTTATCAAGGAGCTCTTGTACCTGCGTTTGAATCTCCTCACTCTCCTTCGGGTTCATTCTATAGGCGGGTTGGTTTGGGAGAGTAGCTCCGGGAATAAGATCTATTTGGTGCTCAATACCCCGCAATGGTGGCAACCCGGGGGGTATTTCATCCGGAAACACATCTGCAAACTCATCCAAGATAGCTAAAATACTAGGGGGTAAATTAAGTAAGGTCGAGTTGCTTACCAAATTCAGCCCTTTACACAAACACACGAGCGCGACATCGGGAGGGAGGTAATCTGCAATGTATTCCCTCTTGGCTGCGAGCAACGCCCTCGGTGGTGGCTGGATGGCTGTTGCGAGCACTTTACCCTTGGTGGCGGTCCTTGCTGCAACGAGGGTTTCCATGGCGTCGGCCACCTTGGCGGCTGCAGAGAGCGCTCCTCCCTTGGCCGGCATCGTCTCCGTGTAACCGCTGCTCGCTTGGCCAACTTCGCTTGATTTCTTCAAAAGCCTTCGCAATCTGCATAGGAGTCATAGGCTTGAGAGTAACAAGTTTATCTTTAAAGGTAAAAGAATACTTGTTAGTAAAACCGTTATGCAACACTTTCCGATCATATTGCCAAGGTCGGTGTTCGCCCCTAGAGGTGTGTGCAAATAAGCTTTAAATTTATAAAACTAGAATCAAGCAAGCGAACCCGCAGTGTACGGATCGATGTAGATTAGCAAGAATTCCAGAGTATCGAACACAGGGATTTGGGTGGGAACAAATTCAATTGCAGATTATCAAGCGAGTAAATATGAGAGTTTTGCAAATATTTGGAAAACAACAATCCTAAAGATCCAAGTATCAAGTTGTGGCAATCGATTCAAGATATACTAATGATATAAAGACAGAGTTGAGATATGGAAAGGTATGCTAATGTAAGGTAATCGTACGGTGAAGTTCCAAAAACCTTATATGACTCACTTACAAGACACTCTCTATACAGGTTGTTGAGGCTTCAATATAGAAAGATTCTAAAGGCAAGAATTAATATCAAATACCCAAACTTATAATCCAAGGATCAAGACTAACTTAGTCGATTACGGTTATGACACTCACAATCGAGGTAGAGGTTGTTGAGGCTTCACTACCACCTAGAAAAGGCAAGCCTAAACTAAGTTAAAGCAAATCCTTAACTTTGGATTAAAGTAAAAGCAAGTTCGTAAACTTAAGGGAAATTACGGGTAGATCTTGAGACTCCACGGCCGTGGAACTCAAGAACAAACCGTAATTTAGGGTTCGTCGACGATTCTCTCTAACTCTCAGGGTCCAATCTGTTTACGATCGATCTATCATCATCTAAGCCACAACTATCAACCCTTCACCTTAGAATTGTTAAGGGTTTTTAGCCAATAACAGTCATGTTGATATCAAATTCAAGAATTAAAAGGTAGAAAGATGAAAACTTCCGAAAACTTTCAATAATCTTCAAACCAATCTCAAAGTCACAACCAAGAACAAGTGTTGTCAATAGATTCAGAGTAAAGCAAACAATCACAATCTTAGGAAAGAAGGGAGAACGGGATGTCAATCCGTCTTCCAAATCAAACCTAAACAAGAAGAGAAGTCTTCTTGCAACAATCTTCCAAAAGCTTCGATCTTCCGCCAATCCGGAAATCTCAACAGCAATCTCCACCAAAGGTGCGAGATTAGGGCAAATCCCAAAAACGAACTTCGATCTCCAACGAGATGTAAATGCTTCTCCGCGAGGGTTAAACGGGCGTTAGCGGGGATATCCGTCGATAAATGCCGCTAAGCGAAGATGACGGAATCTTGCTCCGTCCGTCTTTTTATAGGGCAAGATAAAATATCGGCCCGGCCCAATCTTCAAAAGATCGTGGCTTCAAAGTGTGGCGAAAAAGATCGCCAAGATCACGGTCGTGGAAGGTTCCACGACCGTAATTTAGAGCGTGGAAAGTGTCACGGTTTGAACCATGGTTTCCACGACCGTAATAGTTACTGGAATGCATCACGCCTCTCTTTGCAGGGTTCCACGGCCGTGGAACTAAACGTGGTTTGTAGTACGGCCGTATTTTAGAGCGTGGTTTAGGGCAAGAACGTGATTCTTCCCTAGCCTCGTGCATTCCTCAAGTCGAACTCCAATTTGCTCCTTATAATGCCCTTAATCCATGGGCATACTCAATCAATTCTTCTTTGCTCGATTCCGTTCGGAAATGACTCTCAATCACCTATAATCAACATAAAGCTAGTGTAGACATCCATATCGACAATATAGGCAAACTAGCTCACAAATGCAACATCGCTAAATCAAAGACTGTCAATATGAATCAAATACACTTAGAAAACGTGCCTAAAATATCACAATATTTCATGCTAACAAATAACCCCATACTTATCACTTGCTTGTCCCTAAGCAAGGTCTTTCAAAAAGCTTTAAACAAGAGTTAGGATGAAATATGTGTACCTTCTCAAAGCAATACTTCTTTTGGAGGAATGTGCCTTCTAAAGAATAGATCATTCTCAAACCTTGCTTCAATTGTTTATAAGACTTTCATACACTTATCCAAAGAGTAAAAAGCAAAGAAAACTCATGAATCAATTTAACTTCTAAACAAGCATCATAACCTTCAAACATTATCAAAATCAATCATAAGAAACTTCAATTTAGACCACTAAGTCATATAACATTCTTTTGATCTTAAGGACTTTCGAAGAAAAGGTCTAGAATGTGGAAGGGGAAGGAAACTTTAAGGAATGTGGTGCATAAATCCGGGAAAGTGGACAACTACCCTTCTTCTCCTTTTGCGGTTTCCGCAACACTTCAACTTAGAGCTTCGCTCTCTTCTTTTCATTTTTCAACTTTACTTTTGGAGTTATGGACAGAGGTGCACAAAAACCGAAGCCTAGGAGATTGGCGTTTCTCAGTTTTTATGAGATGCCTCAAACCCTTAGCGCACATACCATAATCCGCTAGGAATATCGCTCAATCCGACTTTGGCAAGACACAAACACCCGACTATGTGAATGGTGCCGAGTTACTCATCATCATGATTGACTTCCCCAAACCTAGAATTCCTTTCTATTCTTTTGATTGCAAATAATTGCTCTCATGGCCCTCCCACATCAAACATGCCTTTTTCATTCACTTCTCCAAATTCCCGGATAGGTAAAGGAGGTCAATATTTCAATAAGGAGCTAAAATGATCAAAGAAAGAAGAAAGAAAAATCGAATTGCCTTAATCATCTCAACAAGAAGTATAAGAACTTATAGTGTGATTTCAACTTCAATTTCTCAACATGATTTAGGTAACATTCATCACATTATGAAACTTGCAAAAGAGGTAAAATTCATTCATTCAAATTCTTTTCAATTCACAATTCTTTTAAGCATGCAATTGTCATCAAACTCAATTCACAAGTGGTGATTATCATAGAAATCATCTCAATTCATTAGAAGCACAAAATTTTCAAAATTTTTCAATTTTTATGGGTTTTTCAAGTTCTTTTTCATGCAATGCGATAATGAAACGTGCAACAATATAATAAACATGCAAATAGTCTCGAATAGAAGCAAGCATAGTGAGTAAGAGTTATTACAAACTTTTAGTACATCCCACCCCATACTTAGGACGAACATTGTCCCTAATGTTCAAAAGAAAGAAAGAAAAGAAGAAAAGAAAAAGAAACTCACAAAGTGGTGGCGGAATGTCTAAAGCGAACGGTCAATCATCAAACTCATCACTGCGGTGCTGGTGGAGGCGGGAATGGAGAGAAGCTAGGATCATAGAACCGCCCAAACTGCTGGCGGTAGACATCCCTCATCACGTGGTCGAGGTCGTCTAGGCGTCCGTCTCTAGCATCGGCTCGGATCTCCAATGCTCCTACTCTCTCTGGAAGTCCGGTAGCCCAATCCGGCATCTGCTCGTACCATCCCGGGGCCTGACTATACCATGCTGGAGCGTCGGATGGTGCTGGTGCTGGTGGAGGTGCTGCTGGCTGCTCGGTGGACCAAGGAGGGGGAACGCCATACCATGTAGGAGGTGTGGTCATCCACGTAGGCCTCTCACTCACGCTAGCGCGGCGAGAAGATGAGCCTGAGGCTCTAGCTGGACGTGGAGAGCGTCTAGGTACATCTGGGGCCGCCTCCGGCTGATCCGGAAACGTGCCAAACTCCTGCTCGGCTCCTCCTCCACTCTCAAACTGATCTCCCATATCCTCCTCCTCAACAACCGGTGGTGGGACATAAGGGGGAGCTGCTATCCTGTTCGCATGCATAGCAACGAACGTCTCCTTCCAATTATAGCGTCCTGCCATAATGGAGTACTCCTGTAGCCACTCTATACCCTTACCCGTCCTACTCTCCCAAGGCATGCCCGCATAAGGCGGACCACTATGTGTGGGGAAAATGAGACCCCTAACCATGAAAGCATGTAGCCCTAAAGGTACGGCCGGTATGCGGGTGCAAGCAGAAAAGTCAACACCAAAGCTCCTAGCAATGTGGGTAACTATCCAACCATATCCTATGTTGCCCTTCTTCTTGTTCTTGAGCTTGCTCATAGTAGCAACCAAGAGGGTAGCACAATCAGTACGGCGTCCATAAAGCATGGAGTAAAGCAAGAACAGCTCATCCGTCTTGATCTTTTGGGGCGTCTCCGTCCTAGGAAAGAGACACTCCGAAAGAACGCGGTGAGCTATCTTCAAGGCTAGGTGGTACATCAACCTAGACTTGGTGTCAGCGGGTTGCCAGCGGTCCTCGCTAGCGTAAATTATCGCAACCTCCTCCCAAAAGTCCTTGGCGTAAACGCCACTAGGAAATCGACCATTAAAAGTCTCATGAAACCCAAAAATGGTTCCAAACTCACGGATGCTCAAATGGTAGTCTCTTTCCATGAGACGGAAAGAGACGGTCCTGTCTACATGGCTGTGCTCAAAAGATGTCACAACCTCCCGTGTAATCTCCTCATAAGCGTCTTCTCGGATAACCGAGAAGACAATAAGTCCAGCTCTATCCAAGAGCCAAGTGAGGTCATCAACTATGTTGAGAGGAGCTAGATCCTCCAACAATAAGTACCTAGGGCCAATCACTAGCCTCTCCTTGATCCTCTCGAGTGCATCGAGATGATCGTCGTGTATGGTCGGGATTCTAGGGTGAGGAGGTGAGGATGGAGGTGAAGGTGAGGATGGAGGTGAAGGAGAAGAGGGTGGTGGTGCCCTAGAGGATGAGGAGGAGGAGGGATTACCCTTCCTCTTCTTATTCTGATCATTTTTCTTCTCTTTTATCCTCCCCGAAACCCTTCTCACAAAATCCATTCTGCTCAAAATTACGGTCTGTTCTTATGAAAACCACGGCCGTAATTCCCCCAGAGACCGTGATTCGTCTCAGAAAATCACAAATCTCAGCAAATCAGCAATCAATCTCCACAACAGGCAGTCCTAGTCTAATTTCTTCCAATCTCAATCAGTGCTTCCTAAAAATCTCTAACAAAAACGAACCAAATTGCCAAGAATCAAGAAGAGAGAAAAAACCTATTTTTCGGATTGAAAAATCCGAATTGCGCGTTCGTTGGTGAATTTCCGCTCGATTCGTCGCTTGGATCTTGTTTGTGGTTGGATTTGCTTTAGTTTAGGAAGAAGAATCGTTGAAAACGATTAGGAAATGAGGATTTGAGAGAGGGTCGTGGATTTTCGGCAATTAGGTCGTGGAAAGAGGGGTTTTGGGATGAATTTTGTGAAGAATGTGGCTTATATAGTCGCAGGCAAAATTTTGAAAATCACGGTCTGTCGGGGTGTTCCACGGCCGTGGAAGTGTACAGAACCGTGGTTTTGGTGATTTTTCAAAGGCTTTTGGAAATTACGGGTATTGTAGCTGTCACGACCGTGGTTTAGGCCGTGGAACTCTCTGTAAAGCTCCAAAGTCCAAATTTCGTCACTTTTCTTCAACATCATCCTCCTCTTTTCCTTTTCCATCGTTCCTACATCCAAAAACACGAACATACCGGAAGAAATCGAGGCAAAAACAAAGCAAAAACGTTTATACTAAGCTAACCTATGAATTGAAAACAAAAACAAAAATGCAATACCTTGGGTTGCCTCCCAAGAAGCGCTTTGTTTAAGGTCCGTAGCTAGACCAATCTCGCACTTATTCGAGTGCGGTAGGTGCGAACTCCTCAGCTTGGAGTTCCGGCGTATACTTCTTGAGTCGTTGGCCGTTCACCTTAAAAGTTCCGCTCGCTTCACCCCATACTTCAACTGCACCATGGGGGAAAATACGCTTAATTAGAAAAGGTCCGGTCCAACGAGATTTAAGCTTACCTGGAAAGAGACGAAGCCTTGAATTGAAGAGGAGAACTTGATCTCCTTCTTTGAAGTCCTTTGGAATGATATGCTTATCATGCCAACGCTTTGCTCTCTCCTTATAGATCTTAGCGTTTTCATAAGCATTCAAGCGGAGTTCATCCAACTCATTGATGTCTAGGAGACGCTTCTCTCCCGCTTCTTTCATGCTGAAGTTCAACCACTTGATAGCCCAAAACGCTTTGTGCTCCAACTCTACCGGCAAGTGACAAGACTTCCCATACACAAGGTTGTATGGTGTGGTTCCTATGGGAGTCTTGTATGCAGTCCGGTATGCCCACAATGCATCGTCAAGCTTCAAAGACCAATCCTTCCTAGTCCTTGAAACCGTCTTCTCTAGAATTCCTTTGATCTCCCTATTTGAGATCTCAACTTGTCCACTTGTTTGTGGATGGTATGTGGGTAACCCCATACTTAGCTAGAAGAGCTTCAAAGCGCCGGGCAATGAAGTGAGAACCTCCATCACTAATGATCGTCCTTGGTGTCCCAAATCGCGGGAAAATGGTCTTGTTGAAGAACTTAACCACCACCATGGCATCATTGGTGGGAGAGGCAATTTCTTCCACCCATCTAGAAACGTAATCCACCGCCAATAGTATGTATTGGTTTCCACAAGAGGATGGGAACGGTCCCATGAAATCGACTCCCCAAACGTCGAAAATCTCCACCTCCTGGATGTTGTTGAGGGGCATCTCATTCCTCCTAGAGATATTGCCTGTTCTTTGACAAGCATCGCAACAAGAAACAAAGGATTGCACATCTCTAAACAAAGTAGGCCAAAAGAATCCAGATTGCAATACCTTTGCGCTAGTCTTGTTCGAACTAGCGTGTCCTCCACAAGGTAGTGAATGACAATGACGGATGACACTTTGCATCTCATCTTCCGGCACACATCGCCGAATGATGCCATCCGGACCTCTCTTGAAGAGGAGAGGCTCGTTCCAATAGTACTCCCGGACGTCCTTAAAGAACTTCTTCCTTTGTGCGTAGGATAGTCCGGGTGGTATCTCCTGACAAACCAAATAGTTAACAAAATCAGCAAACCATGGTTCGTTACCTTTGGAGATTACATCGATGCACTCCTCAATAAGGTGTAAGTGTTCGTCCGGAAAGGAGTCGTCGATGGGTAGATGGTCGTCCTCTAGATGTGTTAGGCGACTCAAATGATCTGCAACAAAATTTTCTGAACCTTTCTTGTCGCGGATCTCAAGATCGAATTCTTGTAGGAGAAGAATCCATCTAATTAGCCTTGGCTTCGCATCTTTCTTCGCAAGGAGGTACCGGATCGCAGCATGATCCGTGTAGACAATCACCTTTGCACCTACAAGATAAGAGCGAAATTTGTCATCAGCATAGACAATGGCTAAAAATTCTTTTTCGGTAGTGGCGTAGTTGAGCTGTGCTTCATCTAGCGTCTTGCTAGCATAGTATATGGCATGGGTTGCCCCTTCCTTTCGTTGTCCAAGAACAGCTCCAATAGCTACGTCACTAGCATCGCACATAATCTCAAAGGGAAGAGTCCAATCCGGGGGTTGGATAATAGGTGCTGAAATTAGAGCTTGCCAAATGGTGTTAAACGCATCCAAGCATTCCTGCGAAAACTCAAAAACCGCATCCTTCATCAATAGATTAGTGAGAGGTTTTGATATCTTAGAAAAGTCTTTAATGAAACGTCTATAAAATCCAGCATGTCCTAGGAAACTTCTTATCCCTTTCACCGAAATTGGGGGAGGAAGCTTCTCTATGGTCTCTATCTTAGCCTTGTCTACCTCTATCCCTCTAGTAGAGACTAAGTGGCCTAATACAATTCCTTCCTTAACCATAAATTGACACTTCTCCCAATTAAGAACTAGGTTAGTGTCTTCACACCTTTGCAAAACAAGAGAAAGGTTAGAAAGGCAATCGTTAAAAGAGGAACCGTATACGGAGAAGTCGTCCATGAAGACTTCCATGATTTCCTCTATGTATTCGGAGAAGATGGCCATCATACACCGTTGAAAGGTGGCTGGGGCATTGCAAAGCCCGAACGGCATTCTCCTATAAGCAAACGTACCCTATGGGCACGTGAATGTGGTCTTCTCTTGATCATCCGGGTGTATCGGAATCTGAAAGAAACCACTATAACCGTCAAGGTAGCAAAAATGTGAATGTTGTGCTAACCTTTCAAGCATTTGATCAATGAATGGCAATGGAAAATGATCCTTCCGCGTTGCATTGTTGAGCTTGCGGTAGTCTATGCACATCCGCCATCCAGTCACGGTTCGGGTAGGAATGAGTTCGTTGTTTTTGTTGGTGATGACCGTCATTCCTCCCTTCTTCGGAACTACTTGAACCGGACTCACCCACTTACTATCGGAGATAGGGTAGATGATACCTGCATCAAGAAGCTTAAGAATTTCCTTCTTGACAACCTCCTTCATGGTCGGATTCAACCGCCTTTGAGGTTGTCTTGAAGTTCTAAAATCTTCCTCCATTAGTATCTTATGCATGCATAGGGAGGGTTTAATTCCTACTAAGTCCTCAATAGTATAGCCTATAGCTTTCCTATGTTTCCTAAGGACAATCATGAGCTGATTATGTTCATCTATGCTTAAATCGGAACTAACAATAAACAGAAAGGTAGAATTAGATCCTAGAAAAGCGTACCTTAGATGAGTAGGAAGTGGTTTGAGTTCCATTGCTTTCGGTGCTTCCAATGATCCTTGAGAAGCATCCGATGTCTCCTTAGAAGTTTCTAAGGGTGATGAGTGTGTGGGAGAAGAATCAGAAGAAGTTGAAGAAGTGTCTCGACCACTCTCTTCCACGGCCAAAATTACGGGTGGATCTTGTCCTCCACGGCCGTGGTTTAGGGCGTGGAAGGGAAATACGGTTGTCACATCTTCTCCACGACCGTATAACTCCCTGGAGTGAGGCACGATTTTGGTTGTGAAATCCACGGCCGTGGAATACAGGGTATAACCGTGGATTCTCACGTTTTCTGCCTCATCGTGGAGTTTTTCAAACTCTACTTCACCCATCTCTTCTTGTGCTTCTAAGGCTTCAATTGCCTCATTGCACTCTTCTTCTTCCCCTGCATTGGTTAGACTCATAGTGATAACCTTTTGTAAAGGATCGTTAAAGAGAATCGCACTTACCTCCTCTCTAGACAAACCTTCTTCATCTTGGATATTGAAAATATCCTCATCAAAGATTGGCTCCTTCACTAGAGTAGAAAGAACGAACTCTACTTTCTCCTCTCCTATATCAAAAGCGAGTCTACCATTCTTGCAATCGACTATGCAGCCGGAAGTTGCAAGAAACGGTCTTCCGAGTATGATCGGGACCGGACTATCTGCAGGAATGTCAAGCACGACAAAATCAATGGGAACAAAGAATTTACCTAGCTTGACCGGGACGTCTTCTACAATACCGACGGGGCGAGTGATGGATCGATCTGCCATGTACAACGTCATCTTCACCGGTTTAGGGTCGCCTAAACCGATCTTCCTGCACAATGCAAGTGGTATAATGCTCACACTTGCTCCTAAGTCACATAACGCATCGTATGTGACATCTCCCACTCCTATGGGAATGCAAAATGACCCCGGATCCTTTAGCTTTGGGGGCATTTTCTCCTTCATGGTTTTGATGAGATCCGAAGAATCCGAACTCATCTTAACCTCTCCGAAGTCTTCTAGCTTCCTCTTGTTAGAGAGTCGCTCTTTTAAGAACTTGCCATAAGCCGGCATACCTACAATAGCATCAATAAATGGTATATTAATATGCAGCTTGCTCATGAGTTCTATGAACTTACCAAATTGTTTATCTAGGCGCGCTCTCGCTCTAGATTGAGGGAATGGTAGGGGAGGTTTATAAGCTGAAGGAGGAACGTAGACATCTTCCTTCTCCTTCCCCTTCTCTTTCTCCTTGTCCTTCTCTACGGAGACTTCAACGAACTTAGGCTGCGGATCGGTGGTAGTCACTCCGCTCCTAGTTGTGATTGCCATAACCCTTCCCTTAGGGTTGTCCTCCGTCTTTCCTGGAAGTTTCCCTTGATTCCTAGGAACTTCCTCCGCATGGTTGAAAATTTGGTTTTCTAAAACTTTTTGAGCTTTGTCAACCTTGGAAATTTGATCATCAACCTTAATGAAGCGGTTCTCCAACCCTTGAAGCTTTCCCCAAATCGTTTCCAACATGGGATCGGGCTTCTCCTTCCCCGAATTGTTTCCTCCATTAGATGATTGCCCCTGGCTTTTCAAAGAAGTAGAGGAAGAGGAAGGTGGAGTTAGTGAATTAGAGTTGGAAGGATAAGAGTTACCGGGATTTTGTTGATTGGAGCACCAATTGTTGTTGTTTGAACTCCTATTGTTGTTCCAATCGTTGTTCCGGTTGTTGTTGTTTCCATTCCAATTGTTATTCCGGTTGTTGTTCCGGTTATTGTTATCGCCGCCATTGTTGTTGCCCAAATAACCAACATCCTTCCCTTGTTGCTTTGAGAAGTTGGTCTTGATAGCCTCCTTCAACTCTTTGATCTCATTGTTGAGGGAGAAAATCTGATTTTGAGCTTCATGTGTGAGCTTTGCTCCTTGCTCCACACGATTTCCCTCCACTTTCCGGTGGGAATACTTCTCTATGACTCTTGCTTGCTTCTCAATGAAGTCCCAAGCATCATCTTCTGTCATGTCCATGAATGTTCCACATGAGAGGGATTGGAGGTTGAATTGCGTTCCCGCATCTAACCCCTTGTAGTAAATCTCCAGCAAGGCAAGTTTGGATATGCCATGATGACGGCAATCCAAGAGCAAATCTTGAAACCTTTCCCAAGATTGAAACAAACTTTCGTTAGATCTCATGGAAAAAGCATTAATCTTACCTCTAAGTTCCGTCGTTTTGGATGGCGGAAAGAATTTGGTGAGGAACTCCGCGGAAAGGTCTTCCCACGTGTCTAGTTTCCCACTAGGAAGAGCTTGATACCAAGATAACGCTTTCACCTTCAAGGAGAAGAAGAAAGGCTTGAGCTTATAGCTGTTGGTAGTAGCGCTCTTTGGTCTCATCGTCTCCATCATACACTCAAAGTTCTGCAAGTGTTGGTGTGGAGATTCAGCGCTTGTCCCGCCAAATTGGTTTTGGCGAACAAGAGTAATGACTTGAGGGTTGAAGCTAAACCCTTGCACATCATTAGTATCAAAGTTCACGCCCAAACGGCGTGGTTGTTGTGTTGGGTCCATCCGCTGGCCAAGAGTTCTTGGCTCTTCATCTACACGTTCGATCCTCGCATTCCTAGGTGGAACACGACGATTGGCAGCTCCCCGTGGATGGAAGGGATTCACATTGATCGTGGGATCAATCTCCTCTAACGGTGGCATGGAAGAATCACTATCATCAGCGGATGAGTGACCTTTTCTTCTAGACCTTGATGCTTTCCTTGAGGATTTCTTGCTTCCTTTATTCTTAAGGTCGCTTAGCTCTACCCTCATTTGGAAGATCATGTCCTGTAGATTGTTAACTTGAGATTGATGACGATCCATTTCATCTTGGCGGAGGGTCTCATTCCATTGGAGTTGAGCTTCCTTCTCCGCCAACTCCGCTTGAAGATCACGTTCGTGTCCTTCATCCATCTTCTTTTCCTTGCGCTTTTGCCTTAAAGTTTTCTCTAGCTCTTGATCAAGAGGTAAGAGATCTTCGGTGTTCCTAGACCTACGCATGCACTCAAAGTAATATCAAATAACGAGAGCAAGCTCCCAAGCTTGACAACCGGCTACCGAATTCGGCCGAAACCAAATCCCCGGCAACGGCGCCAAAAACTTGTTCGCCCCTAGAGGTGTGTGCAAATAAGCTTTAAATTTATAAAACTAGAATCAACCAAGCGAACCCGCAGTGTACGGATCGACGTAGATTAGCAAGAATTCCAGAGTATCGAACACAGGGATTTGGGTGGAAACAAATTCAATTGCAGATTATCAAGCGAGTAAATATGAGAGTTTTGCAAATATTGGGAAAACAACAATCCTAAAGATCCAAGTATCAAGCTGTGGCAATCGATTCAAGATATACTAATGATATAAAGACAGAGTTGAGATATGCAAAGGTATGCTAATGTAAGGTAATCGTACGGTGAAGTTCCAAAAACCTTATATGACTCACTTACAAGACACTCTCTATACAGGTTGTTGAGGCTTCAACATAGAAAGATTCTAAAGGCAAGAATTAATATCAAATACCCAAACTTATAATCCAAGGATCAAGACTAACTTAGCCGTGTACGGTTATGACACTCACAATCGAGGTAGAGGTTGTTGAGGCTTCACTACCACCTAGAAAAGGCAAGCCTAAACTAAGTTAAAGCAAATCCTTAACTTTGGATTAAAGTAAAAGCAAGTTCGTAAACTTAAGGGAAATTACGGGTAGATCTTGAGACTCCACGGCCGTGGAACTCAAGAACAAACCGTAATTTAGGGTTCGTCGACGATTCTCTCTAACTCTCAGGGTTCAATCTGTTTACGATCGATCTATCATCATCTAAACCACAACTATCAACCCTTCACCTTATAATTGTCAAGGGTTTTTAGCCAATAACAGTCATGTTGATATCAAATTCAAGAATTAAAAGATAGAAAGATGAAAACTTCCGAAAACTTTCAATAATCTTCAAACCAATCTCAAAGTCACAGCCAAGAACAAGTGTTGTCAATAGATTTAGAGTAAAGCAAACAATCACAATCTTAGGAAAGAAGGGAGAACGGGATGTCAATCCGTCTTCCAAATCAAACCTAAACAAGAAGAGAAGTCTTCTTGCAACAATCTTCCAAAAGCTTCGATCTTCCACCAATCCGGAAATCTCAACAGCAATCTCCACCAAAGGTGCGAGATTAGGGCAAATCCCAAAAACGAACTTCGATCTCCAACGAGAAGTAAATGCTTCTCCGCGAGGGTTAAACGGGCGTTAGCGGGGATATCCGTCGATAAATGCCGCTAAGCGAAGATGACGGAATCTTGCTTCATCCGTCTTTTTATAGGGAAAGATAAAATATCGGCCCGGCCCAATCTTCAAAAGATCGTGGCTTCAAAGTGTGGCGAAAAAGATCGCCAAGATCACGGTCGTGGAAGGTTCCACGACCGTAATTTAGAGCGTGGAAAGTGTCACGGTTTGAACCATGGTTTCCACGACCGTAATAGTTACTGGAATGCATCACGCCTCTCTTTGTAGGGTTCCACGGCCGTGGAACTAAACGTGGTTTGTAGTACGGCCGTATTTTAGAGCGTGGTTTAGGGCAAGAACGTGATTCTTCCCTAGCCTCGTGCATTCCTCAAGTTGAACTCCAATTTGCTCCTTATAATGCCCTTAATCCATGGGCATACTCAATCAACTCTTCTTTGCTCGATTCCGTTCGGAAATGACTCTCAATCACCTATAATCAACATAAAGCTAGTGTAGACATCCATATCGACAATATAGGAAAACTAGCTCACAAATGCAACATCGCTAAATCAAAGACTGTCAATATGAATCAAATACACTTAGAAAACGTGCCTAAAATATCACAATATTTCATGCTAACAGTCGGCCTAACAAAACATGACGAGCTTGCATTGGAACCACGTCACATAGAATAGTGTCTTCAGAATATCCTAAGGTAATGTGAATTTTAGCTTGCTTGTTTACCTTAAGCTCACCACAATCATTCATCCAATGTAGCTTGTAAGGCCTAGGGTGGTAGAAAGTTGTTATTTGCAATTTAGAAATCAATTTTGTGCTAGCTATGTTGCAACAACTCCCACCATCTTATAACGTTACAAGCCTTCCCTTTTATTAAGCATCTAGTGTGAAATAGATTTTCTCTTTGATTATCTTCACAAGGAGTAGGTTGTAAGTGTAAAGTCCTCCTAGCTATCAAAGTTTTCCCATGTTCATACCATATATCCTCATCATCATCATCATCATCATCATCATCATCATCATCATCATTAAAAACAGGATTGTCAACAACATTTTCAAATTCATTTTCATCATTGTCGGATTCCGAGTCATATTGACCTAGATGATTGATTATAGTGACTCTTTTGTTTGGGCATTCTCTCATCATGTTCCCTTTACCTTGATACTTAAAACAAGTCACATCTCTAGCTCTAATTTAGCATTAGGCACAAGGGGGTTAGAGTTACTTAGCTTGGATTCCGAAGGAGCAGCCGGGTTTGCCTTGGGAGGAAACGAAGGACCGGAGTGTGCGGCACCACGCCGAGCAGTAGCATCGGCTACTTGTGCAGCGGCTTTTCCTCCCTTCGCAGCGGTGTTCTCCTTTCCGTAGGACGAGTTCTTCCACTTGTTCATTGCGTTTGGTGCATTGTATCCCGCTCCTTGGTACCTACTCTTGGACTTCCTTTCCACTTTTAAAGCTAAATGTAGCAATTCTATCATAGAACCATATGGAAACAAGTCCACCTCGTTAGCTAAAGAAGGATGCAATGCTCGAAGTTACCTGGCCATCGTAGCCTCTTCATCCTCCGATACATTGGCTCGAGGCATTGCAACTTGCATGGCATTGAAGGTTTCCTCGGCGCTCAGATTGCCTTGCCTCAAGTTCTCAAGGCGTTGCCGAAGCTCCCTATGGTTGGTGAGGTATGAACCGAGCTCTCATCATTGCTTTCATTTGTTCCCAAGTAGCCACGGGGGGATCAAGAGCAAGCCTCCTTTCCCGTACTAGCTTATCCCACCAAATAAGAGCAAATTCTTGAATTCCAAGGCCACCAACTGCACCTTCTTGTGCTCGGGAAAATTGTGGCAAGGCCAAATTTGTTCTATCTTGGTCTCCCACAACATATATGTATCCGGATCACACTTGCCCTCGAAGACGGGGATTTTCACCTTTATCTTACCAATCCCGTCTTGTTTGGGTTCCCAGTACCTACGTTGATATCCTTGATACCCTTGCTGCGATGGTGGAGCCCAAGCCTCTCCCGTCATTGATTGTTCCTCTTCCTCATTGTACCTGTGCACATTAATGGGAGGAATATCGTTTTTAGGTAAGGGAGAGTTGGGACGAGGATCATACCAATATCGGTGTCCTGGGTGGCCTTGAGGAGACGGCTGCAAAAGCACCTGCAGCGCATTGCCTCGCTACGCTATGGTAGCAGCCTCAAATGCGGTTCGTTGGTTGGGCAAAGGGCCTCGTGGCTGCGGCTGCGAGTGGTCTCCTTGCTCGAAAGCTGAAGCTAATGGTTGGCGAGCTTCTAGAGGCATCATCCGAGTTCTCAAAGCGGCAATGTTGTCGTTCATTTGCTTCAACAAGCTGAAAGTTGTCGGATCTGTCGGCTCGGGGCTCGTCGTCTAAACACGGCTATGGGTAGACATTATCACAAGAAAACAAACATTGAAATATGTTAAGGTTAGAAATCTAAACACCTCTCAAGTGTTTCACTCCTTTTTCCGCTCACACTCTTGTGATAGTCGGGCTTGTTGATGGATCGCTTCGAATGAGTCAAAAAACCCTCTTGAGTTAAGGTGTCTAGGTATCCAATGCAACCAAAAATCGATTAGGGCTCAATGCAATTTAGTTAAATGCAAAATCAGCTCAAACTCAACAAGACTCATGAATGGACAGAATTGAATAAAAAAAAGACTCAAGAAGATCACCAAACAAAATATATAAAGAGAAGAAAAGAAGAACACTCACCAATTAAGCCCTACTTGTTGCACTTCCATACTGCCTTGGAGTGTGAGTAATCCCGAGGCTAGGTTAGAGGTAACAAGGTAAGGAGGGAAGACATGGTGAGAGAGGTAGGGTGGCGATGAGGGTGCGGAGGTGGGCTAAGGGCGATGGTGCGCTTAGCTGAGCGTATGGTCTAGATGAAGACCTCGAGAGGGCTGGGAGACAAAGACGTGAGTAGCAGTTTGCACAACAAAATAACATACAAAACTAAAGATCATAAAATAAAATAAAATGTAACAAAAGCTTCTCTCTTTATTTTTTTTTGAATGATCAGTGCTTCCCTTTTTTTTTTAATGCTGATCTAATTTTGAGCTTTTTTTTTTGTTTTTTTACCTAAAATGTAGGAACTTCCTTGACCAACAAATCTGACCAATAATTACAAATAAAACAAAATAAATTAAAATGGAACAAGAGATAACTTCTACTTAGTGCTTTTGAACGTGGAAATGTGGAGTTGGAGACAAATAAGCCCAATGGGCAGCCGATTTAGGCACATCCGGCAGCAATGGTTCGGAATAGTCTACGTGTGTAGGAAGGACCGGCAGCAGTAGGGTACGTTACGTCGAGGTGACGGTGATGGCCGGTCTAGGATACTCACAAACCAACACAACCTTCAACACAACAAGTCAAGCACAATCAGTTTAAGAACACAAGAAGAAAGCTCACAAAATTTCAAAACTGACGCAATAAGAATGAAAGACATAAGATCGATTCGTCGCCAACCGGAGCTCTGATACCAATTGATACGGGGATGACCCGACCTTGACTCGATCTAGACGACGGAAGGAGGAAACGAAGCAACGACGACAGCAAGCCGCCGATTAGGGTTCGTGTGCTGCGTGACCTGCAAACAAAATGAACAAGATGAGACACCAAACTAAAGACAAAGGTACGGAAATTAAAGGAACAGTCCGACGTGAATAAACCCGACACAAACGACGTGGAAACCCTTGATCTCGGGATCAAGAACCACCAAGAACAATGCAACGAACTCAGCCCCTTACAACCCCACACAGCCGACTTAGAACATCGACAACACTAGGAGGATGCTTATGGAATCTCACGAACACCAAGAACCAGAGAGCAATTGACACACGCGAAACAACTAAGCCAAATCTGATCACAATAACTCTTCAATCAAAACTCTCCTTTTGAAGATGAAAACTGAAAACAAGTGTTTTTCACCCAAAAAAATTAAGCTTCGTAAAATGCAATGAAAGAGCCTTTAAATATTTTCAGCTCTTAAACAAAAGACACAATAAAAATCTGGAAATTAAGCCCAATGGGCTACTTAAAACACACAATCACTAAGCAGGCCTTAAAAAGCTTCATTCCTCAATGAGAGGCATGCAACGGTGCTGAAAAAGTGGTGAGGAGCAGCGGCGTCATGTGTGGGGCTGGCCGAGTCCTGTGCTTTGGCGTCATTGCTCTCTTGCTTACTTAGGAGCCAAGCCTCGTTATGAACACTAGTAGCCAATAAAATCAGTAAGCCCTCGGTCTCATGCTCAATCTTCTTAGCTCGGGAACGTGTGATAGCTCCCTCATACTCCGGAGATGCTAGCTCGCATGGTCCCTCATTAGAAGCTTTCCCGGGCCTTGAGTGGCTGCGGCGTAAGATCCAAGGGAGTGTGGGGATTCCGAACATAAACCACCTCAAACAGACTCATCCTAGTCGCCGAATGGACTAACCTGTTATATGCAAACTCCACAAAAGGCAAACACTCTTCCCATCTTTTAAGGTTAGTCTTTAAAATAGAACGAAGAAGAGTTCCAAGAGTACGGTTTACCACTTCAGTTTGGCCATCGGTCTGTGGGTGGCAACTAGTAGAGAACATGAGCTTAGTTCCCAACTTTGCCCAAAGGGTTTTCCAAAAGTAGCTTAGGAACTTAGCATCACTGTCAGAAACAATTGTATAAGAAATACCATGCAATCTCACAATATTAACAAAGAACATATCAACTACATGAGTTGCATCCTCAGTTTTGTGACAGGCAATGAAATGAGCCATTTTGCTAGATGTGTCTACAACCACAAAAATAGAATCCCTCCCTTTCTTAGTTCTTGGTAATCCTACAATGAAATCCATACTAATGTCTTCCCAAGGGGCTGTGGGAATAGGCAAAGGAGTGTATAGGCCATGGGGTGCAATCTAGACTTAGCTTTCCTACATTGGACACAAATGCACAAAATTTCCCAACATCCTTCTTCATCTTAGGCCCATAGAAATGTTCCTTAAGCATATATAGAGTCTTACCAATTCCAAAGTATCCCATCAAACTTCCACAATGAGATTCTTGAACCAAAAGCAATCTAATAGAGCTCCTAGGGGTACAATGTTTTGAAGCCTTAAACAAATATCCCTCTTCAACGAAGTACTGGTTCGAGCTACCCTTAGACACACATTCACTATATATATCTTTGAAATAAGCACAAGAAGCATATAGATCACAAAGCAAAGAAAATCCAAGCAAACGTGCATCTAGAGAAGAGAGTAGAGTATACCTTCGAGACAATGCGTCGGATACAACATTGTCCTTACCTTGTTTGTGCTTGATCACATAAGGAAAGGTCTCTATGAATTCTATCCAACGACCATGTCTCTTGTTCAGCTTGGCTTGTCCTCTAAGGTGCTTGAGAGCTTCATGATCCGAGTGAACCACAAACTCTTTAGGCCATAGATAATGCTGCCAAGTGCGAAGGACCCCGAACCAAAGTGTAGAGCTCCTTGTCATAAGTAGAGTAATTGAGCTCGGCACCACTGAGTTTCTACTGAAGTAGGCTATAGGGCGATTTCCTTGGATGAGAACGCCGTCAATGCCAATGCCCGACGCATCACACTCGATCTCAAAGGTGCGACTGAAGTCCGGCAAGGCTAGGAGTGGCGCATGGTTCAGCTTGTCCTTCAAGTGTTGAAAAGCACGCTCGTGGCTCGGTCCCCACCTGAAGACGGCGTCCTTCCGGGTCAGCTTAGTCAAGGGATGTGCCAATGTGCTGAAATCCCTCACAAAACGCCTATAGAACCCAGCTAGTCCAAGGAAGCTTCGGACTTGGGTCATGGTGGCGCATGGGTCAGCTTTCCCTAAGTAAGGACTTAAGACATGGTTCATTAGCCTCATAAAAGTAGATGGTGCATTAGTCAATCCAAAGGGCATTACTAACCATTCATAAAGTCCATACTTAGTTTTAAAAGCTATTTTCCATTCGTCACCCTCTTTCATCCTAATTTGATGGTAACCACTCCTAAGGTCAATTTTAGTAAAAATAGTGGAACCATGTAATTCATGATGTGGGGATTAACCGCGAAGAACGGATCTAGACGAACAACCTGTTCTGAAGAATGAAGAACACACAAAGTTAACAAGCATGGACAGCAATGAAAACGAGAAAACAAAAGGGGACAAGAAGAAACGAAAGGAACGATGATAGAACCCTTAGATTTGAGATCCAAGAACCAAACCAGTGACGATTCGACCCCGCTTCTTACAACTCCACACAATCGATCTGAGAATCGAGAGCACGAAGAGAGTGCCTTGATCGACTTGCAACACCAATCCCGAAGGAGATTGGCATACACAAGAACGAGAAGCCAGATCACACACACAAACTCACGAGACAAGAATGATTGAATTCTCTTGGATTCAATTCTGAAATGCTCTTAGCACAACTTTTATAAAACTTGTCTAACTACAAAAGAAGAGAGAAAAGGCTTTGTATACATTCTAGGCCTTTTCTTCTAAAACAGAAAAAAAAAAAAAAGAAACTAATTACAATAATTACATTGAGAGAGAATTAAATAAAACCCAGCAAACATCTAACACAATTGGGCCTAATTAAACTCTCCTTTTCAGTCTCTCACGTCCACATACTTAAATGAATATTCCAGTCATGCACATGCACACACGTGAAACCCCTTGTATCTGATTTCAAGGCCTCCATCTGTCCTTTGAAATACGTCCCAAGGCTTGCCAACAACTAGAAATACAATTTAAGCTCCATTAATCATCTTGGTTGGGATGTGTTCGTGGCTGATCCACAAGATGGTCCTTAGATTGATGAAGGTGGACTTGGTTCAGCTTCATGGACCATGTTTAGGAAAAGAGCATCCATCTCAGCTTGACATTTAGCTTGCGCTCTTGTTAGAGTCCCTTGAGGTGGTGAAGATGGAGTTAGCTCAGATGATCCTTCATCATTCTCCCCTTCTTTGGAAGAATTCGACCTCGAATTGCCTTGATCATCATCCAGGAGCGGAAAAGGACTTAGATCCCTCACATTGAATGTGGGATCACAAGCATAATCATCCGGCAAGTCAAGCACATAGGCGTTGTCACCCACCTTGTGTAACACCTTGAAAGGCCCATTTCCTCTTGGGGAGAGCTTGGATTTGCGAAGCTGTTGAAACCTCTCCTTCCTCAAATGTAGCCATACAAGATCGCCGGGTTCAAATATAATCTTCTTGCGTCCGTGTTTCACCTTTTCTACGTTGTATTTGCCTTTCTCCTCGAGCTTGATCCTTGTCCTACTATGTAGCTCCTTGATGTGTTCAACCTGCGTTTTAGCACTTAAATCCACTCGCTCCTTCTTAGGTAACGGTGTAAGATCAAAAGGGGTTAGTGGATTAAAACCATAAACACACTCAAAGGGAGAGATGGAAGTCGATGAGTGGACGACTCTATTATAGGCAAATTTAACATGTGGCAAGACATCTTCCCATTCTTTCAAATTCTTCTTGATGACAGCCCTTAGAAGTGTTGTTAGGGTCCTATTAGTTACTTCCGTTTGCCCATTAGTTTGGGGGTGGCTTGATGTAGAAAATAACACTTAGTTCCTAGCTTTCCCCAAAAAGTTTTCCAAAAGTAACTCATGAACTTAACATCCCTATCACTCATTATTGTCCTTGGAATACCATGTAACCTAACTACTTCCCGAAAGAACAAATTATCTACATTGGCTGCATCATCAGTTTTGTGACAAGCAATAAAGTGAGTCATCTTAGAGAATCGATCTACAACCACAAATATCGAATCCCAACCTCTTCTATTCCTAGGCAATCCCACTATGAAATCCATGCTAATGTCTTTCCAAGGGGCTGTGGGGATTGGCAAAGGTGTATACATTCCATGAGACTTCACTTTCGATTTATCTCTAAGGCACTCTAAACACCTTTTAAGCACATTTTCAACATCCCTAAGCATATGTGGCCGACAAAAATGTGAGTGCAGTATAGCATAAGTCTTATCCCTCCCAAAATGGCCCATTAAACCTCCTTTATGGGCTTCTTCTACTAACAACAAACGAAGGGAACACCTAGGTATGCACACCTTATCTACTCGAAACAGAAATCCCTCAAACATATAGAATTTATTTAAGGAACCTTTTTGCACACAAAGCTTATATGTTTCTCCAAAGTCAAGATCAGATTCATAGAGCTCCTTAATGTAAACAAATCCTAACACCCTAGCATCCAATGTAGTTAGCAACGTATGCCTCCTAGAAAGAGCGTCCACAACTACACTGTCTGATGTAGGACCATCAAGAGTTTGTTTTGAAAACCGATCATGATTCACTTAGACACTTTAGGAGCCAAGATAAGCTAGATAGACGGCATGGTAGGTGGATGGAGTTCATAGAAACCTTTCCTTACATTATCAAGTATAAGAAAGGAAAGGATAATGTCGTAGCAGATGCATTGTCTAGGAGATACACCTTAATCACCACTTTGGATTCTAGGATGTTAGGTTTTACTTACACTAAAGAATTATATGTGGATGATGTTGAATTTGGGTAGATATTTCATAGATGCACTACTAAAGGCCCTTATGATAAGTACTTTGTGTTTGAAGGTTTCTTGTTTAAAGTTGATAAGATTTGCATACCTAGATGTTCCCTTAGGATCTTATTGGTGGAAGAAGCCCATAAAGGAGGTTTAATGGGGCATTTTGGGAGGGACACAACTTATAACATGTTGCAAACTCACTTTTATTGGCCTCATATGTTAAGGGATGTAGAACACATGCTTAAGAGGTGCATTGAATGTGTTAAGGCCAAAGCTTGGGTACAACCCCACGGGCTGTATACGCCCTTACCGACGCCTAATGACCCTTGGGAGGACATAAGTATGGATTTCATTGTTGGACTACCTAGGACTAAGAAAGGAAGAGATTCCATTTTTGTGGTAGTAGATAGATTCTCTAAAATGGCACATTTTATTCCATGTCATAAAACTGAAGATGCATATAATGTTGCTAATCTTTTCTTTAAGGAAATAGTTAGATTGCATGGAATACCTAAAACTATTCTTAGTGATAGGGATGTCAAGTTTTTGAGTTTCTTTTGGAAGACACTTTGGGGAAAAATGGGCACTAGATTACTATTCTCGACCTCTAGTCATCCCCAAACAGATGGGCAAACGGAAGTCACCAATAGGACCCTAACGACCCTCCTTAGAACCATGTTGAAAGATAACTTAAAAGAATGGGAAGACATGTTACCACATATTGAGTTTGCTTATAATCCCACCATGCATTCTTCCACTTCGTTATCACCTTTCAAATGTGTTTATGGATTTAACCCGTTAACTCCTTTGGACTTATTACCGATTCCTCGAAAGGATCGAGTAGCTTTTGATGCTTTGGAACAGGTGGACTACATTAAGGAACTTCATGCTAAGACCAAGGCTGCACTTGACAAGAAAGGCGTTGAAACTGCAGCTCGGAATAACAAGGTACGTCGGAAGATGGTTTTCCAGCCCGGCAACTTAGTTTGGCTACATCTAAGGAAAGAGCGGTTTCCGACAAAACGCCATTCCAAGCTAGCACCACGAGGTGATGGACCATTCAAAGTCTTACACCGGATTAATGACAATGCATATGTGTTGGACTTACCGGAAGAGTATGGAGTTAGCACCACTTTTAACGTAGGAGATTTGAGCCCATATGAAGGAGATTCGGAACAAGATGAAAATTCGGGGTCGAATTCTTTCCAAGAAGGAGTGGATGATGTAGGACCATCACATGGAAGCTATCAAGGTCCCATTACTAGAGCAAGAGCTAAGGAGATCCAAGAGGTTATGTCAAGGGAAGTGCTATTGCTTGACACAATGCGTGAACCATTTAATTTCCATACATCATGTGTCAACCTTTTGGTGAATGTAGGAGCAAGCGAACCAAGCAAGGAGACCATGCCGACGTACTCACTTCCCATGCAGCTCGAGGAGACCATGCAGGCTGTTGCTCACGTCCAATGCAGCCCAGGAGAGGAGGTTGTTGTTCACGCCAATGCAGCCCAAGGGGAGGTTGTTGCTCACGCCAATGCAGCCCATGCTCACGCCCAATGCAGCCCATGCTCACGCCCTGTTGCTCACGCCAATGCATCCCATGCTCACGCCCAATGCAGGCCCAAGAGGAGGTTGTTGATCATGTCAAAGTTAGCCCAAGAGGGAGGCAAGCAAACACGTCCAATGCAGCCCAAGGAGGGAGCCAGCTAATCACTTTCAAAGAGGCCCAAGAGAGTAACAATTCAGCTCATTCGGATCATCATTTGGGCTCTTTAAACACATCCAAATCACTCATGGATCTGTTGAACAATGCAGCCCATTCGGATAGCCCATTTGGCTCCTTACAACCTTAAAAACGTCCAGCTTCCACTCCAAGGATAAGATTGAATAATTCAGCCTATTTCCATGCTGATTAGTGGTTTGCTAGGTTGTTAGCTACATTAGAGGAAGCTCTCTTATTACCACCTTCCCACTAATGTTTTCAGCTTTCTTTTCTTTATTTTTGTCTAGATAAAAGAGTCTATTTATATAGCCTCTTTAGCTGCAGATTAGTTACGTTATTCCCAATTGCTTAGAATTGCGTTTGTAATCATTTCACAAAATCAATGAAAGAACAATAGAGTTTTTGGTTGGCATTGCTGTTGTTGCTTGGCTGAGCTTGTTTGTGTCAAACTGCCTTCGGATTGGTGCTTCGAGCCTTCACGAGTCCCTCTTTATGCTAGTCCAGCAGGAGCTAGTGTAACGTTGTATTGGAGACGGGTCTAGGGCAGTCACGATTGGGGTTTTGGCTCTTCAGCCTTGGTTCCTTCATTGGCTCTCTCCTTGGTTCTTCTCTCACCTTTCCTGCGCCATTCATCATCTTCGTTTCACTTCGCCTACTGAATTCGCCTCATTCAGTCCGTTTCGAGATCATTGTGCCTAGATCGACTCAATCACGGATTAACACCGTATCACAAAAGTTGTCTTGCTAAGTGTTATTGTTCAGCAACCAAAGAGGACTACAAAGGAGCTCATCTCACTCAAAGGGACCAAGCCATTCACGCCTAGCCTAGCTTCACCCTAGCCTAGCCACGACTTGGCCCTCGCCTAGCTCACTTCACTCGAACCATGCCTTAGCCTTGACCAGCCCTTCTACACACACCTTCGGTGTCCAAGGTTTGCTTGCTTAGGCTTGACGAGTAAGTTCTTTCAAGGCTTATCATGAGTTCAAATTTTGAGTTCATACTTAGTTGCATATAACATTCGTGCAACTTGTCCTTTCCGTTCTGAGTCTTTTCTTCTCTTTTATTGAGTCAAACACGTTTTTAAGGTGATTGAAATCGAATTTCGCTTCTACGCTTTTGTTTGGCCAAGTATTGAACTCACGTGAGGTTTTTGACTAATACAAGACGAGCCATCAATAAGCTTGTTGAGCACCACTAGAGAGTGAGAGTTTGCTTTCGAGTGATACACTTATGAGGCGTTTTTGTTTTAGCTAACCTAACGTGTTTGAGTGTTTTAGTGTCTTCCAACAATGTCAGGAACTCCCACAGGTATGCCGAGCCCCGAGCCTATTTCCCCGGAGTTGTTTAACCTTATCAAGGGCTTGAAAGATAGCATTGAAGGGTTAACTACAAGTCTGTCCAACTTGGAGGCGTCTAAGGTAGTTCCGGAGCCTCGGCCACTAGGAGGCAACAGGGAGGTAGGAGACCACTCGAGGGCTCAACACCAAGGGCAAGACCGAATACCACTCCAAAGCCAACAAGAGGCGTTTCAAGCAGCCCGACACTCTAATGCCACGCAGCCCTCTCGGAATGTCCAAGGCTTAGGCCACGCCGTGTCCCAACCAAGATGGGGCAATCTTTCTTTTGAGGAGCACGTTTCTATCCCTTCTTCTCCCATTATACATGATAATTTGCATAACTATCCTCAATAGTTTCAGAATCAAGCTTATGAGCAGGATGAGGACGGTGATGGAGATGACGAGGAATGGAGGCCAAACGGGCGAAGGGAGCGCCAACAGCCCCGGAGACCTCATGACGGCCGGCGCCAAGACGAGCAGAGGCGTGAGCCCTATGGTGGCCAGCCAAGGAGGGAGTGAGATCCGGAGTATGATGGTTTTGGTAAAGTAAAGGTGAAGATCCCAAGCTTTGAAGGCAAATGTGACCCGGACGTGTACATGGCTTGGGAGGTGAAGATAGAGCAAATATGGTCATGCCATAACTTTCCCGAGCATAAGAAGGAAAGGAGGAGAACTTTGGATGCATCGGTAGTTACTTGGGCGCACATGAAGGCCTTGATGAGAGCTCGGTTTGTGCCTCAACATTACACTAGAGAATTGAGGCAAAGGTTGGAAAACTTGAGGCAAGGAGCCATGACCGCCGAGAAGACCTATAATGCCATGCAAATGGCCATGTAAAGGCTAATATGCGAGAGGACGAAGAGACTACAATGGCTAGGTATCTTCGTATTCTCAATCCAAGTTTTTCTAACGAGATAGATCTTTTTCCCTATAGCTCTATGATAGAGTTGCTCCACCTAGCAATCAAAGTAGAAAGGAAAATGAAGGCAAGAAGTCAAGGAGGTAAGGCTGCCTATGGCGCGCCTAGCTCATGGAGGAGCCAAGGAGGCCGCCAACAAGGGAATTACAACCGGGAGGTGCCAAGCAAGGAGAAGCTAGCCCCGGAGCAAGGAGGCCCACGCAAGGCTCCTTATGCAGCCCCAACCAAGTCCACGCCTACACTACCTAAAGGCACTCAAGGGAGTACTTCTAACCCTTCATCTAGAGCTAGGGATATTGTATGTTTTAAGTGCCAAGGAAGAGGGCACATGATGAAGGATTGTCCTAACAAAAGAACTTTGCTAGTTAACCATTTAGGGCAATATGAGTCCGAATATGAGCATGAGCATGATAATGATGATTTTGAGCTTAATATGCATGATCATGATGATTTGGATGATGATGGGATTGAATATGAGCAAGGAGATTGTTTATTAGCTAAGAGAGTGTTATTTGATCATCCTAGCTCATTCCTAGCTGACACTTCCATGATTTGTGATAAAAGTCTTGAGCATGATAATTCGTTGATAGCTAGGAGGACTTTAAGTGTACAACCTGCTCCTTGTGAAGATAACCAAAGAGAAAACTTGTTTCACACTAGATGCTCGGTTAAAGGAAAGGTTTGTAATGTTATTATTGATGGAGGAAGTTGTTGCAATATTGCTAGCACCGAAATGATATCTAAGTTGGAAATTCCTACATTTTATCACCCTAGGCCATTTAAGTTGCATTGGATGAATGAATGTGGTGAGTTAAAGGTTAATAGGTAAGCTAAGATCACTTTTACTTTAGGCCATTATGAAGATACGGTTTTATGTGATGTTGTGCCTATGAAAGTTTGTCATGTGTTGTTAGGCCGCCCTTGGCAATATGATAGGAGAGTTATGCATGATGGTTTTACAAATAGATATTCTTTTGTATTCAAAGGTAAAACCGTGACTCTTAAGCATATGACTCTCTTGCAGATTGCGGAGGCATTTGAGAAGAAGAAGGCAAGTGAGCAAGAGCAAGGACAAGCTAAGAAGGGGAGCAAGCCGTCAAGCCAAGACCCCTCCCTAGCCACGCCTTCTAACCACCAGCCTAGCACCCTTGTGTCCACGGCCACAAAACAGCCCACAACAGCCTTGTTAGCTTCCAAACTCGAGCTACAAAATGACTACCTACCCTTAGACACCACCTTGATGATGTTGTGTAAGGAGCTCACCTTGATGAGTGATGAAGCCAAGGCTAGCTTACCACCTACTATCTCAGCCATCCTTGAGGAGTTTAAGGATGTGTTTCCGGAAGAAATACCACATGGCCTTCCACCTTTGAGAGGCATTGAGCACCAAATTAACCTTATCCCCGGCGCCATACTCCCAAATAGACCAGCCTACCGAATAAACCCAAAGGAGAGTCAAGAGATCCAAGCGCAAGTTCAAGACCTCCTAGACAAGGGCTACGTGAGGGAGAGCTTAAGTCCGTGCGCCGTGCTCTTGGAGCCTAAGAAGGACAATACATGGAGGATGTGTGTTGATTGTCGAGCTATCAACAACATCACCATCAAGTACCGCCACCCTATTCCCCGCCTAGATGACATGCTTGATGAGCTACATGGTGCCACCACCTTTAGCAAGATAGACCTACGGAGTGGCTACCATCAAATCCGAATGAAGGAGGGGGACGAGTGGAAAACAGCCTTCAAAACTAAGTTTGGTTTGTATGAGTGGCTTGTTATGCCATTTGGGTTAACTAATGCTCCTTCTACTTTTATGCGCTTAATGAACTATGTTTTGAGACATTTTATAGGGAAGTTTGTTGTAGTATACTTTGATGATATCTTAATCTATAGCAGGTCCCTAGAGGAGCATGAAGAACATATAAGGGAAGTAGTTCTTACCCTTAGGGCTGAACACTTGTATGCTAATCTTAAGAAATGTAGTTTTTGCACTAATGAGGTTATATTTCTTGGTTTTGTAGTGACTACACAAGGCCTACAAGTGGATGAGGAGAAGATTAGAGCAATCAAAGATTGGCCCACGCCAACATCCATCAGCCAAGTAAGGAGTTTCCATGGGCTTGCAAGCTTCTATAGGCGCTTTATGAGAGACTTTAGTACCATTTCCGCGCCCTTGATGGAAATTTGCAAGAAGCATGCGCCATTTGTGTGGGAGGAGGCGCAAGAAAGTGCGTTTAGCAAGCTAAAATTGGTCTTAACCGAGGCGCCCTTGCTAGTCTTCCCGACTTCACTAGGCCCTTTGAAGTGGAGTGTGACGCCTCGGGCATTGGCATAGGCGGCGTGCTCATGCAAGAAGGTAAGCCTATTGCCTTCTTTAGTGAAATGCTCAAAGGAGCATGTCTTAATTACTCTACCTATGATAAAGAGTTATATGCTTTGTTTAGAGTGCTTAAGACATGGCAACACGACTTGTGGCCTAGAGAGTTTATTTTGCATTCCGATCACGAGTCTTGAAGCATTTTCGGAGTCAAGATAAACTAGATAGGAGGCATGGTAGGTGGATGGAATTTATTGAGAATTTTCCCTATGTTATCAAGTATAAAAAAGGAAAAGACAATGTAGTGGCGGATGCCCTCTCTAGGAGGCACACATTGTTGACTACATTGGATGCTAAGGTATTAGGCTTTGTTTACATTAAGGAGCTCTATGAATCTGATCTTGATTTTGGTGATACATATAAGCTATGTGTGCAAAAAGGTTCCTTAGATAAATACTATTTTTTTGAGGGATTTTTGTTTCGAATTGATAAGGTGTGCATACCTAGGTGTTCCCTTCGATTGTTGCTAGTAGAGGAAGCCCATAAAGGAGGTTTAATGGGTCATTTTGGGAGGGATAAAACTTATGCTATGCTGCACTCACACTTTTATTGGCCACACATGCTTAGGGATGTTGAAAATGTGCTTAAAAGATGCTTAAAATGCCTTAGAGCTAAATCTAAAGTGAAGCCTCATGGATTGTACACACCTTTGCCAATCCCAACAGCCCCTTGGGAAGACATTAGTATGGACTTTATTGTGGGATTGCCTAGGACTAAAAGAGGTAGGGACTCAATTTTTGTGGTTGTAGATCGTTTCTCTAAAATGGCTCACTTTATTGCTTGTCACAAAACTGATGATGCGGCCAATGTAGCTAATCTATTCTTTCGGGAAGTAGTTAGGTTACATGGAATTCCGAGGACAATAGTAAGTGATAGGGATGTTAGGTTCTTAAGTTATTTTTGGAAGACTCTTTGGGGAAAGCTAGGTACGAAATTGTTATTTTCTACATCAAGCCACCCCCAAACTGATGGGCAAACAGAAGTAACTAATAGGACTTTAACCACACTTTTAAGGGCTGTCATCAAAAAGAATCTAAAGGAATGGGAGGATGTCTTGCCACATGTTGAATTTGCCTATAATAGAGTTGTGCATTCGTCTACTTCCATCTCTCCATTTGAGTGTGTTTATGGTTTTGATCCACTAACCCCTTTTGATCTTACACCGTTGCCTAAGAAGGAGCGAGTGGATTTAAGTGCTAAAACGCAGGTTGAACACATCAAGGAGCTACATAGGAGGACAAGAATTAAGCTTGAGGAGAAAGGCAAATACAACGCATCGAAGGAAAACCAAGGAAGGAAGAAGGTTACATTTGAGGCCGGTGACCTTGTATGGATACACTTGAGGAAGGAGAGGTTTCAACAACTTCGGAAGTCCAAGCTCTCTCCAAGAGGAAACGGACCTTTCAAGGTGCTACACAAGGCTGGTGACAATGCCTATGTGCTAGACTTGCCGAATGACTATGCTTGTGATCCCACGTTCAATGTGAGGGACCTAAGCCCTTTTCCACCCCTTAGTGATGATCAAGGAAATTCGAGGTCGAATTCATTTAAAGAAGGGGAGAATGATGAAGGGTCATCCGAGCTAGCTCCATCTTCAACACCACAAGGAGCCCTAACAAGAGCTCAAGCCAAACGCCAAGCGGAGATGGATGCTATCTTCCTAACCATGGTTCAAGAAGCTCAACCAAGCTCACTTCCAATGAGTCCAAGGCCCGTCATGATGCTTAGCCACGTTGGACCAACCAAGAAAAGTTGAATGGAGCATAGGAGAGCTTCACGTGTGCATGTGCATGGCTGGCGTGAGAAGCTAGTTAGAGAGTGTTAAATAAAGCCTAGAATTAGTCTATTTTATGGATTTATTTAAAACACTCTAAATTGTAATTATTGTTTTTATTTTTCCTTTCTATTTTTAGGAGAGAAGGCTAGGAATACGTGAAACACATTGCCTAAGTGCCAAATTGAACCCCATTGAGTTCAGCCTCTTGTCTTGTGAGAATTGTGGTGTTAACATAGCTTTCTCGTTCTTGTGTGTGTCAATCTCCTTCGGGTTGGTGCTACAAGTCGAATCGAAGCAACCTCTTTGTGCCTTCGATAATCCTAGATCGATTGTGTGAAGTTGTAAGAAGCGGGGTCGAATCGTCATCGGTTTGGTTCTTGGATAATCGAATCCAAGGGTTCTATCGTTTGTTCCTTTCGGATCTTCTTTCCTATTTCGTTTTCCCTCTTTGCTTTGCACGATTTCCTTGCATCTTGTTTGCTGAATTTCGTTTGCTTTTTGATACGGTGTTAATCCGTGTTTGAGTCGATATAGGCACAATGATCTCGAACCGGGCTGAATGAAACGATTTCTGAATGCGGAATGGACGTAGGTTGATGAATGGCGCAGGAAAGGTGAGAGAAGAACCAAAGAGAGAGCCAATGAAGGAACCAAGGCTGAAGAGCCAAAACCCCAATCGTGACTGCCCTAGACCCGTCTCCAATACAACGTTACACTAGCTCCTGCTGGACTAGCACAAAGAGGGACTCGTGAAGGCTCGAAGCACCAATCCGAAGGCGGTTTGACACAAACAAGCTCAACCAAGCAACAACAGCAATGCCAACCAAAAACTCTCTTGTTCTTTGATTGATTTTGTGAAATGATTACAAATGCAATTCTAAGCAATGGATTTTACGTTACTAATCTACAGCTAATAAGAGGCTATAAATAGACTCTTTTATCTAGACAAAATAAAGAAAAGAAAGCTGAAAACATTAGTGGGAAGGTGGTAATAAGAGAGCTTCCTCTAATGTAGCTAACAACCTAACAAACACTAATTTCAGCTTAAAAATAGGCTGAATTATTCAACTTATCCTTGGAGTGCAAGCTGGACGTTTTTAACGTTTTTAAGGAGCCAAATGGGCTATCCGAATGGGCTGCATTGTTCAACAGATCCATGAGTGATTTGGATGTGTTTAAAGGGCCCAAATGATGATCCGAATGGGCTGAATTATTACTCTCTTGGACCTCTTTAAACGTGATCAGTTGGCTGCCTTCTTGGGCTGTTTTAGATGTGAGCAGCAGCTCCCTTTGCTCTTGGGCTGCCTTGGATGTCTCCTCCCTTTGCTCTTGGGCTGCCTTGGACGTGAGCAGCAGGCTAACCTCGTGGGCTGCTTTGGACGTGATCAACAGCCTCCTCTTGGACTGCATTGGGTGTGAGCATGGGTTGCATTGGACGTGAGCATGGGCTGCATTGGGCGGAAACAACAGCCTCCTCGTGGGCTGCATTGGCGTGAGCTTTGGCGTGGGCAACAACCTCCTCTCCTGGCTGCATTGGACATGAGCAACAACCTCCTCTTGGGCTGCATTGGCGTGAGCAACAGCCTCCTCTCCTGGGCTGCATTGGACGTGATCAACAGCCTACACGGCCTCCTCGAGCTGCATGGGAAGTGAGCACGTCGGCATGGTCTCCTTGCTTGGTTCGCTTGCTCCTACATTCACCAAAAGATTAACACATGATGTATGGAAATTAAATGGTTCACGCATTGTGTCAAGCAATAGCACTTCCCTTGACATAACCTCTTGGATCTCCGTAGCTCTTGCTCTAGTAATGGGACCTTGATAGCTTCCATGTGATGTTCCTACATCATCCACTCCTTCTTGGAAAGAATTCGACCCCGAATTTTCATCTTGTTCCGAAACTCCTTCATAGGGGCTCAAATCTCCTACATTAAAAATGGTACTAACTACAAAACCAAGAAAAATCACTCGGTTAGTATAGAAATCACATGTTTGAATATTAGCATACAAGTATTCTATACGCAATGTAGCAAGCACATCTCTCAAATGATTTTCATGCTCCTTTAAAGTCTTACTATAGATAAGAATGTCATCAAAGTAGACTACAACAAATAAACCAATATAAGGTCTCAAAATATGAAGTGGAATCGTAGAGTCATGAGGCACATTCACTAGAGATTTACACAAACTCATCATTAGCACATCAATAGAAGCATAGTTAGTGACATATTCATTCCTAGACTCAAGATAGCTACTTGTTGGTTGTACTAACAATGTGTGATGGATTTTGTTCTCTTTACTCTTAGGCCGTGTGATCTTAGGCTTGGGAGGGGTTCCTTGCGCTACCCTCTTGTTCTCATAGTACTCGGCTATTTGTAAAGGTGTCATAGGTTTAAGTATTAAAGTTTTACCCTTATACTCAAAGCTATATTTGTTAGAAAACCCATCATGGACAACTTTCATATCATATTGCCATGGACGACCAAGCAACAAGTGACAAGCATTCATAGGCACAACATCACATGTAATAACATCCTCATATGATCCTAATGTTATATTGACCTTAGTTTGCTTATTGACCTTAAGTTCTCCACACTCATTCATCCAATGTAGTTTATATGGCCTAGGGTGATAGAATGTAAGAAGTTGTAATTTGTTTACCATTTCAGTGCTAGCTATGTTGCAACAACTTCCTCCATCAATTATCACATTACACACTTTTCCTTTAATGCTACACCTAGTATGAAACAGATTTTCACGTTGGTTATCCTCACAAGGTGCTAGTTGGACATGCAAAGTTCTCCTAGCTATCAAAGATTCACCTTGTTCATACTCAATGCAATCATCATTCTCATTTTGTTCATTGTCATCATTTAAGGCATTTTCATCATCTAATTCTACATCATCCTCACTCTCATACTCTCCTAGATGATTTATGATCAAAGTGCATTTCTTAGGACATTCTCTACTCATGTGACCTCTACCTTGGCATTTAAAACACACAATGTCCCTAGTTCTAGAGCTAGAGATAGGAGTACTCCCTCTATGATCACTTGAAGGCTCATTCAAGGATCGTGGTGTAGTGGACGGTGTAGAAGACCTTCTTTGTCCTTCTTGGCCCATAGGTGTCGATTTCCTCTCCTCCTTCCGGCCTCCTTGCTCCCTGCTGGGGTGATGCAGCCGGCTGTTTTGTGCTTTCCACGCAGTGGGCGTCCCGGGAGGTGGCTTGTGTTCCCGGTTTCGCACCTTAGTCTTCCTTTCCACCTTGATGGCCAAGTGTAGTAATTGCTCCATGGTGCTGTATGGATACATATCAACCTCATTAGCCAAATTAGAATTCAGAATATGAAGGTACCTTGCCATAGTGTTTTCTTCATCCTCTAGAACGTTGGCCTTCACCATAGCAACTTGCATATTCGTATAGGCTTCCTCAGCGCTAAGTGAGCCTTGTCTCAAATTTTCCAGTCGTTGTCGAAGCTCTCGGGTATAGTGAGGTGGAACAAACCTAGCCCTCATTAGTGCCTTCATATGCTCCCATGTGCTGATTTGAGGATCCAAGGTTCGAACTCTTTCTTTGACTACGTGATCCCACCATACCAAAGCATAGCCTTGGAACTCGAGAGCGGCTAGTTGAACCTTCCTAGGCTCGCTGAAGTTGTGACATAACCAAATCTGCTCAACTTTAGTTTCCCACTCCGTGTAGACGTCGGGATCACACTTTCCTTCAAAGACGGGAATTTTGATTTTGACCTTTCCGAGTCCGTCTTGCTCTTAATAGGGCCGAAGGTTGTCTCGCCCTTGCCTTGGCTGCTGGAATGGCCGATTGTAGCCCTCCCACGTGTGGTCCTCAGCTTCATTCCGTTGCTGAAAGTCATCAACAAATGGTGGCATGTTAGAAGCATTAGGAAGGACGTTGGAATGTACATTACCTTGATCCGGCTGATCCGGCTCTCTAGTAACACGTGAAGGACCGCCAAACTCGTAGTTAGCTCTTAAAGGTGGTGTTCCGGCTGGTGGTGTTCGTGCTTCCATAGTCTCCACTCGCTTGGATAGTTTAGCTACGGAATCGGACAATTGTTTCAATAGACTGATCATCTCAGGCGTGACGGTCTCGCTACTCGACTTGCTGGGACTTAGGGACCTGGACATGCTCAAGTAACAAACAAAGAAACTGGTTAGGTTAGAAAAACAAAGATCTCACTTGTGTATCGCTCACACTCTCGTTGGTATTGCCTAGCTGGTGGCTCGAGTTGTAAGGATCCAACACCTTAAGATCGTGATTTCCGAACCGTCTTAGCAACCCTTTGGAACTAGAACTGCTGAAACTGAATGTTAGTGTCGGAGATGAATCAAGACACCCCTAATTGGAGTATTGACTGTTGGGTTGGTGTAGGTATGGTAAATTGTGCTTAGAATGACGTTTTGAGCTGATTGAGAGAGTCGACTTGTGCTTGATTAATAAAAGAAAGGGCCTGCCGTTTTTTTTTGTAGTGTTTTTTTTTTTTTGAAAGATATCTTAGACTTTGTCAAAGATTTGTAGGAGAGAGAAGTAACCGTAATTGATTGCAGATAGGGTTACCGAAACGTGTATGCAGCGTTTGAGCTTTCTCTTTTGTTTTGTTTTCGTTTTATGTTTGCCTCTCCTCAAGATGTTGTCCGGCTTTTGAATTGGCACACTTCAAGCACAAGTTAGATCTCAATTGGATAAGCAATAAGGTTAACAAGAAGAAGAAGTGATCAATTGTACCAACTGTGCTCTGATACCAACTGATACGGTGTTAATCCGTGTTTGAGTCGATCTAGGCACAATGATCTCGAACCGGGCTGAATGAAACGATTTATGAATGCTGAATGGACGTAGGTTGATGAATGGCGCAGGAAAGGTGAGAGAAGAACCAAAGAGAGAGCCAATGAAGGAACCAAGGCTGAAGAGCCAAAACCCCAATCGTGACTGCCCTAGACCCGTCTCCAATACAACGTTACACTAGCTCTTGCTTGACTAGCACAAAGAGGGACTCGTGAAGGCTCGAAGCAGCAATCCGAAGGCGGTTTGACACAAACAAGCTCAGCCAAGCAACAACAGCAATGCCAACCAAAAACTCTCTTGTTCTTTGATTGATTTTGTGAAATGATTACAAATGCAATTCTAAGCAATGGATTTTACATTACTAATCTGCAGCTAATAAGAGGCTATAAATAGACTCTTTTATCTAGACAAAATAAAGAAAAGAAAGCTGAAAACATTAGTGGGAAGGTGGTAATAAGAGAGCTTCCTCTAATGTAGCTAACAACCTAACAAACACTAATTTCAGCTTAAAAATAGGCTGAATTATTCAACTTATCCTTGGAGTGCAAGCTGGACGTTTTTAACGTTTTTAAGGAGCCAAATGGGCTATCCGAATGGGCTGCATTGTTCAACAGATCCATGAGTGATTTGGATGTGTTTAAAGGGCCCAAATGATGATCCGAATGAGCTGAATTGTTACTCTCTTGGACCTCTTTTAACGTGATCAGCTGGCTGCCTTCTTGGGCTGTTTTAGATGTGAGCAGCAACTCCCTTTGCTCTTGGGCTGCCTTGGACGTGAGCAGCAGGCTAACCTCGTGGGCTGCTTTGGACGTGATCAACAGCCTCCTCTTGGACTGCATTGGGCATGAGCATGGGCTGCATTGGACGTGAGCATGGGCTGCATTGGGCGGAAATAACAACCTCCTCTTGGGCTGCATTGGTGTGAGCTTTGGCGTGGGCAACAGCCTCCTCTCCTGGCTGCATTGGACGTGAGCAACAGCCTCTTCTTGGGCTGCATTGGCGTGAGCAACAACCTCCTCTCCTGGGCTGCATTGGACGTGATCAACAGCCTGCATGGCCTCCTCGAGCTGCATGGGAAGTGAGCACGTCGGCATGGTCTCCTTGCTTGGTTCGCTTGCTCCTACATTCACCAAAAGATTAACACATGATGTATGGAAATTAAATGGTTCACGCATTGTGTCAAGCAATAGCACTTCCCTTGACATAACCTCTTGGATCTCCTTAGTTCTTGCTCTAGTAATGGGACCTTGATAGCTTCCATGTGATGTTCCTACATCACTTTTATTCCCGTAAAAAAGTTGTTGGTCTATATCCGTTCTTCGCGGCTAATCCCCGTATCACGGCACTTTATTGGCTGCTTGTGTGGAGTTGTAAAGGGTTAGGTTCGGATCATCATTCGGGTTGGTTCTTGATTCCGAGATCAAGGGTCTTCGTAGTTTGCTTCGGGTTTATCTCCAGTTTTCCTCGTCTTATTTTAAGTCGTTGTTGTGCCGTTTTGATTCGAGTTTCTGACCGTTCCTTCTCCAACAAGGGCGCTGCAGATTACTTCGGGTTCTTCTAGTGTCTTGCCTTCCTTTCCGTCGTCTAGATCGAAAAACATTAGGCTTTCCCGGACAGGTTCCCATTGTTGATCCGCTTGTTGCGAAGGATGTGCACGACAAGGTTGTGGAGAGCATCGTTCTTGAGAATAGGAACGAGATGGCTAGGAGACATAGATCGCAGCGAGTCCAGTCAGATGACTCGGATAATGTCTCGATGAGGGGACCAAATTTCCACACTTATATCTACAGAGTTGAGGAGGTGTCAAGGCAGGTAGATGTGCCCCAAATCTACCAACAGATGGCCCGGGGAGCTAATTAGGTGCCAGTCATACCAACACGTGCTACTAAGGTTGTTAGAGCTCTATAGGAGTCAAGAGGGCCACAACTAGATTCCTGGTTGAAGGCATTTCACCATATGGGAGTACCGTCTTTTATTGGAAAGGTGGGTTTGGAGGTCGAGTTGTGCACCTCTAGAGGATCAACATGTGTATATGTTCTCCCCTCGACTGAGGGAGAGTACCCGTTCCTACATGGCGGGTTTCCTTTGCGATTCCCTGATAAGTTATTAGGATAGAGCCCCGGCTTACGAGCGTGAACGGGCTAGCCAGAGAAGGACTTCTCAGAAAAGATGGTCTTAGAAGAGACAACGTACTGGGCTAACTAGTGCAGGAGCATCAGGGTACGGGCGAGACTAGATTCAAGGCTGCTCGAGTTACCCACTTTCTGCACAGGCTTTTGAGAGAGGACGGAAATGCGACAATTGAGGAGGTACTAGGTATATACGAGTTGATTGCCCGAGGGCACCAGTGACATGCTTCTCTTGTGGGAAGTTAGGACATTGAGCTACTTATTGTTGTCACGGCAAGGCACCATCACAACAAGGTTCTTACCTATTAGAGTTTTGTTTGATGCGGGTGCTACGCACTCTTTCATTTATGATGTATGTGTTGAGGAAGTCATTTTGGGTATGCCGTTGGTGCTATACACTTAGAAAACAGTGATTTGTTAGTGGAATTCTTTGTCATGCCGCTGGTGCATGAGGAAGTCATTTTGGGTATGGATTGGATGGATAGACATTGTGTTGCGTTAGATGTAGGTAGGAGAACCGCGACGGTCTCTACCGAGTCGGGTCAGATAGAGATTTTCCGAGGTTGGGACCTTGGAAAGACAGGTATGGTTATTAGCACAGTCCGAGAAGCGAGACTGATTGCATAGGGTTGCGAGGCCTTTTGGTGTTATGTCATGATGGAGGACGAGAATCCTGCGTTAGAGAATATTCCCGTAGTTTGCAAGTTCATGGATGTGTTTGACGAGCCATCTGGTTTACCACCTCAAAGGAGCATGGACTTTGGCACAGAGTTGGAGCTTGTGACGAGACCGATCTCGAAGGGCCCATATCGTAAGGCACCTATCGAGTTGTTCAAGTTGAAGAAGCAACTTGAGGAGTTGGCTGAGAAGAGCTTCATACGCCCTAGCCTATCCCCGTGGGGTCCACCTATACTCTTCGTGCGGAAGAAGGATAGATCGTTGAGGTTGTGTATCGATTACAGAGAACTGAACAAGGTAACCATCAAGAATAAGTATCCTTTTCCCCGCATTAACGACTTGTTGGATCAACTTCAGGGAGCGACTGTTTTCTCCAAGATTGACTTGCGCTCGAGATATCACTAGCTAAGGATGAGAGAGCAGGATGTGCATTTGTAGTGATGTCATTCGGGCACACGAATGCACCCGCCGTCTTTAGGGAGTTGATGAATGATATAATCATCGACTTCCTGGATCAGTTTGTGGTGGTTTTCATGGACGATATCCTGGTGTACTCTCGTAACAAAGAGGAGCATGCAAGACATATGAGGATGGTTTTGCGAGTTTTGCAAGATAGAGAACTGTATGCTAAATTCTCTAAGTGTGAGTTTTGGATGTCAAAGGTAGCATTTCTGGGTCATGTTGTTTCCGCTGAGGGGATCAAGGTTGATCCGGTGAAGATCGAGTCTGTAGCAGTGTGGACGACACCGACGAACGTCAAGGAAGTACTCAGCTTCCTTGGCCTAGCCGGTTATTACCGTTAGTTTGTGGAGGGATTCTTTGTGATTGTCCGTCCACTTGCCAGTCTGTTGAGAAAGACTACCCGGTTTATATGGTACGAGCCATGTGCTCAGAGTTTTGAGGAGCTGAAAAGAGACGTTTGACTTCCGCTCCCATCTTAACGTAGCCGGAGGGCACATAGGACTTTTTAGTCTATGGTGACGCATCAAGCTAGGCTTGGGATGTGTTTGGATGCAGTGTGGTAGAGTGATTGCCTATGCATCTAGACAGTTACAAACGTATGAGGACAACTACCCAACTCATGATCTGGAGTTGGCAACGGTAGTTCATGCATTGTAGATTTGGAGACATTATTTGAATAACCTCCAACGCAGATGGCTTGAGCTGATCAAGGACTTTTGACTGTGAGATCCTGTACCATCCGGAGAAGGCGAACGTTGTCGTCGACACCCTGTAGAATGACACATCGAGAGAAGGTGATTGCACGACTGACGGTTCAACCTTAGTTATAGAGGGATCTAGCATGGCTAGAGATGGACATCCAGTTTCTAGACGAGGATGTTCATTTATCAACTTTAGAGGTTCTACCTGATCTGTTGGGTGAGATCCAACAGAAACAGGAGACCTGCACGACGTTGACGAGGATTCGAGATAGGATGTCTCGAGGTGAGGCCCCACAGTTCTCCATAGGAGCAAATGGAGTGATGAGACGTCGCGAGCGCATTTGTGTACCCTCTGATGCAGAGCTGAGACAAAGGATCTTAGAGAAAGCTCACTCCACACCATACTCAGTGCACCCAAACACGAGTAAGATGTATCAGAATGTGAGACGTTCATTTTGGTGGGGAGGGTTGAAGCCCGATGTGGCCAGATTTGTGGCATAGTGTGCGACTTGTCAACAAGTCAAGATATAGCATTGCAGACTGGAGGAGAGCTCCATCCACTACTAGTGCTGCAGTGGAAGTGGGAGGACATCTCCATGGACTTTGTGACGGGATTGAGGCCGAGTAGGAGTTTTGATGCCATATGGGTTGTTATTGACAGATTGACTAAGACTGCACGTTTCATCCCTATTTGGGAAATATGGCCAGTGAGGCGATTGGATGAGGAGTTCACTAGGTAGATACTGAGACTCCATGGTGTACCGAGGACAATTGTCTCAGATCGACATGGACGGTTTATCTTGAGATTCTGGCAGCAGATTCAGACAACCCTGAGATTGAGTTTCATCCTCAAACAGATGGTCAGTCAGAGAGGACCATTCAAACTCTGGAGGATATTTTGAGAGCTTGCGTGCTAGACTGGGGGTAGGTGTGGACAAATCTCCTCCCATTGGCTGAGTTTTCGTATAACAAAAATTGTCATGCATCGATTAGGATGGGCCCATATGAGGCACTGTATAGGCGGAGATGTCGTACGCCGTTATGGTAGGATGAACCTAGCAGTGTAAGTGGTATAGCGCCTAAGCAATTTTAGGATGATATTGCCCGACTAGCATTGACTAGAGAGCGGATGTTGGCTGCACAGAGTCGCAAAAAGTCATATGAAGACAAGAGGCGTCGACCATTAGAGAGTCCAGGGTTGGAGCTCATGTCTAACAAAGAGTGTTTCCGCCGCGTGGTGTCAAACGTTTTGGCATAAAGGGAATCTGAATCCCCGATATGTTGGTCCTTTTGAGATTCTGATAGAGTTGGGAGAGTAGCGTACAAACTTGCTTTACCACCGAGTTTAGAGGGTCTTCACCTTGTGTTTCATGTGTCTCAACCGAGGGTGTACATACTAGGCCCGAGACACATCATCAACTATGATGACTTTAGTGGTTGAGCCGGACCACACCTTTGTTGAGCATCTAGTTGCAGTCCTAGAGCGAGGTGTGAGATGCCTGCGTTCGAAGGACATTCCTATGTTGAGGATATAATAGTCGAGACGAGGACCTGATGAGGCTACATGGGAGACAGAGGATAGTATTTAGAGGAACTATCTAGTGTTCTATGCCGAGATAGATGCACCTGTAGGATCGACGAGTAGATCTTAGTGCTATCTTGGTGAGTGATATGATTATGTGCTTATGTGATTTGATGTGTTTTTGTGCTAGCTTTGATGCGGGTGTATGATCTTGTTAGATCTTGATTTGTTAGCGTGAGCTGTGATTATAGCTGGAGGTGGTTCTTCCTCCATGTTATTGTGATGTTATCAAGGTTTAGCAGAAAACGGTTTTTCCTCCATGCTATTGTGTTATGGACATAGTTTGGCTGGTGAAGGTTTTCCTCCACCCCCTTGCGTTATGTGTGCGGTTTGGCTGGAGATGGTTTTCCTCCATGCCTTTGTGATGTGGTTATGAGTTGACTAGAGATGGTTTTCCTCTATGCCATTATGTAGCGTTTGTGATTATAATGCTGGAGTGGATGATTCCTCCATGCTTATGTTTTGAGGTTTTAGAGTGTTATAGGTTGATACCTTTTGAGCGGAGATGTGATACCTTCGATAGAGAGAATGTTTATACCTCGGCGTATGGATCCGAGAGGATTTGGGAACAGTTCAAATTTTAGGACGAAACTTATTTTTAGGGGGATCTGATGTAATATCCTTAGTCTTTATGGATCCCTACCCTTCCGTCTTGGCTTGGCCGTAGGTGTGTTGCCGCCCCGCTGCTCTAGTGACCCGCTCCTGCGGTTTTGCAAGGTGGGCGCCGTCCTTTGACCGCCTTGCCTTTTCTTTTGCTTCCCTTATAAGTCCTCACCTTTAGATGAGGGTTGTTCATTTCATCTTCTCACTTCATCTCCTCACTCACGTTCTTCTTCTCTTCTCCTTTGTTTCTTTCCTTGATTCTTCTTTGAAGATCATCAAGAAAAGCTTTGTGTGTATTTGTGGTGGCTGAGTGTTGATGAGGATGTTGTTGTTCTTATTCTGTTGTGGATAGCTAGGGTGAGAGTGTGAAGGTTCTTCCCTTCTTCTATGTACCTTTCCTGGACAATTGATGATGGTTATATATGTATATATGTATGTTGCTAGTGGCCTTTGGCACATTTGAATAGAAAAGGATCAAATGAAGGATCGAAGAGAAGCAGAGAATCGCCCCTTTGTTGTTTGACCGCCCCCGTGCCTTGATAGCGCCGCCCCGCGGCTGAGGAGTGTCACCGCCCCTGCGGTTGAGAGCCACCGCCCCAGCGGCGTGTCACCGCTCTTGCGTCTTGGTGCTTCCACAGGTGCGTCTTGTCCAGGACATACCAAGTGTGGTATGTGTCCTTCCTTTCCTTATAACTTTAGCTTGAGAGTGAGGCTAGGCTAGTGATGTGTATGATGAGCTTGATGATAATATGTTGAAGTAATACCTTAGGCATTTGTGAGTTATGATGAGTTATCGAGGTTTGGTTATGGGTTATGATTAGGATATAATCGTGGGGTGTAGGAGGTGGAATCTCCTAGCCTTGGTTAGTGTTTGATGTTGTGTGCCTTGTTGATGCAAGAACTAATTGTTTCCTCGAAGGGAAACTGTGACCACGTGGTTTGGGTTTACATTGTGACAGGTAAGTCCTTCGGGCTTACTTAGCGAGCGTTGATGAGTTTGAATGATTGTGATAGTGGTGTATGTGCATATGAATGTTGCATTGATAACCTGAACCGGACTAGACCATATATGTATATTAAATGGCCCAAGTGTATTATAACGGGTCGTGACAACTTGTCGAAGCTCGCCGAGAGTGGAGAAGGTTCTTTGAAACCGGTATTCTAGGGGGGAGGCTTGATCCCCAACTCCAAACCTTTGTGAAAGGGGACAAAGGCGAGGTTCTGGGTGCTCCTCGTGTCACAAAATAAGTTGAATTAGTAATGGTATAACATAATGAAGATAATAAATGGATATGTGTGTGACCATTTCATATTGTGAAGTGATGATGTGTTTGTATGTGCTATTGCTTTTATTCTTATTCATAAACTGTTAGCTAATGGTTTTATACCATGTTGAAAATATTCTAAAGGATAGGAAGACTACAGAGTGATCCAGATGGATGATCAGCCGAGGGCTTCCGTACATTAAGAAGCGTGGTGTTTTGGGATGTTTTGTACGCAAATGAATATGATGTTGCCGATTTGTACTCGGCTGTGTTTTCTATGTGTTTGATATATAATTATACAATTTTATAGATTTGGTTAGATATTTATTTGTGTCTTGTTGTAAGATCCAGTGAACTTGTTGTTAGGCTAGGTCAGGATCCATTGGGAGATCCTAACCCAATAGCGCTCCAAGTCCCGCGGATTCGGGGTGTTACAGGGTTCATGTTTCAGGTTTTAGCGGTTTTAGGTTTTTTGGTTTCAGGTTCGGGTTATTGGGCGGTTTTATGTTAAAATTGAAAGTGCGTATTCCCAATTCATCTTTGAAAAACAAATTTCAACAGTGTTCGCTTTCACAATAAAATTCGGATCAACGGTCTTCGAAAATATACTTGAATGCAAATTAGTTGAAATAACTTTTTATCGATATAGAATCGGTGCAAAAATACAAAAGAGGCTTTAAAAATCAAGGAATATTAAACAAGAAAACCTCTCAAACCAGGCAAGGCGGATAGGCGAAGCTCTTCGGCCAAGGCCATAGGAAGAATCAAAACACTTAAGTTTTTCGGAAAAACCTCTAAGGCCTGACAAGGCTTTCAGCTCATCGGAAAAGGCAAAGTCAAAACCTTTCAAGCCTTCATCATCGATCCAATCCAAAAAATTCAAAACCATTTCTTTGTGAAATCAAATCGATAAACAAAGCTGCAACACCTCCAAAAAAAATAATGGACTAATTTTCTACAAATCATTGGACAAGGAAGAATTAGAAAACAAAAACTCGCAAGCCTGAAAACCTAATTCGGAACCTTTTTCCCAAACCGTTTTCAGGTTTCTTGGTGGGTTTTCCGATTTCACGTTGGTTGTTTCAGATTTCAAGTTTTTAGTTTTCGGTTTTTAGTTTTTGGTTTATGGTTTCCATTCGGGTTGTTCGGTTATTCGGTGATCAAGTTTTTAGGTTTCAAGTTTTTAGAGTTCAAGTTTAAGGTTTCATGTTTTAGGGTTTCAGGGTTTTAGATTTCAACGTTTAGGTTTCCGGTTTCCGGTCTCAGGTTTTAGGTTTTAAGTTTCAAGGTTCAAGGTTCAAATTTCAAAATTTAAGGTTTCAGGGTTTCAACTTTCATGTCTTAGCGGTTTTAGGTTTCTGGATTCCGGTTTCTAGTTCGGTTTATTGGGCGGTTTGGTGTTCGAACACAAAGTGCACGTTCATATAATTCATCTTTGAAAAACCAAATTTCAACAGCGTTCAATTTCACAATAAAAGTCGGAGCATCGGTGTTCGAATTCATACTCAAATACAAATCAGTCAAAATAACTTTTTAATTAAATAGAATGGGCGAAGCTCTTCGGCAATGGTGAATAGAAGATTCAAAACAGCTTAAGCTCTTCGGCAAAACGAAAGCTCATAGGCGTTACGAAACTTCCAAAACGAAAATAACGGAAAGATTTTCTACAAATGTTGGACAAGGATATCAGAGAGCAAAGAAGAATTAGACAACAAAACCTTCTAAGGCCCCACAAGGATTTTAGCAAAAGCAAGTCAAAACCTTCCAAGCCTTTCAATTCATCAACATCGATCTCCAATCCGAAAAATTCTAAACAATTTCTATATAAAATCAAATCCATAAGAAAAGATGCAACACTTCCAAAACAAAACTAATAGACCAATTTTCGTCAAATCATTGGACAACGAAGAATCAAACAACAAAACCGCTCAAGGCTGGAAACCTAAATCGGAACCTGTTACTCAAACCGGTTTCATGTATGAACTTGGGTTTTCCGGTTTAAGGTTTCAGGTTTCAGGGTTTTAGGTTTCACGTTTCAACGGTTTTAGGTTTCCGGTTTTCGTTCAAGTTAATGGGTGATTCGGATATCAAGTTTCATAGATCTGGTTTCTTGTTTCAGGTTTCAAGGTTTCAAGTTTCAAGGTTTCAGGGTATTATTAGGGTTCAGGTTTCTGGTTTCAAGTTTCAGGTTTTAGGGTTTCCGAATTTCGAATTCAGCGGTCTTAGGTTTCTAGTTTCCGGTTTGGGTTATTCGGCTCTTCGACAAAGGCGAAAGTTTTAACCTGTCAAGCCAATCAATTCATCATCATCAATCTCATATCCAAAAAATTCTAATCAATTTTTTTTGTAAGATTAAGGCGAATAACAAAGCTAAAACACTTCCAAAATGAAAGTAATGGACTAAATTTCTACAAATCATTGGACAATGATGAATTATACAACAAAATCACTCAAGCATGACAACCAAAATCGGAACTTTTTACCCGAACCGGTTTAAGGTTTGAAGGTGGGTTTTCGGTTTCATGTTACAGGTTTTAAAGTTTCAGGTTTCAGCGGTTTTATGTTTTCGGTTTTAGGTTTATGATTTCCGGTACGGGTTTTTGGGCGGTTCGGTCATCAAGTTTTAGGTGTCATGGTTTCCAATTTCCCGTTTCAGGTTTTGGGTTTCGGGTTTCAAGGTTACAAGTTTTAGGGTTTTATGGTTCCAAGGTTCAGGTATTTGGTTTCTAGTTTCCTGTTTCCTGTTTCAGGTTTTAGCGGTTTTAGGTTCTTGTTTTTGTTTTCTAGTTTCCGGTTCGGGTTCTTGGGCGGTTCGGTGATCAAACACAAACTGCACATTCTCAATTCATCTTTTAAAACGCCAAATGTCAATAGTGTTCGATTTCACAATAAAAGTCGGACCAACACTGTTCGAAAATATACTCGAATACAAATCTGGTCAAATGACTTGTTATCGAAAATAAATTATTGTAAAATTACGGCATAGGCTTCAAAATTATCCAAGGAAAATTAGACAGCAAAACCTCTCAAATCTGGTAAGACGATGAGGCAAAGCTCTTTGGAAAAGGCGAAAGGATGAATCAAAACAACTTAAACTCTTTAGCAAAGACGAAAGCTCTTAGGCGGTTGTGAAGCTTCCAAAATGAAAATAATGGACTGATTTTCTACAAATATTGGACAAGGTATCAGAGAGCAAGGAAGAATTAGACAACAAAACCTCTAAGGCCTGACAAGGCTTTTTGCTCATCGGCAAAGGCGAAAGTCAAAACCTCTCAAGCCTTTGAATTCTTCATTATCGATTTCAAATTTTAAAAAATTTCTTTGTGAAATCAAATCAATAAACAAAGCTGCAACACTACCAAAACAAAAATAATGGACTAATTGTCTACAAATCATTATACAAGGAAGAATTAGGGAACAAAACCTCTCAAGCTTAGCAACCTAAATCAAAGCATGTTTCCCAAAACGTTTTCAGGTTTCAAGGTTGGTTTCCGATTCAGGTTTCATGGTTTCAAGTTTATGGTTTCACTGGTTTTAGGTTTTTGATTTATGGCTTCAGTTCGGGTTATTGGATGGTTCGGTGAAAAAGTTTCAGGATTTCCGGTTCCTAGTTTCAGGTTATCCGGGTTCAAGTTTTCGATTTCAGGTTTCCGGGTTCAGGTATTACGTTTCAAGTTTCAGCAGTTTTAGGTTTTTATTTTTGGTTGCCGGTCTAGGTAATCGGGTGGTTCAGTGTTCAAACACAAAGTATGCATTCCTAATTCATCATTGAAAAACCAAATTTTAACAACATTCGATTTCACAATAAAAGTCGAACCATGGGTGTTCGAAATCATATTCGATTAGACAGCAAAATCTCTCAAACCTAGCAAGGCGAATAGGCGAAGCTGTTTAAAAAAAGGCGAAAGGAAGAATCAAAACAGCTTAAGCTCTTCGGCAAAGATGAATGTTCTTAGGCGGTTGTGAAACTTCCAAATCAAAAATAATGAATTGATTTCCTACAAATGTTTGGCAATTTGGTGATCAAGTGAATAAACAATTTCATTGTGAAATCAAACCAAAACAATTCTTAACAATTTCCGTTCGGGTTATTGGGCGATTCGGTGATCAAGTTTCACGGTTTCAGGCTTCATAGGTTTTAGGTTTCCGGTTTATGGTTTCCATTTTGGGTATTGGGTGGTTTGGTGATCAAGTTTCAGGGTTTCCAGTTTCTGGTTTCATTTTTCAAGGTTCAGATTCAGGGTTTCAAGGATTCGGGGTATCAAGGTTCAGGTTTCTGGGTTTCAGCTTTCACTTTTCAACGGTTGTAGGTTTTTGGTTTATGGTTTCCGATTTCCCGTTCGGGTTATTGGGAGGTTCGGTGATCAAACATAAAGTGCGCATTACCAATTCATCTTTGAGAACCAAATTTTAACAACGTTTGATTTCACAATAAAAGTCGGACCAAGGGTGTTTGAAATTATACTCGAATGCAAATCAATTGACATAACTTGTAATCGAAATAGAATCGGTGTAGAAAACGACAAAGGCTTCAATAGTCCAAGGAAGATTAGACAACAAAACCTCTCATGTCTGGCAAGGCGAATAGTCAAAGCTCTTCGGCAAAGGCGAAAGGAAGAAACAAAATAGCTTAAGCTCTTCGGAAAAGACGAAAGCTCCAAGGTGGTTCTGAAACTTCCAAAACGAAAATAATGGACTGATTTTCTACAAATGTTGGGCAAGGGTATCAAAGAGTAAGGAAGAATTAGACTACAAAACCTCTAAGGCCTGACAAGGCTTTTGGCTCTTCGGAAAAGGCGAAATTTGATACCTTTCATGCCTTTCAGTTCATCAACATCGATTCCATATCCGAAAAACAATAAATAATTTCTTTGTAAAATCAAATCGCTAAACAAAGATGCAACACTTCCAAAAATAAAGTAATGGACTGATTTTTTGCAAATCATTGGACAAGTAAAAATTGGACAACAAAAACTTTCAAGCTTGGCAACCTAAATTTGAACATGTTACCCCAACCAATTTAAGATTTGAAGTTGCGTTTCAAGGTTTAAGGTTTCAAGGTTGAAGGTTTCAAGTTTCAGCAGTTTTAGGTTTCCGGTTTTCATTTTCAGGTTAATGGTTTCCGGTTCGGGTTATTGGACGGTTCGGTGATCAAGTTTCAAGGTATCTAGTTTCCGTTTTCCTGTTCCAGGTTTCACGTTCCAAGTTCAGGTTTCGGGGTTATTGGTTTCTTGTTTCAGGTTTCAGCGATTATAAGTTTTTGGTTTCCGATTCGGTTTCGGTTTCATTTTCACGTTAAGGTTTGAAGGTGGGTTTTCCGGTTTCAAGTTTCTAGGTTATAGATTTCATGTATTAGCGGTTTTAGGTTTCCGGTTCTCATTTTTGGGCGGTTCGGTGATCAAGATTTTGTGTTTCCGTTTTCTGGTTTAGGTTTTAGAGTTCAGGTTTCACGTTTCAGGTATTTAGGTTTAAGGGTTTTAAGTTTTAGTTCCAGGGTATCATGGTTCAGGTTTTTGATTTCAGGCTTCTGGTTCCAGGGTTCCCGTTTCATGTTTTAGGGTTTCAAGTTTCAACGGTTTTAGGTTTTTGGTTTCCGGTGTCCGGTTAGGGTTATTAGGTTGTTCGGTGTTCAAACACAAAGTGCACATTCCCAATTCATCATTGAAAAACAAAATAGTGTTCAATTGCACAATAAAAGTCGGATCACGGTGTTCAAAACCATACTCGAGTACAAATCAGTTCAAATAACTTTTTTTATCGAAATAGACTCGGTGTAAAAATACGACAAAGGCTTCAAAAATCAAGGAAGATTAAACAGCAAAACCTCTTAAACCAGGCAAGGCAAATATGCTAAACTCTTTGACAAAGGCGAAGGATGAATCAAAACAACTTAATCTCTTTGGCAAAACCTATAAGGCCTCAAGGCTTACGACCCATCGGCAAAGGCGAAAGTCGAACCCTCTCACGCCTTTCAAGTTTTCATAATTGATCTCAAATTCAGAATATTCTAAATAATTTCTTTGTGAAATCAAATCAATAAACAAAGCTATTGTAACACCCTAAATCCGTAGGACTCAGAGTGCTACGGGTTGGTACATTGTACCCAAACCTGCTTGATAACAAGTTCACCGGATCTTGTAACAAGGCAGAAATAAATATAAAACCAAAATTGATAAAGCTGAAATAGTATATGTCGAAAGTATACAAAACCACCGCCGAGTATCAAAACGGTATCATCATAAACAAATATAACTCCAAAATCCCATAACATCCTAGATGTACAAAAGCCCTCGGCTGATCACTCCTCCTAATCACTCTGGAGTCCTCTTATCCTCCAAACCATCTACAACACGGTATAAACCGTTAGCTAACAACCTATGAAAGCTCACAGATATAAATCATTTATTATCTTCATTAAGTTATACCATTACTAATTCACTCATGTGTGATACGAGGAGTATAACAACCTCACCTCTATCCCCTTTCACCACACAGGTTTGGAACTAGTGTCAATCATCACCACCTGGTGGACTGGTCGTGGAGAACCCCCCAGCTACCCCATTTTGAGTTGGACGTTATCACCGCCCGATTATCACACACTTGGGCCAATTAACACATATAGTCATCCTAGTCCAATATATGGTTATCAAATATACACACACCTATTTACAATCACTCCAACTCATAGAATTCAGCTAAGTAAGCCCAAAAGACTTACCTGTCACAAGGTAATCCTAACCACATTCAATCTCGGTTTTACTCAAAAAACAATTAGCGCATGTACAAACAAGGCACACAAATATTAATCACTATCACATGCTACGAGATTCCACCTCCTAGTCTCCAAGATCTCATAAGATCCTAAACCATATCATCATCCTCAATATCTCATCACTTATCCTCAAAGACGCCTAAGGCGTTCAACACTAGATATCATGTAGAACCTCTAAAGCAAACAAATGGGCATTCTCATCACTCCTATCTTCTCCCACGGAGAATTGTGGGGCCTCACCACAAGAATTCCTATCTCGGATCCGCATCAACGTCGGGCATGTCTCTTGTTTCTGTTGGGTCTCACCCAACATCTCAGGTAGAACCTCTAAAGCAAACAAATGGGCATTCTCATAGGGGAATTGGATATCCATCTCTAGCCACGCTAGATGATGCGGGTTGGGGCCGCAAATGACTAGATCTAGATTGGGAATCCTTGAAAACCAACAATGGACATTTTCCTTGACAAATGGCACGCAAAATCAGATTGTTTAGAACCAGAAATGACGTTGGACAAAAGGGAAGAAAGAGAATGAAATGGAACGTGGAGTGGAATGTTTGGTAGAAGTAGATCCAAAAGAACCAAACGACTCCCTTACAAGAACCTTGATTAGATTGATCAAAACCCAAGCAAGATGATGCCTTCAACCCTTTCTTCTATAACCTGATGTGATCCGGAAACCAATGCAAACGGCTTCACTTTAATTCGACCCTTCAGTATTTTGGTTATAACGAATGCTACGTTTATCCAATGAAGGTCCGTAAATACTTGTTGGAAAGCTGCTTTCAAGGGCTACAATATTGATGAAGACTTCAACAGCAGATTCGTCCAATCAATGGGTCTTAATTTCAGTTCTTCTAACAGCCGGATTTATGGTCAAGATGTGAAGAGTCCAAAACCAATGCCTCATTATGTGGATCTTTAAGGCCTATAATTTATTATGACTTTTGGCCTTGTTTTTGATCTTTTAGCTAGCCTTATTTTCCCTATTTAAAGGTTTGCTTGGTTCATAGAAAAATAAGTGAGAGTTGATAATATTTGGAAAACAATTTGGTTACATGGTTTTTGGTGAGATGCCGAAACCTCCTCCTTGGTGAGATGCCGGGTGGGTTGCCTTTGTGAGATGCGAGGGCGAAGGCATTAGTTCTCATAGGTGAGAGGCTTGTGAGAGTTGATGCGAGTATTGTAGAGTGGATGGTGAGATGCTTGAAGCTCTAGCAATACATATCTTGTACTTTATTTTTAATTATCACAAATCCAAAACACATGTGTATGTTTTCTTTAGATTTTCGTTTGTCTTGCATCGTTGGATCCTTTGGCTGGGGCGTATCATTTGGTATCAGAGCCTTATTCGATGCAATTCAATAAGAGGCATGAAGATTCGAGGACGAATCTTTTTAAAAGGTGGAGAGGATGATGTGATCCGGAAACCAATGCAAACGGCTTCACTTTAATTCGACCCTTCAGTATTTTGGTCATAACGAATGCTACGTTTATCCAATGAAGGTCCGTAAATACTTGTTGGAAAGCTGCTTTCAAGGGCTACAATATTGATGAAGACTTCAACAGCAGATTCGTCCAATCAATGGGTCTTAATTTCAGTTCTTCTAACAGCCGGATTTATGGTCAAGATGTGAAGAGTCCAAAACCAATGCCTCATTATGTGGATCTTTAAGGCCTATAATTTATTATGACTTTTGGCCTTGTTTTTGATCTTTTAGCTAGCCTTATTTTCCCTATTTAAAGGTTTGCTTGGTTCATAGAAAAATAAGTGAGAGTTGATAATATTTGGAAAACAATTTGGTTACATGGTTTTTGGTGAGATGCCGAAACCTCCTCCTTGGTGAGATGCCGGGTGGGTTGCCTTTGTGAGATGCGAGGGCGAAGGCATTAGTTCTCATAGGTGAGAGGCTTGTGAGAGTTGATGCGAGTATTGTAGAGTGGATGGTGAGATGCTTGAAGCTCTAGCAATACATATCTTGTACTTTATTTTCAATTATCACAAATCCAAAACACATGTGTATGTTTTCTTTAGATTTTCGTTTGTCTTGCATCGTTGGATCCTTTGGCTGGGGCGTATCATAACCTTACACAAGCCTTCAATGGAGACAAGCACAAGGAGGGACTAGTATTGACTAGTAGCACCAATCTCTAAAGAGATTAACACACACAAGAACAATCTAGCAGGGATTCACAACAATTCAATCAATGGCTAACTTTATTGATTGAATTTTCTGAATAGGAACAAAAGCTCTCAAAGAGACGGTTTATCAAGCTTTGCTAAAATCTATCTAATCTAGAAAGAAGCTAAGGGAGGCTTTTTATATGCCTAGAAAGCCTCCTATCTAAAAAAGGAAAAACATTTGTCAAAAAGACAATAAAGCAAATAAAACAACTAAAACAAATAAAAATAACCCTTAAAATGTTTTGAACCTAAAGGTTATAAAAAGTCTTTCATTTTATACCAAAAGATGATATAAAATACAAAAGAAGCTCCAAAAGCCTCAATCTTCCATTTCTTGCAATTCCGGAACAAGTGTCTCTTATTTGCTTTTGCATGGCTCCAAATCACGTGTGCATGGTCTCCCTTCCACGTCCAAGTCATCGGGAATCATCATCAACGTGACTAAGGAAGCCTCAATCAGCAATGGATCGTCAATGGTCTCCTTAGGAGCTAAGGACACCAACAAGTTGGACACCTCCTCTTGAATTGCTCTTGCCCTTGATCTAGTGATTGGCCCTTGTATTGTAGGACTAGTAGGGGCTGTTGGTGATGGTCCCTCATCATACTCCCCTTCTTGGGAAGGATTCGTCCTCGAATCATCACCATCCGCATCACTTGACTCAAAGGGACTTAGATCTCCTACGTTGAAAGTAGGGCTCACTCCATAGTCCTCCGGAAGCTCTAGTACATAAGCATTGTTGCCAACCTTACGTAGTACTTTGAATGGTCCGTCTCCCCTAGGTGATAGCTTGGACTTGCGCCTTTCCGGGAACATATCCTTCCTTAAATGCAGCCACACGAGGTCTCCCGGTTCGAACAACACTTGCTTGCGGTTCCTATTAGCCTTGGCCGCCACTTGCCTCCCCTTCTCCTCTAGCCTTTTACGTGTCCTTTCATGTAGTTCCTTGATGATCTCCACCTGTTTTTCTACATTAAAATCTACTCGCTCCGCTATGGGCAACGGTATAGATCAAAAGGGGTCAAAGGATTCAACCCATAGACACACTCAAAAGGAGCTAGATTAGTAGAAGAATGTAATGTACGATTATATGCAAATTCAACATGAGTCAAGACATCTTCCCAAGCTTTCAAATTATCTTTTAAAACAACCCTCAAAATAGTTGTTAACGTCCTATTAGTTACTTCGGTTTGACCATCCGTTTGAGGATGACTAGAAGTCGAAAACAGCAACTTCGTCCCTAATTTATCCCAAAGAGTTTACCAAAAGAAACTAAGAAACTTAACATCCCTATCACTCACTATAGTCCTAGGTACTCCATGTAATCTAACAATTTCCCTAAAGAACAAGTTAGATACATTATAAGCATCATCAGTCTTATGGCAAGCAATAAAATGGGCCACTTTAGAAAATCGATCTACTACCACAAAAATCGAATCTCTCCCCTTCTTAGTCCTAGGTAACCCAACAATGAAGTCCATACTAATATCCTCCCAGGGTGAATTAGGCGTGGGTAAGGGGGTATACAATCCATGAGGTTTCAATCTAGCCTTAGCCTTTAAACACACAAGACATCTGTTAAGCAAGTTCTCTACATCTCTAAGCATATGAGGCCAATAAAAATGTGAATGCAGCATATGATAAGTCTTATCTCTCCCAAAATGCCCCATTAAGCCTCCCATATGGGCTTCCTCAACAAGTAATAGCCTAAGGGAACACTTAGGAATGCACACTTTATCAACTCTAAATAGAAAACCCTCAAACAAGTAATACTTATCAAAGGCTCCTCTAGATGCACATTGCTTAAATATGTCTCCAAAATCAGAATCATCAACATATAAATCCTTAATATAATAGAAACCTAAGACCTTAGAATCCATAGTTGTGATTAAAGAATGTCTCCTAGAGAGAGCATGTGCTACAACATTATCCTTGCCCTTTTTATACTTTATGATATAAGGAAAAGTTTCTATAAAACGTTGATAGGCCATGGATGAATCACGTGTTGAGATTTTGAGTGGCTAGTGATGCCATTTGGTTTAACCAATGCTCCTAGCACATTTATGAGATTGATGCCATTTAGTTGGGGCCGCAAATGACTAGATCTAGATTGGGAATCCTTGAAGACCAACAATGGACGTTTTCCTTGACAAATGGCACGCAAAATCAGATTGTTTAGAACAAGAAATGACGTTGGACAAAAGGGAAGAAAGAGAATGAAATGGAACGTGGAGTGGAATGTTTGGTAGAAGTAGATCCAAAAGAACCAAACGACTCCCTTACAAGAACCTTGATCAGATTGATCAAAACCCAAGCAAGATGATGCCTTTAACCCTTTCTTCTATAACCTTACACAAGCCTTCAATGGAGACAAGCACAAGGAGGGAGTAGTATTGACTAGTAGCACCAATCTCTAAAGAGATTAACACACACAAGAACAATCTAGCAGGGATTCATAACAATTCAATCAATGGCTCACTTTATTGATTGAATTTTCTGAATAGGAACAAAAGCTCTCAAAGAGACGGTTTATCAAGTTTTGCTAAAATCTATCTAATCTGGAAAGAAGCTAAGGGAGGCTTTTTATATGCCTAGAAAGCCTCCTATCTAAAAAAGGAAAAACATTTGTCAAAAAGACAATAAAGCAAATAAAATAACTAAAACAAATAAAAAATAACCCTTAAAATGTTTTGAACCTAAAGGTTATAAAAAGTCTTTCATTTTATACCAAAAAATGATATAAAATACAAAAGAAGCTCCAAAAGCCTCAATCTTCCATTTCTTGCAATTCCGGAACAAGTGTCTCTTCTTTGCTTTTGCATGGCTCCAAATCACGTGTGCATGGTCTCCCTTCCACGTCTAAGTCATCGGGAATCGTCATTAACGTGACTAAGGAAGCCTCAGTCAGCAATGGATCGTCAATGGTCTCCTTAGGAGCTAAGGACACCAACAAGTTGGACACCTCCTCTTGAATTGCTCTTGCCCTTGATCTAGTGATTGGCCCTTGCATTGTAGGACTAGTAGGGGCTGTTAGTGATGGTCCCTCATCACTAGGTCTCTCTACAACTGAGGTTGAACCGTCAATCGTTCAATCGCCTTCTCTCAAGACGTCTTCTAGCTAAGGGCATCGGCGACAACATTCGCCTTCCTAGGATGATACAGAATCTCAAGGTCAAAATCTTTGATCAGCTCAAGCCATCGACGCTGGCGGTTATTCAATTCCCGATGCGTGAAAATATGCTTCATATTCTTATGGTCTATAAGATCTAGCATGTAGCACTATACAAGTAATGCCTCTAGATCTTCAAAGCGTGCACTATCGCAACTAACTCTAAATCATGTGTCGGGTAATTCTCCTCATACGTCTTCAGCTGTCTGGACGAATAGGCAATCACCCTACCCCGCTGCATCAAAGCACATCCCAAGCCTAACTTGTATGCGTCACTATAAACCACAAAATCCCCTGTTCCCTCCGGCTGCGTTAGAACGGGAGCGGAAGTCAAACATCTCTTCAGGTCCTCAAAACTCAGAGTACACGGCTCGGACCATACAAACCGTGTAGTCTTTCTTAGTAGATTCGTAAGTGGATAGGCGATCACAAATAATCCCTCCACAAACCTACGGTAATAACCGGCTAGGCCAAGGAAGCTGCGTACTTCCTTGACGTTCACCCAACTCCTTGAGTTGCTTCTTCAACTCTAACAGCTCGATAGGCACCATGCGATATGGGGCCTTCAAGATGAGTCTCGTCCCCGACTCTAACTCTATACAAAAATCTACGCTCCTCTAGGGTGGCAACCTGGACGGCTCGTCAAGCACATCCATAAACTCACAAACCACGAGAATGTCCTCTTACAAAGGACTCTCGCTCTCCTTCATGGCATAACACCAGAAGGCCTCACAACCCTGCTCGATAAGCCTCGCCGCTCGGACTGCGCTAAGAACCATACCCGTCTTTCCAAGGTTCCAACCCTCGGAAAATCTCTATCTGACGCGACTGAGTAGAGACCGTCACGGTCCTCCTACCTACATCTAATACAACACGATGTCTATCCATTCAGTCCATACCCAAAATGACTTCCTCATGCACCATCGGCATGACAAAGAAGTCCACTAACAAATCACGGTTTCCTAAATGTATAGGACAACCATGTACCTCTCGGGTACCTCTCACCTGACCCCATCGGGTAACCCTATAACAAAGGGTCTCCCCTCTACCGTATCTAAGGTCAGTCTATCGACACATACATGCTTCCCACAAGATAAGCAAGTCACTAGTGCCATCGGGCAATCAACTCACATATGCCCATGCTCTCCGCAGTTGAAAAGCACTATCGTCCTCTCTTAAAAGTCTATGTAGATACTGGGTAACTTGAGCGGCCCTGAGTCTGGCCTTACCCGTACCCTGGTGCACTGGTTTGTCCTGTCCGTTTATCTTCTCAGACCTTTCTATTTGAGAAGTCCGCCTCTGACTAGCCCGCTCACGCTTGTAAGGCAAGGCTCTATCATGATAATCTATCAAGGAATCAAAATTAGAAACCTGCCATGTAGGAACAGGTACTCTTTCTCAATCGGCGGGAGAACAAATACACGTGTTGATCCTCTAGAGTGTGCAGCTAGACCTAATACTGCCAACTTCTCATGGAATCTCCTAATCACCTCACCAACCAGAACGTCCTCAAAACCGGCCTCAACAAAATCCTGCAGTTTCTCCCTCCTCAACGAGGTTGGGCATAAACGCTCTCTAATCATGATCCGCATCAAATCATAATTGGTGGCTCGACTCTACATGGTTCTCCACGAATGTTGGGCTAAGTCACGGAATAGAGTCTGTACTAACTCTATCCGTCTATCCTCAGGAAATCTAATAGACTCAAGAGCTGAGTCTACATGCCCAACCCACAGCTCGACCTTCAATCCCACCATTCCAACGAAAGGGGGTACTCCCATCTAGTGAAATGCCTTCAACTAGGAGTCCGGCCGTGGTCCTCTCGGCTCATCCGGAGCTCTAACAACCTCAATAGCACGTGCCGGTATAACAGGCACCTGAGTAGCTCCCTGGGACATCTCAGATGATCCCTCATATGTTAGAAAATCAGGGGCACATCTACGTGCCTGGCAGCCTCCTCGACTCGTCGAATATACGCACGGAACTCTGGTCCCCTCATAGAGACATGATCTGAGCCATCTGACTGGACTTGCTCAGAACTCTTCCTAACTGGCACGTTGTTCCCAGTCTCAGGAACGACACTCTCAACAACCTCCTCATGTACGTCCTCCGCTATAGGCGGATCAACGATGGGAACCTGTCCCTGACCTATCACTACTGCAGGAAGAGGTGGTCTACCTCTACCTCGTCCTGTGTATCAGGTTTCATAGGTTTTAGGTTTCTGGTTTCAGGTTTATGGTTTGCACTTGGGTTATTGGCCGGTTCGGTGATCAAGTTTCACGGTTTCTAGTTTCAATTTTCAAAATTCAGGTTGCCGGTTTTAGGGTTTTGGTGTATCATTATTCAGGTTTACGGTTTCAAGGTTTCAGGTTTTAGTTTTCTGTGGTTTTTGGTTTTTTGTTTCTGGTTTCTGGTTCGGACTATTGGGCAATTCGGTGATCAAACACAAAGTAAGCATTCCGAAATCATATTTGAAAAATAAAATTTCAATAGCGTTCGATTTCACAATTAAACTCTCGGGGTTTCCAATTTCAAGATTCACAGTTTTTGGGTTTTGTCTTCCGCTTTCAGGTTTCGGGGTATCAAGTTTTAGGTTTCATCGGTTTTAGGTTTCCGATTTCATGTTTATGGTTTCCGTTTGGGTTATTGGGAGGTTCGGTGATCAAGTTTCAGGGTTTCAAGTTTCCGTTTTCAGATTTCAGAGTTCACGCTTCAATTTTCGGGTTTCAGGGTATTAAGGTTCAGGTTTCAAAGTTTCAAGTATAGCGGTTTTAGGTTTCTTGTTTCCGGTTTTCGGTTCAGTGATCGAACACAAAGTGCGCATTCCCAATTCATCTTTGATAAACCAAATTTCAACTGGTTCCTTTTCACAATAAAAGTCAAACCAACGGTGTTCGAAATCATACTAGAATACAAATAAGATCAAACAACTCTGTGTCCAAAACAAAAATAATGGACTTATTTTCTACAATTGTGGGACAAGGGTATCAAAAGCAAGGAATAATTGGACAACAAAACCTTTAAGGTCTGAGAAGGCTTCCGGCTCTTCGGCAAAAGCGAATATTGAAACCTCCCAAGCCTTTCAATACATCATCATTGACTCATCCAAAAAATTCAAATCAATTTCTTTGTAAAATCAAATCGATAAACAAATCTGCAACACTTCCAAAACGAAAGTAATGGACTACGTTTCTACAAATTATTGGACAAGGAAGAATTAGACAACAAAACTATAAAGATTGGCAACCTAAATCGGAATCTATTTCCCTAACCGGTTTAAGTTTTGATGGTGGGTTTTCCGGTTGTAGCTTCATGTTTCAAGGTTTCAGGTTTCTCCGGTTTTAGATTTCCGATTTCCGGCTTTAGGTTTATGTTTCCAGATCGGGTTATGTAAGGGCCTTAGTCTTTGGAGCTTAGATGAGCTAGAGTGCCTTAGCCTTGACCAGTCAGTTGCCCTTGCGCATCCCTTGGGCCGCCCCTGCGCCACAGAGGAGCCGCCCCTGCGCCATAGTCGGTCCGCCCCTGCGGTTTTGTGCGGCTGCAGCCACCTTTGTTGACTTTTGATCTTGCTTTTGGGGGAAACTTCGTATATAATCCTCCCCAATATTCTGATGAAGGGTTTCTTCACTCGATTGCAGCTCCTTCATCATCTTTACATTCTTCATCTCCTTCTCCTTCTCCTTTGAGCTTCCTTGCTTCTTGTTGATCTTGTGAGTGAGTTGGTGAGAGTTGAAGTGTTCTTTGGCCTTGGATGCTCTTGTTGATGTTGCTGTGTGTTGTTAGTGATGTGTTAAAGTGGTAAGAGGTACGGATACTCCATAGTTGCAGCCTAGGGTGGAGTGGTAAGTCCTTTCTCTTCTTCTCTCTTCTTTCCTTCTCCTTGCTTCTTTCTTCTTCTTTCTAGCCTAGGATCACAAGTTGGACTTGTGATTGGATCCTTCCTGGATGTTGTGATGATCATATATGTGTGTACATGCATATATGTTGCTGTAGTGTGTTGAAGACGTGAAGAGGATCGAGAAAGGAGTCGAAGAAAAGCCGGGACCAATCCTCTGCACAGTTGGCCGCCCCTGCGCCTATCCTGAGCCGCACCTGCGCCTGGTGTGGAGCCGCCCTTGCGCCTCTAGTGAGCCGCCCCTGCGCCTCACTGGGCTGGCTGGTGTGTTCTTGCTTCTGTTGGTGCATACCTTGTTGGTATGTCTTCCTTCCTTCCTTTCCTTTGGCCTTGGCTTAGTTGATAGCTAGGTTAGGATGAGTGGTATGATAGAGATGTGCCTCAGGCACCTGTGTTGCTGTTGAGAGTATCCATAGGCATATGTGTGCTTGTGTTGATCTTTTGGTTATAGGTTGGTTCTGGTTAAGGAGACGAGTCTCCTAACCCTTTTCAGATTGTGATGTTGTGTGCCTTGCTCTTGCAGGCGTTGGTTTCTTCCCCGAGGGGAAGCTGTGACGTGATAGAGGATACGAGTGTATCAGGTAAGTCCATAAGACTTACTTAGCGTACGGTTGTGGATTGTATGATTGTAATGGTTGTGTGTGTTCATATGGTTGTGCATTTATAACTTAAACGGACTAGGATGACCATTCATTATATTTATATGGCCCAAGTGTATTATAACGGGCGGTAACCACCGGTCTCCACCTGTTGGGTTAGGAGGAGGTGCCCTGAAGATGATCTCACAGGAGGGGACGAGTGACGGTCACCCCCATGCAAAACTCCCGTGTTACGTTGGATGGGGCGGGGTTCTTGAGGCTCCTCGTGTTACAAAAGAAGTTGAATTAGTAATGGTATAACGTAATTAAAGATAATAAATGAATGAGATGTTGTGGTGTGTTTGTGCTATTACTATCATGCTTATATATTGCTGTAGCTAACGGTGTATACCGTGTTGTACATGATCTGTAGGTTAGGAAGACTGCAAAGTGAGCTAGATGGTATGACCAGCCGAGGACTTCTTTACATTAGGACGTGTGGGTTGGGGATCTTTTGTACCAGTTGATGTTGTTGTAATAGTTTTGTACTCGGCTTTGAGTTTATAAACTCTTTTGATGTATCATACAGTTTTTATGTATTTGTTTTTACTCTACTTGTGCCTTGTTGTAAGATCTAGTGAACTTGTTGTCAGGCTAGGGTCAGGATCCATTGTGAGATCCTAGCCCAATATAGCATTCCGAGTCCCGCGGATTCGGGGTGTTACAGAGTTGGTATCAGAGCCTTAGATTGACAACAATGGCACTTGCTATCTGCAATAAAGGTAGAGTGGATAAATAAACAAAACCCACATGGGTCAGATGTTTTAAAGAGTTTTGGTTTTAAAGTGAATACAGATGTATTGGGATAGTGTGTATAGAAGTCGTCACCCATATGAGGATCTCGACAGTATAGATATATATAAATATAGATGCCTTTTATATGATGATATGTATGCATGTATTATTAAGTATTATATATATATATATATATATATATATATATATATATATATATATATATCTATACATATGGCCTATATAGATCCTTATACGTTAGGTGTGCATACCCCGCAGATGGCTCGGACTAGAGCTACTGTTGTAGGCAGAGGTAGAGGTAGACCACCTCTTCCTCCAGGAGAAAGGAGACAGGGACCAGCTCCCGCTGCAGATCCACCAGTGGTGGAGGAGGCTCATGAGGAGGTTGCTGAGAGCTTTGTTCCAGCTACGAGGAGTGGTGGGTCCAGGAGACAACAGACCCATCCAGGCCAGTCTGATAGCTCAGGCCGTGTCTCCATGGGCGGATCAGAGTTTAGAGTGTTTCTTAGGCAGTTTGAGGAGGCCATCAGAGCGGGTCGACGAGCCCCAGACTTACCAGGGAAGGAGGGATTATCTAAGGAGTTCCATGGAGCTACTCAGGTGCCAGCTGCACCAGTTCGTGTAGCTGAGCCAGCTCGAGTTGTGGAGGAGACTAGAGGGCCTCGACCCGATACCTGGTTGAAGGCATTCCACCAGCAAGGAGTACCAAAATTCTCTAGGGAGATCGGCCTAGAGACTGAGGTGTGGATTGGGCATGTAGACTTAGCTTTAGAGTCTATTCGTTGCCCAGAGGATAGACGGATAGAGCTAGTACAGTCTCTATTCCGTGACTTGGCACATCAGTGATGGAGGACAGTTAGAGCACGAGTCACCACCTATGAGCAGATGAGGACTCTGCTGAGGGAGCAGTTCTGCCCTGCCTCACTGAGGAGGGAGAAGTTGCACGATTTTGTGGAAGCAGGCTTTGACGATGTGCCCATTACAGATGTCATTCGCCGCTTCTGGACTGAGTTAGCTTTGCTGGGTCCAGCTGCACCTTCTGAGGACCAACACGTATACCTATTCTCCCGACGTCTGAGGGAGAGTACGCGTTCATATATGGCAGGATTTCATTGTGACTCATTGGTAGACTACCAGGATCGGGCTTCTGCTTATGAGAGAGAGAGGGCTAGCCAGAGAAGGACTTCTCAGACCGGACGGTCTGAGAAGAGACAGCGTACAACACCGACTGGTGCAAGGGCATCTGGATTTGGGCGAGGTCAGACTCAGGGCCGCTCGAGTATTCCAGTGTCTGCATAGACTATTGATAGAGGTCGGTAGTGTTACAACTACAGGTCCTATGGGCATATGAGGGCTGATTGCCCTAGAGCATCATTGACTTACTTCTCGTGCGGGAAGCCAGGACATATAGCTACGTTTTGCCGTCAGGGCAAGGCGCCATCACAGCAGGGTTCTTCCCCTGCAGGTGCAATAGGAGGTGGGTAGAGACTGCCTCAGCATCATGGACAGTAAAAGGTCCCAGGGACACTTGCTACTCAAGGTTCAGCTCTTGGACCGAGTAGGGGTAGAGGTAGAGAGGCTAGTACTAGTGATGCCCGAGGAGTTCGAGGCCGTGCTTTTGAGTTGAGGAGTGCTGAGGAGCCCCCAGCACCAGCTGCTATAGGTACCATTCTGTTACATGGTTTACCTGTTAGAGTTTTATTTGATACGGGTGCTACGTATTCCTTTATTTCTGCTTCTTGTGTTGAGCGTTTGAGTTTGTCTACCATAGAGGGGGCACCCTTTACTATAGGATTACCTGATGGTAGTAGGGTCAGAGGTACCCAGGAGATACGTAGTTGTCCCCTAGACTTAGGGACTCGTGTACTACTTGTTGACTTCTTAGTCATGCATTTGATGCATGAAAAAGTCATATTAGGTATGGATTGGATGCGTAGACACCGTGCGGTGTTAGATGTGGGTAAGAGGATTGTTACAATCTCTACCGACTTGGGTCCGATAGAGGTCTTCCGGGGTTGGGACATTGGGAAGACAAGATCTGTCATCAGTGTTGTACGAGCAGCTAGACTGATTACATAGGGATGTGATGCCTTCTGGTGCTACACCATGGAGGATGGAGAGAGTCCAGCTTTGGAGGACATACCGGTGGTTTGTGAGTTTACAGACGTATTTGCAGAGCCGTCTAGCTTGCCACCTCAGAGGAGCGTAGATTTTGGCATTGATTTAGAGCCTGGCACGAGACCCATCTCAAAGGCCCCATACCGTATGGCACCTGTCGAGATGTTGGAGCTGAAGAAGCAACTCGAGGAGTTGGCTGATAAGGGCTTCATACGCCATAGCGTTTCACCATGGGGTGCACCGGTCCTCTTCGTGCGGAAGAAGGACGGATCGTTAAGACTGTGCATAGATTGCAGAGAGCTGAACAAGGACCATCAAGAACAGGTATCCACTACCTCGTATTGATGATCTACTTGATCAGTTGCAGGGAGCGACAATCTTCACCAGCTGAGGGTGAGAGAGGAGGATGTGCACAGGACGGCATTTCGTACCCGTTATGGACACTACGAGTTTGTAGTGATGCCATTTGGGCTGACGAATGCCCGAGCAATTTTCATGGAGTTGATGAACAACATCTTCATCGACTTCCTGGATCAGTTCGTAGTGGTTTTCATTGATGACATTATGGTATACTCTCGTAGCAGAGAGGAGCATGCGGGACACCTGAGGACGGTATTGCAGATTTTGAGGGATAGAGAGCTATACGCCAAGCTCTCTAAGTGCGAGTTTTGGATGTTTGAGGTTGCTTTCGTTGGACATATTGTCTCCGCCGATGGGATCATGGTTGACCCGGCGAAGATCGAGTCTGTTGTTGCATGGACGACACCGACGAACGTCAAGGAAGAGCGTAGCTTTCTTGGCTTAGCCGGTTATTACAGACGCTTTGTGGAGGGATTTTCTGTGATTGCCCGCCCATTGACTAGTCTTTTGAGGAAAGTACTAGATTTGTATGGACCGACCAGTGTGCTCAGAGTTTTGAGGAGTTGAAGAGGCGTTTGACTTCTGCTCTTATCTTAGCACAACCAGAGGGTTCCAAGGATTTTGTGGTCTACAATGATGCATCCAAGCTAGGCTTGGGATGTGTGTTGATGCAGAGGGGCAGAGTAATTGCATATGCGTCTAGACAACTGAAGGCGTATGAGGAGAACTACCCGACTCATGATCTGGAGTTAGCAGCGGTAGTTCATGCTTTAAAAATCTGGAGACATTACCTGTATGGTGCTACATGCCAAATCTTCACAAACCATAAGAGTTTGAAGTATATTTTCACGCAGCGGGAATTGAATAACCGTCAGCGTCAATGGCTTGAGTTGATCAAGGACTTTGACCTTGAGATTTTGTATCATCCTGGCAAGGTGAATGTGGTAGCTGACGCCTTGAGTATGAACACGCCTCGTGAGAAGGGGATTGTCAGACTTACTGTACAACCTCAACTTCAGAGGGATCTAGCCTGGCTAGAGATGGACATCTAGTTTCCTAATGAGGATGCCCAGTTATTTACCTTAGAGGTTCTACCTGGTCTGTTGGATGAGATCCAACAGAAGCAGGGGACCTGCCCGATCTTGGTGAAGATCAGAGATAGGATGTCTCGTGGAGAGGCACCCGAGTTCACTATTAGGACAAACGGAGTTATGAGGTGACAGGATCGTATATGTGTTCCTGCAGATCTAGAGCTGAGACAGCGAATACTACAGGAGGCTCACTGTACACCTTACTCACTACACCCTGGTACGAGTAAGATGTACCATAATGTTAGACGCTTATTTTGGTGGGGAGGGCTGATGCCCGATGTTGCCCGATTTGTGGCTCAGTGTGCGACCTGTCAGCAGGTCAAGATAGAGCATTTTAGACCTGGAGGTGAGCTCCATCCACTGCCAGTACCGTAGTGGAAGTGGGAGGACGTCTCCATGGATTTTGTGACCGGATTGAGGACCAGTAGGAGCTTTGATGCCATCTGGGTGATCGTTGATAGATTGACGAAGATGGCACGTTTCATCCCTATCAGAGAGACGTGGCCCGTGAGCAGATTAGCTGAGGAGTACACTAGACAGATAGTGAGACTCCATGGGGTACCGAGGACGACTGTTTCTGATCGTGATGGACGATTCACATCGAGATTCTAGCAGCAGAGTCAGACTGCTTTGGGGACGAGTCTACACTTCACAACTGCGTTTTACCCCTAGACAGATGGTCAGTCAGAGAGGACCATCCAGACCTTAGAGGACATGCTGCGAGCCTGTGTGTTAGATTGAGGACAGGGATGGTCTGATTACCTCCCACTCGTTGAGTTCTCATACAACAACAGTTGGCATTCATCTATAGGGATGACTCCTTATGAGGCACTGTATGGACGTAGATATCGTATGCCTTTATGCTGGGACGAGCCTAGCAGTATCAATGGGATAGTACCAGAGCAGATTCAGGATGACATGGCTCGAGAAGCACTGATCAGAGAGAGGATGTTGGTTGCACAAAGTCGCCAGAAGTCGTATGCAGACAAGAGGCGTCGACCTCTAGAGTTTAGGGTAGGAGCTCATGTCTGGTTGAGAGTATCCCCGACGCGAGGCGTCAGACGTTTTGGCATAAAGGGGGAGATGAGTCCCCGATATGTTGGTCCTTTTGAGATCCTGGATAGAGTTGGACGAGCAGCTTACAGATTAGCGTTGCCTCCGAAGTTAGAGGGTGTTCACCCCGTGTTTCATGTGTCTCAACTGCGGGAGTACATACCAGATCCGAGGCACATTGTGAGTTATGATGATCTGGTGGTTAAGCCGGACCACACGTTTGCAGAGCACCCTATTGCAGTCCTAGAGCGAAGTGTGAGACGCCTGCATTCGAAGGACATTCCTATGTTGAGGATACAGTGGTCTAGGCAAGGACCAGGTGAGGCTACCTGGGAGACAGAGGATAGTATCAAGAGGAACTATCTAGAGTTTTATATGGAGTTAGAGACACCAGTAGGGTCTATGAGTAGATCTTAGCGCCTTCTTGGTGAGTGCTTGTATGTTATGTGCTTATGTGATATGTTATGTTTCCGTGCGAGTTGTGTGTGCATATGATCTGTTAGATCCTGTTTGCTAGCACGAGATAGGTATAGCTGGAGATGGTTCTTCCCTTCATGCTATGGTGAATGTGTTAGGATTAGCAAGAGACGATTCTTTTCTCCATGCTATCATTTATGGACATAGTGTGAGTGGAGATGGTTTTCCTCCACATAGTAGTGTTATGTGTACGTGGTGGCTGGAGACGGTTTTCCTCCATGCCCGTGTGTTGTGGTTAGTGCTTGGCTAGAGATGATCTTTCTCTAGGCCATGTATAGAGTTGTGATGCTGGAGTTATCATACCTTCATGTTGTGTTGAGGATATAGAATGTTATAGGCTTCGACCCGGCGTTCTTGAGGAGAGTGTGTTACCTCGGCTTACAGGTCCGAGAGGTTTTGGGATCCTACAAGTTTCGGGACGAAACTTGTTTTTAGGGGCGTGAGATGTAAGGGCCTTAGTCTTTGGAGCTTAGATCAGCTAGAATGCCTTAGCCTTTACCAGTCAACCACCCTTGCGCATCCCTTGGGCTGCCCCTGCGCCACAGAGGAGCCGCCCCTGCGCCATAGTCGGTCCGCCCTTGCGGTTTTGTGCGGCTGCAACCACGTTTGTTGACTTTTGATCTTGCTTTTGGGGGAAACTTCGTATATAAGCGTCCCCAATATTCTAATGAAGGGTTTCTTCACTCCATTGCAGCTCCTTCATCATCTTTACGTTCTTCATCTCCTTCTCCTTCTCCTTTGAGCTTCCTTGCTTCTTATTGATCTTGTGAGTGAGTTGGTGAGAGTTGAAGTGTTCTTTGGCCTTGGATGCTCTTGTTGATGTTGTTGTGTGTTTTTAATGATGTGCTGAAGTGGTAAGAGGTGTGGATACTCCATAGTTGCAGCCTAGGGTGGAGTGGTAAGTCCTTTCTCTTCTTCTCTCTCTTTCCTTCTCCTTGCTTCTTTCTTCTTCTTTCTAGCCTAGGATCACAAGTTGGACTTGTGATTGGATCCTTCCTGGATGTTGTGATGATCATATATGTGTGTACATGCATATATGTTACTGTAGTGTGTTGAAGACGTGGAGAGGATCGAGAAAGGAGTCGAAGAGAAGCCGGGACCAATCCTCTGCACAGTTGGCCGCCCCTGCGCCTATCCTGAGCCGCACCTGCGCCTGGTGTGGAGCCGCCCTTGCGCCTCTGGTGAGCCGCCCCTGCGCCTCACTGGGCTGGCTGGTGTGTTCTTGCTTCTGTTGGTGCATACCTTGTTGGTATGTCTTCCTTCCTTCCTTTCCTTTGGCCTTGGCTTAGTTGATAGCTAGGTTAGGATGGTTAGGATGAGTGGTATGATAGAGATGTGCCTCAGACACCTGTGTTGATGTAGAGAGTATGCCATAGGCATATGTGTGCTTGTGTTGATCTTTAGGTTGTAGGTTGGTTCTGGTTAAGGAGACGAGTCTCCTAACCCTTTTCAGGTTGTTATATTGTGTGCCTTGCTCTTGCAGGCGTTGGTTTCTTCCCCGAGGGGGAAGCTGTGACGTGGTAGAGGATACGAGTGTATCAGGTAAGTCCATAAGACTTACTTAGCGTACGGTTGTGGATTGTATGATTGTAATGGTTGTGTGTGTTCATATGGTTGTGCATTTATAACTTAAACGGACTAGGATGACCATTCATTATATTTATATGGCCCAAGTGTATTATAACGGGCGGTAACCACCGGTCTCCGCCTGCTGGGTGGAGGAGGTGCCCTGAAGATGATCTCACAGGAGGGGACGAGTGACGGTCACCCCCATGCAAAACTCATGTGTTACGTTGGATGGGGTGGGGTTCTTGAGGCTCCTCGTGTTACAAAAGAAGTTGAATTAGTAATGGTATAACGTAATTAAAGATAATAAATGAATGTGTGTGGCATTGCATGTATGAGATGTTGTGGTGTGTTTGTGCTATTACTATCATGCTTATCTATTGCTGTAGCTAATGGTGTTTACCGTGTTGTACATGATCTGTAGGTTAGGAAGACTGTAGAGTGAGCCAGATGGTATGACCAGCCGAGGACTTCTTTACATTAGGACGTGTGGGTTGGGGATCTTTTGTACCAGTTGATGTTGTTGTAATAGTTTTGTACTCGGCTTTGAGTTTATAAACTCTTTTGATGTATCATACAGTTTTTATGTATTTGTTTTTACTCTACTTGTGCCTTGTCGTAAGATCCAGTGAACTTGTTGTCAGGCTAGGGTCAGGATCCATTGTGAGATCCTAGCCCAATGTAGCATTCTGAGTCCCGTGGATTCGGGGTGTTACAGGTTATTGGGCGGCTCGTTGATCAAAATTTAACGTTTTTGGTTTTCGGTTTCCCGTTTCAAATTTCAGGGTTCAGATTTAGGGTTCAAGGGTTTCAAGTTTCAGGGTTTCAGGGTTTCTGGGTTTCGGGTTTCTTGTTTCAAGTTTCAAGGCTTCAGGTTTTAGCGGTTTTAGGTTTATAATTTCTGGTTCTAGTTTCCTGGTCAGGCTATTGGCGGTTCGGTGATCAAACACAAATTACACATTCCCAATTAATCCTGGAAAAACCAAATTTCAACAACGTTTGATTTCACAATAAAAGTCGGACCAACGGTCTTTGAAATCATACTTGAATGCAAATCAGTTCAAATAACTTGGTATTGAAATAGAATCAATGTAAATATATGATAGGGGCTTCAATAGTCCAAGGAAGATTATTAGACAACAAAACCTCTCAAACCTGGCAAGGAGAATAGACGAAGCTCTCCTGCAAAGGAGAAACGATGAATCCAAACATCTAAAGCTCTTCGGATAAGACGAAAGCTCGTAGTTGGTTGTGAAACTTCCAAAACGAAAATAACGGACTGATTTTCTACAAATGATGGACAAGGGCATAAGAGAGCAAGAAATAAGTAGACAGCAAAACCTTCTAAGATCCGACAAGGCTTTCGGCTATTCAAACAAAGGCAAGTCGAAACCTCCCAAGTCTTTCAATTCATCATCTTCGATCTCAAATCCAAATAATTCTAAACAATTCCAATGCAAAATCAAAACGATAAGAAAAGCTGCAACACTCTAAAACAAAACTAATGGAAGAATTTTCTTTAAATCATTGAAAGGAAGAATTAGACAACAAAACTGCTCAAGCATGACAACCTAGATCGGAACTTTTTACTCGGACCGGTTTCAGGTATAAAGGTGGGTTTTCCAATTTAAGTTTTCAGGTTTTGGGGTTTCAAGTTTCACGTTTTAATTGCTTTAGATTTTTGGTTTCCGGTTTCCGTTCGGGTTATTGGGTGATTCGGGGATTAAGTTTCCGGGTTTCTGGTTTCCGGGTTTAGGTTTCAAGTTTCAAGGTATTTGGGTTCAGGTTTGTGGTTTCATGTTTTAGGTTTTAGGGCTTCCGATTTCCGGATTCAGCGGTGTTAGGTTTATGGTTTCCAGTTTGGGTTATTGGGCGGTTCGGTGATAGAACCCAAAGTGTGCATTCCCAATTTATTTTTTGAAAAAAAAAATTTCAACAACTTTCGATTTCACAATAAAAGTTGGACCAGCGGTGTTCAAAATCAGACTCAAATACAAATAAGTTCAAATGACTTGGTATCGAAAACGAGTCGGTGTAAAATTACAGCAAAGGCTTCAAAACTCCAAGAAAGCTTAGACAACAAAACCTCTCAAATGGCAAGACGAATAGGTGAAGCACTTTGAAAAAGGCAAAAGAAAGAATCAAAACAACTTAAGTTCTTCGGAAAAAACGAAAGCTCTTAGGCTATTGTGAAACTTCCAAAATAAAAACAATGGACTGATTTTATACAAATGTTGGAAAAGGGTATAAGAGAGCAAGGAAGAATTAGACAACAAAACCTTCTAAGGGCCGACAAGGCTGTCGGCTCTTCGGCGAAAGCTTAAGTCGAAACCTCTCAAGCCACTCAACTCATCATCATCGATCTCAAATCCAAAAAATTCTAAACAATTTCTATAAAAAATCAAATCGATAAACAAAGCTGGAACACTTCTAAAACAAAACTAATGGACTAATTTTCCACAAATCATTGGACAATGACGAATTAGACAACAAAACTTCTCAAGCCTGGCAACCCAAATTGGATTCTGTTACCCGAACCGATTTCGGGTTTGAAGGTGGGTTTTCCGGTTTCATGATTTGGGGTTTCAGGTTCGCGTTTTAGCGGTTTTAGGTTTCTTGTTTCCGTTTGGGTAATTTGGGTGGTTTGGTGATTAAGTTTCACGGTTTTTAGTTTTGCAGTTTCCGGTTTCTAATTTGAATGTTGAGATTTGTGGATTTCAAGTTTCAGGTTTCAAGGTTTCAGGGTTCTGGCTTATGGTTTCCGGTCTCTTGATTAAAGTTTCAGCGGCTTTAGGTTTTAGTGTGGGGTTTCTAGTTTCCAGTTTCCGGTTCGGGTTATTGGGAGGTTGAGTGATCAAACTCAAAGTGCATATTCTCAATTCATCTTTGAAAAACGAAAGTCCAACAACATTAAATTTTACAATAAAATTCGGACCAACGGTGTTTGAAATCATACTCGAATACTAATCAATTGAAATAACTTTGTATCAAAAATGAATCGGTGTACAAATATGACAGAGGCTTCAAAACTCCAAGGAATATTAGACAACAAAACCTCTTAAACCTAGCAAGGCAAATAGGCAAAGCTCTCCGACAAAGGTGAAAGGAAGAATCAATATAGCTTAAGCATTCAACAAAGACGAAAGCTCTTAAATTGTTGTGAAACTTGCAAAATGAATATAATGAACTGATTTTTTACAAATGTTGGACAAGGATATGAGAGAAAGGAAGAATTATGAAGCCTTTCAATTAACATCATCGATCTCATATCCAAAAGACCCCTAATCAATTTTTTGTAAAATCAAATCGATAAACAAAGATGCAACACTTCCAAAAGGAAAGTAATATACTAATTTTCTACAAATCATTGAACAAGGAATAATTAGACAACAAAACTTCTCAAGCCTGACAACCTGTTACCCGAACCGGTTTAGGTTTAAAGGTGGGTTTTCCGGTTTCAGATTTCAAGTTTCAGCGGTTTAAGGTTTCCGGTTTCCGGTTTGTAGTTTATGGTTTCCGTTCCGGTTTTAGGTTTATGGTTTCGTGTTTAGGTTTCAGGTTTAAGGTTTCAGGTTTTCACGGTATTAATGTTCAGGTTTTTGGTTTCATGTTTCAAGTTTGCAAGGTTTCATGTTTCACGTTTCAACAGTTTTAGGTTTTTGGTTTCTGGTTTGGGTTATTGGGCGATTCGGTGATCAAGCACATTCATTCACTCACATTTCTAGCTCGGGATACAACAAACATATTCATTCATTCAAACTTGCTAATTTGTACAACTAAAATCTAATACAAAGTTTTCGATCTCGATGATTATCACACGGACAATTATTATTTCCTTCAAATAGTGTTGTATATTAGTTTAAATTTTTCTTTGGTTCTAGCTTGAATTTGGAACTTCACATATCATTTTAAGAATTGAAAACAATCTTCATCAACAAGATAAACTTCATTTAGACAGTCGCACACCTCAACATTATCATTACATAATCACCCGTAATGAAAAAAAACATTTCACAAAATGGTATCATTTAAACAAGAGCCAACATGCAATTCATGTAACCTAAAAGCACAATCAAAATACAAATAAAATTACCATAATTACTTATTTACTTTTGATTTATGAAAATTTACTTCATTTTTTATTTTAAAAAAACATTAATTATATGAACATCACATCAACTCCATTTATTTAAAATATCCCGTTCACACTTAATTGTCATTTAAAATATCTCTGTATAAATATAACTTAACATATATCACAAACCTTCATAATTAGTCACCACATAGTTCTTTCTTTCTTTCAAACACATTATCCATGACTTCTTCTACTGCACCTCATAAATATGGAAAGGGCAAGAAGAAGGTGAAAATGGAGAAGATGGAGAACGAAAGCAATTTCCAAGTAAAATTTTCAAAACGCAGAATCGGGCTTTTTAAGAAAGCTAGCGAAATGTGTACACTGACCGGATCGGAAGTGGGGGTCTTAGTCTTCTCTCCGGGTAACAAAGTGTTCTCTTTCGGACATCCATCGGTGTCGAGTTTCATGGACGCGTGTTTTTCCGGAGGGGAAAGAGATAAGTTTTTGACTAGGTACGACGAGAGTCTTGTGGAACCTCATCGGAGTTTCAACATGGTGGAGCTGAACATGAGCTGAAAAGGGTGGATCTTCAGCTTGCAGCGGAGAAGTAGCGAGCAACGACCATCGGAGAAAGAGAGAAGACGGAGTTACAATGGAAGCCGCCTATTGAAAATTTGATGCACCCTCAGCTTAATGAGATGGGTGCGTGTCTACGTGCGTTTAAGGATGTTGCGATGTGAGGATGACCAATGTTTTTGGCGGGATGACGGATCCAGGTTTAAACCCGGTTTTGAATCCGAGTCTAGGTATTAACCCCATCAATAAACCAGCCCTGAAACGGATATGGGTAACTTGGCTTTGATAGGAATTGAGTACTTTTGTTTGTTGTAGGATCATAGATATTATGATCTGGATACAGGACATCCATCGAGTTGCCACGTTACCCATATCTGGAACCGGAGCGGGTCTATCGATCAAGTTCATATCCGGACTCAGAATTCGAACCGGGTTTAAGCCCGGATGCGTCATCCCACAAACAACATTGGTCATCCTCATAACATCATCCTTAAACGCACGTAGACACACACCCGTCTCATTAAGCTGAGGGTGCATCATATTTTCAATAGGCAACTTATATTGTAACTCCATTTTCTCCCTTTCTTCGATGGATGCCGCTCGTTGCTTCTCCGCTGCAAGCTGAAGATCCACCCCTAGTCAATTCCATGTTCAACTCCACCATGTTGAAACTCCGATAAGCATCCACAAGACTCTCGTCATACCTCATCAAAAGCTCATCTCTTTCCCCTTCGGGAAAACACGCGTCCATGACCCTTGACACCAATGGATGTCCGAAAGAGAACACTTTGTTGCCCGGAGAGAAGACTAGAACCCCCACTCCGATCCGGTCAGTATACACAGGTCGTTTGCTTTCTTGAAAAGTCCGTTTCTACATTTTGAAAACGTTACTCGGAGATTGCTTTTGTTCTCCATTTTCGCCATTTTCACCTTCTTTCAACCCTTTCCATTTCTCTGAGGTGCATTGAAAGAAGCCATCGATAATGTGTTAGAAAGAAAGAAAGAATTGTATGGCGATTGATAATGAAAGTTTGTATTATATGTTAGGTTATATTTATGTAGAGATATTTTAAATGACAATTAAGTGTGAACGAGATTTTTTAAATGAATGGAGTTAATGTGATGTGCATGTAGTTCATGTTTTTTTTAATGAAAAATGAAGTAAATGTTTTATAATTCAGAAATAAATATGTAATTATAATAATTTTATTTGTATTGTGATTGTGAAGTTTTAAATCTTTTATTGTGATTTTTAGGTTACATGAATTGCATTTCGGGTCTTGATTTTGATAGGAATTGATACCATTTGTGAAAGGTTTTTTTTCACTACGGGTGATTATGAAATGATGATGTGGAGGTGTGCGAATGTCTAAATGAAGTTTATCTTGTTTATGTTATTTCTATTTTTAAAATGATTTCTGAAGTTCCAAAATTTAAGATAGAACCAAAGAAAAATTCAAACTAACATAGAAAACTATTTTAAGGAAATAATACTTGTCCGTGTGATAATGATCGTTACGACCGAGAACTGTAACGTCCCGAATTGAGAAACCCGGAGAGTTACTAAGGATATGAACCACACAGTGGGTTCATTAGATTTAGTCTGACAACAATTTTATCATCGGACCTTCCACCAAGAGCACGGAAAAACAATAAAACTTAACCGACCTTTAATTTCCAAATAGTTGAATAACATGCACTTTTAAACCATGAAAATAAAAGAAAAAGACCGGTGCAGCCTTACAAACATAACTCAAGACCAAGAGTATAACCACCTTCCCAAATCCTAAGGTACACGCGGGTCCAGCTGATCACCAACTCCGAGAAGTTTCTCCGAAACGTAGCTAATACCTGAAGTTATCCTAAAATCCAACCACATATAAAAACCATTAGCTAGCGTCCCAAAGTTAGAGTCGAAGCTCAAGAATCAGATCAAACTCGTACGCATCGTATGAGGAACGTCAAAACAAAATACTATAAATATACACTCAAATTCACCTCCTAAATCTATCACAATAAAACCAAACCAACGAGGAACGTAAAGGTCACGGTTCAACAAATCAAACTATATAAGTTCCCAACATTAACATACTATGTAGAACTACCAAAATGTCAACAAACAGTTTAAGCACAACAAACAATAAACAAGAATATGTACACTAACCCGTTAACCTTGTAAATGCATTAGTTATATAGAAGTAGCGGAAATCACATTTCACAATAAATACTCTAATGCCCAAAATGATAATGATATTGATAATGATAATGATGTCGTGCAGATAACGCAATGCAATGAATATGTCATCTCTCAACTCTCAACTCACAACTCACAACTCTCGGCAACGTAAGGTAACGCAACGCTCTCTCAAGTCCACATGTGCCCCTCCGGCATACTAATGGTTACGAAGATCTATAATCACGTCTCCCATTTTATATATGCACCTTCTTTCCCCAGCTCGGTCTCTACTAGAGCACCGTCCAAAACATGTATGCAGGTTTTATATATGGAAGGGGCTCCCACCACGTCGCATGGTCATACCCGGGACATCACTCCCTCATAACTATATATATATATATATATATATATATATATATATATATATATATGTACAAAAGCCTATAAAATCTTTGAAACAAGAAAGTCCAACTATATACTCACATGTAACACACCTAAACTTATAACACGGATATCTTTACATCATTCATCAACATATTCAAACTCCACACATTCTCATGTCATCTTTACAGTCACCCATTCAACCATCTTATTCACATCGCACAACACATTCATCTACTCAACTACTTGTCACCAAACTCATAACACCACTACACTCCCAACCCAAAACATCTATCTACACAAAACTCATGAACATACTTACCAAAAACTAACTCAAAACCAAAAGTAAACTCTTAGTTACCTCACCTTAGAAGACCATTTACATCACTTCCTACTTAGGATATCCCAACCAACAACAATCTCTAAAAATGGAGGATATATCGTAAACATGCTAAAATTTTTCAATTCTCACCACTATCAAGATAACTATTCAACCTCAAAACGTATCCCAATCTTCAACATAGCATGTATCCTTCATTCACGGGCACCCTCAACTTATATTATTCTCCATAACCGTCATCATATCCTATCTCCTATACATATGTCCTTGTCATCGCCTATACTATTACTTATATCAACATATCTAGATACTCATATAAAACAAATCTCACACTCTCGTCGCCCTCTGTAACACTTTCCAATTCACTTTTCAAACATTCTTAACACTTTTCCTAGGTAAAAATATCATAATACCCACTCAAGATAAAACGAATAACACAATTTAGTGAAAACCCTTTAAAACAAAAATCATATAAGTCTAATTTCTAAAATATGTTCTACTCACAATCAGCAACAAATCTAATCTGAAATAGGACAGAAAATAATTAAGTCAGTACGACTTACCTCAAATGAACGAGTCTTATAATCACCATAGTAACTATCCAATTTAGTCACCAACATTCAAGTACCTAATATCAATATATCATCAATCAAATTCATCCAATGCAATCAATGTAGAAGCAAATCCTAAGAACGGAATCCGGTTGAGGTTTAAGAACACTTACATATCGGAGGTTAGAATAACGGTAAATGTTGTGTATCAATGTTAATCGAGTCTCACTTCATATCCAAGTGTTTATCCAAGGTGCGGGCAACCTAAACAAACCAATTACACAAGTTTTAGCTCCATTTACTAAAACTCGGGCCATAAAGTATACTCATCAAAATATAGGTCATTTCTCTTAATTATAATATCGGATCAAAATTTGTAAATCATCATTTTGGGGGCAAATCCTGAAATTCAGAAACTTGGGTCATTTTCTACAATTAAAACCTTGGCCATATCCTGTAAATAACTCTTCAAGGACATAATTGCAACATCTCAAAAATTGGGGCCATAAACACAAACATGAAGTATGGGGTAAAATCTGTAATTATACCCAAATTTGCCAAGTCCCGATTTAGGGTTCTGATTATGAAGCTTGGTGGCGGCGGCGGACTGGTATGGTTCTCCCGGCGAAGGTGCTGGCTGCTACCGGCGGCGGCGGCTTGTTCCTGGCGTCTCGAGCAGGCGGCGGTACTGGCGGTTGGAGGCGATGGCATATGTGGGCAGCGAGGAGGCGGCATACCTGGGCAACGAGGAGGCTTCCTGGCGACGATGAAGGACGGAAACCTCTTTTCCCCTGGTTTCTCTCCTGGTGACGACGGAGGACGGAGCAACTGGTTTCTCTCATGGCGGAAATTGATTGGGCGGCTTTGGTTCTTGTTCCCGACTCCACAAGTGCGAAGGAAAACGGGGGCAGGGCTGACGGCGACAGTGGGAGAGGGTGGCGAAGGAGTAGTTCCCGGAAACAGACCCGATGGTGTATCCTTGCTGGTGCCGGATCTGTTCGAGATGGGTACGGTGTGGCCATGGCTCGAGCGATGCACCGGCGCAACTCGGAGAAGGCGATCCGGTGGTGTTTTCCGCCGGTCTACAGTAACCCCGGAATGAAAAAAAGAGGGGTAGATGGAGGATGTTAGGGTTGAGGGGAGAATCCGTCTTAGCTTTTAGGAGCGCGGAGTATTTTTAACGGAATATCTTAATCCCGTAAATTGAGTTATTTTCATCAGTATTATAATACTCAAAATCTCGGATCAAGTTATATTTAACATCTCGATTTAATTCAAATTAAATCGATTATGAAAATTCCACAACCCGGGTATTACAAGAACTTTGTATTAGATTTTAGTCGTATTAATTAGCAAGTTTTAAATGAATGAATGAATATGTTTGTTTTATCCGCTGGTGATACTAGCTAGAAATATGAGTTTGACACCATGCTAGAGATTTTTTACGACAAAGGCATAACTTGGTAAAGGCGAAGAAGATCTTTGAAGCAACAACAATTTTACTAAGAAGATATTTGAATGCGGTGTCGATATCTAAAAAATAGTATTTTGCATTTAATGTTACTTATTCATAATCTAATTGACCTATTCACGAAGATAAGCAAGGTTCAAGGAAACCAATGATTTGGTAGTGTAAAAACGGGATTTATTGTATCTGACTCAACACGCTAGCTAGCAACTATATGTCATATCATGAATAAAACATGATACGCTTAGTTGATCAAACAACTTACCCGAGACCTCCTATTCATTTAATACGGAGGATTGTTCGGTATCAAACCGTAAGGTATTGATTCTTGAGCTATCACCGAGGGATCACAATCCGCATATAATCATGTATACAACATCCTGCGAAAGTAATATACGGAAAGACATACCATTTACTCAATGACGCATAATTCAACCGGTTACCTAGTAACTTTATCATAGCTACATTACTCTCACAATATCTTACGTGCATAGATGTCTTATAAAGATACGCTAATAGACCGGTGAGGCCCATGTGATCATTGCAATGAAGTGCAATGAGATGATTTATTATAAATAAAGAGTCATATTTATTTGATTCGATTGTGGATGGTTTTGAGTTGTAAAAAGAAGTCGACGATCGCGAGATAAATTAGGTTAAAGTGAAGTCTAGAGATGAAAAGCAAATGGGTGTTACAGAGTACAACAACGTTTAGAAATTGACGAGGGTTCAAACGTGAGCCTCAAATTTCGCATATGATTACAAGATTTGGTCATGGTTTAAGGTCAGGATCGAACTCAGGGATAGTGATGTAATGATTTGAATCAAAAGTGTTAATCAAAATGTAAAATATATATTACAAAATAACAAAGGTAAGAACACTATACAAAAACAACACATCAATATATGTGCAACACCCCAAGTTCTGGGAACTCAAAACGTTACGAGCTAGGACCTCACAATGGGTCCCGACCCTCAGAGTAGCAATAGCACAACGAATCTTACAATAAAACACAGACGAATGAAAACCAAAAGTCAATATAAAACCAAAGGTTTAAACACAAGGAAACGTAAAAGACTCGCAACCGAGTTCAAAACAAAATGGAAAGCAACAAAATAAACATAAACCCGATCTCGTCCTATAATGTACTGGAACCTCGACTGACCACACTGTCCGGATCACTCAGCAACATCCTGAACCTGTGAAACATCTACACATCGACATAAATCGTTAGCTAATACTCTAGATATCAGAAAGAATGTAAAGGCACACACACATAAGATAAAGTAAACATATAGCATGCTTGCACTCAACCAGTTATTATCTTTCTTAAAGTTATCCATTACTAATTCAACTTCTTTTGTCACACGAGAATCTCCCGAAACTCGCCTCCGCTTTCGTCTACCAATAGGACACTACTATCCGTTACCTACGGGCCTGGGTTGCAAGAGCACATTCTAGTCTTCTATAGAACTATACAAGTGGTTACCGCCCGATTATCATACACTTGGGCCAGTTAAAGTTATAAAGGGTGAATCATATTCCAGTTATCCGTTGTAACATGATAAACAACACAACCAACCCAAAACACTCAAACCGATATATGGAATGAAGCTAAGTAAGTCCAAGGAACTTACCTCACTCGAAGGTAATCTAAACTCAGCAAGAACTCAGAGAACAACTCAGTTTTCCTCAGGAAAGGAGCAAGGAAAGCCTGTTCACACAAGCATCACGAATCAGGAACGCAACGTTTGCTAGAAGTCTATAACTTCCAGTCTCAATAATCTCTGAGAAATCTCTACAAGCTAAGGTCTCAACCTTAGTCTTACAACATACTCAAGGGTCAACAACATCCATAAGAACCAAGGAAAGGAAAGAGGAAAGCAAGCAAGGAAGCAACTCACAAGAACAGGAGTTACTACAGAAGAAACCACAAGGGCGGCTGGACAAGGGCGCAGGGGCGGCACTGTAGAGGCGCAGGGCGGAACTCGTGACAGCAAACACTATCGGGTTTCTCTCGACAGAAACTTCTCACCAAGGGATCCAAAGCTCGAACATTTATCCAACCACGTCAAGACTCAACCTAAAGAGCTCAAAGAACAACAACAAATCAACCACGGAGATGCTAACAAGAATCAAGGTTCAAACTTGATTCTTGGAGAAGAAGAAAAGGAAGAATGAAAGATAAAAAACAAAACAGAAGGAAGGGCATGCAGCCACAACAAGAAGGTGATGAAGAACAAGGGAGGAAGAGCTTACACGTTTAGCAAGATCACAGGAAGCAAGGCTGCAGCACTCAAGGGTTGAAGAAAGTGTAAGCAAGAAACGAGAAAAAGAAGAAAAGACGGGAATATATAAAGAAGGGCTGGAAAGATAGATGGAAAGGACGTTCTAGGGTTAGGAGAAGATAAGGAAGTTGGTCCATAGGATAGAAGATCGGATCTTCTATCTATGAAAAGAAGATAAAATGAACGAAAGAAAGATCGGGCGCGATTTGTAGTCAGTCGCAGGGGCGGCTGACCCTGCCGTGGGTGCGGCTTGCCGCAGGGGCGGCACACTTTACCGCGGGGGCGGTGAAGGCAAAAGATTGGGGTCTTACAATATGTGATTAATAAAGTAACTTCAAGACCAGAATCGCCATAATAATACATAACAAAAACTCAATATATGATTAAAAATATCCAAATGTATATATTCATATTACGAAGGAAACATTCTTACGTAGCTTTCATATCATGTAGGAAATTAAGGAATCATTTCACGTAACTCTCCCATGCAAATAGAGAGACAATTTCTCCATCATATGATTGACTTATCCAAACAACGATGGTTTGCACGTGATTGAGCCAACCTGATTGGGTTGATCAAGATTATTTCTTTGCTAGTGGATCCAATTTTATCTTTTCTTTCATTCTCTTTTATTTTCTTTGTTTTGGGCTATCGTTTGATTGGACGTTTTTATCTTTTTATCTGCTTAAGGATAGAGTTTAGTAGGATTAACATCAAACCCTAGAAATATTGGATTTCCTCTTTATAAATAAGGTTTTGTAGCAATTACATGATCTTGTTGTTTTTAATTCAAACTCAACATCCTCATAGACATAAGATTGGACCAATCAGCTCAATCGCTCCCCATCAGTCGACCCGATTGCTCCCCATCAACCGAACCGATTTGATCCTTTTCGGCTCGATCGGTCTTGTTTTCCCTTGAGTAATAAAGTTTGAATTTTAGTAAGTATGTCTTAGTAATTTCTCGTTATTTTGGGTGTAAAGAGCCCGACTTGCATGATGACTTTATGATGTTTATGGTTATGTTTATCCTTTGATTATATGTCTTAATGCATACTTTATGGTAGTCCGATAATCATCCAGTGCAAGATGTGAGAGTTGTAGATGGATGATTTCTAGGTCTACTTCAGGTTGTCAATTGGGCCGACATGTACACAAGTCGGGCCGATCGAAAGTTTTTTATAACTTTTTAATACTTCAGTAAAACTGAATTCTCGTTGTTGTGGTCAGAATAAAAAAAACCCTCGAGTAGTACTTTAGATGGTAATTCAAAGTACTACAATTTTTTATTTCACATGAAAGTCCAAAACTGAAGGGAATATGTTAGAAAGTTGAGATTTCTACAACCTTGATGAGATTCTAACTTGGTTCCTTATCTCTTGGTTCTCAATTTATTCGGCCTCCACGAGAACCGCACCGGTTATAGGGAGAACTTAGCTTGATGTAGGCCTTAATCTGATTTATCTCCAAAATGTGTTCTATATAGCTTCGAACACCTACAATTAATGGAAGCACAAATAGATAACTGAAATCGCAAAACACTACATATTCAACCATAATATCATGCAAATCTAGACTATATACAAATAATATGGATAGTAATTAAGGTAACAAAAAAGGACGCTAAAATGAATGTCACAAATAACGACATATGTTTTTTGTGAATCATGTGAAGTGAAGACAAATTAAAGTCTGAGATATCGGGGATATTAAGTTGGGTTTAACCAAGTTAGGAATCTTCCGGCCACATAATTATTTGTTTTTATTATTTCACCCATAATTTTTTCAACATTTCAGGAATAAGCTTTCGAGATCATACTAGTTCCGTCTTGTTTTCACATCGTACTTAGTTTTAATCATGCATTGGAATATAATTAAAGCATTCGTCAAGCCATGAAAATACCATTGCAAAACATTAAAAAGATATTGCATTAAGGACATTTACCCTTAAGCATTGTTTGGAAAAAATCTTTGCCATTTTCATTTTCATTTCACTTATAAGATATTTATGTTTACCCATGCAAAACACTAACTATATTACACCGATTATCTAAAAATAAAAAGATGCTCTATAATAAAATTAACATTGAATTGCTCATGAATCATGAGCCATCAAGGATCTAATTTTAAAAAAATCACTGTTTTTGGTTTTAAGTTTCAAAGTTCAAGTTTACTCGAATAGAAATAAGTTCAAATAACTTGGTATCAAAAACGAATAGGTGTAAATTTACGAAAAAGGCTTTAAAAATTCAAGGAAGATTGGACAACAAAACCTCTCAAACCTGGTGGGGCGAATAGGAGAAGCTCTTCGGCAAAGGCAAAAGGAATAATTAGACAAAAAACCGTTCTAAGGGTATCAGAGAACAACGATGAATTAAACAACAAAACCTTCTAAGGAAGAATTAGACAACAAAACCTCTCAAGCCTGGCAACCCTAATCGGAATCTGTTACCTAAACTCGTTTCAGGTTTGAAGGTGGGTTTTCCGGTTTCAGGTTTCAAGGTTTCTGGTTTCAGGTTTCAACCATTTTTGGTTTCCGGTTTCCGGTTTCTGGTTTATGGTTTCCCTTCGGGTGATTGGGCGATTCGGTGATCAAGTTTCACGGTTTTTGGTTTCAGGTTTCAGCGGTTTAGATTTCTGGTTCAGGTTTATGGTTTCCATTCGGGTTATTGGGCGATTCGGGGATCAAGTTTCATGGTATCCTGTTTCTGGTTTTAAGTTTCAAAGTTCAAGTTTCAAGTTTCAAGGTTTCGGGGTTTCGGGGTATCAGGGTTCAAGTTTTTGGTTTCAAGTTTCAAGCGGTTTTAGGTTTTTGGTTTCCGGTTCCCGGTTTGGGTCGTTGGGTAGTTCAATGATCAAACACAAAGTGCGCATCCCAATTCATCTTTGAAAAAACAAATTTCAATAGCGTTCGATTTCACAATAAAAGTCGGACCAATGTTTCAAATTATACTCGAATGCAAATTATTTCAAATAATTTGGTATCGAAATAGAATCGGTCTAAATATACGATAGAGGATTTATTGTTCAAGGAAGATTAGAAAACAAAGCCTCTCAAACCTGACAAGACGAATAGTCGAAGTTCTTCGGCAAAGGCGAAAGTAAAAATGTTAACAACTTAAGCTCTTTGGCAAAGACGAAAGCTCTTAGGCGGTTGTGAAACTTCCAAAACAAAAATAATGGACTGATTTTCTACAAATGCTGTTAGAGTTTTATTTGATACAGGTGCTACGCACTCTTTCATTTATAATGCATGCGTTGATAGACTAACTTAGATACGATAGAGGGGAGACCCTTCGTTATAGGGTTACCGGATGGGGTCGAGTGAGAGGTACCCGAGAGGTACATGGTTGTCCTATACATTTAGGAAACCGTGATTTGTTAGTAGACTTCTTTGTCATGCCGCTGGTGCATGAGGAAGTCATTCTGGGTATGGATTGGATGGATAGATATCATGTTGTGTTAGATGTAGGTAGGAGGACCGTGATGGTCTCTACCGAGTCGGGTTAGCTCGAGATTTTCCGAGGTTGGGACCTTGGAAAGTCGGGTATGGTTATAAGCGCGGTACGAGCAGCGAGATTGATTACACAGGGTTGTGATGCCTTCTAGTGTTTATGCCATGAAGGAGGGCGAGAGTACATCGTTAGAGGATATCCCCGTGGTCTGCGATTTTTTGGATGTGTTTGCCAAGCCATCCAGTTTGCCGCCTCAGAGGGCATAGACTTCGGCATAGAGTTGGAGCTAGGGACGAGACCGATCTCGAAGGCCCCGGACCGTATGATGCCTATCGAGCTGTTAGAGCTGAAGAAGCAACTCAAGGAGTTAACTGAGAAGGGCTTCATCTGCCCTAGCGTATCCCTGTGGGGTGCACATGTCCTCTTCGTGCAGAAGAAGGACGGATCATTGAGATTGTGCATCAACTACAAAGAGTTGAACAAGATGACCATCAAGAACAAGTATCCTTCGCCCTGCATGGATGACTTCTTAGATCAGCTTCAGGGAGCGACTGTGTTCTCCAAGATCGACTTACACTTGGGATATCACTAGCCGAGGGTGAGAGAGCAAGGATTTGCATAAGACGGCATTTCGGACTCGGTATGGCCACTACAAGTTTGTAGTGATGCCATTCGGGCTCATGAATATGCCCTCCGTCTTTATAGAGTTGATGAATGGAATATTCATCGACTTTTTGGATCAATTTTTGGTGGTCTTCATAGACGATATCCTAGTGTACTCTCATAGTAAAGAGGAGCATGCAGGACATCTAATGATTGTGTTGCGAGTTTTGCGGGATAGAGAGTTTATGCCAAGTTCTCTAAGTGCGAGTTCTGGATGCCATAGGTAGCATTTCTGGGTCATGTTGTTTCCGCCGATGGGATCAAAGTTGATCTGGCGAAGATTGAGTCTGTAGCAGCATGAACGACACCGACGAACATCAAGGAAGTACCCAGCTTCCTTGGCCTAGCCGGCTATTACCGTCGGTTTGTAGAGAGATTCAAAGTGATTGCCCGTCCACTTACCAACTTGTTGAGGAAAACTACCCGGTTTGTATGGTCCGAGTCGTGTACTTAGAAGTTTGAGGAGCTGAAGAGGCGTTTGACTTCCGCTCCCATCTTAGCGCAGCCGGAGGGCACAAAGGACTTTGTAGTCTACAGTGACGCATCCAAGCTCGGTATGGGATGTGTGTTGATGCAGCGTGGTAGAGTGATTGCATATGCGTCTAGACAGTTGAAGACGTATGAGGAGAACTAACCGAATCATGATCAGGAGTTGGCGGCGGTAGTTCAAGCATTGAAGATTTGGAGACATTACTTGTATGGCGCTACATGTCAAATCTTCACAGACCATAAGAGTCTGAAGTATATTTTCACACAGCGGGATTTGAATAACCGTCAGCGTAGATGGCTTGAGCTGATCAAGGACTTTGACCTTGAGATTTTGTACCATCCATGGAAGGTGAACGTTATCGCCGATGCCCTTAGCAGGAAGACGCCTCGGGAGAAGGCGATTGCATGATTAATAGCCCAACTACAGTTATGGAGAGATCTAGCGTGGCTAGAGATTGGCATCTAGTTTCTTGATGAGGATGCCCAACTATTTACCTTGGAGGTTCTACCTGATATGTTGGGGGAGATCCAATAGAAACAGGAGACATGTCCGATGCTGATGAGGATACGTGATAGGATGTCTCATGGTGAGGCCCCACAGTTCTCCATATGAGCAGATGGAGTGATGAGACGCCGTGATCGCGTTTGTGTACCCGCTGATGTGGAGCTGAAACAGAGGATTTTACAGGAGGCTCACTCCACACCTTACTCAATACACCCAGGTGCGTGTAAAATGTATCAAGATGTGAGACGTTTATACTAGTGGGGAGGGCTGAAGCCCGATGTGGCCAGATTTGTGGCAAAGTGTGCGACTTGTCAACAGGTCAAGATAGAGCATTGGAGACCAGGAGGAGAGCTCCACCCACTACTCGTACCGTAGTGGAACTGGGAGGACATCTCACCATAGACTTGGTGACGGGATTGAGGCTAAGAAGGAGTTTTGATGCCATCTGGGTTGTGGTTGTCAGATTAACGAAGATTGCACGTTTCATCCCTATCATGGAAACGTGGCCAGTGAGCAGATTAGCTAAGGAGTTCACTAGACAGATAGTGAGACTCCATGGGGTACCGAGGACGATCGTCTCAAATCGAGATGGACGATTGATTTACCTTAAGGTTTTGACAGCAGATTCAGACTGCATTGGGTATGAGTTTGCATTTCACGACTGCGTTTCATCCTTAGACAATTGGTCAGTCACAGAAGACCATCAAACACTAGAGGATATGTTGCGAGCTTGTGTATTGGACTAGGGACAGATGTGGTCAGATCACCTCCCTTTGGTTGAGTTCTCGTACAACAATTGGCATGCATCGATTGGGATGGCCCCATATGAGGCACTATATGAGCGAAGATGTCGTACGCCGTTATGCTGGGATGAGCCTAGCAGTGTCAGTGGTATAGCGCCTGAGCAGATTCAAGATGACATTGCACGAGCAGCGTTGATCAGAGAGAGGATGTTGGCTGCACAGAGTCGCTACAAGTCATATGTAGACAAGAGGCGTCGGCCTCTAGAGTTCAGGGTTGGAGCTCATATCTGGCTGAGAGTTTCACCGACGCGTGGCGTCAGACATTTTGGCAAAAAGGGAAGGCAAATCCCAAATATGCCGGTCCTTTTGAGATTCTGGATGAGGTTGGGAGGGCAACGTACCGACTTGCTCTACCCCCGAGGTTGGAGGGTGTTCACCCTGTGTTTCATGTGTCTCAGTTGGGGGAGTGCATACCCGATCCGAGACACATCGTCAACTATGACGACTTAGTGGTCGAGCCGGACCACACTTTTGTCAAGCATCCAATTGTAGTCCAAGAGCGAGGTGTGAGACGCGTATGTTCGAAGAACATCCTATGCCGAGGATGCAATGGTCTAGACGAGGACTTAATGAGGCCACATGGGAGACAAATGATAGTATCTAGAGGAACTATCCAGAGTTCTATGCTGAGATAGATGCACATGTAGGATCGACGAGTAGATCTTACTGCTATCTTGGTGAGTGTTATGATTATATGCTTATGTGATATGATGTGTTTTTGTGCTAGCTGTGATGTATGTATATGATCTTATTAGATCTTGTTTGCTAGCACAAGCTGTGTTTATAGGTGGAGATGGTTCTTCCTCCATGCTATCGAGATGTGATTAGGGTATAGTAGGAGATGGTTATTCCTCCGTGCTACTATTTATGGACATAGTTTGGCTGGAGACGGTTTCCCTCCACGTGTTTGTGTTAAGAGTACAGTTTGGCTGGAGATGGTTTTCCTCCATGCCATTGTGATGTGGTTATAGGTTAGCTAGAGATGTTTTTCCTCTATGCTTTGGTTAGCGATTGTGATCTTGTTGTTGGAGTAGATAATTCTTCCATGCTATGTTTTGAGGTTATAGAATGTTATATGTTGATACCTTTAAATGGAGATGTGATGCCTCCGATAGAGAGTGTTTATACCTCGGCATATGGGTCCGATAGGACTTGGGAATTGTTCAAGTTTCAGGATGAAACTTGTTTTTAGGGAGATCTGATGTAAGAGCCTTAGTTTTTAGGTATACCGCCCCGCGGTTTTGTTCACCACAGGTGCGGTGCCGCCCCCGTGGTTCTGGTTACCCGCCCCTGCGATTTTGCAAGGTGGGCGCCGGTTTTGTTGACCGCCTTGCCTTTCCTCTTTTGCTTCCTTCTTAAGCATCTTCCTCACCTTCTGAGGAGGGTTTCCCTTTCTTTCCCAACTTCATTCTCTCTTTCTTACGTTCTTCTTTCTCCCCTCCTCATCTTGCCTTGGTTTCTTCCTTAGATTCCTTGGATCTTTCCTCTTGTGTAGAGATTGGATCCCTTGTGGCTGAGATGTTGTAACACCCCAAATCCGTGGGACTCAGGGCGCTACAAGGCTAGGATCTCACAATGGATCTTGACCCTAGCCTGACAACAAGTTCACTGGATCTTACAACAAGGCACAAATAGATTAAAACCAAATACATCAAATTGTATAAATATATACAACAAAGGTTTACAAAACACCACTGAGTACAAAACCACAACACATATACATACATATACAAAAACATCCCAATATCTCTCGCACAACCTAGTGTACAGAAGCCCTCAGCGGATCACCCATCTAGCTCACTCTGCAGTCCTCCTATCCTGCAGAATATCTACAACACGGTATAAACAGTTAGCTAACAGAAATGAATAAGAATGAAGTAACAACACATACACATACCAACACATCACAATATGCAATGTCACACACACAACAGTTTTATTATCTTTAATTACGTTATTCCATTACTAATTCAACTTATTTTGTGGCACGAGGCGCCTTAAGAACCTTGCCTCTTCCCCCTTTAACCTAGGTTTTGCATGGGGATCTACCTCCCCCCTGAGCTATTGGCTTCCGAGCACCTTCTCCACTCTCGATGAGCTTTGACAGGTGGTCACCGCCCGGCTTCGATGCACGGACACGGACACGGATACGGGAAACAAACACGGCGAGAACGGGGAAGCGGCAATCCTCAAAAGTATAGGAAACGGGGACACGACGAGTAAAACAAATAATATATCATTTTAAAGATATTGAAATATAAAATTCCTATATTATAATGAGATACATATATGAAAAAAAAATCAATGATATGACTAGATAAAAATATTAAAATGATAACAAACATTTTTAGTTTTACAAAATATAGAAATAAACATATTTAGTCTTAAAATTTGAAATAAACATACTTAGTATCAAAACTGAAGAATGAACCATATATTTTGCAAATCAACAACAACCGAACAACATGATCAACCAGGAAAAACAAATATCAGTAAATTATAAAAAGTGAAAGAATTAGAATAACACACTCAACATTCAACAAAGATAGACTACACAATAAATCAGTAATTAAATATATATTCAAAATTAATTTATGAAATCATAAGAAATGGAGAGAAGAGTCAGCCAACGGAACAACATTTCAACATTAGAGCCGAAGAAGAAGATCGGTGTCCTACTTTCGACAACCACAATCTCGTAGGTGGTCATGTGGGGCTAGGTGTAGTCAGAAAAAATGGGAGAGAAAAAAAATATTACGGTAAATCAGTTTTTCTTTATGTTTTTTAATGAATGTGTGTTTTTCTAGCCTTAAAAAATAAGGTAAACTTTGGTTGACTATGTGACGGACACATTCTGCATCCTCGCCGTATCCTAGATGTGTTCTTCCCGTGTCCTACCTCTGAAATGTGTCTTTACTGTGTCTGAACCATGTCCTGTTGTGTCCCCTTGTCCGACACGGAAGGACACGGAACACAACATCTTCTAGAAGTGTCCATGCATAATAGCCGCCCGGATATAATGCACTTGGGCCAATTATGTATATATGGTCGTCATCCTAGTCCGGTTTAGGTTATAAATGCAACAATCATAGGCACACACACACCACCATCACAACCACTCAAATCCACAACTGCTCGCTAAGTAAGTCCTACGGACTTACCTGATATACACGTAAACCTGTACCACGTCACAGTTTTCCCTCGAGGAAACGATCAGCGCTTGCATCAGCAAGGCACACACACAATCAACATCATCTAAGGTTAGGAGATCAGCCTCCTACATCTCATAAATGTAACCAAACAATAACTCAAATCTAAACCTCGATATCTCAACATAACTCACAATTCCTCAAACCTCTCAAGGTATCATCTAATCAACATTCCTCAATCTCAATTATAATCCTAATTGAATCAATTAACCTTTAATAAATTAACGAACTTTCGCTAGACTAACGTTTTCCCTGCAGGCAATTTTTAAACCCACATGTCATCAGATTTGATACGGGGATTAGTGGCGAAGAACGGATCTAGACGAACAACCTATTCTGAAGAATGAAGAACACACGAAATTAACAAACATGGACAACAATGAAAACGAGAAAACAGAAAGGGACAAGAAGACCGAAAGGAACAATGATAGAACCCTTGGATTCGAGATTCAAGAATCAAACCAGTGACGATTCGACCCTGCTTCTTACAACTCCACACAATCGAGCTGAGAATCTAGAGCACGAAGAGGATGCCTTGTTCGACTTGCAACACCAATCCCGAAGGAGATTGACATACACAAGAACGAGAAAGCCAAATCACACACACAAACTCACGAGACAAGAATGATTGAATACTCTTGGATTCAATTCTGAAATGCTCTCAGCAAAACTTGTATAAAACTTGTCTAACTACAAAAGAAGAGAAAAGGCTTTATATACATCCTAGGCCTTTTCTTCTAATTACATTAAGAGAGAGTTAAATAAAGCCCAACAAACATAGAACACAATTGGGCCTAATTAAACTCTCCTATTCAGCCTCTCACGTCCACATACTTAGATGAATGTTCTAGCCATGCACATGCACACACGTGACGCCCCTTGTATCTCATTTCAAGGCCTTCGTCTGTCCTTTGAAATGCTTTCCAAGGCCTTCCCAGCAACTAGAAATACAATTTAAGCTTCATTAAGCATTTTGGTTGGGATGTGTTCGTGGCTGATCCAGAAGATGGTCCGTAGACTTGATGAAGGTGGACTTGGTTGAGCTTCATGGACCATGTTTAGGAAAAGAGCATTCATCTCAGCTTGGCGTTTAGCTTGCGCTCTTATAAGAGTCCCTTGAGGTGGTGAAGATGGAGTTAGCTAAGATGATCCTTCATCATTCTCCCCTTCTTTGGAAGAATTCGACCTCGATTTGCCTTGATCATCATCCAGGGACGGAAAAGGACTTAGATCCCTCACATTGAATTTGGGATCACAAGCATAATCATCCGGCAAGTCAAGCACATAGGCTTTGTCACCCGCCTTGTATAACACCTTGAAAGGCCCATCTCCTCTTGGGGAGAGCTTGGATTTCCGAAGCTATTGAAACCTCTCCTTCCTCAAATGTAGCCATACAAGGTCACCGGGTTCAAATATAATCTTCTTGCGTCCTTGATTTGCCTTTTCTGCGTTGTATTTGCCTTTCTCCTTGAGCTTGATTCTTGTCCTACTATGTAGCTCCTTGATGTGTTCAACCTGTATTTTAGCACTTAAATCCACTCGCTCCTTTTTAGGTAACGGTGTAAGATCAAAAGGGGTTAGTGGATTAAAACCATAAACACAGTCAAAGGGAGAGATGGAAGTAGATGAGTGGACGACTCTATTATAGGCAAACTCAACATGTGGCAAGACATCTTCCCATTCTTTCAAATTCTTGTTGATAAGTGTTGTTAGGGTCCTATTAGTTACTTCTATTTGCCCATCAGTTTGGGGATGGCTTGATGTAGAAAACAACAAGTTAATTCCTAACTTTCCCCAAAGAGTTTTCCAAAAGTAACTCAAGAACTTAACATCCCTATCACTCACTATTGTCCTTGGAGTACCATGTAGCCTAACTACTTCCCGAAAAAACAAATTAGCTACATTGGTTGCATCATCAACTTTGTGACAAGTAATAAAGTGAGCCATCTTAGAGAATCGATCTACAACCACAAATATCGAATCCCTACCTCTTCTAGTCCTAGACAATCCCACTATGAAATCTATGCTAACGTCTTCCCAAGGGGCTGTGGGGATTGGCAAAGGTGTATACAATCCATGAGGCTTCACTTTCGATTTAGCTCTAAGGCACTCTAAACACCTTTTAAGCACATTTTCAACATCCCTAAGCATATGTGGCTGATAAAAATGTGAGTGCAACATAGGATAAGTCTTATCCCTCCCAAAATGACCCATTAAACCTCCTTTATGGGCTTCTTCCACTAACAGCAAACGAAGGGAAACCTAGGTATGCACACCTTATCTGCTCGAAATAGAAATCCCTCAAACAAGTAGAATTTATCTAAGGAACCTTTTTGCACACAAAGCTTATATGATTCTCCAAAGTCAAGATCATATTCATAGAGCTCCTTAATGTAAACAAATCCTAACACCCTAGCATCCAATGTAGTTAGCAATGTATGCCTCCTAGAAAGATAATCCGCAACCACATTGTCTTTTCCCTTTTTATACTTGATAACATAGGGAAAAGTCTCAATAAATTCTATCCATCTACCATGCCTCCTATCTAGTTTATCTTGACTCCGAAAATGTTTCAAAGATTCATGATCAGAATGCAAAATAAACTCTCTAGGCCACAAGTAGTGTTTCCATGTCTTAAGTACTCTAAATAATGCATACAACTCTTTATCATATGTAGAGTAGTTAAGACATGCCCCTTTAAGCGTTTCACTGAAAAAGGAAATAGGCTTACCTTCTTGAATAAGCACACTCCTATGCCAATTCCCGATGCATCACACTCCACTTCGAAAGGCCTACTGAAGTCAGGGAGAGCTAGTAAGGGTGCCTCGGTGAGAACCAACTTCAGCTTGTTGAAAGCACGTTCTTGAGCTGCTTCCCACACAAATGGTGCATGTTTCTTGCAAATCTCAGTCAATGGTGCAATAATGGTACTGAAGTCTCTCACAAAGCGCCTATAGAAACTTGCAAGCCCATGGAAACTCCTTACATGGCTAATGGATGTAGGTGTTGGCCAATCTCGAATAGCTCTAATCTTCTCCTCATCCACTTGTAGACCTTGTGCAGTCACTACAAAACCAAGAAATATAACTTCAGTAGTGCAAAATCTACATTTCTTCAGGTTGGCATACAAGTGTTCAGCCCTAAGGGTAGAAACAACTTCCCTTAGATGTTCTCCATGCTCTCCTAGGGACATGCTATAGATTAAGATTTCATCAAAATACACTACAACAAATCTCCCAATGAATTGTCTGAAAACATGGTTCACTAAACTTATAAAAGTTGATGGAGCATTGGTTAACCCAATTGGCATAACAAGCCATTCATACAACCCAAATTTAGTCTTGAAGTTTGTCTTCCACTCGTTCCCCTCCTTCATTCGGATCTGATGGTAGCCACTCCGAAGGTCTATCTTGCTGAATGTAGTGGCGCCATGGAGCTCATCAAGCATGTCATCGAGGCGGGGAAGGTGGTGGTACTTAGTTGTTATGTTGTTGATAGCCCTACAATCAACACACATTCTCCAAGTGTTGTCCTTCTTAGGAACTAATAGGACAGGAACGGCGCAAGTGTTAAGACTTTCTCTAACATATCCCTTATCTAGGAGTTCTTGGACTTGGGTTTGGATCTCTTGACTCTCCTTAGGGTTCATCCTATAGGCTGGTCTGTTAGGAAGTGTAGCTCCGGGGATAAGGTCAATCTGATGCTCAATGCCTCTCAAAGGTGGAAGGCCATGAGGTATCTCTTCCGGAAACACATTCTTAAACTCCTCTAAGATGGTTGTAATGGTAGGGGGTAAGATAGCCTTTGTTTCTTCACTCACTAAGGTTAGCTCCTTAGACAACCTCATCAAGATGGCATCTAAGGGTAGATACTCACTTTGGAACTCAAGTTTAGAAGCTAACAAGGCCGTAGGAGGCTGAGTTGTGGGCGTGACCAAGAGAGCACTAGGCTGTTGGCTAGGGGACGTGTCTATGGCAGGTTCTTGGTGCCTCGATGACTTGCTCCCCTTCTTAGCTGATCCTTGCTCTTTTTCACCCACCTTCTTCTTCTCAAATGCCTCCGCAATCTACATGGGAGTCATAGGTTTTAAAGTAACGGGTTTTTCATTAAAAGTAAATGAATACCTATTGGTAAAACCATCATGCATAACTCACCTATCATATTGCCAAGGACGGCCTAATAACACATGACAAGCTTGGATAGGCACAACATCACATAAAACAGTTTCCTCATAGTGTCCTAGAGTGAAAGTGATCTTAGCTTGCCTATTAACCTTCAATTCACCACAATCATTCATCCAATGCAGCTTATATGGTCTAGGGTGACAAAATGTAGGAATTTGCAACTTAAAGATCAATTCAGTACTAGCAATGTTGCAACAACTACCTCCATCAATGATAATATTACACACCTTTTCCTTAACCAAACACCTAGTATGAAACAAGTTCTCTCTTTGATTATCCTCATAAAGGGCATGTTGTGCACTCAAAGTTCTCCTAGCTATCAAGGAATTATCATGCTCAAGATTTTCATTGGAAACCATGTTATTAGGATCATTTCCTACGTTTTCAAGCTCATTAGGTTCATTTTGAGAATCAAGATCACAAAGCACGTAATTATTAGCTAGAAATGAGCTAGGATGGTCAAATAACACTCTTTTAGCTAGTAAACAATCACCCTACTCATATTCAATCCCATCATCATCCAAATCATCATGATCATGCATATTAGGCTCAAAATCATCATTAACATGCTCATGCTCAGATTCAGACTCATATTGTCCTAAATGGTTGATTAACAATGTTTTCTTGTTAGGACAGTCTTTCATCGTGTGTCCTCTACCTTGACACTTAAAACACACTATATCCCTAGCTCTAGATGAAGCGTTAGAAGTACTCCCTTGTGTTCCCTTAGGAAAGGTATCCGTGGGCTTAGGAGGGGCTGCTGAAGGTGCTTTACACTGCCCTCCTTGTTCCGGGGCTATTTTCTCCTTATTTGACACTTCCCTGTTGTAACTTCCTTGTTGGCGGTTCCCTTGGTTCTTCCAAGAGCTGGAGACACCATAAGAAGCCTTTCCTCCTTGATTTTTCGCTTTCATCTTCCTTTCCACTTTGATTGCGAGATAGAGTAGTTCTGTCATAGAGCCGTAGGGAAAAAGATCTACTTTGTTAGTAAAACTTGAATTAAAGATACGAAGATACCTAGCCATTGTTGATTCTTCATCTTCTCGCACATTGGCCTTTACCACGGCCATTTGCATGTCATTATAGGTCTCCTTAGCAATCATTGATCCTTGCCTCAGGTTCTCCAACCGTTGCCTCAATTCCCTTGTATAGTGTTGGGGAACAAATCGAGCTCTCATCAATGCCTTCATATGCTCCCAAGTAGCTATTGGTGCATCCAAAGTTCTTCTCCTTTCCGTCACCAAATCATCCCACCATATCATAGCATAGTCAATAAATTCAAGGGCTGCGTAGTGTACTTTTTTGTGTTCGGGAAAGTTATGGCATGACCATATTTGCTCTATCTTTGCCTCCCATGCCATATACACATTAGGATCACATTTTCCCTCGAAACTAGGGACTTTCACCTTCACTTTGCCAAGACCGTCATGTTCCGGTTCTCGGTCTCTCCTTTGCTGGACTCGATAGGGCTCACGTCTCCATTCATCGTTACGTTGCCCTTCCTGTTGCCTCCTTGGCTGATCTCGCCTCCTCCATCCATTAGGCATCCATTCTGGTCTCCATTCCTCATTCTCCCCATCGTCCTCCTCTTCCTGGTCATAAATTGGATTTTGAAATTGGTGAGGATAGTTAGGCATATTATCATAAACTGGATTCTGAAATTGGTGAGAATAGTTAGGCATATTATCATTAATAATTGTAGAAGAAGGGATATAAATATGCTCCTCAAAACCAAGGTTTCTCCAACCAGGTTGGAAAGCAATGTTGCCTAAACCATGGGCATGCCTAGAAGGCTGTGGAACATTCGAATTCCTTGCTGCTTGGAAAGCAGCTTGCTGACTTTGAAGGGGAACTCGATCTTTTTCTTGGTGTTGCACCCTCGAGTTGTCTCCTATCTCCAAGTTACCTCCAACTGGTCGAGAATCCGGGATCACCTTACAGGTCTCAAAGGTAGATATCCTTGTAGTTAGCACCTCAATGCTATCTTTCAAGCTCTTGATGAGACTGAACAACTCCGGTGTGATAGGCTCAGGGCTCTTTGAACCCGCGGAAGTCCCTGACATGATGCAAAACACTCAACAACAGCAAACACGTTAGGTTAGTTTAAACAAAAACACCTCGCAAGTGTATCACTCAGAAAATATAGTTCTCTCACTCTCTTGTGGTGTGATACAAGCTTGTTGATGGCTCGTCTTGTATTAATCAAAAATCTCACGTGAGTTCGATGCCTAGTCAAACTAAAGCTTTTAGATAGAAACAAGATTCGATTTCAGTCACTTCAAAAACGGGTTTGACTTAACAAAAAATAGAAGAAAAGACTCAAACGGAAAGGACAATTGCACGAATGTTATATGCAACTAAATGACTCAAAAATTTAGAACTCAAGATAAGCTTTGAAAGAACTTACTCGTAACACCCAATAAGTGAACCCTAGACACCGTAGGCTGAGGTTAAGGAAGGCTGAGCTATGGTGTTTGATGGCCGAAAATGGACAGTAGCTAGGTGTGGCTAGATAGGTTCAACGAGATGCTTGGTTCTTCCTCCACTGAGACGAGATACTTGACTTAAGTCCTTTATTGAAGTCCTCTTTGTTGCTGAATAACACTAAAACAAATGTAATAACACTAGGCTAATTATGAATAAGAAAGAATGAAATGAAAAATGATTTTGATTCGTGTTCTTCTTCTTCTTCTTTTTTTTGATTTTTTTTTGATTTCTTTCTTTTTCTTTTATCTCTTTTTTTTTACTTTATGATTCAGGAAATCAGAAAAGAAGAATAAACAAAAATGGAAAGAAATAAAAAAACAAATTCTTGTTTGTAGATAAACGTGGGCCAAGCTGTTGCAAATCTTCTGGATACGATCAAATCTCAGCTCCTAGATTGTTGTAACTGATTCAACGTGCCAGATCTGTAGGAGGAAAACAACTGCTTCAAGCTCTGCGCCGGATTTGTAGGAAAAACGCTGAATCAACTCCAGTTTTGGTGTGTATTGGATGTAGGGAAGCAATCTGCTTCAAATTCAATTCTGCGTGTTCTGGATGTTGGAAAAAGTAGTCACGTTTGGTTTTTGTTCAACTGGTTCAAGTGAGGCTAATGTGGCTGATGGAAAAATGGTCGTTGATGGTGGTGTGATTATGGTTGGTGTGGTGCTATGGTGGTTTCCGGTGTCCAAAACTGACAAAGAAGGAACAAACTCGTTAGACTCAAACAAAGCATAGAGTAGAAGAGAGAAACTGAAATAGACTCAAACAAAAGACGATTATAAAAATAAACTTTTTTTTTTGTGATTTTATGATTGATTTACCGACTCTTTTTGGTGGTTGGACGTCAACGTGGCTCTGATACCAATTGATACGGGGATTAGCCGCGAAGAACGGATCTAGACGAACAACCTGTTCTGAAGAATGAAGAACACACGAAAATAACAAACATGGACAGCAATGAAAACGAGAAAACAGAAAGGGACAAGAAGAACCGAAAGGAACAATGATAGAACCCTTGGATTCGAGATCCCAGAACTCAATTGTAACGCCCCAAATTTTAGGCGCGTTTTCAGTTTTAATTTTATTATTATTGTTTTTCCGGGTATGTTACGCTGTAAATTAAATTTTACGAGATTATATATGTATATATTATACCTACATATTATCCGTATTTAAATTATTATATCAACATCGAAAATTATTTAATGGGAATAATTTCTAAATGGAAAACTATATTTACGTGTATATATTTTGTAGATAATTGTCGGTGCACTATTTTTACGGAAAAGTTTTCCGTTACAAAAATCCTATTCCGATAACTTTTGATCGAGTTATTCCATTACTCTTTTCCTTTTTGTTATTTATTTTATTTTAATTTCGATACTTTCTTTACTTTCTTTTCTTCTCCCTCATTTCTCCCAACGGGAAGACTGCACAGTGCAGGCTTCTGACCCCTCGACTCCTCCATCCTTACACTACCTCACACTACCTCCCTCCTCACTCCAACTCCCCATCCCTCACTTTTCTTTGTTCTCTCAACTTCTTCCTGGCAGTACCTAACACGCCATTGGAGCCATCTTTGCCGTCGGTAGTCTCCGATGTGGAGCCTTTGGAACCGGCAACCTCACAATTGAAGGCACTAGAGCCGTCACTGACACGATGTGCCCTACCTCCTAGAACCCTTGCCGGAGCCATGGCTGCCGCCTGCTTGTCCCTCTTCCGTCATCGGAGCCGCCATCGACAACCCTACCTCGCTCTCTAGTGCAACAACCCGCGCCGTCTCCTTCTCCCTTTCTTCTACACGCACTTGCGCACTGCCCTGCTCTAGTGAGCACCGTCAATCTGAGAAATGCTCCGCTGCACACAGGGGAGCAGCCACAAGCGTCGCCGGAAGAAGGCCCCATCTTCCCCGACTCTGGCCGCCAGCAAGCCGCCTCTGTCCCGCGTTCGAGCTGCCGCCGAGAAGCACCACGGGACCTACTGCTAGAAACAGAAAGCAAGGGATAAGCTACACCCTTGATGCCACATCCTAGCCGCAAGCCCGCTTCCGCCTTCGATCCGCCAGAAGCGACGCCGGAGGAGAGTCCCGATCACTCGGACCGCCCGCATCTCCGCCTCATTCGCTTGCCGGAGCCAGAGCAGTCGCCGCCGCCTGCGTTCCTACTCCCGGATGTGAGGTGCAAGGGTTAAAGAAACCCTTTCCCCTTTATTAAATCGGGCCCCTCAGTTTGTGGTTAATTACAATTTGTGACCCCCTATTTTGTATTTGCAATTTTGGCCCATATTTATGAGTTTATGCAATTATGCCCCTACTGGAATTAATTACAAAAAACGGCCCAAGGAATTAATTTACGAATAATGTCCCATATTTATAAAATTGTATTATTTGGCGGAAAATGTATTTATGAGTTTTAAATTTGGGATTTACGTGTATTAAATTCTTATTTATATATACCATATATGTTATGCTCATGTTTGATTAATTATGGGTTATGATTAAATTACGGGATTTTAACGTTGGCTTTGAAAACGAGTTTTACCTTGGATTTATGATGTTATACAATTTGCCCGGAATATATATCTATAATTTTAACTTGGGTTTTAAAAGTGGGGTTTTCCTTAGACTTATATATGTTAATTATTCCGTCCAAATATAGCGTATAAATAAATTTGTATACTTTTAGTGTTAGGTTCGGAAGCGTCCCGATAAAGACCTAACAAGTCCAAGTCGACATCCGTTGATCGATTTCCGTCTTTTGACGTCGTGTGAGTATCCTTTCACTCGATCTAGTTATGTTAAGCTTTAGTATCATGCTAGGATGGATCTAGCATAACTTAGAGTTAATGCCACGTAGTGGCTTTGAACCTTAGGTGAGTTTCGAGGATTTGATATTGTTTGATGGATTGATGTTGATTCTAAGCTTGAGGTGTTGGTTATCTTGTGAGGTTGTTTTAAGACTTTAAGTTATATGGTTGATCTTGTGAATGTTTTGAGGCTCGAGGTGAGGTTGTATGATCTTGTGAGATTTTGGGGTTTAGGTTTGACTTATCCTAGTTGCGTTGTGAGTTATGATCTTGCGAGATCCGAGGGTTTAGATGTCTTAGGACTTCTAGCTTGTGTTGAGTGTGATATGAGCATGAGGCATTCTAGGATGCGGTCCTAGAATTGAGAGTCAAATGGTCTTGCGTAGATCATTTGAATAGAAGTCTAAGACTTCTATTGTGAGTGGGTTGTTGTTGATATAGTTATCTTCTTATGAGCAGGTTACGGGTTTCCTCCCTAAGGAAGCGAGAGTGTCGTGAGTTGAGTGTGGTGACGAGGTAAGTCTCCGGACTTACTTAGCTCGTATTCCTTGTATTAGCATTGATGTGTGTTTGGTGGTGTGTGATTATTCTTTCTTGTTATAACAACTAAACCGGAAATAGGATTACCGACCCTTATATTATTTGGCCCAAGTGTATGGTAGCGGGCGTTGATATCACTGCCTAGCTCTTGCGTAGAGGTAGGAGGTTCTTGGTGACTAGCCGTGCTGGTTAGACGGTGGGAGGCATCCGTACCGTTCCATGCAGGAAATGGGGACCGAGGCGAGTTTCGGGAGATTCTCGTGTCACAAAAGAAGTTGAATTGGAATGGGATACGACTTAATAATAAAAAGATAATAAACCGGACTTGTGTAATTTGGTGTATATTGTGTGTTATGTTGATTTACTTATGTTTGCGCCTTTCACCTTGATTCTAATGCTTCGAATATTAGCTAACGGTTTTATACCGATTGTTGTAGATTGTCTTGCAAGTTAGGATTGCGGCCGAGAGATCCAGAAGAGTGGGCAGCCGGGGTTCCGTACATTTTAGGATTGGGTTTTGGGGTGGAGTGGAGTTTGAGTATTGTATTTATTGTATGTTGTATGGCGTTTAGTCTTTGGGGTTGTATTTTTGGCTGAAGTTCTTTGTTGTATTTTTGGCTGAAGTTCTTTGTTGTATTCTTTCGGGTTTTTCCTTTCATTGCATAAAAATGTATTTCGGTTTTGGCCTTTATTTGTGCCTTGTTGCAAGATCCGGTGAAATTGTTGTCAAGCTAAGGGTCGGAACCCATTGTGAGGTCCTAACCCGTAGCATCCCGAGTCCCGCTGATTCGGGGTGTTACAAAAGTGGTATCAAAGCCCTAGGTTGACAACAATGGCACTCACAATCTTCTAAAGGCCGAATGAGGAATAAACAGAACCCACACGGGTTTTGACTTTTCGTTTTCAATATCACATGCATGAGTCGGGGTAGAATGTACGGACCACCACTTCTTCCGCGGATCTCGACAGCTTAGTTTATTGGATTAATATATATATGTAGATATGTAGGTATGTATAGTATATGTGGATTGCAGTTGCATGATGACTTGATTTATATGTATAGTGAATATATGTGGACTATAGTACATGTTTGGACCTTGTATTGTTGCATTGGATTTCCGGATGTTATATATCAGTGATAATGTGAACATAGGACTTACATATATATATATAGTTATATATACATACACATAAGGTATGCTAGTATTATATTATTAGTAGTGAACTGATAACACGATTTATGACTTAGGTTTAGGTAATCATTTAGATAGATTCATCACTCATTCATGCATGATTTAGCACAAATTCGCAACGTTTGCACTCAATTTGCATATTTTGTCGAGATAGACGTCTACACGGACTTGTGCGTTGCTTTGTAGGTATTTCGGGGGTCTTTTGGACATTAACCGGTACATTTGAGGGCCAAGCCTCATGATGGTACACATCCAAGGCTAAGGAGGAGCATAAATGGAGCAACAAGGGACACAAAGACCACTATTGGTGCAAGCAATGAATCAACTCATGGCTAGACGATCATAGCACCTTTCTGCTGAAGAAAATCGGACCAACAAGCAGCTAAATCGGCCGATTTTCTCCTGCTGGGTCGATTTTTGAGGCTTTGACAGCTTAAGCCACGTGTCCCACGATCTCTTGTCCGTCCTTGCTCTTGGTGGAGAATATAAGTGGTCCTGCAGGTGGCTGCTGAGCATCTCTCCTCTCCCACACTCTCATTCACAGCTCACCAATTTTGGAGAAAGATTGGAGGAGAAGAAAAGCTCTAAAAGATTGAAGGAAGAAGAAGAACACCATTATAGGAGAATAGTGAGGTTTTGAGTGATTTTGAGTTGCTTTTGTAGTCTTGGATTGAAGAACTTTTGCAAGTATTGTTAGGAACGTTTTGGATCTTCATTTAAGAGTTTGTAAGTCTTGCTTCAACTTGGATTTTGCTGAGATTTATTGACTTTGTTTCTCATCTTTCATTATTCATATATGAACACCATGTATGCTTGTTTGATGATTTTGGATCTTGATATGCATATTATTGGCTAGTTTATTGTGATTCTAGAGTGATGGATTGATGGTTATGGCTTGGGTGATGATAGGATGGACTTATATGTTAGTTTAGGATGATTTATATGCACGAAACTTACAACAGAAGAATAAATCGACCAGTTCATCAGATAAATCGGCCGATTTATCTGTAGAACAACCCGATTTATTCTCCTGTTGCTCTTTAAACGATAAATCTGCATGTTAGGGTGTTTGTTTGTTTAAATCCTAGTGTTTATTAAGCTTAATTTAGCTTAGGATCACCTAATGCTATCAACCTAAGTGTAGGAAGAGATCTACCCGATGATTCCCGATCTTAGATACCTTAGAAGATGAATTCTAGGTAGTAGTGAGCCTCATAAGCCGCTATTGGATTGAGTGTGCTAGGATTATTGCTTGAGATTTCCCTATTCCGAGACTAACCCGGTAAGGAGAGGGTTACCCTTAAGTAGCATCTAGTTTGTGCGGAATTCCTTACTCTAACCCCTTGAGACCTACCCGGTAATAGGAGTTTGATGCGGGATTAGTGAAGTGAGAGACTTACCCGGTAATCGCTTCCATTAGTGAACATTCTTTCCCAAACACCGCAGCTTGTCCTTAGAATCCTTAGAACCTTGAGTCCAATGCCATAACCGTAAATCTTGACCTCTAGAATCTACTTTTCTCTCTTGATCATATACTTGCGCTTTGTGTTACTTACTCGTTTGCTAGCTTAATTTGTTAGTCGTTTTATTACCTTGCTTAACTTGTGATCTTTGTTTGATCACCACAAAAACCAACAAAAACATTGCGTTTTCCATTTTCTTTGTTCCTCATCTTATCTTAGTCTAGATTCACACTATCTTTGATCATTGCTTGACTCGATTTCACCTTAGTCTTTGTGTTCGACCTCAGAATACTTACCTTTCTACAAACGTCCCGTACACGACGGGTTCGCTAGGAGTTAGGATAAATATAACGAATATAAATTTAAGACTTATTGCGTGCACATCACACGATCTTAGCGTAACAAGTTTTTGGCGCCGTTGCCGGGGACTAGGTCTAGATTGAGTCATTTTGTGATTGTTTATAGTGTAGATCTTTCTTGTTGCTTTTGATCTCTCTTTGGTGTGTGTCTTTGCTTTTCAGGACATCATCTCTCTCTTTAGGTGTATGCGAAGATCTCGTGGCAAGGATTTAGCTCCATTCGATCCCGAACCGGAGAAAACCCTTCGATCTAGATCCAAGAACATCCGAAAAGAGAAAGAGATGGCCGGAAGAAACCTCCAAGCTGAGTTGGATGAAGACTTAGAGCAAATAAGGCTAAGAGATGAGCTCTTGGAGGAAGAAAGGAGACTTGCCAATGAGAGGCAAGAGGAAACTAGGAGGGAGATTGAGGAGATTAGGCAAGCCCTTGTTCAAGGAGAGCTTAATCGCCGACAACCTCCACCTCCTCCACCACCGGTGGTACAACCGCAGCCGGCGGCTAATGTTAGGGTTGTGCCCATTGCCATTGAAGAGCCACAAACCCTAGGGAGACGTATGGATCCGGCACAAAGAGCACACCGTCCGGGTGTGAACTTAGGAGATCCCGCAGCCCACAACTATGAGCTCCGCCCTCAAGTTCTACAAATGATCCGGCATAATCAATTTGGAGGGATGGAAGGAGAGTCTCCTCATCAACACTTGATGAACTACGAGATTTTGATGGAGACTCTTAGACCGCCAAGATTGGAGAGCAACAACCATAAGCTAAGGGCTTTCTCCTTCTCTCTTAAGGACAAAGCCTTGGCTTGGTATCAATCTATTCCACAAGGGCGAGTTGGTACTTGGGAGGAGATGACAACCGAGTTTTTGACTAAGTTCTTCCCACCTTCCAAGACTACCGAATTAAGAGGGAAGATCAATGCCTTCGTGATGAAGGATAGAGAGAGTTTGTTCAAGTCTTGGGAGAGATTCAAAGACCTTCTCCTAGATTGTCCACACCATGGCATACCGAAAATTGAGCTATTGGAGATCTACTTCAAGGGACTTGATGAAGATAGCCAATTCAAGATTCAATCCCTTTCCGGTGGGACTTTCATGGAGAAGCATGTAGATGATGCTTGGGAGTTCGTGGAGAAGCAAGCTCTAGTAATTGAGAAGTATTCCCATAGGAAGAGTGAAGGGAGAAAGGCGGGAGCATATGAGGTGAGTAAGGTCACCATGAGAAACTTCAAGCTCGACGCCATCAACAACGAGCTAAAGTCCTTGAGGGAGTTGTGTGCTACAACCTTGAAGAACCAAGCAACCCCTCAAGTGCTTCCACAAGCTAACTTGTCTTCCAAGGAGGAGGATGTGAACTATATGGGAAGGGGCAACTACAACAACTACCAAGGCCCAAGGAACTTCAACAACAACCGGCAATTCAACAATTACCGGCCCAACCATAACCATCCCGGGTTTTCTTACTCTAACCCGGATGGAGCCTTGAACCCTCCCGCTTCTACAAGCACAACTCCACCACCGAAAGCTTCACAAGAACCTCCACCCGGATTTACTCAACCTCCAAAGGATAGAACCGAGATGATGTTTGAGCAATTGCTTGGAAGGTTGAGTGGTCTTGAGAGCACCGTGACTTCCATTTCTAAGGCTCAAAAGGTGTTGGAAGCACAAGTGTTCCAAAAGGTGGGTGAAGTACATAGAGATCCGGGAAAGCTTCCCGGAAGAACCGAAGGAAACCCAAGAGGCCAAGTGTTGGCTATTACAACAAGAAGTGGGTTAAGCATGAAGGATCCTTTGCCCAAGGAGAATGCTAGAGGGAAGCAAGTGGTGAATGAAGAAGAGACTTTGCAAGGAGATGGAGGCAAGAGCAAAGATGTAGAGCCAACCTATGTGGCACCGCCTCCATACAAGCCACCACTACCGTTTCCTCAATCACGAGCAAGAGCTCGCTTGGACAATCATTTTGGTAAGTTCCTTGAACTAATGTCTAAATTGCATATTAACATTCCGTTCATGGATGCTATTTTAGGGATGCCGGCATATGGCAAGTTCTTGAAGGAAATACTCTCCAACAAAAGGAAGTTGGAGGAGTATGGTGAGATAAGGATGACTAAGAGATCATCGGAGTTGATTCAAACGATGAAGGAGGAGATGCCTCCCAAGCTAAGGGATCCGGGATCCTTTTGTGTGCCAATTGGAGTAGGAGAAGTGAAGTATGACGCCCTATGTGATCTTGGGGCAAGTGTAAGCATCATCCCGCTCGCACTTTGCAACAAGGTTGGGCTAGGAGAGCCAAAGCCGGTCAAGATGACCCTTTACATGGCGGACCGCTCAATCACTCATCCGGTTGGGATCTTGGAAGACATCCCGGTGCAATTAGGGAAGTTCTATGTGCCCATAGACTTCGTTGTTTTGGACATCCCGGCGGACTATCCGGTTCCTATCATCTTGGGGAGACCTTTCCTAGCTACTTCCGGATGTCTAGTGGATTGCAAGAATGGGACTCTCTCCTTCAACATTGGAGAAGAGAACATCAAGTTCAAGCTGTCCACAATGATGAAAGGGCCAACCCTTGATGAGGATATATTCAACATAGTTGAAGAAGAGGAGTCTAGAGAGGTTGTGAGCTCAATCTTGCTCAAGGATCTGCTTGAGAGAGTTCTTAGCTCAAGCTTGATGGAAGAAGGAATTGAGGAGAGTAGCAATGAAGTAATCAAGGCCTTGAATGCATTGGACGAGCTACCAAGTGTTGGGTTTGAAGTGCTAGAAGAAGAGGAAAACTGCCAGAAAAATCGGACTGAAGGGCAAAAATCGGCCGATTTTTGTACTTGTGCTGAAATTTCAGCCAGTTTTGCCAAAACAGAAACTCAGATCGACCCACCCTCAGATAAATCGTCCGATTTTTCTTCCTGGACCGATTTTCTTGAGTCTTTTCAGCATCAACCACTTGAGTGTGAGCAATCATCAAGGGACTTCAAGGAGGCTTCCATGGCTTTACAATAATCTCAACCTACATTGTATGGATCGTCTCCAACCGAAAAAGGTCCTCCTAAACTTGATCTTAAACCTCTTCCTTCTCATTTAAAGTATGCTTTCCTTGGTTCAAATTCTACTTATCCGGTGATTGTGAATGCATCTTTGAATGATGATGAGCTTAATAGATTGTTGAATGAATTGAAACGGCATAGAAAGGCAATAGGATACACCATTGATGATCTTGTTGGCATCAAGCCCTCTTTCTGCATGCATAGGATAATGATGGAAGATAATCATAAACCCTCTATTGAACATCAAAGAAGATTGAATCCCATAATGAAAGAGGTAGTCAAAAAGGAAATCATTAAGTTGCTAGATGCGGGAATTATCTACCCTATCTCGGATAGTAAGTGGGTTAGTCCCGTTCATGTAGTACCTAAGAAGGGTGGGATGACCGTAGTAACTAATGAGAACAATGAACTAATCCCGACTAGGACGGTTACGGGATGGAGGATGTGTATTGATTATAGAAAGCTTAACACGACCTCTAGAAAAGATCACTTCCCTCTCCCCTTCATTGACCAAATGCTAGAGAGATTAGCTCAACACTCTCATTTTTGCTACCTAGATGGCTATAGTGGATTCTTCCAAATCCCTATCCACCCCGATGACCAAGAGAAAACAACCTTTACATGTCCATGGGGTACTTTTGCATATAGGAGAATGCCATTTGGGTTGTGTAATGCACCCGCCACCTTCCAAAGGTGTATGATGGCTATTTTTTCGGAATACATTGAAAATATCATGGAAGTGTTCATGGATGATTTCTCTGTTTATGGTTCTTCTTTCGATGATTGCTTGGCTAACTTGTCCTTAGTATTGCAAAGATGTGAGGAGACAAATCTTGTCTTAAATTGGGAAAAATGCCACTTCATGGTAAGTGAAGGTATTGTGTTAGGACACTTGGTGTCTAACCGTGGCATTGAGGTTGATAGGGCCAAGATTGAAACGATAGAGAAGTTGCCACCACCTACCTCGGTGAAAGGGGTAAGGAGTTTCTTAGGGCATGCCGGTTTTTACCGGAGGTTTATTCAAGACTTCTCTAAAATTTCTAAGCCCCTTACTAACCTACTAATGAAGGATGTTGAATTTGTTTTCTCCAAAGATTGCCTTGAGGCTTTTTGTAGGTTGAAGAACGCTTTGATCTCCGCACCCATCATGCAACCTCCGGATTGGAGCCTACCGTTTGAGATCATGTGTGACGCAAGCGATGTAGCCGTTGGGGCTGTCTTGGGGCAAAGGAAAGATGGGCGAACTCATGCCATTTATTATGCTAGCAAGACGCTAGATGATGCCCAACTTAACTATGCCACAACCGAGAAGGTGTTGCTAGCGGTAGTGTATGCCTTTGAGAAGTTTCGGTCATACCTTGTTGGAGCGAATGTCATTGTTTATACGGATCATGCTGCAATCCGTTACCTCCTTACAAAGAAAGATGCCAAGCCTAGGTTGATTCGGTGGATCCTTCTTCTTCAAGAGTTCGATTTGGAAATCCGGGACAAGAAGGGATCCGAGAACTCCGTGGCGGATCACCTTAGTAGAATACCTCCTTTAGAGATTGAGAGAGATGACATCCCGATTGATGACTCATTCCGGGATGAGCAATTGCAAATGGTGGAGGAATGCTTGTTCCAAGTGTCTAGGGGAAGTGAGCCATGGTACGCCGACATTGTGAACTACTTGGTGTGTGAGGAAGTGCCTTCCGGATTAACATATGCCCAAAGGAAGAAGTTCTTCAAGGATGTGAGGCACTACTATTGGAGTGAGCCACTTTTGTTCAAAAGAGGGCCGGATGGAATGTTTAGGAGATGCATACCGGAGGATGAGGTGGAGAGTGTGATCCGCCATTGTCATTCCTTGCCATGTGGAAGGCATGCTAGCTCACACAAGACATGTGCTAAAGTGTTGCAATCGGGTTTCTTTTGGCCAAGTTTGTTCAAGGATGTGCAAGGCTTTGTGGTAGCTTGTGATGCTTGCCAAAGGATGGGCAACATCTCAAGGAGGAATGAGATGCCCTTGAACAACATACAAGAGGTAGAGATATTTGATGTATGGGGTGTGGACTTCATGTGGCAACCTCTACATCCTATTGGCGGTTGACTATGTTTCAAGATGGGTGGAGGCAATCGCCTCTCCTACAAATGATGCCAAGGTTGTGGTGTGGTTCTTCAACCGAGTGATCTTCCCTAGGTTTGGAACACCAAGGGTGATCATAAGTGATGGAGGGAAGCACTTTACCAATAGGAACTTTGGGGCACTTTTGGATAAGTATGGGGTGACTCATAAGGTGGCAACACCTTACCATTCCCAAACTAGTGGCCAAGTGGAGATCTCCAACCGGGAGATCAAGGCCATTCTTGAGAAGACGGTATCAAGGATGAGAAAAGATTGGGCTATGAAGCTCGATGATGCCTTGTGGGCATATAGGACCGCCTTCAAAACACCAATTGGCACCACTCCTTACAAGTTGGTCTATGGAAAGTCTTGCCACCTTCCGGTAGAGATGGAGCATCGAGCATATTGGGCTATAAGGTGGCTAAATTTTGATCTCAAGGAGGCCGGAGAAAAGCGGTTGCTAGACATGAACGCCCTTGAGGAGATCCGGTTGGATGCATATGAGAATGCTCGGATCTACAAGGAGAGAACCAAGCGATGGCATGATAAGAGGATCATCCCAAAGGAGTTGAGTGAAGGCGACCTTATCCTTCTCTTCAACTCGAGGTTGCGGCTCTTCCCCGGAAAGCTCAAATCAAGATGGACCGGGCCATATGTGGTGAAGAAGATCTTTCCTCATGGAGCGGTAGAGATAGGAGGAGATCATTGTGGTGACTTCAAGGTGAATGGGCACCGTTTGAAGAAGTACATCCCGGAAGCCCCGGTGGAAGTGATTGCCCCGCTTCACCTTGATTGAAACGCTCCTGAATTTGGTCAAGCTAATGACCTTAAAGAAGCGCTTAATGGGAGGCAACCCATTGGTACATGTTTTTCCCTTTCTTTTTCTTGCTTTTGTTTAATCTCACTCTTGGTGTGCTTTGTTCTTCTTTTGTGTTTTTGGGTGCTAGATCTTGTTGATTGTCATGAGTTATGAGATGTTGGGGGTCATGTGAAGACCTCATGGAGCCATTTAAGGTACAAGATTCGAGCACATGGACAAGGAAGAAAGCACCCAGGAAAATCGGACTGTTCATGCACAAAATCGGCCGATTTTCCTGGGCTATGGGGCGATTTTTCCTCTGTATAAAGGAAAGTGATGATCTCCAATCAAGCATGGGTGGAGCGGACGAGGAACTTGGACGGCTTGCGGTGCCAAGCGCGGGTTCCGACACCACAACGAACATCAAGAGCTCTCTACCATCCTTGATCGATCATCCACCATCATCATCCAATGTGAACCGAAATACCAAAGCATCACCAATTTTACATTGTGAGGACTCTCTTTCACTTCTCTATTTAGTTTACACATTAGGGACAATGTGTTTCTAAGTATGGGGTGGGGTTTTCATGATCACTTGCATGATTAGCATCTAGGATAGTTTAATTTTGTCACATGTTTCATTATGTCTTGCATTGTACATACATATTTCGAAAAATCCAAAAAATTCAGAAAATTTTAAAAATTTTAGTGCTTCTAAGGCTTGGATATGACCCTAATGATTGAACCTTGTCTTGTGGATTGGCTATGGATGGCCTTATGTGTTAAATTGATGAATGTATATGTGGACTTGAAGTACTTCTCTTGAAACCATGAATGATTTGTGATCATGATGTTTGCCTAGAATGAATTGAGTATTGAAAGTCGAAATTGCATGCTAGTTCTTGCACATCAATTAGGAGTGATTAAGGCAATTCATTTTCCTCTACTTCTCATCTTGATCATGTTGCTTGAGCACCTCAATTGAGATAAATTTGACCTCTTTTGACCCATCCGGGAATAGGAGCATGCTAGTGTGGTGATGTGTGTGAAAAGCAAGTGTGGGGTGAAGTTGTTGATGAAAAGAATGTCATGCATAAAATGCTGAATTTGTTGTGAAAGTGTAGCCAAAAATATAGGCTTGGGGACATTGGCTTAAATGACAAGTAACTCGGTACACTTCACATAATCGGGTGTTGGTGCCTTGCCAAAGTCAAATAAACCAATAGTCCTAACGAGCTTTGGTATGTGTGCCCGGTGTGGATGCATCTCGAAAAATAGAAAAATCCCGAGAATGGCTAATCACCAAGGTTTCGGCTTTTGCACACCAATGCCATTGTCTCAAAAATAAAAGAAAGAAAAGAAAATGAAGAAAAAAATATACACTTGAGGGAAGTTGATAAGAAATTTGAAGTTGTAGTTGTTTAGTTCCTTTCCCGGATTAGCATCACATAGCCTAGAAAATTCCCACCTAATCACAACGTTTCTTGGCCTTCTATTTTACAAGTCCTTTTGACCTACTTGCATGTGTGTAAGACTAAGTGATTTAGATTGGATATACTCATGATCATCTTGACTTCTTCATCTTTACATTTCATTGCATGCTATCAAGTTAAGTGTAATTGTCTTTCCATGCTTTCATTTATTTGATACATAATTGCTTGTCCATTGCTATGAAACATGACTATGAAGGTGATCCAATATTAGAAGCACAAACCCAAAAAGATTTTGCCATTTTTCTGCATACATAAATCATGTCATCTCTTAGTCTATAGTTGGGAATTTGCTCGGGGACGAGTAAACCTTAAGTATGGGGTATTTTTGATAACACGATTTATGACTTAGGTTTAGGTAATCATTTAGATAGATTCATCACTCATTCATGCATGATTTAGCACAAATTCGCAACGTTTGCACTCAATTCGCATATTTTGTCGAGATAGACGTCTACACGGACTTGTGCGTTGCTTTGTAGGTATTTCGGGGGTCTTTTGGACACTAACCGATACATTTGAGGGCCAAGCCTCATGATGGTACACATCCAAGGCTAAGGAGGAGCATAAATGGAGCAACAAGGGACACAAAGACCACTATTGGTGCAAGCAATGAATCAACTCATGGCTAGACGATCATAACACCTTTCTGCTGAAGAAAATCGGACCAACAAGCAGCTAAATCGGCCGATTTTCTCCTGCTGGGTCGATTTTTGAGGCTTTGACAGCTTAAGCCACGTGTCCCACGATCTCTTGTCCGTCCTTGCTCTTGGTGGAGAATATAAGTGGTCCTGCAGGTGGTTGCTGAGCATCTCTCCTCTCCCACACTCTCATTCACAGCTCACCAATTTTGGAGAAAGATTGGAGGAGAAGAAAAGCTCTAAAAGATTGAAGGAAGAAGAAGAACACCATTGTAGGAGAATAGTGAGGTTTTGAGTGATTTTGAGTTGCTTTTGTAGTCTTGGATTGAAGAACTTTTGCAAGTATTGTTAGGAACGTTTTGGATCTTCATTTAAGAGTTTGTAAGTCTTGCTTCAACTTGGATTTTGCTGAGATTTATTGACTTTGTTTCTCATCTTTCATTATTCATCTATGAACACCATGTATGCTTGTTTGATGATTTTGGATCTTGATATGCATATTATTGGCTAGTTTATTGTGATTCTAGAGTGATGGATTGATGGTTATGGCTTGGGTGATGATAGGATGGACTTATATGTTAGTTTAGGATGATTTATATGCACGAAACTCACAACAGAAGAATAAATCGACCAGTTCATCAGATAAATCGGCCGATTTATCTGTAGAACAGCCCGATTTATTCTCCTGTTGCTCTTTAAATGATAAATCTGCATGTTAGGGTGTTTGTTTGTTTAAATCCTAGTGTTTATTAAGCTTAATTTAGCTTAGGATCACCTAATGCTATCAACCTAAGTGTAGGAAGAGATCTACCCGATGATTCCCGATCTTAGATACCTTAGAAGATGAATTCTAGGTAGTAGTGAGCCTCATAAGCCGCTATTGGATTGAGTGTGCTAGGATTATTGCTTGAGATTTCCCTATTCCGAGACTAACCCGGTAAGGAGAGGGTTACCCTTAAGTAGCATCTAGTTTGTGCGGAATTCCTTACTCTAACCCCTTGAGACCTACCCGGTAATAGGAGTTTGATGCGGGATTAGTGAAGTGAGAGACTTACCCGGTAATCGCTTCCATTAGTGAACATTCTTTCCCAAACACCGCAGCTTGTCCTTAGAATCCTTAGAACCTTGAGTCCAATGCCATAACCGTAAATCTTGACCTCTAGAATCTACTTTTCTCTCTTGATCATATACTTGTGCTTTGTGTTACTTACTCGTTTGCTAGCTTAATTTGTTAGTCGTTTTATTACCTTGCTTAACTTGTGATCTTTGTTTGATCACCACAAAATCCAACAAAAACATTGCATTTTCCATTTTCTTTGTTTCTCATCTTATCTTAGTCTAGATTCACACTATCTTTGATCATTGCTTGACTCGATTTCACCTTAGTCTTTGTGTTCGACCTCGGAATACTTACCTTTCTACAAACGTCCCGTACACTGCGGGTTCGCTAGGAGTTAGGATAAATATAACGAATATAAATTTAAGACTTATTGCATGCACATCACACGATCTTAGCGTAACATGAACCTTATAGTTAAGATGATAGGAAGCTATCATCGCCCTTGGACAAACGCCTTTTGGGATTAGGATAGTATATATACGTAGATGAGTATGCTCAAGTACCGAGTTGTGCATCACGTTCTGGCGAACAACTTGGCGATTCATCGGACTCCTTTTGGGAACGTCAAAGAAACCATTTGAAGGATAAGGAGGACATTAGCAGCAAGGACAAACAAATAGAAGGGAACTTTAAGTCAACTTAAGCAAAAACTGAGATTGAAGCTATACAAGAAAGGAAACAACATGAAGTTATGAGAGTTGTTCCGAGGAATCACTGATGGACATCAATGAAGCGAATTCGAGACAACGAACTTAAGATTCTTCCAAGTGGCGTGTCGATAAACCAAAGACGCGTATCTAGAGGAAGAGAAGTACCTACTAGTAAGGGTAGAAGTGGTATTTCATTAAGAGTAAAAGTTTTCCCTAGGCGTTCCTAGGTATGGGAGTCGAGATGAGAGGCGTGGATGAACCAATCACGAAAGAAGATGAAAGAAGGAGGAAGTGTGTATAAATGATGACCCCAAGAAGATGACAGACGAAACGAAGAGCTTTGGTCGGGAGATTTAAGATACCAATCAAGAGGAACACGAGTGGATGCTAGCTAAGGTTATAATATTTGGGAGGGTGCACTTGAAAGACATTAAGGAAGAATGGTTAAGTCTATAAAAGGGAGTTATATGAAATAACAAGGCAAAGAAGATATAGTTATCTTAGAGAAGTGGAAGGAAGCGTGAAACGTAGAAAGAGTTAAGGATGGGTATGAAGAGTGAAATGAGCAAGTGCAGTTTAAGACAGAGTACCTTGAGAGGGTAGCCTTCAGAAGTATGGTAACATGGAGGGTAAGAAGAATGGTAAGTCATTGACATTGGAGAAGGTCAGTTATAAGTTAATTGGTGACAGCCAAGACCACACGTGTGCAGGATGGCTATTGATGAGCGTAGATGAGAAGAGTAGGCAAGACAATGGCATGAAGGGTCAGTAACAAGAGCTTGTAGAATTTCCGGTGGTTCGGTGTAGTAGTGAAGAAGTATATCAACTAATTACAACTATCTTAATCAAGTAATATTGCATGGGATCAAAGGGAGTGAATGTATCAGACCTCCCGGGGAGTGATTGTAGTGATCATGTGCGACTTTCTTAGGTCATGGGATTGACATATGGGAATGACACGGATCAGAACTTTTAAAGTTTGATTAAGGGGACGCATGGTATGTTTGTTCTAATAAATGAATGGTATGTTTTCGCAAGCAAAACTAAGTCAGATGTTTCAGACTGACATGGAAGAGTCATGGTGGCTATGGCGCAAAAAGGAGGACCTAGATTAGGGGCAACTTTGCAAGCTTAAAGTTATGAGTTGGATACTTCAGTGATGTTGGTAGGGGGTTATTATCATAGCGTTCTTCACAAGGCATACCGGTACGGTTGTAAAGTTGTTTTTGGAATACCAAGAGATGTATGAGGTCACCAACAAGAGTAGGAAAAGATTGAAATTTTGAAGTTTGAAGTCGTTGTGAGATGTACAAGAAGTACATGAAAGATTGAGGTTAGAACCTCTACGGTCGATTGGACGTTACATAAGAAAAGGGAGTAAGTTCTACACCTACTCGAAGGAATGATGCAAGCTTTGGCAGAATACGAAAAACTTCCCAAATATGTTGGGATGTTTGAGAGAGCGAAGAAGATAAGATCTATTGTTTTGAAACACGGTTAAGTCCTGTGGTTTGTGTTAGCATGAAATATTGTGATATTCTAGGCACGTTTTCTAATTGTATTTCATCTATATTGGTATTCATTGATAAAGCATTGAAGCATTTGTGAGTTAGTTTATCTATTTTGTCGATATAGAGGTCTACATAAGCTTTGTGTTGATTGTAGGCAATTAAGAGCTAAAACCGAATGGATCAAGGGAAAATGGAGATAGATTGAGCATGTCCAAGGATTGAGGACATCACTAGGAGCTAAGGAAGATGCTAAGATGAAGAATAACACAAGACAAAGGAGATTTACGAGCACTTAACGTTCCACGCTCTAAAATACGGCCGTATTAAGGTCCACGCTCTAATCCACGGCCGTGGAACCTTGGCAAGACAAGCGTGGAGCATTCCAGCAACTTACACGGCCGTGGAGGATTTGAGGAACCGTGATCCAACTCCACGCTCTAAATTACGGGCGTGGAACCCTTCCACGACTGTGATCTTGACGATCTTTTACGCAATATTTTAAGCCACGATCTTCTACGCACATGGGCCGAAGACACATTTTATTTGGGCCTATATAAGGACGGAAGGAGAGAGATTCCGTCACCTCTGCTTACCCTAGTTTACACCTTAGCTTAGACCTTGCCTACGCTATTTGCACGTGCTTAGGGTTTCAAGTTGGACGTGTGGAGATTGCTATTTCGCAACGGAGAATTGCGAAGAGTTGAGGATTTGGAAGATTGTTCGTAAGGAGATTTCATACTTTGTTCCTAGGTTTGATTAGAAGACGGATTGACATCCCGTTCTTCGTTCTTATCTAGAATAGTTACTTGTTTGTGTTCATTCCAAATCTGAGTTGCATTATCATTGATATTTGTGGATTTGAGATTGCTTTGAAGGTTATTGAAGGTTTTCGGAAGTTTTCATCTTTCATTCTTTTAAATCTTGAATTTGATATCAATATGACTGTTGTTGGCTAAAACCCTTTAGCAATTCTAAGGTGAAGGGTTGATAGTTGTGGCTTATATGATGATAGATCGATCGTAAACAGATTGGATCCTGAGAGTTAGAGAGAATCGTCGACGAACCTAATCCACGGTCTGTTCTTGAGCTTCCACGGCCGTGGAACTCAAGAACTACCTGTAATTTCCCTCAGTTTACGAACCTTGCTTTTACTTTAATCCAAAGTTAAAGATTTCCTTTAACTTAGTCTTGGCTTGCCTTTTCTAGGTGGTAGTGAAGCCTCAACAACCTCTACCTCGATTTCGAGTGTCACAACCTTAATCGGTTAAGTTAGTCTTGATCCTTGGATTACAAGTTTGGGTATTTGACGTTAATATTTACCTTTAGAATCCTTCTATATTGAAGCCTCAACAACCTTTATAGGGAGTGCCTTTGGGTGAATTATATAAGGTCTTGGAACTTCACCGTACATTGCCTTACATTCGTATACCTTTGCATATCTCAACTCTGTCCTTATATCTTTAGTATATCTTGAATCGATTGCCACAACTGGATTCCTGGATCTTTAGGATTGTTGTTTTCCCAATAATTTACAAAAGCTCATACATTTACTCGCTTGACAATTCTTAACTGGATTTAACCCCCCAAATCCCTATGTTCGATACTCTGGAATTCTTGCTTAACTATATCGATTCGTACACTGCGGGTTCGCTTGCTTGATTTCTAGTTTTATAATTAAAGCTTATTTGCACGCACGCTAAGTGGCGAACAAGTTTTTGGCACCGTTGCCGGGGATTTGGTCTAGGCCGAATTCGGTTACCGGTTGTCAAGCTTGGGAGCTTTTCCCTTGTTATTTGATATCTCTTCGAGTGTATACGCAGGTCTAGGAACAACGAAGATCTCCTTCCTCTTGATCAAGAGCTTGAGAGGACTTTGAGGAGAAAGCTTAAGGAAAGAAAAATGGCTGAAGAAAGAGAACGTGATCTCCAATCGGAGTTAGCGGAAAAGGAAGCTCAACTCCAATGGAGTGAGAAGACTCGTAGGGAAGAAACGGATCGTCATCAAATGAAGGTTGATGATAACAGACATGATGTTCCAAATGAGGCTGGAAATAAACAACCTCAAGGAGAAAAAGAAAAGGAGGAGACCGGGAAGATCGGTTAGAGCCAACTCATCCAATAAGGATAGCGACTCCTCCATGCCACCACTAGAGGAAATTGATCCAACGATCAATGTGAATCCATTCTTTCTACGGCCAGCTGCAAATCGCCGTGTTCCACCTAGGAATACGAGGGTCGAACGTGTAGAAGAGGAGCCAAGAACTCTTGGCCAAAGAATGGATCCAACGCAGCAACCACGCCGTTTAGGTGTGAACTTTGATGCTGACGATGCACAAGGGTTTAGCTTCAACCCTCAAGTAATTACCATTGTTCGTCAAAACCAATTTGGTGGAACAAGTGCTGAATCTCCACACCAACATCTACAAAACATTGAGATTATGATGGAGACAATGAAGCCGAAAAACGCAACTACCGACAGCTACAAACTCAAGCCTTTCTTCTTCTCCTTGAAGGGGAAAGCATTGTCTTGGTATCAAGCTCTTCCAAGTGGAAAGCTTGAAACATGGGAGGATCTTTCTTCGGAATTCCTCACTAAGTTCTTTCCGCCATCCAAAACGGCGGAGCTAAGAGGTAAGATTAATGCATTTTCTATGAGATCTAACGAAAGTTTGTTTCAATCTTGGGAAAGATTTCAGGATTTGCTATTGGATTGCCCTCATCATGGCATATCCAAGCTTGCATTATTGGAGATATACTATAAGGGGCTGGATGTGGAGACACAATTCAAGCTCCAATCCCTCTCATGTGGTACATTCATGGACATGAGGGAAGATGACGCTTGGGACTTCATTGAGAAGCAAGCGCAAGTTATAGAGAAGTATTCTCATCGGAAAGTGGAGGCGAATCATATGGATCAAGGAGCAAAGCTATCACAAGCAGCTCAAACTCAAATCTTTTCTCTCAACACGGAGATTAAAGAGTTGAAGGAAGCCATCAAAACCAACTTTTCGAAGCACAAGGAGCAAGATGTGGGTTATTTAGGCAACAACAATAACCACAACGGTAATGAGAATACCAATCGCAACAACCGGAACAACAACCGGAATAATTGGAACAACAACAACAACAACCGGAACAACAATTGGAACAACAATAGGGGTTCAAACAACAACAATTGGCGTTCCAATCAACAAAATTCCGGTAATTCTTATCCTTCCAATTCAGGAAATTCACTAACTCCACCTTCCTCTTCCTCCACTCCTTTGAAAAGCCAGGGGCAAACATCTAATGGTGGAAGCACTTCGGGGAAAGAGAAGCCCGATCCCATGTTGAAAACAATTTTGGACAAGCTTCAAGGGTTGGAGACTCGCATCATCAAGGTTGATGATCACATTACTAAGGTTGATAAAGCCCAAAAGGTTTTAGAAAACCAAATGTTCAGCCATGCGGAGGAAGTTCCTAGGAATCAAGGGAAACTTCCAGGAAAGACGGAGGACAACCCAAAAGGAAGGGTGATGGCAATCACAACTAGGGGCGGAGTCACAAATACCGACCCGCAGCCTAAGTTTGTAGAAGTCCCCGTTGAGAAGGAGAAAGAAAAGGGGAAGGAGAAGGAAGATGTCTACGTTCCTCCTCCAGCTTACAAACCTCCCCTACCGTTCCCGCAATCTAGAGCAAGAGCGCGTCTAGACAAGCAATTTGGTAAGTTTATAGAACTCATGAGCAAACTGCATATTAATATACCTTTCATTGATGCTATTGTAGGTATGCCAGCTTATGGTAAGTTCTTAAAGGAGATCCTCTCTAACAAGAGAAAGCTAGAGGATTTTGGAGAGGTTAAGTTGAGTTTGGATTCTTCGGATCTCACCAAAACCATGAAAGAGAAGATGCCCTCAAAGCTAAAGGATCCGGGGTCATTTTGTATTCCCATAGGAGTGGGAGATGTCACATATGATGCATTATGTGACTTAGGAGCAAGTGTGAGCATCATCCTCTCAAACAAGAGAAAGTTGGAGGATTTTGGAGAGGTTAAGATGTGTTCGGATTCTTCGGATCTCATCAAGACCATGAAGGCGAAAATGCCCCCCAAGCTAAAAGATCCGGGGTCGTTTTGCATTCCCATAGGAATGGGAGATGTCACATACGATGCGTTATGTGACTTGGGAGCAAGTGTGAGCATCATACCACTTGCATTGTGTAGGAAGATCGGTTTAGGCGACCCTAAACCGGTAAGGATGACGTTGTACATGGCGGATCGATCCATCACTCGCCCCGTTGGTATTGTAGAAGACGTCCCAGTCAAGCTAGGTAAATTCTTTGTTCCCATTGATTTTGTTGTGCTTGACATTCCTGCAGATAGTCCGGTCCCGATCATACTCGGAAGACCGTTTCTTGCAACATCCGGCTGCATAGTCGATTGCAAGAATGCTAGACTCGCCTTTGACATAGGAGAAGAGAAGCTAGAGTTCGTCCTTTCCACTCTAGTGAAGGAACCTATCTTTGATGAGGATATATTCAATATCCAAGATGAAGAAGGGTTGTCTAGAGAGGAGGTAAGTGCTATTCTCTTCAAAGACCCTTTGCAAAAGGTTATTACTATGAGCCTAATGGATATAGGGGAAGAAGAGGAGTGCAATGAGGCAGTTGAAGCCTTAGAAGCACAAGAAGAAGTATGTGAAGAAGAGTTTGAGAAACTCCACGATGAGGTAGAAAACGTACGGATCCACGGTCATACACTCTATTCCACGGCCGTGGATTTCACCAACAAAAGCGTGGAACACTCCAGAGGGTTACACGGTCGTGGAGAGAACAGAGCAACCGTAAATATTTTCCACGCCCAAAATTACGGCCGTGGAGGATGCAGAGAGGCCGTAATTTTGGGTGATTCCGAAAGCAATTGTGTCCCTTTCTCAACTTCTCTTGGTTCTTCTCCAACACCTTCTACATCCTTAGACACTTCTAAGGAAGCATCGGATGCTCCTCAAGAACCATTGGAAACTCTGATAGTGATGGAACTAAAGCCACTCCTTACACATCTAAGGTATGTATTTCTTGGACCTAATTCTACATTTCCGGTTATTGTTAGTTCCGATTTAAGCATAGATGAACATAGTAAACTTATGGTTGTCCTTAAGAAACATAGGAAAGCCTTAGGATATACTATAGAGGACTTAGTTGGATCAAACCTTCCCTATACATGCATAAGATCTTAATGGAAGAGGACTTTAGGACTTCGTGACAACCTCAAAGGCGGTTAAATCCGACCATGAAGGAGGTTGTCAAGAAGGAAATTCTTAAACTTCTTGATGCAGGTATCATCTACCCTATCTCCGATAGAAAGTGGGTGAGTCCGGTACAAGTGGCTCCGAAGAAGGGAGGAATGACGGTCATCACCAACAAGAATAACGAACTCATTCCTACCCGAACCGTAACAGGATGGCGGATGTGCATAGACTACCGCAAGCTAAACAACGCGACGAGGAAGGATCACTTCCCACTAGCCTTCATCGATCAAATGCTTGAAAGGTTAGCACAACATTCACACTTTTGCTATCTTGACGGTTATAGTGGTTTCTTTCAAATTCCGATACACCCGGATGATCAAGAGAAGACCACGTTCACGTGCCCGTGGGGTACGTTTGCCTATAGGAGGATGCCGTTCGGCCTTTGCAACGCCCCAGCCACCTTTCAAAGGTGCATGATGGCCATCTTCTCGGAATATATAGAGGAAATCATGGAGGCTTTTATGGATGATTTCTCCGTTTATGGTTCCTCTTTTGACAATTGTCTTTCTAACCTTGCTCTTGTGTTACAAAGGTGTGAAGATACTAACCTAGTTCTTAATTGGGAGAAGTGTCAATTCATGGTGAAGGAAGGCATTGTATTAGGACACTTAATCTCTAGTAGAGGGATTGAGGTGGATAAGGCTAAAATTAAGACTATAGAAAAGCTTCCTCCCCCAACTTCGGTGAAAGGGATAAGAAGTTTTCTAGGACATGCTCGATTTTGTAGGCGCTTCATAAAATACTTCTCTAAAATATCAAAACCGCTAACTAATCTATTGATGAAGGATGCAGTTTTTGAGTTTTCGCAGGAATGCTTAGATGCGTTTAATATGATTCGGGAAGCTCTAATTTCAGCCCCGATTATCCAACCTCCAGATTGGAATCTCCCCTTTGAGGTTATGTGTGACGCAAGTGACGTAGCTATAGGAGCTGTCCTTGGACAAAGAAAGGAAGGGCGAACCCACGCTATCTACTACGCTAGCAAGACGCTAGATGAGGCGCAGCTCAACTGCGCCACTACCGAAAAAGAGTTCTTGGCTATTGTATATGCAATTGACAAATTTCGCTCTTATCTTGTAGGTGCAAAGGTGATTGTATACACGGATCATGCTGCAATCCGGTACCTCCTTGCAAAGAAGGATGCAAAGCCAAGGCTAATTAGATGGATTCTTCTCCTACAAGAATTCGATCTAGAGATCCGCGACAAGAAGGGTTCGGAAAATTCTGTTGCGGATCATTTGAGTCGTCTAACACATCTAGAGGATGACCATCTACCTATAGATGACTCCTTCCCGGACGAGTATTTACATATCATAGAGGAGTGCATCGATGTGATCGCCAAAGGTAACGAACCATGGTTTGCTGATTTTGTTAACTATTTGGTTTGTCAGGAGTTACCGCCCGGATTATCCTACGCACAAAGAAAGAAGTTCTTTAAGGATGTTCGGGAATACTTTTGGAATGAACCTCTCCTCTTTAAGAGAGGTCTAGATGGCATTATTCGGCGATGTGTGCCGGAAGATGAGATGCAAAGTGTCATCCGCCATTGTCATTCACTACCTTGTGGAGGACACGCTAGTTCCAACAAAACTAGCGCTAAGGTATTGCAATTTGGATTCTTTTGGCCTACACTATTTAAAGATGTGCAAACCTTTGTTTCCTGCTGCGATGCTTGTCAAAGAACAAGAAATATATCTAGGAGGAATGAGATGCCTCTCAACAACATCCAAGAGGTGGAGATCTTTGACGTTTGGGGAGTAGACTTCATGTGACCATTCCCATCATCTTGTGGTAACCAATACATACTTTTAGCGGTTGATTATGTTTCAAGATGGGTTGAAGCGATTGCCTCTCCCACCAATGATGCCATGGTAGTGGTTAAGTTCTTCAACAAGACCATTTTCCCACGATTTGGGACACCACGGACCATCATTAGTGATTGAGGCTCTCATTTCATTGTCCGGCGTTTTGAAGCTCTTCTAGCTAAGTATGGGGTGACTCACAAGATCGCCACCTCTTATCATCCACAAACTAGTGGACAAGTGGAGATCTCAAACCGGGAGATCAGAGGAATCCTAGAGAAGACGGTTTCAAGGACAAGGAAGGATTGGTCCTTGAAGCTAGATGACGCATTGTGGGCGTACCGGACTGCATATAAGACTCCCATCGGAACTACACCATACAACCTTGTGTATGGAAAGTCTTGTCACTTACCGGTAGAGTTGGAGCACAAGGCGTTTTGGGCAATTAAGTGGTTGAACTTCAGCATGAAGGAAGCGGGAGAGAAGCGTCTCTTGGACCTAAATGAGCTTGAAGAACTCCGCTTGAACGCTTACGAAAATGCCAAGATCTACAAAGAAAGAGCAAAGCGTTGGCATGATAAGCATATCATCCCAAAGGACTTCAAAGAAGGAGAGCAAGTTCTCCTCTTCAATTCAAGGCTTCGTCTCTTTCCAGGTAAGCTTAAATCTCGTTGGACCGGACCTTTTCTAATCAAACATATTTTTCCCCATGGTGCAGTTGAAGTATGGGGTGAAACGGGCAGAAGCTTTAAGGTGAACGGTCAACGACTCAAGAAGTATACACCGGAACTCCAAGCTGAAGAGTTCGCGCCCACCACACTTGAATAAGTGCGAATTTGGTCTAGCTATGGACCTTAAACAAAGCGCTTCTTGGGAGGCAACCCAAGGTATTGCATTGTCGTTTTTGCTTTTGATTCATAGATTAGTTTAGTTTAGACGTTTTTGCTTTGTTTCGCCTTCGATACCTCCCGGTATGTTCGTGTTTTTGGATGTAGGAACAGTGGAAAAGGAAAGGGGAAGAGAAAGTTTGAAGAAAAGTGACGAAACTTGGACTTTGGAGCATTATAGAGAGTTCCACGGCCTAAACCACGGCCGTGACAGCTACAGTGACCGTAATTTTCAAAAGCCTAAGAAAAATCACCAAAACCACAGTTCCGTACATTTCCACGGCCGTGGAACTCCCCGACAGACCGTGATTTTCAAAAAATTTTACGGCCACTATATAAACCACGTTTCTTCACAAAACACAAACCAAAAACCCAAACCACGCCCTATTTCGCCGAATCCACGCCCCTTCTCTAAAATCCTCATTCGTTAATCGTTTTTGACGATTCTTTGGCCTAAACTGAAGCAAAACCAATCACCAACAAGATCCAAGCAACGATTCGAGCGGCAAATCACCGGAGAAGCCACAATTCGGATTACAAAATCCGAAAACCTAGGTTTTTGGTTATTTCTCTCTCTTTGTCGATTCGGCTTTGTTTTTTATAGAATTTGTAGGAGAACTGATTGGAATTGGAAGGAAATTAGTCTAGGGCTGCTTGTTGCTGAATTTGGTGAATTTCTGTTGGATTTTGAGAATTTTCGAGATAAACCACGGTTCCTGGACGTTCCACGGCCGTGGAATTTGAAGAACAAACCGTGGTTTTCAGCAGAATATGGATTTTGTGAGGAGAGTGTCCGGTAGGAACAAGGATAAGAACAAGGATAAGAACACGGATAAGAACAAAAAGAGGAAAGGCAATGATGCTTCCTCTTCTAGAGTACCACCCCCTTCATCCCCTTCACCTCCTTCATCACCATCACCACCTCGCCCTAGGATCCCTACCATCCATGAGGATCATCTCGATGCTTTAGAGAGGATCCACAAGAGAGCGGTCATAGGACCTAGGTACCTATTGCTTGAGGAGTTAGAGCCTCTACATGTGATAGGAGACATTACTTGGCTCTTAGATAGAGCCAGTCTAGTCATCTTCTCCGCTATTCGGGAAGATGCTTATGAGGAGATCACGAGGGAGTTTGTGGTTTCCTTCCAGCACAGTCATGTAGATAGGACTGTCTCTTTCCGGCTGATGGAAAGAGATTATGAGTTCTCCATCAGGGAGTTTGGAGCCTTCTTTGGGTTCCACGAGACCATCAATGGTCGTTTCCCCAGTGGCGTGTACGCCAAGGATTTCTGGGAGGAGATCGCCATGATCTACGCCAGCGAGGACCGCTGGCAGGGTACTTTCTGAGTGTCTCTTCCCTAGGATGGAGACACCTCAAAAAATCAAGATAGATGAGCTTTTTCTTCTCTACTATATGCTATACGGTAGACCTGTAGATTGTGCCACCCTCTTAGCTGCTACTATGAGCAAGCTAAAGAATAAGAGGGCTGGTAACATTGAATACGGTGGGATGGTCACCCACCTTGCTCGATAGTTAGGGGTAGATTTCTCAGCTTGTACGCGTATTGCTGCTACACCCCTAGGACTACATAGCCTCAAGACTAGAGGCATCATCTTCCCCACCCATAGAGGTCCACCATATGCTGCTATACCATGGGAGAGTAGGACCGGGAGAGGTATAGAGTGGCTCCCCGAGTATTCCATTATGGCTGGACGCAATAACTGGAAGGCGACATTCGCTGCCATGCATGCGAACAGATTGGTAGCCCCTCCTTACGTTCCACCACCATCAGTTGTAGAGGAGGAGGAGATGAGAGGAGGAGATGATTATGAGGGAGGAAGAGCTGATCAGGATTTTGGTACATTCCCGGATCAGCCGGATGCAGTTCCCGACATGCCTAGACATTCTTCCCTCTCTGCTAGAGCATCTGGCTCTTCCTCTCGCCGTGCTAGTGTGAGCAAGAGGCTGACTTGGATGGCAGATCCTCCTGCTTGGTATAGGACGCAGCCGGATTGGATGGGAGCTCGACCGCCTTGGCATGCACAGCCGCCACCTGCACCAGCACCTTCAAATGCACCGGCGTGGTACAGCCAGCCGCCTGGCTGGTACGAGCAGTTGCCACAATGGGCTACCGACCTTTCCGATAGGGTTGGAGCTTTGGAGATTCGTGCTGATGCTAGAGATACACGAGCCGACGATCTTGACCATATGATGAGAGATGTTTACCGCCAGCAGTTCGGGCGGTACTATGATCCCAACTTCTCCCCGTTTCCACTGTTCGCCCCTAGAGGTGTATGCAAATAAGCTTTATATTTATAAAACTGAAATCAAGCAAGCGAACCCGCAGTGTACGGATCGATATAGTTAAGCAAGAATTCCAGAGTATCGAACACAGGGATTTGGGTGGAACGAACTCGATTGCAGGTTATCAAGCGGTTATTATGAGAGTTTTGCAAATATATTGGGAAAACAACAATCCTAAAGATCCAGGTATCCAGCTGTGGCAATCGATTCAAGATATACTAATGATGTAAAGACAGAGTTAAGATATGCAAAGGTATACTAATGTAAGGTAATCGTACGGTTGAGGTTCCAAAAACCTTATATAACTCACCCAAAAGACTCTTCCTATACAGGTTGATGAGGCTCAATATAGAAAGGTTCTAAGGACAAGGATTAACATCAAATACCCAAACCTATGATCTAAAGATCAAGACTAACTTATCCGATTGAGGTTGTTGAGGCTCACAATCGAGGTAGAGGTTGTTGAGGCTTCACTACCACCTAGAAAAGACAAGTCTAAACTAAGCTAAAGCAAATCTTTAACTTTGGATCAAGATAAAAGCAGGCTCGTAAACTTTAAGGAAATTACGGTTGGATCTTGAGATTCCACGGTCGTGGAACTCAAGAACAGCCCGTGATTTAGGGTTTTCGGCGACAATTCTCTAACTCTCAGGGTCTAATCTGTTTACGATCGATCTATCATCATCTAAGCCACAACTATCAACCCTTCACCTTAGAATTGTTAAGGGTTTTTAGCCAATAACAGTCATATTGATATTAATTCAAGATTTAAAGGATAGAAAATGGGAATTTTCAAGAACTATCAATAATCTTCAATCGAATCTCAGAATCACAGCCAAGAACAAGTGTTTATCAAAAGATGTAAAACGAGATAAACAATCACAATCTTAGGAAAGAAAGGAAACGGGATGTCAATCCGATCCTAAATCAAACCTAAGCAAGAAGAGGAATCTTCTTGCGAAATCCTTCAAGAAACTTCGATCTTCCACACGAAGATCACAACAGCGACTCTCCGACACGAACTTTGGAACTTCAATGAATTCTTCCAAATCACCTCCAAGAATGAGGGTTTGTGTGTTGCTAAGCTTGCGTTTTTGCCGCTAAACTTAGGGTTGAAAGGTCGTAAGTGCGGGAGCGAGGTGACGGAATCTTGCTTCATCCGTCCTTTTTATAATGCAGGGCAAAACGTCGGCCCGGCCCAATCTTCAAAAGATTATGGCTTCGAAAGTGGCGAAAAGATTCGCCAAGATCACGGTCGTGGAAGTTTCCACGACCGTAATTTTGAGGCGTGGAAACAAACACGGATAGCTTCCACGGCCGTAATATCCCCTGGAATGAACATCGAATTCTGCATCAAGATCCACGGCCGTAATTTAGGGTAAAACCGTGATTCTTGCCTTCATTCGTGCATTCCTCAATCTAATACTCCAAATTGCTTCCAAAAGGTGCCCTTGGTCTATGGACACATCAACTCAACTCTCCTTTGCTCAATTCCGTTCGGAAATAGCTCCAAATCACCTATAATCAACATAGAACTCGTGTAGACATCCATATCGACAATATAGGCAATACTAGCTCATATATGCATAAAGCTCAATCAAAGACTATCAATATGAATCAATTGCGATTAGAAAACGTGCCTAAAATATCACAATATTTCATGCTAACAAATAACCCCATACTTAACACTTGCTTGTCCCTAAGCAAGGTCTTTCAAAAAGCTTTAAAACAAGAGTTAGGATGAAATATGTGTACCTTCTTTTGGATGAAAGTGACTTCTAAAGAATAGATCATTCTCAAACCTTGCTTCAATCGTTTCAAACTTTCACACACTTAATTAGAGAGTAAGAGGTAAAGAAGAATCATGAACCAATTTAACTTCCAAACAAGCATTATAACCTTCAAACATTATCAAAATCAATCATAAGAATTTCAATTTAGATCACCAAGCCATATAACATTCTTTTGATCATAAGGACTTTCAAAGAAAAGGTCTAGAGCATGGAAGGGTGGGGAAAACTTTAAGGGAAAGTGGTGCATAAATCCGGGAAAGTGGATATCTACCTTCTTCTTCTTTTGCGGTTTCCGCAACACTTCACTTAGAGCTTCGCTCTCTCCTTTTTCGACTTTACTTTTGGAGTTATGGATAGAGGTGCACAAAAACCGAAGCCTAGGAGATTGGCGTTTCTCATTTTTGCGAGATGCCTCAAACCCTTAGCGCACATACCATAATCCGCTAGGAATATCGCTCAATCCGACTTTGGCAAGACACAAACACCCGGCTATGTGAATGGTGCCGAGTTACTCATCGTCATGATTGACTTCCCCAAACCTATAATTTCTTTCTATTCAATTGATTGCAAATACTTGCTCTCATGGCCCTCCCACATCAAACATGCCTTTTTTTTCTCATTTACTTTCCAAGTTCCCGGATGGGTAAGGGAGGCTAATATTTCAATGAGGAGTTAGATGATTCAAAGGAAGAAGAAAGAAAATATCGAATTGCCTTAATCATTTCAACAAGAAGTATAGGAGCTTATAATGTGATTTCAACTTCAATTTCTTACATGATTTAGGTAACAATTCTCACATTATACAACTTGCAAAAGAGGTAAAATTCATTCATTCAAATCCTTTTCGAATTACCATCCTTTCAAGCATGCAATTGTTATCAACTCAATTCGCAAGTAATGATTATCATGGAAATCATATCGATTCGTTAGAAGCATCAAATTTTTAAAAATTTTTCAATTTTTATGAGTTTTTAAAGTTCTTTTTCATGCAATGCAAGAATAAAACGTGTAACATACAATGAACATGCAAGGATAGTCTCGGAATAGAAGCAACATATAGAGTAGAGTTATTACAAACGTTTAGTACATCCCACCCCATACTTAGGACGAACATTGTCCCTAATGTTCACAAGAAAGAACAAAAGAAAGAAAAGAAAAAGAAAACTCACAAATGGTGGCGGGAATGTCTAAAACGAGCTGTCCGGTCATCTATCACTGCGGTGCCGGTGGAGGTGGAAATGGAGAGAAGCTCGGATCATAGTACCGCCCAAACTGCTGGCGGTAGACGTCCCTCATCATGTGGTCGAGGTCGTCGAAACGTCTGTCTCTATCATCCGCCCGGATCTCTAGTGCTCCGACTCTCTCTGAAAGTCCGGTAGCCCAATCCGGCATCCTCTCATACCACCCAGGGGGGTGATCATACCATCCGGGAGCATCTGCTGGTGCTGGCTGCGGTGGTGGTGGTGCTGCTGGCTGCGTGGTGGACCAAGGAGGGGGTGTCTCGTACCAGGTGGGAGGTGTAGTCATCCACGTGGGCCTCTCACTCACGCTAGCGCGGCGAGATGACGAGCCTGAAGCTCTAGCCGGACGCGGAGAGCGTCTAGGTACATCCTGGGCCGTATCCGGCTGATCCGGAAACGTGCCGAACTCCTGCTCTGCTCCTCCACCACTCTCATACTGATCTCCCATATCCTCCTCATCTACTACCGGCGGTGGAACGTAAGGGGGAGCTACAAGCCTGTTCGCATGCATCGCAGCGAACGTCTCCTTCCAGTTGTGGCGTCCCGCCACAATGGAATACTCCGGCAGCCACTCAATACCCCTACCGGTCCTACTCTCCCAGGGCATGCCCGCATAAGGCGGACCTCTATGTGTGGGGAAGATGAGTCCCCTAACCATGAAAGCGTGTAGCCCTAATGGAACTGCCGGTATACGTGTGCAAGCCGAGAAGTCCACTCCAAAAGTCCTAGCTATGTGGGTCACTATCCCACCGTATCCAATGTTCCCTCTCGACTTGTTCTTGAGCTTGCTCATTGTTGCCGCCAAAAGAGTAGCACAATCAGCGCGGCATCCGTGGAGCATAGCATAGAGAAGGAATAGCTCATCCGTCTTGATCTTTTGGGGCGTCTCCGTCCTAGTAAAGAGACACTCCGAAAGAACACGGTGAGCTATCTTCAAGGCCAAATGGTACATCAATTTGGCCTTGGTATCAGCTGGATGCCAACGGTCCTCGTCGGCATAGATCATCGCCACATCCTCCCAAAAATCCTTAGCAGAAACGTTCCTAGGGAGGCGACCGTTGTAGGTCTCATGGAACCCAAAGATGGTCCCGAACTCAACAATGCTAAGCTGGTAGTCTCTATTCATGAGACGGAAGGAGACAGTCCTATCGACATGGCTGTGCTCAAAAGACGTCACAACCTCTCGGGTGATCTCCTCATAAGCGTCCTCACGAATGTTCGTGAAGACAAGCAAACCGGCTCTATCCAAGAGCCAAGTAAGGTCATCCACTATGTTGAGAGGATGAAGATCCTCCAACAACAAGTACCTAGGGCCAATCACTGCCCTCTTCTCTATCCTCTCAAATGCAGCTTGGTGGTTTTCGTGTATGATCGGGATGCTGGATGGAGGTGGTGAGGATGGAGGTGAAGATGGGGGTGAAGGTGAAGGGGATGAGGGTGGTGGTGGTGCCCTAGATGTGGAGGGGTTACCCTTTCTCTTCTTATTCTGTTCCCCTTTCTTTTCTTTAATCCTCCCCGAAACTCTCCTCACGAAATCCATTCTGTTGAGAATTACGGTCTGTTCTTCCTAAACCACGGCCGTGGAATCTGTATAGACCGTAATTCGACACGGAATTTCTCAATCCTCAGCAAATCAGCAATCAAACTCCACAACAGGCAGTCCTAATCTAATTTCTTCCAATCTCAATCAGTTCTCCCTAAAAATCTCTAACAAAAACGAACAAAAACGACTAGAATCAAGAAGAGAGCAAAAACCTCTTTTTCGGATTGAGAAATCCAAAATGCGGAATTGTTGATCGTTTTCCGCGTGATTCGTTGCTTGGATCTCGTTCTTGGTTGGATTTGCTTCAGTTTAGGAAGAAGAATCGTTAAAAACGATTAGAGAATGAAGATTTGGGATGAGCTGCGTGTTTTCGGTATTTAGGGCGTGGAAATTGGGGATTTTGTGGTGTTTTTGTGGTGAAGTGTGGCTTTTATACTCGCAGGCAAAATTTCAAAAATCACGGTTTGTCGGGGCATTCCACGGCCGTGGAAATGTACGGACCCGTAATTTTTGTGATTTTTCACAGGCTTTTGAGAATTACGGCTACTGTAGCTATGACGACCGTAATTTAGACCGTGGAACTCTCTGTAAAGCTTCAAAGTCCAAATTTCGTCACTTCTCTTCGTCATTATCCCTCCCTTCTTCTTTTCCATCGATCCTACAACCAAAAACACGAACATACCGGAAGAAATCGAGGCAAAAATAAAGCAAAAACTTCTATTCTAAACTAAACTATGAATCGAAAGCAAAAACGAAAATACAATACCTTGGGTTGCCTCCCAAGAAGCGCTTTGTTTAAGGTCCGTAGCTAGACCAATCTCGCACTTATTCGAGTGCGGTAGGTGCAAACTCCTCAGCTTGGAGTTCCGGTGAGTACTTCTTGAGTCGTTGACCGTTCACCTTAAAACTTCCGCTAGCTTCACCCCATACTTCAACTGCACCATGGGGGAAAATACGCTTAATTAGAAAAGGTCCAGTCCAACGAGATTTTAACTTACCTGGAAAGAGGCGAAGTCTCGAATTGAAGAGGAGAACTTGATCTCCTTCTTGCAAGTCCTTTGGGATGATATGCTTATCATGCCAACGCTTTGCTCTTTCCTTGTAGATCTTAGCGTTTTCATAGGCGTTCAAACGGAGTTCATCCAGCTCGTTGATGTCTAGGAGACGCTTCTCTCCCGCTTCCTTCATGCCGAAATTCAGCCATTTGATAGCCCAAAACGCTTTGTGCTCTAGCTCTACCGGCAAATGACAAGACTTTCCATATACGAGGTTGTATGGTGTGGTTCCTATGGGAGTCTTGTATGCAGTCCGGTATGCCCACAATGCATCATCTAGCTTCAAGGACCAATCCTTCCTAGTCCTTGAAACCGTCTTCTCTAGAATTCCCTTGATCTCCCTATTTGAGATCTCGACTTGTCCACTCGTTTGTGGATGGTAAGGGGTAGCGATCTTGTGAGTAACCCCATACTTGGCTAGAAGAGCTTCAAAGCGACGGGCTATGAAGTGAGAACCTCCATCACTAATGATTGTCCTTGGCGTCCCGAATCGCGGAAAAATGGTCTTGTTGAAGAACTTGACCACCACCATGGCATCATTTATGGGAGAGGCAATTGCTTCGACCCATCTAGAGACATAATCTACCGCCAATAGTATGTATTGGTTTCCACAAGAAGAAGGGAATGGTCCCATGAAGTCGACTCCCCAAACGTCGAAAATCTCCACCTCTTGGATGTTGTTGAGGGGCATCTCGTTCCTCCTAGAGATATTGCCTGTTCTTTGACAAGCATCGCAACAAGAAACAAAGGATTGCACATCTTTAAATAAAGTAGGCCAATAAAATCCAGATTGCAATACCTTTGCGCTAGTTTTGTTCGAACTAGCATGTCCTCCACAAGGTAGTGAATGACAATGACGGATGACACTTTGCATCTCATCTTCCGGCACACATCGCCGGATGATGCCATCCGGACCTCTCTTAAAGAGGAGAGGTTCGTTCCAATGGTATTCCCGGACATCCTTGAAGAACTTCTTCCTTTGTGCGTATGATAGTCCGGGTGGTATCTCCTGGCAAACCAAATAGTTAACAAAATCAGCAAACCATGGTTCGTTACCTTTGGAGACTACCTTGATGCACTCCTCTATGATGTGTAGGTGTTCGTCCGGAAAGGAGTCATCAATGGGTAGATGATCGTCCTCTAGATGTGTTAGACGACTCAAATGATCCGCAACAGAATTTTCCGAGCCTTTCTTGTCGCGGATCTCAAGATCGAATTCTTGTAGGAGGAGAATCCATCTAATCAGCCTTGGCTTCGCATCTTTCTTTGCAAGGAGGTATCGGATCGCAGCATGATCCGTGTAGACAATCACCTTTGCACCTACAAGATAAGAGCGAAACTTATCAATAGCATAGACAATGGCTAGAAACTCTTTTTCCGTAGTGGCGTAGTTGAGCTGGGCTTCGTCTAGCGTCTTGCTAGTATAGTATATGGCGTGGGTTCGTCCTTCCTTTCGTTGCCCAAGAACAGCTCCAATGGCTACGTCACTAGCATCACACATAATCTCGAAAGGGAGAGTCCAATCCGGGGGTTGGATAATGGGTGCTGAAATTAGAGCTTGCCGAATGGTGTTGAACGCATCTAGACATTCCTGTGAAAACTCAAAAACCGCATCTTTCATCAATAGATTAGTGAGAGGCTTTGATATCTTAGAAAAGTCTTGAATGAAACGTCTATAAAATCCAGCATGTCCTAGGAAACTTCTTATTCCCTTCACCGAAATTGGGGGAGGAAGTTTCTCTATGGTCTCTATTTTAGCTTTATCTACCTCTATCCCTCTACTAGAGACTAAGTGACCTAAAACGATTCCTTCCTTAACCATGAATTGACACTTCTCCCAATTAAGAACTAGGTTAGTGTCTTCACATCTTTGCAAAACAAGAGAAAGGTTGGAAAGACAATCGTTAAAGGAGGAACCGTAAACGGAGAAGTCGTCCATGAAGACTTCCATGATTTCCTCCACATATTCGGAGAAGATGGCCATCATGCACCGTTGGAAGGTGGCTGGGGCGTTGCAAAGTCCGAACGGCATTCTCCTATAAGCGAACGTACCCCAAGGGCACGTGAATGTGGTCTTCTCTTGATCATCCGGATGTATCGGGATCTGAAAGAAACCACTATAACCGTCAAGGTAGCAAAAGTATGAATGTTGTGCTAACCTTTCAAGCATTTGATCGATGAATGGCAATGGAAAGTGGTCCTTCCGCGTTGCATTGTTGAGCTTGCGGTAGTCTATGCACATTCGCCATCCAGTCACGGTTCGGGTAGGAATGAGTTCGTTGTTCTTATTGGTGATGACCGTCATTCCTCCCTTCTTCGGAACCACTTGAACCGGGCTCACCCACTTGCTATCGGAGATAGGATAGATGATACCTGCATCAAGAAGTTTAAGAATTTCTTTCTTGACAACCTCCTTCATGGTCGGATTCAACCGCCTTTGAGGTTGTCTTGAAGTTCTAAAGTCCTCCTCCATTAGTATTTTGTGCATGCATAGGGAGGGTTTGATTCCTACTAAGTCCTCAATAGTGTAGCCTATGGCTTTTCTATGTTTCCTAAGGACAATCATGAGCTGTTCATGTTCATCTATGCTTAATTCGGAACTAACGATAACCGGAAAGGTACAATTAGATCCAAGAAAAGCGTACCTTAGATGAGTAGGAAGTGGTTTAAGTTCCATTGCTTTCGGAACTTCTAATGATCCTTGAGGAGCTTCCGATGTTTCCTTGGAAGCTTCTAAGGATGTTGAGTGGATTGGAGAAGAATCAGAGGAAGTTGAAGGAGTGTGTCGATCGTCCTTTTCCACGGTCAAAATCACGGTTTCCTCTGGTTTTCCACGGCCGTAATATCCTCTGGAATGGAGGTCGAATTTGGTCATGGAATCCACGGCCGTGGAATACAGAGTATGACCGTGGATTCGAGTGTTTTCTGCCTCATCGTGGAGTTTCTCAAACTCCACTTCATGCATCTCTTCTTGTGCCTCTAAGGCTTCAATTTCCTCTTTGCACTCTTCTTCTCCTCCTACATCGGTTAGACTCATAGTAATAACCTTTTGCAAAGGATCGTTAAAGAGAATCGCACTTACCTCCTCCCTAGATAAACCTTCTTCGTCTTGGAAATTGTAAATCTCCTCATCAAAGATTGGCTCCTTCACTAGAGTGGAGAGAACGAATTCTACTTTCTCTTCCCCAATGTCAAAAGCGAGTCTCCCATTCTTGCAATCGACCATGCAGCCGGAAGTTGCAAGAAACGGTCTTCCGAGTATGATCGGGACCGGACTATCCGCAGGAATGTCAAGCACGACAAAGTCAATTGGGACAAAGAACTTGCCTAGCTTGACCGGGACGTCTTCTACAATACCGACGGGACGAGTAATGGATCGATCCGCCATGTATAACGTCATCTTCACCGGTTTAGGGTCGCCTAAACCGATCTTCCTGCACAATGCAAGTGGTAAGATGCTCACACTTGCTCCCAAGTCACATAAAGCGTCATATGTGACCTCCCCCACTCCAATGGGAATACAAAATGACCCCGGATCTTTCAGCTTTGGGGGCATTTTCTCCTTCATAGTCTTGATGAGGTCCGAAGAGTCCGAACTCATCTTGACTTCTCCAAAATCTTCTAGCTTCCTCTTGTTAGAGAGGAGCTCCTTCAAGAACTTGCCATAAGCCGGCATACCTACAATAGCATCAATGAAAGGTATGTTAATATGCAATTTGCTCATGAGTTCTATGAACTTACCGAATTGCTTGTCTAGGCGTGCTCGCGCTCTAGATTGAGGGAATGGTAGGGGAGGTTTGAAAGCCGGAGGAGGAACATAGATATCTTCCTTCTCCTTCCCCTTTTCTTTACTTTTCTCTACGGGGACTTCAACAAACGTAGGTTGCGGATCGGTGGTAGTCACTCCGCTCCTAGTTGTAATTGCCATCACCCTTCCCTTAGGGTTGTCCTCCGTCTTTCCTGGAAGCTTCCCTTGATTTCTAGGAACTTCCTCCGCATGGTTGAACATTTGATTTTCCAAAACCTTTTGAGCTTTGTCAACCTTAGAAATTTGATCATCAACCTTGATGATGCGGTTCTCCAACCCTTGAAGCTTTCCCAAGATCGTCTCCAACATGGGATCCGGCTTCTCTTTTCCCGTGTTGTTTCCTCCATTTGATGATTGCCCCTGGCTTTTCAAAGGAGTAGAGGAAGAAGAGGGTGGAGTTAGTGGATTGGAATTGGAAGGATGGGAGTTACCGGAATTTTGCTGATTGGAGCGCCAATTGTTGTTGTTCGAACCCCGATTGTTGTTCCAATTGTTGTTGTTCCGGTTGTTGTTGTTTCCATTCCAATTGTTGTTCCGGTTATTGTTGTTGCGGTTGGTGTTATCACCGCCGTTGTTGTTGCCCAAATAGCCAACATCCTTCTCTTGTTGCTTTGGGAAGTTGGTCTTGATAGTCTCCTTCAACTCTTTGATCTCATTGTTGAGGGAGAAAATTTGATTTTGAGCTTCATGTGTGAGCTTTGCTCCTTGCTCCACACGATTTCCCTCCACTTTCCGGTGGGAATACTTTTCTATGACTCTTGCTTGCTTCTCAATGAAGTCCCAAGCGTCATCTTCTCTCATGTCCATGAACGTTCCACATGAGAGGGATTGAAGGTTGAATTGCGTTCCCGCATCCAGCCCCTTGTAGTAAATTTCCAGCAAGGCAAGCTTGGATATGCCATGATGAGGGCAATCCAAGAGCAAATCCTGAAACCTTTCCCAAGATTGAAACAAACTTTCGTTAGGTCTCATAGAAAAAGCATTAATCTTACCTCTAAGTTCCGCCGTTTTGGAGGGCGGAAAGAACTTGGTGAGAAACTCTGCGGAGAGGTCTTCCCACGTCTCTAGCTTTCCACTAGGAAGAGCTTGGTACCAAGATAGCGCTTTCCCTTTCAAAGAGAAAAAGAAAGGTTTGAGCTTATAGCTGTTGGTAGTGGCGCTCTTTGGCCTCATCGTCTCCATCATACACTCAAAGTTTTGCAAGTGTTGGTGTGGAGATTCGGTGCTTGTACCGCCAAACTGGCTTTGGCGAACAAGAGTGATGACTTGAGGGTTGAAGCTAAACCCTTGTACATCTTCAGCATCAAAGTTCACACCTAAACGGCGTGGTTGTTGTGTTGGATCCATCCGCTGGCCAAGAGTTCTTGGCTCATTATCCACACGTTCGACCCTCGCATTTCTAGGTGGAATGCGACGGTTAGCAGCTCCTTGTTGATTGAAAGGATTTATATTGATCGTGGGATCAATTTCTTCTAAAGGAGGCATGGAAGAATCACTATCATCGGTGGATGAGTGGTTTCTTCTTCTAGACCTTGTCCTTCTTCTCGAGGACTTCTTCCCCACTTTATTTTCAAGATCGCTCATCTTTATCGTCATTTGGGCGATCACGTCTTGTAGACCGTTAACTTGAGTTTGATGACGATCCATTTCGTCTTGGAGGAAAGACTCATTCCATCGGAGTTGAGCTTCCTTCTCCGCCAACTTAGTTTGAAGATCGCTTTCGTTTTCTTGAGCCATCCTCTTTTCCTTGCGCTTTTGCCTCAAGGTTTTCTCTAACTCTTGATCAAGAGGTAAGAGATCTCCGGTGTTCCTAGACCTGCGCATACACTCAAAGAAAAATCAAATAACGAGAGCAAGCTCCCAAGCTTGACAACCGGCTACCGGATTCGGTCGAAGCCAAATCCCCGGCAACGGCGCCAAAAACTTGTTCGCCCCTAGAGGTGTATGCAAATAAGCTTTATATTTATAAAACTGAAATCAAGCAAGCGAACCCGCAGTGTACGGATCGATATAGTTAAGCAAGAATTCCAGAGTATCGAACACAGGGATTTGGGTGGAACGAACTCGATTGCAGGTTATCAAGCGGTTATTATGAGAGTTTTGCAAATATATTGGGAAAACAACAATCCTAAAGATCCAGGTATCCAGCTGTGGCAATCGATTCAAGATATACTAATGATGTAAAGACAGAGTTAAGATATGCAAAGGTATACTAATGTAAGGTAATCGTACGGTTGAGGTTCCAAAAACCTTATATAACTCACCCAAAAGACTCTTCCTATACAGGTTGATGAGGCTCAATATAGAAAGGTTCTAAGGACAAGGATTAACATCAAATACCCAAACCTATGATCTAAAGATCAAGACTAACTTATCCGATTGAGGTTGTTGAGGCTCACAATCGAGGTAGAGGTTGTTGAGGCTTCACTACCACCTAGAAAAGACAAGTCTAAACTAAGCTAAAGCAAATCTTTAACTTTGGATCAAGATAAAAGCAGGCTCGTAAACTTTAAGGAAATTACGGTTGGATCTTGAGATTCCACGGTCGTGGAACTCAAGAACAGCCCGTGATTTAGGGTTTTCGGCGACAATTCTCTAACTCTCAGGGTCTAATCTGTTTACGATCGATCTATCATCATCTAAGCCACAACTATCAACCCTTCACCTTAGAATTGTTAAGGGTTTTTAGCCAATAACAGTCATATTGATATTAATTCAAGATTTAAAGGATAGAAAATGGGAAATTTCAAGAACTATCAATAATCTTCAATCGAATCTCAGAATCACAGCCAAGAACAAGTGTTTATCAAAAGATGTAAAACGAGATAAACAATCACAATCTTAGGAAAGAAAGGAAACGGGATGTCAATCCGATCCTAAATCAAACCTAAGCAAGAAGAGGAATCTTCTTGCGAAATCCTTCAAGAAACTTCGATCTTCCACACGAAGATCACAACAGCGACTCTCCGACACGAACTTTGGAACTTCAATGAATTCTTCCAAATCACCTCCAAGAATGAGGGTTTGTGTGTTGCTAAGCTTGCGTTTTTGCCGCTAAACTTAGGGTTGAAAGGTCGTAAGTGCGGGAGCGAGGTGACGGAATCTTGCTTCATCCGTCCTTTTTATAATGCAGGGCAAAACGTCGGCCCGGCCCAATCTTCAAAAGATTATGGCTTCGAAAGTGGCGAAAAGATTCGCCAAGATCACGGTCGTGGAAGTTTCCACGACCGTAATTTTGAGGCGTGGAAACAAACACGGATAGCTTCCACGGCCGTAATATCCCCTGGAATGAACATCGAATTCTGCATCAAGATCCACGGCCGTAATTTAGGGTAAAACCGTGATTCTTGCCTTCATTCGTGCATTCCTCAATCTAATACTCCAAATTGCTTCCAAAAGGTGCCCTTGGTCTATGGACACATCAACTCAACTCTCCTTTGCTCAATTCCGTTCGGAAATAGCTCCAAATCACCTATAATCAACATAGAACTCGTGTAGACATCCATATCGACAATATAGGCAATACTAGCTCATATATGCATAAAGCTCAATCAAAGACTATCAATATGAATCAATTGCGATTAGAAAACGTGCCTAAAATATCACAATATTTCATGCTAACAATTTCCACCACCGCCTCCACCGTAGTGAGGACCTTTGATGATCGACGTTTTAGCCGCTCCACCACCGTTTTATGAGTTCTTTTTCTTTCTTTCTTTTCTTCTTTTTCCTTTTGAACATTAGGGATAATGTTTGTTCCAAGTATGGGGTGGGGTGTGACTAATAGTTTGTAATAACTCTTACTCACTTTTGTATGCTTCTATCGAGACTACCTTGCATGTTCATTCTATTGTTACACGTTTCATTATTGCATTGCATGAAAAAGCTTTTGAAAAACCCATAAAAATTGAAAAATTTTGAAAATTTTGTGCTTCTAAGGATAGAGATGATTTCTGTGATAATCACCACTTGTGATTTGAGTTTTGATGACAACCGCATGCCTAAACAAATAGTGAATTGAAAAGAAATTGAATGAGTTGATTATTCCTCTTTTGCAAGTTTCATAATGTGATGAATGTTACTTAAATCATGTTGAGAAATCAAGGTTGAAATCACATAATAAGTTCTTATGCTTCTTTTTGAGATGATTAAGGCAATTTGATTTTCTTTCTTCTCTCTTTGATCATTTAGCCCCTCATTGAAATAATGACCTCCTTTACCTATCCGGGAATTTGGAGGAGTTGATAATTGGCATGCTTCATGTGGGAGGGCCATGAAAGCAATTATTTGCATTCAAAAGAATAGAAAGAAATTATAGGTTTGGGGAAGTCAATCATGATGATGAGTAACTCGGCACCATTCACATAGCCGGGTGTTTGTGTCTTGCCAAAATCGGATTGAGCGATATTCCTAGCGGATTATGGTATGTGCATCAAGGGTTTGAGGCATCTCATAAAAATTGAGAAACGCCAATCTCCCAGGCTTCGGTTTTTGTGCACCTCTATCCATAACTCCAAAAGTAAAGTCGAAAAATGAAAAGAAGAGAGCGAAGCTCTAAGTTGAAAGTGTTGCAGAAACCGCAAGAGAAAAAGAAAAGAGTAGTTATCCACTTTCCCGGATTCATGCACCATATTCCTTAAAGTTTTCCTTCCCTTTCCACATTCTAGACCTTGTTTGAAAGTCCTTAAGATCAAGAGAATGATATATGACTTGGTGATCTAAATTGAAGTTTCTTATGATTGATTTTGATAATGTTTGAAGGTTATGATGTTTACATGGAAGTTTGGTTAATTCATGAGCTTTTTTTACTCTTTACTCTTTGATTATGTATATGAAAGTCTTATAAACGAATGAAGCAAGATTTGAGGATGATCTATTGATTAGGAAGCACATTCATCTAAAAGAAGTTTTGCTTTGAGAAGGTACACATATTTCATCCTAACTTGAGTTTTAAAGCTTTTGAAAGACCTTGCTTAGGGACAAGCAAGTGGCAAGTATGGGGTTATTTGTTAGCATGATATATTGTGATATTCTAGGCACGTTTTCTAAGTGTATTTCATCTATATTGGTATTCATTGATAAAGCATTGAAGCATTTGTGAGTTAGTTTATCTATTTTGTCGATATAGAGGTCTACATAAGCTTTGTGTTGATTGTAGGCAATTAAGAGCTAAAACCGAACGGATCAAGGGAGAATGGAGATAGATTGAGCATGTCCAAGGATTGAGGACATCACTAGGAGCTAAGGAAGATGCTAAGATGAAGAATAACACAAGACAAAGGAGATTTACGAGCACTTAACGTTCCACGCTCTAAAATACGGTCGTATTAAGGTCCACGCTCTAATCCACGGCCGTGGAACCTTGGCAAGACAAGCGTGGAGCGTTCCAGCAACTTACACGGCCGTGGAGGATTTGAGGAACCGTGATCCAACTCCACGCTCTAAATTACGGGCGTGGAACCCTTCCACGACCGTGATCTTGACGATCTTTTACGCAATATTTTAAGCCACGATCTTCTACGCACATGGGCCGAAGACACATTTTATTTGGGCCTATATAAGGACGGAAGGAGAGAGATTCCGTCACCTCTGCTTACCCTACTTTACACCTTCGCTTAGACCTTGCCTACGCTATTTGCACGTGCCTAGGGTTTCAAGTTGGACGTGTGGAGATTGCTATTTCGCAACGGAGAATTGCGAAGAGTTGAAGATTTGGAAGATTGTTCGTAAGGAGATTTCATACTTTGTTCCTAGGTTTGATTAGAAGACGGATTGACATCCCGTTCTTCGTTCTTATCTAGAATAGTTACTTGTTTGTGTTCATTCCAAATCTGAGTTGCATTATCATTGATATTTGTGGATTTGAGATTGCTTTGAAGGTTATTGAAGGTTTTCGGAAGTTTTCATCTTTTATTCTTTTAAATCTTGAATTTGATATCAATATGACTGTTGTTGGCTAAAACCCTTTAGCAATTCTAAGGTGAAGGGTTGATAGTTGTGGCTTAGATGATGATAGATCGATCGTAAACAGATTGGATCCTGAGAGTCAGAGAGAATCGTCGACGAACCTAATCCACGGTCTGTTCTTGAGCTTCCACGGCCGTGGAACTCAAGAACTACCCGTAATTTCCCTCAGTTTACGAACCTTGCTTTTACTTTAATCTAAAGTTAAAGATTTGCTTTAACTTAGTCTTGGCTTGCCTTTTCTAGGTGGTAGTGAAGCCTCAACAACCTCTACCTCGATTTCGAGTGTCACAACCTTAATCGGTTAAGTTAGTCTTGATCCTTGGATTACAAGTTTGGGTATTTGACGTTAATATTTACCTTTAGAATCCTTCTATATTGAAACCTCAACAACCTTTATAGGGAGTGCCTTTGGGTGAACTATATAAGGTCTTGGAACTTCACCGTACATAGCCTTACATTCGTATACCTTTGCATATCTCAACTCTATCCTTATATCTTTAGTATATCTTGAATCGATTGCCACAGCTGGATTCTTGGATATTTAGGATTATTGTTTTCCCAATAATTTACAAAAGCTCATACATTTACTCGCTTGACAATTCTTAACTGGATTTAACCCCCCAAATCCCTGTGTTCGATACTCTGGAATTCTTGCTTAACTATATCGATCCGTACACTGCGGGTTCGCTTGCTTGATTTCTAGTTTTATAATTAAAGCTTATTTGCACGCACGCTAAGTGGTGAACAGTTTGGACCCTTATGGTAGCACATAAGTGAGAAACCTTAGAAGATTTTTAGAATCATGTCATCAAAGAGGGAAAATGAGATTAAGTTAAATGAATACTTAAATAAGGCCCCAAGAGGTAAGATGGAGCAATACTCGAACAAGTCTCTCGATTTCAGGAGATGAAAAATCTTTAAAAGAAGACGGTCAACATTGTAGCTAAAGATGGAGCAATACACGTGTTTGATAGACGTCACCCCAATAGATCGGAGGAGATCATTAATGCCATGACTACCGGTCAAGTGATAAGACAAGGTTGTGTCGGTTGTATGTTATGAGACAAAATATAGAAAGGCAAAAAAAACCGAGATATCATGGATTCCAATACATCGGAACGTGGATTTTTCCACTAAGGTTAAGTTTGACGCACCTCCGATATCCAAGACGCTGTATAGAATGACACTTGTGAAGAGACATGAGTTGTGGAAGCGAGGGAAGGAGTAATTGTAAGAAGTTACTGAAAAGAGTTCATTAGATTTAGTGAAATGCTATGGAGAACTCTGAATGCTATCTTGAACTCTTGATTTGAAGTTCATATTAGAATATATCTTAAGCTCTTGATTTGAAGTGGTTATGGAGAACACCAGTTTGCGAAAAAAGAGACGATTATCTCCGCTTGTACATCAATTACCGTTAGCCGAACAAGATAACAATGAAGATCGAGTATCCCTCACCACGGATAGATGATCTACTTGATCGGTTGCAAGGGTTGGTAGTCTCTACTAAAATTGATTTAAGGGCTGATTGCCACCAATTGAGAATTCGAGACCGGGATATTGCAATTATAGCATTTCAGAAAAATCATGGTCACTACGATTTGTAGTAATTCCATATGGGCTTACTAATGCCCGGATAAGATATTTTGGTCTACTCTCGAAGAAAAGAGAAGTTGTATGACAAGTTGTCTCGAGATGACAACCCCCGAAGGATGTGGAAGAAGTTACCAGTTTTTTTGGATGTGCCGGTCATTTCCGGATTTGTGGAGATATTCTCCAAAGTAACCATCTACCCGCCAACCTACTTCGGAAGACAAAGAAGTTTGAGTGGGAAAAAAATTGACAATGGAGCTGTTAAGGATTAAGAGGAAATTCATTGGTGCAACTATTTTGAAATCGCCTCGAGGTATGATGTGTTTGAAGAGCGATATAAAAGTAATAGCATACGTGTCTTGACCGAGTATTGAGGAGCGATATAAAAGTAATAGCATACGTGTCTTGTTAGTAGGAGTAGTGTGGAGTAAAGTACTTCCTTCGTTACTTGGAATTGCAACAAGAATTGAGGAAACACAAAAACAAATATTGGTTTGACAAGAACCAAAGCCAAAGGTGTAAACTGGAAGTTCGATCTTCCCTGTTAGAGACAAGCAAAGAGAAACATAATGGAAATGCTGCTTTGAGAAAGACCCGTGAAAGAAGTTGAGTTTCCGATATGTCGGACCCTTTTGAGGTCTTAGCGTGAGTTGGAGAAGTTTCTTACAAGTTGACATTGCCACCAAGAGTAGAGGGTGCTCACCCTGTGTTTCATGTGTAGCAATCGAGAGAGTATGTAAATGACTCGAGACATACTGTCAGTCATGAGGAGCTAGTGGCAGACGAGGAAACGATGACGCTAACTTGTAGACGAAGGATAGCACATTTGGATGAGTTTTACGTTGAGCTAGTATCATCGATAGAATCAACGAGTTAGACCTAGTTTTTCCTTTGGTTGAGTTGTGTGCATGCGTGATGTTATGTGTAGTTTGTGTTGTGTGCGGGAATCTGCTCTATGACTAATATATCTTGTGATGGTAGTTCGAGTAGTTGTGTATATAGATTAGAAGGTTTTAGCCTTCTTAGTGTGAGAGTTCATACCTCGGCCTTAAGGGACCGAGAAGTTCGGCGTGTGGCAAGTTTCGGGACGAAACTTGTTTTTAGGGGGATCTGATGTAACTCCCCAAATTTTAGGCGCATTTTCGATTTAATTTTTATTTTTATTTTTTTCCGGGTATGTTACGTTGTAAATTAAATTTTACGAGATTATATATGTGTACATATTATACCTACATATTATTTGTATTTAAATTATTATATCAACATCGAAAATATTTAATGGGAACAATTTCTAAATGGAAAACTATATTTACGTGTATATATTTTGTAGATATTTGTCGGTATACTATTTTTACGGAAAAGTTTTCCGTTCCAAAAATCCTATTCCGATAACTTTTGATCGAGTTATTCTATTACTCTTTTCCTTTTTGTTATTTATTTTATTTTAATTTCGTTACTTTCTTTACTTTCTTTTCTTCTCCGTCTTTTCTCCCAACGTGATGACTGCACAGTGCAGGCTTTTAACCCCTCCGATGTTGAGCCTTTGGAACCGGCAACCTCACAATTGACGACACTAGAGCCGTCACTGACACGATGTGTCCTACCTCCTGGAACCCTTGCCGGAGACATGGCTGCCGCCTACTTGTCCCTCTTCCGTCATCGGAGCCGCCATCGACAACCCTGCCTCGCTCTCCAGTGCAGCAACCCGCGCCGTCTCCTTCTCCCTTTCTTCTACGCACTGCCCTGCTCTAGTGAGCACCGTCAATCTGAGAAATGCTCCGCTGCAAACCGGGGAGCAGCCACCAGCGTCGCTGGAAGAAGGCGTCATCTTCCCCGCCTTTGGCCGCCAACAAGCCGCCTATGTCCCGCGTTCGAGCTACCGCCGAGAACCACCACGGGACCTACTACTAGAAACAGAAAGCAGGGGATAAGCTACACCCTTGATTCCACCATCCTAGTTGCAAGCCCTCTTCCGCCTTCGATCTGCCAGGAGCGACGCCGGACGAGAGTCCCGATCACTCGGACTGCCCGCATCTCCGCCTCCTTCGCCTGCCGGAGCCAGAGAAGCCGCCGCCGCCTGCGTTCCTACTCCCGGATGTGAGATGCAAGGGTTAAAGAAACCCTTTCCCCTTTATTAAATCGGGCCCCTCAGTTTGTGGTTAATTATAATTTGTGACCCCCTGTTTTGTATTTGCAGTTTTGCCCATATTTATGAGTTTTTGCAATTATGCTCCTGCTGGAATTAATTACAAAAAACGGCCCAAGGAATTAATTTACGAATAATGTCCCATATTTATAAAATTGTATTATTTGGCGGAAAATGTATTTATGGGTTTTAAATTTGGGATTTACTTGAATTAAATTCTTATTTATATATACCATATATGTTATGCTCATGTTGGATTAATTCCGGGTTATGACTCAAAGATTAAATTACGGGATTTTAACGCTGGCTTTGAAAATGAGTTACCTTGGGTTTATGATGTTATACAATTTGCCCGGAATATATATCTACAGTTTTAAAGACCTAACAAGTCCAAGTCGACATCCGTTGATCGATTTCCGTCTTTTGACGTCGTGTGAGTATCCTTTCCGTCGATCTAGTTATGTTAAGTTTTAGTATCATGCTAGGATGGATCTAGCATAACTTAGAGTTAATGCCAAGTAGTGGCTTTGAACCTTAGGTGAGTTTCGAGGATTTGATATTGTTTGATGGATTGATGTTGATTCTAAGCTTGAGGTATTGGTTATCTTGTGAGGTTGTTATAAGACTTTAAGTATATGGTTGATCTTGTGATTGTTTTGAGGCTCGAGGTGAGGTTGTATGATCTTGTGGAATTTTGGAGTTTAGGTTTGACTTATCCTAGTTGCGTTGTGAGTTATGATCTTGCGAGATCCGAGGGTTTAGAAGTATTAGGACTTCTAGCTTGTGTGGAGTGTGATGTGAGCATGAGGGATTATAGGATGCGGTCCTAGAATTGAGAGTCAAATGGTCTTGCGTAGATCATTTAAATAGAAGTCTAAGACTTCTATTGTGAGTGGGTTGTTGTTGATATAGTTATCTTCTTATGAGCAGGTTACGGGTTTCCTCCCTAAGGAAGCGAGAGTGTCGTGAGTTGAGTGTGGTGACGAGGTAAGTCTCCGGACTTACTTAGCTCGTATTCCTTGTATTAGCATTGATGTGTGTTTGGTGGTGTGTTATTATCCTTTCTTGTTATAACCACTAAATCGGAAATACAATTACCGGCCCTTAAATTATTTGGCCCAAGTGTATGATAACGGGCGGTGACATCACTGCCTAGCTCTTGCGTAGAGCTAGGAGGTTCTTGGCGACTAGCCGTGCTGGTTAGACGGTCGGAGGCATCCGTACCGTTCCATGCCGGAAATGGGGACCGAGGCGAGTTTCGGGAGATTCTCGTGTCACAAAAGAAGTTGAATTAGAACGGGATACGACTTAATAATAAAAAGATAATAAACCGGACTTGTGTGATTTGGTGTACATTGTGTGTTATGTTGATTTACTTGTATTTGTGCCTTTCACCTTGATTCTAATGCTTCGAATATTAGCTAACGGTTTTATACCGATTGTTGTAGATTGTCTTGTAGGTTAGAATTGCGGTCGTGAGATCCGGAAGAGTGGGTAGCCGGGGTTCCGTACATTTTAGGATTGGGTTTTGGGGTGGAGTGGAGTTTGAGTAATGTATTTATTGTATGTTGTATGGCGTTTAGTCTTTGGGGTTTTATTTTTGGCTGAAGTCCTTTGTTGTATTCTTTCGGGTTTTTCCTTTCATTGCATAAAAATGTATTTCGGTTTTGGCCTTTATTTGTGCCTTGTTGCAAGATCCGGTGAAATTGTTGTCAAGCTAAGGGTCGGGACTCATTGTGAGGTCCTAACCCGTAGCATCCCGAGTCCCACGGATTCGGGGTGTTACACAAACCAGTGATGATTCGACCCCACTTCTTACAACTCCACACAATCGATCTGAGAATTGAGAGCATGAAGAGGATGCCTTGTTCGACTTGCAACACCAATCCCGAAGGAGATTAACATACACAAGAACGAGAAACCCAGATCACACACACAAACTCACGAGACAAGAATGATTGTATACTCTTGGATTCAATTCTGAAATGCTCTCATCAAAACTTGTATAAAACTTGTCTAACTACAAAAGAAGAGAGAAAAGACTTTATATACATCCTAGGTCTTTTCTTCTAAAACAGAAAAAAGAAACTAATTACAATAATTACATTGAGAGACAGTTAAATAAAGTCCAGCAAACATAGAACACAATTGGGCCTAATCAAACTCTCCTATTCAGCCTCTCACGTCCACATACTTAAATGAATGTTCCAGCCATGCACATGCACACACGTGAAGCCCCTTGTATCTCATTTCAAGGCCTTCGTCAGTCCTTTGAAATGCTTTCCAAGGCCTTCCCAGCAACTAGAAATACAATTTAAGCTTCATTAAGCATCTTGGCTGGGATGTGTTCGTGGCTGATCCACAAGATGGTCCATAGACTTGATGAAGGTGGACTTGGTTGAGCTTCATGGACGATATTTAGGAAAAGAGCATCCATCTCAGCTTGGCATTTAGCTTGCGGTCTTGTTAGAGTCCCTTGAGGTGGTGAAGATGGAGTTAGCTCAGATGATCCTTCATCATTCTCCCCTTTTTTGGAAGAATTCGACAACGAATTGCCTTGATCATCATCCAGGGACGGAAAAGGACTTAGATCCCTCACATTGAATTTGGGATCACAAGCATAATCATCCGGCAAGTCAAGCACATAGGCGTTGTCACCCGCCTTGTGTAACACCTTGAAAGTCCCATCTCCTCTTGGGGAGAGCTTGGATTTCCGAAGTTGTTGAAACCTCTCCTTCCTCAAATGTAGCCATACAAGGTCGCCAGGTTCAAATATAATCTTCTTGCGTCCTTGATTCGCCTTTTCTGCGTTGTATTTGCCCTTCTCCTTGAGCTTGATTCTTGTCCTACTATGTATCTCCTTGATGTGTTCAACTTGCGTTTTAGCACTTAAATCAACTCGCTCCTTTTTAGGTAACGGTGTAAGATCAAAAGGGGGTAATGGATTAAAACCATAAACACACTCAAAGGGAGAGATGGAAGTAGATGAATGGACGACTCTATTATAGACAAATTTTACATGTGGCAAGACATCTTCCCATTCTTTCAAATTCTTGTTGATAAGTGTTGTTAGGGTCCTATTAGTTACTTCTGTTTGCCCATCAGTTTGGGGGTGACTTGATGTAGAAAATAACAACTTAGTTCATAGCTTTCCCCAAAGATTTTTCCAAAAGTAACTCAAGAACTTAACATCCCTATCACTCACTATTGTCCTTGGAATACCATGTAACCTAACTACTTCCCGAAAGAACAAATTAAGCTACATTGGTTGCATCATCAATTTTGTGACAAGCAATAAAGTGAGCCATCTTGGAAAATCGATCTACAACCACAAATATCAAATCCCTACCTCTTCTAGTCCTAGGCAATCCCACTATGAAATCCATGCTAATATCTTCCCAAGGGGCTGTGGGGATTGGCAAAGGTGTACACGATCCATGGGCTTCTTCCACTAACAACAAATGAAAGGAACACCTAGGTATGCACACCTTATCTACTCGAAACAGAAATCCCTCAAACAAATATAATTTATCTAAGGAACCTTTTTGCACACAAAGCTTATATGTTTCTCCAAAGTCAAGATCAGATTCATAGAGCTCCTTAATGTAAACAAATCATAACACCCTACCATCCAATGTAGTTAGCAATGTATGCCTCCTAGAAAGAGAATCCACAACTACATTGTCTTTTCCCTTTTTATACTTGATAACATAGGGAAAAGTCTCAATAAATTCCATCCATCTACCATGCCTCCTATCTAGTTTATCTTGACTCCAAAAATGTATTAAAGATTCATGATCAGAATGCAAAATAAACTCTCTAGGCCACAAGTAGTATTGCCATGTCTTAAGTACTCTAAATAATGTATACAACTCTTTATCGTATGTAGAGTAGTTAAGACATGCCCCTTTAAGCTTTTCACTGAAAAAGGAAATAGGCTTACCTTCTTGCATAAGCACACCTTCTATGCCAATTCGCGATGCATCACACTTCACTTCGAAAGGCTTACTGAAGTCAGGGAGAGCTAGTAAGGGTGCCTCGGTGAGAACCAACTTTAGCTTGTTGCAAGCACGTTCTTGAGCTGCTTCCCACACAAATGGTGCATGTTTCTTGCAAATCTCCGTCAAGGGTGCAGTAATGGTATTGAAGTTTCTCACAAAGCGCCTATAGAAACTTGCAAGCCCATGGAAACTCCTTACATGGCTAATGGATGTAGGTGTTGGCCAATCTCAAATAGCTCTAATCTTCTCCTCATCAACTTGTAGACCTTGTGCAGTCACTACAGAACCAAGAAATATAACTTCATTAGTGCAAAAGCTACATTTTTTCAAGTTAGCATACAAGTGTTCAGCCCTAAGGGTAGAAACAACTTCCCTTAGATGTTCTCCATGCTCCTCTAGGGACATGCTATAGATTAAGATATCATCAAAATACACTACAATAAATCTCCCAATGAATTGTCTCAAAACATGGTTCATTAAACGCATAAAAATAGATGGAGCATTGGTTAACTCAGATGGCATGACAAGCCATTCATACAACCCAAATTTAGTCTTGATGTTTGTCTTCCACTCGTTCCCCTCCTTCATTCAGATCTGATGGTAGCCACTCCGAAGGTCTATCTTGCTTAATGTAGTGGCACCATAGGAGGTCTTGGACATGGGTTTGGATCTCTTGACTCTCCTTAGGGTTCATCCTATAGGCTGGTCTGTTAGGAAGTGTAGCTCCGGGGATAAGGTCAATCTGATGCTCTATGCCTCTCAAAGGTGGAAGGCCATGAGGTATCTCTTCCCAAAACACATCCTTAAACTCCTCTAAGATGGTTGTAATGGTAGGGGGTAAGATAGCCTTTGTTTCTTCACTCACTAAGGTTAACTCCTTACACAATCTACATGGTTGTAATGGTAGGGGGTAAGATAGCTGAGTTGTGGGCGTGACGAAGAGAGCACTAGGCTGTTGGCTAGGGGACATGTCTATGGCAGGTTCTTGGTGCCTCGATGACTTGATCCCCTTCTTAGCTGGTCCTTGCTCTTGTTCACCCGCCTTCTTCTTCTTAAATGCCTCCGCAATCTACATGGGAGTCATAGGTTTTAAAGTAACGGGTTTTTTCACTAAAAGTAAATGAATACCTATTGGTAAAACCATAATGCATAACTCTCCTATCATATTGCCAAGGACGGCCTAATAACACATGACAAGCTTGCATAGGCACAACATCACATAAAACAATATCCTCATAGTGTCCTAGAGTGAAAGTGATCTTAGCTTGCCTATTAGCCTTCAATTCACCACAATCATTCATCCAATGCAGCTTATATGGTCTAGGGTGACAAAATATAGGAATTTGCAACTTAGAGATCAATTCAGTACTAGCAATGTTGCAACAACTACCTCCATCAATGATAACATTACACACCTTTCCCTTAATCAAACACCTAGTATGAAACAAGTTCTCTCTTTGGTTATCCTCACAAAGGGCAGGTTGTGCACTCAATGTTCTCCTAGCTATCAAGGAATTATCATGCTCAAGATTTTCATTACAAACCATGTTATTAGGATCATTTCCTGCGTTTTCAAGCTTATTAGGTTCATTTTGAGAATCAAGATCACAAAGCACGTAGTGTTAGCTAGAAATGAGCTAGGATGATCAAATAACACTCTTTTAGCTAGTAAACAATCACCCTGCTCATATTCAATCCCATCATTATCCAAATCATCATGATCATGCATATTAGGCTCAAAATCATCATTATCATGCTCATGCTCAGATTCAGACTCATATTGTCCTAAATGGTTGATTAACAATGTTTTCTTGTTAGGACAGTCTTTCATCATGTGTCCTCTACCTTGACACTTAAAACACACTATATCCCTAGCTCTAGATGAATCGTTAGAAGTAGTCCCTTGTGTTCCCTTAGGAAAGGTATCCGTGGGCTTAGGAGGGGCTGCAGAAGGTGCTTTACGCTGTCCTCCTTGTTCCGGGGCTGTTTTCTCCTTATTTGACAGTTCCCTGTTTTAACTTCCTTGTTGGCGGTTCCCTTGGTTCTTCCAAGAGCTGGATACACCATAAGAAGCCTTTCTTCCTTGATGATACGAGGATTAGCCAGTTTAACGATCTAGACGAACAACCTAGAAACAATGGAATGAAACTTAGATATGAAGGAATGATAAGCACGAAAATACAGAGATAGATGGTGATGAGGGACCATCACCAACAGCCCCTACTAGTCCTACAATGCGAGGGCCAATCACTAGATCAAGGGCAAGAGCAATTCAAGAGGAGGTGTCCAACTTGTTGGTGTCCTTAGCTCCTAAGGAGACCATTGATGATCCATTGCTGACTGAGGCTTCCTTAGTCACGTTAATGACGATTCCCGACGACTTGGACGTGGAAGGGAGACCATGCACACGTGATTTGGAGACATGCAAGAGCAAAGAAGAGACACTTGTTCCGGAATTGCAAGAAATGGAAGATTGAGGCTTTTGGAGCTTCTTTTGTATATTATATCATCTTTTGGTATAAAATGAAAGAATTTTTATAACCTTTAGGTTCAAAATATTTTAAGGGTTATTTTTATTTGTTTTAGTTGTTTTATTTGTTTTATTGTGTTTTTGACAAATGTTATTCCTTTTTTTTGGATAGGAGGCTTTCTAGGCATATAAAAAGCCTCCCTTAGCTTCTTTCCTGATTAGATAGATTTTTAGCCAATTGATAAACCATCTCTTTGAGAGCTTTTGTTTCCATTCAGAAAATTCAATCAATAAAGTGAGCCAATTGACTGAATCGTTGTGAATCCCTGCTAGATTGTTCTTGTGTGTGTTAATCTCTTTAGAGATTGGTGCTACTAGTCAATACTAGTCTCTCCTTGTGCTTGTCTCCATTGAAGGCTTGTGTAAGGCTATAGAAGAAAGGGTTGATGGCATCATCTTGCTTGGGTTTTGATCAATCTGATCAAGGTTCTTGTAAGGGAGTCTTTTGGTTCTTTTGGATCTACTTCTACCATACATCCTACGTCCCCTTTCATCTTCTTTTCTTCCATCTTTCCATCGTCATTTTCTTGTTCTAACAATCTAAATTTTGTGCCATTGGTCAAGGAAAAACGTCATTGTTGGTTTCAAGTATTCCCAATCTAGATCTAGTCATTCGCGGCCCCAACCCGCATCAAAGTGGTATCAGAGCTAGTTGATTGCGAGTCCGGAATCAGCCATCACCATTGACGGTTTGACTATCTTCTTTGAGTCTTTTCTTTGTTTGAGTCATTTGCTTCATCTTAAGAGTCTATTTGAGTCTAATTTGCTTTGTTTCTTGTGTTTATTGGAGAACAGAGAAAGCCAAGCCAAAACCGCCATTGTCCAACCATTCTACATCACCTTCATCAGCCATTGTTCATAAAAAAACGTCCAGATCTTTTCTCTTGGCAATAACCGTCCAAAAAAAAACAATCAAAAGAAAAGCAAAAGGGGGACCACTCTTCCAAAACAAATCAGCCATTGCAAGAGAGAGGAGAGGGCCACAAAAGCTCCTTATTTGTAGCAACAACAAGAGACTACTTCTAGTTAGTTATCTCTTATTTCTTTTGAATTTTTAATTTCACTCCTCTCTCCTATTTTCTTCCACAAAAACGTCAACCAAGGACCAAAAGAAAAATACAAAGAAAAAGAAATATTTTCTCATATATTTTCATCATCCTACATATCATACATTTCATATCATATTCTATACTAACCTAAGTTGTGTAGAAGCTAGACAAACAAGTGTTTTTGCAATCTGATTGTGAAAGGCACATTGAGATTACAAACAAGAGTTACCTACCTCATTTCTTATCCTTCACCATTACCAAAAGCCAACGTTAAACACCACAGACGGCCATCCGAATCAACATCATCACTAGGCTCGATTTCATTAGATATAAGTTCTTGCTCAGATTCTGACTCATATTGGCCTAAATGATTTATTAGCAAAGTTCTCCTATTTGGACAATCTTTCATCATGTGTCCTCTACCTTGACACTTAAAACACACAACATCTCTAGCCCTAGAAGAAGAAGAGTTATAAGTACTCCCTTGAAGTGGTTTAGGGGCTGTAGTAGGCGTCTTAGGGTAGGTTGGGCGTGTGGGAGCTTGCTCGGGGGCTGTTTTGGGGGCTTCGCGGTTGTATCCTCCATGTCGGTGCCCTCCTTGTTGTTTCCATACATTTGAGGTCCCAAATGAGCTCTTTACGCCTTGACTCCTCCCTTTTATCTTCTTCTCGACTTTGATGGAGAGATGTAGTAATTCTGTCATAGTAGAGTAGGGAAACAAATCCACCTCGTTAGCAAAACTTGAATTAAGGATACGGAGATACCTGGCCATAGTTGCCTCTTCATCCTCACTAACATTGGCCTTCACCATAGCCATTTGCATGGCATTGTAGGTCTCCTCGGCACTCATTGAACCTTGCCTCAAGTTTTCCAACTTTTGCCTCAAGTCCCTCCTATAGTGTTGGGGAACAAATCGAGCTTGCATGATTTGCCCTCATTTGTGCCAATGTTGCAACTTGTGGATCCATGTTTTGCCTCCTTTCCTTCACAAGCTCATTCCACCATATCAAAGCATAATCAGTGAACTCAAGGGCTGCGTAATGTACCTTTTTATTCTCGGGAAAGTTGTGGCATGCCCATATCTGCTCAATCTTCATCTCCCAAGCCATGTACACATCCGGATCACACTTGCCTTCAAAGGATGGAATCTTGATCTTCACCTTGCCTAGATCATCTTGCTCATGATCTCGCCCTCTCCTTTGGTGTCTATTGTCTCTCCTCCCTTCATAGTCTTCCTCTTGCCTCCATCTATACTCACGCCTCCCATCTTGATCCCTCTCATCTTCTCGTCTCCTATCTTCACGCCTCCTATTTTGTTCCATCCTTCTTTCCTCATTTCTCACCCATTCCTCGTCTTGCCTCCAGGCTTCCTCTTGCCTTCTTTCTTGTGCATAATCATAGCCATCATCTTTGGACTCCTCATTATCTCCATCCTGTGTGGTGCTAAGAGAGAAATTAGCATAATGACTTTTATCATGAATAGGAGGTTTAGAGTTAGAATGATGCCACTGTGAAGCATTAATGGGAGTCTTCTTGGCTTCATTGAAAGCTTCTTGTTGGTTGGCAAGAGGTACTCGTCGATGGCTTATAGTTAAGGGTTTAGAACCTGCTCCTTTCTCAAAGTGATGGCCTAGTGCCTTAGTTAGGGGAAATGACGTGTCTTCTTTAGCATTATTAGTCTTAAGCTCGGTTATTTGCCATTGTAAACCCGTAAGCCTATCTTCCATGGCTTTAAATTCTGCTTGCATTATAGCCTTCATCATGCTAACCAAATCTGCCGGACTAGACTCCGGTTGCTTCTCGGTATGATGATCACTAGACATCTTGTTAAACACAACAAAACAAGCAAACACGTTAGATTAGATCAAAACAAAATCCTCTCTAGTGATGTGATAAGACTTTGCTGATGGCTCACCTTGTAAGAATTAACAACCTTGTGTGGGTAGTGTCTAGTCAAATATAAGCTAACACGAAACAGCAATTGAATTAATCAAGGTATGCCCTAGGCTTACTCAACAAAAGAAAGAAAAAAAAAATGACTCAAGGAATGGACTAGTTGTATGAATGAGATGTACAACCAAAATGACCCGAAATATAGACTCAAGATAAGCTAAAAGAACCTTACTCGTAAGTGCCTCAACTTGCAACCTCAAACACCAAAATCAACAACTAAGGTCGGTTTAGGGTAGGGTGGTCGAATTAAAAAGGCTTGGAATGTAGGTTTCTTGGAGTCCCCTTGAAATGTTTTTCCTCTTGGTCAACTCTTGAAAGAACAATGTTTTTAGTTCAATAATTAGAGCTAAACACAATGCAAACACAAAGCTGAATTCTTCTTTTCTTTTCTTTTATTTTTTGGTTCGTCCTTCTCTCTTTGTTTTTTTTGTAAATATTCTGGACAACATCTTTCCTTTTTTTTAATCTTAGAAAAAATAAAACGAAAATTAAATAACAAGAGGGTAAATAGGGAAACAACTAAAAAGATAAGATATGGTTAGAAATAAGATATGTTAAGATATTGCTGAAGCAGGATTATGGAAAAAAAAAATATGAAAAGATATGGCTGTTGTAGGATTAAGGAAAGATATAGAAAGATATGGTTGTTGCAGGATTAGGGTTTACGAAAACAGTAGGTTAGAGTAGGTTTTGGCGGCATGAAAGTGGTGGTGGGGCTGGCGTGGTGGTGTTGGTGTTTGTTGATGACTTCGGTGCTCAATTCGCTGATCAACAACAACAAACAAGTTAGAATTCAATCAACTTAGGATAAAAGAGAGAAAAACTGAAGAAAAGAAAAGACTAACAAAAGACAATGATCAATTGCAATGAATAAAACAAACTCTTTTTGTGATTTTATGATTCTTTTGATGATGGTTGAACGTCCCCAAAGCTCTGATACCAATTGATACGGGGATTAGCCCGTTTAACGATCTAGACGAATAACCTGGAAACAATGGAATGAAACTTAGATATGGAGGAATGATAAGCACGAAAATATAAAGATAGATGGCTAAGAAGAACCGAATAGAACTATGGAAGAACCCTTGAACAATGAATTCAAGAACCAATCCAAAAGACTAATCAACCCTGCTTCTACAACTTGACACAATCAATATAGAGATTGAAAGCACCAAGAGGATGCTTATAAACAACTTGCAACACTAATCCCTAAGGAGATTAACTCAGACAAGAAGAGTTAAGCCAAAATTACAATCACAAAGCTCTCCAACAGGCTGGAAATCGTCAATCTGCAACAGCAGCACAAAATCTGTGTTTAACGTGTATCTTCTGGGTATCCCCCTGACCTAGCACGCCTAGTAACATATATATAGTATTTAATATGTTAATGGACTGAAATAATTAACTCAAGGCCCATCAAGACATAAGTTTGGGCTTTTATTTTAAAAAGACTTAAAAACACTTAAAACAACCAAATAAGCTTATTCAACCAATTTGGAACATTTCAGCCTTATGTAGAACCCTTAGGCGTGCAGCTTGTTCCTTGGTGGACCATGATCATCATCAAGGCTCGTTGGCTCATGAAAGGTGAGTTAAGTGGTTCATGGTTCATGGTTAGAAGCAATGCATCCATCTCAGCTTGTAGTTTTGCTTGAGCCCTTGTTAAGGGACCTTGACTTAGCTTGGATGATCCTTCATCACTTGATTTCTCGCTTTCATCTTCCTTTCCACTTTGATTGCGAGATGGAGTAGTTTTGTCATAGAGCCATAGGGAAAAAGATCTACTTCGTTAGCAAAACTTGAATTAAGGATACGAAGATAACTAGCCATTGTTGATTCTTCATCTTCTCGCACATTGGCCTTTACCATGGCCATTTGCATGGCATTTAGGTCTCCTAAGCAATCATTGATCCTTGCCTCAACCGTTGCCTCAATTCCCTTATATAGTGTTGGGGAACAAACCGAGCTCTCATCAATGCCTTCAAATGCTCCCAAGTAGCTACTGGTGCATCCAAAGTTCTTCTCCTTTCCTTCACCAAATCATCCCACCATATCATAGCATAGTCAATAAATTCAAGGGCTACGTAGTGTACTTTTTTGTGTTCGGGAAATTTATGGCATGACCATGTTTGCTCTAGCTTTGCCTCCCATGCCATATACACATCAACATCATATTTGCCCTCGAAACTAGGGACTTTCACCTTCACTTTGCCAAGACCGTCATGTTCCGGTTCTCGGTTCTCGGTCTCCATTCATCGTTACGTCGCCCTTCCTGATGCCTCCTTGGCTGATCTCGCCTCCTTCGTCCATTAGGCATCCATTCTGGTCTCCTTTCCTCATTCTCCCCATCGTCCTCCTCTTCCTGGTCATAAACTGGATTCTGAAATTGGTGAGGATAGTTAGGCATATTATCATAAACTGGATTCTGAAATTGGTGAGGATAGTTAGGCATATTATCATAAACTGGATTCTGAAATTGGTGAGGATAGTTAGGCATATTATCATTAATAATTGGAGAAGAAGGGATAGAAATATGCTCCTCAAAACCAAGGTTTCTCCAACCAGGTTGGGAAGCAATGTTGCCTAAACCATGGGCATGCCTAGAAGGTTGCGGAACATTCGAACTCCTTGTTGCTTGGAACGCAGCTTGCTTACTTTGAAGGGGAACTCGATCTTGGCCTTGGTGTTGCGCCCTCGAGTTGTCTCCTATCTCCAAGTTACCTCCTACTGGTCGAGAATCCGGGATCACCTTAGAGGTCTCCAAGGTAGATATCCTTGTTGTTAGCACCTCAATGCTATCTTTCAAGCTCTTGATGAGACTGAACAACTCCGGTGTGATGGGCTCAGGGCTCTTTGAACCCGCGGAAGTCCCTGACATGATGCAAAACACTGAACAACAGCAAACATGTTAGGTTAGTTTAAACAATAACACCTCGCAAGTGCATCACTCAAAAAATATAGTTCTCTCTCTATCTAGTGGTGTGATACAAGCTTGTTGATGGCTCGCCTTGTATTAATAAAAAACCTCACCTGAGTTCGATGCCTAGTCAAACTAAAGCTTTTAGATAGAAACAAGATTCGATTTCAGTCACTTCAAAAACGTGTTTGACTCAACAAAAATAGAAGAAAAGACTCAAACGGAAAGGACAATTGCACGAATGTTATATGCAACTAAATGACTCAAAAATTTAGAACTCAAGATAAGCTTTGAAAGAACTTACTCGTAACACCCAAGAAGTGAACCCTAGACACCGTAGGCTGAGGTTAAGGAAGGCTGAGCTATGGTGTTTGATGGCCGAAAATTGACAGTAACTAGGTGTGGCTAGATAGGTTCAACGAGATGCTTGGTTCTTCCTCCACTGAGACGAGATACTTGACTTAAGTCCTTTCTTGAAGTCCTCTTGCTGAATAACATTAAAAAAAATGTAATAACACTAGGCTAATTATGAATAATAAAGAATGAAATGAAAAATGATTCTGATTCCTTTTCTTCTTCTTCTTTTTTATTTTTATTTTTTTTTATTTCTTTCTTTTTCTTTTATCTCTTTTTTTTACTTTATGATTCAGGAAATCAGAAAAGAACAATAAACAAAAATGGAATGAAACAAATAAACAAATTCTTGTTTGTAGATAAACGTGGGCCAAGCTGTTGCAAATTTTCTGGATATGATCAAATATCAGCTCCTAGATTGTTGTAACTGATTCAACATGCCAGATATGTAGGAGGAAAACAACTACTTCAAGCTCTGCGCCGGATTTGTAGGAAAAACGCTAAATCAACTCCAATTTTGGCGTGTATTGGATGTAGGGAAGCAATCTGCTTCAACTTCAACTCTGCGTGTTCTGGATGTTGGAAAAAGAAGCATCCCTGTTTGGTTTTTGTTCAACTGATTCAAGTGAGGCTGATGTGGCTGATGGAAAAATGGTCGTTGATGGTGATGTGATGATGGTTCGTGAAGAAGGATCATCTGAGCTAACTCCATCTTCACCACCTCAAGGGACTCTAACAAGAATGCAAGCTAAACGTCAAGCTGAGATAGATGCTCTTTTCCTAAACATGGTCCATGAAGCTCAACCAAGTCCACCTTCATCAAGTCTAAGGACCATCTTGTGGATCAGTCACGAACACATCCCAGCCAAGATGATTAATGGAGCTTAAATTGTATTTCTAGGTACTGGGCAGGCTTTGGAAAGCATTTCAAAGGTCAGCCGGAGGCCTTGAAATCAGATACAAGGGGTTTCACGTATGTGCATGTGCATGGTTGGATGATCATTAAAGTATGTGGACGTGAGAGACTGAATAGGAGAGTTTAATTAGGCCCAATTGTGTTATATGTTTGCTGGGCTTTATTTAACTCTCTCTCAATGTAATTATTGTAATAAGTTTCTTTTTTTCTGTTTTAGAAGAAAAGACCTAGGATGTATATAAAGCCTTTTCTCTCTTCTTTTGTAGTTAGACAAGTTTTATACAAGTTTTGCTGAGAGCATTTCAGAATTGAATCCAAGAGAATTCAATCATTCTTGTCTCGTGAGTCTGTGTGTGATCTAGCTTTCTCGTTCTTGTGTATGTCAATCTCCTTCGGGATTGGTGTTGCAAGTCGAACAAGGCACCCTCTTCGTGCTCTCGATTCTCATATCGATTGTGTGGAGTTGTAAGAAGCGGGGTTGAATCGTCACTGGTTTGGTTCTTGGATCTCGAATGCAAGGGTTCTATCATTGTTCCTTTCAGTTCTTCTTGTCCCTTTCTATTTTCTTGTTTTCATTGTTGTCCATGTTTGTTAATTTTGTGTGTTCTTCATTCTTCAGAACAGGTTGTTCGTCTAGATCCATTCTTCGCAGCTAATCTCTGTATCAATTGGAATCAGAGCATAGTTGACGTCCAACCACCAAAAAGAGTCGGTAAATCAATCATAAAATCACAAAAAGAGTTTGTTTTGATCATTGCAATTGATAATTGTCTTTAGTTTGAGTCTATTTCTGTTTCTCTCTGCTACTCTAAGCTTTGTTTGAGTCTAACGAGTTTATTCCTTGGTTGTGAGTTCTGGACACCGGAAACCACCATAGCACCAGCACCAACCACCACCACCACACTAGCCATACTTGAACCAATTGAACAAAAACCAAACATGGTTGTTTCTCTTCCTGCATCCAGTAAACATATAATTGGAGTTGATTTAGCGTATTGCCTACTAATCCGGCGCAGAACTTGAAGCAGTTGTTTTTCTCCTACAGATTTGAAATGCTGAATCAGTTGTAACAAATCTAGGAGCTGAGATTTGATCTTATCCTGAAGATTTGCAACATCTTGGCCCACGTTTATCTGCAAACAAGAATTAGTTTTATTTCTTTCTTTTTTTTTGTTTCTTCTTATTTCTGATTTCTTGAGTTAAAAAAAAGAAAAGAAAAAGGTTAAAAAAAAAGAAGAAAGAAATCCGAAATAAAAAAAAAAGGAATCAGATCTTTTCATTTCATTCTAGTTTATATTGTTTTTATTTCATTCTTTCTTATTTATAGTTTTTAATTAGCCTAGTGTTATTCAGCAACAAAGAAGACTTCAAGAAAGGACTTCATTCAAGTATCTCGTCTCAGTCGGAGGAAGAACCAAGCATCTCGTTAAACCTATCTAGCCACACCTAGCTACTGTCCATTTTCGGCCATCAAACACCATAGCTCAGCCTTCCTTAACCTCATCCTATGGTGTCTAGGGTTCACTTCTTGGGTCTTACGAGTAAGTTCTTTCAAAGCTTATCTTGAGTTCTAAAATTTGAGTCATCTAGTTGCATATAACATTCGTGCAATTTGTCCTTTCCGTTTGAGTCTTTTCTTCTATTTTGTTGAGTCAAACACGTTTTTGAAGTGACTGAAATCAATCTTGTTTCTATCTAAAAGCTTTAGTTTGACAAGGCATCGAACTCACGTGAGGTTTTTTATTAATACAAGATGAGCCATCAACAAGCATGTATCACACCACTAGAGAGTGAGAGAATCTTATTTTCTTAGTGATACACTTGCGAGGTGTTTTTGTTTAAACTAACCTAACGTGTTTGCTGTTGTTGAGTGTTTTGCATCATGTCAGGGACTCCCGAAGGTTCAAAGAGCCCTGAGCCTATCACACCGGAGTTGTTCAGTCTCATCAAGAGCTTGAAAGATAGGATTGATGGGCTAACTACAAGGGTATCTACCTTGGACACCTCTAGGGTGACCCCGGACTCTCGACCACTAGGAGGTAACTTGGAGATAGGAGACTACTCGAGGGCGCAAAACCAAGGACAAGATCGAGTTCCCCTTCAAAGTCAGCAAGCTGCGTTCCAAGCAGCAAGGAATTCAAATGTTCCGCAGTCTTCTAGGCATGCCCATGGTTTAGGCAACATTGCTTCCCAACCTGGTTGGAGAGACCTTGCTTTTGAGGAGCATATTTCTATTCCTTCTTCTCCAATTATTAATGATAACATGCCTAACTATCCTCACCAATTTTAGAATCCAGTTTATGATAATATGCCTAACTATCCTCACCAATTTCAGAATCCAGTTTATGACCAGGAAGAGGAGGACAATGGGGAGAATGAGGAATGGAGACCAAAATAGATGCATAATGGACGGAGGAGGCGAGATCAGCCAAGGAGGCATCAGGAAGGGCGACGTAATGATGAATGGAGACGTGAGCCCTATGAAGTCCAGGAAAGGAGAAATCGAGAACCGGAACATGACAGTCTTGGCAAAGTGAAGGTGAAAGTCCCTAGTTTTGAGGGCAAATGTGATCCTGATGTGTATATGGCATGGGACGCAAAGATAGAGCAAATTTGGTTATGCCATAACTTTCCCGAACACAAAAAGTACACTACGCAGCCCTTGAATTTATTGACTATGCTATGATATGGTGGGATGATTTGGTGAAGGAAAGGAGAAGAAATTTGGATGCACCAGTAGCTACTTGGGAGCATATGAAGGCATTGATGAGAGCTCGGTTTGTTCCCCAACACTATACAAGGGAATTGAGACAAAGGTTGGAGAACTTGAGGCAAGGATCAATGACTGCTGAGGAGAACTATAATGCCATGCAAATGGCCATGGTAAAGGCCAATGTGCGAGAAGATGAAGAATCAACAATGGCTAGGTATCTTCATATCCTTAATTCAAGTTTTGCTAACGAAGTAGATCTTTTTCCCTATGGCTCTATGACAAAACTACTCCATCTCGCAATCAAAGTGGAAAGAAAGATGAAAGCGAGAAATCAAGGCGGAAAGGCTTCTTATGGTGTCTCCAGCTCTTGGAAAAACCAAGGGAATCACCAACAAGGTAGTTACAACAGGGAAGTGCCTAATAAGGAGAAAATAGCCCCGGAACAAGGAGGCCAGCGTAAAGCACCTTATACGGCACCTCCTAATCCCACGGCTACTTTTCCTAACGGAACACAAGGGAGTACTTCTAACCCTTCATCTAGAGCTAGGGATATAGTGTGTTTTAAGTGTCAAGGTAGAGGACACATGATGAAAGACTGTCCTAACAAGGAAATGTTGATAATCAACCATTTAGGACAATATGAGTCTGAATCTGAGCATGAGCATGATAATGATGATTTTGAGCCTAATATGCATGATCATGATGATTTGGATGACGATGGGATTGAATATGAGTAGGGGGATTGTTTACTAGCTAAAAGAGTGTTATTTGACCATCCTAGCTCATTTCTAGCTAAAAACTACATGCTTTGTGATCTTGATTCTCATGATGAACCTAATGGGCTTGAAAATGCAGAAAATGATCCTAATAACATGGTTTGTGATGAAAATCTTGAGCATGATAATTTCTTGATAGCTAGGAGAACTTTGAGTGCACAACCTGCCCCTTGTGAGGATAACCAAAGAGAGAACTTGTTTCATACTAGGTGTTTGGTTAAGGGAAAGGTGTGTCATGTTATCATTGATGGAGGTAGTTGTTGCAACATTGCTAGTACTGAATTAATCTCTAAGATGCAAATTCCTAAATTTTGTCACCCTAGACCATATAAGCTGCATTGGATGAATGATTGTGGTGCATTGAAGGTTAATAGGCAAGCTAAGATCACTTTCACTCTAGGACACTATGAGGAAACTATTTTATTTGATGTTGTGCCTATGCAAGCTTGTCATATGTTATTAGGCCGTCCTTGGCAATATGATAGGAGAGTTATGCATGATGGTTTTACTAATAGGTATTCATTTACGTTTAATGAAAAACCCGTTACTCTAAAACCAAGGACTCCCATGCAGATTGCGGAGGCATTTAAGAAGAAGAAGGCGAGTGAACAAGAGCAAGGACAAGCTAAGAAGGGGAGCAAGTCATCGAGGCACCAAGAACCTGCCATAGACACGTCCCCTAGCCAACAACCCTAGTGCTCTCTTGGTCACGCCCAGAACTCAGCCTCCTACGGCCTTGTTAGCTTCTAAACCTGAGTTCCAAAGTGAGTTCCTACCCTTAGATACCATCTTGATGAGGTTGTGTAAGGAGCTAACCTTAGCGAGTGAAGAAATAAAGGCTATCTTTCCCCCTACCATTACAGCCATCCTAGAGGAGTTTAAGGATGTGTTTCCGGAAGAGATACCTCATGACCTTCCACCTTTGAGAGGCATAGAGCATCAAATTGACCTTATCTCCGGAGCTACACTTCCTAACAGACCAGCCTATAGGATGAACCCTAAGGAGAGTCAAGAGATCCAAACCCAAGTCCAAGACCTCCTAGATAAGGGATATGTTAGAGAAAGCCTTAGTCCTTGCGCCGTTCCTGTCCTATTAGTGCCTAAGAAGGACAACACTTGGAAAATGTGTGTTGATTGTAGGGTTATCAACAACATAACCATTAAGTACTGCCACCCTATTCCCCGCCTCGACGACATGCTTGATGAGCTCCATGGCGCCACTACATTCAGCAAGATAGACCTTCGGAGTGGCTACTATCAGATCTGAATGAAGGAGGGGGACGAGTGGAAGACAGCCTTCAAGAATAAATTTGGGTTGTATGAATGGCTTGTTATGCCATTTGGGTTAACCAATGCTCCATCTACTTTTATGCGTTTGATGAACCATGTTTTGAGACAATTTATTGGGAGATTTGATGTAGTGTATTTTGATGATATCTTAATCTATAGCAGGTCCCTAGAGGAGCATGGAGAACATCTAAGGGAAGTTGTTTCTACCCTTAGGGCTGAACACTTGTATGCCAACCTAAAGAAATGTAGCTTTTGCACTAATGAAGTTATATTTCTTGGTTTTGTAGTGACTGCACAAGGTCTACAAGTGGATGAGGAGAAGATTAGAGCTATTCGAGATTGGCAAACACCTACATCCATTAGCCATGAAAGAAGGAGTTTCCATGGGCTTGCAAGTTTCTATAGGCGCTTTGTGAGAGACTTCAGTACCATTGCTGCACCCTTGACGGAGATTTGCTAGAAACATGCACTATATGTGTGTGAGAGACTTCAGTGAAAAGCTTAAAGGAGCATGTCTTAACTACTCTACGTATGATAAATAGTTGTATGCATTATTTAGAGTACTTAAGACATGGCAACACTACTTGTGGCCTAGAGAGTTTATTTTGCATACTGATCATGAATCTTTGAAGCATTTTCGGAGTCAAGATAAACTAGATAGGAGGCATGGTAGATGGATGGAATTTATTGAGACTTTTCCCTATGTTATCAAGTATAAAAAGGGAAAAGACAATGTAGTTGCGGACGCTCTTTCTAGGAGGCATACATTGCTAACTACTTTCGATGCTAGGGTGTTAGGATTTGTTTACATTAAGGAGCTCTATGAATCTGATCTTGACTTTGGAGAAACATATAAGCTTTGTGTGCAAAAAGGTTCCTTAGATAAATTCTATTTGTTTGAGGGATTTCTGTTTCGAGTAGATAAGGTGTGCATACCTAGTGCTGTTACTGGAAGAAGCCCATAAAGGAGGTTTAATGGGTCATTATGGGAGGGATAAGACTTATGCTATGCTACACTCACATTTTTATCGGCCACATATGCTTAGTGATGTTGAAAACGTGCTTAAAAGGTGTTTAGAGTGCCTTAGAGCTAAATCGAAAGTGAAGCCTCATGGATTGTATACATCTTTTCCAATCCTTACAACCCTTGGGAAGACATTAGCATGGATTTCATAGTGGGATTGCCTAGGACTAGAAGAGGTAGGGATTCGATATTTGTGGTTGTAGATCGATTCTGTAAGATGGCTCACTTTATTGTTTGTCACAAGACTGATGAATGTAGCTAATTTGTTCGTTCGGGAAGTAGTTAGGTTACATGGTATTCCAAGGACAATAGTGAGTGATAGGGATGTTAAGTTCTTGAGTTACTTTTGGAAAACTCTTTGGGGAAAGCTAGGAACTAAGTTGTTATTTTCTACATCAAGCCACCCCCAAACTGATGGACAAACGGAAGTAATTAATAGGACCCTAACAACACTTCTAAGGGCTGTCATCAAGAAGAATTTGAAAAAATAGGAAGATGTCTTACCACATGTTGAGTTTGCCTATAATAGATTCGTCCACTCATCTACTTCAATCTGTCCCTTTGAGTGTGTTTATGGTTTTAATCCACTAACCCCTTTTGATCTTACACCGTTACCTAAGAAGGAGCGAGTGGATTTAAGTGCTAAAACGCATGTTGAACACATCAAGGAGCTACATAGTAGGACCAGGATCAAGCTCGAGGAGAAAGGCAAATACAACGCAGAAAAGGTGAATCAAGGACGCAAGAAGATTATATTTGAACCCGGCAACCTTGTATGGCTACATTTGAGGAAGGAGAGGTTTCAACAGCTTCGGAAATCTAAGCTCTCCCAGGAGGAAATGGGCCTTTCAAGGTGTTACACAAAGCGGGTGACAACGCCTATGTGCTTGACTTGCCGGATGATTATGCTTGTGATCCCACATTCAATGTGAGGGATCTAAGTCCTTTTCCGCTCATGGATGATGATCAAGGCAATTCGAGGTCGAACTCTTCCAAAGAAGGGGAGAATGATGAAGGATCATCTGAGCTAACTCCATCTTCACCACCTCAAGGGACTCTAACAAGAGCGCAAGCTAAACATTAAGCTGAGATGGATGCTCTTTCCTAAACATGGTCCATGAAGCTCAACCAAGTCCACCTTCATGAAGTCTAAGGACCATCTTGTGGATTAGCCACGAACACATCCCAACCAAGATGATTAATGGAGCTTAAATTGTATTTCTAGTTGTTGGGCGGGCTTTGGAAAGCATTTCAAAGGACAGCCGGAGGCCTTGAAATCATATACAAGGGGTTTCACGTATGTGTATGTGCATGGCTGGATGATCATTTAAGTATGTGACGTGAGAGACTGAATAGGAGTGTGACACCTATTTCATTTCTAGTTGATTACCATTTAATTAACCCTGTTTAAAACAATAAGCGGAAAAGCGGAAAACGTAAATTTTAAAACTTTATCTTACAACCATATTCACAACATATACACATACTAACATACGTCATAAAACTCCGTTTAACCAAAACACAACTGTTTTAAAACCATGCAAAACATCCTAGGCGGTAGCATCCCATAACAGCCCACCTAATATGATCTCAAATCCAGGTGTTGGGTCCAATGTCCTTGCCTTGATCAGGCCGAGTCTGAGTAGCTGAAAAATATGTGGATACAACAACAATGAGCCACACGCTCAGTAAGGGTATACAAGTCGCACTCTCCCAATATATATATAAGTATCTAATATCCCGTCCCCCAAAGGACACTCTATACCCTTCCTCACATTTCAAAGCACACATACATATCCACATTCACATATAATTCCACAACCATTCATATCACATTTCACATAAACATTCAAGCATGTTATCACACATCACATATAAACATATCATATCATCACATAAAAATAATCATAACATAACATATAACATGCTAGACTCGATCGCATCGATGCATAGGTGATAATTAACTAACTAGCCCCAACTGATCGTACGATATATTTTCTCATTGCTTTCGTATTTCTTTTCTTTCTTTCTTTCTTTTTTTTTTTCTTTTCGGTTGGCCAACCCGATAGCGTCCTAGGCCCCCTGTAGATCAAGTAGCGACCTCGGCCATCTTGTCCAAAGACCCCCTGTAGTTCAGGTTGCGATCTTGGACTATTTTTCTTATCTTGAGGCCCCCTGTAGATCAGGTAGCGACCTCTGACTGTTTTTCTTATCTTGAGGCCCCCTGTAGATCAGGTAGCGACCTCTGAGGCCCCCTGTAGATCAGGTAGCGACCTCGTCCCCCGGAAACCCGTGCGGGACCCAGTTGGGCTAATTAATCAATTATCATCCTACATTATCACTTTCATATCATAACTCAATTTCATGCTTTCATCATATTCTTTCATCACATTCTTTCCACTATCATCTCATGTACCTCATGCATGCTTTCATAAGGATTATCAAGTCATCATCATCGTCTCACTCATGTACATATAAGCATGCATACAATCATAACAAACATATATATACACTCAAGCATGCATAAAATCATAGCATATTAAATACATAACATATATTAAGCAAGTGTAATTCATATACACTTACCTCGTAGGTAAGAACAATTAAACCTCGCAAACCAACTATTGAGTCCGTTTCCCACTCGGACTATCCTCCTTTATCGTGCTTGGATACACTCACAAAGCCACTAAGCTATAGTTAAACCGAAACCTTCAACAACACCTGTTGAGAATATCATATTCCTCGTATTAAACTTCTCGCTTCAAACACCAGTTAAATTCATTCCTTTGAATTTAATTAGCTTATAGCATTTTCTGGAATCCCAATTTAATTAATTAACCTTCAATTAATTAATTAAATTTTGCCAGAATAACGTTTTGCCCGCAGGTAATTTCTGAACCCACCTGTCATCAAATCTCATCAAACAAACAGTCCATAATCACCAGAATAAAGTAACGAGAATAATGGAATTTCCAATTATCCATTTTGACAAGCCTAAGGTCAATTTAGGCTAAATCGCAATACGGAAAACGAATGAATTCATAACTTATTCGTTACTAACCCGATTGACGATCCGAAAGAAGATTCGGAATCACAACGACGCAGACTACGCTCGGACACCATCAAATTCACCGGAATCTGAGCGACAGAACCTCCCTAGTATCATATATGCTCGACCAGACCTTCCCTTGCTCGGAAATGTAGAAACTCGGTACCAAAATGAAGAGAATGAAGAGAGGAATCCAAAAACTCAAACGGATTTGAAATCGGATTAGAAACGGAGAGTAAATCTGAGTTTGAAGGTTGAGAGAAATCAGAGCTTTTACGAGAAAACGTGAAAGAAAATGAATTAATAAACGATATTTCTGCTATTTATAGCGGAGTCGATGATTATCCTTTAGCGGAGTCGATGATTATCCTTTAACGGAGTCGAGAAATTATCCTTTCACCGATCCGAAAGCGGTTTAAGACCCCTTCTCCAAACTTCTCGAAATTGAAATAATAAATCTGGAATATTGTATGGATAATTATTCCGCAATTGTCTCGAGAAACGCGTATTCCTAAGCCGTCTTTCTTAGCCTCTAAGAAACGAAATAGCGACTCTTTAGGCCGTTTTGCCTTTCTATGTTTTTTTATATCTAGGACATGTCCGATGTCTTGATCATTTTTCTCAATTGCATTTTTATTAATTGAAGCTCCCAAATGCTCCAAATAACACCGGGTTTATATCATCTAGGTATCGATCTCTTGTTAAGACGGTTTTAATTCCGTTAAACCCGTTTAATTTCTTAAAATTCCCGATTAGGCCATATTTGATTTTTGACTGTTACAAGGAGAGTTTAATTAGGCCCAATTGTGTTATATGTTTGCTGGGCTTTATTTAACTCTCTCTCAATGTAATTATTGTAATTAGTTTCTTTTCTTTTTTTTTTTTTTTTTTTTTTTTTTTTTTTTTTTCTGTTTTAGAAGAAAAGGCCCAGGATGTATATAAAGCTTTTTCTCTCTTCTTTTGTAGTTAGACAAGTTTTATACAAGTTTTACTAAGAGCATTTCAGAATTGAATCCAAGAGAATTCAATCATTCTTGTCTCGTGAGTTTGTGTGTGTGATCTAGCTTTCTCGTTCTTGTGTATGTCAATCTCCTTTGGGATTGGTGTTGCTAGTCGAACAAGGCACCCTCTTCGTGCTCTCGATTCTCAAATCGATTGTGTGGAGTTGTAAGAAGCGGGGTCGAATCGTCACTGGTTTGGTTCTTGGATCTCGAATCCAAGGGTTCTATCATTGTTCCTTTCGGTTCTTCTTGTCCCTTTCTGTTTTCTCGTTTTCATTGATGTCCATATTTGTTAATTTTGTGTGTTCTTCATTCTTCAGAACAGGTTCTTCGTCTAGATCGTTCTTCGCGGCTAATTCCCGTATCAGTTGGTGCGGTGCTATGGTGGTTTCCGGTGTCCAGAACTCACAAACAAGGAACAAACTCGTTAGACTCAAACAAAGCTTAGAGTAGAAGAGAGAAACTGAAATAGACTTAAACAAAAGACAATGATCAATAGCAATGATCAAAATAGACTCTTTTTGTGATTTTATGATTGATTTACCGACTCTTTTTGGTGGTTGGACGTCAACCTGGCTCTGATACCAATTGATACGGGGTTCTTTAGGCTCCTCGTGTTACAAAAGAAGTTGAATTAGTAATGGAATAACGTAATAAAAGATAATAAATGAATGTGTGTGACATTGCATGTATGAGATGTTGGTGTGTGTTTGTGCTATTACCTTCATACTTATCTATTGTTGTAGCTAACGGTGTATACCGTGTTGTAGATGATCTGCAGGTTAGAAAGACTGCAGAGTGAGCCAGATGGTGTGACCAGCCGAGGACTTCTGTACATTAGGATGCGTGTGTTGGGATCTTTTGTATCAGATGTTGTTGTTGTTGTTGTTTTGTACTCGGCTTTGAGTTTGTAAACTCTTTTGATGTATTATACAGCTTTTATGTATTTGGTTTTACTCTACTTGTGCCTTGTTGTAAGATTCTGTGAACTTGTTGCCAGGCTAGGGTCAGGATCCATTTTGAGATCCTAGCCCAATGTAGCATCCCGAGTCCCGCGGAATCGGGGTGTTACACTTGACTCCATCTTCACCACCTCAAGGGACTCTAACAAGAGTGCAAGCTAAACGTCAAGCTAAGATGGATGCTCTTTTCCTAAACATGGTCAATGAAGCTCAACCAAGTCCACCTTCATCAAGCCCAAGGACCATCTTGTGGATCAGCCACAAACCCATACCAGCCAAGATGATTAATGGAGCTTAAATTGTATTTCAAGTTGTTGGGGAAGGCCTTGGAAAGGATTTCAAAGGACAGACGGAGGCCTTGTAATCACATACAAGGGGTTTCACATGTGTGCATGTGCATAGCTGGAAAATTTATTTAAGTATGTGGATGTGAGAGGCTGAATAAGAGAGTTTAATTAGGCCCATTTTTGTTATATTTTTGTTGGGCTTTATTTAAATCTCTCTCAATGTAATTATTGTAATTATTTCTATTTTTTGTTTTAGGAAGAAAAGGCCAAGGATGTATAAAAGTCTTTTCTCTCTTCTTTTGTAGTTAGAAAAGTTTTATACAAGTTTTGCTGAGACAATTTTAGAATTGAAACCAAGAGAATTCAATCATTCTTGTCTCGTGAGATTAGGTGTGTGCGATCTAGCTTTCTCGTTCTTGTGTATGTCAATCTCCTTCGGGATTGGTGTTGCAAGTCAAACAAGACATCCTCTTCGTGCTCTCGATTCTCAGATCGATTGTGTGGAGTTGTAAGAAGCGAGGTCGAATCGTCACTGGTTCGGTTCTTGGATATCGAATCCAAGGGTTCTATCATTATTCCTTTCGGTTCTTCTTGTCCCTTTTTGTTTTCTCATTTTCATAGTTGTCCATATTTGTTAATTTTTGTTTGTTCTTCATTCTTCAGAACAGGTTGTTCTTCTAGATCCGTTCTTTGCGGCTAATCCCCGTATCAAGATCTGAGTTTGAAGTTTGAAAAAAATCAGAGCTTTTACGAGGAAACATGAAAGGAAATGAATTAATAAACGATTTTTCGCCATTAATAGCGAAGACGATAATTATCCTTTAAAGAAGTCGATAATTATCCTTTTATTGATCCAAAGGCGGGTTGAACCCCGTTCTCCAAACTTCTCGAAATTGGAATAATAAATCTGAAACATTGTAGGGATAATTATTCCACAACTGCCTCGGAAAACGCGTATTCTTAAGCTGTGTTTTTTAGCCGATAAGAAACGAAATAGCGACTCTTTTGGCCGTTTTGCCTTTCCATGTTATTTCACATCTAGGACATGTCCCATGTCCTGATCATTTCTCTGAACTGCATTTTTATTAATTGAAGCTCCCAAATGCTCCAAATAACACCGGAGGGTAAATATTATTACCCGGGAAAATAGTAAAAAATTTCCCATAAGTCCAAAATTACGTCAGGAACATAAACACAGCTCACGCTAGCAAACAAGATCTAATAAGATCGTATGCATACATCACAGCTAGCACGAAAACACATCAAAGCATATAAACACATAATCATAACACTCACCAAAATAGCAGTAATATCTACTCATCGATCCTATAGGGGCGTCTGTCTAGGCATAGAACTCTGGATAGTTCCTATAGATACTATCCTCTGTCTCTCATGTGGCCTCATCAGGTCCTCGTCTAGACCATTGTATCCTCAGCATAGGATGTCCTTCGAACTTAGGCGTCTCACACCTCGCTCATGGATTGCAATTGGATGCTCGACAAAAGTGTTGTGCGGCTCGACCACTAAGTTGTCATAGCTAACGATGTGTCGTGAATCGGGTATGTATTCCCTCAACTGAGACACATGTAACATAGGGTGGACACCCTCCAACTTCGGTGGTAGAGCAAGGCTGTGCGCTGCCCTCCCAACCACATCCCGAATCTCAAAAGGACCGACATATTGGGGACTCAACTTCCCTTTATGCCAAAATGTCTAACGCCACACGTCGGTGAAACTCTCAGCCAGACATGAGATCCAACCCTGAACTCTAGAGGCCAACGCCTCTTGTCTACATATGACTTCTAGCAACTTTGTGCACCAGCTTCCTCTCTTTGATCAGCACTACTCGTGCAATGTCATCCTGAATCTGCTCAGGCGCTATACCACTGACACTACTAGGCTCATCTCAACATAATGACACACAACATCTCCGCCCATATAGTGTCTCATATGGGGCCATCCCAATCGATGCATGCTAGTTGTTGTACGAGAACTCAACCAAAGGGAGGTGATCTGACCACACATGTTCCCAGTCCAACACACAAGCTCGCAGTATATCATCCAGTGTCTGAATAGTCCTCTTTGACTGTCCATATGTATGAGGATGAAACACGGTTGTGAAGTGCAAACTCGTACCCAATGCAGTCTGAATCAGCTGCCAAAACCTCGAGGTTAATCGTCCATCTCGATTTGAGATGATCGTCATCAATACACCATGGAGTCTCACTATCTGTCTAGTGAACTCTTCAGCTAATCTGCTCACTGGTCACGTTTCCCGAATAGGGATGAAACGTGCAGTCTTCGTCAGTCTGTCAACCACAACCCAAATAGCATCGAAGCTCTTGCTTATCCTAAATGAAATCACAAAGTCCATGGAAATGTCCCCCCATTTCCACTACGGTACAAATAGTGGGTGGAGCTCTCCTCCTGGTCTGCAATGCTCTATCTTGACCTGCTGGCAGGTCACACACTAAGCCACAAATCTAGTCACATCGAGCTTCTGCCCTCCCCACCAATATGAACGTCTCACATCTTGATACATCTTACTCGCTCCTAGGTGCACTGAGTAAGGTGTCGAGTGAGCCTTCTCCAAAATCCTTTGTCTCAGTTCCGCATCAGCGGCTATACAAACGCGCTCGCGGCGTCTCATAACTCCATTTGCTCCTATGGAGAATCGTGGAGCCTCACCACGAGACATCCTATCTCGTATCCTCATCAGCGTCGGGAAGGTCTCTTGTTTTTGTTGGATCTCATCCAACTGATCAGGTAGAACCTCTAAAGTACACAGCTGGGCATCCTCATCAAGAAACTGGATGTCCATCTCTAGCCATACTAGATCTCTCTACAACTGAGGCTGAATTGTCAGTTGCGCAATCGCCTTATCTCGAGGGGTCTTCCAGCTAAGGGCATCGGCGACAACATTTGCCTTCCCTGGATGATATAGAATCTCAAGGTCATAGTTCTTAATCAGCTCACACCATATACGCTGGAGGTTATTCAATTCCCGCTGCGTGAAAATATACTTCAGACTCTTTGGTCTGTGAAGATCTGGCATGTAGCGTCATCCAAGTAATGTCTTCATATCTTCAATGCATGAACTACCGCAACCAACTCCAAATCATGAGTCTGGTAGTTCTCCTCATACGTCTTCACCTGTTTAGACGCATAAGCAACCACTCTGCTACGTTGCATCAACACACATCCCAAACCTAGCTTAGATGCGTCATTGTAGATTACGAAGTCCTTTGTGCCCTCCGGCTGCGCTAAGATGGGAACGGAAGTTAGACGTCTCTTCAGCTCCTCAAAACTCTGAGTACACAGCTCAGACCATACTTACCGGGCAGTCTTCCTCAAGAGGATGGTAAGTGGACGGGCAATCACAAAGAATCCTTCAACAAATCTACGATAATAACCGGCTAAGCCAAAGAAGCTACGTACTTCCTTTACGTCCGTCGGTATCTTCCATGCTGCTACAAACTCGATCCTCACCGGATCAACCTTGATCACCTCGGCGGAGAAAACATGACCCCAAAATGCTACCTCTGTCATCCAAAACTCGCACTTAGAGAACTTGACATAAAGTTCTTTGTCCCGCAAAACTCGCAACACCGTCCTCAGATGTCCTGCATGCTCCTCTCTACTATGAGAGTACACCAGGATATCGTCTATGAAGACCACAACATTCGCTCCCTGATGTTGATCTAACAACTCATTAATGCGGGGCAAAGGATACTTTTTCTTGAGGGTTACCTTGTTCAGCTCTTTGTAGTCGATACACAATCTCAACGATCTGTCATTCTTTCGCAAGAAGAGGAAGGGTGCTCTCCACGGGGATACGCTTTGGCGGATGAAGCCCTTCTCAACCAGCTCCTCGAGTTGCTTCTTCAGCTCTAACATCTCGATAGGCGCCATACGATATGGGCCCTTCGAGATCGGTCTCGTCCTCGTCTCTAAGTCTATGCCCAAATCCACACTCCTTTGAGGCGGCAAATTGGATGGCTCTGCAAACACATCTAGAAATTCGCAGACCACGGGAATATGCTCTTGCGTTGGACTCTCGCCCTCCTTCAATGCATAACACCATAAGGTCTCGCAACCCTGTGCAATTAATCTCGTTGCTTGCACTACACTAATAACGATACCCGACATTCCAAGGTCCCAACATCGGAAAATCTCGATCTGACCCTACTTGGTAGAGACCATCACAGTCCTCCTACCTACATCTAACATAACACGATGTCTATCCATCCCATCCATACCCAGAATGACTTCCTCATGCACCAGCGGTATGACAAAGAAGTCTAATAACAAATTGTGGTTTCCTAAATATATAGGACAACCATGTACCTCTTGGGTACCTCTTACTTGACCCATCTGGTAACCCTATCAAGAAAGGTCTACCCTCTACCGTGTCTAAGGTCAGACTATCAACACATGCATAAAAAATGAAAGAGTGCGTAGCACCCGTATCAAACAAAACTCTAACAGGTAAACCATTAATCAGAATGGTACTTGTAGCAGTTGGTGCTAGCGGCTCCTCAACGCTCCTCAACTCAAAAAGTCTACCTCTAAATCCTCTGGTATCACTGGTACCTCCATCTCGACTTGTGCCTCTACTCGGTCCTAGAGTAGAACCCTAAGTAGCGGGATGGTCTAGAACACTTTGTTGTCCCTGCATCTGGCGGCCTTTGCCCACCTCCTACTGCACTAGTAGGGGAAGAACCCTGTTGTGATGATGCCTTGCCTTGACGGCAAAATGTAGCCCGATGTTTTGGCTTCTTTTGAGCCTTAACATCCTTAGCCATCCTCTTTGGTGTAATTAACTCCGAAATCACCTTTTACAACACCTCAGCGGATCTGGTGATGCCGAAGGATATGGAACACATATTTCCTTCATCGCCACTTCTATTACACGCTAGACGTCTTCTCACGCTTGTTACTTCATCGAGGCGCAACTTGAATCTTCCACTTGGGTACTCTACAATCTAAGTAGGGTAACTATTGTCGTTCCTTATTGCGATCCACACATCGCCGACAGTCTCGGAAATTACATTCTCAACATCTTCCATAACATGGTCTTCTGCTTCTGGAGAATCAACAATGGGGATTTAACCCCGACCTCTTGCGACTAGAGGTCCACTAACTCGTTCACGACTTACGATTACCGAAGATAGAGGTGATCTACCTCTTCCCCGTCTTATAGGAGATGTTGCTCTAGTTTGAGCCATCAGCGATAATATTATAGCTACGTAAATATGTGTGTGTATATATATATACTATCGAGATCCTCGGAAGGGTGATGACTTCCCGTACACACTATCCCAAAGTAGTTGTACACTTTCAAAACTAAAAATCCTTTTGAAAAGTAAGACCCCTTTCGGGTTTTGTTTATTTATCTATTCGACCTTTATTGTAGATTGCAAGTGCCATTGTTGTCAACCTAAGGCTCTGATACCAACTTTGTAACACTCCAAATCCGTGGGACTCGGGGCGCTATTGGGCTAGGATCTCACAATGGATCCTGACCCTAGCCTAACAACAAGTTCACTAAATCTTACAACAAGGCACATATAGATTAAAACCAAATACATCAAACTGTATAAATATATACAACAAAGGTTTACAAAACACCGCTGAGTACAAAACCACAACACATATCCATACATATACAAAAACATCCCAATATCCCTCGCACAACCTAGTGTACGGAAGCCCTCAGTTGATCACCCATCTGGCTCACTCTGTAGTCCTTCTATCTTGCAGAATATCTATAACACGGTATAAAGCGTTAGCTAACAAAAATGAATAAGAATGAAGTAATAGCACATACACATATCAACACATCACAATATGCAATATCAAACCGTTTAATTATCTTTAATTACTCCTCTTCCCCCTTTAACCCAGGTTTTGCAAGGGGATCTACCTCCACCCGAACTATTGGTTTCCGAGAACCTTCTCCACTCTCGATGAGCTTTGACAGGTGGTCACCGTCCGGTTATAATGCACTTTGGCCAATTATGTATATATGGTCGTCATCCTAGTCCGGTTTATGTTATAAATGCAACAATCATATGCACACACACACACACCACCATCACAACCACTCAAATCCACAACTGCTCGCTAAGTAAGTCTTACGGACTTACCTTATGGTAACACGATTTATGACGTTAGTCTAGGCATCCATTTAGATAGTTTTTCCCGCTATTCATGCATAGATTGGCATTAGTTCATAACGTTTACGTTCAATTCATGTATATTTGTCGAGATAGACGTCTACATCGACCTTTGCATGTTTTGTAGGTATTTTGGGAGCTTTTGGAGCTTAATCGATACATTCGAGGATCATTCCTCGCGATGACACATTTTCGGACTCATTAAGAAGCAAGATAGGAGCTAAGGGGAACACATAGGACCATGTTGATGCATGCCTCGCACCAACTCATGGCTCAACGATCAAAAGAGGGATGAAACACCAAAACCACGGTCACTAGCACTTCCACGGCCGTGGAATTGGACCGTGATTCCCTCTGGACAGCTGGGACAGCTGTCCCACGATCTCCATAACCGACTCTTGCTCTTGGTGGAGGCTATAAGTAGTCTTGCAAGCTGATTCTAAAGGACATTCTGAATTCCATTCTCTCCCACACTCTCACAATAACACACCATTGGACTGGAGCTACTCTTTGAGGAGAAGAAACACTCTCATTTTGGAGAAGAAGAAGAAGAACACTAGTTTAATAGTTTTTGAGTGGTTTTGAGTGAGTTTTGTTGAAGACATTTGTTAGGGTTGTAAGAAACGATTCAAACCTTCTTTTGAAGGGTTGTAAGTCCTTCTTGACTTTTATTCAGCTTGATTTTCTTATCCTACTTGTTTCGTTTCTCTTTCATTCCATTTTCTTGCTATGGAAGCCATTGATGTATGCTTGTTGAGTTTGATTGTTAAGATGCATGTTGTTGGCTAAACAAATGCGATTCTAGGGTAAGGGAACGATGGTTATGGCTTGGACTATGATATAATAGACTTAAATGTACCTTTGGATGATTTGTTTGCTCATACTTAGCTGTTGCTGAAAACCACGGTTCGTTCTAGCCAGACCACGGCCGTGGAATGAGATGAACTACCCGTGATTTCGTCTGACTTGCTTGTATTGATAAATCTGCATGTTAGGATGTTAGATTGTTGAAGTCCTAGTGTTTGTTAAGCTTAATCTAGCCTAGGGTGACCCAATGCTAGCAATCTAAGTGAGGAAAGAGATCTACCTGGTGATTTCCGATCTTAAGTACCAAAGATGATGAACTCTAGGTAGTAGTGAGCCTCATAAGCTGCTATTGGATTGAGTGTGCTAGGATTGATGTTTAGGACTTGCCTTCCCGAGACTTACCCGGTAAGGAGAGGTTAGATCTCTAGATAGCAATCCGGTTTGTGTAGATTTCCCAACCCTAGGCTCTTAGAGACTTACCCGATAATAGGACCTTAGTTGCGGGATTAGTGGATCATTAGACCTACCGGTGATTGGTTGCATTTGAGAAACACCCTTTCCCATCATACCATAGTTGATCCAAGGAATGATTATAAGCTTGAGTCCAATGCCATAACCGAAATTCCTAACCCCTGGAATCCGCTTTTCTCTCTTTGATTACCTATCTCGTGTTTGTGTCGTGTTTGTGTTTGCTTATTTGTGTTGCTAGTTTAGTTTGCTTTTATACTCTTGCATGATTTGTGATCCTTGATTGATCACAACAAAACCAATCCAAAAACATTGAGATTTTCATTTCTTTATTTCTTTCTCTTTTCTCCAACTAGGTGAACACTAGCCTTAGTCACTATTTGATTCAATTTCACCTTAGTCTTTGTGTTCGACCTCGGAATACTATCCTTACTACAAAATGACCCATACACCGTGGGTTTGCTACGAGTTAGGAAAAATATATGGAGTTATAAATTTAAGATTTTTGTGCTATACAATCTTAGCGTAACAAGCTTTTGGCGCCGTTGTCGGGGACTAGGTCTAGATTGAATCTTTGTTTGTGATTGTTTATAGTGTAGGTCTTTCTTGTTACTTTTGATCTTGTTTGGTTTGTGTCTTTGCATTTTCAGGACATCTCTCATTCTATAGGTGCATGCGAAGATCTTGTGGCAAGGATTTAGCTCCATTCGATCCCGAACTGGAGAAAACCCTTAAAGCTAGATCTAAGAGCATTAAGAAGAAGAAGGAGATGGCTGCAAGAGATCTTCAAGCTGAGTTGGATGAGGCTTTAGAGCAAATTAGGTTAAGAGATGAACTCTTGGAGAATGAGAGGAGACTTGCCAATGAGAGGCAAGAAGCAACTAGGAGGGAAATTGAAGAGATTAGGCAAGCTCTTGTGCAAAGAGAGCTTAATTGTCAACAACATCCACCACCACCACCGCAGCCGGCGGTTAATGTTCGGTTTGAGCCAATCATGATTGAGGATCCACAAACGTTAGGGCAACGTATGGATTCGGCTCAAAGAGTGCACCGTCCAGTTGTAAACTTAGGAGATCCCGCAACCTATGATTATGAGCTCCGCCCTCAAGTTTTACAAATGATCCGGCATAATCAATTTGGAGGGATGGAAGGAGAGTCTCCTCATCAGCACTTGATGAACTATGAGATCTTTATGGAGACTCTAAAGCCGCCTAGATTGGAGAACAACAACCATAAGCTTAGGTTTTTTCCTTCTCACTTAAGGATAAAGCCTTGGCTTGGTACCAATCCATCCCACTAGGACGTGTGAGTACTTGGGAGGAGATGACAACCGAGTTCTTGACTAAGTTCTTCCCACCTTCCAAGACAACCGAGCTAAGAGGGAAGATCAATGCCTTAGTGATGAAGGATAGAGAAAGCCTATTCAAATCTTGGGAGAGGTTCAAGGACCTCCTCCTAGATTGTCTACACCAAGGTATACCGAAGATAGAGCTATTGGAGATTTACTTCAAGGGGCTTGATGAGAATAGCCAATTCAAGCTCCAATCACTTTCCGGAGGAACATTCATGGAGAAGAATGTGCACGAGGCTTGGGAGTTTGTAGAGAAACAAGCTTTGGTGATAGAACAGTACTCACATAGGAAGAGTGATGGGAGGAAACCGGGAGCATATGAGATGAGTGAAGTCACCATGAGTAATTTCAAGCTTGATGTAATCAACAATGAGCTTAAGTCTTTGAGGGAGTTGTGTGCTACAACATTGAAGAGTCAAGCTAGTCCTCAAGTGCAAGTGCAAGCCAACTTGGCTTCCAAAGAGGAGGATGTAAACTATATGGGAAGGGGCAATTACAACAATTATCAAGGCCCAAGGAACTTCAACAACAATAACCGGCCATTCAACAATACCGGCCTAATCACAACCATCCCGGGTTTTCTTATTCTAACACGGATGGTGCCTTGAACCGTCCCGCTTCCACAAGCACAACTCCACCACCTAAGGCTTCACAAGAGCCTCCACCCGGATTTACTCAACCTCCAAGGGATAGAACTGAGATGATGTTTGAGCAATTGCTTGGAAGGTTGAGTGGTCTTGAGAACACGGTGACTTCCATTTCTAAAGCTCAAAAGGTGCTAGAAGAACAAGTGTTCCAAAAGGCAGGTGAAGCTCATAGAGATCCGGGAAAGCTTTCCGGAAGAACCAAAGATAACCCAAGAGGCCAAGTGTTGGCCATCACAACAAGGAGTGGGCTGAGCATGAAGGACCCCTTACCTAAGGGAAATGATAAGGGAAAGAAAGTGGTGATAGAAGAAGAGACATTACAAGAAGAAGGAGGAAAGAGCAAGGATGATGAGCCAACATATGTGGCACCACCTCCATACAAACCACCACTACCGTTCCCACAATCACGAGCAAGAGCTCGATTGGACAAGCATTTCGGTAAATTCCTTGAACTTATGTCTAAATTACATATTAACATTCCGTTCATGGATGCTATTCTAGGTATGCCGGCCTACGGAAAATTCTTGAAGGAAATACTCTCCAACAAGAGAAAATTGGAGGAGTATAGAGAGGTGAGAATGACAAAGATATTTTTCGAGTTGATCCAAACTATGAAGGAGGAGATGCCTCCTAAGCTAAGAGATCCGAGATCTTTTTGTGTGCCAATTGGGGTTGGAGAAGTGAAGTATGAAGCCCTATGTGATCTTGGAGCAAGTGTAAGCATTATCCCGCATGCACTTTGCAAAAAGGTTGTGCTAGGAGAGCCAAAGCCGGTCAAGATGACCCTCTATATGGCGGACCGTTCAATAACCCACCCCGTCGGAATATTGGAGGATATACCGGTTCAGCTCAGGAAGTTCTATGTGCCAATAGACTTTGTTGTTTTGGACATCCCGGTGGACTACCCGGTTCCTATCATTTTGGGAAGGCCATTCTTAGCCACCTCCGGATGCTTGGTGGATTGTAAAAATGGAATCCTCTCCTTCAACATAGGAGAGGAAAATATCAAGTTCAAACTATCCACAAAGATGAAGGGGCCAGCCCTTGGTGAAGATGTGTTCAACATTGTCGAGCAAGAGGAATGTAGAGAAGTTGTGAGCTCGATCTTGATCAAGGACCCATTGGAGAAGGTTCTTAGCTTGAGTTTGATGGAGGGAGGAGTTGAAGATGATTGCAATGAAGAAATCAAGGCTTTGGATGCATTGGAAAAGGAGGCAAGAGCTGAATTTGAAGTGCACGAAGGTGTGCTGAAACACTGTAGGAATCACGGCTTGTCACCAAGAACCACGGCCATGATTTATCCCGTGGAACTCTCTGGAATGCTCCAAAGTGCCAGCTTCTCAGATTCCATGTCTGGGGTTTTGCTAGAGACCGTAATTTTGCCCGTGGTTTCTCTAGAAAGTGCCTTAGTGGTTGATCAAGCTTCAAGGAGCCTTGGAGATTCTTCCATAGCTTTGGAATCATCTCAACCTACATTGTATGGAGCTTCTCCAACCGATAAAGGTCCTCCTAAACTTGAACTTAAACCCCTCCCCTCTCATTTGAAGTATGCTTTTCTTGGTGAAAACTCTACTTATCCGGTTATTGTTAATGCATGCTTAAATGATGATGAGTTGAATAGATTGTTGCATGAGTTGAGATTGCATAGGAGAGCTATAGGCTATACCATTGATGATGACTTAGTCGGCATTAAACCTTCCTTGTGCATGCATAAAATCTTGATTGAAGATAATCATAAACGGTCAATGGAACCTCAAAGGAGACTAAACCCTATCATGAAAGAAGTAGTAAAGAAAGAGATCCTTAAATTGCTAGATGCGGGAATCATTTTCCCGATTTCGGATAGTGAGGGGGTTAGTCCCGTGCATGTAGTTCCTAAGAAGGGTGGGATGACCGTAGTGACTAATGAGAATAATGAACTAATCCCAACTAGGACGGTTACGGGATGGAGGATGTGTATAGACTATAGGAAAATAAATGTTGCCTCTAGGAAAGATCACTTCCCTCTTCCTTTCATTGACCAAATGCTAGAGAGATTAGCTCAACATTCACACTTTTGCTACTTAGATGGCTATAGTGGATTCTTCCAAATCCCTATCCACCCGGATGACCAAGAGAAAACTACATTCACATGTCCTTGGGGTACATTTGGATATAGGAGAATGCCATTTGGGTTGTATAATGCATCCGCCACCTTTCAAAGGTGTATGATGGCCATATTTTCTGAATATATTGAAAACATCATGGAAGTGTTTATGGATGATTTCTCTGTTTATGGATCTTCATTTGATGATTGTTTAGCTAACTTTTCTTTGGTGTTAAAGAGATGTGAGGAGACTAATCTTGTCTTGAATTGGGAGAAATGCCACTTCATGGTAAGTGAAGGCATTGTGTTGGGACACTTGGTGTCCAACCGAGGCATTGAGGTTGATAGGGCTAAGATAGAGACAATAGAGAAGTTGCCACCACCTACCTCGGTGAAGGGGGTAAGGAGTTTCTTAGGGCATGCCGGTTTTGAACGGAGATTCATAAAAGATTTCTCTAAAATTTCAAAGCCTCTTACTAACCTACTAATGACAGATGTTGAGTTTTGTTTTCTCCAAGGATTGCCTTGAAGCTTTTTGTAGGTTGAAGAACGCTTTGATCACCGCCCCTATCATGCAACCTCCGGATTGGAGCTTACAGTTTGAGATCATGTGTGACGCGAGTGATGTGGCTGTCGGGGCTGTTTTGGGACAAAGGAAAGATGGGCTTACACATGCCATCTATTATGTTAGCAAGACGCTAGATGATGCCCAACTCAATTATGCTACCACCGAGAAGGAGTTGCTAGCGGTTGTGTATGCATTTGAGATGTTCCGCTCGTATCTTGTTGGAGCGAAGGTCATTGTGTATACGGATCATGTTGCGATCCGTTATCTCCTTACAAAGAAGGATGCCAAACCTCGTTTGATTCGGTGGATCCTTCTTCTCCAAGAGTTTGATTTGGAGATCCGAAACAAAAAGGGGTCCGAAAATTCCGTGGCGGACCACCTTAGTAGGCTACCACCATTGGAGATTGGGAGAGATGACATCCCGATTGATGACTCATTCCGGGATGAGCAATTGCAATTGATGGAGGAGTTATTGCTTTGTGACTAGAGGGGTGAGCCATGTTATGCGGATATAGTGAACTATCTCGTTTGTGAAGAGGTGCCACCCGGTCTATCATATGCCCAAAGGAAAAAGTTCTTCAAGGATATGAGGTATTACTATTGGAGGGAACCGCTCTTGTTTAAGAGAGGGGTCTTTAGGAGATGTATACCGGAGGATGAGGTGGAGAGTGTGATCCGCCGTTGTCACTCCTTGCGATGTGGAGGTCATGCTAGCTCACACAAGACGTGTGCAAAGGTGTTGCAATCCGGGTTTTATTGGCCAAGTTTGTTCAAGGACGTGCAGAATTTTGTGGTAGCTTGTGATGCTTGGCAAAGGACGGGCAACATCTCAAGGAGGAATGAGATGCCCTTGAACAACATACAAGAGGTGGAGATATTTGATGTTTGGGGTGTGGACTTCATGGGGTCATTCCCCTCTTCTTGTGGCAACCTCTACATCCTATTGGCGGTGGACTATATGTCGAGATGGGTAGAAGCAATCACCTCTCCCAAGAATGATGTCAAGGTTGTGGTGCGGTTCTTCAACCGAGTCATCTTCCCTAGGTTTGAGACACCAAGAGTGATCATAAGTGATGGAGAGAAGCATTTTAGCAATAGGAACTTTGGGACACTTTTGGCTAAGTATGGAGTGACTCATAAGGTGGCAGCACCTTACCATCCCCAAACTAGTGGCCAAGTGGAGATCTCCAACCGGGAGATAAAGGGGATACTTGAGAAGACGGTTTCTAGGATGAGAAAGGAATGGGCTATGAAGCTCGATGATGCTTTGTGGGCATATAAAACCGCTTTCAAGACACCAATTGGCACCACTCCCTACAAGCTAGTTTATGGCAAGTCTTGCCACCTTCCGGTTGAGATGGAGCATAGAGCGTATTGGGCTATAAGGTGGCTGAATTTTGACCTCAAGGAGGCCGGTGAGAAGAGGTTGCTAGACATGAACACCCTTGAGGAGATCGGGTTGGATGCCTATGAAAACGCCCGGATCTACAAAGAAAGGACCAAACGTTGGCATGACAAGCATCTCATCCTAAAGGAGTTCAGTGAAGGTGACTTAGTCCTTCTCTTCAACTCAAGGCTGCGGCTCTTCCCCGGAAAGCTAAAGTCAAGATGGACGGGTCCTTATGTGGTGTAGAAGATTTTTCCCCATGGAGCTGTTGAGATAGGTGGGGAGCATTGTGGAGATTTTAAGGTGAATGGGAACCGTTTGAAGAAGTATATCGCGGGAGCTCCGGTGGATATGATTGCCCCACTTCACCTTGAGTGAAACGCTCCCGAATTTGGTCAAGCTAATGACCTTAAAGAAGCGCTTAATGGGAGGCAACCCATTAGTACATGTCTTTCCCTTTTCATTTTTGTTTCGGTTTCCATTTTTCTGTTTTTGTGTGTGTTTGGTGTTTGTGTGCTAGAGTCTAAGTAGCATGGAAGCCTTGCTAGGCATGAGAAAGGTGATGATGGTGATCCTGCATCAAATGTGGGTGGAGCGGACGTGGAACTTGGACGGCTAGCGGTGCCTAGCGCGGGTCCCGACGCCATAATAAACATCAAGAGCTCTCTACCACCTTTGATTGATCATCCACCATCACTCCACTTGAGTGAACCCAAATACCGAAGCAAACCATTTTACATTGTGAGGACCCTCTTTCACTCTTCTTTACTTGAATTACACATTGGGGACAGTGTGTTTCTAAGTATGGGGTGGGGTTTTCATGATCACTTGCATGATTAGCATCTAGGATAGTTTAATATTGTCACATGTTTCATTATGTTTTGAAAATTCCAAAAAAAATCAGAAAATTTTAAAAACATTTTAGTGCTTCTAAGTTTGGGAATGACCCTTATGATGAGATTGTCCTGTGAATTGGCTATGGATGGCCTTATGTGTTGAATTGATGTATGCTTATGTGGACTTGAAGTACTTATCTTGAATCCCATGTATGGATTGTGATCATGATGGTTGCCTTGATTAGATTGAGGATTGATGGTCGAAATTACATGCTAGTTCTTGCACATCATTTAGGAGTGATTAAGGCAATTCATCTTTCTCTACTTCTCACCTTGATCATGTTGTTTGAGCACCTCAATTGATATAAAATTTGACCTATTTTGACCCATCCGGAAATAGGAGCATGCTAGTGTGTTGATGTGTGTGAAAAGCAAGTGTGCGGTGAAGTTTTTGATGAAAGAATGTTATGAATGAAGTGCTGAATTTGTTGTGACAAGTGTAGAAAAAAAATATAGGTTTGGGGACTTTGGTTTTGATGACGAGTAACTCGGCACCATTCACATAATCTGGTGTTTCTACCTTGCCAAAGTCGGATAAACTGAATATTTTAATGAGCCTTGTTATGTGTGCCCGGTGTGAGGCACCTCGGAAAAATCCCGAGGTCCGCTAATCACCAAGGTTTCGGCTTTTGTACACCAATGTCATTGCCTCAAAAATAAAAGAAAAAGAAAGTGAAAAAGAAAAGAAAACAAAGAAAAGATGGAGAAAATATACACTTGTGGTGAAGTTGATAAAAAATGAAATTGTGGAGTTAGTTCCTTTCTCGGATTAGCATCACATGACCTAAAAATTCCCACCTATTCACAACGTTTCGCCTCTTCCTTCCTAAGTCCTTGTGACCTATTTGCATATGTGTAAGACTTAGTGATCTAGATTAGATATACTCATGATCATCTTGACTTCTTCATTTTCACCTTGCACGCATGCTTTTGAGTTAAGTATAATAGTCTTTCCATGCCTTCATTCGTTTGATGCATAATTGCTTGTCCATTGCCATGAAACATGACTATGAAGGTGATCCATCTTATGAAGCACAATTCCAAAAAGATTTTGTTGTTTTTCTTCATTCATAAATCATGTCATCTCTTAGTCTATAGTTGGGTCTTGCTCGGGGACGAGCAAACCTTAAGTATGGGGTATTTTGATAACACGATTTATGACGTTAGTCTAGGCATCCATTTAGATAGTTTTTCCCGCTATTCATGCATAGTTTGGCATTAGTTCATAACGTTTACGTTCAATTCATGTATATTAGATAGACGTCTACACATACCTTTGCATGTTTTGTAGGTACTTTGGGAGCTTTTGGAGCTTAATCGATACATTCGAGGATCATTCCTCGCAATGACACATTTCCGGACTCATTAAGAAGCAAGCTAGGAGCTAAGGGGAACACATAGGACCATGTTGGTGCATGCCTTGCACCAACTCATGGCTCAACGATCAAAAGAGGGTTGAAACACCAAAACCACGGTCACTGGCACTTCCACAACCGTGGAATTGGACTATGATTGCCTCTGGACAGCTGGGACAACTGTCCCACGATCTCCATGACCGACTCTTGCTCTTGGTGGAGGCTATAAGTAGTAGTCTTGCAGGCTGATTCTAAAGGACATTCTGAATTCCATTCTCTCCCACACTCTCACAACAACACACCATTGGATTGGAGCTAGTCTTTAAGGAGAAGAAACACTCTCATTTTGGAGAAGAAGAAGAAGAACACTAGTTTCATAGTTCTTTTCTAGGGTTGTAAGAAACGATTCGAACCTTCTTTTGAAGGGTTGTAAGTCCTTCTTGACTTTTATTCAGCTTGATTTTCTTATCCTACTTGTTTCGTTTCTCTTTCATTCCATTTTCTTGCTATGGAAGCCATTGATGTATGCTTGTTGAGTTTGATTGTTAAGATGCATGTTGTTGGCTAAATAGATGCGATTCTAGGGTAAGGGAACGATGGTTGTGGCTTGGACTATGATAGAATAGACTTAAATGTACCTTTGGATGATTTGTTTGCTCATACTTAGCTGTTGTTGAAAACCACGGTTCGTTCTAGCAAGACCACGGCCGTGGAATGAGATGAACTACCCGTGATTTCGTCTAACTTGCTTGTATTGATAAATCTGCATGTTAGGATGTTAGATTGTTGAAGTCCTAGTGTTTGTTAAGCTTAATCTAGCCTAGGGTGACCTAATGCTAGCAATCTAAGTGAGGAAAGAGATCTACCCGGTGATTTCCGATCTTAAGTACCAAAGATGATGAACTCTAGGTAGTAGTGAGCCTCATAAACCGCTATTGGATTGAGTGTGCTAGGATTGATGTTTAGGACTTGCCTTCCCGAGACTTACCCGGTAAGGAGAGGTTAGATCTCTAGATAGCAATCCGGTTTGTGTAGATTTCCCAACCCTAGGCTCCTAGAGACTTACTCGGTAATAGGACCTTAGTTGCGGGATTAGTGGATCATGAGACCTACCCGGTGATTGGTTCCATTTGGGAAACACCCTTTCCCAACAAACCATAGTTGATCAAAGGAATGATTAGAAGCTTGAGTCCAATGCCATAACCGAAATTCCTAACCCCTGGAATCCGCTTTTCTCTCTTTGATTACCTATCTCGTGTTTGTGTTTGCTTATTTGTGTTGCTAGTTTAGTTTGTTTTTATACTCTTGCATGATTTGTGATCCTTGATTGATCATCACAAAACCAATCCAAAAACATTGAGATTTTCATTTCTTTATTTCTTTCTCTTTTCTCCAACTAGGTCAACACTATCCTTAGTCACTATTTGATTCAATTTCACCTTAGTCTTTGTGTTCGACCTCGGAATACTATCCTTACTACAAAACGACCCATACACTGTGGGTTCGCTAGGAGTTAGGAAAAATATATCGAGTTATAAATTTAAGACTTTTGTGCTATACAATCTTAGCGTAACAAGTTTTTGTCACCTGATATACACGTAAACATGTACCACGTCACAGTTTCCCCTCAAAGAAATGATCAGCGTCTATATTAACAAGGCACACACACAATCAACATCATCTAAGGTTAAGAGATCTACCTCCTACATCTCATAAACGTAACCAAACCATAACTCAAATCTAAGCCTCGATATATCAACATAACTCACAATTCCTCAAACCTCTCAAGGTATCATCTAATCAACATTCCTCAATCTCAATTCTAATCCTAATTTAACTAATTAACCTTTAATAAATTAAAGAATTTTCGTCAGAATAATGTTTTGCATGCAGGCAATTTCTAAACCCACATGTCATTAGATTTCATCAAACAAACAGCCCATAATCCTCCGAATTATATAACGACCATAATGGAATCTCCAATTATCCATTTTGACAAGCCTAAGGTCAATTTAGGCCAAATCGTAATACGGAAAACGAATAAATTCATAACTTATTCTTTACTAACCCGAATGATGATCCGAAAGAAGATTTGGAATCACAACGACGCTGGCTACGCTTGGACAATATCAAATTAACCGGAATCTGAGTGACAGAACCAGTCTGGTGACATATATGCTCGACCAGATCTTCATATGCTCGGATATGCAGAAACTCGGTACCGATATGAAAAGAATGAAGAGTAGAATCTAGAAACTGAAACGGAATTCAGATCGGATTAGAAATGAAGAGTAGATTTGAGTTTGAAGGTTGAGAAAAATCAGAGTGAGAGACACACTAGAGAGGATTTTGTTTTTATCTAATCTAACGTGTTTGCTTGTTTTTTTGTGTTTAACAAGATGTCTAGTGATCATCATACCGAGAAGCAACCGGAGTCTAGTCCGGAAGATTTGGTTAGCATGATGAAGACTATGATGCAAGCAGAATTTAAAGCCATGGAAGATAGGCTTACGGGTTTACAAGGGCAAATAACCGAGCTTAAGACTAATGAGGCTAAAGAAGACACCTCATTTCCCCTAACTAAGGCACTAGGCCATCACTTTAAGAAAGGAGGAGGTTCTAAACCCTTAACTATAGGCCATCGACGAGTACCTCTTGGCAGCTAACAAGAAGCTTTCAACGAAGCAAGAAGACTCCTATTAATGCTTTGCAGGGGCATCATTCTAACCCTAAATCTCCTATCATGATAAAAATCATTATGATAATTTCTCTCTTAGCACCACACAGGATGGAGATAATGAGGAGTCTGAAGATGATGGCTATGGTTATGCACAAGAAAGAAGGCAAGAGGAAGCCTGGAGGCAAGACGATGAATGGATGAGAAATGAGGAAAGGAGGATGGGACAAAATAGGAGGCATGAAGATAGGAGACGAGAAGATGAGAGGGATCAAGATGGGAGGCGTGAGTATAGATGGGGGAAGAGGAAGAATATGAAGGGAGGAGAAACAATAGACACCAAAGGAGAGAGCGAGATCATGAGCAAGATGATCTAGGCAAGGTGAAGATCAAGATTCCATCCTTTGAAGGCAAGTGTGATCCGGATGTGTACATGGCTTGGGAGACGAAGATTGAGCAGATATGGGCATGTCACAACTTTTCCGAGAATAAAAAGGTACATTATGCAGCCCTTGAGTTCACAGATTATGCTTTGATATGGTGGAATGAGCTTGTGTGAAAGAAAGGAGGCGAAACATGGATCCACAAGTTGCAACATGGGCACAAATGAGGGCAATCATGCGAGCTCGATTTGTTCCCCAACACTATAGGAGGGACTTGGGGCAAAAGTTGAAAAACTTGAGGCAAGGTTCAATGAGTGCCGAGGAGACCTACAATGCCGTGCAAATGGCTATGGTGAAGGCCAATGTTAGTGAGGATGAAGAGGCAACTATGGCCGGGTATCTCCGTATCCTTAATTCAAGTTTTTCTAACGAGGTGCATTTGTTTCCCTACTCTACTATGACAGAATTACTACATCTCGCCATCAAAGTCGAGAAAAAGATAAAAGGGAGGAGTCAAGGCGTACAGAGCTTATTTGGGACCTCAAATGCATGGAAACAACAATGAGGGCACGTACACGAAGGATACAACCGCAAAGCCCCCAAAACAGCCCCCGAGCAAGCTCCCACACGGCCAACCTACCCTAAGACGCCTACTGCAGCCCCTAAACCACCTGGAGGGAGTACTTATAACTTTTCTTCTTCTCGGGCTAGAGATGTTGTGTGTTTTAAGTGTCAAGGTAGAGAACACATGATGAAAGATTGTCCGAATAGGAGAACTTTGCTAATAAATCATTTAGGCCAATATGAGTCAGAATCTGAGCATGAACTTGAATCTAATGAATTGAGCCTAGTGATAATGAAATTGAGCCCTTAGTATACAACCTGCCCCTTGTGAGGATAACCAAAGGGAAAACTTGTTTTACACTAGATGTTTGGTTAAAGGGAAGGTTTGTAATGTTATAATTGATGGGGGGTAGTTGTTGTAACATAGCTAGCACCGAATTGGTTAATAAGCTGAAATTAACAACTTTCTATCACCCTAGACCTTAAGCTTTATTGGATGAATGAATGTGGAGAATTGAAGGTAAATAAGCATGTTAAGATCACATTCACTTTAGGCCATTATGAGGATACTGTTTTGTGTGATGTTGTGCCTATGCAAGCTTGTCATATCTTATTAGGTCGTCCTTGGCAATTTGATAGGAGAGTCTTACATGATGGTTACACTAATAGGTATACTTTCACTTTTAATGGAAAACTTGTAACCTTAAAGTCTATGACTCCCTTACAAATAGTTGAGGCATTTGAGAAGAAAAACGTAAGTGAACAAGGAATAGACCAAGCTAAGAAGGGGAGTAAGCCAAATAATTCCAAAACCGAGTCTATAGAGCCTTCTAATACCCTTTTAGCTTCAACTAACACACAAATGCCCTCTACTTTGCTAGTAGCCAAATGTGAGTTTCAAAGTGCTTATCTTCCTCTAGAAATCACTTTGATGACCTTATGTAAGAAGTTAGCCCTAGTGAGTGATGAAACTAAGGCAAATCTTTCACCTAGCATTGTAGCCATACTTGAAGAGTTTAAGGATGTGTTTCCTAATGAGATACCCCATGTCCTACCACCCTTGAGAGGCATAGAGCATCAAATAGATCTCATTCCGCGAGCAACCTTACCGAATAGGCCAGCCTATAGAATGAACCCTAATGAGAGCCAAGAGGTTAGAAACCAAGTGCAAGAGCTCTTAAATAAGGGTTATGTGAGGGAAAGCCTTAGTCCATGTGTTGTCCCCGTGCTTTTAGTGCCTAAGAAAGATAATACTTGGAGGATGTGTGTTGAATGTAGGGCCATTAATAACATAACCATTAAGTATCGCCACCGCCTTGATGATATGTTAGATGAGCTTCATGGTTCCACTATGTTTAGTAAAATTGATCTTAGGAGTAGATACCATCAGATTAGGATCAAGGAAGGGGATGAGTGGAAAACTGCTTTTAAAACCAAGTTTGGTTTATATGAGTGGCTTGTTATGCCATTTGGACTTACTAATGCTCCTTCTACTTTCAGGAGATTAATGAACCATGTTTTGAGAAAGTTTATAGGTAAATTTGTTGTTGTTTACTTTGATGACATTCTCATTTACAGCAACTCACTAGAGGAGCATGAAAGACATCTAAGGGAAATTGTTTCTACTCTTAGAGATGAACGCTTGTATTCCAATCTTAAGAAATGTGACTTTTGCACTAATGAAGTTATTTTTCTTGGGTTTGTAGTGAGCATAGACGGTTTACAAGTGGATGAAGAGAAGATCAAGGCCATTCGAGATTGGCCTATTCCGAGCTCTATTGGTAACGTTAAGAGTTTTCATGGTCTTGCTAGCTTCTATAGGCGTTTTGTTCGTGATTTTAGCACCATTGCTTCCCCATTGACGGAAATATGTAAGAAGAACACGCCATTTGTGTGGGTTAGTGCGCAGGACCATGCATTCAACAAGCTTAAGGAGGTTCTCACTCATGCACCTTTGCTTGCTCTTCCAGATTTCAACAAGCCATTTGAAGTGGAGTGTGATGCATCCGGAATTGGAATTGGAGGCGTTCTTATGCAAGAAGGTAAACCTATTGCTTTCTTTAGTGAGAAACTCAAAGGAGCATGTCTTAACTATTCTACTTATGATAAGGAGTTATATTCTTTGTTTAGAGTACTTGAGACATGGAAACACTACTTGTGGCCTAGAGAATTTATCTTGCATTCTGATCACGAATCTTTAAAACACTTTAGGAGTCAAGATAAACTAGATAGGCGACATGGTAGTTGGATGGAGTTTATTGAGAATTTTCCTTATGTTATCAAGTATAAAAAGGGAAAGGACAATGTAATTGCTGATGCATTATCTAGGAGACACTCTTTGTTGACCACCCTTGATTCTAAAGTGCTAGGTTTCGTGTATATTAAGGAATTATATGTTGATGATGCTGATTTTGGTGAAACCTACAAGATATATGTGGCTAAGGGTGCTCTAGATAAGTTCTACTTGTTTGATGGTTTCTTGTTTAAGGTTGTTAAGGTTCGTATCCCAAGCTGTTCTCTTCGGATGTTATTAGTTGATGAAGCCCATAAAGGAGGATTAATGGGGCATTTTGGGAGAGATAAGACTTATGCTATGCTTGCTTCACACTTCTTTTGGCCTCATATGCTTAGGGATGTAGAGCATGCTTAAGAGATGTTTAGAATGCCTTAGAGCCAAATCTAAAGTGAAACCCCATGGTTTGTACACGCCTTTGCCAATCCCTACAGCCCCTTGGGAGGATATTAGTATGGACTTTATTGTGGGATTACCTAGGACTAAGAGGGGCAGAGATTCGATATTTATGGTTGTAGATCGATTCTCTAAGATGGCTCACTCAATAGCTTGCCGTAAGACTGATGATGCCACCAATGTAGCCAACTTGTTCTTTAGGGAAGTAGTTAGGTTGCATGGAGTTCCGAGGACTATAGTTAGTGATAGGGATGTTATATATCTAAGTTACTTTTGGAAAACTCTTTGGCGAAAGCTAGGAACTAAGCTATTGTTTTCTACTTCTAGTCACCCTCAAACTGATGGCCAAACTGAGGTAACTAATAGGACACTAACTACTTTATTAAGGGCTATCATGAAGAAGAGTCTTAAGGAATGGGAAGATGCCTTACCTCATGTCGAATTTGCTTATAATAGGGTTGTGCATTCTTCAACTTCCATTTCTCCTTTTGATTGTGTGTATGGGTTTAATCCACTAACCCCGTTTGATCTTACACCGTTGCCTAAGAAGGAGCGAGTAGATTTCAGTGCTAAAACGCAGGTTGAACACATTCGGGAGTTGCATGAGAGGACACGCCAGAAGCTTGAGGAGAAGGGTAAGTACAATGTTGCGAAAGCTAACCACGGACGCAAGAAGATCACATTCGAGCCTGGTGATCTCGTGTGGCTGCACTTAAGGAAGGAGAGGTTCAACAGTTGAGGAAATCCAAGCTCTCTTCATGAGGAAATGGACCTTTTAAGGTCTTACACAAGGCGGGGGATAATGCTTATGTTTTGGAGCTGCCGAATGATTACACATGTGATCCTACATTCAATGTTCGTGACTTGAGTCCATTCCCACCGTTGAGCTATGATCATGGTGATTCGGGGTTGAATCCTTTTCAAGAAGAGGAGAATGATGAAGGATCATCCAAGCTAAGTCAAGGTCCCTTAACAAGGGCTCAAGCTAAACTACAAGCTGAGATGGATGCATTGCTTCTAACCATGAACCATGAACCACCTAACTCACCTTCCATGAGCCAACGAGCCTTGATTATGATCATGTTCCACCAAGGAACAAGCTGCACACCTAAGGGTTCTACATAAGGCTGAAATGTTCCAAATTGGGTGAATAAGCTTATTTGGTTGTTTTAAGTGTTTTTAAGTCTTTTTAGAATAAAAGCCCAAACTTATGTCTTGATGGGCCTTTAGTTAATTATTTCAGTTCATTAACATGTTAAACACTGTATATATGTTATTAGGCGTGCTAGGTAAGGGCAGATACCCAGAAGATACACGTTAAACACAATTTTTGTGTTGTTCTTGCAGATTGGCAATTTGCAACGTGTTGGAGAGCTTTGTGATTGTGATTTTTGGCTTAACTCTTATTGTCTGAGTTAATATCCTTAGGTATTAGTGTTGCAAGTTGTTTATAAGCATCCTCTTGGTGCTTTCAATCTCCATATTGATTGTGTCAAGTTGTAGAAGCAAGGTTGATTAGTCTTTTGGATTGGTTCTTGAATTCATTGTTCAAGGCTTCTTCCATAGTTCTATTCGGTTCTTCTTAACCATCTATCTTTATATTTTCGTGTTTCTGATTCCTCCATATCTAAGTTATATTCCATTGTTTCCAGGTTGTTCGTCTAGATCGTTAAACGGGCTAATCCCCGCATCACCTTCCTTTCTTCTTCGGCTTAGAATTCCCACAAGCTTGATCTTGTGCACCTTTCCTGGAAAATTGATGATGATTATATTATGTTTGTTGCTAGTGGCCTTTGGAAACTTTAAGAGAAAGGGATCAAACCAAGGATCGAAGATAAGCATAGAATCTCCCTCTGCTGTTTGACCGCCCCCACGCCTTGACAATGCCGCTCCCGCGGCTAAGGAGTGTCACCGCCCCTACGGCTGAAAGCCACCCGCCCATGCGGCGTGTCACCTCTCCTGCGTCTTTGTTGCTTCCGTAGTTGCGTCTGGTCCAGCACATATGTGGCCTTCCTTTCCTTATGGCTTTAGCTTGAGAGTGAGGCTAGGCTAGTGATGTGTATGATGAGCTTAATGATAATATATTGAGGTAATGTCTTAGGCATTTGTGAGTTATAATGAGTTATCAAAGTTTGGTTATGATTCGGATATGATCGTGGGGTGTATGAGGTGGAATCTCCTATCCTTGGCTAGTATTTGATATTGTGTGTGTCTTGCTGATGCAGGCACTGATCCTTTCTTCGAGGGGAATTGTGACCACGTGGTTTGGGTCGTGAGTTTGAATGATTGTGATAGTGGTGTTTGTGCATATGAATGTTGCATGATAACTTAAATCGGACTAAGATGACCATATATGTATATTAAATGGCCCAAGTGTATAATAACGGGTCGTGACAACCTGTCGAAGCTCGCCGAGAGTGGAGAAGGTTCTTTGAAACCGGTACTCTAGGGGGGGAGGCTTGATCCCGAACTCCAAACCTTTGTGAAGGGGACAGAGGCGAGGTTCTGGGTGCTCCTCGTGTAACAAAATAAGTTGAATTAGTAATGGTATAACATAATGAAGATAATAAATGGATATGTGTGTGAGCACTTCATATTGTGAAATGATGATGTGTTTGTATGTGCTATTGCTTTTATTCTTATTCATGAACTGTTAGCTAATAGTTTTATGCCGTATTGTACATATTCTGCAGAATAGGAAGACTGTAGAGTGATCCAGATGGGTGATCAGCCAAGGGCTTTCGTACATTAGGATGGGTGGGATTTGTGATGTTTTCTACACAAATTTATATGATGTTGCCATTTTGCACTCGGTTGTGTTTTGTATATGTTTGAGATATATAATTATACAGTTTTATGGATTTGGTTTAATATTTATTTGTGTTTTATTGTAAGATCCAGTGAACTTGTAGTCAAGCTAAAGTCAAGATTAATTATGAGATCCTAGCCCGGTAACGCTTCGAGTCCCACGGATTCGGGGTGTTACAAAGTTAGTATCAGAGCTTAGGTTGACAACAATGGCACTTGCAACCTATGATAAAGGCCGAATAGATAAATAAACAGAACTCGAAAGGGGTATGACTTTTCAAAAGGAATAGTGTTTTGAAATGTATGATGCGAATCCACGCAGAAGGGATGGCCCGATCTTTCGAATGGTAGTGGAATTAGGGTTGTCTTTCCTAACGATACGCACACACGAAAGGATTGACGGATTCTTCACTCTTCGATACGCAACACGAAGAACAAGGGATGAACGCTTGAGTTTCTCTCAAGAACACAAATTCTCATAATAATAGAAGACTTCTAATTCAGCCCATAAGTATCGTTAACCCTAAATACCTAGAGCTGGGCTATTTTTCCTAATAATAATAGAAGACTTCTAATTCAGCCCATAAGTGCTGAAAATCAGCCCATAAAACTCAATTGCCATATTCAGCCTATAAGTGCTAAAAATACCCTAAGAGAAAGTTTGAATATAATGTATAAAAACCAACTACAAAAATAGCCCAAAATATAAGTCATCCCGAGATCTCATGAACTAGAAGTGTCACTAATCCCGGGTCTTCCTTAGCGAGCTCCTGAGTCGATATCCAAGCAAAGTAGCATAAAAAAACACATGCCTTAGGATAGAGTAAAGAGCACTCGGCATCTTCCTTGCTTTAGTCCTAGTGATAGGACCATCTCCATGTAGTGTGATGTCGGTCTGTAGATCTTAAAGCTCCTTAAGTGTCCTCGGGTTCACATCATTCTCCCTTCTAATGCTTGATTCGTCCCCAAATCATGGAAAGGCAGCTCAGAATCATCATCAATGTAGGGAGACAAATCAGCCACGTTGAAAGTAGTATTAACACCATAATCACCAGGGAGGTCAATCTCATAAGCATTGTTGTTGATGCGTTTGAGAACCCCGAAAGGACGATCACCTCAATGATCCATCTTGGACTTGCGGCGGGACGGAAACCTCTCCTTCCTAAGGTGCAACCAGACGAGATCTCCCGGTTGGAACACAAGCTCACGGCGTCCACAGTTGTGTTGCGCAGTGTATTGCTCGGCGCGGCACTGCAGCTGGGCGGTAGTACGCCGGTGAAGCTCCCGAACGAAGGCGGCGCTCTGCCCGGCGTCGAAGCTTTCCTAGGCCTTGAGTGGCTGCGGCGTAAGATCCAAGGGAGTGTGGGGATTCCGACCATAAACCACCTCAAACGGACTCATCCTAGTCGCCGAATGTACTGACCTGTTATATGCAAACTCCACAAAAGGCAAACACTCTTCCCATCTTTTAAGGTTAGTCTTTAAAAAAGAACGAAGAAGAGTTCCAAGAGTACGGTTTACCACTTCAGTTTGGCCATCCGTCTGTGGGTTGTTCGCCACTTAGCATGTGTGCAAATAAGCTTTAAATTTATAAAAGTAGAATCAAGCAAGCGAACCCGCAGTGTACGGATCGGCGTAGTTAAGCAAGTATTCCAGAGTATCGAACACAGGGATTCGGGGGGAACAAATTCGATTTCAGATTATCAAGCAAATGAATGTAAGAGCTTTGCAAATTATTGGGAAAACAACAATCCTAAAGATCCAAGTATCCAGCTGTGGCAATCGATTCAAGATATACTTAATGATATAAAGACAGAGTTGAGATATGCAAAGATATGCTAATGTAAGGTAATCGTACGGTAAAGTTCCAAAAACCTTATATGACTCACCCACAAGACACTCTCTATACAGGTTGTTGAGGCTTCAATATAGATTTCTAAAGGCGAGAATTAATGTCAAATACCCAAACTTGTAATCCAAGGATCAAAACTAACTTAACCGATTAAGGTTGTGACACTCACAATCGAGGTAGAGGTTGTTGAGGCTTCACTACCACCTAGAAAAGGCAAGCCAAAACTAAGTTAAAGCTAATCTTTAACTTTGGATTAAAGTAAAAGCAAGTTCGTAAACTTAAGGGAAATTACGGGTGGATCTTGAGGTTCCACGGCCGTGGACTCAAGAACAAACCGTGATTTAGGGTTCGTCGACGATTCTCTCTAACTCTCAGGGTCTAATCTATTTATGATCGATCTATCATCATCTAAGCCACAACTATCAACCCTTCACCTTAGAATTGTTAAGGGTTTTTAGCCAACAATCATCATTATTATATCAAATTCAAAGATTAAAAGATTGAGAGATGAAAACTTCTGAAAACTTCCAATAAACTTCAAACCAATCTCAAAGTCACAATCAAGAACGAATATCGTCAATAGATTCAGAATAGAACAAACAAACACGATCTTAGGTAAGAAGGAAGAACGGGATGTCAATCAGTCTTCTAAATCAAACCTAAACAAGAAGAGGAATCTTCTTGCGAACAATCTTCCGAACCTTCGATCTCCCGTAAATCTGGAAATCTCAATCACAATCTCCACCAAAGTGCGAGATTAGGGCAAATCCAAGGATGAACGCAAAATCCGTCTTTTGCAAAAGTCGGAAAGATCTCTACGTCGCGGCGTAGGCGAAAAGTGCGTCAAGCGGAGTCGTAAGCGTAAGCCTAAAGCGAGGTGACGGAATCTCTCTTCGTCCGTCCTTTTATAGGGTATGATGAAGTAGCGGCCCGGCCCAATCTTTTAAAAGATCGTGGCTTAAAGTGTGGCGAAAAAGATTGCCAAGATCACGGTCGTGGAAGGTTCCACGACCGTAATTTAGAGCGTGGAAATCAACACGGTTTGAACACATGATTCCACGACCGTAGAAGTCACTGGAATGAATCACGCTTCACTTGCTAGGGTTCCACGGCTGTGGAAATGAACGTGGAAAGTAGTACGGCCGTATTTTAGAGCGTGGTTTAGGGCAAGAACGTGATTCTTCTCTAGCCTCGTGCATTCCATAAGTTGACACTCCTTTTGCTCCTAAGAATGTCCTCAATCCATGGACACGTCAAACAATTCCATCCTTGCTCGATTCCGTTCGAAAATAGCTCTCAATCACCTATAATCAACATAAAGCTTGTGTAGACATCCATATCGATAATATAGGCAAACTAGCTCACAAATGCAACAATGCTCAATCAATGACTATCAATATGAATCAAATACGCTTAGAAAACGTGCCTAAAATATCACAATATTTCATGCTAACAAATAACCCCATACTTAACACTTGCTTGTCCCTAAGCAAGGTCTTTCAAAAGCTTTAAAACAAGAGTTAGGATGAAATATGTGTACCTTCTCAAAGCAATACTTCTTTTGGAGGAATGTGCCTTCTAATCAATAGATCATTCTCAAATCTTGCTTCAATCGTTTATAAGACTTTCATACACTTAATCAAATAGTAAAGAGTAAAGAAAACTCATGAATCAATCAAACTTCCATACAAACATCATAACCCTTAAACATTATCAAAATCAATCATAAGAAACTTCAATTTAGATCACCAAGTCATATAACATTCTTTTGATCTTAAGGACTTTCAAAGAAAAGGTCTAGAATGTGGAAAGGGAAGGAAACTTTAAGGAATGTGGTGCATGAATCCGGGAAAGTGGACAACTACTCCTTCTTCTTCTCTTGCGGTTTCCGCAACAACTTCAACTTAGAGCTTCGCTCTCTTCCTCTCATTTTTTGACTTTACTTTTGGAGTTATGGACAGAGGTGCACAAAAACCGAAGCCTAGGAGATTGGCGTTTCTCAATTTTTATGAGATGCCTCAAACCCTTGCGCACATACCATAATCCGCTAGGAATATCGCTCAATCCGACTTTGGCAAGACACAAACACCTGGCTATGTGAATGGTGCCGAGTTACTCATCGTCATGATTGACTTCCCCAAACCTACAATTTCTTTCTATTCTTTTGATTGCAAATAATTTCTCTCATGGCCCTCCCACATCAAACATGCCTTTTTCATTCACTTCTCCAAATTCCCGGATAGGTAAAGGAGGTCAATATTTCAATGAGGAGCTAGATGATCAAAGAAAGAAGAAAGAAAAATCGAATTGCCTTAATCATCTCAACAAGAAGTATAAGAACTTATAGTGTGATTTCAACTTCAATTTCTCAACATGATTTAAGTAACATTCATCACATTATGAAACTTGCAAAAGAGGTATAATCAACTAATTTATTTCCTTTTCAATTCACTATTCGTTTAAGCATGCAATTGTCATCAAACTCAATTCACAAGTAGTGATTATCATAGAAATCATCTCAATTCATTAGAAGCACAAAATTTTCAAAATTTTTCAATTTTTATGGGTTTTTCAAGTTCTTTTTCATGCAATGCAATATTGAAACGTGCAACAATATAATGAACATGCAATGATAGTCTCTATAGAAGCAAACATAGTGAGTAAGAGTTATTACAAACTTTTAGTCACACCCCACCCCATACTTGGGACGAACATTGTCCCTAATGTTCAAAAGAAAGAAAGAAAAGAAATAAAAGAAAAAGAAACTCACAAAGTGGCGGTGGAGCGGCTAAAGCAAACGGTCATGCAAATCATCACTGCGGCGCTGGTGGAGGCGGGAATGGAGAGAAGCTAGGATCATAAAACCACCCAAAATGCTGGCGGTAGACATCCCTCATCATGTGATCGAGGTCGTCCAAGCGTCCATCTCTAGCATCGGCTCGAATCTCCAATGCTCCTACTCTCTCCGAAAGACCAGTAGCCCAATCCGGCATCTGCTCATACCATCCCGGAGCATGACTGTACCACTCTAGAGCGTCGGATGGTGCTGGTGCTGATGCAGATGGTACCTGTGTAGACCATGGAGGTGGAGCTCCATACCATGCAGAAGGTGTGTCAGCCCATGTGGGTCTCTCACTCACGCTGGCGCGGCGAGAAGACGAGCCTGAAGCTCTAGCTGGACGTGGAGAATGTCTAGGCACATCGGGGGCCACATCCGGCTGATCCAGAAACGTGCCAAACTCCTGCTCTGCTCCTCCTCCACCCTCAAACTGATCTCTCATCTCCTCCTCCTCAACTACTGGCGGTGGTGGGACATACGGGGGAGCTGCAATCCTGTTCGCATGCATGGCAGCGAACATCTCCTTCCAATTATGGCGTCCTGCCATAATGGAATACTCCTGTAGCCACTCAATACCCCTACCCGTCCTGCTCTCCCAAGGCATGGCCGCATAAGGCGGACCTCTATGTGTGGGGAAGATGAGACCTCTAGTCATGAAGGCATGAAGTCCTAAAGTTACGGCTGATATGCGGGTGCACGCAGAAAAATCAACTCCCAATGCCCTAGCAAGGTGGGTAACTATCCCACCGTATCCAATGTTGCCCTTCCTCTTGTTCTTAAGCTTGCTCATAGTAGCAGCTAAGAGGGTGGCACAGTCAGCTCGGCGCCCATACAGCATAGAATACAGCAAAAAGAGCTCATCCGTCTTGATCTTTTGGGGCGTCTCCGTCCTAGGGAAGAGACACTCCGAAAGAACACGGTGAGCAATCTTCAAGGCTAAGTGGTACATCAACTTAGCCTTGGTGTCAGCAGGTTGCCAGCGGTCCTCGTTGGCGTAGATCATCGCTACCTCCTCCCAAAAGTCCTTGGCGTAAACGCCACTAGGAAAACGACCGTTAAAGATCTCATGGAACCCAAAGAAGGTCCCGAACTCACGGATGGAAAAGTCATAGTTTCTTTCCATGAGACGGAAATAAACGGTCCTATCTACATGGCTGTGTTGAAAAGACGTCACGACCTCCCTCGTGATCTCCTCATAAGCGTCTTCTCGGATAGCCGAGAAGACAACTAGTCCGGCTCTATCCAAGAGCCAAGTAAGATCCTCTCTGATGTTAAGAGGAGCTAGATCCTCTAACAGTAAATACCTAGGTCCAATCACAGCTCTCTCTTGGATCCTCTCGAATGCGTCGAGGTGATCCTCATGAATGGTCGGGACACTAGGGCTAGGTGGTGAGGGTGATGAAGGTGATGATGGAGGTGAAGGGGAAGAGGGTGGTGGTGCTCTAGAGGATGAAGAAGAAGAGGGATTACCCTTCCTCTTCTTGTTCTTGTCATTCTTTTTCTCCTTAATCCTCCCTGAAACTCTCCTTACGAAATCCATCACTGTCAAGAATCACGGTCTGTTCTAGCCTTTCCATGGCCGTGGAACTTCCAGGAACCGTGGTTTGTCTGTTTCTTTCGCAAATCTCAGCAAACAACTCTCAAACTCAACAATCAGGCAGCCCTAGTCTAATTCCTTCCAATTTCAATCAGTTCTTCCTAAAATTTCTAACAAAAACGAACCAAATCGACAAAGATCAAGAAGAGTGGAAAAACCTAGGTTTCGGATTTTGAAATCCCAATTTCGCGTTTCTTGGTGAATTTCCGCTCGATTCGTCGCTTGGATCTTGTTGGTAGTTGAATTTGCTTCAATTTGGGAAGAAGAAAAGGCTTTTGTGGAGTGTTTTGGTGAAGAACGTGGTTTATATAGTCACAGGCAAAATTTTGAAAATCACGGTCTGTCGGGGTGTTCCACGGCCGTGGAAATGTACGGAACCGTGGTTTTGGTGATTTTTCAAAGGCTTTTGGAAATTACGGTCACTGTAGTTGTCACGACCGTGGTTTAGGCCGTGGAACTCTCTGTAAAGCTCCAAAGTCCAAGTATCATCACTTTTCTTCAACATTATCCTTCCCTTTTCCTTTTCCATCGTTCCTACATCCAAAAACACGAACATACCGGAAGGAATCGAAGGCAAAACAAAGCGAAAAACGTCTAAACTAAGCTAAACTATGAATCGAAACAAAACCAAAAATGCAATACCTTGGATTGCCTCCCAAGAAGCGCTTTGTTTAAGGTCCGTAGCTAGACCAATCTCGCACTTATTCGAGTGCGGTAGGCGCGAACTCTTCAGTTTGGAGTTCCGGCGTATACTTCTTGAGTCGTTGGCCGTTCACCTTAAAGCTTCCGCCCGTTTCACCCCATACTTCAACTGCACCATGGGGGAAAATACGCTTAATTAGAAAAGGTCCGGTCCAACGAGATTTAAGCTTACTTGGAAAGCGACGAAGCCTTGAATTGAAGAGGAGAACTTGATCTCCTTCTTTGAAGTCCTTTGGAATGATATGCTTATCATGCCAACGCTTTGCTCTCTCCTTGTAGATCTTAGCGTTTTCATAAGCGTTCAAGCGGAGTTCGTCCAGCTCATTAAGGTCTAGGAGACGCTTCTCTCCCGCTTCCTTCATGCTGAAATTCAACCACTTGATAGCCCAAAACGCTTTATGCTCCAACTCTACCGGTAAGTGACAAGACTTCCCATACACAAGGTTGTATGATGTGGTTCCTATAGGAGTCTTGTACACAATCCGGTACGCCCACAATGCATCGTCAAGCTTCAAGGACCAATCCTTCCTAGTCCTTGAAACCGTCTTCTCTAGAATTCCTTTGATCTCCCTATTTGAGATCTCAACTTGTCCACTAGTTTGTGGATGATAAGGGGTAGCGACCTTGTGAGTAACCCCATACTTAGCTAGAAGAGCTTCAAAGCGCCGGGCAATGAAGTGAGAACCTCCATCACTAATGATAGTCCTTGGCGTCCCAAATCGCGGGAAGATGGTCTTGTTAAAGAACTTAACCACCACCATGGCATCATTGGTGGGAGAGGCAATTGCTTCCACCCATCTAGAAACGTAATCTACCACCAATAGTATCTATTGGTTTCCACAAGAAGATGGAAATGGTCCCATGAAGTCAACTCCCCAAACGTCGAAAATCTCCACCTCTTGGATGTTGTTAAGGGGCATCTCATTCCTCCTAGAGATATTACCTGTTCTTTGACAAGCATCGCAGCAAGAAACAAAGGATTGCACATCTCTAAATAAAGTAGGCCAAAAGAATCAAGATTGCAATACCTTTGCGCTAGTCTTGTTTTAACTAGCGTGTCCTCCACAAGGTAGTGAATGACAATGGCGGATGACACTTTGCATCTCATCTTCCGGCACACATCGCCGAATGATGCCATCCGGACCTCTCTTAAAGAGGAGAGGCTCGTTCCAAAAGTATTCCCGGACATCCTTAAAGAACTTCTTCCTTTGTGCGTAGGATAATCCGGGCGGTATCTCCTGACAAACCAAATAGTTAACAAAATCAGCAAACCATGGTTCGTTACCTTTGGAGATCACATCGATGCACTCCTCAATAATGTGTAGGTGTTCGTCCGGGAAGGAGTCATCGATAGGTAAATGGTTGTCCTCTAGATGTGTTAGGCGACTCAAATGATCCGTAACAGAATTTTCTGAACCTTTCTTGTCGCGGATCTCTAGATCGAATTCTTGTAGGAGAAGAATCCATCTAATTAGCCTTGGCTTCACATCTTTCTTCGCAAGGAGGTACCGGATCGCAGCATGATTCGTGTAGACAATCACCTTTGCACCTACAAGATAAGAGCAAAACTTGTCAATAGCATAGACAATGGCTAAAAACTCTTTTTCGGTAGTGGCGTAGTTAAACTGCGCTTCATCTAGCGTCTTGCTAGCATAGTATATGGCATGGGTTCGTCCTTCCTTTCGTTGTCCAAGGACAGCTCCTATAGCTACGTCACTAGCATCGCACATAACCTCAACGGGAAGAGTCCAATCCGGAGGTTGGATAATAGGTGCTGAAATTAGAGCTTGCCAAATGGTGTTAAACGCATTCAAACATTCCTGCGAAAACTCAAAAACCACGTCTTTCATCAATAGATTAGTGAGAGGTTTTGATATCTTAGAAAAGTCTTTAATGAAGCGTCTATAGAATCCAGCATGTCCTAGAAAACTTCTTATCCCTTTCACCGAAGTTGGGGGAGGAAGCTTTTCTATGGTCTCTATCTTAGCCTTATCCACCTCTATCCCTCTACTAGAGATTAGGTGTCCTAATACAATTCCTTCCTTAACCATAAATTGACACTTCTCCCAATTAAGAACTAGGTTAGTGTCTTCACACCTTTGTAAAACAAGAGCAAGTTTAGAAAGACAATTTTGAAAAGAGGAACCGTATACGGAGAAGTCATCCATGAAGACTTCCATGATTTCCTCTACGTATTCGGAGAAGATGGCCATCATGCACCTTTGAAAGGTGGCTGGGGCATTGCAAAGCCCGAACGGCATTCTCCTATAAGCGAACGTACCCCATGGGCACGTGAATGTGGTCTTCTCTTGATCATCCGGGTGTATCGGAATCTGAAAGAAACCACTATAACCGTCAAGGTAGCAAAAATGTGAATGTTGTGCTAACCTTTCAAGCATTTGATCAATGAATGGCAATGGGAAGTGATCCTTCCTCGTTGCATTGTTATGCTTGCGGTAGTCAATGCACATCCGCCATCCCGTTCGGTAGGAATGAGTTCGTTGTTCTTATTGGTGATGACCGTCATTCCTCCCTTCTTCGGAACTACTTGAACCGGACTCACCCACTTACTATCGGAGATAGGATAGATGATACCTGCATCAAGAAGTTTAAGAATTTCCTTCTTGACAACCTCCTTCATGGTCGGATTCAACCGCCTTTGAGGTTGTCTTGAAGTCCTAAAGTCTTCCTCCATTAATATCTTATGCATGCATAGGGAGGGTTTAATTCCTACTAAATCCTCAATAGTATATCCTAAAGCTTTTCTATGTTTCCTAAGGACAACCATGAGTTCATTATGTTCATCTATACTTAAATCGGAACTAACAATAACTGGAAAGGTAGAATTAGATCCTAGAAAAGCGTACCTTAGATGAGTAGGAAGTGGTTTGAGTTCCATTGCTTTCGGAGCTTCCAATGATCCTTGAGAAGCATCCGATGTCTCCTTAGAAGTTTCTAAGGGTATTGAATGTGTGGGAGAAGAATCGGAAGAAGTTGAAGAAGTGTCTCGATCACCCCTTTCCACGCCCAAAATTACGGGTTCCTCATGTCCTCCACGGCCGTGGTTTAGGGCGTGGAAGGTGGTCACGGTTGCTCTGCCTTCTCCACGACCGTGTAACCACCTGGAGTGAGCCACGCTTTGGGTGGTGAGATCCACGGCCGTGGAATATAGTGTATGGCCGTGGATTCTCACATTTTCTGCCTCATCGTGGAGTTTTTCAAACTCCACTTCACCCATCTCTTCTTGTGCCTCTAAGGCTTCAATTGCCTCATTGCACTCTTCCTCTTCCCCTACATTTGTTAGACTCATAGTAATAACCTTTTGTAAAGGATCGTTGAAGAGAATAGCACTTACCTCCTCCCTAGATAACCCTTCTTCATCTTGGATATCGAATATATCCTCATCAAAGATGGGCTCCTTTAGTAGAGTGGAAAGGACGAACTCTACTTTCTCTTCTCCTATATCAAAAGCGAGTCTACCATTCTTGCAATCGACTATGCAGCCGGAAGTTGCAAGGAACGGTCTTCCGAGTATGATCGGGACCGGACTATCTGCAGGAATGTCAAGCACAACAAAATCAATGGGAACAAAGAATTTACCTAGCTTGACCGGGACGTCTTCTACAATACCGACGGGGCAAGTAATGGATCGATCCGCCATGTACAACGTCATCTTCACCGGTTTAGGGTCGCCTAAACCGATCTTCCTACATAATGCAAGTGATATGATGCTCACACTTGCTCCTAAATCACATAACGCATCGTATGTGACATCTCCCACTCCTATGAGAATGCAAAATGACCCCGGATCCTTTAGCTTTGGGGGCATTTTCTCCTTCATGGTCTTGATGAGATCCGAAGAATCCGAACTCATCTTAACCTCTCCGAAATCTTCTAGCTTCCTCTTGTTGGAGAGGAGCTCCTTCAAGAACTTGCCATAAGCCGGCATACATACAATAGCATCGATAAAGGGTATATTAATATGCAGCTTGCTCATGAGTTCTATAAACTTACCAAACTGTTTATCTAGGCGCGCTCTCACTCTAGATTGAGGGAATGGTAGGGGAGGTTTGTAAGCTGGAGGAGGGACGTAGACATCTTCCTTCTCCTTCCCCTTCTCTTTGTCTTTCTCTACGGGGACTTCAACGAACTTAGGCTGCGGATCGGTGGTAGTCACTCCGCTCCTAGTTGTGATTGCCATCACCCTTCCTTTAGGGTTGTCCTCCGTCTTTCCTGGAAGTTTCCCTTGATTCCTAGGAACTTCCTCCGCATGGCTGAACATTTGGTTTTCTAAAACCTTTTGGGCTTTATCAACCATGGAAATTTGATCATCAACCTTAATGATGCGGTTCTCCAATCCTTGAAGCTTTCCCAAAATCGTTTCCAACATGGGATCGGGCTTCTCCTTCCCCGAAGTGTTTCCTCCATTAGATGATTGCCCCTGGCTTTTCAAAGGAGTAGAGGAAGAGGAAGGTGGAGTTAGTGAATTAGAATTGGAAGGATAAGAGTTACCGGAATTTTGTTGATTGGAGCGTCAATTGTTGTTGTTTGAACCCCTATTATTGTTCCAATTGTTGTTCCGGTTGTTGTTATTGCGATTCCAATTGTTCCGGTTGTTGTTCCGGTTGTTGTTGTTGTTGCAGTTTGTGTTCTCACCGCCATTGTTGTTGTTGCCCAAATATCCAACATCCTTGCCTTGTTGCTTTGGGAAGTTGGTCTTGATAGCCTCCTTCAACTCCTTGATCTCATTGTTGAGGGAGAAAATCTGATTTTGAGCTTCATGTGTGAGCTTTGCTCCTTGCTCCACACGATTTCCCTCCGCTTTCCGGTGGGAGTACTTCTCTATGACCCTTGCTTGCTTCTCAATGAAGTCCCAAGCGTCATCTTCCCTCATGTCCATAAATGTTCCACATGAGAGGGATTGGAGGTTGAATTGCGTCCCCGCATCCAGTCCCTTGTAGTAAATCTCCAGCAATGCAAGCTTGGATATGCCATGATGAGGGCAATCCAATAACAAGTCTTGAAACCTTTCCCATGATTGAAACAAACTTTCGTTAGACCTCATGGAAAATGCATTGATCTTACCTCTAAGTTCCGCCGTTTTGGATGACGGAAAGAATTTGGTGAGGAACTCCGCGGAAAGGTCTTCCCACGTATCTAGTTTCCCACTAGGAAGAGCTTGATACCAAGACAATGCTTTCCCCTTCAAGGAGAAGAAGAAAGGCTTGAGCTTATAGTTGTTGGTAGTAGCGTTCTTCGGTCTCATTGTCTCCATCATACACTCAAAGTTTTGCAAGTGTTGGTGTGGAGATTCAGCGCTTGTCCTGCCAAATTGGTTTTGGCGAACAAGAGTAATAACTTGAGGGTTGAAGCTAAACCCTTGCACATCATCAGCATCAAAGTTCACACCTAGACGGCGTGGTTGCTGCGTTGGATCCATCCTTTGGCCAAGAGTTCTTGGCTCATCATCTACACGGTTCACCCTTACATTCCTAGGTGGAATGCGTCGGTTTGCGGTCGCCCGTGGAGCAAATGGATTCACATTGATCCTTGGATCAATCTCCTCTAACGGTGGCATGGAAGAGTCGCTATCATCAGCGGATGAATGACCCCTATTCGACCTTAATGATCTCTTTGAGGATTTCTTGCTTCCCTTATTCTTAAGGTTACTTATCTCTATCCTCATCTGGAACATCATGTCCTTCAGATCATTAACTTGGGATTGATGACGATCCATCTCATCCCGGCGCATATTCTCATTCCATTGGAGTTGAGCTTCTTTCTTTGCCAACTCCGCTTAAAGATCACGTTCGTGTTCTTCAGCCATCTTCTTTTCCTTACGCTTTTGCCTTAAAGTCCTCTCAAGCTCTTGATCAAGAGGTAAGAGGTCTTCGGTGTTCCTAGACCTGCGCATGCACTCAAAAAGATATCAAATAACGAGAGCAAGCTCCCAAGCTTGACAACCGGCTACCGAATTCGGCCTAGACCAAATCCCCGGCAACGGCGCCAAAAACTTGTTCGCCACTTAGCGTGCGTGCAAATAAGCTTTAAATTTATAAAACTAGAATCAAGCAAGCGAACCCGCAGTGTACGGATTGGCGTAGTTAAGCAAGTATTCCAGAGTATCGAACACAGGGATTTGGGGGGAACAAATTCGATTTCAGATTATCAAGCAAATGAATGTAAGAGCTTTGCAAATTATTGGGAAAACAACAATCCTAAAGATCCAAGTATCCAGTTGTGGCAATCGATTCAAGATATACTTAATGATATAAAGACAGAGTTGAGATATGCAAAGATATGCTAATGTAAGGTAATCGTACGGTGAAGTTCCAAAAACCTTATATGACTCACCTACAAGACACTCTCTATACAGGTTGTTGAGGCTTCAATATAGAAAGGTTCTAAAGGCGAGAATTAATGTCAAATACCCAAACTTGTAATCTAAGGATCAAAACTAACTTAACCGATTAAGGTTGTGACACTCACAATCGAGGTAGAGGTTGTTGAGGCTTCACTGCCACCTAGAAAAGGCAAGCCAAGACTAAGTTAAAGCTAATCTTTAACTTTGGATTAAAGTAAAAGCAAGTTCGTAAACTTAAGGGAAATTACGGGTGGATCTTGAGGTTCCACGGCCGTGGACTCAAGAACAAACCGTGATTTAGGGTTCGTCGACGATTCTCTCTAACTTTCAGGGTCTAATCTATTTATGATCGATCTATCATCATCTAAGCCACAACTATCAACCCTTCACCTTAGAATTGTTAAGGGTTTTTAGCCAACAATCATCATTATGATATCAAATTCAAAGATTAAAAGATTGAGAGATGAAAACTTCTGAAAACTTCCAATAAACTTCAAACCAATCTCAAAGTCACAATCAAGAATGAATATCGTCAATAGATTCAGAATAAAACAAACAAACACAATCTTAGGTAAGAAGGAAGAACGGGATGTCAATCCGTCTTCTAAATCAAACCTAAACAAGAAGAGGAATCTTCTTGCGAACAATCTTCCGAACCTTCGATCTCCCGTAAATCTGGAAATCTCAATCACAATCTCCACCAAAGTGCGAGATTAGGGAAAATCCAATGATGAACGCAAAATCCGTCTTTTGCAAAAGTCGGAAAGATCTCTAAGTCGCAGCGTAGGCGAAAAGTGCGTCAAGTGGAGTCGTAAGCGTAAGCCTAAAGCGAGGTGACGGAATCTCTCTTCGTCCGTCCTTTTATAGGGTATGATGAAGTAGCGGCCCAGCCCAATCTTTTAAAAGATCGTGGCTTAAAGTGTGGCGAAAAAGATTGCAAAGATCGCGGTCGTGGAAGGTTCCACGACCGTAATTTAGAGCGTGGAAATCAACACGGTTTGAACATATGATTCCACGACCGTAGAAGCCACTGGAATGAATCACGCTTCACTTGCTAGGGTTCCACGGCCGTGGAACTGAACGTGGAAAGTAGTACGGCCGTATTTTAGAGCGTGGTTTAGGGCAAGAACGTGATTCTTCTCTAGCCTCGTGCATTCCATAAGTTGACACTCCTTTTGCTCCTAAGAATGTCCTCAATCCATGGACACGTCAAACAATTCCATCCTTGCTCGATTCCGTTCGAAAATAGCTCTCAATCACCTATAATCAACATAAAGCTTGTGTAGACATCCATATCGATAATATAGGCAAACTAGCTCACAAATGCAACAATGCCCAATCAATGACTATCAATATGAATCAAATACGCTTAGAAAATGTGCCTAAAATATCACAATATTTCATGCTAACATGGGTGGCAACTAGTAGAGAACAAGAGCTTAGTTCCCAACTTTTCCCAAAGGGTCTTCCAAAAGTAGCTTAGGAACTTAACATCCCTGTCGGAAACAATTGTACAAGATATACCATGCAATCTCACAATATTAACAAAGAACAAATCAGCTACATGAGATGCATCCTCAGTTTTGTGACAGGCAATGAAATGAGCCATTTTGCTAAACCTGTCTACAACCACAAAAATGGAATCACTCCTGATGAGGGACCATCACCAACAGCCACTACTAGTCCTACAATGCAAGGGTCAATCACTAGATCAAGGGCAAGAGCAATTCAAGAGGAGGTGTCCAACTTGTTGGTGTCTTTAGCTCCTAAGGAGACCATTGATGATCCATTGCTGACTGAGGCTTCCTTAGTCACGTTATTGACGATTCCCGACGACTTGGACGTGGAAGGGAGACCATGCACACGTGATTTGGAGCCATGCAAGAGCAAAGAAGAGACACTTGTTCCGGAATTGCAAGAAATGGAAGATTGAGGCTTTTGGAGCTTCTTTTGTATTTTATATCATCTTTTGGTATAAAATGAAAGACTTTTTATAACCTTTAGGTTCAAAACATTTTAAGGGTTATTTTTATTTGTTTTAGTTTTTTTATTTGTTTTATTGTCATTTTGACAAATGTTATTCTTTTTTTTTAGATAGGAGGCTTTCTAGGCATATAAAATGAAAGGCTTTTTAGCCAATTGATAAACCGTCTCTTTGAGAGCTTTTGTTTCCATTCAGAAAATTCAATCAATAAATTGAGCCAATTGATTGAATCGTTGTGAATCCCTGCTAGATTGTTCTTGTGTGTGTTAATCTCTTTAGAGATTGGTGCTACTAGTCAATACTAGTCCCTCCTTGTGATTGTCTCCATTGAAGGCTTGTGTAAGGTTATAGAAGAAAGGGTTGAAGGCATCATCTTGCTTGGGTTTTGATCAATCTGATCAAGGTTCTTGTAAGGAAGTCTTTTGGTTCTTTTGGATCTACTTCTACCATACATCCTACGTCCCCTTTCATCTTCTTTTCTTCCATCTTTACATCGTCATTTTCTTGTTCTAACAATCTGAATTTTGTGCCATTGGTCAAGGAAAAACGTCATTGTTGGTTTCAAGGATTCCCAATCTAGATCTAGTCAATCGCAGCCCCAACCCGCATCAAAGTGGTATCAGAGCTAGTTGATTGCGAGTCCGGAATTAGCCATCACCATTGACAGTTTGAGTATCTTCTTTGAGTCTTTTCTTTGTTTGAGTCATTTACTTCATCTTAAGAGTCTATTTGAGTCTAATTTGCTTTGTTTCTTGTGTTTATTGGAGAAGAGAGAAAGCCAAGCCAAAACCGCCATTGTCCAGCCATTCTATATCACCTTCATCAGCCATTGTTCATCAAAAAACGTCCAGCTCTTTTCTCTTGGCAATAACCGTCCAAAAGAAAAACAATCAAAAGAAAAGCAAAAGGAGGACCACTTTTCCAAAACAAATCAGCCATTGCAAGAGAGAGGAGAGGCCCACAAAAGCTCCTTATTTGTAGCAACAACAAGAGACTACTTCTAGTTAGTTATCTCTTATTTCTTTTCAATTTTTAATTTCATTCCTCTCTCCTATTTTCTTCCACAAAAACGTCAGCCAAGGACCACAAAAAATAACAAAGAAAAAGAAATATTTTCTCATATATTTTCATCATCCTACATATCATACATTTCATATCATATTCTATACTAACCTAAGTTGTGTAGAAGCTAGAAAAACAAGTATTTTTACAATCTGATTGTGAAAGGATCATTGAGACTACAAACAAGAGTTACCTACCTCATTTCTTATCCATCACCATTACCCAAAAGCCAACGTTAAACACCACAGCCGGCCATATCTCTCTCCATTGCATAAGGACAAGGTAAGTATATCTCTCTTCTTAGTCTCTTGTGTGTCTATCTTCCTTGTTTTACTCTAATTTTATCATATCTTGAGTTTACCATCTTTTCAAGTCCATATCAGCCTTGTGCATCTATCTTTGAGTCTCGTGTCTTTTTTGAGTATTTTGTGTGATTTAGCTAGTTAACATTGCTTGCAAGCCATATTAGTTGAGTCTTGAGTCTTATTTTAGCTTCTTAGTGTCTATCTTGACGTTTTCTGTTGTGAACCTTCAAGCAGCCGTGTATCACCCTTTTTCAAGTCAAGGAGTGTGCTAGTTGAGCTAAGGCATTGATCTTAGAAGGAGTTTTAATCCATCCAAGTCAACTGCATCAAATAGCTTGTGATCAACACAACTTGAGTGTGAGAGTGAGAGTAAACACTTGTGAGAATTTTTTGTTTTATCTAATTCAACTAGTTTGCTTGTTTTGTGTGTTTTTTTTATCATGTCTAGGTCTAATAGTCCAAGCAAGTCCCACGGCAGTGAGCCAATGCACCCGGAGACATTTGCTATGTTGAAGCAACTAATGGATTCGGCGGCAAGATTGACACACCGGATTGACACGTTGGAGCCTCGACCAGCACCCACGGCAACGCCACAGCCGGGGTCCACTTTCGAGCTAGGCGGCACATCTAGAGATGCCCCTAGAGAAACAGCCCCTGAATCACCCCAAAGAACCCCTCAAGGGCAAGGTATGAGACATGCTAACACTCTTCCTAGAACACCTAATGTGCAAGGTTTTGTGGATGATTTCTAGGAGCCACAAAAGGATGTTGAGGAAGAAGGTATGTGGAGAGTGTTCCCTAGGCGTCACCCATAGCCAAGGAGAGAACGAGAATATGAGCCATTTAGGCCTTATCAAGAGCTAGATGGAATAGGGAAAGTGAAGGTCAAGATTCCTAGTTTTGAAGGCAAGTGTGACCTGGATGCTTACGTGGATTGGGAGACTAAATTGGAGCAAATTTGGTCTTGCCATCACTTTGGAGAGCAAAGGAAGGTCCAGCTTGCATCATTGGAGTTCCAAGGCTATGCACTAGTATGGTGGGATCATCTTGTCAAGGAAAGAAGAAGAACCTTGGATCCGGCCATCACTACATGGGAACAAATGAAGGCCTTGATGAGAGCTCATTTTGTACCTCAACATTATGCTAGGGAGCTGAGACAAAGGTTGGAGAACCTTAGACAAGGAGCCATGAGTGCCGAAGAGGTCTACACCTCTATGCAAATGGCAATGGTGAAAGCTAATGTGGTTGAAGATGAGGAGTCTACAATGGCTAGGTATCTACGCATTTTAAACTTATCTTTGGCTAATGAAATTGATTTGTATCCTTATAGTACCATGGTGGAGCTGCTGCATTTGGCAATTAGAGTAGAGAAGAAGACAAAGGCTAGGAACCAAGGTGCCAAGACAAGCTTTGGAGCTACAAGCTCATGGAAAGCACAAAACAGCCGGCCCCAAGGATCCTACAGCCGTGAGCCTACATCCACCAAGGAGGACCGAAAAGCATCAACCATGGACCAAGGAGCACAAAGAAGGAGCTCAACACCTCATTCATCTTCTAGACCCTTGAATGAGCCTTCAAGTGGTCCTAAAGGGAGTACCTCTAACTCTACTCTTCGTTCTAGAGATATTATGTGTTTTAAATGTCATGGTAGAGGTCATTGCATGAGGGATTGTCCTAATAAGAAAACTCTGATTTTAAATCAATTTGGACAATATGAGAGTGAGGATGAGCATGCAAATGATGATAACACCCACCTTAATGGATTGCATGAAATTGGTAGTAATAGTGATGAGGGCATTGAATATGAGCATGGAGAATCATTAATAGCTAGATGAACTTTGCATGCGAAGCTAGCTCCGTGTGAGGATAATCAAAGAGAGAACCTTTTTCATACTAGATGTCTAATTAAAGGGAAGGTGTGTAATATGATCATAGATGGAGGTAGTTGTTGCAATATAGCTAGCACTGATTTGATTAATAAGTTGCAAATTACAACATTTTATCACCCTAGGCCTTACAAATTACATTGGATGAATGATTGTGGAGAATTAAAAGTAAATAAGCAAGCTAGAGTTACTATCACTTTAGTTAGATATGAGGACACCATTACTTGTGATGTAGTTCCCATGCAAGCTTGTCATATTCTTTTGGAACGTCCATGGCAATTTGATAGGAGAGTTAAGCATGATGGTTTTACTAATAGGCATACCTTTGAATTTAATGGTCAAACACTAACTCTTAAGCCTATGACACCATTGTAGATTGGTGAATTTTATGAGAAGAAGAAGGAGTTGAGTGTGGAGCAAAATGAGGTGAAAAAGAGAGGGGATAGCTCACAGTCTAAAACAGAACCCACGGCCAAGATTAGTACCACCATATTAGCCACACCTTCTAGTGTCCTTCTAGCATCCAAGGAGGAGTACATCCTAGATTATACCCCTTTAGATGCCATTCTTGTGAGCTTGTGCAAGAGCTTAGTGACTTTGAGTGATGAAGCCAAGGCCACCCTACCTAAGTCCATCCTAGCTATCCTAGATGAGTTTAGTGATGTGTTTCCTGACGAGATTCCGGCTGGCCTTCCACCTTTTAGAGGTATTGAGCACCAAATAGATCTTATTCTCGTTGCTACACTCCCAAACCGTCCAGCCTATAGGATGAACCCTAAGGAGAGCCAAGAGATCCAAAACCAAGTCCAAGAACTCCTAGATAAGGGTTATGTAAGGGAGAGTTTGAGTCCTAGTGCCGTTCCCGTCCTCTTAGTGCCTAAGAAGGACAATACATGGAGGATGTGTGTTGATTGTAGAGCCATCAACAACATCACCATTAAGTACCGCCATCCTATCCCACGTTTAGATGACATGTTAGATGAGTTGAATGGAGCCACATTGTTCTCTAAGATAGATCTTAGGAGCGGTTATCACCAAATCAGAATGAGGGAGGGAGATGAGTGGAAAACGACATTCAAGACGAAGTTTGGTCTTTATGAATTGCTAGTGATGCCATTTGGTTTAACCAATGCTCCTAGCACATTTATGAGATTGATGAATCACGTGTTGAGACACTACATTGGTAGGTTTGTTGTTGTTTAATTTGATGACATCCTCATCTATAGTAAGTCACTTGAAGAGCGTGAGGAACATTTGAGGGAAGTACTTGCAACTCTTAGAATTGAACATTTGTATGCTAATTTGAAGAAATGTAAGTTTAGTACTAATCAAGTTGTTGTTCTTGGTTTCGTAGTGAGCACAAGAGGTCTAGAGGTGGATGGAGAGAAGATCAAGGCAATCCAGGAATGGCCTACTCCCGCAACCGTCGGTCAAGTGAGGAGTTTCCATGGCCTAGCCACCTTCTATAGATGTTTTGTGCGAGATTTCAGCACCGTAGCAGCCCCACTCACGTCCTTGACAAAGAAGAAGGTGCCATTTGTGTGGTGAGATTCTCAAGAGAAGGCGTTTAAGGAGTTGTAGTGGCGGCTGTCCCATGCACCTCTCCTAGCTCTTCCGGACTTCACCAAACCTTTTGAGGTCGAGTGTGATGCTTCGGGTATTGGCATTGGAGGAGTACTCATGCAAGAGGGTAAGCCACTAGCATTTTTTAGTGAGAAATTAAAGGGAGCATGTTTAAACTACTCGACGTATGATAAAGAACTTTATGCATTGTTTAGAGTATTAAAAACATGGCAACATTATTTATGGCCTAGTGAATTTGTCCTACGTACCGGTCATGAGTCCTTAAGACATTTTAGGAGTCAAGATAAGTTATATAGGAGACATGGTAGATGGATGGAGTTTATAGAAACTTTTCCTTATATCATAAAGTGTAAAAAGGGCAAGGATAATGTTGTAGCGGATGCTCTCTCTAGGAGACACTCTTTAATCACAACTATGGATTCTAAGGTCTTGGGTTTCTATTATATGAAGGATCTATATGTTGATGATTCTGATTTTGGAGACATATTTAAGCAATGTGCATCTAGAGGAGCCTTTGATAAGTATTGCTTGTTTGAGGGTTTTCTATTTAGAGTCGATAAAGTCTGCATTCCTAAGTGTTCCCTTAGGCTATTACTTGTTGAGGAAGCCCATATGGGAGGCTTAATGGGGCATTTTGGGAGTGATAAGACTTATCATATGCTACATTCACATTTTTATTGGCCCCATATGCTTAGAGATGTAGAGAACTTGCTTAAGAGATGTCTTGTGTGTTTAAAGGCTAAGGCTAGATTGAAAACCCATGGATTGTATACCCCCTTACCCATGCCTAAGTCACCTTTGGAGGATATTAGTATGGACTTCATTGTTGGGTTACCTAGAACTAAGAAAGGGAGAGATTCAATTTTTGTTGTGGTAGATCGATTTTCTAAAATGGCCCATTTTATTGCTTTCCATAAGACTGATGATGCTTATAATGTAGCTAACTTGTTCTTTAGGGAAATTGTTAGATTACATGGAGTACCTAGGAGTATAGTGAGTGATAGGGATGTTAAGTTTCTTAGTTTCTTTTGGAAGACTCTTTGGGGTAAACTAGGGATGAAGTTGCTGTTTTCGACTTCTAGTCATCCTCAAACGGATGGTCAAACCGAAGTAACTAATAGAACATTAACAACCATTCCGAGGGCTGTTTTAAAAGATAATTTGATAGCTTGGAAAGATGTCTTGCCTCATGTAGAATTTGCATATAATCGTACATTACATTCTTCTACTAATCTAACTCCTTTTGAGTGTGTCTATGGGTTGAATCCTTTGACCCCTTTTGATCTTATACCGTTTGCCATAGCGGAGCGAGTAGATTTTAATGCAGAAAAATAGGTGGAGATCATCAAGGAATTGCATGAAAGGACACGCAAAAGGCTAGAGGAGAAGGGGAGGCAAGTGGCGGCCAAGGCTAATAGGAACCGCAAGCAAGTGTTGGTCGAACCGGGAGACCTCGTGTGGTTGCATTTAAGGAAGGATAGGTTCCCAGAAAGGCGCAAGTCCAAGCTATCACCTAGGGGAGACGGACCATTCAAAGTACTACGTAAGGTTGGCAACAATGCTTATGTACTAGAGCTTCCGGAGGACTATGGAGTGAGCCCTACTTTCAACGTAGGAGATCTAAGTCCCTTTAAGTCAAGTGATGCGGATGGTGATGATTCAAGGACGAATCCTTCCCAAGAAGAGGAGTACGATGAGGGACCATCACCAACATCCCCTACTAGTCCTATAATGCAAGGGTCAATCACTAGATCAAGGGCAAGAGCAATTCAAGAGGAGGTGTCCAACTTGTTGGTGTCCTTAACTCCTAAGGAGACCATTGATGATCCATTGCTGACTGAGGCTTCCTTAGTCACGTTATTGACGATTCCCGACGACTTGGACGTGGAAGGGAGACCATGCACACGTGATTTGGAGCCATGCAAGAGCAAAGAATAGACACTTGTTCCGGAATTGCAAGAAATGGAAGATTGAGGCTTTTGGAGCTTCTTTTGTATTTTATATCATCTTTTGGTATAAAAAGAACGACTTTTTATAACCTTTAGGTTCAAAACATTTTAAGGATTATTTTTATTTGTTTTATTTGTTTTATTGTCTTTTTGACAAATGTTATTCTTTTTTTTAGATAGGAGGCTTTCTAGGCATATAAAAACCTCCCTTAGCTTCTTTCCTGATTAGATAGATTTTTAGCCAATTGACAAACCGTCTCTTTGAGAGCTTTTGTTTCTATTCAGAAAATTCAATCAATAAAGTGAGCCAATTGATTGAATCATTGTGAATCCCTGCTAGATTGTTCTTGTGTGTGTTAATCTCTTTAGAGATTGGTGCTACTAGTCAATACTAGTCCCTCCTTGTGCTTGTCTCTATTGAAGGCTTGTGTAAGGTTATAGAAGAAAGGGTTGAAGGCATCATCTTGCTTGGGTTTTGATCAATTTGATCAAGGTTCTTGTAAGGGAGTCTTTTGGTTCTTTTGGATATACTTCTACTATACATCCTACGTCCCCTTTCATCCTCTTTTCTTCCATCTTTCCATCGTCATTTTCTTGTTCTAACAATCTGAATTATGTGTCATTGGTCAAGGAAAAACGTCATTGTTGTTTTCAAGGATTCCCAATCTAGATCTAGTCATTTGCGGCCCCAACCCGCATCACCTCCCTTTCATAGTTCTTGGTAATCCTACAATGAAATCAATACTAATGTCTTCCCAAGGGGCTGTGGGAATAGGTAAGGGAGTGTATAGGCCTGGGGGTGCAATCTAGACTTAGCTTTCCTACATTGGACACAAGATGTACAAAATTTCCCAACATCCTTCTTCATCTTAGGCCAATAGAAATGTTCCTTAAGCATAGCTAGAGTCTTACCAATTCCAAAGTGTCCCATTAAACCTCAACAATGAAATTCTTGAACCAAAAGCAATCTAATAGAGCTCCTAGGGATACAAAGTTTTGAAGCCTTAAACAAATATCCCTCTTCAACGAAGTACTGGTTCGAGCTACCTTAGACACACATTCACTATATATATCTTTGAAATCAGCACAAGAAGCATATAGATCACAAAGCAAACAAAATCCAAGCTAACGTGCATCTAGAGAAGAGAGTAGAGTATACCTTCGAGCCAATGCGTCGGCTACAACATTGTCCTTACCTTGTTTGTGCTTGATCACATAAGGAAAGGTCTCTATGAATTCTACCCAACGACCATGTCTCTTGTTCAGCTTGGCTTGTCCTCTAAGGTGCTTGAGAGCTTCATGATCCGAGTGAATCACAAACTCTTTAGGCCATAGATAATGCTGCCAAGTGCGAAGGACCCGAACCAAAGTGTAGAGCTCCTTGTCATAAGTAGAGTAATTGAGCTCGGCAACGCTGAGTTTCTTACTGAAGTAGGCTATAGGGCGATTTCCTTGGATGAGAACGCCGCCAATGCCAATGCCCGACGCATCACACTCGATCTCAAAGGTGCGGCTGAAGTCCGGCAAGGCTAGGAGTAACGCATGAGTCAGCTTGTCCTTCAAGTGCTAAAAAACACGCTCTTGGCTCGGTCCCACCTGAAGACGGCGTCCTTCCGGTTCAACTCAGTCAAGGGATGTGCCAATGTGCTGAAATCCCTCACAAAATGCCTATAGAACCCAGCTAGTCCAAGGAAGCTTCGGACTTGGGTCATGGTGGCGCATGGGTCAGCTTTTCCTAAGTAAGGACTTAAGACATGGTTCACTAGCCTCATAAAAGTAGATGGCGCATTAGTCAATCCAAAGGGCATTACTAACCATTCATAAATTCCATACTTAGTTTTAAAAGCTATTTTCCATTCGTCACCCTCTTTCATCCTAATTTGATGGTAACCACTCCTAAGGTCAATTTTAGTAAAAATAGTGGAACCATGTGATTCATGATGCGGGGATTAACCACGAAGAACGGATCTAGACGAACAACCTGTTCTGAAGAATGAAGAACACACAAAATTAACAAACATGGACAACAATGAAAACGAGAAAACAAAAGGGGACAAGAAGAACCGAAAGGAACAATGATAAAACCCTTGGATTCGAGATCCAAGAACCAAACCAATGACGATTCGACCCCGCTTCTTACAACTCCACACAATCGATCTGAGAATCGAGAGCACGGAGAGGGTGCCTTATTCGACTTGCAACACCAATCCCAGAAGGAGATTGACATACACAAGAACGAGAAAGCCAGATCACACACACACAAACTCACGAGACAAGAATGATTGAATTCTCTTGGATTCAATTCTGAAATGCTCTTAGCAAAACTTTTATAAAACTTGTCTAACTACAAAAGAAGAGAGAAAAGGCTTTGTATACATCCTAGGCCTTTTCTTCTAAAACAGAAAAAAAAAAAAAAACTAATTACAATAATTACATTGAGAGAGAGTTAAATAAAGCCCAGCAAACATATAACACAATTGGGCCTAATTAAACTCTCCTTTTCAGTCTCTCACGTCCACATACTTAAATGAATGTTCCAGCCATGCACATGCACACACGTGAAACCCCTTGTATCTGATTTCAAGGCCTCCGTCTGTCCTTTGAAATGCGTCCCAAGGCCTGCCAGCAACTAGAAATACAATTTAAGCTCCATTAATCATCTTGGTTAGTATGTGTTCGTGGCTGATCCACAAGATGGTCCCTTAGACTTGATGAAGGTGGAGTTGGTTGAGCTTTATGGACCATGTTTAGGAAAAGAGTATCCATCTCAACTTGACGTTTAGCTTGAGCTCTTGTTAGAGTCCCTTGAGGTGGTGAAGATGGAGTTAGCTCAGATGATCCTTCATCATTCTCCCCTTCTTTGGAAGAATTCGACCTCGAATTGCCTTGATCATCATCCAGGCGTGGAAAAGGACTTAGATCCCTCACATTGAATGTAGGATGACAAGCATAATCATCCGGCAAGTCAAGCACATAGGCGTTGTCACCCGCCTTGTGTAACACCTTGAAAGGCCCATTTCCTCTTGGGGAGAGCTTGGATTTCCGAAGTTGTTGAAACCTGTCCTTCCTCAAATGTAGCCATACAAAGTCGCCGAGTTCAAATATAATCTTCTTGCGTCCTTGATTCGTCTTTTCTGCGTTGTATTTGCCTTTCTCCTCGAGCTTGATCCTTGTCCTACTATGTAGCTCCTTGATGTGTTCAACTTGCGTTTTAGCACATAAATCCACTCGCTCCTACTAGGTAACGGTGTAAGATCAAAAGGGGTTAGTGGATTAAAACCATAAACTCACTCAAAGGGAGAGATGGAAGTCGATGAGTGGACGACTCTATTATAGGCAAATTCAACATGTGGCAAGACATCTTCCCATTCTTTCAAATTCTTCTTGATGACAGCCCTTAGAAGTGTTGTTAGGGTCCTATTAGTTACTTCCGTTTGCCCATCAGTTTTGGGGTGGCTAGATGTAGAAAATAACTACTTAGTTCATAGCTTTCCCCAAAGAGTTCTCCAAAAGTAACTCAAAAACTTAACATCCCTATCACTCACTATTGTCCTTGGAATACCATGTAACCTAACTACTTCCCGAAAGAACAAATTAGCTACATTGGCTGCATCATCAGTTTTGTGACAAGCAATAAAGTGAGCCATCTTAGAGAATAGATCTACAACCACAAATATCGAATCCCTACCTCTTCTAGTCCTAGGCAATCCCACTATGAAATCCATGCTAATGTCTTCCCAAGGGGTTGTGGGGATTGGCAAAGGTGTATACACTCCATGAGGCTTCACTTTCGATTTAGCTCTAAGGCACTCTAAACACCTTTTAAGCACATTTTCAACATCCCTAAGCATATGTGGCCAATAAAAATGTGAGTGCAGCATAACATAAGTCCTATCCCTCCCAAAATGACCCATTAAACCTTCTTTATGGGCTTCTTCTACTAACAGCAAACGAAGGGAACACCTAGGTATGCACATCATATCTACTCGAAACAAAAATCCCTCAAACAAATTGAATTTATCTAAGGAACCTTTTTGCACACAAAGCTTATATGTTTCTCCAAAGTCAAGATCAGATTCATAGAGCTCCTTAATGTAAACAAATCCTAACACCCTAGCATCCAATGTAGTTAGCAATGTATGCCTCTGAGAAAGAGCGTCCGCAACTACATTGTCTTTTCCCTTTTTATACTCGATAATATAGGGAAAAGTCTCAATAAATTCCATCCACCTACCATGCCTCCTATCTAGTTTATCTTGACTCCAAAAATGTTTCAAAGATTCATGATCAGAATGCAAAATAAACTCTCTAGGCCACAAGTAGTGTTGACATGTCTTAAGTACTCTAAATAATGCATACAACTCTTTATCATATGTAGAGTAATTAAGACATGCCCCTTTAAGCTTTTAATTGAAAAAGGCAATAGGCTTACCTTCTTGTATAAGCACACCTCCTATGCCAATTCCCGATGCATCACACTCCACTTCGAAAGGCCTAGTGAAGTCAGGGAGAGCTAGTAAAGGTGCCTCGGTGAGAACCAACTTCAGATTGTTGAAAGCACGTTCCTGAGCTGCTTCCCAAACAAATGGTGCATGTTTCTTGCAAATCTCCGTCAAGGGTGCAACAATGGTACTGAAGTCTCTCACAAAGCGCCTATAGAAACTTGCAAGCCCATGGAAACTCCTTACATGACTAATGGATGTAGGTGTTGGTCAATCTCGAATAGCTCTAATCTTCTCCTCACCCACTTGTAGACCTTGTGCAGTCACTACAAAACCAAGAAATATAACTTCATTAGTGCAAAAGCTACATTTCTTTAGGTTGGCATACAAGTGTTCAGCCCTAAGAGTAGAAACAACTTCCCTTAGATGTTCTCCATGCTCCTCTAGGGACCTGCTATAGATTAAGATATCATCAAAATACACTACAACAAATCTCCCAATGAATTGTCTCAAAACATGATTCATTAAACGCATAAAAAGTAGATGGAGCATTGGTTAACCCAAATGGCATAACAAGCCATTCATACAACCCAAATTTAGTCTTGAAGGTTGTCTTCTACTCGTCCCCCTCCTTCATTCGAATCTGATAGTAGCCACTCCGAAGGTCTATCTTGCTGAATGTAGTAGCGGCATGGAGCTCATCAAGCATGTCATTGAGGCGGGGAATAGGGTGGCGGTACTTAATGGTTATGTTGTTGATAGCCCTACAATCAACACACATCCTCCAAGTGTTGTCATTCTTAGGCACTAATAGGACAGGAACGGCGCAAGGGCTAAGACTTTCTCTAACATATCCCTTATCTAGGAGGTCTTGGACTTGGGTTTGGATCTCTTGACTCTCCTTAGGGTTCATCCAATAGGTTGGTCTGTTGGGAAGTGTAGCTCCGGGGATAAGGTCAATCTGATGCTCTATGCCTCTCAAAGGTGGAAGGCCATGAGGTATCTCTTCCGGAAACACATCCTTAAAATCCTCTAGGATGGTTGTAATGGTAGGGGGTAAGATAGCCTTTGTTTCTTCACTCACTAAGGTTAGCTTCTTACACAACCTCATCAGGGTTGCATCTAAAGCTGGGTACTCACTTTGGAACTCAAGTTTACAAGCTAACAAGGCCGTAAGAGTCTGATTTGTGGGTGTGACCAAGAGAGTACTAGGTTGTTGTCTAGGGGACGTGTCTATGGCAGGTTCTTGGTGCCTGGATGACTTGCTCCCCTTCTTAGCTTGTCCTTGCTCTTGTTCACTCGCCTTCTTCTTCTCAAATGCCTCCGCAATCTGCATGGGAGTCATAGGTTTTAGAGTAACGGGTTTATCATTAAAAGTAAATGAATACCTATTAGTAAAACCATCATGCATAACTCTCCTATCATATTGCCAAGGAAGGCCTAATAACAGATGAGAAGCTTGCATAGGCACAACATCACATAAAACAGTAACCTCATAGTGTCCTATAGTGAAAGTGATCTTAGCTTGCCTATTAACCTTCAATTCACCACAATCATTTATCCAATGCAGCTTATATGGTCTAGGGTGACAAAATGTAGGAATTTGCAACTTAGAGATCAATTCAATACTAGCTATGTTGCAACAACTACCTCCATCAATGATAACATTACACACCTTTCCCTTAACCAAACACCTAGTATGATACAAGTTCTCTCTTTGGTTATCCTCACAAGGGCCAGGTTGTGCACTCAAAGTTCTCCTAGCTATCAAGGAATTATCATGCTCACGATTTTCATCACAAACCATGTTATTAGGATCATTTCCTGCGTTTTCAAGCCCATTAGGTTCATTTTGAGAATCAAGATCACAAAGCATGTAGTTATTAGCTAGAAATGAGCTAGGATGGTCAAATAACACTCTTTTAGCTAGTAAACAATCCCCCTGCTCATATTCAATCCCATCCTCATCCAAATCATCATGATCATCCATATTAGGCTCAAAATCATCATTATCATGCTCATGCTCAGATTCGGACTCATATTGTCCTAACTGGTTGACTAACAAAGTTTTCTTGTTAGGACAGTCTTTCATCATGTGTCCTCTACCTTGACACTTAAAGCACACTATATCCCTAGCTCTAGATGAAGGGTTAGAAGTACTCCCTTGTGTTCCCTTAGGAAAGGTAGCCATGGGCTTAGGAGGGGTTGGAGAAGGTGCTTTACCCTGTCTTCCTTGTTCCGGGGCTGTTTTCTCCTTATTAGGCAATTCCCTGTTGTAACTACCTTGTTGGTGATTCCCTTGGTTCTTCCAAGAGCTGGAGACACCATAAGAAACCTTTCCTCCTTGATTTCTCGCTTTCATCTTCCATTCCACTTTGATTGCGAGATGGAGTAATTATATCATAGAGCCATAGGGAAAAAGATCTACTTCGTTAGCAAAACTTGAATTAAGGATACGAAGATACCTAGCCATTGTTGATTCTTCATCTTCTCGCACATTGGCCTTTACCATGGCCATTTGCATGGTATTATAGGTCTCCTCAGCAAAGATTGATCCTTGCCTCAAGTTCTCAAACCTTTGCCTCAATTCCTTTGTATAGTGTTGGGGAACAAACTGAGCTCTCATCAATGCCTTCATATGCTCCCAAATAGCTACTGGTGCATCCAAAGTTCTTCTCCTTTCCTTCACCAAATCATCCCACCATATCATAGCATAGTCAATAAATTCAAGGGCTACATAGTGTACCTTTTTGTGTTCGGGAAAGTTATGACATGACCATATTTGCTCTATCTTTGCCTCCCATGCCATATACACATCAGGATCACATTTTCCCTCGAAACTAGTGACTTTCACCTTCACTTTGCCAAGACCGTCATGTTCTGGTTCTTGGTTTCTCCTTTGTTGGACTCCATAGGGCTCACGTCTCCATTCATCATTACGTTGCTCTTCCTGATGCCTCCTTGGCTGATCTCGCCTCCTCCGTCCATTAGGCATCCATTCCGGTCTCCAATCCTCATTCTCCCCATCGTCCTCCTCATCCTGGTCATAAACTAGATTCTGAAATTGGTGAGGATAGTTAGGCATATTATCATTAATAATTGGAGAAGAAGGGATAGAAATATGCTCCTCAAAAGCAAGGTTTCTCCAACCAGGTTGGGAAGTAATGTTGCCTAAACCATGGGCATGCCTAGAAGGCTGCGGAACATTCGAATTCCTTGCTGCTTGGAACGCAATGACTTTGAAGGGGAACTCGATCTTGTCCTTGGTTTTGCACCTTTGAGTTTTCTCCTATGTTCAAGTTACCTCCTAGTGGTCGAGAATCCGGGGTCACCCTAGAGGTCTTCAAGGTAGATACCCTTATAGTTAGCCCCTCAATGCTATCTTTCAAGCTCTTGATGAGACTGAACAACTCCGGTGTGATAGGCTCAAGGCTCTTTGAACCTGCGGAAGTCCTTGACATGATGCTAAACACTCAACAACAGCAAACGCGTTAGGTTAGTTTAAACAAAACACCTCGCAAGTGTATCACTCAGAAAATAAGGTTCTTTCACTCTCTAGTGGTGTGATACAAGCTTGTTGATGGCTCGTCTTGTATTAATCAAAAACCTCACGTGAGTTCGATGCTTAGTCAAACTGAAGCTTTTAGATAGAAACAAGGTTCAATTTCAGTCACTTCAAAAACGTGTTTGACTCAACAAAATAGAAAAAAAAAAGACTCAAACGGAAATGACAATTGCACGAATGTTATATGCAACTAAATGACTCAAAAATTTAGAACTCAAGATAAGCTTTGAAAGAACTTACTCGTAAGACCCAAGAAGTGAACCCTAGACACCGTAGGATGAGGTTAACGAAGGCTGAGCTATGGTGTTTGATGGCCAAAAATGGACAGTAGCTAGGTGTGGCTAGATAGGTTCAACGAGATGCTTGGTTCTTCCTCCGAGTGAGACGAGATACTTGACTTAAGTCCTTTCTTGAAGTCCTCTTTGTTGTTGAATAACACTAAAACGAATGTAATAACACTAGGCTAATTACAAACTAAGAATAAGAAAGAATGAAACAAAACAATAAACTAGAATGAAATGAATAGATCTGATTACTTTTCTTTCCTTTCTTTCTTCTCTCTCTTTTTTTTTTGATTTCCGATTTCTTTCTTTTTTTTATCCTTTTTCTTTTCTTTTCTTTTTTTTTTAACTCAAGAAATCAGAAAATAAGAAGAAACAAAAATTGAAAGAAATAAAACAAATTCTTCTTTGTAAATAAATGAGGGTCAGGCTGTTGTAAATCTTCAGGATAAGATCAAATCTCAGCTCCTATATTGTTGCAACTGATTCAATGTGCCAGATCTGTAGGAGGAAAATAACTGCTTCAAACTCTATGCCGGATTTGTAGGACATACACTGAGTAAACTCCAATTCTGCGTTTACTAGATGCAGGGAAACAATCTACTTCAACTTCAATTATGCGTGTTCTGGATGCAGGAAAAAGAAGCAGCCCCGTTTGGCTTATGTTCTACTGATTCAAGTGTGGCTAATGTAGCTGAGGGAAAAAATGGTGGTTGATGGTGGTGTGATGGTAGTTGGTGCTATGGTGGTTTCAGGTGTCCAGAACTCACAATCAAAGGAACAAACTCGTTAGACTCAAATAAAGCTTAGAGTAAAAGAGAGAAACAGAAATAGACTCAATCAAAAGACAATGATCAATTGCAATGATCAAAACAGACTCTTTTTGTGATTTTATGATTGATTTACCGACTCTTTTTGGTGGTTGGACGTCAACTCAGCTCTGATACCAATTGATGCGGGGATTAACCGCAAAGAACGGATCTAGACGAACAACCTGTTCTGAAAAAAGAAGAACACACAAAATTAACAAACATGGACAGCAATGAAAACGAGAAAACAAAAGGAGACAAGAAGAACCGAAAGGAACAATGATAGAACCCTTGGATTCAAGATTCAAGAACCAAACCAGTGACGATTCGACCCCGCTTGTTACAACTCCACACAATCGATCTGAGAATTGAGAGCACGAAGAGGGTGCCTTGTTCGACTTGCAACACCAATCCCGAAGGAGAATTACATACACAAGAACGAGAAAGCCAGATCCACAAGAAGAGATAAAATGCTTTATATACATCCTATGCCTTTTCTTCTAAAACAGAAAAAAAAAGAAACTAATTACAATAATTACATTGAGAGAGATTTAATTAAAGCCCAGCAAACATATAACACAATTGGGCCTAATTAAACTCTCCTTTTCAGTCTCTCACGTCCACATACTTAAATGAATGTTCCAGCCATGCACATGCACACACGTGAAACCCCTTGTATCTAATTTCAAGGCCTCCTTTTGTCCTTTGAAATGCGTCCCAAGGCCTGCCAGCAACTAGAAATACAATTTAAGCTCCATTAATCATCTTGGTTGGTATGTGTTCGTGGCTGATCCACAAGATGGTCCCTTAGACTTGATGAAGGTGGAGTTGGTTGAGCTTTATGGACCATGTTTAGGAAAAGAGCATCCATCTCAACTTGACGTTTAGCTTGCGCTCTTGTTAGAGTCCCTTGAGGTGGTGAAGATGGAGTTAGCTCAGATGATCCTTTATCAATTCATCTAACATATCATCTAAACGAGGTATAGGGTGACGGTACTTAACTATTATGTTGTTCACAGCTCTGCAATCTACGCACATACGCCATGAACCATCCTTCTTAGGTACCAAAATCACTGGAACCGCGCATTAGCTTAAGGACTCTCGAACATAGCTCTTCTTCAACATCTCCTCTACTTGTTTCTACAACTCCTCGGTCTCCTTAGGGTTGGTTCTATATGCGGCTCTGTTAGGAATGGTGGCGCCTGGAATGAAGTCAATCTGGTGCTCAATTCCTCTCAAAGGTGGTAGACCTGGCGGAATATCGTCCGGGAAGGCGTCCTCAAATTCCTGCAATAAAGGAGTAAAAATAGGTGGTAAATCTTGTAAGGACTCTAAAACGACGCAAGACTCTTTAAATAAGAGTAGAAATCAAGGATAACTTCCCTTAAGAGCGTTGTTGACCTCGCTAGCACTGGCCAAGAGAAGATGTTTTGGTGGTTGTCCTACAGGTGGCGCCTTCTTCTTCGGGTGAACGGAGGGTCCTAGCTGCAAAGGCGTCATCTCCTGCTCACGGTCCCTCCGTCTTAGCTCCCTTTCTACATGGTCTTGCAAACACTCCTGCGGGGTTAGTGGAAACAAGGCAATACGATGTCCCTTAAAGTTAAAACAGTAGGTATTTGAAAACCCATCATGAATGGCCTTGCGATCAAATTGCCAAGGTCGTCCTAGCAATAGATGACAAACTTCCAAAGGAACGACGTCACAAGTAACCAAATCGCTGTATTTACCAATAGAGAAGGTGATTTTAGCTTGCTTCCTAACTGTAAGGTTACCTACAGATGTTAGCCAATTCAACTGATATGGAATAGGATGATCAATAGTAGGCAATTTAAAACGTTCAACCACATTTGAATCAATAATATTGCACCAAGACCCACCATCAATAACAATGCTACAAACCTTATCCTGGATAAAACAACGAGTATGAAAGATGGTCTCACGTTGGTTAGTGCGGGGCACATGATCTGTAGTCAATACTTGTTTAACCACCATAAAAGCTTCTCCAGTCACTGGTTTGCACTCAATTTCCTTAAGGTTTTGATCATCCTGGTTTGGTTCTTCATCATAAATGACCTACATAGCATCATAATCAATGAACTAATCCTCTTCTTGTGTCACATAGTCAACAAAAGCGGTCATTAGAACGGCCTAAACATTAGGGCATTCCTTTGCAATGTGGCCTCGCCTTTGGCATCTGTAGCATCTGATGTCTGGGTGGGATGCGTTAGGGGTGACCTCTTTGGGTGGTAGAGCTGGGCGGTTTGAGCTGTGAGTGTCTCCACCTCGGCTGGGCAACAAGGGATCAAAGCGTTCTCTTGGAGCCATCGTCATTGGTTGCAGCGTTGAGTGGGCGGGAGTGGACTGCGGTGCTTGCCACTTGCGGTTGCTTGCTGTGCCGGTGTTGTAAGAATAGGTAGAACCCGAACCTGCACGTTTTTGCTCATACAAAATAGTAGCATAATGAAGATCATCATTAATATTTGAGTACCTTTGTCGTTCAACTTGTTCACCAATGTCCTGCTTAAGGCTTGAGATAAATTTGGACATGATAATCTTTTCGGGATATCGAATTCCCGTTCGTTGCATCAATCTGCGCATTTCGGCATGTAACTCTTCCGGGGATTGTGAACGTTGGTGGAGACGGTCTAGGCGAACTTGCATACGCTGCTCATAGTCAAAAGGAACAAAACGAGCCCTCGTGATTTCTTTCAAATCTTCCCAAGTAGTGATGGGTTATCTCATCTCATATTCCCGATCAAAAACATCTTGAATCCACCAAGATTGAGCAACACTTGTAAAATGAATAGAAGCAACCTCGACCTTTTCCTCCTCGGGATAACCATAATACTTCAAGACCAACTCGGTTTGTTGCTCCCATTGGAGGTAAGCTTCGGGGTTAGTTGTTCCTACAAATTCAGAAATATTTAGCTTTATACCTCGGTTAAAACGGCTTTGTGGCTGCTCGTCGTTGGGATGGTGGTGGACGGGAACATGACGAGGTGCCGGTGACTCAAAAGGTGGAGGGCGGGGTGCAGCGACGAACCGTTGCGGCAAGATCCTGGGAGCACCGTGGAGACCTCCACGGCCACCTCTTCCAGCGGGGTAGGTGCCGTAAGTGCGCCCAGCATCGGGATGCTGCGGCCTGAAGGCCCTTGGTGGCGGGTGCGCGGAAGAGTCCTCATTGCGCCATGGGAAGGTGGTGTAAGCAAAAGGATTAGACTCCTCCTCCTCGTTGTCCTCATCGAGCGGAGCTTGATAGGCGGGCTATTTTTGTGATGCCCGCAGCTGTTGCTCAAGCTCCACAATGCGGAGCTTCATCGCTTCAAATTCGAGCTCCCTAGAATCATTATCAACCGGGCGCTTTCCGTTATCCTGCGACATGGTTAGTGGACCAAAAGCGACACAACAAAGGAGAGCTAAACCGAATAAATGTTGACAATGCACAACCTCAGCAATTACAAGGTAAGGTATGGTAATGTGGAGCTCGGGAAAGTACTAAAGCAAACCAACCTAGCAATGACAAGTAATCAAGTAAGATGAAAGCCAAATTCCAAAACAAAAACTCAAGGTATGCAATTGATTAATGAAAATTAGTGCTTTCTAGAACCAAAGCAAGTAACCACTCCCTTTCTAAAAACTCAACTTAGCTTACCGGGCTTCAACTTAGTTTCGCTTTTCTTTTTTTTTCTTTTTTTTTTTACAGATTTTCTGTTTTTTTTTAATTAACTTGTAGCTTATAGATATCTAACAAGTCTAGAACGGGGAAAAACTAGCATGTATAGTGTATGCTAGGTAATAGAGGGGAGCAACTCGGTAATCTTCTTTTTTTTTTGTACTAAATTGACAAGCACTGCTCGGAGAAGAAGAAGAAGAAGAAGAAGAAGAAGAAAATAGCGCTAGGAGCCTTGTCCAAGTAAAGAAATTAAAAACAAAGTAGAAACTAACTAAGAATAATAATAAGCAACTAGATAACCACAAATCAAGCAGAATATCTCAGAATTTTAATTATGGAAATAGACTAAACACTAAACTTAACAACTTGCCAACGATAGAATAGGTAGACTTCTAGGCCAAAGAACAAAAGTTTAGGGTTTTTGGCTGCAAGGGTTTCAGCGATCAGCAGTAGGGTGGCGGAGGGGTTGTGGCGGGTGTATGGTGGTAGAGGGCGGCAGTGGTGGGCGGACGGATGCAGAGTGGTGGCGGAAAGGCGACGGTGGTGAGGTACGACAGTGATGGTTAGGGTTGCAACGTAGACAAAACCAACAGGCTCGAACGCTGTATTGGATTGGCGTCGGTTGAAGTATTGTGATAGGAATTGAGTAATTGCTGAAAATTGAAACAAAAACAACAAGAACTTGGATATAGACAACTACCTTTCGATGTACTAACAACTGATACCACTTGATGCGAATCCACGCAGAAGGGATGGCCCGATCTTTCGAATGGTAGTCGAATTGGGGTTGGCTTTCCTAACGATACACACACACGAAAGGATTGACGGATTCTTCACTCTTCGATACGCACACACGAAGAATAAGGGATGAACGCTTGAGTTTCTCTCAAGAACACAAATTCTAATTTCTTTTTTGATTGATGAAAATACGGCTGTCCTTCACAATGAAAAACCGTTAACCCTAAATACCTAGAGCTGGGCTATTTTTCCTAATAATAATAGAAGACTTCTAATTCAGCCCATAAGTGCTGAAAATCAGCCCATAAAACACAATTGTCATATTCAGCCTATAAGTGCTGAAAATACCCTAAGAGAAAGTCTAAATATAATGTATTAAAATCAACTAAAAAAATAGCCCAAAACATAAGTCTTCCCGAGATCTCATGAACTAGAAGTGTCACTAATCCCGGGTCTTCCTTAGCGAGCTCTTGTTTTGATATCAAGGCAAAGTAGCATAAGAAAACACATGTCTTAGTATAGAGTAAAGAGCACTCGACATCTTCCTTGCTTTAGTCCTAGTTATAGGACCATCTCCATGAAGTGTGATGTCGGTCTGTAGATCTTCAAGCTCCTTAGTGTCCTCGGGTTCACATCAATGTGTATAGATAATTTGGGATAGAGTGTACGGGAAGCCATCACCCCTTCTGAGGAACTCGGCAATGTATATCGATGAGGGATTATCCGAGCTAGCACTTCTGGAGTATGAGGGAGCAATCACAAGGTCACGGAGGATTGAGCGGGATACGGACGACGCCGCAACACATGTCCAGCCCAAAGCTGCAGCACATGCCCATGCCGATGCCGCTTCCTTCTTTGCGCCCGGCGCTGTTGGCCAACGACAACGTCCGTGCCTCTCTTTGAAGAATTTGGCTTTCTAAGGCCTGTTGTGTTATTTTGTGTTTTATAGCCCATTGAGCCTAATTTTCAAATTATTAATTGTTTGTTTTAAGTCTTTAACTGAATCTATTTAAGAGATTTTACGTTTCCATTTTTGAGGTTGGCATTTTGGTTGTGAAAACACGTATTTCAGAATTCTATCTTCAATCAAAGGTGAGTTTTGGTTGAAGATTGTTGTGATCAGTTTGACTTAGTTGTTTTGTGTGTGTCAATCTCCTTTGAGGGTTGGTGCTCTTGAGATTCCATAAGCATCCTCTTCGTGCTTGCGGAACTTCATTGGCTGCTTGTGTGGAGTTGTAAAAGGCTAGGTTGGGATCATCATTCGGGTTGGTTCTTGATTCCGAGATCAAGAGTCTTCGTGTTGTTTGCTTTGGGCTTATCTCCAGTTTTCCTCGTCTTGTTTTCAGTCGTTGTTGTGCCGTTTTGCTTCGAGTTTCTGACCGTTCCTCCTCCAACAACGGCGCTGCAGATTGCTTTCGGTTCTTCTCATGTCTTACCTTGCTTTCCATCGTCTAGATCGAAAAACAGCGGGCTTTCCCGCATCAATTGGTATCAGAGCACGACGACGACGGATCGACTTTCCGTTTTCTCCATCTTCATCGAGTCAGTTTTTCTATTCTATTGAGTTTCTTTCGAGTCTTGAACTGATCATCATTGAATTTTGTTGTGTTGAAGGTGCTACTTGGTTGTGAGTATTCAGGCTTCCATCCATCACCCACGGTAGTCCCTTTTTTGAGTCCAATGGCGCCGGAATTGCCCTTGGAACCACTAGTCTTGCAACCTACAATTCTGCAGAATCACCACATAAAAGTCACAGTTACCACCTTCTCCACCTTCTAATCTGCAGCTTTTGGTTATACCCCAATATCTTAGTTTTGTTTTTCTTTAAATTTAATAAGTGGATATTATCTTGAAGTCCTCATTTTTAGGTAACAAAAAGGGGGGAAAAAAAGAAAAGAGAAGAGATGTGCGTTCATTTCCTCTTCAGCTTAAAAAAAACAAAAAAAAAGAGCTCACATCAAAAAAAAAAAAGAGCATTTGGTACATTTTGTTTTTAAAAATTAGTATTGCAATTTATGTCATATTGTATGCATTGTCTTTTGCCTCTTCTGTAATCACCTCGACGCTCTTTGGCCTCACCCTCTGCGCGGTTCCTTGTGCGCCAGCACTCGGTGCCGCTGACCCTCACAAAGAACCTCACCAAAGAACCCTTTCGGCACTTGTCTCACTACCTACACTAGCCTCGGATCACTCAATTACCGAGGCAGCCCAGAAGTGCAACAAGTTCGTTTTGATCGGCGAGTCTTCTTTCTTCTTCTTCTTCTTCTTCTTCTTCTTCTTCTTCTTCTTCTATGTTTGATTTTATTTATGTTCAATACTTGGGTTGTTGTGTCCTGTCATAATATCTCTGTTTGTGGTACCTAGATACCTAACTCAAGTGAGGTTATTGATCCATTCAAGGCAATTCATCATCAAGTCCGACTTTTCACAATGAGAGTTGAGTGGAAAAAGGAGTGAAACACTTGTGAGGCGTTTTTAGTTCTAACTAACCTTAACGTCTTTACGTGTTCAATCTTGTGTTGTTGATTATGGCTAGCTCACACAACAACGAGGGCACGAAGAGCCCTGAGCCGATGGACCCGGCCACTTACATCTTCTTGAAGCAAATGTCGGATAGTATTGCTGCCTTGACCGCACGCATGGTTACCATGGAGGTTCGTCAACCTTTGGCGTCGGTCTTCAAGCACGGTGGTCAATCGTCGCAGCAGTAGCAACAATGGTGGCATTTGCCTGATCATCGGGCTGCTTTTGATGCTGCCACGGCTACTCATGTCCGAAGGCCTGCTCCGCCAGCTCCACCAGACCAACCAGGCCACCGATATGGCTATGAGCGCAATCCTAACTCTCCTTTGCATAGAAATGTTGTTCCTCCTGGTGCGGGAACATCCAAGCCAATTAATGGATGCAACATTCCAAGTTCATCATGATGTTGATGAAGGGTCAAGCTCTAAGATGATTGCATTGCTCAACTTACTCTTGTCCAAGGACCATCATGATCATCTCAACCTGGAGTCCAGATTCATTGAGCTAACTCCATCTTCACAACCTCAAGGGACTCTAACAAGAGCGCAAGCTAAACGTCAAGATGAGATGGATGCTCTTTTCCTAAAAATGGTCCATGAAGTTCAACCAAGTCCACCTTCATCAAGTCTAAGGACCATCTTGTGGATTAGCCACGAACACATCCCAGTAAAGATGATTAATGGAGCTTAAATTGTATTTCTAGTTGTTGGGCAGGCCTTGGGATGCATTTCAAAGGACATACGGAGGCCTTGAAATCAGATACAAGGGGTTTCACGTGTGTGCATGTGCATGGCTAGAACATTCATTTAAGTATATGGACGTGAAATGCTGAATTGGAGAGTTTAATTAGGCCCAATTGTGTTCTATGTTTACTGGGTTTTATTTATCTCTCTTTAAATATAATTATTGTAATTTGTTTCTTTTTTCTATTTTAGATGAAAAGGCTTAGGATGTATATAAAACCTTTTCTCTCTTCTTTTCTAGTTAGACAAGTTTTATACAAGTTTTGCTGAAAGCATTTCAGAATTGAATCCAAGAGAATTCAATCATTCTTGTCTCGTGAGTTTGTGTGTGATCTGGTTTTCTCGTTCTTGTGTATGTCAACCTCCTTCGGGATTGGTGTTGCAAGTCGAACAAGGAACCCTCTTCGTGCTCTCGATTCTCAGATCGATTGTGTGATGTTGTAAGAAGCGCGGTCGAATCGTCACTGGTTTGGTTCTTGGATCTCGAATCCAAGGGTTCTATCATTGTTCCTTTCGTTTCTTCTTGTCCCTTTCTGTTTTCTCGTTTTCATTGCTGTCCAAATTTGTTAATCTCGTGTGTTCTTCATTCTTCAGAACAAGTTGTTCGTCTAGATCCGTTCTTCGCGGCTAAACCCCGTATCACCACCAATTAATGTCAACAGGTTCAATGAAGAAGAGGAGGTGTCGATGACGGAAGAGGCATGGGTTCCACCGCAACGAGGTTACCAAAGGCGTTACTGGGAGCCAGAACAAAACGGGATTTGCAAAATCAAGGTGAAAATCCCCGTCTTTGACGGAAAATGTGACCCCGATGCTTACATGATGTGGGAGACAAAGATTGAGCAGATTTGGTCGTGCCATAATTTCCCCGAGCATAAGAAGGTCCAACTAGCTTCCCTTGAATTCCATGAATTTGCTCTTATTTGGTGAGACAAACTAGTCCGAGAGAGGAGACTTGCACTTGATCCTCCCGTCACTACTTGGGAACAAATGAAGGCCTTGATGCGAGCTAGGTTCATTCCGCACCACTATCGTCAAGAGCTCCAACAAAGGCTTGAAAACTTGAGACAAGGCACCTTGAGTGCCGAGGAGACCTTCAACGCAATGCAAGTTGCAATGGCCCGAGCCAATGTGACTGAGGATGAAGAAGCTACAATAACAAGGTATCTCCGAGTCTTAACTCCTTCTTTAGCTAACGAAGTGGACTTGTTTCCTTATGGCAATATGACAGAATTACAACACTTAGCCATCAAAGTGGAAAGAAAGTCGAAGAGTAGGTACCAAGGAGCGGGTTACAATGCTTCTAACGCAGCCTACAAGTGGAGGAACCCAGCCTACGGAAAGGACATCACCGCAGCAAGGGAGACGGCCGCTGCAGCGCAAGGGTCATCCGCGGCTACAAGACGCGGCGCTTTACCGGGCACCACTCCGTTCCCTCCCAAGGCGACTCCGACCGTTCCTTTGGGATCTAAGCTAAGTAACTCTAACCCCCTTGCTCCTAATCCTACTTCTAGAGCTAGAGATGTAATCTGTTTTAAATGTCAAGGCAGGGGACACATGATGAGAGAATGCCCTAATAAAAGAACCCTTTTAATCAATCACCTAAGACAGTATGAGTCGTAATCCGACAATGAGGATAATGAATATGAAAATGCTGTTGATAATCCTATTTTTGATGATGTTGATGGTGATGGTGATGATGATGGTGACGGTGATGGTGAAGGTGACGGTGACGGTGACGGTGACGGTGACGGTGACGGTGACGGTGACGGTGACGGTGACGGTGACGGTGACGGTGACGGTGACGGTGACGGTGACGGTGACGGTGACGGTGACGGTGACGGTGACGGTGGCGATGACGATGACGATGACGATGACGATGACAATGACGATGACGATGACGATGACGATGACGATGACGTTGACGTTGACGATGACGAGGACGATGACGATGATGAGGACGTGGACGATGACGAGGACGATGATGTTGACGTTGACGATGACGACGACGATGACGAGGACGACGACGAGGACGATGACAAGGACGACGACGAGGACGAGGACGAGGACGAGGACGAGGACGAGGATGAGGACGAGGACGAGGACGAGGACGACGAGGACGATGACGACGATGACGAGGACGAGGAAGATGACGATGACGAGGACGAGGACGAGGACAAGGACGAGGACGAGGACGAGGACGAGGACGAGGACGAGGACGAGGACGAGGACGAGGACGAGGACGAGGACGAGGACGAGGACGAGGACGAGGACGAGGACGAGGACGAGGATGAGGACGAGGACGAGGACGAGGACGACGACGACGACGATGACGATGACGACAACGACGACGAGGACGAGGACGATGACGAGGGCGACGACGACGACGACGATGACGACGAAGACGACGACAATGACGAGACGATGACCATGACGATGACTTATTTTTAGGGGGATCTGATGTAATATCCTTAGTCTTTATGGATCCCCGCCCTTGCGTCTTGGCTTGGTCGCAGGTGTGTTGCCGCTCCGCGGCACTAGTGACCCGCTCCTGCGGTTTTGCAAGGTGGGCGCCGTCCTTTGACCGCATTGCCTTTTCCTTTGCTTCCCTTATAAGGATTCTTCCTCACCTTCAGATGAGGGTTGTTCATTTAATCTTCTCACTTCATCTCCTCACTCACGTTCTTCTTCTCTTCTCCTCTGTTTCTTTCCTTGATTCTTCTTTGAAGATCTTCAAGAGAAGCTTTGTGTGTGTTTGTGTTGGCTGAGTGTTGATGAGGATGTTGTTGTTGTTGTTCTGTTGTGGATAGCTAGGCTGAGAGTGTGAAGGTTCTTCCCTTCTTCTGAGCTATAGTGGTATGACTCTTCTCCCTTCATCTATCCTTCCTTTCTTCTTCTTAGCCTAGAATTCCTAAAGCTTGATCTTATGCACCCTTCCTGGACAATTGATGATGGTTATATATGTATGTATTTATGTTTGTATGTATGTATGTTGTTGGTGGCCTTTGGCACATTTGAATAGAAAGGGATCAAACGAAGGATCGAAGAGAAGAAGAGAATTTCCCCTTTGTTGTTTGACCGCCCCCGTGCCTTGACAGTGCCGTCCCCGCGGCTGAGGAGTGTCACCGCCCCAGCGGTTGAGAGCCACCGCCCCAGCGGCGTGTCACCGCTCTTGCGTCTTGGTACTTCCGCAGGTGCGTCTTGTCCAAGACATACCAAGTGTGGTATGTGTCCTTCCTTTCCTTATAACTTTAGCTTGAGAGTGAGGCTAGGCTAGTGATGTGTATGATGAGCTTGATGATAATATGTTGAGGTAATGCCTTAGGCATTCGTGAGTTATGATGAGTTATCGAGATTTGGTTATGGGTTATGATTCGGATATAATCGTGGGGTGTAGTAGGTGGAATCTCCTAGCCTTGGTTAGTGTTTGATGTTGTGTGCCTTGTTGATGCAAGAACTAATTGTTTCCTCGAAGGGAAACTGTGACCACGTGGTTTGGGTTTACATTGTGACACGTAAGTCCTTTGGGCTTACTTAGCGAGCGTTTATGAGTTTGAATGATTGTGATAGTGGTGTATGTGCATATGAATGTTGCATTGATAACCTGAACCGAACTAGGACGACCATATATGTATATTAAATGGCCCTAGTGTATTATAACGGGTCGTGATAACTTGTCGAAGCTCGCCGAGAGTGGAGAAGGTTCTTTGAAACCGGTATTCCAAGGGGGAGGCTTGATCCACAACTTCAAACCTTTGTGAAAGGGGACAAAGGCGAGGTTCTGGGTGCTCCTCGTGTCACAAAATAAGTTGAATTAGTAATGGTATAACGTAATGAAGATAATAAATGGATATGCGTGTGACCATTTCATATTGTGAAGTGATGATGTGTTTGTATGTGCTATTGCTTTTATTCTTATTCATAAACTGTTAGTTAATGGTTTTATACCGTGTTGAAAATATTCTACAGGATAGGAAAATTGCAGAGTGATCCAGATGGGTGATCAGCCGAGCGCTTCCGTACATTAGGAAGTGTGGTATTTTGGGATGTTTTGTACACAGATGAATATGATGTTGCCGATTTGTACTCGGCTGTGTTTTCTATATGTTTGATATATAATTATACAATTTTATAGATTTGGTTAGATATTTATTTGTGTCTTGTAGTAAGATCTAGTGAACTTGTTGTTAGGCTAGGGTCAAGATCCATTGTGAGATCCTAGCCCAATAGCGCTCTGAGTCCCGCGGATTTGGGGTGTTACAAGGTTCATGTTTCAGGTTTTAGCGGTTTCAGGTTTTTTGGTTTCAGGTTCGGGTTATTGGGCGGTTTTGTGTTCAAATTGAAAGTGCGTATTCCCAGTTCATCTTTGAAAACCGAATTTCAACAGTGTTCGCTTTCACAATAAAATTCGGACCAACGGTCTTCGAAATCATACTTGAATGCAAATTAGTTGAAATAACTTTTTATCGATATACAATCGGTGCAAAAATACAAAAGAGGCTTTAAAAATCAAGGAATATTAAACAAGAAAACCTCTCAAACCAGGCAAGGCAGATAGGCGAAGTTCTTCGGCCATGGCAAAAGGAAGAATCAAAACAGCTTAAGTTTTTCGCAAAAACCTCTAAGGCTTGACAAGGCTTCCGGCTCATCGGAAAAGGAAAAGTCGAAACCTTTCAAGCCTTCATCATCGATCCAATCCAAAAAATTCAAAACAATTTCTTTGTCAAATCAAATCGATAAACAAAGCTGCAACACCTCCAAAAAAAATAATGGACTAATTTTCTACAAATCATTGGATAAGGAAGAATTAGAAAACAAAAACTCGCAAGCCTAAAAACCTAATTCGGAACCTTTTTCCCAAACCGTTTTCAGGTTTCTAGGTGGGTTTTCCGGTTTCGCGTTGGTTGTTTCAGATTTCAAGTTTTAAGTTTTCGTTTTTTGGTTTTTGGTTTATGGTTTTCATTCGGGTTGTTCGGTGGTCAAGTTTTAAGGTTTCAGGTTTCAAGTTTTTAGAGTTCAGGTTTAAGGTTTCATGTTTTAGGGTTTCCAGGTTTTAGATTTCAAGGTTTAGGTTTCCGGTTTCAGGTTTCAGGTTTTAAGTTTCTAGTTTTAAGGTTCAAATTTCAAAATTTAAGGTTTCAGGGTTTCAACTTTCATGTGTCAGCAGTTTTAGGTTTCTGGATTCCGATTTCTAGTTCGGTCTATTGGGCGGTTCGGTGTTCGAACACAAAGTGCGTGTTCATATAACTCATCTTTGAAAAACCAAATTTCAACAGCGTTCAATTTCACAATAAAAGTCGGAGCATCGGTGTTCGAACTCATACTCGAATACAAATCAGTCAAAATAACTTTTTAACGAAATAGAATCGGTGTAAAAATACGACATAGGATTCAAAAACCAAGGAAGATTAGACAGCAAAACCTCTCAAACCTAGCAAGGCGCATAGGCGAAGCTCTTCAGCAAAGGTGAATAGAAGATTCAAAACAGCTTAAGCTCTTCGGCAAAACGAAAGCTCATAGGCGTTACGAAACTTCCAAAACGAAAATAACGGAAAGATTTTCTACAAATGTTGGACAAGGTTATTAGAGAGCAAAGAAGAATTAGAAAACAAAACCTTCTAAGGCCTGACAAGGATTTTAGCAAAGGCAAGTCAAAACCTTCCAAGCCTTTCAATTCATCAACATCGATCTCCAATCCGAAAAATTCTAAACAATTTCTATATAAAATCAAATCCATAAGAAAAGCTACAACACTTCCAAAACAAAACTAATAGACCAATTTTCGTCAAATCATTGGACAAGGAAGAATCAAACAACAAAACCTCTCAAGGCTGGCAACCTAAATCGGAACTTGTTACTCGAACCGGTTTCATGTATGAAGTTGGGTTTTCTGGTTTAAAATTTCAGGTTTCGGGGTTTTAGGTTTCACGTTTCAGCGGTTTTAGGTTTCCGGGTTCCGTTCAAGTTATTGGGTGATTCAGTTATCAAGTTTCACAGATCTGGTTTCTTGTTTCAGGTTTCAAGGTTTCAAGTTTCAAGGTTTCAGGGTATAATTAGGGTTCAGGTTTCTAGTTTCAAGTTTCAGGTTTTAGGGTTTCCGAATTTCGAATTCAGCGGTCTTAGGTTTCTAGTTTCCGGTTTGGGTTATTGGGCGGTCGGTGATCGAACACAAAGTGTGCATTCCCAATTTATCTTTGAAAAACAAATTTCAACAACGTTAGATTTCATAATAAATTTCAGACCAACGGTGTTCGAAATCATACTCAAATACAAATCAGTTCAAATAATTTCGTAACGTAAACAAATCGGTGTAAAATTATAACAAAGGCTTCAATAAGCCATGAAAAATTAGACAACAAAAACTCTCAAACCTGACAAGGCGAATAGGCAAAGCTCTTCGGAAAGGTCTAAAGGATGAAACAAAACAAATTAAGCTCTTAGGCAAAGACGAAACCTCTTAGGCGGTTGTGAAACTTCCAAAACAAAAATAATTGACCGATTTTCTACAAATGTTGGACAAGGGTATGAGAGAGTAAGGAAGAATTAATCATTTTCTATAAGAAATCAAATCGGTAAACAAAGTTGGAACACTTCCAAAACGAAATTAATGGACTAAATTTCAATATTGTTCGATTTAAGAAAAAAGTCACGCCAACGGTGTTCAAAATCGTACTCGAATACATATCAGTTCAAATAACTTGGTATCGAAATTGAATCAATTTAAAATTACAACAAAGGCTTCAAAAATCCAAGGAAGATTAGACAAAAAAAACTCCTAAACCTGGCAAGGCGAATAGGCGAAGCTCTTCGACAAAGGGAAAAGGAAGAATTAAACATCAAACCCTTCTAAGGGTGTCACGGAACAAGGATGAATTAGACATGAAACCCTTCTAAAGCTTGACAACGCTTTCGGCTATTCTACAAAGGCGAAAGTGGAAAACTCTCATGCTTTTCAATTCCTCATCATCGATCTCAAATCCAAAAAATTCTAAACAATTTCTTTCTAAAATCAAATCAATAAACATCGCTGGAACACTTCCAAAACGAAAATAATGGACTAATTTTCTACAAATCGTACAAGGAAGAATTAGACATCAAAGCCTCTCAAGCGTCGCAACCTAAATCGGAAATTGTTACCCGAACTGGTTTCAAGTTTGAAGGTTGTTTTTTCGATTTTAGGTTTCGAGGTTTCAAATTTGAGGTTTCAACTGTTTTAGGTTTCCAGTGTCAGTTTTATGGTTTCCGTTCGGGTTATTGGGCTATTCGGTGATCAAGTTTCCCAGTTTCCAATTTCAGATTTCAAACTTCAAGTTTCAGACTTCAAGTTTCCAATGTCAGGTTTCCGACTTCAAGCTTTCAGGCTTTGAGGTTTCAACTTTCTACAATTTTAGGTTTTTGGTTTTTGGTTTCAAGTTCGGTTGTTGGGCGGTTTGGTGATCAAACACAATGTGCACAATCCCAATTCGTCTTTGAAAAACAAAATTTCAACAACGTTCGATTTCACAATAAAAGTTGGACCAACGGTGTTTGAAATTATACTCGAAATATAAGTTCAAATAATTTGGTAACGAAATAGAATCGGTTGAAAAATACAACAGAGGTTTCAATACTTTAAGGAAGATTGGACAACAAAACCTCTCAAGCCTGGCAAGGAAAATAGTCAAACCTCTTCGACAAAGGCGAAAGGAAGAATCTAAACAGCTTAAGCTCTTCGGGAAAGACGAAAGCTCTTAGGCGGCTGTGAATCTTCGAAAACAAAAATAATAGGCTGATGTTCTAAAAAATGTTTGACAAGGGTATCAGAGAGAAAAGAAGAATTAGACAACAAAAACTCTAAGGCTTGACAAGGCTTTCATCTCTTCGGAAAAAGTGAAAGTCGATACATCTCATGCCATTTAGATCATCATCATCGATCTTGTAAGAGCCTTAGTTTTATAGGGATACCGCCCCTACGGTTTTGTTCACCACATGTGCGGCACCGCCCCCGTGGCCTTGACAACCGCCCCCGTAGTTTTGGCTTCAAGCGCCGCCTTCTTTGACCGTTGTTTTTTCCTTTGCTTCCTTTATAAGGAAACCCTTCTTCCTCCTGATGAAGGTTTCCTATTTCCTTCTTCAGACTCCTCCATTTCCACGTTCTTCTTCTCTCTTCTTCCTTTGAGTTTTCTGTGGAATCTTTGCAAGAACAAGCCTTGTAAAGCTTTGGTTGTGTTTGTGGATGCTTGAGATGATGAGGTTGATGTTGCTATTGGTGGTTGAGGATTGAGAGGCCAGCTTGAGAGTGTTTGATTGGAGTTCTGCTATGGTAAGCCTTCCATCTTCCTTCCTCTTCTTCTTTCTTCTTTTCTTCCTTTCTTCTTCTTTAGTTGGGAATTCCACAAGAATTGATCTTGTGTACCTTTCCTGGACATTTGTTCATGTATGTGTATGTATATGTGTTGATGGTTGCCTTTGGGGCAATGAAAAAGTGAAGAGATCGAGTGAGAGATCGAGGAGAAGTCTTATAGGCACCCCTTTGCTGTTTGACCGCCCCCGCGGATTGGAGTCGCTGCCCCTGCGGCTGGGTGTCACCGCCCTTGCGGAAGTCGCCGCTCCTATGCCTTCTTGTTTACACAGGTGTGTTTGTTCAGGACATACCAAGTATGGTATGTGTCTTCCCTTTCCTTTGGCCTTGTCTGAGTGTGTGGCTAGCCTAGTATTGTCTAGGTTGAGCTTGGTGAGGTATATGTTGAGGATATACCTTAGACATTTGTGAGTATATTGAGGTATCACGGTTTAGATACGAGCTACAGTTTGGTATGATTATGGTTATGGAGTGTAGGAGATGAATCTCCTAACCTTAGCAGTGTTTGTTATTGTGTGTGCCTTGTTGATGCAGGCGCTGATCATTTTCTCCTAGGAAACTATGACGTGGACAAGTTTACATTTGTATCAGGTAAGTCCTTGGGACTTACTTAGCGAGCAGTTATGGGTTTGAGTGTTTGTATTAGTGGTGTGTGTGCATATGTATGTTGCATTTATAACCTAAACCTGACTAGGACGACCGCATTTGTATATTTAAATGGCCCAAGTGTATTACAACGGGCCGTGACCGCCTGTCAAAGCTTGCCAAGAGTGGAGAAGGTGCTTTGAAACCGGTACTCTAGGGGGGAGGTAGATCCCCATGCAAAACCTATGAGAAAGGGGACAGAGGCGGGGTTCTAAGGTTCCTCGTGCCACAAAAGAAGTTAAATTAGTAATGGTATAACGTAATTGAAGATAATAAACGGTTTTTATGTGAGCATTGCATATTGTGATGTGTTAATGTGTTTGTAAGTGCTATTGCTTTTATTCTTATTCATGATCTGTTAGCTAATGGTTTCATACCGTGTTGTAGATATTTTGCAAGATAGAAAGACTACAGAGTGAGCCAGATGGGTGATCAGCCGAGGGCTTCCGTACACTTGGTTGTGCGAGGGTTTCGTGATGTTTTGTACATGTATGATTATGGGATTGCCGTTTTTTACTCGGTTGTGTTTTGTAAACCTTTTGGATGTATATTTATACAGTTTATGTATTTAGTTTTATATCTATTTGTGCCTAGCTTGTTGTAAGATCCAGTAAACTTGTTGTTAGGCTAGGGTCAGGATCTACTGTGAGATCCTAACCGAGTAGCGCCCCAAGTCCTTCGGATTTGGGATGTTACAGATTTCATACCTAAAAAAACTCTAATCAATTTCTTTGTAAAATCAAATCAATAAACAAAGTTGCAACACTTCCAAAAGGAAAGAAATGGACGAATTTTCTACAAATCATTGGACAAGGAAAAATTAGACAACAAAAACTTTCAAACCTCGCAACCTAAATTTGAACTTGTTATCCGAACCGTTTAAGGTTTCATGGTGGGTTTCGAGGTTTCAGGTTTCAGCGATTTTAGGTTTCACTTCGGATTATTGGGCGGTTCGGTGATCAAGTTTCAAGGTTTCAAGTTTCCGTTTTCCCATTTCAAGTTTAAGGGTTTCAAGTTTCAGATTTCGGGGTTTCAAGGTTCAATTTTTAGTTTCCGGTTTCTTGTTTCAAGTTCCATGTTTTAGGGATTTTAGGTTTTTGGTTTCCGGTTTCCGGTTTGGTTTGGTTTTCATTTTTATATTAAGGTTTTAAGGTGGGTTTTCCGGTTACATGTTTCAAGGTTTTAAGTTTCAGGTATCATCGGTTTGAGGTTTCCGGTTTTAGGTTTATGGGCGGTTTGGTGATCAAGTTTTAGTGTTTCCAATTTCCTGTGTCAGGTTTCAGAGTTCAGATTTCACCTTTCAAGTTTCCAGGTTTTAAGGTTTCAAGTTTAAGGTTTCAGGGTGTTAGGGTATTGGGGTTCGGGTTTCAGGTTTCATGCTTTCGGTTTCATGGTTCATGTTTCAAGTTTCAACGGTTTTAGTTTTTCTTGATTTCAGTTCGGGTTATTGGGTGGTTTTGTGCTCAAACTCAACCAATTCATCTTTGAAAATCAAATTTCAATAGTATTCGATTTCACAATAAAAGTCGGACCAACGGTCTTCGAAATCATACTCGAATGCAAATTAGTTCAAATTACTTTTTATCAAAATAGAATCGGTGTAAAAATTGAAAAAGGCTTAAAAATCGAGGAAGATTAAACAACAAAACCTCTAAAACCAGGCAAGGTGGATACGTGAAGCTCTTCGGCCAAGGCGAATGGAAGAATAAAACAGCTTCAGTTCTTCGGAAAAACCTCTTAGGCCTGACAAGGCTTTCGGCTCATCGGAAAAGGCGAAAGTTGAAACCTTTTAAGCCTTTCATTCTTCATCATCGATTATAACGTTACAAGCCTTCCCCTTTACTAACCATCTAGTGTGAAATAGATTTTCTCTTTGATTATCTTCACAAGGAGTAGGTTGTAAGTGTAAAGTCCTCTTAGCTATCAAGGTTTCCCCATGTTCATACCCTATATCCTCATCATCATCATTATCAAAAACAGGATTGTCAATAACATTGTCAAACTAATTTTCATCATTGTCGGATTCCGACTCATATTGACCTAGATGATTGATTATAAGGACTCTTTTGTTTGGACATTCTCTCATCATGTTCCCTTTACCTTGGCACTTAAAACAAGTCACATCTCTAGCTCTAGAATTAGCATTAGGCATAAGGGGATTAAAGTTACTTAGCTTAGATCCCGAAGGAGCAGCCGGGTTTGCCTTGGGAGGATACGAAGAACCGGAGTGTGTGGCACCACGCCTAGCAGTGGCGTCGGCTCCTTGTGCAGCGGCCGTTCCTCCCTTCGCAACTGTGTTCTCCTTTCCGTAGGACGAGTTCTTCCACTTGTTCAATGCATTTGGTGCATTGTATCCCGCTCCTTGGTACCTACTCTTGGACTTCCTTTCCACTTTTATCGCTAAATGTAGCAATTCTGTCATAGAACCATGTGGAAACAAATCCACCTCGTTAGCTAAAGAAGGATGCAATACTCTAAGATACCTTGCCATCGTAGCCTCTTCATCCTCGGACACATTGGCTCGGGCCATTGCAACTTGCATGGCATTGAAAGTTTCCTCGACGCTCAGATTGCCTTGCCTCAAGTTCTCAAGGCGTTGCCGAAGCTCCCTATGGTAATGGTGAGGTATAAACCGAGCTCTCATCATTGCTATCATTTGTTCCCAAGTAGCCACGGGGGGATCAAGAGCAAGTCTCCTTTCCCGTACTAGCTTATCCCACCAAATAAGAGCAAATTCCTGAAATTCCAAGGCCTCCAATTGCACATTCTTGTGCTTGGGAAAATTGTGGCAGGACCAAATTTGCTCTATCTTGGTCTGCCACAACATGTATGTATCCGGATCACACTTGCCCTGAAAGACGGGAATTTTCACCTTTATCTTACCAATCCTGTCTTGTTCGGGTTCCCGGTTCCTACGTTGATATCCTTGATACCCTTGCTGCGGTGGTGGAGCCCAAGCCTCTCCCGTCATTGATTGTTCCTCTTTCTCATTGTACCTGTGCACATTAATGGGAGGGACAACGCTTCTAGGTAAAGGAGAGTTGGGACGAGGATCATACCCATATCGGTGACCCAGGTGGCCTTGAAGAGTCGGCTGCAAAAGCTCATGCGGTGTATTGCCTCGCTGCGCCATGGTAGCGGCCTCAAATGCGGTTCGTTGGTTGGGCAAAGGACCTCGGGGCTGCGGTTGCTGCTGTGAATGGTCTCCTTGCTCAAAGGTTGAAGCTAAGGGCTGGCGAGCTTCTAGAGCCCTCATCCGGGTTGTCAAAGCTGCAATGTTGTCATTCATTTGCTTCAACAAGCTGAACATTGTCGGATCTGTCGGCTCGGGGCTCGTCGTCGAAACACAGCTATGGGTAGACATTATCACAAAGAAAACAAACACTGAAATATGTTAAGGTTAGAAATCAAAACACCTCTCAAGTGTTTCACTCCTTTTTCCGCTCACACTCTTGTGATAGTCGGGCTTGTTGATGGATCGCTTCGAATGAGTCAAAAACCCCACTTGAGTTAAGGTGTCTAGGTATCCAAAGCAACCAAAAATCGATTAGGACTCAATGCAATTCAGTTCAATGCGAAATCAGATCAAACTCAACAAGGATCACGAATGGACAGAATTGAATCACAAAGACTCAAGAAGATCACCGAACAGAATGTATGAATAGAAGAAACGAAGAAGACTCACCTATTAAAGCTCTATTTGTTGCACTTCCGGACTGCCTTGGAATGTGTGTAATCCTGAGGCTAGGTTAGAGATAGCAAGGTGAGAGGGAAAACGTGGTGAGAGATGAGGATGCAGACGATGAGGGTGTGGGCGATGAGGGTGTGGAGCTGGCTAAGGGCGATGGGGCGTGGATGGTTAGCCGAGCGTATGGTCTTGCTGAAAGCCTCGAGAGGGCTGGGAGATAATGATGTGAATAGGCAGCTTGCACCACAAAATAACATACAAGACTAAAGATCACAAAATCAAATAAAATGTAACAAGACTTCTGTTTTTTTTTTTGAATGATCACCTTCCTTTTTTTTTTTTGAATGATCAGCTTCCTTTTTCTTTCTTTCTTTTTTTTTGAATGATATGCTTTTTTGTTACCTAAAATGTAGGAACTTCCTTGACCAACAAATCTGGCCAATAATTACAAAATAAATTAAAATTGAAACAAAAGAGATCTTCTACTAGCGCTTGAACGTGGGTTATGGAGTTTGAAGAAGAACAAGTCCAATGGCAGCCGTTTTAGTCACAGTCAATTAGGGCACAACCGGTTAGGGCACAACCGAGTAGGGCACAACCGGCAGCAATGGTGGTGGCCGGCGGCAGGGCGTGTGTAAGCAAGGACGGGCGGCTGTAGGTATGTTACGTTGAGGAGATGGTGATGGCCGGCTTAGGATACTCACAAACCAACACAACCTTCAACACAACAAGTCAAGCACAATCAGTTTCAAGAACACAAGAAGAAAGCTCACAAAATTCAAAACTGACACGATAAGAAGGAAAGACACAAAATCGATCCGTCGTCAACCAGCGCTCTGATACCAATTGATACGGGGCAGACCCGACGTTGGCTCGATCTAGACGACGAAAGGAAGGAAAGGATGCAGAACATCAAGATTAAGGCAACCGACTAGGGTTGTTTGTGTGCTGCGTGGCCTGCGAACAAAGGGAACAAAAGAAGACGCTAAACTGAATACGAAGGTACGGAAATTAAAGGAAAGGTATGATGTAGATGAAACCGACACAAACGACGTGGAAACCCTTGATCTCGGGATCAAGAACCACTAAGAACGATGCAACGAACTCAGCCCCTTACAACCTCACACAGCCGACTTAGAACATCGACAACACGAGGAGGATGCTTATGGAATCTCACGAACACCAAGAACCCGAGAGCAATTGACACACGTGAAACAACTAAGTCAAATCTGATCACAATAACTCTTCAATCTAAACTCGCATTTGATTGAAGATGAAATCTGAAAACAAGTGTTTTTCATCAATAATAATCTACCTAAAAAGTAATAGGAAGAGCCTTTTAATAGTTTCACCTCTATAAACAAAAGACACAATAAAATATGGAAATTAAGCCCAATGGGCTACTTAAAACACACAATCACTAAGCAGGCCTTAAAAAGCCTCATTTCTCAATGAGAGACATGGAACGGTGCTGGAAACGTGGGGAGGAGCAGCGGCGTCATGTGCGGGGCTGGCCGAGTCCTGTGCTGTGGCGTCGTTGCTCTCTTGCTTACTTAAGAGCCAAACCTCGTTATGAACACTTGTAGCCAATAACATCAGCAAGCCCTCGGTCTCATGCTCGATCTTCTTAGCTCGGGAACGTGTGATAGCTCCCTCATACTCCGGAGATGCTAGCTCGGATGGTCCCTCATCATTCCCCCTCTCTTAGGAAGGATTCGTCCACGAATCTTCAAGCTCTACATCCATAGGTGGGAACGGACTGAGGTCTCTAACATTGAAGGTTGGGCTGACCCCGAATTCCTCTGGAAGATCCAATACATAAGCGTTGTCACCGGCTTTGTGAAGCACCTTGAAAGGACCGGCACCCCTAGGTGATAGCTTGGACTTTGGAAGCTCTTGGAAACGCTCCTTCCTAAGATGTAACCACACGAGATCTCCGGGCTCAAACAACAACATCCTCCGTTCCTTGTTTGCCTTAGCTGCGGTCCGAGCTGCTTTCTCCTCTAAGCTCAGCCGTGTCTTCTCATGTAATCCCCTAATGTACTCAACTTGTTTACCTACATTGAAATCTACTCGCTCCTTTGAAGGTAACGGCATAAGATCAAAAGGGGTTAAGGGATTCAAACCATACACACACTTAAAAGGGGTCATGTTAGTGGAAGAATGGATGGTCATGTTATATGCAAACTCAACATGTGGTAACACATCCTCCTATTCTTTCAAATTCTTCCTAATTACAGCCCTTAAAAGTGTCCCTAAAGTCCTATTAGTTACTTCGGTTTGGCCATCAGTTTGAGGGTGGCTAGCGGTAGAGAACAACAACTTAGTACCTAGCTTACCCCATAAAGTATTCCAAAAGTAACAAAGAAATTTCACATCCCGATCACTAACAATGGTTCTAGGAACTACATGTAGCCTAACTACTTCTCTAAAGAAGAGGTTTGCAACATTAGTGGCATCATCCATTTTGTGACAAGCTATGAAGTGTGCCATCTTAGAGAACCTGTCTACCACCACAAAAATAGAGTCTCTTCCCCTCTTAGTCCTAGGTAACCCCAAAATAAAGTCCATACTAATATCTTCCCAAGGAGCTGCGGGAATGGGTAAAGGGGTATACAAACCATGGGACATTACTCTAGACTTTGCTTTCAAGCATTCTAAGCATCTTTTCACAAAATTCTCAACATCCCTAAGCATGTGTGGCCAATAAAAAAGAGTACGCAACATATGATATGTCTTATCTCTACCAAAGTGACCCATCAAACCTCCCCTACGGGATTCATCCACAAGTAGAAGCCTAAGAGAACACTTTGGAATACACACTTTATCAACTCTAAACAAGAAGCCATCAAACAAGTAAAACTTATCTACAGCCACTTTTTCCACACAAGCTTTATAAATCTCTCCCAAATCATCATCCTTTCCATATAAATCCTTAATGTAAACAAAGCCAAGAACTCTAGCATCCAATGTAGTTAGCAAAACATGTCTCCTAGAAAGTGCATCAGCTACTACATTATCTTTTCCTTTCTTGTACTTAATCACATAAGGAAATGTTTCAATGAACTCCATCCACCTACCATGCCTTCTATCAAGTTTATCTTGGCTCCTAAAGTGTTTTAATGACTCATGATCAGTATGCAATATAAACTCTCTAGGCCAAAGATAATGTTGCCAAGTCCTAAACACTCTAAACAATGCATAAAGCTCCTTATCATAAGTAGAATAGTTTAGAGCTGGACCTTTCAATTTCTCACTAAAGAAGGCGATGGGTTTGCCATCTTGCATAAGTAATCCACCAGTTCCTATACCCGACGCTTCACACTCCACCTCAAATGGCCTAGTGAAGTCCGGAAGAACAAGCAATAGGGCGTTGGTCAACACCCACTTGAGCTTTTCGAAAGCTCTCTCTTGGGCTCCCCACACGAAGGTATATTTTTCTTAGTGATCTCGGTTATAAGGGTGGCTATGGTACTGAAATCTCTCACAACTCGCCTATAAAAGCTAGCCAATCCATGAAAGCTGCGCACATCACCAATAGACGTCGGGGTTGGCCAATCTCGAATAGCTTTAATCTTTTCCTCATCTACTCGCAGCCCTTGAGCACACACTACAAAGCCAAAAAATATAACTTCATTTGTGTAGAAATCACCCTTCTTAATATTAGCATATAAGTGTTCAAGTCTAAGAGTAGAAACAACCTGACAGAGATGATCCGCATGCTCCTCTGCGGACCGGCTATAGATGAGTATGTCGTCGAAGTAGACAACGATAAACTTCCCTATGAACTTCCTCAAAACATGGTTCATGAGGCGCATGAATGTGTTGGGAGCATTAGTCAAGCCGAATGGCATAACAAGTCACTCATAGAGCCCGAACTTGGTCTTGAATGCCGTCTTCCATTCGTCGCCCTCCTTCATTCGAATCTGATGATAGCCACTTCTAAGGTTGATCTTGGAGAAGGTAGTTGTTCCATGTAGCTCATCCAACATGTCATCAAGACAGAGAATGGGAGGACGGTACTTGATGGTGATGTTGTTGACAGCTCTACAATCAACACACATCCGCCAAGTGTTGTCCTTCTTAGGGACTAGTAGAACCGGAACCGCCATAGGACTAAGGCTCTCTCGAATGTATCCCTTATCAAGGAGCTCTTGTACATGCGTTTGAATCTCCTCACTCTCTTTCGGGTTCATTCCATACGCGAGTCGGTTTGGGAGAGTTGCTCCAGGAATAAGATCTATTTGGTGCTCAATACCCCGAAATGGTGTTAGCCCCGGGGGTATTTCATCCGGAAACACATCTGCAAACTCATCCAAGATAGCTAAAATACTAGGGGGTAAATCAACTAGGGTCGAGTTGCTTACCAAATTCAGCCCTTTACACAAACACACAAGCGCAACATCGGGAGGTAGGTAATCCGTGATGTACTCCCTCTTGACTGCGAGCAATGTCCTCGGCGGTGGCTGGACGGCTGCTGCGATCGCTTTGCCTTTGGCGGCTGTCCTTGCTGCAGTGCGGTTGTCCATGGCGTCGGCCTCCTTGGCGGCTGCAGAAAGTGCTCCTCCCTTGGCCGGCGTCGTCTCGGTGTAACCGCTGCCTGCTTGGACAGCTTCTCTTGATTTCTTCTCAAAAGCCTCCGCAATCTACATAGGAGTCATAGGCTTGAGAGTAACAAGTTTATCTTTCAAGGTAACAAAATACTTGTTAGTAAAACCGTTACGCAACACTTTCGTATCATATTGCCAAGGTCGGCCTAACAAAACATGATAAGCTTGTATTGGAACCACATCACATAGAATAGTGTCTTCATAATGTCCTAAGGTAATGTGAATCTTAGCTTGCTTGTTTACCTTAAGCTCCCCACAATCATTCATCCAATGTAGCTTGTAAGGCCTAGGGTGGTAGAAAGTTGCTATTTGCAATTTAGAAATCAATTTCGTGCTAGCTATGTTGCAACAACTCCCACCATCAATTATAACGTTACAAGCCTACCCCTTTACTAACCATCTAGTGTGAAATAGATTTTCTCTTTGATTATCTTCACAAGGAGTAGGTTGTAAGTGTAAAGTCCTCTTAGCTATCAAGGTTTCCCCATGTTCATACCCTATATCCTCATCATCATCATTATCAAAAACAGGAGTGTCAATAACATTGTCAAACTAATTTTCATCATTGTCGGATTCCGACTCATATTGACCTAGATGATTGATTATAAGGACTCTTTTGTTTGGACATTCTCTCATCATATGCCCTTTACCTTGACACTTAAAACAAGTCACATCTCTAGCTCTAGAATTAGCATTAGGCATAAGGGGATTAAAGTTACTTAGCTTAGATCCCGAAGGAGCAGCCGGGTTTGCCTTGGGAGGATACGAAGAACAGGAGTGTGTGGCACCACGCCTAGCAGTGGCGTCGGCTCCTTGTGCAGCGGCTGTTCCTCCCTTCGCATCTGTGTTGTCCTTTCCGTAGGACAAGTTCTTCCACTTGTTCACTGCGTTTGGTGCATTGTATCCCGCTCCTTGGTACCTACTCTTGGACTTCCTTTCCACTTTTATCGCTAAATGTAGCAATTCTGTCATAGAACCATATGGAAACAAATCCACCTTGTTAGCTAAAGAAGGATGCAATACTCTAAGATACCTTGCCATCGTAGCCTCTTCATCCTCCAACACATTGGCTCGGGCCATTGCAACTTGCATGGCATTGAAAGTTTCCTCGGCGCTCAGATTGCCTTGCCTCAAGTTCTCAAGGCGTTGCCGAAGCTCCGTATGGTAATGGTGAGGTATGAACCGAGCTCTCATCATTGCTTTCATCTGTTCCCAAGTAGCCACGGGGGGATCAAGAGCAAGTTTCCTTTCCCGTACTAGCTTATCCCACCAAATAAGAGCAAATTCCTGAAATTCCAAGGCCGCCAATAGCACCTAATTGTGCTCGGGAAAATTGTAGCAGGACCAAATTTGCTCTATCTTGGTCTCCCACAACATGTATGTATCCAGATCACACTTGCCTTCGAAGACGGGGATTTTCACCTTTATCTTACCAATCCCGTCTTGTTCAGGTTCCCGGTTCCTACATTGATATCCTTGATACCCTTGCTGTGGTGGTGGAGCCCAAGCCTCTCCCGTCATTGATTGTTCCTCTTCCTCATTGTACCTGTGCACATTAATGGGAGGGACAACGTTTCTAGGTAAAGGAGAGTTGGGACGAGGATCATACCCATATCAGTGACCCGGGTGGCCTTGAAAAGGTGGCTGCAAAAGCTCCTGCGGTGTATTGCCTCGCTGCGCCATGGTAGCGGCCTCAAATGTGGTTCGTTGGTTAGGCAAAGGACCTCGGGGCTGCGGTTGCTGCTGTGAATGGTCTCCTTGCTCAAAGGCTGAAGCTAAGGGCTGGCGATCTTCTAGAGCCCTCATCCGAGTTGTCAAAGCTACAATATTGTCGTTCATTTGCTTCAACAAGCTGAACGTTGTCGGATTTGTCGGCTCGAGGCTCGTCTCGAAACACGGCTATGGGTAGACATAATCACAAAGAAAACAAACACTGAAATATGTTAAGGTTAGAAATCAAAACACCTCTCAATGTTTCAATCCTTTTTCCGCTCACACTCTTGTGATAGTCGGGCTTGTTGATGGATCGCTTCAAATGAGTCAAAAACCCCACTTGAGTTAAGGTGTCTAGGTATCCAAAGCAACCAAAAATCGATTAGGACTCAATGCAATTCAGTTCCATGCGAAATCAGCTCAAACTCAACAAGGATCACGAATGGACAGAATTGAATCACAAAAACTCAAGAAGATCACCAAACAGAATGTATGAAGAGAAGAAAAGAAGAAGACTCACCGATTAAAGCTCTACTTGTTGCACTTCCGGACTGCCTTGTAGTGTGAGTAATCCCGAGGCTAGGTTAGAGGTAGCAAGGTGAGAGGGAAAATGTGGTGAGAGATGAGGGTGCAGGCGATGAGGGTGTGGAGCTGGCTAAAGGCGATGGGGCGTGGATGGTTCGCCGAGCGTATGGTCTTGCTGAAAGCCTCGAGAGGGCTGGGAGATAATGACGTGAATAGGCAGCTTGCACCACAAAATAACATACAAGACTAAAGATCACAAAATCAAATAAAATGTAACAAGACTTCTCTTTTTTTTTTGAATGATCAGCTTCCTTTTTTTTTTTGAATGATCAGCTTCCTTTTTCTTTCTTTCTTTTTTTTGAATGATATGCTTTTTTGTTACCTAAAATGTAGGAACTTCCTTGACCAAAAAATCTAGCCAATAATTACAAAATAAATTAAAATTGAAATAAAAGAGATCTTCTACTAGTGCTTGAACGTGGGTTGTGGAGTTTGAAGAAGAACAAGCCAATGGCAGCCGTTTTAGTCGCAGTCAATTAGGGCACAGCCGGTTAGGGCACAACCGAGTAGGGACCAACCGAGTAGGGCACAATCGGCAGCAATGGTGGTGGCCGGCGGCAGGGCGTGCGTAAGCAAGGACGGGCGGCTGTAGTTATGTTACGTCGAGGAGATGGTGATGGCCGGCCTAGGATACTCACAAACCAACACAACAAGTCAAGCACAATCAGTTTCAAGAACACAAGAAGAAAGCTCACAAAATTCAAAACTGACACGATAAGAAGGAAAGACACAATATCGATCCGTCGTCAACCGGCGCTTTGATACCAATTGATACGGGGCAGACCCGACGTTGGCTCGATCTAGACGACGGAAGGAAGGAAAGGACGCAGAACAACAAGATTAAGGTAGCCGACTAGGGTTGTTCGTGTGCTGCGTGGCCTGCGAACAAAGGGAACAAAAGAAGACGCTAAACTGAGTACGAAGGTACGGAAATTAAAGGAAAGGTACGATGTAGATGAACCTGACACAAACGACGTGGAAACCCTTGATCTCGGGATCAAGAACCACCAAGAACGATGCAACGAACTCAGCCCCTTAAAACCTCACACAGCCGACTTAGAACATCGACAACACGAGGAGGATGCTTATGGAATCTCACGAACACCAAGAACCCGAGAGCAATTGACACAAGCGAAACAACTAAGCCAAATCTGATCACAATAACTCTTCAATCAAAACTCGCCTTTGATTGAAGATGAAATCTGAAAACATGTGTTTTTCACCAATAATAATCTACCTAAAAAGTAATAGGAAGAGCCTTTAAATAGTTTCAGCTCTTTAAACAAAAGACACAATAAAATATGGAAATTAAGCCCAATGGGCTACTTAAAACACACAATCACTAAGCAGGCCTTAAAAAGCCTCATTCCTCAATGAGAGACATGGAATGGTGCTGGAAACGTGGGGAGGAGCAGCGGCGTCATGTGCGGGGCTGGCCGAGTCTTGTGCTGTGGCGTCGTTGCTCTCTTGCTTACTTAGGAGCCAAGCCTCGTTATGAACACTTGTAGCCAATAACATCAGCAAGCCCTTGGTCTCATGCTCGATCTTCTTAGCTCGAGAACGTGTGATAGCTCCCTCATACTCCGGAGATGCTAGCTCGGATGGTCCCTCATCACATTTGAGAAGAAAAAGGCAAGTGAACAAGGGGTAGACCAAGCTAAGAAGGGGAGTAATCCAAATAATTCCAAAACCGAGTCTATAGAGCCTTCTAATACCCTTTTAGCTTCAACTAACACACAAATGCCCTCTACTTTACTAGTAGCGAAATATGAGTTTCAAAGTGCTTATCTTCCTCTAGAAATCACTTTGATGACCTTATGCAAGAAGTTAGCCCTAGTGAGTGATGAAACTAAGGCAAATCTTCCACCTAGCATTGTAGCCATACTTGAGGAGTTTAAGGATGTGTTTCCTAATGAGATACCCCATGGCCTACCACCCTTGAGAGGCATAGAGCATCAAATAGATCTCATTCCGGGAGCAACCTTACCGAATAGGCCAGCCTATAGAATGAACCCTAATGAGAGCTAAGAGGTTAGAAACCAAGTGCAAGAGCTCTTAAATAAGGGTTATGTGAGGGAAAGCCTTAGTTCATGTGTTGTCCCCGTGCTTTTAGTGCCTGAGAAAGATAATACTTGGAGGATGTTTGTTGATTGTAGGGTCATCAATAACATAACCATTAAGTATCGCCACCCTATCCCACGCCTTGATGATATGTTAGATGAGCTTCATGGTTCCACTATGTTTAGTAAAATTGATCTTAGGAGCGGATACCTTCAAATTAGGATGAAGGAAGGGGATGAGTGGAAAACTGCTTTTAAAACCAAGTTTGGTTTATATGAGTGGCTTGTTATGCCATTTGGACTTACTAATGCTCCTTCTACTTTCATGAGATTAATGAACCATGTTTTGAGAAAGTTTACAGGTAAATTTGTTGTTGTTTACTTTGATGACATTCTCATTTACAACAAATCACTAGAGGAGCATGAAAGACATCTAAGGGAAGTTGTTTCTACTCTTAGAGATGAACACTTGTATGCCAATCTTAAGAAATGTGACTTTTGCACTAATGAAGTTATTTTTCTTGGGTTTGTAGTGAGCATAGACGGTTTACAAGTGGATGAAGAGAAGATCAAGGCCATTCGAAATTGGCCTATTCCAAGCTCTATTGGCAATGTTAGGAGTTTTCATGGTCTTGCCAGCTTCTATAGGCGTTTTGTGCGTGATTTTAGCACCATTTTAGCCCCATTGACGGAAATATGCAAGAACACGCCATTTGTGTGGGGTAGTGTGCAGGACCATGCATTCAACAAGCTTAAGGAGGTTCTAACTCATGCACCTTTGCTTGTTCTTCCAGATTTCAACAAGCCATTTGAAGTGGAGTGTGATGCATCCGGAATTGGAATTGGAGGTGTTCTTATGCAAGAAGGTAAACCTATTGCTTTCTATAGTGAGAAACTCAAAGGAGCATGTCTTAACTATTCTACTTATGATAAGGAGTTATATGCTTTGTAGAGTACTTAAGACATGGCAACACTACTTGTGGCCTAGAGAGTTTATCTTGCATTCTGATCATGAATCTTTAAAACACTTTAGGAGTCAAGATAAACTAGATAGGAAACATGGTAGTTGGATGGAGTTCATTGAGACTTTTCCTTATGTTATCAAGTATAAAAAGGGAAAGAACAATGTAGTTGCTGATGCATTATCTAGGAGACTGATGTAGGACCATCACATGGAAGCTATCAAGGTCCCATTACTAGAGCAAGAGCTAAGGAGATCCAAGAAGTTATGTCAAGGGAAGTGCTATTGCTAGACACAATGCGTGAACCATTTAATTTCCATACATCATGTGTTAATCTTTTGGTGAATGTAGGAGCAAGCGAACCAAGCAAGGAGACCATGCCGACGTACTCACTTCCCATGCAGCTCGAGGAGACCATGTAGGCTGTTGCTCACGTACAATCCAGCCCAGGAGAGGAGGTTGTTGCTCACGCCAATGCAGCCCAAGGGGAGGCTGTTGCTCACGCCAATGCAGCCCAAGAGGAGGCTGTTGCCCACGTCCAATGCAGCCCAGGAGAGGAGATGTTGATCACGTCTAAAGCAGCCCACGAGGATAGCCTGCTGCTCACGTCCAAGGCAGCCCAAGAGGGGAGGCAAGCAAACACGTCCAAGGCAGTCCAAGAGGGTAGGCTGTTGCTCACATCTAAAACAGCCCAAGAAGGCAACCAGCTGATCACGTTTAAAGAGGTCCAAGAGAGTAACAATTCAGCCCATTCGGATCATCATTTGGGCTCTTAAAACACAGCCAAATCACTCATGGATCTGTTGAACAACTCAGCCCATTCGGATGGCCCATTTGGCTCCTTAAAAACGTTAAAAACGTCCAGCTTGCACACCAAGGATAAGTTTGAATAATTCAGCCTATTTCCATGCTGATTAGTGGTTTGTTAGGTTGTTAGCTACATTAGAGGAAGCTCTCTTATTACCACCTTCCCACTAATGTTTTGAGCTTTCTTTTCTTTATTTTTGTCTAGATAAAAGAGTCTATTTATATAGCCTCTTTAGCTGCAAATTAGTGACGTAAAATCCATTGCTTAGAATTGCATTTGTAATCATTCAGAAAATCAATCAAAGAACAAGAGAGTTTTTGGTTGGCATTGCTATTGTTGCTTGGCTGAGCTTGTTTGTGTCAACCGCCTTCGGATTGGTGTTTCGAGCCTTCACGAGTCCCTCTTTGTGCTAGTCCAGCCGGAGCTAGTGTAAAGTTGTATTGGAGATGGGTCTAGGGCAGTCACGATTGGGGTTTTGGCTCTTCAGCCTTGGTTCCTTCATTGGCTCTCTCTTTGGTTCTTCTCTCACCTTTCCTGCGCCTATTCATCATCTTCGTTTCACTCCGCCTACTGAATTTGCTTCATTCAGTCCGTTTAGAGATCATTGTGCCTAGATCGACTCAAACACGGATTACACCGTATCAGTTGGTATCAGAGCTCAGTTGGTACAATTGATCACTTCTTCTTCATGTTAACCTTATTGCTTATCCAATTGAGATCTAACTTGTGCTTGAAGTGTGCCAATTCAAAAGCCGGACAACATCTTGAGGAGAGGCAAACACAAAACGAAAACAAAACAAAAGAGAAAGCTCAAAGGCTGCATACACGTTTCGGTAACCCTATATGCAATCAATTACGGTTACTTCTCTCTCCTACAAATCTTTGACAAAGTCTAAGATATCTTTCAAAAAAAAAAAAACACTACAAAAAACTGCTGGCCCTTTCTTTTTTTAATCAAGCACAAGTCGACTCTTTCAATCAGCTCAAAACGTCATTCTAAACACAATTTACCATAACTACACCAACCCAACAGTCAATACTCCAATTAGGGGTGTCTTGATTCATCTCCGACACTAACATTCAGTTTCAACAGTTCTAGTTCCAAAGGGTTGCTAAGAAGGTTCGGAAATCGCGATCTTAAGGTGTTGGATCCTTACAACTCGAGCCACCAGCTAGGCAATACCAACGAGAGTGTGAGCGATACACAAGTGAGATCTTTGTTTTTCTAACCTAACCAGTTTCTTTGTTTGTTACTTGAGCATGTCCAGGTCCCTATGTCCCAACAAGTCGAGTAGCGAGACCGTCACGCCTGAGATGATCAGTCTATTGAAACAATTGTCCGATTCCGTAGCTAAACTATTCAAGCGAGTGGAGACTATGGAAGCACGAACACCACCAGCCGGAACACAACCTTTGAGAACCAACGTCCTTCCTAATGCTTCTAACATGCCACCATTTGTTGATGATTTTCAGCGACGGAATGAAGCTCATTTTGAGGACCACACGTTGGAGGGCTACAATCGGCCATTCCAGTAGCCAAGGCAATGACGAGATAACCTTCGGCCTATCAAGAGCAAGACGGGCTCGGAAAGGTCAAAATCAAAATTCCCGTTTTTGAAGGAAAGTGTGATCCCGACGTCTACACGGAGTGGGAAACTAAAGTTGAGCAGATTTGGTTGTGTCACAACTTCAGCGAGCCTAGGAAGGTTCAACTAGCCGCTCTCGAGTTCCAAGGCTATGCTTTGGTATGGTGGGATCACGTAGTCAAAGAAAGAGTTCGAACCTTGGATCCTCAAATCAGCACATGGGAGCATATGAAGGCACTAATGAGGGCTAGGTTCGTTCCACCTCACTATACCCGAGAGCTTCGACAACAGCTGGAAAATTTGAGACAAGGCTCACTTAGCGCTGAGGAAGCCTATACGAATATGCAAGTTGCTATGGTGAAGGCCAACGTTCTAAAGGAAGAAGAAAACACTATGGCAAGGTACATTCGTATTCTGAATTCTAATTTGGCTAATGAGGTTGATATGTATCCATACAGCACCATGGAGCAATTACTACACTTGGCCATCAAGGTGGAAAGGAAGACTAAGGTGCGAAACCGGGAATACAAGCCACCTCCCGGGACGCCCAATGCTTGGAAGGCACAAAACAGCCGGCTGCATAACCCCAGCAGGGAGCAAGGAGGCCGGAAGGAGGAGAGGAAATCGGCACCTATGGGCCAAGAAGGGCAAAGAAGGTCTTCTACACCGTCCACTACACCACGATCCTTGAATGAGCCTTCAAGTGATCATAGAGGGAGTACTACTATCTCTAACTCTAGAACTAGGGACATTGTGTGTTTTAAATGCCAAGGTAGAGGTCACATGAGTAGAGAATGTCCTAATAGACACACGTTGATCATAAATCATCTAGGAGAATATGAGAGTGAGGATGATGTGGAATTAGATGATGAAAATGCTTTAAATGATGACAATGAGAATGATGATTGCATTGAGTATGAACAAGGTGAATCTTTGATAACTAGGAGAACTTTGCATGTCCAACTAGCACCTTGTGAGGATAACCAACGTGAAAATCTGTTTCATACTAGGTGTAGCATTAAAGGAAAAGTGTGTAATGTGATATTTGATGGAGGAAGTTGTTGTAACATAGCTAGCACTGAAATGGTAAACAAATTACAACTTCTTACATTTTATCACCCTACGTCATATAAACTACATTGGATGAATGAGTGTGGAGAACTTAAGGTCAATAAGCAAACTAAGGTCAATATAACATTAGGATCATATGAGGATGTTATTACATGTGATGTTGTGCCTATGAATGCTTGTCACTTGTTGCTTGGTCGTCCATGGCAATATGATATGAAAGTTGTCCATGATGGGTTTCTAACAAATATAGCTTTGAGTATAAGGGTAAAACTTTAACACTTAAACCTATGACACCTTTACAAATAGCCTAGTACTATGAGAACAAGAGGGTAGAGCAAAGAACCCCTCCCAAGCCTAAGATCACACGGCCTAAGAGTAAAGAGAACAAAATCCATCACACATTGTTAGTACAACCAACAAGTAGCTATCTTGAGTCTAGGAATGAATGTGTCACTAACTATGCTTCTATTGATGTGCTAATGATGAGTTTGTGTAAATCACTAGTGAATGTGCCTCATGACTCTACGATTCCACTTCATATTTTGAGACCTTATATTGGTTTATTTGTTGTAGTCTACTTTGATGACACTCTTAGTAAGACTTTAAAGGAGCATGAAAATCATTTGAGAGATGTGCTTGCTACATTGCGTATAGAATACTTGTATGCTAGTATTCAAAAATGTGATTTCTATACTAACCGAGTGATTTTTCTTGGTTTTGTAGTTAGTACCACTTTTAATGTAGGAGATTTGAGCCCCTATAAAGGAGATTCGGAACAAGATGAAAATTCGGGGTCGAATTCTTTCCAAGAAGGAGTGGATGATGTAGGACCATCACATGGAAGCTATCAAGGTCCCATTACTAGAGCAAGAGCTAAGGAGATCCAAGAAGTTATGTCAAGGGAAGTGCTATTGCTAGACACAATGCGTGAACCATTTAATTTCTATACATCATGTGTTAATCTTTTGGTGAATGTAGGAGCAAGCGAACCAAGCAAGGAGACCATGCCAACATACTCACTTCCCATGCAGCTCGAGGAGACCATGCAGGCTGTTGCTCACGTACAATGCAGCCCAGGAGAGGAGGCTATTGCTCACGCCAATGCAGCCCAAGGGGAGGCTGTTGTTCACGCCAATGCAGCCCAAGAGGAGGTTGTTGCCCACGTCCAATGCAGCCCAGGAGAGGAGATGTTGATCACGTCCAAAGCAGCCCACGAGGATAGCTTGCTGCTCACGTCCAAGGCAGCCCAAGAGGGGAGGCAAGCAAACACGTCCAAGGCAGTCCAAGAGGTTAGGTTGCTGCTCACATCTAAAATAGACCAAGAAGGCAGCCAGCTGATCACGTTTAAAGAGGTCCAAGAGAGTAACAATTCAGCCCATTCGGATCATCATTTGGGCTCTTAAAACACAACCAAATCACTCATGGATCTGTTGAACAACTCAGCCCATTTGGATGGCCCATTTGGCTCCTTAAAAACGTTAAAAACGTCCAGCTTGCACACCAAGGATAAGTTTGAATAAATCAGCCTATTTCCATGTTGATTAGTGGTTTGTTAGGTTGTTAGCTACATTAGAGGAATCTCTCTTATTACCACCTTCCCACTAATGTTTTCAGCTTTCTTTTCTTTACTTTTATCTAGATAAAAGAGTCTATTTATATAGCCTCTTTAGCTGCAGATTAGTGACGTAAAATCCATTGCTTAGAATTGCATTTGTAATCATTCCGAAAATCAATCAAAGAACAAGAGAGTTTTTGGTTGGCATTGCTATTGTTGCTTGGCTGAACTTGTTTGTGTCAACCGCCTTCGGATTGGTGTTTCGAGCCTTCACGAGTCCCTCTTTGTGCTAGTCCAGCCGGAGCTAGTGTAAAGTTGTATTGAAGACGGGTCTAGGGCAGTCACGATTGGGGTTTTGGCTCTTCAGCCTTGGTTCCTTCATTGGCTCTCTCTTTGGTTCTTCTTTCACCTTTCGTGCGCCTATTCATCATCTTCGTTTCACTCCGCCTACTGAATTCGCTTCATTCAGTCCGTTTCGAGATCATTGTGCCTAGATCGACTCAAACACGGATTACACCGTATCAGAGACACTCTTTGTTGACCACCCTTGATTCTAAAGTGCTAGGTTTCATGTATATTAAGGAATTATATGTTGATGATGCTGATTTTGGTGAAACCTACAAGATATGTGTGGCTAAGGGTGCTCTAGATAAGTTCTACTTGTTTGATGGTTTCTTGTTTAAGGCTGATAAGGTTTGTATCCCTAGGTGTTCTCAACGGATGTTATTAGTTGATGAAGCCCCTAAAGGAGGATTAATGGAGAATTTTGGGAGAGATAAGACTCATGCTATGCTTACTTCACACTTCTTTTGGCCTCATATGCTTAGGGATGTAGAACATGCTGTTAAGAGATGTTTAGAATGCCTTAGGGCCAAATCCAAAGTGAAACCCCATGGTTTATACACGCCTTTGTCAATCCCTACAGCCCCTTGGGAGGATATTAGTATGGACTTTATTGTGGGATTGCCTAGGACTAAGAGGGGTAGAGACTCAATATTAGTGGTTGTAGATTGATTCTCTAAGATGGCTCACTTTATAGCTTGCCATAAGACTAATGATGCCACTATTGTAGCCAACTTGTTCTTTAGGGGAGTAGTTAGGTTGCATGGAGTTCCGAGGACTATTGTTAGTGATAGTGATACGGGGATTAGCCGCGAAGAACGGATCTAGACGAACAACCAGTTCTGAAGAATGAAGAACACACAAAATTAACAAATATGGACAGCAATGAAAACAAGAAAACAGAAAAGGGACAAGAAGAACCGAAAGGAACAATGATAGAACCCTTGGATTCAAGATCCAAGAACCAAACCAGTGACGATTCGACCTTGCTTCTTACAACTCCACACAATCGATCTGAGAATAGAGAGCACGAAGAGGGTCCCTTGTTCGACTTGCAACACCAATCCCGAAGGAGATTGACATAGACAAGAACGAGAAAGCTAGATCACACACACAAACTCACGAGACAAGAATGATTGAATTCTCTTGTGATACGGAATTGTCCGTGATTGAGTCGATCTAGGCACAATGATCTCGAAACAGGCTGAATGAAGCAATTTCAGAATGCGGAATGGACGTAGGTGATGAATGGCGCAAGAATGGTAAAGAGAAGAACCAAAGAGATGTCAACGAAGGAACCAAGGCTGAAGAGCCAAAACCCCAATCGTGAATGCCCTAGACCCGTCTCCAATACAACTTTACACTAGCTCCGGATGGACTAGCACAAAGAGGGACTCGTGAAGGCTCGAAGCACCAATCCGAAGGCGGTTTGACACAAACAAGCTTAGCCAAGCAACAACAGCAATGCCAACCAAAAACTCTCTTGTTCTTTGATTGATTTTGTGAATGATTACAAATGCAATTCTGAAGCAATGGAAATAACGTAACTAATCTGCAACTAAAGGGGCTATCTATATAGACTCTTTGATCTAGACAAAATAAAGAAAAGAGAATTAAAGACATTAGTGGGAAGGTGGTAATAAGAGAGCTTCCTCTAATGTCGCTAACAACCTAACAAACCACTAATCAGCATGGAAATAGGCTGAATTATTCAAACTTATCCTTGGAGTGCAAGCTGGACGTTTTTAACGTTTTTAAGGAGCCAAATGGGCTATCCGAATGGGCTGCATTGTTCAACAGATCCATGAGTGATTTGGATGTGTTTAAAGAGCCCAAATGATGATCCGAATGGGCTGAATTGTTCCTCTCTTGGACATCTTTAAACGTGATCAGCTGGCTGCCTTCTTGGGCTATTTTAGATGTGAGCAGCAGCCTACCCTCTTGGACTGCCTTGGACGTGTTTGCTTGCCTCCCCTCTTGGGCTGCCTTGGACGTGAGCAGCAGGCTATCCTCGTGGGCTGCTTTGGACGTGATCAACATCTCCTCTACTGGGCTGCATTGGACGTGGGCAACAACCTCCTCTTGGGCTGCATTGGCGTGAGCAACAACCTCCCCTTGGGCTGCATTGGCGTGAGCAACAGCCTCCTCTCCTGGGCTACATTGTACGTGAGCAACAGCCTGCATGGTCTCCTCGAGCTGCATGGGAAGTGAGTACGTCGGCATGGTCTCCTTGCTTGATTCGCTTGCTCCTACATTCACCAAAAGATTAACACATGATGTATGGAAATTAAATGGTGCACGCATTGTGTCTAGCAATAGCACTTCCCTTGACATAATTTCTTGGATCTCCTTAGCTCTTGCTCTAGTAATGGGACCTTGATAGCTTGTATGTGATGGTCCTACATCATCTTGGATTCAATTCTGAAATGCTCTCAGCAAAACTTTTATAAACCTTGTCTAACTACAAAAGAAGAGAGAAAAGGCTTTATATACAGCCTAAGCCTTTTCTTCTAAAACAGAAAAAAAAAAAAGAAACTAATTACAATAATTACATTGAGAGAGAGTTAAATAAAGCCCAGTAATCATGTACACAATTGGGCCTAATTAAACTCTCCTATTCAGTCCCTCACATCCACATACTTAAATGATCATCCAGCCAGGCACATGCACATACGTGAAACCCTTGTATGTGATTTCAAGGCCTCCGGCTATCCATTGAAATGCTTTCCAAAGCCTGTTTGAAATGCTTTCCAAAGCCTGCCCAAAAACTAGAAATACAATTTAAGCTCCATTAATCATCTTGGTTGGGATGTGTTCGTGGCTGATCCACAAGATGGTCCTTAGACTTGATGAAGGTGGACTTGATTGAGCTTCATGGACCATGTTTAGGAAAAGAGCATCCATCTCAGCTTGACGTTTAGCTTGCGCTCTTGTTAGAGTCCCTGTAGGTGGTGAAGATGGTGTTAGCTCAGATGATCCTTCATCATTCTCCCGTTCTTTGGAAAAATTCGACCTCGAATTGCCTTGATCAACATCCAGGAGTGGAAAAGGACTTAGATCCCTCACATTGAATATGGGATCACAAGCATAATCATCTAGCAAGTCAAGCACATAGGCCTTGTGTAACACCTTGAAAGGCCCATTTCTTCTTGGGGAGAGCTTGGATTTCCGAAGCTGTTGAAACCTCTACTTCCTCAAATGTAGCCAAACAAGGTCGCCGGGTTCAAATATAATCTTCTTGCATCCTAGATTCGCCTTTTCAGTGTCGTATTTGCCTTTCCCCTCGAGCTTGATCCTTGTCCTACTATGTAGCTCCTTGATGTGTTCAACCTGCATTTTAGCACTTAAATCCACTCGCTCCTTCATAGGTAACGGTGTCAGATCAAAAGGGGTTAGTGGATTAAAACCATAAATACAATCAAAGGGAGAGATGGAAGTAGATGAGTGGATGACTCTATTATAGGCAAATTCAACATGTGGCAAGACATCTTCCCATTCTTTCAAATTCTTCTTGATGACAGCCCTTAGAAGTGTTGTTAGGGTCCTATTAGTTACTTCCGTTTGTCCATCAGTTTGGGGGTGGCTTGATGTAGAAAATAACAACTTAGTTCGTAGCTTTCCCCAAAGAGTTTTTCAGAATTAACTCAAGAACTTAACATCCATATCACTCACTATTGTCCTTGGAATACCATGTAACCTAAATACTTCCCGAAAGAACAAATTAGCTACATTGGCTGCATCATCAGTTTTGTGACAACCAATAAAGTGAGCCATTTTAGAGACTCGATCTACAACCACAAATATCGAATCCCTACCTCTTCTAGTCCTAGGCAATCCCACTATGAAATCCATGCTAATGTCTTCCCAAGGGGTTGTGGGGATTGGCAAAGGTGTATACAATCCATGAGGCTTCCCTTTCGATTTAGTTCTAAGGCACTCTAAACACCTTTTAAGCACATTTTCAACATCCCTAAGCATATGTGGCTGATAAAAATGTGAGTGCAGCATAGCATAAATCTTATCCCTCCCAAAATGACCCATTAAACCTCCTTATGGGATTCTTCCACTAACAACAAACGAAGGGAACACCTAGATATGCACACCTTATCTACTCGAAACAGAAAATCCCTCAAAAAAATATAATTTATCTAAGGAACCTTTTTTGCACACAAAGCTTATATGTATGCCTCCTAGAAAGAGCGTCCGCAACTACATTGTCTTTTCCCTTTTTATACTTGATAATATAAGGAAAAGTCTCAATAAATTCCATCCATTTTACATGCCTCCTATCTAGTTTATCTTGACTCCGAAAATGTTTTAAAGATTCATGATCAGAATGCAAAATAAACTCTCTAGGCCACAAATAGTGTTGCCATGTCTTAAGTACTCTAAATAATGCATACAACTCTTTATCATATGTAGAGTAGTTAAGACATGCCCCTTTAAGCTTTTCACTGAGAAAGGCAATAGGCTTACCTTCTTGCATACGCACACCTCCTATGCCAATTCCCGATGCATCACACTCCACTTCGAAAGGCCTAGTGAAGTCAGGGAGAGCTAGTAAGGGTGCCTTAGTGAGAACTAACTTCAGCTTGTTGAAAGCACATTCTTGAGCTGCTTCCCAGACAAATGGTGCATGTTTCTTGCAAATCTCCGTCAAGGGTGCATCAATGGTACTGAAGTCTCTCACAAAGCGCCTATAGAAACTTGCAACCCCATGTAAAATCCTTACATGGCTAATGGATGTAAGTGTTGGACAATCTCGAATAGCTCTAATCTTCTCCTCATCCACTTGTAGACCTTGTGCAGTCACTACAAAACCAAGAAATATAACTTCGTTAGTGCAAAAGCTACATTTCTTTAGGTTGGCATACAAGTGTTCAGCCCTAAGGGTAGAAACAACTTCCCTTAGATGTTCATCATGCTCCTTTAGGGACCTGTTATAGATTAAGATATCATCAAAATACATTACAACAAATCTCCCAATGAATTGTCTCAAAACATGGTTCATTAAACGCATAAAAGTAGATGGAGGATTGGTTAACCCAAATGGCATAACAAGCCATTCATACAACCCAAATTTTTTCTTGAAGGCTTTCTTCTACTCGTCCCCATCCTTCATTCGGATCTGATGGTAGCCACTCCGAAGGTCTATCTTGCTGAATGTAGTGACGCCATGGAGCTCATCAAGCATGCCATCGAGGCGGGGAATAGGGTGGCGGTACTTAATGGTTATGTTGTTGATAGCCCTACAATCAACACACATCCTCCAAGTATTGTCCTTCTTAGGCACTAATAGGACAGGAACGGCGCAAGGGCTTAGGCTTTCTCTAACATATCCCTTATCTAGGAGGTCTTGGACTTGGGTTTGGATCTCTTGACTCTCCTTAGGGTTCATCCTATAGGTTGGTCTGTTAGGAAGAGTAGCTCCGGGGATAAGGTCAATCTGATGCTCTATGCCCCTCAAAGGTGGAAGGCCATGAGGTATCTCTTCCAGAAACACATCCTTAAACTCCTCTAGGATGGTTGTAATGGTGGGGGTAAGATAGCCTTTGTTTCTTCACTCACTAAGGTTAGCTCCTTACACAACCTCATCAAGATGGCATCTAAGGGTAGATACTCACTTTGGAACTCAAGTTTAGAAGCTAACAAGGCCGTAGGAGGCTGAGTTGTGGGTGTGACCAAGAGAGCACTAGGTTGTTGGCTAGGGGACGTGTCTATGGCAGGTTCTTGGTGCCTTGAAGACTTGCTCCCCTTCTTAGCTTGTCCTTGCTCTTGTTCACTCGCTTTCTTCTTCTCAAATGCCTCCGCAACCTGCATGGGAGTCATAGGTTTTAGAGTAACGAGTTTTTCATTAAAAGTAAATGAATACCTATTAGTAAAACCATCATGCAATACTCTCCTGTCATATTTCCAAAGACGGCCTAATAACACATGACAAGCTTGCATAGCCACAACATCACATAAAACAGTATCCTCATAGTGTCCTAGAGTGAAAGTGATCTTAGCTTGCCTATTAACCTTCAATTCACCACAATCATTCATCCAATGCAGCTTATATGGTCTAGGGTGACAAAATGTAGGAATTTGCAACTTAGAGATTAATTCAGTACTAGCTATGTTACAACAACTACCTCCATCAATGATAACATTACACACCTTTCCCTTTACGAAACACCTAGTATGAAACAAGTTCTCTCTTTGGTTATCCTCACAAAGGGCAGGTTGTGCACTCAAAGTTCTCCTTGTTATCAAGGAATTATCATGCTCAAGATTGTCATCACAAACCATGTTATTAGGATCATATCTTGCGTTTTCAAGCCCATTATGATGCGGGTTGGGCCGCAAATGACTAGATCTAGATTGGGAATCCTTGAAGACTATCAATGGACGTTTTTCTTGAGAAATGGCACGCAAAGTTAGATTGTTTAGAACCAGAAATAACGTTGGACAAAAGGGAAGAAAGAGAATGAAATGGAACGTGGAATGTTTGGTAGAAGTAGATCCAAAAGAACCAAACAACTCCCTTACAAGAACCTTGATCAGATTGATCAAAACCCAAGCAAGATGATGGCTTCAACCCTTTCTTCTATAACCTTACACAAGCCTTCAATGGAGACAAACACAATGAGGGACTAGTATTGACTAGTAGCACCAATCTCTAAAAAGATTAACACACACAAGAACAATCTAGCAGGGATTCACAACAATTCAATCAATGGCTCACTTTATTGATTGAATTTTCTGAATAGGAACAAAAGCTCTCAAAGAGACGGTTTATCAAGTTTTGCTAAAATCTATCTAATTTGGAAAGAAGCTAAGGGAGGCTTTTTATATGCCTAGAAAGCCTCCTATCTAAAAAAGGAAAAACATTTGTCAAAAAGACAATAAAACAAATAAAACAACTAAAACAAATAAAAATAACCCTTAAAAATGTTTTGAACCTAAAGGTCATAAAAAGTCTTTCATTTTATACCAAAAGATGATATAAAATACAAAAGAAGCTCCAAAAGCCTCAATCTTCCATTTCTTGCAATTCCGGAACAAGTGTCTCTTCTTTGCTCTTGCATGGCTCCAAATCACGTGTGCATGGTCTCCCTTCCACGTCCAAGTCATCGGGAATCGTCATTAACGTGACTAAGGAAGCCTCAGTCAGCAATGGATCGTCAATGGTCTCCTTAGGAGCTAAGGACACCAACAAGTTGGACACCTCCTCTTGAATTGCTCTTACTCTTGATATAGTGATTGGCCCTTGCATTATAGGACTAGTAGGGGCTGTTGGTGATGGTCCCTCATCATACTCCCCTTCTTGGGAAGGATTCGTCCTCGAGTCATCACCATCCGCATCACTTGACTCAAAGGGACTTAAATCTCCTACGTTGAAAGTAAGGCTCACTCCATAGTCCTCCGGAAGCTCTAGTACATAAGCATTGTTGCCAACCTTACGTAGTACTTTGAATGGTCCGTCTCCCCTAGGTGATAGTTTGGACTTGCGCCTTTCCGGGAACCTATCCTTCCCAAAATGCAGCCACACGAGGTCTCCCGGTTCGAACAATACTTGCTTGCGGTTTCTATTAGCCTTGGCCGCCACTTGCCTCCCCTTCTCCTCTAGCCTTTTGCGTGTCCTTTCATGTAGTTCCTTGATGATCTCCACCTGTTTTTCTGCATTAAAATCTACTCGCTCCGCTATGGGCAACGGTATAAGATCAAAAGGGGTCAAAGGTTTCAACCCATAGACACACTCAAAAGGAGTTAGATTAGTAGAAGAATGTAATGTACGATTATATGCAAATTCAACATGAGGCAAGACATCTTCCCAAGCTTTCAAATTATCTTTTAAAACAGCCCTCAAAATGGTTGTTAACGTCTTATTAGTTACTTCGGTTTGACCATCCGTTTGAGGATGACTAGAAGTCGAAAATAGCAACTTCGTCCCTAATTTACCCCAAAGAGTTTTCCAAAAGAAACTAAGAAACTTAACATCCCTATCACTCACTATAGTCCTAGGTACTCCATGTAAGCTAACAATTTCCCTAAAGAACAAGTTAGCTACATTATAAGCATCATCAGTCTTATGGCAAGCAATAAAATGGGCCATTTTAGAAAATCGATCTACTACCACAAAAATCGAATCTCTCCCCTTCTTAGTCCTAGGTAACCCAACAATGAAGTCCATACTAATATCCTCCCAAGGTGACTTAGGCGTGGGTAAGGGGGTATACAATCCATGAGGTTTCAATCTAGCCTTAGACTTTAAACACACAAGACATCTCTTAAGCAAGTTCTCTACATCTCTAAGCATATGAGGCCAATAAAAATATGAATGCAGCATATGATAAGTCTTATCTCTCCCAAAATGCCCCATTAAGCCTCCCATATGGGCTTCCTCAACAAGTAATAGCCTAAGGGAACACTTAGGAATGCACACTTTATCAACTCTACATAGAAAACCCTTAAACAAGTAATAGTTATAAAAGGCTCCTCTAGATGCACATTGCTTAAATATGTCTCCAAAATCATAATCATCAACATATAAATCCTTAATATAATAGAAACCTAAGACCTTAGAATCCATAGTTGTGATTAAAGAATGTCTCCTAGAGAGAGCATCCGCTACAACATTATCCTTGCCCTTTTTATACTTTATGATATAAGGAAAAGTTTCCATAAACTCCATCCATCTACCATGTCTCCTATCTAACTTATCTTGACTCCTAAAATGTCTTAAGGACTCATGATCGGTATGTAGGACAAACTCACTAGGCCATAAATAATGTTGCCATGTTTTTAATACTGTAAACAATGCATAAAGTTCTTTATCATAGGTCGAGTAGTTTAAACATGCTCCCTTTAATTTCTCACTAAAGAAGGGTAGTGGCTTACCCTCTTGCATGAGTACTCCTCCAATGCCAATACCCGAAGCATCACACTCGACCTCAAAAGGTTTGGTGAAGTCCGGAAGAGCTAGGAGAGGTGCATGGGACAACCGCCACTTAAACTCCTTAAACACCTTCTCTTGAGCATCTCCCCACACAAATGGCACCTTCTTCTTTGTCAAGGACGTGAGTGGGGCTGCTATGGTGCTGAAATCTTGCACAAAACGTCTATAGAAGGTTGCTAGGCCGTGGAAACTCTTCACTTGACCGACGGTTGCGGGAGTAGGTCATTCCTGGATTGCCTAGATCTTCTCTCCATCCATCTCTAGACCTCTTGTGCTCACTACAAAACCAAGAAAAACAACTTGATTAGTACTAAACTCACATTTCTTCAAATTAGCATACAAATATTCAATTCTAAGAGTTGCAAGTACTTCCCTCAAATGTTCCTCATGCTCTTCAAGTGACTTACTATAGATGAGGATGTCATCAAAGTAAACCACAATAAACCTACCAATGTAGTGTCTCAACACGTGATTCATCAATCTCATAAATGTGCTAGGAGCATTGGTTAAACCAAATGGCATCACTAGCAATTCAAAAAGACCAAACTTGGTCTTGAATGTCGTTTTCCACTCATCTCCCTCCCTCATTCTGATTTGGTGATAACCACTCCTAAGATCTATCTTAGAGAACAATGTGGCTCCATTCAACTCATCTAACATGTCATCTAAACATGGGATAGGATGGCGGTACTTAATGGTGATGTTGTTGATGGCTCTACAATCAACACACATCCTCCATGTATTGTCCTTCTTAGGCACTAAGAGGACGAGAACGGCACTAGGACTCAAACTCTCCCTTACATAACCCTTATCTAGGAGTTCTTGGACTTGGTTTTGGATCTCTTGGCTCTCCTTAGGGTTCATCCTATAGGCTGGACGGTTTGGGAGTGTAGCACCGGGAATAAGATCTATTTGGTGCTCAATACCTCTAAAAGGTGGAAGGCCAGCCGGAATCTCGTCAGGAAACACATCACTAAACTCATCTAGGATAGCTAGGATAGGCTTAGGTAGTGTGGCCTTGGCTTCATCACTCAAAGTCACTAAGCTCTTGCACAAGCTCACAAGAATGGCATCTAAAGGGGTGTAATCTAGGATGTACTCCTCCTTGGATGCTAGAAGGACACTAGAAGGTGTGGCTAATAGGGTGGTATTAATCTTGGCCGTGGGTTCTGTTTTAGACCGTGAGCTATCCCTTCTCTTTTTCACCTCATTTTTCTCCACACTCAACTCCTTCTTCTTCTCATAAAATTCAGCAATCTGCAATGGTGTCATAGGCTTAAGAGTTAGTGTTTGACCATTAAATTCAAAGGTATGCCTATTAGTAAAACCATCATGCTTAACTCTCCTATCAAATTGCCATGGATGTCCCAAAAGAATATGACAAGCATACATGGGAACTACATCACAAGTAATGGTGTCCTCATAGCTACCTAAAGTGATAGTAACTCTAGCTTGCCTATTTACTTTTAATTCTCCACAATCATTCATCCAATGCAATTTGTAAGGCCTAGGGTGATAAAATATGGTAATTTGCAACTTATTAATCAAATCAGTGCTAGCTATATTGCAACAACTACCTCCATCTATGATCATATTACACACCTTCCCTTTAATTATATATCTAGTATGAAAAAGGTTCTCTCTTTGATTATCCTCACACGGAGCTAGCTTAGCATACAAAGTTCTTCTAGCTATTAATGATTCTCCATGCTCATATTCAATGCCCTCATCACTATCACTACCAATTTCATGCAATCCATTAAGGTGGGTGTTATCATCATTTTCATGCTCATCCTCACTCTCATATTGTCCAAATTGATTTAACATCAGAATTTTCTTATTAGGACAATCCCTCATGTAATGACCTCTACCTTGACATTTAAAACACACAATATCTCTAGAACGAAGAATAGAGTTAGAGGTACTCCCTTGAGGACCACTTGAAGGCTCATTCAAGGATCTAGAAGATGAATGAGGTGTTGAGCTCCTTCTTTGTGCTCCTTGGTCCATGGTTGATGCTTTTCGGTCCTCCTTGATGGATGTAGGCTCACGGCTGTAGGATCCTTGGGGCCGGCTGTTTTGTGCTTTCCATGAGCTTGTAGCTCCAAAGCTTGTCTTGGCACCTTGGTTCCTAGCCTTTGTCTTCTACTCTACTTTGATTGCCAAATGCAGCAGCTCCACCATGGTACTATAAGGACACAAATCAATTTCATTAGCCAAAGATGAGTTTAAAATGCGTAGATACCTAGCCATTTGTTCGCCACTTAGCGTGCGTGCAAATAAGTCTTAAATTTATAAAACTAGAAATCAAGCAAGCGAACCCGCAGTGTACGGATCGATATAGTTGAGCAAGAATTCCAGAGTATCGAACACAGGGATTTGGGGGGTTAAATCCAATTATAGATTATCAAGCAAGTAAATATGTGAGCTTTTCAAATATTAGGAAAACAACAATCCTAAAGATCCAGGAATCCAGATTTGGCAATTGATTCAAGATATACTAAAGATATAAGGACAGAGTTGAGATATGCAAAGGTATACGAAAGTAAAATAATTGTACGGTGAAGTTCCAAAAACCTTATATGACTCACCTAAAAGACACTCTCTATAAAGGTTGTTGAGGCTTCAATATAGAAAAGATCTAAGGGTAAGAATTAACGTCAAATACCCAAACTTATAATGCAAGGATCAAGACTAACTAAACCAATTAAGGTTGTGACACTCACAATCGAGGTAGAGGTTGTTGAGGCTTCACTACGAACTAGAAAAGGCAAGCCAAGACTAAGTTAAAGCAAATCTTCAACTTTGGATTAAAGTAAAAGCAAGTTCGTAAACTGAAACAAAATTACGGGTAGTTCTTGAGTTCCACGGCCGTGGAAGCTCAAGAACAGACCGTGGATTAGGTTCGTCGGCGATTCTCTCTAACTCTCAGGGTCCAATCTGTTTACGATCGATCTATCATCATCTAAGCCATAACTATCAACCCTTCAACTTAGAATTGTTAAAGGGTTTTAGCCAACAACAGTCATATTGATATCAAATTCAAGATTTAAAAGAATGGAAGATGAAAACTTCCGAAAACCTTTAATAACCTTCAAATCAATCTCAAATCCACAAATCAAGAACAATGGTGTCAATAGATTCGGAATATCACAAACAATCACAATCTTAGATAGGAACGAAGAACGGGATGTCAATCCGCCTTCTAATCAAACCTAAAGATGAAGCGTAATCGTCTTCGAACAAGTCTTCCAAATCTACACATCTTCCGTCAATCCGGAAATCACAATAGGGCAAAGCACAATCTCCCACGGTGATCTTGAAAACCCTAGGCACATGCAATAGGCGTAGGCAAAGTGTAAGCGAAGGTGACGGAATCTCTCTTCTTCCGTCCTTTTATAGCGTAAGATAAAATATTGGCCCGACCCAATTGCGTAGAAGATCGTGGCTTCAAAGTGTGCGTAAAAGATCGCCAAGATCACGGTCGTGGAAGGGTTCCACGCCCGTAATTTAGAGCGTGGAAGTTGGTCACGGTTTGTCACAACCCTCCACGGCCGTGTAAGTTGCTGGAATGCACCACACTTCTCTTGCCAAGGTTCCACGGCCGTGGACTTGAACGTGGAATGTAGTACGGCCGTATTTTAGAGCGTGGTTTAGAGGTAGTTCGTGATTTTCCTTAGCCTTGTGCTATTCTTCAAGTTAGCACCTTCCTTAGCTCCTAGAGATGTCCTCAATCCTTGGACATGCTCAATCAAACTCCATTCTCTCTCAATCCGTTCGAAATTAGCTCTAAATCGCCTACAATCAACACAAAGCTTATGTAGACCTCTATATCGACAAAATAGATAAACTAACTCACAAATGCTTAAATGCTTTATCAATGACTATCAATATAGATGAAATACACTTAGAAAACGTGCCTAAAATATCACAATATTTCATGTTAACAAATAACCCCATACTTGCCACTTGCTTGTCCCTAAGCAAGGTCTTTCAAAGCTTTAAAACACAAGTTAGGATGAAATATGTGTACCTTCTCAAAGCAAAACTTCTTTTGGATGAATGTGCCTTCTAATCAATAGATCATTCTCAAATCTTGCTTCATTCGTTTATAAGACTTTCATATACATAATCAAAGAGTAAAGAGTAAAGAAAACTCATGAATCAATCAAACTTTCATGTAAACATCATAACCTTCAAACATTATCAAAATCAATCATAAGAAACTTCAATTTAGATCACCAAGCCATATAACATTCTTTTGATCTTAAGGACATTCAAACAAGGTCTAGAATGTGGAAAGGGAAGGAAAACTTTAAGGAATGTGGTGCATGAATCCGGGAAAGTGGATGACTACTCTTTTCTTCTTCTCTTGCGGTTTCCGCAGCACTTTCAACATAGAGCTTCGCTCTTTCTTTTCATTTTTCAACTTTACTTTTGGAGTTATGGATAGAGGTGCACAAAAACCGAAGCCTAGGAGATTGGCGGTTCTCAATTTTTATGAGATGCCTCAAACCCTTAGCGCACATAACATAATCCGCTAGGAATATCGCTCAATTTGACTTTGGCAAGACACAAACACCCGGCTATGTGAATGGTGCCGACTTACTCATCGTCATGATTGACTTCCCCAAACCTATAATTTCTTTCTATTCCTTTGAATGCAAAATATTGCTTTCATGGCCCTCCCACATCAAACATGCCTTTTTCATTCAACTCCTCCAAATTCCCGGATAGGTAAAGGAGGTCATTATTTCAAATGAGGGGCTAAATGATCAAAGAAAGAAGAAAGAAAATCGAATTGCCTTAATCATCTCAAAAGGAAGCATAAGAACTTATTATGTGATTTCAACCTTAATTCCTCAAGCATGATTTAAGTAACATTCATCACATTATGAAATTTGCAAAAGAAAGATAATCAACTCAATCAATTTCTTTTCAATTCACTATTCGTTTAAGCATGCGATTGTCATCAAAACTCAATTCATAAGTGGTGATTATCATAGAAATCATCTCTATCCTTAGAAGCACAAAATTTTCAAAATTTTTCAATTTTTATGGGTTTTTGAAACTCTTTTTCATGCAATGCAATAATGAAACGTGTAGCAATAAAATGAAATATGCAAGATAGTCTCGATAGAAGCAAATAAAGTGAGTAAGAGTTATTACAAACTTTTAGTCACACCCCACCCCATACTTGGAACAAACATTGTCCCTAATGTTCAAATAAAAGAAAAAGAAGAAAAGAAAGAATGAAAAAGAACTCACAAAACGGTGGTGGAGCGGCTAAACTGTCGATCATGCAAGGTCATCACTTTGGTTGAGGTGGAAACGGAGAGAAGCTAGGATCATAGTACCGCCCGAACTGCTAGCGGTAGATGTCTCTCATCATGTGGTCAAGGTCGTCCATACGTGCATCTCTAGCGTCGGCTCGGATCTCCAAAGCTCCCACTCTATCTGAAAGGCTGGTGGCCCACTATGGCAGCTGCTCATACAAACCAGGCGGCTGGCTGTACCATCCCGGTGCATCTAAAGGTGCTGGTGCTGGTGGCGGCTGTATAGACCATGGTGGTGGAGCTCCGTACCACGCAGGAGGGGCCTCCATCCAAGGGGGCCTCTCGCTCACGCTGGCGCAGCGAGAAGAAGATCCTGAAGCTCTAGTTGGACGTGGAGAACGTCTAGGCATGTCAGGAGCCACATCCGGCTGATCCGGGAATGTGCCAAAGTCCTGCTCAGCTCCTCCTCCTCCCTCATACTCGTCTCCTCCCATCTCCTCCTCTACAACTGGTGGTGGTGGGACATATGGAGGGGCTACAATCCTGTTCGCATGCATAGCAGCGAACATCGCCTTCCAGTTATGGCCTCCAGCCATAATGGAATACTCTGGGAGCCACTCAATACCTCTCCCCGTCCTACTCTCCCATGGCATAACAGCGTAAGGTGGACCTCTATGGGTGGGGAAGATGAGGCCTCTAGTCATAAGGGCCTGAAGTCCTAGGGGTACAACGGGGATACGTGTGCAAGAAGAAAAGTCTACCCCTAATGCCCTAGCAAGGTGGGTGACTATCCCACCATATCCAATGTTGCCAGCCCTCTTGTTCTTTAGCTTGCTCATGGTAGCAACTAAGAGGGTGGCACAGTCAGCAGGCCGTCCATACAACATGCAGTACAGAAGAAAGAGCTCCAAACTCCCGGATGGAGAAATCATAGTTTCTCCAGAAATCCTTGGCGTAAACGCCACTGGGGAAACGACCATTGAAGGTCTCATCGAACCCAAAGAAGGCTCCAAACTCCCGGATGGAGAAATCATAGTTTCTTTCCATCAGCCGGAAAGAAACTGTCCTATCAACGTGGTTGTGCCCAAAAGAAACCACAACCTCTCTCGTAATCTCCTCATAAGCATCTTCTCGAATAGCCGAGAAGATGACTAATCCGGCTCTATCCAAGAGCCAAGTAAGGTCCCCTATGACATGTAGAGGCTCTAAATCCTCCAACAATAGGTATCTAGGTCCTATGACCATCCTCTCATGGATCCTCTCTAAGGCATCGAGATGATCCTCATGAATGGTAGGGATCCTAGGTGGAGGTGGTGATGAAGGTGATGATGGAGGTGAAGGGAATAAAGGTGGTGGTGCTCTAGAGGAGGAAGAGGAAGAGGGGTTGCCCTTCCTCTTTTTACTCTTATCTTTGTCTTTGTTCTTGTTGTTATTCCTACCGGACACTCTCCTCACAAAATCCATTTTCTGGCAAAAACCACGGTTTGTTCTTGGTGTTCCACGGCCGTGGAAGCTACAGGAACCGTGGTTTGTCTAGACTTTTCTCAAAACTCAGCAAAATCACACCAAATTTCACAACAGCAATCCTAGACTAATTCTCTTCCAATTCCAATCAGTTATTCCTAAAAAATCTAGCAATTTCAACACCGAATCGACAAAGATAGAGAAAAGCGAAAAAACCTAGGTTTTTGGATTTTCAAATCCGAATTCTGCTTTCCTTGATGAATTGCCGCTCGAATTGTTGCTTGGATCTTGTTGGTGATCGGATTTGCTTCTGTTTTGGCCAAAGAATCGTTAAAAACGATTATCGAACGAAGAATTGAGGTGAGGGGAGGCAAATCGGCGTTTAGGGCATGGAATGGGTTTTGTGATGTTGTGTTTTTGTGAAGAGCGTGGTTTATATAGTGGCCGTCAAAATTTTTGAAAATCACGGTCTGTCGGGGGGTTCCACGGCCGTGGAAATGTACGGAACCGTGGTTTTGGTGATTTTTCAAAGGCTTTTGTAAATTACGGTCTCAGAGGGTTCCACGACCGTGGTTTAGGCCGTGGAACTTTCTGTAATGCTCCAAAGTCCAAGTTTCGTCACTTTTCTTCAAACTTACTCTTCTCTTTTCTTTTCCCACTGTTCCTACATCCAAAAACACGAACATACCGGAGGTATCGAAGGCAAAACAAAGCAAAAACGTCTAAACTAAGCTAATCTATGAATCAAAAACAAAAACGTAAATGCAATACCTTGGGTTGCCTCCCAAGAAGCGCTTTGTTTAAGGTCCGTAGCTAGACCAAATTCGCACTTATTCGAGTGCGGTAGGCGCGAACTCTTCAGCTTGGAGTTCCGGCGTATACTTCTTGAGTCGTTGACCATTCACCTTAAAGCTTCCGCCCGCTTCACCCCATACTTCAACTGCACCATGGGGGAAAATACGTTTAATTAGAAAAGGTCCGGTCCAACGAGATTTAAGCTTACTTGGAAAGAGACGAAGCCTTGAATTGAAGAGGAGAACTTGATCTCCTTCTTTGAAGTCCTTTGGAATGATATGCTTATCATGCCAATGCTTTGCTCTTTCTTTGTAAATCTTAGCGTTTTCATAAGCGTTCAAGCGGAGTTCTTCAAGCTCATTAAGGTCCAAGAGACGCTTCTCTCCCGCTTCCTTCATGCTGAAATTCAACCACTTGATGGCCCAAAACGCCTTGTGCTCTTAACTCTACCGGTAAGTGACAAGACTTCCCATACACAAGGTTGTATGGTGTGGTTCCTATGGGAGTCTTGTACGCAGTCCGGTACGCCCACAATGCATCATCAAGTTTCAAGGACCAATCCTTCCTTGTCCTTGAAACCGTCTTCTCTAGGATTCCTTTGATCTCCCGGTTTGAGATCTCAACTTGTCCACTAGTTTGTGGATGATAAGGGGTGACGATCTTGTGAGTAACCCCATACTTAGCTAGAAGAGCTTCAAAGCGCCGGGCAATGAAGTGAGAACCTCCATCACTAATGATAGTTCTTGGTGTCCCAAATCGTGGGAAGATGATCTTGTTAAAGAACTTGACCACTATCATGGCATCATTGGTGGGAGAGGCAATTGCTTCCACCCATCTAGAAACGTAATCCACCGCCAAGAGTATGTATTGGTTTCCACAAGATGATGGGAACGGTCCCATAAAGTCAACTCCCCAAACATTGAAAATCTCCACCTCTTGAATGTTATTGAGAGGCATCTCATTCCTCCTAGAGATATTTCCTATTCTTTGACAAGCATCGCAGCAGGAAACAAAGGTTTGCACATCTCTAAATAAAGTAGGCCAAAAGAATCCAGATTGCAATACCTTAGCGCTAGTCTTGTTCGAACTAGCGTGTCCACCACATGGTAGTGAATGACAATGGCGGATGACACTTTGCATCTCATCTTACGGCACACATCGCCGAATGATGCCATCTGGACCTCTCTTAAAGAGGAGAGGTTCATTCCAAAAGTATTCCCGAACATCCTTAAAGAACTTCTTTCTTTGTGCGTAGGATAATCCGGGCGGTATCTCCTCACAAACCAAATAGTTAACAAAATCAGCAAACCATGGTTCGTTACCTTTGGAGATCACGTCGATGCACTCCTCTAAGATATGTAGGTGTTCGTCCGGGAAGGAGTCATCTATAGGTAGATGGTCGTCTTCTATATGTGTTAGACGACTCAAATGATCCGCAACAGAATTTTCCGAACCCTTCTTGTCGCGGATCTCTAGATCGAATTCTTGTAGGAGGAGAATCCATCTAATTAGTCTTGGCTTCACATCCTTCTTTGCAAGGAGATACCGGATCGCAGCATGATCCGTGTACACAATCACCTTTGCACCTACAAGATAAGAGCGAAATTTGTCAATTGCATAAACAATGGCTAGAAATTCCTTTTCCGTAGTGGCGTAGTTGAGCTGCGCTTCATCTAGCGTCTTGCTAGCGTAGTATATGGCATGGGTTCGCCCTTCCTTTCTTTGTCCAAGAACAGCTCCTATAGCTACGTCACTTGCATCGCACATAACCTCAAAGGGAAGATTCCAATCCGGAGGTTGGATAATAGGAGCTGAAATTAGAGCTTCCCGAATCATATTAAACGCATCCAAGCATTCCTGCGAAAACTCAAAAACTGCATCCTTCATCAACAGATTAGTGAGCGGTTTTGATATTTTAGAAAAGTCTTTTATGAAGCGTCTATAAAATCCAGCATGTCCTAGAAAACTTCTTATCCCTTTCACCGAAGTTGGGGGAGGAAGCTTCTCTATAGTCTCTATTTTAGCTTTATCAACCTCAATCCCTCTACTAGAGATTAAGTGTCCTAGTACAATGCCTTCCTTAACCATGAATTGACACTTCTCCCAATTAAGAACTAGGTTAGTGTCTTCACACCTTTGTAACACAAGAGCAAGGTTAGAAAGACAATTGTCAAAAGAGGAACCATAAACGGAGAAGTCATCCATAAAAACCTCCATGATTTCCTCTATATATTTGGAGAAGATGGCCATCATGCACCTTTGAAAGGTGGCTGGGGCGTTGCAAAGCCCGAACGGCATCCTCCTATAGGCAAACGTACCCCACGGGCACGTGAACGTGGTCTTCTCTTGATCATCCGGGTGTATCGGAATCTGAAAGAAACCACTATAACCGTCAAGATAGCAAAAGTGCGAATGTTGCCCTAACCTTTCAAGCATTTGATCGATGAAGGGTAGTGGGAAGTGATCCTTCCTCGTCGCGTTGTTTAGCTTGCGGTAGTCTATGCACATCCGCCATCCTGTTACGGTTCGGGTAGGAATGAGTTCGTTATTCTTGTTGGTGATGACCGTCATTCCTCCCTTCTTCTGAACTACTTGAACCGGACTCACCCACTTGCTATCGGAGATAGGGTAGATGATACCTGCATCAAGAAGTTTAAGAGTTTCCTTCTTGACAACCTCTTTCATGGTCGGATTTAACCGCCTTTGAGGTTGTCTTGAAGTCCTAAAGTCCTCTTCCATTAATATCTTGTGCATGCATAGGGAAGGTTTGATTCCAACTAAGTCCTCTATAGTATAACCTAAAGCTTTCCTATGTTTCCTAAGGACAACCATAAGCTTACTATGTTCATCTATGGTTAAATCGGAACTAACAATTACCGGATAAGTAGAGTTAGGTCCTAGGAACGCGTACCTTAGATGTGTAGGAAGTTGTTTCAACTTCATAGCTGCAGGAGTTTCCAATGGCTCTTGAGGAGCTTCCGACGCTTCCTTAGAAGTGTCTAAAGAAGTAGAAGGTGTTGGAGAAGAATCAAGAGAAGTTGAAGAAGAGGCACAGCCACGGCCAAAATTACGGTTTCTATGCATCCTCTACGGCCGTGATTTTGGGCGTGGAAAGGTAATACGGAGGCTCTGTCTCCTCCACGGCCGTGTAACCCTCTGGAGTGAGCCACGCTTTGGTTGGTGAAATCCACGGCCGTGGAATATAGTGTATGGCCGTGGATCCGTACTTTTTCTGCCTCGTCGTGGAGTTTCTCAAACTCCTTTTCACACACTTCATCTTGTGCTTCTAAGGCTTCAATTAACTCATTGCACTCCTCTTCTTCCCCTACATTCATTAGACTCATCATAGTAATAACCTTTTCCAAAGGATCTTTGAAGAGAATAACACTTACCTCTTCTCTAGACAACCCTTCTTCATCTTGGATATTGAATATATCCTCATCAAAGATTGGTTCCTTCACTAGAGTGGAAAGAACGAACTCTACCTTCTCTTCTCCTATGTCAAAGGCGAGTCTAGCATTCTTGCAATCGACTATGCAGCCGGATGTTGCAAGAAACGGTCTTCCGAGAATGATCAGGACCGGACAATTTGCATGAATGTCAAGCACAACAAAATCTATAGGAACATAGAATTTACCTAACTTGACCGGGACGTCTTCAACAATACCGACGGGACGAGTTATGGATCGATCCGCCATGTACAACGTCATCTTCACCGGTTTAGGGTCGCCTAAACCGATCTTCTTACATAATGCAAGTGGTATGATGCTCATACTTGCTCCCAAGTCACATAATGCATCATATGTGACATCTCCCACTCCTATGGGAATACAAAATGACCCCAGATCCTTTAGCTTTGGGGGCATCTTTTCTTTCATGGTCTTGATGAGATCCGAAGAATCCGAACTCATCTTAACCTCACTGAAATCCTCTAGTTTCCGCTTGTTAGAGAGGATTTCCTTTAAGAACTTGGCATAAGCCGGCATACCTACAATAGCATCAATGAAGGGTATGTTAATATGCAATTTGCTCATGAGTTCTATAAACTTACCGAATTGTTTGTCTAGATGCACTGTTGCTCTAGATTGCGGGAACGGTAGGGGAGGTTTGTAAGTTGGAGGAGGAACGTAGACATCTTCCTTCTCCTTCCCCTTCTCTTTCTCTTTCTCAACGGGGACTTTTACGAACTTGGGCTGCGGGTCGGTAGTTGTGACTCCGCTCCTAGTTGTGATTGCCATCACCCTTCCTTTCGGGTTGTCCTCCGTCTTTCCTGGAAGTTTCCCTTGATTCGTAGGGACTTCCTCCGCATGACTGAACATTTGGTTTTCTAAAACCTTTTGGGCTTTATCAACCTTAGAAATGTGATCATCAACCTTGATGATGCGGGTCTCCAACCCTTGAAGCTTTCCCAAATTCATTTCCAACATGGGATCGCGCTTCTCCTTCCCCGAAGTACTTCCACCAATAGATGTTTGCCCCTGGCTTTTCAAAGGAGTGGAGGAAGATGAAGGTGGAGTTAGTGAATTCGAATTTGAAGGATAAGAATTACCGGAATTTTGTTGATTGGAGCGCCAATTGTTGTTGTTTGAACCCCTATTGTTGTTCCAATTGTTGTTCCGGTTGTTGTTCCGGTTGTTGTTGTTGTTGCGGTTTGTATTCTCACCACCGTTGTGGTTATTGTTGTTGCCTAAATAACCCACATCTTTTCGTTGTTGCTTTGGAAAGTTGGTCTTGATAGCTTCCTTCAACTCTTTAATCTCATTGTTGAGGGAGAAAATTTGATTTTGAGCTTCGTGTGTTAGTTTAGCTTCTTGCTCCACACGATTTCCCTCCACTTTCCGTTGAGAATACTTCTCTATGACTCGCGCTTGCTTCTCAATGAAGTCCCAAGCGTCATCTTCCCTCATGTCCATGAATGTACCACATGAGAGGGATTGGAGCTTGAATTGTGTCTCCACATCCAGCCCCTTATAGTATATCTCCAAAAGTGCAAGCTTGGATATGCCATGATGAGGGCAATCCAATAGCAAATCCTGAAATCTTTCCCAAGATTGAAACAAGCTTTTGTTAGATCTCATAGAAAATGCGTTAATCTTACCTCTTAGCTCCGCCGTTTTAGATGGCGGAAAGAACTTAGTGAGGAACTCCGCGGAAAGATCCTCCCATGTCTCAAGATTTCCGCTTGGAAGAGCTTGATACCAAGACAATGCTTTCCCCTTCAAGGAGAAGAAGAAAGGCTTGAGTTTGTAGCTGTTGGTAGTAGCGTTCTTAGTCTTCATCGTCTCCATCATAATCTCAAAGTTTTGTAGATGTTGGTGTGGAGATTCAATACTTGTTCCACCAAATTGGTTTTGGCGAACAATGGTAATAACTTGAGGGTTGAAGCTAAACCCTTGTACATCGTCAGCATCAAAGTTCAACCTAAACGGCGTGGTTGCTGCGTTGGATCCATCATTTGGCCAAGAATTCTTGGCTCCTCATCCACACGTTCGATCCTCGCATTCCTAGGTGGAACACGGCGATTTGCAGCTGGCCGTGGATATAATGGATTCACATTGATCGTGGGATCAATTTCCTCTAGCGGTGGCATGGAGGAGTCGCTATCCTCATTGGATGAGTTGGCTCTAACCGATCTTCCCGGTCTCTTCCTTTTCTTTTTCTCCTTAAGGTTGTTTATTTTCAACCTCATTTGGAACATCATGTCCGTTAGATCTTCAACCTTCATTTGGTGACGGTCCGTCTCTTCTCTACGAGTCTTCTCACTCCATTGGAGTTGAGCTTCCTTTTCCGCTAACTCCGATTGGAGATCACGTTCTCTTTCTTCAGCCATTTTCTTTTTCTTACGCTTTTTCCTTAAAGTCCTCTCAAGCTCTTGATCAAGAGGTAAGAGGTCTTCGTTATTCCTAGACCTGCGCATGCACTCAAAAAGATATCAAATAACAAGGGAAAAGCTCCCAAGCTTGACAACCGATAACCGAATTCGGCCTAAACCAAATCCCCGGCAATGGCGCCAAAAACTTGTTCGCCACTTAGCGTGCTTGCAAATAAGTCTTAAATTTATAAAACTAGAAATCAAGCAAGTGAACCCGTAGTGTACGGATCGATATAGTTGAGCAAGAATTCCAGAGTATCAAACACAGGGATTTGGGGGGTTAAATCCAATTATAGATTATCAAGCAAGTAAATATGTGAGCTTTTCAAATATTGGGAAAACAACAATCCTAAAGATCCAGGAATCCAGATGTGGCAATCGATTCAAGATATACTAAAGATATAAGGACAAAGTTGAGATATGCAAAGGTATACGAAAGTAAGGTAATCGTACGGTGAAGTTCCAAAAACCTTATATGACTCACCTAAAAGACACTCTCTATAAAGGTTGTTGAGGCTTCAATATAGAAAAGATCTAACGGTAAGAATTAACGTCAAATACCCAAACTTATAATTCAAGGATCAAGACTAACTAAACCAATTAAGGTTGTGACACTCACAATCGAGGTAGAGGTTGTTGAGGCTTCACTACGACCTAGAAAAGGCAAGCCAAGACTAAGTTAAAGCAAATCTTTAACTTTGGATTAAAGTAAAAGCAAGTTCGTAAACTGAAATAAAATTACGGGTAGTTCTTGAGTTCCACGGCAGTGGAAGCTCAAGAACAGACCGTGGATTAGGTTCGTCGGCGATTCTCTCTAACTCTCAGGGTCCAATCTCTTTACGATCGATCTATCATCATCTAAGCCACAACTATCAACCCTTTAACTTAGAATTGTTAAAGGGTTTTAGCCAACAACAGTCATATTGATATCAAATTCAAGATTTAAAAGAATGAAAGATGAAAACTTCCGAAAACCTTTAATAACCTTCAAATCAATCTCAAATCCACAAATCAAGAACAATGGTGTCAATAGATTCGGAATATCACAAACAATCACAATCTTAGATAGGAACGAAGAACGGGATGTCAATCCGCCTTCTAATCAAACCTAAAGATGAAGCGTAATCGTCTTCGAACAAGTCTTCCAAATCTTCACTCTTTCCGTCAATCCGGAAATCACAATAGGGCAAAGCACAATCTCCCACGGTGATCTTGAAAACCCTAGGCACATGCAATAGGCGTAGGCAAAGTGTAAGCGAAGGTGACGGAATCTCTCTTCTTCCGTCCTTTTATAGTGTAAGATAAAATATTGGTCCGGCCCAATTGCGTAGAAGATCGTGGCTTCAAAGTGTGCGTAAAAGATCGCCAAGATCACGGTCGTGGAAGGGTTCCACGCCCGTAATTTAGAGCGTGGAAGTTGGTCACGGTTTGTCACAACCCTCCACGGCCGTGTAAGTTGCTGGAATGCACCACGCTTCTCTTGCCAAGGTTCCACGGCCGTGGACTTGAACGTGGAATGTAGTACGGCCGTATTTTAGAGCATGGTTTAGAGGTAGTTCGTGATTTTCCTTAGCCTTGTGCTATTCTTCAAGTTAGCACCTTCCTTAGCTCCTAGAGATGTCCTCAATCCTTGGACATGCTCAATCAAACTCCATTCTCTCTCAATCTGTTCGAAATTAGATCTAAATCGCCTACAATCAACACAAAGCTTATGTAGACCTCTATATCGACAAAATAGATAAACTAACTCACAAATGCTTAAATGCTTTATCAATGACTATCAATATAGATGAAATACACTTAGAAAACGTGCCTAAAATATCACAATATTTCATGCTAACACCATTGTAGACTCCTCATCTTCAACCACATTAGCTTTCACCATTCCCATTTGCATAGAGGTGTAGACCTCTTCGGCACTCATGGCTCCTTGTCTAAGGTTCTCCAACCTTTGCCTCAGCTCCCTAGCATAATGTTGAGGTACAAAACGAGCTCTCATCAAGGCCTTCATTTGTTCCCATGTAGTGATGGTTGAATCCAAGGTTCTTCTCCTTTCCTTGACAAGATGATCCCACCATACTAGTGCATATCCTTGGATCTCCAATGATGCAAGCTGGACCTTGCTTTGCTCTCCAAAGTGATGGCATGACCAAATTTGCTCAAATTTAGTCTCCCAATCCATGTAAGCATCCGGGTCACACTTGCCTTCAAAACTAGGAATCTTGACCTTCACTTTCCCTATTCCATCTAGCTCTTGATAAGGCCTAAATGGCTCATATTCTTATCCTCTCCTTGGCTGTGGGTGACGCCTAGGGAACTCTCTCCACATACCTTCTTCCTCAACATCCTCTTGTGGCTCCTGAAAATCATCCACAAAACCTTGCACATTAGGTGTTCTAGGAAGACGATTAGCATGTCTCATACCTTGTCCTTGAGGGGTTCTTTGAGGTGATTCATGGGCTGTTTCTCTAGGGGTACCTCTAGACGTGCCTCCTAACTCGAAAATGGACCTCGGCTGTGGCGTGGTTGTGGGTGTTGGCCGAGACTCCAACGTGCCAATCCGGTCGGTCAATCTTGCCACCAAATCCATTATTTGCTTCAACATAGCAAATGTCTCCGGGTGCATTGGCTCACTGCTTTGGGACTTGATTGGACTATTAGACCTAGACATGATCAAAAAAACACACAAAACAAGCAAACTAGTTGAATTAGATAAAACAGAAAATTCTCACAAGTGTTTACTCTCACTCTCACACTCAAGTTGTGTTGATCACAAGCTATTTGATGCAATTGACTTGGATGGATTAAAACTCCTTCTAAGATTAATGCCTTAGCTCAACTAGCACACTCTTTGACTTGAAAAAGGGTGATACATGGCTGCTTGAAGGTTCACAACAAAAAACGTCAAGATAGACACTAAGAAGCTGAAATAAGACTCAAGACTCAACTAGTATGGCTTGCAAGCAATGTTAACTAGCTAAATCACACAAAATACTCAAAAAAAGACACAAGACTCAAAGATAGATGCAAAAGGCTGATATGGACTCGAAAAGATGGTAAACTCAAGATATGATTGAATTAGAGTAAAACAAGGAAGATAGACACACAAGAGACTAAGAAGAGAGCTTCACTTACCTTGTCTTTATGCAATGGAGAGAGATATGGCCGGCTGTGGTGTTTAACGTTGGCTTTTGTTCCTATGGTGATGGATAAGAAATAAGGTAGGTAACTCTTGTTTGTAGTCTCAATGATCCTTTCACAATCAGATTGCAAAAACACTTGTTTTTCTATCTTCTACACAACTTAGGTTAGTATAGAATATTATATGAAATGTATGATATGTAGGATGATGAAAATATATGAGAAAATATTTCTTTTTCTTTGTTTTTCTTTTATGCTCCTTGGCTGACGTTTTGTGGAAGAAAATAGGAGAGAGGAATGAAATTAAAAATTGAAAAGAATTAAGAGATAACTAACTAGAAGTAGTCTCTTGTTGTTGCTACAATTAAGGAGCTTTTGTGGCCTCTCTCTCCTACTTGCAACGACCGATTTGTTTTGGAGAGTTGTCCCCCTTCTTTTTTTTTTTGAACGGTTATTTGCCAAGAGGATGCAGCTGGACATTTTGGATGAACAATGGCTGATGAAGGTGATGTAGAATGGCTGTTTTGGCTTGGCTTTCTCTCTTCTCCAATAAACACAAGAAACAAAGCAAATTAGACTCAAATAGACTCTTAAGATGAAGCAAATGACTCAAACAAAGAAAAGACTCAAAGAAGATACTCAAACCGTCAATGGTGATGGCTGATTCCGGACTCGCAATCAACTAGCTCTGATACCACTTTGATGCGGGTTGGGGCCGCAAATGACTAGATCTAGATTGGGAATCCTTGAAGACCAACAATGGACGTTTTCCTTGACAAATGGCACGCAAAATCAGATTGTTTAGAACCAGAAATGACGTTGGACAAAAGGGAAGAAAGAGAATAAAATAGAACGTGGAATGTTTGGTAGAAGTAGATCCAAAAGAACCAAACGACTCCCTTACAAGAACCTTGATCAGATTGATCAAAACCCAAGCAAGATGATGACTTCAAGCCTTTCTTCTATAACCTTACACAAGCCTTCAATGGAGACAAGCACAAGGAGGGACTAGTATTGACTAGTAGCACCAATCTCTAAAGAGATCAACACACACAAGAACAATCTAGCAGGGATTCACAACAATTCAATCAATGGCTCACTTTATTGATTGAATTTTCTGAATAGGAACAAAAGCTCTCAAAGAGACGGTTTACCAAGTTTTGCTAAAATCTATTTAATCTGGAAAGAAGCGAAGGGAGGCTTTTTATATGCCTAGAAAGCCTCCTATCTAAAAAAGGAAAAACATTTGTCAAAAAGACTATAAAACAAATAAAACAACTAAAACAAATAAAAATAACCCTTAAAAATGTTTTGAACCTAAAGTTTATAAAAAGTCTTCCATTTTATACCAAAAGATGATATAAAATACAAAAGAAGCTCCAAAAGCCTCAATCTTCCATTTCTTGCAATTCCGGAACAAGTGTCTCTTCTTTGCTCTTGCATGGCTCCAAATCACGTGTGCATGGTCTCCCTTCCACGTCCAAGTCATCGGGAATCATCATTAACGTGACTAAGGAAGCCTCAGTCAGCAATGGATCGTCAATGGTCTACTTAGGAGCTAAGGACACCAACAAGTTGGACACTTCCTCTTGAATTGCTCTTACCCTTGATCTAGTGATTGGCCCTTGTATTGTAGGACTAGTAGGGGCTGTTGGTGATGGTCCTTCATCACATTAGGTTCATCATGAGAATCAAGATCACAAAGCATGTCTTTATTAGCTAGAAATGAGCTAGGATGGTCAAATAACACTCTTTTAGCTAGTAAACAATCCCCCTGCTCATATTCAATCCCATCATCATCCAAATCATCATGATCATGCATATTAGACTCAAAATCATCATTATCATGCTCATGCTCAGATTCGGACTCATATTGTCCTAAATGGTTGATTTACAACGTTTTCTTGTTAGGACAGTCTTTCATCATGTGTCCTCTACCTTGACACCTAAAAACACACTATATCCCTAGCTCTAGATGAAGCGTTAGAAGTACTTCCTTGTGCTCCCTTAGGAAAGGTAGCCGTGGGCTTAGGAGGGGCTGAAGAAGGTGCTTTACGCTGTCCTCCTTGTTCAAGGGCTGTTTTCTCCTTATTTGGCACTTCCCTCTTATAACTACCTTGTTGGCGGTTCCCTTGGTTCTTCCAAGACCTGGAGACACCATAAGAAGCCTTTCCGCCTTGATTTCTCGCTTTCATCTTCCTTTCCACTTTGATTGTGAGATGGAGTAGTTTTGTCATAGAGCCATAGGGAAAAAGATCTACTTCGTTAGCAAAACTTGAATTAAGGATACGAAGATAACTAGCCATTGTTGATTCTTCATCTTCTCGCACATTGGCCTTTACTATGGCCATTTGCATGGCATTTAGGTCTCCTAAGCAATCATTGATCCTTGCCTCAACCGTTGCCTCAATTCCCTTATATAGTGTTGGGGAACAAACCGAGCTCTCATCAATGCCTTCAAATGCTCCCAAGTAGCTACTGGTGCATCCAAAGTTCTTCTCCTTTCCTTCACCAAATCATCCCACCATATCATAGCATAGTCAATAAATTCAAGGGCTGCGTAGTGTACCTTTTTGTGTTCGGGAAAGTTATGGCATGACCATATTTGCTCTATCTTTGCCTCCCATGCCATATACACATCAGGATCACATTTGCCCTCTAAACTAGGGACTTTCACCTTCACTTCGCCAAGACCGTCATGTTCCGGTTCTCGGTCTCTCCTTTGCTGGACTCCATAGGGCTCACGTCTCCATTCATCGTTACGTCGCCCTTCCTGAAGCCTCCTTGGCTGATCTCGCCTCCTCCGTCCATTAGACATCCATTCTGGTCTACATTCCTCATTCTCCCCATCGTCCTCCTCTTCTTGGTCATAAACTGGATTTTAAAATTGGTGAGGATAGTTAGGCATATAATCATAAACTGGATTCTGAAATTGGTGAGGATAGTTAGGCATATTATCAATAATAATTGGAGAAGAAGGGATAGAAATATGCTCCTCAAAAGCAATGTCTCTCCAACCAGGTTGGGAAGCAACGTTGCCTAAACCATGGGCATGCCTAGAAGACTGCGGGACAATTGACTTCCTTGCTGCTTGGAACGCAGCTTGCTGACTTTGAAGGGGAACTCGATCTTGTGCTTGTTTTTGCGCCCTCGTGTTGTCTCCTATCTCCAAGTTACCTCCTAGTGGTCGAGAATCCGGGGTCACCTTAGGGGTCTCCAAGATAGATATCCTTGTAGTTAGCCCCTCAAGGCTGTCTTTCAAGCTCTAGATGAGACTGAACAACCCCGGTGTGATAGGCTCAAGGCTCTTTGAACCTGCAGAAGTTCTTGACATGATGCAAAACAGTCAACAACATCAAACACGTTAGGTTAGCTTAAACAAAAACACCTCGCAAGTGTATCACTTAGAAAATAAGGTTCTCTCACTCTTTAGTGGTGTGATACAAGCTTGTTGATGGCTCGTCTTGTATTAATCAAAAACCTCACGTGAGTTCGATGCTTAGTTAAACTGAAGCTTTTAGATAGAAACAAGGTTCGATTTCAGTCACTTCAAAAATGTGTTTGACTCAACAAAATAGAAGAAAAGACTCAAACGGAAAAGACAATTGCATGAATGTTATATGCAACTAAATGACTCAAAAATTTAGAACTCAAGATAAGCTTTGAAAAAACTTACTCGTAAGACCCAAGAAGTGAACCCTAGACACCATAGGATGAGGTTAAGGAAGGCTGAGCTATGGTGTTTGTTGGCCGAAAATGGACAGTAGCTAGGTGTGGCTAGATAGGTTCAACAAGATGCTTGGTTCTTCCTCCGAGTGAGACGAGATACTTGACTTAAGTCCTTTCTTGAAGTCCTCTTTGTTGCTGAATAACACTAAAACGAATGTAATAACACTAGGCTAATTATAAACTAAGAATAAGAAAGAATGAATGAAAACAATAAATTATAATGAAATGAATAGATCTGATTACTTTTCTTTCTTTTCTTTCTTCTCTTTTTTTTTGATTTCGGATTTCTTTCTTTCTTTCTTTTTTTATCCTTTTTCTTTTCTTTTTTTTTAAAACTCAAGAAATCAAAAAATAAGAAGAAACAAAAATTGAAAGAAATAAAACAAATTCTTCTTTGCAAATAAATGTGGGTCAGGCTGTTGCAAATCTTCAGGATAAGATCAAATCTCAGCTCCTATATTGTTGCAACTGATTCAACGTGCCAGATCTGTAGGAGGAAAATAACTGCTTCAAACTCTACGCCGGATTTGTAGGAAATACGTTGAATAAACTCCAATTCTGCATTTTCTAGATGTAGGGAAACAATCTACTTCAACTTTAATTCTGCATTTTCTGGATGCAAGAAAAAGAAGCAGCCCCGTTTGGCTTATGTTCAATTGATTCAAGTGTGGCTAATGTGGCTGAGGAAAAAATGGTGGTTGATGGTGGTGTGATGGTGGTTGGTGTTGTGATGGTTTCCGGTGTCCAGAACTCACAATCAAAGGAACAAACTCGTTAGACTCAAACAAAGCTTAGAGTAGAAGAGAGAAACAGAAATAGACTCAATCAAAAGACAATGATCAATTACAATGATCAAAACAAACTCTTTTTGTGATTTTATGATTGATTTACCGACTCTTTTTGGTGGTTGGACGTCAACTGTGCTCTAATACCAATTGATACGGGGATTAGCCGCGAAGAACGGATCTAGACGAACAACCTATTCTGAAGAATGAAGAACACACAAAATTAACAAATATGGACAGCAATGAAAACAAGAAAATAGAAAAGGGACAAGAAGAATCGAAAGGAACAATGATAGAACCCTTGGATTCAAGATCCAAGAACCAAACCAATGACGATTCGACCCCGCTTCTTACAACTCCACACAATCGATATGAGAATAGAGAGCACGAAGAGGGTGCCTTGTTCGACTTGCAACACCAATCCCGAAGGAGATTGACATAGACAAGAACGAGAAAGCTAGATCACAGACACAAACTCACGAGACAAGTGTTACGCTAAGATGTGTAGCACAAAAAGCTTTACATTTATAAACTCGATCTAATCCCCTAAACTACCTAGCAAAACCCGCAGTCTACGGATCGTTATGTAGGAAGGAAAGTATTCCGAGGTCGAACACAAGGACTGAGGCGAAATCAAGTCATTCAATGATTAAAGATAGAGCAAATCTAAACTAAGATGAGATGAGGAATAAAGAAGATGTAAAACATAATTGTTTTTGGTTGGTTTTGGGGTAATCAAACAAGGATCACAAAATATGCAAATCAAACAAGCAAACAAATACACGAATGCAAGATAGGAGATAAGAGGTAAGATAAGTGGGTTCTAGAGATCAAGATTTCCGGTTATGGCATTGGACTCAAGGTTCTAAAGATTCTAAGGACGAGGCTGCGGTGTTGGGAAAGGGTGTTTCTCTAATGGAAGCAATTACCGGGTAAGTCTCATGCTTCACTAATCCCGCACCAAACTCCTATTACCGGGTAAGTCTCAAGGAGGTAAAGTTGGGAATTCTACACAAACCGGACACTACTTAAGGGGTAAACCTCTCCTTACCGGGTAAGTCTCAGAAAAGGTAAGTCTCAAGTAACAATCCTAGCACACTCAGTCCAATAGCGGCTTACGAGGCTCACTACTACCTAGAGTTCATCATCTTTGGTATCTAAGATCGGAAATCACCGGGTAGGTCTCTTTCCTCACTTAGTTTGCTAGCATTAGGTCACCCTAAGCTATACTATGCTCAACAAACACTAGGATTTCAAGAATCTAACACCCTAACATACAAATTCATCAATTAAAGAGCAACAAAAGGAATAATCGGGTGGATCATAGCAAAAATCGGCCGATTTGCCTGAAGAACAGGCCGATTTTCCTGGGTTAGGTTTCGTGCATACAAATCATCCTAAACTAACATATAAGTCCATTCTATCATCAGCCAAGCTATAACCATCAATCCATCACTCCAGAATCACAATAAACTAGCCAACAACATGCATTTCAAGATCTAAAATCATCATACAAGCATACATGGAATCCATAGCAAGAAGATGAAGTAAGGAAATGAAAGCAATGAAACTTAGCTGGATTTGAGCTCAAAACAAGTCTTTCAACACACCAACTGTATCTCCAAGTAAGATATTACAACCTTCAACAAGTTTCTTCACAAAAATCACTGAAATCTCACTACGAAATTGAAATCTACACTAATCTCTCTCAAGAACACCCACAAGGGTGTCTTGAAGAGAGCTCCCAATTGGAAGAGTCTTTGGGAAGATGCTAGAGGATGTGGGAGAGGGAGAGAATGAATGAATTCCTCAGCAACAGCTTGCAGGCCCACTTATATTCTCCACCAAGAGCAAGGCCGGACAAAGAGATCGTGGGACACGTGGCTTAAGCTATCAAAGGCCAAAAATCGACCCAGTCAAGAAAATCGGCCGATTTTCCTGAGTGTTGGTCCGATTTTCTTCAACAGAGACTTGTTATGATCTTCTAGCCATGAGTTGCTCCATTGCTTGCACCAATAAGGGTCCTTGTGTCCTTCATTGCTCCAATTATGTTCCTTCAAAGCCTTGGATGTGTACCACCATGAGGCTTGACCCTTGTTAGCATGAAATATTGTGATATTTTAGGCACGTTTTCTAAACGTATTTGATTCATATTGATAGTCTTTGATTGAACTTTGTGCATAAGTGAGCTAGTATTACCTATATTGTCGATATGGATGTCTACACTAGTTCTATGTTGATTATAGGTGATTTGGAGCTATTTCCGAACGGAATCGAGCAAAGGAGAGTTGAGTTGATATGTCCATAGATTGAGGACATTCTTTGGAAGCAATTTGGAGTCTTAGCTTGAGGAATGCACGAGTTTAGGGAAGAATCACGTTCTTGCCCTAAACCACGCTCTAAAATACGGTCGTATCATAAACCACGTTCAGAATTACGGCCGTGGATTTGGAGTCAGAAATTCATGTTCATTCCAGGGGATTACACGGTCGTGGAACATATGTTGCAAACCGTATTTATTTCCACGCTCTAAATTACGGTCGTGGAACACTTCCACGACCATGATCTTGGCGAATCTTTTCGCCACACTTTGAAGCCATGATCTTTTAAAGATTGGGCCGGGCCGACATTTTGCCCTACACTATAAAAAGACGGACGAAGCAAGATTCCGTCACCTTCGCTTACGCCCCGCTTACCCTCATTCATCACCGCTTAGACACGAAGACACTTCGCTTAGCTTGCTTGGAAGCAATTGACATCTCTTTGGGAGATCGAAGTTCGTGTTTTGGAATTCCTCTAATCTCGCACTTTTGGTGGAGATTGCTGGGAGATCTCCGGAAGATCGAAGTTCTTGGAAGATTTTGCAAGAAGATCTCTCTTCTTGATTAGGTTTGATTTGGAAAACGGATTGACATCCCGTTTTCTTTTCTTTCCTAGGATTACGATTGCTTGTTCTATTGTGAATCTTTTGATATTGCCTGTTCTCTTTGTGACTTTGAGATTGAATTGAAGATTATTGAAAGTTCTTGAAAGTTTTCATCTTTTTATCTTTTAATTCTTGAATTGATATCAACATGACTGTTATTGGCTAAAAACCCTTAACAATTCTAAAGTGAAGGGTTGATAGTTGTGGCTTAGATGATGATAGATCGATCGCAAACAGATTAGACCCTGAGAGTTAGAGAATTATCGCCGACAACCCTAAATTACGGTCTGTTCTTGAGTCCACGGCCGTGGAACCTCAAGAACTAACCGTGATTTCCCTTATGTCTACGAACCTGCTTTTACTTTAATCTAAAGTTAAAGATTTGCTTTAGCTTAGTTTAGACTTGTCTTTTCTAGGTGGTAGTGAAGCCTCAACAACCTCTACCTCGATTGTGAGTGTCACAACCTCAATCGGTTAAGTTAGTCTTGATCCTTGGGTTATAAGTTTGGGTATTTGACACTAATTCTCGCCTCTAGAATCCTTCTATAGTGAGCCTCAACAACCTGTATAGAGAGTGCCTTGTAGGTGAGTTATATAAGGTTTTTGGAACTTCACCGTACGATTACCTTACATTAGTATACCTTTGCATATCTCAACTCTGTCTTTACATCATTAAGTATATCTTGAATCGATTGCCACAGCTGGATACCTGGATCTTTAGGATTGTTGTTTTCCCAATAATTTGCAAAACTCCCATATTTACTTGTTTGATAACCTGCAATCGAGTTCGTTTCCCCCCAAATCCCTGTGTTCGATACTCTGGAATTCTTGCTTAACTATATCGATCCGTACACTGCGGGTTCGCTGCTTGATTCTAGTTTTATAAATTTAAAAATTATTTGCACACACCTCTAGGGGCGAACAACCCTCGAATGTATCGATTAATGTCCAAAAGATCCCCGAAATACCTACAAAACCGACAAAAGCTCGTGTAGACGTCTTTTCTAGAAATATGCGTATATTGAGTGTAAACGTCGTGAACTAATGCCAAACCGTGCACAAATGACGGGAAAAACTATCTAAATGTATGCCTATACTAACGTCACAAATCATGTTATCAAAATACCCCATAGTTAAGATTTGCTCGTCCCCGAGCAAGACCCAACTATAGACTAAGAGATGACATGATTTATGCATGCAGAAAAACAACAAAATCTTTTTGGAATTGTGCTTCTAACATTGGATCACCTTCATAGTCATGTTTCATAGCAATGGACAAGCAATCATGCATAAAATGAATGAAGGCATGGAAAGACAATTATACTTAACTAGAAAGCATGCATGAGTGGTGAAAATGAAGAAGTCAAGATGATCATGAGTATGTCCAATCTAGATCACTAAGTCTTACACACATGCATTTAGGTCACAAGGACTTAGGAAAGAAGAGGCTAAGAAACGTTGTGATTAGGTGGGAATTTTTAGGTCATGTGATGCTAATCCGGGAAAGGAACTAACTCTACAATCTCATTTTTGCTCAACTTCCCAACAAGTGTATAATTTTCTCCATCTTTTATTTGTTTTCTTTTCTTTTTTTTTCACTTATTTTTGAGACAATGGCATTGGTGTACAAAAGCCGAAACCTTGGTGATTAGCCGTCCTCGGATTTTTTTATTTTTCGAGGTGCATCCACACCGGGAACACATACCAAAGCTCGTTAGGACTATCGGTTTATTTGACTTTGGCAAGGCACAAACACCCGATTATGTGAATGGTGCCGAGTTACTCGTCATTTAAACCAACGTCCCCAAACCTATATTTTTGTCTACACTTTCACAACAAATTCAGCACTTCATTCACAACATTCTTTCATCAACAACTTCACCCCACACTTGCTTTTCACATACATCAACACACTAGCATGCTCCTAGTCCCGGATGGGTCAAAAGAGGTCAAAATTTTCATCAATTGAGGTGTTCAAACAACATGATCAAGATGAGAAGTAGAGAAAGATGAATTGCCTTAATCACTCCTAAATGATGTGCAAGAACTAGCATGTAATTTCGACTTTTATTCCTCAATCCAATCAAGACAAACATTCATGATCACAATTCACACATGGGATTCAAGATAAGTACTTCAAGTCCACATATGCATTCATCTATTCAACACATAAAGCCATCCATAGCCAATTCACAAGACAATCTCATCATAAGGGTCATTCTCAAGCTTAGAAGCACTAAAATTTTTAAAATTTTCTGATTTTTTTGGATTTTTCGAAATATGTATGTACAATGCAAGACATAATGAAACATGTGACAATATTAAACTATCCTAAATGCTAATCATGTAAGTGATCATGAAAACCCCACCCCATACTTAGAAACACATTGTCCCCAATGTGCAAACTAAATAAAGAAGTGAAAGAGAGTCCTCACAATGTAAAATTGGTGATGCTTTGGTATTTCGGTTCACATCGAATGATGATGATGGATGATCGATCAAGGATGGTAGGGAGCTCTCGATGTTCATTATGGTGTCGGAACCCACGCTTGGCACTGCAAGCCGTCCAAGTTCCACGTCCGCTCCACCCATGCTTGATTGGAGATCATCACTTTCCTTGACAGAAGGAAAAATTGGACCAACTACCCAGGAAAATCGGCCGATTTTGTGCAAGATCAGTCCGATTTTCTGGGTGCTTTCTTCCTCATCCATGTGCTCGGATCTTGTACCTTCAGCAGTTCCATGAGGTTTTCACATGACCTCCAGCATCTCATCCATGTGACAACAACAAGATCTAGCACCCAAAAACATAAAAGAAAAACAAAGCACACCAAAAGCAAAATCAAACAAAAACAAGAAAAATAAAAGGGAAAGACATGTACCAATGGGTTGCCTCCCATTAAGCGCTTCTTTAAGGTCATTAGCTTGACCAAACTCCGAGGATGTGTCAATCCACCTCAAATACCATGGTTTGCTTGAGAAGTCCAAGCAACCATCGGTTTCCGGCATCCATGATGACAAGCAAGGGCCACTTGATGCCCAAATAAGCTTTAAGTTCTCTCTTCACCGGTGAGTAGTAGACTCCTTCATCACTGCTCTCTTGATGATAGTATGAAGTTGCAACCATAGGTGCCACCCCATACTTAGACAATTGGTACTCCGCGGTCACACCGGTGAGATGCTTGTCATCCTCATCCTCTATGATCCAAAGAAGGCCGGTTCTTGGAAAGAATTCTTCATTGAAGTGCTCCATAACCATGATGGATCCATCATGCTTGCCTCCATCATTCAACATGGGAGACTCCTTAGGAAAGGGACTCCAATCTTCGTGTGTACTCCGGGCAAGCAAGAAAGGATTGGAAGGAGTTGAAGTTAACTTAGGGCTCTCCCTCGTGAGCTCTTCAAGTGTGGTTCCGGGGTTGATGGCAAGGATGTCCGGGGGTGAGAGTACTTCATTGCACTCCTCCAAAGGTGAAGGAGGTGGAGGTAAGCCTTGAAGGATGGTAGGATCTCCTAGCATAAGAGCATGCCTAATCTCCTCAATCTCCCTCCTCATTTGTTCTTCTCTCTCGAAATTCAATATTCTTTCATCCTTCAGGGCCAAATCCCTTAGCCTCACTTGATCCCAAGATTTATCCAACTCTTCTTGAAGGTCTCTATTGGTTATGGTTGAATCGGGTAATTTTTGGATCTCCTCATGGTGAACCTCCTCTTGTTGAAATACTTCCGCTTCAAGCACCATGTGGGCACTCGAAATGGAAGCAAGGTTGCTCTCTAGATCATCCATCTTCCTCAACATTTCTTCTAGCATTGATTCCACTCGGTCATAGTGCGGTTGATAGTGAGGTTCCACATAAGGCAATGTAGTCATGTGAGCTTGATCATGGGACTCATGATAGGCATTAAACTCCTCCCAATACTCAAACTCATCATGGAGAGGTCCTAGATCTTGGCTTTCCATCCACTCGTCATACTCCATGTTGTCAAGGTCGTCTTGGAAGTACAATCCGTCCATGGCAAACATGAAAAGGCAAAAACAAAAACAACACAAGATCAAAAGTAGCAAGAAAGATAAACACTAAAAGCAATCAAAATCAAATGACTTAATCTAGACCTAGTCCCCGGCAACCGCGCCAAAAACTTGTTACGCTAAGATGTGTAGCACAAAAAGCTTTACATTTATAAACTCGATCTAATCCCCTAAACTACCTAGCGAAACCCGCAGTGTACGGATCGTTATGTAGGAAGGAAAGTATTCCGAGGTCGAACACAAGGACTGAGGCGAAATCAAGTCATTCAATGATCAAATATAGTGCAAATCTAAACTAAGATGAGATGAGGAATAAAGAAGATGTAAAACACAATTGTTTTTGGTTGGTTTTGGGGTGATCAAACAAGGATCACAAAATATGCAAATCAAACAAGCAAACAAACACACGAATGCAAGATAGGAGATAAGAGGTAAGATAAGTGGGTTCTAGAGATCAAGATTTCCGGTTATGGCATTGGACTCAAGGTTCTAAAGATTCTAAGGCCAAGGCTGCGGTGTTGGGAAAGGGTGTTTCTTTAATGGAAGCAATTACCGGGTAAGTCTCATGCTTCACTAATTCCGCACCAAACTCCTATTACCGGGTAAGCCTCAAGGAGGTAAAGTTGGGAATTCTACACAAACCGGACACTACTTAAGGGGCAAACCTCTCCTTACCGGGTAAGTCTCAGAAAAGGTAAGTCTCAAGTAACAATGCTAGCACACTCAGTCCAATAGCGGCTTACGAGGCTCAATACTACCTAGAGTTCATCATCTTTGGTATCTAAGATCGGAAATCACCGGGTAGGTCTCTTTCCTCACTTAGTTTGCTAGCATTAGGTCACCCTAAGCTATACTATGCTCAACAAACATTAGGATTTCAAAAATCTAACATCCTAACATACAGATTCATCAATTAAAGAGCAACAGAAGGAATAATCGGGTGGATCATAGCAAAAATCGGCCGATTTGCCTGAAGAATAGGCCGATTTTCCTGGGTTAGGTTTCGTGCATACAAATCATCCTAAACTAACATATAAGTCCATTCTATCATCACCCAAGCTATAACCATTAATCCATCACTCCAGAATCACAATAAACTAGCCAACAACATGCATTTCAAGATCTAAAATCATCATACAAGCATACATGGAATCCATAGCAAGAAGATGAAGTAAGGAAATGAAAGCAATGAAACTTAGCTGGATTTGAGCTCAAAACAAGTCTTTCAACACACCAAATGTAGCTCCAAGTCAGATCTTACAACCTTCAACAAGTTTCTTCACAAAAATCACTCAAATCTCACTACGAAATTGCAATCTACACTAATCTCTCTCAAGAACACCCACAAGGGTGTCTTGAAGAGAGCTCCCAATTGGAAGAGTCTTTGGGAAGATGCTAGAGGATGTGGGAGAGGGAGAGAATGAATGAATTCCTCAGCAACAGCTTGCAGACCCACTTATATTCTCCACCAAGAGTAAGGCCGGACAAAGAGATCGTGGGACACGTGGCTTAAGCTGTCAAAGGCCAAAAATCGACCCAGTCAAGAAAATCGGCCGATTTTCCTGAGTGTTGGTCCGATTTTCTTCAATAGAGACTTGTTATGATCTTCTAGCCATGAGTTGCTCCATTGCTTGCACCAATAAGGGTCCTTGTGTCCTTCATTGCTCCAATTATGTTCCTTCAAAGCCTTGGATGTGTACCACCATGAGGCTTGACCCTCGAATGTATCGATTAATGTCCAAAAGATCCCCGAAATACCTACAAAACCGACAAAAGCTCGTGTAGACGTCTTTTCTAGAAATATGCATGAAATGAGTGTAAACGTCGTGAACTAATGTCAAACCGTGCACGAATAACGGGAAAAACTATCTAAATGTATGCCTATACTAACGTCATAAATCATGTTATCAACAAGAATGATTGAATTCTCTTGGATTCAATTCTGAAATGCTCTCAGCAAAACTTTTATAAAACTTGTCTAACTACAAAAGAAGAGAGAAAAGGCTTTTATATACATCCTAAGCCTTTTCTTCTAAAACAGAAAAAAAGAAACTAATTACAATAATTACATTGAGAGAGAGTTAAATAAAGCCCAATAAACATGTACACAATTGGGCCTAATTAAACTCTCCAATTCAGTCTCTCACATCCACATACTTAAATGATCATCCAGCCATGCACATGCACATACGTGAAACCCTTGTATCTTATTTCAAGGCCTCCGGCTATCCATTGAAATGCTTTCCAAAGCCTGTTTGAAATGTTTTCTAAAGCCTGCCCAGAAACTAGAAATACAATTTAAGCTCCATTAATCATCTTTGTTGGGATGTGTTCGTGGCTGATCCACAAGATGGTCCTTAGACTTGATGAAGGTGGACTTGGTTGAGCTTCATGGACCATGTTTAGGAAAAGAGCATCCATCTCAGCTTGATGTTTAGCTTACGCTCTTGTTAGAGTCCCTGTAGGTGGTGAAGATGGTGTTAGCTTAGATGATCCTTCATCAGATCGGGATGTTAAATTTCTAAGTTACTTTTGGAAAACTATTTTGGGAAAGCTAGGAACTAAGCTATTGTTTTCTACTTCTAGTCACCCTCAAACTGATGGTCAAACTAAGGTAACTAATAGGACACTAACTACTTTGTTAAGGGCTGTTATTGAGAAGAGTCTTAAGGTATGGGAAGATGCCTTACCTCATGTCGAATTTGCTTATAATAGGGTTGTGCATTCTTCAACTTCCATTTCTCCTTTTGAGTGTGCGTATGGGTTTAATCCACTAACCCCGTTTGATCTTACACCGTTGCCTAAGAAGGAGCGAGTAGATTTCAGTGCTAAAATGCAGGTTGAACACATTCGGGAGTTGCATGAGAGGACACGCCAGAAGCTTGAGGAGAAGGGCAAGTACAATGCTGTGAAAGCTAACCACGGACGCAAGATGATCACATTCGAGCCTGGTGATCTCGTGTGGTTGCACTTAAGGAAGGAGAAGTTTCAACAGTTGAGGAAATCCAAGCTCTCTCCAAGAGGAAATGGACCTTTCAAGGTCTTACACAAGGCGGGGAATAATGCTTATGTTTTGGAGTTGCCGGATGATTACGCATGTGATCCTATATTCAATGTGCGTGACTTGAGTCCATTTCCACCGTCGAGCTATGATCATGGTGATTCGGGGTCGAATCAATTTCAAGAAGGGGAGAATGATTAAGGATCATCCAAGCTAAGTCAAGGTCCCTTAACAAGGGCTCAAGCTAAACTACAAGTTGAGATGGATGCATTGCTTCTAACCATGAATCATGAACCACCTAACTCACATTCCATGAGCCCACGAGCCTTGATGATGATCATGGTCCACGAAGGAACAAGCTGCACGCCTAAGGGTTCTACATAAGGCTGAAATGTTCCAAATTGGCTGAATAAGCTTATTTGGCTGTTTTAAGTGTTTTTAGAATAAAAGCCCAAACTTATGTCTTGATGGGCCTTTAGTTAATTATTTCAGTTCATTAACATATTACACACTATATATATAATATTAGGCGTGCTAGGTCAGGGAGATATCCAGAAGATACACGTTAAACACAGTTTTTGTGCTGTTGTTGTAGATTGGCGATTTCTAGCCTGTTGGAGAGCTTTGTGATTGTGATTTTGGCTTAACTCTTCTTGTCTGAGTTAATCTCCATAGGGATTAGTGTTGCAAGTTGTTTATAAGCATCCTCTTGGTACTTTCAATCTCCACATTGATTGTGTCAAGTTGTAGAAGCAGGGTTGATTAGTCTTTTGGATTGGTTCTTGAATTCATTGTTCAAGGGTTCTTCCATACTTCTATTCGGTTCTTCTTAACCATCTCTCTCTATATTTTCGTGCTTATCATTCCTCCATATCTAAGTTTCATTCCATTGTTTCCAGGTTGCTCGTCTAGATCGTTAAACGGGATAATCCCCGTACCAATCGATTTGAGAATCGAGAGCACGAAGAGGGTGCCTTGTTCGACTTGCAACACCAATCTCGAAGCAGATTGACATACACAAGAACGAGAAAGCCAGATCACACACACAAACTCACGAGACAAGAATGATTAAATTCTCTTGGATTCAATTCTGAAATACTCTTAGCAAAACTTGTATAAAACTTGTCTAACTACAAAAGAAGAGAGAAAAGGCTTTATATACATCCTATGCCTTTTCATCTAAAACAGAAAAAGAAAATAATTACAATAATTACATTGAGAGAGAGTTAAATAAAGCCCAGCAAACATAGAACACAATTAGGCCTAATTAAACTCTCCTATTCAGCCTTTCACGTCTACATACTTAAATGTATGTTCCAGCCATGCACATGCACACACGTGAAGCCCCTTGTATCTGATTTCAAGGCCTCCGTATGTCCTTTGAAATGCGTCTCAAGGCCTACCCAGCAACTAGAAATACAATTTAAGCTCCATTATTCATCTTGGTTGGGATGTGTTCGTGGCTGATCCACAAGATAGTCCTTAGACTTGATGAAGGTGGACTTGGTTGAGCTTCATGGACCATGTTTAGGAAAAGAGCATCCATCTCAGCTTGAGTTGAGCTTGCGCTCTTGTTAGGGTCCCTTGAGGTGGTGAAGATGGAGTTAGCTCAGATGATCCTTCATCATTCTCCCCTTCTTTGGAAGAATTCGACCTCGAATTGCCTTGATCATCATCAAGGAGCGGAAAAGGACTTAGATCCCTCACATTGAACGTGGGATCACAAGCATAATTATCCGCCAAGTCAAGCACATAGGCGTTGTCACCCGCCTTGTGTAACACCTTCAAAGGCCCATTTCCTCTTGGGGAGAGCTTGGATTTCCGAAGCTGTTGAAACCTCTCCTTCCTCAAATTTAGCCATACAAGGTCGCCGGGTTAAAATATAATCTTCTTGCGTCCTTGATTTGCCTTTTCCGCGTTGTATTTGCCTTTCTCCTCGAGCTTGATCCTTGTCCTACTATGTAGATACTTGATGTGTTCAACTTGCGTTTTAGCACTTAAATCCACTCGCTCCTTCTTAGGTAACGGTTTAAGATCAAAAGGGGTTAGTGGATTAAAACCATAAACACACTCAAAGGGAGAGATGGAAGTAGATGAGTGGACGACTCTATTATAGGCAAATTCAACATGTGGCAAGACATCTTCCCATTCTTTCAAATTCTTCCTGATGACAGCCCTTATAAGTGTTGTTAGGGTCCTATTAGTTACTTCGGTTTGCCCATCAGTTTGGGGGTGGCTTGATGTAGAAAATAGCAACTTAGTTCCTAGCTTTCCCCAAAGAGTTTTCCAAAAGTAACTCAAGAACTTAACATCCCTATCACTCACTATTGTCCTTGGAATACCATGTAACCTAACTACTTCCCGAAATAACAAATTAGCTACATTGGCTGCATCATCAGTTTTGTGACAAGCAATAAAGTAAGCCATCTTAGAGAATCGATCTACAACCACAAATATCGAATCCCTACCTCTTCTAGTCCTAGGCAATCCCACTATGAAATCCATGCTAATGTCTTCCCAAGGGGTTGTGGGGATTGGCAAAGGTGTATACAATCCATGAGGCTTCACTTTCGATTTAGCTCTAAGGCACTCTAAACACCTTTTAAGCACATTTTCAACATCCCTAAGCATATGTGGCCGATAAAAATGTGAGTGCAGCATAGCATAAGTCTTATCCCTCCCAAAATAACCCATTAAACCTCCTTTATGGGCTTCTTCCACTAACAACAAACGAAGGGAACACCTAGGTATGCACACCTTAGCTACTCGAAATAGAAAATCCCTCAAACAAATAGAATCTATCTAAGGAACCATTTTTGCACACAAAGCTTATATGTATGCCTCCTAGAAAGAGCGTCCGCAACTACATTGTCTTTTCCCTTTTTATACTTGATTATATAGGGAAAAGTCTCAATAAATTCCATCCATTTTACATGCCTCCTATCTAGTTTATCTTGACTCCAAAAATGTTTCAAAGATTCATGATCAAAATGCAAAATAAACTGTCTAGGCCATAAATAGTGTTGCCATGTCTTAAGTACTCTAAATAATGCATACAACTCTTTATCATATGTAGAGTTGTTAAGACATGCCCCTTTAAGCTTTTCACTGAAAAAGGCAATAGGCTTATATTCTTCCATAAGCACACCTCCTATGCCAATTGCCGATGCATCACACTCCACTTCGAAAGGCCTAGTGAAGTCAGGGTGAGCTAGTGAGGGTGCCTCGGTGAGAACCAAATTCAGCTTGTTGAAAGCAAGTTCTTGAGCTGCTTCCGACACAAATGGTGCATGTTTCTTGCAAATCTCCGTCAAGGGTGCAGCAATGGTACTGAAGTCTCTCACAAAACGCCTATAGAAACTTGCAACCCCATGTAAACTCCTTACATGGCTAATGGATGTAGGTGTTGGCCAATCTCGAATAGCTCTAATCTTCTCCTCATCCACTTGTAGACCTTGTGCAGTCACTAGAAAACCAAGAAATATAACTTCATTAGTGCAAAAGCTACATTTCTTTAGGTTGGCATACAAGTGTTCAACCCTAAGGGTAGAAACAACTTCCCTTAGATGTTCTCCATGCTCCTCTAGGGACCTGCTATAGATTAAGATATCATCAAAATACACTACAACAAAACTCCCAATGAATTGTCTCAAAACATGGTTCATTAAACGCATAAAAGTAGATGGACCATTGGTTAACCCAAATGGCATAACAAGGCATTCATACAACCCAAATTTAGTCTTGAAGGTTGTGTTCAACTCGTCCCCCTCCTTCATTCGGATCTGATGGTAGCCACTCTGAAGGTATATCTTGTTGAATGTAGTGGCACCATGGAGCTCATCAAGCATGTCATCGAGACAGGGAATAGGGTGGCGGTACTTAATGGTTATGTTGTTGATAGCCCTACAATCAACACACATTCTCCATGTGTTTTCCTTCTTAGGCACTAATAGGACAGGAACGGCGCAAGGGCTAAGGCTTTCTCTAACATATCCCATATCTAGGAGGTCTTGGACTTGGGTTTGGATCTCTTGACTCTCCTTAGGGTTCATCCTATAGGCTGGTCTATTAGGAAGTGTAGCTCCGGGGATAAGGTCAATCTGATGCTCTATCCCTCTCAAAGGTGGAAGGCCATGAGGTATCTCTTCCGGAAACACATCCTTAACTTCCTCTAGGATGGCTGTAATGGTAGGGGGTAAGATAGCCTTTGTTTCTTCACTCACTAAGGTTAGCTCCTTACACAACCTCATCAAGATGGTATCCAAGGGTAGGTACTCACTTTGGAACTCAAGTTTAGAAGCTAACAAGGCCTTAGGAGGCTGAGTTGTGGGCGTGACTAAGAGAGCACTAGGCTGTTGGCTAAGGGACGTGTCTATGGCAGGTTCTTGGTGCCTCGATGACTTGTTCCCCTTCTTAGCTTGTCCTTGCTCTTGTTCACTCGCCTTCTTCTTCTCAAATGCCTATGTAATCTGCATGGGAGTCATAGGTTTTAGAGTAACGGGTTTTTCATTAAACATAAATGAATACCTATTAGTAAAACCATCATGCATAACTCTCCTATCATATTGCCAAGGACGGCCTAATAACACATGACAAGCTTGCATAGGCACAACATCACACAAAACATTATCCTCATAGTGTCCTAGAGTGAAAGTGATCTTAGCTTGCCTATTAACCTTCAATTCACCACAATCATTCATCCAATGCAGCTTATATGGTCTAGGGTGACAAAATGTAGGAATTTTCAACTTAGAGATCAATTCAGTACTAGCTATGTTGCAACAACTACCTCCATCAATGATAACATTACACACCTTTCCCTTAACCAAACACCTAGTATGAAACTAGTTCTCTCTTTGGTTATCCTCACAAGGGCCAGGTTGTACACTCAAAGTTCTCCTAGCTATCAAGAAATTATCATGCTCACAATTTTCATCACAAACCATGTTATTACAATCATTTCCTACGTTTTCAAGCCCATTAGGTTCATCATGAGAATCAAGATCACAAAGCATGTAGTTATTAGCTAGAAATGAGCTAGGATGGTCAAATAACACTCTTTTAGCTAGTAAACAATCCCCCTACTCAAATTCAATCCCATCGTCATCCAAATCGTCATGATCATGCATATTAGGCTCAAAATCATGATTATCATGCTCATGCTCAAATTCGGACTCATATTGTCCTAAATGGTTGATTCTTCATGTTCTCGCACATTGGCCTTTACCATGGCCATTTGCATGGCATTATAGGTCTCCTCAGCAGTCATTGATCCTTGCCTCAAGTTCTCCAATCTTTGCCTCAAGTCCCTTGTATAGTGTTGGGGAACAAATCGAGCTCTCATTAATTCCTTCATATGCTCCCAAGTAGCTACTGGTGCATCTAAAGTTCTTCTCCTTTCCTTCACCTAATCATCCCAACATATCATAGCATAGTCAATAAATTCAAGGGCTGCGTAGTGTACCTTTTTGTGTTTGGGAAAGTTATGGCATGACCATATTTGCTCTATCTTTGCCTCCCATGCGCTATACACATCAAGATCACATTTTCCCTCGAAACTAGTGACTTTCACCTTCACTTTGCCAAGACCATCATGTTCCGGTTCTCGGTCTCTCCTTTGCTGGACTCCATAGGGCTAACATCTCCATTCATCGTTAGTCGCCCTTCCTGATGCCTCCTTGGCTGATCTCGCCTTCTCCGTCCATTAGGCATCCATTCCGGTCTCCATTCCTCATTCTCCTCATCGTCCTCCTCTTCCGGGTTATAAACTGGATTCTGAAATTGGTGAGGATAGTTAGGCATATTATCATTAATAATAGGAGAAGAAGGGATAGAAATATGCTCCTCAAAAGCAAGGTTTCCCCAAGCAGGTTGGGAAGCAACGTTGCCTAAACCATGGGCATGCCTAGAAGACTGCGGGACATTTGACTTCCTTGCTGCTTGGAACGCAGCTTGCTGACTTTGAAGGGGAACTCGATCTTGTTCTTGGTTTTGCGCCCTCGAGTTGTCTCCTATCTCCAAGTTACCTCCTAGTGGTCGAGAGAGAGTTAAATAAAGCCCAGCAAACATAGAACACAATTGGGACTAATTAAACTCTCCTATTCAGCCTCTCACGTCAACATACTTAAATGAATGTTCCAGCCATGCACATGCACACACGTGAAGCCCCTTGTATCTGATTTCAAGGTCTCCGTATGTCCTTTGAAATGCGTCTCAAGGCCTGCCCAGCAACTAGAAATACAATTTAAGCTCCATTAATCATCTTGGCTGGGATGTGTTCGTGGCTGATCCACAAGATGGTCCTTAGACTTGATGAAGGTGGACTTGGTTGAGCTTCATGGACCATGTTTAGGAAAAGAGCATCCATCTCAGCTTGACGTTTAGCTTGCGCTCTTGTTAGAGTCCCTTGAGGTGGTGAAGATGGTGTTAGTTCAGATGATCCTTCATCACTTGTTGTAAGATCTAGTGAACTTGTTGTCAGGCTAGGGTCAGAATCCATTGTGAGATCCTAGCCCAATGTGGCACTCCGAGTCCCGCGAATTCGGGGTGTTACAGAATTGGTAACAGAGCCTTAGGTTGACAACAATGGCACATGCTATCTACAATAAAGGTAGAGTGCATAAATAAACAGAACCCGAAAGGGTTTGACTTTTTAAAAGTTTTTTGTTTTAAAGCGAGTACAAATATTTTGGGATTGTATGTATAGAAGTCGTCACCCTTCTGAGAATCTCCACAGTATATATATATATATATATATATATATATATATATATCTTCTATGTGTTGATGTGTATGCATGTAATATTAAGTATTATATATATCTATCTATCTATATATATATATATATATATATATATATCTATACATATGGCCTATATAGAGCCTTATAAGTTAGGTGTGCATACCCCGCAGATGGCTCGGACTAGAGCTACTGTTGTTGTAGGCCGAGATAGAGGTAGACCACCTCTTCCTCCAAGAGGGATAGGACAGGGACCAGCTCCCGCTGCTGATCCACCAGTGGTGGAGGAGGCTTTTGAAGTGGTTGTTGAGAGTGTCGTCCCAACGATGGGGAGTGGTGGGTCCAGGAGACAGCAGGCATATCGAGCCCAGTCAAATGACTCAGATCGTGTCTCCATGGGAGGACTAGAGTTCAGAGAGTACCTCAAACACTTTGAGGAGGCCATTAGAGCAGGCAGACGAGCCCCAAATCTACCAGGGAAGGAGGGGTCATTTGAGAGATCCCATGGAGCCACGCATATGCCAACTATGCCGGCACGTGCTGCTGAGACTGCTAGAGCTGTAGAGGAGACCAAAGGGCCTTGACCAAATACTTGGTTGAAGGCGTTTCATCAGTAGGGAGTACCACCCTTCTCAGGAGAGATTGGGTTACAGACCGAGGTATGGATAGGCCATGTAGACTCAGCTTTAGATTTTATTAGGTGTCCTGAGGACAAACGGATAAAGCTAGTTCAGTCTCTATTCCATGACCTGGCACACTAGTGGTGGAGGCCAGTTCGAGCATGAGTTACGAGTTATGCCCAGATGAGGATTTTGCTGAGGGAGCAGTTCTGCCCTACCTCACTGAGGAGGGAGAAGCTAAAGGACTTCGTGGAGGCGGGTTTTTAGGACGTACCTATTATAGATGCTATTCACCGCTTCCAGACTGAGTTAGCATTAGTGGGTCCAACTGCCATCTGAGGACCAGCATGTGTATTTGTTCTCCCGTCGTTTGAGGGAGAGAACACGTTTCGTATATTGCGGATTCCACTGTGAGTCAATAACAAACTACTAGGATCGGGCCTCTGCTTTTGAGCGAGAGAGAGCCAGCCAAAGGAGGACTTCTTAGACAGGACGGTTTGAGAAGCGACAGCGCACAAGACAGACTGGTGCAGGAGTATCTGGATACGGGTGAGACAAGTCTCAAGGCGCCGCTCGAGTGGTCTAGTGTCTACATAGACGATTGAGAGAGGCCGACAGTGTTACAGCTGCGGGGCCTATGGACATTTGAGGGCTGAGTGCCCGAGTGCACCACTGACTTGCTTCTCGTGTGGAAAGCCAGGATACAAACTACATTTTGCCGTCAAGGCAAGGCGACATCACAGCAGGGTTCTTCCCCTGCAGGTGCAGCAAGAGATGGACAAAGACCACCTCAGCATCAGGCACATGGATAGTAGAGAGTCCTAGACACACCTGCTACTCAAGGATCAACTCCAGGACCGAGTAGAGGTAGAGGTCGAGATGCTGGTACTAGTGATGCCCAAGGAGCTCGAGGTCGCGTTTTTAAGCTGAGGAGTGCTGAGGAGCCACCAACACCAGTTGCTACAAGTACCATTCTATTACATGGTTTACCTGTTAGAGTTTTATTTGATACTGGTGCTACGCATTCCTTTATTTCTGTTGCATGTGTTGTGCGTTTGAGTTTACTTACCATAGAGGGGACCCCCTTTACCGTAGGGTTACCTGATGGTAGTTGGGTCCGAGGTACCCGTGAGATACGTAGTTGTCCCCTTCTCTTAGGGACTCATGTACTGCTTGTTGACTTCTTAGTCATGCCCTTGATGCATGAAGAAGTCATCTGAGGTATAGATTGGATGCGTAGACACCGTGCTGTATTAGATGTAGGTAAGAGAACTGTTACAGTCTCTACCGACATAGGTCCGATAGAGGTCTTCCGAGGTTGGGAACTTGGGAAGACAGGATCTGTTATCAGTATCATACGAGTAGCTAGACTGATTGAACAGGGATGTGATGCCTTTTGGTGCTATGACATGAAGGATGGAGAGAGTCCAGCTTTAGAGGACATACCAGTGGTCTGCGAGTTTACAAATGTGTTTGTAGAGCCATCTAGCTTGCCGCCTTAGAGGAGCGTAGAATTTGGCATAGAGTTTGAGCCTGGCACGAGACCCATCTCGAAGACCCCATGTCGTATGGCACCTGTAGAGATGTTGGAGATGAAGAAGAAACTCGAGGAGTTAGCTGAGAAGGGCTTCATACGCCATAGCGTATCACCATGGGGTGCACATGTCCTCTTCGTTCGGAAGAAGGATGGATCGTTGAGATTATGTATAGATTACAAAGAGCTGAACAAGGTGACCATCAAGAACATGTATCCACTGCCTCGTATTGATGATCTGCTTGATCAACTTCAAGGAGCGACAATTTTCTCCCGGATCGACTTGCGTTCAGGATATCACTAGTTGAGGGTGAGAGAGCAGGACATGCACAAGATGATATTTCGTACCCGTTATGGACACTACGAGTTTGGAGTGATGCCATTTGGGCTGACGAATGCCCCAACAGTTTTCATGGATTTGATAAACAGTATCTTCATCGACTTCCTGGATCAGTTTGTGGTGGTCTTTATTGATGACATTCTGGTATACTCTCGTAGTAGAGAGGAGCATGCCGGTCATCTGAGGACGGTTTTGTAGATTCTGAGGGATAGAGAGTTGTATGCCAAGCTCTCTAAGTGTGAGTTTTGGATGTCTGAGGTTGCTTTCCTTGGACATATCTTCTCTACCGACGGGATTATGGTAGATCCGGCGAAGATCGAGTCTGTTGCTGCATGAACGACACCGACGAACGTCAAGGAAGTGCGTAGCTTTCTTGGCCTAGCCGGTTATTACAGACGCTTTGTGGAGGGATTTTCTGTGATTGTCCGTCCACTTACGAGTCTTTTGAGGAAGACTACCAGATTTGTATGGACCGACCAGTGTGCCCAGGTTTTTGAAGAGTTGAAGAGGTGTTTGACTTCTGCTCCTGTCTTGGCACAATCAGAGGGTTTTGATGACTTTGTGGTCTACAGTGATGCATCCAAGCTAGGCTAGGGAAGTGTATTGATGCAGAGAGGTAGAGTGATTGGATATGCGTTGCGACAACTGAAGACGTATGAGGAGAACTGCCCGACTCATGATCTGGAGTTGGCAGCGGTAGTTCATGCTTTGAAAATCTGGAGACATTCCTTGTATGGTGCCACATGTCAGATCTTCACAGATCATAAGAGTCTGAAGTACATTTTCACGCAGCGGGAATTGAATAACTACCAGCATCGATGGCTTGAGTTGATCAAGGACTTTGACATTGAGATTCTGTACCATCCTAGAAAGGCAAATGTTGTAGCTGACGCCTTGAGCGGGAAGACGCCTCGAGAGAAGGCGATTACCAAATTGATAGTACAACCTCAGCTTCAGAGGGATCTAGTCTGGCTAGAGATTGACATCGAGATGAAGATACTCAGTTGTTTATTGTAGAGGTTCTACCTGGTATGGTGGATGAGATCCAATAGAAGCAGAGGACTTGCCCGACCTTAACAAGGATTAGAAAGAGGATGTCTCGTGGAGAAGTACCATAGTTCTCCATTGGAGCAGATGGAGTGATGAGGCGTCATGAACGTATTTGTGTACCGGTAGATGTAGAGTCGAGACAACGGATCTTACAGGAGGCTCACTGTACACCTTACTCAGTACATCCGGGTACGAGTAAGATGTACCATGATGTGAGACACTCATATTGGTGGGAGGTCTGAAGGCCGATGTAGCAAGATTTGTGGGCTAGTGTGCGACATGTCAGCAGGTCAAGATAGAGCATTTTTGGCTTGGAGGTGAGCTCCATCCACTTCTAGTACCGTAGTGGAAGTGGGAAGACGTCTCCATAGATTTTGTGACCGGATTGAGGGCAATAATGAGCTTTGATGCTATTTGGGTGATTATGTATAGACTGACGAAGACGGCACGTTTTATTCCCATCAAAGAGACGTGGCCAATGAGCAGATTGACTAAGGAGTACACTAGATAGATAGTGAGACTCCATGGTGTACCGAGGACGATCATCTCTGATCGAGATGGACGGTCTACTTCGAGATTTTGGCAGCAAATTCAGACTGTTTAGGGGAAGAGTCTACACTTCATGACTGTGTTCCACCCGCAAACAGATGGTCAGTTAGAGAGGACCATCCAGACCTTAGAGGACATGCTGCGAGCCTGTGTATTGGATTGGGGACAAGGATGGTCTGATTACCTCCCACTCATTGAGTTCTCATACAACAACAGCTAGCATGCATCAATTAGGATGGAATCTTATGAGGCACTGTATGGACGTAGGTGTCGTACACCGTTATGCTGGGGTGAACCTAGCAGTATTAGTGGGATAGCGCTAGCGCTGATCAAAGAGAGGATGCTGGCTGCACAAAGTCGCCAGAAGTCATATGCAGACAAGAGGCGTCGACCTCTAGAGTTCAGGGTAGGGGCTCATGTCTGGTTGAGAGTATCTCCGACGCGTTGCGTTAGACGTTTTGGCATAAAGGGGAAGTTGAGTCCCCGTAATGTTGGTCCTTTCGAGATACTGGATAGAGTCGGGAGGGCAGCCTACATATTAGCATTACCTCCAAGGTTAGAGGGTGTTCATCCTGTGTTTCACGTGTCTCAGCTGAGGGAGTACATACCAGTTCCGAGGCACATTGTGAGTTATGATGACCTAGTGGTTGAGCCAGACCACACTTTTGCAAAGCACCCTATTGTAGTCCTAGAGCGAGGTGTGAGATGCCTGCGTTCGAAGGACATTCCTATGCTGAGGATACAGTGGTCTAGACGAGGACCTGATGAGGCTACATGGGAGACTGAGGATAGTATCTAGAGGAACTATCCAGAGTTCTACGCTGAGATAGATGCACCTGTAGGATCCTCGAGTAGATCTTAGTGCCATCTTGGTGAGTGCATGTTATGTTATGTGCTTATGTGATATGTTGTGTTTTTGTGCTAGCTGTGATATGTGCATATAATCTGTTAGATCTTGTTTGCTAGCACGAGATATGTACAGTTGGAGATGGTTCTTTCCTCCATGTTATGATGTGTGTGTTAGAATTAGCAGGAGATGGTTCTTTCCTCCATGCTATTATTGATGGACATAGTGTGAGTGGAGATGGTTTTCCTCCACGTATCAGTGTTATGTGTACGTTTTGGCTGGAGATGGCTTTCCTCCATGCCAGTGTGATGTGGTTAGTATTTGGCTAGAGATGATCTCCCTTTAGGCCTTATTTACAGTTGATGATGGTGTGTTACAGTGATGATTCCTCCATGCTGCGTTTGAGGATATAAAATGTCATAGGTTATGGTGATACCTTTGAGAGAGAGAGAGTTATACCTCGGCTTATGGGTCCGAGAGGATTTGGGATCTTGCAAGTTTCAGGGCGAAACTTGTTTTTAGGGGAGTGTAATGTAAGAGCCTTTGTCCTTAGGAGCCTTGAGACATTGCTGAGCCCTAGCTGACCTTGGCAGCCGCCCCTGTGGACCCAGATGGTTGCACCTACGGCTAGGCGCCCCTACGCCTCACAATGTCCGCCCCTGCGGCTCCGTGTGGTTGCAACCGCCTTCGTTAACCCTTTGACTTGTGCTTTGCGGCTGGCTTCCTTTATAAGCCATCCTTTGTTGTATGAGGGTTTCCCTCATCTTCTTCAGCTTCTTCTCCCTCTGTACGCTCTTCTTCTTCCTCTCCTCTTCTTGGATCCTCCTTTGATATTGTGTGAGTTGTGAGAGTGTTGAGCTTGGCTTTGGATGTTGATGATGGTGGATATTGTTGTTGTGTTGTAGATAGCCATTGTGGTGAGGTTGTGGTGATCTTCTCTGCTGCTTAGGTTTTGTGGTGAGTCTTTCCTCTTTCTTTTCATCCTCTCCTCTTTGCTTCTCATCTTTCTCCTTAGTTTAGGATTCACAAGTTTAGACTTGTGTTGGATCCTTTCCTGGCTGTTTTGATGCTTATACATGTGTAGATATGTATGTGATTTGCTGCTGTGTGATGAAGACGCGAAGAGAGTCGAGAAAGGGATCAAAGAGAAGTCGAGGCCAATCCTCTGCACAGATGGCCGCCCTTGCGCCTGCACTAGGCCGCCCCTGCGCCTTGTTGTGAACCTCCCCTGCGCCTGTTGTGAGCCGCCCCTGCGCCTCACAGGTTCAGCCCCTGCGCCTCACTGGTGCGTTCAGGGCATACCTTGTTGGTATGATTCCTTCGTTCCTTTCCTTTGGCCTTGGCTTAGATGTTGGCTAGGCTAGCTTGGTTAGGATGAGTTGTATGATAGAGATGTGCCTTAGGCACTTGTGTTTATGTTGAGGTTATGCCTTAGACATCTGTGAGCATGTTATGATTCTGAGGATTAGTTTGAGGTTGTAGGTTGGTTATGGTTATGGAGACGAGTCTCCTAACCTTTACAGTGTGTAATGATGTAAGCCTTGCTATTGCAGGCATTGTTTACTTCCCCAAGGCGAAGCTGTGACGTGGTACATGTTACGAGTGTTACAGGTAAGTCCATAGGACTTACTTAGCTTCAGTTGTGAGTTTGTGTGATTGTGGTGGTTGTGTGTGTTCATATGATTGTGCATTTATAACCTAAACTGGACTAGGATGACCATTTATTACATTAAATGGCCCAACTGTATTATAACGGGTCGTGACCACTTGCCTCCGCCTGCTGGTAGGAGGAGGTGCCCTGAAGATGATCTCACAGGGGAGGACAAGTGATGATCACCCCCATGCAAAGCCCCTGTGTTACGTTGGAAAGGACGAGGTTCTTGAGGCTCCACGTGTTACAAAATAAGCTGAATTAGTAAGGGAATAACGTAATTGAAAGATAATAAATGATTGTGTGTGACATTGCATATATGAGATGTTGATGTGTGTTTTTGATATTACCTTCATGCTTATTCATTCCTGTAGCTAACGGTGTATACCGTGTTATAGATGATCTGTAGGTTAGAAAGACTGTAGAGTGAGCTAGATGGAGTGACCAACCGAGGACTTCTGTACATTAGGGTTGCATGGGATATGGGATCTTTTGTATCAGATGTTTATGATGTTGTTTTGTACTCGGCTTTGTTGTTCTTAACCCTTTTGATGTATCTTATACAGTTTTATGTATTTGGTTTTAATCTACTTGTGCCTTGTTGTAAGATCCAGTGAACTTGTTGTCAGGCTAGAGTCAGGATCCATTGTGAGATCCTAGCCCAATGTGGCACTCCGAGTCCCGCGGATTCGGGGTGTTACACCGCAGGGGTAGTGACACTTAGCCGCAAGGGCGGCGACACGATATCTACCATGGGGGCGACGACTCCAATCCACGGGGGCGGTCGGACATCAAAGGAGTGCCTCTGAGACTTCTCTTCGGTCTCTCACTCGATATCTTCACTTCTTCATTGCCCAAACGCAATCATCAACACATAAACATATGTATAAACATCATCACATGTCCTGGAAGGGTAATCACAAGATCAAACTTGTGGAAAATACTAAACTAGGGAAGAAAAGAGGAAGGAAAGAAAAAGAGAAAGGAACACCTACCACAACATCTCTAGAGAGGGGGAGAACCTCACAACCTCAACCAGCAACACATCACAACAACAAAAAACACAAGGCCATCATCAACATCTATAAGAGCTAGGATTTCGGAATTCTAATTAATGTTGATTAACTTAATCATTGATAGTAATTGACAAATAACTCGCGAAGATTACATAAGTGATGAGTATGAGTCCCACCGTTATGTTCTTGGCGTAATTTTGGACTTATAGGGAATTTTTCACATTTTCTCCTGGGTAATTATTTTTACCATCCGGTGTTAATTGGAGCATTTGGGAGCTTCAATTAATAGAAATGCAGTTGAGAGATATGATCAACACATCGGACATGTCCTAGATATGAAATAAAATGGAAAGGCAAAACGACCAAAAGAGTCACTATTTCGTTTCTTGGCGGCTAAGAAAGACAACTTAAGAATACGCGTTTTTCGAGACAGTTGTGGAATAATTATCCCTACAATATTTCAGATTTATTATTCCAATTTCGAGAAGTTTAGAGAAGGGGGTTCAACCTGCCTTTGGACCGGCTAAAGAATAATTATCGACTTCGCTTAAGGATAATTATCGTCTTTGCTATAAATAGCGAAAAATCGTTCATTAATTCATCTCCTTTCATGTTTCCACGTAAAAGCTCTGATTTTTCTCAACCTTCAAACTCAGATCTACTCTTCATTTCTAATCCGATCTGAATTCCGTTTCACTTTCTAGATTCTGCTCTTCATTGTTTTCCTATCGGTACCCCTACATATCCAAGCATATGAAGATTTGGTCGAGCATATATGTCACCAGGTCGGTTCCGTCACTCAGATTCTGGTAAATTTGATGTTGTCCAAGCGTAGCCAGCCAAATCTTCTTTCGGATCATCAATCGGGTTAGTAACGAATAAGTTATGAATTTCTTCGTTTTCCGTATTACGATTTGGCCTAAATTGACCTTAGGCTTGTCAAAATGGATAATTGGAGATTCCATTATGGTCTTTATATTATTCGGAGGATTATGGGTTGTTTGTTTGATGAAATCTAATGACATATGGGTTTCGAAATTGCTTGCGGGCAAAACGTTATTCTGGCGAAAATTCTTTAATTTATTAAAGGTTAATTAGTTAAATTAGGATTAGAATTGATATTGATGAATGTTGATTAGATGATACCCAGAGAGGTTTGATGAATTGTGAGTTATGTTGAGATATCGAGGTTTAGATTTGAGTTATGGTTTGGTTACATTTATGAGATGTAGGAGGCTGGTCTCTTAACCTTAGATGATGTTGATTGTGTGTGTGCCTTGCTGATGTAGGCGCTGATCATCTCCTCGAGGAGAAATTGTGACGTGGTACAGGTTTACGTGTATAACAGGTAAGTCCGTAAGACTTACTTAGCGAGCAGTTGTGGATTTGAGTGATTATGATGGTAGTGTGTGTGTGCATATGATTGTTGCATTTATAATATAAACCGGACTAGGATGACGACCATATATACATAATTGGCCCAAGTGCATTATAACCGGACGGTGACCACCTGTCAAAGCTCATCGAGAGTGGAGAAGGTTCTTCGAAACCAATAGTTCGGGGGGAGGTAGATCCCCATGCAAAACCTGGGTTAAAGGGGGAAGAGGAGAGGTTCTTAACGCTCCTCGTGCAACAAAAGAAGTTGAATTAGTAATGGAATAACGTAATTAAAGATAATAAAACGGTTTGATATTGCATATTGTGATGTGTTGATATGTGTGTGTGCTATTACTTCATTCTTATTCATTTTCGTTAGCTAACGCTTCATACCGTGTTGTAGATATTCTGCAGGATAGGAGGACTATAGAGTGAGCCAGATGGGTGATCCGCTGAGGACTTCCGTACACTAGGTTGTGCGAGGGATAATGGGATGTTTTTGTGTATGTATGGATATGTGTTGTGGTTTTGTACTCAGCGGTGTTTTGTAAACCTTTGTTGTATATATTTATACAGTTTGATGTATTTGGTCTTAATCTATATGTGCCTTGTTGTAAGATTCAGTGAACTTGTTGTTAGGATAGGGTCAGGATCCATTGTGAGATCCTCGCCCAATAGCGCCCCGAATCCCGCGAATTTGGGGTGTTGCAAAGTTGGTATTAGAGCCTTAGGCTGACAACAATGGCACTTGCAATCAACAATAAAGGTCGAATAGATAAATAAACAAAACTCGAAAGGGGTCTTACTTTTCAAAAGGATTTTTAGTTTTGAAAGTGTACAACTGCTTTGGGATAGTGTGTACGGGAAGTCATCACCCTTCTGAGTATCTCGATAGTATATATATATATATATACCTATTTACGTAGCTATAATTTTATCCTTGATGGCTCAAACTAGAGTAGCATCTCCTATAAGACGGGGAAGAGGTAGATCACCTCTATCTCCGATAATTGTAAGTCGTGAACGAGTTAGTGGACCTCTAGTCTCAAGAGGTCAGGGTAAATCCCCATTGTTGATTCTCCAGAAGCGGAAGACCAAGTTATGGAAGATGTTGAGAATGTAATTTCCGAGACGGTCGGCGACGTGTGGATCGCAATAAGGAACGAGAATAGTTACCCTACATAGATTGTAGAGTACCCAAGTGGAAGATTCAAGTTGCGCCTCGATGAAATAACAAGCCTGAGAAGACGTCTAGCGTGTAATAGAAGTGGCGATGAAGGAAATATGTGTTCCATATCCTTCGGCATCACCAGATCCGCTGAGTTGTTGTAAAAGGTGATTTTAGAGTTAGTTACACCAAAGAGGATGGCTAAGGATGTTACGGCTCAAAAGAAGCCAAAACATCGGGCTATATTATGCCGTTAGGGCAAGGCATCATCACAATAGGGTTCTTCCCCTACTAGTGCGGTAGGAGGTGAGCAGAGGCCGCCTCAGTACTAGATGCAAGGACAACAAAGAGTTCTAGACCATCTCACTACTCAGGGTTCTACTCTAGGACCGAGTAGAGGCACAGGTCGAGATGGAGGTACTAGTGATACTAGAGGATTTAGAGGTAGACTTTTTGAGTTGAGGAGTGTTGAGGAGCCGCTAGCACCAGCTGCTACAAGTACCATTCTGATTAATGGTTTATCTGTTAGAGTTTTGTTTGATACGGGTGCTACGCACTCTTTCATTTTTGATGCATGTGTTGATAGTCTGACCTTAGACACGGTAGAGGGTAGACGTTTCTTGATAGGGTTACCAGATCGGGTCAAGTAAAAGGTACCCAAGAGGTACATGGTTGTCCTATATATTTACGAAACCACAATTTGTTATTAGACTTCTTTGTCATGCCGCTAGTACATGAGGAAGTCATTCTGGGTATGGATGGGATGGATAGACATCGTGTTGTGTTAGATGTAGGTAGGAGGATTGTGATGGTCTCTACCAAGTAGGGTCAGATTGAGATTTTCCGAGGTTGGGACCTTGGAAAGTCGGGTATCGTTATAAGTGCAGTATGAGCAACGAGATCGATTGCACAGGGTTGCGAGACCTTATGATGTTATGCAATTAAGGAGGGAGAGAGTCCAGTGCTAGAGCATATTCCCGTGGTCTGCGAATTTCTAGATGTGTTTGCAGAGCCATCCAGTTTGCCGCCTCAAAGGAGTGTAGATTTTGGCATAGACTTTGAGACGAGGACGAGACCAATCTCTAAGGCCCCATATCGTATGGCGCCTATCGAGATGTTAGAGCTGAAGAAGCAACTCAAGGAGCTGGTTGAGAAGGGCTTCATCCACCCTAGCGTATCCCCGTGGAGAGCACCTGTCCTCTTCTTGCGGAAGAATGACGGATCGCTGAGATTGTGTATCGACTACAAAGAGTTGAACAAGGCAACCATCAAGAACAAGTATCCTTTTCCCTACATTGATGACTTGTTATATCAACTTCAGGGAGCGAATGTGTTCTCCAGGATTGACTTGCGCTCGGGATATCACCAACTGCGGGTGAGAGAGCAGGATGTACATTAGACGACATTTTGGACTCGGTATGGCCCATACGAGTTTGTAGTGTTTCCATTCGGGCTCACAAATGCACCCGCCGTCTTTATGGAGTAGATGAATGGCATATTCATTGACTTCCTGGATCAGTTTGTTGTGGTCTTCATAGACGATATCCTAGTGTATTCTCATAGTAGAGAGGAGCATGCAGGACATCTGAGGACGGTGTTGCGAGTTTTGCGGGATAAAGAACTGTATGTCAAGTTCTCTAAGTGCGAGTTCTGGATGACAGAGGTAGCATTTTGGGGTCATGTTGTCTCCACCGAGGAGATAAAGGTTGATCCAGCGAGGATCGAGTTTGTTTTCACGCAGCGAGAATTAAATAACCACTAGCGTATATGGTTTGAGCTGATCAAGAACTATGACCTTGAGATTCTATATCATCCAAGGAAGGCAAATGTTGTCGCCAATGCCCTTAGCTGGAAGACGCCTCGAGAGAAGGCGATTGCACGACTGACAATTCGGCCTCAGTTGTAGAGAGATCTAGCATGGATAGAGATGGACATCCAGTTTCCTAATGAGGATGCCCAGCCGTGTACTTTAGAGGTTCTACCTGATCTGTTGGATGAGATCCAACAGAAACAAGAGACCTTCCCAACGCTGATGAGGATACGAGATAGGATATCTCGCGGTGAGGCCCCACGATTCTCCATAGGAGCAAATGGAGTGATGAGACGCCGCGAGCGCGTTTGTATAGCCACTGATGCGGAACTGAGACAAAGGATTTTGCAGGAGGCTCGCTCCACACCTTACTCAGTGCACCCAGGAGCGAGTAAGATGTATCAAGATGTGAGACGTTCATATTGGTAGGGAGGGAAGAAGCTCGATGTGACCAGATTTGTGGCTTAGTGTGTGACCTGCCATCAGGTCAAGATAGAGCATTGCAGAAAAGGAGAAGAGCTCCACCCACTATTAGTACCGTAGTGGAAGTGGGGGGACATTTCCATGGACTTTGTGACTTGATTGAGGACAAGCAAGATCTTCGATGCTATTTGGGTTGTGGTTGACAGATTGACGAAGACTGCACATTTTATCCCTATTCGGGAAACGTGACCAGTGAGCAAACTAGCTGAAGAGTTCACTAGACAGATTGTGAGACTCCATGGTGTACTGATGACGATCATCTCAAATCGAGATGGACGATTCACCTCGAGGTTTTGGCAGCTGATTCAGACTGCATTGGGTACGAGTTTGCACTTCACAACCGCCTTTCATCCTCACACAGATGGGCACTCAAAGAGGACTATTTAGACACTGGATGATATGCTGCGAGCTTGTGTGTTGGATTGGGAACATGTGTGGTCAGATCACCTCCCTTTGGTTGAGTTCTCGTACAGCAACTAGCATGCATCGATTAGGATGGCCCCATATGAGACACTATATGGGCAGAGATGTTGTGTGTCGTTATGTTGGGATGAGCCTAGTAGTGTCAGTGGTATAGCGTCTGAGCAGATTCCGGATGACATTGCACGAGTAGCGCTGATCAATGAGAGGAAGTTGGCTGCACATAGTCGCTAGAAGTCATATGTAGACAAGAGGCGTCGGCCTCTAGAGTTCAGGGTTAGATCTCATGTCTGGCTGAGAGTTTCACCGACGTGTGGCGTTAGACGTTTTGGCATAAAGGGAAGCTGAGTCCCCGATATGTCGGTCCTTTTGAGACTCGATGTGAGGTTGGGAGGGCAGCGTACCGAATTGCTCTACCACCGAGGTTGGAGGGTGTCCACCCTGTGTTACATGTGTCTCAGTTGAGGGAATACATACCCGATCCGCGACAAATCGTTAGCTATGACGACTTAGTGGTCAAGCCGCACCACACTTTTATCGAGCATCCAATTGCAGTCCAAGAGCGAGGTGTGAGATGCCTAAGTTCGAAGGACATCCTATGCTGAGGATACAATGGTCTAGACGAGGACCTGATGAGGCCACATAGGAGACAAAATATAGTATCTATAGGAACTATCCAAAGTTCTATACCGAGACAGACACATCTATAGAATCGATGAGTAGATATTAGTGCTATTTCGGTGAGTGTTATGATTATGTGTTTATATGCTTTGATGTGTTTTCGTGCTAGCTGTGATGTATGTATACGATCTTATTTGATCTTGTTTGCTAGCGCGAGCTGTGTTTATAGGTGGAGATGGTTGTTCCTCCATGCTATTAAGTTGTGATTAGGGTTTAGCTGGAGATGGTTATTCCTCCATGCTATTGTTTGTGGACATAGTTTGGCTGGAGACGGTTTTCCTCTACGTCTTTGGCTGGAGACACATAACTCGCGAAAATTGCGTAAGTGATGAGTATGAGTCCCACCGTTATGTTCCTGCCGTAATTTTGGACTTGTGGGAAATTTTTTACTATTTTCCCCGGGTAATTATATTTACCCTCCAGTGTTATTTGGAGCATTTGGGAGCTTCCATTAATAAAAATGCAGTTGAGAGAAATGATCAGGACATCGGACATGTCCTAGATATGAAATAACATGGAAAGGCAAAACGGCCAAAAGAGTCGCTATTTCGTTTCTTATCGGCTAAAAAACACAGCTTAGGAATACGCGTTTTCCGAGGCAGTTGTGGAATAATTATCCCTACAATGTTTCAGATTTATTATTCCAATTTCGAGAAGTTTGGAGAACGGGGTTCAACCCGCCTTTGGATCGATAAAAGGATAATTATCGACTTCGCTAAATGATAATTATCGTCTTCGCTATAAATATCGGAAAATCGTTTATTAATTCATTTCCTTTCATGTTTCCTCGTAAAAGCTCTGATTTTTCTCAAACTTCAAACTCAGATCTTGATACGGGTATTTCCTTTCATGTTTCCTCGTAAAAGCTCTAATTCAGTTCCTTTCATGTTTCCTCGTAAAAGCTCTGATTTGTCTGAGTTAATCTCCATAGGGATTAGTGTTGCAAGTTGTTTATAAGCATCCTCTTGGTGCTTTTAATCTCCACATTGATTTTGTCAAGTTGTAGAAGCAGGGTTGATTAGTCTTTTGGATTGGTTCTTGAATTCATTGTTCAAGGGTTCTTCCATAGTTCTATTCGGTTCTTCTTAACCATATCTCTCTATATTTTTGTGCTTATCATTCTGATAACAAGATTTATGACTTAGGATTAGGTAATCATTTAGATATATTTCTCACTCATGCATGCACGTTTTGGCATTGGTTCATGACGTCTTCGCTCAATTCATGCACATTTCTAGAAAAGACGTCTACACTACCTTTTATCGGTTTTGTAGGTAATTCGGGGATCTATTGGACGTTAATCGATACAATTGAGGGCCAAGCCTCATGATGGTACACATCCAAAGCCTTGGAGGAGCATAATTGGATCAACAAAGGACACAAAGACCACCATTGGTGCAAGCAATGGAGCAACTCATGGCTAGACGATCATAGCATGCTTCTGTTGAAGAAAATCGACCTACACCCAGGAAAATCGGCCGATTTTTTCCTCTGGGTCGATTTTTGGGCCTTTGACAGCTTAAGCCACGTGTCCCACGATCTCTTGTCCGTCCTTGCTCTTGTTGGAGAATATAAGTGGTCCTGCAGGTGGTTGCTGAGGATCTCTCCTCTCCCACACTCTCATTGACAGCTCATTGATTTTGGAGAAAGATTGGAGGAGAAGAAAAGCTCTCAAGGATTGAAGGAAGAACAAAAACACCATTCTAAGAGTTTAGAGGGATTTTGAGTGATTTTGTAGTCTTGGATTGAAGAACTAATTGCAAGGATTGTTAAGAACGTTTTGAATCTTCATTCTAGAGTTTGTAAGTCTTGCTACAACTAGTCTTTGGCTGAGATTTATTGATTTTGCTTACTCATCTTTCATTACTCATCTATGAACACCATGTATGCTTGTTTGATGATTTCGGATCTTGATATGCATATTATTGGCTAGTTTCTTGTGATTTTAGAGTGATGGATTGATGGTTATGGCTAGGGCGATGATAGGATGGGCTTATATGTCAGTTTAGGATGATTTATATGCACGAAACTCACAACAGAAGGAAAAATCGACCTGTTCATCAGATAAATCGGCCGATTTATCTGTAGAACAGCCCGATTTATTCTTCTGTTGCTCTTTAAATGATAAATCTGCATGCTAGGGTGTTTGGTTGTTTAAATCCTAGTGTTTATTAAGCCTAATTTAGCTTAGTATCACCTAATGCTACCAATCTAAGTGAGGGAAGAGATCTACCCGATGATTTCCGACCTTAGATACCTAAGATGATGAATGCTAGGTAGTAGTGAGCCTCATAAGCCGCTATTGGATCGAGTGTGCTAGGATTATTGCTTGAGATTTCCCTATTCCGAGACTTACCCGGTAAGGAGAGGGTTACCCTTAAGTAGCATCTAGTTTGTGCGGAATTCCTTACTCTAACCCCTTGAGACCTACCCGGTAATAGGAGTTTGATGCGGGATTAGTGAAGTGAGAGACTTACCCGGTAATCGCTTCCATTAGTGAACATTCTTTCCCAAACACCGCAGCTTGTCCTTAGAACCCTTAGAACCTTGAGTCCAATGCCATAACCGGAAATCTTGACCTCTAGAATCTACTTTTCTCTCTTGATCATATACTTGTGCTTTGTGTTACTTACACGTTTGCTAGCTTAATTTGTTAGTTGTTTTATTACTTTCCTTGACTTGTGATCTTCGTTTGATCACCACAAAAACCAACAAAAACATTGTGTTTTCCATTTTCTTTGTTCCTCATCTTATCTTAGTCTAGATTCACACTATCTTTGATCATTGCTTGACTCGATTTCACCTTAGTCTTTGTGTTCGACCTCGGAATACTTACCTTTCTACAAACGTCCCGTACACTGCGGGTTCGCTAGGAGTTAGGATAATTATAACGAGTATAAATTTAAGACTTATTGCATGCACATCACATCTATTCCTAGACGTAACAAGTTTTTGGCGCCGTTGCCGGGGACTAGGTCTAGATTGAGTCATTTCGTGATTGTTTATAGTGTAGATCTTTCTTGTTGCTTTTGATCTCTCTTTGGTGTGTGTCTTTGCTTTTCAGGACATGATCTCTCTCTTTAGGTGTATGCGAAGATCTCGTGTCAAGGATTTAGCTCCATTCGATCCCGAACCGGAGAAAACCCTTCGATCTAGATCCAAGAACATCCGAAAAGAGAAAGAGATGGCCGGAAGAAACCTCCAAGCTGAGTTGGATGAAGCCTTAGAGCAAATAAGGCTAAGAGATGAGCTTTTGGAGGAAGAAAGGAGACTTGCCAATGAGAGGCAAGAGGAAACTAGGAGGGAGATTGAGGAGATTAGGCAAGCCCTTGTTCAAGGAGAGCTTAATCGCCGACAACCTCCACCTCCTCCACCACCGGTGGAACAACCGCAGCCGGCGGCTAATGTTAGGGTTGTGCCCATTGCCATTGAAGAGCCACAAACCTTAGGGAGACGTATGGATCCGGCACAAAGAGCACACCGTCCGGGTGTGAACTTAGGAGATCCCGCAGCCCACAACTATGAGCTCCGCCCTCAAGTTCTACAAATGATCCGGCATAATCAATTTGGAGGGATGGAAGGAGAGTCTCCTCATCAACATTTGATGAACTACGAGATTTTGATGGAGACTCTTAGACCGCCAAGATTGGTGAGCAACAACCATAAGCTTAGGGCTTTCTCCTTCTCTCTTAAGGACAAAGCCTTGGCTTGGTATCAATCTATTCCACAAGGGCGAGTTGGTACTTGGGAGGAGATGACAACCGAGTTTTTAACTAAGTTCTTCCCACCTTCCAAGACTACCGAATTAAGAGGGAAGATCAATGCCTTCGTGATGAAGGATAGAGAGAGTTTGTTCAAGTCTTGGGAGAGATTCAAAGACCTTCTTCTAGATTGTCCACACCATGGCATACCGAAAATTGAGCTATTGGAGATCTACTTCAAGGGACTTGATGAAGATAGCCAATTCAAGCTTCAATCCCTTTCCGGTGGGACTTTCATGGAGAAGCATGTGGATGATGCTTGGGAGTTCGTGGAGAAGCAAGCTCTTGTAATTGAGAAATACTCCCATAGAAAGAGTGAAGGGAGAAAGGCGGGAGCATATGAGGTGAGTGAGGTCACCATGAGCAACTTCAAGCTCGACGCCATCAACAACGAGCTAAAGTCCTTGAGGGAGTTGTGTGCTACAACCTTGAAGAACCAAGCAACTCCTCAAGTGCTTCCACAAGCTAACCTATCTTCCAAGGAGGAGGATGTGAACTATATGGGAAGGGGCAACTACAACAACTACCAAGGCCCAAGGAACTTCAACAACAACCGGCAATTCAACAATTACCGGCCCAATCACAACCATCCCGGATTTTCTTACTCTAACCCGGATGGAGCCTTGAACCCTCCCGCTTCTACAAGCACAACTCCACCACCAAGAGCTTCACAAGAACCTCCACCCGGATTCACTCAACCTCCAAAGGATAGAACCGAAATGATGTTTGAGCAATTGCTTGGAAGGTTGAGCGGTCTTGAGAGCACGGTGACTTCTATCTCAAAGGCTCAAAAGGTGTTGGAAGCACAAGTATTCCAAAAGGCGGGTGAAGCACATAGAGATCCGGGAAAGCTTCCCGGAAGAACCGAAGAAAACCCAAGAGGCCAAGTGTTGGCTATTACAACAAGAAGTGGGTTAAGCATGAAGGATCCTTTGCCCAAGGAGAATGCTAAAGGGAAGCAAGTGGTGAATGAAGAAGAAACTTTGCAAGGAGATGGAGGCAAGAGCAAGGATGTAGAGCCAACCTATGTGGCACCGCCTCCATACAAGCCACCACTACCGTTCCCTCAATCACGAGCAAGAGCTCGCCTGGACAATCATTTTGGTAAGTTCCTTGAACTAATGTCTAAATTGCATATTAACATTCCGTTCATGGATACTATTTTAGGGATGCCGGCATATGGCAAGTTCTTGAAGGAAATACTCTCCAACAAAAGGAAGTTGGAGGAGTATGGTGAGATAAGGATGACTAAGAGATCCTCGGAGTTGATTCAAACGATGAAGGAAGAGATGCCTCCAAAGCTAAGGGATCCGGGATCCTTTTGTGTGCCAATCAGAGTAGGAGAAGTGAAGTATGATGCCCTATGTGATCTTGGGGCAAGTGTAAGCATCATCCCGCTTGCACTTTGCAACAAGGTTGGGCTAGGAGAGCCAAAGCCGGTCAAGATGACTCTTTACATGGCGGACCGCTCAATCACTCATCCGGTTGGGATCTTGGAAGACATCCCGGTGCAATTAGGGAAGTTCTATGTGCCCATAGACTTCGTCATTTTGGATATCCCGGCGGACTATCCGGTTCCTATCATCTTGGGGAGACCTTTCCTAGCTACTTCCGGATGTCTAGTGGATTGCAAGAATGGTACTCTCTCCTTCAACATTGGAGAGGAAAACATCAAGTTCAAGCTGTCCACAATGATGAAAGGACCAACTCTTGATGAAGATGTATTCAACATAGTAGAAGAAGAGGAGTCTAGGGAGCTTGTGAGCTCAATCTTGCTCAAGGATCCACTTGAGAGAGTTCTTAGCTCAAGCTTGATGGAGGAAGGAGTTGAGGAGAGTAGCAATGAAGTAATCAAGGCCTTGAATGCATTGGACGAGCTACCAAGTGTTGGGTTTGAAGTGCTAGAAGAAGAGGAAAACTGCCAGAAAAATCGGGCTGAAGGGCAAAAATCGGCCGATTTTTGTACTTGTGCTGAAATTTCAGCCAGTTTTGCCAAAACAGAAACTCAGATCGACCCCCCTTCAGATAAATCGACCGATTTTTCTTCTTGGGTCGATTTTCTTGAGTCTTTTCAGCATCAACAACTTGAGTATGAGCAATCATCAAGAGACTTCAAGGAGGCTTCCATAGCTTTGCAATCATCTCAACCTACGTTGTATGGATTGTCTCCAACCAAAAAAGGTCCTCCTCAACTTGATCTTAAACCTCTTCCTTCTCATTTAAAGTATGCTTTCCTTGGTTCAAATTCTACTTATCCGGTGATTGTGAATGCATCTTTGAATGATGATGAGCTTGATAGATTGTTGAATGAATTGAAACTGCATAGAAAGGCAATAGGATACACCATTGATGATCTTGTTGGCATCAAGCCCTCTTTGTGCATGCATAGGATAATGATGGAAGATAATCATAAACCCTCTATTGAACATCAAAGAAGATTGAATCCCATAATGAAAGAGGTAGTTAAGAAGGAGATCATAAAGTTGCTAGATGCGGGAATTATCTACCCTATCTCAGATAGTAAGTGGGTTAGTCCCGTTCATGTAGTACCTAAGAAGGGTGGGATGACCGTAGTGACTAATGAGAACAATGAACTAATCCCCACTAGAACGGTTACGGGATGGAGGATGTGTATTGATTATAGAAAGCTTAACATGGCCTCTAGGAAAGATCACTTCCCTCTCCCCTTCATTGACCAAATGCTAGAGAGGTTAGCTCAACATTCCCATTTTTGCTACCTAGATGGCTATAGTGGATTCTTCCAAATCCCTATCCACCCCGATGACCAAGAGAAAACCACCTTTACATGTCCATGGGGAACTTTTGCATATAGGAGGATGCCATTTGGGTTGTGTAATGCACCCGCCACCTTCCAAAGGTGTATGATGGCTATCTTTTCGGAATACATAGAAAATATCATGGAAGTGTTCATGGATGATTTCTCTGTTTATGGTTCTTCTTTCAATGATTGTTGGCTAACTTGTCACTAGTATTGCAAAGATGTGAGGAGACAAATCTTGTCTTGAATTGGGAAAAATGCCACTTCATGGTAAGTGAAGGTATCGTGTTAGGACACTTGGTGTCTAACCGTGGCATTGAGGTTGATAGGGCCAAGATTGAAACGATAGAGAAGTTGCCACCACCTACCTCGGTGAAAGGGGTAAGGAGTTTCTTAGGGCATGCCGGTTTTTACCGGAGGTTCATTCAAGATTTCTCTAAAATTTCTAAGCCCCTTACTAACCTACTAATGAAGGATGTTGAATTTGTTTTCTCCAAAGATTGCCTTGAGGCTTTTTGTAGGTTGAAGAACGCTTTGATCTCTGCACCCATCATGCAACCTCCGGATTGGACCCTACCGTTGAGATCATGTGTGATGCAAGCGATGTAGCCGTTGGGGCTGTCTTGGGGCAAAGGAAAGATGGGCGCACTCATGCCATTTATTATGCTAGCAAGACGCTAGATGATGCCCAACTTAACTATGCCACAACCGAGAAAGAGTTGCTAGAGGTAGTGTATGCCTTTGAGAAGTTTCGGTCATACCTTGTTGGAGAGAAGGTCATTGTTTATACGGATCATGCTGCGATCCGTTATCTCCTTACCAAGAAGGATGCCAAGCCTAGGTTGATTCGGTGGATCTTTCTTCTTCAAGAATTTGACTTGGAAATCCGGGACAAGAAGGGATCCGAGAACTCCGTGGCGGATCACCTTAGTAGACTCCCACCATTGGAGATTGAGAGAGATGACATCCCGATTGATGACTCATTCCGGGATGAGCAATTGCAAATGGTGGAGGAATGCTTGTTCCAAGTGTCTAGAGGAAGTGAGCCATGGTATGCCGACATTGTGAACTACTTGGTGTGTGAGGAAGTGCCTCCCGGTTTGACATATGCCCAAAGGAAGAAGTTCTTCAAGGATGTGAGACATTACTATTGGAGCGAGCCACTTTTGTTCAAAAGAGGGCCGGATGGGATGTTTAGGAGATGCATACCGGAGGATGAAGTGGATAGTGTGATCCGCCATTGTCATTCCTTGCCATGTGGAGGGCATGCTAGCTCACACAAGACATGTGCTAAAGTGTTGCAATCGGGTTTCTTTTGGCCAAGCTTGTTGAAGGATGTGCAAGGCTTTGTGGTAGCTTGTGATGCTTGCCAAAGGACGGGCAACATCTCAAGGAGAAATGAGATGCCCTTGAACAACATACAAGAGGTGGAAATATTTGATGTGTGGGGCGTGGACTTCATGGGGCCATTCCCTTCTTCATGTGGCAACCTCTACATCTTATTGGCGGTTGACTATGTTTCGAGATGGGTGGAGGCAATCGCCTCTCCTACAAATGACGCCAAGGTCGTGGTGCGGTTCTTCAACCGAGTGATCTTTCCTAGGTTTGGAACACCTAGGGTGATCATAAGCGATGGAGGAAAGCACTTCACTAATAGGAACTTTGGAGCACTTTTGGCCAAGTATGGGGTGACTCATAAGGTGGCAACACCTTACCATCCCCAAACTAGTGGCCAAGTGGAGATCTCCAACCGGGAGATCAAGGCCATTCTTGAGAAGACGGTATCAAGGACGAGAAAAGATTGGGCTATGAAGCTCGATGATGCCTTGTGGGCATATAGGACCGCCTTCAAAACACCAATTGGCACCACTCCTTACAAGTTGGTCTATGGAAAGTCTTGCCACCTTCCGGTAGAGATGGAGCATCGAGCATATTGGGCTATAAGGTGGCTAAATTTTGATCTCAAGGAGGCGGGAGAAAAGCGGTTGCTAGACATGAACGCCCTTGAGGAGATCCGTTTGGATGCATATGAGAATGCTCGGATCTACAAGGAGAGAACCAAGCGATGGCATGATAAGAGGATCATCCCAAAGGAGTTGAGTGAAGGCGACCTTGTCCTTCTCTTCAACTCGAGGCTGCGGCTTTTCCCCGGAAAGCTCAAATCAAGATGGACCGGGCCATATGTGGTGAAGAAGATCTTTCCTCATGGAGCGGTAGAGATAGGAGGAGATCATTGTGGTGACTTCAAAGTGAATGGGCATCGATTAAAGAAGTACATCCCGGAAGCCCCGGTGGAAGTGATTGCCCCGCTTCACCTTGATTGAAACGCTCCTGAATTTGGTCAAGCTAATGACCTTAAAGAAGCGCTTAATGGTAGGCAACCCATTGGTACATATTTTTCCCTTTCTTTTTCTTGCTTTTGCTTGATCTTACTCTTGGTGTGCTTTGTTTTTCCTTTGTGTTTTTGGGTGCTAGATCTTGTTGATTGTCATGAGTTATGAGATGTTGGAGGTCATGTGAAGGCCTCATGGAATGGTTGAAGAAGCAAGATCCGAGCACATGGACAAGGAAGAAAGCACCCAGGAAATCGGACTGTTCATGCACAAAATCGGCCGATTTTCCTGGGTTGCTTGGCCGATTTTTCCTCTGTAAAGAAAAGTGATGATCTCCAATCAAGCATGGGTGGAGCGGACGCGGAACTTGGACGGCTTGCGGTGCCAAGCGCGGGTTCCGACACCATAATGAACATCAAGAGCTCTCTACCATCCTTGATCGATCGTCCACCATCATCATCCAATGAGAACCGAAATACCAAAGCATCACCAATTTGAAATTGTGAGGACTCTCTTTCACTTCTTTATTTAGTCTACACATTAGGGACAATGTGTTTCTAAGTATGGGGTGGGGTTTTCATGATCACTTGCATGATTAGCATCTAGGATAGTTCAATTTTGTCACATGTTTCATTATGTCTTGCATTGTACATACATATTTCGAAATTCCAAAAAAAAATCAGAAAATTTTAAAATTTTTGTGCTTTCTAGGCTTGGATATGACCCTAATGATGAATCTTATCTTGTGAATTGGCTATGGATGGCCTTATGTGTTAAATTGATGTATGCATATGTGGACTTGAAGTACTTCTCTTGAAACCATGAATGATTTGTGATCATGAATGTTTGCCTTGATTTAATTGAGTATTGAAAGTCGAAATTGCATGCTAGTTCTTGCACATCATTTAGGAATGAATAAGGCAATTCATCTTTCTCTACTTCTCATCTTGATCATGTTGCTTGAGCACCTCAATTCAGATAAATTTGACCTCTTTTGACCCATCCGGAAATAGGAGCATGCTAGTGTGTTGATGTGTGTGAAAAGCAAGTGTGGGGTGAAGTTGTTGATGAAAGAATGATGTGAATGAAATGCTGAAATTGTTGTGAAAGTGTAGACAAAAATATAGGTTTGGGGACGTTGGTTTAAATGACAAGTAACTCGGTACACTTCACATAATCGGGTGTTGGTGCCTTGCCAAAGTCAAATAAACCGATAGTTCTAACGAGCTTTGGTATGTGTGCCCGGTGTGGATGCATCTCGAAAAATAGAAAAAGCCCGAGAATGGCCAATCACCAAGGTTTCGGCTTTTGTACACCAATGCCATTGTCTCAAAAATAAAAGAAAGAAAAGAAAATGAAGAAAAATATACACTTGAGGGAAGTTGATAAGAAAAGTTGAAGTTGTGGTTGTTTAGTTCCTTTCCCGGATTAGCATCACATAGCCTAGAAAATTCCCACCTAATCACAACGTTTCTTGGCCTTCTATTTTACAAGTCCTTTTGACCTACTTGCATGTGTGTAAGACTAAGTGATTTAGATTGGACATGCTCATGATCATCTTGACTTCTTCATCTTTACATTTCATCGCATGCTATCAAGTTAAGTGTAATTGTCTTTCCATGCTTTCATTTATTTGATGCATAATTGCTTGTCCATTGCCATGAAACATGACTATGAAGGTGATCCAAAATTAGAAGCACAACTCCAAAAGATTTTGCCATTTTTCTGCATGCATAAATCATGTCATCTCTTAGTCTATAGTTGGGAATTTGCTCGGGGACGAGCAAACCTTAAGTATGGGGTATTTTTGATAACAAGATTTATGACTTAGGATTAGGTAATCATTTAGATATATTTCTCACTCATGCATGCACGTTTTGGCATTGGTTCATGACGTCTTCGCTCAATTCATGCACATTTCTAGAAAATACGTCTACACTACCTTTTATCGGTTTTGTAGGTAATTCGGGGATCTATTGGACGTTAATCGATACAATTGAGGGCCAAGCCTCATGATGGTACACATCCAAAGCCTTGGAGGAGCATAATTGGATCAACAAAGGACACAAAGACCACCATTGGTGCAAGCAATGGAGCAACTCATGGCTAGACGATCATAGCATGCTTCTGTTGAAGAAAATCGACCTACACCCAGGAAAATCGGCCGATTTTTTCCTCTGGGTCGATTTTTGGGCCTTTGACAGCTTAAGCCACGTGTCCCACGATCTCTTGTCCGTCCTTGCTCTTGGTGGAGAATATAAGTGGTCCTGCAGGTGGTTGCTGAGGATCTCTCCTCTCCCACACTCTCATTGACAGCTCATTGATTTTGGAGAAAGATTGGAGGAGAAGAAAAGCTCTCAAGGATTGAAGGAAGAACAAAAACACCATTCTAAGAGTTTAGAGGGATTTTGAGTGATTTTGTAGTCTTGGATTGAAGAACTAATTGCAAGGATTGTTAAGAACGTTTTGAATCTTCATTCTAGAGTTTGTAAGTCTTGCTACAACTAGTCTTTGGCTGAGATTTATTGATTTTGCTTACTCATCTTTCATTACTCATCTATGAACACCATGTATGCTTGTTTGATGATTTCGGATCTTGATATGCATATTATTGGCTAGTTTCTTGTGATTTTAGAGTGATGGATTGATGGTTATGGCTAGGGTGATGATAGGGTGGGCTTATATGTCAGTTTAGGATGATTTATATGCACGAAACTCACAACAGAAGGAAAAATCGACCTGTTCATCAGATAAATCGGCCGATTTATCTGTAGAACAGCCCGATTTATTCTTCTGTTGCTCTTTAAATGATAAATCTGCATGCTAGGGTGTTTGGTTGTTTAAATCCTAGTGTTTATTAAGCCTAATTTAGCTTAGTATCACCTAATGCTACCAATCTAAGTGAGGGAAGAGATCTACCCGATGATTTCCGACCTTAGATACCTAAGATGATGAATGCTAGGTAGTAGTGAGCCTCATAAGCCGCTATTGGATCGAGTGTGCTAGGATTATTGCTTGAGATTTCCCTATTCCGAGACTTACCCGGTAAGGAGAGGGTTACCCTTAAGTAGCATCTAGTTTGTGCGGAATTCCTTACTCTAACCCCTTGAGACCTACCCGGTAATAGGAGTTTGATGCGGGATTAGTGAAGTGAGAGACTTACCCGGTAATCGCTTCCATTAGTGAACATTCTTTCCCAAACACCGCAGCTTGTCCTTAGAACCCTTAGAACCTTGAGTCCAATGCCATAACCGGAAATCTTGACCTCTAGAATCTACTTTTCTCTCTTGATCATATACTTGTGCTTTGTGTTACTTACACGTTTGCTAGCTTAATTTGTTAGTTGTTTTATTACTTTCTTTGACTTGTGATCTTCGTTTGATCACCACAAAAACCAACAAAAACATTGTGTTTTCCATTTTCTTTGTTCCTCATCTTATCTTAGTCTAGATTCACACTATCTTTGATCATTGCTTGACTCGATTTCACCTTAGTCTTTGTGTTCGACCTCGGAATACTTACCTTTCTACAAACATCCCGTACACTGCGGGTTCGCTAGGAGTTAGGATAATTATAACGAGTATAAATTTAAGACTTATTGCGTGCACATCACATCTATTCCTAGACGTAACATTCTAAGAAAAGACGTAACATTGCTTGACTCCATATCTAAGTTTCATTCCATTGTTTCCAGGTTGCTCGTCTAGATCGTTAAACGGGCTAATCCCCGTACCAATCGATTTGAGAATCGAGAGCACGAAGAGGGTGCCTTGTTCGATTTGCAACACCAATCTGAAATACTCTTAGCAAAACTTGTATAAAACTTGTCTAACTACAAAAGAAGAGAGAAAAGGCTTTTATACATCCTAGGCCTTTTCTTCCTAACACAGAAAATAGAAATAATTACAGTAATTACATTGAGAGAGATTTAAATAAATCCCAACAAAAATAGAACAAAAATGGGCCTAATTAAACTCTCCTATTCAGCCTCTCACGTCCACATACTTGAATAAAATTTCCAGCTATGCACATGCACACACGTGAAACCCCTTGTATGTGATTTCAAGGCCTCCGTCTGTCCTTTAAAATCCTTTCCAAGGCCTGCCCCAGCAACTAGAAATACAATTTAAGCTCCATTAATCATCTTGGCTGGTATAAGTTCGTGGCTGATCCACAAGATGGTCCTTATGCTTGATGAAGGTGGACTTGATTGAGCTTCATTGACCATTTTTAGGAAAAGAGCATCCATCTTAGCTTGACGTTTAGCTTGCACTCTTGTTAGAGTCCCTTGAGGTGGTGAAGATGGAGTCAAGTGTAACACCCCGATTCCACGGGACTCGGGATGCTACATAGGGCTAGGATCTCACAATGGATTCTGACCCTAGCCTGAAAACAAGTTCACTAGATCTTACAACAAGGCACAAGTAGAGTAAAACCAAATACATAAAAGTTGTATAATACATCAAAAGAGTTTACAAACTCAAAGCCGAGTACAAAACAACAACAACAACATCTGATACAAAAGATCCCAACCCACGCATCCTAATGTACAAAAGTCCTCAGCAGGTCACACCATCTGGCTCACTTTGCAGTCTTCCTAACCTGCATTTCATCTACAACACGGTATACACCGTTGGCTACAACAATAGATAAGTAGGAAGGTAATAGCACAAACACCCACCGACATCTCATACATGCAATGTCACACACATTCATTTATTATCTTTTATTACGTTCTTCCATTACTAATTCAACTTCTTTTGTAACACGAGGAGCCTAAAGAACCCTGTCTCTTCCTCCTTAACCCAGGTATTGCATGGGACCTACTTCCCCCCCCTGAGCTACAGGCTTCCGAGCACCTCCTTCCACTCTCGGCGAGCTTCAGGCAAGTGGTTACCGCCCGTTATAATACACTTGGGCCATTAAAAAGTAATAATGGTCATCCTAGTCCGATTTAGATTGTAAATGCACAATCATTTGAACACACACAACCATCACAATCATACAAATCCATAACTGAAAACTAAGTAAGTCCTACGGTCTTACCTCATACACTCGTACCCAATACCACGTCACAGCTTCCCATTGGGGAAGGAATCAACGCCTGCAATAGCAAGGCACATAACATCACAACTGGAAAGGGTTAGGAGACTCGTCTCCATAACTAGAACCAACCTACAACCTCAATCTAAACCTCAAGATCATAACAAGCTCACATATGCCTATGGCATAACCTCAACAACAACACAAGTGCCTAAGGCACATCTCTATCATACAACACATCCTAACCTAGCTATCAACTAAGCCAAGGCCAAAGGAAAGGAAGGAAGAAAGACATACCAACAAGATATGCACTAACAGAATCAAGAGCACACGGCTGATCCAGTGAGGCGCAGGGGCGGCTCACCAAAGGCGCAGGGGCGGCTCACACACCAGGCATAGGGGCGACTGGAGTCAGGCGCAGGGGCAGCCAATTGTGCAGAGAGTTGACCCAACTTCTCTTCGATCCCTTTCTCGACTCCCTTCACGTCTCCAACATACCACAGCAACATATACACATATATGATCATCAAAACGTCCATGAAGGATCCAACACAAGTCTTAACTTGTGAGTCCTAAGCTAAAGAGAAAGATAAAAAGCAAAGAAGAGAGGATGAAGAGGAAGACGAAAGACTCACCACATAACCTAAGCAGAAGAGAAGATCACCACAACCTCACCACCATTGGCTATCAACAGCACAACAACAACATCCACCATCATCAGCCTCCAAAGCCAAGCTCAACACTCTCACAAACTCACACAAGATCAAGGGAAGCAAGAGAGAACAAGGAAGAAGAGAGAAGAGGATGAAGGAGAAGAAGAACGTGAGGAGGAAGAGAGAGACTGGAGAGATGAAGAAACCCTTCATCTGAAGGTTGGGAGGCTTATATACGAAGCTTCCCCAAAAGCAAGGTCAAGAGGTCACCAAAGGCGGTTGTAGCCGCACAAAACCGTAGGGGCGAACCGACTAAGGCGCAAGGGCGGCTCACCTGTGGCGCAGGGGCGGCCCATGAGGTGCGCAGGTGCGGCTGAGAGGGTCCAACAAGGCTCAGCCAAGGGTCAACAAGGACTCCTAGGCTCAATGGACTAAGGCTCTTACATCTCACCCCCCTAAAAACAAGTTTTGTCTCAAAACTTGCAAATTCCCAAAGACCTCTCGGACCCATAAGCCGAGGTATAACTCTCTCCTCAAGAACGTCAGATCACAACCTATAACATTCTATATCCTTAACACAACATGGAGGAACATAACTCCAGGATAACAATTCTACACAAGGTCTAGAGGAAGATCATCTCTAGCCAACCACTAACCACATCACACTAGAATGGAGGAAAGTCGTCTCCAGCCACAACGTACAGATAACACTACTATGTGGAGGAAAACCATCTCCACTCACACTATGTCCATCAAAGGTAGCATGGAGGAAAGAACCATCTCCAGCTATATCTATCTCGTACTAGCAACCATATCTAACAGATCATATGCACATATCTCAGCTAGCACAAAAACACAACATAACACATAAGCATATAACATGCACTCGCCAAGAAGGTACTAGGATCTACTCGTGGATCCTACCGGTGCATTTAGCTCAGCACAAACTCTGGATAGTTCCTCTGGATACTATCCTCCATCTCCAGGTAGCCTCATCTGGTCCTCGTCTAGACCACTGTATCCTCAGCATAGAAATGACCTTCGAACGCAGGCGTCTCACACCTTGCTCTAGGACTACAATAAGGTGCTCTACAAACGTGTGGTCCGGCTCAACCACCAGATCATCATAACTCACAATGTGCCTCGGATCTCGTATGTACTCCCTCATCTGAGACATAGGGTGAACACCCTCTAACCTCGAAGGCAAAACTAATATGTAAGCTGCTCGCCCAACTCTATCCAGTATCTCGAAAGGACCAACATATCGGGGACTCAACTTCCCCTTTATGCCAAAACGTCTGACGCCTCGCGTCGGAGATACTCTCAACCAGACATGAGCTCCTACCCTGAACTGTAGAGGTCGACGCCTCTTGTCTGCATACGACTTCTGGCGACTCTGTGCAGCCAGCATTCTCTCTCTGATCAGAGCTAATCGAGCCATATCCTCCTAAATCTGCTCTGTCGCTATCCCACTGATACTCCTAGGCTCATCCCAGCATAGAGGTGTACGGCATTTACGTCCATACAGTGCCTCATAAGGAGCCATCCCTATAGATGCATGTCATTTGTTGTTGTATGAGAACTCAACGAGTAGGAGGTAATCACACCATCCCTGTCCCCAATCTAATACATAGACTCATAACATGTCCTCTAAGGTCTCAATGGTCCTCTCTGACTAACCATTTATCTAGGGGCGAAAATCAGTCGTGAAGTGTTGACTCGTCCCCAAAGCAGTCTGAATCTGCTACTAGAATCTCGATGTGAATTGTCTATCACGATCAGAAATGATCGTCCTTGGTACCCCATGGAGTCTCACTATTTGTCTAGTGTACTCCTCAACCAATTTGCTCACAGGTCACGTCTCTTTGATGGGGATGAAACGTACCGTCTTCGTCAATCTGTCAACGATCACCCAAATGGCATCAAAGCTCCTGCTGACCCTCAACCCGATCACAAAATCCATGGAGACATCCTCCCACTTCCACTTCGGCACTAGCAGTGGATGGAGCTCACCTCCAGGCCTAAAATGCTCTATCATGACCTGTTGACAGGTCGCACACTGAGCCACAAATCTGGCTACGTCGGGCTTCAGCCCTCCCCACCAATATGAGCGTCTCACATCATGATACATCTTACTCGTACCAAGATGTACTGAGTAAGGTGTATAGTGAGCCTCCTGTAATATCCGATGTCTTAACTCTGCATCTGTAGGGACACAGATACGATCATGTCGCCTCATAACTCCATATGTGTCAATATTGAACTGGGGTGTCTCTCCGCGAGACATCCTATCTCTGATCCTCGTCAAAGTCGGGCAGGTCCCCTCCTTCTGTTGGATCTCATCCAATAGACCAGGTAGAACCTCTAAGGCAAACAACTAGGCATCCTCATCAGGAAACTGGATGTCCATCTCTAACCAGGCTAGATCCCTCTGAAGCTGAGGCTGTATAGTAAGTTTGGCAATCGCCTTCTCTCGAGGCGTCTTCCTACTCAAGGCGTCAGCTACTACATTCGCCTTGCCAGAATGGTATAAAATGTTAAGGAAAAAGTCCTTGATCAACTCAAGCCATCGACGCTGACTGATGTAGGACCATCACATGGAAGATATCAAGGGCCCATTACTAGGGCAAGAGCTAAGGAGATCCAAGAAGTTACGTCAAGGGAAGTGCTATTGCTTGGCACCATGCGTGAACCAATTAACTTCCATACATCATGTGTTAATCTCTTGGTGAATGCAGGAGCAAGCAAGCAAAGGGAAGAGACGTTGCTCACATCCAAGGAGGTCCAAGAGAGTAACCAGCTGCTCACGTCCAAGGCAGCCCAAGAGAGTAACCAGCTGCTCACGTCCAAGGAGGCCCAAGAGAGTAACCAGCTCCCTCAGTCGGATCATCATTTGGGCTCTTAAAAACAGTCCAAATCACTCCTGGATTTGTTGTGAACAAATCAGCCCATCTACCTCTTAAAAACAGTCCAAATCACTCCTGGATCTGTTGTGAACAAATCAGCCCATTTACCTCTTTAAAAAAACGTCCAACTCACTCCAAGGATCAGTTTTGAATAAGTCAGCCTATTTTGATGCTGATTAGTTGTTTGTTAAGTTGTTAGCTACATTTGTGGAAGCTCTCTTGTTACCACCTTCCACAAATGTTTTAATTGTCTTTTCTTTATTTTGTCTAGATAAAAGAGTCTAATATAGTCTCTTTAGCTGCTGAATAGGATACGTTTTATTTGCTAAGAATTCAGATTGTAATCATTCACAAAATAAATCAAAGAACAAGAGAGTTTTTGGCTGGCATTGTCGTTGTTTGCTTGGCTGAGCTTGTTCGTGTCAACCGCCTTCGGATTGGTGCTTCGAGCCTTCACGAGTCTCTCTTTGTGCTAGTCCAGCCGGAGCTAGTGTAAAGTTGTATTGGAGACGGGTCTAGGGCATTCACGAAGCGGGGTTTTGGCTCTTCAGCCTTGGTTCCTTTCGTTGACTGTCTTTGGTTCTTCTCTACATCTTCCTGCGTCCATTCACTATCCACGTTTCATTCTGCATCTAGATTTGCCTCATTAGCCGGATTCGGGATCATTGTACCTAGATCGACTCATTCACGGACTAATACCGTATCAGTTGGTATCAGAGCTTAGTTGGTACAATTGATCACTCCTTTATTCTTTGTTAACCTTATTGCTTAACCAATTGAGGTTTAACTTGTGCTTGAAGTGTGCAAAATCAAAAGCCAAGGGTTCTTAGGGCCAGACAACATCTTGAGGAGAGGTAAACACAAAACAAAAAAAAAGAGCTCCAAGCAGACAAATTCGGTAACCTTCTCTCCCACAAATCTCGTTGCAATCAATTTCGGTTACCTTCTCTCCTACAAATCTTTGACAAAGTCTAAGAGATCTTTCAAAAAAAAAAAAAGAACAACCCAAAACGGCTGGCCTTCTATTAATCGTCCATCAAGCACAAGAAAACTCCCTCAAACAACTCCTACGTCATTCTAATCACAAATCACCATACCTACACCAACCCAACGGTCAATACTCCGATTAGGGGTGTCTTGATCCATCTCCGACACTAACATCAGTTTCGGCAGTTCTAGTTCCAAAGGGTTGCTAAGAAGGTTCGAAAATTGTGATCTTAAGGTGTTGGATCCTTACAACTCGAGCCACCAGCTAGGCAATACCAACGAGAGAGTGAGCGATACACAAGTGAGATCTTTGTTTTCTAACCTAACCGGTTCTTTGTTTGTTAGTTGAGCATGTCTAGGTCCCGAAGCCCCAACAAGTCTAGCAGCGGGACCGTCACGCCTGAGATGCTCAGTCTATTGAAACAATTGTCCGATTCCGTAGCTAACCTATCCAAACGAGTGGAGTCTATGGAAGCACGAACACCACCATCTCGGACACCACCTTTGAGAACCAACTATGAGTTTGGCGGTCCTTCACGCGTTACTAGAGAGCCGGATCATCCGGATCAAGGTAATTTACAGTCCAACGTCCTCCCTAATGCTTCTAACATGCCACCTTTTGTTGATAACTTTCAGCGACGGAATGACGCTCCTTTTGAGGACCATACTTGGGAAGATTACAATCGACCATTCCAACAGCCAAGGCAAGGACGAGAACGTGATAATCTACGGCCCTATCAAGAGCAAGACGGTCTCGGCAAAGTCAAAATCAAAATTCCTGTCTTTGAAGGAAAGTGTGATCCCGACGTCTACACGGAGTGGGAAACTAAAGTCGAGCAGATCTGGTTGTGTCATAACTTCAGCGAGCCTAGGAAGGTTCAGCTAGCCGCTCTCGAGTTCCAAGGCTATGCCTTGGTATGGTGTGATCACGCAGTCAAAGAAAGAGTGCGAACAATGGATCCTCAAATCACCACATGGAAGCATGTGAAGGCACTAATGAGGGCTCGATTCGTCCCACCTCACTGTACCCGAGAGCTTCGACAACGGCTGGAAAATTTGAGACAAGGCTCTCTTAGCGCTGAGGAAGCCTATACCAATATGCAAGTTGCTATGGTGAAGGCCAACGTTCTAGAGGATGAGGAAAATACTATGGCTAGGTACCTTCGTATTCTTAACTCTAATTTGGCTAATGAAGTTGATATGTATCCATACAGCACCATGGAGCAATTACTACACTTGGCCATCAAGGTGGAAAGGAAGACTAAGGTGTGAAACCGGGAATACAAGCCACCTCATGGGACGCCCAACGCTTGGAAAGCACAAGGGAACCGGCTGCCTAACCACAACAAGGATCAAGGAGGCCGGAAGGAAGAGAGAAAGACGGCACCTATGGGCCAAGAAGGTCAAAGAAGGTCTTCTACACCGTCCTCTACACCACGATCCTTGAATGAGCCTTCGAGTGATCATCGAGGGAGTACTCCTACCTCTAACTCTAGAACTAGGGACATTGTGTGTTTTAAATGCCAAGGTAGAGGACACATGAGTAGGGAATGTCCTAATAGACGCACTTTGATCATAAATCATCTAGGAGAATATGAGAGTGAGGATGATGTGGAATTGGATGATGAAAATGCATTAATTGATGACAATGAGCAAAACGAGAATGATGATTGCATTGAGTATGAACAAGGTGAATCTTTGATAGCTAGGAGAACTTTAAATGTCCAACTAGCACCTTGTGAGGATAACCAACGTGAAAATCTATTTCATACTAGGTGTAGTATTAAAGGAAAAGTGTGTAATGTGATAATTGATGGGGGAAGTTATTGCAACATAGCTAGCACTGAAATGGTAAACAAATTACAAGTTCTTACATTTTACCACCCTAGGCCATATAAACTACATTGGATGAATGAGTGTGGAGAACTTAAGGTCAATAAGCAAACTAAGGTCAATATAACATTAGGATCATATGAGGATGTTATTACATGTGATGTTGTGCCTGTGAATGCTTGCCACTTGTTGCTTGGTCGTCCATGGCAATATGATAGGAAAGTTGTCCATGATGGATTTTCTAATAAATATAGCTTTGAGTATAAAGGTAAAACATTAACACTTAAACCTACGGCTTTGACCAAAAAGAAGGTTCCTTTGGAGTGGAATGAACCTCAACAAAGAGCATTTGAAGAGCTCAAGAAACGCCTCATCCACGCACCACTACTCGCTCTACCGGACTTCACTAAACCCTTTGAGGTTGAATGCGACGCATCCGACATTGGTATTGGCGGCGTCCTTATGCAAGAAGGTAAGCCTCTAGCTTTCTGTAGTGAAAAACTGAAGGGAACATGCTTAAACTATTCCATGTATGACAAAGAATTGTATGCCTTGTTTAGAGTACTCAAAACATGGAAACATTACCTTTGGCCCCAAGAGTTTGTTTTGAAAACCGATCATGATTCACTTAGACACTTTAGGAGACAAGATAAGCTAGATAGGCGGCATGGTAGGTGGATGGAGTTCATCGAAACCTTTCGTTACATTATCAAGTATAAGAAAGGAAAGGATAATGTCGTAGCGGATGCATTGTCTAGGAGATACACCTTAATCACCACCTTGGATTCTAGGATGTTAGGTTTTACTTACATTAAAGAATTATATGTGGATGATGCTGAATTTGGGAAGATATTTCATAGATGCACTACTCAAGGCCCTTATGATAAGTATTTTGTGTTTGAAGGTTTCTTGTTTAAAGTGGATAAAATTTGCATACCTAGATGTTCCCTTAGGATCTTATTAGTGGAAGAAGCCCATAAAGGAGGTTTAATGGGGCATTTTGAGAGGGACAAAACTTATCACATGTTACAAACTCACTTTTATTGGCCTCATATGTTAAGGGATGTAGAACACATGTTGAAAAGGTGCATTGAATGTCTTAAGGCCAAAGCTAGGGTACAACCCCACGGGCTGTATACACCCTTACCGACGCCTAATGGCCCTTGGGAAGATATAAGTATGGATTTCATTGTTGGACTACCTAGGACTAAGAAAGGAAGAGATTCCATTTTTGTGGTGGTAGATAGATTCTCTAAAATGACACATTTTATTCCATGTCATAAAACTGATGATGCATATATTGTCGCTAATCTTTTCTTTAAGGAAATAGTGAGATTGCATGGAATACCTAAAACTATTGTTAGTGATAGGGATGTCAAGTTTTTGAGTTTCTTTTGAAAACCGCTTTGGGGAAAAATGGGCACTAGATTACTATTCTCGACCTCTAGTCATTCCCAAACAGATGGGCAAACGGAAGTCACCAATAGGACCCTAACGACCCTCCTTAGAAACATATTGAAAGATAACTTAAAAGAATGGGAAGACATGTTACCACATATCGAGTTTGCTTATAATCGCACCATGCATTCTTCCACTTCGTTATCACCTTTCAAATGTGTTTATGGATTTAACCCTTTAACTCCTTTGGATTTATTACCGATTCCTCGAAAGGATCGAGTAGCTTTTGATGCTTTGGAACAAGCGGACGACATTAAGGAACTTCATGCCAAGACCAAGGCTGCACTTGATAAGAAGGGCGTTGAAACTGCAGCTCGGAATAACAAAGGACGTCAGAAGATAGTTTTCCAGCCCGGCGACTTAGTTTGGCTACATCTAAGGAAAGAGCGGTTTCCGACAAAACGCCATTCTAAGCTAGCCCCACGGGGTGATGGACCATTCAAAGTCTTACACCGGATTAACGATAACGCATATGTGTTGGACTTACCGGAAGAGTATGGAGTTAGTACCACTTTTAACGTAGGAGATTTGAGCCCCTATGAAGGAGAGTCGGAACAAGATGAGAATTCGGGGTCGAATTCTTTCCAAGAAGGAGTGGATGATGTAGGACCATCACATGGAAGATATCAAGGGCCCATTAATAGGGCAAGAGCTAAGGAGATCCAAGAAGTTACGTCAAGGGAAGTGTTATTGCTTGGCACCATGCGTGAACCATTTAACTTCCATACATCATGTGTTAATCTCTTGGTGAATGCAGGAGCAAGCAAGCAAAGGGAAGAGATGTTGCTCACATCCAAGGAGGTCCAAGAGAGTAACCAGCTGCTCACGTCCAAGGCAACCCAAGAGAGTAACCAGCTGCTCACGTCCAAGGAGGCCCAAGAGAGTAACCAGCTCCCTCAGTCGGATCATCATTTGGGCTCTTAAAAACAGTCCAAATCACTCCTGGATCTGTTGTGAACAAATCAGCCCATCTACCTCTTAAAATAGTCCAAATCACTCCTGGATCTGTTGTGAACAAATCAGCCCATTTACCTCTTTAAAAAAACGTCCAACTCACTCCAAGGATCAGTTTTGAATAAGTCAGCCTATTTTGATGTTGATTAGTTGTTTGTTAAGTTGTTAGCTACATTTGTGGAAGCTCTCTTGTTACCACCTTCCACAAATGTTTTAATTGTCTTTTCTTTATTTTGTCTAGATAAAAGAGTCTATATATAGTCTCTTTAGCTGCTGAATAGGATACGTTTTATTTGCTAAGAATTCAGATTGTAATCATTCACAAAATCAATCAAAGAACAAGAGAGTTTTTGGTTGGCATTGTCGTTGTTTGCTTGGCTGAGCTTGTTCGTGTCAACCGCCTTCGGATTGGTGCTTCAAGCCTTCACGAGTCCCTCTTTGTGCTAGTCCAGCCGGAGCTAGTGTAAAGTTGTATTGGAGACGGGTCTAGGGCATTCACGAAGCGGGGTTTTGGCTCTTCAGCCTTGGTTCCTTTCGTTGACTCTCTTTGGTTCTTCTCTACATCTTCCTGCGACCATTCACTATCCACGTTTCATTCCGCATCTGGATTCGCCTCATTCAGCCGGATTCAGGATCATTGTACCTAGATCGACTCATTCACGGACTAATACCGTATCACTGACGGTTATTCAATTCCCGCAGCGTGAAAATATACTTCAGACTCTTATGGTCTGTGAAGATCTGACATGTAGCACCATACAGGTAATGTCTCTAGATCTTCAAAGCATGAACTACCGTTGCCAACTCCAGATCATGAGTCGGGTAGTTCTCCTCATACGTCTTCAACTGTCGAGACGCATATGCAATCACTCTGCCTCTCTGCATCAGTGCACATCTCAAGCCCAGTTTGGATGCATCACTATAGACCACAAAATCATCAGAACCCTCTGGTTGTGCCAAGACAAGAGCAGAAGTCAAACGCCTCTTCAACTTCTTAAAACTCTTAGTGCACTGGTCGGTCCATACGAATCTGGTAGTCTTCCTCAAAAGACTCGTCAGTAGACGGGCAATCACAGAAAATCCCTCCACAAAGCGTCTGTAATAACCGGCTCAGCCAATAAAGCTACGTACTTCCTTGACGTTCGTCGGTGTCGTCCATGCAGCAACAGACTCGATCTTGCCCGGGTCTACCATTATCCCGTCGGCGGAGACGATGTATCCGAGAAATGTAACCTCAGACATCAGAACTCACACTTAGAGAGCTTGACGTACAACTCTCTATCCCTCAAATCTGCAAAACCGTCCTCAAATGACCGGCATGCTCCTCTCTACTACGAGAGTACACCAGAATGTCATCAATGTACACCACCACAAACTGATCAAGGAAGTCGATGAAGATGTTGTTCATCAACTCCATGAATACTGCTAGGGCATTCGTCAACCCAAATGGCATCACTACAAACTCGTAGTGTCCATAACGGATACGAAATGCCGTCCTGTGCACATCCTGCTCTCTCACCCTCAGCTGGTGATGTCCAGAACGCAAGTCAATCTTGGAGAAGACTGTCGCTCCCTGTAGCTGATCAAGTAGATCATCAATACGAGGTAGTGGATACCTGTTCTTTATGGTCACCTTGTTCAACTCTTTGTAATCTATACACAGTCTCAACGATCCATCCTTCTTCCGCACGAAGAGGACAGGTGCACCCTATGGTGAAACGCTAGGGCGTGTGAAGCCCTTCTACGCCAACTCCTCGAGTTGCTTCTTCAGCTCCAACATCTCGACAGGTGCCATACGGTATGGGGCCTTCAAGATGGGTCTCGTGCCAAGCTCCAAGTCAATACCAAAATCTAGCTCCTCTGAGGTGGCAGGCTAGACGGCTCTACAAAAACGTCTATAAACTCATAGACCACTAGTATATCCACCAAAGCTGGACTCTCTCCATCCTTCATGGCGTAGCACTAGAAGGCATCACATCCCTGTGCAATCAGTCTAGCTGCTCGTACGACACTAATAACAGATCCTGTCTTCCCAAGGTCCCAACCCCGGAAGACCTCTATCGGACCTAAGTCGGTAGAGACTATAACAGTCCTCTTACCCACATCTAACACCGCACGGTGTCTACGCATCCAATCCATACCTAATATGACTTCTTCATGCATCAAAGGCATGACTAAGAAGTCAACAAGTAGTACACGAGTCCCTAAGCGTAGGGGACAACTACGTATCTCCTGGGTACCTCTGACCCTACTACCATCAGGTAACCCTATAGTAAAGGGAGCCCCCTCTATGGTAGACAAACTCAAATGCTCAACACAAGAAGCAAAAATAAATGAATGCGTAGCACCCGTATCAAATAAAACTCTAACAGGTAAACCGTGTAACACAGTGGTACTTGTGGCAGCTGGTGCTGGCGGTTCCTCAGCACTCCTCAACTCAAAAACTCTACCTCGAGCTCCTCGGCTATCACTAGTACCAACCACTCTACCTCTACCTTTACTTGGTCCTGGAACTGACCCCTGAGTAGCAAGCGTGCCTGGGACTCTCTACTATCCCTGTGTCTGATGCTGAGGCGGTCTCTACCCACCTCCTGCTGCACCTGCAGGTGAAGAACCCTGTTGTGATGATACCTTGCCCTGGCGGCAAAACGTAGCCCTATGTCTTGGCTTCCCACACGAGAAGCAAGTCAGTGGTGCTCTAGGACAATCAGTCCTCACATGCCCATAGGCCCCGCAATTGTAACACTGCCGGCCTCTCTTCACTGTCTGTGCAGACACTAGAACACTCGAGCTGCCTTAGTCTGACCTCGCCCGTATCCAGATGCTCCTGCACCAGTCGATGCGGTACGTTGTCTCTTCTCAGACCGTCCTGTTTGAGAAGTCCTCCTCTGGCTAGCTCTCTCTCTCACATAGGCAGAGGTCCGATCCTGGTAGTCTGCCAATGAGTCACAGTTAAATCCCGCCATGTATGAGCGTGTGCTCTCCCTCAGACGATGGGCGAAAAGGTACACATGCTGGTCCTCAGATGGTGCAACTGGACCCAACAATGCCAACTCCGTTTGGAAGTAGCGAATAGCGTCTGTAATGGGTACGTCCTGAAAACCCGCCTCAATGAAATCCTGCAGCTTCTCCCTCCTCACTGAGACAGGATAGAACTACTCCCTTAACATAGTCCTCATCTGCTCATAGGTGGTGACTAGTGCTCTAACTGTCCTCCACCACTGATGTGCCAAGTCACGGAATAGAGACTGAACTAGCTCCATCCGTCTGTCCTCTGAGCAGCGAATAGACTCTAAAGTTGAGTCTACATGCCCAATCCACACCTCAGTCTCCAGGCCGATCTCCCCAGAGAAGTGTGGTACTCCCTGCTGGTGGAATGCCTTCAAACAGGTATCTGGTCGAGGCCCTCTGGTCTCCTCCACAACTCGAGTTGGCTCAACTACACGAACTGGTGCAGTTGGCACCTGAGTAGCTCCATGGGATCTCTTAAATGATCCCTCATGCCCTATCAGATCTGGGGCTCGTCTTCCCGCTTTGATGGTCTCCTCAAAATGCCTCAGATAATCCCTAAACTCTGATCCGCCCATAGAGACACGATTAGAGCAATCAGACTGTCCTGGATGGGTCTACTGCCTCCTGGACCTACCACTCCTCGTAGCTGGAACTACGCTCTCACCAACCTCCTCAGGAGCCTCCTCCACCACTAGTGGATCTACAGCGGGAGCTGGTCCCTATCCTATTCCTCCTGGAGGAAGAGGTGGTCTGCCTCTACCTCTGCCTACAACAGTAGCTCTAGTCCGAGCCGTCTGCGGGGTATGCACACCTAACGTATAACGCTCTATATAGGCCATATGTATAGATATATATATATAATACTTAATAATACATGCATACACATCAGCATATAAGATATATATATACTGTCGAGATCCTCAGATGGGTGACGGCTTCTGTACATACTATCCCAAAACATCTATACTCGCTTTAAAACCAAAACCTTTTGAAAAGTCAGACCCCATGTGGGTTCTGTTTATTTATCCACTCTACCTTTATTGCAGATAACAAGTGTCATTGTTGTCAACCTAAGGCTCTGATACCAACTCTGTAACACCCCGATTCCGCGGGACTCGAATGGATCCTAACCCTGGCCTGACAACAAGTTCAATGGATCTTACAACAAGGGACAAGTAGAGTAAAACCAAATACATAAAAGCTGTATAATACATTAAAAGAGTTTACAAACTCAAAGCCGAGTACAAAACAACAACAACAACAACATCTAATACAAAAGATCCCAACCCACGCATCCTAATGTACAGAAGTCCTCCGCTGGTCACAACATCTGGCTCACTTTGCAGTCTTCCTAACCTGCAGATCATCTACAACACGGTATACACCGTTAGCTACAACAATAGATAAGCATGAAGGTAATAGCACAAACACACACCAACATCTCATACATGCAATGTTACACACATTCATTTATTATCTTTTATTACGTTATTCGATTACTAATTCAACTTCTTTTGAAACACGAGGAGCCTAAAGAACCCCGTCTCTTCCCCCTTTAACCCAAGTGTTGCATGGGGATCTACCTCCCCCTGAGCTACTGGCTTCCAAGCACCTCCTTCCAATCTCGGTGAGCTTCAGGCAAGTGGTTACCGCCCGTTATAATACACTTGGGCCATTAAAATGTAATAATGGTCATCCTAGTCCGATTTAGGTTGTAAATGCACAATCATATGAACACACACAACCATCATAATCATACAAATCCATAACTGAACGCTAAGTAAGTCCCATGGACTTAACTCATACACTCGTATCCAATACCACGTCACAGCTTCCCCTTGGGGAAGGAATCAACGCCTGCATTAGCAAGGCACACAACATCACAACCTGAAAGGGTTAGGAGACTCGTCTCCATAACCAGAACCAACCTACAACCTCAAGCTAAACCTCAAGATCATAACAAGCTCACATATGCCTATGACATAACCTTAACATCAGCACAAGTGCCTAAGGCATATCTCTATCATACAACACATCCTAACCTAGCTATCAACTAAGCCAAGGCCAAAGGAAAGGAAGGAAGAAAGACATACCAACAAGGTATGCACTAACAGAATCAAGAGCACAAGGCTGATCCAGTGAGGCGCAGGGGCGGCTCACCAAAGGCACAGCGGCGGCTCACACACCAGGCATAGGGGGGACTAGAGTCAGGCGTAGGGGCGGCCAACTATGCAGAGAGTTGGTCCCGACTTCTCTCCGATCCCTTTCTCGACTCTCTTCATGTCTCCAACATACCACAACAACATATACACATATATACACATATATGATCATCAAAATGTCCAGGAAGGATCCAACACAAGTCTTAACTTGTGAGTCCTAAGCTAAAGAAAAAAATATGAAGCAAAGAAAAGAGGATGAAGAGGAAGAGCAAAGACTCACCACAAAACCTAAGTAGAAGAGAAGATCACCACAACCTCACCACCACTGGCTATCAACAGCACAACAACAACATCCACCATTATCAACATCCAAAGCCTAGCTCAACACTCTCACAAACTCACACAAGATCAAGGGAAGCAAGAGAGAGCAAGGAAGAAGAGGAAGAGGATGAAGGAGAAGAAGAACGTGCGGAGGAAGAGAGACACTGGAGAGATGAAGAAACCGTTCATCTGAAGCTTCCCCAAAAGCAAGGTCAAGAGGTCAACAAAGGTGGCTGCAGTCGCACAAAACCGTAGGGGCAGACCGACTAAGGCGCAGGGGCGGCTCACTTGTGGCACAGGGGCAGCCAATGAGGTGCGCAAGTACGGCTGACAGGGTCCAACAAGGCTCAGCCAAGGCTCAACAAGGACGCCTAGGCTCCAAGGACTAAGGCTCTTACATCAAGCACATAGGCTTTGTCACCCGCCTTGTGTAACACCTTGAAAGGCCCATTTCCTCTTGGGGAGAGCTTGGATCTCCGAAGCTGTTGAAACCTCTCCTTCCTCAAATGTAGCCATACAAGGTCGCCGGGTTCAAATATAATCTTCTTGCGTCCTTGATTCGCCTTTTTTGCATTGTATTTGCCTTTCTCCTTAAGCTTGATCCTTGTCCTACTATGTAGTTCCTTGATGTGTTCAACCTGCGTTTTAGCACTTAACTCCACTCGCTCCTTCTTAGGTTACGGTGTAAGAACAAAAGGGGTTAGTGAATTAAGACCATAAACACACTCAAAGGGAGAGATGGAAGTAGATGAGTGGACAACTCTATTATAGGCAAACTCAACATGTGGCAAGACATCTTCCCATTCTTTCAAATTCTTCTTGATGACAACCCTTAGAAGTGTTGTTAGGATCCTATTAGTTACTTCCGTTTGCCCATCAGTTTGGGGGTGACTTGATGTAGAAAATAACAACTTAGTTTCTAGTTTTCCCCAAAGAGTTTTCCAAAAGTAACTCAAGAACATAACATCCCTATCACTCACTATCGTCCTTGGAATACCGTGTAACCTAACTACTTCCCGAAAGAACAAATTAGCTACATTGGTTGCATCATCAGTTTTGTGACAAGCAACAAAGTGAGCCATCTAAGAGAATCGATCTACAACCACAAATATCAAATCCCTACCTCTTCTAGTCCTAGGCAATCCCACTATAAAATCCATGCTAATGTCTTCCCAAGGGGTTGTGGGGATTGGAAAAGGTGTATACAATCCATGACCCTTCACTTTCAATTTAAGTCTAAGGCACTCTAAACACCTTTTATGCACATTTTCAACATCCCTAAGAATATGTGGCCAATAAAAATATGAGTGCAGCATAGCATAAGTCTTATCCCTCCCAAAATGACCCATTAAACCTCCTTTATGGGCTTCTCCCACTAACAACAAACAAAGGGAACATCTAGCATACAATGTAGTTAGTAATGTATGCCTCCTAGAAAGAGCATCCACAACTATATTATCTTTTCCCTTTTTATACTTGATAACATAGGGAAAAGTCTCAATAAATTCCATCCATCTACCATGCCTCCTATCTAGTTTATCTTGACTCCGAAAATGTTTCAAAGATTCATGATCAGTATGCAAAATAAACTCTCTAGGCCACAAGTAGTGTTATCATGTCTTAAGTACTGTAAATAATGCATACAACTCTTTATCATATGTAGAGTAGTTAAGGCATGCTCCTTTAAGCTTTTCACTGAAGTCTCTCACACACAAATAGTGCCTGTTTCTAGCAAATCTCCATCAAGGGTGCAACAATGGTACTGAAGTCTCTCACAAAGCGCCTATAGAAACTTGCAAGCCCATGGAAACTCCTTACATGGCTAATGGATGTAGGTGTTGGCCAATCTCGAATAGCTCTAATCTTCTCCTCATCCACTTGTAGACCTTGTGCAGTCACTACAAAACCAAGAAATATAACTTCATTAGTGCAAAAGCTACATTTCTTTAGGTTGGCATACAAATGTTCAGCCCTAAGGGTAGATACAACGTCCCTTAGATGTTCTCCATGCTCCTCTAGGGACCTGCTATAGATTAAGATATCATCAAAATACACTACAACAAATTTCCCAATGAATTGTCTCAAAACATGGTTCATTAAAGGCATAAAAGTAGATGGAGCATTGGTTAACCTAAATGACATAACAAGCCATTCATACAACCCAAATTTAGTCTTGAAGGCTGTCTTCCACTCGTCCCCCTCCTTCATTCAGATCTGATGGTAGGCACTTTGAAGATCTATCTTGCTGAATGTAGTGGCGCCATGGAGCTCATCAAGCATGTCATCAAGGCGGGGAATAGGGTGGCGGTACTTAATGGTTATGTTGTTGATAGCCCTACAATCAACACACATTCTCCAAGTGTGTCCTTCTTAGGCACTAATAGGACAGGAACGGCGCAAGGGCTAAGGGTTTCTCTAACATATCCCTTATCTAGGAGGTCTTGGACTTGGGTTTGGATCTCTTGACTCTCCTTAGCATTCATCCTATACGCTGGTCTGTTAGAAAGTGTAGCTCTGGGGATAAGGTCAATCTGATGCTCTATGCCTCTCAAAGGTGGAAGGTCATGTGGTATCTCTTCCGGAAACACATCCTTAAACTCCTCTAGGATGGCTGTAATGGTAGGGTAAGATAGCCTTTATTTCTTCACTCACTAAGGTTAGCTCCTTACACAACCTCATCAAGATGGTATCTAAGGGTAGGAACTCACTTTGGAACTCAAGTTTAGAAGCTAACAAGGCCGTATGAGGCTGAGTTGTGGCAAAGAGAGCACTAGGCTGTTGGCTAGGGGACGTGTCTATGGTAGGTTCTTGGTGCCTCGATGACTTGCTCCCCTTCTTAGCTTGTCCTTGCTCTTGTTCACTCGCTTTCTTCTTCTCAAATGCCTCCGCAATCTGCATGGGAGTAATAGGTTTTAGAGTAACGGGTTTTTCATTAAACATAAATGAATACCTATTAGTAAAACCATCATGCATAACTCTCCTAACATATTGCCAAGGACGGCCTAATAACACATGACAAGCTTGCATAGGCACAACATCACATAAAACAGTATCCTCATAGTGTCCTAGAGTGAAAGTGATCTTAGCTTGCCTATTAACCTTCAATTCACCACAATCATTCATCCAATGCAGCTTATATGGTCTAGGGTGACAAAATGTAGGAATTTGCAACTTAGAGATCAATTCAGTACTACCAATGTTGCAACAACTACCTCCATCAATGATAACATTACACACCTTTCCCTTAACCAAACACCTAGTATGAAACAAGTTCTCTCTTTGGTTATCCTCACAAGGGGCAGGTTGTGCACTCAAAGTTCTCCTAGCTATCAAGGAATTATCATGCTCAAGATTTTCATCTCAAACCATGTTATTAGGATCATTTTCTGCGTTTTCAAGCCCATTAGGTTCATCATGAGAATCAAGATCACAAAGCATGTAGTTTTTAGCTAGAAATGAGCTAGGATGGTCAAATAACACTCTTTTAGCTAGTAAACAATCCCCCTGCTCATAGAGCCCCTACGGCTCACAGAGACTGCCCCTACGGCTTTGTGTGCTGCAGCGGTCTTCTTTGACTGTTTTCACTCGTGCTTTACCCTTTTACCGTCCTATTTATACTTCTTCTTCTCCTCTTTGATGAGGGTTTTCTTTCAGATCTCTCTCTCTCTCTCTTCTTACATACTTCTCCTCTCTTCTTCTTCTCCCTTGAATCCTTGGTTGATCTTGTAAGGTTTATGAGATTTTGGTAAGAGATCTTGATAGCTTTGGTTGGTTTGGATGTTGTTGATGATGTTGTGCCTTATGGAGCCAGCTTGAGAGTGTTGTTGTTGTTGTGTGACTTCCTGGAGAGCTTTGGTAAGCTTTCATGGCTTCTTTACCTTCTTTCTTCTTTTCTTCTTCTTTTGTTCCTTTCCTTAGCTTAGTTTAGCTTTCCTTAGGATTAGTTCTTGTTCTAGCCAAGTTTGGCTTATGTTGATGCATATATGTGTATGTTATTTTGATATGTTGTTGTTGGAGTGAAGAGAAGTAAAGGAACGAGAGTAGAAGTGAAGAAGGAGCTGAAGTGGTGTCGTCTACACACCAGCCGCCCCTGCGCCTACCTGCACCAACTTGGTATTTCCTTTGGTTTTGCAGGTGTGTGTCGCTTCTAAGCTTTCTTTAGGGTGCCTTTGTTCTCTCCTTTCTTAGTATGAGGGTTTAGGATCATGCTAGATGTGTGAGGTTGAGTTTTGATGATGTTATGATCGGTTTATGCCTAGTATGGCTTCTCATGATCGTTAAGTTATGAGTGAGGTTGAGGTTGATCCTTTGCATCCCTTTGGGTCTAGGTGTGACCCTTATGTGGTTAGGAGTCTGATATATCTCCTTATACCTTGTTTATATGCTGTGTTGCCCCTCCAGTGTAGAGGTGATATTGGTTGAGTTGTGATCGAGGTTGAGGTAAGTCCGTAGGACTTACTTAGCTACCATCCTTATATTGGGTGTTTGCATGAGTGGTGTGTGCTTGGTATGTTTGCTATGATAACATGTGATGTCGTATTTACTGACCTATGTTTTTATTGATTGCCCCGTATGCGTGGTTGTGATAACCTTTCCCTTTCATCCCGCCATGGAGTCTGGGAGGTTCTTTGATGTCAGGCCAGACCGGTTTACAGGAAGGGCGCAATCCACTCCCTTAGGGTACACGGATTGTGTGATCGATACTAGTACGGTTGGCTAGCAGGCTCGGAGGCGAGGATGTATCGGTCCTCGTGTCACATAGTTTCATATATATTATATATATATAATTTGAGTGAATGACCATTATATTGAGATGATAAAATGGGTAAATGAGTGAAAGCATGCTGATATGTTTATATTTCCTTATGTGTGACTGTGCTTATGCATTACTCTATATATGTGCATGGATAGCTAATGGTTTATTACCATGTTGTAGATGCCCTACAGGATAGACATGCTGCTGGGTGATCTAGCAGAGTGCCAGGCCGAGGACATCTCGTACATTAGGATGTGTGGGCTTTTGAGTCTGTTACCTTTCCCTCCTGCGTGAGGATGATTTTTTGTTACCTCCTGTGTGAGGGTGTTATGTTTCTTACTCGGCTATGATGTCTTATCTTTTGGGTTGTACAATTTTATGTATTTGTTTTTATATCTGTCAATGCCATGTTGTAAGGTCCAGTGAACTTGTTGTCAGGCTAGGGTCAGGATCCATTGTGTGAACCTAGCCCAATGTGGCACTCCGAGTCCCGCGGATTCGGGGTGTTACAGAGTTGGTATCAGAGCCTAGGTTGACAACAATGGCACTTGCTACCTGCAATGAGGTCTGATAGGTAAAATAAACAGAACCCACACGGGATTTGACGTTTTAAAAGTTTTGGTTTTAAATGTGGTTTTGGGTTAGATGTACGAGAAGTCGCCACTCCTGCTATGGATCTGTATAGTATAGATATCATATGTATATATGTATGATGGATTATATATGGGTTTGTGTTGAGTATGTATATATATCTATACCTATGGCCTATATAGAGCCTTATAAGTTAGGTGTGCATACCCCGCAGATGGCTCAGACTAGAGCTACTGCCGTTGTAGGCAGAGGTAGACCACCCCGTCCTCCGGGTGTGGTAGGTGAGGGACCAGTTCCCGCTGTTGATCCACCAGTGGTGGAGGAGATACATGAGGAGGTTACAAAGAGCGTCGTCCCAGAGACGAGGAGCAGTGTATCTGTGAGACATCATTCGCATCGCGCTGAGTCTAATGACGCTGACCGTGTCTCCATAGGAGGACCGGAGTTCAAAGAGTACCTCCGACGTTTTGAGGAGGATATTAGGGCTGGCAGGAGAGCCCCAGATCTACCAGTACCTGAGGGATCTTCTAAGAGATCTCAAGGAGCGACCCGGGTGCCAGCTACACCTCCACGTGTTGTTGATCCAGTTCGGGTCCCAATGGAGCCCAGAGGACACCTCAACAGCACACACAGGGACAACAGAGGGTCCCAGAGCGTCTATCTACTCAGGGTTCTGCTCCAGGACCGAGTAGAGGTAGAGGGAGAGATGTTGGCACCAGTGATGCCAAAGGAGCCCGAGGGCGAGCTTTTGAGTTGAGGAGTGCAGAGGATCCACCTGCACCAGCTGCTACAGGTACCATTTTACTTCATGGTTTACCTGTTAGAGTTTTGTTTGATACTGGTGCTACGCATTCCTTTATTTTTGATACTTGTGTTGAGCGTTTGAGTTTAGCTACCATAGAGGGGATACCCTTTACTATAGGGTTACCCGATAGTAGTCGGGTCAGAGGTACCCGTGAGATACATAGTTCTCCCCTTCATGAAGAAGTCATATTAGGTATGGACTTGATGCGTAGACACCATGCAGTTTTGGATGTTAGTAGACGGACTGTTACAGTCTCTACCGAGGTTGGTCAGATTGAGGTTTTCCGGGGTTGGGACCTTGGGAAGGCAGGTTCGATTATTAGCGCCGTACGAGCAGCTAGACTGATTGCCCAGGGTTGTGATGCCTTCTGGTGCTACGCCATGAAGGATGGAGAGAGTCTAGCTCTGGAGGATATTCTAGTAGTCTGTGAGTTTACAGATGTGTTTGTTGAGCCGTCCAGTTTGCCGCCTCAGCGGAGTGTGGACTTCAGCATAGAGTTAGAGCCTGACACGCGACCTAACTCGGAGGCCCCATACCGTATGGCACTTGTCGAGATGTTAGAGCTGAAGAAGCAACTCGAGGAGTTGGCTAAGAAGGGCTTCATACGCCCTAGTGTTTCACCATGGGGTCCACTTGTCCTCTTCGTGTGGAAGAAGGACGGAACTTTGAGGTTATGCATAGATTACAAAGAGTTGAACAAGGTGACCGTCAAGAACTGGTATCCATTGCCTCGTATTGACGATCTACTTGATCAGCTTCAGGGAGCTACAATTTTCTCCCGGATTGATTTACGCTCAGGATATCACCAGCTGAGGGTGAGAGAGAAGGACGTACGCAGGACGGCATTTCGTACCCGTTATGGACACTACGAGTTTGTAGTGATGCCATTCGGGCTAATGAATGCACCAGCAGTCTTTATGGAGTTGATGAATAGTATATTCATCGACTTCCTTGATCAGTTTATGGTGGTTTTTATTAATGATATTTTAATGCACTCTCGTAGTAGAGAGGAGCACGCCGGTCATCTGAGGACGGTTCTGCAGATTTTGAGGGATAGAGAGCTATATTCTAAGCTCTCTAAGTGTGAGTTCTGGATGTATGAGGTTACTTTCCTTGGGCACATCGTCTCCGCCGATGGGGTTATGGTTGACCCGGCGAAGATCGAGTCTGCTGCTGCATGGACGACACCGACGAACGTCGAGGAAGTGCGTAGCTTCCTTGGCCTAGCCGGTTACTATAGACGCTTTGTGGAGGGTTTTTCTGTGATTGCCCGTCCATTGACAAGTCTTCTGAGAAAGACTACCCGGTTTGCATGGACCGACCAGTGTGCTCAAAGCTTTGAGGAGTTGAAGAGGCGTTTGACTTCTGCTCCTGTGCTGGCACAGCCAAAGGGATCTGAGGATTTTGTGGTCTACAATGATGCATCCAAGCTGGGCTTGGGATGTGTGTTGATGTAGAAAGGTAGAGTGATTGCATATGCATCTCGACAGTTGAAGACGTATGAGGAGAACTACCTGACTCATGATTTAGAGTTGGAAGCGGTAGTGCATGCTTTGAAGATCTGGAGACATTACCTGTATGGTACTACATGTCAGATCTTCACAGACCATAAGAGTCTAAAGTATATTTTTACGCAGCGGGAGTTGAATAACCGCCAACATGGATGGCTTGAGTTGATCAAGGACTTTGACCTTGAGATTTTGTATCATCCTGGAAAGGCGAACGTAGTTGCTGACGCCTTGAGCAAGAAGACGCCTCGAGAGAAGGCGATTGCAAGGTTGACTGTACAACCTCAGCTTTAGAGGGATCTAGCTTGGCTAGAGATAGACATCTAGTTTCTTGATGAGGATGCCCAATTGTATGCTTTAGAGGTTCTACATGGTCTGTTGGAGGAGATCCAACAGAAGCAAGGAACCTGCCCGACCTTGACAAGAATTAGAGAGCGGATGTCTCGTGGAGAAGCATCACAGTTTTCCATTGGAGATGATGGAGTGATGAGGCGACATGATCGCATTTGTGTTCTTGCTGGTGCATAGTTGAGACAGAGGATTTTACAAGAGGCTTACTATACACCTTACTCTGTACATCCCGGTACGAGTAAGATGTACCATGATGTGAGACGTTCATATTGGTGGGAAAGGCTGAAGCCCGATGTAGCCAGATTCGTGGCTCAGTGTGCGACCTGTCAGCAGGTCAAGATAGAGCATTGCAGTCCTGGAGGTGAACTCCATCCACTGTCAGTGCCGTAGTGGAAGTGGGAGGACGTCTCCATGGATCTTGTGACTGGATTGAGACTCAGTAGGAGTTTTGATGCCATTTGGGTTGTTGATAGACTGCCAAAGACGGCATGTTTCATCCCTATCAAAGAGACGTGGCTGGTGAGTAGATTAGTTGAGGAGTACACTAGACAGATAGTGAGACTCCATGGTGTACCGAGGACGATCGTCTCTGATTAAGATGGACGATTCAGCTCGAGGTTCTAGCAGAAGATTCAAACTACTTTGGGGACGAGTCTACAATTTATGATTGCATTTCACCCCCAGATTGACGGACACTCAGAGAGGACTATCCAGACCTTGGAGGATATGCTGCGAGCTTGTGTGTTGGATTGGGGACAGGGATGGTCTGAGTACCTCTCACTTGTTGAGTTCTCATACAACAACAATTGTCATGCATCTATTGGGATGGCTCCCTATGAGGCACTGTATGGACGTAGGTGGCATACACCTTTATGTTGGGATGAGCCTAGTAGTATCAGCGGAATAGCGCCATAGCAGATTCGTGATGATATGACTCGAGTAGCGCTGATTAGAGAGAGGATGTTGGTCGCACATAGTCACCAGAAGTCATATGTAGACAAGAGGCGTCGGCCTCTTGAGTTCAGTATAGGAGCTCACGTCTGGTTGAGTGTATCCCCGACGCGTGGCGTTAGACGTTTTGGCATAAAGGGGAAGTTGAGTCCCCGATATGTTGGTCCTTTTGAGATACTGGATAGAGTTGGGAGGGCAACCTACAGATTAGCTTTGCCTCCGAGATTAGAGGGTGTTCATCCTGTGTTCCATGTGTCTCAGCTGAGAGAGTACATACCAGATCCGAGGGACATCGTGAATTATGATGATTTGGTGGTAGAGCCAGACCACACCTTTGTTGAGCATCCTATTGCAGTCCTAGAACGAGGTGTGAGACGCCGGCATTCGAAGGACATACCTATGATGAGGATATAGTGGTCGAGACGTGGACCTAAGGAGGCTACATGGGAGACTGTGGATAGTATCCAGAGGAACTATCTAGAGTTTTATGCCGAGATAGATGCACCTAGGGTCGATGAGTAGATCTTAGTGCTATCTTGGTGAGTATGTGATTATGTGCTTATGTGCTTTCATGCCTTGATGTGTTTATTCCATGCTAGTGTTGTTATGCCTTATGATCTTATTAGATCTTGCTATACTAGCGTGATGTATGTATAGCTGGAGATGATTCTTCCCTCCATGCTATTTGAGTACGATTCATGTTTATAGTGGGAGATGGTTCTTTACTCCATGCTATCTGAGTGGATTAGGATTCAGCTGGAGATGGTTTTTTCCTCCATGCTATCTGAGTGGATTAGGATTCAGCTGAAGATGGTTCTTTCCTCCATGCTACTTTGATGGACATAGTTCAGTGGAGATGTGATTCCTCCATGCGGTATATATACTTATGGATCAGCTAGAGATGTATTTCCTCTATGCCTGTGTTATGTTTGGCTAGAGATGTGCTTCCTCTATGCCCTGTGATGTGATATAGCGAGAGATGTGATTCCTCTATGCCTTTGGGTAGTGTTATGGCCTTGTTTTTATGGAGGGGATGATTCATCCATGTGGATGTTTATGGTTATAGATCTGTTATAGGTTATGACCTTCTGAGCGGAGATGTGATACCTCCGATAGAGAGAGTGAGTTATACCTCGGCTTGTGGGACCGAGAGGACTTGGGATCTTACAAGTTTCGGGACGAAACTTGTTTTTAGGGGGGGTGAGATGTAAGAGCCTAGTTGTTGAGAGCTGAGAGAGGGAGCAGAGGGGCCAGGTTTATGCCTGAGCCGCCCTTGCGTGACCAAGGGGGCGCCCCCGCGCCTTACCTGGTCCGCCTCTACGGCTCACAGAGCCCGCCCCTGCGGCTCTGTGTGTTGCAACCGTCTTCTTTGACTGTTTTGACTCGTGCTTTACCCTTTAACCGTCCTATTTATACATCTTCTTCTCCTCTTTGATGAGGGTTTTACTTTCAGATCTCTCTCTCTCACCTTACGTACTTCTCCTCTCGTCTTCTTCTTCTCCCTTGGATCCTTGGTTGATCTTGTAAGGTTTGTGAGCTTTTGGTAAAAGATCTTGATAGCTTTGGTTGGTTTGGATGTTGTTGATGATGTTGTGCCTTATGGAGCCAGCTTGAGAGTGTTGTTGTTGCTGTGTGACTTTCTGGAGAGCTTTGGTAAGCTTTCATGGCTTCTTTACCTTCTTTCTTCTTTTCTTCCTTTCCTTAGCTTAGTTTAGCTTTCCTTAGGATTAGTTCTTGTTCTAGCCAAGTTTGGCTTATGTTGATGTATATATGTGTATGTTATGTTGATATGTTGTTGTTGAAGTGAAGAGAAGTAAAGGAACGAGAGTAGAAGTGAAGAAGAAGCTGAAGTGGTGTCCTTTGCACACCGGCCGCCTCTGCGCCTGCCTTGTAGCCGGCCCTGCACCGGTCTGTGCATCGCCCCTGCGCCACCAGAGTGCCGCCCCTGCACCTGCCTGCACCAACTTGGTATTTCCTTTGGTTTTGCAGGTGTGTGTCGCTTCTAGGCTTTCTTTAGGGTGCCTTTGTTCTCTCCTGTCCTAGTATGAGGGTTTAGGATCATGCTAGATGCGTGAGGTTGAGTTTTGATGATGTTATGATCGGTTTATGTCTAGTATGGCTTCTGATGATCATTAAGTTATGAGTGAGGTTGAGGTTGATCCTTTGGATCCCTTTGGGTCTAGGTGTGACCCTTATGTGGTTAGGAGTCTGATATATCTCCTTATACCTTGTTTATATGCTGTGTTGCCCCTCCAGTGTAGAGGTGATATTGGTTGAGTTGTGATCGAGGTTGAGGTAAGTCCGTAGGACTTACTTAGCTACCATCCTTATATTGGGTGTTTGCATGAGTGGTGTGTGCTTGGTACGTTTGCTATGATAACATGTGATGTCGTATTTACTGACCTATGTTTTTATTGATTGCCCCGTATGCGTGGTTGTGATAACCTTTCCCTTTCATCCCGCCATGGATTCTGGGAGGTTCTTTGATGTCAGGCCAGACCGGTTTACAGGAAGGGCGCAATCCGCTCCCTTAGGGTACACGGATTGTGTGATCGATACTAGTACGGTTGGCTAGCAGGCTCGGAGGCGAGGATGTATCGGTCCTCGTGTCACATAGTTTCATATATATTATATATATACAATTTGAGTGAATGACCATTATATTGAGATGATAAAATGGGTAAATGAGTGAAAGCATGCTGATATGTTTATATTTCCTTATGTGTGACTGTGCTTATGCATTACTCTATATATGTGCATGGATAGCTAATGGTTTATTACCATGTTGTAGATGCCCTACAGGATAGACATGCTGTTGGGTGATCTAGCAGAGTGCCAGGCCGAGGACGTCTCGTACATTAGGATGTGTGGGCTTTTGAGTCTGTTACCTTTCCCTCCTGCGTGAGGATGATTTTTTGTTACCTCCTGTGTGAGGGTGTTATGTTTCTTACTCGGCTATGATGTCTTATCTTTTGGGTTGTACAATTTTATGTATTTGTTTTTATATCTGTCAATTTCATGTTGTAAGGTCCAGTGAACTTGTTGTCAGGCTAGGGTCAGGATCCATTGTGTGATCCTAGCCCAATGTGGCACTCCAAGTCCCGCGGATTCGGGGTGTTACAACTATTACAAATCTTCAAGATAAGATCAAATCTCAACTCCTAGATTTGTTGCAACTGATTCAACGTGCCAAATCTATAGGAGAAAAACAACTGCTTCAAGTTCTACGCCGGATTAGTAGGCAATACGCTAAATCAACTCCAATTATGTGTTTACTAGATGCAGGAAGAGAAACAACCACAATTGGTTTTTGTTCAGTTGGTTCAAGTGTGGCTAATGTGGCCGAGGGAAAAATGATGGTTGATGATGGTGTGGTGGTGTGGTGGTGGTTGGTGCTGGTGCTATGGTGGTTTCCGGTGTCCAGAACTCACAAACAAGGAACAAACTCGTTAGACTCAAACAAAGGTTAGAGTAGAAGAGAGAAACGGAAATAGACTCAAATAAAAGACAATGATCAATTGCAATGATCAAAACAGACTCTTTTTGTGATTTTATGATTGATTTACCGACTCTTTTTGGTGGTTGGACGTCAACCATGCTCTGATACCAATTGATACGGGGATTAGCCGCGAAGAACGGATCTAGACGAACAACCTGTTTTAAGGAATGAAGAACACACAAAATTAACAAACATGGACAACAATGTAAACGAGAAAACAGAAAGGGACAAGAAGAACCGAAAGGAACAATGATAGAACCCTTGCAATCGAGATCCAAGAACCAAACCAGTGACGATTCGACCCTGCTTCTTACAACTCCACACAATCGATATGAGAATCGAGAGCACGAAGAGGGTGCCTTGTTCGACTTGCAACACCAATCCCGAAGGAGATTGACATACACAAGAACGAGAAAGCTAGATCACACATACAAACTCACGAGACAAGAATGATTGAATTCTCTTGGATTTAATTCTGAAATGCTCTCAGCAAAACTTGTATAAAACTTGTCTAACTACAAAAGAAGAGAGAAAAGGCTTTATATACATCCTATGTCTTTTCTTCTAAAACAGAAAAAAAAAAAACTAATTACAATAATTACATTAAGAGAGAGTTAAATAAAGCCCAGCAAACATATAACACAGTTGGGCCTAATTAAACTCTCCTATTCAGTCTCTCATGTGCACATACTTAAATGATCATCTAGCCAATGCACATGCACATACGTGAAACCCCTTGTATATGATTTCAAGGCCTCCGGATGTCCTTTGAAATGCTTTCCAAAGCCTGCCCAACAACTAGAAATACAATTTAAGCTCCATTAATCATCTTGGCTGGGATGTGTTCGTGGCTGATCCACAAGATGGTCCTTAAACTAGATGAAGGTGGACTTGGTTGAGCTTCATGGACCATGCTTAGGAAAAGAGCATCCATCTCAGCTTGACGTTTAGCTTGCTCTCTTGTTAGAGTCCCTTGAGGTGGTGAAGATGGAGTTAGCTCAGATGATCCTTCTTCACCAACCATCATCACACCACCATCAACGACCATTTTTCTATCAGCCACATTAGCCTCACTTGAACCAGTTGAACAAAAACCAAACGTGGATGCTTCTTTTTCCAGCATCTAGAACATGCAGAATTAAAGTTGAAGCAGATTGCTTCCCAACATCCAATACACGCCAAAATTGCAATTGATTCAGCGTTTTTCCTACAAATCCGGTGCATAGCTTGAAGCAATTGTTTTCCTCCTACAGATCTGGCACGTTGAATCAGTTGCAACAATCTAGGAGCTGAGATTTGATCTTATCCAAAAAATTTGCAACAACTTGGCCCACGTTTATCTACAAACAAGAATTTGTTTTTTTATTTCTTTCCATTTTTGTTTATTCTTCTTTTCTGATTTCCTGAATCATAAAGTAAAAATAAAGAGATAAAAGAAAAAGAAAGAAATATAAAAAAAATCAAAAAAAAAGAAGAAGAAGAAAAGGAATCAGAATCATTTTTCATTTCATTCTTTCTTATTCATAATCAACCTAATGTTATTACATTTGTTTTAGTGTTATTCAGCAACAAAGAGGACTTCAAGAAAGGACTTAAGTCAAGTATCTCGTCTCAGTGGAGGAAGAACCAAGCATCTCGTTAAACCTATCTAGCCACACCTAGCTACTGTCCATTTTCGGCCATCAAACACCATAGCTCAGCCTTCCTTGACCTCAGCCTACGGTGTCTAGGGTGTATTTTTTTTTTGTGTTACGAGTAAGTTCTTTCAAAACTTATCTTGAGTTCTAAATTTTTGAGTCATTTAGTTGCATATAGCATTCGTGCAATTGTCCTTTCCGTTTGAGTCTTTTCTTCTATTTTTGTTGAGTCAAACACGTTTTTGAAGTGATTGAAATTTAATCTTGTTTCTATCTAAAAGCTTTAGTTTGACTAGGCATCAAACTCACGTGAGGTTTTTGATTAATTTAAGACGAGCCATCAACAAGCTTGTATCACACCACTAGAGAGTGAGAGAACTATATTTTCTGAGTGATACACTTGCGAGGTGTTTTTGTTTAAACTAACCTACAGTGTTTGTTGTTGTTAAGTCTTTTGCATCATGTCAGGGACTTCCACAGGTTCAAAGAGCCCTGAGCCTATCACACCGGAGTTGTTCAGTCTCATCAAGAGCTTGAAAGATAGCATTGAGGTGCTAACTACAAGGATATCTACCTTGGAGACCTCTAAGGTGATCCTGGATTCTCGACCAGTAGGAAGTAACTTGGAGATAGGAGACAACTCGAGGGCGCAACACCAAGGACAAGATCGAGTTCCCCTTCAAAGTCAGCAAACTGCGTTCCAAGCAGCAAGGAATTCGAATGTTCCGCAACCTTCTAGGCATGCCCATGGTTTAGGTAACATTGCTTCCCAACCTGGTTGGAGAAACCTTGGTTTTGAGGAGCATATTTCTATCCCTTCTTCACCAATTATTAATGATAATATGGCTAACTATCCTCCCCAATTTCAGAATCCAGTTTATGATAATATCCCTGACTATCCTCACCAATTTCAAAATCCAGTTTATGACCAGGAAGAGGAGGACGATGGGGAGAATGAGGAATGGAGACCAGAACGGATGCCTAATGGACGGAGGAGGCGAGATCAGCCAAGGAGGCATCAGGATGGGTGACGTAACGATAAATGGAGACCGAGAACCGAGAACTGGAACATGACGGTCTTGGCAAAGTGAAGGTGAAAGTCCCTAGTTTCGAGGGCAAATGTGATCCTGATGTGTATATGGCATGGGAGGCAAAGATAGAGCAAAAATGGTCATGCCATAACTTTCCCGAACACAATAAAGTACACTACGCAGGCCTTGAATTTATTGACTATGCTATAATATGGTGGAATGATTTGGTGAAGGAAAGGAGAAGAACTTTGGGTGCACTAGTAGCTACTTGGGAGCATATGAAGGCATTGATGAGAGCTCGGTTTGTTCCCCAACACTATAGAAGGGAATTGAGGCAACGGTTGGAGAACTTGAGGCAACGATCAATGATTGCTGAGGAGACCTACAATGCCATGCAAATGTCCATGGTAAAGGCCAATGTGCGAGAAGATGAAGAATCAACAATGGCTAGGTATCTTCGTATCCTTAATTCAAGTTTTGCTAAGGAAGTAGATCTTTTTCCCTATGGCTCTATGATAGAACTACTCCATCTCGCAATCAAAGTGGAAAGGAATATGAAAGCGAGAAATCAAGGAGGAATGGCTTCTTATGGTGTCTCCAGCTCTTGGAAAAACCAAGGGAACCGCCAACAAGGAAGTTACAACAGGGAAGTGTCACATAAGGAGAAAACAGCCCCAGAACAAGGAGGACAGCGTAAAGCACCTTCTGCAGCCCCTCCTAAGCCCACGGATACCTTTCCTAAGGGAACACAACGGAATACTTCCAACGCTTCATCTAGAGCTAGGGATATAGTGTGTTTTAAGTGTCAAGGTAGAGGACACATGATGAAAGACTGTCCTAACAAGAAAACATTGTTAATCAACCATTTATGACAATATGAGTCCGAATCTGAGCATGAGCATGATAATGATAATTTTGAGCCTAATATGCATGATCATGATGATTTGGATGCTGATGCGATTGAATATGAGCAGGGTGATTGTTTACTACCTAAAAGAGTGTTATTTGACCATCTTAGCTCATTTCTAGCTAATAACTACGTGCTTTGTGATCTTGATTCTCAAAATGAACCTAATGAGCTTGAAAACGTAGGAAATGATCCTAATAACATGGTTTGTAATGAAAATCTTGAGCATGATAATTCCTTGATAGCTAGGAGAACTTTGAGTGCACAACCTACCCTTTGTGAGGATTACCAAAGAGAGAACTTGTTTCATCCTAGGTGTTTGGTTAAGGGAAAGGTGTGTAATATTATCATTGATGGAGGTAGTTGTTGCAACATTGCTAGTACTGAATTGATCTCTAAGTTGCAAATTCCTACATTTTGTCACCCTAGACCATATAAGTTGCATTGGATGAATGACTGTGGTGAATTGAAGGTTAATAGAAAAGCTAAGATCACTTTCAGTCAAGGACACTATGAGGATACTGTTTTATGTGATGTTGTGCCTATGCAAGCTTGTCATGTGTTATTAGGCCGTCCTTGACAATATGATAGGAGAGTTATGCATGATGGTTTTACCAATAGGTATTCATTTACTTTTAATGAAAAACCCGTTACTTTAAAACCTATGACTCCCATGCAGATTGCGGAGGCATTTGAGAAGAAGAAGGTGGGTGAACAAGAGCAAGGACCAGCTAAGAAGGGGAGCAAGTCATTGAGGCACCAAGAACCTGCCATAGACACGTCCCCTAGCCAACAACCTAGTGCTCTCTTGGTCACGCCAACAACTCAGCCTCCTACGGTCTTGTTAGCTTTTAAACTTGAGTTCCAAAGCGAGTATCTACCCTTAGATGCCATCTTGATGAGGTTGTAAGGAGCTAACCTTAGTGAGTGAAGAAACAAAGGCTATCTTACCCCCTACCATTACAGCCATCCTAGAGGAGTTTAAGGATGTGTTTCCAGAAAAGATACCTCATGGCCTTCCACCTTTGAGAGGCATAGAGCATCAGATTGACCTTATCCCCGGAGCTACACTTCCTAACAGACCAGCCTATAGGATGAACCCTAAGGAGAGTCATGAGATCCAAACCCAAGTCCAAGACCTCCTAGATAAGGGATATGTTAGAGAAAGTCTTAACCCTTGCACCGTTCCTGTCCTATTAGTGCCTAAGAAGGCCAACACTTGGAGAATGTGTGTTGATTGTAGGGCTATCAACAACATAACCATTAAGTGCCGCCACCCTATTCCCCACCTTGATGACATGCTTGATGAGCTCCATGGTGCCACTACATTCAACAAGATAGACCTTCGGAGTGGCTACCATCAGATCTAAATGAAGGAGGGGAATGAGTGGAAGACAAACATTAAGACTAAATTTGGGTTGTATGATTGGCTTGTTATACCATTTGGGTTAACCAATGCTCCATCTACTTTTATGCGTTTAATGAACCATGTTTTGAGACAATTCATTGGGAGATTTGTTGTTGTGTATTTTGATGATATCTTAATCTATAGCATGTCCCTAGAGGAGCATGGAGAACATCTAAGGGAAGTTGTTTCTACCCTTAGGGCTGAACACTTGTATGCCAACTTGAAAAAATGTAGCTTTTGCACTAATGAAGTTATATTTCTTGGTTTTGTAGTGACTGCACAAGGTCTACAAGTGGATGAGGAGAAGATTAGAGCTATTCGAGATTGGCCAACACCTACATCCATTAGCCATGTAAGGAGTTTCCATGGGCTTGCAAGTTTCTACAGGCGCTTTGTGAGAGACTTCAGTACCATTAATGCACCCTTGACGGAGATTTACAAGAAACATGCACCATTTGTGTGAGAAGCAGCTCAAGAACGTGCTTTCAACAAGCTGAAGTTGGTTCTCACCGAGGCACCCTTACTAGCTCTCCCTGACTTCAGTAGGCCTTTCGAAGTGGAGTATGATGCATCGGGAATTGGCATAGGAGGTGTGCTTATGCAAGAAGGTAAGCCTATTTCCTTTTTCTGTGAAAAGGTTAAAGGGGCATGTCTTAAGTACTATACATATGATAAAGAGTTGTATGCATTATTTAGAGTACTTAAGACATGACAACACTACTTGTGGCATAGAGAGTTTATTTTGCATTCTGATCATGAATCTTTGAAACACTTTCGGAGTCAAGATAAACTAGATAGGAGGCATGGTAGATGGATGGAATTTATTGAGACTTTTCCCTATGTTATCAAGTATAAAAAGGGAAAAGACAATGTAGTTGCGGATTCTCTTTCTAGGAGGCATACATTGCTAACTACATTGGATGCTAGGGTGTTAGGATTTGTTTACATTAAGGAGCTCTATGAATCTGATCTTGACTTTGGAAAAACATATAAGCTTTGTGTGCAAAAAGGTTCCTTAAATAAATTCTATTTGTTTGAGGGATTTCTGTTTCGAGTAGATAAGGTGTGCATACCTAGGTGTTCCCTTCACTTGTGTTAGTGGAAGAAGTCCATAAAGGAGGTTTAATGGGTCATTTTGGGAGGGATAAGACTTATGCTACGCTGCACTCACATTTTTATTGGCCACATATGCTTAGGGATGTTGAAAATGTGCTTAAAAGGTGTTTAGAGTGCCTTAGAGCTAAATCGAAAGTGAAGCCTCATGGATTGTATACACCTTTGCCAATCCCCACAACCCCTTGGGAAGACATTAGCATAGATTTCATAGTGGGATTGCCTAGGACTAGAAGAGGTAGGGATTCGATATTTATGGTTGTAGATCGATTCTGTAAGATGGCTCACTTTATTGCTTGTCACAAAACTGATGATGCAACCAATGTAGCTAATTTTTTCTTTCGGGAATTAGTTAGGTTACATGGTATTCCAAGGACAATAGTGAGTGATAGGGATGTTAAGTTCTTGAGTTACTTTTGGAAAAATCTTTGGGGAAAGCTAGGAACTAAGTTGTTATTTTCTACATCAAGACACTGTTAGCATGAAATATTGTGATATTTTAGGCACGTTTTCTAAGTGTATTTCATCCATATTGGTGATCATTGATAAAGCATTGAAACATTTGTGAGTTAGTTTATCTATTTTGTCGATATAGAGGTCTACATAAGCTTTGTGTTGATTGTAGGCGAATAAGAGCTAAAACCGAACGGATTAAAGGAGAATGGAGATGAATTAAGCATATCCAAGGATTGAGGACATCACTAGGAGCTAAGGAAGATACTAGGATGAAGAATGACACAAGACTAAGGAGAATTACGAGCCACTTGTGTTCCACGCTCTAAAATACGGCCGTACTAGAGTCCACGCTCTAAACCACGGCCATGGAACTTTGGCAACACAAGCGTGGAGCATTCCAGCAAGTTACACGGTCGTGGAAGTTGTGACAAACCGTGATGAGCTTCCACGCTCTAAACCACGCTCTAAACCACGGGCGTGGAATCTTAGGAAACCGTGATTCTGGCGATCTTTTAACGTACAATTTGAAGTCATGATCTTTTACGCAATGGGCTGGACTCATATTTTATCTTGCCCTATAAAAGGACGGAAAGAGAGAGATTCCGTCACCTCCGCATAGAGAGCTTTGCTTAGACCTTCTCTTACGTCGATTGCACGTGCCTAGGGTTTCAAGTCGGACTTGTGGAGATTGTTATTTCGCAATGGAGATTTGCGAAGAGTTGAAGATTTGGAAGTTACGCTTTGTCCTTAGGTTTGATTAGAAGACGGATTTACATCATTGTTCTTGTTTGTGGGTTTGAGATTGATTTGAGATTTATTCAAGGTTTTCGAAGGTTTTTATCTTTCATTCTTTTAAATCTTGAATTTGATATCAATATGACTGTTGTTGGCTAAAACCCTTTAGCAATTCTAAGGTGAAGGGTTGATAGTTGTGGCTTAGATGATGATAGATCGATCGTGAACAGATTGGACCCTGAGAGTTAGAGAGAATCGCCGACGTACCTAAATCACGGTGTGTTCTTGAGTTCCACGGCCGTGGAATCTCAAGATCCACCCGTAATTTCCCTTAGTTTACGAGCCTTGCTTTTACTTTAATCCAAAGTTAAAGATTTGCTTTAACTTAGTCTTGGCTTACCTTTTCTAGGTGGTAGTGAAGCCTCAACAACCTCTACCTCGATTTCGAGTGTTACAACCTTAATCGGTTAAGTTAGTCTTGATCCTTGGATTACAAGTTTGGGTAGTTGACATTAATCCTTACCTTTAGATTCTTGCTATACTTAAGCCTCAACAACCTTTATAGAGAGTGTCTTTAGTTAAGTCATATAAAGCCTTGGAACTTCACCGTACATTGCTTTACATTCGTATACCTTTGCAGCTCTTAACTCTGTCCTTATATCTTTACTATATCTTGAATCGATTGCCACAGCTGGATTTTTGGATCTTTAGGATTGTTGTTTTCCCAATAATTTACAAAGCTCATACATTTACTTGCTTGACAATTCTATAATTGGTTTAACCCCCCCAAATCCCTGTGTTCGATACTCTGGAATTCTTGCTTAACTATATCGATCCGTACACTGCGGGTTCGCTTGCTTGATTCTAGTTTTATAAACTTAAGACTTATTTGCACGCACGCTAAGTGGCGAGCAAGTTTTTGGCGCCGTTGCCGGGGATTTGGTCTATGCCGAATTCGGTTATCGGTTGTGAAGCTTGGAAGTTTTTCCCTTGTTATTTGATATCTCTTCGAGTGTATGCGCAGGTCTAGGAACAACGAAGACCTCTTACCTCTTGATCAAGAGCTTGAGAGGACTTTGAGGAGAAAGCTTAAGGAAAGAAAAATGGCTGAAGAAAGAGAACGTGATTTCCAAACGGAGTTCGTAGAAAAGAAAGCTCAAGTCCAATGGAGTGAGAAGACTCGTAGGGAAGAAACGGATCATCATCAAATGAAGGTTGATGATCTAACGGACATGATGTTTCAAATGAGGCTGGAAATAAACAACCTCATGGAGAAAAAGAAAAGAAGGAGACCGGGAAGATCGGTTAGAGCCAACTCATCCAATGAGGATAGCGATTCCTCCATGCCACCACTAGAGGAAATTGATCCAACGATCAATGTGAATCCATTCTTTCCACGGCCAGCTGCCAATCGCCGTGTTCCACCTAGAGGTGCGAGAGTCAAACGTGTGGATGAAGAGCCAAGAACTCTTGTCCAAAGGATGGATCCAACGCAGCAACCACGCCGTTTAGGTGTGAACTTTGATGCTGATGATGCACAAGGGTTTACTTCAACCCTCAAGTTATTACCATTGTCCGCCAAAACCAATTTGGTGGAACAAGCGCTGAATCTCCACATCAACATCTAAAAATTTTGATTTTATGATGGAGACAATGAAGCCAAAGAACGCAACTACCAACATCTACAAACTCAAGCCTTTCTTCTTCTCCTTGAAGGGGAAAGCATTGTCTTGGTATCAAGCTCTTCCAAGTGGGAAGCTTGAAACATGGGAGGACCTTTCTTCGGAATTCCTCACTAAGTTCTTTCCGCCATCCAAAACGGCGGAGTTAAGAGGTAAGATTAATGCATTTTCTAAGAGATCTAACAAAAGTTTGTTTCAATCTTGGGAAAGATTTCAGGATTTGCTATTGGATTCCCCTCATCATGGCATATCCAAGCTTGCACTATTGGAGATATACTATAAGGGGCTGGATGTGGAGACACAATTCAAGCTCCAATCCCTTTCATGTGGTACATTCATGGACATGAGGGAAGATGACGCTTGGGACTTCATTGAGAAGCAAGCGCGAGTTATAGAGAAGTATTCTCATTGGAAAGTGGAGGCGAATCATGTGGATCAAGGAGCAAAGCTATCACAAGCAGCTCAAACTCAAATCTTTTCTCTCAATACGGAGATTAAAGAATTGAAGGAAGCCATCAAAACCAACTTTCCAAAGCAAAAGGAGCAAGATGTGGGTTATTTAGGCAACAAAAATAACCACAACGGTAATGAGAATACCAACCGCAACAATCGGAACAACAACCGGAACAATTGGAACAACAAGAACAACAACCGGAACAACAATTGGAACAACAATAGGGGTTCAAACAACAACAATTGGCGCCCCAACCAACAAAATTCCGGTAATTCTTATCCTTCCAATTCAGGAAATTCACTAACTTCACTTTCCTCTTCTTCCACTCCTTTGAAAAGCCAGGGGCAAACATCTAATGGTGGAAGTACTTCGGGGAAAGAGAAGCCCGATCTCATGTTAGAAACAATTTTGGGCAAGCTTCAAGGATTGGAGACTCACATCATCAAGATTGATGATCACATCACTAAGGTTGATAAAGCCCAAAAGGTTTTAGAAAACCAAATGTTCAGCCATGCGGAGGAAGTTCCTAGGAATCAAGGGAAACTTCCAGGAAAGACGGAGGACAACCCAAAAGGAAGGGTGATGGCAATCACAACTAGGAGCGGAGTAACAAATACCGACCCGCAGCTTAAGTTTGTAGAAGTCCCCGTTGAGAAAGAGAAAGAAAAGGGGCATGAGAAGGAAGATGTCTACGTTCCTCCTCCAGCTTACAAACCTCCCCTACCATTTCCGCAATCTAGAGCAAGAGCGCGTCTAGACAAGCAATTTGGTAAGTTTATTGAACTCATGAGCAAACTGCATATTAATATACCTTTCATTGATGCTATTGTAGGTATGCCAGCTTATGGTAAGTTCCTAAACGAGATCCTCTCTAACAAGAGAAAGCTAGAGGATTTTGCAGAGGTTAAGATGAGTTCGGATTCTTCGGATCTCATCAAGACCATGAAAGAGAAGATGCCCCCAAAGCTAAAAGATCCGGGGTTATTTTGTATTCCCATAGGAGTGGGAGATGTCACATATGATGCATTATGTGATTTAGGAGTGAGTGTGAGCATCATCCCACTTGCATTATGTAGGAAGATCGGTTTAGGGGATCCTAAACCGGTGAAGATGACGTTGTACATGGCGGACCGTTCCATAACTCGTCCCGTCGGTATAGTTGAAGACGTCCCGGTCAAGCTAGGTAAATTCTATGTTCCTATAGATTTTGTTGTGCTTGACATTCCTGCAGATAGTCCGGTCCCGATCATTCTCGGAAGACCGTTTCTTGCAATATCCGGCTGCATAGTCGATTGCAAGAATGCTAGACTCGCCTTTGACATAGGAGAAGAGAAGGTAGAGTTTGTTCTTTCCACTCTAGTGAAGGAACCAGTCTTTGATGAGGATATATTCAATATCCATGATGAAGGGTTATCTAGAGAGGAGGTAAGTGCTATTCTCTTCAAAGATCCTTTGCAAAAAGTTATTTCTATGAGCTTAATGGATATAGGGGAAGAAGAGGAGTGCAATGAGGCAATTGAAGCCTTAGAAGCACAAGAAGAAGTGTGTGAAGAAGAGTTTGAGAAACTCCACGATGAAGCAGAAAACGTACGAATCCACGGTCAAACGGCCTATTCCACGGCCGTGGATTTCACCAACAAAAGCGTGGAGCACTCCAGAGGGTTACACGGCCGTGGAGGAAACAGAGCCAACGTATTTACTTTCCACGCCCAAAATCACGGCCGTGGAGAAGTCAAAGATGCCGTAATTTTGGGTGAAGTCGAAGGCAATTGTGTTTCTTCCACAACTTCTCTTGATCCTTCTGCAACACCTTCTACATCCTTAGACACTTCTAAGGAAGCATCGGATGCTCCTCAAGAGCCATTGGAAACTCCGATAGTGATGGAATTGAAACCACTTCCTACACATCTAAGGTATGCATTTCTTGGACCTAATTCTACCTTTCCGGTAATTGTTAGTTCCGATTTGAGTATAGATGAACATAGTAAGCTTATGGTTGTCCTTAAGAAACATAGGAAAGCCTTAGGATATACTATAGAGGATTTAGTTGGAATCAAACCTTCCCTATGCATGGATAAGATCTTAATGGAAGAGGACTTTAGGACTTCACGACAACCTCAAAGGCGGTTGAATCCGACCATGAAGGAGGTTGTAAAGAAGGATATTCTTAATCTACTTGATGCAGGTATCATCTACCCTATCTCCGATAGCAAGTGGGTGAGTCCCGTACAAGTGGTTCTGAAGAAGGGAGGAATGACAGTCATCACCAACAAAAAAAACGAACTCATTCCTACACGAACCGTAACAGGATGGCGGATGTGTATAGACTATCGCAAGCTAAACAACGCGACGAGGAAGGATCACTTCCCACTATCCTTCATCGATCAAATGCTTGAAAGGTTAGAACAACATTCACACTTTTGCTATCTTGACGGTTATAGTGGTTTCTTTCAGATTCCGATACACCCGGATGATCAAGAGAAGACCACGTTCACGTCCCCGTGGGGTACGTTCGCCTATAGGAGGATGCCGTTCGGGCTTTGCAACGCCCCAGCCACCTTTCAAAGGTGCATGGTGGTCATCTTCTCGGAATATATAGAGGAAATCATGGAGGTTTTTATGGATGACTTCTCCGTTTATGGTTCCTCTTTTGACAATTGCCTTTCTAAGGGCTCTTGTATTACAAAGGTGTGAAGACACTAACCTAGTTCTTAATTGGGAGAAGTGTCAATTTATGGTAAAAAAAGGCATTGTATTAGGACACTTAATCTCTAGTAGAGGGATTGAGGTGGATAAAGCTAAGATAGAGACAATAGAAAAGCTTCCACCCCCAACTTCGGTGAAAGGGATAAGAAGTTTTCTAGGACATGCTGGATTTTATAGGCGTTTCATAAAGGATTTCTCTAAAATATCAAAGCCGCTAACCAATCTATTGATGAAGGATGCAATTTTTGAGTTTTCGCAGGAATGCTTAGATGCGTTTAATATGATTTGGGAAGCTCTAATCTCAGCCCCGATTATCCAACCTCCGGATTGGAACCTTCCCTTTGAGGTTATGTGTGACACAAGTGACGTAGCTATAGGAGCTGTCCTTGGACAAAGAAAGGAAGGGCGAACCCACACTATCTACTACGCTAGCAAGACGCTAGATGAGGCGCAGCTCAACTACGCCACTACCGAAAAAGAGTTCTTAGCTATTGTATATGCAATTGACAAATTTCGCTCTTATCTTGTAGGTGCAAAGGTGATTGTATACACGGATCATGCTGCGATCCGGTATCTCCTTGCAAAGAAGGATGCGAAGCCAAGGCTAATTAGATGGATTCTTCTCCTACAAGAATTCGATCTAGAGATCCGCGACAAGAAGGGTTCAGAAAATTCCGTTGCGGATCATTTGAGTCGTCTAACACATCTAGAAGACGACCATCTACCTATAGATGACTCCTTTCCGAACGAACATTTACACATCATAGAGGAGTGCATCGATGTGATCACCAAAGGTAACGAACCATGGTTTGCTGATTTTGTTAACTATTTGGTTTGTCAGGAATTACCACCCGGATTATCCTACGCACAAAGAAAGAAGTTCTTTAAGGATGTTCGGGAATACTTTTGGAATGAACCTCTCCTCTTTAAGAGAGGTCCGGATGGCATTATTCGGCGATGTGTGCCGGAAGATGAGATGCAAAGTGTCATCCGCCATTGTCATTCACTACCTTGTGGAGGACACGCTAGTTCGAACAAGACTAGCGCTAAGGTATTGCAATCTGGATTCTTTTGGCCTACTCTATTTAAAGATGTGCAAACCTTTGTTTCCTGCTGCGATGCTTGTCAAAGAACAGGAAATATATCTAGGAGGAATGAGATGCCTCTCAACAACATCCAAGAGGTGGAGATCTTTGACGTTTGGGGAGTAGACTTCATGGGACCTTTCCCATCATCTTGTGGTAACCAATACATACTTTTAGCGGTTGATTATGTTTCAAGATGAGTTGAAGCGATTGCCTCTCCCACCAATGATGCCATGGTAGTGGTTAAGTTCTTTAACAAGACCATCTTCCCGCGATTTGGGACACCACGGACCATCATTAGTGATGGAGGCTCTCACTTTATTGCCCGGCATTTTGAAGCTCTCTTAGCTAAGTAAGGGGTGACTCACAAGATCGCCACCCCTTATCATCCACAAAATAGTGGACAAGTGGAGATCTCAAACCGGGAGATCAAAGGAATCCTAGAGAAGACGGTTTCAAGGACTAGGAAGGATTGGTCCTTGAAACTAGATGATGCATTGTGGGCATACCGGACTGCATATAAGACTCCCATCAGAACTACACCATACAACCTTGTGTATGGGAAGTCTTGTCATTTACCGGTAGAGTTGGAGCACAAGGCGTTTTGGGCAATCAAGTGGTTGAATTTCAGCATGAAGGAAGCGGGAGAGAAGCTTCTATTGGACCTAAATGAACTTGAAGAACTTCGCTTGAACGCTTACGAAAACGCCAAGATCTACAAAGAAAGAGCGAAGCATTGGCATGATAAGCACCTCATCCCAAAGGTCCTCAAAGAGGGAGATCAAATTCTTCTCTTCAATTCAAGGCTTCGTCTCTTTCCAGGTAAGCTTAAATCTCGTTGGACCGGACCTTTTCTAATCAAACGTATTTTTCACCATGGTGCAAGTGAAGTATGGGGTGAAACGGGCGGAAGCTTTAAGGAGAACGGTCAACGACTCAAGAAGTATACACCGGAACTCCAAGCTGAAGAGTTCGCACCCACCGCACTCGAATAAGTGCGAATTTGGTCTAGCTACGGACCTTAAACAAAGCGCTTCTTGGGAGGCAACCCAAGGTATTGCACTTACATTTTCGTTTTTTGATTCATAGATTAGTTTAGTTTAGACGTTCTGCTTTGTTTTGCCTTCGATACCTTCCGGTATGTTCGTTTTTTTGGATGTAGGAACAGTGGAAAAGAAAGGGGAGAGGAAAAAGTTGAAGAAATTTGACGAAACTTGGACTTTGAGATATTACAGAGAGTTCCACGGCCAAAACCACGGCCGTGGCAGCTACAGTGACCGTAATTTTCAAAAGCCTGAGAAAAATCACCAAAACCACGGTTCCGTACATTTCCACGGCCGTGGAACCCCCCGACAGACTGTGATTTTAAAAATTTTTTACGGTCACTATATAAACCACGTTTCTTCACAAAACACCACAAAACCCAAAACCACGCCCTAATCGCCGAATCCACTCCCCATCTCTCAAATCCTCATTCGTTAATCGTTTTTGACGATTCTTTAGCCAAAACTGAAGCAAATCCAATCACCAACAAGATCCAAGCAACAATTCGAGTGGCAAATCACCGGAGAAGACGGAATTCGGATTCAAAAATCCGAAAACCTAGGTTTTTGGTTCTTTCTCTCTCTTTGTCGATTTGGCTTCATTTTGCTAGAATTTTTAGGAAGAACTGATTGGAATTGGACGGAAATTAGTCTAGTGCTGAGTTTGGTGTGATTCTGTAGAGATTTGCGAAATTACGTACCGAACCACGGTTCCTAGAGAAACCACGGCCGTGGAACCCTTAGAACAGACCGTGGTCTTCGTCAGAAATAGATTTTGTGAGAAGAGTGTCTGGTAGAAACAAGGATAAGAAAAGGAAGGGCAACCCCTCTTCCTTTTCTAGAGCACCACCCACTGAGCCTCCATCACCTCCATCATCACCATCACCACCTCCCCCTAGGATCCCTACCATCCATGAGGATCGTCTCGATGCTTTAGAGAGGATCCAAAAGAGAGCGGTCATAGGACCTAGATATTTACTACTTGAGGAGTTAGAGCCTCTACATGTGATAGGAGACCTCACTTGGCTCTTAGATAGAGCCGGTCTAGTCATCTTCTCCGCTATTCGGGAAGATGCTTATGAGGAGATCACTAGGGAGTTTGTGGTTTCCTTCGAGCATAGCCACGTTGACAAGACAGTTTTTTTCCGACTGATGGAGAGAAACTATGATTTTTCAATTAGAGAGTTTGGAGCCTTCTTTGGGTTCCACGAGACCTTTAATGGTCGATTCCCCAGTGGCGTGTACGCCAAGGATTTCTGGGAGGAGATTGCTATGATTTACGCCAGCGAGGACCGCTGGCAGCCTGCTGATACCAAGGCTAGATTGATCTATCATCTAGCCTGGAAGATTGCCCATAGAGTGCTTTCTGAGTGTCTCTTCCCTAGGACGGAGACACCTCAGAAGATTAAGACAAATGAGCTGTTTCTTCTTTACAGCATGTTGTATGGCAGGCCAGCTGACTGCGCCACCCTCTTAGCTGCTACCATGAGCAAGCTAAAGAATAAGAGGGCTGACAACATTGAATACGGTGGGATGGTCACCCACCTTGCTAGACAGTTAGGGGTAGACATCTCAGCTTGCACCCGCATCGTAGCTAGACCCCTAGGACTATAGAGCCTCATGACTAGAGGCATCATCTTCCCCATACATAGAGGTCCACCGTATGCTGCTATGCCTTGGGAGAGTAGGACTGGGAGAGGCATTGAGTGGATTCCTGAGTATTCTATTATGGCTGGACGCCATAACTGGAAGGCGACGTTCGCAGCCATGCATGCGAACAGATTAGTAGCCCCTCCCTATGTTCCACCACCACCAGTTGTAGAGGAAGAGATGAGAGGGGATGACGAGTTTGAGGGAGGAGGAGTTGATCATGACTTTGGTACATTTCCGGATCAGCCGAACGCAGTTCCTGACCTTCCTAGACACTCTCCCCGCCCTACTAGAGCTTCAGGTTCTTCCTCTCGCCGTGCTAGTGTGAGCGAGAGGCCTACTTGGATGGCGGATCCTCCTGCTTGGTATAGGACGCAGCCGGATTGGATGGGAGCTCCACCACCTTGGCATTCACAGCCGCCACCTGCACCAGCACCTTCAGATGCACCGGCGTGGTACAGCCAGCCGCCTGGTTGGTACGAGCAGTTGCCAGAGTGGGCCACCGACCTTTCCGATAGGGTCGGAGCTTTGGAGATACGTGCAGATGCTAGGGATGCACGAGCCGACGATCTTGACCACATGATGAGAGATGTTTACCGCCAACAGTTCGGGCGGCACTATGATCCCGACTTCTCCCCGTTTCCACCACCGCCTCCACCTCAGTGATGACTTTGATGATCGACGTTTTAGCCGCTCCACCACCGTTTTGTGAGTTCTTTTTCTTTCTTTCTTTTCTTCTTTTTCTTTTTAAACATTAGGGACAATGTTTGTTCCAAGTATGGGGTTGGGTGTGACTAATAGTTTGTAATAACTCTTACTCACTTTTGTATGCTTTTATCGAGACTACCTTGCATGTTCATTATATTGTTACACGTTTCATTATTGCATTGCATGAAAAAGCTTTTGAAAAACCCATAAAAATTAAAAAATTTTGAAAATTTTGTGCTTCTAAGGATAGAGATGATTTCTATGATAATCACCACTTGTGAATTGAGTTTTGATGACAATCGCATGCTTAAACAAATAGTGAATTGAAAAGAAATTGAATGAGTTGATTATTCCTCTCAAATTTCATAATGTGATGAATGTTACTTAAATAATGTTGAGAAATCAAGGTTGAAATCACATGATAAGTTCTTATGCTTCTTTTTGAGATGATTAAGGCAATTCGAGTTTCCTTCTTCTTCCTTTGATCATTTAGCCCCTCATTGAAATAATGGCCTCCATTACCTATCCGGGAATTTGGAGGAGTTGATATTTGGCATGTTTGATGTGGGAGGGCCATGAAAGCAACTATTTGCATTCAAAAGAATATAAAGAAATTAGAGGTTTGGGGAAGTCAATCATGACGATGAGTAACTCGGCACCATTCACATAGCCGGGTGTTTGTGTCTTGCCAAAGTCGGATTGAGCGATATTCCTAGCGGATTATGGTATGTGCATCAAGGGTTTGAGGCATCTCGTAAAAATGAGAAACGCCAATTTCCTAGGCTTCGGTTTTTGTGCACCTCTATCCATAACTCCAAAAGTAAAGTCGAAAAATGAATTGAAAAGAAGAGAGCGAAGCTCTAAGTTGAAAGTGTTGCGTAAACCGCAAGAGAAAAAGAAAAGAGTAGTTATCCACTTTCCCGGATTCATGCACCACATTCCTTAAAGTTTTCCCTCCCTTTCCGCATTCTAGACCTTGTTTGAAAGTCCTTAAGATCAAGAGAATGATATATGACTTGGTGATCTAAATTGAAGTTTCTTATGATTGATTTTGATAATTTTTGAAGGTTATGATGTTTACATGGAAGTTTGATCAAATCATGAACTTTCTTTACTCTTTACTCTTTGATTATGTGTATGAAAGTCTTATAAACGAATGAAGCAAGATTTGAGAATGATCTATTGATTAGAGAGCACATTCATCTAAAAGAAGTTTTGCTTTGAGAGTATATCCATATTTCATCCTAACTTGAGTTTTAAAGTTTTTGAAAGACCTTGCTTAGGGACAAGCAAGTGGCAAGTATGGGGTTATTTGTTAGCATGAAATATTGTGATATTTTAGGCATGTTTTCTAAGTGTATTTCATCCATATTGGTGATCATTGATAAAGCATTGAAGCATTTGTGAGTTAGTTTATCTATTTTGTCGATATAGAGGTCTATGTAAGCTTTGTGTTGATTGTAGGCGAATAAGAGCTAAAACCGAACAGATTGAAGGAGAATGGAGATGAATTAAGCATATCCAAGGATTGAGGACATCACTAGGAGCTAAGGAAGATACTAGGATGAAGAATGACACAAGACTAAGGAGAATTACGAGCCACTTGTGTTCCACGCTCTAAAATACGGCCGTACTAGAGTCCACGCTCTAAACCACGGCCGTGAAACTTTGGCAACACAAGCGTGGAGCATTCCAGCAAGTTACACGGTCGTGGAAGTTGTGACAAACCGTGATGAGCTTCCACGCTCTAAACCACGCTCTAAACCACGGGCGTGGAATCTTAGGAAACCGTGATTCTAGCGATCTTTTAACGTACAATTTGAAGTCATGATCTTTTACGCAATGGGATGGACTCATATTTTATCTTGCCCTATAAAAGGACGGAAAGAGAGAGATTCCGTCACCTCCGCATAGAGAGCTTTGCTTAGACCTTCGCTTACGCCGATTGCACGTGCCTTGGGTTTCAAGTCGGACTTGTGGAGATTGCTATTTCGCAACGGAGATTTGCAAAGAGTTGAAGATTTGGAAGTTACGCTTTGTCCTTAGGTTTGATTAGAAGACGGATTGACATCCCATTCTTCGTTCTTATTCAAGGATTGTGATTATTTGTGTTATTCTGAATCTACTTACATCATTGTTCTTGTTTGTGGGTTTGAGATTGATTTGAGATTTATTCAAGGTTTTCGAAGGTTTTCATCTTTCATTCTTTTAAATCTTGAAATTGATATCAATATGGTTGTTGTTGGCTAAAACCCTTTAGCAATTCTAAGGTGAAGGGTTGATAGTTGTGGCTTAGATGATGATAGATCGATCGTGAACAGATTGGAACCTGAGAGTTAGAGAGAATCGCCGACGTACCTAAATCACGGTGTGTTCTTGAGTTCCACGGCCGTGGAATCTCAAGATCCACCCGTAATTTCCCTTAGTTTACGAGCCTTGCTTTTACTTTAATCCAAAGTTAAAGATTTGGATAAATTAGTCTTGGCTTACCTTTTCTAGGTGGTAGTGAAGCCTCAACAACCTCTACCTCGATTTCGAGTGTTACAACCTTAATCGGTTAAGTTAGTCTTGATCCTTGGATTACAAGTTTGGGTATTTGACATTAATCCTTACCTTTAGATTCTTTCTATACTAAAGCCTCAACAACCTTTATAGAGAGTGTCTTTAGTTAAGTCATATAAAGCCTTGGAACTTCACCGTACATTGCTTAACATTCGTATACCTTTGCAGCTCTTAACTCTGTCCTTATATCTTTAGTATATCTTGAATCGATTGTCACAGCTGGATTCCTGGATCTTTAGGATTGTTGTTTTCCCAATAATTTACAAAGCTCATACATTTACTTGCTTGACAATTCTATAATTGGATTTAACCCCCCAAATCCTTGTGTTCGATACTCTGGAATTCTTGCTTAACTATATCGATCCGTACACTGCGGGTTCGCTTGCTTGATTCTAGTTTTATAAACTTAAGACTTATTTGCGCACACGCTAAGTGGCGAACAGACACCCACAAAGTGATGGGCAAACAGAAGTAACCAATAGGACCCTAACAACACTTATCAAGAAGAATTTAAAAGAATGGGAAGATGTCTTGCCACATGTTGAATTTGCCTATATTAGAGTCGTCCACTCATCTACTTCCATCTCTCCCTTTGAGTGTGTTTATGGTTTTAATCAACTAACCCCTTTTGATCTTACACCGTTACCTAAAAATGAGCGAGTTGATTTAAGTGCTAAAACGCAGGTTGAACACATCAAGGAGCTACATAGTAGAACAAGAATCAAGCTCAAGGAGAAAGGCAAATACAACGCAAAAAAGGCGAATCAAGGACGCAAGAAGATTATATTTGAACCTGGCGACATTTGAGGAAGGAGAGGTTTCAACAGCTTCGGAAATCCAAGCTCTCCTCAAGAGGAGATGGGCCTTTCAAGGTGTTCCACAAGGCGGGAGACAACGCCTATGTGCTTGACTTGCCGGATGCTTATGCTTGTGATCCCAAATTCAATGTGAGGGATCTAAGTCCTTTTCCGTCCCTAGATGATGATCGAGGTCGAATTCTTCCAAAGAAGGGGAGAATGATGAAAGATCATCTGAGCTAACTCCATGAAGCTCAACCAAGTCCACCTTCATCAAGTCTAAGGACCATCTTGTGGACCAGCCACAAACACATCCCAGCCAAGATGCTTAATGAAGCTTAAATTGTATTTCTAGTTGCTGGGAAGGCCTTGGAAGGCATTTCAATGGACAGACGAAGGCCTTGAAATGAGATACAAGGGGCTTCACGTGTGTGCATGTGCATGGCTGAAACATTCATTTAAGTATGTGGACGTGAGAGGCTAAATAGGAGAGTTTAATTAGGCCCAATTGTGTTCTACGTTTGCTGGGCTTTATTTAATCTCTCTCAATGTAATTATTGTAATTAGATTCTTTTTTGTGTTTTAGAAGAAAAGGCCTAGGATGTATATAAAGCCTTTTCTCTCTTCTTTTGTAGTTAGACAAGTTTTATACAAGTTTTGCTGAGAGCATTTCAAAATTGAATCAAAGAGTATTCAATCATTCTTGTCTCGTGAGTTTGTGTGTGTGATCTGGCTTTCTCGTTCTTGTGTATGTCAATCTCCTTCGGATTTGGTGTTGCAAGTCGAACAAGGCAACCTCTTCGTGCTCTCGATTCTCAGATCGATTGTGTGGAGTTGTAAGAAGCGGGGTCGAATCGTCACTGGTTTGTGTAACACCCCGAATCCGCGGGACTCGGGATGCTACGGGTTAGGACCTCACAATGGGTCCCGACCCTTAGCTTGACAACAATTTCACCGGATCTTGCAACAAGGCACAAATAAAGGCTAAAACCGAAATACATTTTTATACAATGAAAGGAAAAACCCGAAAGAATACAACAAAGGACTTCAGCCGAAAATACAACCCCAAAGACTAAACGCCATACAACATACAATAAATACAATACTCAAACTCCATACCACCCCAAAACCCAATCCTAAAATGTACGGAACCCCGGATGCCCACTCTTCCGGATCTCTCGGCCGCAATCCTAACTTGTAAGACAATCTACAACAATTGGTATAAAACCGTTAGCTAATATTCGAAGCATTAGAATCAAGGCGAAAGGCACAAACACAAGTAAATCAACATAACACACAATGTACACCAAATCACACAAGTCCGGTTTATTATCTTTTTATTATTAAGTCGTATCCCGTTCTAATTCAACTTCTTTTGTGACACGAGAATCTCCCGAAACTCGCCTCCGTCCCCATTTCCGGCATGGAACGGTTTGGATGCCTCCGACCATCTAACCATCATGGCTAGTCGCCAAGAACCTCCTAGCTCTACGCAAGAGCTCGGCACTAATGTCACCGCCCGTTATCATATACTTGGGCCAAATAATATAAGGGTCGATAATCCTATTTTCGGTTTAGTTTTTATAACAAGAAAGAATAATCACACACCACCAAACACACATCAATGCTAATACAAGGAATACGAGCTAAGTAAGTCCGGAGACTTACCTCGTCACCACACTAAACTCACGACACTCTCGCTTCCTTAGGGAGGAAATCCGTAACCTGCTCATAAGAAGATAACTATATCAACAACAAACCACTCACAATAGAAGTCTTAGACTTCTATTCAAATGATCTATGCAAGACCATTTGACTCTCAATTCTAGGACCGCATCCTAGAATCCCTCATGCTCACATCACACTCAACAAAAGCTAGAAGTCCTAAGACTTCTAAACCCTCAGATCTCGCAAGATCATAACTCACAACGCAACTACGATAAGTCAAACCTAAACTCCAAAATCCCACAAGATCATACAACCTCACCTCGAGCCTCAAAACAATCACAAGATCAACCATATAACTTAAAGTCTTATAACAACCTCACAAGATAACCAAAACCTCAAGCTTAGAATCAACATCAATCGATCAAACAATATCAAATCCTGGAAACCCACCTAAGGTTCAAAGCCACTACTTGGCATTAACTCTAAGTTATGCTAGATCCATCCTAGCATGATACTAAAACTTAACATACCTAGATCGAGGGAAAGGATACTCACACAACGTCAAAAGACGGAAATCAATCAACGGATGTCGACTTGGACTTGTTAGGTCTTTATCGGGACGCTTCCGAACATAACACCCAAACTATACAAATTTAGCTTATACGCTAAATTTGGACGGAATAATTAACATATATAAATCTAAGGAAAACCCCACTTTTAAAACCCAAGTTAAAACTGTAGATATATATTCCGGGCAAATTGTATAACATCATAAACCCAAGGTAAAACTAGTTTTCAAAGCCAACGTTAAAATCCCGTAATTTAATCATAACCCGGAATTAATCCAACATGAGCATAACATATATGGTATATATAAATAAGAATTTAATTCAAGTAAATCCCAAATTTAAAACCCATAAATACATTTTCCGCCAAATAATACAATTTTATAAATATGGGACATTATTCGTAAATTAATTCCATGGGCCGTTTTTTGTAAGTAATTCCAGCAGGGGCATAATTGCAAAAACTCATAAATATGGGCCAAAACTGCAAATACAAAACAGGGGGCCACAAATTGTAATTAACCACAAACTGAGGGGCCCGATTTAATAAAGGGGAAAGGGTTTCTGTAACCCTTGCATCTCACATCCGGAAGTAGGAACACAGGCGGTGGCGGCTGCTCTGGCTCCGGCAGGCGAAGGAGGCTGAGATGCAGGCGGTCCGAGTGATCGGGACTCTCCTCCAGCGTCGCTCTTGGCGGATCGAAGGCGGAAGCGGGCTTGCAACTAGGATGGTGGCGTCAAGGGTGTAGCTTATCCCCTGCTTTCTGTTTCTAGCAGTAGGTCCCGTGGTGCTTCTCGGCGTCAGCTCAAATACGGGACAGAGGCGGGGAAGATGGCGCCTTCTTCCGGCGACGCTGGTGGCTGCTCCCCGGTGTGCAGCGGAGCATTTCTCAGATTGACGGTGCTCACTAGAGTAGGGCAGTGCGCAGGTGCGCGGAGAAAAAAGGGAGAAGTAGACGGCGCGGGTTGCTGCATTGGAGAGCGAGGTAGGGTTGTCGATGGCGGCTCCGATGACGGAAGAGGGACAAGCTAGCGGCAGCCATGGCTCCGGGAAGGGTTCCAGGAGGTAGGGCACATCGTGTCAGCGACGGCTCTAGTGTCTTCGATTGTGAGGTTGCCGGTTCCGAAGGCTCCACATCAGAGACTACCGGCGGCAAGGATGGCTCCAATGACGTGTTAGGTACTGCCAGGAAGAAGTTGAGAGAACAAAGAAAAGTGAGGGATGGGAAGTTGGAGTGAGGAGGGAGGTAGCGTGAGGTAGTGTAAGGATGGAGGAGTCGAGGGGTCAGAAGCCTGCACTGTGCAGTCATCATGTTGGGAGAAAAGAGGGAGAAGAAAAGAAAGTAAAGAAAGTAACGAAATTAAAATAAAATAAATAACAAAAAGGAAAAGAGTAATAGAATAACTCGATCAAAAGTTATCGGAATAGGATTTTTGGAACGGAAAACTTTTCCGTAAATATAGTATACCGACAAATATCTACAAAATATATACATGTAAATATAGTTTTCCATTTAGAAATTATTCCCATTAAATATTTTCGATGTTGATATAATAATTTAAATACGGATGATATGTAGGTATAATATATACACATATATAATCTCGTAAAATTTAATTTACAACGTAACATACCCGGACAAAAAATAATAAAAATAAAATCGAAAATGCGCCTAAAATTTGGGGCGTTACATCAGATCCCCCTAAAAACAAGTTTCGTCCCGAAACTTGCCACACGCCGAACTTCTCGGTCCCCTAAGGCCGAGGTATGAACTCTCACACTAATAAGGCTAAAACCTTCTAATCTATATACACAACTACTCGAACTACCATCGCAAGATATATTAGTCATAAAGTAGATTCTCGCACACAACACAAACTACATATAACATCACACATGCACACAACTCAACCGAAGGAAAAACTAGGTTTAACTCGTCGATTCTATCGATGATACTAGCTCAACGTAAAACTCATCCAAATGTGCTATCCTCCGTCTTCAAGTTAGCGTCATCGTTTCCTCGTCTTCCACTAGCTCCTCATGACTGACAGTATGTCTCGAGTCATGTACATACTCTCTCGATTACTACACATGAAACACAAGGTGAGCACCCTCTACTCTTGGTGGCAATGTCAACTTGTAAGCAACTTCTCCAACTCTCGCTAAGACCTCAAAAGGGTCCGACATATCAGAAACTCAACTTCTTTCACGGGTCTTTCTCAAAGCAGCATTTTCATTCTGTTTCTCTTTGCTTGTCTCTAACAGGGAAGATCGAACTTCCAATTTACACCTTTGGCTTTGGTTCTTGTCAAACCAATCTTTGTTGTTGTGTTTCCTCAATTCTTGTTGCAATTCCAAGTAACGAAGGAAGTACTTTACTCCACACTACTCCTACTAACAAGACACATATGCTATTACTTTTATATCGCTCCTCAATACTCGGTCAAGACCTTGTTTTGGAGAATCACTTGTACACTTCAAACACATCATACCTCGAGGCGATTTCAAAACAGTTGCACCAATGAATTTCCTCTTAATCCTTAACAGCTCCATTGTCATTTTTTTCCACTCAAACTTCTTTGTCTTCCGAAGTTGGTTGGCGGGTAGATGGTTATTTGGAGAATATCTCCACAAATCCAGAAATGACCAGCACATCCAAAAAAACTGGTAACTTCTTCCACATCCTTCGGAGGTTGTAATCTCGAGACAACTTGTCATACAACTTCTCTTTTCTTCGAGATTAGACCAAAATATCTTATCCGGGCATTAGTAAGCCCATATGGAATTACTATAAATCGTAGTGACCATGATTTTTCCAAAATGCTGTATTTGCAATATCCCGGTCTCGAATTCTCAATTGGTGGCAATGAGCCCCTAAATCAATTTTAGTAGAGACTACCAACCCTTGCAACCGATCAAGTAGATCATCTATCCATGGTGAGGGATACTCGTTCTTCATTGTTATCTTGTTCGGCTAACGGTAATTGATGTACAAGCAGAGATAATCGTCTCTCTTTTCGCAAACTGGTGTTCTCCATAACCACTTCAAATGAAGAGTTTAAGATATATTCTAATATGAACTTCAAATGAAGAGTTCAAGATAGCATTCGGAGTTCTCCATAGCATTTCACTAAATCTAATGAACTCTTTTCAATAAGTTCTTACAATTGCTCCTTCCCTCGCTTCCACAACTCATGTCTCTTCACAAGTGTCATTCTATACAGCGCATTGGATATCGGAGGTGGGTCAAACTCAACCTTAGTGGCAAAATCCACGTTCCGATGTATTGGAATCTGTGATATCTCGGTTTTTTTGTCTTTCCTTATTTTGTCTCATAACATACGCTCATCAATAGCCATCCTACACACGTGTGGTCTTGGCTGTCACCAATTAACTTATAACTGACCTTCTCCAATGCCAATGACTTACCATTCTTCTTACCCTCCATGTTACCATACTCCTGAAGGCTACCCTCTCAGGGTACTTTGTCTTAAACTTCACTTGCTCATTTCACTCTTCATTCCCTTCCTTAACTCTTTCTACGTTCCACGCTTCCTTCCACTTCTCTAATATAACTATATCTTCTTTGCCTTGTTGTTTCATATAACTCCCTCTCATAGAGTTTACCATTCTTCCTTGATGTCTTTCAAGTGCACCCTCCCAAATATTATAACCTTAGCTAGCATCCACTCGCGTTCCTCCTGATTGGTATCTTAAATCTCCCGACCAAAGCTCTTCGTTTCGTCTGTCATCTTCTTGGGGTCATCATTTATACACACTTCCTCCTTCGTTCATCTTCTTTCGTGATTGGTTCATCCACACCTCTCATCTCGACTCCCATCCCTAGGAGCGCCTAGGGAAAACTTTTACTCTTAATGAAATACCACTTCTACCCTTACTAGTAGGTACTTTTGTTCCTCTAGATACACGTCTTAGGTTTATCGACACGCCACTTCGAAGAATCTTAAGTTCGTTGTCTCGAATTTGCTTCATTGATGTCCATAATTGATTCCTCGGAACCACTCCCATAACTTCATGTCGTTTCCTTTCTTGTATAGCTTCAATCTCCGTTTTTGCTTAAGTTGACTTAAAGTTCCCTTCTATTTGTTTGTCCTTGCCGCTAATGTCCTCTTTATCCTTGAAATGGTTTCTTTGACATTCCCAAAAGGAGTCCGATGAATCGCCAAGGTGTTCGCCAAAACGAGATGCACAACTCGGTACTTGAGCATACTCATCTTCGTATATATACTATCCTAATCCCAAAAGGCGTTTGTCCAAGGGCGATGATAGCTTCCTATCATCTTAACTATAAGGTTCACAACTAATAATATAATACTAGCATACCATATGTGTATGTATAACCATATATATAAGTCCTATGTTCACATTATCACTAATATATAACATCCGGAAATCCAATACAACAATACAAGGTCCAAACAGGTACTATAGTCCACATATATTCACTATACATATAAATCAAGTCATCATGCAATTGTAATCTACATAGACTATATGATAACACGATTTATGACTTAGGTTTAGGCACTCATTTAGATAGTTTTTCCGCTCATTCATGCATGGTTTAGAACTAGTTCACGACGTTTGTACTCAATTTATGTATTTTGTCGAGATAGACGTCTACACGGACTTTTGCATGCTTTGTTGGTATTTTGGGAGATTTAGGAGCTTAATCGATACATTCGAGGATCGTTCCTCGAGATGACACACCTTCGGACTCATTGGGATGGAAGCTAGGAGCTAAGGAGGACACATGGGACCTTATTGGTGCATGACATGCACCAAAATGTGGCTTGACGATCCATATAGTGCAGAAGCATCAAAACCACGGTCACTGGAAGAAACACGCCCGTGGAAATAGGCCGTGGTTTTCCCCAAACAGCTGTGACAACTGTCCCACGATCTTCATGGCCGACTCTTGCAATTTGTTATGGCAGACCCCATCACTCCATTCTCTCCCACATTCTCAACAACACATATTCTCTCATTGGAAGATTGGATTGGAGCTACTCTTGGAGGAGAAGAAAGGATTCCATTTGAGAAGAAGAGAAGAACACACCATTTCTTAGTTTTTCATAGTTTTAAGTGATTTTGAGTGAGTTTTGTGAAGACGATTTGCTCGGTTTTGTAAGGAACAAGATTGAACCTTCTTTTGAAGGGTTGTAAGTCTTTCATATCATACATTCAGCTTGATTTCCTTTGTTCTACTTGTTCATCTCTATTTCATTTCATTTACTTGCTATGGAAGCCATGAATGTATGCTTGTTGAGTTTGATTGTTGAAATGCATGTTGTTGGCCAGATAGAAGTGATTCTAGGGTAAGGAAATGATGGTTATGGCTTGGACTATGATAGATTGGACTTAGATGTACCTTAGGATGATTCGTTTGCTTGAACCGAGCTACTGTTGGGAACCACGGTTCGTTCTTGCCACTCCACGGCCATGGAAAGGGATGGACAACCCGTAATTCTGACTAACTCGTTTGATTTGATGAATCTAATTGGTAGAATGTTAGATTGTTGAAATCCTAGTGTTTGTTGAGCTAAATCTATCCTAGGGTGACCTAGTGTTAGCAACTAAGTGTTAGCAGAGACCTACCCGGTGATTCTTGCTCTTAGATACCGAAGATGACGAACTCTAGGTAGTAGTGAGCCTCACAAGCCGCTATTGGACTGAGTGTGCTAGGATAGGTGTTTAGGACTTGCCTTCCCGAGACTTACCCGGTAAGGAGAGGTTAGATTCCTAGAATACCATCCGGTTTGTGTAGATATCCCTTTCTAAGGCTCCTAGAGACTTACCCGGTGATAGGACCTTAGATGCGGGATTAGTGGATCATGAGACCTACCCGGTAATTGACCCCACTTGAGAAACATTCCTTCCCAACATACCATAGTTAATCCAAAGAACGATTAGAAGCTTGAGTCCAATGCCATAACCGGAATTTCCAACCCCTAGAATCTGCTTTTCTCTCTTTGATCTCATATCTCGTGTTTGTCTTGCTTGTTTGTGTTTATTTGCTAGATTGTTAGTTTGTTTTGCATTCTTATATCGTTGTGATTCTTGATTGATCACCACACAAAACCAAACCCAAAAATATTGAGATTTTCATTTATTTGTTTCTTTCTCTTTTCTTAGCCTAGATCAACACTATCCTTAGTCACTAATAGATTCAATTTCACCTCAGTCTTTGTGTTCGACCTCGGAATACTATCCCTACTACAAAACGTCCCGTACACTGCGGGTTCGCTAGGAGTTAGGAGAAATATATCGAGTATAAATTTAATGCTTTTTGCGGGACACGTTCTTAGCGTAACAAGTTTTTGGCGCCGTTGCCGGGGACTAGTTTAAGATTGAGTCATTGTTTGTGATTGTTTATAGTGTAGGTCTTTCTTGTTGCTTTTGATCTCCTTTGGTTTGTGTCTTTGCTTTTCAGGACATCTCTCACTCTTTAGGTGTATGCGAAGATCTCGTGGCAAGGATTTAGCTCCATTCGATCCCAAACCGGAGAAAACCCTTAGATCTAGATCCAAGAGCATTACAAAGGGAAAAGAGATGGCCGGAAGAGATCTCCAAGCTGAGTTGGATGAGGCTTTAGAGCAAATTAGGCTAAGGGATGAAGCCTTGGAGAATGAAAGGAGACTTGCCAATGAGAGGCAAGAAGCAACTAGGAGGGAGATTGAAGAGATTAGGCAAGCTCTTGTGCAAAGAGAGCTTAATCGTCAGCAACCTCCACCTCCACCACAACCGCAGCCGGCGGCGGTTAATATTCGGGTTATGCCCATTGCTATTGAAGAACCACAAATGTTGGGGAAACTTATGGATCCGGCACAAAGAGCACACTGTCCGGGTGTGAACTTAGGAGATCCCGCAACCCGTGATTATGAGCTCCGCCCTCGAGTTCTACAAATGATCCGGCATAATCAATTTGGAGGGATGGAAGGAGAGTTTCCTCATCAACACTTGATGAACTATGAGATCTTGATGGAGACTCTAAGACCGCCTAGATTGGAGAGCAACAACCATAAGCTTAGGGCTTTTTCCTTCTCACTTAAAGATAAAGCCTTGGCTTGGTATCAATCTATTCCACAAGGGCGAGTGAGTACTTGGGAGGAGATGACAACCGAGTTTTTGACAAAGTTCTTCCCGCCTTCCAAGACTACCAAGCTAAGAGGGAAGATCAAAGACCTTCTCAAGTCTTGGGAGAGGTTCAAAGACCTTCGTGATGAAGGATAGAGAAAGCCTATTCAAGTCTTGGGAGAGGTTCAAAGACCTTCTCCTAGATTGTCCACACCACGGTATACTGAAAATAGAGCTATTGGAGATCTACTTGAAAGGACTTGATGAAGATAGCCAATTCAAGCTTCAATCTCTTTCCGGTGGGACTTTCATGGAAAAGAATGTGGATGAAGCTTAGGAGTTTGTAGAGAAACAAGCTTTAGTGATTGAAAAGTACTCCCATAGGAAGAGTGATGAGAGGAAAGCGGGAACATATGAGGTGAGTGAAGTCACCATGAGTAACTTCAAGCTTGACACCATCAACAATGAGCTGAAATCTTTGAGGGAGTTGTGTGCTACAACTTTGAAGAATCAAGCAACCCCTCAAGTGCAAGTGCAAGCAAACTTGTCTTCCAAGGAGGAAGATGTGAACTACATAGGAAGGGGCAATTACAACAACTATCAAGGCCCAAGGAACTTCAACAACAACCGGCAATTCAACAATTACCGACCTAACCACAACCATCCCGGGTTTTCCTATTCTAACCCGGATGGAGCCTTGAACCCTCCCGCTTCCACAAGCGTAGCTCCACCACCAAAGGCTTCACAAGAACCTCCACCAGGATTTACTCAACCTCCAAAGGATAGAACCGAGATGATGTTTGAGCAATTGCTTGGAATGTTGAGTGGTCTTGAGAGCACGGTGACATCCATTTCCAAGGCTCAAAAGGTCTTGGAAGCACAAGTGTTCCAAAAGGCGGGTGAAGCTCATAGAGATCCGGGAAAGCTTCCCGGAAGAACCGAAGATAACCCGAGAGGCCAAGTGTTGGCCATCACAACAAGGAGCGGGTTGAGCATGAAGGATCCCTTACCTAAGGGAAGTGACAAGGGGAAGCAAGTAGTGGTTGAGGACGAGACCTTGCAAGAAGAAGGAGGAAAGAACAAGGAAGATGAGCCAACATATGTGGCACCACCTCCATTCAAGCCACCACTACCGTTCCCACAATCACGAGCAAGGCTCGCTTGGACAAACACTTTGGTAAATTCCTTGAACTTATGTCTAAATTGCATATTAACATTCCATTCATGGATGCTATTCTAGGTATGCCGGCATATGGCAAGTTTTTGAAGGAAATACTCTCCAACAAGAGGAAGTTGGAGGATTATGGAGAAGTAAGGATGACAAAGAGGTCCTCGGAATTGATCCAAACTATGAAGGAGGAGATGCCTCCTAAGCTAACAGATCCGGGATCCTTTTGTGTGCCAATTGGAATGGGAGAAGTGAAGTATGAAGCCCTATGTGATATTGGGGCAAGTGTAAGCATCATACTACTTGCACTTTGTAACAAGGTTGGGCTAGGAGAGCCAAAGCCGGTCAAGATGACCCTTTACATGGCGGACTGTTCGATCACTCACCTCGTAGGAATCTTAGAAGACATACCGGTGCAACTAGGGAAGTTCTATGTGCCCATAGACTTCGTTGTTTTGGACATCCCGGCGGACTATCCGGTTCCTATCATCTTGGGGAGACCTTTCCTAGCCACTTCCGGATGTTTGGTGGATTGCAAAAATGGAATTCTCTCCTTCAACATTGGAGAAGAGAATATTAAGTTCAAATTATCCACAATGATGAAGGTGCCAGCCCTTGGTGAAGATGTGTTCATCATTGTCGAGCAAGAGGAGTCTAGAGAAGTTGTGAGCTCGATCTTGATCAAGGACCCCTTGGAGAAGGTTCTTAGCTTAAGTTTGATGGAGCAAGGAGTTGAGGAGGCTTGCAATGAAGAAATCAAGGCTTTGGAAGCATTGGAAAAGGAGACAAGAGCTCAATTTGAAGCACACGAAGGTGTGCTGAATTTCTGTAAAAACCACGGCCATGTAGGGAAAACCACGCCCATGGTTTTACCCGTGGAACCTACTGGAGTGCTCCGAAGTGCTAGCTTTGCAAGCTCCACGGCCGTGGTTGTGCCAGAGCCCATGATTTTGCTCGTGGTTTCTCCAGAAACTGCATTAGTTGTTGATCAAGCTTTAAGGAGTCTTGAGGAGTCTTCCATGGCTTTGGATTCATCTCAACCAACATTATACGGATCGTCTCCACTCGATAAAGGTCCTCCTAAACTTTAACTCAAACCCCTCCCCTCTCATTTGAAGTATACTTTTCTTGGTGAGAACTCTACATATCCGGTTATTGTTAATGCATGCTTGAATGATGATGAACTTGCTAGATTGTTGCATGAATTGAGATTGCATAGGAAGGCTATTGGCTATACCATTGATGATTTCGTCGGCATTAAACCTTCTTTGTGCATGCATAATATCTTAATGGAAGATAATCATAAACCTTCAATTGAACCTCAAAGAAGACTAAACCCCATCATGAAAGAAGTAGTAAAAAAAGAGATTCTTAAATTGCTAGATGCGGGAATCATTTTCCCGATTTCGGATAGTAAATGGGTTAGTCCCGTGCATGTGGTTCCTAAGAAGGGTGGTATGACCGTAGTGACCAATGAGAATAATGAACTAATCCCAACTAGAACGGTTACGGGATGGAGAATGTGTATAGACTATAGGAAGCTAAATGTTGCCTCTAGGAAAGATCACTTCCCTCTTCCTTTCATTGACCAAATGCTAGAGAGATTAGCTCAACATTGTCACTTTTGCTACTTAGATGGTTATAGTGGATTCTTCCAAATCCCTATCCACCCCGATGACCAACAGAAAACTACATTCACATGTCCTTGGGGTACATTTGCATATAGGAGAATGCCATTTGGGTTGTGTAATGCACCCGCCACCTTTCAAAGGTGTATGATGGCTATCTTTTCCGAGTATATTGAAAACATCATGGAAGTGTTTATGGATGACTTTTCTGTTTATGGAACTTCTTTTGATGATTGCTTAGCTAACTTGTATCTAGTGCTTAAGAGATGTGAGGAGACAAACCTTGTCTTAAATTGGGAAAAATGCCACTTCATGGTAAGTGAAGGCATTGTGTTGTGATGAGATTGTTGTGTGGATTGGCTATGGATAGCCTTATGTGTTGAATAGATGAACGCATATGTGGACTTGAAGTACTTATCTTGAATCCCATAAATGGATTGTGATCATGATGTTTGTCTTGATTGGATTGAGTATTGAAAGTCGAAATTACATGCTAGTTCTTGCACATCATCTAGGAGTGATTAAGGGAATTCATCTTTCTCTACTTCTCATCTTGATCATGTTGTTTGAGCACCTCAATTGATATATATTTGACCTCTTTTGACCCATCCGAGAGTAGGAGCATGCTAGTGTGTTGAGTGTGTGAAAAGCAAGTGTGGGGTGAAGTTGTTGTTGAAAGAATGTTATGAATGAAGTGCTAAATTTGTTGTAAAAAGTGTAGAAAAAATGTAGGTTTGGGGACGTTGGTTTAAATGACGAGTAACTCGGCACCATTCACATAATCGGGTGTTTGTGCCTTGCCAAAGTCAAATAAACCGATAGTCCTAACGAGCTTTGGTATGTGTGCCCGGTGTGGATGCACCTCGAAAAATAAAAAAAGCCCGAGAACGGCTAATCACCAAGGTTTCGGCTTTTGTACATCAATGCCATTGTCTCAAAAATAAGTGAAAGAAAAACAAAAGAAAAGAAAGAAAAGATAGAGAAAATATACACTTGCGGGAAGTTGATAAAAAAATGTGAAGTTGTGAAGTTAGTTCCATTCCCGAATTAGCATCACATGACCTAGAAAAATCCCCACCTAATCACAACATTTCTCAGCCTCTTATTTCCTAAGCCCTTGTGACCTATTTGAATGTGTGTAAGACTTAGTGATCTAGATTGGATATGCCCATGATCATCTTGACTACTTCATTTTTACATTTCATGCATGCCTTCAAGTTAAGTACAATTGTCTTTCCGTGCCTTCATTTATTTGATGCATGATCGCTTGTCCATTGCCATGAAACATGACTATGAAGGTGATCCAATATTAGAAGCACGACTCCAAAAATATTTTGTTGTTTTTCTGCATGCATAAATCATGTCATCTCTTAGTCTACAGTTGGGACTTGCTCGGGGACGAGCAAACCTTAAGTATGGGGTATTTTTGATAGCACGATTTATGACTTAGGTTTAGGCACTCATTTAGATAGTTTTTCCGCTCATTCATGCATGGTTTAGCACTAGTTCACGACGTTTGCACTCAATTTATGTATTTTGTCGAGATAGACGTCTACACGGACTTTTGCATGCTTTGTAGGTATTTTGGGAGATTTAGGAGCTTAATCGATACATTCGAGGATCGTTCCTCGAGATGACACACCTTCGGACTCATTGGGATGCAAGCTAGGAGCTAAGGAGGACACATGGTACCTTATTGGTGCATGCCATGCACCAAATTGTGGCTTGACGATCCATATAGTGCAGAAGCATCAAAACCACGGTCACTGGAAGAACCACGCCCGTGGAAATAGGCCGTGATTTTCCCCAGACAGCTACGACAGCTGTCCCCGATCTTCATGGCCGACTCTTGCAATTTGTTATGGCAGACCCCATCACTCCATTCTCTCCCACATTCTCAACAACACATATTCTCTCATTGGAAGATTGGATTGGAGCTACTCTTGGAGGAGAAGAAAGGATTCCATTGGAGAAGAAGAGAAGAACACACCATTTCTTAGTTTTTCATAGTTTTGAGTGATTTTGAGTGAGTTTTGTGAAGACGATTTCCTCGGTTTTGTAAGGAACAAGATTGAACCTTCTTTTGAAGGGTTGTAAGTCTTTCTTATCATACATTCAGCTTGATTTCCTTTGTTCTACTTGTTCATCTCTATTTCATTTCATTTACTTGCTATGGAAGCCATGAATGTATGCTTGTTGAGTTTGATTGTTGAAATGCATGTTGTTGGCTAGATAAATGTGATTCTAGGGTAAGGAAATGATGGTTATGGCTTGGACTATGATTGATTGGACTTAGATGTACCTTAGGATGATTCGTTTGCTTGAACCGAGCTACTGTTGGGAACCACGGTTCGTTCTTGCCACTCCACGGCCGTGGAAAGGGATGAACAACCCGTAATTCTGACTAACTCGTTTGATTTGATGAATCTAAGTGGTAGAATGTTAGATTGTTAAAATCCTAGTGTTTGTTGAGCTAAATCTATCCTAGGGTGACCTAGTGTTAGCAACTAAGTGTTAGAAGAGACCTACCCGGTGATTGATGCTCTTAGATACCGAAGATGACGAACTCTAGGTAGTAGTGAGCCTCACAAGCCGCTATTGGACTGAGTGTGCTAGGATAGGTGTTTAGGACTTGCCTTCCCGAGACATACCCGGTAAGGAGAGGTTAGATCCCTAGAATACCATCCGGTTTGTGTAGATATCCCTTCCTAAGGCTCCTTGAGACTTACCCGGTGATAGGATCTTAGGTGTTGGATTAGTGGATCATGAGACCTACCCGGTAATTGACCCCACTTGAGAAACATGCCTTCCCAACATACCATAGTTAATCCAAAGAATGATTAGAAGCTTGAGTCCAATTCCATAACCGGAATTTCCAACCCCTAGAATCCGCTTTTCTCTCTTTGATCTCATATCTCGTTGTTGTCTTGCTTGTTTGTGTTTATTTGCTAGATTGTTAGTTTGTTTTGCATTCTTATATCGTTTTGATTCTTGATTGATCACCATACAAAACCAAACCCAAAAATATTGAGATTTTCATTTATTTGTTTCTTTCTCTTTTCTTAGCCTAGATCAACACTATCCTTAGTCACTAATCGATTCAATTTCACCTCAGTCTTTGTGTTCGACCTCGGAATACTATCCCTACTACAAAACATCCCGTACACTGCGGGTTCGCTAGGAGTTAGGAGAAATATATTGAGTATAAATTTAAGGCTTTTTGCGTGACACGTTCTTAGCGTAACACTATACTTACCTACATATCTACATATATATATATATATATATATTAATCAATAAACTAAGCTGCCGAGATCCGCGGAAGAAGTGGTGGTCCGTACATTCTACCCCGACTCATGCATGTGATATTGAAAACGAAAAGTCAAAACCCGTGTGGGTTCTGTTTATTTCTCATTCGGCCTTTAAAAGATTGTGAGTGCCATAGTTGTCAACCTAGGGCTCTGATACCACTTTTGTAACACCCCGAATCCGCGGGACTCGGGATGCTACGGGTTAGGACCTCACAATGGGTCCCGACCCTTAGCTTGACAACAATTTCACCGGATCTTGTAACAAGGCACAAATAAAGGCCAAAACCGAAATACATTTTTATGCAATGAAAGGAAAAACCCAAAAGAATACAACAAAGGACTTAAGCCAAAAATACAACCCCAAAGACTCAACGCCATACAACATACAATACTCAAACTCCACTCCACCCCAAAACCCAATCCAAAAATGTACGGAACCCCGGCTGCCCACTCTTCTGGATCTCTCGGCCGAAATTTTAATCTATAAGACAATCTACAACAATCGGTATAAAACCGTTAGCTAATATTCGAAGCATTAGAATCAAGGTGAAAGACACAAACACAAGTAAATCAACATAACACACAATGTACACCAAATCACACAAGTCCGGTTTATTATCTTTTTATTATTAAGTCGTATCCCGATCTAAATCAACTTCTTTGGTGACACGAGAATCTCCCGAAACTTGCCTCGGTCCCCATTTCCGGCATGGAACGGTACGGATGCCTCCGGCCGTCTAACCAGCACGGCTAGTCGCCAAGAACCTCCTAGCTCTACGCAAGAGCTAGGCAGTGATGTCACCGCCCGTTATCATACACTTGGGCCAAATAATATAAGGGTCGGTAATCCTATTTCCGGTATAGTTGTTATAACAAGAAAGAATAATCACACACCACCAAACACACATTAATGCTAATACAAGGAATACGAGCTAAGTAAGTCCGGAGACTTACCTCGTCACCAGACTCAACTCACGACACTCTCGCTTCCTTAGGGAGGAAACCCGTAACCTGATCATAAGAAGATAACTACATCAACAACAACCCACTCACAATAGAAGTCTTAGACTTCTATTCAAATGATCTACGCAAGACCATTTGACTCTCAATTCTAGGACCGCATCCTAGAATCCCTCATGCTCACATCACACTCAACACAAGCTAGAAGTCCTAAGACTTCTAAACCCTCGGATCTCGCAAGATCATAACTCACAACGCAACTAAGATAAGTCAAACCTAAACTCCAAAATCCCACAAGATCATACAACCTCACCTCGAGCCTCAAAACAATCACAAGATCAACCATATACCTTAAAGTCTTATAACAACCTCACAAGATAACCAACACCTCAAGCTTAGAATCAACATCAATCCATCAAACAATATCAAATCCTTGAAACTTACCTAAGGTTCAAAGCCACTACTTGGCATTAACTCTAAGTTATGCTAGATCCATCCTAGCATGATACTAAAACTTAACATAACTAGATCGAGGGAAAGGATACTCACACGACGTCAAAAGACGAAAATCGATCAACGGATGTCGACTTGGACTTGTTAGGTCTTTATCTGGACGCTTCTGAACCTAACACCAAAACTATAGAAATTTAGCTTATACGCTAAATTTGGACGGAATAATTAACATATATAAATTTAAGGAAAACCCACTTTTAAAACCCAAGTTAAAACTGTACATATATATTACGGGCAAATCGTATTACATCATAAACCCAAGATAAAACTAGTTTTCAAAGCCAACGTTAGATTTCCCGTAATTTAATCATAACCCGAAATTAATCCAACATGAGCATAACATATATGGTATATATAAATAAGAATTAATTCAAGTAAATCCCAAATTTAAAACCCATAAATACATTTTCCACCAAATAATACAATTTTATAAATATGGGACATTATTCGTAAATTAATTGTAACACCCCAAATCCACGGGACTTGGAGTGCTACATTGGGCTAGGATTTCACAATGGATCTTGACCCTACCTTGATAATAAGTTCACTGGATCTTACAACAAGGCACAGGTAGATAAAAACCAAATACATAAAAGTTGTATATGATACATCAAAAGAGTTTACAAACTCCAAGCCGAGTACAAAACTACATCATAAACCATAACCACAAAAGATACCCCATCCCACACATCCTAATGTACAGAAATCCTCGGCTGGTCACACCATCTGTCTCACCCTGCAGTCTTCCTAACCTGTAGATCATCTATAACACGGTATGAAACCGTTAGCTACAGCAATGAAAAGCATGAAGGCAATAGCACAACCACACATCAACATCTCATACATGCAATGCCACACACATTCATTTATTATCTTTCATTACGTTATTCCATTACTAATTCAACTTCTTTTGTAACACGAGGAACCTAAAGAACCTCGTCCCTTTCCCAATTAACATAGGGGCTTGCATTGGGGGTGATTGTCACTCGTCCCCCCCCTAGTGTTACTGGCTTCCAAGCACCTCCTCCTAACCAGCAGGCGGAGACTGGTGGTTACCGCCCGTTATAATACACTTGGGCCAAATAAATGTAATAAAGGTCATCCTAGCCCGGTTTAGGTTATAAATGCACAATCATATGAACACACACAACCATCACAATCATACAATCCACAACTGCACGCTAAGTAAGTCCTATGGACTTACCTGATATACTCGTAACCTGTACCACGTCACAGCTTCCCCTTGGGGAAGTAATCAACGCTTGCAATAGCAAGGCACACACAATCACATACTACAAAGGTTAGGAGACTCGTCTCACTAACCACAACCAATCTATATCTCAAATCTAAACCTCAGATCCTCAACACATTCATAAATTCCTAATGCATATCCTCAACATAACATCTCATCATACTCGTACACATACTAAACCTTAAAGCCATAACCGATATCCATAACATCATCATGATCCTCAATTCGTTCTGAAACCTAGCATGCATCTAATCACCATTCCTGAATCTCAAATTTAATCCTAATTTAATTAATTAACCTTTAATTAATTAATTAAATTTCACCAGAATAACGCTTTGCCCGCATGCCATTTCTAAACCCACCTATCATCAGATTTCATCAAACAAACAATCCATAAACACCAGAATAATATAATGATCATAATTGAATTTCTAATTATCCATTTTGAAAAGCCTAAGGTCAATTTAGCCCAAATCGCAGTACGGAAAACGAATAAATTCATAACTTACTTGTTACTAACCCGATTGACGATTTGAAAGAAGATTCGGAATCACAATGACGCATGCTACGCATGTACAACATCAAATTTACCGGAATCTGAGCGACGGAACTGTCCTGGTGACATATATGCTCGACCAGGTCCTTATCTGCTCCGAAATGCAGAAACTTGGTACCGATATGAAGAGAATGAAGAGAGGAATCCAGAAATTCAAACGGAATTGAAATCGGATTAGAAACGGAGAGTAGATCTGAGTTTGAAGTTTGAGAGAAACCAGAGCTTTTACGAGGAAACGTGAAAGGAAATGAATTAATAAACGATTTTCCGCTTTTTATAGCGAAGTCGATAATTATCCTTTAGCGAAGTAGATAATTATCCTTTAACCGGTCCAATGGCGGGTTGAACCCCCTTCTCCAAACTTCTCGAAATTGGAACAATAAATCTTGAATATTGTAGGGATAATTATTCCACAATTGCCTCGGAAAACGTGTATTCCTAAACCGTCTTTCTTAGCCGTTAAGAAACGAAATAGCGACTCTTTTGGCCGTTTTGCCTTTCCATGTTATTTCATATCTAGGACATGTCCGATGTCCTATTCATTTCTCTCAACTGCATTTTTATTAATTGGAGCTCCCAAATGCTCCAAATAATACCGGAGGGTAAAAATAATTCCCCGGGGGAAAAAGTGAAAATTTCACCATAAGCCCAAAATTACACCAGGAACATAACGGTGGGACTTATACTCAACACTTATGCAATCTTCGCGAGTTATATGTCAATTACTATCACTGATTAAGTTAATCAACATTAATTAGAATTCGGAAATCCTAGCTATTACATCACACACCCCTTGAGAAAAAGTTTTGTCCCGAAACTTGAACAATTCCCAAATCCTCTAGGACCCATACGCCGAGGTATAGACACTCTCTCTATCGGAGGTATCACATCTCAGTTCAAACGTATCAACCTATAACACTCTATAACCTCAAAACACAGCATGAAGGGATCACCAACTCCAGCAACAAGATCATAACGCTATCCAAAGGCATAGAGGAAAAATCATCTCTAGCAAACTACTAACCACGTCACAAGGCATGGAGGAAAGCCGTCTCCAACCAATCGTACTTGTAACACAACTATGTGGAGGAAAACCGTCTCCACTCACACTATGTCCATCAATAATAGCATGGAGGAAAGAACCATCTTTATCTAATCCTAAACATATTACAATAGCATGGAGGAAAGAACCATCTCCAACTATACTTATATCATGCTAGCAAACAAGATCTAACATATCAGATGCACAAATCAAAGCTAGCACGAAAACAAATCATATCACATAAGCACATAGCATACAAGCACTCACCAAAAAGGCACTAAGATCTATTCGTGGATCCTACGAGTGCTTCTAACTCCGCATAGAACTTTGGATAGTTCCTCTGGATACTATCCTCTGTCTCCTAGGTAGCCTCATCCGGTCCTCATCTCGACCACTGTATCCTCATCATAGGAATATCCTTCGAATGTAGGCGTCTCACACCTCTCTTTCTAGAACTGCAAAAGGTTGTTCTGCAAAAGTGTGGTCCGGCTCAACCACTAGATCATCATAACTCACAATGTGCCTCAGGTTTGGTATGTACTCCCTCAGCTGAGACACATGAAACATAGGGTGAAAACCCTCTAACTTCGGTGGCAAAGTCAATCTGTGCACTGCTCTCCCAACTCTATCCAATATCTCGAAAGGACTGACATATCGGAGACTCAGCTTCCCTTTTATGTCATAACGTCTGACGCCTCGCATCAGAGTTATTCTCAACCAGACATGAGCTCCTATCCTGAACTCTAGAGGTCGACGCCTCCTATCTATATACAACTTCTGGCGACTCTATGCAGCCAGCATCCTCTCTCTGATCAGCATTAGTCGAGCCATATCATCCTGAATCTGTTTTGGCGCTATCCCACTAGTACTGCTAGGCTCCTCCCAGCATAAAGGTGTATGACACCTATGTCTACACAGCGCCTCATAGGGGCCATCCCTATAGATGCATACCAACGGTGGTGGTATAAGAACTCAACGAGTGGGAGATAAACAGATCGTCCCTGTTCCCAATCCATCCCACAAGCTCACAACATGTCCTCTACGGTCTGGAGGGTTCTCTCAGACTGACCGTCTATCTGAGGTAAAACTCAATCATGATATGTGTAATATCCGGAATTTTATTCCGTCTATTTCAGTTATAAATTAGAACTCGATCAGTCGATTTATATCCGTCTACTTAGTTAGACATATTATGATAAAATTTATCATTTTATGTAGATCCCCTTCACATAAAATGATGAAATCCTTTAAAAGTTTATCATTTTATGTAGCTTCCCCTTCACATAAAATGATAGGATCTTTATAAAATTTATCGTTTTAGGTAGCTTACCTTCACATAAAATAATAAAGTTTAGCCTAAGTTAGAATATGACAAGGCCCGGACAAGTCTGTGACGAAGCTGTGACAAGGTCCGGACAAGGCTGTGACGAAGCTGTGACAAGGCCAGACAAGGCTGTGACGAGTCTGTGACAAGGCCAGACAAGGCTGTGACAAGTCTGTGACAAGCCCAGACAGGCTGTTGACAGCCAGCGCCAGCAACGCCAGCAGCCCGTTCAGCCCAGCGCCAGCCAGTGCCTTCTCCAGCCCAGCTGCTGCAGCCTAGTAGCGCCTGCTGCTTACTCCAGCCCACTGCCTTGCCCGTCTTCAGCCAGCTCCTGCCTTACCTTCTTCAACTCGTGGCCAGCAGCCCAAGATAGCAGCCCAGTTCCGTCCTGCTGAGATGCACGTTCAGCCCAACAGCAGCAACCCGCCTATTCCAGCCCAGGAAAGAGCAGCCCTTTACCTTCTGCATACCCACGACAATTTAAGCAGCTGGAAGAATGATCTACAGCAATTAATTGGCCATAAATCCCTATGTAACAGCCGTGAAATTAGGAAGGAAACTCACCTTCTGTTCAGCATACAATCACACGTTAATTCTGTCCAGATTCACAGCAACCGTTATCTCCTCCCTCCTGCGTTTCCTTTTCTTCTGCACACACCCAGCAGCGTCAAGAGCAACACGTAACTTTCTTCTCCACATACGCTCCAGCCCTCTGTTTCCAATCTGCTGCAGATTCCGATCCTGGTAAGCAGCCTTCTTACGTTTCCAACCATCTCTCCTCATACGTTTAATAGTAACCTTCCTCCTCCTTAAAATCTGTACAACAGCGGTAACAACCTCATCGTTGGAGACCCACGCCAGACTCGTCTTTGGGAGATCAGTAGCACATAATATCTTCACGGTTGCGGGTAAGTTATCCACTCCGTGCTGCTCCTGTTTATGAAATTAGAACTTAGAATGTATGTGTACCGATTCTTAGGATTGGAATTTTGTGTTGTGATAGTTCAGACTTGAACATGGGTTAGATTGACCTTGTGTAGCTGCTGAGTGTATAGACATAAGGATAGGAACAAAGGACTGCTGTAATTATGAATAATAGAAATAAGGGGGCTGCTGTAAATTCATTTTATTTCCTTCAGCTTTTAGGTTACAAACAGCCCATCTTGTCGATCAATTATTAAACGTTTGGATAAAGATCCACCGTTGAATTTTGGGTATGTTGTAGATGGATATATGTAGTTTAGCATATTAAAATTTGAGAAGAAATGAACGGTCGGATTGAAAGTTATGAGCTCCCGAAGTTAGGTAGTTGAGCAGTTTTGGTAAACTTAAAAATTGGCTAAGTATAGGAAATTAGAGTGAAGGAACCGACTTTGTGAATTATTATAAAAATATTAGCTGAACAGTTTGGAGAAATTCTTTCTTCTATGGTTAGATAGAACCTCATAGATGATCTAGATGGTAGTGGTCAACCTCATAGATGATCTAGATGGTAGTGGTCAGCATGATGTTTGTTTATTTTTGTTTCTGCTTGTGTTTGTGCTGTTATCATTTTGCTTATATTTGGACAGTTAGCTAACTGTTGATATGTTGTTTAGACTTGACACAGGTTAGAGCAGATGCCGAGTGATCCAGATGGTAGTGGTCAGCCGGGGTGTCGTACTTTAGGACGTTTTACAGTTTCTGCATTTGTGGGTTTTACAGTTGAACATTGTTTCCTTTCGTACTTTGTTATATTCCGTTTTCCGGCTGTAGTCGATCTGGTCACATTCATGCATTATTAAGAACTATTTTGTGATTTCTGATTTTTCCTTATCTGTGCCTTGTTGTAAGATCTCGTTAAGTTGTTGTCAAACTAAGGTCGGGACCCACTGTGCGGTCCTAACCAGTAACTCCCTAAGTTGTAAAATTTGGGGTGTTACAACATGGTATCAGAGCTCTAGGTTGGCAACAATGGCACTTGAAATCTTCTAAAAAGGTCATATAAGTAAATAAACAGAACCCGAAAGGAGTATGAGTTTTCCAAAGAAGATTTTGGTTTTAAAATGCATACAGAGTCGGGTTGGGATAGAAAGTACGGATGACCACCACTACCTCTGCGGATCTCGGCAGCTTAGTACATTTAGAAATGTTATATTGATGTAGTAGCTGCTTATAAAGATATGTACAATAGATAACTTATGTCGAAGGTTAGTGGCATAATAATATATTATGTCCTTAATAGAGATTAATGAGTTTCTCACTCCGTTGGCACATCTAAGTAGATTTTGAAGGGTGTCAACGTGAGGATTAGTATGCACATCTTATGTGCATTAGGGTAGACGAATGGCAGACAACTCCTCCGATTGGTTGAGGAACGTCGAGATGGAAAAGTGAAGGCTGAAGGACAACACCAACGACCATGGCATGAAGGGGATCCCGAGTTAACTTAATAGGATCAAATGAAGATTATACATGAGAGTAGTTCCGGAAAAGCATTGGATGGTCGACAATGATGCAGATTTGGAGCGATATCACAGAGGTTCTTTCAAGTGTGGTGTAAAATGACGATACGAACCACGTAGATACCGTCAAAAACAGTCATAGTAATGAAAGTCAAAGTAAGGTTTAGAACCAATCCAAACAAGAAATATTAAATTTAAGCTTACCGACAGACCAAAATATGAAGATTGTTGTTAGAAGCAGGGCGGAATATGGCCACTATTGGCAAATTAAGTCGGCATCCTAATCAAGCGGGTCCACCTAGACACCCATAACCTAAGAGTTAAGAAGAGATATGTCGTCAAACCAACTATGAAGACTTAAAGAGCCACACAACTGAAGCTTATGGATTAGCCAGAAAGTGGAGGGTAGATTTCATAACCATGGAGGCATAGTGACTTTCTATAAGGCAAGTGAGTTACAAGAAAGATTGTGACACAAATATCCAAATGATAGAATCTTGAAAGCGGAGTTAAAGGATCACTATAAAGGCAACATTATAATCTAGCACAACTCATGAACAAGAGTGTGTGAAAATGATCGTGGCATACCCAAGGGCCGTAATAACTTCCCTCTCTCAAAGGGACTTAAGTTACCAACACCAACAATTCACACCGGAACCTCGCAAGCAGCTGATGACCGAGGTAAAAGGAATCGCGAAGATGTAATTACGAGCTATCATGGAAAATCTGATGAGTCCATTGACGACAGATGAATGATGCAGCTAAACTAGGAAAGAGTATAGTGGCCTTATAGTGAGAAATAGAAGTGTAGATTATGGAAGAAGCCAAAGGAGTATAAACGTAGAAACTGGAGGAGGTAGATTCCACCAAGTAAATCAAACTGCAAAGAGATAGAAGAAAGGTAAGTCTATGATATTGTAGAAGGTCAACTATAGACTAAATGGTAACAACGGAACCTTTACATGTGCGGGTTAATTAGTAGTGACGTGTTGGCATATAAGGAGAATGACCACATGGTTACAAATGAATTTTATCGACATGTGGAGAAGTCCTTAAAGAGATCAAATACAACAATTGTAAAGTCAAATCGATACAAGTACAAGTAACACCGAATAAGTCACGTTAGTAAATCTAATTAAAAGGGTAAAGGAAGAATTGATGGTCAAAAATGACCCCTTATATCATTAATGATATAAGAGAATGGCTGCGAGCAGTTGTTCACTTACAGGCTAAGGAAGGGTACAAATCATAGTTAGTACATATGAAGTCGTATTAGAAGCACGAGAGGAGTAAGAAGAAGTAGATAATTTTGATCAGATCCTACGTCAGACCAGATAGAGGTTACATAGCATTCCACACAAATAGAGCTGCTTGAGTTGAAGAAGCAGTTAGAGGAGTCAGCAGAGAAGGGCTTCATACGCCCTACTGTTTCTCCCTGGGGCGCACCAGTATTGTTTGTGAGGAAGAAGGATGGATCGATGAGACTGTGTATCGACTATAGGGAGTTGAACAAGGTCACCATCAAGAATAAGTATCCACTGCCTCGCATAGATGATCTGCTTGACCAGCTACATGGGGCGTCAGTGTTCTCGAGGATAGATTTGAGATCGGGTTATCACCAGCTGAGGGTGAGAGATAAGGACATACCTAAGACGGCATTCCGGACTAGGTATGGTCATTACGAGTTTGTAGTGATGCCATTCGGGCTCACTAATGCGCCAGCAGTATTTATGGAGTTGATAAACGGGATTTTCATCGACTTCTTAGACCAGTTTGTAGTGGTCTTCATTGACGACATTCTAGTTTACTCTAGAAGTCGAGAGGAGCATGCCGGACACTTGAGGACAGTGTTGCAGATTCTACAGGATAGTCAGCTATATGCTAAACTATCCAAGTGTGAGTTCTGGATGTCAGAGGTGGCGTTCCTAGGCCATGTAGTGACTGCTGAGGGGATTAAGGTCGACCCAACGAAGATTGAGTCAGTGTCATCTTGGCAACCTCCGAAGAATGTTAAGGAGGTTCGCAGCTTCCTTGGATTGGCAGGGTATTATCGTCGGTTTGTGGAAGGGTTTTCTCTGATCGCCCGACCACTTACTTCTCTCCTAAGGAAGACTACTCGGTTCGTCTGGTCTGAGCCGTGTCAGCAGAGTTTTGAGGAGCTGAAGAGGAGATTGACGTCTGCTCCGATCTTAGCACAACCTGAGGGTACAGAGGACTTTGTAGTGTACAGTGACGCATCCAAGCTGGGCTTGGGGTGTGTCTTGATGCAGAGGGGTAAGGTCATAGCGTATGCGTCTCGACAGCTGAAGACGTATGAGGAGAACTACCCCACTCACGACCTAGAGTTAGCTGCTGTAGTACATGCTCTTAAGATCTGGCGTCATTATCTCTATGGAGCGACCTGTCACATCTTCACAGACCATAAGAGTCTGAAGTACATATTCACTCAGCGGGAGTTGAATAACCGCCAGAGACGGTGGCTAGAGTTGATCAAGGATTTCGACCTTAAGATACTTTACCACCCCGGAAAGGCGAATGTAGTTGCTGATGCTTTGAGTCGGAAGACGCCTCAGGAGAAGGCGATAGCTCGGTTGACAGTGCAGCCACAGTTACAGAGAGACTTAGCTTGGTTGGAGGTAGAGGTCCAGTTCCCCGATACAGCTCATCAGTTAGCCACCTTAGAGTTACTTCCTGACCTGTTGGGTGAGATCCGACAGAAGCAAGAGACCTGTCCGACTTTGACCCGGATCCGAGACCGGATGACACGAGATGAGGCACCTCAGTTCACTATCGGTGCCGATGGAGTGATGAGACGAGAGGACCGTGTCTGTGTGCCATCAGACAGTGAGCTGAGACAGAGGATACTAGGTGAGGCTCACGCTACCCCTTACTCCGTACATCCAGGAGCGAGTAAGATGTATAAGGACGTAAGACGTTCCTTCTGGTGGGGTGGTTTGAAGCCCGATGTGGCCCGATATGTAGCCCAGTGTGCGACCTGTCAGCAGGTCAAGATTCAGCATCGTAGATCCGGAGGAGAGCTACACCCACTTCCAGTACCACATTGGAAGTGGGAAGACATTTCTATGGATTTCGTCACCGGATTGAGGCTCAGCAGAGGTTTTGATGCCATTTGGGTAGTAGTAGACCGTGTGACGAAGACCGCACGTTTCATTCCGATTAAGGAAACGTGGCCGGTAAGTCGTCTAGTAGAGGAGTTCACCAGGCATATTGTGAGACTCCATGGAGTACCGAGGACTATCGTCTCCGACAGGGATGGACGTTTTACCTCGAGGTTCTGGCAGCAGGTACATACTGCTCTGGGTACGAGTCTTCACTTTACCACTGCCTACCACCCACAGACAGACGGTCAGTCAGAGAGGACCATCCAGACCCTAGAGGACATGTTGAGGGCATGTGTGCTAGATTGGGGACAGGTATGGCCGGATCACCTCCCACTAAAAGAGTTTTCATATAATAACAATTGGCACGCGTCTATTGGGATGGCACCTTATGAGGCTTTGTACGGACGGAGATGTCGTACACCGTTGTGTTGGGATGAGCCTAGCAAGGCTGATGGAGTAGTACCAGACCAGATACAAGATGACATCACCCGGATTACATTAGTCCGGGAGAGGATGTTAGCAGCTCAGAGTCGTCAGAAGTCCTACGCCGACAAAAGGCGTCGACCTTTGAAGTTTAGAGTAGGTGCACAGGTGTGGTTGAGGGTGTCACCTACGAGAGGAGTTAGACGTTTCGGCATTAAGGGGAAGCTGAGTCCCCGATACGTCGGTCCATTTGAGATCATAGAGAGAGTCGGAGAGGTTGCTTACCGACTAGCACTGCCACCGAGATTAGAGGGAGTACACCCAGTTTTTCATGTATCCCAGCTGCGAGAGTACATACCGGATCCTAGACACATCATCAGTCATGAGGATCTGATAGTTGAGCCAGACCACACTTTTGTGGAGTACCCAGTAGCCGTCCTAGAACGTAGCATTAGGCGCCTGCGTTCTAAGGAGATACCGATGCTGAGGATTCAGTGGCCTAGACGAGGAGCTGATGAGGCTACCTGGGAGACAGAGGAGAGTATTAGACGTAATTACCTTGAGTTCTTTGCGGAGTTAGCCGCTACCTCAGTACCGACGGGTTAGTATTGAGACGATACCTTATATGATTTCTGTGATTATATGTTTAAAAGATTGTTTATGTTTATGTGCTTGATGACGTGACTAGTTTGCATGCTAGAATATAACTCTTGAAGGGAAAGGTTGGGGTAGATACCTTATTCTAAGTTTCGGGACGAAACTTATTTTAAGGGGGTACTGATGTAATATCCGGAATTTTATTCCGTCTATTTCAGTTATAAATTAGATCTCGATCAGTCGATTTATATCCGTCTACTTAGTTAGACATATTATGATAAAATTTATCATTTTATGTAGATCCCCTTCACATAAAATGATGAAATCCTTTAAAAGTTTATCATTTTATGTAGCTTCCCCTTCACATAAAATGATAGGATCTTTATAAAATTTATCGTTTTAGGTAGCTTACCTTCACATAAAATAATAAAGTTTAGCCTAAGTTAGAATATGACAAGGCCCGGACAAGTCTGTGACGAAGCTGTGACAAGGTCCAGACAAGGCTGTGACGAAGCTGTGACAAGGCCAGACAAGGCTGTGACGAGTCTGTGACAAGGCCAGACAAGGCTGTGACAAGTCTGTGACAAGCCCAGACAGGCTGTTGACAGCCAGCGCCAGAAACGCCAGCAGCCCGTTCAGCCAAGCGCCAGCCAGTGCCTTCTCCAGCCCAGCTGCTGCAGCCCAGTAGCGCCTGCTGCTTACTCCAGCCCACTGCCTTGCCCGTCTTCAGCCAGCTCCTGCCTTACCTTCTTCAACTCGTGGCCAGCAGCCCAAGATAGCAGCCCAGTTCCGTCCTGCTGAGATGCACGTTCAGCCCAACAGCAGCAACCCGCCTATTCCAGCCCAGGAAAGAGCAGCCCTTTACCTTCTGCATACCCACGACAATTTAAGCAGCTGGAAGAATGATCTGCAGCAATTAATTGGCCATAAATCCCTATGTAACAGCCGTGAAATTAGGAAGGAAACTCACCTTCTGTTCAGCATACAATCACACGTTAATTCTGTCCAGATTCACAGCAACCGTTATCTCCTCCCTCCTGCGTTTCCTTTTCTTCTGCACACACCCAGCAGCGTCAAGAGCAACACGTAACTTTCTTCTCCACATACGCTCCAGCCCTCTGTTTCCAATCTGCTGCAGATTCCGATCCTGGTAAGCAGCCTTCTTACGTTTCCAACCATCTCTCCTCATACGCTTAATAGTAACCTTCCTCCTCCTTAAAATCTGTAAAACAGCGGTAACAACCTCATCGTTGGAGACCCACGCCGGACTCGTCTTTGGGAGATCAGCAGCACATAATATCTTCACGGTTGCGGGTAAGTTATCCACTCCGTGCTGCTCCAGTTTATGAAATTAGAACTTAGAATGTATGTGTACCGATTCTTAGGATTGGAATTTTGTGTTGTGATAGTTCGGACTTGAACATGGGTTAGATTGACCTTGTGTAGCTGCTGAGTGTATAGACATAAGGATAGGAACAAAGGACTGCTGTAATTATGAATAATAGAAATAAGGGGGCTGCTGTAAATTCATTTTATTTCCTTCAGCTTTTAGGTTACAAACAGCCCATCTTGTCGATCAATTATTAAACGTTTGGATAAAGATCCACCGTTGAATATTGGGTATGTTGTAGATGGATATATGTAGTTTAGCATATTAAAATTTGAGAAGAAATGAACGGTCGGATTGAAAGTTATGAGCTCCCGAAGTTAGGTAGTTGAGCAGTTTTGGTAAACTTAAATTTTGGCTAAGTATAGGAAATTAGAGTGAAGGAACCGACTTTGTGAATTATTATAAAAATATTGGCTGAACAGTTTGGAGAAATTCTTTCTTCTAAGGTTAGATAGAACCTCATAGATGATCTAGAGATTTAATTCGGAAATTTTATAAGATGTTAAGAATTTTATATTTAGAGCCGAAGTTAAACCTTTACGATTCTTCCGGAAAATAGAAACATAGGAAAAATGTCAGTTTGGAACCAAATAAAATTTTAGGAGTTAGAATATAACTTTAGAACCTCAAATAGGAGTTTAGACATGAATTTTAGGGTTTTCGAGAAAATCGGAACCAAGGGTAAAATGGTCATTTTACCCTAAACTGATACTGTAACTAGTATGTCTTAATACCTTATTCGATCTTAGAAGTGTAGACTTCTATCTACGTGAGAGTGTGCTAATACACTTATCGCCTTTGACAGGCAACTGAGTGGTTACAGTTTACAGAGAGAGTGGGTTATAAAGAGTCGAGCGTTATAACAGGTAAGTCCTTTGGGCTTACTTAGCTGACTGCTAAATATGAGTATAAATGATGATGGTGGTGTGTGATTGACATGTTAGAGAGATAGGTTGTGATATATGATTACCGACCTATATTTTGGCCTAAGAGTAACGGGCGGTGGCATTCTGCTCAGTAGCTCGCGGGGCGCTGGGGGTTTCTTTCGGGACTAGTCCACACATGGTTTGTAGTGATGCTACCAATGGAAGTCAGCTAGACCTACACCAGTTGGATAAGGAACGGAGGCGAGAACTAATAATATTTCTCGTGCCACAACTTAAATTGAATAATGTGAATCACTTAAATAATAGATAATAATTGGTTGAGTGTCAGCATGATGTTTGTTTATTTTTGTTTCTGCTTGTGTTTGTGTTGTTATCATTTTGCTTATATTTGGACAGTTAGCTAACTGTTGATATGTTGTTTAGACTTGACACAGGTTAGAGCAGATGCCGAGTGATCCAGATGGTAGTGGTCAGCCGGGGTGTCGTACTTTAGGACGTTTTACAGTTTCTGCATTTGTGGGTTTTACAGTTGAACATTGTTTCCTTTCGTACTTTGTTATATTCCGTTTTCCGGCTGTAGTCGATCTGGTCACATTCATGCATTATTAAGAACTATTTTATGATTTCTGATTTTTCCTTATCTGTGCCTTGTTGTAAGATCTCGTTAAGTTGTTGTTAAACTAAGGTCGGGACCCACTGTGCGGTCCTAACCAGTAACTCCCTAAGTTGTAAAATTTGGGGTGTTACAACATGGTATCAGAGCTCTAGGTTGGCAACAATGGCACTTGAAATCTTCTAAAAAGGTCATATAAGTAAATAAACAGAACCCGAAAGGAGTCTGAGTTTTCCAAAGAAGATTTTGGTTTTAAAATGCATACAGAGTCGGGTTGGGATAGAAAGTACGGATGACCACCACTACCTCTGCGGATCTCGGCAGCTTAGTACATTTAGAAATGTTATATTGATGTAGTAGCTGCTTATAAAGATATGTACAATAGATAACTTATGTCGAAGGTTAGTAGCATAATAATATATTATGTCCTTAATAGAGATTAATGAGTTTCTCACTCCGTTGGCACATCTAAGTAGATTTTGAAGGGTGTCAACGTGAGGATTAGTATGCACATCTTATGTGCATTAGGGTAGACGAATGACAGACAACTCCTCCGATTGGTTGAGGAACGTCGAGATGGAAAAGTGAAGGCTGAAGGACAACACCAACGACCATGGCATGAAGGGGATCCCGAGTTAACTTAATAGGATCAAATGAAGATTATACATGAGAGTAGTTCCGGAAAAGCATTGGATGGTCGACAATGATGCAGATTTGGAGCGACATCACAGAGGTTCTTTCACGTGTGGTGTAAAATGACGATACGAACCACGTAGATACCGTCAAAAACAGTCATAGTAATGAAAGTCAAAGTAAGGTTTAGAACCAATCCAAACAAGAAATATTAAATTTAAGCTTACCGACAGACCAAAATATGAAGATTGTTGTTAGAAGCAGGGCGGAATATGGCCACTATTGGCAAATTAAGTCGGCATCCTAATCAAGCGGGTCCACCTAGACACCCATAACCTAAGAGTTAAGAAGAGATATGTCGTCAAACCAACTATGAAGACTTAAAGAGCCACACAACTGAAGCTTATGGATTAGCCAGAAAGTGGAGGGTAGATTTCATAACCATGGAGGCATAGTGACTTTCTATAAGGCAAGTGAGTTACAAGAAAGATTGTGACACAAATATCCAAATGATAGAATCTTGAAAGCGGAGTTAAAGGATCACTATAAAGGCAACATTATAATCTAGCACCAACTCATGAACAAGAGTGTGTGAAAATGATCGTGGCATACCCAAGGGCCGTAATAACTTCCCTCTCTCAAAGGGACTTAAGTTACCAACACCAACAATTCACACCGGAACCTCGCAAGCAGCTGATGACCGAGGTAAAAGGAATCGCGAAGATGTAATTACGAGCTATCATGGAAAATCTGATGAGTCCATTGACGACAGATGAATGATGCAGCTAAACTAGGAAAGAGTATAGTGGCCTTATAGTGAGAAATAGAAGTGTAGATTATGGAAGAAGCTAAAGGAGTATAAACGTAGAAACTGGAGGAGGTAGATTCCACCAAGTAAATCAAACTGCAAAGAGATAGAAGAAAGGTAAGTCTATGATATTGTAGAAGGTCAACTATAGACTAAATGGTAACAACGGAGCCTTTACATGTGCGGGTTAATTAGTAGTGACGTGTTGGCATATAAGGAGAATGACCACATGGTTACAAATGAATTTTATCGACATGTGGAGAAGTCCTTAAAGAGATCAAATACAACAATTGTAAAGTCAAATCGATACAAGTACAAGTAACACCGAATAAGTCAAGTTAGCAAATCTAATTAAAAGGGTAAAGGAAGAATTGATGGTCAAAAATGACCCCTTATATCATTAATGATATAAGAGAATGGCTGCGAGCAGTTGTTCACTTACAGGCTAAGGAAGGGTACAAATCATAGTTAGTACATATGAAGTCGTATTAGAAGCACGAGAGGAGTAAGAAGAAGTAGATAATTTTGATCAGATCCTACGTCAGACCAGATAGAGGTTACATAGCATTCCACACAAATAGAGCTGCTTGAGTTGAAGAAGCTGTTAGAGGAGTCAGCAGAGAAGGGCTTCATACGCCCTACTGTTTCTCCCTGGGGCGCACCAGTATTGTTTGTGAGGAAGAAGGATGGATCGATGAGACTGTGTATCGACTACAGGGAGTTGAACAAGGTCACCATCAAGAATAAGTATCCACTGCCTCGCATAGATGATCTGCTTGACCAGCTACATGGGGCGTCAGTGTTCTCGAGGATAGATTTGAGATCGGGTTATCACCAGCTGAGGGTGAGAGATAAGGACATACCTAAGACGGCATTCCGGACTAGGTATGGTCATTACGAGTTTGTAGTGATGTCATTCGGGCTCACTAATGCGCCAGCAGTATTTATGGAGTTGATAAATGGGATTTTCATCGACTTCTTAGACCAGTTTGTAGTGGTCTTCATTGACGACATTCTAGTTTACTCTAGAAGTCGAGAGGAGCATGCCGGACACTTGAGGACAGTGTTGCAGATTCTACAGGATAGTCAGCTATATGCTAAACTATCCAAGTGTGAGTTCTGGATGTCAGAGGTGGCGTTCCTAGGCCATGTAGTGACTGCTGAGGGGATTAAGGTCGACCCAACGAAGATTGAGTCAGTGTCATCTTGGCAACCTCCGAAGAATGTTAAGGAGGTTCGCAGCTTCCTTGGATTGGCAGGGTATTATCGTCGGTTTGTGGAAGGGTTTTCTCTGATCGCCCGACCACTTACTTCTCTCCTAAGGAAGACTACTCGGTTCGTCTGGTCTGAGCCGTGTCAGCAGAGTTTTGAGGAGCTGAAGAGGAGATTGACGTCTGCTCCGATCTTAGCACAGCCTGAGGGTACAGAGGACTTTGTAGTGTACAGTGACGCATCCAAGCTGGGCTTGGGGTGTGTCTTGATGCAGAGGGGTAAGGTCATAGCGTATGCGTCTCGACAGCTGAAGACGTATGAGGAGAACTACCCCACTCACGACCTAGAGTTAGCTGCTGTAGTACATGCTCTTAAGATCTGGCGTCATTATCTCTATGGAGCGACCTGTCAGATCTTCACAGACCATAAGAGTCTGAAGTACATATTCACTCAGCGGGAGTTGAATAACCGCCAGAGACGGTGGCTAGAGTTGATCAAGGATTTCGACCTTAAGATACTTTACCACCCCGGAAAGGCGAATGTAGTTGCTGATGCTTTGAGTCGGAAGACGCCTCAGGAGAAGGCGATAGCTCGGTTGACAGTGCAACCACAGTTACAGAGAGACTTAGCTTGGTTGGAGGTAGAGGTCCAGTTCCCCGATACAGCTCATCAGTTAGCCACCTTAGAGTTACTTCTTGACCTGTTGGGTGAGATCCGACAGAAGCAAGAGACCTGTCCGACTTTGACCCGGATCCGAGACCGGATGACACGAGATGAGGCACCTCAGTTCACTATCGGTGCCGATGGAGTGATGAGACGACAGGACCGTGTCTGTGTGCCATCAGACAGTGAGCTGAGACAGAGGATACTAGGTGAGGCTCACGCTACCCCTTACTCCGTACATCCAGGAGCGAGTAAGATGTATAAGGACGTAAGACGTTCCTTCTGGTGGGGTGGTTTGAAGCCCGATGTGGCCCGATATGTAGCCCAGTGTGCGACCTGTCAGCAGGTCAAGATTCAGCATCGTAGATCCGGAGGAGAGCTACACCCACTTCCAGTACCACATTGGAAGTGGGAAGACATTTCTATGGATTTCGTCACCGGATTGAGGCTCAGCAGAGGTTTTGATGCCATTTGGGTAGTAGTAGACCGTGTGACGAAGACCGCACGTTTCATTCCGATTAAGGAAACGTGGCCGGTAAGTCGTCTAGCAGAGGAGTTCACCAGGCATATTGTGAGACTCCATGGAGTACCGAGGACTATCGTCTCCGACAGGGATGGACGTTTTACCTCGAGGTTCTGGCAGCAGGTACATACTGCTCTGGGTACGAGTCTTCACTTTACCACTGCCTACCACCCACAGACAGACGGTCAGTCAGAGAGGACCATCCAGACCCTAGAGGACATGTTGAGGGCATGTGTGCTAGATTGGGGACAGGTATGGCCGGATCACCTCCCACTAGTAGAGTTTTCATATAATAATAGTTGGCACGCGTCTATTGGGATGGCACCTTATGAGGCTTTGTACGGACGGAGATGTCGTACACCGTTGTGTTGGGATGAGCCTAGCAAGGATGATGGAGTAGTACCAGACCAGATACAAGATGACATCACCCGGATTACATTAGTCCGGGAGAGGATGTTAGCAGCTCAGAGTCGTCAGAAGTCCTACGCCGACAAAAGGCGTCGACCTTTGAAGTTTAGAGTAGGTGCACAGGTGTGGTTGAGGGTGTCACCTACGAGAGGAGTTAGACGTTTCGGCATTAAGGGGAAGCTGAGTCCCCGATACGTCGGTCCATTTGAGATCGTTGAGAGAGTCGGAGAGGTTGCTTACCGACTAGCACTGCCACCGAGATTAGAGGGAGTACACCCAGTTTTTCATGTATCCCAGCTGCGAGAGTACATACCGGATCCTAGACACATCATCAGTCATGAGGATCTGATAGTTGAGCCAGACCACACTTTTGTGGAGTACCCAGTAGCCGTCCTAGAACGTAGCATTAGGCGCCTGCGTTCTAAGGAGATACCGATGCTGAGGATTCAGTGGCCTAGACGAGGAGCTGATGAGGCTACCTGGGAGACAGAGGAGAGTATTAGACGTAATTACCCTGAGTTCTTTGCGGAGTTAGCCGCTACCTCAGTACCGACGGGTTAGTATTGAGACGATACCTTATATGATTTCTGTGATTATATGTTTAAAAGATTGTTTATGTTTATGTGCTTGATGACGTGACTAGTTTGCATGCTAGAATATAACTCTTGAAGGGAAAGGTTGGGGTAGATACCTTATTCTAAGTTTCGGGACGAAACTTATTTTAAGGGGGTACTGATGTAATATCCGGAATTTTATTCCGTCTATTTCAGTTATAAATTAGATCTCGATCAGTCGATTTATATCCGTCTACTTAGTTAGACATATTATGATAAAATTTATCATTTTATGTAGATCCCCTTCACATAAAATGATGAAATCCTTTAAAAGTTTATCATTTTATGTAGCTTCCCCTTCACATAAAATGATAGGATCTTTATAAAATTTATCGTTTTAGGTAGCTTACCTTCACATAAAATAATAAAGTTTAGCCTAAGTTAGAATATGACAAGGCCCGGACAAGTCTGTAACGAAGCTGTGACAAGGTCCAGACAAGGCTGTGACGAAGCTGTGACAAGGCCAGACAAGGCTGTGACAAGGCCAGACAAGGCTGTGACAAGTCTGTGACAAGCCCAGACAGGCTGTTGACAGCCAGCGCCAGCAACGCCAGCAGCCCGTTCAGCCCAGCGCCAGCCAGTGCCTTCTCCAGCCCAGCTGCTGCAGCCCAGTAGCGCCTGCTGCTTACTCCAGCCCACTGCCTTGCCCGTCTTCAGCCAGCTCCTGCTTTACCTTCTTCAACTCGTGGCCAGCAGCCCAAGATAGCAGCCCAGTTCCGTCCTGCTGAGATGCACGTTCAGCCCAACAGCAGCAACCCGCCTATTCCAGCCCAGGAAAGAGCAGCCCTTTACCTTCTGCATACCCACGACAATTTAAGCAGCTGGAAGAATGATCTGCAGCAATTAATTGGCCATAAATCCCTATGTAACAGCCGTGAAATTAGGAAGGAAACTCACCTTCTGTTCAGCATACAATCACACGTTAATTCGGTCCAGATTCACAGCAACCGTTATCTCCTCCCTCCTGCGTTTCCTTTTCTTCTGCACACACCCAGCAGCGTCAAGAGCAACACGTAACTTTCTTCTGCACATACGCTCCAGCCCTCTGTTTCCAATCTGCTGCAGATTCCGATCCTGGTAAGCAGCCTTCTTACGTTTCCAACCATCTCTCCTCATACGTTTAATAGTAACCTTCCTCCTCCTTAAAATCTGTACAACAGCGGTAACAACCTCATCATTGGAGACCCACGCCGGACTCGTCTTTGGGAGATCAGCAGCACATAATATCTTCACGGTTGCGGGTAAGTTATCCACTCCGTGCTGCTCCTGTTTATGAAATTAGAACTTAGAATGTATGTGTACCGATTCTTAGGATTGGAATTTTGTGTTGTGATAGTTCGGACTTGAACATGGGTTAGATTGACCTTGTGTAGCTGCTGAGTGTATAGACATAAGGATAGGAACAAAGGACTGCTGTAATTATGAATAATAGAAATAAGGGGGCTGCTGTAAATTCATTTTATTTCCTTCAGCTTTTAGGTTACAAACAGCCCATCTTGTCGATCAATTATTAAACGTTTGGATAAAGATCCACCGTTGAATTTTGGGTATGTTGTAGATGGATATATGTAGTTTAGCATATTAAAATTTTAGAAGAAATGAACGGTCGGATTGAAAGTTATGAGCTCCCGAAGTTAGGTAGTTGAGCAGTTTTGGTAAACTTAAATTTTGGCTAAGTATAGGAAATTAGAGTGAAGGAACCGACTTTGTGAATTATTATAAAAATATTGGCTGAACAGTTTGGAGAAATTCTTTCTTCTAAGGTTAGATAGAACCTCATAGATGATCTAGAGATTTAATTCGGAAATTTTATAAGATGTTAAGAATTTTATATTTAGAGCCGAAGTTAAACCTTTACGATTCTTCCGGAAAATAGAAACATAGGAAAAATGTCAGTTTGGAACCAAATAAAATTTTAGGAGTTAGAATATAACTTTAGAACCTCAAATAGGAGTTTAGACATGAATTTTAGGGTTTTCGAGAAAATCGGAACCAAGGGTAAAATGGTCATTTTACCCTAAACTGATACTGTAACTAGTATGTCTTAATACCTTATTCGATCTTAGAAGTGTAGACTTCTATCTACGTGAGAGTGTGCTAATACACTTATCGCCTTTGACAGGCAACTGAGTGGTTACAGTTTACAGAGCGAGTGGGTTATAAAGAGTCGAGCGTTATAACAGGTAAGTTCTTTGGGCTTACTTAGCTGACTGCTAAATATGAGTATAAATGATGATGGTGGTGTGTGATTGACATGTTAGAGAGATAGGTTGTGATATATGATTACCGACCTATATTTTGGCCTAAGAGTAACGGGCGGTGGCATTCTGCTCAGTAGCTCGCGGGGCGCTGGGGGTTTCTTTCGGGACTAGTCCACACATGGTTTGTAGTGATGCTACTAATGGAAGTCAGCTAGACCTACACCAGTTGGATAAGGAACGGAGGCGAGAACTAATAATAATTCTCGTGCCACAACTTAAATTGAATAATGTGAATCACTTAAATAATAGATAATAATTGGTTGAGTGCCAGCATGATGTTTGTTTATTTTTGTTTCTGCTTGTGTTTGTGCTGTTATCATTTTGCTTATATTTGGACAGTTAGCTAACTGTTGATATGTTGTTTAGACTTGACACAGGTTAGAGCAGATGCCGAGTGATCCAGATGGTAGTGGTCAGCCGGGGTGTCGTACTTTAGGACGTTTTACAGTTTCTGCATTTGTGGGTTTTACAGTTGAACATTGTTTCCTTTCGTACTTTATTATATTCCGTTTTCCGGCTGTAGTCGATCTGGTCATATTCATGCATTATTAAGAACTATTTTATGATTTCTGATTTTTCCTTATCTGTGCCTTGTTGTAAGATCTCGTTAAGTTGTTGTCAAACTAAGGTCGGGACCCACTGTGCGGTCCTAACCAGTAACTCCCTAAGTTGTAAAATTTGGGGTGTTACAATATGTGGACGCGTTCCCCACGTAGTCTGAATCTTCAATCAAAACCTCGAAGTAAACCGTCTACTACAATCATAGTCGATCGTCCTCGGTACACTTATGGAGTCCCACCATTTGTCTAGTGTACTCCTTTGTTACTTCATTCACTGGCCACGTCTCTTTGTAGAGATGGAACGTGTCGACTTCGTAAATCTGTTACTAATAATCTGGATAACACCAAAACTCTTACTAGGTCTCAATCCCATCACAAGTCCACAGAAAAGTCCTCTCACTTCCACTACGGCACTGGTAGTGGATGAGCTCATCTCCAAGTCAGTAACACTTTAACCTGATTTACTACTTCGTGGTACCTCTTACTCGTACATGGATGTACTAAAGAAGGTGTACTATGAGTGTATTGTAATCTTCTTCACTCGACTCCGCATAAGCGGTTACACTGACGTAGTTGCGGCGCCTCATACTCCTTTTGTTCCATTAAAGAACTGTGGTGCCTCGCCATGAGGCATCCTTTCATCAAGTTCCCTCAAGGTCAGGCAAGTCCCTTGTTTTTGTTGGACCTCATCCAACAAACCAGGTAAAATTTCTAACCATGAAACTAACGTCCTTATCAGCAGTTGTAGGTCCAACTCTAACCAAGCTAGATCATTTTGAAACTGATACTGTACAACAATTCCAACAATCGCCTTCTCTCGAGGCGTCTTCTTATTCAAGGCATCAGTGACCACATTTTCCTTGCCATAATGGTACAAATCTCAAGGTCAACGTCTTTGATCAACTCAAACCATCGACGTTGGCAGTTATTCAATCTTTATTGCATAAAAATATTCTTCAACCTCCTACGATTTGTGAAACTCTGACATGAAATGTCACACAGGTATTGTCTTCAAATCTTGGAACTTAAACTACCACCACTAACTCGAAATCATGAGTCGGACAGTTCTCCTCATACATTCTCAACACCGTAGTCACGTGATTCCCATAATCTTCTAATTATCACCGAATAGAAGCAGAGGTCAAATGCTTCCTCTACTCTTCAAAGCTTCGACATACTACTTCAACCACACAATTATGGTGGTCTTCCTCAGAAGACTCGTAAATGGATGCACAATCACATAGAATCCTTCCTCAAAGCGTTGGTAGCAATCGGCTGGGCCGAGAACTACGTATTCGCTTAATGTTTATCAGTATCATCCATAAGACTTCATACTTACTCCTCGTCACATCAATCATGATCCTACTGGCGGAACAACATGACTTTGAAGGTTACTTTTGGCATCTCTATTCACATTTAGGGAGCATAGCACACTGGCTTCTATCCCTCGGATTCTGCAAAACCGTCCTCAAATAACCGGTACGTTCCTCTCCGTTGTGAGAGTACACCAAACATCATCAATAAGGTCTTCCACCAACTGATCAAGGAAGTAGATGAAGACACTATTCATCAACTCCTATAACGACTACTAGGACGTTCCTCAACTCAGATGACAACACTACAACTCGTAGTGTTCATAACGGGTATGGAATGTTGTCCTATACCCACGCTACTCTCTCATTCTTAACTAATGATATCCTAAGCATACGGAAATCTTAAAAACACAATTGCTTCTCTTAGTTGATCCAACAAGTCGTCCATACGTAGCAATGAACGTGCTAGGGCGAACGGAGCCCGTCTCAAACCACTCTTCAAATTGCTTCTTCAATTTCTAACAACTCAACAAGCCATAAACCTCATAGGCCTTCTCCCAACCAGTCTAGTACCATACTTTAACGCAATATCAAAATCCTCATTCCGCTGAGGCGATAGATTAGACGGTTCAGTAACACATCTATAAGATCATATACCATTGGAATACTCTTCAGCGTGGAACTATCTCTTTCCTTCATGGCACAACATTAAAAAAAACATCACCCTCTGATGTTATCAACCTCGCTGCTCATACGGCACTAAAGACAACTCACCTCCTCAAAGGTCATAACCTCGGAAAACCTCTACTTAGTCGATCTCAGTAGAGACTATAATAGTATCGATATATAAGGCTATATATATATGCCATATGTATCGATATATATAATACTCATTATTACATGCATACACATCAGCACATAAAAAATATCTATAATATATATATATATATATATATATATATCTACACTGTCGAGATCCTCAGATGGGTGACGACTTCTGTACATACTATTCCAAAACATCTATACTCGCTTTAAAACCAAAATCCTTTAAAAAGTCAGACCCCATGTGGGTTCTGTTTATTTATCCTCTACATTTATTGCAGATAGCAAATGTCATTGTTTTCAACCTAAGGCTCTGATACCAACTCTGTAACACCCCAAATCCACGGGACTTGGATTGTCACATTGGGCTAGGATCTCACAATGGATCCTGACCCAAGCCTGACAACAAGTTCACTGAATTTTACAACAAGGCACAAGTAGATTAAAACCAAATACATAAAAGTTGTATATGATACATCAAAAGAGTTTACAAACTCAGAGCCGAGTACAAAACATCAAACCACAACATCTGATACAAAAGATCCCATAATCCGCGCATCCTAATGTACAGAAGTCCTCGGCTGGCCACACCATCTGTCTCACCCTACAGTCTTCCTAACCTGCAGATCATCTACAACACGGTATGAAACCGTTAGCTACAGCAATGAAAAGCATGAAGGCAATAGCACAACCACACGTCAACATCTCATACATGCAATGCCACACAAATTCATTTATTATCTTTCATTACGTTATTCCATTACTAATTCAACTTCTTTTGTAACACGAGGAACCTAAAGAACCTCGTCCCTTTCCCCATTAACACAGGGTTTTGCAATGGGAGTGATCGTCACTCGTCCCCCCTGTGTTACTGGCTTGCAGGCACCTCCTCCTAACAAGCAGGCGGAGACCGGTGGTTACCGCCCGTTATAATACACTTGGGCCAAACAAATGTAATAAATGGTCATTCTAGTCCGGTTTAGGTTATAAATGCACAATCATATGAACACACACAACCATCATAATCATAGAATCCACAACTGCATGCTAAGTAAGTCCTATGGACTTACCTGATATACTCGTAACCTGTACCACGTCACAGCTTCCCCTTGAGGAAGTAAACAATGCCTTCAATAGCAGGCACACACAATCACATACTACAAAGGTTAGAAGACTCGTCTCACTAACCACAACCAACCTATATCTCAAATCTAAACCTCAGATCCTCAACACATTCATAAATACCTAAGGCATATCCTCAATATAAGATCTCATCATACTCGTACACATACTAAACCTTAAAGCCATAACCGATATCCATAACATCATCATGATCCTCAACTCATTCTAACACCTAGCATGCATCTAATCAGTATTCCTCAATCTCAAATTTAATCCTAATTTAATTAAATAACCTTTAATTAATTAATTAAATTTCACCAGAATAATGTTTTGCCCGCAGGCCATTTCTAAACCCACCTATCATCAGATTTCATCAAACAAACAACCCATAAACACCAGAATAATATAATGATCATAATTGGATTTTCTAATTATCAATTTTGAAAAGCCTAAGGTCAATTTAGGCCAAATCGCAGTACGGAAAACGAATAAATTCATAACTTATTTGTTACTAACCCGATTGACGATTTGAAAGAAGATTCGGAATCACAACGACGCAGGCTACGCATGTACAACATCAAATTCACCGGAATCTGAGCGACGGAACTGTCCTGGTAACATATATGCTCGACGAGGTCCTTATCTACTCGGAAATGCAGAGGCTTGGTACCGATATGAAGAGAATGAAGAGAGGAATCCAGAAACTCAAACGGAATTGAAATTGGATTAGAAACGGAGAGTAGATCTGAGTTTGAAGTTTGAGAGAAACCAAAGCTTTTACGAGGAAACGTGAAAGGAAATGAATTAATAAACGATTTTCCGCTATTTATAGCGAAGTCGATAATTATCCTTTAGCGAAGTCGATAATTATCCTTTAACCGATCCAATGGCGGGTTGAACCCCCTTCTCCAAACTTCTCGAAATTAGAACAATAAATCTTGAATATTGTAGGAATAATTATTCCACAATTGCCTCGAAAAACGTGTATTCCTAATCCGTGTTTCTAAGCCGTTAAGAAACGACATAGCGACTCTTTTGGCCGTTTTGCCTTTCCATGTTATTTCATATCTAGGACATGTCCGATGTCCTGATCATTTCTCTCAATTGCATTTTTATTAATTGGAGCTCTCAAATGCTCCAGATAATACCGGAGGGTAAAAATAATTACCTGGGGGAAAAAGGGAAATTTTCACCATAAGCCAAAAATTACGTCAGGAACATAACGGTGGGACTTATACTCAACACTTACGCAATCTTCGCGAGTTATATGTCAATTACTATCACTGATTAAGTTAATCAACATTAATTAGAATTCGGAAATCCTAGCTATTACATTAATTCCTTGGGCCGTTTTCTTTAATTAATTCCAACAGGGGCATAATTGCATAAACTCATAAAGATGGGCCAAAACTGGAAATACAAAACAGGGGGTCACAAATTGTAATTAACCACAAACTGAGGGGCCCGGTTTAATAAAGGGGAAAGGGTTTCTTTAACCCTTGCATCTCACATCCGGGAGTAGGAACGTAGGCGGCGGCGGCTGCTCTTGCTCCGGCAGGCGAAGGAGGCGGAGATGCGGGCGGTCCGAGTGATCGGGACTCTCCTTCGGTGTCGCTCCTGGAGGATCGAAGGCGGAAGCGGGCTTGCAGCTAGGATGGTGGCGTCAAGGGTGTAGCTTATCCCCTGCTTTCTGTTTCTAGCAGTAGGTCCCGTGGTGCTTCTCGACGGCAGCTCAAACGCGGGACAGAGGCGGCTTGCTGGCGACTAGTGGCGGGGAAGATGGCGCCTTCTTCCGGCGACGCTGGTGGCTGCTCCCCGGTGTGTAGCGGAGCATTTCTCAGATTGACGGTGCTCACTAGAGCAGAGCAGTGCGCAGGTGCGCGAAGAAGAAAGGGAGAAGGAGACGACGCGGGTTGCTGCATTGGACAGTGAGGCAGGGTTGTCGATGGCAGCTCCGATGACGGAAGAGGGACAAGCAGGCGGCAACCATGGCACCGACAAGGGTTCCATGAGGTAGGGCACATCGTGTCAATGACGGCTCTTGTGTCTTCGATTGTGAGGTTGCCGGTTCCAAAGGCTCCACATCGAAGACTACCGGCGGCAAGGATGTCTCCAATGGCGTGTTAGGTACTGCCAGGAAGAAGTTGAGAGAACAAAGAAAACTGAGGGATGGGGAGTTGGAGTGAGGAGGGAGGTAGTGTGAGGTAGTGTAAGGATGGAGGAGTCGAGGGGTCAGAAGCCTGCACTGTGCAGTCATCACGTTGGGAGAAAAGAGGGGGAAGAAAAGAAAGTAAAGAAAGTAACGAAATTAAAATAAATTAAATAACAAAAAGGAAAAGTGTAATAGAATAACTCGATCAAAAGTTATCAGAATAGGATTTTTGGAACGGAAAACTTTTTTGTAAAAATAGTATACTGACAAATATCTACAAAATATATACATGTAAATATAGCTTTCCATTTAGAAATCATTCTCATTAAATATTTTCGATGTTGATATAATAATTTAAATACGGATAATATGTAGGTATAATATATACACATATATAATCTTGTAAAATTTAATTTACAACGTAACATACCCGGAAAAAAAATAATAATAAAAATAAAATCGAATACGCGCCTCAAATTTGGGGCGTTACAGTTTGGTTCTTGGATCTCGAATCTAAGGGTTCTATCATTGTTCCTTTCGGTTCTTCTTGTCCCTTTCTATTTTCTCGTTTTCATTGTTGTCCATGTTTGTTAATTTCGTGTGTTCTTCATTCTTCAGAACAGGTTGTTCGTCTAGATCCGTTCTTCGCGGCTAATCCCCGTATCTATTGGTATCAGAGCCAGTTGACGTCCAACCATTAATAAGAGTCGGTAAATGATTGGTGATGGAATCACTATCATTTAGGATAGTTTTTAGAGTCTTTATTGCATTTGTGTCGGTTTATGCTACTAACTCCTTGGTCCACATTAAGAAGACTAAAAGAAGTTAAAGGAGTTATAAGCACTTAGGAGTGAAGATCGTTCACGAAGCAAAGCTTCTGTTGCCTCACCGCCCCAGCGGAGCCTTGACACCGCCCCTGCGGGTGACGCCTTACACCGGAGCGTCCCCTGCGCCTTCACCAGTGCCAGCCATGAAGTGTGTCACCGCCTCTGCGCCACTCCTTGGCGCCCCTGCGGTGACCTGCCCTGAAGAGACGAAGACCAGCTCCCCTGTGCCTCCCACTGCACCCCTGCCTGTGCCTCAACCTAGGAGCTGGAAGGCAAAGAGGCTGTGTCACCGCCCCTGCGTTGACATAGCGACGCCCCGGCGGCTTGGCATCAGAAACGTTAGGAAGTCGAAGGGTCAGATGTTTAAAGAGCATTGAAGATCCGCCCCAGCGGAATTGCCTAGCCGCCCCTACGGCCATGAAGAAGATCAAGCGTTTTTGCCTTCACCTCCCCTGCGGAGCTGAAGGCCGCCCCTGCGGCTTAACGTCAGAAGCTTTACTCCGGCTGTTTACACCACCTTTATGGCATTAAAGGTGGCTGTTTTGGGCCGGCCATTTACTCTTATTTACTGTCTTTTGTAGTATAAATAGTCCTTGGTTGATTGCTAGAATCATCCATCTTATCATCTTGTTAGCCACCAAATTATCCACTTAGATTGTCTTGCTACTATTGTAATGAGTTGCTAACTCCCTTGCTACATTAAGTTGGTTTGAAGCTGCATTGTTACTTTGGTTGTAAGTTCTTTATAATATAAATTTTCATTCAGTAATACTTTGTGTTTCCTTGATCTCTATTGTGTAATTGCATGTTTACTATTGCTTGAGATTGATCACCTTAGGTTCAAAAGTGCATGCAAACAACTAGGATTAATAGGTTCCGGGTTCGGGTCTTTAATCTAGTAGCAACTTTAAGTAATAACGGGTTGTGATTACTTAAAGAAAAGGAACACAAATATAAAGATAAGTTTAACGGTTTTAATCTTCTCTTTATATCCCTTAGTCTTTGTTTGAAAGCTAACTTGTTGTTTGTTCTTGTAGGTTTACGGAACACTAACCTGTTAAGTTGTGTTGATGCCGGTTGGCTCAACACATATATATGATCGAGACGGGAGATTACTTGAAAACTTGTAAAAGGAACTCACCAAAGTAGCAATTGCATGCTTAGAATCAACCTAGTGTAGATTCATCCATTATTGTCTTACTTGTCGCATTAATCGTTTTCATAAGTTTTTGTGTGCATCAATTCAACCAACCCCCCTTTGTTACTTGTCACTATAATCGATAATCGCATCTAAAACACCTTAACTCTCTTGGGTTCGACCCTTACTTAATCACTATACTTGTTCTTAGTGCTAAGTCGGGATTTACTTTTGATTGGGTATAGACGACCATAGAAGTACCTTCGGTCAAATTTTAGCGTCGTTGCCGGGGAGTTTTAGTGTTTTATTTTTATTATTGATTATTGGTTTGAACCATTTTTATGGTTCAAACCCGTGCTACTAACTCCGGCTTTGCTTCTTTTGATCCAGAAATTGAGAGGACGCACATCCAGCAACGAAGACAACAACAACTTCAACAAGAGATGGTTGAATGTACTCTTCGTCAACTTACGCAGACCACCTTGGCTCAAAACCCTCTTGCGGTCACTATACCGGCATTAGGGGAAGGAGTCAACTTTTAGCTCAAGCCGGGCCTTATTCACTTGCTTCCATCCTTCCATGGGCTAAGTGGTGAAGACCTCATCAAGCACCTTGGGAAGTTCCATACCGTGTGTATGAGCATGAAGCCGGCTGATAACACGATTTATGGGTTAGTTTTAGGCAATCATTTAGATAGAATTCTCGCTCATTCATGCATGGTTTAGCATTGGTTCGAGACATTTTGCACTCAATTCATGTATTTTGTCAAGATAGATGTCTACACGAACTTGTGCGTGTTTTATAGGTAATTCGGGAAATTTAGGAGCTAAAACGATGCGTTTGAGGATCGTACATCTAGACGACACACCTCGGACTTATTAGGACACAAGCCATAGACTAAGGAGGACTCACGGAACCTTGCCAACACTAGTCATGCACCAAATCACAACTTAATGATCCAAGGCAAAGTTTCTGCACAGAATCGCGGTTCTCTGACAGATCACGGCCGTGGAAACGACCGTGGAATTTGCCAGATTCTCGTGACAGCTATGCCACGACTCTCATGGCCAGCTCATGCAAATTTGTTATAAAAGTAGTCCTTCATGGGTTGTTGAGGGGCAGCTGGGAGCATCTTGGAGCAACTCATCCATTTCTCATTTCTCTAACAAAAATATCCTCTTAAGATGAAGATTTTCTAGGAAGGAAAGTGTCAAAAAGGAAGAAGAAGAGCTCTATTGAAGGGAAAAAGAAGAACACACAACATTGCTATTGTTGCTAGATTTCCGGATTCTTTTTTTCTAGTTGTAAGAACCATTTGAACCTTCCTTTGGAAGGATTGTAAGTCTCCCAAATTCTATTTTCAGCTTTGTTTAATCCTAGTACTCTTGTTCATCTCTTTCTTTCATTCTCTTGCAAATGAATGTTATGATTTTGTGTTTGTTTGTTTCGAATTCTATTATGAATGTTGTAGGCTAAATAGATGTGGTTCTAGGGTAAGGAAAGGATGGTTATGGCTAAGGCTATGATAGGATGAACTTAGATTTATCTTTGGATGACTTGTGTGCTTGAACGTACTCTCTGTTAGGAATTACGGGTGGATCTTGTCAAACCACGGCCGTGGTTTAGGTAGAACAACCCGTGATTTTCCTGGTTCGATGGATCTTGATTTAGATTGTTAGAATGTTGAAATCCTAAGTGTTTGTTGAGTTAAATCTATCCTAGGGTAACCTAGTGTTAGCAACTAAGTGTTAGGAGAGACTTACCCGGTAATCCTCACTCTTAGATTCCAAAGATAACAACCCTTAGGTAGTGGTGAGCCTAATAAGCCGCCAATGGATTAAGTATGCTGGATAGTAGCTCTAGACTAGCCCTTCCGAGACTTACCCGGTGAGGATAGGTTAGATCCTTGAGTAAACAATCCGGTTTGAGTAGAATTCCGCTCCTTAGGTTCTTAGAGACTTACCCGGTAATGAGACCTTGGAAATGGACTAGCAGATCTTGAGACCTATCCGGTGATTGATCCCAATCTAGAAATGCTTAATCCCCAACATAGTTGATCCAAGAATTGAATAGATAGCTTGAGTCTTATGCCATGACCGGAATTTCCAACCCCTAGAATCCATCTTTTCTTTCTTTCATCTATATCTTGTTTAGTTGTTCATTCGTGTTTATTCATAGTTTAGTTGATTGATTGTTTTGCATGTGTTGTGATCTTTGATTGATCACCAAAAATCAACAAAAAACATTTGAGATTTTCATTTCTTTATTTCTTTCTTTTCTTGCACCCTAGGTCTTTACTAAACTCAATCACAAATCGAATCAATTTCACCTTAGTCTTTGTGTTCGACCTCGGAATACTATCCTTACTACAAACGTCCCGTACACTGCGGGTTTCACTAGGAGTTAGGATAATTATAACGAGTATAAATTTAAAACCCAATTGCGCATCACAATCCTAGCGTAACAAGTTTTTGGCGCCGTTGCCGGGGACTAGGTCTAGATTGAGTCTATTTTGTGATTGTTTCTAGTGTAGATCTTTCTTGTTGCTTTTGATCTCTTTTTGGTTTGTGTCTTTGCTTTTCAGGACATTTATTACTCTTTAGGTGTATGCGAAGATCTCGTGGCAAGGATTTAGCTCCTTTCGATCCCGAACCGGAGAAAACCCTTCGATCTAGATCCAAGGACATCCGAAAAGAGAAAGAGATGGCCGGAAAAAACCTCCAAGCTGAGTTGGATGAAGCCTTAGAGCAAATAAGGCTAAGAGATGAGCTCTTGGAGGAAGAAAGGAGACTTGCCAATGAGAGGCAAGAGGAAACTAGGAGGGAGATTGAGGAGATTAGGCAAGCCCTTGTTCAAGGAGAGCTTAACCGCCGACAACCTCCACCTCCTCCACCACAACCGCAGCCGGCGGCAAATGTTAGGGTTGTTCCCATTGCTATTGAGGAGCCACAAACCCTAGGGAGACGTATGGATCCGGCACATAGAGCACACCGACCGGGTGTGAACTTAGGAGATCCCGCTACCCACAACTATGAGCTCCGCCCTCAAGTTCTACAAATGATCCGGCATAATCAATTCGGAGGGATAGAGGGAGAGTCTCCTCATCAACACTTGATGAATTATGAGATCTTGATGGAGACTCTTAGACCGCCAAGATTGGAGAGCAACAACCATAAGCTTAGGGCTTTTTCCTTCTCCCTTAAGGATAAAGCCTTGGCTTGGTATCAATCTATTCCACAAGGGCGAGTAGGTACTTGGGAGGAGATGACCACCGAGTTTTTGACTAAGTTCTTCCCACCTTCCAAGACTACCGAGTTAAGAGGGAAGATCAATGCCTTCGTGATGAAGGATAGAGAGAGTTTTTTCAAGTCTTGGGAGAGGTTCAAAGACCTTCTCCTCGATTGTCCACACCATGGCTTACCGAAAATTGAGCTATTGGAGATCTACTTCAAGGGACTTGATGAAGTAGCCAATTCAAGCTCCAATCTCTTTCCGGTGGGACATTCATGGAGAAACATGTAGATGAGGCTTGGGAGTTTTTGGAGAAGCAAGCTCTAGTGATTGAGAAGTACTCTCATAGGAAGAGTGAAGGAAGAAAGGCGGGAGCATATGAGGTGAGTGAAGTCACCATGAGCAATTTCAAGCTTGACGCCATCAACAACGAATTGAAGTCCTTAAGGGAGTTGTGTGCTACAACTTTGAAGAGCCAAGCAACCCCTCAAGTGCTTCCACAAGCCAATTTGTCTTCCAAGGAGGAAGATGTGAATTATATGGGAAGGGGCAACTTCAACAATTACCAAGGCCCAAGGAGTTTCAACAACAACCGGCAATTCAACAATTACCGGCCCAACCACAACCATCCCGGGTTTTCTTACTCTAACCCGGATGGAGCCTTAAACCCTCCCGCTTCCACAAGCTCAACTCCACCACCAAGAGCTTCACAAGAACCTCCACCCGGTTTCACTCAATCTCCCAAGGATAGAACCGAAATGATGTTTGAGCAATTTCTAGGAAGGTTGAGTGGTCTTGAGAGCACCGTGACTTCAATCTCTAAGGCTCAAAAAGTCTTGGAAGCACAAGTGTTCCAAAAAGCGGGTGAAACCCATAGAGATCCGGGAAAGCTTCCCGGAAGAACCGAAGACAACCCAAGAGGCCAAGTAATGGCTATCACAACAATGAGTGGGTTGAGTATGAAGGATCCTTTGCCCAAGGACCAAGCTATGGGAATGCAAGTAGTGGTAGAAGAGGGAAGAATGCAAGAAGATGGAGGCAAGAGCAAGGATGTAGAGCCAACCTATGTGGCACCGCCTCCATACAAGCCACCACTACCGTTCCCACAATCAAGAGCAAGAGCTCGATTGGACAATCACTTTGGTAAGTTCCTTGAACTAATGTCGAAATTACATATTAACATTCCGTTCATGTATTCAATTTTAGGAATGCCGGCATATGGCAAGTTTTTGAAGGAAATACTCTCCAACAAAAGGAGGTTGGAAGAGTATGGGGAGATAAGAATGACCAAGAGATCCTCGGAATTGATTCAAACCATGAAGGAAGATATGCCTCCCAAGCTAAGGGATCCGGGCTCTTTTTGCGTCCCGATAGGAGTGGGAGATGTGACGTACGAGGCCCTTTGTGACCTTGGAGCGAGTGTAAGCATCATACCGCTTGCACTTTGCAAAAAGGTCGGACTAGGAGAGCCAAAGCCGGTCAAGATGACCCTCTACATGGCGGACCGTTCTATCACTCATCCGGTTGGGATTCTAGAAGACATTCCGGTGCAACTAGGAGGATTCTATGTGCCAATTGACTTTGTCGTCTTGGACATTCCGGCGGATTATCCGGTTCCCATCATCTTAGGAAGACCTTTCCTAGCCACCTCCGGATGCCTAGTGGATTGCAAGAACGGGACTCTCTCCTTCAACATTGGAGAAGAGAATATCAAGTTCAAGTTGTCCACAATGATGAAAGGGCCAGCCCTTGATGAAGATGTCTTCAACATAATCGAGCATGAAGAATCTAGGGAAGTTGTGAGCTCGATCTTGATCAAAGATCCCTTGGAGAAGGTTCTTGCCTTAAGCATGATGGAAGAAGGTATTGAGGAGGCCTGCAATGAAGAGATCAAGGCCTTGGAGAGCTTGGAAGAGGAGCCAAGAGTTGGATTTGAAAGCCACGAAGAGGTGTTGAACAGCTGCAAAATCCACGGTCGAGATTTATGTTCCACGGCCGTCAAACTTTCTGGACAACTCCGAGAAGCAAGCTTGGCAAGAACCACGGCCGTGGAAGTTGGGCAAGCCGTGATTTCAACCGTGGATTTCCTTGGACCAGTCCTTGATAATGATCAAGCTTCTAGGAGCCTTGGAGAGTCTTCATTTGCTTTGGATTCATCTCATCCAACTTTATTTAGATCGTCTTCAACCAACAAAGGTCCTCCCTCACTTGAACTCAAACCCCTCCCCTCTCATTTAAAGTATGCATTTCTTGGTGAAAACTCTACATATCCTGTGATTGTTAATGCATGCTTGAGTGATGATGAACTTGCTAAGTTGTTGCATGAACTAATATTGCATAGAAAGGCCATTGGTTATACTATTGATGATTTGGTTGGCATTAAGCCCTCTTTGTGCATGCATAAGATAATGATGGAAGATAACCACAAACCCTCTATTGAACATCAAAGGATATTGAATCCTATAACGAAAGAGGTAGTCAAAAAGGAAATCATTAAGTTACTAGATGCGGGAATTATTTACCCTATATCGGATAGTAAGTGGGTTAGTCCCGTTCATGTAGTTCCTAAAAAGGGTGGGATGACTGTAGTGACTAATGAGAACAATGAACTAATCCCGACTAGGACGGTTACAGGGTGGAGGATGTGCATTGATTATAGGAAATTGAATATGGCCTCTAGGAAAGATCACTTCCCTCTCCCCTTCATTGACCAAATGCTAGAAAGGTTAGCTCAACACTCTCATTTTCGCTATCTAGATGGCTATAGCGGATTCTTCCAAATCCCTATCCACCCCGATGACCAAGAGAAAACAACCTTTACATGTCCATGGGGTACTTTTGCATATAGGAGAATGCCGTTTGGGTTGTGTAATGCACCCGCCACCTTCCAAAGGTGTATGATGGCTATCTTTTCGGAATACATAGAAAATATCATGGAAGTGTTTATGGATGATTTCTCTGTTTATGGTTCTTCCTTTGATAATTGCTTGGCTAACCTATCATTGGTATTGCAAAGATGTGAGGAGACAAATCTTGTCTTGAATTGGGAAAAATGCCACTTCATGGTAAGTGAAGGCATTGTGTTAGGACACTTGGTGTCCAACCGTGGCATTGAGGTTGATAGGGCGAAAATTGAAACGATAGAGAAGTTGCCGCCACCTACCTCGGTAAAGGGGGTAAGGAGTTTCTTAGGGCATGCCGGTTTTTACCGGAGGTTTATTCAAGACTTCTCTAAAATTTCTAAGCCTCTCACTAACCTACTAATGAAGGATGTTGATTTTGTCTTTTCCAAGGATTGTCTTGAAGCTTTTTGTAGGTTGAAGAACGCCTTGATCTCCGCACCTATAATGCATCCTCCGGATTGGAGTCTACCATTTGAGATCATGTGCGATGCAAGCGATGTGGTCGTTGGGGCCGTTTTAGGGCAAAGGAAAGAAGGGCGTACTCATGCTATTTATTATGCTAGCAAGACGCTAGATTATGCCCAACTCAATTATGCTACCACCGAGAAGGAGTTGTTGGCGGTGGTGTATGCATTTGAGAAGTTCCGCTCATACCTTGTTGGAGCGAAGGTCATAGTTTATACGGATCATGCGGCGATCCGTTATCTACTTACAAAGAAGGATGCCAAACCAAGGTTGATTCGGTGGATCATTCTTCTTCAAGAGTTCAATTTGGAGATAAGAGATAAGAAGGGATCCGAGAACTCCGTGGCGGATCACCTTAGTAGATTGCCTCCATTAGAGCTTGGAAGAGATGACATTCCAATTGATGACTCATTCCGAGATGAGCAATTGCAAATGGTAGAGGAATGCTTGTTCCAAGTGTCTAGAGGGAATGAGCCATGGTATGCCGACATTGTGAATTACTTAGTATGTGAGGAAGTGCCTTCCGGATTGACATATGCACAAAGAAAGAAGTTCTTCAACGATGTGCGGCATTACTATTGGAGTGAGCCACTCTTGTTCAAGAGAGGACCGGATGGGATGTTTAGAAGATGCATACCGGAAGATGAAGTGGAGAGTGTGATTCGGCATTGTCACTCCTTACCATGTGGAGGCCATGCTAGCTCACACAAGACGTGTGCAAAGGTATTGCAATCCGGTTTTTATTGGCCTAACTTGTTTAGAGATGTGCAAGGTTTTGTAGCTGGATGTGATGCTTGCCAAAGGACGGGCAACATCTCAAGGAGGAATGAAATGCCCTTGAATAACATCCAAGAAGTGGAGATTTTTGATGTGTGGGGTGTGGACTTCATGGGACCATTCCCCTCCTCATGTGGCAATCTCTATATCCTATTGGCGGTGGATTATGTGTCGAGATGGGTGGAGGCAATCGCCTCTCCTACAAATGTTGCCAAGGTGGTGGTGCGGTTCTTCAACCGGGTGATCTTCCCTAGGTTTGGAACACCAAGGGTGATCATTAGTGATGGAGGAAAGCACTTCACAAATAGGAACTTTGGAGCGCTTTTGGCTAAGTATGGGGTGACTCATAAGGTGGCAACACCTTACCATCCCCAAACTAGTGGCCAAGTGGAGATCTCCAACCGGGAGATAAAGGCCATCCTTAAGAAGACGGTGTCTAGAACTAGAAAGGATTGGGCTATGAAGCTCAATGACGCATTGTGGGCATATAGAACCGCCTTCAAGACACCGATTGGCACCACTCCTTACAAGTTAGTCTATGGCAAGTCTTGCCATCTTCCGGTGGAAATGGAGCATAGAGCTTATTGGGCCATTAAGTGGCTAAATTTTGACCTCAAGGAGGCGGGAGAAAAGAGGTTGCTTGATCTAAACGCCCTTGAGAAGATCCGGTTGGACGCTTATGAGAATGCCCAGATTTACAAGGAACGAACCAAAAGATGGCATGACAAGAAGATCATCCCCAAGGAGTTGAATGAAGGAGATCTTGTCCTTCTTTTCAACTCAAGGCTAAGGCTTTTCCCCGGAAAGCTCAAATCAAGATGGACCGGGCCATATGTGGTGAAGAAGATCTTTTCCCATGGAGCTATTGAGATAGGAGGGGAGCATTGTGGGAATTTCAAAGTGAATGGGCACCGCTTGCAGAAGTATATTCCGGGAGCTCCGGTGGACATGATTGCCCCACTTCACCTTGAATAGACTCCCCCGAGTTTGGTCAAGCTAATGACCTTAAAGAAGCGCTTGGTTGGAGGCAACCCATTGGTAACGTTTTTCTTTTTCTTGTTTTGTTCTAGTTTGTTAGATTTTTCTATCTTTGTGTGTGTTTTTGTCTACTTCGTGTGTGCTAGAGCATTAGTAGCATTGGAAGCCTTTCTTGGCATGTGAATGATGATGATGAAACCCTCACCAATTATGGGTGGAGCGGACGCGGAACTTGGACGGCTAGCGGTGCCTAGCGCGGGTCCCGAAGCTTTGATGAATGCTTAGAGCTCTCTACCATGGTTGATAGGATCATCCAACATCAATTCACTTGAGAATTCCCGATACCATAGCGAACAATTTTACATCGTGAGAACCTTCTTTCACTCTCTCTACTTCATTTACACATTGGGGACAATGTGTTTCTAAGTATGGGGTGGGGTTTGCATGATCCTTTGCATGATGAGCATCTAGGATAGTTTAATATTTGCACATGTCTTGCATTGTACATACTTAAAACGAAAATTCCATAAAATCAGAAAATTTTAAAAAAATTTTGTGCTTTCTAGGCTTGGATATGATCCTAATGATGAAATCTTGTCATATGAATTGGCTATGGATGGCCTTATGTGTTGAATTAATAAATGCATATGTGGACTTGAACTACTTCTCTTGAATTCTATGAATGATTTGTGACCATGATGTTTGCCTAGAAAGGATTGAGTAGTGAAAATCGAAATTACATGATAGTTCTTGCATACCATCTAGGAATGAATGAGGCAATTCAATCTTTCTCTACTCCTCATCTTAATCATGATTGCTTGAGCACCTCAATTGAGATAAATTTGACCTCTTTTAACCCATCCGGGAATAGGAGCATGCTAGTGTGTTGATGTGTGCAAAAAGCAAGTGTGGGGTGAAGATTGTTGATGAAAAGAATATCATGCATAAAATGCTGAATTTGTTGTGAAAGTGTAGCCAAAATATAAGCTTGGGGACATTGGTTTAAATGACAAGTAACTCGGTACACTTCACATAATCGGGTGTTGGTGCCTTGCCAAAGTCAAATGAACCGATAGTCCTAACGAGTTTTGGTATGTGTGCCCGGTGTGGATGCACCTCGAAAACTAAGAAAAAACCCGAGGACGGCTAATCACCAAGGTTTCGGCTCTTGTACACCAATGCCATTATCTCAAAAAGAAGTCAAAGAAAAAGAAAAGAAAGAAAAGATAGAGGAAAATATACACTTGGGGGAAGTTGATCGAGGACAAGGATGTGAAGTTAGTTCCGTTCCCGGATTAGCATCACATAACCTAGAAACCCCCACCCAATCACTACATTTCTTGGCCCTTTTATCTCACAAGACCTTATGACCTATTTGCATGTTTGTAAGACTTAGTAGTTTAGATTGGATGTACTCTTGATCTTCTTGACTTCTTCATCTTTACATTTCATGCATACTTTTGAGTTAAGTACAATTGTCTTTCCATGCTTTCATTTGTTTGATGCAGTATTGCTTGTTCTTAGCCATGAAACATGACTTTGAAGGTGATCCAATAGTAGAAGCACAAACCCAAAAAGATTTTTGCCATTTTTCTGCATACATAAATCATGTCATCTCTAAATCTATAGTTGGGAATTTGCTCGGGGACGAGCAAACCTTAAGTATGGGGTATTTTGATAACACGATTTATGGGTTAGTTTTAGGCAATCATTTAGATAGAATTCTCGCTCATTCATGCATGGTTTAGCATTGGTTCGAGACATTTTGCACTCAATTCATGTATTTTGTCGAGATAGATGTCTACACGAACTTGTGCGTGTTTTATAGGTAATTCGGGAAATTTAGGAGCTAAAACGATGCGTTTGAGGATCGTACATCTAGACGACACACCTCGGACTCATTAGGACACAAGCCATAGGCTAAGGAGGACTCACGGAACCTTGCCAACACTAGCCATGCACCAAATCACAGCTTAATGATCCAAGGCAAAGTTTCTGCACAGAATCGCGGTTCTCTGATAGATCACGGCCGTGGAAACGACCGTGGAATTTGCCAGATTCTCGTGACAGCTGTGTCACGACTCTCATGGCCAGCTCATGCAAATTTGTTATAAAAGTGGTCCTTCATGGGTTGTTGAGGGGCAGCTGGGAGCATCTTGGAGCAACTCATCCATTTCTCATTTCTCTAACAAAAATATCCTCTTAAGAAGAACATTTTCTAGGAAGGAAAGTGTCAAAAAGGAAGAAGAAGAGCTCTATTGAAGGGAAGAAGAAGAACACACAACATTGCTATTGTTGCTAGATTTCCGGATTCTTTTTTTCTAGTTGTAAGAACCATTTGAACCTTCCTTTGGAAGGATTGTAAGTCTCCCAAATTCTATTTTCAGCTTTGTTTAATCCTAGTACTCTTGTTCATCTCTTTCTTTCATTCTCTTGCAAATGAATGTTATGATTTTGTGTTTGTTTGTTTCGAATTCTATTATGAATGTTGTAGGCTAAATAGATGTGGTTCTAGGGTAAGGAAAGGATGGTTATGGCTAAGGCTATGATAGGATGAACTTAGATTTATCTTTGGATGACTTGTGTGCTTGAACGTACTCTCTGTTAGGAATTACGGGTGGATCTTGTCAAACCACGGCCGTGGTTTAGGTAGAACAACCCGTGATTTTCCTGGTTCGATGGATCTTGATTTAGATTGTTAGAATGTTGAAATCCTAAGTGTTTGTTAAGTTAAATCTATCCTAGGGTAACCTAGTGTTAGCAACTAAGTCTTAGGAGAGACTTACCCGGTAATCCTCACTCTTAGATTCCAAAGATAACAACCCTTAGGTAGTGGTGAGCCTAATAAGCCGCCATTGGATTAAGTATGCTGGATAGTAGCTCTAGACTAGCCCTTCCGAGACTTACCCGGTGAGGATAGGTTAGATCCTTGAGTAAACAATCCGGATTGAGTAGAATTCCGCTCCTTAGGTTCTTAGAGACTTACCCGGTAATGAGACCTAGGAAATGGAGTAGCGGATCTCGAGACCTATCCGGTGATTGATCCCAATCTAGAAATGCTTAATCCCCAACATAGTTAATCCAAGAATTGAATAGATAGCTTGAGTCTTATGCCATGACCGGAATTTCCAACCCCTAGAATCCATCTTTTCTTTCTTTCATCTATATCTTGTTTAGTTGTTCATTCGTGTTTATTCATAGTTTAGTTGATTGATTGTTTTGCATGTGTTGTGATCTTTGATTGATCACCAAAAATCAACCAAAAACATTTGAGATTTTCATTTCTTTATTTCTTTCTTTTCTTGCACCCTAGGTCTTTACTAAACTCAATCACAAATCGAATCAATTTCACCTTAGTCTTTGTGTTCGACCTCGGAATACTATCCTTACTACAAACGTCCCGTACACTGCGGGTTTCGCTAGGAGTTAGGATAATTATAACGAGTATAAATTTAAAACCCAATTGCGCATCACAATCCTAGCGTAACACCGGCCAACATTACCAAAGAACAAATCAAGATGAGGGCATTCGGCTTCACACTCAAAGATTCCGCGGATGATTGGTATTAGCACCCTCCATCCGGGAGTATTGACACTTGGGAGAACCTTCACAAGGCATTTTTGGAGAAATACTTTCCAGCTAAGAAGGCCAATAGCTTGTAGAAAGCTATAAGTAACATCGAGCAAGAGGCGAACGAAACTCTCTACGAGTACTTCGAAAGGTTTGCACGCCTCCGATACAGCTGTCCTTTTCACGGATATTCAATTCAAGATCTAGTCTTGTACTTGTACAACGGCTTGCTAAACAATGAAAGGAGGATCGTTGATGCAGCTTGCGGAGGTAATATTTTTAACTCTACTCCTGACCTTGCTTTGGAAAAGATGCAGGAACTAGCGGAAGGTACTCGGAACTTTGGAAGGACCCCGGCTAAGAAAGGAGTTCATGCTGTGAGTTCTGGGAAGAGTGAGATTTCCACCGAGCTCGCTGAGTTGAAGGAAATGGTGAAGAGACTAACACTTATGGGAACGCCACAGCAGCTCAAAGCTTGTGGAGTTTGTGCTGACCCATACCATCCAACGGACATGTGTCCACAAGTCCAAGATGACGATGCTGAGGTAAACGCAATGGGTTATGGACAACCACAGCAGCAAAGGCCTAGGAACGATCCCTATGCACAAAATTTCATGCCAAGCTGGCGTGACCAACAGAATTTTCGTTGGAGGGATCAACAAAACCAACAACAGCAGCCTCGTCAAGGTAAGTATCAAACAACTGAAGATATGTTGCAGGTTTTGACTAAACACTTTGCTACTCATGTCCAAACAACAGAATCTAGCATCAAGAACCTTGAAAAACAGGTTGGTCAAATGGCAGAAGCCATTACAAGAATTGAAACTAGGTCCTCCGGAGGATTACCTTCTCAAACGATTATAAACCCAAAGTTGATATTGGAGGAGGCTCAATCATAGAGGAAGAGTCCCTACGTCGAGCCAACGACGTAAAACAAAGGCGCTGCTCGGGAGGCAACCCAAAGGAATCAGAAGAGGAGTTTCTGTCAAGAAAACCGCCCCCGCGGCTCTAAGTACCCGCCCCTACGGTGACACTGATGGCCAGCGCCGCCCCCGGCGCTGGGCCAGCGTCTGCTCACGTTGGCCACCGCCCCGCGGTGACACCCCTACGCCCCTGCGGCGGCCACCCTTGACACACATCCTCAGCTCCTCCCCCGGCGTTGAGGCTGCGTACCCCCTCTTCCTTGTCACCGCCCCCGTGTTCACAAACACTGCCGCTGCGGTTCTGTTTAGGAAAGAAAAAAAATACACTTCCCAAAAATAAATTACATCTACCGCCCTCTTTACTCCCTCTCCATTCATCCTTCAAAAACCTAGCCGACTCGCCTCCCACGCCCTTGCGCCTTCCGGAAGATCTCGCACCGTCCTATCCACACGTTGTTGCGCCACCTCCGGCAACCTAGTGTCACCGCCCCTTTGTGACACCAACCATCTCCACCACCACACACAAACACCACCTCAACCCTCTCACTCTTCAAACTCCACTGCCCCACCTCCAGCGACGTCTACAAAGGCAAAGAAGACATCGGAAAAGCCCCATCGCCACCACCTTCGCCGAACGCCCAAATCGCCTTCTGCTCTTCTCCCGCCCCTGCGCCTGCAAGCTCCCGCCCCTGCGTGGTGCCGCCCCTGCGCCTGCTGCAGCCGCCCCTGCGGAAAACACAACAGAGGGTTCGTTTCTTATTCAATTTTCTGAAATTTCTAATTCCTTTGATTGTCTCAACTGCAAGAGATGGAGAATCAGAAGAAGTATAAGTTTTCAGAAGCCGAGACAATGCGGTATAGAATTGCACAAAGTCGGGATGTGTATGCAACCCGATTTCTGGACGTTCCTACTTTGGAACAATTGGGTTTGTTGGAGAGCATGCAGGAACTTCTCAACAACGCTGGGCTCGGGGATTTTCTGATAACAACCACTCCAACATACCCCGAGCTCAGCCGCCACTTCATTGCCACCTTCAAAATGGAAACGGTGGACCATGGGTGTATTGGACTTACATTCAAGTTCCACAAAAGGAAGTACACATTGGACTACACCCAGCTGCATGAGGCATTAAGGGTGACTATAGCCGCTTCCGACGACTGGTGGGAACCTATTCCGACACCTGATTTGATGGAGTTTTGGCAGGCCGCCACCAGGTCTGAGTTTCATGCAAGGGGTGAGTACTCCAACAAATTCACTCACCCCTGTTTGAGGCTATCTCGAAGGTATTCATGAGTGTCTTTTCTGGACACAAGGAGTAGAATAAGGTTGCTCTTAAGGACCTTCCACTACTATACGCCAGCCTCTCCACAAACGACTGGGTACCGGATTGGCCATACCTCTTCCTTACCGCTTTGAAGCGGATTAGGAAGAATGAGCCACGAAATATCATGGGAGGAGGGATCATTTCCTTGTTGGCGGCACGGGTGATGGATCTTTCTACCCCGGAGGACGGATTAGAAGCCCCACTTTATACAGAGGGTATGTTGAGGAGGTGCAGGCTCCTTAGGAGAGACGGGGAGCACCGCTTTTGGCTCTCGTTAGCAGATGGGAGTCACATCACCTACCTCCTCCGACGACTTCCATTGGGAGACGAGCTCTCCGATTTGTATGTACCGACTGACCCAGTTCCTCCGAGACGACCTCAGGCGGATATTGTTGGGAGATACGCAGCCGGCTCCAGCCGAGCCCCCACCACTAATGAGGAGATGGCAACGGTGGCACACGACAGTCGGGCCATGGAGATTCTGCAAGCTCAGATGGCGGCCTTGACTACACAGCACCAGGCGTGGCAGACCGAGTACCAACGGTCCATGCTTGAGCAGCAGCAGGCGTGGTAGTCCAGTTTCGCCTCCTCCGTGACCACTCACTTTTACCGCCGTCAGGATGCTTGGCAGGCGGCTCATCAGCAGCAGTTGGAGACTCAGCAGCCAGCCTGGCAAGCTAGCTATGAGACTTCATTTAGAGAGAGGATGGAGGCTCAAGAGGGCCGTATCGACACGCTCCACCGCCGGCAAGAGCAATTCTTCCGCCATTTTCCTTACCCACCGGAGGAGGGTCCTGGTGGTCCATCCGGACCACCCCACTGAGGGGTACATTTCTATTCCTTTCTCCCACATTTATCTTTGCCTCATTTCCACTTTGAGGACAAAGTGCACTTCAAGTATGGGGGGAGGATATTATCATTACTTGTACAGTCCATTTGAGTTGTTTTGTTATTTTTCTTTTGAATTCAGATTGAAATTCATACAAAAAAAATAAAGAAAAATCCAAAGAAAATGAAAAAAGGCATGAAAATCCTTGGATAAACCGAAAACCCGAACAGGCGGTTTAGGCAAAAAGAAGGTAGTCCGACCAACCTTATGTTGGTGCAAAATTGGACTTGAGGGATGTGAGTTCAAGTGAGAAAAGAAGAAGAGTGGCAAGGTGCAAACCCGAAAGGGCGCCTTGGCAAAATGAGCGACACCGAGTGTAGGTTTCCCTTCCGGCATTTGGCGACATAAGAAGGGGAGACATAAGGAGGTTGTCCAGGTAGGCCACTCTTGGAGCAATAAGGATGGTAGTTTCTCTCTTTTTCTCACATTTCCTATCTTTTCATTCTTTCCTTCTTGGATTTTCTCTTGTTTTCATTATCTTTTCTTGCTTACCCATGCTTCCTGAGGCCTTTGAGTCTAGTTGTTGTCATTTGTTTTACTCGGGACGAGTAAAAGGTCTAAGTATGGGGGAGTTTGATAGGTGATGGAATTACTATCATTTAGGATAGTGTTTAGAGTCTTTTTATTTCATTTGTGTCGGTTTATGCTACTAACTCCTTGGTCCAGAAGAAGAAGACTAAAAGAAGCTAAGGAAAGAGTTATAAGCACTTAGGAGTGAAGATCGTTCACGAAGCAAAGCTTCTGTTGCCTCACCGCCCCGGCGGAGCCTTGTCACCGCCCTTGCGGGTGACGGCTTACACCGAAGCGCTCCCTGCGCCTTCACCAACGCCAGCCATGAAGTGTGTCACCACCCCTGCGGTGACCTGCCCTGAAGAGACGAAGACCAGCTCCCCTGCGCCTCCCACTACGCCCCTATCTGCGCCTCAACTTGGGAGCTAGAAGGCGAAGAGGCTGTGTCACCGCCCCTGCGTCGACATTGGGACGCCTCAGCGGCTTGGCATCAAAAACGTCAACAAGTCGAAGGTTCAGACATTTGAAGAGCATTGAAGATCCGCCCCAGTGGAATTGCCTAGCCGCCCCTACGACCATGAAGAAGATCAAGCGTTTTTGCCTTCACCGCCCCTGCGAAGCTGAAGGCCGCCCCTGCGGCTTAACGTCAGAAGCTTTACTCCGGCTGTTTACACCACCTTTATGGCATTAAAGGTGGCTGTTTTAGGTTGGCCATATACTCTTATTTATTGTCTTTTGTAGTATAAATAGTCCTCGGTTGATTGCTAGAATCATCCATCTTATCATCTTGTTAGCCACCAAATTATCCACTTAGATTGTCTTGCTACCTTTGTAATGAGTTGCTAACTCCCTTGCTACATTAAGTTGGTTTGAAGCTGCATTGTTACTTTGGTTGTAAGTTCTTTATAATATAAATGTTCATTCAGTAATACTTTGTGTTTCCTTGATCTCCATTGTGTAATTGCATGTTTACTATTGCTTGAGATTGATCACCTTAGGTTCAAAAGTGCATGCAAACAACTAGGATTAATAGGTTCCGGGTTCGGGTCTTTAATCTAGTAGCAACTTTAAGTAATAACGGGTTGTGATTATTTAAAGAAAAGGAACACAAATATAAAGATAAGTTTAACAGTTTTAATCTTCTCTTTATATCCCTTAGTCTTTGTTTGAAAGCTAACTTGTTATTTGTTCTTGTAGGTTTACGGAACACTAACCTGTTAAGTTGTGTTGATACCAGTTGGCTCAACACATATATATGATCGAGACGGGAGATTACTTGAAAACTTGTAAAAGGAACTCACCAAAGTAGCAATTGCATGCTTAGAATCAACCTAGTGTAGATTCATCCATTATTGTCTTACTTGTCGCATTAGTCGTTTTCATATGTTTTTGTGTGCATCAATTCAACCAAACCCCCCCTTTGTTACTTGTCGCTATAATCGATAATCGCATCTAAAACACCTTAACTCTCTTGGGTTCGACCCTTACTTAATCAGTATACTCATTCTTAGTGCTAAGTCGGGATTTACTTTTGATTGGGTATAGACGACCATAGAAATACCTTCAATTAGTAAATCAATCATAAAATAACAAAAAGAGTCTATTTTGATCATTGCAATTGATCATTGTCTTTTGTTTGAGTCTATTTCAGTTTCTCTCTTCTAGTCTAAGCTTTGTTTGAGTCTAACGAGTTTGTTCCTTGTTTGTGGGTTTTGGACACCGAAAACCACCATAGCACCACACCAACCATCATCACACCACCATCAACAACCATTTTTCCATCAGCCACATTAGCCTCACTTGAACCAGTTGAACAAAAACCAAATGTGGCTACTTCTTTTTCCAGCATCCAGAACACGCAGAATTGAAGTGGAAGCAGATTGCTTCCCTACATCCAATACACAACAAAATTGGAGTTGATTCAGCGTTTTTCCTACAAATCCGGCGCATAGCTTGAAGCAGTTGTTTTCCTCCTACAAATGTGGCACGTTGAATCAGTTGCAACAATCTAGGAGTTGAGATTTGATCTTATTCAGAAGATTTGCAACAGCTTGGCCCACGTTTATCTACAAACAAGAATTTGTTTTGTTATTTCTTTCTATTTTTGATTATTCTTCTTTTCTGATTTCCTGAATCATAAAGTAAAAAAAAAGAGATAAAAGAAAAAGAAAGAAATCAAAAAAATCAAAAAAAAAGAAGAAGAAGAAAAGGAATCAAAATCATTTTTCATTTCATTCTTTCTTATTCATAATTAGCCTAGTGTTATTATTGTTTTAGTGTTATTCAGCAACAAAAAGGACTTCAAGAAAGGACTTAAGTCAAGTATCCCGTCTCAGTGGAGGAAGAACCAAGCATCTCGTTGAACCTATCTAGCCACACCTAGCTACTGTCCATTTTCGGCCATCAAACACCATAGCTCAGCCTTCCTTAACCTCAGCCTACGGTGTCTAGGGTTCACTTCTTGGGGGTTACGAGTAAGTTCTTTCAAAGCTTATCTTGAGTTCTAAATTTTTGAGTCATTTAGTTGCATATAACATTCGTGTAATGTCCTTTCCGTTTGAGTCTTTTCTTCTATTTTTGTTGAGTCAAACACGTTTTTTAAGTGACTGAAATCGAATCTTGTTTCTATCTAAAAGCTTTAGTTTGACTAGGCATCGAACTCACGTGAGGTTTTTGATTAATACAAGATGAGCCATCAACAAGCTTGTATCACACCACTAGAGAGTGAGAGAACTATATTTTATGAGTGATACACTTGCGAGGTGTTTTTGTTTAAACTAACCTAACGTGTTTGCTGTTGTTGAGTGTTTTGCATCATGTCAAGGACTTCCGCCGGTTCAAAAAGCCCTGAGCCTATCACACCGGAGTTGTTCAGTCTCATCAAGAGCTTGAAAGATAGCATTGAGGTGCTAACTACAAGGATATCTACCTTGGAGACCTCTAAGGTGATCCCGGATTCTCGACCAGTAGGAGATAACTTGGAGATAGGTGACAACTCGAGCGCGCAACACCAAGGACAAGATCAAGTTCCCCTTCAAAGTCAGCAAGCTGCGTTCCAAGCAGCAAGGAATTCGAATGTTCCGCAGCCTTCTAGGCATGCCCATGGTTTAGGTAACATTGCTTCTCAACCTGGTTGGAGAAACCTTGGTTTTGAGGAGCATATTTCTATCCCTTCTTCTCCAATTAATAATGATAATATGCCTAACTATCCTCACCAATTTTAGAATCCAGTTTGTGATAATATGCCTAACTATCCTCACCAATTTCAAAATCCAGTTTATGATAATATGCCTAACTATCCTCACCAATATCAGAATCCAATTTATGACCAGGAAGAGGAGAACGATGGGGAGAATGAGGAATGGAGATCAGAATGGATGCCTAATGACCGGACGAGGCGAGATCAGCCAAGGAGGCATCAGGAAGGGCGACGTAACGATGAATGGAGACGTGAGCCCTATGGAGTCCAGCAAAGGAGAGACCGAGAACCGGAACATGACGGTCTTGGCAAAGTGAAGGTGAAAGTCCCTAGTTTCGAGGGAAAATGTGATCCTGATGTGTATATGGCATGGGAGGCAAAGACAGAGCAAATATGGTCATGCCATAACTTTCCCGAACACAAAAAAGTACACTACGCAGCCCTTGAATTTATTGACTATGCTATGATATGGTGGGATGATTTGGTGAAGGAAAGGAGAAGAACTTTGGATGCACTAGTAGCTACTTGGGAGCATATGAAGGTATTGATGAGAGCTCAGTTTGTTCCCCAACACTATACAAGGGAATTGAGGCAACGGTTGGAGAACCTGAGGCAAGGATCAATGATTACTATGGAGACCTATAATGCCATGCAAATGGCCATGGTAAAGGCCAATATGCGAGAAGATGAAGAATCAACAATGGCTAGGTATCTTCGTATCCTTAATTCAAGTTTTGCTAACGAAGTAGATCTTTTTCCCTATGGCTCTATGACAGAACTACTCCATCTTGCAATCAAAGTGGAAAGGAAGATGAAAGCAAGAAATCAAGGAGGAAAAGCTTCTTATGGTGTCTCCAGCTCTAGGAAGAACCAAGGGAACCGCCAACAAGGAAGTTACAACATGGTAGTGTCAAATAAGGAGAAAACAACCCCGGAACAAGGAGGACAGCGTAAAGCACCTTCTTCAGCCCCTCCTAAGCCCACGGATACCTTTCCTAAGGGAACACAAGGGAGTACTTCTAACGCTTCATCTAGAGCTAGGGATATAGTGTGTTTTAAGTTTCAAGGTGGAGGACACATGATGAAAGACTGTCCTAATAAGAAAACATTGTGAATCAACCATTTAGGACAATATGAGTCCGAATCTGAGCATGAGCATGATAATGATGATTTTGAGCCTAATATGCATGATCATGATGATTTGGATGATGATGGGATTGAATATGAGCAAGGTGATTGTTTACTAGCTAAAAGAGTGTTATTTGACCATCCTAGCTCATTTCTAGCTAATAACTACGTGTTTTGTGATCTTGATTCTCAAAATGAACCTAACGAGATTGAAAACGTAGGAATTGATCCTAATAACATGGTTTGTAATGAAAATCTTGAGCATGATAATTCCTTGATAGCTAGGAGAACTTTGAGTGCACAACCTGCCCTTTGTGAGGATAACCAAAGAGAGAACTTGTTTCATACTAGGTGTTTGGTTAAGGGAAAGGTGTGTAATGTTATCATTGATGGAGGTAGTTGTTGCAACATTGCTAGTACTGAATTGATCTCTAAGTTACAAATTCCTACATTTTGTCACCCTAGACCATATAAACTGCATTGGATGAATGATTGTGGTGAATTGAAGGTTAATGGGCAAGGTAATATCACTTTCACTCTAAGACACTATGAGGATACTATTTTATGTGATGTTGTGCCGATGCAAGCTTGTCATGTGTATTAGGCCGTCCTTGGCAATATGATAGGAGAGTTATGCATGATGGTTTTACCAATAGGTATTCATTTACTTTTAATGAAAAACCCATTACTTTAAAACCTATGACTCCCATGCAAATTGCGGAGGCATTTGAGAAGAAGAAGGCGGGTGAACAAGAGCAAGGACCAGCTAAGAAGGGGAGCAATTCATCGAGGCACCAAGAACCTACTATTGCTTGAGATTGATCACCTTAGGTTCAAAAGTGCATGCAAACAACTAGGATTAATAGGTTCCGGGTTCGAGTCTTTAATCGAGTAGCAACTTTAAGTAATAACGGGTTGTGATTGCTTAAAGAAAAGGAACACAAATATAAAGATAAGTTTAACGGTTTTAATCTTCTCTTTATATCCCTTAGTCTTTATTTGAAAGCTAACTTGTTATTTGTTCTTGTAGGTTTACGGAACACTAACCTGTTAAGTTGTGTTGATGCCGGTTGGCTCAACACATATATATGATCGAGACGGGAGATTACTTGAAAACTTGTAAAAGGAACTCACCAAAGTAGCAATTGCATGCTTAGAATCAACCTAGTGTAGATTCATCCATTATTGTCTTACTTGTCGCATTAATCGTTTTCATATGTTTTTGTGTGCATCAATTCAAACAAACCCCCCCCTTTCTTACTTGTCGCTATAATCGATAATCGCATCTAAAACACCTTAACTCTCTTGGGTTCGACCCTTACTTAATCAGTATACTCATTCTTAGTGCTAAGTCGGGATTTACTTTTGATTGGGTATAGACGACCATAGAAATACCTTCAATTAGTAAATCAATCATAAAATAACAAAAAGAGTCTATTTTGATCATTGCAATTGATCATTGTCTTTTGTTTGAGTCTATTTCAGTTTCTCTCTTCTAGTCTAAGCTTTGTTTGAGTCTAACGAGTTTGTTCCTTGTTTGTGGGTTCTGGACACCGAAAACCACCATAGCACCACACCAACCATCATCACACCACCATCAACGACCATTTTTCCATCAGCCACATTAGCCTCACTTGAACCAGTTGAACAAAAACCAAATGTGGCTACTTCTTTTTCCAGCATCCAGAACACGCAGAATTGAAGTGGAAGCAGATTGCTTCCCTACATCCAATACACAACAAAATTGGAGTTGATTCAGCGTTTTTCCTACAAATCCGGCGCATAGCTTGAAGCAGTTGTTTTCCTCCTACAAATGTGGCACGTTGAATCAGTTGCAACAATCTAGGAGTTGAGATTTGATCTTATTCAGAAGATTTGCAACAGCTTGGCCCACGTTTATCTACAAACAAGAATTTGTTTTGTTATTTCTTTCTATTTTTGATTATTCTTCTTTTCTGATTTCCTGAATCATAAAGTAAAAAAAAAGAGATAAAAGAAAAAGAAAGAAATCAAAAAAATCAAAAAAAAAGAAGAAGAAGAAAAGGAATCAAAATCATTTTTCATTTCATTCTTTCTTATTCATAATTAGCCTAGTGTTATTATTGTTTTAGTGTTATTCAGCAACAAAAAGGACTTCAAGAAAGGACTTAAGTCAAGTATCCCGTCTCAGTGGAGGAAGAACCAAGCATCTCGTTGAACCTATCTAGCCACACCTAGCTACTGTCCATTTTCGGCCATCAAACACCATAGCTCAGCCTTCCTTAACCTCAGCCTACGGTGTCTAGGGTTCACTTCTTGGGGGTTACGAGTAAGTTCTTTCAAAGCTTATCTTGAGTTCTAAATTTTTGAGTCATTTAGTTGCATATAACATTCGTGTAATGTCCTTTCCGTTTGAGTCTTTTCTTCTATTTTTGTTGAGTCAAACACGTTTTTTAAGTGACTGAAATCGAATCTTGTTTCTATCTAAAAGCTTTAGTTTGACTAGGCATCGAACTCACGTGAGGTTTTTGATTAATACAAGATGAGCCATCAACAAGCTTGTATCACACCACTAGAGAGTGAGAGAACTATATTTTATGAGTGATACACTTGCGAGGTGTTTTTGTTTAAACTAACCTAACGTGTTTGCTGTTGTTGAGTGTTTTGCATCATGTCAAGGACTTCCGCCGGTTCAAAAAGCCCTGAGCCTATCACACCGGAGTTGTTCAGTCTCATCAAGAGCTTGAAAGATAGCATTGAGGTGCTAACTACAAGGATATCTACCTTGGAGACCTCTAAGGTGATCCCGGATTCTCGACCAGTAGGAGATAACTTGGAGATAGGTGACAACTCGAGCGCGCAACACCAAGGACAAGATCAAGTTCCCCTTCAAAGTCAGCAAGCTGCGTTCCAAGCAGCAAGGAATTCGAATGTTCCGCAGCCTTCTAGGCATGCCCATGGTTTAGGTAACATTGCTTCTCAACCTGGTTGGAGAAACCTTGGTTTTGAGGAGCATATTTCTATCCCTTCTTCTCCAATTAATAATGATAATATGCCTAACTATCCTCACCAATTTTAGAATCCAGTTTGTGATAATATGCCTAACTATCCTCACCAATTTCAAAATCCAGTTTATGATAATATGCCTAACTATCCTCACCAATATCAGAATCCAATTTATGACCAGGAAGAGGAGAACGATGGGGAGAATGAGGAATGGAGATCAGAATGGATGCCTAATGACCGGACGAGGCGAGATCAGCCAAGGAGGCATCAGGAAGGGCGACGTAACGATGAATGGAGACGTGAGCCCTATGGAGTCCAGCAAAGGAGAGACCGAGAACCGGAACATGACGGTCTTGGCAAAGTGAAGGTGAAAGTCCCTAGTTTCGAGGGAAAATGTGATCCTGATGTGTATATGGCATGGGAGGCAAAGACAGAGCAAATATGGTCATGCCATAACTTTCCCGAACACAAAAAAGTACACTACGCAGCCCTTGAATTTATTGACTATGCTATGATATGGTGGGATGATTTGGTGAAGGAAAGGAGAAGAACTTTGGATGCACTAGTAGCTACTTGGGAGCATATGAAGGTATTGATGAGAGCTCAGTTTGTTCCCCAACACTATACAAGGGAATTGAGGCAACGGTTGGAGAACCTGAGGCAAGGATCAATGATTACTATGGAGACCTATAATGCCATGCAAATGGCCATGGTAAAGGCCAATATGCGAGAAGATGAAGAATCAACAATGGCTAGGTATCTTCGTATCCTTAATTCAAGTTTTGCTAACGAAGTAGATCTTTTTCCCTATGGCTCTATGACAGAACTACTCCATCTTGCAATCAAAGTGGAAAGGAAGATGAAAGCAAGAAATCAAGGAGGAAAAGCTTCTTATGGTGTCTCCAGCTCTAGGAAGAACCAAGGGAACCGCCAACAAGGAAGTTACAACATGGTAGTGTCAAATAAGGAGAAAACAACCCCGGAACAAGGAGGACAGCGTAAAGCACCTTCTTCAGCCCCTCCTAAGCCCACGGATACCTTTCCTAAGGGAACACAAGGGAGTACTTCTAACGCTTCATCTAGAGCTAGGGATATAGTGTGTTTTAAGTTTCAAGGTGGAGGACACATGATGAAAGACTGTCCTAATAAGAAAACATTGTGAATCAACCATTTAGGACAATATGAGTCCGAATCTGAGCATGAGCATGATAATGATGATTTTGAGCCTAATATGCATGATCATGATGATTTGGATGATGATGGGATTGAATATGAGCAAGGTGATTGTTTACTAGCTAAAAGAGTGTTATTTGACCATCCTAGCTCATTTCTAGCTAATAACTACGTGTTTTGTGATCTTGATTCTCAAAATGAACCTAACGAGATTGAAAACGTAGGAATTGATCCTAATAACATGGTTTGTAATGAAAATCTTGAGCATGATAATTCCTTGATAGCTAGGAGAACTTTGAGTGCACAACCTGCCCTTTGTGAGGATAACCAAAGAGAGAACTTGTTTCATACTAGGTGTTTGGTTAAGGGAAAGGTGTGTAATGTTATCATTGATGGAGGTAGTTGTTGCAACATTGCTAGTACTGAATTGATCTCTAAGTTACAAATTCCTACATTTTGTCACCCTAGACCATATAAACTGCATTGGATGAATGATTGTGGTGAATTGAAGGTTAATGGGCAAGGTAATATCACTTTCACTCTAAGACACTATGAGGATACTATTTTATGTGATGTTGTGCCGATGCAAGCTTGTCATGTGTATTAGGCCGTCCTTGGCAATATGATAGGAGAGTTATGCATGATGGTTTTACCAATAGGTATTCATTTACTTTTAATGAAAAACCCATTACTTTAAAACCTATGACTCCCATGCAAATTGCGGAGGCATTTGAGAAGAAGAAGGCGGGTGAACAAGAGCAAGGACCAGCTAAGAAGGGGAGCAATTCATCGAGGCACCAAGAACCTACTATTGCTTGAGATTGATCACCTTAGGTTCAAAAGTGCATGCAAACAACTAGGATTAATAGGTTCCGGGTTCGAGTCTTTAATCGAGTAGCAACTTTAAGTAATAACGGGTTGTGATTGCTTAAAGAAAAGGAACACAAATATAAAGATAAGTTTAACGGTTTTAATCTTCTCTTTATATCCCTTAGTCTTTATTTGAAAGCTAACTTGTTATTTGTTCTTGTAGGTTTACGGAACACTAACCTGTTAAGTTGTGTTGATGCCGGTTGGCTCAACACATATATATGATCGAGACGGGAGATTACTTGAAAACTTGTAAAAGGAACTCACCAAAGTAGCAATTGCATGCTTAGAATCAACCTAGTGTAGATTCATCCATTATTGTCTTACTTGTCGCATTAATCGTTTTCATATGTTTTTGTGTGCATCAATTCAAACAAACCCCCCCCTTTCTTACTTGTCGCTATAATCGATAATCGCATCTAAAACACCTTAACTCTCTTGGGTTCGACCCTTACTTAATCAGTATACTCATTCTTAGTGCTAAGTCGGGATTTACTTTTGATTGGGTATAGACGACCATAGAAATACCTTCAATTAGTAAATCAATCATAAAATAACAAAAAGAGTCTATTTTGATCATTGCAATTGATCATTGTCTTTTGTTTGAGTCTATTTCAGTTTCTCTCTTCTAGTCTAAGCTTTGTTTGAGTCTAACGAGTTTGTTCCTTGTTTGTGGGTTCTGGACACCGAAAACCACCATAGCACCACACCAACCATCATCACACCACCATCAACGACCATTTTTCCATCAGCCACATTAGCCTCACTTGAACCAGTTGAACAAAAACCAAATGTGGCTACTTCTTTTTCCAGCATCCAGAACACGCAGAATTGAAGTGAAAGCAGATTGCTTCCCTACATCCAATACACAACAAAATTGGAGTTGATTCAGCGTTTTTCCTACAAATCCGGCGCATAGCTTGAAGCAGTTGTTTTCCTCCTACAAATGTGGCACGTTGAATCAGTTGCAACAATCTAGGAGTTGAGATTTGATCTTATTCAGAAGATTTGCAACAGCTTGGCCCACGTTTATCTACAAACAAGAATTTGTTTTGTTATTTCTTTCTATTTTTGATTATTCTTCTTTTCTGATTTCCTGAATCATAAAGTAAAAAAAAAGAGATAAAAGAAAAAGAAAGAAATCAAAAAAATCAAAAAAAAAGAAGAAGAAGAAAAGGAATCAAAATCATTTTTCATTTCATTCTTTCTTATTCATAATTAGCCTAGTGTTATTATTGTTTTAGTGTTATTCAGCAACAAAAAGGACTTCAAGAAAGGACTTAAGTCAAGTATCCCGTCTCAGTGGAGGAAGAACCAAGCATCTCGTTGAACCTATCTAGCCACACCTAGCTACTGTCCATTTTCGGCCATCAAACACCATAGCTCAGCCTTCCTTAACCTCAGCCTACGGTGTCTAGGGTTCACTTCTTGGGGGTTACGAGTAAGTTCTTTCAAAGCTTATCTTGAGTTCTAAATTTTTGAGTCATTTAGTTGCATATAACATTCGTGTAATGTCCTTTCCGTTTGAGTCTTTTCTTCTATTTTTGTTGAGTCAAACACGTTTTTTAAGTGACTGAAATCGAATCTTGTTTCTATCTAAAAGCTTTAGTTTGACTAGGCATCGAACTCACGTGAGGTTTTTGATTAATACAAGATGAGCCATCAACAAGCTTGTATCACACCACTAGAGAGTGAGAGAACTATATTTTATGAGTGATACACTTGCGAGGTGTTTTTGTTTAAACTAACCTAACGTGTTTGCTGTTGTTGAGTGTTTTGCATCATGTCAAGGACTTCCGCCGGTTCAAAAAGCCCTGAGCCTATCACACCGGAGTTGTTCAGTCTCATCAAGAGCTTGAAAGATAGCATTGAGGTGCTAACTACAAGGATATCTACCTTGGAGACCTCTAAGGTGATCCCGGATTCTCGACCAGTAGGAGATAACTTGGAGATAGGTGACAACTCGAGCGCGCAACACCAAGGACAAGATCAAGTTCCCCTTCAAAGTCAGCAAGCTGCGTTCCAAGCAGCAAGGAATTCGAATGTTCCGCAGCCTTCTAGGCATGCCCATGGTTTAGGTAACATTGCTTCTCAACCTGGTTGGAGAAACCTTGGTTTTGAGGAGCATATTTCTATCCCTTCTTCTCCAATTAATAATGATAATATGCCTAACTATCCTCACCAATTTTAGAATCCAGTTTGTGATAATATGCCTAACTATCCTCACCAATTTCAAAATCCAGTTTATGATAATATGCCTAACTATCCTCACCAATATCAGAATCCAATTTATGACCAGGAAGAGGAGAACGATGGGGAGAATGAGGAATGGAGATCAGAATGGATGCCTAATGACCGGACGAGGCGAGATCAGCCAAGGAGGCATCAGGAAGGGCGACGTAACGATGAATGGAGACGTGAGCCCTATGGAGTCCAGCAAAGGAGAGACCGAGAACCGGAACATGACGGTCTTGGCAAAGTGAAGGTGAAAGTCCCTAGTTTCGAGGGAAAATGTGATCCTGATGTGTATATGGCATGGGAGGCAAAGACAGAGCAAATATGGTCATGCCATAACTTTCCCGAACACAAAAAAGTACACTACGCAGCCCTTGAATTTATTGACTATGCTATGATATGGTGGGATGATTTGGTGAAGGAAAGGAGAAGAACTTTGGATGCACTAGTAGCTACTTGGGAGCATATGAAGGTATTGATGAGAGCTCAGTTTGTTCCCCAACACTATACAAGGGAATTGAGGCAACGGTTGGAGAACCTGAGGCAAGGATCAATGATTACTATGGAGACCTATAATGCCATGCAAATGGCCATGGTAAAGGCCAATATGCGAGAAGATGAAGAATCAACAATGGCTAGGTATCTTCGTATCCTTAATTCAAGTTTTGCTAACGAAGTAGATCTTTTTCCCTATGGCTCTATGACAGAACTACTCCATCTTGCAATCAAAGTGGAAAGGAAGATGAAAGCAAGAAATCAAGGAGGAAAAGCTTCTTATGGTGTCTCCAGCTCTAGGAAGAACCAAGGGAACCGCCAACAAGGAAGTTACAACATGGTAGTGTCAAATAAGGAGAAAACAACCCCGGAACAAGGAGGACAGCGTAAAGCACCTTCTTCAGCCCCTCCTAAGCCCACGGATACCTTTCCTAAGGGAACACAAGGGAGTACTTCTAACGCTTCATCTAGAGCTAGGGATATAGTGTGTTTTAAGTTTCAAGGTGGAGGACACATGATGAAAGACTGTCCTAATAAGAAAACATTGTGAATCAACCATTTAGGACAATATGAGTCCGAATCTGAGCATGAGCATGATAATGATGATTTTGAGCCTAATATGCATGATCATGATGATTTGGATGATGATGGGATTGAATATGAGCAAGGTGATTGTTTACTAGCTAAAAGAGTGTTATTTGACCATCCTAGCTCATTTCTAGCTAATAACTACGTGTTTTGTGATCTTGATTCTCAAAATGAACCTAACGAGATTGAAAACGTAGGAATTGATCCTAATAACATGGTTTGTAATGAAAATCTTGAGCATGATAATTCCTTGATAGCTAGGAGAACTTTGAGTGCACAACCTGCCCTTTGTGAGGATAACCAAAGAGAGAACTTGTTTCATACTAGGTGTTTGGTTAAGGGAAAGGTGTGTAATGTTATCATTGATGGAGGTAGTTGTTGCAACATTGCTAGTACTGAATTGATCTCTAAGTTACAAATTCCTACATTTTGTCACCCTAGACCATATAAACTGCATTGGATGAATGATTGTGGTGAATTGAAGGTTAATGGGCAAGGTAATATCACTTTCACTCTAAGACACTATGAGGATACTATTTTATGTGATGTTGTGCCGATGCAAGCTTGTCATGTGTATTAGGCCGTCCTTGGCAATATGATAGGAGAGTTATGCATGATGGTTTTACCAATAGGTATTCATTTACTTTTAATGAAAAACCCATTACTTTAAAACCTATGACTCCCATGCAAATTGCGGAGGCATTTGAGAAGAAGAATGCGGGTGAACAAGAGCAAGGACCAGCTAAGAAGGGGAGCAATTCATCGAGGCACCAAGAACCTACTATTGCTTGAGATTGATCACCTTAGGTTCAAAAGTGCATGCAAACAACTAGGATTAATAGGTTCCGGGTTCGAGTCTTTAATCGAGTAGCAACTTTAAGTAATAACGGGTTGTGATTGCTTAAAGAAAAGGAACACAAATATAAAGATAAGTTTAACGGTTTTAATCTTCTCTTTATATCCCTTAGTCTTTGTTTGAAAGCTAACTTGTTATTTGTTCTTGTAGGTTTACGGAACACTAACCTGTTAAGTTGTGTTGATGCCGGTTGGCTCAACACATATATATGATCGAGACGGGAGATTACTTGAAAACTTGTAAAAGGAACTCACCAAAGTAGCAATTGCATGCTTAGAATCAACCTAGTGTAGATTCATCCATTATTGTCTTACTTGTCGCATTAATCGTTTTCATATGTTTTTGTGTGCATCAATTCAAACAAACCCCCCCCTTTCTTACTTGTCGCTATAATCGATAATCGCATCTAAAACACCTTAACTCTCTTGGGTTCGACCCTTACTTAATCACTATACTCATTCTTAGTGCTAAGTCGGGATTTACTTTTGATTGGGTATAGACGACCATAGAAATACCTTCAATTAGTAAATCAATCATAAAATCACAAAAAGAGACTATTTTGATCATTGCAATTGATCATTGTCTTTTGTTTGAGTCTATTTCAGTTTCTCTCTTCTACTCTAAGCTTTGTTTGAGTCTAACGAGTTTGTTCCTTGTTTGTGAGTTCTGGACACCGGAAACCACCATAGCACCACACCAACCATCATCACACCACCATCAACGACCATTATTCCATCAGCCACATTAGCCTCAATTGAACCAGTTGAACAAAAACCAAATGTGGCTACTTCTTTTTCCAGCATCCAGAACACGTAGAATTAAAGTTGAAGCATATTGCTTCCCTACATCCAATACACAACAAAATTGGAGTTGATTCAGCGTTTTTCCTACAAATTTGGCGCATAGCTTGAAGCAGTTGTTTTCCTCCTACAGATGTGGCACGTTGAATCAGTTGCAACAATCTAGGAGTTGAGATTTGATCTTATTCAGAAGATTTGCAACAGCTTGGCCCACGTTTATCTACAGACAAGAATTTGTTTTGTTATTTCTTTCCATTTTTGATTATTCTTCTTTTCTGATTTCCTGAATCATAAAGTAAAAAAAAGAGATAAAAGAAAAAGAAAGAAATAAAAAAAATCAAAAAAAAGAAGAAGAAGAAAAGGAATCAGAATCATTTTTCATTTCATTCTTTCTTATTCATAATTAGCCTAGTGTTATTATTGTTTCAGTGTTATTCAGCAACAAAGAGGACTTCAAGAAAGGACTTAAGTCAAGTATCCCGTCTCAGTCGATGAAGAACCAAGCATCTCGTTGAACCTATCTAGCCACACCTTACTACTGTCCATTTTCGGCCATCAAACACCATACCTCAGCCTTCCTTAACCTCAGCCTACGGTGTCTAGGGTTCACTTCTTGGGGGTTACGGGTAAGTTCTTTCAAAGCTTATCTTGAGTTCTAAATTTTTGAGTCATTTAGTTGCATATAATATTCGTGTAATGTCCTTTCCGTTTGAGTCTTTTCTTCTATTTTTGTTGAGTCAAACACGTTTTTGAAGTGACTGAAATCGAATCTTGTTTCTATCTAAAAGCTTTAGTTTGACTAGGCATCGAACTCACGTGAGGTTTTTGATTAATACAAGATGAGCCATCAACAAGCTTGTATCACACCACTAGAGAGTGAGAGAACTATATTTTATGAGTGATACACTTGCGAGGTGTTTTTGTTTAAACTAACCTAACGTGTTTGCTGTTGTTGAGTGTTTTGCATCATGTTAGGGACTTCCGCCGGTTCAAAAAGCCCTGAGCCTATCACACCGGAGTTGTTCAGTCTCATCAAGAGCTTGAAAGATAGCATTGAGGTGCTAACTACAAGGATATCTACCTTGGAGACCTCTAAGGTGATCCCGGATTCTCGACAAGTAGGAGGCAACTTGGAGATAGGAGACAACTCGAGCGCGCAACACCAAGGACAAGATCAAGTTCCCCTTCAAAGTCAGCAAGATGCGTTCCAAACAACAAGGAATTCGAATGTTCCGCAGCCTTCTAGGCATGCCCATGGTTTAGGCAACATTGCTTCTCAACCTGGTTGGAGAAACCTTGGTTTTGAGGAGCATATTTCTATCCCTTCTTCTCCAATTAATAATGATAATATGCCTAACTATCCTCACCAATTTTAGAATCTAATTTCTGATAATATGCCTAACTATCCTCACCAATTTCAAAATCCAGTTTATGATAATATGCCTAACTATCCTCACCAATTTCAGAATCCAATTTATGACCAGGAAGAGGAGGACGATGGGGAGAATGAGGAATGGAGACCAGAATGGATGCCTAATGACCGGAGGAGGCGAGATCAGACAAGAAGGCATCAGGAAGGGCGACGTAACGATGAATGGAGACTTGAGCCCTATGGAGTCCAGCAAAGGAGAGACCGAGAACCGGAACATGACGGTCTTGGCAAAGTGAAGGTGAAAGTCCCTAGTTTCGAGGGAAAATGTGATCCTGATGTGTATATGGCATGGGAGGCAAAGACAGAGCAAATATGGTCATGCCATAACTTTCCCGAACACAAAAAAGTACACTACGCAGCCCTTGAATTTATTGACTATGCTATGATATGGTGGGATGATTTGGTGAAGGAAAGGAGAAGAACTTTGGATGCACTAGTAGCTACTTGGGAGCATATGAAGGTATTGATGAGAGCTCAGTTTGTTCCCCAACACTATACAAGGGAATTGAGGCAACGGTTGGAGAACCTGAGGCAAGGATCAATGATTACTAAGGAGACCTATAATGCCATGCAAATGGCCATGGTAAAGGCCAATGTGTGAGAAGATGAAGAATCAACAATGGCTAGGTATCTTCGTATCCTTAATTCAAGTTTTGCTAACGAAGTAGATCTTTTTCCCTATGGCTCTATGACAGAACTACTCCATCTCGCAATCAAAGTGGAAAGGAAGATGAAAGCGAGAAATCAAGGAGGAAAGGCTTCTTATGGTGTCTCCAGCTCCAGGAAGAACCAAGGGAACCGCCAACAAGGAAGTTACAACATGGAAGTGTCAAATAAGGAGAAAACAACCCCGGAACAAGGAGGACAGCGTAAAGCACCTTTTTCAGCCCCTCCTAAGCCCACGGATACCTTTTCTAAGGGAACACAAGGGAGTACTTCTAACGCTTCATCTAGAGCTAGGGATATAGTGTGTTTTAAGTTTCAAGGTAGAGGACACATGATGAAAGACTGTCCTAATAAGAAAACATTGTGAATCAACCATTTAGGACAATATGAGTCCGAATCTGAGCATGAGCATGATAATGATGATTTTGAGCCTAATATGCATGATCATGATGATTTGGATGATGATGGGATTGAATATGAGCAGGGTGATTGTTTACTAGCTAAAAGAGTGTTATTTGACCATCCTAGCTCATTTCTAGCTAATAACTACGTGCTTTGTGATCTTGATTCTCAAAATGAACCTAACGAGATTGAAAACGTAGGAATTGATCCTAATAACATGGTTTGTAATGAAATTCTTGAGCATGATAATTCCTTGATAGCTAGGAGAACTTTGAGTGCACAACCTGCCCTTTGTGAGGATAACCAAAGATAGAACTTGTTTCGTACTAGGTGTTTGGTTAAGGGAAAGGTGTGTAATGTTATCCTTGATGGAGGTAGTTGTTGCAACATTGCGAGTACTGAATTGATCTCTAAGTTATAAATTCCTACATTTTGTCACCCTAGACCATATAAACTGCATTGGATGAATGATTGTGGTGAATTGAAGGTTAATGGGCAAGCTAATATCACTTTCACTCTAAGACACTATGAGGATACTATTTTATGTGATGTTGTGCCTATGTAAGCTTGTCGTGTGTATTAGGCCGTCCTTGGCAATATGATAGGAGAGTTATGCATGATGGTTTTACCAATACGTATTCATTTACTTTTAATGAAAAACCCATTACTTTAAAACCTATGACTCCCATGCAAATTGCGGAGGCATTTGAGAAGAAGAAGGCGGGTGAACAAGAGCAAGGATCAGCTAAGAAGGGGAGCAATTCATCGAGGCACCAAGAACCTACCATAGACACGTCCCCTAGCCAACAGCCTAGTGCTCTCTTGGTCACGCCCACAACTCAGCCTCCTACGGCCTTGTTAGCTTCTAAACTTGAGTTCCAAAGTGAGTATCTACCCTTAGATGCCATCTTGATGAGGTTGTGTAAGGAGCTAATCTTAGTGAGTGAAGAAACAAAGACTATCTTACCCCCTACCATTACAGCCATCCTAGAGGAGTTTAAGGATGTGTTTCCGGAAGAGATACCTCATGGCCTTCCACCTTTGAGAGGCATAGAGCATCATATTGACCTTATCCCCGGATCTACACTTCCTAACAGACCAGCCTATAGGATGAACCCTAAGGAGAGTCAAGAGATCCAAACCCAAGTCCAAGACCTCCTAGATAAGGGATATGTTAGAGAAAGTCTTAACCCTTGCGCCGTTCCTATTCTATTAGTTCCTAAGAAGGACAACACTTGGAGAATGTGTGTTGATTGTAGGGCTATCAACAACATAACCATTAAGTACCGCCACCCTATTCCCCGCCTCGATGACATGATGGATGAGCTCCATGGCGCGACTACATTCAACAAGATAGACCTTCGGAGTGGGTACCATCAAATCCGAATGAAAGAGGGGAACGAGTGGAAGACAAACTTCAAGACTAAATTTGGGTTGTATGAATGGCTTGTTATGCCATTTGGGTTAACCAATGCTCCATCTACTTTTATGCGTTTAATGAACCATGTTTTGAGACAATTTATTGAGAGATTTGTTGTAGTGTATTTTGATGATATCTTAATCTATAGCATGTCCCTAGGGGAACATGGAGAACATCTAAGGGAAGTTATTTCTACCCTTAGGGTTGAACACTTTTATGTTGACGAGGATATTTTCTTAGGTCGTTTATATCCTATCAAAGTAATTTCTGAACTCAATACTAAAGCAAGTATAGTAATTAAGTAAGGTCGGACCCAAGAGAGATAGAGTGTAATTAAAGCACAAATGCGATTAAACTATCAATTATATGTAACCAATGGGGGGGGTTTGATTGTTAAACTGACAAATAGGCAAAGCAAACAAGAAGTTGATTTCAATGGTTTTAAGAAAATGTTGCACTTGACAAATATCCGCTTCAACATAAGATATGGGTGATCATTGTTTTCGTGAAGTTTATTCCAAAGTTTTTCTCATCTCGATCGTATTTAAATACCGGTTCAACCAGCCCCGATATTACTTATTGTTAATCCTAACTCGTAAACCTACATAATCAAATTTTAACAATAGCATTCAAATAAAGATAAAGAGACTCATGATATTTAGAAACAACCCGTTACTAAAATCATGTGGTTATGTTCCACTCACGAATTACACTTGCAACCCGCTTATTTAAATGTGTTTGCTACTAGAAAGATGACCCGAAACCGGAACCACAATTCCTAGCACATTGGATAAGACCCAAGTACCTAGATGATCAAGCTAGATAAAGGGTGAGATACAATCAAGAAGTTAAGCACAAGAACATAACACAAATCATTATGGAATAACAACTTCAATTATAAAACTTACAACCAGATCTATGTCGAGAGCTTCCAATGTCAAGCACAACTAAAGGTGCTTAGCCCTCCATAGAGAACGAAACAAAACAAAGAAAATAAAAGTGTTTTTGATGTGATGATGTGAAAATGAGATATTCTAACACTATCCTAGCATCTCTATTTATACTAATTACGACACTAAATTGTAGTAAATAGGCAGCCTAAACCGTCACTTTAAATGTCATAAAGTGAGAGTCTAAACAGCCAAATTTATTACGACTGTTGCATAACCGCGAGCGCGGATCTGGGAGCCGCGGGGGCGGTTTAGTGCAAAACGCTCCATCTTCAACTAAGCCGCGGGGCGGCATGACAAGGCCGCGGGGGCGGGTCATTAATGCTTTGGAACGGTTGACTGTTGAACTTCTTGACCTTTCTGGTGTCAAACCGCGGGGGCGGCTCAGTGTCACCGCGGGGGCGGTGACAGGGTTCCTCTGGAGTCAGTGTCGCCGCGGGGGCGGGCTAGTGTCGCCACGGGTGCCGTGACAGGGTTCCTCTAGAATCAGTGTCGTCGCGGGGGCGGGACAATGTCGCCGCGGTGCCGTGACAAGGTTCCTCTGGACTTCTCTTTGCTTCCGTTCCAACTGTTGTTAAATCGTTGGATTTCTTCATTGCTTAGTTTTGCAGCTGGATTTACACAGTTGACAACAAAATAAAACCATTTGACTCTAAAACATACTTAAACTACCTTAATAAGATAGTGATTTCATCACCTATCATATGCCAACCTGAAGAAATGTAGCTTTTGTAATAATGAAGTTATATTTCTTGGTTTTGTAGTGATTGCACAAGGTCTACAAGTGGATGAGGAGAAGATTAGAGCTATTCGAGATTGGCCAACACCTACATCCATTAGCCATGTAAGGAGTTTCCATGGGCTTGCATATTTCTATAGGCGCTTTGTGAGAGACTTAGTACCATTATTGCACCCTTGACGGAGATTTGCAAGAAACATGGACCATTTGTGTGGGAAGCAACTCAAGAACGTGCTTTCAACAAACTGAAGTTGGTTCTGACCGAGGCACCCTTACTAGCTCTCCTTGACTTCCGTAGGCCTTTCGAAGTGGAGTGTGATGCATCGGGAATTGGCATAGGAGGTGTGCTTATGCAAGAAGGTAAGCCTATTTCCTTTTTCAGTGAAAAGCTTAAAGGGGCATGTCTTAACTACTCTACATATGATAAAGAGTTGTATGCATTATTCAGAGTACTTAAGACATGGCAACACTACTTGTGGCCTAGAGAGTTTATTTTGCATTCTGATCATGAATCTTTGAAACATTTTTGGAGTCAAGATAAACTAGATAGGAGGCATGATAGATGGATGGAATTTATTGAGACTTTTCCCTATGTTATCAAGTATAAAAAGGGAAAAGACAATGTAGTTGTGGATTCTCTTTCTAGGAGGCATACATTGCTAACTACATTGGATGCTAGGGTGTTTGGATTTGTTTACATTAAGGAGCTTTATGAATCTGATCTTGACTTTGGAGAAACGTATAAGCTTTGTGTACAAAAAGGTTCCTTAGATAAATTCTATTTGTTTGAGGAATTTCTGTTTCGAGTAGATAAGGTGTGCATACCTAGGTGTTCCCTTCGTTTGTTGTTAGTGGAAGAAGCCCATAAAGGAGGTTTAATGGGTCATTTTTGGAGGGATAAGACTTATGCTATGCTGCACTCACATTTTTATTGGCCACATATGCTTAGGGATGTTGAAAATGTGCTTAAAAGGTGTTTAGAGTTCCTCAGAGCGAAATAGAAAGTGAAGCCTCATGGATTGTATACACCTTTGCCATTCCCCACAGCCCCTTGGGAAGACATTAGCATGGATTTCATAGTGGGATTGCCTAGGACTAGAAGAGGTAGGGATTCGATATTTGTGCATGTAGATCGATTCTCTAAGATGGCTCACTTTATTGCTTGTCACAAAACTGATGATGCAACCAATGTAGCTAATTTGTTCTTTCGGGAAGTAGTTAGGTTATATGGTATTCCAAGGACAATAGTGAGTGATAGGGATGTTAAGTTCTTGAGTTACTTTTGGAAAACTCTTTGGGGAAAGCTAGGAACAAAGTTGTTATTTTCTACATCAAGCCACCCCCAAATTGATGGGCAAATAGAAGTAACTAATAGGACCCTAACAACACTTATCAACAAGAATTTGAAAGAATGGGAAGATGTCTTGCCACATGTTGAATTTGCCTATAATAGAGTCGTCCACTCATCTACTTCCATCTCTCCCTTTGAGTGTGTTTATGGTTTTAATCCACTAACCCCTTTTGATCTTACACCGTTACCTAAAAAGGAGCGAGTGGATTTAAGTGCTAAAACGCAGGTTGAACACATCAATGAGCTACATAGTAGGACAAGAATCAAGCTCAAGGAGAAAGGCAAATACAACGCAGAAAAGGCGAATCAAGGACGCAAGAAGATTATATTTGAACCTGGCGACCTTTTATGGATACATTTGAGGAAGGAGAGGTTTCAACAGCTTCGGAAATCCAAGCTGTCCACAAGAGGAGATGGGCCTTTCAAGGTGTTACACAAGGCGGGTGACAACGCCTATGTGCTTGACTTGCCGGATGATTATGCTTGTGATCCCAAATTCAATGTGAGGGATCTAAGTCCTTTTCCATCCCTGGATGATGATCAAGGCAATTCGAGGTCGAATTCTTCCATAGAAGGGGAGAATGATGAAGGATCATTTGAGCTAACTCCATCTTCACTACCTCAAGGGACTCTAACAAGAGCGCTAGCTAAACGCCAAGCTGAGATGAATGCTCTTTTCCTAAACATGGTCCATGAAGTTCAACCAAGTCCACCTTCATCAAGTCTATGGAGCATCTTGTGGATCAACCACGAACACATCCCAGCCAAGATGCTTAATGAAGCTTAAATTGTATTTCTAGTTGCTGGGAAGGCCTTGGAAAGCATTTCAAAGGACAGATGAAGGCCTTGAAATGAGATACAAGGGGCTTCACGTGTGTGCATGTGCATGACTAGAACATTCATCTAAGTATGTGAACGTGAGAGGCTGAATAGGAGAGTTTAATTAGGCCCAATTGTGTTCTATGTTTGCTGGGCTTTATTTAACTCTCTCTCAATGTAATAATTGTAATTAGTTTCTTTTTTCTGTTTTAGAAGAAAAGGCCTAGGATGTATATAAAGCCTTTTCTCTCTTCTTTTGTAGTTAGACAAGTTTTATACAACTTTTGCTGAGAGCATTTTAGAATTGAATCCAAGAGTATTCAATCATTCTTGTCTCGTGAGTTTGTGTGTGATCTGGCTTTCTCGTTCTTGTGTATGTCAATCTCCTTCGGGATTGGTATTGCAAGTCGAAAAAGGCATCCTCTTCGTGATATAGATTCTCATATCGATTGTGTGGAGTTGTAAGAAGCGGGGTCGAATCGTCACCGGTTTGGTTCTTGGATCTCGAATCCAAGGGTTCTATCAATGTTCCTTTGGGTTCTTCTTGTCCCTTTCTGTTTTCTCGTTTTCATTGTTGTCCATGTTTGTTAATTTCGTTTGTTCTTCATTCTTCAGAACAGGTTGTTCATCTAGATCCGTTCTTCGCGGCTAATCCCCGTATAAAATTTGATGATAGGTGGGTTTATAAATTGCCTGCGGGCAAAACGTTAGTCGAGCGAAAGTTCGTTAATTTATTAAAGGTTAATTGATTAAATTAGGATTATAATTGAGATTGAGGAATGTTGATTAGATGATACCTTGAGAGGTTTGAGGAATTGTGAGTTATGTTGAGATATCGAGGGTTAGATTTGAGTTATGATTTGGTTACGTTTATGAGATGTAGGAGGCTGATCTCCTAACCTTAGATGATGTTGATTGTGTGTGTGCCTTACTGATGCAAGTGCTGATCGTTTCATCGAGGGGAAACTGTGACGTGGTACAGGTTTACGTGTATATCAGGTAAGTCCGTAGGACTTGCTTAGCGAGCAGTTGTGGATATGAGTGGTTGTGATGGTGGTGTGTGTGCGCGCATATGATTGTTGCATTTATAACCTAAACCGAACTAGGATGACGACCATATATACATAATTGGCCCAAGTGCATTATAACCGGGCGGCTATTATGCACGGACACTTCTAGAAGATGACGTGTTCTGTGTCCTGCCGTGTCGGACACGGGGACACAACAGGACACGGTTCAGACACAGTCAAGACACATTTCAGAGTTAGGACACGGGGAGAACACATCTAGGATACGGCGAGGACGTAGATTGTGTCCGTCACATAGTCAACCAAAGTTTACCTTATTTTTTAAGGCTAGAAAAACACACATTTATTAAAAAACATAAAGAAAAACTGATTTACCGTAATATTTTTTTTTCTCTCACATTTTTCCTGACTACACCTAGCCCCACATGACCACCTACGAGATTGTGGTTGTCTGAAGTAGGACACCGATCTTTTTCTTCGGCTCTAATGTTGAAATGTTGTTCCCCTGGCTGACTCTTCTCTCAATTTTTCTTATGATTTCATAAATTAATTTTGAATATATATTTGATTACTGATTTATTGTGTAGTCTATCTTTGTTGAATGTTGAGTGTGTTATTCTAATTCTTTCAATAAGAAGGAAGCAAAAGAGGAAAGACGGTCAACAAAACCGGCGCCCACCTTGCAAAACCGCAGGGGCGGGTCACCAGAACCGCGGGGGCGGCACCGCACCTGTGGTGAACAAAACCGCGGGTGGTATACCTATAAACAAAGGCTCTTACATCATATCCCCCTAAAAAGAAGTTTCATCCCGAAACTTGAACAATTCCCAAGTCCTATCGGACCCATATGCCGAGGTATAAACACTCTCTATCGGAGGCATCACATCTCCATTTAAAGGTATCAACCTATAACATTCTATAACCTCAAAACATAGCATGGAAGAATTATCTACTCTAGCAACAAGATCACAATCGCTAACCAAAGCATAGAGAAAAAACATCTCTAGCTAACCTATAACCACATCACAATGGCATGGAGGAAAACCATCTCCAGCCAAACCGTACTCATAACACAAACACGTGGAGGGAAACCGTCTCCAGCCAAACTATGTCCATAAATAGTAGCACGGAGGAATAACCATCTCCTACTATACCCTAATCACATCTCGATAGCATGGAGGAAGAACCATCTCCACCTATAAACACAACTTGTGCTAGCAAACAAGATCTAATAAGATCATATACATACATCACAGCTAGCACGAAAACACATCATATCACATAAGCATATAATCATAACACTCACCAAGATAGCACTAATATCTACTCGTCGATCCTACATGTGTATCTATCTCAGCATAGAACTCTGGATAGTTCCTCTAGATACTATCCTCTATCTCCCATGTGGCCTCATCAAGTCCTCGTCTAGACCATTGTATCCTCAACATAAGATGTTCTTCAAACATAGGCGTCTCACACCTCGCTCTTGGACTACAATTGGATGCTTGACAAAAGTGTGGTCCGGCTCGACCACTAAGTCGTCATAGCTGACGATGTGTCTCGGATCGGGTATGTACTCCCTCAACTAAGACACATGAAACACAGGGTGAACACCCTCCAACCTCGGGAGTAGAGCAAGTCAGTACGTTGCCCTCCCAACCTCATCTAGAATCTCAAAAGGAGCGACATATTTGGGACTTGCCTTCCCTTTTTGCCAAAACGTCTAACACCACACGTCGGTGAAACTCTTAGCCAGACATGAGCTCCAACCCTGAACTCTAGAGGCTGACACCTCTTGTCTACATATGACTTGTAGCGACTCTGTGCAACCAACATCCTCTCTCTGATCAGCGCTACTCGTGCAATGTCATCCTGAATCTGCTCAGGCGCTATACCACTGACACTGCTAGGCTCATCCCAGCATAACGGCGTACGACATCTTCGCCCATACAGTGCCTCATATGGGGCCATCCCAATCGATGCATGCCAATTATTGTACGAGAACTCAACCAAAGGGAGGTGATCTGACCACACCTGTCCCTAGTCCAATACACAAGCTCGCAGCATATCCTCTAGTGTTTGATGGTCCTCTCTGACTGACCATTTGTCTGAGGATGAAACGCAGTCGTGAAATGCAAACTCGTTCCCAATGCACTCTGAATCTACTGTCAACACCTTAAGGTAAATCAATCGTCCATCTCGATTTGAGACGATCGTCCTCGGTACCCCATGGAGTCTCACTATTTGTCTAGTGAACTCCTTAGCTAATCTGCTCACTGGCCACGTTTCCATGATAGGGATGAAACGTGCAATCTTTGTTAATCTGACAACCACAACCCAAATGACATCAAAACTCCTTCTCGGCCTCAATCCCGTCACAAAGTCTATGGTGAGATGTCCTCTCAGTTCCACTACGGTACTAGTAGTGGGTGGAGCTCTCCTCCTGGTCTGCAATTCTCTATCTTGACCTGTTGACAGGTCGCACACTGTGCCACAAATCAAGCCACATCGGGCTTCAGCCCTCCCCACTAGTATAAACGTCTCACATCTTGATACATTTTACTCGCACCTGGGTGTATTGAGTAAGGTATGGAGTGAGCCTCCTGTAAAATCCTCTGTCTCAGCTCTACATCAGCGGGTACACAGACGCGATCGCGGCGTCTCATCACTCCATCTACTCCTATGGAGAACTGCGGGGCCTCACCACGAGACATCCTATCACATATCCTCATCAGCGTCGGACATGTTTCCTGTTTCTGTTGGATCTCCCCCAACATATCAAGTAGAACCTCCAAGGTAAACAGTTGGGCATCCTCATCAGGAAACTAGATGCCAATCTCTAGTCATGCTAGATCTCTCTATAACTGTGGTTGGGCTATCAATCGTGCAATCACCTTCTCTCGAGGCGTCTTCTTGCTAAGGGCATCGGCGATAACGTTCACCTTTCTTGGACGGTACAAAATCTCAAGGTCAAAGTCCTTGATCAGCTCAAGCCATCTACGTTGGCGGTTATTCAAATCCCGCTGTGTGAAAATATACTTTAAACTTTGATGGTCTGTGAAGATTTGACATGTAGCGCCATACAAGTAATGTCTCCAAATCTTCAATGCGTGAACTACCGCCGCCAACTCCTGATCATGAGTCGGGTAGCTCTGCTCGTATTTCTTCAACTGTCTAGACGCATATGCAATCACTCTACCACGCTGCATCAACACACATCCCAAGCCGAGCTTGGATGCGTCACTGTAGACTACAAAGTCCTCTGTGACTACAAATTCCTCTGTGCCCTCCGGCTGCGCTAAGTTGGGAGTGGAAGTCAAACGCCTCTTTAGCTCCTCAAACTTCTAAGTACACGACTCGGACCATACAAACCGGGAAGTCTTCCTCAACAGGCTGGTAAGTGGACGGGCAATCACTTTGAATCCCTCTACAAACCGACGGTAATAGCCAGCTAGGCCAAGGAAACTGGGTACTTCCTTGACGTTCGTCGGTGTCGTTCATGATGCTATAGACTCAATCTTCGTCGGATCAACTTTGATCCCATCGGCGGAAACAACATGAACCAGAAATGCTACCTCTGGCATCCAGAACTCGGACTCAGGGAACTTGGCATAGAACTCTCTACCCCGCAAAACTCGCAACACAATCATCAGATGTCCTGCATGCTCCTCTTTACTATGAGAGTACACCAGGATAACGTCTATTAAGACCACCACTAATTGATTCAGAAAGTCGATGAATATGCCATTCATCAACTCTATAAAGACAGAGGGCATATTCATCAACCCGAATGGCATCACTACAAACTCGTAGTGGCCATACCGAGTCCGAAATGTCGTCTTATGCAAATACTTGCTCTCTCACCCTCAGCTAGTGATATCCCGACCGTAAGTCGATCTTGGAGAACACAGTCGCTCCCTGAAGCTGATCTAAGAAGTCATCAATGCGGGGCAAAGGATACTTGTTCTTGATGGTCATCTTGTTCAACTCTTTGTAGTTGATGCACAATCTCAATGATTCGTCCTTCTTCTGCACGAAGAGGACATGTGCATCCCATGGGGATACGCTATGGCGGATGAAGCCCGTCTCAGTCAACTCCTTGAGTTGCTTCTTCAGCTCTAACAGCTTGATAGGCATCATACGTTCCGGGGCCTTCGAGATCGGTCTCGTCCCTAGCTTCAACTCTATGCCGAAGTCTATGCCCCTCTGCGGCGGCAAACTGGATGGCTTGGTAAACACATCCAAAAACTCGCAGACCACGGGGATATCCTCTAACGATGTACTATCGCCCTCCTTCATGGCATAAACACTAGAAGGCCTCACAACCCTGTGTAATCAATCTCACTGCTCGTACCGCGCTTATAACCATACCCGACTTTCCAAGGTCCCAACCTCGAAAAATCTCGAGCTAACCTGACTCGGTAGAGACCGTCACGGTCCTCCTACCTACATCTAACACAACACGATATCTATCCATTCAATCCATACCCAGAATGACTTCCTCATGCACCAGCGGCATGACAAAGAAGTCTACTAACAAATCACGGTTTCCTAAATGTATAGGACAACCATGTACTCTCGGGTACCTCTCACCTGACCCCATCGGGTAACCCTATAACGAAGGGTCTCCCCTCTACCGTATCTAAGTCAGTCTATCAACGCATGCATCATAAATGAAAGAGTGTGTAGCACCTGTATCAAACAAAACTCTAACATCATTTGTAGAAAATCAGTCCATTATTTTTGTTTTGGAAGTTTCACAACCGCCTAAGAGCTTTCGTCTTTGCCAAAGAGCTTAAGTTGTTTACATTTTTCCTTTCGCCTTTGCCGAAGAACTTCGACTATTCGTCTTGTCAGGTTTGAGAGGCTTTGTTTTCTAATCTTCCTTGAACAACAAATCCTCTATCGTATATTTAGACCAATTCTATTTCGATACCAAATAATTTGAAATAATTTACATTCGAGTATAATTTGAAACATTGTGTTTGATCACCGAACTGCCCAACGACCCAAACCGGGAACCGGAAACGAAAAACCTAAAACCGCTTCAAACTTGAAACCAAAAACTTGAACCTTGATACCCCGAAACCCCGAAACCTTGAAACTTGAAACTTGAAACTTGAACTTTGAAACTTAAAACCAGAAACAGGATACCATGAAACTTGATCCCCGAATCGCCCAATAACCTGAATGGAAACCGTAAACCTGAACCAGAAATCTAAACCGCTGAAACCTGAAACCAAAAACCGTAAAACTTGATCACCGAATCACCCAATCACCCGAAGGGAAACCGTAAAAGTGAAACCGGAAACCCAAAACGGTTGAAACCTAAAACCAGAAACCTTGAAACCTGAAACCGGAAAACCCACCTTCAAACCTGAAACGAGTTCGGGTAATAGATTTTGATTAGGGTTGCCAGGCTTGAGAGGTTTTGTTGTCTAATTCTTCCTTGTCCATTGATTTGTTGAAAATTAGTCCATTATTTTCGTTTTGGAAGTGTTGTAACGATGTTTATGTATTTGATTTCACAAAGAAAATGTTTAGAATTTGTTGGCTTTGAGATAGATGCTGATGAATTAAAAGGCTTGAGAATTTTTCACTTTAATCTTTGCCGAAGAGCCGAAAACGTTGTCCGGCCTTAGAAGGTTTTGTTGTTTAATTCATCGTTGTTCATTGATACCCTTAGAACGGTTTTTTGTCTAATTAATCCTTTTGCCTTTGCCGAAGAGCTTCGCCTATTCGCCCTACCAGGTTTGTGTGGTTTTGTTGTCCAATCTTCCTTGGATTTTTAAAGCCTTTGTCGTAAATTTACACCTATTTGTTTTAAATACCAAGTTATTTGAACTGATTTCTATTCGAGTAAACTTGAACTTTGAAACTTAAAACCAGAAATAGTGCTTTTTTTAAAATTAGATCCCTGATGGCTCATGATTCATGAGCAATTCAATGTTAATTTTATTATAGAGCATCTATTTATTTGTAGATAATCGGTGTAATATAGTTAGTGTTTTGCATGGGTAAACATAAATATCTTACAAGTCAAATGAAAATGAAAATGGCTAAGATTTTTTTCCAAACAATGCTTAAGGGTAAATGTCCTTAATGCAATATATTTTTAATGTTTTGCAATGGTATTTTCATGGCTTGACGAATGCTTTAATTATATTCCAATGCATGATTAAAACTAAGTACGATGTGAAAACGAGACGGAACTAGTATGATCTCGAAAGCTTATTCCTAAAATGTCGAAAAAATTATGGGTGAAATAATAAAAACAAATAACTATGTTGCCGGAAGATTCCTAACTTGGTTAAATCCAACTTAATATCCCCGATATCTCAGACTTTAATTTGTCTTCACTTCACATGATTCACAAAAAACATATGTCGTTATTTGTGACATTCATTTTAGCGTCCTTTTTTGTTACCCTAATTACTATCCATATTATTTGTATATAGTCTAGATTTGCATGATATTATGGTTGAATATGTACTGTTTTGCGATTTAAGTTGTCTATTTGTGCTTCCATTAATTTTAGGTGTTCGAAGCTATATAGAACACATTTTGGAGATAAATCAGATTAAGGCCTACATCAAGCTAAGTTCTCCCTATAACCGTTGCGGTTCTCATGGAGGCTGAATAAATTGAGAACCTAGAGATAAGAAACCAAGTCTAGAATCTCATCAAGGTTGTAGAAATCTCAACTTTCTAACATATTCCCTTCAGTTTTGGACTTTCATGTGAAATAAAAAATTGTAGTACTTTGAATTACCATCTAAAGTACTACTCGAGGGTTTTTTTTATTCTAACCACAGCAACGAAAATTCAGTTTTACTGAAGTATTATAAAGTTCTAACAAACTTTCGATCGGCCCGACTTGTGTACATGTCGGCCCAATTGACAACCTGTTAGCCGACACTCTTAAGTACAAGTAGACCTAGAAATCATCCATCTACAACTCTCACATCTTGCACTGGATGATTATCGGACTACCATAAAGTATACATTAAGACATATAATCAAAGGATAAACATAACCATAAACATCATAAAGTCATCATGCAAGTTGGGCTCTCTACACCCAAAATAACGAGAAATTACTAAGATATACTTACTAAAATTCAAACTTTATTACTCAAGGGAAAACAAGACCGATCAAGCCAAAATGGATCAAATCGGTTCGGCTGTTGGGGAGCAATCGGGTCGACTGATGGGGAGCGATTGAGCTGATTGGTCCAATCTTATGTCTATGAGGATGTTGAGTTTGAAAGAAAAACAACAAGATCAAGTAATTGCTACAAAACCTTATTTATAAAGAAGAAATCCAATATTTCTAGGGTTTGATGTTAATCCTACTAAACTCTATCCTTAAGCAGATAAAAGATAAAAACGTCCAATCGGACGATAGCCCAAAACAAAGAAGATAAAGAGAATGAAAGAAAAGATAAAATTAGATCCACTAGCAAAGAAATAATCTTGATCAGCCCAATCAGGTTGGCTCAATCACGTGCAAACCATCATTGTCTAGATAAGTCAATCATATGATGGAGAAATTGTCTCTCTATTTGCATGGGAGAGTTACGTGAATTGATTCCTTAATTTCCTACAAGATATGAAAGCTACGTAAGAATGTTTCCTTCGTAATATGAATATATACATTTGGATATTTTTAATCATATATTGAGTTTTTGTTATGTATTGTTATGGCGATTCTGGTCTTGAAATTACTTTATTAATCACAGATTGTAAGACCCCAGTCTTTTGCATTCACCGCCCCCGCGGTAAAGTGTGCCGCCCCTGCGGCAAGCCGCACCCACGGCAGGGTCAGCCGCCCCTGCGGTTGACTACAAATCGCGCCCGATCTTTCTTTCGTTCATTTTATCTTCTTTTCATAGATAGAAGATCCAATCTTCTATCCTATGGGCCAGCTTCCTCATCTTCTCCTAACCCTAGAACGTTCTTTCCATCTATCTTTCCAGCCCTTCTTTATATATTCCCGTCTTTTCTTCTTTTTGTCGTTTCTTGCTTACATTTTCTTCAACCCTCGAGTGCTACAACCTTGCTTTCTGTGATCTTGCTGAACGTGTAAGTTCTTCCTCCCTTGTTCTTCATCACGTTCTTGTTGTGGCTGCATGCCCTTCCTCTGTTTTGTTTTTCATCTTTCATTCTTCCTTTTCTTCTTCTCCAAGAACCAAGTTTGAACCGTGATTCTTGTTAGCATCTCCGTGGTTGATGTGTTGTTGTTCTTTGAGCTCTTTAGGTTGAGTCTTGACGTGGTTGGATAAATGTTCGAGCTTTGGCTCCCTTGGGGAGAAGTTTTTGTCGAGAGAAACCCGATAATGTTTGTTGTCACGAGTTCCGCCCCGTGCCTCTACAGTGCCGCCCCTGCGCCCTTGTGCAGCCGCCCTTGTGGTTTCTTCTGCAGTAACTCCTGTTCTTGTGAGTTGCTTCCTTGCTTGCTTTCCTCGTTCCTTTCCTTGGTTCTTATGGATGTTGTTGACCCTTGAGTATGTTGTAAGACTAAGGTTGAGCCCTTAGCTTGTAGAGATCTCTTAAAGATCATTGAGACTGGAAGTTATAGACTTCTAGCAACCGTTTCGTTCCTGATTCGTGATGCTTGTGTGAACAGGCTTTCCTTGCTCCTTTCTGAGGGAAACTGAGTTGTTCTCTGAGTTCTTGCTGAGTTTAGATTACCTTCGAGTGAGGTAAGTTCATTGGACTTACTTAGCTTCATTCCATATATTGGTTTGAGTGTTTTGGCTTGGTTGTGTTGTTTATCATGTTACAATGAATAACTAGAATAGGATTCACCCTTTATAACTTTAACTGGCCCAAGTGTATGATAATCGGGCAGTAACCACTTGTATAGTTCTATATAGAATGTGCTCTTGTAACCCAGGCCCGTAGGTAACGGATAGTATTGATCTGTTCCTATTGGTAGACGGAAGCGGAGGCGAGTTTTGGGAGATTCTCGTGTGACTAAAGAAGTTGAATTAGTAATGGATAACTTTATGAAAGATAATAACTGGTTGAGTGCAAACATGCTATATGTTTACTTTATCTTATGTGTGTATGTGCCTTTATGTTCTTTGTGATATCTAGAGTATTAGCTAACGGTTTACACCGATGTAGTAGATGTTTCACAGGTCCAAGATGTTGCTGAGTGATCCGGACGGTGTGGTCAGTCGGGGTTCCAGTACATTATAGGACGGGATCGGGTTTATGTTTATTTTGTTACTTTCCCTTTTGTTTTGAACTCGGCTGCGAGTATTTTACGCTTCCTTGTGTTTAAACCTTTAGTTTTATATTGTCTTTTGGTTTTCATTCGTTTGTGCTTTATTGTAAGATTCGTTGTGCTATTGCTACTCTAAGGGTCGGGACCCATTGTGAGGTCCTAACCCGTAACGCTTCGAGTTCCCAGAACTTGGGGTGTTACACATATATTGATGTGTTGTTTTTGTATAGTGCTCTTACCTTTGTTATTTTATAATATATATTTTACATTTTGATTAGCAATTTTGATTCAAATCATTACATCACTATCCCTGAGTTCGATCCTGACCTTATACCATGACCAAATCTTGTAATCATATGCGAAATTTGAGGCTCACGTTTGAATCCTCATTAATTTCCAAACGTTGCTGTACTCCGTAATACCCATTTGCTTTTCATCTCTAGACTTGACTTTAACCTAATTTATCTCACGATCGTCGACTTCTTTTTACAACTCAAAGCCATCCACAATCGAATCAAATAAATATGACTCTTTATTTGTAATAAATAATCTCATTGCACTTCATTGCAATGATCACATGGGCATAAATATGACTCTTTTTTATAATAAATCATCTCATTGCACTTCATTGTAATGATCACATGGGCATATCTCACCGGTCTATTAGCGTATCTTTATAAGACATCTATGCACGTAAGATATTGTGTGAGTAATGTAGCTATGATAAAGTTACTAGGTAACCGGTTGAATTATGCATCTTTGAGCAAATGGTATGTCTTTCCGTATATTACTTTCGCAGGATGTTGTATACATGAATATATGCGGATTGTGATCCCTCGGTGATAGCTCAAGAATCAATACCTTACGGTTTGATACCGAACATAATTTTAGTTATCCTCCGTATTAAATGAATAGGAGGTCTCGGGTAAGTTGTTTGATCAACTAAGCGTATCATGTTTTATTCATGATATGACATATAGTTGCTAGCTAGCGTGTTGAGTCATATACAATAAATCCCATTTTTACACTACTAAATCATTGGTTTCCTTGAACCTTGCTTATCTTTGTGAATAGGTCAATTAGATTATAAATAAGTAACATTAAATACAAAATACTATTTTTTAGATATCGACACCGCATTCAAATATCTTCTTAGTAAAATTGTTGATGCTTCAAAGATCTTCTTCGCCTTACCAAGTTATGCCTTGATACGGGGATTAGCCCATTTAACGATCTAGACGAACAACCTGGAAACAATGGAATGAAACTTAGATATGGAGGAATGATAAGCATGAAAATATAGATAGATGGTTAAGAAGAACCGAATAGAACTATGGAAGAACCCTTGAAAAATGAATTCAAGAACCAATCCAAAAGACTAATCAACCCTGCTTCTACAACTTGACACAATCAATATGGAGATTGAAAGCACCAAGAGGATGCTTATAAACAACTTGCAACACTAATCCCTAAGGAGATTAACTCGGACAAGAAGAGTTAAGCCAAAATCACAATCACAAAGCTCTGCAACAGGATGGAAATCGCCAATCTGCAATAGCAGCACAAAAACTGTGTTTAACGTGTATCTTCTGGATCTCCCCCTGACCTAGCACGCCTAATAATATATATATAGTGTTTAATATGTTAATGAACTGAAATAATTAACAAAATGCCAATCAAGACATAAGTTTGGGCTTTTATTCTAAAAAGACTTAAAAACACTTAAAACAGCCAAATAAGCTTATTCAGCCAATTTGGAACATTTTAGTCTTATGTACAGCCCTTAGGAGTGTAGCTTGTTCCTTGGTGGACCATGATCATCATCAAGGCTCGTTGGCTCATGGAAGGTGAGTTAGGTGGTTCATGGTTCATGGTTAGAAGCAATGCATCCATCTCAGCTTGTAGTTTAGCTTGAGCCCTTGTTAAGGGACCTTTACTTAGCCTGGATGATCCTTCATCATTCTCCCCTTCTTGAAATGGATTCGACCCCGAGTCACCATGATCATAACTCGACGGTGGGAATGGACTCAAGTCACGCACATTGAATGTAGGATCGCATGCGTAATCATCCGGCAACTCCAAAACAAAAGCATCATCCCCTGCCTTGTGTAAGACCTTGAAAGGTCCATTTTCTCTTGGAGAGAGCTTGGATTTCCTCAACTGTTGAAACCTTTCCTTCCTTAAGTGCAACCACACGAGATCACTAGGCTCAAATGTGATCTTCTTGTGTCCGTGGTTAGCTTTCGCAGCATTGCACTTGCCCTTCTCCTCAAGCTTCTGGCGTGTCCTCTCATGCAACTCCCGAATGTGTTCAACCTGCGTTTTAGCACTGAAATCTACTCGCTCCTTCTTAGGCAACGGTGTAAGATCAAACGGGGTTAGTGGATTAAACCCACACACACACTCTAAAGGAGAAATGGAAGTTGAAGAATGCACAACCCTGTTATAAGCAAATTCGGCATGAGGTAAGGCATCTTCCCATTCCTTAAGACTCTTCTTAATAACAACCCTTAACAAAGTAGTTAGTGTCCTATTAGTTACCTTAGTTTGGCCATCAATAACATAGCCATTAAGTATCGCCACCCTATCTCACGCCTTGATCTCATCAAAGTAAACAACAACAAATTTACCTATAAACTTTCTCAAAACATGGTTCATTAATCTTATGAAAGTAGAAGGAGCATTAGTAAGTCCAAATGGCATAACAAGCCACTCATATAAACCAAACTTGGTTTTAAAAGCAGTTTTCCACTCATCCCCTTTCTTCATCCTAATCTGATGGTATCCACTCCTAAGATCAATTTTACTAAACATAGTGGAACCATGAAGCTCATCTAATATATCATCAAGGCGTGAGATACGGTGGCGATACTTAATGGTTATGTTATTGATGGCCCTACAATCAATACACATCCTCCAAGTATTATCTTTCTTAGGCACTAAAAGCACGGGGACAACACATGGACTAAGGCTTTCCCTCAAATAACCCTTATTTAAGAGCTCTTGCACTTGGTTTCTAACCTCTTGGCTCTCATTAGGGTTCATTCTATAGGTTGGCCTATTCGGTAAGGTTGCTTCCGGAATGAGATCTATTTGATGCTCTATGCCTTTCAAGGGTGGTAGGCCATGGGGTATCTCATTAGGAAACACATCCTTAAACTCCTCAAGTAGGGATACAATGCTAGGTGGAAGATTTGCCTTAGTTTCATCACTCACTAGGGCTAACTTCTTACATAAGGTCATCAAAGTGATTTCTAGTGGAAGATAAGCACTTTGAAACTCAGATTTGGCTACTATCCAAGTAGAGGACATTTGTGTGTTAGTTGAAGCTAAAAGGGTATTAGAAGGCTCTATAGGCTCGGTTTTGAAATTATTTGGCTTACTCCCCTTCTTAGCTTGGTCCACCCCTTGTTCACTTGCCTTTTTCTTCTCAAATGCCTCAGCTATTTGTAAGGGAGTCATAGGCTTTAAAGTTACAGGTTTTCCATTAAAAGTGAAAGTATGCCTATTAGTGTAACCATGATGTAAGACTCTCCTATCAAATTGCCAAGGACGACCTAATAAGATATGACAAGCTTGCATAGGCACAACATCACACAAAACATTATCCTCATAATGGCCTAAAGTGAATGTGACCTTAATTTGCTTATTTACCTTTAATTCTCCACATTCATTCATCCAATGAAGCTTATAAGACCTAGGGTGATAGAAAGTTGTTAATTGCAGCTTATTAACCAATTCCGTGCTAGCTATGTTACAACAACTACCCCCATCAAGTATACTAATGCTCTCCTAGCTATCAAAGCATTATCATGTGACAAGCAAACATCCAAAACAGGCTCATCATGCTCAAAATCAGATTCAATACGTTGAAGAGACTCATCATGCTCAAAATCAGTATCTAGACATTCAAGAGACTCATCATGCTCAAAATCAGATTCAACACAAGCAATAGACTCGTTGGGAACATCCAAATCACATAGCACATAGTTATTAGCTAGGAATGAACTAGGGTGATCATATAACACACGTTGAGCAAGCAAGCAATCCCCTTGCTCATATACTATGCCATCATCCGAATCAACATCATCACTAGGCTCGGTTTCATAAGATTCAAGTTCATGCTCAAATTCTGATTCATATTGGCCTAAATGATTTATTAGCAAAGTTCTCCTATTCGGACAATCTTTCATCATGTGTCCTCTACCTTGACACTTAAAACACACAACATCTCTAGCCCTAGAAGAAGAAGAGTTATAAGTACTCCCTTGAGGTGGTTTAGGGGTTGCAGTAGGCGTCTTAGGGTAGGTTGGGCGTGTGGGAGCTTGCTCGGGGGCTATTTTAGGGGCTTCGCGGTTGTATCCTCCATGTCGGTGCCCTCCTTGTTGTTTCCATACATTTGAGGTCCCAAATGAGCTCTTTATGCCTTGACTCCTCCCTTTTATCTTCTTCTCGACTTTGATGGCGAGATGTAGTAATTCTGTCATAGTAGAGTAGGGAAACAAATCCACCTCGTTAGCAAAACTTGAATTAAGGATACGGAGATACCTGGCCATAGTTGCCTCTTCATCCTCACTAACATTGGCCTTCACCACAGCCATTTGCATGGCATTGCAGGTCTCCTCGGCACTCATTGAACCTTGCCTCAAGTTTTCCAACTTTTGCCTCAAGTCCCTCCTATAGTGTTGGGGAACAAATCGAGCTCACATGATTGCCCTCATTTGTGCCCATGTGGCAACTTATGGATCCATGTTTCGCCTCCTTTCCTTCACAAGCTCATTCCACCATCTCAAAGCATAATCAGTGAACTCAAGGGTTGCGTAATGTACCTTTTTATTCTCGGGAAAGTTGTGGCATGCCCATATCTGCTCAATCTTCGTCTCCCAAGCCATGAACACATCCAGATCACACTTGCCTTCAAAGGATGAAATCTTGATCTTCACCTTCTCTAAATCATCTTGCTCATGATCTCGCCATCTCCTTTGGTGTCTATTGTCTCTCCTCCCTTCATAGTCTTCCTCTTGCCTCCATCTATACTCACGCCTCCCATCTTGATCCCTCCCATCTTCTCGTCTCCTATCTTCACGCCTCCTATTTTGTTCCATCCTTCTTTCCTCATTTCTCATCCATTCCTCGTCTTGCCTCCAGGCTTCCTCTTGCCTTCTTTCTTGTGCATAATCATAGCCATCATCTTCGGACTCCTCATTATCTCCATCATGTGTGGTGCTAAGAGAGAAATTAGCATAATGATTGTTATCATGAATAGGAGGTTTAGAGTTAGAATGATGCCCCTGTGAAGCATTAATGAGAGTCTTCTTGGCTTCGTTGAAAGCTTCTTGTTGGCTGCCAAGAGGTACACATCGATGGCTTGTAGTTAAGGGTATAGAACCTGCTCCTTTCTCAAAGTGATGGCCTAGTGCCTTAGTTAGGGGAAATGAGGTGTCTTCTTTAGCCTTATTAGTCTTAAGCTCGGTTATTTGCCTTTGTAAACACGTAAGCCTATCTTCCATGGCTTTAAATTCTGCTTGCATCATAGCCTTCATCATGGTAACCAAATCTTCCGGACTAGACTCCGGTTGCTTCTCGGTATGATGATCACTAAACATCTTGTTAAACACAACAAAACAAGCAAACAAGTTAGATTAGATCAAAACAAAATCCTCTCTAGTGTGTCTCTCAAGTGTTTATCCCTCACTCTCAAGTGATGTGATAAGACTTTGCGGATGGCTCACCTTGTAAGAATTAACAACCTTGTGTGGGTAGTGTCTAGTCAAATATAAGCAAACATGAAACGGCAATTGAATTAATCAAGGTATGTCCTAGGCTGACTCAACAAAAGGAAGAAAAAAATAATGACTCAAGGAATGGACTATTTGTATGACTGAGATGTACAACCAAAATGACCCGAAATATAGACACAAGATAAGCTAAAAGAACCTTACTCGTTAGTGCCTCAACTTGCAACCTCAAACACCAAAATCAACAACTAAGGTCGGTTAGGGTAGAGTGGCCGAATGAAAAAGGCTTGGAATGTAGGTTTCTTGGAGTCTCCTTGAAATCTTCTTCCTCTTGGTCAACTGTTGTAAGAACAATGTTGTTAGTTCAATAACTTGGAGCTAAACGCAATGCAAACACAAAGCTGAATTTTTCTTTTCTTTTCTTTTCGTCCTTCTCTCTTTCTTTTTTTTTTAAATATTCTGGACAACAGCTTTCCTTTTATTTTATCTCAGCAAAAATAAAACAAAAATTAAATAACAAGAGGGTAAATAGGGAAACAACTAAAAAGATAAGATATAGTTAGAGATGTGATATGGGAAGATATGGCTGAAGCAGGATTATGGAAAAAAATATGAAAAGATATTGTTGTTGTAGGATTAAGGAAAGATATGGAAAGATATGGTTATTGCAGGATTAGGGTTTACGAAAACAGTAGGTTATGATAGGTTTTGGCGGCATGAAAGTGGTGGTGGGGCTGGCGTGGTGGTGTTGGTGTTTGTTGATGACTTCGGTGCTCAATTCGTTGATCAAGAACAACAAACAAGTTAGAATTCAATCAACTTAGAATAGAAGAGAGAAAAACTGAAGAAAAGAAAAGACTAACAAAAGACAATGATCAATTGCAATGATCAAAACAAACTCTTTTTGTGATTTTATGACTCTTTTGATGATGGTTGAACGTCCCCAAAGCTTTGATACCAATTGATACGGGGATTAGCCCGTTTAACAATCTAGACGAAAAACCTGGAAACAATGGAATGAAACTTAGATATGGAGGAATGATAAGCATGAAAATATAGATAGATGGTTAAGAAGAACCGAATAGAACTATGGAAGAACCTTGAACAATGAATTCAAGAACCAATCCAAAAGACTAATTAACCCTGCTTCTACAACTTGACACAATCAATATGGAGATTGAAAGCACCAAGAGGATGCTTATAAACAACTTGCAACACTAATCCCTAAGGAGATTAACTCAGACAAGAAGAGTTAAGCCAAAATCACAATCACAAAGCTCTCCAACAGGCTGGAAATCGCCAATCTGCAACAGCAGCACAAAAACTGTGTTTAACGTGTATCTTCTAGGTCTCCCCCTGACCTAGCACGCCTAATAACATATATATAGTGTTTAATATGTTACTGAACTGAAATAATTAACTAAAGGCCAATCAAGACATAAGTTTGGGCTTTTATTCTAAAAAGGCTTAAAAACACTTAAAACAGCCAAATAAGCTTATTCAGCCAATTTGGAACATTTCAGCCTTATGTAGAACCCTTAGGAGTGCCGCTTGTTCCTTGGTGGACCATGATCATCATCAAGGCTCGTTGGCTCATGGAAGGTGAGTTAGGTGGTTCATGGTTCATGGTTAGAAGCAATGCATCCATCTCAGCTTGTAGTTTAGCTTGAGCCCTTGTTAAGGGACCTTGACTTATCTTGGATGATCCTTCATCATGCCTTTGTCGAAAAAAATCTCTGGCATGGTGTCAAACTCATATTTCTAGCTTGTATCACCAGCGGATAAAACAAACATATTCATTCATTCATTCATTTAAACTTGCTAATTAATACGACTAAAATCTAATACAAAGTTCTTGTAATACCGGGTTGCGGAATTTTCATAATCGATTTAATTTGAATTAAATCGAGATGTTAAAGATAACTTGATCGGAAATTTTGAGTATTATAATACTGAGTAAATAACTCAATTTACGGGATTAAGATATGCTGTTAAAAATACTCCGCGCTCCTAAAAGCTAAGACGGATTCTCCCCTCAACCCTAGCATCCTCCATCTACCCCACTCTTTTTTCATACCGGGGTTAATGTAGACCGGCGGAAAACACCACCGGATCGGCTTCTCCGAGTTGCGCTGGTGCATCGCTCGAGCCATGGCCACACCGTGCCCATCTCGAACAGATCCGGCACCAGCAGGGATACACCATCGGGTTTATTTCCGGGAACTACTCCTTCGCCACCTCTCCTACTTTTGCCGTCAGCCCTGCCCCCGTTTTCTTTCACACCTGTGGAGTCGGGAACACGAACCAAAGCCGCCCAATCCGTTGCCGCCATGAGAGAAACCAGTCGCTCCGTCCTCCGTCGCCACCAGGAGAGAAACTAGGGGAAAAGCGGTTGCCGTCCTTCATCGCCGCCAGGGAAGCCTCCTCGTTGCCAAGGTATACCGCCTCCTCACTGCCCACATATGCCATCGCCTCCAACTGCCAGTACCGACACCTGCTCGAGACGCCTGGAACAAGCCGTTCCCGCCGCTAGCAGTCAGCACCTTCGCCGGGAGCACCATAACAGTCTGCCACCGCCACCAAGCTTCACAATCAGAACCCTAAATCGGGACTTGGCAAATTTGGGTATAATTACAGATTTTACCCCATACTTCATGTTTGTGTTTATGGCCCCAATTTTTGAGATGTTGCAATTATGTCCCTGAAGAGTTAATTACAGGATATGGCCAAGGTTTTAATTGAAGAAAATGACCCAAGTTTCTGAATTTCAGGATTTGCCCCCAAAATGATAATTTACATATTTTGATCCGATATTTTAATTAAGGGAAATGGCCTATATTTTGATGAGTGTACTTTATGGACCGAGTTTTAGTAAATAGAGCTAAAACTTGTGTAATTGGTTTGTTTAGGTTGCCCGCACCTTGGATAAACACTTGGATATGAAGTGAGACTCGATTTAACATTGATACACAACATTTACCGTTATTCTAAACTCCGATATGTAAGTGTTCTTAAACCTCAACCGAATTCCGTTCTTAGGATTTGCTTCTACATTGATTGCATTGGATGAATTTGATTGATGATATATTGATATTTGGTACTTGAATGTTGGTGACTAAATTGGATAGTTACTATGGTGATTATAAGACTCGTCCATTTGAGGTAAGTCTTACTAACTTACTTAGTTGTCGTCTTGTTTCAGACTAGATTTGTTGCTAATTGTTAGTAGAACATATTTTAGAAATTAGACTTATATGATTTATGTGTTAAAGGGTTTTCACTAAATTGTGTTATTCATTTTATCTTGAGTGTTTAGAGTAAGTGGGTATTATGATACTTTTGCGTAGGAAAAGTGTTAAGAATGTTTGAAAAGTGAATCGGAAAGTGTTACAGAGGGCGATGAGAGTGTGAGATGTGTTTTATATAAGTATCTAGATATGTTGATATAAGTGATAGTATAGGCGATGACAAGGACATATGTATAGGAGATAGGATATGATGACGGTTATGGAGAATAATATAAGTTGAGGGTGCACTTGAATGAAGGATACATGCTATGTTGAAGATTGGGATACGTTTTGAGGTTGAATAGTTATCTTGGTAGTGGTGAGAATTGAAGGATTTTAGCATGTTTACGATATATCCTCCATTGTTAGAGATTGTTGTTGGTTGGGATATCCTAAGTAGGAAGTGATGTAAATGGTCTTCTAAGTTGAGGTAACTAAGAGTTTACTTTTGGTTTTGAGTTAGTTTTTGGTAAGTATGCTCATGAGTTTTGTGTAGATAGATGTTTTGGGGTGGGAGTGTAGTGGTGTTATGAGTTTGGTGACAAGTAGTTGAGTAGATGAATGTGTTGTGCGATGTGAATAAGATAGTTGAATGGGTGACTCTAAAGATGACATGAGAAGGTGTGGAGTTTGAATATGTTGATGAATGATGTAAATATATCCGTGTTATAAGTTGAGGTGTGTTGCATGTGAGTATATAGTTGGACTTTCTTGTTTCAAAGATTTTATAGGCTTTTGTACATATATACAATATATATATATAGTTATGATTTTAAGGTATTTTATAACTAGTACCACCATATATATAGTTATGATTTTAAAGTATTTTATAATTGGTAACCACCGGTACGGTCATAGGCACGGTTACCTTGATGAGGGAGTGATGTCCCGGGTATGACCGTGGGACGTGGTGGGAGCCCCTTCCATATATAAAACCTGCATACATGTTTTTGATGGTGCTCAAGTAGAGACCGAGCCGAGAAAAGAGGTGGATATATAAAATGGGAGATGTGGTTTTAGATCTTCGTAACCATTAGTATGCCGGAGGGGACATGTGGACTTGAGAGAGCGTTGCGTTACCTTACGTTGCCGAGAGTTGTGAGTTGTGAGTTGAGAGATTACAAATTCATTGCATTGCATTATCTACACGACATCATTATCATTATCAATATCATTATCATTTTGGGCATTAGAGTATTTATTGTGAAATGTGATTTCCGCTACTTCTATATAACTAATGCATTTACAAGGTTAACGGGTTAGTGTACATATTCTTGTTTATTGTTTGTTGTGCTTAGACTGTTTGTTGGCATTTTGGTAGTTCTACATAGTATGCTAATGTTAGGAACTTATATAGTTTGATTTGTTGAACCGTGACCTTTACGTTCCTCGTTGGTTTGGTTTTATTGTGATAGATTTAGGAGGTGACTTGAGTGTATATTTATAGTATTTTGTTTTGACGTTCCTCATAGGATGCGTACGAGTTTGATCTGATTCTTGAGCTTCGACTAACTTTGGGACGCTAGCTAATGGTTTTTATATGTGGTTGGATTTTAGGATAACTTCAGGTATTAGGTACGTTTAGAAGAAACTTCTCGGAGTTGGTGATCAGCCGGACCCGCGTGTACCTTAGGATTTGGGAAGGTGGTTGTACTCTTGGTCTTGAGTTATGTTTGTAAGGCTGCACCGGTCTTTTTCTTTTATTTTCATGGTTTAAAAGTGCATGTTATTCAACTATTTGGAAATTAAAGGTCTGTTAAGTTTTATTGTTTTTCCGTGCTCTTGGTGGAAGGTCCGATGGTGAAATTGTTGTCAGACTAAATCTAATGAACCCACAGTGTGGTTCATATCCTAGTAACTCTCCGTGTTTCTCAATTCGGGACGTTACAGTTCTCGGTCGTAATTCATTATCACACGGACAAGTATTATTTCCTTAAAATAGTTTTCTATGTTAGTTTGAATTTTTCTTTGGTTCTATCTTAAATTTTGGAACTTCAGAAATCATTTTAAAAATGGAAATAACATAAACAAGATAAACTTCATTTAGACATTCGCACGCCTCCACATCATCATTTCTTAATCACCCGTAGTGAAAAAAACCTTTCATAAATGGTATCAATTCCTATCAAAATCAAGACCCGAAATGCAATTCAAGTAACCTAAAAATCACAATACAAATAAAATTATTATAATTACTTATTTATTTCTGAATTATAAAACATTTACTTTATTTTTCATTAAAAAAAGCATGAACTATATGCACATCACATTAACTCCATTCATTTAAAAAATCTCGTTCACACTTAATTGTCATTTAAAATATCTCTACATAAATATAACCTAACATATAATACAAACTTTCAAATCAACCGCCACACAATTCTTTCTTTCGAACACATTATCGATGGCTTCTTTCAGTGCATCTCAGAGAAATGGAAAGGGTCAAAAGAAGGTGAAAATGGCAAAAATGGAGAACAAAAGCAATCTCCGAGTAACGTTTTCAAAATGTAGAAACGGACTTTTCAAGAAAGCAAGCGAATTGTGTATAACGACCGGATCGGAGTGGGGGTTCTAGTCTTCTCTCCGGGTAGCAAAGTGTTCTCTTTCGGACATCCATTGGTGTCAAGGGTCAGGGACGCGTGTTTTCCCGAAGGGGAAAGAGATGAGCTTTTGATGAGGTATGACGAGAGTCTTGTGGATGCTTATCGGAGTTTCAACATGGTGGAGCTGAACATGGATTTGACTAGGGGTGGATCTTCAGCTTGCAGCGGAGAAGCAACGAGCGGCATCCATCGAAGAAAGGGAGAAAATGGAGTTACAGTAGAAGCTGCCTATTGAAAATATGATGCACCCTCAGCTTAATGAGACGGGTGTGTGTCTACGTGCGTTTAAGGATGATGTTATGAGGATGACCAATGTTGTTTGTGGGATGACGCATCCGGGCTTAAACCCGGTACAAATTCTGAGTCCGGATATGAACTTGATCGATAGACCCGCTCCGGTTCCGGATATGGGTAACGTGGCAACTCGATGGATGTCCTGTATCCAGATCAGAATATCTATGATCCTACAACAAACAAAAGTACCCAATTCCTATCAAAGCCAAGTTACCCATATTCGTTCCAGGGCTGCTTTATTGATGGGGTTCATACCTGGACTCGGATTAAAAACCGGGTTTAAACCCGGATCCGTCATCCCGCCAAAAACATTGGTCATCCTCACATCTTAACATCCTTAAACGTACGTAAACACCCACCCATCTCATTAAGCTGAGGGTGCATCAAATTTTCAATAGGCGGCTTCCATTGTAACTCCGTCTTTTCTCTTTCTCCGATGGTCGTTGCTCGCTGCTTCTCCGCTGCAAGCTGAAGATCCACCCTTTTCAGCTCATGTTCAGCTCCACCATGTTGAAACTCCGATGAGGTTCCACAAGACTCTCGTCGTACCTAGTCAAAAACTCATCTCTTTCCCCTCCGGAAAAACACGCGTCCATGACCCTCGACACCGATGGATGTCCGAAAGAGAACACTTTGTTACCCGGAGAGAAGAATATGACCCCCACCTCCGATCCGGTCAGTGTACACAGTTTGCTAGCTTTCTTAAAAAGCCTGATTCTGCGTTTTGAAAATTTTACTTGGAAATTGCTTCTGTTCTCCATCTTCTCCATTTTCACCTTCTTCTTGCCCTTTCCATATTTCTGAGGTGCAGTAGAAGAAGCCATGGATAATGTGTTTGAAAGATAGAAAGAACTATGTGGTAACTGATTATGAAGGTTTGTGATATATGTTAAGTTATATTTATACAGAGATATTTTAAATGAATTAAGTGTGAACGGGATATTTTAAATAAATGGAATTGATGTGATGTTCATATAATTAATGTTTTTTTAATATCGTGAAAACCTGAAACCTAAAACCTGAAACCTAAACAGGAAACCATAGACCTAAAACCGGAACGGAAACTATAAACTACAAACCGGAAACCGGAAACCTTAAACCGCTGAAACTTGAAACCTGAAACCGGAAAACCCACCTTTAATCCTAAACCGGTTCGGGTAACAGGTTGTTAGGCTTGAGAAGTTTTGTTGTCTAATTATTCCTTGTCCAATGATTTGTAGAAAATTAGTATATTATTTTCCTTTTGTTGCATCTTTGTTTATCGATTTGATTTTACAAAAAATTGATTAGAGTTCTTTTGGATATAAGATCGATGATGTTAATTGTAAGGCTTCATAATTCTTCCTTTCTCTCTCATATCCTTGTCCAACATTTGTAAAAAAGTCCGTTCATTATATTCATTTTGCAAGTTTCACAACAATTTAAGAGCGTTTGTCGTTGTTGAATGCTTAAGCTATATTGATTCTTCCTTTCACCTTTGTCGGAGAGCTTTTCTTATTTGCGTTGCTAGGTTTGAGAGGTTTTGCTGTCTAATATTCCTTGGAGTTTTGAAGCCTCTGTCATATTTGTATACCGATTCATTTTTGATACAAAGTTATTTCAATTGATTAGTTTTTGAGTATGATTTCAAACACCGTTGGTCCGACTTTTATTGTAAAATTTAATGTTGTTGGACTTTGGTTTTTCAAAGATGAATTGAGAATATGCACTTTCAGTTTGATCACTCAACCTCCCAATAACCCGAACCGGAAACCGGAAACTAGAAACCCCACACCAAACCTAAAGCCGTTGAAACTTGAATCAAGAAACCGGAAATCATTAAGCCAGAACCCTGAAACCTAGAAACCTGAAACCATCAAATCTCAACCTTCAAATTAGAAACTGGAAACTGGAAACTAGAAACCGTGAAACTTAATCACCGAATCCCCCAAATCACCCAAACAGACACAAGAAACCTAAAACCGCTAAAACGTGAAACCTGAAACCCTAAATCATGAAACCGGAAAACCCACCTTCAAACCCGAAATCGGTTCGGTTAACAGAAGCCAATTTAGGTTGCCATGCTTAAGAAGTTTTGTTGTCTAATTCGTCATTGTCCAATGATTTGTGGAAAATTAGTCCATTAGTTTTGTTTTAGAAGTGTTCCAACTTTGTTTATCGATTTGATTTTTTATAGAAATTGTTTAGAATTTTTTGGATTTGAGATCGATGATGATGAGCTGAGTGGCTTGAGAGGTTTCGACTTAAGCCTTCGCCGAAGAGCCGACAGCTTTGTCGGGCCTTAGAAGGTTTTGTTGTCTAATTCTTCCTTGCTCTCTAATACCCTTTTCCAGCATTTGTATAAAATCAGTCCATTGTTTTTATTTTGGATGTTTCACAACCGCCTAAGAGCTTTCGTTTTTGCCGAAGAACTTAAGTTGTTTCGATTCTTCCTTTTGCCTTTTCCAAAGAGCTTCACCTATTCGTCTTGCCATTTGAGAGGTTTTGTTGTCTAAGCTTTCTTGGAGTTTTGAAGCCTCTGCTGTAATTTTACACCGACTCGTTTTCGATACCAAGTTATTTGAACTTATTTGTATTTGAGTCCATTTTCAACACTGTTGGTCCAACTTTTTGTAATACCCAGAAAAATTTAATTTCCGTTTAATACTGAATTTGACAGGATTCCGATCCGCCAACTTTTAGCCTTAAAATAAAGAAAGAACTAGATGTAAATTCTATCATTTTATGTGACCTTAGTTCACATAAAAAGATAAATGATGTAACCGGAAATAAATTTTGTACCTTTATAATAAAATAATAACTTATATAATACGGAAAATAATTCCGTAATTATTCCCGCAAATTTTTCTTTCGATCCGGGACGAGTAACAAGTTTCCGTGTCCCTTGTTTTAATGGGAGGGCAGGCCGGATCTGGCCCACCACTAAGCCCAATCACCTACCGCCAGCCCACTTTCTTACACCTAATTCTGGCCCAAAGTTTAACCCTAACCCAATTAGATTAACCCTAATCTAATTACAGTCTAACCTTACCCTTACCCCTCGTACTGCCGCTTCTCTCTTCAGCAGCAACCGGCGGAGTCTGTAATCACGACTGAATCGTAAGCCGACAACCACCAACAGCCGCACCAGGAGAAGCTGCACCAATGTTGCTCAATTGCCGCCGCCACCGCCACTTTTGACTCACTACCGGAGACGAAGTCGCGCCTTCGTCGGAGACAACGACAGACCCGCAGCCCGTCTGCGACCCCACCGGAACCAGCGCCGACGCAAGCTTCTGTTGTCTTCTCGTGCGCATACCGCAGCGGTTACTCACCCCATCCAAGTGTGCGACTCGGTGATTCGTAAGCCAGGTAAACCAGATCCCTCCCTTCCCATGTCCGTGCTATTTCTGTCGCTTTCTCGGCCTAATTGGGAGGACAACAGGAAACCGAAACCGAGCCGGGATCTCTAGCCACTGCTGCGTTGAACCAGCCAGAGGAACCGAACCATCCAAGATCTCCACCGCCTTCGACTGCAGGACCGTACCGCCTAGCGCCTCCCTGCCGGACAGTAACCCCGGTAAGCCGACTCGAACGACCTTTGTGTTCACGTTACTGCTGCACGTTTTATCGGTTGTTAAACGGTTTCGTCGACCCTCCGGGTGGCTGTTGATGCGCAGGCTCGACAAGACCTCCTCCGCGTTGTTTCAATCGGCTTTGGTCCTGTTGCGTCTACGGTATAGACGAGACGAAGTGTGAGTACTCACCTTACTCCTTCCTCTGTGCACATACAAGTTATAGAAATATGATGGGATTTATAAATGTATAGGTATAAGTTAATGCAATGTATGTAGGTGCTAGTTATATATATTTACGTATAAATAGAATTATGAATGATATATATATATAAATGGAGAGTGTATATGTATATATACATAGATGAAGTAATAGAAGTTGCATAAGTTTTTATTTTATTTTATTTGATGATGAGAATGTGAGGATGGTTGAGTTATCATGTAGATGTACAGTGATACGGATATATATATATATAAATGTATAAGTTGGAGTAGGCGTAAGTTATATAGAAGCATAAGAATGGTAGGCTTATGTAATTTATATATAGGAATATATTGGTAGGTATAAGTATAGTGTATATAGATATATGGGTTACGTATCTAAGTACGAGTTGGGAGTTATGAAATTAGGTAGCTATATAAATACCGAGTAGTTACGGAATTAGGAGTCGAAGGGAAAGTTAGAGTATGTACATACATATATATATATACTTGTAGAAGAGGAGGAGTGTTTTTCTTTGAGGAGTGTTTTCGAATTTTAACTTATAACTTATAAAGAACTAGATGTAAATTCTATCATTTTATGTGACCTTAGTTCACATAAAATGATAAATGATGTAACCGGAAATAAATTTTGTACCTTTATAATAAAATAATAACTTATATAATACGGAAAATAATTCCGTAATTATTCCCGCAAATTTTTCTTTCCATCCGGGACGAGTAACAAGTTTTCGTGTCCCTTGTTATAATGGGAGGGCAGGCCGGATCTGGCACACCACTAAGCCCAATCACCTACCGCCAGCCCACTTTCTTACACCTAATTCTGGCCCAAAGTTTAACCCTAACCCAATTAGATTAACCCTAATCTAATTACAGTCTAACCTTACCCTTACCCCTCGTACTGCCGCTTCTCTCTTCAGCAGCAACCGGCGGAGTCTGTAATCACGACTCAATCGTAAGCCGACAACCACCAACAGCCGCACTAGGAGAAGCTGTACCACTGTTGCTCAATTGCCGCCACCACCGCCACTTTGGACTCACTACCGGAGACGAAGTCACGCCTTCGTCGGAGACAACGAGAGACCCGCAGCCCGTCTGCGACCCCACCAGAACCAGCGCCGACGCAAGCTTCTGTTGTCTTCTCGTGCGCATACCGCAGCGGTTACTCACCCCATCCTAGCGTGCGACTCGGTGATTCGTAAGCCAGGTAAACAAGATCCCTCCCTTCCCATGTCCGTGCTATTTCTGTCGCTTTCTCGGCCTAATTGGGAGGACAACAGGAAACCGAATCCGAGCCGGGATCTCTAGCCACTGCTGCGTTGAACCAGCCAGAGGAACCGAACCATCCAAGATCTCCACCGCCTTCGACTGCAGGACCGTACCGCCTAGCGCCTCCCTGCCGGACAGTAACCTTGGTAAGCCGACTAGAACGACCTTTGTGTTCACGTTACTGCTGCACGTTTTATCGGTTGTTAAACGGTTTCGTCGACCCTCCGGGTGGCTGTTGATGCGCAGGCTCGACAAGACCTCCTCCGCGTTGTTTCGATCGGCTTTGGTCCAGTTGCGTCTACGGCATAGACGAGACGAAGTGTGAGTACTCACCTTACTCCTTCCTCTGTGCACATACAAGTTATAGAAATATGATGGGATTTATAAATGTATAGGTATAAGTTAGTGCAGTGTATGTAGGTGCTACTTATATATATTTACGTATAAATAGAATTACGAATGATATATATATATATATAAATGGAGAGTGTATATGTATATATACATAGATGAAGTAATAGAGGTTGCATAAGTTTTTATTTTATTTTATTTGATGATGAGAATGTGAGGATGGTTGAGTTATCATGTAGATGTACAGTGATACGGATATATATATATATATATATAAATGTATAAGTTGGAGTAGGCATAAGTTATATAGAAGCATAAGAATGGTAGGCTTATGTAATTTATATATAGGAATTTGTTGGTAGGTATAAGTATAGTGTATATAGATATATGGGTTACGTATCTAAGTACGAGTTGAGAGTTATAAAATTATGTAGCTATATAAATACCGAGTAGTTACGGAATTAGGAGTCGAAGGGAAAGTTGAGTATGTACATACATATATATATATACATGTAGAAGAGGAGGAGTGTTATTCTTTGAGGAGTGTTTTTGAATTTTAACTTATAACTTATAAAAAAAACTATCAGAGAGAAACCATTTATGGAAAACAAGTTCTAAAAGAAATTAGTAGAATTTAAGAGTAAACTTTGGGAATTTTAGGCACTAAGGGTAAAATGGTCTTTTACCGTACGAGAGCTTTTTCCGTAATCCCTTCGCATGAGGTTGGACAACTGGATGTGATTTTGATCCACATGCCTTATTTGACAGGCGTTTGAGTTACCACGAGTACGGACCGATTTGAGACTTGTTAGAGTGTGATTTGACTCACGTAAGTCCTTGCGACTTACTTAGCTGGTTTCTGGATATTAGTTGAGTGATAATAGTGGTGTGTGTACCATGTGTGTTATAATAACAACTTGTTAGGACGACCGTTGTTATTATGTGTTAAGGCCCAAGTGTATGTATAACGGGCCGTGACATCACTGCCCAGCTCTGCCAGGAGACTGGGAGGTTCTCTATACCCAAACCATCCAGGTACACGGTGAGATGAATAAGATCGACTCTTGATGGGTACACGGGGGCTGAGGCGAGGTTTGGGAATCCCTCGTGTCACAAAATAAGTATCATTAGAGGGAATGACTTAAATGAAGATAATAAATGGATTGTTTGAAAGCATGATGAGTGTTTATTATTTTATGTGTGTGTGCTATTATTATTCTCCTAATGATTAGATAACTAGCTAATGGTTGTTTTGTTGTGTTTTTAGTTTTACTGCAGGTTAGAACAGCAGCTAAGTGATCCGGGAGTAGTGGTCAGCCGGATCTCCGTACTCTTTAGAGTGGGGGTTTGGGTTGTTGCTTTGTTGTCTTTGCCTTTTGTTAAGACAATTAGTCTTTTCCGTTGTTTAAGTACGATAGGCTGTTAGACTTTGTTGCATTCATCCTTTTACAAATAAATTTTATGAATTTCGGTTTTTCTTATTTGTGTCTTGTTGCAAGATCCTAGTAATATTATTGTCAAACTGAGGTCGGGACCCATTGTGAGGTCCTAACCAGTAATGTCCCGAGTTTTGAGAATTCGGGGTGTTACACTTTTATTGTGAAATCGAAAGTTGTTGAAATTTTTTTTTTCAAAAAATAAATTGGGAATGCACACTTTGGGTTCTATCACCGAACCGCCCAATAACCCAAACTGGAAACTATAAACCTAACACCGCTGAATCCGGAAATCGGAAGCCCTAAAACCTAAAACATGAAACCACAAACCTGAACCCTAATACCTTGAAACTTGAAACTTTGAAACATGAAACCTAAACCTGGAAACCAGAAACCCTGAAACTTAATCCCCGAATCACCCAATAACACGAACGGAAACCGGAAACCAAAAACCTAAAACAGTTAAAACGCGAAACTTGAAACCCCAAAACCTGAAAACTTAAATTGGAAAACCCACCTTTATATCTGAAACCAGTCCGAGTAAAAGTTCCGATTTAGGTTGTCATGCTTGAGCGGTTTTGTTGTCTAATTCTTCCTTCCAATGATTTAAAGAAAATTCTTCCATTAGTTTTGTTTTAGAGTGTTGCAGCTTTTCTGATCATTTTGATTTTGCATTGGAATTGTTTAGGATTATTTGGATTTGAGATCGATGATGATGAATTGTAAGACTTGGGAGGTTTCGACTTGCCTTTGTTTGAATAGCCGAAAGCCTTGTCGGGCCTTAGAAGGTTTTGCTGTCTAATTCTTTCTTGCTCTCTTATGCCCTTGTCCATCATTTGTAGAAAATCAGTCCGTTATTTTCGTTTTGGAAGTTTCACAACCGACTATGAGCTTTCGTCTTATCCGAAGAGCTTTAGATGTTTGGATTCATCGTTTTCTCCTTTGCCGGAGAGCTTCGTCTATTCTCCTTGCCAGGTTTGAGAGGTTTTGTTGTCTAATAATCTTCCTTGGACTATTGAAGCCCCTATCATACTTTTACACTGATTCTATTCGATACCAAGTTATTTGAACTTATTTGCATTCAAGTATGATTTCAAAGACCGTTGGTCCGACTTTTATTGTGAAATCGAACGTTGTTGAAATTTGGTTTTTCCAAGATTAATTGGGAATGCATACTTTGTGTTTGATCACCGAACCGCCAATAGCCCGACCAGGAAACCGGAACCAGAAATTATAAACCTAAAACTGCTAAAACCTTAAGCCTTGAAACTTGAAACAAGAAACCCGAAACCCAGAAATCTTGAAACCCTGAAACTTGAAACCCTTGAACCCTAAACCTGAACCCTGAAATTTGAAACGGGAAACCAAAAACCAAAAACGTTGAATTTTGATCAACGAGCCACCCAATAATCCGAACTGGAGACATAAACCTAAAGCCGGAAATCGGAAATCTAAAACCGGAGAAACCTGAAACCTTGAAACATGAAGCTACAACCGGAAAACCCACCATCAAACCTTAAACCGGTTAGGGAAATGGATTCCGATTTAGGTTGCCAAGCTTTATAGTTTTGTTGTCTAATTCTTCCTTGTCCAATGATTTGTAGAAACGTAGTCCATTACTTTCGTTTTGGAAGTGTTGTAGATTTTTTTATCAATTTGATTTACAAAGAAATTGATTAGAATTTTTTGGATATGAGTCAATGATGATGTATTGGAAGGCTTGGGAGTTTTCAACATTCGCTTTTGCCGAAGAGCCGGAAGCCTTGTCAGACCTTAAAGGTTTTGTTCTCCAATTATTCCTTGCTTTTGATACCCTTGTCCCACAATCGTAGAAAATAAGTCCATTATTTTTGTTTTGGACACAAAGTTGTTTGATCTTATTTGTATTCTAGTATGATTTCGAACACTGTTGGTTTGACTTTTATTGTGAAATGGAACCAGTTGAAATTTGGCTTATCAAACATGAATTGGGAATGCGCACTTTGTGTTCGATCACTGAACCGAAAACCGGAAACAAGAAACCTAAAACCGCTAAACCTGAAACTTTGAAACCTGAACCTTGATACCTTGAAACCCGAAAATTGAAACGTGAACTCTAAAATCTGAAAACGGAAACTTGAAACCCTGAAATTTGATCACCGAACCTCCCAATAACCCGAACGGAAACCATAAACATGAAATCGGAAACCTAAAACTGCTGAAACCTAAAACTTGATACCCCAAAACCTGAAAGCGGAAGACAAAACCAAAAAACCGTGAATCTTGAAACTGGAAACCCCGAGAGTTTAATTGTGAAATCGAACGCTATTGAAATTTTATTTTTCAAATATGATTTCGGAATGCTTACTTTGTTTTTGATCACCGAATTGCCCAATAGTCCGAACCAGAAACCAGAAACAAAAAACCAAAAACCACATAAAACTAAAACCTGAAACCTTGAAACCGTAAACCTTAACACTGATACCCAGAAACCCTAAAACCGGCAACATGAACTCTGTAAACTAAAACTAGAAACCGTGAAACTTGATCACCGAAAAGGCCAATAACCCAAGTGGAATCCATAAACTTGAAACCAAAAACCTAAAACCTATGAAACCTGATACACATGACGAGGTAGAGGTAGAACCCCTCTTCCTGTAGTAGTGATAGGTCAGGGACAGGTTCCCATCGCTGACCCGCCTATATCAGAGGACGTACATGAGGAGGTTGTTGAGAGTGTCGTTCCTGAGATTGGGAACAACGTGCTAGTTAGGAAGAGTTCTGAGCAAGTCTAGTCAGACGGCTCAAATCATGTCTCTATGAGGGGACCAGAGTTCCACGCGTATATTCGACGAGTCGAGGAGGCTGCCAGGCAGGTAGATGTGCCCCGGATTTTGTAACACATGAGGGATCATCTGAGATGTCCCAGGGAGCTACTCAGGTGCCTGTTATAGCGGCACGTGCTATTGAGGTTCTTAGAGCTCCGGGTGAGCCGAGAGGACCACGGTCAGACTCCTAGTTGAAGGCATTTCACTAGATGGGAGTACCCCCTTTCGCTGGAATGTTGGGATTGAAGGTCAAGCTGTGGGTTGGGCATGTAGACTCAGCTCTTGAGTCTATTAGATTTCCCAAGGATAGACGAATAGAGTTAGTATAGACTCTATTCCGTGCTTAGCCCAACATTCGTGGAGAACCATGTAGAGTCGAGCCACCGGTTATGATCTGATGCGGATCATGATTAGAGAGCGTTCGTGCCCAGCCTCGTTGATTAGGGAGAAACTGCAGGATTTTGTTGAGGCCGGTTTTGAGGACGTTCTGGTTGCTAAGGCGATTAGAAGATTCCATGAGGAGTTGGCACTATTGGGTCCAGGTGCACCTCTAGAGGATCAACACGTGTATTTGTTCTCCAGCCGATTGAGAAAGAGTACCTATTCCTACATGGCAGGTTTCTAATTTTGATTCCCTGATAGATTATCAGGATAGAGCCTCGCCTTACAAGCGTGAGCGGGTAGCAGAGGAGGACTTCTCAAACAGAAAGGTTTGAGAAGATACAAGGGACAGGACATACCAGTGCACCAGGGTACGGGTGAGGCCAGACTCAGGGCCGCTCAAGTTACCCAGTGTCTACATAGACTCTTAAGAGAGGACGATAGTGCTTTTCAACCGCGGAGAGCATGGGCATATGTGAGTTGATTGCCCGATGGCACCAGTGACTTGCTTATCTTGTGGGAAGCATGTACGTGTCGATAGACTGACCTTAGGTACGGTAGAGGGGAGACCCTTTGTTATAGGGTTACCCGATGGGGTCAGGTGAGAGGTACCCGAGAGGTACATGGTTGCCCTATACATTGAGGAAACCATGTATGCTTGTGTGATGATTTTGGATCTTGATATGCAAACCATGTATGCTTGTGTGATGATTTTGGATCTTGATATGCATATTATTGGCTAGTTTATTGTGATTCTGGAGTGATGGATTGATGGTTATGGCTTGGGTGATGATAGAATGGACTTATATGTTAGTTTAGGATGATTTGATTGCACAAAACCTAACCCAATTTTTAGGCATGATCCACCCGATTTTTCTCTCTATTGCTCTTTAATTGATGAATCTGTATGTTAGGATGTTAGATTGTTGAAATCCTAGTGTTTATGAAGCTTAATTTAGCTTAGGATCACCTAATGCTATGAACCTAAGTGAGGGAAGAGATCTACCCGATGATTTCCGACCTTAGATACCTAAGATGATGAATTCTAGGTAGTAATGAGCCTCACAAGCCGCTATTGGATTGAGTGTGCTAGGATTATTGCTTGAGACTTACTTTTCCGAGACTTACCTGGTAAGGAGAGGTTTGCCACTTAAGTAGTGTCCGGTTTGAGTAGAATTCCCTACTTTACCTCCTTGAGACTTACCCAGTAATAGGAGTTTGATGCGGGATTAGTGAAGTAAGAGACCTACCCGGTAATTGCTTCCATTAGTGAAACACCCTTTCCCAACACCGCAGCCTTGTCCTTAGAATCTTTAGAACCTTGAGTCCAATGCCATAACCGGAAATCTTGATCTCTAGAATCCACTTCTCTCTCTTTTATCACATATTTTGTGCTTGTGTTACTTGTTTACCTTGCTAGCTTGAGTTGTTAGTTTGTTTTATTATCTTTCTTGATTTGTGATCTTTGCTTGATCACCACAAAAACCAACCAAAAAATATCGAGATTTTCATTTCTTTGTTCCTTGGCCTTTTCTTAGATTAGATCCACACTATCTATGACCATTGTTTGACTTGATTTCACCTTAGTCTTTGTGTTCGACCTCGGAATACTATCCCTACTACAAACGTCCTGTACACTGCGGGTTTGCTAGGAGTTAGGAGAAATATATCGAGTTTACAAATTTAAAACCTATTGCGTATCACACATCATGAGCGTAACAAGTTTTTGGCGCCGTTGCCGGGGACTAGGTCTAGATCGAGTCATTTTTGTGATTGTTTATAGTGTAGGTCTTTCTTGTTGCTTTTGATCTCTTTTTGGTTTGTGTCTTTGCTTTTCAGGACATCTCTTACTCTTTAGTTGTATGCGAAGATCTCGTGGTAAGGATTTAGCTCCATTCGATCCCGAACCGGAGAAAACCCTTAGATCTAGATCCAAGAGCATTAAAAAGGGAAAAGAGATGGCCGGAAGAGATCTCCAAGCTGAGTTGGATGAGGCTTTAGAGCAAATTAGGATAAGGGATTAAGCTTTGGATAATGAAAGGAGACTTGCCAATGAGAGGAAAGAGGCAACTAGGAGGGAGATTGAGGATATTAGGCAAGCTCTTGTGCAAAGAGAGCTTAACCGTCAACAACCTCCTCCACCTCCACCACAACCGCAGCCGGCGGCGGTTAATATTCGGGTTGTGCCCATTGCTATTGAAGAGCCACAAACGTTAGGGCAACGTATGGATCCGGCACAAAGAGCACACCGTCCGGGTGTGAACTTAGGAGATCCCGCAGCCCATGATTACGAGCTCTGCCCTCAAGTTCTACAAATGATCCGGCATAATCAATTTGGAGGGATGGAAGGAGAGTCTCCTCATCAACACTTGATGAACTATGAGATCTTGATGGAGACTCTTAGACCGCCTAGATTGGAGAGCAACAACCATAAGCTTAGGGCTTTCTCCTTCTCACTTAAGGACAAGGCCTTGGCTTAGTATCAATCTATTCCACAAGGGCGAGTTGGTACTTGGGAGGAGATGACAACCGAGTTTTTGACTAAGTTCTTCCCACCTTCCAAGACTACCGAATTAAGAGGGAAGATCAATGCCTCCGTGATGAAGGATAGAGAGAGTTTGTTCAAGTCTTAGGAGAGGTTCAAAGATCTTCTCCTAGATTGTCCACACCATGGCATACCAAAAATTGAGCTATTGGAAATCTACTTCAAGGGACTTGATGAAGATAGCCAATTCAAGCTCCAATCTCTTTCCGGTGGGACTTTCATGGAGAAGCATGTAGATAAAGCTTGGGAGTTTGTAGAGAAACAAGCTCTAGTGATTGAGAAATACTCCCATAGGAAGAGTGAAGGGAGAAAGGCGGGAGCATATGAGGTGAGTGAAGTCACCATGAGCAATTTCAAGCTTGACGCCATCAACAACGAGCTAAAGTCTTTGAGGGAGTTGTGTGCTACAACTTTGAAGAATCAAGCAACTCCTCAAGTGCAAGTGCAAGCAAACTTGTCCTCCAAGGAGGAAGATGTAAACTACATGGGAAGGGGCAACTACAACAACTATCAAGGCCCAAGGAACTTCAACAACAACCGGCAATTCAACAATTACCGGCCTAACCATAACCATCCTGGGTTTTCCTATTCTAACCCGGATGGAGCCTTGAACCCTCCCGCTTCCACAAGCGCAGCTCCACCACCAAAAGCTTCACAAGAACCTCCACCCGGATTTACTCAACCTCCAAAGGATAGAACCGAGATGATGTTTGAGCAATTGCTTGGAAGGTTGAGTGGTCTTGAGAGCACGGTGACTTCCATTTCTAAGGCTCAAAAGGTGTTGGAAGTACAAGTGTTCCAAAAGGCGGGTGAAGCCCATAGAGACCCGGGAAAGCTCCCCGGAAGGACCGAGGACAACCCAAGAGGCCAAATGTTAGCCATTACAACGAGGAGTGGGTTGAGTATGAAGGATCCTTTGCCCAAGGAAAATGCTAAGGGAAAGCAAGTAGTGGTAGAGGAAGAGATATTGCAAGAAGATGGAGGCAAGAGCAAGGAAGATGAGCCATCATATGTGGCACCACCTCCATACAAGCCACCACTACCATTCCCACAATCACGAGCAAGAGCTCGTTTGGACAAACACTTTGGTAAATTCCTTGAACTTATGTCTAAATTGCATATTAACATTCCGTTCATGGATGCTATTTTAGGAATTCCGGCATATGGCAAGTTCTTGAAGGAAATACTCTCCAACAAGAGGAATTTGGAGGAGTATGGGGAAGTAAGGATGACAAAGAGGTCCTCGGAGTTGATTCAAACGATGAAGGAGGAGATGCCTCCTAAGCTAAGAGATTCGGGATCCTTTTGTGTGCCAATCGGAGTAGGAGAAGTGAAGTATGACGCCCTATGTGATCTTGGGGCAAGTGTAAGCATCATCCAGCTTGCACTTTGCAACAAGATTGGGCTAGGAGAGCCAAAGCCGGTCAAGATGACCCTTTACATGGCGGACCGCTCAATCACTCATCCGGTTGGAATCTTGGAAGATATTCCGGTGCAACTAGGGAAGTTCTATGTGCCCATAGACTTCGTTGTCTTGGATATCCCGGCGGATTGTCCGGTTCCTATCATCTTGGGGAGACCTTTCCTAGCTACTTCCGGATGTTTGGTGGATTGCAAGAATGGGGTTCTATCTTTCAACATTGGAGAAGAGAACATCAAGTTTAATTTGTCCACAATGGTAAAGGGCCAGTGTTCGCCACTTAACGTGCGTGCAATCAAGATTTAAATATAAAACTAGAAATCAAGCAAGCGAACCCGCAGTGTACGGATCGACGTAGTTAAGCAAGAATTCCAGAGTATCGAACACAGGGATTTGGGGGGAACAAATTCAATTGTAGGTTATCAAGCAAATAAATGTAAGAAGCTTTTCAAATATTCGGAAAACAACAATCCTAAAGATCCAGGAATCCGGTCGTGGCAATCGATTCAAGATATACTAATGATATGAGGGCAGAGTTAAGATATGCAAAGGTATGCTAATGTAAGGTAATCGTATGGTGAAGTTCCAAAAACCTTATATGACTCACCTACAAGACACTCTCTATAAAGGTTGTTGAGGCTTCAATATAGAAAGGTTCTAAAGGTAAGGATTAATGTCAAATACCCAAACTTGTAATCCAAGGATCAAGACTAACTAAACCGATTAAGGTTGTTACACTCAGAATCGAGGTAGAGGTTGTTGAGGCTTCACTACCACCTAGAAAAGACAAGCCAAGACTAAATTAAAGCAAATCTTTAACTTTGGATTAAAGTAAAAGCAAGTTCGTAACTTAACACAAAATTACGGGTAGTTCTTGAGTTCCACGGCCGTGGAAGCTCAAGAACAGACCGTGGATTAGGGTTGTCGGCGATTCTTTCTAACTCTCAGGGTCCAATCTGTTTACGATCGATCTATCATCATCTAAGCCACAACTATCAACCCTTCACCTTAGAATTGTTAAGGGTTTTTAGCCAATAATAGTCATATTGATATCAAATTCAAGATTTAAAAGAATGAAAGATGGAAACTTCCGAAAACCTTCAATAACTTTCAAATCAATCTCAAAGTCACAATCAAGAACAATAATCGTCACTAGATTCGAAATAACACAAACAAACATGAATCTTAGATAAGAAGGAAGAACGGGATGTCAATCCGTCTTCTAAATCAAACCTAAGCAAGAAGTGAAATCCTCTTACGAACAAGCTTCCGAACCTTTGATCTTCCGTCAATCCGGAAATCTCAATGACAAAGCGCAAAAATCTCTCAAACACAATCTCCGCCAAATGCGAAATTAGGGAAAATCCAAGCGCAAGCGTAAGATGCGTCTATGCGTAAGCGAAGGTGACGGAATCTCTCTTCGTCCGTCCTTTTATAGTGTAAGATAAAATATCGGCCCGGCCCAATTGCGTAGGAGATCGTGGCTTAAAGTGTGGCGAAAAAGATCGCCAAGATCACGGTCGTGGAAGGGTTCCACGGCCGTAATTTAGAGCGTGGAAATCAACACGGTTTGACACAACTCCTCCACAGCCGTAGAAGTTGCTGGAATGAACCACGCTTCCCTTGCCATGGTTCCACGGCTGTGGACTTGAACGTGGAAAGTAGTACGGCCGTATTTTAGAGCGTGGTTTAGGGCAAGAACGTGATTCTTCCTTAGTCTCGTGCATCCTTCAAGTTGGCACTCCCTTAGCTCCTAGGAATGCCCTCAATTCGTGGACATGCTTAATCAACTCCATTCTTGCTCAATTCCGTTCGGAAATAGCTCTCAATTACCTATAATCAACATAAAGCTTGTGTAGATCTCTATATCGACATTATAGACAAACTAGCTCACAAATGCATCAATGCTCAATCAATGACTATCAATGTGGATCAAATACACTTAGAAAACGTGCCTAAAATATCACAATATTTCATGCTAACAAATAACCCCATACTTGCCACTTGCTTGTCCCTAAGCAAGGTCTTTCAAAAGCTTTAAAACAAAAGTTAGGATGAAATATGTGTACCTTCTCAAAGCAATACTTATTTTGGACAAATGTGCCTTCTAATCAATAGATCATTCTCAAATCTTGCTTCATTCGTTTATAAGACTTTCATACACTTAATCAAAGAGTAAAGAGTAAAGAAAAATCATGAATCAATCAAACTTCCATACAAACATCATAACCTTCAAACATTATCAAAATCAATCATAAGAAACCTCAATTTAGATCACCAAGTCATATAACATTCTTTTGATCTTAAGGACTTTCAAAGAAAAAGGTCTAGAATGTGGAAAGCGAAGGAAACCTTAAGGAATGTGGTGCATGAATCCGGGAAAGCGGATAACTACTCTTTCTTCTTCTCTTGCGGTTTCCGCAACACCTTCAACTTAGAGCTTCGCTCTCTTCTTTTCATTTTTTCGACTTTACTTTTGGAGCTATGGATAGAGGTGCACAAAAACCGAAGCCTAGGAGATTGACGTTTCTCAATTTTTATGAGATGCCTCAAACCCTTAGCGCACATACCATAATCCGCTAGGAATATCACTCAATCCGACTTTGGCAAGACACAAACACCCGGCTATGTGAATGGTGCCGAGTTACTCATCGTCATGATTGACTTCCCCAAACCTATAATTTCTTTCTATTCCTTTGAATACAAAGTATTGCTTTCATGGCCCTCCCACATCATACATGCCTTTTTCATTCAACTCCTCCAAATTCCTGGATATGTATAGGAGGCCATTATTTCAATGAGGGGCTAAATGATCAAAGAAAGAAGAAAGAAAAATCGAATTGCCTTAATCATCTCAACAAGAAGTATAAGAACTTATAGTGTGATTTCAACTTCAATTCCTCAACATGATTTAAGTAACATTTATCACATTATGAAGATTGCAAAAGAGGTAAAATCAATTCATTCAATTTTTTTTCAATTCACTATTCGTTTAAGCATGCAATTGTCATCAAACTCAATTCACAAGTAGCGATTATCATAGAAATCCTCTCTATCTTTAGAAGTACAAAATTTTCAAAATTTTTCAATTTTTATGGTTTTTTCAAGCTCTTTTTCATGCAATGCAATAATGAAACGTGTAACAATATAATGAACATGCAAGATAGTCTCAAATAGAAGCAATCAAAGTGAGTAAGAGTTATTATAACTTTTAGTCACACCCCACCCCATACTTGGAACAAACATTGTCCCTAATGTTCAAATAGAAGAAAGAAAAGAAGAAAAGAAAGAAAGAAAAAGAAAGAAAAGAAAAAGAATCTCACAAAATGGCGGTGGAGCGGCTAAAACTGTCGGTCATGCAAATCATCACTACGATGGAGGCGGAGGCGGGAATGGATGGAAGCTAGGGTCATAGTACCGCCCGAACTGCTGGCGGTAGACGTCTCTCATCATATGGTCGAGGTCGTCCATGTGTCCATCTCTAGCATCGGCTCGAATCTCCAATGCTCCCACTCTATCAGAAAGGCTAGTAGCCCACTCTGGTATCTGCTCATACCATCCCAGAGCCTGGCTGTACCACCCTGGTGCATCTGACGGTGCTGGTGCAGGTGGCGGTGGCTGTTGTGCGGACCATGTAGGTGGAGCTCCGTACCATGCGGGAGGTGTCTCCATCCAAGTAGGTCTCTCACTCACGTTGGCGCGGCGAGAAGATGAACTTGAAGCTTTGGCTGGACGTGGAGAACGTCTGGGCACATCAGAAGCAATGTCCGGCTGATCCGGAAACGTGCCAAACTCCTGCTCTGCTCCTCCTCCTCCCTCATACTGATCTCTCATCTCCTCCTCCTCAACTACGGGCGGTGGTGGGACATATGGAGGAGCTGCAATCCTGTTCGCATGCATAGCAGCGAACGTCTCCTTCCAATTATGGCGTCCAGCCATAATGGAATACTCCGGGAGCCACTCAATGCCCCTCCCCGTCATGCTCTCCCAAGGCAAGGCTGCATAAGGCGGACCTCTATGGGTAGGGAAGATAAGACCTCTAGTCATGAAGGCCTGGAGTCCTAGGGGTACGGCGGAAATGCGTGTACATGCAGAAAAATCCACCCCTAACATCCTAGCAAGGTGGGTGACTATCCCACCATATCCAATGTTCCCCGCCCTCTTGTTCTTTAGCTTGCTCATGGTAGCAGCTAAGAGGGTGGCGCAGTCAGCAGGGCGCCCATACAACATAGAGTACAACAGAAAGAGCTCATCCGTCTTGATCTTTTGAGGTGTCTCCGTCCTAGGGAAGAGACACTCAGAAAGAACACGGTGAGCAATCTTCAAGGTTAAGTGATACATCAACTTAGCCTTGGTATCAGCTGGTTGCCAGCGGTCCTTGCTGGCGTAAATCATAGCTACCTCCTCCCAAAAGTCTTTGGCGTAAACGCCGCTAGGAAAACGACCATTGAAGGTCTCTTGGAACCCAAAGAAGGTCCCGAACTCCCGGATGGAGAAATCATAGTTCCTTTCCATCAGACGGAAAGAAACTGTCCTATCCACATGGCTGTGCTCAAACGACGTCACAACCTCTCTCGTGATCTCTTCATAAGCGTCTTGTCGGATAGCCGAGAAGACAACTAATCCGGCTCTATCCAAGAGCCAAGTAAGGTCATCTATGATTTTTAGAGGAGCTAAATCCTCCAACAATAGGTACCTAGTTTCTATCACAGCCCTCTTATGGATCCTCTCGAGTGCATCGAGATGATCCTCGTGTATGGCGGGTACCCTAGGGCTAGGAGGTGCGGGTGATGAAGGTGATGATGGAGGTGAAGGGAAGGAAGGTGGTGGTGCTCTAGAGGATGAAGAGGAAGAGGGGTTACCCTTCCTCTTTTTGTTCTTATCCTTCTCATTCTTCTTTTCCTTAATTCTCCCAGAAACTCTCCTAACAAAATCCATTACTGTTCAAAACCACGGTCTGTTCTTGGTGTTCCACGGCCGTGGAATTGACAAAGACCGTGGTTCGTCTCGCTTTTTCTCAAAATTCAGCAAACAACACCCAAACTCAGCAATCAGGGAGCCCTAGTCTAATTCCTTCCAATTTCAATCAGTTCTCCTATAATTTCTAGCAAAAACGAACCCGAATTGACAAAGATAGAGAAGAGCGGAAAAAACCTAGGTTTCGGATTTTAAAATCCGAATTCTGCGTTCCTTGGTGATTTGCCGCTCGATTCGTTGCTTGGATCTCGTTGGTGGTCGAATTTGCTTCAGTTTGGGTCGTAGAATTGTTGAAAACGATTAACGAACGGAGAATTGAGGTGAGGGGCGTGGAATCGGCGAAAATGGTCGTGGAATTGGGTTTTGTGAAGTGTTTTTGTGAAGAACGTGGTTTATATAGTGGCCGGCAAAATTTTTGAAAATCACGGTCTATCGGGGGGTTCCACGGCCGTGGAATTGTACGGAACCGTGGTTTTGGTGATTTTTCAAAAGCTTTTGGAAATTACGGTCACTGTAGCTGTCACGACCGTGGTTTAGGCCGTGGAACTCTCTGTAATGCTCCAATGTCCAAGTTTCGTCAGTTTTCTTCAAAATTATTCTTCCCCTTTCCTTTTCCACTGTTCCTACATCCAAAAACACGAACATACCGGAAGGAATCGAAGGCAAAACAAAGCAAAAACGTCTAAACTAAGCTAAACTATGAATCGAAAACAAAAACGTAAATGCAATACCTTGGGTTGCCTCCCAAGAAGCGCTTTGTTTAAGGTCCGTAGCTAGACCAAACTCGCACTTATTCGAGTGCGGTGGGCATGAACTCTTCAGCTTTGAGTTCCGGCGTATACTTCTTGAGTCGTTGACTGTTCACCTTAAAGCTTCCGCCCGCTTCACCCCATACTTCAACTGCACCATGGGGGAAAATACGTTTGATTAGAAAGGGTCCGGTCCAACGAGATTTAAGCTTACCTGGAAAGAGACGAAGCCTTGAATTGAAGAGGAGAACTTGATCTCCTTCTTTGAAGTCCTTTGGAATGATATGCTTATCATGCCAACGCTTTGCTCTCTCCTTATAAATTTTGGCGTTCTCATAGGCGTTCAAGCGGAGTTCTTCAAGCTCATTAAGGTTCAAGAGACGCTTCTCTCCCGCTTCCTTCATGCTGAAATTCAACCATTTGATAGCCCAAAACGCCTTGTGCTCCAATTCTACCGGTAAGTGACAAGACTTCCCATACACAAGATTGTATGGTGTGGTTCCTATGGGAGTCTTGTACGCAGTCCGGTACGCCCACAATGCATCATCAAGCTTCAAGGACCAATCCTTCCTAGTCCTTGAAACCGTTTTCTCTAGAATTCCTATGATCTCCCGATTTGAGATCTCAACTTGTCCACTAGTTTGTGGATGATAAGGGGTGGCGACCTTGTGAGTAACCCCATACTTAGCTAGAAGAGCTTCAAAGCTCCGGGCGATGAAGTGAGAACCTCCATCACTAATGATTGTCCTTGGCGTCCCGAATCGTGGGAAAATGGTCTTGTTAAAGAACTTAACCACCACCATGGCATCATTGGTGGGAGAGGCAATTGCTTCCACCCATCTAGAAACGTAGTCCACCGCCAAGAGTATGTATTGGTTTCCACAAGATGATGGGAACGGTCCCATGAAATCAACTCCCCAAACGTCGAAAATCTCCACCTCTTGGATGTTATTGAGGGGCATCTCGTTCCTCCTAGAGATATTTCCTGTTTTTTGACAAGCATCGCAGCAGGAAACAAAGGATTGCACATCTCTAAATAAAGTAGGCCAAAAGAATCCTGATTGCAATACCTTAGCGCTAGTCTTGTTTGAACTAGCGTGTCCTCCACAAGGTAGTGAATGACAATGGCGGATGACACTTTGCATCTCATCTTCCGGCACACATCGCCGAATGATGCCATCCGGACCTCTCTTAAAGAGGAGAGGTTCATTCCAAAAGTATTCCCGGACATCCTTAAAGAACTTCTTCCTTTGTGCGTAGGATAGTCCGGGCGGTATCTTTTGGCAAACCAAATAGTTAACAAAATCAGCAAACCATGGTTCGTTACCTTTGGAGATCACATCGATGCACTCCTCAATGATATGTAGGTGTTCGTCTGGAAAGGAGTCATCTTTAGGTAAATGGTCGTCCTCTAGATGTGTTAGGCGACTCAAATGATCCGCAATAGAATTTTCTGAACCCTTCTTGTCGTGGATCTCTAGATCGAATTCTTGTAGGAGGAGAATCCATCTAATTAGCCTTGGCTTCGCATCCTTCTTTGCAAGGAGGTACCGGATCGCAGCATGATCCGTGTAGACAATCACCTTTGCACCTACAAGATAAGAGCGAAATTTGTCAATAGCATAAACAATGGCTAAAAATTCCTTTTCCGTAGTGGCGTAGTTGAGCTGCGCTTCATCTAGCGTCTTGCTAGCATAGTATATGGCATGGGTTCGCCCTTCCTTTCGTTGTCCAAGAACAGCTCCTATAGCTACGTCACTTGCATCGCACATAATCTCAAAGGGAAGGTTCCAATCCGGAGGTTGGATAATAGGTGCTGAAATTAGAGCTTCCCGAATCATGTTAAACGCATCCAAGCATTCCTGCGAAAACTCAAAAACTGCATCCTTCATCAATAGATTAGTTAGCGGCTTTGATATTTTAGAGAAATCCTTAATGAAGCGTCTATAGAATCCAGCATGTCCTAGGAAACTTCTTATCCCTTTCACCGAAGTTGGGGGAGGAAGTTTCTCTATAGTCTCTATTTTTGCTTTATCTAACTCTATCCCTCTACTAGAGATTAGGTGTCATAATACAATTCCTTCCTTTACCATAAATTGACACTTCTCCCAATTAAGAACTAGGTTAGTGTCCTCACACCTTTGTAAAACAAGAGAAAGGTTAGAAAGGCAATTGTCAAAAGAGGAACCGTATACGGAGAAGTCATCCATGAAGACTTCCATGATTTCCTCAATGTATTCGGAGAAGATGGCCATCATGCACCTTTGAAAGGTGGCTGGGGCGTTGCAAAGCCCGAACGGCATTCTCCTATAAGAAAACGTACCCCACGGGCACGTGAATATGGTCTTCTCCTGATCATCCGGGTGTATCGGAATCTGAAAGAAACCACTATAACCGTCAAGATAACAAAAGTGAGAATGTTGCGCTAACCTTTCAAGCATTTGATCAATGAATGGCAATGGGAAGTGATCCTTCCTCGTCGCATTGTTAAGCTTGCGGTAGTCTATGCACATCCGCCATCCCGTTACGGTTTGGGTAGGAATGAGTTCGTTGTTCTTGTTGGTGATGACCTTCATTCCTCCCTTCTTCGGAACTACTTGAACCGGACTCACCCACTTACTATCGGAGATAGGGTAGATGATACCTACATCAAGAAGTTTAAGAATTTCCTTCTTGACAACATCCTTCATGGTCGGATTTAACCGCCTTTGAGGTTGTCTTGAAGTCCTAAAGTCCTCTTCCATTAATATTTTATGCATGCATAGGGAGGGTTTGATTCCTACTAAGTCCACAATAGTATATCCTAAGGCTTTTCTATGTTTCCTAAGGACAACCATGAGCTCATTATGTTCATCTATGCTTAGATCGGAACTAACAATAACCGGAAAGGTAGAATTAGGTCCTAGAAAAGCGTACCTTAGATGAGTAGGAAGTGGCTTTAGTTCCATCGCTTTCGGAGCTTCCAATGGCTCTTGTGGAGCTTCCGATGCTTCCTTAGAAGTGTCTAAGGAAGTGGGAGATGTGGGGGGAGAGTTAAAAGAAGTTGAAAAAGTGGCACGATCACCTTCTTCCACGGCCTGAATCACGGTTTCCATACATCTTCCACGGCCGTGGTTTAGGGCGTGGAAGGTGGTTACGGTTGCTCTGCCTCCTCCACAACCGTGTAATGCTCTGGAGTGAGCCACGCTTTGGGTGGTGAGATCCACGGCCGTGGAATATAGTGTATGGCCGTGGATTCTCACGTTTTCTGCCTCATCGTGGAGTTTCTCAAACTCCTCTTCACATACTTCCTCTTGTGCTTCTAAGGCTTCAATTGCCTCATTGCACTCCTCTTCTTCCCCTACATCCGTTAGACTCATAGTAATAACCTTTTGCAAAGGATCTTTGAAGAGAATAGCACTTACCTCCTCTCTAGATAACCCCTCTTCATCTTGGATATTGAATATATCCTCATCAAAGATTGGCTCCTTTACTAGAGTGGAAAGAACAAACTCTACCTTCTCTTCTCCTATGTCAAAGGCAAGTCTAGCATTCTTGCAATCGACTATGCAGCCGGAAGTTGCAAGAAACGGTCTTCCGAGTATGATCGGGACCGGACTATCTACAGGAATGTCAAGCACAACAAAATCAATGAGAACAAAGAATTTACCTAGCTTGACTGGGATGTCTTCTACAATACCAACGGGGCGAGTGATGGATCGATCCGCCATGTAAAACGTCATCCTTACCGGTTTAGGGTCGCCTAAACCGATCTTCCTACACAATGCAAGTGGTATGATGCTCACACTTGCTCCCAAGTCACATAACGCATCGTATGTGACATCTCCCACTCCTATGGGAATGCAAAACGACCCCGGATCTTTTAGCTTGGGGGGCATTTTCGTCTTCATGGTCTTGATGAGATCCGAAGAATCCGAACACATCTTAACCTCTCCAAAATCCTCCAACTTTCTCTTGTTTGAGAGGATTTCCTTTAAGAACTTGCCATAAGCCAGCATACCTACAATAGCATCAATGAAAGGTATATTAATATGCAGCTTGCTCATGAGTTCTATGAACTTACCAAATTGTTTATCTAGACACGCTCTCGCTCTAGATTGAGGGAATGGAAGGGGAGGTTTATAAGCCGGAGGAGGAACGTAGACATCTTCCTTCTCCTTCCCCTTCTCCTTGTCTTTCTCAACGGAGACTTCAACAAACTTAGGCTGCGGATCGTTGGTAGTCACTCCGCTCCTAGTTGTGATTGCCATCACCCTTCCCTTAGGGTTTTCCTCCGTCTTTCCTGGAAGTTTCCCTTGATTCCTAGGAACTTCCTCCTCATGGGTGAACATTTGGTTTTCTAAAACCTTTTGGGCTTTATCAACCTTAGAAATTTGATCATCAACCTTAATGATGCGGTTCTCCAAACCTTGAAGCTTTCCCAAAATCGTTTCCAACATGGGATCGGGCTTCGCCTTCCCCGAAGTGTTTCCTCCATTAGATGTTTGCCCCTGGCTTTTCAAAGGAGTAGAGGAAGAGGAAGGTGGAGTTAGTGAATTCGAATTGGAAGGATAAGAGTTACCGGAGTTTTGTTGATTGGAGCGCCAATTGTTGTTGTTTGAACCCCTATTGTTGTTCCAATTGTTGTTCCGGTTGTTGTTGTTGCCATTCCAATTATTCCTGTTGTTGTTCCGGTTATTGTTGTTGCGGTTTGTATTCTCACCACCATTGTTGTTGTTGCCCAAGTAGCCAACATCTTTTCCTTGTTGCTTTGGAAAGTTGTTTTGATAGCCTCCTTCAACTCTTTGATCTCATTGTTGAGGGAGAAAATTTGATTTTGAGCTTCATGTGTGAGCTTTCCTCCTTGCTCCACACGATTTCCCTCTACCTTCCGGTGAGAATACTTCTCTATGACCCTTGCTTGCTTCTCAATGAAGTCCCAAGCGTCATCTTATCTCATGTCCATGAATGTACCACATGAGAGGGATTGGAGCTTGAATTGTGTCTCCACATCCAGCCCTTTATAGTGTATCTCCAGCAATGCAAGCTTGGATATGCCATGATGAGGGAAATCCAAGAGTAAATCCTGAAACCTTTCCCAAGATTGAAACAAACTTTCGTTAGATCTCATGGAAAATGCATTAATCTTACCTCTAAGTTCCGCCGTTTTGGATGGAGGAAAGAACTTAGTGAGGAACTCCACGGAAAGGTCTTCCCACGTGTCTAGCTTCCCACTAGGAAGAGCTTGGTACCAAGACAATGCTTTCCCCTTCAAGGAGAAGAAGAAAGGCTTGAGCTTATAATTGTTGGTGGTCGCGTTCTTCGGCCTCATTGTCTCCATCATACACTCAAAGTTTTGCAAGTGTTGGTGTGGAGATTCAGCGCTTGTCCCGCCAAATTGATTTTGGCGAACAAGAGTAATAACTTGAGGGTTAAAGCTAAACCCTTGTACATCGTCAGCATCAAAGTTCACACCTAGACGGCGCGGTTGCTGCGTTGGATCCATCCTTTGGCCAAGAGTTCTTGGCTCTTCATCCACACGTTCGATCCTGGCATTCCTAGGTGGAACACGGCGATTAGCAGCTGCCCGTGGATGGAATGGATGAACATTGATCGTGGGATCAATTTCCTCTAGCGGTGGCATGGAGGAGTCGCTATCCTCATTGGATGAGTTGGCTCTAACCGATCTTCCCGGTCTCCTCCTTTTCTTTTTCTCCTTGAGGTTGTTTATCTCAATCCTCATTTGGAACATCATATCCGTTAGATCGTCAACTTTCATTTGATGATGCTCCGTCTCTTCTCTACGTGTTTTCTCACTCCATAGGAGTTGAGCTTCTTTTTCCGCTAGCTCCGATTGAAGATCACGTTCGTGTTCTTCAGCCATTTTCTTTTCCTTTCGCTTTTGCCTTAAAGTTCTTTCAAGCTCTTGATCAAGAGGTAAGAGATCCTCGGTGTTCCTAGACCTGCGCATGCACTCAAAGAGATATCAAATAACAAGGGAGAAGCTCCCAAGCTTGACAACCGATAACCGAATTCGGCCTAGACCAAATCCCCGGCAACGGCGCCAAAAACTTGTTCGCCACATAGCGTGCGTGCAATCAAGCTTTAAATATAAAACTAGAAATCAAGCAAGCGAACCCGCAGTGTACGGATCGACGTAGTTAAGCAAGAATTCCAGAGTATCGAACACAGGGATTTGGGGGGAACAAATTCAATTGTAGGTTATCAAGCAAATAAATGTAAGAAGCTTTTCAAATATTCGGAAAACAACAATCCTAAAGATCCAGGAATCCGGTCGTGGCAATCGATTCAAGATATACTAATGATATGAGGGCAGAGTTAAGATATGCAAAGGTATGCTAATGTAAGGTAATCGTACGGTGAAGTTCCAAAAACCTTATATGACTCACCTACAAGACACTCTCTATAAAGGTTGTTGAGGCTTCAATATAGAAAGGTTCTAAAGGTAAGGATTAATGTCAAATACCCAAACTTGTAATCCAAGGATCAAGACTAACTAAACCGATTAAGGTTGTGACACTCAAAATCGAGGTAGAGGTTGTTGAGGCTTCACTACCACCTAGAAAAGACAAGCCAAGACTAAGTTAAAGCAAATCTTTAACTTTGGATTAAAGTAAAAGCAAGTTCGTAACTTAACACAAAATTACGGGTAGTTCTTGAGTTCCACGGCCGTGGAAGCTCAAGAACAGACCGTGGATTAGGGTTATCGACGATTCTTTCTAACTCTCAGGGTCCAATCTGTTTACGATCGATCTATCATCATCTAAGCCACAACTATCAACCCTTCACCTTAGAATTGTTAAGGGTTTTTAGCCAATAATAGTCATATTGATATCAAATTCAAGATTTAAAAGAATGAAAGATGGAAACTTCCGAAAACCTTCAATAACTTTCAAATCAATCTCAAAGTCACAATCAAGAACAATAATCGTCACTAGATTCGAAATAACACAAACAAACACGAATCTTAGATAAGAAGGAAGAACGGGATGTCAATCCGTCTTCTAAATCAAACCTAAGCAAGAAGTGAAATCCTCCTGCGAACAAGCTTCCGAACCTTCGATCTTCCGTCAATCCGGAAATCTCAATGACAAAGCGCAAAAATCTCTCAAACACAATCTCCGCCAAATGCGAAATTAGGGCAAATCCAAGCGCAAGCGTAAGATGCGTCTATACGTAAGCGAAGGTGACGGAATCTCTCTTCGTCCGTCCTTTTATAGTGTAAGATAAAGTATCGGCCCGGCCCAATTGCGTAGGAGATCGTGGCTTCAAGTGTGGCGAAAAAGATCGCCAAGATCACGGTCATGGAAGGGTTCCACGGCCGTAATTTAGAGCGTGGAAATCAACACGGTTTGACACAACTCCTCCACGGCCGTAGAAGTTGCTGGAATGAACCACGCTTCCCTTGTTGAGGAAGAGGAGTATAGAGAGGTTGTGAGCTCAATCTTGCTCAAGGATCCACTTGAGAGGGTTCTTAGCTCAAGTTTGATGGAGGAAGGAGCTGAGGAGAGTAGCAATGAAGTAATCAAGGCCTTGAATGCATTGGACGAGCTACCAAGTGTTGGATTTGAAGTACTAGAAGAAGAGAGAAGCAGGCAGAAAAATCGGACTGGGGGGCCAGATCGGCCGATTTTTGGACTTATACTAAAGTGCCATTAAATTCTGCAAATACAGAAACTCAAATCGACCCGCACTCAGGAAAATTGGCCGATTTTCCTGACTGGGCCGATTTTCCTGAGTCTTTTGAGCAACATCCAAGCGTTTGTGAGCTATCATCAAGGGACTTAGGGGAGGCTTCCATGGCTTTGCAATCATCTCAACCTACATTGTATGGATCATCTCCAACCGAAAAAGGTCCTCCTCAACTTGATCTTAAACCTCTTCCTTCTCATTTAAAGTATGCTTTCCTTGGTTCAAATTCTACTTATCCGGTGATTGTGAATGCATCTTTGAATGATGATGAGCTTAATAGATTGTTGAATGAATTGAAACTGCATAGAAAGGCAATAGGATACACCATTGATGACCTTGTTGGCATTAAGCCCTCTTTGTGCATGCATAAGATAATGATGGAAGATAACCATAAACCCTCTATTGAACACCAAAGAAGATTGAATCCTATAATGAAAGAGGTAGTCAAGAAAGAGATCATTAATTTGCTAGATGCGGGAATCATCTATCCTATTTCGGATAGTAAATGGGTTAGTCCCGTACATGTGGTTCCTAAGAAGGGTGGGATGACCGTAGTAACTAATGAGAACAATGAACTAATCCCAACTAGGACGGTTACGGGATGGAGGATGTGTATTGACTATAGGAAGCTAAATGTGGCCTCTAGGAAAGATCATTTCCCTCTTCCTTTCATTGACCAAATGCTAGAAAGATTAGCTCAACACTCTCATTTTTGTTACCTAGATGGCTATAGCGGATTCTTCCGATTCCCCATCCACCCCGATGACCAAGAGAATACCACATTTACATGCCCTTGGGGTACCTTTGCATATAGGAGAATGCCATTTGGGTTGTGTAATGCACCCGCCACCTTTCAAAGGTGTATGATGGCCATATTTTCTGAATATATTGAGAATATCATGGAAGTGTTTATGGATGATTTTTCCGTTTATGGATTTCTTTTGATAATTGCCTAGCTAACTTGTCTTTAGTTCTTAAGAGATGTGAGGAGACAAATCTTGTCTTAAATGGGGAAAAATGCCACTTCATGGTAAGTGAAGCTATTGTGTTGGGACACTTGTTGTCCAACCGTGGCATTGAGGTTGATAGGGCCAAGATTGAAAAGATAGAGAAGTTGCCACCACCTACCTCGGTGAAAGGGGTAAGGACTTTCTAGGGCATGCCGGTTTTTACCGGAGATTCATTAAGGATTTCTCTAAAATTTCGAAGCCTCTTACTAACCTACTAATGAAAGATGTTGAGTTTGTTTTCTCCAAGGATAGCCTTGAAGCTTTTTGTAGGTTGAATAACGCTTTGATCTCCGCACCCATCATGCAACCTCCGGATTGGAGCTTACCATTTGAAATCATGTGTGATGCAAGCGATGTAGGGGCAAAGGAAAGATGGGCGCACACATGCCATTTACTATGATAGCAAGACGCTAGATGATGCCCAACTCAATTATGCTACAACCGAGAAAGAGTTGCTAGCGGTGGTGTATGCCTTTGAGAAGTTTCGGTCATACCTTGTTGGAGCGAAGGTCATTGTTTATACGGATCATGCTGCGATCCGTTATCTCCTTACAAAGAAGGATGCCAAGCCTAGGTTGATTCGGTGGATCCTTCTTCTTCAAGAGTATGATTTGGAGATCCGGGACAAGAAGGGGTCCGAAAATTCAGTGGCGGATCACCTTAGTAGACTCCCACCATTAGAGCTTGAGAGAGATGACATCCCGATTGATGACTCATTCCGGGATGAGCAATTGTAAATGGTAGAGGAGTGCTTGTTCCAAGTGTCTAGAGGAAGTGAGCCATGGTACGTCGACATTGTGAACTATCTTGTATGTGAGGAAGTGCCTCCCGGTTTGTCATATGCCCAAAGGAAGAAGTTCTTCAAAGATGTGAGGCACTACTATTGGAGTGAACCACTTTTGTTCAAGAGAGGGCCGGATGGAGTGTTTAGAAGATGCATACCGGAGGATGAGGTGCAGAGTGTGATCCGCCATTGACATTCCTTGCCATGTGGAGGGCATGCTAGCTCACACAAGACATGTGCTAAGGTGTTGCAATCGGGCTTCTTTTGGCCAAGTCTGTTCAAGGATGTGCAAAACTTTGTGGTAGCTTGTGATGCTTGCCAAAGGACGGGCAACATCTCAAGGAGGAATGAGATGCCCTTGAACAACATACAAGAGGTGGAGATATTTGATGTATGGGGTGTGGACTTCATGGGACCATTCCCTTCTTCATGTGGCAACCTCTACATCCTATTGGCGGTAGACTATGTTTCAAGATGGGTGGAGCAATCGCTTCTCCCACAAATGATGCCAAGGTGGTGGTGCGGTTCTTCAACCGAGTGATCTTCCTTAGGTTTGGGACACCAAGGGTGATCATAAGTGATGGAGGGAAGCACTTCACTAATAGGAACTTTGGGGCACTTTTGGCTAAGTATGGGGTGACTCATAAGGTAGCACCACCTTACCATCCCCAAACTAGTGGCCAAGTGGAGATCTCTAACCGGGAGATAAAAGGAATCCTTGAGAAGACGGTTTCTAGAACAAGAAAGGATTGGGCTATGAAGCTCGATGATGCCTTGTGGGCTTATAGAACCGCTTTCAAGACACCAATTGACACCACTCCTTACAAGCTAGTCTATGGCAAGTCTTGCCACCTTCCGGTAGAGATAGAGCATAGAGCATATTGGGCCATAAGGTGGCTGAATTTTGACCTCAAGGAGGCCGGTGAGAAGCGGTTGCTAGACATGAACGCCCTTGAGGAGATCCGGTTGGATGCTTATGAGAATGCCCGGATCTACAAGGAAAGGACCAAGCGTTGGCATGACAAGCGCCTCATCCCAAAGGAGTTGAATGAGGGCGACTTAGTGCTTCTCTTCAACTCGAGGCTGCGGCTTTTCCCCGGAAAGCTCAAATCAAGATGGACGGGTCCCTATGTTGTAAAGAAAGTTTTTCCTCATGGAGCGGTGGAAATAGGAGGAGATCATTGTGGTAACTTCAAGGTGAATGGGCACCGTTTGAAGAAGTACATTCCGGAAGCCCCGATGGAAGTGATTGCCCCACTTCACCTTGAGTGAAACGCTCCTGAATTTGGTCAAGCTAATGACCTTAAAGAAGCGCTTAATGGGAGGCAACCCATTGGTACATATTTTTTTCCCTTCCGTTTTTCTTATTTTTGTTTGATCTTACTCTTGGTGTGCTTTGTTTTTCTTTTGTGTTTTTGAATGCTAGATCTTGTTGATTGTCATGTGTGATGAGATGTTGGAGGTCATGTGAAAACCTCATGGAACTATTGAAGGTACAAGATCCAAGCACATGGATGAGGAGGAAATCACCCAGAAAAATCGGCCTGTTCTTCAGCCAGATCGGCCGATTTCCTGGGCAGTTGGGGCGATTTTTCCTTCTGTCAAGGAAAGTGATGATCTCCAATCAAGCATGGGTGGAGCAGACGTGGAACTTGGACGGCTTGCGGTGCCAAGCGCGGGTTCCGACATCATAATGAAAATCAAGAGCTCTCTACCATCCTTGATCGATCATCCACCACCATCATTCGATGTGAACCGAAATACCAAAGCATCACCAATTTTACATTGTGAGGACTCTCTTTCACTTCTTTATTTAGTTTACACATTAGGGACAATGTGTTTCTAAGTATGGGGTGGGGTTTTCATGATCACTTGCATGATTAGCATCTAGGACAGTTTTATTTTGTCACATGTTTCATTATGTCTTGCATTGTACATACATATTTCGAAAAATCCAAAAAAATCAGAAAATTTTAAAAATTTTAGTGCTTCTAAAGCTTGGGAATGACCCTTATGATGAAATTGTCTTGTGAATTGGCTATGGATAGCCTTATGTGTTGAATAGATGAATGCATATGTGGACTTGAAGTACTTATCTTGAATTCCATGAATGATTTGTGATCATGAATGTTTGCCTTGATTGAATTGAGGATTGAAAATCGAAATTACATGCTAGTTCTTGCACATCATTTAGGAGTAATTAAGGCAATTCATCTTTCTCTACTTCTCTTCTTGATCATGTTGTTTGAGCACCTCAATTGATGAAAAATTTTACTTCTCATCTGAATTTTGAGGACCTGAAGAGATGTTTGACTTCCGCTCCCGTTCTAACGCAGCTGGAGAGCACAGGGGATTTTGTGGTTTATAGTGACGTGATAACGTGATTTATGATGTTAGTTTAGGCACTTAATTAGATTGTTTTTCCCGTTATTCATGCACGGTTTGACATTAGTTCATGACGTTTTCGCTCAATTCATGCATATTTCTAGAAAAGACGTCTACACGACCTTTTATCGGTTTTGTAGGTAATTCGGGGATCTATTGGACATTAATCGATATATTCGAGGGTCAAGCCTCATGGTGGTACACATCCAAGGCTTAAAAGGAACATGATTTGAGCAACAAAGGACACAAGGACCCTAATTGGTGCAAGCAATGGAGCAACTCATGGCTAGACGATCATAACATCCCTCTGTTGAAGAAAATCGGACCATCACTCAGGAAAATCGGCCGATTTTCCTGACTGGGTCGATTTTTGGCCTTCAACAGCTTAAGCCACGTGTCCCACGATCTCTTTGCCCGGCCTTGCTCTTGGTAAAGAATATAAGTGGTCCTGCAAGCTGTTGCTGAGCATGGCTCCTCTCCCACATTCTCATTCACAGCTCATTGGATTGGGGATAGACTTGGAGAAGAGGAAAACTCTCTCAAATTGAAGGAAGAAGAAGAACACCAATCTAGAGTGATAGTGAGGTTTTGAGTGATTATGAGTGATTTTTGGAGTCTTTGATTGAAGAACTATTGCAAGGATTGTAAGGAACGTTTTGGAACTTCATTTGAAGGGTTGTAAGTCTTGCTAAAACTTAGATTTAGCTGAGATTTATTGTTTTCACTTGCTTATCTTTCATCATCCATCTATCAAAATCATGTATGCTTGTGTGATTATTTTGGATCTTGATATGCATATTATTGGCAAGTTTATTGTGATTCTGGAGTGATGGATTGATGGTTATGGCTTGGGTGATGATAGAATGGACTTATATGTTAGTTTAGGATGATTTGATTGCACAAAACCTAACCTAATTTTTAGGCATGATCCACCCGATTTTTCTCTCTGTTGCTCTTTAATTGATGAATCTGTATGTTAGGATGTTAGATTGTTGAAATCCTAGTGTTTATTAAGCTTAATTTAGCTTAGGATCACCTAATGCTATCAACCTAAGTAAGGGAAGAGATCTACCCGATGATTTCCGACCTTAAATACCTAAGATGATGAATTCTAGGTAGTAGTGAGCCTCACAAGCCGCTATTGGATTGAGTGTGCTAGGATTATTGCTTGAGACTTACTTTTCTGAGACTTACCCGGTAAGGAGAGGTTTGCCACTTAAGTAGTGTCCGGTTTGAGTAGAATTCCCTACTTTACCTCCTTGAGACTTACCCGGTAATAGGAGTTTGATGCGGGATTAGTGAAGTAAGAGACCTACCCGGTAATTGCTTCCATTAGTGAAACACCCTTTCCCAACACCGCAACCTTGTCCTTAGAATCTTTAGAACCTTGAGTCCAATGCCATAACCGGAAATCTTGATCTCTAGAATCCACTTCTCTCTCTTTTATCACATATTTTGTGCTTGTGTTACTTGTTTACCTTGCTAGCTTGAGTTGTTAGTTTGTTTTATTATCTTGCTTGATTTGTGATCTTTGCTTGATCACCACAAAAAACCAACCAAAAAATATCGAGATTTTCATTTCTTTGTTCCTTGGCCTTTTCTTAGATTAGATCCACACTATCTATGACCATTGTTTGACTTGATTTCACCTTAGTCTTTGTGTTCGACCTCGGAATACTATCCCTACTACAAACGTCCCGTACACTGCGGGTTCGCTAGGAGTTAGGAGAAATATATCTAGTTTACAAATTTAAAACCTATTGCGTATCGCACATCCTGAGCGTAACATGACGCATACAAGTTAGGCTTGAGATGTGTTTTGATGCAGCGGGGTAGGGTGACTGCCTATGCGTCTAGACAGCTGAAGACGTATGAGGAGAATTACCCGACACATGATTTAGAATTGGTTGCAATAGTGCATGCTTTGAAGATCTAGAGGCATTACTTGTATGGTGCTACATGCCAGATCTTATAGACCATAAGAATATGAAGCATATTTTCACGCATCGGGAATTGAATAACTGCTAGCGTCGACGGCTTGAGCTGATCAAAGATTTTGACCTTGAGATTTTATATCATCCTAGGAAGGCGAATGTTGTCGCCGATGCCCTTAGCAAGAAGACGTCTTGAGAGAAGGCAATTGAACGATTGACGGTTCAACCTCAGTTGTAGAGAGATCTAGCATGGCTAGAGATGGACATCCAATTCACAGATGAGAAGGCCCATTTGTTTGCTTTAGAGGTTCTACCTGATATGTTGGATGAGACCCAACAGAAACAAGAGACATGCCTGATGTTGATGCGGATCCGAGATAGGAATTCTCGTGGTGAGGCCCCACAATTCTCCATGGGAGAAGATAGGAGTGATAAGAATGCCCATTTATTTGCTTTAGAGGTTCTACATGATATCTAGTGTTGAACGCCTTAGGCGTCTTTGAGGATAAGTGATGAGGTATTGAGGATGATGATATGGTTTAGGATCTTATGAGATCTTGGAGACTAGGAGGTGGAATCTCGTAGCATGTGATAGTGATTAATATTTGTGTGCCTTGTTTGTACATGCGCTAATTGTTTTTTGAGGAAAACCGAGATTGAATGTGGTTAGGATTACCTTGTGACAGGTAAGTCATCTGGGCTTACTTAGTTGACTTCTATGAGTTGGAGTGATTGTAAATTGGTGCGTGTATATTTGATAACCATATATTGGACTAGGATGACTATATGTGTTAACTGGCCCAAGTGTGTGATAACCGGGAGGTGATAACGTCCAGGTCAAAATGGGGTAGCAGGGGGGTTCTCTACGACTAGTCCACTAGGTGGTGATGATTGACACTAGTTCCAAACCTGTGTGGTGAAAGGGGATAAAGGCGAGGTTGTTATACTCCTCGTATCACACATGAGTGAATTAGAAATGGTATCACTTAATGAAGATAATAAATGATTTATGTTTGTGAGCTTTCGTAGGTTGTTAGCTAACGGTTTATACCGTGTTGTAGATGGTTTGCAGGATAAGAGGACTCCAGAGTGATCAGGAGGAGTGATCAAGAGGAGTGATCAGCCGAGGGCTTCTGTACATCTAGGATGTTATTGGACTTATATTTGTTTATGATGATACCGTTTTGATACTCGGCGGTGGTTTTGTACACTTTCGACATATACTATTTAAGCTTCATCAATTTTGGTTTTATATTTATTTGTGCCTTGTTACAAGATCCAATGACCTTGTTATCAAGCAGGTTTGGGTCAGGACCCATTGTAAGGTATCAGCCCGTAGCACTCTGTGTCCTACGGATTTAGGGTGTTGCAATAGCTTTGTTTATTGATTTGATTTCACAAAGAAATTGTTTAGAATATTCTGAATTTGACATCAATGATGAAAACTTGAAAGGCGTGAGAGGGTTCGACTTTCGCCTTTGCCGATGGGTCGTAAGCCTTGAGAGGCCTTATAGGATTTGCCAAAGAGATTAAGTTGTTTTGATTCATCATTCGCCTTTGTCAAAGAGTTTCACATATTTGCCTTGCCTAGTTTAAGAGGTTTTTTTGTTTAATCTTCCTTGATTTTTGAAGCCTTTGTCATATTTTTACACCGAATCTATTTCGATAAAAAAAGTTATTTGAACTGATTTGTACTCGAGTATGGTTTTGAAGACCGTGATCCGACTTTTATTGTGCAATTGAACACTATTTTTTTTCAATGATGAATTGGAAATTTGCACTTTGTCTTTGAACACCGAACAACCTAATAACCCTAACCGGACACCGGAAACCAAAAACCTAAAACCATTGAAACTTGAAATCCTAAAACATGAAACAGGAACCCTGGAACCAGAAGCCTGAAAACAAAAACCTGAACCATGATACCCTGAAACTAAAACTTAAAACCCTTAAACCTAAATACCTGAAACGTGAAACTTAAACTCTAAAACCTAAACTAGAAAATGGAAACCCAAAATCTTGATCACCGAACCGCCCAAAAATGAGAACCAGAAACCTAAAGCCGCTTATACATGAAATCTATAACCAAGAAACTTGAAACTCGAAAACTCACCTTCAAACCTTAACGTGAAAATGAAACTGAAACCGAATCGGAAACCAAAAACTTATAATCGCTGAAACCTGAAACAAGAAACCAGAAACTTGAACCCTGAAACCCCGAAACCTGAACTTGAAATGTGAAACCTGGAATAGGAAAACAGAAACTAGATACCTTGAAACTTGATCATTGAACCGCCCAACAACCCGAACCGGAAACCATTAACCTAAAAATGAAAACCGAAAACCTAAAACTACTGAAACTTGAAACCTTCAACCATGAAACCTTAAACCTTGAAATCCACCTTCAAATCTTAAACTGGTTCCGGTAACATGTTCAAATTTAGGTTGCCAGGCTTGAAAGTTTTTGTTGTCCAATTTTTCCTTGTCCAATGATATGTAAAAAATCAGTCCATTACTTTATTTTTGGAAGTGTTGCATCTTTGTTTAGCGATTTGATTTTACAAAGAAAGTATTTATTGTTTTTCGGATATGGAATCGATGTTGATGAATTTAAAGGCCTGAAAGGTATCAAATTTTGCCTTTTCCGAAGAGCCAAAAGCCTTGTCAGGCCTTAGAGGTTTTGTAATCTAATTCTTCCATGCTCTTTGATACCCTTGCCCAACATTTGTAGAAAATCAGTCCATTATTTTCGTTTTGGAGGTTTTGTTGTCTAATCTTCCTTGTACTATTGAAGCCTTTGTCGTTTTCTACACCGATTCTATTTCGATTACAAGTTATGTCAATTGATTTGCATTCGAGTATAATTTCAAACACCCTTGGTCCGACTTTTATTGTGAAATCAAACGTTGATAAAATTTGGTTTTTCAAAGATGAATTCGTAATGCACACTTTGTGTTTGATCACCGAACCTCCCAATAACCCGAACGGGAAACCGGAAACCATAAACCAAAAACCTAAAACCGTTGAAAAGTGAAAGCTGAAACCCAGAAACCTGAACCTTGGTACCCCGAATCCCTGAAACCCTGAATCTGAACCTTGAAAAATGAAACCAGAAACTGGAAACCCAGAAACTTGATCACCAAACCACCCAATACCCAAAATGGAAACGATAAACCATAAATTGGAAACCTAAAACCTATGAAGCCTGAAACCATGAAACTTGATCACCGAATCGCCCAATAACCCGAACGGAAATTGTTAATAATTTTTTTGGTTTGATTTCACAATGAAATTGTTTATTCACTTGATCACCGAATCACCCATCATTTGTAGAAAATCAGTTCATTATTTTTGATTTGGAAGTTTCACAACCGCCTAAGAACATTCATCTTTGCCGAAGAGCTTAAGCTGTTTTGATTCTTCCTTTCGCTTTTTTTAACAACTTCGCCTATTCGCCTTGCCAGGTTTGAGAGGTTTTGCTGTCTAATCGAATATGATTTCGAACACCCATGGTTCGACATTTATTGTGAAATCGAATGTTGTTGAAATTTGGTTTTTCAAAGATGAATTAGGAATGCATACTTTGTGTTTGAACACTGAACCACCCGATTACCTGGACCGGAAACCAAAAATAAAAACCTAAAACTGCTAAAACTTGAAACGTAATACCTGGAACCGGAAACCTGAAACCAAAAACTTGAACAATGATAACCTGAAACCCTGAAACTAGGAACCGGAAACCCTAAAACTTTTTCACCGAAAACTAAAGCCATAAATCAAAAACCGGAAACCTAAAACCACTGAAACCAAAAACTTGAAACCATGAAACCTGAATCGGAAAACCAACCTTGAAACCTGAAAATGTTTTGGGAAACATGTTCTGATTTAGGTTGCTAAGTTTGAAAGGTTTTGTTGCCTAATTCTTCCTTGTATAATGATTTGTAGAAAATTAGTCCATTATTTTTGTTTTGGGAGTGTTGCAGCTTTGTTTATTGATTTGATTTCACAAAGAATTTTTTTTAAATTTGAGATCGGTAATAAAGATGATGAGGGACCATCCGAGCTAGCATCTCCAGAGTATGAGGGAGCTATCACACGTTCCCGAGCTAAGATGATCGAGCATGAGACCGAGGGCTTGCTGATGTTATTGGCTACAAGTGTTCATAACGAGGCTTGGCTCCTAAGTAAGCAAGAGAGCAAAAACGCCACAACACAGGACTCGGCCAGCCCCGCACATGACGCCGCTGCTCCTCCCCACGTTTCCAGCACCGTTCCATGTCTCTCATTGTGGAATGGGGCTTTTTAAGGCCTGCTTAGTGATTGTGTGTTTTAAGTAGCCCATTGGGCTTAATTTCCATATTTTATTGTGTCTTTTGTTTAAAGAGATGAAACTATTTAAAGGCTCTTCCTATTACTTTTTAGGTAGATTATTATTGGTGAAAAACACTTGTTTTCAGATTTCATCTTCAATCAAAGGCGAGTTTTGATTGAAGAGTTATTGTGATCAGATTTGGCTTAGTTGTTTCGTGTGTGTCAATTGCTCTCGGGTTCTTGGTGTTCGTGAGTTTCCATAAGCATCCTCCTCGTGTTGTCGAAGTCGGTTGTGTGAGGTTGTAAGGTGCTGAGTTCATTGCATCATTCTTGGTGGTTCTTGATCCCGAGATCAAGGGTTTCCACGTCGTTTGTGTCGGGTTCATCTACATCGTACCTTTCCTTTAATTTCCGTACCTTCGTATTCAGTTTAGCGTCTTCTTTTCTTCCCTTTGTTCGCAGGCCACGCAGCACACGAACAACCCTAGTCGACTGCCTTAATCTTGCTGTTCTGCGTTCTTTCGTTCCTTCTGTCGTCTAGTCGACTGCCACGCAGCACACGGATCGATTTTGTGTCTTTCCTTCTTATCGTGTCAGTTTTGAATTTTGTGAGCTTTCTTCTTGTGTTCTTGAAACTGATTGTGCTTGACTTGTTATGTTGAAGGTTGTGTTGGTTTGTGAGTATCCTAGGCTGGCCATCACATCTCCTCGACGTAACATACCTACAGCCGCCCGTCCTTGCTTATGCACACCCTGCCGCCGGCCACCACCATTGCTGCCGGTTGTGCCCTACTCGGTTGTGCCCTACTCGGCGACTAAAACGGCTGCCATTGGACTTGTTCTTCTTCAAACTCCACAACCCATGTTCAAGCACTAGTAGAAGATCTCTTTTGTTTCAATTTTAATTTATATTGTTATTATTGGCCAGATTTGTTGGTCAAGGAAGTTCCTACATTTTAGGTAACAAAAAAGCATATCATTCAAAAAAAAGAAAGAAAAAGGAAGCTGATCATTCAAAAAAAAAAAAGGAAGCTGATCATTCAAAAAAAAAAGTGAAGTCTTGTTACATTTTATTTGATTTTGTGATCTTTAGTTTTGTATGTTATTTTGTGGTGCAAGCTTCCTATTTACGTCATTACCTCCTAGCCCTCTCGAGGCTTTCAGCAAGACCATACGCTCGGCTAACCATCCACGCCCCATCGCCCTTAGCCAGCTCCACACCCTCATCGCCTACACCCTCATCGCGTGCACCCTCATCTCTCACCACGTTTTCCCTCTCACCTTGCTACCTCTAACCTAGCCTCGGGATTACTCACACTCCAAGGCAGTCCGGAAGTGCAACAAGTAGAGCTTTAATCGGTGAGTCTTCTTCTTTTCTTCTCTTCATACATTCTGTTTGGTGATCTTCTTGAGTCTTTGTGATTCAATTCTGTCCATTCGTGATCCTTGTTGAGTTTGAGCTGATTTCGCATTGAATTGAATTGCATTGAGTCCTAATCGATTTTTGGTTGCTTTGGATACCTAGAAACCTTAACTCAAGTGAGGTTTTTGACTCATTCGAAGCGATCCATCAACAAGCCCGACTATCACAAGAGTGTGAGCGGAAAAAGGAGTGAAACACTTGAGAGGTGTTTTGATTTCTATCATTAACATATTTCAGTGTTTGTTTTCTTTGTGATAATGTCTACCCATAGCCGTGTTTCGACGATGAGCCCCGAGACGACAGATCCGACAACGTTCAGCTTGTTGAAGCAAATGAATGACAACATTGCAGCTTTGACAACTCGGATAAGGGCTCTAGAAGCTCGCCAGCCCTTAGCTTCAACCTTTGAGCAAGGAGACCATTCACAGAAGCAACAGCAGCCCCGAGGTCCTTTGCCCAACCAACGAACCGCATTTGAGGACGCTACCATGGCGCAGCGAGGCAATACACCACAGAAGCTTTTGCAGCCGCCTCTTCAAGGCCACCCGGGTCACCGATATGGGTATGATCCTCGTCCCAACTCTCCTTTACCTAGAAACGTTGTCCCTCCCACAGGTACAATGAGGAAGAGGAACAATCAATGACGGGAGAGGCTTGGGCTCCACCACCGCAGCAAGGGTATCAAGGATATCAACGTAGGAACCGGGAACCCGAACAAGACAGGATTGGTAAGATAAAGGTGAAAATCCCCGTCATCGAGGGCAAGTGTGATCCGGATACATACATGTTGTGGGAGACCAAGATAGAGCAGATTTGGTCCTGCCACAATTTTCCCGAGCACAAGAAGGTGCAATTGGCGGCCTTGGAATTTCAGGAATTTGTTCTTATTTGGTGGGATAAGCTAGTACGGGAAAGGAAACTTGCTCTTGATCCCCCCGTGGCTACTTGGGAACAAATGAAAGCAATGATGAGAGCTCGGTTCATACCTCACCATTACCATAGGGAGCTTTGGCAACGCCTTGAGAACTTGAGGCAAGGCAATCTGAGCGCCGAGGAAACTTTTAATGCCATGCAAGTTGCAATGGCCCGAGCCAAGTGTCTGAGGATGAAGAGGGTACGATGGCAAGGTATCTTAGAGTATTGCATCCGTCTTTAGCTAACAAGGTGGATTTGTTTCCATATGGTTCTATGAGAGATTTGCTACATTTAGCGATAAAAGTGGAAAGGAAGTCCAAGAGTAGGTACCAAGGAGCGGGATACAATGCACCAAACGCAGTGAACAAGTGGAAGAACTCGTCCTACGGAAAGGAGAACACAACTGTGAAGGGAGGAACAGCCGCTGCACAAGGAGCCGACGCCACTGCTAGGCGTGGTGCCACACACTCCGGTTCTTCGTATCCTCCCAAGGCAAACTCGGCTGCTCCTTCGGGATCTAAGCTAAGTAACTCTAATCCCCTTGTGCCTAATGCTAATTCTAGAGCTAGAGATGTGACTTGTTTTAAGTGCCAAGGTAAAGGGCACATGATGAGAGAATGTCCAAACAAAAGAGTCCTTATAATCAATCATCTAGGTCAATATGAGTCGGAATCCGACAATGATGAAAATGAATTTGACAATGTTATTGACAATCTTGTTTTTGATAATGATGATGATGAGGATATAAGGTATGAACATGAGGAAACCTTGATAGCTAGGAGGACTTTACACTTACAACCTACTCCTTGTGAAGATAATCAAAGAGAAAATCTATTTCACACTAGATTCTTAGTAAAGGGGAAGGCTTGTAACGTTATAATTGATTGTGGAAGTTGTTGCAACATAGCTAGCACGGAATTGATTTCTAAATTACAAATAGCAACTTTCTACCACCCTAGGCCTTACAAGCTACATTGGATGAATGATTGTGGGGAGCTTAAGGTAAACAAGCAAGCTAAAATTCACATTACCTTAGGACATTATGAAGACACTATTCTATGTGATGTGGTTCCAATGCAAGCTTGTCATGTTTTGTTAGGCCGACCTTGGCAATATGATACGAAAGTGTTGCATAACGGTTTTACTAACAAGTATTCTTTTACCTTTAAAGAAAAACTTGTTACTCTCAAGCCTATGACTCCTATGAAGATTGCGGAGGCTTTTGAGAAGAAATCAAGAGAAGCTTTCCAAGCAGGCAGCGGTTACACCGAGACGACGCCGGCCAAGGAGGAGCGCTTTCTGCAGCCGCCAAGGAGGCCGACGCCATGGACAACCGCGCTGCGGCAAGGACAGCCGCCAAAGGCAAAGCGATCGCAGCAGCCGTCCAGCCACCACCGAGGACGTTGCTCGCAGCCAAGAGGGAGTACATCTCAGATTACCTACCTCCCGATGTTGCGCTCGTGTGTTTGTGTAAAGGGCTGAATTTGGTAAGCAACTCGACCCTAGTTGATTTACACCCTAGTATTTCAGCTATCTTGGATGAGTTTGCATATGTGTTTCCGGATGAAATACCCCCGGGGCTGACACCATTTTGGGGTATTGAGCACCAAATAGATCTTATTCCAGGAGCTACTCTCCCAAACCGACCCGCGTATAGAATGAACCCGAAGGAGAGTGAGGAGATTCAAACGCAGGTACAAGAGCTCCTTGATAAGGGATACATTCGAGAGAGCCTTAGTCCTATGGCGGTTCCGGTTCTACTAGTCCCTAAGAAGGACAACACTTGGCGGATGTGTGTTAATTGTAGAGCTGTCAACAACATCACCATCAAGTACCGTCATCCCATTCCCTGTCTTGATGACATGTTGGATGAGCTACATGGAACAACTACCTTCTCCAAGATCGACCTTAGAAGTGGCTATTATCAGATTCGAATGAAGGAGGACGACGAATGGAAGACGGCATTCAAGACCAAGTTCGGGCTCTGTGAGTGGCTTGTTATGTCATTCGGCTTGACTAATGCTCCCAACACATTCATGCGCCTCAAGAACCATGTTTTGAGGAAGTTCATAGGGAAGTTTGTCGTTGTCTACTTCGACGACATACTCATATATAGCCGGTCCGCAGAGGAGCATGCGGATCATCTCCGTCAGGTTATTTCTACTCTTAGACTTGAACACTTATATGCTAATATTAAGAAGTGTAATTTCTACACAAATGAAGTTATATTTCTTGGCTTTGTAGTGTGTGCTCAAGGGCTGGGAGTAGATGAGGAAAATATCAAAGCTATTCGAGATTGGCCAACCCCGACGTCTATTGGTGATGTGCGCAGCTTTCATGGATTGGCTAGCTTTTATAGGCGATTTGTGAGAGATTTCAGTACCATAGCCCCCCCTCTAACCGAGATCACTAAGAAAAATATACCCTTCGTGTGGGGAGAGGCTCAAGAGAGAGCTTTCGAAAAGCTCAAGTGGGTGTTGACCAACGCCCCATTGCTTGTTCTCCCGGACTTCACTAGGCCATTTGAGGTGGAGTATGATGCGTCGGGTATAGGAATTGGTGGAGTACTTATGCAAGAGGGCAAACCCATCGCCTTCTTTAGTGAGAAATTGAAAGGTCCAACTCTAAACTATTCTACTTATGATAAGGAGCTTTATGCATTGTTTAGAGTGCTTAGGACTTGGCAACATTATCTTTGGCCTAGAGAGTTTATATTGCATACTGATCATGAATCATTAAAACACTTTAGGAGCCAAGATAAACTTGATAGAAGGCATGGTAGGTGGATGGAGTTCATTGAAACATTTACTTATGTGATTAAGTACAACAAAGGAAAAGATAATGTAGTAGATGCACGTTCTAGGAGACATGTTTTGCTAACTACATTGGATGCTAGAGTTATTGGCTTTACTTACATTAAGGATTTATATGCAAAGGATGATGATTTTGGAGAGATTTATAAAGCTTGTGTGGAAAAAGGGGCTGTAGATAAGTTTTACTTGTTTGATGGCTTCTTGTTTAGAGTTGATAAAGTGTGCATTCCAAAGTGTTCTCTTAGGCTCTTATTTGTGGATGAATCCCATAGGGGAGGTTTGATGGGTCACTTTGGTAGAGATAAGACATATCATATGCTGCATACTCTTTTTTATTGGCCACACATGCTTAGGGATGTTGAGAATTTTGTGAAAAGATGCTTAGAATGCTTGAAAGCAAAGTCTAGAGTAATGCCCCATGGTTTGTATACCCCTTTACCCATTCCCGCAGCTCCTTGGGAGGATATTAGTATGGAATTTATTTTGGGGTTACCTAGGACTAAGAGGGGAAGAGACTCTATTTTTGTGGTGGTAGACAGGTTCTCTAAGATGGCACACTTCATAGCTTGTCACAAAATGGATGATGCCACTAATGTTGCAAACCTTTTCTTTAGAGAAGTAGTTAGGCTACATGGAGTTCCTAGAACCATTGTTAGTGATCGGGATGTGAAATTTTTTAGTTACTTTTGGAAGACTTTATGGGGTAAGCTAGGTACTAAGTTGTTGTTCTCTACCGCTAGCCACCCTCAAACTGATGGCCAAACCGAAGTAACTAATAGGACTATAGGGACACTTTTAAGGGCTGTAATTAGGAAGAATTTGAAAGAGTGGGAGGATGTGTTACCACATGTTGAGTTTGCATATAACAGGACCATCCATTCTTCCACTAACATGACCCCTTTTAAGTGTGTGTATGGTTTGAATCCCTTAACCCCTTTAGATCTTATGTCGTTACCTTCAAAGTAGCGAGTAGATTTCAATGCAGGTAAACAAGTTGAGTACATTAGGGGATTACATGAGAAGACATGGCTGAGCTTAGAGGAGAAAGTAGCTCGGACCACAGCTAAGGCAAACAAGGGACGGAGGAAATTGTTGTTTGAGCCCGGAGATCTCGTGTGATTACATCTTAGGAAGGAGCGTTCCAAGAGCTACGAAAGTCCAAGCTATCACCTAGGGGTGCCGGTCCTTTCAAGGTGCTTCACAAAGCCGGTGACAAAGCTTATGTATTGGATCTTTCAGAGGAATTCGGGGTCATCCCGACCTTCAATGTTAGAGACCTCAGTCCGTTCCCACCTATGGATGTAGAGCTTGAAGATTCGTGGACGAATCCTTCCCAAGAGAGGGGAAATGATGAGGGACCATCCGAGCTAGCATCTCCGGAGTATGAGGGAGCTATCACACGTTCCTGAGCTAAGAAGATCGAGCATGAGACCGAGGGCTTGCTGATGTTATTGGCTACAAGTGTTCATAACGAGGCTTGGCTCCTATGTAAGCAAGAGAGCAACGACGCCACAACACAGGACTCGGCCAGCCCCGCACATGACGCCGCTGCTCCTCCCCACGTTTCCAGCACCGTTCCATATCTCTCATTGAGGAATGAGGCTTTTTAAGGCCTGCTTAGTGATTGTGTGTTTTAAGTAGCCCATTGGGCTTAATTTCCATATTTTATTGTGTCTTTTGTTTAAAGAGCTGAAACTATTTAAAGGCTCTTCCTATTACTTTTTAGGTAGATTATTATTGGTGAAAAACACTTGTTTTCAGATTTCATCTTCAATCAAAGGTGAGTTTTGATTGAAGAGTTATTGTGATCAGATTTGGCTTAGTTGTTTCGAGTGTGTCAATTGCTCTCGGGTTCTTGGTGTTCGTGAGATTCCATAAGCATCCTCCTCATGTTGTCGATGTTCTAAGTTGGTTGTGTGAGGTTGTAAGGGGATGAGTTCGTTGCATCGTTCTTGGTGGTTCTTGATCCCGAGATCAAGGGTTTCCACGTCGTTTGTGTCGGGTTCATCTACATCTACCTTTCCTTTAATTTCCGTACCTTCGTATTCAGTTTAGCGTCTTCTTGTTCCTTTTATTCGCAGGTCATGCAGCTCACGAAACCCTATCCGGCTGTTTGATCCGTTTTCCGCGTCTTTCCCTCCTTCCGTCGTCTAGATCGAGCCAACGTTGGGTCTGCCCCGTATCAAAATGCCTCATCTATTTGTAAGGGAGTCATGGGCTTTAAGGTTATAGGTTTTCAGTAAAAGTGAAAGTATATCTATTAGTGTAGCCATCATGTAAGACTCTCCTATCAAATTGCCAAGGACGACCTAATAAGATATGACAAGCTTGCATAGGCACAACATCACACAAAAATTATCCTCATAATGGCCTAAAGTGAATGTGTTGCTTATTTACCTTCAATTCTCCACATTAATTCATCCAATGAATCTTATAAGGCCTAGGGTCATAGAAAGTTGTTAATTGCAGCTTATTAACCAATTCGGTGCTAGCTATGTTACAACAACTACGCCCCCCCCCCCCCCACATCAATCATCACATTACAAACCTTCCCTTTAACCAAACATCTAGTATGAAACAAGTTTTCCCTTTGGTAATCCTCACAAGGGACAGGTTGTATACTAAGGGCTCTCCTAGCTATCAAAGCATTATCATGTGACAAGCAAACATCTAAAACAGGCTCATCATGCTCAAAATCAGATTCAATACGTTCAAGAGACTCATCATGCTCAAAATCAGTATCTAGACATTCAAGAGACTCATCATGCTCAAAATCAGATTCAACACAAGCAATAGACTCGTTTGGAACATCCAAATCACATAGCACATAGTTATTAGCTAGGAATGAACTAGGGTGATCATACAACACATGTTGAGCAAGCAAGCAATCCCCTTGTTCATATACTATTCTATCATCCAAATCAACATCATCACTAGGCTCGATTTCATCATGTGTCCTCTACCTTGACACTTAAAACACACAACATCTCTAGCCCTAGAAGAAGAAGAGTTATAAGTACTCCCTTGAGGTGGTTTAGGGGCTGCAGTAGGCGTATTAGGTAGGTTGGGTGTGTGGGAGCTTGCTCGGGGGCTGTTTTGGGGGCTTCGCGGTTGTATCCTCCGTGTCGGTGCCCTCCTTGTTGTTTCCATACATTTGAGGTCCCAAATGAGCTCTTTACGCCTTGACTCCTTCCTTTTATCTTCTTCTCGACTTTGATGGCGAGATGTAGTAATTCTGTCATAGTAGAGTAGGGAAACAAATCCACCTCGTTAGCAAAACTTGAATTATGGATACGGAGATACCTGGCCATAGTTGCCTCTTCATCCTCACTAACATTGGCCTTCACCATAGCCATTTGCATGGCATTGTAGGTCTCCTCGGCACTCATTGAACCTTGCCTCAAGTTTTCCAACTTTTGCCTCAAGTCCCTCCTATATTGTTGGGGGATAAATCGAGCTCGCATGATTGCCCTCATTTGTGCCCATGTTGCAACTTGCGGATCCATGTTTCACCTCCTTTCCTTCACAAGCTCATTCCACCATATCAAAGCATAATCAGTGATATCAAGGGCTGCGTAATGTACCTTTTTATTCTTGGGAAAGTTGTGACACGCCCATATCTGCTCAATCTTCGTCTCCCAAGCCATGCACACATCGGGAACACACTTGCCTTCAAAGGATGCAATCTTGATCTTCACCTTGCCTAGATCATCTTGCTCATGATGATGAGGGACCATCACCAACAACCCCTACTAGTCCTACAATGCAAGGGCCAATCACTAGATCAAGGGCAAGAGCAGTTCAAGAGGAGGTGTCCAACTTGTTGGTGTCCTTAGCTCCGAAGGAGACCATTGATGATCCATTTCTGACTGAGGCTTCCTTAGTCACGTTAATGACGATTCCCAACGACTTGGACGTGGAAGGGAGACCATGCACACGTGATTTGGAGCAATGCAAGAGCAAAGAAGAGACACTTGTTCCGGAATTGCAAGAAATGGAAGATTGAGGCTTTTGGAGCTTCTTTTGTATTTTATATCATCTTTTGGTATAAAATACAAGAATTTATATAACCTTTAGGCTCAAAACAATTTAAGGGTTATTTTATTTGTTTTATCGTCTTTTATTGACAAATGTTATTCCTTTTTAGAAAGGAGTCTTTCTAGGCATATAAAAAGCCTCCCTTAGCTTCTTTCCGGATTAGATAGATTTTTATCCAATTGATAAACCGTCTCTTTGAGAGATTTTGTTTCCATTCAGAAAATTCAATCAATAAAGTGAGACAATTGATTGAATCGTTGTGAATCCCTTCTAGATTGTTCTTGTGTGTGTTAATCTCTTTAGAGATTGGTGCTACTAGTCAATACTAGTCCCTCCTTGTGCTTGTCTCCATTGAAGGCTTGTGTAAGGTTATAGAAGAAAGGGTTGAAGGCATCATCTTGCTTGGGTTTTGATCAATCTGATCAAGGTTCTTGTAAGGGAGTCTTTTGGTTCTTTTGGATCTACTTCTACCATACATCCTACGTCCCCTTTCATCCTCTTTTCTTCCATCTTTCCATCGTCATTTTCTTGTTCTAACAATCTGAATTTTGTGCCATTGGTCAAGGAAAAACGTCATTGGTGGTTTCAGGGATTCCCAATCTAGATCTAGTCATTTGCGGCCCCAACCCGCATCAAAGTGGTATCAGAGCTAGTTGATTGCGAGTCCGGAATCAGCCATCTGACGGTTTGAGTATCTTCTTTGAGTCTTTTCTTTGTTTGAGTCATTTGCTTCATCTTAAGAGTCTATTTGAGTCTAATTTGCTTTGTTTCTTGTGTTTATTGGAAAAGAGAGAAAGCCAAGCCAAAACCGCCATTGCCCAGCCAATCTACATTATCTTCATCAACCATTGTTCATAAAAAACGTCCAACTCTTTTCTCTTGGCAATAACCGTCCAAAAAAAACAATCAAAAGAAAAGCAAAAGGGGGACCACTCTTCCAAAACAAATCAGCCATTGCAAGAGAGAGGAGAGGGCCACGAAAGCTCCTTATTTGTAGCAACAACAAGAGACTACTTCTAGTTAGTTATCTCGATTTCTTTTCAAAATTTAATTTCATTCCTCTCTCCTATTTTCTTCCACAAAAACGTCAGCCAAGGACCACACAAAAAAAACAAAGAAAAAGAAATATTTCTCATATATTTTCATCATCCTACATATCATACATTTCATATCATATTCTATACTAACCTAAGTTGTGTAGAAGCTAGAAAAACAAGTGTTTTTGCAATCTGATGTGAAAGGATCATTGAGACTACAAAAAAGAGTTACCTACCTCATTTCTTATCCATCACCATTACCCAAAAGCCAACGTTAAACACCACAGCCGGCCATATCTCTCTCCATTGCATAAGGACAAGGTAAGTGAAGCTCTCTTCTTAGTCTCTTGTGTGTCTATCTTCCTTGTTTTACTCTAATTCTATCATATCTTGAGTTTACCATCTTTTCGAGTCCATATCAGCCTTTTGCATCTATCTTTGAGTCTTGTGTCTTTTTTTGAGTATTTTGTGTGATTTAGCTAGTTAACACTGCTTGCAAGCCATACTAGTTGAGTCTTGAGTCTTATTTCAGCTTCATAGTGTCTATCTTGACGTTTTTGGTTGTGAACCTTCAAGCAGCCATGTATCACCCTTTTTCAAGTCAAGTAGTGTGCTAGTTGAGGTAAGGCATTGATCTTAGAAGGAGTTTTAATCCATCCAAGTCAATTGCATCAAATAGCTTGTGATCAACACAACTTGAGTGTGAGAGTGAGAGTAAACACTTGTGAGAATTTTCTGTTTTTATCTAACTTAACTAGTTTGCTTCTTTTGTGTGTTTTTTTTATCATGTCTTGGTCTAATAGTCCAAGCAAGTCCCACAGCAGTGAGCCAATGCACCCGGAGACATTTGCTATGTTGAAGCAACTAATGGATCCGGTGGCAAGATTGACACACCGGATTGACACGTTGGAGCCTCGACCAGCACCCACGGCCACGCCACAACCGAGATCCACTTTTGAGCTAGGCGGCACATCTAGAGATGCCCCTAGAGAAACAGCCCCTGAATCACCCCAAAGAACACCTCAAGGGCAAGGTATGAGACATGCTATTACTCTTCCTAGAACACCTAATGTGCAAGGTTTTGTGGATGATTTTCAGGAGCCACAAGAGGATGTTGAGGAAGAAGGTAGGTGTAGAGAGTTACCCACAGCCAAGGAGAGGACGAGAATATGAGCCATTTAGGCCTTATCAAGAGCTAGATGGAATAGGTAAAATGAAGGTCAAGATTCCTAGTTTTGAAGGCAAGTGTGACCCGGATGCTTACATGGATTGGGAGACTAAATTGGAGCAAATTTGGTCTTGCCATCACTTTGGAGAGCAAAGGAAGGTCCAACTTGCATCATTGGAGTTCCAAGGCTATGCACTAGTATGGTGGGATCATCTTGTCAAGGAAAGAAGAAGAACCTTGGATCCGGCCATCACTACATGGTAACAAATGAAGGCCTTGATGAGAGCTCGCTTTGTACCTCAACATTATGCTAGGGAGCTGAGGCAAACGTTGGAGAACCTTAGACAAGGAGCCATGAGTGCCGAAGAGGTCTACACCTCTATGCAAATGGCAATGGTGAAAGCTAATGTGGTTGAAGATGAGGAGTCTACAATGGCTAGGTATCTACGCATTTTAAACTCATCTTTGGCTAATGAAAATTGATTTGTATCCTTATAGTACCATGGTGGAGCTGCTGCATTTGGCAATCAAAGTAGAGAAGAAGACAAAGGCTAGGAACCAAGGTGCCAAGACAAGCTTTGTAGCTACAAGCTCATGGAAAGCATAATACAGCCAGCCCCAAGGATCCTACAGCCGTGAGCCTACATCCACCAAAGAGGACCGAAAAGCATCAACCATGGACCAAGGAGCAATGAAGGAGCTCAACACCTCATTCATCTTCTAGACCCTTGAACGAGCCTTCAAGTGGTCCTAAAGGGAGTACCTCTAACTCTACTCTTCGTTCTAGAGATATTGTGTGTTTTAAATGTCAAGGTAGAGGTCATTACATGAGGGATTGTCCTAATAAAAAAACTCTGATTTTAAATCAATTTGGACAATATGAGAGTGAGGATGAGCATGAAAATGATGATAACACCCACCTTCATGGATTGCAAGAAATTGGTAGTGATAGTGATTAGGGCATTGAATATGAGCATGGAGAATCATTAATACCTAGAAGAACTTTGCATGCTAAGCTAGCTCCATGTGAGGATAATCAAAGAGAGAACATTTTTCATACTAGATGTCTAATTAAAGGGAAGGTGTGTAATATGATCATAGATGGAGGTAGTTGTTGCAATATAGCTAGCACTGATTTGATTAATAAGTTGCAAATTACCACATTTTATCACCCTAGGCCTTACAAATTGCATTGGATGAATGATTGTGGAGAATTAAAAGTAAATAAGCAAGCTAGAGTTACTATCACTTTAGGTAGCTATGACGACACCATTACTTGTGATGTAGTTCCCATGCAAGCTTGTCATATTCTTTTGGGACGTCCATGGCAATTTGATAGGAGAGTCAAGCATGATGGTTTTACTAATAGGCATACCTTTGAATTTAATGGTCAAACACTAACTCTTAAGCCTATGACACCATTGCAAATTGCTGAATTTTATGAGAAGAAGCAGTTGAGTGTGGAGAAAAATGAGGTGAAAAAGAGAGGGGATAGCTCACGGTCTAAAACAGGACCCACGGTTAAGATTAGTACTACCCTATTAGCCACACCTTCTAGTGTCCTTCTAGCATCCAAGGAGGAGTATATCCTAGATTACACCCCTTTAGATGCCATTCTTGTGAGCTTGTGCAAGAGCTTAGTGACTCTGAGTGATGAAGCCAAGGCCACCCTACCTAAACCCATCCTAGCTATCCTAGATGAGTTTAGTGTTGTGTTTCCTGACGAGATTCCGGCTGGCCTTCCACCTTTTAGAGGTATTGAGCACCAAATAGATCTTATTCCCAGTGCTACACTCCCAAACCGTCCAACCTATAGGATGAACCCTAAGGAGAGTCAAGAGATCCAAAGCCAAGTCCAAGAACTCCTAGATAAGGGTTATGTAAGGGAGAGTTTGAGTCCTAGTGCCGTTCCCGTCCTCTTAGTGCCTAAGAAGGACTATACATGGAGAATGTGTGTTGATTGTAGAGCCATCAACAACATCACCATTAAGTACAACCATCCTATCCCACGTTTAGATGACATGTTAGATGAGTTGAATGGAGCCACATTGTTCTCTAAGATAGATCTTAGGAGTGGTTATCACCAAATCAGAATGAGGGAGGGAGATGAGTGGAAAACGGCATTCAAGAACAAGTTTGGTCTTTATGAGTGGCTAGTGATGCCATTTGGTTTAACCAATGCTCCTAGCACATTTATGAGATTGATGAATCACGTGTTGAGACACTACATTTGGTAGGTTTGTTGTGGCTTACTTTGATGACATCCTCATCTATAGTAGCTCACTTGAAGAGCATGAGGAACATTTGAGGGAAGTACTTGCAACTCTTAGAATTGAATATTTGTATGCTAATTTGAAGAAATGTGAGTTTAGTACTAATCAAGTTGTTTTTCTTGGTTTTGTAGTGAGCACAAGAGGTCTGGAGGTGGATGAAGAGAAGATCAAGGCAATCCAGTAATGGCCTACTCCTACAAGCGTCGGTCAAGTGAGGAGTTTCCATCGCCTAGCAACCTTCTATAGACGTTTTGTGCGAGATTTCAGCACCATAGCAGCCCCACTCACGTCCTTGACAAAGAAGAAGGTGCCATTTGTTTGGGGAGATGCTCAAGAGAAGGCGTTTAAGGAGTTGAAGTGACGGTTGTCCCATGCACCTCTCCAAGCTCTTCCGGACTTCACCAAACCTTTTGAGGTCGAGTGTGATGCTTTGGGTATTGGCATTGGAGGAGTACTCATGCAAGAGTGTAAGCCACTAGCATTTTTTAGTGAGAAATTAAAGGGAGCATGTTTAAACTACTCGACGTATGATAAAGAACTTTATGCATTGTTTAGAGTATTAAAAACAAGGCAACATTATTTATGGCCTAGTGAATTTGTCCTACGTACCGTCATGAGTCCTTAAGACATTTTAGGAGTCAAGATAAGTTAGATAGGAAACAGGGTAGATGGATGGAGTTTATACAAACTTTTCCATATATCATAAATTATAAAAAGGGCAAGGATAATGTTGTAGCGGATGCTCTCTCTAGGAGACATTCTTTAATCACAACTATGGATTCTAAGGTCTTAGGTTTCTATTATATTAAGGATTTATATGTTGATGATTCTGATTTTGGAGACATATTTAAGCAATTTGCATCTAGAGGAGCCTTTGATAAAAAGGGCAAGGATAATGTTGTACCTAGGACTATAGTGAGTCATAGGGATGTCAAGTTTCTTAGTTTCTTTTGGAAAACTCTTTGGGGTAAATTAGGAACGAAGTTGCTGTTTTCGACTTCTAGTCATCCTCAAACGGATGGTCAAACCGAACTAACTAATAGGACGTTAACAATCATTTTGAGGGCTGTTTTAAAAGATAATTTGAAAGCTTGGGAAGATGTCTTGCCTCATGTAAAATTTGCATATAATCGTACATTACATTCTTCTACTAACCTAACTCCTTTTGAGTGTGTCTATGGGTTGAATCCTTTGACCCCTTTTGATCTTATACCGTTTCCCATTGAGGAGCGAGTAGATTTTAATGCAGGAAAACAGGTGGAGATCATAAAGGAAATGCATGAAAGGACACGCAAAAGGCTAGAGGAGAAGGGGAGGCAAGTGGAGGCCAAGGCTAATAGGAACTGCAAGCAAGTGTTGTTCGAACCGGGAGACCTCGTGTGGTTGAATTTAAGGAAGGATAGGTTCCCGGAGAGGCGCAAGTCCAAGCTATCACCTAGGGGAGACAAACCATTCAAAGTACTACGTATGGTTGGCAACAATGCTTATGTACTAGAGCTTCCGGAGGACTATGAAGTGAGCCCTACTTTCAACGTAGGAGATCTAAGTCTCTTTGAGTCAAGTGATGCGGGTGGTGATAATTCGAGGACGAATCCTTCCCAAGAAGGGGAGTATGATGAGGGACCATCACTAGATCAAGGGCAAGAGCAATTCAAGAGGAGGTGTCCAACTTGTTGGTGTCCATAGCTCCTGAGGAGACCATTGATGATCCATTTCTGACTGAGGCTTCCTTAGTCACGTTAATGACGATTCCCGACGACTTGGACGTGGAAGGGAGACCATGCACACGTGATTTGGAGCCATGCAAAGAGCAAAGAAGAGACACTTGTTCCGGAATTGCAAGAAATGGAAGATTGAGGCTTTTGGAGCTTCTTTTGTATTTTATATCATCTTTTGGTACAAAATACAAGACTTTATATAACCTTTAGGCTTAAAACAATTTAAGGGTTATTTTATTTGTTTTATTGTCTTTTATTGACAAATGTTATTCCTTTTTAGAAAGGAGGCTTTCTAGGCATATAAAAAGCCTCCCTTAGCTTCTTTCCTAATTAGATAGATTTTTAGCCAATTGATAAACCGTCTCTTTGAGAGATTTTGTTTCCATTCAGAAAATTCAATCAATAAAGTGATCCAATTGATTAAATCATTGTGAATCCCTGCTAGATTGTTCTTGTGTATGTTAATCTCTTTAGAGATTGGTGCTACTAGTCATACTAGTCCCTCCTTGTGCTTGTCTCCATTGAAGGCTTGTGTAAGGTTATAGAAGAAAGGGTTGAAGGCATCATCTTGCTTGGGTTTTAATCAATCATATCAAGGTTCTTGTAACGGAGTATTTTTGTTCTTTTGGATCTACTTCTACCATACATCCTACGTCCCCTTTCATCCTCTTTTCTTCCATCTTTCCATCGTCATTTTCTTGTTCTAACAATCTGAATTTTGTGCCATTGGTCAAGGAAAAACGTCATTGTTGGTTTCAAGGATTCTTAATCTAGATCTAGTCATTTGCAGCCCCAACCCGCATCACATGATCTCGCCCTCTCCTTTGGTGTCTATTGTCTCTCCTCCCTTCATAGTCTTCCTCTTGCCTCTATCTATACTCACGCCTCCCATCTTGATCCCACTCATCTTCTTGTCTCCTATCTTCACGCCTCCTATTTTGTTCCATCTTTCTTTCCTCATTTCTCATCCATTCCTCGTCTTGCCTCCAGGCTTCCTCTTGCCTTCTTTCTTGTGCATAATCATGGCCATCATCTTCGGACTCCTCATTATCTCCATCATGTGTGGCGCTAAGAGAAAAATTAGCATAATGACTGTTATCATGAATAGGAAGTTTAGGGTTAGAATGATGCCCCTGCAAAGCATTAAGGGGAGTCTTCTTGGCTTCATTGAAAGCTTCTTGTTGGCTGCCAATAGGTACTCGTCGATGGCCTATAGTTAAGGGTTTAGAACCTGCTCCTTTCTCAAAGTGATGGCCTAGTGCCTAAGTTAGGGGAAATGAGGTGTCTTCTTTAGCCTTATTAGTCTTAAGCTCGGTTATTTGCCCTTGTAAACCCGTAAGCCTATCTTCCATGGCTTTAAATTCTGCTTGCATCATAGCCTTCATCTGCTAACCAAATATGCCGGACTAGACTCCGGTTGCTTCTCGGTATGATGATCACTAGACATCTTGTTAAACACAACAAAAACAAGTAAACACGTTAGATTAGATCAAACCAAAATCCTCTCTAGTGTGTCTCTCAAGTGTTTATCCCTCACTCTCAAGTGATGTGATAAGACTTTGCTGATGGCTCACCTTGTAAGAATTAACAACCTTGTGTGGGTAGTGTCTAGTCAAATATAAGCTAACACGAAACAACAATTGAATTAATCAAGGTATGTCCTAGGCTGACTCAACAAAAGAAAGAAAAAAATAATGACTCAAGGAATGGACTAGTTGTATGAATGAGATGCACAACCAAAATGACCCGAAATATTGATACGGGGATTAGCCGCGAAGAACGGATCTAGACGAACAACCTATTTTCGGGAATAAAAGCAAACGAAATTCAGCAAACAAGATGCAAGGAAATCGTGGAAAGCAAAGAGGGAAAACGAAATAGGAAAGAAGAACCGAAAGGAACAAACGATAGATCCCTTGGATTCGATTATCCAAGAACCAAACCGATGACAATTCGACCCTGCTTCTTACAACTTCACACAATCGATCTAGGATTATCGAAGGCACGAAGAGGTTGCTTCGATTCGACTTGTAGCACCAACCCGAAGGAGATTGACACACACAAGAACGAGAAAGCTATGCTAACACCACAATTCTCACAAGACAAGAGGCTGAACTCAAAGGGGGTTCAATTTGGCTCTTAGGCAATGTTTTTCACGTATTCTCCCTCAAAAAGGAAGAGAGAAAGGCTTATATACAGCCTAGCCTTCTCTCCTAAAAATAGAAAGGAAAAATAAAAACAATAATTACAATTTAGAGTGTTTTAAATAAATCCATAAAATAGACTAATTCTAGGCTTTATTTAACACTCTCTAACTAGCTTCTCACGCCAACCATGCACATGCACACGTGAAGCTCTCCTATGCTCCATTCAACTTCTTCTTGTCTGGTCCAACGTGGCTAAGCATCATGACGGGCCTTGGACTCATTGGAAGTGAGATTGGGTGAGCTTCTTGAACCATGGTTAGGAAGATAGCATCCATCTCCGCTTGGTGTTTGGCTTGAGCTCTTGTTAGGCCTCCTTGTGGTGTTGAAGATGGAGCTAGATCGGATGACCCTTTATCATTCTCCTCTTCTTGAAAAGAATTCGACCTCGAATTTCCTTGATCATCACTAAGGGGTGGAAAAGGGCTTAGGTCCCTCACATTGAACGTGGGATCACAAGCATAGTCATCCGGCAAGTCTAGCACATAGGCATTGTCACCAGCCTTGTGTAGCACCTTGAAAGGTCCGTTTCCTCTTGGAGAGAGCTTGGACTTCCGAAGTTGTTGAAACCTCTCCTTCCTCAAGTGTAGCCATACAAGGTCACCGGCCTCAAATGTAACCTTCTTCCTTCCTTGGTTTGCCTTGGCTGCGTTGTATTTGCCTTTCTCCTCAAGCTTAATCCTTGTCCTCCTATGTAGCTCCTTGATGTGTTCAACCTGCGTTTTAGCACTTAAATCCACTCGCTCCTTCTTAGGCAACGGTGTAAGATCAAAAGGGGTTAGTGGATTAAAACCATAAACACACTCAAATGGAGAGATGGAAGTAGATGAATGCACAACTCTATTATAGGCAAATTCAACATATGGCAAGACATCCTCCCATTCCTTTAGATTCTTTTTGATGACAGCCCTTAAAAGTGTGGTTAAAGTCCTATTAGTTACTTCCGTTTGCCCATCAGTTTGGGGGTGGCTTGATGTAGAAAACAACAATTTCGTACCTAGCTTTCCCCAAAGAGTCTTCCAAAAATAACTTAAGAACTTAACATCCCTATCACTTACTATTGTCCTCGGAATTCCATGTAACCTAACTACTTCCCGAAAGAATAGATTAGCTACATTGGCCGCATCATCTGTTTTGTGACAAGCAATAAAGTGAGCCATTTTAGAGAAACGATCTAAAACCACAAAAATCGAGTCCCCACCTCTTTTAGTCCTAGGCAATCCCACAATAAAGTCCAAACTAATGTCTTCCCAAGGGGCTGTTGGGATTGGCAAAGGTGTGTACAATCCTTGAGGCTTCACTTTAGATTTAGCTCTAAGGCATTCTAAGCATCTTTTAAGCACATTTTCAACATTCCTAAGCATGTGTGGCCAATAAAAGTGTGAGTGCAGCATAGCATAAGTTTTAACCCCCCAAAATGACCCATTAAACCTCCTTTATGGGCTTCCTCTACTAGCAACAATCGAAGGGAACACCTAGGTATGCACACCTTATCAATTCGAAACAAAAATCCCTCAAACAAATAGTATTTATCTAAGGAACCTTTTTTCACACATAGCTTATATGTATTACCAAAATCAAGATCAGATTCATAGAGCTCCTTAATGTAAACAAAGCCTAATACCTTAGCATCCAATGTAGTCAACAATGTGTGCCTCCTAGAGAGGGCATCCACCACTACATTGTCTTTTCCCTTTTTATACTTGATAACATAGGGAAAAGTCTCAATAAATTCCATCCACCTACCATGCCTCCTATCTAGTTTATCTTGACTCTGAAAATGCTTCAAAGACTCATGATCGGAATGCAAAATAAACTCTCTAGGCCACAAGTAGTGTTGCCATGTCTTAAGCACTCTAAACAAAGCATATAACTCTTTATCATAGGTAGAGTAATTAAGACATGCTCCTTTGAGTTTTTCACTAAAGAAGGCAATAGGCTTACCTTCTTGCATGAGCACGCCGCCTATGCCAATGCCCAAGGCGTCACACTCCACTTTAAAGGGCCTAGTGAAGTCGGGAAGAGCTAGCAAGGGCGCCTCGGTTAAGACCAATTTCAGCTTGTTAAACACACGTTCTTGCGCCTCCTCCCACACAAATGGCGCATGCTTCTTGCAAATTTCCGTCAAGGGCGCGACAATGGTACTAAAGTCTCTCACAAAGCGCCTATAGAAGCTTGCTAGCCCATGGAAACTCCTTACTTGGCTGATGGATGTTGGCGTGGGCCAATCTTTGATTGCTCTAATCTTCTCCTCCTCCACTTGCAGGCCTTGTGTAGTCACTACAAAACCAAGAAATATAACCTCATTAGTGCAAAAACTACATTTCTTAAGATTAGCATACAAGTGTTCAGCCCTAAGGGTAAGAACTACTTCTCTTAGATGTTCTTCATGCTCCTCTAGGGACCTGCTATAGATTAAGATATCATCGAAGTATACTACAACAAACTTCTTTATAAAATGTCTCAAAACATAGTTCATTAAAGCGCAATAAAGTAGAAGGAGCATTAGTTAACCCAAATGGCATAACAAGCCACTCATACAAACCAAACTTAGTTTTGAAGGTTGTTTTCCACTCGTCCCCCTCCTTCATTCGGATTTGATGGTAGCCACTCCGTAGGTCTATCTTGCTAAAGGTGGTGGCGCCATGTAGCTCATCAAGCATGTCATCTAGGCGGGGAATAGGGTGGCGGTACTTGATGGTGATGTTGTTGATAGCTCGACAATCAACAGACATCCTCCATGTGTTGTCCTTCTTAGGCACCAAGAGCACGGGCACGGCGCATGGACTTAAGCTCTCCCTCACGTAGCCCTTGTCTAGGAGGTCTTGAACTTGCGCTTGGATCTCTTGACTCTCCTTTGGATTCATTCGGTAGGCTGGTCTATTTGGGAGTGTGGCGTCGGGGATAAGGTCAATTTGGCGCTCAATGCCTCTCAAAGGTGGAAGGCCATGTGTTATTTCTTCCGGAAACACATCCTTAAACTCCTCAAGGATGGCTGAGATAGTAGGTGGTAAGCTAGCCTTGGCTTCATCACTCATCAAGGTGAGCTCCTTACACAACATCATCAAGGTGGTGTCTAAGGGTAGGTATTCATTTTGTAGCTCGAGTTAGGAAACTAACAAGGCTGTTGTGGGCTGTTTTGTGGCCGTGGACACAAGGGTGCTAGGCTGGTGGTTAGAAGGCGTGGCTAGGAAGGGGTCTTGGCTCGACGGCTTGCTCCCCTTCTTAGCTTGTCCTTGCTCTTGCTCACTTGCCTTTTTTTCTCAAATGCCTCTGCAATCTGCAAGGGAGTCATAGGCTTAAGAGTCACGGTTTTACCATTGAATACAAAAGAATACCTATTTGTAAAACCATCATGCATAACTCTCGTATCATATTGCAAAGGGCGGCCTAACTACACATGACAAGCTTGCATAGGCACAACATCACATAAAACCGTATCTTCATAATGGTCTAAAGTAAAAGTGATCTTAGCTTGCCTATTAACCTTTAACTCACCACATTAATTCATCCAATGCAGCTTATATGGCCTAGGGTGATAAAATGTAGGAATTTGCAACTTAGATATCATTTCGGTGCTAGCAATATTGCAACAACTTCCTCCATCAATAATAACATTACAAACCTTTCCTTTAACCGAGCATCTAGTGTGAAACAAGTTTTCTCTTTGGTTATCTTCACAAGGAGCAGGTTGTACACTTAAAGTTCTCCTAGCTATCATAGAATTATCATGCTCGAGACTTTTATCACAAATCATGGAAGTGTTAGCTAGGAATGAGCTAGGATGATCAAATAACACTCTCTTAGCTAATAAACAATCTCCTTGCTCATATTCAATCCCATCATCATCCAAATCATCATGATCATGCATATTAAGCTCAAAATCATCATTATCATGCTCATGCTCAGATTTGGACTCATATTGCCCTAAATGGTTAACTAGCAAAGTTCTTTTGTTAGGACAATCCTTCATCATGTGCCCTCTTCCTTGGCACTTAAAACATACAATATCCCTAGCTCTAGATGAAGGGTTAGAAGTACTCCCTTGAGTGCCTTTAGGTAGTGTAGGCGTGGACTTGGTAGGGGCTGCATAAGGAGCCTTACGTGGGCCTCCTTGCTCCGGGGCTAGCTTCTCCTTGCTTGGCACCTCCCGGTTGTAATTCCCTTGTTGGCGGCCTCCTTGGCTCCTCCATGAGCTAGGCGCACCATAGGCAGCCTTACCTCCTTGACTTCTTGCCTTCATTTTCCTTTCTACTTTGATTGCTAGGTCGAGCAATTCTGTCATAGAGCTATAGGGAAAAAGATCTATCTCGTTAGAAAAACTTGAATTGAGAATACAAAGATACCTAGCCATTGTAGTCTCTTCGTCCTCTCGCACATTAGCCTTTACCATGGCCATTTGCATGGCATTATAGGTCTCCTCGGCGGTCATGGCTCCTTGCCTCAAGTTTTACAACCTTTGCCTCAATTCTCTAGTGTAATGTTGAGGCACAAACCGAGCTCTCATCAAGGCCTTCATGTGCGCCCAAGTAACTACCGGTGCATCCAAATTTCTCCTCCTTTCCTTCACCAAATCATCCCACCATATCATAGCATAATCAATAAACTCAAGAGCTGCGAAGTGTACCTTCTTATGCTCGGGAAAGTTATGGCATGTCCATATTTGCTCTATCTTCGCCTCCCAAGCCATGTACACGTCCGGGTCACATTTGCCTTCAAAGCTTGGGATCTTCACCTTTACTTTGCCAAAACCATCATATTCCGGATCTCGATCCTTCCTTGGCTGGCCACCATAGGGCTCACGCCTCTGCTCGTCTTGGTGCCGGCCGTCATGAGGTCTCCGGGGTTGTTGGCGCTCCCTTTGCCCGTTTGGCCTCCATTCCTCGTCATCTCCATCACCGTCCTCATCCTACTCATAAGCTTTATTCTGAAACTGTTGAGGATAGTTATGCAAATTATCATGTATAATGGGAGAAGAAGGGATAGAAATGTGCTCCTCGAAAGCAAGATTGCCCCATCCTGGTTGGGACACGGCGTGGCCTAAGCCTTGGACATTTCGAGAGGGCTACGTGGCATTAGAGTGCCGGGCTGCTTGAAACGCCTCTTGTTGGCTTTGGAGTGGTATTCGGTCTTGCCCTTGGTGTTGAGCCCTTGAGTGGTCTCCTACCTCCCTGTTGCCTCCTAGTGGCCGAGGTTCCGGAACTACCTTAGACGCCTCCAAGTTGGACAGCCTTGTAGTTAACCCTTCAATGCTATCTTTCAAGCCCTTGATAAGGTTAAACAACTCCAGGGAAATACGCTCGGGGCTCGGCGTACCTGTGGGAGTTCCTAACATTGTTCAAAGACACTAAAACACTCAAACACGTTAGGTTAGCTAAAATAAATGTAACACCCCGAATCCTAGAGGACTCGAAATGCTACGAGCTGGGACCTCACAATGGGTCCCGGCCCTTAGCCTGGCAACAACTTCATCGGACCTTACAACACGGCACAAATAAAAAGGCAAAACAAAGAGTTTTATAACATGAGCGAAATAAAAAGAATCCAAATTATGAAAACAATACAGCCAAGTCTCAAAAACCGGAAATACCAACATCAGTCTCAATAGTCAGAAAATAAAATATCACAGTCCCGTCCTATAATGCACGGAACCCCGGCTGCCCACTACCGCCGGATCACTCGATCGCCTCTCTAACCTGCAAGGCATCTACAAGCGGTATAAAACCGTTAGCTAACATTCTATGCATAAGTATAACGGTAAAAGCACAAACACACAACATACGCAATCAGCATGCAACACTCATTCCTTTTTCTTATCTTTAATTAAGTGATACGTCATTACTAATGATACTTATTTTGTGACACGAGGGATTCCCAAACCTCGCCCCTGTCCCCGTTTACCAACGCGGAATGGTACTAATGCATGTGACCGTCTACCGGACTGGGCTGGTCGCAGGGAACCTCCTAGACTCTCGCAAGAGCAAGGCAGATGATGTCACGACCCGTTATCATACACTTGGGTCAATTATAATATACTACGGTCGGCCTATTGCGTTTTTGTTATTTATCTTAGCTATCACACACCACTCATACGCATGACACACATGCAAGAAGCTAGCTAAGTAAGTCAGTGGACTTACCAGAATTAAAACTCGTCTCTCTTAACAACACTAACAGTAGCTGCAGGAAATCAGTTGCCTGTCAAAGGAGGCACGTGGATCAACAATTTTCCTTGGATACTTAGAAGTCTAAAACTCCTAAGATGTACGATTCTATGTGCAGAAGTTATTATAGTGTCTATTTAAGGTAAAATGACTATTTTACCCTTGGTTCCGAGACTTCCAAAAACCCGTAAAAAGTACTTAAATTCTTACTTGAGGCTAACTAATCAAGTTCTACTCCCTAGGATGATTTTAGGTGACAACTATAAAAACTACCCATTTTCTATTTCCCGAAAAGTCACTAAAGTCCAACTACAGCTTTAAATATAAAATTAAAATAAACTTATAAAAATTCCTAAATAAATTTATAGCTTATCTATGATCTCTAATCTACTCATAGGAGAAACAATTTCTTAAAACTGTTCAATCGTTATTCCTACAAAAATCTTTAAAGTTGGCTACAACATTACAAATGTTCCCATACTTAGTCAAATTTTTCTGCTAGAAAAACAGCTCAACTGCTCCACTTCGAGACCCTATAACTTTCAATCCGACCGTTCATTTGTTCCCAAATTTTAACACAGTAAACTATGTATATCTATCTATGATCTATTAAAAATTCAACGGTGGATCTTCAACCAATCGTTTTAATATTGGTTCACAACAGTGGCCATTCTTACTTTCAAAACTGAAGTTTTAAAGGGAGTTTCTCACTTCAATTTATATGATAATCTGATCTACTTCACTAGGTCATCTAATGGCCATAAATTGGACACTCTAGGAAGCTACAACAACTTGCTTACTACTCATCACTTCTCTAGTTCGATCTATCCTCATCACCACACTAAAACATTTTAAAACCTAAGTACACACATGTCTATTTCATCTATAGTTTAAAGATTGAACTGCAGCCAAGATAAAGGGAGAATGATTGATCATTTACCCAAGGTTTTGATGACTGCAGAAGGTAAGTTGTTGCACTAGTGTGGGAGGGTCCGATTCCAAGGTGGCCGTCTCTTCTTTTGTCACCGCAGGCCATGAACGAACAGCCCTCCAACTGGTTATCTTCTGGGAAGGAGTGTGTACTGAGAGTTAGATTTAGAGAGGAACTTAAGTGTGGAAGGGTTGACTGAAACTACTTACACTACTCCGGCTGTTGGCGAGCTTTCTACAACGAGCAGCCCCGGAATTAGATAGACGAGCAGCTGTTGTAGTTCTCTCCTCTGCTGGCTCTTTTCCTTGCAGTTTCCTGTGGATAGAATGTTGCTGAATCTGTGCAGAATCCAGGCAAGTGCAGCGTGAAAGAGAAGCGTAAAAAACGTTGCAGTCCTCTCTTCTGAGCGTGAATATAGGGCTGTTACAGCTCTTAATTATCCCATTAATTATCCCCTTTATGCAGCTGTTACAAAGTGAAGAGAAGGAAGGAGAGGAGGCCGGCTGTTCACACGTAAATCACAGGCTGGAGAGGGCTGCAAGCTGGGCTGGAGGGAGCTGAATGTGTTGGGCCGGAGGGGCTGTTAATGGGCTCGTAACCAGCTTCTCCCGGACTGCTGCAGGCTGGGCTCGAAGTCACCCCTGCTGGGCTGTTGTGGGTAAGCAAAATGGGCTGTTTAAGGAAAAAAAACATGGGCTGAAGCATGCAAGAAACACTAGTACAGAAATGCACATTTAACACGGTTCCGTTTGCATTATTTAACACGTTTATGAACCGTGCTAAAACTGTCTGTGGTAAATGTGTTTAACACGGTTGGGTCAGAACCGTGTTAAACGTGTTTACCACGGTTCATGTTACAACCGTGTTAAACACGTTTATCACGGTTCGACGCGAACCGTGGTAAACGTGTTTACCACAGGCAGTTTTAGAACGGTTAGGCGTGAACCGTGTTAAACGTGTTTACAACGGTTCGCACCAAACTGTGTTAAACATGTTTAACACGCTTAAGATGGACCGTGGTAAACATGTTTACCACATGCAGTTTTACCACGGTTCCATCCCAACTGTGTTAAAAGTATCGTGTCAATCGCTTTTACCGGTTCTCTTCGAACCGTGTTAATCGTATTTACCACGGTTCTCTTCGAAATGTGTTTAACACGGTGCTATAGAACCGTGGTAATAATGTTGAATCCTGGTAATAATACTGAACCGTGTTAAATTAGTAGCGCGTGTTAAATGTGAATTTGACCGTGATAAATGTGTTTATCACGGTTTCATCTACAACCGAAGTAATATTATACATTTTTTTTATTATGCTATATTGTTGCACATATATACCGTACACCTGTAGTAATTCAACACAATGAACAAGCTAAAGTGGAAGGCTAACCGACAAATAATACTAAAAGACAATCATCAACAACACCATGATGATCGATCAATCAAATATAACCATGTCAATTGACAACAATAATCATTTCAATCATCTCAAAATACTAATCGATCACTAAAAATTCATAAGATACCTAGATATTTACTTCAATATCCGTTCTTTCAACTTAATGAAACCAATACAACTAGTGTAAACGTATGAATTGTTGCACATAACTAACCCACTGATCTCGAACCTCATCGATTTGCTTTTGTTAATACGACACCGACTTAGCTGATTCCAAAAACCACTGTCAATTAAGGAGAAATGATTTAGTGAGGAAACATGTCATATATACATGACAACACAAGAAAAGTGAATATAGCTGATACAAGCCATAAGTATAGTGAACTTCACTAATAGAGATTGTTTTTCTATGCATAAAAACAAAAAAAAATACTTTAATCTAATCTACTTATACTAAGTACACTAACAAGAAAAGGGTACTTTAAACTATATCGATCTAACCAAATCAAAATCAAATAATAAAGATTGTTCAGTTTAACATACCTTAAGTTTTGAAGAGAAACTCCTTGAGCTATAAAATGCAAAAATAACCTCTCTACGATCGATTTCTGCAAAAAAACATATATGTTGCTTAGTTTAATAATGTCTAATTCGGTAGTTTTCGCAATAAGTAGAAGGCTTCTAAACCTCAAATTGATTTCCAAAACTAAGATCCTAAGGTTGCAGGTTCGAACTCAGGAAGCAAGAAAAAAACATATAGTACGTACATCTTCCTAAAGTTTTCTAGTATGTTAATCGACCATAAATGCACCATTATTAATCTCACATTAAATAGTTATGTGTTTCCATTGTTGTTTTGTAGGAATGCTACCGAATTAAACTAACCCAATTGAAATAATGTAATGTCTGACAAAACCCAAATCATAAAACTAAATTACAACACAAATTTGTGTTTATCACGGTTTCTCTTTGAGATATGAGTCAAAAGGCACAAAATTGTTCTCTTCTGTATGAAATCTTGAGATGGAGCGGGGGATGCAGTCATAACCCTCTACAATGTTCATTGAAAAGATCCAATCATTTAAAAAAAAAGCCAACTTTTCACTCTCTTCATTATAATATATAAGAACCCACGTAACTTAACACTCAAATTCTGAAAATTATCAAAATCAAATACCGAATTCTCAAAATCAGATATTACACAAGTCTCAAAATCAAAACGTACTGCATAAGTCTTAAAATCAAAACGTACTGCATAAGTCTCAAAATCACATACTACCGTACTGCATAAGTCACATACCCAAAAGCGACACCTCCCGGGAAGGCTGTTGACAGCCGGCAAGGTGCGGGTAACAGATTCGTCGGTGTTGGCGGTGACAAAAGGGGCCAGAAAGGGGCCGGAAATAGTGCAGAAGGCTGCCACTTTACGGCTGATGGGGAAAGGGGCCGGAAATGTACTGCAGTTTCGTTGGCTGCAGTCTCACACTTGACAGTTGATCAGGAAAGGGGCCGGAAGTGCAGAAGGCTCGTCGGTTTGGGGAAGACGGTTACCTGCAGATCAGGAAAGGGGCCGGAAGTTCAGAAGGCGCCGGGCAAGAAATTAGGGCTTACAGATCCGGCAGTTGGGCGAGAAGGTGTTGTGAGAAGAGGAGATGAAGCAAGTGTTGTACGTACCTGAGAAGAGGAGGCGAACGTACCTGAGAAGAGGAGACGCAGCGCCGGGCAAGAGAGTTGTGAGAAGAGACGATGCAGGCTGCGCGGCGGCCGGAAGTTCAGAAGGCGCCGGGCAAGAAATTAGGGCTTACAGATCCGGCAGTTGGGCGAGAAGGTGCTGTGAGAAGAGGAGATGAAGCAAGTGTTGTACGTACCTGAGAAGAGGAGACGCAGCGCCGGGCAAGAGAGTTGTGAGAAGAGACGATGTAGCTGCGCGGCGGGCAAGAAGTTGATAGAGGATAGATGTTGTGCAAGGTGAAACGACGCACTGTATCTCTCACTAATTGCTGAGGGTAAAACATATAATATAAAAATTAAAATTAAAATAATTAATCAATTAACCACTTTTTTTTTATCAAAACAAAATCCACAATGATAAGCATAAGCATACATGTAAGACTTAATTAATGAAAAAATTTTTAGTTCCGTATCGCGCTTTCTAAAAAAATTTCAATATATTTTTTAAATAATATTTAACACGTTTAATTGAAAGACGTTTTAAATTGTGTTTATACGCTAATTTAACATGGTTTGGAGGGTAACATTGGTAAATTGTAAACATTTTTACAACGGTTTTGAAGAGAACCGGCAAAACTTGCACTTTCTAAAAAAATTTCAAATTATATATTTTTTAAATAATATTTAACACGGTTAATTGAAAGACGTGGTAAATTGTGTTTATACGCTAATTTAACACGGTTTGGAGGGTAACCGTGGTAAATTGTAAACATTTTTACTACGGTCAAAGAACCGGCAAATCTCGCGCTTGCGAAAAAAATTTCAAATTATTTTTTAAATAATATTTAACACGATTAATTGAAAGACGTGGTAAATTGTGTTTATACTAATTTAACACGGTTTGGAGGGTAACAGTGTTAAATTGTAAACATTTTTACAACGATTTTGAAGATATATAATTGCAAAACTCGCACTTTATAAAAAAATTTCAAAATATTTTTTAAATAATATTTAACATGGTTAATTGAAATACGTGTTAATTGTGTTTATATGCTAATTTAACACGGTTTGGAGGGTAACCATGGTAAATTGTAAACATTTTTACAACGACTTTGAAGAGAATTGCAAAACTCGCACTTTATAAAAAAAAATTCAAAATATTTTTTAAATAATATTTAACACGGTTAATTGAAAGACGTGGTAAATTGTGTTCATAAGCTTATTTAACACGGTTTAGAGGATAACCGTGGTAAATTGTAAACCTTTTTACTACGGTTTCGAAAAGAACCGTGATAAATGATGAACAATTTTAACACGGTGATAAGTAACCGTTATATTATGTCAAACCTTTTAACACGGTTCGCAGGGTAACCGTGTTAAAATGGGTGATTCTATACATTTACCACGTTTATTTGGTGAACCGTGGTAAATTATTAGTATTTTTTACACGGTTTTTGGGGCAACCGTGGTAAAAATGTTGAATTTGCGTATTTACCACGCAAAAACACGGAACCGTGTTAAATGTATCGTACCCAATGTGCACTTTTGTACTAGTGAAAGGTAGCTGAATTACTTGTCAAAAATCTGTCAAAACTCGTCACAGCTTGTCATGATCTCGTCTCAGCTTAGTCATGATCTCGTCTCAGCTTAGTCATGGCCTCGTCACACAACATCATATCACATACATATATACACATGTATGAGCATCAAAACAGCCAGGAAAGGATCCAACACAAGTCTAAACTTATGAATCCTAAACTAAGGAGAAAGATGAGAAGCAAAGAGGAGAGGATGAAGAGAAAGAGGAAAGACTCACCACAAAACCTAAGCAGCAGAGAAGATCACCACAACCTCACCACAATGGCTATCTACAACACAACAACAACATCCACCATCATCAACATCCAAAGCCAAGCTCAACACTCTTACAAGCAAAGGATGACTTATAAAGGAAGCCAGCAGCAAAGCACAAGTCAAAGGGTCAATGAAGGCGGTTGCAACCACACAGAGCCGCAGGGGCGGACACTGTGAGGCGCAGGGGCGCCTAGCCCCGCAGGTGCGGCCATCTAGGTCTGTAGGGGCGGCTTCCAGGGTCAGGTAGGGCTCAGCAAGGACTCAAGGCTCCTAAGGACTAAGGCTCTTACATGTTGTGTGTCGCCACCCCTACGGTGTGTCGCCATTCTTGCGGCTTCTGGGTTCCGAAGATTGGTATGTGTCCTTCCTTTCCTTTGGCCTTGGCTTCAGAGTGTAGCTAGGCTAGTTGGGTGTGTGATGAGCTTGGTGATGTATATGTTGAGGTAATGCCTCAGGCATTTGTGAGTTATGTTGAGGTGTTAAAGTTTAGATATGAGTTATAGTTCGGAAATGATTATGGGGTATAGGAGGTGGATCTCCTAACCTTGGATAGTGTTTGATATTGTGTATGCCTTGTGCCTTGTTGATGTAGACGCTGATAGTTTGCTCGAGGGTAAACTGTGACGTGGTACATGTTTACGTTTGTATTAGGTAAGTCCATTGGACTTACTTAGCGAGCAGTTGTGGATTTGAGTGATTTTGATAGCGGTGCATGTACATGTGATTGTTGCATTTATAACCTAAACCGGACTAGGACGACCACATATATATATTTAAATGGCCCAAGTGTATCATAACGGGTCGTGACTACTTGTCAAAGCTCGTCGAGAGTGGAGAAGGTGCTCTGAAACCGGTACTCCAGGGGGAGGTAGATCCCTATGCAAAACCTGTGTGAAAAGGGGGGGGGTGAGGTTCTAAGATTCCTAGTGCCACAAAAGAAGTTAAATTAGTAATAGTATAACGTAATTGTAGATAATAAACGGTTATGATGTGTGCATTGCATATTGTGATATGATGTGGTGTTCGTATGTGCTATTACCTTTATTCTTCTTCATGAACTGTTAGCTAAAGTTTTATACCGTATTGTAGATATTCTGCAAGATAGGAAGGTTGTAGAGTGAGCCAGATGGGTGATCAACCGAGGGCTTCCGTACACTAGGTTGTGCGAAGGTTGTGGGATGTTTTGTTCATGTGTTTGGATACTTCATTTATATTTTGTACTCGGCTGTGTTTTGTAAACCTTTTGGATGTATATATTTATGCAGTTTTATGCATTTGGTTTTATATCAATATGTGCCTTGTTTTAAAATATAGTGAACTTGTTGTTAGGCTAGGGTCAAGATCCATTGTGAGATCCTAGCCTAGTAGCGCCCCGAGTCCCTTTGATTTGGGGTGTTACATCTTCTTATACATCTTCATTTGTGGAGACGCATAAGCAATTACCCTATCCCTCTGTATCAAAATACATCTCAAGCCTAGCTTGGATGCGTCACTATAGGCTACAAAGTCCTATGTGCCCTCTAGTTGTGCTAAGATAGGAGTATAAGTCAATCTCCTCTTCAGCTCCTCAAAACTCTAAGTACACGGCTCGGACCATACAAACTGGTAGTCTTCCTCAACAAGCACGTAAGTGGTCGGGCAATGACAAAAAACCCTTCCACAAACCGGCGGTAGCATCCAACCAAGCCTAGGAAGCTGCACATTTCCTTAACATTCTTCATAGGCGTCCATTCTACTATAGGATCGATCTTCGCCGGATGGCAGAAATTAAAATATGTGACCAATAAAGGCCACCTCAAGTATCTAAAACTCGCACTTAGAGAACTTGAGATACAACTCTCTATCCAGCAGAACTTATAATACCACAAATGTCCTGCGTGATCCTCTTTGCTCCGAGAATACACTAGGATGTCATCTATGATTACTACCACAAACTAATCCATGAAGTCGATGAATATACCATTCATCAACTCCATAAAGACAACGGGGATATTCGTGAGCCCGAATGACATTACTACTAGCTCGTAGCGACCATATCAAGTCAGAAATGCCGTCTTGGGCACATCTTGCTCTCTTACCCTCCATTGGTGATATATGGACCTCATATCTATATAGGAGAATACAATAGCTCCCTGTAGGACTTTGTCGAGGCTGGTTATGAGGACATTCTTGTATCGGAGACGATAAGGAAGTTCCAGGAGGAGTTGGCATTGCTAGTCCAACTCTACTTCTAGAGGACCAAGACATGCATATATTTTCCCGTAGACTGAGGGATGGTACCCGTGCATATATGGTGGGTTTTCATTGTGACTCCTCATAGACTATCAAGATCGAGCAGAATTCACTAGAAAGGTAGTGAGATTCCCTGTGATACCAAGGACCGTCATTTCGAATGGATATGGGCAGTTCCTCGGGAGGTTCTTGGCAACATGAGCATGAAATCGTAGGTGTATACCTACATTATATAACAAATGTTATCCTCAGTCTGTGATGGTTAGTCTGAGAGGAAAATATTTTATAGATCTTGAAAAATATGATGAGAATATGAGGTGTTGTATGGGTTGAAGTATCGTATGTCTCTATGCTGGAATGAGCCCATTAGTCTTAGTGAGATAGCTCTTGAGTCAATACAAGATAACATCATCCAAATAGCACTGATTAGAGGACGAATGCTGGCCGCACAAAGCCACCAGAAGCCATATGATGATGAGAGGTGTCGGCCTCTAAAGTTCAGAATTGGAAATCATGTCTAGTTGCAAATGTCTCCGACGTGAGGTGTAAGAGGTTTCAGTATAAAGGGGATGTTGAGTCCCCGATATGTCAGACCTTTTGAAATTCTGGAGCGAATTGGAGAGTTTGTATACCGACTTGAGTTGCCACCCAAATTAGAGGGTGTTTACCCAGGTTTTCATGGGTCTTAGCTGAGAAAGGATATATTAGGTCTGAGACACGTTATTGGTTATGGATATTTAATGGGCGAGCCGGACCACACGTTTGTTGAGCATCTAGTGGTAGTCCTAGAGCGGCGTATGAGAAGCTTGCGCTCGAAGGACATTTTGATGATAAGGATCCAGTCGACTAGACAGGGAGCCGATGAGGCTACGTGGGAGACAGAGGATAGTATCAAGAAGAACTATCGCGAGTTTATGCAGAGATAACTGCACATGTATGATGGACGAGCGAGTTGTGGTTATGTCATGACAAGTTTATGTGCTTATGTGATTTTATGTGTTGTTTGTATTCGTGCTAGATTGTGATTTATGATATGTGATCTTAGTAGATCTTATTGTGCTAGCACGAGTTATGATTATAGTTTTGCTGGAGATGGTTTTACCTCAATGCTATCAAGTGTGATTATAATATTGTTGTAGATGGTTTTGCCTCCACGATCGAGTGTTATTATAGTTTGATGGAATGGTTTTACCTCCATGCTATCGAGTGTGATTATAGTTTTATTGGAGATGGTTTTACCTCTATGCTTTCGAGGGAGATTATAATATGATGGAGATGTTATTCCTCCGTGAGCTTGAGCGTATATCGCGGTGTTTTTGTAACACCCCGAATCCTAGAGGACTCGAAATGCTACGAGCTAGGACCTCACAATGGGTCCCGGCACTTAGCCTGGCAACAACTTCATCGGACCTTACAACACGGCACAAATAAAAAGGCTAAACCGGAAATACCAACATAAGTCTCAATAGTCATAAAATAAAATATAGCAATCCCGTCCAATAATGCACGGAACCCCGGCTTCCCACTACCGCCGGATCACTCGATCGCCTCCCTAACCTGCAAGGCATCTACAAGCGGTATAAAACCGTTAGCTAACATTTTATGCATAAGTATAACGGTAAAAGCACAAACACACAACATACGCAATCAGCATGCAACACTCATTCCTTTTTATTATCTTTAATTAAGTGATACGTCATTACTAATGATACTTATTTTGTGAAACAAGGGATTCCCAAACCTCGCCCCTGTCCCCGTTTACCAACGCGGAATGGTACTAATGCATGTGACCGTCTACCGGACTGGGCTGGTCGCAGGGAACCTCCTAGACTCTCGCAAGAGCTAGGTAGATGATGTCACGACCCGTTATCATACACTTGGGTCAATTATAAGATACTACAGTCGGCCTATTGCGTTTTTGTTATTTATCTTAACTATCACACACCACTCATACGCATCACACACATGCAAGAAGCTAGCTAAGTAAGTCAGTGGACTTACAGAATTAAAACTCGTCTCTCTTAACAACACTAAATCAGTAGCTGCAGGAACTCAGTTGCCTGTCAAAGGAGGCACGTGGATCAACATTTTTCCTTGGATACTTAGAAGTCTAAAACTCTTAAGATGTACGATTCTATGTGCAGAAGTTATTACAGTGTTTATTTAAGGTAAATTGACTATTTTACCCTTGGTTCCGAGACTTCCAAAATCCGTAAAAAGTACTTAAATTCTTACTTGAGGCTAACTAATCATATTCTACTCCCTAGGATGATTTTAGGTGATAACTATAAAAACTACCCATTTTCTATTTCCCGAAAAGTCACTAAAGTCCAATTACAGCTGTAAATATAAAATTAAAATAAACTTATAAAAATTCTTAAATAAATTTATAGCTTATCTATGATCTCTAATCTACTCATAGGAGAAACAATTTCTTAAACTGTTCGATCGTTATTCCTACAAAAATCTTTAAAGTTGGCTACAACATTACAAATGTTCCCATACTTAGTCAATTTTTTCTGCTGGAAAAACAGCTCAACTACTTCACTTTGAGACCCTATAACTTTCAATCCGACCGTTCATTTGTTCCCAAATATTAACACGGTAAACTACATATATCTATCTATGATCTATTAAAAATTCAACGGTGGATCTTCAACCAATCATTTTAACATTGGTTCACAACAGTGGCCATTCTTACTTTCAAAACTAAAGTTTTAAAGGGAGTTTCTCACTTCAATTTATATGATAATCTAATCTACTTCACTAGGTCATCTAATGGTCAGAAATTGGATATTTAGGAAGCTACAACAACTCGCTTACTACTCGTCACTTCTCTAGTTCGATCTCTCATCATCACCACACTAAAACATTTTAAAACCTAAGTACACACATGTCTCTTTCATCTATAGTTTAAAGATTGAACTGCAGCCAAGATAAAGGGAGAATGGTTGATCATTTACCGAAGGTTTTGATGACTGTAGAAGGTAAGTTGTTGCACTAGTGTGGGAGGGTCCGATTCCAAGGTGGCCGTCTCTTCTTCTGTCACCGCAGGACATGAACGAAACAGCCCTCCAAACTGGTTATCTTCTGGGAAGGAGTGTGTACTGAGAGTTAGATTTAGAGAGGAACTGAGTGTAGAAGGGCTGAATGAAATCACTTACACTACTCCGGCTTCTAGCGAGGTTTATACAGCGAGCAGCCCCAGAATAAATAGACGAGCAGCTCCAGAAATAGATATACGAGCAGCTGTTATAGTTCCCTCCTCTGCTGGCTCTTTTCCTTGCAATTTCCTGTGGTTGGAACGTTGATGAATCTGTGCAAAATCCAGTCAAGTGCAGCGTGAAAGAGGAGCGTAAAAAGCGTTGCAGTCCTCTGTTCTGAGCGTGAATATAGGGCTGTTACAGCTCTTAATTATCTCATTAATTATCCCATTTATCCAGCTGTTACAAAGTGGAGAGAAGGAAGGAGAGGAGGCCGGCTGTTCACACGTAGATCACTGGCTGGAGAGGGCTGAACACTGGGCTGGAGGGAGCTGAACGTTTTGGGCTGGAGGGGCTGTTAATGGGCTCGTAACCAGCCTCTCCTGGACTGCTGCAGGCTGGGCTCGAAGTCACACTGTTGGGCTGTTGTGGGTAAGCAAACTGGCTGAGCTTAAGGTAGAAACGTGGGCTGAAGCATGTAAGAAAGGTGGGCTGAATTACTTGTCAAAAATCTGTCAAAACTCGTCACAACTTGTCATGATCTTGTCTCAGCTTAGTCATGATCTCGTCTCAGCTTAGTCATGATCTCGTCACAGCTTGTCATCGATAAGAATGAATTATAATAACTAGGGTTTGATATAAATCTATCATTTTATGTGAATTAAATTCTACATAAAATAATAGATAATTATAAGGATTAGAGTTTGATATAATTTTATCATTTTATGCGAATTAAATTCTACATAATATAATGGATATTTCTAAGGATTAGAGTTTGATATAATTTTATCATTTTATGTGAATTAAATTCTACATAAAATAATGAAATTTGTGAAGGAAGAGATACTAGATAGAATGGGAAACCGTCAACGGTTCGAAGTCCGATTTGATTCGAAATTAAACGGAATAAAAATTCCGGGTATTACATCAGTTCTCCCTTAAAATAAGTTTCGTCCCGAAACTTAGGACAAGGTACTTAATTAAAGCTTAACGAAAAAAAATGGCCGTTACAGTTTTGAGCCGAGAGGATTTGTGGTTATCCAAGTTTCGGGAGGAAACTTGTTTTTAGTGGTGTGTGATGTAAAAAGTAGGATTTTCGAATCCTAATTAATGATTATTAATGTTGATTAACTTAATCATCGATAGTAATTGACAAATAACTCGCGAAGAATGCGTAAATGATGAGTATGAGTCCCACCGTTATATTCATGGCATAATTTTGGACTTATGGGGAAGTTTTCACTTTTTCCCCGGGTAATTATTTTTACCCTTTGGTGTTATTTGGAGCATTTGGGGGCTTCAATTAATAAAGATGTTGTTGAGAGAAATGATTAGGACATCGGACATGTCCTATATATGAAATAACATGGAAAGACAAACGGCCAAAAGAGTCGCTATTTCGTTTCTTAGCGGCTAAGAAAGACGGCTTAGAAATACGCGTTTTTTAAGGCAATTGTGCAATAATTATCTATACAATATTCTTGATTTATTATTCTGATTTCGAAAAGTTTGGAGAAGGAGGCTCAAACCGTCTTCGGATCGGTGAAAGAATAAATATCGACTTCGATAAAGGATAATTATCGTCTTCGCTATAAATAGTGGAAAATCGTTTATTAATTCATTTCTTTTCACGTTTCCTCTTTAAAGCTCTAATTTTTCTCAACCTTCGAATCAGATCTACTCTGCGTTCCTAATCCGATTTCAATTCCGTTTGTGATTTTGGATTCCTCTCTTCATTCTCTTCATATCGGTACCGAGTTTTTGCGTTTCCGAGCAAACGAAGGTATGGTCGAGCCTATATGATACACAAATGGTTCCTTCGCTCAGATTCCGGTGAATTTGATGTTGTCTGAGCGTAGCCTGTGACATTGTGATTCCAAATCTTCTTTCGGATCGTCAATCGGGTTAGTAACGAATAAGTTACGAGTTTATTCGTTTTCCATATTGCGATTTGGTTTAAATTTACCTTAGGCTTGTCAAAATGGATAATTTAAAATTCCATTATGCTCGCTACATTATTCTATTGATTATGGGCTATTTGTTTTATGAGATTTGATGGCAAGTGGGTTCACAAATTGCTTGCGGGCAAAATGTGATTCTTGTAAAATTTAATTAATTAATAAAAGGTTAATTAATTTAATTGGGATTATATAGAATGCTATAAGTTAATTAAATTCGAAGGAATGAATTTAATTAATATTTGAAGCAAGAGGTTATGAGATATTGAGGATGGTGATATGGTTTATGATCTTGCGGGATCTTGGAGACTGGGAGATGAAATATCCTAGCATGTGATAGTGATTAATATTTGTGTGCCTTGTTTGTATAGCGCTGATCGTTTCTTCAAAGAAACCGAGATTGATTGTGGTTGGGATTACCTTGTGACAAGTCTCTTGGGCTTACTTAGCTGACTTCAATGAGTTAGCATGACTATAATAGTGGTATGTGTTTATATGGTTATAACTATTAACTGGATTAAGATGACCATATGTGTATTATTTTGGCCCAAGTGTATGATAATTGAGCGGTGACAACTTGTCCAGTTCAAAGTGGGGTAACTGGGAGGTTCTCGGCGACCATTCCAACAGGTAGACAATGAGATGCATTAGATCCATTCCTGTTGGTGAAAGGGGACAGAGGCGAGGCACTCGTGTCACAATCGGAGTTGAATTGAATTAGTAAAGTGGATCATTTAATGCAAGATAATAATCGGCTTGTGTGTAAAACCATGATTGTGTGATATACTGTTTATGTGTTATATGTGCTATTACTGTTATTCTAATTCATAGGTTGTTAGCTAACGGTTTATACCACGTTGTAGATGTTTTGCAAGATAGGCTAGCTGAGAGTGATCTGGTGGAGTGATCAGCTGAGGGCTTCCGTACATATAGCTCTTTTGGGGTTATACATGTATATATATATGTCCGGTTCAATTTTGTTACTCGGTTGTGGGGTTTTGTATGTATTACGTTATATGTTATTTCAGTTTTATAAATGTTTGTTTTATATTTATTTGTGTCTTGTTGTAAGATTTAGTGAACGTGTTGTCAAGCTAGGGTCAGGACCCATTGTGAGGTCTTAGCCCGTAGCACTCCAATTCCTACGAATTTGGGGTGTTCTACAAATACATCACAATCATACTCAACATTCATCAAATTCTCAAAACCGCCTAAGGCTCTCAACCACAATGTAGTACTACCATCAACCTCATAATTAACCTAACATACTTCTACACTTAAGCCACGATACAAGAGGCATGAAACCATACAAAAGGACTTGATATTCCCTGAAGTAAGACGCAGGCGCGGGCAAGGAATGGCGCGGGCGCGGTGACAAGTCCTAGACGCCGCGACTGTGGACGACGTAGGCGCGAGGGCCGCGACAATGCCTGAAGGCGCAGGAGCGGCAAAAGTAAGGCTCGGGTGTGGGTTCACAGCAGAACCTAACTCTTTGCTTCTGACAGGTTCTCCTCTCGATCTCTACTTCTCATCTAAGGGCCCCAAAGCCGAACTTGACTTCCTCAACATAAATACCACACATCCAGGGGTCAAAACAACAAGGTCTACCTTGTTGGTTTCAAAACAAGGAAGAACAAGGAGAAGAACAAGGAGAAGATAAAGAAGGAAAGGAAAAAGAGCTTACCACTGTTTTGTAGATACACAGGAAAGGACTCTCAAGCTACAACTCATGGCCAACTATCCACCAACACACAACATCAACTCATCTTTGGCTTGGAAGAAGAATCCAAGAAAAACAAGGAAGAAAAAAGAAGGAAAGATGAACATGGGAGAAGAGAAGAAAGAAGATCTCAAATGAGTCACAAAATCCTCAAGACGAAGGAATGTGGAAGACTTAAAAAGGAAAGAAGGAAAGGATGGTGGCTAAAAAGTCGGACGCCCACACTGCTAGGTCGTGACAGCGGCCATGGCGAGACGCGGTCGCGGGGTTTTCATCCCAGACATGATTGTTGCATCCGGTTCGGGTTATTGGGCGCTTCAGTGTACAAAAACAAAGTGGCATTCCCAATTCATTTTTAGAAAACCACATTTCAATAGCGTTCGATATCAAAATAAAAGTCGGACCAATGGTGTTCGAAATCATACTCGAATACAAATCAGTTCAAATAACTTTGTATTGATATAGAATCGGTGTAAAAATACAACAAAGGCTACAAAAATCAAGGAAGAATAAACAACAAAACCTCTAAAACTAGGCAAGACGAATAGGTGAAGCTCTTTCAGCCAAGGGAAAAGGAATAATCAAAACAGTTTAAGCTCTTCGGCAAAACCTCTAATGCCTGACATTGATTTCGGCTCATCGTAAAAGACAAAAGCTCGCAAGCTTGAAAACCTAATTCCAAACCTTTTTGCCAAACCGTTTTCAAGTTTCAAGGTGGGTTTTCTGGTTTCAGGTTTCAAGTTTCAGCGGTTTTAGGTTTCTGGTTTCTGATTTAAGGTTTTTTGTTTCCGTTCGGGTTATTGTGCGGTGATCAAGTTTTAAGGTTTCCGGTTTTAGGTTTTAGAGGTTCAGGTATAAGGTTTTAATTTTAAGGGTTTCAGGTTTCAAGGTTGGGTTCAGGTTTCCGGTTTCAGGTTTCCATTTTCAAGGTTCAGATTTCAAATTTTAAGGTTCAAGGTTTCAAGTTTCAGGCTTCAGGTTTCAGCGATTTTAGGTTTTTGGTTTCCAGTTTCCGGTTCGGTTTTTGGGCGGTTTGGTTTTCAAACAAAAAGTGCGCATTCATAATTCATCTTTGAAAAACCAATTTTCAACAGCGTTTGATTTCATAATAAAAGTCAAACCAACAGTGTTCAAAATCATATTCGAATACAAATTAGTTCAAATAACTTTTTATCGAAATAGAATCGGTGTAAAATTACGACAGAGTCTTCAAAAATCAAGAAAGATTAGATAGAAAAATCTCTCAAATTTGGCAAGGCAAAGAGGCGAAGCTCTTCGGAAAAGGCGAGCAGAAGACTCAAATCAGCTTAAGCTCTTCGGCAAAGGTTGTTGTGAAACTTTCGAAATAAAAATATTGGAATGATATTCTACAAATGTTGGACAAGGTATCAAAGAGTAAGGAATAATTGGACAACAAAAGCTGTAAGGCCAGACGAGGCTTTCGGCTCTTTGGCAAAGGCGAAAGTCGAAACCTCTTAAGCCAATCAATTCATTATCATCAATCTCATGTCCAAAATATTCTAATCCATTTTTTTTTGTAAAATCAAATAAAAAAAAGCTACAACACTTCCAAAATGAAAGTAATGAATGGACTAAATTTGTACAAGTCATTGGACAATGAAGAATTAGACAACAAAACCACTCAAGCATGGCAACATAAATCGGAACATGTTACCCGGACCGGTTTAAGGTTTGAAGATGGGTTTCCGTTTTCAGGGTACAAGTTTCAAAGCTTCAGGTATAAGCGGTTTTATCTTTTCGGTTACAGGTTTTAGGTTTATGATTTCCGGTTAGGGTTTTTGGGCTGTTCGGTGATCAAGTTTTAGCGTTTCTTGTTTTCAGTTTCCCGTTTCAGGTTTTGGGGTTCAGGTTTCAAGTTTCTGGGTGTCATGGTTTTAGGGTTCAAGTATCTGGTTCCTGGGGTCCTGTTTCAGGTTTCAAAGTTTCAGGTTTCAGCGGTTTTAGGTTTCTTGTTTTTGTTTTTCTGTTTCATGTTCGGGTTATTAGGCGGTATGGTGTTCGAAATAAAATGCGGACCAACGGTGTTCGATGTTATACTCGACTACAAATCTGGTCAATTGTCTTGGTATCAAAAATAAATCGGAGTAAAATTGCGGAGGAAGGAAAAAGTCAAAACCTCTCAAGCCTTTGAATTCTTCATCATCGATCTCAAATTTTAAACAATTTCTTTTGAAATCAAATCGATAAACAAAGCTGCAACACTTCTAAAACAAAAATAATGGACTAATTTTCTACAAATCATTAGACAAGGAAGAATTAGGCAACAAAACCTCTTTCTCAAGCTTGGAACCCTAAAGCAGAACCTATTTCCCAAACTATTTTCAAGTTTCAAGGTGGATTTTCCGGTTTTAGGTTTATGGTTTCCAATCGGGTTATTAAGCTGTTCGGTGATCAAGTTTCAGGGTTTCCGGTTCCCAATTTCAGAGTTTAAGTTTAAGTTTCAGGGTTTCAATGTATTAAAGTTCAGGTTTTTGGTTTCAGGTTTCACGTGACAAGTTTCAGCAATTTTACGTTTTTAGTTTCCGATTTCCGGTTCAGGTAATTGGGTGGTTGAATGTTCAAACACAAAGTGCGCATTCTCAATTCGTCTTTGAAAAACAAAATTTAAACATCATTCGATTTCACAATAAAAGTCTGACCAAGAGTGTTCGAAATCATATTCGATTAAACAATGGGTCTTTGCCCTAGCCTACCAACAAGCCCACTCCTTGTCTCAAAGGATCCACAAGGATCATAACGTCGTAATCAACCTCGAATAACCTTTCAAAAGCTCAAAGCCTCATCAGGGCATACACTATGCCATAATATCATCATCAACCTCAACACCATCAAGCCTAACATGCTTCTAAACATAAAGCCAAAGGACAATAGGAAGGATAAACTTACCAATGGACTTGGTAAGTTCTGAAGAAGGCGCTGGCGTGGCAAGGAGATGTGTGGGCGCGGTGGCATGGACTGTGACGCCACGACTGCGGCTCAACGCAGGCGCGATGGTGCTAATACACTTGAAGGCGCAGGGGTGGCCAAGGTAAGGTGCGGGTGTTGTTCTTCAACAGAGCACGATCCTTCGTGCTTTTGATAGACCTTCCTAACGATCTACTTTACTCCACAACGGGAATTCATCAAGGCAATCTTGCCATCATCTTATATGCATACATCAAACTATCATGGTCACTAAAATAAAAAGGTGACCTTGTTGGATCTCAAACAAGAAATAAGAAGGAGAATAATAGGAGAAAACGAGAGAAGGAGAACTTGCTTATCACTCCTCTCCACTAAACAAGAAGGGTCTGAGGCTGCAATTCTTGCCTTCTACACGCAATTTCAGGGTTTCCGGTTCCCAGTTTCAGAGTTCAGGTTTAAATTTCAGGGTTTCAATGTATTAAAGTTCAGGTTTTTGGTTTCAGGTTTCACGTGACAAGTTTCAGCAATTTTACGTTTTTAGTTTCCGATTTCCTGTTCAGGTAATTGGGTGGTTAAATGTTCAAACACGAAGTGTGCATTCTCAATTCGTGTTTGAAAAACAAAATTTCAACATCATTCGATTTCACAATAAAAGTCTGACCAAGAGTGTTCGAAATCATATTCGATTAGACAATGGGTCTTCGCCCTAGCCTACCAACAAGCCCACTCCTAGTCTCAAAGGATCCACAAGGATCATAACGTCATAATCAACCTCGAATAACCTTTCAAAAGCTCAAAGCCTCATCAGGGGATACACTATACCATAATATCATCATCAACCTCAACACCATCAAGCCTAACATGCTTCTAAACATAAAGCCAAAGAACAATAGGAAGGATAAACTTACCAATGGACTTGGTAAGTTCTGAAGAAGGCGCTGGCGTGGCAAGGAGATGTGTGGGCGCGGTGGCAAGGACTCCGACGCCACAACTGCGGCTCAACGCAGGCGCGACGGTGCTAATACACTTGAAGGCGAAGGGGCGGCCAAGGTAAGGTGCGGGTGTTGTTCTTCAACAAAGCACGATCCTTCGTGCTTTTGATAGACCTTCCAAACGATCTACTTTACTCCACAACGGGAATTTATCAAGGCAATCTTGCCATCATCATATATACATACATCAGACTATCATGGTCACTAAAATAAAAAGGTGACCTTGTTGGATCTCAAACAAGAAATAAGAAGGAGAATAAGAGGAGAAAACGAGAGAAGGAGAACTTGCTTATCACTCCTCTCCACGAAACAAGAAGGGTCTCAGCCTGCAATTCTTGCCAGCTACACGCAACAACTATTCAGCACCAACTTCATCATCATCAACTTCAAATGCAAGGAGAAACAAGGAAGAAAAGCAAAAGATAAATTGAAGAAAAGAAGAAGGAAATAATGTGAGGTAGAAGATGAAGCGAGTTTTGGAACGAGGATCACAAGCCTTCAAACAAAGAGGAGAGAGATACTTAAGGAGGAAGGAAAAGATAAAGGTGGTCGGCTAAAAAGTCGGCCACCTATAATGTTAACCCAGGACCGTAGGTCATCCTCGCCGCGACTGCAGCCATGGCGAGGCGCTATCGCCATTACATCACCCTAAAAACAAGTTTTGTCCCGATACTTGAATAGCCATAGATCCTCTAAGCCTCAAATGCTGAGGTATATGCACTGAAATATCACGGATGTTTAACATCTCCAATAACTACAATCTCAACTCGATAGCATGGAGGTAAAGCCATCTCCAGCAAAACTATAATCACAACTCATGCTAGCACAACAAGATCTAATAAGATCACATATCACAATCTAGCACAAAAATAATAACATATATAGTATCACGTAATCACATAAGTCACTGTTCGCTCCAAACGGTGTGTGCAAGCTTTAAATTTATAACCCTAGACGTAAGCTTAAAACAAGGATGCGAACCCGCAGTGTACGGGTCAATCGTAGTAAAAAACAAGGAATTCCAGGGGTCGATCACAGGACTTAGTGAAACAAAGTCCAATTACGGTATGCTATTGTAAATACTAACCACAAGAGCGATTTAAAACAATCAAAGATGATAAACAGTCAATAAAGGAAATATGCAATTCTAGGGATTAAAGCATCGAGTTGTGGTCCAACTCAAGATCTAAAGATAAGCGGACAAAGCTGAGATTTTTGCATGGGGAAGGTATTACTAAAGTGGAATAGATCACCGGGTAAGTCTCACTACTCACTAATCCTAAACCGTAACTCCTATTACCAGGTAAGTCTCAAGGAATCAAGATAAAGAACTATAACCTCAAACTAACACACCATCTAAGGGAATAGAATCAACCTTTACCGGGTAAGTCTCAGGCTAACTCACAAAGATGGGATGAAAGCACACTCAAACCCCAATAAAGGATAAACCTTTATTACCTACACTTATGATCTTAGGTATACAAACTAAGGAATTACCGGGTAAGTCTCATCCTAAGCTTGCATTGAACCAGGAAAGGTGTAATAAGAATAGGATTTGGCAAACTCTAACACTTAACTCTCAGTTTCGGATCAGATAAGTCACCTCGGTCAGCCAAATTCCACCCCGGCCGAGATGTTCATCGACTGAGCGAGATGCTTAGGGTTTAAGGTTAAAGACTCGAACTTTCAGGGTCCTACTGGAATCTAAGATTGTTCTATCATTGTTTTTCCCACAACCTTCAACCAATCACACTAGAATCACAAAAGAAAATTAGTCACTCATTATCATGAAAGAAATAATCAAATATATGGGAAGAAGGTGAATATTTGAACAAGAAGAATTTAATGAAAAGACTTCAATAACTGAATCAAATATCACAACAAAAGCGTTCCTTGGATAGAAATCCAACAAGGCAAGACAACAAGGAAGGGAATCTAAGATAATCTTACAAAACCCTTCAAAAGCTATAAAAGCTATAATCTTAAATCTTCCTTCAACCTTCAAAAAGGTTCTTCAAATCTCCCAACTGGAGTATGGCTGATGTGGTGTAAACACGGTACAACGAGTATCACGCGTATAACAGGGTGCTTTCGTCTATAACGGGTGCCGGATTTGTGGGAAATCCGACCCTTTTTATAGGAAAATAACCCTCCAAAGATAAGATATCTTAGAAAGATCTCTTCCCATAAATATAGGTAAAATATAGGATCTGAATTATCTTCTTCCTTCTAGGAGCCAAGCCCAAAAATATAAGATCTCTTTCCAAAGATAAAAGATCTCAGCCAAGAATAAAATATTCTCGCCGCGTCCCAGGTGTTCGCCTCGGTCGAGTCGACTTCTCTGGATCACCTCGGTCGAGGTGAATCTGTGGTCAACCGAGGTGAGTCACAATTGAATGTGAAATCTCTCAAATCTGGTTCAAAGTGAATCTTAAATCCATGGTTATGCTTTCTAGATGTTTCCTTATGTTCCTGAATGTAGCTCCAATGACTCCATAGCTCCTTTTGCTCCTTTTTGATGCAAAACGTGTCATTTTACCTACGATTACAACAAAACTAGGTGTAGACCTCGATTCTCGCAAAGGTAGATGAAATGGTAATATAATCACATATTATGCATACAAACATGCAGATTATTGAAGATAAAATGTCCAAACAAACCCCAAAATATAGACTATAATTCATGCTATCAAAATACCCCATACTTAGCCCTTGCTTGTCCCCAAGCAAGTTCCGCATATAAAAGACAAGATAGAATGGATTAATAGTCAAGAAAATCAATGAAAAGTCTTTCAAAAACATTTTATGGTGTGCAACAATCATAGATCACTCTAAGAGAATACTTCATGGAATTCAAAATTAATGCATGATCAAAACATTTTATAAGTATGAGAAAGTTGTTCATCTTTGCATAAAACCATAGAATGCATAATAAGTCATAATTATCGAAATTAATCATGCATAATCCAGTTTAAACCGCTAAGTCAATCAACAAGCTCGAGGTCTCAAGGGCTTCCCAAAAGAAAGGTTAAGAAACGTGTAGGGTAGGGATGTATGTAAGGTAATGTGGTGCTAGAATCCGGGAAAAGGATAAACTTCACTTTCACTTTGACTTGCAACATCTTCCACCAATAAGCTTTGCTTATTTCACACTTTTTCTTTTTACTTTACTTTTTTGGATGCATGGACAGAGGTGCACAATAACCGAAGCCTAGGAAATCAGCAATCATCAATTTCTTGAGATGCATCAAACCCTTGATGCACATACCATGACCCGTTAGGAATATCGCTCAATCCGACTTTGGCAAGACACAAACACCCGGCTATGTGAATGGTGCCGAGTTACTCATCTTCATGATTGACTTCCCCAAACCTATTATTACTTTCTAACACTTTCACTTTCAGCCACTTCTCAAACTTTAACTTCACTTGCTTTCACCGCTTCTCTTGCTTCCAAATTCCCGGATAGGTAAAGGAAGGCAAAAATGTATATGAGGGGCTAAGCATGATCAAGAAGAAGAAGAGAGAAGAATGAATTGCCTTGGTCTTTCCAGGAAGAAAGTGAGAGAACTTATCTTGCGGTGTCAACCTTCAAATTCAACATAATTTGGACAAAAACAAAGTATTAAACATGCCAATAATTTCAAACAAAGCATTTAGCAACTTAAACATATTATAAAACCTTTCAAACACATAAAGATTTCAAAACCAGTCAGCAACAAGATCTTCAATGAGATCATATCCAAATAAGAAGCGCAAAAATCGTTTCGTAAACTCTAAGTTAATCCACCTCGGTCGAGGTGCTCTTAGGTCAACCGAGGTGAAACACCTCGTTCGGCCAGAACTCCAGCGGTCGAGGTCAAAAAATTTTTTTTTCAAACCAGTTTTCTTTCAGTTTCGACGTTTTTCTCAATCAAATAACTTATAAGTATGCATGCAATCTCAGATAAACATATAGAAGCAACTGAAGCGTAAATATAAATATCTGATCGAGTAGAGTCATACATAAGTGTCAAATAATACATCACATAAAGACCCCATACTTGGGACACACTGTCCCAGTGGGTCAAAATAAGTCTAAACGATAAAAATACTCACCGGATAATAAGCCGAACTGCATAAAAATAAGAAAGAAAATCCTGCAGCTCTCAGTAGTCACGATCCGGTGGTGGTGGTGGTGGCACATACAGATACTGGGATGGGTCGAACGGATAGCCCATGATGTGCTCAAACTGGATCTGGGCCATCATGTGTTGGTAATGCTGCCGCTCCTGCATCTCGCGGATATCCAGTGACAAAGCAGCATAGGAGTCAATAACCTGATCCGTCAGATCATCGATCCGTTTGTGAGCCTCTGAATCTCTGTGTCGGCACGCCCTACGCCGAGCAGGTCTCACTGGGGAAGTAGCAGGTGCAGGCTCAGTGTCCTCATCATCCAGATCTATAACTGGTGCGCTCGTCCCTGCAGTATCCGTCCCTGTATCCATCAAGACTCCACCCTCTCTCTCATCCACTGTCTCCTCATCATCTGCCTCCTCCTCAGCTGGGGCAGCTGTTGCCTCTCTGTAATCCTCCATCAGTGGAGCCCAAGCGGTCTGCCAATAATGAGGGTGAAAAACAGTAAACTGGCAGACCACCTGATCCCCTGTGGCGCAGTCAGCTCCCACGGCATAGCCACGTACGGTGTAGTCAGACCTCGGGGAACCAAAATCCGCCGAGTGATCATCTCCTACAGCCCAAGCGGCTTGGGAGCCGCCACCATCGTGCAAGCGCTGAGATCCATGTCCTGATAACTAGCGATGTGGGTGACAAGCCCTCCGCAGCAGATGTCTCCCTTCGCCTTGGCCTTCATCTTGTGTAGATCCTCTACCAACATCAAGCCAAAGTCCGGGATACCCCCAATAACCATGCAGTATAAACTGAAAAGCTCTCCCTGTCGGATCTTTTGGGGCGTCTCAGTATGCGCCAGAAGTGTCTCACTGAAGATCCGGTGGGCTAACCTAAAGGCTAAGTGGAAGATGACCTTCTCCCTGGAATCTCCAGGGCGCCATCTGTCTGCGTGCTCAGTAATGTGGGCAATCTGTCCCCAAAACTCCCTAGCTACAGATCGGGAAGGAAAGTCAACAGCAGTGGGCTCAGGAAAGCCAAAAATCTCTCTCCAGTACTGAAGTGGCACTAAGAAGTTCCGGTTCATCAACCGGTACTTCACAGATCTCTCTGTAGGGAGGTAGGTGAAGGAGCTAATGAACTCTAAGGTGGGCTCCAAATAGGCTGGGGCTCGGATCTCAGTAAACTGATCCAGCCCTACTGTAGAAATCATCCTCCTAAGGTCTCCGTCTACCTGGAGGCAATTAAAAGCAGACACGTCCAGGAAGCGTGGTGCAATCACTGGACGGCCAGAAATACGCTCATAATCCACCCGGTGTCGCTCATGGATCACCGGGCGGTAAGGTCGGGAAGAAGAGGAAGAAGGGGAAGGTGAGGATCTATCCCTGAGGGCAAGGCGTCGGTCAGAACTCATTTTCAATTCAGTCATTGTCAGGTCACCTCGGTCAACTGACAACACTCAAGAATCACCTCGGCCGAGGCACAGCTCGACTGGACCGAGGCGAAAAACTGGATCTTAATTTCTTCAGAAAATTCAGTTCTTTTCCCCCAAAATCACTACAACTGCTTCCTATTGGGTACTTAAGCCTTTTCTCAACAAATGCAAGGGCAACCAAAGCCCAAATCGAAGCGATATCGGAGAGGTTAGGGTTTTGGTTTGTTTTACCTCGTTTCGGCCGAATCGGTTCAATTTTCTGCAGATCTGTACTTGCAACACGATCCTCTATCCTTCAATCGTAGTTTGGAGACAGAAATCTTCGAAAACGAGCAAGAATCGGAAGAACGAGGTGGAACTGTCGCCGCGGTCGAGGGAGAAGAGTAAAGTAAGGAGAGAGAAATCTTCGCCCCTTTTATACCCTTTTCTGGAACTGCTATCACCTCGGTCGAGATGGTCTCGACTGGACCGAGGTGGTACGGACCGAGGTGGTCCTTCAGAAAACCCTAGTCGCCTCGGTTGCGCAAGAATCATCTCGGTTGAGGTGCTCTGACAGCAACCGAGATGCCTCAGTCAGACTTCGTCTTCTCAAATTCTCGATCTTCTGTCCTTCCAGTTATGCTCCTTCCTTAGATGTCAGTTGTTATCTGTCTAGAACGCCAAAAACAAAACAAAAGCAAAGCAAAAGCAAAACTATTTAAGCTAGACTAGAAAACGGGAAAAGAAAGCAATACCTTGGGTTGTCTCCCAAGAAGCGCTTGATTTAAGGTCGCTAGCTGGACCATAATGCATCTCTCAAATGTAATGGGAGGTGTCCTCACCCCATACTTCACCTCCATTGTGGGTGAAGTAAGGAAGTCAATCAAACGCTCCAACAAGTGTAAATGCTCATCGGGGAATGAATCGTCTATGGGCGGGTCATCCTTCTCACGTGAAGATGCAGGTAGCCGGCTGAGGTGATCCGCAACAGAATTTTCGGATCCCTTCTTATCGCGGATCTCTAGATCAAACTCTTGAAGCAAGAGAATCCATCGAATAAGGCGTGGCTTGGCATCTTTCTTAGCTAACAAGTAACGAATGGCTGCATGGTCGGTGTAGACAATGACTTTCGCCCCTACTAAATAGGAACGAAACTTCTCGAAAGCATATTCAACTGCCAATAATTCCTTCTCGGTGGTAGCGTAGTTGCGCTGTGCTACATCCAGCGTCTTGCTAGCATAGTAAATGGCGGTGGTCCGACCATCTTTCTTCTGTCCAAGCACCGCTCCTATGGCTACATCACTAGCATCACACATGATCTCAAAGGGCAAGGTCCAATCCGGAGGTTGGATAACGGGAGCGGAGATCAACGCTTCCTTAATCCTGTAAAAAGCATCAAGACACTCCTGCGAAAACTCAAAAACAACATCTTTATTCAAGAGGTTAGTTAGTGGTTTAGAAATCTTGGAGAAGTCCTTGATGAATCTCCTGTAGAAACCTGCATGCCCGAGAAAACTCCTCACACCTTTAACAGAGCAAGGGGGGGGGGAGTTTCTCAATAGTCTCGATCTTAGCGCGATCGACCTCAATACCTCAATTAGAAACGAGGTGTCCTAGCACAATGCCTTCATTAACCATAAAATGACACTTCTCCCAATTCAAAACGAGACTAGTGTCTTCACATCTTTTAAGCACTAGAGAAAGGTTAGATAGGAAATCATCAAAAGAGGAACCATATATAGAAAAATCATCCATAAATACCTCCATGATCTCCTCTATGTACTCGGAAAAGATAGCCATCATGCATCGCTGGAAGGTAGCGGGTGCATTGCACAATCCAAATGGCATCCTCCTATAAGCAAATGTCCCCCATGGACAAGTGAAAGTGGTCTTCTCCTGATCATCCGGATGGATAGGAATCTGGAAGAATCAACTATAACCGTCTAAGTAGCAAAAGTGTGAATGTTGGGCCAACCGCTCGAGCATTTGATCGATGAAGGGAAGTGGAAAATGGTCCTTCCGTGTGGCCGTGTTCAGCTTCCTATAATCGACGCAAACCCTCCAGCCCGTAACGGTCCTAGTTGGGATCAACTCGTTGTTCTTATTCGTCACAACGGTCATCCCTCCCTTTCTTCGGAACTACATGCACCGGGCTAACCCACTTGCTGTCCGAGATAGGGTATATAATACCTGCATCCAAGAACTTAAGAATTTCTTTCTACACAACCTCTTTCATGATCGGATTTAACCGTCTTTGAGGTTCCCGTGAAGTCTTATGATCATCCTCCATTAAAATTCTATGCATGCAGAAAGAGGGCTTAATGCCAATAAGATCATCTATAGTATAACCCAAAGCCTTTTGATGCTTTCTCAGGACATGCATAAGCTTAGATAATTCAGTTTCGGAAAGGGAAGCGCTAATAATAATGGGATAAGTGGAATCCGGTCCAAGAAAGACATACCTCAAGTGATTTGGGAGTTGTTTAATCTCCACAACTGGGGGTGCTTTCTGAGGGGGATCCTTGCTTCCTCCTTCAGTGGAGTGGATCTAGAAACTGGACTTTCGGAAGTCTCAGTTGAAGTCGTCTCGCCATCGACCTCGGTCGAGGCGCAGAGGCGTTGACCGAGATGTTCTTCAGTCGCCTCGCTCAGTCCAGAAAGTGCCTCGGTCGAGGTACTGCAATTGGGACTGAAACTGGAGATCTTCGTCTCCTGGATTAGCTTCTCAGTTTTAGCTCCTGGATCCTCTTCCAGTGCTTTTAAGCTCCGTATATCTGCATCACAAGAAGCATCTATACCTTCCTCCATTAAACTGAAGCTAATGACTCTTTCGAGTGGATCGTTAATAAGGATAGAGCTCATCAATTCTCTTGACTCTTCTTCATCGTAGATGTTGAAGATATCATCAATTAGCTGCTCCCCTTTCATGGCTGCAAGTAATGCGAACTCCACCTCATCGCCACCAATGTTGAATTTCAACTTGGCGTTCTTGTAATCCACGTTGCAACCCAAAGTTGCTAGAAATGGCCTCCCGAGAATAATAGGAACATGATAATCTGCGAGAATGTCAAGTACAACAAAATCTATTGGTAGATAGAAGTTACCTAACTTGACCGGAACGTCCTCCAAGATGCCCACGGGATGGGTGATGGAGCGATCCGCCATATAAAGTCGAATCTTGACCGGCTTGGGCTCTCCAAGTCCGATCTTCGCACATAGCTCCAGCGGGATGATGCTGACGCTGGCTCCTAGATCACAAAGGGCTTCACAAGTAACATCCCCAACTTGAATGGGAATGCAAAATGAGCCGGGATCTCTTAATTTGGGTGGCATCTTCTCCTTCATGATTTAAATGAGTTCCGAGGATTTAGATGTCATCCTAACTTCACCAAAATCTTCCAGTTTCCTTTTCCTTGATAGGATCTCCTTCAAGAACTTCCCATAGGCGGGCATTCCTAGAATAACATCAAGGAAAGGAATGTTAATATGCAGTTTATTCATGAAGTCAAGGAACTTACCAAAGTGCTTGTCTAGATGTGCTCTAGCCCTTGACTGGGGGAATGGAAGTGGTGGTTTGTACGCAGGAGGTGGAACATAAACTTCAGTTTTCTCCTCCGCTTTTTGTGGCTCCACCTCGGTTGGCATCTCGGTCGAAGTGTTCTTCGACTGCATCTGGACCGAGGTGGTCTTCGTCGGTACTGGCACCGACCGAGGCACTGGATCTGCAGTTTTTAGTCCAATCCTCGTAGTTATGGCCATGATCTGGCCCTTAGGGTTGCTTTCCGTCCTTGCTGGAAGCTTCCCTGGATCTCTTGGCGCTTCATTCGCCCTACTTGCAAGTTGTTGTTCAAAGGCCTTTTGGGCCTTCGAAAATGAAGTCATAGAAGTCTCCATAGCGTTGAGCTTGATCAAGATAGCCTCCAGAACTGTCTCTTTCTTTTCCGGTTGAGACGAACTTGATCCTTGCCCTTGGCTCTTTAATGGAGTAGAAGAAGAAGAAGGGGAAGAGAGGAAAGGGTTAGAGGAATCGTTAGAGTTGGAGTTTGAATGATTGTTACCAGAATTTTTGTTGTTCGCCCTCCAGTTGTTGCTATTGGATCCTCTATTGTTGTTGTTGTAGTTGTTGTTCCGGGAACCGTTGTTGTTGTTACGGTATCCGTTGTTGTTGTTCCTTTGCCCTTGCTCTCCCTTATTGGTTTGACCAACCAAGAGTTCCTTCAATTGCTTCACATCATTCTTCAAAGACGTGAGTTGATTGTTGTTGGGCTGAGTTTCTTGGAAGTTAACTCTTTTAACTCCACCTTCAGCTCCTTGGTGGGTGTACTTCTCTATGTGCAAAGCTTGCTTCTCGATGAAGTCCCAAGCTTCGTCAATCGCCATGTCCATAAAGGTACCGGCGGAGAGTAGTTGGAGATTGAACTGGGTTCTTCCGTCCAGTCCCTTGAAGTATATCTCCAGTAATTCTAACTTTGGAATCCCATGATGTGGGCAATCCAAAAGAATGTCCTTGAACCGCTCCCATGACTTGGACAAGCTCTCCTTGTCCTTTATAATGAAAGCGTTGATTTTCCCTCTCATTTCAGGGGTCTTTGAGGGGGAAAAGAATTTGGTCAGGAATTCCGTCGTCATCTCCTCCATGTGCTGATTTTTCTTGGAGGAAGAGATTGATACAAAGTAAGAGCTCTATCTCTTAAAGAAAAGTAAAAAGGTCTTAGCTTGTAGTTGTTATTTTCAATCCTCGGAGGTCTCAAGGTCTCCATCAAGATCTCATAGTTTTGAAGATGTTGATATGGTGATTCCTTCTCTAGCCCTCCGAACTGGCATTGGCGAATCATAGACAGAACTTGCGGTCGAAGTTCATAGTCATGGTCCGCTGGATCTCCTAGGTTAACTCCTGGACGCCTCAGTTGTTGATTGGGGTCCATCCTTTAACCTAGAGTTTGTGGGATTCCTGCAAGAAGAACATCTCGGACTGGCCTCCGAGGTGGAAGTACCTCGGCCGGGGCGTCAGGTACTGGGACCTGCCTCGGTCGAGGGTCAGCAACTGGGACCTGCATCGGTCGAGGATCAGCAACTGGATGTTCCCTCGGTCGAAGTAGAATCTGGTCTCGTATGACTGCCATCTCTACTTCGATTGCTTCAGTCTTGGTGCGAGTTTCTTCCTTCTCTTGCCTTAGTTCTTCCCTGCTGAGGCGTAGCAGCTCTAACGCCTCTTTCAACTCGGCCTCAAGATCGCGGTTGTCTTGTTGGGCCATCTTCGCTTCTCTTAAGCGTCGCTTGTATGTCTTTTCTGGTTCGGGATCGTAACGAACGATTTCCTTCCCAGTGCGGGTTCTTCGCATAAACCTAAGAAAGAACCTGCCAGAGTCACTCAAGTAGAGTGGTTAGTAGACACGGGGGCAAGTGCCCCAAGGGAAAACCGTAACCGGCTCGGTTTAGACCAAGTCCCCGGCAACGGCGCCAAAAACTTGTTCGCTCCAAACGGTGTGTGCAAGCTTTAAATTTATAACCCTAGACGTAAGCTTAAAACAAGGATGCGAACCCGCAGTGTACGGGTCAATCGTAGTAAAAAGCAAGGAATTCCAGGGGTCGATCACAGAGACTTAGTGAAACAAAGTCCAATTACGGTATGCTATTGTAAATACTAACCACAAGAGCGATTTAAAACAATCAAAGATGATAAACAGTCAATAAAGGAAATATGCAATTCTAGGGATTAAAGCATCGAGTTGTGGTTCCAACTCAAGATCTAAAGATAAGCGGACAAAGCTGAGATTTTTGCATGGGGAAGGTATTACTAAAGTGGAATAGATCACCGGGTAAGTCTCACTACTCACTAATCCTAAACCGTAACTCCTATTACCGGGTAAGTCTCAAGGAATCAAGATAAAGAACTATAACCTCAAACTAACACACCATCTAAGGGAGTAGAATCAACCTTTACCGGGTAAGTCTCAGGCTAACTCACAAAGATGGGATGAAAGCACACTCAAACCCCAATAAAGGATAAACCTTTATTACCTACACTTATGATCTTAGGTAAACAAACTAAGGAATTACCGGGTAAGTCTCATCCTAAGCTTGCATTGAACCAGGAAATGTGTAATAAGAATAGGATTTGGCAAACTCTAACACTTAACTCTCAGTTTCGGATCAGATAAGTCACATCGGTCAACCAAATTCCACCCCGGCCGAGATGTTCATCGACTGAGCGAGATGCTTAGGGTTTAAGGTTAAAGACTCGAACTTTCAGGGTCCTACTGGAATCTAAGATTGTTCTATCATTGTTTTTCCCACAACCTTCAACCAATCACACTAGAATCACACAAGGAAATTAGCCACTCATCATCATGAAAGCAATAATCAAATATATGGGAAGAAGGTGAATATTTGAACAAGAAGAATTTAATGAAAAGACTTCAATAACTGAATCAAATATCACAACAAAAGCGTTCCTTGGATAGAAATCCAACAAGGCAAGACAACAAGGAAGGGAATCTAAGATAATCTTACAAAACCCTTCAAAAGCTATAAAAGCTATAATCTTAAATCTTCCTTCAACCTTCAAAAAGGTTCTTCAAATCTCCCAACTGGAGTATGGCTGATGTGGTGTAAACACGGTACAACGAGTATCACGCATATAATAGGGTGCTTTCGTCTATAACGGGTGCCGGATTTGTGGGAAATCCGACCCTTTTTATAGGAAAATAACCCTCCAATGATAAGATATCTTAGAAAGATCTCTTCCCATAAATATAGGTAAAATATAGGATCTGAATTATCTTCTTCCTTCCAGGAGCCAAGCCCAAAAATAAAAGATCTCTTTCCAAACATAAAAGATCTCAGCCAAGAATAAAATATTCTCGCCGCGTCCCAGGTGTTCGCCTCGGTCGAGTCGACTTCTCTGGATCACCTCGGTTGAGGTGAATCTGTGGTCAACCGAGGTGAGTCACAACTGAATGTGAAATCTCTCAAATCTGGTCCAAAGTGAATCTTAAATCCATGGTTATGCTTTCTGGATGTTTCCTTATGTTCCTGAATGTAGCTCCAATGACTCCATAGCTCCTTTTGCTCCTTTTTGATGCAAAACGTGCCATTTTACCTACGATTACAATAAAACTAGGTGTAGACCTCGATTCTCGCAAAGGTAGATGAAATGGTAATATAATCACATATATGCATACAAACATGCAGATTATTGAAGATAAAACGTCCAAATAAACCCCAAAATATAGACTATAATTCATGATATCAGTCACCAAGATATAACAAAGACTTGCTCGGCAAGCCTACAAATGCAGTTATGTCTGAACAAAACTCGGGATAGTTCCTCTTGATACTATCCTCCGTCTCCCATGTGGAATCATTGACTCCCCGTCTGGACCACTGTATCCTCAACATCGGAATGTTCTTCGAGCGCAAGCGTCTCATACCTTGCTCTAGGACGGCTATTGGATGCTCAACAAACGTGCGTTCCAGCTCAACCAATAAGTTTTCATAACTGATATGTGTCTTGGATCTGGTATATACTCCCTCAGCTGAGACACATGAAAAACTGGGTGAACACCCTCTAATCTCGGTGGCTACACAAGTCGGTATGCCACCCCTCTAACTTGCTCCAAAATCTCAAAATGGTCCAACATATTGGGGACTCAACTTCCTCTTTATGTTGAAACGTCTGATGCCTTGCGTCATGACACTCTCAAGCAAACATGAGCTCCAACCTGAACTCTAGAGGCCGACACCTCTTGTCTTCATACGACTTCTAGCGGCTTTGTGCGGCAAACATCCGCTCTCTAATCAATGACATTTGGGCTATATCATCCTGTATCACCTCAAGAGTTATACCACTGATATTGCTCGGCTCATGCCATCATAAAGGCGTACGACATCTCCGTCCATACAACGCCTCATAAGGGGTCATCCTAATCGATGCATGTCAATTGTTGCTGAAGGAAAACTCGACCAACGGGAGGTGATCTAACCACACATGTCCCCAGTCTAGCACGAAAGCCCTCAACATATCCTCTAAGGTCTGTATAGTCCTCTCTGACTAACCATTTGACTAAAGATGAAAAGCTATTTTAAAGTGAAGGCTCGTACCCAAGAAAATGTGTATTTGCTGTCAAAATCGCGAGGTAAAACGTCCATCTCTATCAGAGACAATAGTCCTCGTTACCCATGGAGTCTCACTACCTGCCTAGTGAACTCCACAGCTAGCCGATTTACCGGCCACATTTCCCTAATAGGGATAAAACGTGTTGTCTTAGTTACTCGGTCTCAAACCGGTAAAAAATCTATGGAGATGTCCTCCCATTTCCACTACGGTACTGGCAGTGAATGGAGTTCTTCTCCAGGTCTGAAATGATCTATCTTGACCTTCTAAAAGATCGCGCACTGTGCTACAAATCGAGCCACATCAGGCTTCAACCCAACCCACCAAAAAGAGTGTCTCACATCTTGATACATCTTACTCGCACCTGGGTGCACTGAGTAAGGTGTGGCATGATCCTTCTGTAAGATCCTCTGCCTTAGCACTCTATTAGAAGGTACATAGACGCGCTCGCGAAGTCTCATCACTCCATCGGCACCTATGGTGAACTGTGGAGCTCACCTTGAGATATCCTATCTCGGATCTGTCTCAGCATCACATAGGTCTCCTTCATCTGTTGGATCTCTCCAACAGATTAGGTAGAACCTCTAAGGTAGGCAAGTGATTGCCTGTATCAGGGAACTGAATGTTCAACTCTAGTCACGCTAGATCCCTATACAATTGAGGCTAAGTCGTCAATCTTGCTATCGCCTTCTCTCGGGGCGTCTTCCTGCTAAGGGCATCGCCGACTACATTTGCCTACCCCATATGATACAAAATCTCAAGATCAAAGTCCTTGATCAAATTGAGTGATCTCCTTTGGAGGTTATTCAATTCCCATTGAGTAAAAATATACTTCAAACTCTTATCGTCTATGAAGATCTGGCATGAAACTCCATACATGTAATGCCGCCAAATCTTCAAAGGATGAACTACTACTACCAATTCGAGGTCATGAGTCGGGAAATTCTCCTCATACATCTTCAATTGTCGAGACGCATAAGCGATTACCCTACCTCGCTGCATTAGAACACATCTCAAGCCTAGCTTGGATGCGTCGCTATAAACCACAAAATTCTGTTCCCTCTAGTTGTGCTAAGATGGGAGCAGAAGTCAATCTCCTTGAAACTCTGAGTACACGGCTCATACCATACAAACCGGGTAGTCTTCCTCAATAGACTTGTAAGTGGTCGGGTGACAAAAAAAACCCTTCCACAAACCGGTGGTAATATCCAGCTAAGCCAAGGAAGTTGCGTACTTCCTTGACATTCTTCGGAGTCGTCCATGCTGCCATTGACTCGATCTTTGCTGGATCAACCTTGATCCCCTCGACTATTTGACCCAAAAAGGTCACCTCAGGCATCCAAAATTCGCACTTAGAGAGCTTGTCGTAAGGCTCTCTATCTTGCAAAACTCGCAACACCATCCACAAATGTCTTGTGTATTCCTCTCTCCTACGAGAGTATACCAGGATGTCATCTATGAAGACCACCACAAATTGATCCAAAAAGGTCGATGAAGATGCCATTCATCAACTCCACAAAGACGGCGGGCTCATTCGTGAGCCCAAATGGCATCATTACAAACTCGTAGTGGTGATATCGTGTCTGAAATGCCGTCTTGGACACATCCTGTTGTCTCTCACCCTCAGTTGGTGATATTAGGACCTCAAACCTGTCTTGGAGAATATAGAAGCTCCTTGCAGCCGATCTAGAAAATCGTCAATATGGGGTCGCGGGTACTTGTTCTTGATGGTCACATTGTTCAGCTCTCAGTAATCGATGCACAGCCTCATCGACCTGTCCTTATTCCCCATAAAAAGTACCGGCGCATGCTTTGAGGCAACTAAGGCGAATAAAGCCCTTATTTGCTAACTCCTAAAGTTGTCTCTTCAGCTCCAACAACTCGATAGGTGCCATACGATATGGTGCCTTCGAGATCGGCCTCATCCCCGGCTCTAACTCGATGCCGAAATCCACGCTCCGGTATGACGGTATGCTGGATGGCTTGTAAAAAACATCGTTGAACTCGCACACGACGAAGGCCTCACAACCTTGAAAAATATGAATCTAACCTACCTCGGTAGTGACCGACTCGGTCCGCCCACCGATATCTAAACCGTACCATGACGGCCCATTCAATACATTCATTAAATCACTTCTTCATGTACTAAGTACATGAGAAAGAAGTCTACAAGCCAATCACGATTTTCCAAACGTATGGGACAATCGTGTTTCTCACGGGTACATCTACCTTACCACCATCGGGTAACCTAATAATAAAGGGTATCCCCTCTACGTATCTAAGACCAAATGTTGCTCGGACTGCGTAGCACCCATATCAAAAAGTATACTAATAAGTAAACCATAAATTAGAATGGTACTTGTAGTGGCTGGCGCTGCCGACTCCTCAATGCCGCTCAACTCGTACACTCGAGCATGTGCTCCTCTAGTATCCATGGTACCTTCACCACGACATCTGCCTCTACTCGGTCCTGGTGCAAAATCTTGAGTAGCAGGATGATCTAGGACTCGTTGTTGATGTTGTTCTCCTTGTGACTGATACGGAGACGACCTTTGACCGCCTCCTGCAAACATAGCAGGGGAAGAACCCTGCTGAGAAGAAGCCTTGCCGTGTCTTGTTGTAACACCCCAAATCCATTGGACTCGGAGTGCTATGGGCTAGGACCTCACAATGGGTCTTGACCCTTGCCTGACAACAAGTTCATTGGATCTTATAACAAAACACAAATAAATATAAAACCATAATCGATAAAACCAAAAGATCATATGTTGAAATACATACAAACCCACAACCAAGTATCAAAACAGTATCATCATATACATATATACATCCAAAAACCCATAGCCATCCTAGATGTACGGAAACCCTCGGCAGATCACTCCACCAGATCATTTTGCATTCCTCCTGTCCTACAAGACATCTACAACACGGTATAAACAGTTAGCTAACAATTCATGTATAAGATAATGCATAAGCGCACACATGTTAGAATTGTAATAAACACCAAGCATGCTATCACACATTTCCCGTTTCAATTATCTTTATAAAGTCATACACTGATAATCCATTTAAAGGTGTGACACGAGAAGTAAATCATTCTCGCCTCTACTTCCCTCGCTATCTAGAGTGGGTAAGCGTACTATCACCGTATACCAATAGGAGTGGCTCAGCACCTTCACCGTATACCAGGTCTAACATAGTCCCAAAGAACCCTCCAGCCTCCCTCGAGAGTACTGGACAATTTATCACAACCCAATAGTGGGTTAATACAACGTCGGTAATAATCAATATTACATGGTGTAAAGCACATAACACACGCCACTCATGCATAAATCCAATATAGGAATGCAACTAAGTAAGTCCTACGGACTTTTCCTAAACATGATCCATGAAGCTCAACCAAGTCCACCTTCATCAAGCCTAAGGACAATCTTGTGGATCAGCCACAAACTCATACCGGCCAAGATGATTAATGGAGCTTAAAGAGGCTTCACGTGTGTGCATGTGCATGTGCATGGCTGGAAAATTCATTTAAGTATGTGGACGTGAGAGGCAGATTAGGAGAGTTAATTAGGCCCATTGTTTGCTCTAATTTGTTGGGATTTTATTTAAACCTCTCAAAATGTATTTTTAGAATTAGTTCTATTTTGCTGTTTTAGGAAGAAAAGGCCTAGGATGTATAAAAGCCTTTTCTCTCTTCATTTTGTAGAGACAAATTTTATACAAGTTTTGCTGATAGCATTTCATAATTGAATCCAAGAAACTCAATCATTCTTTTCTCATGAGATTAGGTGTGTGTGATCTAGCTTTCTCGTTCTTGTGTATGTCAATCTCCTTCGGGATTGGTGTTGCAAGTCGAACAAAACAACCTCTTCATGCTTTCGATTATCTGATCGATTGTGTGGAGTTGTAAGAAGCGATGTCGATTCATCACTGGTTTGGTTCTTGGATATCGAATTCAAGGGTTCTATCATTGTTCCTTTCGGTTCTTCTTGTCCCTTTCTTTTACACGTTTTTCTTCCTGTACTTGTTATTTGACCATCCTAGTTAATTTCTAGCTAATGACTACATGCTTTGTGATCTTGATTCTCAAAATGAACCTAATGAAGTTGAAAACGCAGGAAATGATCCTAATAACATGGTTTGTGATGAAAATCTTGAGCATGATAATTCCTTGATAGCTAGGAGAACTTTGAGTGCACAACCTGCCCCTTTTGAGGATAACCAAAGAGAGAACTTGTTTTATACTAGGTTTTTGGTTAAGGAAAAGGTGTGTAATATTATCATTGATGGAGGTAGTTGTTGCAGCATTGCTAGTACTGAATTGATCTCTAAGTTGCAAATTCCTACATTTTGTCACCCTAGACCATATAAGCTGCATTGGATGAATGATTGTGGTGAATTGAAGGTCAATAGGCAAGCTAAGATCACTTTCACTCTAGGACACTATGAGGATACTGTTTTATGTGATATTGTGCCTATACAAGCTTGTCATGTGTTATTAGGCCATCCTTGGCAATATGATAGGAGAGTTATGCATGATGGATTTACTAATAGGTATTCATTTACTTTTAATGAAGAAACCATTACTCTAAAACCGATGACTCCCTTGCAGATTGCGGAGGCATTTGAGAAGAAGAAGGCGAGTGAACAAGAGCAAGGACAAGGTAAGAAGGGGAGCAGGTCATCGAGGCACCAAGAACCTTCTATAGACACGTCCCCTAGCCAACATCCTAGTACTCTCTTGGTCACGCCCACAACTCAGCCTCCTACGGCCTTGTTAGCTTCTAAACTTGAGTTCTAAAGTGAGTACCTACCCTTAGATTCCATCTTGATGAGGTTGTGTAAGGAGCTAACCTTAGTGAGTGAAGAAACAAAGGCTATCTTACCCCCTACCATTACAACCATCCTAGAGGAGTTTAAGGATGTGTTTCCGAAAGAGATACCTCATGACCTTCCACTTTTGAGAGGCATAGAGCATTAGATTGACCTTATACCCGGAGCTACACTTCCTAAAAGACCAGCCTATAGAATGAACCCTAAGGAGAGTAAAGAGACCCAAACCCAGGTCCAAGACCTCCTAGATACAGGATATGTTAGAGAAAGCCTTAGCCCTTGCGCCATTCCTATCCTATTAGTGCCTAAGAAGGACAACACTTGGAGGATGTGTGTTGATGGTAGGGCTATCAACAACATAACCATTAAGTACCACCACCCTATTCCCCGCCTCGATGACATGCTTGATGAGCTTCATGGCGCCACTACATTCACCAAGATAGACCTTCGGAGTGGCTACCATCAGATCTGAATAAAGGAGAGGGACGAATGGAAGACAGCTTTCAAGACTAAATTTGGGTTGTATAGCCTTGTCATGCCATTTGGGTTAACTAATGCTCCATCTACTTTTATGCGTTTAATGAACCATGTTTTAAGACAATTTATAGGGAGATTTGTTGTAGTGTATTTTAATGACATCTTACTCTATAGCAGGTCCCTAGAGGAGTATGAAGAACATCTAAGGGAAGTTGTTTCTACCCTTAGGGTTGAACACTTGTATGCCAACCTATAGAAATGTAGCTTTTGCACTAATGAAGTTATATTTCTTGGTTTTGTAGTGACTACACAAGGTCTACAAGTGGATGAGGAGAAGATTAGAGCTATTCGAGATTGGCCAACACCTACATCCATTAGCCATGTAAGGAGCTTCCATGGGCTTGCAAGTTTCTATAGGCGCTTTGTGAGAGATTTCAGTACCATTTTGCACCCTTGACGGAGAATTGCAAGAAACATGCACCATTAGTATGGGAAGCAGCTCAAGAACGTGCTTTTAACAAGCTGAAGTTGGTTCTCACCGAGGCACCCTAACTAGCTCTCCCTGACTTCACTAGGCATTTCGTAGTGGAGTTTGATGCATCGGGAATTGGCATAGGAGGTGTGCTTATGCAAGAAGGTAATCCTATTGCCTTTTACAATGAAAAGCTTAAAGGAGCATGTCTTAACTACTCTACATATGATAAATAGTTGTATGCATTATTTAGAGTACTTAAGACATGGCAACACTACTCATGGCCTAGAGAGTTTATTTTGCATTCTGATCATGAATCTTTGGAACATTTTTGGGGTCAAGATAAACTATAAAGGAGGCATGGTAGATGGATGGAACTTATTAAGACTTTTCCCTATGTTATCAAGTATAAAAAGGGAAAAGACAATTTAGTTGCGGATGCTCTTTCTAGGAGGCATACATTGATAACTACATTGGATGCTAGGGTGTTAGGATTTGTTTAAATTAAGGAGCTCTATGAATCTGATCTTGACTTTGGAGAAACATATAAGCTTTGTGTGCAAAAAGGTTCCTTAGATAAATTCTATTTGTTTGATGAATTTCTTTTTTGAGTAGATAAGGTGTTCATACCTAGGTGTTCCCTTCCTTTGTTGTTAGTGGAAGAAGCCAATAAAGGAGGTTTAATGGGTCATTTTGGGAGGGATAAGACTTATGCTATGCTGCACTCACATTTTTATTGGCCACATATGCTTAGGGATGTTGAAAATGTGCTTAAAAGGTGTTTAGAGTGCCTTAGAGCTAAATCGAAAGCGAAGCCTCATGGATTTTTTGAACCTTTGCCAATCCCCACAGCCCCTTGGGAAGACATTAGCATAGATTTCATAGTGGGATTGCTGAGGACTAGAAGAGGTAGGGATTTGATATTTGTGGCTGTAAATCGATTCTCTAAGATGGCTCACTTTATTATTTTTCACAAGACTGATGATGCAACCAATGTAGTTAATTTGTTCTTTCGGGAAGTAGTTAGGTTACATGGTATTCTAAGGACAATAGTGAGCGATAGGGATGTTAAGTTCTTGAATTACTTTTGGAAACTCTTTGGGGAAAGCTAGGAATTAAGTTGTTATTTTCTACATCAAGCCACCCCCAAACTGATGGGCAAACGGAAGTAAATAATAGGACCCTAACAACACTTCTAAGGGTTGTCATCAAGAAGGATTTGAAAGAATGGGAAGATGTCTTGCCACATGTTGAATTTGCCTATAATAGAGTCGTTCACTCATCTACTTCCATCTCTCCCTTTGAGTGTGTTTATGGTTTTAATCTACTAATCCCTTTTGATCTTACACCGTTACCTAAGAAGGAGCGAGTGGATTTAAGTGCTAAAATGCAGGTTGAACACATCAAGGAGCTACATAGTAGGTTAAGGATCAAGCTTGAGGAGAAAGGCAAATAAAACGCAGCCAAGGCGAATCTAGGACACAAAAAGATTATATTTGAACCCTCCGACCTTGTATGGCTACATTTGAGGAAGAAGAGGTTTCAACAGCTTCGGAAATCCAAGCTCTCCCCAAGAGGAAATGGGCTTTTCAAGGTCTTACACAAGGCGGGTGACAACGCCTATGTGCTTGACTTGCCGGATGATTATGCTTGTGATACCACATTCAATGTAAGGATCTAAGTCCTTTTCCGCCCCTGGATGATGATCAAAGCAATTCGAGGTCGAATTCTTCCAAAGAAGGGGAGAATGATGAAGGATCATCTGAGCTAAGTCTATCTTTACCACATGAAGGGACTCTAACAAGAGCGCAAGCTAAACGTCAAGCTGAGATGGATGCTCTTTTCCTAAACATGGTCCATGAAGCTCAACCAAGTCCACCTTCATCAAGCCTAAGGACCATCTTGTGGATCAGCCACAAACCCATACCAACCAAGATGATTAATGGAGCTTAAAGAGGTTTCACGTGTGTGCATGTGCATGGCTGGAAAATTCATTTATGTATGTGGTCGTGAGAGGCTGATTAGGAGAGTTAATTAGGTCCATTGTTTGCTCTAATTTGTTGGGCTTTTATTTAAACCTCTCTAAATGTATTTTTAGTATTAGTTCTATTTTTCCGTTTTAGGAAGAAAAGGCCTAGGATGTATAAAAGTCTTTTCTCTCTTCAATCCGTAGGACACAAGTTTTATAGAAGTTTTTCTGAGAGCATTTCAGAATTGAATCCAAGAGAATTAAATTATTCTTGTCTCGTGAGTTTGTGTGTGTGATCTAGGTTTCTCGTTCTTGTGTGTGTCAATCTCCTTCGGGATTGGTGTTGCAAGTCGAACAAAGCAACCTCTTCGTGCTTTCGATTATCTGATCGATTATGTGGAGTTGTAGGAACCGGGGTCGATTCGTCACTGGTTTGGTTCTTCGATATCGAATCCAAGGGTTCTATCATTGTTCCTTTCGGTTCTTCTTGTCCCTTTCTTTTACACGTTTTTCTTCGTATACTTGTTGATAATTTCGTTTGTTCTTCTTTCTTCAAAACAGGTTGTTCGTCTAGGTCCGTTCTTCGCGGCTAATCCCCGTATCAATACTAAAAGACTCACTCCTAGTCCAAAAAAATCCACAAGGATCATAAACATCGTAATCAACCTCGAATAACCTTTCAAAACCTCAAAGCTTCTTCAAGGCATACACTATCATAAAACCATCATCAATATCAGCATTCTACCTAGCATTCTACTAACCTTTCAAAACCATCACCAATTCGTCTTTGAAAAAACAAATTTCAACAGCGTTCGATTTCACAATAAATATCGGACCAACGGTGTTCAAAATCTTACTCAAAAAATAACTTGCTATCGACAATGAATTGGTGTAAAATACGACAAAGGCTTCAAAACGTCAAAGACAACAAAACCTCTAAAGCCTTAGGCTCTTCGGCAAAGGCAGCAGCTCTTAGGCGGTTGTGACTTCCAAAACGAAAATAATTGACTGATTTTCTACAAATGTTGGGGGTATCAAAGAGCAAGGAAGAATTAGCAAACAAAACCTGTAAGGCCTGACAAGGCTTTTGGCTCTTCGGCAAAGGCAAAATTCGAAACCTCTGAAGCCTTTCTATTCATCATCATCGATATCCTATCCAAAATTGAATCAATGATCAAACACAAAGTACGCATTTCCAATTCATCTTTGAAAAACCAAACTTCAACAGCGTTTGATTTCAAAATTAAAGTCGGGCCAATGGTGTTCAAAGTCATACTCGGATACAAATCAATTCAAATAAATTGGTATCGAAAATGAACCGGTGTAAAAATACGACAAGGGCTTCAAAGTGCCAAGGAATATTAGACAACAAAACCTCTCGAGCCTAACAAGGCGAAAAAGATATGGTCTTCGGCAAAGGCGAAAGCTCTTAGGCGGCATATGCAAAAGTCAAAATCGATCTGGCATTTCAAATCAACATCATCTATCTAAAATCCAATTAATTCTAAATAATTTCTTTGTAAAATAAAATCAATAAAAAAGTTGAAACATTTCCAAAGCTAAATATAGTGGATTAACTTTCTACAAATCATTGGTCACGGAAGAATTAGACAAGAAAACCATTCAAGCCTAGCAACCTAAATCGGAACTTGTTACCTAAACCGGTTTTAGGTTTGAAGGTGGGTTTTCCAGTTAGAGGTTTCAAGCTTCGTGGTTTTAGGCTCCCGGTTTTAGGTTTATGGTTTCCATTTGTGTTATTTGGTGAGACAGTTATCAAGTTTCACGGTATTTGGTTTTTGGTTTCAGGTTTAAAGGTTTTGGGTTTTAGGTTTATGTGTATTACGGTTCAGGTTTCATGTTTCATGTCTCAACGGTTTTAGGTTTCTGGTTTCTAGTTTGGATTATTGGGCTGTTCGGTGATCGAACACAAAGTGTGCATTCTCAATTCATCTTTAGAAAACCAAATTTCAACATCGTTCGATTTCACAATAAAAGTCGAACTAACGGTGTTCGAAAACATACGCGAATACAAATTTATTCAAATGATTGGGTACCGAAATCAACTCGGTGTAAAATTATGACGGAGGCTTAAAAAATCCAAGGAAGATTAGATAGAAAAACCACTTAAACCTGGCAAGGCGTATTATATAAGCTCTTTGGCAAAGGCAAAAGGAAGAATCAAAACAACTTAAGCTCTTCGGCAAAGACGAAAGCTCTTAAGTGGTTGTGAAACTTCCAAAAATGAAATAATGGATTGGTTTTCTACATATGTTGGACAAGGGTATCAGAGATAAAGGAAGAATTAGACAACAAAACATGTAAGGCCTGATGATAGTATGTATTATAGTCTACATTTTGGAGCTAGTTTAGACGTTTTATCTTCAATAATCTACATGTATGGATGTATATTATGTGATTATATTGTTGTTTCATCTACCTTTTGCGGGAATCGAGGTCTACACCTAGTTTTGTTTTAATTGTAGATAAAATGACACGTTTTGCATCGAAATAGAGCTAAGGAGCTAAAGAGTCATAGGAGCTACATTCTGGAGCTTAAGGAAGAACTCAGGAAGCATGGAAATGATTATGAAGATTTACTTTGGACAAGATTCGAGAGATTTCACATTCAGTTGAGATTCACCTCGGTCAGCTGCAGTGTCACCTCGACCGAGGTGATCTTGAGGAGCGTCCCGACCGAGGCGAACACCCTGCCGCCGGTGAGATCCATATTTTTTGTTGAGATCTTTTATTTTTGGAAAGAAGATATCTTATATTTTTGGGCTGGATTTCTGGAAGGAAGAATTTATTTTTGGGAGATCTATTTTAGAGATATCGATATATTTTCTAGGAAAATATCTTTTTAAGATATTTTATCTTTGGAAGATAATTCTCCTATATAAAGGGTTGGATTTTCCACAAGTTCAACCATGCTTACATGCTTGGAGCATCCAGCAATTGAAGGAATTTCTGGAGTATTTTCTGATGGTTTGAAGAAAGGATTGAAGGATTGAAGTTGAAGGAAGGAATCATAGTTGGATTGCTATTTGAAGGAGTTTGTAAGACTTTCTTAGATTGTCTTTTTGGTTGATTGTCTTTGCTGATTTGTTGACAGAGGAACGCTTGTTGTTTGGTAATTGATTCAGTTATTGAGACCTTTTTCTTAAGGTTTTCTTGTTCGAATATTGATTTCTTTTCCATTAAATTGATTATTGTTATCATGATGATTGTTGGCTAAGTTTCTTATGCGATTCTAGGGTGATTGGCTGAAAGTTGTGGGAAAGACTATGATTGAATGATCTTAATCCTAGCAGGACCCTGAAAGCTCGAGTCTTTAACCTTAACCCTAGAACACCTCGCTCAGTCGATGAACATCTCGGCCGGGGTGGGATCTGACTGAACGAGATGAACCTTTCCTGATCCAAAACTGAAGTTAAGTGTTCTAGTGTGCCAAATCCTATCCTTATTACACCTTTCCTGGTTCAATGCAAGCCTTGGATGAGACTTACCCGTTGATTCCTTTGTTTGTTTACCCATGATCATGAGTGTAGGTAATAAAGGTCTATCCTTTATTGGGGTTTGAGTGTGCCTTCATTTCCATCTTTGTGAGTTAGCCTGAGACTTACCCGGTAAAGGTTGATTCTATTCCCTTGGGTGGTGTGTTGGTTTGAGATTATAGTTCCTTTCCTTTGTACCTTGAGACTTACCCGGTAATAGGAGTTTTGGTTTGGGATAGTGAGTAGTGAGACTTACCCGGTGATCTATTCCCACCTTAGAAACACCTGCCCTTTGTAAACATCAGCTTTGTCCGCGTTATCCTTTGAGATCTTGAGTCGGAACCACAGATAGATGCTTTAATCCCTAGAACCCGCATTTTCCCCTTATTTGACTTTATATCATCTTGATTGTTTTAATTGCTTATTTGCAACATTTGAAAACCTTATTTCGTGCTTTGTTTCACCTAAGTCCCTGTGATCGACCCCTGGAATTCTTGGTTTTTATTACAATTGACCCGTACACTGAGGGTTCACATATTTGTTCAAGCATACTTCTTGTGTTATAAATTTAAGGCTTGCACACACCGTTTGGAGCAAACAAGTTTTTGGCTCCGTTGCCGGGGACTTGGTCAAGACCGAGCCGGTTTAGGTTGTCTTTCGGGGCAATTGCCCTTGTTGCTATTAACCGCTCTACTTGAGTGTTTTCGCAGGATATTTTCTTAGGTTCATGCGAAGAACCCGTGCTGGAAAGGAAATCGTTCCTTACCATCCCAAACCAGAAAAGGCATACAAGCGACGATTAACAGAAGCTATAATGGCCAATCAAGACAATCGCGATCTTGAGGCCGAATTGAAGGAGGCGCTGGAATAGCTACACCTCAACCAAGAAGAACTGCAGCGAGAGAGCAGACTCACGCAAGAACTGAAGCGATCGAAGCAAATATGGCCGCTCTAAGGGCCCAGTTTCTGCCTCGACCGATCACTAATCCTCGACCGAGTATGCCTGTCCGAGAATTTTTTTGCTGGAGTTCCACAAACCTTGGGACAGAGGATGGACCCTAATCAGCAAGTGAGGCATCCCAGAGTCAACCTAGGTGATCCAGCTTAGCATGATTACGAACTTCGACCGCAAGTTCTATCCATGATCCGACAATGCCAATTTGGAGGTTTAGAGAGGGAGTCTCCACATCAACATTTGCAAAACTATGAGATTATGATGGAGATCTTGAGACCTTCAAGGCTAGAAAATAGCAACTACAAACTAAGGCCTTTCTATTTCTCTTTGAAAGACAGGGCGCTTGCTTGGTATCAATCTTTTTCAGCCGGAAAGATCAACACTTGGGAAGAGATGACGATGGAGTTTCTAACAAAGTTCTTTCCTCCCTCCAAGACCGCTGAAATGAGAGGGAAGATTAATGCATTCATTATGAAGGACAAGGAGAGTTTGTCCAAGTCATGGGAGAGATTCAAAGATGTTCTATTGGATTGCCCACATCATGTGATTCCAAAGATAGAGTTGCTAGAGATATACTTCAAAGGATTGGATGGAGCTACTCAATTCAATCTCCAACTACTTTCCGCCGGCACATTCATGGATATGCCGATAGACGAAGATTGGGAGTTCATTGAAAGCAAGCTTTGTATATGGAGAAATATTCCCATCAAGGAGCCGAGAATGGAGCAAGAAGAGTTAGTTTCCAAGACACTTCATCAAATGGAAATCAACTCATCTCACTTAGCAATGATGTGAAGCAATTGAAGGAGCTTTTAGGAGATCAAACAAAGAAGGAGCAAGATGGAGGATATCAAGGAAGAAACAACTACCAAGGGTCACAGAACAACAACCACAACAACAATAGGAACTCCAACAGTAACAATTGGAGATCTAATCAACAAAATCCGGGTAACCCTTATTCTCATGCTCAAAATGCTCTTAACCCCCCTCTTCCTCTTCTTCTACTCCATTGAGAAGCCAGGAGCCTGAATCGAGCTCGTCCCAGCCAGAAAAGAAAGATGCAGTGTTGGAGGCAATCTTGATCAAGCTCAACTCTATGGAAACATCGATGACTTCTTTTTCAAAGGCACAATAAGCCTTAGAGCAACAATTCTTTAACAAGGCAAATGAAGCGCCAAGAGATCCAAGGAAGCTCCCAACAAGGACAGAGAGTAACCCTAAGGGACAAATTATGGCAATAACTACTAGAAGTGGACTGAAAACTGCAGATTCAGTACCTCGGTCGGTGCCAGTGCAGACGAAGAACACCTCGGTCCATGATCAGACGAGGAAAACTTCGGTCGATATGCCTACCGAGGTGGAGTCCCAGAAAGTGAACGACAAATATGAAGTTTACAAACCAACACTTCCATTCCCCTAGTCAAGGACCAGAGCACATCTAGACAAGCATTTTGGTAAGTTTCTTGACTTGATGAATAAACTACACATTAATATCCCTTTCCTTGATGCTGTTCTAGGGATGCCCACCTATGGGAAGTTCTTGAAAGAGATTCTATCAAGGAAGAGGAAACTGGAAGACTTTGGAGAAGTTAGGATGACATCTAAGTCCTTGAAGCTCATTCAAATCATGAAGGAGAAGATGCCACCCAAGTTGAGAGATCCCGGCTCATTTTGCATGCCCATTAAAGTTGGGGATGTAACTTATGAGGCATTATGTGATCTAAGAGCCAGTGTGAGCATCATCCTGCTGGAGCTATGTGAGAAAATCGGACTTGGAGAGCCCAAGCCAGTGAAGATAAGGCTATACATGGCGGATCACTCCATTACCCATCCCATGGGCATCTTGGAAGAAGTTCCCGCCAAGTTAGGTAACTTCTATTTACCTATAGACTTTGTTGTACTTGACATACCCGCAGATTATCCCGTTCCTATCATTCTCGGGAGACCATTTCCAGCAACTTCGGGTTGCAATGTGGATTGCAAGAACGCCAAGTTGAAATTCAACATTGGTGGAGATCAAGTGGAGTTTGCATTGCTTGCTGCAATGAAAGGAGAGCCGCTGGAAGATGACATCTTCAACATCTACGATGAAGAAGAATCAAGAGAATTGGTGAGCTCTATCCTTATAAATGACCCTCTTGAAAAAGTTCTTAGTTTTAGCTTAATGAAGGAAGGTATAGATGTTTCTTGTGATGCAAGTATACGGCGCTTAAAGGCATTGGAAGCAGATCCAGGAGCTAAAGATTGAAAACCTAATCCAAGATAAGAGAAGCAATTTAAGTTTCGGTCCCAGTTCCAGTACCTCGATCGAGGCACTTTTTAGACCAAGCAAGGTGTTCTTATCTGAAGAACATCTCGGTCACCCACCTTGGACCTCGACCGAGGTTGCAAGCGAGATGATGTCAACTGAGGACAACAAACTTCCTAAACCCTTTTTTGAGACTCATTTATAGTTGGTGAAGCACTAGCTCCACCAAACTACTGATAATAAAGAGCCTTGGTATGCTGATATTGTTAATTATCTTGTTTGCCAAGAAATACCACCCGGATTGACGTACGCTCAAAGGAAGAAATTCTTCAAGGATGTGCGCCACTACTACTAGAATGTGTACCTCTACTGTTTAAGAGAGGTCCGGATGGGATGCTTCGACGATGCATTCCAGAGGATAAAGTTGCTAGTGTGTAATACGGCATTGCCACGCGGTTCCTTGTGGAGGACATGCTAGCGCTCACAAACGTGCGCTAAGGTATTACGTTATGGTTTCTTTTGGCCTACATTATTTAAGGATGTGCAAACGTTTGTTGTTTCTTGTGATTCATGCCAAAGAACAGGGAACTTGTCTAGAAGGAACGAGATGTCACTCAACAATATTCAAGAGGTTGAGATCTTTGATGTATGGAGAGTTGATTTTATAGGACCTTTCCCATCATCCGTAGGGAACCTCTACATTCTCCTAGTTGTTGACTACATCTCTAGATGGGTGGAAGCCATTGCCTCTCCCACTAACGACGCCATGGTGGTTTTGAAGTTCTTCAATCGGACTATCTTTCCACGTTTTGGGACACCATGCATCATCATCAACGATGTAGGGACACATTTCATCAACCGGAAGTTTAAGGCACTTCTATCGAAGTATGGGGTAACCCACAAGGTAGCAACCCCTTATCACCCTCAAACTAGTGGACATGTCTAAATCTCGAATAGAGAAATCAAGGCCATTTTGGAGAAGACCGTCTCTAGGACGAGGAAGGATTGGTCCATGAAGTTGGACGATGCTCTTTGGGCTTATAGGACCGCATTCAAGACTCTCATTGGTACCACCCCTTATAATTTGGTATATGGGAAGTCTTGCCATCTACCTGTTGAGTTAGAACACAAGGCATATTGGACAATCAAGTGGTTGAATTTTGATATCAAGGAAGCCGGAGAAATGAGGCTATTGGACATCAATGAGTTAGAAGAGTTGCGCTTAAACGCTTCTGAAAATGCCAAGATCTACAAGGAAAGAACGAAGAGATGGCATGACAAGCATATCATTCCTAAAGAATTCAAAGAAGGAGATCTAGTTCTACTCTTCAATTCCCGACTTCGCCTCTTTCCTGGTAAGTTGAAATCTAGATGGACAAGACCTTACGTTGTGAAACATGTTTTTCCCTATGGTGCAGTTGAGATTTGGGGTGAAACAAGCGGAAGCTTTAAGGTCAATGGTCATAGGCTGAAGAAGTACCAACCGGAAGTCCAGGTTGAGGAGATTGCACCACTATACCTTGTTTAAGGATGATGTACGTACGGTCCAGCTAGCGACCTTAAATCAAGCGCTTCCTGGGAGGCAACCAAAGGTATTGCTTTCTTTTCCCTTTTTCTAGCTTAGTTTTAGATACTTTGCTTTGCTTTGTTTTTGGCGTCCTCTAGACAGAAACCAGGTACTTTCTAAGGAAGGATTACAGCTCAGGAGCTACACTGGAAGGACAAAAGTTCGAGAAATTGAGAAGATGGAGATTGACTGAGACACATCTCGGTTGCTGTCACAGCGCCTCGACCGAGATGTTCTTGAGGAAACCGAGGCGACTAGGTTTGACAACCCAGTTAGACACCTCGGTCCGGTCGGGACCACCTCGACCGAGGTGATATCAAATTCAGCGAGGGGTATAAAAGGCGAAGCGGATTTCTCTCTCCTCAGAATTTTCCCTCTCAACCGAGTCTCGACCGCGGTGTTCTCTCACCTCGTTTCCTCATTTCTCGCTCGTTTTCCACAATTTTTAGTTCGATTTCACCACAGGAAGCGAGAGGATCGGATTTCTAGCAACAAACTGCGGGAAAAATGCTCCAAATTTGTGGAATCTGGGTATTTCGTTCGAAAACCCTTCCTCTCTTTCTTTTACTGATTTTAGACGGATCTGGCTTTGGTTGCCATCCATTGTTGCTGAAAAAGATATAAGTACCCCATAGGAAGCAATTGGTAGTGATTTTGTGGGAAAATAACTGGAAAACCAGAGATTGAAATCGAACAGCCGGTCGCCTCGGTTTTGAGTCGTGCTGTGTCTCAGCCGAGGTGGTGTTAGAGCAACCGAGGTGTTCATCCTGTCAGCAGACATGAGCAACAGATCAGATCGCCAACTTGTTCCGAGAGATAGGCCCAGTGGTTCTTCCCCTTCCTGCATCTCACCCTTTTATACCAGTGATCCATGAGCGTCACCAAGCTGATTTTGATAGGATTTGCGGGCGTCCTATAGTTGCCCCGCGTTTCTTAGATGTTGCTGCCTTCGAGTGCCTCCACGTGGCGGAGGACTTGAGGAAGATGATTTCTATGGTAGGGCTTGAGGACTTTATGGAGATTCGAGCTCCAGCCTACCTTGAGCCGACTATGGAGTTCGTGAGTTCTGTCACTCACGTCCCTGAGAGGAACAACATCAAGTACCGGTTGCTGAACCGGAATTATATTGTGCCGATAGACCAGTTTAGGGAGATCTTTAGCTTCCCGACTCCCACCATGACTGAATTTCCTTCCTGAGCCATAGCTTGAGATTTCTGGGGGCAGATAACCATATGGTGGAGCATAGTGATAGATGGAGACCTGGGGACTCCAGAGAGCGTATTATCTTCCATCTAGCTTTCCGTCTTGCCCACCGCATATTCAGCGAGACACTTCTGGCGCGTACTGAGACGCCCCAAAAGATCAGAAAGGGTGAGCTACTGAGTTTATTTTGTATGGTGACTAGTGGAGTGCCTGACTTTGGAGGCATGCCGGCTGAGGACTTGCATAGGATCAAGGGCAAGTCCAAGGGAGACATCTGTTGCGGAGGATTGGTGAACCATATTGCTACAGTCATAGGTTTGGATCTGAGTGCATGTACAGTGGTAGCGGCTGCGAAGCCTCTTGGACTTCGGGAGATGATCACGAGGCGCATTCTGGTTCCTCGTGGTCTTAGTACACCATACGTCGCTATGCCTTGGGAGGCGACAACTCCTCAAGGCATTCTTTGGTCAACTCAGTTCACAGTCTTTGACCAGCAGTACCCTACATGTAGGATTCTAGAGATGCTGCACCAGCTGAGGATGAGGAGGAGTATGGTGATGGCGGAGCTGCCATAGAGACCGGTACTGATACCGCCGGTCCTAGTGTGCCAATTGTCGATCTAGATGACGAGGCGACAAAGGAGGAGGCAGTAGCACTGTCACGACCAGCCTGACGCAGAGTCCGCAGGCTCAGAGATCTAGTAGCTCACCAATTGATGAGCTGACTGAGCAGATGATCAACTCCTACGCAGCTATGCTAGTGGATACATCCCAGCGCTTTGAGGATGAGCGTAGATACACTGATGGCTGGATGCATCAAATTAGAGAGAGCCAGCATTACTAGCAGCGCATGATGGGGATCTAGTTCCAGCATATGATGTGGTATCCATTCAATCCATCTCAACACCCCTACATCCCACATCCACCACCACCGCCACCAGCTGACCATGATTAGAGCTTGCATGGATTTCTTTTCTTTATTTATTATGCGGTTCGGCTAGGTCCGGTGAGTTACTTGTTTTCCTTGACTCTTATTCGACCCATTGGGACAATGTGTCCCAAGTATGGGGTATGTGGATGTACTTATTTGACTACGTGTGTATGGTTGTATGACTCTTGATGGATATTTATGATCTTATTTAGGTCTATATGTTTATCTGCCATTTCATGCATACATATAGGTTTTGTTTGAGAAAAACGTCGAAAACTGGTTTGAAAAAAAAAATTATGACCTCGACCGGGATGATTCTGGCCAAATGAGATTGAACACCTCGGATGACCTAGAACACCTCGACCGAGGTGGGTTCTTAATTGAGATTTTTCGAAACGATTTTGTGCTTCTTCTCTGGATATAACCTTAGTGATGATTCTGTTTGCATATTGGTTTTGAAATCTGTATATGCGAGAAAGGTTTTATGATATGTTTAAGTTGCAAAATGCTTTGTTTGAAGTTTTAGCATGTTTAATACTTTGTTTTTATCAAAACTATGTTGGATTTGAAGGTTGACAATACATGATGAGTTCTATCACATTCTTCCTGGGATGATTAAGACAATTCATTCTTTTCTCTTCTTCTTCTTGATCATGCTTTAGCCCCTCATATACATATTTGCCTCCCTTTACCTATCCGGGAAATTGGAAGCAAGCAAGTGAAAAGCAAGTGAAAGTGAAGTTGAGATGTTGGCTGAAAGTTTTAGAAAGAAACAAATAGGTTTGGGGAAGTCAATCATGATGATGAGTAACTCGGCACCATTCACATAGCCGGGTGTTTGTGTCTTGCCAAAGTTAGATTGAGCGATATTCCTAACGGGTCATGGTATGTGCATAAAGGGTTTGAGGCATCTCGAGAAATTGATGATTGCTAATTTCCTAGTCTTCGGTTATCGTGCACCTCTGTCCATGCATTCCAAAAAGTAAAGTAAAATAAGCAAAACTTATTGGTGAAAGATGTTGAGTTTCAAAAAAAGTGAAGTAAAGATCGTTTTCTCGGATTCTAGCACCATATTCCCTATATACATCCCACCCTCACACGCTTCTTGACCTCTTTTGGAAGCCCTTGAGACCTCGAGCTTGTTGATTGACTTGGTGGTTTAAACTGGATTATACATGATTAATTTCGATAAATATGATTTATTATGCATTCTATGATTTTATGCAAAGATAAACAGCTTTCTTATATTTATAAAATGTTTTGATCATGTTTTGATTTTATTTGCCATGAAGCATTCTCTTAAAGTGATCTATGAGTGGAGCACACCACCAAAAATGTGTTTTGAAATATTTTCCATTGATCTTTACGACTTATAATCCATTCTATCTTGTACTTAAGATTTGGAACTTGCTTGGGGACAAGAAAGGGACAAGTATGGGGTATTTTAATAGTATGTATTATAGTCTATATTTTGGGGCTAGTTTAGACATTTTATCTTCAATAATATGCATGTATGGATGTATATTATGTGATTATATTGTTGTTTCATCTACCTTTTGCGGGAATCGAGGTCTACACCTTGTTTCGTTGTAATTGTAGGTAAAATGACACGTTTTGCATCGAAATGGAGCTAAGGAGCTAAAGAGTCATTGGAGCTACATTCTGGAGCTTAAGGAAGAACTCAGGAAGCATGGAAATGATTAAGAAGATTTACTTTGGACCAGATTCGAGAGATTTCACATTCAGTTGAGATTCACCTCGGTCAGCTACAGTGTCACCTCGACCGAGGTGATCTTGAGGAGCGTCCCGACCGAAGCGAACACCCTGCCGCCGGCGAGATCCATATTTTTGGCTGAGATCTTTTATTTTTGGAAAGAAGATATCTTATATTTTTGGGCTGGATTTCTGAAAGGAAGATATTATTTTTGGGAGATCTATTTTAGAGATATGGATATATTTTCTAGGAAATTATCTTTTTAAGATATTTTATCTTTGGAAGATAATTCTCCTATATAAAGGGTTGGATTTTCCACAAGTTCAACCATGCTTACATGCATGGAGCATCCAACAATCGACGGAATTTCTGGAGTATTTTCTGAAGGTTTGAAGGATTGAAGTTGAAAGAAGGAAGAAATCATAGTTGGAATTCCTATTTGAAGGAGTTTGTAAGACTTTTCTTAGATTGTCATTTTGGTTGATTGTCTTTGTTGATTTGATGACTGAGGAACGCTTGTTGTTTGATACTTGATTAAGTTATTGAGACCTTTTTCTTAAGGTTTTCTTTTTCGAATATTGATTCCTTTTCCATTAAATTGATTATTGTTATAATGATGATTGTTGGCTAAGTTTCTTATGTGATTCTAGGGTGATTGGGTCAAAGTTGTGGGAAAGACGATGATAGAATGATCTTAATCCTAGGAGGATCTCGAAAGCTCGAGTCTTTAATGATGAAGGATCATCTGAGCTAACTCCATTTTCACCACCTCAAAGGACTCTAACAAGAGCACAAGCTAAACGTCAAGCTGAGATGGATGCTCTTTTCCTAAACATGGTCCATGAAGTTGAACCAAGTCCACCTTCAACAAGACTAAGGACCATCTTGTGGATCAGCCACGAACCTATACCAGCCAAGATGATTAATGGAGCTTAAATTGTATTTCTAGTTGTTGGGCAGGTTTTGGAAAGCATTTCAAAGGACAACCGGAGGCCTTGAAATCAGATACAAGGGGTTTCACGTATGTGCATGTGCATGGCTGGGTGATCATTTAAGTATTTGGACGTGAGAGACTGAATAGGAGAGTTTAATTAGGCCCAATTGTGTTATATGTTTGCTGGGCATTATTTAACTCTCTCTCAATGTAATTATTGTAATTAGTTACTTCTTTTCTATTTTAGAAGAAAAGGCCTAGGATGTATATTAAGCCTTTTCTCTCTTTTTTTGTAGTTAGACAAGTTTTATACATGTTTTGCTGAGAGCATTTTAGAATTGAATCCAAGAGAATTCAATCATTCTTGTCTCGTGAGTTTGTGTGTATGATCTAGCTTTCTCGTTCTTGTGTATATCAATCTCCTTCGGGATTGGTGTTGCAAGTCCAACAAGGCACCCTCTTCGTGCTCTCGATTCTCAGATCGATTGTGTGGAGTTGTAAGAAGCGGGGTCAAATCGTCACTGGTTTGATTCTTGGATCTCGAATTCAAGGGTTCTATCATTGTTCCTTTCGGTTCTTCTTGTCCCTTTTTGTTTTCTTGTTTTCATTGTTGTCCTTGTTTGTTAATTTCTTGTGTTCTTCATTCTTTAGAACAGGTTGTTCGTGTAGATCCGTTCATCGCGGCTAATCCCCGCATCAATTGGTATCAGAGGACAGTTGACGACCAACCACCAAAAAGAGTCGGTAAATCAATCATAAAATCACAAAAAGAGTCTGTTTTGATCATTGCAATTGATCATTGTCTTTTGTTTGAATCTATTTCTGTTTCTCTCTTCTACACTAAACTTTGTTTGAGTCTAACGAGTTTGTTCCAATGATTCTGAGTTATGGACACCTGAAACCACCATAGCACCACACCAACCATCATCACACCCCCATCAACCACCATTTCTCCCTAGCCACATTAGCCTCACTTGAACCAGTTGAACAAAACCCAAACGTGGCTGCTTCTTTTCCTGCATCCAGAACACACAGAATTGAAGTTGAAGTAGATTGTTTCCCTACATCCAATACACGCAAAAATTTGAGTTGATTCAGCGTGTTTCCTTCAAATCCAGCGCAAAGCTTGAAGTAGTTATTTTCCTCCTACAAATTTTTCACGTTGAATCAGATGCAACAAATATAGGAGCTGAGATTTGATCTTATCATGAAGATTTGCAATAGCTTTGCCCATGTTTATCTGCAAACAAGAATTAGTTTTATTTATTTCTTTTTTTGTTTCTTCTTATTTCTGATTTCTTGAGTTAAAAAAAAAAGAAAAGAAAAAGGATAAAAAAAAAGAGAAGAAAGAAATCCGAAATCAAAAAAAAAAATCAGATCTTTTCATTTCATTCTAGTTTATATTGTTTTTATTTCATTATTTCTTATTCATAGTTTGTAATTAGCCTAGTGTTATTCAACAACAAAGAAGACTTCAAGAAAGGACTTCATTCAAGTATCTCGTCTCAGTCGGAGGAAGAACCAAGCATCTCGTTGAACCTATCTAGCCACACCTATCTACTGTCCATTTTCGGCCATCAAACACCATAGCTCAGCCTTCCTTAACCTCATCCTACGTTGTCTAGGGTTTACTTCTCGGGTCTTACGAGTAAGTTCTTTCAAGGGTTATCTTGAGTTCTAAATTTTTGAGTCATCTAGTTGTATATAACATTTGTGCAATTTGTCCTTTGCGTTTGAGTCTTTTCTTCTATTTTGTTGAGTCAAACACGTTTTTGAAGTGACTGAAATCAATCTTGTTTCTATCTAAAAGCTTTAGTTTTACTAGGCATCGAACTCACGTGAGGTTTTTGATTAATACAAGACGAGCCATCAACAAGCTTGTATCACACCACTAGAGAGTGAGAGAACCTTATTTTATGAGTGATACACTTGCGAGGTGTTTTTGTTTAAACTAACCTAACGTATTTGCTGTTGTTGAGTGTTTTGTATCATGTCAAGGACTCCCGCAGGTTCAAAGAGCCCTGAGCCTATCACATCGGAGTTGTTCAGTCTCATCAAGAGCTTGAAAGATAGCATTGATGGCCTAACTACAAGGGTATCTACCTTGGAGACCTCTAGGGTGACCGCGGACTCTCGACCACTAGGAGGTAACTTGGAGATAGGAGACAACTCGAGGGCGCAAAACCAAGGACAAGATTGAGTTCCACTTCAAAGTCAGCAAGCTGCGTTCTAAGCAACAAGGAATTCGAATGTTCCGCAGTCTTCTAGGCATGCTCATGGTTTAGGCAACATTGTTTCCCAACTTGTTTGGGGAAATCTTGCTTTTGAGGAGCATATTTCTATTCCTTCTTCTCCTATTATTAATGATAATATGCCTAACTATCCTCACCAATGTCAGAATCCAGTTTATGATAATATGCCTAACTATCCTCACCAATTTCAGAATCCAGTTTATGACCAAGAAGAGGAGGACGATGGGCAGAATGAGGAATGGAGACCAGATTGGATACCTAATGGACGGAGAAGGCGAGATCAGCCAAGGAGGCACCAAGAAGGGCAACGTAATGATGAATGGAGACGTGAGCCCTATGGAGTCCAACAAAGGAGAGACCGAGAACCAGAACGTGACGGTCTTGGCAAAGTGAAGGCGAAAGTCCCTAGTTTCGAGGGAAAATGTGATCCTGATGTGTATATGGCATGGAATAGAGAAAATATGGTCATGCCATAACTTTCCCGAACACAAAAAGGTACACTACGTAGCTCTTGAATTTATTGACTATGCTATGATATGGTGGGATGATTTGGTGAAGGAAAGGAGAAGAACTTTGGATGCATTAGTAGCTACTTGGGAGCATATGAAGGCATTGATGAGAGCTCGATTTGTTCCCCAACACTATACAAGGGACTTGAGGCAAAGATTGGAGAACTTGAGACAAGGATCAATGACTGCTGAGGAGACCTATAATTCCATGCAAATGGCCATGGTAAAGGCCAATGTGCGAGAAGATGAAGAATCAACAATGGCTAGGTATCTTTGTATCCTTAATTCAAGTTTTGCTAACGAAGTAGATCTTTTTCCCTATGGCTCTATGACAGAACTACTCCATCTCGCAATCAAAGTGGAAAGGAAGATGAAAGCGAGAAATCAAGGCGGAAAAGCTTCTTATGGTGTCTCCAGCTCTTGGAAGAACCAAGGGAACCGCCAACAAGGTAGTTACAATAGGGAAGTGCTTAATAAGGAGAAAACAGCCCCGGAAAAAGGAGGCCAGCATAAATCACCTTATACCGCACCTCCTAAGCCCACAACTACCTTTCCTAAATGAACAAAAGGGAATACTTCTAACCCTTCATATTGAGCTAGGATATAGTGTGTTTTAAGTGTCAAGGTAGAGGACACATGATGAAAGACTGTCCTAACAAGAAAACTTTGTTAATTAACCATTTAGGACAACATGAGTCCGAATCTGAGCATGAGCATGATAATGATGATTTTGTGCCTAATATGCATGATCATGCTGATTTGGATGATGATGGGATTGAATATGAGCAAGGGGATTGTTTACTAGCTAAAAGATTGTTATTTGACCATCCTTGCTGATTTCTAGCTAATAACTACATGCTTTGTGATCTTGATTCTCAAAATGAACCTAATGAGCTTGAAAACGCAGGAAATGATCCTAACAACGTAGTTTGTGATGAAAATCTTGAGCATGATAATTCCTTGATAGCTAGGAGAACTTTGAGTGCACAAACTGCCCTTTGTGAGGATAACCAAAGAGAGAACTTGTTTCATACTAGGTGTTTGTTAAGGGAAAGGTGTGTAATGTTATCATTGATGGAGGTAGTTGTTGCAATATTGCTAGTACGGAATTGATCTCTAAGTTGAAAATTCCTACATTTTGTCACCCTAGACCATATAAGCTGCATTGGATGAATGATTGTGGTGAATTGAAGGTTAATAGGCAAGCTAAGATCACTTTCACTCTAGGATACTATGAGGATACTATTTTATGTGATGTTATGCCTATGCAAGCTTGTCATGTGTTATTAGGTCGTCCTTGGCAATATAATAGGAGAGTTATGCATGATGGTTTTACTAATAGGTATTCATTTACTTTTAATGAAAAACCCGTTACTCTAAAACCTATGACTCCCATGTAGATTGCGGAGGCATTTGAGAAGAAGAAGGCGAGTGAACAAGAGCAAGGACAAGCTAAGAAGGGGAGCAAGTCATCGAGGCACCAAGAACTTGCCATAGACACGTCCCCTAGCCAACAGCCTAGTGCTCTGTTGGTCACGCCCATAACTCAGCCTCCTACTGTAACACCCCGAATCCGCGGGACTCGGGATGCTACGGGCGGAGACCTCACAATGGGTCCCGACCCTTAGCCTGACAACAAAAGAAAGGAAAGACTTCTGCCGTCCTTACAACAATAGCAACACAATATACATTAACAACAACACAAGAACTCCAAAACCCAACTCAACCTAAAATGTACGGAACCCCGGCTGCCCACTCCTCCGGATCACCCGGCCACATCCTATCCTGCACATCAACTAAAACAATCGGTATAAAACTGTTAGCTCACATTCTAGGCATTATAAAGATAATATGGCACAAACACACGCAGGAGAACACAAGGCACACAACATGAACATTCATTCCATAATATCTTTTTAGGTTGTTCCATATCTAATTCATTTGTTTTAAGTGTGACACAAGAGTCTTATAACTCTTGCCTCTGTCCCCGTGTAACCAATAGGAGTGTGGAGGCGCCCAACCCGTATACCCTGAGGGAGTGATGAAGAAGCCCGCCCGTATACCGTGTATGGCCTGGTCGTAGAGATCCCCCCAGTCTCCCTCGGGAAACTGAGCGGTGATGTCACTGCCCAATAATAATAGTAACGAAGGGCCGATAATAAATAAGGTCAAGCAGATCCTAATCCGTTTTCATGATCAAAAGAGATAAACACACACCACCATAATATATCCAAATAAGGCATAAAAGCGGCTAAGTAAGTCCGAGGACTTACCTCGTCTCAAAGCTAAACGAAACCTATATTACTCTCCGAAGGAAGATAACCAAAGCCTGTTCAAGACAAGGCACGATAATCAACAACTACTCACGTGCTAGAAGTCCTTAGACCGATAGTCTTATATCATCTTACTAGGTCATACACTCTCATAATTTAGGATAAACTCTTAGCCCTCATAAACTCACGAGATCTCAACTATAGCCCCAAGTGCTAGGATACTGTCATCCTAAACTCTGCAATCTCAACCAACATATGAATACCACCTCAAGTCTCACAAAATCAACCACGAGGATCACAACCGTATAATAACTCAAGATCAACACACCACATGTCAAAGAACATTAATAACCTCAAACACTCACCTGAAGGTTCAAAGCCACTACTTGGCATTTGTCCTAAGTTATGCTAGATCCAACCTTGCATGATTCGACCACTAAACATAACTAGATCGAGGAAGAAGGTACTCACACACGATCAAAGGTTGAAGATGCTCTACGGACATCGAGATTGGATTCGTTGGTCTATAACAACCGCTTCCGGACCTAAACCAAAGTTAAGGAAATTTAGCTTGTATGCTAAATTCGAACGGAATATAACGTATAATATTCTACGAAAAATCCCGCTTTGAAAACAAGGTTAAAAACCCGTAAAATATTTTTCCGGGGTGATTTATACCATTTTATTACATGGGTCAAAAAAATCCGTAATCTGCTTTTCCGGCAACTATGAAACTCACCAAAACTCGGGCCATATTTCCGAAATAAGATTTGGTCAAAAATAGGGTTTATTCACAAGGGTAAAAACTGCATATCTCAAGAATAATGGGTCAAGACCGTGATTATACAAATCAGCAAGGGCATAAGTTGGAAATTCCATTAGAGTGGGTTCAAATCTGCAATATATATAATGATGTGGGTACAGTTTGCAATAATAACAATTTCAGGGGCCAAAATTATAAACAGGTAAGAAGTCATTCTTCAACCTTTCACACACGCAGGTCTTCGCAGAGGGGAAGTTACAGCGGCGCAGGAAGGGAGCAAGGGAGAAGGCCGGTGGCTGAGCGGCGGAGGTAGAAGCGTCAGCATCAGCGTCTAGCGGCGGCCCAACCTATGGCTAGTGGCGGCTCACTCCTGCAGTTGTGTTTCCTCTCCACGCAACAGTAGAGAACACAAAGAAGGGGGGAAGGAACGGTCAGCGGTCCCGGCTTTCTGGTGCTCCGGTTGCTCGAGGTGGCGGACTTGGGTGGTTCCCGAGGCTGCAACCTCCTCTCCAGTGGTGGTGTAGCTTCCAATGGATCCCAACCGAGGCAACAGACGGGGGCGAGATTCAAAGAGAGAAGAACAAAAAGGAAAGGAGAGGGAGAGAGAGAGATGCAACTCACCAGCAAGGGCGGGGCATGGCGGCTCCGGTGGCCTGAGGCGGAGCGACTGCAGCGTTCCGGTGGGATGAGGCGGTAGCGGGGAGGGCTAATTCGGCTGTCCTCTGATGGCTGTTGAACCGCCTGATGGTTGCTCACACACAACAATGGAAGGGGAAAACATAATGGGGTAGGAAGGCTGGAGTGAGGGAGGCTTGTGAGGTCAGGAGGGTGTAGGTGAGGGAGTAGGGCACAGGAGAGGGAGGCCAGAGGTCGGAGCTGCTCAGCTCTGCCCTGTCAACGAGGGGTCGGGAGGCCAGGGGTTGATCACCTCAGCGTTCGTCCGCAGGGCCAAGAGAAGAAAGAGAAGAAAGAAGAAAAAAAAAGAAAAAAAGAAAAGAAATGGAGGAAATAGAAATAAATAAATAAATAAAAAATAAGAAAAGAAATAAGGCGACAAAATTCGTAATCAACAAAAATCGGAACCGGATTTTCGAGTCGGGAAAAATTTCCGAACTTCCCGAAAATAAACCCAAAATATAATCGTACTCGGGAATTTTATTTTTACGTCTTAAATCACTTTAATATATATATATAGGAATTTATATAAAAAAATATCGATAGAAGTACGCGAGAGGGGAAATGTCGAAACTGGGCATTACATTAGGTCCCCCTAAAAACAAGTTTCGTCCCGAAACTTGCTAAACGTGAAACTCTCAACCGACCTCGTCTCGATAACCTCACGGAATACTATAACGTGGCAACTACGGCCGTCTAATCCAAAGTCTACTCGCCTAGACACACCAAGACTCGTAAGATATACACACACATAAACACATCACGTCATAAATCACGTAGGCATAACCAAGAAAAGATCTCGGGACTAACCCGACGGTCCTATAGAGGCCTCTAAATATGCGTAAAACTCAACCAAAAAATACTATCCTACGTCTTCCAGTTAGCCTTATCGGTTCCTCGTCTACCACTAGATCATCACGACGGACCATCCGTCTCGAGTCATGTATGCACTCCCTCAACTGATACACGTGAACCCCGGGTGAACACCCTCTACTCTCTACGGTCACGCCAACCGGTAAACCAATTTCCCAACTCGCGCTAAGATTTCAAAAAGGTCCGACATATTGAAATCTCAACTTTCTCCTCGGGTCTTCCTCAATACAGTATTTCCATTATGTGTGTGTTTTATTGTCTCTAACAAAGAAGATCGGATTTCCAATTTACATCGTTGGCTTTGGTTCTTGTCAAACCAAACTTTTGATGTTACGTTTTCTCATTTCTTGTCGTGAGTTCCAAGTAGTGAAGGTAGTACTTTACTTCACACTGTTTCTACTACCGAGACAAGTATGCTATTACTTTTACATCGTTCCTCAATACTCCATTAAGACCTTATCTAGTAGAACCGCTTGTACACTTTAAACCCATCATACCTCGAGACAATTTCAAAACATTTGCACCAATGAATCTCTTCTTAACTCTCATAATCTCTATTGTAAATTTTCTTCTAACTCAGTACTTCATCGTCATCCGGAGTAGGTTAGCCATAGATGGTGTTACTTAGAGAATCTGTCCACAGATCCGGTAATGACCAGCACATCCAAGGAAAATTGTAGCCATAGATGGTGTTACTTAGATCCAAATATCTTATCCAAGCATTAGTAAGCCCATATGGAATCACTAAAACTCGTAGTGATCATAGTTGTCCGGAATTCCGTATTTGCAATATCCGAGTCTCGAATTCTCAATTGGTGGCAATCAGACCTTAAATCATTCTTAGAAGATACTACTGATCCATGCAACTGGTCGAGTGGATCCCCTATCCGTGGTGAGTGATACTTGGTTCTTCATGGTTATCTTGCTCAACTTATTGAAATCAATGTATAAACGGAGATAACCGTCTCTTCTTCCGCAACTGGTGTTCTTAATAACAACTTCAAATCAAGAGTTTAAGATATATTCAGAGTTCTCCATAGCATTTCACTAAATCTAATGAATTTTTTTTTTCAATAAGTTCTCACAATTGTTCCTTCCATTGTTTCCCCAACTCACGACTCTTCATAAGTGTCATTCCATACGGCGCCTTAGATATCGAAATTGAGTCGAGCTTGACCTTAGTGGAAAAATCCACATTCTAACGTATTGGGACTCCGTGGTATCTCGGGTTTCGTCTTTTCTTCTCCCTTCACACAATGTAATAATCGACACAACCTTGCCTTAACATTGGTCAAGTAGTCCACCCCGATCTGTTGAGGTGATGTCCATTGAACACGTGGTTTATTACTTCTTTAGCTGCAATGTTCACCGTCCTCTTTCAAAGATCCTTCATCTCCAAAACTCGGGAGACTTGCTCTAATAATATTTTTAAGGTTTCGTACTTATGGGAAGTCATGAAGGTCCTAACTGCAGGACTTACTCATGCCTTGTAATATATTAGTATTACCTTGTTCGTGTTCTACCAAAGCTTGCATCATTCCTTCGAGTAGGTGTAGAACTTACTCCCTTTTCTTATGTAACGTCCAATCGACTGTAGAGGTTCTAAACTCAATCTTTCATGTACTTCTTGTACATCTCACATCGACTTTACTTCAAAACTTCAGTCTTCCCTTACTATTGTTGGTCACCTTATGTATTTATCGGTATTCTATGTACAACTACAATGGAAGCCTCCTCTTAAGGTTGATCCACTAGCTCCCCTTACCGTGATCAAACCTTAAAAGTTGTAACCCGTGGCGTTCCTCCATATGTCAATCTTATACCAAAGAAGATCGCGTAAGATCATTACAATCTCCTCCTCAAAGGTCTTGTTATAACTACTTGCTTGAACTCGTTCAACATTATTTAATTTAAGACAAATGCGCGTCCGTTGATGTACCTCCTTACTATTGACATTGATCCGCCGCGAATACTCCAAGCTCTTGCTCCCAATCCTATATGTTCCCATGGTCTTGTTTACTCTTCCCATCTACACACATCAATAGACAACCCGTACTTGTGCGTTTTTAGTTGTCACCGATTAACTTGTATCTGACCTTCTTCGTAGTTAACGACTTACCCTCCTACCATACTTCCACATTACCTCATTTTACTCTGCTTCAACTCCGTTAGCTCTTTCTACGCTCCTCTCTTCCTTCCGCTTCTGTAAGATAACCGTACCTACCCAACACTCTCGTCTCATATGTCCCACCTTTATAGGCTTAACCGCTCTTCATAATGTTTAGAAAATGCACTCCTCAAATATTCTGACATTAATCAGCCTCCACTCGCATCCTTCTTGGTTGATAACTTAAGTTCTTCTATCCACCTCCTTGTTTCCTCTTTCATCTTCTGAAGATCATCATCCTTACACACTTCCAGCTTCTTACCATTGATCAGTCTCATCACAATGACGGAAAATGGTTGACCCCACAAGGTAATTCTACTATGTGAACTTTCACCTTGTGATCCTCCTTGTAACACTCGTATTTCTGAATAAGTCACGCGCTTAGGATCTTGCAAAGATCTTGCAAAGATCGTCACTTCACCCTCTAGTACCTCCATAAGCTTAACTTACGGTTCTCATAATTCTTTCTTAATTGTCCGACCACTCTTTTCATCTTGAGCCCCATCCTTAGGTGCGCCTTTTGAAAACTCGTCTTACTTAAAACACCACTTTTATTCTCGAGCGAGAATGTAGTCCTCTTTACTTGATTCGCATCTTTAGTTCATTGACACCGCACTTGAAAAAAACTTTAAGTTTGTTGCCTCTAGTTGCCTCATTGATGCTCCTTCATTGTTTCCTTGATACCTCTCTCATGTCTTTATGTCGCTTTTATATGGCTATAGTCTCCATCTTGTTTCACTTAAGTCGACACGAGGTTCCCTTTTATTTGTTTGTCCTTTGGTTACGTCATCTCTAGTCTTCTTCTTCGATGTCCTCTTAAAGGAGTCCGAGGAATCACTGGGGTGCTTGCAAAAACTTGATGCTCAACTAGATAACTTGAGCATATTCATCTTCGTATGTATACTATCCTAAGCCAAAAGGCGTCGTCCAAGGGGGCGATGATAGCTTTCTATCATCTTAGCTATAAGGTTCTATATCACTAATATGATATTAACATACCATATGTTTATATATAAATATATAAAGAAATAAACATCATGCTACTACTATAAACATAACCAGTCCATAAACAATTTACAATTCAACATACAAGTATAGTCCAAAACATCCTAAGTCCACATATACATATCTACATATATACACATATATATACATAATTTAATAATAATAATAATAATAATAATAATAATAATCAATAACTACGTCGCCGAGATCCGCGGAGGAAGTGGTGGTCCCGTACATTCTACCCCAATTGACTCATGCACATGATTTGAAAACGAAATTCATTTCATTAAAACTGAGAACCCTTGTGGGTTCTGTTTATTTTTATTCGGCCTTTAGAAGATTGCGAGTGCCATTGTTGTCAACCTAGGGCTCTGATACCACTTTTGTAACACCCCGAATCCGCGGGACTCGGGATGCTACGGGCGGAGACCTTACAATGGGTCCCGACCCTTAGCCTCACAACAATTTCACCGGATCTTGCAACAAGGCACAAATAAAGGCCAAAATCGAAATACATTTTTATGCAATGTTATGAAACCCGAAAATAAAAGAAAGGAAAGACTTCATCCGTCCTTATAACAACATCAACACAATATACAATAACAACAACACAAGAACTCCAAAACCCAACTCAACCTAAAATGTACGGAACCCCGGCTGCCCACTCCTCCGGATCACCTGGCCACATCCTATCGTGCACATCAACTACAACAATCGGTATATAACCGTTAGCTCACATTCTAGGCATTATAAAGATAATATGGCACAAACACACGCAGGAGAACACAAGGCACACAACATGAACATTCATTCCATAATATCTTTTTAGGCCGTTCCATATCTAATTCATTTGTTTTAAGTGTGACACAAGAGTCTTATAACTCTTGCCTCTGTCCCCGTGTAACCAATAGGAGTGTGGCAGCGCCCAATCCGTATACCCTGAGGGAGTGATGAAGAAGCCCGCCCGTATAACGTGTATGGCCTGGTCGCAGAGATCCCCCCAGTCTCCCTCGGGAAACTGAGCGGTGATGTCGCCGTCCGATAATAATAGTAACGAAGGGCCGATAATAAATAAGGTCAAGTAGATCCTAATCCGTTTTCATGATCAAAAGCGATAAACACACACCACCATAATATATCCAAATAAGGTATAAAAGCAGCTAAGTAAGTCCGAGGACTTACCTCGTCTCAAAGCTAAACGAAACCGATATCACTCTCCGAAGGAAGATAACCAAAGCCTGTTCAAGACAACGCACGATAATCAACAACTACTCACGTGCTAGAAGTCCTTAGACCGATAGTCTTATATCATCTTACTAGGTCATACACTCTCATAATCTAGGATAAACTCTTAGCCTTCATAAACTCACGAGATCTCAACTATAGCCCCAAGTGCTAGGATACTGTCATCCTAAACTCTGCAATCTCAACCAACATATGAATACCACCTCAAGTCTCACAAAATCAACCACGAGGATCACAACCGTATAATAACTCAAGATCAACACACCACATGTCAAAGAACATTAATAACCTCAAACACTCACCTAAAGGTTCAAAGCCACTACTTGGCAATTGTCATAAGTTATGCTAGATCCAACCTAGCATGATTCTACCACTAAACATAACTAGATCGAGGAAGAAGGTACTCACACACGATCCAAGGTTGAAGATGCTCTACGGACGTCGAGATTGGATTCGTTGGTCTATAACAGCCGCTTCCGGACCTAAACCAAAGTTAAGGAAATTTAGCTTGTATGCTAAATTCTAACGGAATATAACGTATAATATTCTAAGAAAAATCCCGCTTTGAAAACAAGGTTAAAAACCCGTAAAATATTTTTCCGGGGTGATTTATACCATTTTATTACATGGGTCAAAAATATCCGTAATCTGCTTTTCCGGCGACTATGAAACTCACCAAAACTCGGGCCATATTTCCGAAATAAGATTTGGTCAAAAATAGGGTTTATTCACAAGGGTAAAAACTGCATATCTCAAGAATAATGGGTCAAGACCGTGATTATACAAATCAGCAGGGGCATAAGTTGCAAATTCCATTAGAGTGGGTTCAAATCTGCAATATATATAATGATGTGGGTACAGTTTGCAATAATAACAATTTCAGGGGCCAAAATTATAAACAGGAAAGAAATCATTCTTCAACCTTTCACACACGCAGGTCTTCGCAGAGGGGAAGTTACAGCGGCGCAGGAAAGAAGTCATTCTTAAGTCGGTTGAATGCCAAATATGTTCAATTACGTCGGTTATAGGTTCTAACATTTCATGTAAAACTTTTAGGCCATATTGGACACATAAATTTAATATATGACATGAACATCTTTGGTGAGTAAAAGGTGTTTTTATAAGTTGACCCGCATTCCCCACCAAATTGTTTACGGCGCTGGTGTTAGATGAAGCATTATCAAATGAGTATGAAAAAATTCGATTTTGTAAATTAAATTCTTGTAAAACCGTTCTTATTAAATTAGAAATATTGGCGGAAGTATGTCTTTCATTAAAATGGCGAAATGCAATAACAAATTTATGCAAGTACATATCATTATCGATAAAATGTAAAGTGATGCCCTTGTAAAAATGTTTTTGTGATAAAGTACTCCAAATATCACTACAAATTGAAACTTGATGCGAAAAAGATTGTAAAACCGTAAGAATTTTCTGTTTCTTTTGTTCATAAGATTAAAAAATTAATTTCGAAACTTGTTTACGAGATTTGGTTTAAAAGCCGGTTAGAGAAAAGTAGTGTTATATTCTCTTACATTAATAGATTCCGTATAAGAAAATGGAAAAGCTTCGTATGCAATTAAGTTGGCTAATCCTAAAGATTCATCAACATGATTATAAGTAAATAAAGAAGATTGAGAGGAAGAGGATGCAAACCCGTGGGACAATTGTGTTTGTCCCCGTGATATTCCGAGCTTCTCCGGATGATATTTTTGCATGTGGGTTTGCAAAGTCCCGTATCCGCCCTTCGCGTTCCACTTGTACACCTTCGGACATTAATTGCACATAACTTGGCAATGATCATCCACCACCGGACCCTTCTTGTAATGCTTCGTGAATATGTAGGAGGTGAGCATTTTCGGTGGAGGAGCTTGTCAGAATGGCCCTTCACCTTGACCTTTTGGAACTTGTGGCATTTCCAAATCCGGCATTTGAGTCTCGCTTTCATGTATGCTAGGAAAGAAAGCGGGACTCGGAGTGAAGTCGAAGTCGCTTTGGTGATCCGGGTTTTCCATTTCGAAAGATCGAGAATACGAGATGGAGATTGAGAGTAGTAGTAGATAGGTGAGAATGTTGGTGTGAGATAAATGGAAGAATTGTATGGTATTTATAGGAATTGTGGGTAGGAATTTTTTTTTAATTAAACATATATTAAAAAACTAAAAAAAAATAATACCCCAACGGCTCTTAGAGCCGTTGAGAAGTGGGGCCCACCGGCTTATAGCCGTTGTGGGCCAAAGAGCCGTTGGCAATGCCCACGGTTCTTTTTTTTGCCAAACCGCCGGCTAACCACCGGTTTAGGCATAAAAAAAATAATAAAAGAGGTCCATACGGGCGGTTAAACTGGCGGTTAACCGCCGGTTTGGACCGTCAGTTTAGGTTTGGCCAAGAGCCAAACCTAAACCTAAACCTAAACCGCCGATTTGGTCAAACCGGCGGTTTACGCCGGTTCACAAACCACCGGTTCGGCGATTTGGTTTGAACCGGACCCAACTCTATCCAAAGTCATGTACACATCCGGATTACACTTGCCTTCAAAGGATGGAATCTTGATGTTCACCTTGCCTAGATCATCTTGCTCATGATCTAACCCTCTCCTTTGGTGTCTATTGTCTCTCCTCCCTTCATAGTCTTCCTCTTGCCTCCATCTATACTCACGCCTCCCATCTTGATCCCTCTCATCTTCTCGTCTCCTATCTTCACGCCTCCTATTTTATTCCATTCTCCTTTCCTCATTTCTCATCCATTCCTCATCTTGCCTCCAGGCTTCCTCTTGCCTTCTTTATTGTGCATAATCATAGCCATCATATTCGGACTCCTCATTATCTCCATCCTGTGTGGTGCTAAGAGAGAAATTAGCATAATGATTGTTATCATGAAGAGGAGGTTTAGGGTTAGAATGATGCCCCTGCGAAGCATTAATTGGAGTCTTCTTGGCTTCGTTGAAAGCTTCTTGTTGGCTTCCAAGAGGTACTCATCGATGGCCTATAGTTAAGGGTTTAGAACCTTCTCCTTTCGCAAAGGGATGGCCTAGTGCCTTAGTTAGGGGAAATGAGGTGTCTTCTTTAGCCTTATTAGTCTTAAGCTCGGTTATTTGCCCTTGTAAACCCGTAAGCCTTTCTTCCATGGCTTGAAATTCTGCTTGCATCATAGCCTTCATCATGCTAACTAAATATGCCGGACTAGACTCCGGTTGCTTGTCGGTATGATGATCACTAGACATCTTGTGAAACACAACAAAACAAGGAAACACGTTAGATTAGATCAAAACAAAATCCTCTCTAGTGTGTATCTCAAGTGTTTATCCCTTACTCTCAAGTGATGTGATAAGACTTTGCTGATGGCTCAACTTGTAAGAATTAACAACCTTGTATGGGTAGTGCCTAGTCAAATATAAGCTAACACGAAACAACAATTGAATTAATCAAGGTATGTCCTAGGCTGACTCAAGAAAAGAAAGAAAAAAATGAATCAAGGAATGGACTAGTTGTATGAATGAGATGTACAACCAAAATGAACCGAAATATAGACTCAAGATAAGCTAAAAGAACCTTACTCGTAAGTGCCTCAACTTGAATCCTCAAACACCAAAATCAACAACTAAGGTCGGTTTAGGGTAGGTGGCTGAATGACAAAGGCTTGAATTGTAGGTTTCTTGAAGTTCCCTTGAAATCTTCTTTCTCTTTTTCAATTGTTTGTAAGAACAATGTTGTTAGTTCAATAACTTAGAGCTAAACACAATGCCAACACAAAGCTGAATTCTTCTTTCTTACTTTTTTTCTTTTTTTTTTAATTCTGGAAGACAGCTCCTTTTTTTCTTTTTTTTTAACTCAGCAAAAGTAAAACAGAAATTAAAAAAACAAGAGAGTAAATAAAGAAACTACTAACAAGATAAAATATGGTTAGAGATAAGATATGAAAGATATGACTGAAGCAGTATTATGGAAAAAAAATATGAAATGATATGGTTGTTGTAGGAAGGAATGATATGAAAAGATATGGATGTTGCAGGATTAGGGTTTACGAAAGCAGTAGGTTACGGTAGGTTTTGGCGGTGTGAAAGTGGTGGTGGGGCTGGCGTGGTGGTGTTGGTGTTTGTTGATGACTTCGGTGCTCAATTCGCTGATCAAGAACAACAAACAAGTTAGAATTCAATCAACTTAGAATAGAAGAGAGAAAAACTGAAGAAAAGAAAAGACTAACAAAAGACAATGATCAATTGCAATGATCAAAACAAACTCTTTTTGTGATTTTATGACTCTTTTGATGATGGTTGAACGTCCCCAAAGCTTTGATACCAATTGATGCAGGGATCAACCCGTTTAACGATCTAGACGAACAACTTGGAAACAATGGAATGAAACTTAGATATGGCGGAGTGATAAGCACGAAAATATAAAGATAGATGGTTAAGAAGAACCGAATAGAACTATGGAAGAACCCTTGAACAATGAATTCAAGAACCAATCCAAAAGACTAATCAACCTTGCTTCTACAACTTGACACAATCAATATGGAGATTGAAAGCACCAAGAGGATGCTTATAAAAAACTTGCAACACTAATCCCTAAGGAGATTAACTCAGACAAGAAGAGTTAAGCCAAAAATTACAATCACAAAGCTCTCCAACAGGCTGTAAATTGCCAATCTGCAACAGCAACACAAAAACTGTGTTTAACGTAGAGTTGGATCCGGATCAAACCAAACCGCCGAACCGGCGGTTTGGGAACCGGCGGTTTAGGTTCACTGGTTTGGTTGAACCGGGGGTTTAACTGCCGGTTTGGACCCTTTTTTTATTTTTTTATGCCTAAACCGGCGGTTTGGCAAAAAAAAGAGCGGTTGGCATTGCCAACGGCTCTTTGGCCCACAACGGCTATAAGCCGGTGGCCCCACTTCGCAACGGATCTTAGAGCCGTTGGGTATTATTTTTTTTCTTTTAGTTTTTAATATATGTTTAATTAAAAAAAAAATTCCTACCCACAATTCCTATAAATACCATACAATTCTTCCATTTGTCTCACACCAACATTCTCATCTATCTACTACTACTCTCAATCTCCATCTCGTATTCTCTTTCTCGTATTCCCGATCTTTCGAAATGGAAAGCCCGGATCACCAAAGTGACTTCGACTTCAGTCCGAGTCCCGCTTTCTTTCCTAGCACACAAGAAAGCGAGACTCAAATGCCGGATTCGGAAATGCCACAAGTTCCACAAGGTCAAGGTGAAGGGCCATTCCGAAAAGCTCCTCCACCGAAATTGCTCACCTCCGACATATTCACGAAGCATTACAAGAAGGGTCCGGTGGTGGATGATCATTGCCAAGTTACGTGCAATTATTGTCCGAAGGTGTACAAGTGGAAGGCGAAGGGCGGATACGGGACTTTGCAAACCCACATGCAAAAGTATCATCTGGGGAAGCTCGGAATATCACGGGGACAAACACAATTGTCCCATGGGTTTGCATCCTCTTCCTCTCAATCTTCTTTATTTACTTATAATCATGTTGATGAATCTTTAGGATTAGCCAACTTAATTGCATCCGAAGCTTTTCCATTTTCTTATGCGGAATCTATTAATGTAAGAGAATATAACACTACTTTTCTTCAACCGACTTTTAAACCAACTTCTCGTAAACAAGTTTCGAAATTAAAATCTCAATCTTATGAACAAAAGAAACAAAAAATTCTTACGATTTTACAATCTTTTTCGCATCAAGTTTCAATTTGTAGTGATATTTGGAGTACTTTATCACAAAAACATTTTTCCATGGGCATCACTTTACATTTTATCGATAATGATATGTACTTGCATAAATTTTTTATTTCATTTCACCATTTTAATGAACGACATACTTCCGCCAATATTGCTAATTTAATAAGAACGGTTTTACAAGAATTTAATTTACAAAATCGAATTTTTTCATACTCATTTGATAATGCTTCATCTAACACCTGCGCCGTAAACAATTTGGTGGGGAATGAGGGTCAAGTTATAAAAACCCCTTTTACTCACCAAAGATATTCATGTCATATATTAAATTTATGTGTCCAAGATGGCCTAAAAGTTTTACATGAAATGTTAGAACCTATAACCGACGTAATTGAACATATTTGGCATTCAACTGACTTAAGAAGAAAATGGAGATCAACTTGTATAGAAAAAAAATGTTCCTCCGATTTTTTTTAAAAGTTATTGGAACTCGTTGGAACTCAACCTATAAACTACTTAGTCAAGCTCTTCGTTATAAAGATGTTTTACAAGAATTTTCCTCACAATTTATTTCTTGGTCTATTTTAGATAATGAAAGTATTTGGCAAACTTGTTTTGATATTTGTAGTGTTTTAAAAAATTTTAGTGATTCTACTAATATGTTGAGTTATGTTTACATTCCAACCTCTTGTAGTTTTTTAGAAATAGCCGTAAATGTTGCCGAAGCTTTAAAAACCGGTTTAGGTTTAGAATCACTTAAATATGCGGCAACCGAAATGAAAACAAAATGGCTAAAATATTATGATGACATTCCCCTAGTTTATCTTATTGCCTCCGTTGATCCTAGACTAAAAATTGATGGTGTTACGGAATTTTTAAATGCTTATTATGAATGTTTAGGTTTATCTTCTATTAAGAACGCTAATTCTGTTACTAGTAATATTCGAGTTGAAATTGGTAAATTACTTCCTTTATTTGAAACAAGTGCTAGTGCTTCTTCCCATTCAAATCCCCCACCCTCTTCTTCTTCTTCTTCTTCTTCTTCTTCTTCTTCTTCTTCTTCTTCTTCTTCTATTCTTTCTAAAGCTAAACAAACTTTAGCTAAAAGAACAAAAACACCTAGACATTCATCCGCAAGTGCGGAATTTGAAGATTATCTAACAACTCCTATTAGTTTTGATGGTAAAATTGATAGTTTTCAAGTTTTAGAATATTGGAAGAAGATGGCCCCAAAGTATCCAACATTGGCCAAGATTGTGCAACAAATTATGGCCGTTCCCGCATCAACGGTGGCCGTGGAACAAGCTTTTAGTCAAGGAGGAAACATGCTAAACTACAAGAGGAGTCAATTGAAGCCCGATAAATTGGAGGCTCAAGTATGTGTTCAAGATTGGATATGGGCGGAGAAGAGGCAACAACGGAATGCACCCGTATATGACTCAAAATCGGATTCCAACTCCGATGATCCGGCCACTACTTCCGAGTCCGAGGGGCAAAGGTAGGGGGGTAACGAAAACAACTCGGAAGTCCGAAAAAAGGTAAGCAAAGGTAAGAGAACTACGTAGGCTTTGATTCCTCTTATACCCCAAGAGTATACGTAGGCAACCGGGAAACCGTTCATGACTCAAAAATTTTTTTTAATTTACTTATTTAGTAATTTTATTTATTTACAAAAAATTACTATTGTATATTTTATTTTTTTAATAACTAAAATAACTATTAACTTGTATATTATTATAATATAATTTTTTAAAAAAATTCATGTGTCAAACCGCCGGATTAGGTTAAACCTAAACCGGCGGTTTAGTATTAGCCGGTTAAGGTTTAGGTTTGCGACCCACCACTAGTTTAACGTGTATCTTCTGGATCTGCCCTGACCTAGCACGCCTAATAACTGATACGGGGATAAGCCGCGAAGAACGGATCTAGACAAACAACCTATTCTGAAGAATGAAGAACACACGAGATTAACAAATATGGACATCAATGAAAACTAGAAAACAGAAAGGGACAAGAAGAACCGAAAGTAACAATGATAGAACCCTTGGATTCGAGATCCAAGAACCAAACCAGTGATGATTCGACCCCGCTTCTTACAACTCCACACAATCGATCTGAGAATCGAGAGCACGAAGAGGGTGCCTTGTTCGACTTGCAACACCAATCCCGAAGGAGATTGACATACACAAGAACGAGAAAGCCAAATCACAAATAAAAACTCACAAGACAAGAATGATTGAATTTTCTTGGATTCAATTCTGAAATGTTGTGAGCAAAACTTGTATAAAACTTGTCTAACTACAAAAGAAGAGAGAAAAGGCTTTATATACATCCTAGGCCTTTTCTTCTAAAACAGAAAAAGAAACTAATTACAATAATTACATTGAGAGAGAGTTAAATAAAGCCCAACAAACATAGAACACAATTGGGCCTAATTAAACTCTCCTATTCAGCCTCTCACATCCACATACTTAAATGAATGTTCAAGCCATGCACATGCACACACGTGAAGCCCCTTGTATCTGATTTCAAGGCCTCCGTTTGTCCTTTGAAATGCGTCTCAAGGCCTGCCCAACAACTAGAAATACAATTTAAGATCCATTAATCATCTTGGCTGGGATGTGTTCGTGGCTGATCCACAAGATGGTCCTTAGACTTGATGAAGGTGGAGTTGGTTAAGCCTCATGGACCATGTTTAGGAAAAGAGCATCCATCTTAGCTTAACGTTTAGCTTGCGCTCTTGTTAGAGTCCCTTGAGGTGGTGAAGATGGAGTTAGCTCACATGATCCTTCATCATTCTCCCCTTCTTTGGAAGAATTCGACCTCGAATTGCCTTGATCATCATCCGGGAGCGGAAAAGGACTTTGATCCCTCACATTGAATGTGGGATCACAAGCATAATTATCCGGCAAGTCAAGCACATAGGCGTTGTCACCCGCCTTATGTAACACCTTGAAAGACCCATTTCCTCTTGGGGAGTGCTTGGATTTCCGAAGCTGTTGAAACCTCTCCTTCCTCAAATGTAGCCATACAAGGTCTCCGGGTTCAAATATAATCTTCTTGCGTCCTTGATTAAACTTTTCTGCGTTTTATTTTCCTTTCTCCTCGAGCTTGATCCTTGTCCTACTATGTAGATCCTTGATGTGATCAACCTGCATTTTAGCACATAAATCCACTCGCTCCTTCTTAGGTAACGGTGTAAGATCAAAAGGGGTTAGTGGATTAAAACCATAAACACACTCAAAGGGAGAGATGGAAGTAGATGAGTGGACGACTCTATTATAGGCAAATTCAACATGTGGCAAGACATCTTCCCATTCTTTCAAATTCTTCTTGATGACAACCCTATCACTCACTATTGTCCTTAGAATACCATGTAACTCAAGAACTTAGCATCCCTATCACTCACTATTGTCCAAAGAGTTTTCCAAAAGTAACTCAAGAACTTAGCATCCCTATCACTCCCTATTGTCCTTGGAATACCATGTAACATAACTACTTCCCGAAAGAACAAATTAGCTACATTGGCTGCATCATCAGTTTTGTGACAAGCAATAAAGTGAGCCATCTTAGAGAATCAATCTACAACCACAAATATCGAATCCCTACCTCTTCTAGTCCTAGGCAATCCCACTATGAAATCCATGCTAATGTCTTCCCAAGGGACTGTGGGGATTGACAAAGGTGTATATAATCCATGAGGCTTCACTTTCGATTTAGCTCTAAGGCACTCTAAACACCTTTTAAGCACATTTTCAACATCCCTAAGCATATGTGGCCAATAAAAATGTGAGTGTAGCATAGCATAAGTCTTATCCCTCCCAAAATGACCCATTAAACCTCCTTTATGGGCTTCTTCTACTAACAACAAACGAAGGGAACACCTAGGTATGCACACCTTATCTACTCGAAACAGAAATCCCTCAAACAAATAGAATTTATCTAAGGAACCTTTTTGCACACAAAGCTTATATGTTTCTCCAAAGTCAAGATCAGATTCATAGAGCTCCTCAATGTAAGCAAATCCTAATACCCTAGCATCCAATGTAGTTTGCAATGTATGACTCCAAGAAAGAGCGTCCACAACTACATTGTCTTTTCCTTTTTTATACTCGATAATATAGGGAAAAGTCTAAATAAATTCCATTCATCTACCATGCCTCCTATCTAGTTTATCTTGACTCCAAAAATGTTTCAAAGATTCATGATCAGAATGCAAAAGCTATATTTCTTTATGTTGGCATACAAGTGTTCAGCCCTAAGGGTAGAAACAACTTCCTTTAGATGTTCTCCATGCTCCTCTAGGGACCTGCTATAGATTAAGATATCATCAAAATGCACTACAATAAATCTCCCAATAAATTGTCTCAAAACATGGTTCATTAAACGCATAAAAGTAGATGGAGCATTGGTTAACCCAAATGGCATAACAAGCCATTCATACAACCCAAATTTAGTCTTGAAGGCTGTCTTCCACTCGTCCCCCTCCTTCATTCGGATCTGATGGTAGCCACTCCAAAGGTCTATCTTGCTGAATCTAGTGGTGCCATGGAGCTCATCAAGCATGTCATCGAGGCGGGGAATAGGGTGGCGGTACTTAATGGTTATGTTGTTGATAGCCCTACAATAAACACACATTCTCCAAGTGTTGTCCTTCTTAGGCACTAATAGGACAGGAACGACGTAAGGGCCAAGGCTTTCTCTAACATATCCCTTATCTAGGAGGTCTTGGACTTGGGTTTGGATCTCTTGACTCTCCTTAGGTTTCATCCTATAGGCTGGTCTATTAGGAAGTGTAGCTCCCGGGATAAGGTCAATCTGATGCTCTATGCCTCTCAAAGGTGGAAGGCCATGAGGTATCTCTTCCGGAAACACATTCTTAACCCCCTCTAGGATGGCTATAATGGTAGTGGGTAAGATAGCCTTTGTTTCTTCACTCACTAGGGTTAGCTCCTTACACAACCTCATCAAGATGGTATCTAAGGGTAGGTACTCACTTTGGAACTCAAGTTTAGAAGCTAACAAGGCCGTAGGAGGCTGAGTTGTGGGCGTGACTAAGAGAGCACTAGGCTGTTGGCTAGGGGGCGTGTCTATGGAAGGTTCTTGGTGCTTGGATGACTTGCTCCACTTCTTAGCTTGTCCTTGCTCTTGTTCACCTGCCTTCTTCTTCTCAAATGCCTCCGTAATCTGCATGGGAGTCATAGATTTTAGAGTAACGGGTTTTCATTAGAAGTAAATAAATACCTATTAGTAAAACCATCATGCATAACTCTCCTATCATATTGCCAAGGACGGCCTAATAACACATCACAAGCTTGCATAGGCACAACATCACATAAAACAATATCCTCATAGTGTCCTAGAGTGAAAGTGATCTTAGCTTGCCTATTAACCTTCAATTCACCACAATCATTCATCCAATGCAGCTTATATGGTCTAGGGTGACAAAATGTATGAATTTGCAACTTAGAGATCAATTCAGTACTAGCTATGTTGCAACAACTACCTCCATCAATGATAACATTACACACCTTTCCCTTAACCAAACACCTAGTATGAAATAAGTTCTCTCTTTGGTTATCCTCACAACGGCCAAGTTGTGCACTCAAAGTTCTCCTAGCTATCAAGGAATTATCATGCTCACGATTTTCATCACAAAACATGTTATTAGGATCATTTCCTACGTTTTCAAGCCCATTAGGTTCATCATGAGAATCAAGACCACAAAGCATGTAGTTATTAGCTAGAAATGAGCTAGGATGGTCAAATAACACTCTTTTAGCTAGTAAACAATCCCCCTGCTCATATTCAATCCCATCGTTATCCAAATCATCATGATCATGCATATTAGGCTCAAAATCATCATTATCATGCTCATGCTCAGATTCGGACTCATATTGTCCTAAATGGTTGATTAACAACGTTTTGTTGTTAGGACATTCTTTCATCATGTGTCCTCTACCTTGACACTTAAAACACACTATATCCCTAGCTCTAGATGAAGCGTTAGAAGTACTCCCTTGTGTTCCCTTAGGAAAGGTAGCCGTGGGCTTAGGAGGGGCTGTAGAAGGTGCTTTACGCTGTCATCCTTGTTGGCGGTTCCCTTGGTTCTTCCAAGAGCTGGAGACACCATAAGAAGCCTTTCCTCCTTGATTTCTCGCTTTCATCTTCCTTTCCACTTTGATTGCGAGATAGAGTAGTTCTGTCATAGAGCCATAGGGAAAAAGATCTACTTCGTTAGCAAAACTTGAATTAAGGATACGAAGATACCTAGCCATTGTTGATTCTTCATCTTCTCGCACATTGGCCTTTACCATGGCCATTTGCATGGCATTATAGGTCTCCTTAACAGTTAATGATCCTTGCCTCAAGTTCTCCAATCTTTGCCTCAAGTCCCTTGTATAGTGTTGGGGAAAAAATCGAGCTCTCATCAATGCCTTCATATGCTCCCAAGTAGCTACTGGTGCATCCAAAGTTCTTCTCCTTTCCTTCACCAAATCATCCCACCATATCATAGCATAGTCAATAAATTCAAGGGCTGTGTAGTGTACCTTTTTGTGTTCGGGAAAGCTATGGCATGACCATATTTGCTCTATCTTTGCGTCCCATGCCATTTACACATCAGGGTCACGTTTTCCCTCGAAACTAGGGACTTTCACCTTCACTTTGCCAAGACCGTCATGTTCCGGTTCTCGCTCTTTCCTTTGCTGGACTCCATAGGGCTCACGTCTCCATTCATCGTTACGTCGCCCTTCCTGATGCCTCCTTGGCTGATCTCGCCTCCTCCGTCCATTAGGCATCCATTCCGGTCTCCATTCCTCATTCTCCCCATCGTCCTCCTCTTCCGGGTCATAAACTGGATTATGAAATTTGTGAGGATAGTTAGGCATATTATCATTAATAATAGGAGAAGAAGGGATAAAAATATGCTCCTCAAAAGCAAGATTCCCCAAACAGGTTGGGAAACAATGTTGCCTAAACCATGGGCATGCCTAGAAGACTGCGGAACACTCGAATTCCTTGTTGTTTGGATCGCAGCTTGCTGACTTTGAAGGGGAACTCGATCTTGTCCTTGGTTTTGCGCCCTCGAGTTGTCTCCTATCTCCAAGTTACCTCCTAGTGATCGAGAGTCCGGGGTCACCCTAGAGGTCTCCAAGGTAGATACCCTTGTAGTTAGCCCACCAATGCTATCTTTCAAGCTCTTGATGAGACTGAACAACTCCAGTGTGATAGGCTCAGGGCTCTTTGAATCTGCGGGAGTCCCTGACATGATGCAAAACACTCAACAACAGCAAACACGTTAGGTTAGTTTAAACAAAAACACCTCGCAAGTGTATCACTCAGAAAATAAGGTTCTCTCACTCTCTAGTGGTGTGATACAAACTTGTTGATGGCTCGTCTTATATTAATCAAAAACCTCACGTGAGTTCGATGCCTAGTCAAACTAAAGCTTTTATATAGAAACAAGATTGATTTCAGTCACTTCAAAAACGTGTTTGACTCAACAAAATAGAAGAAAAGACTCAAACGGAAAGGACAAATTGCACAAATGTTATATGCAACTAGATGACTCAAATTTTAGAACTCAAGATAAGCTTTGAAAGAACTTACTCGTAAGACCCAAGAAGTGAACCCTAGACACCGTAGGATGAGGTTAAGGAAGTCTGGCTATGGTGTTTGATGGCCGAAAATGGACAGTAGCTAGGTGTGGCTAGATAGGTTCAACGAGATGCTTGGTTCTTCCTCCACTGAGATGAGATACTTGACTTAAGTCCTTTCTTGAAGTCCTCTTTGTTGCTTAAATAACACTAAAACAAATGTAATAATACTAGGCTAATTACAAACTATGAATAAGAAAGAATAAAATAAAACAATAAACTAGAATGAAATGAATAGATCTGATTCCTTTTCTTTTCTCTTTTTTCTTTTTTTTTTTAATTTCGGATTTCTTTCTTCTATTTTTTTATCCTTTTTCTTTTCTTTTATTTTTTTTAACTCAAGAAATCAGAAATAAGAAGAAAAAAAAAGAAAGAAATAAAACTAATTCTTGTTTGCAGATAAACGTGGGCCAAGCTATTGCAAATCTTCAGGATAAGATCAAATCTCAACTCCTAGATTTGTTGCAACTAATTCAACGTGTCAAATCTGTAGGAGAAAAACAACTACTTCAAGTTCTGCGCCGGATTAGTAGGAAATACGCTGAATCAACTCCAATTATGCGTTTATTGGATGTAGGAAGAGAAACAGCCACATTTGGTTTTTGTTCAATTGGTTCAAGTGTGGCTATTGTGGCTGAGGGAAAAATGATGGTTGATGGTGGTGTGGTGGTGTGGTGGTGGTTGGTGCTGGTGCCATGGTGGTTTCCGGTAAGGAACAAACTCGTTAGACTCAAACGAAGCTTAGTGTAGAAGAGAGAAACAGAAATAGACTCAAACAAAAGACAATGATCAATTGCAATGATCAGAACATACTCTTTTTGTGGGTTTATGATTGATATACTGACTCTTTTTAGTGGTTGGACGTCAACTATGCTCTGATACCAATTGATACGGGGATTAGCCGCGAAGAACGGATCTAGACGAACAACTTGTTCTGCAAAATGAAGAACACACGAGATTAATAAATATGGACAACAATGAAAACGAGAAAATAGAAAGGGACAAGAAGAACTGAAAGGAACAATGATAGAACACTTGGATTCAAGATCCAAGAACCAAACCAGTGACAATTCGACCACGCTTCTTACAACTCCACACAATCGATCTGAGAATCGAGAGCACGAAGAGGGTGCCTTGTTCGACTTGCAACACCAATCCCGAAAGAGATTGACATACACAAGAACGAGAAAGCCATATCACACACACAAACTCACAAGACAAGAATAATTGAATTCTCTTGGATTTAATTCTGAAATGCTCTCAGCAAAACTTGTATAAAACTTGTCTAACTACAAAAGAAGAGAGAAAAGGCTTTATTATACATCCTAGGACTTTTCTTCTAAAACAGAAAAAAAAAACTAATTACAATAATTACATTGAGAGAGAGTTAAATAAAGCCCAACAAACATAGAACACAATTGGGCCTAATTAAACTCTCCTATTCAGCCTGTCACATCCACATACTTAAATGAATGTTCCAGCCATGCACATGCACACACGTGAAGCCCCTTGTATCTGATTTCAAGGCCTCCGTCTGTCCTTTGAAATGCGTCTCAAGGCCTGCCCAGCGACTAGAAATACAATTTAAGCTCCATTAATCATCTTGGTTAGGATGTGTTCGTGGCTGATCTACAAGATGGTCCTTAGACTTGATGAAGGTGGACTTGGTTGAGCTTCATGGACCGTGTTTAGGAAAAGAGCATCCATGTCATCTTGACGTTTAGCTTGCACTCTTGTTAGAGTCCCTTGAGGTGGTGAAGATGGAGTTAGCTCAGATGATCCTTCATCAATAACATATATATATATATATATATATATATATATATATATATATATATATATATATATATATATATATATATATATATATATATATATATATATAGTGTGTTTAATAAGTTAATGAACTAAAATAATTAACTAAAGGCCCATCAAGACATAAGTTTGGGCTTTTATTCTAAAAAGACTTAAAAACACTTAAAACAGCCAAATAAGCTTATTCAGCCAATTTAGAACATGTCAGCCTTATGTAGAACCCTTAGGCGTGCAGCTTGTTCCTTGGTGGAACATGATCATCATCAATGCTCGTTGGCTCATGGAAGGTGAGCTAGGTGGTTCATGGTTCATGGTTAGAAGCAATGCATCCATCTCAGCTTGTAGATTAGCTTGAGCCCTTGTTAAGGGACCTTGACTTAGCTTGGATGATCCTTCATCATTCATGGTTCCACTATGTTTATAAAGATTGCTCTTAGGATTGAATACCATCAGATTAGGATGAAGGAAGGGGACGAGTGGAAAACTACTTTTAAACCAAGTTTGGTTTATATGAGTTGCTTGTTATGCCATTTGGACTTACTAATGCTCCTTCTACTTTCATGAGATTAATGAACCATATTTTGAGAAAGTTTATAGGTAAATTTGTTGTTTTTTACTTTGATGACATTCTCATCTACAGCAAATCACTATAGGAGCATGAAATACATCTAAGGGAAGTTGTTTCTACTCTTAGAGATGAACACTTGTATGCCAATCTTAAGATATATGAATTGTGCACTAATGAAGTTATTTTTCTTGGTTTTGTAGTGAGCATAGACAGTTTACAAGTTGATGAAGAGAAGATCAAGGCCATTCGAGATTGGCCTATTCCGAGCTCTATTGGCAGTGTTAGAAGGTTTCATGGCCTTGCTAGCTTCTATAGGCGTTTTGTGCGTGATTTTAGCACCATTGCAGCCCCATTAACGGATCTATGCAAGAAGAACACGCCATTTGTGTGGGGTATTGTGCAGGACCATGCATTCAACAAGCTTAAGGAGGTTCTCCCTCATGCACCTTTGCTTGCTCTTCCAGTTTTCAACAAGCCATTTGAAGTGGATTGTCATGCATCCGGAATTGGAATTAGAGGTGTTCTTATGCAAAGGTAAGCCTACTGCTTTCTTTAGTGAGAAACTCAAAGGAGCATGTCTTAACGATTCTAATTATGATAAGGAGTTATATGCTTTGTTTAAAGTACTTAAGACATGGAAACACTACTTGTGGCCTAGAGAGTTTATCATGCATTATGTTCATGAGTCTTTAAAACACTTTAGGAGTCAAGATAAACTAGATAGGCGACATGATAGATGGATGGTGTTCATTGAGATTTTTCCTTATGTTATTAAGTATAAAAAGGGAAAGGACAATGTAGTTGCTGATGCATTATCTAGGATACACTCTTTGTTAACCACCCTTGATTCTAAAGTGTTGGTTTCGTGTATATTACGGAATTATATGTTGATGATGCTGATTTTGGTGAAACCTACAAGATATGTGTGGATAAGGGTGCTCTAGATAAGTTCTACTTGTTTGATGGTTTCTTGTTTAAGGATGATAACGTTTGTATCCCTAGGTGTTCTCTTCGGATGTTATTAGTTGATGAAGCCCATAAAGGAGGATTGATGGGGCATTTGGGAGAGATAAGACCTATGATATGCTTACTTCACACTTCTTTTGGCCTCATATACTTCAGGATGTAGAACATGCTGTTAAGAGATGTTTAGAATGCCTTAAAGCCAAATCTACACTGAAACCCCATGGTTTGTACACACCTTTGCCAATCCATACATCCCCTTGGGATGATATTAGTATGGACTTTATTGTAGGATTTCCTAGGACTAAGAGGGGTAGACACTCGATATTTGTGGTTGTAGATCAATTCTCTAAAATGGCTCACTTTATAGCTTACCATAAGATTGATGATGCCGCCAATGTAGCCAACTTGTTCTTTAGGGAAGTAGTTAGGTTGCATGGAGTTCCAAGGACTATAGTTAGTGATAGAGATGTTATTTCTAAGTTACTTTTGGAAAACCTCTTTGGGGAAAATTAGGAACTAATCTATTGTTTTCTACTTCTAGTCACCCTCAAACTGATGGCCAAACTGAGGTAGCTTACACTAACTACTTTGTTAAGGGTTGTCATTAAGAAGAGTCTTAAGGAATGGGAAGATATCTTACCTCATGTCGAATTTGCTTATAATAGGGTTGTGCATTCTTCTACTTCCATTTCTCCTTTTGAGTGTGTGTATGGGTTTAATCCACTAACCCCGTTTGATCTTACACCATTTCCTAAGACGGAGCGAGTTGATTTGAGTGCTAAATCGCAAGTTGATCACATTCGCGAGTTGTATGAGAGGACACACAAGAAGCTTGAGGAGAAGGGCAAGTACAATGCTGCAAAAGCTAACCACGGACGTAAGAAGATCACATTCGAGCCTGGTGATCTCATGTGGTTGCACTTTAGGAAGGAGATGTTTCAACAGTTGAGGAAACCCAAGCTCTCTCCAAGAGGAAATGGACCTTTCAAGGTCTTACACAAGGCAGGGGATAATGCTTATGTTTTGGAGTTGCCAGATGATTACGCATGTGATCCTACATTCAATGTGCGTGACTTGAGTCCATTCCACCCTCCGAGCTATGATCATGGTGATTCGGGGTCAAATCCTTATCAAGAAGGGGAGAATGATGAAAGATCATCCAAGCTAAGTCAAGATCCCTTAACAAGGGCTCAGGCTAAACTAAAAGATAAGATGGATGCATTGCTTATAACCTTGAGCCATGAACCACCTAACTCACCTTTCATGAGCCAACGAGCCTTGATGAGGATCAAGGTCCACCAAGGAACAAGCTGCACGCCTAATTGTTCTAATTAAGGTTTTAATGCTCTAAATGGGCTGAATAAGCTTATTTGGTTGTTTTAAGTGTTTTTAAGTCTTTTTAGAATAAAAGCCCAAACTTATGTCTTATTGGGCCATTAATTAATCATTTCAGTTCATTAACATATATATTAGGCGTGTTAGGGGAGAATACCCAGATCATACACGTTAAACACTTGTTTGTGCTGCTGTTGGAGATTGGCGATTTCCAGCTTATTAGAGAGCTTTGTGATTGTGTTTTTGGCTTAACTCTTCTTGTCTGTGTTAATCTCCTTAGGTATTAGTGTTGCAAGTTGTTTATAAGCATCCTCTTGGTGCTTTCAATCACCATATTGATTGTGTCAAGTTGTAGAACTAGGGTTGATTAGTCTTTTTGATTGGTTCTTGAATTCATTGTTTAAGGGTTCTTCCATAGTTCTATTCGGTTCTTCTTAACCATATCTCTTTATTTTTTCGTGCTTATCATTCCTCCATATCTAAGTTTTATTCTATTGTTTCTAGGTCATTCGTCTAGATCGTTAAACGGGCTAATCCCCACATCACATGACATAGAAGTCGTCTAACCAATCACGGTTTCCCAAAGGAATGGGACAACCGTGAACCTACCGGGTACCCCTAACCTTACCCCTATGGGGTAACAATATAATAAAAGGGTCTCCTCTCTACCATATCTAAGGTCAATGTTCGCTCCAAACGGTGTGTGCAAGCTTTAAATTTATAACCCTAGACTTAAGCTTAAAACAAGGATGCGAACCCGTAGTGTACGGGTCAATCGTAGTAAAAAGCAAGAAAATTCCAGGGGTCGATCACAGGGACTCGGTGAAACAAAGTCAATAACGGTAAGCTTCGTGAATACTAACCACAAGAGCAATTAACACAATCAAAGATGAATAAGAAGTCAATAAAGCAAACATGCAATTCTAGGGATTAAAGCATCTAGTTGTGGTTCCAACTCAAGATCTATAGATAAGCGGACAAAGCTGAGATTTTTGCGTGGGGAAGGTGTTACTAAAGTGGAATAGATCACCGGGTAAGTCTCACTACTCACTAATCCTAAACCGTAACTCCTATTACCGGGTAAGTCTCTAGGAATCAAGATAAAGAACTATTACCTCAAACTAACACACCATCTAGGGGAATAGAATCAACCTTTACCGGGTAAGTCTCAAGCTAACTCACAAAGATGGGATGGAAGCACACTCAAACCCCAATAAAGGATAAACCTTTATTACCTACACTTATGATCGTTGGTACACAAACTAAGGAATTACCGGGTAAGTCTCATCCTAAGCTTGCTTTGAACCAGAAAGGTGTAATAAGAATAGGATTTGGCAAACTCTAACACTTAACTCTCAGTTATGGATCAGATAAGTCACCTCGGTCAGCCAGTTTCCACCCCGGCCGAGATGTTCATCGACTGAGCGAGATGCTTAGGGTTAAGGATAAAGACTCGAACTTTCAGGGTCCTACTGGAATCTAAGATTATTCTATCATTGTTTTTCCCACAACCTTCAGCTAATCACCCTATAATCACACAAGGAAATTAGCCACTCATCATCATTATGAAAGTATTAAAATATATGGGAAGAAAGTAAATATTTGAGCAAGAAGAATTTAAGGAAAAAGACTTCAATAACTGAATCAAATATCACAACAAAAAGCGTTCCTTGGATAGCAATCCAACAAGACAAGACAACAAGTGAGGGAATTGAAGACAATCTTACAAAACCCTCCAAAAAGCTATAAAAGCAATAGACTTCAATCTTCCTTCAACCTTCAAAAAGGTTCTTCGAATCTCTCCCAACTGGAGTAGGCTGCTGCTGCTACTGCGTGATTTTTCGGTGTAAGCGGGCTGTATGCGGGCTGTATGCGGGATGTCGGATTTGTGGAAATCCAACCCTTTTTATAGGAAAATAACCCTCCAAAGATAATAAATCTTAGAAAGATATTTTCCCATAAATATAGGTAAAATATATGATTCTGCATATCTCCTTCCTTCCAGGAGCCAAGCCCAAAAATATAAGATCACTTTCCAATTTTAAAAGATCTTAGCCAAGAATAAAATATTCTCGCCGCGTCCTAGGTGTTCGCCTCGGTCGAGTCGGCGTCTCTGGATCACCTCGGTCGAGATGAATCTCTGGTCAACCGAGGTGAGTCACAACTGAATGTGAAATCTCTCAAAACTGGTCCAAAGCAAATCTTTAATCCATGGCTATTCTCCCTGGATGTAGCTCCAAATGACTCATGACTCCTTTTGCTCCTTTTTGATGCGAAACGTGCCATTTTACCTACGATTACAACAAAACTAGGTGTAGACCTCGATTCTCGCAAAGGTAGATGAAATGGTAGTAAAATCATATAATATACATACAAACATGCAGATTATGAAAGATAAAACGTCCAAACAAAACCCAAAATATAGACTATAATTCATGCTATCAAAATACCCCATACTTAGCCCTTGCTTGTCCCAAAACAAGTTCCGCATATAGAAGACAAGATAGAATGGATTATAAGTCATGAAAATCAATGAAAAAGTCTTTCAAAAATATTTTATGGTGTGCAACTATCATAGATCACTCTAAGAGAATACTTCATGGAATTTAAAAACTCAATATGTTCGAAACCTTTTATAAATATAGGAAAGTCGTTCATCTTTGCATAAAATCATAGAATGCATAATAAATCATAATTATCAAAATTAATCATGTATAATCCAGTTTAAACCGCTAAGTCAATCAACAAGCTCAAGGACTCAAGGGCTTCCCAAAAGAAAGGTCAAGAAACGTGTAGGGTAGGGATGTGTGTAAGGTAATGTGGTGCTAGAATCCGGGAAAAGGATGAACTTCACTTTCACTTTGACTTGCAACATCTTTCACCAATAAGCTTTGCTTATTTCACACTTTTTTTCTTTTTACTTTACTTTTTGGGATGCATGGACAGAGGTGCACAATAACCGAAGCCTAGGAAATCTGCAATCATCAATTTCTCGAGATGCATCAAACCCTTGATGCACATACCATGACCCGTTAGGAATATCGCTCAATCCGACTTTGGCAAGACACAAACACCCGGCTATTTGAATGGTGCCGAGTTACTCATCTTCATGATTGACTTCCCCAAACCTAAAATTGCTTTCTAACACTTTCACTTCCAGCCACTTCTCAACTTTAACTCCACTTGCTTTCACCACTTCGCTTGCTTCCAAATTCCCGGATAGGTAAGGGGAGGCAAAATGTATGTGAGGGGCTAAGCATGATCAAGAAGAAGAAGAAGAAGAGAATGAATTGCCTTGGTCTTTCCAAGAAGAAAGTGAGAGAACTTAACCTGCGGTGTCAACCTTCAAATTCAACATAATTTGGATGAAAACAAAGTATTAAACATGCTAATAATTTCAAACAAAGCATTTAGCAACTTAATCATATTATAAAACCTTTCAAACACATAAAGAATTTAAAACCAGTCAGTAAACAAGATCTTCACTGAGATCATATCCAGATAAGTAACACAAAAATCATTTTCGAAAACTCTCAGTTAACACACCTCGGTCGAGGTGTTCTTGGTTCAACCGAGGTGAAACGCCTCGTTTGGCCAAGACTGACTCGGTCGAGGTCAAAAAATTTTTTTTTTTTAAAACCATTTTTTTTTTTTCAGTTTCGACGTTTTTCTCAATCAAATAACCTGTAGGTATGCATGTAATATCAGATAATCATATAAATGCAGAAGTGAAGCATAAATAAAATATCCGAGGGAATGTAATACATCAAAAGTAGTCAAATACATCAAGTAGTCAAATAAGTACAAACACCCCATACTTGGGACACACTATCCCAGTGGGTCAAATAAAAGTCTAAAAATGAGAGTATTCACCGGATAAATAGCTGAACTGCATAAAAAATATAATAAAGAAAATCCTGCAGCTCCTCAATAGTCTCGATCCGGCGGTGGTGGTGGTGGTACGTACGGATACTGAGTCGGATCGAAAGGATACCCCATGACACGCTCGAACTGAAGCTGGGCCATGATGTGCTGATAGTGCTGCCGCTCCTGCATCTCGCGGATATCCAGCGATAATGCAGCATACGAGTCAATAACCTGATCCGTCAGGTCATCGATCCGTCTGTGAGCAGCTCGATCTCTCACTCCATGCCTCTTGCGTCTAGCAGGTCTGACTGGAGAAGTCTCAGCTGGTGCAGGCTCCGTCTCATCCTCATCATCCAAATCAATGATCGGTGGCGCGCTCATCCCTGTAGTATCCGTCCCTGTATCCATCGGGACTCCACCATCTCTCTCATCTACCGTCTCCTCGTTGTCGTCATCCTCCTCCTCCTCAGCCGGGGCAGCTGCTGCCTTTGTATGATCCTCCATCAGTGGAGCCCAAGCTGTCTGCCAGTAATGCGGATTGAAGACTGTGAACTGAGCAGACCAGCGGATCCCCTGTGGTGCAGTCCGCTCCCAAGGCATAGCAACATATGGAGTGGTCAAACCACGGGGAACCAAAATCCTCCGTGTGATCATCTCCTGTAATCCAAGCGGCTTCGGAGCCGCCACCATCGTACATACACTGAGGTCCATCCCGTGATAAGCAGCAATATGGGTGACTAGACCTCCGCAGCAAATGTCTCCCTTCGCCTTGGCCTTGATCCTGTGCAGGTCCTCTGCCAAGATCAAGCCAAAGTCTGGGAAACCCCCCGTGACCATACAGTAGAGGCTGAAGAGCTCGCCCTGTCGGATCTTCTGGGGCGTCTCAGTACGCGCCAGAAGTGTCTCGCTGAATATCCTATGGGCTAATCTGAAGGCCGGGTGGAAGATGACCTTCTCCCTGGAATCTCCAGGGCGCCATCTGTCTGCGTGCTCGGTAATATGGGCAATCTGCGCCCAGAACTCCCTAGCTACGGATCGGGAGGGGAAGTCGGTGGCGGTGGGCTCAGAAAAGCCGAAAATCTCTCTCCAAATCTCTAAAGGAACTATGAAGTACCGGTTCATCAACCGGTACTTCACAGACCGGTCTGTGGGGAGGTAGGAGAAGGAGCTAACAAACTCTAAGGTCGGCTCCAAATAAGCTGGGGCTCGGATCTCAGTAAACTGATCCAGCCCTACAGTGGCAATCATCCTCCTAAGGTCAGCATCTAACCCTCGGCAATCGAAAGCTGACACGTCCAGAAAACGTGGTGCGATAACTGGACGGCTAGCTATGCGCTCATAGTCTACCCGGCATCTCTCGTGGATAACCGGGCGGTAAGGACGGGAAGAAGAGGAAGAAGGGGAGGGTGAGGATCTGTCTCTGAGGGCTAGGCGACGATCGGAACTCATTTTCACTCAACACTGTCAAAACACCTCGGTCACTGACAAGACTCAGAAATCACCTCGGTCGAGATGCAGTTCGACCGGACCGAGGCGCAGCAGTTACGATTCCAATTCTCAGAAATTCAGTTCTTTTCCCCCAAAAATCACTACAATTGCTTCCTAAGGGGTACTTAAGCCTTTTCTCAGCAGAATCAGGGGCAACCAAAGCCCAAATCGAAGCGAATGAACGAGTTAGGGTTTCGACTATTTTTACCTCGTTTCGGTCGATTCGTTCGATTTCTTTGCAGATCTGTTGTTGCAATCGGTTCCTCTACCCTTCAATCTCAGTTTAGAAGCGGAAATCTTCGAAAATGAGCAAGATCTGAGAAGGCGAGGTGGGAAGGGCGCCGCGGTCGAGTTGGGTAAGGTAAAAAGTGAAAAATAAATTTTTCCCCTTTTTATACTATTCCTGGATCTGCTGTCACCTCGGTCGAGATGGTCTCGACTGGACCGAGGTGGTACGGACCGAGGTGGTTCTGCAGAAAACCCTAGTCGCCTCGGTTGCTCAAGAATCAACTCGGTCGAGGTGCTCTGACAGTGACCGAGATGCTTCTGTCTTCTCAAAATCTCGAACTTCTGTCCTTCCAGTTATGCTCCTTCCTTAGATATTCCCTGTTGTCTTTCCAGAACGCCAAAAACAAAGCAAAGCAAAGCAAAAACAAAAACTATCTAAGCTAGACTAGAAAACGGGAAAAGAAAGCAATACCTTGGGTTGCCTCCCAAGAAGCGCTTGGTTTAAGGTCGCTAGCTGGACCATGATGCGTCTCAAACGAGGTAGGAGGTGCCCTCACCCCATACTTCACCTCCATCGTGGGGTGAAGTAAGTAAATCCATCAAACACTCCAACAAGTGTAAGTGCTCATCGGGGAATGAATCGTCTATGGGTGGGTTATCCGTCTCGCGGGAAGATTCCGGTAGCCGGCTGAGGTGGTCCGCAACTGAGTTCTCGGATCCCTTCTTATCGCGGATCTCTAGGTCAAACTCTTGAAGCAAGAGAATCCATCGAATAAGGCGCGGCTTGGCATCTTTCTTAGCCAACAAGTAACGAATGGCTGCGTGGTCGGTGTAGACAATGACCTTCGCCCCTACTAGATAGGAACGAAACTTCTCGAAAGCATATACAACCGCCAATAACTCCTTCTCGGTAGTAGCGTAGTTGCGTTGTGCTTCATCTAGCGTCTTGCTAGCATAATAAATGGCGGTGGTCCGTCCATCCTTCTTCTGTCCAAGCACCGCTCCTACGGCTACATCACTAGCGTCACACATGACCTCAAAGGGCAAGGTCCAATCAGGAGGTTGGATAATGGGAGCGGAGATCAACGCTTCCTTAATCCTGTAAAAAGCATCAAGACACTCCTGCGAAAACTCAAAAACAACATCTTTATTCAAGAGGTTAGTTAGAGGTTTAGAAATCTTAGAGAAGTCCTTGATGAATCTCCTGTAGAAACCTGCATGCCCGAGAAAACTCCTCACACCTTTAACAGAACAAGGAGGAGGGAGCTTCTCAATAGTCTCGATCTTAGCCCGATCGACCTCAATACCTCGATTAGAAACGAGGTGTCCTAGCACAATGCCTTCATTAACCATAAAATGACACTTCTCCCAATTCAAGACGAGATTAGTGTCTTCACATCTTTTAAGCACTAGTGAAAGGTTAGATAGGCAATTATCAAAAGAGGAACCATATACAGAAAAATCATCCATGAATACCTCCATGATCTCCTCTATGTACTCGGAAAAGATAGCCATCATGCATCGCTGGAAGGTAGCGGGTGCATTGCACAACCCAAATGGCATCCTCCGATAGGCAAACGTCCCCCATAGACAAGTGAAAGTGGTCTTCTCCTGATCATCCGGATGGATAGGAATCTGGAAGAATCCACTATAGCCGTCCAAGTAACAAAAGTGCGAATGCTGGGCCAGCCGCTCGAGCATCTGATCGATGAAGGGAAGTGGAAAATGGTCCTTCCGTGTGGCCGTGTTCAGCTTCTTGTAATCGATGCAAACCCTCGAGCCCGTAACGGTCCTAGTTGGGATCAACTCGTTGTTCTTATTCGTCACAACGGTCATCCCTCCTTTCTTCGGAACGACATGCACCGGGCTAACCCACTTGCTATCCGAGATAGGATAAATAATACCTGCATCCAACAACTTAAGAACTTCCTTCTTCACAACCTCTTTCATGATAGGATTTAACCGTCTTTGAGGTTCCCGTGAAGTCTGATGATTATCCTCCATTAGAATTCTATGCATGCAGAAAGAAGGTTTAATGCCAATAAGATCATCCGTGGTATAACCTATAGCCTTTCGATGCTTTCTCAGGACATGCATTAATTTAGACAATTCAGATTCGGTAAGGGAAGCACTAACAATAACGGGATAAGTAGAATCCGGTCCAAGAAAGATATACCTCAAGTGACTAGGGAGTTGCTTAAGCTCCACAACTGGGGGTGCTTTCTGAGAGGGATCCTTGCTTCCTCTTTCCAGTGGAGTGGTGTTAAAAACTGGACTCGATGAAGTCTCAGTTAGAATTGTCTCGCCATCGACCTCGGTCGAGGCGCAGAGGCGTTGACCGAGGTGTTCTTCAGTCGCCTCGCTTAACCCAGAAAGTGTCTCGGTCGAGGTACTGCTGCTGGAACCGAGACTGGAGATCTTCGTCTCCTGGATTAGCTTCTCAGTTTTAGCTCCTGGATCCTCTTCCAGTGCCTTCAAGCTCCGTACATCTGCATCACAAGAAGCATCTATACCTTCCTCCATTAAACTGAAGCTAATAACTCTTTCGAGTGGATCGTTAATAAGGATAGAGCTCACCAATTCTCTTGATTCTTCTTCATCGTAGATGTTGAAGATATCATCAGTTAGCTGCTCCCCTTTCATGGCTGCAAGTAGTGCGAACTCCACCTCATCGCCACAAACGTTGAATTTCAACTTGGCGTTCTTGCAATCCACGTTGCAACCCGAAGTTGCTAGAAATGGCCTCCCGAGAATAATAGGAACAGGATAATCTGCGGGAATGTCAAGTACAACAAAATCTATAGGTAGATAGAAGTTACCTAACTTGACCGGAACGTCCTCCAAGATGCCCACGGGATGGGTAATGGAGCGATCTGCCATATAAAGTCGAATCTTGACCGGCTTGGGCTCTCCAAGACCGATCTTCGTGCATAGCTCCAGCGGGATGATGCTCACGCTGGCTCCTAGATCACAAAGGGCTTCGCAAGTGACATCCCCAACTTGAATGGGAATGCAAAACGAGCCGGGATCTCTCAACTTAGGTGGCATCTTTTCCTTCATGATCTTGATAAGCTCCGAAGATTTAGATGTCATCCTAACTTCACCAACATCCTCCAGCTTCCTCTTCATTGATAAGATTTCTTTTAAGAACTTCCCATAGGCGGGCATACCTAAAATAGCATCAAGGAAAGGGATATTAATATGTAGCTTATTCATCAAGTCAAGAAACTTACCAAAGTGCTTGTCTAGATGTGCTCTGGCTCTGGACTGAGGGAATGGAAGTGGTGGTTTGTATGCAGGAGGTGGAATATAAGTTTCAGTCGTCCCTCCTGCTTTCTGTTGCTCCACCTCGGTTGGCATCTCGGTCGAGGTGTTCTTCGACTAGATCTGGACCGAGGTGGTCTGCGTCGATCGAGGTACTGGATCTGCAGTTTTAAGTCCACTCCTCGTCGTTATGGCCATGCACTGGCCCTTAGGGTTAGTTTCCGTCTTTGCTGGAAGCTTCCCTGGATCTCTTGGCGCTTCATTCGCCCTACTAGCAAGTTGTTGTTCGAAGGACTTTTGGGCCCTCGAAAATGAAGTCATAGAATTCTCCATAGCGCTAAGCTTGATCAAGATAGCCTCCAGAACTGCATCTTTCTTTTCTGGTTGAGACAAACTTGACCCTTGCCCTTGGCTCTTTAATGGAGTAGAAGAAGAAGAAGGGGAAGAGAGGAAAGGGTTAGAGGACTCGTTAGAGTTGGAGTTTGAATGATTGTTACCGTGATTTTGGTTATTTGCCCTCCAGTTGTTGCTATTGGATCCTCTATTGTTGTTGTTGTAGTTGTTGTTTCGGGGACCGTTGTTGTTGTTACGGTACCCGTTGTTGTTGTTGTTGTTCCTTTGCCCTTGCTCTTCCTTCTTAGTTTGAGCCATCAGGAGTTCCTTCAATTGCTTCACGTCATTCTTCAAAGACGTGAGTTGATTGTTGTTGGATTGAGTCTCTTGAAAGTTGACTCTTTTAACTCCACTTTCAGCTCCTTGGTGGGTATATTTCTCCATGTGTAAGGCTTGCTTCTCAATGAAGTCCCAAGCCTCATCAATAGCCATGTCCATGAAGGTGCCGGCGGAGAGTAGTTGGAGATTGAACTGGGTGCTTCCGTCCAGTCCTTTGAAGTAGATCTCCAACAACTCGATCTTTGGAATCCCATGTGTGGGCAATCCAAAAGGATATCCTTGAACCGCTCCCAAGATTTGGACAAGCTCTCCTTGTCCTTCATAATGAAAGCATTGATCTTCCCTCTCATTTCAGCGGTCTTTGAGGGGGGAAAGAATTTGGTCAAGAATTCCGTAGTCATCTCCTCCCATGTGCTAATTTTTCCTGGAGGAAGAGATTGATACCAAGTAAGAGCTCTATCTTTTAAAGAAAAGTAAAAAGGTCTTAGCTTGTAGTTGTTATTTTCAATTCTGGAAGGTCGCAAGGTTTCCATCAAGATCTCGTAGTTTTGAAGATGTTGATGCGGTGACTCCTTCTCTAGCCCTCCGAATTGGCATTGGCGAATCATGGCTAGAACTTGCGGTCGAAGTTCGTAGTCATGATCCATTGGATCTCCTAGGTTCACTCCTGGACGCCTCAGTTGTTGATTAGGGTCCATCCTTTGACCTAGGGTTTGTGGGATTCCTGCAAGAAGAACATCTCGGACTGGCCTCCGAGGTGGAGGTACATCGGCCGGGGCGTCAGGTACTGGAGCCTGCCTCGGTCGAGGATCAGCTACTGGATCCTGCATCGGTCGAGGATCAACGGGAGGATCTTCCCTCGGTCAAAGTAGAATCTGATCCCGTATGACTGCTATCTCCGCTTCGATTGCTGGAGTCCTGGTGCGATTCTCTTCTTTCTCTTGCCTTTGTTCTTCTTTGCTGAGACGTAGCAGCTCTAGCGTCTCTTTCAATTCGGCCGCAAGATCGCAGTCGTCTTGTTGGGCCATCTTCGCTTCTCTTAAGCGTCGCTTGTATGTCTTTTCGGGTTCGGGATCGTAGGGAACGATTTCCTTCCCAGTGCGGGTTTTTCGCATATACCTAAGAAAGAACCTGCAAAAGTCACTCAAGTAGAGTGGTTAGATGACACAGGGCAAGCGCCCCAAGAGCAAACCGTACCGGCTCGGTCTAGACCAAGTCCCCGGCAACGGCGCCAAAAACTTGTTCGCTCCAAACGGTGTGTGCAAGCTTTAAATTTATAACCCTAGACTTAAGCTTAAAACAAGGATGCGAACCCTCAGTGTACGGGTCAATCGTAGTAAAAAGCAAGAAAATTCCAAGGGTCGATCACTGGGACTCGGTGAAACAAAGTCAATAACGGTAAGCTTCGTGAATACTAACCACAAGAGCAATTAACACAATCAAAGATGAATAAGAAGTCAATAAAGCAAACATGCAATTCTAGGGATTAAAGCATCGAGTTGTGGTTCCAACTCAAGATCTATAGATAAGCGGACAAAGCTGAGATTTTTGTGTGGGGAAGGTGTTACTAAAGTGGAATAGATCACCGGGTAAGTCTCACTACTCACTAATCCTAAACCGTAACTCCTATTACCGGGTAAGTCTCTAGGAATCAAGATAAAGAACTATTACCTCAAACTAACACACCATCTAGGGGAATAGAATCAACCTTTACCGGGTAAGTCTTAGGCTAACTCACAAAGATGGGATGAAAGCACACTCAAACCCCAATAAAGGATAAACCTTTATTACCTACACTTATGATCGTTGGTACACAAACTAAGGAATTACCGGGTAAGTCTCATCCTAAGCTTGCTTTGAACCAGAAAGGTGTAATAAGAATAGGATTTGGCAAACTCTAACACTTAACTCTCAGTTATGGATCAGATAAGTCACCTCGGTCAGCCAGTTTCCACCCCGGCCGAGATGTTCATCGACTGAGCGAGATGCTTAGGGTTAAGGATAAAGACTCGAACTTTCAAGGTCCTACTGGAATCTAAGATTATTCTATCATTGTTTTTCCCACAACCTTCAGCCAATCACCCTAGAATCACACAAGGAAATTAGCCACTCATCATCATTATGAAAGTATTAAAATATATGGGAAGAAGGTGAATATTTGAGCAAGAAGAATTTAAGGAAAAAGACTTCAATAACTGAATCAAATATCACAACAAAAAGCGTTCCTTGGATAGCAATCCAACAAGACAAGACAACAAGTGAGGGAATTGAAGACAATCTTACAAAACCCTCCAAAAAGCTATAAAAGCTATAGACTTCAATCTTCCTTCAACCTTCAAAAAGGTTCTTCGAATCTCTCCCAACTGGAGTAGGCTGCTGCTGCTGCGTGATTTTTCGGTGTAAGCGGGCTGTATGCGGGCTGTATGCGGGATGTCGGATTTGTGGAAATCAAACCCTTTTTATAGGAAAATAACCCTCCAAAGATAATAAATCTTAGAAAGATATTTTCCCATAAATATAGGTAAAATATATAATTCTGCATATCTCCTTCCTTCCAGGAGCCAAGCCCAAAAATATAAGATCACTTTCCAATTTTAAAAGATCTTAGCCAAGAATAAAATATTCTCGCCGCGTCCTAGGTGTTCGCCTCGGTCGAGTCGGCGTCTCTGGATCACCTCGGTCGAGATGAATCTCTGGTCAACCGAGGTGAGTCACAACTGAATGTGAAATCTCTCAAAACTGGTCCAAAGTAAATCTTTAATCCATGGCTATGCTCCCTCGATGTAGCTCCAAATGACTCATGACTCCTTTTGCTCCTTTTTTATGCGAAACGTGCCATTTTACCTACGATTACAACAAAACTAGGTGTAGACCTCGATTCTCGCAAAGGTAGATGAAATGGTAGTAAAATCACATAATATACATACAAACATGCAGATTATGAAAGATAAAACGTCCAAACAAAACCCAAAATATAGACTATAATTCATGCTATCAGTCAACCTATATACACAGTCATCGGAAATAAAAGAGTGCGTATCCCTCGTATCAAATAATACTATTTCAGGAAAGTCGTGAATCTGAATAGTACATGTGGTTGCCGGCGCCGCTGGCTCAACTTCACTCCTCAACTCAAAAACCTTGGCCTGAATGCCTCTAGTCTCTGTGGTGCCTCCACCGTATCCCGTACCTCTACCTTGCTCTTGGGTAGAACCCTGTGAATGTGGATAGTCCGGGGCTATTTGTTTGTGTTGGCCCTGTGTCTGATGAAGAGGTGGCCTTTGTCCTCCACCAGTAAAGCTAGTTGATGAAGAACCTTGTTGGGACGGTGGCGGGCCTTGTCGGCCGAAGGTGGCTTGATGTCTAGATATGCCTCAAACATAACAAGTCACTACAGTCCTCGGGCATGCGGCTTGCATTTGTCCATACCCTATGTATTTAAAACATTGCCGACCCCTATCTGATGCTACATCGACTGTTGGGGACTAGAACGTCCTTGAGTCTGGCCACGTCCGGCCCCTACCACTCCCGCTGCAATACCAGCTGATCCGGTCCTCTGCCTCTTATTCGGCCCTCTTGACTATACAACTCTCCTAGACCCTAGTTGGTCCCTCTCATACGCTGAAGCTGGGTCTTGATAATCTGCTAGAGAGTCACAAAGGAAACCCGCAAGATCAGCGCGGGTGGACTCCCTCAATCTCTGTGAGAATAAGTAGATATGCTGGTCCACCAGAGGTGCGGCGGGACCCAACAGTGCCAACTCCTCCCAAAACCTCCTGATCGCCTCCGCCACGGGAATGTCCTCTAACCCAGCCTCTAAGATATCCTGCAATCTGTCCCTCCTCAGTATTGTAGGACAACAACTCTCTCGAACGAGACTCAACATTTGTCCAAACCCGGTGACCCCGCTCTGGACCGTCCTCCACCAGTATTGGGCTTGATCCTAGAATAGCGTATGTACCAGCTTAACCCATCGATCCTCAAGGCAACAGATCGACTCCAATGCTCACTCTACGTGACCTATTCAATGCTCCACCTCTAGCCCCACTTTCTCGTCGAAAGTTAGTATATGCAGCTGGCTGAAAGTCTTCAACCCGAAGTCCGGCCTCGACGACCTCTACTCATCACGTACTCTAATGTCCTCGGCTACTATCGCCGGCGCAACTCTCTCTGGTGGGGCTAGCACCTGAGTCACCCTTTGTGAGACCTACTGCTCTCGTAAGTACCGACGGTACTGGTGGTGGCGCACCAGTCCGGTAAGCCTCCTCGACCCTCTGTACGTACTCTCGATATACTGACGCCCCAATGGATACTCTACCGGACTCGGCCGATGGCGAACTCTGTGCTCCTGACCTCACAACGGTCCTACCCCTAGCCTCGGGAACGACACTCTCCGCAACCTCCTGCACTAGAACCTTTGCTACTAGCGGGTCCGCAATGGGGATACGTCCCCGATCTCTCGCTTACGGAGGTCTTCCTACTCGTCCACGTCTCCGGGACTATAGGAGGAAGAGGGTGTCTACCCCTTCTGGATCCCACGTACGCGGTGGCTCTAGTACGTGCCATCTGATAGTGATATGGCATATATACATAAGAATACGCTCTATACGAATAGTCATAACAAGTTCAAAAGCAACTATACTAATATAAGGTCCAAAATAACTTAACTACAATATAACAAGTCCAAGAACATCCTAAGTCCACACACACACACACACACACATATATATACAATAATCCAATAAACTAAGTCGCCGAGGTCCGCGGAGGGAGTGGTGGTCCCGTACATTCTATCCCGATCCCGACTATGCTCGTGATTTGAAAACAAAATTCATTTTCTAAAACTCTGAACCCTTGCGGGTTATGATTATTTCTATTCAGCCTTTAGAAGATTGTGTTTGCCATTGTTGTCAAACTAGGGCTCTAATACCATGTTGTAACACCCCGAATCCGCGGGACTCAAGATGCTACGGGCGGAGACCTCACAATGGGTCCTGACCCTTAGTCTGATAACAATTTCACTAGATCTTTCCAACAAGACACAAATAAAGGTAAAACCAAAATTTTTTTAATGCAAGTGCAAGAATTCAGAATAACTATACAAAGTGGAAACTCCAGCCGAGTCCTTAAAACAACATAAATCCATAACAAAAGTACAAACGTCCACAACATAATATAAATCCCATCCCCGTCCTATAATGTACGGGGACCCCGGCTGTCCACTCCTCCGAGTCACTCGGCAGCATCCCTAACCTGCAGAGCATCTACAAAAATCGGTTTAAAACCGTTAACTAACATTCCGAAAATTAGAAGAACGATGAAGGCACAAACACATATAAGTAAAGCCTACACACAAACATGGTCGTACAGAAACCGGTTATTATCTTTTCTATATGTTATTCTCCTTAATAATTCCAATTATGGTGTGACACGAAAATCACAAGGATTTCGCCCCTGTCCCCTTTCACCAAACAAGTTTGGTCCAGATGCAAATCAAGATCACTTGTTGGAGTAGTCGCAGGGTACCTCCCAGTTTCTCCATTTTGAACTGGACAAGCGGTCACCGCCCGGCTATCATACACTTGGGCCAAAATAATAAACGCATAATCATCCTAATCCGGTTAATAGTTATAACACAATTATAAACACACACAACACCCACACGCATCAACTAGTATGTAGAAGCTAGCTAAGTAAGTCCGTATTCTTACCTCGTCTCAAAGCCAAACCGAGAATAACCGATCTCACTTCCCGTAGGAATATACTCAAAGCATGATCAAAACAAGGCACATAATCAACATCGCTTTCATAAGCTAGAAGTCCTTAGACTACTAATTCTAATGATCAATCACAAGATCCTACAAACTCATTGATACGGGGATTAGCCGCGATGAACGGATCTAGACGAACAACATGTTCTGAAGAATAAAGAACACACGAAATTAACAAACATGAACATCAATGAAAACGAGAAAATAGAAAGGGACAAGAAGAACCGAAAGGAACAATGATAGACCCTTGGATTCGAGATCAAAGAACCAAACCAGGGACGATTCGACCCCGCTTCTTACAACTCCACACAATCGATCTGAGAATCGAGAGCACGAAGAGGATGCCTTGTTTAACTTGCAACACCAATCCCTAATGAGATTGACATATACAAGAACGAGAAAGCTAGATCACACACACAAACTCACGAGACAAGAATGATTGAATTCTCTTGGATTCAATTCTGAAATACTCTCAGCAAAACTTGTATAAAACTTGTCTGACTACAAAATGAAGAGAGAAAAAGATTTTATATATCCTAGGCCTTTTCTTCGTAAAACAGAAAAAAGAAAATTTACAATAATTACATTTAGAGATATTTAAATAAAAGCCCAGCAAACTAGAACAAAATGGGCCTAAATAAACTCTCCTATTCAGCCTTCACGTCCACACAATTAAATGATCATCCAACCATGCACATGCACACACTTAAGCTCCATTAAGCTTCATTGATCATCTTCTTGGCTGGTATAATATTTGTGGTTTCTTGGCTGATCAACAAGATGGTCCTTAGGCTTGATGAAGATGGAGTTAGCTCAATGTAAACAACAACACTTATATCAATATAAGAATCACACACATAATACCTCAAAAGAATGAATGAACTAGTTGGTACAAGGGTTGTTTTCCTAGTCCTCATCCTCAATTCTTGATAAACTAACTTAGGAACCTTAAGAAGCATCTTCGACTTCATATAAGCATCGAAACTCCCTATGTTCCTCACAAAGGCTGATTTTACCCTATGTCCATCAATTAGCATAACAATAGGGACCTTTTCCTCCATGGTCCACCAAAGAACTAACCTATATGGTCCAATCAACTTTAAATTATCCACATGTTTTCCATCCTTCAAATACACAAAAGACTTCCAAGCAACATGATAATTGAAATGAGTCGTTAAGGACATGGCTACATTAGATCTCAAACTTAAGTCATTAAAATCACAATTTGATGCATTTCTCCAAGTAGTGTCTTCCTGTTCAAAGTCCAATTCAATATCCCAATCAAAGCCTTTCACATATAATTCAAACCCATCTATTTCATCCTCAAGAAGCTCAATGTCTAGACCTAAATCAGATTCATGTCCATTTATGTCTTTACCAGTTCTAAAACTAGAGTTTTCACACAAATCGGTAAGTGAACAACCTATGGGAAATGAAGTGCAAGAGGGTATGGAAAGGCTCCCTTGTAGATCCTCACAAGGGTCATGTGGTGCATCTAAAACCTCTTTAGCTATCAAAGGCTCAATGTGCTCACATTCATTACTAACCCAAGCCTATTCATTGCAAATAAGGTCATTATACTCAATAACACTCAAAACAGACTTGGTAACACAATTGGGGCATTTGTTATGCTTAAGCTCATGCACATGTAAAATAACATCATTTTCCACAACAGATTTACGTGCAAACAACTCATAGTCATTAATTTCATGCTTATCACTTTCAATATCACCCAATAATACAGATTCATGCTCAACTGCTTCATCACTGATGATAGCATGCAACACAATCTCATATTCTGATTTTAACAAGTCTAAGTGATTAAACATTAAAGTACAAGGTTTTGAATCACTTCCCTTTGGAGTTGTGGTAACTCCAATTGATGATGAAGGTGTGCTAATGGCTGATAGCGAGTTGTGTGAATCATTGTGCTTGGGAAGGTCGTGGCATGACCAGATTTGTTCCATCCTCGCCTCCCATGCCGTGTTCACATCAGGATCACGTTGACCCTCGAAGTTGGGCATTTCCATCATGCCAATGCTGTCTTGTACTGGTTCTCGAAATGGCTCATGTCTCCATCCTTCATCCTCCGAATAATCCCATGGGTCATGCACATAATTCTGATATTGGTTATGATAATTGTGCATATTAGGAGTAGAAGGGACATAATTACGCTCTTTGAAAGCATGGTTTCTTTGGCCTTGTGGATTAGGCCTTGAAGGCTGCATAGCATTGGAAATTCTTCCAGCCTCAAGTGTGGCCAACTTTGTACTTAGATCATCAATGCTATCTTGCAAGCCCTTGAAAAGGTTGAATAATTCGGTGTGAATCGATTCTGAGCTCTTTGCACGTGCTGGACTTGTTGACCTAGACATAATTCCAAACACTCAACACAACAAACAAACGCGTTAGGTTATATAAAACAAAAATCACCTCGCAAGTGTATCACTCAGAAAACAAGCAGCTCTCAATCTCTAGTGGTGTGATACATGCTTGTTGATGGCTCGTCTTGTATTAATCAAAAACCTCACGTGAGTTCGATGCTTAGTCAAACTAAAGCTTTTAGATAGAAACAAGGTTCGATTTTAGTCACTTCAAAAACGTGTTTGACTCAACAAAAATAGAAGAAAAGACTCAAACGGAAAGGACAATTGCACAAATGTTATACGCAATTAAATGACTCAAAAATTTAGAACTCAAGATAAGCTTTGAAAGAATTTACTCGTAAGACCCAAGAAGTGAACTCTAGACACCGTAGGATGAGGTTTAGGAAGGCTGAGCTATGGTGCTTGATGGCGGAAAATGGGCAGTAGCTAGGTGTGGCTAGATAGGTTCAATGAGATGCTTGGTTCTTCTTCGGAATGAGACGAGATACTTGACTTAAGTCCTTTCTTGAAGTCCTCTTTGTTGCTGAACAACGCTAAACCAAATATAATAACACTAGGCTAATTACAAACTAAGAATAAGAAAGAATGAAATAAAATAACAAGACGAGAATGAAATGAAAATGATTCTGATTCCTCTTCTTCTTCTTTTTTTTTGATTTTTTTGATTTCTTTCTTTTTCTTTATCTTTTTTTTTTACTTTATGATTCAGGAAATCAGAAAAGAAGATTAAACAAAAATTGAAAGAAATAAAAAACAAATTCTTGTTTGTAGATAAACGTGGGCCAAGTTGTTGCAAATCTTCAGGAGAAGATCAAATCTCAACTCCTAGATTGTTGCAACTGATTCAACGTGCCAGATCTCTAGGAGGAAAACAACTACTTCAAGATCTGCGCCGGATTTGTAGGAAATACGCTGAATCAACTCCAATTTTGGCGTGTATTGGATGTAGGGAAACAATCTACTTCAACTTCAATTCTGCGTGTACTGGATGCAGGAAGAGAAGCAGCCACGTTTGGTTTTTGTTCAACTGGTTCGAGTGAGGCTAATGTGGCTGGGGAAAAATGGTGGTTGATGGTGGTGTGTGCTATGGTGGTTTCCGGTTTCCAAAACTCACAATTAAAGGAACAAACTCGTTAGACTCAAACAAAGCTTAGAGTAGAAGAGAGAAACGAAAATAGACTCAAACAAAAGACAATGATCAATTGCAATGATCAAAACAGACTCTTTTTGTGATTTTATGATTGATTTACCGACTCTTTTGGTGGTTGGACGTCAAATATGCTCTTATACCAATTGATACGGGGATTAGCCGCGATGAACGGATCTAGACGAACAACCTATTCTGAAGAATGAAGAATACACGAAATTAACAAAACATGGACAACAATGAAAACGAGCAAATAGAAAGGGACAAGAAGAACCGAAAGGAACAATGATAGACCCTTGGATTAGAGATCCAAGAACCAAACCAGTGACGATTCGACCCCGCTTCTTACAACTCCACACAATCGATCTGAGAATCGAGAGCACGAAGAGGATGCCTTGTTCAACTTGCAACACCAATCCCAAAGGAGATTGACATACACAAGAACGAGAAAGCTAGATCACACACACAAACTCACGAGAAAAGAATGATTGAATTCTCTTGGATTCAATTCTGAAATGCTCTCAGAAAAACTTGTATAAAATTGTCTGGCTAAAAAAATGAAGAGAGAAAAGTCTTTTATACATCCTAGGCCTTTTCTTCCTAAAACAGAAAAAGAAAAATTACAATAATTACATTTAAAGAGATTTAAAAGCCCTACAAAATAGAACAAAAATGGGCCTAATTAAACTCTCCTATTCAGCCTTCACGTCCACACAATTAAATGATCATCCAACCATGAACATGCACACACTTAAGCTCCATTAAGCTCCATTGATCATCTTCTTGGCTGGTACAATATTTGTGGGTTCTTGGCTGATCAACAAGATGGTCCTTAGGCTTGATGAAGATGGACTTAGTTGAGCTTCTTGGACCATGGTTAGGAAAAGAGCATCCATCTCTGCTTGGCGTTTAGCATGAGCTCTTTTTAGAGCCCCTTGAGGTATTGAAGATGGAGTTAGCTCAAATGATCCTTCATCGTGATGGGTTTGGGATGTTTCCTCCATTAGTTGGAATGAATGCTCTCACATCACTCAGAAGCTAGGATAACGCTCCTAGACTCCAAGATCCTATAAGCCCAACAAGGCATGCTAGGATACCACACTAGCCTATTGTCCTACAAGGTATCCTCAACAGTCATTCTAGAATACAACTAACCTTGCAGATACTACAAGGTCGTCACACTTAAGATCATCATAAGACCACATCCAAGCTGTAAGGTCTCCTAAGGTTCACAGCCCCTAGGTGGCATTCACAAGACTATCCTTGTTCCAGCCTAGGCATGATACTACCATGAATCAAACTCTAATACAAAAAAAGGTAAGATGATGAGAAGAGATAGAGGGCCTACTATTGAAGAGACGCAGCCGCGGAACTCACAAGGCGTGACTGCGGAAGGACAGACAACCGCCCCCGTGGCTGACTGCCCCCCTCCCCCCGTGGCTCACTAGGCCATCCCTAAGGCTTGTGCTAGAATCCGCCCCCGCGGCTCTATGTAGGCGCCCCTGCGGTCGAACTCCAAAAGTAATGAGTCATCGGGTCTTCAATTGTGCAGCAGAGCTTCTATGGCTTCATTTTGTGGTTGGGTCGTCTCAAAACTTCTTCCACAAGATCACAACCCTCCTCCACGTCTTAAGCAAGCTAAGCACACATGCAAGCATAAGAAGACCATCCAAGAGTCTTTCTCTAAAGCTTCATCCACATCAATGGAGGGAAGAGAAGAAGAGAGGGGAAAGAGGCAAGGAGAAAAAGGGAGGAAGAAGGAGAAAACTTACTCAGCTGGATCTGCAACCTTCTTCAATGTTGGACAACTCACAAGAAGATCACCAAAAGAGAAGAGAGTAAGCAAAGGAGAATGGGAAATAATGTTACGTGTTTGAGAAGAGTGGGAAGAGAGAGTGAAGGCTACTCACAAGAGGGAATCAAGGGGTCAAGAAGCTCCAAAGGTCACCTTTAGACCATGGAACGAGGGGTCACAAGCTAAAAAAGGGGGAACGAATGGTCAGAAAGGAAACGAGATAAAAACTCATCCACTCAACACGCCGTGCCTACGGAATGATTGAGTCACGCCTGCGGGAAGACCGCTAAACCACTCACCTACCGGAATTACAAATTCCAGGTGTTACAACAAATTAGTTCAAATAACTTGGTATCGACAATGAATCGGTGTAAAAATACAACAAAGGTTTCAAAACTCCAAGGAAGATTAGACAACAAAACCTCTCTAGCCTAGCAAGGTGATTAGATGAAGCTCTTCAGAAAAGGTGAAAGGAAGCATCAAAACAGCTTAAGCTCTTCGACAAAGACGGAAGCTATTTGGCGGTTGTGAAACTTCCAAACCGAAAATAATTGACTGATTTTCTACAAATGTTGGGCAAGGTTATCAGCAAGAAAGAGAAAATTGGAAAACAAAATCTCTAAGTGCTGATAAGGCTTTCAACTCTTCGGCAAAGAAGAAAGTCGAAACCTCTCAAGCCTTTCTACTCATCATCATCGATCTAATATCCAAAAATGAATCGGTGATCAAACACAAATTGCGCATTCCCAATATATCTTTGAAAAACCAAACTTCAATAGTGTTCGATTTGAAAATAAAAGTCGGACCAATGGTGTTTGAAATCATACTCGGATACAAATTAGTTCAAATAACTTGGTATCGAAAATGAACCAGTGTAAAAATACGACAGAGGCTTCAAAAGTCTAAGGAAGATTTGATAACAAAACCTCTCAAGCTTGACAAGGAAAAAAGGAGATGCTCTTCGGCAAAGGCGAAAGGAAGAATGAAACATCTTAAGCTCTTTTGTGAAGGAGAAAGCTCTTAGGCAGCATATATGCAACAATCGAAACCTCTCATGCCTTTCAATTCAGCATCATCCATCTCAAATCCAAAAAATTTTAAACAATTTCTTTGTAAAATAAAATCGATAAACAAAGTTGAAAAACTTTGAAAACTAAAAATAATGGTTTAACTTTCTCCAAATCATTTGGCAATGAAGAATTAGAAAACAAAACAACTCAAGCATTGCAAGCTAAATCGAAACTTGTTACCGAACCGGTTTCAGGTTTGAAGGTGGGTTTTTCGGTTTAAGGTTTTAAGCTTTGGGGTTGCATGTTTCAACAATTTTTGGTATCCGATTTATGGTTTCCGTTCGTTTTGTTGGCCGAGTTAGTTATCAAGTTTCATGGTTTTTGATTTTCGGTTTCAGGTGTGATGTTTCAGGTTTAAGTGGTTTTAGGTTTTAGGTTTCTTGTTTTTTGTTTTTGGTTTCCGGTTATTGGCGGTTCGGTGATCGAACACATAGTGTGCATACTCGAATACGAATCGGTGTAAAATTATGGCAGAGGCTTCAAAAATCCAAGGAAGATTAGATAGCAAAACCACTCAAACCTGGCAAGGCGAATGTCCGAAGCTCTTCAGAAAAGGCAAAAGGAAAAATCAAACCAGCTTAAGCTCTTCGGCAATGACGAAAGCTCTTAGGCGGTTGTGAAACTTCCAAAACGAAAATAACGAACTGAATTTCTACAAATGTTGGATAAGGGTATCAGAGAACAAGGAAGAACTAGGCAACAAAACCTTCCAAGGCATTACAAGGCTTTGGGCTCTTCGGCAAAGGCGAAAGTGGAACCTCGTCAATTTATCATCATCGATTCCAAATCCAAAAAATTCTAACCAATTTCTTTGTGAAATCAAATCAATAAACAAAGTTTTAGCACTTCGAAAACGAAAATAACGGACTAATTTTCTACAAATCATTGGACAAGAAAGAATTAGACAACAAAACTTTTCCAGCGTGAGAACCTATTTAGGAACCTGTTACACAAGCCGGTCTCATGTTTGAAGCTAGGTTTTCCGGTTTCAGGTCTTAGGTTTTAGGTTTCCGCAGCTTTAGGTTTTTGGTTTCCGATTTCAGGTTTATGGTTTCCATTCGGGTTATAGGGCGATCATGTGATCAAGTTTCACGGTTGTTTGATTTCGTTTTCCGGTTTTAGGTTTCAGGATTCAGGTGTATTGTTTCAGTTCAGGTTATTGGGAGGTTCGGTGATCAAGTTTCAGAGTTTCTGGTTTCCAGTTTCAAAGTTTAGGTTTCAAGTTTTAAGGTTTTAGGATATTGGGGTTCAGGTCTCTAGTTTTAGGTTTCCGGTTTCAGTGGTCAGGTTTTAGGGTTTTAGGTTTCAACAATTTTAGGTTTCTGGTTTCTAGTTCAAGTTATTGGGTAGTTCGGTGATCAAACACAAAGTACGCATTAGCATTTGATTTCACAATACAAGTCGAACCAACTGTGTTCGAAATCATACTCGAATACAAATCAGTTCAAATAACTTTGTATCGAAATGGAAACGGGGTAAAAATACGATAGAAGCTTCAAAAATCCAAGGAAGATTAAACAACAAAACCTCTCAAACCTAACAAGGCGAATAGGCGAAGCTCTTCGGGAAATGCGAAAGGAAGAATCAAAACAACTTAAGATCTTTGGCAAAGACGAAAACTCTTAGGCGGTTGTGAAACTCTCAAAACAAAACTAATGGACGGATTTTCTACAAATGTTGTACAAGGGTATCAGATAACAAGGAGGAAGAATACAACAAATCCTCTGAAGTTTGGCAAGGATTTCGGCTCTTCAGCAAAGGAAAAAGTCAAAACCTCTAAAGCCTTTCAATTCCTCATTATAAATCTCAAATCGAAAAAATTCTAAACAATTTCTTGGTAAATTCAAATCGATAAACAAAGTTGCAACACTTCCAAAACAAAAATAATAGACATTCTACAATGACAAGGAAGAATTAGACAACAAAACCTCTTAAGCGTGGAAACATAACTTGGAACCTATTACCCTAACCGGTTTTAGGTTTAAGGTTTCCGTTCGGGTTATTGGACGATTCGGTGATCAAATTTCACGGTTTTTCGGCTTCCGATTTTAGGTTTCGGGCTATCATATTTTAGGTTTAGGCGGTTTTACGTTTTCGGTTGCATGTGTATTGTTTCCGTTCCCGTTATTGGGCAGTTCGGTGATCAAGTTTCATGGTTCCCAATTTCAGGTTTCAGAGTTCACGTTTCAAGTTTTGGGTTTCAGGGTAACAATGTTCAGGTTTCTAGTTTTAGGGTTCGGGCTTTAGCGGTTTTAGGTTTGTGGCTTCCGATTTCCGGTTCGGGTTATTGAGCGGTTCGGTGATCAAACAACGCATTCACAATTCATCTTTGATAAACCAAATTTCAACTAGTTCGATTTCACAATAAATGTCGGGCTAATGGTGTTCGAAATCATAATCGAATACAAATCAGCTTAAATTAACTTACAATCAAAGAGTCGGTGTAAAAATATGACAGAGCCTTCAAAACCCAAGAAAGATTAAACAGCAAAACCACTCAAACTTGGCAAGGTAAATTGGACAATGAAACCTCTAAGGTCTGACAAGGCTTTTGGCTCTTCGGAAAAGGCAAAAGTCAAAACCTCTCAAGCCTTGTAATGCATCATCATGGACTCATGTCCAAAAAATTCTAAAAAATTTCTTTGTATAATCAAATTGATAAACAAACCTGCAACACTTCCAAAACGAAAGAAAGTAATGGATTACGTTTTTACAAATCAGAGGATAAGGAAGAATTAGAAAACAAAACATCTCAAGCCTGACAACCTAAATTGAAACCCATTACCCTAACCGGTTTAAAGTTTGAATGTGGGTTTTCCTGTTACAGCTTTCAGGTTTTAGGTTTCTCCAGTTTTAGATTTCCGGTTCCAACTTTAGGTTTATGGTTTCTGGTTTCCAACTCAGGGTTCATGTGGTTTGCATTTTCTTGTTTCAGGTTTAACGGCTTTGGGTTTTAGCGGTTTTAGATTTTTGGTTTCCGGTTTTTCGCTTTGGGTTACAGGGCGTTCGTAACAAAAAGTGTGCATTCCCAATTAATCTTAAACAAAACAAATCTCAACAACATTCGTTTTCACAATAAAAGTTGGACCAACGGTGTTCGAAATCATACTCGAACACAAATCAGTTCAAATAAATTGGTATCCAAATAGAACCGGTCTAAAAATACGAGAGGGGCTTCATATTCATAGGAAGATTAGACAACAAAACATCTCCAACCTGGAAAGGCGAGTAGGCGAAGCTCTTTGGCAAAGACGAAAGCTCATAGGCGTATGTGAAACTTCCAAAACGAAAATAGCATACTGATTTTCTACAAATGATGGACAAGGGTCTCAGAGAGCAAGGAAGAACTAGACAACAAAACCTTCTAAGGCCCGACAAGGCTTTCAACAAAGGCAAGTCAAAACCTCCCAAGCCTTTCAATTCATTATCATCGATCTTGAATCCAAAAAATACTAAACAACTTCTATGCAAAATCAAATCGATAAGAAATGTTGCAACAAAAGGAAACTAATAGACTAATTTTCTTCAAATCATTGGACAAGGAAGAATTAGGCAACAAAACCTCTCAAGGCTGGCAACCTAAATCGGAACCTGTTACTCCAACCGGTTATGAAGGTGGGTTTTCCGGTTTATGGTTTCTGGATTTGGGGTTTCAGGTTTCATATTTCATGTAAGAGCCTAGTTGCTGAGTTGCTGAGAGAGTGTACAAAGGGCCAGGATTATGCCTGAGCCGCCCCTGTGTGACCCAGAGGGCGCCCCTGCGCCTATCCTGGTCCGCCCCTGTGGCTCACAGAGTCCGCCGCCGCGGTTCTGTGTGCTGCAGGAGTCTTCTTTGACTTCTTTGACCCGTGCTTTACCTTTTACCATTGTATATATATATCTTCATCCCTTACCATGATGAGGGTTTACCTTTCTCAGACTTCTCTCTCTCTCTCTCTCCATACGTACATCTTCTTCACTCTTCTCCTTGGATCACTTTGCTTGATCTTCTTTGAGTTTGTGTATGAGATAGTGAGTTTTTCTTGGCTTTGATGATGTTTATGGTTGTTGAGCCTTGTTTGCCAGCTTGAGGACGTTTGGTAAGGTTGTGAGCTTCTGGATCTTCAATTTGGTAAGCTTTCATGGCTTCCAACTTCTTCTACTTCTTCTTCTTCTTCTTTGCATCTTCTTGTCCCTGTTTCCTTCCTTTCCTTAGTCTTGCATAGACTCCTAAGGATTGGATCTTGTTTTAGCCAAGTTTGGCTTATGTTGATGTATATATGTATATGTTCTGTATATATGTTGTTGTGGGAGTGAAGAAGGGTAGAGAATCGAAGGAAGAAGTGAAGAAAGAGCCGAGGTGGTGTCTTCTGCACACCAGCCGCCCCTGCTCCACCTTACAGCTGCCCCTGCGCCACCTTACACCCGCCCTTGCGCCAGCCAGTGCACCGCCCCTGTGCCACCAGTGAGCCGCCCCTGCGCCCACCTGCATCAGCTTGGTGTTTCCCTTGGTTTTGCAGGTGTGTGTTTCTTTTAGGCCTTCCTTAGGGTGCCGTTTTTCCCTCCTTTCCTAGTGTGAGTTCTTAGTATCATGCTAGATGTGTAAGGTTGAGTTTTGATGAGTTTATGATCGGTTTATGCCTTATATGGCTTTTGAGGTTCTGTAGGTTGTGAGTGAGGTTGAGGTTGATTCTTAGGATCCCTTTAGGTCTAGGTGTGACCCTTGTGTTGTTAGGAGTTACATATATCTCCTTATGCCTTGTTTATAGGTTGTGTTGTCCCTCCAGTGTAGAGGTGATCTTGGTTGAGTTGTGATCGAGGTTGAGGTAAGTCCGTAGGACTTACTTAGTTGTCATCCTTATATTGGGTGTTTGCATGAGTGGTGTTTGCTTTGTATGTTTGCTATGATAGCATGTGATGTCATATATACCGAACTATGTTTTATTGATTGCCCCGTATGCATGGTTGTGATAACCTTTCCCTTTCATCCCTTTGTGGAGTCTGGGAGGTTCTCTTGGGTCAGGCCAGACCGGTTTACAGGAAGGGCGCAATCCACTCCCATAGGGTACACGGATTGTGTGACCGATACTAGTATGGTTTGCTAGCAAGCTCAGAGGCGAGGATGTATCGGTCCTTGTTTCACATGGTTTCATATATATTATATACATACATTTGGAGTGAATGACCATTATATTGAGATGTTTAAATGGGTAAATGAGTGGAAGCATGCTGATGTGTTTATCTTCCCTTACTTGTGTTTGTGCTTATGCATTACTCTATATATGTGTATGGATAGCTAATGGTTTATTACCATGTTGTAGATGTCCCACAGGATAGGCATGTTGCTGGGTGATCTAGCAGAGTGGCAGGCCGAGGACGTCTCGTACATAGGTTGTGTGGGCTTTTGGGTTTGTTATCTTTCCCTCCTGAGTGAGGATGGTCTTTTGTTACCTCCTGTGTGAGGGTGTTATGTTTCATACTCGGCTATGTTGTCTTACCTTTTGGGTTGTACAATTTTATACAGCTTTATGTATTTATTTTTATATCTATCAGTGCCATGTTATAAGGTCTAGTGAACTTGTTGTTATGCTAGGGTCAAGATCCATTGTGAGATCCTAGCCCAATGTGGCACTCCGAGTCCCGCGGATTCGGGGTGTTACATTTCAGGGGTTTTAGGTTTTCGGTTTCCGTTTAGGTTGTTGGGTGATTCGGTTATCAAGTTTCACGGATCTGGTTTCTGGTTTCAAGTTTTAGTGTTTCAGAGTATTATGGTTCAGGTTTTTGGTTTCAAGTTTCAAGTTTCAGGTTTTAGGGTGTCCGGATTCAGCGGTCTTAAGTTTCTGGTTTCCGGTTTGGGTTATTGGGCGGTTCGGTGATCGAAAACAATGTGTGCATTCCCATTTATTTTTGAAAAACAAATTTCAACAACGTTCGATTTCATAATAAATGTTTGACCAACGGTGTTTGAAATCATACTCGAATACAAAGTAGTTCAAATAACTTTGTATTGTATACGAATCGGTATAAATTACAACAAAGGCTTCAAAACTCCATGAAAAGTTAGACAACAAAACCTCTCAACCTGGCAACGCGAATAGGCAAAGCTCTTCGGAATAGGCGAAAGGAAGAAACAAAACAACTTAAGCTCTTAGGCAAAGACGATAGCTCTTAGGCAGTTGTGAAACTTCCAAAACAAAAAGAATGGACTGATTTTCTACAAATGTTGGACAAGGGTATTATTAGAGAGTGACCGACGGTATTTCTATGGTCGTCTATACCCAATCAAAAGTAAATCCTGACTTAGCACTAAGAACAAGGATAGTGATTCTAAGCATGCAATTGCTACTTTGGTGAGTTCCTTTTACAAGTTTTCAAGTAATCTTCCGCCTCGATCATATATATGTGTTGAGCCAACCAGCATCAACACAACTTAACAAGTTAGCATTCCGTAAACCTACAAGAACAAATAACAAGTTAACTTTCAAACAACGACTAAGGAATATAAAGAGAAGATTAAAACCGTTAAACTTATCTTTATATTTGTGTTCCTTTTCTTTAAGTAATTACAACACGTTATTACTTAAAGTTGCTACTAGATTAGAGACTCGAACCCGGAACCTATTAATCCTAGTTGTTTACATGCACTTTAGAACTTAAGGTGATCAATCTCAAGCAATAGTAAACATGCAATTAGACAATGGAGATCAAGGAAGCACAAAGTATTACTGAATGAAAACTTATATTAAAAAGAACTTACAACCAAAGTAACAATGCAGCTTCAAACCAACCCAATGTAGCAAGGGAGTTAGCAACTCATTACAAAGGTAGCAAGATAATCTAAGTGGATAATTTGTTGGCTAACAAGATGGATAAGTTTGATCATTCTAGCAATCAACCAAGGACTATTTATACTACAAAAGACACTAAATAGGAGTAAATGGTTGGCCCAAAACATCCACCTTTAATGCCATAAAGGTGGAATAAACAACGAGAGTAAAGCTTCTAACGTTAAGCCGCAGGGGCGGTTTTCAGCTCCGTAGGGGCGGTGAAGGCAAAAACGCTTGATCTTCTTCAGGGCCGCAATGGCGGCTAGGCAACTCCCCTGGACCGGATCTTCAATGCTCTTCAAACGTCTGACCCTTCGACTTCCTGATGTTTTCGATGCCAAGCCGCCGGGGTGTCCCTATGTCAACGCAGGGGCGGTGACACAACCTCTTCGTCTTCCAGCTCCCAGGTTGAGGCGTAGGAAGGAGCGCAGTGGGAGGCGCAGGGGGCTGGTCTTTGTCTCTTCAGGGCTGGTCACCGCAGGGGCGCCAAGGAGTGGCGCATGAGCGGTGACTCACTTCATGACCGGCGCTGATGAAGGCGCAGAGAGCGCTCCGGTGTAAGTCGTCACCCGCAGGGGCGGTGAGGCAACAGAAGCTTTGCTTCGTGATCGATCTCCACTTCTAAGTGCTTATAACTCCTTCCTTAGCTTCTTTTAGTCTTCTTCTTTTGGACCAAGGAGTTAGTAGTATAAACCGACACAAATGCAATGAAAAGACTCTAAAAACTATCCAAAATGATAGTGATTCCATCACCTATCAAACTCCCCCATACTTAGACATTTTACTCGTCTCGAGTAAAACAAATGACAACAACTAGACTCAAAGGCCTCAGGAAGCATGGGTAAGCAAGAAAAGACAATGAAAATAAGTGAAAAGGCAAGAAAGAAAGAAGGAAAAGAGAGGAAATGTGAGAAAAAGGGAGAAACTACCATCCTTATTGCTCCAAGAGTGGCCTACCCGGACAACCTCCTTATGACTCCCCTTCTTATGTCGCCAAAACGCTGGAAGGGAAACCTACACTCGGTGTCACTCATTTTGCCAAGGCACCCTTTCGGGTTTTCACCTTGCCACTCTTCCTCTTTTCTCACTTGAACTCACATCCCTCAAGTCCAATTTTGCACCAACCTAAGGTTGGTCGGACTACCTTCTTTTTGCCTAAACCGCTCTTTTGGGTTTTCGGTTTATCCAAGGATTTTCATGCCTTTTTTCGATTTCTTTGGCTTTTTGTTTTTTTGAATTTTAAATTGAATTCAAAGATGCAAAACAAATCAAATAAACTCAAATGAACTGTACAAGCAATGATATATCCCTCACCCCTATACTTGAAGTACACTTTGTCCTCAAAGTGGAAATGAGGCAAAGATAAATGTGGGAGAAGGGAAGAGAAATGTACCCATCAGTGGAGTGGTCCGGATGGAATACCAGGACCCTCCTCCGGTGGGTAAGGAAAATGGTGGAAGAAGTACTCCTGCCGGCGGTAGATGTCATCTATGCGGTCTTGCTGGGCTGTCATCCGGCGGCCAAAAGAGGTCTCAAAACTGGCCTGCCAAGCTAGCTGTTGAGCCTCCAGCTGCTGCTGCTGGGCTGCCTGTCAGGCCTTTTGCATCTGGACAAAGTGGGAGGTCATGGAGGTGGCAAAGCTGGTCTGCCAGCTCTGCTGCTGCTCCAGCATAGTCCGTAGGTAATCGGACTGCCATGTCCGGTGCTGGGTCGTCATAGCCGCCATCTGAGCCTGAAGGCTCGCAAGGGCCGGATCCTCCTCTGGTGCCGCAATGGACATCTCCTCGTCATCTGGGATGGGCAGGTGCTCCTCCTGGTGAGCCCGGCAGGAGCTAGCAGCATAGCTCTCCATAATGGCCACTAGTGGCCTCCTCGGCACGAAAGGATCTGCCGGAATGTAGAGCTTGGAGAGCTCACCTCCTAATGGTAAAGGCCGGGGAAGGTAGGTGAGGTGGCTCCCATCTGCAAGGGAGATCCAAAATAGGTTATCCCCGTCCCACCGGAGGAGCTTGCACCTCCTAAGCATCCCCTCAGTGTAGAGAGGAGCCGCCATCCAGTCCTCTAACTCGGATAGGTCCATCACCTGTGAGGCGATTAGGGAGATCACCACACCGCCAACAATATCCCTTGGCTCGTCCATCCTGATCCGCTTTAAAGCGGCAAGGAAGTGGGAGGGCCAATCCATCACCTTCTTGCTTTGTGGAAGGCAGGAGTATAGTACTGGAAGGTCCTTGAGGGCAACCTTGTTTTCCTCTTTGTGTCCACAGAAGACACTCATGAGGATCTTTGAGATGAGCCTCAAGCTGGGGTGAGTGAGTTTGTTGGAGTACTCACACCTAGCATGGAATTTTGACCCGATAGCTGCCTGCCAAAACTCACACAGATCCGGGGTCAGGACTGGATCCCACCAGTTTGCAGAGGGGCTTAGAGTCACCCCAAAGGCCTCCTGTAGATCGGCGTAGTCAAGTGTCTATTTCACCTTGTTGAACTTGAAGGTGAGGCCGATACACACGTGATCTTCCTTCTCCATTGTGAAAGTGGAGATAAACTGTCTATTGAGCTCGGGATATGTTGGAGCACTCTTTTGTAGGAAGTCTCCGAGCCCAGCATTTGCCAAAAAAGCTTGCATGCTCTCCAGCATGCCTAGGTTCTCCAAAGTGGGAATATGCAAAAATCGAGTTGCATACACAACTCGATCGTGCACAATCCTGTAACGCTCCTCCTCTGCTTCGGTCATGTTGTATTTCCTTGGTGCTTCCATTCTTGAAGGTTATTGAAGCAAAATATTAGTAAATGTCGAAACAAGGAAAAGAAAACGACTTTTCTAGTGGGATTTCTGTAGGGGCGGCTATGCAGGCGCAGGGGCGGTAAGGCGCAGGTGCAGGTGCTTGCAGCCGTAGGGACGGGAGAAGTGCAGAGGCGATTTCTGGGGAGCGATGGAAATGGTGTTGCTGAGGCCGCTTTGGTGACGTCCTTGGTGGTTTAGTTGTCGCCGGCAGTGTAGCTGGAGTGGAATGTGTGAAGTGGGTGAGGATGTAGGTTGTAGGACTGTGAGAGAGTAAGGGGGTAGTGGGAGAGGGTGGCGCGGGGGCGTTGCGTCTGGTGGCTGTTCGTCGGAGGCGGCGCAGTGGCGTCGATGAGGTGGTTGATGAGCAAAGGGCACAGGGACGTGAGAGTGGTTTGAGGGAGAAGGAGTTTGGAGGGTTTGTGTGTTTGGTGAAGAGGGTTCGTGGGTGGTGTGTGGTAGGTGTAGGTATTTTCGATATCCACTTTTTTTTTATTTTCTAGGTAAACCCGCAAGGGTGGGAGAGTGTTGCCGCGGGGGTGGTGACAAGGGAGAGGGGTCACGCAGGCTCAGCGCCGGGGGCGGCGCCGAGGATGCGTGTCAAGGATGGCCACCGTAGGGGCGTAGGGGTGTCACCGCAGGGGCGCTGACTAGCATGTCGAAGGCGCAGGCCCAACGCCCGGGGCGGCACTGGGCATGAGTGTCACCGCAGGGGCGGGAACATAAAGCCGCAGGGGCGGTTTTTTGACAAAGGCTCCTCTTCTTATTCCTTCGGGTTGCCTCCCTAGAAGCGCCTTTGTTTTACGTCGTTGGCTCGACGTAAGATCTCTACTTCTCTGACTGTGCTTCCTCCAGCACTATCTCGTCAATTGGATCGTTCTTGACTCCTTCAAGCTAAAACTTTAGCCTTTGTCCGTTTACCTTGAACACCTTGTGCGTTTGGGGGTCATAGAGATCCACAACTCCGTGAGGGTATACTTCGGCTACTATGAACGGCCCTGTCTATCTCGAACACAGCTTACCTGTAAAGAGTTTTAAACGTGATTGAAAGAGAAGTACCTTATTACCTACCTTGAAGTCCTTTCGGAGAATGTTCCGGTCATGCCATGCTTTGGTCTTTTCTTTGTATGTGGTAGCATGGTCATATGCATCTAGCCTCAATTCCTCCAACTCTTGCAATTGGAGCTTCCGGAATTCTCCCACTTCCTCTATGTTCATGTTGCACTTCTTTACCGCCTACCAAGCCTTGTGCTCTAGCTCCACCGGTAGGTGGCAAGCTTTCCCAAACACGAGCCTAAAATGAGACATCCCGATAGGAGTTTTGTAGGCTGTCCGATATGCCCATAGGGCGTCATTTAGCCTTGCACTCCAATCCTTCCGTCCGGGAGAAACCGTCTTTTCGAAGATGGTCTTTATTTCCAGGTTGGACACCTCAGCTTGGCCGTTTGTTTGTGGATGATAAGCTATTGATACTCTTTGGTGAACGTGGTACCTCTTAAGGAGAGCCGTGATCGTCTAGTTGCAAAAATGGGTACCCTTATCACTGATTAAGGATTTTGGAATCCCAGATCTTGCAAAGATATTTTCCTTAAAAAAAGCTGCAACTACTTTTGAATCATCAGTTTTGGTGGCCTTTGCTTCCACGCACTTGGAAACATAGTCCACCGCAAACAAAATATATGTGTTCCCGAATGAAGTAGGGAACGACCCCATGAAATCAATTCTCCAAACATCAAATATTTCACAAAATATAAGAGAGGATTGAGGCATTTCATGTCTCCTTGAAAGATTTCCTACTCTTTGGCATTTATCACACACTTTGCAAAACGCAAAAGCATCTCGAAAAATGTGTGGCCAAAAGAAACCGGCATCCAAAACCTTTCTTGTAGTTTTTTTGCCCCAAAGTGCCCCCCACATGCTTCAGAATGACAGAAAGTTAGGACGGATTGTAACTCATTGTCCGGAATGCAACGCCGGATCACTTGGTCACTACAATGCTTCCAAAGGTAGGGTTCGTCCCAAACGTAGTGTCGAGCTTCAGCCTTTACCTTCTCTCGTTGTGCCTTGGTGAAGTCTGGAGGATACTCCTTCTTGACAATGAAGTTCACAATGTCAGCAAACCAAGGCTTAAAAGATTGGAGCTTAAGACAAACCTCTGTCGATAATTCCGCAGGGGCGGCTGGTGTGAGGCACGGGGGCGGTTATACAACAGAGAGTTGTGTAAAATGTATCATGTGGAAAACTTCCAGCTATCTCTCTTCCTTTTCCTGGATCTTACTCCTCTTGCACTAGCCTGCTCAAATGATCGGCCACCAGGTTCACGGCCCTCTTCTTGTCCCTTATCTCTAGGTTAAACTCGCTTAGAAGGAGCACCTATCGGATCAATCGTGGCTTTGCCTCCTTCTTTGCCATGAGGTACCTAAGAGTTGCATGGTCAGTGAAGATAATTTCCTTTACCCCAAGTAGGCACTGCCGGAATTTCTAAAGGGCAAAAACCACTGCCAACATTTCCTTCTCGGCGGTAGAGTAATTCCTTTGCGCTCCATTGAGTGTCATAGACGCATAATGGATCACATGGGAGGTCCGTCCGTCTTTTTGTCCTAAGAGAGCTCCGACGGCATAGTCACTGGCGTCACACATGATTTCAAAAGGTTTCTCCCAATCCGGGGAACGGTTGATTGGTGCGGTGGTGAGACATGCCTTCAAAGTGTCGAAAGCTTTCTTGCAATCCTCATCCACTATGAAGGTGACATCTTTCTTGAGCAATTCACATAGGGGTGCCGAGATCTTTGAAAAATCTTTGATGAAACGTCGGTAGAAACTTGCATGACCAAGAAAAGATCGGATTTCCCGAACATTAGTAGGATAAGGTAAATTTTTAATGACATCAAACTTTACCTTATCTACCTCTATCCCTTTTGAGGATATTAGATGTCCTAGCACCATTCCTTGTTCGACCATGAAATGACATTTTTCCTAATTAAGAACTAAATTGGTTTCAACACATTTTTCAAGAACAAGTTTCAAATGCCCTAAACATGCGTAAAAACTATCTCCAAAGATGGTAAAATCATCCATGAAGACTTCAATGAAATTTTCTATGTATTCGGAGTAAATGCTTATCATGCACCGTTGGAAAGTGCCTGGTGCATTGCGAAGTCCAAATGGCATTCTGTGGTATGCAAAAGTGCCAAATGGGCAAGTGAACGTCGTCTTCTCTTGATCCTCTAGTGCGATGGCTATTTGGAAATAACCCGAATATCCATCCAGGAAACAGTAGTACTGATGACCTACAAGACGTTCCAACATTTGATTAATAAAAGGTAGTGGGAAATGGTCTTTTCATGTTACCTTATTGAGCTTGCGGTAGTCAATGCAAACTCTCCATCCAGTTTGTGTTTTGCTTGGGACCATCTCTCCATGTTGATTTTCCATCATGGTAATGCCTCCCTTCTTTGGAACAACTTGGGTTGGGCTAACCTAAGTGCTATCCGAGATAGGAAAGATCATATTCGCTTGGAGGAGCTTCAACACCTCCTTTTTGACCACATCCATCATTGGCGGGTTCAACCTCCTTTGAGGTTGCCTAGAGGGCTTGGCTTCGTCCTCAAGTAGAATCCTATGCATGCAAGTGGAAGGGCTTATTTCGTTTGATGTCCGCAATGTTCCATCCAAGAGCCGTCTTCTGCTCTTTTAGTACCTTCACCAACTTGTCTTCTTGTCCGGTGGTCAACTTGTTGGAGATAATCACCGGCAAGGTATTGTGTTCTCCAAGGAAAATGTACTTGAGGTGTGACGGAAGGTCCTTCAATTCTATTTCAGGTGCCTGCACTATGGGCGGAACAAGTTTCTCGCTTGGGGTTAGTAAAGTGGGCCCAATGGCCAAATTGGAGATAGGTAGCCTTTTATGCCCATCTAATTGGGCTAGGACCTCTTTCATGCTGGATGTTAATACATAATCTGATTTGAAACCATCAATGTCATGCTCAATCACATTTCTCAATTCATCAACGTTAGAGTTATCAAAAACATCTTGCACAAAAGGATCAACAATGTTAATAGCACATAAAGAATGATCATCACTAGGAAATCTCATTGCATCATAAATGTCAAATTCCACTACTTCTCCAAACTCCATGGTCAATTTGCCACTAACATAATCAATTTTAGTCCTAGCCGTTTTCAGAAATGGCCTACCTAACAGAATGGGTGCAACATGTGAATCATTTTCCATATCCATTACAAAGAAATCAGCAGGAAATATTAGGTTGTCTACCATTACTAATACATCTTCAATTATCCCTTTCGGGTACACGTTAGATCTATCACCAAGTTGTACTACAATCCTAGTTTCCATTAATGGCCCAAGGCCAAGTGATTTGTAAATCGAATATGGCAAAACATTGATAGAAGCACCGAGATCAAGCATCACTTTGTCAAAGCGGGTTTCCCCTATAACACAAGGAATGCTTACCATGCCCGGATCGCTGCACTTCTTGGGCATTCTCTGTTGGAAAACTGCCGATACATGCTCACTCACTTGCACTTTCTGTTTCCCTTTTAGCCTATGATTCCTTTTGATAGTGCAAAGTGTTCGCCCCTAGAGGTGTGTGCAAATAAGCTTTATATTTATAAAACTGAAATCAAGCAAGCGAACCCGCAGTGTACGGATCGATATAGTTAAGCAAGAATTCCAGAGTATCGAACACAGGGATTTGGGTGGAACGAACTCGATTGCAGGTTATCAAGCGGTTATTATGAGAGTTTTGCAAATATATTGGGAAAACAACAATCCTAAAGATCCAGGTATCCAGCTGTGGCAATCGATTCAAGATATACTAATGATGTAAGGACAGAGTTAAGATATGCAAAGGTATACTAATGTAAGGTAATCGTACGGTTGAGGTTCCAAAAACCTTATATAACTCACCCAAAAGACTCTTCCTATACAGGTTGATGAGGCGCAATATAGAAAGGTTCTAAGGACAAGGATTAACATCAAATACCCAAATCTATAATCTAAAGATCAAGACTAACTTACCCGATTGAGGTTGTTGAGGCTCACAATCGAGGTAGAGGTTGTTGAGGCTTCACTACCACCTAGAAAAGACAAGTCTAAACTAAGCTAAAGCAAATCTTTAACTTTGGATCAAGATAAAAGCAGGCTCGTAAACTTTAAGGAAATTACGGTTGGATCTTGAGATTCCACGGTCGTGGAACTCAAGAACAGCCCGTGATTTAGGGTTTTCGGCGACAATTCTCTAACTCTCAGGGTCTAATCTGTTTACGATCGATCTATCATCATCTAAGCCACAACTATCAACCCTTCACCTTAGAATTGTTAAGGGTTTTTAGCCAATAACAGTCATATTGATATTAATTCAAGATTTAAAGGATAGAAAATGGGAATTTTCAAGAACTATCAATAATCTTCAATCGAATCTCAGAATCACAGCCAAGAACAAGTGTTTATCAAAAGATGTAAAACGAGATAAACAATCACAATCTTAGGAAAGAAAGGAAACGGGATGTCAATCCGATCCTAAATCAAACCTAAGCAAGAAGAGGAATCTTCTTGCGAAATCCTTCAAGAAACTTCGATCTTCCACACGAAGATCACAACAGCGACTCTCCGACACGAACTTTGGAACTTCAATGAATTCTTCCAAATCACCTCCAAGAATGAGGGTTTGTGTGTTGCTAAGCTTGCGTTTTTGCCGCTAAACTTAGGGTTGAAAGGTCGTAAAAGCGGGAGCGAGGTGACGGAATCTTGCTTCATCCGTCCTTTTTATAATGCAGGGCAAAACGTCGGCCCGGCCCAATCTTCAAAAGATTATGGCTTCGAAAGTGGCGAAAAGATTCGCCAAGATCACGGTCGTGGAAGTTTCAACGACCGTAATTTTGAGGCGTGGAAACAAACACGGATAGCTTCCACGGCCGTAATATCCCCTGGAATGAACATCGAATTCTGCATCAAGATCCACGGCCGTAATTTAGGGTAAAACCGTGATTCTTGCCTTCATTCGTGCATTCCTCAATCTAATACTCCAAATTGCTTCCAAAAGGTGCCCTTGGTCTATGGACACATCAACTCAACTCTCCTTTGCTCAATTCCGTTCGGAAATAGCTCCAAATCACCTATAATCAACATAGAACTCGTGTAGACATCCATATCGACAATATAGGCAATACTAGCTCATATATGCATAAAGCTCAATCAAAGACTATCAATATGAATCAACTGCGATTAGAAAACGTGCCTAAAATATCACAATATTTCATGCTAACAAATAACCCCATACTTAACACTTGCTTGTCCCTAAGCAAGGTCTTTCAAAAAGCTTTAAAACAAGAGTTAGGATGAAATATGTGTACCTTCTTTTGGATGAAAGTGACTTCTAAAGAATAGATCATTCTCAAACCTTGCTTCAATCGTTTCAAACTTTCACACACTTAATTAGAGAGTAAGAGGTAAAGAAGAATCATGAACCAATTTAACTTCCAAACAAGCATTATAACCTTCAAACATTATCAAAATCAATCATAAGAATTTCAATTTAGATCACCAAGCCATATAACATTCTTTTGATCATAAGGACTTTCAAAGAAAAGGTCTAGAGCATGGAAGGGTGGGGAAAACTTTAAGGGAAAGTGGTGCATAAATCCGGGAAAGTGGATATCTACCTTCTTCTTCTTTTGCGGTTTCCGCAACACTTCACTTAGAGCTTCGCTCTCTCCTTTTTCGACTTTACTTTTGGAGTTATGGATAGAGGTGCACAAAAACCGAAGCCTAGGAGATTGGCGTTTCTCATTTTTGCGAGATGCCTCAAACCCTTAGCGCACATACCATAATCCGCTAGGAATATCGCTCAATCCGACTTTGGCAAGACACAAACACCCGGCTATGTGAATGGTGCCGAGTTACTCATCGTCATGATTGACTTCCCCAAACCTATAATTTCTTTCTATTCAATTGATTGCAAATACTTGCTCTCATGGCCCTCCCACATCAAACATGCCTTTTTTTCTCATTTACTTTCCAAGTTCCCGGATGGGTAAGGGAGGCTAATATTTCAATGAGGAGTTAGATGATTCAAAGGAAGAAGAAAGAAAATATCGAATTGCCTTAATCATTTCAACAAGAAGTATAGGAGCTTATAATGTGATTTCAACTTCAATTTCTTACATGATTTAGGTAACAATTCTCACATTATACAACTTGCAAAAGAGGTAAAATTCATTCATTCAAATCCTTTTCGAATTACCATCCTTTCAAGCATGCAATTGTTATCAACTCAATTCGCAAGTAATGATTATCATGGAAATCATATCGATTCGTTAGAAGCATCAAATTTTTAAAAATTTTTCAATTTTTATGAGTTTTTAAAGTTCTTTTTCATGCAATGCAAGAATAAAACGTGTAACATACAATGAACATGCAAGGATAGTCTCGGAATAGAAGCAACATATAGAGTAGAGTTATTACAAACGTTTAGTACATCCCACCCCATACTTAGGACGAACATTGTCCCTAATGTTCACAAGAAAGAACAAAAGAAAGAAAAGAAAAAGAAAACTCACAAATGGTGGCGGGAATGTCTAAAACGAGCTGTCCGGTCATCTATCACTGCGGTGCCGGTGGAGGTGGAAATGGAGAGAAGCTCGGATCATAGTACCGCCCAAACTGCTGGCGGTAGACGTCCCTCATCATGTGGTCGAGGTCGTCGAAACGTCTGTCTCTATCATCCGCCCGGATCTCTAGTGCTCCGACTCTCTCTGAAAGTCCGGTAGCCCAATCCGGCATCCTCTCATACCACCCAGGGGGGTGATCATACCATCCGGGAGCATCTGCTGGTGCTGGCTGCGGTGGTGGTGGTGCTGCTGGCTGCGTGGTGGACCAAGGAGGGGGTGTCTCGTACCAGGTGGGAGGTGTAGTCATCCACGTGGGCCTCTCACTCACGCTAGCGCGGCGAGATGACGAGCCTGAAGCTCTAGCCGGACGCGGAGAGCGTCTAGGTACATCCTGGGCCGTATCCGGCTGATCCGGGAACGTGCCGAACTCCTGCTCCGCTCCTCCACCACTCTCGTACTGATCTCCCATGTCCTCCTCATCCACAACCGGTGGTGGAACGTAAGGGGGAGCCACTAGCCTGTTCGCATGCATCGCAGCGAACGTCTCTTTCCAATTGTGGCGTCCCGCCACAATGGAATACTCCGGCAGCCACTCAATCCCTCTACCCGTCCTAGTCTCCCAAGACATGCCCGCATAAGGCGGACCTCTATGTGTGGGGAAGATGAGTCCCCTAACCATGAAAGCGTGTAGCCCTAATGGAACTGCCGGTATACGTGTGCAAGCCGAGAAGTCCACTCCAAAAGTCCTAGCTATGTGGGTCACTATCCCACCGTATCCAATGTTCCCTCTCGACTTGTTCTTGAGCTTGCTCATTGTCGCCGCCAAAAGAGTAGCACAATCGGCGCGGCATCCGTGGAGCATAGCATAGAGAAGGAATAGCTCATCCGTCTTGATCTTTTGGGGCGTCTCCGTCCTAGGAAAGAGACACTCCGAAAGAACACGGTGAGCTATCTTCAAGGCCAAATGGTACATCAATTTGGCCTTGGTATCAGCTGGATGCCAACGGTCCTCGTCGGCATAGATCATCGCCACATCCTCCCAAAAATCCTTAGCAGAAACGTTCCTAGGGAGGCGACCGTTGTAGGTCTCATGGAACCCAAAGATGGTCCCGAACTCAACAATGCTAAGCTGGTAGTCTCTATTCATGAGACGGAAGGAGACAGTCCTATCGACATGGCTGTGCTCAAAAGACGTCACAACCTCTCGGGTGATCTCCTCATAAGCGTCCTCACGAATGTTCGTGAAGACAAGCAAACCGGCTCTATCCAAGAGCCAAGTAAGGTCATCCACTATGTTGAGAGGATGAAGATCCTCCAACAACAAGTACCTAGGGCCAATCACTGCCCTCTTCTCTATCCTCTCAAATGCAGCTTGGTGGTTTTCGTGTATGATCGGGATGCTGGATGGAGGTGGTGAGGATGGAGGTGAAGATGGGGGTGAAGGTGAAGGGGATGAGGGTGGTGGTGGTGCCCTAGATGTGGAGGGGTTACCCTTTCTCTTCTTATTCTGTTCCCCTTTCTTTTCTTTAATCCTCCTAGAAACTCTCCTCACGAAATCCATTCTGTTGAGAATTACGGTCTGTTCTTCCTAAACCACGGCCGTGGAATCTGTGTAGACCGTAATTCGACACGGAATTTCTCAATCCTCAGCAAATCAGCAATCAAACTCCATAACAGGCAGTCCTAATCTAATTTCTTCCAATCTCAATCAGTTCTCCCTAAAAATCTCTAACAAAAACGAACAAAAACGACTAGAATCAAGAAGAGAGCAAAAACCTCTTTTTCGGATTGAGAAATCCAAAATGCGGAATTGTTGATCGTTTTCCGCGTGATTCGTTGCTTGGATCTTGTTCTTGGTTGGATTTGCTTCAGTTTAGGAAGAAGAATCGTTAAAAACGATTAGAGAATGAAGATTTGGGATGAGCTGCGTGTTTTCGGTATTTAGGGCGTGGAAATTGGGGATTTTGTGGTGTTTTTGTGGTGAAGTGTGGCTTTTATACTCGCAGGCAAAATTTCAAAAATCACGGTTTGTCGGGGCATTCCACGGCCGTGGAAATGTACGGACCCGTAATTTTTGTGATTTTTCACAGGCTTTTGAGAATTACGGCCACTGTAGCTATGACGACCGTAATTTAGACCGTGGAACTCTCTGTAAAGCTTCAAAGTCCAAATTTCGTCACTTCTCTTCGTCATTATCCCTCCCTTCTTCTTTTCCATCGATCCTACAACCAAAAACACGAACATACCGGAAGAAATCGAGGCAAAAATAAAGCAAAAACTTCTATTCTAAACTAAACTATGAATCGAAAGCAAAAACGAAAATACAATACCTTGGGTTGCCTCCCAAGAAGCGCTTTGTTTAAGGTCCGTAGCTAGACCAATCTCGCACTTATTCGAGTGCGGTAGGTGCAAACTCCTCAGCTTGGAGTTCCGGTGAGTACTTCTTGAGTCGTTGACCGTTCACCTTAAAACTTCCGCTAGCTTCACCCCATACTTCAACTGCACCATGGGGGAAAATACGCTTAATTAGAAAAGGTCCAGTCCAACGAGATTTTAACTTACCTGGAAAGAGGCGAAGTCTCGAATTGAAGAGGAGAACTTGATCTCCTTCTTGCAAGTCCTTTGGGATGATATGCTTATCATGCCAACGCTTTGCTCTTTCCTTGTAGATCTTAGCGTTTTCATAGGCGTTCAAACGGAGTTCATCCAGCTCGTTGATGTCTAGGAGACGCTTCTCTCCCGCTTCCTTCATGCCGAAATTCAGCCATTTGATAGCCCAAAACGCTTTGTGCTCTAGCTCTACCGGCAAATGACAAGACTTTCCATACACGAGGTTGTATGGTGTGGTTCCTATGGGAGTCTTGTATGCAGTCCGGTATGCCCACAATGCATCATCTAGCTTCAAGGACCAATCCTTCCTAGTCCTTGAAACCGTCTTCTCTAGAATTCCCTTGATCTCCCTATTTGAGATCTCGACTTGTCCACTCGTTTGTGGATGGTAAGGGGTAGCGATCTTGTGAGTAACCCCATACTTGGCTAGAAGAGCTTCAAAGCGACGGGCTATGAAGTGAGAACCTCCATCACTAATGATTGTCCTTGGCGTCCCGAATCGCGGAAAAATGGTCTTGTTGAAGAACTTGACCACCACCATGGCATCATTTGTGGGAGAGGCAATTGCTTCGACCCATCTAGAGACATAATCTACCGCCAATAGTATGTATTGGTTTCCACAAGAAGAAGGGAATGGTCCCATGAAGTCGACTCCCCAAACGTCGAAAATCTCCACCTCTTGGATGTTGTTGAGGGGCATCTCGTTCCTCCTAGAGATATTGCCTGTTCTTTGACAAGCATCGCAACAAGAAACAAAGGATTGCACATCTTTAAATAAAGTAGGCCAATAAAATCCAGATTGCAATACCTTTGCGCTAGTTTTGTTCGAACTAGCATGTCCTCCACAAGGTAGTGAATGACAATGACGGATGACACTTTGAATCTCATCTTCCGGCACACATCGCCGGATGATGCCATCCGGACCTCTCTTAAAGAGGAGAGGCTCGTTCCAATGGTATTCCCGGACATCCTTGAAGAACTTCTTCCTTTGTGCGTATGATAGTCCGGGTGGTATCTCCTGGCAAACCAAATAGTTAACAAAATCAGCAAACCATGGTTCGTTACCTTTGGAGACTACCTTGATGCACTCCTCTATGATGTGTAGGTGTTCGTCCGGAAAGGAGTCATCAATGGGTAGATGATCGTCCTCTAGATGTGTTAGACGACTCAAATGATCCGCAACAGAATTTTCCGAGCCTTTCTTGTCGCGGATCTCAAGATCGAATTCTTGTAGGAGGAGAATCCATCTAATCAGCCTTGGCTTCGCATCTTTCTTTGCAAGGAGGTATCGGATCGCAGCATGATCCGTGTAGACAATCACCTTTGCACCTACAAGATAAGAGCGAAACTTATCAATAGCATAGACAATGGCTAGAAACTCTTTTTCCGTAGTGGCGTAGTTGAGCTGGGCTTCGTCTAGCGTCTTGCTAGCATAGTATATGGCGTGGGTTCGTCCTTCCTTTCGTTGCCCAAGAACAGCTCCAATGGCTACGTCACTAGCATCACACATAATCTCGAAAGGGAGAGTCCAATCCGGGGGTTGGATAATGGGTGCTGAAATTAGAGCTTGCCGAATGGTGTTGAACGCATCTAGACATTCCTGTGAAAACTCAAAAACCGCATCCTTCATCAATAGATTAGTGAGAGGCTTTGATATCTTAGAAAAGGCTTGAATGAAACGTCTATAAAATCCAGCATGTCCTAGGAAACTTCTTATTCCCTTCACCGAAATTGGGGGAGGAAGTTTCTCTATGGTCTCTATTTTAGCTTTATCTACCTCTATCCCTCTACTAGAGACTAAGTGACCTAAAACGATTCCTTCCTTAACCATGAATTGACACTTCTCCCAATTAAGAACTAGGTTAGTGTCTTCACATCTTTGCAAAACAAGAGAAAGGTTGGAAAGACAATCGTTAAAGGAGGAACCGTAAACGGAGAAGTCGTCCATGAAGACTTCCATGATTTCCTCCACATATTCGGAGAAGATGGCCATCATGCACCGTTGGAAGGTGGCTGGGGCGTTGCAAAGTCCGAACGGCATTCTCCTATAAGCGAACGTACCCCAAGGGCACGTGAATGTGGTCTTCTCTTGATCATCCGGATGTATCGGGATCTGAAAGAAACCACTATAACCGTCAAGGTAGCAAAAGTATGAATGTTGTGCTAACCTTTCAAGCATTTGATCGATGAATGGCAATGGAAAGTGGTCCTTCCGCGTTGCATTGTTGAGCTTGCGGTAGTCTATGCACATTCGCCATCCAGTCACGGTTCGGGTAGGAATGAGTTCGTTGTTCTTATTGGTGATGACCGTCATTCCTCCCTTCTTCGGAACCACTTGAACCGGGCTTACCCACTTGCTATCGGAGATAGGATAGATGATACCTGCATCAAGAAGTTTAAGAATTTCTTTCTTGACAACCTCCTTCATGGTCGGATTCAACCGCCTTTGAGGTTGTCTTGAAGTTCTAAAGTCCTCCTCCATTAGTATTTTGTGCATGCATAGGGAGGGTTTGATTCCTACTAAGTCCTCAATAGTGTAGCCTATGGCTTTTCTATGTTTCCTAAGGACAATCATGAGCTGTTCATGTTCATCTATGCTTAATTCGGAACTAACGATAACCGGAAAGGTAGAATTAGATCCCAGAAAAGCGTACCTTAGATGAGTAGGAAGTGGTTTAAGTTCCATTGCTTTCGGAACTTCTAATGATCCTTGAGGAGCTTCCGATGTTTCCTTGGAAGCTTCTAAGGATGTTGAGTGGATTGGAGAAGAATCAGAGGAAGTTGAAGAAGTGTGTCGATCGTCCTTTTCCACGGTCAAAATCACGGTTTCCTCTGGTTTTCCACGGCCGTAATATCCTCTGGAATGGAGGTCGAATTTGGTCATGGAATCCACGGCCGTGGAATACAGAGTATGACCGTGGATTCGAGTGTTTTCTGCCTCATCGTGGAGTTTCTCAAACTCCACTTCATGCATCTCTTCTTGTGCCTCTAAGGCTTCAATTTCCTCTTTGCACTCTTCTTCTCCTCCTACATCGGTTAGACTCATAGTAATAACCTTTTGCAAAGGATCGTTAAAGAGAATCGCACTTACCTCCTCCCTAGATAAACCTTCTTCGTCTTGGAAATTGTAAATCTCCTCATCAAAGATTGGCTCCTTCACTAGAGTGGAAAGAACGAATTCTACTTTCTCTTCCCCAATGTCAAAAGCGAGTCTCCCATTCTTGCAATCGACCATGCAGCCGGAAGTTGCAAGAAACGGTCTTCCGAGTATGATCGGGACCGGACTATCCGCAGGAATGTCAAGCACGACAAAGTCAATTGGGACAAAGAACTTGCCTAGCTTGACCGGGACGTCTTCTACAATACCGACGGGACGAGTAATGGATCGATCCGCCATGTATAACGTCATCTTCACCGGTTTAGGGTCGCCTAAACCGATCTTCCTGCTCAATGCAAGTGGTAAGATGCTCACACTTGCTCCCAAGTCACATAAAGCGTCATATGTGACCTCCCCCACTCCAATGGGAATACAAAATGACCCCGGATCTTTCAGCTTTGGGGGCATTTTCTCCTTCATAGTCTTGATGAGGTCCGAAGAGTCCGAACTCATCTTGACTTCTCCAAAATCTTCTAGCTTCCTCTTGTTAGAGAGGAGCTCCTTCAAGAACTTGCCATAAGCCGGCATACCTACAATAGCATCAATGAAAGGTATGTTAATATGCAATTTGCTCATGAGTTCTATGAACTTACCGAATTGCTTGTCTAGGCGTGCTCGCGCTCTAGATTGAGGGAATGGTAGGGGAGGTTTGAAAGCCGGAGGAGGAACATAGATATCTTCCTTCTCCTTCCCCTTTTCTTTACTTTTCTCTACGGGGACTTCAACAAACGTAGGCTGCGGATCGGTGGTAGTCACTCCGCTCCTAGTTGTAATTGCCATCACCCTTCCCTTAGGGTTGTCCTCCGTCTTTCCTGGAAGCTTCCCTTGATTTCTAGGAACTTCCTCCGCATGGTTGAACATTTGATTTTCCAAAACCTTTTGAGCTTTGTCAACCTTAGAAATTTGATCATCAACCTTGATGATGCGGTTCTCCAACCCTTGAAGCTTTCCCAAGATCGTCTCCAACATGGGATCCGGCTTCTCTTTTCCCGTGTTGTTTCCTCCATTTGATGATTGCCCCTGGCTTTTCAAAGGAGTAGAGGAAGAAGAGGGTGGAGTTAGTGGATTGGAATTGGAAGGATGGGAGTTACCGGAATTTTGCTGATTGGAGCGCCAATTGTTGTTGTTCGAACCCCGATTGTTGTTCCAATTGTTGTTGTTCCGGTTGTTGTTGTTTCCATTCCAATTGTTGTTCCGGTTATTGTTCCGGTTGTTGTTGTTGCGGTTGGTGTTATCACCGCTGTTGTTGTTGCCCAAATAGCCAACATCCTTCTCTTGTTGCTTTGGGAAGTTGGTCTTGATAGTCTCCTTCAACTCTTTGATCTCATTGTTGAGGGAGAAAATTTGATTTTGAGCTTCATGTGTGAGCTTTGCTTCTTGCTCCACACGATTTCCCTCCACTTTCCGGTGGGAATACTTTTCTATGACTCTTGCTTGCTTCTCAATGAAGTCCCAAGCGTCATCTTCTCTCATGTCCATGAACGTTCCACATGAGAGGGATTGAAGGTTGAATTGCGTTCCCGCATCCAGCCCCTTGTAGTAAATTTCCAGCAAGGCAAGCTTGGATATGCCATGATGAGGGCAATCCAAGAGCAAATCCTGAAACCTTTCCCAAGATTGAAACAAACTTTCGTTAGGTCTCATAGAAAAAGCATTAATCTTACCTCTAAGTTCCGCCGTTTTGGAGGGCGGAAAGAACTTGGTGAGAAACTCTGCGGAGAGGTCTTCCCACGTCTCTAGCTTTCCACTAGGAAGAGCTTGGTACCAAGATAGCGCTTTCCCTTTCAAAGAGAAAAAGAAAGGTTTGAGCTTATAGCTGTTGGTAGTGGCGCTCTTTGGCCTCATCGTCTCCATCATACACTCAAAATTTTGCAAGTGTTGGTGTGGAGATTCGGTGCTTGTACCGCCAAACTGGCTTTGGCGAACAAGAGTGATGACTTGAGGGTTGAAGCTAAACCCTTGTACATCTTCAGCATCAAAGTTCACACCTAAACGGCGTGGTTGTTGTGTTGGATCCATCCGCTGGCCAAGAGTTCTTGGCTCATTATCCACACGTTCGACCCTCGCATTTCTAGGTGGAATGCGACGGTTAGCAGCTCCTTGTTGATTGAAAGGATTTATATTGATCGTGGGATCAATTTCTTCTAAAGGAGGCATGGAAGAATCACTATCATCGGTGGATGAGTGGTTTCTTCTTCTAGACCTTGTCCTTCTTCTCGAGGACTTCTTCCCCACTTTATTTTCAAGATCGCTCATCTTTATCGTCATTTGGGCGATCACGTCTTGTAGACCGTTAACTTGAGTTTGATGACGATCCATTTCGTCTTGGAGGAAAGACTCATTCCATCGGAGTTGAGCTTCCTTCTCCGCCAACTTAGTTTGAAGATCGCTTTCGTTTTCTTGAGCCATCCTCTTTTCCTTGCGCTTTTGCCTCAAGGTTTTCTCTAACTCTTGATCAAGAGGTAAGAGATCTCCGGTGTTCCTAGACCTGCGCATACACTCAAAGAAAAATCAAATAACGAGAGCAAGCTCCCAAGCTTGACAACCGGCTACCGGATTCGGTCGAAGCCAAATCCCCAGCAACGGCGCCAAAAACTTGTTCGCCCCTAGAGGTGTGTGCAAATAAGCTTTATATTTATAAAACTGAAATCAAGCAAGCGAACCCGCAGTGTACGGATCGATATAGTTAAGCAAGAATTCCAGAGTATCGAACACAGGGATTTGGGTGGAACGAACTCGATTGCAGGTTATCAAGCGGTTATTATGAGAGTTTTGCAAATATATTGGGAAAACAACAATCCTAAAGATCCAGGTATCCAGCTGTGGCAATCGATTCAAGATATACTAATGATGTAAGGACAGAGTTAAGATATGCAAAGGTATACTAATGTAAGGTAATCGTACGGTTGAGGTTCCAAAAACCTTATATAACTCACCCAAAAGACTCTTCCTATACAGGTTGATGAGGCGCAATATAGAAAGGTTCTAAGGACAAGGATTAACATCAAATACCCAAATCCATAATCTAAAGATCAAGACTAACTTACCCGATTGAGGTTGTTGAGGCTCACAATCGAGGTAGAGGTTGTTGAGGCTTCACTACCACCTAGAAAAGACAAGTCTAAACTAAGCTAAAGCAAATCTTTAACTTTGGATCAAGATAAAAGCAGGCTCGTAAACTTTAAGGAAATTACGGTTGGATATTGAGATTCCACGGTCGTGGAACTCAAGAACAGCCCGTGATTTAGGGTTTTCGGCGACAATTCTCTAACTCTCAGGGTCTAATCTGTTTACGATCGATCTATCATCATCTAAGCCACAACTATCAACCCTTCACCTTAGAATTGTTAAGGGTTTTTAGCCAATAACAGTCATATTGATATTAATTCAAGATTTAAAGGATAGAAAATGGGAATTTTCAAGAACTATCAATAATCTTCAATCGAATCTCAGAATCACAGCCAAGAACAAGTGTTTATCAAAAGATGTAAAACGAGATAAACAATCACAATCTTAGGAAAGAAAGGAAACGGGATGTCAATCCGATCCTAAATCAAACCTAAGCAAGAAGAGGAATCTTCTTGCGAAATCCTTCAAGAAACTTCGATCTTCCACACGAAGATCACAACAGCGACTCTCCGACACGAACTTTGGAACTTCAATGAATTCTTCCAAATCACCTCCAAGAATGAGGGTTTGTGTGTTGCTAAGCTTGCGTTTTTGCCGCTAAACTTAGGGTTGAAAGGTCGTAAAAGCGGGAGCGAGGTGACGGAATCTTGCTTCATCCGTCCTTTTTATAATGCAGGGCAAAACGTCGGCCCGGCCCAATCTTCAAAAGATTATGGCTTCGAAAGTGGCGAAAAGATTCGCCAAGATCACGGTCGTGGAAGTTTCCACGACCGTAATTTTGAGGCGTGGAAACAAACACGGATAGCTTCCACGGCCGTAATATCCCCTGGAATGAACATCGAATTCTGCATCAAGATCCACGGCCGTAATTTAGGGTAAAACCGTGATTCTTGCCTTCATTCGTGCATTCCTCAATCTAATACTCCAAATTGCTTCCAAAAGGTGCCCTTGGTCTATGGACACATCAACTCAACTCTCCTTTGCTCAATTCCGTTCGGAAATAGCTCCAAATCACCTATAATCAACATAGAACTCGTGTAGACATCCATATCGACAATATAGGCAATACTAGCTCATATATGCATAAAGCTCAATCAAAGACTATCAATATGAATCAATTGCGATTAGAAAACGTGCCTAAAATATCACAATATTTCATGCTAACACAAAGTTCCTTAAAAAAACGAGCATACTTAGAAATACTTTTCACCAACTTAAGGAGGGGAATGTTTACCTCGCATTTGGAGAAAGTATCAAAGATGTCCTTGTCCTCAATGATTCTTCTCTCCTTCAAAGCCTCAGGAAATGGAGCTGGTGGTTTCTCAGAGTACAATGGCGGGAAATTAGGCCGGACGTAAGTATCCCTTTCAGCAGAACCTTCTGGTGTGATTTCCGCATGGGCGGCAGCTTGAAAGTGCAGGGGCGTCTGAAGGGTTGTCACCGCAGGGGCGGGGACATCCAGCCGCAAGGGCGTCGTCTGCTCTGTGTTGGGCGCAGTTGTAGCCGCAGGGGCAGCTGTGGGTGTGGAAAAATCGACCGAAGGTTTTGCTTTGTGATTCTTTTGCTGGTTTTTGTTGGATTTGCTTTCCACTCCTTAATGTTAGGGCACTAACATTCTCCTTGGGGTTTATAAACGCCTGGGAAGGCAATCCTCCGGAAAGTCTTGATTGGGTCCTTGAAGTGGCTTCCGCTATTTGACCAACCTGTTTTTCAAGGTTCTTGATGCTAGATTCTGTTGTTTGGACATGAGTAGCAAAGTGTTTAGTTAAAACCTGCAACATATCTTCAGTTGAGTGATACTTACCTTGACGGGGCTGCTGTTGTTGGTTTTGTTGATCCCTCCAACGAAAATTCTGTTGGTCACGCCAGTTTGGCATGAAATTTTGTGCATAGGGATCGTTCCTAGGCCTTTGCTGTTGTGGTTGTCCATAACCCATTGCGTTTACCTCAGCATCATCATCCTGGACTTGTGGACACATGTCCGTTGGATGGTATGGGTCAGCACAAACTCCACAAGCTTTCAGCTGTTGTGGCGTTCCCATAAGTGTTAGTCTCTTCACCATTTTCTTCAACTCCGCGAGCTCGGTGGAAATCTCACTCTTCCCGGAACTCACAACATGAACTCCTTTCTTAGCCGGGGTCCTTCCAAAGTTCCGAGTACCTTTCGCTAGTTCCTGTATCTTTTCCAAAGCAAGGTCAGGAGTAGAGTTAAGAATATTACCTCCGCAAGCTGCATCGACGATCCTCCTTTCATTGTCTAGCAAGCCATTGTACAAGGACAAAACTAGATCTTGAGTTGAATATCCGGAAAAGGATAGCTGGATCGGATGCGTGCAAACATCTCGATGTACTCGTAGAGAGTTTCATTCGCCTCTTGCTCGATGTTTCTTATAGCTTTCTTCAAGCTATTGGCCTTCTTAGCTGGAAAGTATTTCTCCAAAAACGCCTTGTGAAGGTTCTCCCAAGTGTCAATACTCCCGGATGGAAGGTGGTAAAATCATCCGCGGAATCTTTGATTGTGAAACCGAATGCCCTCATGTTGATTTGTTCTTCGGTAATGTTGGCCGGCTTCATGCTCATACATACGGTATGGAACTTACCAAGGTGCTTGATGGGGTCTTCACCACTTCGCCCATGGAAGGATGGGAGCAAGTGGATGAGGCCCGCCTTGAGCTCAAAGTTGAGTCCTTCTCCTAATGCCGGTATAGTGACCGCAAGAAGGTTTTTAGCCAAGGTGGGCTGCGTAAGTTGACGAAGAGTACGGTCAGCCATCTCTTGTTGAAGTTGTTGTTGTCTTCGTTGCCGGATGTGCGTCCTCTCAATTTCTTGATCAAAAGAAGCAAATCCGGAGTTAGTAGCACGGGTTTGAACCATAATAATGGTTTCAAACCAATAATCAATAATAACAATAAAACACTAAAACTCTCCCGGCAACGGCGCCAAAATTTGACCGATGCTATTTCTATGGTCGTCTATACCCAATCAAAAGTAAATCCCGACTTAGCACTAAGAACAAGTATAGTGATTAAGTAAGGGTCGAACCCAAGAGAGTTAAGGTGTTTTAGATGCAATTATTGATTATAGTGACAAGTAACAAAAGGTGGGGGTGGGGGAGTTGGTTGAATTGATGTACAAAAAAACTTATGAAAACGACTAATGCGACGAGTAAGACAATTGGTGGATGAATCTAGTCTAGGTTGATTCTAAGCATGCAATTGCTTCTTTGGTGAGTTCCTTTTACAAGTTTTCAAGTAATCTCCCGTCTCGATCATATATATGTGTTGAGCCAACCGACATCAACACAACTTAACAAGTTAGCGTTCCGTAAACCTACAAGAACAAATAACAAGTTAACTTTCAAACAAAGACTAAGGGATATAAGGAGAAGATTAAAACCGTTAAACTTATCTTTATATTTGTGTTCCTTTTCTTTAAGTAATTATAACCCGTTATTACTTAAAGTTGCTACTAGATTAGAGACCCGAACCCGGAACCTATTAATCCTAGTTCTTTACATGCACTTTAGAACTTAAGGTGATCAATCTCAAGCAATAGTAAACATGCAATTAGACAATGGAGATCAAGGAAGCACAAAGTATTACTGAATGAAAACTTATATTAAAAAGAACTTACAACCAAAGTAACAATGCACCTTCAAACCAACCCAATGTAGCAAGGGAGTTAGCAACTCATTACAAAGGTAGCAAGATAATCTAAGTGGATAATTTGTTGGCTAACAAGATGGATAAGTTTGATCATTCTAGCAATCAACCAAGGACTATTTATACTACAAAAGACACTAAATAGGAGTAAATGGTCGGCCCAAAACATCCACCTTTAATGCCATAAAGGTGGAATAAACAACGAGAGTAAAGCTTCTAACGTTAAGCCACAGGGGCGGTTTTCAGCTCTGCAGGGGCGGTTTTCAGCTCCGCAGGGGCGGTGAAGGCAAAAACGCTTGATCTTCATCAGGGCCGCAGGGGCGGCTAGGCAACACCGCTGGGGCGGATCTTCAATGCTCTTCAAACGTCTGACCCTTCGACCTCTTGATGTTTTTGATGCCAAACCGCCGGGGTGTCCCTATGTTAACGCAGGGGCGGTGACACAACCTCTTCGTCTTCCAGCTCCCAGGTTGAGGCGTAGGCAAGAGCGTAGTGGGAGGCACAAGGGGGCTGGTCTTTGTCTCTTCGGGGCAGGTCACCGCAGGGGCGCCAAGGAGTGGCGCAGGAGTGGTGACTCACTTCATGACCGGCACTGATGAAGGCGCAGGGAGCGCTCCGGTGTAAGTCATCACCCGCAGGGGCGGTGGCAAGGCTCCGCTGGGGCGGTGAGGCAACAGAAGCTTTTCTTCGTGATCGATCTTCACTCCTAAGTGCTTATAACTCCTTCCTTAGCTTCTTTTAGTCTTCTTCTTCTGGACCAAGGAGTTAGTAGCATAAACCGACACAAATGCAATAAAAAGACTCTAAAAACTATCCTAAATGATAGTGATTCCATCACCTATCAGAGAGCAACGAAGAATGAGACAACAAAACCTTCTAAGCCCTTGAAAGCTTTCGATTCTTCGGCAAAGGCTTAAGTCGAAACTTCTCAAGCCTTTCAATTCATCATCATCGATCTCATATCCAAAAAATTCTAAACAATTTCTATAAGAAATCAAATCGATAAACCAAGTTGGAGCACTTCCAAAACGAAACTAATGGACTAAATTTCAATAGCATTCGATTTAAGAATAAAAGTCAGACCAACGGTGTTCAAAATCGTACTCGAACACAAATCAATTCAAATAACTTGGTATCGAAATTGAATCGGTGTATAATTACAACAAAGGCTTCAAAAATCCAAGGAAGATTAGACAACAAAACCTCTCAAACTTGGCAAGGCGAATAGGCGAAGCTCTTCGACAAAGGCAAAAGGAAGAATTAGACAACAAACCCTTCTAAGGGTATCAGAGAACAATGATGAATTAGACTACAAACCCTTTTATGGCCTGACAATGCTCTCGGCTCTTCCGCAATGGCGAAAGTGGAAAACTCTCATTCCTTTAAATGAATCATCATCGATCTCAAATACAAAAGTTCTAAACAATTTCTTTCTGAAATCAAATCAATAACCATCGTTGCAACACTTTCAAAACAAAAATAATGGACTAATTTTCTACAAATCAATGCACAAGGAAGAATTAGACATCAGAACCTCTCAAGCCCCGCAACCTAAATTGGAAATTGTTACCCGAACCGGTTTCAAGTTTGGATGTTGGTTTTCAAGTTTCAGGTTTCGGGGTTTCAGGTTTTAGGTTTCAATCGTTTTAGGTTTTCAGTTTCAGGTTTATGGTTTCTGTTCAGGTTATTGGGCGATTCGGTGATCAAGTTTCATACTTTCCAATTTTAGGTTTAAGACTTCAAGTTTCAATTTTAGGGTTTCAGGGTATCAGGGTTTAGGTTTTTGGTTTCATGTTTTCGGCTTCAAGTTTTCAAGGTTTGAGGTTACGACTTTTAACAATTTTAGGCTTTTGGTTTCCGGTTTCTAGTTCGGTTATTTGGCGGATTGGTGATCAAACATAATGTGCGCAATGCCAATTCATCTTTGAAAAACAAAATTTCAACAACGTTCGATTTCACAATAAAAGTTGGACCAACGATGTTTGAAATTATACTCGAACGCATATAAGTTCAAGTAATTTGGTATCGATAGAGAATCAGTTGAAAAATACAACAATGGTTTCAAGAGTCCAAGGAAGATTGGACAACAAAACCTCTCAAACCTAGCAAGGCGAATAGTCAAACTTCTTCGGCAAAGGCGAAAGGGAGAATCAAAACAACTTAAGCTCTTCGGCAAAGACGAAAGTTCTTAGGTGGTTGTGAAACTTTGAAAACGAAAATAATTGACTGATTTTGTACAAATGTTTGACAAGGGTATCAGAGAGAAAGGAAGAATTAGACAACAAAATCTCTAAGGCCTGACAAGGATTTCATCTCTTCTGAAAAAGCGAAAGTCGATACATCTCATGTCATTCAGATCATCATCATCGATCTCATATCCAAAAAACTTTAATCAATTTCTTTGTAAAATTGAATCGTTAAACAAAGCTACAACACTTCCAAGAGGAAAGTAATGGACTAATTTTCCACAAGTCGTTGGACAAGTAAAAATTGGAAAACGAGAACTTTCAAGCCTAGCAACCTAAATTTGAACTTGGTACCTGATAACACGATTTATGACTTAGGATTAGGTACTCATTTAGATTGTTTTTCCGCTCATTCATGCATGGTTTGCACTAGTTCGTGACGGTTTGCACTCAATTCATGTATTTTGTCGAGATAGACGTCTACACGGACTTTTGCATGCTTTGTAGGTATTTTGGGAGATTTAGGAGCTTATTTGATACATTTGAGGATCGTTCCTGAGAATGACACACCTTCGGACTCATTGGGAAGCAAGTTAGAAGCTAAGGGGGACACATGGGACCTTGTTGGTGCATGCCATGCACCAAATTGAGGCTTGATGATCCAAAACAAGCTGAGGCACCAAAACCACAGCCACTGGGACTTCCACGGGCGTGGAAATGGGCCGTGGTTTTCCCCAGACAGCTGTGACAGCTGTCCCACGATCTTCATGGCCGACTCTTGCAAATTTGGAGGATAAAAGGTGGTCCTACAAGGCTGTTAGACAGACCCCTCACTCCCATTCTCTCCCACACTCTCAACAACAATATTCTCTCATTGGAAGATTGGATTGGAGCTACCATTGGAGAAGAAGAAAGGCTTCCATTGGAGAAGAAGAAGAAGCACACTAGTTCATAGTTCCATAGTCTTTTGAGTGATTTTGAGTGAGCTTTGTGAAACGTTTTGCAAGGGTTTGTAAGAAACGATTTGAACCTTCTTTTGAAGGGTTGTAAGTCCTTCTTGAACCTTGATTTAGCTTGTTTTACTTGTTTCATTTGCTTAATTCATCTTTCATTTCATCTTCTTGACATGGATTCTATGATTTTATGCTTGTTGAGTTTGATTGTTAAGATGCATGTTGTAGGCTAAATAGATGCGATTCTAGGGTAAGGAAAAGATGGTTATGGGTTGGACTATGATAGAATAGACTTAAATGAATACTTGGATGACTCGCTTGATTGAACCTAGTCACTGTTTAAAACCACGGTTGGATCTTGCCTTTCCACGGCCGTGGAAAGGGATGAACACCCCGTAATTTTGATTAACTTGCTTGTATTGATAAATCTAAGTGTTAGGTTGTTGATTTGTTGAAATCCTAGTGTTAGTTGAGCTAAATCTATCCTAGGGTGACCTAGTGTTAGCAATTAAGAGTTAGAAGAGACCTACCCGGTGATTCTTGCTCTTAGATACCGATGATGACGAACTCTAGGTAGTAGTGAGCCTCATAAGCCGCTATTGGACTGAGTGTGCTAGGATTGATGTTCAGGACTTGCCTTCCCGAGACTTACCCGGTAAGGGGAGGTTAGATCCCTAGATAGTCATCCGGTTTGTGTAGATATCCCTACCTTAGGCTCCTAGAGACTTACCCGGTGATAGGACCTTAGGTGCGGCATTAGTGGATCATGAGACCTACCCGGTAATCGACCCCGCTTGAGAAACATTCCTTCCCAACATACCATAGTTTGTCCAAGGATGATCAGAAACTTGAGTCCTATGCCATAACCGGAATTTCCAACCCCTAGAATCCGCTTTTCTCTTCTTGACCACATATTTCGTGTTTGCCTTGCTTGTTTGTGTTTATTTGCTAGATTGTTAGTTTGTTTTGCATTCTTATATCGTTGTGATTCTTGATTGATCACCACACAAAACCAAACCCAAAAATATTGAGATTTTCATTTATTTGTTTCTTTCTCTTTTCTTAGCCTAGATCAACACTATCCTTAGTCACTAATCGATTCAATTTCACCTCAGTCTTTGTGTTCGACCTTGGAATACTATCCCTACTACAAAACGTCCCGTAAACTGCGGGTTCGCTAGGAGTTAGGAGAAATATAACGAGTTATAAATTTAAAGCTTTTGCGTGTCATGTTCTTAGCGCAACAGTACCCGAACCGGTTTAAAGGTTTGAAGGTGGATTTCAAGGTTTTAGGTTTTCGGCTCGGTTTGTTAGGTGGTTCGGTGATCAAGTTTCAAGGTTTCTAGTTTCTAGTTTCCGTATTCCCGTTTCAGGCTTCAGGCTTTAGGGTTCAAGTTTCAAGTTTCAGGGTTTCAAGTTTCCGGTTTCCTATTTCAAGTTCCAAGTTTCAGCGATTTTAGGTTTTGGTTTCCGGTTTCCAGTTCAGTTTTATTTTCACGTTAAGGTTTTAAGGTGGGTTTTCCGGTTACAGGTTTCACGGTTTCAACTTTCAAGTATCATCGGTTTTTGGTTTCCCTTTTAGGTTTATGGTTTCTAGTCCGGGTTATTGGGCGGTATGGTGGTCAAGTTTTAGTGTTTCCGGTTTCCGGTTTCAGAGTTCAGGTTTCACCATTTAGGTTTCTAGGTTTCAAGTTTTTGGTTTCAACGTGTTAGGGTATTTGGGGTTCGGGTGTATGGTTTCACGCTTTTGGTTTCAAGTTTTTGATTTCAGGGTTAGGATATTTAGGGTTCCGTTTTAGGTTTATGAATAGATCTGATTCTTTTTTCTTTTCTCTTTTTTTTTTGTTTTTTTTTTCGGATTTCTTTCTGGTTCTTTTTTTTTTTTCTTTTTTTGAATTTATAACTCAAGAAATCAGAAAATAAGAAGAAACAAAATTGAAAGAAATAAAAACAAATTCTTGTTTGCAGATAAACGTGGGCCAAGTTGTTGCAAATCTTCAAGATAAGATCAAATCAGGCAAGCAACAACTTCTGCGTGTATTGCAACTAATTAAGTGATTCAAGTGCCAGATTGGTAGGAGGAAAACAACTGCTTCAAGCTCTGCGTAAGATATTTGATCTAGGAATAGAAGCAGACACGTTTAGTTCTTGTTCAACTGGTCCAAGTGTGGCTAATGTGGCTGAGGGGAAAATGGTGGTTGATGGTGGTGTGGGGTTTCCGATGTCCAGAACTCACAAACAAAGGAACAAACTTGTGAGACTCAAACAAAGCTTAGAGTAGAAGAGAGAAACATAAATAAACTCAAACAAAGCAAGACTCAAACATAAACAAGACTCTTTTTATTTTTGATTGATTTACCGACTCTTTTTGGTGGTTGGACGTCAATTGTGCTCTGATACCAATTGATACGGGGATAAGCCGCGAAAAACGGATATAGACGAACAACTTGTTCAAAAGAATGAAGAACACACGAAATTAACTAGATGGTCCTTAGACTTGATGAAGGTGGCATTGGTTGAGCTTCATGGACCATGTTTAGGAAAAGAGCATCCATCTCAACTTGACGTTTAGCTTGCGCTCTTGTTAGAGTCCCTTGAGGTGGTGAAGATGTAGTTAGCTTAGATGATCCTTCATCAATCACTACTAGAGGAAGAGGGCGTTGTTCGTCACTTAGCGTGCGTGCAAATAATTCTTAAATTTATAAAACTAGAAATCAAGCAAGCGAACCCACAGTGTACGGATCGACGTAGATTAACAAGAATTCCAGAGTATCGAACACAGAGATTTGGGGGGAACAAATTCAGTTGTAAAGTTGTCAAGCAAGTAAATGTATGAGCTTTGCAAATATTGGGAAAACAACAACCCTAAAGATCCAGGTATCTAATTGTGGCAATCGATTCAAGATATACTAAAGAACTAAGGACAGAGTTAAGAGTTGCAAAGATATGCTAATGCAAAGCAATGTACGGTGAAGTTCCAAGGCTTTATATGACTTATCTAGAAATACTCTCTGTAAAGGTTGTTGAGGCTTCAGTATAGAAAGGATCTAAAGACAAGAATTAATCTCAAATACAAAAACTTGTAACCCAAGGATCAAGACTAACTAAACAGATTAAGGTTGTGATACTCGAAATCGAAGTACAGGTTGTTGAGGCTTCACTACTACCTAGAAAAGGCAAGCCAAGACTAAGTTAAAGCAAATCTTTAACTTTGGATTAAAGTAAAAGCAAGGTTCGTAAATCAACACAAATTACGGGTGGATCTTGAGTTCCACGGCCGTGGAATCTCAAGAACAGGCCGTGATTCTGGTCATCGGCGAATTCTCTCTAACTCTCAGGGTCCAATCTGTTTACGATCGAATCATCATCTAAGCCACAACTATCAACCCTTCACCTTAGAAATGCTAAAGGGTTTTAGCCAACAACAGTCATTGTGATATCAAATTCAAAATTTAGAAGAATGAAAGATGAAAACCTTCGAAAACCTTCAATAAACTTCAAATCAATCTCAAATCCACAAACAAAGGTAATGATGTATATTGGATTTGGAATAATACAAACAAATCACAATCCTTGATAAGAACGAAGAACGGGATGTCAATCCGTCTTCTAATCAAACCTAAGGACAAAGCGCAACTTCCAAATCTTCAAGCCTTTGCAAATCTCCGTTGCAAAATGGCAATCTCCGCACGTCCAACTGAAACCCTATGCACGTGCTAGCAGGCGTAAGCGAAGGTGCCGAAATCTCCCTCCTTCAGTCCTTTTATAGGGAAAGATAGAATAAGTGTCCGACTCATGTATGTAGACAATGTGTCTATATTTTATTCGTCAAAAGATTGCCTAAATCACGCTTATATGGAATTCCACGCCCGTGGTTTAGAGCGTGGAATTGGATTACGGTTCTTCAAAACATCTACGACCGTAATTTATACCATGTAACTCTCTGGAATGCTCCACACTCATGTTGCCAAGTTCCACGGCCGTGGTTTAGAGCTTGGACTCCATTACGGCCGTATTTTAGAGCGTGGAAATATAGGTTGCTCGTAATTCCCTTTGTTTTGTGCCATTCTTCATCCTAGCATCTTCCTTAGCTTCTTTGTGGTGTCCTCAACCCTTGGATGTTTTCAATCCATCTCCATCCTCTCTTAATTCGTTCGGTTTTAGCTCTTATTCGCCTACATTCAACACAAAGCTTATGTAGACCTCTATATCGACAATATAGATAAATTAGCTCACAATTGCTTCAATGCTTTATCAATGAACACTAATATGGATGAAATACATTTAGAAAACGTGCCTAAAATATCACCATATTTCATGCTAACAAAATACCCCATACTTGCCACTTGCTTGTCCCCAAGCAAGGTCTTTCGAAAGTTTTACTCGAGTTAGGATGAAATATGGATGCACTCTCAAAATCAAAACGTCTTTTAGATGAATGTGCTTCCTAGTCAATAGATCATTCTCAAACCTTGCTTCATTCGTTCATAAGACTCTCATATACATAACCAAAGAGTAAAGGGTAAAGAAAACTCATCCATCGATCTATCCATCCATCCATCCATCCATCCATCCATCCATCCATCCATCCATCCATCGATCCATCCATCCATCCTTCCATCGATCGATCCATCCATCCATCCATCCATCTATATATCTATCTATCTATCCATTCATCCTTCCATCTATCCATCCATCCATCCATCCATCCATCCATCATCCATCCATCCATCAATCCATCCATCCATCCATCCATCCATCCATCCATCCATCCATCCATCCATCCATCCATCCATCCATCCATCCATCCATCGATCCATCCATCCATCCATCCATCCATCGATCCATCCATCTATCCATCCATCCATCCATCCATCCATCCATCCATCCATCCATCGATCCATCCATCGATCCATATATCCATATATCCATCTATCCATCTATCCCACTATCCATCTATCCATCTATTCATCTATCCAACTATCCATCTATTCCACTATCCATCTATCCCACTATCCATCTATCCCACGATTAATATATCCATCTATCCATCCATTCATCCATCCATCCATCCATCCATCCATCCATCCATCCATCCATCCATCCATCCATCCATCCATCCATCCATCCATCCATCCATCCATCCATCCATCCATCCATCCATCCATCCATCCATCCATCCATCAATCCATCTAACCAACTAACCATTTCTTTGTGAAATCAAATCAATAAACAAAGTTATTGTAACACCCTAAATTCGTAGGACTTGGAGTGCTACGGGATAGTACCTCAGAATGTGTCCTGACTCAAGCCTACTTGATAACAAGTTCACCGAATCTTGTAACAAGGTAAAAATAAAAATAAAACCAAAAAATGATAAGTAGAAATTGTGTATGTCAAAAGTATACAAAACCGTAGTAGAGTATCAAAACGGTATCATCATAAACAGATATAAATCCAAAATGCCATAACATTCTAGATGTACTGAAGCCCTCGGCTGATCACTCCTCCAAATCATTCTGCAATCCTGTTATCCTGCAAAGCATCTACAACATGGTATAAACCGTTAGCTAACAACCTATGAATTAGAATAACGGTAATAGCACACATAACACATAAGCACAATAATTTGCACAACATGCTCACAAACATAAACCATTTATTATCTTCATTAAGTGATACCATTACTAATTCAATCATGTGTGATACGAGGAGCATAACAACCTCGCCTCTCTCCCCTTTCACCACACAGGTCTGGAACTGGTGTCAATAATCACCACCTAGTCGACTAGTCGTCGAGAACCCCCAGCTACCCCATTTTGAATTGGACAAGTTATCACCGCCAAGTTATCACACACTTGGGCCAGTTAACACATATAGTCATCCTAGTCTAATTTATGGTTATCAAATATACACACACCAATATTACAATCACTCCAACTCATAGAAGTCAGCTAAGTAAGCCAAAGGACTAACCTATCATAAGGTAATCCTAACCGTATTCAATCTCGGTTTCCCTCAAGAAACGATCAACGCATGTACAAACAAGGCACGCAAATATTAATCACTATCACATGCTACGAGATATCACCTCCTAGTCTTCCAAGATCTCATAAGATCCTAAACCATATCATCATCCTCAATATCTCATCACTTATCCTCAAAGACGCCTAAGGCGTTCAACACACTATAGAATTCTTAATCTCATATAGATATAACCTTGCATGCTCCATAAAACAAAGGAAGGAATCAATCATACCAATACTTGGTATGTCCTAGAAGAAGGCGCACTCATAGGAATGAAGAAGCACGGGTGCGGTGAAAAGCCGCAAAGGCGGGAAGGAGACGCCGCGGGGGCAGTGACAAGGCTCTAGTCGCGGGGGTAGTGATGGCAAGGCGTGGGTGCGGTGCTTTAATAGAGCACAACTCTTAAGATCTTTTCGACAGATCTCTCGTCTTCCAACTCACTCCACCACTAGGAGCTATCAAGGCAAAGCTTGACCTTCATCCATACGCTTACACAACACATCCAACATCCATAAACACATCACAACAAGTTCAACTTGTTGGATTTAAACAAGAAAGGAAGAAGAAGAAAAACAAGGAGAAGAGCAGCGGGAAGGCTCACCAGTTCTCAACAAATCTCGATGAAGAACTTCAACTGCAACTCAACAAGCTATCCACGTCAATATCCACAACTCCTCCTCCTCATCATCATCAACATCAATCTTCAAATCAAGAAGAAGGACCAGAGAACAAGAAGAAGAAGAAGAAGAAGAAGAAGAAGAAGAAGAAGAAGAAGAAGAAGAAGAAGAAGAAGAAGAAGAAGAAGAAAACGGAAAGGTTGTCGGATAAAAAGTCTCTGCCTACAATACTAACCCACGACCGTAGGTCATTCTCGCCGCGACAGTGGCAACGCGAGTGCCAAAACACCCCAAATTCTCAGAACTCGGGGAGCTACTAGTTAGGACCACACAATGGGGCCCGACATTAGTTTGACAACAATTTTACTAGGATCTTACAACAAGACACAAAAGTATTAAAAACATTTGAAAACTTTAAACAATATATACATGAAGAATATGTATCACCCTTACAAAGCAAAGGTACTAAAACGACGCATATGAAGAACATAAGGCATCCCCGTCCCCAACTAAATGAGTACGTGGACCCGGCTGACCATTCCCTCCAGATCTCTCTACAATTGTCGTAACCTGCAAGGCATCTACAAGGCGGTATAGTACCGTTAGCAAAGATTCTACGGATAAGCATAAAGGTAAAAGCACATACACACACAACATCTATAATCAACATGCACACTCAAGTCCGTTTATATTTTAAGTTAGGTGATAAGCCGTTACTAATGATACTTATTTTGTGAGACGAGGGATTCCCAAACCTCGCCCCTGTCCCCGTTTACCAACGAGGAATGGTACTAATGCATCTGACCGTCTACCTGCCTAGGCTGGTCGCAGGTAACCTCCTAGCTCTCGCAAGATCTAGGCAGTGATGACACGACCCATTATCATACACTTCGGTCAATTACGTAATATAATAAAGTCAGCCTAATCCGGCTCGTTGTTTATCATTACTAACAAGCACCACTCATACACATTGCACTCATACAAGAAGCCAACTAAGTAAGTTTGCGGACTTACAAGTCTCTAAGCACAACAGATCACCACAGTCTCAAGTTCCCTCGGGAAAACACGCAACGCCTGTTCAGCACAAGGCACACGGATCAAACAACGCTCTAGTCAACTAGAAGTCCTTAGACTTCTAGGCTCAACTTCCTCTCAAGAACAACAACACTCTAGTCAAATAGAAGTCTGTAGACTTCTAGGCTCACCATCCTCACAAGAACATAAAAGCATAAGATAGATCGAAACTTAAGACCTAACACAACTCTTCTAAACCAAACTATACTTATACCCAACTTCGGAACCTCCTAAATCGTTCTCAACTTTTACCACATGCTCCTTTGTATATTCAATCAACAACATATCCAAAAATCAAGTCCAACAGAGTGCAATAACCCCTCCAAATCTACCTCACAAAACTGCACCACAAGCAGTTTTTCTAACACTTAAAATATTTCAGCAACCATCCAGAAAACTACTTACAAGCTCGACTTTGAAAAATCATAACTCCTAAACCTATCGATGGAATCCTCTCTAATTTTGATATATTCTATTATGAAATCTTAACTATGACATATCAGAAATTCAAGTTTAACCGAATCTTGTAATCGACCCCGCTTGAGAAACATTCCTTCCCAACATACCATAGTTTGTCCAAGGATGATCAGAAACTTGAGTCCTATGCCATAACCGGAATTTCCAACCCCTAGAATCCGCTTTTCTCTTCTTGACCACATATTTCGTGTTTGCCTTGCTTGTTTGTGTTTATTTGCTAGATTGTTAGTTTGTTTTGCATTCTTATATCGTTGTGATTCTTGATTGATCACCACACAAAACCAAACCCAAAAATATTGAGATTTTCATTTATTTGTTTCTTTCTCTTTTCTTAGCCTAGATCAACACTATCCTTAGTCACTAATCGATTCAATTTCACCTCAGTCTTTGTGTTCGACCTTGGAATACTATCCCTACTACAAAACGTCCCGTAAACTGCGGGTTCGCTAGGAGTTAGGAGAAATATAACGAGTTATAAATTTAAAGCTTTTGCGTGTCATGTTCTTAGCGCAACAGTACCCGAACCGGTTTAAAGGTTTGAAGGTGGATTTCAAGGTTTTAGGTTTTCGGCTCGGTTTGTTAGGTGGTTCGGTGATCAAGTTTCAAGGTTTCTAGTTTCTAGTTTCCGTATTCCCGTTTCAGGCTTCAGGCTTTAGGGTTCAAGTTTCAAGTTTCAGGGTTTCAAGTTTCCGGTTTCCTATTTCAAGTTCCAAGTTTCAGCGATTTTAGGTTTTGGTTTCCGGTTTCCAGTTCAGTTTTATTTTCACGTTAAGGTTTTAAGGTGGGTTTTCCGGTTACAGGTTTCACGGTTTCAACTTTCAAGTATCATCGGTTTTTGGTTTCCCTTTTAGGTTTATGGTTTCTAGTCCGGGTTATTGGGCGGTATGGTGGTCAAGTTTTAGTGTTTCCGGTTTCCGGTTTCAGAGTTCAGGTTTCACCATTTAGGTTTCTAGGTTTCAAGTTTTTGGTTTCAACGTGTTAGGGTATTTGGGGTTCGGGTGTATGGTTTCACGCTTTTGGTTTCAAGTTTTTGATTTCAGGGTTAGGATATTTAGGGTTCCGTTTTAGGTTTATGAATAGATCTGATTCTTTTTTCTTTTCTCTTTTTTTTTTGTTTTTTTTTTCGGATTTCTTTCTGGTTCTTTTTTTTTTCTTTTTTTGAATTTATAACTCAAGAAATCAGAAAATAAGAAGAAACAAAATTGAAAGAAATAAAAACAAATTCTTGTTTGCAGATAAACGTGGGCCAAGTTGTTACAAATCTTCAAGATAAGATCAAATCAGGCAAGCAACAACTTCTGCGTGTATTGCAACTAATTAAGTGATTCAAGTGCCAGATTGGTAGGAGGAAAACAACTGCTTCAAGCTCTGCGTAAGATATTTGATCTAGGAATAGAAGCAGACACGTTTAGTTCTTGTTCAACTGGTCCAAGTGTGGCTAATGTGGCTGAGGGGAAAATGGTGGTTGATGGTGGTGTGGGGTTTCCGATGTCCAGAACTCACAAACAAAGGAACAAACTTGTGAGACTCAAACAAAGCTTAGAGTAGAAGAGAGAAACATAAATAAACTCAAACAAAGCAAGACTCAAACATAAACAAGACTCTTTTTATTTTTGATTGATTTACCGACTCTTTTTGGTGGTTGGACGTCAATTGTGCTCTGATACCAATTGATACGGGGATAAGCCGCGAAAAACGGATATAGACGAACAACTTGTTCAAAAGAATGAAGAACACACGAAATTAACTAGATGGTCCTTAGACTTGATGAAGGTGGCATTGGTTGAGCTTCATGGACCATGTTTAGGAAAAGAGCATCCATCTCAACTTGACGTTTAGCTTGCGCTCTTGTTAGAGTCCCTTGAGGTGGTGAAGATGTAGTTAGCTTAGATGATCCTTCATCAATCACTACTAGAGGAAGAGGGCGTTGTTCGTCACTTAGCGTGCGTGCAAATAATTCTTAAATTTATAAAACTAGAAATCAAGCAAGCGAACCCACAGTGTACGGATCGACGTAGATTAACAAGAATTCCAGAGTATCGAACACAGAGATTTGGGGGGAACAAATTCAGTTGTAAAGTTGTCAAGCAAGTAAATGTATGAGCTTTGCAAATATTGGGAAAACAACAACCCTAAAGATCCAGGTATCTAATTGTGGCAATCGATTCAAGATATACTAAAGAACTAAGGACAGAGTTAAGAGTTGCAAAGATATGCTAATGCAAAGCAATGTACGGTGAAGTTCCAAGGCTTTATATGACTTATCTAGAAATACTCTCTGTAAAGGTTGTTGAGGCTTCAGTATAGAAAGGATCTAAAGACAAGAATTAATCTCAAATACAAAAACTTGTAACCCAAGGATCAAGACTAACTAAACAGATTAAGGTTGTGATACTCGAAATCGAAGTACAGGTTGTTGAGGCTTCACTACTACCTAGAAAAGGCAAGCCAAGACTAAGTTAAAGCAAATCTTTAACTTTGGATTAAAGTAAAAGCAAGGTTCGTAAATCAACACAAATTACGGGTGGATCTTGAGTTCCACGGCCGTGGAATCTCAAGAACAGGCCGTGATTCTGGTCATCGGCGAATTCTCTCTAACTCTCAGGGTCCAATCTGTTTACGATCGAATCATCATCTAAGCCACAACTATCAACCCTTCACCTTAGAAATGCTAAAGGGTTTTAGCCAACAACAGTCATTGTGATATCAAATTCAAAATTTAGAAGAATGAAAGATGAAAACCTTCGAAAACCTTCAATAAACTTCAAATCAATCTCAAATCCACAAACAAAGGTAATGATGTATATTGGATTTGGAATAATACAAACAAATCACAATCCTTGATAAGAACGAAGAACGGGATGTCAATCCGTCTTCTAATCAAACCTAAGGACAAAGCGCAACTTCCAAATCTTCAAGCCTTTGCAAATCTCCGTTGCAAAATGGCAATCTCCGCACGTCCAACTGAAACCCTATGCACGTGCTAGCAGGCGTAAGCGAAGGTGCCGAAATCTCCCTCCTTCAGTCCTTTTATAGGGAAAGATAGAATAAGTGTCCGACTCATGTATGTAGACAATGTGTCTATATTTTATTCGTCAAAAGATTGCCTAAATCACGCTTATATGGAATTCCACGCCCGTGGTTTAGAGCGTGGAATTGGATTACGGTTCTTCAAAACATCTACGACCGTAATTTATACCATGTAACTCTCTGGAATGCTCCACACTCATGTTGCCAAGTTCCACGGCCGTGGTTTAGAGCGTGGACTCCATTACGGCCGTATTTTAGAGCGTGGAAATATAGGTTGCTCGTAATTCCCTTTGTTTTGTGCCATTCTTCATCCTAGCATCTTCCTTAGCTTCTTTGTGGTGTCCTCAACCCTTGGATGTTTTCAATCCATCTCCATCCTCTCTTAATTCGTTCGGTTTTAGCTCTTATTCGCCTACATTCAACACAAAGCTTATGTAGACCTCTATATCGACAATATAGATAAATTAGCTCACAATTGCTTCAATGCTTTATCAATGAACACTAATATGGATGAAATACATTTAGAAAACGTGCCTAAAATATCACCATATTTCATGCTAACAAAATACCCCATACTTGCCACTTGCTTGTCCCCAAGCAAGGTCTTTCGAAAGTTTTACTCGAGTTAGGATGAAATATGGATGCACTCTCAAAATCAAAACGTCTTTTAGATGAATGTGCTTCCTAGTCAATAGATCATTCTCAAACCTTGCTTCATTCGTTCATAAGACTCTCATATACATAACCAAAGAGTAAAGGGTAAAGAAAACTCATCCATCGATCTATCCATCCATCCATCCATCCATCCATCCATCCATCCATCCATCCATCCATCCATCGATCCATCCATCCATCCTTCCATCGATCGATCCATCCATCCATCCATCCATCTATATATCTATCTATCTATCCATTCATCCTTCCATCTATCCATCCATCCATCCATCCATCCATCCATCATCCATCCATCCATCAATCCATCCATCCATCCATCCATCCATCCATCCATCCATCCATCCATCCATCCATCCATCCATCCATCGATCCATCCATCCATCCATCCATCCATCGATCCATCCATCTATCCATCCATCCATCCATCCATCCATCCATCCATCCATCCATCGATCCATCCATCGATCCATATATCCATATATCCATCTATCCATCTATCCCACTATCCATCTATCCATCTATTCATCTATCCAACTATCCATCTATTCCACTATCCATCTATCCCACTATCCATCTATCCCACGATTAATATATCCATCTATCCATCCATTCATCCATCCATCCATCCATCCATCCATCCATCCATCCATCCATCCATCCATCCATCCATCCATCCATCCATCCATCCATCCATCCATCCATCCATCCATCAATCCATCTAACCAACTAACCATTTCTTTGTGAAATCAAATCAATAAACAAAGTTATTGTAACACCCTAAATTCGTAGGACTTGGAGTGCTACGGGATAGTACCTCAGAATGTGTCCTGACTCAAGCCTACTTGATAACAAGTTCACCGAATCTTGTAACAAGGTAAAAATAAAAATAAAACCAAAAAATGATAAGTAGAAATTGTGTATGTCAAAAGTATACAAAACCGTAGTAGAGTATCAAAACGGTATCATCATAAACAGATATAAATCCAAAATGCCATAACATTCTAGATGTACTGAAGCCCTCGGCTGATCACTCCTCCAAATCATTCTGCAATCCTGTTATCCTGCAAAGCATCTACAACATGGTATAAACCGTTAGCTAACAACCTATGAATTAGAATAACGGTAATAGCACACATAACACATAAGCACAATAATTTGCACAACATGCTCACAAACATAAACCATTTATTATCTTCATTAAGTGATACCATTACTAATTCAATCATGTGTGATACGAGGAGCATAACAACCTCGCCTCTCTCCCCTTTCACCACACAGGTCTGGAACTGGTGTCAATAATCACCACCTAGTCGACTAGTCGTCGAGAACCCCCAGCTACCCCATTTTGAATTGGACAAGTTATCACCGCCAAGTTATCACACACTTGGGCCAGTTAACACATATAGTCATCCTAGTCTAATTTATGGTTATCAAATATACACACACCAATATTACAATCACTCCAACTCATAGAAGTCAGCTAAGTAAGCCAAAGGACTAACCTATCATAAGGTAATCCTAACCGTATTCAATCTCGGTTTCCCTCAAGAAACGATCAACGCATGTACAAACAAGGCACGCAAATATTAATCACTATCACATGCTACGAGATATCACCTCCTAGTCTTCCAAGATCTCATAAGATCCTAAACCATATCATCATCCTCAATATCTCATCACTTATCCTCAAAGACGCCTAAGGCGTTCAACACACTATAGAATTCTTAATCTCATATAGATATAACCTTGCATGCTCCATAAAACAAAGGAAGGAATCAATCATACCAATACTTGGTATGTCCTAGAAGAAGGCGCACTCATAGGAATGAAGAAGCACGGGTGCGGTGAAAAGCCGCAAAGGCGGGAAGGAGACGCCGCGGGGGCAGTGACAAGGCTCTAGTCGCGGGGGTAGTGATGGCAAGGCGTGGGTGCGGTGCTTTAATAGAGCACAACTCTTAAGATCTTTTCGACAGATCTCTCGTCTTCCAACTCACTCCACCACTAGGAGCTATCAAGGCAAAGCTTGACCTTCATCCATACGCTTACACAACACATCCAACATCCATAAACACATCACAACAAGTTCAACTTGTTGGATTTAAACAAGAAAGGAAGAAGAAGAAAAACAAGGAGAAGAGCAGCGGGAAGGCTCACCAGTTCTCAACAAATCTCGATGAAGAACTTCAACTGCAACTCAACAAGCTATCCACGTCAATATCCACAACTCCTCCTCCTCATCATCATCAACATCAATCTTCAAATCAAGAAGAAGGACCAGAGAACAAGAAGAAGAAGAAGAAGAAGAAGAAGAAGAAGAAGAAGAAGAAGAAGAAGAAGAAGAAGAAAACGGAAAGGTTGTCGGATAAAAAGTCTCTGCCTACAATACTAACCCACGACCGTAGGTCATTCTCGCCGCGACAGTGGCAACGCGAGTGCCAAAACACCCCAAATTCTCAGAACTCGGGGAGCTACTAGTTAGGACCTCACAATGGGGCCCGACATTAGTTTGACAACAATTTTACTAGGATCTTACAACAAGACACAAAAGTATTAAAAACATTTGAAAACTTTAAACAATATATACATGAAGAATATGTATCACCCTTACAAAGCAAAGGTACTAAAACGACGCATATGAAGAACATAAGGCATCCCCGTCCCCAACTAAATGAGTACGTGGACCCGGCTGACCATTCCCTCCAGATCTCTCTACAATTGTCGTAACCTGCAAGGCATCTACAAGGCGGTATAGTACCGTTAGCAAAGATTCTACGGATAAGCATAAAGGTAAAAGCACATACACACACAACATCTATAATCAACATGCACACTCAAGTCCGTTTATATTTTAAGTTAGGTGATAAGCCGTTACTAATGATACTTATTTTGTGAGACGAGGGATTCCCAAACCTCGCCCCTGTCCCCGTTTACCAACGAGGAATGGTACTAATGCATCTGACCGTCTACCTGCCTAGGCTGGTCGCAGGTAACCTCCTAGCTCTCGCAAGATCTAGGCAGTGATGACACGACCCATTATCATACACTTCGGTCAATTACGTAATATAATAAAGTCAGCCTAATCCGGCTCGTTGTTTATCATTACTAACAAGCACCACTCATACACATTGCACTCATACAAGAAGCCAACTAAGTAAGTTTGCGGACTTACAAGTCTCTAAGCACAACAGATCACCACAGTCTCAAGTTCCCTCGGGAAAACACGCAACGCCTGTTCAGCACAAGGCACACGGATCAAACAACGCTCTAGTCAACTAGAAGTCCTTAGACTTCTAGGCTCAACTTCCTCTCAAGAACAACAACACTCTAGTCAAATAGAAGTCTGTAGACTTCTAGGCTCACCATCCTCACAAGAACATAAAAGCATAAGATAGATCGAAACTTAAGACCTAACACAACTCTTCTAAACCAAACTATACTTATACCCAACTTCGGAACCTCCTAAATCGTTCTCAACTTTTACCACATGCTCCTTTGTATATTCAATCAACAACATATCCAAAAATCAAGTCCAACAGAGTGCAATAACCCCTCCAAATCTACCTCACAAAACTGCACCACAAGCAGTTTTTCTAACACTTAAAATATTTCAGCAACCATCCAGAAAACTACTTACAAGCTCGACTTTGAAAAATCATAACTCCTAAACCTATCGATGGAATCCTCTCTAATTTTGATATATTCTATTATGAAATCTTAACTATGACATATCAGAAATTCAAGTTTAACCGAGAAATATAACCTAGTCAAATCTATATCATAAAACTGGATCACAAGCAGTTTTAGACAAAATTCAGCACAACCTATAAACTGCTCAAGGTCTCTATTTTGGGATGCCATAACTCTTAAGCTGTAACTTGGATTCTAACTTACTCAAATCTGGATCAGAAAACTAGCAGTTTTTCCAACACTTGAGAAATTCAGCAAACATTCAACAAAACTGTACACTGTCTCAACTTTGAAAAATCGTAACTCCTAAACCACTCGCTGGATTTATCCCAATTTTTGATATGTTCTACTATATAATCTTATCTATAAGATATCCAAAATTTGGCAGAATAGAAGGAGCATAACTTACTCAAATCTGGACTCGTAGTTGACTGTTCGTCACTTCCGGAAACTCAAAAACGTAACAGTTGTTCTAGCCATCTTCCATGGCTGCTATGGACGTCTTCCCGACTCCACACTAGGTCTTAGCCTCCCTCCAAGGTCTAGCCTTTTAACATCACTACAGTTCCGGCCTCAAGGAAGATAGATCGACGCTGGAGCAAGCAAGGAGAAGAATGGAGAAGAAGAGAGCAAGAGAGTGATGTTTTGGAAGAGGGAAAACTAAGTAACGTGAATGAAATGAGAGGGAGAGGAGAAGTGGCATGCATAAAGGAGGGGAATGTCAAGCGACCCTCAGCCATTAACTCCCCCAACATTAATAAGGTGGGTTATAAAGATATGAAGGTGAAAGGTTGATCGAAAATGTTAATACCCGCCCTCGCGTGTCACCGCCCCTGCGGGACTCCTTGCCGCACCTGCGGCCTACTCAACTACGCAACCTAAACCGCAAGGGAGATATCCCTTATGCACGGCTCCCGATACTCCTCTGAAAGTATCAAAACGTAATAAAAATTCTGGTCGTTACATCAGATCCCCCTCAAAATAAGTTTCGTTCCGAAAGTTAAAAGAAGGCAACATAAAGAAGTCTATACAAAAAGAAATAAAGCGCCGGAAAAAGTCATAATCGGTCAAGTTCTGATTTGTTTCGGAAATAGTCGGAAGAAAATTTTAAGGTATTACATCAATCCACCCTTAACAATAAGTTTCGTCCCAAAACTTAGGGTAAGACAATCCTGATCGGCCTTTAAGGCACCAAATGGGTGTGTCTGATCACTACACAAAAGTCTCGTCATTTTCACATCTAAGTATCCCGTACATCAAGGTTACCAAAAGCACACATCACTGACTAAACACTCAATCATGAAATAAACAAGTAGTCAAACTATATCACACATACAAGGTCAAGCCCTAACTCGTCACTCCCGAGGTTACAACTATCGCTCACTGGTCTTTTAAAGGTTAAGTCTCTTACTATCCCCAATATCTTAGGTAGCCTTATCGGCTTTTCATAAATTCACTGAATCTTAAATATTTTCAGGTACTTAGATCACGAGCGCCTACTACCACCTTCTAGATTGGTTACCGGATATTTCACCGGTATCATCCGGCTGAACTGTCTGATCCTCTAATCTCTGTTCCCAAACTTAGTCTCCATGGAAAACTGAAGCTACACTCTCCAATAGGGTGAGAAATACTAGTCCATCAGTCACTTCTAAACCGCTTTAAAACTTGAAATGGTTGCCTTACATAACTCTCTTCCAGATCCTTTGATGACCTTACGGAAAATAATCTATTCAACTTTCTTCCCTTCGTTATGACCACTTGGTCTTGTATTTTAATATTACTCAGTCATCTTATTCCTCAGGTAAGGAATCGTCACCTTTACCCTTTTCAGGTCTAACACTCGAGACAACTAAAAATCAAATCTAGTGGTCATCTTCTTTGTTCACTTGGCATTATTATATTATTTATAGATCTCTAATATATCGTTTGCTCAAACTTAGGCTTCTCACGCATTTTCCAAGATCTTAAGTGACATAGAATATGTCCGGAATGACGGTATTAGACACAAAGTGATCTCCTATCACCGGTATTTGATCATAACTACTCAATCATTGTTAACATACCATCAACAGTGCACTCTTTTATCCACCATCGTTATTAGACTGATAATATCCCTCTGACTCAAAACGCAACTCAGATCCGTTCCAATATAACATTACACGTAAACTCTACCCGAGATTATGCTTCCTCTATGCGCGATTACTAGGTTGTAAGTATACCCCTGCCGCTTATTTCCTTATATGTCTTTCGACTTAGTAGGGTAGTTACTCACTTTGAGTTTCCTAGTGTAGACCATGCACAATACTTTTATTACGTCGTCAATTCTTTTCTCAATCCATCGGGAAGATGACTCTATAGTCCTCCATTCGGTATTAAATTCACACACTACTTATCTGTCGACATGTGACGAAGTCGTCATGTTTCACTTGGATCCATAAAGGGTACCACTCTTTCTATTACCTCTACATGCACATAAGTTACCGTACAATATTTTCAGTCACTCCGCATAGCCTATCTCACGTTTCTTCCAACTAGAATGCATTTCACCAAATATCATCATCTTAAACTCGACACGCCATCCATCAGTACCCTTGAGCTACTTGCTCTGTGGGTTAGGACTCACCACGCTTCTACTACTCTACTTTGATTATTTTGAATTCACTCATTAATCATAAGGACATTTCTATAAGTCTAAAATGATTGACCCCAAAACTCTTTCTTCCAATTATAACATAAGCCCTAACCGGATGAAGTACATGTACTTTCCTTACTTGCCTTCCTGAAATAAAATAACGATTGGAAAACAACCTCTTCCGTTTACTCCTTTAATTCTTCTAACACGGATCCAAACTCCATTACTCGACCAGAGTTTGATCTTAACCAGACAAGAAACATCCTTTAACGCGATCCTCTCAATACCTTTTGTTCATCCCAGAAGGTTGACGTTGCATACTTGAGGAAATCCTCCAAAGGCATCGGTAAAGAAACTTCATAAATCCCCAGTCACAATTATCTCTTCTTATCTATACATAACTTGTCAATATCAAACAATACTTGCACGTCCTCAGCTAAAGTTGGCCAATCTATAGTTGATTTATCTCAATATCCCGGACTTACGCTTCTTATACCTATATTGGCAAAAATTCCTTGGTGAGCATCACCAACTCGATTAATCCTTTTAAACTTCTTTAGTTCGTTCTATCTTCCACCCTTCCGCTTCCATTGGGATAACTCCATTTCTCTAGTCCGATTGTGTCATTCATATGACATAAATATTCATTTCAAGTCTTCAACGATAGCTTGCAAGCGTCTTTGCAATTCTTATGGCCGTAATGATCATCCACTTGCAGTTCCTCTTGCATGGACCGTCTGTGTTGATGGCTTAGGTCCTGTGATAATTGGGGTTACCCTGGACTCTCGAGTCCAGTAAGGCCGTTCTCCCATACACATTTCTTTATTGGTGTTGGTGGTAATATCGCCTTCATGAAACTCCGTTGACCCTGCTACAGGCTTCCATTATGTGGATATTGGCGTCGCAATTTCTTTCAAACTTCTTATATCTCTGAGGAGGTCAAAACCTCCCCACCCTTGTGGGGTCTACCTTTTCGCTTTTATACTCAATTGTAGGTCTTCATTCCGTGCACCTTAGATTCTCACACCCGGATTGACACTCTGTCTCTTCTGGTTTCTCATGCCCATAATGGTCTATGGGGCATCCGCCTCGATTGGAATGTCCTTGATTCCGCAATCTTGGTTGTACTCAATTCTACTTGTCTCGTTCCAATATTGTTATCTCTACTCCACACTCTTGTATTCTCCTGCATTGTTCTTCTAATTCCATCTCTCGGCCTCGTATGCCCGAGTTCCTTGTATGACGACCTTCTATTCCTTCTAACTGAACTGCCTCAGGAATTTCTTCCTCATCTGATTGTGTTTGTGGTGAAAATTATCTTCACAACTTTACTTACTTGCTCACTTGTTCTTTGGATGATTTGTCAAGATCACCAAGAAGCCAACCCGAGTATAATACTCAATTTAAGGTTCGATTCCATCGCCTCGTGTTGGAGACTCTTCAAGTCCGCTGCTGATTTATCATGAGGCGATAACCGCTTCCTAATATCACATCACGACTAAAGGATATGAAATATCCTTTAGGATACTAACAAGCTAACCATACACATGTATATGACATATAATAGTAAATATCATAAAAAGTCTATATACTAACTCCTATCGGTCCAAGTTGCAGAGATCCACGAAGAGCGATGGCGGTCCGACGTACTACTAACCCAACAACCCGACATCGGGTTCTAGTTATTTAATACATTCGGTCTTTCAGAAGAATTCAAATGCCATTGTTGCCAACCTAGAGCTCTAACACCCCAAATTCTCAGAACTCGGGGAGCTACTGGTTAGGACCTCACAATGGGTCCCGACCTTAGTTTGACAACAATTTTACTAGGATCTTACAACAAGGCACAAAAGTATTAAAAACATTTGAAAACTTTAAACAATATATACATGATGAATATGTATCACCCTTACAAAGCAAAGGTACTAAAACGATGCATTTGAAGAACATAAGGCATCCCCTTCCCTAAATAAATGAGTATGTGGACCCGGTTGACCATTCTCTCCGGATCTCTCTACAACCGTCGTAACCAGCAAGGCATCTGCAAGCCGGTATAATACCGTTAGCTAACATTCTACGCATAAGCATAAAGGTAAAAGCACATACACACACAACATATATAATCAACATGCACACTCAAGTCCGTTTATTATCTTCAGTTAGGTGATAAGCCGTTACTAATGATACTTATATTGTCAGACGAGGGATTCCAAAATCTCGCCCCTATCCCCGTTTACCAACTAGGAATGGTATTAATGCATCTGACCGTCTACCTGCCTGGGTTGGTCGCAGGGAACCTCCTAGCTCTCGCAAGAGCTAGGCGGTGATGTCACGACCCGTTATCATACAATTGGGTCGATTACGTTATATATAAAGTCGGCCTAATCCAGTTCGTTGTTTATCATAACTAACAAGCACCACTCATACACATTACACTCATACAAGAAGCCAGCTAAGTAAGTCCGTGCACTTACCAGTCTCCAAGCGCAACAGATCACCACACTCTCAAGATCCCTCGGGAAAACACGCAACGCTTGTTCAACACAAGGCATGATGACACGATTTATGACGTTAATTTAGGCATTCATGCATGTTGTCGAGATAGACGTCTACACGGACTTTTGTTGGTTTTGCAGGTATTTTGGTGAGCTTTTGGCCTTAATCGACACATTCGATGATCATTCCTCGTGATGGCACACTTCCGGACTCGTTAAGGAGCAAGCTACGAGCAAAGGAGAACACATAGGACCTAGTTGGTGCATGCCTTGCACCAACTCATGGCTTAATGATCCAAGGAGAGCTTCTGGAGCAAAACCACGGCCAGAGACCATTCCACAACCGTGGAATCTACCCGTGGTTTCTGTCTTGACAACGATGACACGTGTCCCACGATCTCTTTGGATGACTCTTGCTCTTGGTGGGTATTTAAATGATCTTGCAGGCTGTAATTGGGAATTCTTCTCCTCCCTTTTTGACCTAGCTTCTTCCCCAAAACACTTCTCCATTGTAGCCTCTCTTCCAAGCACCCATTGTGGGTGTTCTTGGAAGAGATTAGTGTAGATTTTCATTTTAAAGTGAGATTAGAGTGGTTTTGAGTGAGGTTTCCATTGTTGACAACTTGGAACAGCTCTGGAGCCTTTGTAAGATTTCGTAACTTCTATTCTAGCCTTTAATGTCTTTTCTTTGGATTATTCTTCATTATCTAGCCATGACTTGCAAGCATGCTCTATTTGTGAAGTTTGATCTTGAAATGTATGTTGTTGGCTGAATAGATGTGATTCTAGGGTGAAGGAATGATGTTTATGCCTTGGACTATGATTGTATGGACTTCCATGTTAGCTTAGGATCGATTTATGTTCGAAACCCCAACTCAGTATAGAATCACGGCATGTTTTTCATGATTCCACGGCCGTGGTTTCCATGATCCACCCGTGATTTTCTCCGTTGTTCTTGTTTTGATGAATTTGGATGTAGATGTGTTGAAATTCTAGTGTTTGTTAAGCCTAATCTAGCTTAGGGTGACCTATTGTTAGCAACCTAATTGAGGAATGAGACTTACCCGGTAATTTCCCCTCTTAGATATCTAAGATGATGAACTCTAGGTAGTAGTGAGCCAAAAAAGCCGCTATTGGATTGAGTGTGCTAGGATCGTTGCCTAAGACTTGCCTTTTCCGAGACTTACCCGGTGAGGAGGGGTTTGACCCTTAGGTAGTGGCCGGTTTGTACAGAACTCCCGTCCTTAGGTTCCTTGAGACTTACCCGGTAATAGGACTTTAGGTGCGGGACTAGAGGAGCATGAGACTTACCCGGTAGTTGCTCCCATTTGAGAAACACCCAACTCTGAACAACCACAACCTTCCTTTGATCTTTAGAAGCATGAGTCCATTGTCATAAACGAAATTCCAAATCTCTAGAATCCGCTTTCTTACCTCTTATCTCTTATCTTTGTGTTTGTGTGTTCGTTTGCTTGATTGTGTTGATATATTTGTGATCATTGTTTGATCTCCCAAAAACCATCCAAAAATATTGTGTTTTGCACTTTCTTTATTCCTTATCTCATCTTAGTTTAGATTTACACTATCTTTGATCATTGAATGACTTGATTTCACCTCAGTCCTTGTGTTCGACCTCGGAATACTTTCCTTTCTACAAAACGATCCATACACTGCGGGTTTCGCTAGGTAGTTTAGGATTTTAGTTCGACTTTATAAATGTAAAGCTTTTTGTGCTACCTTTTTAGCGTAACAAGTTTTTGGCACCGTTGCCGGGGACTAGGTTAAGATTAAGTCATTTTCTTTTGATTGTTTTTAGTGTTTATATTTCTTGTTACTTTTGATCTTGTGTTGTTTTTGTCTTTGCCTTTTCATGTTTGCCATGGACGGATTGTACTTCCAAGATGACCTTGAGAACATGGAGTATGAGGAGTGGATGGAAAGCCAAGATCTAGGACCTCTCCATGATGAGTTTGAGTATTGGGAGGAGTTTAATACCTATCATGAGTCCCATGATCAAGCTCACATGACTACCTTGCCTCGTGAGGAACCTCATCATCAACCTCACAAAGATCGAGTGGAATCAAAGCTAGAAGAAATGTTGAGGAAGATGGATGATCTAGAAAGCAACCTTGCTTCTATTTCAAGTTCCCACATGGAGCTTGATGCGGAAGTATTTCAACAAGAGGAGGCTCACCATGAGGAGATCCAAGAATTGCCCGAATCAACCATGATCATCAAGGAACTTCAAGAAGAGTTGGATGAAGCTTGGGAGCAAGTGAGGCTAAGTGATTTGGCCCTGAAGGATGAAAGAAGATTGAATTTCGAGAGGGAAGAACAAATGATGAGGGAGATTGAAGAGATTAGGAGTGCTCTTATGCTAGGAGATCCTACCATCCTTCAAGGCTTACCTCCACCTACTTCACCTTTGGAGGAGTGCAATGAAGTATTCTCACCCCCGGACATCCTTGCCATCAACCCCGGAACAACACTTGAAGAGCTCACGTGGAATGAAGGGAACAGAGAGAATCACGGCCGTGGGGGCCAAACCACGCCCGTGGAAAGTTCTGTCATAGAGAATCCTAAGCTAATTTCAACTCCTTCCAATCTTTTCTTGCTTGCCCAGAGTACACCGGAAGAGTGGAGTCCTTTTCCTAAGGAGTCTCCCTTGTTGAATGAAGGGGGCAAGCATGATGGATCCATGATGGTTATGAAGCACTCAAATGAAGGATTCTTTCCAAGAATCGGCTTTCTTCGGATTGAATCGGATGAGGATGACAAGCATTTCACCGGTGTGACCACGGAGTACAAATTGTCTAAGTATGGGGTGACACCTATGGTTGCAACTCCATACTATCATCAAGGGAGCGGTGATGAAGGAGTCTACTACTCACCGGTGAAGAGAGAACTTAAAGCTTATTTGAGCATCAAGTGGCCCGTGCTTGTCATCATGGATGCCGGAAAGCGATGGTTGCTTGGACTCCTCAAGCAAACCATGATATTCGAGGTCGATTGACATATCCACGGAGTTTGGTCAAGCTAATGACCTAAAAGAAGCGCTTAATGGGAGGCAACCCATTGGTACAACTCTTTCCCTTTTCTCTCTCATTTTTGTTTTTGCTTTTGTTTTTGTTTTGTGTGTTTTTGTGTTTGTGTGGTAGATTCTAGTTATAAGGAAGCCTTGCAAGGCGAGTTGATGATGATGATCCCGTTTTCAACCATGGGTGGAGCGGACGTGAGACTTGGACGGCTTGAGGTGTCTTTGTTAGATGGAAGAGCTCCCATCTCGCATACACCTTGGCGCGGGTCTCGACGCCGGAATGACTATGAAGAGCTCTCTACCATGCTTGATCGATCATCCACACCACCACTCCACACGAGTTAACCCAAATACCGAAGACACTACATTTTTACATTGTGAGGACTTCTTTCACTCTTCTTTACTTGACTTGCACATTGGGACAATGTGTTTTTAAGTATGGGGTGGGGTCTTCATGATTCTTAGCATGGCATTATACCATCTAGGATAGTTTCATTTTATTGTCACACGTTTCTTTTCATGTTTTGCATTGTACATATATATTTCAAAATTTCAAAATACCAAGCGCAACAGATCACCACACTCTCAAGATCCTTCGGGAAAACACGTAACGCCTGTTCAACACAAGGCACACGGATCAAACAATGCTCTAGTCAACTAGAAGTCTAAGGGACTTCTAAGCTCAACATCCTCTCAAGAACAACAACACTCTAGTCAACTAGAAGTCCGTAGACTTCTAGGCTCAGCATCCTCACAAGAACATAAACGCATCAGATAGATCGACACTTAAAATCTAACACAACTCTTCTAAACCAAACTATACTTATACCCAACTTCGGAACATCCTAAATCTGGATTAAACAAATGGATCGTTCTCAACTTTTACCACATGCTCCTTTGTATATCCATCAACACCATATCCAAAAATCAAGTCCAACAGAGGTCGATAACCCCTCCAAATCTACCTCACAAAACTGCATCACAAGCAGTTTTTCTAACTCTTAGAATATTTCAGCAACCATCCAGATAACTGCTTACAACCTCGACTTTGAAATATCATAACTCCTAAAAATCTTGATGGAATCCTCTCATAATTTGATATATTCTACTATGCAATCTTAACTATGACATATCCAAAATTCAAGTCTAACCGAGAAATATAACCCAATCCAACTTATATCACAAAACTGGATCACAAGCAGTTTTAGACAAATATCAGCACAACCTATAAACTACTCAAGGTCTCTACTTTAGGACGCCATAACTCTTAAAATGTAACTCGGATTCCTCTCAAATTTCGGTATGTTCTACTATGAAATACTAATTACAACATATCCAAAAATTAGCAATAAAGGAGGAGTCTAACTTACCCAAATCTGGATAAAAAAACTAGCAGTTTTTCCAACACTTAGGAAATTCAGCAAACATTCAACAAAACTGCACGCTGTCTCAACTTTGGAAAATCGTAACTCCTAAACCACTCGCTGGATTTATCCCAAATTTTGATATGTTCTACCATAAAATCTTATCTATAAGATATCCAAAATTCAGCAAAAAAAAAGTAGAGTATAACTTACTCAAATATGGACTCGTAGTTGACTGTTCGTCAATTCCGGACACTCAAAAACGTAACAGTTGTTCTAGCCATCTTCCATGGCTGCTATGGACATCTTCACACCTCCACACTAGGTCTTAGCCTCCCTCCAAGGTCTAGCCTTGTCACGTCACTTCAGTTTCGGCCTCAATGAAGATGGTGATAGCATGTATTATAGTCTATATTTTGGGACTTGTTTAGATGTTTTATCTTCAATAATCTGCATGTATGGATGTATATTTTGTGATTATATTGTTGTTTCATCAAGTTTCGTTGTAATCGTAGGCAAAATGACACGTTTTGGATCGAAATGGAGCTAAGGAGCTGAGGAGTCATAGAAGCTAAATTCTGGAGCTCAAAGAAGAACTCAGGAAGCATGGAATTTATGAAGAAGATTTACTTTGGACCATATTTGAGAGATTTCACATTCAGTTGAGATTCACCTCGGTCAGCTACAGTGTCACCTCGACCGAGGTGATCTTGAGGAGCATCCCGACCGAGGCGAATACCCTGGCGCCGGCGAGATCATTTTTTTTTGGCTGAGATCTTTTAATTATGGAAATAAGATATCTTATATTTTTGGTCTGGATTTCTGGAAGAAAGATCTTATTTTTTGGAGATCTATTTTAGAGATATGGATATATTTTATAGGAAATTATCTTTTTAAGATATTATTATCTTTGGAAGATAATTCTCCTATATCAAGGGTTGGATTTTTCAATCATGGTTGGAGGCTGAGAATTACCACCAAAGAGGAGATTTTCTGGAAGTTTTGAAGGAAGGAAGGAAGATTGAAGATCAATCAAGGAAGGATTGATAGTTTGAAGTTAGCTTTAGAGGGAGTTTGTAAGATTTTGTTAGATTCCCTTTGGTTTATTGTGTTGTTCGATTTGTGATCTGAGGAATGCTGATTTGTTATTATTCGATTCAGTTATTGAAGCCTTTTTCTTAAGGTTTACTTGTTGTAATATTCATTCCTTCACCTTTTATTCGATTATTGTTTTCATGATGATGAGTGGCTAAATTTTTTGTGTGATTCTAGGGTGATTGGATGAAAGTTGTGGGAAAGACAATGATAGAATGATCTTAATCTCAGTAGGACCTTGAAAGCTCGAGTCTTTAACCTTAACCCTAGAGTACCTCGCTCAGTAGATGAACATCTCGGCCGGAGTGGAACTTGACTGAACGAGGTGACGTTTTCTGATCCGAAAGTGAGAGTTAAGTGTTCTAGTTTCCCAAATCCTATTCTTTTTATACCTTTCCTAGTTCAATGCAATCCTAGGATGAGACTTACCCGGTAATTTCTTTGTTTGTTTACCCATGATCATAAGTGTAGGTAATAAAGGTTTATCTTTTATTGGGGTTTGAGTGTGCCTTCATTCCATCTTTGTGAATTAGCTTGAGACTTACCCGGTGGTTGATTCTATTCCCTTAGGTGGTGTGTTGGTTTGAAATTATAGTTCTTTTCCTTAGTACTTTGAGACTTACCCAGTAATAGGAACTTTGGTTTGGGATAGTGAGTAGTGAGACTTTAGAAACACCTTCCCTTTGCAAAACCTCAGCTTTGTCCGCGTTATCTTTAGATCTTGAGTCGGAAACACAACTAGATGCTTTAATCCCTAGAATCCTCATTTACCCTTATTTGACCTTATTATTATCTTTGATTAATTTAATTGCTTCTGTGGTTATTAGTTATATTGACAACCTATTCTTGCTTAGTTTCACCTAAGTTCCTGAGATCGACCCCTGGAATTCTTGCTTTTTATTACAATTGATCCGTACACTACGGGTTCGCATCCTTGTTTTAAGCATATTTCTTGGGATATAAATTTAAAGCTTGCACACACCGTTTGGAACGAACAAGTTTTTGGCGCCGTTGCCGGGGATTTGGTCTAGACCAAGCAGGTTGCGGTTGTCTTTCGGGGCAATTGCCCTTGTTGCTACTAACCACTCTACTTGAGTGCTTTTGCAGGATCTTTTCCTTAGGTTTATGCAAAGAACCTGTGCTGGGAAGGAAAATGTTCCTTACGATCCCAAACCAGAAAAGACATACAAACGACGCTTGAAAGAAGCTAAGATGGCCAACCAAGACAATCGCAATCTTGAGGCCGGATTGAAGGAGGCGTTGGAACAACTACGCCTCAATAAAGAAAGAACTACAGCGCGAAAGAGATCAAAATCGCACAAGAACTGGAGAGATTGAAGCAGATATGGCCGATCTACGAGCCCAGATTCTACATCGACAAGATCCTCGACCGAGGCAGGACCCAGTCCAAGTTGCCGCGGCCGAGATACATCCACCTCGGATGCCTGTCCGAGATGTTCTTTTTGCAGGAATTCCACAAACCCTAGGACAGAGGATGGACCCTAATCAGCAAGTAGGCGTCTAGGAGTCAACCTAGGTGATCCAACGGAGCATGATTACGAACTTCGACCGCGAGTTCTATCATGATCCGCCAATGCCAGTTTGAAGGTTTGGAGAGGGAGTTTCCGCATCATCATTTGTAAAACTATGAAATCCTGATGGAGACCTTGAGACCTTCAAGGCTGGAAAATAAGAACTACAAGCTAAGGCCTTTCTACTTTTCTTTGAATGACAGGGCGCTTACTTGGTATCAATCTCTTCCACCCAGAAAGATCAACACTTGGGAAGAGATGACAACGGAGTTTCTAACAAAGTTCTTTCCCCCCTCCAAGACCGCTGAAATGAGAGGGAAGATTAATGCATTCATCATGAAGGACAAGGAGAGTTTGTCCAAGTCATGGGAGAGATTCAAGGATGTTCTATTGGATGCCCACATCATGGGATTCCAAAGATAGAATTGCTGGAGATATACTTCAAAAGAATTGGATGGAGCTACTTAATTCAATCTTCAACTACTTTCCGCCGGCACATTCATGGATATGCCAATAGACGAAGCTTGGGAGTTCATTGAGAAGAAGGCTTTGCATATGGGGAAGTACTCCCACCAAGGAGCCGAAAATGGAATTAAGAGAGTTAATTTCCAGGACACTCCATCAAATGATAATCAACTCATCTCCCTTAAGAATGATATGAAGCAATTGAAGGACTTTTTGGTGGCTCACACGAAGAAGGAAGATGGAGGATATCAAGGGTCAAGGAATAACAACCAAGGGTCCAGGAACAACAATTACAACAATAATAGAGGCTCCAACATAAACAATTGGAGATCTAATCAACAAAATTCGGGTAACCCTTATTCTAATTCTAATTCTAATAATTCTTTTAACCCCTCTTCTTCTTCTTCTTCTACTCCACTGAAGAGCCAGGAGCCTAGATCATGTTCGTCCCAGCCAGAGTAGAAAGCTGCAGTGCTGGAGGCCATCTTGATCAAGCTCAACGCTATGGAGACGTCTATGACTTCTTTTTCGAAGGCACAAAGAGCCTTAGAGCAACAATTCTTTGATAAGGTGAATGAAGCGCCAAGAGATCCAGGGAAGCTCCTAGCAAGGACAAAGAGCAACCCTAAGGGACAGATTATGGCAATAACGACGAGAAGTGGACTGAAAACTGCAAATCCAGTACCTCGGTCGGTGCCAGTGCAGACGAAGAACACCTCGGTCCAGGTACAAACGAAGAACACTTTGGTCGAGGTACCACCCGAGGTGGAGTCCCAGAAAGCGAAGGACAAATTTGAAGTTTATGTCCCACCTCCTGCTTATAAACCACTACTTCCATTCCCTCAGTCAAGGGCTAGAGCACATCTAGACAAACATTTTAGTAAGTTCCTTGACTTGATGAATAAACTACACATTAACATCCCTTTCCTTGATGCTATTCTAGGGATGCCCGCCTATGGGAAGTTCTTAAAAGAGATTCTATCAAGGAAGAGGAAACTGGAAGATTTTTGAGAAGTAAGGATGACATCTAAATCCTCGGAGCTCATTCAAATCACGAAGGAGATGACACCACCCAAGTTGAGGGATCCCGGCTGATTTTGCATTCCCATTCAAGTTGGGGATGTAACTTGTGAGGCGTTGTGTGATCTTGGAGCCAGCGTGTGCATCATCCCGCTGGAGCTATGTGTGAAGAGCGGACTTGGAGAGCCCAAGCCGGTGAAGATAAGGTTATACATGGCGGACCGCTCTATTACCCATCCCGTTGGCATCTTAGATGACGTTCCAGTTAAGTTAGGTAACTTCTATTTACCTATAGACTTTGTTGTACTTGACATACCCGCATATTATCCCGTTCCTATCATTCTCGGGAGACCATTCCTTGAAACTTCGGGTTGCAATGTGGATTGTAAGAACGCCAAGTTAAAATTCAACATTGGCGGTGATCAAGTGGAGTTTGCATTGCTTGCGGCAATGAAAGGAGAGCCGTTGGAGGATGATATCTTCAACATCTATGATGAAGAAGAATCTAGATAATTGGTGAGCTCTATCCTTATTAATGACCCTCTTGGAAGAGTTATTGGTTTTAGCTTAATGGAGGAAGGCATAGATGTTTCTCGTGATGTAGTCGAGGAGCTAAAATTGAGAAACTGATCCAGGAGAGGAGAAATTCAAGTTTCGGTCCCAGTTCCAGTACCTCGACCGAGGCAGTTTCTGGACCAAGCGAGGTGTTCTTATCTGAAGAACTTCTTGGTCACCCACCTTGGACCTCGACCGAGGTCGCAAGCGAGATGATGTCAACTGAGACTTCTGAAAGTATAGTTCTTCAATATAAGTCTACTCCACTACAAGGTGGAAGCAAGGATCCCCCTCAGAAAGCACCCCCAATTGTGGAGCTTAAGCCGCTTCCAAGTCACTTGAGGTATGTTTTCCTTGGACCGGATTCTACAATTCCCGTTATTGTAAGCGCTTCCCTTTCCGAAACTGAATTGTCTAAACTGATGCATGTCCGGAGAAAACATCAAAAGGCTTTGGGATATATTATTGATGATCTTATTGGTATTAAGCCTTCTTTCTGCATGCATAGAATACTAATGGAAGACGATCATAAGACTTCACAGGAACCTCAAAGACGGTTAAATCCGATCATGAAAGAGGTTGTGAAGAAGGAGATTCTTAAATTGTTGGATGTAGGTATCATATTTCCTGTCTCGGATAGCAAGTGGGTGAGTCCGGTGCATGTAGTTCCGAAGAAAGGAGGGATGACCGTTGTGACGAATAAGAACAACGAGTTGATTCTAACTAGAACCGTTACGGGCTGGAGGGTGTGCATCGATTATAGGAAGCTGAAGGTGGCCACTCGGAAGGACCATTTTCCACTTCCCTTCATCGACCAAATGATCGAACGGTTAGCCCAACATTCCCATTTCTGCTATTTTTTATGGTTATAGTGGCTTCTTTCAAATTCCTATCCATCCGTATGATCAAGAGAAGACCACTTTCACTTGTCCATGGGGGACATTCGCTTATAGGAGGATGCCATTTTGATTATGTAATGCACCCGCTGCCTTCTAGCGTTGCATGATGGCTATCTTTTCCGAGTACATAGAGGAAATCATGGAGGTATTTATGGATGATTTTTCAGTATATGGTTCCTCTTTTGATGATTGCTTATCTAACCTTTCTCTAGTGCTACAACGATGTAAAGACACTAATCTCGTTTTGAATTGGGAGAAGTGTTACTTTATGGTTAACGAAGGAATTATGCTGGGACACCTCGTTTCCAACCGAGGTATTGAGTTTGATCGAGCTAAGATCGAGACTATTGAGAAACTCCCTCCCCCTTGTTCTGTTAAGGGTGTGAGGAGTTTTCTCGGGCAGGCAAGTTTCTACAGGAGGTTCATCAAGGATTTCTCGAAGATTTCTAAACCACTCACTGAACTCTTGAATAAGGATGTTGTTTTTGAGTTTTCGCAGGAATGACTTGATGCATTTTACAGGATAAATGAAGCGTTGATTTCCGCTCCCATTATTCAACCTCCAGATTAGACCTTGCCCTTCGAGATCATGTGTGATGCGAGTGATGTGGCTGTTGGAGCGGTGCTTGGACAAAAGAAGGATGGCCGGACCAACGCCATTTACTATGCTAGCAAGACGCTAGATGAAGCTCAACTAAACTACGCCACCACCGAAAAGGAGATTTTGGCGGTTGTATATGCTTTTGAGAAGTTTTGCTCTTACTTAGTGGGAGCAAAAGTTATTGTTTACACTGACCATGCAGCTATTCGTTACTTGCTTGCTAAGAAGGATGCAAAGCCACGTCTTATTCGATGGATTCACTTGCTTTAAGAGGTTGATCTAGAGATTCACGATAAGAAGGTATCCGAGAAGTCTGTTGTGGATCACCTCAGCCGGCTACCTCCCTCCTCATGCGAGAAGGACGACATACCCATAGATGACTCATTTCCCGACGAGCATTTGCATTTGCTGGAATGTTTGATAGACTTCTTTATCTCACCCCATGATGAAGGTGAAGTATGGGGTGAGGATACCTTCCAACACGTTTAAGGAAGCCGTACGGTCCAGCTAGCGACCTTAAATCAAGCGTTTCTTGGGAGGCAACTCAAGGTATTGCTTTCTTTTCCCTTTTTCTAGTTTAGTTTTAGATAGTTTGCCTTTGCTTTGTTTTGTTTTTCGCGTCCCACACAGAAACCAGGTACCGTCTAAGAAAGGATTACAACTCAGGAACAACACTGGAAGGACAGAAGTTCGAAAAATTAAGAAGACGGAGTGTGACTGAGACACATCTCCGTTGTTGTCACTACACCCCGACCAAGATGTTCTTGAGGCAACCGAGGCGAATAGGTTTGACAATCAAGTCAGCCACCTCGGTCCGGTCGGGACCACCTCGACCAAGGTGATATCAGAATCGGAGAGGGGTATAAAAGGAGAACGGATTTATCTCTCTTCCCTCCCAACTCCCTTCTCGACCGCGGCGTACCCTTACCTCGTTTCTTCGTTTTTCATTCGTTTTCCACGATTTCTACTCCGATCTCGCAAGGAAAAGCTAGAGGATCAGATTGAAAGCAACGAACTGCAGGATAAACGCCTCGAATTGGCTTAATTTGGGGTAAATTGTCTAAAACCCTAACTCCTCCTCTCCTTATTGATTTTAGAGATTTTTGGCTTTGGTTGCCACGTTTAATTGCTGAAAAGAGTATAAGTACCCCATAGGAAGCAATTGGTGGTGATTTTGGCGGAAAAGAACTGAAAATTAGAGAGAGGAAATCGAATAACACTTCGCCTCGGTCCAGTCGAGCTGTGTCTCGGCCGAGGTGTTCTTCAGTCTGTCAGACCGACCGAGGTGACCTTGCCAGCAGAAATTATGAGTTCTCGTTTTGATCGTCAACGGTTCTGAGAGATGCTCCCAGTGGTTCTTCTCCTTCCCCTTCTTCTAGACCTTCTATCCCGGTGATCCATGAGCGTCACCAGGCAGATTTTGATCGCATTTGCGGGCGCCCGTAGTTGCCCCGCATTTTCTGGATGTTCCAGTCTTCGAGTGCCTCCACGTGGTGGAGGACTTGAAGAAGTTGATATCTATAGTAGGGCTGGAGTAGTTTATGGCGATCCGAGCTCCAACCTACCTTGAGCCGACCATGGAGTATGTGAGTTCTATCACTCACATGCCAAAGATGAACAACATCAAGTACCGGTTGCTGAACCGGAACTATATGGTGCCGATGGATCAGTTCAGAGACATTTTTGGTTTCCCAACCCCGACAGTTCCTGACTTTCCTTCCCGAGCAGTGGCTCGACAATTTTGGGGGCAGATTGCCTATGTGGTGGAGCACGCAGACAGTCGGAGACTTGGAGACTCCAGGGAGCGCATTATTTTCCATTTAGCATTCCATCTAGCACGCCGTATTTTTAGTGAGACTCTTCTAGCGCGTACTGAGACGCCCCAAAAGATCAGACAGGGAGAGCTGCTGAGTCTGTTCTGCATGGTTACTTGAGGAGTGCTTGACTTTGGAGGCATGCTAGCTGAGGATCTGCACCGGATCAAGGGCAAGGCAAAGGGAGTTATTTGGTGTGGAGGACTGGTGACTCATATCGCTACAGTTATGGGTCTAGACTTGACTGCTTGTACACTGGTGGCGGCTATGTCCGGCCTAGAGCAGCATGGACTTTCTTTATTATTTATTTTCACAGCGCAGCTATGTCCGGTGAGTTCTCTTGTTTTAGAGTTATTTTGACCCATTGGGACAATGTGTCCCAAGTATGTGGTATTTATGTGTATGATTTGACATTGTGTATGCTTGTATGACTCGAGTTGGATATTTATGATTTTATTCATGCTCTATGTGTTTATCTGAGATTACATGCATGCATACAGGTTATTTGTTTGAGAAAAACGTCAAAAACTTGTTTAAGAAATAAAATTTTATGACCTCGACCGGGATGATTCTTGCCAAACGAGATACTTTACCTCGGACGACTTAGAACACCTCGAACGAGGTAGTTTAACTGAGAGATTTTTCGAAACGTTTTGTGCTTCTTTTCTGGATATGACCTCAGTGATGATTTTGTTTGAAGATTGGTTTTGAAATCTTTATATGCTTGAAAGGTTTTATTATATGTTTAAGTTGCAAAATGCTTTGTTTGAAGTTTTGGCATGTTTAATAATTTGTTTTTATCAAAATTATGTTGAATTTGAAGGTTGACACCACATGATGAGTTCTATGACATTGTTCCTAGGATGATTAAGGCAATTCATTGTCTTCTCTTCTTCTTCTTGATCATGCTTTAGCCCCTCATATACATATTTGCCTCCCTATACCTATCCGGGAATTTGGAAGCAAGCGAAGGAAAGCAAGTGAAAGTAAAGTTGAGATGTTGGCTGGAAATTTAGAAAGAAACAAATAGGTTTGGGGAAGTCAATCATGATGATGAGTAACTCGGCACCATTCACATAGCCGGGTGTTTGTATGTCTTGCCAATGTCGGATTGAGCGATATTCCTAACGGGTCATGGTATGTGCATCAAGGGTTTGAGGCATCTCGAGAAATTGATGATTGCTAATCTCCTTGTGCACTTCTGTCCATGCATCCCAAAAAGTAAAGTAAATAAGCAAAGCTTATTGGTGGAAGATGTAGAGTTTCAAAGGAAGTGAAGTAAGATCCTTTTCCCGGATTCTAGCACCACATTCCCTATATACATCCCACTCTCACACGTTTCTTGACCTCATTTGGAAACCCTTGAGACCTCGAGCTTGTTGATTGACTTGGTGGTTTAAACTGGATTATACATGATTGATTTCGATAATCATGATTTATTATGCATTCTATGATTTTATGCAAAGATGAACAACTTTCTTATATTTATAAAATGTTTTGATCATTTTTTGACTTTATTTACCATGAAGCATTCTCTTAGAGTGATCTACGAGTGGAGCACACTACCAAAAAATGTTTTGAAATACTTTTCATTGATCTTTATGAACTATAATCCATACTATCTTGTACTTAAGATTTAGAACTTGCTTGGGGACAAGCAAGGGACAAGTATGGGGTAATTTGATAGCATGTATTATGGTCTATATTTTGGTACTTGTTTAGACGTTTTATCTTCAATAATCTGCGTGTATGGATGTATATTATGTGATTATATTATTGTTTCATCTACCTTTATGGGAATCAAGGTCTACACCAAGTTTCGTTGTAATCGTAGGTAAAATGGCACGTTTTGGATCGAAATGGAGCTAAGGAGTTGAGGAGTCATAGGAGCTACATTCTGGAGCTCAAAGAAGAACTCGGATCTGGTATGTACTCCCGCACTTGAGACACGTGAAATACGGGGTGAACACCCTCTAGCCTCGGAGGCAAAGCTAATATGTAAGTTTCTCGTCCAACTCTATCTAGTATCTCGAAAGGACCGACATATCGGGGACTCAGCTTCCCCTTTATGCCAAAACGTCTGACGCCTCGCGTCGGAGATACTCTCAACCAGACATGAGCTCCAACTCTGAACTCTAGAGGTCTACGCCTCTTGTCTGCATACGACTTTTGGCGACTTTGTGCCGCCAACATCCTCTCTCTGATCAATGCTACTTGAGCCATATCATCCTGAATGTGCTTTGGCACTATCCCACTGATACTGCTCGGCTCATCCCAGCATAGCGGTGTACGGCATCTACGTCCATACAGTGCCTCATAAGGAGCCATCCCTATAGATGCATGCCAGCTGTTGTAGTATGAGAACTCAACGAGTGGGAGGTAATCAGACCATCCTTGTACCCAATCCAACACATAAGCTCGCAGCACGTCCTCTAAGGTCTGGATGGTCCTCTCTGACTGACCATCTGTCTGGGGGTGAAACGCAATCGTGAAGTGTAGACTCGTCCCCAGAGCAGTCTGAATCTGCTGCTAGAATCTTGATGTGAATCGTCCGTCACGATTAGAAATAATCATCCTCGGTACCCCATGGAGTCTCACTATCTGTCTAGTGTACTCCTCAACCAATCTGCTCACGGGCCACGTCTCTCTAATGGGGATGAAACGTGCCGTCTTCGTCAATCTATCAACGACCATCCAGATGGCGTCAAAGCTCCTACTGGTCCTCTATCCGGTCACAAAATCCATGGAGACGTCCTCCCACTTCCACTGTGGTACTAGCAGTGGATGGAGCTCACCTCCAGGCCTGAAATGCTCTAACTTGACCTGCTGATAGGTCGCATACTGAGCCACAAATCTCGCTACATCGGGCTTCAGCCCTCCCCACCAAAATGAGCGTCTCATATCATGGTATATCTTACTCGTACCAGGGTGTACTAAGTAAGGTGTACAGTGAGCCTCCTATAATATCCATTGTCTCAGCTCTGCATCTGCAGGAACACAGATACGATCATATCGCCTCATAACTCCATATGCCCCAATAGTGAACTGGGGTGCCTCTCCACGAGACATCCTATCTCTGATCCTCGCCAAGGTCGGGCAGGTCCCTGCTTCTATTGGATCTCGTCCAACAGAACAAGTAAAACCTCTAAAGTAAACAACTGGGCATCCTCATCAGGAAACTGGATGTCCATCTCTAGCCAGGCTAGATCCCTCTAAAGTTGAGGTTGTACAGTTAGTCTGGCAATCGCCTTCTCTCGAGTCGTCTTCCTGCTCAAGGCGTCAGCTACCACAATCCCCTTGCCAGGATGATACAAAATCTCAAGGTCAAAGTCCTTGATCAACTCAAGCCATCGACGTTGGTGGTTATTCAATTCCCGCTGCGTGAAAATATACTTCAGACTCTTATGGTCTGTGAAGATCTGGCATATAGCACCATACACGTAATGTCTCTAGATCTTCAAAGCATGAACTACCGCTGCCAACTCCAGATCATGAGTCCGGTAGTTCTCCTCATACGTCTTCACCTGTCGAGACGCATATGCATTCACTCTGCCTCTCTGCATCAGTACACATTGCAAGCCCAGCTTGGATGCATCACTGTAGACCACAAAATCATCAGAACCCTCTGGCTGTGCCAATACAGGAGGAGAGGTCAAATGCCCCTTCAACTCCTCGAAACTCTGAGCACACTGGTCGGTCCATACAAATCTGGTAGTCTTCCTCAGAAGACTCGTCAGTGGATGGGCAATCACAGAAAATCCCTCCACAAAGCGTCTGTAATAACCGACTAACCCAAGAAAGATACGCACTTCCTTGACGTTCGTCGGTGTCGTCCAAGCAACAACAGACTCGATCTTCGCCAGATCAACCATGATCCCATCGGCGGAGACTATATGTCCAAGGAAATCAACCTCAGACATCCAAAACTCGCACTTAGAGAGCTTGGCGTACAGCTCTCTATCTCTCAAAATCTGTAATACCGTCCTCAAATGACCGGCATGCTCCTCTCTACTTCGAGAGTACACCAGAATGTCATCAATGAAGACCACCATAAATTGATCCAAGAAGTCGATGAAGATGTTGTTCATCAACTCCTTGAAAAGTGTTGGAGCATTCGTCAGCCCGAATGGCATCACTACAAACTCGTAGTGTCCATACCGAGTACGAAATGCCGTCCTATGCACATCCTGCTCCCTCACCCCCAGCTGGTGATATTTGGAACGCAAGTCAATCCTGGAGAAGACTGTCGCTCCCTGCAGCTGATCAAGTAGATCATCAATACGAGGTAGTGGATACCTGTTCTTGATGGTCACCTTGCTCAGCTCTTTGTAATCTATGCATAGTCTCAACGATCCGTCCTTCTTCCGCACGAAGAGGACCGGTGCACCCCATGTTTAAACGCTAGGGCGTATGAAGCCCTTCTCAGCCAACTCCTCGAGTTGCTTCTTCAACTCCAACATCTCGACAGGTGCCATACGGTATGGGGCCTTCGAGATAGGTCTCGTGTCAGGCTCTAAGTCAATGCCAAAACCTACGCTCTTCTGAGGTGGCAAGCTAGATGGCTCTGCAAATACGTTTGTGAACTCACATACCACGGGTATGTCCTCCAAATCTAGACTCTCTCCATCCTTCATGGCGTAGCACCAGAAGGCATCACATCCTTGTGCAATCAGTCTAGCTGCTCGTACAACAATGATGACAGATCTTGTCTTCCCAAGGTCCCAACCCCGGAAGACCTCTATCGGACCTAAGTCGGTAGAGACTGTAACAATTCTCTTACCCACATCTAACACCGCACGGTGTCTACGCATCCAATCCATACCTAATATGACTTCTTCATGCATCAAAGGCATGACTAAGAAGTCAACAAGTAGTACACGAGTCCCTAAGCGTAGTAAACAACTACGTATCTCCTGGGTACCTCTGACCCTACTACCATCAGGTAACCCTATAGTAAAGGGTGCCCCCTCTATGGTAGACAAACCCAAACGCTCAACATAAGAAGTAGAAATAAATGAATGCGTAGCACCCGTATCAAACAAAACTCTAACAAGTAAACCATGTAATAAAATGGTACATGTAGTAGCTGGTGCTGGCGGCTCCTCAGCACTCCTCAACTCAAAAGCACGGCCTCGAACCCCTCGGGCATCACTAGTGCCAGCCTCTCTACCTCTACCCCTACTCGGTCCAGGAGCTGAACCCTATGTAGCAGGTGTCTCTGGGACCCTCTGCTGTCCTTGATGCTAAGGCGGTCTCTGCCCACCTCCTGCTGCACCTGCAGGGAAAGAACCCTGTTGTGATGACGTCTTGCCCTTACGGCAAAATGTAGCTATATGTCCTGGCTTCCCGCACATGAAGCAAGCCAGTGGTGCTCTAGGGCAATTATCCCTCATATGCCCATAGGCCCCGCAGTTGTAACACTACCCGCCTCCATCAATAGTTTGTGCAGACACTAGAATACTCGAGTGGCCCGAAATTTGACCTCGCCCGAATCCAGATGCTCCTGCACTAGTCGGTGTTGTACGCTGTCTCTTCTTAGATCATCCGGTCTGAGAAGTCCTCCTCTGGCTAGCCCTCTCTCTCATAGGCAGAGGCCCGATCCTGGTAGTCTACCAATGAATCACAATGAAATCCCGCCATGTATAAACGTGTGCTCTCCCTCGGACGTCGGGAGAAAAGGTACACATGCTGGTCCACAGAAGGTGCAGCTAGACCCAACAAAGCTAACTCAGTCCGGAAGCGGCAAATAGCATCTGTAATGGGTACATCCTCAAAGCCCGCTTCCACAAAATCCTGTTGTTTCTCCCTCCTCAATGAGGCAGGACAGAATTGCTCCCTCAGCAGAGTCCTCATCGGCTCATAGCTGGTAACTCGTGATCTAACTATCCTCCACCACTGATGTGCTAGGTCACGGAATAGAGACTGTACTAGCTCTACCCGTCTGTCCTCAGGGCACCTAATAGACTCTAAAGCTGAGTCTACATGCCCAATCCACACCTCAGTCTCAAAGCCGATCTCTCTTGAGAAGTGTGGAACTCCCTGCTGATGAAACGGCTTCAACCAGATGTATGGTCGAGGCCCTCTGATCTCCTCTACAGCTTGAGCAACCTCAGCACCATGTTTCGGCATAGATGGCACCTGAGTACCTCCATGGGATTCCTCAGATAATCCCTCCCGCCCTGGTAAGTCTGGGGCTCGTCGACCAGCTTTGATGACCTCCTCAAACTGCCTAAGATATTCTCTAAACTCAGGTCCTCCCATTGAAACACGATCTGAATCATCTGACTAGGCTTGATGTGATTGATGTCTCCTAGATCCATCACTCCTCGTTGCTGGAACAAAGCTCTCAGCAACCTCCTCATGAGCCTCCTCCACCACTGGTGGATCTGCAGCGGGAGCTGGTCCCTGTCTCCTTTCTCCTGAAGGAAGAGGTGGTCTGCCTCTACCTCTTCCTACAGCAGTAGCTCTAGTCCGAGCCATCTACGGGGTATACACACCTAACATATAAGGCTCTATATATGCCATACGTATAGATATATATAATACTTCATAACACAGGCATACACATCAACATATAAAAGGTATCTATATATACATATATCTATAATGTCAAGATCCTCAAATGGGTGACGACTTCTGTACACACTATGCCAAAACACTTGTACTCGCTTTAAAACCAAGACCTTTTAAAAAGTCAGACCCCATGTGGGTTCTGTTTATTTATCCACTCTACCTTTATTTGCAGATAGCAAGTGTCATTGTTGTCAACCTAAGGCTCTGATACCAACTCTATAACACCCCAAATCCACAGGACTCGGAATTTTACATTGGGCTAGGATCTCACAATGAATCCTGACCGTAGCCTGACATCAAGTTCACTTGATCTTAAAACAAGGCACATATAGATTAAAACCAAATACATAAAAGTTGTATGATACATCAAAAGAGTTTACAAACTCAAAGCCGAGTACAAAACCATAACAAAAACAACAACAACATCTGATACAAAAGATCCCAACCCATGCATCCTAATGTATAGAAGTCCTCGGCTGGTCACACCATCTGGCTCACTCTACAGTCTTCCTAACCTGCAGATCATCTACAACACGGTATACACCGTTAGCTACATCAATGAAAAGCATGAAGGTAATAGCAAAACCACACATCAACATCTCATACATGTAATGCCACACATATTCATTTATTATCTTCATTAGGTTATTCCATTACTAATTCAACTTCTTTTGTAACACGGTGAGCCTCAAGAACCTCGTCCCATCTAATGTAACACAGGATTTTTGCATGGGGGTGACCTTCACTCGTCCCCTCCCGTGAGATCATCTTCAAGGCCCTCCTCCTAAACAGCAGGCGAAGACCAGTGGTTACCGCCCGTTATAATACACTTGGGCCATATAAATGTAATGAATGGTCATCCTAGTCCGGTTTAGGTTATAAATGCACAACCATATGAACACACACAACCAATTATAATCATACAATCCACAACCATACGCTAAGTAAGTCCTATGGACTTACCTGTCACACACGTATCCAAAACCATGTCACAGCTTCCCCTTGGGGAAGAACCAACACCTCCAAGAGCAAGGCACACAACATCACAACCTGAAAGGGTTAGGAGACTCGTCTCCATAACCAGAACCAACCTACAACCTCAAGAACATAACAAGCTCACATATGCCTATGGCATAACCTCAACATTAACACAAGTGCCTAAGGCACATCCCTATCATACAACTCATCCTAACCATCCTAACCAAGCTATCATTTAAGCCAAGGTCAAAGGAAAGGAAGGAAGGAAGATATACCAACAAGGTATGCACCAACAGAAGCAAGAACACACGGATGGTCTAGTGAGACGCAGGGGTGGCTCACCAAAGGCGCAGGGGCGGCTCCACACCATTCGCAGGTGCGGCTTAGGACAGGCGTAGCGGCTTAGGACAGGGGCGGCTCCACACCATTCTCTTCGACCCCTTTCTTGATTCTCTTTACGTCTTCAAAAAACCACAACAACACATATGCATATCTACACATATATGATCATCAAACAACCAAGAAAGGATCCAACACAAGCCTAGCTTGTGATCCTAAGCTAGAAAGAAGAAGAAAGAAGCAAGAAGAAGGATAGAAGAGAGAAGAAGAGAAAGAGCTTACCACACCAACCCTAGGCTGCAACTATGGAGCATCCACACCTCTCACCACTTCTACACATCAACCACAACACACAGCAACATCATCAAAGTCATCCAAGGCCAAAGCCACACTCAAACTCTCAAGAACTCTCCCACAAGATCAAGAAGAAGCAAAGATGAGAAGAGAAAGGAGAAGAAGAACGTAAAGGTGATGAAGGAGCTGGAATGAAGTGAAGAAACCCTTCATCAGACGGTTGGGAGGCTTATATACGAAGCTTCCCCAAAAGCAAGGTCAAGAGGTCAACAAAGGTGGATGCAGCCGCACAAAACCGCAGGGGCGGACCGACTAAGGCACAGAGGCGGCTTACTTGTGGCGCAGGGGCGGCCCATGTGGTGCGTAGGTGCGGCTGATAGGGTCCAACAAGGCTCAGCCAAAGCGCAATAAGGACTCCTAGGCTCCAAGGACTAAGGCTCTTACAATTGAAGCCTTTTTCTTAAGGTTTACTTGTTCGAATATTCATTCCTTCACCTTTTATTCGATTATTGTTTTCATGATGATGAGTGGCTGAATTTCTTGTGCGATTCTAGGGTGATAGGCTGAAAGTTATGGGAAAGACGATGATAGAATGATCTTAATCCCAGTAGGACCCTGAAAGCTCGAGTCTATAACCTTAACCCTAGAGTACCTCGCTCAGTCGATGAACATCTCGGTCGGGTGGAACTTGACTGAACGAGGTGACCTTTTCTGATCCGAAATTGAGAGTTAAGTGTTCCAGTTTCCCAAATCCTATTCTTATTACACCTTTCCTGGTTCAATGCAAGCCTAGGATGAGACTTACCCGGTAATTTCTTTGTTTGTTTACCCATGATCATAATTGTAGGTAATAAAGGTTTATCTTTTATTGGGGTTTGAGTGTGCCTTCATTCCATCTTTGTGAATTAGCTTGAGACTTACCCGGTGGTTGATTCTATTCCCTTAGGTGGTGTGTTGGTTTGAAATTATAGTTCTTTTCCTTAGTACTTTGAGACTTACCCAGTAATAGGAACTTTGGTTTGGGATAGTGAGTAGTGAGATTTACCCGGTAATCTATTCCCACTTTAGAAACACCTTCCCTTTACAAAACCTCAGCTTTGTCCGCGTTATCTTTAGATCTTGAGTTGGAACCACAGCTAGATGCTTTAATCCCTAGAATCCGCATTTCCCCTTATTTGACCTTATTATCGTCTTTGATTACTTTAATTACTTTTGTGGTTATTAGTTACATTGACAACCTATTCTTGCTTAGTTTAAACTAAGTCCCTGAGATCGACCCCTGGAATTCTTGCTTTTTATTACAATTGATCCGTACACCGCGGGTTCGCATCCTTGTTTTAAGCATATTTCTTGGGATATATATTTAAAGCTTGCACACACCGTTTGGAGCGAATAGATGGATCGACACTGGAGCAAGCAAGGAGAAGAATGGAGAAGATGAGAGCAAGAGAGTGATGTTTTGGAAGAGGGAAAATTAAGTAACGTGAATGAAATAAGAGGGAGAGGAGAAGTGGTTGCATATAGGAGAGGAATGTATAGGGACCCTCAGCCATGAACTCCCCCAACATTAATAAGGTGGGTTATAAAGATAAGAAGGTGAAACGTTGATCGAAAACGCTAATACCCCGCCCTCGCATGTCACCACCCATGCGGGACTCCTAGCCGCACCTACGGCCTACTCGTTTGCGCAACCTAAACCGCAAGGGCGTGAGCCCTTACCCACGGCTCCAAATACTCCTCCAAAACTATCAAAAATGTAACGAAAATTCCGGTCGTTACATCAGATCCACCTCAAAATAAGGTTCGTCCCAAAACTTAAAAGACGGCAACATAAAGACGAAGTCTATACAAAAAGAAATAAAGTGCCGGAAAAAGTCATAATTGGTCAAGTTCTGATTTGTTTCAGAAATAGTCGAAAGAAAATTTCCGGGTATTACAAGTGCGGCCATCAGGAGGCGCGATTTCGGGGCCTTCATCTAAATATGGTTGTTACATCAGATCCCCCTAAAAGCATGTTTCGTCTTGAAACTTGAATAAGCTCAAACCCTTCCGGCCTAAAACGCCGAGGTATAAATACTCAATATCGCGAAGGAATAACATCTCCATCAACTATAATCTCGACCCAAAAGCATGGAGGAAAACCATCTCCAACAAACCATAATCATACTCGATAGCATGGAGGAAAAACCATCTCCAATGAAACTATAATCACAACTCGATAGCATGGAGGAAGAACCATCTCTAGCAACACTATAACCATACTTGTACTATCACAACAAGATCTAATAAGATCACACATCACAATCTAGCAAGACAATAACATATAATATCAAATAAGACCACTTAATATCACATCATCATATAACTCAGCAAGACATAGCTAAGTCTCACTCGACAATCATACAAGTGCAGTTATCTCTACATAAAACTCAAGATAGTTCCTCTAGATACTAGCATTTGTCTCCCATGTAGCCTCATCGGCTCCTCGTCTAGACAACTGCATCCTCATCATAGGAATGTCGTTCGAACGCAATCGTCTCATACCTCGCTCTAAGACTGCAACTAGATGCTCAACAAACTTGTGGTCCGGCTCAAGCACTAAGTCCTCTTGACTAATTATGTGTCTCAGATCTGTTCTATACTCCCTCAGCTGAGACACATGAAAAATGGGGTGAACACTCTCTAATTTGGGTGGCAATGCAAGTCGGTACGGTACCTCTCCAACTCGCTCTAAGATCTAAAAAGGGCCGACATATCGGGGACTCAACTTCCCCTTTATGCCGAAACGTTTGACGCCTTGCGTCGGTGACACTCTCAACCACAATGAGCGCCAACTCTAAACTCTAGAGGCCGACGCCTCTTGTCTGCATACGATTCTAGTGGCTCTGTGCGGCCAACATCCACTCTCTAATTAATGCCACTCGGGCTATATCATCATGAATCTAATCGGGAGCTATACCATTGATATTGCTCGGCTCATCCCAACATAAAGGTGTACGACACCTCCGTCCATACAATGCCTCATAAGGGGTCATCTTGATCGACGCAAGCCACCTGTTGTTATATGAAAACTGGACCAACAGGAGGTGATCTGACCACACTTGTCCCCAGTATAGCACGCAAGCCCTAAACATATCCTCCAATGTCTCGATAGTCCTCTCTGATTGACCATCTGACTGAGGATGAAAAGCCATCGTGATGTGAAGTCTCAAACCCAAGGCTGTGTATACCTACTGCCAAAACCGCGAGGTAAAGCGTCCATCTCTATCAGACACAATAGTTCTCGGTATCCCATGGGGTCTCACCATTTGTCTAGTGAACTTCTTAGCTAGCCGACTCACCGGCCACGTTTCCTGGATTGGGACAAAACGTGCCGTCTTCGTCAGTCTATCAACTATAACCCATATGGCATCAAATCAACAACTCGGCCTCAAGCCGGTAACAAAGTCCATGGAGATATCCTCCCACTTCCATTGCGGCACTGGAAGAGGATGGAGCTCTCTTACAGGTCTACATGCTCTATCATGACATGTTGGCAGGTCGCACTTTGGGCCACAAACCTATCACATCGGGCTTCAGCCAGCCCCACTAGAATGAGCGTCTCACATCCTGATACATCTAACTCGCATATTGGTGCACTAAGTAAGGTATGGTGTGAACCTCATACAGAATCCTTTGCCTCAACTCTCTATCAGAAGGTACACAAATGCGTTCGCGGAGTCTCATCACTCCATCAACACCAATGGTGAACTGCGGGGCCTCACCTCCATACATCATGTCTTGTATCCGGATTAACATCGGGCAGGTCTCTTTTGCTTCTATTGGCTCCCTTCCAACAAATAAAGTAGAACCTTTAAGGTAGACAAATGATTGTCTCTCAAGGCGTCTTCTTGCTAAGGCATCGGCACTACATTTGCCTTCCTTGATGATATAAAATCTCAAGGTCAAAGTCCTTGATCAGCTCGAGCCATATCCTTTGGCGGTTTTTCAATTCCCGCTGAGTGAAAATATATATTTCAGACTCTTATGGTTTATGAAGATCTGGCATAAAACTCCATACAAGTAATGCCGCCAAATCTTCAAGGCATGAACTACTGTAGCTAACTCGAGGTCATGAGTCCGGTAATTCTCCTCATACGTCTTTAGTTGTCGAGAAGCATAATCGATTACCCTACCTCGCTACATCAACACACTTCCCAAGCCTAGCTTGGATACGTCGCTATACACCACAAAATCATTAGTGCCCTCTGGATGTGCAAAGATAGGAGCGGAAGTTAATCTCCTTCTCAGCTCTTCAAAACTTTGAGTACACGGTTTGAACCATACAAACCGGGTAGTCTTCCTCAAAACACTAGTAAGTGGTCGGGCAATCATAGAAAACCTGTTCACGCTAGGAAATAGCACAAAAAGCTTTACATTTATAACTCGAACTAAATCCTAAACTACCTAGCGAAACCCGCAGTGTACGGGTTGTTTTGTAGAAAGGAAAGTATTCCGAGGTCGAACACAAGGACTGAGGTGAAACTAAGTCATTCAATGATCGAAGATAGTGTGAATCTAGACTAAGATAAGATGGGAAATAAAGAAAATGGAAAACACAATGTTTTTGGAGGGTTTTGGGTGATCAAACAAAGATCACAAGTATGTGAACACAATCAAGCAACACAAACACACACTAACACAAAAGATAGGAGAATGGAAGTAACAAAGCGGATTCTAGAGTTTGGAAGTCCGGGTATGGTATAGACTTAAGCTATCTATTCATTCCTCGGGTTAACTATGATATGTTGGGATTAAGCGTTTCTAGATTGGGATCAATTACCGGGTAGGTCTCATGGTCCACTAGTCCATTCCTAGGTCTCATCACCGGGTAAGTCTCTAAGAACCTAAGGATAGGAATTCTACACAAACCGGATTATTACCTAGAGATCTAACCTATCCTCACCGGGTAAGTCTCGGAAAGGGAAGTTCTAAGCAACTATCCTAGCACACTTAGTCCAATGGCGGCTTGTGAGGCTCACCACTACCTAAGGTTTGTCATCTTCGAAATCTAAGAGTAGAATCACCGGGTAAGTCTCTTCTAAACACTTAGTTGCTAACACTAGGTCACCCTAGGATAGAATTAGCTCAACAAACATTAGGATTTCAACATTCAAGTCATCCAAGGGCAAGACTAAGTCCATCCTATCATAGTCCTAGCCATAACCCTTCTTTCCTTACCCTAGAATCGCAATCTATCTAGCCAACAACAAACATTTCAAGATCAATCTCCACAAATAAGGCATGCTTGCAAGTCATGGTCAAATGATGAAGAACAATCCAAAGAAAAGACATTAAAAGCATAGAATAGAAATTACAAAATTCTTACAAGGCTCCAAGAGCAAATCCAACTTGACAACAATGAAAGCTTCACTCGAATCCACTCTAATCTCACTCTAAAACGAGAATCTATACTAATCTCTTCCAAGAACACCCCTAATGGGTGCTTGGAAGAGAGGCAACAATGGCCAAATGTTTTTGGGGAAGAAAGGTAGGTCAAAAGAGAGGAGAAGGATCCCCAATTCCAGCCTGCAAAATCCTTTAAATACCCACTAAGATGCAAGAGCAATGGAAGAGATCGTGGCCAGCTGTCACTGTGGTCCTGGCAAGAACCACGGGCACAGTCCACGGCCGTGGTCTTGGTCCAGACCGTGGTTTGCTCCAGAGTCTTCTTCTAGGCTCGTTAAGCCATGATTTGGTGCATGGCTTGTGTTGGCAAGGTTCTATGAGTCCTCCTTAGCCCTTATCTTTCATTCCAATGAGTCCGGAAGTGTGTCATCTCGAGGAATGATCCTCGGATGTATCGATTAGGCTCTTAAATCTCCCAAAATACCTACAAAGCAAGCAAAAGTCCGAGTAGACGTCTATCCCGACAAAATACATGATTTGAGTGCAAACGCCGTGAACTAATGCTAAACCATGCATGAATGAGCGGAAAATCTATCTAAATGAGTGTCTAAATCTATGTCATAAATCGTGTTATCAAAATACCCCATACTTAAGGTTTGCTCGTCCCCGAGCAAATTCCCAACTATAGACTAAGAGATGACATGATTTATGTATGCTGAAAAATGGCAAAATCTTTTTGGAGTTGTGCTTCTAATATTGGATCACCTTCATAGTCATGTTTCATGGCAATGGACAAGCAATTATGTATCAAATAAACGAAAGCATGGAAAGACAATTACACTTAACTTGATAGCATGCAATGAAATGTAAAGATGAAGAAGTCAAGATGATCATGGGTATATTCAATCTAAATCACTTAGTCTTACACACATGCAAGTAGGTCAAAAGGACTTGTAAAATAGAAGGCCAAGAAACGTTATGATTAGGTGGGAATTTTCTAGGCTATGTGATGCTAATTCGGGAAAGGAACTAAACAACCACAACTTCACATTTCTTATCAACTTCCCTCAAGTGTATATTTTTCTTCATTTTCTTTTCTTTCTTTTCTTTTTTTTTCTTTCGCTTATTTTTGAGACAATGGCATTGGTGTACAAAAGCCGAAACCTTGGTGATTAGCCATCCTCGGGCTTTTTCTATTTTTCGAGGTGCATCCACACCGGGCACACATACCAAAGCTCGTTGGGACTATCGGTTTGATTGACTTTGGCAAGGCACCAACACCCGATTATGTGAAGTGTACCGAGTTACTTGTCATTTAAGCCAATGTTCCCAAACTATATTTTTTTGGCTACACTTTCACAACAATTTCAGCACTTCATTCATGACAATTCTTTTCATCAATAACTTCACCCCACACTTGCTTTTCACACACATCAACACACTAACATGCTCCTATTCCCGGATGGGTCAAAAGAGGTCAAATTTATCTCAATTGAGGTGCTCAAGCAACATGATCAAGATGAGAAGTAGAGGAAGATGAATTGCCTTAATCACTCCTAATTGATGTGCAAGAACTAGCATGCAATTTCGACTTTCAATCCTCAATTAAATCAAGGCAAGCATCATAATCACAAGTCATTCATGGAATTCAAGATAAGTATTTCAAGTCTGCATATGCATCATCAATTAAACACACAAGGCCATCCATAGCCAATCCACAAGACAAGGTTCATCATTAGGGTCATATCCAATCCTAGAAAGCACAAAAATTTTTAAATTTTCTGATTTTTTTTTGGAATTTTCGAAATATGTATGTACAATGCAAGATATAATAAAACATGTGACTAAAAAGAAACTACTCTAGATGCTAGACATGCAAAAGATCATGCAAACCCCACCCCATACTTAGAAACACATTGTCCCCAATGTGATATTTCAAGTAAAGAGAGTGAAAGAAGGTTCTCACAATGTAAAATGGTGTGCTTCGGTATTTGGGATGAACTCGTGTGGAGTGGTGGTGATGGATGATCGATCAAGCATGGTAGAGAGCTCTTCATAATCATTCCGGCGTCGAGACCCGCGCCAAGGTATATGTGAGATGGGAGCTCTTCCATTTAACAAGACACCTCAAGCCGTCCAAGTCCCACGTCCGCTCCACCCATGGTTGAAAACGGAGTCATCATTATCAACTCGCCTTGCAAGGCTTCCTCATTTCCTAAAATCTACCACAAACACAAAACACAAAAACACACAAAAGCAAAAAGAAAAGCAAAAACAAAAGAGAAAAGGGAAAGGGTTGTACCAATGGGTTGCCTCCCATTAAGCGCTTCTTTTAGGTCATTAGCTTGACCAAACTCCGTGGATATGTCAATCCACCTCGAATACCATGGTTTGCTTGAGGAGTCCAAGCAACCATCTTTTCCCGGAATCCATGATGACAAGAAAGGGCCACTTGATGCCCAAATAAGCTTTAAGTTCTCTCTTCACCGGTGAGTAGTAGACTCCTTCATCACCGCTTCCTTGATGATAGTATAGAGTTGCAACCATAGGTGTCACCCCATACTTAGGCAATTTGTACTCCGCGGTCATACCGGTGAAGCGCTTGTCATCCTCATCCTCTATGATCCGAGGAATGCCGATTCTTGGGAAGAATCCTTCATTGAAGTACTTCATAACCATCATGGATCCATCATGCTTGCCTCCATCATTCAATGATGGAGAATCCTTAGGAAAGGGGCTCCAATCTTCATGTGTACTACGGGCAAGCAAGAAAGGGTCGGAGGGAGCTGAGATTGGCTTAGGATGGACTACTACAGAGTCTTCCAAGGTCGTGGTTAGTACTCCACGGTCGTGGTTCTCTCTGTAGTCTTCCACGGTCGTGGTTTGTCCTCCACGGCCGTGGTTCTCTCTGTTGCATCCGTTCCAAGTGAGCTCTTCATGTATGGTTCCGGGGTTGATGGCAAGGATGTCTGGGGATGAGAATACTTCATTGCACTCCTCTAAAGGTGAAGGAGATGGAGGTGAACCTTGAAGAATGGTAGGATCTCCTAGCATAAGAGCATTCCTAATCTCCTCGATCTCCCTCCTCATTTGTTCTTCTCTCTCGGTATTCAATCTCCTTTCTTCCTTCAGGGCCAAGTCCCTTAGCCACAATTGCTCTCGAGCTTCATTCAACTCTTCCTCAAGGCTTCTATTGGTTATGGTTGAATCGGGCAATTCTTGGATCTCCTCATAGTGAACCTCCTCTTGATGACACACTTCTGCTTCAAGCTCCATGTGGGAACTAGAAATGGAAGCAAGGTTGCTTTCTAGATCATCCATCTTCCTCAACATTTTATCTAGCATTGATTCCAATCGATCTTCATGAGGTTGATGGTGAGGTTCCTCATGAGGTAATGTAGTCATGTCAGCTTGATCATGGGACTCATGATGTGCATTAAACTCCTCCCAATACTCAAACTCATCATGGAGAGGTCCTAGATCTTGGTCTTCCATCCACTCCTCATACTCCATGTTGTCAAGGTCGTCTTGGAGGTACAATCCGTCCATGGCAAACGTGAAAAGGCAAAGACAAAAACACACAAGATCGAAAGTAACAAGAAAGATAAACACTAAAAACAATCAAAAACAAATGACTTAATCTTAACCTAGTCCCCGGCAACGGCGCCAAAAACTTGTTCACGCTAGGAAATAGCACAAAAAGCTTTACATTTATAACTCGAACTAAATCCTAAACTACCTAGCGAAACCCGCAGTGTACGGGTCGTTTTGTAGAAAGGAAAGTATTCCGAGGTCGAACACAAGGACTGAGGTGAAACTAAGTCATTCAATGATCGAAGATAGTGTGAATCTAGACTAAGATAAGATGGGAAATAAAGAAAATGGAAAACACAATGTTTTTGGAGGGTTTTGGGTGATCAAACAAAGATCACAAGTATGTGAACCCAATCAAGCAACACAAACACACACTAACACAAAAGATAGGAGAATGGAAGTAACAAAGCGGATTCTAGAGTTTGGAAGTCCGGGTATGGTATAGACTCAAGCTATCTATTCATTCCTCGGGTTAACTATGATATGTTGGGATTAAGCGTTTCTAGATTGGGATCAATTACCGGGTAGGTCTCATGGTCCACTAGTCCATTCCTAGGTCTCATCACCGGGTAAGTCTCTAAGAACCTAAGGATAGGAATTCTACACAAACCGGATTATTACCTAGAGATCTAACCTATCCTCACCGGGTAAGTCTCGGAAAAGGAAGTTCTAAGCAACTATCCTAGCACACTTAGTCCAATGGCGGCTTGTGAGGCTCACCACTACCTAAGGTTTGTCATCTTCGAAATCTAAGAGTAGAATCACCGGGTAAGTCTCTTCTAAACACTTAGTTGCTAACACTAGGTCACCCTAGGATAGAATTAGCTCAACAAACATTAGGATTTCAACATTCAAGTCATCCAAGGGCAAGACTAAGTCCATCCTATCATAGTCCTAGCCAATACCCTTCTTTCCTTACCCTAGAATCGCAATCTATCTAGCCAACAACAAACATTTCAAGATCAATCTCCACAAATAAGGCATGCTTGTAACTCATGGTCAAATGATGAAGAACAATCCAAAGAAAAGACATTAAAAGCATAGAATAGAAATTACCAAATTCTTACAAGGCTCCAAGAGCAAATCCAACTTGACAACAATGAAAGCTTAACTCGAATCCACTCTAATCTCACTCTAAAACGAGAATCTATACTAATCTCTTCCAAGAACACCCCTAATGGGTGCTTGGAAGAGAGGCAACAATGGCCAAATGTTTTTGGGGAAGAAAGGTAGGTCAAAAGAGAGGAGAAGGATCCCCAATTCCAGCCTGCAAAATCCTTTAAATACTCACTAAGATGCAAGAGCAATGGAAGAGATCGTGGCCAGCTGTCAATGTGGTCCTGGCAAGAACCACGGGCATAGTCCACGGCCGTGGTCTTGGTCCAGACCGTGGTTTGCTCCAGAGTCTTCTTCTAGGCTCGTTAAGCCATGATTTGGTGCATGGCTTGTGTTGGCAAGGTTCCATGAGTCCTCCTTAGCCCTTATCTTTCATTCCAATGAGTCCGGAAGTGTGTCATCTCGAGGAATGATCCTCGGATGTATTGATTAGGCTCTTAAATTTCCCAAAATACCTACAAAGCAAGCAAAAGTCCGAGTAGACGTCAATCCCGACAAAATACATGATTTGAGTGCAAACGCCGTGAACTAATGCTAAACCATGCATGAATGAGCGGAAAATCTATCTAAATGAGTGTCTAAATCTATGTCATAAATCGTGTTATCAAAACCCTTCCACAAATCTACGGTAATATCCAACTAAGCCAAGGAAGGTACGCACTTCCTTTACATTCGTCGGTGTCGTCCATGTTGCTACGGAATCGATCTTGGCCAGATCAACCTTGATCCCTTCGGCGGAAACCACATGACCTATAAAGGCTACCTCAGACATCCAAAACTCGTACTTAGAGAGCTTAACGTCGAACTCTCTATCTTGCAAAACTCGCAATACCGTCCTCAATTGTCTTGTGTGTTCTTCTCTACTACGAGAGTACACTAGGATGTCGTTTATGAAGATCCTAACAAACTAATTCAATAAGTAGATGAAGATGTCATTCATCAACTCTATAAAGACAGAGGGCACATTCATCAGCCCGATTGACATCACTACAAGCTTGTAGTGGTCATATCGAGTCCGAAATGCCGTCTTGGGCACATCTTGCGCCCTCACCCTCAGCTCGTGATATCCGGACCTCAGGTCTATCCAGGAAAACATAGAAGATCCCTACAGCTGCTCCATCAAATCGTCAATACGGGGTAACGGGTACTTGTTCTTGATGGTCACCTTGTTCAAGTCTCGGTAATCAATGCATAACCTCGTCGATCCGTCATTATTCCGCAAAAAAAGTACCGGTGCACCCCATGAGGAAACTCTAGGGCGTATTAAGCCCTTCTCTGCAAACTCCTTGAGTTCTCTCTTTAGCACCAGCAACTCGATAGACACCATACGGTATGGTGCTTTCGAAATCGGTCTCGTCCCTGGCTCCAACTCGATGGCAAAATCCACTCTCCTTTGTGGCGGCAAACTAGATAGCTCGTCAAAAACGTCTATGAGCTCGCATACGACGGGAATATCATGTAGAGTTGGACTCTCACCCTGCTTCATGGCGTAACACCAGAAGGCTTCACAACCTTGTCCAATCAGCCTCGCCGTTCGGACAACGCTGATGATAGTACCAGATTTTCCAAGGTCCCAACCTCAGAAGATCTCAATCTGACCTGCCGCGGTAGTGACTGATATAGTCTGCCTATCAATATCTAAAACCGCACCATGACGGTCCATCCAATCCATCCCTAAAATGACTTCTCATGTGCTAACGACATGACAAAGAAGTCTACAAGCCACTCGCGATTTCCCAAACGTATGGGACAATCATGTATCTCACAGGTACCTCTAACCCTACCACCATCGGATAACCCTATAATAAAGGGTATCCTCTCTACCATATCTGATAGCATGAATTATAGTCTATATTTTGGGACTTGTTTAGACGTTTTATCTTCAATAATTTGCATGCTTGGATGTATATTATGTGATTATATCGTCGTTTCATCTACCTTTGCGGGAATCAAGGTCTACACCAAGTTTCGTTGTAATCGTAGGTAAAATGGCACGTTTTGCATCAAAATGGAGCTAAAGGAGCTAAGGAGTCATTAGAGCTACATTCAACAGCTTAAGGAAGAATCCAGGAAGCATAGAAATGGATTAGAGATTCACTTTGGACCAGATTTAAGAGATTTCACATTCAGTTTAGAGCCACCTCGGTCAGCTACAGTACCATCTCGACCGAGGTGATCCAGAGGAGCGTCCCGACCGAGGCGAACACCTTGGACGCGGCGAGATATATTTTATTCTTGGCTGAGATCTTTTATTTTTGGAAGGAGGGATCTTATATTTTTAGGCTGGATTTCTGGAAGGAAGATCATATATTTTAAGGATTTATTTATGAGAGATAGATATATTTTATTAGGAAAATATCTTTTCAAGATATTTTATCTTAGGAGGATAATTTTCCTATATAAAGGGTTGGATTATCCACAAATTCAACCATGCTTAGACAAGCCTAGAGGGCTGATAGCATCCAGCAATTGAAGGAAGGAAGATTGAAGGAAGGAAGTTGATAGCTTTTATAGCTTTTGTGAAGGGTTTTGTAAGATTTTATTAGATCCCCTTCTTGTTGATTGTCTTATTGGATTGTGATCCAAGAAACGCTTATTTGTTTGATAATTGATTCAGTTATTGAAGCCTTTTTCTTAAGGTTTTTGTGTTCAATTATTCACTTTCTTCCCATATATTTGATTATTGCTTTCATGATGATGATTGGCTAATTTCTTTGTGTGATTCTAGGGTGATTGGCTGATGGTTGTGGGAAAAACAATGATAGAATAATCTTAAATTCCAGTAGGACCCTAAAAGCTCGAGTCTTTATCCTTAACCCTAGAGTATCTCGTTCAGTCGATGAACATCTCGGCCGGGGTGGAATTCGTCTGACCGAGGTGACTTATCTCATCCGAAACTGAGAGATAAGTGTTAGAGTTTGCCAAATCCTATTCTTATTACACCTTTCCTGGCCCAATGAAAGCTTAGGATGAGACTTACCCAGTAATTCCATTGTTTGTTTACACAAGATCATAAGTGTATGTAATAAAGGTGTTACGCTCAGGATGTGTGTGTGAATCGCAATAAGCTTTAAATTTATACTCGTTATATTTATCCTAACTCCTAGCGAACCCGCAGTGTACGGAATGTTTGTAGTAGGGATAGTATTCCGAGGTCGAACACAAAGACTAAGGTGAAATCGAGTCAAACAATGGTCATAGATAGTGTAGATCTAGTCTAAGAAAGGAGAAAGAAATAAAGAAATGAAAATCATGATGTTTTTGGTTGGTTTTTATGGTGATCAAGCAAAGATCACAAATCAAGCAAGATAATAAAACAATCTAACAACTCAAGCTGGCAAGGTAAACAAGTAACTCAAAACAAAAGTATGTGATCAAGAGAGAAAAGTAGATTCTAGAGGTCAAGATTTCCGGTTATGGCATTGGATTCAAGGTTCTAAGGATTCTAAGGACAAGCTGCGGTGTTGGGAAAACGTGTTTCACTAATGGAAGTAATTACCTGGTAGGTCTCTCACTTCACTAGTCCCGCATCAAACTCCTATTACCAGGTAGGTCTCAAGGAGTTAAAGTAGGGAATTCTACACAAACCGGATACTACTTAAGGGGTAACCCTCTCCTTACCGTGTAAGTCTCGGAATAGGGAAGTCTCAAGCAATAATCCTAGCACACTCGATCCAATAGCGGCTTATGAGGCTCAATACTACCTAGTATTCATCATCTTAGGTATCTAAGGTCGGAAATCATCGGGTAGATCTCTTCCCTCGCTTAGATTGATAGCATTGGGTGATCCTAAGCTAAATTAGGCTTAATAAATACTAGGATTTAAACAACCAAACACCCTAACATTCAGATTTATCATTTAAAGAGCAACAGGAGAATAAATCGGGCTGTTCTACAGCTAAATCGGCCGATCTGGCTGATGATCAGAGCGATTTTTCCTTCTGGGTTGGGTTTCATGCATACAAATCATCCTAAACTAACATATATGTAACACCCCAAATCCGCGGGATATCGGGATGCTACGGGCGAGACCTCACAATGGGTCCCGACCCTTAGCTTGACAACAATTTCACCGGACCTTTCCAACATGGCACAAATAAAGGCAAAAACTCAAATCATTTATAGTGTATGCGAGAAACTGGAAGTAAAAGTAAAAAGTGGAAACTCAGCCGAGTCCTCAAAACGACACAATCTCAAAGGATAAATCCGAAACCACAAGTCCGAACATAACAAAAGAAACCTAAAACGCCCCCGTCCTATAATGTACGGCGACCCTCGGCTGTCCACTCCTCCACCTCACTCGGCGGCGTCCCTAACCTGTGGGGCATCTACACAAGCGGTTTAAAACCGTTAGCTCTATTCCAAGCATTAGAAACATGGCGAAGGCACAAACACACTCATACATCATAACATCACATATTCATGCTCAACATACAAGTCCGGTTTATTATCTTTATTTATTAGGTCGTATCCCGTTCTAATTCAACTTCTTTTGTGACACGAGAATCTCCCGAAACTCGCCTCGGTCCCCACTTACCGCATGGAACGGTGGATGCCTCCGACCGTCTAACCACACGGGCTAGTCGCCAAGAACCTCCTAACTCTACGCAAGAGCTAGACAAGTTGTCACCGCCCATTATCATACACTTGGGCCAAATAATAAATAATATATAAAGGTCGGTAATCCTAATTCCGGTTTTATAAGTTATAATGAAAGCGATAAACACACACCACCAAACACGCATCGAATCTAATACATAGAATACGAGCTAAGTAAGTCCGGAGACTTACCTCTCTCAAGGTAATTCGAAACCACTCTCAACTTCCCGCAGGAAAACGCTCTAAGCCTGACCAAGTGAAGCACTCTATCAATAACCAACTAAAAAGCTAGAAGTTCTCGGACTTCTAGACTCCAACATATATATATGATATCTAACTCTAGCATGCTAAGTCCAATCTATTATCTCGAGGATCTTCATAAGATCGTAAGAAAGGTAAAGCAACAAGTTCCATAACCAATAACTAATACCTAGGGTTCATGGCCACTACATGGCATTTGCTCTACGTTATGCTAAGTTCCTTTAACAAGTTATACTATCATAACCGAACTAACGAAGGAGAAGTACTCACACGAGATCCAAAGTGAAGCACGGTCTACGGAGTCAAGAACGAGTTCGATGGCTTTTATTGGGCGCTTCCGGACCTAAGAACAAACTAAGAAAAATTAGCTTAAATGCTAATTTGAAATGAAGGTTTAGCGCATAAAGATTTTCCAAAGAAAACTCCGTTTTCCAAAGCCGAGGTTAAACTCTTTCAAACCAATTCCGGGCAAAACATTAAAAATGGAAAGTTGATTGGAAAAACCGAATTTCAAATTATCCAACACTCGGATTTAAATCATCAAAGACACCAAAATAATTTGTAAAGGAGTTGGGTCACAAATCTTAACAAAATTAAGGGTTTAATAATATTAATAATTTACTTCAGGGTATAAAAGTTCCTTTTCCAAATTTATTGGGTCAAAACTGCAATTACACACATAATGTGTACAAACTGTAATTATCCATAAATAATGGGGTCACAACAGGAATTAGGTGCAATAAGAGGGGCACATTTACAATTTATTTCTAAAGCCCCTTTCACCCTACTGTAATCGACAGAAGAAGGAGAAGAAGGCAGGGGCTTGCGGCGGTTACTAGGCGGAGGGAGAAGACGGCCGGCGTCTCCGGTGGCTGTTCTACCGGCGTGGACCCGGTGGCTGGCGGTGGTTCCGGCTCTTCCTGCTGGCAGTTTCTACACCAGAATAGAGGTTCAGCCATAGCCACCATTATTAGAGAGAAAGAGCAAGGAGTGAAGATGAGAAAGGAGGGGAAGATAGAGCGGCCACTCACCAATCCGGCAGTCCAAGCGGCTCGTGGCGGGGCGAGGTTGTGTCGGCTCTTCCCGGCGGGATCCTAGCGGCACTGAGGCGGCGGCGGCCTTCAATTCGTGAACAGAAGAGAGGGGGAGGGTGAAATGGGAGTAGGGAGAGAGGGAATGACAGAATAGGGAAAGGGTGTGGGCTGTTGAGTGGTAACATCGCAGGGAGGCAGGGGCGAGGGGTCGGACGCAGCTAGGGTTGCAGGCTAGGGCCAAGGGGGTCGAAGGGTCGGCTGCGGAGAGGTCGGCCTCTGGCCCTCCTCTGCTGCAACGCCTCACGCGAGAAAGAACAGCAGGGAAAAGAAGAAAGAGAGAGAGAAAAAGAAAAAAAAGAAGGGAAGGAATAAAAAGAAAAAATAAATAAAAAAAATAAAAGACTAAAGAGGGCTTTTACAACACCTACTCGATTAACATTCGGAACTGGAGTTCCCGGATCGATAAATCCTGATTTCTGATAAAATTAAATTAATAATATATGGGAATACATACATGTATCCCCAAAATAATATAATACCCAGTAAAATTTATTTTATTATTAAAACTATATATTAAAAATATACTTTAAATAAGGACTCGAGCTATAGTGAATCGAGGGAAAGGAGAAAGGAAAAGTCGGAACGCACCCGAATAAAGGGGCGTTACATCAGGTCCTCCTAAAGGAAAGTTTCGTCCCGAAACTTGTTACCCGAGGAACTCTCAAACAACGTGTCTCGATATTCAGTCTGAACACTATAATGTGGTAACTATTGCCCTTCTAATCCAAAGTCTACTCGCCTAGACTAGCAAGATATACACATAGGAAACACACATAACACATCTCATCACAAGTCATATAAGAATAGCCAAGAATAGATCTCGGGACTAACCCGACGGTCCTATGGATGTCGCTAATCCTGCGTAAAACTCGGGATAGTTCGTAGGGATACTATCCTCTGTCTCCCAAGTGGCCTCATCGACTCCCCGCCTCGACCACTGCACTCTCAGCATCGGGATCTCCTTCGACCGAAGTCGTCTCGTACTACGCTCCAAAACTGCAATCGGATGCTCCGCGAAAGTATGGTCTGGCTCGACCACCAGGTCCTCGTGGCTAATGACGTGTCTCGGGTCATGTATATACTCTCTCAGCTGAGATACATGGAACACCGGGTGAATACCCTCCAACCGCGGTGGTAACGCTAACCTATATGCCACCTCTCCGACTCTCTCCAAAATCTCAAAGGGACCGACATATCGGGGGCTTAACTTCCCCTTAATGCCAAATCGCCTAACACTCCGTGTCGGTGATACCCTCAACCAGACCTGAGCTCCTACTCTGAACTCTAGGGGCCTACGCCTCCTATCTACATACGATCTCTGACGGCTCTGCGCAGCCAACATCCTCTCTCGGATCAAAGCAATCCTAGCCATGTCATCATGTACCTGATCTGGAGCTACAACACTAGAACTCCTCGGCTCGTCCCAACATAAGGGGGTACGACATCTCCGTCCATACAATGCCTCATACGGTGCCATCCCAATCGATGCGTGCCAACTGTTATTATACGAAAACTCCACCAACGGAAGGTGGTCTGGCCATACCTGCCCCCAGTCTAGCACACATGCCCGTAACATGTCCTCCAAGGTCTGAATAGTCCGCTCGGACTGACCGTCGGACTGTGGATGATATGCGGTGGTGAAATGAAGACTCGAACCTAGGGCGGCGTGTACCTGCTGCCAGAACCTCGAAGTAAAACGCCCATCCCTGTCCGAGATGATAGTCCTCGGGACTCCATGTAACCTCACAATCTGACGAGTAAACTCTTCAGCTAGACGACTCACCGGCCACGTCTCCCGAATAGGAATGAAACGTGCGGTCTTCGTCAGCCGATCCACTACCACCCAAATCGCATCAAAGCTCCTACTCGGTCTTAAACCGGTGACAAAATCCATGGATATGTCCTCCCACTTCCACTGCGGCACAGGCAGTGGGTGGAGTTCTCCCCCTGGTCTCTGGTGCTCGATCTTGACCTGCTGGCAGGTCGTGCATCTAGCCACATATCTAGCTATATCGGGCTTAAGCCCGCCCAACCAATAAGACCTCCTAATATCCTGATACATCTTACTCGTGCCTGGATGCACTGAGTAGGGAGTAGAATGTGCCTCCTGCAAGATCCGCTCTCTCAACTCTGGGTCTAACGGTACACAAATACGTCCCTGACGTCTCAACAATCCGTCTGCTCCTGTCACAAACTGCGGTGCCTCTCCTCGGGCCATCCTGTCCCAAATCCTCGTCAAAATGGGACATCCGTCCTGCTTCCGTCGGATCTCTCCGGACAGGTCAGGTAATATCTCTAACTCGGACAAGTGACAATCCGTATCCGGGAACCGAATGTCCATCTCCAACTCTATCAAATCCCTCTGCAACTGAGGCTGAACCGTAAGCCGAGCTATAGCCTCCTCACGAGGAGTCCTCCTACTCAAAGCATCGGCGACAACATTCGCCTTCCCTGGATGATACAAAATCTCCAAATCGAAGTCCTTAATCAGCTCTAACCATCTCCTCTGGCGGTTATTCAACTCCCGCTGAGTGAATATGTACTTCACACTCTTATGGTCTGTGAAGATCTGGCACGTGGCCCCGTACAAGTAGTGTCGCCATATCTTCAAGGCATGAACCACTGCCGCTAGCTCAAGATCATGGGTAGGATAATTCTCCTCGTACGGCTTCAGCTGCCGTGAAGCGTACGCAATAACCCTACCCCTCTGCATCAAAACGCACCCCAAGCCTAGCTTGGAGGCGTCACTATACACTACAAAATCCTCTACGCCCTCTGGCTGGGCTAAAACAGGAGCGGAGGTCAACCTCCTCTTCAGCTCCTCAAAGCTGCGCTGACAAGGCTCGGACCAGGCAAACCTGGTAGACTTCCTCAGCAAGGAAGTAAGTGGCCGCGCAATCACGGAGAAACCCTCAACAAACCGGCGGTAATATCCCGCTACGCCCAAGAAACTGTGCACCTCCTTGACCGTCCTAGGAGGCGGCCATGAGGAAACGGTCTCTATCTTCGCCGGGTCAACCATGACACCCTCGGCGGAAACTATGTGACCTAGGAATGCCACCTCGGACATCCAAAACTCACACTTAGAGAGCTTTGCATAAAGCTCTCTATCCTGTAGGACTCGAAGCACCGTCCTTAGGTGTCCTGCATGCTCCTCTCTACTACGAGAGTATACTAAGATGTCGTCTATGAACACTACCACAAACTGGTCTAAGAAGTCGATGAAGATTCCATTCATCAACTCCATGAAGACGGCAGGTGCATTCGTGAGCCCGAATGGCATCACGACAAACTCATAATGACCATATCTCGTCCTGAATGCCGTCTTCGGCACGTCCTCCTCTCTCACCCTCAGCTGGTGATATCCCGACCTCAAGTCAATGCGTGAAAACACAGAGGCTCCCTGCAACTGGTCAAGTAAGTCATCAATGCGGGGTAGAGGATACTTGTTCTTGATGGTGACTTTGTTTAATTCTCGGTAATCAATGCATAGCCTCAAAGATCCGTCCTTCTTCTTGACGAAGAGGACCGGTGCACCCCAAGGGGAAACGCTCGGGCGTATGAAACCCCTATCGGCTAACTCCTCGAGCTGCTTCTTCAGCTCCAGCATCTCGATCGGTGCCATGCGGTATGGAGCCTTGGAGATCGGCCTCGTGCCGGGCTCCAACTCAATAGAAAAATCAACGCTCCTCTGCGGTGGCAATCCGGGTGGCTCCCCAAAAACATCCTCAAACTCACATGCTACGGGAATCTCCTCCAGCGATGGTCCCGTCTCCTCCTTCATGGCATAGCACCAGAAGGCCTCGCATCCCTGCCCAATAAGTCTCGCGGCTCGGACTGCGCTAATGACTGTACCGGTCTTTCCGAGGTCCCATCCTCAGAAAATCACCTCATGTCCCATCTCTGTAGTGACCGTCACAGTCCTCCGGCTGATGTCTAGAACGGCTCGGTGGCGGTCCATCCAATCCATCCCTAACATGACTTCCTCATGCACTAAGTGCATGACATAGAAGTCGGCTAACCAATCACGGTTTCCCAAACGAATGGGACAACCGCGTACCTCGCGGGTACCGCTAACCCTACCCCCATCGGGTAACCCCACAATGAAGGGTCTCCCCTCTACCGTAACTAAGGCCAACCTAGCTACACAATCATCAGATATAAAGGAGTGCGTAGCACCCGTATCAAACAAAACTCGAACTGGGAGACCGTGAATCTGAATGGTACCTGTGGTTGCCGGCGCTGTTGGCTCAACGGCACTCCTCAACTCGAATACCCTAGCATGAGTGCCTCTAGTCTCCTGGGTACCCCCACCACGGCCTCTACCTCGGCCCTGGGCTGACCCCTGTGTACGGGTCTGACTCTGACCTCTCTGCTGAAATCCCTGGGCCGGAAACTGAGGTGGCCTCTACCCCCCTCCTGCCCTGGTAGCAGGCGAAGAACCCTGTTGTGACTGGGCCTTGCCCTGGCGGCAAAAAGAGGCTCGGTGACCCGCCTGTCCACAAGTGAAACACGTCACGGGCGGCCTCTTACATGCCGTCCGAATGTGCCCAAACTCTCCACAGTTGTGGCATTGTCGGCCCCGGTCTGGTGTCTGAGTCGAGTGCTGGGGACCGGGACGTCCCTGTGTCTGGCTACGCCCATGTCATGAGGCTCTTGCCCCTGCACTAGCTGACCATGTCCTCTGCCTCTTGTCCGGCCCTCCGGACTATGCTGCTCTCCTGAACCCAGGACGATCTCTCTCATAGGCCGAAGCTCGGTCCTGGTACTCTGTCAACGAAACACAACGAAATCCCGCCAAGTAAGCACGGGTGGACTCCCTCAATCTCCTGGAGAAGAGATAGACATGCTGGTCCGCCGGAGGTGCAGCGGGACCCAACAAGGCTAACTCTGCCCGAAAACGTCTAATCGCCTCAATGACTAGGACGTCCTCAAATCCTGCCTCTAGAAAATCCTGGACTCTGTCTCTCCTCAGTGAATCTGGGCAAAAAGTCTCTCTAACGAGGCTCAGCAGCTGCTCCATCCTAGTCATACCTCCTCTAACAGTCCTCCACCAATACTGGGCCTCCTCTCGGAATAACGTCTGGACTATCTCCACCTGTCTCTCCTCTGGACAGCGGATTGCCTCTAGTGCAGACTCCACGTGCCCAATCCAGTGCTCGACCTCTAACCCTACCTTCCCGTCGAAGTAGGGTACATGCTGCTGGTTGAAAGCCTTCAACCATGAATCAGGTCTAGGAGGTCTCGGCTCCTCTCTAGCTCTAGCGACCTCTACAACCGGCTCGGGTGCAACTGCCGCTGGTGCAACAATCTCTGGTGCGGCCCTAATGGAAGTAACTCTTTGTGAGACCTCAGCGGATCTCGCAGGTGTAGGTGCAGGTGTAGGCACCGGTGGTGCGGGAGGTGGTGCTCCTGTCCTGAATGCCTCCTCCACTCGGCGTACGTAGTCTGCAAATACAGTAGCTCCAATAGATGGTCCCCCGGTCCTAGCAGATGGGGAACTATGCGCCCCAGACCTCACAACTGTCCTATCTCTAACCTCGGGAATGACGCTCTCAGCTACGTCCTCTACTGGAATCTCTGCTGCTGGCAAATCCACAATGGGTGGCTCCACAATGGGGATACGTCCCCGACCTCTCGTGCCTGGAGGTCTCCCTACCCGTCCCCGTCTTTGGGCGGTAGGTGGGAGAGGGGGTCTACCCCTGGCGGGTCCTACGTAAGCGGTGGCTCTCGTACGTGCCATCTGATAGTGTATGGCGTATATTTATTTAAATATTTATGTAATACTTATGAAATTATTATGATACTAATTCATAAAAGCATGATGATAGCTAAAATACAAATGTACAACCACGGCGTATAAGCCCAATCACCCTAAGGTCATATACATAACTAGATACATACAAGTCCACAAAACATCCTAAGGCCGTACATATATATATGACTATGTAATAATAATATATATATATATACATACATCAATCAAATCCAAGAATCTATGTCGCCGAGGTTTGCGTGAGGAGTGGTGGTCCCGTACATTCTATCCCAATCCCGACTCATGCATATGAATTTTGAAAACGAAAAAGTCAAAACCCGTGGGGTTCTGTTTATACCTCATTCAGCCTTTAGAAGGTTGCGAGTGCCATTGTTGTCAACCTAGGGCTCTTATACCACTTTTGTAACACCCCAAATCTGCGGGATATCGGGATGCTACGGGCGAGACCTCACAATGGGTCCCGACCCTTAGCTTGACAACAATTTCACCGGACCTTTTCCAACATGGCATAAATAAAGGCAAAAACTCAAATCGTTTATAATGTATGCGAGAAACTGGAAGTAAAAGTACAAAGTGGAAACTCAGCCGAGTCCTCAAAACGACACAATCTCAAAGGATAAATCCGAAACCACAAGTCCGAACATAACAAAAGAAACCTAAAACGCCCCCGTCCTATAATGTACGGCGACCCTCGGCTGTCCACTCCTCCACCTCACTCGGCGGCGTCCCTAACCTATGGGGCATCTACACAAGCGGTTTAAAACCGTTAGCTCTATTCCAAGCATTAGAAACATGGCGAAGGCACAAACACACTCATACATCATAACATCACATAATCATGCTCAACATACAAGTCCGGTTTATTATCTTTATTTATTAGGTCGTATCCCGTTCTAATTCAACTTCTTTTGTGACACGAGAATCTCCCGAAACTCGCCTCGGTCCCCACTTACCGCATGGAACGGTAGATACCTCCGACCGTCTAACCACACGGGCTAGTCGCCAAGAACCTCCTAACTCTACGCAAGAGCTAGACAAGTTGTCACCGCCCGTTATCATATACTTGGGCCAAATAATAAATAATATATAAAGGTTGGTAATCCTAATTCCGGTTTTATAAGTTATAATGAAAGCGATAAACACACACCACCAAACACGCATCGAATCTAATACATAGAATACGAGCTAAGTAAGTCCGGAGACTTACCTCTCTCAAGGTAATTCGAAACCACTCTCAACTTCCCGCAGGAAAACGCTCTAAGCCTGACCAAGTGAAGCACTCTATCAATAACCAACTAAAAAGCTAGAAGTTCTCGGACTTCTAGTCTCCAACATATATATATGATATCTAACTCTAGCATGCTAGGTCCAATCTATTATCCCGAGGATCTTCATAAGATCGTAAGAAAGGTAAAGCAACAAGTTCCATATCCAATAACTAATACCTAGGGTTCATGGCCACTACATGGCATTTGCTCTACGTTATGCTAAGTTCCTTTAACAAGTTATACTATCATAACCGAACTAACGAAGGAGAAGTACTCACACGAGATCCAAAGTGAAGCACGGTCTACGGAGTCAAGAACGAGTTCGATGGCTTTTATTGGGCGCTTCCGGACCTAAGAACAAACTAAGAAAAATTAGCTTAAACGCTAATTTGAAATGAAGGTTTAGCGCATAAAGATTTTCCAAAGAAAACTCCGTTTTCCAAAGCCGAGGTTAAACTCGTTCAAACCAATTCCGGGCAAAACATTAAAAATGGAAAGTTGATTGGAAAAACCGAATTTCAAATTATCCAACACTCGGATTTAAATCATCAAAGACACCAAAATAATTTGTAAAGGAGTTGGGTCACAAATCTTAACAAAATTAAGGGTTTAATAATATTAATAATTTACTGCTGGGTATAAAAGTTCCTTTTCCAAATTTATTGGGTCAAAACTGCAATTACACACATAATGTGTACAAACTGTAATTATCCATAAATAATGGGGTCACAACAGGAATTAGGTGCAATAAGAGGGGCACATTTACAATTTATTTCTAAAGCCCCTTTCACCCTACTGTAATCGACAGAAGAAGGAGAAGAAGGCAGGGGCTTGTGGCGGTTACTAGGCGGAGGGAGAAGACGGCCGGCGTCTCTGGTGGCTGTTCTACCGGCGTGGACCCGGTGGCTGGCGGTGGTTCCGGCTCTTCTTGCTGGCAGTTTCTACACCAGAATAGAGGTTCAGCCATAGCCACCATTATTAGAGAGAAAGAGCAAGGAGTGAAGATGAGAAAGGAGGGGAAGATAGAGCGGCCACTCACCAATCCGGCAGTCCAAGCGGCTCGTGGCGGGGCGAGGCTGTGTCGGCTCTTCCCGGCGGGATCCTAGCGGCACTGAGGCGGCGGCGGCCTTCAATTCGTGAACAGAAGAGAGGGGGAGAGTGAAATGGGAGTAGGGAGAGAGGGAATGACAGAATAGGGAAAGGGTGTGGGCTGTTGAGTGGTAACATCGCAGGGAGGCAGGGGCGAGGGGTCGGACGCAGCTAGGGTTGCAGGCTAGGGCCAAGGGGGTCGAAGGGTCGGCTGCGGAGAGGTCGGCCTCTGGCCCTCCTCTGCTGCAACGCCTCACGCGAGAAAGAACAGCAGGGAAAAGAAGAAAGAGAGAGAGAAAAAGAAAAAAAAAGAAGGGAAGGAATAAAAAGAAAAAAATAAATAAAAAAAATAAAAGATTAAAGAGGGCTTTTACAACACCTACTCGATTAACATTCGGAACTGGAGTTCCCGGATCGATAAATCCTGATTTCCGATAAAATTAAATTAATAATATATGGGAATACATACATGTATCCCCAAAATAATATAATACCCAGTAAAATTTATTTTATTATTAAAACTATATATAAAAAAAATATACTTTAAATAAGGACTCGAGCTATAATGAATCGAGGGAAAGGAGAAAGGCAAAGTCGGAACGCACCCGAATAAAGGGGCGTTACAATATAAGTCCATTCTATCATCACCCTAGCCATAACCATCAATCCATCACTCCAGAATCACAATAAACTAGCCAATAATATGCATATCTAGATCCAAAATCATCATACAAGCATACATGGTTCTCATAGATGGATAATGAAAGATAAGCAAGTAAAATCAATAAATCTCAGCTGAATCTAAGTTGTAGCAAGACTTACAAACTCTTAAATGAAGATCCAAAACGTTCCTAACAATCCTTAAAATAGTTCTTCAATCCAAGACTCCAAAAATAACTCAAAATCACTCAAAACCTCACTATCACTCTTAGAATGGTGTTCTTCTTCTTCCTTCAATCCTCGAGAGTTTTTCTTCTCCTCCAAGTCTATCCCCAATGATGAGATGTGAATGAGAGGATGTGGGAGAGGAGAGATACCCAGCAACAGCTTGCAGGACCACTTATATTCTCCACCAAGAGCAAGGCCGGATCAAGAGATCGTGGGACACGTGGCTTAAGCTGTCAAAGGCAGGAAAATCGACCCAGAGGAATAAATCGGCCGATTTTCCTGGCAGTTGGTCCGATTTTCTTCAGCAGAAGCATGCTATGATCGTCTAGCCATGAGTTGCTCCATTGCTTGCACCAATGGTGGTCTTTGTGTCCTTTGTTGCTCCAATTATGCTCCTTCAAAGCTTTGTAGACGTCTTTTCTAGAAATATGCATGAATTGAGCAAAAACGTCTTGAACCAATGTCAAACCATGCATGAATAACGGGATAAACTATCTAATTAAGTGCCTAAACTATCGTCATAAATCATGTTATCAAAATACCCCATACTTAAGATTTGCTCGTCCCCGAGCAAGATCCAACTATAGACTAAGAGATGACATGATTTATGTATGCAGAAAAACAACAAAATCTTTTTGGAATTGTGCTTCTAGCATTGGATCACCTTCATAGTCATGTTCATAGCAATGGACAAGCAATCATGCATGAAATAAATGAAGGCATGGAAAGACAATTATACTTAACTAGAAGTCATGCATGGAGGTGAAAATGAAGAAGTCAAGATGATCATGAGCATGTCCAATCTAGATCACTAAGCCTTACACACATGCATTTAGGTCATTAGGACTTAGGAAAGAAGGGGCTTAGAAACGTTGTGATTAGGTGGGAATTTTTAAGTCATGTGATGCTAATCCGGGAAAGGAACTAACTCCACAATTTTGTTTTTGCTCAACTTCCCAACAAGTGTATAATTTTCTCCATCTTTTCTTTGTTTTCTTTTCTTTTTCACTTATTTTTGAGACAATGGCATTGGTGTACAAAAGCCGAAACCTTGGTGATTATCCGTCCTCGGGCTTTTTCTATTTTTCGAGGTGCATCCACACCGGGCACACATACCAAAGCTCGTTGGGACTATCGGTTTATTTGACTTTGGCAAGGTACCAACACCCGATTATGTGAAGTGTGCCGAGTTACTTGTCATTTAAACCAACGTCCCCAAACCTATATTTTTGTCTACACTTTCACAACAAATTCAGCACTTCATTCACATCATTCTTTCATCAACCATTTCACCCCACACTTGCTTTTCACACACATCAATACACTAGCATGCTCCTAGTCCCGGATGGGTAAAAAGAGGTAAAATTTTTCATCAATTGAGGTGCTAAAACAACATGATCAAGATGAGAAGTAGAGAAAAATGAATTGCCTCATTCATTCCTAAATGATGTGCAAGAACTAGCATATAATTTCGACTTTCAATCCTCAATTCAATCAAGGCAAACATTCATGATCACAATTCATTCATGGGATTCAAGATAAGTACTTCATGTTCACATATGCATTTATCTATTCAACACATAAGGTTATCCATGGCTGATTCAAAAGACAATTTCATCATAAGGGTCATTCCCAAGCTCAGAAGCACTAAAAAATTTTTTAAAATTTTCTGATTTTTTTTGGATTTTTCGAAATATGTATGTACAATGCAAGACATAATGAAACATGTGACAAAATTAAACTATCCTAGATGCTAATCATGCAAGTGATCATGAAAACCTCACCCCATACTTAGAAACACATTGTCCCTAATGTGTAGACTAAATAAAGAAGTGAAAGAGAGTCCTCACAATGTAAAATTGGTGATGCTTTGGTATTTCGGTTCACATTGAATGATGATGGTGGTTGATCGATCAAGGATGGTAGAGAGCTCTTGATGTTTATTATGGTGTCGGAACCCGCGCTTGGCACCGCAAGCCGTCCAAGTTCCACGTCCGCTCCACCCATGCTCGATTGGAGATCACCACTTTCCTTTACAGAAGGAAAAATCGCCCCTGTTGCCCAGGAAAATCGGCCGATCTGGCTGAAGAACAGGCCGATTTTTCTGGGTGATTTCGTCCTCGTCCATGTGCTTAGATCTTGTACCTCTAACAGTTCCATGAGGTGTTCACATGACCTCCAATATCTCATCACATATGACAATCAACAAGATCTAGCACCCAAAAACACGAAAGAAAAACAAAGCACACCAAGAGTGAGATCAAACAAAAGCAAGAAAAACAAAAGGAAAAATATGTACCAATGGGTTGCCTCCCATTAAGCGCTTCTTTAAGGTCATTAGCTTGACCAAATTCAGGAGTGTTTCAATCAAGGTGAAGTGGGGCAATCACTTCCATAGGGGCTTCCGGGATGTATTTCTTCAAACGGTGCCCATTCACCTTGAAGTTACCACAATGATCTCCTTCTATCTCTACCGCTCCATGAGGAAAGACTTTCTTCACAACATAGGGACCCGTCCATCTTGATTTGAGCTTTCCGGGGAAGAGTCGCAACCTCGAGTTGAAGAGAAGCACCAAGTCGCCTTCACTCAACTCCTTCGGGATGAGGCGCTTGTCATGCCACCGTTTGGTCCTCTCCTTGTAGATCCGGGTGATAACAAGATTTATGACTTAGGATTAGGTAGTCACTTAGATAGATTTCTCATTCATTCGTGCGAGTTTTGGCATTGATTCATGACGTCTTCGCTCAATTCACGCACATTTCTAGAAAAGACGTCTACACTACCTTTTATCGGTTTTGTAGGTAATTCGGGGATCTATTGGACGTTAATCGATACATTTGAGGGCCAAGCCTCATGATGGTACACATCCAAAGCTTTGGAGGAGCATAATTGGAGCAACAAAGGACACAAAGACCACTATTAGTGCGAGCAATGGATCAACTTATGGCTAAATGAGCATAACACCTTTCTGCTGAAGAAAATCGGACCAGCAGGCATTTAAATCGGCCGATTTATTGCTCTGGGTCGATTTTTAGGCCTTTGACAGCTTAAAGCCACGTGTCCCACGATCTCTTGCCCGTCCTTGCTCTTGGTGGAGAATATAAGTGGTCCCTCAGGTGGTTGCTGGGCATCTCTCCTCTCCCACACTCTCATTCACAGCTCATTCATCTTGGAGGAAGATTGGAGAAGAAGAAAAGCTCCCAAGGATTGAAGGAAGAAGAAGAAGACCATTCTAAGAGTGATTTTGAGTGATTTTGTAGACTTGGATTGAAGAACTAATTGCAAGGATTGTTAAGAACGTTTTGCATCTTCATTTTAGAGTTTGTAAGTCTTGCTACAACTTGGATTTGGCTGAGATTTATTGATTTTGCTTACTCATCTTTCATTACTCATCTATGAACACCATGTATGCTTGTTTGATGATTTCGGATCTTGATATGCATATTATTGGCTAGTTTCTTGTGATTTTAGAGTAATGGATTGATGGTTATGGCTTGGGTGATGATAGGATGGACTTATATGTTAGTTTATTATGATTTGTATGCACGAAACCCATTTCAGAGACAAAAATCGACCTGTTCTTCATCTAGATCGTCCGATTTTCTATATGATCCACCCGATTTTCTTCTCTGTTGCTCTTTAATTGATGAATCTGCATGTTGGGGTCCTTGGTTGTTTAAATCCTAGTGTTTATTAAGCCTAATTTAGCTTAGAATCACCTAATGCTACCAACCTAACTGAGGGAAGAGATCTACCCGATGATTTCCGATCTTAGATACCTAAGATGATGAATGCTAGGTAGTAGTGAGCCTCATAAGCCGCCATTGGATTGAGTGTGCTAGGATTATTGCTTGAGATTTCCCTATTCCGAGACTTACCCGGTAAGGAGAGGGTTACCCTTAAGTAGTATCTAGTTTGTGTGGAATTCCTTACTCTAACCCCTAGAGACTTACCCGGTAATAGGAGTTTGATGCAGGATTAGTGAAGTGAGAGACCTACCCGGTAATTGCTTCCATTAGCGAAACATTCTTTCCCAACACCGCAGCTTAGTCCTTAGAATCTTTAGAACCTTGAATCAAATGCCATAACCGGAAATCTTGACCTCTAAAATCTACTTTTCTCTCTTGATCATATTCTTGTGCTTTGTGTTTGCTTGTTCGTTTGCTAGCTTGAGTTGTTAGTTGTTTATCATCTTGCTTGACTTGTGATCTTTGTTTGATCACCACAAAAACCAACAAAAACATTGTGTTTTCCATTTTCTTTGTTCCTCATCTTATCTTAGTCTAGATTTACACTATTTTTGATCATTGCTTGACTCGATTTCACCTTAGTCTTTGTGTTCGACCTTGGAATACTTACCTTTCTACAGGCGTCCCGTACACTGCGGGTTCGCTAGGAGTTAGGATAATTATAACGAGTATAAATTTAAGACTTATTGCGTGCACATCACACCTATTCCTAGACGTGACAAGTTTTTGGCGCCGTTGCCGGGGACTAGGTCTAGATTGAGTCATTTCGTGATTGTTTATAGTGTAGATCTTTCTTGTTGCTTTTGATCTCTCTTTGGTGTGTGTCTTTGCTTTTCAGGACATCTCTTACTCTTTAGGTGTATGCGAAGATCTCGTGGCAAGGATTTAGCTCCATTCGATCCCGAACCGGAGAAAACCCTTAGATCTAGATCCAAGAGTATTCGAAAAGAGAAAGAGATGGCCGGTAGGAACCTCCAAGCGGAGTTGGATGAAGCCTTAGAGCAAATTAGGCTAAGAGATGAGCTCTTGGAGGAAGAAAGGAGACTTGCCAATGAGAGGCAAGAGGCAACTAGGAGGGAGATTGAGGAGATTAGGCAAGCACTTGTGCAAAGGGAGCTTAACCGTCAACAACCTCCTCCACCTCCACCACAACCGCAGCCGGCGGTGAACGTTAGGGTTGTGCCCATCGCTATGGATGAGCCACAAACGTTGGGGCAACGTATGGATCCGGCACAAAGAGCACACCGCCCGGGTGTGAACTTAGGAGATCCCGCAGCCCATGATTACGAGCTCCGCCCTCAAGTTCTATAAATGATCCGGCATAACCAATTTGGAGGGATGGAAGGAGAGTCTCCTCACCAACATTTGATGAACTACGAGATTTTGATGGAGACTCTTAGACCGCCGAGATTGGAGAGCAACAACCATAAGCTAAGGGCTTTCTCCTTCTCTCTTAAGGACAAGGCTTTAGCTTGGTATCAATCTATTCCGCAAGGGCGAGTTGGTACTTGGGAGGAGATGACAACCGAGTTTTTGACTAAGTTCTTCCCACCTTCCAAGACTACCGAATTAAGAGGGAAGATCAATGCCTTCGTGATGAAGGATAGAGAGAGTTTGTTCAAGTCTTGGGAGAGATTCAAAGACCTTCTCCTAGATTGTCCACACCATGGCATACCGAAAATTGAGCTATTGGAGATCTACTTCAAGGGACTTGATGAAGATAGCCAATTCAAGCTTCAATCCCTTTCCGGTGGGACTTTCATGGAGAAGCATGTAGATGATGCTTGGGAGTTTGTGGAGAAGCAAGCTCTAGTGATTGAGAAGTACTCCCATAGGAAGAGTGAAGGGAGAAAGGCGGGAGCATATGAGGTGAGTGAGGTCACCATGAGCAACTTCAAGCTCGACGCCATCAACAACGAGCTAAAGTCCTTGAGGGAGTTGTGTGCTACAACCTTGAAGAACCAAGCAACTCCTCAAGTGCCTCCACAAGCCAACCTATCTCCCAAAGAGGAGGATGTGAACTATATGGGAAGGGGCAACTACAACAACTACCAAGGCCCAAGGAACTTCAACAACAACCGGCAATTCAACAATTACCGGCCCAACCATAACCATCCCGGGTTTTCTTACTCTAACCCGGATGGAGCCTTGAACCCTCCCGCTTCTACAAGCACAACTCCACCACCAAGAGCTTCACAAGAACCTCCACCCGGATTTACTCAACCTCCAAAGGATAGAACCGAAATGATGTTTGAGCAATTGCTAGGAAGGTTGAGCGGTCTTGAGAGCACGGTGACTTCCATTTCCAAAGCCCAAAAAGTGTTGGAAGCACAAGTGTTCCAAAAGGCGGGTGAAGCACATAGAGATCCGGGGAAGCTTCCCGGAAGGACCGAAGAAAACCCAAAGGGACAAGTGTTGGCCATTACAACAAGAAGTGGGTTAAGCATGAAAGATCCTTTGCCTAAGGAGAATGCTAAAGGGAAGCAAGTGGTGAATGAAGAAGAGACTTCGCAAGGAGATGGAGGCAAGAGCAAGGATGTAGAGCCAAGATGTGTGGCACCGCCTCCATACAAGCCACCACTACCGTTCCCTCAATCACGAGCAAGAGCTCGCTTGGACAATCACTTTGGTAAGTTCCTTGAACTAATGTCTAAATTGCATATTAACATTCCGTTCATGGATGCTATTCTAGGGATGCCGGCATATGGCAAGTTCTTGAAGGAAATACTCTCCAACAAAAGGAAGTTGGAGGAGTATGGTGAGATAAGGATGACTAAGAGATCCTCGGAGTTGATTCAAACGATGAAGGAGGAGATGCCTCCTAAGCGAAGGGATCCGGGATCCTTTTGTGTGCCAATCGGAGTAGGAGAAGTGAAGTATGATGCCCTATGTGATCTTGGGGCAAGTGTAAGCATCATCCCGCTTGCACTTTGCAACAAGGTTGGGCTAGGAGAGCCAAAGCCGGTCAAGATGACTCTTTACATGGCGGACCGCTCAATCACTCATCCGGTTGGGATCTTGGAAGACATACCGGTGCAATTAGGGAAGTTCTATGTGCCCATAGACTTCATTGTTTTGGATATCCCGGCGGACTATCCGGTTCCTATCATTTTGGGGAGACCATTCCTAGCTACTTCCGGGTGTCTAGTGGATTGCAAGAATGGAACCCTCTCCTTCAACATTGGAGAAGAAAACATCAAGTTCAAGCTGTCCACAATGATGAAAGGACCAACTCTTGATGAAGATGTATTCAACATAGTAGAAGAAGAGGAGTCTAGGGAGGTTGTGAGCTCAATCTTGCTCAAGGATCCACTTGAGAGAGTTCTTAGCTCAAGCTTGATGGAGGAAGGAGTTGAGGAGAGTAGCAATGAAGTGATCAAAGCCTTGAATGCATTGGACGAGCTACCAAGTGTTGGGTTTGAAGTGCTAGAAGAAGAGGAAAACTGCCAGAAAAATCGGACTGGGGGCCATAAATCGGCCGATTTTTGTACTTATGCTGAAATTTCAGCCTGTTTTGCCAAAACAGAAACTCAGATCGACCCCCCTTCAGAAAAATCGACCGATTTTTCTTCCTGGGTCGATTTTCCTGAGTCTTTTCAGCATCAACCACTTGAGTATGAGCAATCATCAAGGGACTTCAAGGAGGCTTCCATGGCTTTGCAATCATCTCAACCTACATTGTGTGGATCGTCTCCAACCGAAAAAGGTCCTCCTCAACTTGATCTTAAACCTCTTCCTTCTCATTTAAAGTATGCTTTCCTTGGTTCAAATTCTACTTATCCGGTGATTGTGAATGCATCTTTGAATGATGATGAGCTTAATAGGTTGTTGAATGAATTGAAACTGCATAGAAAGGCAATAGGATACACCATTGATGATCTTGTTGGCATCAAGCCATCTTTGTGCATGCATAGGATAATGATGGAAGATAATCATAAACCCTCTATTGAACATCAAAGAAGGTTAAATCCTATAATGAAAGAGGTAGTTAAGAAGGAAATCATTAAGTTGCTAGATGCGGGAATTATCTACCCTATCTCGGATAGTAAGTGGGTTAGTCCCGTTCATGTAGTACCTAAGAAGGGTGGGATGACCGTAGTAACCAATGAGAACAATGAACTAATTCCCACTAGAACGGTTACGGGATGGAGGATGTGCATTGATTATAGGAAGTTGAACATGGCCTCTAGGAAAGATCACTTCCCTCTCCCTTTCATTGACCAAATGCTAGAGAGATTAGCTCAACACTCTCATTTTTGCTATTTAGATGGCTATAGTGGATTCTTCCAAATCCCTATCCACCCCGATGACCAAGAGAAAACAACCTTTACATGTCCATGGGGTACCTTTGCATATAGGAGAATGCCATTTGGGTTGTGTAATGCACCCGCCACCTTCCAAAGGTGTATGATGGCTATCTTTTCGGAATACATAGAAAATATCATGGAAGTGTTTATGGATGATTTCTCTGTTTATGGTTCTTCTTTCGATGATTGCTTGGCTAACTTGTCCTTAGTATTACAAAGATGTGAGGAGACAAATCTTGTCTTAAATTGGGAAAAATGCCACTTCATGGTAAGTGAAGGTATTGTGTTAGGACACTTGGTGTCTAACCGTGGCATTGAGGTTGATAGAGCGAAAATTGAAACGATAGAGAAGTTGCCGCCACCTACCTCGGTGAAGTGGGTAAGGAGCTTTTTAGGGCATGCCGGTTTTTACCGGAGGTTCATTCAAGATTTCTCTAAAATTTCTAAGCCTCTCACTAACCTACTAATGAAGGATGTTGATTTTGTCTTCTCCAAAGATTGCCTTGAAGCTTTTTGTAGGTTGAAGAACGCCTTGATCTCCGCACCCATCATGCAACCTCCGGATTGGAGGCTACCGTTTGAGATCATGTGTGATGCAAGCGATGTAGCCGTTGGGGCACTTTTGGGGCAAAGGAAAGATGGGAAAACTCATGCTATTTATTATGCTAGCAAAACGCTAGATGATGCCCAACTTAACTATGCCACAACCGAGAAAGAGTTGCTAGCGGTAGTGTATGCCTTTGAGAAGTTTCGGTTATACCTTGTTGGAGCGAAGGTCATAGTGTATACGGATCATGCTGCGATCCGTTATCTACTTACCAAGAAGGATGCCAAGCCTAGGTTGATTCGGTGGATCCTTCTTCTTCAAGAGTTTGACTTGGAAATCCGGGACAAGAAGGGATCCGAGAACTCCGTGGCGGATCACCTTAGTAGACTCCCACCATTGGAGCTTGAAAGAGAGGACATCCCGATTGATGACTCGTTCCGGGATGAGCAATTGCAAATGGTGGAGGAATGCTTGTTCCAAGTGTCTAAAGGGAGTGAACCATGGTATGCCGACATTGTTAACTACTTGGTGTGTGAGGAAGTGCCTCCCGGTTTGACATATGCCCAAAGGAAGAAGTTTTTCAAAGATGTGAGGCATTACTATTGGAGCGAGCCACTTTTGTTCAAAAGAGGGCCGGATGGGATGTTTAGAAGATGCATACCGGAGGATGAGGTGGAGAGTGTGATCCGCCATTGTCATTCCTTGCCATGTGGAGGGCATGCTAGTGCACACAAGACATGTGCGAAAGTGCTACAATCGGGCTTCTTTTGGCCAAGTTTGTTCAAGGACATGCAAGGCTTTGTGGTAGCTTGTGATGCTTGCCAAAGGACGGGCAACATCTCAAGGAGAAATGAGATGCCCTTGAACAACATACAAGAGGTGGAAATATTTGATGTGTGGGGTGTGGACTTCATGGGACCTTTCCCCTCTTCATGTGGCAACCTCTACATCCTATTGGCGGTTGACTATGTTTTAAGATGGGTGGAGGCAATCGCCTCTCCTACAAATGATGCCAAGGTTGTGGTGCGGTTCTTCAACCGAGTGATCTTTCCTAGGTTTGGAACACCAAGGGTGATCATAAGTGATGGAGGAAAGCACTTCACTAATAGGAATTTTGGAGCACTTTTGGCCAAGTATGGGGTGACTCATAAGGTGGCAACACCTTACCATCCCCAAACTAGTGGCCAAGTGGAGATATCCAACCGGGAGATCAAGGCCATTCTTGAGAAGACGGTATCAAGGACGAGAAAAGATTGGGCTATGAAGCTCGATGATGCCTTGTGGGCATATAGGACCGCCTTCAAAACACCAATTGGCACCACTCCTTACAAGTTGGTCTATGGAAAGTCTTGCCACCTTCCGGTAGAGATGGAGCATCGAGCATATTGGGCTATAAGGTGGCTAAATTTTGATCTCAAGGAGGCCGGAGAAAAGCGGTTGCTAGACATGAACGCCCTTGAGGAGATCCGGTTGGATGCATATGAGAATGTTCGGATCTACAAGGAGAGAACCAAGCGATGGCATGATAAGAGGATCATCCCAAAGGAGTTGAGTGAAGGCAACCTTGTCCTTCTCTTCAACTCGAGGTTGCGGCTCTTCCCCGGAAAGCTCAAATCAAGATGGACCGGGCCATATGTGGTGAAGAAAGTTTTTCCTCATGGAGCGGTGGAGATAGGAGGAGATCATTGTGGTAATTTCAAAGTGAATGGGCATCGATTGAAGAAGTACATCCCGGAAGCCCCGGTGGAAGTGATTGCCCCGCTTCACCTTGATTGAAACGCTCCTGAATTTGGTCAAGCTAATGACCTTAAAGAAGCGCTTAATGGGAGGCAACCCATTGGTATATATTTTTCCTTGTGTTTTTCTTGCTTTTGTTTAATCTCACTCTTGGTGTGCTTTGTTTTTCTTTTGTGTTTTTGGGTGCTAGATCTTGTTGATTATCATGAGTTATGGGATGTTGGAGGTCATGTGAAAGCCTCATGGACCAGTTGAAGGAACAAGATCCAAGCACATGGACGAAGAGGGAAGCACCCAGAAAAATCGGCCTGTTCATCAACAAAATCGGCCGATTTTCCTGGGTTGCTTGGCCGATTTTTCCTCTGTAAAGAAAAGTGATGATCTCCAATCAAGCATGGGTGGAGCGGACGTGGAACTTGGACGGCTTGCGGTGCCAAGCGCGGGTTCCGACACCATAATGAACATCAAGAGCTCTCTACCATTCTTGATCGATCATCCACCATCATCATCCAATGAGAACCGAAATATCAAAGCATCACCAATTTTACATTGTGAGGACTCTCTTTCACTTCTTTATTTAGTTTCCACATTGGGGACAATGTGTTTCTAAGTATGGGGTGGGGTTTTCATGATCATTTGCATGATTAGCATCTAGGATAGTTTAATTTTGTCACATGTTTCATTATGTCTTGCATTGTACATACATATTTCGAAAAATCCAAAAAATTCAGAAAATTTTAAAAATTTTTAGTGCTTCTAAGGCTTGGATATGACCCTAATGATGAACCTTGTCTTGTGGATTGGCTATGGATAGCCTTATGTGTTGAATAGATGATGCATATGTGGACTTGAAGTACTTCTCTTGAAACCATGAATGATTTGTGATCATGAATGTTTGCCTTGATTGAATTGAGTATTGAAAATCGAAATCGCATGCTAGTTCTTGCACATCATCTAGGAATGAATGAGGCAATTCATCTTTCTCTACTTCTCATCTTGATCACGTTGTTTGAGCACCTCAATTGATATAAATTGACCTCTTTTGACCCATCCGGGAATAGGAGCATGCTAGTGTGTTGATGTGTGTGAAAAGCAAGTGTGGGGTGAAGGTGTTGATGAAAGAATGCCATGAATAGAATGCTGAATTTGTTGTGAAAGTGTAGACAAAAATATAGGTTTGGGGACGTTGGTTTAAATGACAAGTAACTCGGTACACTTCACATAATGGGGTGTTGGTGCCTTGCCAAAGTCAAATAAACCGATAGTTCTAACGAGCTTTGGTATGTGTGCCCGGTGTGGATGCATCTCGAAAAATAGAAAAAGCCCGAGAATGGCTAATCACCAAGGTTTCGGCTTTTGCACACCAATGCCATTGTCTCAAAAATAAAAGAAAGAAAAGAAAATGAAGAAAAATATACACTTGAGGGAAGTTGATAAGAAAATTTGAAGTTGTGGTTGTTTAGTTCCTTTCCCGGATTAGCATCACATAGCCTAGAAAATTCCTGCCTAATCACAACGTTTCTTGGCCTTCTATTTCGCAAGTCCTTATGACCTACTTGCATGTGTGTAAGACTAAGCGATTTAGATTGGATATGCTCATGATCATCTTGACTTCTTCATCTTTACACTTCATTGCATGCTATCAAGTTAAGTGTAATTGTCTTTCCATGCTTTCATTTATTTGATGCATACTTGCTTGTCCATTTCCATGAAACATGACTATGAAGGTGATCCAATATTAGAAGCACAACTCCAAAAGATTTTGACAATTTTTTTGCATACATAAATCATGTCATCTCTTAGTCTATAGTTGGGAATTTGCTCGGGGACGAGCAAACCTTAAGTATGGGGTATTTTTGATAACAAGATTTATGACTTAGGATTAGGTAGTCACTTAGATAGATTTCTCATTCATTCGTGCGAGTTTTGGCATTGATTCATGACGTCTTCGCTCAATTCACGCACATTTCTAGAAAAGACGTCTACACTACCTTTTATCGGTTTTGTAGGTAATTCGGGGATCTATTGGACGTTAATCGATACATTTGAGGGCCAAGCCTCATGATGGTACACATCCAAAGCTTTGGAGGAGCATAATTGGAGCAACAAAGGACACAAAGACCACTATTAGTGCGAGCAATGGATCAACTTATGGCTAAATGAGCATAACACCTTTCTGCTGAAGAAAATCGGACCAGCAGGCATTTAAATCGGCCGATTTATTGCTCTGGGTCGATTTTTAGGCCTTTGACAGCTTAAAGCCACGTGTCCCACGATCTCTTGCCCGTCCTTGCTCTTGGTGGAGAATATAAGTGGTCCCTCAGGTGGTTGCTGGGCATCTCTCCTCTCCCACACTCTCATTCACAGCTCATTCATCTTGGAGGAAGATTGGAGAAGAAGAAAAGCTCCCAAGGATTGAAGGAAGAAGAAGAAGACCATTCTAAGAGTGATTTTGAGTGATTTTGTAGACTTGGATTGAAGAACTAATTGCAAGGATTGTTAAGAACGTTTTGCATCTTCATTTTAGAGTTTGTAAGTCTTGCTACAACTTGGATTTGGCTGAGATTTATTGATTTTGCTTACTCATCTTTCATTACTCATCTATGAACACCATGTATGCTTGTTTGATGATTTCGGATCTTGATATGCATATTATTGGCTAGTTTCTTGTGATTTTAGAGTAATGGATTGATGGTTATGGCTTGGGTGATGATAGGATGGACTTATATGTTAGTTTATTATGATTTGTATGCACGAAACCCATTTCAGAGACAAAAATCGACCTGTTCTTCATCTAGATCGTCCGATTTTCTATATGATCCACCCGATTTTCTTCTCTGTTGCTCTTTAATTGATGAATCTGCATGTTGGGGTCCTTGGTTGTTTAAATCCTAGTGTTTATTAAGCCTAATTTAGCTTAGAATCACCTAATGCTACCAACCTAACTGAGGGAAGAGATCTACCCGATGATTTCCGATCTTAGATACCTAAGATGATGAATGCTAGGTAGTAGTGAGCCTCATAAGCCGCCATTGGATTGAGTGTGCTAGGATTATTGCTTGAGATTTCCCTATTCCGAGACTTACCCGGTAAGGAGAGGGTTACCCTTAAGTAGTATCTAGTTTGTGTGGAATTCCTTACTCTAACCCCTACAAAGAAGAATAGCTGCGGTGTTGGGAAAGAATGTTTCGCTAATGGAAGCAATTACCGGGTAGGTCTCTCACTTCACTAATCCCGCATCAAACTCCTATTACCGGGTAAGTCTCTAGGGGTTACCCTTAGAGTAAGGAATTCCACACAAACTAGATACTACTTAAGGGTAACCCTCTCCTTACCGGGTAAGTCTCGGAATAGGGAAATCTCAAGCAATAATCCTAGCACACTCAATCCAATGGCGGCTTATGAGGCTCACTACTACCTAGCATTCATCATCTTAGGTATCTAAGATCGGAAATCATCGGGTAGATCTCTTCCCTCACTTAGGTTGGTAGCATTAGGTGATTCTAAGCTAAATTAGGCTTAATAAACACTAGGATTTAAACAACCAAGGACCCCAACATGCAGATTCATCAATTAAAGAGCAACAGAGAAGAAAATCGGGTGGATCATATAGAAAATCGGACGATCTAGATGAAGAACAGGTCGATTTTTGTCTCTGAAATGGGTTTCGTGCATACAAATCATCCTAAACTAACATATAAGTCCATCCTATCATCACCCAAGCCATAACCATCAATCCATCACTCTAAAATCACAAGAAACTAGCCAATAATATGCATATCAAGATCCGAAATCATCAAACAAGCATACATGGTGTTCATAGATGAGTAATGAAAGATGAGTAAGCAAAATCAATAAATCTCAGCCAAATCCAAGTTGTAGCAAGACTTACAAACTCTAAAATGAAGATGCAAAACGTTCTTAACAATCCTTGCAATTAGTTCTTCAATCCAAGTCTACAAAATCACTCAAAATCACTCTTAGAATGGTCTTCTTCTTCTTCCTTCAATCCTTGGGAGCTTTTCTTCTTCTCCAATCTTCCTCCAAGATGAATGAGCTGTGAATGAGAGTGTGGGAGAGGAGAGATGCCCAGCAACCACCTGAGGGACCACTTATATTCTCCACCAAGAGCAAGGACGGGCAAGAGATCATGGGACACGTGGCTTTAAGCTATCAAAGGCCTAAAAATCGACCCAGAGCAATAAATCGGCCGATTTAAATGCCTGCTGGTCCGATTTTCTTCAGCAGAAAGGTGTTATGCTCATTTAGCCATAAGTTGATCCATTGCTCGCACTAATAGTGGTCTTTGTGTCCTTTGTTGCTCCAATTATGCTCCTCCAAAGCTTTGGATGTGTACCATCATGAGGCTTGGCCCTCAAATGTATCGATTAACGTCCAATAGATCCCCGAATTACCTACAAAACCGATAAAAGGTAGTGTAGACGTCTTTTCTAGAAATGTGCGTGAATTGAGCGAAGACGTCATGAATCAATGCCAAAACTCGCACGAATGAATGAGAAATCTATCTAAGTGACTACCTAATCCTAAGTCATAAATCTTGTTATCAAAAATACCCCATACTTAAGGTTTGCTCGTCCCCGAGCAAATTCCCAACTATAGACTAAGAGATGACAATTTTTCTGCATACACCGGGCATTCTCATAAGCATCCAACCGGATCTCTTCAAGAGCGTTTATGTCAAGCAACCTCTTTTCTCCCGCCTCTTTGAGGTCAAAATTTAGCCACCTTATAGCCCAATATGCTCTATGCTCCATCTCTACCGGAAGGTGGCTAGACTTGCCATAAACTAGCTTGTAGGGAGTGGTGCCAATTGGTGTTTTGAAAGCGGTCCTATAAGCCAACAAGCCATCATCGAGCTTCATAGCCCAATCTTTTCTCGTCCTAGAGACCGTCTTCTCTAGTATCTCTTTTATCTCCCGGTTGGAGATCTCCTCTTGGCCACTAGTTTGGGGATGGTGAGGTGTTGCGACCTTATGGGTCACCCCATACTTAGCCAAAAGTGCCCCAAAGTTCCTATTAGTGAAGTGCTTCCCTTCATCACTTATGATCACCCTTGGTGTTCCAAACCTAGGGAAGATCACTCAATTGAAGAACCGCACCACCACCTTGGCATCATTTGTGGGAGAGGCGATTGCCTCCACCCATCTCGAAACATAATCTACCGCCAATAGGATGTAGAGGTTGCCACATGAAGAAGGGAATGGTCCCATGAAGTCCACACCCCACATATCAAATATCTCTACCTCTTGTATGTTGTTCAAGGGCATCTCATTCCTCCTTGAGATGTTGCCCGTCCTTTGGCAAGCATCACAAGCTAACACAAAGCTTTGTACATCCTTGAACAAGCTTGGCCAAAAGAAACCCGATTGCAACACTTTAGCACATGTCTTGTGTGAGCTAGCATGGCCTCCACATGGCAAGGAATGGCAATGGCGGATCACACTCTCCACCTCATCCTCCGGTATGCATCTTCTAAACATTTCATCCGGCCCTCTCTTGAACAAAAGTGGTTCACTCCAATAGTAGTGCCTCACATCTTTGAAGAACTTCTTTCTTTGGGCATATGTCAATCCGGGAGGCACTTCCTCACACACTAGGTAGTTCACAATGTCGGCATATCATGGCTCACTCCCTCTAGACATTTGGAACAAGCACTCCTCCACAATTTGCAATTGCTCATCCCGGAATGAGTCATCAATCGGGATGTCATCTCTCTCAAGCTCTATCGGTGGGAGTCTACTATGGTGATCCGCTACGGAGTTCTCGGATCCCTTCTTGTCCCGGATTTCAAAATCAAACTCTTGAAGAAGAAGGATCCACCGAATCAACCTAGGCTTGGCATCCTTATTTGTAAGGAGATAACGGATCGCAGCATGATCCGTATAAACAATGACCTTCGCTCCAACAAGGTATGACCGAAACTTCTCAAAGGCATACACTACCGCTAGCAACTCTTTCTCGGTTGTGGCATAGTTAAGTTGGGCATCATCTAGCGTCTTGCTAGCATAATAAATGGCATGAGTGCGCCCATCCTTCCTTTGCCCCAAAACAGCCCCAACAGCTACATCACTTGCATCACACATGATCTCAAACGGTAGGCTCCAATCCAGAGGTTGCATGATAGGTGCGGAGATCAAGGCATTCTTCAACCTACAAAATGCTTCAAGGCAATCTTTGGAGAAAACAAATTCAACATCCTTCATTAGTAGGTTAGTAAGAGGCTTAGAAATTTAAGAGAAGTCTTGAATAAACCTCCGGTAAAAACCGGCATGCCCTAAGAAACTCCTTACCCCTTTCACCGAGGTAGGTGGTGGCAACTTCTCTATCGTTTAAATCTTGGCCCTATCAACCTCAATGCCACGGTTAGATACCAAGTGTCCTAACACAATACCTTCACTTACCATGAAGTGGCATTTTTCCCAATTCAAGACAAGATTTGTCTCCTCACATCTTTGCAATACTAATGACAAGTTAGCCAAGCAATTATCAAAGGAAAAACCATAAACAGAGAAATCATCCATGAACACTTCCATGATATTTTCAATGTATTACGAAAAGATAGCCATCATACACCTTTGGAAGGTGGCGGGTGCATTAGACAACCCAAATGGCATTCTCCTATATGCAAAAGTACACCATGGACATGTAAATGTTGTTTTCTCTTGGTCATCGGGGTGGATAGGGATTTGGAAGAATCCACTATAGCCATCAAAATAGCAAAAATGAGAATGTTGAGCTAACCTCTCTAGCATTTGGTCAATGAAAGGGAGAGGGAAGTGATCTTTCCTAGAGGCCATGTTAAGCTTCCTATAATCAATACACATCCTCCACCCCGTAACCGTCCTAGTCGGGATTAGTTCATTGTTCTAATTGGTCACTACGGTCATCCCACCTTTCTTAGGAACTACATGAACGGGACTAACCCATTTACTATCCTAGATAGGGTAGATAATTCCCGCATCTAGCAACTTAATGATCTCTTTTTTGACTACCTCTTTCATTATAGGATTCAATCTCCTTTGATGTTCAATAGAGGGTTTATGGTTATCTTCCATCATTATCTTATGCATGCACAAAGAGGGCTTAATGCCAACTAGGTCATCAATGGTGTATCCTATTGCCTTTCTATGCAGTTTCATTTCATTCAACAATCTATTAAGCTCATCATCATTCAAAGATGCATTCACAATCACTGGATAAGTAGAATTTGAACCAAGGAAAGCATACTTTAAATGAGAAGGAAGAGGTTTAAGATCAAGTTGAGGAGGACCTTTTTCGGTTGGAGACGATCCATACAATGTAGGTTGAGATGATTGCAAAGCCATGGAAGCCTCCTTGAAGTCCCTTGATGATTGCTCACAATCAAGTGGTTGACGCTGAAAAGACTCAGGAAAATCGGCCCAGTCAGAAAAATCGGCCGATTTTCCTGAGGGTAGGTCGATTTGAGTTTCTGTTTTTGCAGAACTGGACGAAATTTCAGCACAAGGCCAAAAATCGGCCGATTTGGTCCCTCCAGTCCGCTTTTTCTGCCTGTTTCTCTCTTCTTCTAGCACTTCAAATCCAACACTTGGTAGCTCGTCCAATGCATTCAAGGCCTTGATTACTTCATTGCTACTCTCCTCAACTCCTTCCTCCATCAAGCTTGAGCTAAGAACCTTCTCAAGTGGATCCTTGAGCAAGATTGAGCTCACAACCTCTCTAGACTCCTCTTCTTCAACTATGTTGAATACATCTTCATCAAGGGTTGGCCCTTTCATCATTGTGGACAGCTTGAACTTGATGTTCTCTTCTCCAATGTTGAAGGAGAGAGTCCCATTCTTGCAATCTACTAGACATCCGGAAGTAGCTAGGAAAGGTCTCCCCAAGATGATAGGAACCGGATAGTCCGCCGTGATGTCCAAAACAACGAAGTCTATGGGCACATAGAACTTCCCTAGTTGCATCGGAATGTCTTCCAAGATTCCAACCGGATGAGTGATTGAGCGGTCCGCCATGTAAAGGGTCATCTTGACCGGCTTCGGCGCTCCTAGCCCAACCTCGTTGCAAAGTGCAAGCGGGATGATGCTTACACTTGCCCCAAGATCACATAGGGCGTCATACTTCACTTCTCCTACTCCGATTGGCACACAAAAGAATCCCGGATCCCTTAGCTTAGGAGGCATCTCCTCCTTCATTGTTTGAATCAACTCCGAGGATCTTTTTGTCATCCTTATCTCCCCATACTCCTCTAACATCCTTTTGTTGGAGAGTATCTCCTTCAAGAACTTGCCATATGCCGGCATACCTAAAATAACATCCATGAACGGAATGTTAATATGCAATTTAGACATAAGTTCAAGGAATTTACCAAAGTGATTGTCCAAGAGAGCTCTTGCTCGTGATTGTGGGAACGGTAGTCGTGGCTTGTATGGAGGCGGTGCCACATATGTTGGCTCAACATTCTTGCTTTTGCCTCCATCTTCTTGCAATGGCTCTTCTTCATTCACCACTTGCTTCCCTTTAGCATTCTCCTTGGGCAAAGGATCTTTCATGCTCAGCCCACTCCTCGTTGTAATGGCCAACACTTGGCCTCTTGGGTTGTCTTCGGTCCTTCCGGGAAGCTTTCCCGGATCTCTTGGGCTTCACCCGCTTTTTGGAACACTTGTGCTTCCAACACTTTTTGAGCTTTGGAAATGGAAGTCACCGTGCTCTCAAGACCACTCAACCTTCCAAGCAATTGCTCAAACATCATTTCGGTTCTATCCTTTGGAGGTTGAGTAAATCCGGGTGGAGGTTCTTGTGAAGCCTTTTGTGGTGGAGTTGTGTTTGTGGAAGCGGGAGGGTTCAAGGCTCCATCCGGGTTAGAATAGGAAAACCCGGGATGGTTGTGGTTGGGCCGATAATTGTTGAATTGCCGGTTGTTGTTGAAGTTCCTTGGGCCTTGATAGTTGTTGTAATTGCCCCTTCCTATGTAATTCACATCCTCCTCCTTGGAAGATAAGTTAGCTTGTCGAAGCACTTGAGGAGTTGCTTGGTTCTTCAAAGTTGTGGCACACAACTCCCTCAAGGACTTTAGCTCGTTGTTGATGGCGTCAAGCTTGAAATTGCTCATGGTGACCTCACTCACCTCATATGCTCCCGCCTTTCTCCCTTCCCTCTTCCTATGGGAGTATTTCTCAATAACTAGAGCTTGTTTCTCTACAAACTCCCAAGCATCATCCACATGCTTCTCCATGAAAGTCCCACCGGAAAGAGATTGAAGCTTGAATTGGCTATCTTCATCAAGTCCCTTGAAGTAGATCTCCAATAGCTCAATTTTCGGTATGCCATGGTGTGGACAATCTAGGACAAGGTCTTTGAATCTCTCCCAAGACTTGAACAAACTCTCTCTATCCTTCATCACGAAGGCATTGATCTTCCCTCTTAACTCGGTAGTCTTGGAAGGTGGGAAGAACTTAGTCAAAAACTCGGTTGTCATCTCCTCCCAAGTACCAACTCGCCCTTGTGGAATAGATTGATACCAAGCTAAAGCTTTGTCCTTAAGAGAGAAGGAGAAAGCCCTAAGCTTATGGTTGTTGCTCTCCAATCTTGGCGGTCTTAGAGTCTCCATCAAAATCTCATAGTTCATCAAGTGTTGATGAGGAGACTCTCCTTCCATCCCTCCAAATTGATTGTGCCGGATCATTTGTAGAACTTGAGGGCGGAGCTCGTAGTTGTGGGCTGCGGGATCTCCTAAGTTCATACCCGGACGGTGTGCTCTTTGTGCCGGATCCATACGCCTCCCCAAAGTTTATGGCTCTTCAATAGCAATGGGTACAACCCTAACATTCGCCGCCGGCTGCGGTTGTGGTGGTGGAGGAGGTGGAGGTTGTTGACGATTAAGCTCTCCTTGTACAAGGGCTTGCCTAATCTCATCAATCTCCCTCCTAGTTGCTTTTTGCCTTTCATTGGCAAGTCTCCTTTCTTCCTCCAAGAGCTCATCTCTTACCCTTATTTGCTCTAAGGCCTCATCCAATTCAGCTTGGAGATCTCTTCCGGCCATCTCTTTCCCCTTTTTAATGCTCTTGGATCTAGATCTAAGGGTTTTCTCCGGTTCGGGATCGAATGGAGCTAAATCCTTGCCACGAGATCTTCACATACACCTAAAGAGTAAGAGACGTCCTGAAAAGCAAAGACACAAACCATAGAGAGATCAAAAGCAACAAGAAAGATCTACACTATAAACAATCACAAAATGACTCAATCTAGACCTAGTCCCCGGCAACGGCGCCAAAAACTTGTTACGCTCAGGATGTGTGTGTGAATCGCAATAAACTTTAAATTTATACTCGTTATATTTATCCTAACTCCTAGCGAACCCGCAGTGTACGGGACGTTTGTAGTAGGGATAGTATTCCGAGGTCGAACACAAAGACTAAGGTGAAATCGAGTCAAACAGTGGTCATAGATAGTGTAGATCTAGTCTAAGAAAGGAGAGAGACATAAAGAAATGAAAATCATGATGTTTTTGGTTGGTTTTTGTGGTGATCAAGCAAAGATCACATATCAAGCAAGATAATAAAACAATCTAACAACTCAAGCTAGCAAGGTAAACAAGTAACTCAAAACAAAAGTATGTGATCAAGAGAGAAAAGTAGATTCTAGAGGTCAAGATTTCCGGTTATGGCATTGGATTCAAGGTTCTAAGGATTCTAAGGACAAGCTGCGGTGTTGGGAAAAAGTGTTTCACTAATGGAAGTAATTACCTGGTAGGTCTCTCACTTCACTAGTCCCGCATCAAACTCCTATTACCGGGTAGGTCTCAAGGAGTTAAAGTAGGGAATTCTACACAAACCGGATACTACTTAAGGGGTAACCCTCTCCTTACCGGGTAAGTCTCGGAATAGGGAAGTCTCAAGCAATAATCCTAGCACACTCAATCCAATAGCGGCTTATGAGGCTCACTACTACCTAGTATTCATCATCTTAGGAATCTAAGGTCGGAAATCATCGGGTAGATCTCTTCCCTCGCTTAGATTGATAGCATTAGGTGATCCTAAGCTAAATTAGGCTTAATAAATACTATGATTTAAACAACCAAACACCCTAACATTCATATTTATCATTTAAAGAGCAACAGGAGAATAAATCGGGCTGTTCTACAGCTAAATCGGCCGATCTGGCTGATGATTAGGGCGATTTTTCCTTCTGGGTTGGGTTTCGTGCATACAAATCATCCTAAACTAACATATAAGTCCATTCTATCATCACCCTAGCCATAACCATCAATCCATCACTCCAGAATCACAATAAACTAGCCAATAATATGCATATCTAGATCCAAAATCATCATACAAGCATACATGGTTCTCATAGATGGATAATGAAAGATAAGCAAGTAAAATCAATAAATCTCAGCTGAATCTAAGTTGTAGCAAGACTTACAAACTCTTAAATGAAGATCCAAAACGTTCCTAACAATACTTGCAATAGTTCTTCAATCCAAGACTCCAAAAATAACTCAAAATCACTCAAAACCTCACTATCACTCTTAGAATGGTGTTCTTCTTCTTCCTTCAATCCTTGAGAGTTTTTCTTCTCCTCCAAGTCTATCCCCAATGATGAGCTGTGAATGAGAGGATATGGGAGAGGAGAGATACCCAACAACAGCTTGCTGGACCACTTATATTCTCCACCAAGAGCAAGGCCAGATCAAGAGATCGTGGGACACGTGGCTTAAGCTGTCAAAGGCAGGAAAATCGACCCAGAGGAATAAATCGGCCGATTTTCCTGGCAGTTGGTCCGATTTTCTTCAGCAGAAGCATGCTATGATCGTCTAGCCTTGAGTTCCTCCATTGCTTGCACCAATAGTGGTCTTTGTGTCCTTTGTTGCTCCAATTATGCTCCTTCAAAGCTTTGGATGTGTACCACCATGAGGCTTGACCCTCGAATGTATCGATTAATGTCCAATAGATCCCCGAATTACCTACAAAACCGATAAAAGGTCGTGTAGACGTCTTTTCTAGAAATATGCATGAATTGAGCGAAAACGTCTTGAACCAATGTCAAACCGTGCATGAATAACAGGATAAACTATCTAATTAAGTGCCTAAACTATCGTCATAAATCACGTTATCAAAAGGTTTATGCTGTATTGGGGTTTGAGTGTGCTTTCATCCCATCTTTGTGAGTTAGCCTGAGACTTACCCGGTAAAGGTTAATTCTATTCCCTTAGGTGGTGTGTTGGTTTGAGGTTATAGTTCTTTTCCTTAATTCCTTGAGACTTACCCGGTAATAGGAGTTACGGTTTGGGATTAGTGAGTAGTGAGACTTACCTGGTGATCTATTCTACTTTAGAAACACCTTCCCTTTGCAAAATCTCAGCTTTGTCCACTTATCTTGAGATCTTGAGTTGGAACCACAACTAGATGCATTAATCCTTACAATTGCATATTTCCTTTAATTGACTGTTTATCATCTTTGATTGCTTTAATTGCTTTTGTGGTTAGTTGCAATATTGACAACCTATACTTGCTTTGTTTCACCTTAGTCCATGAGATCGACACCTCGGAATTCTTGCTTTTACTACGATTGACCCGTACACTACGGGTTCGCATCCTTGTTTTAGGCATACATCTAGGGTTATAAATTTAAAGCTTGCACACACCATTTGGAGCGAACAAGTTTTTGGCGCCGTTGCTGGGGACTTGGTCTAGACCGAGCCGGTTGCGGTTGGCTTTCGGGGCGTTTGCCCCTGTTTCTACTAACCACTCTACTTGAGTGACTTTTGCATGTTCTTTTTCTTAGGTTTATGCGAAGAACCCGCACTGGGAAGGAAATCGTTCCTTACGATCCCGAACCAGAAATGACATACAAAAGACGCTTGAAAGAAGCTAAGATGGCCAATCAAGAGAATCGAGATCTTGAGGCCGAATTGAAGGAGGCATTGGAACCACTACGCCTCAGCAAAGAAGAATTGCGACTGCAAAAGGAAGAAACTCGCGCAAGGGCAGAAGCGATCGAAGCAGATATGGCGACTTTACGGGACCAATATCTACCTCGACCAACTCCAGCTCCTCGACCGAGGCAGGACCCAGCTCCACCTGCCCCGGCCGAGATACTTCCACCTCGGATGCCAGTCCGAGATGCTCTTTTTGCAGGTATTCCACTGACCCTAGGCCAAAGGATGGACCCCAACCAGCAACTGAGGCGTCCAGGAGTCAACCTAGGTGATCCAACGGACCATGATTATGAGCTTCGACCGCAAGTTCTTTCCATGATTCGCCAATGCCAGTTTGGAGGGTTAGAGAGGGAGTCGCCGCATCAACATCTACAAAACTATGAGATCTTGATGGAGGCCTTGAGACCTTCAAGGCTGGAAAACAACAATTACAAGCTAAGGCCTTTCTACTTCTCTTTGAAAGATAGAGCACTTACTTGGTATCAATCTCTTCCTCCAGGAAAAATCAATACTTGGGAGGAGATGACGACGGAGTTCTTGACTAAATTCTTTCCCCCCTCTAAAACCGCTGAAATGAGAGGGAAGATCAATGCATTTATCATGAAGGACAAAGAAAGTTTGTCCAAGTCATGGGAGAGATTTAAAGACATCCTTTTAGATTGCCCACATCATGGGATTCCAAAGATAGAGTTGTTGGAGATATACTTCAAGGGACTGGATGGCAACACCCAGTTCAACCTTCAACTACTATCTGCCGGCACGTTCATAGACATGCCGATTGACGAAGCTTGGGAGTTCATAGAGAAGCAAGCTTTGCATATGGAGAAATACTCGCACCAAGGAGCCGAAGGTGGAGTTAAAAGGGACAACTTTCAAGAAGCTCCACCAAACAATGATCAGCTCACCTCTTTGAAGAATGATATGAAGCAATTGAAAGACCTTTTGGTTGCTCAAACCAAGAAAGAAGATGAAGGATATCAAAATTCAAGGAACAACGGTTACCGGAACAACAACAACGGTTCCCGGAACAACAACTACAACAACAATAGAGGATCCAACAGCAATAATTGGAAGGCAAACAACCAAAATTCGGGTAACCCTTACTCTAACTCCAATTCGAATGACTCCTCTAATCCTTTCCTTTCTTCTTCTTCTTCTTCTACTCCATTGAAGAGCCAGGAGCAAGGATCAAGTTCGTCCCAGCCGGAAAAGAAAGATGTGGTGCTGGAGGCCATCTTGATCAAGCTCAACTCTATGGAGACATCCATGACTTCATTTTCGAAGGCACAAAAAGCTTTAGAGCAACAATTCTTCAACAAGGTGAATGAAGCGCCAAGAGATCCAGGGAAGCTTCCAGCAAGGACGGAAAGCAACCCTAAAGGATAGATCATGGCAATAACGACGAGAAGTGGACTGAAAACTGCAGATCCAGTGCCTCGGTCGATGCCAGTATAAACCAAGACCACCTCGGTCCAGGTACAGTCGAAGAACACTTCGGACGAGGTGCCAACCGAGGTTGAGCCATAGAGAGCGTCGGACAAAACTGAAGTTTATGTCCCACCTCCTGCATATAAACCACCACTTCCATTCCCCCAGTCAAGGGCCAGAGCACATCTAGACAAGCATTTTGGTAAGTTCCTTGACTTGATTAATAAACTACATATTAATATCCCTTTCCTTGATGCTATTCTAGGGATGCCCGCATATGGGAAGTTCTTGAAAGAAATTCTATCAAGGAAGAGGAAGTTGGAAGACTTTGGTGAAGTAAGGATGACATCTAAATCCTCGAAGCTTATTCAAATCATGAAGGAGAAGATGCCACCCAAATTGAGAGATCCCGGCTCATTTTGTATTCCCATTCAAGTTGGAGATGTCACTTGTGAAGCATTGTGTGATCTAGGAGCCAGCGTGAGCACCATCCCGCTGGAGCTATGTGTGAAGATCGGACTTGGAGAGCCCAAGCCGGTAAAGATACGGTTATACATTGCGGACCGCTCCATTACCCATCCCGTGGGCATTTTGGAAGACGTTCCGGTTAAGTTAGGTAACTTCTATTTACCTATAGACTTTGTTGTGCTTGACGTTCCCGCAGATTATCCCGTTCCATTCATTCTCGGGAGACCATTTCTAGCAACTTCGGGTTGCAATGTGGATTGTAAGAATGCCAACTTAAAATTCAACATTGGCGGAGATGAAATGGAGTTTGCATTGCTTGCGGCAATGAAGGGAGAGCAGCTAGGAGATGATATCTTCAACATCTATGATGAAGAAGAATCAAGAGAATTGGTGAGCTCTATCCTTATTAAAGATCCACTTGAAAAAGTCATTAATTTTAGCTTAATGGAGGAAGGTACAGATGCTTCTTCTGATGCAGATACACGAAGCTTAAAAGCGCTGGAAGAAGATCCAGGAGCTAAAATTGAAAAATTAATCCAGGAGAAGAAGATCTCCAGTTTCGGTCCCAGTTGCAGTACCTCGATCGAGGCACCTTCTGGACCAAGCGAGGTGTTCTTGACTGAAGAACATCTCGGTCACCCTCTCTGGACCTCGACCGAGGTCGAAAGCGAGATGATGTCAACTGAGACTTCTGAAAGTCCGGCTCTTCGATCTACTCCACTGGAAGGAGGAAGTAAAGATCCACCTCAAAAAGCACCCCCAGTTGTGGAGCTTAAACAACTCCCAAGTCACTTGAGGTATACTTTTCTTGGACCGGATTCTACTTATCCCATCATCGTTAGTGCTTCCCTCTCCGAATCTGAATTATCTAAACTAATGCATGTCCTGAGGAAGAATCAAAAGGCTTTGGGTTATACTATTGATGATCTTATTGGCATTAAGCCTTCTTTCTGCATGCATAGAATACTAATGGAGGATGATCATAATACTTCACAGGAACCTCAAAGACGGTTAAATCCGACCATGAAAGAGGTTGTGAAGAAAGAAATTCTTAAGTTGTTGGATGCAGGTATCATATGTCCTATCTCGGACAGCAAGTGGGTGAGCCTAGTGCATGTAGTTCCGAAGAAAGGAGGGATGACCATTGTGACGAATAAGAACAACGAGTTAATCCCAACTAGGACCGTCACGGGCGGGAGGGTGTGCATCGATTACAGGAAGCTGAACGTGGCCACTTGGAAGGACCATTTTCCACTTCCCTTCATCGATCAAATGCTCGATCGGTTGGCCCAACATTCACATTTTTGCTATTTAGATGGCTATAGTGGCTTCTTCCAGATTCCAATCCATCCGGATGATCAAGAGAAGACCACTTTCACTTGTCCATGGGGGACATTCGCTTATAGGAGGATGCCATTTGGATTATGCAATGCACCCGCTACCTTCCAGCGATGCATGATGGCTATCTTTTCCGAGTATATAGAGGAGATCATGGAGGTATTTATGGACGATTTTTCAGTATATGGTTCCTCTTTTGATGATTGCCTATCTAATCTTTCTCTAGTGCTACAAAGATGTGAAGACACTAATCTCGTCTTGAATTGGGAGAAGTGTCACTTTATGGTTAATGAAGGCATCGTGCTAGGACACCTCATTTATAATCGAGGTATTGAGGTCGATCGAGCTAAGATCGAGACTATTGAGAAACTTCCTCCCCCTTGTTCTGTTAAGGGTGTGAGGAGTTTTCTCGGGCATGCAGGTTTCTATAGGAGATTCATCAAGGACTTCTCGAAGATTTCTAAACCACTAACTAACCTCTTGAATAAAGATGTTGTTTTTGAGTTTTCGCAAGAGTGTCTTGATGCATTTTACAGGATTAAGGAAGCGTTGATCTCCGCTCCCATTATCCAGCCTCTGGATTGGACCTTTCCCTTTGAGATCATGTGCGATGCGAGTGATGTGGCGGTAGGAGCGGTGCTTGGACAAAAGAAGGATGGGCGGAGCACCGCCATTTACTACGCTAGCAAGACGCTAGATGAAGCCCAGTGTAACAACGCCACCACCGAAAAGGAGCTATTGGCGGTTGTATATGCTTTTGAGAAGTTTCATTCTTACTTAGTAGGGGCGAAAGTTATTATCTACACCGACCATGCAGTTATTCGTTACTTGCTTGCTAAGAAGGATGCCAAGCCACGTCTTATTCGATGGATTATCTTGCTTCAAGAGTTTGACCTAGAGATCCATGATAAGAAGGGATCCGAAAATTCTATTGCGGATCACCTCAGCCGGCTACCTCCCTCTTCACGCGAAAAGGACGAACCACCCATAGACGACTCATTCCCCGATGAGCACTTACACTTGTTGGAGCGTTTGATAAACTTCCTTATCTCACCCCATGATGAAGGTGAAGTATGGGGTGAGGACACCTCCCAGCACGTTTAGGGATACCGTACGGTCCAGCTAACGACCTTAAATCAAGCGCTTCTTGGGAGGCAATCCAAGGTATTGCTTTTTTTTTCCCTTTTTCTAGTCTAGCTCTAGATAGTTTTCTTTTGCTTTACTTTCCTTTGTTTTTGGCATCCTAGATGGACAACAGGTGACATCTAAGGAAGGAATACAACCCAGGAGCAACACTGGAAGAACAGAAGTTCGAGAATTTGAGAAGACGGAGTTTGACTGAGACACATCTCGGTTGCTGTCACAGCACCTCGACCGAGATAATTCTTGAGCAATCGAGGCATCTAGGGTTACTGAAGATCCACCTCGGTCCGTACCACCTCGGTCCAGTCGAGACCATCTCGACCGAGGTGACAACAGTTCCAAAAAAGGGTATAAAAGGGGGCTGAGATTTCTCTCTTTTCCCTCTCTCACCTTCTCGACCAAAACGCCCCAAATCACCTCGTTCGCTGATTTTCGCTCGTTTTCGACGATTCTCGCTTCTAAACTGCAAGGAAAGGGTTAAGGATCGGTTTCCAAGCAACAATCTGCAACAAAAATGCTCCAAATCGACCAAATTTGGGGTAATTCGAACAAAAACCCTACTCTCCCTTCTTCACTATTTTTGATCAATTTGGGCTTTGGTTGCCCCTACATTGTGCTGGAAAATGATTAAGTACCCCATAGGAACCTGTGGTAGTGATATTAGGGGAAAAGAACTAGATTTCTGAGAGTTACGATCGAGTAGCACTTCGCCTCGGTCTAGTCGGCCTGTGCCTCGGCCGAGGTGTCCTTGAGAGTTGTGAGAGTGACCGAGGTGGTCTGACAGTGAGATAAAAAGATGAGTTCTGACAAGCAGCTGGTTTTGAGAGATAGATCCTCTCTTCTCCTTCTTCTTCTTCACGTCGCTCCAGATAGGTGATCCACGAGCGTCACCAGGTTGACTATGACCGTATTACTACACGTCCAGTTGTTGCACCACGGTTTCCGGACATTTCTACATTCGACTGCCTCCACGTGGATGATGATCTGAGGCGGATGATATCTATGGTGGGGTTGGAGTAGTTTACTGAGATTAGAGCTCTAGCCTACCTTGAGCCGACCTTGGAGTTTGGTAGCTCCGTCACTTATTTGCCTACTGAGCGTGCCATCAAGTACCGATTGATGAACCGGAATTATTTAGTTCCTATGGACCACTGGAGGGATATCTTCGGCTTCCCAGCCCCCACAATTGCTGATTTTCCTTCTCGAGCTGTAGCTCGAGATTTTTGGGGACAGATAGCTCATGTAGTTGAGCACGCTGACAGGTGGAGACCTGGAGACTCCAGGGAGTGTATTATCCTCCACCTGGCCTTTAGACTTGCTCACCGGATTTTTAGCGAGACTCTTTTGGCGCGTACTGAGACGCCCCAAAAGATTAGACAGGGGGAGCTGCTGAGTCTTTATTGCATGGTGACCGGAGGAGTTCCGGATTTTGGAGTGATGCTGGCGGAGGATCTTCACAAGATCAAGGCGAAGGCGAAGGGAGACATCTGCTGCGGAGGGATAGTGACTCACATTGCGAGTTACATGGACCTGGATCTGAGTGCGTGTACTATGGTGGCGGCTGCCAAGCCGCTCGGGCTTCAGGAGATGATCACTAGGAGGATATTGGTTCCTCGCGGACTTACTACGCCTTATGTGGCGATGCCCTGGGAGCAGACTGCACCTCATGGTATTAGATGGTCAACTCAGTTCTCCGTTTATGACCCGCATTATTGGCACACCGCATAGATTCCGCTTATGGAGGACGCCAGGGACGCAGCAGCTCAGGGGTAGGATGAGAATGATGAGGCTGATGAGGAGGAGGCTGATGGGCATGAGGATGGCGGTGCTACCATGGACACATGTACAGATACAGCTGGGACTAGTGTGCCGGTCGTCGATCTAGACGACGACGAGACAGAGGAGGAGCCAGCTATAGCACCAACACGCCCCACCAGGCATAGGGTACGCAGATAGAGGGATCCAATCGCTCACCGCCGGATCGATGATCTGACGGATCAGATGATAGATTCCTACGCCGCCTTATCCCTCAACATTAGAGAGATGCAAGAGAGACAGCATTACCAGCACAGGATGGCTGAGATTCAGTTTCAACATATCATGGGCTACCCATTTGACCTATCTCAGTACCCGTACGTGCCGCCACCACCACCGGATTGGGATTAGAGCTTGCAGGATTTTCTTTATTTATTTATTATGCAGCTTAGCATTGTTCGGTGAGTACTCTGTTTCCTTAGACTTATTTGACCCATTGGGACAATGTGTCCCAAGTATGGGGTATGCGGGTATGTATTTATATGACTTATGTGTACGCTTGTATGACTCTTGATGGATATTTATCGTTTTATCTGCTCTATGTGTTTATTTGAGATTACATGCATGCATACAGGTTATATGATTGAGAAAAACGTCAAAAACTGTTTGAAAAAATTTTTATTGACCTCGACCGATGTGACTCTGACCAATCGAAGTACAGTACCTCGGTTGACTAGAACATCTCGACCGAGGTGGCTTAACTGAGAGAGTTTTCGAAACGATTTTTGTGCTTCTTATCTGGATATGACCTCAGTGATAATTTTGTTTGCTGAATGGTTTTGAAATCTTTATATGTTTGAAAGGTTTTATGATATGTTTAAGTTGCTAAATGCTTTGTTTGAATTTGTGGCATGTTTAATACTTTGTTTTTATCAAAATTATGTTGAATTTTAAGGTTGACACCGCATGATGAGTTCTCTCACTTTCTTCTTGGAAAGATCAAGGCAATTCATTCTCTTCTCTTCTTCTTCTTGATCATGCTTAGCCCCTCATATACATATTTGCCTCCCTTTACCTATCCGGGAATTTGGAAGCAAGCAAGTGAAAAGCAAGTGAAAGAAAAGTTGAGATGTTGGCTGAAAGTTAGAAAGAAACAAATAGGTTTGGGGAAGTCAATCATGATGATGAGTAACTCGGCATCATTCACATAGCCGGGTGTTTGTGTTTTGCCAAAGTCAGATTGAGCGATATTCCTAACAGGTCATGGTATGTGCATCAAGGGTTTGAGGCATCTCGAGAAATTGATGATTGTTGATCTCCTAGGCTTCGGTTATTGTGCACCTTTGTCCATGCATCCCAAAAAGTAAGTAAAAAGTAAATAAGCAAAGCTTATTGGTGGAAGATGTTGAAGTTCAAAGGAAGTGAAGTAAGATCCTTTTCCCGGATTCTAGCACCACCTTCCCTATATACATCTCACCCTCACACGTTTCTTGACTTCTCTTGAAAAGCCCTTGAGACCTCGAGCTTGTTGATTGACTTGGTGGTTTAAACTGGATTATACATGATTAATTTCGATAATTATGATTTATTACGCATTCTATGATTTTATGCAAAGATGAACAACTTTCTTATATTTATAAAATGTTTTGAGCATATCTTGATTTTAAATTCCATGAAGCATTCTCTTAGAGTGATCTATGATTGGAGCACACCACCAAAAATGTTTTGAAATACTTTTCATTGATCTTTATGACTTATAATCCATTCTATCTTGTACTTAAGATTTGGAACTTGCTTGGGGACAAGGAAAGGACAAGTATGAGGTATTTTTGATAGCATGAATTATAGTCTATATTTTGGGACATGTTTAGACGTTTTATCTTCCATAATCTGCATGTTTGGATGTATATTATGTGATTATATCGTCGTTTCATCTACCTTTGCGGGAATCGAGGTCTACGCCAAGTTTCGTTGTAATCGTAGGTAAAATGGCACGTTTTGCATCAAAATGGAGCTAAAGGAGCTAAGGAGTCATTGGAGCTACATTCAGGAGCTTAAGGAAGAATCCAGGAAGCATAGAAATGAATTAGAGATTCACTTTGGACCAGATTTAAGAGATTTCACATTCAGTTTAGAGCCACCTCGGTCAGCTATAATACCATCTCGACCGAGGTGATCCAGAGGAGCGTCCCGACCGAGGCAAACACCTTGGACGCGGCGAGATATATTTTATTATTGGCTGAGATCTTTTATTTTTGGAAGGAGGGATCTTATATTTTTAGGCTGGATTTCTGGAAGGAAGATCATATATTTTAGGGATTTATTTATGAGAGATAGATATATTTTATTAGGAAAATATCTTTTCAAGATATTTTATCTTAGGAGAATAATTTTCCTATATAAAGGGTTGGATTTTCCACAAATTCAACCATGCTTAGACAAGCCTAGAGGGCTGATAGCATCCAGCAATTAAAGGAAGGAAAATTGAAGGAAGGAAGTTGATAGCTTTTATAGCTTTTGTGAAGGGTTTTGTAAGGTTTTCTTAGATCCCCTTCTTGTTGATTGTCTTATTGGATTATGATCCAAGGAACGCTTGTTTGTTTGATAATTGATTCAGTTATTGAAGCCTTTTTCTTAAGGTTTTTGTGATGAAGGGTCATCCGAGCTAGCTCCATCTTCAACACCACAAGGAGCCCTAACAAGAGCTCAAGCCAAATACCAAGCGAAGATGGATGTTATCTTCCTAACCATGGTTCAAGAAGCTCACCCAAGCTCACTTCCAATGAGTCCAAGGCCCGTCATGATGCTTAGCCACGTTGGACCAGCCAAGAAGAAGTTGAATGGAGCATAGGAGAGCTTCACGTGTGCATGTGCATGGCTGGTCTGAGAAGCTAGTTAGAGAGTGATAAATAAAGCCTAGAATTAGTTTATTTTTCCTTTCTATTTTTAGGAGAGAAAGCTAGGCTATATATAAGCCTTTCTCTCTTCCTTTTTGAGGGAGAATACGTGAAACACATTACCTAAGTGCCAAATTGAACCCCTTTGAGTTCAGCCTCTTGTCTTGTGAGAATTGTGGTGTTAGCATAGCTTTCTCGTTCTTGTGTGTGTCAATCTCCTTCGGGTTGGTGCTACAAGTCGAATCGAAGCAACCTCTTCATGCCTTCGATAATCCTAGATCGATTGTGTGAAGTTGTAAGAAACGGGGTCGAATCGTCATCGGTTTGGTTCTTGGATAATCGAATCCAAGGGTTCTATCGTTTGTTCCTTTCGGTTCTTCTTTCCTATTTCATTTTCCCTCTTTGCTTTGCACGATTTCCTTGCATCTTGTTTTCTGAGTTTCGTTTGCTTTTATTCCCGAAAACAGGTTGCTCGTCTAGATCCGTTCTTCGCGGCTAATCCCCGTATCAATTGGTATCAGAGCTAATTGACGTTCACTCTACAAAAAGAGTCGGTAAATCATTCAAAAACCAAAAGTGTCTCATTTTCTTGTTTTGAGTCTATTGTCATTGCCATTTCTATTCCAAGTTTTTTATTGAACTAACAAGTTTGTTGCTTTTGTTTGTGAATCTTTGATGCCGGTACCATTCCTACACCGCGCCTACCACCAGTCCCTTGTGTCTACCACCACGCCACCACCAGTCTTGTCCCACGTCTAAACACAACACCAAGCAAGCCTAAACTTTCAAAAAAAAAAAAAGAAGAAGGCTGATCGTCCAGCCTATTTTCCAGCCTTCTCTCCTCCACATTTTCAGCCACTTGTTTCCTCCACATTTTTAGCCTATTTTTTTGATTTTTCACCCTTGGTTAGCTATCTACTTGGTCAACTCTATCCTCTTGCAACTAATTAGGATTTTCTTAGCATTTTTGTTTTATTTTTATTTAATTCCAGCAGTAAGTTAAAAAAAAAAAAGAAAAGAAAATCCGAGATTCAAAAAAAAAAAAGAAAGAAAGAAAAGAAAAAGAAAAGTAAAGAAAAGAAAGAGAAAAGAAATCAGCCTTAGTTATTCATTTCAATTTATTCTTGCTAGCTTATTCTTGTTTTATTTCATAGTTTGTAATAGTTAAAGTTGTCTTGCTAAGTGTTATTGTTCAGCAATCAAAGAAGACTACAAAGGAGCTCATCTCACTCAAAAGTTGTCTTGCTAAGTGTTATTGTTCAGCAACCAAAGAGGACTACAAATGAGCTCATCTCACTCAAAGGGACCAAGCCATTCACGCCTAGCCTAGCTTCACCCTAGCCTAGCCACGACTTGGCCCTCGCCTAGCTCACTTCACTCGAACCACGCCTTAGCCTTGACCAGCCCTTCTACACACACCTTAAGTGTCCAAGGTTTGCTTGCTTAGGCTTGACGAGTAAGTTCTTTCAAGGCTTACCTTGAGTTCAAATTTTGAGTCCATACTTAGTTGCATATAACATTCGTGCAACTTGTCCTTTCCGTTTTGAGTCTTTTTTTCTCTTTTATTGAGTGAAACACGTTTTTAAGGTGATTGAAATCAAATTTCGCTTCTAGTTTAAAGCTTTTGTTTGGCTAAGTATTGAACTCACGTGAGGTTTTTGACTAATACAAGACGAGCCATCAACAAGCTTGTTGAGCACCACTAGAGAGTTAGAGTTTGCTTTCGAGTGATACACTTGTGAGGCGTTTTTGTTTTAGCTAACCTAACGTGTTTGAGTGTTTTAGTGTCTTTGAACAATGTCAGGAACTCCCACAGGTACGCCGAGCCCCGAGCCTATTTCCCCGGAGTTGCTTAACCTTATCAAGGACTTGAAAGATAGCATTGAAGGGTTAACTACAAGGCTGTCCAACTTGGAGGCGTCTAAGGTAGTTCCGGAGCCTCGGCCACTAGGAGGCAACATGGAGGTAGGAGACCACTCGAGGGCTCAATACCAAGGGCAAGACCGAATACCACTCCAAAGCCAACAAGAGGCGTTTCAAGCAGCCCGGCACTCTAATGCCACGCAGCCCTCTCGGAATGTCCAAGGCTTAGGCCACGCCGTGTCACAACCAGGATGGGGCAATCTTGCTTTCGAGGAGCACGTTTCTATCCTTTCTTCTCCCATTATACATGATAATTTGCATAACTATCCTCAATAGTTTCATAATCAAGCTTATGAGCAGGATGAGGACGGTGATGGAGATGACGAGGAATGGAGGCCAAACGGGCGAAGGGAGCGCCAACAGCCCCGGATACCTCATGACGGCCGGTGCCGAGACGAGTAGAGGCGTGAGCCCTATGGTGGCCAGCCAAGGAGGGAGCGAGATCCGGAGTATGATGGTTTTGGAAAAGTAAAGGTGAAGATCCCAAGCTTTGAAGGCAAATATGACCCGGACGTGTACATGGCTTGGGAGGCAAAGATAGAGCAAATATGGTCATGCCATAACTTTCCCGAGCATAAGAAGGTACACTTCGCAGCTCTTGAGTTTATTGATTATGCTATGATATGGTGGGATGATTTGGTGAAGGAAAGGAGGAGAACTTCGGATGCACCGGTAGTTACTTGGGCGCACATGAAGGCCTTGATGAGAGCTCGGTTTGTGCCTCAACATTACACTAGAGAACTGAGGCAAAGGTTGGAAAACTTGAGGCAAGGAGCCATGACCGCCGAGGAGACCTATAATGCCATGCAAATGACCATGGTAAAGGCTAATGTGCGAGAGGACGAAGAGACTACAATGGCTAGGTATCTTCGTATTCTCAATTCAAGTTTTTCTAACGAGATAGATCTTTTTCCCTATAGCTCTATGACAGAATTGCTCCACCTAGCAATCAAAGTAGAAAGGAAAATGAAGGCAAGAAGTCAAGGAGGTAAGGTTGCTTATGGCGCGCCTAGCTCATGGAGGAGCCAAGGAGGCCGCCAACAAGGGAATTACAACCGGGAGGTGCCAAGCAAGGAGAAGCTAGCCCCGGAGCAAGGAGGCCCACGCAAGGCTCCTTATGCAGCCCCTACCAAGTCCACGTCTACACTACCTAAAGGCACTCACGGGAGTACTTCTAACCCTTCATCTAGAGCTAGGGATGTTGTATGTTTTAAGTGCCAAGGAAGAGGGCACATGATGAAGGATTGTCCTAACAAAAGAACTTTGCTAGTTAACCATTTAGGGCAATATGAGTCCGAATCTAAGCATGAGCATGATAATGATGATTTTGAGCTTAATATGCATGATCATGATGATTTGGATGATGATGGGATTGAATATGAGCAAGGAGATTGTTTATTAGCTAAGAGAGTGTTATTTGATCATCCTAGCTCATTCCTAGCTAACACTTCCATGATTTGTGATAAAAGTCTTGAGCATGATAATTCTTTGATAGCTAGGAGAACTTTAAGTGTACAACCTACTCCTTGTGAAGATAACCAAAGAGAAAACTTGTTTCACACTAGATGCTCGGTTAAAGGAAAGGTTTGTAATGTTATTATTGATGGAGGAAGTTGTTGCAATATTGCTAGCACCGAAATGATATCTAAGTTGCAAATTCCTACATTTTATCACCCTAGGCCATATAAGCTGCATTGGATGAATGAATGTGGTGAGTTAAAGGTTAATAGGCAAGCTAAGATCACTTTTACTTTAGGCCATTATGAAGATACGGTTTTATGTGATGTTGTGCCTATGCAAGCTTGTCATGTGTTGTTAGGCCGCCCTTGGCAATATGATAGGAGAGTTATGCATGATGGTTTTACAAATAGATATTCTTTTGTATTCAATGGTAAAACTGTGACTCTTAAGCCTATCACTCCCTTGCAGATTGTGGAGGCATTTGAGAAGAAGAAGGCAAGTAAACAAGATGCAAGGAAATCGTGCAAAGCAAAGAGGGAAAACGAAATAGGAAAGAAGAACCGAAAGGAACAAACGATAGAACCCTTGGATTCGATTATCCAAGAACCAAACCGATGACGATTCGACCCCGCTTCTTACAACTTCACACAACCGATCTAGGATTATCGAAGGCACGAAGAGGTTGCTTCGATTCGACTTGTAGCACAAACCCGAAGGAGATTGACACACACAAGAACGAGAAAGCTATGCTAACACCACAATTCTCACAAGACAAGAGGCTGAACTCAAAGGGGTTCAATTTGGCACTTAGGCAATGTGTTTCACGTATTCTCCCTCAAAAAGGAAGAGAGAAAGGCTTATATACAGCCTAGCCTTCTCTCCTAAAAATAGAAAGGAAAAATAAAAACAATAATTATAATTTAGAGTTTTTTTTAAATAAATCCATAAAATAGACTAATTCTAGGCTTTATTTAACACTCTCTAACTAGCTTCTCACGCCAGCCATGCACATGCACACGTGAAGCTCTCCTATGCTCCATTCAACTTCTTCTTGGGTGGTCCAACGTGGCTAAGCATCATGACGGGCCTTGGACTCATTGGAAGTGAGCTTGGGTGAGCTTCTTGAACCATGGTTAGAAAGATAGCATCCATCTCCGCTTGGCGTTTGGCTTGAGCTCTTGTTACGCCTCCTTGTGGTGTTGAAGATGGAGCTAGCTCGGATGACCCTTCATTATTCCTCTACTTTATTGCTTGTCACAAAAACTGATGATGCGACCAATGTAGCTAATCTATTCTTTCGGGAAGTAGTTAGGTTACATGGAATTCCGAGGACAATAGTAAGTGATAGGGATGTTAAGTTCTGAAGTTATTTTTGGAAGACTCTTTGGGGAAAGCTAGGTACGAAATTGTTATTTTCTACATCAAGCCACCCCCAAACTGATGGGCAAACGGAAGTAACTAATAGGACTTTAACCACACATTTAAGGGCTGTCATCAAAAAGAATCTAAAGGAATGGGAGGATGTCTTGCCACATGTTGAAATTGCCTATAATAGAGTTGTGCATTCGTCTACTTCCATCTCTCCATTTGAGTGTGTTTATGGTTTTATTCCACTAACCCCTTTTCATCTTACATCGTTGCCTAAGAAGGAGCGAGTGGATTTAAGTGCTAAAACGCAGGTTGAACACATCAAGGAGCTACATAGGAGGACAAGGATTAAGCTTGAGGAGAAATGCAAATACAACGCAGCCAAGGCAAACCAAGGAAGGAAGAAGGTTACATTTGAGGCCGGTGACCTTGTATGGCTACACTTGAGGAAGAAGAGGTTTCAACAACTTCGGAAGTCCAAGCTCTTGCCAAGAGGAAACGGACCTTTCAAGGTGCTACACAAGGCTGGTGACAATGCCTATGTGCTAGACTTGCCGGATGACTATGCTTGTGATCCCACGTTCAATGTGAGGGACCTAAGCTCTTTTCCACCCCTTAGTGATGATCAAGGAAATTCGAGGTTGAATTCTTTTAAAGAAGGGGAGAATGATGAAGGGTCATCCGAGCTAGCTCCATCTTCAACACCACAAGGAGCCCTAACAAGAGCTCAAGCCAAACGCCAAGCGGAGATGGATGCTATCTTCCTAACCATGGTTCAAGAAGCTCACCCAAGCTCACTTCCAATGAGTCCAAGGCCCGTCATGATGCTTAGCCACGTTGGACCATCCAAGAAGAAGTTGAATGGAGCATAGGAGAGCTTCACGTGTGCATGTGCATGGCAGGCGTGAGAAGCTAGTTAGAGAGTGTTAAATAAAGCCTAGAATTAGTCTATTTTATGGATTTATTTAAAACACTCTAAATTGTAATTATTTTTTTTATTTTTCCTTTCTATTTTTAGGAGAGAAGGCTAGGCTGTATATAAGCCTTTCTCTCTTCCTTTTTGAGGGAGAATACGTGAAACACATTGCCTAAGTGCCAAATTGAACCCCTTTGAGTTCAGCCTCTTGTCTTGTGAGAATTGTGGTGTTAGCATAGCTTTCTCGTTCTTGTGTGTGTCAATCTCCTTCGGGTTGGTGCTACAAGTCGAATCGAAGCAACCTCTTCGTGCCTTCGATAATCCTAGATCGATTGTGTGAAGTTGTAAGAAGCGGGGTCGAATCGTCATCGGTTTGGTTCTTGGATAATTGAATCCAAGGGTTCTATCGTTTGTTCCTTTCGGTTCTTCTTTCCTATTTTGTTTTCCCACTTTTCTTTGCACGATTTCCTTGCATCTTGTTTGTTGAATTTCGTTTGCTTTTATTCCCGAAAATAGATTGCTCGTCTAGATCCGTTCGTCGCGGCTAATCCCCGTATCATTTTGTGTTCAATTATTCACTTTCTTCCCATATATTTGATTATTGCTTTCATGATGATGATTGGCTAATTTCTTTGTGTGATTCTAGGGTGAATGGCTGAAGGTTGTTGGAAAAACAATGATAGAATAATCTTAAATTCCATTAGGACCCTGAAAGCTCGAGTCTTTATCCTTAACCCTAGAGTATCTCGTTTAGTCGATGAACATCTCGGCCGGGGTGGAATTCGTCTGACCGAGGTGACTTATCTGATCTGAAACTGAGAGTTAAGTGTTAGAGTTTGCCAAATTCTATTCTTATTACACCTTTCCTGGCCCAATGCAAGCTTAGGATGAGACTTACCCAGTAATTCCTTTGTTTGTTTACGCAAGATCATAAGTGTAGGTAATAAAGGTTTATCCTTTATTGGGGTTTGAGTGTGCTTTCATCCCATCTTTGTGAGTTAGCCTGAGACTTACCCGGTAAAGATTAATTCTATTCCCTTAGGTGGTGTGTTGGTTTGAGGTTATAGTTCTTGTCCTTAATTCCTTGAGACTTACCCGGTAATAGGAGTTACGGTTTGGGATTATTGAGTAGTGAGACTTACCCGATGATCTATTCCACTTTAGAAACACCTTCCCTTTGCAAAATCTCAGCTTTGTCCACTTATCTTGAGATCTTGAGTTGGAACCACAACTAGATGCTTTAATCCCTAGAATTGCATATTTCCTTTAATTGACTTTTTATCATCTTTGATTGCCTTTAATTGCTTTTGTGGTTAGTTGCAATATTGACAACCTATACTTTCTTTGTTTCACCTAAGTCCCTGAGATCGACACCCCGGAATTCTTGCTTTTACTACGATTGACCCGTACACTGCGGGTTTGCATCCTTGTTTTAGGCATACATCTAGGATTATAAATTTAAAGCTTGCACACACCATTTGGAGCGAACAATATCTAAGACCAAACGCTCTACGCATGTACCAGAAATAAATGAGTGCGTAGCACCCGTATCAAAAAGTACTCTAACAAGGAAACCATTAATCATAATGGTACATGTAGTGGTTGGCGTTGCCGGCTCCTCAACGCTTCTCAACTCAAAAACTTGGCCTCGGGCTCCTCTAGTATCAGTGGTACCTCCACTACGGTCTTTGCCTCTACTCGGTCATGGTGCAGAACCTTGATTAGCATGATGATTTGAGACCCTCTATTGTCCTTGTATCTAGTACTTAAGTGGCCTCTACCCACCTCCAGCTGTACTAGCAGGGTAAGAACTCTATTGTGATGCATCTATGCCTTGATGGCAATAGGTAGCCCTGCGACGTGGCTTGCCATAAGTGAAGCAAGTCACAAGCGTCCTCGGAAAATCAACCCGCATGTGCCCACACCCTCCGCAGTTGAAGCACTACCGTCCTCTCTCAGATTTCTGTGTGGACGATGGGTAACTCGAGCGGCCAGAGTTTGGCCTTGCCCGTATCTTGACGCTCTAGTACTAGTTTGGCCCGTCCTTAGTCTCTTCTCAGACCCTCCGGTCTGAGAAGCTCTTCATTGGCCAGCTTGCTCTCGCTTATAAGCCGAGGCTCAATCCTGATAATCTATTAGGGAATCACAATGAAAATCTGCCATTCATGCTCGGGTTGTCTCCCTTAGTTTGCGGGAGAACAGGTACACATGCTAATCCTCTGAAGGTGTAGTTCGACCTAGGGGTGAGCAAAACCAATCCGATCTACCGGTTTGGTCCGAAAAATCCGTCGACCCGATCCGAAAAAACCCGATATTTTACTACCCGTTTTGATCCTGTCCGAATCCGATCCGATCCGGGAGATTTTCCCGGATCATCGGATCGGATACGGATCGAGGTTTTAGGCATCCGGATATCCGCAGATACCCAAATAAAAATGGATGTCCGCGGATATCCGGATAATCTCGGATATCCGGATAATCCCGGATATCCGGATACTCACGGATCACCGGATATCCACGGATCATCGGATCGTATCGGGTCACCGGATAGCTCCGGATCGCCGGATAGTCCCGAATCACTATATATTCCCGGATATCCGGTTATTAAAAAATTTTATTATAATTTTAAATGTATTTGTTTTAGGAAGGATAAATAAAGATTGTATATTACAATTATGTACTAATATTTATATTTAAAATAATATTAAATGGAAAAATATTTGAGTTAGGCAAAGTGATGAATTAATAATATGCATACTTAGTCACTCTATATCATTATGTAATTTTGTATTAATATTTGTAGTTGACATATTTTACAATATACATGGTAAATTATATTAGTTAATCAAAGTAATGAATTGATAATATTTTTTGCATAACTTTATACGTACTCACATAGTCACATTGATCTCATTTAATTTAGTTAAACATATATACATATATAATATATACAACTTTGTACAAACTCGCATATTCATACCTTTCGGAATAAATACTCATAATATTTTTGTATTATAAATTTACCTAATTGTAAGATATCTTTTTATAAATATGATTATAAGTTGGTCTCAATAATAATATTTTATTAAAAGTTTGTCTCATTTAAATGAACAAATGTTCAGTTGGTCTTAATCATAATATTTTATTAGAAATTGATCTTATTTAAATGAACAAATGTACATAATAATCTTCAATTGTAAGTTAGTCTTATTTTCAGATATAGATTTATATAGATATGATTATAAGTTGGTTTCAATAATAATCAATTATTATAAGTTAGTCTCATTTAAACGAACAAATGTTAATAATAATTTTTTTAATTAAAAGTTAATCTCATTGTAAGATATAAGTTTTATAAGATGGTCTCAATAATAATCCTTTATTAGAAGTTGATCTCATTTATATGATCAAATGTCCATAATAATATTTTATTATAAGTTGATCTCTGTAAGATATGTATTTTTATAAGTTGTTCTCAATAATAATCTTTTACTAGAATTTGATCTCATTCAAATGAACAAATATTCATAATAATCTTTTATTATAAGTTGATTTCATTGTAAGGTATATGTTTTTATAAGTTAATATCAAATTAACAATAATGTTTTCGTGGAAACTTGTCTCATTTAAAAGAACAAATGTTCATAATGATCTTTTATTATTATTTGATCTCATTGTTATATTTTATAAGATGGTCTCAATAATAATCTTTTATTAGAAGTTGATCTCATTTGAATGAAGAAATATCCATAATAATCTTTCATCATCAGTTGACCTCTTTGTAAAATATATATTTGTATAAGTTGGTCTCAATAATAATCTTCTATTAGAAGTTGGTTTCATTTAAATGACCAAATAATGATGATAATGATAATTGTAAAAACATACATATTATAAATTTTATCATAAGGTTGTAAAAACATTATTAAATAATAATGGTCTATAATGAGCATTTTAATTTCAATTATTATCACCCTATTAAAGATAAGATATGTGATAAATGTCCATAATAATCTTTTTATCATAAGGTTGTAAAAACATTATTATATTCTAACATGGTTAAAAGAGTTAAACATACATATAATAAATTTTGATTCAAATAAGATTTCACTATAATTCTAAAAAGTCATTTTTATAAATTATAATTTACTATGCATATTAAATACTATAGGTCTATAACGAGTTTTTTAATTTTAATTCTTATCATCCTATTAAAGATAAGTTATGTGGTAAAGTCTTAATATAAGTTCTCATTAAATAAATAATGATGATAATGAAAATTGTAATTTGAGTAAAAAAAAAAAAGTTGGCACAATAATTTTTCGAAAAGGCTTTTATAGAAAATAATATAAATAAATTTAGATCCAAATAAAATTTACTTTTCTACTTTAGTTCTACAAATATTTTTTTTAAAGATATTAAATATAACTTTTGGTTTTAACTTCTAGTTCACTATACAAGATTACAAGTACAACATTACATACTATAAGTTTATATAATGATGTTTTATAAGTCTAACTATTTAACCATGTTAGCCATAAGATTTGTGTTAAAGTCTTAAAAATATGTTTATGAATAATATAAGTAATGATGATTATGACAACTATAGCTTTAGTCATTTTTTTCTTAACAACTCAACCTTTTATTAGAAGATCGTCTCATTTAAGGAAACCGCCTATACATACATACATACATATATATGTGTATGTGTTTATATAAATACAAGATCGTTTTAAAATATATACAAAGTTTTATATTATAATATAATTTTGTGAATATCGTTTTCTTGTGTAATTATTATTCATAATATTTATAATGAAATACAATCAATTAGCTTTTGTTAAAATAAAAATAAGTTAATTGACTTTGATGATATTTAATAATAATATTTTCTATATATTAATATTTTCAAGAATAAAAAAAATTAATATTTATCCAAGTAAAATAATTTACTTTTACTTTAGCATTCTCAATTTTTTTTTTTGGTATTGTATGAAGTAGTTATAAAGTTTAAAGATAAAGATATTTATTGTTTTAAAACCATATTTTTATTTTCTTACTATAATTTACATTAATATTCTCATTTTTTTTAATTATCTATATGATTATCAATTTTATTTTGATTTTTTTGTGTCTTTGAATTATTTTTATTACATTTAGTGATAAATAAAGTAGCAAATACATATCCGGATCAATCGGATATCCGGATCTGGCTAAAGTCATTTTTCGGATCAACCGGGTCAAGCATAAGTCATTCGGATCAAACGGATCATCCGGATATTCGCTGATAATAATCCGATCCGATCCAGCTAAAATGATTTTCGGATACTATATTTTGAAATTCGGATCAATCGGAACAGCCGGATATCCACGTATTATTATCCGATCCAATCCGGGAAAAAGTTCCGGATATCCGGCCGGATACGGATCGGATCCGGATCGGGGGTTTTATGAAAAATTCTATTCGGATATCCGGGTATTCGGATTGGATCGGATCGATCCTTTGCCCACCCCTAATTCGACCCAGTAATGTCACCTCCTCTTGGAACCTCTTGATCGCCTCGGATACAAGAACGTCCTCGAAACCAACCTCTATGAAATCCTACAAGTTCTCCCTCCTCAGTGAGGTAGGGCAGAAACGCTCTCTAATAAGGCTCCTTATCTGGTCGTATCTAGTGACCCGACTTCGCATGGTCCTCCAATAATGTGCTAAGTCTCAAAATAGAGTCTGTACTAACTCTACCCGTCTATCCTCTAAACATTTAATAGACTCCAAAGCTGAGTCCACATGTCTAATCCAAAGCTCGACCTCAAGGCCCACCTTTCCAATGAAAAGGGGTACTCCCATCTAGTGAAAAGTCTTCAACCAAGAATCCGTTCGAGGTGATCTCGGATCGTCGTGAGCCCTGACAACCTCAATTGCTCATGCCGGTATGACTGGCACCTATGTCGCTCCATGCAATATCTCAAACGATCTCACCGGCGCTGGTGGATCTAGGACACGTCTACTTGTCCTAACAGCCTCCTCAACCTAACGAATATACGATCGAAACTCAATTCCTCCCATCGAGACGGGATCCGTATCAACAGGTTGTATTGGTTGGGCTCTTTGACCAGGTGCCATCCCGTTCTCATCCTCATGAACGATACTCTCAACAACCTCCACACCTCTATCCTCCGCTACCGGTTGATCAGCGATGGGAACTCGTCCCTGACCTATAACTACCGGAGGAAGATGTGGTCTACCTTTACCCCGTCCTACTGTAGACGTTGCTCTCATGCTAGCCATCTGCGGTATAAGCATATCTAGTCGTATAAGGTCAACTAATACCATATGTATATATATAGTATAGATCATATGAGAACAGGCTTATCGTGTAATCACTAGAACAGATTCATATCATCCGACGGTCTAAGATTGTTATCATGACTACACGATAAGCCTGTTCTCATGGGAACCGCACCCTATATATATATATATATATGTTGGCCCGCATGTGTATTTCTGGACTTGAAGTGCTACGGGCTAGGACCTCACAATGGGTCCTGACCTTAGCAAGACAACAAGTTCACTGGATCTTACAACAAGGCACAAACAAATATAAAACCAAAACTAATAAAGATGAAATAGTATATATCAAAAGTATACAAAACCACAGTCGAGTATCAAAACGATATCATCATAAACAGATATCCATCCCAAAAGCCCATAACATCTTAGATGTACGGAAGCCCTCAGCTGATCACTCCTCTAGATCACTCTGCAGTCCTCCTATCTTGCAAAGCATCTACAACACGGTAAAACCGTTAGCTAACAACCTACGAATTAGAATAACAGTAATAACACACATAACACATAATCACAATAATTCACACATCATGCTCACACATATAAACCGTTTATTATCTTCATTAAGTGATACTGTTACTAATTCAATCATGTGTGATACGAGGAGTATAACAACCTCGCCTTTGTCCCCTTTCAACACACAGGTTTGGAACTGGTGTCAATCATCACCACCTAGTGGATTGGTCGTAGAGACCCCCAGCTACCCCATTTTGAGCTGGACAAGTTATCACCGCCCGATTATCATACACTTGGGCCAATTAACACATATGGTCATCCTAGTCCAGTTTATGGTTATCAAATATACACACACCACTATTACAATCACTCCAACTCATAGAAGTCAGCTAAGAAGCCCAAAGGACTTACCTATCATAAGGTAAACCTGACCACAAGTAATCTCGGTTTCCCTTAGGAAACGACCAACGCTTGTACAAACAAGGAACGCAAATATCAATCACTATCACATGCTAGGAGATTCCACCTACTAGTCTCCAAGATCTTGTAAGATCCTAAACCATATCATCATCCTCACTATCTCATCACTTATCCTCAAAGACGCCTAAGGCGTTCAACACACTATAGCATCTTTAATCTCATATACTTATAATCTAGCATGCTCTAAACCCATAATACAAAGTAAGGAATCAAACATACCAATACTTGGTATATCCTGGAAGAAGGCGCACTAGCAGGAATGAAGAAGCACGGGCGCGGTGACAAGTTGCGACGGCGGGAAGGACACGTCGTGGGGGCGGTAACAAGGCTCTAGTCGCGGGTCGGGGATGGCAAGGCGCGGGTGCGGCGCTCAATAGAGCACAACTCTTAGGAGCTTTTGACAGATCTTTCGTCTCCCTACTCACTCCACCACTAGGAGCTATCAAGGCAAAGCCTGACCTTCATCCATATCTATACAGAACACATCCAACATCCATAATAATGAAGGATCATCTGAGCTAACTCCATCTTCACCACCTCAAGGGACTCTAACAAGAGCGCAAGCTAAACGTCAAGTTGAGGTGGATGCTCTTTTCCTAAACATGGTCCATGAAGCTCAACCAAGTCCACCTTCATCAAGCCTAAGGACTATCTTGTGGATCAGCCACGAACCCATATCAGCCAAGATGATTAATGGAGCTTAAAAAGGCTTCACGTGTGTGCATGTGCATGGCAGGAAAATTCATTTAAGTATGTGGACGTGAAAGGCTGATTAGGAGAGTTAATTAGGCCCATTGTTTGTTCTAATTTGTTGGGATTTTATTTAAACTTGTCTAAATGTATTTTTAGAATTAGTTCTATTTTCTTTTTAGAAAGAAAAGGCCTAGGATGTATAAAAGCCTTTTCTCTCTTCATTTTGTAGTTAGACAAGTTTTATACATGTTTTGCTGAGAGCATTTCAGAATTGAATCCAAGAGAATTCAATCATTCTTGTCTAGTGAGTTTGTGTCTGTGATCTAGCTTTCTCGTTCTTGTGTATGTCAATCTCCTTCGGGATTGGTGTTGCAAGTCGTACAAGGCAACCTCTTCGTACTCTCGATTCTCAGATCGATTGTGTGAAGTTGTAAGAAGCGGGATCGAATCGTCACTGGTTTGGTTCTTGGATATAGAATTCAAGGGTTCTATCATTGTTTCTTTAGGTTCTTCTTGTCCCTTTCGTTTACACGTTTTTATTCTTGTACTTGATGATTTCGTTTGTTCTTCTTTCTTCAAAAAGGTTGTTCGTCTAGGTCCGTTGTTCACGGCTAATCCCTGTATCACATAAATGCATCACAACAAGTTCAACTCGTTGGATTCAAACAAGAAAAGGAAGAAGAAGAACAAGCAGAATAGGAGAGGGAAGGCTCACCACTTCTCTGCAAATCGTGATGAAGAACTCCAACTACAACTGATGCGGGACAGGCCCGCTATTGTTCGATCTAGACGACGGAAAGCAAGGTAAGACACGGAAAGGATCAGAAGCAATCTATAGTGCCGTTGTTGTAGGAGGAACGACCAGAAACTCGAAGCAAAACAGCACAACAAAGACTGAAAACAAGACGATGAAAACTGGAGATAAGCCCGAAGCAAACAACGCGAACACCCTTGATCTCAGAATCAAGAAGCAACTGGAATGATGATCCGAACATAGCCCTTTACAACTCCACATAAGCAGCCAATGAAGTGCCGCAAGCACGAAGAGGATGCTTATGGAATCTCGGGAGCACCAACAACCCGAAGGATATTGACACACGCAAAACAACTAAGCCAAACTGATCACAACAATCTTCAAACAAAACTCACCTTTGATTGAAGATAGAAATCTGAAAATACATGTTTTTCACAACCAATGCCAACCCCCCAAAATGGAAACCTAAAAGCTCTTAAATAGGTTCATCTTAAGACTAAAACAAACAATTAATAATCTGGAAATTAGGCCCAATGGGCTATAAAACACAAAATAACAAAGAAAGCCTTAGAAAGCCAAATTCTTCAAAGAGAGGCACAAACATTGTCGCTGGCCAGTAGAGCCGGGCGCAAAGAAGGAAGCGACGTCGGCCAGGTCATGTGCTGTAGCGTTGGGCTGGCCATGTGTTGCAGCGTCGTCGGTTCCTTGCATTCCTAGGAGTCCTCTTCCAATGTGAGCACTTGTTGCAAACAAGATCATCATGCTCTCCGTATCCCGCTCAATCCTCCGGGACCTTGTGACTGCTCCCTCATACTCCGGAAGTGCTAGCTCGGATGGTCCCTCATCATTCTCCCCCTCTTGGGAAGGATTCGTCCACGAATCTTCAACCTCTTCATCCATAGGCGGGTACGGGCTGAGGTCTCAAACATTGAATGTCGGACTTACTCCGAAGTCTTTAGGAAGATCCAACACATAGGTGTTGTCTCCGGCCTTGTGAAGCACCTTGAAAGGTCCGGTTCCTCGAGGAAATAGCTTGGATTTTCTTGCTCTTGGAAATGCTCCTTCCTAAGGTGAAGCCATACGAGATTGCCGGGCTCGAACAACACCTTCTTACGACCCTTGTTGGCTCGAGCTGTATTGCGGCGTGTCTTCTCCTCTAGCTGCAGCCGTGTTTGCTCATGTAAACCCTTAATGTACTCCACCTGTTTACCTTCATTGAAATCTACTCGCTCCTTTGAAGGTAACGGCATAAGATCAAAAGAGGTTAGGGGTTAAACCATACACACACATAAAAGGGGTCATGTTGGTGGAGGAGTAAATGGTCCGGTTATACTCAAACTCAACATGTGGCAAAACATCCTCCCACTCCTTCAAATTCTTTTTAATAATAGCCCTTAAAAGTGTTCCTAAAGTCCTATTAGTTACTTCAGTTTGGTCATCGGTTTGGGGGTGGCTAGTGGTAGAGAACAACAACTTAGTACCTAGCTTGCCCCACAAAGTTTTCCAAAAGTAACTAAGGAACTACACATCCCGATCACTAATAATGGTCCTAGGAACCCCATGTAAACTAACTACTTCTCTAAAGAAGAGGTTTGCAACATTAGAGGCATCATTTGTTTTGTGACAAGCATTGAAATGTGCCATCTTAGAGAACCTATCAACCATAACAAAAATAGAGTCCCTCCCCCTCTTAGCCCTTGGTAACCCCACAATAAAGTCCATGCTAATGTCCTCCCAAGGAGCAGCGGGAATGGGTAACGGGGTATACAAACCATGGGGCATGACCCTAGACTTAGCTTTCAAACACTCTAAACACCTCTTCGCAAAGTGCTCAACATCCCTAAGCATGTGTGGCCAATAAAAATGAGTATGCAGCATATGATATGTCTTATCCCTACCAAAGTGACCCATTAAACCTCCCCTATGGGATTCCTCCACAAGTAAAAGTCTTAGAGAACACTTCGGGATGCATACTTTATCAACACGAAACAAGAAGTCATCAAACAAATAATACTTATCTACAACCCCCTTTTCCACACAAGTCTTATAAATCTCACTAAAATCATCATCATGCTCATACAATTCCTTATTGTAAACAAATCCAAGGACTTTAGCATCCAATGTGGTTAGCAAAGCATGTCTCCTAGAAAGTGCATCAACTACCACATTATCTTTTCCTTTCTTGTACTTAATCACATAAGGAAATGTTTCAACGAATTCCATCCATCTACCATGCCTCCTATCAAGCTTATATTAGCTCCTAAAGTGTTTTAATGATTCATGATCAATATGCAAAATAAATTCTATAGGCCAAAGATAATGTTGTCAAGTCCCCAGCACTCTAACTAAAGCATAAAGTTCCTTATCGTAAGTAGAATCGTTTAGAGTCGGACCTTTAAACTTTTCACTAAAGAAGGCGATGGGCTTTCCCTCTTGCATAAGCACTCCTCCAATGCCGATTCCTGAAGCTTCACACTCCACCTCGAATGGACTAGTGAAATCTGGGAGAACTAGCAAAGCGGCATTATTTAGCATCCATTTGAGCTTGTTGAAAGCTCTCTCTTGAGCCTCTCCCCACACAAACGGTGTGTTTTTCTTGGTGATCTTTGTTAGAGGGGATGCTATGGTGCTGAAATCTCTCACAAAACGCCTATAGAAGCTAGCCAAACCATGGAAGTTACGCACATCACCAATAGACTCCGGGGCTGGCCATTCGCGGATCGTTCTAACCTTCTCTTCATCAACTCGCAACCCTTGAGCATACACTACAAAGCCAAGAAACATAACTTCATTGGAGTAGAAATCACATTTCTTAATACAAATGTTCATGTCTAAGAGTAGAAACAACCTGACGTAGATTATCTGCATGCTCCTCCGCTGATCTGCTATAGATGAGTATATCGTCATAGTAGACAACGACAAACTTCCCTATGCACTTCCTCAATACATTATTCATGAGGCGCATGAAAGTACTCGGGGCATTAGTCAATCCGAATGGCATTACAAGCCACTCATAGAGCCCAAACTTGGTTTTAAACGCCGTCTTTCATTTGTCCCCTTCCTTTATTCGAATCTGATGATAGCCACTTTGAAGATCGATCTTGGAGAAGGTAGTGATGCCATGTAGCTCATTGAGCATGTCATCAAGGCGCGGGATTAAATGACGTACTTGATGGTGATGTTGTTCACGGCTCTACAGTCAACATACATCCGCCAGGTATTGTCCTTCTTGGGGACAAATAGGACCGGGACTGCCATAGGGATAAGACTTTCTCGGATGTACCCTTTGTCAAGGAGTTCTTGCACATGCGTTTGGATTTCTTGACACTCCTTGGGATTCGGCCGATAAGCTAGCCGGTTTGAAAGAGTGGCTCTGGGAATGAGGTTTATGTGATGCTCAATAACCCGCAGTGGTAATCCGTGGGGTATTGATGTGAACCCGAGGACACTTAAGGAGATTGAAGATATACAAACCGACATCACACTTCATGGAGATGGTCCTATCATTAGGACTAAAGCAAGGAAGATGTCGAGTGCTCTTTACTCTATTCTAAGGCATGTGTTTCTTATGCTACCTTGCCTTGGATATTGACTCAGGGGCTCGCTAAGGAAGACACCGGGATTAGTGATACTTCTAGTTCATGAGATCTCGGGATTACTTATGTTTTGGGCTATTTTTTTAGTTGGTTTTTATACATTATATTCAGACTTTCTCTTGGGGTATTTTCAGCACTTATAGGCTGAATATGGCAATTATGTTTTATGGGCTGATTTTCAGCACTTATGGGCTGAATTAGAAGTCTTCTATTATTATTAGGAAAAATAGCCCAACTCTAGGTATTTAGGTTTAATGCTTTTTCATTGTGAAGGAGAGCCGCATTTTTCATCAATCAGAAAAGAAATCAGAATTTGAGTTCTTGAGAGAAACTCAAGCGTTCATCCCTTGTTCTTTGTGTGTGCGTATCGAAGAATGAAGAATCCGTCAATCCTTTCGTGTGTGCGTATCGTTAGGAATGGCAACCCTAATTTGACTACCATTCAAAAGATCGGACCATCCCTTCTACGTGGATTCGCATCAAGTGATATCAACTGTCACTACATAGAAAGGTAGTATTCTATATCCAAATTCTTGTTTTTGTTTCAATTTCAGCAATTATTCAATTCCTATCACCATACTTCAACCGACGCCAATCCAATACAGCGTTTGAGCCTGTTGGTTTTGTCTACGTTGGAATCCTAACCATCACTACCGTACCCCACCACAGACGCCTTACCGCCACCACCCTTCATCCGTCCGCCCACCACTGCCGCCCTCTACCACCACACACCCCGCCACAACCCCTCCGCCACCCTATTGCAGATCGCTGAAACCCTTGCAGCTGAAAACCCTTAACCTCTGTTCCTTGCCCTAGAAGTCTACATATTCTATCGTTGGCAAGTTGGTAAGGTTAGTGTTTAGTCTATTTCCACAATTAAAATACTAATATATTCTACTTGATTTGTGATTATCTAGTTGCTTATTATTATGATTCTTAGTTAGTTTCTACTTTTTTTTTTATAATTTCTTTACTTGAACAAGTCTCCTAGCACTATTTTCTTCTTCTTCTTCGAGTAGTGCTTGTCGGTTTAGTACAAAAAAAAAAGATTACCGAGCTGCTACCCTCTATTCCCTAGCATACGCTATACATGCTCGTTTTCCCCGTTCTTGACTTGTTAGATATCTATAAGCTACAAGTTCATTAAAAAAAAAAACAGAAAATCTGTACAAAAAAAAGAAAGGAAAGAAAAGCGAAACTGAGTTGAAGCCCGGTGAGCTAAGTTGAGTTTTTAGAAAGGGAGTGCTTACTTGCTTTGGTTCTAGTAAGCACTAATTTTCATTAATCAATTGCATACCTTGAGTTTTTGTTTTGGAAATTGCGTTCATCTTACTTGATTACTTGTCATTGCTAGGTTGGTTTGCTTTAGTACTTTTCCGAGCTCCACATTACTATACCTTACCTTGTAATTGTCGAGGTTGTGCATTGTCAACATTTATTCAGTTTAGCTCTCCTTTGTTGTGTTGCTTTTGGTCCACTAACCATGTCGCAGGACAACGGAAAGCGCCCGGTTGATGACGGTTCTAGGGAGCTCGAATTTGAAGAGATGAAGCTCCGCATTGTGGAGCTTGAGCGACAGCTGCGGGAATCACAAAAACAGCCCGCCTATCAAGCTCCGCTCGATGAGGACAACAAGGAGGAGGAGTCTAATCCTTTTGCTTACACCACCTTCCCACGGCGCAATAAGGGGCTCTTCCGCCCACCCGCCACCAAGGGCCTTCAGGCCGCAGCAGCCTGACGCTGAGCGCCCTTACGGCACCTACGCCGCTGGAAGAGTTGGCCGTGGAGGTCTCCACGACGCTCCCAGGCTCTTGCCGTAGCGGGTTTGTAACACCCCAAATCCACGGGACTTGGAGTGTCACATTGGGCTAGGATCTCACAATGGATCCTGACCCTAGCCTGACAACAAGTTCACTGGATCTTACAACAAGGCACAAGTAGATTAAAACCAAATACATAAAAGCTATATATGATACATCAAAAGAGTTTACAAACTCAAAGCCGAGAACAAAACATCAAACCACAACATCTGACACAAAAGATCCCATATCCCGCACATCCTAATGTACAGAAGTCCCCGGCTGGCCACACCATCTATCTCACCCTGCAGTCTTCCTAACCTGCAGGAGATGACGCCTTTGCAGCTAGGGCCCTCCGTTCACCCGAAGAAGAAGGCGCCACCTACAGGACAACCACCGAAACATCTTCTCTTGGCCAGTGCTAGCGAGGTCAACAACACTCTTAAGGGAAGTTATCCTGGCTTTCTACTCTTATTTAAAGAGTCTTGCGTGGTTTTGGAGTCCTTACAAGATTTACCTCCTATTTTTACTTCTTTATTATGGGAATTTGAGGACGTCTTCCCGGATGAAATTCCGCCAGGTCTACCACCTTTGAGAAGAATTGAGCACCAGATTGACTTCATTCCAGACGCCACCATTCCTAACAGAGCCGCATATAGAACCAGCCCTAAGGAGACCGAGGAGTTGCAGAAACAAGTAGAGGAGCTGTTGAAGAAGATCTATGTTCGTGAGTCCTTAAGCCCATGCGCGGTTCTAGTGATTTTGGTGCCTAAGAAGGATGGTTCATGGCGTATGTGCGTAGATTGCAGAGCTGTCAACAACATAACAGTTAAGTACCGTCACCCTGTACCTCGGTTGGATGATAAGTTAGATGAATTACATGGTTCCACTATTTTTACTAAAATTGACCTTAGGAGTGGTTACCATCAAATTAGGATGAAAGAGGGTGACGAATGGAAAACAACTTTTAAAACTAAGTATGGACTTTATGAATGGGTAGTAATGCCCTTTGGATTGACTAATGCACCATCTACTTTTATGAGACTAATGAACCATGTCTTACGACCTTACTTAGGGAAATTTTTTGTAGTCTACTTTAATGATATCTTAGTCTATAGCAAAACCGAATCTGAACATGTTGATCACCTCCGCCAAGTGCTAGTTATTCTTAAGAAGGAACAACTCTATGCTAACCTAATGAAGTGTCATTTTTGTGCGGAGTCTACTGTTTTTCTTGGTTTTATTGTAGGGAAAAATGGCTTAAATGTGGATGAGAGCAAGGTGGAAGCTATTAGAGATTGGCCTACACTCACCACCATGACCCAAGTCCAAAGCTTCCTTGGACTAGCTGGGTTCTATAGGCGTTTTGTGAGGGATTTTAGCACATTGGCACATCCCTTGACTAAGCTGACCCGGAAGACGCCGTCTTCAGGTGGGGACCGAGCCAACAGCGTGCTTTGCAGCACTTGAAGGATAAGCTGACCCATGCGCCACTCCTAGCCTTGCCGAACTTCAGCCGCACCTTTGAGATCGAGTGTGATGCGCCGGGCATTAGCATTGGCGGCGTTCTCTTCCAAGGAAATCGCCCTATAGCCTACTTCAGTGAGAAACTCAGCGGTGCCGAGCTCAATTACTCTACTTATGACAAGGAGCTCTACGCTTTGGTTCGGGTCCTTTGCACTTGGCAACATTATCTATGGCCTAAAGAGTTTGTGATTCACTCGGATCATGAAGCTCCCAAGCACCTTAGAGGACAAGCGAAGCTGAACAAGAGACATGCTCGTTGGGCAGAATTCATAATGACCTTTCCTTATGTGATCAACCACAAACAAGGTAAGGACAATGTTATAGCCGACGCATTGTCTCGCAGGTATACTCTACTCTCTTCTCTAGATGCACGTTTGCGTGGATTTTCTTTGCTTTGTGATCTATATGCTTCTTATGCTGATTTCAAAGATATATAGTGAATGTGTGTCTAAGGGTAGCTCGAACCAGTACTTTCTTAAAAAGCGATATTTTTTTAAGGCTTCAAAACTTTGTATCCCTAGGAGTTCTATTAGATTACTTTTGGTTCAAGAATATCATTGTGGAGGTTCAATGGGATACTTTGAAATTGATAAGACTCTAGCTATGGTTAAGGAACATTTCTGTTGGCCTAAGATGAAGAAGGATGTTGGGAAATTTTGTGCATCTTGTGTCCAATGTAGGAAAGCTAAGTCTAGATTGCACCCCCATGGCCGATACACTCCCTTGCCTATTCCCACAACCCCTTGGGAAGACATTAGTATGGATTTCATTGTAGGATTACCATGAACTAAGAAAGGGAGGGATTCTATTTTTGTGGTTGTAGACAGGTTTAGCAAAATGGCTCATTTCATTGCCTGTCACAAAACTAAGGATGCATCTCATGTAGCTGATTTGTTCTTTGTTAATATTGTGAGATTACATGGTATTCCTTGTACAATTGTTTCATACAGGATGCTAAGTTCCTAAGCTACTTTTGGAAGACCCTTTGGGCAAAGTTGGGAACTAAGCTCTTGTTCTCTACTAGTTGCCACCCACAGACTGATGGCCAAACTTAAGTGCTAAACCGTACTCTTGGAACTCTTCTTCGTTCTATTTTAAATACTAACCTTAAAATTTAGGAAGAGTGTCTGCCTTTTGTGGAGTTTGCATATAACAGGTCAGTCCATTCGGCGACTAGGATGAGTCCGTTTGAGGTGGTTTATGGTCGGAATCCCCACACTTCCTTGGATCTTACGCCGCAGCCACTCAACGTCCGTGAAAGCTTCGATGCCGGACAGTGCGCCGCCTTCGTTCGGGAGCTCCACCAGCGTACTACCACCCAGCTGCAGCGCCGCGTCGAACAATACACTGCACAACACAACCGCGGACGCCGTGAGCTTGTGTTCCAGCCGGGAGATCTAGTCTAGTTGCACCTTAGGAAGGAGAGGTTTCCGTCCCACCGCAAGTCCAAGCTGGATCCTAGAGGTGATGGTCCTTTCCGGGTTCTCAAACGCATCAACAACAATGCTTATGAGATTGATCTCCCTGGTGATTATGGCGTTCATGCTACTTTCAACGTGGCTGATTTGTCTCCCTACATTGATGATGATTCCGAGCCGCCTTTCCATGATTCGGGGACGAATCAAGCCTTAGAAAAGGAGAATGATGTGAACCCGAGGACACTTAAGGAGCTTGAAGATCTACAGACCTACATCACACTTCATGGAGATGGTCCTATCACTAGGACTAAAGCAAGTAAGATGTCGAGTGCTCTTTACTCTATTCAAAGGCATGTGTTTTCTTATGCTACCTTGCCTTGGAAATCGACTCATGAGCTCGCTAAGGAAGACCCGGGATTAGTGACACTTCTAGTTCATGAGATCTCGGGATGACTTGTTTTGGGCTATTTTTGTAGTTGGTTTTTATACATTATATTCAGACTTTCTCTTGGGGTATTTTCAGCACTTATAGGCTGAATATGACAATTATGTTTTACGGGCTGATTTTCAGCACTTATGGGTTGAATTAGAAGTCTTCTATTATTATTAGGAAAAATAGCCAAGCTCTAGGTATTTAGGTTTAACACTTTTTCATTATGAAGGAGAGCCGCATTTTTCATCAATCAGAAAAGAAATCAGAATTTGTGTTCTTGAGAGAAACTCAAGTGTTCATCCCTTGTTCTTTGTGTGTGCATATCGAAGAGTGAAGAATCCGTCAATCCTTTAGTGTGTGCGTATCGTTAGGATAGGCAACCCCAATTCGAATACCATTCGAAAGATCAGGCTATCCCTTCTGCGTGGGTTCGCATCATGTATTTCTTCCAGGAACACATCTGAGAATTTATCCAAGATAGCAAAAATAATAGGAGGTAAATTAACTAGGGCCTCGTTACTTACCAAATTCAGCCCTTTGCATAATCCCATAAGATTGACGTCGGGAGGAAAGTACCCGTCCACAAACTCCGCCTTGGTTGCAAGCATAGTCCTCGTGGTGGGTTTGGCCGCTACTGCAAGTTCCGCTTTGGCGTCGCCTCCCTTGGTCGAGCTGGCCGATGCCTCCGGTTGGACACCGCTGCATAGGAGTCATAGGCTTAAGAGTAACAAGTTTATCTTTAAAAGTAACATAATACTTGTTAGTAAAACCATCATGTAGCACTTTCCTATCATATTGCCAAGGACGACCTAACAAAAGATGACAAGCTGGCATAAGAACCACATCACATAAATAGTGTCCTCATAATGTCCTAAGGTGATGTTTACTTTAGCCTGCTTGTTCACTTTTAGCTCACCACAACCGTTCATCCAATGCAGCTTATATGGTCTAGGGTGATAGAAAGTAGGCAATTGCAATTTAGAAATCATTTATGTACTAGCTATGTTGTAACAACTACTACCATCAATAATCACATTACAAATCTTCCCTTTAACTAAACATCTTGTATGAAACAAATTTTCTCATTGGTTATTTTCACAAAGGGCAGGTTTTAAAGGCAAAGTTCTTCTAGCTATCAAGGTTTCACCATGCACAAACCCTATACCACCACCACCACCACCACCACCACCATCATCATCGTCATCGTCATCGTCATAGTCATCGTCATCGTCATTGTCATCGTCATCGTCATCGTCATCGTCATCATTATCCTCATCCTCATCGTCATCCTCATCCTCATCCTCATCCTCATCGTCGTCATTATCATCATCATCATCATCATCATCATCATCATCATCATCATCATCATCATCATCATCATCATCATCATCATCATCATCATCATCATCATCATCATCATCATCATCATCATCATCATCATCATCATCATCATCATCATCATCATCATCATCATCATCATCATCATCATCATCATCATCATCATCATCATCATCATCATCATCATCATCATCATCATCATCATCATCATCATCATCATCATCATCATCATCATCATCATCATCATCATCATCGTCATCATCGTCATCATCATCATCATCATCATCATCATCATCATCATCATCTCCAACTTGGAAGAAGAATTGAAGAAGATAAGGAAGAAGAACAAAAGAGAAGGAAAGATGATCGTGAAGAAGAAGACGGGAGAAGATAAGGGAATACAAACCCTTAGCACGAGGGGAAAGATGAAACTTAAAAGGGAAGCAAAGAAAAAAGGAAGTCGGCTAAAAGTTGCCTCGATCTTTGCTATGCCGTGACCGCGGACGATATCCACCGCGACCGTGGCATGGCGAGGCGCGGTCGCGGGGTCTCTTAAAGAACATGGTTGTTACATCAGATCCCCCTAAATAAAATTTTCGTCCCGAAACTTGGATAACGACTGATACTCCCGGTCTCAAACACCGTGGCATACTTGCATGATCTAATGAAGGTACAAGCCTTCTAACAAATCTATACCTCCATCATGATAACACAACAAGATCTAATAAGATCACACATCACAATCTAGCACGAAAAGCAAATAACACATAATATCACATAAGCACATAAACTCACCCAATAAACTAAGACTCTCTCATCAATCCTCCAGGTGTAGCTATCTCTGCATAAAACTCCGATAGTTCCTCCGTGATACTATCCTTTGTCTCCCAAGTAGCCTCATCGGCTCCCCGTCTAGACCATTGAATCCTCATCATTGGGATGTCCTCTGAGCATAAGGATCTCGTACTCCACTCTAGAACAGCTACCGGATGCTCTATAATCGTGTGGTCCGTCTAACTACTAAATCCTCATAGATGATGACGTGTCTCGGATCTGGTAGATACTCTCTCAGTTGAGACACGTGAAAGTCCTAAATGAAAGCCCTCCAATCTTGGTGGCAACGCGAGTCGTCATGCCACCTCTCCTACTCGCTCAAGGATCTCAAAAGGTCCGACATATCGGGAATCAACTTCCCCTTAATGCCAAAATGTCTGACGCCTCGTGTCAGTGACACTCTCAACCAGACTTGAGCTCCAACTCTGAACTCTAGAGGTCGACGCCTCTTATCAGCATACGACTTTTAGCGCTTTTGCGCAACCAACATCCGCCTTCTAATCAACGCTACTCGAGCGATGTCATCATGTATCTGCTAAGGAGATATCTCACTAATACTACTCAGCTCATCCCAACATAGAGGTGTATGACATCTCCGTCTATACAACGCCTCATGAGGAGCCATCTTATTCGACGCAAGTCAGCTGTTTTTATACAAAAACTCGACCAACGGGAGGTGAACTGAGCACACCTGTCCTTAGTCTAGCACACAGGCTGATGCGGGGATAAGCCGTAGTTCCCGATCTAGATTGAAAGTCCTTAACTGGGATAAAAATCGGGCTGTTCTAGGAATAAATCGGTCGATTTGTATGAAGAACAGGTCGATTTTTCTTGAAACTCAAAAAGCGGATTAGTGAACGATATTGAAAGAAAAGAAGATGAATATGGAATGATAAAAGATTAATAAAGGAAGATAAGACTATTAGAAGACTTGCAAAGAACCTTGAACTCGATGGATCAAAACCCTTAACAAAGAATTACCTTTCACCCTTCCTTCTTTAACCTTACACAAGCCTTCTAGATAAGACAAGCACAACGAGGGACTAGTTTGACTTGTAGCAACCTTCAATAAGATTAACATACACAAGAACAACCTAGCAAAGATTCACAACTTTTCAACGAAAAACTCTCCTTTTGATTGAATAGGAATGATAAAATGCAAACCCCGTGAGCAAAGTTACAAGTATCTCACAATAATGTGGAATATATAATCACAAATCAACTTTTGAAGACTCAAAGAAAACTAAAAAAAAAAAATCAAACCTTTTGATGAACGCTCGGACTTCAATCGATTAGCTCTGATACCACTTTGATGCAGGGATAAGCCGTAGTTCCCGATCTAGATTGAAAGTCCTTAACTGGAATAAAAATCGGATTGTTCTATAGAAAAATCGGCCGATTTATCTCAAGAACAAATCGATTTTTCGATGAACTCAGAATACGGATTAGTGAATGATATGGAAAGATAAGAAGATGATTATGGAATAATAAATGGAAAATATAGGAAGATATGAACCAAGATATTTCCGCAAAAGAACCTTGACCAATGATATGTAAAACCCTTGAACAAGAAGACCACCTTAACCCGCACTTCTTTAACCTTACACAAGTCTTCTAAGTAAGACAAGCACAAGGAGGGACTAGGATCTACCAGGAGCACCAACCTTCAACAAGATTAACACACACAAGCACAATCTGGCAAGAACGTAACAACAATTCAACCAAAACTCTCCTTTGATTGAATAACAATGAGTAAAATACGTACTCCGTAAGCGAACTCGTAAGTTTACACAATATGTGGAAAATATCTCAAATCTAATCTACTAAACAATCTCCTCCTCTAAGGCTATTTATATGGAAGATTAAACCTACTTATTCTAGGAAAAACTAAAAATATATGATCTATAAAATATATCTTTTGAAAAGATAATCTAGGAAAGATATCTTTTAAAAGATATAAAATATAAAATCTAAAAAGATATCATCAATAAAATATATCTTTTGAAAACATAATCTAAGAAAGATATCTTTTAAAAATTGGGTCTTTAAAAGTTGAGTCTTTTCTTGTTTGCCATCTTTGCGAGATTATTTGAGTTTAACGTGCGTTTATTTGTGTAAGTTTGGAAGAGAGAAAAGCCATCAACCAAACACAAGCCAGCCGTTGACCTTTGAAACCTCGCCAATACAAAAAAAAATAAAAATAAAATAAGAAGAAAAATGAAAAGAAAAGAAAGTACTTGAATGAGAAATCTAAGAGTCGAAATTTTACAAAGAAAATCGGCTTGTTCTTCACTAGATCGACCGATTTCCGACCCGATTTTTGTTACTGTTGCCAAAATTCGAAGAAAATCTTTGAGGCGCGCCTTGCAGAATTAAAGTACACCCTGTGCAAGAGTATTACAACAGAAGAGTTCTAGTATATACCTTGAAGCAACGAAAGAGATTTAACCAAACCTAAACCCAAATCCGGCTATCTCTGTTTCTTAACTTCGCAACTCGAGGTACGTTCTTCTCTCTTCTTAATCTCTTCTGTGCTTTTCTTTGGCCTCTTTTTCTACTCCAAACACTGAGTCTTTCTTTGAGTGTTTTAGTTAGTATCTATACTTCTTAACATACTAGTTGTCTATCCGTAATCTTTCTTTCTACCTTGTCGTGTGTGGAGTAAACTTCTTACAAGGATTCCTTAACCATCGCACCCCACAAGAACCTTTATCCGAACCAAGTAAACTACTTGAGTCAACCAAGGAGTTCTAGGGAGACCAAGGCGCTGATTTGTAAAGAAGCATTAATCCATACAAGTCAATTTCGTCAACCAGCTTGCGACAACACAACAAGAGCGTGAGTGCGAGAGAAAACAAGAAAGGTCTTTTCGATTTCTCTAACTTTACGAGTTTGTTGTTACTTTATGTGATTGCGCAGGATATATTATCGGACTATCATTCTAAAGGAAAATCTCGACCCCCAGAGCAATATCTCATCCAAGATTTTGGCCGGGATTTGCCTCAGTCAAGGTTTAATCAATATGTTCCTCAACGGAGATCGATGAATGAGGTCGACGGACGCTCACGTGTTCCGTATAGAATTCCAGCCCCAGAATCACATCCACGAAACCATTATGAGCAAGGTATGAGGTATTCAAATCAATATTATGATATATCTAACGCTCCAAAGTATGTTGATTTTTAGGAATTTGCGGATGAGAGGAATTATCGTAGGAAACGTTATTACTCAAGGGTGGAACCACCTAGACGTCCTTCGGTTATGGTTGATGAAACTATAAAAGAACTCAGAAGTGACTTGGAAAAAGTACGTATCCAATTGATTGCCTACATGGAGGTTGTCCAAGCTAACGAGGCTAGTGATTCTAAACTTTCGGTTCCTATTAATGATCATGTGGAATTAACGGAATCTAATTTGATTATTGATGATGAGCATGATATAGATACAAGGGTGAATGATCATTCTCTTGTTAACAATGTGCATGAGCCTAAGTTGTTGCATTCTTCTTTGAGTAGTGATCTATCTTTTGTTTTGCCTTCAAGTCAGTGCATAAAGCCTTTTGCAAACCTTATGGAAGAACATAGAGAGTTTTATGTAGTGTATCCCCAAGTTGTGGCATTGTTAGATTCACATAAGAAGTATGTTATGCATGAGATTGCTAATGAAAGTTTAAGATGTCATAGAGTGTTATACACTTTGCATGCCATGATTTTGTTAATACATTACTTCTTTGAAACATTAATCTTGCACCGTTATCCAAGAGGAAGCGAGTGAGCTTTATTGTAGGATTGAAAGATGAGATGACTTCATCCTATGAAGTTAATCCAATCCCAAAGATGCCATACTTGAGTTATCGTGTGATTAGTGATAAGCAAGACTATGATTCGAGGTCGAATCATTTCCAAGAAGGGGAGTATGATGTGGGATCATCTTTAGCATCTACGACTACGCTATAGGGATCAGTCAGTAATCTAGAAGCAAGAGACGCTCAAGGAAGGAGCACTTACAAGTTGCAAATATGGGGCAAATTGATGGAATGGAAGATTGCATGGCAGATGAAGAAAATCGACCGATTTGCCAGAAAAAAATCGACCGATTTTCCTGTAGGAAAATCGATTGATTTTCGTGATCATTTTCTTTCATTCGGAACGATAGTTGCAAATGGCCCGGCCATGATCTTCTATTTTTGTTGACAATTATATCTTGTAATAATTCTCTAATAAATCTCTCGGACTATCTTAAGGAATTATTTAGATTCTATCTTTTTAGATTTTATATTTTGTATCTTTTAGAAGATATGTTTCCTAGATTATCTTTTCAAAAGATATATTTTATAAATAATTTCTTTTTAGATTTTATATTTTATATCTTTTAAAAGATATCTTTCTTAGATTATCTTTTGAAAAGATATATTTTATAGATCATATCTTTTTAGATTTTATATTTTATATCTTTTAAAAGATATCTTTCCTAGATTATCTCTTCAAAAGATATATTTTATAGATCATATATTTTTAGTTTTTCCTAGTTTTAGTAGGTTTAATCTTCCCTATAAATAGCCTTAGAGGAGAAGATTGTTTAGTAGATTAGATTTGAGATATTTTTCACATATTGTGTGAACTTACGACTTCGCTTACGGAGTACGTATTTTATTCATTGCTATTCAATCAAAGGAGAGTTTTGGTTGAATTGTTGTTACGTTCTTGCTAGATTGTGCTTGTGTGTGTTAATCTTGTTGAAGGTTGGTGCTCCTGGTCGATCCTAGTCCCTCCTTGTGTTTTTCTTACTTAGAAGACTTGTGTAAGGTTAAAGAAGTGCGGGTTAAGGTGGTCTTCTCGTTCAAGGGTTTTACACATCATTGGTCAAGGTTCTTTTGCGGAAATATCTTGGCTCATATCATCCTATATTTTCCATTTATTTTTCCATAATCATCTTCTTATCTTTCCATATCATTCACTAATCCGTATTCCGAGTTCATCGAAAAATCGATTTGTTCTTGAGATAAATCGGCCGAGTTGTCTATAGAACAATCCGATTTTTATTCCAGTTAAGGACTTTCAACCTAGATCGGGAACTGCGGCTTATCCCCGCATCACAGGCTCTCAACATATCCTCTAAGGTCTGTATAGTCCTCTTTGACTGACCATTTGCCTGATGATGAAAAGTGGTTGTGAAGTAAAAGCTCGTACCAAAAGCAACGTGTACCTACTGCCAAAACCTCAAGGTGAATTGTCCATCCCATGGTCCTCGGTACCCCAAAAAATCTCAATTTGTGTCTAGTGAACTCCTCGGCTAGCCGACTCACCGACCACGTTTCCCTAATAGAAATGGAACATGCGGTCTTCGTCAGTCGGTTTACTACGACCCAATTAGTGTCGAAGCTCCTCCTCGGTCTCAAACCGGTAAGTCCACGGAGATGTCCTCCCACTTCCACTACGGTATTGACAGTGTATGGAGTTCCCCTCCGGGTCTACAGTGTTCGATCTTGACCAACTGACAGGTCGTGCATTGGGCAATAAATCTAGCTACATCGGGATTTAGATCGCCCCACCAGAAAGAACGTCTCACGTCCTGATACATCTTACTCGCACCTGGGTGCATTGATAAGGTGTAGTGTGAGCCTCTTGTAAAATCATCTGCCTCAACTCTCTGTTAGAGGGTACACAAACGCGCGTTTGGTGTCTCATCAACCCGTCGGCACCTGTGGTGAACTGTGATGCCTCACCTCGAGACATCCTGTCTCGGATCCACCTCAATGTCAACAACTTTCCTAATTTTGTTTGATCTCTCCCAATAGATCAGGCAAAAACTCTAGGGTGGACTGGTAGATCTCCGTATCTAGAAACCGGATATCTAACTCTAGCCATGCCGGATCTCTTTGTAACTGATGAAGAATCATCGGAGCTAACTCCATCTTCACCAGCTCAAGGGACTCTAACAAGAGCGCAAGCTAAACGTCAAGCAAAGATGGATGCTCTTTTTCTAAACATGGTCCATGAAGCTCAACCAAGTTTACCTTCATCAAGTCTAAGGACCATCTTGTGGATCAGCCACGAACACATCCCAACAAAGATGATTAATGGAGCTTAAATTGTATTTTAGTTGCTTGGCAGGCCTTGGGACGCATTTCAATGGGCAGACGGAGGCCTTGAAATCATATACAAGGGGTTTCACGTTTGTGCATGTGCATGGCTGGAACATTCATTTAAGTATGTGGACGTGAGAGGCTAAATAGGAGAGTTTAATTAGGCCCAATTGTGTTCTATGTTTGCTGGACTTTATTTAGCTCTCTCTCAATGTAATTATTGTAATTAATTTCTTTTTTTCTATTTTAGAAGAAAAGGCCTAGGATGTATATAAAGCCTTTTCTCTCTTCTTTTGTAGTTAGACAAGTTATATACAAGTTTTGCTGAGAGTATTTCAGAATTGAATCCAAGAGAATTCAATCACTCTTGTCTCGTGAGATTAGGTGTGTGTGATCTAGCTTTCTCGTTCTTGTGTATCTCAATCTCCTTCGGGATTGGTGTTGCAAGTCGAACAAGGCACCCTCTTCGTGCTCTCGATCCTCATATCGATTGTGTGGAGTTGTAAGAAGCAGGGTTGAATCGTCACTGGTTTGGTTCTTGAATCTCGAATCCAAGGGTTCTATCATTGTTCCGTTCGATTATTCTTGTCCCTTTCTGTTTTCTCGTTTTCAATGCCGTCCATGTTTGTTAATTTTGTGTGTTCTTCATTCTTCAGAATAGGTTGTTCATCTCGATCCGTTCTCGCGGTTAATCCCCGCATCAATTGGTATCAGAGCGTAGTTGACGTCCAACCACCAAAAATAGTCAGTAAAATCATAAAATCACAAAAAGAGTCTATTTTGATCATTGCAATTGAACATTGTCTTTTGTTTGAGTCTATTTCCATTTCTCTCTTCTACCCTAAGCTTTGTTTGAGTCTAACGAGTTTGCTCCTTTGATTGTGAGTTTTGGGCACCGGAAACCACCATAGTACCAACCACCACCACACCACCATTTTTCCCTCTGCTACATTAGCCACACTTGAACGAGTTGAACAAAAACCAAGCGTGGCTGCATCTCTTCCTGCATCCAGAACTCGCAGAATTAAAGTTGAAGTAAATTATTTTCCCTATATCCAATACACAATCCAAAATTGGAGTTGATTCAGCATGTTTCCTACAAATCCGACGTAGAGCTTGAAGCAGTTGTTTTCCTCCTACAGATCAGGCACGTTGAATCAGTTGCAACAATCTAGGAGGTGAGATTTGATCTTATCCTAATGATTTGCAACACCTTGGCCCACGTTTATCTACAAACAAGAATTTTTTTTTTTTTTCTTTCAATTTTTGTTGATTCTTCTTTTCTGATTTCCTGAATCATAAAGTCAAAAAAAAGAGATAAAAGAAAAAGAAAGAAATAAAAAAAATAAAAAAAAGAAGAAGAAAAGGAATAAGAATCTTTTTTATTTCATTCTTTCTTATTTCATAGGTTGTAATTAGCCTAGTATTATTACATTTGTTTTAGTGTTATTCAGCAACAAAGAGGACTTCAAGAAAGGACTTAAGTCAAGTATCTAGTCTCATTCGGAGGAAGAACCAAACATCTCGTTGAACCTATCTAGCCACACCTAGCTACTGTCCATTTTCGGCCATAAAACACCATAGCTCAGCCTTCCTTAACCGCATCCTACGGTATCTAGGGTTCACTTCTTGGTTCTTACTAGTAAGTTCATTCAAAGCTTATCTTGAGTTCTAAATTTGAGTCCTCTAGTTGCATATAACATTCGTGCAATTTTTCCCTTCCGTTTGAGTCTTTTCTTCAAATTTTGTTGAATCAAACATGTTGTTGAAGTGATTGAAATCGAATCTTGTTTCTAACTAAAGGCTTTAGTTTGACTAGGTATCGAACTCACGTGAGGTTTTTGATTAATACAAAATGAGCCATCAACAAGCTTATATCACACCACTAGAGAGTGAGAGAACATTATTTTCTGAGTGATACACTTGCGAGGTGTTTTTGTTTAAACTAACCTAACGTGTTTGTTGTTGTTGAGTGTTTTGCATCATGTCAGGGACTTCCGCAGGTTCAAAGAGCCTTGAGCCTATCACACCGGAGTTATTCAGTCTCATCAAGAGCTTGAAAGATAGCATTGAGGGGCTAACTACAACGATATCTACCTTGGAGACCTATAAGGTGACCCCAAATTCTCGACCACTAGGAGGTAACTTGGAGATAGGAGACAACTCGAGGGCACAACACAAAGGACAAGATCGAGTTCTCCTTCAAAGTCAGTAAGCTCCGTTCCAAGCAGCAAGGAATTCGAATGTTCCGCAGCCTTCTAGGCATGCCCATAGTTTAGGCAACATTGCTTCCCAACCTGATTGGAGAAACCTTGCTTTTGAGGAGCATATTTCTATCCCTTCTTCTCCAATTATTAATGATAATATGCCTAATTATTCTAACCAATTCCAAAATCCAGTTTATGATAATATGCCTAACTATCCTCACCAATTTCAGAATCCAGTTTATGACCAGGAAGAGGAGGACGATGGGGAGAATGAGGAATGGAGACCAGAATGGATGCCTAATGGACGGAGGAGGTGAGATCAGCCAACGAGGCATCATGAAGGACGACATAACGATGAATGGATACGTGAGCCCTATGGAGTCCAGCAAAGGAGAGACCGAGAACCGGAACATGACGGTCTTGGCAAAGTGAAGGTAAAAGTCCCTAGTTTCGAGGGCAAATGTGACCCTGATGTGTATATGGCATGGGAGGCAAAGATAGAGCAAATATGGTCATGCCATAACTTTTCCGAACACAAAAAAGTACACTACGCAGCCCTTGAATTTATTGACTATGCTATGATATGGTGGGATGATTTGGTGAAGGAAAGGAGAAGAACTTTTGATGCACCAGTAGCTACTTGGGAGCATATGAAGGCATTGATGAGAGCTCGGTTTGTTCCCCAACACTATACAAGGGAATTGAGGCAACGGTTGGAGAACCTGAGGCAAGGATCAATGACTGCTGAAGAGACCTATAATGCCATGCAAATGGCCATGGTAAAGGCCAATGTGCAAGAAGATGAAGAATCAACAATGGCTAGGTATCTTCGTATCCTTAATTCAAGTTTGGCTAACGAAGTAGATCTTTTTCCCTATGGTTGTATGACAGAACTACTCCATCTCGCAATCAAAGTGGAAAGGAAGATGAAAGCGAGAAATCAAGGAGGAAATGATTCTTATGGTGTCTCCAGCTCTTCGAAGAACCAAGGGAACCGCCAACAAGGAAGTTACAACAAGAAAGTGTCAAATAAGGAGAAAACAACCCCGGAATAAGGAGGACAGCGTAAAGCACCTTCTGCAGCCCCTCCTAATCCCACGGCTACCTTTCCTAAGGGAACACTAGGGAGTACTTCTAAAGCTTCATCTAGAGTTAGGGATATAGTGTGTTTTAAGTGTCAAGGTAGAGGACACATGATGAAAGACTGTCCTAACAAGAAAACATTGTTAATCAACCATTTAGGACAATATGAGTCCGAATCTGAGCATGAACATGATAATGATGATTTTGAGCCTAATATGCATGATCATGATGATTTGGATGATGATGGGATTGAATATGAGCAGGGGCGTTGTTTACTAGCTAAAAGAGTGTTATTTGACCATCCTAGCTCATTTCTAGCTAATAACTACGTGCTTTGTGATCTTGATTCTCAAAATGAACCTAATGAGCTTGAAAACGCAGGAAATAATCCTAATAACATGGTTTGTAATGAAAATCTTGAGCATGATAATTCCTTGATAGCTAGGAGAACTTTGAGTGCACAACCTACCCTTTGTGAGGATTATCAAAGAGAGAACTTGTTTCATACTATGTGTTTGGTTAAGGGAAAGGTGTGTAATGTCATCATTGATGGAGGTAGTTGTTACAACATTGCTAGTACTGAATTGATCTCTAAGGTGCAAATTCCTACATTTTGTCTTCCTAGACCATATAAGCTGCATTGGATGAATGATTGTGGTGAATTGAAGGTTAATAGGCAAGCTAAGATCACTTTCACGCTAGGATACTATGAGGATACTGTTTTATGTGATGTTGTGCCTATGCAAGCTTGTCGTGTGTTATTAGGCCGTCCTTGGCAATATGATAGGAGAGTTATGTATGATGGTTTTACTAATAGGTATTCATTTACTTTTAATGAAAAAACTGTTCCTCTAAAACCTATGACTCCCTTGCAGATTGCGGAGGCATTTGAGAAGAAGAAGGCGAGTGAACTAGAGCAACGACAAGCTAAGAAGGGGAGCAAGTCATCGAGGCACCAAGAACCTTCCATAGACACGTTCCCTAGGCAACAGCAAGTACTCTCTTGGTCATACCCACAACTCAGCCTCCTACAGCCATGTTAGCTTCTAAACTTGAGTTCCAAAGTAAGTGCCTACCTTTAGATGCAATCTTGATGAGGTTGTGTAAGGAGCTAACCTTAGTGAGTGAATAAACAAAGGCTAACTTACCCCCTACCTAATGCCATCTTAGAGGAGTTTAAGGATGTGTTTCTGGAAGAGATACCTCGTGGCCTTCCACCTTTGAGAGGCATACAGCATCAGATTGACCTTATCCCCAGAGCTACACTTCCTAACAGACCAACCTATAGGATGAACCCTAAGGATAGTCAAGAGATCCAAACCCAAATCCAAGACCTCCTAGATAAGGGATATGTTAGAGAAAGCCTTAGCCCTTGCGCCGTTCCTGTCCTATTAGTGCCTAAGAAGGACAACACTTGGAGGATGTGTGTTGATTGTAGGGATATCAACAACATAACAATTAAGTACCGCCACCCTATTCCCCGCCTCGATGACATGCTTGATGAGCTCCATGGTGCCACTACATTCATCAAGATAGACCTTCAGAGTGGCTACCATCAAATCCGATTGAAGAAGGGGGACGAGTGGAAGACATCCTTCAAGACTAAATTTGGGTTGTATGAATGGCTTGTTATGCCATTCGGGTTAACCAAGACTCCATCTACTTTTATGCGTTTATTGAACCATGTTTTGAGCCAATTCATTGGGAAATTTATTGTGGTGTATTTTGATGATATCTTAATCTATAGCAGGTCTCTAGAGGAGCATGTAGAATATCTAAGGGAAGTTGTTTCTACCCTTAGGGTTGAACACTTGTATGCCAACCTAAAAAAATGTAGCTTTGCACTAATGAAGTTATATTTCTTGGTTTTGTAGTGACTGCACAAGGTCTACAAGTGGATGAGGAGAAGATTAGAGCTATTCGAGATTGGTCAACACCTACATCCATTAGCCATGTAAGGAGTTTCCATGGGCTTGCAAGTTTCTATAGGCGCTTTGTGAAAGAGTTCAGTACCATTGCTGCACCCTTGATAGAGATTTGCAAGAAACATGCACCATTTGTGTGGGAAGCAGCTCAAGAATGTGTTTTCAACAAGCTGAAGTTGGTTCTCACCGAGGCACCCTTACTAGTTATCCCTGACTTCACTAGGCCTTTCGAAGTGGAGTGTGATGCATCGGGAATTGGCATAGGAGGTGTGCGTATACAAGAAGGTAAGTCTATTGCCTTTTTAAGTGAAAAGCTTAAAGGGTCATGTCTTAGCTACTCTACATATGATAAAGAGTTGTATGCATTATTTAGAGTACTTAAGATATGGCAACACTACTTGTGACCTAGAGAGTTTATTTTGCATTCTGATCATGAATCTTTGAATCATTTTCGGAGTCAAGATAAACTAGATAGGAGGCATGGTAGATGGATGAAATTTATTGAGACTTTTCCCTATGTTATCAAGTATAAAAAGGAAAAAGACAATGTAGTTGCGGATGCTCTTTCTAGGAGGCATACATTGCGAACTACATTGGATGCTAGGGTGTTAGGATTTGTTTACATTAAGGAGCTCTATGAATGTGATCTATAATTTGGAGAAACATATAAGCTTTGTGTGCAAAAAGGTTCCTTAGATAAATTCTATTTGTTTGAGGGAATTCTGTTTCAAGTAGATAAGGTGTGCATACCTAGGTGTTCCCTTCGTTTGTTGTTAGTGGAAGAAGCCCATAAAGTAGGTTTAATGGGTCATTTTGGGAGGGATAAGACTTATGCTATGCTGCACTCACATTTTTATTGGCCAGATATGCTTAGGGATTTTGAAAATGTGCTTAAAAAGGTGTTTAGAGTGCCTTAGAGCTAAATCGAAAGTGAAGCCTCATGGAATGTATACACCTTTGCCAATCCCCACAGCCCCTTGGGAAGACATTAGCATGGCTTTCATAGTGGGATTGCCTAGGACTAGAAGAGTTAGGGATTCAATATTTGTGGTTGTAGATCGATTCTCTAAGATGGCATACTTTATTGCTCAAAGTCTAATTCAATATCCCAATCAAAGCCTTTCACATATAACTCAAACCCATCTATTTTATCCTCAAGAAGCTAAATGTCTAGACCTAAATCAGATTCATGCCCATTTATGTCTTTACCAGGTCTAAAACTAGAGTTTTCACACAAATCAGCAAGGGAATAACCTATGGGCAATGAAGTGCAGGAGGGTATGGAAAGGCTCCCTTGTAGATCCTCACAACGGTCATGTGGTGCATCTAAAACCTCTTTAGCTATCAAAGGCTCAATGTGCTCAGATTCATTACTAACACGAGCCAATTCATTGCAAATAAGGACATTACACTAAATAACACTCAAAACAGGCTTGGTAACAATTGGGACTTTTCTTATGCTCAAGCTCATGCACATGTAATAACATCATTTTCCACAACATATTTATGTGCAAATAAGTCATAGTCATCAATTTCATGCTTATGACTTTCAATATCACCCAACAATTCAGATTCATGCTCAACTATTTCATCACTGATGATAACATGCAACACAATCTCATATTCTAAGTCAAAGTAATTAAACATTAAAGTACAAGATTTTGAATCACTTCCCTTTGGAGTTGTGGTAACCCCAATTGATGATGAAGGTGTGCTAATGGCTAATAGCGAGTTGTGTGAATCATCGTGCTTGGGGAGGTCGTCGCATGACCAAATTTGCTCCATCCTCGTCTCCCATGCCGTGTTCACATCAGGATCACATTGACCCTCGATGCTGGGCATTTTCATCTTGCCAATGCCGTCTTGTACTGGTTCTCGAAGTGGCTCATGTTTCCATCCTTCATCCTCCGAGTAATCCTATAGCTCATACACATAAATCTAATATTGGTTAGGATAATACTACATATTAGGAGTAGAAGGGACATAATTACGCTCTTGGAAAACATGGTTTCTTTGGCCTTGTGGATTAGGCTTTAAAGGCTGCATAGCATTTGAACTTCTTCCAGCCTCAAGTGTTGCCCTCTTTGTACTTAGACCATCAATGGTATCTTGCAAGCCCTTAAAAAGGTTGAACAATTCGGTGTGAATCGGTTCTGATCTCTTTGCACCTGCTGGACTTGGTGACCTACACATAATTCTAAACACTCAACACAACAAACAAACGCGTTAGGTTATATAAAACAAAATTCACCTTGCAAGTGTATCACTCAGAAAACAAGCTTCTCTCACTCTCTAGTGGTGTGATACAAACTTGTTGATGGCTCGTCTTTTATTAATCAAAAACCTCACGTGAGTTCGATGCCTAGTCAAACTAAAGCTTGAGATGGAAACAAGATTCGTTTTCAATCACTTCAAAACGTGTTTGACTCAACAAAACAGAAGAAAAAGACTCAAACGGAAAAGACAATTGCACGAATGTTATATGAAACTAAGTGACTCAAATTTAGAACTCAAGATAAGCCTTGAAAGAACTTACTCGTAAAACTAAATAAGTGAACCTTAGACACCGTGGAATGTAGTTAATGTAACACCCCGAATCCGCAAGACTCGGAGTGCCACATTGGACTAGGATCTCACAGTGAATCCTGACCCTAGCCTGAAAACAAGTTCACTGGACCTTACAACATGGCACTGACAGATATAAAACAAATACATAAAACTATAAAACTGTAAAACCAAAGGTAAACAACAACATAGCCGAGTATATAAAACAACATCCTCACACGGGAGGTATAAAAGATCATCCTCACGCAGGAGGGAAACATAACAACCCCAACCAACCACCTAATGTATGAGAGTCCTCGGCCTGTCACCCTGCCAGATCATTCAGTAGCGCCTAACCTGCAAACATCTACAACACGGTATGAAACCGTTAGCTAACCATACACATATATAGAGTAATGCATAAGCACAATCACAATCGAGTAAAGATAAACACATCAGCATGCTTTCACACATTTACCCATTTTATCATCTCAATATAATGGTCCATTACTCAAATCGTATATATAGTATATATGAACCTATGTGACACGAGGACCGATACATCCTCGCCTCTGAGCCAGCTATCAGCTACAGAAGTATCGGTCACACAATCCGTGTACCCTATGGGAGTGGATTGTGCCCTTCCTGTAAAGTCAGTCTGGCCTGACATCAGAGAATCTCTCAGACACCACAACGGGATGAAAGGGAAAGGTTATCACAACCACGCATTCGGGGCAATCAATAAAACATAGGTCGGTATAAACGACATCTCATGCTATCGTAGCAAACATATACAACACACACCACTCATACAAACACCCAATATAAGGATGACAACTAAGTAAGTCTGACGGACTTACCTCAACCTAGTACACAACTCAAACACGATCAACCAGAACCAACCTCTAATCCCGAGAGAGGGGCACTACCTAATAACAAAGCATAAAGATATATCAACCTCTATTCATCAAAGGGGTCACACCTAGACCCAAAGGGATCCATGGGGATCATACTCAACCTCAAAACCTTAACCAACATCAACCTAAGTCCTTAAAGCTGTACAAGGCATAAACCAATCATAACCTCAACCAAACACATCCTCACACCTCTAGCATGATCCTATACACTCACACTAGGAAAGGAGGGAACAAAGGCATCGTAAAATAAGCCTAAAAGAAACACACGCCAGCAAAACCAAGTACAACACCAAGCTGGTGCAGGTGGCCGCAACGGCGGCCAGGTGGTGGCGCAGGGGCGGTTCACTGCCGGCGTTGGGGCGGCTCAAGACAGACGCAGGGGCGGCTGGTGTGCAGAATACACCACTTCAGCTCCTTCTTCACTCCTTCCTTTTATTCCTTTACTTCTTCTTCTTCCAACACACATATATACAAAAACATACATATATGTACATCAACATAAGCCAATTAAGGTTGGAACAAGATTCAAACCTAAGGAATCTAAGCTAGGCTAAGAAAAGAGGGAAAAGATTTCCATCAAAAAAAAAAGAAAAGAGGGAAAAAAATGAAGGAAGGAAGAAAGAAAGAGGATAAGCCATGAAAACTTACCAAGCTGAAGATCAAGAAGCTCAGCACGTCATCAAAACCTCCTCAACTTGGCTCACAAGGCTTAGCAACCATAAACATCATCAAAGCCAAGCAAAAGCTCTCAAACTCACACACAAACTCAAAGAAGATAAAAGATCATCCAAGGGAGAAGAGAGAAGAAGATGTAAGTAGGGAGAGAGAGAGAGATAGAGCTGAAGAAACCTAACCATCATCAGAAGGAAAGAAGGGGAACCTTAAAAAGGAAAGAGATGTCAAAAATCAAGGCTCGGGTCAAAGAAGACGGTTGTAGCCCACCAAAAACCGCAGGGGCAGCTGGCCTGGCCGCTGGGGCGGCTCATAGAACCACAGGGGCGGCCAACCAGGGGCATAGGGGCGGCCCACTGCAACTCTAAAGAAGAAAGGCAGATGCGTCTCAGCTGATACGCAGGTGCAAGATCTCTCGAAGACTAAGGCACTTACATCTCACCCCCTAAAAACAAGTTTCGTCGTGAAACTTGCAACTTCCCAAAGTCTCACGGACTCATAAGCCGAGGTATAACTATCACTCTCTCTTTCGGAGGTATCACATCTCCGCTCAGAAGGTCACAACTTATAACAATCTATAGCCTCAAACATCCACATGGAGGAATCATCATCTCCAGAAAACAAGGCCATAACGCTACCCAAAGGCGTAGAGGAATCACGTCTCTCGCCATAACACATCACAAGGCATAGAAGAAGCACATCTCTAGCCAAAACATATCACAGGTATAGAGGTAATACGTCTCTAGCCAAACCATAATCGTATACAACGCATGGAGGAATAACATCTCCACTGAAACTATGTTCATCAAAGTAGCATGGAGGAAACAACCATCTCTAGCTGAATCCTAATCACGCTTAGATAACATGGAGGAAAGAACCATCTCCAACTATAAATATAAAACATACTCAGATATCATGGAGGAAATAATCATCTCCAGCTATGACATACATCACGCTAGCACATCAAGATCTACTAAGATCATAAATTAGATCATAGCTAGCATGGAATAAACACATCAAGGCATATAAGCACATAAGCACATAAGCACATAAGCACAACATTCATCAGGATAGCACTAAGGTCTACTCGTGCTCCCATAGATGGATTTGTCTCGACATAAACTCTGGATAGTTCCTCAAGATACTATCCTCAGTCTCTCATATGGCCTCTTCAGGTCCTCATCTCGACCACTATGTCCTCAATATGGAAATGTCTTTCGAATGCAAGCATCTCATATCTCATTCTAGGAATGTAATCGAAGGCTCAACAAAGGTGTGGTTCGGCTCAATCACCAAATCATCATAAGTCACAAGGTGTCTCGGGTCTAATATATACTCCCTCAGTTGAGACACATGAAACCGACATATTGGAAACTCAGGTTCCTTCCATGCCAAAACGTCTGACGTCTCACAACAGAGATACTCTTGGCCGGACATGAACTCTCACTTGAACTTTAGAGGTCGACACCTCTTGTCTGCATATGATATCTGGTGACTCTCTACAACCAACATTCTTCCTCTAATCAGCATTACTTGAATTATAAAATACTGAATCTGATTAGGTGTTATTCCACTAATACTGCTAGGTCAATTCTAGCATAAGGTATACGACATCTATGTCTATATAATACCTCATAGGGCCATCTCAATAGATGCGCGTTAATCATGGTTATATAATAAACTCATTAATGGAAGGTAATCTAACCATCCATGTTTTCAATCTAACACACAAGCTCATAGTATGCCCTCAAGGGTCTTGATGGTCCTTTATAACTAACAATCTGTCTGGGGGTGAAACGTAGTCATGAAATATAGACTAGTCCCCAAAGTAGTCTAAATATGTTGTCAAACCTCGAGGTAAATCGCCCATCTCGATCAGAGACGATTGTCCTCGGTATATCATGCAGTCTCACTATCTGCCTAGTGCACTCTCCCACCAATCCATTCACTGGTCACGTCTCTCGGATAGGAATGAAACGTGCCGGCTCCATCAATCTATCATCAACAATCCAAATAACATCAAAACTCATACTGGGTCTTAATCCCATCACAAAGTCCATAGAGGTGTCCTCCCACTTCCACTACTCTACTGGTAGTGGATGGAGATCATCTCTAGGTCGGAAATGCTCTATCTTGACTTGCTAATAGGTCACATACTGTGTTACAAATCTGGTTACATCGGCTACAATCTTCTTTATCAATATAATCGTCTCACCTCGTGGTACATCTTACTCGTACCTGGATGTACTAAGTAAGGTGTACAGTGAGTGTACTGTTACATTCTTTGTCTCACTCTACATTAGCAGGTACACAAAAGCGGTCATGGCGCTTCAATATTCCATCTGTTCAAATAGAGAACTGTGGTGCCTTACTACGAGACATCTCCTCTCTCATCTTCAACAAGGTTGGGCAGGTCCCCTACTTCTGTTGAACCTGATCCAACAGACCAGGTAGAACCTCTAAGGCATATTGGGTATCCTCATCAAGGAACTGATTGTCCAACTCTAGCCAAGCTAGTTCCCTCTAAAGCTGAGGCTGAACTGTCAGCCTCGCAATCGTCTTCTCTTGAGGCATCTTTCCGTTCAAGTTGTCAGCAACAATGTTCAACTTCTTTGAATGATATGGAATCTCCAGGTTAAAGTCTTGATCAACTCGAGCCCTTAATGCTAGCGGTTATTCAACTCTCACGGCATATAAATGTACTTCAGACTCCTATGGTATGTAGAAACCTGACATGAAATATCATACAAGTACTGTCTTCAAATCTTCAAGGCTGGAAGTACTACTGCAAATTTTAAATCATGCGTTGGGTAGTTCTCCTCATACGTCTTCAGCTATAGACACACATGTCAATAGCTCCACTCCTTTGTAGTAACACACGTCTTGAACTTAGCAGGATGTATCACCGTAAATCACAGTATCCCTAAAATCTTCTGACTATAACAGAATAGAAGCAAAGGTCAAGTGCCTTTGCAACTCTTCAAACTGCTGGCATACTGCCCTTGCCACGCAACCAGGTGGTCTTCCTCAGAAGACTCATGAATGGATACGCAATCACAAAAAATCCTTCCTCAAAGCATTGGTAGTAATCGGCTGAGCCGGGAAAACTATGCATCCCCTTAATGTTCATCCACATCGTCCATACTATAACATACTAAATCCTCGCTAGATCGATCATGATCCTACTGGCAGGGACAACAAGGCCTAAGAAGGCTACCTCTGGTTTCCTAGCTCGCATTTAGAAAGCGTAGCATACGGCCCTCTACCTCTCGAAATCTGCAGAACCGTCCATAGATGATTGGTCTGCTCTTCTCTGGTACGAGAGTATACATACATGTCATCAATGAAGACTACCACAACTGATCCAGAAAGTTGATGAAGATACTATTCATCAACTCCATGAAAATTGTTGGGGCATTCATCTGCCCGAATGGCATCACTACAACTCGTAGTGTCCACAACGAGCACGAAAGGTTATCCTATGCACATCCTGCTCTCTCACCCTCAATTGGTGATATCCTAAGTGCAAGGGAATCCTGAAAACACAATTGTTCTTGAAGCTAACTCATCAGGTCGTCAATACGAGACATTGAATATACTAGGGCGAAGGAAGCCCGTCTCAGACAGCTCTCCAAGTCGTCAGTTACGATATCTCAATAGGTGCCATACGATATGGGCCTTCACAATCAGTCTCGTATCATACTTCAACTCGATAACAATGTCCACACCCCGTTGAGGCGGCAACTAGACGGTTCAGTAACACGTCTATAAGCTCATAACCACTGGAATATCCTCCAATGTGCAACTATCTTTCTCCTTCATGACATAACTGATGAAGGATCATCTGAGCTAACTCCATCTTCACCACCTCAAGGGACTCTAACAAGAGCACAAGCTAAACGTCAAGCTGAGATGGATGCTCTTTTCCCAAACATGGTCCATGAAGCTGAACCAAGTCCACCTTCATCAAGCCTAAGGACCATCTTGTGGATCAGCCACGAACCCGTACCAGCCAAGATGATTAATGGAGCTTAAATTGTATTTCTAGTTGCTGGGCAGGTTTTGGAAAGCATTTCAAAGGAAAGCCGGAGGCCTTGAAATCAGATACAAGTGGTTTCACGTATGTGCATGTGCATGGCTGGATGATCATTTAAGTATGTGGACGTGAGAGAATGAATAGGAGAGTTTAATTATGCCCAATTGTGTTATATGTTTGCCGGGCTTTATTTAACTCTCTCTCAATGTAATTATTGTAATTAGTTTCTTCTTTTATTGTTTTAGAAGAAAAGGCCTAGGATGTATATTAAAGCCTTTTCTCTCTTCTTTTGTAGTTAGACAAGTTTTATACACGTTTTGTTGAGAGCATTTCAGAATTGAAACCAAGAGAACTCAATCATTCTTGTCTCGTGAGTTTTTGTGTGTGATCTAGCTTTCTCGTTCTTGTGTATGTCAATCTCCTTCGGGATTGGTGTTGCAAGTCAAACAAGGCACCCTCTTCGTGCTCTCGATTGTCAAATCGATTGTGTAGAGTTGTAAGAAGCGGGGTCGAATCGTCACTGGTTTGGTTCATGGATCTCGAATTCAAGGGTTCTATCATTGTTCCTTTTGGTTCTTCTTGTCCGTTTTTGTTTTCTTGTTTTGATTACTGTCCTTGTTTGTTAATTTCGTGTGTTCTTCATTCTTTAGAACAGGTTATTCTTCTAGATCCGTTCATCGTGGCTAATCCCCGCATCAGTTGGTATCAGAGCACAGTTGACGTCCAACCACCAAAAAGAGTCGGTAAATCAATCATAAAATCACATAAAAGAGTCTGTTTTGATCATTGGAATTGGTATCAAAGCACAGGTTGTTCGTCTAGATCCAGAGCCTTGGCAACCTCAACTCCTCGTGTTGGTGCAGCTGGCACCTGTGTCTCTTCCTGTTATACCTTAACTGATCTCCTAGGTGCCGGTCGTTCTAGGGCACATCTACTTCCCCTAGATGCCTCTTCCACCCGGCGGACATACTTTCTGAACTCAGAAGCTCCCATCGAGACACGGTCTGTCTCATCTGGTTGTACCGCCTAGGCTCCTGGTCTAGATGCCATCCCGTTCCTATCCTCGGGAGCTACACTCTTAGCAACCTCCTCGTCTTTAACTTCCGCCTTTGACGGATCAACAATGGGGACTCGACCCGACCTGTCGCGAATGGAGGTCTACCAGCTCGTTCATGTTCTAGGACTACATGAGGAAGAGGTGGTCTACATCTACCTCGTCCCATAGCATATGTCATTTTAGTACGAGCTGTAACACCCCAATTCCGCAGGACAAGGGGCGCTATAGGCTAGGATCTTACAATGGATCCTGGCCCTAGCCTGACAATAAGTTCACTAGATCTTACAACAAGAGATAAATAATTTTATAAAACCAAATCCAAAAAAGGGTAAAGTCATATCTCAAAATACTTACAACCACACCCGAGTACAAAACGGCAACAACATAAGAATGTGTACATCCACATCCAAAAAACCATAAGAGTCCTAATGTACGGAAGTCCTCGGCTGATCACCCCACTGGATTACTCTGTAGTCTTCCTATCCTGTAAAACATCTATAACATGGTATAAAATCGTTAGCTAACAGATCATGAATAAGAATAAAAAAATAGCACATACATTCATAGAACACCTCATATCATGCAATGCTCACAACACATCATCCTTTTATTATCATCATTACATTATAACATTTCTAATTCATTCTTTGTGATAAGAGTAGTATAACTACCTCACCTTTGTCCCCTTTCACAATACAAGTTTGAAATTGGTGCCAATCAGCACAACCTGGTGGACTGGTCGTAGAGAACCCCCTAGCTGCCCCATTTTGAGCTAGACAATTTATCACTGCCCCTTATCATACACTTGGGCTAATTAAAAACATATATGGTCGTCCTAATCCGATTAGGTTATCAATGCGAGATTCATATGTACACACACCACTATCGCGATCACTTAATTCCATAAACGTCAGCTAAGTAAGTCTAAAGGACTTGGACTTACTTGTCACAAGGTAGTCCTATACAGTTGTGGTCATAGTTTCCCCTCGAGGAAACGATCAGTGTCTGCATCAGCAAGGCACACGACACCAAACACTATCAAAGGATATGGGTTTCCACCACTAACACTCCAAGATCATACATGATCATAACCATAAACTAAACCTCAATAACTCATCAAAACTCACAAATGCCCAATGCATTCCTCAACATACACATCATCAAACTCAACATATATAACACCACAAAGTCTCACTCTCAAGCTAAAGCCATAAGGAAAGGAAGGACACTTACCACCCTTGCTATGTCCTGGACAAAGACGCATCTGCGGAAACAGAAAGACGCAGGAGCGGTGACAACCCGCGACCGCGGTGGCTCACATCCGCAGGGGCGGTGACACTCTTCAGCCACAGGGGCGGCGCTGACAGGTCGCAGGGGCGGCTACACAACAAAGGGCGATTTATGGCTTCTCCTTCAGTCTCTCGCTCGATCTCTTCTCTTCTTCTGATGCCAAAGGCAACCAACAACATATACATACATATATACAGCATCAAATGTTCAGGAAGTCGTAGACAAGATCAATCTTGTGGGCATGAAAGCTAAGGAAGAATAAGAGGAAAAAAGGAAGGAAGAAAGAAGAGGAAGAGGAAGAACTCACCACAACAAGCCCAGGAGAAGGAAGAACCCTCATAGCTGATCATCCACATCAACAACACACAACAACATCATCAGGACTCATCCACCAAAACATACACATCCCAAACTAGGAAAACTTCAAGGAAAACGAAGATGGAGAAACCGAGGAAGCAAAGGAAGAACGTGGAGAAGGAGAAGAGGAATAAGGTGAAGGCTGGAAGAGGAGAAAGGGAAATCCTCATCATAGGGGAAAGAAATTCCTTATAAAGGAAGGAAAGGAAAAAGCATGACGGCTAAAAAGGCGGCGCCCAACATTAAAACCGCGGGGGGTGGGTCATCACAGCCGTGGGGGCAGCTTCGCACCTGCGGCCTAGTGGAGGCGTATGGGGTAGGGTCACTGATAGGTGATGGAATCACTATCATTTAGGATAGTTTTTAGAGTCTTTTTATTACATTTGTGTCGGTTTATGCTGCTAACTCCTTGGTCCAGAACAAGAAGACTAAAAGAAGATAAAGAAGGAGTTATAAGCACTTAGGAGTGAAGATCGTTCACGAAGCAAAGCTTTTGTTGCTTCACCGCCCCTGCGGGTGACACCTTACTCCGGAGCGCTCCCTGCGCCTTTACCAGCGCCAACCACGAAGACGGTCACTGCACCTGCGTCAACCCTTGGCGCCCCTACGGTGACTTGCCTTGAAGAAGCGAAGACCAGCGCCCCTGCGTCTTCCCCTGCGCCTCTGCCTGCGCCTCAACCTGGGAGCTGGAAGATGAAGAGTCAGTGTCACCACCCATGCGTTGACACTGGGACGCCCCAGCGGCTTGGCATCAGAAACGATAGGAAGTTGAAAAGTCAGACGTTTAAAGAGTATTAAAGATCTGCCCCTACGGAATTGCCTAGCCGCCCCCGCGGCCATGAAGAAGATCAAGCGTTTTTGCCTTCACCGCCCCTACGGATCTGAAGGCCGCCCCTACGGTTCAACGACAGAAGCTTTACTCCGGCTGTTTACACCACCTTTATGGCATTAAAGGTGGCTGTTTTGGGCCGGCTATTTTCTCCTATTTAGTGTCTTTTGTAGTATAAATAGTCCTTGGTTGATTGCTAGAATCCACTTATCATCCCATTTTATCCACTTTTTCCATTAAGACTATCTTGCTACCTTTGTAATGAGTTTCTAACTCCCTTGCTACATTGGGTTGGTTTGAAGCTGCATTGTTACCTTGGTTGTAAGTTCTTTCTAATATAAGTTTTTATTCAGTACTACTTTGTGTTTCCTTGAGCTTCATTGTCTAATTGCATGTTTTACTATTACTTGAGATTGATCACCTTAGGTTCTAAAGTGCATGCAAAGAACTAGGAATAATAGGTTCCGGATTCTGGTCTTTAATCTAGTAGTAAACTTAATGCAATAACGGGTTGTAATTGCTTAAAGAAAATGAACACAAATATAAAGATAAGTTTAACGGTTTTAATCTTTTCTTTATACCCCTTAGTCTTTGTTTGAAAGCTAACTTGTTAATTGTTCTTGTTGGTTTATGGAACACTAACCTGTTAAGTTGTGTTGATGCCGGTTGGCTTAACACATATATATGATCGAGATGGGAGATTACTTGAAAACTTGTAAAAGGAACTCATTGGTGTAGCGATCGCATGCTTAGAATCAACCTAGTGTAGATTCACCAATCATTGTCTTACCTGTTGCGTTAGTTGTTTTTCATAAGTTTTGTGTGCATCAATTCAACCAACCCCCCCCCTTTTGTTACTTGTTTCTATAATCAATAATTGCAATTAATAGAAATACCAAACTCTCTTGGGTTCGACCCTTACTTAACCACTATACTCGTTTTAGTGTTAAGTCGGGATTATAATTTTGATAAGATAAAAACAACCTCTAGAATAGAGTTTTTGTCTGTCACCAAAAGATTAAGGCTCTTACATCAGATCCCCCTAAAAACAAATTTTGTTCCGAAACTTGAACAAAACCCAAATCCTCTCGGACCTATACGCCGAGGTATACACACTCTTTGTATCGGTGGTATCACATCTCCGCTCATATGATATCAGTCTCTATAACTTTATAACCTCAAACACAAGCATGGAGGAATCACCATCTCCAACAACATAACATAACACTAACTATCAACATAGAGGAAAACCATCTTTAGCTAGACTACATCCACAGCACAAAGGCATGGAGGAAAACCATCTCCAGCCTAACCGTACTCATAATGCAAGGGCATGGAGGAAAACCATCTTCAGTCAAACTATACTCACATACAAGGGCGAGGAGGAAAACCATCTCCAGCCAACTACACTCATATCGCACTAGCATGGAGAAAGAACCATCTCCAGCTATACCATAACTCGCGCTAGCACGACAGGATCTAACAAGATCATATAACACATATCATAGCTAGCACGAAAATACAACAAAACACATAAACACATCACTCACCAAGATAACACTAAGATCTACTCATCGATCCTACAGGTGCATCTATCTCGACATAAAACTCTGGATATTTTGTCTGGATACTATCCTTGGTCTCCCACGTAGCCTCATCAGGTCCTCGCCTTGACCATTGTATCCTCATCATAGGAATGTCCTTCAAACGCAGGCGTCTCACACCACATTCTAGGACTGCAACTGCATGCTCAACAAACGTGTAGTCCGTCTCGACCACCAAATCATTATAGTTGACAATGTGTCTTTGATCTGGTATGTACTCACTAAGCTGGGACACATGGAACACATGGTGAACACCCTCTAACCTCGGAGGTAAAGCAAGTCTATATGCTGCTCTCCCAACTCGATCCAAAATCTCAAAAGGTCCGACATATCGGGGGCTTAACTCCCCTTAATGCCAAAATGTCTGACACCAGAAGTCGGGAATACTCTCAACTAGACATGAGCTCAAACTCTCAACTCTATAGGCCGACACCTCTTATCTGCATATGACTTCTGGCGACATCGTTCAGTCAGCATCCGCTCTCTAATCTGATAAAAGGATTAGCCGCGAAGAACGGACCTAGATGAACAACTTTTTTGAAGAATGAAGAACAAACAAAAATTAACTAACATAGACAACACTGAAAACGAGAAAACCGAAAGGGACAAGAAGAACCGAAAGGAACAATGATAGAACCCTTGGATTCGATATCCAAGAACCAGACTAGTGACGATTCAACCCCGCTTCTTACAACTCCACACAATCGATCTAAGAATCGAGAGCATGAAGAGGATGCCTTGTTCGACTTGCAACACCAATCCAGAAGGAGATTGACATACACAAGAATGAGAAAGCTAGATCACACACACCTAATCTCACGAGACAAGAATGATTGAAGTCTCTTGGATTCAATTCTTTAATGCTTTCAGCAATACTTGTATAAAACTTGTCTGACTACAAAAAGAAGAGAGAAAAGGCTTTTATACACTCTAGGCCTTTTCTTCCTAAAACATAAAAAAGAAATAATTACAATAATTACATTTAGAGAGATTTAAGTAAAAGCCCAACAAAATAGAACAAAAATGGGCCTAATTAAACTCTCCTAATCAGCCTCTCACATCCACATACTTAAATGAATTTTCTAGCCATGCACATGCACACACGTGAAGCCCCTTGTATATGATTTCAAGGCCTCCGTCTATCCTTTAAAAAGCTTTTCAAGGCCTGCCCAACAACTAGAAATACAATTTAAGCTCTATTAATCATCTTGCCTGGTATGTGTTCGTGGCTGATCCACAAGATGGTCCTTAGACTTGATGAATGTGGACTTAGTTGAGCTTCATGGACCATGTTTAGGAAAAGAGCATCCATCTCAGCTTGACGTTTAGCTTGCGCTCTTGTTAGAGTCCCTTTAGGTTGTGAAGATGGAGTTTGCTCACATGATCCTTCATCATTCTCCCCTTCTTTGGAATAATTTGACCTCGAATTGCCTTGATCATCATCCACGGACAGAAAAGGACTTAGATCCCTCACATTGAATGTGGGATCACAAGCATAATCATCCGGCAGGTCAAGCACATATGCGTTGTCACCCGCTTTGTGTAAAACCTTGAAAGGCCCATTTCCTCTTGGGGAGAGTTTGGATTTCCGATGCTATTGAAACCTCTCCTTTCTCAAATGTAGCCATACAAGGTTGTCGGGTTCAAATATAATCTTCTTGCGTCCTTGATTCACTTTTTCTGCGTTGTATTTGTCTTTCTCCTCGAGCTTGATCCTTGTCCTACTATGTAGCTCCTTGATGTGTTCAACCTGCGTTTTAGCACTTAAATCCACTCGCTCCTTCTTAGGTAACAGTGTAAGATCAAAAGGGGTTAGTGGATTAAGGGTCCGTTTGGTGGTACCAAAGGATTATTTTGAGAGATGAAAATTTTCAATAATCTACCAATAATCCTAATAATCTCTTTGTACTTGAGTACTTTTTTTGGGTCAAAATAATCTCCCAAAATAATCTGGGCACAATAACCTACCAAATAACCTCGTTTTTTTAGCACGCCGAACGCACCCTAAAACCATAAACACACTCAAAGAGAGAAATGTAAGTAGATGAGTGGACGACTCTATTAAAGGCATATTCAACATGTGGCAAGACATCTTCCCATTCTTTCAAATTCTTCTTGATGACAGCCCTTAGAAGTGTTGTTAAGGTCCTATTAGTTACTTCCGTTTGCCCATCAGTTTGGGGGTGGCTTGATGTAGAAATTAACAACTTAGTTCCTAGCTTTCCCCAAAGAGTTTTCCAGAAGTAACTCAAGATCTTAACATCCCTATCACTCACTATTGTCCTTGGAATACCATGTAACCTAACTACTTCCCAAAAGAACAAATTAGCTACATTGGCTGCATCATCAGTTTTGTGACAAGCAATAAAGTGAGCCATCTTAGAGAATCGATCTACAACCACAAATATCGAATCCCTACCTCTTCTGATCCTAGGCAATCCCACTATGAAATCCATGATAATGTCTTCCCAAGGGGTTGTGGGGATTGGCAAAGGTGTATACAATCCATGAGGCTTCACTTTCGATTTAGCTCTAAGGCACTCAAAACACCTTTTAAGCACATTTTCAACATCCCTAAGCATATGTGGCCAATAAAAATGTGAGTGCAACATAGCATAAGTCTTATCTCTCCCAAAATGACTCATTAAACCTCCTTTATGGGCTTCTTCCACTAACAACAAACGAAGGAAACACCTAGGTATGCACACCTTATCTACTCGAAACAGAAATCCCTCAAACAAATAGAATTTATCTAAGGAACCTTTTTGCACACAAAGCTTATATGTTTCTCCAAAGTCAAGATCAAATTCATAGAGCTCCTTAATGTAAACAAATCCTAACACCCTAGCATCCTATGTAGTTAGCAAAGTATGCCTCCTAGAAAGAGCATCCGCAACTACATTGTCTTTTCCCTTTTTATACTTGATAACATAGGGAAAATTCTCAATAAATTCCATCCATCTACCATGCCTCCTATCTAGTTTATCTTGACTCCGAAAATGTTTCAATGATTAATGATCAGAATGCAAAATAAACTCTCTAGGTCACAAGTAGTGTTGCCATGTCTTAAATACTCTAATAATGCATACAACTCTTTATCATATGTAGAGTAGTTAAGACGTGCTCCTTTAAGCTTTTCACTGAAAAAGGCAATAGGCTTACCTTCTTTCATAACCACACCTCCTATGCCAATTCCCGATGCATCACACTCCACTTCGAAATGACGTTGGACAAAAGGGAAGAAATGACCAACAATGGACGTTTTTCCTTGACAAATGGCACGCAAAATCAGATTGTTTAAACCAGAAATGACGTTGGACAAAAGGGAAGAAATAGAATGAAAAGGAACGTGGAATGTTTGGTAGAAGTAGATCCAAAAGAACCAATAGAATCCCTTACAAGAACCTTGATCCGATTGATCAAATCCCAAGCAAGATGATGCCTTCAACCCTTTCTTCTATAACCTTACACAAGCCTTCAATGGAGACAAGCACAAGGAGGGACTAATATTGACTAGTAACACCAATCTCTAAAGAGTTTAACACACACAAGAACAATCTAGCAGAGATTCACAACAATTCAATCAATGGCTCACTTTATTGATTAAATTTTCTGAATAGGAACAAAAGCTCTCAAATAGACGGTTTATCAATTGGGTGAAATCTATCTAATCTGAAAAGAAGCTAAGGGAGGCTTTTTATATGCCTAGAAAGCCTCCTATCTAAAAAAGGAATAACATTTGTCAAAAAGACAATTAAACAAATAAAACAACTAAAACAAATAAAAATAAGCCTTAAAATGTTTTAAACCTAAAGGTTATAAAAAGTCTTGTATTTTATACCAAAAGATGATATAAAATACAAAAGAAGCTCCAAAAGCCTCAATCTTCCATTTCTTGCAATTCCAGAACAAGTGTCTCTTCTTTGCTCTTGCATGGCTCCAAATCACGTGTGCATGGTCTCCCTTCCACGTCCAAGTCGTCGGGAATCGTCATTAACGTGACTAAGGAAGCCTCAGTCAGCAATGGATCATCAATGGTCTCCTTAGGAGCTAAGGACACCAACAAGTTGGACACCTCCTCTTGAATTGCTCTTGCCCTTGATCTAGTGATTGGCCCTTGCATTGTAGGACTAGTAGGGGCTATCGGTGATGGTTCCTCATCATACTCCCCTTCTTGGGAAGGATTCGTCCTCGAATCATCACCATCCGCATCACTTGACTCAAAGGATAGATCTCCTACGTTGAAAGTAGGGCTCACTCCATAGTCCTCCGTCTCCCCTAGGTGATAGCTTGGATTTGCGCCTTTCCGGGAACCTATCCTTCCTCAAATGCATCCACACGAGGTCTCCTGGTTCGAACAACACTTGCTTGCGGTTCCCATTAGCCTTGGCCCCCACTTGCCTCCCCTTCTCCTATAGCCTTTTGCGTGTCCTTTCATGCATTTCCTTAATAATCTCCACATGTTTCTGCAGTAAAATCTACTCGCTCCGCTATGGGCAACGGTATAAGATCAAAAGGGGTCAAAAGATTCAACCCATAGATACACTCTAAAGGATTTAGATTAGTAGAAGAATGTAAAGTACAATTATATGCAAATTCTACATGAGGCAAGACATCTTCCCAAGCTTTCAAATTATCTTTTAAAACAGCCCTCATAATGGTTGTTAACGTCCTATTAGTTATTGCGGTTTGACCATCCATTTGAGGATGACTAGAAGTCGAAAACAACAACCGTCCCTAGTTTACCCCAAAGACTCTTCCAAAAGAAACTAAGAAACTTAACATCCCTATCACTCACTATACTCCTAGGTACTCCATGTAATCTAACAATTTCCCTAAAGAACAAGTTAGGTACATTATAAGCATCATCAGTCTTATGACAAGCAATAAAATGGGCCATTTTAGAAAATCGATCTACCACCACAAAAATCGAATCTCTCCCTTTCTTAGTCCTAGGTAACCCAACAATGAAGTCCATAATATCCTCCCAAGGTGACTTAGGCGTGGGTAAGGGGGTATACAATCCATGAGGTTTCAATTTAGCCTTAGCCTTTGAACACACAAGACATCTCTTAAGCAAGTTCTCTACATCTCTAAGCATATGAGGCCAATAAAAATGTGAAAGTAGCATATGATAAGTCTTATCTCTCCCAAATGCCCCATTAAGCCTCCCATATGGGCTTCCTCAACAAGTAATAGCCTAAGGGAACACTTAGGAATGCACACTTTATCGACTCTAAATATAAAACCCTCAAACAAGTAATACTTATCAAAGGCTCCTCTAGATGCACATTGCTTATATATGTCTCCAAAACCAGAATCATCAACATATAGATCCTTAATATAATAGAAACCTAAGACCTTATAATCCATAGTTGTGAACAAAGAGTGTCTCGTAGAGAGAGCATCTGATACAACATTATCCTTGCCCTTTTATACTTTATGATATAAGGAAAAGTTTCGATAAAATCCATCCGTCTACCATGTCTCCTATCTAACTTATCTTGACTCCTAAAATGTCTTAAGGACTCATGATCGGTACGTAGGACAAATTTACTAGGCCATAAAAAATGTTCCCATGTTTTTAATACTCTAAACAATGCATAAAGTTCTTTATCATAGGTCGAGTAGTTTAAACATGCTCCATTTAATTTCTCACTAAAAAGGCTAGTGGCTTACCCTCTTGCATGAGTGCTCATCCAATGCCAATACCCGAAGCATCACACTCGACCTCAAAAGGTTTGGTGAAGTCCAGAAGAGCTAGGAGAGGTGCATGGGACAGCCGCCACTTCAACTCCTTAAACGCCTTCTCTTGAGCATCTCCCCACACAAATAGCACTTTCTTCTTTGTCAAGGATGTGAGTGGGGCTGCTATGTTGCTGAAATCTCGCACAAAACGTCTATAGAAGGTTGTTAGGCCTTGAAAACTCCTCACTTGACCGACGGTTTTGGGAGTAGGCCATTCCTGAATTGCCTTGCTCTTCTCTTCATCCACCTCTAGACCTCTTGTGCTCACTACCAAAACCAAGAAAAACAACTTGATTAGTACTAAACTCACATTCTTCAAATTAGCATACAAATATTCAATTCTAAGAGTTGCAAGTACTTCCCTCGAATGTTCCTCATGCTCTTGAAGTGAGTTACTATAGATGAGGATGGCATCAAAGTAAAACACAACAAACCTACCAATGTGGTGTCTCAACACGTGATTCATCAATCTCATAAATGTGCTAGGAGCATTGGTTAAACCAAATGGCATCACCAGCCACTCATAAAGACCAAAATTGGTTTTGAACGCCGTTTTCCACTCATCTCCCTCCCTCATTTTGATTTGGTGATAACCACTCCTAAGGTCAATCTTAGAGAACAATGTGGCTCCATTCAACTCATCTAACATGTCATCTAAACGTGGGATAGGGTGGCGGTACTTAATGGTGATGTTGTTGATGGCTCTACAATCAACACACATCCTTCATGTATTGTCCTTCTTAGGCACTAAGAGGACGGGAACGGTACTAGGACTCAAACTCTCCCTTACATAACCCTTATCTAGGAGTTCTTGCACTTGGTTTTGGATCTCTTGGCTCTCCTTAGGGTTCATCCTATTGGGTGGACGGTTTGGGAGTGTAGCACCGGGAATAAGGTCTATTTGGTGCTCAATAGCTCTAAAAGGTGGAAGGCCAGCCAAAATCTCGTCGGGAAACACATCACTAAACTCATCTAGGATAACTTGGATGAACTTAGGTAGGGTGGCCTTGGCTTCATCACTCAAAGTCACTAAGCTCTTGCACAATCTCACAAGAATGGCATCTTAAGGGGTGTAATCTAGGATGTACTCCTCCTTGGATGCTAGAAGGGCATTAGAAGGTGTGGCTAATAGGGTGGTACCAGTCTTGGCTGTGGGTTATGATTTAGGCCGTGAGCTATCCCCTGTCTTTTTCCCTTCATTTTTCTCCACACTCAACTCCTTCTTCTTCTTATTAAATTCAGCAATCTGCAATGGTGTCATAGGCTTAAGAGTTAGTGTTTGACCATTAAATTCAAAGGTATGTGACAAGACTCTATTCTAGAGGTCGTTTTTATCTTATCAAAATTAATCCCGACTTAGCACTAAAGTGAGTATAGTGGTTAAGTAAAGGTCGAACCCAAGAGAGTTTGGTATTTCTATTAAATGCAATTATTGATTATAGAAACAAGTAATAGGGGGGGGGTTTGATTGAATTGAAGCACACAAAAACTTATGAAAACGAATAACACAACAAGTAAGACAATGATGGGTGAATCTAGACTAGGTTGATTCTAAGCATGTGATTGCTGCTTTGGTGAGTTCCTTTTACAAGTTTTCAAGTAATCTCCCGTCTCGATCATATATATGTGTTGAGCCAACCGGCATCAACACAACTTAACATGTTAGTGTTCCGTAAACCTACAAGAAAAAATGACAAGTTAGCTTTCAAACAAAGACTAAGGGATATAGAGAAAAGATTAAAACCGTTAAACTTATCTTTATATTTGTGTTCCTTTTCTTTAACCAATTACAACCCGTTATTACTTAAAGTTTACTACTAGATTAAAGGCCCGAATCCGGAATCTATTAATCCTAGTTCTTTGCATGCACTTTAGAACCTAAGGTGATCAATCCAAGTAATAGTAAAACATGAAATTAGACAATGGAGATCAAGGAAACACAAAGTATTACTGAATGAAAACTTATATTACAAAGAACTTACATCCAACGCAACAATGCAGCTTCAAACCAACCCAATGTAGCAAGGGAGTTAGCAACTCATTACAAAGGTAGCAAGATAGTCTTAATGGAAAAAGTGGATAAAATGGGATGATAAGTGTATGATTCTAGCAATCAACCAAGGATTATTTATACTACAAAAGACACTAAATAGGAGTAAATAGCCAGCCCAAAACAGCCACCTTTAATGCCAAAGGTGGTGTAAACAGCCGGAGTAAAGCTTCTGCCGTTGAACTGCAGGGGCGGCCTTCAGCTCCGCAGGGGCGGTGAAGGCAAAAATGTTTGATCTTCTTTATGGCCGCAGGGGCGACTAGGAAATTCCGCAGGGGCTGATATTTAATGCTCTTCAAACGTCTGACTCTTCAACTTCCTGCCGTTTCTGATGCCAAGCCGTCGGGGCGTCCCAGTGTCAACGCAGGGGTGGTGACACTGACTCTTCATCTTCCAACTCCCAGGTTCAGGCGCAGGCAAAGCCGCAGGGGGAGGCGCAGGGGCACTGTTCTTCGCTTCTTTAGGGCAAGTCACCGCAGGGGCGCCAAGGGTTGACGCAGGTGCGGTGACTGTCTTCATGGCTAGCGCTGGCGAAGGCGTAGGGAGCGCTCCGGAGTAAGGTGTCACCCGCAAGGGCGGTGACACTGCTCCGCGGGGGCGGTGAAGCAACGGAAGCTTTGCTTCGTGAACAATCTTCTCTCCTAAGTGCTTATAACTCCTTCTTTATCTTCTTTTAGTCTTCTTCTTCTGGACCAACAAGTTAGTAGCATAAACCGACACTAATGAAATAAAAAGACTCTAAAAACTATCCTAAATGATAGTGATTCCATCACCTTTCAAACTCCCCCATACTTAGACCTTTTACTCGTCCCGAGTAAAACATATGACAACAAACTAGACTCTAAGGCCTCAGGAAGCATAGGCAAACAGAAAAGACAATGAAAACAAAAAGAAAAGCCAAGAAAGAAAGAAGGAAAAGAGAGAAAATGTGAGAAAAAGGTGAGAAACTACCATCCTTATTGCTCCAAGAGTGACCTACCCGGACAACCTCCTTATGACTCCCCTCCTTATGTCGCCAAACGCCGGAAAGGGAACCTACACTCGGTGCCGCTCATTTTGCCAAGGTGCCCTTTCGGGTTTTCACCTTGCAACTCTTCTTCTTTTCTTTGATGATCTCACTTTGATCTCACTTTGAACTCACATCCCTGATGGCAACCTAAGGTTGGTCCGATGGTAGCCACTCCGAAGGTCTATCTTGCTGAATGTAGTGGCGCCATGGAGCTCATCAAGCATGTCATCGAGGCGGGGCATAGGGTGGTGGTACTTAATGGTTATGTTGTTGATAGCCCTACAATCAACACACATTGTCCAAGTGTTTTCCTTCTTAGGCACTAATAGGACAGGAATGGCGCAAGGGCTAAGACTTTCTCTAACATATCCCTTATTTAGGAGGTCTTGGACTTGGGATTTGATCTCTTCACTCTCCTTAGGGTTCATCCTATAGGCTGGTCGTTTAGGAAGTGTAGCTCCGGGGATAAGGTCAATCTCATGCTCTATGCCTCTCAAAGGTGGAAGGCCATGAAGTATCTCTTCCGGAAACAAGTCCTTAATTTCCTCTAGGATGGCTGTAATGGTAGGGGGTAAGATATCCTTTGTTTCTTCACTCACTAAGGTTAGCTCCTGACACAACCTCATCAAGATGGTATCTAAGGGTAGTTACTCACTTTGGAACTCAAGTTTAGAAGCTAACAAGGCCGTAGGAGGCTGAGTTGTGGGCGTGACCAAGAGAGCACTAGGCTGTTGGCTAGGGGACGTGTCTATGGCAGGTTCTTGGTGCCTAGATGACTTGCTCCCCTTCTTAGCTTGTCCTTGCTCTTCTTCACTCTCCTTCTTCTTCTCAAATGCCTCCACAATCTGCATGGGAGTCATAGGTTTTAGAGTAACGGGTTTTTCATTAAAAGTAAAAGAATACCTATTTGTAAAACCATCATGCATAACTCTTGATGCGGGGATTAACCGCGAGGAACGGATCTAAACGAACAACTTGTTTGAAGAATGAAGAACACACAAAATTAAGAAACATGGACAGTAATGAAAACGAGAAAACAAAAGAAGACAAGAAGAACCGAAAGGTACAATGATAGAACCTTTGGATTCGAGAGCCAAGAACCAAACCAGTGACGATTCGACCCCGCTTCTTACAACTCCACACAATCGATCTGAGAGTCGAGAGCACGAAGAGGGTGCCTTGTTCGACTTGCAACACCAATCTCGAAGGAGATTGACATACACAAGAACGAGAAAGCTAGATCACACACACAAACTCACGAGACAAGAATGATTGAATTCTCTTGGATTCAATCCTGAAATGCTCTTAGCAAAACTTTTATAAAACTTGTCTAACTACAAAAGAAGAGAGAAAAGGATTTATATACATCCTAGGCCTTTTCTTCTAAAACAGAAAAAAAAAAGAAACTAATTACAATAATTACATTGAGAGAGAGTTAAATAAAGCCCAGCAAAAATATAACACAATTAGGCCCAATTAAACTCTCCTTTTCAGTCTCTCACGTCCACATACTTAAATGAATGTTCCAGCCATGCACATGCACACACGTGAAACCCCTTGTATCTGATTTCAAGGCCTCCGTCTGTCCTTTGAAATGCTTCCCAAGGCCTGCCAGCAACTAGAAATACAATTTAAGCTCCATTAATCATCTTGGTTGGGATGTGTTCGTGGCTGATCCACAAGATGGTCCTTAGACTTGATGAAGGTGGACTTGGTTGAGCTTCATGGACCATGTTTAGAAAAAGAGCATCCATCTCAGCTTGACGTTTAGCTTGCGCTCTTGTTAGAGTCCCTTGAGGTGGTGAAGATGGAGTTAGCTCAGATGATCCTTCATCAACTCTCCATCATGTTGCCAAGGACGGCCTAATAACACATGACAAGCTTGCATATGCACAACATCACATAAGACAGTATCCTCATAGTGTCCTAGAGTGAAAGTGATCTTAGCTTGCCTATTAACCTTTAATTCACCACAATCATTCATCCAATGCAGCTTATATGGTCTACGGTGACAAAATGTAGGAATTGGTAACTTAGAGATCAATTCAGTACTAGCAATGTTGCAACAACTACCTCCATCAATGATGAAATTACACACCTTTCCCTTAACCAAACACCTAGTATGAAACAAGTTCTCTCTTTGGTTATCCTAACAAGGGGCAGGTTGTGCACTCAAAGTTCTCCTAGCTATCAAGGAATTATCATGCTCAATATTTTCATTACAAACCATGTTATTAGGATCATTCTCATTAGGTTCATTTTGAGAATCAAGATCACAAGGCATGTAGTTATTAGCTAGAAATGAGCTAGGATGGTCACATAACACTCTTTTAGCTAGTAAACCATCCCCTGCTCATATTCAATCCCAACATCATCCAAATCATCATGATCATGCATATTAGGCTTAGAATCATCACTATCATGCTCATGCTCAGATTCGGACTCATATTGTCCTAAATGGTTGATTAACAATGTTTTCTTGTTAGGACAGTTTCAATCATGTGTCCTCTACCTTGACACTTCAAGCACACTATATCCTTAGCTCTAGATGAAGGGTTAGAAGTACTCTCTTGTGTTCCTTTAGGAAAAGTAGCCGTGGGATTAGGAGGTGTGATAGGTGATGGAATCACTATCATTTAGGATAGTTTTTAGAGTCTTTTTATTGCATTAGTATCGGTTTATGCTACTAACTCCTTGGTCCAGAAGAAGAAGACTAATAGAAGATAAAGAAAGAGATATAAGCACTTAGGAGTGAAGGTCGTTCACGAAGCAAAGCTTTTGTTGCTTCACCGCCCCCGCGGAGCCTTGTCACCGCCCCTGCGGATGACACCACACTCCTGAGCGTCCCCTGCGCCTTCGCCAGCGCCAGCCACGAAGACAGTCACCGCACCTGCGTCAACCCCTAGCGCCCCTGCGCCTTCCCCTGCGCCTCAACCAGGGAGCTAGAAGATGAAGAGTCTATGTCACCGCCCCTACTTCGACACTAGGATGCCCCGGCGGCTTGGCATCAAAAACGATAGAAAGTTGATGAGTCAGACGTTTGAAGAGCATTAAAGATCCGCCCCTGCGGAATTGCCTAGCCGCCCCTGCGGCCATGAAGAAGATCAAGCGTTTTTGCCTTCACCGCCCCTGCGGAGCTGAAGGCCGCCCCTACGGTTCAACGACAGAAGCTTTACTCCGGCCGTTTACACCACCTTTGTGGCATTAAAGGTGGCTATTTTGGGCCGGCCATTTACTCCTATTTAGTGCCAATTGTAGTATAAATAGACTTAGGTTTGATAGACTTATTATCCAGTTTTTAGAATTCACTTTTCCATTAAAACTTTCTTGCTACATTTGTAATGAGTTGCTAACTCCCTTGCTACATTGGGTTGGTTTGAAGCTGCATTGTTACCTTGGTTGTAAGTTCTTTCTAATATAAGTTTTCATTCAGTAATTCTTTCTGTTTCCTTGATCTTCATTGTCTAATTGCATGTTTTACTATTACTTGAGATTGATCACCTTAGGTCCTTAAGTTCATGCAAATAACTAGGATTAATATATTCCGGGTTCCGATCTTTAATCTAGTAGTAAACTTTAAGTAATAACGGGTTGTAATTGCTTAAAGAAAAGGAACACAAATATAAAGATAAGTTTAACTGTTTTATTCTTTTCTTTATATCCCTTAGTCTTTGTTTGAAAGCTAACTTGTTAATTGTTCTTGTAGGTTTACGGAACACTAACCTGTTAAGTTGTGTTGATGCCAGTTGACTCAACACATATATATGATCGAGACGGGAAATTACTTGAAAACTTGTAAAAGGAACTCACCAAAGTAGCAATCGCATACTTAGAATCAACCTAGTGTAGATTCACCCATCATTGTCTTACTTGTTGCGTTATTCGTTTTCATAAGTTTTTTTGTGCATCAATTCAATCAACCCCCCTGTTACTTGTTTCTATAATCAATAATTACATTTAATAGAAATACCAAACTCTCTTGGGATCGACCCTTACATAATCACTATTCTCATTTTAGTGCTAAGTCGGGATTATATTTTGATAAGATAAAACGACCTCTAGATTAGAGTCTTGTCAAATTTTGGCGCCGTTGCCGGGGAGTTTAATGTTTTTATGCTATTGTTATTATTGATTATTGGTTTGAACCATTTTTATGGTTCAAACCCGTGCTACTAACTCTGGCTTTGCTTCTTTTGATCCAGAAATTGAGAGGACGCACATCCGGCAACGAAGACAACAACAACTCCACCAAGAAATGGCAGATCGCACTCTTCGTCAACTCACTCAGCCCACTTTGGCACAAAACCGTCTTGCGGTTACCATACCGGCATTAGGGGAAGGAATCAACTTTGAGCTCAAGCCGGGTCTCATTCACTTGCTTCCATCTTTCCATGAGCTAAGTGGTGAAGACCCCATGAAACAGCTTGGGAAGTTCCATACCGTGTGTATGAGCCTGAAGCCGGCCAATATTACCGAAGAGCAAATTAAGAGGAGGGTATTCGACTTCACACTCAAAGATTTAGCGGATGATTGGTATTACCACCTTCCTTCCGGGAGTATCGACACTTGGGAGAACCTCCACAAGGCGTTTTTGGAGAAATACTTCCCAGCCAAGAAGGCGAATAGCTTGAAGAAAGCTATAAGCAACATCGAGCAAGAGGCAGACGAAACTCTCTACGAGTACTTCGAAAGATTCGCACGCCTCCAATCCAGTTGTCCTTTCCATGGATATGCAACTGAAGATCTAGTCGTACTTGTACAATGGCTCGCTAGACAATGAAAGGAGGATCGTCGATGCGGCTTGTGGAGGTAAGATTCTTAACTCTACCCCTGAGCTTGCTTTTCAAAAAATACAAGAACTAGCTGAAGGGACCCGGAACTTTGGAAAGACTCCTTCCAAGAGAGGTGTTCATGCTGTAAATTCTGGGAAGAGTGAGATCTCCACTGAGCTCACGGAGCTGAAGGAAATGGTGAAGAGACTAACACTTATGGGAACCCCACAACAGCTGAAGGCATGTGGAGTGTGAGCTGACCCACACCATCCAACGGACATGTGTCCCCAAGTCCAAGATGATGATGCTGAGGTGAACGCAATGGGCTATGGACAGCCAAAGCAGCAAAGGCCTAGGAACGATCCCTATGCACAGAATTTCATGCCAAACTGGCGTGATCAATAAAACTTTCGTTGGAGGGATCAACAAAACCAACAACAACAGCCCCGACAAGGTAAGTATCAAACAACTAAGGATATGTTGTAGGTTTTGACTAAACATTTTGCTACTCATGTCCAAACAACAGAATCCAGCATCAAGAACCTTGAAAAACAGGTTGGGCAAATGGTGGAAGCTATTACAAGGACCGAAGCTAGATTTCCCGTAGGATTGCCTTCCTAGACATTTATAAGCCCCAAGGAGAATGTTAGTGCCCTAACATTAAGGAGTGGGAAGCAAATCCAACAAAAACCAGCAAAAGAATCACAAAGCAAACCCTTTGTCAATTTTACCGCACCCACAGCCGCCCCCGCGGCTGCAACTACGCCCATCACCGAGCAGACGCGGCCCCTGCGCATACAAGCTGACGCCCCTGCAGAAAACACGACAGAAGGTTTTGTTGAGAAGGATTCTTACATCCGGCCTAACTTTCTGCCATTGTACTCTGAAAAACCACCAGCCCCTTTTCCTAAGGCTCTAAAGGATAGAAGAATCATTGAGGACAAAGTATTCCTAAATATGCTCGTTTCTTGAAGGAACTTTGCACTATCAAGAGGAATCAGAAGCTGGAGGGGAAACAAAAAGTGCAAGTAAATGAGCATGTGTCGGCTGTTTTCCAATAGAGAATGCCCAAGAAGTGTAGCGATCCGGGCATGGTAAGCATTCCTTGTGTTATAGGGGAAACCCGTTTTGACAAAGCAATGCTTGATCTTGGTGCTTCTATAAATGTTTTACCATATTCTATTACAAATCCCTTGGCCTTGGGCCATTAATGGAAACTAGGATTGGAGTACAACTTGCTGATAGATCTAATGTCTACCCAAAAAGGATAATTGAAGATGTATTAGTAATGGTAGACAACCGAATACTTCCTGCTGATTTTTTCGTAATGGATATGGAAAATGATTCGCATGCTGCACCGATACTGTTAGGTAGGCCATTTCTGAAAACTGCTAGGACTAAAATTGATTATGTTAGTGGCAAACTAACCATGAAGTTTGATGGTGAAGTAGTGGAATTTGACATCTACGATGCAATGAGATATCCTAGTGATGATCATTCTTTATGTGCTATTGATATTGTTGAACATGCATGCATAGGATCATACTTGAGAATGAAGCCAAACCCTCTAGGCAACCTCAACGGAGGTTGAATCCGCCAATGATGGATGTGGTCAAGAAGGAAGTGTTGAAGCTCCTCCAAGCAGATATGATCTTCCCTATTTCGATAGCACTTGGGTTAGTCCAACCCAAGTGGTTCCAAAGAAAGGAGTCATCACCATGGTGGAAAATCAACATGGAGAGATGGTCCCGAGCAAAACACAAACCGGATGGAGAGTTTCAATTGACTACCGCAAGTCAACAAGGTAACACGTAAAGACCATTTCCCATTACCTTTTATTGAACAATGTTCGAAAGTCTTGCAGGTCATCCGTACTACTGCTTCCTTGATGGATATTCGGGCTATTTCCAAATAGCCATCGCACCGGAAGATCAAGAAAAGACGACGTTCACTTGCCCATTTGGCACTTTTGTGTACCGTAGAATGCCATTTGGACTTTGCAACGCACCCGGCACCTTCCAACGGTGCATGATAAGTATTTTCTCTGAATACATAGAAAATTTCATCGAAGTCTTCATGGACGATTTTACCGTCCATGGAGACAGTTTTGATGCATGTTTAGGACATTTAAAACTTGTGCTTGAAAAATGTGTTGAAACCAATTTAGTTCTTAATTCGGAAAAATGCAATTTCATGGTCGAACAAGGAATTGTGCTAGGACATGTAATATCCACCAAAGGGATAGAGGTGGATAGGGCAAAGGCTGATGTAATTCAAAGTTTACCTTATCCTACTAATGTTCGGGAAATCCGATCTTTTCTTGGTCATGCAGGTTTCTACCGACGTTTCATCAAAGATTTTTCGAAGGTCTCGGCACCCCTATGTGAATTGCTCAAGAAAGACGTCACCTTCATAGTGGATGAAAGTTGCAAGAAAGCTTTCGACACTTTGAAGGCATGTCTCACCAGCGCACCAATCATCCGTTCTCTAGATTGGGAGAAACCTTTAGAAATCATGTGTGACGCCAGCGATTATGCCGTTGGAGCTGTCTTAGGACAGAAAGACGGACGGGCTTCCCATGTGATCCATTATGCGTCTATGACACTCAATGGAGCGCAAAGGAATTACTCTACAACCGAGAAGGAAATGTTAGCGGTGGTTTTTGCCCTTGAGAAATTCAGGCAGTACCTACTTGGGGTAAAGGTAATTATCTTCACTAACCATGCATCTCTTAGGTACCTCGTGGTGAAGAAGGAATCAAAGCCACGATTAATTCGATGGGTGCTCCTTCTAAGTGAGTTTAACCTAGAGATACGGGACAAGAAGGGGGCTGAGAACCTGGTGGCCGATCATTTGAGCAGACTAGTGAAAGAAGAGGAGGATCCAGGAAAAGGAAGAGATATAGCTAAAAGTTTTCCAGACAATACATTTTACACAACTCTCTGTTGTGTAACCGCCCCTGCGCCTCACACCAGCCGCCCCTGCGGCTCAGTCTAGGCGCCCCTGCGGAATTGTCGACAGAGGTTTGTCTTAAGCTCCAGTCTTTTAAGCCTTGGTTTGCTGACATTGTGAACTTCATTGTGAGGATGGAGTATCCTCCAGACTTCACCAAGCCACAACGAGAGAAGGTAAAGGCTGAATCTCGACACTACGTTTGGGACAATCCTTACCTTTGGAAGCATTGTAGTGACCAAGTGATCCGACGTTGCATTCCGGATAATGAGGTACAATCCGTCCTAACTTTCTGTCATTCTGAAGCATGTGGGAGGCACTTTGGGGCAAACAAAACTGCAAGAAAAGTTTTGGGTGCCGGTTTCTTTTGGCCACACATTTTTTGAGACGCTTTTGCGTTTTGCAAAGTGTGTGATAGATGCCAAAGGGTAGGAAATCTTTCAAGAAGACATGAAATGCCCCAATCCTCAATTATATTTTGAGAAATATTTGACGTTTGGGGGATTGATTTCATGGGGCCGTTTCCTACTTCATAAGGGCACACATATATTTTGCTTGCGGTGGACTATGTTTCCAAGTGGGTGGAAACAAAGGCCACCAAAATTGAAGATTCAAAAGTGGTTGCAACTTTTCTTAAGGAAAACATTTTCGCACGATTTGGAATTCCCAAAGCCTTAATCAGCGATAGGGGTACCCATTTCTACAACAAAACGATCACAACTCTCCTTAAGAAGTATCACGTCCACCAACGCGTGTCAACGGCTTAACATCCACAAACAAATGGCCAAGCTGAGGTATCTAACCGGGAAATAAAGACCATCCTTGAAAAGACGGTCTCTCCCGGACGGAAGGATTGGAGTGCAAGGCTAAATGACGCACTATGGGCATATCGGACAGCCTACAAAACACCTATCGGGATCTCTCCTTTCAGGCTCGTGTTTGGGAAAGCTTGCCACCTACCGGTGGAGCTAGAGCACAAAGCTTGGTGGGCGGTAAAGAAGTGCAATATGAACGTGGACGAAGTAGGAGAATTCCGGAAGCTCCAATTGCAAGAGTTGGAGGAATTGAGGTTAGACGCATATGACCATGCCACCGCATACAAAGAAAAGACTGAAGCATGGCATGACCGAAACATTCTCTGGAAAGACTTCAAGGTAGGTAATAAGGTACTTCTCTTTCAATCACGTTTGAAACTTTTCGCAGGTAAGCTGCGTTCAAGATGGACGGGGCCGTTTGTGGTAGCCGAAATATACCCCCACGGAGTTGTGGATCTTTATGATCCCCAAACACACAAGGTGTTCAAGGGAAACGGACAAAGGCTAAAACCTTACCTTGAAGGAGTCAAGAACGATCCGATTGATGAAATGGTGCTGGAAGAGGCACAATCAGAGAAGTAGAGTCCTTACGTCGAGCCAACGACATAAAACAAAGGCGCTGCTCGGGAGGCAACCCGAAGGAATAAGAAGAGGAGCCTCTGTCAAGAAAATCTCCCCTGCGGCTCAGTGTCACCGCCCCCGCGGTGACACCCAGGCCCAGCCCCAGCGTCTGCAACATACTGGTCACCGCCCCCACGGTGACTCCCCTACGCCCCTACGGCGGCCATCCTTGACACACATCCTCAGCGCCGCCCCCGGTGCTGATGCGTGACCCCTCTCCCTTGTCACCGCCACCGCGGCGACAAGCCCCCGCCCCTGCGGGTTTACCCAAAAAAGAAAAAAAATAGAAATCACAAAACATTATCCTACACCTACCCCACCCACCCATACTCTCTCTCCTCACCAACCACAACCACATCTCCTCGCACATTCCCTCTCTCAAGCTGAAACGCCCCCAGCGCGCTCAAACTAACCCTCACAATCCACCATCTGTAACCGCCCCTACGCCACCTCCGACGACCGGCAAACACTCCTGCGACGCCTCTGCGCCACCCTCTCTAGCCCTACCTCCACCTTGCTTATTCTGCAACTCCCTCACCCTACTACACCCTTCACCACTACCCCCAACAAAACTCCACTCCGCAACATCTCCGACGACGCCTCCATCACCCAAAGCAACGCCGGAACAGCCCCAGCACCACCACCCTTGCAGGAACCAGAATCTCCCTCTGCACTTCTCCCGCCCCTGCGCCTGCAAGCTGCCGCAGCTGCGCCTCACCGCCCCTGCGCCTCTTCATCCGCCCCTGCAGAAAACACAACAGAGGGTTCGTCTTTCTTCCCTGTTTTTGAAAGTTGCTAATTCTTTTGTCTAATCAACTACAAGAATAGAACCACAAAGAAAGTGCAAGATGTCGGAAGCTGAGAGGGAGAGGTATAAGATCGTACAAGATCGGGTGGTGTACGCAACTCGGTTTTTGCACGTTCCGACCTTGGAGAAGCTAGTCATGCTGGAGAGCATGCAGTCCTTTCTAGCCAATGTTGGGCTCGAAGACTTCCCACAGAAGAGTGCTCCAACGTATCCCGAGCTCAGCAGACAGTTCATCTCCACCTTCACCATGGAGAAGGAGGATCATGTGTGTATTGGACTCACCTTGAAGTTCAACAAGACCAAATACACACTTGATTACCACCAGCTACAGGAGGCTTTCGAGGTGACTCTCAACCCCTCCGAGAACTGGTAGGAGCCAGTCCCGATCCCGGACCTGTGTGAGTTTTCGCAGGCAGCTACCGGATTAGAGTTCCATGTAGGGGGTGAGTACTCCAACAAACTCACTCACCCTTGCTTGAGGCTCCTCTCCAATATCCTCATGAGTGTCTTCTGTGGACACAAAGAGGAGAACAAGGGCGCCCTCAAGGACCTCCCACTACTATACTCCTGCCTTCCGATGAGCGAGAAGGTAATGGATTGGCCGTCCCTCACTACTAAATAAATGACCTGTTGTAACCGTTAAAATTACTTACTTAAGGCTTCAAAACTGTTACAGTAAGGCTTTAGTAATGAATTATGCTCAGTTACAATAGCCTGCCGTGCAATAGGTATGTAGCAACGAAGATAAAATCTACTATAACGGTTTTAAAAATCATGTCCAAAACAATTACAATAGACACATAACTATTACTATAGGTGAAACCATTACAAAAATAAATTATTATTACAATAGATCTTACCATTAAAATATTGATAGACCCATTACCAAGGGACAACCATTACAAAAAGTAGACAATTGTCGTTCACCTTACATATAGAACCATTGTCATATGATCTATAATGGTTACCACAATTCCTCATGTGTACGAATATAATTAGATAAATTATAAATTAAACAAATTTTGTACAAAATACTAATGATAATCCATGGATAAGTAATTAGGTTACAATGATCTCATCCCTCACCCAAACCCGTTGGGTTGAAGACTCTACGTGCCATTGTTGTTGACTCTCTTGCCTCACACCATTCATGTGTATTTCTGGCCAACTCGGTGGCATCACTATGCTTTGATAATTACACTCCACCGTAGCTCCATTCTGCTAGCAATTACCAAAATAATAATCAGTCACTACTTTCTTCATTTTAAAAGATACTCATCTACTTATGATTGTTCTCTACAAACATAATTAGAGAAAGATATCACTTACTGTTCATGTTACAAATTTTAGACAACTCACAATCCAAAACATTGTTTTCTAAATTCAAGATTTGACACAATGTTTTGTGAGATAACAAGATCTAACCTTCATACATATTTGCAACTGCATGCCAGTTCATATTTTAACACAACTTGTCTACTAGGATAACAACATATACTTTTGTCAAAGCTAAGAACATAGTGGTCCAATACAGTACAACCAAAGCCAATTTTAAATTTTCAATTTTCAGGGTATACCGTTAGCCAAACTACATAATATAAACTTGACAATCATATAAGGCAATTGACTAACAATTAGTTTGATGTTATTTAAGACTGGCAGGCATAGAGTGGATTGGAAAGCATAAATAGAAACATGAAGGGGGTAATTCAGTACAACCAAAGTCAATTTCCAAGGTATACGGTTAGCAAAAGTTCTGCAGCATTAATCCTCCAACAGTACAATATAAGCACAGAAGGACCACTAGACTTTGATTAGTTACTGCATCCTCAAGTTCCCCCAAGAGGTAATAATTACTCCATTGTTTTTAAAGATGAAGAAGAGTAACTACATACTACTTAGTTCACTATATTGCCTATTCACATGGTTACTATATTGCCTATTCACATTGTTTGGTGCATACCTCTACTTGGCGTTGCAGACTCTGTACATGATTAATAATCTCATCGAGCACCAACGCTGTCCCAAAAATCTGTTAAGCGATTTAAACTCTATCCAATTAGAGACCAAGAATAATACTACAATAATCATAATAAGAAGAAACCCACCACCTTCCACATAATGCCTGCATACAGAATTTGAGAAGTTAATCCTATAATCTATATCACTTGATGTAGTCAAGATTGATAAATAATTATATAATAGACCTGTGAGATATAAGGTAGGAGAAGAAGCATACAAGTTCTTTAGCAAAGAAATTATCTCTGGGATATGATGGATCGGGATCATAATTAAGAGCACATCATGACAGCTGGATGTGCAAAGTGCAGAACCAATAAAAACCTTAGCCATAAAACAATGATAAATACATCAAAATATGTGTCTTGAATTCATTCTAGGGTCCTTTGTCACATGCTATGCTGACATAGGTCAAAGACAAAACAAAATGATCATTCTAAAAGTTAATATATGCAACATGCAATCACAAGTTATCAATTATAAATTGTCTTGGATAATTCCACACCACAAATTCATCGTATTTGCACAAAGAAAAATTCTTCAGGACAGATTCATACACCATACTATTGTACCACATGTTCTATCAAATTCAATTAGAAAGCCTCTCATTCATCAAAATCAATTTTCCTTTTTGCTTGTTTACTGGTACTTTGCAGAAGAAATTAACAATTCTACGCTGACCTTGAACCCAACATTTAATCAGTCAATGACAAAAAATAAAACAAAATTCAAGTACATAGCTCAAGAATCCCTTGCCCACCATCGCCTACAAAAAGCACCCGATTGCACATGCTCCAGACTCCAAACAAATACCAATTGTTTAGAACTTTCCATAAATAAAATGGTGTTTACATTTTACCTTCATGACCATTAAATCATAGCTCAATGCTATCTTGCATTTTGAAGGCTACAAATTACAAATTCTGACCACATATAAAGCAAAAGGAGAAGGTCAGTTACAACTTACAAGTGCAGATATTTCTAATGGGATTGATAAAGCTTGAATGACCAATTATGCAATATCAGCAGTGAAAAGTACAAACATGAGTTTACCAATTGTGTCACCTTACACTCTACTTGCCAACTTGCCACTGGATAGGAACAAAGATGCTTGATAACATTGAAAGCAAACTGATTACGTTGTAGAAGATTCCTGACATAAGAAAAATCAAGGAGAATGAAGGATACATTTGTGAATGGGAGTTCCGCCGTACAAAAAGGTCTCAAGAGAGCGTAAGTTTCTACTTGCAGCTTGTAACAAAGAAAATGACATCATGTAAAGCACTTTATAAGCAAACTTGTCCCTGTAAGAGTGTTCACAATGATCTTCATCTCAATCAAGTCATAATTAGAAATTTTGAAAGAAACTAGTAAACTCTGTAAATCTTAGATGGGGGACAATGGGCATCGTGATAATGGCAGACAATAAACAAGATATGTACAAATCGACACAATTGGTAAACTTTGTAAAGCTTGAACGACCATTCAAGCTTCAAATACTTGCTATTTCCTCCTCATATTTACTTAGATCAAAGTTGATATAGATGTCAGCTAGTTGTCGTTGAAGTGAAACAACTTCAAACAAGTGGACAAAACCAAATACAAAGATAAGGGCCATAATTCAAGATGGGGTCTGAAAATACAAACATGAGTTTAAGTCAAGATTCAGATACCTAAAACAAACCTATAGATTCAGGAAAAACTTCCCGTCTTTTCTAGGGCTTCGATTGGTAAATCTACAACCTAGAGACTCAAGAGAGAACTAAAAGGGATTAAGGAATTTAAGGGATGAATGAAGCTTCAGAGTGAAGAGTATGGAACGGCCCTTTAGAGTGAAGAGTTCAAACAAACATGATGGGGAGAGTTGCATACTTGGATGGACTTATGGTTTGGGAACGAAGTAATTAGGGTTGAGGAGGCAAGCTATGACGGGACACGGTAAAATGCAAGGAGGAGCCAAACAACGACTCTAAAAAGCTCTTCTACCCAGGGATCTGGAACGTGGCATCGAGGAGCTCTCCTACTCTGCCCAATGAAGATGATGGTAAAGGACGAAGATGATGGTAAACCCTCATAGAGATAGACAAGAGACAGAGATAGAGCGAAGCTATTGATGATGATGGTCGATAAGAGTAAAACAATGTGTAATTTAACCCAAAATTTTCATTCCGGCGCCTTTCTCTTTTTAATTTTCCGCCAATTATTTTAGACACATCATTACAATTATCATTACTATAGGTGTTCTTCTTTTAACTTTGTACAACCATTACACATGACCATTGCAATAGTTTGTCTATTGTAACATAAGAGAACATCCATTACCGGTTTAGTATTGCATTAAGTCAATTTTGCATAACCGTTACAGGATCATTACCTTAGCAACTTATGGTAACATAATAAAATATCCGTTGCAATTATACAATTACAATAGGTCAGTTATCTAGTAGTGCCTCTTCCTTGCCACTTTGAAGTGGATTAGGAAGAACGAGCCGAGGGACATTGTCGGTGGTGGGGTGATCTCCTTGATCGCCTCACAGGTTATGAATCTTTCCGGCCTAGTAGATGGGTTGGAGGCTCCACTCTACACAGAGGGGATGTTGAGGAAGTGCAAGCTCCTCCGACAGGATGGGGAGAACCTATTTTGGATCTCCCTTGTAGATGGGAGCCACCTCACTTACCTCCCTCGGCCTTTACCATTCGGGGATGAGCTCTCCGAGCTCTACATCCCGGAAGATCCCTTCGTACCGAGGAGGCCGCTAGTGGCCATTGTGGAGAGGCATGCTGCGAGCTCCAGCCAGGCCCACTATGAGGAGCACATGCCCATCCACGACGACGAGGAGATGCCTACTGCACCACCGGAGGAGGATCCGGCTCTTGCGAGCCTGGAGGCTTAGATGGCGGCCTTGACCACCCAGCATCAGGCATGGCAGACCGAGTACCAGCGGACAATGCTTGAGTAGCAGCAAAGCTGGCAGACGAGTTTTGCCACCTCCATGACCTCCCACTTTGACCAGAGGTAGGAGGCTTGGCAGACGGCCCAACAGCAGGAGTTGGAGGCTCAGTAGTTGGCTGGGAAGGCCAGCTTCGAGACTTCTTTTGGCCGTCGGATGAAGGCGCAGCAGACCCGCATCGATGACATCTATTGCCGGCAGGAGCACTTCTTCAACCACTTCCCATACCCACCTGAGGAGGGTCCGGATGGTCCAGCAGGACCATCCCACTAGTGGTATCTTTTCTCTCCCTTTCCCATATTTATCTTTGCTTCATTTCCACTTTGAGGGCAAAATGTACTTCAAATATGGGGGAGGGACATATCATTGCATATATAGTTGTTTTAATTTGTTTTGAGTTGTTTTGCATTGAGTTGTTTTGTAGTTTGAAATTCAGTAAAAAAAAAAAGAAAAAGTCAAAGAAAATGAAAAAAGGCATGAAAAATCCTTGGATAAAACGAAAACCCGAAAGGGCGGTTTAGGCAAAAAGAAGGTAGTCCGATCAACCTTAGGTTGGTGCAAAAATTGGACTTGAGGGATGTGAGTTCACAGTGAGATCATCAAAGAAAAGAAGAAGAGTGGGAAGGTGAAAACCCGAAAGGGCACCTTGGCAAAATGAGCGGCACCGAGTGTAGGTTCCCTTTCCGGAGTTTGGCGACATAAGGAGGGGAGTCATAAGGAGGTTTTCCGGGTAGGTCACTCTTGGAGCAATAAGGATGGTAGTTTCTCACCTTTTTCTCACATTTTCTCTCTTTTCCTTCTTTCTTTCTTGGCTTTTCTTTTGTTTTCATTGTCTTTTCTGCTTGCCCATGCTTCCTGAGGCCTTTGAGTCTAGTTTACTGTCATATGTTTTACTCGGGACGAGTAAAAAGTCTAAGTATGGGGGAGTTTGGTAGGTGATGGAATCACTATCATTTAGGATAGTTTTTAGAGTCTCTTTATTGCATTAGTGTCGGTTTATGCTACTAACTCCTTGGTCCAGATGAAGAAGACTAAAAGAAGATAAAGGAGTTATAAGCACTTAGGAGTGAAGGTCATTCACGAAGCAAAGCTTTTGTTGCTTCACCACCCCCGCGGAGCCTTGTCACCGCCCCTGCGGGTGACACCACACTCCGAAGCGCCCCCTACGCCTTCGCCAGCGCCAGCCACGAAAACTGTCACTGCACCTGCGTCAACCCCTGGCGCCCCTGCGGTGACTTGCCCTGAAGAAGCGAAGACCATCGCCCCTGCGCCTCAACCTGGGAGCTAGAAGATGAAGAGTCTATGTCACCGCCCCTGCGTCGACACTAGGACACCCCGGCGGCTTGGCATCAGAAACGACAGGCAGTTGAAGAGTCAGACGTTTGAAGAGCATTAAAGATCTGCCCCTGCGGAATTGCCTAGCTGCCTCTGCGGCCATGGGGAAGATCAAGCGTTTTTGCCTTCACCGCCCCTACGGAGATGAAGGCCGCCCCTGCGGTTCAACGACAGAAGCTTTACTCACGTTGTTTACACCACCTTTATGGCATTAAAGGTGGCTGTTTTGGGCAGGCCATTTACTCCTATTTAGTGCCAATTATAGTATAAATAGACTTAGGTTTGATAGACTTATTATCCAATTTTTAGAATTCACTTTTCCATTAAAACTTTCTTGCTACCTTTGTAATGAGTTGCTAACTCCCTTGCTACATTGGGTTGGTTTGAAGCTGCATTCTTACCTTGGTTGTAAGTTCTTTCTAATATAAGTTTTCATTCAGGAATTCTTTGTATTTCCTTGATCTCCATTGCCTAATGGCATGTTTTACTATTACTTGAGATTGATCACCTTAGGTCCTAAAGTGCATGCTAAGTCGGGATTATATTTTGATAAGATAAAACGACCTCTAGATTAGAGTCTTGTCAAGTTGCTCTATAAAGTGCTTTATGCTAGCCTCCTTGTTCCGGGGCTGTTTTGTCCTTATTAGGCACATCCCTGTTGTAACTACCTTGTTGGCGGTTCCCTTGGTTCTTCCAAGAGCTGGAGACACCAAAAGAAGCCTTTCCGCCTTGATTTCTCGCTTTCATCTTTCTTTGCACTTTGATTGCGAGATGGAGTAGTTCTGTGATAGAGCCATAGGGAAAAAGATCTACTTCGTTAGCAAAACTTGAATTAAGGATACGAAGATACCTAGCATTAGTGTCGGTTTATGCTACTAACTCCTTGGTCCAGATGAAGAAGACTAAAAGAAGATAAAGGAGTTATAAGCACTTAGGAGTGAAGGTCATTCACGAAGCAAAGCTTCTGTTGCTTCACCACCCCCGCGGAGCCTTGTCACCGCCCCTGCGGGTGACACCACACTCCGAAGCGCCCTCTACGCCTTCGCCAGCGCCAGCCACGAAAACTGTCACTGCACCTGCGTCAACCCCTGGCGCCCCTGCGGTGACTTGCCCTGAAGAAGCGAAGACCATCGCCCCTGCGCCTCAACCTGGGAGCTAGAAGATGAAGAGTCTATGTCACCGCCCCTGCGTCGACACTAGGACACCCCGGCGGCTTGGCATCAGAAACGACAGGCAGTTGAAGAGTCAGACGTTTGAAGAGCATTAAAGATCCGCCCCTGCGGAATTGCCTAGCTGCCTCTGCGGCCATGGGGAAGATCAAGCGTTTTTGCCTTCACCGCTCCTGCGGAGATGAAGGCCGCCCCTGCGGTTCAACGACAGAAGCTTTACTCACGTTGTTTACACCACCTTTATGGCATTAAAGGTGGCTGTTTTGGGCAGGCCATTTACTCCTATTTAGTGCCAATTATAGTATAAATAGACTTAGGTTTGATAGACTTATTATCCAATTTTTAGAATTCACTTTTCCATTAAAACTTTCTTGCTACCTTTGTAATGAGTTGCTAACTCCCTTGCTACATTGGGTTGGTTTGAAGCTGCATTCTTACCTTGGTTGTAAGTTCTTTCTAATATAAGTTTTCATTCAGGAATTCTTTGTATTTCCTTGATCTCCATTGCCTAATGGCATGTTTTACTATTACTTGAGATTGATCACCTTAGGTCCTAAAGTGCATGCTAAGTCGGGATTATATTTTGATAAGATAAAACGACCTCTAGATTAGAGTCTTGTCAAGTTGCTCTATAAAGTGCTTTATGCTAGCCTCCTTGTTCCGGGGCTGTTTTGTCCTTATTAGGCACATCCCTGTTGTAACTACCTTGTTGGCGGTTCCCTTGGTTCTTCCAAGAGCTGGAGACACCAAAAGAAGCCTTTCCGCCTTGATTTCTCGCTTTCATCTTTCTTTGCACTTTGATTGCGAGATGGAGTAGTTCTGTGATAGAGCCATAGGGAAAAAGATCTACTTCGTTAGCAAAACTTGAATTAAGGATACGAAGATACCTAACATTTGTTGATTCTTCATCTTCTCGCACATTGGCCTTTACCATGGCCATATGCATGGCATTATAAGTCTCCTCAGCAGTCATTGATCCTTGCCTCAGGTTCTCCAACCGTTGCCTCAATTCCCTTGTATAGTGTTGGGGAACAAACCGAGCTCTCATAAAGGCCTTCATATGCTCCCAAGTACCTACTGGTGCATCCAAAGTTCTTCTCCTTTCCTTCACCAAATAATCCCACCACATCATAGCATAGTCAATAAATTCAAGGGTTGCGTTGTGTACCTTTTTGTGTTTGGGAAAGTTATGGAATGTCCATATTTGCTCTATCTTTGCCTCCCATACCATATACACATCTGGATCACATTTTCCCTCGAAACTAGGGACTTTCACCTTCACTTTCCCAGGCCCGTCATGTTCCGGTTCTCGGTCTTTCCTTTGCTGGACTCCATAGGGATCACGCCTCCATTCATCGTTACGTCGCCCTTCCTGATGCCTCCTTGGCTGATCTCGCTTTCTCCGTCCATTAGGCAACCATTCCGGTCTCCATTCTTCATTCTTCCCATCGTCCTCCTCTTCCTAGTCATAAACTAGATTCTGAAACTGGTGAGGATAGTTAGGCATATTATCATTAATAATAGGAGAAGAAGGGATAGAAATATGCTCCTCAAAAGCAAGGTTTCCCCAAACAGGTTGGGAAACAATGTTGCCTAAACCACAGGCATGCCTAGAAGATTGCTGTTACGCTCAAGATGTGTGTGTGAATCGCAATAAGCTTTAAATTTATACTCGTTATATTTATCCTAACTCATAGCAAACCCGCAGTGTACGGGACGTTTGTAGTAGGGATAGTATTCCGAGGTCGAACACAAAGACTAAGGTGAAATCGAGTCAAACAATGGTCATAGATAGTGTGGATCTAATCTAAGAGAGGAGAAAGAAATAAAGAAATGAAAATGATGATATTTTTGGTTGAGTTTTTGCGGTGATCAAACAAAGATCACAAATCAAGCAAGGTAAATAAACAAACTAACGACTCAAGCTAGCAAAACAAATAAATAACACAAAACACAAAGTATACGATCAAGAGAGAAAAGTGGATTCTAGAGGTCAAGATTTCCGGTTATGGCGTTGGATTCAAGATTCTAAGGATTCTAAGGACAAGCTGCGGTGTTGGGAAAAAGTGTTTCACTAATGGAAGTAATTACCGGGTAGGTCTCTCACTTCACTAGTCCCGCATCGAACTCCTATTACCGGGTAGGTCTCAAGGGGTTAAAGTAGGGAATTCTTCACAAACCGGATACTACTTAAGGGGTAACCCTCTCCTTACCGGTTAAGTCTCGGAATAGGGAAGTCTCAAGCAATAATCCTAGCACACTCGATCCAATAGCGGCTTATGAGGCTCACTACTACCTAGAATTCATCATCTAAGGTACCTAAGATCGGAAATCATCGGGTGGATCTCTTCCCTCGCTTAGGGTGATAGCATTAGGTGGCCCTAAGCTAAATTAGGCTTAACAAACACTAGGATTTAACAACCTAACACCCTAACATACAGATTCATCAATTAGAGAGCAACAGGAGAATAAATAGGGCTGTTCTACAGCTAAATCGGCCGATCTGCATGATGAATAGGGCGATTTTTCCTTCTGGTTTGGGTTTCGTGCATACAAATCATCCTAAACTAACATATAAGTCCATTCTATCATCACCCTAGCCATAACCATCAATCCATCACTCCAGAATCACAATAAACTAGACAATAATATACATATCTAGATCCAAAATCATCATACAAGCATACATGGTCTTCATAGATGGATAATGAAAGATAAGCAAGTAAAATCGATAAATCTCAGCTGAATCTAAGTTGTAGGAAGACTTACAAACTCTTAAAAGAAGATCCAAAACGTTCTTAACAATCCTTGCAATAGTTCTTCAATCCAAGACTCCAAAAATAACTCAAAATCACTCAAAACCTCACTATCACTCTTGGAATGGTGTTCTTCTTCTTCCTTCAATCCTTGAGAGTTTTCTTCTCCTCCCAATCTTGCCTCCAATGGATGAGCTGTGAATGAGAATGTGGGAGAGGAGAGATGCCCAGCAACAGCTTGCAGGACCACTTATATTCTCTACCAAGAGCAAGGCCGGATCAAGAGATCGTGGGACACGTGGCTTAAGCTGTTAAAGGCCCAAAAATCAACCCAGTAGGAAAAATTGGCCGATTTTCCTGGGTGTAGGTCGATTTTCTTCAACAGAAGCATGCTATGATCGTCTAGCCATGAGTTGCTCCATTGCTTGCACCAACAAGGGTCTTTGTGTCCTTTGTTGCTCCAATTATGCTCCTCCAAAGCTTTGGATGTGTATCAACATGAGGCTTGGCCCTCGAATGTATCAGTTAATGTCCAAAAGACCCCCAAAATACCTACAAAGCAATGCACAAGTCCGTGTAGACGTCTATCTCGACAAATTACGTGAATTGAATGCAAACGTCGCGAATTAGTGCTAAACCATGCATGAATGAGTGAGAAATCTATCTAAATGATTACCTAAACCTAAGTCATAAATCGTGTTATCAAGAATACCCCATACTTAAGGTTTGCTCGTCCCCGATCAAATTCCCAACTATAGACTAAGAGATGACATGATTTATGTATGCAGAAAAATGGCAAAATCTTTTTGGAGTTGTGCTCCTAATATTGGATCACCTTCATAGTCATGTTTCATGGCAATGGACAAGCAATTATGTATCAAATAAATGAAAGTATGGAAAGACAATTGCACTTAACTTGATAGCATGCAATGAAATGTAAAGATGAAGAAGTCAAGATGATCATGAGTATATCCAATCTAAATCGCTTAGCCTTACACACATGCAAGTAGGTCAAAAAGGACTTGTAAAATAGAAGGACAAGAAACGTTGTGATTAGGTGGGACTTTTCTAGGCTATGTGATGCTAATCCGGGAAAGGAACTAAACAACCACAACTTCACATTTCTTATCAACTTCCCTCAAGTGTATACTCAATCCATTCTTTCTTTTCTTTCACTTATTTTTTTTCCTTTCTTTTCTTTCACTTATTTTTGAGACAATGGCATTGGTGTACAAAAGCCGAAACCTTGGTGATTAGCCATCTTCGGGCTTTTTCTATTTTTTTAGGTGCATCCACACCGGGCACACATACCAAAGCTCGTTAGGACTATTGGTTTATTTGACTTTGGCAAGGCACCAACACCCGATTATGTGAAGTGTACCGAGTTACTTGTCATTTAAGCCAACGTCCCCAAACCTATATTTTTGGCTATACTTTCGCAACAATTTCAGCACTTCATTCATGACATTCCTTTCATCAACAACTTCACCCCACACTTGCTTTTCACACACTTCAACACACTAGCATGCTCCTAGTCCCGGATAGGTCAAAAGAGGTAAAAATTTTCATCAATTGAGGTGCTCAAACAACATAATCAAGATGAGAAGTAGAGAAAATGAATTGCCTTAATCACTCCTAATTGATGTGCAAGAACTAGCATGCAATTTCGACCTTCAATACTCAATCCATTCTAGGCAAACATCATGATCACAAATCATTCATGGGATTTAAGAGAAGTACTTCAAGTCCACATATACATTCATCAATTTAAAACATATAGCCATCCATGGCCAATCCACAAGACAAGATTCATCATTAGGGTCATATCCAAGCCTTAGAAGCACTAAAATTTTTTAAAATTTTCTGATTTTTTTGGATTTTTCGAAATATGTATGTACAATGCAAGACATAATGAAGCATGTGACAAAATTAAACTATCTTAGATGCTAATCATGCAAGTGATCATGAAAACCCCACCCCATACTTAGAAACACATTGTCCCCAATGTGGAAACTATATAAAGAAGTGAAAGAGAGTTCTCACAATGTAAAATTGGTGATGCTTTGGTATTTTGGTTCACATTGGATGATGATGGTGGATGATTGATCAAGGATGGTAGAGAGCTCTTGATGATCATTATGGCGTCGGAACCCGCGCTTGGCTCCGCAAGCCGTCCAAGTTCCAAGTCTGCTCCACCCATGCTTGATTGGAGATCATCACTTTCCTTTACAGAGGAAAAATCGCCCCAACTGCCTAGGAAAATCGGCCGATCTGCTGAAGAACAGGCCGATTTTTCTGGGTGATTTCCCCCTCGACCATGTGCTTGGATCTTGTACCTTCAACAGTTCCATGAGGCGTTTTTCGGTTGGAGACGACCCATACAATGTAGGTTGAGATGATTGCAAAGCCATGGAAGCCTCTTTGAAGTCCCTTGATGATTGCTCACATTCAAGTGGTTGGTGCTGAAATGACTCAGGAAAATCGACCCAGGAGGAAAAATCAGACGATTTTCCTGAGGGTGGGTCGATCTGAGTTTCTGTTTTTGACAAACTGGATGAAACTTCAGCACAAGGCCAAAAATCGGCCGATTTTATCCCTCCAGTCCGATTTTTCTGCCTGTTTTTCACTTCTTCTAGCACTTCAAATCGAACACTTGGTAGCTCGTCCAATGCATCCAAGGCCTTGATTGCTTCATTGCTACTCTCCTCAACTCCTTCCTCCATCAAGCTTGAGCTAAGAACCCTCTCAAGTGGATCCTTGAGCAAGATTGAGCTCACAACCTCTCTAGACTCCTCTTCTTCAACTATGTTGAATACATCTTCATCAAGGGTTGGCCCTTTCATCATTGTGGATAGCTTGAACTTGATGTTCTCTTCTCCAATGTTGAAGGAGAGAGTCCCATTCTTGCAATCTACTAGACATCCGGAAGTAGCTAGGAAAGGTCTCCCCAAGATGATAGGAACCGGATAGTCCGCCGGGATGTCCAAAACAACGAAGTCTATGGGCACATAGAACTTCCCTAGTTGCACCGGAATGTCTTCCAATATTCCAACCGGATAAGTTATTGAGCGGTCCGCCATGTAGAGGGTCATCTTGACCGGCTTTGGCTCTCCTAGCCCAACCTTGTTGCAAAGTGCAAGCGGGATGATGCTTACACTTGCCCCAAGATCACATAGGGCGTCATATTTCACTTCTCCTACTCCGATTGGCACACAAAAGGATCCCGGATCCCTTAGCTTTGGAGGCATCTCCTCCTTCATCGTTTGAATCAACTCCGAGGATCTCTTTGTCATCCTTATCTCCCCATACTCCTCCAACTTCCTTTTGTTGGAGAGTATTTCCTTCAAGAACTTGCCATAAGCCGGCATTCCTAAAATAGCATCCATGAACGGAATGTTAATATGCAATTTAGACATAAGTTCAAGGAATTTACCAAAGTGATTGTCCAAGCGAGCTCTTGCTCGTGATTGAGGGAACGGTAGTGGTGGCTTGTATGGAGGCGGTGCCACATATGTTGGCTCAACATCCTTGCTCTTGCCTCCATCTTCTTGCAATGGATCTTCTTCATTCACCACTTGCTTCCCTTTAGAATTCTCCTTGGGCAAAGGATACTTCATGCTCAACCCACTTCTCGTTGTAATGGCCAACACTTGGCCTCTTGGGTTGTCTTCGGTCCTTCCGGGAAGCTTTCCCGGATCTCTATGGGCTTCACCCGCTTTTTGGAACACTTGTGCTTCCAACACTTTTTGAGCTTTGGAATTGAAAGTCACCGTGCTCTTAAGACCACTCAACCTTCCAAGCAATTGCTCAAACATCATTTCGGTCCTATCCTTGGGAGGTTGAGTAAATCCGGGTGGAGGTTCTTGTGAAGCCATTGGTGGTGGAGTTGTGCTTGTGGAAGCGGGAGGGTTCAAGGCTCCATCCGGGTTAGAATAGGAAAACCCGGGATGGTTGTGGTTGGGCCGGTAATTGTTGAATTGCCGGTTGTTGTTGAAGTTCCTTGGGTCTTGATAGTTGTTGTAATTGCCCCTTCCCATGTAATTCACATCCTCCTCCTTGGAAGATAAGTTAGCTTGTGGTAGCACTTGAGGAGTTGCTTGGTTCTTCAAAGTTGTAACACACAACTCTCCCAAGGACTTTAGCTCGTTGTTGATGGCGTCAAGCTTGAAATTGCTCATGGTGACTTCACTCACCTCATATGCTCCCGCCTTTCTCCCTTCACTCTTCCTATGGGAGTATTTCTCAATTACTAGAGCTTGCTTCTCCACAAACTCCCAAGCATCATCCACATGCGTCTCCATAAAAGTCCCAGCGGAAAAAGATTGGAGCTTGAATTGACTATCTTCATCAAGTCCCTTGAAGTAGATCTCCAATAGCCCAATTTTCGGTATGCCATGGTATCGACAATCTAGGAGAAGGTCTTTGAATCTCTCCCAAGACTTGAACAAACTCTCTCTATCCTTCATCACGAAGGCATTGATCTTCCCTCTTAGTTTGGTAGTCTTGGAAGGTGGGAAGAACTTAGTCAAAAACTCGGTTGTCATCTCCTCCCAAGTACCAACTCGCCCTTGTGGAATAGATTGATACCAAGCTAAGGTTTTGTCCTTAAGAGAGAAGGAAAAAGCCTTAAGCTTATGGTTGTTGCTCTCCAATCTTGGCGGTCTAAGAGTCTCCATCAAAATCTCATAGTTCATCAAATGTTGATGAGGAGACTCATCTTCCATCCCTCCAAATTGATTATGCCGGATCATTTGTAGAACTTGAGGGCGGAGCTCGTAGTTGTGGGCTGCGGGATCTCCCAAGTTCACATCCGGACGGTGTGCTCTTTGTGCCGGATCCATACGTCTCCCCAAAGTTTGTGGCTCTTCAATAGCAATGGGTACAACCCTAACATTCGCCGCCGGCTGCGGTTGTGGTGGTGGAGGAGGTGGAGGTTGTTGACGATTAAGCTCTCCTTGTACAAGAGCTTGCCTAATCTCATCAATCTCCCTCCTAGTTGCTTCTTGCCTCTCATTGACAAGTCTCCTCTCTTCCTCCAAGAGCTCATCTCTTAGCCTAATTTGCTCTAAGGCTTCATCCAATTCAGCTTGGTGGTCTCTTCCAGCCATCTCTTTCCCCCTCTTAATACTCTTGGATCTAGATCTAAGGGTTTTCTCCGGTTCGGGATCGAATGGAGCTAAATCCTTGCCACGAGATCTTCGCATACACCTAAAGAGTAAGAGATGTCCTGAAAAGCAAAGACACACACCAAAGAGAGATCAAAAGCAACAAGAAAGATCTATACTATAAACAATCACAAATACACTCGATCTAGACCTAGTCCCCGGAAACGGCGCCAAAAACTTGTTACGTCAGGATGTGTGTGTGAATCGCAATAAGCTTTAAATTTATACTCGTTATATTTATCCTAACTCCTAGCGAACCCGCAGTGTACGGGACGTTTGTAGTAGGGATAGCATTCCGAGGTCGAACACAAAGACTAAGGTGAAATCGAGTCAAACAATAGTCATAGATAGTGTGGATCTAATCTAAGAGAGGAGAAAGAAATAAAGAAATGAAAATGATGATATTTTTGGTTGAGTTTTTGCGGTGATCAAACAAAGATCACAAATCAAGCAAGGTAAATAAACAAACTAACGACTCAAGCTAGCAAAACAAACAAATAACACAAAACACAAAGTATACGATCAAGAGAGAAAAGTGGATTCTAGAGGTCAAGATTTCCGGTTATGGCGTTGGATTCAAGATTCTAAGGATTCTAAGGACAAGCTGCGGTGTTGGGAAAAAGTGTTTCACTAATGGAAGTAATTACCGGGTAGGTCTCTCACTTCACTAGTCCCGCATCGAACTCCTATTACCGGGTAGGTCTCAAGGGGTTAAAGTAGGGAATTCTTCACAAACCGGATACTACTTAAGGGGTAACCCTCTCCTTACCGGGTAAGTCTCGGAATAGGGAAGTCTCAAGCAATAATCCTAGCACACTCGATCCAATAGCGGCTTATGAGGCTCACTACTACCTAGAATTCATCATCTAAGGTACCTAAGATCGGAAATCATCGGGTGGATCTCTTCCCTCGCTTAGGGTGATAGCATTAGGTGGCCCTAAGCTAAATTAGGCTTAACAAACACTAGGATTTAACAACCTAACACCCTAACATACAGATTCATCAATTAGAGAGCAACAGGAGAATAAATAGGGCTGTTCTACAGCTAAATCAGCCGATCTGCATGATGAATAGGGCGATTTTTCCTTCTGGTTTGGGTTTCGTGCATACAAATCATCCTAAACTAACATATAAGTCCATTCTATCATCACCCTAGCCATAACCATCAATCCATCACTCCAGAATCACAATAAACTAGACAATAATATACATATCTAGATCCAAAATCATCATACAAGCATACATGGTCTTCATAGATGGATAATGAAAGATAAGCAAGTAAAATCGATAAATCTCAGCTGAATCAAAGTTGTAGGAAGACTTACAAACTCTTAAAAGAAGATCCAAAACGTTCTTAACAATCCTTGCAATAGTTCTTCAATCCAAGACTCCAAAAATAACTCAAAATCACTCAAAACCTCACTATCACTCTTGGAATGGTGTTCTTCTTCTTCCTTCAATCCTTGAGAGTTTTCTTCTCCTCCCAATCTTGCCTCCAATGGATGAGCTGTGAATGAGAATGTGGGAGAGGAGAGATGCCTAGCAACAGCTTGCAGGACCACTTATATTCTCCACCAAGAGCAAGGCCGGATCAAGAGATCGTGGGACACGTGGCTTAAGCTGTTAAAGGCCCAAAAATCGACCCAGTAGGAAAAATCGGCCGATTTTCCTGGGTGTAGGTCGATTTTCTTCAACAGAAGCATGCTATGATCGTCTAGCCATGAGTTGCTCCATTGCTTGCACCAACAAGGGTCTTTGTGTCCTTTGTTGCTCCAATTATGCTCCTCCAAAGCTTTGGATGTGTATCACCATGAGGCTTGGCCCTCGAATGTATCGGTTAATGTCCAAAAGACCCCCGAAATACCTACAAAGCAATGCACAAGTCCGTGTAGACGTCTATCTCGACAAATTACGTGACTTGAATGCAAACGTCGTGAATTAGTGCTAAACCATGCATGAATGAGTGAGAAATCTATCTAAATGATTACCTAAACCTAAGTCATAAATCATGTTATCAACTGCGGAGCATTCGAATTCCTTGCTGCTTGGAACGCAGCTTGCTGACTTTGAAGGGGAACTCGATCTTGTCCTTGGTTTTGTGCCCTCGAGTTGTCTCCTATCTCCAAGTTACCTCCTAGTGGTCGAGAGTCCGGGGTCACCCTAGAGGTCTCCAAGGTAGATACCCTTGTAGTTAGCCCATCAATGCAATCTTTCAAGCTCTTGATGAGACTCAATAACTCCGGTGTGATAGGCTCAGGGCTCTTTGAACCTGCGGGAGTCCCTGACATGATGCAAAACACTTAACAACACCAAACACGTAAGATTAGTTTAAAAAAAACACCTCGCAAGTGTATCACTCAGAAAATAAGGATCTCTCTCTCTCTAGTGGTGTGATACAAGCTTTTTGATGGCTCGTCTTGTATTAATCAAAAACCTCACGTGAGTTCGATGCCTAGTCAAACTAAGCTTTTAGATAGAAACAATATTCGATTTCAGTCACTTCAAAAATGTGTTTGACTCAACAAAATAGAAGAAAAGACTCAAGCGGAAAGGACAATTGCATGAATGTTATATGCAACTAAATGACTCAAAAAATTTAGAACTCAAGATAAGCTTTGAAAGAACTTACTCGTAAGACCCAAGTAGTGAACCCTAGACACCGTAGGAACTCAGTTAAGGAAGGCTGAGCTATGATGTTTGATGGCCGAAAAATGGACATTAGCTAGGTGTGGCTAGATAGGTTCAACGTGATGCTTGGTTCTTCCTCCGAATGGGACGGGATACTTGGCTTAAGTCCTTTCTTGAAGTCCTCTTTGTTGCTGAATAACACTAAAACAAATGTAATAACACTAGGCTAATTACAAAATATGAATAAGAAAGAATGAAATGAACTAATAGAATGAATAGAATAGATCTGATTCCTTCTTTTTTTTCAAACTTCTTTCTTCTCTCTTTTTTTTGTATCCTTTATTTTTTTTTTGTTTTTTTGAACTTTATGATTCAGGAAATCAGAAAAGAAGAATAAACAAAAAAAATTGAAAGAAATAAATCAAAATTTTGTTTGTAGATAAACGTGGGCCAAGCTGTTGTAAATCTTCAGGATAAGATCAAATCTCAGCTCCTAGATTGTTACAACTGATTCAACGTCCTAGATATGTAGGAGGAAAAACAACTACTTCAAGCTTTGCACCGGATTTGTAGGAAATACGCTGAATCAACTCCAATTCTGCGTGTACTAGTTGGATGCAGGAAGAGAAACAACCACGTTTGGTTTTTTTGTTCAACTGGTTCAAGTGTGGCTAATGTGGCTGAGGGATAAAAAAAATGGTGGTTGATGGTGGTTGGATGGTGGTTGGTGTTGGTGCTATGGTGGTTTCCGGTGTCCAGAACTCTCAAACAAGGAACAAACTCGTTAGACTCAAACAAAGCTTAGAGTAGAAGACAGAACGGAAATAGACTCAAACAAAAGACAATGATCGATTGCAATGATCAAAACAGACTCTTTTTGTAATTTTATGATTGATTTACCGACTCTTTTTGGTGGTTGGACGTCAAATGTGCTCTGATACCAATTCATCCGGGGATTAGCCGCGAAGAACGGATCTAGACAAACAACCTGTTCTGAAGAATAAAGAACACACAATATTAACAAACATGGACAACAATGAAAATGAGAAAACAGAAAGGGACAAGAAGAACCGAAAGAACAATGATATAACCCTTGGATTCGAGAGTACGAAGAGGGTGCCTTGTTCGACTTGCAACACCAATCCCGAAGGAGATTGACATACACAAGAACGAGAAAAGCTAGATCACACACACAAACTCACGAGACAAGAATGATTGAATTCTCTTGGATTCAATTCTGAAATGCTCCCAGTAAAACTTATATAAAACTTGTCTAACTACAAAAGAAGAGAGAAAAGGCTTTATATACATCCTAGGCCTTTTCTTCCAAAACAGAAAAAGAAACTAATTACAATAATTACATTGAGAGAGAGTTAAATAAAGCCCATCAAACATAGAACACAATTAGGCCTAATTAAACTCTCCTATCCAGCCTCTCACGTCCACATACTTAAATGAATGTTCCAGCCATGCACATGCACACACGTGAAACCCCTTGTATCTGATTTCAAGGCATCCGTCTGTCCTTTGAAATGCGTCTCAAGGCTTGCCCAGCAACTAGAAATACAATTTAAGCTCCATTAATCATCTTGGTTGGGATGTGTTCTTGGCTGATCCACAAGATGGTCCTTAGACTTGATGAAGGTGGAATTGGTTGAGCTTCATGGACCATGTTTAGGAAAAGAGCATCCATCTCAGCTTGACATTTAGTTTGCGCTCTTGTTAGAGTCGCTTTAGGTGGTGAAGATGGAGTTAGCTCAGATGATCCTTCATCAATCTAGCAGGGATTCACAACAATTCAATCAATGGCTCACTTTATTGATTGAATTTTCTGAATAGGAACAAAAGCTCTCAAAGAGACGGTTTATCAATTGGGTGAAATCTATCTAATTAGGAAAGAAGCTAAGGGATGCTTTTTATATGTCTAGAAAGCCTCCTATCTAGAAAAGGAATAACATTTGTCAAAATGACAATAAAACAAATAAAACAACTAAAACAAATAAAAATAACCCTTAAAATGTTTTGAACCTAAAGGTTATAAAAACTCTTGTATTTTATACCAAAACATGATATAAAATACAAAAGAAGCTCCAAAAGCCTTAATCTTCCATTTTTTGCAATTGCTCTTGCCCTTGATCTAGTGATTAGCCCTTGCATTGTAGGACTAGTAGGGGTTGTTGGTGATGGTCCCTCATCATAGTAAGTCAGGGAGAGCTAGTAAAGGTTCCTCTATAAGAACCAACTTCAGCTTGTTGAAAGCACGTTCTTGAGCTGCTTCCCACACAAATGGTGCATGTTTTTTGCAAGTCTTCATCAAGGGTGCAACAATGGTACTGAAGCCTCTCACAAAGCGCCTATAGAAACTTGCAAGCCAATGGAAGCTCCTTACATGGCTAATGGATGTAGGTGTTGGCAAATCTCGAATAGCTCTAATCTTCTCCTCATCCACTAGTAGACCTTGTGCAATCACTACAAAACCAAGAAATATAACTTCATTAGTGCAAAAGCTACATTTCTTTAGGTGGGCATTCAAGTGTTCAGCCCTAAGGGTAGAAACAACTTCCCTTGGATGTTCACCATGCTCCTCTAGGGACCTGCTATAGATTAAGATATCATCAAAATACAGTACATCAAATCTCCCAATGAATTGTCTCAAAACATGGTTCATTAAATGCATAAAAGTAGATGGAGCATTGGTTAACCCAAATGGCATAACAAGCCATTCATACAACCCAAATTTAGTCTTGAAGGTTGTCTTCCACTCGTCCCCTCCTTCATTCGGATCTGATGGTAGCCACTCCGAAGGTCTATCTTGCTGAATGTAGTGGCGCCATGGAGCTCATCCAGCATGTCATCGAGGCGGGGAATAGGGTGGTTGTACTTAATGGTTATGTTGTTGATAGCCCTACAATCAACACACATTGTCCAAGTGTTGTCCTTCTTAGGCAATAATAGGACAAGAATGACGCAAGGGCTAAGACTTTCTCTAACATATCCCTTATTTAGGAGGTCTTGGACTTGGGATTGGATCTCTTGACTCTCCTTAGGGTTCATCCTATAGGCTGGTCGTTTAGGAAGTGTAGCTCCGGGAATAAGGTCAATCTCATGCTCTATGCCTCTCAAAGGTGGAAGGCCAATGAGGTATCTTATCCGGAAACACGTCCTTAAACTCCTCTAGGATGGCTGTAATGGTAGAGGGTAAGATATCCTTTGTTTCTTCACTCACTAAGGTTAGCTCCTTACACAACCTCATCAAGATGGTATCTAAGGGTAGGTACTCATTTCGGAACTCAAGTTTAGAAGCTAACAAGGCCGTAGGAGGCTGAGTTGTGGGCCTGACCAAGAGAGCACTAGGCTGTTGGCTAGGGGACGTGTCTATGGCAGGTTCTTGGTGCCTGGATGGCTTGCTCCCCTTCTTAGCTTGTCATGGCTACAGTATCCTCATAGTGTACTAGAGTGAAAGTGATCTTAGGTTGCCTATTAACCTTCAATTCACCATAATCATTCATCCAATGCAGCTTATATGGTCTAGGGTGACAAAATGTAGGAATTTGCAACTTAGAGATCAATTCAGTACTAGCAATGTTACAACAACTACCTCCATCAATGATAACGTTACACACCTTCCCCTTAACCAAACACCTAGTATGAAACAAGTTATCTCTTTGGTTATCATCACAAGGGGCAGGTTGTGCACTCAAAGTTCTCCTAGCTAACAAGGAATTATCATGCTCAAGATTTTCATCACAAACCATGTTATTAGGATCATTTCCTGCGTTTTCATGCTCATTAGGTTCATTTTGAGAATCAAGATCACAAGGCATGTAGTTATTAGTTAGAAATGAGCTAGGATGGTCAGATAACACTCTTTTAGCTAGTAAATAATCCCCTGCTCATATTCAATCCCATCATCATCCAAATTATCATGATCATGCATATTAGGCTCAAAATCATCATTATCATGCTCATGCTCAGATTCAGACTCATATTGTCCTGAATGGTTGATTAACAACGTTTTCTTATTAGGACAGTCTTTCATCATGTGTCCTCAACCTTGACACTTAAAACACACTATATCCCTAGCTCTAGATGAAGGGTTAGAAGCTTGTGTTCCTTTAAGAAAGGTAGCCGTGGGCTTAGGAGGGGTTGTATAAGGTGCTTTAAGCTATCCTCCTTGTTCCAAGGTTGTTTTCTCCTTATTTGACACTTCCTTGTTGTAACCTTCTTGTTGGCGGTTCCCTTGGTTCTTCCAAGAGCTGGAGACACCATAAGAAGCCTTTCCTTCTTGATTTCTCGCTTTCATCTTCCTTTCCACTTTGATTGCGAGATGGAGTAGTTTTGTCTTAGAGCCATAGGGAAAAGATCTACTTCGTTAGCAAAATTTGGATTAAGGATACGAAGATACCTAGCCATTGTTGATTCTTCATCTTCTCGCACATTTGCCTTTACCATGGCCATTTGCATGGCATTATAGGTCTCCTCAGCAGTCATTGATCCTTGCCTGAAGTTCTCCAAACTTTGCCTCAATTCCCTTGTATAGTGTTTGGGAACAAACCGAGCTCTCATCAATGCCTTCATATGCTCCCAAGTAGCTACTGGTGCATCCAAAGTTCTTCTTCTTTCCTTCACCAAATCATCCCACCATATCATAGCATAGTCAATAAACTCAAGGGCTGGGTAGTGTACCTATTTGTGTTCGGGAAAGTTATGGCATGACCATATTTTCTCTATCTTTGCCTCCCATGCCATATACACATCAGGATCACATTTGCCCTTGAAACTATGGACTTTCACCTTCACTTTGCCAAGACCATCATGTTCCGGTTCTCGGTCTCTCCTTTGTTGGAATCCATAGGGCTCACGTCTCCATTCATCATTACGTTGCCCTTCTTAATGCCTCCTTGGCTGATCTCGCCTCCTCCGTCCATTAGGCATCCATTCCGTTCTCCATTCCTAATTCTCCCCATCATCCTCCTCTTCCTAGTCATAAACTAGATTCTTAAATTGGTGAGGACAGTTAGGCATTATCATTAATATTAGGAGAAGAAGGGATAGAAACATGCTCCTCAAAAGCAAGGTTCCCCAACCAGGTTGGGAAGCAATGCTGCCTAAACCATGGGCATGCCTAGAAGGCTGCAGAACACTCGAATTCCTCGCTGCTTGGAACGCAACTTGCTTACTTTGAAGGGGAACTCGATCTTATCCTTGATTTTGCACCCTCGAGTTGTCTCCTATCTCCAAGGTACCTCCTAGTGGTCGAGAATCCGGGATCACCCTAGAGGTCTCCAAGGTAGATATCCTTGTAGTTAGCCCATCAATGCTATCTTTCAAGCTCTTGATGAGATTGAACAACTCCGGGGTGATAGGCTCGGGGATTTTTGAACCTGCAGGAGTCCCTGACATGATACAAAACACTCAACAACGGCAAACACGTTAGGTTATTTTAAACAAAAACATCTCTCAAGTGTATCACTCAGAAAATAAGGTTCTCTCACTCTCTAGTGGTGTGATACAAGCTTATTGAGGGATCGTCTTGTATTAATCAAAAACCTCACGTGAGTTCGATGTCTAGTCAAACTAAAGATTTTAGATAGAAACAAGATTGATTTCAGTCACTTCAAAAACGTGTTTGAATCAACAAAAAAGAAGAAGAAAAGACTCAAACGGAAAGGACAATTGCACGAATGTTATATGCAGAAAGAAATGTGAAATCAAAAAAATAGAGAAAAAAGGAATCATATCTATTCATTTCATTCTAGTTTATTATTTTATTTCATTCTTTCTTACTCATAGTTTGTAATTAGTCTAGTATTATTACATTTGTTTGTAGATAAGCGTGGCCCAAGTTGTTACAAATCTTCAGGATAAGATCAAATCAGGCAAGCAACATCCTCGGCGTGTATTGCAACTGATTAATTGCCAGATTTGTAGGAGGAAAACAACTGCTTCAAGCTCAACGCCGGATTTTCAGGAAACATGCTGAATCAACTCCAAATTTGGCGTGCATTGAATGTAGGGAAACAATCTACTTCAACTTCAATTCTACGTGTACTGGATGTAGGAAGAGAAGCAACCACGTTTGGTTCTTGTTCAACTGGTTAAAATTTGGCTAATATGGCTGAGGTAAAATGGTGGTTGATGGTGGTGTGGTGGTGGTTGGTATTGGTGCTATGGTGGTTTCTGGTGTCCAGAACTCACAAACAAAGAAACAAACTCGTTAGACTCAAACAAAGCTTAGAGTAGAAGAGAGAAACTGGAATAGACTCAAACAATGCAAGACTCAACAACAAAAATGAAGACACTTCTGTTTGTTTTTTTTGACAGATTTACCGACTCTTTTTAGTGGTTGGACGTCAAATGGATCTGATACCAATTGATACGGGGATTAGCCGCGAGAACGGACCTAGACGAACAACCTATTTTGAAGAATGAAGAAAAAATAAAATTAACAAACATAGACAACAATGAAAATGAGAAAACAGAAAGGGACAAGAAAAACCAAAAGGAACAATGATAGAACCCTTGGATTCGATATGCAAGAACCAAACCAGTGATGATTCGACCCCGCTTCTTACAACTCCACACAATTGATTTGAGAATCGAGAGCACGAAGAGGATGTCTTGTTCCTCTGACATACACAAGAACGAGAAAGCTAGATCACACACACCTAATCTAATGAGACAACAATGATTGAATTCTCTTGGATTCAATTCTTAAATGCTTTCAGCAAAACTTGTATAAAACTTGTGTGACTACAAAAAGAAGAGAGAAAAGGCTTTTATACATCCTAGGCCTTTTCTTCCTAAAACAGATAAAGAAATAATTACAATAATTACATTTAGAGATATTTAAGTAAAAGCCCAGCAAAATAGAACAAAAATGGGCCTAATTAAACTCTCCTAATCAGTCTCTCAAGTCCACATACATATATGAATTTTCCAGCCATGCACATGCAGATACGTGAAGCCCCTTGTATTTGATTTCAAGGCCACCGTCTGTCCTTTGAAATGTTTTACAAGGCCTGGTTAACATCTAGAAATACAATTTAAGCTTCATTAATCATCTTGGATGGTATGTGTTCGTGGCAGATCCACAAGATGGTCCTTAGACTTGATGAAGGTGGACTTGGTTGAGCTACATGGACCATTTTAGGAAAAGAGCATCCATCTCAGCTTGACGTTTAGCTTGCGCTCTTGTTAGAGTCCCTTGAGGTGGTGAAGATGGAGTTAACTCAAATGATCCTTCATCATAATATGTGCTACACGGGTCATATCATCCTGAATCTACTCAGGTGCTAAACCACTGACACTGCTAGGGTCGTCCCAACATAAATGGCATACGACACCTCCGCCCATATAGTGCCTCATATAGGGTCCTCCCAATTGATGCATGTCTACTATTGTTGTACAAAAACTCAACCAATGGGAGGTGATTTGACCACACCTGCCTCCAATCTAACACACAAGCTTGCAACATATCCTACAACGTTTGAATGGTCCTCTCTGGATGACCATCTGTCTGAGGATGAAAAGTTATCGTAAAATGCAAATGGTTCCCCAAGGAAGTATGAATCTGCTGTCAAAACCTCGAGGTAAATCGTCCATCTCGATCTGAGACGATCTTCCTCGGCACACCATGGACTCTCACTATCTGCCTAATGAACTCCTCAGTCAACCGGCTCATTGGCCACATTTCCCTAATAGGGATAAAATGTGTAGTCTTCGTCAATCTGTCAACAAAGACCCAAATGGCTTCAAAGCTCCTGCTCGGCCTCAATCCAATCACAAAATCCATGGAGATATCCTCCCACTTCCACTGCGGCACTAGTAGTGGGTGGAGCTCTACCCCAGGTTTGCAATGCTCTATTTTAACCTACTGACAAGTCTCACACTATGCCACAAATCTGGCTAGGTCGGGCTTCAGCCCTCCCCACCAGAATGAATGTCTCACATCTTGATACATCTAACTCGCACTTGGGTACACTAAGTAAGGTGTGGAGTGAGCCAATTGTAAAATCCTCTATCTCAACTCCGGATCAGCGGATACTTAGACACGCTCGAGGCGTCTCATCACTCCATTTGCTCCTATGGAGAACTGTGGAGCCTCACCACAAGAAATCCTATCTCGGATCCGCATCAAGGTTGGGCAGGTCACTTGTCTCTGTTGGATTGCACCCAACATATCAGGTAGAACCTCTAAATCAAACAAATGGGCATTCTCATCCGGGAATTGGATGTCCATCTCTAGCCACGCTAGATATCTCTACAACTGAGGTTGAACAGTCAATCGTGCAATCGCCTTCTCTTGAGGCGCCTTCCTACTAAGGGCATCGGCGACAACATTCACCTTCCCGGGATGATACAGAATATCAAGGTCAAAATCCTTGATCAGTTCAAGCCATCAACGCTGGCGGTTATTCAATTCCCGCTGCGTGAAAATATACTTCATATTATTATGGTCTGTGAAGATTTGACATGTAACACCATATAAGTAATGCCTCCAGATCTTCAAAGCAAGCACTACCGCAACCAACTCTAAATCATGTATCGGGTAATTCTCCTCATACGTCTTCAACTGTCTAGATGCATAGGCAATCACCCTACCTCGCTGCACCAAAACACATCCTAAGCCTAACTTGGACGCGTCACTATAAACCACAAAATCCTTTGTGCCCTCCGGCTACGTTAGAATGGAAGCGGATGTCAAACGTCTCTTCAGCTCCTGAAAACGCAGAGTACACGGCTCGGACCATTCAAACCGGGTAATCTTTCTCTGTAGACTGGTAAGTAGACGGGCGATCATAGAGAACCCCTCCACAAACCTACTGTAATAACCAGCTAGGCCAAGGAAGTTGCGTACTTTGTTGATGTTTAGGTAATTCCTCGAGTTGCTTCTTCAGTTCTAACAGCTCGATAGGCGACATGCGATATGGGGCCTTCGAGATCGGTCTCGTCCCCGGCTCTAACTCTATACCGAAATATACGCTCCTTTCGGGCGGCAACCTAGACGGCTCATCAAACACGTCCATAAACTCGCAAACCACGGGAATGTCCTCTAATGAAGGACTCTCTCCCTCCTTCATGGCAAAACACTAGAAGGCCTCACAACGTTGTGCGATCAGCCTCACCGCTCTAACTATGCTAAGAACCATACCCATCTTCCCAAGGTCCCAACCTCAGAAAATCTCTATCTGACCTAACTCGGTAGAGACCGTCACGGTCCTCCTACCGCCTTGTAACACAAAACGACGTCTATCCATCCTATCCATACCCAAAATGACTTCCTTATGCACCATCGGCATGATAAAGAAGTCCACTAACAAATCACGGTTTCGTAAATGTATAGGACAACCATGTACCTCTTGGGTACCTCTCCCCTGACCCCATCAGGTAACCCTATAACAAAAGGCCTCTCCTCTACCGTATCTAAGGTTAGTCTATCGACACATACAAATGGTACTTGTAGCAGCTGGCGCTGGTGGCTCCTCAACGCTCCTCAAATCCAAAACTCGACCCCGATCTCTTCTACTCGGTCATGGAGCGGAACCTTGAGTAGTAAGATGGACTGGGACTATTTGTTGTCTCTGCATCTGATGTTGAGGCGGCCTCTACCCACCTCCTACTACACTGGCAAGGGAATAACCCTACTGTGACGAAGCCTTGCCTTGACGGTAATAGATAGCTCGCTGTCCTGGCTTCCAACAAGAGAAGTAAGTCACTGGTTCCCTCAGGCAATCAACTCGCATATGCCCAGGCTCTCCGCAGTTTAAAAGCACTACCGTCATCTCTTAAAAGTCTATGCAGACAATGGGTAACTCGAGCGGCCCTGAGTTTGGCCTCGCCTATACCTTGGTGCTCCTGCACTAGTCTATCTTATCTGTTGTCTCTTCTCAAATCTTCCCGTCTGAGAAGTCCTTCTCTGACTAGCCCCCTTATGCTTGTAAGTCGAGGCTCTATCTTGATAATCTATCAGGGAATCACAATTGGAAACCCGCCATGTAGGAACGGGTACTCTCCCTCAGTTGATGGGAGAACAAATACACGTGTTGATCCTCTAGAGGTGCAATTGGACCCAACAGCGCCAACTCTTGGAATCTCCTAATAACCTCAGCAACCGGAACGTGCTCAAAACCGGCCTCATCAAAATCCTGCAGTTTTCCCACCTCAACGAGGCTGGGCAAAAGCGCTCTATAATCATGATCCGCATCTGATCATAACTGTTGCTCGACTTTGCATGGTTCTCCACCAATATTGGGCTAAGTCACGGAATAGAGTCTGTACTAACTCTATCCGTCTGTCCTCGGGACATCTAATAGACTCAAGAGCTAGTCTACATGCCTAATCCACAGCTCGACCTCCAATCCCACCTTTCTAGAGAAAGGGGGTACTCCCATTTGGTGAAATGCCTTCAACCAGGAGTCCGGTCGTGGTTCTCTCGGCTCATCCGGAGCTCTAACAACCTCAATAGTGTGTGCCAGTATAACAGGCGCCTGAGTAGCTCTCTAGAACATATTAGATGATCCCTCATGTGGTGGCAGATCCGGGGCACATCTACCGGCCTGGAAGCCTCCTCGACTCGTCTAATATACGTGCGGAACTCTGGTCCCCTCATCGAGACATGATCTAAGCCATCTGACTGGACTTGCTGAGATCTTTGCCTCACTGCCATGCCTTTCCCAGTCTCATGAACGACGCTTGCAACAACCTCCTAATGTACGTCCTCCGCTACATGCGGATTAGCGATGAGAACTTGTCCCTGACCTATCACTACTAGAGGAAGAGGGGGTGTACCTCTACCTCGTCTTGTGTATCAGGTTTCATAGGTTTTATGTTTTAGGTTTCCGGTTCAGGTTTATGGTTTCCACTTGGGTTATTAGCCGATTCGGTGATCAAGTTTCACGGTTTCAAATTTCTAGTTTCATGTTTCAGAGTTCAAGTTTCAGGTTTTACGGTTTCGGGGTATCAAGGTTTAGGTTTCTAGTTTCAAGTGTCCGGTTTCAAGGTTTTAGTTTTGTGTGGTTTTAGGTTTTTGGTTTCCGGTTTCCGTTTTGCACTATTGGGCAATTCGGTGATCAAACACAAAGTAAGCATTCCAAAATCATATTTGAAAAATAAAATTTCATCAGCACTCGATTTCACAATTAAACTCTCGAGGTTTCCAGTTTCAAGATTCACGGTTTTTGGTTTTTGTCTTCCTCTTTCAGATTTTGGGGTATCAAGTTATAGGTTTCAGGGGTTTTTGGTTTCCGATTTCATGTTTATGGTTCCCGTTCGGGTTATTGGGAGGTTCGGTGATCAAGTATTAGGGTTTCAGGGTTTCTAGTTTCCGGTTTCAGATTTCAGAGTTCACGTGTCAATTTTCAGGTTTCAGGGTATCAAGGTTCAGGTTTCAAATTTCAGGGTTCAAGTTTCAAAGTTTCAGGTTTTAGCAGTTTAGGTTTCTTATTTCCGGTTTCCGGTTCAATGATCGAACACAAAGTGCGCATTCCCAATTCATCTTTGATAAACCAAATTTCAACTGATTCGATTTCACAATAAAAGTCGGACCAACGATGCTCGAAATCATACTAGAATACAAATCAGATCAAACAACTTTGTGTCGAAAACGAAAATAATGGACTTATTTTCTACAATTGTGGGACAAGGGTATCAAAAGTAAGGAATAGTTGGACAATAAAACCTTTAAGGTCTGACAAGGCTTACGGATCTTCGGCAAAGGCGAAAGTCGAAACCTCTCAAGCCTTTCAATACATCATCATCATCGACTCATATTCAAAAAATTCTAATCAATTTTTTTTGTAAAATTAAATCGATAGAAAAATATGCAACACTTCCAAAACGAAAGTAATGGACTACGTTTCTACAAAACATTGCATAAGGAAGAATTAGACAACAAAACTCTCAAGCTTGCCAACCTAAATCGGAACTTATTTCCCTAACCGGTTTAAGGTTTGATGGTGGGTTTTCTGGTTGTAGCTTCATCTTTCAAGGTTTCAGGTTTCTCCAGTTTTAGATTTCTGATTTCCGACTTTAGGTTTATGGTTTCCGGTTCGGGTTATTGGGAGGCTCGTTGATCAAGTTTCAAAGTTTTTGGTTTCCGGTTTCCCATTGCAAATTTAAGGGTTCAGGTTTAGGGTTCAAGGGTTTAAAGTTTCAGGGTTTCATGTTTCATGTTTCATGTTTCAAGTTTCAAGGCTTCAGGTTTTAGCGGTTTTACGTATATGGTTTATGGTTCTAGTTTGCGATTTGGGTTATTGGGAGGTTCGTTGATCAAACAAAAAGTACGCGTTCCCAATTAATTTTGGAAAAACAAAATTTCAACAACGTTCGATTTCACAATAAAAGTTGGACCAACGGTCTTCGAAATCATACTTGAATGCAAATCAGTTCATATAACTTGGTATCGAAATAGAATCAGTGTAAAAATATGATAGGTGCTTCAATAGTCCAAGGAAGAATATTAGAAAACAAAACCTCTCAAACCTGGTAAGGAGAATAGGCAAAGTTTTGCTTGCAAAGGAGAAACGATGAATCCAAACAACTTAAGCTCTTCGGTTAAGACGAAAGCTCATAGGCGGTTGTAAAAGTTCCAAAACAAAAATAACGGACTAATTTTCTACAAATGTTGGACAAGGGCATAGGAGAGAAAGAAAGAATTCGACAACAAAACCTTCTAAGGCCCGACAAGGCTTTCGGCTCTTCTTCAATAAAGGCAAGTCAAAACCTCCCAAGTCTTTCAATTCATCATAATTGATCTCAATTCTAAATAATTATAAACAATTTCAATGCAAAATCAAATTGATAGAAAATCTTCAACACTCCAAAACAAAACTAATGGACTAATTTTATTCAAATCATTGGACAAGGAAGAATTAGACAACAAAACCACTCAAGCATGACAACCTAAATCGGAACTTTTTACTCGGACAAGTTTTAGGTATGAAGGTGGGTTTTCTAGTTTAAGATTTCAGGTTTGCGGGTTTCAGGTTTTGCGTTTCAGTTGTTTTAGGTTTCTGGTATCCGGTTTCTGTTCGGGTTATTGGGTGATTCGGGGATCAACTTTCAAAATTTCTGGTTTCCGGATTTAGGTTTCATGTTTCAAGATTTCAAGTTTCAGGGTATTAGGGTTCAGGTTTGTAGTTTCATGTTTTAGGTTTTAGGGCTTCCGGTTTCTGGATTCAGCGGTGTTAGGTTTATGATTTCTAGTTTAGTTTATTGGGCGGTTCGGTGATAGAACCCAAAGTGTGCATTCCCAATTTTTCTTTGAAAAACAAATTTCAACAACTTTCGATTTCACAATAAAAGTAGGACCAACAGTGTTCAAGATCATACTCAAATACAAATCATTTCAAATAACTTGGTATCGAAAATGAATTGGTGTAAAAATACGGAAAAGGCTTTAAAAATCCAAGAAAGTTTAGACAACAGAACCTCTCAAACCTAGCAAGGCGAATAGGCGAATCTCTTTGGAAAAGGCAAATGGAAGAATCAAAACAACTTATCTTCTTCAGCAAAAACGAAAGCTCTTAGGCGGTTGTGAAACTTTCAAAACAAAAACAATGGACTGATTTTATACAAATGTTGGACAAGGGTATCAGAGAGCAAGGAAGAATTAGGCAACAGAACCTTCTAAGGCCCGACAAGGCTGTCGGCTATTCGGCAAAGGATTAAGTCGAAACCTCTCAAGCCACTCAACTCATCATCATCGATCTCAAATCCAAAAAACTCTAACAATTTCTATAAGAAATCAAATCGATAAATAAAGCTATAACACTTCTAAAACGAAACTAATGGACTAATTTCTACAAATCATTGGACAATGACGAATTAGACAACAAAACTTCTCAAGCCTGGCAACCTAAATCGGCTTTTGTTACCCGAACCGATTTCGGGTTTGAAGGTGGGTTTTCCGGTTTCACGATTCTGGTTTCAGGTTTCACATTTTAGCGGTTTTAGGTTTCTTGTTTTCATTTGGGTAATTGGGCGGTTCGGTGATTAAGTTTCAAGGTTTCTAGTTTCCAGATTCCAGTTTCAAATTTGAAGGTTGAGGTTTGAGGATTTCAAGTTTCAGGTTTTAGGGTTTTGGCTTATGGTTTCCGGTTTCTTGATTCAAGTTTCAGCGGCTTTAGGTTTTTGGTGTGGGGTTTCTATTTTCTGGTTTCCGGTTCGGGTTTTGGTGTGGGGTTTCTATTTTCCGGTTCGGTTTTAGGGTGTGGGCTTTAGGTTTTGGCTTATGGTTTACGTTTTTGGTGTGGGGTTTCTATTTTCTTGATTCAAGTTTCTTGATTCCGGTTTCTATATTCTCAATTCATCTTTGAAAAACCAAAGTCCAACAACATTAAATTTAACAATAAAAGTCGGTCCAACGGCGTTTGAAATTATACTCGGATACTAATCAATTGATATAACTTTGTATCAAAAATGAATTTGTACAAATACAACAAAGGCTTCAAAACTCCAAGAAATATTAGACAGCAAAACCTCTCAAACCTAGCAAGACAAATAGGCAAAACTCTTCGGCAAAGGTGAAAGGAAGAATCAATATAGCTTAAGCCTTCAGCAAAGACGAAAGCTCTTAAATTGTTGTGAAACTTGCAAAATGAAAATAATGGACTAATATTCTACAAATGTTGGACAAGGGTATGAGAGAGAAAGGAAGAATATGATAACAAAACCTTTTAGGCCGGACAAGGCTTTCGACTCTTCGACAAAGGCGAAAGTTGAAACCTCTCAAGGCTTTCAATTAACATCATTGATCTCATATCCAAAGAACTCTAATCAATTTCTTTGTAAAATCAAATCGATAAACAAAGATGCAACACTTCCAAAAGGAAAGTAATATGCTAATTTTCTACAAATCACTGGACAAGGAGTAATTAGACAACAATTCCTCTCTTGCTTGACAACCTAAATCAGAACCTGTTACCCAAACCGGTTTAGGTTTAAAGGTTAGTTTTACGCTTTCAGGTTTCAAGTTTCAGCGATTTAAGGTTTCCGGTTTGTAGTTTATGGTTTCAGTTTTATGGTTTCCGTTACTATTTAAGGTTTATAGTTTCCTTTTAGGTTTCAGGTTTTAGGGTTTAGGTTTTCACGGTATTAAAGTTCAGGTTTTTGGTTTCATGTTTCAAGGTTGCAAGGTTTCATGTTTCACGTTTCAACGGTTTTAGGGTTTTGGTTATTGGTTTGGGTTATTGGGAGATTCCGTGACCGAGCACATTCATTCACGCACATTTCTAGCTCGGGATACAACAAACATATTCATTCACTCATTCATTCATTTAAACATGCTAATTTGTACGACTAAAATCTAATACAAAGTTTTCGATCTCGATGATTATCACACGGAGAATTATTATTTCCTTCAAATAGTGTTGTATATTAGTTTAAATTTTTCTTTGGTTCTAGCTTGAATTTTAATTTTTCTATGGTTCTAGATTGAATTTGGAACTTCACAGATCATTTTAAGAATTGAAACAATCTTCATCAACAAGATAAACTTCATTTAGACATTCGCAAACCTCCACATTATCATTATATAATCACCCGTAATGAAAAAAAAACCTTTCATAAATGGTATCATTTGTAACCTAAAAGCACAATCAAAATACACAAAAATTACCATAATTACTTATTTATTTCTAATGTATGAAAATTTACTTCATTTTTATCAAAAAAAACATTAACTATATGAACATCACATCAACTCCATTCATTTAAAATATCCCGTTCACACTTAATTGTCATTTAAAATATCTCTATATAAATATAGCTTAACATATATCACAAACCTTCATTATCAGTTACCACATAGTTCTTTTTTTCTTTCAAGCAAATTATCCATGCCTTCTTCTACAGCGCCTCAGAGAAATGGAAAGGGCAAGAAGAAGGTGAAAATGGAGAAGATAGAGAACAAAAGCAATCTCCAAGTAAAATTTTCAAAACGCAGAAACGGGCTTTTTTAAGAAAGCTAGCGAACTGTGTACACTGACCGGATCGGAGGTGGGGTCATAGTCTTCTCTCCGGGCAACAAAGTGTTTTCTTTCGGACATCCATCGGTGTCGAGGGTCATGGACAGTGTTTTCCCGGAGGGAAAAGAGATGAGTTTTTGAGTAGGTACGACGAGAGTCTTGTGGAACCTCATCGGAGTTTCAACATTGTGGAGCTGAACATGGAGCTGAAAAGGGTGGATCTTCAGCTTGCAGCGGAGAAGCAGCGAGCAACAACCATCGGAGAAAGAGAGAAGACGGATTTACAATGGAAGCCGCCTATTGAAAATTTGATCCACCCTTAGCTTAATGAGATGGGTGCGTGTCTACGTGCATTTAAGGATGTTGTGATGTGAGGATGACCAATGTTTTTGGCGGGATGACGGATCCGGGTTTAAACCCGGTTTTGAATCCGAGTCCGGGTATTAACCCCATCAATAGACCAACTCCGGATCCGGATATGGGTAACTTGACTTTGATAGGAGTAGAGTACTTTTGTTTGTTGTATCCGGATCATAGATATTCTGATCTGGATTCAAGACATCCATCGAGTTGCCACATTACCCATATCCGGAACCGGAGCGGGTCTATCGATCACGTTCATACCCGGACTCAGATTTGAACCGGGTTTAAACTTGGATGCGTCATCCTGCAAACAACATTGGTCATCCTCACAACATTATCCTTAAACACACGTAGACACACACCTGTCTCATTAAGTTGAGGGTGCATTATATTTTCAATAGGCAGCTTCCACCATGACTCCATTTTCTCCCTTTCTTCGATGGCCGCCGCTCGTTGCTTCTCCGCTGCAAGCTGAAGATCCACCCCTACTCATTTCCGTGTTCAAATCCACCATGTTGAAACTCCAGTAATCATCCACGAGACTCTCGTCATACCTCATCAAAAGTTAATCTTTTTCCCCTTCGGGAAAACACGCGTCCATGACCCTTGACACCAATGGATGCCCGAGAGAGAACACTTTGTTGCCCGGAGAGAATACTAGAACCCCCACTCCCATCCGATCTGTATACACAGTTCGCTTGCTTTCTTGAAAAGTCTGTTTCTGCATTTTGAAAACCTTACTTAAAGATTGATTTTGTTCTCCATTTTTGCCATTTTCAGCTTCTTTCTACCCTTTCCATTTCTCTGAGGTGCACTAGAAGAAGCCATCGATAATGTGTTCGAAAGAAATAAAGAATTGTGTGGTGATTGATGATGAAGGTTTGGGTTATATTTATAAAGAGATATTTTAAATGACAATTAAGTGTGAATGGGATTTTTTAAATGAATGGAGTTGATGTGATGTGCATATAGTTCATGTTTTTTTGATGAAAAATGAAGTAAATTTTTTATAATTCAAAAATAAATAAGTAATTATAATAATTTTATTTGTATTGTGATTGCGCAATTTTAATTGTTTTATTGTGATTTTAGGTTACATGAATTGCATTTCGGGTCTTGATTTTGATAGGAATTGATACCATTTGTGAAAGGTTTTTGTTCGCTATGGGTGATTATGAAATGATAATGTGGAGGTGTGCGAATGTCTAAATGAAATTTATTGATGAAGGATCATCCAAGCAAGTCAAGGTCCCTTAACAAGGGCTCAAGCTAAACTACAAGCTGAGATGGATGCATTGCTTCTAACCATGAGCCATGAACCACCTAACTCACCTTCCATGAGCCAACGGGCCTTGATGATGATCATGATCCACCAACGAACAAGTTGCACGCCTAAGGGTTCTAAATAAGGCTGAAATGCTCTAAATGGACTGAATAAGCTTATTTGGCTGTTTTAAGTGTTTTTAGAATAAAAGCCCAAACTTATGTCTTATTGGGCCTTTATTTAATTATTTCAGTTCATTAACATATTAAACACTATATACATATATATATATATTTGTGTGTGTGTGTGTATGTGTGTGTGTTATTAGGCGTGTTAGGGCAGAATACCCAAATTATACACGTTAAATACTTGTTTGAGCTACTATTGCAGATTGGTGATTTCCAGCCTATTGGAGAGCTTTGTGATTGTATTTTTGGCTTAACTCTTCTTGTTTGTGTTAATCTCCTTAGGGATTAGTGTTACAAGTTGTTTATAAGCATCCTCTTGGTGCTTTCAATCTCCATATTAATTGTGTCAAGTTGTAGAAGCAAGGTTGATTAGTCTTTTGGATTGGTTTTTGAATTCATTGTTCAAGGGTTCCTCCATAGTTCTATTCGATTCTTCTTAACCATCTATCTTTATATTTTCGTGCTTATCATTCCTCCATATATAAGTTTCATTCAGTTGTTTCCAGGTTGTTCGTCTAGATCGTTAAATGGGCTAATCCCCGCATCAATTAGTATCAGAGCTTTAGGACGTTCAACCATCATCAAAAGAGTCCTAAAATCTCAAAAAGAATTTGTTTTGATCATTGGAATTGATCATTGTCTTTTGTTAGAGTCTTTTTTCAGTTTTCTCTCTTCTATTCTAAGTTGATTGAATTCTAACTTGTTTGTTGTTCTTGATTAACGAATTGGGCACCGAAGTCATCAACAAACACCAACAACAACACCATGCCAGCCCCACCACCACATTCACGCCGCCTAACCCTAACCCTAATATAACCTACCATTTTCGTAAACCCTAATCCTGCAGCAGTCACGTGGAAACCCTAAAAATCTATCTTTATCCATAAAATCTTATCTCTTACCATAACCAATATTATATTTAACCAACTCTTTCCATAACCATATTCTATCCATATCTTTCCACACTATCTATGGAACCAGCCATATCTTATCTCTAATCATATCTCATCTTTTTAGTTGTTTCCTTATTTACTCTTTTGTTATATAATTTTCGTTTTATTTTTGCTGAGATAGAAAAAAAGAGAGAGAGAAGGACAAACCACAAAAAAAAAGACAAGGAAAGAAGAATTCAGCTTTGTGTTTGCATTGTGTTTAGCTCTAGGTTATTGAACATTGTTCTTGCATGAGTTGACCAAGAGGAAGAAGATTTCAAGGGGACTCCAAGAAGAAAAAAAACCTACATTCCAAGCCTTTTTCATTTTGATCACCCTACCCTAAACAAACCTTAGTTGTTGATTTTGTAGAGTCATCCCAGGACAAAACTTGACTAACTCAATGGTTGATTCGTGTTAGCTTATATTTGACTAGGCACTACCCACACCAGGTTGTTAATTCTTAAAAGGTGAGCCATCAACAAAGTCTTATCACATCACTTGAGAGTGAGGGATAAACACTTGAGAGACACACTAGAGAGGATTTTGTTTTGATCAAATCTAACGTGTTTGCTTATTTTGTTGTGCTTAACAAGATGGCAATTTAAAGCCATGGATGATAGGCTTACGGGTTCACAAGGGCAGATAACCGAGCTTAAGAATAATAAGGCTAAAGAAGACACCTCTTTTCCCCTAACTAAGGCACTAGGGCATCACTTTGAAAAAGAAGCAGCTTCTAAACTCTAAACTATAGGCCATCGACAAGTACCTCTTGGCAGCCAAAAAGAACTTTTTAACGAAGCCAAGAATGCTCTCATTAATGCTTTGCAGGGGCATCATTCTAACCCTAAACCTCCTCTTCATGATAATAGTCATTATGCTAACTTCGTTGTTAGCACTACACAAGATAGAGATACTAAGGAGTCTGAAGATGATGGCTATGATTTTGAATAGGAAAGAAGGCAAAAGGAAGCATGGAGACAAGACGAGGAATGGATTAGAAATGAGGAAAGGAGGTTGGAATAGAATAGGAGGTGTGATGAAAGGAGACGAGAAGATGAGAGGGATCATGGTGGGAGGTGTGAGCATAGATGGAGGCATGAGGAAGACTATGAAGGCAGGAAAGACAATAAACACCAAAGGAGAGGGCGAGATCATGAGGAAGATAATCTAGGCAAGGTGAAGATCAAGATTCCATCATTTGAAGGCAAGTGTGATTCGGATGTGTACATGGCTTGAGAGACGAAGATTAAGCAGATTTGGGCGTGTCACAACTTTCCCGAGAATAAAAATGTACATTACGTAGCCCTTGAATTCACTGATTATGCTTTAATATGGTGGAATGAGCTTGTGAAGGAAAGGAGGCGAAACATGGATCCACAAGTGGCAACATGGGTGCAAATGAGGGCAATCATGCGAGTTCGATTTGTTCCCCAACAGTCTAGGAGGGACTTGAGGCAAAAGTTGGAAAACTTGAGGCAATGTTTAATGAGTGACGAGGAGACCTACAATGCCATGCAAATGGATACGGTGAAGGCCAATGTTAGTGAGGATGAAGAGGCAACTATGGCCAAGTATCTCCGTATCCTTAATTCAAGTTTTGCTAACGAGGTGGATTTGTTTCCCTACTCTACTATGACAAAATTACTACATCTCGTCATCAAAGTCGAGAAGAAGATGAAAGGGAGGAGTCAAGGCATAAGGAGCTCATTAGGGACCTCAAATGCATGGAAACGGCAAGGAGGGCGCCAACAAGGAGGGTACCACCGAGAAACCCCCAAAACAGCACCCGAGAAAGCTCCCACACGCCCAACCTACCCTAAGACGCCTAATGCACCCCCTAAACCACCTCAAGGGAGTACTTCTAACTCTTCTTCTTCTAGGGCTAGAGATGTTGTGTGTTTTAAGTGTCAAGGTAGAGCACACATGATGAAAGATTGTCCGAATAGGATAAATTTGCTAATAAATCATTTAGGCCAATATGAGTCAGAATTGGAGCATGAACTTGAATATAATGGAATTGAGCCTAGTTATGATGTTGATTCGGATGATGGAATAGTATATGAACAAGGGGATTGTTTGATTGCTCAACGTGTGTTGTATGATCACCCTGGTTCATTCCTAGCTTATAACTATGTGCTATGTGATTTGGATGTTCCAAACAAGTCTATTGCTTATGTTGAATCTGATTTTGAGCTTGAGGAGTCTCTTGAATATATAGAATCTGATTTTAAGCATGATGAGTCTGTTGAATGTGTTGAATCCGATTTTGAGCATGATGAGCCTGTTTTGGATGTTTGCTTGTCACATGATAATGCTTTGATAGCTAGGAGAGCCATTAGTATACAACCTGCCCCTTGTGAGGAGAACCAAAGGGAAAACTTGTTTCACACTAGATGTTTGGTTAAAGGGAAGGTTTGTAATGTTATAATTGATTGGGGTAGTTGTTGTAACATTGCTAGCACCGAATTGGTTAATAAGCTGCAATTAACAACTTTATATCACCCTAGGCCTTATAAGCTTCATTGGATGAATGAATATGGAGAATTGAAGGTAAATAAGCAAATTAAGGTCACATTCACTTTAGGCCATTATGAGGATACTATTTTGTGTGATGTTGTGCCTATGCAAGCTTGTCATATCTTATTAGGTCGTCCTTGGAAATTTGATAGGAGAGTCTTACACGATGGTTACACTAATAGGTATACTTTCACTTTTAATGGAAGATTTGTTAGCTTAAAGTCAATGACTCCCTTACAAATAGCCGAGGCATTGAGAAGAAAAAGGCAAGTGAACAAGGGGTAGAGCAAGCTAAGAAGGGTAGTAAGGAAAATAAGTCCAAAACCGAGCCTATAGAGCCTTCTAATACCCGTTTAGCTTCAACTAACACAAAAATGCCCTCTACTTTGCTAGTAGCCAAATCTGAGTTTCAAAGTGCTTATCTTCCTCTAGAAACCACTTTGATGACCTTATGTAAGAAGTTAGCCCTAGTGAGTGATGAAACTAAGGCAAATCTTTCAACTAGCATTGTAGCCCTACTTGTGAAGTTTAAGGATGTTTTTCCTGATGAGATACCCCATGGCCTACCACCCTTGAGAGGCAAACAACATCAAATATATCTCATTCCGGGATCAACCTTACCGAATAGGCCAGCCTATAGAATTAACCTTAAGGAGAGCCAAGAGGTTAGAAACCAAGTGCAAGAGCTCTTAGATAAGGGTTATGTGAGGGAAAGCCTTAGTCCATGTGTTGTTCCCCTGCTTTTAGTGCTTAAGAAAGATAATACTTGGAGGATGTGTGTTGATTGTAGGGCCATCAAACATAACCATTAAGTATTGCCACCCTATCCCACACCTTGATGATATGTTAGATGAGCATCGTGGTTCTTGTAACACCCCAAGTTCTGAGAACTCGGGGAGCTACTGGTTAGGACCTCACAATGGGTCCCGACCTTAGTTTGACAACAATTTTACTAGGATCTTACAACAAGGCACAAAAGTATTAAAAACATTTGAAAACTTTAAATAGTATATACATGAAGAATATGTATCAGCCTTACAAAGCAACGGTAATAAAACGACACATATGAAGAACATAAGACAACCTCGTCCCCAACTAAATGAGTACGTGGACCCGACTAACCATTCCCTCCGGATCTCTCTACAACTGTCTTAACCTGCAAGGCATCTACAAGCGGTATAAAACCGTTAGCTAATATTCTATGCATAAGTATAAAGGTAAAAGCACAAACACACAATATACACAATCAACATGCAACACTCAATCCTTTTATTATCTTTAATTAGGTGATAGGTTATTACTAATGATACTTATTATGTGACACGAGGGATTCCCAAACCTCGCCCCTGTCCCCATTTACCAACGCGGAATGGTACTAATGCATTTGACCGTGTACCTGACTGGACTGGTCGCAGAGAACCTCCTAGACTCTCGCAAGAGCTAGGCAGATGATGTCACGACCCGTTATCATACACTTGGGTCAATTACATAATATACTAAAGTCGGCCTATTCCGGTTTCGTTATTTATCTTAAATAACAAACACCACTCATACACATCACACTCATACAAGAAGCCGGCTAAGTATGTCTGTGGACTTACCAGAATCAAATCTCGACTCTCTTAGTCACAACTCCATCGGTAACTGAAGGAATTCAGTAGCCTGTCAAAGGAGGCAAGTGTGTCAGCACACTTCCTAGGTAATGAGAAGTCTAAGACTTCTGAGATAGTAGATCCTATTAGAATAAAATTTAATACAGTACCAATTTATGGTAAAATGACGATTTTACCCTTGGTCCCGAAACTTCCAAAAATTCCATAATTCATGCCTAAACTCTTATTTGAGACTAAAAAGTCATATTCTAACTCCTAAAGATGAGTTTGGTTACAAACTCGCAATTTACCCATTTTCCTATTTTCCGAAAGATCGTTAAGGTCCAACTTCAGCTTCAAATATGAAATTCGAATAAACTTATAAAAATCCAGAAATAATTCTCTAGATCATCTATGATATCTCATCAACTCCTAGGAGCAAAACTTTCTTAAAACTGTTCGACAGTCACTTCTACGAAAATCTTTAAAGTTGTTTACCACACTAAAAAATGTTCCATACTTAGTCAAAATTTTACTGTTGAAAAACAGCTCAACTCCCCTACTTTGGAACCTTATAACTTCTAATCCGACCTTTCATTTATTCTCAAATTTTGACACAGTAAACTACATACATCCATCTATGACCTATTAAAATTTCAACGGTGGATCTTCACTGTAACTCCTTAACATTGTTTCACAAGATGGGCAGTTTCCAAATTCTCATAACTGGAGAAAACTCATTTAATTACAGCATCTTTGTTTCTACCATTTTTAACACCCTTTTCCGATCCTAACTGATTACTAATCCAAGTTCCTAAGATCATCAGCAACACAACAACCTACTCTAACCTATTCCATCCCAGAGTTATGTAATCAAGGAGGGAGAGACGATTTACTTACCCCTACTAAGGTCTTTGGATGCAATTTAACGAAGATTATGGGTGACGGAAAGGCTCTTGATCTGTAATACAGTAGGAAGGGAAGATCAATTCTTGCCCTTGGTGTGACTGAACAGAAAGAGAGAAACTAGGGAGTGAAGAGAGTGAGAGACCATTACTACTTGACTCTCTAGGTTAGGTCGTGTGCACAACCAAAGAATTGGGACAATCCGAGCGTGTGCAGGAGTCAAAGACTTGCTGGCGTCTAGTCCGGAAATAGATGAGAAGTGTGAGGTTGACTTGTCTGCACTGGCTGGACGTGAAGAGAGGAGCGATGTCAAAGGTTCGGCTACAGAGGGAAGGTAATGTAACGACAGAAAGAGAGATGTAGAACCGTACTCACCTTGGCTAGCGTCTGTTGTCTGATCCAATGTAACTTCGAGCCTTCTATGTAGAGGGTCGTGTGCAGACAAGTCTCTCTGTTGTGCTGAAGGCTGTTGTTGAAGGTTGTGGTTACGTTGATGGTTGTTGCTGCGCTGAGGACCTTTGCTGAAGTCGATCGATGGATCTTGGTACAAAAAAGGAGGAGTTTCGAAGGTGCTGAATCTGCATCTCTTCCAGCTAACTTCCTGGGGTGTGAGGGTTGTATGCAGATGTACCTGGCTCCAACAGAGAGGATCCCGATTCATAGCCGCGTCTAAGGTTCTCACGTTAACTGAGCGATGGAAGCAAGATCTGGCGCTGTGGTTGCTCTCGGAAACCAGCAAGGATGGAAGGCAATCAGATCCTAGAGATTACCTACAGGCGTGTATCAAGGGAAACAGAAGGAAAGAAATCTAGAATGAATGTGGACCTGAGGTAGATGTTGTACGTGTGCTTGATACAGTAGAAACGGCTCACACAAGGAAGGCGTTACAAAAGAGATCGTGAAGATAGGAGAGAGAGTGCAACGAATGTGGTACGTGTTGCTATGAAGCGGAGGAGAGGAGGCCCGTCTGTTCTTCTTCTTCTTGCTGGGCTCGGAGTGCCGCTGGGCCAACACGGATCTGGGTTGTCATCTACTGGATCCCGATTGGCTGTTGCATCCTTGGCTGGCTGGACAAGGAATGTGGGTTGAGGTAAGGTAAAGGTTGGGCTGAAAAAGGTAAAAATAAGAGTGGGCTGAGTTGTCACAACTTGTCAAAACTCGTCATGGCTTTGTCAGGCCCATGAATGACCTCGTCACAGAGTTGTCGGGCTTTGTCATGACCTCGTCTCAGCTCTGTCATGGTCTCGTCACAGCTTTGTCACAGTCTCGTCTCAGCCTTGTCATGATCTCGTCTAAAGTCGTCGTTAAGAATTAATTATAAGAATTTTGATATAATTCTATCATTTTATGTGAATTAAATTCTACATAAAATGATAAATAATTATAAGAATTAGGGTTTGATATAATTCTATCATTTTATCTGAATTAAATTCTACATAAAATGATATATAATTATAAGAATTAGGGTCTGATATAATTCTATCATTTTATGTGAATTAAATTCTACATAAAATGATAAAATTTGTGAAGAATTAAATACTCGATAGAATGGGAAACCGTCAACGGCTCGTAGTCCGAATTGATTCGGAATTAAACGGAATAAAATTCCGGATATTACATCAGTACCCCCTTAAAATAAGTTTCGTCCCGAAACTTAGAACAAGGTACTTAATTAAACGACTTCCATAAATAAACTGGTATGTCCTAGTCTCACTAAATCATTATTCATTTCCTAAACTTCTCTAACCCTATCAAAGCGTAGCGAAAAAAAAAACTGGTCGTTACATCAGATCCCCCTCAAAATAATTTTCGTCCGGAAACTTATGGTAGGACAATCCTGATCGGCCTTTAAGGCACCAAATGGGTGTGTTTGATCACTACACAAAAGTCTCGTCGTTTCCACATCTAAGTTTCCTGCACATCAAGATTACCAAAAGCACACATCACTGACTAAGCATTGAATCATGAAATAAACAAGTAGTCAAACAATATCACACATACAAGGTCAAGTCCTAACTCGTTGATAACACGAGTTATGAGCTAGGTTTAAGTAGTCATTTAGATAGATTTCTCACTCATTCATGCATGGTTTAGCATTAGTTCACGACGTTCTTCACTCAATTCATGTATTTTGTCGAGATAGACGTCTACACGGACTTGTGCGTTTTTTATAGGTATTTTGGAAGATTTAGGAGCTTAATTGATGAATTCGAGAATCAATCCTCGAGATGACGCACCTCCGGGCTCATTAGGATGCAAACTAGAGGCTAAGGAAGACTCATGAACCTTGCCAACACAAGCCATGCACCAAATCATAACTTAATGATCCAAGGCGAAGTTTTTGGAACAAACCACGGTTCACTGGCACAAACCACGACCGTGATTCTACCCGTGGATTTTGCCAGATTCTTGTGACAGCTGTGCCACGACTCTCATGGCCAGCTCATGCAAAATTTGTTATAAAAGTGGTCCTTCATTGGCTGAGAAGGGCATCTTGGAGCAGCTCTCCATTATCAAAAAATCTTCCAATCAAAAATACTCTCCCAACAAGAAGTCTTTCTAGGAAGGAAAGTGCCAAAGAGGAAGAAGAAGAGCTCCATTGAAGAGGAGAAGAAGAACACACACAATTACCACACCTTGATAGTTTTTGTAGTGAAGAATTTCGGATTCAATTTCTAGAGTTGAATGAACCATTGGAACCTTCTTTAAGAAGGGTTGTGAGTTATTTCTAATTCCATTTTCAGCTCGGTTTGGTTTTAGTTCACTTGTTCATCTCTTTTTCTTCATTATCTTACGAATGGATGTCATGATTTTATATTTGATTGTTTCGATTTCTATTATGAATGTTGTAGGCTAAATAGATGTGATTCTAGGGTGAGAAAAGGATGGTTATGGCTAGGACTATGATAGGATGGACTTAGATTTGCCTTTGGATGACTTGTGTACATGAACGTAGCTGCTGTTAGGAATCACGGGTAGTTCTTGCTAAACCATGGCCGTGGAAAGGTAGAACAAACCGTGATCTTACCTGATTCGATGGATCTAGTCTTAGATTGTTAGAATGTTGAAATCCTAGGTGTTTGTTGAGTTAAATCTATCCTAGGGTGACCTAGTGTTAGCAACTAAGTGCTAGGAGAGACTTATCCGGTAATCCTTGCTCTTAGATTCCATAGATAACAAACGCTAGGTAGTGGTGAGCCTCATAAACCGCCATTGGATTAAGTGTGCTAGGATGGTTGTTTAGAACTAACCCTTCCAAGACTTACCCGGTAAGGATAGGTTAGATCTCTAGGTAACAATCCGGTTTGTGTAAAATTCCTATCCTTAGGTTCTTAGAGACTTACGCGGTAATGAGACCTTAGGAATGGACTAGTGGACCATGAGACCTATTCGGTGATTGATCCCAATTTAGAAACACTTAACCCCAACACAGTTAATCCGAGGAACGAATAGATAGCTTGAGTCCTATGCCATAATCGGAACTTCCAAACCCTAGAATCCGTCTTTTCTTTCTTTGATCTATATCTCGTATTTTTGCTTGTTTGTTTGCGTTGATTTGTTAGCTTAGTTGAATTATTATATTTCACATGATTTGTGGTCTTTGATTGATCACCGAAAACCAACCAAAAACAATTGAGATTTTTCATTTCTTTGTTTCTTTCTCTTTTCTTTATCTAGATCTTCACTAGACTTAATCACTAATTGAATCAATCTCACCTTAGTCTTTGTGTTCGACCTCAGAATACTATCCCTACTTCAAACGTCCCGTACACTGTGGGTTTCTCTAGGTAGTTTAGGATTTAGTTCGAGTTATAAATGTAAAGCTTTTTGTGCTACATCCTAGCGTGAACAAGTTTTTAGCGCCGTTGCCGGGGACTAGGTCTAGATTGAGTCATTTTGTGATTGTTTATAGTGTAGATCTTTCTTGTTGCTTTTGATCTCTCTTTGGTGTATGTTTTTGCTTTTCAGGACATCTCTTACTCTTTAGGTGTATGCGAAGATCTCGTGGCAAGGATTTAGCTCCATTCGATCCCGAACCGGAGAAAACCCTTAGATCTAGATCCAAGAGTATTAAAAAGGGGAAAGAGATGACCGGAAGAGATCTCCAAACTGAGTTGGATGAAGCCTTAGAGCAAATAAGGCTAAGAGATGAGCTCTTGGAGGAAGAAAGAAGACTTGCCAATGAGAGGCAAGAAGCAACTAGGAGGGAGATTGATGAGATTAGGCAAGCCCTTGTACAAGGGGAGCTTAATCGTCAACAACCTCCACCTCCTCCACCACTGGTGGTACAACCGCAGCCGGCGGTTAATGATAGGGTTGTTCCCATTGCCATTGAAGAGCCACAAACCCTAGGGAGACGTATGGATCCGGCACAAAGAGCACACCGTCCGGAAGTGAACTTAGGAGATCCCGCAACCCACAACTATGAGCTCCGCCCTCAAGTTCTACAAATGATCCGGCATAATCAATTTGGAGGGATGGAAGGAGAGTCTCCTCATCAACACTCGATGAACTATGAGATTTTGATGGAGACTCTTAGACCGCCAAGATTGGAGAGCAACAACCATAAGCTTAGGGCTTTTTCCTTCTCTCTTAAGGATAAAGCCTTGGCTTGGTATCAATCCATTCCACAAGGGCGAGTTAGTACTTGGGAGGAGATGACAACCGAGTTTTTGACTAAGTTCTTCCCACCTTCCAAGACTACCGAGTTAAGAGGGAAGATCAATGCCTTCGTGATGAAGGATAGAGAGAGTTTGTTCAAGTCTTGGGAGAGATTCAAAGATCTTCTCCTGGATTGTCCGCACCATGGCATACCGAAAATTGAGCTACTGGAGATCTACTTCAAAGGACTTGATGAAGATAGCCAATTCAAGCTCCAATCTCTATCCGGTGGAACTTTTATGGAGAAGCATGTAGATGAGGCTTGGGAGTTTGTGGAGAAGCAAGCTCTAGTGATTGAGAAATACTCCCATAGGAAGAGTGAAGGGAGAAAGGCGGGAGCATATGAGGTGAGTGAGGTCACCATGAACAATTTCAAGCTTGACGCCATCAACAATGAATTGAAGTCCTTGAGGGAGTTGTGTGCTACAACTTTGAAGAACCAAGCAACTCTTCAAGTGCTTCCACAAGCCAACTTGTCTTCCAAGGAGGAGGATGTGAATTATATGGGAAGGGACAACTTCAACAATTATCAAGGCCCAAGGAACTTCAACAACAACCGGCAATTCAACAATTACCGGCCCAACCACAACCATCCCGGATTTTCTTACTCTAACCCGGATGGAGCCTTGAACCCTCCCGCTTCCACAAGCACAACTCCACCACCAAGAGCTTCACAAGAACCTCCACCCGGATTTACTCAACCTTAAAAGGATAGAACCGAAATAATGTTTGAGCAATTGCTTGGAAGGTTGAGTGGTCTTGAAAGCACCGTGACTTCAATCTCTAAAGCCCAAAAAGTCTTGGAAGCGCAAGTGTTCCAAAAAGCGGGTGAAGCCCATAGAGATCCGGGAAAGCTTCCCGGAAGAACCGAAGACAACCCAAGAGGCCAAGTGTTGGCTATTACAACGTGGAGCGGGTTGAGTATGAAAGATCCTTTGCCCAAGGACAATGCTAAGGGAAAGCAAGTAGTGGTAGTAGAGGGAAAGTTGCAAGAAGATGGAGGCAAGAGCAAGGATGTAGAGCCAATCTATGTGGCACCGCCTCCATACAAGCCACCACTACCGTTCCCTCAATCACGAGCAAGAGCTCGCTTGGACAATCATTTTGGTAAGTTCCTTGAACTAATGTCTAAATTGCATATTAACATTCCGTTCATGGATGCTATCTTAGGAATGCCGGCATATGGCAAGTTCTTGAAAGAGATACTCTCCAACAAAAGGAAGCTGGAGGAGTATGGGGAGATAAGAATGACCAAGAGATCCTCGGAATTGATCCAAACAAGGAAGGAAGAAATGCCTCCCAAGCTAAGAGATCCGGGCTCTTTTTGTGTCCCAATTGGAGTTGGAGATGTGAAGTACGAGGCCCTTTGTGATCTTGGAGCGAGTGTAAGCATCATACCGCTTGCACTTTGCAACAAGGTTGGGCTAGGAGAGCCGAAACCGGTCAAGATGACCCTCTATATGGCGGACTGTTCTATCACTCATCCGGTTGGGATTTTAGAAGACATCCCGGTGCAACTAGGAGGATTCTATGTGCCAATTGACTTTGTCGTCTTGGACATTCCGGCGGATTATCCGGTTCCCATCATCTTATGAAGACCTTTCCTAGCCACCTCCGGATGCCTGGTGGATTGCAAGAATGGAACTCTCTCCTTCAACATTGGAGAGGAGAACGTCAGGTTCAAATTGTCTACAATGATGAAAGGACCAACCCTTGATGAGGATGTTTTCAACATAGTCGAGCAAGAGGAATCTAGAGAAGTTGTGAGCTCGATCTTGATCAAAGATCCCTTGGAGAAGGTTCTTACCTTAAGTATGATGGAGGAAGGTATTGAGGAGGCTTACAATGAAGAGATCAAGGTCTTGGAAGCATTAGAAGAGGAGCCAAGAGTTGGATTTGAAGGCCACGAAGAGGTGTTGAACAGCTGCGAGTTCCACTGTCGAGATTTATGTTCCACGGCCGTCAAACTCTCTGGACAACTCCGGGAAGCAGGCTTGGCAAGAACCACGGCCGTGGAAGTTGAGCAAACCGTGGTTCCAGCCGTGGTTTTCCCTGGACCAGTCCTTGATGATGGTCAAGCTTCTAGGAGCTATGGGGAGTCTTCATTTGCTTTGGATTCATCTAATCCAACATTATTTGGATCGTCTCCAACCGATAAAGGTCCTCCTAAACTTGAACTCAAACCCCTCCCCTCTCATTTAAAGTATGCTTTCCTTGGTGTTGATTCTACATATCCGGTGATTGTTAATGCATGCTTGAGTGATGATGAACTTGCTAAGTTGTTGCATGAGCTAAGATTGCATAGGAAAGCCATTGGCTATACTATTGATGATTTGGTTGGCATTAAGCCTTCTTTGTGCATGCATAAGATAATGATGGAAGATAATCATAAACCCTCTATTGAACATCAAAGGAGATTGAATCCTATCATGAAAGAGGTAGTCAAAAAGGAAATCATTAAGTTGCTAGATGCGGGAATTATCTACCCTATCTCGGATAGTAAGTGGGTTAGTCCCGTTCATGTAGTTCCTAAGAAGGGTGGGATGACCATAGTGACTAATGAGAACAATGAACTAATCCCGACTAGGACGGTTACGGGGTGGAGGATGTGCATTGATTATAGGAAATTGAACATGGCCTCTAGGAAAGATCACTTCCCTCTCCCCTTCATTGACCAAATGCTAGAAAGGTTAGCTCAACACTCTCATTTTTGCTATCTAGATGGCTATAGTGGATTCTTCCAAATCCCTATCCACCCCGATGACCAAGAGAAAACAACCTTTACATGTCCATGGGGTACTTTTGCATATAGGAGAATGCCATTTGGGTTGTGTAATGCACCCGCCACCTTCCAAAGGTGTATGATGGCTATCTTTTCGGAATACATAGAAAATATCAGGGAAGTTTTTATGGATGATTTCTCTGTTTATGGTTCTTCCTTTGATAATTGCTTGGCTAACTTGTCATTAATATTGCAAAGATGTGAGGAGACAAATCTTGTCTTGAATTGGGAAAAATGCCACTTCATGGTAAGTGAAGGCATTGTGTTAGGACACTTGGTGTCTAACCGTGGCATTGAGGTTGACAGGGCCAAAATTGAAACGATAGAGAAGTTGCCGCCATCTACCTCGGTGAAGGGGGTAAGGAGTTTCTTAGGGCATGCCGGTTTTTACCGGAGGTTTATTCAAGACTTCTCTAAAATTTCTAAGCCTCTCACTAACCTACTAATGAAGGATGTTGATTTTGTCTTTTCCAAAGATTGTCTTGAGGCTTTTTGTAGGTTGAAAAACGCCTTGATCTCCGCACCTATCATGCAACCTCTGGATTGGAGTCTACCATTTGAGATCATGTGTGATGCAAGCGATGTAGCCGTTGGGGCTGTTTTGGGGCAAAGGAAAGATGGGCGCACTCATGCCATTTATTATGCTAGCAAAACGCTAGATGATGCCCAACTCAATTATGCTACCACCGAGAAGGAGTTGCTAGCGGTTGTGTATGCATTTGAGAAGTTCCGCTCGTATCTTGTTGGAGCAAAGGTCAAAGTTTATACGGATCATGCTGCGATCCGTTATCTACTCACCAAGAAGGATGCCAAGCCTAGGTTGATTGGTGGATCCTTCTTCTACAAGAATTTGATTTGGAAATCCGGGACAAGAAGGGATCCGAGAACTCGGTGGCGGATCACCTTAGTAGACTCCCACCATTGGAGCTTGAAAGAGATGACATCCCGATTGATGATTCATTCCGGGATGAGCAATTGCAAATGGTGGAGGAATGCTTATTCCAAGTATCTAGAGGAAGTGAGCCATGGTTTGCCGACATTGTGAACTACTTAGTGTGTGAGGAAGTGCCTCCCGGATTGACATATGCACAAAGAAAGAAGTTCTTCAACGATGTGAGGCACTACTATTGGAGTGAACCACTTCTATTCAAGAGAGGGCCAGATGGAATGTTTAGAAGATGCATACCGGAAGATGAAGTGGAGAGTGTGATCCGGCATTGTCACTCCTTACCATGTGGAGGCCATGCTAGCTCACACAAAACGTGTGCAAAGGTATTGCAATCCGGTTTTTATTGGCCTAACTTGTTTAAAGATGTGCAAGGTTTTGTAGCTGCATGTGATGCTTGCCAAAGGACGGGCAACATCTCAAGAAGGAATGAGAAGCCCTTGAACAACATCCAAGAAGTCTAAATATTTGATGTGTGGGGTGTGGACTTCATAGGGCCATTCCCTTCTTCATGTGGCAATCTCTACATCCTATTGGCGGTAGACTATGTGTCGAGATGGGTGGAGGCAATCGCCTCTCCTACAAATGATGCCAAAGTGGTGGTGCGGTTCTTCAACCGAGTGATCTTCCCTAGGTTTGGTACACCAAGGGTGATCATTAGTGATGGGGGGAAGCACTTCACAAATAGGAACTTTGGAGCGCTTTTGGCTAAGTATGGGGTGACTCATAAGGTGGCAACACCTTACCATCCCCAAACTAGTGGCCAAGTGGAGATCTCCAACCGGGAGATCAAGGCCATTCTTGAGAAGACGGTCTCTAGGACGAGAAAAGATTGGGCTATGAGGCTCAATGATGCCTTATGGGCATATAGAACCGCCTTCAACACACCGATTGGCACCACTCCTTACAAGTTGGTCTATGGCAAGTCTTGCCACCTTCCGGTAGAGATGGAGCATAGAGCCTATTGGGCCATTAATTGGCTAAATTTTGATCTCAAGGACGCGGGAGAGAAGAGATTGCTTGAATTGAATGCCCTTGAGGAGATCCGGTTGGATGCTTATGAGAATGCCCGGATTTACAAGGAGAGAACCAAAAGGTGGCATGACAAGAGGATCATCCCCAAGGAGTTGAGTGAAGGAGATCTTGTCCTTCTCTTCAACTCAAGGCTAAGGCTCTTTCCCGGAAAGCTCAAATCAAGATGGACCAGGCCATATGTGGTGAAGAAGATCTTTCCCCATGGAGCTATTGAAATTGGAGGGGATCATTGTGAAAACTTTAAGGTGAATGGGCACCGTTTGAAGAGGTATATCCCGGGAGCTCCGGTAGATATGATTGCCCCACTTTACCTTGAGTAGACGCCCCGAGTTTGGTCAAGCTAATGACCTTAAAGAAGCGCTTGGTGGGAGGCAACCCATCGGTAACGTTTTTCCCTTCTTGTTTTGCTTTTGTTCTAGATTTTTCTATCTTTTTCTGTGTTTTGTCTACTTTGTGTGTGTGCTAGAGCATTAGTGGCATTGGAAGCATTGCTTGACATAGGAATGATGATGATGAACCCCTCATAAATTATGGGTGGAGCGGACGCGGAACTTGGACGGCTAGCGGTGCCTAGCGCGGGTCCTGACGCCTTGATGAACACTTAGAGCTCTCTACCATGGTTGATAGGATCATCCAACATCGATTCACTTGAGAAATCTCAAATACCGTAGCAAACCACTTTTACATTGTGAGAACCTTCTTTCACTCTCTTTACTTCATTTACACATTGGGGACAATGTGTTTCTAAGTATGGGGTGGGGTTTGCATGATCCTTTGCATGATGAGCATCTAGGATAGTTTAAAATCTTCACATGTCTTGCATTGTACATACATATTTCGAAAATTCCAAAAAAAAAAAAAAAATCAGAAAGTTTAAAAATTTTTGTGCTTTCTAGGCTTGGATATGACCCTAATGATGAACCTTGTCTTGTGAATTGGCTATGGATGGCCTCATGTGTTAAATTGATGAATGCATACGTGGACATGACGTACTTCTCTTGAATTCTATGAATGATTTGTAATCATGATGTTTGCTTAGAATGGATTGAGTATCGAAAATCGAAATTACATGATAGTTCTTGCATACCATCTAGGAATGAATGAGGCAATTCATCTTCTCTACTTCTCATCTTGATCATAATTGTTTAAGCACCTCAATTGAGATAAATTTGACCTCCTTTAACCCATCCGGAAATAGGAGCATGTTAGTGTGTTGATGTGTATAAAAAGCATGTGTGGGGTGAAGATGTTAATGAAAGAATATCATGCATAAAATGCTGAATTTGTTGTGAAAGTGTAGCCAAAAATATAGGCTTGGGGGCATTAGCTTAAATGACAAGTAACTCGGTACACTTCACATAATCGGGTGTTGGTGCCTTGCCAAAGTCAAATAAACCAATAAGTCCTAACGAGTTTTGGTATGTGTGCCCGGTGTGGATGCACCTCGAAAACTAAGAAAAAGCCCGAGGACGGCTAATCACCAAGGTTTCGGCTTTTGTACACCAATGCCATTGTCTCAAAAATAAGTCAAAGAAAAGAGAAGAAGGAAAAGATAGAGAAAAATATACACTTGAGGGAAGTTAATCGAGGACAAGATTGTGGAGTTAGTTCCATTCCCGGATTAGCATCACATAACATAGAAAAATCCCCACCTAATCACAACGTTTCTTAGCCTTTTATTTTACAAGACCTTATGACCTATTTGCATGTTTGTGAGACTTAGTAATCTAGATTGGATATGCTCTTGATCTTCTTAGTTTCTTCATTTTTACATCTCATGCATGCTTTTGAGCTAAGTACAATTGTCTTTTCATGCCTTCATTTACTTGATGCATGATTGCTTATCCATTGCCATGAAACATGACTTTGAAGGTGATCCAATAGTAGAAGCACAAAACCAAAAAGATTTTGCCATTTTTCTGCATACATAAATCATGCTATCTCTTAGTCTATAGTTGGGAATTTGCTCGGGGACGAGCAAACCTTAAGTATGGGGTATTTTGATAACACGATTTATGAGCTAGGTTTAAGTAGTCATTTAGATAGATTTCTCACTCATTCATGCATGGTTTAGCATTAGTTCACGACGGTCTGCACTCAATTCATGTATTTTGTCGAGATAGACGTCTACACGGACTTGTGCGTGTTTTATAGGTATTTTGGGAGATTTAGGAGCTTAATTGATGAATTCGAGAATCAATCCTCGAGATGACGCACCTCCGGGCTCATTAGGATGCAAACTAGAGGCTAAGGAAGACTCATGAACCTTGCCAACACAAGCCATGCACCAAATCACAGCTTAATGATCCAAGGCGAAGTTTCTGGAACAAACCACGGTTCATTGGCACAAACCACGGCCGTGATTCTACCCGTGGATTTTGCCAGATTCTTGTGACAGCTGTGCCACGACTCTCATGGCCAGCTCATGCAAAATTTGTTATAAAAGTGGTCCTTCATTGGCTGAGAAGGGCATCTTGGAGCAGCTCTCCATTATTAAAAAATCTTCCAATCAAAAATACTCTCCCAACAAGAAGTCTTTCTAGGAAGGAAAGTGCCAAAGAGGAAGAAGAAGAGCTCCATTGAAGAGGAGAAGAAGAACACACACCATTACCACACCTTGATAGTTTTTGTAGTGAAGAATTTCGGATTCAATTTCTAGAGTTGAATGAACCATTGGAACCTTCTTTAAGAAGGGTTGTGAGTTATTTCTAATTCCATTTTCAGCTCGGTTTGGTTTTAGTTCACTTGTTCATCTCTTTTTCTTCATTATCTTGCAAATGGATATCATGATTTTATATTTGATTGTTTCGATTTCTATTATGAATGTTGTAGGCTAAAATAGATGTGATTCTAGGGTGAGGAAAGGATGGTTATGGCTAGGACTATGATAGGATGGACTTAGATTTGCCTTTGGATGACTTGTGTACATGAACGTAGCTGCTGTTAGGAATCACGGGTAGTTCTTGCCAAACCACGGCCGTGGAAAGGTAGAACAAACCGTGATCTTACCTAATTCGATGGATCTAGTCTTAGATTGTTAGAATGTTGAAATCCTAGGTGTTTGTTGAGTTAAATCTATCCTAGGGTGACCTAGTGTTAGCAACTAAGTGTTAGGAGAGACTTATCCGGTAATCCTTGCCCTTAGATTCCAAAGATAACAAACGCAAGGTAGTGGTGAGCCTCATAAACCGCCATTGGATTAAGTGTGCTAGGATGGTTGTTTAGAACTAACCCTTCCCAGACTTACCCGGTAAGGATAGGTTAGATCTCTAGGTAACAATCCGGTTTGTGTAGAATTCCTATCCTTAGGTTCTTAGAGACTTACCCGGTAATGAGACCTTAGGAATGGACTAGTGGACCATGAGACCTATTCGGTGATTGATCCCAATTTAGAAACACTTAACCCCAACATAGTTAATCCGAGGAACGAATAGATAGCTTGAGTCCTATGCCATAATCGGAACTTCCAAACCCTAGAATCCGTCTTTTCTTTCTTTGATCTATATCTCGTATTTTTGCTTGTTTGTTTGCGTTGATTTGTTAGCTTAGTTGAATTATTATATTTTGCATGATTTGTGGTTTTTGATTGATCACCGAAAACCAACCAAAAGCAATTGAGATTTTTCATTTCTTTGTTTCTTTCTCTTTTCTTTATCTAGATCTTCACTAGACTTAATCACTAATTGAATCAATCTCACCTTAGTCTTTGTGTTTTGACCTCGGAATACTATCCCTACTACAAACGTCCCGTACACTGTGGGTTTCGCTAGGTAGTTTAGGATTTAGTTCGAGTTATAAATGTAAAGCTTTTTGTGCTACATCCTAGCGTGAACACTCGTCACTCCCGAGGTTACAACTATAGCTACATAGGTCTTTGGATTGTTACGTCTTTTACAATCCCCAATCTTAGGTAGCCTTATCAGTTTTTCATAAAACCACTGAATCTTAAATCTTTTCAGGTACTTAAATCACAAGCGCCTACTTCCACGTTCTAGAGTGGTTACCGGATATCTCACCGGTATCATCCGGCTCAACTGTCTGATCCTCTAATCTTATAACCTAACTCGTGTCTGGTAGGTATCTCTCCAACCGAAATTCTCCAACTCAATTCCCAAACTTAGTCTTCGTGGAAAACTGAAACTACACCCTCCAATAGGGTGAGGAATACTAGTTCATCAGTCACTGCTAAACCTGCTTTAAATTTTCAAATGGTTACCTTACACAACTCACTTCCAAATCCTTTGATGGCCTTACGGAAAATAATCTATTCAACTTTCTTCCCTTCCATATGACCACTTGCTTCCGGCCTTCTGAAAAGGTTCTGACTACACAATCAAGCCAAAGGTCTTGGACATCCACCAACACTTAACAAGTACCCAATGCTCTTCGCATCACGACCCACTTGGTCTTGTCTTTTAATATTACTCAGTCATCTTATTCCTCCGGTAAGGAATCGTCACCTTTACCCTTTTCCTGGTCTACACTCGGGGCAACTAAGAATCAAATCTAGTGGTCATCCTCTTTGTTAACTTGGCATTATTATATTATTTATAGATCTCTAATATATTGTTAGCTCAAATTTAGGCTTCTCACGCATTTTCCCAGATCCTAAGTAAAATATCATATGTCCGAAATGATGGCATTAGACACAAAGTGATCTCTTATCACCGTTATTTGATAATAACTACTGAATAAATGTTAACATACCATCAGCGGTGCACTCTTTTATCCACCGTTGTTACTAGCCCGATAGTATCCCTCTAACTCAAAGCGCAACTCGGGTCCGTTCCGATTAACATTACACATAAAATCTACTCCGAGATTATGCTTTCTTTAAGCACGGTTACTTGGTTGTAAGTATAATCCTGTCGCTTCTCTTTCCTATGTATCTTTGACTCAGAATGGTAGTTACTCACTTTGAGCTTTCTAGTGCAGACCATGCACAATACTTTTACTCCATCATAAATTATTCTCTCAATCCATCGAGAAAACTCACTCTAACGTACTCCGTTAGGTATAGAATTCCAAAACTACTTGTCTGGCAACATGTAACGATGCCATCACTCTTCACTCGGATCCATAATAGGGTACCAGTCTCCTTCTATTACCTCTACATGCACATAAGTTTCCGTACAACATTTCCAGTCACTCACATAGCCTATCTCATCTTTCTTCCAACTAGAATGCATTTTACTAACTATCACCATCTTAAACTCGACACGACATCCATCAGTACCCTTGAGCTTCTTGCTTTGTGGGTTAGGACCCACCACGCTTCCGCTGCGCTACTCTGCTTATCCTGTTGTCACTCATTAAGAAAATAAAACAACAATTGAAAAACAACTTCTTCTGCTTACTTTCTTAATTCTTCTACCACGGATCCAAACTCCCTGACTTGACCGGAGTTTGATCTTAACTAGCCAAGAAGTAACCCTTAAAACGTTTCTCTTTATACCTTTAATTCATCCAAGAAGGTTGTCGTTGTATACTTAAGGAAATCCTCTAAGGCGTCGGTAAAGCTACTTCATAGATCCACCGTCACAATTATCTCTTATTAACAACACATAACTCGTCAATACCAAACAATACTTCCACGTCCTTGGTTGACATCAGTTAGTCTATAATTGACTTATCCCAATTTCATACCTCTATTGGTATTAAACTTTTGGGGTGCACATCACCTACTAGATTAATCCTTTTATCCTTCTTTAGTTTGTCTTCTCTTTCACTCTTCTGCTTCCTTTGGGGCCACTCTCTTTCTTAAGTCTCACTGTGCCATTCCCTTGACGTCAAAAGTCGTTCCTAACACTCCACGATAGATGGTAAGCATCTTGTAGTTCTGATGACTTTTAATTACCTCCCAATTGTAGTTCCTTTTGCCTGGACCATCTGTGTTGATGGCTTAGGTCTCGTGATAATTCGGGTTACCCTGGACTCTCGAGTCTAGCAAGGCCGTTCTCCCACACAGATTTCTTCACTGGATTTAGTGGTAATATCGCCTTTATGAAACTCCGTTGACCCTGCTACAGGCTTCCATTCTTTGGATATTGGCGTTGCGGTTTCTTTTAAACTGCTCATATCTCTGAGGAGGGTCAAAACCTCCCCACGCTTGTGGGGTCTTCCTTTCCGCTTTTAAACTCAATTGTAGATCTTCATTTCGTGCACCTTAGATTCTCACACTCGGATTGACACTCTGTCTCTTCTGGTTTCTCATGCCCATAATGGTCTATGGGACATCTGCCTCGATTATAATGTCCTTGATTTTGCAATATTGGTTGTACTCAATTCTACTTGTCTCGTTCTAATTTTGTTATCTCTACTCCACACTCTTATAGTCTCTTGCATGGCCCTTCTAGTTCCGTCTCTCGGCTTCGTATGCCCGAGTTCCTTGTACGACCTTCTATTGCTTCTAACTGAACTGACTCAGGGATTTCTTCCTCATCTGATTGTGCTTATGGTAAAAATTATCTTCACAACTTTACTTCCTTGCTCACTTGTTCTTTGGATGCTTTCCAAGGATCACCAAGCGGCCTACCCGAGTATAACACTCAATTCAACGTCCGATTCCATTGCCTCGTGTTGGAGATTCGTCAAGTCCGTAGCTGATTTATCATGAGGCGATAATCGCTTCGTGATATCACAACTAAAGGTTATAAAATATCCTTTAGGATAATAACAAGCTAAGCAAACACATGTATATAACATATAATAATAACATCATAAAAAGTCTATAAGCTAACGCCTATCAATCCAAGTTGCAGAGATCCACGGAGAGGGATGGTGGTCCGACGTACTACTAACCCAACAACCCAACTATGCGTGCGTGTAAAAACATAAATCCGTTTTGAAAATTTAGACCCCTTTTGGGTTCTAGTAATTTTATACATCCGGTCTTTCAGAAGATTTCAAGTGTCATTGTTGCACCTGACTCTGATACCACATTGTAACACCCCAAGTTTTGAGAACTCGGGGAGCTACTGGTTAGGACCTCACAATGGGTCCCGACCTTAGTTTGACAACAATTTTACTAGGATCTTACAACAAGGCACAAAAGTATTAAAAAATTTTGAAAACTTTAAACAATATATACATGAACGATATGTATCAGCCTTACAAAGCAACGGTAATAAAACGATACATATGAAGAACATAAGACAACCTCGTCCCCAACTAAATGAGTACGTGGACCCGGCTGACCATTCCCTCCGGATCTCTCTACAACTGTCTTAACCTACAAGGCATCTACAACGGTATAAAACAGTTAGCTAACATTCTATTTCATAAGTATAAAGGTAAAAGCACAAACACACAATATACACAATCAACATGCAACACTCAATCCTTTTATTATCTTTAATTAGGTGATAGGTTATTACTAATGATACTTATTTTGTGACACGAAGGATTCCCAAACCTCGCCCATGTCCTTGTTTACCAATGCGGAATGGTACTAATGTATTTGACCATGTACCTGTCTGGGCTGGTCGCAGGGAACCTCCTAGACTCCTCAAGAGCTAAGCAGATGATGTCACGACCCGTTATCATACACTTGGGTCAATTACACAATATACTAAAGTCGGCCTATTCCGGTTTCATTATTTATCTTAACTAATAAACACCACTCATACACATAACACTCATACAAGAAGCCGGCTAAGTAAGCCCGTGGACTTACCAGAATCAAATCTCGACTCTCTTAGTCACAACTCCATCGGTAACTGAAGGAATTTAGTAGCATGTCAAAGGAGGCAAGTGTGTCAGCACACTTCCTAGGTAATGAGAAGTCTAAGACTTCTAAGATAGTAGATCCTATTAGAATAAAATTTAATACAATACAATTTATGGTGAAATGACAATTTTACCCTTGGTCTCGAAACATCCAAAAATTCCATAATTCATGCCTAAACTCTTATTTTAGACTAAAAAGTCATATTCTAACTCCTAAAGAAGAGTTTGGTTACAAACTCGCAATTTACCCATTTTCCTATTTTCCAAATGATCGTTAAGGTCCAACTTCAGCTTCAAATATGAAATTCGAATAAACTTATAAAAATCCCGTAATAATTCTCTAGATCATCTAGGATATCTCATCTACTCCTAGGAGCAAAAATTTCTTAAAATTGTTCGACTATCACTTCTACAAAAATCTTTAAAGTTGGTTACCACACTAAAAAATGTTCCATACTTAGTAAAAATTTTACTATTGGAAAACATCTCAACTACCCTACTTTGGAACCTAATAACTTCTAATCCGACCGTTCATTTATTCTCAAATTTTAACACAGTAAACTACATATATCCATCTATGACTATTAAAATTTCAACGGTGGATCTTCACTGTAACTCCTTAACATTGTTTCACAAGATGGGCAGTTTCCAAATTCTCATAACTGGAGAAAACTCCATTTAATTACAACAGCTTTGTTTCTACCATTTTTAACACCCTTTTCGGACCCTAACTGATTACTAATCCAAGTTCCTAAGATCATCAGCAACACAACAGCCTACTCTAACCTATTCCCACAGAGTTATGTAATCAAGGAGGGAGAGAAGATTTTCTTACCCCTACTAAGGTCTTTGGATGTAATTTAATGAAGATTTTGGGCGACGGAAAGGCTCTTGATCTGTAATACAGTAGGAAGGGAATATCAATTCTTGCCCTTGGTATGATTGAACGGAAAGAGAGAAACTAGGGAGTGAACAGAGTGAGAGACCATTACTACATGACTCCCTAGGTTAGTGTAATATCCGGAATTTTTATTCCGTTTATTTCACATAAAATGATAGGATCTTTATAAAATGTATCATTTTATGTAACTTACCTTCACATAAAATGATAGGATTATTATAACCAATCCTAAACTATAACATAATCCGGATCCGTCTATTCCGTGCATTCATTTATCGGGAGCTCGTTTCTGGACTGTAGCTAGCACCGGGCTGCTTCTCCCTTGCGCCAGCCCAGTCCAGCGCAGCTTGCCCAGCAGCCCAGCAGCGCCAGCTTCAGCAGTTGTCCGCAGTCCAACTTCAGCACCTTGGATCCACAGCTTCAGCCCATCTGTTGCTCTATCTCTTCAGCGCGGCGTTGCCAACTCCAGCACAGCGTCCAGCCCAGCTCTCGCAGCCCAGGAAGATCTTGGAAGTACAGATTAAGTGGGGCTGCTGAACATTACAGAGAACAGTAACAGCCGTGATACCCGTTGATTTCCTTCCTTCTTCAGCTGATTGGGTTTGTCCAGAATCATGCTAACTGCTCCTCTCTCTTCCTTCTGTAACCGTCCCTCTTTCCTATCGTCTCCCCGAACCTCGCTCTTCCCTTATCTGCATTACGCTTCCTTCTCTCCTATCTTCACACGTCCTGGTTCGAGGTTGAAGATCCACCAGCCAACCGCCCAACCAGCCTACGTCTGCACACGTTCAGCCGCTCCAAGCACATAAGATCGTCTCCTAATCTCGCGACTGAATCCAGGTTAGTGTAGTGAACGTTAATTCCGTCTTCACCATCATCCTCTTCTTTGTTTCATCGACTAACACTGCTGTGCCACGAACTGCAGCCATCTACTGAACTAAAGGGGCTGAGTACATCGATTCATAGCCACCGTAGTCAGCCTCAAGTTGCCTAAGACGAAGCAGAACCTTGCGAGATCTTTTGTATATACCTCTGGTAAGCTCCTCCTTCATTCTCCTTGCCTCGCTCTTACCAGTCCGGAGTAATGATCTCCCTCCTGTTTTAGCTTCAGCGACGCCGGCCAGAACGAGATAGAACCTGCTTAAACAGCAAGTGCAGCAGCCTTAGGAAGCCTTCTGTATAGAGGTAACGGAAAGGCTAATGTATGATCTTATGTGTGTGTATACCGATTCTTAGGACTGGAATGATGTGTTGTGGTAGTTCGGCATTGAACATGGGTTGGGTTGGTAATAGGTAGCTGCAGAGTTATATAAACATAAGGGTAGAAACAAAGGACTGCTGTAAATACAACTCTTTTTCCTTCAGTTTTTAAGTTAGAAACCTCCCTTTTTGTCGACCAATGTTAGAGAGTTTGAATGATGATCCACCGTTGAAATTTTAATAGGTGATAGGTAGTATATGTAGTCTACTATATTAAAATTTGAGAAGATATGAACGGTCGGATTAAAAGTTATAAGCTCCCAAAGTAGGGTAGTTAAGCAGTTTTGTAAACATTGGAATTTTGGCTAAGTATAGAGATTGTAAGTGGAGTAGCCAACTTTGAGAATTTTTATAAAATTGATGGATGAACAATTTTGAGAAATTCTTGCTCCTAAGGGTAGATGGAACATCATAGATGATCTAGAGAATTATTTCGGAATTTTTATAAGCTTTTACGAATTTTATATTTGAAACCGAAGTTAGACCTTTACGATCTTCCGGAAAATAGGAAAAGTGCCAGTTTGTAACCAAACTAAACTTTAGGAGTTAGAATATGACTTTAGGGTCTCGAATTGGAGTTTAGACATGTATTTCGGAAAATTTGGAAGTTTCGGGACTAAGGGTAAAATGGTCATTTTACCATAAATTAGTACTGTAATTGGTTATGTCCTATTACGATCTTCTATCTTAGAAGTCTTAAACTTCTAATTACGTCGGAGTGTGCTAATGCACTTACCTCCTTTGGCAGGCAACTGAGTTGCTACAGTTTACAGAGCGAGTTTGGTTTACAAAGAGTCGAGCTTTATAACAGGTAAGTCCTTTGGGCTTACTTAGCTGACTTCCGAATATGAGCATGAATGATGATAGTGGTGTGTGATTAAAATGTTTAGAGTTATAGGTTGTGATAGATATTTACCGACCTATACTTGGCCTAAGAGTAACGGGCGGTGGCATTCTGCTCAGTTATCTTGCGGGCGCTGGGGGTTTCTTTAGGGACTAGTCCATACTCGGTTTGTAGTGATGCTACCGGCGGAGGTCAGCTAGACCTACACCCAGTTGGATAAGGAACGGAGGCGAGAACTGTTAATAGCTCTCGTGCCACAACTGTAAAATTGAATAAGATGAATCACCTAAATAATAGATAATAAACGGTTGAGTGCCAGCATGATGTTTGTTTATTTTTGTTTCTGCGTGTGTTTGTGCTGTTGTTATTCTACTTATATTTGGTTAGTTAGCTAACGGTTGTTATGTTGTGTAGACTTACCACAGGTTAGAGCAGATGCCGAGTGATCCGGATGGTAGTGGTCAGCCGGGGTGTCGTACTTTTAGGACGTGTTGCAGTTTCTTTATTTGTGGGATTTCCAGTTGGACCTTGGTTCTTTTCCTTCTTTCCGTACTTTGTTATCTTATGTTTTCCGGCTGTTGGTTGTTCTGGTCACATTCATACATTGCTAAGATTTATTTTATGATTTCTGGTTTTCCTTATCTGTGTCTTGTTGTAAGATCTTGTTAAGTTGTTGTCAAACTAAGGTCGGGACCCACTATGCGGTCCTAACCAGTAACCCTCCGAGTTGTAAAATTTGGGATGTTACAACATGGTATCAGAGCGAGGTTGGCAACAATGGCACTTGAAATCTTTTAAAAAGGTCATATAAGTAAATAAACAGAACCCGAAAGGAGTCTAAGTTTTCCAAAGAAGATTTTGGTTTTAAAATGCATGCATAGTCGGGTTGGGATAAAAAGTACGGATGACCACCACTACCTCCTCGGATCTCGGTACTCTTAGAATTATTATTATAGACTTTTACTGCTTACGATAGATTAGTTAGATTATAACTGTAGTTGCTACTATTCGTGTAGATGGCACGTACTAGGGCTACACCAGCGACTGGCCGAGGTAGGGGTTGTCCCCCCTTCCCCTAGTCCGACAGGATCGAGCTGATAGCACCCCTGCTGCTAGAGGGCGTGGTCATGGGGGTAGACCTCCACTAGGGAGAGGTCGAGGACGAGTTCCTCGAGAGGATCCACCTGCAGCAAGCATACTAGAGGCTGTTGTAGAAGAGGTAGCTGAGAGTGTAGGCCCCGAGGTTAGGCATGAGACCGCCGCTAGGTCTGGAGCGCAGGGAGCACGTTCGACTGAGTCAAGACATGTTTCTATTGGAGCATTTGAGTATAGGGAGTACCGAGCATACGTCGAGCGTATGGAGGAGGCTGCTAGAGTTGAGAGGCTTACCCAGGTACCACCAGTGGTACCGGCTAGGTCAGCTCAGGTGACACAGGGAGTGTCTCAGGCGCCGGCTGTACCTAAGAGGAGAGCTAATGTTGATAGAGCGCCTGCTGGGTCTAGAGCACCGAGACCGGATGAGTGGTTGAAGGCTTTCAACTCTCAGAAGGTTCCCTCATTCAGTGGAGAAATAGGGCTAGAGGTGGAGCACTGGATAGGAAAGATAGAGACTGCTTTGGAGGCAATACGTTGCTCCGAGGATCGACAGGTGGATTTGGTGCAGACCTGTTTCACAGATGATGCTCATTCATGGTGGCGTACCATTCGTAGCCGAGTCACCGGTTGGGAGCAGATGAGGAACATTGTTAGGGACAGGTACTGTCCTGTCTCGCTGAGGAGGGAGAGATTCCAGGATTTCATTGAGGCGGGATTTGAGGATATCCCGATTGCTGCAGCCATAAAGAAGTTTCAGAAAGAGTTGACCTTACTTGGACCAGCTGCACCTCCAGAAGAGCAGCATGTTTACCTTTTCTCCAGGAGATTGAGAGAGAGTACACGATCATATGTGGCTGGATTCCGCTGTGAGACTTTGTCTGACTATCATGATAGGGCCTCTGCTTATGAGAGAGATAGGCCAACTTCGAGGAAAGAAGTTCAGTCTAGTGGGCCGGATAAGCGGCAGAGGACAGGACATGTTGGTAGTAGTGCAGCAGTAGCAGGTTATGGTCGAGGACAGACTCAGGGGAGGTCCAGCTACCACTCTACAGTTCAGACTTCCAATAGAGATCGACAGTGCTTTAACTGTGGTAGCCGCAATCACATTAAGACAGATTGCCAAAGACCACCTACCACCTGCTTCACTTGTGGGAAGCCGGGACACAGAGCTATCTTCTGCCGTCAGGGTAGGGCCCCTTCCCAGCAGGGATCTTCTCCTGCAGGTGCTGAGAAGAGTGTACAGAGACCTCCTCAGTACCGAGCACCGAGTCAGCAGCAGCAACAGTACCGGGCTCCAGGGCATCCTACTTCATACAGTACGGCACAGGGATCAGGTCGTGGTAGGGGACGTGGTAGTACCACTGACACTAGAGGAGGACCATCGAGAGTGTTCGAGCTGAGGAGCACTAAGCAGCCTACAGCACCTGCGACCACAGGTACTATTTGGATCCATGACTTACCTGTGCGAGTTTTATTTGATACGGGTGCTACGCACTCCTTTATATCAGATGCATGCGTAGATAGGTTGTCCTTAGCTACTGTAGAGGGTGTACCTTTTGTGGTTGGGTTACCAGATGGGGGTAAGGTTAGAGGATCCCGAGAGATTTATGACTGCCATATTCATCTGTGAGGCCGGATTTGGTTAGTAAATTTTCTAGTCATGCCCTTAGCACATGAGGACGTGATATTGGGGATAGATTGGATGACTAGACATGGATCCGTCTTAGATATTGGTAGGAGAACTGTGACTGTCGCCACTGAGGAGGGTCACAGAGTGATATTCCGAGGTTGGGACCTCGGAAAGTCCGGCACAATTATCAGCGCAGTTAGAGCAGCCAGATTGATAGCACAGGGTTGCGAGGCCTTTTGGTGTTATGCCATGAAGGAGCGCAAGAGCCTTACAGTAGAGGAGATACTAGTTGCATGCGAGTTTGCAGAGGTATTCAGTGACGACTTACCAGGGCTACTGTTCGCCCCTAGAGGTGTGTGCAAATAAGTTTTAAATTTATAAAACTAGAATCAAGCAGCGAACCCGCAGTGTACGGATCGATATAGTTAAGCAAGAATTCTAGAGTATCGAACACAAGGATTTGGGGAGAACGAACTCGATTGCAGGTTATCAAGCAAGTAAATATAAGAGCTTTGCAAATTATTGGGAAAACAACAATCCTAAAGATCCAAGTATCCAGCTGTGGCAATCGATTCAAGATATACTTAATGATGTAAAGACAGAGTTGAGATATGCAAAGGTATACTAATGTAAGGTAATCGTACGGTGAAGTTCCAAAAACCATATATAACTCACCTACAAGGCACTCTCTATACAGGTTGTTGAGGCTCAATATAGAGGGATTCTAGAGATGAGAATTAGTGTCAAATACCCAAACTTATAACCCAAGGATCAAGATTAACTTAACCGATTGAGGTCATGACACTCACAATCGAGGTAGAGGTTGTTGAGGCTTCACTACCACCTAGAAAAGACAAGTCTAAACTAAGCTAAAGCCAATCTTTAACTTTAGATTAAAGTAAAAGCAGGTTCGTAGACTTAAGGGAAATCACGGTTAGTTCTTGAGGTTCCACGGCCGTGGACTCAAGAACAGGCCGTAATTTAGGGTTGTCGGCGATATTTCTCTAACTCTCAGGGTCTAATCTGTTTGCAATCGATCTATCATCATCTAAGCCACAACTATCAACCCTTCACCTTAGAATTGTTAAGGGTTTTTAGCCAATAACAGTCATATTGATGTCAATTCAAGAATTAAAAGATAAAAAGATGAAAACTTTCAAGAACTTTCAATAATCTTCAATTCAATCTCAAGGTCACAAAGAGAAGAAATAATGTCAAAAGATTCAAAGTAAACAAACAATCACCACCTTAGGAAAGAAGAGAAAACGGGATGTCAATCCGTTTTCCAAATCAAACCTAAACAAGAAGAGAGATCTTCTTGCAAAATCTTCCAAGAACTTCGATCTTCCGCAAATCCGGAGATCTCAACAGCAATCTCCACCAAAAGTGAAAGATTAGAGGAATTCCAAACACGAACTTCGATCTCTTCAAAGAGATGTCAATTGCTTCCAAGCAAGATAAGCAAAGCGTCTTCGTGTCTAAGCGGCGATGAATGAGGGTAAACGGGGTAGCGAAGGTGACGGAATCTTGCTTCGTCCGTCTTTTTATAGTGTAGGGCAAAATGTCGGCCCGGCCCAATATTTAAAAGATCGTGGCTTCAAAGTGTGGCGAAAAGATTCGCCAAGATCACGGTCGTGGAAGTGTTCCACGACCGTAATTTAGAGCGTGGAAACAAATACGGTTTGCAACATATGTTTCACGGCCGTGTAATCCCCTGGAATGAACATGAATTTCTGACTCCAAATCCACGGCCGTAATTCTGAACGTGGTTTGTGATACGGCCGTATTTTAGGGCGTAATTTAGGGTAAGAACGTGATTCTTCCGTAAACTCGTGCATTCCTCAAGCTAAGACTCCAAATTGATTCCAAAGAATGTCCTCAATCTATGGACATATCAACTCAACTCTCCTTTGCTTGATTCCGTTCGGAAATAGCTCCAAATCACCTATAATCAACATAGAACTAGTGTAGACATCCATATCGACAATATAGGTAATACTAGCTCACATATGCTCAAAGTTCAATCAAAGACTATCAATATGAATCAAATACGTTTAGAAAACGTGCCTAAAATATCACAATATTTCATGCTAACAAATAACCCCATACTTAACACTTGCTTGTCCCTAAGCAAGGTCTTTCAAAAAGTTTTAAACAAGAGTTAGGATGAAATATGTATACCTTCTTTTGGATGAATGTGACTTCTAAAGAATAGATCATTCTCAAACCTTGCTTCAATCGTTTTTCAAACTTTCACACACTTAATCAAAGAGTAAAAGGCAAAGAAAATTCATGAACCAATCTTAACTTCTAAACAAGCATTATAACCTTCAAACATTATCAAAATCAATCACAAGAAACTTCAATTTAGATCACCAAGTCATATAACATTCTTTTGATCTTAAGGACTTTCAAAGAAAAGGTCTAGAATATGGAAGGGAGGGGAAAACTTTAAGCGAAAGTGGTGCATAAATCCGGGAAAGTGGACAACTACCTTCTTCTTCTTATGCGGTTTCCGCAACACTTCAACTAGAGCTTCGCTCTCTTCTTTTCACTTTTCGACTTTACTTTTGGAGTTATGGATAGAGGTGCACAAAAACCGAAGCCTAGGAGATTGGCGTTTCTCAAATTTTTCAAGAGATGCCTCAAACCCTTAGCGCACATACCATAATCCGCTAGGAATATCGCTCAATCCGACTTTGGCAAGACACAAACACCCGGCTATGTGAATGGTGCCGAGTTACTCATCGTCATGATTGACTTCCCCAAACCTATAATTTCTTTCTATTCAATTGATTGCAAATAATTGCTCTCATGGCCCTCCCACATCAAACATGCCTTTTTCTCATTCACTTCTCCAAATTCCCGGATAGGTAAGGGAGGCTAATATTTCAATGAGGAGCTAGATGATCAAAGAAAGAAGAAAGAAAGTATTGAATTGCCTTAATCATTTCAATAAGAAGTATAGGAACTTATAACGTGATTTCAACTTCAATTTTCTAGCATGATTTAGGTAACATTCTCACATTATAAAACTTGCAAAAGAGGTAAAATTCATTCATTCAAATTCTTTTCAATTCACAATCCTTTTAAACATGCAATTGTTATCAAACTCAATTCACAAGTAGTGATTATCATGGAAATCATCTCAATTCATTAGAAGCACAAAATTTTCAAAATTTTTCAATTTTTATGGGTTTTTCAAGTCATTTTTCATGCAATGCAATAAGGAAACGTGTAACACATAATGAAGATGCAACGATAGTCTCGAATGAAAGCAAACATAGAGAGTAGAGTTATTACAAACTTTTAGTACATCCCACCCCATACTTAGGACGAACATTGTCCCTAATGTTCAAAAGAAAGAACAAAATAAAGAAAAGAAAAAAAAAGAAACTCACAAGTGGTGGCGGGAATGTCTAAAACAACGAGCATGCATCAATCACTGCGGCGCCGGCGGAGGTGGGAATGGAGAGAAACTCGGATCATAGAACCGCCCAAACTGCTGGCGGTAGACGTCCCTCATCATGTGGTCAAGGTCGTCTAAGCGTCCGTCTCTAGCATCCGCCCGGATCTCTAGCGCTCCAACTCTCTCCGAAAGTCCGGTAGCCCAATCCGGCATCTGCTCGTACCATCCCGGGGCGTGACTGTACCATGATGGAGCATCGGATGGTGCTGGTGCTGGTGGTGGTGGTGGTGTTGCTGGCTGCACCGTGGACCAAGGAGGGGGTGTGTCATACCAAGTGGGAGGTGTAGTCATCCACGTGGGCCTCTCACTCACGCTAGCGCGGCGAGATGACGAGTCTGAAGCTCTAGCTGGACGTGGAGAGCATCTAGGTACATCCGGGGCCGCCTCCGGCTGATCCGGAAACGTGCCAAACTCGTGCTCCGCTCCTCCACCACTCTCGTACTGATCTCCCATGTCCTCCTCCTCCACAACCGGTGGTGGAACGTAAGGGGGAGCTACTAGCCTGTTCGCATGCATCGCAGCGAACGTCTCCTTCCAATTGTGGCGTCCCGCCACAATGGAATACTCCGGCAGCCACTCAATCCCCCTACCCGTCCTAGTCTCCCAAGGCATGCCCGCATAAGGCAGACCTCCATGTGTGGGGAAGATGAGTCCCCTAACCATAAAAGCATGTAGCCCTAAGGGAACCGCCGGTATACGGGTGCAAGCGGAAAAATCTACACCAAACGTCCTAGCAATATGGGTCACTATCCCACCATATCCAATATTCCCCTTCTTCTTGTTCTTAAGTTTACTCATCGTAGCCGCCAAAAGAGTGGCACAATCTGCATGGCGACCGTATAGCATACTATAGAGCAAGAATAGCTCATCCGTCTTGATCTTTTGGGGCGTCTCCGTCCTAGGAAAGAGACACTCCGAAAGAACGCGGTGTGCTATCTTCAAGGCTAGATGGTACATCAATCTAGCCTTGGTATCGGCGGGTTGCCAACGGTCCTCGTCGGCGTAAATCATAGCTACTTCCTCCCAAAAATCCTTGGGGTAAACTCCACTCGGAAATCGACCGTTATAGGTCTCATGGAACCCGAAAATGGTCCCAAACTCAACGATACTCAGATGATAGTCTTGTTCCATGAGACGGAAGGAGACGGTCCTATCTACGTGGCCGTGCTCGAAGGACGTCACAACCTCCCGGGTGATCTCCTCATAGGCGTCTTCACGAATGTTCGTGAAGACAAGCAATCCGGCTCTATCCAAGAGCCATGTAAGATCATCAACAATGTTGAGAGGATGTAGATCCTCCAACAACAAATACCTAGGACCTATCACTGTCCTCTCCTTGATCCGGTCTAGTGCAACAAGGTGGTTCTCATGTATGGTTGGGATGCTAGGGTGAGGGGGTGAAGATGGAGGTGAAGGTGAGGATGGTAGTGAGGGGGATGAGGGTGGTGGTGCCCTAGAGGTAGAGGGATTTCCCTTTCTTTTCTTATTTTGCTCTCCCTTTTTCTCTTTTATCCTTCCCGACATTCTCCTTACAAAGTCCATTTTTCACCAAAATTACGGTCTGTTCTTCAGGTTCCACGGCCGTGGTTTACCCAGAGACCGTGATTCGTCTCAGAATCTTGCGAATCTCAGCAAATTCACCAACAATCACCACAACAAGCAGTCCTAATCTAATTCCTTCCAGTCTTTGTCAGTTCTTCCTAAAAATCTATAGCAAAAACGAACCAAATCCGCGAAATTCAAGAAGAAAGAATAAACCTCTTTTTCGGATTGAAAAACCCGAAATGCGCGTTCGTTGATGGATTTCCGCTCGGTTTGTCGCTTGGGTCTTGTTCGTGGTTGGATTTGCTGCAGTTTAGGATGAAGAATCGTTGAAAACGATTAGAAAACGAAGAATTGGAGGAGGTCGTCGGGTTTCGGCGTTTAGGTCGTGGAATGGGTATTTTTGGGGCAATTTTGTGAAGAATGTGGCTTATATAGTCGCAGGAAAAATTTTGAAAATCACGGTCTGTCGGGGTGTTCCACGGCCGTGGAAGTGTACGGACCCGTGGTTTTGGTGATTTTTCAAAGGCTTTTGAGAATTACGGCCACTGTAGCTATGACGACCGTAATTTAGACCGTGGAACCTTCTGTAAAGCTTCAAAGTCCAAATTTCGTCGCCCTTCTTTGACATTATTCTCCCTTTCTCCTTTTCCATCGATCCTACAACCAAAAACACGAACATACCGGAAGAAATCGAGGCAAAATAAAGCGAAAACGTCTATTCTAAGCTAAACTATGAATCGAAAACAAAAACAAAAATGCAATACCTTGGGTTGCCTCCCAAGAAGCGCTTTGTTTAAGGTCCGTAGCTAGACCAAACTCGCACTTATTCGAGTGCGGTAGGCGTAAACTCCTCAGCTTGGAGTTCCGGTGTGTACTTCTTGAGTCGTTGACCGTTCACCTTAAAACTTCCGCTAGCTTCACCCCATACTTCAACTGCACTATGGGAGAAAATACGTTTGATTAGAAAAGGTCCGGTCCAACGGGATTTAAGCTTACCTAGAAAGAGGCGAAGTCTTGAATTGAAGAGGAGAACTTGATCCCCTTCTTTGAAGTCCTTTGGAATGATATGCTTATCATGCCAACGCTTTGCTCTTTCCTTGTAGATCTTAGCGTTTTCATAGGCGTTCAAGCGAAGTTCATCCAGCTTGTTGATGTCTAGGAGACGCTTCTCTCCCGCTTCCTTCATGCCGAAATTCAGCCACTTGATAGCCCAAAACGCTTTGTGCTCCAACTCTACCGGCAAATGACAAGACTTCCCATACACAAGGTTGTATGGTGTGGTTCCTATGGGAGTCTTGTATGCAGTCCGGTACGCTCATAATGCATCATCTAGTTTCAAGGACCAATCCTTCCTAGTCTTTGAAACCGTCTTCTCTAGAATTCCCTTGATCTCCCTATTTGAGATCTCAACTTGTCCACTTGTTTGTGGATGGTAAGGGGTAGCGACCTTGTGAGTAACCCCATACTTAGCTAGAAGAGCTTCAAAGCGACGGGCTATGAAGTGAGAACCTCCGTCACTAATGATTGTCCTTGGTGTTCCAAATCGCGGAAAGATGGTCTTGTTGAAGAACTTAACCACCACCATGGCATCATTTGTGGGAGAGGCAATTGCTTCCACCCATCTAGAAACGTAGTCTACCGCCAATAGTATGTATTGGTTTCCACAAGAAGATGGGAATGGTCCCATGAAATCGACTCCCCAAACGTCGAAAATCTCCACCTCTTGGATGTTGTTGAGGGGCATCTCGTTCCTTCTAGAAATATTGCCTATTCTTTGACAAGCATCGCAGCAAGAGACAAAGGATTGCACATCTCTAAATAAAGTAGGCCAATAGAATCCAGATTGCAATACCTTTGCGCTAGTCTTGTTTGAACTAGCGTGTCCTCCACAAGGTAGTGAATGACAATGGCGGATGATACTTTGCATCTCATCTTCCAGCACACATCGTCGTATGATGCCATCCGGACCTCTCTTAAAGAGGAGAGGCTCGTTCCAATAGTATTCCCGGACGTCCTTAAAGAACTTCTTCCTTTGTGCGTAGGATAGTCCGGGCGGTATCTCCTGGCAAACCAAATAGTTAACAAAATCAGCAAACCATGGTTCGTTACCTTTGGAGATCTCGTTGATGCACTCCTCTATGATGTGTAGGTGTTCGTCCGGAAAGGAGTCATCAATGGGTAGATGGTCGTCCTCTAGATGTGTGAGGCGACTCAAATGATCCGCAACAGAATTTTCTGAACCTTTCTTGTCGCGGATCTCAAGATCGAATTCTTGTAGGAGAAGAATCCATCTAATTAGTCTTGGCTTCGCGTCTTTTTTCGCAAGGAGGTACCGGATCGCAGCATGATTCGTGTAGACAATCACCTTTGCACCTACAAGATAAGAGCGAAACTTGTCAATAGCGTAGACAATGGCTAGAAACTCTTTTTCTGTAGTGGCGTAGTTGAGCTGAGCTTCGTCTAGCGTCTTGCTAGCGTAGTATATGGCATGGGTTCGCCCTTCCTTTCGTTGTCCAAGAACAGCTCCAATAGCTACGTCACTAGCATCGCACATAATCTCGAAGGGGAGAGTCCAATCCGGGGGTTGGATAATAGGTGCTGAAATTAGAGCTTGCCGAATGGTGTTAAACGCATCTAAATATTCCTGCGAAAACTCAAAAACCGCATCCTTCATCAATAGATTAGTGAGAGGTTTTGATATCTTAGAAAAGTCCTTAATGAAGCGTCTATAAAATCCAGCATGTCCTAGGAAACTTCTTATCCCTTTCACCGAAATTGGGGGAGGAAGTTTCTCTATGGTCTCTATCTTAGCTTTGTCTACCTCTATCCCTCTACTAGAGACTAAGTGACCTAATACGATTCCTTCCTTAACCATGAATTGACACTTCTCCCAATTAAGAACTAGGTTAGTGTCTTCACAACGTTGTAAAACAAGAGAAAGGTTAGAAAGGCAATCGTTAAAAGAGGAACCGTATACAGAGAAGTCGTCCATGAAGACTTCCATGATTTCCTCTACGTACTCGGAGAAGATGGCCATCATGCACCGTTGAAAGGTGGCTGGGGCGTTGCAAAGCCCGAACGGCATTCTCCTATAAGCGAACGTACCCCAAGGGCACGTGAATGTGGTCTTCTCCTGATCGTCCGGATGTATCGGAATCTGAAAGAAACCACTATAACCGTCAAGGTAGCAAAAATGTGAATGTTGTGCTAACCTTTCAAGCATTTGATCGATGAATGGTAATGGAAAGTGATCCTTCCACGTTGCGTTGTTGAGCTTGCGGTAGTCTATGCACATTCGCCATCCAGTCACGGTTCGGGTAGGAATGAGTTCGTTGTTCTTGTTAGCGATGACCGTCATTCCTCCCTTCTTCGGAACTACTTGAACTGGACTCACCCATTTGCTATCGGAGATAGGGTAGATGATACCTGCATCAAGAAGTTTAAGAATTTCCTTCTTGACAACCTCCTTCATGGTCGGATTCAACCGCCTTTGAGGTTGTCTTGAAGTTCTAAAATCCTCCTCCATTAGTATCTTGTGCATACATAGGGAGGGTTTGATTCCTACTAAGTCCTCGATAGTGTAGCCTATGGCTTTTCTATGTTTCCTAAGGACTGTCATGAGCTGTTCATGTTCATCTATGCTTAGTTCGGAGCTAACAATGACCGGAAAGGTAGAATTAGATCCAAGAAAAGCGTACCTTAGATGAGTAGGAAGTGGTTTGAGTTCCATCACTTTCGGAGCTTCCAATGGTCCTTGAGGGGCATCCGACGTTTCCTTAGAAGTTTCTAAGGTTGTTGAGTGGTTTGGAGAAGAATCAAAAGAAGTTGAAGAAGTAAGCCGATCACCCTCTTCCACGGTCAGAATTATGGCCTCTCCATGTGTTCCACGGCCGTGTAATCCCCTGGAATGGAGGTCGATTTTGGTTGTGAAATCCACGGTCGTGGAATACAGGGTATGACCGTGGATTCTTACATTCTCAGCCTCATCGTGGAGTTTTTCAAAATCCACTTCATGCATCTCTTCTTGTGCTTCTAAGGCTTCAATTTCCTCTTTGCAGTCTTCTTCTTCCCCTACATTGGTTAGACTCATAGTGATAACCTTTTGTAAAGGATCGTTAAAGAGAATCGCACTTACCTCCTCCCTAGACAAACCTTCTTCATCTTGGATATCGTAAATATCCTCATCGAAGATTGACTCCTTTACTAGAGTGGAAAGAACGAACTCTACCTTCTCTTCTCCAATATCAAAAGCGAGTCTCCCATTCTTGCAATCGACCATGCAGCCGGAAGTTGCAAGAAACGGTCTTCCGAGTATAATCGGGACCGGACTATCTGCAGGAATGTCAAGCACGACAAAGTCAATGGGGACAAAGAATTTACCTAGCTTGACCGGGACGTCTTCTACAATACCGACGGGGCGAGTGATGGATCGATCCGCCATGTATAACGTCATCTTGACCGGTTTAGGATCGCCTAAACCGATCTTCCTACATAATGCAAGTGGTATGATGCTCACACTTGCTCCCAAGTCACACAAAGCGTCGTATGTGACATCTTCCACTCCAATGGGAATGCAAAATGACCCCGGATCCTTCAACTTTGGGGGCATTTTCTCCTTCATAGTCTTGATGAGATCCGAAGAATCCGAACTCATCTTGACCTCACCGAAATCTTCTAGCTTCCTCTTGTTGGAAAGAAGCTCCTTCAAGAACTTGCCATAAGCCGGCATACCTACAATAGCATCAATGAAGGGTATATTAATATGCAGCTTGCTCATGAGTTCTATGAACTTACCGAATTGTTTATCTAGGCGCGCTCGCGCTCTAGATTGAGGGAACGGTAGGGGAGGTTTGTAAGCTGGAGGAGGAACATAGACATCTTCCTTCTCCTTCCCCTTTCCTTTGACCTTCTCTACGGGGACTTTAACGAACGTAGGCTGCGGATCGGTGGTAGTCACTCCGCTCCTAGTTGTAATCGCCATTACCCTTCCCTTAGGGTTGTCCTCCGTCTTTCCTGGAAGTTTCCCTTGATTTCTAGGAACTTCCTCCGCGTGGTTGAACAATTGGTTTTTCAAAACTTTTTGAGCTTTGTCAACCTTAGAGACTTGATAATCAACCTTGATGAGGCAGTTCTCCAACCCTTGAAGCTTTCCCAAGATTGTTTCCAACATGGGATCGGACTTCTCCTTTCCCGTATTGTTTCCTCCATTAGATGATTGCCCCTGGCTTTTCAAAGGAGTAGAGGAAGAGGAAGGTAGAGTTAGCGAATTAGAATTGGAAGGATAGGAGTTACCGGAATTTTGTTGATTGGAGCGCCAATTGTTGTTGTTTGAACCCCGATTTTGTTCCAATTGTTGTTGTTCTGGTTGTTGTTGTTTCCATTCCAATTGTTACTCCGGTTATTCTTCCGGTTATTGTTGTTGCGGTTGGTGTTATCACCGCCATTGTTGTTGCCCAAATAGCCAACATCCTTCTCTTGTTGCTTTGGGAAGTTGGTCTTGATAGTCTCCTTCAACTCTTTGATCTCATTGTTGAGGGAGAAAATCTGATTTTGAGCTTCATGTGTGAGCTTCGCTCCTTGCTCCACACGATTTCCCTCCGCTTTCAGGTGGGAATACTTCTCTATGACTCTTGCTTGCTTCTCAATGAAGTCCCAAGCATCATCTTCTCTCATGTCCATGAATGTTCCGCATGAGAGGGATTGGAGGTTGAATTGCGTTCCCGCATCCAGCCCTTTGTAGTAGATTTCCAGCAAGGCAAGCTTGGATATGCCATGATGAGGGCAATCCAAGAGTAAATCCTGAAACCTTTCCCATGATTGAAACAAACTTTCGTTAGGTCTCATGGAAAAAGCATTAATCTTACCTCTAAGTTCCGCCGTTTTGGAGGGCGGAAAGAATTTGGTGAGAAACTCCGCGGAAAGGTCTTCCCACGTGTCTAGCTTCCCATTGGGAAGAGCTTGATACCATGACAACGCTTTCCCTTTCAAAGAGAAAAAGAAAGGTTTGAGCTTATAGTTGTTGGTAGTAGCGTTCTTCGGTCTCATTGTCTCCATCATACACTCAAAGTTTTGCAAGTGTTGGTGTGGAGATTCAGCACTTGTACCGCCAAATTGGCTTTGGCGAACAAGAGTGATAACTTGAGGGTTAAAGCTAAACCCTTGCATATCTTCAGCATCAAAATTCACACCCAAGCGGCGTGGTTGTTGTGTTGGATCCATCCGCTGGCCAAGAGTTCTTGGCTCATTATCCACACGTTCGACTCTCGCATTCCTAGGTGGAATGCGGCGATTAGCAGCTCCTTGTGGATGGAAAGGATTCATATTGATCGTGGGATCAATCTCTTCTAACGGTGGCATGGAAGAGTCACTATCATCAGCGGATGAGTGGCTTTTTCTTCTAGACCTTGATCTCCTTCTTGAGGACTTCTTGCTTACCTTATTCTCGAGGTCGCCCATCTTTATCCTCATTTGGAAGATCATGTCTTGTAGACCGTTAACTTGAGATTGATGACGATCCATCTCATCCTGGCGGAGAGTCTCATTCCATCGGAGTTGAGCTTCCTTCTCCGCCAACTCCGTTTGAAGATCACGTTCGTGTTCTTCGGCCATCTTCTTTTCCTTGCGCTTTTGCCTCAAGGTTTTCTCTAGCTCTTGATCAAGAGGTAAGAGATCTGCGGTGTTCCTAGACCTGCGCATGCACTCAAAGAGATATCAAATAACGAGAGCAAGCTCCCAAGCTTGACAACCGGCTACCGGGTTCGGTCTAAACCAAATCCCCGGCAACGGCGCCAAAAACTTGTTCGCCCCTAGAGGTGTGTGCAAATAAGTTTTAAATTTATAAAACTAGAATCAAGCAGCGAACCCGCAGTGTACGGATCGATATAGTTAAGCAAGAATTCCAAAGTATCGAACACAGGGATTTGGGGAGAACGAACTCGATTGCAGGTTATCAAGCAAGTAAATATAAGAGCTTTGCAAATTATTGGGAAAACAACAATCCTAAAGATCCAAGTATCCAGCTGTGGCAATCGATTCAAGATATACTTAATGATGTAAAGACTGAGTTGAGATATGCAAAGGTATACTAATGTAAGGTAATTGTACGGTGAAGTTCCAAAAACCTTATATAACTCACCTACAAGGCACTCTCTATACAGGTTGTTGAGGCTCAATATAGAGGGATTCTAGAGATGAGAATTAGTGTCAAATACCCAAACTTATAACCCAAGGATCAAGATTAACTTAACCGATTGAGGTCATGACACTCACAATCGAGGTAGAGGTTGTTGAGGCTTCACTACCACCTAGAAAAGACAAGTCTAAACTAAGCTAAAGCCAATCTTTAACTTTAGATTAAAGTAAGAGCAGGTTCGTAGACTTAAGGGAAATCACGGTTAGTTCTTGAGGTTCCACGGCCGTGGACTCAAGAACAGGCCGTAATTTAGGGTTGTCGGCGATATTTCTCTAACTCTCAGGGTCTAATCTATTTGCAATCGATCTATCATCATCTAAGCCACAACTATCAACCCTTCACCTTAGAATTGTTAAGGGTTTTTAGCCAATAACAGTCATATTGATGTCAATTCAAGAATTAAAAGATAAAAAGATGAAAACTTTCAAGAACTTTCAATAATCTTCAATTCAATCTCAAGGTCACAAAGAGAAGAAATAATGTCAAAAGATTCAAAGTAAACAAACAATCACCACCTTAGGAAAGAACAGAAAACGGGATGTCAATCCGTTTTCCAAATCAAACCTAAACAAGAAGAGAGATCTTCTTGCAAAATCTTCCAAGAACTTCGATCTTCCGCAAATCCGGAGATCTCAACAGCAATCTCCACCAAAAGTGCGAGATTAGAGGAATTCCAAACACGAACTTCGATCTCTTCAAAGAGATGTCAATTGCTTCCAAGCAAGTTAAGCAAAGCGTCTTCGTGTCTAAGAGGCGATAAATGAGGGTAAACGGGGTAGCGAAGGTGACGGAATCTTGCTTCGTCCGTCTTTTTATAGTGTAGGGCAAAATGTCGGCCCGGCCCAATCTTTAAAAGATCGTGGCTTCAAAGTGTGGCGAAAAGATTCGCCAAGATCACGGTCGTGGAAGTGTTCCACGACCGTAATTTAGAGCGTGGAAACAAATACGGTTTGCAACATATGTTCCACGGCCGTGTAATCCCCTGGAATGAACATGAATTTCTGACTCCAAATCCACGGCCGTAATTCTGAACGTGGTTTGTGATACGGCCGTATTTTAGGGCGTAATTTAGGGTAAGAACGTGATTCTTCCCTAAACTCGTGCATTCCTCAAGCTAAGACTCCAAATTGATTACAAAGAATGTCCTCAATCTATGGACATATCAACTCAACTCTCCTTTGCTTGATTCCGTTCGGAAATAGCTCCAAATCACCTATAATCAACATAGAACTAGTGTAGACATCCATATCGACAATATAGGTAATACTAGCTCACATATGCTCAAAGTTCAATCAAAGACTATCAATATGAATCAAATACGTTTAGAAAACGTGCCTAAAATATCACAATATTTCATGCTAACAGCTACCTCCACAGAGGAGTGTTGATTTTAGCATTGAGTTAGAGCCGGGCACGAGACCGATCTCGAAGGCCCCGTACCGCATGGCCTCGATAGAGCTGCTTGAGCTGAAGAAGCAGTTAGAGGAGTTAGCAGAGAAGGGCTTCATACGCCCTAGTGTTTCTCCCTGGGGCGCACCAGTATTATTTGTGAGGAAGAAGGATGGATCGATGAGGCTGTGTATTGACTACCGGGAGTTGAAGAAGGTCACTATCAAGAATAAGTATCCACTGCCTCGTATAGATGATCTGCTGGACCAGCTGCATGGAGCGTCAGTGTTCTCGAGGATAGATTTGAGAACGGGTTATCACCAGCTGAGAGTGAGAGACCAGGACATACCTAAGACGGCATTCCGGACTAGGTATGGCCACTATGAGTTTGTAGTGATGTCATTCGGGCTCACTAATGCGCCAGCAGTATTTATGGAGTTGATGAATGGGATTTTCATCGACTTCTTAGACCAGTTTGTAGTGGTCTTCATTGACGACATTCTAGTTTACTCTAGAAGTCGAGAGGAGCATGCCGGACACTTGAGGACAGTGTTACAGATTCTACAGGATAGCCAGCTATATGCTAAACTATCCAAGTGTGAGTTCTGCATGTCAGAGGCGGCTTTCCTAGGCCATGTAGTGACTGCTAAGGGGATTAAGGTCGACCCGACGAAGATTGAGTCAGTGTCTTCTTGGAAACCTCCGAAGAATGTTAAGGAGGTTCGCAGCTTCCTTGGATTGGCAGGTTATTACCGCCGGTTTGTGGAAGGGTTTTCCTTGATCGCCCGACCACTTACTTGTCTCCTAAGGAAGACTACTCGGTTCGTTTGGTCTGAGCCGTGTCAGCAGAGTTTTGAGGAGCTGAAGAGGAGATTGACGTCTGCTCCGATCTTAGCACAGCCAGAGGGTACAGAGGATTTTGTAGTGTACAGTGACGCATCCAAGCTGGGCTTGGGGTGTGTCTTGATGCTGAGGGGTAAGGTCATAGCGTATGCGTCTCGACAGCTGAAGACGTATGAGGAGAACTACCCCACCCATGACCTGGAGTTAGCTGCGGTAGTACATGCTCTTAAGATCTGGCGTCATTATCTCTATGGAGTGACCTATCAGATCTTCACAGACCATAAGAGTCTGAAGTACATATTCACTCAGCGGGAGTTGAATAACCGCCAAAGGCGGTGGCTAGAGTTGATCAAGAATTTCGACCTCGAGATTCTCTACCACCCCAGGAAGGCGAATGTAGTTGCTGACGCTTTGAGTCGGAAGACGCCTCGGGAGAAGGCGATAGCTCGGTTGACAGTACAGCCACAATTGCAGAGAGACCTGTCCGACAGAAGTAGGAGACCTGTCCGACTTTGACCCGGATCCGAGACCGGATGTCACGAGATGAGGCACCTCAGTTCACTATCGGTGCCGATGGAGTGATGAGACGGCAGGACCGTATCTGTGTGCCATCAGACAGTGAGCTGAGACAGAGGATACTAGGTGAGGCTCATGCTACCCGTTACTCCGTACATCCAGGAGCGAGTAAGATGTATAAGGACGTGAGACGTTCCTTTTGGTGGGGTGGTTTGAAGCCTGATGTGGCCCGATATGTAGCCTAGTGTGCGACCTGTCAACAGGTCAAGATTGAGCATCGTATGTCCGGAGGAGAGCTCCACCCACTTCCAGTACCACAATGGAAGTGGGAAGATATATCTATGGATTTTGTTACAAGGTTGAGGCTCAACAGAGGTTTTGATGCCATTTGGGTTGTGGTAGACCGTCTGACGAAGAACGCACGTTTCATTCCGATTAGGGAAACGTGGCCGGTAAGTCGTCTAGCTGAGGAGTTCACCAGACACATTGTGAGACTCCATGGAGTACCGAGGACTATCGTCTCCGACAGGGATGGACGTTTTACCTCGAGATTTTGGCAGCAGGTACATACTGCTCTGGGGACGAGTCTCCACTTTACCACTGCCTATCACCCACAGACAGACGGTCAGTCTGAGAGGACCATTCAGACCTTAGAGGACATGTTGCGGGCATGTGTGCTAGATTGGGGACAGGTATGGCCAGATCATCTCCCACTGGTAGAGTTTTCATATAATAACAGCTGGCACGCGTCTATTGGGATGGCACCTTATGAGGCTTTGTACGGGCGGAGATATCGTACACCGTTGTGTTGGGATAAGCCTAGCAAGGCTGATGGGGTAGTACCAGACCAGATACAGGATGACATCGCCCGGATTGCCTTAGTCCGGGAGAGGATGTTAGTAGCTCAGAGTCGTCAGAAGTCCTACGCCGACAAAAGGCGTCGACCTTTAGAGTTTAGAGTAGGTGCACAGGTGTGGTTGAGAGTGTCACCTACGAGAGGAGTTAGACGTTTCGACATTAAGGGGAAGCTGAGTCCCCGATATGTCGGTCCATTTGAGATCTTAGAGAGAGTCGGAGAGTTTGCCTACCGACTAGTACTGCCACCGAGATTAGAAGGAGTCCACCCAATTTTTCATGTATCTCAGCTGAGAGAGTACACACCGGATCCTAGACACGTCATCAGTCATGAGGATCTGATAGTCGAGCCAGACCACACTTTTGTGGAGTATCCAGTAGCCGTCCTAGAGCGTAGTATTAGGCGCCTGCGTTCTAAGGAGATACCGATGTTGAGGATCCAGTGGTCTAGACGAGGAGCTGATGAGGCTACCTGGGAGACAGAGGAGAGTATTAGACGTAACTACCCTGAGTTCTTTGCGGAGTTAGCCGCTACCTCAGTACCGACGGGTTAGTACTGAGACGATACTTTATATGATTTTTGTGATTATATGTTTAATGATTGTTTATGTTTATGTGCTTAATGGCCTGAGTAGTTTGCATGCTAGAATATAACTCTGGAGGGGAAATTGTTTGGGTAGATACCTTATTCTAAGTTTCGGGACGAAACTTATTTTAAGGGGGTACTGATGTAATATCCGGAATTTTTATTCCGTTTATTTCTGTAACAAACCCATTTTCGATCAGTTGACCCATATCAGTCTACTTAGTTAGACCCATTATTATAAAATTTATCATTTTATGTAGCTTCCCTTCACATAAAATGATAGGATCTTTATAAAATGTATCATTTTATGTAACTTACCTTCACATAAAATGATAGGATTATTATAACCAATCCTAAACCATAACATAATCCGGATCCGTCTATTCCGTGCATTCATTTATCGGGAGCTCGTTTCCGGACTGCAGCTAGCACCGGGCTGCTGCTCCCTTGCGCCAGCCCAGTCCAGCGCAGCTTGCCCAGCAGCGCCAGCTTCAGCAGCCCAGCAGCGCCAGCTTCAGCAGCCCAGCAGCGCCAGCTTCAGCAGTTGTCCGCAGCCCAGCTTCAGCACCTTGGATCCACAGCTTCAGCCCATCTGTTACTCTATCTCTTCAGCCCGGCGTTGCCAACTCCAGCCCAGCGTCCAGCCCAACTCTCGTAGCCCAGGAAGATCTTGGAAGTACAGATTACGTGGGGCTGCTGAACATTACAAAGAATAGCAGCCGTGATACCCGTTGATTTCCTTCCTTCTTCAGCTGATTGGGTTTGTCCAGATTCATGCTAACTGCTCCTCTCTCTTCCTTCTATAACCGTCCCTCTTTCCTATCGTCTCCCCGAACCTCGCTCTACCCTTATCTGCATTACGCTTTATTCTCTCCTATCTTCACACGTCCTGGTTCGAGGTTGAAGATCCACCAGCCGACTGCCCAACCAGCCTACGTCTGCACACGTTCAGCCGCTCCAAGCACATAAGATCGTCTCCTAATCTCGCGACTGAATCCAGGTTAGTGTAGTGAACGTTAATTCCGTCTTCACCATCATCCTCTTCTTTGTTTCATCGACCAACACTGCTGTGCTTCGAACTGCAGCCATCTACTGAACTAAAGGGGCTGAGTACATCGATTCATAGCCACCGTAGTCAGCCTCAAGTTGCCTAAGACGAAGCAGAACCTTGCGAGATCTTTTGCATATACCTCCGGTAAGCTCCTCCTTCATTCTCCTTGCCTCGCTCTTACCAGTCCGGAGTAATGATCTCCCTCCTGTTTTAGCTTCAGCGACGCCGGCCAGAACGAGATAGAACCTACTTAAACAGCAAGTGCAACAGCCTTAGGAAGCCTTCTGTATAGAGGTAACGGAAAGGCTAATGTATGATCTTATGTGTGTGTATACCGATTCTTAGGACTGGAATGATGTGTTGTGGTAGTTCGGCCTTGAACATGGGCTGGGTTGGTAATAGGTAGCTGCAGAGTTATATAAACATAAGGGTAGAAACAAAGGACTGCTGTAAATACAACTCTTTTTCCTTCAGTTTTTAAGTTAGAAACTTCCCTTTTTGTCGACCAATGTTAGAGAGTTTGAATGATGATCCACCGTTGAAATTTTAATAGGTGATAGGTAGTATATGTAGTCTACTATATTAAAATTTGAGAAGAAATGAACGGTCGGATTAAAAGTTATAAGCTCCCAAAGTAGGGTAGTTAAGCAGTTTTGTAAACATTGGAATTTTGGCTAAGTATAGAGATTGTAAGTGGAGTAGCCAACTTTGAGAATTTTTATAAAATTGATGGATGAACAGTTTTGAGAAATTCTTGCTCCTAAGGGTAGATGGAACATCATAGATGATCTAGAGAATTATTTCGGAATTTTTATCAGCTCTTACGAATTTTATATTTGAAACCGAAGTTAGACCTTTACGATCTTCCGGAAAATAGGAAAATAGGAAAAGTGCCAGTTTGTAACCAAACTAAACTTTAGGAGTTAGAATATGACTTTAGGGTCTCGAATTGGAGTTTAGACATGAATTTCGGAAAATTTGGAAGTTCTGGGACTAAGGGTAAAATGGTCATTTTACCATAAATTAGTATTGTAATTGGTTATGTCCTATTACGATCTTCTATCTTAGAAGTCTTGAACTTCTAATTACGTCGGAGTGTGCTAATGCACTTACCTCCTTTGTCAGGCAACTGAGTTGCTACAGTTTACACAGCGAGTTTGGTTTACAGAGAGTCGAGCTTTATAACAGGTAAGTCCTTTGGGCTTACTTAGCTGACTTCCGAATATGAGCATGAATGATGATAGTGGTGTGTGATTAAAATGTTTAGAGTTATAGGTTGTGATAGATATTTACCGACCTATACTTGGCCTAAGAGTAACGGGCGGTGGCATTCTGCTCAGTTAGCTTGCGGGCGTTGGGGGTTTCTTTAGGGACTAGTCCATACTCGGTTTGTAGTGATGCTACCGGCGGAGGTCAGCTAGACCTACACCCAGTTGGATAAGGAACGGAGGCGAGAACTGTTAATAGCTCTCGTGCCACAACTGTAAAATTGAATAAGATGAATCACCTAAATAATAGATAATAAACGGTTGAGTGCCAGCATGATGTTTGTTTATTTTTGTTTTTGCGTTTGTTTGTGTTGTTGTTATTCTACTTATATTTGGTTAGTTAGCTAACGGTTGTTATGTTGTGTAGACTTACCACAGGTTAGAGCAGATGCCGAGTGATCCGGATGGTAGTGCTCAGCCGGGGTGTCGTACTTTTAGGACGTGTTGCAGTTTCTTTATTTGTGGGATTTCCAGTTGGACCTTAGTTCTTTTCCTTTTTTCCGTACTTTGTTATCTTATGTTTTCCGGCTGTTAGTTGTTCTGGTCACATTCATACATTGTTAAGATTTATTTTATGATTTCTGGGTTTCCTTATCTGTGCCTTGTTGTAAGATCTTGTTAAGTTGTTGTCAAACTAAGGTCGGGACCCACTATGTGGTCCTAACCAGTAACCCTCCGAGTTGTAAAATTTGGGGTGTTACAGTTAGGTCGTGTGCAGAACCAAAGAATTGAGACAATCCGAGCGTGTGCAGGAGTCGAAGAGTTGTTGGCGTCTAGTCCGGAAATAGATGAGAAGAGTGAGGTTGAGTTGTCTGCACTGGCTGGACGTGAAGAGAGGAGCGATGTCAAAGGTTCGGCTACAGAGGGAAGGTAATGTAATGACAGGAAGAGAGATGTAGAACCGTACTCACCTTGGCTAGCGTCTATTGTCTGATCCAATGTAACTTCGAGCCTTCTGTTCAGAGGGTCGTGTGCAGACAAGTCTCCCTGTTGTGCTGAAGGCTGCTGTTGAAGGCTGTGGTTACGTTGATGGTTGCTGCTGCGCTGAGGACCTTTGCTGAAGTCGATCGATGGATCTCGGTAGAAAAAAGGAGGAGTTTCGAAGGTGCTGAATTTGCATCTCTTCCGGCTAACTTCCTGGGGTGCGAGGGTTGTATGCAGATGTACCTAGTTGCAGCAGAGAGGATCCCGATTCATAGCAGTATCTAAGGTTCTCACGTCAATTGAGCGATGGAAGCAAGATCTGGCGCTGTTGTTGCTCTCGGAAACGAGCAAGGACGGAAGGCAATCAGATCCTGAAGATTACCTACAGGCGTGCATCAAGGGAAACAGAAGGAAAGAAATCTAGAATGAATGTGGACGTGAGGTAGATGTTGTACGTGTGTTTGATACAACAGAAACGGCTCACACAAGGAAGGCGTTACAGAAGAGATCGTGAAGATAGGAGAGAGAGTGCAGCGGATCTGGTACGTGTTGTTGTGAAGTGGAGGAGAGGAGGCTCGTCTGTTCTTCTTCTTCTTGTTGGGCTCGAAGTGCCGCTGGGCCAGCACGGATCTGGGTTGTCATCTATTGGATCCCGATGGGCTGTTGCATCCTTGGCTGGCTGGACAAGGAATGTGGGCTGAGGTAAGGTAAAGGCTGGCTGAAACAAGGTAAAAATAAGAGTAGGTTGAGTTGTCATAACTTGTCAAAACTCGTCATGGCTTTGCCAGGCCCATGCATGACCTCGTCAGAGAGTTGTCGGGCTTTGTCATGACCTCGTCTCAACTCTGTCATGGTCTCGTCACAGCTTTGTCATAGTCTCGTCTAAGCCTTGTCATGATCTCGTTTAAAGTCGTCGTTAAGAATTAATTATAAGAATTAGGGTTTGATATAATTCTATCATTTTATGTGAATTAAATTCTACATAAAATGATAAATAATTATAAGAATTAGGGTTTGAAATAATTCTATCATTTTATGTGAATTAAATTCTACATAAAATGATAAAATTTATGAAGAAATAAATGCTCGATAGAATGGGAAACCATCAACGGCTCGAAGTCCGAATTGTTTCGGAATTAAACGGAATAAAAATTCCGGATATTACAGTTCCACTATGTTTAGTAAAATTGATCTTAGGAGTGGATACCATCAAATTAGGAAGAAGGAAAGGGATGAGTGGAAAACTGCTTTTAAAACCAAGTTCAGTTTATATGAGTGGCCTGTTATGCTATTTGGACTTATTAATGCTCCTTCTACTTTCATGAGATTAATGAACAATGTTTTGAGAGAGTTTATAGGTAAAAATTGTTGTTGTTTAGTTGGATGATATTCTCATTTATAGCAAATCACTAGAGGAGCATGAAAGACTTCTAAGGGAAGTTGTTTCTACTCTTAGAGATGAACACTTGTATGCCAATCTTAAGAAATGTGACTTTTGCACTAATGAAGTTATTTTTCTTGGTTTTGTAGTGAGCATGAAAGGTTTACAAGTGGATGAAGAGAAGATCAAGGGCATTCGAGATTGGCCTATACCGAGCTCTATTGGCAATGTTAGGAGCTTTCATGGTTTTGATAGCTTCTATAGGCGTTTTGTGCGTGATTTTATCATCATTGCAGCCCCATTGACGGAAATATGCAAGAAGAACACGCCATTTGTGTGGGGTAGTGTGCAGGGCCATGCATTCAACAAGCTTAAGGAGGTTCTAACTCATGCACCTTTGCTTTCTCTTCTAGATTTCAGCAAGCCATTTGAAGTGGAGTGTGATGCATCTGGAATTGGAATTTGAGGTGTTTTATGCAAGAAGGTAAGCTTGTTGCTTTCTTTAGTGAGAAACTCAAAGGAGATGTCTTAACTATTCTACTTATGATAAGGAGTTATATGCTTTGTTTAGAGTACTTAAGACATGGCAACACTACTTGTGGCCTAGAGATTTATCTTTCATTCTGATCATGAGTCTTTAAAACACTTAAGGAGTCAAGATAAACTAGATAGGCGACATGGTAGATGGATGGAGTTCATTGAGACTTTCCCTTATGTTATCAAGTATAAAAAAGGAAAGGACAATGTAGTTGCTGATGCATTATCTAGGAGACTCTCTTTGTTGACCACCCTTGATTCTAAAGTGTTAGGTTTCATGTATATTAAGGAATTATATGTTCATGATGCTGATTTTGGTGAAACCTACGAGATATGTGTGGATAAGGGTGCTCTAGATAAGTTCTACTTGTTTGATTGTTTCTAAATATAAGGCTGATAAGGTTTGTATCCCTAGGTATTCTCTTCGGATGTTATTAGTTAATGAAGCCCATAAAGGAGGATTAACGGGCCATTTTGGGAGAGATAAGACATATGGAATGCTTACTTCTCACTTCTTTTGGCCTCATATGCTTAGGGATGTAGAACATGTTGTTAAGAGATATTAGTATGGAATTTATTGTGGGATTGCCTAGGACTAAGATGGGTAGAGACTCGATATTTGTGGTTGTAGATCGATTCTCTAAAATGGCTCACTTTATAGCTTGCCATAAGATTGATGATGCCGCCAATGTAGCCAACTTGTTCTTTAGGGAAGTAGTTAGGTTGCATGAAGTTCTGAGGACTATAGTTAGTGATAGGGATGTTAAACTTCTAAGTTACTTTTGAAAAACTCTTTGGAGAAAGCTAGGAACTAAGCTATTGTTTTCTACTTTTAGTCACCCTCAAACTGATGGCCAAACTGAGGTAACTAATAGGACACTAACTACTTTGTTAAAGGCTATCATTAAGAAGATTCTTAAGGAATGTGAAGATGCCCTACCTCATGTCGAATTTTCTTATAATAGGGTTGTGCATTCTTCAACTTCCATTTCTCCTTTTGAGTGTGTGTATGGGTTTAATCCACTAACCCTGTTTGATCTTACACCGTTGTCTAAGAAGGAGCGAGTAAATTTGAGTGCTAAATTGCAGGTTGAACACATTCGGGAATTGCTTGAGAGGGCACGCAAGAAGCTTGAGGAGAAGAGCAAGTACAATGTTGTGAAAGCTAACCACGGATGCAAGAAGATCACATTTGAGCCTGGTGATATCGTGTGGTTGCACTTAAGGAAGGAGAGGTTTTAACAGTTGAGAAAATCCAAGCTCTCTCCAAGAGGAAATGGACTTTTCAAGGTCTTACACAAGGCAGGGGATAATGCTTATGTTCTGGAGTTTCCGGATGATTACGCATGTGATCCTACATTCAATGTGCGTGACTTGAGTCCATTCCCACCTCCGAGCTATGATCACGGTGATTCGGGGTCGAATCCTTGTCAAGAAGGGGAGAATGATGAAGGATCATCCAAGCTAAGTCAAGGTCCCTTAACAAGGGCTCAAGCTAAACTACAAGTTGAGATGGATGCATGGATTCTAACCGTGAGCCATGAACCACCTAACTCACCTTCCATGAGCCAACAAGCCTTGATGATGATCATGATCCACCAAGGAACAAGCTGCACGCCTAAGTGTTTTAAATAAAGCTGAAATGCTCTAAATGGGCTGAGTAAGCTTATTTGTCTTTTTTAAGTGTTTTAAGTCTTTTTAGAATAAAAGCCCAAACTTATGTCTTATTGGGCCTATATACATACATATATATATATATATATATATATATATATATATATATGTATATATGTTATTAGGCGTGTTAGGGCAGAATACCCAGATTATACACGTTAAACACTTGTTTGTGCTGTTGTTGCAGATTGGTGATTTCCAGCCTATTGGAGAGCTTTGTGATTGTGTTTTTGGCTTAACTCTTCTTGTTTGTGTTAATCTCCTTAGGGATTAGTGTTGCAAGTTGTTATAAGCATCCTCTTGGTACTTTCAATCTCTATATTGATTGTGTCAAGTTGTAGAAGCAGGGTTAATTAGTCTTTTGGATTGGTTCTTGAATTCATTGTTCAAGGGTTCTTCCATAGTTCTATTCGGTTCTTCTTAACCATCTATCTTTATATTTTTGTGCTTATCATTCCTCCATATCAAAGTTTCATTCCATTGTTTTCAGGTTGTTCGTCTAGATCGTTAAACGGGCTAATCCCTGCATCATTTATCTTGTTTATGAAGATTGTTTCCATTTTATAAAATGATATATGAAGTTCCAAAATTTAAGATAGAACTAAAGAAAAATTCAAACTAATATAGAACACTATTTTAAGGAAATTATACTTGTCCGTGTGATAATGATCGAGACGACCGAGAACTTTATATTAGATTTTAGTCTTATTAATTAGCAAGTTTAAATGAATGAATGAATAAATATGTTTGTTTTATCCACTGTGATACAAGCTAGAACTAAGAATTTGATACCATGCTAGAGATTTTTGACGACAGAGGCATAACTTGGTAAAGGCAAAGAAGATCTTTGAAGCAACAACAATTTTACTAAGAAGATATTTGAATGCGACGTCGGGATCTAAAAATAGTATTCTGTATTTAGTGTTACTTCTTCATAATCTAGTTGATCTATTCACGAAGATAAACAAGGTTCAAGAAAACAAATAATTTAGTAGTGTAAAAACGGGATTTATTGTATCTGACTCAACACGCTAGCTAGCAATTATATGTCATATCATGAAAAAAAACATGATATGCTTAGTTGATCAAACAACTAACCCTAGACCTCCTATTCATTTAATACAGAGGAAACCTAAAAATATGTTCCGTATCAAACTATAAGGTATTGATTCTTGAGCTATCACCAAGGGATCATAATTCGCATATAAATCATGTATACAACATCCTGCGAAAATAATATACGGAAAGACATAGCATTTGCTAATGATGCATACTTCAACAGGTTACCTAGTAACTTTATCATAGCTACATTACTCTCACAATACCTTATGTGCATGGATACGTCATAAAACGATATATCTCTACGCTAATAGACCGGTGAAATATGCCCATGTAGTTTGACAATGTTTATAGGTTGTGAACATTGCAATGAAGTGCAATGAGATGATTTATTTTAAAAAAAGAGTCATATTTATTTGATCTGATCGTGGATGGTTTTGAGTTGTAAAAGTAGCCGACGATCGCGAGATAAATTATTTTAAAGTGAAGGTTAGAGATGAAAAGCAAATGGGTGTTACGAAGTACAATAGCGTTGGAAATTGACGAGGGTTCAAACGTGAGACTCAAATTTCGCATATTATTACAAAATTTGGTCATGGTATAAGGACATAACTGAACTCAGGGGATATTGATGTAATGATTTGAATCATTAAATGTTAATCAACATGTAAAATATATATTACAGAATAAAAAGGTAAGAACACGATACAAAAATAACACATCAATATATGTGATTAATAAAGTAATTTCAAAACCTGAATCGCCATAACAATACAAAACAAAAACTCAATATATGATTAAAAATATCCAAATGTATATAGTCATGTTACGAAAGAAACATTCTTACGCAGCTTTCAAATCTTGTAGGAAATTAATGTATCAATTCACGTAACTCTCCCATGCAAATAGAGAGACTATTTCTCCATCATATGATTGACTTATCCAGACAATGATGGTTTGCAAGTGATTGAGCCAACCTGATTGGGCTGATCGAGATTATTTCTTTGCTAGTGGATCCGATTTATCTTTACTTTCATTCTCTTTATCTTCTTTGTTTTGGGCTATCGTCCGATTGTATATTTTTATCTTTTATCTACTTAAGGATAGGGTTTAGTAAGATTAACATCAAACCCTAGAAATATTTGATTTCCTCTTTATAAATAAGGTTTTTTTTAGCAATTACTTGATCTAGTTGTTTTCAATTCAAACTCAACATCCTCATAGACATAAGATTGGACCAATCAACTCAATCACTCCCCATCAGTCGACCCGATTGCTCCCCATCAGCCGAACCGATCTTGACCTTTTTCGGCTCGATCGGTATTGTTTTCCTTTGAGTAATAAAGTTTGAATTTTAGTAAGTTTGTCTTACAAATTTCTCGTTATTTTGGGTGTAGAGAGAGAGCCCGACTTGCATGATGACTTTATGATGTTTATGGTTATGTTAATCCTTTGCTTATATGTCTTAGTGCATACTTTATGGTAGTCCGATAATCATCCAGTGCAAGATGTGAGAGTTGTAGATGGATCATTTCTAGGTCTACTTGTACTTAAGAGTGTCGGCTAATAGGTGGTCAATTGGGCGGACATTTACACAAGTCGTCCCGATCGAAAGTTTTTTAGAACTTTTTTATACTTCAGTAAAACTGAATTCTCGTTGGTGTGGTTAGAATGAAAAAACCCTCGAGTAGTACTTTAGATGGTAATTCAAAGTACTACAACTTTTTATTTCACATGAAAGTCCAAAACTGAAGGGAATGTGTTAGAAAGTTGAGATTTCTACAACCTTGATGAGATTCTTGATTTTGGTTCCTTATTTCTTCGTTCTCAATTGATTCGGCCTTCATGAGAACCGCAACGGTTATGGGAAGAACTTAACTTGATGTAGGCCTTAATCTAATTTATCTCCAAAACGTGTTCTATATAGCTTTGAACATCTACAATTAATGGAAGCACAAATAGACAACCGAAATCACAAAACACAACATATTCAACCATAATATCATGCAAATCTAGACTATATACAAATAATATGGATAGTAATTAGGGTAACAAAAAAGGACGCTAAAATGAATGTTATAATAAACGATATATGTTTTTTGTGAATCATCTAAAGTGAAGACGAATTCAAGTATAAGATATCGGGGATATTAAGTTGGGTTTAACCAAGTTAGCAAACTTTTTAGACACATTATTATTTGTTTTTATTATTTCACCCATAATTTTTTGAGATTTCGGGAATAAGCTTTCGAGATCGTACTAGTTCCGTCTCGTTTTCACATCGTACTTAGTTTTAATCATGCATTGGAATATAATAAAAGCATTCGTCAAGCCATTCAAATACCATTGCAAAACATTAACAAGATATTGCATTTAGGACATATACCCTTAGCATGGTTTGGATAAAATCTTAGCCATTTTCATTTTCATTTCACTTGTAAGATATTTAGGTTTACCCATGCAAAACATTTACTATATTACACCAATTATCTAAAAATAAATAGATGCTCTATAAAAAAATTAACATTGAATTGCTCCTGAATCATGATCCATCAAGGATCTAATTTTAAAAAAATCACTAGTTAATCATTCACTCTTTCACTCATCCACTCATCTCAAACCTAGTAAGGCGAAGAGGCGAAGCTCTTCGACAAAGGCGAACAAAAGATTCAAAACAACTTAACCTCTTCGGAAAAGACGAAATCTATTAGGCGGTTGTGAAACTTCCAAAACGAAAATAATTGAGTGATTGTCTACACTTGTTGGACAAGGGTATCAGAAATCTAGGAAGAATTAAACAGCAAAACGTCAAAGGCGAGACGAAGCTTTTGGCAAAGGCGAAAGTCGAAACCTCTCAAGTCAATCAATTCATCATCATTGATTTCATACCCAAAAAATTATAATCAATCTTTTTGTAAAATCAAATCGAAAAACAAAGCTGCAACACTTCCAAAACGAAATTAATGGACTAAATTTCTACAAATTATTGGACAATGAAGAATTAGATAATAAAACCACTCAAGAATGGAAACCTAAATCGGAACTAGTTACCCGAACCGGTTTAAGGTTTGAAGGTGGGTCTACGGTTTCAGGTTACAGGTTTCAAAGTTTTAGGTTTTAGCGGTTTTATGTTTTCGGTTTCTAGTTTTAGGTTTATGATTTCCGGTTCGGGTTTTTGGGTGGTTCGGTGATCATGTTTTAGGGATTCTGGTTTCTACTTTCCCGTTTCAGGTTTTGGGGTTCAGGTTCCAAGGTTTCAAGTTTCTAGGTTTCATGGTTTTAGGGTTCAGGTATATGGTTTCCGGTTTCCTATTTCAGGTTTCATGGTTTCATGTTTCAGCGGCTTTAGGTATCTTGATTTTGTTTACCAGTCTTCGGTTCAGGTTATTGGGCGGTTCGGTGATCAAGTTTGTAAGGTTTCCAGTTTCATGTTTTAGAGTTCAGGTTTAAGGTTTCAGGTATTAGGGTTTCAGGGTTTTAGCTCTCAAGGTTGGGTTAAAGTTTACGGGTTCAGGTTTCTATTTTCAATGTTCAGATTTTAAATTTTGAGGTTTCAAGGTTTAAGGTTTCATTGATTTTAGGTTTCTGGTTTCCGGTTCAGGTAATTGGGCGGTTCGGTGTTCAAACACAAAGTACGCATTTATAATTCATCTTTGAAAAAACAAATTTCAATAGCGTTCGATTTCACAATAAAAGTTAGACCAACGGTGTTCAAAATTATATTCAAATACAAAACAGTTCAAATAACTTTCTATCGAAATGAATCGGTGTAAAAATATGACAAAGTCTTCAAAAATCAAGGAAGATTAGACAGCAGAACCTCTTAAACCTAGCAAGGCAAAGAGGTGAAGCTCTTCGACAAATGCAAACAAAAGATTCAAAACAGCTTAAGCTCTTCGGAAAAGACAAAATCTATTAGGCGGTTGTGAAACTTCCAAAACGAAAATAATGGAGTGATTGCCTACAAATGTTGGACAAGGGTATCAGAGAGTTAGGAAGAACTAGACAGCAAAACCTCAAAGGCCAGACTAAGCTTTCGGCTCTTCAGCAAAGGCGAAAGTCGAAACCTCTCAAGTCAATCAATTCGTCATCATTGATTTCATACCCAAAAAATTCCAATCAATCTTTTTGTAAAATCAAATCGAAGAACAAAACTATAACACTTACAAAACGAATGTAATGGACTAAATTTCTACAAATTATTGGACAATGAAGAATTGCATAACAAAACTCCTCTGTTGTTCGACCGCTCCCGCGAATTGGAGTCGCCGCCCCGCGGAAGATTTGTGTCGCCGCCCATGCGGTTGAGTGTCACCGCCCCAGCAGTGTGTCGCCACCCCTGTGGTATTTCGCCACTCCTATGCCTTCTTGCTTCCGCGGGTGTGTTTGTCCAGGACATACCAATATTGGTATGTATCCTTCCTTTCCTTTAGCCTTTGCTTGAGAGTGTAGCTAGGCTAGTTGGGTGTGTGATGAGCTTGGTGATGTATATGTTGAGGTTGCCTTAGGCATTTATGAGTTTTGTTGAGGTGTTGAGGTTTAGATACGAGTTATGGTTCGGATATAATTATAGGGTGTCGGAGGTGGATCTCCTAACCTTGGATAGTGTTTGATATTGTGAGTGCCTTGCTGATGCAGGCGCTGATCATTTCCTCGAGGGGAAACTGTAACGTGATACAGGTTTACGTTTGTATCAGGTAAGTCCTTGGGACTTACTTAGCGAGCAGTTATGGTTTTTAGTGTTTGAATTAGTGGTATGTGTGCATATGTATGTTGCATTTATAACCTAAACTTGACTAGGACGACAACATTTGTATATTTAAATAACCCAAGTGTATTATAACGGGTCGTGACCACCTGTCAAATCTCGTCGAGAGTGGAGAAGGTGGTCTAAAGCCGGTACTCCAAGGGGGAGGTACATCCCCATGCAAAACCTGTGTTAAAGGTCACAGAGGTGAGATTCTAAGGTTCCTCGTGTCAAAAAAGGAGTTGAATTAGTAATGGCATAACGTAATTGAAGATAATAAACGGTTATGATCTGTGCATTGCATATTATGATATGATGTGGTGTTTGTATGTGCTATTACCTTTATTCTTCTTCATGAACTGTTAGCTAACGGTTTTATACCGTGTTGTAGATATTCAGCAGGATAGGAAGGCTACAGAGTGAGCCAGATGAGTGATCAACCGAGGGCTTCTGTACAATAGGTTGTGCGAGGGTTGTGGGATGCTTTGTTCATGTGTTTGGATACATGATTGCTGTTTTGTACTCGGCTCTGTTTTGTAAACCTTTTGGAAGTATACATTTATACAGTTTTATGCATTTGGTTTTATATCTATTTGTGCCTTGTTGTAAGATCCAGTGAACTTGTTGTCAAGCTAGGGCAAGGATCAATTGTGAGTACCTAGCCCAGTAGCCCCCGAGTCCCGTGGATCTGTGGTATTACATCTCCTTATACATCTTCATCGGTGGAGACGCATAAGCAATTACCATATCCTTCTGTATCAAAACATATCCCAAGCCTAGCTTGGATGCGTCACTATAGGCTACAAAGTCCTTTGTTCCCTATGGTTGTGCTAAGATAGGAGTAGAAGTCAATCTCCTCTTTAGTTCCTCAAAACTCTGAGTAGTCGGCTCGGACCATACAAACTGGTAGTCTTCCTCAACAAGCACGTAAGTGGTCGGGCAATCACAAAGAACCCTTCCACAAACCGGCGGTAGTATCCAACCAAGCCTAGGAAGCTGTGCATTTCCTTGACATTCTTCGGAGACGTCCATCCTGCTATAGGCTCGGTCTTCGCCGGATGCTGGAAACTATGTGACAAAGAAAGGCCACCTCAAGAATCCAAAACTCGCACTTAGAGAGCTTGACGTACAACTCTCTATCCAGCAGAACTTATAACACCGCAAATGTCTTGCGTGCTCCTCTCTGCTCCGAGAATACACCAGGATGTCATCTATGAAGACTACCACAAACTGATCTTTGAAGTCGATAAATATACCATTCATCAACTCCATAAAAACAATGGGCACATTCGTGAGCTCGAATGACATCCGAAGCAAGTGACTTGTGACTTTGGACACTCAAGTCGCAAGTGTCCAAAATCTCCGCAATCAAAACACTGCCATCCCTTTTCCGCAACCTGTTCGGACGAGGGGCAACTCAGGCGTCTCTGTGTCTGGCTCCGCCCGTACCTTGATGATCCAGTAACAGTACCAGTCTACCCCATCCTTTGTCTCTTCTTAGACCCTCCACACTAAGTGCCCTCTTGTGGCCGGGTTGATCTCTCTCGTATGTTGAGGCTCGATCCTGATATATCAGGGAGTCACAACGAAAACCCGCCATATATGCACGGGTACCATCCCTTAGTTTGCGGGACAATAGATACATGTACTGGTCCTCTAGAAGTAGATCTGGACCTAGCAATGCCAACTCTTCCTAGAAGTTACTATTCGTCTTGGATACAGAAATGTCCTCAGAACCAACCTCCACAAAGTCCTACAACTTCTCCCTCCTCAGCTCGGCAGGGCAAAAACGCTCCCTGATGAGACTCCTCATCACATTATATGTTATGATCCAACTATTGATGGTCCTCCACAAATATTGTGCCAGATCTCAAAACAGAGTCTGCACCAACTCCACTCGTCTATCCTCAGGGCATTGGATCGACTCTAACGCTGTGTTCACATGTCCAATCCAGTGCTCTACCTCTAATTCCACCTTTTTGTCAAAATGGGGTACTCCCACCTAGTGAAAAATCTTCAACCAAGAATTTGGTCTCAGTGCCCTTAGCTCTTCCTGAGTCTTGGCAACCTCAACTCGTCATACTAGTGCAGTTGGCATCTATGTCGCTCGTTGTGATACCTCAAATGATCTCACAGGCTCCGGTGGATCTAGAACATGTCAACCTGCCCTGGATGCCTCCTCCACTTGGCGGATATACTCTCGGAACTCAGTTCCTCCATCAAGACACGATTTGTCTCATTTGGCTATATTGTTTAAGCTTTCAGTCTAGTTGTCATTCCGTTCCCAGCCTTGGGAACCACACTCTCAATGACTTCTTCATCTCTAACTTCCGCCTCTAGCGGATCAGCAATTGGAACTCGACCCCGACCTCTCGCCACTAGAGGTCTACCAGCTCGTCCACGACCTAGGACTATAGGAGGAAGAAGTGGCGATGCGGGGATTAGCCGCGTAGAAAGGGATCTTGACGAATAACCTGTTATGAAGAATCAAGAACACACAAAAATAACAAACAGGGACAACAATGAAAACAAAAAGGGACAAGAAGAACCGAAATGAACAATGATAGAACCCTTGGATTCGAGATCCAAGAACCAAACCTCTCAAGTCAAAACATACTCTTTTGTTGTGATTTTATATATGATTTACAAACTCTTTTTGGTGGTTGGACGTCAACTATGCTTTGATACCAATTGATACGGGGATTAGCCGCGAAGAACGGATCTAGACGAACAACCTGTTCTGAAGAATGAAGAACACACAAAATTAACAAACATGGACAACAATGAAAATCAGAATAAGAAAGGGACAAGAAGAACCGAAAGGAATAATGATAGATCCTTGGATTCGAGATCCAGGAACCAAACCAGTGACGATTCGACCCCGCTTTTTACAACTCCACACAATCGATCTGAGAATCGAGAGCACGAAGAGGGTGCCTTGCTCGACTTTCTCGTTCTTGGCCTCTATTTGTCCTTTGAAATGTGTCCCAAGGCTTGTCCAGCAACTAGAAATACAATGTAAGCTCCACTTTCTCGTTCTTGTTTGGGATGTGTTCGTGGCTGATCCACAAGATGGTCCTTAGACTTGATGAAGGTGGACTTGGTTGAGCTTCATGGACCATGTTTAGGAAAAGAGAATTCATCTCAGCTTGACCTTTAGCTTGCGCTCTTGTTAGAATCCCTTTAGGTGGTGAAGATGGAGTTAGCTCTGATGATCCTTCATCAGGTGGTCTACCTCTACCCCGTCCTACAGTAGATGTCACTCTAGTACGAGCCATCTACGGTATGACGATAACTAACGTATAAGGCCAAGCTAATACTATATATAAGAATCAAATCCAAAATAATAACTATAGTCCAACATACAAACTAGGCTACTGAGATCGGCAGAAGGAGTGATGGTTTCTGTTACATTGTATCCCAAACCGACTGTGTACCAAGTTTAATATGAAATTCCTTTTGAAACTCAAACCCCTATCGGGTTCCGTTTATATATCTATTCAGCCTTTCAAGAAGATTGTTAGTCCAATTGTTGTTAATTTAAGACTCTGATACCATGTTTGAAACACCCCAAATCCTATGAACTCGGGATGCTACGGGGTAGGACCTCATAATGGGTAATAACCATCGATAAAACTAAAATATCATCTACCAAAATACATCCAAAAACACACAACCGATAATATAGAGTTAGAATTCTCTCACGGTCTTAAAGAACAAGAAGAACGGGATGTCAATCCGCCTTCAAAGTGAAACCCTAAGATCTTCCAACTCCGAATAGGAAAAGTGCGTAATTTTCCAAATCTTCCTCCAAAAGCTTCTCACAATGTAATCTTGAAAATGATCTCAACTTCTCTCTTCCGAAAGCGTATGCAGCCAATGTGTGGCGAGGTATCCCTTTTCTCTCTTTCTTCAGCCTTCTTATAGGAAATGCTAGGGTCACAAAAGCCCGTAATGGATGATGACGTGGCAAATATGACACGGGCAATCGTTAACAGAATCACGGCCATGACCAACTTTCCACGCCCGTGGAAACCACTGCGGGAGCCTACGACATGTTCCTCCATAGCCTTAATTAAATTAAATACCAAAACCACGGCCGTGGTTCCTTGTACTTGAGCGTGGAATCCCTAAAACGTGCGTATAATCCCTTGTTTCCCAAAGCTTTCTACTCATACTCCTTCCTTAGCTACTCTAATGTATCTCCTTGATGTCTAGCATGATCAAAAGTGCTCATATGCTCCATTCCAAGCCTTAATCACCTATAAACACAACAAAACTTGTGTAGATCTCTATACCAACATAATAGGTGATTGTGCTCAGATATGCTTCAAACTCATATCCATGTACACAAAAGAAGGGGGAAAACTACCAAAACATGTGCCTAAAATAACGTCATATTCGAGTTGCGCCTCGATGAAGCAAGAAGCTTGAGAAGACATCTAGCTTGTAATGGAAGTGGCTAAGAAGGAAAGATGCATTCCATATCCTTCAGTATCACCAGATCTGCTGAGGTGTTATAAAAGGTGATTTCGGTGTTAGTTACACCAGAGAGGATGGCTAAGGTTGTTAAGGCTCAAGAGAAGCTAGAAGCATCAACGCTAGATGTACGATTGAAGACTTCCGACCACTACAGTGTACTGATAAGGACACGTAAAGACCGCGTTGGAGTTGATCCATCATCCAAAACGGTTTTGTGTTGAAGTGGACATGGTTGGAAGAGTCTCTTGGTCTAGTAGGCCGGAGAAGTGGAAAAGGGTAGAATATGCCAATATTGGAGTAGGAGTTTTTGATTGTGGACGAGGTCCGATGCAGGAACGAATGGGTTATTCCTTTACAGGACATCTTCCTCCGTGGGATCCGGTTTAGGGACTGAAGTCGTGGCAATGGACATGTGAATAGTAACGTAGATACTTAAGAAACTCATTCGCAAGCGTTGGAGCTGAGGAGCCGACATCGCCAGCTACTACAAGTACCGTTCATATTAATGATTTACTTGTTAGAGTACTTTTTGATAAGGGTTCTACGTACTCCTTTAGTTTGATGCATGCGTTGAGTGTTTGGCCCTTAGATACGGTAGAGGGGATACCCATATTATAGGTTTACCCGATGGTGGTAGTGTTAGAGGCACCCGCGAGATACACGATTGCCCCATACGTCTAGTAAATCGCGATTGGCATGTAGACTTCTTTGTCATTTCATTAATACATGAGGAAGTCATTTTAGGGATGCATTGTATGGACTGTCATGGTGCGGTTATAGATATTGGTAGGCGGACCGTGTCGGTCATTACTGCGGCAGGTAAGATTGAGATTTTCCAATGTTGGGACCTTGGAAAGACCGGTTCTGTCATCAGCGCAGTCCGAGTGGCGATGTTGATTGGACGGGGTTGTGAGGCCTTATGGTGTTACGCCATGAAGTAAGGTGAGAGTCCAACCATAGGGGAGATTTCCGTTGTGTGTGAGTTTATCGACGTTCTTGATGAACCTACCGGTATTCTTTGTGAGGAGGAAGGATAGTCGATGAGGGTGTGCATCGACTACCACGAACCGGTACCCCCTACCCATATTGACGACTTGCTGGATCAGCTGTAGGGATTTTTTGTGTTCCCCGGTTAGATTTGAGATCCGAATATCACCAATAGGTTCAGAGAGCAAGATGTGCTCAAGAAGGCATTTCGGGCTCCATATGGACACTACGGAGTTGTAGTGATGTCATTCGGGCTCACGAATGTGCCCGCCGTCTTTATGGAGTAGATGAATGGAATCTTTATCGACTTATTAGATCAGTTTGTGGTGGTCTTCATAGACGACATCTTGGTGTACTCTCGGAGTAGAGAGGAACATGCATGACATTTGAGGACAGTGTTGAGAGTTTTGTAAGATAGAGAGTTGTACGCCAATCTCTCTAAGTGCAAATTTTGGATGCGTGGAATGACCTTCTTAGTCACATAGTTTCGTTGTAGGGGTCAAGATTGATCCGGCGAAGATAGAACTTGTAGCAGCATGGATGTTTCATAAGCAAGTGCGCAGCTTCCTAGGCTTGGCTAAGGAAGATTACCAGTTTGTATTGTCTGAGCCGTGTACTCAGAGTTCGAGGAGCTGAAGAGGAGATTGAAATCTACTCCTATCTTAGCATAGCCAGAGGGTACAAAGGAGTTGATGGTTTGTAATAATGCAACTAAGTTAGGCTTATGATCTGCTTCAATGTAGCAAGGTAGGGTATTGCTTATGCGTCCCAACAGCTAAAGACGTATGAGGAGAATTACCCATCTCATGACCTTGAGATAGCTGTAGTGATACACACACGGGGGATCTGAGGGCTTTACCTGTAAAATGTTTCATACCAGATCTACATAAAATTATAAGTGTTTGAGGGATATAATTACTTAGCAGGAATTGAATAACCACCAAAGGAGAACGCTTGAGTTGATCAAGGATTTTGATATGGAGATGTTTTATCATTAAGGAAGGCGAATATAGTCGCCGACATCCTTAGTAGGAAGACACCTCAAGAATAGGCGATGACATGACTGATAACTCAGCCTCCGTGGAAGAACTAAGTTGATGAGTTTACTAGTTAAGAATTCACTAGAAAGATAGTGAGATTCCCTGAGATACCGAGGACCGTCATTTCAAATGGATATGGATGGTTCCTGGGGAGGTTCTTGTTAACATGAGCATGAAATCGTAGGTGTATACCTACACTATCTAAAAAATGTTGTCCTCAGTCTCTGATGGTTAGTCTGAGAAGACAATATTTTATAGATCTTGGAAAATATGTTGAGAATATGAGGTGTTGTATGGGTTGAAGTGTCGTATGTCTCTATGCTGGAATGAGCCCAATAGTCTCATTGAGATAGCCCCTTAGTAGATACAGGATAACATCGTCCGAGTAGCAATGATTAGAGGACGAATACTGGCCGCACAAAGCCACCAAAAGTCATATGATGATGAGAGATGTCGGCCTCTAAAGTTCAGATTTGGAAATCATGTCTAGTTGCAAATGTCTCCGACGTGAGGAGTAAGAGGTTTTGGTATAAAGGGGATGTTGAGTCCCCGATATGTCAAACCTTTTGAAATCCTGGAGCGAGTTGGAGAGGTTGTATGCCGACTTGCGTTGCCACCCAAATTAGAGGGTGTTTACCTAGGTTTTTCATGTGTATCAACTGAGAAAGGATATACCAAGTCCGAGACACGTTATTGGTTATGGAGATTTAATGGTCGAGCCGGACCACACGTTTGTTATGCAAAGATAGCTACACCTGTATGATGGATGAGCGAGTTATGAGTTCATGTGCTTATGTGACTTTATGTGTTGTTTGTTTTCATGCTAGATTGTGATTTATGATATGTGATCTTAGTAGATCTTATTGTGCTAGCACGAGTTATGATTATAGTTTTGCTGGAAAAGGTTTTACCTCCATGCTATCGAGTATGATTATAGTGTTGTTGGAGATGGGTCTACCTCATTGCTATTCAGTGTATTTATAGTTTGTGGAGATGGTTTTACCTCCATGTTATCGAGTGTGATTATAGTTTTGCTGGAGATGGTTTTACCTCCATGCTTTCGAGTGAGATTACAATATGATGGAGATGTTATTCCTCCGTGAGCTTGAGTGTATACCTCGGTGTTCTAAGCCGAGAGGATTTGTTGTAATCCAAGTTTCGGGACAAAACTTGTTTTTAGGGGTGTGTGATGTAAAAGTTAGGATTTTTGAATCCTAATTAATGATTATTAATGTTGATTAACTTAATAATCGATAGTAATTGACACATAACTCGCGAAGAGTGCGTAAATGACGAGTATGAGTCACACCGTTATATTCCTGGTATAATTTTGGACTTATGGGGAATCTTTCTCTTTTCCTCCTAGGTGATTGTTTTTATCCTTTGGTGTTATTTGGAGCATTTGGGGGCTTCAATTAATAAAGATACAGTTGAGAGAAATGATCAGACATCGTACATGTCCTATATATGAAATAACATGGAAAGGTAAAACGGCAAAAAGAGTCGTTATTTCGTTTCTTATCGGCTAAGAAAGACGGCTTAGGAATATGCGTTTTTCGAGGTAGTTGCGGATTAATTATCCATACTATATTCATGATTTATTATACCGATATCGAGAAGTTTAGAGAAGGAGGCTCAAACCGTCTTCGGATCGGTTAAAGGATAATTATCGACTTCGTTAAAGGATAATTATCGTATTCGCTATGAATAGCGGAAAATCGTTTATTAATTCATATCTTTTTGCATGTTTCCTCTTAAAAGCTCTGATTTCTCTCAACCTATAAATAAGATCTACTCTCTGTTCCTAATCCGATTTCAATTTCGTTTGAGTTTTGGATTCCTCTCTTCATTCTCTTCATATCGGTACCGAGTTTTTGTATTTTTGAGCAAACGAAGTATGGTCGAGCCTATATGATACACAAATGGTTCCGTCACTTAAATTCCGGTGAATTTGATGTTGTCGGAGCGTAGCTTGTGTCAATGTGATTCCGAATCTTCTTTCGGATCGTCAATCGGGTTAGTAACGAATAGGTTATGATTTTATTCGTTTTCCGTATTGCGATTTGATCTAAATTGACCTTAGGCTTGTCAAAATGGATAATTAGAATTTCATTATGCTCTCTACATTATTCTAGTGATTATGGGTTATTTGTTTGATGAGATTTGATGACAAGTGGGTTCAGAAATTGCCTGCTGACAAAACGTTATTTTGGTAAAATTTGATTAATTAATTAAAGTTTAATTAATTTAATTGGGAATACAGAGAATGCTATAAGTTAATTAAATTCAAAGGAATGAATTAAAATAATATTTGAAGCAAGAGGTTATGAGATATTGAGGATGATGATATGGTTTATGATCTTGTGGGATTTTGGGGACTAGGAAGTGAAATCTGCTAGCATGTGATAGTGATTGATATTTGTGTGCTTTGTTTGTACAGGCGCTGATCGTTTCCTCCGAGAAACCAAGATTGACTATGGCTGAGATTACCTTGTGACAGGTAAGTCCCTTGGGCTTACTTAGTTGAGTTTAATGAGTTAGCGTGACTATAATAGTGGTATGTGTTTATATGGATATAACTATAAACCGGATTAAGATGACCATATGTGGATATTTTGGCTCAAGTGTATGATAACCTAGCGGTGACAACTTGTCCAATTCAAAGTAGGGTAACTGGGAGGTTCTCAGCGACCATTCCAATAGGTAGACGGTGAGATGCATTAGATCCATTCCTATTTGTGAAAGGGGATAGAGGCGAGGCACTTGTGTCACAATCGGAGTTGAATTGAATTAGTGAAGTGGATCACTTAATGAAAGATAATAATCGGCTTGTGTGTAAAAGCATGCTTATGTGATATATTGTTTATGTGTTATATGTGATATTATCGTTATTCTAATTCATAGGTTGTTAGCTAACGGTTTATAACACGTTGTAGATCTTTTGCATGATAGGCCAGCTGAGAGTGATCTGGTGGAGTAATCAGCTGAGGGCTTCCATAAATATAGCGGTTTTGGGGTTGTACATGCATGGATATATGTCCGGTCCAGTTTTGATACTCGGTTGTGGGGTTTTGTATGTACTACGTTATATGTTATTTCAGTATTATAAATGTTTGTTTTATATTTATTTGTGTCTTGTTGTAAGATCCAGTGAACTTGTTGTCAAGCTAGGGTTAGGACCCATTGTGAGGTCCTAGCCCGTAGCATTCCGAGTCCTACGAATTTGGGTTGTTATACATATACATCATCATCATAATATTCAACATTCATCAAATCCTCAAAATCGGCTAAGGCTCTCAACCACATTGTAGTACCATCATCAACCTCATAATTAACCTAACATACTTCTACACTGAAGCCACAAAGACAAGAGGCAGAAAACCATACCAAAGGACTTGATATGTCCTGAAGAAAGATGCAGGCCCGGGCAAGGAATGACGCGGGCGCGGTGACAAGTCCTAGACGCCGCGACTGCGGCCGATGCAGGCACGAGGGTGGCGACAACGCCTGAAAGCGCGGGGGCGGCAAAAGTTAGGCCCGGGTGCGGGTTCACAACAGAACCTAACTCTTTGCTTCTGACAAGTTCTCCTCTCGATCTCTACTTCTCTTCTAAGGGCCCCAAAGGTAAACTTGACTTCCTCAACATAAATACCACACATCCAGGGGTCAAAACAACAAGGTCTACCTTGTTGGATTCAAACCAAATAAGAAGAAGGAGAAGAAAAAGAAGGAAAGGAAAAAGAGCTTACAACTCTTCTACATATACACAGGAAATGACTCTGAAGCTGCAAATCCAAGCCAACTATCCACTAACACACAACATCAACTCTTCATCCTAGACATGATTGTGGAAGACTTAAAAAGGAAAGGAACAAAGGATGGTGGCTAAAACGTCGGTCGCCCACTCTGCTAGGCCGCGACAGCGGCCATGGCGAGACGCGGTCGCGGGGTCATCATCCTAGACATGATTGTTACAACTCGTTCGGGTTATTGGGCGGTTCGGTGATCAAAAACAAAGTGTGCATTCCCAATTCATCTTTAAAAAACCAAATTTCAACAATGTTCGATATCACAATAAAAGTCAAAGCAACGGTTTTCGAAATCATACTCTAATACAAATCAGTTCAAATAAATTTGTATCGATATAGAATTGGTGTAAAAATACGACAGAGGTTTCAAAAATAAAGTAAGATTAAACAGAAAAACCTATAAAATTAGGCAAGACGAATAGGTGAAGCTCTTCGGACAAGGCAAAAGGAATAATCAAAATAGCTTAAGCTCTTTGGCAAAACCTCTAAGACTTGACAAGGATTTCGGCTCATCGGAAAAGGAAAAAGTCGAACTCAATCCTTTCAATTCTTCATCATAAATCTCAAATCCAAAAAATTTTAAACAATTTCTTTGTGAAGTCAAATCGATAAATAAAGTTGTGCAACCCTTCCAAATCGAAAATAATGGACTAATTTTCTACAAATCATTGGACAAGGAAGAATTAGTCAACAAAACCTCGCAAGCCTGAAAACCTAATTCCAAACCTTTTTCCCTAACCGTTTTCAAGTTTCAAGGTGGGTTTTCCGGTTTCAGGTTTCAGGTTTCGGCGGTTTTAGGTTTCCGGTTTCAAATTTTTGGTTTCCGTTCGGCTTATTGGGTGGTGTGGTGATCGAGTTTTTAAGGTTTTAGGTTTTAGAGTTTCAGGTTTAAGGTTTTAATTTTTAGGGGTTCAGGTTTCAAGGTTAGGTTCAGGTTTCCGGTTTCAGGTTTCCATTTTCAAGGTTCAGATTTCAATTTTAAGGTTTCAAAGATTCAAGTTTCAGGTTTCAACGATTTCTGGTTTAGTTTCCAGTTTCCGGTTCGGGTCATTTGGCGGTTCGGTTTTTAAACGTAAAGTGTGCATTCATAATTCATCTTTTTTTTAAAAGAAAAAAACAATTTTCAACAGCATTCGATTTTACAATAAAAGTCAAACCAACAGTGTTCGAAATCATATTCGAATACAAATCAGTTCATATAACTTTTTATAGAAATAGAAATGGTGTAAAACTACGACAAAGTCTTCAAAAATCAAGAAAGATTAGACAACAAAATCTCTCAAATCTGGCAAGGCGAAGCTCTTCGGAAAAGGCGAATAGAAGATTCAATACATCTTAAGCTCTTCGGCAAAGACGAAAGCTCTGAAGCGGTTGTGAAACTTCCGAAACGAAAATAATGGAATGATATTCTACAAATGTTGGACAAGGGTAAAAATGAGCAAGGAAGAATTGGACGACAAAACTTCTAAGGCCAGAAAAGGCTTTTGGCTCTTCGGCAAAGGCGAAAGGCAAAACCTCTAAAGCCAATCAATTCATGATCATCAATCTCATGTCAAAAAAATTATAATAAATTTTTGTAAAATCAAATAAAAAATAGCTACAACACTTCCAAAATAAAACTAATGAATTAGACAACAAAACGACACAAGCATGGCAACCTAAATCAAAACTTGTTACCCGGGACGGTTTAAAGGTTTGAAGGTGGGTTTCCGGTTTTAGGTTTCAAAGCTTCAGGTTTCATCAGTTTTTATCTTTTCGGTTTTAGGTTTTAAGTTTATGATTTCCGGTTAGGATTTTTGGGCAATTTGGTGATCAATTTTTAGGGTTTCTTGTGTTCAGTTTCCCGTTTCAGGTTTTGGGGTTCAGGTTTCAGGGTTTCAAGTTTCTGGGTTTCATTGTTTTAGGGTTCAGGTATCTTTGTTCCTGGGGTCCTGTTTCAGGTTCCAAAGTTTCAGGTTTCAAAGTTTTAGGTTTCAACGGTATTAGGTTTCTTGTTTTTGTTTTCGTTTCACTGTTCGGGTTATTGGGTGGTATGGCGTTCGAAATAAAATTTCGGACCAACGGTGTTCGAAATTATACTCGAATACAAATCTGGTCAATTGTCTTGGTATCGAAAACAAATCGGTGTAAAATTACGGCGGAGGCTTCATGATACGGGGATTAGCCGCGAAGAATGGATCTAGACGAACAACCTATTCTGAAGAATGAAGAACACCCGAAATTAACAAACAAGGTCAGCAATGAAAATGATAAAACAAAAAGGGACAAGAAGAACCGAAAGGAACAATGATAGAACCCTTGGATTCGAGATCCAAGAACCAAACCTCTCAAGTCAAAACATACTCTTTTGTTGTGATTTTATAGTTGATTTACAAACTCTTTTTGGTGGTTGGACGTCAACTATGCTTTGATACCAATTGATACGGGGATTAGCCGCGAAGAACGGATCTAGACGAACAACCTGTTCTGAAGAATGAAGAACACACAAAATTAACAAACATGGACAACAATGAAAATCAGAATAAGAAAGGGACAAGAAGAACCGAAAGGAATAATGATAGATCCTTGGATTCGATATCCAGGAACCAAACCAGTGACGATTTGACCCCGCTTCTTACAACTCCACACAATCGATCTGAGAATCGAGAGCACGAAGAGGGTGCCTTGCTCGACTTGCAACACAAATTCCGAAGGAGATTGACATACACAAGAACGAGAAAGCTAGATCACACACACAAACTCACGAGACAAGAATGATTGAATTCTCTTGGATTCAATTCTGAAATGCTATCAGCAAAACTTTTATAAAACTTGTCTAACTTAAAAAGAAGAGAGAAAAGGCTTATATATATCCTAGCCCTTTTCTTCCTAAAACAGAAAAAAGAAACTAATTACAATATATACATTGAGAGAGAGAGTTCAATAAAGCCTAGCAAACATGGAACACAATTGGGCCTAATTAAACTCTCCTATTCAGCCTCTCACGTCCACATACTTAAATGAATGTTCTAGCCATGCACATGCACAAACGTGAAGCCCCTTGTATCTGATTTCAAGGCCTCTGTCTGTCCTTTGAAATGCGTTCCAAGGCCTGCCCAACAACTAGAAATACAATTTAAGCTCCATTAATCATCTTGGTTGGGATGTGTTCGTGGCTGATCCACAAGATGGTCCTTAGACTTGAGGAAGGTGGACTTGGTTAAGCTTCATGGACCATGTTTAGGAAAAGAGCATCCATCTCAACTTGACGTTTAGCTTGTGCTCTTGTTAGAGTCCCTTGAGGTGGTTAAGATGGAGTTAGCTCAGATAATCCTTCATCATTCTCCCCTTCTTGGGAAGAATTCGACCTCGAATTGCCTTGATCATCATCCAGGAACGGAAAAGGACTTAGATCCATCACATTGAATGTGGGATCACAAGCATAATCATCCGGCAAGTCAAGCACATAGGCGTTGTCACCCGCCTTGTGTAACACCTTGGAAGGCCCATTTCCTGTTGCGGAGAGCTTGGTTTTCCGAAGCTGTTGAAACCTCTCCATCCTCAAATGTAGCCATACAAGGTCACCGGGTTCAAACTTCTTGCGTCCTTGATTCGCCTTTTCTGCGTTGTATTTGCCTTTCTCCTCGAGCTTGATCCTTCTCCTACTATGTAGCTCAAATGATCCTTTAACATGATGGGTTTGGGCCGTTGCCTCCATTAGTTGGCTTGGATGCTCCCGCATCAGTCTTGCTAGCTTCTATAGGCGTTTTGTGCGTAATTTTAGCACCATTGCAGCCCCATTGACGGAAATATGCAAGAAGAACACGCCATTTGTGTGGGGTAGTGCGCATGACCATGCATTCAACAGGCTTAAGGAGGTTCTCACTCATGCACCTTTGCTTGCTCTTCCAGATTTCAACAAGCCATTTGAAGTGGAGTGTGATGCATCCGGAATTAGAATTGGAGGTGTTCTTATGCAAGAAGTTAAGGGTTTTTGGATAATTTACCCCGATTACGCAGATTTGGGGCGTTTTTCTCGCAGTTTGTCGCTTGGAATCCGATCCTGTTGCTTTTCTTGGTGAAATCGGTCCAGAAATTGTAGAAAATGAGCAAGAACTGAGGAAACGAGGTGAGGAACAGCAGCGGTCGAGACGAGGTTTGAGAGGGAAAAGTGAGGAGAGAGAAATCCGTTTCGCCTTTTATACCCCTCGCTGAATCTGACATCACCTCGTCGAGGTGGTCCCGACCGGACCGAGGTGGCTGACTGTATTGTCAGACCTAGTCGCCTCGGTTGCCCAAGAACATCTCGGTCGAGGCGCTGTGACAGCAACCGAGATGTGTCTCAGTCAAACTCCGTCTTCTAAATTTTTTGAACTTTTGTCCTTCCAGTAGAGCTCCTAAGTTGTAATCCTTCCTTAGAGAGTACTTGGTTTCTGTCTAGAACGCCAAAAATATACAAAGCAAAGCAAAAGCGAACTATCTAAAACTGAACTAGAAAAGGGAAAAGAAAGCAATACCTTGGGTTGCCTCCCAAGAAGCGCTTGATTTAAGGTCAATAGCTGGACCGTACGGCATCCCTAAACATGTTGGAAGGTATCATCACCCCATACTTCACCTTCATCATGGGGTGAGATAAAGAAGTCTATCAAACGTTCCAGCAAATGCAAGTGCTCATCGGGGAATGAGTCATCTATGGGTAGGCCATCCTTCTCGCATGAGGAGGGAAGTAGCCGACTGAGGTGATCCGCAACAAAATTCTCGGACCCCTTCTTATCGCGAATCTCTAGGTCAAACTCTTGAAGCAAGAGAATTCATCGAATAATTGAGCTTCATCTAGCTGCATGGTCAGTACAAACAATAACTTTCGCTCCTACTAAGTAAGAGCGAAATTTCTCAAAAGCATATACAACCGCCAAGAGCTCCTTTTCGGTGGTGCCGTAGTTTAGTTTAGCTTCATCTAGCGTCTTGCTAGCATAGTAAATGGTGTTGGTCCGGCCATCCATCTTTTGTCCAAGTACCGCTACTACGGCCTCGTCACTAGGAACGCACATGATCTCAAAGGGCAAGGTCCAGTCGGGAGGTTGAATGATGGGAGCGGAAATCAATGCTTCCTTTATCCTGTAAAATGCATCAAGGCATTCCTGCAAAAACTCAACGACAACATCCTTATTCAAGAGATTAGTGAGTGGTTTAGAAATCATCGAGAAATCCTTGATGAACCTCCTGTAGAAACCTGCATGCCAGAGAAAACTCCGCACACCCTTAACAGAACAAGTGGGAGGAAGTTTCTCAATAGTCTCGATCTTAGCTCGATCGACCTCAATACCTCAGTTGGAAACGTGGTGTCCTAGAAAAATTCCTTCACTAACCATAAAGTGACATTTCTCCCAATTCAAAACGAGATTAGTGTCTTCACAACGTTGTAGCACTAGACAAAGGTTAGATAAGCAATTATCAAAAGAGGAACCATATACTGAAAAGTCATCCATGAATACCTCCATGATCTCCTCTATGTACTCAGAAAAGATAGCCGTCATACAGCGTTGGAAGGTAGCGGGTGCATTACATAATCGAAGTGAAAGTGGTCTTCTCTTGATCATCCGGATGGATAGGAATCTGAAAGAAGCCACAATAACCATGTACATAACAAAAATGGGAATGCTGAGCTAACCGTTCGAGCATTTGGTCGATGAAGGGAAGTGGAAAACGGTCCTTCCGAGTGCCCACATTCAGCTTCTTGTAATCGATGCACATCCTCCAGCCCGTAACGGTCCTAGTTGGAATCAACTCGTTGTTCTTATTCGTCACAACGGTCATCCCTCCTTTCTTCGGAACTACATGCACCGGGCTCACCCACTTGCTATCCGAGATAGGAAATATGATACCTGCATCCAACAACTTATGAATCTCCTTCTTCACAACCTCTTTCATGATCGGATTTAACCGTCTTTGAGGTTCCCGTGAAGTCTTATGATCATCTTCCATTAGTATTCTATGCATGCAGAATGAAGGCTTAATACCAATAAGATCATCAATAGAATATCCTAAATCCTTTTGATGTTTTCTCAAGACATGCATCAGTTTAGACAATTCAGTTTCGGAAAGGGAAGCACTTACGATAACGGGATATGTAGAATCCCGTCCAAGGAAAACATACCTCAAGTGATTTGGAAGCGGTTTAAGTTCCACAACTGGGGGTGCTTTCTGAGGAGGATCCGTGCTTCCTCCTTCCAGTGAAGTAGACTTAGATCGAAAAACTGGACTTTCAGAAGTCTCAATTGACATCATCTCGCTTGCGACCTCGGTCGAGGTCCAATGTGGGTGACCGAGAAGTTCTTTAGATAAGAACACCTCGCTTGGTCCAGAAAGTGCCTCGGTCGAGGTACTGTGACTGGGACCGAAACTTGATTTTCTCTCTCTTGGATTAGTTTCTCAATCTTAGCTCTTGGATCTGCTTCCAGTTCCTTTAAGCTCCGTATATCTGCATCACAAGAAACATCTATACCTTCCTCCATTAAGTTAAAACTAAGAACTCTTTCAAGATGGTCATTAATAAGGATAGAGCTCAACAATTCTCTTGATTCTTCTTCATCATAGATGTTGAAGATATCATCCTCTAGCGGCTCTCCTTTCATTGCGGCAAGCAATGCAAATTCCACTTGATCTCCACCAATATTGAATTTCAACTTGGCGTTCTTACAATCCACATTACAACCCGAAGTTTCTAGAAATGGTCCCCCGAGAATGATAGGAACGGGATAATCTGCGGGTATGTCAAGTACAACAAAGTCTATTGGTAAATAGAAGTTACCTAACTTAACGGGAACGTCTTCCAAGATGCCCACGGGATGGGTAATGGAGCGATCCGCCATGTTCAACCTTATCTTCACCGGCTTGGGCTCTCCAAGTCTGATTCTCTCACATAGCTTCAGCGGGATGATATTCATGTTGGCTCCTAGATCACACAATGCCTCACAAGTTACATCCCCAACTTGAATGGGAATGCAAAAAGAGCCGGGATCTCTCAACTTAGGTGGCATCTTCTCCTTCATGATTTGATTGAGTTCCGAGGACTTAGCTGTCATCCTAACTTCTCCAAAGTCTTCCAGCTTCCTCTTCCTTGATAGAATTTCTTTCAAGAACTTCCCATAGGCGAGCATCCCTAGAATAGCATCAAGGAACGGGATGTTAATGTGTAGTTTATTCATCAAGTCAAGGAACTTACCAAAATGCTTGTCTAGATGTGCTCTGGCCCTTGACTGAGGGAATGAAAGTTGTGGTCTATAAGTAGGAGGTGGGACATAAAATTCAGATTTGTCTTTCGCTTTCTGGGACTCCACCTCGGATGGCACCTCGACCGAAGTGTTCCTCATCTGGTCCTGGACCGAGGTGTTATTCGTTTGCACTGGCACCGACCGAGGTACTGGATTTGCAGTTTTTAGTCCACTTCTCGTCATTATTGCCATAATCTGTCCTTTAGGGTTGCTCTCTGTCCTTGCTGGGAGCTTCCTTGGATCTCTTGGCGCTTCATTCGCCTTATTAAAGAATTGTTGCTCTAAGACTTTTTGTGCCTTTGAAAATGACGTCATAGACGTCTCCATAGCGTTGAGCTTGATGAAGATGGTCTCCAGCACTGCATCTTTCTTCTCTGGTTGGGACGTACTTGATTCAGGCTCCTGGCTCTTCAATGGAGTAGAAGAAGAAGAGGAGGGTTAAAATAATTATTAGAATTAAAATAAGGGTTACCCGGATTTTGTTGATTAGATCTCCAATTGTTGCTGTTGGAGCCTCTATTGTTGTTGTAATTGTTGTTCTATGACCCTTGTTTGTTGTTTCTTCCTTGATATTCTCCATCTTCCTTCTTCGTGTGAGCTACTAAAAGCTCCTTCAATTGCTTCACATCATTTTTAAGGGATATGAGTTGATTATCATTTGATGAAGTGTCCTGGAAACTAACTCTCTTAGCTCCATTTTCGGCTCCTTGATGGGAGTACTTCTCGATATGCAAAGCTTGCTTTTCAATGAACTCCCAAGCTTCGTCTATCGGCATATCCATGAATGTGCCGGCGGAGAGTAGTTGAATATTGAATTGAGTAGCTCCATCCAATCCCTTGAAGTATATATCCAGTAACTCTATCTTTGGAATCCCATGATGTGGGCAATCAAATAGAACATCTTTGAACCTCTCCCATGACTTGAACAAACTCTCCTTGTCCTTCATGATGAATGCATTAATCTTCCCTCTCTTATCAGCGGTCTTGGAGGGAGGAAAGAATTTTGTTAGAAACTCCGTCGTCATCTCTTCCCACGTGTTGATCTTTCCGGGTGAAAGAGATTGATACCAAGTAAGCGCCCTGTCTTTCAAAGAAAAGTAGAAAGACCTTAGCTTGTAGTTGTTGTTTTCCAGTCGTGAAGGTCTCATGGTATCCATCACAATCTCGTAGTTTTGCAAATGCTGATGCGGAGACTCTGTCTCTAAACCTCTAAATTGGCATTGGCGGATCATAGATAGAACTTGCGGTCGAAGTTCGTAATCATGCTCAGCTGGATCACCTAGGTTGACTCCAAGATGCCTCACTTGCTGATTAGGGTCCATCCTCTGTCCTAGGGTTTGTGGAACTCCAGCAAAAAGAACATCACGGACAGGCATCCGAGGTGGATGTATCTCGGCCGCGGCAACTGGGACTAGGTCCTGCCTCGGTCGAGTATCTGGGATCGGTTGAGGCAGAAACTGGGCCCTCAGATCGGCCATATCTGCTTCAATCTCTGCAGTTCTTGCGCGAGTCTGCTCTCTTTCTCGTTGTAGTTATTCCTTATTAAGGCGTAGCTGTTCCAGCGCCTCCTTCAATTCGGCCTCAAGATCGTGATTGTCTTGATTGGCCATCTTAGCTTCTTTCAATCGTCGCTTGTATGTCTTTTCTTGTTTAGGATCATAAGGAACGATTTCCTTCCCAGAACGGGTTCTTCGCATAAATCTAAGAAAAAGATCCTGCGAAAACACTCAAGTAGAGTGGTTAATAGCAACAAGGGAAATTGCCCCGAAAGACAACCGCAGCCATCTTGGTCTAGACCAAGTCCCCGGAACCGGCGCCAAAAACTTGTTTGCTCCAAACGGTGTGTGCAAGCTTTGAATTTATAACCCATGAAGTATGCTTGAACAAAGATGCGAACCCACAGTGTACGGGTCAATTGTAATAAACAACAAGAATTCCAAGGGTCGATCACAGGGACTTAGGTGAAACAAAGCACAGAATTGGTTGTCAAGTATTGCAGTTAACCAAGAGCAATTAAAGTAATCAAAGATGATGTAAAAGTAAAGTAAGGGGAAATGCGGATTCTAGGGATTCAAGCATCTAGTTGTGGTTCCGACTCAAGACCTCAAAGGATAATGCGAACAAAGCTGAGGTTTGCAAAGGGAAGGTGTTTCTAAAGTGGGAATAGATCACCGGGTAAGTCTCACTACTCACTATCTCAAACCAAACTCCTATTACCGGGTAAGTCTCAAGGTACTAAGGAAAGGAACTATAATCTCAAACCAACACACCACCCAAGGGAATAGAATCAATGATTACCGGGTAAGTCTCAGGCTAACATACAAAGATGGGATGAAGGCACACTCAAACCCTAATAAAGGACAAACCTTTATTACCTACACTCATGATCTTAGGTAAACAAACAAAGGAATCACCGGGTAAGTCTCATCCTAGGCTTGCATTGAACCAAAAAAGGTGTAATAAGGATAGGATTTGGCAAACTAGAACACTTAACTTCAGCTTCGGATCAGGAAAGGTTCACCTCGTTTAGTCAAGTTCCACCCCGGCCGAGATGTTCATCGATTGAGCGAGGTGTTCTAGGGTTAAGGTTATAGACTCGAGCTTTCAGGGTCCTATTGGGATTAAGATCATTCTATCATCGTCTTTCCCCAACTTTCAGTCAATCACCCTAGAATCACATAAGAAACTTAACCAACAATCATCATGATAACAATAATCAAATTAATGGAAAGGGAATCAATATTCGAACAAGAAAACCTTAAGAAAGAGGTCTCAATAACTGAATCAAATAACAACAAATCATCATTCCTCAAATCACAAATCAACCAAGACAACAAACCAAAAGGGAATCTAAGAAAGTCTTACAAACTCCCTCAAAGGCTAACTCAAAACTATCAATCCTTCCTTCCTTGATCTTCAATCCTCCAATCCTTCCTTCAAAGCTTGAGAAAATACTCTAGAAATCTCCCTATTCGGGTGTGTAGAAGATGGCTCAATTGTGGAAAATCCGACCCTTTATATAGAAGAATTATCTTCCAAAGATAATAATATCTTAAAAAGATAAGTTCCTATAAAACATATCCATATCTCAAAAATAGATCTCCTAAAAATAATATCTTTCTTCCAGAAATTCAGCCCAAAAATATAAGATATCTTCTTTCCAAAAATAAAAGATCTCAGCCAAAAATATGGATCTCGCCGGCGGTAGGGTGTTCGCCTCGGTCGGGACGCTCCTCAAGATCACCTCGGTCGAGGTGACACTATAGCTGACCGAGGTGAATCTCAACTGAATGTGAAATCTCTCAAATCCGGTCCAGAGTAAACCTTCTTAATCATTTCCATGCTTCCTGAGTTCTTCCTTAAGCTCCAGAATGTATCTCTAATGACTCCATAGCTCCTTAGCTCCATTTGATGCAAAACGTTCCATTTTACCTACAATTACAACGAAACTAGGTGTAGACCTCGATTCCATAAAGGTAGATGAAACAACAATGTAATCACATAATATACATCCATACATGCAGATTATTGAAGATAAAACTTCTAAACCAGCCCTAAAATATAGACTATAATACATGCTATCACAAGGCCAGCGTCGGGCATGGCAATGCCATCGTCGGGCATGACAAGGCCAGCGCCGGGCATGACATGGCCATCGTCGGCCATGACAAAGCCACTTGATAACGTGATTTATGACGTTAGTATAGGCATACATTTAGATAGTTTTCTCCGTTATTCATGCACGTTTTGGCACTAGCTCACGACGTATACACTCATTTCGTGCATATTCCTAGAAAAGACGTCTACACGAGCTTTTGTCGGTGTTGTAGGTATTTCGGGGATCTTTTGGACATTAACCGATGCATTCGAGGGTCAAGCCTCATGGTGGTAAACATCCGAAGCTTTGAAGGATCATAATTGGAGCAACAAAGGACACAAAGACCCCTATTGGTGCAAGCAATGGAGCAACTCATGGCTAGACGATCATAACATGCTTCTGTTGAAGAAAATCGGACCATCACTCAGGAAAATCGGCCGATTTTCCTGAGTAGGTCGATTTTTAGGCCTTCAACAGCTTAAGCCACGTGTCCCATGATCTCTTGATCCGGCCTTGCTCTTGGTGGAGAATATAAGTGGGCCTGCAAGCTGTTGCTAAATATCTCTCCTCTCCCACATTCTCATTCACAGCTCATTTTGGATTGGGATAGACTTGGAGGAGAAGAAAATCTCTCAAGAGTTGAAGGAAGAAGAAGAACACCAAACATAGAGTGATAGTGAGGTTTTGAGTGATTTTGAGTGATTTTTGGAGTCTTTGATTGAAGAACTATAGCAAGGATTATTAGGAACGTTTTGGAACTCCATTTGAAGGGTTGTAAGTCTTGCTTAAACTTAGATTCAGCTGAGATTTATTAATTTTACTTGCTTATCTTTCATTATCCATCTATGAGAACCATGTATGCTTGTATGATGATTTTGGATCTTGATATGTATATTATTGGCTAGTTTATTGTGATTTTGGAGTGATGGATTGATGGTTATGGCTGGGGTGATGATAGAATGGACTTATATGTTAGTTTAGGATGATTTGTGTGCACGAAACCCATTCCAGGAAGAAAAATTGGGATGTTCATCATGCCAGATCGGCCGATTTATATAAGATCCATCCGATTTATTCTCCTGTTGCTCTTTAAATGATGAATCTGTATGTTAGGGTGTTTGGTTGTTTAAATCCTAGTGCTTATTGAGCCTAATTTAGCTTAGGACCACCTAATGCTATCATTCTAAGTGAGGAAAGAGATCTACCCGATGATTTCCGACCTTAGATACCTAAGATGATGAATACTAGGTAGTAGTGAGCCTCATAAGCCGCTATTGGATCGAGTGTGCTAGGGTTATTGCTTGAGACTTCCCTATTCCGAGACTTACCCGGTAAGGAGAGGGTTGCCCCTTAAGTAGTATCCGGTTTGTGTAGAATTCCCTACTTTAACCCCTTGAGACCTACCCGGTAATAGGAGTTAGATGCGGGACTAGTGAAGTGAGAGACCTACCCGGTAATTGCTTCCATTAGTGAAACACTTTTTCCCGACACCGCAGCTTGTCCTTAGAATCCTTAGAATCTTGAGTCCAATGCCATAACCGGAAATCTTGACCTCTAGAATCCACTTTTCTCTCTTGATCACATACTTGTGCTTTGTGTTACTGGTTTGTTTGCTAGCTTCAGTTGTTAGTTTATTGTCTTGTTTGATTTGTGATCCTTTCTTGATCACCACAAAAACCAACCAAAAAATATCGAGATTTTCATTTCTTTGTTCCTTGATCTTTTCTTGAATTAGATCCACACTATCTATGACCATTGTTTGACTCGATTTCACCTTAGTCTTTGTGTTCGACCTCGGAATACTATCCCTACTACGAACGTCCCGTACACTGCGGGTTTCGCTAGGTAGTTTAGGATTTAGTTCGAGTTATAAATGTAAAGCTTTTTGTGCTACACGTTTCTAGCGTACCAAGTTTTTGGCGCCGTCGCCGGGGACTAGGTCTAGATTGAGTCTATTTTGTGATTGTTTCTAGTGTAGATCTTTCTTGTTGCTTTTGATCTCTTTTGGTGTGTGTCTTTGCTTTTCAGGACATCTCTTACTCTTTAGGTGTATGTGAAGATCTCGTGGCAAGGATTTAGCTCCATTCGATCCCGAACCGGAGAAAACCCTTAGATCTAGATCCAACAGCATTAAGAAAGGGAAAGAGATGGCCGGAAGAGACCTCCAAGCTGAGTTGGATGAGGCTTTAGAGCAAATAAGGCTAAGAGATGAGCTCTTGGAGGAAGAAAGGAGACTTGCCAATGAGAGGCAAGAAGCAACTAGGAGGGAGATTGATGAGATTAGGCAAGCCCTTGTACAAGGAGAGCTTAATCGTCACAACCTCCGCCTCCTCCACCGCCACAACCGCAGCCGGCGGCGAACGTTAGGGTTGTGCACATTGCCATTAAAGAGCCACAAACTTTAGGGAGACGTATGGATCCGGCACAAAGAGCACACCGTCCGGGTGTGAACTTAGGAGATCCCGCAACCCACAACTACGAGCTCCGCCCTCAAGTTCTACAAATGATCCGGCATAATCAATTTGGAGGGATGGAAGGAGAGTCTCCTCATCAACACTTGATGAACTATGAGATTTTGATGGAGACTCTTAGACCGCCAAGATTGGAGAGCAACAACCATAAGCTTAGGGCTTTCTCCTTCTCTCTTAAGGATAAAGCCTTGGCTTGGTATCAATCTATTCCACAAGGGCGAGTGAGTACTTGGGAGGAGATGACAACCGAGTTTTTGACTAAGTTCTTCCCACCTTCCAAGACTACCGAGTTAAGAGGGAAGATCAATGCCTTCGTGATGAAGGATAGAGAGAGTTTGTTCAAGTCTTGGGAGAGGTTCAAAGACCTCCTCCTAGATTGTCCACACCATGGTATACCGAAAATTGAGCTATTGGAGATCTACTTCAAAGGACTTGATGAAGATAGCCAATTCAAGCTCCAATCTCTTTCCGGTGGGACTTTCATGGAGAAGCATGTGGATGATGCTTGGGAGTTTGTAGAGAAACAAGCTCTAGTGATTGAGAAATACTCCCATAGGAAGAGTGAAGGGAGAAAGGCGGGAGCATATGAGGTGAGTGAGGTCACCATGAGCAATTTCAAGCTTGACGCCATCAACAACGAGTTAAAGTCCTAGAGGGAGTTGTGTGGTACAACTTTGAAGAACCAAGCAACTCCTCAAATGCTTCCACAAGCTAACTTATCTTCCAAGGAGGAGGATGTGAATTACATGGGAAGGGGCAATTACAACAACTATCAAGGCCCAAGGAACTTCAACAACAACCGGCAATTCACCAATTACCGACCCAACCATAACCATCCCGGGTTTTCCTATTCTAACCCGGATGGAGCCTTGAACCCTCCCGCTTCTACAAGCACAACTCCACCACCAAAAGCTTCACAAGAACCTCCACCCGGATTTACTCAACCTCCAAAGGATAGAACCGAAATGATGTTTGAGCAATTGCTTGGAAGGTTGAGTGGTCTTGAGAGCACGGTGACTTCAATTTCTAAAGCTCAAAAGGTTTTGGAAGCTCAAGTGTTCCAAAAGGCGGGTGAAGCCCATAGAGATCCGGGAAAGCTTCCCGGAAGGACCGAAGACAACCCAAGAGGCCAAGTGTTGGCCATTACAACGAGGAGTGGGTTGAGTATGAAAGAACCTTTGCCCAAGGAGATTCAAAGGGGAAGCAATTAGTGGTAGAAGAAGAGCCATTGCAAGAAGATGGAGGCAAGAGCAAGGATGTTGAGCCAACATATGTGGCACCGCCTCCATATAAGCCACCACTACCGTTCCCACAATCTCGAGCAAGAGCTCGCTTGGACAAACACTTTGGTAAATTCCTTAAACTTATGTCTAAATTGCATATTAACATTCCGTTCATGGATGCTATTTTAGGAATGTCGGCATATGGCAAGTTCTTGAAGGAGATACTCTCCAACAAAAGGAAGTTGGAGGAGTATGGGGAGATAAGGATGACAAAGAGATCCTCAGAATTGATTCAAACGATGAAGGAGGAGATGCCTCCTAAGCTAAGAGATCCGGGATCCTTTTGTGTGCCAATCAGAGTAGGAGAAGTGAAGTATGACGCCCTATGTGATCTTGGGGCAAGTGTATGCATCATCCCGCTTGCACTTTGCAACAAGGTTGGGCTAGGAGAGCCAAAGCCGGTCAAGATGACCCTTTACATGGCGGACCGCTCAATCACTCATCCTGTTGGAATCTTGGAAGACATTCCGGTGCAACTAGGAAAGTTCTATGTGCCCATAGACTTCGTTGTTTTGGACATCCCGGCGGACTATCCGGTTCCTATCATCTTGGGGAGACCTTTTCTAGCTACTTCCGGATGCCTAGTAGATTGTAAGAATGGGACTCTCTCCTTCAACATTGGGGAAGAGAACATCAAGTTCAAGCTGTCCACAATGATGAAAGGGCCAACTCTTGATGAAGATGTATTCAACATAGTTGAAGAAGAGGAGTCTAGAGAGGTTGTGAGCTCGATCTTGCTCAAGGATCCACTTGAGAAGGTTCTTAGCTGAAGCTTGATGGAGGAAGGAGTTGAGGAGAGTAGCAATGAAGTAATCAAGGCCTTGAATGCATTGGACGAGTTACCAAGTGTTGGATTTGAAGTCCTAAAAGAAGAGAGAAACAGGCGGAAAAATCGGCCTGACTGGGCTAAATCGGCCGATTTTAGGACTTATGCTGAAGTTTAATCAAATTCTACAAAAACAGAAACTCAGATCGACCTACCCTCAGGAAAATCGGCCGATTTTCCTGGCTGGGCCGATTTTTCTGAGTCTTTTCAGCATCAACCACTTGATTGTGAGCAATCATCAAGGGACTTCAAGGAGGCTTCCATGGCTTTGCAATCATCTCAACCTACATTGTATGGATCGTCTCCAACCGAAAAAGGTCCTCCTCAACTTGATCTTAGACCTCTTCCTTCTCATTTAAAGTATGCTTTCCTTGGTTCAAATTCTACTTATCCGGTGATTGTGAATGCATCTTTGAATGATGATGAGCTTAATAGATTGTTGAATGAATTGAAACTGCATAGAAAGGCAATAGGATACACCATTGATGACCTTGTTGGCATTAAGCCCTCTTTGTGCATGCACAAGATAATGATGGAAGATAACCATAAACCCTCTATTGAACATCAAAGAAGATTGAATCCTGTAATGAAAGAGGTAGTTAAGAAGGAGATCATAAAGTTGCTAGATGCGGGAATAATCTACCCTATTTCGGATAGTAAGTGGGTTAGTCCCGTACATGTAGTTCCTAAGAAGGGTGGGATGACCGTAGTGCCAATGAGAACAATGAACTAATCCCGACTAGGATGGTTACGGGGTGGAGGATGTGTATTGACTATAGGAAGCTTAACATGGCCTCTAGGAAAGATCACTTCCCTCTCCCTTTCATTGACCAAATGCTAGAGAGGTTAGCTCAACATTCTCATTTTTGCTATTTAGATGGCTATAGTGGATTTTTCCAAATCCCTATCCACCCCGATGACCAAGAGAAAACCACGTTTACATGTCCATGGGGAACTTTTGCATATAGGAGAATGCCATTTGGGTTGTGTAATGCACCCGCCACCTTCGAAAGGTGTATGATGGCTATCTTTTCGGAATACATTGAAAATATCATGGAAGTGTTCATGGATGACTTCTTTGTTTATGGTTATTCCTTTGATAATTGCTTGGCTAACTTGTCATTAGTATTGCAAAGATGTGAGGAGACAAATCTTGTCTTGAATTGGGAAAAATGCCACTTCATGGTAAGTGAAGGTATTGTGTTAGGACACTTGGTGTTTAACCGTAGCATTGAGGTCGATAGGGCCAAGATTGAAACGATAGAGAAGTTGCCACCACCTACCTCGGTGAAAGGGGTAAGGAGTTTCTTAGGGCATGCCGGTTTTTACCGGAGGTTCATTCAAGACTTCTCTAAAATTTCTAAGCCTCTTACTAACCTACTAATGAAGGATGTTGGATTTTTTTTCTCCAAAGATTGCCTTGAGGCTTTTTGTAGACTCCCACCATTGGAGCTTGAAAGAGATGACATCCCGATTGATGATTCATTCCGGGATGAGCAATTGCAAATGGTGGAAGAATGCTTGTTCCAAGTATCTAGAGGAAGTGAGCCATGGTTTGCCGACATTGTGAACTACTTAGTGTGTGAGGAAGTGCCTCCCGGATTGACATATGCCCAAAGAAAGAAGTTCTTCAAAGATGTGAGGCACTACTATTGGAGTGAACCACTTTTGTTCAAGAGAGGGCCGGATGGAATGTTTAGAAGATGCATACCGGAGGATGAGGTGGAGAGTGTGATCCGCCATTGTCATTCCTTGCCATGTGGAGGGCATGCTAGCTCACACAAGACATGTGCGAAGGTGTTTTAATCGGGCTTCTTTTGGCCGAGTTTGTTCAAGGATGTGCAAAGCTTTGTGGTAGCTTGTGATGCTTGCCAAAGGACGGGCAACATCTCAAGGAGGAATGAGATGCCCTTGAACAACATACAAGAAGTGGAAATATTTGATGTGTGGGGTGTGGACTTCATGGGACCATTCCCTTCTTCATGTGGCAACCTCTACATCCTATTGGCGGTGGATTATGTTTCGAGATGGGTGGAGGCAATCACCTCTCCTATAAATGACGCCAAGGTGGTGGTGCGATTCTTCAACCGAGTGATCTTCCCTAGGTTTGGGACACCAAGGGTGATCATAAGTGATGGAGGGAAGCACTTCACCAATAGGAACTTCGGGGAACTTTTGGCTAAGTATGGGGTGACTCATAAGGTGGCGACACCTTACCATCCCCAAACTAGTGGCCAAGTGGAGATCTCCAACCGGGAGATAAAAGGGATACTTGAGAAGACGGTCTCTAGAACAAGAAAGGATTGAGCTATGAAGCTCGATGATGCTTTATGGGCTTATAGGACCGCTTTCAAGACACCAATTGGCACCACTCCTTACAAGTTAGTCTATGGGAAGTCTTGCCACCTTCCGGTAGAGATGGAGCATAGAGCATATTGGGCTATAAGGTGGTTGAATTTTGACCTCAAGGAGGCCGGTGAGAAGCGGTTGCTAGACATGAACGCCCTTGAGGAGATCCGGTTGGATGCTTATGAGAATGCCCGGATCTACAAGGAAAGGACCAAGTGTTGGCATGACAAGCGCCTCATCCCAAAGGAATTGAATGAGGGTGACTTGGTGCTTCTTTTCAACTTGAGGTTGCGGCTCTTTCCCGGAAAACTCAAGTCAAGATGGACGGGCCCCTATGTTGTGAAGAAAGTCTTTCCTCATGGAGCGGTAGAGATAGGAAGAGATCATTGTGGAAACTTCAAGGTGAATGGGCACCGTTTGAAGAAATACATCCCGGAAGCCCCGGTGGAAGTGATTACCCCACTTCACCTTGAGTGAAACGCTCCTGAATTTGGTCAAGCTAATGACCTTAAAGAAGCGCTTAATGGGAGGCAACCCATTGGTACATATTTTTCCCTTTTGTTTTTCTTGCTTTTGTTTGATCTCACTCTTGGTGTGCTTTGTTTTTCTTTTGTGTTTTTGAGTGCTAGATCTTGTTGATTGTCATGTGTAATATTGGAGGTCATGTGAAAACCTCATGGAACTGTTGAAGGTACAAGAATCTAAGCACATGGACGAGGAGGAAATCGCCCAGAAAAATCGGCCTGTTCTTCAGCCAGATCGGCCGATTTCCTAGGCAGTTGGGGCGATTTTTCCTTCTGCAAAGGAAAGTGATGATCTCCAATCAAGCATGGGTGGAGCGGACGTGGAACTTGGACGGCTTGCGAGCCAAGCGCGGGTTCCGACACCATAATGGACATCAAGAGCTCCCTACCATCCTTGATCGATCTTCCACCATCATCATTCAATGTGAACCGAAATACCAAAGCATCACCAATTTTACATTGTGAGGACTCTCTTTCACTTCTTTATTTAGTTTCCACATTGGGGACAATGTGTTTCTAAGTATGGGGTGGGATTTTCATGATCACTTGCATGATTAGCATCTAGGATAGTTTAATATTGTCACATGTTTCATTATGTCTTGCATTGTACATACATATTTCGAAAAATCCAAAAAAATCAGAAAATTTTAAAAAATTTTAGTGCTTCTAAAGCTTGGATATGACCCTAATGATGAATCTTGTCTTGTGGATTGGCTATGGATGGCCTTATGTGTTAAATATATGAATGGCATATGTGGACTTGAAGTACTTCTCTTGAATCCCATGAATGATTTGTGATCATGATGTTTGCCTAGAATGGATTGAGTATTGAAAGTCGAAATTACATGCTAGTTCTTGCACACCATCTAGGAATGAATGAGGCAATTCATCTTTCTCTACTTGTCATCTTGATCATAATGTTTGAGCACCTCAATTGATATGAATTTGACCTCTTTTGACCCATCCGGGAATAGGAGCATGTTAGTGTGTTGATGTGTATGAAAAACAAGTATGGGGTGAAGATGTTGATGAAGGAATGTCATGAATAAAATGCTGAATTTGTTGTGAAAGTGTAGACAAAAATATAGGTTTGGGGACGTTGGTTTAAATGACAAGTAACTCGGCACACTTCACATAATCGGGTGTTGGTGCCTTGCCAAAGTCAAATAAACCGATAGTCCTAACGAGTTTTGGTATGTGTGCCCGGTATGGATGCACCTCGAAAAATAGAAAAAGCCCGAGGATGGCTAATCACCAAGGTTTCGGCTTTTGTACACCAATGCCATTGTCTCAAAAATAAGTGAAGGAAAAAGAAAAAAAGAAGAAAAGATAGAGAAAATATACACTTGAGGGAAGTTGATCGAGGACAAAATTGTGGAGTTAGTTCCATTCCTGGATAAGCATCACATAGCCTAGAAAAATCCCCACCTAATCACAACGTTTCTTGGCCTTTTATTTATTAAGACCTTATGACCTATTTGCATGTTTTTAAGACTTAGTAATCTAGATTGGATATGCTCTTGATCATCTTGACTTCTTCATTTTTACATTTCATGCATGTTTTCTAGTTAAGTATAATTGTCTTCGGTGCCTTCATTCGTTCGATACATAATTGCTTGTCTATAGTTGGGAATTTGTTCGGGGACGAGCAAATCTTAAGTATGGAGTATTTTGATAACGTGATTTATGACGTTAGTATAGGCATACATTTAGATAGTTTTCTCCGTTATTCATGCACGTTTTGGCACTACGACGTTTACACTCATTTCGTGCATATTCCTAGAAAAGACGTCTACACGAGCTTTTGTCGGTGTTGTAGGTATTTCGGGGATCTTTTGGACATTAACCGATGCATTCGAGGGTCAAGCCTCATGGTGGTACACATCCGAAGCTTTGAAGGATCATAATTGGAGCAACAAAGGACACAAAGACCACTATTGGTGCAAGCAATGGAGCAACTCATGGCTAGACGATCATAGCATGCTTCTGTTGAAGAAAATTGGACCATCACTCAGGAAAATCGGCCGATTTTCCTGAGTAGGTCGATTTTTAGGCCTTCAACAGCTTAAGCCACGTGTCCCACGATCTCTTGATCCGGCCTTGCTCTTGGTGGAGAATATAAGTGGGCCTGCAAGCTGTTGCTGAATATCTCTCCTCTCCCACATTCTCATTCACAGCTCATTTTGGATTGGGATAGACTTGGAGGAGAAGAAAAACTCTCAAGAGTTGAAGGAAGAAGAAGAACACCAAACATAGAGTGATAGTGAGGTTTTGAGTGATTTTGAGTGATTTTTGGAGTCTTTGATTGAAGAACTATAGCAAGGATTATTAGGAACGTTTTGGAACTCCATTTGAAGGGTTGTAAGTCTTGCTTAAACTTAGATTCAGCTGAGATTTATTAATTTTACTTGCTTATCTTTCATTATCCATCTATGAGAACCATGTATGCTTGTATGATGATTTTGGATCTTGATATGCATATTATTGGCTAGTTTATTGTGATTTTGGAGTGATGGATTGATGGTTATGGCTAGGGTGATGATAGAATGGACTTATATGTTAGTTTAGGATGATTTGTGTGCACGAAACCCATTCCAGGAAGAAAAATCGGGCTGTTCATCATGCCAGATCGGCCGATTTATATAAGATCCATCCGATTTATTCTCCTGTTGCTCTTTAAATGATGAATCTGTATGTTAGGGTGTTTGGTTGTTTAAATCCTAGTGCTTATTGAGCCTAATTTAGCTTAGGACCACCTAATGCTATCATTCTAAGTGAGGAAAGAGATCTACCCGATGATTTCCGACCTTAGATACCTAAGATGATGAATACTAGGTAGTAGTGAGCCTCATAAGCCGCTATTGGATCGAGTGTGCTAGGGTTATTGCTTGAGACTTCCCTATTCCGAGACTTACCCGGTAAGGAGAGGGTTGCCCCTTAAGTAGTATCCGGTTTGTGTAGAATTCTCTACTTTAACCCCTTGAGACCTACCCGGTAATAGGAGTTAGATGCGGGACTAGTAAAGTGAGAGAACTACCTGGTAATTGCTTCCATTAGTGAAACACTTTTTCCCGATACCGCAGCTTGTCCTTAGAATCCTTAGAATCTTGAGTCCAATGCCATAACCGGAAATCTTGACCTCTAGAATCCACTTTTCTCTCTTGATCACATACTTGTGCTTTGTATTACTTGTTTGTTTGCTAGCTTGAGTTGTTAGTTTATTGTCTTGTTTGATTTGTGATCCTTGCTTGATCACCACAAAAACCAACCAAAAATATCGAGATTTTCATTTCTTTGTTCCGTGATATTTTCTTCGATTAGATCCACACTATCTATGACCATTGTTTGACTCGATTTCACCTTAGTCTTTGTGTTCGACCTCGGAATACTATCCCTACTACGAACGTCCCGTACACTGCGGGTTTCACTAGGTACTTTAGGATTTAGTTCGAGTTATAAATGTAAAGCTTTTTGTGCTACACGTTTCTAGCGTACCAAGTTTTTGGTTGGGTTGGTTGGGTTGGATATCAAAATTCTTGAACGAAGGCCCCGGTCGAAATGACGTCCCGGTCTCGCCAAGCATGTTATGCGGGCTCAGCAGTTGTTAACTCCATCCACGGCACCCGGCCGTATCAGTGCAAATGTCCGGGACCGAGTACCGCCCGGGGCCCGAAGGTCAAGATCATTAGACGGAAGGTCGGTTTGGTTAGGTTGGATATCAAAATTCTTAAATGAAGGCCCCGGTAGTAATGACGTCCCCGTCTCGCCAAGCATGCCGTGTTGGCCCAGCGTTGGCTAACTCCATCCACGGCACCCGGCGGCATCACCGGGTATCGCCCGTGGCCCGAAGGTCAAGATCTTCGGACGGAAGGTCTGTTTGGTTGGGTTGGATATCGAAATTCTTGAACAAAGGCCCCAGTCGTAATGACATGCCCGTCTCGCCAAGCATGCCGTGCTTGCCAAACTTTGGTTAAATCCATCCACGGCACCCAGCGGCATCAGTGCAAATGTCCGGGACCGAGTATGGCCCGGGGCCCGAAGGTCAAGACCTTCGAACGGACGGTTAATAGGCCTCTTCTCTTGTCTTCTTCGCGCTAAGCGACCCCTGAACTGCTCCCCGGGGTGACATCTAGACGACTCGTCCGGGTGTCGTCCTCGGGGATCAAGGGAGGGCGTGAACGTGATCGCGCATGAGTAGTATCGGGTTTATGCAGGCTGCTGAGCTCCTTGTTTGCGCAACTAACCGGCCGCGCATAGACCTATCATTCCTTTTTCTCGGGCGCCGAAGCGCCCTAGGCAATGTCCGGTTTCCTGTGTTGCATTCCTAAACGAAAGGAATTATCGTCGGTAAAGTAGATGGATTTCTGTCCGGCGTCCCTCGTATGGCCGAGGAATGTGCAAAAAGACTTCCTTGTGCTCGGCCGAAGGCCGTCGTCGTACTTTTGGATTCGGAACACGTATATCGCGTAGGGGCCCCGTGCTCACATCGCGGATGAAAGACGGCCGCTCACGCGGCCCATCGAACCATCCAGACGGCTGCTCGGTAGGCGTCGGCCCGGCGTCGCGGCCGTATAGCCGCGCGACGTGCTGTTCATCTGCCGACACGCTTAAAGGATGCTACCTGGTTGATCCTGCCAGTAGTCATATGCTTGTCTTAAAGATTAAGCCATGCATGTGTAAGTATGAACTAATTCAGACGGTGAAACTACGAATGGATCATTAAATCAGTTGTAGTTTGTTTGATGGTACTACTAGTCGGATAACCGTAGTAGTTCTAGAGCTAATATGTGCAACAAATCCCAACTTCCGGAAGGGACGCATTTATTAGATAAAAGGTTGACGCGGGCTCGTCCCGTTGCTTTGATGATTCATGATAACTCGACGGATTGCACGACCTCAGTACCGGCAACACATCATTCAAATTTCTGCCTTATCAACTTTCGATGGTAGGATAGAGGCCTACCATGGTGGTGACGGGTGACGGAGAATTAGGGTTAGATTCCGGAGAGGGAACCTGAGAAATGGCTACCACATCAAAGGAAGGCAGCAGGCGCGCAAATTACCCAATCTTGACACGGGGAGGTAATGACAATAAATAACAATATCAGTCTCTTTCGAGTTTGGTAATTGGAATGAGTACAATCTAAATCTCTTAACGAGGATCCATTGCAGAGCAAGTTTGGTGCCAACAGCCACGATAATTCCAGTCCAATAGCATATATTTAAGTTGTTGTAGTTGAAAAGCTCGTAGTTGAAGCTCGGGGCGGGGTGAGCGGTCCGCCTTCCGGTGTGCACCTTTCACTAGTACAAATCATAAGTCTCTCGGGACTTTTTTTGCATTACGCTAGGGAGTTTTTGAAGTCCCGTAAAACCTTTGGCCGAGAGCTTTCTCTCGGGAGTTTTTCTGCAAATCCTGAGAGACACAAAAATACTCTAGGGAGTTTTGTAAAAAAGTCCCGAGAGATGTCTCTCGGGACTTTTTTAAAAAACTCCCTAGAGATAATTCTCGGGACTTTTTTAAAAAACTCCCTAGAGATATCTGTCGGGACTATTTTCAAAAACTCCCTAGACATCTCTCGGGACTTTAATGTTGACTTATTTTAAAATGTTATAACCGATTTTACAAAAAAAAAAAAATTTATTATCCAGATTTACAATAGGTTTTTTCGTGCCAACATATACAATTTAACACCCCCAAATATTGAAACAACAAATCAAGCACACCAAACGTTACCCAAAATCAAATGTTTTATTTAGATTGTTCCAAGGTTCAATATCGCATACATACTCAATTGTCTCATTATATATGGTTAAAAATGAACAAAATACCTAATATTTATCAACAAAAGATCGAATATACTAGTCATCTGCTTAGCAGCAAACATGAAAAAGTTGTCCTCTTCGACCGCTTCTCTTATTTCAACATTGCCACCGCCAAGTGTTCCGATTACAACACACCCTTTCATAGGAAATTTCATGTTGTTGGTTTCACTAACTTCCATCCCATCAGTGCTACAAAGCAAATGCAAAAAATATCAGATATGTTTCTTTAAGAATTAAGATCAACTCATTTTTACAACATGAATCAATGCAAGCAAACATGTCAAATTAATGACCATAGTCAAATCACATTTAGGCTGACTGATACCTGAAATCCTGTGAAAGTTTACTAGCATGAATAAGCAATTCAACAACACTTATATTGTAATTAGGGACAAATACAACCTGCATATAAATTAAAATGTGGAGATTAAAAAATAATTTATTCAGTAAAACAAGTATAACAATAAAATAAAGTTGGTCGAAAACTTCTGTTAGACTTACTAGTCAATAAAACCCATGAATTTGGAGATAAGTTACATACAACGCACTCGCAATATTTGCTCAATTGATGTTCTTGTACCATGAATCTTGTTGTTCATTTATTTTCGCATAAATAATATATTCACACCAAATCCCATAGTTTAGGGACTTCAATCAAAAAATATTTTATTTCCGTCTATTTTGAAATTTACTCAACCTAATTAGAGGCTAGAAAGACACACATAGGTGTTGGATCTAAAACACATCTGACTGTTTTTTAATGATATCATCTTTCTAGACAAACAAAAAATAATATTTCGCACTTCCATACATCCCAACACATTAGCACATTCACTTTTTGGAATTAATAGTTGATTTTAAGTTTGAATTTATGCAGTTTAATTACCTGTTGAGATCTGGAGCTCCTTCTTGTGTAAAGTTACGTTGTAGGAAGGATCTTGTTCACAAAAAGTAGTGAAATGTCTAGTCTCGAGCCTTGGCATGCCCTTGTGATAGAGCCGTCTTTAAGCATGAATGAGTTGTGTAACTCCTGCGTTTACTATTTGAGTTGAGTAGGGTGAATTTGAATTTTTGAAAAAATATATTTCTTATTTGAATAAGAATGTCATTAGCAAATACCTATTTATCATTAGCATGGATCTAAAATTGATTGCACCTACAATGCTTAACCGGACGCTCTTTATTGTTGTCCTAGGCATCAGTGAATCGATTATAGGGGAACCAATTTGATATTGTTCTTGCTGCAAACTCTCAGGTATTCATACACAATCTAAAAAGCAACCCTTTCCTGCACGACGATGCCCCTTCTAGTTATATGCTTTAAAATCCAAATAAGATTATTACTCTAAGAAAAAATTGATTTTCGTTTGTGTATACTGATTTACATTTTTAAGCTGTTGAATGTCTTGCCAAGCTAACATAGTCTAGTTTTATGTGATTAGCATTCTAGCTAAGATATTTAATCTACTCCTAGATTCAAGAAAAGAGGTGAAGAGAAAATAAGAACCAAGGTAAAAAAGGTGTAATAGGAGTTACAGAACAACAAAGGTTCCTTTTTATTGTTATGCTGGCTACCGCACAGATTGGGTTATAAAGTAAAAATTCTTAAATTAAAACTTCCCAAATCAAAACAATAGAGCTTTTTTTTAAACAGTTTATTTCTTGTAAACTTATTCTCCCCCAACTCCTTAAAATATGAAAAGTTCCATTAAAAGGTTTCTCAAATTTTAAAAAATGTTCTATGTCAAAACAGAATTTGAAACCAAAACACAAACTTAACTGCACCATATGAATGTAAACTAGATAAAAAAGGACATGCCACCAACTAAAACCTAGTTAACTACACATTAACAATACAAACAAGTATATCAACTATGAGGTTTAATACGTATAATGGAATGACATTTAATAAAAGTAGTTAGATTAGCAAAAGAAACTACTAATCTGATGCTTGTCAATGAGACTAGCGATGATGCAAAGTCCAATTGGTAGGATCAAAATCTTTCAATGCAGCAAAAACAACTATTTGAAACTACACATATTAGTTTAAGCATCAATGATCCGGAACAAAAAAATAAATTATAAAAATTAATATCATAAGAAAAAACACTAAAAAACAGAAATTATAGAAACTTAGTTTTTTAGGATGAACAGAAAAAACAGATCCAATAATTACTCTATGAATAACTCTAGTTATTCAATATCTTTCATTATTAATAACATAAAAAAGGTAAGCTTAACACTAATTACTATAATTGAGAACCTAAGTTTTAGGAACCTTATCTATATATTTTTATCTTGTTTTACTTTTACACTTTTTCTACTATGAGAAGATTGGTGAAATGAGACACCTTTTGTAACTTGTATACTAACTAGGCACCCTATTTTTACAATTAAAAAATATTGATAAAATTGAGTGGATATGGCCAAAAATATGGAAATTCAAAGATTCTTCTCTCTTCTATTAATAATCAATTAAATTTTGTTAAATCAGGAAACTAAATATTCTTATTTATCTTCTTAATTATAATAAGTAAAAAATTGTGTCAAAGGTAGGATTCGAACTCTGGATGAGTAGCCCCGCCCCCCGCCCTTATACCAGTTAGACTAATCAAACTTGGTGTATTCTTTTGACGATACACAATATTTAATACACAATTTTAATACATAATTTCAATTACACAATGTCCGTACACAATTTCAATTACACAATGTTAATACATAAAACACAAATATCAACTACATAAAATGCATTGGGCATACATATTCAGTTACACAATTTTAATACATCAAAAACTTGTGTAAATGACGAATTTGTGTAACCAAACATTGTCAAAATGACAGACAGTTGTACTACATAAACGTAATCGTTATGTAGAAAGTAGCAAAAATAATGTATTCATCACGGAAATATCACGTCTCAACTACATTGGATTTATGTATCAGCATATGTACATAACCACGAAATTAATAACAAAATATTTCTTTAATTATGATAAATAAATAATCAGGGAGCAGATTTATTTAAATCTTTAATTAGGAAAATAATTAGGGAGAGATTTTAGGATCAATTATTATCTCATTCCTTATTTGTCGTAATAACATATTTCTTTAAATCTTTAATTAGGAAAATAATTAAATGAGATAGGAGAGAAGGTTGACTTACATGGTAATTTGTTTTATAATTTTTAATGAAATCTTTTTCATCATAGTTTAGGGTGTCTACTTTGTTAATAGAAAAACAAAATGTACCTACTTTATGCTCAATGTTACGTAAAATACCTACTTAATCAACTCACTCTTCTACTATCCACTCAGCAGTAGTATATCGTTATAATTGAGAACTTAAGCTTAACACTAATCACTACAAGATATCACCCACTCAGCAGCACTAATTGAGAACTTAAGCTTAATTTGGCACCAAAAAATATATTTTAAAATATTTATGATTATGAAGAAGAAAAAAATAACAAATATTGTTTGACTGTGAAGAAGAAAACTGGCAAATGTTTAATTTGGTACCCCCCAGACAATAGTAGTAGTTGTGGCGTCAAACAAATTGTCTCTTAGTAAAGTCTATATTTTATCACTTAATCATAACTTATTACCCTAATTACATATCACTTAATCATAACTTATTACCTTATTATTCATTTGATTCTTTGTTTGCTTCAGTTAAATCTTCAAGTAAATGAACACATATCACTTAATCATAACCTATTACTTTAATTATATTCTTTAGAGAGGAAGAAAATATGAACTATTAAAAAGAAAATTACAACTGCAAATGACATGAAATCTTTAGTCTGCTATAACATGTTATTTGTTTGATTCTTTGTTTGATTCTTTCTTTGTTTCTTGGTGTTTAAAACACTACAACATCGCTATTCTTAACCTCAACAGATCAACATATCAAACATGACGTAATTCCTTGTATAAATAAGAAGACATTCGGCTAAATCAGGGTGATCAAAACATCACCTATATACCAAACAAATAACAATGAATCTCGAATAACATCAACGAAGGTTAACATTCACCAGCATACTTGAATCCTTGTTAGTATACAACCAAAACGCTCAAGAGAAAGAAGTGTTCAAATCTATTATATCCATAATCGATACTCAAAAGTAGTCTTCAAATTGATGTATTATAGATCCAAGGCCAAACTCGAAGCATAAACTAACTTGGTGGTACACGATCATATCCTGAAGGAGAGTAGTAGAGACAACACGAATTAATACGGAGGAGAGTAGTAGACGGTGAATTAATCCATTCTAGCCATAACCGATACTCAGCTCTCAGCAATTTTTCTGGGGAGACGATTAACGAGGAGAGTCGCGAGAGCAATTGGGGCAATGAAGACGGACACGCGGCAATTTTTTTTACGTTTTCTCGGGACTTTTTTAAAAAAAATCCCTTGAGAGTTTCAAACGCTCTAGTAAGTTAAAATAATAACTCCCTAGAGCTTAGTTTATTTTTGAAAGGGATAAAATCATATTTTTTTTTACGAGAGTTTTTAAATTAAGTCCCCAGAGTTATAATTTTTTACGGGATTTTTTATAACACCCGAGAAAATTGTCCCGAGAAATTTAAAATTTGTACTAGTGTTTTGTCCCGCCTCTTCTGCCGGCGTTACGCTCCTGGTCTTAACTGGCCGGGTCGTGCCTCCAGCACTGTTAGTTTGAAGAAATTAGAGTGTTCAAAGCAGTCCTAAGCTTTGTATACATTAGCATGGGATAACATTATAGGATTTCCATCCTATTTTGTTGGCCTTCGGGATCAGAGTAATGATTAACAGGGATAGTCGGGGGCATTCTATTTCATAGTCAGAGGTGAAATTCTTGGATTTATGAAAGACGAATAACTGCGAAAGCATTTGCCAAGGATGTTTTCATTAATCAAGAACGAAAGTTTGGGGCTCGAAGACGATTAGATACCGCCCTAGTCTCAACCATAAACGATGCCGACCAGGGATCGGCGAATGTTGCTACAAGGACACCGCCGGAACCTTATGAGAAATCAAAGTTTTTGGGCTCCGGGGGGAGTATGGTTGTAAGGCTGAAACTTAAAGGAATTGACGGAAGGGCACCACTAGGAGTTGAGCCTGCGGCTTAATTTGACTCAACGTGGGGAAACTTACCAAGTCCAGATATAGTAAGGATTGACAGATTCAGAGCTCTATCACAAGATGCTGGTAAATTCATAGATGTGAGAAAAAGATGCTTATCCCTCCAAAGAGGCGTTCGGCATAAACAAATGTTCAAAGCAAACGAAAGGAAAAACTATGAACATGCACGGTCCGGAGACGTTGCACTTACAAACCAGCAAAAACATAACGAAACTCAAAAAAAAGGCTACTCAGCCCATCCGGCATCATAGGCGAGAACCGGAGTGGCGCGGCATACATGCCCATTAGGGCCCAATAGTGACAAGCTGTGAGGCGCGCTGGCCCATACTTGACAAACTTGAGGCGGAGCGGCAATCATGAGCAACTTGGCCCATATGTGACAACTTGAGGAGCGCTAGCATAAATGCCCAACTAGGCCCGGTAGTGACAACCCAGGCGCTAAGACTTTGACAACATTCTGGCATGTACTTGACAACATAAGCCAGTTTTGACAACCATGCGGCCCATCTGTGACAACCCGGAGCAATGGCATTCATGCCCATTTGGGCCCATCCACCAAGGCCATGACAACCAATGCTAGTTTTGACAACTCTGCGGCCCATCAACGACAACATCGAACGATGGCATTCATACCCATCTAGGCCCATCCGACAAGGCCATGACAACAAAAACCAAGCCCATATCCGTCCGGCGTCAGCGTCACTTGGCCTTGGCCATGCTTGGCCTTTACCTACCATGATGATCTTCGACCATCACACCAAAATGCTCAGGGGACGCCGGGTGAAGTAGTCGGTACACGTGCACCTTTTCCAACCTAATGGTTACCTCCTCCGGCAACAATTTGCCCTCAAAGACGATGGTATTACGTGCATGTATATGAAGTAAATGGTTGCAACGAAAGCGAACCTCGTGGCACTAGCCTTACGTTGCTTCTTCCCTCTTGCTCGCTTCAGCTACCTCATGGTTATCGCTAGTGTAGCCAGTCCAGCCGGCATTTTGAAGCTACGTCTTACCTCTCGCCAAACATTCCTTGAGTACTTGTACCGGAAGAACAAGTGCTCATGTGACTAAGTGTCCCGCCTACATAGGTGACATACAGGATCAACTCCAAGGAAGCTCATCCGGTCATTTGTAGATAGCAGTCCCATGCAATGAATGCATGTCTCGGCGTATGCCTGGCGTCCCAGATACCTCCTCTCTTCTCCGAATAAGGTGATACACCTTCATGACCTTAAACTTGGCACCATGACATAGATCATGGAGGGTTTCATCAAGCGAACGTCCCTCCTCCATCATGCGATCCTTGCCGGCTAAAATAGCCTTGATAAGTGGCGAGTCACGTCGATGAGGTTGCCAATCACCGGGCTCCACCACTTGCAAATATCTATGATGTATCCATTTAACCTATAAGCTCTCCCGTCCCTCATGTATGTGCCAATAATGCTTGCACGTGAAGGCCTTTTTCCACGAGCGAAGCTCCAATAATGCTAGCCCACCTTCATCCTTAGGCTTACAAAGTTTGTCCCATGCAAGATTTGGCTTTGACCATAGAAACTGCCGGCAAAGCTTGATGACTCTATCAACCACAAGCCTTGGAATTGGAAGAATTGAGAGCCAAAAGCTATCAATGCCTTGCATCACTGAGGTAATGAGCTAAAGGCGGCCGGCAAAGGACAAGTGCTTCTTGTTCCAAGCGTTGATTTTCTTGCCAATCTTGTCAAGTAATTGAGTGTACTCCGCCGCTCGGAGAGTATGAGGAGCAATGGGTATCCCCAAGTAGCGAAATGGGAAGCTACCTAAAGCAAAGAAAGTGAGCTCTTGAAACTCAGCCGCTTCACTCTCCGGCACTGAAGCTAGGTACATGGAAGACTTTGGCAAGCTAACTCTCAACCCACTTAGTTCACCAAACCGATGAATGCAACTCATATGGACCCTGACTGAGGCGGCATCTCCTCGTGAGAAAAGCACCACATCATCGGCGAAAGCAAGCTGTGTTAGTCTCAACTCTTCACAATGTTGGTGATACCTAAACCCGGGCTTAGCCGTCTCAGCCTTGAGCAATCTTGAGAGAAACTCCATACAACATACAAATATAAGCGGTGACATTGGATCGCTTTGCCTCAGCCCCCTCTTGCCTTTGAAAAAGCCAAGAATGTCCTTGTTCACTTTGATGGAGTAAGTAGGTGTAGTGACACACTCCATGATCCATGCAATGAATTTCATCGAGAACCCAAGCTCAACTAGCGCTCGTCTCACAAAGCTCCATGAGACCGTGTCATAGGCCTTGGCTAGATCAATATTGAGGAAGCACCGGGGGAGTATCACGCTTGATATTATATCTCCGGAGCAGCTCTTGGACCAAGAAAATGTTGTCACTCATCAGGCGAACGGGGACAAACGCCGTCTAGGCTGGGTCAATAAGGTAAGCCAAGCAATGTCCCAAGCGTTTGGCCATGTTCTTGGTTATGGCTTTGTACACCAAATTACAACATGAGATCGGCCTATAGTGCTCAACTCTACTAGCCGACTCATTCTTAGGCACAAGCGAGACCACCGTATCGTATAACTGGGTAAGGAGCTCGCCATTGACAAAGAACTCCTTGACGGCCACACATAGCTCACTCCCAACAATCTCCCATGCTTCCTTGAAGAAACATGAAGTGTATCCATCTGGGCTCGGCGCCTTGTCATTGTCAATGTCCCACAATGCATCTTTGATCTGCTGGTTTGACACCGGTCTAATGAGCCCATCCTTTTCATTCTCATGTACTTTTGGTCCAATAGCAAACTCACCCTCTCTTGGTTCCTCAACTCTTTCCTCCGTCCCAAAGAGACCTTGGTAGAATTCAAGGAACATGCTAATGACCTCCTCACAAGATGTTGTCACACCTCCAGCTTCAGTTGTCAACGAGGCTATGTGACTAGAAGCTCCTCTCGCCTTCATGATCCCATGGAAGAAACTTGTCGGCCGGTCGCTAAGAAGCAAGAATTAGGTTTTGGCTTGTTGAGCTAAGAAGCTAAACTCACCCATCCCCATGCTCTCCGCTTTGGCTTTAGCCTCCATCATGCTTGTTCTCTTCATGGTTGACATTGAGAGCTCTTTCACGATTCTATGGGTGGTGGTGCATTGCCGTTTTAGTTGGTGGAGCGATTTGTCTGGTTAATTCCGTTAACGAATGAGACCTCAGCCTGCTAACTAGCTATGCGGAGCGATCGTTCCACATCTAGCTTCTTAGAGGGACTATGGCCTTCCAGGACACGTAAGTTTGAGGCAATAACAAGTCTGTGAAGCCCTTAGATGTTTTTGTCCATACACGCGCTACACTGATGTATTCAACGAGTCTATCACCTTGGCCAACAGGTCAGGGTAATCTTTGAAATTTCATCGTGATGGGGATATATCATTGCAATTGTTGGTCTTCAACGAGGAATTCCTAGTAAGAGCGAGTCATCAGCTCGCGTTGACTACGTCCCTACCCTTTTTATACACCGCCCCTCGCTCCTACCGATTGAATGGTCCGGTGAAGTGTTCAGATCGCGGCGACGTCGGCGGTTCGCTGCCAGAGACGTCGCGAGAAGTCCACTGAACCTTATCATTTAGAGGAAGGAGAAGTCGTAACAAGGTTTCCGTAGGTGAACTTGCGGAAGGATCATTGTCGAAACCTGCAAAAGTAGAGAGACCCGCGTACCCGTTCTAAAACACCCCCGTGGAGGGCCTCCTTCGATCCTTGGAGAGGAGGAGGTCCCACGCGGTGCCGGAAGGGTGAGCTCCCCCGAAATACCAAGTACGGTGGGCGGACCCCGAAGACCATAACGAACCCCGGCACGGACTGCGCCAAGGACCACGAACAGAACTACGTCTCGCGCCACCCGGTCTCCGGACGGCACGACAACGTCGCGTCGTTTCTATGAAACAGAACGACTCTTGGCAACGGATATCTCGGCTCTCGCATCGATGAAGAATGTAGCGAAATGTGATACTTAGTGTAAATTGCAGAATCCCGTGAACCATCGAGTCTTTGAACGCAAGTTGCGCCCGAGGCCTTCCGGCTAAGGGCATGCCTGTCTGGGTGTCATGCACCGCGTTGCCCCCTCCCCCTCCTTCCAAAGGGAAAGGACGGGGAAAGGGGTGGAGAGTGGCCCCCCGTGCGTCCCCGTGCGGCCAGCCTAAACGCAAACCCCGTGGTCGCGAACGGCCGCGATGATTGATGGCGTACTAATACTATGTATCGTGTCGCATCCCCACGAGCCCCGGGACGAAAGATCAGAGAGCTGTTTAAGCTCCGCCTTAGCCTTTTATCTTCACAAATCTGCATGTATGGATGTATATTCTTTGATTATATTGTTGTTTTACCTACCTTTGCGGGAATGGAGGTCTACACCTTGTTTCGTTGTAATTGTAGGTAAAATGGAACGTTTTGGACCAAAACGGAGCTAAGGAAGTTAAGGAGTCATTGGAGCTACATTTTGGAGCTTTGAGAAGATATCAGGAAGCATGGAAATGATTAAGAAGATTAATTTTGGACCAGATTCGAGATGATTTACATTAAGTTGAGATTCACCTCGGTCAGCTACAGTACCACCTTGACCGAGGTGATCTTGTGGAGCGTCCTGATCGAGGCGAATACCCTGCCGCCGACGAGATCTTTATTTTTGGCTGAGATCTTCTATTTTTGGAAGGAGAATATCATATATTTTTGTCTGGAGTTCTAGAAGGAAGATATTATATTTGTCTGATTTATTTTGAGAGATATGGATATATTTTCTAGGAAATTATCTTTTTAAGATATCTTATCTTTGGAACATAATTCTCCTATATAAAGGGTTGGATTTTCCACAAGTTAAAGCATGCTTAGGGCATCCAGCAATTGAAGGTTTTTCCGGAGTTTTGAAGGTAGTTTTGAAAGTTGAAGTTCAAGGAAGGAAGGAATCATAGTTGGAGTGGGCTTTTTGAAGGAGTCTGTAAGATCTTCTTAGATTGCTTTTGGTTTGTTGTCTTTGTTGATTTGTGATTGAGGAATGCAAATTTGTTACTCGTTTGATTCAGTTATTGAGACCTTTGTCTAAAGGTTTTCTTGTTTGAATATTGATTCCTTTCCTATTGATTTGATTATTTTTATCATGATGATTGTTGGCTAAGTTTCTTATGCGATGCTAGGGTGATTGGTTGAAAGTTGTGGAAAAGACGATGATAGAATGATCTTTATCCCAGCAGGACCGTGAAAGCTCGAGTCAATACCTTAACCGTAGAACACCTCGGTCAGTCATTGAACATCTCGGCCGGGATGGAATATAACTGAGCGAGGTGAACCTTTCCTGAACCTTATCTAAGTTAAGAGTTTAAGTTTGCCAAATCTTATTCTTATTATACCTTTCCTAGTTCAATGCAAGCCTAGGATTAGACTTACCCGGTGATTCCTTTGTTTGTTTACCTAAGATCATGAGTGTAGGTAATAAAGGTTTACTCTTTATTGGGGTTTGAGTGTGTCTTCATCCCATCTTTGTGAGTTAGCCTAAGACTTACCCGGTAAGGGTTGATTCTATTCCCTTGGGTGGTGTGTTGGTTTGAGATTATAGTTCCTTTCCTTAGTACCTTGAGACTTACCCGGTAATAGGAGCTTTGTTTTGGGATAGTGAGTAGTGAGACTTACTCGGTGATCTATTCCCACCTTAGAAACACCTTCCCTTTGCAAACATCAACTTTGTCCGCGTTATCCTTTGAGATCTTGAGTCGGAACCACAACCACATGCTTTAATCCCTAGAATCCGTATTTCCTTTATTTGACTTTATATCATCTTTTATTGCTTTAATTCGTAGTTATTAGCATATTTTGACAACCTGATTCCGTGCTTTGTTTCACCATAGTCCTTGTGTTCCACCCCTAGAATTCTTGCTTTTATTACAATTGATCCGTACACTACGGGTTCGCATATTGTTCAAGCTTACTTCTTGGGTTATAAATTTTAAACCTTGCACACACCTTTTGGAGCGAACAAGTTTTTGGCGCCGTTACCGAGGAATTTGTCTAGACCAAGCAGGTTTCAGTAGTCTTTCGGAGTTATTGCCCTTATTGCTTTTGACTACTCTACTTGAGTATTTTCGCAGGATCTTTTCTTAGGTTTATGCGCGAAGAACTCGTGCTGGAAAGTAAATCGTTCCCTACGATCCCGAACTAGAAAAGACCTACAAGAGAAGATTGAAAGAAGCTAAGATGGCTAATCAAGACAATCGCGATCTTGAAGCCGAATTGAAGGAGGTATTGGAACAGCTACGCCTCAATAGAGAAGAACTGCAGCGGGGGAGAGAAGAGACTCGTGCAAGAACAGAAGGAATTGAATCAGATATGGCCGCTCTAAGGGCCTAGTTTCTGCCTCGACCGATGCAAGACCCAATTCATGTTGCCCCGCCGAGGTACACTTACCACCTCGGATGCCTATCCGAGATGTTCTTTTTGCTGGAGTTCCACAAACCCTAGGACAGGGGATGGACCCTAATCAACAAGTCAGGCGTCCAGGAGTCAACCTAGGTGATCCAGCTGAGCATGATTATGAACTTTGACCGTAAATTCTAACCATGATTCGACAATGTCAATTTGGAGGTTTGGAGAGAGAGTCTCCGCATCAGCATTTGTAAAACTATGAGATTCTGATGGAGACTTTGAGACCTTCAAGAGTGGAGAACAACAACTACAAGTTGAGGCCTTTCTATTTCTCTTTAAAAGACAAGGCGCTTGCTTTGTACCAATCTCTTCCGGCCGGAAAAATCAACACTTTGGAAGAGATGACGACGGAGTTTCTAACTAAGTTCTTTCCTCCCTCTAAGACCGCTGAATTGAGGGGAAACATCAATGCTTTTATTTAGAAGAACAAGGAGAGTTTGTCCAAGGCATGGGAGAGATTCAAGGATCTTCTATTGGATTTCCCACATCATGGAATTCCAAAGATCGAGTTGTTGGAAATTTATTTCAAAGGGTTGGATGGAGCTACTCAATTCAATCTCCAACTACTTTCTGCCGGCACATTCATGGACATGCAAATAGATGAAGCTTGGGATTTCATTGAAAAGCAAGCCTTACATATGGAGAACTACTCCCATCAAGGAACTGAAAATGGAGCAAGGAGAATTAGCTTCCAAGACACATCATCAAATTGAGCTCAACTCACCTCGCTTAGCAATGAGGTAAAAGCATTGAAGGAGCTTTTAGTAGCTCAAACAAAGAAGGAGCAAGATGGAGGATATCAAGGAAGAAACAACTATCAAGGGCCGCAGAACAACAATAACAACAACAATAGAAACTCCAACAACAATAATTGGAGATCTAATCAACAAAATCCCGGTAACCCTTATTATTATGCTAATAATGCTTTTACCCCCCCCCCCCCTTCTTCTACTCCATTGAGAAGCCAGGAGTCTAGATCGAGTTCGTCCCAACCAGAGAAGAAGGATGATGTGCTGGAGGCAATTTTGATCAAGCTCAACGCTATGGATACATCAATGAATTCATTTTCGAAGGCACTAAAAGCCTTAGAACAACAATTCTTCAACAAGGCGAATGAAGCACCAAGAGATCCAGGGATCCTCCTAGCAAGGACAAAGACCAACACTAAGGGACTGATTATGGCTATTACAACACGAAGTGGACTGAAAACTGCAAATCCCGTACCTCGGTCGAGCCACGCCCAGACGAACACTTCGGTCGAGGTGCCAACCGAGATGGAGCCCTAGAAAGCGAAAGATAAATCTGAAGTTTATGCTCCACCTCCTGCTTATAAACCACCACTTCCACTCCCTCGGTCAAGGGAGAGGAAACATCTAGACAAGCATTTTGGTAAGTTCTTAGACCTTATGAATAAACTACATATTAGCATCCCTTTCCTTGATACCATTCTAGGGATGCCCGCCTATGGGAAGTTTCTGAAAGAGATTCTATCAAGGAAGAGGAAGCTGGAAGATTTTGGGGAAGTTAGGATGACATCTAAGTCTTCAGAGCTTATTCAAATCATGAAGGAGAAGATACCACCCAAATTAAGAGATCCTGGTTCATTTTGCATTCCCATTCAAGTTTGGGATTTGACTTATGATGCATTATGTGATCTAGGAGCCAGCGTGAGTATCATCCCGCTGGAGCTATGTGAGAAAGTCGGACTTGGAGAGCCCAAGCCAGTGAAGATGACGCTATATATGGCGGATCACTTCATTACCCATCCCGTGGGCATTTTGGAAGACGTTCCCATCAAGTTAGGTAATTTCTACTTACCTATAGACTTTGTTGTACTCGACATTCCCGCAGATTATCCCGTTCCTATCATTCTCGAGAGACCATTTCTAGCAACTTCGGGTTTCAATGTGAATTGTAAGAACGCCAAGTTGAATGTCAACATTGGCGTTGATCATGTGGAGTTTGCATTGCTTGCTGCAATGAATGGAGAGCCGTTGGGAGATGACATCTTCAACATCTTTGCCCTTGAAACTATGGACTTTCACCTTCACTTTGCCAAGACCATCATGTTCCGGTTCTCGGTCTCTCCTTTGTTGGAATCCATAGGGCTCACGTCTCCATTCATCATTACGTTGCCCTTCTTAATGCCTCCTTGGCTGATCTCGCCTCCTCCGTCCATTAGGCATCCATTCCGTTCTCCATTCCTAATTCTCCCCATCATCCTCCTCTTCCTAGTCATAAACTAGATTCTTAAATTGGTGAGGACAGTTAGGCATTATCATTAATATCAGGAGAAGAAGGGATAGAAACATGCTCCTCAAAAGCAAGGTTTCCCCAACCAGGTTGGGAAGCAATGCTGCCTAAACCATGGGCATGCCTAGAAGGCTGCAGAACACTCGAATTCCTCGCTGCTTGAAACGCAACTTGCTTACTTTGAAGGGGAACTCGATCTTATCCTTGATTTTGCACCCTCGAGTTGTCTCCTATCTCCAAGGTACCTCCTAGTGGTCGAGAATCCGGGATCACCCTAGAGGTCTCCAAGGTAGATATCCTTGTAGTTAGCCCATCAATGCTATCTTTCAAGCTCTTGATGAGATTGAACAACTCCGGGGTGATAGGCTCGGGGATTTTTGAACCTGCAGGAGTCCCTGACATGATACAAAACACTCAACAACGGCAAACACGTTAGGTTATTTTAAACAAAAACATCTCTCAAGTGTATCACTCAGAAAATAAGGTTCTCTCACTCTCTAGTGGTGTGATACAAGCTTGTTGAGGGATCGTCTTGTATTAATCAAAAACCTCACGTGAGTTCGATGTCTAGTCAAACTAAAGATTTTAGATAGAAACAAGATTGATTTCAGTCACTTCAAAAACGTGTTTGAATCAACAAAAAAGAAGAAGAAAAGACTCAAACGGAAAGGACAATTGCACGAATGTTATATGCAGAAAGAAATGTGAAATCAAAAAAAAAGAGAAAAAAGGAATCATATCTATTCATTTCATTCTAGTTTATTATTTTATTTCATTCTTTCTTACTCATAGTTTGTAATTAGTCTAGTATTATTACATTTGTTTGTAGATAAGCGTGGCCCAAGTTGTTACAAATCTTCAGGATAAGATCAAATCAGGCAAGCAACATCCTCGGCGTGTATTGCAACTGATTAATTGCCAGATTTGTAGGAGGAAAACAACTGCTTCAAGCTCTACGCCGGATTTTCAGGAAACATGCTGAATCAACTCCAAATTTGGCGTGCATTGAATGTAGGGAAACAATCTACTTCAACTTCAATTCTACGTGTACTGGATGTAGGAAGAGAAGCAACCACGTTTGGTTCTTGTTCAACTGGTTAAAATTTGGCTAATATGGCTGAGGTAAAATGGTGGTTGACGGTGGTGTGGTGGTGGTTGGTATTGGTGCTATGGTGGTTTCTGGTGTCCAGAACTCACAAACAAAGAAACAAACTCGTTAGACTCAAACAAAGCTTAGAGTAGAAGAGAGAAACTGGAATAGACTCAAACAATGCAAGACTCAACAACAAAAATGAAGACACTTCTGTTTGTTTTTTTTGACAGATTTACCGACTCTTTTTAGTGGTTGGACGTCAAATGGATCTGATACCAATTGATACGGGGATTAGCCGCGAGAACGGACCTAGACGAACAACCTATTTTGAAGAATGAAGAAAAAATAAAATTAACAAACATAGACAACAATGAAAATGAGAAAACAGAAAGGGACAAGAAAAACCGAAAGGAACAATGATAGAACCCTTGGATTCGATATGCAAGAACCAAACCAGTGATGATTCGACCCCGCTTCTTACAACTCCACACAATTGATTTGAGAATCGAGAGCACGAAGAGGATGTCTTGTTCCTCTGACATACACAAGAACGAGAAAGCTAGATCACACACACCTAATCTAATGAGACAACAATGATTGAATTCTCTTGGATTCAATTCTTAAATGCTTTCAGCAAAACTTGTATAAAACTTGTGTGACTACAAAAAGAAGAGAGAAAAGGCTTTTATACATCCTAGGCCTTTTCTTCCTAAAACAGATAAAGAAATAATTACAATAATTACATTTAGAGATATTTAAGTAAAAGCCCAGCAAAATAGAACAAAAATGGGCCTAATTAAACTCTCCTAATCAGTCTCTCAAGTCCACATACATATATGAATTTTCCAGCCATGCACATGCAGATACGTGAAGCCCCTTGTATTTGATTTCAAGGCCACCGTCTGTCCTTTGAAATGTTTTACAAGGCCTGGTTAACATCTAGAAATACAATTTAAGCTTCATTAATCATCTTGGATGGTATGTGTTCGTGGCAGATCCACAAGATGGTCCTTAGACTTGATGAAGGTGGACTTGGTTGAGCTACATGGACCATTTTAGGAAAAGAGCATCCATCTCAGCTTGACGTTTAGCTTGCGCTCTTGTTAGAGTCCCTTGAGGTGGTGAAGATGGAGTTAACTCAAATGATCCTTCATCATAATATGTGCTACACGGGTCATATCATCCTGAATCTACTCAGGTGCTAAACCACTGACACTGCTAGGGTCGTCCCAACATAAATGGCATACGACACCTCCGCCCATATAGTGCCTCATATAGGGTCCTCCCAATTGATGCATGTCTACTATTGTTGTACAAAAACTCAACCAATGGGAGGTGATTTGACCACACCTGCCTCCAATCTAACACACAAGCTTGCAACATATCCTACAACGTTTGAATGGTCCTCTCTGGATGACCATCTGTCTGAGGATGAAAAGTTATCGTAAAATGCAAATGGGTCCCCAAGGAAGTATGAATCTGCTGTCAAAACCTCGAGGTAAATCGTCCATCTCGATCTGAGACGATCTTCCTCGGCACACCATGGACTCTCACTATCTGCCTAATGAACTCCTCAGTCAACCGGCTCATTGGCCACATTTCCCTAATAGGGATAAAATGTGTAGTCTTCGTCAATCTGTCAACAAAGACCCAAATGGCTTCAAAGCTCCTGCTCGGCCTCAATCCAATCACAAAATCCATGGAGATATCCTCCCACTTCCACTGCGGCACTAGTAGTGGGTGGAGCTCTCCCCCAGGTTTGCAATGCTCTATTTTAACCTACTCACAAGTCTCACACTATGCCACAAATCTGGCTAGGTCGGGCTTCAGCCCTCCCCACCAGAATGAATGTCTCACATCTTGATACATCTAACTCGCACTTGGGTACACTAAGTAAGGTGTGGAGTGAGCCAATTGTAAAATCCTCTATCTCAACTCCGGATCAGCGGATACTTAGACACGCTCGAGGCGTCTCATCACTCCATTTGCTCCTATGGAGAACTGTGGGGCCTCACCACGAGAAATCCTATCTCGGATCCGCATCAAGGTTGGGCAGGTCACTTGTCTCTGTTGGATTGCACCCAACATATCAGGTAGAACCTCTAAATCAAACAAATGGGCATTGTCATCCGGGAATTGGATGTCCATCTCTAGCCACGCTAGATATCTCTACAACTGAGGTTGAACAGTCAATCGTGCAATCGCCTTCTCTTGAGGCGCCTTCCTACTAAGGGCATCGGCGACAACATTCACCTTCCCGGGATGATACAGAATATCAAGGTCAAAATCCTTGATCAGTTCAAGCCATCGACGCTGGCGGTTATTCAATTCCTGCTGCGTGAAAATATACTTCATATTATTATGGTCTGTGAAGATTTGACATGTAACACCATATAAGTAATGCCTCCAGATCTTCAAAGCAAGCACTACCGCAACCAACTCTAAATCATGTATCGGGTAATTCTCCTCATACGTCTTCAACTGTCTAGATGCATAGGCAATCACCCTACCTCGCTGCACCAAAACACATCCTAAGCCTAACTTGGACGCGTCACTATAAACCACAAAATCCTTTGTGCCCTCCGGCTACGTTAGAATGGAAGCGGATGTCAAACGTCTCTTCAGCTCCTGAAAACGCAGAGTACACGGCTCGGACCATTCAAACCGGGTAATCTTTCTCTGTAGACTGGTAAGTAGACGGGCGATCATAGAGAACCCCTCCACAAACCTACTGTAATAACCAGCTAGGCCAAGGAAGTTGCGTACTTTGTTGATGTTCAGGTAATTCCTCGAGTTGCTTCTTCAGTTCTAACAGCTCGATAGGCGACATGCGATATGGGGCCTTCGAGATCGGTCTCGTCCCCGGCTCTAACTCTATACCGAAATATACGCTCCTTTCGGGCGGCAACCTAGACGGCTCATCAAACACGTCCATAAACTCGCAAACCACGGGAATGTCCTCTAATGAAGGACTCTCTCCCTCCTTCATGGCAAAACACTAGAAGGCCTCACAACGTTGTGCGATCAGCCTCACCGCTCTAACTATGCTAAGAACCATACCCATCTTCCCAAGGTCCCAACCTCAGAAAATCTCTATCTGACCTAACTCGGTAGAGACCGTCACGGTCCTCCTACCGCCTTGTAACACAAAACGATGTCTATCCATCCTATCCATACCCAAAATGACTTCCTTATGCACCATCGGCATGATAAAGAAGTCCACTAACAAATCACGGTTTCGTAAATGTATAGGACAACCATGTACCTCTTGGGTACCTCTCCCCTGACCCCATCAGGTAACCCTATAACAAAAGGCCTCTCCTCTACCGTATCTAAGGTTAGTCTATCGACACATACATTAGAAATAAATGAGTGCATAGCACCCGTATCAAACAAAACTCTAACAAGTAAACCATTAATCAAATGGTACTTGTAGCAGCTAGCGCTGGTGGCTCCTCAACGCTCCTCAAATCCAAAACTCGACCCCGATCTCCTCTACTCGGTCATGGAGCGGAACCTTGAGTAGTAAGATGGTCTGGGACTATTTGTTGTCTCTGCATCTAATGTTGAGGCGGCCTCTACCCACCTCCTACTACACTGGCAAGGGAATAACCCTACTGTGACGAAGCCTTGCCTTGACGGTAATAGATAGCTCGCTGTCCTAGCTTCCAACAAGAGAAGTAAGTCACTGGTTCCCTCAGGCAATCAACTCGCATATGCCCAGGCTCTCCGCAGTTTAAAAGCACTACCGTCATCTCTTAAAAGTCTATGCAGACAATGGGTAACTCGAGCGGCCCTGAGTTTGGCCTCGCCTATACCTTGGTGCTCTTGCACTAGTCTATCTTATCTGTTGTCTCTTCTCAAATCTTCCCGTCTGAGAAGTCCTTCTCTGACTAGCCCCCTTATGCTTGTAAGTCGAGGCTCTATCTTGATAATCTATCAGGGAATCACAATTGGAAACCCGCCATGTAGGAACGGGTACTCTCCCTCAGTTGATGGGAGAACAAATACACGTGTTGATCCTCTAGAGGTGCAATTGGACCCAACAGCGCCAACTCTTGGAATCTCCTAATAACCTCAGCAACCGGAACGTGCTCAAAACCGGCCTCATCAAAATCCTGCAGTTTTCCCACCTCAACGAGGCTGGGCAAAAGCGCTCTATAATCATGATCCGCATCTGATCATAACTGTTGCTCGACTTTGCATGGTTCTCCACCAATATTGGGCTAAGTCACGGAATAGAGTTTGTACTAACTCTATCCGTCTGTCCTCGGGACATCTAATAGACTCAAGAGCTAGTCTACATGCCTAATCCACAGCTCGACCTCCAATCCCACCTTTCTAGAGAAAGGGGGTACTCCCATTTGGTGAAATGCCTTCAACCAGGAGTCCGGTCGTGGTTCTCTCGGCTCATCCGGAGCTCTAACAACCTCAATAGTGTGTGCCAGTATAACAGGCGCCTGAGTAGCTCTCTAGAACATATTAGATGATCCCTCATGTGGTGGCAGATCCGGGGCACATCTACCGGCCTGGAAGCCTCCTCGACTCGAGGTTTCCAGTTTCAAGATTCACGGTTTTTGGTTTTTGTCTTCCTCTTTCAGATTTTGGGGTATCAAGTTATAGGTTTCAGGGGTTTTTGGTTTCCGATTTCATGTTTATGGTTCCCGTTCGGGTTATTGGGAGGTTCGGTGATCAAGTATTAGGGTTTCAGGGTTTCTAGTTTCCGGTTTCAGATTTCAGAGTTCACGTGTCAATTTTCAGGTTTCAGGGTATCAAGGTTCAGGTTTCAAATTTCAGGGTTCAAGTTTCAAAGTTTCAGGTTTTAGCAGTTTAGGTTTCTTATTTCCGGTTTCCGGTTCAATGATCGAACACAAAGTGCGCATTCCCAATTCATCTTTGATAAACCAAATTTCAACTGATTCGATTTCACAATAAAAGTCGGACCAACGATGCTCGAAATCATACTAGAATACAAATCAGATCAAACAACTTTGTGTCGAAAACGAAAATAATGGACTTATTTTCTACAATTGTGGGACAAGGGTATCAAAACTAAGGAATAGTTGGACAATAAAACCTTTAAGGTCTGACAAGGCTTACGGATCTTCGGCAAAGGCGAAAGTCGAAACCTCTCAAGCCTTTCAATACATCATCATCATCGACTCATATTCAAAAAATTCTAATCAATTTTTTTTGTAAAATCAAATCGATAGAAAAATATGCAACACTTCCAAAACGAAAGTAATGGACTACGTTTCTACAAAACATTGCATAAGGAAGAATTAGACAACAAAACTCTCAAGCTTGCCAACCTAAATCGGAACTTATTTCCCTAACCGGTTTAAGGTTTGATGGTGGGTTTTCTGGTTGTAGCTTCATCTTTCAAGGTTTCAGGTTTCTCCAGTTTTAGATTTATGATTTCCGACTTTAGGTTTATGGTTTCCGGTTCGGGTTATTGGGAGGCTCGTTGATCAAGTTTCAAAGTTTTTGGTTTCCGGTTTCCCATTGCAAATTTAAGGGTTCAGGTTTAGGGTTCAAGGGTTTAAAGTTTCAGGGTTTCATGTTTCATGTTTCATGTTTCAAGTTTCAAGGCTTCAGGTTTTAGCGGTTTTACGTATATGGTTTATGGTTCTAGTTTGCGATTTGGGTTATTGGGAGGTTCGTTGATCAAACAAAAAGTACGCGTTCCCAATTAATTTTGGAAAAACAAAATTTCAACAACGTTCGATTTCACAATAAAAGTTGGACCAACGGTCTTCGAAATCATACTTGAATGCAAATCAGTTCATATAACTTGGTATCGAAATAGAATCAGTGTAAAAATATGATAGGTGCTTCAATAGTCCAAGGAAGATTATTAGAAAACAAAACCTCTCAAACCTGGTAAGGAGAATAGGCAAAGTTTTGCTTGCAAAGGAGAAACGATGAATCCAAACAACTTAAGCTCTTCGGTTAAGACGAAAGCTCATAGGCGGTTGTGAAAGTTCCAAAACAAAAATAACGGACTAATTTTCTACAAATGTTGGACAAGGGCATAAGAGAGAAAGAAAGAATTCGACAACAAAACCTTCTAAGGCCCGACAAGGCTTTCGGCTCTTCTTCAATAAAGGCAAGTCAAAACCTCCCAAGTCTTTCAATTCATCATAATTGATCTCAATTCTAAATAATTATAAACAATTTCAATGCAAAATCAAATTGATAGAAAATCTTCAACACTCCAAAACAAAACTAATGGACTAATTTTATTCAAATCATTGGACAAGGAAGAATTAGACAACAAAACCACTCAAGCATTACAACCTAAATCGGAACTTTTTACTCGGACAGGTTTTAGGTATGAAGGTGGGTTTTCTAGTTTAAGATTTCAGGTTTGCGGGTTTCAGGTTTTGCGTTTCAGTTGTTTTAGGTTTCTGGTATCCGGTTTCTGTTCGGGTTATTGGGTGATTCGGGGATCAACTTTCAAAATTTCTGGTTTCCGGGTTTAGGTTTCATGTTTCAAGATTTCAAGTTTCAGGGTATTAGGGTTCAGGTTTGTAGTTTCATGTTGGACAAGGGTATCAGAGAGCAAGGAAGAATTAGGCAACAGAACCTTCTAAGGCCCGACAAGGCTGTCGGCTATTCGGCAAAGGATTAAGTCGAAACCTCTCAAGCCACTCAACTCATCATCATCGATCTCAAATCCAAAAAACTCTAACAATTTCTATAAGAAATCAAATCGATAAATAAAGCTATAACACTTCTAAAACGAAACTAATGGACTAATTTCTACAAATCATTGGACAATGACGAATTAGACAACAAAACTTCTCAAGCCTGGCAACCTAAATCGGCTTTTGTTACCCGAACCGATTTCGGGTTTGAAGGTGGGTTTTCCGGTTTCACGATTCTGGTTTCTGGTTTCACATTTTAGCGGTTTTAGGTTTCTTGTTTTCATTTGGGTAATTGGGCGGTTCGGTGATTAAGTTTCAAGGTTTCTAGTTTCCAGATTCCAGTTTCAAATTTGAAGGTTGAGGTTTGAGGATTTCAAGTTTCAGGTTTTAGGGTTTTGGCTTATGGTTTCCGGTTTCTTGATTCAAGTTTCAGCGGCTTTAGGTTTTTGGTGTGGGGTTTCTATTTTCTGGTTTCCGGTTCGGGTTTTGGTGTGGGGTTTCTATTTTCCGGTTCGGTTTTAGGGTGTGGGCTTTAGGTTTTGGCTTATGGTTTAGGTTTTTGGTGTGGGGTTTCTATTTTCTTGATTCAAGTTTCTTGATTCCGGTTTCTATATTCTCAATTCATCTTTGAAAAACCAAAGTCCAACAACATTAAATTTAACAATAAAAGTCGGTCCAACGGCGTTTGAAATTATACTCGGATACTAATCAATTGATATAACTTTGTATCAAAAATGAATTTGTACAAATACAACAAAGGCTTCAAAACTCCAAGAAATATTAGACAGCAAAACCTCTCAAACCTAGCAAGGCAAATAGGCAAAACTCTTCGGCAAAGGTGAAAGGAAGAATCAATATAGCTTAAGCCTTCAGCAAAGACGAAAGCTCTTAAATTGTTGTGAAACTTGCAAAATGAAAATAATGGACTAATATTCTACAAATGTTGGACAAGGGTATGAGAGAGAAAGGAAGAATCTGATAACAAAACCTTTTAGGCCGGACAAGGCTTTCGACTCTTCGACAAAGGCGAAAGTTGAAACCTCTCAAGGCTTTCAATTAACATCATTGATCTCATATCCAAAGAACTCTAATCAATTTCTTTGTAAAATCAAATCGATAAACAAAGATGCAACACTTCCAAAAGGAAAGTAATATGCTAATTTTCTACAAATCACTGGACAAGGAGTAATTAGACAACAATTCCTCTCTTGCTTGACAACCTAAATCAGAACCTGTTACCCAAACCGGTTTAGGTTTAAAGGTTAGTTTTACGCTTTCAGGTTTCAAGTTTCAGCGATTTAAGGTTTCCGGTTTGTAGTTTATGGTTTCAGTTTTATGGTTTCCGTTACTATTTAAGGTTTATAGTTTCCTTTTAGGTTTCAGGTTTTAGGGTTTAGGTTTTCACGGTATTAAAGTTCAGGTTTTTGGTTTCATGTTTCAAGGTTGCAAGGTTTCATGTTTCACGTTTCAACGGTTTTAGGGTTTTGGTTATTGGTTTGGGTTATTGGGAGATTCCGTGACCGAGCACATTCATTCACGCACATTTCTAGCTCGGGATACAACAAACATATTCATTCACTCATTCATTCATTTAAACATGCTAATTTGTACGACTAAAATCTAATACAAAGTTTTCGATCTCGATGATTATCACACGGAGAATTATTATTTCCTTCAAATAGTGTTGTATATTAGTTTAAATTTTTCTTTGGTTCTAGCTTGAATTTGAATTTTTCTATGGTTCTAGATTGAATTTGGAACTTCACAGATCATTTTAAGAATTGAAACAATCTTCATCAACAAGATAAACTTCATTTAGACATTCGCAAACCTCCACATTATCATTATATAATCACCCGTAATGAAAAAAAAACCTTTCATAAATGGTATCATTTGTAACCTAAAAGCACAATCAAAATACACAAAAATTACCATAATTACTTATTTATTTCTAATGTATGAAAATTTACTTCATTTTTATCAAAAAAAACATTAACTATATGAACATCACATCAACTCCATTCATTTAAAATATCCCGTTCACACTTAATTGTCATTTAAAATATCTCTATATAAATATAGCTTAACATATATCACAAACCTTCATTATCAGTTACCACATAGTTCTTTTTTTCTTTCAAGCAAATTATCCATGCCTTCTTCTACAGCGCCTCAGAGAAATGGAAAGGGCAAGAAGAAGGTGAAAATGGAGAAGATAGAGAACAGAAGCAATCTCCAAGTAAAATTTTCAAAACGCAGAAACGGGCTTTTTTTAAGAAAGCTAGCGAACTGTGTACACTGACCGGATCGGAGGTGGGGTCATAGTCTTCTCTCCGGGCAACAAAGTGTTTTCTTTCGGACATCCATCGGTGTCGAGGGTCATGGACAGTGTTTTCCCGGAGGGAAAAGAGATGAGTTTTTGAGTAGGTACGACGAGAGTCTTGTGGAACCTCATCGGAGTTTCAACATTGTGGAGCTGAACATGGAGCTGAAAAGGGTGGATCTTCAGCTTGCAGCGGAGAAGCAGCGAGCAACAACCATCGGAGAAAGAGAGAAGACGGATTTACAATGGAAGCCGCCTATTGAAAATTTGATCCACCCTTAGCTTAATGAGATGGGTGCGTGTCTACGTGCATTTAAGGATGTTGTGATGTGAGGATGACCAATGTTTTTGGCGGGATGACGGATCCGGGTTTAAACCCGGTTTTGAATCCGAGTCCGGGTATTAACCCCATCAATAGACCAACTCCGGATCCGGATATGGGTAACTTGACTTTGATAGGAGTAGAGTACTTTTGTTTGTTGTATCCGGATCATAGATATTCTGATCTGGATTCAAGACATCCATCGAGTTGCCACATTACCCATATCCGGAACCGGAGCGGGTCTATCGATCACGTTCATACCCGGACTCAGATTTGAACCGGGTTTAAACTTGGATGCGTCATCCTGCAAACAACATTGGTCATCCTCACAACATTATCCTTAAACACACGTAGACACACACCTGTCTCATTAAGTTGAGGGTGCATTATATTTTCAATAGGCAGCTTCCACCATGACTCCATTTTCTCCCTTTCTTCGATGGCCGCCGCTCGTTGCTTCTCCGCTGCAAGCTGAAGATCCACCCCTACTCATTTCCGTGTTCAAATCCACCATGTTGAAACTCCAGTAATCATCCACGAGACTCTCGTCATACCTCATCAAAAGTTAATCTTTTTCCCCTTCGGGAAAACACGCGTCCATGACCCTTGACACCAATGGATGCCCGAGAGAGAACACTTTGTTGCCCGGAGAGAATACTAGAACCCCCACTCCCATCCGATCTGTATACACAGTTCGCTTGCTTTCTTGAAAAGTCTGTTTCTGCATTTTGAAAACCTTACTTAAAGATTGATTTTGTTCTCCATTTTTGCCATTTTCAGCTTCTTTCTACCCTTTCCATTTCTCTGAGGTGCACTAGAAGAAGCCATCGATAATGTGTTCGAAAGAAATAAAGAATTGTGTGGTGATTGATGATGAAGGTTTGGGTTATATTTATAAAGAGATATTTTAAATGACAATTAAGTGTGAATGGGATTTTTTAAATGAATGGAGTTGATGTGATGTGCATATAGTTTATTTTTTTTTGATGAAAAATGAAGTAAATTTTTTATAATTCAAAAATAAATAAGTAATTATAATAATTTTATTTGTATTGTGATCGCGCAATTTTAATTGTTTTATTGTGATTTTAGGTTACATGAATTGCATTTCGGGTCTTGATTTTGATAGGAATTGATACCATTTGTGAAAGGTTTTTGTTCGCTATGGGTGATTATGATATGATAATGTGGAGGTGTGCGAATGTCTAAATGAAATTTATTGATGAAGGATCATCCAAGCAAGTCAAGGTCCCTTAACAAGGGCTCAAGCTAAACTACAAGCTGAGATGGATGCATTGCTTCTAACCATGAGCCATGAACCACCTAACTCACCTTCCATGAGCCAACGGGCCTTGATGATGATCATGATCCACCAACGAACAAGTTGCATGCCTAAGGGTTCTAAATAAGGCTGAAATGCTCTAAATGGACTGAATAAGCTTATTTGGCTGTTTTAAGTGTTTTTAGAATAAAAGCCCAAACTTATGTCTTATTGGGCCTTTATTTAATTATTTCAGTTCATTAACATATTAAACACTATATACATATATATATATTTGTGTGTGTGTGTGTATGTGTGTGTGTTATTAGGCGTGTTAGGGCAGAATACCCAAATTATACACGTTAAATACTTGTTTGAGCTACTATTGCAGATTGGTGATTTCCAGCCTATTGGAGAGCTTTGTGATTGTATTTTTGGCTTAACTCTTCTTGTTTGTGTTAATCTCCTTAGGGATTAGTGTTACAAGTTGTTTATAAGCATCCTCTTGGTGCTTTCAATCTCCATATTAATTGTGTCAAGTTGTAGAAGCAAGGTTGATTAGTCTTTTGGATTGGTTTTTGAATTCATTGTTCAAGGGTTCCTCCATAGTTCTATTCGATTCTTCTTAACCATCTATCTTTATATTTTCGTGCTTATCATTCCTCCATATATAAGTTTCATTCAGTTGTTTCCAGGTTGTTCGTCTAGATCGTTAAATGGGCTAATCCCCGCATCAATTAGTATCAGAGCTTTAGGACGTTCAACCATCATCAAAAGAGTCCTAAAATCTCAAAAAGAATTTGTTTTGATCATTGGAATTGATCATTGTCTTTTGTTAGAGTCTTTTTTCAGTTTTCTCTCTTCTATTCTAAGTTGATTGAATTCTAACTTGTTTGTTGTTCTTGATCAACGAATTGGGCACCGAAGTCATCAACAAACACCAACAACAACACCATGCCAGCCCCACCACCACATTCACGCCGCCTAACCCTAACCCTAATATAACCTACCATTTTCGTAAACCCTAATCCTGCAGCAGTCACGTGGAAACCCTAAAAATCTATCTTTATCCATAAAATCTTATCTCTTACCATAACCAATATTATATTTAACCAACTCTTTCCATAACCATATTCTATCCATATCTTTCCACACTATCTATGGAACCAGCCATATCTTATCTCTAATCATATCTCATCTTTTTAGTTGTTTCCTTATTTACTCTTTTGTTATATAATTTTCGTTTTATTTTTGCTGAGATAGAAAAAAAGAGAGAGAGAAGGCCAAACCACAAAAAAAAAAGACAAGGAAAGAAGAATTCAGCTTTGTGTTTGCATTGTGTTTAGCTCTAGGTTATTGAACATTGTTCTTGCATGAGTTGACCAAGAGGAAGAAGATTTCAAGGGGACTCCAAGAAGAAAAAAAACCTACATTCCAAGCCTTTTTCATTTTGATCACCCTACCCTAAACAGACCTTAGTTGTTGATTTTGTAGAGTCATCCCAGGACAAAACTTGACTAACTCAATTGTTGATTCGTGTTAGCTTATATTTGACTAGGCACTACCCACACCAGGTTGTTAATTCTTAAAAGGCGAGCCATCAACAAAGTCTTATCACATCACTTGAGAGTGAGGGATAAACACTTGAGAGACACACTAGAGAGGATTTTGTTTTGATCAAATCTAACGTGTTTGCTTATTTTGTTGTGCTTAACAAGATGACAATTTAAAGCCATGGATGATAGGCTTACGGGTTCACAAGGGCAGATAACCGAGCTTAAGAATAATAAGGCTAAAGAAGACACCTCTTTTCCCCTAACTAAGGCACTAGGCCATCACTTTGAAAAAGAAGCAGCTTCTAAACTCTAAACTATAGGCCATCGACAAGTACCTCTTGGCAGCCAAAAAGAACTTTTTAACGAAGCCAAGAATGCTCTCATTAATGCTTTGCAGGGGCATCATTCTAACCCTAAACCTCCTCTTCATGATAATAGTCATTATGCTAACTTCGTTGTTAGCACTACACAAGATAGAGATACTAAGGAGTCTGAAGATGATGGCTATGATTTTGAATAGGAAAGAAGGCAAAAGGAAGCATGGAGACAAGACGAGGAATGGATTAGAAATGAGGAAAGGAGGTTGGAATAGAATAGGAGGTGTGATGAAAGGAGACGAGAAGATGAGAGGGATCATGGTGGGAGGTGTGAGCATAGATGGAGGCATGAGGAAGACTATGAAGGCAGGAAAGACAATAAACACCAAAGGAGAGGGCGAGATCATGAGGAAGATAATCTAGGCAAGGTGAAGATCAAGATTCCATCATTTGAAGGCAAGTGTGATTCGGATGTGTACATGGCTTGAGAGACGAAGATTAAGCAGATTTGGGCGTGTCACAACTTTCCCGAGAATAAAAATGTACATTACGTAGCCCTTGAATTCACTGATTATGCTTTAATATGGTGGAATGAGCTTGTGAAGGAAAGGAGGCGAAACATGGATCCACAAGTGGCAACATGGGTGCAAATGAGGGCAATCATGCGAGTTCGATTTGTTCCCCAACAGTCTAGGAGGGACTTGAGGCAAAAGTTGGAAAACTTGAGGCAATGTTTAATGAGTGACGAGGAGACCTACAATGCCATGCAAATGGCTACGGTGAAGGCCAATGTTAGTGAGGATGAAGAGGCAACTATGGCCAAGTATCTCCGTATCCTTAATTCAAGTTTTGCTAACGAGGTGGATTTGTTTCCCTACTCTACTATGACAAAATTACTACATCTCGTCATCAAAGTCGAGAAGAAGATGAAAGGGAGGAGTCAAGGCATAAGGAGCTCATTAGGGACCTCAAATGCATGGAAACGGCAAGGAGGGCGCCAACAAGGAGGGTACCACCGAGAAACCCCCAAAACAGCACCCGAGAAAGCTCCCACACGCCCAACCTACCCTAAGACGCCTAATGCACCCCCTAAACCACCTCAAGGGAGTACTTCTAACTCTTCTTCTTCTAGGGCTAGAGATGTTGTGTGTTTTAAGTGTCAAGGTAGAGCACACATGATGAAAGATTGTCCGAATAGGATAAATTTGCTAATAAATCATTTAGGCCAATATGAGTCAGAATTGGAGCATGAACTTGAATATAATGGAATTGAGCCTAGTTATGATGTTGATTCGGATGATGGAATAGTATATGAACAAGGGGATTGTTTGATTGCTCAACGTGTGTTGTATGATCACCCTGGTTCATTCCTAGCTTATAACTATGTGCTATGTGATTTGGATGTTCCAAACAAGTCTATTGCTTGTGTTGAATCTGATTTTGAGCTTGAGGAGTCTCTTGAATATATAGAATCTGATTTTAAGCATGATGAGTCTGTTGAATGTGTTGAATCCGATTTTGAGCATGATGAGCCTGTTTTGGATGTTTGCTTGTCACATGATAATGCTTTGATAGCTAGGAGAGCCCTTAGTATACAACCTGCCCCTTGTGAGGAGAACCAAAGGGAAAACTTGTTTCACACTAGATGTTTGGTTAAAGGGAAGGTTTGTAATGTTATAATTGATTGGGGTGGTTGTTGTAACATTGCTAGCACCGAATTGGTTAATAAGCTGCAATTAACAACTTTATATCACCCTAGGCCTTATAAGCTTCATTGGATGAATGAATATGGAGAATTGAAGGTAAATAAGCAAATTAAGGTCACATTCACTTTAGACCATTATGAGGATACTATTTTGTGTGATGTTGTGCCTATGCAAGCTTGTCATATCTTATTAGGTCGTCCTTGGAAATTTGATAGGAGAGTCTTACACGATGGTTACACTAATAGGTATACTTTCACTTTTAATGGAAGATTTGTTAGCTTAAAGTCAATGACTCCCTTACAAATAGCCGAGGCATTGAGAAGAAAAAGGCAAGTGAACAAGGGGTAGAGCAAGCTAAGAAGGGTAGTAAGGAAAATAAGTCCAAAACCGAGCCTATAGAGCCTTCTAATACCCGTTTAGCTTCAACTAACACAAAAATGCCCTCTACTTTGCTAGTAGCCAAATCTGAGTTTCAAAGTGCTTATCTTCCTCTAGAAACCACTTTGATGACCTTATGTAAGAAGTTAGCCCAAGTGAGTGATGAAACTAAGGCAAATCTTTCAACTAGCATTGTAGCCCTACTTGTGAAGTTTAAGGATGTTTTTCCTGATGAGATACCCCATGGCCTACCACCCTTGAGAGGCAAACAACATCAAATATATCTCATTCCGGGATCAACCTTACCGAATAGGCCAGCCTATAGAATTAACCTTAAGGAGAGCCAAGAGGTTAGAAACCAAGTGCAAGAGCTCTTAGATAAGGGTTATGTGAGGGAAAGCCTTAGTCCATGTGTTGTTCCCCTGCTTTTAGTGCTTAAGAAAGATAATACTTGGAGGATGTGTGTTGATTGTAGGGCCATCAAACATAACCATTAAGTTTTGCCACCCTATCCCACACCTTGATGATATGTTAGATGAGCATCGTGGTTCTTGTAACACCCCAAGTTCTGAGAACTCGGGGAGCTACTGGTTAGGACCTCACAATGGGTCCCGACCTTAGTTTGACAACAATTTTACTAGGATCTTACAACAAGGCACAAAAGTATTAAAAACATTTGAATACTTTAAATAGTATATACATGAAGAATATGTATCAGCCTTACAAAGCAACGGTAATAAAACGACACATATGAAGAACATAAGACAACCTCGTCCCCAACTAAATGAGTACGTGGACCCGACTAACCATTCCCTCCGGATCTCTCTACAACTGTCTTAACCTGCAAGGCATCTACAAGCGGTATAAAACCGTTAGCTAATATTCTATGCATAAGTATAAATGTAAAAGCACAAACACACAATATACACAATCAACATGCAACACTCAATCCTTTTATTATCTTTGATTAGGTGATAGGTTATTACTAATGATACTTATTATGTGACACGAGGGATTCCCAAACCTCGCCCCTGTCCCCATTTACCAACGCGGAATGGTACTAATGCATTTGACCGTGTACCTGACTGGGCTGGTCGCAGAGAACCTCCTAGACTCTCGCAAGAGCTAGGCAGATGATGTCACGACCCGTTATCATACACTTGGGTCAATTACATAATATACTAAAGTCGGCCTATTCCGGTTTCGTTATTTATCTTAACTAACAAACACCACTCATACACATCACACTCATACAAGAAGCCGGCTAAGTAAGTCTGTGGACTTACCAGAATCAAATCTCGACTCTCTTAGTCACAACTCCATCGGTAACTGAAGGAATTCAGTAGCCTGTCAAAGGAGGCAAGTGTGTCAGCACACTTCCTAGGTAATGAGAAGTCTAAGACTTCTGAGATAGTAGATCCTATTAGAATAAAATTTAATACAGTACCAATTTATGGTGAAATGACGATTTTACCCTTGGTCCCGAAACTTCCAAAAATTCCATAATTCATGCCTAAACTCTTATTTGAGACTAAAAAGTCATATTCTAACTCCTAAAGATGAGTTTGGTTACAAACTCGCAATTTACCCATTTTCCTATTTTCCGAAAGATCGTTAAGGTCCAACTTCAGCTTCAAATATGAAATTCGAATAAACTTATAAAAATCCAGAAATAATTCTCTAGATCATCTATGATATCTCATCAATTCCTAGGAGCAAAACTTTCTTAAAACTGTTCGACAGTCACTTCTACGAAAATCTTTAAAGTTGTTTACCACACTAAAAAATGTTCCATACTTAGTCAAAATTTTACTGTTGAAAAACAGCTCAACTCCCCTACTTTGGAACCTTATAACTTCTAATCTGACCGTTCATTTATTCTCAAATTTTGACACAGTAAACTACATACATCCATCTATGACCTATTAAAATTTCAACGGTGGATCTTCACTGTAACTCCTTAACATTGTTTCACAAGATGGGCAGTTTCCAAATTCTCATAACTGGAGAAAACTCATTTAATTACAGCAGCTTTGTTTCTACCATTTTTAACACCCTTTTCCGATCCTAACTGATTACTAATCCAAGTTCCTAAGATCATCAGCAACACAACAACCTACTCTAACCTATTCCATCCCAGAGTTATGTAATCAAGGAGGGAGAGACGATTTACTTACCCCTACTAAGGTCTTTGGATGCAATTTAACGAAGATTATGGGTGACGGAAAGGCTCTTGATCTGTAATACAATAGGAAGGGAAGATCAATTCTTGCCCTTGGTGTGACTGAACAGAAAGAGAGAAACTAGGGAGTGAAGAGAGTGAGAGACCATTACTACTTGACTCTCTAGGTTAGGTCGTGTGCACAACCAAAGAATTGGGACAATCCGAGCGTGTGCAGGAGTCAAAGACTTGCTGGCGTCTAGTCCGGAAATAGATGAGAAGTGTGAGGTTGACTTGACTGCACTGGCTGGACGTGAAGAGAGGAGCGATGTCAAAGGTTCGGCTACAGAGGGAAGGTAATGTAACGACAGAAAGAGAGATGTAGAACCGTACTCACCTTGGCTAGCGTCTGTTGTCTGATCCAATGTAACTTCGAGCCTTCTATGTAGAGAGTCGTGTGCAGACAAGTCTCTCTGTTGTGCTGAAGGCTGTTGTTGAAGGTTGTGGTTACGTTGATGGTTGTTGCTGCGCTGAGGACCTTTGCTGAAGTCGATCGATGGATCTTGGTACAAAAAAGGAGGAGTTTCGAAGGTGCTGAATCTGCATCTCTTCCAGCTAACTTCCTGGGCTGTGAGGGTTGTATGCAGATGTACCTAGCTCCAACAGAGAGGATCCCGATTCATAGCAGCGTCTAAGGTTCTCACGTTAACTGAGCGATGGAAGCAAGATCTGGCGCTGTGGTTGCTCTCGGAAACGAGCAAGGATGGAAGGCAATCAGATCCTAGAGATTACCTACAGGCGTGTATCAAGGGAAACAGAAGGAAAGAAATCTAGAATGAATGTGGACCTGAGGTAGATGTTGTACGTGTGCTTGATACAGTAGAAACGGCTCACACAAGGAAGGCGTTACAAAAGAGATCGTGAAGATAGGAGAGAGAGTGCAACGAATGTGGTACGTGTTGCTATGAAGCGGAGGAGAGGAGGCCCGTCTGTTCTTCTTCTTCTTGCTGGGCTCGGAGTGCCGCTGGGCCAACACGGATCTGGGTTGTCATCTACTGGATCCCGATTGGCTGTTGCATCCTTGGCTGGCTGGACAAGGAATGTGGGTTGAGGTAAGGTAAAGGTTGGGCTGAAAAAGGTAAAAATAAGAGTGGGCTGAGTTGTCACAACTTGTCAAAACTCGTCATGGCTTTGTCAAGCCCATGAATGACCTCGTCACAGAGTTGTCGGGCTTTGTCATGACCTCGTCTCAGCTCTGTCATGGTCTCGTCACAGCTTTCTCACAGTCTCGTCTCAGCCTTGTCATGATCTCGTCTAAAGTCGTCGTTACGAATTAATTATAAGAATTTTGATATAATTCTATCATTTTATGTGAATTAAATTCTACATAAAATGATAAATAATTATAAGAATTAGGGTTTGATATAATTCTATCATTTTATCTGAATTAAATTCTACATAAAATGATATATAATTATAAGAATTAGGGTCTGATATAATTCTATCATTTTATGTGAATTAAATTCTACATAAAATGATAAAATTTGTGAAGAATTAAATACTCGATAGAATGGGAAACCGTCAACGGCTCGTAGTCCGAATTGATTCGGAATTAAACGGAATAAAATTCCGGATATTACATCAGTACCCCCTTAAAATAAGTTTCGTCCCGAAACTTAGAACAAGGTACTTAATTAAACGACTTCCATAAATAAACTGGTATGTCCTAGTCTCACTAAATCATTATTCATTTCCTAAACTTCTCTAACCCTATCAAAGCGTAGCGAAAAAAAAAACTGGTCGTTACATCAGATCCCCCTCAAAATAATTTTCGTCCGGAAACTTAGGGTACGACAATCCTGATCGGCCTTTAAGGCACCAAATGGGTGTGTTTGATCACTACACAAAAGTCTCGTCGTTTCCACATCTAAGTTTCCTGCACATCAAGATTACCAAAAGCACACATCACTGACTAAGCATTGAATCATGAAATAAACAAGTAGTCAAACAATATCACACATACAAGGTCAAGTCCTAACTCGTTGATAACACGATTTATGAGCTAGGTTTAAGTAGTCATTTAGATAGATTTCTCACTCATTCATGCATGGTTTAGCATTAGTTCACGACGTTCTTCACTCAATTCATGTATTTTGTCGAGATAGACGTCTGCACGGACTTGTGCGTTTTTTATAGGTATTTTGGGAGATTTAGGAGCTTAATTGATGAATTCGAGAATCAATCCTCGAGATGACGCACCTCCGGACTCATTAGGATGTAAACTAGAGGCTAAGGAAGACTCATGAACCTTGCCAACACAAGCCATGCACCAAATCACAACTTAATGATCCAAGGCGAAGTTTTTGGAACAAACCACGGTTCACTGGCACAAACCACGGCTGTGATTCTACCCGTGGATTTTGCAAGATTCTTGTGACAGCTGTGCCACGACTCTCATGGCCAGCTCATGCAAAATTTGTTATAAAAGTGGTCCTTCATTGGCTGAGAAGGGCATCTTGGAGCAGCTCTCCATTATCAAAAAATCTTCCAATCAAAAATACTCTCCCAACAAGAAGTCTTTCTAGGAAGGAAAGTGCCAAAGAGGAAGAAGATGAGCTCCATTGAAGAGGAGAAGAAGAACACACACAATTACCACACCTTGATAGTTTTTGTAGTGAAGAATTTCGGATTCAATTTCTAGAGTTGAATGAACCATTGGAACCTTCTTTAAGAAGGGTTGTGAGTTATTTCTAATTCCATTTTCAGCTCGGTTTGGTTTTAGTTCACTTGTTCATCTCTTTTTCTTCATTATCTTACAAATGGATGTCATGATTTTATATTTGATTGTTTCGATTTCTATTATGAGTGTTGTAGGCTAAATAGATGTGATTCTAGGGTGAGGAAAGGATGGTTATGGCTAGGACTATGATAGGATGGACTTAGATTTGCCTTTGGATGACTTGTGTACATGAACGTAGCTGCTGTTAGGAATCACGGGTAGTTCTTGCCAAACCACGGCCGTGGAAAGGTAGAACAAACCGTGATCTTACCTGATTCGATGGATCTAGTCTTAGATTGTTAGAATGTTGAAATCCTAGGTGTTTGTTGAGTTAAATCTATCCTAGGGTGACCTAGTGTTAGCAACTAAGTGTTAGGAGAGACTTATCCGGTAATCCTTGCTCTTAGATGCCATAGATAACAAACGCTAGGTAGTGGTGAGCCTCATAAACCGCCATTGGATTAAGTGTGCTAGGATGGTTGTTTAGAACTAACCCTTCCAAGACTTACCCGGTAAGGATATGTTAGATCTCTAGGTAACAATCCGGTTTGTGTAAAATTCCTATCCTTAGGTTCTTAGAGACTTACCCGGTAATGAGACCTTAGGAATGGACTAGTGGACCATGAGACCTATTCGGTGATTGATCCCAATTTAGAAACACTTAACCCCAACATAGTTAATCCGAGGAACGAATAGATAGCTTGAGTCCTATGCCATAATCAGAACTTCCAAACCCTAGAATCCGTCTTTTCTTTCTTTGATCTATATCTCGTATTTTTGCTTGTTTGTTTGCGTTGATTTGTTAGCTTAGTTGAATTATTATATTTCACATGATTTGTGGTCTTTGATTGATCACCGAAAACCAACCAAAAACAATTGAGATTTTTCATTTCTTTGTTTCTTTCTCTTTTCTTTATCTAGATCTTCACTAGACTTAATCACTAATTGAATCAATCTCACCTTAGTCTTTGTGTTCGACCTCAGAATAATATCCCTACTACAAACGTCCCGTACACTGTGGGTTTCGCTAGGTAGTTTAGGATTTAGTTCGAGTTATAAATGTAAAGCTTTTTGTGCTACATCCTAGCGTGAACAAGTTTTTAGCGCCGTTGCCGGGGACTAGGTCTAGATTGAGTCATTTTGTGATTGTTTATAGTGTAGATCTTTCTTGTTGCTTTTGATCTCTCTTTGGTGTATGTTTTTGCTTTTCAGGACATCTCTTACTCTTTAGGTATATGCGAAGATCTCGTGGCAAGGATTTAGCTCCATTCGATCCCGAACCGGAGAAAACCCTTAGATCTAGATCCAAGAGTATTAAAAAGGGGAAAGAGATGACCGGAAGAGATCTCCAAGCTGAGTTGGATGAAGCCTTAGAGCAAATAAGGCTAAGAGATGAGCTCTTGGAGGAAGAAAGGAGACTTGCCAATGAGAGGCAAGAAGCAACTAGGAGGGAGATTGATGAGATTAGGCAAGCCCTTGTACAAGGGGAGCTTAATCGTCAACAACCTCCACCTCCTCCACCACTGGTGGTACAACCGCAGCCGGCGGTTAATGATAGGGTTGTTCCCATTGCCATTGAAGAGCCACAAACCCTAGGGAGACGTATGGATCCGGCACAAAGAGCACACCGTCCGGGTGTGAACTTAGGAGATCCCGCAACCCACAACTATGAGCTCCGCCCTCAAGTTCTACAAATGATCCGGCATAATCAATTTGGAGGGATGGAAGGAGAGTCTCCTCATCAACACTCGATGAACTATGAGATTTTGATGGAGACTCTTAGACCGCCAAGATTGGAGAGCAACAACCATAAGCTTAGGGCTTTTTCCTTCTCTCTTAAGGATAAAGCCTTGGCTTGGTATCAATCCATTCCACAAGGGCGAGTTAGTACTTGGGAGGAGATGACAACCGAGTTTTTGACTAAGTTCTTCCCACCTTCCAAGACTACCGAGTTAAGAGGGAAGATCAATGCCTTCGTGATGAAGGATAGAGAGAGTTTGTTCAAGTCTTGGGAGAGATTCAAAGATCTTCTCCTGGATTGTCCGCACCATGACATACCGAAAATTGAGCTATTGGAGATCTACTTCAAAGGACTTGATGAAGATAGCCAATTCAAGCTCCAATCTCTTTCCGGTGGAACTTTTATGGAGAAGCATGTAGATGAGGCTTGGGAGTTTGTGGAGAAGCAAGCTCTAGTGATTGAGAAATACTCCCATAGGAAGAGTGAAGGGAGAAAGGCGGGAGCATATGAGGTGAGTGAGGTCACCATGAACAATTTCAAGCTTGACGCCATCAACAATGAATTGAAGTCCTTGAGGGAGTTGTGTGCTACAACTTTGAAGAACCAAGCAACTCTTCAAGTGCTTCCACAAGCCAACTTGTCTTCCAAGGAGGAGGATGTGAATTATATGGGAAGGGACAACTTCAACAATTATCAAGGTCCAAGGAACTTCAACAACAACCGGCAATTCAACAATTACCGGCCCAACCACAACCATCCCGGATTTTCTTACTCTAACCCGGATGGAGCCTTGAACCCTCCCGCTTCCACAAGCACAACTCCACCACCAAGAGCTTCACAAGAACCTCCACCCGGATTTACTCAACCTTAAAAGGATAGAACCGAAATAATGTTTGAGCAATTGCTTGGAAGGTTGAGTGGTCTTGAGAGCACCGTGACTTCAATCTCTAAAGCCCAAAAAGTCTTGGAAGCGCAAGTGTTCCAAAAAGCGGGTGAAGCCCATAGAGATCCGGGAAAGCTTCCCGGAAGAACCGAAGACAACCCAAGAGGCCAAGTGTTGGCTATTACAACGTGGAGCGGGTTGAGTATGAAAGATCCTTTGCCCAAGGACAATGCTAAGGGAAAGCAAGTAGTGGTAGTAGAGGGAAAGTTGCAAGAAGATGGAGGCAAGAGCAAGGATGTAGAGCCAATCTATGTGGCACCGCCTCCATACAAGCCACCACTACCGTTCCCTCAATCACTAGCAAGAGCTCGCTTGGACAATCATTTTGGTAAGTTCCTTGAACTAATGTCTAAATTGTATATTAACATTCCGTTAATGGATGCTATCTTAGGAATGCCGGCATATGGCAAGTTCTTGAAAGAGATACTCTCCAACAAAAGGAAGCTGGAGGAGTATGGGGAGATAAGAATGACCAAGAGATCCTCGGAATTGATCCAAACAATGAAGGAAGAAATGCCTCCCAAGCTAAGAGATCCGGGCTCTTTTTGTGTCCCAATTGGAGTTGGAGATGAGAAGTACGAGGCCCTTTGTGATCTTGGAGCGAGTGTAAGCATCATACCGCTTGCACTTTGCAACAAGGTTGGGCTAGGAGAGCCGAAACCGGTCAAGATGACCCTCTATATGGCGGACTGTTCTATCACTCATCCGGTTGGGATTTTAGAAGACATCCCGGTGCAACTAGGAGGATTCTATGTGCCAATTGACTTTGTCGTCTTGGACATTCCGGCGGATTATCCGGTTCCCATCATCTTAGGAAGACCTTTCCTAGCCACCTCCGGATGCCTGGTGGATTGCAAGAATGGAACTCTCTCCTTCAACATTGGAGAGGAGAACGTCAGGTTCAAATTGTCTACAATGATGAAAGGACCAACCCTTGATGAGGATGTTTTCAACATAGTCGAGCAAGAGGAATCTAGAGAAGTTGTGAGCTCGATCTTGATCAAAGATCCCTTGGAGAAGGTTCTTACCTTAAGTATGATGGAGGAAGGTATTGAGGAGGCTTACAATGAAGAGATCAAGGTCTTGGAAGCATTAGAAGAGGAGCCAAGAGTTGGATTTGAAGGCCACGAAGAGGTGTTGAACAGCTGCGAGTTCCACTGTCGAGATTTATGTTCCACGGCCGTCAAACTCTCTGGACAACTCCGGGAAGCAGGCTTGGCAAGAACCACGGCCGTGGAAGTTGAGCAAACCGTGGTTCCAGCCGTGGTTTTCCCTGGACCAGTCCTTGATGATGGTCAAGCTTCTAGGAGCTATGGGGAGTCTTCATTTGCTTTGGATTCATCTAATCCAACATTATTTGGATCGTCTCCAACCGATAAAGGTCCTCCTAAACTTGAACTCAAACCCCTCCCCTCTCATTTAAAGTATGCTTTCCTTGGTGTTGATTCTACATATCCGGTGATTGTTAATGCATGCTTGAGTGATGATGAACTTGCTAAGTTGTTGCATGAGCTAAGATTGCATAGGAAAGCCATTGGCTATACTATTGATGATTTGGTTGGCATTAAGCCTTCTTTGTGCATGCATAAGATAATGATGGAAGATAATCATAAACCCTCTATTGAACATCAAAGGAGATTGAATCCTATCATGAAAGAGGTAGTCAAAAAGGAAATCATTAAGTTGCTAGATGCGGGAATTATCTACCCTATCTCGGATAGTAAGTGGGTTAGTCCCGTTCATGTAGTTCCTAAGAAGGGTGGGATGACCGTAGTGACTAATGAGAACAATGAACTAATCCTGACTAGGACGGTTACGGGGTCGAGGATGTGCATTGATTATAGGAAATTGAACATGGCCTCTAGGAAAGATCACTTCCCTCTCCCCTTCATTGACCAAATGCTAGAAAGGTTAGCTCAACACTCTCATTTTTGCTATCTAGATGGCTATAGTGGATTCTTCCAAATCCCTATCCACCCCGATGACCAAGAGAAAACAACCTTTACATGTCCATGGGGTACTTTTGCATATAGGAGAATGCCATTTGGGTTGTGTAATGCACCCGCCACCTTCCAAAGGTGTATGATGGCTATCTTTTCGGAATACATAGAAAATATCAGGGAAGTTTTTATGGATGATTTCTCTGTTTATGGTTCTTCCTTTGATAATTGCTTGGCTAACTTGTCATTAATATTGCAAAGATGTGAGGAGACAAATCTTGTCTTGAATTGGGAAAAATGCCACTTCATGGTAAGTGAAGGCATTGTGTTAGGACACTTGGTGTCTAACCGTGGCATTGAGGTTGACAGGGCCAAAATTGAAACGATAGAGAAGTTGCCGCCATCTACCTCGGTGAAGGGGGTAAGGAGTTTCTTAGGGCATGCCGGTTTTTACCGGAGGTTTATTCAAGACTTCTCTAAAATTTCTAAGCCTCTCACTAACCTACTAATGAAGGATGTTGATTTTGTCTTTTCCAAAGATTGTCTTGAGGCTTTTTGTAGGTTGAAAAACGCCTTGATCTCCGCACCTATCATGCAACCTCTGGATTGGAGTCTACCATTTGAGATCATGTGTGATGCAAGCGATGTAGCCGTTGGGGCTGTTTTGGGGCAAAGGAAAGATGGGCGCACTCATGCCATTTATTATGCTAGCAAAACGCTAGATGATGCCCAACTCAATTATGCTACCACCGAGAAGGAGTTGCTAGCGGTTGTGTATGCATTTGAGAAGTTCCGCTCGTATCTTGTTGGAGCAAAGGTCATAGTTTATACGGATCATGCTGCGATCCGTTATCTACTCACCAAGAAGGATGCCAAGCCTAGGTTGATTGGTGGATCCTTCTTCTACAAGAATTTGATTTGGAAATCCGGGACAAGAAGGGATCCGAGAACTCGGTGGCGGATCACCTTAGTAGACTCCCACCATTGGAGCTTGAAAGAGATGACATCCCGATTGATGATTCATTCCGGGATGAGCAATTGCAAATGGTGGAGGAATGCTTATTCCAAGTATCTAGAGGAAGTGAGCCATGGTTTGCCGACATTGTGAACTACTTAGTGTGTGAGGAAGTGCCTCCCGGATTGACATATGCACAAAGAAAGAAGTTCTTCAACGATGTGAGGCACTACTATTGGAGTGAACCACTTCTATTCAAGAGAGGGCCAGATGGAATGTTTAGAAGATGCATACCGGAAGATGAAGTGGAGAGTGTGATCCGGCATTGTCACTCCTTACCATGTGGAGGCCATGCTAGCTCACACAAAACGTGTGCAAAGGTATTGCAATCCGGTTTTTATTGGCCTAACTTGTTTAAAGATGTGCAAGGTTTTGTAGCTGCATGTGATGCTTGCCAAAGGACGGGCAACATCTCAAGAAGGAATGAGAAGCCCTTGAACAACATCCAAGAAGTCTAAATATTTGATGTGTGGGGTGTGGACTTCATGGGGCCATTCCCTTCTTCATGTGGCAATCTCTACATCCTATTGGCGGTAGACTATGTGTCGAGATGGGAGGAGGCAATTGCCTCTCCTACAAATGATGCCAAAGTGGTGGTGCGGTTCTTCAACCGAGTGATCTTCCCTAGGTTTGGTACACCAAGGGTGATCATTAGTGATGGGGGGAAGCACTTCACAAATAGGAACTTTGGAGCGCTTTTGGCTAAGTATGGGGTGACTCATAAGGTGGCAACACCTTACCATCCCCAAACTAGTGGCCAAGTGGAGATCTCCAACCGGGAGATCAAGGCCATTCTTGAGAAGACGGTCTCTAGGACGAGAAAAGATTGGGCTATGAGGCTCAATGATGCCTTATGGGCATATAGAACCGCCTTCAACACACCGATTGGCACCACTCCTTACAAGTTGGTCTATGGCAAGTCTTGCCACCTTCCGGTAGAGATGGAGCATAGAGCCTATTGGGCCATTAATTGGCTAAATTTTGATCTCAAGGATGCGGGAGAGAAGAGATTGCTTGAATTGAATGCCCTTGAGGAGATCCGGTTGGATGCTTATGAGAATGCCCGGATTTACAAGGAGAGAACCAAAAGGTGGCATGACAAGAGGATCATCCCCAAGGAGTTGAGTGAAGGAGATCTTGTCCTTCTCTTCAACTCAAGGCTAAGGCTCTTTCCCGGAAAGCTCAAATCAAGATGGACCAGGCCATATGTGGTGAAGAAGATCTTCCCCCATGGAGCTATTGAAATTGGAGGGGATCATTGTGAAAACTTTAAGGTGAATGGGCACCGTTTGAAGAGGTATATCCCGGGAGCTCCGGTAGATATGATTGCCCCACTTTACCTTGAGTAGACGCCCCGAGTTTGGTCAAGCTAATGACCTTAAAGAAGCGCTTGGTGGGAGGCAACCCATCGGTAACGTTTTTCCCTTCTTGTTTTGCTTTTGTTCTAGATTTTTCTATCTTTTTGTGTGTTTTGTCTACTTTGTGTGTGTGCTAGAGCATTAGTGGCATTGGAAGCATTGCTTGACATAGGAATGATGATGATGAACCCCTCATAAATTATGGGTGGAGCGGACGCGGAACTTGGACTGCTAGCGGTGCCTAGCGCGGGTCCTGACGCCTTGATGAACACTTAGAGCTCTCTACCATGGTTGATAGGATCATCCAACATCGATTCACTTGAGAAATCCCAAATACCGTAGCAAACCACTTTTACATTGTGAGAACCTTCTTTCACTCTCTTTACTTCATTTACACATTGGGGACAATGTGTTTCTAAGTATGGGGTGGGGTTTGCATGATCCTTTGCATGATGAGCATCTAGGATAGTTTAAAATCTTCACATGTCTTGCATTGTACATACATATTTCGAAAATTCCAAAAAAAAAAAAAAATCAGAAAATTTAAAAATTTTTGTGCTTTCTAGGCTTGGATATGACCCTAATGATGAACCTTGTCTTGTGAATTGGCTATGGATGGCCTCATGTGTTAAATTGATGAATGCATACGTGGACATGACGTACTTCTCTTGAATTCTATGAATGATTTGTAATCATGATGTTTGCCTAGAATGGATTGAGTATCGAAAATCGAAATTACATGATAGTTCTTGCATACCATCTAGGAATGAATGAGGCAATTCATCTTCTCTACTTCTCATCTTGATCATAATTGTTTAAGCACCTCAATTGAGATAAATTTGACCTCCTTTAACCCATCCGGAAATAGGAGCATGTTAGTGTGTTGATGTGTATAAAAAGCATGTGTGGGGTGAAGATGTTAATGAAAGAATATCATGCATAAAATGCTGAATTTGTTGTGAAAGTGTAGCCAAAAATATAGGCTTGGGGGCATTAGCTTAAATGACAAGTAAGTCGGTACACTTCACATAATCGGGTGTTGGTGCCTTGCCAAAGTCAAATAAACCAATAAGTCCTAACGAGTTTTGGTATGTGTGCCCGGTGTGGATGCACCTCGAAAACTAAGAAAAAGCCCGAGGACGGCTAATCACCAAGGTTTCGGCTTTTGTACACCAATGCCATTGTCTCAAAAATAAGTCAAAGAAAAGAGAAGAAGGAAAAGATAGAGAAAAATATACACTTGAGGGAAGTTAATCGAGGACAAGATTGTGGAGTTAGTTCCATTCCCGGATTAGCATCACATAACATAGAAAAATCCCCACCTAATCACAACGTTTCTTAGCCTTTTATTTTACAAGACCTTATGACCTATTTGCATGTTTGTGAGACTTAGTAATCTAGATTGGATATGCTCTTGATCTTCTTAGTTTCTTCATTTTTACATCTCATGCATGCTTTTGAGCTAAGTACAATTGTCTTTTCATGCCTTCATTTACTTGATGCATGATTGCTTATCCATTGCCATGAAACATGACTTTGAAGGTGATCCAATAGTAGAAGCACAAAACCAAAAAGATTTTGCCATTTTTCTGCATACATAAATCATGCTATCTCTTAGTCTATAGTTGGGAATTTGCTCGGGGACGAGCAAACCTTAAGTATGGGGTATTTTGATAACACGATTTATGAGCTAGGTTTAAGTAGTCATTTAGATAGATTTCTCACTCATTCATGCATGGTTTAACATTAGTTCACGACGGTCTGCACTCAATTCATGTATTTTGTCGAGATAGACGTCTACACGGACTTGTGCGTGTTTTATAGGTATTTTGGGAGATTTAGGAGCTTAATTGATGAATTCGAGAATCAATCCTCGAGATGACGCACCTCCGGGCTCATTAGGATGCAAACTAGAGGCTAAGGAAGACTCATGAACCTTGCCAACACAAGCCATGCACCAAATCACAGCTTAATGATCCAAGGCGAAGTTTCTGGAACAAACCACGGTTCACTGGCACAAACCACGGCCGTGATTCTACCCGTGGATTTTGCCAGATTCTTGTGACAGCTGTGCCACGACTCTCATGGCCAGCTCATGCAAAATTTGTTATAAAAGTGGTCCTTCATTGGCTGAGAAGGGCATCTTGGAGCAGCTCTCCATTATCAAAAAATCTTCCAATCAAAAATACTCTCCCAACAAGAAGTCTTTCTAGGAAGGAAAGTGCCAAAGAGGAAGAAGAAGAGCTCCATTGAAGAGGAGAAGAAGAACACACACCATTACCACACCTTGATAGTTTTTGTAGTGAAGAATTTCGGATTCAATTTCTAGAGTTGAATGAACCATTGGAACCTTCTTTAAGAAGGGTTGTGAGTTATTTCTAATTCCATTTTCAGCTCGGTTTGGTTTTAGTTCACTTGTTCATCTCTTTTTCTTCATTATCTTGCAAATGGATGTCATGATTTTATATTTGATTGTTTCGATTTCTATTATGAATGTTGTAGGCTAAAATAGATGTGATTCTAGGGTGAGGAAAGGATGGTTATGGCTAGGACTATGATAGGATGGACTTAGATTTGCCTTTGGATGACTTGTGTACATGAACGTAGCTGCTGTTAGGAATCACGGGTAGTTCTTGCCAAACCACGGCCGTGGAAAGGTAGAACAAACCGTGATCTTACCTAATTCGATGGATCTAGTCTTAGATTGTTAGAATGTTGAAATCCTAGGTGTTTGTTGAGTTAAATCTATCCTAGGGTGACCTAGTCTTAGCAACTAAGTGTTAGGAGAGACTTATCCGGTAATCCTTGCCCTTAGATTCCAAAGATAACAAACGCAAGGTAGTGGTGAGCCTCATAAACCGCCATTGGATTAAGTGTGCTAGGATGGTTGTTTAGAACTAACCCTTCCCAGACTTACCCGGTAAGGATAGGTTAGATCTCTAGGTAACAATCCGGTTTGTGTAGAATTCCTATCCTTAGGTTCTTAGAGACTTACCCGGTAATGAGACCTTAGGAATGGACTAGTGGACCATGAGACCTATTCGGTGATTGATCCCAATTTAGAAACACTTAACCCCAACATAGTTAATCCGAGGAACGAATAGATAGCTTGAGTCCTATGCCATAATCGGAACTTCCAAACCCTAGAATCCGTCTTTTCTTTCTTTGATCTATATCTCGTATTTTTGCTTGTTTGTTTGCGTTGATTTGTTAGCTTAGTTGAATTATTATATTTCGCATGATTTGTGGTCTTTGATTGATCACCGAAAACCAACCAAAAGCAATTGAGATTTTTCATTTCTTTGTTTCTTTCTCTTTTCTTTATCTAGATCTTCACTAGACTTAATCACTAATTGAATCAATCTCACCTTAGTCTTTGTGTTCGACCTCGGAATACTATCCCTACTACAAACGTCCCGTACACTGTGGGTTTCGCTAGGTAGTTTAGGATTTAGTTCGAGTTATAAATGTAAAGCTTTTTGTGCTACATCCTAGCGTGAACACTCGTCACTCCCGAGGTTACAACTATAGCTACATAGGTCTTTGGATTGTTACGTCTTTTACAATCCCCAATCTTAGGTAGCCTTATCAGTTTTTCTTAAAACCACTGAATCTTAAATCTTTTCAGGTACTTAAATCACAAGCGCCTACTTCCACGTTCTAGAGTGGTTACCGGATATCTCACCGGTATCATCCGGCTCAACTGTCTGATCCTCTAATCTTATAACCTAACTCGTGTCTGGTAGGTATCTCTCCAACCGAAATTCTCAAACTCAATTCCCAAACTTAGTCTTCGTGGAAAACTGAAACTACACCCTCCAATAGGGTGAGGAATACTAGTTCATCAGTCACTGCTAAACCTGCTTTAAATTTTCAAATGGTTACCTTACACAACTCACTTCCAAATCCTTTGATGGCCTTACGGAAAATAATCTATTCAACTTTCTTCCCTTCCATATGACCACTTGCTTCCGGCCTTCTGAAAAGGTTCTGACTACACAATCAAGCCAAAGGTCTTGGACATCCACCAACACTTAACAAGTACCCAATGCTCTTCGCATCACGACCCACTTGGTCTTGTCTTTTAATATTACTCAGTCATCTTATTCCTCCGGTAAGGAATCGTCAACTTTACCCTTTTCCTGGTCTACACTCGGGGCAACTAAGAATCAAATCTAGTGGTCATCCTCTTTGTTAACTTGGCATTATTATATTATTTATAGATCTCTAATATATTGTTAGCTCAAATTTAGGCTTCTCACGCATTTTCCCAGATCCTAAGTAAAATATCATATGTCCGAAATGATGGCATTAGACACAAAGTGATCTCTTATCACCGTTATTTGATAATAACTACTGAATAAATGTTAACATACCATCAGCGGTGCACTCTTTTGTCCACCGTTGTTACTAGCCCGATAGTATCCCTCTAACTCAAAGCGCAACTCGGGTCCGTTCCGATTAACATTACACATAAAATCTACTCCGAGATTATGCTTTCTTTAAGCACGGTTACTTGGTTGTAAGTATAATCCTGTCGCTTCTCTTTCCTATGTATCTTTGACTCAGAATGGTAGTTACTCACTTTGAGCTTTCTAGTGCAGACCATGCACAATACTTTTACTCCATCATAAATTATTCTCTCAATCCATCGAGAAAACTCACTCTAACGTACTCCGTTAGGTATAGAATTCCAAAACTACTTGTCTGGCAACATGTAACGATGCCATCACTCTTCACTCGGATCCATAATAGGGTACCAGTCTCCTTCTATTACCTCTACATGCACATAAGTTTCCGTACAACATTTCCAGTCACTCACATAGCCTATCTCATCTTTCTTCCAACTAGAATGCACTTTACTAACTATCACCATCTTAAACTCGACACGACATCCATCAGTACCCTTGAGCTTCTTGCTTTGTGGGTTAGGACCCACCACGCTTCCGCTGCGCTACTCTGCTTATCCTGTTGTCACTCATTAAGAAAATAAAACAACAATTGAAAAACAACTTCTTCTGCTTACTTTCTTAATTCTTCTACCACGGATCCAAACTCCCTGACTTGACCGGAGTTTGATCTTAACTAGCCAAGAAGTAACCCTTAAAACGTTTCTCTTTATACCTTTAATTCATCCAAGAAGGTTGTCGTTGTCTACTTAAGGAAATCCTCTAAGGCGTCGGTAAAGCTACTTCATAGATCCACCGTCACAATTATCTCTTATTAACAACACATAACTCGTCAATACCAAACAATACTTCCACGTCCTTGGTTGACATCAGTTAGTCTATAATTGACTTATCCCAATTTCATACCTCTATTGGTATTAAACTTTTGGGGTGCACATCACCTACTAGATTAATCCTTTTATCCTTCTTTAGTTTGTCTTCTCTTTCACTCTTCTGCTTCCTTTGGGGCCACTCTCTTTCTTAAGTCTCACTGTGCCATTCCCTTGACGTCAAAAGTCGTTCCTAACACTCCACGATAGATGGTAAGCATCTTGTAGTTCTGATGACTTTTAATTACCTCCCAATTGTAGTTCCTTTTGCCTGGACCATCTGTGTTGATGGCTTAGGTCTCGTGATAATTCGGGTTACCCTGGACTCTCGAGTCTAGCAAGGCCGTTCTCCCACACAGATTTCTTCACTGGATTTAGTGGTTATATCGCCTTTATGAAACTCCGTTGACCCTACTACAGGCTTCCATTCTTTGGATATTGGCGTTGCGGTTTCTTTTAAACTGCTCATATCTCTGAGGGGGGTCAAAACCTCCCCACGCTTGTGGGGTCTTCCTTTCCGCTTTTACACTCAATTGTAGATCTTCATTTCGTGCACCTTAGATTCTCACACTCGGATTGACACTCTGTCTCTTCTGGTTTCTCATGCCCATAATGGTCTATGGGACATCCGCCTCGATTATAATGTCCTTGATTTTGCAATATTGGTTGTACTCAATTCTACTTGTCTCGTTCTAATTTTGTTATCTCTACTCCACACTCTTATAGTCTCTTGCATGGCCCTTCTAGTTCCGTCTCTCGGCTTCGTATGCCCGAGTTCCTTGTACGACCTTCTATTGCTTCTAACTGAACTGACTCAGGGATTTCTTCCTCATCTGATTGTGCTTATGGTAAAAATTATCTTCACAACTTTACTTCCTTGCTCACTTGTTCTTTGGATGCTTTCCAAGGATCACCAAGCGGCCTACCCGAGTATAACACTCAATTCAACGTCCGATTCCATTGCCTCGTGTTGGAGATTCGTCAAGTCCGTAGCTGATTTATCATGAGACGATAATCGCTTCGTGATATCACAACTAAAGGTTATAAAATATCCTTTAGGATAATAACAAGCTAAGCAAACACATGTGTATAACATATAATAATAACATCATAAAAAGTCTATAAGCTAACGCCTATCAATCCAAGTTGCAGAGATCCACGGAGAGGGATGGTGGTCCGACGTACTACTAACCCAACAACCCAACTATGCGTGCGTGTAAAAACATAAATCCGTTTTGAAAATTTAGACCCCTTTTGGGTTCTAGTAATTTTATACATCCGGTCTTTCAGAAGATTTCAAGTGTCATTGTTGCACCTGACTCTGATACCACATTGTAACACCCCAAGTTTTGAGAACTCGGGGAGCTACTGGTTAGGACCTCACAATGGGTCCCGACTTTAGTTTGACAACAATTTTACTAGGATCTTACAACAAGGCACAAAAGTATTAAAAAATTTTGAAAACTTTAAACAATATATACATGAACGATATGTATCAGCCTTACAAAGCAACGGTAATAAAACGATACATATGAAGAACATAAGACAACCTCGTCCCCAACTAAATGAGTACGTGGACCCGGCTGACCATTCCCTCCGGATCTCTCTACAACTGTCTTAACCTACAAGGCATCTACAACGGTATAAAACAGTTAGCTAACATTCTATTTCATAAGTATAAAGGTAAAAGCACAAACACACAATATACACAATCAACATGCAACACTCAATCCTTTTATTATCTTTAATTAGGTGATAGGTTATTACTAATGATACTTATTTTGTGACACGAAGGATTCCCAAACCTCGCCCATGTCCTTGTTTACCAATGCGGAATGGTACTAATGTATTTGACCATGTACTTGTCTGGGCTGGTCGCAGGGAACCTCCTAGACTCCTCAAGAGCTAAGCAGATGATGTCACGACCCGTTATCATACACTTGGGTCAATTACACAATATACTAAAGTCGGCCTATTCCGGTTTCATTATTTATCTTAACTAATAAACACCACTCATACACATAACACTCATACAAGAAGCCGGCTAAGTAAGCCCGTGGACTTACCAGAATCAAATCTCGACTCTCTTAGTCACAACTCCATCGGTAACTGAAGGAATTTAGTAGCATGTCAAAGGAGGCAAGTGTGTCAGCACACTTCCTAGGTAATGAGAAGTCTAAGACTTCTAAGATAGTAGATCCTATTAGAATAAAATTTAATACAATACAATTTATGGTGAAATGACAATTTTACCCTTGGTCTCGAAACATCCAAAAATTCCATAATTCATGCCTAAACTCTTATTTGAGACTAAAAAGTCATATTCTAACTCCTAAAGATGAGTTTGGTTACAAACTCGCAATTTACCCATTTTCCTATTTTCCAAAATATCGTTAAGGTCCAACTTCAGCTTCAAATATGAAATTCGAATAAACTTATAAAAATCCCGTAATAATTCTCTAGATCATCTAGGATATCTCATCTACTCCTAGGAGCAAAAATTTCTTAAAATTGTTCGACTATCACTTCTACAAAAATCTTTAAAGTTGGTTACCACACTAAAAAATGTTCCATACTTAGTAAAAATTTTACTATTGGAAAACATCTCAACTACCCTACTTTGGAACCTAATAACTTCTAATCCGACCGTTCATTTATTCTCAAATTTTAACACAGTAAACTACATATATCCATCTATGACTATTAAAATTTCAACGGTGGATCTTCACTGTAACTCCTTAACATTGTTTCACAAGATGGGCAGTTTCCAAATTCTCATAACTGGAGAAAACTCCATTTAATTACAACAGCTTTGTTTCTACCATTTTTAACACCCTTTTCGGACCCTAACTGATTACTAATCCAAGTTCCTAAGATCATCAGCAACACAACAGCCTACTCTAACCTATTCCCACAGAGTTATGTAATCAAGGAGGGAGAGAAGATTTTCTTACCCCTACTAAGGTCTTTGGATGTAATTTAATGAAGATTTTGGGCGACGGAAAGGCTCTTGATCTGTAATACAGTAGGAAGGGAATATCAATTCTTGCCCTTGGTATGATTGAACGGAAAGAGAGAAACTAGGGAGTGAACAGAGTGAGAGACCATTACTACATGACTCCCTAGGTTAGTGTAATATCCGGAATTTTTATTCCGTTTATTTCACATAAAATGATAGGATCTTTATAAAATGTATCATTTTATGTAACTTACCTTCACATAAAATGATAGGATTATTATAACCAATCCTAAACTATAACATAATCCGGATCCGTCTATTCCGTGCATTCATTTATCGGGAGCTCGTTTCTGGACTGTAGCTAGCACCGGGCTGCTTCTCCCTTGCGCCAGCCCAGTCCAGCGCAGCTTGCCCTGCAGCCCAGCAGCGCCAGCTTCAGCCGTTGTCCGCAGTCCAGCTTCAGCACCTTGGATCCACAGCTTCAGCCCATCTGTTGCTCTATCTCTTCAGCGCGGCGTTGCCAACTCCAGCACAGCGTCCAGCCCAGCTCTCGCAGCCCAGGAAGATCTTGGAAGTACAGATTAAGTGGGGCTGCTGAACATTACAGAGAACAGTAACAGCCGTGATACCCGTTGATTTCCTTCCTTCTTCAGCTGATTGGGTTTGTCCAGATTCATGCTAACTGCTCCTCTCTCTTCCTTCTGTAACCCTCCCTCTTTCCTATCGTCTCCCCGAACCTCACTCTTCCCTTATCTGCATTACGCTTCCTTCTCTCCTATCTTCACACGTCCTGGTTCGAGGTTGAAGATCCACCAGCCAACCGCCCAACCAGCCTACGTCTGCACACGTTCAGCCGCTCCAAGCACATAAGATCGTCTCCTAATCTCGCGACTGAATCCAGGTTAGTGTAGTGAACGTTAATTCCGTCTTCACCATCATCCTCTTCTTTGTTTCATCGACTAACACTGCTGTGCCACGAACTGCAGCCATCTACTGAACTAAAGGGGCTGAGTACATCGATTCATAGCCACCGTAGTCAGCCTCAAGTTGCCTAAGACGAAGCAAAACCTTGCGAGATCTTTTGTATATACCTCCGGTAAGCTCCTCCTTCATTCTCCTTGCCTCGCTCTTACCAGTCCGGAGTAATGATCTCCCTCCTGTTTTAGCTTCAGCGACGCCGGCCAGAATGAGATAGAACCTGCTTAAACAGCAAGTGCAGCAGCCTTAGGAAGCCTTCTGTATAGAGGTAACGGAAAGGCTAATGTATGATCTTATGTGTGTGTATACCGATTCTTAGGACTGGAATGATGTGTTGTGGTAGTTCGGCATTGAACATGGGTTGGGTTGGTAATAGGTAGCTGCAGAGTTATATAAACATAAGGGTAGAAACAAAGGACTGCTGTAAATACAACTCTTTTTCCTTCAGTTTTTAAGTTAGAAACTTCCCTTTTTGTCGACCAATGTTAGAGAGTTTGAATGATGATCCACCGTTGAAATTTTAATAGGTGATAGGTAGTATATGTAGTCTACTATATTAAAATTTGAGAAGAAATGAACGGTCAGATTAAAAGTTATAAGCTCCCAAAGTAGGGTAGTTAAGCAGTTTTGTAAACATTGGAATTTTGGCTAAGTATAGAGATTGTAAGTGGAGTAGCCAACTTTGAGAATTTTTATAAAATTGATGGATGAACAATTTTGAGAAATTCTTGCTCCTAAGGGTAGATAGAACATCATAGATGATCTAGAGAATTATTTCGGAATTTTTATAAACTTTTACGAATTTTATATTTGAAACCGAAGTTAGACCTTTACGATCTTCCGGAAAATAGGAAAAGTGCCAGTTTGTAACCAAACTAAACTTTAGGAGTTAGAATATGACTTTAGGGTCTCGAATTGGAGTTTAGACATGTATTTCGGAAAATTTGGAAGTTTTGGGACTAAGGGTAAAATTGTCATTTTACCATAAATTAGTACTGTAATTGGTTATGTCCTATTACGATCTTCTATCTTAGAAGTCTTAAACTTCTAATTACGTCGGAGTGTGCTAATGCACTTACCTCCTTTGGCAGGCAACTGAGTTGCTACAGTTTACAGAGCGAGTTTGGTTTACAGAGAGTCGAGCTTTATAACAGGTAAGTCCTTTGGGCTTACTTAGCTGACTTCCGAATATGAGCATGAATGATGATAGTGGTGTGTGATTAAAATGTTTAGAGTTATAGGTTGTGATAGATATTTACCGACCTATACTTGGCCTAAGAGTAACGGGCGGTGGCATTCTGCTCAGTTATCTTGCGGGCGCTGGGGGTTTCTTTAGGGACTAGTCCATACTCGGTTTGTAGTGATGCTACCGGCGGAGGTCAGCTAGACCTACACCCAGTTGGATAAGGAACGGAGGCGAGAACTGTTAATAGCTCTCGTGCCACAACTGTAAAATTGAATAAGATGAATCACCTAAATAATAGATAATAAACGGTTGAGTGCCAGCATGATGTTTGTTTATTTTTGTTTCTGCATGTGTTTGTGCTGTTGTTATTCTACTTATATTTGGTTAGTTAGCTAACGGTTGTTATGTTGTGTAGACTTACCACAGGTTAGAGCAGATGCCGAGTGATCCGGATGGTAGTGGTCAGCCGGGGTGTCGTACTTTTAGGACGTGTTGCAGTTTCTTTATTTGTGGGATTTCCAGTTGGACCTTGGTTCTTTTCCTTCTTTCCGTACTTTGTTATCTTATGTTTTCCGGCTGTTGGTTGTTCTGGTCACATTCATACATTGCTAAGATTTATTTTATGATTTCTGGTTTTCCTTATCTGTGTCTTGTTGTAAGATCTTGTTAAGTTGTTGTCAAACTAAGGTCGGGACCCACTATGCGGTCCTAACCAGTAACCCTCCGAGTTGTAAAATTTGGGATGTTACAACATGGTATCAGAGCGAGGTTGGCAACAACGGCACTTGAAATCTTTTAAAAAGGTCATATAAGTAAATAAACAGAACCCGAAAGGAGTCTAAGTTTTCCAAAGAAGATTTTGGTTTTAAAATGCATGCATAGTCGGGTTGGGATAAAAAGTACGGATGACCACCACTACCTCCTCGGATCTCGGTACTCTTAGAATTATTATTATAGACTTTTACTGCTTACGATAGATTAGTTAGATTATAACTGTAGTTGCTACTATTCGTGCAGATGGCACGTACTAGGGCTACACCAGCGACTGGCCGAGGTAGGGGTTGTCCCCCCTTCCCCTAGTCCGACATGATCGAGCTGATTGCACCCCAGCTGCTAGAGGGCGTGGTCGTGGGGGTAGACCTCCACTAGGGAGAGGTCGAGGACGAGTTCCTCGAGAGGATCCACCTGCAGCAAGCATACTAGAGGCTGCTGTAGAAGAGGTAGCTGAGAGTGTAGGCCCCGAGGTTAGGCATGAGACCGCCGCTAGGTCTGGAGCGCAGGGAGCACGTTCGACTGAGTCAGGACATGTTTCTATTGGAGCATTTGAGTATAGGGAGTACCGAGCATACGTCGAGCGTATGGAGGAGGCTGCTAGAGTTGAGAGGCTTACCCAGGTACCACCAGTGGTACCGGCTAGGTCAGCTTAGGTGACACAGGGAGTGTCTCAGGCGCCGGCTGTACCTAAGAGGAGAGCTAATGTTGATAGAGCGCCTGCTGGGTCTAGAGCACCGAGACCGGATGAGTGGTTGAAGGCTTTCAACTCTCAGAAGGTTCCCTCATTCAGTGGAGAAATAGGGCTAGAGGTGGAGCACTGGATAGGAAAGATAGAGACTGCTTTGGAGGCAATACGTTGCTCCGAGGATCGACAGGTGGATTTGGTGCAGACCTGTTTCACAGATGATGCTCACTCATGGTGGCGTACCATTCGTAGCCGAGTCACCGGTTGGGAGCAGATGAGGAACATTGTTAGGGACAGGTACTGTCCTGTCTCGCTGAGGAGGGAGAGATTCCAGGATTTCATTGAGGCGGGATTTGAGGATATCCCGATTGCTGCAGCCATAAAGAAGTTTCAGAAAGAGTTGACCTTACTTGGACCAGCTGCACCTCCAGACGAGATGCATGTTTACCTTTTCTCCAGGAGATTGAGAGAGAGTACACGATCATATGTGGCTGGATTCCGCTGTGAGACTTTGTCTGACTATCATGATAGGGCCTCTGCTTATGAGAGAGATAGGCCAACTTCGAGAAAAGAAGTTCAGTCTAGTGGGCCGGATAAGCGGCAGAGGACAGGACATGCTGGTAGTAGTGCAGCAGTAGCAGGTTATGGTCGAGGACAGACTCAGGGGAGGTCCAGCTACCACTCTACAGTTCAGACTTCCAATAGAGATCGACAGTGCTTTAACTGTGGTAGCCGCAATCACATTAAGACAGATTGCCAGAGACCACCTACCACCTGCTTCACTTGTGGGAAGCCGGGACACAGAGCTACCTTCTGCCGTCAGGGTAGAGCCCCTTCCCAGCAGGGATCTTCTCCTGCAAGTGCTGAGAAGAGTGTACAGAGACCTCCTCAGTACCGAGCACCGAGTCAGCAACAGCAACAGTACCGGGCTCCAGGGCATCCTACTTCATACAGTACGGCACAGGGATCAGGTCGTGGTAGGGGACGTGGTAGTACCACTGACACCAGAGGAGGACCATCGAGAGTGTTCGAGCTGAGGAGCACTAAGCAGCCTACAGCACCTGCGACCACAGGTACTATTTGGATCCATGACTTACCTGTGCGAGTTTTATTTGATACGGGTGCTACGCACTCCTTTATATCAGATGCATGCGTAGATAGGTTGTCCTTAGCTACTGTAGAGGGTGTACCTTTTGTGGTTGGGTTACCAGATGGGGGTAAGGTTAGAGGATCCCGAGAGATTTATGACTGCCATATTCATTTGTGAGGCCGGATTTGGTTAGTAAATTTTCTAGTCATGCCCTTAGCACATGAGGACGTAATATTGGGGATAGATTGGATGACTAGACATGGAGCCGTCTTAGATATTGGTAGGAGAACTGTGACTGTCGCCACTGAGGAGGGTCACAGAGTGATATTCCGAGGTTGGGACCTCGGAAAGTCCGGCACAATTATCAGCGCAGTTAGAGCAGCCAGATTGATAGCACAGGGTTGCGAGGCCTTTTGGTGTTATGCCATGAAGGAGCGCAAGAGCCTTACAGTAGAGGAGATACTAGTTGCATGCGAGTTTGCAGAGGTATTCAGTGACGACTTACCAGGGCTACTGTTCGCCCCTAGAGGTGTGTGCAAATAAGTTTTAAATTTATAAAACTAGAATCAAGCAGCGAACCCGCAGTGTACGGATCGATATAGTTAAGCAAGAATTCTAGAGTATCGAACACAGGGATTTGGGGAGAACGAACTCGATTGCAGGTTATCAAGCAAGTAAATATAAGAGCTTTGCAAATTATTGGGAAAACAACAATCCTAAAGATCCAAGTATCCAGCTGTGGCAATCGATTCAAGATATACTTAATGATGTAAAGACAGAGTTGAGATATGCAAAGGTATACTAATGTAAGGTAATCGTACGGTGAAGTTCCAAAAACCTTATATAACTCACCTACAAGGCACTCTCTATACAGGTTGTTGAGGCTCAATATAGAGGGATTCTAGAGATGAGAATTAGTGTCAAATACCCAAACTTATAACCCAAGGATCAAGATTAACTTAACCGATTGAGGTCATGACACTCACAATCGAGGTAGAGGTTGTTGAGGCTTCACTACCACCTAGAAAAGACAAGTCTAAACTAAGCTAAAGCCAATCTTTAACTTTAGATTAAAGTAAAAGCAGGTTCGTAGACTTAAGGGAAATCACGGTTAGTTCTTGAGGTTCCACGGCCGTGGACTCAAGAACAGGCCGTAATTTAGGGTTGTCGGCGATATTTCTCTAACTCTCAGGGTCTAATCTGTTTGCAATCGATCTATCATCATCTAAGCCACAACTATCAACCCTTCACCTTAGAATTGTTAAGGGTTTTTAGCCAATAACAGTCATATTGATGTCAATTCAAGAATTAAAAGATAAAAAGATGAAAACTTTCAAGAACTTTCAATAATCTTCAATTCAATCTCAAGGTCACAAAGAGAAGAAATAATGTCAAAAGATTCAAAGTAAACAAACAATCACCACCTTAGGAAAGAAGAGAAAACGGGATGTCAATCCGTTTTCCAAATCAAACCTAAACAAGAAGAGAGATCTTCTTGCAAAATCTTCCAAGAACTTCGATCTTCCGCAAATCCGGAGATCTCAACAGCAATCTCCACCAAAAGTGCAAGATTAGAGGAATTCCAAACACGAACTTCGATCTCTTCAAAGAGATGTCAATTGCTTCCAAGCAAGCTAAGCAAAGCGTCTTCGTGTCTAAGCGGCGATGAATGAGGGTAAACGGGGTAGCGAAGGTGACGGAATCTTGCTTCGTCCGTCTTTTTATAGTGTAGGGCAAAATGTCGGCCCGGCCCAATCTTTAAAAGATCGTGGCTTCAAAGTGTGGCGAAAAGATTCGCCAAGATCACGGTCGTGGAAGTGTTCCACGACCGTAATTTAGAGCGTGGAAACAAATACGGTTTGCAACATATGTTCCACGGCCGTGTAATCCCCTGGAATGAACATGAATTTCTGACTCCAAATCCACGGCCGTAATTCTGAACTTGGTTTGTGATACGGCCGTATTTTAGGGCGTAATTTAGGGTAAGAACGTGATTCTTCCCTAAACTCGTGCATTCCTCAAGCTAAGACTCCAAATTGATTCCAAAGAATGTCCTCAATCTATGGACATATCAACTCAACTCTCCTGTGCTTGATTCCGTTCGGAAATAGCTCCAAATCACCTATAATCAACATAGAACTAGTGTAGACATCCATATCGACAATATAGGTAATACTAGCTCACATATGCTCAAAGTTCAATCAAAGACTATCAATATGAATCAAATACGTTTAGAAAACGTGCCTAAAATATCACAATATTTCATGCTAACAAATAACCCCATACTTAACACTTGCTTGTCCCTAAGCAAGGTCTTTCAAAAAGCTTTAAACAAGAGTTAGGATGAAATATGTATACCTTCTTTTGGATGAATGTGACTTCTAAAGAATAGATCATTCTCAAACCTTGCTTCAATCGTTTTTCAAACTTTCACACACTTAATCAAAGAGTAAAAGGCAAAAAAAATTCATGAACCAATCTTAACTTCTAAACAAGCATTATAACCTTCAAACATTATCAAAATCAATCACAAGAAACTTCAATTTAGATCACCAAGTCATATAACATTCTTTTGATCTTAAGGACTTTCAAAGAAAAGGTCTAGAATATGGAAGGGAGGGGAAAACTTTAAGCGAAAGTGGTGCATAAATCCGGGAAAGTGGACAACTACCTTCTTCTTCTTATGCGGTTTCCGCAACACTTCAACTTAGAGCTTCGCTCTCTTCTTTTCACTTTTCGACTTTACTTTTGGAGTTATGGATAGAGGTGCACAAAAACCGAAGCCTAGGAGATTGGCGTTTCTCAAATTTTTCAAGAGATGCCTCAAACCCTTAGCGCACATACCATAATCCGCTAGGAATATCGCTCAATCCGACTTTGGCAAGACACAAACACCCGGCTATGTGAATGGTGCCGAGTTACTCATCGTCATGATTGACTTCCCCAAACCTATAATTTCTTTCTATTCAATTGATTGCAAATAATTGCTCTCATGGCCCTCCCACATCAAACATGCCTTTTTCTCATTCACTTCTCCAAATTCCCGGATAGGTAAGGGAGGCTAATATTTCAATGAGGAGCTAGATGATCAAAGAAAGAAGAAAGAAAGTATTGAATTGCCTTAATCATTTCAATAAGAAGTATAGGAACTTATAACGTGATTTCAACTTCAATTTTCTAGCATGATTTAGGTAACATTCTCACATTATAAAACTTGCAAAAGAGGTAAAATTCATTCATTCAAATTCTTTTCAATTCACAATCCTTTTAAACATGCAATTGTCATCAAACTCAATTCACAAGTAGTGATTATCATGGAAATCATCTCAATTCATTAGAAGCACAAAATTTTCAAAATTTTTCAATTTTTATGGGTTTTTCAAGTCATTTTTCATGAAATGCAATAAGGAAACGTGTAACACATAATGAAGATGCAACGATAGTCTCGAATGAAAGCAAACATAGAGAGTAGAGTTATTACAAACTTTTAGTACATCCCACCCCATACTTAGGACGAACATTGTCCCTAATGTTCAAAAGAAAGAACAAAATAAAGAAAAGAAAAAAAAAAGAAACTCACAAGTGGTGGCGGGAATGTCTAAAACAACGAGCATGCATCAATCACTGCGGCGCCGGCGGAGGTGGGAATGGAGAGAAACTCGGATCATAGAACCGCCCAAACTGCTGGCGGTAGACGTCCCTCATCATGTGGTCAAGGTCGTCTAAGCGTCCGTCTCTAGCATCCGCCCGGATCTCTAGCGCTCCAACTCTCTCCGAAAGTCCGGTAGCCCAATCCGGCATCTGCTCGTACCATCCCGGGGCGTGACTGTACCATGATGGAGCATCGGATGGTGCTGGTGCTGGTGGTGGTGGTGGTGTTGCTGGCTGCGCCGTGGACCAAGGAGGGGGTGTGTCATACCAAGTGGGAGGTATAGTCATCCACGTGGGCCTCTCACTCACGCTAGCGCGGCGAGATGACGAGCCTGAAGCTCTAGCTGGACGTGGAGAGCATCTAGGTACATCCGGGGCCGCCTCCGGCTGATCCGGAAACGTGCCAAACTCGTGCTCCGCTCCTCCACCACTCTCGTACTGATCTCCCATGTCCTCCTCCTCCACAACCGGTGGTGGAACGTAAGGGGGAGCTACTAGCCTGTTCGCATGCATCGCAGCGAACGTCTCCTTCCAATTGTGGCGTCCCGCCACAATGGAATACTCCGGCAGCCACTCAATCCCCCTACCCATCCTAGTCTCCCAAGGCATGCCCGCATAAGGCGGACCTCCATGTGTGGGGAAGATGAGTCCCCTAACCATAAAAGCATGTAGCCCTAAGGGAACCGCCGGTATACGGGTGCAAGCGGAAAAATCTACACCAAACGTCCTAGCAATATGGGTCACTATCCCACCATATCCAATATTCCCCTTCTTCTTGTTCTTAAGTTTACTCATCGTAGCCGCCAAAAGAGTGGCACAATCTGCATGGCGACCGTATAGCATACTATAGAGCAAGAATAGCTCATCCGTCTTGATCTTTTGGGGCGTCTCCGTCCTAGGAAAGAGACACTCCGAAAGAACGCGGTGTGCTATCTTCAAGGCTAGATGGTACATCAATCTAGCCTTGGTATCGGCGGGTTGCCAACGGTCCTCGTCGGCGTAAATCATAGCTACTTCCTCCCAAAAATCCTTGGGGTAAACTCCACTCGGAAATCGACCGTTATAGGTCTCATGGAACCCGAAAATGGTCCCAAACTCAACGATACTCAGATGATAGTCTTGTTCCATGAGACGGAAGGAGACGGTCCTATCTACGTGGCTGTGCTCGAAGGACGTCACAACCTCCCGGGTGATCTCCTCATAGGCGTCTTCACGAATGTTCGTGAAGACAAGCAATCCGGCTCTATCCAAGAGCCATGTGAGATCATCAACAATGTTGAGAGGATGTAGATCCTCTAACAACAAATACCTAGGACCTATCACTGTCCTCTCCTTGATCCGGTCTAGTGCAACAAGGTGGTTCTCATGTATGGTTGGGATGCTAGGGTGAGGGGGTGAAGATGGAGGTGAAGGTGAGGATGGTAGTGAGGGGGATGAGGGTGGTGGTGCCCTAGAGGTGGAGGGATTTCCCTTTCTTTTCTTATTTTGCTCTCCCTTTTTCTCTTTTATCCTTCCCGACATTCTCCTTACAAAGTCCATTTTTCACCAAAATTACGGTCTGTTCTTCAGGTTCCACGGCCGTGGTTTACCCAGAGACCGTGATTCGTCTCAGAATCTTGCGAATCTCAGCAAATTCACCAACAATCACCACAACAAGCAGTCCTAATCTAATTCCTTCCAGTCTTTGTCAGTTCTTCCTAAAAATCTATAGCAAAAACGAACCAAATCCGCGAAATTAAAGAAGAAAGAATAAACCTCTTTTTCGGATTGAAAAACCCGAAATGCGCGTTCGTTGATGGATTTCCGCTCGGTTTGTCGCTTGGGTCTTGTTCGTGGTTGGATTTGCTGCAGTTTAGGATGAAGAATCGTTGAAAACGATTAGAAAACGAAGAATTGGAGGAGGTCGTGGGGTTTCGGCGTTTAGGTCGTGGAATGGGTATTTTTGGGGTAATTTTGTGAAGAATGTGGCTTATATAGTCGCAGGAAAAATTTTGAAAATCACGGTCTGTCGGGGTGTTCCACGGCCGTGGAAGTGTACGGACCCGTGGTTTTGGTGATTTTTCAAAGGCTTTTGAGAATTACGGCCACTGTAGCTATGATGACCGTAATTTAGACCGTGGAACCTTCTGTAAAGCTTCAAAGTCCAAATTTCGTCGCCCTTCTTCGACATTATTCTCCCTTTCTCCTTTTCCATCGATCCTACAACCAAAAACACGAACATACCGGAAGAAATCGAGGCAAAATAAAGCGAAAACGTCTATTCTAAGCTAAACTATGAATCGAAAACAAAAACAAAAATGCAATACCTTGGGTTGCCTCCCAAGAAGCGCTTTGTTTAAGGTCCGTAGCTAGACCAAACTCGCACTTATTCGAGTGCGGTAGGCGCAAACTCCTCAGCTTGGAGTTCCGGTGTGTACTTCTTGAGTCGTTGACCGTTCACCTTAAAACTTCCGCTAGCTTCACCCCATACTTCAGCTTCACCCCATACTTCTTGAGTCGTTGACCGTTCACCTTAAAACTTCCGCTAACAACTCAAGCTAGCAAACAAACAAGTAACACAAAGCACAAGTATGTGATCAAGAGAGAAAAGTGGATTCTAGAGGTCAAGATTTCCGGTTATGGCATTGGACTCAAGATTCTAAGGATTCTAAGGACAAGCTGCGGTGTCGGGAAAAAGTGTTTCACTAATGGAAGCAATTACCGGGTAGGTCTCTCACTTCACTAGTCCCGCATCTAACTCCTATTACCGGGTAGGTCTTAAGGGGTTAAAGTAGGGAATTCTACACAAACCGGATACTACTTAAGGGGCAACCCTCTCCTTACCGGGTAAGTCTCGGAATAGGGAAGTGTCAAGCAATAACCCTAGCACACTCGATCCAATAGCGGCTTATGAGGCTCACTACTACCTAGTATTCATCATCTTAGGTATCTAAGGTCGGAAATCATCGGGTAGATCTCTTTCCTCACTTAGAATGACAGCATTAGGTGGTCCTAAGCTAAATTAGGCTCAATAAGCACTAGGATTTAAACAACCAAACACCCTAACATACAAATTCATCATTTAAAGAGCAACAGGAGAATAAATCGGATGGATCTTATATAAATCGGCCGATCTGGCATGATGAACAACCCGATTTTTCTTCCTGAAATGAGTTTCGTGCACACAAATCGTCCTAAACTATCATATAAGTCCATTCTATCATCACCCTAGCCATAACCATCAATCCATCACTCCAGAATCACAATAAACTAGCCAATAATATGCATATCAAGATCCAAAATCATCATACAAGCATACATGGTTCTCATAGATGGATAATGAAAGATAAGCAAGTAAAATTAATAAATCTCAGCTGAATCTAAGTTTAAGCAAGACTTACAACCCTTCAAATGGAGTTCCAAAACGTTCCTAATAATCCTTGCTATAGTTCTGCATTCAAAAACTCCAAAAATCACTCAAAATCACTCAAAACCTCATTATCACTCTATGTTTGGTGTTCTTCTTCTTACTTTAACTCTTGAGAGTTTTTCTTCTCCTCCAAGTCTATCCCAATCCAAAATGAGATGTGAATGAGAATGTGGGAGAGGAGAGATATTCAGCAACAGCTTGCAGGCCCACTTATATTCTCCACCAAGAGCAAGGCCGGATCAAGAGATCGTGGGACACGTGGCTTAAGCTGTTGAAGGCCTAAAAATCGACCTACTCAGGAAAATCGGCCAATTTTCCTGAGTGATGATCCGATTTTCTTCAACAGAAGCATGCTATGATCGTCTAGCCATGAGTTGCTCCATTGCTTGCACCAATAGTGGTCTTTGTGTCCTTTGTTGCTCCAATTATGATCCTTCAAAGCTTCAGATGTGTACCACCATGAGGCTTGACCCTCGAATGCATTGGTTAATGTCCAAAAGATCCCCGAAATACCTACAACACCGACAAAAGATCGTGTAGACGTCTTTTCTAGGAATATGCACGAAATGAGTGTAAACGTCGTGAGCTAGTGCCAAAACGTGCATGAATAACGGAGAAAACTATCTAAATGTATGCCTATACTAACGTCATAAATCACGTTATCAAAAATACCCCATACTTAAGATTTGCTCGTCCCCGAGCAAATTCCTAACTATAGACTAAGAGATGACATGATTTATGTATGCAGAAAAATGGCAAAATCTTTTTGGGTTTGTCCTTCTACTATTGGATCACCTTCATAGTCATGTTTCATGGCAACGGACAAGCAATTATGTATCGAACGAATGAAGGCACGGAAAGACAATTATACTTAACTCGAAAACATGCATGAAATGTAAAAATGAAGAAGTCAAGATGATCAAGAGCATATCCAATCTAGATTACTAAGTCTTACAAACATGCAAATAGGTCATAAGGTCTTATGAAATAAATGGCCAAGAAACGTTGTGATTAGGTGGGGATTTTTCTAGGCTATGTGATGCTAATCCGGGAATGGAACTAACTCCACAATTTTGTCCTCGATCAACTTCCCTCAAGTGTATATTTTCTCTATCTTTTCTTCTTTTTTCTTTTTCCTTCACTTATTTTTGAGACAATGGCATTGGTGTACAAAAGCCGAAACCTTGGTGATTAGCCATCCTCGGGCTTTTTCTATTTTTCGAGGTGTATCCACACCGGGCACACATACCAAAACTCGTTAGGACTATCGGTTTATTTGACTTTGGCAAGGCACCAACACCCGATTATGTGAAGTGTGCCGAGTTACTTGTCATTTAAACCAACGTCCCCAAACCTATATTTTTGTCTACACTTTCACAACAAATTCAGCATTTTATTCATGACATTCCTTCATCAACATCTTCACCCCACACATGTTTTTCACACACATCAACACACTAACATGCTCCTATTCCCGGATGGGTCAAAAGAGGTAAAATTCATATCAATTGAGGTGCTCAAACATTATGATCAAGATGAGAAGTAGAGAAAGATGAATTGCCTCATTCATTCCTAGATGGTGTGTGCAAGAACTAGCATGTAATTTCGACTTTCAATACTCAATCCATTCTAGGCAAACATCATGATCACAAATCATTCATAGGATTCAAGAGAAGTACTTCAAGTCCACATATTCCATTCATAAATTTAACACATAAGGCCATCCATAGCCAATCCACAAGATAAGATTCATCATTAGGGTCATATCCAAGCTTTAGAAGCACTAAAAATTTTTAAAATTTTCTGATTTTTTTTGGATTTTTCGAAATATGTATGTACAATGCAAGACATAATGAAACATGTGACAATATTAAACTATCCTAGATGCTAATCATGCAAGTGATCATGAAAACCCCACCCCATACTTAGAAACACATTGTCCCCAATGTGGAAACTAAATAAAGAAGTGAAAGAGAGTCCTCAGAATGTAAAATTGGTGATGCTTTGGTATTTCGGTTCACATTGAATGATGATGGTGGATGATCGGTCAAGGATGGTAGGGAGCTCTTGATGTCCTTTGTAGAAGGAAAAATGGCCCCAACTGCCCTGGAAATCGGCCGATCTGACTGAAGAACAGGCCAATTTTTCTGGGCGATTTCCTCCTCGTCCATGTGCTTAGATTCTTGTACCTTCAACAGTTCCATGAGGTTTTCACAGGACCTCCAATATTACACATGACAATCAACAAGATCTAGCACTCAAAAACACAAAAGAAAAACAAAGCACACCAAGAGTGAGATCAAACAAAAGCAAGAAAAACAAAAGGGAAAAATATGTACCAATGGGTTGCCTCCCATTAAGCGCTTCTTTAAGGTCATTAGCTTGACCAAATTCAGGAGCGTTTCACTCAAGGTGAAGTGGGGCAATCACTTCCACCGGGGCTTCCGGGATGTATTTCTTCAAACGGTGCCCATTCACCTTGAAGTTTCCACAATGATCTCTTCCTATCTCTACCGCTCCATGAGGAAAGACTTTCTTCACAACATAGGGGCCCGTCCATCTTGACTTGAGTTTTCCGGGAAAGAGCCGCAGCCTCGAGTTGAAAAGAAGCACCAAGTCACCCTCATTCAATTCCTTTGGGATGAGGCGCTTGTCATGCCAACGCTTGGTCCTTTCCTTGTAGATCCGGGTATTCTCATAAGCATCCAACCGGATCTCCTCAAGGGCGTTCATGTCTAGCAACCGCTTCTCACCGGCCTCCTTGAGGTCAAAATTCAACCACCTTATAGCCCAATATGCTCTATGCTCCATCTCTACCGGAAGGTGGCAAGACTTGCCATAGACTAACTTGTAAGGAGTGGTGCCAATTGGTGTCTTGAAACCGGTCCTATAAGCCCACAAGGCATCATCGAGCTTCATAGCCCAATCCTTTCTTGTTCTAGAGACCGTTTTCTCAAGTATCCCTTTTATCTCCCGGTTGGAGATCTCCACTTGGCCACTAGTTTGGGGATGGTAAGGTGTCTCCACCTTATGAGTCACCCCATACTTAGCCAAAAGTGCCCCGAAGTTCCTATTGGTGAAGTGCTTCCCTCCATCACTTATGATCACCCTTGGTGTCCCAAACCTAGGGAAGATCACTCGGTTGAAGAATCGCACCACCACCTTGGCGTCATTTGTAGGAGAGGCGATTGCTTCCACCCATCTCAAAACATAATCCACCGCCAATAGGATGTAGAGGTTGCCACATGAAGAAGGGAATGGTCCCATGAAGTCCACACCCCACACATCAAATATTTCCACTTCTTGTATGTTGTTCAAGGGCATCTCATTCCTCCTTGAGATGTTGCCCGTCCTTTGGCAAGCATCACAAGCTACCACAAAGCTTTGACATCCTTGAACAAACTCGGCCAAAAGAAGCCCGATTACAACACCTTCGCACATGTCTTGTGTGAGCTAGCATGCCCTCCACATGGCAAGGAATGACAATGGCAGATCACACTCTCCACCTCATCCTCCGGTATGCATCTTCTAAACATTCCATCCGGCCCTCTCTTGAACAAAAGTGGTTCACTCCAATAGTAGTGCCTCACATCTTTGAAGAACTTCTTTCTTTGGGCATATGTCAATCCGGGAGGCACTTCCTCACACACTAAGTAGTTCACAATGTCGGCAAACCATGGCTCACTTCCTCTAGATACTTGGAACAAGCATTCTTCCACAATTTCCAATTGCTCATCCCAGAATGAATCATCAATCGGGATGTCATCTCTTTCAAGCTCCAATGGTGGGAGTCTACTAAGGTGATCCGCCACGGACTTCTCGGATCCCTTCTTGTCCCGGATTTCCAAATCAAACTCTTGAAGAAGAAGGATCCACCGAATCAACCTAGGATTTGCATCCTTCTTGGTAAGGAGATAACGGATCGCAGCATGATCCGTATAAATAATGACCGTCGCTCCTTCAAGGTATGACCGAAACTTCTCAAAGGCATACACTACCCGCTAGCAGCTCTTTCTCGGTTGTGGCATAGTTAAGTTGGGCATCGTCTAGCGTCTTGCTAGCATAATAAATGGCATGAGTGCGCCCCTCTTTCCTTTGCCCCAAAACAGCCCCAACGGCTACATCGCTCGCATCACACATGATCTCAAACGGTAGGCTCCAATCCGGAGGTTGCATGATAGGTGCGGAGATCAAAGCGTTCTTCAACCTACAAAAAGCCTCAAGGCAATCTTTGGAGAAAACAAATCCAACATCCTTCATTAGTAGGTTAGTAAGAGGCTTAGAAATTTTAGAGAAGTCTTGAATGAACCTCCGGTAAAAACCGGCATGCCCTAAGAAACTCCTTACCCCTTTTACCGAGGTAGGTGGTGGCAACTTCTCTATCGTTTCAATCTTGGCCCTATCAACCTCAATGCCACGGTTAAACACTAAGTGTCCTAACACAATACCTTCACTTACCATGAAGTGGCATTTTTCCCAATTCAAGACAAGATTTGTCTCCTCACATCTTTGCAATACTAATGACAAGTTAGCCAAGCAATTATCAAAGGAAGAACCATAAACAGAGAAGTCGTCCATGAACACTTCCATGATATTTTCAATGTATTCCGAAAAGATAGTCATCATACACCTTTGGAAGGTGGCGGGTGCATTACACAACCCAAATGGCATTCTCCTATATGCAAAAGTTCCCCATGGACATGTAAACGTGGTTTTCTCTTGGTCATCGGAGTGGATAGGGATTTGGAAAAATCCACTATAGCCATCTAAATAGCAAAAATGAGAATGTTGAGCTAACCTCTCTAGCATTTGGTCAATAAAAGGGAGAGGGAAGTGATCTTTCCTAGAGGCCATGTTAAGCTTCCTATAGTCAATACACATCCTCCACCCCGTAACCGTCCTAGTCGGGATTAGTTCATTGTTCTCATTGGTCACTACGGTCATCCCACCCTTCTTAGGAACTACATGTACGAGACTAACCCACTTACTATCCGAAATAGGGTAGATTATTCCCGCATCTAGCAACTTTATGATCTCCTTCTTAACTACCTCTTTCATTACAGGATTCAATCTTCTTTGATGTTCAATAGAGGGTTTATGGTTATCTTCCATCATTATCTTGTGCATGCACAAAAAGGGCTTAATGCCAACAAGGTCATCAATGGTGTATCCTATTGCCTTTCTATGCAGTTTCAATTCATTCAACAATCTATTAAGCTCATCATCATTCAAAGATGCTTTCACAATCACCGGATAAGTAGAATTTGAACCAAGGAAAGCATACTTTAAATGAGAAGGAAGAGGTTTAAGATCAAGTTGAGGAGGACCTTTTTCGGTTGGAGACGATCCATACAATGTAGGTTGAGATGATTGCAAAACCATGGAAGCCTCCTTGAAGTCCCTTGATGATTGCTCACAATCAAGTGGTTGATGCTGAAAAGACTCAGAAAAATCGGCCCAGCCAGGAAAATCGGCCGATTTTCCTGAGGGTAGGTCGATCTGAGTTTCTGTTTTTGCAGAATTTGATTAAACTTCAGCATAAGTCCTAAAATCGGCCGATTTAGCCCAGTCAGGCCGATTTTTCTGCCTGTTTCTCTCTTCTTTTAGGACTTCAAATCCAACACTTGGTAACTCGTCCAATGCATTCAAGGCCTTGATTACTTCATTGCTACTCTCCTCAACTCCTTCCTCCATCAAGCTTGAGCTAAGAACCTTCTCAAGTGGATCCTTGAGCAAGATCGAGCTCACAACCTCTCTAGACTCCTCTTCTTCAACTATGTTGAATACATCTTCATCAAGAGTTGGCCCTTTCATCATTGTGGACAGCTTGAACTTGATGTTCTCTTCCCCAATGTTGAAGGAGAGAGTCCCATTCTTGCAATCTACTAGGCATCCGGAAGTAGCTAGAAAAGGTCTCCCCAAGATGATAGGAACCGGATAGTCCGCCGGGATGTCCAAAACAACGAAGTCTATGGGCACATAGAACTTCCCTAGTTGCACCGGAATGTCTTCCAAGATTCCAACCGGATGAGTGATTGAGCGGTCCGCCATGTAAAGGGTCATCTTGACCGGTTTTGGCTCTCCTAGCCCAACCTTGTTGCAAAGTGCAAGCGGGATGATGCTTACACTTGCCCCAAGATCACATAGGGCGTCATACTTCACTTCTCCTACTCCGATTGGCATACAAAAGGATCCCGGATGTCTTAGCTTAGGAGGCATCTCCTCCTTCATCGTTTGAATCAATTCCGAGGATCTCTTTGTCATCCTTATCTCCCCATACTCCTCCAACTTCCTTTTGTTGAAGAGTATCTCCTTCAAGAACTTGCCATATGCCGGCATTCCTAAAATAGCATCCATGAACGAAATGTTAATATGCAATTTAGACATAAGTTCAAGGAATTTACCAAAGTGATTGTCCAAGCGAGCTCTTGCTCGAGATTGTGGGAACGGTAGTGGTGGCTTGTATGGAGGCGGTGCCACATATGTTGGCTCAACATCCTTACTCTTGCCTCCATCTTCTTGCAATGGCTCTTCTTCTACCACTACTTGCTTCCCCTTGGCAATCTCCTTGGGCAAAGGGTCTTTCATACTCAACCCACTCCTCGTTGTAATGGCCAACACTTGGCCTCTTGGGTTGTCTTCGGTCCTTCCGGGAAGCTTTCCCGGATCTCTATGGGCTTCACCCGCTTTTTGGAACACTTGAGCTTCCAAAACCTTTTGAGCTTTAGAAATTGAAGTCACCGTGCTCTCAAGACCACTCAACCTTCCAAGAAACTGCTCAAACATCATTTCGGTTCTATCCTTTGGAGGTTGAGTAAATCCGGGTGGAGGTTCTTGTGAAGCTTTTGGTGGTGGAGTTGTGCTTATGGAAGCGGGAGGGTTCAAGGCTCCATCCGGGTTAGAATAGGAAAATCCGGGATGGTTATGGTTGGGTCGGTAATTGTTGAATTGCCGGTTGTTATTGAAGTTCCTTGGGCCTTGATAGTTGTTGTAATTGCCCCTTCCCATGTAATTCACATCCTCCTCCTTGGAAGATATGTTAGCTTATGGAAGCATTTGAGGAGTTGCTTGGTTCTTCAAAGTTGTAGAACACAACTCCCTCAAGGACTTTAGCTCGTTGTTGATGGCGTCAAGCTTGAAATTGCTCATGGTGACCTCACTCACCTCATATGCTCCCGCCTTTCTCCCTTCACTCTTCCTATGGGAGTATTTCTCAATCACTAGAGCTTGTTTCTCTACAAACTCCCAAGCATCATCCACATGCTTCTCCATGAAAGTCCCACCGGAAAGAGATTGGAGCTTGAATTGGCTATCTTCATCAAGTCCTTTGAAGTAGATCTCCAATAGCTCAATTTTCGGTATACCATGGTGTGGACAATCTAGGAGGAGGTCTTTGAACCTCTCCCAAGACTTGAATAAACTCTCTCTATCCTTCATCACGAAGGCATTGATGTTCCCTCTTAACTCGGTAGTCTTGGAAGGTTGGAAGAACTTAGTCAAAAACTCGGTTGTCATCTCCTCCCAAGTACTCACTCACCCTTGTGGAATAGATTGATACCAAGCCAAGGCTTTATCCTTAAGAGAGAAGGAGAAAGCCCTAAGCTTATGGTTGTTGCTCTCCAATCTTGGCGGTCTAAGAGTCTCCATCAAAATCTCATAGTTCATCAAGTGTTGATGAGGAGACTCTCCTTCCATCCCTCCAAATTGATTATGCCGGATCATTTGTAGAACTTGAGGGCGGAGCTCGTAGTTGTGGGTTGCGGGATCTCCTAAGTTCACACCCGGACGGTGTGCTCTTTGTGCCGGATCCATATGTCTCCCTAAAGTTTGTGGCTCTTCAATGGCAATGGGCACAACCCTAACGTTCGCCACCGGCTGCGGTTGTAGTGGTGGAGGAGGCGGAGGTTGTTGACGATTAAGCTCTCCTTGTACAAGGGCTTGCCTAATCTCATCAATCTCCCTCCTAGTTGCTTCTTGCCTCTCATTGGCAAGTCTCCTTTCTTCCTCCAAGAGTTCATCTCTTAGCCTTATTTGCTCTAAAGCCTCATCCAACTCAGCTTGGAGGTCTCTTCCGGCCATCTCTTTCCCTTTCTTAATGCTCTTGGATCTAGATATAAGGGTTTTCTCCGGTTCGGGATCGAATGGAGCTAAATCCTTGCCACGAGATCTTTGGATACACCTAAAGAGTAAGAAATGTCCTGAAAAGCAAAGACACACACCAAAAGAGATCAAAAGCAACAAGAAGGATCTACACTAGAAACAATCACAAAATAGACTCAATCTAGACCTAGTCCCCGGCAATGGCGCCAAAAACTTGGTACGCTAGAAAAGTGTAGCATAAAAAGCTTTACATTTATAACTCGAACTAAATCCTAAACTACCTAACGAAACCCGCAGTGTACGGGATGTTCGTAGTAGGGATAATATTCCGAGGTCGAACACAAAGACTAAGGTGAAATCGAGTCAAACAATGGTCATAGATAGTTTGGATCTTATCCAAGAAAAGATCAAGGAACAAAGAAATGAAAATCTCGATATTTTTGGTTGGTTTTTGTGGTGATCAAGCAAGGATCACAAATCAAACAAGACAATAAACTAACAACTCAAGCTAGCAAACAAACAAGTAACACAAAGCACAAGTATGTGATCAAGAGAGAAAAGTGGATTCTAGAGGTCAAGATTTCCGGTTATGGCATTGGACTCAAGATTCTAAGGACAAGCTGCGGTGTCTGGAAAAAGTGGTTCACTAATGGAAGCAAACACCGGGTAGGTCTCTCACTTCACTAGTCCCGTATCTAACTCCTATTACCGGGTAGGTCTCAAGGGGTTAAAGTAGGGAATTCTACACAAACCAGATACTACTTAAGGGGCAACCCTCTCCTTACCGGGTAAGTCTCGGAATAGGGAAGTCTCAAGCAATAACCCTAGCACACTCGATCCAATAGCGGCTTATGAGGCTCACTACTACCTAGTATTCATCATCTTAGGTATCTAAGGTCAGAAATCATCGGGTAGATCTCTTTCCTCACTTAGAATGATAGCATTAGGTGGTCCTAAGCTAAATTAGGCTCAATAAGCACTAGGATTTAAACAACCAAACACCCTAACATACAGATTCATCATTTAAAGAGCAACATGAGAATAAATCGGATGGATCTTATATAAATCGGCCGATCTGGCATGATGAACAGCCCGATTTTTCTTCCTGGAATGGGTTTCGTGCACACAAATCATCCTAAACTAACATATAAGTCCATTCTATCATCACCCTAGCCATAACCATCAATCCATCACTCCAGAATCACAATAAACTAGCCAATAATATACATATCAAGATCCAAAATCATCATACAGGCATACATGGTTCTCATAGATGGATAATGAAAGATAAGCAAGTAAAATTAATAAATCTCAGCTGAATCTAAGTTTAAGCAAGACTTACAACCCTTCAAATGGAGTTCCAAAATGTTCCTAATAATCCTTGCTATAGTTCTTCAATCAAAGACTCCAAAAATCACTCAAAATCACTCAAAACCTCACTATCACTCTATGTTTGGTGTTCTTCTTCTTCCTTCAACTCTTGAGAGTTTTTCTTCTCCTCCAAGTCTATCCCAATCCAAAATGAGCTGTGAATGAGAATGTGGGAGAGGAGAGATATTCAGCAACAGCTTGCAGGCCCACTTATATTCTCCACCAAGAGCAAGGCCGGATCAAGAGATCGTGGGACACGTGGCTTAAGTTGTTGAAGGCCAAAAAATCGACCTACTCAGGAAAATCGGCCGATTTTCCTGAGTGATGGTCCGATTTTCTTCAACAGAAGCATGCTATGATCGTCTAGCCATGAGTTGCTCCATTGCTTGCACCAATAGTGGTCTTTGTGTCCTTTGTTGCTCCAATTATGATCCTTCAAAGCTTCGGATGTGTACCACCATGAGGCTTGACCCTCGAATGCATCGGTTAATGTCCAAAAGATCCCCGAAATACCTACAACACCGACAAAAGCTCGTGTAGACGTCTTTTCTAGGAATATGCACGAAATGAGTGTAAACGTCGTGAGCTAGTGCCAAAACGAGCATGAATAACGGAGAAAACTATCTGAATGTATGCCTACACTAACGTCATAAATCACGTTATTAATGGAGTTAACAACCGCGGGGCCCGCATAACATGCTTGGCGAGACCGGGACGTCATTTCGACCGGGGCCTTTGTTCAAGAATTTTGATATCCAACCCAACCGAACCGACCTTTTGTCCAAAGATCTTGACCTTCGGGTCCCGGGGGATACTCGGTCCCGGACAATTGCATTGATGCCGCCGGGTGTCGTGGATGGAGTTAACCAACGCTGGGCTAGCACGGCATGCTTGGCAAGATTGGGAGTCGTTTCGACTGGGGCCTTCGTTCAAGAATTACGATTTCCAAGCAAACCAAACCAACCGACCGTCCGAAGATCAAGACGTTCGGGCACCGAGCGATCATCGGACTCCAGATCCCCCTTGTTGTCTACCGGGTGCCAAGGAAGGTGCGAAACCAACGTGGGGAGACCCCTCGACATGCTAGGGGAGACGGGGACGTTTTTTCGTTCGGGGCCTTCGGTCAAGATTTTCGTTTGCCAATCGTGCCCGCCGGCCGGTGACGGCGCCGGAGCACCGTGACCGCCGGAGACACCCCACCCCCCACCCGACAATTGTCTTTTGGACGACGCTTGTGAAGTGACATGCCGTGGGCTTTGTTGTTTATGTTTTCGGGCGTGCCCACTGTTACCATTGTCACAAGCGCTAGAGGGGATGAGAGACCCTTCCCCCCTATGGTGCAGTTTGGACAAATGTGTCCGAGCTAGGAGGAGATACTAATCCTAGGAGGCGGATCATACAACTTTCAAAATTTAATTCCCGTCAAACGACAACTTCGATTGGTATGGGGGTTTTTCCTAGGGGTCACATAACATATTAGAAACAATGCTATGTAATAAAATTCCAGTTTGGAGAAAACAATTCCGGGCATATCTTCCAATGCCAACATACGAGCCCCGAAGTCGGCCCGGCATGGACATCCCCGATCTTGACAAGGCCAAGGGGGGTCTAGACAACTCTGATTGACACGTGGTTTTTTCCTTGGGTTCACATAACATATGAGGAACGATGCTATGTAATAAAATTCAAGATTGGAGGAAACAATTCCGAGCATATCTTCCAATGCCAACATACGAGCCCCGGAGGCACTATGACGAGGCCAACAGGATCTTCGGGGCTCCGATTGGCACGGGATTTTTTTTCTACGGGTCACATAAAATAAGAAGAAAAACTTTATGTAATAAAATTTCAGCTGGGACAAAAATGTTCCGAGCATATCTTCCAATGCCATCATACGAGTCGTCTTGACAAGACCATCACCTATGTAGACAAGGTCAACTCCCTTCTTCTCCCCTCCAATGCTATGTTGTGTTTCTGTAGGAGTATTATAACGTATGAGGAACGTTGTAGTTGGTTGAAACTCAACTTTGGAGCAAATTTTTCCGAACAAATCTTCGAATGCCAACATGTGAGCCGTCCTGCCAAGGTCGTCGACAACCACCTTGACAAGACCACCGACCCCCATCTTCACAAAGCCATCATCACCGATCTTGAGAAGGCTAGTGGTTGTATGGACAAGGCCACCCTCGTTCATGACAAGCCCATCGTTGCTCGGGACAAGCTCTTAATAAGGTCTTGACAAGGCCAACGCCGGTAAGACAAGGCCATAAAAAGTTCCTAACAGGGCCATGGTAGAACGTCACAAGGCCATCGTTGGCCATGACAATGCCATGGTCGGACTTGACAAGGGAAGCGACGGGCGTGACAACGCCATGACAAGGCCAGCGTCGGGCGTGACAATGTCATGGCAAGGCCACTCTCGGACATGACAAGGTCATCGTCGGGCATGACAAGGTCATCATCGGACATGACAAGGCCAGCGTCGGGCATGGCGAGGCCATCGTCATGCATGACAAGACCCGCGTCGGCATGACAAGGCCAGCGTCCGGCATGATAATGCCATGACCAGGCCACTCTCGGACATGACAAGGCCAGCGTCGGGCATGGCGAGGCCATGGTCGGGCATGACAAGGCCAGTGTCGGGCATGACAAGTTCATGACAAGGCAACTATCGGACATGGCAAGACCATCGTCGGGCATGGCAAGGCTAGCATCTGGCATGGCAAGGCCATCATCGAGCATGACAAGGTCAGCGTCGGGCACGGCAAGGTCATGACAAGGCAACTCTCGGACATGGAAAGGCCATCGTCGGGCATGGAAACGCCAGCGTCGGGCATGACAAGGCCAGTGTCGGGCATGACATGGCCACTCTCGGACATAGCAAGGTCAGCGTCGGGCACGACAAAGCCATCGTCGGGCATGACAAGGCCACTCTCGGACATAGCAAGGCCATCGTCGTGCATGGAAAGGCCAGCGTCGGCATAACAAGGCTAGCGTCGGGCATGACAAGGTCATGACAAGGCAACTCTCGGACATGGCAAGGCCGTCGTCGGGCATGGCAAGGCCAGCGTTGGGCATTACAAGGCTACTCTCAGACATAGCAATGCCAGTGTCGGGTACGACAATGACATCGTCGGGCATGACAAGGCCACTCTCGAACATAGCACGGCTATCGTCGGGCATGACAAGGCCACTCTCGAACATAGCACGGCCAACGTCAGGCATGGCAAGGAAACCGTCGGCATGACAAGGCCAGCGTCGGGCATGACAAGGTCATGACAAGGCAACTCACGGACATAACAAGCCCAACGTCGGGTATGACAAGGCCAGGGTCGGGCATGACAAGGTCATAACCCGGCAACTATCAGACATGGCAAGGCAATCGTCGGGCAATGCAAGGCCAGCGTCGGGCTTGACAAGTCCAACGTCGGGCATTGCAAGACCATCGTCGGGAATGATAAGGTCATCGTCGGGCATGACAAGGCCAAGACAAGGCAACTATCGGATATGACAAGGCCAGCGTCGGGCATAACAAGGCCAACGTCGGGTATGACAAGGCCATCACAATGCCACTCTCGGACATGGCGGGGCCATCGTCGGGCATGAAAAGGCCAGCGTCGGGAATGACAAGGTATTGACAAGGCAACTCTCGGACATGGCAAGGCCATCGTCGGCCTAGGGAAGGCCAGCGTCGGGCATGACAACGCCTGCGTCGGGCATGGCAAGGCCATCATAGGGCATCAGAAGGCCATCGTGTGGCATGACAAGGCCATGACAATGCCACTCTCAGACATGGCAAGGCCATCGTCGGGCATGACAAGGCCAGCATTGGGCATGACAAGGTATTGACAAGGCAATTGTCGGACATGGAAAGGCCATTGTCGGGCATGGAAAGGCCAGCGTCGGGCATGACAGCGTCAGCGTCGGGCATCACAAGGTCATGACAAGGCCAGCGTCGGGCATGGCAAGGCCAGCCTCATGCATGACAAGGGCAACGTCGGGCATGGCAAGACCATCGTCAGGCATGGCAAGTCCATCGTCGGGCATGACAGGGCCAGCATCGGGCATGACAAGTAAACTTCGGGCATGACAAGGTTATTACAAGGAAACTCTAGGACATGACAAGGCCAGCGTCGGGCATGGCAAGGCTAGCGTCGGGCATGGCAAGGCCAGCGTTGGGCTTGGCAAGGCCAACGTCAGGCATGACAAGGTCATGACAAGGCAACTCTCGGACATGGCAAGGCCATCATCAGGAATTGCAAGGCCAACGTCGGGCATGACAAGGCCAACGTCGGGCATTGCAAGGCCATCGTCGGGCATGACAAGGTCATCGTCGGGCATGACAAGGCCATGACAAGGTAACTCTTGGACATGACAAGGCCAGCGCTGGGCATGGTAAAGCCAACGTCGGGCATGACAAGGCCATGACAATGCCAGTCTCGGACATGGCGAGGCCATCGTCGAGCATGACAAGCCCTGCGTCGGGCATGACATGGTCATGACAAGGCAACTCTCGGACATGGCAAGGCCATCGTCGGGCATGACAAGCCCAACGTCGGGCATGAGAAGGCCACTCTCGGACATAGCAAGGCCATCGTCGTGCATGGAAAGGCCAGCGTCGGCATAACAGGGCTAGCGTCGGGCATGACAAGGTCATGACAAGGCAACTCTCGGACATGGCAAGGCCGTCATCGGGCATGGCAAGGCCAGCGTCGGGCATTACAAGGCTACTCTCAGACATAGCAATGCCAGTGTCGGGTACGACAATGACATCGTCGGGCATGACAAGCCCACTCTCGAACATAGCACGGCCATCGTCGGGCATGACAAGGCCACTCTCGAACATAGCACGGCCATCGTCAAGCATGGCAAGGGAACCGTCGGCATGACAAGGCCAGCGTCGGGCATGACAAGGTCATGACAAGGCAACTCACGGACATAACAAGCCCAACGTCGGGTATGACAAGGCCAGGGTCGGGCATGACAAGGTCATAACCCGGCAACTATCGGACATGGCAAGGCAATCGTCGGGCATTGCAAGTCCAGCGTCGGGCTTGACAAGGCCAACGTCGGGCATTGTAAGACCATCGTCGGGAATGACAAGGTCATCGTCGGGCATGACAAGGCCAAGACAAGGCAACTATCGGATATGACAAGGCCAGCGTCAACGTCGGGTATGACAAGGCCATCACAATGCAACTCTCGGACATGGCGGGGCCATCGTCGGGCATGAAAAGGCCAGCGTCGGGAATGACAAGGTATTGACAAGGCAACTCTCGGACATGGCAAGGCCATCGTCGGCCAAGGGAAGGCCAGCGTCGGGCATGACAACGCTTACGTCGGGCATGGCAAGGCCATCATAGGGCATCAGAAGGCCATCGTGTGGCATGACAAGGCCATGACAATGCCACTCTCGGACATGGCAAGGCCATCGTCGGGCATGACAAGGCCAGCATTGGGCATGACAAGGTATTGACAAGGCAATTGTCGGACATGGAAAGGCCATTGTCGGGCATGGAAAGGCCAGCGTCGGGCATGACAGCGTCAGCGTCGGGCATCACAAGGTCATGACAAGGCCAGCGTCGGGCATGGCAAGGCCAGCATCACGCATGACAAGACCATCGTCGGGCATGGCAAGTCCATCGTCGGGCATGGCAAGTCCATCGTCGGGCATGACAAGGCCAGCATCGGGCATGACAAGTAAACTTCGGGCATGACAAGGTCATTACAAGGAAACTCTAGGACATGACAAGGCCAACGTCGGGCATGGCAAGGCTAGCGTCGGGTATGGCAAGGCCAGCGTTGGGCTTGGCAAGTCCAACGTCAGGCATGACAAGGTCATGAGAAGGCAACTCTCGGACATGGCAAGGCCATCATCGGGAATTGCAAGGCCAACGTCGGGCATGACAAGGTCAACGTCGGGCATTGCAAGGCCATCGTCGGGCATGACAAGGTCATCGTCGGGCATGACAAGGCCATGACAAGGTAACTCTCGGACATGACAAGGCCAGCGCTGGGCATGGTAAAGCCAACGTCGGGCATGACAAGGCCATGACAATTCCACTCTCGGACATGGCGAGGCCATCGTCGAGCATGACAAGCCCAGCGTCGGGCATGACATGGTCATGACAAGGTAACTCTCGGACATGGCAAGGCCATCGTCGGGCATGGCAACGCCAACATCTGGCACGACAAGGCTAGTGTCGGGCATGACATGGCCAGTCTCGAACATAGCAAGGCCAGCGTCGGGAACGACAAGGCCATCGTCGGGCATGACAAGCCCAGCGCCGGGCATGACACGGCCACTCTCGGGCATAGTAAGGCCATCGTCGTGCATGGCAAGACCTGCGTCGGCATGACAAGGCCAACGTCGGGCATTGCAAGGCAACCCTCGGACATGGCAAGGCCATCATCGTGCATGGCAAGACCAATGTCGGGCATGGCAATGCCATCATTGGGCATGCCAAGGTCAGCGTCGGGCATGACAAAGCCACTCTCGGACATAGCAAGGCCAACGTCAGGTACGACAATACCATCGTCGGGCATGACAAGCCTAGCGTCGGGAATGACAAGGTCACTCTCGAACATAGCAAGGCCATCGTCGGGCATGGCAAGGCCGGCGTCGGCGTGACAAGGCCAACGTCGGGCATGACAAGTTGATGGCAAGGCAACTCTCGGACTTGACAAGGCTAGCGTCGGGCATGGCAAGGCCGTCGTCGAGCATGACAAGGTCAGCGTCGGGCATGACAAGGTCATGACAAGGCAACTCTCCGACATGGCAAGACCATCGTCTAGCATGGCAAGGCCAGCGTCGGGCATGACAGGGCAAACGTCGGGCATGGAAAGGCCATCGTCGGGCATGACAAGGTCATTGTCGGGCATGACAAGGCCAGGACAAGGCAACTCTCGGACATGACAAGGCTAGTGTTGGGCATGACAAGGCCAACATCGGGTGTGACAAGACCATGACAATGCCACTCTCGGACATGGTGAGGCCATCGTCGGGCAAGAAAAGACCAACGTCGGGCATGACAAGGTATTGACAAGGCAACTCTCGGACATGGCAAGGCCATCATCGGGAATGGGAAGGCCAGCGTCAGACATGACAAGGCAAGTGTCGGGCATGGCAAGGCCATCTGTGGGCATCACAAGGCCATCGTTGGGCATGACAAGACCATGAAAATGCCACTCTCGGACATGGCAAGGCCATCGTCGAGCATGACAAGGTATTGACAAGGCAACTGTCAAACATGGCAAGGCCATCGTCGGGCATGGCATGGCAGCGTCGGGATGACAAGGTCATCGTCGGGCATGACAAGGCCAACGTCGTGCATGACAAGGTCATGACAAGACAACTCTTGGACAAGGCAAGGCCATCATCGGGCATGGCAAGGCCAGCGTCGGGCATGACAAGGCCAAAGTCGGGCATGGGAAGGCCATCGTCGGGCATGACAAGGTCTTCGTCGGGCTTGACAAGGTCATGACAAGACAATCCTCAGACATGACAATGCCAGTGTCGGGCATGGCATGACCATCGTCGGGCATGACAAGGACAGCATCGGGCATGCCAAGGTCATGACAAGGCAACTTCGGGCATGACAAGGTCATGACAAGGCAACTCTCGAACATGACTAGGCCAGCGTCGGGCGTGGAAAGGCCATCGTCGGGCATGACAAGGCCAGCGTAGGGCATGACAAGGTCATGACAAGGCAACTCTAGGACATGACAAGGCCACCGTCGGCAATGACAAGCCCAGCGTCGGGCATGACAAGGTCAACGTCGGGCATGGCAAGGCAATCGTCGGGCATGACAAGGTCATCGTCGGGCATGACAAGGCCATGACAAGGTAACTCTCAGATATAAAAAGGCCAGCGTCGGGCATGGCAAGGCCAACGTCGGGCATGACAAGGCCATGATAATGCAACTCTCGGACATGGTGAGGCCATCGTCGGGCATGACAAGGCCAACAACGGGCATGACATGGGCATGACAAGGCAACTCTCGGACATGGCAAGGCCATCGTCGGGCATGTGAAGGTCAGCGTCGGGCATGACAAGGTGATACGCCCCCGGATGGCAATGCCTTCCGTGTTTCCGGCTAGAAGGACCCACACCATTTTGAAGACGTTTATTATTATTCGGCTATTTAATAATTGGTTTTCATATTCGGAACTTTAGTTCCGGAACTTAATTATGAGAATTAAATTCCAACCTTTTATATTTTAGGCTTTTCATTTCCGGCACTTAATTCCGGATTTTAATTCCATCATTTATATTATGACTCTTTGTATGGCCTCTGATAACACAATTTATGACTTAGATTTAGGCACTCATTTAGATGGATTTTCCGCTCATTCATGCATGGTTTAGCACAAGTTCACGACGTTTGCACTCAATTCATGTATTTTGCCGAGATAGACGTCTACGCGGACTTTTGCTCGCTTTGTAGGTATTTTGGGAGATTTAGGAGCTTAATCGATACATTTGAGGATCATTCCTCGTGATGGCACACTTCCGGACTCGTTAAGGAGCAAGCTAGGACAAAGGAGAACACATAGGACCTAGTTGGTGCATGTCTTGCACCAACTCATGGTCCAATGGTTCAAGGAGAGCCTCTGAAGCAAAACCACGGCCAGAGACCATTCCACGGCCGTGGAATATGCCCGTGGAATCTGCCAGGACCACGTTGACACGTGTCCCACGATCTCTTTGATGACTCTTGCTCTTGGTGGGTATTTAAAGGATCTTGCAGGCTGTAATTGGGGATCTCTCTTCCTCCCTTTTGGACCTATCTTCTTCCCCAAAACATTTCTCCATTGTTGCCTCTCTTCCAAGCACCCATTGTGGGTGTTCTTGGAAGAGATTAGTGTAGATTTTCGTTTTAGAGTGAGATTAGAGTGGTTTTGAGTGAGGCTTCCGTTGTTGACAACTTGGAACAGCTCTTGGAGCCTTGTAAGATTTGGTAACTTCTATTCTATGCCTTTAATGTCTTTTCTTTGGATTGTTCTTCATCATCTAACCATGACTTGCAAGCATCCTTTATTTGTGAAGTTTGATCTTGAAATGTATATTGTTGGCTGAATAGATGTGATTCTAGGGTGAAGGAATGATGTTTATGCTTTGGACTATGATTGTATGGCCTTCCATGTTAGTTTAGGATCAATTTGTGTTCGAAATCCCAACTCGGAATCAAACCACGGCCTGTTCTTCATGCTTCCACGGCCGTGGTTTTGCATGATATACCAGTGTTTTGTTCTGTTGTTCTTAAATTGATGAATCTCGATGTTAGGATGTAGATGTGTTGAAATCCTAGTGTTTGTTGAGCCTAATCTAGCCTAGGGTGACCTAGTGTTAGCAACTAAGAGTTAGAAGAGACCTACCCGGTGATTCTTGCCCTTAGATACCGAAGATGATAGACTCTAGGTAGTAGTGAGCCAAAAAAAGCCGCTATTGGATTGAGTGTGCTAGGATCATTGCCTAAGACTTACCTTTTCCGAGACTTACCCGGTAAGGAGGAGGTTTGACCCTTAGGTAGTGGCCGGTTTGTGTAGAATTCCCGTCCTTAGGGTCCTTGAGACTTACCGGGTAATAGGACCCTAGGTGCGAGACTAGTGGATGCACGAGACTTACCCGGTAATTGCTCCCATTAGAGAAACACCCAACTCCGAACAACCACAACTTGCCTTTGATCTTTAGAAGCATGAGTCCATTGTTATAATCGAATATCCGAATCTCTATGATAACACGATTTATGGGTTAGTTTTAGGTAATCAATTAGATAGAATTCTCCCTCATTCACGCATGGTTTAACATTGGTTCGAGACATTTTGCACTCAATTCATGTATTTTGTCGAGATAGATGTCTACACGGACTTGTGCGTGTTTTGTAGGTAATTCGGGAAACTTAGGAGCTAAAACGATGCGTTTGAGGATCGTTCATCTAGACGATACACCCTCGGACTCATTAGGACACAAGCTATAGGCTAAGGAGGACTCATGGAACCTTGCCAACACTAGCCATGCACCAAATCACAGCTTAATAATCCAAGGCAAGGTTTCTGCACAGAATCACGGTCATCTGACACTCCACGGCCGTGGAATCAACCGTGGATTTTGCCAGATTCTTGTGACAGCTGTGCCACGACTCTCATGGCCAGCTCATGCAAGTTTGTTATAAAAGTGGTCCTTCATGGGTTGTGAATGGCAACTGGGAGTAGTTTGGAGCAGCTCATCCATTTTCCATTTCTCTCTAACAAATATATTCTCTCAACAAGAAGTTTTTTCTAGGAAGGAAAGTGTCAAGGAGAAGAAGAAGAGTTCCATTGAAGGGAAGAAGAAGAACACACACACCATTGCCATTCTTGCTAGTTTTTGTAGTGAAGATTTCCGGATTCTATTTCTAGAGTTTTGTGAACCTTTGAACCTTCTTTGGAAGGGTTGTAAGTTGTTCTAATTCTATTTGGTTTTGTTTTAAGTTCACTTGTTCATCTCTTTTCCCTCATTATCTTGCAATGAATGTTATGATTTTATGTTTGCTTGTTTCGATTTCCATTATGAACGTTGTAGGCTAAATTGATGTGGTTCTAGGGTAAGGAAAGGATGGTTATGGCTAGGGCTATGATAGGACGGACTTAGATTTACCTTTGGATGACTTGTTTGTATGAACGTATCCTCTGTTAGGAATCACGGCCAGTTCTTGCCAGACCACGGCCGTGGTTTAGATAGAACAAACCGTGATTTTCCTGGTTCGAAGGATCTAATCTTAGACTGTTAGAATGTTGAAATCCTAAGTGTTTGTTGAGTTAAACCTACCCTAGGGTAACCTAGTGTAGTAACTAAGTGTTAGGAGAGACTTACCCGGTAATCCTTGCTCTTAGAATCTAAAGATAACAAACCTTAGGTAGTGGTGAGCCTAATAAGCCGCCATTGGATTAAGTATGCTAGGATAGTTGTTTAGGACTTCCCTTTCCAAGACTTACCGTAAGGATAGGTTGGACCCCTAATTAACAATCCGGTTTGTGTAGAATTCCAACCCTTAGGTTCTTAGAGACTTAACCGGTGATGAGACCTTAGGAGTGGACTAGTCGGACCATGAGACCTACCCGGTAATTGATCCCAATCTAGAAACGCTAAATCCCGACATATCATAGTTAATCCAAGGAATGAATAGATAACTTGAGTCCTATGCCATAACCGGAACTTCCAACCCCTAGAATCCGTCTTTTCTTTCCTTGATCATTATCTTGTTTATTTGTGTTGATTCTTATTTTAGTTTGACTGTTTACTTTGCATAAATTGTGATCTTTGTTTGATCACCAAAACCAACTAAAAACATTTGTTCTTTTCATTTCTCTATTTCTTCTTTCAACCTAGATCTTTACTAAACTCAATCACAATTCGAATCAATTTCACCTTAGTCTTTGTGTTCGACCTCGGAATACTAACCCTTCTACAAACGACCCGTACACTGCGGGTTTCGCTAGGTAGTCAGGACTTAGTTCGAGTTATAAATTTAAAACCCATTTGCGCATCACGATCTTAGCGTAACACTCTAGAATCCGCTTTCTTACCTCTTATCTCTCGTCTTTGTGTGTGTGTTTGCTTATTTGTTATGTTGAAATATTTGTGGCCTTTGTTTGACCACCAAAAACCAACCAAAAACATTGTGTTTTGCGTTTCCTTTATTCCTCACCTCATCTTAGTTTAGATTTACACTATCTTTGATCATTGAATGACTTGATTTCACCTCAATCCTTGAGTTCGACCTCGGAATACTATCCCTACTACAAAACGTCCCGTACACTGCGGGTTTCGCTAGGTAGTTTAGGATTTTAGTTCGAGTTTATAAATGTAAAGCTTTTTGTGCTATTTCCTAGTGTGACAAGTTTTTGGCATCGTTGCCGGGGACTAGGTTAAGATTAAGTCATTTGTTTTTTTTTATTGTTTTTAGTGTTTATCTTTCTTGTTACTTTTGATCTTGTGTTGTTTTTGTCTTTGCCTTTTCATGTTTGCCATGGACGGATTGTACTTCCAAGACGACCTTGACAATATGGAGTATGAGGGATGGATGGAAAGCCAAGAACCTCTCCATGATGAGTTTGAGTATTGGGAGGAGTTTAATGCCTATCATGAGTCCCATAATCAAGCTCATATGATTATATTGCCTCATGAAGAACCTCACCATCAACCTCACAATGATCGAGTAGAATCAATGCTAGAAGAAATGTTGCGGAAGATGGATGATCTAGAAAGCAACCTTGCTTCCATTTCGAGTTCCAACATGGAGCTCGAAGCGGATGTATCTCAACAAGAGGAGGTTCACCATGAGGAGATCCGAGAATTGCCCGAATCAACCATGATCATTAAGGAACTTCAAGAAGAGTTGGATGAAGCTTGGGAGCAAGTGAGGCTAAGGGATCTGGCCCTGAAGGATGAAAGAAGATTGAATTTCGAGAGGGAAGAACAAACTAGGAGGGAGATTGAAGAGATTAGGAATGCTCTTATGCTAGGAGATCCTACCATCCTTCAAGATCTACCTCCACCTCCTTCACATTTGGAGGAGTGCAATGAAGTACTCTCACCCCTGGATATCCTTGCCATTAACCCCGGAACCACACTTGAAGAGCTCACATGGAATGAAGACAACAGAGAGAACCACGGCCGTGGAGGACAAACCACGCCCGTGGAAGGTTCTGTCATAGACAATCCTAAGCTAATTTCAACCCCTTCCAATCCTTTCTTGCTTGCCCGGAGTACACACGAAGATTGGAGCCCCTTTCCTAAGGAACCGCCCATGTTGAATGAAGAAAGCAAGCATGATGGATCCATGATGTTCATGAAGCACTTCAATGAGAGATTCTTTTCAAGAATCGGCTTTCTTCGGATCATAGAGGATGAGGATGACAAGCGTTTCACCGGAGTGACCGCGGAGTACAAATTGCCTATGTATGGGGTGACACCTATGGTTGCAACTTCATACTATCATCAAAGGAGCGGTGATGAAGGAATCTACTACTCACCGGTGAAGAGAGAACTTAAAGTTTATTTAGGCATCAAGTGGCCCTTGCTTGTCATCATGGATACCGGAAAGCGATGGTTGCTTGGACTCCTCAAGCAAACCATGATATTCGAGGTGGATTGACATATCCACGGAGTTTGGTCAAGCTAATGACCTATAAGAAGCGCTTAATGGGAGGCAACCCATTGGTACAACTCTTTCCCTTTTCTCTTTTGCTTTTGTTTTTGTTTTTGTGTGTTTTTGTGTTTTATGTTTGTGTGGTAGATTTTAGGTAATGAGGAAGCCTTGCAAGGCGAGTTGATGACGATGATCCCGTTTTCAACCATGGGTGGAGCGGACGTGAGACTTGGACGGCTTGAGGTGTCTTTGTTGGATGGAAGAGCTCCCATCTCGCACACACCTTGGCGCGGGTCTCGACGCAGGAATGACTATGAAGAGCTCTACCATGCTTGATCGGTCATCCATCACCACCACTCCACACGAGTTAACCCAAATACCGAAGCAAACCATTTTTACATTGTGAGAAGCCTCTTTTACTCTTCTTTACTTCATTTACACATTGGGGACAATGTGTTTCTAAGTATGGGGTGGGGTTTGCATGATCTTGTGCATGATTAGCATCTAGGGTAGTTTCTTTTTGTCACATGTCTTGCATTGTACATACACATTTCGAATAATCCAAAAAAATCAGAAAATTTAAAAAATTTTAGTGCTTCTAAGCTTGGGAATGACCCTTATGATGAGATTGTCTTGTGAATTGGCTATGGATGACCTTATGTGTTGGATAGATGAATGCATATGTGGACGTGAAGTACTTATCTTGAATTCCATAAATGATTTGTGATCATGATGTTTGTCTTGATTGGATTGAGTATTGAAAGTCGAAATTACATGCTAGTTCTTGCACATTATCTAGGAATGAATGAGACAATTCATCTTTCTCTACTTCTCATATTGATCATGTTGTTTGAGCACCTCAATCGATATAAATTCGACCTCTTTTGACCCATCCGGGAATAGGAGCATGTTAGTGTGTTGAGTGTGTGAAAAGCAAGTGTGGGGTGAAGATGTTGGTGAAAGAATGTTATGAATGAAATGCTGAATTTGTTGTGAAAGTGTAGACAAAAATATATAGGTTTGGGGACGTTGGTTTAAATGACGAGTAACTCGGCACCATTCACATAATCGGGTGTTTGTGCCTTGCCAAAGTCAAATAAACCAATAGTCCTAACGAGCTTTGGTATGTGTGCCCGGTGTGGATGCACCTCGAAAAATAGAAAAAACCCGAGGACGGCTAATCACCAAGGTTTCGGCTTTTGTACACCAATGCCATTGTCTCAAAAATAAGTGAAAGAAAAAGAAAAGATAGAAAAGATGGAGAAAATATACACTTGTGGGAAGTTGATCGAGGACAAAATTGTGGAGTTAGTTCCACTCCCGGATTAGTATCACATAGCCTGGAAAAATCCCCACCTAATCACAACGTTTCTTGGCCTTTTATCTCACAAGCCCTTGTGACCTATTTGCATGTGTGTAAGACTTAGTAATCTAGATTGGATATGCTCTTGATAATCTTGACTTCTTCATTTTTACATTTCATGCATGCTTTTGAGTTAAGTATAATTGTCTTTCCGTGCCTTCATTATTTCGATGCATGATTGCTTGTCCATTGCCATGAAACATGACTATGAAGGTGATCCAATATTAGAAGCACAACTTCCAAAAGATTTTGTCGTTTTTCTGCATGCATAAATCATGTCATCTCTTAGTCTATAGTTGGGACTTGCTCGCGAACGAGCAAACCTTAAGAATGGGGTATTTTTGATAACACGATTTATGACTTAGATTTAGGCACTCATTTAGATAGATTTTCCGCTCATTCATGCATGGTTTAACACTAGTTCACGACGTTTGCACTCAATTCATGTAATTTGCGGAGATAGACGTCTACGCGGACTTTTGCTCGCTTTGTAGGTATTTTGGGAGATTTAGGAGCTTAATCGATACATTCGAGGATCATTCCTCGTGATGGCACACTTCCGGACTCGTTAAGGAGCAAGCTAGGAGCAAAGGAGAACACATAGGACCTAGTTGGTGCATGTCTTGCACCAACTCATGGTCCAATGGTTCAAGGAGAGCCTCTGAAGCAAAACCACGGCCATAGACCATTCCACGGCCGTGGAATATGCCCGTGGAATATGCCCGTGGAATCTGCCAGGACCACGTTGACACGTGTCCCACGATCTCTTTGATGACTCTTGCTCTTGGTGGGTATTTAAAGGATCTTGCAGGCTGTAATTGGGGATCTCTCTTCCTCCCTTTTGGACCTATCTTCTTCCCCAAAACATTTCTCTATTGTTGCCTCTCTTCCAAGCACCCATTGTGGGTGTTCTTGGAAGAGATTAGTGTAGATTTTCGTTTTAGAGTGAGATTAGAGTGGTTTTGAGTGAGGCTTCCGTTGTTGACAACTTGGAACAGCTCTTGGAGCCTTGTAAGATTTGGTAACTTCTATTCTATGCCTTTAATGTCTTTTCTTTGGATTGTTCTTCATCATCTAACCATGACTTGCAAGCATGCTTTATTTGTGAAGTTTGATCTTGAAATGTATGTTGTTGGCTGAATAGATGTGATTCTAGGGTGAAGGAATGATGTTTATGCTTTGGACTATGATTGTATGACCTTCCATGTTAGTTTAGGATCGATTTGTGTTCGAAATCCCAACTCGGAATCAAACCACGGCCTGTTCTTCATGCTTCCACGGCCGTGGTTTTGCATGATCCACCCGTGTTTTGTTCTGTTGTTCTTAAATTGATGAATCTCGATGTTAGGATGTAGATGTGTTGAAATCCTAGTGTTTGTTGAGCCTAATCTAGCCTAGGGTGACCTAGTGTTAGCAACTAAGAGGTAGAAGAGACCTACCCGGTGATTCTTGCCCTTAGATACCGAAGATGATAGACTCTAGGTAGTAGTGAGCCAAAAAAGCCGCTATTGGATTGAGTGTCCTACGATCATTGCCTAAGACTTACCTTTTCCGAGACTTACCCGGTAAGGTGGGGGTTTGAGCCTTAGGTAGTGGCCGGTTTGTGTAGAATTCCCGTCCTTAGGGTCCTTGAGACTTACCCGGTAATAGGACCTTAGGTGCGAGACTAGTGGATGCACGAGACTTACCTTTGATCTTTAGAAGCATGAGTCCATTGTCATAATCGAATATCCGAATCTCTAGAATCCGCTTTCTTACCTCTTATCTCTCGTCTTTGTGTGTGTGTTTGCTTATTTGTTGTGTTGAAATATTTGTGGCCTTTGTTTGACCACCAAAAACCAACCAAAAACATTGTGTTTTGCGTTTCCTTTATTCCTCACCTCATCTTAGTTTAGATTTACACTATCTTTGATCATTGAATGACTTGATTTCACCTCAGTCCTTGAGTTCGACCTCGGAATACTATCCCTACTACAAAACGTCCCGTACACTGCGGGTTTCTCTAGGTAGTTTAGGATTTTAGTTCGAGTTTATAAATGTAAAGCTTTTTGTGCTATTTCCTAGCGTGACAACCTCCATCTACTGTATAAGGATGGCTTGGCTCATTTGTAGAACCAGGTCTAAGTTGAATCCAAATGTTGAGAAGGAAAACCCTCTTACTTGGAATAGTCATCACTTCTTGATACGCCCCCGTATGGCATCACCATCCGTGTTTCCGGCTTGAAGGACCCGACATCAATTTTAAAGATTTATTATTATGCGGGTCTGTATTAATAGACTTTTTATATTCGGAACTTTAATTCCGGAACTTAATTCCGTGAATTAAATTCCGACCTTTCATATTTTAGGCTTTTCATTTTCGGCACTTAATTCCGGCTTTTAATTCCGTTATTTATGTTATGACTCTTTGTATGGCCTCCATCCACTATATAAGGATGGCTTGACTCATTTGTAAAACATGTCTAAGTTGAATCCAAGTGTTGAGAAGGAAAATCCTCTTACTTGGTTTAGGCATCACTTCTTCTTCCATCTTCTTTAAAGTTCTATCTTGGATCTAGTCTTTGATCCAAGCCCTTCAAACTCGAGGATCCTTTTGAAGGATCAACCGAACGCTTCCGCATCCATTTCTAAGCTTCCGCCGCTTTGATACCAATGATAGAATTACAGGCGATCTAGATCGAGGAGAAACTTCAACTAATTCTTGATCGCTCGAATTGGATCAACGATAGACTTGAGCGGTGGAAGCTTAGAAATGGATGCGGAAGCGTTCGGTTGATCCTTCAAAAGGATCCTCGAGTTTGAAAGGCTTGGGTCAAATACTAGATCCAAGATAAGAACTTTAAGAGGATTGAAGGAGAAGTGATGCCTATTCCAAGTAAGAGGGTTTTCCTTATCAACACTTGAATTCAACTTAGACCTGGTTTTACAAATGAGCCAAGCCATCCTTATATAGTGGATGAAGGCCATACAAAGAGTCATAAAATAAATGACGGAATTAAAAGCCGGAATTAAGTGCAGGAAATGAAAAGCTCAAAATATGAAAGGTCGGAATTTAATTCACGGAATTAAGTTCCAAATTAAAGTTCCGAATATGAAAAGCCAAATATTAAATAGCCGAATAATAATAAACGTCTTCAAAATTGTACGGGTCCTTCTAGCCGGAAACACGGATGGCATCGCCATCCGGGGGCGTATCACAAGGCCACGACAATGACACTCTCGGACATGGCGAGGCCACCATCGGGCAAGAAAAGGCCAGCATTGGGCATGACATGGTCATGACAAGGCAACTCTCGGACATGGCAAGGCCATCGTCGGGCAAGGGAAGGCCAGCGTCGGGCATGACAAGGCCAGCGTCGGGCATGGCAAGGCCATCGTCGGGCATGACAAGGCGAGCGTCGGGCATGGCAAGGCCATCGTCGGGCATGACAAGGCCATCGTCGGGTATGACAAGGCCATGATAATGCCACTCTCGGACATTGTGAGGCCATCGTCGGGCATGACAAGGCCAGCGTTGGGCATGACAAGGTATTGACAAGGCAACTGTCGGACATGGCAAGGCCATCGTCGGGAATGGTAAGACCATCGTCGGGCATGGCAACGCCAGCATCGGGCATGCCAAGGTCATCGTCGGCCATGACAAGGCCAACGTCAGGCATGACAAGGCAACTCTCGGACGTGAAAAGGCCTTCGTCAGGCATGGCAAGGCCAGCGTCTGACATAGCAAGGTCATCACAATGCCACTCTCGGACATGGCGAGGCCATCGTCGGGCATGACAAGGCCAATGTTGGGCACGACAAGGTCATGACAAGGCAACTCTCGGACATGGAAATGCCATCGTCGTCGGGCATGACAAAGCCACTCTCGGACATAGCAAGGCCAGCGTCGGGCACGACAAGGCCATCGTCAGGAATGACAAGCCCATTTTCGGGCATGACAAGGCCACTCTCGGACATAGCAAGTCCATCGTCGGGCATGGAAAGGCCAGTGTCAGCTTGGCAAGGGAAGCGACGGGCATGACAAGGCCATGACAAGGCCACAAGGTATTGACAAGGCAACTCTCGGACATGGCAAGGCCATCGTCGGGCATGGGAAGGCCAGCGTCGGGAATGACAAGGTATTGACGAGGCAACTCTCGGACATGGCGACGCCATCGTCGGGCATGTAAAAGGCCAGCGTCGGGCATGGCAAGGTATTTACAAGGCAACTGTTGGACATGGAAAGGCCATCGTCGAGCATGGGAAGACCAGCGTCGGGCATGACAAGGCCATCGTAGGGCATGACAAGGCAATCGTTGGGCATGACAACGCCATCGTCCGGCATGAAAAGGCCAACGTTGGACATGAGAAGGTATAGACAAATCCATCGTCGGGAATGGCAAGGCAGCATTGGGCATGGCAACGCCAGAGTCGGGATGACAAGGTCATCGTCGGACACGACAAGGTCATGACAAGGCAACTCTCGGACTTAACAAAGCCAGCGTCGGTCATGGCAAGGCCATCGTCGGGCATGTTAAGGCCAACGTCGGGCATTGCAACGCCATCGTCGGGCATGACAAGGTCTTATTTGGGCATGACAAGTTCATTACAAGACAACTCTCGGACATGACAATAGCAACATCGGGCATGGAAAGGCCATCGTCAAGCATGACAAGGTCAGCATCGGGAAGGACAGGTCAGGAAAAGGAAACTTCGGGCATGACAAGGTCTTGACAATCCAACTCTCGGACATGATAAGGCCAGCGTCGGGCGTGGCAAGGCCATTGTCGGGCATGACAAGGCCAGCGTCGGGAATGACCAGGTCATGACAAGGCAACTCTCGGACATGGCAAGGCCATCGTCGAGAATGGACAGCCCAACTCGGGCATGACAAGGCCAATCTCGGGCATGGCAAGGCCATCATCGGGCATGACAAGGTCATCGTCGGGCATGACAAGGCCATAACAAGACAACTCTCGGACATGACAAGGCCAGTGTCGATCATGGCAAGTCCAACGTCTGACAGGACAAGGCCATGACAATGTTACCCTCGGACGTGGCGTGGCCATCGTCGGGCAAGAAAAGGCCAGCGTCGGGCAAAAGATGGTCATGACAAGGAAACTTTCGGACATGGCAAGGCCGTAGTCGAGCATGGGAAGGCCAATACCGGGCATGACAAGGCCAGCGTCGGGCATGGCAAAGGCTATCGTCGGGCATGGCAAGGCAATCGTCGGGCACTACAAGGCCAGCGTCGGGCATGGCAAGGCCATTATCGTGCATGGCAAGGCCATCGTCTAGTATGACAAGGCCATGACAAAGCCACTCTCGGACATGACGAGGCCATCGTCGGGCATGGTAAGGCCAGCGTTGGGCATGACAAGGTATTAACAAGGCAACTGTCAGACATGGCAAGGCCATCGTCGGGCATGGTAAGGCCAGCGTCGGGCATGGCAACGCTAGCGTCGGGCATGACAAGGTCATCTTCGGGGCAAGACAAGGCCAGTGTCGGGCATGACAAGGCCATGACAAGGCCACTCTCGGACATGACAAGGCCAGCGTCGGGCATGGCGAGGCCATCGTCGGGCATGACAAGACCAATGTCGGGCACGACAAGGCAACTTTCGGAGATCGAAAGGCCATTTTCGGGCATGGAAAGGCCAGCGTCTAGAATGGCAAGGCCATCACAATGTCACTCTTGGACATGGCGAGGCAATCGTCGGGCACGACAAGGCCACTCTCGGACATGGCGAGGCCATCGTTGGGCATGAAAAGGCCAACATCGGGCATGACAAGGTATTGATAAGGCAACTCTCGGACATGGCAAGACCATCGTCGAACATGGGAAGGTCAGTGTCGGGCATGACAAAGTATTGACAAGGCAACTCTCGGATATGGCGAGGCCATCGTTGGGGATGAAAAGGCTAGCGTTGGGCATGAGAAAGTATTGACAAGGCAACTCTTGGACATGGCAAGGCCAACGTCGAGCATGGGAAGGCCAGCGTCGGGCATGACATGTCCAGCGTCGGGCATGGCAAGACCATCGTAATGCATGACAAGGCCATCGTTGGGCAAGACAAGGCCATGAAAATGCCACTCTCAGACATGGCAAGGCCATCATCGGGCATGACAAGGCCAGTGTTGGGCATGACAAGGTATAGACAAGGCAACTGCCAAACATGGCAATGCCATCATCGGGCATGACAAGGCCAACGTTGGGCATGACAAAGTATAGACAAGGCAACTGCCGAACATGGCAAGGCATCCGTCGGGTATGGCAAGGAAGTGTTGGGCATGGCAACGCCAGCGTCGGGCATCACAAGGCTAGCGTCGGGCATGACAAGGTCATGACAAGGCAACTCTCGGACATGACAAGGCCAACGTCGGGCATTGGAAGGCCATCGTCGGGCACGACAAGGTCAAGACAAGGCAACTCTCGGACATGGCAAGGCCATCGTCGAGAACTACAAGGCCAACGTCGGGCATGCCAAGGCCAACGTCGGGCATTGCAAGGCATTGCGGGCATGACAAGGTCATCGTCGGGCATGGCAAGGCCATGACAAGGCAAATCTCGGACATGACAGGGCCAATGCTTGGCATGGCAAAGCCAACGTCGGGCATGACAAGGCCAAGATAATGCCACTCTCGGACATAGCGAGGCCATCGTCGGGCATGACAAGACCAGCGTCGGGCATGACATAATCATGACAAGGCAACTCTCGGACATGGCAAGGCCATCGTCGGGTATGGCAACGCCTGCGTCTGGCACGACAAGGCTAGTGTCGGCCATGACATGGCCACTCTCGGACATAGGATGGACAACGTCGGGAACGACAAGGCCATCGTCAGGCATGACAAGCCCAGCGTCGGGAACGACAAGGCCATCGTCGTGCATGGCAAGACGTGCGTCGGCATGACAAGGTCAGCGTCGGGCATGACAAGGAAATTCTCGGACATGGCAAGGCCATCATCGGGCATGGCAAGGCCAACGTCGGGAATGGAACCGCCACCGTCGGGCATGCCAAGGCTAGCGTCGGGCATGATAAAGCCAATCTCGGACATATCAAGACTAGCGTCAAGTTCGACAATGCCATCGTCGGTCATGACAAGCCCAGCGTCGGGCATGACAAGGCCACTCTCGAACATGACAAGGTCATCATCAGGGATGACAAGGCCAGCGTCGGCATGACAAGGCCAACGTTGGGCATGACAAGGTGTTACGCTAAGATCGTGATGCGCAAATGGGTTTTAAATTTATAACTCGAACTAAATCCTAAACTACCTAGCGAAACCCGCAGTGTACGGGACGTTTGTAGTAGGGATAGTATTCTGAGGTCGAACACAAAGACTAAGGTGAAATTGATTCGATTTGTGATTGAGTTTAGTAAAGACCTAGGTTGAAAGAAAAGAAAGAAATAAAGAAATGAAAATCTCAAATGTTTTTGGTTGGTTTTTGGTGATCAATCAAAGATCACAATTCATGCAAGTAAACAATCAACTAAACTATGAATCAACGCAAATAAACAAGCTAAACAAGATAATGATCAAAGAAAGAAAAGACGGATTCTAGGGGTTGGAAGTTCCGGTTATGGCATAGGACTCAAGCTATCTATTCATTCCTTGGATTAACTATGTTGGGGTTAAGTGTTTCTAGATTGGGATCAATCACCGGGCAGGTCTCATAGATCCACTAGTCCATTCCCTAGGTCTCATCACCGGATAAGTCTCTAAGAACCTTAAGGGACGGAATTTTACACAAATCGGATTGTTACCTAGAGATCTTAACCTATCTTTACCGGGTAGGTCTTCGAAAGGGAAGTCCTAAACAATTATCCTAGCACACTTAATCCAATGGCGGCTTATTAGGCTCACCACTACCTAAGGTTTGTTATCTTTGTAATCTAAGAGTAAGGATTACCGGGTAAGTCTCTCCTAACACTTAGTTGCTAACACTAGGTCACCCTAGGATAGATTTAGCTCAACAAACACTTAGGATTTCAACATTCTAACAATCTAGGACAAGATCCATCGAACTAGGAAAATCACGGTTTGTTCTATCTAAACCACGGCCGTGGTTATGCAAGAACTACCCGTGATTTCTAACAGCAGCTATGTTCATGCACACAAGTCATCCAAAGATAAATCTAAGTCCGTCCTATCATAGCCCAGCCATAAGCATCCTTTCCTCACCCTAGAACCACATCTATTTAGCCTACAACGTTCATAATAGAAATCGAAACAAGCAAACACAAAATTATGACATCCATTTGCAAGATGATGAAGGAAAAGATATGAACAAGTGAACTAAAACAAAACCAAGCTGAAAATAGAATTATAGTAACTCACAATCCTTCCAAAAGAAGGTTCAAATGATTCATACAACTCTAGAAATAGAATCCAGATTTCTTCAATACAAGACTATCAAGTGTGTTAATGGTGTGTGTTCTTCTTCTCCTCTTCAATGGAGCTCTTCTTCTTCCTCATTGACACTTTCTTTCCTAGAAAGACTTCTTGTTGAGAGAATATTTTTGTTAGAGGATAATGGATAATGGAGAGCTGCTCCAAGATGCTTTTCTCAACCAATGAAGGACCACTTTTATAACAAATTTTGCATGAGCTGGCCATGAGAGTCGTGGCACAGCTGTCACAAAAATCTGGCAAAATCCACGGGTGATTCCACGGCCGTGGAGTGTCAGAGAACCGTGATTCGCTCTAGAAACTTCGCTTTGGATCATTAAGCTCTGATTTGGTGCATGGCTTGTGTTGGCAAGGCTCCATGAGTCCTCCTTAGCCTTTAGGTTGTGTCCTAATGAGTCCGAGGGTGTGTCATCTAGATGAACGATCCTCAAACGTATCGTTTTAGTTCCTAAATCTCCCGAAATACCTACAAAACACGCACAAGTCCGTGTTGACGTCTATCTCGACAAAATACATGAATTGAGTGCAAAACGTCGTGAACTAGTGCTAAACTATGCATGAATGAGTGAGAAATCTATCTAAATGATTACCTAAAACTAAGTCATAAATCGTGTTATCAAAATACCCCATACTTAAAGTTTGCTCGTCCCCGAGCAAATTCCCAACTATAGACTAAGAGATGACATGATTTATGTATGCAGAAAAATGGCAAAAATCTTTTTGGGTTTGTGCTTCTATTATTGGATCACCTTCAAAGTCATGTTTCATGGCAAAGGATAAGCAAATCATACATCAAACAAATGAAGACATGGAAAGACAATTGTACTTAACTCAAAAGTATGCATGAAATGTAAGGATGAAGAAGTCAAGAAGATCAAGAGTACATCCAATCTAAATCACTAAGTCTTACAAACATCCAAATAGGTCATAAGGTCTTGTGAAATAAACGGGTCAAGAGATGTAGTGATTGGGTGGGGATTTCTAGGCTATGTGATGCTAATCCGGGAACGGAACTAACTCCACAATCTTGTCCTCGATCAACTTCCCTCAAATGTATATTTTTTCTTTCTTTTCTTTTTCATTGACCTATTTTTGAGACAATGACATTGGTGTACAAAAGCCGAAATCTTGGTGATTAGCCGTCCTTGGGCTTTTTCTTAGTTTTCGATGTGCATCCACACCGGGCACACATACCAAAGCTCGTTTAGGACTATTGGTTTATTTGACTTTGGCAAGGCACCAACACCCGATTATGTGAAGTGTACCGAGTTACTTGTCATTTAAGCCAATGCCCCCAAGCCTATTTTTTTTTTTTTTGCTACACTTTCACAACAAATTCAGCATTTTAATGCACGATATTCTTTTCATCAACAACTTCACCCCACACTTGCTTTTCGCACACATCAACACACTAGCATGCTCCTATTCCCGGATGGGTTAAAAGAGGTCAATTTTATCTCAATTGAGGTGCTCAAGCAATCATGATTAAGATGAGAAGTAGAGAAAGATGAATTGCCTCATTCATTCCTAGATGGTATGCAAGAACTATCATGTAATTTCGATCTTCAATACTCAATCATTTCTAGGCAAACAACATGATCACAAATCATTCATAGAATTTCAAGAGAAGTACTTCAAGTCCACATATGCATTCATCAATCCTAACACATGAGGCCATCCATAGCCAATTCACAAGACAAGATTCATCATTAGGATCATATCCAAGCCTAGAAAGCAAAAAAAGTTTTTAAATTTTCTGATTTTTATGGTATTTTCGATTTAAGTATGTACAATGCAAGACATGTGAAGATTTTAAACTATCTTAGATGCTCATCATGCAAAGGATCATGCAAACCCCACCCCATACTTAGAAACACATTGTCCCCAATGTGGTATACAAGTAAAGAGAGTGAAAGGCAACGCTAGCCGTCCAAGTTTGATGATTCTATCAACCATGGTAGAGAGCTCTAAGCATCCATCAAAGCTTCGGGACCCGCGCTAGGCAACGCTAGCCGTCCAAGTTCCGCGTCCGCTCCACCCATAATTGGTGAGGGTTCATCATCATTCTTCACTTGTCATGCAAGGCTTCCAATGCCACTAAGGTTCTAGCACACACACAAAGTAGACAAAACACACACAAAGATAGAAAAATCTAAAAATGAAAACAAAACGAAAGAGGAAAAATGTTACCAATGGGTTGCCTCCCACCAAGCGCTTCTTTAAGGTCATTAGCTTGACCAAACTCGGGAGTGTCTATTCAAGGTGAAGTGGGGCAATCATGTCCACCGGGACTCCCGGAATATACTTCTTCAAGCGGTGCCCATTCACTTTGAAATTCCCACAATGCTCCCCTCCTATCTCAATAGCTCCATGGGGAAAGATCTTTTTCACCACATATGGCCCGGTCCATCTTGATTTGAGCTTTCCGGGAAAGAGCCTTAGCCTTGAGTTGAAGAGAAGGACAAGATCTCCTTCACTCAACTCCTTGGGGATGATCCTCTTGTCATGCCATCTTTTGGTTCTCTCCTTGTAGATCCGGGCATTCTCATAAGCTTCCAACCGGATCTCCTCAAGGGCGTTTATATCAAGCAACCTCTTCTCTCCCGCCTCCTTGATGTCAAAATTTAGCCACTTAATGTCCCAATAAGCTCTATGCTCCATTTCCACTTGAAGATGGCAAGACTTTCCATAGACCAACTTGTAAGGAGTGGTTCCAATTGGTGTCTTGAAGGCGGTCCTATATGCCCACAATGCGTCATTGAGCTTCATAGCCCAATCCTTTCTAGTCTTAGACACCGTCTTCTCAAGGATGGCCTTGATCTCCCGGTTGGATATCTCCACTTGGCCGCTAGTTTGGGGATGGTAAGGTGTTGCCACCTTATGAGTCACCCCATACTTGGTCAAAAGCGCCCCAAAATTCCTATTGGTGCAGTGCTTTCCTCCATCACTAATGATCACCCTTGGTGTTCCAAACCTAGGGAAGATCACCCGGTTGAAGAACCGCACCACCACCTTGGCATCATTTGTAGGAGAGGCGATTGCCTCCACCCATCTTGACACATAGTCCACCGCCAATAGGATGTAGAGATTACCACATGAAGAAGGGAATGGTCCCATGAAGTCCACACCCCACACATCAAATATTTCGACTTCTTGGATGTTGTTCAAGGGCATTTCATTCCTCCTTGAGATGTTGCCCGTCCTTTGGCAAGCATCACATGCCGCTACAAAACCTTGCACATCTCTAAACAAGTTAGGCCAATAAAAACCGGATTGCAATACCTTCGCACACGTTTTGTGTGAACTAGCATGGCCTCCACATGGTAAGGAGTGACAATGCCGGATCACACTCTCCACTTCATCTTCCGGTATGCATCTTCTAAACATTCCGTCCGGCCCTCTCTTGAATAGAAGTGGTTCACTCCAATAGTAGTGCCTCACATCATTGAAGAACTTCTTCCTTTGTGCATATGTTATTCCGGGAGGCACTTCCTCACACACTAAGTAGTTCACGATGTCGGCAAACCATGGCTCACTTCCTCTAGACACTTGGAACAAGCATTCCTCCACCATTTGTAATTGCTCATCCCGGAATGAGTCATCAATTGGGATGTCATCTCTTTCAAGTTCTAATGGTGGGAGTCTACTAAGGTGATCCGCCACCGAATTCTCGGATCCCTTCTTGTCCCGTATTTCCAAATCAAATTCTTGTAGAAGAAGGATCCACCGAATCAACCTAGGCTTGACATCCTTCTTGGTAAGTAGATAACGGATCGCAGCGTGATCCGTATAAACTATGACCTTCACTCCAACAAGATATGAGCGGAACTTCTCAAATGCATACACCACCGCTAGCAGCTCTTTCTCGGTGGTAGCATAATTGAGTTGGGCATCATCTAGCGTCTTGCTAGCATAATAAATGGCGTGAGTGCGCCCTTCTTTCCTTTGCCCCAAAACAGCCCCAACGGCTACATCGCTCGCATCACACATGATCTCAAATGGTAGGCTCCAATCCGGAGGTTGCATGATAGGTGCGGAGATCAAGGCGTTCTTCAACCTACAAAAGGCTTCAAGACAATCTTTGGAAAAGACAAAATCAACATCCTTCATTAGTAGGTTAGTGAGAGGCTTAGAAATTTTAGAGAAGTCTTGAATAAACCTCCGGTAAAAACCGGCATGCCCTAAGAAACTTCTTACCCCTTTTACCGAGGTAGGTGGTGGCAACCTCTCTATCGTTTCAATCTTGGCCCTATCAACCTCAATGCCGCGGTTAGACACCAAGTGTCCTAACACAATTCCTTCACTTACCATGAAGTGGCATTTTTCCCAATTTAAGACAAGATTTGTCTCCTCACATCTTTGCAACACTAAGGACAAGTTAGCCAAGCAATTATTGAAAGACGAACCATAAACAGAGAAATCATCCATAAACACTTCCATGATATTTTCTATGTATTCCGAAAAGATAGCCATCATACACCTTTGGAAGGTGGCGGGTGCATTACACAACCCAAATGGCATTCTCCTATATGCAAAAGTACCCCATGGACATGTAAAGGTTGTTTTCTCTTGGTCATCGGGGTGGATAGGGATTTGGAAGAATCCACTATAGCCATCTAGGTAGCAAAAATGAGAATGTTGAGCTAACCGCTCTAGCATTTGGTCAATGAAGGGGAGAGGGAAGTGATCTTTCCTAGAGGCCATGTTCAATTTCCTATATTCAATGCACATTCTCCACCCCGTAACCGTCCTAGTCGGGATTAGTTCATTGTTCTCATTAGTCACTACAGTCATCCCACCCTTCTTAGGAACTACATGAACGGGACTAACTGTTCGCTCCAATCGGTGTGTGCAAGCTTTAAATTTATAACCCTAGACTTAAGCTTAAAACAAGGATGCGAACCCGCAGTGTACGGGTCAATCGTAGTAAAAGCAAGAAAATTCCAGGGGTCGATCACAGGGACTCGGTGAAACAGAGTCAATACGGTGTGCTAATGTTAATACTAACCACAAGAGCGATTTAACACAATCAAAGATGAATAAGATGTCAAATAAAGCAAACATGCAATTCTAGGGATTAAGGCATCTAGTTGTGGTTCCAACTCAAGATCTGTAGATAAGCGGACAAAGCTGAGATTTTTGCGTGGGGAAGGTGTTTCTAAAGTGGAGTAGATCACCGGGTAAGTCTCACTACACACTAATCCTAAACCGTAACTCCTATTACCGGGTAAGTCTCAAGGAATCAAGATAAAGAACTATAACCTCAAACTAACATACCATCTAAGGGAATAGAATCAACCTTTACCGGGTAAGTCTCAGGCTAACTCACAAAGATGGGATGGAAGCACACTCAAACCCCCAATAAAGGCTGAACCTTTATTACCTACACTTATGATTGTTGGTATACAAACTAAGGAATTACCGGGTAAGTCTCATCCTAAGCTTGAATTGAACCAGGAAAGGTGTAATAAGAATAGGATTTGGCAAACTCTAACACTTAACTCTCAGTTTAAGGTCGGATAAGTCACCTCGGTCAGAAGAATTCCACCCCGGCCGAGATGTTCATCAACCGAACGAGATGCTTAAGGTTAAGTTTAAAGACTCGAACTTTCAGGATCCTACTGAAATCTAAGATTATTCTATCATTGTTTTTCCCACAACCTTCAGCCAATCACCCTAGAATCACACAAGGAAATTAGCCACTCATCATCATTATGAAAGTATTAAATGTAAGGGAAGAAGGTGAATATTTGGACAAAGAAGAATTTTAATGAAAAGACTTCAATAACTGAATCAAATATCACAACAAAGCGTTCCTTGGATAATAATCCAAAAAGACAAGACAACAATTGAGGGAATTGAAGACAATCTTACAAAACCCTTCAATAAAGCTATAAAAGCTATGGACTTCAATCTTCCTTCAACCTTCAAAAAGGTTCTTCAACTCTCTCCCAAATTGGGGTATGCGGCTGCTGCGTCTTTTTCGGTGTAGGCGGATGTTCGTGTATGCGGGCCTCCTGAATTGTGGGAAATCCGACCCTTTTTATAGGAAAATATCCCTCCAAAGATAATAAATCTTAAGAAGATATTATCCCATAAATATAGGTAAAATATATATTTTGCATATCTCCTTCCTTCCAGAAGCCAAGCCCAGAAATATAAGATCACTTTCCAAATTTAAAAGATCTCTTCCAAGAATAAAATATTCTCGCCGCGTCCTAGGTATTCGCCTCGGTCGAGTCGGCGTCCCTGGATCACCTCGGTCGAGATGAATCTCTGGTCAACCGAGGTGAGTCTCAACTGGATGTGAAATCTCTCGAATCTGCTCCAAAGTGGATCTTCAATCCATGGCTATGCTTCCTGGATGTAGCTCCAAATGACTCATGACTCCTTTTGCTCCTTTTTGATACAAAACGTACCATATTACCTGCAATTACAACGAAACTAGGTGTAGACCTCGATTCTCGCAAAGGTAGATGAAATGGTAGTAAAATCACATAATGTATATACAAACATACAGATTATGAAAGATAAAACGTCCAAACAAACCCCAAAAACTAGACTATAATTCATGCTATCAAAATACCCCATACTTAGCCCTTGCTTGTCCCCAAGCAAGTTCTGCATATAGAAGACAAGGTAGAATGGATTATAAGTCATAAAAATCAATGAAAAGTCTTTCAAAACATTTTATGGTGTGCAACTATCATAGATCACTCTAAGAGAATACTTCATGAAATTTAGAAATTCAATATGCTCAAAACATTTTATAAATATAGGAAAGTTGTTCATCTTTGCATAAAATCATAGAATGCATAATAAATCATAATTATCAAAATTAATCATGTATAATCCAGTTTAAACCGCTAAGTCAATCAACAAGCTCAAGGTCTCAAGGGCTTCCCAAAAGAAAAGGTCAAGAAACGTGTAGGGTAGGGATGTATGTAAGGTAATGTGGTGCTAGAATCCGGGAAAAGGATGAACTTCACTTTTACTTTGACTTGCAACACCTTCCACCAATAAGCTTTGCTTATTTCACACTTTTTCTCTTTTACTTTACTTTTTGGGATGCATGGACAGAGGTGCACAATAACCGAAGCCTAGGAGATCCGCAATCATCAATTTCTTGAGATGCATCAAACCCTTGATGCACATACCATGACCCGTTAGGAATATCGCTCAATCCGACTTTGGCAAGACACAAACACCCGGCTATGTGAATGGTGCCGAGTTACTCATCTTCATGATTGACTTCCCCAAACCTATAATTGCTTTCTAAGACTTTCACTTTCAGCCCACTTCTCAACTTTAACTTGCTTTCACCACTTGCTTGCTTCCTAATTCCCGGATAGGTAAAGGGAGGCAAAATGCATATGAGGGGTTAAGCATGATCAAGAAGAAGAAGAAGAAAAGAGTGAATTGCCTTGATCTTTCCAAGAAGAGAGTGAGAGAACTTATCCTGCGGTGTCAACCTTCAAATCCAACATAATTTGGATAGAAACAAAGTATTAAACATGCCAATAATTTCAAACAAAGCATTTAGCAACTTAAACATATTATAAAACCTTTCAAACACATAAAGAATTTAAAACCAGTAGGTAAACAAAATCTTCACTGAGGTCATATCCAGATAAGTAGTACAAAAATCGTTTTCGAAAACTCTCAGTTGACCTACCTCGGTCGAGGTGTTCTTAAGTCAACCGAGGTGAATCACCTCGTTCGGCTAGAACTGTCCCGGTCGAGGTCCAAAAATTTTTTTTTTTTTTTTTTTTTAAAACCAGTTTTCTTTCAGTTTCGACGTTTTTTCTCAATCAAATAACCTATAAGTATGCATGTAATACCGGATAATCATATAAAGGCAAATGAAGCATAAATATGAAAATATCCGATAAATAAAATACATCAAAAATGTCGAATACATCAAAGGTAGCCACATAGTCAAATAACAAACACCCCATACTTGAGACACACTGTCCCAGTGGGTATAATAAAAGTCTAAATAAAAGAGGACTCACCGGATGAGAGCCGAACTGCATAAAAAATATAATAAATAAACCCTGCAGCTCCTCAGTAGTCCTGATCCGGCGGTGGTGGTGGTATGTAGGGGTACTGAGTCGGGTCATAGGGATAGCCCATGATACGCTCAAACTGTAGCTGAGCCATCATGTGCTGATGATGCTGCCGCTCCTGCATCTCGCGGATATCCAGCGAAAGTGCAGCATATGAGTCGATAACCTGATCCGTCAGGTCATCGATCCGTCGGTGTGCAGCTCTGTCCCTCACTCCACGCCTCCTGCGTCCAGCAGGTCTGACTGGAGACGTCGCGGCTGGCGCCGGCTCAGTGTCCTCCTCATCATCTAAATCAATAATAGGTGGTGCGCTCGTCCCAGCTGTATCTGTACCTGTGTCCATCGGGACGCCACCTCCTCTCTCATCCACTGTCTCATCATCGTCGTCATCCTCATCCTCAGCCTCCTCCTCAGCCTCAGCAGGGGCAGCTGCTCCCTCTCTGTAATCCTCCATAAGTGGACCCCAAGCAGTCTGCCAGAAATGTGGATCAAAGACAGAGAACTGTGGAGACCATCTGATGCCCTGAGGTGCAGTCAGCTCCCATGGCATAGCGACGTAGGGTGTAGTCAGTCCTCGGGGAACTAGAATCCTCCGAGTAATCATCTCCTGAAGTCCGAGCGGCTTGGCAGCCGCCACCATGGTACACCTGCTCAGATCCATATCCTGATACCTAGCGATATGGGTCACTATCCCTCCGCAGCATATATCTCCCTTCCCCTTGGCCTTGATCTTGTGCAGATCCTCTGCCAGCATCAAGCCAAAGTCAGGGTATCCTCCTGTGACCATGCAGTATAAAGAGAAGAGCTCCCCCTGTCGGACCTTCTGGGGCGTCTCAGTACGCGCCAGAAGCGTCTCGCTGAAGATCCTGTGTACCAATCGAAAGGCTAGATGATAAATAAGCTTCGCCCTGGAATCACCAGGGCGCCACCTATCTGCGTGCCTCGTGATGTGGGCGATCTGACCCCAGAACTCTCTAGCTACAGCTCGGGTCGGGAAGTCTACAGCAGTGGGGGCAGGGAAGCCAAAAATGTCTCTCCAGTGGTCAAGAGGTACTATGTAGTTCCGGTTCATCAACCGGTACTTCACAGCCCTCTCTGTGGGGAGGTAAGTGAAGGAACTGACAAACTCGAGGGTCGGCTCGAGGTAGGCTGGGGCTCGGATCTCAGTAAACTGATCCAGCCCGACGGTGGTGATCATCCTCCTAAGCTCTCCATCTACGTGGAGACAATCAAAGGCAGAAACGTCCAGAAATCTAGGAGCGATGACAGGACGACTAGCAATGCGATCATAATCTACCCGGTGTCTCTCGTGGATCACCGGGATAGAAGGTCGGGATGAGGAAGAAGAAGGGGAAGGAGAGGATCTATCCCTAAGGGCTAAAAATCTATCAGAACTCATCTTCAAACTGCACTGTTAGATTACCTCGGTCGACTGACAAACTCCAAGAATCACCTCGACCGAGGTGCAGAACGACTGGACCGAGGCGAAGGCAGTGCGATTTCAACTCTCTGATTTTCAGTTCTTTTCCCCCAAAAATCACTACCGATGCTTCCTAAGGGGTACTTAAAGGTTTCCTCAACAGAATCAAGGGCAACCAAAGCCCAAATATCAGTAAACGAACGAGTTTAGGTTTTCGAACGTTTTTACCTCGTTTCGGTCGAAACGCTCAAATTTCTTGCAGATCTGTAGTTGCAATCGACTCCTCTATCCTTCAATCTCGGTTTGGAAGCAGAAAACGTCGAAAACGAGCGAGAATCGAGAGTGAGCGAAGTGGATCTGTCGCCGCGGTCGAAATGGGTAAAAAAGAGTGAAAAGTAATTTTCCCCTTTTTATACTGTTACTGGATCTGCTGTCACCTCGGTCGAGATGGTCTCGACTGGCCCGAGGTGGTATGGACCGAGGCGGTTCTGCAGAAACCCTAGTTGCCTCGGTTGCTTCAAGAATCAACTCGGTCGAGGTGCTCTGACAGTGACCGAGGTGCTTCTGTCTTCTCAGAATCTCGAACTTCTGTCCTTCCAGATGTGTTTCTTCCTGTTGTCTGTCCAGAACGCCAAAAACAAAGCAAAGCAAAGCAAAAACAAAAACTATCTAAGCTAGACTAGAAAACGGGAAAGAAGAGCAATACCTTGGGTTGCCTCCCAAGAAGCGCTTGATTTAAGGTCGCTAGCTGGACCATGATGCGTCTCAAATGAGGTAGGAGGTTCCCTCACCCCATACTTCACCTCCATCGTGGGGTGAAGTAAGTAGATCCATCAAACGCTCCAAGACGTGTAAGTGCTCGTCGGGGAATGAATCGTCTATGGGTGGGCTATCCGTCTCGCGGGAGGATTCCGGTAGCCGGCTGAGGTGATCCGCAACTGAATTCTCGGATCCCTTCTTATCGCGGATCTCTAGGTCAAACTCTTGAAGCAAGAGAATCCATCGAATAAGACGCGGCTTTGCATCTTTCTTAGCCAACAAGTAACGAATGGCTGCATGGTCGGTGTAGACAATGACTTTCGCCCCTACTAGATAGGAACGAAACTTCTCGAAAGCATACACAACTGCCAATAACTCTTTCTCGGTGGTAGCGTAGTTGCGTTGTGCTTCATCTAGCGTCTTGCTAGCATAATAAATGGCGGTGGTCCGTCCATCTTTCTTTTGTCCGAGCACCGCTCCTACGGCTACATCACTAGCGTCACACATGACCTCGAAGGGCAAGGTCCAATCAGGAGGCTGGATAATGGGAGCGGAGATCAACGCTTCCTTAAGCCTGTGAAAAGCATCAAGACACTCCTGCGAAAACTCAAAAATAACATCTTTATTCAAGAGGTTAGTTAGAGGTTTAGAAATCTTAGAGAAGTCCTTGATGAATCTCCTGTAGAAACCTGCATGCCCGAGAAAACTCCTCACACCTTTAACAGAACAAGGAGGAGGGAGTTTCTCAATAGTCTCGATCTTAGCTCGATCGACCTCAATACCTCGATTGGAAACGAGGTGTCCTAGCACAATGCCTTCATTAACCATAAAATGACACTTCTCCCAATTCAAAACAAGGTTAGTGTCTTCACATCTTTTAAGCACTAGAGAAAGGTTAGATAGGCAATCATCAAAAGAGGAACCATATATAGAAAAATCATCCGTGAATACCTCCATGATCTCCTCTATGTACTCGGAAAAGATAGCCATCATGCATCGCTGGAAGGTAGCGGGTGCATTGCACAATCCGAATGGCATCCTCCGATAAGCAAACGTCCCCCAAGGACAAGTGAAAGTGGTCTTCTCCTGATCATCCGGATGGATAGGAATCTGGAAGAATCCACTATAGCCGTCCAAGTAGCAGAAGTGTGAATGTTGGGCCAAACGTTCGAGCATTTGATCAATGAAAGGAAGCGGAAAATGATCCTTTCGAGTTGCCGTGTTCAACTTCCTGTAATCGATGCAAACTCTCCAACCCGTAACGGTCCTTGTTGGGATCAACTCGTTGTTCTTATTCGTCACAACGGTCATCCCTCCTTTCTTCGGAACGACATGCACCGGGCTAACCTACTTGCTGTCCGAGATAGGATAAATAATACCTGCATCCAACAACTTAAGAACTTCCTTCTTCACAACCTTTTTCATGATCGGATTTAACCGTCTTTGAGGTTCCCGTGAAGTCTTATGATTATCTTCCATTGGAATTCTATGCATGCAGAAAGAAGGTTTAATGCCAATAAGATCATCCGTGGTGTAACCTATGGCTTTTCGATGCTTTCTCAGGACATGCATTAACTTAGATAATTCAGAATCGGAGAGGGAAGCACTAGCAATAACGGGATAAGTAGAATCCGGCCCAAGAAAGATATACCTCAAGTGACTAGGGAGTTGTTTAAGCTCCACAACTGGGGGTGCTTTTTGAGAGGGATCTGTGCTTCCTCTTTCCAGTGGAGTGGTGTCAGAAACTGGACTAAATGCAATCTCAGTTTGAATCTTCTCGCTGTCGACCTCGGTCGAGGCGCAAAGGCGTTGACCGAGGTGTTCTTCAGACGCCTCGCTCCGTCCAGAAAGTTCCTCGGTCGAGGTACTGCTACTGGAACCGAGACTGGAGATCTTCGTCTCCTGGACTAGCTTCTCAGTTTTAGCTCCTGGATCCTCTTCCAGTGCCTTCAAGCTCCGTATATCTGCATCACAAGAAGCATCTATACCTTCCTCCATTAAACTGAAGCTAATAACTCTTTCGAGTGGATCGTTAATAAGGATAGAGCTCACCAATTCCCTTGATTCTTCTTCATCGTAGATGTTGAAGATATCATCAGTTAGTTGCTCTCCTTTCATGGCCGCAAGTAGTGCGAACTCCACCTCATCGCCACCAACGTTGAATTTCAACTTGGCGTTCTTGCAATCCACATTGCAACCCGAAGTTGCTAGAAATGGCCTCCCGAGAATGATAGGAACTGGATAATCTGCGGGAATGTCAAGTACGACAAAATCTATAGGTAGATAGAAGTTACCTAACTTGACCGGAACGTCCTCCAAAATGCCCACGGGATGGGTAATGGAGCGATCCGCCATGTAAAGTCGAATCTTGACCGGCTTGGGCTCTCCAAGACCGATCTTAGTGCATAGCTCCAGCGGGATGATGCTCACGCTGGCTCCTAGATCACAAAGGGCTTCACAAGTGACATCCCCGACTTGAATGGGAATGCAAAATGAGCCGGGATCTCTCAACTTAGGTGGCATCTTTTCCTTCATGATCTTGATAAGCTCCGAAGATTTAGATGTCATCCTAACTTCACCAACATCCTCCAGCTTCCTCTTCCTTGATAAGATTTCTTTTAAGAACTTCCCATAGGTGGGCATACCTAGAATAGCATCAAGGAAAGGAATATTAATATGTAGCTTATTCATCAAGTCAAGAAACTTACCAAAGTGCTTGTCTAGATGTGCTCTGGCTCTGGACTGAGGGAATGGAAGTGGTGGTTTATATGCAGGAGGCGGAACATAAGTTTCTGTCGTTCCTCCTGCTTTCTGTTGCGCCGCCTCGGTTGGCATCTCGGTCGAGGTGTTCTTCGACTGGGTCTGGACCGAGGTGGTCTGCATCGAGCGAGGTACTGGATCTGCAGTTTTGAGTCCACTCCTCGTCGTTATGGCCATGCACTGGCCCTTAGGGTTAGTTTCCGTCTTTGCTGGAAGCTTCCCTGGATCTCTTGGCGCTTCATTCGCCCTATTAGCAAGTTGTTGTTCGAAGGACTTTTGGGCCCTCGAAAATGAAGTCATAGAATTCTCCATAGCACTAAGCTTGATCAAGATTGCCTCCAAGACTGCGTCCTTCTTTTCCGGCTGAGACGAACTTGATCCTTGCCCTTGGCTTTTCAATGGAGTAGAAGAAGAAGAAGGAGAAGAGAGGAAAGGGTTAGAGGAATCATTAGAATTGGAGTTTGAGTGATTGTTACCGTGATTTTGGTTATTCGCCCTCCAATTGTTGCTATTGGATCCTCTATTGTTGTTGTTGTAGTTGTTGTTTCGGGGTCCGTTGTTGTTGTTACGGTACCCGTTATTGTTGTTGTTGTTGTTCCTTTGCCCTTGCTCTTCCTTCTTAGTTTGAGCCATCAAGAGCTCCTTCAATTGCTTCACGTCGTTCTTCAAGGACGTGAGCTGGTTGTTGTTGGGTTGAGTCTCTTGAAAGTTGACTCTTTTAACTCCACCCTCAGCTCCTTGGTGGGTGTACTTCTCCATGTGCAAGGCTTGCTTCTCAATGAAGTCCCAAGCCTCGTCAACCGCCATGTCCATGAAGGTACCGGCGGAGAGTAGTTGGAGATTGAACTGGGTGCTTCCATCCAGCCCTTTGAAGTAGATCTCCAACAACTCAATCTTTGGAATCCCATGATGTGGGCAATCAAAAAGGATATCCTTGAACCGCTCCCAAGATTTGGACAAGCTCTCCTTGTCCTTCATGATGAAAGCATTGATCTTCCCTCTCATTTCAGCAGTCTTTGAGGGGGGAAAGAATTTGGTCAAGAATTTTGTAGTCATCTCCTCCCATGTGCTAATTTTTCCTGGAGGAAGAGATTGATACCAAGTAAGAGCTCTATCTTTTAAAGAAAAGTAAAAAGGTCTTAGCTTGTAGTTGTTGTTCTCAATTCTGGACGGTCGCAAGGTTTCCATCAAGATCTCGTAGTTTTGAAGATGTTGATGCGGCGACTCCTTCTCTAGTCCTCCGAATTGGCATTGGCGAATCATGGCTAGAACTTGCGGTCAAAGTTCGTAGTCATGATCCGCTGGATCTCCTAGGTTCACCCCTGGACGCCTCAGCTGTTGATTAGGGTCCATCCTTTGACCTAGGGTTTGTGGGATTCCTGCAAGAAGAACATCTCGGACTGGCATCCGAGGTGGAAGTACCTCGGCCGGGGCGTCAGGTACTGGAATCTGCCTCGGTCGAGGATCAACTACTGGATCCTCCCTCGGTCGAAGTAGAATCTGGTCCCGAATGGCTGCAATCTCAGCTTCGATTGCTGCAGTCCTGGCATGATTCTCTTCTTTCTCTTGCCTTAGCTCTTCTTTACTGAGACGTAGCAGCTCCTGCGTCTCTCTCAATTGGGCCGCAAGATCGTGATCGTCTTGTTGGGCCATCTTCGCTTCTCTTAAGCGTCGCTTGTATGTCTTTTCTGGTTCGGGATCGTAAGGAACGATTTCCTTCCCAGTGCGGGTTCTTCGCATGTACCTAAGAAAGAACCTGCAAAGATCGTCACTCAAGTAGAGTGGTTAGATGAAACGGGGCAAGCGCCCCAAGAGCAAACCGTACCGGCTCGGTCTAGACCAAGTCCCCAGCAACGGCGCCAAAAACTTGTTCGCTCCAATCGGTGTGTGCAAGCTTTAAATTTATAACCCTAGACTTAAGCTTAAAACAAGGATGCGAACCCGCAGTGTACGGGTCAATCGTAGTAAAAGCAAGAAAATTCCAGGGGTCGATCACAAGGACTCGGTGAAAAAGAGTCAATACGGTGTGCTAATGTTAATACTAACCACAAGAGCGATTTAACACAATCAAAGATGAATAAGATGTCAAATAAAGCAAACATGCAATTCTAGGGATTAAGGCATCTAGTTGTGGTTCCAACTCAAGATCTGTAGATAAGCGGACAAAGCTGAGATTTTTGCGTGGGGAAGGTGTTTCTAAAGTGGAGTAGATCACCGGGTAAGTCTCACTACACACTAATCCTAAACCGTAACTCCTATTACCGGGTAAGTCTCAAGGAATCAAGATAAAGAACTATAACCTCAAACTAACATACCATCTAAGGGAATAGAATCAACCTTTACCGGGTAAGTCTCAGGCTAACTCACAAAGATGGGATGGAAGCACACTCAAACCCCCAATAAAGGCTGAACCTTTATTACCTACACTTATGATCGTTGGTATACAAACTAAGGAATTACCGGGTAAGTCTCATCCTAAGCTTGAATTGAACCAGGAAAGGTGTAATAAGAATAGGATTTGGCAAACTCTAACACTTAACTCTCAGTTTAAGGTCGGATAAGTCACCTCGGTCAGAAGAATTCCACCCCGGCCGAGATGTTCATCAACCGAACGAGATGCTTAGGGTTAAGGTTAAAGACTCGAACTTTCAGGATCCTACTGAAATCTAAGATTATTCTATCATTGTTTTTCCCACAACCTTCAGCCAATCACCCTAGAATCACACAAGGAAATTAGCCACTCATCATCATTATGAAAGTATTAAATGTAAGGGAAGAAGGTGAATATTTGGACAAAGAAGAATTTTAATGAAAAGACTTCAATAACTGAATCAAATATCACAACAAAGCGTTCCTTGGATAATAATCCAAAAAGACAAGACAACAATTGAGGGAATTGAAGACAATCTTACAAAACCCTTCAATAAAGCTATAAAAGCTATGGACTTCAATCTTCTTTCAACCTTCAAAAAGGTTCTTCAACTCTCTCCCACATTGGGGTATGCGGCTGCTGCGTCTTTTTCGGTGTAGGCGGATGTTCGTGTATGCGGGCCTCCTGAATTGTGGGAAATCCGACCCTTTTTATAGGAAAATATCCCTCCAAAGATAATAAATCTTAAGAAGATATTATCCCATAAATATAGGTAAAATATATATTCTGCATATCTCCTTCCTTCCAGAAGCCAAGCCCAGAAATATAAGATCACTTTCCAAATTTAAAAGATCTCTTCCAAGAATAAAATATTCTCGCCGCGTCCTAGGTATTCGCCTCGGTCGAGTCGGCGTCCCTGGATCACCTCGGTCGAGATGAATCTCTGGTCAACCGAGGTGAGTCTCAACTGGATGTGAAATCTCTCGAATCTGCTCCAAAGTGGATCTTCAATCCATGGCTATGCTTCCTGGATGTAGCTCCAAATGACTCATAACTCCTTTTGCTCCTTTTTGATGCAAAACGTACCATATTACCTGCAATTACAACGAAACTAGGTGTAGACCTCGATTCTCGCAAAGGTAGATGAAATGGTAGTAAAATCACATAATGTATATACAAACATACAGATTATGAAAGATAAAACGTCCAAACAAACCCCAAAAACTAGACTATAATTCATGCTATCACTAACCCACTTACTATCCGAGATAGGGTAGATAATTCCCGCATCAAGCAACTTAATGATTTCCTTTTTGACTACCTCTTTCATTATAGGATTTAATCTCCTTTGATGTTCAATAGAGGGTTTGTGGTTATCTTCCATTATTATCTTATGCATGCACAAAGAAGGTTTTATGCCAACCAAATCATCAATAGTATAGCCTATGGCTTTCCTATGCAATCTTAGTTCATGCAACAACTTAGCAAGTTCATCATCACTCAAGCATGCATTTACAATTACCGGATATGTAGAATCAACACCAAGGAAAGCATACTTTAAATGAGAGGGGAGGGGTTTGAGTTCAAGTTTAGGAGGACCTTTATCGATTGGAGACGATCCAAACAATGTTGGATGAGATGAATCCAAAGCAATTGAAAACCCTCCAAGGCTCCTAGAAGCTTGATCACCATCAAGGGCTGATCTAGGGAAAACCACGGCTGAAACCACGGTTTGCTCATCTTCCACGGCCGTGGTTCTTGCCAAGCTTGCTTCCCGGAGTTGTCCAGAAAGTTTGACGGCCGTGGAAAATGAATCTCGACCGTGGAACTTGCAGCTGTTCAAGACCTCTTCGTGGCCTTCAAATCCAACTCTTGGCTCCTCTTCCAAGGCTTCCAAGGCCTTGATCTCTTCATTTCAAGCATCCTCAACACCTTCTTCCATCATACTTAAGGTGAGAACCTTCTCCAAGGGATCCTTGATCAAGATCGAGCTTACAACTTCCCTAGATTCCTCTTGCTCGACTATGTTGAAGACATCCTCATCAAGGGCTGGCCCTTTCGTCATTGTGGACAACTTGAACTTGATGTTCTCTTCTCCAATGTTGAAGGAGAGAGTCCCATTCTTGCAATCCACTAGGCATCCGGAAGTGGCGAGGAAGGGCCTTCCTAAGATGATGGGAACCGGATAGTCCGCCGGAATGTCCAAGACTACAAAATCAATTGGCACATAGAATCCTCCTAGTTGCACCGGGATGTCCTCTAAGATCCCAACCGGATGAGTGATAGAACGGTCCGCCATATAGAGGGTCATCTTGACCGGTTTTGGCTCTCCTAGCCCCACTTTGTTGGAAAGTGCAAGCGGTATGATGCTTACACTCGCTCCAAGATCACAAAGGGCCTCGTACTTCACATCTCCCACTCCAATTAGGACACAAAAAGAGCCCGGATCTCTTAGCTTGGGAGGCATCTCCTCCTTCATTGTTTGGATCAATTCCGAGGATCTCTTGGTCATTCTTATCTCCCCATACTCCTCCAACTTCCTCTTGTTGGAGAGTATTTCTTTCAAAAACTTGCCATATGCCGGCATTCCTAAAATGGCATCGATGAACGGAATATTAATATGTAATTTGGACATTAGTTCAAGGAACTTACCAAAGTGATTGTCCAAACGAGCTCTTGCTCTTGATTGTGGGAACGGTAGTGGTGGCTTGTATGGAGGCGGTGCCACATAGGTTGGCTCTACATCCTTGCTCTTGCCTCCATCTTCTTGCAAATTTCCCTCTTCTACCACTACTTGCTTTCCCTTAGCATTGTCCTTGGGCAAAGGATCTTTCATACTCAACCCACTCCTCGTTGTAATAGCCAACACTTGGCCTCTTGGGTTGTCTTCGGTTCTTCCGGGAAGCTTTCCCGGATCTCTATGGGCTTCACCCGCCTTTTGGAACACTTGTGCTTCTAAAACCTTTTGAGCCTTAGAAATTGAAGTCACCGTGTTCTCAAGACCACTCAACCTTCCAAGCAATTGCTCAAACATCAATTCGGTCCTATCCTTTGGATGTTGAGTGAATCCGGGTGGAGGTTATTGTGAAGCTCTTGGTGGTGGAGTTGTGCTTGTGGAAGCGGGAGGGTTCAAGGCTCCATCCGGGTTAGAGTAAGAGAACCCGGGGTGGTTGTGGTTGGGCCGGTAATTGTTGAATTGCCGGTTGTTGTTGAAACTCCTTGGTCCTTGGTAATTGTTGAAGTTGCCCCTTCCCATATAATTCACATCCTCCTCCTTGGAAGACAAGTTGTCTTGTGGAAGCACTTGAGGAGTTGCTTGGTTCTTCAAAGTTGTAGCAAACAACTCCCTCAAGGACTTTAACTCGTTGTTGATGGCGTCAAGCTTGAAATTGCTCATGGTGACTTCACTCACCTCATATGCTCCCGCCTTTCTTCCTTCACTCTTCCTATAGGAGTACTTCTCAATCACTAGAGCTTGCTTCTCCACAAACTCCCAAGCTTCATCCACATGCTTCTCCATAAAAGTCCCACCGGAAAGAGATTGGAGCTTGAATTGGCTATCTTCATCAAGTCCTTTGAAGTAGATCTCTAATAGCTCAATTTTTGGTCTGCCATGGTGTGGACAATTAAGGAGAAGATCTTTGAACCTCTCCCAAGACTTGAATAAACTCTCTCTATCCTTCATCACGAAGGCATTGATCTTCCCTCTTAATTCGGTAGTCTTGGAAGGTGGGAAGAACTTGGTCAAAAATTCGGTTGTCATCTCCTCCCAAGTACCAACTCGCCCTTGTGGAATAGATTAATACCAAGCCAAGGCTTTATCCTTAAGAGAGAAGGAAAAAGCCCTAAGCTTATGGTTGTTGCTATCCAATCTTGGCGGTCTAAGAGTCTCCATCAAGATCTCGTAGTTCATCAAATGTTGATGAGGAGACTCTCCTTCCATCCCTCCAAATTGATTATGCCGGATCATTTGTAGAACTTGAGGGCGGAGCTCGTAATCATGGGCTGCTGGATCTCCTAAGTTCACACCCGGACGGTGTGCTCTTTGTGCCGGATCCATACGTTGCCCCAACGTTTGTGGCTCATCCATAGAAATGGGCACAACCCTAATGTTGACCGCCGGCTGCGGTTGTGGTGGAGGTGGAGGAGGTTGTTGACGGTTAAGCTCTCTTTGCACAAGAGCTTGCCTAATCTCCTCAATCTCCCTCCTAGTTACCTCTTGCCTCTAATTGGCAAGTCTCCTCTCATTTTCCAAAGCTTCGTCCCTTATCCTAATTTGCTCTAAGGCTTCATCCAACTCAGCTTGGAGATCTCTTCCAGCCATCTCTTTTCCCTTCTTAATGCTCTTGGATCTAGATCTAAGGGTTTTCTCCGGTTCGGGATCGAATGGAGCTAAATCCTTGCCACGAGATCTTCGCATACACCTAAAGAGTAAGAGATGTCCTGAAAAGCAAAGACACAAACCAAAAAGAGATCAAAAGCAACAAGAAAGATCTACACTAATAATCAATCACAAAATAGACTCAATCTAGACCTAGTCCCCGGCAACGGCGCCAAAAACTTGTTACGCTAAGATCGTGATGCGCAAATGGGTTTTAAATTTATAACTCGAACTAAATCCTAAACTACCTAGCGAAACCCGCAGTGTACGGGACGTTTGTAGTAGGGATAGTACTCCGAGGTCGAACACAAAGACTAAGGTGAAATTGATTCGAATTGTGATTGAGATTAGTAAAGACCTAGGTTGAAAGAAAAGAAAGAAATAAAGAAATGAAAATCTCAAATGTTTTTGGTTGGTTTTAGGTGATCAATCAAAGATCACAATTCATGGAAGTAAACAATCAACTAAACTATGAATCAACGCAAATAAACAAGCTAAACAAGATAATGATCAAAGAAAGAAAAGACGGATTCTAGGGGTTGGTAGTTCCGGTTATGGCATAGGACTCAAGCTATCTATTCATTCCTTGGATTAACTATGTTGGGGTTAAGTGTTTCTAGATTGGGATCAATCACCGGGTAGGTCTCATAGATCCACTAGTCCATTCCCTAGGTCTCATCACCGGATAAGTCTCTAAGAACCTTAAGGGACGGAATTTTACACAAACCGGATTGTTACCTAGAGATCTTAACCTATCCTTACCGGGTAGGTCTTGGAAAGGGAAGTCCTAAACAATTATCCTAGCACACTTAATCCAATGGCGGCTTATTAGGCTCACCACTACCTAAGGTTTGTTATCTTTGGAATCTAAGAGTAAGGATTACCGGGTAAGTCTCTCCTAACACTTAGTTGCTAACACTAGGTCACCCTAGGATAGATTTAACTCAACAAACACTTAGGATTTCAACATTCTAACAATCTAGGAAAAGATCCATCGAACCAGGAAAATCACGGTTTGTTCTATCTAAACCACGGCCGTGGTTATGCAAGAACTACCCGTGATTTCTAACAGCAGCTACGTTCATGCACACAAGTCATCCAAAGATAAATCTAAGTCCGTCCTATCATAGCCCTAGCCATAACCATCCTTTCCTCACCCTAGAACCACATCTATTTAGCCTACAACGTTCATAATAGAAATCGAAACAAGCAAACACAAAATCATGACATCCATTTGCAAGATGATAAAGGAAAAGATATGAACAAGTGAACTAAAACAAAACCAAGCTGAAAATAGAATTAGAGTAACTCACAATCCTTCCAAAACAAGGTTCAAATGATTCATACAACTCTAGAAATAGAATCCGGATTTCTTCAATACAAGACTATCAAGTGTGTTAATGGTGTGTGTTCTTCTTCTCCTCTTCAATGGAGCTCTTCTTCTTCCTCTTTGACACTTTCTTTCCTAGAAAGACTTCTTGTTGAGAGAATATTTTTGTTAGAGGATAATGGATAATGGAGAGCTGCTCCAAGATGCTTTTCTCAGCCAATGAAGGACCACTTTTATAACAAATTTTGCATGAGCTGGCCATGAGAGTCGTGGCACAGCTGTCACAAGAATCTGGCAAAATCCACGGGTGATTCCACGGCCGTGGAGTGTCAGAGAACCGTGATTTGCTCCAGAAACTTCGCTTTGGATCATTAAGTTGTGATTTGGTGCATGGCTTGTGTTGGCAAGGCTCCATGAGTCCTCCTTAGCCTTTAGCTTGTGTCCTAATGAGTCCGAGGGTGTGTCATCTAGATGAACGATCCTCAAACGTATCGTTTTAGTTCCTAAATCTCCCGAAATACCTACAAAACACGCACAAGTCCGTGCAGACGTCTATCTCGACAAAATAGATGAATTGAGTGCAAAACGTCGTGAACTAGTGCTAAACTCTCGGACATAGCAAGGCCATCGTCGAGCATGACAAGGCCAGCGTCGGGCATGACAAGGCCATCGTCAAGCATGACAAGGCCAGCGTCGGGCATGACAAGGTCATGACAAGGCAACTCTCGGACATAGCAAGGCCATCGTCTAGCATGGCAAGGCTAGCGTCGGGCATGACAAGGCCAACGTCGGGCATGGAAAGGCCATCGTCGGGCATGACACGGTCATCGTTTGGCATGACAAGGCCAGGACAAGGCAACTCTCGGACATGACAAGGCCAGCGTCGGGCATGGCAAGGTCAACGTCGGGTGTGACAAGGTCATGACAATGCCACTCTCGGACATGGTGAGGCGATCGTCGGACATGAAAAGGCCAAAGTCGGGCATGACAAGGTATTGACAAGGCAACTATCGGACATGGCAAGGCCATCGTCAAGAATGGGAAGGCCAGCTTCCGGCATGATAAGGCGAGCGTCGGGCATGGTAAGGCCATCCTACGGCATGACAAGGCTATCGTTGGGCATGACAAGGCCTTGACAATGCCACACTCGGACATGGCAAGGCCATCGTCGGGCATGACAAGGCCACCGTTGGGCATGAGAAGGTATTGACAAGGCAACTATCGAACATGGCAAGGCCATCATCGGGCATGGCAATGCAGCGTCGGGCAGGGCAACGCCAGCGTCGGGAATACAAGGCCGGCGTCGGGCATGACAAGGTCATGAAATTACAACTCTCGGACATGACAATGGCAGCTTCGTCCATGGCAAGTCCATCGTCAGGCATGACAAAGCCAGCATCGGGCATGACAAGGCAACTTCGGGCATGACAAGGTCATTACAAGGCAACTCTCAGACATGACAAGGCTAGTGTCGGGCGTTGGAAGGCCATCGTCGGACATGACAAGGCTAGCGTCGGGAATGACAAGGTCATGACAAGGCAACCCTCGGACATGGCATGGCCATCGTCTGGAATGGCAAGGCCAACGTTGGGCATGACAAGGCCAACGTCGGGCATTGCAAGGCCATCGTCGGGCATGATAAGGCCAAGACAAGGCAAATCTCGGATATGACAAGGTCATCGCTTGGCATGGCGAAGCCAACATCGGGCATGACAAGGCCAAGACAATGCAACTCTCGGACATGGGGAGGCCATCGTCGGGCATGAAAAGGCTAGCGTCGGGCATGATAAGGTATTGCCAAGGCAACTCTTGGACATTGCAAGGCCATCGTCGAGCATGGGAGGGCCAGCGTCAGGCATGACATGTCTAGTGTCGGGCATGTCAAGACCATCGTAGGGCATGACAAGGCCATTGTTGGGCAAGACAAGGCCATGACAATGCCACTCTCGGACATGGCAAGGCCATCGTCGGGCATGACAAGGCCAGCGTTGGGATGACAAGGTATAGACAAGGCAACTGTCGGACATGACAAGGCCATCGTCGGGTTTGGCAAGGAAGCGTCGGGCATGGCAACGCCAACGTCAAGCATCACAAGGCCGGCGTCGGGCACGGTAAGGTCATGACAATACAACTCACGGACAGGACAATGCCAGCTTCGTCCATGGCAAGTCCATCGTCGGGCAGGACAAAGCCAGCATCGGGCATGACAAGGCAACTTCGGGCATGACAAGGTCATTACAAGGCAACTCTCGGAGATGACAAGGCTAGTGTCGGGCGTTGCAAGGCCATCGTCGGACATGACAAGGGTAGCGTCGGGAATGACAAGGTCATGACAAGGCAACTCTCGGACATGGCGTGGCCATCGTCGGGAATGGCAAGGCCAACGTCTAGCAAAACAAGACCAACGTCGGGCATTGCAAGGCCATCGTCGGGCATGACAAGGTCATCGTCAGGCATTACAAGGCAATGACAAGGCAAATCTCGGATATGACAAGGTCAATGCTTGGCATGGCAAAGCCAACATCGGGCATGACAAGGCCAAGACAATGCAACTCTCGGACATGGGGTGGCCATTGTCGGGCATGAAAAGGCTAGCCTCGGGCATGATAAGGTATTGCCAAGGGAATTCATGGACATGGCAAGGCCATCGTCGAGCATGGGAGGGCCAGCGTCGGGCATGACATGTCCAACGTCGGGCATGTGAAGACCATCGTAGGGCATGATAAGGCCATTGTTGGGCAAGACAAGGCCATGACCATTCCACTCTCGGACATGGCAAAGCCATCGTCGGGCATGACAATGCCATCGTTGGGATGACAAGGTATAGACAAGGCAACTGTCGGACATGCCAAGGACATCGTCGGGTTAGGCTAGGAAGCGTCGGGCATGGCAACACCAACGTCAGGCATCACAATGCCGGCGTCGGGCATGGCAAGGTCATGGCAATACAACTCTCGGACATGACAATGCTAGCTTCGTCCATGGCAAGTCCATCGTCGGGCATGACAAAGCCAGCATCGGGCATGACAAGGCAACTTCGGGCATGACATAATCATGACAAGGCAACTCTCGGACATGGCAAGGCCATAGTCGGGCACGACAAGGCTAGTATCGGCATTGACATGGCCACTCTCGGACATAGCATGTCCAGCGTCGGGAACGACAAGGCCATCGTCGGGCATGACAAGCCCAGCACCGGGCATGACAAGGCCACTCTCGGACATAACAAGGGCATCGTCGTGCATGGCAAGACATGTGTCGGCATGACAAGGTCAGCGTCGGGCATGACAAGGAAACTCTGGGACATTGCAAGGCCATCATCGGGCATGGCAAGGCCAACGTCGGGAATGGAACCGCCACCGTAGGACATGCCAAGGCTAGCGTCGGGCATGACAAAGCCACTCTCGGATATATCAAGGCCATCGTCAGGTTCGACAATGCCATCGTCGGTCATGACAAGCCTAGCATCGGGCATGATAAGGCCACTCTCAAACATGACAAGGTCATCGTCGGGGATGACAAGGCCAGCGTCGGCATGACAAGGCCAACGTCGGGCACGACAAGGTGATGACAAGGCAACTCTCGGACATGACAAGGCCAACGTCGGTCATGTCAAGGTCATGACAAGGCAACTCTCGGACATGGCAAGGCCATCGTCGGGCATGACAAGGTCATCGTTTGGCATGACAAGGCCAGGACAAGGCAACTCTCGGACATGACAAGGCCAACGTCGGGCATGGCAAGTCCAACGTCGGGTGTAACAAGGTCATGACAATGCCACTCTCGGACATGGTGAGGCGATCGTCGGACATGAAAAGGCCTACGTCGGGCATGACAAGGTATTGACAAGGCAACCCTCGGACATGGCAAGGCAATCGTCAAGAATGGAAAGGCCATGACAATGCCAATCTACGGCATGACAAGGCTATCGTTGGGCATGACAAGGCCATGACAATGCCAATCTCGGACATCGCAAGGCCATCGTCGGGCATGACAAGGCCACCGTTGGGCATGAGAAGTATTGACAAGGCAACTATCGGACATCGCAAGGCCATCATCGGGCATGGCAATGCAGCGTCGGGTAGGGCAACACCAGCGTCGGAATTACAAGGCCGTCGTCGGGCATGACAAGGTCATGATAATACGACTCTCGGACCTGACAATGCCAGCTTCGTCCATGGCAAGTCCATCGTCAGGCATGACAAAGCCAACATCGGGCATGACAAGGCAACTTCGGGCATGACAAGGTCATTACAAGGCAACTCTTAGACATGATAAGGCTAGTGTCGGGCGTTGCAAGGCCATCGTCGGACATGACAAGGCTAGCATCGGGAATGACAAGGTCATGACAAGGCGACTCTCGGACATGGCATGGCCATCGTCGGGAATGGCAAGGCCAACGTCGGGCATGACAAGGCCAACGTCGGGCATTGCAAGGCCATCGTCGGGCATGACAAGGTCATCGTCGGGCATGACAAGGCCAAAACAAGGCAAAACTCGGATATGACAAGGTCATCGCTTGGCATGGCAAAGCCAACATCGGGCATGACAAGGCCAAGACAATGCAACTCTCGAACATGGGGAGGCCATTGTCGGGCATGAAAAGGCTAGCGTCGGGCATGATAAGGTATTGCCAAGGCAACTCTTGGACATGGCAAGGCCATCGTCGAGCATGGGAGGGCAAACGTCGGGCATGACATGTCCAGCGTCGGGCATGTCAAGACCATCGTAGGGCATGACAAGGCCATTGTTGGGCAAGACAAGGCCATGACAATGCCACTCTCGGACATGGCAAGGCCATCGTCGGGCATGACAAGGCCAGCGTTGGGATGACAACGTATAGATAAGGCAACTGTCGGACATGGCAAGGCCATCGTCGGGTTTGGCAAGGAAGCCTCGGGCATGGCAACGCCAACGTCAAGCATCCCCAGGCCGCAGACGGGCATGGCAAGATCATGACAATACAACTCTCGGACAAGACAATGCCAGCTTCGTCCATGGCAAGTCCATCGTCGGGCATGACAAAGCCAGGATCGGGCATGACAAGGCAACTTCGGGCATGACAAGGTCATTACAAGGCAACTCTCGAACACGACAAGGCTAGTGTCGGGCGTTGCAAGGCCATCATCGGACATGACCAGGCTAGCGTCGGGAATGACAAGGTCATGACAAGGCAACTCTAGGACATGGCATGGCCATCGTCGGGAATGGCAAGGCCAACGTCGGGCATGAGAAGACCAATGTGGGGCATTGCAAGGCCATCGTCGGGCATGACAAGGTCATCGTCGGGCATGACAAGGCAATGACAAGGCAAATCTCGGATATGACAAGGTCAACGCTTGACATGGCAAAGCCAACATCGGGCATGACAAGGCCAAGACAATGCAACTCTCGGACATGAGGAGGCCATCGTCGGGCATGAAAAGGCTAGCGTCGGGCATGATAAGGTATTGCCAAGGCAACTCTTTGACATGGCAAGGCCATCGTCTAGCATGGGAGGGCCAGCGTCGGGCATGACATGTCCAGCGTCGAGCATGTCACGACCATCGAAGGGCATGACAAGGCCATTGTTGGGCAAGACAAGGCCATGACAATGCCACTCTCGGACATGGCAAGGCCATCGTCGGGCATGACAAGGCCAGCGTTGGGATGACAAGGTATAGACAAGGCAATTGTCGGACATGGCAAGGCATGCGTCGGGTTTGGCAAGGAAGCGTCGGGCATGGCAACGCCAACGTCAAGCATCACAAGGCCGGCGTCGGGCATGGCAAGGTCATGACAATACAACTCTCGGACAGGACAATGCCTGATTCGTCCATGGCAAGTCCATCGTGGGGCATGACAAAGCCAACATCGGGCATGACAAGGCAATTTCGGGCATGACAAGGTCATCACAAGGCAACTCTTGGACATGACAAGGCTAGTGTCGGGCGTTGCAAGGCCATCGTCAGACATGACAAGGCTAGCGTCGGGAATGACAAGGTCATGACAAGGCAACTCTCGGACATGGCATGGCCATCGTCGGGAATGGCAAGGCCAACGTCGAGCATGACAAGACCAACGTCGGGCATTGCAAGGCCATCGTCGGGCATGACAAGGTCATCTTCGGGCATGACAAGGCCAAGACAAGGCAAATCTTTGATATGACAAGGTCATCGCTTGGCATGGCAAAGCCAACATCAGACATGACAGGGCCAAGACAATGCAACTCTCGGACATGGGGAAGCCATCGTCGGGCATGAAAAGGCTATCGTCGGGCATGATAAGGTATTGCCAAGGCAACTCTTGGACATGGCAAGGCCATCGTCGAGGATGGGAGGGCTAGCGTCGGGCATGACATGTCCAGCGTCGGGCATGTCAAGACCATCGTAGGGCATGACAAGGCCATTGTTGGGCAAGACAAGGCCATGACAATGCCACTCTCGGACATGGCAAGGCCATCGTCGGTCATGACAAGGCCAGCGTTGGGATGACAAGGTATAGACAAGGCAACTGTCAGACATGGCAAGGCCATCGTCGGGTTTGGCAAGGAAGCGTAAGGCATGGCAACGCCAACGTGAAGCATCACAAGGCCGGCGTCGGGCATGGCAAGGTCATGACAATGCAACTCTCGGACAGGACAATGCCAGCTTCGTCCATGGCAAGTCCATCGTCAGGCATGACAAAGCCAGCATCGGGCATTTCAAGGCAACTTCGGGCATGACAAGGTCATTACAAGGCAACTCTCGGACATGACAAGGCTAGTGTCGGGCGTTGCAAGGCCATCGTCGGACATGACAAGGCTAGTGTCGCGAATGACAAGGTCATGACAAGGCAACTCTCGGACATGGCATGGCCATCGTCGGGAATGGCAAGGCCAACGTCGGGCATGACAAGACCAACGTCGGGCATTGCAAGGCCATCGTCGGGCATGACAAGGTCATCTTCGGGCATGACAAGGCCAAGACAAGGCAAATCTGGGATATGACAAGGTCATCGCTTGGCATGGCAAAGCCACATCGGACATGACAGGTCCAAGACAATGCAACTCTCGGACATGGGGAGGCCATCGTCGGGCATGAAAAGGCTAGCGTCGGGCATGATAAGGTATTGCCAAGGCAACTCTTGGACATGGCAAGACCATCGTCGAGCATGGGAGGGCTAGCGTCGGGCATGACATGTCCAGCGTCGGGCATGTCAAGACCATCGTAGGGCATGACAAGGCAATTGTTGGGATGAACAAGGCTATGACAATGCCACTCTCGGACATGGCAAGGCCATCGTCGGGCATGACAAGGCCAGCGTTGGGATGACAAGGTATAGACAAGGCAACTGTCAGACATGCCAAGGCCATCGTCGGGTTTGGCAAGGAAGCGTCGGGCATGGCAACGCCAACGTCAGGCATCACAAGGCCGGCGTCGGGCATGGCAAGGTCATGACAATACAATTCTCGTACATGACAATGCTAGCTTCGTCCATGGCAAGTCCATCGTCGGGCATGACAAAGCCAACATCGGGTATGACAAGGCAACTTCGGGCATGACAAGGTCATTACAAGGCAACTCTCGGACATGACAAGGCTAGTGTGGGGTGTTGCAAGGCCATCGTCGGACATGACAAGGCTAGCGTCGGGAATGACAAGGTCATGACAAGGCAACTCTGGGACATGGCATGGCCATCGTCGGGAATGGCAAGGCCAACGTCGGGCATGACAAGACCAACGTCGGGCATTGCAAGGCCATCGTCGGGCATGACAAGGTCATCGTCGGGCATGACAAGGCAATGACAAGGCAAATCTCGGATATGACAAGGTCAACGCTTGACATGGCAAAGCCAACATCGGGCATGACAAGGCCAAGACAATGCAACTCTCGGACATGGGGAGGCCATCGTCGGGCATGAAAAGGATAGCGTCGGGCATGATAAGGTATTGTCAAGGCAACTCTTGGACATGGCAAGGCCATCGTCAAGCATGGGAGGGCCAGCGTCGGGCATGACATGTCCAGCGTTGGGCATGTCAAGACCATCGTAGGGCATGACAAGGCCATTGTTGGGCAAGACAAGGCCATGACAATGCCACTCTCGGACATGGCAAGGCCATCGTCGGGTATAACAAGGCCAGCGTTGGGATGACAAGGTATAGACAAGGCAAGGCCATCGTCGGGTTTGGCAAGGAAGCGTCGGGCATGGCAACACCAACGTCAAGCATCACAAGGCCGGCGTCGGGCATGGAAAGGTCATGACAATACAACTCTCGGACAGGACAATGCCTGATTCGTCCATGGCAAGTCCATCGTCGGGCATGACAAAGCCAACATCGGGCATGACAAGGCAACTTCGGGCATGACAAGGTCATTACAAGGCAACTCTCGGACATGACAAGGCCATTGTTGGGCAAGACAAGGCCATGACAATGCCACTCTCGGACATGGCAAGGCCATCGTCGGGCATGACAAGGCCAGCGTTGGGATGACAAGGTATAGACAAGGCAATTGTCGGACATGGCAAGGCATGCGTCGGGTTTGGCAAGGAAGCGTCGGGCATGGCAACGCCAACGTCAAGCATCACAAGGCCGGCGTCGGGCATGGCAAGGTCATGACAATACAACTCTCGGACAGGACAATGCCTGATTCGTCCATGGCAAGTCCATCGTGGGGCATGACAAAGCCAACATCGGGCATGACAAGGCAATTTCGGGCATGACAAGGTCATCACAAGGCAACTCTAGGACATGACAAGGCTAGTGTCGGGCGTTGCAAGGCCATCGTCGGACATGACAAGGCTAGCGTCGGGAATGACAAGGTCATGACAAGGCAACTCTCGTACATGGCATGGCCATCGTCGGGAATGGCAAGGCCAACGTCGAGCATGACAAGACCAACGTCGGGCATTGCAAGGCCATCGTCGGGCATGACAAGGTCATCTTCGGGCATGACAAGGCCAAGACAAGGCAAATCTTTGATATGACAAGGTCATCGCTTGGCATGGCAAAGCCAACATCAGACATGACAGGGCCAAGACAATGCAACTCTCGGACATGGGGAAGCTATCGTCGGGCATGAAAAGGCTATCGTCGGGCATGATAAGGTATTGCCAAGGCAACTCTTGGACATGGCAAGGCCATCGTCGAGGATGGGAGGGCTAGCGTCGGGCATGACATGTCCAGCGTCGGGCATGTCAAGACCATCGTAGGGCATGACAAGGCCATTGTTGGGCAAGACAAGGCCATGACAATGCCACTCTCGGACATGGCAAGGCCATCGTCGGTCATGACAAGGCCAGCGTTGGGATGACAAGGTATAGACAAGGCAACTGTCAGACATGGCAAGGCCATCGTCGGGTTTGGCAAGGAAGCGTAAGGCATGGCAACGCCAACGTGAAGCATCACAAGGCCGGCGTCGGGCATGGCAAGGTCATGACAATGCAACTCTCGGACAGGACAATGCCAGCTTCGTCCATGGCAAGTCCATCGTCGGGCATGACAAAGCCAGCATCGGGCATTTCAAGGCAACTTCGGGCATGACAAGGTCATTACAAGGCAACTCTCGGACATGACAAGGCTAGTGTCGGGCGTTGCAAGGCCATCGTCGGACATGACAAGGCTAGTGTCGCGAATGACAAGGTCATGACAAGGCAACTCTCGGACATGGCATGGCCATCGTCGGGAATGGCAAGGCCAACGTCGGGCATGACAAGACCAACGTCGGGCATTGCAAGGCCATCGTCGGGCATGACAAGGTCATCTTCGGGCATGACAAGGCCAAGACAAGGCAAATCTGGGATATGACAAGGTCATCGCTTGGCATGGCAAAGCCACATCGGACATGACAGGGCCAAGACAATGCAACTCTCGGACATGGGGAGGCCATCGTCGGGCATGAAAAGGCTAGCGTCGGGCATGATAAGGTATTGCCAAGGCAACTCTTGGACATGGCAAGACCATCGTCGAGCATGGGAGGGCTAGCGTCGGGCATGACATGTCCAGCGTCGGGCATGTCAAGACCATCGTAGGGCATGACAAGGCCATTGTTGGGATGAACAAGGCTATGACAATGCCACTCTCGGACATGGCAAGGCCATCGTCGGGCATGACAAGGCCAGCGTTGGGATGACAAGGTATAGACAAGGCAACTGTCGGACATGCCAAGGCCATCGTCGGGTTTGGCAAGGAAGCGTCGGGCATGGCAACGCCAACGTCAGGCATCACAAGGCCGGCGTCGGGCATGGCAAGGTCATGACAATACAATTCTCGTACATGACAATGCTAGCTTCGTCCATGGCAAGTCCATCGTCGGGCATGACAAAGCCAACATCGGGTATGACAAGGCAACTTCGGGCATGACAAGGTCATTACAAGGCAACTCTCGGACATGACAAGGCTAGTGTGGGGTGTTGCAAGGCCATCGTCGGACATGACAAGGCTAGCGTCGGGAATGACAAGGTCATGACAAGGCAACTCTGGGACATGGCATGGCCATCGTCGGGAATGGCAAGGCCAACGTCGGGCATGACAAGACCAACGTCGGGCATTGCAAGGCCATCGTCGGGCATGACAAGGTCATCGTCGGGCATGACAAGGCAATGACAAGGCAAATCTCGGATATGACAAGGTCAACGCTTGACATGGCAAAGCCAACATCGGGCATGACAAGGCCAAGACAATGCAACTCTCGGACATGGGGAGGCCATCGTCGGGCATGAAAAGGATAGCGTCGGGCATGATAAGGTATTGTCAAGGCAACTCTTGGACATGGCAAGGCCATCGTCAAGCATGGGAGGGCCAGCGTCGGGCATGACATGTCCAGCGTTGGGCATGTCAAGACCATCGTAGGGCATGACAAGGCCATTGTTGGGCAAGACAAGGCCATGACAATGCCACTCTCGGACATGGCAAGGCCATCGTCGGGTATAACAAGGCCAGCGTTGGGATGACAAGGTATAGACAAGGCAAGGCCATCGTCGGGTTTGGCAAGGAAGCGTCGGGCATGGTAACACCAACGTCAAGCATCACAAGGCCGGCGTCGGGCATGGAAAGGTCATGACAATACAACTCTCGGACAGGACAATGCCTGATTCGTCCATGGCAAGTCCATCGTCGGGCATGACAAAGCTAACATCGGGCATGACAAGGCAACTTCGGGCATGACAAGGTCATTACAAGGCAACTCTCGGACATGACAAGGCTAGTGTCGGGCGTTGCAAGGCCATCGTCGGACATGACAAGGCTAGCGTGGGGAATGACAAGGTCATGACAAGGCAACTCTGGGACATGGCATGGCCATCGTCGGGAATGGCAAGGCCAACGTCGGGCATGACAAGACCAACATCGGGCATTGCAAGGCCATCGTCGGGCATGACAAGGTCATCGTCGGGCATGACAAGGCAATGACAAGGCAAATCTCGGATATGACAAGGTCAACGCTTGACATGGCAAAGCCAACATCGGGCATGACAAGGCCAAGACAATGCAACTCTCGGACATGGGGAGGCCATCGTCGGGCATGAAAAGGCTAGCGTCGAGCATGATAAGGTATTGCCAAGGCAACTCTTGGACATGGCAAGGCCATCGTCGAGGATGGGAGGGCTAGCGTCGGGCATGACATGTCCAGCGTCGGGCATGTCAAGACCATCGTAGGGCATGACAAGGCCATTGTTAGGCAAGACAAGGCCATGACAATGCCACTCTCGGACATGGCAAGGCCATCGTCGGTCATGACAAGGCCAGCGTTGGGATGACAAGGTATAGACAAGGCAACTGTCAGACATGGCAAGGCCATCGTCGGGTTTGGCAAGGAAGCGTCGGGCATGGCAACGCCAACGTGAAGCATCACAAGGCCGGCGTCGGGCATGGCAAGGTCATGACAATGCAACTCTCGGACAGGACAATGCCAACTGCGTCCATGGCAAGTCCATCGTCGGGCATGACAAAGCCAGCATCGGGCATGACAAGGCAACTTCGGGCATGATAAGGTCATTACAAGGCAACTCTCAGACATGACAAGGCTAGTGTCGGGCGTTGCAAGGCCATCGTCGGACATGACAAGGCTAGCGTCGCGAATGACAAGGTCATGACAAGGCAACTCTCGGACATGGCATGGCCATCGTCGGGAATGGCAAGGCCAACATCGGGCATGACAAGACCAACGTCGGGCATTTCAAGGCCATCGTCGGGCATGACAAGGTCATCTTCGGGCATGACAAGGCCAAGACAAGGCAAATCTTGGATATGACAAGGTCATCGCTTGGCATGGCAAAGCCACATCGGACATGACAGGGCCAAGACAATGCAACTCTCGGACATGGGGAGGCCATCGTCGGGCATGAAAAGGCTAGCGTCGGGCATGATAAGGTATTGCCAAGGCAACTCTTGGACATGGCAAGACCATCGTCGAGCATGGGAGGGCTAGCGTCGGGCATGACATGTCCAGCGTCGGGCATGTCAAGCCCATCGTAGGGCATGACAAGGCCATTGTTGGGCAAGACAAGGCCATGACAATGCCACTCTCGGACATGGCAAGGCCATCGTCGGGCATGACAAGGCCAGCGTTGGGATGACAAGGTATAGACAAGGCAACTGTCGGACATGCCAAGGCCATCGTCGGGTTTGGCAAGGAAGCGTCGGGCATGGCAACGCCAACGTCAGGCATCACAAGGCCGGCGTCGGGCATGGCAAGGTCATGACAATACAATTCTCGTACATGACAATGCTAGCTTCGTCCATGGCAAGTCCATCGTCGGGCATGACAAAGGCAGCATCGGGTATGACAAGGCAACTTCGGGCATGACAAGGTCATTACAAGGCAACTCTCGGACATGACAAGGCTAGTGTGGGGTGTTGCAAGGCCATCGTCGGACATGACAAGGCTAGCGTCGGGAATGACAAGGTCATGACAAGACAACTTTGGGACATGGCTTGGCCATCGTCGGGAATGACAAGGCCAACGTCGGGCATGACAAGACCAACGTCGGGCATTGCAAGGCCATCGTCGGGCATGACAAGGTCATCGTCGGGCATGACAAGGCAATGACAAGGCAAATCTCGGATATGACAAGGTCAACGCTTGACATGGCAAAGCCAACATCGGGCATGACAAGGCCAAGACAATGCAACTCTCGGACATGGGGAGGCCATCGTCGGGCATGAAAAGGAGAGCGTCGGGCATGATAAGGTATTGTCAAGGCAACTCTTGGACATGGCAAGGCCATCGTCAAGCATGGGAGGGCCAGCGTCGGGCATGACATGTCCAGCGTTGGGCATGTCAAGACCATCGTGGGGCATGACAAGGCCATTGTTGGGCAAGACAAGGCCATGACAATGCCACTCTCGGACATGGCAAGGCCATCGTCGGGCATGACAAGGCCAGCGTTGGGATGACAAGGTATAGACAAGGCAACTATCGGACATGGCAAGGCCATCGTCGGGTTTGGCAAGGAAGCGTCGGGCATGGCAACGCCAACGTCAAGCATCACAAGGCCGGCGTCGGGCATGGCAAGGTCATGACAATACAACTCTCGGACAGGACAATGCCTGATTCGTCCATGGCAAGTCCATCGTCGGGCATGACAAAGCCAGCATCGGGCATGACAAGGCAACTTCGGGCATGACAAGGTCATTACAAGGCAACTCTCGGACATGACAAGGCTAGTGTCGGGCGTTGCAAGGCCATCGTCGGACATGACAATGGTAGCGTCGGGAATGACAAGGTCATGACAAGGCAACTCTGGGACATGGCATGGCCATCGTCGGGAATGGCAAGGCCAACGTCAGGCATGACAAGACCAACATCGGGCATTGCAAGGCCATCGTCGGGCATGACAAGGTCATCGTCGGGCATGACAAGGCAATGACAAGGCAAATCTCGGATATGACAAGGTCAACGCTTGACATGGCAAAGCCAACATCGGGCATGACAAGGCCAAGACAATGCAACTCTCGGACATGGGGAGGCCATCGTCGGGCATGAAAAGGCTAGCGTCGGGCATGATAAGGTATTGCCAAGGCAACTCTTGGACATGGAAAGGCCATCATCTAGCATGGGACGGCCAGCGTCGGGCATGACATGTCCAGCGTCGGGCATGTCAAGACCATCGTAGGGCATGACAAGGCCATTGTTGGGCAAGACAAGGCCATGACAATGCCACTCTCGGACATGGCAAGGCCATCGTCGGGCATGACAAGGCCAGCGTTGGGATGACAAGGTATAGACAAGGCATCTGTCGGACATGGCAAGGCATGCATCGGGTTTGGCAAGGAAGCGTCGGGCATGGCAACACCAACGTCAAGCATCACAAGGCTGGCGTCGGGCATGGCAAGGTCATGACAATACAACTCTCGGACAGGACAATGCCTGATTCGTCCATGGCAAGTCCATCGTCGGGCATGACAAAGCCAGCATCGGGCATGACAAGGAAACTTCGGGCATGACAAGGTCATTACAAGGCAACTCTCGGACATGACAAGGCTAGTGTCGGGCGTTGCAAGGCCATCGTCGGACATGACAAGGCTAGCGTCGGGAATGACAAGGTCATGACAAGGCAACTCTGGGACATGGCATGGCCATCGTCGGGAATGGCAAGGCCAACATCGGGCATGACAAGACCAACGTCGGGCATTGCAAGGCCATCGTCGGGCATGACAAGGTCATCGTCGGGCATAACAAGGCAATGACAAGGCAAATCTCGGATATGACAAGGTCAACGCTTGACATGGCAAAGCCAACATCGGGCATGACAAGGCCAAGACAATGCAACTCTCGGACATGGGGAGGCCATCGTCGAGCATGAAAAGGCTAGCGTCGGGCATGATAAGGTATTGCCAAGGCAACGCTTGGACATGGAAAGGCCATCATCTAGCATGGGACGGCCAGCGTCGGGCATGACATGTCCAGCGTCGGGCATGTCAAGACCATCGTAGGGCATGACAAGGCCATTGTTGGGCAAGACAAGGCCATGACAATGCCACTCTCGGACATGGCAAGGCCATCGTCGGGCATGACAAGGCCAGCGTTGGGATGACAAGGTATAGACAAGGCATCTGTCGGACATGGCAAGGCCATCGTCGGGTTTGGCAAGAAAGCGTCGGGCATGGCAATGCCAACGTCAAGCATCACAAGGCCGGCGTCGGGCATGGCAAGGTCATGACAATACAACTCTCGGACAGGACAATGCCTGATTCGTCCATGGCAAGTCCATCGTCGGGCATGACAAAGCCAGCATCGGGCATGACAAGGCAACTTCGGGCATGACAAGGTCATCACAAGGCATTTCTTGGACATGACAAGGCTAGTGTCGGGCGTTGCAAGGCCATCGTCGGACATGACAAGGCTAGCGTCGGGAATGACAAGGTCATGACAAGGCAACTCTCGGACATGGCATGACCATCGTCGGGAATGGCAAGGCCAACGTCGGACATGACAAGACCAACGTCGGGCATTGCAAGGCCATCGTCGGGCATGACAAGGTCATCTTCGGGCATGACAAGGCCAAGACAAGGTAAATCTCGGATATGACAAGGTCATCGCTTGGCATGGCAAAGCCAACATCGGACATGACAGGGCCAAGACAATTTAAGTCTCGGACATGGAGAGGCCATCGTCTGGCATGAAAAGGCTAGCGTCGGGCATGATAAGGTATTGCCAAGGCAACTCTTCGACATGGCAAGGCCATCGTCGAGCAGGGGAGGGCTAGCGTCGGGCATGACATGTCTAGCGTCGGGCATGTCAAGACCACCGTAGGGCATGACAAGGCAATTGTTAGGCAAGACAAGGCCATGATAATGCCACTCTCGGACATGGCAAGGCCATCGTCGGGCATGACAAGGCCAGCGTTGGGATGACAAGGTATAGACAAGGCAACTGTCGGACATGGCAAGGCCATCGTCGGGTTTTGCAAGGAAGCGTCGGGCATGGCAACGCCAACGTGAAACATCACAAGGCCGGCGTCGGGCATGGCAAGTTCATGACAATACAACTCTCGGACAGGACAATGCCAGCTTCGTCCATGGCAAGTCCATCGTCGGGCATGACAAAGCAAGCATCGGGCATGACAAGGCAACTTCGGGCATGACAAGGTCATTACAAGGCAACTCTCGGACATGACAAGGCTAGTGTCGGGCGTTGCAAGGCCATCGTCGGACATGACATGGCTAGCGTCGCGAATGACAAGGTCATGGCAAGGCAACTCTCGGACATGGCATGGCCATCATCGGGAATGGCAAGGCCAACGTCGGGCATGACAAGACCAACATCGGGCATTGCAAGGCCATCGTCGGGCATGACAAGGTCATCTTCGGGAATGACAAGGCCAAGACAAGGCAAATCTCGGATATGACAAGGTCATCGCTTGGCATGGCAAAGCCAACATCGGACATGACAGGGCCAAGACAATGCAACTCTCGGACATGGGGAGGCCATCGTCGGGCATGAAAAGGCTAGCGTCGGGCATGATAAGGTATTGCCAAGGCAACTCTTGGACATGGCAAGGCCATCGTCGAGCATGGGAGAGCTAGCGTCGGACATGACATGTCCAGCGTCGGGCATGTCAAGACCATCGTAGGGCATGACAAGGCCATTGTTGGGCAAGACAAGGCCATGACAATGCCACTCTCGGACATGGCAAGGCCATCGTCGGGCATGACAAGGAAAGCGTTGGGATGACAAGGTATAGACAAGGCAACTGTCGGACATGCCAAGGCCATCGTCGGGTTTGGCAAGGAAGCGTCGGGCATGGCAACGCCAACGTCAGGCATCACAAGGCCGGCATCGGGCATGGCAAGGTCATGACAATACAACTCTCGGACAGGACAATGCCAGCTTCGTCCATGGCAAGTCCATCGTCTGGCATGACAAAGCCAACATCGGGCATGACAAGGCAACTTCGGGCATGACAAGATCATTACAAGGCAACTCTGGTACATGACAAGGCTAGCGTCGGGCATTGCAAGGCTATCGTCGGGCATGACAAGGCTAGCGTCGGGAATGACAAGGTCATGACAAGGCAACTCTTGGACATGGCATGGCCATCGTCGGGAATGGCAAGGCCAACGTCGGGCATGAGAAGGCCAACGTCGGGCATTACAAGGCCATTGTCGGGCATGACAAGGTCATCTTCGGGAATGACAAGGCCAAGACAAGGCAAATCTCGGATATGACAAGGTCATCGCTTGGCATGGCAAAGCCAACATCGGACATGACAGGGCCAAGACAATGCAACTCTCGGACATGGGGAGGCCATCGTCGGGCATGAAAAGGCTTGCGTCGGGCATGATAAGGTATTGCCAAGGCAACTCTTGGACATGGCAAGGCCATCGTCGAGCATGGGAGAGCTAGCGTCGGACATGACATGTCCAGCGTCGGGCATGTCAAGACCATCGTAGGGCATGACAAGGCCATTGTTGGGCAAGACAAGGCCATGACAATGCCACTCTCGGACATGGCAAGGCCATCGTCGGACATGACAAGGAAAGCGTTGGGATGACAAGGTATAGACAAGGCAACTGTCGGACATGCCAAGGCCATCGTCGGGTTTCGCAAGGAAGCGTCGGGCATGGCAACGCCAACGTGAGGCATCACAAGGCCGGCATCGGGCATGGCAAGGTCATGACAATACAACTCTCGGACAGGACAATGCCAGCTTCGTCCATGGCAAGTCCATCCTCTGGCATGACAAAGCCAACATCGGGCATGACAAGGCAACTTCGGGCATGACAAGATCATTACAAGGCAACTCTGGTACATGACAAGGCTAGCGTCGGGCATTGCAAGGCCATCGTCGGGCATGACAAGGCTAGCGTCGGGAATGACAAGGTCATGACAAGGCAACTCTTGGACATGGCATGGCTATCGTCGGGAATGGCAAGGCCAACGTCGGGCATGAGAAGGCCAACGTCGGGCATTGCAAGGCCATTGTCGGGCATGACAAGGTCATTGTCGGGCATGACAAGGTCATTGTCGGGCATGACAAGGCCATGACAAGGCAAATCTCGGACATGACAAGGCCAGCGCTTGGCATGGCAAAGCCAACGTTGGGCATGACAAGGCCAAGACGATGCCACTCTCGGTCATGGCAAGGCCATCGTCGGCCATGACAAGGCCAACGTCGGGCATGATATAATCAGGACAAGGCAACTCTCGGACATCGCAAGGCCAGCGTCGGGCATGGCAACGCCAGCGTCGGGAACGCCAAGGCTAGTGTCGGGCGTGACATGGCCACTCTCGGACATAGCAAGGCTAGCATCGGGAACGATAAGGCCATCGTCGGGCATGACAAGCCCAGCGCCGGGCATGACAAGGCCACTCTCGGACATAGCAAGGCCATCGTCATGCATGGCAAGACCTGCGTTGGCGCATGACAAGGCCAACGTCGGGCATGACGAGGGAGCTCTCTGTTACGCTAAGATTGTGACACGCAAAAGTCTTACAATTTATATCTCGATATAATTTCCTAAATCCTTGCTAACCTACAGTGTATGGGTCGTTTTGTAGCAAGGATAGTATTCCGAGGTCGAACACAAAGACTAAGGTGAAATCAAATGAAATAAGTGATCATAGATAGTGCAAATCTAGTCTAAGAAAAGAGAAAGAAATAAAGAAATGAAAATAATGATATTTTTGGTTGGGTTTTTGTGGTGATAAAGCAAAGATCACAAATCAAGCAAGATAATAAATCAAACTAACAACTCAAGCTAGCAAAATAAACAAACAGCACAAGCACAAGATTTGTGATAAAAGAGAGAAAATTGGATTCTAGAGGTCAAAATTTCCGGTTATGGCATTGGACTCAAGCTTCTAAAGATTCTAAGGACAAAGATGCGGTGTTAGGAAAGGGTGTTTCTCTAATGGAAGCAATTACCGGGTAAGTCTGTTGCTTCACTAATCCCGCATCAAACTCCTATTACCGGGTAGGTCTCAAGGGGTTAAAGTTGGGAATTCTACACAAACCGGACTCTACTCAAGGGGCAAACCTCTCCTTACCGCGTAAGTCTAGGAAAAGGCAAGTCTCAAGCAACAATCCTAGCACACTCAATCCAATAGCGGCTTATGAGGCTCACTACTACCTAGAGTTCATCATCTTAGGTATCTAAGATCGGAAATCACCGGGTAGGTCTCTCCCCTCACTTAGGTTGCTAGCTTTAGGTCACCCTAAGCTATATTATGCTTAATAAACACTAGGATTTTAACAACCTAACATCCTAACACACAGATTCATCAATTATAGAGCAACACAGAGAAAAATCGGGTGGATCATAGCAAAAATCGGACGATCTGCCTGAAGAACAGGTCGATTTTTCTTCCGGGGTTAGGTTTTGTGCATACGAATCATCCTAAACTAACATACAAGTCCATTCTATCATCACCCAAGACATAACCATCAATCCATCACTCCAGAATCACAATAAACTAGCCAATAACATGAATTTCAAGATCCAAAATCATCACACAAGCATACAGAGTTCTCATAAGTAGATGATGAAAGATAAGCAAGTAAAACAAGAAATCTCAGCTGAATATAAGTTTAAGCAAGACTTACAATCCTTCAAAAGAAGTTCCAAAACGTTCCTAACAATCCTTCCCAGAGTTCTTCAACCAAAATCTCTAAAACTCACTCAAAAGCTCTCAAAAACTCACTTTCACTCTAAGTTTTGGTGTTCTTCTTCTTCTCCCCAAATGAGAGAGTTTTTCTTCCTCTCCAAGTCTCTCCTCCCATGGAATGAGGTGTGTGTGAGAGAATGTGGGAGAGATCCCCGGCCACAGCCTGCAGGACCACTTATATTCTCCATCAAGAGCAAGGGCCGGACAAAGAGATCGTGGGACACGTGGCTCAAGTTGTCAAAAGCCAGAAAATCGACCCAGACAGAAAAATCGTCCGATTTTCCTGAGTGTTGGGTCAATTTACTTCAACAGAGGCTTGTTATGATCGTCTAGCCATGAGTTGCTCCATTACTTGCACCAATAACGGTCCTTGTGTCCTTCATTGCTCCAATTATGTTCCTTCAAAGCCTTGGATGTGTACCACCATGAGGCTTGACCCTCGAATGTATCGATTAATGTCCAAAAGATCCCCGAAATACCTACAAAACCGACAAAAGCTCGTGTAGACGTCTTTTCTAGAAATATGCATGAATTAAGCGTAAACGTCATGAATTAAGCATAAATCACGTTATCACTCTCGGACATGTCAAGGCCATCATCGGGCATGGCAAGGCCAACGTCGGGCTTGGCAATGCCAGCGTCAGGCATGCCAACGCCATCGTCGGGCATGACAAAGCCACTCTCGGACATAGGAAGGCCAATGTCAGGTACGACAATGCCATCGTCGGGCATGACAAGCCCATCGGCAGTCATGACAACGCCACTCTCGAACATGACAAGGTCATCGTCGGGTATGAAAAGCCCAGCATCGGGCACGACAAGGCCACTCTCGAACATGACAAGTCATCGTTTGGCATGACAAGGCCAGGACAAGGCAACTCTCGGACATGGCAAGGCCAACGTTGGGTGTGACAAGGTCATGATAATGCCACTCTCGTACATGGTGAGGCCATCGTCGGACATGAAAAGGCCAACGTCGGGCATGACACGGTATTGACCAGGCAACTCTCGGACATGGCAAGGCCATCGTCGTGAATGGGAAGGCCAACGTCGGGCATGACAAGGCCAGCGTCGGGCATGGCAAGGCCATCGAAGAGCATGACAAGGCCATCGTTGGGCATGATATGGCCATGACAATGCCGCTCCTAGACATGGAAAGACCATCGTCGGGTATGACAAGGCCAGCGTTGGGCATGCCAAGGTATTGACAAGGCAACTGTCGGACATGGGAAGGCCATCGTCGGGCATGGCAAGGCAACGTCAGGCATGGCAACATCAGTGTCGGGATTACAAGATCATCGTCGGGCATGACAAGGCCATGACAAGGCCAGCGTCGGTCATGACGCTCCTAGACGCTGGCAAGGCCATCGTCGGGCATGGCAAGGCCATCGTCGGGCATGACAAGGCCAGCGTTGGGCATGACAAGGTCATGAAAAGGCAACTCTCGGACATGGTAAGGCTATCGCCGGGCATGGCAAGGCCAGCGTCGGCCATGACAAGGCCAACGTCGGGTATGACAAGGCCATCATCGGGCATGACAAAGTCTTCGTCGGGCATGACAAGGTCATGACAAGACAACTCTCGTACATGACAATGCCAGCGTCGGGCATAGCAACGCCATTGTCGGGCATGACAAGGCCAACATCGGGCATGACAAGGCAACTTCGGGCATGACAAGGTCATGACAAGGCAACTCTCGGACATGACAAGGCCAGCGTCGGGCGTGGCAATGCCATCGTCGGGCTTGACAAGGCCTACGTCAGGCATGACAAGGTCATGACAAGGCAACTCTCGGACATCGCAAGGCCATCGTCGGGAATGGTAAGCCCAGCGTCGGGCATGACAAGGCCCGACGTCAAGCATGGCAAGGAAATCGTCTGACATGAGAAGGCCATGACAAGGCAAATCTCGGACATGATAAGGCCAACGCTTGGCATGGCAAAGCTAACGTCGGGCATGACAAGGCCAAGACAATGCCACTCTCGGACATGGCGAGGCCTTCGTCGGGCATGACAAGGCCAGCGTCGGGCATGACATAATCATGACAAGGCAACTCTCGGACATTGCAAGGCCATCGTCGGGCATGCCAAAGCAAGCGTCGGGCACGACAAGGCTAGTGTCGGGCATGACATGGCCACTCTCGGACATATCAAGGCTAGCGTCGGGAAAGACAAGGTCATCGCGAGGCGTGACAAGCCCAGCGCCGGGCATAACAAGCCCAGCGCCGGGCATAACAAGGCGACTCTCGGACATAGCAAGGACACTCTCAGACATAGCAAGGCCATCGTCGGCATGATAAGGCTAGCGTGGGGCATGGCAAGGCTAGCGTCGGGCATGACAAGAAAACTCTCGGAAATGGCAAGGCCAACGTCGGGCATTGCAACGCCAGCGTCGGGCATGACAATGCGACTCTCGGACATAGCAATGGAAGTGTCAGCTACGACAATGCCATCGTCGGGCATGACAAGCCCAACGTCGGACATGACAAGGCCACTTTCTAACATAGCAAGGCAATCGTCGGGCATGACAAGGCCAGCGTGGGCATGACAAGGCCAACGTCGGGCATGGCAAGGTGATAACAAGGCAACGCCAGCGTCGGAGTCGGCGATGGCCTTGCTATGACAAGGCAACTCACAGACATGGCAAGGGCAGCTTCGGTCATGGCAAGGCCATCGTCGGTCATGAAAAGGCAAGCGTCGGGCATGGCAAGGTCATGAAAAGGCAACTCTCGGACATGGTATGGCCATCGTCGGGCATGGCATGGCCAACATCGGCCATGACAAGTCCAACGTCGGGTATGGCAAGACCATCGGCGGGCATGACAAGGTCTTCGTCGGGCATGAGAAGGTCAAGACAAGACAACACTCGGACATGACAATGCCAACGTCGCGCATAGCAAGGCCATCGTCGGGCATGACAAGGCCAACATCGGGCTTGATAAGGTCACGACAAGGCAACTTCGGGCATGACAAGGCAACTCTCGGACATGACAAGGCCAACGTCGAGCGTGGCAAGGCCATCGACGGGCTTGACAAGGCCTGCGTCGGGCATGAGAAGGTCATGACAAGGGAACGCTCAGACATCGCAAGGCCATCGTCGGGAATGGCAAGCCCAGCGTTGGGCATGACAAGGCCAACGTCGGGCTTGGCAAGGAAATCGTCGGGCATGACAAGGCAAATTACGGACATGACAAGGCCAACGCTTGGCATGGTAAAGCCAACGTCGGGATGAAAATGCCATGACAATGCCACTCTCGGACATGGCGAGGCCATCGTCGGGCATGACAAGCCTAGCGTCGCGAATGACAAGGTCATGACAAGGCAACTCTCGGACATGGCATGGCCATCGTCGGGAATGGCAAGGCCAACGTCGGGCATGACAAGACCAACTTCGGGCATTACAAGGCCATCGTCGGGCATGACAAGGTTATCTTCGGGCATGACAAGGCCAAGACAAGGCAAATCTTGGATATGACAAGGTCATCGCTTGGCATGGCAAAGCCACATCGGACATGACAGGGCCAAGACAATGCAACTCTCGGACATGGGGAGGCCATCGTCGGGCATGAAAAGGCTAGCGTCGGGCATGATAAGGTATTGCCAAGGCAACTCTTGGACATGGCAAGGCCATCGTCGAGCATGGGAGGGCTAGCGTCGGGCATGACATGTCCAGCGTCGGGCATGTCAAGACCATCGTAGGGCATGACAAGGCCATTATTGGGCAAGACAAGGCCATGACAATGCCACTCTCGGACATGGCAAGGCCATCGTCGGGCATGACAAGGCCAGCGTTGGGATGACAAGGTATAGACAAGGCAACTGTCGGACATGCCAATGCCATCGTCGGGTTTGGCAAGGAAGTGTCGGGCATGGCAACGCCAACGTCAGGCATCACAAGGCCGGCGTCGGGCATGGCAAGGTCATGACAATACAATTCTCGGACATTACAATACCAGCTTCGTCCATGGCAAGTCCATCGTCGGGCATGACAAAGCCAGCATCGGGTATGACAAGGCAACTTCGGGCATGACAAGGTCATTACAAGGCAACTCTCGGACATGACAAGGCTAGTGTCGGGCGTTGCAAGGCCATCGTCGGACATGACAAGGCTAGCGTCGGGAATGACAAGGTCATGACAAGGCAACTCTGAGACATGGCATGGCCATCGTCGGGAATGGCAAGGTCAACGTCGGGCATGACAAGACCAACGTCGGGCATTGCAAGGCCATCGTCGGGCATGACAAGGTCATCGTCGGCATGACAAGGCAATGACAAGGCAAATCTCGGATATGACAAGGTCAACGCTTGACATGGCAAAGCCAACATCGGGCATGACAAGGCCAAGACAATGCAACTCTCGGACATGGGGAGGCCATCGTCGGGCATGAAAAGGATAGCGTCGGGCATGATAAGGTATTGCCAAGGCAACTCTTGGACATGGCAAGGCCATCGTCGAGCATGGGAGGGCCAGCGTCGGGTATGACATGTCCAGCGTTGGGCATGTCAAGACCATCGTAGGGCATGACAAGGCCATTGTTGGGCATGACAAGGCCATGACAATGCCACTCTCGGACATGGCAAGGCCATCGTCGGGCATGACAAGGCCAGCGTTGGGATGACAAGGTATAGACAACACACCTATCGAACATGGGAAGGCCATCGTCGGGTTTGGCAAGGAAGCGTCGGGCATGGCAACGCCAACGTCAAGCATCACAAGGCCGGCGTCGGGCATGGCAAGGTCATGACAATACAACTCTCGGACAGGACAATGCCTGATTCGTCCATGGCAAGTCCATCGTCGGGCATGATAAAGCCAGCATCGGGCATGACAAGGCAACTTCGGGCATGACAAGGTCATTACAAGGCAACTCTCGGACATGACAAGGCTAGTGTCGGGCGTTGCAAGGCCATCGTCGGACATGACAAGGCTAGCGTCGGGAATGACAAGGTCATGACAAGGCAACTCTGGGACATGGCATGGCCATCGTCGGGAATGGCAAGGCCAACGTCGGGCATGACAAGACCAACGTCGGGCATTGCAAGGCCATCGTCGGGCATGACAAGGTCATCGTCGGGCATGACAAGGCAATGACAAGGCAAATCTCGGATATGACAAGGTCAACGCTTGAAATGGCAAAGCCAACATCGGGCATGACAAGGCCAAGACAGTGCAACTATCGGACATGGGGAGGCCATCGTCGGGCATGAAAAGGCTAGCGTCGGGCATGATAAGGTATTGCCAAGGCAACTCTTGGACATGGCAAGGCCATCGTCGAGCATGGGAGGGCTAGCGTCGGGCATGACATGTCCAGCGTCGGGCATGTCAAGACCATCGTAGGGCATGACAAGGCCATTATTGGGCAAGACAAGGCCATGACAATGCCACTCTCGGACATGGCAAGGCCATCGTCGGGCATGACAAGGCCAGCGTTGGGATGACAAGGTATAGACAAGGCAACTGTCGGACATGCCAATGCCATCGTCGGGTTTGGCAAGGAAGTGTCGGGCATGGCAACGCCAACGTCAGGCATCACAAGGCCGGCGTCGGGCATGGCAAGGTCATGACAATACAACTCTCGGACAAGACAATGCTTGATTCGTCCATGACAAGTCCATCGTCGGGCCTGACAAAGCCAGCATCGGGCATGACAAGGCAACTTCGGGCATGACAAGGTCATCACAAGGCAACTCTTGGACATGACAAGGCTAGTGTCGGGCGTTGCAAGGCCATCGTCGGACATGCCAAGGCTAGCGTCGGGAATGACAAGGTCATGACAAGGCAACTCTCGTACATGGCATGGCCATCGTCGGGAATGGCAAGGCCAACGTCGGGCATGACAAGACCAATGTCGGGCATTGCAAGGCCATCGTCGGGCATGACAAGGTCATCTTCGGGCATGACAAGGCCAAGACAACGCAAATCTCAGATATGACAAGGTCATCGCTTGGCATGGCAAAGCAACATCGGACATGACAGGGCCAAGACAATGCAACTCTCGGACATGGGGAGGCCATCGTCGGGCATGAAAAGGCTAGCGTCGGGCATGATAAGGTATTGCCAAGGCAACTCTTGGACATGGCAAGGCCATCGTCGAGCATGGGAGGTCTAGCGTCGGGCATGACATGTCCAGCGTCGGGCATGTCAAGACCATCGTAGGGCATGACAAGGCCATTGTTGGGGAAGACAAGGCCATGACAATGCCACTCTCGGACATGGCAAGGCCATCGTCGGGCATGACAAGGCCAGCGTTGGGATGACAAGGTATAGACAAGGCAACTGTCGGACATGCCAAGGCCATCGTCGGGTTTGGCAAGGAAGCGTCGGGCATGACAACGCCAACGTCAGGCATCACAAGGCCGGCGTCGGGCATGGCAAGGTCATGACAATACAATTCTCGTACATGACAATGCCAGCTTCGTCCATGGCAAGTCCATCGTCGGGCATGATAAAGCCAGCATCGGGTATGACAAGGCAACTTCGGGCATGACAAGGTCATTACAAGGCAACTCTCGGACATGACAACGCTAGTGTCGGGCGTTGCAAGGCCATCGTCGGACATGACAAGGCTAGCGTCGGGAATGACAAGGTTATGACAAGGCAACTCTGGGACATGGCATGGCCATCGTCGGGAATGGCAAGGCCAACGTCGCGCATGACAAGACCAACGTCGGGCATTGCAAGGCCATCGTCGGGCATGACAAGGTCATCGTCGGGCATGACAAGGCAATGACAAGGCAAATCTCGGATATGACAAGGTCAACGCTTGACATGGCAAAGCCAACATCAGGCATGACAAGGCCAAGACAATGCAACTCTCGGACATGGGGAGGCCCTCGTCGGGCATGAAAAGGCTAGCGTCGGGCATGATAAGGTATTGCCAAGGCAACTCTTGGACATGGCAAGGCCATCGTCGAGCATGGGAGGGCCAGCATCGGGCATGACATGTCCAGCGTCGGGCATGTCAAGACCATCATAGGGCATGACAAGGCCATTGTTGGGCAAGACAAGGCCATGACAATGCCACTCTCGGACATGGCAAGGCCATCGTCGGGCATGACAAGGCCAGCGTTGGGATGACAAGGTATAGACAAGGCAATTGTCGGACATGGCAAGGCCATCGTCGGGTTTGGCAAGGAAGCGTCAGGCATGGCAACGCCAACGTCAAGCATCACAAGGCCGGCGTCGGGCATGGCAAGGTCATGACAATACAACTCTCGGACAGGACAATGCCTGATTCGTCCATGGCAAGTCCATCGTCGGGCATGACAAAGCCAGCATCGGGCATGACAAGGCAACTTCGGGCATGAGAAGGTCATCACAAGGCAACTCTTGGACATGACAAGGCTAGTGTCGGGCGTTGCAAGGCCATCGTCGGACATGACAAGGCTAGCGTCGGGAATGACAAGGTCATGACAAGGCAACTCTTGGACATGGCATGGCCATCGTCGGGAATGGCAAGGCCAATGTCTGACATGACAAGACCAACGTCGGGCATTGCAAGGTCATCGTCGGGCATGACAAGGTCATCTTCGGGTATGACAAGGCCAAGACAAGGCAAATCTCGGATATGACAAGGTCATCGCTTGGCATGGCAAAGCCAACATCGGACATGACAGGGCCAAGACAATGCAACTCTCGGACATGGGGAGGCCATCGTCGGGCATGAAAAGGCTAGCGTCGGGCATGATAAGGTATTGCCAAGGCAACTCTTGGACATGGCAAGGCCATCGTCGAGCATGGGAGGGCCAGCGTCGGGCATGACATGTCCAGTGTCGGGCATGTCAAGACCATCGTAGGGCATGACAAGGCCATTGTTGGGCAAGAAAAGGCCATGACAATGCCACTCTCGGACATGGCAAGGCCATCGTCGGGCATGACAAGGCCAGCGTTGGGATGACAAGGTATAGACAAGGCAACTGTCGGACATGGCAAGGCCATCGTCGGGTTTGGCAAGGAAGCGTCGGGCATGGCAACGCCAACGTCAAGCATCACAAGCCCGGCGTCGGGCATGGCAAGGTCATGACAATACAACTCTCGGACAGGACAATGTCTGATTCGTCCATGGCAAGTCCATCGTCGGGCATGACAAAGCCAGCATCGGGCATGACAAGGCAACTTCGGGCATGACAAGGTCATCACAAGGCAACTCTTGGACATGACAAGGCTAGTGTCGGGCGTTGCAAGGCCATCGTCGGACATGACAAGGCTAGCGTCGGGAATGACAAGGTCATGACAAGGCAACTCTTGGACATGGCATGGCCATCGTCGGGAATGGCAAGGCCAATGTCGGACATGACAAGACCAACGTCGGGCATTGCAAGGCCATCGTCGGGCATGACAAGGTCATCTTCGGGTATGACAAGGCCAAGACAAGGCAAATCTCGGATATGACAAGGTCATCGCTTGGCATGGCAAAGCCAACATCGGACATGACAGGGCCAAGACAATGCAACTCTCGGACATGGGGAGGCCATCGTCGGGCATGAAAAGGCTAGCGTCGGGCATGATAAGGTATTGCCAAGGCAACTCTTTGACATGGCAAGGCCATCGTCGAGCAGGGGAGGGCTAGCGTCGGGCATGACATGTCCAGCGTCGGGCATGTCAAGACCATCGTAGGGCATGACAAGGCCATTGTTGGGCAAGACAAGGCCATGACAATGCCACTCTCGGACATGGCAAGGCCATCGTCGGGCATGACAAGGCCAGCGTTGGGATGACAAGGTATAGACAAGGCAACTGTCGGACATGCCAAGGCCATCGTCGGGTTTGGCAAGGAAGCGTCGGGCATGGCAACGCCAACGTCAGGCATCACAAGGCCGGCGTCGGGCATGGCAAGGTCATGACAATACAACTGTCGGACAGGACAATGCCAGTTTCGTCCATGGCAAGTCCATCGTCGGGCATGACAAAGCCAGCATCGGGCATGACAAGGCAACTTCGGGCATGAGAAGGTCATCACAAGGCAACTCTTGGACATGACAAGGCTAGTGTCGGGCGTTGCAAGGCCATCGTCGGACATGACAAGGCTAGCGTCGGGAATGACAAGGTCATGACAAGGCAACTCTTGGACATGGCATGGCCATCGTCGGGAATGGCAAGGCCAATGTCTGACATGACAAGACCAACGTCGGGCATTGCAAGGTCATCGTCGGGCATGACAAGGTCATCTTCGGGTATGACAAGGCCAAGACAAGGCAAATCTCGGATATGACAAGGTCATCGCTTGGCATGGCAAAGCCAACATCGGACATGACAGGGCCAAGACAATGCAACTCTCGGACATGGGGAGGCCATCGTCGGGCATGAAAAGGCTAGCGTCGGGCATGATAAGGTATTGCCAAGGCAACTCTTGGACATGGCAAGGCCATCGTCGAGCATGGGAGGGCCAGCGTCGGGCATGACATGTCCAGTGTCGGGCATGTCAAGACCATCGTAGGGCATGACAAGGCCATTGTTGGGCAAGAAAAGGCCATGACAATGCCACTCTCGGACATGGCAAGGCCATCGTCGGGCATGACAAGGCCAGCGTTGGGATGACAAGGTATAAACAAGGCAACTGTCGGACATGGCAAGGCCATCGTCGGGTTTGGCAAGGAAGCGTCGGGCATGGCAACGCCAACGTCAAGCATCACAAGCCCGGCGTCGGGCATGGCAAGGTCATGACAATACAACTCTCGGACAGGACAATGTCTGATTCGTCCATGGCAAGTCCATCGTCGGGCATGACAAAGCCAACATCGGGCATGACAAGGCAACTTCGGGCATGACAAGGTCATCACAAGGCAACTCTTGGACATGACAAGGCTAGTGTCGGGCGTTGCAAGGCCATCGTCGGACATGACAAGGCTAGCGTCGGGAATGACAAGGTCATGACAAGGCAACTCTTGGACATGGCATGGCCATCGTCGGGAATGGCAAGGCCAATGTCGGACATGACAAGACCAACGTCGGGCATTGCAAGGCCATCGTCGGGCATGACAAGGTCATCTTCGGGTATGACAAGGCCAAGACAAGGCAAATCTCGGATATGACAAGGTCATCGCTTGGCATGGCAAAGCCAACATCGGACATGACAGGGCCAAGACAATGCAACTCTCGGACATGGGGAGGCCATCGTCGGGCATGAAAAGGCTAGCGTCGGGCATGATAAGGTATTGCCAAGGCAACTCTTTGACATGGCAAGGCCATCGTCGAGCAGGGGAGGGCTAGCGTCGGGCATGACATGTCCAGCGTCGGGCATGTCAAGACCATCGTAGGGCATGACAAGGCCATTGTTGGGCAAGACAAGGCCATGACAATGCCACTCTCGGACATGGCAAGGCCATCGTCGGGCATGACAAGGCCAGCGTTGGGATGACAAGGTATAGACAAGGCAACTGTCGGACATGCCAAGGCCATCGTCGGGTTTGGCAAGGAAGCGTCGGGCATGGCAACGCCAACGTCAGGCATCACAAGCCCGGCGTCGGGCATGGCAAGGTCATGACAATACAACTGTCGGACAGGACAATGCCAGTTTCGTCCACGGCAAGTCCATCGTCTGGCATGACAAAGCCAACATCGGGCATGACAAGGCAACTTCGGGCATGACAAGATCATTACAAGGCAACTCTCGGACATGACAAGGCTAGCGTCGGGCATTGCAAGGCCATCGTCGGGCATGACAAGGCTAGCGTCGGGAATGACAAGGTCATAACAAGGCAACTCTTGGACATGGCATGGCCATCGTCGGGAATGGCAAGGCCAAGGTCGGGCATGAGAAGGCCAACGTCGGGCATTGCAAGGCCATCGTCGGGCATGACAAGGTCATCGTCGGGCATGACAAGGCCATGACAAGGCAAATCTCGGACATGACAAGGCCAGCGCTTGGAATGGCAAAGCCAACGTTGGGCATGACAAGGCCAAGACGATGCCACTCTCGGTCATGGCAAGGCCATCGTCGGCCATGACAAGGCCAACGTCGGGCATGATATAATCATGACAAGGCAACTCTCGGACATCGCAAGGCCAGCGTCGGGCATGGCAACGCCAGCGTCGGGAACGCCAAGGCTAGTGTCGGGCGTGACATGGCCACTCTCGGACATAGCAAGGCCAGCATCGGGAACGATAAGGCCATCGTCGGGCATGACAAGCCCAACGCCGGGCATGACAAGGCCACTCTCACACATAGCAAGGCCATCGTCATGCATGGCAAGACCTGCGTCGGCGCATGACAAGACCAACGTTGGGCATGACGAGGGAGCTCTCTGTTACGCTAAGATTGTGACACGCAAAAGTCTTACAATTTATATCTCGATATAATTCCCTAAATCCTAGCTAACCTACAGTGTATGGGTCGTTTTGTAGCAAGGATAGTATTCCGAGGTCGAACACAAAGACTAAGGTGAAATCAAATGAAATAAGTGATCATAGATAGTGCAAATCTAGTCTAAGAAAAGAGAAAGAAATAAAGAAATGAAAATAATGATATTTTTGGTTGGGTTTTTGTGGTGATCAAGCAAAGATAACAAATCAAGCAAGATAATAAATCAAACTAACAACTCAAGCTAGCAAAATAAACAAGCAGCACAAACACAAGATATGTGATAAAAGAGAGAAAATTGGATTCTAGAGGTCAAAATTTTCGGTTATGGCATTGGACTCAAGCTTCTAAAGATTCTAAGGACAAACCGGACTCTACTCAAGGGGTATTTCTCTAATGGAAGCAATTACCGGGTAAGTCTGTTGCTTCACTAATCCCGCATCAAACTCCTATTACCGGGTAGGTCTCAAGGGGTTAAAGTTGGGAATTCTACACAAACCGGACTCTACTCAAGGGGCAAACCTCTCCTTACTGCGTAAGTCTCGGAAAAGGCAAGTCTCAAGCAACAATCCTAGCACACTCAATCCAATACCGGCTTATGAGGCTCACTACTACCTAGAGTTCATCATCTTAGGTATCTAAGATCGGAAATCACCGGGTAGGTCTCTCCCCTCACTTAGGTTGCTCGCTTTAGGTCACCCTAAGCTATATTATGCTTAATAAACACTAGGATTTCAACAACCTAACATCCTAACATACAGATTCATCAATTATAGAGCAACACAGAGAAAAATCTGGTGGATCATAGCAAAAATCGGACGATCTGCCTGAAGAACAGGTCGATTTTTTTTTCCGGGGTTAGGTTTTGTGCATATGAATCATCCTAAACTAACATACAAGTCCATTCTATCATCACCCAAGCCATAACCATCAATCCATCACTCCAGAATCACAATAAACTAGCCAATAACATGAATTTCAAGATCTAAAATCATCACACAAGCATACATGGTTCTCATAAGTAGATGATGAAACATAAGCAAGTAAAACAAGAAATCTCAGCTGAATATAAGTTTAAGCAAGACTTACAATCCTTCAAAAGAAGTTCCAAAACGTTCCTAACAATCCTTCCAAGAGTTCTTCAACCAAAATCTCTAAAACTCACTCAAAAGCTCACAAAAACTCACTTTCACTCTAAGTTTTGGTGTTCTTCTTCTTCTCCTCAAATGAGAGAGTTTTTCTTCCTCTCCAAGTCTCTCCTCCCATGGAATGAGGTGTGTGTGAGAGAATGTGGGAGAGATCCCCGGCCACAGCCTGCAGGACCACTTATATTCTCCATCAAGAGCAAGGGCCGGACAAAGAGATCGTGGGACATGTGGCTCAAGTTGTCAAAAGCCAGAAAATCGACCCAGACAGAAAAATCGTCCGATTTTCCTGAGTGTTGTGTCAATTTACTTCAATAGAGGCTTGTTATGATCGTCTAGCCATGAGTTGCTCCATTGCTTGCACCAATAACGGTCCTTGTGTCCTTCATTGCTCCAATTATGTTCCTTCAAAGCCTTGGATGTGTACCACCATGAGGCTTGACCCTCGAATGTATCGATTAATGTCCAAAAGATCCCCGAAATACCTACAAAACCGACAAAAGCTCGTGTAGACGTCTTTTCTAGAAATATGCATGAATTAAACGTAAACGTCATGAATTAAGCATAAATCACGTTATCACTCTCGGACATGTCAAGGCCATCATCGGGCATGGCAAGGCCAACGTCGGGCTTGGCAACGCCAACGTCAGGCATGCCAACGCCAGCGTCGGGCATGACAAAGCCACTCTCGGACATAGGAAGGCCAATTTCAGGTACGACAATGCTATCGTCGGGCATGACAAGCCCATCGGCAGTCATGACAACGCCACTCTCGAACATGACAAGGTCATCGTCGGGTATGAAAAGCCCAGCATCGGGCACGACAAGGCCACTCTCGAACATGACAAGTCATCGTTTGGCATGACAAGGCCAGGACAAGGCAACTTTCGGACATGGCTTGGCCAACGTCGGGTGTGACAAGGTCATGATAATGCCACTCTCGTACATGGTGAGGCCATCGTCGGACATGAAAAGGCCAACGTCGGGCATGACACGGTATTAACCAGGCAACTCTCGGACATGGCAAGGCCATCGTCGTGAATGGGAAGGCCAACGTCGGGCATGACAAGGCCAGCGTCGGGCATGGCAAGGCCATCGAAGAGCATGACAAGGCCATCGTTGGGCATGATATGGCCATGACAATGCCGCTCCTAGACATGGAAAGACCATCGTCGGGTATGACAAGGCCAGCGTTGGGCATGCCAAGGTATTGACAAGGCAACTGTCGGACATGGGAAGGCCATCGTCGGGCATGGCAAGGCAACGTTAGGAATGGCAACATCAGCGTCGGGATTACAAGATCATCGTCGGGCATGACAAGGCCATGACAAGGCAACTCTCACACATGGCAAGGCCAGCGTCGGTCATGGCAAGGCCATCGTCGGGCATGACAAGGCCAGCGTTGGGCATGACAAGGTCATGAAAAGGCAACTCTCGGACATGGTAAGGCTATCGCCGGGCATGGCAAGGCCAGCGTCGGCCATCACAAGGCCAACGTCGGGTATGACAAGGCCATCATCGGGCATGACAAAGTCTTCGTCGGGCATGACAAGGTCATGACAAGACAACTCTCAGACATGACAATGCCAGCGTCGGGCATAGCAACGCCATTGTCGGGCATGACAAGGCCAACATCGGGCATGACAAGGCAACTTCGGGCATGACAAGGTCATGACAAGGCAACTCTCGGACATGACAAGGCCAGCGTCGGGCGTGGCAATGCCATCGTCGGGCTTGACAAGGCCTACGTCAGGCATGACAAGGTCTTGACAAGGCAACTCTCGGACATTGCAAGGCCATCGTCGGGAATGGCAAGCCCAGCGTCGGGCATGACAAGGCCAACGTCAAGCATGGCAAGGAAATCGTCGGGCATGATAAGGCCATGACAAGGCAAATCTCAGACATGACAAGGCCATCGCTTGGCATGGCAAAGCCAACGTCGGGCATGACAAGGCCAAGACAATGCCACTCTCGAACATGGCGAGGCCTTCGTCGGGCATGACAAGGCCAGCGTCGGGCATGACATAATCATGACAAGGCAACTCTCGGACATGGCAAGGCCATCGTCGGGCATGCCAAAGCAAGCGTCGGGCACGACAAAGCTAGTGTCGGACATGACATGGCCACTCTCGGACATATCAAGCCTAGCGTCGGGAAAGACAAGGCCATCGCGGGGCATGACAAGCCCAACGCCGGGCATAACAAGCCCAGCGAGGGGCATAACAAGGCGACTCTCGGACATAGCAAGGACACTCTCAGACATAGCAAGGCCATCGTCGGCATGATAAGGCTAGCGTGGGGCATGGCAAGGCTAGCGTCGGGCATGACAAGGAAACTCTCGGAAATGGCAAGGCCAACGTCGGGCATTGCAACGCCAGCGTCGGGCATGACAATGCGACTCTCGGACATAGCAATGGAAGCGTCAGCTACGACAATGCCATCGTCGGGCATGACAAGCCCAACGTCGGGCATGACAAGGCCACTCTCTAACATAGCAAGGCAATCGTCGGGCATGACAAGGCCAGCGTCGGCATGACAAGGCCAACGTCGGGCATGGCAAGGTGATGACAAGGCAACGCCAGCGTCGGAGTCGGCGATGGCCTTGCTATGACAAGGCAACTCACAGACATGGCAAGGCCAGCGTCGGTCATGGCAAGGCCATCGTCGGTCATGAAAAGGCAAGCGTCGGGCATGACAAGGTCATGAAAAGGCAACTCTCGTACATGGTATGGCCATCGTCGGGCATGGCATGGCCAACATCGGCCATGACAAGTCCAACGTCGGGTATGGCAAGGCCATCGGTGGGCATGACAAGGTCTTCGTTGGGCATGAGAAGGTCAAGACAAGACAACACTCGGACATGACAATTCCAACGTCGGGCATAGCAAGGCCATCGTCGGGCATGACAAGGCCAACATCGGGCCTGATAAGGTCATGACAAGGCAACTTCGGGCATGACAAGGCAACTCTCGGACATGACAAGGCCAACGTCGGGCGTGGCAAGGCCATCGTCGGGCTTGACAAGGCCTGCGTCGGGCATGAGAAGGTCATGACAAGGGAACACTCAGACATCGCAAGGCCATCGTCGGGAATGGCAAGCCCAGCGTCGGGCATGACAAGGCCAACGTCGGGCTTGGCAAGGAAATCGTCGGGCATGACAAGGCAATGACAAGGCAAATCACGGACATGACAAGGCCAACGCTTGGCATGGTAAAGCCAACGTCGGGATGACAATGCCATGACAATGCCACTCTCGGATATGGCGAGGCCATCGTCGGGCATGACAAGGCCATCGTTGGGCATGACATGGTCATGACAAGGAAACTTTTCGGACAAGGCAAAACCATCGTCGGGCATGGCAAAGCTAGCGTCGGGCACGACAAGGCTAGTGTCGGGCATGAAATGTCCACTCTCGGACATAGCAAGGGTAGCGTCGGGAATGACAACGCCATCGCGGGGCATGACAAGCCCAGCACCGGGCATGACAAGGCGTCTCTCGGACATAGCAAAGACACTCTCGGACATAGCAAGGCCATCGTCGGAGTGACAAGGCCAGCGTGGGGCATGACAAGGCCAGCGTCAGCCATGACAAGGAAACTCTCGGACATGGCAAGGCCAACGTCGGGCATTGCAACGCCAGCGTCGGGCATGCCAACGCCAACGTCGGGCATGATAACGCTACTCTCGGACATAGCTAGGCAAACGTCAGCTATGACAATGCCATCGCCGGGCCTGACAAGCCCAACGTCGTGCATTACAAGGCAACTCTCAAACATAGCAAGGCAATCGTCGGGCATGGCAAGGCCAGCGTCGGCAAGACAAGGCCAACGTCTGGCATGGGAAGGTGATGACAAGGCAACTCTCGGACATGACAAGGCCAGCGTCGGGCATGGCAAGGCCATCATCGAGCATGACAAGGCCAGCGTCGGGCATGACAAGGTCATTACAAGGCAACTCTCGGACAAGGCAAGGCGATCTTCTATCATGGCAAGGCCAATGTCGGGCATGACAAGGCCAACGTCGGGCATGGAAAGGCCATCGTCGGGCATGACAAGGTCATCGTTCGGCAGGACAAGGCCATGACAAGGCAACTTTCGGACATGACAAGGCCAACGTCGGGCATGGCAAAGCCAGCGTCGGGCATGACAAGGCTAGTGTCGGGCATGACATGGCCACTCTCGGATATAGCAAGGCTAGCATCGGGAACGACAAGGCCATCGTCGGGCATGGCTAGCCCAACGCCGGGCATGACAAGGCCACTCTCAAACAGAGCAAGGCCATCGTCGTGCATGGCAAAACCTACGTCACTTGACAAGGCCAGCGTCGGGCATGACAAGAAAACTCTCCGACATGGCAAGGCCATCATCGGGCATGACAAGTCCAACGTCGGGCATGGCAACGCCTGCGTCAGGCATGCCAAGACCAGCATCGGGCATGACAAAGCCACTCTTGGACATAGCAAGGCTAACGTCAAGTACAACAATTCCATCGTCGGGCAGGACAGGCCCAGCGTCGGGCATGAAAAGGCCACTCTCGAACATGACAAGATCATCGTTGGGTATGACAAGCACAGCGTCGGGCATGACAAGGCTACTTTCGAACATGACAAGGTAATCGTTTGACATGACAAGGCTAGGACAAGGCAACTCTCTGACATGGCAAGGGCAACGTCGGGTGTGACAAGGTCATGATAATGCCACACTCGGACATGGTGAGGCCATCGTCGGTGATGAAAAGGCCAACGTCGGGCATGACACGGTATTGACAAGGCAATTCTCGGACATGGCAAGGCCATCGTCGAGAATGGGAAAGCCAGTGTCGGGCATGACAAGGCCAGCGTCGGGCATGGCGAGGCAATCGTTGGGCATAACAAGGCCATCGTTGGGCATGATAAGGCCATGACAATGCCGCTCTTGGACATGGCAAGGCCATCGTCGGGCATGACAACGTCAGCGTTGGGCATGACAAGGTATTGACAAGGCAACTGTCGGACATGGCAAGACCATCGTAGGGCATGGAAAGGCAACGTCGGGCATGACAACGCCAACGTTAGGATTACAAGGTCATCGTCGGGCATTACAAGGCCATGACAAGGAAACTCTCAGACATGGAAAGGCCAGCGTCGGTCATGGCAAGGCCATCGTCGAGCATGACAAGGCCAACGTCGGGCATGACAAGGTCATTACAAGGCAACTCTCGGACATGGCAAAGCCATCTTCTATCATGGCAAGGCCAGTGTCGGGCATGACAAGGCCAATATCGGGCATAGACCTATTCAAGTCCGGGCCAGCCCGCCCGGCCCGGACCACCAGCCCGCGAAAACGGGCGGGTATCAACATCGACACAATGCTAATTATACAGGTATAACCCTAAAGTTCTAAACTTCTAATTGAACCTTTTGATTATGTTTGTATGATATTTTTTGAGTTTTACAAGCACATTGCAAATTATACAGGTATATACTACTGAAGTACTGAATTACAAATAAAGTTACAGTTTAAAAAAAAAACGTGTACCCGCCGGGCCGCCCGGCCCGCCTAGCCGGGCGGGTAAGGCAGCCCTGGCAGGCCCATGAACCGGGCTCAGCCCGGCCCAGGTCCGCCAAAACTGGCTTTTTTCTTAAATGTCCGGCCTGAGTCCGGCCCGAGCCCGGATATGAACAGGTCTAGTAGGGCATGAAAAGGCCATCGTCGGGCATGACAAGGTCATCGTTTGGCATGACAAGGCCAGGACAAGGCAACTTTAGGACATGACAAGGCCAACGTCGGGCATGGCAAGGCCAACATCGGGTGTAACAAGGTCATGACAATGCCACTCTCGAACACGGTGAGGCCATTGTCGGACATAAAAAGGCCAACGTCGGGCATGATAAGGTATTAACAAGGCAACTTTGGGACATGACAAGGCCATTGTCGAGAATGGGAAGGCCAACGTCGGGAATGACAAGGCCAGTGTCGGGCATGGCAAGGCCATCGTTGGGCATGACAAGGTCATCGTTGGGCATGACAAGGCCATGACAATGCCACTCTCGGACAAGGCAAGGCCATCGTCGGGCATGACAAGGCCACCGTTTGGCATGACAAGGTATTGACAAGGCCACTGTCGGACATGGCAAGGCCGTCATCGGGCATGGCAAGGTAGCGTCGGGATTACAAGGTCATCGTTGGGCATGACAAGGCCAACGTCGGGCATTACAAGGCCATTGTCGGGCATGACAAGGTCATCGTCGGGCATGACAAGGCCATGACAAGGAAAATCTCGGACATGACAAGGTCAGCGCTTGGCATGGCAAAGCCAACGTCGGGCATGACATGGCGAGGCCTTCGTCGGGCATGACAAGGCCAGCGTCGGGCATGACATAATCATGACAAGGAAACTCTGGCACATGGCAAGGCCATCGTCGGGCATGACAAGGCCATCGTCGGGCATGGCAAAGCCAGCGTCGGGCATGACAAGGCTAGTGTCGGGCATGACATGGCCACTCTCGGATATAGCAAGGCTAGCATCGGGAACGACAAGGCCATCGTCGGGCATGGCTAGCCCAGCGCCGGGCATGACAAGGCCACTCACGGACATAGCAAGGCCATCGTCGTGCATGGAAAGACCTACGTCGGCATGACAAAGCCAACGTCGGGCATGACAATAAAACTCTCCGACATGGAAAGGCCATCATCGGGCATGGCAAGGCCAACGTCGGGCATGGCAACGCCAGCGTCAGGCATGCCAAGACCAGCATCGGGCATGACAAAGCCACTCTTGGACACAGCAAGGCCAGCGTCACGTACGACAATTCCATCATCGGCCAGGACAAGCCCAGCGTCGGGCATGAAAAGGCCACTCTCAAACATGACAAGGTCATCGTCAGGTATGACAAGCACATCGTCGGGCATGACAAGGCCACTCTCGAACATGACAAGGTCATCGTTTGACATGACAAGGCTAGGACAAGGCAACTCTCGGACATGGCAAGGCCAACGTCGGGTGTGACAAGGTCATGATAATGCCACACTCGGACATGGTGAGGCCATTGTCGGTGATGAAAAGGCCAACGTCGGGCATGAAACGGTATTGACAAGGCAACTCTCGGACATGGCAAGGCCATCGTCAAGAATGGGAAGGCCAGCGTCGGGCAAGACAAGGCCAGCGTCGGGCATGGAAAGGCCATCATTTAGCATGACAAGGCCATCGTTGGGCATGATAAGGCCATGACAATGCCGCTCTCGGACATGGCAAGGCCATCCTCGGGCATGACAACGCCAGCGTTGGGCATGACAAGGTATTGACAAGGCAACTGTCGGACATGGCAAGACTAACGTCGGGTGTGACAAGGTTATGATAATGCCACACTCGGACATGGTGAGGCCATCGTCGGTGATGAAAAGTCCAACGTCGGGCATGACACGGTATTGACAAGGCAACTCTCGGACATGGCAAGGCCATCGTCGAGAATGGGAAGGCCAGCGTCGGACATGACAAGGCCAGCGTCGGGCATGGAAAGGCCATCGTTGGGCATGACAAGGCCATCGTCGGGCATGATAAGGCCATGAAAATGCCGCTCTCGGACATGGCAAGGCCATCGTTGGGCATAACAACGCCAGCGTTGGGCATGACAAGGTATTGACAAAGCAACTGTCGGACATGGCAAGACCATCGTCGGGCATGGAAAGGAAACGTCGGGCATGGCAACGCCAGCATCGGGATTACAAGGTCATTGTCGGGCATTACAAGGCCATGACATGGAAACTCTTAGACATGGAAAGGCCAGCGTCGGTCATGGAAAGGCCATCGTCGAGCATGACAAGGCCAACGTCAGCCATGACAAGGCCATTACAAGGCAACTCTCGGACATGGCAAGGCCATCTTCTATCATGGCAAGGCCAGTGTCGGGCATGACAAGGCCAACGTCGGGCATGGAAAGGCCATCGTCGGGCAGGATAAGGTCATCGTTTGGCATGACAAGGCCAGGACAAGGCAACTTTCGGACATGACAAGGCCAACGTCGGGCATGGCAAGGCCAACATCGGGTGTGACAAGGTCATGACAATGGCACTCTCAAACACAGTAAGGCCATCGTCGGACATGAAAAGGCCAACGTCGGGCATGACAAGGTATTAACAAGGCAACTCTACGACATGACAAGGCCATCGTCGAGAATGGGAAGGCCAACGTCGGGAATGACAAGGCCAGCGTCGGGCATGGCAAGGCCATTGTTGGGCATGACAAGGTTATCGTTGGGCATGACAAGGCCATGACAATGCCTCTCTCGGACAAGGCAAGGCCATCGTCGGGCATGACAAGGCCAGCGTTTGGCATGAAAAGGTATTGACAAGGCCATTGTCGGACATGGCAAGGCCGTCATCGAGCATGGCAAGGCAGCGTCAAGATAACAAGGTCATCGTCGGGCACGACAAGGCTATGAAAAGACAACTCTCGGATATGGCATGGCCATCGTCGGGAATGGCAAGTCCAACGTCGGGCATGAAAAGGCCAACGTCGGGCATTGCAAGGCCATCATCGGGCATGACAAGGTCATCATCGGGCATGCCAAGGCCATGACAAGGCAAATCTCGGATATGACAAGGCCAATGCTTGGCATGGCAAAGCCAACGTCGGGCATGACAAGGCCAGCGTCGGGCATGACATAATCATGACAAGGCAAATCTCGGACATGGCAAGGCCATCGTCGGGCATGGCAAAGCCAGCGTCGGGCATGACAAGGCTAGTGTCGGGCATGACATGGCCACTCACGGATATAGTAAGGCCAACAACGGGAACGACACCGCCATCGTCGGGCATGGCTAGCCCAGCGCCGGGCATGACAAGGCCACTCTCGGACATAGCAAGGCTATCGTCGTGCATGGCATGACTTGCGTCGGCATGACAAGGCCAGCGTCAGGCATGACAAGAAAACTCTCCGACATGGCAAGGCTATCATCGGGCATGGCAAGGCAAAAATCGGGCATGGCAACGCCAGCGTCAGGCATGCCAAGACCAACGTCGGGCATGACAAAGCCACTCTTGGACATAGCAAGGCCAACGTCAGGTACGACCATGCCATCGTCGGGCATGTCAAGCCCAGTGTCGGGCATGAAAATGCCACTCTCGAACATGACAAGGTCATCGTGGGGTATTACAAGCCCATCTTCGGGCATGACAAGGCCACTCTCGAACATGACAAGGTCATCGTTTGACATGACAAGGCTAGGACAAGGCAACTCTCGGACATGGCAAGGCTAACATCGGGTGTGACAAGGTCATGATAATGCCACACTCGGACATGGTGAGGCCATCGTCGGTGATGAAAAGGCCAACGTCGGGCATGACACGGTATTGACAAGGCAACTCTCGGACATGTCAAGGCCATCGTCCAGAATGGGAAGGCCAGCGCGGGGCATGACAAGGCCAGCGTCGGGCATGGCAAGGCCATCGTTGGGCATGACAAGGCCATCGTTGGGCATGACAAGGTGTTACGCTAAGATCGTGTGATGTGCACGCAATAAGTCTTAAATTTATACTCGTTATAATTATCCTAACTCCTAGCGAACCCGCAGTGTACGGGACGTTTGTAGAAAGGTAAGTATTCCGAGGTCGAACACGAAGGCTAAGGTGAAATCGAGTCAAACAATGATCAAAGATAGTGTGAATCTAGACTAAGATAAGATGAGGAACAAAGAAAATGGAAAACACAATGTTTTTGGTTGGTTTTTGTGGTGATCAAACAAAGATCACAAGTCAAGCAAGATAATAAAACAATTAACAACTCAAGCTAACAAACGAACAAGTAACACAAAGCACAAGTATATGATCAAGAGAGAAAAGTAGATTCTAGAGGTCAAGATTTCCGGTTATGGCATTGGATTCAAGGTTCTAAGGATTCTAAGGAAAAGTTGCGGTGTTGGGGAAGAGTGTTTCACTAATGGAAGCAATTACCGGGTAGGTCTCTCACTTCACTAGTCCCGCTTCTAACTCCTATTACCGGGTAGGTCTCAAGGTGGTTAAATAGGGAGTTCTACACAAACCGGCTACTACTTAAGGGTGCAACCCTCTCCTTACCGGGTAAGTCTCGGAATAGGGAAGTCTCAAGTACTAATCCTAGCACACTCGATCCAATAGCGGCTTATGAAGCTCACTATTACCTAGCATTCATCATCTTAGGTATCTAAGGTCGGAAATCATCGGGTAGATCTCTTCCCTCACTTAGATTGATAGCATTAGGTGATCCTAAGCTAAATTAGGCTTAATAAACACTAGGATTTAACAACCTAACACCCCAATCATACAGATTCAGTAATTAGAAAGCAACAGAAGAATAAATCGGGTGGATCTTAATATAAATCGGCCGATCTTCATGATCAACAGCCCGATTTTTCTTCCTGGAATGGGTTTCGTGCATATTAATCGTCCTAAGCTAACATATAAACTCATCCTATCATCACCCTAGCCATAACCATCAATCCATCACTCTAGAATCACAATAAACAAGCCAATAATATGCATATCAAGATCCAAAATCATCAAACAAGCATACATGGTGTTCATAGATGAATAATGAAAGATGAGGAACAAAATCAATAAATCTCAGCAAAATCCAAGTTGTAGCAAGACTTACAAACTCTTAAATGAAGATTCAAAACGTTTCTAACAATCCTTGCAATACTTCTTCAATCCAAGATTACAAAAATCACTCAAAAGTCACTCCAAAGCTCACTATTCTCCTACAATGGTGTTCTTCTTCTTCCTTCAATCTTTTAGAGCTTTCTTCTCCTCCAATCTTTTCCCCCAAATTGGTGAGCTGTGAATGAGAGTGTGGGAGAGGAGGGATGCTCAGCAACCACCTGCAGGACCACTTATATTCTCCACCAAGAGCAAGGACGGACAAGAGATCGTGGGACACGTGGCTTAAGCTGTCAAAGCCTCAAAAATCGACCCAGTTGGAGAAAATCGGCCGATTTAGCTGCTTGTTGGTCCGATTTTCTTCAGCAGAAAGGTGCTATGGTCGTCTAGCCATGAGTTGATTCATTGCTTGCATCAATAGTGGTCTTTGTGTCCCTTGTTGCTCCATTTATGCTCCTCCTTAGCCTTGGATGTGTACCATCATGAGGCTTGGCCCTCTAATGTATCGGTTAATGTCCAAAAGACCCCCGAAATACCTACAAAGCAACGCACAAGTCCGTGTAGACGTCTATCTCGACAAAATACGTGAATTGAGTGCAAACGTCGCGAATTTGTGCTAAATCATGCATGAATGAGTGATGAATCTATCTAAATGATTACCTAAACCTAAGTCATAAATCGTGTTATCAAAAATACCCCATACTTAAGGTTTGCTCGTCCTCGAGCAAATTCCCAACTATAGACTAAGAGATGACATGATTTATGTATGGAGAAAAAATGGCAAAATCTTTTGGAGTTGTGCTTCTAATATTGGATCACCTTCATAGTCATGTTTCATGGCAATGGACAAGTAATTATGCATCAAATAAATGAAAGCATGGAAAGACAATTACACTTAACTTGATAGCATGCAATGAAATGTAAAGATGAAGAAGTCAAGATGATCATGAGTATATCCAATCTAAATCACTTAGTCTTACACACATGCAAGTAGGTCAAAAGGACTTGTAAAATAGAAGGCCAAGAAACGTTGTGATTAGGTGGGAATTTTCTAGGCTATGTGATGCTAATCCGGGAAAGGAACTAAACAACCACAACTTCAAATTTTCTTATCAACTTCCCTCAAGTGTATATTTTTCTTCATTTTCTTTTCTTTCTTTTATTTTTGAGACAATGGCATTGGTGTGCAAAAGCCGAAACCTTGGTGATTAGCCATTCTCGGGCTTTTTCTATTTTTCGAGATGCATCCACACCGGGCACACATACCAAAGCTCGTTAGGACTATTGGTTTATTTGACTTTGGCAAGGCACCAATAACCGATTATGTGAAGTGTACCGAGTTACTTGTCATTTAAGCCAATGTCCCCAAGCCTATATTTTTGGCTACACTTTCACAACAAATTCAGCATTTTATGCATGACATTCTTTTCATCAACAACTTTACCCCACACTTGCTTTTCACACACATCAACACACTAGCATGCTCCTATTCCCGGATGGGTCAAAAGAGGTCAAATTTATCTCAATTGAGGTGCTCAAGCAACATGATCAAGATGAGAAGTAGAGGAAGATGAATTGCCTTAATCACTCCTAATTGATGTGCAAGAACTAGCATGCAATTTCGACTTTCAGTACTCAATTCAATCAAGGCAAACATTCATGATCACAAATCATTCATGGGATTCAAGATAAGTACTTCAAGTCCACATATACATTCATCAATTTAACACATAAGGCCATCCATAGCCAATCCATAAGACAAGATTCATCATTAGGGTCATATCCAAGCCTTAGAAGCACTAAAATTTTTAAAATTTTCTGAATTTTTTGGATTTTTTGAAATATGTATGTACAATGCAAGACATAATGAAACATGTGACAAAATTAAACTATCCTCGATGCTAATCATGCAAGTGATCATGAAAACCCCACCCCATACTTAGATACACATTGTCCCTAATGTGTAAACTAAATAAAGAAGTGAAAGAGAGTCCTCACAATGTAAAATTGGTGATGCTTTGGTATTTCGGTTCACATTGAATGATGATGGTGGATGATCGATCAAGGATGGTAGAGAGCTCTTGATGTTCGTTATGATGTCGGAACCCGCGCTTGGCATCGCAAGTCGTCCAAGTTCGTCGTCCGCTCCACCCATGCTTGATTGGAGATCATCACTTTCCTTTATACAGAGGAAAAATCGCCCTATAGCCCAGGAAAATCGGCCGATTTTGTGCATGAACAGTCCGATTTTTCGGGGTGATTTCCTCCTCGTCTATGTGCTTGGATCTTGTACCTTAATTGGCTCCATGAGGTCTTAACATGACCCCCAACATCTCATAACTCATGACAATCAACAAGATCAAGCACCCAAAAACACAAAAGAAGAACAAAGCACACCAAGAGTGAGATTAAACAAAAGCAAGAAAAAGAAAGGGAAAAACATGTACCAATGGGTTGCCTCCCATTAAGCGCTTCTTTAAGGTCATTAGCTTGACCAAATTCAGGAGCGTTTTAATCAAGGTGAAGCGGGGCAATCACTTCCACCGGGGCTTCTGGGATGTACTTCTTCAATCGATGCCCATTCACCTTGAAGTTACCACAATGATTTCCTCCTATCTCCACCGCTCCATGAGGAAAAACTTTCTTCACCACATATGGCCCGGTCCATCTTGATTTGAGCTTTCCGGGGAAAAGCCGCAGCCTTGAGTTGAAGAGAAGGACAAGGTCTCCTTCACTCAACTCTTTCGGTATGATCCTCTTATCATGCCATCGCTTGGTTCTCTCCTTGTAGATCCGAGCATTCTCATATGCATCCAACCGGATCTCCTCAAGGGTGTTCATGTCTAGCAACCTCTTTTTTCCGGCCTCCTTGAGGTCAAAATTTAGCCACTTAATGGCCCAATAAGCTCTATGCTCCATCTCTATCGGAAGGTGGCAAGACTTGCCATAGACTAGCTTGTAAGGAGTGGTGCCAATTGGTGTTTTGAAGGCGGTCCTATATGCCCAGAAGGCATCATTGAGCTTCATAGCCCAATCTTTTCTCGTCCTTGATACCGTCTTCTCAAGAATGGCCTTGATCTCCCGGTTGGAGATCTCCACTTGGCCACTTGTTTGGGGATGGTAAGGTGTTGCCACCTTATGAGGCACCCCATACTTGGCCAAGAGCGCTCCAAAGTTCCTATTAGTGAAATGCTTCCCTCCATCACTTATGATCACCCTTGGTGTTCCAAACCTAGGGAAGATCACTCGGTTGAAGAACCGCACCACCACCTTGGCATCATTTGTGGGAGAGGCGATTGTCTCCACCCATCTTGAAACATAGTCAACCGCCAATAGGATGTAGAGGTTGCCACATGAAGAGGGGAAGGGTCCCATGAAGTCCACACCCCATACATCAAATATTTCTACCTCTTGGATGTTGTTCAAGGGCATCTCATTCCTCCTTGAGATGTTGCCCGTCCTTTGGCAAGCATCACAAGCTACCACAAAGCCTTGCACGTCTTTGAACAAACTTGGCCAAAAGAAGCCTGATTGCAACACTTTAGCACATGTCTTGTGCGAGCTAGCATGCCCTCCACATGGTAAGGAGTGGCAATGCCGGATCACATTCTCCACCTCATCCTCCGGTATGCATCTCCTAAACATTCCATCCGGCCCTCTTTTGAACAAAAGTGGCTCGCTCCAATAGTAATGCCTCACATCTTTGAAGAACTTCTTTCTTTGGGCATATGTCAATCCGGGAGGCACTTCCTCACACACCAAGTAGTTCACAATGTCGGCATACCACGGTTCACTTCCTCTAGACACTTGGAACAAGCACTCCTCCACCATTTGCAATTGCTCATCTCGGAATGAGTCATCAAATGGAATGTCATCTCTTCCAAGCTCTAATGGAGGCAATCTACTAAGGTGATCCGCCACGGAGTTCTCGGATCCCTTCTTGTCCCGGATTTCCAAATCAAACTCTTGAAGAAGAAGGATCCACCGAATCAACCTAGGCTTGGCATCTTTCTTTGTAAGGAGGTAACGGATCGCAGCTGATCCGTATAAACAATGACCTTCGGTCCAACAAGGTATGACCGAAACTTCTCAAAGGCATACGCTACCGCTAGCAACTCTTTCTCGGTTGTGGTGTAGTTGAGTTGGGCATCATCTAGCGTCTTGCTAGCATAATAAATGGCATGAGTTCGCCCATCTTTCCTTTGCCCCAAAACAGCCCCAACGGCTACATCGCTTGCATCACACATGATCTCAAACGGTAAACTCCAATCCGGAGGTTGCATTATAGGTGCGGAGATCAAAGCGTTCTTCAACCTACAAAAAACCTCAAGGCAATCTTTGGAGAAAACAAATTCAACATCCTTCATTAGTAGGTTAGTAAGGGGCTTAGAAATTTTAGAGAAGTCTTGAATGAACCTCCGGTAAAAACCGGCATGCCCTAAGAAACTCCTTACCCCTTTCACCGAGGTAGGTGGTGGCAACTTCTCTATCGTTTCAATCTTGGCCCTATCAACCTCAATGCCACGGTTAGACACCAAGTGTCCTAACAAGATACCTTCACTTACCATGAAGTGGCATTTTTCCCAATTTAAGACAAGATTTGTCTCCTCACATCTTTGCAACACTAGTGACAAGTTAGCCAAGCAATTATCAAAGAAAGAACCATAAACAGAGAAATCATCCATGAACACTTCCATGATATTTTCAATGTATTCCGAAAAAATAGCCATCATACACCTTTGGAAGGTGGCGGGTGCGTTACACAACCCAAATGGCATTACCCTATATGCAAAAGTACCCCATGGACATGTAAAGGTTGTTTTCTCTTGGTCATCGGGGTGGATAGGGATTTGGAAGAATCCGCTATAACCATCTTGGTAACAAAAATGGGAATGTTGAGCTAACCTCCCTAGCATTTGGTCAATGAAAGGGAGAGGGAAGTGATCTTTCCTAGAGGCCATGTTAAGCTTTCTATAATCAATACACATCCTCCATCCCGTAACCGTTCTAGTGGGGATTAGTTCATTGTTCTCATTAGTCACTACGGTCATCCCACCCTTCTTAGGTACTACATGAACGGGACTAACCCACTTACTATCCGAGATAGGGTAGATAATTCCCGCATCTAGCAACTTAATGATTTCCTTTTTGACTACCTCTTTCATTATAGGATTCAATCTTCTTTGATGTTCAATAGAGGGTTTATGATTATCTTCCATCATTATCCTATGCATGCACAAAGAGGGCTTGATGCCAACAAGATCATCAATGGTGTATCCTATTGCCTTTCTATGCAGTTTCAATTCATTCAACAATCTATTAAGCTCATCATCATTCAAGGATGCATTCACAATCACCGGATAAATAGAATTTGAACCAAGGAAAGCATACTTTAAATGAGAAGGAAGAGGTTTAAGATCAAGTTGAGGAGGACCTTTTTCGGTTGGAGACGATCCATACAATGTAGGTTGAGATGATTGCAAAGCCATGGAAGCCTCCTTGAAGTCCCTTGATGATTGCTCACACTCAAGTGGTTGATGCTGAAAAGACTCAGGAAAATCGGCCCAGGAAGAAAAATTGGACGATTTTTCTGGCAATGGGTCGATCTGAGTTTCTATTTTTGCAAAACTAAGGACAAAAATCGGCCTATTTTTGCCCTCCAGTCCGATTTTTCTGGCAGTTTTCCTCTTCTTCTAACACTTCAAATCCAACACTTGGTAGCTCATCCAATGCATTCAAGGCCTTGATTACTTCATTGCTACTCTCCTCAACTCCTTCTTCCATCAAACTTGAGCTAAGAACCCTCTCAAGTGGATCCTTGAGCAAGATTGAGCTCACAACCTCTCTAGACTCCTCTTCTTAAACTATGTTGAATATATCCTCATCAAGGGTTGGCCCTTTCATCATTGTGGACAGCTTGAACTTGATGTTTTCTTCTCCAATGTTGAAGGAGAGGGTTCCATTCTTGCAATCTACTAGACATCCGGAAGTAGCTAGGAAAGGTCTCCCCAAGATGATAGGAACCGGATAGTCCGCCGGGATATCCAAAACAACGAAGTCTATGGGCACATAGAACTTCCCTAGTTGCACCGGAATGTCTTCTAAGATCCCAACCGGAAGAGTGATTGAGCGGTCCGCCATGTAAAGGGTCATCTTAACCGGCTTTGGCTCTCCTAGCTCAACCTTATTGCAAAGTGCGAGCGGTATGATGCTTACACTTGCCCCAAGATCACATAGGGCGTCATACTTCACTTCTCCTACTCCGATTGGCACACAAAAGGATCCCGGATCCCTTAGCTTGGGAGGCATCTCCTCCTTCATCGTTTGAATCAACTCCGATGATCTCTTAGTCATCCTTATCTCACCATACTCCTCCAACTTCCTTTTGTTGGAGAGTATTTCCTTCAAGAACTTGCCATATGCCGGCATCCCTAAAATAGCATCCATGAACGGAATGTTAATATGCAATTTAAACATTAGTTCAAGGAACTTACCAAAATGATTGTCCAAGCGAGCTCTTGCTCGTGATTGAGGGAACGGTAGTGGTGGCTTGTATGGAGGCGGTGCTACATAGTTTGGCTCTACATCTTTGGTCTTGCCTCCATCTCCTTGCAAAGTCTCTTCTTCATTCACCACTGGCTTCCCTCTAGCATTCTCCTTGGGCAAAGGATCCTTCATGCTCAACCCACTTCTTGTTGTAATAGCCAACACTTGGCCTCTTGGGTTTTCTTCAGTTCTTCCGGGAAGCTTTCCCGGATCTCTATGTGCTTCACCCGCCTTTTGGAAAACTTGTGCTTCCAAAACCTTTTGAGCCTTTGAGATAGAAGTCACCGTGCTCTCAAGACCACTCAACCTTCCAAGCAATTGCTCAAACATCATTTCGGTTCTATCCTTTGGAGGTTGAGTAAATCCGGGTGGAGGTTCTTGTGAAGCTTTTGGTAGTGGAGTTGTGCTTGTAGAAGCGGGAGGGTTCAAGGCTCCATCCGGTTTAGAGTAAGAAAACCCGGGATGGTTATAGTTGGGCCGGTAATTGTTGAATTGCCGGTTGTTGTTGAAGTTCCTTGGGCCTTGGTAGTTGTTGTAGTTGCCCCTTCCCATATAGTTCACATCCTCCTCCTTGGAAGACAAGTTAGCTTGTGGAAGCACTTGAGGATTTGCTTGGTTCTTCAAGGTTGTAGCACACAACTCCCTCAAGGACTTTAGCTCGTTGTTGATGGCGTCGAGCTTGAAGTTGCTCATGGTGACCTCACTCACCTCATATGCTCCCGCCTTTCTCCCTTCACTCTTCCTATGGGAATACTTCTCAATTACTAGAGCTTGCTTCTCCACAAACTCCCAAGCATCATCTACATGCTTCTCCATGAAAGTCCCACCGGAAAGGGATTGAAGCTTGAATTGGATATCTTCATCAAGTCCCTTGAAGTAGATCTCCAATAGCTCAATTTTCGATATGCCATGGTGTGGACAATCTAGGAGAAGGTCTTTGAATCTCTCCCAAGACTTGAACAAACTCTCTCTATCCTTCATCACGAAGGCATTGATCTTCCCTCTTAATTCGGTAGTCTTGGAAGGTGGGAAGAACTTAGTGAAAAACTCGGTTGTCATCTCCTCCCAAGTACCAACTCGCCCTTGTGGAATAGATTGATACCAAGCTAAGGCTTTATCCTTAAGAGAGAAGGAGAAAGCCCTAAGCTTATGGTTGTTGCTTTCTAGTCTTGGCGGTCTAAGAGTCTCCATCAAAATCTCGTAGTTCATCAAATGTTGGTGAGGAGAATCTCCTTCCATCCCTCCAAATTGATTATGCCGGATCATTTGTAGAACTTGAGGGCGGAGCTCATAGTTGTGGGCTGCGGGATCTCCTAAGTTCACACCCGGACGGTGTGCTCTTTGTGCCGGATCCATACATCTCCCTAGGGTTTGTGGCTCTTCAATGGCAATAGGCACAACCCTATCATTAACCGCCGGCTGCGGTTGTACCACCAGTGGTGGAGGAGGTGGAGGTTGTCGGCGATTAAGCTCTCCTTGAACAAGGGCTTGCCTAATCTCCTCAATCTCCCTCCTAGTTTCCTCTTGCCTCTCATTGGCAAGTCTCCTTTCTTCCTCCAAGAGCTCATCTCTTAGCCTTATTTGCTCTAAGGCTTCATCCAACTCAGCTTGGAGGTTTCTTCCGGCCATCTCTTTCTCTTTTCGGATGTTCTTGGATCTAGATCGAAGGGTTTTCTCCGGTTCGGGATCGAATGGAGCTAAATCCTTGCCACGAGATCTTCACATACACCTAAAGAGTAATAGATGTCCTGAAAAGCAAAGACACAAACCAAAAAGAAATCAAAAGCAACAAGAAAGATCTACACTAAAAACAATCACAAAATGACTCAATCTAGATCTAGTCCCCGGCAACGGCGCCAAAAACTTGTTACGCTAAGATCGTGTGATGTGCACGCAATAAGTCTTAAATTTATACTCGTTATAATTATCCTAACTCCTAGCAAACCCGCAGTGTACGGGACGTTTGTAGAAAGGTAAGTATTCCGAGGTCGAACACGAAGCCTAAGGTGAAATCGAGTCAAACAATGATCAAAGATAGTGTGAATCTAGACTAAGATAAGATGAGGAACAAAGAAAATGGAAAACACAATGTTTTTGGTTGGTTTTTGTGGTGATCAAACAAAGATCACAAGTCAAGCAAGATAATAAAACAATTAACAACTCAAGCTAACAAACGAACAAGTAACACAAAGCACAAGTATATGATCAAGAGAGAAAAGTATATTCTAGAGGTCAAGATTTCCGGTTATGGCATTGGATTCAAGGTTCTAAGGATTCTAAGGACAAGTTGCGGTGTTGGGGAAGAGTGTTTCACTAATGGAAGCAATTACCGGGTAGGTCTGTCACTTCACTAGTCCCGCTTCTAACTCCTATTACCGGGTAGGTCTCAAGGTGGTTAAATAGGGAGTTCTACACAAACCGGCTGCTACTTAAGGGTGCAACCCTCTCCTTACCGGGTAAGTCTCGGAATAGGGAAGTCTCAAGTACTAATCCTAGCACACTCGATCCAATAGCGGCTTATGAAGCTCACTATTACCTAGCATTCATCATCTTAGGTATCTAAGGTCGGAAATCATCGGGTAGATCTCTTCCCTCACTTAGATTGATAGCATTAGGTGATCCTAAGCTAAATTAGGCTTAATAAACACTAGGATTTAAGAACCTAACACCCCAATCATACAGATTCAGTAATTAGAAAGCAACAGAAGAATAAATCGGGTGGATCTTAATATAAATCGGCCGATCTTCATGATCAACAGCCCGATTTTTCTTCTTGGAATGGGTTTCGTGCATATTAATCGTCCTAAGCTAACATATAAACTCATCCTATCATCACCCTAGCCATAACCATCAATCCATCACTCTAGAATCACAATAAACTAGCCAATAATATGCATATCAAGATCCAAAATCATCAAACAAGCATACATGGTGTTCATAGATGAATAATGAAAGATGAGGAACAAAATCAATAAATCTCAGCAAAATCCAAGTTGTAGCAAGACTTACAAACTCTTAAATGAAGATTCAAAACGTTTCTAACAATCCTTGCAATACTTCTTCAATCCAAGATTACAAAAATCACTCAAAAGTCACTCCAAAGCTCACTATTCTTCTACAATGGTGTTCTTCTTCTTCCTTCAATCTTTTAGAGCTTTCTTCTGCTCCAATCTTTTCCCCCAAATTGGTGAGCTGTGAATGAGAGTGTGGGAGAGGAGGGACGCTCAGCAACCACCTGTAGGACCACTTATATTCTCCACCAAGAGCAAGGACGGACAAGAGATCGTGGGACACGTGGCTTAAGCTGTCAAAGCCTCAAAAATCGATCCAGTAGGAGAAAATCGGCCGATTTAGCTACTTGTTGGTCCGATTTTCTTCAGCAGAAAGGTGCTATGATCGTCTAGCCATGAGTTGATTCATTGCTTGCACCAATAGTGGTCTTTGTGTCCCTTGTTGCTCCATTTATGCTCCTCCTTAGCCTTGGGTGTGTACCATCATGAGGCTTGGCCCTCTAATGTATCGGTTAATGTCCAAAAGACCCCCAAAATACCTACAAAGCAACGCACAAGTCCGTGTAGACGTCTATCTCGACAAAATATGTGAATTGAGTGCAAACGTCGCGAATTTGTGCTAAATCATGCATGAATGAGTGATGAATCTATCTAAATGATTACCTAAACCTAAGTCATAAATCGTGTTATCAAAAATACCCCATACTTAAGGTTTGCTCGTCCTCGAGCAAATTCCCAACTATAGACTAAGAGATGACAAGATTTATGTATGCAGAAAAAAGCTTAGACAATGCCACTCTTGGACATGGCGAGGCATTCGTCGGGCATGACAAGGCCAGCGTCGGGCATGACATAATCATGACAAGGCAACTCTCGGACATGGCAAGGCCATCGTCGGGCATGGCAAAGCCGGCGTCGGGCATGACAAGGCTAGTGTCGGGCATGACATGGCCACTATCGGATATAGTAAGGCTAGCATCGGGAACGACAAGGCCATCGTCGGGCATGGCAAGCCCAGCGCCGGGCATGACAAGGCCACCTCGGACATAGCAAGGCCATCGTCGTGCATGGCAAGACCTGCGTTGGCATGACAAGGCCAGCGTCGGGCATGACAAGAAAACTCTCCGACATGGCAAGGCTATCATCGGGCATGGCAAGGCCAACGTCGGGCATGGCAACGCCAGCGTCAGGCATGCCAAGACCAGCATCGGGCATGACAAAGCCACTCTTGGACATAGCAAGGCCAACGTCAGGTACGACAATGCCATCGTCGGGCATGACAAGTCTAGTGTCGGGCATGAAAAGGCCACTCTCGAACATGACAAGGTCATCGTCGGGTATGACAAGCCCATCGTCGGGCATGACAAGGCCACTCTCGAACATGACAAGGTCATCGTTTGACATGACAAGGCTAGGACAAGGCAACTCTCGGACAAGGCAAGGCCAACGTTGGGTGTGACAAGGTCATGATAATGCCATACTCGGACATGGTGAGGCCATCGTCGGTGATGAAAAGGCCAACGTCGGGCATGACACGGTATTGACAAGGCAACTCTCGGACATGGCAAGGCCATCGTCGAGAATGGGAAGGCCAGCGCGGGGCATGACAAGGCAAGCGTCGGGCATGGCAAGGCCATCGTTGAGCATGACAAGGCCATCGTTGGGCATGATAAGGCCATGACATTGCCGCTCTCGGATATGGCAAGGCCATCGTCGGGCATCACAAGGCCAGCGTTGGGCATGACAAGGTATTGACAAGGCAACTGTCGGACATGGCAAGACCATCGTCGGGCATGGAGAGGCAACGTCGGGCATGGCAATGCCAGCGTCGGGATTACAAGGTCATCGTCGGGCATTACAAGGCCATGACAAGGAAACTCTCAGACATGGAAAGGTCAGCGTCGGTCATGGCAAGGCCATCGTCGGGCATGACAAAGCCAAGACAATGCCACTCTCGGACATGGCGAGGCATTCGTCGGGCATGACAAGGCCAGCGTCGGGCATGACATAATCATGACAAGGCAACTCTCGAAAATGGCAAGGCCATCATCGGGCATGGCAAAGCCGGCGTCGGACATGATAAGGCTAGTGTCGGGCATGACATGGCCACTATCGGATATAGTAAGGCTAGCATCGGGAACGACAAGGCCAACGCCGGGCATGACAAGGCCACCTCGGACATAGCAAGGCCATCGTCGTGCATGGCAAGACCTGCGTTGGCATGACAAGGCCAGCGTCGGGCATGACAAGAAAACTCTCCGACATGGCAAGGCTATCATCGGGCATGGCAAGGCCAACGTCGGGCATGGCAACGCCAGCGTCAGGCATGCCAAGACCAGCATCGGGCATGACAAAGCCACTCTTGGACATTGCAAGGCCAAGGTCAGGTACGACAATGCCATCGTCGGGCATGACAAGTCTAGTGTCGGGCATGAAAAAGCCACTCTCGAACATGACAAGGTCATCGTCGGGTATGACAAGCCATCGTCGGGCATGACAAGGCCACTCTCGAACATGACAAGGTCATCGTTTGACATGACAGGGCTAGGACAAGGCAACTCTCGGACATGGCAAGGCCAACGTTGGGTGTGACAAGGTCATGATAATGCCATACTCGGACATGGTGAGGCCATCGTCGGTGATGACAAGGCCAACGTCGGGCATGACACGGTATTGACAAGGCAACTCTCGGACATGGCAAGGCCATCGTCAAGAATGGGAAGGCCAGCGCGGGGCATGACAAGGCCAGCGTCGGGCATGGCAAGACCATCGTTGGTCATGACAAGGCCATCGTTGGGCATGATAAGGCCATGATAATGCCGCTCTCGGACATGGCAAGGCCATCGTCAGGCATGACAAGGCCAGCGTTGGGCATGACAAGGTATTGACAAGGCAACTGTCGGACATGGCAAGACCATCGTCGGGCATGGAAAGGCAACGTCGGGCATGGCAACGCCAGTGTCGGGATTTCAAGGTCATCGTCGGGCATTACAAGGCCATGAAAAGGAAACTCTCACACATGGCAAGGCCAGCGTCGGTCATGGCAAGGCCACTCTCGAACATGACAAGGTCATCGTTTGACATGACAAGGCTAGGACAAGGCAACTCTCGGACATGGCAAGGCCAACGGTGGGTGTGACAAGGTCATGATAATGCCATACTCGGACATGGTGAGGCCATCGTCGGTGATGAAAAGGCCAACGTCGGGCATGACACGGTATTGACAAGGCAACTCTCGGACATGGCAAGGCCATCGTCGAGAATGGGAAGGCCAGCGCGGGGCATGACAAGGCCAGCGTCGGGCATGGCAAGGCCATCGTTGGGCATGACAACGCCATCGTTGGGCATGATAAGGCCATGACAATGCCGCTCTCGGATATGGCAAGGCCATCGTCGGGCATCACAAGGCCAGCGTTGGGCATGACAAGGTATTGACAAGGCAACTGTCGGACATGGCAAGACCATCGTCGGGCATGGAGAGGCAACGTCGGGCATGGCAACGCCAGCGTCGGGATTACAAGGTCATCGTCGGGCATTACAAGGCCATGACAAGGAAACTCTCAGACATGGAAAGGTCAGCGTCGGTCATGGCAAGGCCATCGTCGGGCATGACAAAGCCAACACAATGCCACTCTCGGACATGGCGAGGCATTCGTCGGGCATGACAAGGCCAGCGTCGGGCATGACATAATCATGACAAGGCAACTCTCGAACATGGCAAGGCCATCATCGGGCATGGCAAAGCCGGCGTCGGACATGACAAGGCTTGTGTCGGGCATGACATGGCCACTATCGGATATAGTAAGGCTCGCATCGGGAACGACAAGGCCAGCGCCGGGCATGACAAGGCCACCTCGGACATAGCAAGGCCATCAACGTGCATGGCAAGACCTGCGTTGGCATGACAAGGCCAGCGTCGGGCATGAGAAGAAAACTCTCCGACATGGCAAGGCTATCATCGGGCATGGCAAGGCCAACGTCGGGCATGGCAACGCCAGCGTCAGGCATGCCAAGACCAGCATCGGGCATGACAAAGCCACTCTTGGACATTGCAAGGCCAACGTCAGGTACGACAATGCCATCGTCGGGCATGACAAGTCTAGTGTCGGGCATGAAAAAGCCACTCTCGAACATGACAAGGTCATCGTCGGGTATGACAAGCCATCGTCGGGCATGACAAGGCCACTCTCGAACATGACAAGGTCATCGTTTGACATGACAGGGCTAGGACAAGGCAACTCTCGGACATGGCAAGGCCAACGTTGGGTGTGACAAGGTCATGATAATGCCATACTCGGACATGGTGAGGCCATCGTCGGTGATGACAAGGCCAACGTCGGGCATGACACGGTATTGACAAGGCAACTCTCGGACATGGCAAGGCCATCGTCAAGAATGGGAAGGCCAGCGCGGGGCATGACAAGGCCAGCGTCGGGCATGGCAAGACCATCGTTGGTCATGACAAGGCCATCGTTGGGCATGATAAGGCCATGATAATGCCGCTCTCGGACATGGCAAGGCCATCGTCAGGCATGACAAGGCCAGCGTTGGGCATGACAAGGTATTGACAAGGCAACTGTCGGACATGGCAAGACCATCGTCGGGCATGGAAAGGCAACGTCGGGCATGGCAACGCCAGTGTCGGGATTTCAAGGTCATCGTCGGGCATTACAAGGCCATGAAAAGGAAACTCTCACACATGGCAAGGCCAGCGTCGGTCATGGCAAGGCCACTCTTGAACATGACAAGGTCATCGTTTGACATGACAAGGCTAGGACAAGGCAACTCTCGGACATGGCAAGGCCAACGGTGGGTGTGACAAGGTCATGATAATGCCATACTCGGACATGGTGAGGCCATCGTCGGTGATGAAAAGGCCAACGTCGGGCATGACACGGTATTGACAAGGCAACTCTCGGACATGGCAAGGCCATCGTCGAGAATGGGAAGGCCAGCGCGGGGCATGACAAGGCCAGCGTCGGGCATGGCAAGGCCATCGTTGGGCATGACAACGCCATCGTTGGGCATGATAAGGCCATGACAATGCCGCTCTCGGATATGGCAAGGCCATCGTCGGGCATCACAAGGCCAGCGTTGGGCATGACAAGGTATTGACAAGGCAACTGTCGGACATGGCAAGACCATCGTCGGGCATGGAGAGGCAACGTCGGGCATGGCAACGCCAGCGTCGGGATTACAAGGTCATCGTCGGGCATTACAAGGCCATGACAAGGAAACTCTCAGACATGGAAAGGTCAGCGTCGGTCATGGCAAGGCCATCGTCGGGCATGACAAAGCCAACACAATGCCACTCTCGGACATGGCGAGGCATTCGTCGGGCATGACAAGGCCAGCGTCGGGCATGACATAATCATGACAAGGCAACTCTCGAACATGGCAAGGCCATCATCGGGCATGGCAAAGCCGGCGTCGAACATGACAAGGCTTGTGTCGGGCATGACATGGCCACTATCGGATATAGTAAGGCTCGCATCGGGAACGACAAGGCCAGCGCCGGGCATGACAAGGCCACCTCGGACATAGCAAGGCCATCAACGTGCATGGCAAGACCTGCGTTGGCATGACAAGGCCAGCGTCGGGCATGACAAGAAAACTCTCCGACATGGCAAGGCTATCATCGGGCATGGCAAGGCCAACGTCGGGCATGGCAACGCCAGCGTCAGGCATGCCAAGACCAGCATCGGGCATGACAAAGCCACTCTTGGACATTGCAAGGCCAACGTCAGGTACGACAATGCCATCGTCGGGCATGACAAGTCTAGTGTCGGGCATGAAAAAGCCACTCTCGAACATGACAAGGTCATCGTCGGGTATGACAAGCCATCGTCGGGCATGACAAGGCCACTCTCGAACATGACAAGGTCATCGTTTGACATGACAGGGCTAGGACAAGGCAACTCTCGGACATGGCAAGGCCAACGTTGGGTGTGACAAGGTCATGATAATGCCATACTCGGACATGGTGAGGCCATCGTCGGTGATGACAAGGCCAACGTCGGGCATGACACGGTATTGACAAGGCAACTCTCGGACATGGCAAGGCCATCGTCGAGAATGGGAAGGCCAGCGCGGGGCATGACAAGGCCAGCGTCGGGCATGGCAAGGCCATCGTTGGTCATGACAAGGCCATCGTTGGGCATGATAAGGACATGTTAATGCCGCTCTTGGACATGGCAAGGCCATCGTCAGGCATGACAAGGCCAGCGTTGGGCATGACAAGGTATTGACAAGGCAACTGTCGGACATGGCAAGACTATCGTCCGGCATGGAAAGGCAACGTCGGGCATGGCAACGCTAGTGTCGGGATTTCAAGGTCATCGTCGGGCATTACAAGGCCATGACAAGGAAACTCTCACACATGGCAAGGCCAGCGTCGGTCATGGCAAGGCCATCGTCGGGCATGACAAGGCCAACGTCGGGCATGACAAAGTCATGAAAAGAAAACTCTCGGACATGGCAAGGCCATCGTCGGGCATGGAAAGGCCAGTGTTGGGCATGACAAGGCCAACGTCGGGCATGGAAAGGCCATCGTCGGGCTTGACAAGGTCTTCGTCGGGCATGACAAGGTCATGACAAGCAACTCTCGGACATGACAATGCTAGCATCGGGCATAGCAAGGCCATCGTCGGGCATGGCAAGGCCAATATCAGGCCTGACAAGGTCGTGACAAGGCAACTTCGGGCATGACTAGGTCATGACAAGGCGACTCTCGGACATGACAAGACCAGCGTCGGGCGTGGCAAGGCCATCGTCGGGCATGACAAGGCCACTCTCGAACATAGCAAGGCAATCGTCGGGCATGGCAAGGCCAGCGTCGGCATGACAAGGCCAACATCGGGCATGACAGTGTGATGACAAGGCAACTCTCGGACATGACAAGGCTAGCGTCGGGCATGGCAAGGCTATCGTCGAGCATGACAAGGCCAACGTCGAGCATGACAAGGTCATGACAAGGCAACTGTAGGAGATGAAAGGCCATCGTCTAGCATGGCAATGCCAGCGTCGGGCATGACAAGGCCTACGTCGGGAATGGAAAGGCCATCGTTGGGCATGACAAGGCCATCGTTAGGCATGATAAGGCCATGACAATGCCGCTCTCGGACATGGCACGGCCATCGTCGGCATGACAAGGCCAGCGTTGGGCATGACAATGTATTGACAAGGCAACTGTCGGACATGGCAAGACCATCGTCGGGCATGGAAAAGTAACGTCGGGCATGGCAACGCTAGTGTCGGTATTACAAGGTCATCGTCGGGCAATACAAGGCCATGACAAGGAAACTCTCAGACATGGCAAGGCCAGCGTCGGTCATGGCAAGGCCATCGTCGGGCATGACAAGGCCAAGACAATGCCACTCTCGGACATGGCGAGGCATTCGTCGGGCATGACAAGGCCAGCGTCGGGCTTGACATAATCATGACAAGGCAACTTTTGGGCATGGCATGGCCATCGTCGAGCAAGGCAAAGCCGGCGTTGGGCAAGACAAGGCTAGTGTTGGGCATGACATGGCCACTCTCGGATATAGTAAGCCCAGCATCGGGAACGACAAGGCCATCGTCGGGCATGGCTAGCTCAGCGCCGGGCATGACAAGGCCACTCTCAGACATAGAAAGACCGTCGTCGTGCATGACAAGACCTGCGTCGGCATGACAAGGTCAACGTCGGGCAAGACAAGAAAACTCTCCGACATGGCAAGGCTATCATCGGGCATGGCAAGGCCAACGTCGGGCATGGCAACGCCAGCGTCAGGCATGCCAAGACCAGCATCGGGCATGACAAAGCCACTCTTGGACATTGCAAGGCCAACGTCAGGTACGACAATGCCATCGTCGGGCATGACAAGTCTAGTGTCGGGCATGAAAAGGCCACTCTCGAACATGACAAGGTCATCGTCGGGTATGACAAGCCCATCGTCGGGCATGATAAGGCCACTCTCGAACATGACAAGGTCATCGTTTGACATGACAGGGCTAGGACAAGGCAACTCTCGGACATGGCAAGGCCAACGTTGGGTGTGACAAGGTCATGATAATGCCATACTCGGACATGGTGAGGCCATCGTCGGTGATGACAAGGCCAACGTCGGGCATGACACGGTATTAACAAGGCAACTCTCGGGCATGGCAAGGCCATCGTCGAGAATGGGAAGGCCAGCGCGGGGCATGACAAGGCCAGCGTCGGGCATGGCAAGACCATCGTTGGTCATGACAAGGCCATCGTTGGGCATGATAAGGCCATGATAATGCCGCTCTCGGACATGGCAAGGCCATCGTCAGGCATGACAAGGCCAGCGTTGGGCATGACAAGGTATTGACAAGGCAACTGTCGGACATGGCAAGACCATCGTCGGGCATGGAAAGGCAACGTCGGGCATGGCAACGCTAGTGTCGGGATTTCAAGGTCATCGTCGGGCATTACAAGGCCATGACAAGGAAACTCTCACACATGGCAAGGCCAGCGTCGGTCATGGCAAGGCCACTCTCGAACATGACAAGGTCATCGTTTGACATGACAAGGCTAGGACAAGGCAACTCTCGGACATGGCAAGGCCAACGGTGGGTGTGACAAGGTCATGATAATGCCATACTCGGACATGGTGAGGCCATCGTCGGTGATGAAAAGGCCAATGTCGGGCATGACACGGTATTGACAAGGCAACTCTCGGACATGGGAAGGCCATCGTCGAGAATGGGAAGGCCAGCGCGGGGCATGACAAGGCCAGCGTCGGGCATGGCAAGGCCATCGTTGGGCATGACAACGCCATCGTTGGGCATGATAAGGCCATGACAATGCCGCTCTCGGATATGGCAAAGCCATCGTCGGGCATCACAAGGCCAGCGTTGGGCATGACAAGGTATTGACAAGGCAATTGTCGGACATGGCAAGACCATCGTCGGGCATGGAGAGGCAACGTCGGGCATGGCAACGCCAGCGTCGGGATTACAAGGTCATCGTCGGGCATTACAAGGCCATGACAAGGAAACTCTCAGACATGGAAAGGTCAGCGTCGGTCATGGCAAGGCCATCGTCGGGCATGACAAAGCCAACACAATGCCACTCTCGGACATGGCGAGGCATTCGTCGGGCATGACAAGGCCAGCGTCGGGCATGACATAATCATGACAAGGCAACTCTCGAACATGGCAAGGCCATCATCGGGCATGTCAAAGCCGGCGTCGGACATGACAAGGCTTGTGTCGGGCATGACATGGCCACTATCGGATATAGTAAGGCTCGCATCGGGAACGACAAGGCCAGCGCCGGGCATGACAAGGCCACCTCGGACATAGCAAGGCCATCGTCGTGCATGGAAAGACCTGCGTTGGCATGACAAGGCCAGCGTCGGGCATGAGAAGAAAACTCTCCGACATGGCAAGGCTATCATCGGGCATGGCAAGGCCAACGTCGGGCATGGCAACGCCAGCGTCAGGCATGCCAAGACCAGCATCGGGCATGACAAAGCCACTCTTGGACATTGCAAGGCCAACGTCAGGTACGACAATGCCATCGTCGGGCATGACAAGTCTAGTGTCGGGCATGAAAAAGCCACTCTCGAACATGACAAGGTCATCGTCGGGTATGACAAGCCATCGTCGGGCATGACAAGGCCACTCTCGAACATGACAAGGTCATCGTTTGACATGACAGGGCTAGGACAAGGCAACTCTCGGACATGGCAAGGCCAACGTTGGGTGTGACAAGGTCATGATAATGCCATACTCGGACATGGTGAGGCCATCGTCGGTGATGACAAGGCCAACGTCGGGCATGACACGGTATTGACAAGGCAACTCTCGGACATGGCAAGGCCATCGTCGAGAATGGGAAGGCCAGCGCGGGGCATGACAAGGCCAGCGTCGGGCATGGCAAGGCCATCGTTGGTCATGACAAGGCCATCGTTGGGCATGATAAGGCCATGTTAATGCCGCTCTTGGACATGGCAAGGCCATCGTCAGGCATGACAAGGCCAGCGTTGGGCATGACAAGGTATTGACAAGGCAACTGTCGGACATGGCAAGACCATCGTCCGGCATGGAAAGGCAACGTCGGGCATGGCAACGCCAGTGTCGGGATTTCAAGGTCATCGTCGGGCATTACAAGGCCATGACAAGGAAACTCTCACACATGGCAAGGCCAGCGTCGGTCATGGCAAGGCCATCGTCGGGCATGACAAGGCCAACGTCGGGCATGACAAAGTCATGAAAAGAAAATCTCGGACATGGCAAGGCCATCGTCGGGCATGGCAAGGCCAGCGTTGGGCATGACAAGGCCAACGTCGGGCATGGAAAGGCCATCGTCGGGCTTGACAAGGTCTTCGTCGGGCATGACAAGGTCATGACAAGCAACTCTCGGACATGACAATGCTAGCATCGGGCATAGCAAGGCCATCGTCGGGCATGGCAAGGCCAACATCAGGCCTGACAAGGTCGTGACAAGGCAACTTCGGGCATGACTAGGTCATGACAAGGCGACTCTCGGACATGACAAGACCAGCGTCGGGCGTGGCAAGGCCATCGTCGGGCATGACAAGGCCACTCTCGAACATAGCAAGGCAATCGTCGGGCATGGCAAGGCCAGCGTCGGCATGACAAGGCCAACATCGGGCATGACAGTGTGATGACAAGGCAACTCTCGGACATGACAAGGCTAGCGTCGGGCATGGCAAGGCTATCGTCGAGCATGACAAGGCCAACGTCGAGCATGACAAGGTCATGACAAGGCAACTGTAGGAGATGAAAGGCCATCGTCTAGCATGGCAATGCCAGCGTCGGGCATGACAAGGCCTACGTCGAGAATGGAAAGGCCATCGTTGGGCATGACAAGGCCATCGTTAGGCATGATAAGGCCATGACAATGCCGCTCTCGGACATGGCACGGCCATCGTCGGCATGACAAGGCCAGCGTTGGGCATGACAATGTATTGACAAGGCAACTGTCGGACATGGCAAGACCATCGTCGGGCATGGAAAAGTAACGTCGGGCATGGCAACGCTAGTGTCGGTATTACAAGGTCATCGTCGGGCATTACAAGGCCATGACAAGGAAACTCTCAGACATGGCAAGGCCAGCGTCGGTCATGGCAAGGCTATCGTCGGGCATGACAAGGCCAAGACAATGCCACTCTCGGACATGGCGAGGCATTCGTCGGGCATGACAAGGCCAGCGTCGGGCTTGACATAATCATGACAAGGCAACTTTTGGGCATGGCATGGCCATCGTCGAGCAAGGCAAAGCCGGCGTTGGGCAAGACAAGGCTAGTGTTGGGCATGACAGGGCCACTCTCGGATATAGTAAGCCCAGCATCGGGAACGACAAGGCCATCGTCGGGCATGGCTAGCTCAGCGCCGGGCATGACAAGGCCACTCTCAGACATAGAAAGACCGTCGTCGTGCATGACAAGACCTGCGTCGGCATGACAAGGTCAACGTCGGGCAAGACAAGAAAACTCTCCGACATGGCAAGGCTATCATCGGGCATGGCAAGGCAAAAATCGGGCATGGCAACGCCAGCGTCAGGCATGCCAAGACCAACATCGGGCATGACAAAGCCACTCTTGGACATAGCAAGGCTATCGTCAGGTACGACCATGCCATCGTCGGGCATGTCAAGCCTAGTGTTGGGCATGAAAATGCCACTCTCGAACATGACAAGGTCATCGTGGGGTATTACAAGCCCATCGTCGGGCATGACAAGGCCACTCTCGAACATGACAAGGTCATCGTTTGACATGACAAGGTTAGGACAAGGCAACTCTCGGACATGGCAAGGCCAACGTCGCGTGTGACAAGGTCATGATAATGCCACACTCGGACATGGTGAGGCCATCGTCGGTGATGAAAAGTCCATCGTCGAGAATGGGAAGGCCAACGCGGGGCATGACAAGGCCAGCGTCGGGCATGGCAAGGCCATCGTTGGGCATGACAAGGCCATCGTTGGGCATGACAAGGTATTGACAAGGCAAATGTCGGACATGGCAAGACCATCGTCGGGAATGGAAAGGCAACGTCGGGCATGGCAACGCCAACGTCGGGATTACAAGTTCATCGTCGGGCATTACAAGGCCATGACAAGGAAACTCTTAGACAAGGCAAGGCCAGCGTCGGTCATGGCAAGGCCATCGTCTGGCATGACAAGGCCAAGATAATGCCACTCTCGGATATGGCGAGGCATTCGTCGGGCATGACAAGGCCAGCGTCGGGCATGACATAATCATGACAAGGCAACTCTCGGACATGGCAAGGCCATCGTCGGGCAAGGCAAAGCCGGCGTCGGGCAGGACAAGGATATTGTCGGGCATGACATGGCCACTCTCGGATATAGTAAGGCCAGCATCGGGAACGACAAGGCCATCGTCGGGCATGACTAGCCCAACGCCGGGCATGACAAGGCCACTCACGGACATAGCAAGACCATCGTCGTGCATGGCAAGACCTGGGTCGGCATGACAAGGCCAGCGTCGGGCATGACAAGAAAACTCTCCGACATGGCAAGGCTATCATCGGGCATGGCAAGGCCAACGTCGGGCATGGCAACGCCAGCGTCAGGCATGCCAAGACCAGCATCGGGCATGACAAAGCCACTCTTGGACATAGCAAGGCCAACGTCAAGTACGGCAATGCCATCGTCGGGCATGACAAGCCCAGTGTCGGGCATGAAAGGCCACTCTCGAACATGACAAGGTCATCGCCGGGTATGACAAGCCCATCGTCGGGCATGACAAGGCCACTCTCGAACATGACAAGGTCATCATTTGACATGACAAGGCTAGGACAAGGCAACTCTCGGACATGGCAAGACCCACGTCGCGTGTGACAAGGTCATGATAATGCCACACTCGGACATGGTGAGGCCATCGTCGGTGATGAAAAGGCCAACGTCGGGCATGACACGGTATTGACAAGGCAACTCTCGGACATGGCAAGGCCAGCGTCGAGAATGGGAAGGCCAGCGCGGGGCATGACAAGGCCAACGTCGGGCATGACAAGGCCAGCGTTGGGCATGACAAGGTATTGACAAGGCAACTGTCGGACATGGCAAGACCATCATCGGGCATCGAAAGGCAACGTCGGGCATGGAAACGCCAGCGTCAGGATTACAAGGTCATCGTCGTGCATTACAAGACAATGACAAGGAAACTCTCAGACATGGCAAGGCCAGCGTCGGTCATGGCAAGGCCATCGTCGGGCATGACAAAGCCAAGACAATGCCACAATGCCACTCTCGGACATGGCGAGGCATTCGTCGGGCATGGCAAAGCCGGCGTCGGGCATGACAAGGATAGTGTCGGGCATGACAAGGCCACCTCAGACATAGCAAGGCCATCGTCGTGCATGGCAAGACCTGCGTTTGCATGACAAGGCCAATGTCGGGCATGACAAGAAAACTCTATGACATGGCAAGGCTATCATCGGGCATGGCAAGGCCAACGTCGGGCATGGCAACGCCAGCGTCAGGCATGCCAAGACCAGCATCGGGCATGACAAAGCCACTCTTGGACATAGCAAGGCCAACGTCAGGTACGACAATGCCATCGTCGGGCATGACAAGTCTAATGTCGGGCATGAAAAGACCACTCACGAACATGACAAGGTCATCGTGGGGTATGACAAGCCCATCGTCGGGCATGACAAGGCCACTCTCGAACATGACAAGGTCATCATTTGACATGACAAGGCTAGGACAAGGCAACTCTCGGATATGGCAAGGCCAACGTTGGGCATGACAAGGTATTGACAAGGCAATTGTCGGACAAGGCAAGACCATCGTCGGGCATGGAAAGGCAACGTCGGGCATGGCAACGCCAGCGTCGGGATTACAAGGTCATCGTCGGGCATTACAAAGCCATGACAAGGAAACTCTCAGACATGGCAAGACCAGCGTCGGTCATGGCAAGGCCATCGTCGGGCATGACAAAGCCAAGACAATGCCACTCTCGGACATGGCGAGGCATTCGTCGGGCATGACAAGGCCAGCGTCGGGCATGACATAATCATGACAAGGCAACTCTCGAACATGGCAAGGCCATCGTCGGGCATGGCAAAGCCGGCGTCGGGCATGACAAGGCTAGTGTCGGGCATGACATGGCCACTATCGGATATAGTAAGGCTAGCTTCGGGAACGACAAGGCCGTCGTCGGGCATGGCTAGCCCAGCGCCGGGCATGACAAGGCCACCTCGGACATAGCAAGGCCATCGTCGTGCATGGCAAGGCCAACGTCAGGTACGACAATGCCATCGTCGGGCATGACAAGTCTAGTGTCGGGCATGAAAAGGCCACTATCGAACATGACAAGGTCATCGTCGGGTATGACAAGCCCATCGTCGGGCATGACAAGGCCACTCTCGAACATGACAAGGTCATCGTCGGGTATGACAAGCCCATTGTCGGGCATGACAAGGCCACTCTCGAACATGACAAGGTCATCGTTTGACATGACAAGGCTAGGACAAGGCAACTCTCGGACATGGAAAGGCCAACGTTGGGTGTGACAAGGTCATGATAATGCCACACTCGGACATGGTGAGGCCATCGTCGGTGATGAAAAGGCCAACGTCGGGCATGACACGGTATTGACAAAGCAACTCTCGGACATGGCAAGGCCATCGTCGAGAATGGGAAGGCGAGCGCGGGGCATGACAAGGCCAGCGTCGGGCATGGCAAGGCCATCGTTGGTCATGACAAGGCCATCGTTGGGCATGATAAGGCCATGATAATGCCGCTCTCGGACATGGCAAGGCCATCGTCAGGCATGACAAGGCCAGTGTTGGGCATGAGAAGGTATTGACAAGGCAACTGTAGGACATGGCAAGACCATCGTCGGGCATGGAAAGGCAACGTCGGGCATGGCAACGCCAGCGTCGGGATTTCAAGGTCATCGTCGGACATTACAAGGCCATGACAAGGAAACTCTCAGACATGGCAAGGCCAGCGTCGGTCATGGCAAGGCCATCGTCGGGCATGACAAGGCCAGCGTCGGGCATGACAAAGTCATGAAAAGACAACTCTCGGACATGGCAAGGCCATCGTCGGGCATGGCAAGGCCAGCGTTGGGCATGACAAGGCCAACGTCGGGCATGGCAAGGCCATCGTCGGGCTTGACAATGTCTTCGTCGGGCATGACAAGGTCATGACAAGACAACTCTCGGACATGACTATGCTAGCGTCGGGCATAGCGAGGCCATCGTCGGGCATGGCAAGGCCAACATCTGGCATGACTAGGTCGTGACAAGGCAACTTCGGGCATGACTAGGTCATGACAAGGCAACTCTCGGACATGACAAGACCAGCGTCGGGCGTGGCAAGGCCATCGTCGGGCATGACAAGGCCACTCTCGAACATAGCAAGGCAATCGTCGGGCATGGCAAGGCCAGCGTCGGCATAACAAGGCCAACATCGGGCATAACAATGTGATGACAAGGCAACTCAAGGACATGACAAGGCTAGCGTCGGGCATGGCAAGGCTATCATCGAGCATGACAAGGCCAACGTCGAGCATGACAAGGTCATGACAAGGCAACTATAGGAGATGGAAAGGCCATCGTATAGCATGGCAATGCCAGCGTCGGGCATGACAAGGCCTACGTCGGGAATGGAAAGACCATCGTTGGGCATGACAAGGCCATCGTTAGGCATGATAAGGCCATGACAAAGCCGCTCACGGACATGGCACGGCCATCGTCGGCATGACAAGGCTAGCGTTGGGCATGACAATGTATTGACAAGGCACTTGTCAGACATGGCAAGACCATCGTCGGGCATGGAAAGGCAACGTCGGGCATGGCAACGCTAGTGTCGGGATTACAACGTCATGGTCGGGCATTACAAGGCCATGACAAGGAAACTCTCAGACATGGCAAGGCCAGCGTCGGTCATGGCAAGGCCATCGTCGGGCATGACAAGGCCAAGACAATGCCACTCTCGGACATGGCGAGGCATTCGTCGGGCATGACAAGGCCAGCGTCGGGCATGACATAATCATGACAAGGCCACTTTTGGACATGGCAAGGCCATCGTCGTGCAAGGCAAAGCCGGCGTTGGGCATGACAAGGCTAGTGTTGGGCATGACATGGCCACTCTCGGATATAGTAAGGTCAGCATCGGGAACGACAAGGCCATCGTCGGGCATGGCTAGCTCAACGGCGGGCATGACAAGGCCACTCTCAGACATAGAAAGACCGTCGTTGTGCATGGCAAGACCTGCGTGGCATGACAAGGCCAACGTCGGGCATGACAAGAAAACTCTCCGACATGGCAAGGCTATCATCGGGCATGGCAAGGCAAAAATCGGGCATGGCAACGCCAGCGTCAGGCATGCCAAGACCAACGTCGGGCATGACAAAGCCACTCTTGGACATAGCAAGGCCAACGTCAGGAACGACCATGCCATCGTCGGGCATGTCAAGCCCAGTGTCGGGCATGAAAATGCCACTCTCGAACATGACAAGGTCATCGTGGGGTATTACAAGCCCATCGTCGGGCATGACAAGGTCACTCTCGAACATGACAAGGTCATCGTTTGACATGACAAGGCTAGGACAAGGCAACTCTCGGACATGGCAAGGCCAACGTCGGGCATGACAAGGCCAACGTCGGGCATGACAAGGCCAACGTCGGGCATTGCAAGGCCATCATCGGGCATGACAAGGTCATCGTCGGGCATGACAAGGCCATGACAAGGCAAATCTCGGATATGACAAGGTCAATGCTTGGCATGGCAAAGCCAACGTCGGGCATGACAAGGCCAGCGTCGGGCATGACATAATCATGACAAGGCAACTCTCGGACATGGCAAGGCCATCGTCGGGCATGGCAAAGCCAGCGTCGGGCATGACAAGGCTAGTGTCGGGCATGACATGGCCACTCACGGATATAGTAAGGCTAACAATGGGAACGACAACGCCATCGTCGGGCATGGCTAGCCCAGCGCCGGGCATGACAAGGCCACTCTCGGACATAGCAAGGCTATCGTCGTGCATGGGATGACCTGCGTCGGCATGACAAGGCCAGCGTCGGGCATGACAAGAAAACTCTCCGACATGGCAAGGCTATCATCGGGCATGGCAAGGCCAACGTCGGGCATGGCAAAGCCAGCGTCAGGCATGCCAAGACCAGCATCGGGCATGACAAAGCCACTCTTGGACATAGCAAGGCCAACGTCAGGTACGACAATGCCATCGGCGGGCATGACAAGCCCAGTGTCGCGCATGAAATGGCCACTCTCGAACATGACAAGGTCATCGCTGGGTATGACAAGCCCATCGTCGGGCATTACAAGGCCACTCTCGAACATGACAAGGTCATCGTTTGACATGACCAGGCTAGGACAAGGCAAGTCTCGGACATGGCAAGGCTAACATTGGGTGTGACATGGTCATGATAATGCCACACTCGGATATGGTGAGGCCATCGTCGGTGATAAAAAGGCCAACGTCGGGCATGACACGGTATTGACAAGGCAACTCTCGGACATGTCAAGGCCATCGTCGAGAATGGGAAGGCCAGCGCGGGGCATGACAAGACCAGCGTCGGGCATGGCAAGGCCATCGTTGGGCATGACAAGGCCATAGTTGGGCATGACAAGGCCATCGTTGGGCATGATAAGGCCATGACAATGCCGCTCTCGGTCATGGCAAGGCCATCGTCGGGCATGACAAGGCCAGCGTTGGGCATGACAATGTATTGACAAGGCAACTATCAAACATGGCAAGACCATCGTCAGGAATGGAAAGGCAACGTCGGGCATGGCAACGCCAGCGTCGGGATTACAATGTCATCGTCGGGCATTACAAGGCCATGACAAGGAAACTCTCAAACATGGCAAGGCCAGCGTCGGTCATGGCAAGGCCATCGTCGGGCATGATAAGGCCAAGACAATGCCACTCTCGGACATGGCTAGGCATTCGTCGGGCATGACAAGGCCAGCGTCGGGCATGACATAATCATGACAAGGCAACTCTGGCACATGGCAAGGCCATCGTCGGGCATGGCAAAGCCAGCGTCGGGCATGACAAGGCTAGTGTCGGGCATGACATGGCCACTCTCGGATATAGCAAGGCTAGCATCGGGAACGACAAGGCCATCGTCGGGCATGGCTAGCCCAGTGCCGGGCATGACAAGGCCACTCTCCGACATAGCAAGGCCATCGTCGTGCATGGAAAGACCTACGTCGGCATGACAAAGCCAACGTCGGGCATGACAAGAAAACTCTCCGACATGGCAAGGCCATCATCGGGCATGGCAAGGCCAACCCCGGGCATGGCAACGCCAGCGTCATGCATGCCAAGACCAGCATCGGGCATGACAAAGCCACTCTTGGACACAGCAAGGCTAGCGTCACGTACGACAATTCCATCATCGGGCATGTCAAGCCCAGCGTCGGGCATGAAAAGGCCACTCTCGAACATGACAAGGCCATCGTCGGGTATGACAAGTCTAGTGTCGGGCATGACAAGGCCACTCTCGAACATGACAAGGTCATCGTTTGACATGACAAGGCTAGGACAAGGCAACTCTCGGACATGGCAAGGCCAAAATTGGGTGTGACAAGGTCATGATAATGCCACACTCGGACATGGTGAGGCCATCATCGGTGATGAAAAGGCCAACGTCGGGCATGACACGGTATTGACAAGGCAACTCGCGGACATGGCAAGGCCATCGTCGAGAATGGGAAGGCGAGCGCGGGGCATGACAAGGCCAGCGTCGGGCATGGCAAGGCCATCGTTGGTCATGACAAGGCCATCGTTGGGCATGATAAGGCCATGATAATGCCGTTCTCGGACATGGCAAGGCCATCGTCAGGCATGACAAGGCCAGCGTTGGGCATGAGAAGGTATTGACAAGGCAACTGTCGGACATGGCAAGACCATCGTCGGGCATGGACAGGCAACGTCGGGCATGGCAACGCCAGCGTCGGGATTTCAAGGTCATCGTCGGGCATTACAAGGCCATGATAAGGAAACTCTCAGACATGGCAAGGCCAGCGTCGGTCATGGCAAGGCTATCGTCGGGCATGACAAGGCCAGCGTAGGGCATGACAAGGCCAGCGTAGGGCATGACAAAGTCATGAAAAGACAACTCTCGGACATGGCAAAGCCATCGTCGGGCATGGCAAGGCCATCGTCGGGCATGGCAAGGCCATCGTCGGGCATGGCAAGGCCAGCGTTGGGCATGACAAGGCCACCGTCGGGCATGGCAAGGCCATCGTCGGGCTTGACAAGGTCTTCTTCATGCATGACAAGGTCATGACAAGACAACTCTCGGACATGACTATGATAGCGTCGGGCATAGTGAGGCCATCGTCGGGCATGGCAAGGCCAACATCAGGCATGACAAGGTCTTGACAAGGCAACTTCGGGCATGACTAGGTCATGACAAGGCAACTCTCGGACATGACAAGACCAGTGTCGGGCGTGGCAAGGCCATCGTCGGGCATGACAAGGCCACTCTCGAACATAGCAAGGCAATCGTCGGGCATGGCAAGGCCAGCGTCGGCATGAAAAGGCCAACATCGGGCATGACAATGTGATGACAAGGCAACTCTCGGACATGACAAGGCTAGCGTCGGGCATGGCAAGGCTATCGTCGAGCATGACAAGGCCAACGTCGAGCATGACAAGGTCATGACAAGGCAACTGTAGGAGATGGAAAGGCCATCGTCTAGCATGGCAATGCCAGCGTCGGGCATGACAAGGCCTACGTCGGGAATGGAAAGGCCATCGTTGGGCATGACAAGGCCATCGTTAGGCATGATAAGGCCATGACAAAGCCGCTCACGGACATGGCACGGCCATCGTCGGCATGACAAGGCCAGCGTTGGGCATGACAATGTATTGACAAGGCACTTGTCAGACATGGCAAGACCATCGTCGGGCATGGAAAGGCAACGTCGGGCATGGCAACGCCAGTGTCGGGATTACAAGGTCATCGTCGGGCATTACAAGGCCATGACAAGGAAACTCTCAGACATGGCAAGGCCAGCGTCGGTCATGGCAAGGCCATCGTCGGGCATGACAAGGCCAAGACAATGCCACTCTCGGACATGGCGAGGCATTCGTCGGGCATGACAAGGCCAGCGTCGGGCATGACATAATCATGACAAGGCAACTTTTGGACATGGCAAGGCCATCGTCGTGCAAGGCAAAGCCGGCGTTGGGCATGACAAGGCTAGTGTTGGGCATGACATGGCCACTCTCGGATATAGTAAGGCCAGCATCAGGAACGACAAGGCCATCGTCGGGCATGGCTAGCTCAACGCCGGGCATGACAAGGCCACTCTCGGATATAGTAAGGCCAGCATCGGGAACGACAAGGCCGTCGTCGGGCATGGCTAGCTCAACGCCGGGCATGACAAGGCCACTCTCAGACATAGAAAGACCGTCGTCGTGCATGGCAAGACCTGCGTCGGCATGACAAGGCCAACGTCGGGCATGACAAGAAAACTCTCCGACATGGCAAGGCTATCATCGGGCATGGCAAGGAAAAAATCGGGCATGGCAACGCCAGCGTCGGGCATGACATAATCATGACAAGGCAACTCTGGCACATGGCAAGGCCATCGTCGGGCATGGCAAAGCCAGCGTCGGGCATGACAAGGCTAGTGTCGGGCATGACATGGCCACTCTCGGATATAGCAAGGCTAGCATCGGGAACGACAAGGCCATCGTCGGCCATGGCTCGCCCAGTGCCGGCATGACAAGGCCACTCTCGGACATAGCAAGGCCATCGTCGTGCATGGCAAGGCCAAGGTCGGGCATGGCAACGCCAGCGTCAGGCATGCCAAGACCAGCATCGGGCATGACAAAGCCACTCTTGGACACAGCAAGGCCAGCGTCATGTACGACAATTCCATCATCGGGCAGGACAAGCCTAGCATCGGGCATGAAAAGGCCACTCTCGAACATGACAAGGCCATCGTCGGGCATGACAAGTCTAGTGTCGGGCATGAAAAGGCCACTCTCGAACATGACAAGGTCATCGTCGGGTATGACAAGCCCATCGTCGGGCATGACAAGGCCACTCTCGAACATGACAAGGTCATCGTTTGACATGACAAGGCTAGGACAAGGCAACTCTCGGACATGGCAAGGCCAACGTTGGGTGTGACAAGGTCATGATAATGCCACACTCGGACATGGTGAGGCCATCGTCGGTGATGAAAAGGCCAACGTCGGGCATGACACGGTATTGACAAGGCAACTCTCGGACATGGCAAGGCCATCGTCGAGAATGGGAAGGCGAGCGCGGGGCATGACAAGGCCAGCGTCGGGCATGGCAAGGCCATTGTTGGTCATGACAAGGCCATCGTTGGGCATGATAAGGCCATGATAATGCCGCTCTCGGACATGGCAAGGCCATCGTCAGGCATGACAAGGCCAGCGTTGGGCATGAGAAGGTATTGACAAGGCAACTGTCGGACATGGCAAGACCATCGTCGGGCATGGATAGGCAACGTCGGGCATGGCAACGCCAGCGTCGGGATTTCAAGGTCATCGTCGGGCATTACAAGGTCATGATAAGGAAACTCTCAGACATGGCAAGGCTAGTGTCGGTCATGGCAAGGCTAGTGTCGGTCATGGCAAGGCCATCGTCGGGCATGAAAAGGCCAGCGTCGGGCATGACAAAGTCATGAAAAGACAACTGTCGGACATGGCAAGGCCATCGTCGGGCATGGCAAGGCCATCGTCGGGCATGGCAAGGCCAGCGTTGGGCATGACAAGGCCACCGTCGGGCATGGCAAGGCCATCGTCGGGCTTGACAAGGTCTTCTTCATGCATGACAAGGTCATGACAAGACAACTCTCGGACATGACTATGATAGCGTCGGGCATAGTGAGGCCATCGTCGGGCATGGCAAGGCCAACATCAGGCATGACAAGGTCTTGACAAGGCAACTTCGGGCATGACTAGGTCATGACAAGGCAACTCTCGGACATGACAAGACCAGTGTCGGGCGTGGCAAGGCCATCGTCGGGCATGACAAGGCCACTCTCGAACATAGCAAGGCAATCGTCGGGCATGGCAAGGCCAGCGTCGGCATGAAAAGGCCAACATCGGGCATGACAATGTGATGACAAGGCAACTCTCGGACATGACAAGGCTAGCGTCGGGCATGGCAAGGCTATCGTCGAGCATGACAAGGCCAACGTCGAGCATGACAAGGTCATGACAAGGCAACTGTAGGAGATGGAAAGGCCATCGTCTAGCATGGCAATGCCAGCGTCGGGCATGACAAGGCCTACGTCGGGAATGGAAAGGCCATCGTTGGGCATGACAAGGCCATCGTTAGGCATGATAAGGCCATGACAAAGCCGCTCACGGACATGGCACGGCCATCGTCGGCATGACAAGGCCAGCGTTGGGCATGACAATGTATTGACAAGGCACTTGTCAGACATGGCAAGACCATCGTCGGGCATGGAAAGGCAACGTCGGGCATGGCAACGCCAGTGTCGGGATTACAAGGTCATCGTCGGGCATTACAAGGCCATGACAAGGAAACTCTCAGACATGGCAAGGCCAGCGTCGGTCATGGCAAGGCCATCGTCGGGCATGACAAGGCCAAGACAATGCCACTCTCGGACATGGCGAGGCATTCGTCGGGCATGACAAGGCCAGCGTCAGGCATGACATAATCATGACAAGGCAACTTTTGGACATGGCAAGGCCATCGTCGTGCAAGGCAAAGCCGGCATTGGGCATGACAAGGCTAGTGTTGGGCATGACATGGCCACTCTCGGATATAGTAAGGCCAGCATCAGGAACGACAAGGCCATCGTCAGGCATGGCTAGCTCAACGCCGGGCATGACAAGGCGACTCTCGGATATAGTAAGGCCAGCATCGGGAACGACAAGGCCGTCGTCGGGCATGGCTAGCTCAACGCCGGGCATGACAAGGCCACTCTCAGACATAGAAAGACCGTCGTCGTGCATGGCAAGACCTGCGTCGGCATGACAAGGCCAACGTCGGGCATGACAAAAAAACTCTCCGACATGGCAAGGCTATCATCGGGCATGGCAAGGAAAAAATTGGGCATGGCAACGCCAGCGTCAGGCATGCCAAGACCAACGTCGGGCATGACAAAGCCACTCTTGGACATAGGAAGGCCAACGTCAGGTACGACCATGCCATCGTCGGGCATGTCAAGCCCAGTGTCGGGCATGAAAATGCCACTCTCGAACATGACAAGGTCATCGTGGGGTATTACAAGCCCATCGTCGGGCATGACAAGGCCACTCTCGAACATGACAAGGTCATCGTTTGACATAACAAGGCTAGGACAAGGCAACTCTTGGACATGGCAAGGCAAACGTCGGGCATGACAAGGCCAACGTCGGGCATGACAAGGCCAACGTCGGGCATTGCAAGGCCATCATCGGGCATGACAAGGTCATCGTCGGGCATGACAAGGCCATGACAAGGCAAATCTCCGATATGACAAGGCCAATGCTTGGCAAGGCAAAGCCAACGTCGGGCATGACAAGGCCAGCGTCGGGCATGACATAATCATGACAAGGCAACTCTCGGACATGGCAACGCCATCGTCGGGTATGGCAAAGCCAGCGTCGGGCATGACAAGGCTATTGTCGGGCATGACATGGCCACTCACGGATATAGTAAGGCCAACAACGGGAACGACAACGCCATCGTCGGGCATGGCTAGCCCAGCGCCGGGCATGACAAGGCCACTCTCGGACATAGCAAGGCTATCGTCGTGCATGGCATGACCTGCGTCGGCATGACAAGGCCAGCGTCGGGCATGACAAGAAAACTCTCCGACATGGCAAGGCTATCATCGGGCATGGCAAGGCCAACGTCGGGCATGGCAAAGCCAGCGTCAGGCATGCCAAGACCAGCATCAGGCATGACAAAGCCACTCTTGGACATAGCAAGGCCAACGTCAGGTACGACAATGCCATCGTCGGGCATGACAAGCCCTGTGTCGCGCATGAAATGGCCACTCTCGAACATGACAAGGTCATCGCCGGGTATGACAAGCCCATCGTCGGGCATGACAACGCCAGCGTCGGGCATGACATAATCATGACAAGGCAACTCTGGCACGTGGCAAGGCCATCGTCGGGCATGGCAAAGCCAGCGTCGGGCATGACAAGGCTAGTGTCGGGCATGACATGGCCACTCTCGGATATAGCAAGGCTAGCATCGGGAACGACAAGGCCATCGTCGGCCATGGCTCGCCCAGTGCCGGGCATGACAAGGCCACTCTCGGACATAGCAAGGCCATCGTCGTGCATGGCAAGGCCAAGGTCGGGCATGGCAACGCCAGCGTCAGGCATGCCAAGACCAGCATCGGGCATGACAAAGCCACTCTTGGACACAGCAAGGCCAGCGTCACGTACGACAATTCCATCATCGGGCAGGACAAGCCCAGCATCGGGCATGAAAAGGCCACTCTCGAACATGACAAGGCCATCGTCGGGCATGACAAGTCTAGTGTCGGGCATGAAAAGGCCACTCTCGAACATGACAAGGTCATCGTCGGGTATGACAAGCCCATCGTCGGGCATGACAAGGCCACTCTCGAACATGACAAGGTCATCGTTTGACATGACAAGGCTAGGACAAGGCAACTCTCGGACATGGCAAGGCCAACGTTGGGTGTGACAAGGTCATGATAATGCCACACTCGGACATGGTGAGGCCATCGTCGGTGATGAAAAGGCCAACGTCGGGCATGACACGGTATTGACAAGGCAACTCTCGGACATGGCAAGGCCATCGTCGAGAATGGGAAGGCGAGCGCGGGGCATGACAAGGCCAGCGTCGGGCATGGCAAGGCCATCGTTGGTCATGACAAGGCCATCGTTGGGCATGATAAGGCCATGATAATGCCGCTCTCGGACATGGCAAGGCCATCGTCAGGCATGACAAGGCCAGCGTTGGGCATGAGAAGGTATTGACAAGGCAACTGTCGGACATGGCAAGACCATCGTCGGGCATGGATAGGCAACGTCGGGCATGGCAACGCCAGCGTCGGGATTTCAAGGTCATCGTCGGGCATTACAAGGTCATGATAAGGAAACTCTCAGACATGGCAAGGCCAGTGTCGGTCATGGCAAGGCCATCGTCGGGCATGAAAAGGCCAGCGTCGGGCTTGACAAAGTCATGAAAAGACAACTCTCGGACATGGCAAGGCCATCGTCGGGCATGGCAAGGCCAGCGTTGGGCATGACAAGGCCAGCGTCGGGAATAGCAAGGCCATCGTCGGGGTTGACAAGGTCTTCGTCGGACATGACAACGTCATGACAAGACAACTCTCGAACCTGACTACGCTAGCGTCGGGCATAGCGAGGCCATCGTCGGGCATGGCAAGGCTAACATCAGGCATGACAATGTCTTGACAAGGCAACTTCGGACATGACTAGGTCATGACAAGGCAACTCTCGGACATGACAAGACCAGCGTCGGGCGTGGCAAGGCCATCGTCGGGCATGACAAGGCCACTCTCGAACATAGCAAGGCAATCGTCGGGCATGGCAAGGCCAGCGTCGGCATGACAAGGCCAACATCGGGCATGACAATGTGATGACAAGGCAACTCTTGGACATGACAAGGCTAGCGTCGGGCATGGCAAGGCCAACGTCGAGCATGACAAGGCCAACGTCGAGCATGACAAGGTCATGACAAGGCAACTGTAGGAGATGGAAAGGCCATCGTCTAGCATGGCAATGCCAGCGTCGGGCATGACAAGGCCTACGTCGGGAATGGAAAGGCCATCGTTGGGCATGACAAGGCCATCGTTAGGCATGATAAGGCCATGACAAAGCCGCTCACGGACATGGCACGGCCATCGTCGGCATGACAAGGCCAGCGTTGGGCATGACAATGTATTGACAAGGCACTTGTCAGACATGGCAAGACCATCGTCGGGCATGGAAAGGCAACGTCGGGCATGGCAACGCCAGTGTCGGGATTACAAGGTCATCGTCGGGCATTACAAGGCCATGACAAGGAAACTCTCAGACATGGCAAGGCCAGCGTCGGTCATGGCAAGGCCATCGTCGGGCATGACAAGGCCAAGACAATGCCACTCTCGGACATGGCGAGGCATTCGTCGGGCATGACAAGGCCAGCGTCGGGCATGACATAATCATGACAAGGCAACTTTTGGACATGGCAAGGCCATCGTCGTGCAAGGCAAAGCCGGCGTTGGGCATGACAAGGCTAGTGTTGGGCATGACATGGCCACTCTCGGATATAGTAAGGCCAGCATTAGGAACGACAAGGCCATCGTCGGGCATGGCTAGCTCAACGCCGGGCATGACAAGGCCACTCTCGGATATAGTAAGGCCAGCATCGGGAACGACAAGGCCGTCGTCGGGCATGGCTAGCTCAACGCCGGGCATGACAAGGCCACTCTCAGACATAGAAAGACCGTCGTCGTGCATGGCTAGCTCAACGCCGGGCATGACAAGGCCACTCTCAGACATAGAAAGACCGTCGTCGTGCATGGCAAGACCTGCGTCGGCATGACAAGGCCAACGTCGGGCATGACAAGAAAACTCTCCGACATGGCAAGGCTATCATCGGGCATGGCAAGGAAAAAATCGGGCATGGCAACGCCAGCGTCAGGCATGCCAAGACCAACGTCGGGCATGACAAAGCCACTCTTGGACATAGGAAGGCCAACGTCAGGTACGACCATGCCATCGTCGGGCATGTCAAGCCCAGTGTCGGGCATGAAAATGCCACTCTCGAACATGACAAGGTCATCGTGGGGTATTACAAGCCCATCGTCGGGCATGACAAGGCCACTCTCGAACATGACAAGGTCATCGTTTGACATAACAAGGCTAGGACAAGGCAACTCTTGGACATGGCAAGGCAAACGTCGGGCATGACAAGGCCAACGTCGGGCATGACAAGGCCAACGTCGGGCATTGCAAGGCCATCATCGGGCATGACAAGGTCATCGTCGGGCATGACAAGGCCATGACAAGGCAAATCTCCGATATGACAAGGCCAATGCTTGGCAAGGCAAAGCCAACGTCGGGCATGACAAGGCCAGCGTCGGGCATGACATAATCATGACAAGGCAACTCTCGGACATGGCAACGCCATCGTCGGGTATGGCAAAGCCAGCGTCGGGCATGACAAGGCTATTGTCGGGCATGACATGGCCACTCACGGATATAGTAAGGCCAACAACGGGAACGAAAACGCCATCGTCGGGCATGGCTAGCCCAGCGCCGGGCATGACAAGGCCACTCTCGGACATAGCAAGGCTATCGTCGTGCATGGCATGACCTGCGTCGGCATGACAAGGCCAGCGTCGGGCATGACAAGAAAACTCTCCGACATGGCAAGGCTATCATCGGGCATGGCAAGGCCAACGTCGGGCATGGCAAAGCCAGCGTCAGGCATGCCAAGACCAGCATCAGGCATGACAAAGCCACTCTTGGACATAGCAAGGCCAACGTCAGGTACGACAATGCCATCGTCGGGCATGACAAGCCCAGTGTCGCGCAGGAAATGGCCACTCTCGAACATGACAAGGTCATCGCCGGGTATGACAAGCCCATCGTCGGGCATGACAAGGCCACTCTCGAAAATGACAAGGTCATCGTTTGACATGACCAGGCTAGGACAAGGCAACTCTCGGACATGGCAAGGCTAACATTGGGTTTGACATGGTCATGATAATGCCACACTCGGACATGGTGAGGCCATCGTCGGTGATGAAAAGGGCCAACGTCGGGCATGACACGGTATTGACAAGGCAACTCTTGGACATGTCAAGGCCATCGTCGAGAATGGGAAGGCCAGCGCGGGGCATGACAAGGCCAGCGTCGGACATGGCAAGGCCATCGTTGGGCATGACAAGGCCATCGTTGGGCATGACAAGGCCATCGTTGGGCATGATAAGGCCATGACAATGCCGCTCTCGGACATGGCAAGGCCATCGTCGGGCATGACAAGACCAGCGTTGGGCATGACAATGTATTGACAAGGCAACTATCAGACATGGCAAGACCATCGTCGGGCATGAAAAGGCAACGTGGGGCATGGCAACGCCAGCGTCGGGATTACAATGTCATGGTCGGGCATTACAAGGCCATGACAAGGAAACTCTCAAACATGGCAAGGCCATCGTCGGTCATGGCAAGGCCATCGTCGGGCATGATAAGGCCAAGACAATGCCACTCTCGGACATGGCTAGGCATTCGTCGGGCATGACAAGGCCAGCGTCGGGCATGACATAATCATGACAAGGCAACTCTGGCACATGGCAAGGCCATCGTCGGGCATGGCAAAGCCAGCGTCGGGCATGACAAGGCTAGTGTCGGGCATGACATGGCCACTCTCGGATATAGCAAGGCTAGCATCGGGAACGACAAGGCCATCGTCGGCCATGGCTCGCCCAGTGCCGGGCATGACAAGGCCACTCTCGGACATAGCAAGGCCATCGTCGTGCATGGCAAGGCCAAGGTCGGTCATGGCAACGCCAGCGTCAGGCATGCCAAGACCAGCATCGGGCATGACAAAGCCACTCTTGGACACAGCAAGGCCAGCGTCAAGTACGACAATTCCATCATCGGGCAGGACAAGCCCAGCATCGGGCATGAAAAGGCCACTCTCGAACATGACAAGGCCATCGTCGGGCATGACAAGTCTAGTGTCGGGCATGAAAAGGCCACTCTCGAACATGACAAGGTCATCGTCGGGTATGACAAGCCCATCGTCGGGCATGACAAGGCCACTCTCGAACATGACAAGGTCATCGTTTGACATGACAAGGCTAGGACAAGGCAACTCTCGGACATGGCAAGGCCAACGGTTGGTGTGACAAGATCATGATAATGCCACACTCGGACATGGTGAGGCCATCGTCGGTGATGAAAAGGCCAACGTCGGGCATGACACGGTATTGACAAGGCAACTCTCGGACATGGCAAGGCCATCGTCGAGAATGGGAAGGCGAGCGCGGGGCATGACAAGGCCAGCGTCGGGCATGGCAAGGCCATCGTTGGTCATGACAAGGCCATCGTTGGGCATGATAAGGCCATGATAATGCCGCTCTCGGACATGGCAAGGCCATCGTCAGGCATGACAAGGCCAGCGTTGGGCATGAGAAGGTATTGACAAGGCAACTGTCGGACATGGCAAGACCATCGTCGGGCATGGATAGGCAACGTCGGGCATGGCAACGCCAGCGTCGGGATTTCAAGTTCATCGTCGGGCATTACAAGGTCATGATAAGGAAACTCTCAGACATGGCAAGGCCAGTGTCGGTCATGGCAAGGCCATCGTCGGGCATGAAAAGGCCAGCGTCGGGCATGACAAAGTCATGAAAAGACAACTCTCGGACATGGCAAGGCCATCGTCGGGCATGGCAAGGCCAACGTTGGGCATGACAAGGCCAGCGTCGGGAATAACAAGGCCATCGTCGGGGTTGACAAGGTCTTCGTCGGACATGACAACGTCATGACAAGACAACTCTCGAACATGACTACGCTAGCGTCGGGCATAGCGAGGCCATCGTCGGGCATGGCAAGGCCAACATCAGGCATGACAATGTCTTGACAAGGCAACTTCGGACATGACTAGGTCATGACAAGGCAACTCTCGGACATGACAAGACCAGCGTCGGGCGTGGCAAGGCCATCGTCGGGCATGACAAAGCCACTCTCGAACATAGCAAGGCAATCGTCGGGCATGGCAAGGCCAGCGTCGGCATGACAAGGCCAACATCGGGCATGACAATGTGATGACAAGGCAACTCTCGGACATGACAAGGCTAGCGTCGGGCATGGCAAGGCCAACGTCGAGCATGACAAGGTCATGACAAGGCAACTGTAGGAGATGGAAAGGCCATCGTCTAGCATGGCAATGCCAGCGTCCGGCATGACAAGGCCTACGTCGGGAATGGAAAGGCCATCGTTGGGCATGACAAGGCCATCGTTAGGCATGATAAGGCCATGACAAAGCCGCTCACGGACATGGCACGGCCATCGTCGGCATGACAAGGCCAGCGTTGGGCATGACAATGTATTGACAAGGCACTTGTCAAACATGGCAAGATCATCGTCGGGCATGGAAAGGCAACGTCGGGCATGGCAACGCCAGTGTCGGGATTACAAGGTCATCGTCGGGCATTACAAGGCCATGACAAGGAAACTCTCAGACATGGCAAGGCCAGCGTCGGTCATGGCAAGGCCATCGTCGGGCATGACAAGGCCAAGACAATGCCACTCTCGGACATGGGGAGGCATTCGTCGGGTATGACAAGGCCAGCGTCGGGCATGACATAATCATGACAAGGCAACTTTTGGACATGGCAAGGCCATCGTCGTGCAAGGCAAAGCCGGCGTTGGGCATGACAAGGCTAGTGTTGGGCATGACATGGCCACTCTTGGATATAGTAAGGCCAGCATCGGGAACGACAAGGCCATCGTCGGGCATGGCTAGCTCAACGACGGGCATGACAAGGCCACTCTCAGACATAGAAAGACCGTCGTCGTGCATGGCAAGACCTGCGTCGGCATGACAAGGCCAACGTCGGGCATGACAAGAAAACTCTCCGACATGGCAAGGCTATCATCGGGCATGGAAAGGCAAAAATCGGGCATGGCAACACCAGCGTCAGGCATGCCAAGACCAACGTCGGGCATGACAAAGCCACTCTTGGACATAGCAAGGCCAACGTCAGGTACGACCATGCCATCGTCGGGCATGTCAAGCCCAGTGTCGGGCATGAAAATGCCACTCTCGAACATGACAAGGTCATCGTGGGGTATTACAAGCCCATCGTCGGGCATGACAAGGCCACTCTCGAACATGACAAGGTCATCGTTTCACATGACAAGGCTAGGACACGGCAACGTCGGGCATGACAAGGCCAACGTCGGGCATTGCAAGGCCATCATCGGGCATGACAAGGTAATCGTCGGGCATGACAAGGCCATGACAAGGCAAATCTCGGATATGACAAGGCCAATGCTTGGCATGGCAAAGCCAACGTCGGGCATGACAAGGCCAGCGTCGGGCATGACATAATCATGACAAGGCAACTCTCGGACATGGCAAGGCCATCGTCGGGCATGGCAAAGCCAGCGTCGGGCATGACAAGGCTAGTGTCGGGCATGACATGGCCACTCACGGATATAGTAAGGCCAACAACGGGAACGACAACGCCATCGTCGGGCATGGCTAGCCAAGCGCCGGGCATGACAAGGCCACTCTCGGACATAGCAAGGCTATCGTCGTGCATGGCATGACTTGCGTCGGCATGACAAGGCCAGCGTCGGGCATGACAAGAAAACTCTCCGACATGGCAAGGCTATCATCGGGCGTGGCAAAGCCAACGTCGGGCATGGCAAAGCCAGCGTCAGGCATGCCAAGACCAGCATCGGGCATGACAAAGCCACTCTTGGACATAGCAAGGCCAACGTCATGTACGACAATGCCATCGTCGGGCATGACAAGCCCAGTGTCGCGCATGAAATGACCACTCTCGAACATGACAAGGTCATCGCCGGGTATGACAAGCCCATCGTCGGGCATGACAAGACAAGGCTATCGTTTGACATGACAAGGTCATCGTTTGACATGACCAGGCTAGGACAAGGCAACTCTCGGACATGGCAAGGCTAACATTGGGTTTGACATGGTCATGATAATGCCACACTCGGACATGGTGAGGCCATCGTCGGTGATGAAAAGGCCAACGTCGGGCATGACACGGTATTGACAAGGCAACTCTCGGACATGTCAAGGCCATCGTCGAGAATGGGAAGGCCAGCGCTGGGCATGACAAAGCCAGCGTCGGGCATGGCAAGGCCATCGTTGGGCATGACAAGGCCATCGTTGGGCATGACAAGGCCATCTTTGGGCATGATAAGGCCATGACAATGCCGCTCTTGGACATGACAAGGCCATCGTCGGGCATGACAAGGCCAGCGTTGGGCATGACAATGTATTGACAAGGCAACTATCAGACATGGCAAGACCATCGTCGGGCATGGAAAGGCAACGTCGGGCATGACAACGCCAGTGTCGGGATTACAATGTCATCGTCGGGCATTACAAGGCCATGACAAGGAAACTCTCAAACATGGCAAGGCCACGGTCGGTCATGGCAAGGCCATCGTCGGGCATGATAAGGCCAAAACAATGCCACTCTCGGACATGGCTAGGCATTCGTCGGGCATGACAAGGCCAGCGTCGGGCATGACATAATCATGACAAGGCAACTCTGGCACATGGCAAGGCCATCGTCGGGCATGGCAAAGCCAGCGTCGGGCATGACAAGGCTAGTTTCGGGCATGACATGGCCACTCTCGGATATAGCAAGGCTAGCATCGGGAACGACAAGGCCATCGTCGGGCATGGCTAGCCCAGTGCCGGGCATGACAAGGCCACTCTCGGACATAGCAAGGCCATCGTCGTGCATGGAAAGACCTACGTCGGCATGAGAAAGCCAACGTCGGGCATGACAAAGCCAACGTCGGGCATGGCAAGAAAACTCTCCGACATGGCAAGGCCATCATCGGGCATGGCAAGGCCAACGTCGGGCATGGCAACGCCAGTTTCAGGCATGCCAAGACCAGCATCGGGCATGACAAAGCCACTCTTGGACACAGCAAGGCCAGCGTCACGTACGACAATTCCATCATCGGGCAGGACAAGCCCAGCGTCGGGCATGAAAAGGCCACTCTCGAACATGACAAGGCCATCGTCGGGCATGACAAGTCATGTGTCGGGCATGAAAAGGCCACTCTCGAACATGACAAGGTCATCGTCGGGTATGACAAGCCCATCGTTGGGCATGACAAGGCCACTCTCGAACATGACAAGGTCATCGTTTGACATGAGAAGGCTAGGACAAGGCAACTCTCGGACATGGCAAGGCCAACGTTGGGTGTGACAAGGTCATGATAATGCCACACTCGGACACGGTGAGGCCATCGTCGGTGATGAAAAGGCCAACGTCGGGCATGACACGGTATTGACAAGGCAACTCTCGGACATGGCAAGACCATCGTCGAGAATGGGAAGGCGAGCGCGGGGCATGACAAGGCCAGCGTCGGGCATGGCAAGGCCATCGTTGGTCATGACAAGGCCATCGTTGGGCATGATAAGGCCATGATAATGCCGCTCTCGGACATGGCAAGGCCATCGTCAGGCATGACAAGGCAAGCGTTGGGCATGAGAAGGTATTGACAAGGCAACTGTCAGACATGGCAAGACCATCGTCGGGCATGGAAAGGCAACGTCGGGCATGGCAACGCCATCGTCGGGATTTCAAGGTCATCGTCGGGCATTACAAGGCCATGATAAGGAAACTCTCAGACATGGCAAGGCCAGCGTCGGTCATGGCAAGGCCATCGTCGGGCATGACAAGGCCAGCGTCGGGCATGACAAAGTCATGAAAAGACAACTCTCGGACATGGCAAGGCCATCGTCGGGCATGGCAAGGCCAGCGTTGGGCATGACAAGGCCAGCGTCGGGAATGGCAAGGCCATCGTCGGGCTTGACAAGGTCTTCGTCGGGCCTGACAAGGTCATGACAAGACAACTCTCGGACATGACTATGCTAGCGCCGGGCATAGCGAGGCCATCGTCGGGCATGGCAAGGCCAACATCAGGCATGACAAGGTCTTGACAAGGCAACTTCGGGCATGACTAGGTCATGACAAGGGAACTCTCGGACATGACAAGACCAGCGTCGGGCGTGGCAAGGCCATCGTCGGGCATGACAAGGCCACTCTCGAACATAGCAAGGCAATCGTCGGGCATGGCAAGGCCAGCGTCGGCATCACAAGGCCAACATCGGTCATGACAATGTGATGACAAGGCAACTCTCGGACATGACAAGGCTAGCGTCGGGCATGGCAAGGCTATCATCGAGCATGACAAGGCCAACGTCGAACATGACAAGGACATGACAAGGCAACTGTAGGAGATGGAAAGGCCATCGTCTAACATGGCAATGCCAGCGTCGGGCATGACAAGGCCTACGTCGGGAATGGAAAGGCCATCGTTGGGCATGACAAGGCCATCGTTAGGCATGATAAGGCCATGACAAAGCCGCTCACGAACATGGCACGGCCATCGTCGGCATGACAAGGCCAGCGTTGGCATGACAAGGCCACTCTCGAACATGACAAGGTCATCGTTTGACATGACAAGGCTAGGACAAGGCAACTCTCGGACATGGCAAGACCAACGTTGGGTGTGACAAAGTCATGATAATGCCACACTTGGACATGGTGAGGCCATCGTCGGTGATGAAAAGGCCAACGTCGGGCATGACACGGTATTGACAAGGCAACTCTCGGACATGGCGAGGCCATCGTCGAGAATGGGAAGGAGAGCGCGGGGCATGACAAGGCCAACGTCGGGCATGGCAAGGCCATCGTTGGTCATGACAAGGCCATCGTTGGGCATGATAAGGCCATGATAATGCCGCTCTCGGACATGGCAAGGCCATCGTCAGGCATGACAAGGCCAGCGTTGGGCATGAGAAGGTATTGACAAGGCAACTGTCGGACATGGCAAGACCATCGTCGGGCATGGAAAGGCAACGCCGGGCATGGCAACGCCATCGTCGGGATTTCAAGGTCATCGTCGGGCATTACAAGGCCATGATAAGGAAACTCTCAGACATGGCAAGGCCAGCGTCGGTCATGGCAAGGCCATCGTCGGGCATGACAAGGCCAGCGTCGGGCATGACAAAGTCATGAAAAGACAACTCTCGGACATGGCAAGGCCATCGTCGGGCATGGCAAGACCAGCGTTGGGCATGACAAGGCCAGCGTCGGGAATAGCAAGGCCATCGTCGGGCTTGACAAGGTCTTCGTCGGGCATGACAAGGTCATGACAAGACAACTCTCGAACATGACTATGCTAGCGTCGGGCATAGCGAGGCCATCGTCGGGCATGGCAAGGCCAACATCAGGCATGACAATGTCTTGACAAGGCAACTTCGGGCATGACTAGGTCATGACAAGGCAACTCTCGGACATGACAAGACCAGCGTCGGGCGTGGCAAGGTCATCGTTGGGCATGACAAGGCCACTCTCGAACATAGCAAGGCAATCGTCGGGCATGGCAAGGCCAGCGTCGGCATGACAAGGCCAACATCGGGCATGACAATGTGATGACAAGGCAACTCTCGGACATGACAAGGCTAGCGTCGGGCATGGCAAGACTATCGTCGAGCATGACAAGGCCAACGTCGAGCATGACAAGGTCATGACAAGGCAACTGTAGGAGATGGAAAGGCCATCGTCTAGCATGGCAATGCCAGCGTCGGGCATGACAAGGCCTACGTCGGGAATGGAAAGGCCATCGTTGGGCATGACAAGGCCATCGTTAGGCATGATAAGGCCATGACAAAGCCGCTCACGGACATGGCACAGCCATCGTCGGCATGACAAGGCCATCGTTGGGCATGACAATGTATTGACAAGACACTTGTCAGACATGGCAAGACCATCGTCGGGCATGGAAAGGCAACGTCGGGCATGGCAACGCCAGTGTCGGGATTACAAGGTCATCGTCGGGCATTAGAAGGCCATGACAAGGAAACTCTCAGACATGGCAAGGCCAGCGTCGGTCATGGCAAGGCCATCGTCGGGCATGACAAGGCCAAGACAATGCCACTCTCGGACATGGGGAGGCATTTGTCGGGCATGACAAGGCCAGCGTTGGGCATGACATAATCATGACAAGGCAACTTTTGGACATGGCAAGGCCATCGTCGTGCAAGGCAAAGCCGGCGTTGGGCATGACAAGGCTAGTGTTGGGCATGACATGGCCACTCTCGGATATAGTAAGGCCAGCATCGGGAACGACAAGGCCATCGTCGGGCATGGCTAGCTCAACGCCGGGCATGACAAGGCCACTCTCAGAAATAGAAAGACCGTCGTCGTGCATGGCAAGACCTGCGTCGGCATGACAAGGCCAACGTCGGGCATGACAAGAAAACTCTCCGACATGGCAAGGCTATCATCGGGCATGGCAAGGCAAAAATCGGGCATGGCAACGCCAGCGTCAGGCATGCCAAGACCAACGTCGGGCATGACAAAGCCACTCTTGGACATAGCAAGGCCAACGTCAGGTACGACCATGCCATCGTCGGGCATGTCAAGCCCAGTGTCGGGCATGAAAATGCCACTCTCGAACATGACAAGATCATCGTGGGGTATTACAAGCCCATCGTCGGGCATGACAAGGCCACTCTCGAACATGACAAGATCATCGTTTGACATGACAAGGCTAGGACAAGGCAACTCTTGGACATGACAAGGCCAACGTCGGGCATGACAAGGCCAACGTCGGGCATGACAAGGCCAACGTCGTGCATTGCAAGGCCATCATCGGGCATGACAAGGTCATCGTTGGGCATGACAAGGCCATGACAAGGCAAATCTCGGATATGACAAGGCCAATGCTTGGCATGGCAAAGCCAACGTCGGGCATGACAAGGCCAGCGTCGGGCATGACATAATCATGGCAAGGCAACTCTCGGACATGGAAAGGCCATCGTCGGGCATGGCAAAGCCAGCGTCGGGCATGACAAGGCTAGTGTCGGGCATGACATGGCCACTCACGGATATAGTAAGGCCAACAACGGGAACGACAACGCCATCGTCGGGCATGGCTAGCCAAGCGCCGGGCATGACAAGGCCACTCTCGGACATAGCAAGGCTATCGTCGTGCATGGCATGACCTGCGTCGGCATGACAAGGCCAGCGTCGGGCATGACAAGAAAACTCTCCGACATGGCAAGGCTATCATCGGGCGTGGCAAAGCCAACGTCGGGCATGGCAAAGCCAGCGTCAGGCATGCCAAGACCAGCATCGGGCATGACAAAGCCACTCTTGGACATAGCAAGGCCAACGTCATGTACGACAATGCCATCGTCGGGCATGACAAGCCCAGTGTCGCGCATGAAATGGCCACTCTCGAACATGACAAGGTCATCGCCGGGTATGACAAGCCCATTGTCGGGCATGACAAGACAAGGCTATCGTTTGACATGACAAGGTCATCGTTTGACATGACCAGGCTAGGACAAGGCAACTCTCGGACATGGCAAGGCTAACATTGGGTGTGACATGGTCATGATAATGCCACACTCGGACATGGTGAGGCCATCGTCGGTGATGAAAAGGCCAACGTCGGGCATGACACGGTATTGACAAGGCAACTCTCGGACATGTCAAGGCCATCGTCGAGAATGGGAAGGTCAGCGCGGGGCATGACAAAGCCAGCGTCGGGCATGGCAAGGCCATCGTTGGGCATGACAAGGCCATCGTTGGGCATGACAAGGCCATCGTTGGGCATGATAAGGCCATGACAATGCCGCTCTTGGACATGGCAAGGCCATCGTCGGGCATGACAAGGCCAGCGTTGGGCATGACAATGTATTGACAAGGCAACTATCAGACATGGCAAGACCATCGTCGGGCATGGAAAGGCAACGTCGGGCATGGCAACGCCAGTGTCGGGATTACAATGTCATTGTCGGGCATTACAAGGCCATGACAAGGAAACTCTCAAACATGGCAAGGCCAGGGTCGGTCATGGCAAGGCCATCGTCGGGCGTGATAAGGCCAAGACAATGCCACTATCGGACATGGCTAGGCATTCGTCGGGCATGACATAATCATGACAAGGAAACTCTGGCACATGGCAAGGCCATCGTCGGGCATGGCAAAGCCAGCGTCGGGCATGACAAGGCTAGTGTCGGGCATGACATGGCCACTCTCGGATATAGCAAGGCTAGCATCGGGAACGACAAGGCCATCGTCGGGCATGGCTAGCCCAGTGCCGGGCATGACAAGGCCACTCTCGGACATAGCAATGCCATCGTCGTGCATGGAAAGACCTACGTCGGCATGACAAAGCCAACGCCGGGCATGACAAAGCCAACGTCGGGCATGGCAAGAAAACTCTCCGACATGGCAAGGCCATCATCGGGCATGGCAAGGCCAACGTCGGGCATGGCAACGCCAGCGTCAGGCATGCCAAGACCAGCATCAGGCATGACAAAGCCACTCTTGGACACAGTAAGGCCAGCGTCACGTACGACAATTCCATCATCGGGCAGGACAAGCCCAGCGTCGGGCATGAAAAGTCCACTCTCGAACATGACAAGGCCATCGTCGGGCATGACAAGTCTAGTGTCGGGCATGAAAAGGCCACTCTCGAACATGACAAGGTCATCGTCGGGTATGACAAGCCCATCGTTGGGCATGACAAGGCCACTCTCGAACATGACAAGGTCATCGTTTGACATGACAAGGCTAGGACAAGGCAACTCTCGGACATGGCAAGGCCAACGTTGGGTGTGACAAGGTCATGATAATGCCACACTCGGACATGGTGAGGCCATCGTCGGTGATGAAAAGGCCAACGTCGGGCATGACACGGTATTGACAAGGTAACTCTCGGACATGGCAAGACCATCGTCGAGAATGGGAAGGCGAGCGCGGGGCATGACAAGGCCAGCGTCGGGCATGGCAAGGCCATCGTTGGTCATGACAAGGCCATCGTTGGGCATGATAAGGCCATGATAATGCCGCTCTTGGACATGGCAAGGCCATCGTCAGGCATGACAAGGCAAGCGTTGGGCATGAGAAGGTATTGACAAGGCAACTGTCGGACATGGCAAGACCATCGTCGGGCATGGAAAGGCAACGTCGGGCATGGCAACGCCATCGTCGGGATTTCAAGGTCATCGTCGGGCATTACAAGGCCATGATAAGGAAACTCTCAAACATGGCAAGACCAGCGTCGGTCATGACAAGGCCAGCGTCGGGCATGACAAAGTCATGAAAAGACAACTCTCGGACATGGCAAGGCCATCGTCGGGCATGGCAAGGCCAGCGTTGGGCATGACAAGGCCAGCGTCGGGAATGGCAAGGCCATCGTCGGGCTTGACAAGGTCTTCGTCGGGCATGACAAGGTCATGACAAGACAACTCTCGGACATGACTATGCTAGTGTCGGGCATAGCGAGGCCATCGTCGGGCATGGCAAGGCCAACATCAGGCATGACAAGGTCTTGACAAGGCAACTTCGGGCATGACTAGGTCATGACAAGGCATCTCTCGGACATGACAAGACCAGCGTCGGGCGTGGCAAGGCCATCGTCGGGCATGACAAGGCCACTCTCGAACATAGCAAGGCAATCATCGGGCATGGCAAGGCCAGCGTCGGCATGACAAGGCCAACATCGGGCATGACAAGGCCAACATCGGGCATGACAATGTGATGACAAGGCAACTCTCGGACATGACAAGGCTAGCGTCGGGCATGGCAAGGCTATCATCGAGCATGACAAGGCCAACGTCGAGCATGACAAGGTCATGACAAGGCAACTGTAGGAGATGGAAAGGCCATCGTCTAGCATGGCAATGCCAGCGTCGGGCATGACAAGGCCTACGTCGGGAATGGAAAGGCCATCGTTGGGCATGACAAGGCCATCGTTAGGCATGATAAGGCCATGACAAAGCCGCTCACGGACATGGCACGGCCATCGTCGGCATGACAAGGCCAGCGTTGGGCATGACAATGTATTGACAAGGCACTTGTCAGACATGGCAAGACCATCGTCGGGCATGGAAAGGCAACGTCGGGCATGGCAACGCCAGTGTCGGGATTACAAGGTCATCGTCGGGCATTACAAGGCCATGACAAGGAAACTCTCAGACATGCCAAGGCCAGCGTCGGTCATGGCAAGGCCATCGTCGGGCATGACAAGGCCAAGACAATGCCACTCTCGGACATGGCGAGGCATTCGTCGGGCATGACAAGGCCAGCGTCAGGCATGACATAATCATGACAAGGCAACTTTTGGACATGGCAAGGCCATCGTCGTGCAAGGCAAAGCCGGCATTGGGCATGACAAGGCTAGTGTTGGGCATGACATGGCCACTCTCGGATATAGTAAGGCCAGCATCAGGAACGACAAGGCCATCGTCGGGCATGGCTAGCTCAACGCCGGGCATGACAAGGCGACTCTCGGATATAGTAAGGCCAGCATCGGGAACGACAAGGCCGTCGTCGGGCATGGCTAGCTCAACGTCGGGCATGGCAACGCCAGTGTCGGGATTACAAGGTCATCGTCGGGCATTACAAGGCCATGACAAGGAAACTCTCAGACATGCCAAGGCCAGCGTCGGTCATGGCAAGGCCATCGTCGGGCATGACAAGGCCAAGACAATGCCACTCTCAAACATGGCGAGGCATTCGTCGGGAATGACAAGGCCAGCGTCGGTCATGACATAATCATGACAAGGCAACTTTTGGACATGGCAAGGCCATCGTCGTGCAAGGCAAAGCCGGCGTTGGGCATGACAAGGCTAGTGTTGGGCATGACATGGCCACTCTCGGATATAGTAAGGCCAACATCGGGAACGACAAGGCCATCGTCGGGCATGGCTAGCTCAACGCCGGGCATGACAAGGCCACTCTCAGACATAGAAAGACCGTCGTCGTGCATGGCAAGACCTGCGTCGGCATGACAAGGCCAACGTCGGGCATGACAAGAAAACTCTCCGACATGGCAAGGCTATCATCGGGCATGGCAAGGCAAAAATCGGGCATGGCAACGCCAACGTCAGGCATGCCAAGACCAACGTCGGGCATGACAAAGCCACTCTTGGACATAGCAAGGCCAACGTCAGGTACGACCATGCCATCGTCGGGCATGTCAAGCCTAGTGTCGGGCATGAAAATGCCACTCTCGAACATGACAAGGTCATCGTGGGGTATTACAAGCCCATCGTCGGGCATGACAAGGTCACTCTCGAACATGACAAGGTCATCGTTTGACATGACAAGGCTAGGACAAGGCAACTCTTGGACATGGCAAGGCCAACGTCGGGCATGACAAGGCCAACGTCGGGCATGACAAGGCCAACGTCGGGCATTGCAAGGCCATCATCGGGCATGACAAGGTCATCGTCGGGTATGACAAGGCCATGACAAGGCAAATCTCGGATATGACAAGGCCAATGCTTGGCATGGCAAAGCCAACGTCGGGTATGACAAGGCCAGCGTCGGGCATGACATAATCATGACAAGGCAACTCTCGGACATGGCAAGGCCATCGTCGGGCATGGCAAAGCCAGCGTCGGGCATGACAAGGCTAGTGTCGGGCATGACATGGCCACTCACGGATATAGTAAGGCCAACAACGGGAACGATAACGCCATCGTCGGGCATGGCTAGCCCAGCGCCGGGCATGACAAGGCCACTCTCGGACATAGCAAGGCTATCGTCGTGCATGGCATGACCTGCGTCGGCATGACAAGGCCAACGTCGGGCATGACAAGAAAACTCTCCGACATGGCAAGGCTATCATCGGGCTTGGCAAGGCCAACGTCGGGCATGGCAAAGCCAGCGTCAGGCATGCCAAGACCAGCATCGGGCATGACAAAGCCACTCTTGGATATAGCAAGGCCAACGTCAGGTACGACAATGCCATCGTCGGGCATGACAAGCCCAGTGTCGCGCATGAAATGGCCACTCTCGAACATGACAAGGTCATCGCCGGGTATGACAAGCCCATCGTCGGGCATGACAAGGCCACTCTCGAACATGACAAGGTCATCGTTTGACATGACCAGGCTAGGACAAGGCAACTCTCGGACATGGCAAGGCTAACATTGGGTGTGACATGGTCATGATAATGCCACACTCGGACATGGTGAGGCCATCGTCGGTGATGAAAAGGCCAACGTCGGGCATGACACGGTATTGACAAGGCAACTCTCGGACATGTCAAGGCCATCGTCGAGAATGGGAAGACCAGCGCGGGGCATGACAAGGCCAGCGTCGGGCATGGCAAGGCCATCGTTGGGCATGACAAGGCCATCGTTGGGCATGACAAGGCCATCGTTGGGCATGATAAGGCCATGACAATGCCGCTCTCGGACATGGCAAGGCCATCATTGGGCATGACAAGGCCAGCGTTGGGCATGACAATGTATTGACAAGGCAACTGTCAGACATGACAAGACCATCGTCGGGCATGGAAAGGCAACGTCGGGCATGGCAACGCCAGCGTCGGGATTACAATGTCATCGTCGGGCATTACAAGGCCATGACAAGGAAACTCTCAAACATGGAAAGGCCAGCGTCGGTCATGGCAAGGCCATCGTCGGGCATGATAAGGCGAAGACAATGCCACTCTCGGACATGGCTAGGCAGTCGTCGGGCATGACAAGGCCAGCGTCGGGCATGACATAATCATGACAAGGCAACTCTGGCACATGGCAAGGCCATCGTCGGGCATGGGAAAACCAGCGTCGGGCATGACAAGGCTAGTGTCGTGCATGACATGGCCACTCTCGGATATAGCAAGGCTAGCATCGGGAACGACAAGGCCATCGTCGGGCATGGCTAGCCCAGTGCTGGGCATGACAAGGCTACTCTCGGACATAGCAAGGCCATCGTCGTGAGTGGAAAGACCTACGTCGGCATGACAAAGCCAACGTCGGGCATGACAAGAAAACTCTCCGACATGGCAAGGCCATCATCGGGCATGGCAAGGCCAACGTCGGGCATGGCAACACCAGCGTCAGGCATGCCAAGACCAGCATCGGGCATGACAAAGCCACTCTTGGACACAGCAAGGCCAGCGTTACGTACGACAATTCCATCATCGGGCAGGACAAGCCCAGCGTCGGGCATGAAAAGGCCACTCTCGAACATGACAAGGTCATCGTCGGGTATGACAAGCACATCGTCGGGCATGACAAGGCCACTCTCGAACATGACAAGGTCATCGTTTGACATGACAAGGCTAGGACAAGGCAACTCTCGGACATGGCAAGGCCAACGTCGGGTGTGACAAGGTCATGATAATGCCACACTCGGACATGGTGAGGCCATCGTCGGTGATGAAAAGGCCAACGTCGGGCATGACACGGTATTGACAAGGCAACTCTCGGACATGGCAAGACCATCGTCGAGAATGGGAAGGCGAGCGCGGGGCATGACAAGGCCAGCGTCGGGCATGGCAAGGCCATCGTTGGTCATGACAAGGCCATCGTTGGGCATGATAAGGCCATGATAATGCCGCTCTCGGACATGGCAAGGCCATCGTCAGGCATGACAAGGCAAGCGTTGGGCATGAGAAGGTATTGACAAGGCAACTGTCGGACATGGCAAGACCAACGTCGGGTGTGACAAGGTCATGATAATGCCACACTCGGACAAGGTGAGGCCATCGTTGGTGATGAAAAGTCCAACGTCGGGCATGACACGGTATTGACAAGGCAACTCTCGGACATGACAAGGCCATCGTCAAGAATGGGAAGGCCAGCGTCGGGCATGACAAGGCCAGCGTCGGGCATGGAAAGGCCGTCGTTGGGCATGACAAGGCCATCGTTGGGCATGATAAGGCCATGACAATGCCGCTCTCGGACATGGCAAGGCCATCGTCGGGCATGACAACGCCAGCGTTGCGCATGACAAGGTATTGACAAAGTAACTGTCGGACATGGCAAGACCATCGTCGGTCATGGAAAGGCAACGTCGGGCATGGCAACGCCAGCATCGGGATTACAAGGTCATTATCGGGCATTACAAGGCCATGACAAGGAAACTCTCAGACATGGCAAGGCCAGCGTCGGTCATGGAAAGGCCATCGTCGAGCATGACAAAACCAACGTCGGCCATGACAAGGTCATTACAAGGCAACTCTCGGACATGGCAAGGCCATCTTCTATCATGGCAAGGCCAGTGTCGGGCATGACAAGGCCAACGTTGGGCATTGTAAGGCCAACGTCGGGCATGACAAGGCCAACGTCGGGCATTGTAAGGCCATCATCGGGCATGACAAGGTCATCGTTAGGCATGACAAGGCCATGACAAGGCAAATCTCGGATATGACAAGGCCAACGCTTGGCTTGGCAAAGCCAACGTCGGGCATGACATAATCATGACAAGGCAACTCTCGGACATGGCAAGGCCATCGTCGGGCATGGCAAAGCCAGCGTCGGGCATGACAAGGCTAGTGTCAGGCATGACATGGCCACTCACGGATAAAGTAAGGCCATCATCGGGAACGACAACGCCATCGTCGGGCATGACTAGCCCAGCGCCGGGCATGACAAGGCCACTCTCGGACATAGCAAGGCTATCGTCGTGCATGGCATGACCTGCGTCGGCATGACAAGGCCAACGTCGGGCATGACAAGAAAACTCTACGACATGGCAAGGCTATCATCGGGCATGGCAAGGCCAACGTCGGGCATGGCAAGGCCAACGTCGGGCATGGCAACACCAGCATCAGGCATGCCAAGACCAGCATCGGGCATGACAAAGCCACTCTTGGACACAGCAAGGCCAGCGTCACGTACGGCAATTCCATCATCGGGCAGGACAAGCTCAGCGTCGGGCATGAAAAGGCCACTCTCGAACATGACAATGTCATCGTCGGGTATGACAAGCACATCGTCGGGCATGACAAGGCCACTCTCGAACATGACAAGGTCATCGTTTGACATGACAAGGCTAGGACAAGGCAACTCTCGGACATGGAAAGGCCAACGTTGGGTGTGACAAGGTCATGATAATGCCACACTCGGACATGGTGAGGCCATCGTCGGTGATGAAAAGGCCAACGTCGGGCATGACACGGTATTGACAAGGCAACTCTCGGACATGGCAAGGCCATCGTCGAGAATGGGAAGGCCAGCGTCGGGCATGACAAGGCCAGCGTCGGGCATGGAAAGGCCATCGTTTGGCATGACAAGGCCATCGTTGGGCATGATAAGGCCATGACAATGCAGCTCACGGACATGGCAAGGCCATCGTCGGGCATGACAACGCCAGCGTTGGGCATGACAAGGTATTGACAAGGCAACTGTCGGACATGGCAAGACCAACGTCGGATGTGACAAGGTCATGATAATGCCACACTCGGACATGGTGAGGCCATCGTCGGTGATGAAAAGTCCAACGTCGGGCATGACACGGTATTGACAAGACAACTCTCGGACATGACAAGGCCATCGTCGATAATGAGAAGGCCAACGTCGGGCATGACAAGGCCAACGTCGGGCATGGAAAGGCCATCGTTGGGCATGACAAGGCCATCGTTGGGCATGATAAGGCCATGACAATGCCGCTCTCGGACATGGCAAGGCCATCGTTGGGCATGACAACGCCAGCGTTGCGCATGAAAAGGTATTGACAAAGCAACTGTCGGACATGGCAAGACCATCGTCGGGCATGGAAAGGCAACGTCGGGCATGGCAACGCCAGCTTCGGGATTACAAGGTCATTGTCGGGCATTACAAGGCCATGACAAGGAAACTCTCAGACATGGCAAGGCCAGCGTCGGTCATGGAAAGGCCATCGTCGAGCATGACAAAACCAACGTCGGCCATGACAAGGTCATTACAAGGCAACTCTCGGACATGGCAAGGCCATCTTCTATCATGGCAAGGCCAGTGTCGGGCATGACAAGGCCAACGTCGGGCATTGCAAGGCCAACGTCGGGCATGACAAGGCCAACGTCGGGCATTGCAAGGCCATCATCGGGCATGACAAGGTCATCGTCGGGCATGACAAGGCCATGACAAGGCAAATCTCGGATATGACAAGGCCAACGCTTGGCATGGCAAAGCCAACGTCGGGCATGACAACGCCAGCGTCGGGCATGACATAATCATGACAAGGCAACTCTCGGACATGGCAAGGCCATCGTCGGGCATGGCAAAGCCAGCGTCGGGCATGACAAGGCTAGTGTCAGGCATGACATGACCACTCACGGATAAAGTAAGGCCATCATCGGGAACGACAACGCCATCGTCGGGCATGGCTAGCCTAGCGCCGGGCATGACAAGGCCACTCTCGGACATAGCAAGGCTATCGTCGTGCATGGCATGACCTGCGTCGGCATGACAAGGCGAGCGTCGGGCATGACAAGAAAACTCTACGACATGGCAAGGGTATCATCGGGCATGGCAAGGCCAACGTCGGGCATGGTAACGCCAGCGTCATGCATGCCAAGACCAGCATCGGGCATGACAAAGCCACTCTTGGACATAGCAAGGCCAACGTCAGGTACGACAATGCCATCGTCGGGCATGACAAACCCAGTGTCGTGCATGAAATGGCCACTCTCGAACATGACAAGGTCATCGCCGGGTATGACAAGCCCATCGTCGGGTATGACAAGGCCACTCTCAAACATGACAAGGTCATCATTTGACATGTCAAGGCTAGGACAAGGCAACTCTCGGACATGGCAAGGCTAACATCGGGTGTGACAAGGTCATGATAATGCCACACTCGGACATGGTGAGGCCATCGTCGGTGATGAAAAGGCCAACGTCGGGCATGACACGGTATTGACAAGGCAACTCTCGGACATGTCAAGGCCATCGTCAAGAATGGGAAGGCCAGCGCGGGGCATGACAAGGCCAGCGTCGGGTATGGCAAGACCATCGTTGGGCATGACAAGGCCATCGTTGGGCATGACAAGGCCATCGTTGGGCATGATAAGGCCATGACAATGCCGCTCTCGGACATGGCAAGGCCATCGTCGGGCATGACAAGGCCAACGTTGGGCATGACAATGTATTGACAAGGCAACTGTCAGACATGGCAAGATCATCGTCGGGCATGGAAAGGCAACGTCGGGCATGGTAACGCCAGCGTCGGGATTACAAGGTCATCGTCGGGCATTACAAGGCCATGACAAGGAAACTTTCAAACATGGCAAGGCCAGCATCGGTCATGGCAAGGCCATCATCGGGCATGACAAGGCCAAGACAATGCCACTCTCGGACATGGCGAGGCATTCGTTGGGCATGACAAGGCCAGCGTCGGGCATGACATAATCTTGACAAGGCAATTCTCGGACATGGCAAGGCCATCGTCGGGCAAGGCAAAGCCGGCGTCGGGCATGACAAGGATATTGTCGGGCATGACATGGCCACTCTCGGATATAGAAAGGCCAGCATCGGGAACGACAAGGCCATCGTCGGGCATGACTAACCCAGCGCCGGGAATGACAAGGCCACTCTCGGACATAGCAAGACCATCGTCGTGTATGGCAAGACCTGCGTCGGCATGACAAGGCTAGCGTCGGGAATGACAAGAAAACTCTCCGACATGGCAAGGGTATCATCGGGCATGGCAAGACCAACGTCGGGGATGGCAACGCCAGAGTCAGGCATGTCAAGACCAACATCGGGCATGACAAAGCCACTCTTGGACATAGCAAGGCCAACGTCAAGTACGGCAATGCCATCGTCGGGCATGACAAGCCCAGTGTCAGGCATGACAAGCCCAGTGTCGGGCATGAAAAGGCCACTCTCGAACATGACAAGGTCATCGACGGGTATGACAAGCCCATCGTCGGGCATGACAAGGCCACTCTCGAACATGACAAGGTCATAATTTGACATCACAAGGCTAGGACAAGGCAACTCTCGTACATGGCAAGGCCAACGTCGCGTGTGACAAGGTCATGATAATGCCACACTCGGACATGGTGAGGCCATCGTCGGTGATGAAAAGGCCAACGGCGGGCATGACACGGTATTGACAAGGCAACTCTCGGACATGGCAAGGCCAGCGTCGAGAATGGAAAGGCCAGCGTCGGGCATGACAAGGCCAGGGTCGGGCATCGAAAGGCCATCGTTTGGCATGAAAAGACCATCGTTGGGTATGATAAGGCCATGACAATGCCGCTCTCGGACATGGCAAGGCCATCGTCGGGCATGACAACGCCAGCGTTGGGCATGACAAGGTATTGACAAGGCAACTGTCGCACATGGCAAGACCAACGTCGGGTGTGACAAGGTCATGATAATGCCGCACTCGGACATGGTGAGGCCATCGTCGGTGATGAAAAGTCAAATGTCGGGCATGACACGGTATTGACAAGGCAACTCTCGGACATGACAAGGCCATCGTCGAGAATGGGAAGGCCAGCGTCGGGCATGACAAGGCCAGCGTCGGGCATGGAAAGGCCATCGTTGGGCATGACAAGGCCATCGTTGGGCATGATAAGGCCATGACAATGCCGCTCTCGGACATGGCAAGGCCATCGTCGGGCATGACAACGCCAGCGTTGGGCATGACAAGGAATTGACAAAGCAACTGTCGGACATGGCAAGACCATCGTCGGGCATGGCAACGCCAGCATCGGGATTACAAGGTCATTGTCAGGCATTACAAGGCCATGACAAGGAAACTCTCAGACATGGCAAGGCCAGCGTCGGTCATGGCAAGGCCATCGTCGAGCATGACAAAACCAACGTCGGCCATGAAAAGGTCATTACAAGGCAACTCTCGGACATGGCAAGGCCATCTTCTATCATGGCAAGGCCAGTGTCGGGCATGACAAGGCCAACGTCGGGCATTGCAAGGCCAACGTCGGGCATGACAAGGCCAACGTCGGGCATTGCAAGGCCATCATCGGCATGACAAGGTCATCGTCGGGCATGACAAGGCCATGACAAGGCAAATCTCGGATATGACAAGGCCAACGCTTGGCATGGCAAAGCCAAGGTCGGGCATGACAAGGCCAGCGTCGGGCATGACATAATCAAGACAAGGCAACTCTCGGACATGGCAAGGCCATCGTCGGGCATGGCAAAGCCAGCGTCGGGCATGGCAAAGCCAGCGTCGGGCATGACAAGGCTAGTGTCAGGCATGACATGGCCACTCACGGATAAAGTAAGGCCATCATCGGGAACGACAACGCCATCGTCGGGCATGGCTAGCCCAGCGCCGGGCATGAAAAGGCCACTCTCGGACATAGCAAGGCTATCGTCGTGCATGGCATGACCTGCGTCGGCATGACAAGGCCAGCGTCGGGCATGACAAGAAAACTCTACGACATGGCAAGGCTATCATCGGGCATGGTAAGGCCAACGTCGGGCATGGCAACGCCAGCGTCATGCATGCCAAGACCAGCATCGGGCATGACAAAGCCACTCTTGGACATAGCAAAGCCACTCTTGGACATGACAAGGCTAGGACAAGGCAACTCTCGGACATGGCAAGGCTAACATCGGGTGTGACAAGGTCGTGATAATGCCACATTCGGACATGGTGAGGCCATCATCGGTGATGAAAAGGCCAACGTCGGGCATGACACGGTATTGACAAGTCAACTCTCGGACATGTCAAGGCCATCGTCGAGAATGGGAAGGCCAGTGCGGGGCATGACAAGGCCAGCGTCGGGCATGGCAAGGCCATCGTTGGGCATGACAAGGCCATCGTTGGGCATGACAAGGCCATCGTTGGACATGATAAGGCCATGACACTGCCGCTCTCGGACATGGCAAGGCCATCGTCGGGCATGACAAGGCTAGCGTTGGGCATGACAATGTATTGACAAGGCAACTGTCAGACATGGCAAGACCATCGTCGGGCATGGAAAGGCAACTTCGGGCATGGCAACGCCAGCGTCGGGATTACAAGGTCATCGTGGCATTACAAGGCCATGACAAGGAAACTTTCAAACATGGCAAGGCCAGCGTCGGTCATGGCAAGGCCATCGTCGGGCATGACAATGCCAAGACAATGCCACTCTCGGACATGGTGAGGCATTCGTTGGGCATGACAAGGCCAGCGTCGGGCATGACATAATCATGACAAAGCCGGGCAAGGCAAAGCCGGCGTCGGGCAAGGCAAAGCCGGCGTCGGGCAAGGCAAAGCCGGCGTCGGGCAAGGCAAAGCCGGCGTCGGGCATGACAAGGATATTGTCGGGCATGACATGGCCACTCTCGGATATAGTAAGGCCAACATCGGGAACGACAAGGCCATCGTCGGGCATGACTAACCCAGCGCCGGGAATGACAAGGCCACTCTCGGACATAGCAAGACCACCGTCGTGCATGGAAAGACCTGCATCGGCATGACAAGGCTAGCGTCGGGCATGACAAGAAAACTCTCCGACATGGCAAGGCTATCATCGGGCATGGCAAGACCAACGTCGGGGATGGCAACGCCAGCGTCAGGCATGTCAAGACCAACATCGGGCATGACAAAGCCACTCTTGGACAAAGCAAGGCCAACGTCAAGTACGGCAATGCCATCGTCGGGCATGACAAGCCCAGTGTCGGGCATGACAAGCCTAGTGTCGGGCATGAAAAGGCCACTCTCGAACATGACAAGGTCATCGACGGGTATGACAAGCCCATCGTTGGGCATGACAAGGCCACTCTCGAACATGACAAGGTCATCATTTGACATGACAAGGGTAGGACAAGGCAACTCTCGTACATGGCAAGGCCAACGTCGCGTGTGACAAGGTCATGATAATGCCACACTCGGACATGGTGAGGCCATCGTCGGTGATGAAAAGGCCAACGTCGGGCATGACACGGTATTGACAAGGCAACTCTCGGACATGGCAAGGCCAGCGTCGAGAATGGGAAGGCCAGCGCGGGGCATGACAACGCCAGCGTCGGGCATGGCAAGGCCATCGTTGGGCATGACAAGGCCATCGTTGGGCATGATATGGCCATGACAATGCCGCTCTCGGACATGGCAAGGCCATCGTCGGGCATGACAAGGCCAGGGTTGGGCATGACAAGGCAAGTGTCGGTCATGGCAAGACCATCGTCGGGCATGGAAAGACATCGTCGGGCATGGAAACGCCAGCGTCGGGATTACAAGATCATCGTCGGGCATTACAAGGCCATGACAAGGAAACTCTCAAACATGGCAAGGCCAGCGTCGGTCATGGCAAGGCCATCGTCGGGCATGACAAGGCCAGCGTCGGGCATGACAAAGTCATGAAAAGACAACTCTCGGAAATGGCAAGGCCATCGTCGGGCATGGCAAGGCCAGCGTTGGGCATGACAAGGCCAACGTCGGGCATGGCAAGGCCAACGTCGGGCATGGCAAGACCATCGTCGGGCATGGAAAGGCAATGTCGGGCATGGCAACGCCAGCGTCGGGATTACAAGGTCATCGTCGGGCATTACAAGGTCATGACAAGGAAACTCTCAGACATGGCAAGGACAGCGTCGGTCATGGCAAGGCCATCGTCGGGCATGACAAAGCTTAGACAATGCCACTCTCGGACATGGCGAGGCATTCGTCGGGCATGACAAGGCCAGCGTCGGGCATGACATAATCATGACAAGGCAACTTTTGGACATGGCATGGCCATTGTCATGCAAGGCAAAGCCGGCGTTGGGCAAGACAAGGCTAGTGTTGGGCATGACATGGCCACTTTCGGATATAGTAAGGCCAGCATCGGGAACGACAAGGCCATCGTCGGGCATGGCTAGCTCAACGCCGGGCGCCGGGCATGACAAGGACACTCTCAGACATAGAAAGACCGTCGTCGTGCATGGCAAGACCTGCGTCGGCATGACAATGCCAACGTCGGGCATGACAAGAAAACTCTCCGACATGGCAAGACTATCATCGGGCATGGCAAGGCAAAAATCGGGCATGGCAACGCCAGCGTCAGGCATGCCAAGACCAACATCGGGCTTGACAAAGCCACTCTTGGACATAGCAAGGCCAACGTCAGGTACGACCATGCCATCGTCGGGCATGTCAAGCCCAGTGTCGGGCATGAAAATGCCACTCTCGAACATGACAAGGTCATCGTGGGGTATTACAAGCCCATCGTCGGGCATGACAAGGCCACTCTCGAACATGACAAGGTCATCGTTTGACATGACAAGGCTAGGACAAGGCAACTCTCGGACCTGGCAAGGCCAACGTCGCGTGTGACAAGGTCATGATAATGCTACACTCGGACATGGTGAGGCCATCGTCGGTGATGAAAAGTCCATCGTCGAGAATGGGAAGGCCAATGCGGGGCATGACAAGGCCAGCGTCGGGCATGGCAAGGCCATCGTTGGGCATGACAAGGCCATCGTTGGGCTTGACAAGGTATTGACAAGGCAACTATCGGACATGGCAAGACCATCGTCGGGCATGGAAAGGCAACGTCGGGCATGGCAACGCCAGCGATGGGATTACAAGGTCATCGTCGGGCATTACAAGGCCATGACAAGGAAACTATTAGACAAGGCAAGGCCAGCGTCGGTCATGGCAAGGCCATCGTCTGGCATGACAAGGCCAAGACAATGCCACTCTCGGACATGGCGAGGCATTCGTCGGGCATGACAAGGTTAGCGTCGGGCATGACAAGGCAACTCTCGGACATGGCAAGGCCATCGTCTGGCAAGGCAAAGCCGGCGTCGGCCATGACAAGGATATTGTCGGGCATGACATGGCCACTCTCGGATATAGTAAGGCCAGCATCGGGAACGACAAGGCCATCGTCGGGCATGACTAGCCCAACGTCGTGCATGGCAAGACCTGCGTCGGCATGACAAGGCCTACGTCGGGCATGACAAGAAAACTCTCCGACATGGCAAGGCTATCATCGGGCATGGCAAGGCCAACGTCAAGGATGGCAACGCCAGCGTCAGGCATGTCAAGACCAACATCGGGCATGACAAAGCCACTCTTGGACATAGAAGGCCAACGTCAAGTACGGCAATGCCATCGTCGGGCATGACAAGCCCAGTGTCGGGCATGACAAGCCCAGTGTCGGGCATTAAAAGGCCACTCTAGAACATGACAAGGTCATCGCCGGGTATGACAAGCCCATCGTCGGGCATGACAAGGCCACTCTCGAACATGACAAGGTCATCATTTGACATGACAAGGCTAGGACAAGGCAACTCTCGGACATGGCAAGGCCCACGTCGCGTGTGACAAGGTCATGATAATGCCACACTAGGACATGGTGAGGCCATCGTCGGTGATGAAAAGGCCAACGTCGGGCATGACACGGTATTGACAAGGCAACTCTCGGACATGGCAAGGCTAGCGTCGAGAATGGGAAGGCCATCGCGGGGCATGACAAGGCCAGCGTCGGGCATGGCAAGGCCATCGTTGGGCATGACAAGGCCATCGTTGGGCATGATAAGGCCATGACAATGCCGCTCTCGGACATGGCAAGGCCATCGTCGGGCATGACAAGGCCAGCGTTGGGCATGACAAGGTATTGACAAGGCAACTGTCGGACATGGCAAGACCATCGTCGGGCATGGAAAGGCAACGTCAGGTATGGAAACGCCAGCGTCGGGATTACAAGGTCATCGTCGGGCATTACAAGGCCATGACAAGGAAACTCTCAGACATGGCAAGGCTAGCGTCGGTCATGGCAAGGCCATCGTCGGGCATGACAAAGCCAAGACAATGCCACAATGCCACTCTCGGACATGGCGAGGCATTCGTCGGGCATGACAAGGCCAGCGTCGGGCATGACATAATCATGACAAGGCAACTCTCGGACATGGCAAGGCCATCGTCGGGTATGGCAAAGCCGGCGTCGGGCATGACAAGGCTTGTGTCGGGCATGACATGGCCACTATTGGATATAGTAAGGCTAGCATCAAGAACGACAAGGCCATCGTTGGGCATGGCTAGCCCATCGCTGGGCATGACAAGGCTACTCTCGGACAAAGCAAGGCCATCGTCGTGCATGGCAAGACCTGCGTTGGCATGACAAGGCCAGCGTCGGGCATGACAAGAAAACTCTCCGACATGGCAAGCCTATCATCGGGCATGGCAAGGCCAACGTCGGGCATGGCAACGCCAGTGTCAAGCATGCCAAGACCAGCATCGGGCATGACAAAGCCACTCTTGGACATAGCAAGGCCAACGTCAGGTACGACAATGCCATCGTCGGGCATGACAAGTCTAGTGTCGGGCATGAAAAGGCCACTCTCGAACATGACAAGGTCATCGTCGGGTATGACAAGCCCATCGTCGGGCATGACAAGGCCACTCTCGAACATGACAAGGTCATCGTTTGACATGACAAGGCTAGGACAAGGCTAGGACAAGGCAACTCTCGGACATGGCAAGGCCAACGTTGGGCATGACAAGGTATTGACAAGGCAACTGTCGGACAGGGCAAGACCATCGTCGGGCATGGAAAGGCAACGTCAGGCATGGCAACGCCAGCGTCGGGATTACAAGGTCATCGTCGGACATTACAAGGCCATGACAAGGAAACTCTCAGACATGGCAAGACCAGCGTCGGTCATGGCAAGGCCATCGTCGGGCATGACAAAGCCAAGACAATGCCACTCTCGGACATGGCGAGGTATTCGTCGGGCATGACAAGGCCAGCGTCGGGCATGACATAATCATGACAAGGCAACCCTCGAACATGGCAAGGCCATCGTCAGGCATGGCAAAGCCGGCGTCGGGCATGACAAGGCTAGTGTCGGGCATGACATGGCCACTATCGGATATAGTAAGGCTAGCATCGGGAACGACAAGGCCATCGTCGGGCTTGGCTAGCCCAGCGCCAGGCATGACAAGGCCACCTCGGACATAGCAAGGCCATCGTCGTGCATGGCATGACCTGCGTTGGCATGACAAGGCCAGCGTCGGGCATGACAAGAAAACTCTCCGACTTGGCAAGGCTATCATCGGGCATGGCAAGGCCAATGTCGGGCATGGCAACGCCAGCGTCAGGCATGCCAAGATTAGCATCGGGCATAACAAAGCCACTCTTGGACATAGAAAGGCCAACGTCAGGTACGACAATGCCATCGTCGGGCATGACAAGTCTAGTGTCGGGCATGAAAAGGCCACTCTCGAACATGACAAGGTCATCGTCGGGTATGACAAGCCCATCGTCGGGCATGACAAGGCCACTCTCGAACATGACAAGGTCATCGTTTGACATGACAAGGCTAGGACAAGGCAACTCTCGGACATGGCAAGACCAACGTTGGGTGTGACAAGGTCATGATAATGCCACACTCGGACATGGTGAGGCCATCGTCGGTGATGAAAACGCCAACGTCGGGCATGACACGGTAATGACAAGGCAACTCTCGGACATGGCAAGCCCATCGTCGAGAATGGGAAGGCCAGCGCGGGGCATGACAAGGCCAGCGTCGGGCATGGCAAGGCCATCGTTGGTCATGACAAGGCCATCGTTGGGCATGATAAGGCCATGATAATGCCGCTCTCGGACATGGCAAGTCCATCGTCAGGCATGACAAGGCCAGCGTTAGGCATGAGAAGGTATTGACAATGCAACTGTCGGACATGGCAAGACCATCGTCGGGCATGGAAAGGCAACGTCGGGCATGGCAACGCCAGCGTCGGGATTTCAAGGTTATCGTCGGGCATTACAAGGCCATGACAAGGAAACTCTCAGACATGGCAAGGCCAGCGTCGGTCATGGCAAGGCCATCGTCGGGCATGACAAGGCCAGCGTCGGGCATGACAAAGTCAAGAAAAGACAACTCTCGGACATGGCAAGGCCATCGTCGGGCATGGCAAGGCCAGCGTTGGGCATGACAAGGCCAACGTCGGGCATGGCAAGGCCATCGTCGGGCTTGACAAGGTCTTCGTCGGGCATGACAAGGTCATGACAAGACAACTCTCGGACATGACAATGCTAGCGTCGGGCATAGCGAGGCCATCATCGGGCAAGGCAACGCCAACATCAGGCATGACAAGGTCGTGAAAAGGCAACTTCGGTCATGACTAGGTCATGACAAGGCAACTCTCGGACATGACAAGACCAGCGTCGGGTGTGGCAAGGCCATCGTCGGGCATGACAAGGCCACTCTCGAACATAGCAAGGCAATCGTCGGGCATGGCAAGGCCAGCGTCGGCATGACAAGGCCAACATCGGGCATGACAATGAGATGACAAGGCAACTCTCGGACATGACAAGGCTAGCGTCGGGCATGGCAAGGCTATCGTCGAGCATGACAAGGCCAACGTCGAGCATGACAAGGTCATGACAATGCAACTGTAGGAGATGGAAAGGCCATCGTCTAGCATGGCAATGCCAGCGTCGGGCATGACAAGGCCTACGTCGGGAATGGAAAGGCCATCGTTGGGTATGACAAGGCCATCGTTAGGCATGATAAGGCCATGACAAAGCTGCTCTCAGACATGGCACGGACATCGTCGGCATGACAAGGCCAGCGTTGGGCATGACAATGTATTGACAAGGCACTTGTCAGACATGGCAAGGCCATCGTCGGGCATGACAAGGCCAGGGTTGGGCATGACAAGGTATTGACAAGGCAAGTGTCGGTCATGGCAAGACCATCGTCGGGCATGGAAAGACATCGTCGGGCATGGAAACGCCAGCGTCGGGATTACAAGATCATCGTCGGGCATTACAAGGCCATGACAAGGAAACTCTCAGACATGGCAAGGCCAGCGTCGGTCATGGCAAGGCCATCGTCGGGCATGATAAGGCCAGCGTCGGGCATGACAAAGTCATGAAAAGACAACTCTCGGAAATGGCAAGGCCATCGTCGGGCATGGCAAGGCCAGAGTTGGGCATGACAAGGCCAACGTCGGGCATGGCAAGACCATCGTCGGGCATGGAAAGGCAACGTCGGGCATGGCAACGCCAGCGTCGGGATTACAAGGTCATCGTCGGGCATTACAAGGCCATGACAAGGAAACTCTCAAACATGGAAAGGCCAGCGTCGGTCATGGCAAGGCCATCGTCGGGCATGACAAGGCCAAGACAATGCCACTCTCGTACATGGCGAGGCAATCGTCGGGCATGACAAGGCTAGCGTCGGGCATGACATAATCATGACAAGGCAACTCTCGGACATGGCAAGGCCAACGTCGGGCATGGCAAAGCAGGTGTCGTGCATGACAAGGCTAGTGTCGGGCATGACATGGCCACTCTCGGATATAGTAAGGCCAGCATCGGGAACGACAAGGCCATCGTCGGGCATGGCTAGCCCAGCGCCGGGCATGACAAGGCCACTCTCGGTCATAGCAAGGCCATCGTCGTGCATGGCAAGACCTGCGTCGGCATGACAAGGCCAGCGTCGGGCATGACAAGAAAACTCTCAGACATGGCAAGGCAATAATCTGGCATGGCAAGGCCAACGTCGTTCATGGCAAGGCCAGCGTCAGGCATGCCAAGACCAGCATCGGGCATGACAAATCCACTCTTGGACATAGCAAGGCCAACGTCAGGTACGACAATGCCATCGTCGGGCATGACAAGCCCAATGTCGGGCATGAAAAGGCCACTCTCGAACATGACAAGGTCATCGCCGGGTATGACAAGCCCATCGTCGAGCATGACAAGGCCACTCTCGAACATGACAAGGTCATCGTTTGACATGACCAGGCTAGGACAAGGCAACTCTCGGACATGGCAAGGCTAACGTCGGGTGTGACAAGGTCATGATAATGCCACACTCGGACATGGTGAGGCCATCGTTGGTGATGAAAAGGCCAACGTCGGGCATGACACGGTATTGGCAAGGCAACTCTCGGACATGGCAAGACCATCGTCGAGAATGGGAAGGCCAGCGCGGGGCATGACAAGGCCAGCGTCGGGCATGGCAAGGCCATCATTGGGCATGACAAGGCCATCGTTGGACATGACAAGGCCATCGTTGGGCATGATAAGGCCATGACAATGCCGCTCTCGGACATGGCAAGGCCATCGTCGGGCATGACAAGGCCAGCGTTGGGCATGACAATGTATTGACAATCAACTGTCGGATATGGCAAGAACATCGTCTGGCATGGAAAGGCAACGTTGGGCATGGCAACGCCAGCGTCGGGATTACAAGGTCATCGTCGGACATTACAAGGCCATGACAAGGAAACTCTCAAACATGGCAAGGCCAGCGTCGGTCATGACAAGGCCATCGTCGGGCATGACAAGGCCAAGACAATGCCACTCTCGGACATGGCGAGGAATTCGTCGGGCATGACAAGGCCAGCGTCGGGCATGACATAATCATGACAAGGCAACTCTCGGACATGGCAAGGCCATCGTCGGGCAAGGCAAAGCCGGCGTCGGGCATGACCAGGATATTGTCGGGCATGACATGGCCACTCTCGGATAGAGTAAGGCCAGCATCGGGAACGACAAGGCCATCGTCGGGCATGACTAGCCCAACGCCGGGCATGTAAACGCCACTCTCGGACATAGCAAGACCATCGTCGTGTATTGAAAGACCTGCGTCGGCATGACAAGGCCAGCGTCGGGCATGACAACAAAACTCTTCGACATGGAAGGCTATCATCGGGCATGGCAAGGCCAACGTCGGGGATGGCAACGCCAGCGTCAGGCATGTCAAGACAAGCATCGGGCATGACAAAGCCACTCTTGGACATAGCAAGGCCAACGTCAGGTAGGACAATGCCATCGTCGGGCATGACAAGCCCAATGTCGGTCATGAAAAGGCCACTCTCGAATATGACAAGGTCATCGTCGGGTATGACAAGCCCATCGCCGGGCATGACAAGGCCACTCTCGAACATGACAAGGTCATCGTTTGACATGACAAGGCTAGAACAAAGCAACTCTCGGACATGGCAAGGCCAACGTTGGGTGTGACAAGGTCATGATAATGCCACACTCGGACAGGGTGAGGCCATCGTCGGTGATTAAAAGGCCAACGTCGGGCATGACACGGTATTGACAAGGCAACTCTCGGACATGGCATGGCCATCGTCGAGAATGGGAAGGCCAGCGCGGGGCATGACAAGGCCAGCGTCGGGCATGGCAAGGCCATCGTTGGTCATGACAAGACCATCGTTGGGCATGATAAGGCCATGATAATGCCGCTCTCGGACATGGCAAGGCCATCGTCAGGCATGACAAGGCCAGCGTTGGGCATTGTTCGCCCCTAGAGGTGTGTACAAATAAGCTTTAAATTTATAAAACCTGAATCAAGCAAGCGAACCCGCAGTGTACGGATCGACGTAGATTAGCAAGAATTCTAGAGTATCGAACACAGGGATTTGGGTGGGAATAAATTCAATTGCAGATTATCAAGCGAGTAAATAAGAGAGTTTTGCAAATATTGGGAAAACAACAATCCTAAAGATCCAAGTATCATGTTGTGGCAATCAATTCAAGATATACTAATGATATAAAGACAGAGTTGAGATATGCAAAGGTATGCTAATGTAAGGTAATCGTACGGTGAAGTTCCAAAAACCTTATATGACTCACCTACAAGACACTCTCTATACAGGTTGTTGAGGCTTCAATATAGAAAGGTTCTAAAGGCAAGAATTAATGTCAAATACCCAAACTTATAATCCAAGAATCAAGACTAACTTAGCCGATTACGGTTATGACACTCACAATCGAGGTAGAGGTTGTTGAGGCTTCACTACCACCTAGAAAAGGCAAGTCTAAACTAAGTTAAAGCAAATCTTTAACTTTGGATTAAAGTAAAAGCAAGTTCGTAAAGTTAAGGGAAATTACGGGTAGATCTTGAGACTCCACGGCCGTGGAACTCAAGAACAAACCGTAATTTAGGGTTTGTCCACGATTCTCTCTAACTCTCAGGGTCTAATCTATTTACGATCGATCTATCATCATCTAAGCCACAACTATCAACCCTTCACCTTAGAATTGTTAAGGGTTTTTAGCCAATAACAGTCATATTGATATCAAATTCAAGAATTAAAAGATAGAAAGATGAAAACTTCCGAAAACTTTCAATAATCTTCAAACCAATCTCAAAGTCACAACCAAGAACAAATGTTGTCAATAGATTAAGGATAAAGCAAACAATCACAATCTTAGGAAAGAAGGAAGAACGGGATGTCAATCCGTCTTCCAAATCAAACGTAAACAAGAAGAGAAGTCATCTTGCAACAATCTTCCAAAAGCTTCGATCTTCCGCCAATCCGGAAAATCTCAACAGCAATCTCCACCAAAGGTGCGAGATTAGGGCAAATCCCAAACACGAACTTCGATCTCCAACAAGATGTAAATGCTTCTCCGCGAGGGTTAAACGGGCGTAAGTGCGTCTAAGCAAGAGTCGCCAAAAATCCCTAAGCGGTCGTGACGTAATCTTGCTTTGTCCGTCTTTTTATAGGGAAAGATAAAATATCGGCCCGACCCAATCTTCAAAAGATCGTGGCTTCAAAGTGTGACGAAAAAGATCGCCAAGATCACGGACGTGGAAGGTTCCACGACCGTAATTTAGAGCGTGGAAAGTGTCACGGTTTGAACCATGGATTCCACGACCGTAATAGTTACTGGAATGCATCACGCCTCTCTTTGCAGGGTTCCACGGCCGTGGAAGTAAACGTGGTTTGTAATACGGCCGTATTTTAGAGCGTGGTTTAGGGCAAGAACGTGATTCTTCCCTAGCCTCGTCCATTCCTCAAGTTGAACTCCAATTTGCTCCTAAGAATGCCCTTAATCCATGGACATACTTGATCAACTCTTCTTTGCTCGATTTCATTCGGAAATGACTCCCAATCACCTATAATCAACATAAAGCTAGTGTAGACATCCATATCGACAATATAGGCAAACTAGCTCACAAATGCAACATTGCTAAATCAAAGACTATCAATATGAATCAAATTCACTTTGAAAACGTGCCTAAAATATCACAATATTTCATGCTAACAAATAACCCCATACTTAACACTTGCTTGTCCCTAAGCAAGGTCTTTCAAAAAGCTTTAAACAAGAGTTAGGATGAAATATGTGTACCTTCTCAAAGCAATACTTCTTTTGGAGGAATGTGCCTTCTAAAGAATAGATCATTCTCAAACCTTGCTTCAATCGTTTATTAGACTTTCATACACTTAATCAAAGAGTAAAAAGGAAAGAAAACTCATGAATCAATTAAACTTCTAAACAAGCATCATAACCTTCAAACATTATCAAAATCAATCATAAGAAACTTCAATTTAGATCACCAAGTCATATAACATTCTTTTGATCTTAAGGACTTTCAAAGAAAAGGTCTAGAATGTGGAAGGGGAAGGAAACTTTAAGGAATGTGGTGCATAAATCCGGGAAAGTGGACAACTACCCTTCTTCTTCTTTTGCGGTTTCTGCAACACTTCAACTTAGAGCTTCGCTCTCTTCTTTTCATTTTTCGACTTTACTTTTGGAGTTATGGACAGAGGTGCACAAAAACCGAAGCCTAGGAGATTGGCGTTTCTCAATTTTTATGAGATGCCTCAAACCCTTAGCACATATACCATAATCCGCTAGGAATATCGCTCAATCCGACTTTGGCAAGACACAAACACCCGGCTATGTGAATGGTGCCGAGTTACTCATCATCATGATTGACTTCCCCAAACCTAGAATTCCTTTCTATTCTTTTGATTGCAATTAATTGCTCTCATGGCCCTCCCACATCAAACATGCCTTTTTCATTCACTTATCCAAGTTCCCGGATAGGTAAAGGAGGTCAATATTTCAATGAGGAGCTAAAATGATCAAAGAAAGAAGAAAGAAAAATCGAATTGCCTTAATCATCTCAACAAGAAGTATAAGAACTTATAGTGTGATTTCAACTTCAATTTCTCAACATGATTTAGGTAACATTTATCACATTATGAAACTTGCAAAAGAGGTAAAATTCATTCATTCAAATTCTTTTCAATTCACTATTCTTTTAAGCATGCAATTGTCATCAAACTCAATTCACAAGTAGTGATTATCATAGAAATCTTCTCAATTCATTAGAAGCACAAAATTTTAAAAATTTTTCAATTTTTATGGGTTTTTCAAGTTCTTTTTCATGCAATGTGATAATGAAACCTGCAACAATATAATGAACATGCAAATAGTCTCGAATAGAAGCAATCATAGCGAGTAAGAGTTATTACAAACTTTTAGTACATCCCACCCCATACTTAGGACGAACATTGTCCCTAATGTTCAAAAGAAAGAAAGAAAAGAAGAAAAGAAAAAGAAACTCACAAAGTGGTGGCGGGAATGTCTAAAGCGAACGGTCAATCATCAAATCACTGCGGTGCTGGCGGAGGCGGGAATGGAGAGAAGCTAGGATCATAGAACCGCCCAAACTGCTGGCGGTAGACGTCCCTCATCATGTGGTCAAGGTCGTCTAAGCGTCCGTCTCTAGCATCGGCTCGGATCTCCAATGCTCCTACTCTCTCTGAAAGTCCGGTAGCCCAATCCGGCATCTGCTCGTACCATCCCGGGGCCTGACTGTACCATGCTGGAGCGTCGGATGGTGCTGGTGCTGGTGGAGGTGCTGCTGGCTGCTCTGTGGACCAAGGAGGGGGAACGCCATACCATGTAGGAGGTGTGGTCATCCACGTAGGCCTCTCACTCACGCTAGCGCGGCGAGAAGACGAGCCTGAGGCTCTAGCTGGACGTGGAGAGCGTCTAAATACATCTGGGGCCGCCTCCGGCTGATCCGGAAACGTGCCAAACTCCTGTTCGGCTCCTCCTCCACTCTCAAACTAATCTCCCATATCCTCCTCCTCAACAACCGGTGGTGGGACATAAGGGGGAGTTGTTATCCTGTTCGCATGCATAGCAGCGAACGTCTCCTTCCAATTATGGCGTCCTGCCATAATGGAGTACTCCGGTAGCCACTCTATACCCCTACCCGTCCTACTCTCCCAAGGCATGCCCGCATAAGGCGGACCTCTATGTGTGGGGAAAATGAGACCCCTAACCATGAAAGCATGTAGCCCTAAAGGTACGGCCGGTATGCGGGTGCAAGCAGAAAAATCAACACCAAAGCTCCTAGCAATGTGGGTAACTATCCCACCATATCCTATGTTGCCCTTCTTCTTGTTCTTGAGCTTGCTCATAGTAGCAGCCAAGAGAGTAGCACAATCAACACGGCGTCCATAAAGCATGGAGTAAAGCAAGAACAGCTCATCCGTCTTGATCTTTTGGGGCGTCTCCGTCCTAGGAAAGAGACACTCCGAAAGAACACGGTGAGCTATCTTCAAGGCTAGGTGGTACATCAACCTAGCCTTGGTGTCAGCGGGCTGCCTGCAGTCCTCGCTAGCGTAAATTATAGTCACCTCCTCCCAAAAGTCCTTGGCGTAAACGCCACTCGGAAATCGACCATTAAAGGTCTCATGAAACCCAAAAATGGTCCCAAACTCACGGATGCTCAAATGGTAGTCTCTTTCCATGAGGCGGAAAGAGACGGTCCTGTCTACATGGCTGTGCTCGAAAGATGTCACAACCTCCCGTGTAATCTCCTCATAAGCTTCTTCTCGGATAGCCGAGAAGACAATAAGTCCGGCTCTATCTAAGAGCCAAGTGAGGTCATCAACTATGTTGAGAGGAGCTAGATCCTCCAACAACAAGTATCTAGGGCCAATCACTGCCCTCTCCTTGATCCTCTCGAGTGCATCGAGATGATCGTCGTGTATGGTTGGGACTCTAGGGTGAGGAGGTGAGGATGGAGGTGAAGGTGAGGATGGAGGTGAAGGGGAAGAGGGTGGTGGTACCCTAGAGGATGAGGAGGAGGAGGAATTACCCTTCCTCTTCTTATTCTGTTCATTCTTCTTCTCTTTTATCCTCCCCGAAACTCTTCTCACAAAATCCATTCTGCTCAAAATTACGGTCTGTTCTTCAGAAAACCACGGCCGTAATTCCCCCAGGGACCGTGATTCGTCTCAGAAAATCACAAATCTCAGCAAATCAGCAATCAATCTCCACAACAGGCAGTCCTAGTCTAATTTCTTCCAATCTCAATCAGTTCTTCCTAAAAATCTCTAACAAAAACGAACCAAATTGCCAAGAATCAAGAAGAGAGAAAAAACCTATTTTTCGGATTGAAAAATCCGAATTGCGCGTTCGTTGGTGAATTTCCGCTCGATTCGTCGCTTGGATCTTGTTTGTGGTTGGATTTGCTTCAGTTTAGGAAGAAGAATCGTTGAAAACGATTAGGAAACGAGGATTTGAGAGAGGGTCGTGGATTTTCGGCAATTAGGTCGTGGAAAGAGGGGTTTTTGAGATGAATTTTGTGAAGAATGTGGCTTATATAGTCGCAGGCAAAATTTTAAAAATCACGGTCTGTCGGGGTGTTCCACGGCCGTGGAAGTGTACGGAACCGTGGTTTTGGTGATTTTTCAAAAGACTTTTGGAAATTACGGGTACTGTAGCTGTCACGACCGTGGTTTAGGCCGTGGAACTCTCTGTAAAGCTCCAAAGTCCAAATTTCGTCACTTTTCTTCAACATCATCCTCCTCTTTTCTTTTTCCATCGTTCCTACATTAAAAAACACGAACATACCGGAAGAAATCGAGGCAAAAACAAAGCAAAAACGTCTATACTAAGCTAATCTATGAATCAAAAACAAAAACAAAATGCAATACCTTGGGTTGCCTCCCAAGAAGCGCTTTGTTTAAGGTCCGTAGCTAGACCAATCTCGCACTTATTCGAGTGCGGTAGGCGCGAACTCCTCAGCTTGGAGTTCCGGCGTATACTTCTTGAGTCATTGGCCGTTCACCTTAAAAGTTCCGCTCGCTTCACCCCATACTTCAACTGCACCATGGGGGAAAATACGCTTAATTAGAAAAGGTCCGGTCCAACGAGATTTAAGCTTACCTGGAAAGAGACGAACCCTTGAATTGAAGAGGAGAACTTGATCTCCTTCTTTGAAGTCCTTTGGAATGATATGCTTATCATGCCAACTCTTTGCTCTCTCCTTATAGATCTTAGCGTTTTCATAAGCGTTCAAGCGGAGTTCATCCAGCTCATTGATGTCTAGGAGACGCTTCTCTCCCGCTTCTTTCATGCTGAAGTTCAACCACTTGATAGCCCAAAATGCTTTGTGCTCCAACTCTACCAGCAAGTGACAAGACTTCCCATACACAAGGTTGTATGGTGTGGTTCCTATGGGAGTCTTGTATGCAGTCCGGTATGCCCACAATGCATCGTCAAGCTTCAAAGACCAATCCTTCCTCGTCCTTGAAACCGTCTTCTCTAGAATTCCTTTGATCTCCCTATTTGAGATCTCAACTTGTCCACTTGTTTGTGGATGGTAAGGGGTAGCGACCTTGTGAGTAACCCCATACTTAGCTAGAAGAGCTTCAAAGCGTCGGGCAATGAAGTGAGAACCTCCATCACTAATGATCGTCCTTGGTGTCCCAAATCGCGGGAAAATGGTCTTGTTGAAGAACTTAACCACCACCATGGCATCATTGGTGGGAGAGGCAATTGCTTCGACCCATCTAGAAACGTAATCCACCGCCAATAGTATGTATTGGTTTCCACAAGAGGATGGGAACGGTCCCATGAAATCGACTCCCCAAACGTCGAAAATCTCCACCTCCTGGATGTTGTTGAGGGGCATCTCATTCCTCCTAGAGATATTGCCTGTTCTTTGACAAGCATCGCAGCAAGAAACAAAGGATTGCACATCTCTAAACAAAGTAGGCCAAAAGAATCCAGATTGCAATACCTTTGCGCTAGTTTTGTTCGAACTAGCGTGTCCTCCACAAGGTAGTGAATGACAATGGCGGATGACACTTTGCATCTCATCTTCCGGCACACATCGCCGAATGATGCCATCCGGACCTCTCTTGAAGAGGAGAGGCTAGTTCCAATAGTATTCCCAGACGTCCTTAAAGAACTTCTTCCTTTGTGCGTAGGATAGTCCGGGCGGTATCTCCTGACAAACCAAATAGTTAACAAAAATCAGCAAACCATGGTTCGTTACCTTTGGAGATCACATAGATGCACTCCTCAATAAGGTGTAGGTGTTCGTCCGGGAAGGAGTCGTCGATGGGTAGATGGTCGTCCTCTAGATGTGTTAGGTGACTCAAATGATCCGCAACAGAATTTTCTGAACCTTTCTTGTCGCGGATCTCAAGATCGAATTCTTGTAGGAGAAGAATCCATCTAATTAGCCTTGGCTTCGCATCTTTCTTCGCAAGGAGGTACCGGATCGCAGCATGATCCGTGTAGACAATCACCTTTGCACCTACAAGATAAGAGCGAAACTTGTCAATAGTATAGACAATGGCTAAAAACTCTTTTTTGGTAGTGGCGTAGTTGAGCTGCGCTTCATCTAGCGTCTTGCTAGCATAGTATATGGCATGGGTTGCCCCTTCCTTTCGTTGTCCAAGAACAGCTCCAATAGCTACGTCACTAGCATCGCACATAATCTCAAAGGGAAGAGTCCAATCCGGAGGTTGGATAATAGGTGCTGAAATTAGAGCTTGCCGAATGGTGTTAAACGCATCCAAACACTCCTGCGAAAACTCAAAAACCGCATCCTTCATCAATAGATTAGTGAGAGGTTTTGATATCTTAGAAAAGTCTTTAATGAAACGTCTATAAAATCCAGCATGTCCTAGGAAACTTCTTATCCCTTTCACCGAAATTGGGGGAGGAAGCTTCTCTATGGTCTCTATCTTAGCCTTGTCCACCTCTATCCCTCTACTAGAGACTAAGTGACCTAATACAATTCCTTCCTTAACCATAAATTGACACTTTTCCCAATTAAGAACTAGGTTAGTGTCTTCACACCTTTGCAAAACAAGAGAAAGGTTAGAAAGGCAATCGTTAAAAGAGGAACCGTATACGGAGAAGTCGTCCATGAAGACTTCCATGATTTCCTCTATGTATTCGGAGAAGATGGCCATCATACACCATTGGAAGGTGGCTGGGGCGTTGCAAAGCCCGAACGGCATTCTCCTATAAGCAAACGTACCCCATGGGCACGTGAATGTGGTCTTCTCTTGATCATCCGGGTGTATCGGAATGTGAAAGAAACCACTATAACCGTCAAGGTAGCAAAAATGTGAATGTTGTGCTAACCTTTCAAGCATTTGATCAATGAATGGCAATGGAAAATGATCCTTCCGCATTGCATTATTGAGCTTGCGGTAGTCTATGCACATCCGCCATCCAGTCACGGTTCGGGTAGGAATGAGTTCGTTGTTTTTGTTGGTGATGACCGTCATTCCTCCCTTCTTCGGAACTACTTGAACCGGACTCACCCACTTACTATCGGAGATAGGGTAGATGATACCTGCATCAAGAAGCTTAAGAATTTCCTTCTTGACAACCTCTTTCATGGTCGGATTCAACCGCTGATGCATCCTTGGAGGTAACAAGGATAACTCCGGATCTAGATCAAGCAAAACTCCAACTACTCCTTGATTCTTTGTGCAACGTTGTATCGTTTCGGATCCAAAGGGGCGGAAGCGATGAAGAAACAAGGGTTACTCCGATCTAGAGAGATCGAAGGAACCTTTTTGGGTTGATCGAAGGTTGATTCTTAAAAAGAATCCTCGAATATGGATTTCTTGAATCAAAGACGAGATCCAAGGAAGAAGTTTGAGGGTTAGAAGAGAGGTTTTGATGCCCAAGCTAAGTGGAGGAAATTCTTCTCAAAACTTAGTAATATTGAACATGAGAAATAAGTGAGGCAAGATATCTCTTATATAGAGAGACTTGCCTACCTATGGGCCAAAGGGCCAAACAAAAATACATGAAGAAAAGCCCAAAAGGGGAAAACCTAAAAGGGGCGGAAGCAAACCCTAAACGGATAAGGTCAAAAAGGGAATATTCCTATACGGAATATCCCTTTATTACATAAAAAGGAAAACATGAAAATATAGTCCGAAAATAAGCTAGCTTCATGCCATGGAGTCGGAAAGACGGGACATGCCGCTAACCGGTAGCCTATGCCATGGTGGTGTAGAGACAAGGCATGCCGGTAATGGGACCAAGTGAAGACGTAATGCGGGTGATGATGGAGCCGGTGGCTCGAGCAATGGCCTTAGCTCGGGATCGGGTGATCGGTCCATCTGAGCGAACTCTAAGAGCCTCGTCCTCTTCGTCTATGGTCAACGTAAAGGGGGCATCCAAGGGCGCATCAGTCCCCCCATCTTGGCTGTGAAACGTCCCCGTTTCACCATCGTCAAAGAGGGGCTCAACATAAGGGGCAAGGTCCTTGACGTTGAACGTTGGGTGTACTCCGTAGGAATCCGGAAGCTCTAACTTGTATGCATTTGGACCATGACGGGCTAAGATGCGGAATGGGCCATCACCACGGTCTGAGAGCTTGCTCATGCGGCGAGTAGGAAAACGCTCCTTCCGTAGGTGGAGCCAAACAAGATCACCGGGCTCAAAAGAGACGTCGCGGCGGCCCTTGTTGCGTTGTCCGGCAAGTTGGGCGGCACGACGTTCGAGTTGTGTCCTAGTCCGCTCATGAAGCTCAATGATTTGGGCGGCTCGGTTTCCGGCGATGATGTGTTCTCCATCCTTGAGCGGGCGGGGAGTGAAATCCAATGGTGTATGTGGATTGAGGCCGTAGACAACTTCAAATGGGGACAATTTAGTTGCCGTGTGCCTAGACCTGTTATACGAAAACTCTACAACAGAAAGTAAGTCCTCCCACCTACGTGGGTTGGTCCTAGTGGTGGCTCTAAGTAGAGCACCAAGAGTCCGATTGGTCACCTCCGTTTGACCATCGGTTTGGGGTGATAACTGCTTGAAAACAACAAGTTGGTTCCAAGTTTTCCCCACAACGTTCTCCAAAAATGACTTACGAATTTCACGTCCCGGTTACTAACGATGGAACGTGGTATCCCATGTAAACGCACCACATTATCAAAGAACAAGGTGGCAACTTCACTAGCATTTAGGGTGCTTTTACATGCGATGAAATGAGCCATTTTGGAGAATCGATCGACTACCACGAAAATGGAGTCTTTGCCTCGTTTTGACATAGGCAACCCGACCACAAAGTCCATGGATAGATCCTCCCAAGGTCCCATTGGTATAGGCAAAGGAGAATACATCCCATCCGGACCTTGGCGCGACTTGGCATGATGACATGTGATGCAACCCTTGCAAAACCGTGTCACATGCATACGCATCCGGGGCCAAAAGAAATGCTCTTGGAGAGCAGAAAGGGTCTTGGTAGCACCGAAATGACCACGGCCCTCATGAGCTTCCTTGACCAACAAATGGCGTATAGATGAGCGCGGAATACAAAGTTTTCCCGCTCGAAAAAGATAGCCATCGTTAATAAAGAAAGACTCGTGCTCTCGGAGGTCGAGGCATTGTGCCCATATGTCCTTGAAGTCAAGATCCGTGTCATATAACTCTTTGATAAGAGCAAAGCCATGTATCTTGGCATCCATATACACAAGGAGGGCATAGCGGCGAGAAAGGGCATCGGCTACCACATTCTCTTTGCCTTTCTTATGCCGAATGACATAAGGAAAGGTCTCTAAAAACTCTACCCAACTAGCATGGCGCCGACTGAGATTTGTTTGACTCTTGAGATACGAAAGAGCCGCATGATCCGAATGAATCACGAACTCCTTCGGCCACAAGTAATGTTGCCATGTCTTAAGACAACGAAGTAGAGCATATAGTTCCTTGTCATATGTAGGGTAGTTGAGCGAAGGACCGGACAGTTTTTCACTAAAGTAGGCAATTGGACGATTCTCTTGTAAGAGAACTCCTCCAATGCTCACATTTGATGCATCACACTCCACCTCGAAGGTTTTCGAAAAGTTTGGGAGTTGGAGTAATGGTGCATTACAAAGACGGTCTTTGAGCGCATCAAACGCTCGAGCATGGACATCACGCCACTCAAACGTGACACCCTTGGTAGTGAGCTCATGGAGCGGTGCCGCTACCGTGCTAAAGTCCTTGACAAAGCGGCGGTAGAAACCCGCTAAGCCGAGAAAGGCTCGGACCATGGTGACCGTAGTAGGAGTAGGCCACTCCCGAATAGCACGAACTTTAGATTCGTCTACTCGGAGTCCGTCCTTAGACACGACATAGCCAAGAAAGATAGTGGTGTCCGAGCAAAAGACGCATTTGTCAAAGTTGACATACAATTGCTCTTGTCTAAGGCACTCGAGCACTTGGCGAAGGTGCCCGATGTGATCCTCCAAAGACGTACTAAACACCAAAATATCATCAAAATAAACAACAACGAATGTACCCAAGAATCGGCGCAAGACGTGGTTCATGAGGCGCATGAAGGTGGACGGGGCGATGGAGAGGCCAAAAGGCATGACAAGCCATTCATAGAGTCCATACTTCGTTTTGAACGCCGTCTTCCATTCGTCACCTTCGGCCATCCGGATTTGGTGGTAACCGCTCCGGAGATCAATTTTGGAGAAGATAGTGGGGCCATGAAGCTCATCCAACATGTCATCAAGGCGCGGGATCGGGTGGCGATATTTGACGGTGATTTGGTTGATGGCACGACAATCAACACACATCCGCCATGATCCATCTTTCTTTGGTACTAAGATTACCGGGACGGCACATGGTGATAAGGATTCACGCACATGTCCCCGGTCTAGGAGCTCTTGCACTTGACGTTGTAGCTCCTTTGTCTCTTCCGGACTGGCTCGGTAAGCGGCACGGTTTGGCAAAGAGGCACCGGGTACAAAGTCAATTTGATGTTCAATCCCTCGATAGGTGGCAAGCCGGGTGGGAGGTCTTTGGGCATAATATCCTGAAATTCGGACAACAACAAAGACACCTCGTGTGGCACATTACTTGGGTCATGAGAAGTAGATAAACAAAACGGAACAAGTAAAAAGCATGGGAACTTGCCTTCCATGACCGGTTGCAAATCATGCCGGCGAGCTAAGAGTATCCGTGGCTCACACCGTCCTTGAATTACGGGATCCGAAGATGATAAAGGTGCGCCCGAAGAAACGATGCGACCTTTACTACCTTTGGATTCGGTAGCATGGACAAGAGGGGCGGTGTTGCGGGATTTGGAAGTACTAGCACCTACAACATCGGGACTCCGGGGGTCCGATTTTGCCGGTGCTTTAGCGGATTCATCAATAGTTTGTTGCCTCTTCCGTTCCGCATAGTCAACCAAAATTTCGTGCGGAGTCATAGGCAAAAGTGTGACCCGTTTTCCATTATATTGGAACATGTACCGATTAAGATAACCATCATGATATGTGCGGCGATCGAATTGCCATGGTCGTCCTAATAGGACATGTGTGGCGTCCATCTTGATAACATCACAAAGGACCTTATCAACATAGGCGCCAATAGAAAACGGCACCCAAGCTTGTTGTGTGACGGTGTCACATGCCGTATCGGAAATCCATTGGAGTCCGTAAGGCGTTGGGTGGGGGGTCGTAGGCAACTTGAAGTGTTTTACCACTGGTTCGTTGACAATATTGCAACAAGAACCCCCGTCAACGATGAGAGAAAGACTCGTATTATTAACCAAGCAACGAGAGTGGAAGAGATTCTCGCGTTGATCAATAGGAATATGCTCTTTAAGAACCAAAATACGACGAGAAACAAGAGCGAATTTACCGGGTTGTGCGGGGCCGCAAGCAAGCTCGTCATCACAGGGTTCCATGCCAAAAAGGGGGTCGGTGTCATGGTCATCCTCAATAATGATATCACCTTAATATTGACCATCGTCGTCCTCGAAATATGTTGGGTCGGCAAACAAGACCCGTTTGGTGTTTGGGCAATCACGTTGTACATGGCCAAAACCGCTACACTTGTAACACACGGGCTCCCTTGGGCGAGCCGCCGGTGAGGGTCCTTGTTGACCTCGAGAGGGAGGTGCCGGTGCCGGGCCCCGGTTTGGTGTCTTCTCGGTACCCGTTTGCCTATTGGAAGGACCCGTCCGTTGGGTCCCTTTGGAGGCGTCGGTATTTGTAGGACTAGGCGCATCTCGAGAACGTGTGTTAGATGGATAAAGATATGGACTCGAGGAAGAGGGATACCTAGAATACCGCGGTGTTTCGAGTTGTTGCTTATATAACTTCATGGCGGCATGACATAATGCTCCCAAATCCTTGAATGGGACAATCTCGAGCGGCCGCCGGATGGAAGCATTAAGCTCACTCATGAACTTGGTGCGGAGGGCGGAGGGGGAGGCCGAGACGCCGGCCTTAATGTGCATGTCCTCAAGTTTAGCCAAGTAAGCCACCGGAGTGAGGTTGCCTTGCTTGAACTCGGCAATTTGCAACCGCATATCATTCTTAAAGTCCTCAGGTACGTACTTCTCGGTCATGCAATAGAGTAATTGTTCAAACGTCTCAATTGGTGCCCATCCTCGCCTCTCTCGGGTGAACTCATACCGGTTCCACCAAGACTTCGCATCTCCTTCAAAGTATAGAGTTGCCGCCTCGATTTTCTCGGATTCCTCCTCATAATGACAATGTTTTAATGCTCGTTTCATATCCTGCGCCCAATCAAGAAAAACACACGGATCATATTCACCATGAAAGGTAGGGAACTTAACCTTACCTTCCCTACGAGCTCGGTAGGGGTCCGGGCGGGGCGGTGGAATGTAGGCATCATCGGCACGGGCTCGCCGGTGGCCGCCATGAGGCCGTTGGCGCCCATGAACGGGTGGGGCCTGCCTAGGTGGATTTGGGGGAGGCAACCATTCTTCACCCCGGTCTTGGTTCTCATAAGGGTCTATGACGGGTGGGTGCCACGGACGGTTATGTGCTACCCGTTCTAAATCGGATTCATCACCGGAGAACTCATTGAAGTTGTGTTGCTCATCGTATTCATCAAAGTCAAGGGTCCTCGGTTGCCGGGTTGACCGTTGGTGACGGTGTTCGGAACGATCATGCTCACGACCATGATTGGTGGTTGAGTTGGGACGGTACCGGGGCTCTTCCCGGGTTTGTCGGTCGGTGCGGGGCACACTAGGTGGAGGTGGAGAAGGAACATACCGTTGATGTTGATGCTCATAATATTGGTGCCGATGTTCCGTATCGACTATGGGCAAGTTATCTTGGCGCGGGTCGGGGAATTCCTCCTCTTCTTCATGGGACTCATTTCCGTCAAGAGGTAAAGAATGGGTGCGTTCAATGACAGACGCAAGCCGGGTAACGTTTGATGGGCCGGCTCCCAAAAGTCCCTTGCCTTTCCGTTGAGCATCGGAAGTGGAAGCATTGACCACGTTCTCATTCGGATAAGTTGGGGTGGGACGGTGAGCATTCTGAAGGGACTTAAGAGCTTCTAGCTCTTTTTTCAAGGCAATGTTTTCTCGGGTCAAGGCATCAAACTTTTGTTGTGCCTTCAAGGCTTCCAATTCTCGCCTTATGGAGTCATTTTCGAGGGACAACGAAGCAGTTTCTTGAGCCAAGGGTTCACTGAACTCTTGCGGACCAGAATCCTGAGAAGTTTCCATTTCAACGTTAGTCATTGCTCCAAATCAGCACACAATTTCAAGCAATCAAGTGAGCAAGGTGACAAGTTAGGTCAACTTTACCCAAGTTCAAGTGCGTTATCGGGTTCTACTTTGGGGAAAGCCGTTTGGCGGTTTGGCAAGGAAGGCAAATCCAACAAAATTGAACCAATTACACACAAATAAACAAGTGATATTTTGCAAACGTATGTAAGAAAATGGAGAGATAGAAGATGGACGGATTGTTCACTCGGCAAGCTTTGCTTGCTTTTGGTCTTTGACCGTTTTGTAAAATCCGATTTTTTGGATGGACCGGTTTGCCGGACGTCTTTTCACTTTGTGTGTTTTGTTTCTTTAAAACGTTTTGAGCAACACTTTCTTTTGTTTTTTTTTTTTGTTTTGAACACAAATCCGTATTGATGAAGAGTTTTTTTTGCTTTTCTTGGAATATCAAAGGCGAGATATCCGAACTTTTCGTTAACAAAAATATCCCAAGAGATTTGGTGAAATTAATTAACAAAATTGTCGGATTAGGTCGGTTTAAGAAAAAGACGGGTTTGATAAATGGTTTGAAGGCAAACCAAATATCTCCTATTTTTGTTCTTTTTGTTTTGAGTTAAACACGGAAAAGAAAAAAAATTCAGGAAAAATGGATGAACATGATGAAGAACATGATGAACAACATGAAGATCATGAAGAACAAATGAAGAACATCATGAGCAAACGAAGAACATCATGAACAAAAAAAAAGGCTAAATAGGTTTAAGATAATAACGCACAAAAACAAGAGTAAAGAGAACTTAGCTTTGATCCCTTGCTCTGATACCAATTTGATGCGTCCTTGGAGGTAACAAGGATAACTCCGGATCTGGATCAAGCAAAACTCCAACTACCCCTTGATTCTTTGTGCAACGTTGTATCGTTTCGGATCCAAAGGGGCGGAAGCGATGAAGAAACAAGGGTTACTCCGATCTAGAGAGATCGAAGGAACCTTTTTGGGTGGATCGAAGGTTGATTCTTAAAAAGAATCCTCGAATATGGATTTCTTGAATCAAAGACGAGATCCAAGGAAGAAGTTTGAGGGTTAGAAGAGAGGTTTTGATGCCCAAGCTAAGTGGAGGAAATTCTTCTCAAAACTTAGTAATATTGAACATGAGAAATAAGTGAGGCAAGATATCTCTTATATAGAGAGACTTGCCTACCTATGGGCCAACGGGCCAAACAAAAATACATGAAGAAAAGCCCAAAAGGGGAAAACCTAAAAGGGGCGGAAGCAAACCCTAAACGGATAAGGTCAAAAAGGGAATATTCCTATACGGAATATCCCTTTATTACATAAAAAGGAAAACATGAAAATATAGTCCGAAAATAAGCTAGCTTCATGCCATGGAGTCGGAAAGACGGGACATGCCGCTAACGGAACCGGTAGCCTATGCCATGGTGGTGTAGAGACAAGGCATGCCGGTAATGGGACCAAGTGAAGACGTAATGCGGGTGATGATGGAGCCGGTGGCTCGAGCAATGGCCTTAGCTCGGGATCGGGTGATCGGTCCATCTGAGCGAACTCTAAGAGCCTCGTCCTCTTCGTCTATGGTCAACGTAAAAGGGGCATCCAAGGGCGCATCAACCGCCTTTGAGGTTGTCTTGAAGTTCTAAAATCTTCCTCCATTAGTATCTTATGCATGCATATGGAGGGTTTAATTCCTACTAAGTCCTCAATAGTATAGCCTATAGCTTTCCTATGTTTCCTAAGGACAATCATGAGCTGATCATGTTCATCTATGCTTAAATCGGAACTAACAATAACCGGAAAGGTAGAATTAGATCCTAGAAAAGCGTACCTTAGATGAGTAGGAAGTGGTTTGAGTTCCATTGCTTTCGGTGCTTCCAATGATTCTTGGGAAGCATCCGATGTCTCCTTAGAAGTTTCTAAGGGTGATGAGTGTGTGGGAGAAGAATCAGAAGAAGTTGAAGAAGTGTCTCGATCACTCCTTTCCACGCCTAAAATTACGGGTGGATCTTGTCCTCCACGGCCGTGGTTTAGGGCGTGGAAGGGAAATACGGTTGTCACATCTTCTCTACGACCGTATAACTCCCTGGAGTGAGGAACGAATTTGGTTGTGAAATCCACGGCCGTGGAATACAGGGTATGACCGTGGATTCTCACGTTTTCTGCTTCGTCGTGGAGTTGTTCGAAATCCACTTCACCTATCTCTTCTTGTGCTTCTAAGGCTTTAATTGCCTCATTGCACTCTTCTTCTTCCCCTACATTGGTTAGACTCATAGTGATAACCTTTTGTAAAGGATCGTTAAAGAGAATCGCACTTACCTCTTCCCTACACAAACCTTCTTCGTCTTGGATATTGAAAATATCCTCACGTTTTCTACTTTCTCCTCTCCTATATCAAAAGCGAGTCTACCATTCTTGCAATCGACTATGCAGCCGGAAGTTGCAAGAAACGGTCTTCCGAGTATGATCGGGACCGGACTATCTGCAGGAATGTCAAGCACGACAAAATCAATGGGAACAAAGAATTTACCTAGCTTGACCGGGACGTCTTCTACAATACCGACGGGGCGAGTGATGGATCGATCCGCCATGTAAAATGTCATCTTCACCAGTTTAGGGTCGCCTAAACCGATCTTCCTGCACAATGCAAGTGGTATAATGCTCACACTTGCTCCTAAGTCACATAACGCATCGTATGTGACATCTCCCACTCCTATGGGAATGCAAAATGACCCCGGATCCTTTAGCTTTGGGGGCATTTTCTCCTTCATGGTTTTGATGAGATCCGAAGAATCCGAACTCATCTTAACCTCTCCGAAGTCTTCTAGCTTCCTCTTGTTAGAGAGGAGCTCCTTTAAGAACTTGCCATAAGCCGGCATACCTACAATAGCATCAATAAATGGTATATTAATATGCAGCTTGCTCATGAGTTCTATGAACTTACCAAATTGTTTATCTAGGCGCGCTCTCGCTCTAGATTGAGGGAATGGTAGGGGAGGTTTATAAGCTGGAGGAGGAACGTAGACATCTTCCTTCTCCTTCCCCTTCTCTTTCTCCTTGTCCTTCCTGCGGAGACTTCAACGAACTTAGGCTGCGGATCGGTGGTAGTCACTCCGCTCCTAGTTGTGATTGCCATAACCCTTCCCTTAGGGTTGTCCTCCGTCTTTCCTGGAAGTTTCCCTTGATTCCTAGGAACTTCCTCCGCATGGTTGAACATTTGGTTTTCCAAAACGTTTTGAGCTTTGTCAACCTTAGAAATTTGATCATCAACCTTAATGAAGCGGTTCTCCAACCCTTGAAGCTTTCCCAAAATCGTTTCCAACATGGGATCGGGCTTCTCCTTCCCCGAATTGTTTCCTCCATTAGATGATTGCCCCTGGCTTTTCAAAGGAGTAGAGGAAGAGGAAGGTGGAGTTAGTGAATTAGAGTTGGAAGGATAAGAGTTACCGGAATTTTGTTGATTGGAGCGCCAATTGTTGTTGTTTGAACCCCTATTGTTGTTCCAATTATTGTTCCGGTTGTTGTTGTTTCCATTCCAATTGTTATTCCGGTTGTTGTTCCGGTTATTGTTATCGCCGCCATTGTTGTTGCCCAAATAACCAACATCCTTCCCTTGTTGCTTTGGGAAGTTGGTCTTGATAGCCTCCTTCAACTCTTTGATCTCATTGTTGAGGGAGAAAATCTGATTTTGAGCTTCATGTGTGAGCTTTGCTCCTTGCTCCACACGATTTCCCTCCACTTTTCGGTGGGAATACTTCTCTATGACTCTTGCTTGCTTCTCAATGAAGTCCCAAGCGTCATCTTCTCTCATGTCCATGAATGTTCCACATGAGAGGGATTGGAGGTTGAATTGCGTTCCCGCATCTAACCCCTTGTAGTAAATCTCCAGCAAGGCAAGTTTGGATATGCCATGATGAGGGCAATCCAAGAGCAAATCCTGAAACCTTTCCCAAGATTGAAACAAACTTTCGTTAGATCTCATGGAAAAAGCATTAATCTTACCTCTAAGTTCCGCTGTTTTGGATGGCGGAAAGAATTTGGTGAGGAAAGTGTTGGCGGAAAGAATTTCGTTAGATCTCATGGAAGAAGAAAGGCTTGAGCTTATAGCTGTTGGTAGTAGCGCTCTTTGGTCTCATTGTCTCCATCATACACTCAAAGTTCTGCAAGTGTTGGTGTGGAGATTCAGCGCTTGTCCCGCCAAATTGGTTTTGGCGAACAAGAGTAATGACTTGAGGGTTAAAGCTAAACCCTTGCACATCATCATATCAAAGTTCACGCCCAAACGGCGTGGTTGTTGTGTTGGATCCATCCGTTGGCCAAGAGTTCTTGGCTCTTCATCTACACGTTCGATCCTCGGATTCCTAGGTGGAACACGACGATTGGCAGCTCCCCGTGGATGGAAAGGATTCACATTGATCGTGGGATCAATCTCCTCTAACGGTGGCATGGAAGAATCGCTATCATCTGTGGGTGAGCGACTTTTTCTTCTAGACCTTGATGCTTTCCTTGAGGATTTCTTGCTTCCCTTATTCTTAAGGTCGCTTATCTCTATCCTCATCTGGAAGATCATGTCTTGTAGATTGTTAACTTGAGATTGATGACGATCCATCTCATCCTGGCGGAGGGTCTCATTCCATTGGAGTTGAGCTTCCTTCTCCGCCAACTCCGCTTGAAGATCACGTTCGTGTCCTTCAGCCATCTTCTTTTCCTTGAGCTTTTGCCTTAAAGTTTTCTCTAGCTCTTGATCAAGAGGCAAGAGATCTTCGGTGTTCCTATACCTGCGCATGCACTCAAAGTAATATCAAATAACGAGAGAAAGCTCCCAAGCTTGACAACCGGCTACCGAATTCTGCCGAAACCAAATCCCCGGCAACGGCGCCAAAAACTTGTTCCCCCCTAGAGGTGTGTGCAAATAAGCTTTAAATTTATAAAACCAGAATCAATCAAGAGAACCCGCAGTGTACGGATCGACGTAGATTAGCAAGAATTCCAGAGTATCGAACACAGGGATTTGGGTGGGAACAAATTCAATTGCAAATTATCAAGCGAGTAAATATGAGAGTTGTTACGCTAAAAAGTGTGTACGCAATAAGCCTTAAATTTATACTCGTTATAATTATCTAACTTCTAGCGCACCCGCAGTGTACGGGACGTATGTAGAAAGATAAGTATTCCGAGGTCGAACACAAAGACTAAGGTGAAATTGATTCAAGTGGTGATTGAGTTTAGCAAAGATCTAAGTCTAGAGAAAAGAAGGAAATAAAAGAAAGAAGAAAATCTCAATTGTCTTTGTCGGTTTTAGGTGATCATATCGAAGATCACAATTCAAGGCAAACAATCAAACTATACCAAAAATCGCAAATAAACAAATCAAACGAGATATTGATCAAGGGAAAAGAGAGATGGATTCTAGGGGTCGGAAATTCCGGTTATGGCATAAAACTCAAGTCATCTATTCATTCTTTGGATTTCACTATGATGTGTTGGGATTTAACGTTTCTAATTTGGGATCAATTACCGGGTAAGTCTCATGATCCAACTAGTCCACTCCTAAGATCTCATTACCGGGTAAGTCTCTAAGATCTTAAGGATAGGAATTCTACACAAACCGGGTTGTTAATTAGGGATCTAGCCTATCCTTACCGGGTAAGTCTTGGAAGGGAAGTCCTAATCAACATTCCTAGCACATCTAATCCAATGGCGGCTTATTAGGCTCACTATTACCTAAGGTTTGCTATTTTGGATTCTAAGGGCAAGGATTACCGGGTAAGTCTCTCCTAACTCTTAGCCACTACACTAAGTCATCCTAGGGTAGGTTAAACTCAGCAAACACTTAGGGTTTCAACAATTCATAGGTCTTAGGCAAAATCCTTCGAACCAGGAAAATCACGGTTTTTTCTACAGAAACCACGGCCGTGGTTCTTCAAGAACTACCCGTGATTTCCAACAGGAACTACGTTCATAAACAAAAATCATCCAAAGGTAAATCTAAGTCTGTCCTATCATGATTCTAGCCATAACCTTCCTTTCCTTACCCTAGAACCACATCAATTTAGCCTACAACATTCATAATGGAACTCAAAACAAACAAAAATGAAATCAAAACACCCATTGCAAGACAATGAAAGAAAGGGATGAACAAGTAAACTTAATCCAAAACTAAACTGAAGATTAGAATTAGAATCACTTACAACCCTTCCAAAAGAAGGTTCAAAGTCTCATACAATCTCTAGAAAACGAAATCCGAAATACAAGAAAGCTATGGTGTGTTCTTCTCCTCCTCTTCAATGGAATTCTTCTCCTTCTCTTTGACACTTTCCTTCCTAGAAAACCTCTTGATTTTTGAGAATATATTTGTTAGAGAAATGGATAATGGATGAGCTGCTCCCAAACTACCCCAGCTGCCTCAAACAATCCATGAAGGACCACTTTTATAACAAATCCCTCATGAGCTGGCCATGAGAGTCGTGGCACAGCTGTCACGAGAATCTGGCAAAATCCACGGTCATTTCCACGGCCGTGGTTCTTCAGAGAACCGTGATTCTATGCAGAAACTTCGCCTTGGATCATTTAGCTGTGGTTTAGTGCATGGTTTGTGTTGGCAAGGTCCCATGAGTCCTTCTTGGTCCTTGGCTTGTGTCCTAATGAGTCCGAGGACGGGTCATCTAAATGAACGATCCTTAAACGCGTCGTTTTAGCTCTAGACTTCCCGAAATACCTACAAAACGCACACAAGTCCGTGTAGACGTCTATCTCGACAAAATACGTGAGTTGGTTGCAAAACGTCCTGAACTAATGCTAGATCATGCATGAATGAGCGAGAATTCTATCTAAATGTACACCTAAAACTATGTTATAAATCGTGTTATCAAAATACCCCATACTTAAGGTTTGCTCGTCCCCGAGCAAATTCCCGCATATAGACTAGAAGATGACATGATTTATGTATGCAGAAAAATGGCAAAATCTTTTTGGGTTTGTGCTTCTACTATTGGATCACCTTCATAGTCATGATCAATGGCAATTGGATAAGCAATTATGTATCAAACAATAAGGGCATGGAAAGACAATTGTACTTAACTCAAAAGCATGCATAAAATGTGAAGATGAAGAGGTCAAGAAGATCAAGAGTCTATCCAATCTAGATTACTAAGTCTTACAAATATGCAAGTAGGTCATAAGGGCTTGTGACATAAAAGGCCAAGAAACGTTGCAATTGGGCGGGGGATTCTCTAGGTTATGTGATGCTAATCCGGGAATGGAACTAACTCCACATCCTTGTCCTCGATCAACTTCCCCCAAGTGTATATTTTTCCCTATCTTGCTTTCTTTTCTTTTTCTTTAACTCATTTTTGAGACAATGGCATTGGTGTACAATAGCCGAAACCTCGGTGATTAGCCATCCTCGGGCTTTTTCTTAGTTTTCGAGGTGCATCCACACCGGGCACACATACCAAAGCTCGTTAGGGCTATTGGTTCATTTGACTTTGGCAAGGCACCAACACCCGATTATGTGAAGTGTACCGAGTTACTTGTCATTTAAACCAACGCCCCCAAACCTATATTTTGGCTACACTTCCACAATAATTTCAGCATTTCATTCACGACATTCTTTTCATTACATCTTCACCCCGCACTTGCTTTTCGCACATTTCAACACACTAGCATGCTCCTATTCCCGGATGGGTTTAAAGGAGGTCGATTTTATATCAATTGAGGTGCTCAAGCAATCATGATCAAGATGAGAAGTAGAGAAAGATGAAATGCCTCATTCATTCCTAGATGGTATGCAAGAACTATCATGTAATTTCGATTTTCAATACTCAATCCATTCTAGGCAATCATCATGATCACAAGTCATTCATAGAATTTAAGAGAAGTAGTTCAAGTCCACATATGCATTTATCAATTCAACACATAAGGCCATTCATAGCCAATCACAAGACAAGTTTTCATCATTAGGATCATATCCAAGCCTAGAAAGCACAAAAATTTTTAAATTTTCTGATTTTTATGGAAATTTCGTTTTAAACATGTATAATGCAAGACATGTGCAAAATATTAGCCTATCCTAGATGCTCATCATGCAAAGGATCATGCAAACCCCACCCCATACTTAGAAACACATTGTCCCCAATGTGGTATTCAGTAAAGAGAGTGAAAGAAGGTTCTCACAATGTAAAATTGTTTGCTATGGTATTTGGGAATTCTCAAGTGAATTGATGTTGGATGATCCTTTCAACCATGGTAGAGAGCTCTAAGCATCCTTCAAAGCTTCGGAACCCGCGCTAGGCACCGCTAGCCGTCCAAGTTCCGCGTCCGCTCCACCCATAATTGGTGAGGGTGTCATCATCATCATTTTCATTGCCAAGAGAGGCTTCCAATGCCACTAATGCTCTAGCACACACACGAAGGTAGACAAAACACACACAAAACACACACAAAGCACACAAAAACAGAAAAAATCTAAGCAAAAATGAAAAGGGAAAAATGTTACCAATGGGTTGCCTCCCACCAAGCGCTTCTTTAAGGTCATTAGCTTGACCAAACTCGGGAGCGTCTATTCGAGGTGAAGCGTGGCAATCATGTCTACCGGGGCTCCCGGAATATACTTCTTCAAGCGATGCCCATTCACCTTGAAATTTCCACAATGCTCCCCTCCTATTTCAATAGCTCCATGGGGAAAGATCTTCTTCACCACATATGGCCCGGTCCATCTTGATTTGAGCTTTCCGGGAAAGAGCCTTAGCCTTGAGTTGAAGAGAAGGACAAGATCTCCTTCACTCAACTTCTTTGGAATGATCCTCTTGTCATGCCACCTTTTGGTTCTCTCCTTGTAGATCCGGGCATTCTCATAAGCTTCCAACCGGAGCTCCTCAAGGGCATTGATATCAAGCAACCTCTTTTCTCCCGCTTCCTTGAGGTCAAAATTTAGCCACTTAATGGCCCAATAAGCTCTATGCTCCATTTCCACCGGAAGATGGCAAGACTTGCCATAGACCAACTTGTAGGGGGTGGTTCCAATGGGTGTCTTGAAGGCGGTTCTATATGCCCATAGTGCGTCATCGAGCTTCATAGCCCAATCCTTTCTTGTCCTAGACACCGTCTTCTCGAGGATGGCTTTGATCTCTCGGTTGGAGATCTCCACTTGACCACTAGTTTGGGGATGGTAAGGTGTTGCCACCTTATGAGTCACCCCATACTTAGCCAAAAGTGCTCCAAAGTTCCTATTTGTGAAGTGCTTCCCTCCATCACTAATGATTACCCTTGGTGTTCCAAACCTAGGGAAGATCACCCGGTTGAAGAATCGCACTACCACCTTGGCATCATTCGTAGGAGAGGCGATTGCCTCTACCCATCTTGACACATAGTCCACCGCCAATAGGATGTAGAGATTGCCACATGAAGAAGGGAATGGTCCCATGAAGTCTACACCCCACACATCAAAAATCTCAACTTCTTGGATGTTATTCAAGGGCATTTCATTCCTCCTTGAGATGTTGCCCGTCCTTTGGCAAGCATCACATGCCGCTACAAAACCTTGTACATCTCTAAACAAGTTAGGCCAATAAAAACCGGATTGCAATACCTTTGCACACGTCTTGTGTGAGCTAGCATGGCCTCCGCATGGTAAGGAGTGGCAATGCCGGATCACACTCTCTACTTCATCCTCCGGTATGCATCTTCTAAGCACCCCATCCGGGCCTCTCTTGAATAGAAGCGGCTCACTCCAATAGTAATGCCTTACATCGTTGAAAAACCTCTTCCTTTGTGCATATGTAAGTCCGGGAGGCACTTCTCACACACTAAGTAGTTCACGATGTCGGCGTACCACGGCTCACTTCCTCTAGCCACTTGGAACAAGCATTCCTCCACCATTTGCAATTGTTCATCCCGGAATGAATCATCTATCGGGATGTTGTCTCTCCCAAGCTCCAATGGTGGGAGTCTACTAAGGTGATCCGCCACGGAGTTCTCGGATCCCTTCTTATCTCGTATCTCTAAATCAAACTCTTGAAGAAGAAGGATCTACCGAATCAACCTTGGTTTGGCATCCTTCTTTGTAAGTAGATAACGGATCGCCGCATGATCCGTATAAACTATGACCTTCGCTCCAACAAGATATGAGCGGAATTTCTCAAATGCATACACCACCGCCAATAACTCCTTCTCGGTGGTTGCATAGTTGAGTTGGGCATCATCTAGCGTCTTGCTAGCATAGTAAATAGCATGAGTGCGCCCTTCTTTCCTTTGCCCTAAAACGGCCCCAACGGCCACATCACTTGCATCGCACATGATCTCAAATGGTAGACTCCAATCCGGAGGTTGCATGATAGGTGCGGAGATCAAGGCGTTCTTCAACCTACAAAAAGCTTCAAGACAATCCTTGGAAAAGACAAAATCAATATCTTTCATTAGTAGGTTAGTGAGAGGCTTAGAAATTTTTGAGAAGTCTTGAATAAACCTCCGGTAAAAACCGGCATGCCCTAAGAAACTCCTTACCCCCTTCACCGAGGTAGGTGGTGGCAACTTCTCTATCGTTTCAATCTTAGCCCTATCAACCTCAATGCCGCGGTTAGACACCAAATGTCCTAACACAATCCCTTCACTTACCATGAAGTGGCATTTTTCCCAATTTAAGACAAGATTTGTCTCCTCACATCTTTGAAACACTAATGACAAGTTAACCAAGCAATCATCGAAAGAAGAACCATAAACAGAGAAATCATCCATGAACACTTCCATGATATTTTCTATGTATTCCGAAAAGATAGCCATCATACACCTTTGAAAGGTGGCGGGTGCATTACACAACCCAAATGGCATTCTCCTATATGCAAAGGTACCCCATGGACATGTAAAAGTCATTTTCTCTTGGTCATCGGGGTGGATAGGGATTTGGAAGAATCCACTATACCCATCTAAATAGCAAAAATGAGAGTGTTGAGCTAACCTTTCTAGCATTTGGTCAATGAAGGGGAGGGGAAAGTGATCTTTCCTAGAGGCCATGTTTAACTTCCTATAATCAATGCACATTCTCCACCCCGTAACCATCCTAGTCGGTATTAGTTCATTATTCTCATTAGTTACTACCGTCATTCCACCCTTTTTAGGCACTACATGAACTGGGCTAACCCACTTACTATCCGAGATAGGGTAGATAATTCCCGCATCTAGCAACTTAATGATTTCCTTTTTGACCACCTCTTTCATTATAGGATTCAATCTCCTTTGATGTTCAATAGAGGGTTTGTGGTTATCTTCCATCATTATCTTATGCATGCACAAAGATGGCTTAATGCCAACCAAATCATCAATAGTATAACCAATGGCCTTCCTATGCAATCTTAGTTCATGCAACAACTTAGCAAGTTCATCATCACTCAAGCATGCATTAACAATCACCGGATATGTAGAATTAACACCAAGAAATGCATACTTTAAATGAGAGGGAAGGGGTTTAAGTTCAAGTGAGGGAGGACCTTTTTCGGTTGAAGAAGATCCTAATAAGATTGGATGAGATGAATCCAAAGCAAGGGAAGACTCCCCATGGCTCCTAAAAGCTTCATCATCAAGAGTTGATTCAGGGAAAACCACGGTTGGAAACACGGGTTGCTCATCTTCCACGGCCGTGGTTCTTTGCAAGCTTGCTTCTCGGAGTTGTCCAGTAAGTTTGACGGCCGTGGTTTGTAAATCTCGACCGTGGAACTTACAGCTGTTTACCACCTCTTCGTGGCTTTCAAATCCAACTCTTGGCTCCTCTTCCAAAGCTTCCAAAGCTTTGATCTCTTCATTGCAGGCCTCTTCAACACCTTCCTCCATCATGCTTAAGGTGAGAACCTTTTCCAAAGGATCCTTGATCAAGATCGAGCTCACAATCTCTCTAGATTCTTCTTGCTCGACTATGTTGAAGATTTCTTCATCAAGGGTTAGCCCTTTCATCATTGTGGAGAGCTTGAACTTGATGCTCTCTTCCCCTATGTTGAAGGAGAGAGTCCCATTCTTGCAATCCACTAGGCAACCGGAAGTAGCTAGGAAAGGTCTTCCTAAGATGATAGGAACCGGATAATCCGCCGGAATGTCCAACACTACAAAATCAATAGGCACGTAGAATCCTCCTAGTTGCACCGGAATATCCTCTAGAATCCCAACCGGATGAGTGATAGAACGGTCCGCCATATAGAGGGTCATCTTGACCGGCTTTGGCTCTCCTAACCCGACCTTATTGCTAAGTGCAAGCGGTATGATGCTTACACTCGCCCCTAGATCACAAAGGGCCTCGTACTTCACATCTCCCACTCCTATTGGGACGCAAAAGGAACCCGGATCCCTTAGCTTGGGAGGCATTTCCTCCTTCATGGTTTGGATCAATTCCGAGGATCTCTTGGTCATCCTTATCTCCCCATACTCTTCCAACTTCCTTTTGTTGGAGAGTATCTCTTTCAAAAATTTCCCATATGCCGGCATTCCTAAGATAGCATCCATGAACGGAATGTTAATATGTAACTTAGACATTAGTTCAAGGAACTTACCAAAGTGATTGTCCAAACGAGCTCTTGCTCTTGATTGTGGGAATGGTAGTGGTGGCTTGTATGGAGGTGGTGCTACATAAGTTGGCTCTATATCCTTGCTCTTGCCTCCATCTTCTTGCTTCCTTCCCTCTTCTACCACTACTTGCTTTCCCTTAGCTTAATCCTTGGGCAAAGGATCCTTCATATTCAACCCACTCCTTGTTGTGATAGCCAACACTTGGCCTCTTGGGTTGTCTTCGGTTCTTCCGGGAAGCTTCCCCGGATCTCTATGTGCTTCACCCGCCTTTTGAAAAACTTGTGCTTCCAAGACCTTTTGAGCCTTAGAAATTGAAGTCACGGTGCTCTCAAGTCCACTCAACCTCCCTAGTAATTGCTCAAACATGACTTCGGTTCTATCCTTCGAAGGTTGAGGAAAACCGGGTGGAGGCTCTTGTGAAGCTCTTTGTGGTGGAGTTGTGCTTGAGGAGGCGGGAGGGTTCAAGGCTCCATCCGGGTTAGAGTAAGAAAATCCGGGATGGTTGTGGTTGGGCCGGTAATTGTTGAATTGCCGGTTGTTGTTGAAATTTCTTGAGCCTTGGTAATTGTTGAAGTTGCTCCTTCCCATATAATTCACATCCTCCTCCTTGGAAGACAAGTTAGCTTGTGGAAGCACTTGAGGAGTTGCTTGGCTCTTCAAGGTTGTAGTACACAACTCTCTTAAGGATTTCAATTCGTTGTTGATGGCGTCAAGCTTGAAATTGCTCATGGTGACTTCGCTCACCTCATATGCTCCCGCCTTTCTTCCTTCACTCTTCCTATGAGAGTACTTCTCAATCACTAGAGCTTGCTTCTCCACAAACTCCCAAGCATCATCTACATGCTTCTCCATGAATGTCCCACCGGAGAGGGATTGAATCTTGAATTGGTTATCTTCATCAAGTCCCTTGAAGTAGATTTCCAATAGCTCAATTTTTGGTATGCCATGGTGAGGACAATCTAGGAGAAGGTCCTTGAATCTCTCCCAAGACTTGAACAAACTTTCTCTATCCCTCATCACGAAGGCATTGATCTTTCCCCTTAATTCGGTGGTCTTGGAAGGTGGGAAAAACTTGGTTAAGAACTCGGTTGTCATCTCCTCCCAAGTACCAACTCGCCCTTGCGGAATAGATTGATACCAAGCCAAGGCTTTATCCTTAAGAGAGAAGGAAAAAGCCCTAAGCTTATGGTTGTTGCTCTCCAATCTTGGCGGTCTAAAAGTCTCCATCAAAATCTCGTAGTTCATCAAATGTTGGTGAGGAGACTCTCCTTCCATCCCTCCAAATTGATTGTGCCGGATCATTTGTAGAACTTGAGGGCGGAGCTCATAGTTGTGGGTTGCGGGATCTCCTAGATTCACACCCGGTCGGTGTGCTCTTTGCGCCGGATCCATTCGTCTCCCTAGGGTTTGTGGCTCCTCAATAGCAATGGGAACGACCCTAACATTGGCCGCCGGCTGCGGTTGTACCATCGGTGGTGGAGGAGGCGGAGGTTGTCGGCGATTTAGCTCTCCTTGAACAAGGGCTTGCCTAATCTCCTCAATCTCCCTCCTAGTTTCCTCTTTCCTCTCATTGGCAAGTCTCCTCTCTTCCTCCAAGAGCTCATCTCTTAGCCTTATTTGCTCTAAGGCTTCATCCAACTCACCTTGGAGGTTTCTACCGGCCATCTCTCTCTCTTTTCGGATGTTCTTGGATCTAGATCGAAGGGTTTTCTCCGGTTCGGGATCGAATGGAGCTAAATCCTTCCCACGAGATCTTCGCATACACCTAAAGAGAAATAAATGTCCTGAAAAGCAAAGACACCAACCAAAGAGAGATCAAAAGCAACAAGAAAGATCTACACTAGAAACAATCACAAAATAGACTCAATCTAGACCTAGTCCCCGGCAACGGCGCCAAAAACTTGTTACGCTAAAAAGTGTGTACGCAATAAGCCTTAAATTTATACTCGTTATAATTATCTAACTTCTAGCGCACCCGCGGTGTACGGGACGTATGTAGAAAGATAAGTATTCCGAGGTCGAACACAAAGACTAAGGTGAAATTGATTCAAGTGGTGATTGAGTTTAGCAAAGATCTAAGTCTAGAGAAAAGAAGGAAATAAAAGAAAGAAGAAAATCTCAATTGTCTTTGTCGGTTTTAGGTGATCATATCGAAGATCACAATTCAAGGCAAACAATCAAACTATACCAAAAATCGCAAATAAACAAATCAAACGAGATATTGATCAAGGGAAAAGAGAGATGGATTCTAGGGGTCGGAAATTCCGGTTATGGCATAAAACTCAAGTCATCTATTCATTCTTTGGATTTCACTATGATGTGTTGGGATTTAACGTTTCTAATTTGGGATCAATTACCGGGTAAGTCTCATGATCCAACTAGTCCACTCCTAAGATCTCATTACCGGGTAAGTCTCTAAGATCTTAAGGATAGGAATTTTACACAAACCGGGTTGTTAATTAGGGATCTAGCCTATCCTTACCGGGTAAGTCTTGGAAGGGAAGTCCTAATCAACATTCCTAGCACATCTAATCCAATGGCGGCTTATTAGGCTCACTATTACCTAAGGTTTGCTATTTTGGATTCTAAGGGCAAGGATTACCGGGTAAGTCTCTCCTAACTCTTAGCCACTACACTAAGTCATCCTAGGGTAGGTTAAACTCAGCAAACACTTAGGGTTTCAACAATTCATAGGTCTTAGGCAAAATCCTTCGAACCAGGAAAATCACGGTTTGTTCTACAGAAACCACGGCCGTGGTTCTTCAAGAACTACCCGTGATTTCCAACAGGAACTACGTTCATAAACAAAAATCATCCAAAGGTAAATCTAAGTCTGTCCTATCATGATTCTAGCCATAAACTTCCTTTCCTTACCCTAGAACCACATCAATTTAGCCTACAACATTCATAATGGAACTCAAAACAAACAAAAATGAAATCAAAACACCCATTGCAAGACAATGAAAGAAAGGGATGAACAAGTAAACTTAATCCAAAACTAAACTGAAGATTAGAATTAGAATCACTTACAACCCTTCCAAAAGAAGGTTCAAAGTCTCATACAATCTCTAGGAAACGAAATCCGAAATACAAGAAAGCTATGGTGTGTTCTTCTCCTCCTTTTCAATGGAATTCTTCTCCTTCTCTTTGACACTTTCCTTCCTAGAAAACCTCTTGATTTTTGAGAATATATTTGTTAGAGAAATGGATAATGGATGAGTTGCTCCCAAACTACCCCAGCTGCCTCAAACAATCCATGAAGGACCACTTTTATAACAAATCCCTCATGAGCTGGCCATGAGAGTCGTGGCACAGCTGTCACGAGAATCTGGCAAAATCCACGGTCATTTCCACGGCCGTGGTTCTTCAGAGAACCGTGATTCTATGCAGAAACTTCGCCTTGGATCATTTAGCTGTGGTTTAGTGCATGGTTTGTGTTGGCAAGGTCCCATGAGTCCTTCTTGGTCCTTGGCTTGTGTCCTAATGAGTCCGAGGACGGGTCATCTAAATGAACGATCCTTAAACGCGTCGTTTTAGCTCTAGACTTCCCGAAATACCTACAAAACGCACACAAGTCCGTGTAGACGTCTATCTCGACAAAATACGTGAGTTGGTTGCAAAACGTCCTGAACTAATGCTAGATCATGCATGAATGAGCGAGAATTCTATCTAAATGTACACCTAAAACTATGTTATAAATCGTGTTATCAAGAGTTTTGCAAATATTGGGAAAACAACAATCCTAAAGATCCAAGTATCAAGTTGTGGCAATCAATTCAAGATATACTAATGATATAAAGACAGAGTTGAGATATGCAAAGGTATGCTAATGTAAGGTAATCGTACGGTGAAGTTCCAAAAACCTTATATGACTCACCTACAAGACACTCTCTATACAGGTTGTTGAGGCTTCAATATAGAAAGGTTTTAAAGGCAAGAATTAATGTCAAATACCCAAACTTATAATCCAAGAATCAAGACTAACTTAGCTGATTACGGTTATGACACTCACAATCGAGGTAGAGGTTGTTGAGGCTTCACTACCACCTAGAAAAGGCAAGCCTAAACTAAGTTAAAGCAAATCTTTAACTTTGGATTAAAGTAAAAGCAAGTTCGTAAACTTAAGGGAAATTACGGGTAGATCTTGAGACTCCACGGCCGTGGAACTCAAGAACAAACCGTATTTTAGGGTTCGTCGACGATTCTCTCTAACTCTCAGGGTCTAATCTGTTTACGATCGATCTATCATCATCTAAGCCACAACTATCAACCCTTCACCTTAGAATTGTTAAGGGTTTTTAGCCAATAACAGTCATATTGATATCAAATTCAAGAATTAAAAGATAGAAAGATGAAAACTTCCGAAAACTTTCAATAATCTTCAAACCAATCTCAAAGTCACAACCAAGAACAAATGTTGTCAATAGATTAAGGATAAAGCAAACAATCACAATCTTAGGAAAGAAGGAAGAACGGGATGTCAATCCGTCTTCCAAATCAAACCTAAACAAGAAGAGAAGTCTTCTTACAACAATCTTCCAAAAGCTTCGATCTTCCGTCAATCCGGAAAATCTCAACAGCAATCTCCACCAAAGGTGCGAGATTAGGGCAAATCCCAAACACGAACTTCGATCTCCAACGAGATGTAAATGCTTCTCCGCGAGGGTTAAACGGGCGTAAGTGCGTCTAAGCAGGAGTCGCCAAAAATCCCTAAGCGGTCGTGACGGAATCTTGCTTTGTCCGTCTTTTTATAGGGCAAGATAAAATATCGGCCCGGCCCAATCTTCAAAAGATCGTGGCTTCAAAGTGTGGCGAAAAAGATCGCCAAGATCACGGTCGTGGAAGGTTCCACGACCGTAATTTAGAGCGTGGAAAGTGTCACGGTTTGAACCATGGATTCCACGACCGTAATAGTTACTGGAATGCATCACGCCTCTCTTTGCAGGGTTCCACGGCCGTGGAAGTAAACGTGGTTTGTAATACGGCCGTATTTTAGACCGTGGTTTAGGGCAAGAACGTGATTCTTCCCTAGCCTCGTGCATTCCTCAAGTTGAACTCTAATTTGCTCCTAAGAATGCCCTTAATCCATGGACATACTTGATCAACTCTTCTTTGCTCGATTTCGTTCGGAAATGACTCTCAATCACCTATAATCAACATAAAGCTAGTGTAGACATCCATATCGACAATATAGGCAAACTAGCTCACAAATGCAACATTGCTAAATCAAAGACTATCAATATAAATCAAATTCACTTAGAAAACGTGCCTAAAATATCACAATATTTCATGCTAACAGGCATGACAAGGTATTGACAAGGCAATTGTCGGACATGATAAGATCATTGTCGGGCATGGAAAGGCAACGTCGGGCATGGCAACGCCAGTGTCGGGATTTCAAGGTCATCGTCGGGCATTACAAGGCCTTGACAAGGAAACTCTCAGACATGGCAAGGCCAGCGTCGGTCATGGCAAGGCCATCGTCGGGCATGACAAGGCCAGCGTCGGGCATGACAAAGTCATGAAAAGGCAACTCTCGGACATGGCAAGGCCATCGTCGGGCATGGCTAGTCCAGCGTTGGGCATGACAAGGCCAACGTCGGGCATGGCAAGGCCATCATCGGGCTTGACAAGGTCTTCGTCGGGCATGACAAGGTCATGACAAGACAACTCTCGGACATGACAATGCTAGCGTCGGGCATAGCAAGGCCATCGTCGGGCATGGCAAGGCCAACACCAGGCATGAAAAGGTCGTGACAAGGCAACTTCAGGCATGACTAGGTCATGACAAGGCAACTCTCGGACATGACAAGACCAGCGTCAGGCGTGGCAAGGCCATCGTCGGGCATGACAAGGCCACTCTCGAACATAGCAAGGCAATCGTCGGGCATGGCAAGGCCAGCGTCGGCATGACAAGGCCAACATCGGGCATGACAATGTGATGACAAGGCAACTCTCGGACATGACAAGGCTAACGTCGGGCATGGCAAGGTTATCGTCGAGCATGACAAGGCCAACGTCGAGCATGACAAGGTCATGACAAGGCAACTGTAGGAGATGGAAAGGCCATCGTGTAGCATGGCAATGCTAGCGTCGGGCATGACAAGGCCTACGTCGGGCATGGAAAGGCCATCGTCGGGCATGACAAGGTCATCGTTTGGCATGACAAGGTCAGGACAAGCAACTCTCTGACATGAAAAGGCCAGCGTCGGGCATGGCAAGGCCAACATCTGGTGTAACAAGGCCTACATCGGGTGTGACAAGGCCATGACAATGCAACTCTCGGACATGGTGAAGCCATCGTCGGGAATGATAAGGCCAGCGTCGGGCATGACAAAGGCATGACAAGGCAACTCTCAGACAAGGAAACTCTCAGACATGGCAAGGCCAGCGTCGGTCATGGCAAGGCCATCGTCGGGCATGACAAGGCCAAGAAAATGCCACTCTCGGACATGGCGAGGCATTCGTCGGGCATGACATAATCATGACAAGGAAACTTTTGGACATGGCAAGGCCATCGTCGTGCAAGGCAAAGCCGGCGTTGGGCATGACAAAGCTAGTGTTGAGCATGACATGGCCACTCTCGGATATAGTAAGGCCAGCATTGGGAACGATAAGGCCATCGTCGGGCATGGCTAGCTCAGCGCCGGGCATGACAAGGACACTCTCAGACATAGAAAGACCGTCGTCGTGCATGGCAAGACCTGCGTCGGCATGACAAGGCCAACGTCGGGCATGACAAGAAAACTCTCCGACATGGCAAGGCTATCATCAGGCATGGCAAGGCCAACGTCGGGCATGGCAACGCCAGCGTCAGGCATGCCAAGACTAGCATCGGGCATGACAAAGCCACTCTTGGACATAGCAAGGCCAACGTCAGGTAACACCATGTCATCGTCGGGCATGTCAAGCCCAGTGTCGGCCATGAAAATGCCACTCTCGAACATGACAAGGTCATCGTGGGGTATTACAAGCCCATCGTCGGGCATGACAAGGCCACTCTCGAACATGACAAGGTCATCGTTTGACATGACAAGGCTAGGACAAGGCAACTCTCGGACATGGCAAGGCCTACGTCGCGTGTGACAAGGTCATGATAATGCCACACTCGGACATGTGAGGCCATCGTCGGTGATGAAAAGTCCATCGTCGAGAATGGGAAGGCCAGCACGGGGCATGACAAGGCCAGCGTCGGGCATGGCAAGGCCATCGTTGGGCATGACAAGGCCATCGTTGGGCATGACAAGGTATTGACAAGGCAATTGTCGGACATGGGAATACCATCGTCGGGCATGGAAAGGCAACGTCGGGCATGGCAACGCCAGCGTCGGGATTACAAGGTCATCGTTGGGCATTACAAGGCGATGACAAGGAAACTCTCAGACAAGGCAAGGCCAACGTCGGTCATGGCAAGGCCATCGTCGGGCATGACAAGGCCAAGACAATGCCACTCTCGGACATGGCGAGGCATTCGTCGGGCATGACAAGGCTAGCGTCGGGCATGACATAATCATGACAAGGCAACTCTCGGACATGGCAAGGCCAACGTCGGGCATGGCAAAGCTGGCGTCGCGCATGACAAGGCTAGTGTCGGGCATAACATGGCCACTCTCGGATATAGTAAGGCCAGCATCGGGAACGACAAGGCCATCGTCGGGCATGGCTAGCCCAGCGCCGGGCATGACAAGGCCACTCTCGGACATAGCAAGGCCATCGTCGTGCATGGCAAGACCTGCGTCGGCATGACAAGGCCAGCGTCGGGCATGATAAGAAAACTCTCCGACATGGCAAGGCAATCATCGGGCATGGCAAGGCCAACGTCGGGCATGGCAACGTCAGCGTCAGGCATGCCAAGACTAGCATCGGGCATGACAAATCCACTCTTGGACATAGCAAGGCCAACGTCAGGTACGACAATGCCATCGTCGGGCATGAAAAGGCCACTCTCGAACATGACAAGGTCATCGCCGGGTATGACAAGCCCATCGTCGAGCATGACAAGGCCACTCTCGAACATGACAAGGTCATCGTTTGACATGACAAGGCCAGGACAAGGCAACTCTCGGACATGGCAAGGCTAACGTCGGGTGTGACAAGGTCATGATAATGCCACACTCGGACATGGTGAGGCCATCGTTGGTGATGAAAAGGCCAACGCCGGGCATGACACGGTATTGACAAGGCAACTCTCGGACATGGCAAGACCATCGTCGTGAATTGGAAGGCCAGCGCGGGGTATGACAAGGCCAGCGTCGGGCATGGCAAGGCCATCATTGGGCATGACAAGGCCATCGTTGGGCATGACAAGGCCATCGTTGGGCATGACAAGGCCATCGTTGGGCATGATAAGGCCATGACAATACCGCTCTCGGACATGGCAAGGCCATCATCGGGCATGACAAGGCCAGCATTGGGCATGACAAGGTATTGACAAGGCAACTGTCGGACATGGGAAGACCATCGTCGGGCATGGAAAGGCAACGTCGGGCATGGCAACGCCAACGTCGGGATTACAAGGTCATCGTCGGACATTACAAGGCCATGACAAGGAAACTCTCAGACATGGCAAGGCCAACGTCGGTCATGGCTAGGCCATCGTCGGGCATGACAAGGCCAAGACAATGCCACTCTCGGAAATGGCGAGGCATTCGTCGGGCATGACAAGGCTAGCGTCGGGCATGACATAATCATGACAAGGCAACTCTCGGACATGGCAAGGCCAACGTCGGGCATGGCAAAGCTGGCGTCGGGCATGACAAGGCTAGTGTCGGGCATGACATGGCCACTCTCGGATATAGTAAGGCCAGCATCGGGAACGACAAGGCCATCGTCGGGCATGGCTAGCCCAGCGCCGGGCATGACAAGGCCACTCTCGGACATAGAAAGGCCATCGTCCTGCATGGCAAGACCTGCGTCGGCATGACAAGGCCAGCGTCGGGCATGACAAGAAAACTCTCCGACATGGCAAGGCAATCATCTGGCATGGCAAGGCCAACGTCGGGCATGGCAACGCCAGCGTCAGGCATGCCAAGACCAGCATCGGGCATGACTAATCCACTCTTGGACATAGCAAGGCCAACGTCTGGTACGACAATGCCATCGTCGGGCATGACAAGCCCAGTGTCGGGCATGAAAAGGCCACTCTCGAACATGACAAGGTCATCGCCGGGTATGACGAGCCCATCATCGGGCATGACAAGGCCACTCTCGAACATGACAAGGTCATCGTTTGACATGACAAGGCCAGGACAAGGCAACTCTCGGACATGGCATGGCTAACGTCGGGTATGACAAGGTCATGATAATGCCACACTCGGACATGGTGAGGCCATCGTTGGTGATGAAAAGGTCAACGCCGGGCATGACACGGTATTGACAAAGCAACTCTCGGACATGGCAAGACCATTGTCGAGAATTGGAAGGCCAACGCGGGGTATGACAAGGCCAGCGTCGGGCATGGCAAGGCAATCATTGGGCATGACAAGGCCATCGTTGGGCATGACAAGGCCATCGTTGGGCATGATAAGGCCATGACAATGCCGCTCTCGGACATGGCAAGGCCATCGTCGAGCATGACAAGGCCAGCGTTGGGCATGACAAGGTATTGACAAGGCAACTGTCGGACATGACAAGACCATCGTCGGGCATGGAAGGCAACGTCGGGCATGGCAACACCAGCGTCGGGATTACAAGGTCATCGTCGGACATTACAAAGCCATGACAAGGAAACTCTCAAACATGGCAAGGCCAGCGTCGGTCATTGCAAGGCCATCGTCGGGCATGACAAGGCCAAGACAATGCCACTCTCGGACATGGCGAGGCATTCGTCGGGCATGACAAGGCTAGCGTCGGGCATGACATAATCATGACAAGGCAACTCTCGGACATGGCAAGGCCATCATCGGGCATGGAAAAGCCGGCGTCGGGCATGACAAGGCTAGTGTCGGGCATGACATGGCCACTCTCGGATACAGTAAGGCCAGCATCGGGAACGATAAGGCCATCATCGGGCATGGCTAGCCCAGCGTTGGGCATGACAAGGCCACTCTCGGACATAGCAAGACCATCGTCGTGCATGGCAAGACCTGCATCGGCATGACAAGGCCAGCGTTGGGCATGACAAGAAAACTCTCCGACATGGCAAGGCTATGATCGGGCATGGAAAGGCCAACTTCGGGCATGGCAACGCCAGCGTCAGGCATGCCAAGACCAGCATCGGGCATGACAAATCCACTCTTGGACATAGCAAGGCCAACGTCAGGTACGACAATGCCATCGTCGGGCATGACAAGCCCAATGTCGGGCATGAAAAGGCCACTCTCGAACATGAAAAGGTCATCGCCGGGTATGACAAGCCCATCGTTGAGCATGACAAGGCCACTCTCGAACATGACAAGGTCATCGTTTGACATGAAAAGGCTAGGACAAGGCAACTCTCGGATATGGCAAGGCTAACGTCGGGTGTGACAAGGTCATGATAATGCCACACTCGGACATGGTGAGACCATCGTTGGTGATGAAAAGGTCAACGTCGGGCATGACACGGTATTGACAAGGCAACTCTCGGACATGGCAAGACCATCGTCGAGAATGGGAAGGCCAGCGCGGGGCATGACAAGGCCAACGTCGGGCATGGCAAGGCCATCATTGGGCATGACAAGGCCATCGTTGGACATGACAAGGCCATCGTTGGACATGATAAGGCCATGACAATGCCGCTCTCGGACATGGCAAGGCCATCGTCGGGCATGACAAGGCCAGCGTTGGGCATGACAATGTATTGACAAGGCAACTGTCGGATATGGCAAGAACATCGTCGGGCATGGAAAGGCAACGTCGGGCATGGCAACGCCAGCGTCGGGATTACAAGGTCATCGTCGGACATTACAAGGCCATGACAAGGAAACTCTCAAACATGGCAAGGCCAGCGTCGGTCATGGCAAGGCCATCGTCGGGCATGACAAGGCCAAGACAATGCCACTCTCGGACATGGCGAGGAATTCGTCGGGCATGACAAGGCCAGCGTCGGGCATGACATAATCATGACAAGGCAACTCTCGGACATGGCAAGGCCATCGTCGGGCAAGGCAAAGCCGGCGTCGGGCATGACAAGGATATTGTCGGGCATGACATGGCCACTCTCGGATATAGTAAGGCCAGCATCGGGAACGACAAGGCCATCGTCGGGCATGACTAGCCCAGCGCCGGGCATGACAAGGCCACTCTCGGACATAGCAAGACCATCGTCGTGCATGGCAAGACCTGCGTCGGCATGACAAGGCCAGCGTCGGGCATGACAAGAAAACTCTCCGACATGGGAAGGCTATCATCGGGCATGGCAAGGCCAACGTTGGGGATGGCAACGCCAGCGTCAGGCATGTCAAGACCAGCATCGGGCATGACAAAGCCACTCTTGGACATAGCAAGGCCAACGTAAGGTACGACAATGCCATCGTCGGGCATGACAAGCCCAGTGTCGGTCATGAAAAGGCCACTCTCGAACATGACAAGGTCATCGTCGGGTATGACAAGCCCATCGCCGGGCATGACAAGGCCACTCTCGAACATGACAAGGTCATCATTTGACATGACAAGGCTAGGACAAGGCAACTCTCGGACATGGCAAGGCCAACGTCGCGTGTGACAAGGTCATGATAATGCCACACTCGGACATGGTGAGGCCATCATCGGAGATGAAAAGGCCAACGTCGGGCATGACACGGTATTGACAAGGCAACTCTCGGACATGGCAAGGCCAGCGTCGAGAATAGGAAGGCCGGCGCGGGGCATGACAAGGCCAACGTCGGGCTTGGCAAGGCCATCGTTGGGCATGACAAGGCCATCGTTGGGCATGATAAGGCCATGACAATGCCGCTCTCAGACATGGCAAGACCATCGTCGGGCATGACAAGACTAGCGTTGGGCATGACAAGGTATTGACAAGGCAACTGTCGGACATGGCAAGACCATCGTCGGGCATGGAAAGGCAACGTCGGGCATGGCAACGCCAGCATCGGGATTACAAGGTCATCGTCGGGCATTACTAGGCCATGACAAGGAAACTCTCAGACATGGCAAGCCCAGCGTCGGTCATGGCAAGGCCATCGTCGGGCATGACAAAGCCAAGACAATGCAACTCTCGGACATGGCGAGGCATTCGTCGGGCATGACAAGGCCAGCGTCGGGCATGACATAACCATGACAAGGCAACTCTCGGAAATGGCAAGGCCATCATCGGGCATGGCAAAGCCGCCGTCGGGCATGACAACGCTAGTGTCGGGCATGACATGGCCACTCTCGGATATAGTAAGGCTAGCATCGGGAACGACAAGGCCATCGTCGGGCATGGCTAGCCCAGCGCTGGGCATGACAAGGCTACTCTCGGACATAGCAAGGCCATCGTCGTGCATGGCAAGACCTGCGTTGGCATGACAAGGCCAGCGTCGGGCATGACAAGAAAACTCTCCGACATGGCAAGGCTATCATCGGGCATGGCAAGGCCAACGTCGGGCATGGCAACGCCAGTGTCAGGCATGCCAAGACCAGCATCGGGCATGACAAAGCCACTCTTGGACATAGCAAGGCCAACGTCAGGGACGACAATGCCATCGTCGGGCATGACAAGTCTAGTGTCGGGCATGAAAAGGCCACTCTCGAACATGACAAGGTCATCGTCGGGTATGACAAGCCCATCGTCGGGCATGACAAGGCCACTCTCGAACATGACAAGGTCATCGTTTGACATGACAAGGCTAGAACAAAGCAACTCTCGGACATGGCAAGGCCAACGTTGGGTGTGACAAGGTCATGATAATGCCACACTCGGACATGGTGAGGCCATCGTCGGTGATGAAAAGGCCAACGTCGGGCATGACACGGTATTGACAAGGCAACTCTCGGACATGGCAAGGCCATCGTCGAGAATGGGAAGGCCAGCGCGGGGCATGACAAGGCCAGCGTCGGGCATGGCAAGGCCATCGTTGGTCATGACAAAACCATCGTTGGGCATGATAAGGCCATGATAATGCCGCTCTCGGACATGGCAAGGCCATCGTCAGGCATGACAGGGCCAGCGTTGGGCATGACAAGGTATTGACAAGGCAACTGTCGGACATGGCAAGACCATCGTCGGGCATGGAAAGGCAACGTCGGGCATGGCAACACCAGCGTCGGGATTTCAAGGTCATCGTTGGGCATTACAAGGCCTTGACAAGGAAACTCTCAAACATGGCAAGGCCAGCGTCGGTCATGGCAAGGCCATCTTCGGGCATGACAAGGCCAGCGTCGGGCATGACAAAGTCATGAAAAGGCAACTCTCGGACATGGCAAGGCCATCGTCGGGCATGGCAAGGCCAGCGTTCGGCATGACAAGGCCAACGTCGGGCATGGCAAGGCCATCGTCGGGCTTGACAAGGTCTTCGTCGGGCATGACAAGGTCATGACAAGACAACTCTCGGACATGACAATGCTAGCGTCGGGCATAGCAAGGCCATCGTCGGGCTTGGCAAGGCCAACACAAGGCATGAAAAGGTCGTGACAACGCAACTTCGGGCATGACTAGGTCATGACAAGGCAACTCTCGGACATGACAAGACCAGCGTCGGGCGTGGCAAGGCCATCGTCGGGCATGACAAGGCCACTCTCGAACATAGCAAGGCAATCGTCGGGCATGGCAAGGCCAGCGTCGGCATGACAAGGCCAACATCGGGCATGACAATGTGATGACAAGGCAACTCTCGGACATGACAAGGCTAGCGTCGGGCATGGCAAGGTTATCGTCGAGCATGACAAGGCCAACGTCGAGCATGACAAGGTCATGACAAGGCAACTGTAGGAGATGGAAAGGCCATCGTATAGCATGGCAATGCCAGCGTCAGGCATGACAAGGCCTACGTCGGGCATGGAAAGGCCATCGTCGGGCATGACAAGGTCATCGTTTGGCATGACAAGGTTAGGACAAGGCAACTCTTTGACATGAAAAGGCCAGCGTCGGGCATGGCAAGGCCAACATCAGGTGTAACAAGGCCAACATCGGGTGTGACAAGGCCATGACAATGCAACTCTCGGACATGGTGAAGCCATCATCGGGAATGATAAGGCCAGCGTCGGGCATGACAAAGGCATGACAAGGCAACTCTCAGACATGAGAACTCAATCGTCGGGCATGATAAGGCCATGACAATGCCACTCTCGGACATGGTGAGGCCATCGTCAGGCATGACAAGGCCAGCGTCGGCCATGACATGGTCATGACAAGGCAACTCTCGGACATGGAAAGGCCATCATCGGGCATGAGAAGGCCATCGTCGGGCATGACAAGGCCAGCGTCGGGCATGGCAAGGCCATCGGCGGGCATGACAAAGCCACTCTCGGACATAGTAAGGCCAGCGTCAGGTACGACAATGCCGTCGTCGACATGACAAGCCCAGTGTCGGCCATGACAAGGCAACTCTCGAACATAGCAAGGCCTTCGTCGGGCATGGCAAGGCCAACGTCGTGCATGACAAGGCCAACGTTGTGCATGATAAGGTGATGACAAGGCAACTCTCAGACATGACAAGGCCTTCATCTATCATGGCAAGGCCAGCGTTGGGCATGACAAGGCCAACGTCGGGCATGGAAAGGCCATCGTCGGGCATGACAAGGTCATCGTTGGGTATGACAAGGCCAAGACAAGACAACTCTCGGACATGAAAAAGCCAGCGTCGGGCATGGCAAGGCCAACGTCGGGTGTGACAAGGCCATGACAATGCCACTCTCGGACATGGCGAGGCCATCATCGGACATGAAAAGGCCAACGTCGGGCATGACAAGGTATTGACAAGGCAACTCTTGGACAAGGCAAGGCCATCGTCGGGAATGAGAAGGCCAGCGTCGGGCATGACAAGGCCAGCGTCGGGCATGGCAAGGCCATCGTTGGGCGTGACAAGGCCATCGTTGGGCATTACAAGGCCATGACAATGCCGCTCTCGGACATGGCAAGGCCATCGTCGGGCATCAAAAGGCCAGCGTTGGGCATGACAAGGTATAGACAACGCAATTGTCGGACATGGCTACGCCATCGTCGGGCATGGTAAGGCAACGTTGGGCATGGAAACGCCAGAATCGGGATGACAAGGTCATCGTCGGCCACGACAAGGCCAAGACAAGGAATTTCTCGGACATGACAAGGCTAACGTTGGTCATGGCAAGGCCATCTTCGGGCATGGCAAGGCCTGCGTCGGGAATGACAAGGTCATGACAAGGCAACTCTCGCACATGGCAAGGCCATCGTCGGGCATGGCAAGGCCATCGTTGGGCATCACAAGGCCAACGTCAGGCATGGCAAGGCCATCGTCGGGCATGACAAGGTCTTTGTCGGGCATGACAAGGTCATGAAAAGACAACTCTCGGACATGACAATGCAATCGTCGGGCATGACATGGCCATCATCGTGCATGGCAAGACGTGCGTCGGCATGACAAGGCCAGCGTCGGGCATGACAAGAAAACTCTCGGACATGGCAAGGCCATCATCGGGCATGGAAAGGCCAACGTCGGGCATGGCAATGCCAGCGTCGGGCATGTCAAGGCCAGCGTCGGGCATGACAAAGCCACTCTAGGACGTTGCAAGGCCAGCGTCAGGTACGACAATGCCATCGTCGGGCATGACAAGCCTAGCGCCAGGCATGACAAGGTGATAGCATGTATTATAGTCTCTATTTTGGGACTTGTCTAGACGTTTTATCTTCAATAATCTGCATGTTTGAATGTATATTATGTGATTATATTGTCGTTTCATCTACCCTTACGGGAATCGATGTCTACACAAAGTTTCGTTGTAAATGTAGGTAAAATGGCACGTTTTGCATCAAAATGGAGCTAAGGAGCAAATGAGTCATTGGAGCTACATTCAGGAGCATAAAGAGGATCTCAGGAAGCTTTGAATTAACAAAGAAGATTTAATTTGGACCAGATTTGAGAGATTTCACCTTCAGCTGAGAGTCACCTCGGTTGACCACAGAGTCACCTCGACCGATGTGATCCAGAGGAGCGGCTCGACCGAGGCGAGACGCGGCGAGATATATTTTATTTGGCTGAGATCTATTATGTTTGGAAGGAGAGATCTTATATTTTTGGGCTGGATTTCTGGAAGGAAGATCATATATTCGGGAGATCTATTTTTGAGATATGGATATATTTTATTAGGAAATTATCTTTTTAAGATATTTTATATTTGGAAGATAATTCTCCTATGTAAAGGGTTGGATTTTTCACAAGTTCAACCATGTTTAGAGGCCGAGAGCATCCAACAATTAAGGGATTTGTCTAGAGTTTTGAAGGAAGTTTGAAGATTGAAGGAAGGAAGTTCATAGCTTTGAGATAGTTTTTAAGGGGATTTGTAAGACTTTCTTAGATTCCCTTTGGTTTGTTGTCTTTGTGTGATTTGTGATTGAGGAACGCTGATTTATTTGATATTTGATTCAGTTATTGAAACCTTGTTCTTAAGATTTTTGTGTTCAAATATTCATTCTCTTCCCATATATTTGATTATTGCTTTCATGATGATGAGTGACTAATTTCTTTGTGCGATTCTAGGGTGATTGACTGAAAGTTGTGGGAAAAACGATGATAGAATGATCTCAATCTCAGTAGGACCTGAAAGCTCGAGTCTTTACCCTTAACCCTAGAACATCTCGTTCAGTTGATGAACATCTCGGCCGGGGTAGAACTTGACAGACCGAGGTGACCTTTCTTATCCATAACTGAGAGTTAAGTGTTAGAGTTTGCCAAATCCTATTCTTATTACACCTTTCCTGGTTCAATGTAAGCCTAGGATAAGACTTACCCGGTAATTCCTTTGTTTGTTAACCCATGATCATATGAGTAGGTAATAAAGGTTTATCCTTTATTGGGGTTTGAGTGTGCCTTCATCCCATCTTTGTGAGTTAGCCTGAGACTTACCCGGTAAAGGTTGATTCTATTTCCTTAGTTGGAGTGTTGGTTTAGGAGCTTTTGATTTGGAGTTAGTGAGTAGTGAGACTTACCCGGTGATCTATTCCACTTTAGTAACACCTTCCCTTTGCAAAATCTCAGCTTTGTCCGCTTATCTTGAGATCTTGAGTTGGAACCACAACTCGATGCTTTAATCCCTAGAATTTTCATATTCCCTTTATTGACCTTATTATCATCTTTGATTGTTTTAATCGCTTTTGTGGTTATTAGTTACATTGACAGCCTATACTTTCTTTGTTTTACCTAAGTCCCTATGATCGACCCCTGGAATTCTTGCTTTTATTACAATTGATCCGTACACTACGGGTTTGCATCCTTGTTCTAAGCATACATCTTGGGTTATAAATTTAAAGCTTGCACACACCATTTGGAGCGAACAAGTTTTTGGCATCGTTGCCGGGGACTTGGTCTAGACCGAGCCGGTTACGTTTGTCTTTCGGGGTTATTGCCCCTGTTACTACTAACCACTCTACTTGAGTGACTTTTGCAGGTTCTTCTTTTCGGTTTATGCGAAGATCCCTTGTTGGGAAGGAAATCGTTCATTACGATCCCGAACCAGAAAAGACATATAAGAGATGCTTGAGAGAAGTAAAAATGGCCAATCGAGACGATTGCGATCTTGAGGCCGAGTTGAATGAAGCGATGGAACAGTTGCGCCTCAATAGGGAAAAATTACAGCGTGAAAGGGAGGAAAATCGCACCAGGGCTGCAGAGATTGCAGCAGATATGTCTCAGTTACAAGCTCAAATTTTGCCTCGACCAGACCCTCGACCGAGGCAGGACCCCGCTCCAGTTGCCGCGGTCGAGATACTTCCACCTCGGATGCCAGTCCGAGATGTTCTTTTTGTAGGCATTCCACAGACCCTAGGACAGAGGATGGACCCAAACTAGCAAGTGAGGTGTCCAAGAATCAACCTAGGAGATCCAGCGGAGCATGATTATGAACATCGACCAAAAGTTCTATCCATGATCCGCCAATGCCAGTTTGGAGGTTTGGAGAGGGAGTCTCCGCATCAACATTTACAAAACTATGAGATTTTGATGGAGACCTTGAAGCCTTCAAGGGTGGAACATAATAATTACATGTTAAGGCCTTTTTACTTTTCTTTGAAAGACAGGGCGCTTACTTGATACCAGTCTCTTCCTCCCGGAAAGATCACAACACTTGGGATGAGATGACGACGGAGTTCTTGACAAAATTCTTTCCCTCCTCCAAAACTGTTGAAATGAGAGGGAATATCAATGCATTCATCATGAAGGACAAGGAGAGTTTGTCCAAGTCATGGAAAAGATTTAAAGATGTTCTTTTGGATTGCCCACATCATGGGATTCCAAAGATAGAGTTGTCGGAGATTTACTTCAAGGGATTGGATGGAGCTACCCAATTCAGCCTTCAACTACTTTCTGGACCAAGGCACTTTCTGGACCAAGCGAGGTGTTCTTGACTGAAGAACATCTCGGTCACCCTCTCTGGACCTCGACCGAGGTCGAAAGCGAGATACCGTCAACTGAGAATAACAAACTTCTTACTCCTTTTTCTGAAACTCATCCACAGTTGGTGGACCACTTTCTCCATCAAACATCTAATAATAAAGAACCTTGGTATGCTGACATTGTTAATTATCTTGTTTGCCACGAAGTACCACCCGGGTTGACGTACGCTCAAAGGAAGAAATTATTTAAAGATGTAAGCCACTACTATTGGGATGAACCTCTATTATTTAAGAGATGCCGAGACGGGATGCTTCGGAGATGCATTCCGGATGATGAAGTTACTAGTGTTATAAGACATTGCCACTCCCTTCCTTGTGGTGGACATGCTAGCCCTCACAAAACATGCGCTAAGGTATTGCGTTCCGGTTTCTTTTGGCCTACATTATTTAAGGATGTGCAAACGTTTGTTGTTTCTTGTGATGCATGCCAAAGAACAGGGAACTTATCTAGGAGGAACGAGATGCCACTGAATAACATAAAGGAGGTTGAGATCTTTGATGTATGGGGAGTTGATTTCATGGGACCTTTCCCATCATCCGGAGGAAACCTCTACATTCTCCTAGCTGACGACTACGTCTCTAGATGGGTGGAAGCTATTGCCTCTCCCACTAATGATGCCATGGTGGTTGTGAAGTCTTTAATAGGACTATCTTTCCACGTTTTGGGACTCCACGCATCATCATCAGCGATGGAGGGACACATTTCATCAACCGGAAGTTTAAAGCACTTCTATCGAAGTATAGGGTAACCCACAAGGTAGCGACCCCTTATCACCCTCAAACTAGTGGACAGGTCGAGATCTCGAATAGAGAAATCAAAGCAATCTTGGAGAAGACCATCTCTAGAACGAGGAAGGATTGGTCCATGAAGTTGGACGACGCTCTTTGGGCTTACAGGACTGCATTCAAGACTCCCATTGGTACCACCCCTTTTAATTTGGTATATGGGAAGTCTTATCATTTGCCCGTTGAGTTAGAACACAAGGCGTATTGGGCAATCAAATGGTTGAACTTCGACATCAAGGAAGCCGGTGAGAAACGGCTATTAGACATCAACGAGCTGGAGGAGCTGCGTTTGAACGCCTATGAGAATGCCAAGATCTACAAGGAAAGGACAAAGAAATGGCATGACAAGCGTATCATTCCAAAGGTGCTCAAAGGCGGAGATTTAGTTCTACTCTTCAACTCCCGCATTTGCCTCTTTCCAAGTAAGTTGAAATCTAGATGGACAGGACCTTATGTTGTGAAACATGTTTTCCCTTATGGTGCAGTTGAGAATTAGGGAGAAACAAGTGGAAGCTTCAAGGTCAATGGGCATAGAGTTAAGAAATACCAACCGGAAGTCCAGGTTGAGGAGATTGCACCACTATATCTTGTTTAGGGACACCGTACGGTCCAGCTAGCGACCTTAAACCAAGCGCTTCTTGGAAGGCAACCCAAGGTATTACTTTCTTTTCCCTTTTCTAGACTAGCTTTAGATAGTTTGCTTATTGGTGGAAGATGTTGAAGTTCAAAAGCAAGTAAAGTGAAGATCCTTTTCCCAGATTCTAGCACCACATTCCCTATATACATCCCACCCTCACACATTTCTTGACCTCTCTTGAAAAGCCCTTGAGACCTCGAGATTTTTGATTGACTTAGTGGTTTAGACAGGATTATACATGATTCATTTCGATAATTATGATTTATTATGCATTCTATGATTTTATGCAAAGATGGACAACTTTCTTATATTTAAAAAATGTTTTGATCATATTTTGATTTTAATATCATGAAGCATTCTCTTAGAGTGATCTATGAGTGGAGCATACCATTAAAATGTTTTGAAATGCTTTTCATTGATCTTTATGACTTATAATCCATTCTATCCTGTATTTAAGATTTGGAACTTGCTTGGGGATAAGTAAGGGACAAGTATGGGGTATTTTGATAGCATGTATTATAGTCTATATTTTGGGACTTGTTTAGACGTTTTATCTTCGATAATATGCATGTTTGAATGTATATTATGTGATTATATTGTTGTTTCATCTACCTTTACGGAAATCGAGATCTACACCAAGTTTCGTTGTAAATGTAGGTAAAATGGCACGTTTTGCATCAAAATGGAGCTAAGGAGCAAAGGAGTCATTGAAGCTACATTCAGGAGCTTAAAGAGGAGCTCAGGAAGCTTGGAATTAACAAAGAAGATTTACTTTGGACCAGATTTGAGAGATTTCACCTTCAGCTGAAAGTCACCTCGGTTGACCACAGAGTCACCTCGACCGAGGTGATCTAGAGGAGCGGCTCGACCGAGGTGAATACCCTGACGCGGCGATATATATTTTATTTTGTTGAGATCTTTTATTTTTGGAAGGAGAGATCTTATATTTTTGGGCTGGATTTCTAGAAGGAAGATCATATATTTGGGAGATCTATTTTTTAGATATGGATATATTTTATTAGGAAATTATCTTTTTAAGATATTTTATCTTTGGAAGATAATTCTCCTATATAAAGGGTTGGATTTTCCACAAGTTCAACCATGCTTAGAGGCTGAGAGCATCCAACAATTACGGGATTTTTCTAGAGTTTTGAAGGAAGTTTGAATATTGAAGGAAGGAAGTTCATAGGTTTGAGATAGTTTTTAAGGGGATTTGTAAGACTTTCTTAGATTCCCTTTGGTTTGTTGTCTTTGTGTGATTTGTGATTGAGAAACGCTGATTTGTTTGATATTTGATTCAGTTATTGAAACCTTGTTCTTAAGGTTTTTGTGTTCAAATATTCATTCTCTTCCCATTTATTTGATTATTGCTTTCATGATGATGAGTGGCTAATTTCATTGTGCGATTTTAGGGTGATTGGCTGAAAGTTATGGGAAAAACGATGATAGAATGATCTTAATCCCAGTAGGACCCTAAAAGCTCGAGTCTTTACCCCTAACCCTAGAACATATCGTTCAGTCGATGAACATCTCGGCCGGGGTGGAACTTGACTGACCGAGGTGACCTTTCTGATCCATAACTGAGAGTTAAGTGTTAGAGTATGCCAAATCCTATTCTTATTACACCTTTCCTGGTTCAGTGCAAGCCTAGGATGAGACTTACCCGGTAATTCTTTTGTTTGTTTACCCATGATCATAAGTGTAGGTAATAAAGGTTTATCCTTTATTGGGGTTTGAGTCTGCCTTCATCCCATCTTTGTGAGTTAGCTTGAGACTTATCCGGTAAAGGTTGATTCTATTTCCTTAGTTAGAGTGTTGGTTTGAAATTATAATTCCTTTCCTTAGTACCCCGAGACTTACCCGGTAATAGGAGCTTTTGGTTTGGAGTTAGTGAGTAGTGAGACTTACCCGGTGATCTATTCCACTTTAGTAACACATTCCCTTTGCAAAATCTCAGCTTTGTCCCCTTATTTTGAGATCTTGAGTTGGAACCACAAGTGGATGCTTTAATCCCTAGAATTTGCATATTCCCTTTATTGACCTTATTATCATCTTTGATTGTTTTAATCGCTTTTGTGGTTATTAGTTACATTGACAGCCTATACTTGCTTTGTTTCACCTTAGTCTTTGTGATCGACCCCTGAAATTCTTGCTTTTATTACAATTGATCCATACACTGCGGGTTCGCATCCTTGTTTTAAGCATACTTCTTGGGTTATAAATTTAAAGCTTGCACACACCATTTGGAGCGAACACAAGGCCACTCTCGAACATAGCAAGACAATCGTCGGGCATGGCAAGGCCAACGTCGGCAAGACAAGGCCAACGTCGGGCATGACAAGGTGATGACAAGGCAACTCTCGGACATTACAAGGCCAGCGTCGGGCATGACAAGGCCATCATCGAGCATGACAAGGCCAGCATCGGGCATGACAAGGTCAAGACAAGGCAACTCTCGGTCATGGCAAGGACATTGTCTAGCATGCCAGACCAGGGTCGGGCATGGGAAGGCCAACGTCGGGCATGGGAAGGCCAACGTCGGGCATGGAAAGGCCATTGTCGGGCATGACAAGGTTATCGTTTGGTATGACAAGACCAGGACAAGGCAACCGTCGGACATGACAAGGCCAGCATCGAGCATGGAAAGGCCAACGTCGGGTGTGACAAGGTCATGACAATGCCACTCTCGGACATGGCGAGGACATCGTCAGACATGAAAAGGCCAACGTCGGGCATGACAAGGTATTGACAAGGCAACTCTCGGACATGGCAAGGCCATTGTCGAGAATGGGAAGGCTAGCGTCGGGCTTGACAAGGCCAGCGTCAGGCATGGAAAGGCCATCGTAGGGCATAACAAGGCCATCGTTGGGCATCACAAGGCCATGACAATGCCACTCTCGGACATGGCAAGATCATCGTCGGGCATGACAAGGCCAGCGTTGGGCATGAGACGGTATTGACAAGGCAACTGTCGGACATGGCAAGGCCATCGTCGGGCATGGCAAGGCAACGTCGGGCATGGCAACGCAAACGTCATGATTACAAGGTCATCGTCGGGCATGACAAGGCCATGACAAGGCAATTCTCAGACATGGCAAGGCCAACGTCGGTTATGGCAAGGCCATCGTTGGGCATAACAAGGCCAGTGTCAGGCATGACAAGGTCATGACAAGGCAACTCGTAGACATGGAAAGGCCATCGTCGGGCATGGTATGACCAGCGTCGGGCATGACAAGGCCAACGTCGGGCATGGCAAGGCCATCGTCGTGCTTGACAAGGTCTTCGTCGGGCATGACAAGGTCATGACAAGAAAACTTATGGACATGACAATGCCAGCGTTGGGCATGGCAAGGCCATCGTCGGGCATGACAAGGCCAGCATCGGGCATGAAAAGGTCATGACAAGGCAACTTCGGGCAAAACAAGGTCATTACAAGGTAACTCTCGGACATGACAAGGCTAGCGTCTGGCGTGGCAAGGCCATCGTCGGGCATGACATGGTCAGCGTCGGGCATGACAGGGTCATGAAAAGGCAACTCTCGGACATCGCAAGGCTATTGTCGGGAATGGCAAGCCCAACGTCGGGCATGACAAGGCCAATGTCGGACATGGCAAGACAATCGTCAGGCATGACAAGGTCATCGTCGGGCATGACAAGGCCATGACAAGGCAACTCTCGGACATGACAAGGCCAGCGTCGGGCATGACAAGGAAAACGTCGGGTGATAGGTGATGGAATAACTATCATTTAGGTTAGTTTTTAGAGTGTTTTTATTACATTAGTGTCGGTCCAGAAGCAAAGTTTCTGTTGCCTCACCGCCTATGCGGAGCAGTGTCACCGCCCCTGCATGTGACACCATATTCCGGAGCGCAGCCTGCGCCTTCGCCAGCTCCAGGAACGAAGACTGTCACCGCACCTACGTCAACCCTTGGCACCCCTGTGGTGACATGCCCTGAAGAAGCGAAGCCAGCATCCCTACACCTCTGCCTGTACCTCAACCTGGGAGATGTGAAGATGAAGAGTCAATGTCACTGCCCCCGCGTTGACATTGGAACGCCCCTGCAGTTCGGCATCAGAAACGACAAGAAGTTGAAGAGTCAGACGTTTGAAGATCATTAAATATCGGCCCCTGCGGAATTCCTAGGCCGCCCCTGCGGCTACGAAGAAGATCAAACATTTTCACCTGTACCACCCCTGCGGATCTGAAGGCCGCCCCTACGGTTCAGCGACAAAGACTTTACTCCGGCTGCTTACACCACCTTTATGGCATAAAGGTGGATGTTTTGGGCCGGCCATTTACTCCTTTTTAGTGCCATTTGTAGTATAAATAGACCTAGGGTTGGTTGCTGGAATCATCCAATTAGAATCCAGTTTTTCCATCATAATTCTCTTGCTACCTTTGTAATGAGTTGCTAACTACCTTGCTACATTGGGTTGGTTTGAAGCTGCATTATTACTTGGTTGTAAGTTCTTTCTAATATAAGTTTTTATTCAGGAATACTTGTGTTTCCTTGATCTCCATTGTCTAATTGCATGTTTTACAATCACTTAAGATTGATCACCTTAGGTTCTAAAGTGCATGAAAAGAACTAGGATTAATAGATTCCGGGTTCGGGTCTTTAATCTAGTAGTAAATTTTAAGTAAAAACGGGTTGTAATTGCTTAAAGGAAAGGAACAAAAATATAAAGATAAGTTTAACGGTTTTAGTCTTTATTAGAAAGCTAACTTGTTATTTGTTTTTGTAGGTTTACGGAACACTAACCTATTAAGTTGTGTTGATGCCGGTTGGCTCAACACATATATATGATCGAGACGGGAGATTACTTAAAAAACTTGTAAAAAGGAACTCACCAAAGTAGTAATCGCATGCTAAGAATCAACCTAGTGTAGATTCACCAATCATTGTCTTACTCGTTGTGTTACTTGCTTTCATAAGTTTTGTGTGGATCAATTCACTCAACCCCCCCCCCCTTGTTACTTGAATCTATAATCAATAATGGCATTTAATAAGAATAACAAAACTCTCTTTGGTTCGACCCTTACTTAACGACTATACTTGTTTTAGTGCTAAGTTGGGATTATATTTTGATAAGATAAAAACGACCATAGGAAAAGGTCTTGTCAAATTTTGGTGCCGTTGCCGGGGAGTTTAGTTATTTTTTATTTTTATTATTGATTATTGGTTTGAACCATTTTTATTGTTCAAACCCGTGCTACTATCTCCAGCTTTGCTTCCTTTGATCCGGAAATTGAGAAGACGCACATCTGGCAACGTAGACAACAACAACTCCAACAAGAAATGGCTGATCGTACTCCTCGTCAACTCACTCAGCCCACTTTGGCTGAAAACCCTCTTGGGGTTACTAATACCGGCATTAGGGGAAGGGATCAACTTCGAGCTCAAGATGGGTCTCATCGACTTGCTCCTATCTTTCCATGGGTTAAGTGGTGAGGACCCGACAAGGTAAGTGCTCGGGACAACCTGCAACATATCTTCAGTTGTTTGATACTTTGGCTGAAAACCCTCTTGGGGTTAAGTGGTCTCATCGACTTGCTCCCATCTTTTCATCGACTGGCATGATCAACAGAACTTTCATCGGAGGGATCAACAAAACAAACAACAGCCCCGACAAGGTAAGTATCAAACAACTGAAGATATGTTGCAGGTTTTGATTAAGCACTTTGCTACTCATGTCCAAACAACAGAATCCAGCATCAAGAACCTTGAAAAACAGGTTGGGCAAATGGCGGAAGCCATAACAAGGATTGAAACTAGATCCTCCGGAGGATTGCCCTCACAGACGGTTATAAATCCAAAGGTGATGCTGGAGGAGACCCAATCAGGGAGGTAGAGTTCTTACGTCGAGCCAACGACGTAAAACAAAGGCGATGCTCGGGCGGCAACCCGAAGGAATAAGAAGAGGAGCCTCTATCAAGAAAACCGCCCCTGCAGCTCAAGTGTCCCCGCCCCCGCGGTGACATCCATGCCCAGCACCGCGGCGCTGGGCCTACATCTGCAACATACTGGTCACCGCCCCCGCGGTGACAAGCCCCCGCCCCTGCAGTTTTATCAAGGAAAGGAAAAAAATACACTTCCCAAAAATAACCTGCAACTATCCCACCAACCTCTCTATCACCTCATCTACCCGAGCCTCTTCATCTCACAAACGCCCCTGCGCCCTCACCGGAATTCTCACAAAACCACCACCAGTACCCACGCCCCTGAACCACCAAGCCAGCACCGCCACCCCCAGCCCGACGCCCCTGCGTCACTTACCCCGCTCATCATCAAAACCTCCCTCAATCTCTCACAACCCTAATCCTACCACCTCTTCCCCCTCACACTCTCTTCCCTCCACCACTCATCACCGCCGGCGACCTCTCTACCAACAAGAAGCCACCAAAACGCCCCTCAATACTGCCACCTTCACAGTTGTCAGAAATCGCCCTCTGCACTTCTCCCGCCCCTACGCCTGCAAGATGCCGCCCCCGCGGCTCGCCACCCCTGCGCATCCTTCAGCCGCCCCTGCGGGAATAGCAACAAAGGGTTCGTCTCTTAATCCAGGTTCTGAACATTCTAATTCCTTTACTTGTTCAATTGCAAGAAATGGAAAAACAAAAGAAATACAAGTTGTCGGAAGGTGAGAAGGAGCGGTATAGGATTGTGCAAGATCGGGTTGTGTATGCAACTCGGTCTTTGCACGTTCCTACTTTGGAAAAATTGGGCATGTTGGAGAGCATGCAGGCATTCCTCACCAATGCTGGGATCAGCGATTTCCTAGACATGAATGCTCCAACATACCCCGAGCTCAGCCGTCAATTCATTGCCACATTCACCATGGAAAAGGAGGACCATATTTGTGTTGGACTTTCATTTAAGTTCAACAAGAGAAAGTATACATTGGACTACACCCAACTGCAGGAGGCATTCAGGGTGACTATTTGCACCTCCGAACACTGGTAGGAACCCGTCCTTACACCCGACTTATGCAAGTTTTGGCAGGCCGCCACCAGATCCGAGTTTCATGCAAGGGGTGAGTATTCCAACAAACTCACTCACCCCTGTTGAGGCTCCTCTCCAAGATCTTCATGAGTGTCTTCTGTGGACACAAGGAGGAGAACAAGGTCGCTCTCAAGGACCTTCCACTGTTGTACGCCTGCCTCCCCACGAACGACAAGATACCAGATTGGCCATACCTCTTCCTTACTGCTTTGAAGTAGATTAGGAAGAACGAGCCACAAGACATTGTGGGAGGTGGGGTAATCTCCTTGATCGCTGCACAGGTGATGGACCTCTCCGACTTGGAGGATGGGTTAGAGGCCCCACTATACACGGAAGGGATGTTGAGGAGGTGTAGGCTCCTCAAGAGAGACGGGGATAATATCTTTTGGCTCTCATTGGCAGATGGGAGTCACATCACATACCTCCCCCAACCAAACCGACCTTTTGTCCAAAGATCTTGACCTTCGGGTCCCGGGGGATACTCGGGCCCGGACAATTGCACTGATGCCGCCGGGTGTCGTGGATGGAGTTAACCAACGCTGGGCTAGCACGGCATGCTTGGCGAGATTGGGCGTCGTTTCGACTGGGGCCTTCGTTCAAGAATTACGATTTCCAAGCAAACCAAACCAACCGACCGTCCGAAGATCAAGACGTTCGGGCACCGAGCGATCATCGGACTCCAGATCCCCCTTGTTGTCTACCGGGTGCCAAGGAAGGTGCGAAACCAACGTGGGGAGACCCCTCGACATGCTAGGGGAGACGGGGACGTTTTTTCGTTCGGGGCTTTCGGTCAAGATTTTTGTTTGCCAACCGTGCCCGCCGGCCGGGGACGGCGCCGGAGCACCGTGACCGCTGTAGACACCCCACCCCCCCACCCGACAATTGTCTTTGGGACGACGCTTGTGACGTGACATGCCATGGGCTTTGTTGTTTATGTTTTCGGGCGTGCCCACTGTTACCATTGTCACAAGCGCTAGAGGGGATGAGAGACCCTTCCCCCCTATGGTGTAGTTTGGACAAATGTGTCCGAGCTAGGAGGAGATACTAATCCTTGGAGGCGGATCATACAACTTTCAAAATTTAATTCCCGTCAAACGACAACTCCGATTGGTATGGGGGTTTTTCCTAGGGGTCACATAACATATTAGAAACAATGCTATGTAATAAAATTCCAGTTTGGAGAAAACAATTCCGGGCATATCTTCCAATGCCAACATACGAGCCCCGAAGTCGGCCCGACATGGACATCCCCAATCTTGACAAGGCCAAGGGGGGTCTAGACAACTCCGATTGACACGGGGTTTTTTCCTTGGGTTCACATAACATATGAGAAATGATGCTATGTAATAAAATTCAAGATTGGAGGAAACAATTCCGAGCATATCTTCCAATGCCAACATACGAGCCCCAGAGGCACTATGACGAGGCCAACAGGATCTTCGGGGCTCCGATTGGCACGGGATTTTTTTTCTACGGGTCACATAAAATAAGAGGAACAACTTGATGTAATAAAATTTCAGCTGGGACAAAAATGTTCCGAGCATATCTTCCAATGCCATCATATGAGTCGTCTTGACAAGACCATCACCCATGTAGACAAGGTCAACTCCCTTCTTCTCCCCTCCAATGCTATGTTGTGTTTCTGTAGGAGCATTATAACGTATGAGGAACGTTGTAGTTGGTTGAAACTCAACTTTGGAGCAAATTTTTCCGAACAAATCTTCGAATACCAACATGTGAGCCGTCCTGCCAAGGTCGTCGACAACCACCTTGACAAGACCACCGACCCCCATCTTCACAAAGCCATCATCACCCATCTTGAGAAGGCTAGTGGTTGTATGGACAAGGCCACCCTCGTTCGTGACAAGCCCATCGTTGCTCGGGACAAGCTCTTAATAAGGTCTTGACAAGGCCAACGCCGGTAAGACAAGGCCATAAAAAGTTCCTAACAGGGCCATGGTCGGATGTCACAAGGCCATCGTTGGCCATGCCAATGCCATGGTCGGACTTGATAAGGGAAGCGACGGGCGTGACAACGCCATGACAAGGCTAGCGTCGGGCGTGACAATGTCATGGCAAGGCCACTCTCGGACATGACAAGCCAACGTCGGGCATGACAAGGTCATCGTCGGACATGACAAGGCCAGCGTCGGGCATGGCGAGGCCATCGTCATGCATGACAAGACCCGCGTCGGCATGACAAGGCCAGCGTCCGGCATGATAATGCCATGACCAGGCCACTCTCGGACATGACAAGGCCAGCGTCGGGCATGGCGAGGCCATGGTCGGGCATTACAAGGCCAGTGTCGGGCATGACAAGTTCATGACAAGGCAACTATCGGACATGGCAATACCATCATCGGGCATGGCAAGGCTAGCATCTGGCATGGCAAGGCCATCATCGAGCATGACAAGGTCAGCGTCGGGCATGGCAAGGTCATGACAAGGCAACTCTCGGACATGGAAAGGCCATCGTCGGGCATGGAAACGCCAGCGTCGGGCATGACAAGGCCAGTGTCGGGCATGACATGGCCACTCTCGGACATAGCAAGGTCAGCTTCGGGCACGACAAAGCCATCGTCGGGCACGACAAGCCCAATGTCGGGCATGACAAGGCCACTCTCGGACATAGCAAGGCCATCGTCGTGCATGGAAAGGCCAACGTCGGCATAACAAGGCTAGCGTCGGGCATGACAAGGTCATGACAAGGCAACTGTCGGACATGGAAAGGCCATCGTCGGGCATGGCAAGGCCAGCGTCGGGCATTACAAGGCTACTCTCAGACATAGCAATGCCAGTGTCGGGTACGACAATGACATCGTCGGGCATGACAAGGCCACTCTCGAACATAGCACGGCCATCGTCGAGCATGACAAGGCCACTCTCGAACATAGCACGGCCATCGTCGGGCATGGCAAGGGAACCGTCGGCATGACAAGGCCAACGTCGGGCATGACAAGGTCATGACAAGGCAACTCAAGGACATAACAAGCCCAACGTCTGGTATGACAAGGCCAGGGTCGGGCATGACAAGGTCATAACCCGGCAACTATCGGACATGGCAAGGCAATCGTCGGGCATTGCAAGGCCAGCGTCGGGCTTGACAAGGCCAACGTCGGGCATTGCAAGACCATCGTCGGGAATGACAAGGTCATCGTCGGGCATGACAAGGCCAAGACAAGGCAACCATCGGATATGACAAGGCCAACGTCGGGCATAACAAGGCCAACGTCGGGTATGACAAGGCCATCACAATGCCACTCTCGGACATGGCGGGGCCATCGTCGGGCATGAAAAGGCCAGCGTCGGGAATGACAAGGTATTGACAAGGCAACTCTCAGACATGGCAAGGCCATCGTCGGGCATGAAAACGCCTGCGTCGGGCATGGCAAGGCCATTATAGGGCATCAGAAGGCCATCGTGTGGCATGACAAGGCCATGACAACGCCACTCTCGGACATGGCAAGGCCATCGTCGGGCATGACGAGGCCAGCATTGGGCATGACAAGGTATTGACAAGGCAATTGTCGGACATGGAAAGGCCATTGTCGGGCATGGAAAGGCCAGCGTCGGGCATGACAGCGTCAGCGTCGGGCATCACAAGGTCATGACAAGGCCAGCGTCGGGCATGGCAAGGCCAGCATCATGCATGACAAGGCCAACGTCGGGCATGGCAAGACCATCGTCGGGCATGTCAAGTCCATCGTCGGGCATGACAAGGCCAGCATCGGGCATGACAAGTAAACTTCGGGCATGACAAGGTCATTACAAGGAAACTCTAGGACATGATAAGGCTAGCGTCGGGCATGGCAAGGCCAGCGTTAGGCTTGGCAAGGCCAACGTCGGGCATGGCAAGGCCAGCGTCACGCATGACAAGGTCATGACAAGGCAACTCTCGGACATGGCAAGGCCATCATCGGGAATTGCAAGGCCAACGTCGGGCATGACAAGGCCAACGTCGGGCATTGCAAGGCCATCGTCGGGCATGACAAGGTAACTCTCGGACATGACAAGGCCAGCGTTGGGCATGGTAAAGCCAACGTCGGGCATGACAAGGCCATGACAATGCCACTCTCGGACATGGCGAGGCCATCGTCGAGCATGACTAGCCGAGCGTCGGGCATGACATGGTCATGACAAGGCAACTCTCGGACATGGCAAGACCATCGTCGGGCATGGCAACGCCAACGTCGGGCACGACAAGGCTAGTGTCGGGCATGACATGGCCACTCTCGAACATAGCAAGGCCACCGTCGGGAACAACAAGGCCATTGTCGGGTATGACAAGCCCAGCGCCGGGCATGACAAGGCCACTCTCGGGCATAGTAAGGCCATCGTCGTGCATGGCAAGACCTGCGTCGGCATGACAAGGCCACCGTTGGGCATTACAAGGCAACTCTCGGACATGGCAAGGCCATCATCGTGCGTGGCAAGACCAACTTCGGGCATGGCAATGCCATCGTTGGGCATGCCAAGGTCAGCGTCGGGCATGACAAAGCCACTCTCGGACATAGCATGTCCAACGTCAGGTACGACAATGCCATCGTCGGGCATGACAAGCCTAGCGTCGCGAATGACAAGGTCACTCTCGAACATAGCAAGGCCATCATCGGGCATGGCAAGGCCGGCGTCAGCATGACAAGGCCAACGTCGGGCATGACAAGTTGATGACAAGGCAACTCTCGGACTTGACAAGGCTAGCGTCGGGCATGGCAAGGCCGTCGTCGAGCATGACAAGGTCAGCGTCGGGCATGACAAGGTCATGACAAGGCAACTCTCCGACATGGCAAGGCCAGCGTCGGGCATGACAGGGCCAGCGTCGGGCATGGAAAGGCCATCGTTGGGCATGACAAGGTCATCGTCGGGCATGACAAGGCCAGGACAAGGCAACTCTCGGACATGACAAGGCTAGTGTTGGGCATGGCAAGGCCAACATCGGGTGTGACAAGGCCATGACAATGCCACTCTCGGACATGGCGAGGCCATCGTCGGGCATGAAAAGACCAACGTCGGACATGACAAGGTATTGACAAGGCAAGCGTCAGGCATGACAAGGCCAGCGTCAGGCATGACAAGGCAAGCGTCGGGCATGGCAAGGCCATCTGTGGGCATGACAAGGCCATCGTTGGGCATGACAAGACCATGATAATGCCACTCTCGGACATGGCAAGGCCATCGTCGAGCATAACAAGGTATTGAGAAGGCAACTGTCAGACATGGCAAGGCCATCGTCGGGCATGGCATGGCAGCGTCGGGATGACAAGGTTATCGTCGGGCATGACAAGGCCAGCGTCGTGCATGACAAGGTCATGACAAGGCAACTCTCGGACAAGGCAAGGCCATCATCGGGCATGGCAAGGCCAGCGTCGGGCATGACAAGGCCAAAGTCGGGCATGGGAAGGCCATCGTCGGGCATGACAAGGTCTTCGTTGGGCTTGACAAGGTCATGACAAGACAAACCTCAAACATGACAATGCCAGTGTCGGGCATGGCAAGACCATCGTCGGGCATGACAAGGACAACATCGGGCATGCCAAGGTCATGACAAGGACAGCATCGGGCATGCTTTTGATTTAAGTATAATTGTCTTTCCGTGCCTTCATTATTTCGATGCATGATTGCTTGTCCATTTGCCATGAAATATGACTATGAAGGTGATCCAATATTAGAAGCACAACTTCAAAAAGATTTTGTCGTTTTTCTGCATGCATAAATCATGTCATCTCTTAGTCTATAGTTGGGACTTGCTCGGGGACGAGCAAACCTTAAGTATGGGGTATTTTTGATAACACGATTTATGACTTAGATTTAGGCACTCATTTAGATAGATTTTCCGCTCATTCATGCATGGTTTAGCACTAGTTCACGACGTTTGTACTCAATTCATGTAATTTGCCGAGATAGACGTCTACGCAGACTTTTGCTCGCTTTGTAGGTATTTTGGGAGATTTAGGAGCATAATCGATACATTCGATGATCATTCCTCGTGATGGTACACTTCCGGACTCGTTAAGGAGCAAGCTAGGAGCAAATGAGAACACATTGGACCTAGTTGGTGCATGTCTTGCTCCAACTCATGGTTCAATGGTTCAAGGAGAGCCTCTGAAGCAAAACCACGGCCAGAGACCATTCCACGGCCGTGGAATATGCCCGTGGAATCTGCCAGGACCACGTTGACACGTGTCCCATGATCTCTTTGATGACTCTTGCTCTTGGTGGGTATTTAAAGGATCTTGCAGGCTGTAATTGGGGATCTCTCTTCCTCCCTTTTGGACCTATCTTCTTCCCCAAAACATTTCTCCATTGTTGCCTCTCTTCCAAACACCCATTGTGGGTGTTCTTGGAAGAGATTAGTGTAGATTTTCGTTTTAGAGTGAGATTAGAGTGGTTTTGAGTGAGGCTTCCGTTGTTGACAACTTGGAACAGCTCTTGGAGCCTTGTAAGATTTGGTAACTTCTATTCTATGCCTTTAATGTCTTTTCTTTGGATTGTTCTTCATCATCTAACCATGACTTGCAAGCATGCTTTATTTGTGAAGTTTGATCTTGAAATGTATGTTGTTGGCTGAACAGATGTGATTCTAGGGTGAAGGAATGATGTTTATGCTTTGAACTATGATTGTATGGCCTTCCATGTTAGTTTAGGATCGATTTGTGTTCGAAATCCCAACTCGGAATCAAACCACGGCCTGTTCTTCATGCTTCCACGGCCGTGGTTTTGCATGATCCACCCGTGTTTTGTTCTGTTTTTCTTAAATTGATGAATCTCGATGTTAGGATGTAGATGTGTTGAAATCCTAGTGTTTGTTGAGCCTAATCTAGCCTAGGGTGACCTAGTGTTAGCAACTAAGAGTTAGAAGAGACCTACCCGGTGATTCTTGCCCTTAGATACCGAAGATGATAGACTCTAGGTAGTAGTGAGCCAAAAAAGCCGCTATTGGATTGAGTGTGCTAGGATCATTGCCTTAGACTTACCTTTTCCGAGACTTACCCGGTAAGGAGGGGGTTTGACCCTTAGGTAGTGGCCGGTTTGTGTAGAATTCCCGTCCTTAGGGTCCTTGAGACATACCCGGTAATAGGACCTTAGGTGCGAGACTAGTGGATGCACGAGACTTACCCGGTAATTGCTCCCATTAGAGAAACACCCAACTCCGAACAACCACAACTTTCCTTTGATCTTTAGAAGCATGAGTTCATTGTCATAATCGAATATCCGAATCTCTAGAATCCGCTTTCTTACCTCTTATCTCTCGTCTTTGTGTGTGTGTTTGCTTATTTGTTGTGTTGAAATATTTGTGGCCTTTGTTTGACCACCAAAAACCAACCAAAAACATTGTGTTTTGCGTTTCCTTTATTCCTCACCTCATCTTAGTTTAGATTTACACTATCTTTGATCATTGAATGACTTGATTTCACCTCAGTCCTTGAGTTCGACCTCGGAATACTATCCCTACTACAAAACGTCTCGTACACTGCGGGTTTCGCTAGGTAGTTTAGGATTTTAGTTCGAGTTTATAAATGTAAAGCTTTTTGTGCTATTTCCTAGCGTGACAACCTCCATCTACTATATAAGGATGGCTTGGCTCATTTGTAGAACCAGGTCTAAGTTGAATCCAAATGTTGAGAAGGAAAACCCTCTTACTTGGAATAGTCATCACTTCTTGATACGCCCCCGTATGGCATCACCATCCGTGTTTCCGGCTTGAAGGACCCGACATCAATTTTAATGATTTATTATTATGCGGCTCTGTATTAATAGACTTTTTATATTCGGAACTTTAATTCCGGAACTTAATTCCGTGAATTAAATTCCGACCTTTCATATTTTAGGCTTTTCATTTTCGGCACTTAATTCCGGCTTTTAATTCCGTTATTTATGTTATGACTCTTTGTATGGCCTCCATCCACTATATAAGGATGGCTTGACTCATTTGTAAAGCATGTCTAAGTTGAATCCAAGTGTTGAGAAGGAAAATCCTCTTACTTGGTTTAGGCATCACTTCTTCTTCCATCTTCTTTAAAGTTCTATCTTGGATCTAGTCTTTGATCCAAGCCCTTCAAATTCGAGGATCCTTTTGAAGGATCAACCGAACGCTTCCGCATCCATTTCTAAGCTTCCGCCGCTCTGATACCAATGATAGAATTACAGGCGATCTAGATCGAGGAGAAACTTCAACTACTTCTTCTTGATCGCTCGAATTGGATCAACGATAGACTTGAGCGGTAGAAGCTTAGAAATGGATGCGGAAGCGTTCGGTTGATCCTTCAAAAGGATCCTCGAGTTTGAAAGGCTTGGGTCAAATACTAGATTCAAGATAAGAACTTTAAGAGGATTGAAGGAGAAGTGATGCCTATTCCAAGTAAGAGGGTTTTCCTTATCAACACTTGAATTCAACTTAGACCTGGTTTTACAAATGAGCCAAGCCATCCTTATATAGTGGATGGAGGCCATACAAAGAGTCATAAAATAAATGACGGAATTAAAAGCCGGAATTAAGTGAAGGAAATGAAAAGCTCAAAATATGAAAGGTCGGAATTTAATTCACGGAATTAAGTTCCAAATTAAAGTTCCGAATATGAAAAGCCAAATATTAAATAGCCAAATAATAATAAACGTCTTCAAAATCGTACGGGTCCTTCTAGCCGGAAACACGGATGGCATCGCCATCCGGGGGCGTATCACAAGGCCACGACAATGACACTCTCGGACATGGCGAGGCCACCGTCGGGCATGACAAGGCCAGCATTGGGCATGACATGGTCATGACAAGGCAACTCTCGGACATGGCAAGGCCATCGTTGGGCAAAGGAAGGCCAGCGTCGGGCATGACAAGGCCAGCGTCGGGCATGGTAAGGCCATCGTCGGGCATGACAAGGCGAGCATCGGGCATGGCAAGGCCATCGTCGGGCATGACAAGGCCATCGTCGGGTATGACAAGGCCATGATAATGCCACTCTCGTACATTGTGAGGCCATCGTCGGACATGACAAGGCCAGCGTTGGGCATGACAAGGTATTGACAAGGAAACTGTCGGACATGGCAAGGCCATCGTCGGGAATGGTAAGACCATCGTCGGGCATGGCAACGCCAGCGTCGGGCATGCCAAGGTCATCGTCGGCCATGACAAGGCCAACGTGAGGCATGACAAGGCAACTCTCGGACGTGAAAAGGCCTTCGTCACGCATGGCAAGGCCAGCATCTGGCATAGCAAGGTCATCACAATGCCACTCTCGGACATGGCGAGGCCATCGTCGGGCATGACAAGGCCAATGTTGGGCACGACAAGGTCATGACAAGGCAACTATCGGACATGGCAATGCCATCGTCGAGCATGGCACGCCAGCGTCTGGCATGACAAGGCCAGTGTCGGGCATGACAAAGCCACTCTCGGACATAGCAAGGCCAGCGTCGGGCACGACAAGGCCATCGTCGGGAATGACAAGCCCATTATCGGGCATGACAAGGCCACTCTCGGACATTGCAAGTCCATCGTCGGGCATCGAAAGGCCAGTGTCAGCTTGACAAGGGAAGCGACGGGCATGACAAGGACACAAGGTATTGACAAGTTAACTCTCGGACATGGCAAGGCCATCGTCGGGCATGGGAAGGCCATCGTCGGGAATGATAAGGTATTGACGAGGCAACTCTCGGACATGGCGACGCCATCGTCGGGCATGTAAAAGGCCAGCGTCGGGCATGGCAAAGTATTTACAAGGCAACTGTTGGACATGGAAAGGCCATCGTCGGGCATGACAAGGTCAGCATCGGGAAGGACAAGTCAGGAAAAGGAAACTTCGGGCATGACAAGGTCTTGACAATGCAACTCTCGGACATGATAATGCCAGCGTCGGGCGTGGCAAGGCCATTGTCGGGCATGACAAGGCCAGCGTCGGGAATGACAAGGTCATGACAAGGCAACTCTCGGACATGGCAAGGCCATCGTCGAGAATGGACAGCCCAACTCGGGCATGACAAGGCCAACGTCGGGCATGGCAAGACCATCATCGGGCATGACAAGGTCATCGTCGGGCATGACAAGGCCATAACAAGACAACTCTCGGACATGACAAGGCCAGTGTCGGGCATGGCAAGTCTAACGTCTGGCATGACAAGGCCATGACAATGTTACCCTCGGACGTGGCGTGGCCATCGTCGGGCAAGAAAAGGCCAACGTCGGGCAAAAGATGGTCATGACAAGGAAACTTTCGGACATGGCAAGGCCGTAGTCGAGCATGGGAAGGCCAGTACCGGGCATGACAAGGCCAGCGTCGGGCATGGCAAGGTAATCGTCGGTCACTACAAGGCCAGCGGGCATGGCAAGGCCATTATCGTGCTTGGCAAGGCCATCGTCTAGTATGACAAGGCCATGACAAAGCCAATCTCGGACATGACGAGGCCATCGTCGGGCATGGTAAGGCCAGCGTTGGGCATGACAAGGTATTAACAAGGCAACTGTCAGACATGGGAAGGCCATCGTCGGGCATGGTAAGGCCAGCGTCGGGCATGGCAACGCTAGCGTCAGGTTCGACAATGCCATCGTCGGTCATGACAAGCCCAGCGTCGGGCATGACAAGGCCACTCTCGAACATGACAAGGTCATCGTCTGGGATGACAAGGCCAGCGTCGGCATGACAAGGCCAACGTTGGGCATGACAAGGTGATGACAAGGCAACTCTCGGACATGACAAGGCCAGCGTCAGGCATGACAAGGCCATCGTCGAGCATGACAAGGCCAGCGTCGGGCATGACAAGGTCATGACAAGGCAACTCTCGGACATGGCAAGGCCATCGTCTAGCATGGCAAGGCTAGCGTCGGGCATGACAAGGCCAACGTCGGGCATGGAAAGGCCATCGTCGGGCATGACACGGTCATCGTTTGGCATGACAAGGCCAGGACAAGGCAACTCTCGGACATGACAAGGCCAGCGTCGGGCATGGAAAGGTCAACGTCGGGTGTGACAAGGTCATGACAATGCCACTCTCGGACATGGTGAGGCGATCATCGGACATGAAAAGGCCAAAGTCGGGCATGACAAGGTATTGACAAGGCAACTCTCGGACATGGAAAGGCCATCGTCAAGAATGGGAAGGCCAGCGTCCGGCAGGATAAGGCGAGCGTCGGGCATGGTAAGGACATCCTACGGCATGACAAGGCTATCGTTGGGCTTGACAAGGCCTTGACAATGCCACACTCGGACATGGCAAGGCCATCGTCGGGCATGACAAGGCCACCGTTGGGCATGAGAAGGTATTGACAAGGCAACTATCGGACATGGCAAGGCCATCATCGGGCATGGCAATGCAGCGTCGGGAATACAAGGCCGGCGTCGGGCATGACAAGGCCATGAAATTACAACTCTCGGACATGACAATGGCAGCTTCGTCCATGGCAAGTCCATCGTCAGGCATGACAAAGCCAGCATCGGGCATGACAAGGCAACTTCGGGAATGACAAGGTCATTACAAGGCAACTCTCAGACATGACAAGGCTAGTGTCGGGCGTTGGAAGACCATCGTCGGACATGACAAGGCTAGCATCGGGAATGACAAGGTCATGACAAGGCAACTCTTGGACATGGCATGGCCATCGTCTGGAATGGCAAGGCCAACGTCGGGCAGAACAAGGCCAACGTCGGGCATTGCCAGGCCATCGTCGGGCATGACAAGGCCAAGACAAGGCAAATCTCGGATATGACAAGGTCATCGCTTGGCATGGCAAATCCAACATCGGGCATGACAAGGCCAAGATAATGCAACTCTCGGACATGGGGAGGCCATCGTCGGGCATGAAAAGGCTAGCGTCGGGCATGATAAGGTATTGCCAAGGCAACTCTTGGACATGGCAAGGCCATCGTCGAGCATGGGAGGGCCAGCGTCGGGCATGACATGTCCAGCGTCGGGCATGTTAAGACCATCGTAGGGCATGACAAGGCCATTGTTGGGCAAGACAAGGCCATGACAATGCCACTCTCGGACATGGCAAGGCCATCGTCTGGCATGACAAGGCCAGCGTTGGGATGACAAGGTATAGACAAGGCAACTGTCGGACATGGCAAGGCCATCGTCGGGTTTGGCAAGGAAGCGTCGGGCATGGCAACGCCAACGTCAAGCATCACAAGGCCGGCGTCGGGCATGGTAAGGTCATGACAATGCAACTCACGCACAGGACAATGCCAGCTTCGTCCATGGCAAGTCCATCGTCGGGTATGACAAAGCCAGCATCGGGCATGACAAGGCAACTTCGTGCATGACAAGGTCATTACAAGGCAACTCTCGGAGATGACAAGGCTAGTCTCGGGCATTGCAAGGCCATCGTCGGACATGACAAGGCTAGCGTCGGGAATGACAAGGTCATGACAAGGCAACTCTCGGACATGGCATGGCCATTGTCGGGAATGGCAAGGCGAACGTCTGGCATGACAAGACCAACGTCGGGCATTGCAAGGCCATTGTCGGGCATGACAAGGTCATCGTAAGGCATGACAAGGCAATGACAAGGCAAATCTCGGATATGACAAGGTCAATGCTTGGCATGGCAAAGCCAACATCGGGCATGACAAGGCCAAGACAATGCAACTCTCGGACATGGGGAGGCCATTGTCGGGCATGAAAAGGCTAGCCTCGGGCATGATAAGGTATTACTAAGGCAATTCTTGGACATGGAAAGGCCATCGTCGAGCATGGGAGGGCCAGCGTCGGGCATGACATGTCCAACGTCGGGCATGTGAAGACCATCGTAGGGCATGACAAGGCCATTGTTGGGCAAGACAAGGCCATGACCATGCCACTCACGGACATTGCAAAGCCATTGTCGGGTATGACAATGCCATCGTTGGGATGACAAGGTATAGACAAGGCAACTGTCGGACATGCCAAGGACATCGTCGGGTTAGGCTAGGAAGCGTCGGGCATGGAAACGCCAACGTCAGGCATCACAATGCCGGCGTCGGGCATGGCAAGGTCATGACAATACAACTCTCGGACATGACAATGCCAGCTTCGTCCATGGCAAGTCCATCGTCGGGCATGACAAAGCCAGAATCGGGCATGACAAGGCAACTTCGGGCATGACATAATCATGACAAGGAAACTCTCGGACATGGCAAGGCCATCGTCGGGCATGGCAACACCAGCGTCGGGCACAACAAGGCTAGTATTGGGCATGACATGGCCACTCTCGGACATAGCATGGCCAGCGTCGGGAACGACAAGGCCATCGTCGGGCATGACAAGCCCAACACCGGGCATGACAAGGCCACTCTCGGACATAGCAAGGGCATCGTCGTGCATGGCAAGACCTGCGTCGGCATGACAAGGTCAGCGTCGGGCATGACAAGGAAACTCTGGGACATGGCAAGGCCATCATCGGGCATGGCAAGGCCAACGTCGGGAATGGAACCGCCACCGTAGGGCATGCCAAGGCTAGCGTCGGGCATGACAAAGCCACTCTCGGACATATCAAGGCCAGCGTCAGGTTCGACAATGCCATCGTCGGTCATGACAAGCCCAGCATCGGGCATGACAAGGCCACTCTCGAACATGACAAGGTCATCGTCGGGGATGACAAGGCCAGTGTCGGCATGACAAGGCCAACGTCGGGCACGACAAGGTGATGACAAGGCAACTTTCGGACATGACAAGGCCAGCGTCGGGCATGACAAGGTCATGACAAGTTAACTCTCGGACATGGCAAGGCCATCGTCTAGCATAGCAAGGCCAGCGTTGGGCATGACAAGGCCAACGTCGGGCAAGTAAAGGCCATCGTCGGGCATGACAAGGTCATTGTTTGGCATGACAAGGCCAGGACAAGGCAACTCTCGGACATGACAAGGCCAACGTCGGGCATGGCAAGTCCAACATCGGGTGTGACAAGGTCATGACAATGCCACTCTCGGACATGGTGAGGCGATCGTCGGACATGAAAAGGCCAACGTCGGGCATGACAAGGTATTGACAAGACAACTCTCGGACAGGGCAAGGCAATCGTCAAGAAAGGGAAGGCCAGCGTCCGGCATGATAAGGCAAGCGTTGGGCATGGTAAGGCCATCCTACGGCATGACAAGGCTATCGTTGGGCATGACAAGGCCATGACAATGCCAATCTCGGACATGGCAAGGCCATCATCGAGCATGGGAGGGCCAGCGTCGGGCATGACATGTCCAACGTCGGGCATGTGAAGACCATCGTAGTGCATGACAAGGCCATTGTTGGGCAAGACAAGGCCATGACAATGCCACTCTCGGACATGGCAAGGCCATCGTCTGGCATGACAAGGCCAGCGTTGGGATGACAAGGTATAGACAAGGCAACTGTCGGACATGGCAAGGCCATCGTCGGGTTTGGCAAGGAAGCGTCGGGCATGGCAACGCCAACGTCAAGCATCACAAGGCCGGCGTCGGGCATGGTAAGGTCATGATAATACAACTCACGGACAGGACAATGCCAGCTTCGTCCATGGCAAGTCCATCGTCGGGTAGGACAAAGCCAGCATTGGGCATGCCAAGGCAACTTCGGGCATGACATGGTCATTACAAGGCAACTCTCGGAGATGACAAGGCTAGTGTCGGGCGTTGCAAGGCCATCGTCGGACATGACAAGGCTAGCGTCGGGAATGACAAGGTCATGACAAGGCAACTCTCGGACATGGCATGGCCATTGTCGGGAATGGCAAGGCGAACGTCTGGCATGACAAGACAACCGTCGGGCATTGCAAGGCCATCGTCGGGCATGACAAGGTCATCGTCAGGCATGACAAGGCAATGACAAGGCAAATCTCGGATATGACAAGGTCAATGCTTGGCATGGCAAAGCCAACATCGGGCATGACAAGGCCAAGACAATGCAACTCTCGGACATGGGGAGGCCATTGTCGGGCAAGAAAAGGCTAGCCTCGGGCATGATAAGGTATTACCAAGGCAATTCTTGGACATGGCAAGGCCATCGTCGAGCATGGGAGGGCCAGCGTCGGGCATGACATGTCCAACGTCGGGCATGTGAAGACCATCGTAGGGCATGACAAGGCTATTGTTGGGCAAGACAAGGCCATGACCATGCCACTCACGGACATGGCAAAGCCATTGTCGGGCATGACAATGCCATCGTTGGGATGACAAGGTATAGACAAGGCAACTGTCGGACATGCCAAGGACATCGTCGGGTTAGGCTAGGAAGCGTCGGGCATGCAAACGCCAACGTCAGGCATCACAATGCCGGCGTCGGGCATGGCAAGGTCATGACAATACAACTCTCGGACATGACAATGCCAGCTTCGTCCATGGCAAGTCCATCGTCGGGCATGACAAAGCCAGAATCGGGCATGACAAGGCAACTTCGGTCATGACATAATCATGACAAGGAAACTCTCGGACATGGCAAGGCCATCGTCGGGCATGGCAACGCCAGCGTCGGGCACGACAAGGCTAGTATTGGGCATGACATGGCCACTCTCGGACATAGCATGGCCAGCGTCGGGAACGACAAGGCCATCGTCGGGCATGACAAGCCCAGCACCGGGCATGACAAGGCCACTCTCGGACATAGCAAGGGCATCGTCGTGCATGGCAAGACCTGCGTCGGCATGACAAGGTCAGCTTCGGGCATGACAAGGAAACTCTAGGACATGGCAAGGCCATCATTGGGCATGGCAAGGCCAACGTCGGGAACGGAACCGCCACCGTAGGGCATGCCAAGGCTAGCGTCGGGCATAACAAAGCCACTCTCGGACATATCAAGGCCAGCGTCAGGTTCGACAATGCCATCGTCGGTCATGACAAGCCCAACATCGGGCATGACAAGGCCACTCTTGAACATGACAAGGTCATCGTCGGGGATGACAAGGCCAGTGTCGGCATGACAAGGCCACTCTTGAACATGACAAGGTCATCGTCGGGGATGACAAGGCCAGTGTCGGCATGACAAGGCCAACGTCGGGCACGACAAGGTGATGACAAGGCAACTCTCGGACATGACAAGGCCAGCGTCGGGCATGACAAGGTCATGACAAGTTAACTCTCGGACATGGCAAGGCCATCGTCTAGCATGGCAAGGCCAGCGTCGGGCATGACAAGGCCAACGTCGGGCAAGTAAAGGCCATCGTCGGGCATGACAAGGTCATCGTTTGGCATGACAAGGCCAGGACAAGGCAACTCTCGGACATGACAAGGCCAACGTCGGGCATGGCAAGTCCAACGTCGGGTGTGACAAGGTCATGACAATGCCACTCTCGGACATGGTGAGGCGATCGTCGGACATGAAAAGGCCAACGTCGGGCATGACAAGGTATTGACAAGGCAACTCTCGGACATGGCAAGGCAATCGTCAAGAATGGGAAGGCCAGCGTCCGGCATGATAAGGCAAGCGTTGGGCATGGTAAGGCCATCCTACGGCATGACAAGGCTATCGTTGGGCATGACAAGGCCATGACAATTCCAATCTCGGACATGGCAAGGCCATCGTCGAGCATGGGAGGGCCAGCGTCGGGCATGACATGTCCAACGTCAGGCATGTGAAGACCATCGTAGTGCATGACAAGGCCATTGTTGGGCAAGACAAGGCCATGACAATGCCACTCTCGGACATGGCAAGGCTATCGTCTGGCATGACAAGGCCAGCGTTGGGATGACAAGGTATAGACAAGGCAACTGTCGGACGTGGCAAGGCCATCGTCGGGTTTGGCAAGGAAGCGTCGGGCATGGCAACACCAACGTCAAGCATCACAAGGCCGGCGTCGGGCATGGTAAGGTCATGGCAATACAACTCACGGACAGGACAATGTCAGCTTCGTCCATGGCAAGTCCATCGTCGGGTAGGACAAAGCCAGCATCGGGCATGACAAGGCAACTTCGGGCATGACAAGGTCATTACAAGGCAACTCTCGGAGATGACAAGGCTAGTGTCGGGCGTTGCAAGACCATCGTCGGACATGACAAGGCTAGCGTCGGGAATGACAAGGTCATGACAAGGCAACTCTCGGACATGGCATGGCCATTGTCGGGAATGACAAGGCCAACGTCTGGCATGACAAGACCAACGTCGGGCATTGCAAGGCCATCGTCGGGCATGACAAGGTCATCGTCAGGCATGACAAGGCAATGACAAGGCAAATCTCGGATATGACAAGGTCAATGCTTGGCATGGCAAAGCCAACATCGGGCATGACAAGGCCAAGACAATGCAACTCTCGGACATGGGGAGGCCATTGTCGGGCATGAAAAGGCTAGCCTCGGGCATGATAAGGTATTACCAAGGATATTCTTGGACATGGCAAGGCCATCATCGAGCATGGGAGGGCCAGCGTCGGGCATGACATGTCCAACGTCGGGCATGTGAAGACCATCGTAGGGCATGACAAGACCATTGTTGGGCAAGACAAGGCCATGACCATGCCACTCACGGACATGGCAAAGCCATCGTCGGGCATGACAATGCCATCGTTGGGATGACAAGGTATAGACAAGGCAACTGTCGGACATGCCAAGGACATCGTCGGGTTAGGCTAGGAAGCGTCGGGCATGGCAACGCCAACGTCAGGCATCACAATGCCTGCGTCGGGCATGGCAAGGTCATGACAATACAACTCTCGGACAACACAATGCCAGCTTCGTCCATGGCAAGTCCGTCGTCGGGCATGACAAAGCCAGAATCGGGCTTGACAAGGCAACTTCGGGCATGACATAATCATGACAAGGCAACTCTCGGACATGGCAAGGCCATCGTCGGGCATGGCAACGCCAGCGTCGGGCACGACAAGGCTAGTATTGGGCATGACATGGCCACTCTCGGACATAGCATGGCCAGCGTCGGGAACGACAAGGCCATCGTCGGGCATGACAAGCCCAGCACCGGGCATGACAAGGCCACTCTCGGACATAGCAAGGGCATCGTCGTGCATGGCAAGACCTGCGTCGGCATGACAAGGTCAGCTTCGGGCATGACAAGGAAACTCTGGGACATGGCAAGGCCATCATTGGGCATGGCAAGGCCAACGTCGGGAACGGAACCGCCACCGTAGGACATGCCAAGGCTAGCGTCGGGCATGACAAAGCCACTCTCGGACATATCAAGGCCAGCGTCAGGTTCGACAATGCCATCGTCAGTCATGACAAGCCCAACATCGGGCATGACAAGGCCACTCTCGAACATGACAAGGTCATCGTCGGGGATGACAAGGCCAGTGTCGGCATGACAAGGCCAACGTCGGGCACGACAAGGTGATGACAAGGCAACTCTCGGACATGACAAGGCCAGCGTCGGGCATGACAAGGTCATGACAAGTTAACTTCGGACATGGCAAGGCCATCGTCTAGCATGGCAAGGCCAGCGTCGGGCATTACAAGGCCAACGTCGGGCAAGTAAAGGCCATCGTTGGGCATGACAAGGTCATCGTTTGGCATGACAAGGCCAGGACAAGGCAACTCTCGGACATGACAAGGCCAACGTCGGGCATGGCAAGTCCAACGTCGGGTGTGACAAGGTCATGACAATGCCACTCTCGGACATGGTGAGGCGATCGTCGGACATGAAAAGGCCAACGTCGGGCATGACAAGGTATTGACAAGGCAACTCTCGGACATGGCAAGGCAATCGTCAAGAATGGAAAGGCCAGTGTCCGGCATGATAACGCAAGCGTTGGGCATGGTAAGGCCATCCTACGGCATGACAAGGCTATCGTTGGGCATGACAAGGCCATGACAATGCAAATCTCGGACATGGCAAGGCCATTGTCGGGCATGACAAGGCCACCGTTGGGCATGAGAAGTATTGACAAGGCAACTATCGGACATCGCAAGGCCATCATCGGGCATGGCAATGCAGCATCGGGCAGGGCATCACCAGCGTCGGGATTACAAGGCTGGCGTCGGGCATGACAAGGTCATGACAATACGACTCTCGGACCTAACAATGCCAGCTTCGTCCATGGCAAGTCCATCGTCAGGCATGACAAAGCCAACATCGGGCATGACAAGGCAACTTCGGGCATGACAAGGTCATTACAAGGCAACTCTTAGACATGATAAGGCTAGTGTCGGGCGTTGCAAGGTCATCGTCGGACATGACAAGGCTAGCGTCGGAAATGACAAGGTCATGACAAGGCAACTCTCTCGGACATGGCATGGCCATCGTCGGAAATGGCAAGGCCAACGTCGGGCATGACAAGGCCAATGTCGGGCATTGCAAGGCCATCGTCGGGTATGACAAGGTCATTGTCGGGCATGACAAGGCCAAGACAAGGCAAATCTCGGATATGACAAGGTTATCGCAAAGCCAACATCGGGCATGACATGGCTAAGACAATGCAACTCTCGGACATGGGGAGGCCATCGTCGGGCATCACAAGGCTAGCGTCGGGCATGATAAGGTATTGCCAAGGCAACTCTTGGACATGGCAAGGCCATCGTCGTGCATGGGAGGGCCAGCGTCGGGCATGACATGTCCAGCGTCGGGCATGTCAAGACCATCGTAGGGCATGACAAGGCCATTGTTGGGCAAGACAAGGCCATGACAATGCCACTCTCGGAAATGGCAAGGCCATCGTCGGGCATTACAAGGCCAACGTTGGGATGACAAGGTATAGACAAGGCAACTGTCGGACATGGCAAGGCCATCGTCGGGTTTGGCAAGGAAGCGTCGGGCATGGCAACACCAACGTCAAGCATCACCAGGCCGGCGTCGGGCATGGCAAGGTCATGACAATACAACTCTCGGACAGGACAATGCCTTATTCGTCCATGGCAAGTCCATCGTCGGGCATGACAAAGCCAACATTGGGCATGACAAGGCAACTTCGGGCATGACAAGGTCATCACAAGGCAACTCTTGGACATGACAAGGCTAGTGTCGGGCGTTGCAAGGCCATCGTCGGACATGACAAGGCTAGCGTCGGGAATGACAAGGTCATGATAAGACAACTCTCGGACATGGCATGGCAATTGTCCGGAATGGCAAGGCCAACGTCGGGCATGACAAGACCAACGTCGGGCATTGCAAGGCCATCGTCGGGCATGACAAGGTCATCTTCGGGCATGACAAGGCCAAGACAAGGCAAATCTCAGATATGACAAGGTCATCGCTTGGCATGGCAAAGCCAACATCGGACATGACAGGGCCAAGACAATGCAACTCTCGGACATGGGGAGGCCATCGTCGGGCATGAAAAGGCTAGCGTCGGGCATGATAAGGTATTGCCAAGGCAACTCTTGGACATGGGAAGGCCATCGTCGAGCATGGAAGGGCTAGCGTCGGGCATGACATGTCCAGCGTCGTGCATGTCAAGACCATCGTAGGGCATGACAAGGCCATTGTTGGGCAAGACAAGGCCATGACAATGCCACTCTCGGACATGGCAAGGCCATCGTCGGGCATGACAAGGCCAGCGTTGGGATGACAAGGTATAGGCAAGGCAACTGTCGGACATGCCAAGGCCATCGTCGGGTTTGGCAAGGAAGCGTCGGGCATGGCAACGCCAACGTCAGGCATCACAAGGCCGGCGTCGGGCATGGCAAGGTCATGACAATACAACTCTCGGACAGGACAATGCCAGCTTCGTCCATGGCAAGTCCATCGTCTGGCATGACAAAGCCAACATCGGGCATGACAAGGCAACTTCGGGCATGACAAGATCATTACAAGGCAACTCTCGGACATGACAAGGCTAGCGTCGGGCATTGCAAGGCCATCGTCGGGCATGACAAGGCTAGCGTCGGGAATGACAAGGTCATGACAAGGCAACTCTTGGACATGGCATGACCATCGTCGGGAATGGCAAGGCCAACGTCGGGCATGAGAAGGCCAACGTCGGGCATTACAAGGCCATCGTCGGGCATGACAAGGTCATTGTCGGGCATGACAAGGCCATGACAAGGCAAATCTCGGACATGACAAGGCCAGCGCTTGGCATGGCAAAGCCAACGTTGGGCATGACAAGGCCAAGACGATGCCACTCTCGGACATGGCAAGGCCATCGTCGGCCATGACAAGGCCAACGTCGGGCATGATATAATCATGACAAGGCAACTCTCGGACATCGCAAGGCCAGCGTCGGGCATGGCAACGCCAGCGTCGGGAACGCCAAGGCTAGTGTCGGGCGTGACATGGCAAGTCTCAAACATAGCAAGGCCAGCATCGGGAACGATAAGCCCATCGTCGGGCATGACAAGCCCAGCGCCGGGCATGACAAAGCCACTCTCGGACATAGCAAGGCCATCGTCATGCATGGCAAGACCTGCGTCGGCGCATGACAAGGCCAACGTCGGGCATGACGAGGGAGCTCTTTGTTACGCTAAGATTGTGACACGCAAAAGTCTTACAATTTATATCTCGATATAATTTCCTAAATCCTAGCTAACCTACAGTGTATGGGTCGTTTTTTAGCAAGGATAGTATTCCGAGGTCGAACACAAAGACTAAGGTGAAATCAAATCAAATAAGTGATCATAGATAGTGCAAATCTAGTCTAAGAAAAGAGAAAGAAATAAAGAAATGAAAATCATGATATTTTTGGTTGGGTTTTTGAGGTGATCAAGCAAAGATCACAAATCAAGCGAGATAATAAATCAAACTAACAACTCAAGCTAGCAAAATAAACAAGCAGCACAAACACAAGATATGTGATAAAATAGAGAAAATTGGATTCTAGAGGTCAAAATTTCCGGTTGTGGCAATGGACTCAAGCTTCTAAAGATTCTAAGGACAAAGATGCGGTGTTAGGAAAGGGTGTTTCTCTAATGGAAGCAATTACCGGGTAAGTCTCTTGCTTCACTAATCCCGCATCAAACTCCTATTACCGGGTAGGTCTCAAGGGGTTAAAGTTGGGAACTCTACACAAACCGGACTCTACTCAAGGGGCAAACCTCTCCTTACCGCGTAAGTCTCGGAAAAGGCAAGTCTCAAGCAACAATCCTAGCACACTCAATCCAATAGCGGCTTATGAGGCTCACTACTACCTAGAGTTCATCATCTTAGGTATCTAAGATCGGAAATCACCGGGTAGGTCTCTCCCCTCACTAAGGTTGCTAGCTTTAGGTCACCCTAAGCTATATTATGCTTAATAAACACTAGGATTTCAACAGCCTAACATCCTAACATACAGATTCATCAATTATAGAGCAACACAGAGAAATATCGGGTGGATCATAGCAAAAATCGGACGATCTGCCTGAAGAACAGGTCGATTTTTCTTCTGGGGTTAGGTTTTGTGCATACGAATCATCCTAAACTAACATACAAGTCCATTCTATCATCACCCAAGCCATAACCATCAATCCATCACTCCAGAATCACAATAAACTAGCCAATAACATGAATTTCAAGATCCAAAATCATCACACAAGCATACATGGTTCTCATAAGTAGATGATGAAAGATAAGCAAGTTAAACAAGAAATCTCAGCTGAATATAACTTTAAACAAGACTTACAATCCTTCAAAAGAAGTTCCAAAACGTTCCTAACAATCCTTCCAAGAGTTCTTCAACCAAAATCTCTAAAACTCACTCAAAAGCTCTCAAAAACTCACTTTCACTCTAAGTTTTGGTGTTCTTCTTCTTCTCCCCAAATGAGAGAGTTTTTCTTCCTCTCCAAGTCTCTCCTCCCATGGAATGAGGTGTGTGTCAGAGAATGTGGGAGAGATCCCCAGCCACAACCTGCAGGACCACTTATATTCTCCATCAAGAGCAAGGGCCGGACAAAGAGATCGTGGGACACGTGGCTCAAGTTGTCAAAAGCCAGAAAATCAATCCAGACAGAAAAATCGTCCGATTTTCCTGAGTGTTGGGTCAATTTACTTCAACAGAGGCTTGTTATGATCGTCTAACCATGAGTTGCTCCATTGCTTGCACCAATAACGGTCCTTGTGTCCTTCATTGCTCCAATTATGTTCCTTCAAAGCCTTGGATGTGTACCACCATGAGGCTTGACCCTCGAATGTATCGATTAATGTCCAAAAGATCCCCGAAATACCTACAAAACCGACAAAAGGTCGTGTAGACGTCTTTTCTAGAAATATGCATGAATTAAGCGTAAACGTCATGAATTTAGCATAAATCACGTTATCACTCTCGCACATGTCAAGGCCATCATCGGGCATGGCAAGGCCAACGTCGGGCTTGGCAACGCCAGCGTCAGGCATGCCAACGCCAGCGTCGGGCATGACAAAGCCACTCTCGGACATAGGAAGGCCAATGTAAGGTACGACAATGCCATCGTCGGGCATGACAAGCCCATCGGCGGTCATGACAACGCCACTCTCGAACATGACAAGGTCATCGTCGGGTATGAAAAGCCCAACATCGGGCACGACAAGGCCACTCTCGAACATGACAAGTCATCGTTTGGCATGACAAGGCCAAGACAAGGCAACTCTCGGACATGGCAAGGCCAACGTCGGGTGTGACAAGGTCATGATAATGCCACTCTCGTACATGGTGAGGCCATCGTCGGGCATGACACGGTTTTGACCAGGCAACTCTCGGACATGGCAAGGCCATCGTCGTGAATTGGAAGGCCAACGTCGGGCATGACAAGGCCAGCGTCGGGCATGGCAAGGCCATCGAAGAGCATGACAAGGCCATCGTTGGGCATGATATGGCCATGACAATGCCGCTCCTAGACATGGAAAGACCATCGTCGGGTATGACAAGGCCAGCGTTGGGCATGCCAAGGTATTGACTAGGCAACTGTCGGACATGGGAAGGCCATCGTCGGGCATGGCAAGGCAACGTCAGGCATGGCAACATCAGCGTCGGGATTACAAGATCATCGTCGGGCATGACAAGGCCATGACAAGGCAACTCTCACACATGGCAAGGCCAGCGTCGGTCATGGCAAGGCCATCGTCGGTCATGGCAAGGCCATCGTCGGGCATGACAAGGCCAGCGTTGGGCATGAAAAGGTAATGAAAAGGCAACTCTCGGACATGGTAAGGCTATCGCCGGGCATGGCAAGGCCCGCGTCGGCCATGACAAGGCCAACGTCGGGTACGACAAGGCCATCATCGGGCATGACAAGGTCTTCGTCGGGCATGACAAGGTCATGACAAGACAACTCTCGGACATGACAATGCCAGCGTCGGGCATAGCAACGCCATTGTCGGGCATGACAAGGCCAACATCGGGCATGACAAGGCAACTTCGGGCATGACAAGGCAACTCTCGGACATGACAAGGCTAGCGTCGGGCGTGGCAATGCCATCGTCGGGCTTGACAAGGCCTACGTCAGGCATGACAAGGTCATGACAAGGCAACTCTCGGACATCGCAAGGCCATCGTCGGGAATGGCAAGCCCAGCGTCGGGCATGACAAGGCCAACGTCAGGCATGGCAAGGAAATCGTCGGGCATGACAAGGCCATGACAAGGCAAATCTCGGACATGACAAGGCCAGTGCTTGGCATGGCAAAGCCAACGTCGGGCATGACAAGGCCAAGACAATGCCACTCTCGGACATGGCGAGGCCTTCGTCGGGCATGACAAGGCCAGCGTCGGGCATGACATAATCATGACAAGGCAACTCTCGGACATGGCAAGGCCATCGTCGGGCATGCCAAAGCAAGCGTCGGGCACGACAAGGCTAATGTCGGGCATGACATGGCCACTCTCGGACATATCAAGGCTAGCGTCGGGAAAGACAAGGCCATCGTGGGGCATGACAAGCCCAGCGCCGGGCATAACAAGCCCAGCGCCGGGCATAACAAGGCGACTCTCGGACATAGCAAGGACACTCTCAGACATAGCAAGGCCATCGTCGGCATGATAAGGCTAGCGTGGGGCATGGCAAGGCTAGCGTCGGGCATGACAAGGAAACTCTCGGAAATGGCAAGGCCAATGTCGGGCATTGCAACGCCAGCGTCGGGCATGACAATGCGACTCTCGGACATAGCAATGGAAGCGTCAGCTACGACAATGCCATCGTCGGGCATGACAAGCCCAACGTCGGGCATGACAAGGCCACTCTCTAACATAGCAAGGCAATCGTCGGACATGACAAGGCCAGCGTCGGCATGACAAGGCCAACGTCAGGCATGGCAAGGTGATGACAAGGCAACGCCTACGTCGGAGTCGGCGATGGCCTTGCTATGACAAGGCAACTCACAGACATGGCAAGGCCAGCATCGCTCATGGCAAGGCCATCGTCGGTCATGAAAAGGCAAGCGTCGGGCATGACAAGGTCATGAAAAGGCAACTCTCGGACATGGTATGGCCATCGTCGGGCATGGCATGGCCAGCATCGGCCATGACAAGTCCAACGTCGGGTATGGCAAGGCCATCGGCGGGCATGACAAGGTCTTCGTCGGGCATGAGAAGGTCAAGACAAGACAACACTCGGACATGACAATGCCAACGTCGGGCATAGCAAGGCCATCATCGGGCATGACAAGGCCAAAATCGGTCTTGATAAGGTCATGACAAGGCAACTTCGGGCATGACAAGGCAACTCTCGGACATGACAAGGCCAACGTCGGGCGTGGCAAGGCCATCGTCAGGCTTGACAAGGCCTGCGTCGGGCATGAGAAGGTCATGACAAGGGAACGCTTAGACATCGTAAGGCCATCGTCGGGAATGGCAAGCCCAGCGTCGGGCATGACAAGGCCAACGTCGGCCTTGGCAAGGAAATCGTCGGGCATGACAAGGCAATGACAAGGCAAATCACGGACATGACAATGCCAACGCTTGGCATGGTAAAGCCAACGTCGGGATGACAATGCCATGACAATGCCACTCTCGGACATGGCGAGGATATCGTCGGGCATGACAAGGCCATCGTCGGGCATGACATGGTCATGACAAGGAAACTTTTCGGACATGGAAAAACCATCGTCGGGCATGGCAAAGCTAGCGTCGGGCACGACAAGGCTAGTGTCGGGCATGAAATGTCCACTCTCGGACATAGCAAGGGTAGCGTCGGGAATGACAACGCCATCGCGGGGCATGACAAGCTCAGCACCGAGCATGACAAGGCGTCTCTCGGACATAGCAAAGACACTCTCGGACATAGCAAGGCCATCGTCGGAGTGACAAGGCCAACGTGGGGCATGACAAGGCCAGCGTCAGCCATGACAAGGAAACTCTCGGACATGGCAAGGCCAACGTCGGGCATTGCAACGCTAGCGTCGGGCATGCCAACGCCAACATCGGGCATGACAACGCCACTCTCGGACATAGCTAGGCAAGCGTCAGCTATGACAATGCCATCGCCGGGCCTGACAAGCCCAACGTCGTGCATGACAAGGCAACTCTCGAACATAGCAAGGCAATCGTCGGGCATGGCAAGGCCAGCGTCGGCAAGACAAGGCCAACGTCTGGCATGGGAAGGTGATGACAAGGCAACTCTCGGACATGACAAGGCCAGCGTCGGGCATGGCAAGGCCATCATCGAGCATGACAAGGCCCACGTCGGGCATGACAAGGTCATTACAAGGCAACTCTCAGACATGGCAAGGCGATCTTCTATCATGGCAAGGCTAGTGTCGGGCATGACAAGGCCAACGTCGGGCATGGAAAGGCCATCGTCGGGCATGACAAGGTCATCGTTTGGCATGACAAGGCCACGACAAGGCAACTTTCGGACATGACAAGGCCAACGTCGGGCATGGCAAGGCCAACATCGGGTGTGACAAGGTCATGACAATGCCACTCTCAAACACAGTGAGGCCATCGTCGGACATAAAAAGGTCAACGTCGGGCATGACAAGGTATTAACAAGGCAACTTTGGGACATGACAGGGCCATCGTCGAGAATGGGAAGGCCAACGTCGGGAATGACAAGGCCAGTGTCGGGCATGGCAAGGCCATCGTTGGGCATGACAAGGTCATCGTTGGGCATGACAAGGCCATGACAATGCCACTCTCGGACAAGGCAAGGCCATCGTCGGGCATGACGAGTCCAGCGTTTGGCATGACAAGGTATTGACAAGGCCACTGTCGGGCATGGCAAGGCCGTCATCGAGCATGGCAAGATAGCATCGGGATTACAAGGTCATCGTCGGACATGACAAGGCCATGTCAAGGCAACTCGCGGACATGGCATGGCCATCGTCGGGAATGGCAAGGCCAACGCCGGGCATGACAAGGCCAACGTCGGGCATTGCAAGGCCATCGTCGGGCATGACAAGGTCATCGTCGGGCATGACAAGGCAATGACAAGGCAAATCACGGACATGACAAGGCCAACGCTTGGCATGGTAAAGCCAACGTCGGGATTACAATGCCATGACAATGCCACTCTCGGACATGCCGAGGCCATCGTCGGGCATGACAAGGCCATCGTCGGGCGTGACATGGTCATGACAAGTAAACTTTTCGGACATGGAAAAACCATCGTCGGGCATGAAAAAGCCAGCGTCGGGCACGACAAGGCTAGTGTCGGGCATGAAATGTCCACTCTCGGACATAGCAAGGGTAGCGTCGGGAATGACAACACCATCGCGGGGCATGACAAGCCCAGCGCCGGGCATGACAAGGCGTCTCTCGGACATAGCAAGGACACTCTCGGACATAGCAAGGCCATCGTCGGAATGACAAGGCCAACGTGGGGCATGACAAGGCCAGCGTCGGCCGTGACAAAGAAACTCTCGGACATGGGAAGGCAACCGTCGGGCATTGCAACGCCAGCGTCGGGCATGACAACGCCACTCTCGGACATAGCTAGCCAAGCGTCAGCTATGACAATGCCATCGCCGGGCCTGACAAGCCCAACGTCGTGCATGACAAGGCAACTCTCGAACATAGCAATGCAATCGTCGAGCATGGCAAGGCCAGCGTCGGCAAGACAAGGCCAACGTCTGGCATGGGAAGGTGATAACAAGGCAACTATCGGACATGACAAGGCCAGCGTCGGGCATGGCAAGGCCATCATCGAGCATGACAAGGCCAGCGTCGGGCATGACAAGGTCATTACAAGGCAACTCTCGGACATGGCAAGGCGATCTTCTATCATGGCAAGGCCAGTGTCGGGCATGACAAGGCCAACGTCCGGCATGGAAAGGCCATCATCGGGCATGACAAGGTCATCGTTTGGCATGACAAGGCCAGGACAAGGCAACTTTCGGACATGAGAAGGTCAACGTCGGGCATGGCAAGGCCAACATTGGGTGTGACATGGTCATGACAATGCTACTCTAGAACATGGTGAGGCCATCGTCGGACATAAAAAGGCCAATGTCGGGCATGACAAGGTATTAACAAGGCAACTTTGGGACATGACAAGGCCATCGTCGAGAATGGGAAGGCCAACGTCGAGAATGACAAGGCCAGCGTCGGGCATGGCAAGGCCATCGTTGGGCATGACAAGGTCATCGTTGGGCATGACAAGGCCACTCTCGGACAAGGCAAGGCCATCGTCGCGCATGACAAGGCCAGCGTTTGGCATGACAAAGTATTGACAAGGCCACTGTCGGACATGGCAAGACCGTCATCGAGCATGGCAAGGCAGCGTCGGGATTACAAGGTCATCGTCGGGCATGACAAGGCCATGACAAGGCAACTCTCGGACATGGCATGACCATCGTCCGGAATGGCAAGGCCAACGTCGGGCATGACAAGGCAAACGTCGGGCATTCAAGGCCATCGTCGGGCATCACAATGTCATCGTCGGGCATGACAACGCCATGACATGGCAAATCTCGGACATGACAAGGCCAGCGCTTGGCATGGCAAAGCCAACGTCGGGCATGACAAGGCCAAGACAATGCCACTCTCGGACATGGGGAGGCCTTCGTCGGGCATGACAAGGCCAGCGTCGGGCGTGACATAATCAGGACAAGGCAACTCTCGGACATGGCAAGCCATCGTCGGGCATATCAAAGCCAGCGTCGGGCATGACAAGGCTAGTGTCGGGCATGACATGGCCACTCTCGGATATAACAAGGCTAGCATCGGGAACGACAAGGCCATCGTCGGGCATGGCTAGCCCAGCGCCGGGCATGACAAGGCCACTCTCGGACATAGCAAGGCCATCGTCGTGCATGGCAAGACCTACGTCGCTTGACAAGGCCAGCGTCGGGCATGACAAGAAAACTCTCCGACATGGCAAGGCCATCATCGGGCATGACAAGTCCAACGTCGGGCATGGCAACGCCTGCGTCAAGCATGCCAAGACCAACATCGGGCATGACAAAGCCACTCTTAAACATAGCAAGGCCAACGTCAGGTACGACAATTCCATCGTCGGGCAGGACAGGCCCAGCATCGGGCATGAAAAGGCCACTCTCGAACATGACAAGGTCATCGTCAGGTATGACAAGCACAGCGTCGGGCATGACAAGGCCACTTTCGAACATGACAAGGTCATCGTTTGACATGACAAGGCTAGGACAAGGCAACTCTCGGACATGGCAAGGCCAACGTCGGGTGTGACAAGTTCATGATAATGCCACACTCGGATATGGTGAGGCCATCGTCGGTGATGAAAAGGCCAATGTCGGGCATGACACGGTATTGACAAGGCAATTCTCGGACATGGCAAGGCCATCGTCGAGAATGGGAAAGCCATCTTCTATCATGGCAAGGCTAGTGTCGGGCATGACAAGGCCAACATCGGGCATAGACCTGTTCAAGTCCGGGCCAGCCCGCCCGGCCCGGACCGCCGGCCCGCGAAAACGGGCGGGTATGAACATCGACACAATGCTAATTATACAATTATAACCCTAAAGTTCTAAACTTCTAATTGAACCTTTTGATTATGTTTGTATGATATTTTTTGAGTTTTACAAGCACATTGCAAATTATACAGGTATATACTGCTGAAGTACTGAATTACAAATAAAGTCACAGTTTAAAAAAAAAAAACGTGTACCCGCCGGGCCGCTCGGCCCGTCCGGCCGGGCGGGTACGGCAGCCCTGGCAAGTCCGTGAACCGGGCTCAGCCCGGCCCGGGTCCGCCAAAACGGGCTTTTTTTTTAAATGTCCAGCGTGAGTCCGGCCCGAGCCCGGATATGAACAGGTCTAGTCGGGCATGAAAAGGCCATCGTCGGGCATGACAAGGTCATCGTTATGCATGACAAGGCCAGGACAAGGCAACTTTCGGACATGACAAGGCCAACGTCGGGCATGGCAAGGCCAACATCGGGTATAACAAGGTCATGACAATGCCACTCTCGAACACGGTGAGGCCATTGTCGGACATAAAAAGGCCAACGTCGGGCATGACAAGGTATTAACAAGGCAACTTTGGGACATGACAAGGCCATTGTCGAGAATGGGAAGGCCAACATCGGGAATGACAAGGCCATCGTTGGGCATGACAAGGTCATCGTTGGGCATGACAAGGCCATGACAATGCCACTCTCGGACAAGGCAAGGCCATCGTCGGGCATGACAAGGCCAGCGTTTGGCATGACAACGTATTGACAAGGCCACTGTCGGGCATGGCAAGGCCGTCATCGAGCATGGCAAGGCAGCGTCGGGATTACAAGGTCATCGTTGGGCATAACAAGGCCAACGTCGGGCATTGCAAGGCCATCGTCGGGCATGACAAGGTCATCGTCGGGCATGACAACGCCATGACAAGGAAAATCTCGGACATGACAAGGTCAGCGCTTGGCATGGCAAAGCCAACGTCATGCATGACATGGCGAGGCCTTCGTCGGGCATGACAAGGCCAGCGTCGGGCATGACATAATCATGACAAGGCAACTCTGGCACATAGCAAGGCCATCGTCGGGCATGGCAAAGCCAACGTCGGGCATGACAAGGCTAGTGTCGGGCATGACATGGCCACTCTCGGATATAGCAAGGCTAGCATCGGGAACGACAAGGCCATCGTCGGGCATGGCTAGCCCAGCGCCGGGCATGACAAGGCCACTCTCGGTCATAGCAAGGCCATCGTCGTGCATAGAAAGACCTACGTCGGCATGACAAAGCCAACGTCGGGCATGACAAGAAAACTCTCCGGCATGGCAAGGCCATCATCGGGCATGGCAAGGCCAACGTCGGGCATGGCAACGCCAGCGTCAGGCATGCCAAGACCAGCATCGGGCATGACAAAGCCACTCTTGGACACAGCAAGGCCAACGTCACGTACGACAATTCCATCATCGGGCAGGACAAGCCCAGCGTCGGGCATGAAAAGGCCACTCTCGAACATGACAAGGTCATCGTCGGGTATCACAAGCACATCGTCGGACATGACAAGGCCACTCTCGAACATGACAAGGTCATCGTTTGACATGACAAGGGTAGGACAAGGCAACTCTCGGACATGGCAAGGCCAACGTCGGGTGTGACAAGGTCATGATAATGCCACACTCGGACATGGTGAGGCTATCATCGGTGATGAAAAGGCCAACGTCGGGCATGAAACGGTATTGACAAGGCAACTCTCGGACATGGCAAGGCCATCGTCGAGAATGGGAAGGCCAGCGTCGGGCAAGACAAGGCCAGCGTCGGGCATGGAAAGGCCATCGTTTGGCACGACAAGGCCATCGTTGGGCATGATAAGGCCATGACAATGCCGCTCTCGGACATGGCAAGGCCATCGTCGGGCATGACAACGCCAGCGTTGGGCATGACAAGGCAACTGTCGGACATGGCAAGACCAACGTCGGGTGTGACAAGGTCATGATAATGCCACACTCGGACATGGTGAGGCCATCGTCGGTGATGAAAAGTCCAACGTCGGGCATGACACGGTATTGACAAGGCAACTCTCGGACATGGCAAGGCCATCGTCTAAAATGGGAAGGCCAGCGTCGGGCATGACAAGGCCAGCGTCGGGCATGGAAAGGCCCTCGTTGGGCATGACAAGGCCATCGTTGGGCATGATAAAGCCATGACAATGCCGCTCTCGGACATGGCAAGGCCATCGTCGGGCATGACAACGCTAGCGTTGGGCATGACAAGGTATTGACAAAGCAACTGTCGGACATGGCACCATCGTCGGGCATGGAAAGGCAACGTCGGGCATGGCAACGACAGCATCGGGATTACAAGGTCATTGTCGGGCATTACAAGGCCATGACAAGGAAACTCTCAGACATGGCAAGGCCAGCGTCGGTCATGGAAAGGCCATCGTCGAGCATGACAAGGCCAACGTCGGCCATGACAAGGTCATTACAAGGCAACTCTCGGACATGGCAAGGCCATCTTCTATCATGGCAAGGCCAGTGTCGGGCATGACAATGCCAACGTCGGGCATGGAAAGGCCATCGTCGGGCATGATAAGGTCATCGTTTGGCATGACAAGGCCAGGACAAGGCAACTTTCGGACATGACAAGGCCAACATCGGGCATGGCAAGGCCAACATCGGGTGTGACAAGTTCATGACAATGGCACTCTCGAACATAGTGAGGCCATCGTCGGACATCAAAAGGCCAATGTCGGGCATGAAAATGCCATCGTCGGACATGAAATGGCCAACGTCGGGCATGAAAAGGCCATCGTCGGACATGAAAAGGCCAACGTCGGACATGAAAAGGCAACTCTCGGATATGGCAAGGCCATCGTCGGGCATGGCAAAGCCAGCGTCGGGCATGACAAGGCTAGTGTTGGGCTTGACATGGCCACTCACGGATATAGTAAGGCCAACATCGGGAACGACAACGCCATCGTCGGGCATGGCTAGCTCAGCGCCGGGCATGACAAGGCCACTCTCGGACATAGCAAGGCTATCGTCGTGCATGGCATGACCTGCGTCGACATGACAAGGCCAGCGTCGGGCATGACAAAAAAACTCTCCGACATGGCAAGGCTATCATCGGGCATGGCAAGGCCAACGTCGGGCATGGCAACGCTAGTGTCAGGCATGCCAAGACCAGCATCGGGCATGACAAAGCCACTCTTGGACATAGTAAGGCCAACGTCAGGTACGACAATGCCATCGTCGGGCATGACAAGCCCAGTGTCGCCCATGAAATGGCCACTCTCGAACATGACAAGCCCATCGTCGGGCATGACAAGGCCACTCTCGAACATGACAAGGTCATCGTTTGACATGACAAGGCTAAGATAAGGCAACTCTCGGACATGGCAAGGCTAACATCGGGTCTGACAAGGTCATGATAATGCCACACTCGGACATGGTGAGGCCATCATCGGTGATGAAAAGGCCAACGTCGGGCATGACACGGCATTGACAAGGCAACTCCCGGACATGTCAAGGCCATCGTTGAGAATGGGAAGGCCAGCGCGGGGCATGACAAGGCCAGCGTCGGGCATGGCAAGGCCATCGTTGGGCATGACAAGGCCATCGTTGGGCATGACAAGGCCATCGTTGGGCATGATAAGGCCATGACAATGCCGCTCTCGGACATGGCAAGGCCATCGTCGGACATGACAAGGCCAGCGTTGGGCATGACAATGTATTGACAAGGCAACTGTCAGACATGGCAAGACCATCGTCGGGCACGGAAAGGCAACGTCGGGCATGGCAACGCCAGCGTCGGGATTACAAGGTCATCGTCGGGCATTACAAGGCCATGAAAAGGAAACTTTCAAACATGGCAAGGCCAGCGTCGGTCATGGCAAGGCCATCGTCGGGCATGACAAGGCCAAGACAATGCCACTCTCGGACATGGCGAGGCATTCGTCGGGCATGACAAGGCCAGCGTCGGGCATGACATAATCATGACAAGGCAACTCTCGCGCATGGAAAGGCCATCGTCGGGCATGATAAGGTCATCGTTTGGCATGACAAGCCCAGGACAAGGCAACTTTCGGACATGACAAGACCAACGTCGGGCATGGCAAGGCCAACATCGGGTGTGACAAGGTCATGACAATGACACTCTCAAACATAGTGAGGCCATCGTCGGACATGAAAAGGCCAACGTCGGGCATGACAAGTTATTAACAAGGCAACTCTACGACATGACAAGGCCATCGTCGAGAATGGGAAGGCCAACGTCGGGAATGACAAGGCCAGCGTCGGGCATGGCAAGGCCATTGTTGGACATGACAAGGTTATCATTGGGCATGATAAGGCCATGACAATGCCTCTCTCGGACAAGGCAAGGCCATCGTCAGGCATGATAAGGCCAGCGTTTGGCATGACAAGGTATGGACAAGGCCACTGTCGGACATGGCAAGGCCGTCATCGAGCATGGCAAGGCAGCGTCAAGATTACAAGGTCATCGTCGGGCCTGACAAGGCCATGAAAAGACAACTCTCGGACATGGCATGGCCATCGTCGGGAATGGCAAGGCCAACGTCGGGCATGACAAGGCCAACGTCGGGCATTGGAAGGCCATCATCAGGCATGACAAGGTCATCGTCGGGCATGACAAGGCCATGACATGGCAAATCTCGGATATGACAAGGCCAACGCTTGGCATGGCAAAGCCAACGTCGGGCATGACAAGGCCAGCGTCGGGCATGACATAATCATGACAAGGCAACTCTCGGATATGGCAAGGCCATCGTCGGGCATGGCAAAGCCAGCGTCGGGCATGACAAGGCTAGTGTCGGGCATGACATGGCCACTCACGGATATAGTAAGGCCAACATCGGGAACGACAACGCCATCGTCGGGCATTGCTAGCCCAGCGCCGGGCATAACAAGGCCACTCTCGGACATAGCAAGGCCATCGTCGTGCATGGCATGACCTGCGTCGACATGACAAGGCCAGCGTCGGGCATGACAAGAAAACTCTCCGACATGGCAAGGCTATCATCGGGCATGGCAAGGCTAACGTCGGGCATGGCAACGCCAGCGTCAGGCATGCCAAGACCAGCATCGGGCATGACAAAGCCACTCTTGGACATAGCAAGGCCAACGTCAGGTACGACAATGCCATCGTCGGGTATGACAAGCCCAGTGTCGCGCATGAAATGGCCACTCTCGAACATCACAAGGTTTTCGCCGGGTATGACAAGCCCATCGTCGGGCATGACAAGGCCACTCTCGAATATGACAAGGTCATCGTTTGACATGACAAGGCTAGGACAAGGCAACTCTCGGACATGGCAAGGCTAACATCGGGTGTGACAAGGTCATGATAATGCCACACTCGGACATGGTGAGGCCATCGTCGGTGATGAAAAGGCCAACGTCGGGCATGACAGGGTATTGACAAGGCAACTCTCGGACATGTCAAGGCCATCGTCGAGAATGGGAAGGCCAGCGCGGGACATGACAAGGCCAGCGCGGGGCATGACTAGGCCAGCGTCGGGCATGACAAGGCCATCGTTGGGCATGGCAAGGCCATCGTTGGGCATGACAAAGACATCGTTGGGCATGATAAGGCCATGACAATGCCGCTCTCGGACATGGCAATGCCATCGTCGGGCATGACAAGGCCAGCGTTGGGCATGACAATGCAACTGTCGGACATGGCAAGACCAACGTCGGGTGTGACAAGGTCATGATAATGCCACACTCGGACATGGTGAGGCCATCGTCGGTGATGAAAAGTCCAACGTCGGGCATGACACGGTATTGACAAGGCAACTCTCGGACATGGCAAGGCCATCGTCTAAAATGGGAAGGCCAGCGTCGGGCATGACAAGGCCAGCGTCGGGCATGGAAAGGCCCTCGTTGGGCATGACAAGGCCATCGTTGGGCATGATAAAGCCATGACAATGCCGCTCTCGGACATGGCAAGGCCATCGTCGGGCATGACAACGCTAGCGTTGGGCATGACAAGGTATTGACAAAGCAACTGTCGGACATGGCACCATCGTCGGGCATGGAAAGGCAACGTCGGGCATGGCAACGACAGCATCGGGATTACAAGGTCATTGTCGGGCATTACAAGGCCATGACAAGGAAACTCTCAGACATGGCAAGGCCAGCGTCGGTCATGGAAAGGCCATCGTCGAGCATGACAAGGCCAACGTCGGCCATGACAAGGTCATTACAAGGCAACTCTCGGACATGGCAAGGCCATCTTCTATCATGGCAAGGCCAGTGTCGGGCATGACAATGCCAACGTCGGGCATGGAAAGGCCATCGTCGGGCATGATAAGGTCATCGTTTGGCATGACAAGGCCAGGACAAGGCAACTTTCGGACATGACAAGGCCAACATCGGGCATGGCAAGGCCAACATCGGGTGTGACAAGTTCATGACAATGGCACTCTCGAACATAGTGAGGCCATCGTCGGACATCAAAAGGCCAATGTCGGGCATGAAAATGCCATCGTCGGACATGAAATGGCCAACGTCGGGCATGAAAAGGCCATCGTCGGACATGAAAAGGCCAACGTCGGACATGAAAAGGCAACTCTCGGATATGGCAAGGCCATCGTCGGGCATGGCAAAGCCAGCGTCGGGCATGACAAGGCTAGTGTTGGGCTTGACATGGCCACTCACGGATATAGTAAGGCCAACATCGGGAACGACAACGCCATCGTCGGGCATGGCTAGCTCAGCGCCGGGCATGACAAGGCCACTCTCGGACATAGCAAGGCTATCGTCGTGCATGGCATGACCTGCGTCGACATGACAAGGCCAGCGTCGGGCATGACAAAAAAACTCTCCGACATGGCAAGGCTATCATCGGGCATGGCAAGGCCAACGTCGGGCATGGCAACGCTAGTGTCAGGCATGCCAAGACCAGCATCGGGCATGACAAAGCCACTCTTGGACATAGTAAGGCCAACGTCAGGTACGACAATGCCATCGTCGGGCATGACAAGCCCAGTGTCGCCCATGAAATGGCCACTCTCGAACATGACAAGCCCATCGTCGGGCATGACAAGGCCACTCTCGAACATGACAAGGTCATCGTTTGACATGACAAGGCTAAGATAAGGCAACTCTCGGACATGGCAAGGCTAACATCGGGTCTGACAAGGTCATGATAATGCCACACTCGGACATGGTGAGGCCATCATCGGTGATGAAAAGGCCAACGTCGGGCATGACACGGCATTGACAAGGCAACTCCCGGACATGTCAAGGCCATCGTTGAGAATGGGAAGGCCAGCGCGGGGCATGACAAGGCCAGCGTCGGGCATGGCAAGGCCATCGTTGGGCATGACAAGGCCATCGTTGGGCATGACAAGGCCATCGTTGGGCATGATAAGGCCATGACAATGCCGCTCTCGGACATGGCAAGGCCATCGTCGGACATGACAAGGCCAGCGTTGGGCATGACAATGTATTGACAAGGCAACTGTCAGACATGGCAAGACCATCGTCGGGCACGGAAAGGCAACGTCGGGCATGGCAACGCCAGCGTCGGGATTACAAGGTCATCGTCGGGCATTACAAGGCCATGAAAAGGAAACTTTCAAACATGGCAAGGCCAGCGTCGGTCATGGCAAGGCCATCGTCGGGCATGACAAGGCCAAGACAATGCCACTCTCGGACATGGCGAGGCATTCGTCGGGCATGACAAGGCCAGCGTCGGGCATGACATAATCATGACAAGGCAACTCTCGCGCATGGAAAGGCCATCGTCGGGCATGATAAGGTCATCGTTTGGCATGACAAGCCCAGGACAAGGCAACTTTCGGACATGACAAGACCAACGTCGGGCATGGCAAGGCCAACATCGGGTGTGACAAGGTCATGACAATGACACTCTCAAACATAGTGAGGCCATCGTCGGACATGAAAAGGCCAACGTCGGGCATGACAAGTTATTAACAAGGCAACTCTACGACATGACAAGGCCATCGTCGAGAATGGGAAGGCCAACGTCGGGAATGACAAGGCCAGCGTCGGGCATGGCAAGGCCATTGTTGGACATGACAAGGTTATCATTGGGCATGATAAGGCCATGACAATGCCTCTCTCGGACAAGGCAAGGCCATCGTCAGGCATGATAAGGCCAGCGTTTGGCATGACAAGGTATGGACAAGGCCACTGTCGGACATGGCAAGGCCGTCATCGAGCATGGCAAGGCAGCGTCAAGATTACAAGGTCATCGTCGGGCCTGACAAGGCCATGAAAAGACAACTCTCGGACATGGCATGGCCATCGTCGGGAATGGCAAGGCCAACGTCGGGCATGACAAGGCCAACGTCGGGCATTGGAAGGCCATCATCAGGCATGACAAGGTCATCGTCGGGCATGACAAGGCCATGACATGGCAAATCTCGGATATGACAAGGCCAACGCTTGGCATGGCAAAGCCAACGTCGGGCATGACAAGGCCAGCGTCGGGCATGACATAATCATGACAAGGCAACTCTCGGATATGGCAAGGCCATCGTCGGGCATGGCAAAGCCAGCGTCGGGCATGACAAGGCTAGTGTCGGGCATGACATGGCCACTCACGGATATAGTAAGGCCAACATCGGGAACGACAACGCCATCGTCGGGCATTGCTAGCCCAGCGCCGGGCATAACAAGGCCACTCTCGGACATAGCAAGGCCATCGTCGTGCATGGCATGACCTGCGTCGACATGACAAGGCCAGCGTCGGGCATGACAAGAAAACTCTCCGACATGGCAAGGCTATCATCGGGCATGGCAAGGCTAACGTCGGGCATGGCAACGCCAGCGTCAGGCATGCCAAGACCAGCATCGGGCATGACAAAGCCACTCTTGGACATAGCAAGGCCAACGTCAGGTACGACAATGCCATCGTCGGGTATGACAAGCCCAGTGTCGCGCATGAAATGGCCACTCTCGAACATCACAAGGTTTTCGCCGGGTATGACAAGCCCATCGTCGGGCATGACAAGGCCACTCTCGAATATGACAAGGTCATCGTTTGACATGACAAGGCTAGGACAAGGCAACTCTCGGACATGGCAAGGCTAACATCGGGTGTGACAAGGTCATGATAATGCCACACTCGGACATGGTGAGGCCATCGTCGGTGATGAAAAGGCCAACGTCGGGCATGACAGGGTATTGACAAGGCAACTCTCGGACATGTCAAGGCCATCGTCGAGAATGGGAAGGCCAGCGCGGGACATGACAAGGCCAGCGCGGGGCATGACTAGGCCAGCGTCGGGCATGACAAGGCCATCGTTGGGCATGGCAAGGCCATCGTTGGGCATGACAAAGACATCGTTGGGCATGATAAGGCCATGACAATGCCGCTCTCGGACATGGCAATGCCATCGTCGGGCATGACAAGGCCAGCGTTGGGCATGACAATGTATTGACAAGGCAACTGTCAGACATGGCAAGACCATCGTCGGGCATGGAAAGGCAACGTCGGGCATGGCAACGCCAGCGTCGGGATAACAAGGTCATCGTCGGGCATTACAAGGCCATGACAAGGAAACTTTCAAACATGGCAAGGCCAGCGTCGGTCATGGCAAGGCTATCGTTGGGCATGACAAGGCCAAGACAATGCCACTCTCGGACATGGCGAGGCATTCGTCGGGCATGACAAGGCCAACGTCGGGCATGACATAATCATGACAAGGCAACTCTCGGACATCGCAAGGCCATCGTCGGGCAATGCAAAGCCGGCGTCGGGCATGACAAGGATATTGTCGGGCATGACATGGCCACTCTCGGATATAGTAAGGCCAGCATTGGGAACGACAAGGCCATCGTCGGGCATGACTAGCCCAGCGCCGGGCATGACAAGGCCACTCTCGGACATAGCAAGACCATCGTCGTGCATGGCAAGACCTGCTTCGGCATGACAAGGCCAGCCTCGGGCATGACAAGAAAACTCTCCGACATGGCAAGGCTATCATCGGGCATGACAAGGCCAACGTCGGGGATGGAAACGCCAGCGTCAGGCATGTCAAGACCAACATCGGGCATGACAAAGCCACTCTTGGACATAGCAAGGCCAACGTCAAGTACGGCAATGCCATCGTCGGGCATGACAAGCCTAGTGTCGGGCATGACAAGCCCAGTGTCGGGCATGAAAAGGCCACTCTCGAATATGACAAGGTCATTGCCGGGTATGACAAGCCCATCGTCGGACATGGCAAGGCCAACGTCGCGTGTGACAAGGTCATGAAACTGCCACACTCGGACATGGTGAGGCCATCGTCGGTGATGAAAAGGCCAACGTCGGGCATGACACGGTATTGACAAGGCAACTCTCGGACATGGCAAGGCCAGCATCGAGAATGGGAAGGCCAGCGCGGGGCAAGACAAGGCCAGCGTCGGGCATGGCAAGGCCATCGTTGGGCATGACAAGGCCATCGTTGGGCATGATAAGGCCATGACAATGCCGCTCTCGGACATGGCAAGGCCATTGTCGGGCATGACAAGGCCAGCGTTGGGCATGACAAGGTATTGACTAGGCAAATGTCGGACATGGCAAGACCATCGTCGGGCATGGAAAGGCAACATCGGGCATGGCAACGCCAGCGTCGGGATTACAAGGTCATCGTCGGTCGTTACAAGGCCATGACAAGGAAACTCTCAGACATGGCAAGGCCAGCGTCGGTCATGGCAAGGCCATCGTCGGGCATGACAATGCCAATCTCGGACATGGCGAAGCATTCGTCGGGCATGACAAGGCCAGCGTCGGGCATGCCATAATTATGACAAGGCAACTCTCAGACATGGCAAGGCCATCGTCGGGCATGGCAAAGCCGGCGTCGGACATGACAAGGTTAGTGTCGGGCATGACATGGCCACTATCGGATATAGTAAGGCTAGCATCGGGAACGACAAGGCCAACGTCGGGCATGGCTAGCCCAGCGCCGGGCATGACAAGGCTACCTCGGACATAGCGAGGCCATCGTCGTGCATGGCAAGACCTGCGTTGGCATGACAAGGCCAGCGTCGGGCATGACAAGAAAACTCTCCGACATGGCAAGGCTATCATCGGGCATGGCAAGGCCAACGTCGGGCATGGCAACGCCAGCGTCAGGCATGCCAAGACCAGCATCGGGCATGACAAAGCCACTCTTGGACATAGCAAGGCCAACGTCAGGTACGACAATGCCATCGTCGGGCATGACAAGTCTAGTGTCGGGCATGAGAAGGCCACTCTTGAACATGACAAGGTCATCGTCGGGTTTGACAAGCCCATCGTCGGGCATGACAAGGCCACTCTCGAACATGACAAGGTTATCGTTTGACATGACAAGGCTAGGACAAGGCAACTCTCGGACATAGCAAGGCCAACGTTGGGTATGACAAGGACATGATAATGCCATACTCGGACATGGTGAGACCATCATCGGTGATGAAAAGGCCAACGTCGGGCATGACACGGTATTGACAAGGCAACTCTCGGACATGGCAAGACCATCGTCGAGAAAGGGAAGGCCAGCGCGGGGCATGACAAGGCCAACGTCGGGCATGGCAAGGCCATCGTTGGGCATGACAAGGCCATCGTTGGGCATGATAAGGCCATGACAATGCCGCTCTCGGACATGGCAAGGCCATCGTCGGGCATGACAAGGCCAGCGTTGGGCATGACAAGGTATTGACAAGGAAACTGTCGGACATGGCAAGACCATCGTCGGGCATGGAAAGGCAACGTCGGGCATGGCAACGCCAGCGTCGGGATTACAAGGTCATCGTCGGGCATTACAAGGCCATGACAAGGAAACTCTCAGACATGGCAAGGCCAGCGTCGGTCATGGCAAGGCCATCGTCGGGCATGACAAAGCCAAGACAATGCCACTCTCGGACATGGCGATGCATTCGTCGGGCATGACAAGGCAAGCTTCGGGCATGACATAATCATGATAAAGCAACTCTCGGACATGGCAAGGCCATCGTCGGGCATGGCAAAGCCGGCGTCGGACATGACAAGGCTAGTGTCGGGCATGACATGGCCACTATCGGATATAGTAAGGCTAGCATCGGGAACAACAAGGCCATCGTCGGGCATGGCTAGCCCAGCGCCGGACATGAAAAGGCCACTACGGACATAGCAAGGCCATCGTCGTGCATGGCAAGACCTGCGTTGGCATGACAAGGCCAGCGTCGGGCATGACAAGAAAACTCTCCGACATGGCAAGGCTATCATCGGGCATGGCAAGGCCAACGTCGGGCATGGCAACGCCAGCGTCAGGCATGCCAAGACCAGCATCGGGCATGACAAAGCCACTCTTGGACATAGCAAGGCCAACGTCAGGTACGACAATGCCATCGTCGGGTATGACAAGTCTAGTGTCGGGCATGAAAAGGCCACTCTGGAACATGACAAGGTCATCGTCGGGTATGACAAGCCCATCGTCGGGCATGACAAGGCCACTCTCGAACATGACAACGTCATCGTTTGACATGACAAGGCTAGGACAAGGCAACTCTCGGACATGGCAAGGCCAACGTTGGGTGTGACAAGATCATGATAATGCCACACTCGGACATGGTGAGGCCATCGTCGGTGATGAAAAGGCCAACGTCGGGCATGAAACGGTATTGACAAGGCAACTCTCAGACATGGCAACGCCATCGTCGTGAATGGGAAGGCCAGCGCGGGGCATGACAAGGCCAGCGTCGGGCATGGCAAGGCCATCGTTGGTCATGACAAGGCCATCGTTGGGCATGATAAGGCCATGATAATGCCGCTCTCGGACATGGCAAGGCCATCGTCAGGCATGACAAGGCCAGCGTTGGGCATGACAAGGTATTGACAAGGCAACTGTCGGACATGGCAAGACCATCGTCGGGCATTACATGGCCATGACAAGGAAACTCTCAGACATGGCAAGGCCAACATCGGTCATGGCAAGGCCATCGTCGGGCATGACAAGGCCAGCGTCGGGCATGACAAAGTCATGAAAAGACAACTCTCTGACATGGCAAGGCCATCGTCGGGCATGGCAAGGCCAGCGTTGGGCATGACAAGGCCAATATCGGGCATGGCAAGGCCATCGTCGGGCTTGACAAGGTCTTCGTCGGGCATGACAAGGTCATGACAAGACAACTATCGGACATGACAATGCTAGCGTCGGGCATAGCAAGGCCATCGTCGGGCATGGCAAGGCCGACATCAGGCATGACAAGGTCGTGACAAGGCAACTTCGGGTATGACTAGGTCATGACAAGGCAACTCTCGGACATGACAAGACCAGCGTCGGGCGTGGCAAGGCCATCGTCGGGCATGACAAGGCCAACCTCGAACATAGCAAGACAATCGTCGGGCATGGCAAGGCCAGCGTCGGCATGAGAAGGCCAACATCGGGCATGACAATGTGATGACAAGGCAACTCTCGGACATGACAAGGCTAACGTCGGGCATGGCAAGGCTATCGTCGAGCATGACAAGGCCAACGTCGAGCATGACAAGGCAACTGTAGGAGATGGAAAGGCCATCGTCTAGCATGGCAATGCTAGCGTCGGGCATGACAAGGCCTACGTCGGGCATGGAAAGGCCATCGTTGGGCATGACAAGGCCATCGTTAGGCATGATAAGGCCATGACAATGCCGCTCTCGGACATGGCACGGCCATCGTCGGCATGACAAGGCCAGCGTTGGGCATGACAATGTATTGACAAGGCAACTGTCGGACATGGCAAGACCATCGTCGGGCATGGAAAGGAAACGTCGGGCATGGCAACGCCAGTGTCGGGATTACAAGGTCATCGTCGGGCATTACAAGGCCATGAAAAAAAAACTCTCAGACATGGCAAGGCCAGCGTCGGTCATGGCAAGGCCAGCGTCGGTCATGGCAAGGCCATCGTCGGGCATGACAAGGCCAAGACAATCCCACTCTCGGACATGGCAAGGCATTCGTCGGGCATGACAAGACCAGCGTCGGGCATGACATAATCATGACAAGGCAACTTTTGAACATGGCAAGGCCATCGTCGTGCAAGGCAAAGCCGGCGTTGGGCATGACAAGGCTAGTGTTGGGCATGACATGGCCACTCTCGGATATAGTAAGGCCAGCATCGGGAACGACAAGGCCATCGTCGGGCATGGCTAGCTCAGCGCCGGGCATGACAAGGCCACTCTCACACATAGAAAGACCGTCGTCGTGCATGGCAAGACCTGCGTCAGCATGACAAGGCCAACGTCGGGCATGACAAGAAAACTCTCCGACATGGCAAGGCTATCATCGGGCATGGCAAGGCAAAAATCGGGCATGGCAACGCCAGCGTCAGGCTTGCCAAGACCAACATCGGGCATGACAAAGCCACTCGTGGACATAGCAAGGCCAACGTCAGGTACGACCATGCCATCGTCGGGCATGACAAGCCCAGTGTCAGGCATGAAAATGCCACTCTCGAACATGACAAGGTCATCGTGGGGTATTACAAGCCCATCGTCGGGCATGACAAGGCCACTCTCGAACATGACAAGGTCATCGTTTTACATGACAAGGCTAGGACAAGGCATTTCTCGGACATGGCAAGGCCAACGTCGCGTGTGACAAGGTCATGATAATGCCACACTCGGACATGGTGAGGCCATTGTCGGTGATGAAAAGTCCATCGTCGAGAATGGGAAGGCCATCGCGGGGCATGACAAGGCCAGCGTCGGGCATGGCAAGGCCATCGTTGGGCATGACAAGGTATTGACAAGGCAACTGTCGGACATGGCAAGACCATCGTCGGGCATGGAAAGGCAACGTCAGGCGTGGCAACGCCAGCGTCGGGATTACAAGGTCATCGTCGGGCATGACAAGGCCAAGACAATGCCACTCTCGGACATGGCGAGGCATTCGTCGGGCATGACAAGGCTAGCATCGGGCATGATATAATCATGACAAGGCAACTCTCGCACATGGCAAGGCCAACGTCGGGCATGGCAAAGCTGGCGTCGGGCATGACAAGGCTAGTGTTGGGCATGACATGGCCACTCTCGGATATAGTAAGGCCAGCATCGGGAACGACAAGGCCATCGTCGGGCATGGCTAGCCCAGCGCCGGGCATGACAAGGCCACTCTCGGACATAGCAAGGCCATCGTCGTGCATGGCAAGACCTGCGTCGGCATGACAAGGCCAGCGTCGGGCGTGACAAGAAAACCATCCGACATGGCAAGGCAATCATCGGGCATGGCAAGGCCAACGTCGGGCATGGCAACGCCAGCGTCAGGCATGCCAAGACCAGCATCGGGCATGACAATACCACTCTTGGACATAGCAAGGCCAACGTCAGGTACGACAATGCCATCGTCGGGCATGACAAGCCCAGTGTCGGGCATGAAAAGGCCACTCTCGAACATGACAAGGTCATCGCCGGGTATGACAAGCCCATCGTCGGGCATGACAAGGCCACTCTCGAACATGACAAGGTCATCGTTTGACATGACAAGGCCAGGACAAGGCAACTCTCGGACATGGCAAGGCTAACGTCGGGTGTGACAAGGTCATGATAATGCCACACTCGGACATGGTGAGGCCATCGTTGGTGATGAAAAGGCCAACGCCGGGCATGACACGGTATTGACAAGGCAACTCTCGGACATGGCAAGACCATCGTCGAGAATTGGAAGGCCAGCGCGTGGTATGACAAGGCCAGCGTCGGGCATGGCAAGGCCATCATTGGGCATGACAAGGCCATCGTTGGGCATGACAAGACCATCGTTGGGCATGATAAGGCCATGACAATGCCGCTCTCGGACATGGCAAGGCCATCATCGGGCATGACAAGGCCAGCGTTGGGCATGACAAGGTATTGACAAGGCAACTGTCGGACATGGCAAGACCATCGTCGGGCATGGAAAGACAACGTCGGGCATGGCAACGCCAGCGTCGGGATTACAAGGTCATCGTCAGACATTACAAGGCCATGACAAGGAAACTCTCAGCCATGGCAAGGCCAGCGTAGGTCATGGCAAGGCCATCGTCGGGGATGACAAGGCCAAGACAATGCCAGTTTCGGACATGGCGAGGCATTCGTCGGGCATGACAAGGCTAGCGTCGGGCATGACATAATCATGACAAGGCAACTCTCGGACATGGCAAGGCCATCATCGGGCATGGCAAAGCCGGCGTCGGGCATGACAAGGCTAGTGTCGGGCATGACATGGCCACTCTCGGATATAATAAGGCCAGCATCGGGAATGATAAGGCCATCGTCGGGCATGGCTAGCCCAGCGCTGGGCATGACAAGGCCACTCTCGGACATAGCAAGGCCATCGTCGTGCATGGCAAGACCTGCGTCAGCATGACAAGGCCAGCGTCGGGCATGACAAGAAAACTCTCCGACATGGCAAGGCTATCATCGGGCATGGCAAGGCCAACGTCGGGCATGGCAACGCAAGCGTCAGGCATGCCAAGACCAGCATCGGGCATGACAAATCCACTCTTGGACATAGCAAGGCCAACGTCAGGTACGACAATGCCATCGTCGGGCATGACAAGCCCAATATCGGGCATGAAAAGGCCACTCTCGAACATGACAAGGTCATCGCCGGGTATGACAAGCCCAACGTCGAGCATGACAAGGCCACTCTCGAACATGACAAGGTCATCGTTTGACATGACAAGGCTAGGACAAGGCAACTCTCGGACATGGCAAGGCTAACGTCGGGTGTGACAAGGTTATGATAATGCCACACTAGGACATGGTGAGGCCATCATTGGTGATGAAAAAGCCAACGTCGGGCATGACACGGTATTGACAAGGCAACTCTCGGACATGGCAAGACCATCGTCGAGAATGGGAAGGCCAGCGCGGGGCATGACAAGGCCAGCGTCGGGCATGACAAGGCCATCATTGGGCATGACAAGGTTATCGTTGGACATGACAAGGCCATCGTTGGGCATGATAAGGCCATGACAATGCCGCTCTCGGACATGGCAAGGCCATCGTCGGGCATGACAAGGCCAGCGTTGGGCATGACAATGTATTGACAAGGCAACTGTCGGATATGGCAAGACCATCGTCGGGCATGGAAAGGCAACGTCGGGCATGGCAACGCCAGCGTCGGGATTACAAGGTCATCGTCGGACATTACAAGGCCATGACAAGGAAACTCTCAAACATGGCAAGGCCAGCGTCGGTCATGGCAAGGCCATCGTCGGGCATGACAAGGCCAAGACAATGCCACTCTCGGACATGGCGAGGAATTCGTCGGGCATGACAAGGCCACTATCGGATATAGTAAGGCTAGCATCGGGAACGACAAGGCCAACGTCGGGCATGGCTAGCCCAGCGCCGGGCATGACAAGGCTACCTCGGACATAGCGAGGCCATCGTCGTGCATGGCAAGACCTGCGTTGGCTTGACAAGGCCAGCGTCGGGCATGACAAGAAAACTCTCCGACATGGCAAGGCTATCATCGGGCATGGCAAGGCCAACGTCGGGCATGGCAACGCCAGCGTCAGGCATGCCAAGACCAGCATCGGGCATGACAAAGCCACTCTTGGACATAGCAAGGCCAACGCCAGGTACGACAATGCCATCGTCGGGCATGACAAGTCTAGTGTCGGGCATGAAAAGGCCACTCTTGAACATGACAAGGTCATCGTCGGGTTTGACAAGCCCATCGTCGGGCATGACAAGGCCACTCTCGAACATGACAAGGTTATCGTTTGACATGACAAGGCTAGGACAAGGCAACTCTCGGACATAGCAAGGCCAACGTTGGGTATGACAAGGACATGATAATGCCATACTCGGACATGGTGAGACCATCATCGGTGATGAAAAGGCCAACGTCGGGCATGACACGGTATTGACAAGGCAACTCTCGGACATGGCAAGACCATCGTCGAGAAAGGGAAGGCCAGCGCGGGGCATGACAAGGCCAACGTCGGGCATGGCAAGGCCATCGTTGGGCATGACAAGGCCATCGTTGGGCATGATAAGGCCATGACAATGCCGCTCTCGGACATGGCAAGGCCATCGTCGGGCATGACAAGGCCAACGTTGGGCATGACAAGGTATTGACAAGGAAACTGTCGGACATGGCAAGACCATCGTCGGGCATGGAAAGGCAACGTCGGGCATGGCAACGCCAGCGTCGGGATTACAAGGTCATCGTCGGGCATTACAAGGCCATGACAAGGAAACTCTCAAACATGGCAAGGCCAGCGTCGGTCATGGCAAGGCCATCGTCGGGCATGACAAAGCCAAGACAATGCCACTCTCGGACATGGCGATGCATTCGTCGGGCATGACAAGGCAAGCTTCGGGCATGACATAATCATGATAAAGCAACTCTCGGACATGGCAAGGCCATCGTCGGGCATGGCAAAGCCGGCGTCGGACATGACAAGGCTAGTGTCGGGCATGACATGGCCACTATCGGATATAGTACGGCTAGCATCGGGAACGACAAGGCCATCGTCGGGCATGGCTAGCCCAGCGCCGGACATGAAAAGGCCACTACGGACATAGCAAGGCCATCGTCGTGCATGGCAAGACCTGCGTTGGCATGACAAGGCCAGCGTCGGGCATGACAAGAAAACTCTCCGACATGGCAAGGCTATCATCGGGCATGGCAAGGCCAACGTCGGGCATGGCAACGCCAGCGTCAGGCATGCCAAGACCAGCATCGGGCATGACAAAGCCACTCTTGGACATAGCAAGGCCAACGTCAGGTACGACAATGCCATCGTCGGGTATGACAAGTCTAGTGTCGGGCATGAAAAGGCCACTCTGGAACATGACAAGGTCATCGTCGGGTATGACAAGCCCATCGTCGGGCATGACAAGGCCACTCTCGAACATGACAACGTCATCGTTTGACATGACAAGGCTAGGACAAGGCAACTCTCGGACATGGCAAGGCCAACGTTGGGTGTGACAAGATCATGATAATGCCACACTCGGACATGGTGAGGCCATCGTCGGTGATGAAAAGGCCAACGTCGGGCATGACACGGTATTGACAAGGCAACTCTCAGACATGGCAACGCCATCGTCGTGAATGGGAAGGCCAGCGCGGGGCATGACAAGGCCAGCGTCGGGCATGGCAAGGCCATCGTTGGTCATGACAAGGCCATCGTTGGGCATGATAAGGCCATGATAATGCCGCTCTCGGACATGGCAAGGCCATCGTCAGGCATGACAAGGCCAGCGTTGGGCATGACAAGGTATTGACAAGGCAACTGTCGGACATGGCAAGACCATCGTCGGGCATTACATGGCCATGACAAGGAAACTCTCAGACATGGCAAGGCCAACATCGGTCATGGCAAGGCCATCGTCGGGCATGACAAGGCCAGCGTCGGGCATGACAAAGTCATGAAAAGACAACTCTCTGACATGGCAAGGCCATCGTCGGGCATGGCAAGGCCAGCGTTGGGCATGACAAGGCCAATATCGGGCATGGCAAGGCCATCGTCGGGCTTGACAAGGTCTTCGTCGGGCATGACAAGGTCATGACAAGACAACTATCGGACATGACAATGCTAGCGTCGGGCATAGCAAGGCCATCGTCGGGCATGGCAAGGCCGACATCAGGCATGACAAGGTCGTGACAAGGTAACTTCGGGTATGACTAGGTCATGACAAGGCAACTCTCGGACATGACAAGACCAGCGTCGGGCGTGGCAAGGCCATCGTCGGGCATGACAAGGCCAACCTCGAACATAGCAAGACAATCGTCGGGCATGGCAAGGCCAGTGTCGGCATGAAAAGGCCAACATCGGGCATGACAATGTGATGACAAGGCAACTCTCGGACATGACAAGGCTAACGTCGGGCATGGCAAGGCTATCGTCGAGCATGACAAGGCCAACGTCGAGCATGACAAGGCAACTGTAGGAGATGGAAAGGCCATCGTCTAGCATGGCAATGCTAGCGTCGGGCATGACAAGGCCTACGTCGGGCATGGAAAGGCCATCGTTGGGCATGACAAGGCCATCGTTAGGCATGATAAGGCCATGACAATGCCGCTCTCGGACATGGCACGGCCATCGTCGGCATGACAAGGCCAGCGTTGGGCATGACAATGTATTGACAAGGCAACTGTCGGACATGGCAAGACCATCGTCGGGCATGGAAAGGAAACATCGGGCATGGCAACGCCAGTGTCGGGATTACAAGGTCATCGTCGGGCATTACAAGGCCATGAAAAGGAAACTCCCAGACATGGCAAGGCCAGCGTCGGTCATGGCAAGGCCAGCGTCGGTCATGGCAAGGCCATCGTCGGGCATGACAAGGCCAAGACAATCCCACTCTCGGACATGGCAAGGCATTCGTCGAGCATGACAAGACCAGCGTCGGGCATGACATAATCATGACAAGGCAACTTTTGAACATGGCAAGGCCATCGTCGTGCAAGGCAAAGCCGGCGTTGGGCATGACAAGGCTAGTGTTGGGCATGACATGGCCACTCTCGGATATAGTAAGGCCAGCATCGGGAACGACAAGGCCATCGTCGGGCATGGCTAGCTCAGCGCCGGGCATGACAAGGCCACTCTCACACATAGAAAGACCGTCGTCGTGCATGGCAAGACCTGCGTCAGCATGACAAGGCCAACGTCGGGCATGACAAGAAAACTCTCCGACATGGCAAGGCTATCATCGGGCATGGCAAGGCAAAAATCGGGCATGGCAACGCCAGCGTCAGGCTTGCCAAGACCAACATCGGGCATGACAAAGCCACTCGTGGACATAGCAAGGCCAACGTCAGGTACGACCATGCCATCGTCGGGCATGACAAGCCCAGTGTCAGGCATGAAAATGCCACTCTCGAACATGACAAGGTCATCGTGGGGTATTACAAGCCCATCGTCGGGCATGACAAGGCCACTCTCGAACATGACAAGGTCATCGTTTTACATGACAAGGCTAGGACAAGGCATTTCTCGGACATGGCAAGGCCAACGTCGCGTGTGACAAGGTCATGATAATGCCACACTCGGACATGGTGAGGCCATTGTCGGTGATGAAAAGTCCATCGTCGAGAATGGGAAGGCCATCGCGGGGCATGACAAGGCCAGCGTCGGGCATGGCAAGGCCATCGTTGGGCATGACAAGGCCATCGTTGGGCATGACAAGGTATTGACAAGGCAACTGTCGGACATGGCAAGACCATCGTCGGGCATGGAAAGGCAACGTCAGGCGTGGCAACGCCAGCGTCGGGATTACAAGGTCATCGTCGGGCATGACAAGGCCAAGACAATGCCACTTTCGGACATGGCGAGGCATTCGTCGGGCATGACAAGGCTAGCATCGGGCATGATATAATCATGACAAGGCAACTCTCGCACATGGCAAGGCCAACGTCGGGCATGGCAAAGCTGGCGTCGGGCATGACAAGGCTAGTGTTGGGCATGACATGGCCACTCTCGGATATAGTAAGGCCAGCATCGGGAACGACAAGGCCATCGTCGGGCATGGCTAGCCCAGCGCCGGGCATGACAAGGCCACTCTCGGACATAGCAAGGCCATCGTCGTGCATGGCAAGACCTGCGTCGGCATGACAAGGCCAGCGTCGGGCGTGACAAGAAAACCATCCGACATGGCAAGGCAATCATCGGGCATGGCAAGGCCAACGTCGGGCATGGCAACGCCAGCGTCAGGCATGCCAAGACCAGCATCGGGCATGACAATACCACTCTTGGACATAGCAAGGCCAACGTCAGGTACGACAATGCCATCGTCGGGCATGACAAGCCTAGTGTCGGGCATGAAAAGGCCACTCTCGAACATGACAAGGTCATCGCCGGGTATGACAAGCCCATCGTCGGGCATGACAAGGCCACTCTCGAACATGACAAGGTCATCGTTTGACATGACAAGGCCAGGACAAGGCAACTCTCGGACATGGCAAGGCTAACGTCGGGTGTGACAAGGTCATGATAATGCCACACTCGGACATGGTGAGGCCATCGTTGGTGATGAAAAGGCCAACGCCGGGCATGACACGGTATTGACAAGGCAACTCTCGGACATGGCAAGACCATCGTCGAGAATTGGAAGGCCAGCGCGTGGTATGACAAGGCCAGCGTCGGGCATGGCAAGGCCATCATTGGGCATGACAAGGCCATCGTTGGGCATGACAAGACCATCGTTGGGCATGATAAGGCCATGACAATGCCGCTCTCGGACATGGCAAGGCCATCATCGGGCATGACAAGGCCAGCGTTGGGCATGACAAGGTATTGACAAGGCAACTGTCGGACATGGCAAGACCATCGTCGGGCATGGAAAGGCAACGTCGGGCATGGCAACGCCAGCGTCGGGATTACAAGGTCATCGTCAGACATTACAAGGCCATGACAAGGAAACTCTCAGCCATGGCAAGGCCATCGTCGGGCATGACAAGGCCAAGACAATGCCAGTCTCGGACATGGCGAGGCATTCGTCGGGCATGACAAGGCTAGCGTCGGGCATGACATAATCATGACAAGGCAACTCTCGGACATGGCAAGGCCATCATCGGGCATGGCAAAGCCGGCATCGGGCATGACAAGGCTAGTGTCGGGCATGACATGGCCACTCTCGGATATAATAAGGCCAGCATCGGGAATGATAAGGCCATCGTCGGGCATGGCTAGCCCAGCGCTGGGCATGACAAGGCCACTCTCGGACATAGCAAGGCCATCGTCGTGCATGGCAAGACCTGCGTCAGCATGACAAGGCCAGCGTCGGGCATGACAAGAAAACTCTCCGACATGGCAAGGCTATCATCGGGCATGGCAAGGCCAACGTCGGGCATGGCAACGCAAGCGTCAGGCATGCCAAGACCAGCATCGGGCATGACAAATCCACTCTTGGACATAGAAAGGCCAACGTCAGGTACGATAATGCCATCGTCGGGCATGACAAGCCCAATATAGGGCATGAAAAGGCCACTCTCGAACATGACAAGGTCATCGCCGGGTATGACAAGCCCAACGTCGAGCATGACAAGGCCACTCTCGAACATGACAAGGTCATCGTTTGACATGACAAGGCTAGGACAAGGCAACTCTCGGACATGGCAAGGCTAACGTCGGGTGTGACAAGGTTATGATAATGCCACACTAGGACATGGTGAGGCCATCATTGGTGATGAAAAAGCCAACGTCGGGCATGACACGGTATTGACAAGGCAACTCTCGGACATGGCAAGACCATCGTCGAGAATGGGAAGGCCAGCGCGGGGCATGACAAGGCCAGCGTCGGGCATGACAAGGCCATCATTGGGCATGACAAGGTTATCGTTGGACATGACAAGGCCATCGTTGGGCATGCTAAGGCCATGACAATGCCGCTCTCGGACATGGCAAGGCCATCGTCGGGCATGACAAGGCCAGCGTTGGGCATGACAATGTATTGACAAGGCAACTTTCGGATATGGCAAGACCATCGTCGGGCATGGAAAGGCAACGTCGGGCATGGCAACGCCAGCGTCGGGATTACAAGGTCATCGTCGGACATTACAAGGCCATGACAAGGAAACTCTCAAACATGGCAAGGCCAGCGTCGGTCATGGCAAGGCCATCGTCGGGCATGACAAGGCCAAGACAATGCCACTCTCGGACATGGCGAGGAATTCGTCGGGCATGACAAGGCCAGGGTCGGGCATGACATAATCATGACAAGGCAACTCTCGGACATGGCAAGGCCATCGTCGGGCAAGGCAAAGCCGGCGTCGGGCATGACAAGGATATTGTCGGGCATGACATGGCCAATCTTGGATATAGTAAGGCCAGCATCGGGAACGACAAGGCCATCGTCGGGCATGACTAGCCCAGCGCCGGGCATGACAAGGCCACTCTCGGACATAGCAAGGCCATCGTCGTGCATGGCAAGACCCGCGTCGGCATGACAAGGCCAGCGTCGGGCATGACAAAAAAACTCTCCGACATGGCAAGGCTATCATCGGGCATGGCAAGGCCAACGTCGGGGATGGCAACGCCAGCGTCAGACATGTGAAGACCAGCACTGGGCATGACAAAGCCACTCTTGGACATAGCAAGGCCAACGTCAGGTACGACAATGCCATCGTCGGGCATGATAAGTCCAGTGTCGGTCATGAAAAGGCCACTCTCGAACATAACAAGGTCATCGTCGGGTATGACAAGCCCATCGCCGGGCATGACAAGGCCACTCTCGAACATGACAAGGTCATCATTTGACGTGACAAGGCTAGGACAAGGCAACTCTTGGACATGGCAAGGCCAACGTCGCGTGTGACAAGGTCATGATAATGCCACACTCGGACATGGTGAGGCCATTGTCAGTGATGAAAAGGCCAACGTCGGACATGACACGGTATTGACAAGGCAACTCTCGGACATGGCAAGGCCAGCGTCGAGAATGGGAAGGCCGGCGCGGGGCATGACAAGGCCAGCGTCGGGTATGGCAAGGCCATCGTTGGGCATGACGAGGCCATCATTGGGCATGATAAGGCCATGATAATGCCGCTCTCAGACATGGCAAGGCCATCGTCGGGCATGACAAGGCCAGCGTTGGGCATGACAAGGTATTGACAAGGCAACTGTCGGACATGGAAAGACCATCGTCGGGCATGGAAAGGCAACGTCGGGCATGGCAACGCCAGCGTCGGGATTACAAGGTCATCGTCGGGCATTACAAGGCCATGACAAGGAAACTCTCAGACATGGCAAGCCCAGCGTCGGTCATGGCAAGGCCATCGTTGGGCATGACAAAGCCAAGACAATGCCACTCTCGGACATGGCGAGGCATTCGTCGGGCATGATAAGGCCAGCGTCGGGTATGACATAATCATGACAAGGCAACTCTCGGACATGGCAAGGCCATTGTCGGGCATGGCGAAGCCGGCGTCGGGCATGACAAGGTTAGTGTCGGGCATGACATGGCCACTCTCGGATATAGTAAGGCTAGCATCGGGAACGACAAGGCCATCGTCGGGCATGGCTAGTCCAGCGCCGGGCATGACAAGGCCACTCTCGGACATAGCAAGGCTATCGTCGTGCATGGCAAGACCTGCGTTGGCATGACAAGGCCAGCGTCGGGCATGACAAGAAAACTATCCGACATGGCAAGGCTATTATCGGGCATGGCAAGGCCAACGTCGGGCATGGCAACGCCAGTGTCAGGCATGCCAAGTCCAGCATCGGGCATGACAAAGCCACTCTTGGACATAGCAAGGCCAACGTCAGGTACGACATTGCCATCGTCGGGCATGACAAGTCTAGTGTCGGGCATGAAAAGGCCACTCTCGAACATGACAAGGTCATCGTCGGCTATGACAAGCCCATCGTCGGGCATGACAAGGCCACTCTCAAACATGACAAGGTCATCGTTTGACATGACAAGGCAAGGACAAAGCAACTCTCGGACATGGCAAGACCAACGTTGGGTGTGACAATGTCATGATAATGCCACACTCGGACATGGTGAGGCCATCGTCGGTGATGAAAAGGCCAACGTCGGGCATGACACGGTATTGACAAGGCAACTCTCGGATATGGAAAGGCCATCGTCGAGAATGGGAAGGCCAGCGCGGGGCATGACAAGGCCAGCGTCGGGCATGGCAAGGCCATCGTTGGTCAGGAAAAGGCCATCGTTGGGCATCATAAGGCCATGATAATGCCGCTCTCGGACATGGCAAGGCCATCGTCAGGCATGACAAGGCCAGCGTTGGGCATGACAAGGTATTGACAATGCAACTGTCGGACATGGCAAGACCATCGTCGGGCATGGAAAGGCAACGTCGGGCATGGAAACGCCAGCGTCGGGATTTCAAGGTCATCGTCGGGCATTACAAGGCCATGACAAGGAAACTCTCAGACATAGCAAGGCCAGTGTCGGTCATGGCAAGGCCATCGTCGGGCATGACAAGGCCAGCGTCGGGCATGACAAAGTCATGAAAAGGCAACTCTTGGACATGGAAAGGCCATCGTCGGGCATGGCAAGGCCAGCGTTGGGCATGACAAGGCCAACGTCGGGCATGGTAAGGCCATCATCGGGCTTGACAAGGTCTTCGTCGGGCATGACAAGGTCATGACAAGACAACTCTCGGCGATGACAATGCTAGCGTCGGGCATAGCAAGGCCATCGTCGGGCATGGCAAGGCCAACATCAGGCATGACAAGGTCGTGACAAGGCAACTTCGGGCATGACTAGGTCATGACAAGGCAACTCTCGGACATGACAAGACCAGCGTCGGGTGTGGCAAGGCCATCGTCGGGCATGAGAAGGCCACTCTCGAACATAGCAAGGCAATCGTCGGGCATGGCAAGGCCAGCGTCGGCATGACAAGGCCAACATCGGGCATGACAATGTGATGACAAGGCAACTCTCGGACATGACAAGGCTAGCGTCGGGCATGGCAAGGCTATCGTCGAGCATGACAAGGCCAACTGTAGGAGATGGAAAGGCCATCGTATAGCATGGCAATGCCAGCGTCGGGCATGACAAGGCCTACGTCGGGCATGGAAACGCCATCGTTGGGCATGACAAGGTCATCGTTTGGCATGACAAGGCCAGGACAAGGCAACTCTCTGACATGAAAAGGCCAGCGTCGGGCATGGCAAGGCCAACATCAAGTGTAACAAGGCCAACATCGGGTGTGACAAGGCCATGACAATGCAACTCTCGGACATGGTGAATCCATCGTCGGGATTGATAAGGCCAGCGTCGGGCATGACAAAGGCATGACAAGGCAACTCTCAGACATGAGAACTCAATCGTCGGGCATGGGAAGGCCAGCGTCGGGCATGATAAGGCCATGACAATGCCACTCTCGGACATGGTGAGGCCATCGTCAGGCATGACAAGGCCAGCGTCGGCCATGACATGGTCATGACAAGGCAAGTCTCGGACATTGAAAGGCCATCGTCGGGCATGAGAAGGCCATCGTCGGGAATGACAAGGCCAGCGTCGGGCATGGCAAGGCCATCGGCGGGCATGACAAAGCCACTCTCGGACATAGTAAGGCCAGCGTCAGGTACGACAATGCCATCGTCGACATGACAAGCCCAGCGTCGACCATGACAAGGCAACTCTCGAACATAGCAAGGCCTTCGTCGGGCATGGCAAGGCCAGCGTCGGCATGACAAGGCCAACGTCGTGCATGACAAGGTGATGACAAGGCAACTCTCGGACATGACAAGGCCTTCATCTATCATGGCAAGGCCAGCGTTGGGCATGACAAGGCCAACGTCGGGCATGGAAAGGCCATCGTCGGGCATGACAAGGTCATCGTTGGGTATGACAAGGCCAAGACAAGACAACTCTCGGACATGACAAGCCCAGCGTCGGGCATGGCAAGGCCAACGTCGGGTGTGACAAGGCCATGACAATGCCACTCTCGGACATGGCGAGGCCATCGTCGGACATGAAAAGGCCAACGTCGGGCATGACAAGGTATTGACAAGGCAACTCTTGGACAAGGCAAGGCCATCGTCGGGAATGGGAAGGCCAGCGTCAGGCATGACAAGGCCAGCGTCGGGCATGGCAAGGCCATCTTTGGGCGTGACAAGGCTAACGTTGGGCATTACAAGGCCATGACAATGCCACTCTCGGACATGGCAAGGCCATCATCGGGCATCAAAAGGCCAGCGTTGGGCATGACAAGGTATAGACAACGCAATTGTCGGACATGGCTACGCCATCGTCGGGCATGGCAAGGCAACGTTGGGCATGGAAACGCCAGAATCGGGATGACAAGGTCATCGTCGGGCACGACAAGGCCAAGACAAGGCATTTCTCGGACATGACAAGGCTAACGTTGGTCATGGCAAGGCCATCTTCGAGCATGGCAAGGCCTGCGTCGGGAATGACAAGGTCATGACAAGGCAACTCTCGCACATGGTAAGGCCATCGTCGGGCATGGCAAGGCCAGCGTTGGGCATCACAAGGCCAACGTCGGGCATGGCAAGGCCATCATCGGGCATGACAAGGTCTTTGTCGGGCATGACAAGGTCATGAAAAGACAACTCTCGGACATGACAATGCAATCGTCGGGCATGACATGGCCATCGTCGTGCATGGCAAGACGTGCGTCGGCATGACAAGTCCAGCGTCGGGCATGACAAGGAAACTCTCGGACATGGCAAGGCCATCATCGGGCATGGCAAGGCCAACGTCGGGCATGGCAACGCTAGCGTCGGGCATGTCAAGGCCAGCGTCGGGCATGACAAAGCCACTCTCGGACATTGCAAGGCCATCGTCAGGTACGACAATGTCATCGTCGGGCATGACAAGCCTAGCGCCAGGCATGACAAGGTGATAGCATGTATTATAGTCTCTATTTTGGGACTTGTCTAGACGTTTTATCTTCAATAATCTGCATGTTTGAATGTATATTATGTGATTATATTGTCGTTTCATCTACCCTTACGGGAATCGATGTCTACACAAAGTTTCGTTGTAAATGTAGGTAAAATGGCACGTTTTGCATCAAAATGGAGCTAAGGAGCAAATGAGTCATTGGAGCTACATTCAGGAGCTTAAAGAGGAGCTCAGGAAGCTTGGAATTAACAAAGAAGATTTAATTTGGACTAGATTTGAGAGATTTCACCTTCAGCTGAGAGTCACCTCGGTTGACCACAGAGTCACCTCGACCGATGTGATCCAGAGGAGCGGCTCGACCGAGGCGAGACGCGGCGAGATATATTTTATTTGGCTGAAATCTATTATTTTTGAAAGGAGAGATCTTATATTTTTGGGCTGGATTTCTGGAAGGAAGATCATATATTCGGGAGATCTATTTTTGAGATATGGATATATTTTATTAGGAAATTATCTTTTTAAGATATTTTATATTTGGAAGATAATTCTCCTATGTAAAGGGTTGGATTTTCCACAAGTTCAACCATGTTTAGAGGCCGAGAGCATCCAGCAATTAAGGGATTTGTCTAGAGTTTTGAAGGAAGTTTGAAGATTGAAGGAAGGAAGTTCATAGCTTTGAGATAGTTTTTAAGGGGATTTGTAAGACTTTCTTAGATTCCCTTTGGTTTGTTGTCTTTGTGTGATTTGTGATTGAGGAACGCTGATTTATTTGATATTTGATTCAGTTATTGAAACCTTGTTCTTAAGATTTTTGTGTTCAAATATTCATTCTCTTCCCATATATTTGATTATTGCTTTCATGATGATGAGTGACTAATTTCTTTGTGCGATTCTAGGGTGATTGACTGAAAGTTGTGGGAAAAACGATGATAGAATGATCTTAATCCCAGTAGGACCTGAAAGCTCGAGTCTTTACCCTTAACCCTAGAACATCTCGTTCAGTTGATGAACATCTCGGCCGGGGTAGAACTTGACAGACCGAGGTGACCTTTCTTATCAATAACTGAGAGTTAAGTGTTAGAGTTTGCCAAATCCTATTCTTATTACACCTTTCCTGGTTCAATGTAAGCCTAGGATGAGACTTACCCGGTAATTCCTTTGTTTGTTAACCCATGATCATATGAGTAGGTAATAAAGGTTTATCCTTTATTGGGGTTTGAGTGTGCCTTCATCCCATCTTTGTGAGTTAGCCTGAGACTTACCCGGTAAAGGTTGATTCTATTTTCTTAGTTGGAGTGTTGGTTTAGGAGCTTTTGGTTTGGAGTTAGTGAGTAGTGAGACTTACCCGGTGATCTATTCCACTTTAGTAACACCTTCCCTTTGCAAAATCTCAGCTTTGTCCGCTTATCTTGAGATCTTAAGTTGGAACCACAACTCGATGCTTTAATCCCTAGAATTTTCATATTCCCTTTATTGACCTTATTATCATCTTTGATGTTTTAATCGCTTTTGTGGTTATTAGTTACATTGACAACCTATACTTTCTTTGTTTTACCTAAGTCCCTATGATCGACCCCTGGAATTCTTGCTTTTATTACAATTGATCCGTACACTACGGGTTTGCATCCTTGTACTAAGCATACATCTTGGGTTATAAATTTAAAGCTTGCACACACCATTTGGAGCGAACAAGTTTTTGGCGTCGTTGCCGGGGACTTGGTCTAGACCGAGCCGGTTACGTTTGTCTTTCGGGGTTATTGCCCCTGTTACTTCTAACCACTCTACTTGAGTGACTTTCGCAAGTTCTTCTTTTCGGTTTATGCGAAGATCCCTTGCTGGGAAGGAAATCGTTCCTTACGATCCCGAACCAGAAAAGACATATAAGAGATGCTTGAGAGAAGTAAAAATGACCAATCGAGACGATTGCGATCTTGAGGCCGAGTTGAATGAAGCGATGGAACAGCTGCGCCTCAATAGGGAGGAATTACAGCGTGAAAGGGAGGAAAATCGCACCAGGGCTGCAGAGATTGCAGCAGATATGTCTGAGTTACAAGATCAAATTTTGCCTCGACCAGACCCTCGACCGAGGCAGGACCCCGCTCTAGTTGCCGTGGTCGAGATACTTCCACCTCGGATGCCAGTCCAAGATGTTCTTTTTGTAGGTATTCCACAGACCCTAGGACAGAGGATGGACCCAAACTAGCAAGTGAGGCGTCCAGGAATCAACCTAAGAGATCCAGCGGAGCATGATTATGAACATCGACCGCAAGTTCTATCCATGATCCGCCAATGCCATTTTAGAGGTTTGGAGAGGGAGTCTCCGCATCAACATTTACAAAACTATGAGATTTTGATGGAGACCTTGAAGCCTTCAAGGGTGGAAAATAATAATTACAAGTTAAGGCCTTTTTACTTTTCTTTGAAAGACAGGGCGCTTACTTGGTACCAGTCTCTTCCTCCCGGAAAGATCACAACACTTGGGAGGAGATGACGACGTAGTTCTTGACAAAACTCTTTCCCTCCTCCATAACTGTTGAAATGAGAGGGAATATCAACGCATTCATCATGAAGGACAAGGAGAGTTTGTCCAAGTCATGGAAAAGATTTAAAGATGTTCTTTTGGATTGCCCACATCATGGAATTCCAAAGATAGAGTTGTTGGAGATTTACTTCAAGGGATTGGATGGAGCTACCCAATTCAGCCTTCAACTACTTTTCGCCGGCACATTCATGGACATGTCGATTGATGAAGCTTGGGAGTTCATTGAGAAACAAGCTTGGCACATGGAGAAGTACTCTCACCAAGGAGCTGAAAATGGAGTTAAGAGAGTTAAATTCTAAGAAGCTCCATCAAATGATAATTAGCTCACCTCCCTCAAGAATGATGTGAAGCAATTGAAGGATCTTTTGGTTGCTCACACCAAGAAGGAAGAGGAAGGATATCAAGGCTCAAAGAACAATAATGGTTACCAGAACAACAACAACAACAACAACAATGGTTACCGGAATAACAACTACAACAACAATAGAGGGTCCAACAACAACAATTGGAGGCCCAACTCAAAATCAAAATTCGGGTAGCCCTTACGCTAACTCCAATTCAAATAATTCTTCTAATCCATTCCTCTCTTCTTCTTCTTCTTCTACTCCATTGAAGAGCCAGGAGCCTGGATCAAGCTCGTCCCAGCCAGAGAAGAAAGATGCAGTGCTGGAGGCTATCTTGATCAAGCTCAGTGCTATTGAAACGTCCATGACTTCCTTTTTGAAGGCAAAAAAAGCCTTAGAACAACAATTCTTTAATAAGGCGAATGAAGCGTCAAAGGGATCTAGGGAAGCTCCCAGAAAGGATAGAGAGCAACCCCAAGGGACAGATCATGGCAATAACGACGAGAAGAAGACTAAAAACTGTAGATACAGTGCCTCGGTCGATGCCAATGAAGAACACCTCGGACCAGGTACAGACGAAGAACACCTCGGTCCAGGTACAGATGAAGAACACTTCGGCCGAGGTACCAAACAAGGTGGAGCCTCAGAAAGCGGAGGAGAAAACTGAAGTTTATGTCCCACCTCCTACATATAAACCACCACTTCTATTCCCCCAATCAAGGGCCAGAGCACATCTAGACAAGCACTTTGGTAAGTTTCTTGACTTGATGAATAAATTGCATAATAATATCCCTTTCCTTGATGCTATTCTAGGGATGCTCGCATATGGGAAGTTCTTAAAAGAGATTCTATCAAGAAAGAGGAAACTGAAAGACTTTGGTGAAGTAAGGATGACATCTAAATCCTTGGAGCTCATTCAAATCATGAAGGAAAAGATGCCACCCAAGTTGAGAGATCTCGGCTCATTTAGCATTCCCATTCAAGTTGGGGATGTCACTTGTGAGGCATTGTGTGATCTAGGAGCCAGCGTGAGCATCATCGTACTGGAGCTATGTATGAAGATCGGACTTGGAGAGCCCAAGCCGGTGAAGATAAGATTATACATGGCGGACCGCTCCATTACCCACCCCGTGGGCATTTTGGAAGACGTCCCGGTTAAGTTAGGTAACTTCTATTTATCTATATACTTTGTTGTTCTTGATATTCCCGCAGATTATCCCGTTCCTATCATTCTCGGGGGACCATTTCTAGCAACTTCGGGTTGCAATGAGGATTGTATGATGAAGAGGAATCAAGAGAATTAGTGAGCTCTATCCTTATTAATGACCCACTTGAGAGAGTTATTAGTTTTAGCTTAATGGAGGAAGGTATAGATGCTTCTTGTGATGCAGATATACGGACCTTAAAGGCACTGGAAGAAGATCCAGGAGCTAAGATTGAAAAACTAATCCAGGAGAAGAAGCTCTATCCTTATTAATGACCCTCTCTGGACCTTGACCGAGGTCGAAAGCGAGATACCGTCAACTGAGAATAACAAACTTCTTACTCCTTTTTCTGAAACTCATCCACAGTTGGTGGACCACTTTCTCCACCAAACATCTAATAATAAAGAACCTTGGTATGCTGACATTGTTAATTATCTTGTTTGCCATGAAGTACCACCCGGGTTGACGTACGCTCAAAGGAAGAAATTCTTTAAAGATGTAAGCCACTACTATTAGGATGAACCTCTATTATTTAAGAGAGGCCGAGACGGGATGCTTCGGAGATGCATTCCGGATGATGAAGTTACTAGTGTTATAAGGCATTGCCACTCGTTTCCTTGTGGTGGACATGCTAGCGCTCACAAAACATGCGCTAAGGTATTGCGTTCCGGTTTCTTTTGGCCTACATTATTTAAGGATGTGCAAACGTTTGTTGTTTCTTGTGATGCATGCCAAAGAACAGGGAACTTATCTAAGAGGAACGAGATGCCACTGAATAACATAAAGGAGGTTGAGATCTTTGATGTATGGGGAGTTGATTTCATGGGACCTTTCCCATCATCCGGAGGAAACCTCTACATTCTCCTAGCTGTCAACTACGTCTCTAGATGGGTGGAAGCCATTGCCTCTCCCACTAATGATGCCATGGTGGTTGTGAAGTTCTTTAATAGGACTATCTTTCCATGTTTTGGGACTCCACGCATCATCATCAGCGATGGAGGGACACATTTCATTAACCGGAAGTTTAAAGCACTTCTATCGAAGTATAGGGTAACCCACAAGGTAGCGACCCCTTATCACCCTCAAACTAGTGGACAGGTCGAGATCTCGAATAGAGAAATCAAAGCAATCTTCGAGAAGACCATCTCTAGAACGAGAAAGGATTGGTCCATGAAGTTGGATGACGCTCTTTGGGCATACAGGACCGCATTCAAGACTCCCATTGGTACCACCCCTTATAATTTGGTATATGGGAAGTCTTATCATTTGCCTGTTGAGTTAGAACACAAGGCGTATTGGGCAATCAAATGGTTGAACATCGACATCAAGGAAGCCGGTGAGAAACGGCTATTAGACATCAACGAGCTGGAGGAGCTGCGTTTGAACGCCTATGAGAATGCCAAGATCTACAAGGAAAGGACAAAGAAATGGCATGACAAGCGTATCATTCCAAAGGTGCTCAAAGATGGAGATTTAGTTCTACTCTTCAACTCCCGCCTTTACCTCTTTCCAAGTAAGTTGAAATCTAGATGGACAGGACCTTATGTTGTGAAACATGTTTTCCCTTATGGTGCAGTTGAGAATTAGGGAGAAACAAGTGGAAGCTTCAAGGTCAATGGGCATAGAGTTAAGAAATACCAACCGGAAGTCCAGGTTGAGGAGATTGCACCACTATATCTTGTTTAGGGACACCGTACGGTCCAGCTAGCGACCTTAAACCAAGCGCTTCTTGGAAGGCAACCCAAGGTATTGCTTTCTTTTCCCTTTTCGAGACTAGCTTTAGATAGTTTGCTTATTGGTAGAAGATGTTGAAGTTCAAAAGCAAGTAAAGTGAAGATCCTTTTCCTAGATTCTAGCACCACATTCCCTATATATATCCCACCCTCACACGTTTCTTGACCTCTCTTGAAAAGCCCTTGAGACCTCGAGCTTTTTGATTGACTTGGTGGTTTAGACAGGATTATACATGTATAATTTCGATAATTATGATTAATTATGCATTCTATGATTTTATGCAAAGATGGACAACTTTGTTATATTTAAAAAATGTTTTGATCATATTTTGATTTTAATTATCATGAAGCATTCTCTTAGAGTGATCTATGAGTGGAGCATACCATTAAAATGTTTTGAAATACTTTTCATTGATCTTTATGACTTATAATCCATTCTATCCTGTATTTAAGATTTGGAACTTGCTTGGGGATAAGCAAGGGACAAGTATGGGGTATTTTGATAGCATGTATTATAGTCTATATTTTGGGACTTGTTTAGACGTTTTATCTTCAATAATTTGCATGTTTGAATGTATATTATGTGATTATATTGTTGTTTCATCTACCTCTACGGGAATCGAGGTCTACACCAAGTTTCGTTGTAAATGTAGGTAAAATGGCACGTTTTGCATCAAAATGGAGCTAAGGAGCAAATGAGTCATTGGAGCTACATTCAGGAGCTTAAAGAGGAGCTCAGGAAGCTTGGAATTAACAAAGAAGATTTACTTTGGACCAGATTTGAGAGATTTTACCTTCAGCTGAGAGTCACCTCGGTTGACCACAGAGTCACCTCGACCGAGGTGATCTAGAGGAGCGGCTCGACCGAGGTGAATACCCTGACGCGGCGAGATATATTTTATTTTGCTGAGATCTTTTATTTTTGGAAGGAGAGATCTTATATTTTTGGGCTGGATTTCTGGAAGGAACATCATATATTTGGGAGATCTATTTTTGAGATATGGATATATTTTATTAGGAAATTATCTTTTTAAGATATTTTATCTTTGGAAGATAATTCTCCTATATAAAGGGTTGGATTTTCCACAAGTTCAACCATGCTTAGAGGCTGAGAGCATCCAACAATTACGGGATTTTTCTAGAGTTTTGAAGGAAGTTTGAAGATTGAAGGAAGGAAGTTCATAGGTTTGAGATAGTTTTTAAGGGGATTTGTAAGACTTTCTTAGATTCCCTTTGGTTTGTTGTCTTGGTGTGATTTGTGATTGAGGAATACTGATTTGTTTGATATTTGATTCAGCTATTGAAACCTTGTTCTTAAGGTTTTTGTATTCAAATATTCATTCTCTTCCCATATATTTGATTATTGCTTTCATGATGATGAGTGACTAATTTCTTTGTGCGATTTTAGGGTGATTGGCTGAAAGTTATGGGAAAAACGATGATAGAATGATCTTAATCCCAGTAGGACCCTGAAAGCTCGAGCCTTTACCCTTAACCCTAGAACATATCGTTCAGTCGATGAACATCTCGGCCGGGGTGGAACTTGACTGACCGAGGTGACCTTTCTGATCCATAACTGAGAGTTAAGTGTTAGAGTTTGCCAAATCCTATTCTTATTAGACCTTTCCTGGTTCAGTGCAAGCTTAGGATGAGACTTACCCGGTAATTCCTTTGTTTGTTTACCCATGATCATAAGTGTAGGTAATAAAGGTTTATCCTTTATTGGGGTTTGAGTGTGCCTTCATCCCATCTTTGTGAGTTAGCCTAAGACTTATCCGGTACAGGTTGATTCTATTTCCTTAGTTGGAGTGTTGGTTTGAAATTATAATTCCTTTCCTTAGTACCCTGAGACTTACCCGGTAATAGGAGCTTTTGGTTTGGAGTTAGTGAGTAGTGAGACTTACCCGGTGATATATTCCACTTTAGTAACACATTCCCTTTGCAAAATCTCAACTTTGTCCGCTTATCTTGAGATCTTGAGTTGGAACCACAAGTGGATGCTTTAATCCCTAGAATTTGCATATTCCCTTTATTGACCTTATTATTATCTTTGATTGTTTTAATCGCTTTTGTGGTTATTAGTTACATTGACAACCTATACTTGCTTTGTTTCACCTTAGTCTCTGTGATCGACCCCTGAAATTCTTGCTTTTATTACAATTGATCCATACACTGCGGGTTCGCATCCTTGTTTTAAGCATACTTCTTGGGTTATAAATTTACAGCTTGCAGACACCATTTGGAGCGAACACAAGGCCACTCTCGAACATAGCAAGACAATCGTCGGGCATGGAATGGCCAGCGTCGGCATGACAAGGCCAACGTCGGGCATGACAAGGTGATGACAAGGCAACTCTCGGACAATACAAGGCCAGCATCGGGCATGACAAGGCCATCATCGAGCATGACAAGGCCAGCATCGGGCATGACAAGGTCATGACAAGGCAACTCTTGGTCATGGCAAGGCCATCGTCTAGCATGCCAGACCAGGGTCGGGCATGGGAAGGCCAACGTCGGGCATGGAAAGGCCATTGTCGGGCATGACAAGGTCATCGTTTGGTATGACAAGGCCAGGACAAGGCAACTGTCAGACATGACAAGGCCAGCATCGAGCATGGCAAGGCCAACGTCGGGTGTGACAAGGTCATGATAATGCCACTCTCGGACATGACGAGGACATTGTCGGACATGAAAAGGCCAACATCGGGCATGACAAGGTATTGACAAGGCAACTCTCGGACATGGCAAGCCCATTGTCGAGAATGGGAAGGCTAGCGTCGGGCTTGACAAGGCCAGCGTCAGGCATGGACAGGCCATCGTAGGGCATCACAAGGCCATCGTTGGGCATCACAAGGCCATGACAATGCCACTCTAGGACATGGCAAGATCATCGTCGGGCATGACAAGGCCAGCGTTGGGCATGACACGGTATTGACAAGGCAACTGTCGGACATGGCAAGGCCATCGTCGGGCATGGCAAGGCAGCGTCGGGCATGGCAACGCCAACGTCGTGATTAAAAGGTCATCGTCGGGCATGACAAGGCCATGACAAGGCAATTCTCAGACATGGCAAGGCCAACGTCGGTCATGGCAAGGCCATCGTTGGGCATAACAAGGCTAGTGTCGGGCATGACAAGGTCATGACAAGGCAACTCGTGGACATGGCAAGGCCATCGTCGGGCATGGTATGACCAGCGTCGGGCATGACAAGGCCAACGTCGGGCATGGCAAGACTATCGTCGTGCTTGACAAGTTCTTCATCGGGCATGACAAGGTCATGACAAGAAAACTTATGGACATGACAATGCCAGCGTTGGGCATGGCAAGGCCATCGTCGGGCATGACAAGGCCAGCATCGGGCATGAAAAGGTCATGACAAGGCAACTTCGGGAAAGACAAGGTCATGACAAGGCAACTCTCGGACATGACAAGGCTAGCGTCGGGCGTGGCAAGGCCATCGTCGGGCGTGACATTGTCAGCGTCGGGCATGACAGGGTCATTAAAAGGCAACTCTCGGACATCGCAAGGCTATCGTCGGGAATGGCAAGCCCAACATCGGGCATGACAAGGCCAATGTCGGGCATGGCAAGACAATCGTCGGGCATGACAAGGTCATCGTCGGGCATGACAAGGCCATGACAAGGCAACTCTCGGACATGACAAGGCCAACGTCGGGCATGACAAGGCAAACGTCGGGTGATAGGTGATGGAATAACTATCATTTAGGTTAGTTTTTAGAGTCTTTTTATTACATTAGTGTCCGTCCAGAAGCAAAGCTTCTGTTGCCTCACCGCCCATGCGGAGCAGTGTCACCGCCCCTGCACGCGACACCATATTCCGGAGCGCAGCCTGCGCCTTTGCCAGCTCCAGGAACAAAGACTGTCACCGCACCTACGTCAACCCTTGGCACCCCTGTGGTGACATGCCCTGAAGAAGCGAAGCCAGCACCCCTGCGCCTCAACCTGCCTCAACCTGGGAGATGTGAAGATGAAGAGTCAATGTCACCGCCCCCGCGTTGACATTGGGACGCCCCTGTAGTTCGGCATCAGAAACGACAAGAAGTTGAAGAGTCAGACGTTTGAAGATCATTAAATATCCGCTCCTGCGGAATTGCTAGGCCGCCCCTGTGGCTACGAAGAAGATCAAACGTTTTCACCAGTACCGCCCCTGCGGATCTGAAGGCCGCCCCTGCGTTTCAGCGACAGAGACTTTACTCCGGATGTTTACACCACCTTTATGGCATTAATGGTGGATGTTTTGGGCCGGCCATTTACTCCTTTTTAGTGCCATTTGTAGTATAAATAGACCTAGGGTTGGTTGCTAGAATCATCCAATTAGAATCCACTTTTTCCATCATAATTCTCTTGCTACCTTTGTAATGAGTTGCTATCTCCCTTGCTACATTGGGTTATTTTAAAGCTGCATTATTACTTGGTTGTAAGTTCTTTCTAATATAAGTTTTTATTCAGGACTACTTGTGTTTCCTTGATCTCCATTGTCTAATTGCATGTTTTACAATCACTTAAGATTGATCACCTTAGGTTCTAAAGTGCATGAAAAGAACTAGGATTAATAGATTCCGGGTTCGGGTCTTTAATCTAGTAGTAAGCTTTAAGTAAAAACGGGTTGTAATTGCTTAAAGGAAAGGAACAAAAATATAAAGATAAGTTTAACGGTTTTAGTCTTTATTAGAAAGCTAACTTGTTATTTGTTTTTGTAGGTTTACGGAACACTAACCAATTAAGTTGTGTTGATGCTGGTTGGCTCAACACGTATATATGATCGAGACGGGAGATTACTTAAAAAACTTGTAAAAAGGAACTCACGAAAGTAGTAATTGCATGCTAAGAATCAACCTAGTGTAGATTCACCAATCATTGTCTTACTCGTTGTGTTACTTGCTTTCATAAGTTTTGTGTGGATCAATTCACTCAACCCCTCCCCCCCCCCGTTACTTGAATCTATAATCAATAATTGAATTTAATAAGAATAACAAAACTCTCTTTGGTTCGACCCTTACTTAACGACTATACTTGTTTTAGTGCTAAGTTGGGATTATATTTTGATAAGATAAAAACGACCATAGGAAAAGGTCTTGTCAAATTTTGGTGCCGTTGCCGGGGAGTTTAGTTATTTTTTATTTTTATTGTTGATTATTGGTTTGAACCATTTTTATTGTTCAAACCCGTGCTAGTAACTCCAGCTTTGCTTCCTTTGATCCGGAAATTGAGAGGACGCACATCCGGCAACGTAGACAACAACAACTCCAACAAGAAATGGTTGATCTTACTCCTCGTCAACTGACTCAGCCCACTTTGGCTGAAAACCCTCTTGGGGTTACTAATACCGGCATTAGGGGAAGGGATCAACTTCGAGCTCAAGATGGGTCTCATCGACTTGCTCCCATCTTTCCATGGGTTAAGTGGTGAGGACCCCATCAAGCACCTTGGAAAGTTTTATACCGTGTGTATGAGTATGAAGCCAGCCAATATCACCGAAAAGCAAATCAAGATGAGGGCATTCGGCTTCACACTCAAAGATGCAACGGATGATTGATATTACAACTTTCCATCCGGGAGCCATCGACACTTGGGAGAATCTCCAAAAGGCGTTTTTGGAGAAATACTTCCCAGCCAAGAAGGCTAATAGCTTGAAGAAAGCTATAAGCAACATCGAGCAAGAGGCGGACAAAACTCTCTATGAGTACTTTGAAAGATTCGCACGCCTCCGATCCAGTTGTCCTTTCCACAGATATTCGACTCAAGATCTAGTCTTGTACTTGTACAATCGCTTGCTCGACAATGAAAGGAGGATCGTCGATGCGGCTTGTGGAGGTAGCATTCTTAACTCTACCCCTGACCTTGCTTTGGAAAAGATACAGGAACTAGTTGAAGGGACCCGGAACTTTGGAAGACCCCTTCCAAGAGAGGTGTTCATGCTGTGAATTCCGGGAAGAGTGAGATCTCCACTAAGCTTGTGGAACTGAAGGAAATGGTGAAGAGATTAACACTTATGGGAACCCCACAGCAACTGAAGCCATGTGGGGAATGTGCTGACCCATATCACCCAACGGACATGTGTCCCCAAGTCCAGAATGACGATGTTGAGGTGAATGCAATGGGTTATGGACAACCACAATAGCAAAGGCCTAGGAACGACCCATATGTACAGAATTTCATGCCCAACTAGCATGATCAACAGAACTTTTGTCGGAGGGATCAACAAAACAAACAACAGCCCCGACAAGGTAAGTATCAAACAACTGAATATATGTTGCAGGTTTTGATTAAGCATTTTGCTACTCATGTCCAAACAACAGAATCCAGCATCAAGAACCTTGAAAAACAGGTTGGGCAAATGGCGGAAGCCATAACAAGGATTGAAACTAGATCCTCCGGAGGATTGCCTTCACAGACGGTTATAAATCCCAAGGTGATGCTGGAGGAGACCCAATCAGGGAGGTAGAGTTCTTACGTCGAGCCAACGACGTAAAACAAAGGCGGTGCTCGGGCGGCAACCCGAAGGAATAAGAAGAGGAGCCTCTATCAAGAAAACCGCCCCTGCAACTCAAGTGTCCCCGCCCCCGCGGTGACATCCATGCCCAGCGCCGCGGCGCTGGGCCTACATCTGCAACATACTGGTCACCGCCCCCGCGGTGACAAGCCCCTGCCCCTGCAGTTTTATCAAGGAAAGAAAAAAAATACACTTCCCAAAAATAACCTGCAACTATCCCACCAACCTCTCTATCACCTCATCTACCCGAGCCTCTTCATCTCACAAACGCCCCTGCGCCCTCACCGGAATTCTCACAAAACCACCACCAGTACCGACGCCCCTGCACCACCAAGCCAGCACCGCCACCCCCATCCCGACGCCCCTGTGTCACTTACCCCGCTCACCATCAAAACCTCCCTCAATCTCTCACAACCCTAATCCTACCACCTCTTCCCCCTCACACTCTCTTCCCTCAACCACTCATCACCGCCGGCGACATCTCTACCAACAAGAAGCCACCAAAACGCCCCTCAACACTGTCACCTTCACAGTTGTCAGAAATCGCCCTCTACACTTCTCCCGCCCCTACGCCTGCAAGATGCCGCCCCCGCGCCTCGCCGCCCTTGCGCATCCTTCAGCCGCCCCTGCGGGAATAGCAACAAAGGGTTCGTCTCTTAATCCAGGTTCTGAACATTCTAATTCCTTTACTTGTTCAATTGCAAGAAATGGAAAAACAAAAGAAATACAAGTTGTCGGAAGGTGAGAAGGAGCGGTATAGGATTGTGCAAGATCGGGTTGTGTATGCAACTCGGTCTTTGCACTTTCCTACTTTGGAAAAATTGGGCATGTTGGAGAGTATGCAGGCATTCCTCACCAATGCTGGGATCGGCGATTTCCTAGACATGAATGCTCCAACATACCCCGAGCTCAGCCGCCAATTCATTGCCACATTCACCATGGAAAAGGAGGACCATATTTGTGTTGGACTTTCATTTAAGTTCAACAAGAGAAAGTATACATTGGACTACACCCAACTGCAGGAGGCACTCGGGGTGACTATTTGTACCTCCGAACACTGGTAGGAACCCGTCCCTACACCCGACTTATGCGAGTTTTGGCATGCCGCCACCAGATCCGAGTTTCATGCAGGGGGTGAGTATTCCAACAAACTCACTCACCCCTGTTGAGGCTCCTCTCCAAGATCTTCATGAGTGTCTTCTGTGGACACAAAGAGGAGAACAAGGTCGCTCTCAAGGACCTTCCACTGTTGTACGCCTGCCTCCCCACGAACGACAAGATACCAGATTGGCCATACCTCTTCCTTACCGTTTTAAAGTGGATTAGAAAGAACGAGCCACAAGAAATTGTGGGAGATGGGGTAATCTCCTTGATTGCTGCACAGGTGATGGACCTCTCCGACTTGGAGGATGGGTTAGAGGCCCCACTATACACGGAAGGGATGTTGAGGAGGTGCAGGCTCCTCAAGAGAGACGGGGATAATATCTTTTGGCTCTCATTGGCAGATGGGAGTCACATCACATACCTCCCCCGGCCACATCCACTTGGAGACGAGCTCTCCGAGCTATACATACTAGCTTACCCCTTCGTGCCAAGACGGCCTCAGGGGGCCATTATTGAGAGATATGCTGCGAGCTTCAGCGGGGCTCTTGTTGCTGACTACGTGCCCATATCGGATGATGAGGAGATGCCTACTATAGCACCAGACGACAGTCCAGCCATGGAGAGCCTCAGGCTCAAATGGCAGCCTTGACTACCCAACATTAAGCATGGAAGACCAAGTACCAACGGTCCATGCTTGAGCAGCAGCAGGCGTGGCAGTCCAGCTTCGCTTCCTCTATGACCACCCATTTTGACCGCCGGCAGGATGCTTGGCAGGCGGTTCATCAGCAGCAGCTAGAGGCTCAACAGCTGGCTAGGCATGCCAGCTTTGATCCTTCATTTGGGCAGAGGATGGACGCTCAAGAGGACCGCATCGACATGCTCTACCGCCTGCAGGAGCACTTCTTCAACCACTTCCCGTACCCACTGGAGGAGGGTCCGGATGGTCCAGCCGGACCATCCCACTAGTGGTATCATCATTTCTCCCTTTCCCACATTATCTTTGCTTCATTTTCCACTTTGAGGACAAAGTGTGCTTCAAGCATAGGGGAGGAAATTATCATTGCTTGGATAGTTTCTTAAGTTGTTTGCTTTTAGTTCTTTTGAATTTTAATTCAGTTTGAAGTTCATAGTAAAAAAAAAGAAGAAAAAGCCAAAGAAAATGAAAAAGGCATGAAAATCCTTGGATAAACCGGAAACCCGAAAGGGCGGTTTAGGCAAAAAGAAGGTAGTCCGACCAACCTTAGGTTGGTGCAAAAAGAAGGTAGTCCGACCAACCCGAAAGGGCACCTTGGCAAAATGAGCGGCACCGAGTGTAGGTTCCCTTTCCGGCGTTTGGCGACATAAGAAGGGGAGTCATAAGGAGAGTGTCCGGGTAGGTCACTCTTGGAGCAATAAGGATGGTAGTGTTCTCACCTTTTTCTCACATTTTCTCTCTTTTCCTTCTTTCTTTCTTGGCTTTTCTTTTGTTTTCATTGTCATTTTTGCTTGCCCATGCTTCCTGAGGCCTTTGAGTTTAAAAATCGCTGTCATTTGTTTTACTCGGGACGAGTAAAAGGTCTAAGTATGGGGGAGTTTGATAGATGATGGAATCATTATCATTTAGGTTAGTTTTTAGAGTCTTTTTATTACATTAGTGTCGGTTTATACTACTAACTCCTTGGTCCAGCAGACGAAGACTAAAAGAAGATAAAGAAGGAGTTATAAGCATTTAGGAGTGAAGACCATTCACGAAGCAAATCTTCTGTTGCCTCACCGCCTCTACGGAGCAGTGTCACAGCCCCTATGGGTGACACCATATTCCGGAGCGCAGCCTGCGCCTACGCCAGGAACGAAGACTGTCACCGCACCTGCGTCAACCCTTGGCGCCCCTGCAGTGACTTTCACTTAAGAAGCAAAGCCAGCACCCGTGCGCCTCAACCTGCCTCAACCTGGGAGCTGTGAAGATGAAGAGTCAATGTCACCGCCCCCGCGTTGACATTGGGACGCCCCTGTAGTTCGGCATCAGAAACGACAGGAAGTTGAAGAGTGAGACGTTTGAAGATCATTAAATATCCGCTCCTGCGGAATTGCTAGGCCGCCCCTGTGGCTACGAAGAAGATCAAACGTTTTCACCAGTACCGCCCCTGCGGATCTGAAGGCCACCCCTGCGTTTCAGCGACAGAGACTTTACTCCGTATGTTTACACCACCTTTATGGCATTAAAGGTGGATGTTTTGGGCCGGCCATTTACTCCTTTTTAGTGCCATTTATAGTATAAATAGACCTAGGGTTGATTGCTAGAATCATCCAATTATAATCCACTTTTTCCATCATAATTCTCTTGTTACCTTTGTAATGAGTGGCTAACTCCCTTGCTACATTGGGTTGGTTTGAAGTTGTATTATTACTTGGTTGTAAGTTCTTTCTAATATAAGTTTTTATTCAGTAATACTTGGTGTTTCCTTGATCTCCATTGTCTAATTGCATGTTTTACTATCACTTAAAATTTATCACCTTAGGTTCTAAAGTGCATGCAAAGAAGTAGGATTAATAGATTCCGGGTTCGGGTCTTTAGTCTAGTAGTAAACTTTAAGTAATAACGGGTTGTAATTGCTTAAAGGAAAGGAACACAAATATAAAATAAGTTTAACGGTTTTAATCTTTTCTTTATATCCCTTAGTCTTCATTAGAAAGCTAACTTGTTATTTGTTTTTGTAGGTTTACGGAACACTAACTTGTTAAGTTGTGTTGATGCCGGTTGGCTCAACACATATATATGATCGAGACGGAAGATTACTTAAAAAACTTGTAAAAAGGAACTTTCCAAAGTAGTAATCGCATGCTAAGAATCAACCTAGTGTAGATTCACCCATCATTGTCTTACTCGTTGTGTTACTTGCTTTCATAAGTTTTGTGTGCATCAATTCACCCAAAATCCCCCCCCCCTTTATTACTTCAATCTATAATCAATAATTGAATTTAATAAGAATAACAAAACTCTCTTGGGTTCGACCCTTACTTAATCACTATACTTGTTTTAGTGCTAAGTCCGGATTATATTTTGATAAGATAAAAACGACCATAGGAAAAGGTCTTGTCATCGGGCATGACAAGGCCATGACAATGCAACTCTCGGACGTGGTGAGGCCATTCTCGGGCATGACAAGGCCAACGTCGGGCATGACATGGGCATGACAAGGCAACTCTCGTACATGGCAAGGCAATCGTCGGGCATGGGAAGGCCAGCGTCGGGTATGACAAGGCCATGACAATGCCACTCTCGGACATGGCGAGGCCATCATCAGGTGTAACAAGGCCATGACAATGCCACTCACGAAGGCATTGATCTTCCCTCTTAGCTCGGTTGTCTTGGAAGGTGGGAAGAACTTTGTCAAGAACTCGGTTGTCATATCCTCCCAAGTACCCACACGTCCTTGTAGAATGGATTGATACCAAGCCAAGGCCTTATCCTTAAGTGAGAAGGAAAAATCCCTAAGCTTGTGGTTGTTGTTCTCCAATCTAGGTGGCCTTAGAGTCTCCATCAAGATCCCATAATTCATCAAGTGTTGATGAGGAGACTCTCCTTCCATCCCTCCAAATTGATTATGCCGGATCATTTGTAGCACTTGAGGGCGGAGCTCGTAGTCATGGGCTGCGGGATCACCTAAGTTTACACCCGGACGGTGCACTCTTTGGGCTGGATCCATAAGTTGCCCAAGCGTTTTTGGCTCCTCAATGATGATCGGCTCAAACCGAACATTAACCGCCGGCTGCGGTGGTGGTGGTGGTGGAGGTTGTTGACGATTAAGCTCTCTTTGCACAAGAGCTTGGCTAATCTCTTCAATATCCCTCCTAGTTGCTTCTTACCTCTCATTTGCAAGTCTCCTCTCATTCTCCAAGAGTTCATCCCTTAGCCTAATTTGCTCTAAGGCATCATCCAACTCAGCTTGAAGATCTCTTCCGGTCATCTCCTTCTTCCTCTTAATACACTAGACAATCACACACAATGATTCAATCTAGACCTAGTCCCCGACAACGGCGCCAAAAACTTGTCACGCTATAAATGTATAGCACAAAAGTCTTACAATTTATAATTCGATATAATTTCCTAACTCCTAGCGAACCCACAGTGTATGGGTCGTTTTGTAGCAAGGATATTTGATATAAATACGGGCGATCTAGATCGAGGGGAAACTTCAACTACTTCTTCTTGATTATTCTTGTTGGATCAAATGGAAGAATGTGGGTGGGGGAAGCGTTTGGTTGATCCTTCAAAAAGGATCCTCGAGTTTGAAAGGTTTGGATCAAAGACTATATCCAAGATAGAACTTTAAGAGGGTGAAAGAAGAGATGATGCCTAAACTAAGTAAGAGGGTTTTCCTTCTCAATACTTAGTATTCAACTTAGACATGCTTTTACAAATGAGCCAAGTCATCCTTATATAGTGGATGGGGGCTAACCAAAGGTTCAAACATAAATGACAGAATTAAAGTCGGAATTAAGTTCCGAATATGAAAAGCCTAAAATATGAAACGTCGGAATTTAATTCACGAAATTAAGTTCCGGAATTAAAGTTCCGAATATGAAAGGCCTATTATTAAATAGCCGAATAATAATAAATATCTACAAAATGGTGCGGGTCCTTCTAGCCGGAAACACGGATGACATCGCCATCCGGGGGCGTATCATCCTCCTCCTCTTAAATGTGAAACGTCCTCGTTTCACCGTCAAAAAGAAAGGAGTCACTTGAGGAACAAGACCCTTGTAAATCAAAATCGAATGCACCTTACCAGGCGGCTTGGACTTGTAGTCCTTCAACATTGTGGCTTTGTGTCGTTTGTTGCATATGTAATCCCTCAAGGTGGCGGTGCTGTGGAGTTTGTCTATCATGCGGTCAAGAACCTTGATGGGGAACTTTGAGGCCATGCTGACAAGATAGAACGGCAAGCCGGGAGGTAAGTGAGTGGGCATAGTAAAGACAAACCTCGACTCGGCCGACACAAGTTAATGGTTTTCCATCAACAAAATGGTTCCGCTATCGGGGTTGACTTCTTTTTCACTCTCAAAAATGGCCTCGTCTTTGTCATCTTCATAGAACTTTCCATGTAATGGATTGACCAAATGAATTGGAATAACCGGGGCACAAGTTTGAATAACGACATCTTCCTCGGCTTCAACTTTGTCACACAACGGTTGGACCACCAACTCACACCATGGTTGTGAAACCGCTTGAGGTTCATCTTGTTGCGTGGATGTCGTGGGGGCAGAAAGTTGTGCCCTCAAAATCTGAATCTCACGCTTTAGAGCGTCATTTGTTTCCTTCAGCACAACATAGTCATCTTTGGGGGCAATGTCATCAACTTGAGCACGCCGTTAGGGGACAAAGATGACAACATGTTCATGATTAGTACGCCGTCTTGGGGCGCTATAGGTATCCTCCAAATAAGCTTGTTGGTGTGGATAACGTTGGTGCCCTTCCATGGAATAAGTCGGCTGTGGTGGTTCCGGAGGAGGCAACCACTCCTCATCTCAAAATATTGTCTCCATCGGTACCTCCGGGAGGTTTATTTGGCCGCCTTGAGCTTTAATTCATGGGGAGACGGCAACCATTCTCCATACAAGTCAAACTGATCATCATCGTCATAGAACATGATGAACGATGAAGAACACTTGAAGAACAATGAATAACTTCGAAGAACACTGAAGAACGGTTGAAGATCTTCGAAGAACACCGAAGAACACAATGAAGATCTTCAAAGAACTCCGAAGAACACTTAAAGAAGGATGAAGATCTTCGAAGAACACTTGAAAAACCCTTGAAGATCTTCAAGAACACTGAAGAGAAAAAAAATTTTGATGATGAACAATCAAAATCACAAGTAAAGAACTTGACCTCGATCCCGAGCTCTGATACCAATGATATAAATACAGGCGATCTAGATCGAGGGCAAACTTCAACTACTTCTTCTTGATCGTTCTTGTTGGATCAAATGGAAGAATGTGGGTGGCGGAAGCGTTTGGTTGATCCTTTAAAAAGGATCCTCGAGTTTGAAAGGCTTGGATCAAAGACTAGATCCAAGATAGAACTTTAAGAGGGTGGAAGAAGACATGATGCCTAAACTAAGTAAGAGAGTTTTCCTTCTCAAAACTTAGTATTCAACTTAGACATGCTTTTACAAATGAGCCAAGTCATCCTTATATAGTGGATGGGGGCTAACCAAAGGTTCAAACATAAATGACAGAATTAAAGTCGGAATCAAGTTCCGAATATGAAAAGCCTAAAATATGAAAGGTCGGAATTTAATTCACATAATTAAGTTCCGGAATTAAAGTTCCGATTATAAAAAGACTTATTATTAAATAGCCGAATAATAATAATTGTCTTCAAAATGTGCGGGTACTTCTAGCCGGAAACATTGATGGCGATGCCATCCGGGGGCGTATCAATATTATTCCGAGGTCGAACACGAAGACTAAGGTGAAATTAAATCAAATAAGTGATCATAGATAGTGTAAATCTAGTGTAAGAAAAGAGAAGAAAATTAAGAAATGAAAATCATGATATTTTTGGGTTTGGTTTTTTTGGTGATCAAGCAAAGATCACAAGTCATGCAAGAATATAAATCAAACAAATAACTAAAGCTAGCAACACAAACAAGCAACACAAACACAAGATATGTGTTCAAAGAGAGAAAAGCGGATTCTAACACTAGTACAAATCTTAAGTTTCTCGGGACTTTTTTTTCATTACGTTAGGGGGTTTTTCAAGTCCCGTAAAATCTTTGGCCGAGAGATTTTTCTCGGTATTTTATTTGCAAGTCCTGAGAAATAAAAATACTCTAGGGAGTTTTTTAAAAAAGTCCCAAGAGATATCTCTCGGGACTTTTTAAATAAACTCCCTAGAGATATCTCACGTGACGTTTTGTTAAAACTCCCTAGAGATATCTTTAGGGAGTTATTTTAAAAGAGTCCCGAGAGACATTTATACAAAAATTTTTCTTATTTTATAAAAATGCCATAAGCTATATTTTTCTTCAAACATATTTATTGTAGCTTGTTTCCTGACGACACTTATAATAACAACACATGCACTTATAATAACAATCAAATGAACTATTTCGATTGTTCCAACATTCAACAACACATACACTAAAATACTGTCTCAATATATATGGTTAAAACGTACAAAATGTCTAAAGTTTAGCGACAAAAGAGTAGTGATGACAACATAATCCGAAAATGCATCCTGAAGAACGAACTTTCTTATTCTAGTACTGTCATTTCCAGCATATAGAGCTGTATAGTGATTAATCCCCACAAAGTCCAACGACCCTTTTAGCAACTCTGACCTCTCTACTGAGATCTCAGGCAATCTTTCATTAACATGGCTCTTCATTGAGGCACGGTAATCCCCATAGAACAACGGATCAAGGAACCTGATTCACTATTGTTCATTACAATATGTAACTATTAAGTATATTTGCCTTTCTATTTATATCAATGATACTTACCATCCAAGTGAGAAATCCAAGGCTCTTTGAGCAATTGCTTCGTCTTCACTGTCTGTTATTGGTTCGTACCACTTGGAATCTAGGGAGATTCCCACCACACCTCCTTGTTTCTCCTAGGGGAGTAAAAACATAGTTTCTCATATGAAAACCATGACCTAACTTGTTTCTTATATCAGTAAAATTAGAGTTGAAATGACAGTGAAGTTACCATGTAATGTTGTTCATACTTTTTTGTATACAATAGCATGGGATAAGAGGATGTTGTGTGCTACTATGTATGGTTCAGTGGAGGATTGCCCTTTCTTGCATAGCAGATGACCCAAGATTGAACGCCTTCCCGGGGCTTGAAGACCCGTGTCATATCCTTGAATCGCAAATCCATGGGGTTCGTTGAATGTGATCCAATTCTTCACTCTATCATCAAATGCTTCAAAGCAAGTTGAAGCATAACTCTCAAAGTCTTCTCTGCAAGGTAAGTATTTACCAAATAACAACATCGTTCAGAATTCTTCTTCTCATAATCTATGCCATTCACCACAACTTTGAAGCATTTGAACATACGTCATTTTCGTGTAGACTACAATGGACTAGGCACAGACTACAAAGTCACTCACTCACACAAATATGAACAAAAGCTTAGTTGTAGAATAACTAGCATTAAAATCTGTCTGTATAAAGACAGTCCTCATTTTAATAATGACTAAAGATAATTTGTTTAAAATAACGAACTAGAAAAAGGACATGAAGAATATATTAAAATTTTAAAGGTATCAAAATAATTTTTAAAACTTGTGAATTCCCCAGTCACGAACCCACTCAGAGAATTACATCCCATTCTAACTGCCACACTCGGTCTCCACTACTCATTTTCTCATTTAGCATTTCCACACCCATCAACCCTAAACAAAAATTGAAACCATTCTAATCAAGACATTTACAAAGTAATAAGTTATAACCATAATGTTTTTGTAAAACAAAAACTCAAATTTTAGTCAATACTATTTTGAAGACGATGGACCTAAGAAAGGCTACACAACACATTTATTTGACACCAACATGTTGGTTATAACTCTCTCCAAAGATGAATCTTCAGCAGCTGGAGACTCTATTAAAGCTTTTGAAGCTTCCAAAGGATGTTGGAATGAGAACTCTATTGAGTTAGATCTTCAATATGATACAAAACACAAAAAGAAGCTCGTTAACATTTACCTAGACAGAACATGAAAAGAACAAAATGGACACAACATGTAAGTATATAACATACACATGAAGACCATTTTAGAGGTGGCCAACTAATCCAATACATTTTTTTTGGGGTAACATTGTTTTAGGCAGTAGAAGAAGAAGCTAAAGAGCATTTAATCCGTAGATTCAAAATTTACAACTTGAAGATCAAATTTTACAGCTTCATGTTCGAAATTCTCGAATTCTTAACTGAATAAAGCGTTTCAAGTTGTAGCACACACAATTATTCGCTCAACAAATGATTTCAAACGGGATCCCAAGCAGTAGCTTAGCATAGTACAAAAAACCATTCTTTGTCTTATGTGAAACTCATATATGAAGAAACGACTGATGAGTTGACGTTTGATATTAACGTTAAAAGCATACGTTCTTTGTTCATTTAAACAGATTTTGACCCAAAAAACCTGTCATTTGTGATGAAATGGTTGGTGGATAATTAAAGGGCATTCTAAATACTTATGGTCTTGTTGGGATACTAGCTTATGAAGTTTATCTAGTTATGAAGATTATAGAAAACCATATTATTCTTAACAAGCTTCAATTTTGGTCAAGGTTTACAAATGGGACTTAATTGAAATGTTGGTAAATATGTGAGGGCTCGTGTTAGATAAGATATGCTAATTTGTTTATATTCTCAATGAACCTGACAATTCACTAAAGAGGTTGTAAATTCGACACAACAAATGTTAAGCTTTTGCAATTGCTGCTTCTAAGTATCCGACAATTCATTAAATTAAGCATCACTTTTGTAACAAATGACGATGTAAGCTCAGAAAAATAAAGAATGCGAGATGGCCATAGGATAGAGATCGTAAAAAACTGTAATGATACTGATTAGACTCTCTATATGTTACCGCACCGCAAAATATAAAAAAGAATCGAAAAATAAAGAATGCGAGAAGACGACAATAGAAAGAACGGTATCCATATTTGTATGCTAATTACAACCATGAGCAGTAACCAACATCGAAGAACATTAGGACTATTGAACCAAAACAACACAGCACGAAGCAGTGAACAATAGCATCAACAAAATCTATACTCAAAAGCAAAACGCTTGATTAACAGTGTCTCTAACAACAACAACGAAATCAAAACGCAATGGTTTATATTCACCATCATACTCAAATCATTGTTAGTACACAACCAAAACGCTCAAGAGAAAGTAGTGTTCAAATTCATTCTAGCCATAATAGATACTCAAAAGCAGCATTCAAATTGAAGTATAACAAATCCAAGGCAAAACATGAAGCATAGACTAACCTGGTAATGCACGATTGTAGCTAGGGGAGGGTGAGACAACACGAATTTACAAGGAGGAGAGTAGTAGAGATTGAATCAATCCATTGCAGCCGTAATCGGTACTCAACTCTTAATAATATTTTGGGTAGACGATTGACAATGAGTACGTACTGATCGAGTACCGGCAACGAGAGCAATTGGTGCAATTTAGGTTAGATTTTGAGAAGATGTTCCGTTTTTAGCAAATATGACGCGGGCATCTTTCGGGACTTTTTAAAATAAATCCCTTGAGTATTCAAAAGATTCTAGGGAGTTAAAATAATAAATGCCGAGATCCTAATTAATTTTTTTAATTCATAAATTAATAATTGTTTACGGGAGTTTTTAAATTAAGTCTCGAAAGTTTAAAAATTTTACGGGATTTTTTTTAATACCCGAAAAAATTGTCCTGAGAAACATAGAATTTGTACTAGTGTAGGGGTTAGGACTTCCGGTTATGGCATTGGACTCAAGCTTCTAATCAACCTTGGATAAGCTACGGTGTGTTGGGAAAGGGGTATTTCTCAAATTGGATCAATCACCGGGTAGGTCACATGGTCCACTAATCCCTCACCTAAGGTCCTATTACCGGGTAAGTCTCTAGGAGCCTAAGGTTGGGAATTCTACACAAATCGGATTGCTATCTAGGGTTCAAACCTCTCCTTACCGTGTAAGTCTCGGGAAGGCAAGTCCTAAGCATCAATCCTAGCACACTCAGTCCAATAGCGGCTTGTGAGGCTCACTACTACCTAGAGTTCATCATCTTCGGTATCTAAGGTCGAGAATTACCAAGTAGGTCTCTTCTCTCACTTAGTTTTCTAGCATTAGGTCGCCCTAGGCTAGATTATGCTTAACAAACACTAGGATTTCAACAATCTAACATCCTAACATTCAGGTTTATCAATACAACCACAACAGAGAAAATCACGGGTGGATCATACAGAACCTCGGCCGTGGAAAGGTATGAACAGACCGTGGTTTTCAACAGAGGTTAGGTTCGAGCAAGCAATTCATCCAAAGGTACATTCAAGTCTATTCTATCACAGTCCAAGCCATAACAATCATTCCGTTACCCTAGAATCACAACTATTTAGCCTACAACATGCATTTTAAGATTCAAACTCAACAAACAAACATTCATGGCTTCCATAGTAAGAAAATGAAATGAAAGAGAAATGAAACAAGTAGAAACAAGAAAACTCAGCTGAATATAAGTTGAAGCAAGACTTACAACCCTTCAAAAGAAGGTCCAAAACATTCTTTACAATCCTTGCAAATGTCCTCAACCAAGGTCACTCAAAAACTCCAAAAACTCTAAGATTAGTGTTGTTCTTCTCCTTCCCAAAAAAGAGAGTGTTTTTCTTCTTCCCCAAGTCTATCCTCCAATGGGAATGATGTGTTGAGAGAGAGTGTGTGGGAGAGAATCCTCTAGTAACAGCCTGCAGGACAACTTATATTCTCCACCAAGAGCAAGAGTCGGGCATGGAGATCGTGGGACAGTTGTCACATCTGTCCAGATAGAACCACGGCCAAAATTACGAGCGTGGTTCTGGCACTCAGACCGTGGAAATCCCTCTTCAGCTTCCTTTTGATCACTAAGCCATGAGTTGGTGCAAGGCATGCATGCACCAACAAGGTCCTATGTGTTCTCCTTTGCTCCTAGTTTGCCTCTTAATGAGTCCGGACGTGTGCCATCACGAGGAATGATCCTCGAATGTATCGATTAAGCTCCAAAAGTTCTCCAAAATACCTACAAAACCGACAAGAGTTCGTGTAGACGTCTATTTCGACAATATGCATGAATTAAGCGTAAACGTCATGAACTAATGCCAAACTATGCAAGAATAACGGGAAAAACTATCTAAATGAATGCCTAAACTAACGTCATAAATCGTGTTATCAATGACCTTGACATCTCGATGCTAGCGTTGCCATGCCCGACGCTGCCTTTCCAGGCCAGACGATGGCCTTGCCATGTCCGATAGTTGCCTTGTCAATACCTAGTCATGCCCAACGATGGCCTTGTCATGCCCGACGATGGCCTTGCCATGTCCAAGAGTGGCAATGTCATGGCCTTGTCATGCCCAACGATGACCTTGTCATGCCTGACGCTGGCCTTGTCATGCCCGACGCAGGCCTTGCCATGTCCAAGAGTTGCCTTGTCAATACCTTGTCATGCCCGACGTTGGCCTTTTCATGCCCGACGATGGCCTCGCCATGTCCGAGAGTGGCATTTTCATGTCATGCCCGACGTTGGCCTCGTCATGCGGACGTTGTCCTTGCCATGCCCGACGATGGCCTTGCTATGTTCGAGAGTGGCCTTCTCGTGCCCGACGCTGGGCTTTTCATGCCCGACGATGGCATTGTCGTACTTGACGCTGGCCTTGCTATGTTCGAGAGTGGATTTGTAATGCCCGACGCTGGCCTTGGCATGCCCGACGCTGGCGTTGCGATGCCCGACGTTGGCCTTGCCATGCCCGATGATGGCCTTGCCATGTCCGAGAGTTGCCTTGTCATGCCCGACGTTGGCCTTGTCATGCCGATGCAGGTCTTTCCATGCACGACGATGTCCTTGCTATGTCCGAGAGTGGCCTTGTCATGCCCGGCGCTGGGCTTGTCATGCCCGACGATGGCCTTGTCGTTCCCGACGCTGGCCTTGCTATGTCCGAGAGTGGCCATGTCATGCCCGACACTAGCCTTGTCGTGCCCGACGCTGGCATTGCCATGCCCGACGATGGTCTTGCCATGACCGTGAGTTGCCTTGTCATGCGCGACGCTGGCCTTGTAATGCCCGACGATAGCCTTGCCATGTCCGAGAGTGGCATTGTCATGGCCTCGTCATGCCCGACGTTGGCTTTGTCATGCCCAATGTTGGCCTTGTCATATCCGAGAGTTGCTTTGTCATGGCCTTGTCATGCCCGACGATGACCTTGTCATGCCCGACGATGGCCTTGCAATGCCCAACGTTGGCCTTGTCATGCCCGACGTTGGCCTTTCCATTCCCGATGATGGCGTTGCCATGTCCGAGAGTTGCCTTGTCATGCCCGATGTTGGTGATAGCATGAATTATAGTCTATATTTTGGGGTTTGTTTGGACGTTTTATCTTCAATAATCTGCATGTTTGTATGTATATTACGTGGTTATACTACCATTTCATCTACCTTTGCCAGAATCGAGGTCTACACCTAGTTTTCTTGTAATGATAGGTAAAATGGCACGTTTTGCATCAAAAAGGAGTTATGGAGTCATTGGAGCTACATAAGGAACCATCCAGGAAGTATAGCCATGGATTAGAGATTCACTTTGGACAAGATTTGAGAGATTTCACATTCAGTTGTGACTCACCTCGGTTGACCACAGATTCACCTCGACCGAGGTGATCCAGAGAAGTCGACTCGACCGAGGCGAACACCTGGGACGCGGCGAGAATATTTTATTCTTGGCTGAGATCTTTTATCTTTGGAAAGAGATCTTATATTTTTGGGCTTGGCTCCTGGAAGGAAGAAGATATACTAGATCATATATTTTACCTATTTTTATGGGAAGAGATCTTTCTAAGATATCTTATCTTTGGAGAGTAATTTTCCTATAAAAAGGGTCGGATTTCCCACAAATCCACAATCCGCTATCACTCGGAACATCCTACATATCACGCTATACCACCGATCAGGGTTTATACACCGCTGCAGCCATACTCCAGTTGGGAGATTTGAAGAACCTTTTTGAAGGTTGAAGGAAGATTGAAGTCTATAGCTTTTATAGCCTTTGAAGGGTTTTTGTAAGATTATCTTAGATTCCCTTCCTTGTTGTCTTGTCTTGTTGGATTTCTATCCAAGGAACGCTTTATTGTGATATTTGATTCAGTTATTGAAGTCTTTTCATTAAATTCTTCTTGTTCAAATATTCACCTTCTTCCCATATATTTGATTATTGCTTTCATGATGATGAGTGGCTAATTTCTTTGAGTGATTCTAGGGTGATTGGCTGAAGGTTGTGGGAAAAACAATGATAGAATAATCTTAGATTCCAGTAGGACCCTGAAAGTTCGAGTCTTTAACCTTAACCCTAAGCATCTCGCTCAGTCGATGAACATCTCGGCCGGGGTGGAATTCTTCTGACCGAGGTGACTTATCTGATCCTAAACTGATAGTTAAGTGTTAGAGTTTGCCAAATCCTATTCTTATTACACCTTTCCTGGTCCAATGCAAGCCTAGGATGAGACTTACCCGGTAATTCCTTAGTTTGTGTACCTAAGATCATAAGTGTAGGTAATAAAGGTTTATCCTTTATTGGGGTTTGAGTGTGCTTTGATCCCATCTTTGTGAGTTAGCCTGAGACTTACCCGGTAAAGGTTGATTCTATTCCCTTTGATGGGGTGTTAGTTTGAGGTTATAGTTCTTTATCTTAATTTCTTGAGACTTACCCGGTAATAGGAGTTACGGTTTTGGATTAGTGAGTAGTGAGACTTACCCGGTGATCTATTCCACTTTAGAAACACCTTCCCTATGCAAAAACCTCGGCTTTGTCCGCTTATCTTTAGATCTTGAGTTGGAACCACAACTAGATGCTTTAATCCCTAGAATTGCATGTTTCCTTTATTGACTTCTATATCATCTTTTATTGTTTTGATCACCTCTTGTGGTTAGTATTTACATTAGCATACCGTAATTGGACTTTGTTTCACTAAGTCCCTGTGATCGACCCCTGGAATTCCTTGCTTTTTACTACGATTGACCCGTACACTGCGGGTTCGCATCCTTGTTTTAAGCTTACGTCTAGGGTTATAAATTTAAAACTTGCACACACCGTTTGGAGCGAACAAGTTTTTGGCACCGTTGCCGGGGACTTGGTCTAGACGGAGCCAGTTACGGTTTGCTCTTGGGGCACTTGCCCCCGTGTCTACTAACCACTCTACTTGAGTGACTTTTGCAGGTTCTTTCTTAGGTTTATGCGAAGAACCCGCATTGGGAAGGAAATCGTTCCTTACGATCCCGAACCAGAAAAGACATACAAACGACGTTTAAGAGAAGCGAAGATGGCCCACCAAGTCAATCGCGATCTTGAGGCCGAGTTGAAAGAGGCGCTAGAGCTGCTACGCCTCAGTAGGGAAGAGCTAAGGCGAGAGAAGGAAGAAACTCGCACCAAGACTGAAGCAATCGAAGTAGATATGGCAGCCATACGAGACCAAATTCTACTTCGACCGAGGGAAGACCCAGTTGCTGATCCTCGACCGATGCAGGATCCAGTTGCTGACCCTCGACCGAGGCAGGTTCCAGTACCTGACGCCCCGGCCGAGGTACTTCTACCTCTGATGCCAGTCCGAGGCGTTCTTCTTGCAGGAATTCCACAAACCCTAGGTCAAAGGATGGACCCTAATCAACAACTGAGGCGTCCAGGAATTAACCTAGGAGATCCAGCGGACCATGACTATGAACTTCGACCGCAAGTTCTATCCATGATTCGCCAATGCCAGTTCGGAGGGCTAGAGAAGGAATCACCACATCAACATCTTCAAAACTACGAGATCTTGATGGAGACCTTAAGACCTTCAAGGATTGAAAATAACAACTACAAGCTAAGACCTTTTTACTTTTCTTTAAAAGATAGAGCTCTTACTTGGTATCAATCTCTTCCTCTAGGAAAAATTAGCACATGGGAGGAGATGACTACGGAATTCTTGACCAAATTCTTTCCCCCCCCCCTCAAAGACAGCTGAAATGAGGGGGAAGATCAATGCTTTCATTATGAAAGACAAGGAGAGCTTGTCCAAGTCATGAGAGCGGTTCAAGGACATTCTTTTGGATTGCCCACATCATGGGATTCCAAAGTTAGAGTTATTGGAGATATACTTCAAGGGACTGGACGGAAGCACCCAGTTCAACCTCCAACTACTCTCCGCCGGTACCTTCATGGACATGGCGATTGACGAAGCTTGGGACTTCATCGAGAAGCAAGCTTTGCATATGGAGAAGTACACTCATCAAGGAGCTGAAGGTGGAGTTAAAAGAGTTAACTTCCAAGAAACTCAGCCCAACAACAATCAACTCACGTCTTTGAAGAATGACGTGAAGCAATTGAAGGAACTCTTGGTTGCTCAAACCAAGAAGGAAGAGCAAGGGCAAAGAAACAACAACAATGGATACTGTAACAACAACAACGGTTCCCAGAACAACAACTACAACAACAACAATAGAGGATCCAATAGCAACAACTGGAGGGCGAACAACCAAAATTCTGGTAACAATCATTCAAACTCCAACTCTAACGATTCCTCTAACCCTTTCCTCTCTTCCCCTTCTTCTTCTTCTACTCCATTAAAGAGCCAGGGGCAAGGATCAAGTTCGTCTCACCCAGAAAAGAAAGACGCTGTTCTGGAGGCTATCTTGATCAAGCTTAATGTTATGGAGACTTCTATGACTTCATTTTCGAAGGCCCAAAAAGCCTTTGAACAACAACTTGCAAGTAGGGCGAACGAAGTGCCAAGAGATCCAGGGAAGCTTCCAGCAAGGACGGAAAGCAACCCTAAGGGCCAGATCATGGCCAATAACTACGAGGAGTGGATTGAAAACAGCAGATCCAGTGCCTCGGTCGGTGCCAGTACCGACGAAGACCACTTCGGTCCAAATGCAGTCGAATAACACTTCGACCGAGATGCCAACCGAGGTGGAGCCACAGAAAGCGAAGGGGAAAACTGAAGTTTATGTTCCACCTCCTGCATACAAACCACCACTTCCATTCCCCCAGTCAAGGGCCAGAGCACATCTAGACAAGCACTTTGGTAAGTTCCTTGACTTGATGAATAAACTGCATATTAACATTCCTTTCCTTGATGCTATTCTAGGGATGCCCGCCTATGGGAAGTTCTTGAAGGAAATCCTATCAAGGAAGAGGAAACTGGAAGATTTTGGTGAAGTTAAGATGAGATCTAAATCCTCGGAGCTCATTCAAATCATGAAGGAGAAGATGCCACCTAAATTGAGAGATCCCGGCTCATTTTGCATTCCCATTCAAGTAGGGGATGTCACTTGTGAAGCCCTTTGTGATCTAGGAGCCAGCGTGAGCATCATTCCGCTGGAGCTATGTGCGAAGATCGGACTTGGAGAGCCCAAGCCGGTCAAGATTCGACTATACATGGCGGATCGCTCCATCATCCATCCCGTGGGTATCTTGGAGGACGTTCCGGTCAAGTTAGGTAACTTCTATTTACCAATAGATTTTGTTGTACTTGACATTCCCGCAGATTACCCTGTTCCTATTATTCTCGGGAGGCCATTTCTAGCAACTTCGGGTTGCAATGTGGATTGCAAGAACGCCAAGTTGAAATTCAACATTGGCGGCGATGAGGTGGAGTTCGCATTACTTGCAGCCATGAGAGGGGAGCAGCTAAGCGATGATATCTTCAACATCTACGATGAAGAAGAATCAAGAGAATTGGTGAGCTCTATCCTTATTAACGATCCACTCGAAAGAGTTATTAGTTTCAGTTTAATGGAGGAAGGTATAGATGCTTCTTGTGATGCAGATATACGGAGCTTAAAAGCACTGGAAGAAGATCCAGGAGCTAAAACTGAGAAGCTAATCCAGGAGACGAAGATCTCCAGTTTCGATTCCAGTTGCAGTACCTCGACCGAGGCACTTTCTGGACTGAGCAAGGCGACTGAAGAACATCTCGGTCAACGCCTCTGCGCCTCGACCGAGGTCGATGGCGAGACGATTTCGACTGAGACTTCCGAAAGTCCAGTTTCTAGATCTACTCCACTGGAAGGAGGAAGCAAGGATCCCCCTTAGAAAGCACCCCCAGTTGTGGAGCTTAAACAACTCCCGAACCACTTGTGGTATTTCTTTCTCGGACCGGATTCCACTTATCCCGTTATTGTTAGTGCTTCCCTTTCCGAAACTGAATTGTCTAAACTAATGCATGTCCTGAGAAAGCATCAAAAGGCTTTGGGTTACACTATAGATGATCTTATTGGCATTAAGCCCTCTTTCTGCATGCATAGAATTCTAATGGAGGATGATCATAAGACTTCACGGAAACCTCAAAGACGGTTAAATCCGATCATGAAAGAGGTTGTGAAGAAAGAAATTCTTAAGTTTTTGGATGCAGGTATCATATACCCTATCTCGGACAGCAAGTGGGTTAGCCCGGTGCATGTAGTTCCGAAGAAAGGAGGGATGACCGTTGTGACAAACAAGAACAACGAGTTGATCCCAACCAGGACCGTTACAGGCTGGAGGGTTTGCATCGATTATAGGAAGCTGAACACGGCCACACGGAAGGACCATTTTCCACTTTCCTTCATTGATCAAATGCTCGAGCGGTTGACCCAGCATTCACACTTTTGCTACTTAGACGGTTATAGTGGATTCTTCAAGATTCCTATCCATCCGGATGATCAGGAGAAGACCACTTTCACTTGTCCATGGGGGACATTTGCTTATAGGAGGATGCCATTTGGATTGTGCAATGCACCGGCTACCTTCCAGCGATGCATGATGGCTATCTTTTCTGAGTACATAGAGGAGATCATGGAGGTATTTATGGATGATATTTCTATATATGGTTCCTCTTTTGATGATTGCCTATCTAACCTTTCTCTAGTACTTAAAAGATGTGAAGACACTAATCTCGTTTTGAATTGGGAGAAGTGTCATTTTATGGTTAATGAAGGCATTGTGCTAGGACACCTCGTTTCTAATCGAGGCATTGAGGTCGATCGCGCTAAGATCGAGACTATAGAGAAACTCCCTCCCCCTTGTTCTGTCAAAGGTGTTAGGAGTTTTCTCGGGCATGCAGGTTTCTACAGGAGATTCATCAAGGACTTCTCTAAGATTTCTAAACCTCTAACTAACCTCTTGAATAAAGATGTTGTTTTTGAGTTTTCGCAGGAGTGTCTTGATGCTTTTTACAGGATTAAGGAAGCGTTGATCTCCGCTCCCATTATCCAACCTCCGGATTGTACCTTGCCCTTTGAGATCATGCGTGATGCTAGTGATGTAGGTGTAGGAGCTGTGCTTGGACAGAAGAAGGATGGCCGGACCACCGCCATTTACTATGCTAGCAAGACGCTAGATGTAGCACAACGCAACTACGCTACCACCGAGAAAGAATTATTGGCGGTTGTATATGCTTTCGAGAAGTTTCGCTCCAATCTAGTAGGGGCGAAAGTCATTGTCTACACCGACCATGCAGCCATCCGTTACTTGTTGGCTAAGAAAGATTCCAAGCCACGCCTTATTCGGTGGATTCTCTTGCTTCAAGAGTTTGATCTAGAGATCCGCAATAAGAAAGGATCCAAAAATTCTGTTGCGGATCACCTCAGCCGGCTACCTGCATCTTCACGCGAGAAGGACGACCCGCCCATTGACGATTCATTCCCCGATGAGCACTTACACTTATTGGAGCGTTTGATAGACTTACATACTTCACCCCATGATGGAGGTGAAGTATGGGGTGAGGGTACATCCCATCACGTTTGAGAGACGCATCATGGTCCAGCTAGCGACCTTAAACCAAGCGCTTCTTGGGAGGCAACCCAAGGTATTGCTTTCTTTTCCCTTTTTCTAGTCTAGTTTAGATAGTTTTTGCTTTTGCTTTGCTTTGTTTTGTTTTTGGCGTTCTAGACAGATAACAGGAGACATCTAAGGAAGGAGAATAACTGGAAGGACAGAAGATCGAGAATTTGAGAAGACGAAGTTTGACTGAGGCATCTCGGTTGCTATCAGAGCACCTCGACCGAGATGATTTTTGAGCAACCGAGGCAACTAGGGTTTCTGAAGAAACACCTCGGTCCGTACCACCTCGGTCCAATCGAGACCATCTCGACCGAGGTGACAACAGTTCCAGAAAAGGGTACAAAAAGGGCTGAAGATTTCTCTCTCCTCACTTTACCCTCCCCCTCGACCGCGGCGACATTTTCACCTCGCTCATTCGAATCTCTCTCATTTTCAAAGATTTTCGCTTCCAAACTGCGATTAAGGCATAGAGGATCCCAGTTCATCGTCGATCTGCAAGAAAATCGAACCGATTCGGCCGAACGAGGAAAACAAAACCAAAACCCTAACTCGCTGATTTCGCTTCGATTTGGGCTTTGGTTGCCCTTGCATTTGCTGAGGAAAGGATTAAGTACCCCATAGGAAGCAGTTGTAGTGATTTTGGGGGAAAAGAACTGAATTTTCTGAAGAAATTAGAATCCAGTTTTCCGCCTCGGTCTAGACGAGTTGTGCCTCGGCCGAGGTGATTCTTGAGTGTTGTTATTCGACCGAGGTGACCTGCCAGTAACAGATTTCTGAAAATGAGTTCTAACCGACGCCTTGCCCTCAGAGATAGATCCTCCCCTTCCCCTTCTTCCTCTTCTTCCCGACCCTATCGCCCGGGATCCACGAGCGACACCAGGTAGATTATGAGCGTATTTCCGGCCGTCCAATGATTACACCTCGCTTCCTGGACGTGTCTGCTTTTGACTGTCTCCATGTAGACAGAGACCTTAGACGGATGATATCCACAGTAGGGCTAGATCAGTTTACTGGGATCCGAGCCCCTGCCTATCTAGAGCCCACCTTAGAGTTTGTTAGCTCCTTCACCTACCTCCCCACAGAGAGATCTGTGAAGTACCGGTTGATGAACCGGAACTTCATAGTTCCACTAGAGTACTGGAGAGAGATTTTTGGTTTTCCTGAGCCGACAGCCGTTGACTTCCCGTCCCGATCTGTAGCTAGGGAGTTTTGGGGACAGATAGCTCACGTGGTTGAGCACACAGACAGATGGCACCCTAGAGATTCCAGGGAGAAGGTCATCTTCCATTTAACCTTTAGGTTAGCCCACCGGATCTTCAGTGAGACACTTCTGGCGCGTACTGAGACGCCCTAGAAGATCCGACAGGCGGAGCTTTTTATTCTATATTGCATGGTGACTGGAGGTATCCCGGACTTTGGCTTGATGTTGGCAAAGGATCTGCACAGGATCAAGGCCAAGGCGAAGGGAGACATCTGCTATGGAGGACTTGTCACCCACATCGCCAGCTATCAGGACATGGATCTCTGCGCTTGCACGATGGTGGCGGCTGCCAAGCCGCTTGGGCTGCAGGAGATGATCACTCGGCGGATTCTGGTTCCCCGAGGTCTGACTACACCGTACGTGGCTATGCTATGGGAGCTGACTGCATCGCAGGGGATCAGGTGGTCTGCACAGTTTACTATTTATGACCCTCATTATTGGCAGACCGCTTGGGCCCCACTAATGGAGGATTATAGAGAGGCAGCAACTGCCCCAGCTGAGGAGGAGGCAGATGATGAGGAGACTGCTGATGACAGAGATGGTGGAGTCCCAATGGATACAAGGACAGATACTACAGGGACGAGCGCACCAGTTATAGATCTGGATGATGAGGATACTGAGCCTGCACCTGCTACTTCTCCAGTTAGACGTGCTAGGCGTAGGACACACCGGCACAGAGATCCAGAGGCTCACCATCGGATCGATGATCTGACGGATCAGGTTATTGATTCATATGCTGCTTTGTCACTGGATATCCGCGAGATGCAGGAGCGGCAGCATTACCAGCACATGATGGCCCAGATTCAGTTTGAGCACGTCATGGGCTATCCTTCGACCCGCCCCAGTATCCGTATGTGCCACCACCGCCACCACCGGATCGTGACTACTGAGAGCTGCAGGATTTTCTTTCTTATTTTTATGCAGCTCAACTTATTATCCGGTGAGTACTTTATTCCTTAGACTTATTTTGACCCACTGGGACAGTGTGTCCCAAGTATGGGGTGTTTATTGATGTATTTGACACTTATGTGATGTATGACTCTATTTGACCAGATATTTATTCATATTTATGCTTCACTTTTGCATCTATGTGTTTATCTGAGACTACATGCATACTTACAGGTTATTTGATTGAGAAAAACGTCGAAACTGAAAGAAAACTGGTTTTAAAAAAAAATTTTGGACCTCGACCGGGACAGTTCTGGCCGAACGAGGTGTTTCACCTCGTTTTACATAGAACACCTCGACCGAGGTGGGTTAAGTGAGAGTTTTCGAAACGATTTTTGTGCTTCTTATCTTGACATGATCTCAGTGAAGATCTTGCTTACTGACTGGTTTTTGAAACCTTTATGTGCTTGAAAGGTTTTATAATATGTTTAAGTTGCTAAATGCTTTGTTTGAAATTTTTGGCATGTTTAATACTTTGTTTTTATCTAAATTATGTTGAATTTGAACGTTGACGCCCCGATATGAGTTCTCTCACTTTCTTCCTGGAAAGACCAAGGCAATTCATTCTACTCTCTTCTTCTTCTTGATCATGCTTAACCCCTCATATACATTTTGCCTCCCTTTACCTATCCGGGAATTTGGAAGCAAGCGAAGTGGCGAAAGCAAGTGAAGTTAAAGTTGAGAAGTTAGCTGGAAGTGAAAGTGTTAGAAAGTAACAATAGGTTTGGGGAAGTCAATCATGAAGATGAGTAACTCGGCACCATTCACATAGCCGGGTGTTTGTGTCTTGCCAAAGTCGGATTGAGCGATATTCCTAACGGGTCATGGTATGTGCATCAAGGGTTTGATGCATCTCAAGAAATTGATGATTGCTGATTTCCTAGGCATCGGTTATTGTGCACCTCTGTCCATGCATCCTAAAAAGTAAAGTAAAAAGAAAAATGTGTGAAATAAGCAAAGCTTGTTGGTGGAAGATGTTGAAAGTCAAAGTGAAAGTGAAGTATATCCTTTTCCCGGATTCTAGCACCACATTACCTTACATACATCCCTACCCTACACGTTTCTTGACCTTTCTTTTGGGAAGCCCTTGAGACCTCGAGCTTGTTGATTGACTTAGCGGTTTAAACTGGATTATGCATGATTAATTTCGATAATTATGACTTATTATGCATTCTATGATTTGATGCAAAGATGAACAACTTTCTTATATTTATAAAATGTTTTAAGCATATTTTTATTTTAAATTCCATGAAGTATTCTCTTAGAGTGATCTATGGTTGTAGCACACCATAAAATGTTTTTGAAAGACTTTTTCATTGATTTTCTTGACTTATAATCCATTCTATCTTGCCTTTTATATGCGGAACTTGCTTGGGGACAAGCAAGGGCTAAGTATGGGGTATTTTGATAGCATGAATTATAGTATATATTTTGGGGTTTGTTTGGACGTTTTATCTTCATTAATCTGCATGTTTGTATGTATATTATGTGATTATACTACCATTTCATCTACCTTTGCCGGAATCGAGGTCTACACCTAGTTTTGTTGTAATCGTAGGTAAAATGGCACGTTTTGCAACAAAAAGGAGCAAAAGGAGCTATGGAGTCATTGGAGCTACATAAGGAACCATCCAGGAAGCATAGCCATGGATTAGAGATTCACTTTGGACCAGATTTGAGAGATTTCACATTCAGTTGTGACTCACCTCGGTTGACCACAGATTCACCTCGACCGAGGTGATCCAGAGAATTCGACTCGACCGAGGCGAACACCTCGGACGCGGCGAGAATATTTTATTCTTGGCTGAGATCTTTTATCTTTGGAAAGAGATCTTATATTTTTGGGCTTGGCTCTTGGAAGGAAGAAGATATACTAGATCATATATTTTACCTATTTTTATGGGAAGAGATCTTTCTAAGATATCTTATCTTTGGAGAGTAATTTTCCTATAAAAAGGGTCGGATTTCCCACAAATCCACAATCCGCTATCACTCGGAACATCCTACATATCACGCTATACCACCGATCAGGGTTTATACACCGCTGCAGCCATACTCTAGTTGGGAGATTTGAAGAACCTTTTTGAAGGTTGAAGGAAGATTGAAGTCTATAGCTTTTATAGCCTTTGAAGGGTTTTTGTAAGATTATCTTAGATTCCCTTCCTTGTTGTCTTGTCTTGTTGGATTTCTATCCAAGGAACCCATTGTTGTGATATTTGATTCAGTTCTTGAAGTCTTTTCATTAAATTCTTCTTGTTCAAATATTCACCTTCTTCCCATATATTTGATTATTGCTTTCATGATGATGAGTGGCTAATTTCCTTGTGTGATTCTAGGGTGATTGGCTGAAGGTTGTGGGAAAAACAATGATAGAATAATCTTAGATTCCAGTAGGACCCTGAGAGTTCGAGTCTTTAACCTTAACCCTAAGCATCTCGCTCAGTCGATGAACATCTCGGCCGGGGTGGAATTCTTCTGACCGAGGTGACTTATCTGATCCTAAACTGAGAGTTAAGTGTTAGAGTTTGCCAAATCCTATTCTTATTACACCTTTCCTGGTCCAATGCAAGCCTAGGATGAGACTTACCCGGTAATTCCTTAGTTTGTGTACCTAAGACCATAAGTGTAGGTAATAAAGGTTTATCCTTTATTGGGGTTTGAGTGTGCTTTCATCCCATCTTTGTGAGTTAGCCTGAGACTTACCCGGTAAAGGTTGATTCTATTCCCTTAGATGGTGTGTTAGTTTGAGGTTATAGTTCTTTATCTTAATTCCTTGAGACTTACACGGTAATAGGAGTTACGGTTTTGGATTAGTGAGTAGTGAGACTTACCCGGTGATCTATTCCACTTTAGAAACACCTTCCCTATGCAAAAACCTCGGCTTTGTCCGCTTATCTTTAGATCTTGAGTTGGAACCACAACTAGATGCTTTAATCCCTAGAATTGCATGTTTCCTTTATTGACTTCTATATCATCTTTGATTGCTTTGATCACCTCTTGGGGTTAGTATTTACATAAGCATACCGTAATTGGACTTTGTTTCACTAAGTCCCTGTGATCGACCCCTGGAATTCCTTGCTTTTTACTACGATTGACCCGTACAATGCGGGTTCACATCCTTGTTTTAAGCTTATGTCTAGGGTTATAAATTTAAAGGTTGCACACACCGTTTGGAGCGAACAGCTGGCCATGTCATGCCTTACGATGGCCTTGCCACGCTCGACGCTGGCCTTGTCATGTCCAAGAGTTGTCTTATAATGACCTTGTCATGCCCAAAGTTGCCTTCATAGGCCCGATGTTGGCCTTGTCATACCCGACGAAGGAATTGCCATGCCCGACGCTGGCATTGTCATGTCTGACGCTGGCATTGTCATGCCCAACGTTGGCCTTGTCATGCCCGACGCTGGCCTTGCCATGCCCGACGCTAGCCTTGTCATGACCTTGTCATGCCCGACGCTAGCCTTATGATGCCGGACGCTGGCGTTGCCATGCCCGACGCTGGCCTTTCCATGCCCGACGATGGCCTTGCCATGTCCGACAGTTGCCTTGTCAATATCTTGCCATATCTAACGCTGCCCGACGATGGACTTGCCATGTCCAAGAGTTGCCTTGTCATGCCCAACGCTGGCCTTTTCATGCCCGACGATGACCTCGCCATGTCCGAGAGTTAAATTGTCATCGCCTTGTCATACCCGACGTTTGCCTTGCCGTGCCCAACACTGGCTTGTCATATCCGAGAGTTGCCTTATCCTGGCCTTGTCATGCCCGACGATGAGTTGGTCATGCCCGACGATGGCCTTGCAATGCCCGACGTTAGCCTTGTCAAGCCCGAGGCTGGCCTTGCCATGCCCGACGATGGTTCCATGTCCAAGAGTTGCCTTGTTATGACCTTGTCATGTCCGACGCTGACCTTGTCATGCCTGACTCTGGCCTTGTCATGCCTGACTCTGGCCTTGTCATGTCGGCGTTGGCCTTGCCATGCTTGACGTTGGCCTTGTCATGTCCGAGAGTTGCCTTGTCATCACTTTGTCATGCCCGACGTTGGCCTCGTCATGCCGACGCTGGCCTTGCCATGCCCGACGATGGCCTTGCTATGTTCGAGAGTGGCCTTGTCATGCCCGACGCTGGGCTTGTCATGCCCGACGATGGCATTGTCATACCTGACGCTGGCTTTGCTATGTCCGAGAGTGGATTTGTAATTCCCGACGCTGGCCTTGGCATGCCCGACGTTGGCGTTGCGATGCCCGACGTTGGCCTTGCCATGCCCGATGATGGCCTTGCAATATCCGAGGGTTGCCTTGTCATGCCCGACGTTGGCCTTGTCATGCCGATGCAGGTCTTTCCATGCACGACGATGTCCTTGCTATGTCCGAGAGTGGCCTTGTCATGCCCGGCGCTGGGCTTGTTGTCACGTCTAGGAATAGATGCGGAAAAGTTTTACAATTTATAAACTCATTATATTTCTCCTAACTCCTAGCGAACCCGCAGTGTATGGGACGTTTGTAGTAGGGATAGTATTCCGAGGTCGAACGCAAAGACTGAGGTGAGATTGAATCGTTTAATGACTAAGTTTAGTGAAGATCTAGGTGAAGAAAAGAGAAAGAATTAAAGAAATGAAAATCTCAATGTTTTTGGTTGGTTTTTAGGTGATTATTCAAGGATCACAAATCATGCAAAATAAACAATCAACTAAGTCAACAAATCAACTCAAACAAACAAGCTAAACTCGAGGTATGAGATCGAAGAGAGAAAAGTGGATTCTAGGGGTTGGAAATTCCGGTTATGGCATAGGACTCAAGCTATCTAATAATTCCTTGGATTATGATATGTTGGGAGTGAGTGTTTCTAGATTAGGATCAATCACCGGGTAGGTCTCATGGTCCACTAGTCCGTACCTAAGGCCTCATCACCGGGTAAGTCTCAAAGAGCCTAAGGAATGGAATTCTACACAAACCGGATTGTCACCTAGGAATCTAACCTATCCTCACTGGGTAAGTCTCGGAAGGGCAAGTCCTACGCAACTACCCTAGCACACTTAGTCCAATGGCGGCTTGTGAGGCTCACCACTACCTAGAGTTTATCATCTTTGAAATCTAAGAGTAAGAATCACCGGGTAGGTCTCTTCTAACACTTAGTTGCTAACCCTAGGTCACCCTAGGATAGAATTTACTCAACAAACACTAGGATTTCAACATTCTAACATTCTAAAACTTAGATCCATCAAACCAAACGAAAAAGGCAAATCACGGGTTGTTCTACCACTTCCACGGCCGTGGACTGGCAAGAACAAACCGTGGATTACAGCAGTGACTTTGTTCAAGCAAATGAATCATCCAAGGGCGAATATAAGTCCATCCTATCATAGTCCTAGCCATAACCTTTCTTTCCTTACCCTAGAATCGCATCTATTTAGCCTACAACATACATCATCACAATTGAAATCATCAAACATAGAATCATGGCTTCCATTTGCAAGATAATGGAAAGAAAGAGATGAACAAGTGAAACAAGTAAAACCAAGCTGAAAATGAGATTAGAAAGACTCACAACCCTTCAAAAGAAGGTTTTATCGATTCTTACAACCCTAGAAAAACGATTCCGAAAATCTTCACTACAAAACTTATCAAAGGCTAGCAATGGTGTGTTCTTCTCTTCTTCTCCAATGGAGCTTTTCTCCTCCACCCAATGGTAGCTCTGCTCTTGAGAGAATCTTCTTGTTGAGAGTGTGGGAGAGAATGTGGATTTGATTGGATGATAGGGGATGTCCTTCTCTCAGCCTTGCAGGACCACTTTTATACTAAAACCTTGCTAGAGAAGGCCATGAGATGGTGGCACAGCTGTCACAACCGTCTGGCAAAAACCATGGTTGATTTCCACGGTCGTGGAAGTACCAATAACCGTGGTTTGGTGCTTCAGCTTTGCCTTGGATCATTAAGCTTCGATTTGGTGCATGGCTTGTGTTGACAAGGTTCCATGAGTCCTCCTTAGCCTCTAGCTTGCATCCTAATGAGTCCGAGGGTGTGTCATCTTGATGAACGATCCTCAAACGTATCGATTAAGCTCCTAAATCTCCCAAAATACCTACAAAGCAATGCAAAAGTCCGTGTAGACGTCTATCTCGACAAAATACGTGAATTGAGTGCAAACGTCGTCAACTAGTGCTAAACCATGCATGAATGAGTGAAAAATCTATCTAAATGAGTATCTAATCCTAAGCCATACATCGTGTTATCAAAAATACCCCATACTTAAGGTTTGCTCGTCCCTGAGCAAATTCTCAACTATAGACTAAGAGATGACATGGTTTATGCATGCAGAAAAATGGCAAAAAATCTTTTTGGAGTTGTGCTTCTAATATTGGATCACCTTCATAGTCATGTTTCATGGCAATGGACAAGCAATCATGCATCAAACAAGTGAAGGCATGGAAAGACATTTTTACTTAACTCGAAAGCATGCATGAAATGTAAAAATGAAGAAGTCAAGATGATCAAGAGCATATCCAATCTAGATTACTAAGTCTTACACACATGCAAATAGGTCATAAGGGCTTGTGAGATAAAAGGCCAAGAAACGTTGTGATTAGGTGGGGATTTTTCTAGGCTTCGTGATGCTAATCCGGGAATGGAACTAACTCCACAATTTTGTCCTCGATCAACTTCCCCCAAGTGTATGTTATCTCCATCTTTCTCTTTGTTTTCTTTTCTTTTTCACTTATTTTTGAGACAATGGCATTGGTGTACAAAATCCGAAACCTTGGTGATTAGCCGTCCTCGGGCTTTTTCTATTTTTCGAGGTGCATCCACACCGGGCACACATACCAAAGCTCGTCAAGACTATTGGTTTATTCGACTTTGGCAAGGCACAAACACCCGATTATGTGAATGGTGCCGAGTTACTCGTAATTTAAACCAACATCCCCAAACCTATATTTTTGTCTACACTTTCACAACAAATTCAGCACTTTATTCATAACATTCTTTCATCAACATCTTCACCCCACACTTGCCTTTCACACACATCAACACACTAACATGCTCCTATTCCCGGATGGGTCAAAAGAGGTCAAATTTATATCAATTGAGGTGCTCAAACAACATGATCAAGATGAGAAGTAGAGAAAGGTGAATTGCCTCATTCATTCCTAGATGGTGTGCAAGAACTAGCATGTAATTTCGACTTTCAATACTCAATCCATTCTAGGCAAACATCATGATCACAAATCATTCATGGGATTCAAGATAAGTACTTCAAGTCCACATATGCAATTCATCAATTCAACACATAAGGCCATCCATAGCCCATCCACATGACAAGATTCATCATTAGGGTCATATCCAAGCCTAGAAAGAACAAAAATTTTTAAATTTTCTGATTTTTTGGATTTTTTTCGAAATGAGTATGTACAATGCAAGACATGTGATGATATTAAACTATCCTAGATGCTAATCATGCAAAGGATCATGCAAACCCCACCCCATAGTTAGAAACACATTGTCCCCAATGTGTAAATGAAGTAAAGAAGAGTGAAAGAGGGTTCTCACAATGTAAAAATGGTTTGCTTCGGTATTTGGAATTACTCAAGTAGATTGATGGTGGATGATCCTATCAACAATGGTAGAGAGCTCTAAATGTTCATCAAGGCGTCGGGACCCGCGCTAGGCACCGCTAGCCGTCCAAATCCCACGTCCGCTCCACCCATAATTGATGAGGGATTCATTCACATGCCATGCAGGGTTTCCATGCTACCAAGACTCTAGCACACACGCAAAGCACACCAAACACACAAAAACAGAAAAATCACAAATAAAAACAAAACGAAAAAGGGAAAACGTTACCAATGGGTTGCCTCCCATCAAGCGCTTCTTTAAGGTCATTAGCTTGACCAAACTCGGGGGCGTCTCATTCTAGGTGAAGTGGGGAAATCATATCCACCGGAGCTCCCGGGATATACTTCTTCAAACGGTGCCCATTCACCTTGAAGTCTCCACAATGCTCCCCTCCTATCTCAATAGCTCCATGGGGGAAGATCTTCTTCACCACATAAGGACCGGTCCATCTTGACTTTAGCTTTCCGGGGAAAAGCCGCAGCCTTGAGTTGAAGAGAAGGACAAGGTCGCCTTCACTCAACTCCTTCGGGATGAGGCGCCTATCATGCCACCGTTTGGTCCTTTCCTTGTATATCCGGGCATTCTCATAGGCATCCAAACGGATCTCCTCAAGAGCATTCATGTCAAGTAATCTCTTCTCACCGGCCTCCATGAGGTCAAAATTTAGCCACTTAATGGCCCAATACGCTCTATGCTCCATCTCTACCGGAAGGTGGCAATCGGAGTCTTAAAGGCGGTTCTATATGCCCACAAGGCATCATCGAGATTCATAGCCCAATCTTTTCTCGTCCTAGAGACCGTCTTCTCAAGAATTCCCTTTATCTCCCGGTTGGAGATCTCCACTTGGCCACTAGTTTGGGGATGGTAAGGTGTTGCCACCTTATGAGTCACCCCATACTTAGCCAAAAGTGTCCCGAAGTTCCTATTGGTGAAGTGCTTCCCTCCATCACTTATGATCACCCTTGGTGTTCCGAACCTAGGAAAGATCACTCGGTTGAAGAACCGCACCACAACCTTGGCATCATTTGTAGGAGAGGCGATTGCCTCCACCCATCTCGAAACATAGTCTACCGCCAATAGGATGTAGAGGTTGCCACATGAAGAAGGGAATGGTCCCATGAAGTCCACACCCCACACATCAAATATCTCCACCTCTTGTATGTTGTTCAAAGGTATCTCATTCCTCCCTGAGATGTTGCCCGTCCTTTGGCAAGCATCACAAGTTACCACAAAGCTTTTCACATCCTTGAACAAACTTGGCCAAAAGAAGCCCGATTGCAACACCTTCGCACATGTCTTGTGTGAGCTAGCATGCCCTCCACATGGAAAGGAGTGACAATGGCGGATCACACTCTCCACCTCATCCTCCGGTATGCATCTTCTAAATACTCCATCCGGCCCTCTTTTGAACAAAAGTGGTTCACTCCAATAGTAGTGTCTCACGTCTTTGAAGAACTTCTTCCATTGGGCATATGACAAACCGGGAGGCACTTCCTCACACACAAGATAGTTCACAATGTCGGCATACCATGGCTCACTTCCTCTAGACACTTGGAACAAGCATTCCTCCACCATTTTTAATTGCTCATCCCGAAATGAGTCATCAATCGGGATGTCATCTCTTTCAAGCTCTAACGGTTGGAGTCTACTAAGGTGATCCGCCACAGAATTCTCGGACCCCTTCTTGTCCCGGATTTCTAAGTCAAACTCTTGAAGAAGAAGGATCCACCGAATCAACCTAGGTTTGGCATCCTTCTTTGTAAGGAGATAACGGATCGCAGCATGATCCGTATACACTATGACCTTTGCTCCAACAAGATATGAGCGGAACTTCTCAAATGCATACACAACCGCTAGCAACTCCTTCTCGGTGGTAGCATAATTGAGTTGGGCGTCATCTAGCGTCTTGCTAGCATAATAAATGGCATGTGTGCGCCCATCTTTCCTTTGCCCCAAAATAGCCCCAACGGCTACATCACTTGCATCACACATGATCTCAAACGGTAAACTCCAATCCGGAGGTTGCATGATAGGTGCGGAGATCAAAGCGTTCTTCAACCTACAAAAAGCCTCAAGGCAATCCTTGGAGAAAACAAACTCAACATCTTTCATTAGTAGGTTAGTAAGAGGCTTAGAAATCTTAGAGAAATCTTTAATAAATCTCCGGTAAAAACCGGCATGCCCTAGAAAACTCCTTACCCCTTTCACCGAGGTAGGTGGTGGCAACTTCTCTTTCGTTTCAATCTTGGCCCTATCAACCTCAATGCTACGGTTGGACACCAAGTGTCCCAACACAATACCTTCACTTACCATGAAGTGGCATTTTTCCCAATTCAAGACAAGATTTGTCTCCTCACATCTTTTAAGTACTAAAGACAGGTTAGCTAGGCAATCATCAAAGGAAGATCCAGAAACAGAAAAGTCATCCATAAACACTTCCATGATACTTTCAATGTACTTAGAAAATATAGCCATCATACACCTTTGGAAGGTGGCGGGTGCATTACACAACCCAAATGGCATTCTCCTATATGCAAAAGTTCCCCATGGACATGTAAATGTGGTTTTCTCTTGGTCATCGGGGTGGATGGGGATTTGGAAGAATCCACTATAGCCATCTAAATAGCAAAAATGAGAATGTTGAGCTAACCTTTCTAGTATTTGGTCAATGAAAAGAAGAGGGAAGTGATCTTTCCTAGAGGCCATGTTCAATTTCCTATAGTCAATACACATCCTCCATCCCGTAACCGTCCTAGTTGGGATTAGTTCGTTGTTCTCATTAGTCACTACGGTCATCCCACCCTTCTTGGGAACTACATGAACGGGACTAACCCACTTACTATCCGAAATAGGGTAGATGAATCCCGCATCTAGCAACTTAATGATCTCTTTCTTGACCACCTCTTTCATTATAGGATTCAATCTTCTTTGATGTTCAATAGAGGGTTTAAGGTTATCTTCCATCAATATCTTATGCATGCACAAAGAAGGTTTTATGCCAACTAAATCGTCAATAGTATAGCCAATGGCTTTCCTATGCAATCTTAGCTCATGCAACAACTTAGCAAGTTCATCATCATTCAAGCATGCATTCACAATCACCGGATATGTAGAATTATCACCAAGAAAAGCATACTTCAAATGAGAGGGAAGGGGTTTGAGTTCAAGTTTAGGAGGACCTTTATCGAGCGGAGACGATCCAAATAAAGTTGGTTGAGATGAATCCAAAGCAAATGAAGGCTCTCCAAGGCTCCTTGAAGCTTGATTAATAACAAGGGCTGCTTCTGGGGAAACCACGGTTGGCTCTGTTACGCTAGAATCGTGTGATGTGCACGCAATAAGTCTTAAATTTATACTCGTTATATTTATCCTAACTTCTAGCGAACCCGCAGTGTACGGGACGTTTGTAGAAATGTACGTATTCCGAGGTCGAACACAAAGACTAAGGTGAAATAGAGTCAAGCAATGATCAAAGATAGTGTGAATCTAGACTAAGATAAGATGAGGAACAAAGAAAATGGAAAACGTAATGTTTTTGTTGGTTTTTGTGGTGATCAAACAAAGATCACAAGTCAAGCAAGGTAATAAAACAACTAACAAATTAAGCTAGCAAATGAGTAAGTAACACAAAGCGCAAGTATATGATCAAGAGAGAAAAGTAGATTCTAGAGGTCAAGATTTCCGGTTATGGCATAGGATTCAAGGTTCTAAGGATTCTAAGAACTAGCTGCGGTGCTGGGGAAAGAATGTCTCACTAGTGGAAGCGAGTACCGGGTAAGTCTCTCACTTCACTAATCCCGCATCAAACTCCTATTACCGGGTAGGTCTCAAGGGGTTAGAATAAGGAATTCCACACAAACTAGATACTACTTAGGGGGTAACCCTCTCCTTACCGGGTAAGTCTCAGAATAGGGAAATCTCAAGCAATAATCCTAGCACACTCAATCCAATAGCGGCTTATTAGGCTCACTACTACCTAGAATTCATCTTCTAAGGTATCTAAGATAGGGAATCATCGGGTAGATCTCTTCCTTCACTTAGGTTGATAGCATTAGGTGATCCTAAGCTAAATTAGGCTTAATAAACACTAGGATTTGAACAACCAAACACCCTAGCATGCAGATTTATCATTTAAAGAGCAACAGAAGAATAAATCGGGCTGTTCTACAGATAAATCGGCCGATTTATCTGATGAACAGGTCGATTTTTCCTTCTGTTGTGAGTTTTGTGCATATAAATCATCCTAAACTGACATATAAGCCCATCCTATCATCACCCTAGCCATAACCATCAATCCATCACTCTAAAATCACAAGAAACTAGCCAATAATATGCATATCAAGATCCGAAATCATCAAACAAGCATACATGGTGTTCATAGATGAGTAATGAAAGATGAGTAAGCAAAATCAATAAATCTCAGCCAAATCCAAGTTGTAGCAAGACTTACAAACTCTAAAATGAAGATTCAAAACGTTCTTAACAATCCTTGCAATTAGTTCTTCAATTCAAGATTGCAAAATCACTCAAAATCCCTCTAAACTCTTAGAATGGTGTTCTTCTTCTTCCTTCAATCTTTGAGAGCTTTTTCTTCTCCTCCCATCTTTCTCCAAAATCAAAATGAGCTGTCAATGAGAGTGTGTGAGAGGAGAGATGCTCAGCAACCACCTGCAGGACCACTTATATTCTCCACCAAGAGCAAGGACGGACAAGAGATCGTGGGACACGTGGCTTAAGCTGTCAAAGGCCCAAAAATCGACCCAGAGGAAAAAAATCGGCCGATTTTCTTGGGTGTAGGTCGATTTTCTTCAACAGAAGCATGCTATGATCGTCTAGCCATGAGTTGCTCCATTGCTTGCACCAATGGTGGTCTTTGTGTCCTTTGTTGATCCAATTATGCTCCTCCAAGGCTTTGGATGTGTACTATCATGAGGCTTGGCCCTCAAATGTATCGATTAACGTCCAATAGATCCCCGAATTACCTACAAAACCGATAAAAGGTAGTGTAGACGTCTTTTCTAGAAATGTGCATGAATTGAGCGAAGACGTCATGAACCAATGCCAAAACGTGCATGAATGAGTGAGAAATCTATCTAAATGATTACCTAATCCTAAGTCATAAATCTTGTTATCAAAAATACCCCATACTTAAGGTTTGCTCGTCCCCGAGCAAATTCCCAACTATAGGCTAAGAGATGACCTGATTTATGTATGCAGAAAAATGGCAAAATCTTTTGGAGTTGTGCTTCTAATATTGGATCACCTTCATAGTCATGTTTCATGGCAATGGACAAGCAATTATGCATCAAATAAATGAAAGCATGGAAAGACAATTACACTTAACTTGATAGCATGCAATGAAATGTAAAGATGAAGAGGTCAAGATGATCATGAGCATATCCAATCTAAATCACTTAGTCTTACACACATGCAAGTAGGTCATAAGGACTTATGAAATAGAAGGCCAAGAAACGTTGTGATTAGGCGGGAATTTTCTAGGCTTTGTGATGCTAATCCGGGAAAGGAACTAAACAACCACAACTTCAAATTTTCTTATCAACTTCCCTCAAGTGTATATTTTTCTTCATTTTCTTTTCTTTCTTTTATTTTTGAGACAATGGCATTGGTGTACAAAAGCCGAAACCTTGGTGATTGGCCATTCTCGGGCTTTTTCTATTTTTCGAGATGCATCCACACCGGGCACACATACCAAAGCTCGTTAGGACTATCGGTTTATTTGACTTTGGCAAGGCACCAACACCCGATTATGTGAAGTGTACCGAGTTACTTGTCATTTAAGCCAATGTCCCCAAGCCTATATTTTTGGCTACACTTTCACAACAAATTCAGCATTTTATGCATGACATTCTTTTCATCAACAACTTCACCCCACACTTGCTTTTCACACACATCAACACACTAGCATGCTCCTATTCCTGGATGGGTCAAAAGAGGTCAAATTTATCTCAATTGAGGTGCTCAAGCAACATGATCAAGATGAGAAGTAGAGGAAAATGAATTGCCTTAATCACTCCTAATTGATGTGCAAGAACTATCATGCAATTTCGACTTTCAATACTCAATTCAATCAAGGCAAACATTCATGATCACAAATCATTCATGGTTTCAAGAGAAGTACTTCAAGTCCACATATACATTCATCAATTTAACACATAAGGCCATCCATAGCCAATCCACAAGACAAGGTTCAATCATTAGGGTCACTCCTAATTGATGTGCAAGAACTATCCTAGATGCTAATCATGCAAGTGATCATGAAAACCCCACCCCATACTTAGAAACACATTGTCCCTAATGTGTAAACTAAATAAAGAAGTGAAGAGAGTTCTCACAATGTAAGAGTGGTGGTGCTTTGGTATTTCGGTTCTCATTGGATGATGATGGTGGATGATCGATCAAGGATGGTAGAGAGCTCTTGATGTTCATTATGGTGTCGGAACCCGCGCTTGGCACCGCAAGCCGTCCAAGTTCCACGTCCGCTCCACCCATGCTTGATTGGAGATCATCACTTTTCTTTACAGAGGAAAAATCGGCCAAGCAACCCAGGAAAATCGGCCGATTTTGTGCATGAACAGTCCGATTTCCTGGGTGCTTTCTTCCTTGTCCATGTGCTCGGATCTTGCTTCTTCAACCATTCCATGAGGCCTTCACATGACCTCCAACATCTCATAACTCATGACAATCAACAAGATCTAGCACCCAAAAACACAAAGGAAAAACAAAGCACACCAAGAGTAAGATCAAGCAAAAGCAAGAAAAAGAAAGGGAAAAATAAGTACCAATGGGTTGCCTCCCATTAAGCGCTTCTTTAAGGTCATTAGCTTGACCAAATTCAGGAGCGTTTCAATCAAGGTGAAGCGGGGCAATCACTTCCACCGGGGCTTCCGGGATGTACTTCTTCAATCGATGCCCATTCACTTTGAAGTCACCACAATGATCTCCTCCTATCTCTACCTCTCCATGAGGAAAGATCTTCTTCACCACATATGGCCCGGTCCATCTCGATTTGAGCTTTCCGGGAAAAAGCCGCAGCCTCGAGTTGAAGAGAAGCACCAAGTCGCCTTCATTCAACTCCTTTGGAAGGAGGCGCTTGTCATGCCACCTTTTGGTCCGCTCCTTGTAGATCCGGGCATTCTCATAAGCATCCAACCGGATCTCCTCAAGGGCGTTCATGTCTAGCAACCGCTTTTCTCCGGCCTCCTTGAGATCAAAATTTAGCCACCTTATATCCCAATATGCTCGATGCTCCATCTCTACCGGAAGGTGGCAAGACTTTCCATAGACCAACTTGTAAGGAGTGGTGCCAATTGGTGTTTTGAAGGCGGTCCTATGTGCCCACAAGGCATCATCGAGCTTCATAGCCCAATCTTTTCTCGTCCTTGATACCATCTTCTCAAGAATGGCCTTGATCTCCCGGTTGGAGATCTCCACTTGGCCACTAGTTTGGGGATGGTAAGGTGTTGCCACCTTATGAGTCACCCCATACTTGGCCAAAAGTGCTCCAAAGTTCCTATTAGTGAAGTGCTTTCCTCCATCACTTATGATCACCCTTGGTGTTCCAAACCTAGGGAAGATCACTCAGTTGAAGAACCGCACCACAACCTTGACATCATTTGTAGGAGAGGCGATTGCCTCCACCCATCTTGACACATAATCCACCGCCAATAGGATGTAGAGGTTGCCACATGAAGAAGGGAATGGTCCCATGAAGTCCACACCCCATACATCAAATATTTCCACCTCTTGTATGTTGTTCAAGGGCATCTCATTCCTCCTTGAGATGTTGCCCGTCCTTTGGCAAGCATCACAAGCTACCACAAAGCCTTGCACGTCCTTGAACAAACTTGTCCAAAAGAAGCCCGATTGTAACACCTTCGCACATGTCTTGTGTGAGCTAGCATGCCCTCCACATGGTAAGGAGTGGCAATGCCGGATCACACTCTCCACCTCATCCTCCGGTATGCATCTCCTAAACATCCCATCCGGCCCTCTTTTGAACAAAAGTGGCTCGCTCCAATAGTAATGTCTCACATCCTTGAAGAACTTCTTCCTTTGGGCATATGTCAAACCGGGAGGCACTTCCTCACACACCAAGTAGTTCACAATGTCGGCATACCATGGCTCACTTCCTCTAGACACTTGGAACAAGCATTCCTCCACCATTTGCAATTTCTTATCCCGGAATGAGTCATCAATCGGGATGTCATCTCTCTCAAGCTCTATCGGTGGGAGTCTACTAAGGTGATCCGCCACGGAGTTCTCGGATCCCTTCTTGTCCCGGATTTCCAAGTCAAACTCTTGAAGAAGAAGAATCCACCGAATCAACCTAGGCTTGGCATCCTTCTTGGTAAGTAGATAACGGATCGCAGCATGATCCGTATAAACAATGACCTTCGCTCCAACAAGGTATGACCGAAACTTCTCAAAGGCATACACTACCGCTAGCAACTCTTTCTTGGTTGTGGCATAGTTGAGTTGGGCATCATCTAGCGTCTTGCTAGCATAATAAATGGCATGAGTTCGCCCATCTTTCCTTTGCCCCAAAACAGCCCCAACGGCTACATCGCTTGCATCACACATGATCTCAAACGGTAAACTCCAATCCGGACGTTGCATTATAGGTACGGAGATCAAAGCGTTCTTCAACCTACAAAAAGCCTCAAGGTAATCTTTGGAGAAAACAAATTCAACATCCTTCATTAGTAGGTTAGGAAGGGGCTTAGAGATTTTAGAGAAGTCTTGAATGAACCTCCGGTAAAAACCGGCATGCCCTAAGAAACTCCTTACCCCTTTCACCGAGGTAGGTGGTGGCAACTTCTCTATCGTTTCAATCTTGGCCCTATCAACCTCAATGCCACGGTTAGACACCAAGTGTCCTAACACAATACCTTCACTTACCATGAAGTGGCATTTTTTCCAATTTAAGACAAGATTTGTCTCCTCACATCTTTGCAATACTAAGGACAAGTTAGCCAAGCAATTATCAAAGGAAGAATCATAAACAGAGAAATCATCCATGAACACTTCCATGATATTTTCAATGTATTCCGAAAAAATAGCCATCATACACCTTTGAAAGGTGGCGGGTGCATTACACAACCCAAATGGCATTCTCCTATATGCAAAAGTTCCCCATGGACATGTAAAGGTTGTTTTCTCTTGGTCATCGGGGTGGATAGGGATTTGGAAGAATCCGTTATAACCATCTAGGTAGCAAAAATGAGAGTGTTGAGCTAATCTCTCTAGCATTTGGTCAATGAAAGGGAGAGGGAAGTGATCTTTCCTAGAGGCCATGTTAAACTTCCTATAATCAATGCACATCCTCCATCCCATAACCGTTCTAGTGGGGATTAATTCATTGTTCTCATTGGTTACTACGGTCATCCCACCCTTCTTAGGTACTACATGAACGGGACTAACCCACTTACTATCCGAGATAGGGTAGATAATTCCCGCATCTAGCAACTTAATGATTTCCTTTTTGACTACCTCTTTCATTATGGGATTCAATCTTCTTTGATGTTCAATAGAGGGTTTATGATTATCTTCCATCATTATCCTATGCATGCACAAAGAGGGCTTGATGCCAACAAGATCATCAATGGTGTATCCTATTGCCTTTCTATGCAGTTTCAATTCATTCAACAATCTATTAAGCTCATCATCATTCAAAGATGCATTCACAATCACCGGATAAGTAGAATTTGAACCAAGGAAAGCATACTTTAAATGAGAAGGAAGAGGTTTAAGATCAAGTTGAGGAGGACCTTTTTCGGTTGGAGACGATCCATGCAATGTAGGTTGAGATGATTGCAAAGCCATGGAAGCCTCCTTGAAGTCCCTTGATGATTGCTCACATTCAAGTGGTTGGTGCTGAAAAGACTCAGGAAAATCGACCCAGGAAGAAAAATCGGTCGATTTATCTGAAGGGGGGTCGATTTGAGTTTCTGTTTTGGCAAAATTGGCTGAAATTTCAGCATAAGTACAAAAATCGGCCGATTTTTGCCCTTCAGTCCGATTTTTCTGGCAGTTTTCCTCTTCTTCTAGCACTTCAAACCCAACACTTGGTAGCTCGTCCAATGCATTCAAGGCCTTGATTACTTCATTGCTACTCTCCTCAATTCCTTCTTCCATCAAGCTTGAGCTAAGAACTCTCTCAAGTGGATCCTTTTGCAAGATTGAGCTCACAACCTCTCTAGACTCCTCTTCTTCAACTATGTTGAATATATCCTCATCAAGGGTTGGCACTTTCATCATTGTGGACAGCTTGAACTTGATGTTCTCTTCTCCAATGTTGAAGGAGAGAGTCCCATTCTTGCAATCCACTAGACATCCGGAAGTAGCTAGGAAAGGTCTCCCCAAGATGATAGGAACCGGATAGTCCGCCGGGATATCCAAAACAACGAAGTCTATGGGCACATAGAACTTCCCTAATTGCACCGGGATGTCTTCCAAGATCCCAACCGGATGAGTGATTGAGCGGTCCGCCATGTAAAGGGTCATCTTGACCGGCTTTGGCTCTCCTAGCCCAACCTTGTTGCAAAGTGCAAGCGGGATGATGCTTACACTTGCCCCAAGATCACATAGGGCATCATACTTCACTTCTCCTACTCCGATTGGCACACAAAAGGATCCCGGATCCCTTAGCTTGGGAGGCATCTCCTCCTTCATCGTTTGAATCAACTCCGAGGATCTCTTAGTCATCCTTATCTCACCATACTCCTCCAACTTCCTTTTGTTGGAGAGTATTTCCTTCAAGAACTTTCCATATGCCGGCATCCCTAAAATAGCATCCATGAACGGAATGTTAATATGCAATTTAGACATTAGTTCAAGGAACTTACCAAAATGATTGTCCAGGCGAGCTCTTGCTCGTGATTGAGGGAACGGTAGTGGTGGCTTGTATGGAGGCGGTGCCACATAGGTCGGCTCTACATCTTTGCTCTTGCCTCCATCCCCTTGCAAAGTTTCTTCTTCATTCACCACTTGCTTCCCTTTAGCATTCTCCTTGGGCAAAGGATCCTTCATGCTTAACCCACTTCTTGTTGTAATAGCCAACACTTGGCCTCTTGGGTTTTCTTCAGTTCTTCTGGGAAGCTTTCCCGGATCTCTATGTGCTTCACCCGCCTTTTGGAAGACTTGTGCTTCCAAAACCTTTTGAGCCTTTGAGATAGAAGTCACCGTGCTCTCAAGACCACTCAACCTTCCAAGCAATTGCTCAAACATCGTCTCGGTTCTATCCTTTGGAGGTTGAGTGAATCCGGGTGGAGGTTCTTGTGAAGCTCTTGGTGGTGGAGTTGTGCTTGTAGAAGCGGGAGGGTTCAAGGCTCCATCCGGGTTAGAGTAAGAAAACCCGGGATGGTTATGGTTGGGCCGGTAATTGTTGAATTGCCGGTTGTTGTTGAAGTTCCTTGGGCCTTGATAGTTGTTGTAATTGCCCCTTCCCATGTAATTCACATCCTCCTCCTTGGAAGATAGGTTGGCTTGTGGAAGCACTTGAGGAGTTGCTTGGTTCTTCAAAGTTGTAGCACACAACTCCCTCAAGGACTTCAGCTCGTTGTTGATGGCGTCGAGCATGAAGTTGCTCATGGTGACCTCACTCACCTCATATGCTCCCGCCTTTCTCCCTTCACTCTTTCTATGGGAGTATTTCTCAATCACAAGAGCTTGCTTCTCCACAAACTCCCAAGCATCATCTACATGCTTCTCCATGAAAGTCCCACCGGAAAGGGATTGAATCTTGAATTGGCTATCTTCAACAAGTCCCTTGAAGTAGATCTCCAATAGCTCAATTTTCGGTATGCCATGGTGTGGACAATCAAGGAGAAGATCTTTGAATCTCTCCCAAGACTTGAACAAACTCTCTCTATCCTTCATCACGAAGGCATTGATCTTCCCTTTTAATTCGGTAGTCTTGGAAGGTGGGAAGAACATAGTCAAAAACTCGGTTGTCATCTCCTCCCAAGTACCAACTCGCCCTTGTGGAATAGATTGATACCAAGCCAAGGCTTTGTCCTTAAGAGAGAAGGAGAAAGCCCTAAGCTTATGGTTGTTGCTCTCCAATCTTGGCGGTCTAAGAGTCTCCATCAAAATCTCGTAGTTCATCAAATGTTGGTGAGGAGACTCTCCTTCCATCCCTCCAAATTAATTATGCCGGATCATTTGTAGAACTTGAGGGCGGAGCTCGTAGTTGTGGGCTGCGGGATCTCCTAAGTTCACACCCGGACGGTGTGCTCTTTGTGCCGGATCCATACGTCTCCCTAGGGTTTGTGGCTCTTCAATGACAATGGGCACAACCCTAACATTAGCCTCCGGCTGCGGTTGTACTACCGGTGGTGGAGGAGGTGGAGGTTGTCGGCGATTAAGCTCTCCTTGAACAAGGGCTCGCCTAATCTCCTCAATCTCCCTCCTAGTTTCCTCTTGCCTCTCATTGGCAAGTCTCCTTTCTTCCTCCAAGAGCTCATCTCTTAGCCTTATTTGCTCTAAGGCTTCATCCAACTCAGCTTGGAGGTTTCTTCCGGCTATCTCTTTCTCTTTTCGGATGTTCTTGGATCTAGATCGAAGGGTTTTCTCCGGTTCGGGATCGAATGGAGCTAAATCCTTGCCACGAGATCTTCGCATACACCTAAAGAGAGAGATGATGTCCTGAAAAGCAAAGAAACACACCAAAGAGAGATCAAAAGCAACAAGAAAGATCTACACTATAGACAATCACAAAATGACTCAATCTAGACCTAGTCCCCGGCAACGGCGCCAAAAACTTGTTACGCTAGAATCGTGTGATGTGCACGCAATAAGTCTTAAATTTATACTCGTTATATTTATCCTAACTTCTAGCGAACCCGCAGTGTACGGGACGTTTGTAGAAAGGTAAGTATTCCGAGGTCTAACACAAAGACTAAGGTGAAATAGAGTCAAGCAATGCTCAAAGATAGTGTGAATCTAGACTAAGATAAGATGAGGAACAAAGAAAATGGAAAACGTAATGTTTTTGTTGGTTTTTGTGGTGATCAAACAAAGATCACAAGTCAAGCAAGGTAATAAAACAACTAACAAATTAAGCTAGCAAACGAGTAAGTAACACAAAGCGCAAGTATATGATCAAGAGAGAAAAGTAGATTCTAGAGGTCAAGATTTCCGGTTATGGCATAGGATTCAAGGTTCTAAGGATTCTAAGAACTAGCTGCGGTGCTGGGGAAAGAATGTCTCACTAGTGGAAGCGATTACCGGGTAAGTCTCTCACTTCACTAATCCCGCATCAAACTCCTATTACCGGGTAGGTCTCAAGGTGTTAGAATAAGGAATTCCACACAAACTAGATACTACTTAGGGGGTAACCCTCTCCTTACCGGGTAAGTCTCGGAATAGGGAAATCTCAAGCAATAATCCTAGCACACTCAATCCAATAGCGGCTTATTAGGCTCACTACTACCTAGAATTCATCTTCTAAGGTATCTAAGATAGGGAATCATCGGGTAGATCTCTTCCTTCACTTAGGTTGATAGCATTAGGTGATCCTAAGCTAAATTAGGCTTAATAAACACTAGGATTTAAACAACCAAACACCCTAGCATGCAGATTTATCATTTAAAGAGCAATAGAAGAATAAATCGGGCTGTTCTACAGATAAATCGGCCGATTTATCTGATGAACAGGTCGATTTTTCCTTCTGTTGTGAGTTTCGTGCATATAAATCATCCTAAACTGACATATAAGCCCATCCTATCATCACCCTAGCCATAACCATCAATCCATCACTCTAAAATCACAAGAAACTAGCCAATAATATGCATATCAAGATCCGAAATCATCAAACAAGCATACATGGTGTTCATAGATGAGTAATGAAAGATGAGTAAGAAAAATAAATAAATCTCAGCCAAATCCAAGTTGTAGCAAGACTTACAAACTCTAAAATGAAGATTCAAAACGTTCTTAACAATCCTTGCAATTAGTTCTTCAATCCAAGATTGCAAAATCACTCAAAATCCCTCTAAACTCTTAGAATGGTGTTCTTCTTCTTCCTTCAATCTTTGAGAGCTTTTTCTTCTCCTCCCATCTTTCTCCAAAATTGAAATGAGCTGTCAATGAGAGTGTGTGAGAGGAGAGATGCTCAGCAACCACCTGCAGGACCACTTATATTCTCCACCAAGAGCAAGGACGGACAAGAGATCGTGGGACACGTGGCTTAAGCTGTCAAAGGCCCAAAAATTGACCCAGAGGAAAAAAATCGGCCGATTTTCCTGGGTATAGGTCGATTTTCTTCAACAGAAGCATGCTATGATCGTCTAGCCATGAGTTGCTCCATTGCTTGCACCAATGGTGGTCTTTGTGTCCTTTGTTGATCTAATTATGCTCCTCCAAGGCTTTGGATGTGTACCATCATGAGGCTTGGCCCTCAAATGTATCGATTAACGTCCAATAGATCCCCGAATTACCTACAAAACCGATAAAAGGTAGTGTAGACGTCTTTTCTAGAAATGTGCATGAATTGAGCGAAGACGTCATGAACCAATGCCAAAACGTGCATGAATGATTGAGAAATCTATCTAAATGATTACCTAATCCTAAGTCATAAATCTTGTTATCAGGCTCCACGGATCTTGGCACATCCACGGCCGTGGAAGTTGCCAAGCTTGCTCTTCGGAGCTTTTCAGAGATTTCTACGGCCGTGGAACAGTCTCCACGACCGTGGTTCATACACGAATTCAGCATGTTCTCGTGGTCTTCAATTTCGGCTTTTGTCTCCTTTTTTAATGCTTCTAAGGCCTTGATTTCTTCATTGCAAGCCTCCTCAACACCTTCCTCCATCAAACTTAAGCTAAGAACCTTCTCCAAGGGGTCCTTGATCAAGATCGAGCTTACAACTTCTCTAGACTCCTCTTGCTCGACAATGTTGAATACATCTTCATCAAGGGTTGGCCCTTTCATCATTGTGGATAGCTTGAACTTGATGTTCTCTTCTCCAATATTGAAGGAGAGAATTCCGTTTTTACAATCCACCAAGCATCCAGAAGTGGCTAGGAAAGGCCTCCCTAAGATGATGGGAACCGGATAGTCCGCCGGGATGTCCAAGACAACAAAATCAATCAGCACATAGAACTTCCCGAGTTGCACCGGAATGTCCTCCAAGATTCCAACCGGGTGAGTGATAGAACGGTCCGCCATGTAGAGGGTCATCTTGAACGGTTTTGGCTCTCCTAGCCCAACCTTGTTGCATAGTGCAAGCGGTATGATGCTTACACTTGCCCCAAGATCACAAAGGGCTTCATACTTCACTTCTCCCACTCCGATTGGCACACAAAAGGATCCCGGATCTCTTAGCTTATGAGGCATCTCCTCCTTCATCGTTTGGATCAATTCCGAGGACCTCTTCGTCATCCTTACTTCCCCATACTCCTCCAACTTCCTTTTGTTGGAGAGTATTTCCTTCAAGAACTTGCCATATGCCGGCATACCTAAGATAGCATCCATGAACGGAATGTTAATATGTAATTTAGACATAAGTTCAAGGAATTTACCAAAGTGCTTGTCCAAACGAGCTCTTGCTCGTGATTGTGGGAATGGTAGTGGTGGCTTGTATGGAGGCGGTGCCACATAAGTTGGCTCATCATCCTTGCTCTTGCCTCCATCTTCTTGCAATATCTCTTCTTCTACCACTACTTGCTTTCCCTTAGCATTTTCCTTGAGCAAGGGATCCTTCATACTCAACCCGCTCCTTGTTGTAATGGCCAACACTTGGCCTCTTGGGTTGTCTTTCGTTCTTCCGGGAAGCTTTCCCGGATCTCTATGAGCTTCACCCGCCTTTTGGAACACTTGTGCTTCCAAAACCTTTTGAGCCTTAGAAATAGAAGTCACCGTGCTCTCAAGACCACTCAACCTTCCAAGCAATTACTCAAACATCATCTCGGTTCTATCCTTTGGAGGTTGAGTAAATCCGGGTGGAGGTTCTTGTGAAGCTTTTGGTGGTGGAGCTGCGCTTGTGGAAGAGGGAGGGTTCAAGGCTCCATCCGGGTTAGAATAGGAAAACCCGGGATGGTTATGGTTAGGCCGGTAATTGTTGAATTGCCGGTTGTTGTTGAAGCTCCTTGGGCCTTGATAATTGTTGTAGTTGCCCCTTCCCATGTAGTTCACATCTTCATCCTTGGAAGACAAGTTTGCTTGCACTTGCACTTGAAGGGTTGCTTGGTTCTTCAAAGTTGTAGCACACAACTCCCTCAAAGACTTTAGCTTGTTGTTGATGGCGTCAAGCTTGAAATTACTCATGGTGACTTCACTCACCTCATATGCTCCCGCCTTTCTCCCTTCACTCTTCCTATGGGAGTACTTCTCAATCACTAGAGCTTGTTTCTCCACAAACTCCCAAGCTTCATCCACATGCTTTTCCATGAAAGTCCCACCGGAAAGAGATTGGAGCTTGAATTGGCTATCTTCATCAAGTCCTTTGAAGTAGATTTCCAATAGCTCAATTTTTGGTATACCATGGTGTGGACAATCTAGGAGAAGGTCTTTGAACCTCTCCCAAGACTTAAACAAACTCTCTCTGTCCTTCATCATGAAGGCATTGATCTTCCCTCTTAACTCGGTAGTCTTGGAAGGTGGGAAGAACTTAGTCAAAAACTCGGTTGTCATCTCCTCTCAAGTACCAACTCGCCCTTGTGGAATAGATTGATACCAAGCTAAGGCTTTGTCCTTAAGAGAGAAGGAGAAGGCCCTAAGCTTATGGTTTTTGCTCTCCAATCTAGGCGGTCTAAGAGTCTCCATCAAGATCTCATAATTCGTCAAGTGTTGATGAGGAGACTCTCCTTCCATCCCTCCAAATTGATTGTGCCGGATCATTTGTAGAACTTGAGGGCGGAGCTCGTAATCATGGGCTGCGGGATCTCCTAAGTTCACACCCGGTCGGTGTGCTCTTTGTGCCGGATCCATACGTTGCCCTAACGTTTGCAGCTCTTCAATAGCAATGGGCACAACCCGAATATTAACCGTCGCCGGCTGCGGTTGTGGTGGAGGTGGAGGAGGTTGTTGACGGTTAAGCTCTCTTTGCACAAGAGCTTGCCTAATCTCCTCAATCTCCCTCCTAGTTGCCTCTTGCCTCTCATTGGCAAGTCTCCTTTCATTCTCCAAAGCTTCATCCCTTATCCTAATTTGCTCTAAAGCCTCATCGAACTCAGCTTTGAGATCTCTTCCGGCCATCTCTTTTCTCTTTCTAATGCTCTTGGATCTAGATCTAAGGGTTTACTCCGGTTCGGGATCGAATGGAGCTAAATCCTTGCCACGAGATCTTCGCATACACCTAAAGAGTGAAAGATGTCCTAAAAAGCAAAGACACAAACCAAAAAGAGATCAAAAGCAACAAGAAAGACCTACACTATAAACAATCACAAAAGGACTCAATCTAGACCTAGTCCCCGACAACGGCGCCAAAAACTTGTCACGTCTAGGAATAGATGCGCAAAAGTTTTACAATTTATAAACTCGTTATATTTCTCCTAACTCCTAACGAACCCGCAGTGTACGGGACGTTTGTAGTAAGGATAGTATTCCGAGGTCGAACGCAAAGACTGAGGTGAGATTGAATCGATTAATGATCAAGTTTAGTGAAGATCTAGGTGAAGAAAAGAGAAAGAAATAAAGAAATGAAAATCTCAATGTTTTTGGTTGGTTTTTAGGTGATCAATCAAGGATCACAAATCATGCGAAATAAACAATCAACTAAGTCAACAAATCAACTCAAACAAACAAGCTAAACTCGAGGTATGAGATCAAAGAGAGAAAAGTGGATTCTAGGGGTTGGAAATTCCGGTTATGGCATAGGACTCAAGCTATCTAATCATTCCTTGGATTATGATATGTTGGGAGTGAGTGTTTCTAGATTGGGATCAATCACCGGGTAGGTCTCATGGTCCACTAGTCCGTACCTAAGGCCTCATCACCGGGTAAGTCTCAAAGAGCCTAAGGAATGGAATTCTACACAAACCGGATTGTCACCTAGGAATCTAACCTATCCTCACCGGGTAAGTCTCGGAAGGGCAAGTCCTAAGCACCTACCCTAGCACACTTAGTCCAATGGCGGCTTGTGAGGCTCACCACTACCTAGAGTTTATCATCTTTGAAATCTAAGAGTAAGAATCACCGGGTAGGTCTCTTCTAACACTTAGTTGCTAACCCTAGGTCACCCTAGGATAGAATTTACTCAACAAACACTAGGATTTCAACATTCTAACATTCTAAAACTTAGATCCATCAAACCAAACGAATCAGGCAAATCACGGGCTGTTCTATCACTTCCACGGCCGTGGACTGGCAAGAACAAACCGTGACTACAGCAGTGACTTTGTTCAAGCAAATGAATCATCCAAGGGCGAATCTAAGTCCATCCTATCATAGTCCTGGCTATAACCTTTCTTTCCTTACCCTAGAATCGCATATATTTAGCCTACAACATACATCATCACAATTGAAATCATCAAACATAGAATCATGGCTTCCATTTGCAAGATATTGAAAAGAAAGAGATAAACAAGTGAAACAAGTAAAACCAAGCTGAAAATGAGATTAGAAAGACTCACAACCCTTCAAAAGAAGGTTTTATCGATTCTTACAACCCTAGAAAAACGATTCCGAAAATCTTCACTACAAAACTTATCAAAGGCTAGCAATGGTGTGTTCTTCTCTTTTTCTCCAATGGAGCTTTTCTCCTTCTCCCAATGGTAGCTCTCCTCTTGAGAGAATCTTCTTGTTGAGAGTGTGGGAGAGAATGTGGATTTGATTGGATGATAGGGGATGTCCTTCTCTCAGCCTTGCAGGACCACTTTTATACTACAACCTTGCTAGAGAAGGCCATGAGATCGTGGCACAGCTGTCACAACCATCTGGCAAAAACCACGATTGGTTTCCACGGTCGTCGAAGTACCAGTAACCGTGGTTTGGTGCTTCAGCTTTGCCTTGGATCATTAAGCTTCGATTTGGTGCATGGCTTATGTTGACAAGGTTCCATGAGTCCTCCTTAGCCTCTAGCTTGCATCCTAATGAGTCCGAGGGTGTGTCATCTTGATGAACAATCCTCAAATGTACCGATTAAGCTCCTAAATCTCCCAAAATACCTACAAAGCAATGCAAAAGTCCGTGTAGACGTCTATCTCGACAAAATACGTGAATTGAGTGCAAACGTCGTGAACTAGTGCTAAACCATGCATGAATGAGTGAAAAATCTATCTAAATGAGTATCTAATCCTAAGTCATAAATCGTGTTATCACTTGTCATGCCCGACGATGGCCTTGTCGTTCCCGACGCTGGCCTTGCTATGTCCGAGAGTGGCCATGTCATGCCCGACACTAGCCTTGTCGTGCCCGATGCTGGCGTTGCCATGCCCGACGATGGTCTTGCCATGACCGTGAGTTGCCCTGTCATGCCCGCCGCTGGCCTTGTAATGCCCGACGATGGCCTCGCCATGTCCGAGAGTGGCATTGTCATGGCCTTGTCATGCCCGACGTTGGCTTTGTCATGCCCAATGTTGGCCTTGTCATGTCCGAGAGTTGCTTTGTCATGGCCTTGTCATGCCCGACGATGACCTTGTCATGCCCGACGATGGCCTTGCAATGCCCAACGTTGGCCTTATCATGCCCGACGTTGGCCTTGCCATTCCCGAAGATGGCCTTGCCATGTCCGAGAGTTGCCTTGTCATGCCCGACGCCGGCCTTGTCATGCCTAACGATGGCCGTGCCACGCTCGACGCTGGCCTTGTCATGTCCGAGAGTTGTCTTATAATGACCTTGTCATGCCCAAAGTTGCCTTCACAGGCCTGATGCTGGCCTTGTCATACCCGACGATGGAATTGCCATGCCCGACGTTGGCATTGTCATGTCCGACGCTGGCATTGTCATGCCTGACGTTGGCCTTGTCATGCCCAACGCTGGCCTTGCCATGCCCGACGCTGGCCTTGTCATGACCTTGTCATGCCCGACGCTAGCCTTGTGATGCCGGACGTTGGCGTTGCCATGCCCGACGCTGGCCTTTCCATGCCCGACGATGGCCTTGCCATGTCCGACAGTTGCCTTGTCAATATCTTGTCATATCTAACGCATCCCGACGATGGACTTGCCATGTCCAAGAGTTGCCTTGTCATGCTTGACGCTGGCCTTTTCATGCCCGACGATGACCTCGCCATGTCCGAGAGTTAAATTGTCATGGCCTTGTCATACCCGACGTTTGCCTTGTCGTGCCCAACGCTGGCTTGTCATATCCGAGAGTTGCCTTATCCTGGCCTTGTCATGCCCGACGATGAGCTGGTCATGCCCGACGATGGCCTTGCAATGCCCGACGTTAGCTTTGTCAAGCCCGAGGCTTGCCTTGCCACGCCCGACGATGGTTCCATGTCCGAGAGTTGCCTTGTTATGACCTTGTCATGTCCGACGCTGGCCTTGTCATGCTTGACGTTGGCCTTGTCATGCCGGCGTTGGCTTTGCCATGCCTGACGTTGGCCTTGTCATGTCCGAGAGTTGCCTTGTCATCACTTTGTCATGCCCGACGTTGGCCTCGTCATGCCGACGCTGGCCTTGCCATGCCCGACGATGGCCTTACTATGTTCGAGAGTGGCCTTGTCATGCCCGACGCTGGGCTTGTCATGCCTGACGATGGAATTGTCGTACCTGACGCTGGCCTTGCTATGTCCGAGAGTGGATTTGTAATGCCCGACGCTGGCCTTGGCATGCCCGAATCTGGCGTTCTGATGCCCGACGTTGGCCTTGCCATGCCCGATGATGGCCTTGCCATGTCCGAGAGTTGCCTTGTCATGCCCGACGTTGGCCTTGTCATGCCGATGCAGGTCTTTCCATGCACGACGATGTCCTTGCTATGTCCGAGAGTGGCCTTGTCATGCCCGGCGTTGGGCTTGTCATGCCCGACGATGGCCTTGTCGTTCCCGACGCTGGCCTTGCTATGTCCAAGAGTGGCTATGTCATGACCGACACTAGCCTTGTCGTGCCTGACGCTGGCGTTGCCATGCCCGACGATGGTCTTGCCCTGACTGTGAGTTGCCTTGTCATGCCCGACGCTGGCCTTGTAATGCCCGACGGTGGCCTCGCCATGTCCGAGAATGGCATTGTCATGGCCTTGTCATGCCCGACGTTGGCTTTGTCATGCCCAATGTTGGCCTTGTCATGTCCGAGAGTTGCTTTGTCATGGCCTTGTCATGCCCGACGATGACCTTGTCATACCCGACGATGGCCTTGCAATGCCCAACGTTGGCCTTGTCATGCCCGACGTTGGCCTTTCCATTCCCGAAGATGGCCTTGCCATGTCCGAGAGTTGCCTTGTCATGCCCGACACTGGCCTTGTCATGCCTAACGATGGCCTTGCCACGCTCGACGCTGGCCTTGTCATGTCCGAGAGTTGTCTTATAATGACCTTGTCATGCCCAAAGTTGCCTTCACAAACCCGATGCTGGCCTTGTCATACCCGACCATGGAATTGCCATGCCCGACGCTGGCATTGTCATGTCCGACGCTGGCCTTGTAATGCTCGACGATGGCCTCGCCATGTCCGAGAGTGGCATTGTCATGGCCTTGTCATGCCCGACGTTGGCTTTGTCATGCCCAATGTTGGCCTTGTCATGTCCAAGAGTTGCTTTGTCATGGCCTTGTCATGCCCGACGATGACCTTGTCATGCCAGACGATGGCCTTGCAATTCCCAACGTTGGCCTTGTCATATCCGACGTTGGCCTTGCCATTCCCGAAGATGGCCTTGCCATGTCCGAGAGTTGCCTTGTCATGCCCGACGCTGGCCTTGTCATAACTAACGATGGCCTTGCCACGCTAGACGCTGGCCTTGTCATGTCCGAGAGTTGTCTTATAATGACCTTGTTATGCCCAAAGTTGCCTTCACAGACCCGATGCTGGCCTTGTAATACCTGACGATGGAATTGCCATGCCCGACGCTGGCATTGTCATGTCCGACGCTGGCATTGTCATGCCCGACGTTGACCTTGTCATGCCCGACGCTGGCCTTTCCATGCCCGACGCTGGCCTTGTCATGACCTTGTGATGCCCGACACTAGCCGTGTGATGCCGGACGCTGGCGTTGCCATGCCCGACGCTAGCCTTTCCATGCCCGACGATGGCCTTTCCATGTCCGACAGTTGCCTTGTCAATATCTTATCATATCTAACGTTGTCCGACGATGGACTTGCCATGTCCAAGAGTTGCCTTGTCATGCCCGACGCTGGCCTTTTCATGCCCGACGATGACCTCGCCATGTCCGAGAGTTAACTTTTCATGGCCTTGTCATACTCGACGTTTGCCTTGCCGTGCCCAACGCTGGCTTGTCATATCCGAGAGTTGCCTTATCCTAGCCTTGTCATGCCCGACGATGAGCTGGTCATGCCCGACGATGGCCTTGCAATGCCCGACGTTAGCCTTGTCAAGCCCGAGGCTGGCCTTGCCATGCCCGACGATGGTTCCATGTCCGAGAGTTGCCTTGTTATGACCTTGTCATGTCCGACGCTGGCCTTGTCATGCCTGACGCTGGCCTTGTCATGCCGGTGTTGGCCTTGCCATGCCTGACGTTGGCCTTGTCATGTCCGAGAGTTGCATTGTCATCACTTTGTCATGCCCGACGTTGGCCTTGTCATGCCGACGCTGGCCTTGCCATGCCCGACGATGGCCTTGCTATTTTCGAGAGTGGCCTTGTCATAACCGACGTTGGGCTTGTCATGCCCGAAGATGGCATTTTCGTACCTGACGCTCGCCTTGCTATGTCCGAGAGTGGATTTGTAATTCCCGACGCTGGCCTTGGCATGCCCAAATCTGGCGTTGCGATGCCCGACGTTGGCCTTGCCATCCCGATGATGGCCTTGCCATGTCCGAGAGTTGCCTTGTCATGCCCGACGTTGGCCTTGTCATGCCGATCCGGGTCTTTCTATGCACGACGATGTCCTTGCTATGTCCGAGAGTGGCCTTGTCATGCCCGGCGCTAGGGTTGTCATGCCCGACGATGGCCTTGTCGTTCCCGACGCTGGCCTTGCTATGTCCGAGAGTGGCCATGTCATGCCCGACACTAGCCTTGTCGTGCCCGACGCTAGCGTTGCCATGCCCGACGATGGTCTTGCCATGACCGTGAGTTGCCTTGTCATGCCCGACGCTGGCCTTGTAATGCCCGACAATGGCCTCGCCATGTCCGAGAGTGGCATTGTCATGGCCTTGTCATGCCTAACGATGGCCTTGCCACGCACGACGCTGGCCTTGTCATGTCCGAAAGTTGTCTTATAATGACCTTGTCATGCCCGAAGTTGCCTTCACACATACCCGATGCTGGCATTGTCATGCCCGACGATGGAATTGCCATGCCCGACGCTGGCATTGTCATGTCCGACGTTGGCATTGTCATGCCCGACGTTGGCCTTGTCATGCTCGACGCTGGCCTTGTTATGACCATGTCATGCCCGACGCTAGCCTTTTGATGCCGGACGCTGGTGTTGCCATGCCCGACGCTGGCCTTTCTATGCCCGACGATGGCCTTGCCATGTCCGACAGTTGCCTTGACAATATCTTGTCACGCCTAACACTGGCCTTCTCATGCCCGACGATGGACTTGCCATGTCCAAGAGTTGCCTTGTCATGCCCAACACAGGCCTTTTCGTGCCCGACGATGACCTCGCCATGTCCGATAGTTGAATTGTCATGGCCTTGTTGTTACGCTAAGATCGTGTGATGTGCACGCAATAAGTCTTAAATTTATACTCGTTATATTTATCCTAACTCCTAGCGAACCCGCAGTGTACGGGACGTTTGTAGAAAGGTAAGTATTCCGAGGTCGAACACGAAGACTAAGGTGAAATCGAGTCAAACAATGATCAAAGATAGTGTAAATCTAGACTAAGATAAGATGAGGAACAAAGAAAATGGAAAACTCAATGTTTTTGGTTGGTTTTTGTGGTGATCAAACAAAGATCACAAATCAAGCGAGGTAATAAAACAACTAATAACTCAAGTTAGCAAAACGAACAAGTAACACAAAGCACAAGTATATGATCAAGAGAGAAAAGTGGATTCTAGAGGTCAAGATTTCCGGTTATGGCATTGGACTCAAGGTTCTAAAGATTCTAAGGACAAGCTGCGGTGTTGGGAAAGAGTGTTTCACTAATGGAAGCAATCACCGGGTAGGTCTCTCACTTCACTAGTCCCGCATCTAACTCCTATTACCGGGTAGGTCTCAAGGGGTTAAAGTAGGGAATTCTACACAAACCGGATGCTACTTAAGGGGCAACCCTCTCCTTACCGGGTAAGTCTCGGAATAGGGAAGTCTCAAGTACTAATCCTAGCACACTCGATCTAATAGCGGCTTATGAGGCTCACTACTACCTAGCATTCATCTTCTAAGGTATCCAAGATCGGAAATCATCGGGTAGATCTCTTCCCTCCCTTAGGTTGATAGCATTAGGTTATCTTAAGCTAAATTAGGCTTGATAAACACTAGGATTTAACAACCTAACACCCAAATCATACAGATTCATTAATTAAAGAGCAACAGAAGAATAAATCGGGCTGTTCTACACTAAATCGGCCTATCTATCATGAAGAACAGGGCGATTTTTCTAACTGGTTTGGGTTTCGTGCATACAAATCATCCAAAACTAACATATAAGTCCATCCTATCATCACCCTAGCCATAACCATCAATCCATCACTCCAGAATCACAATAAACTAGCCAATAGTATGCATATCAAGATCCAAAATCATCAAACAAGCATACATGGTGTTCATAGATGAATGATGAAAGATGAGCAAGCAAAATCAATAAATCTCAGCCAAATCCAAATTGTAGCAAGACTTACAAACTCTTAAATGAAGATCCAAAACGTTCCTAACAATCCTTGCAAAAGTTCTTCAAGCCAAGATTACAAAAATCACTCAAAAGTCACTCAAAACCTCACTATCTTCCTTCAATGGTGTTCTTCTTCTTCCTTCAATCTTTGAGAGTTTTCTTCTCCTCCAATCTTTTCCCCCAAATTGGTGAGCTGTGAATGAGAGTGTGGGAGAGGAGAGATGCTCAGCAACCACCTGCAGGACCACTTATATTCTCCACCAAGAGCAAGGACGGACAAGAGATCGTGGGACACGTGGCTTAAGCTGTCAAAGCCCCAAAAATCGACCCAGTAGGAGAAAATCGGCCGATTTAGCTGCTAGTTGGTCTGATTTTCTTCAGCAGAAACTTGCCATGATCGTTTAGCCATGAGTTGATCCATTTCTTGCACCAATAGTGGTCTTTGTGTCCCTTGTTGCTCCATTTATGCTCCTCCTTAGCCTTGGATGTGTACCATCATGAGGCTTGGCCCTCTAATGTATCGGTTAATGTCCAAAAGAACCCCGAAATACCTACAAAGCAACGCACAAGTCCGTGTAGACGTCTATCTCGACAAAATACGTGAATTGAGTGCAAACGTCGCGAATTTGTGCTAAACCATGCATGAATGAGTGATGAATCTATCTAAATGATTACCTAAACCTAACTCATAAATCGTGTTATCAAAAATACCCCATACTTAAGGTTTGCTCGTCCTCGAGCAAATTCCCAACTATAGACTAAGAGATGACATGATTTATGCATGCAGAAAAATGGTAAAATCTTTTGCAGTTGTGCTTCTAATATTGGATCACCTTCATAGTCATGTTTCATGGAAATGGACAAGCAATTATGCATCAAATAAATGAAAGCATGGAAAGACAATTACACTTAACTTGATAGCATGCAATGAAATGTAAAGATGAAGAAGTCAAGATGATCATGAGTATATCCAATCTAAATCACTTAGTCTTACACACATGCAAGTAGGTCAAAAGGACTTGTAAAATAGAAGGCCAAGAAATGTTGTGATTAGGTGGGAATTTTCTAGGCTATGTGATGCTAATCCGGGAAAGGAACTAAACAACCACAACTTCAAATTTTCTTATCAACTTCCCTCAAGTGTATATTTTTTTTTTCTTCATTTTCTTTTCTTTCTTTTATTTTTGAGACAATGGCATTGGTGTACAAAAGCCGAAACCTTGGTGATTATCCATTCTCGGGCTTTTTCTATTTTTCGAGATGCATCCACACCGGGCACACATACCAAAGCTCGTTAGGACTATCGGTTTATTTGACTTTGGCAAGGCACCAACACCCGATTATGTGAAGTGTACCGAGTTACTTGTCATTTAAGCCAATGTCCCCAAGCCTATATTTTTGGCTACACTTTCACAACAAATTCAGCATTTTATGCATGACATTCTTTTCATCAACAACTTTACCCCACACTTGCTTTTCACACACATCAACACACTAGCATGCTCCTATTCCTGGATGGGTCAAAAGAGGTCAAATTTATCTCAATTGAGGTGCTCAAGCAACATGATCAAGATGAGAAGTAGAGGAAGATGAATTGCCTTAATCACTCCTAATTGATGTGCAAGAACTAGCATGCAATTTCGACTTTCAATACTCAATTCAATCAAGGCAAACATTCATGATCACAAATCATTCATGGGATTCAAGATAAGTACTTCAAGTCCACATATGCATCATCTATTCAACACATAAGGCCATCCATGGCCAATCCATAAGACGAGATTCATCATTAGGGTCATATCCAAGCTTTAGAAGCACTAAAAATTTTTAAAATTTTCTGAATTTTTTTTTTTTTTTTTTTTTTGGATTTTTCGAAATATGTATGTACAATGCAAGACATAATGAAACATGTGACAATATTAAACTATCCTAGATGCTAATCATGCAAGTGATCATGAAAACCCCACCCCATACTTAGAAACACATTGTCCCTAATGTGTAAACTAAATAAAGAAGTGAAAGAGAGTCCTCACAATGTAAAATTGGTGATGCTTTGGTATTTCGGTTCACATTGAATGATGATGGTGGATGATCGATCAAGGATGGTAGAAAGCTCTTGATGTTCGTTATGGTGTCGGAACCCGCGCTTGGCACCGCAAGCCGTCCAAATTCCTCGTCCGCTCCAGCCATGCTTCATTGGAGATCATCACTTTCCTTTATACATAGGAAAAAATCGCCCCATAGCCCAGGAAAATCGGCCGATTTTGTGCATGAACAGTCCGATTTTTCTGGGTGATTTCCTCCTCGTCTATGTGCTTGGATCTTGTACCTTAAATAGCTCCATGAGGTCTTCACATGACCTCCAACGTCTCGTCACACACGACAACAACAAGATCTAGCATCCAAAAAACACAAAAGAAAAACAAAGCACACCAAGAGTGAGATCAAACAAAAGCAAGAAAAAGGAAGGAAAAATATGTACCAATGGGTTGCCTCCCATTAAGCGCTTCTTTAAGGTCATTAGCTTGACTAAATTCAGGAGCCTTTCAATCAAGGTAAAGCGGGGCAATCACTTCCACCGGGGCTTCCGGGATGTACTTCTTCAATCGATGCCCATTCACTTTGAAGTCACCACAATGATCTCCTCCTATCTCTACCTCTCCATGAGGAAAGATCTTCTTCACCACATATGGCCCGGTCCATCTTGATTTGAGCTTTCTGGGGAAGAGCTGCAACCTCGAGTTGAAGAGAAGGACAAGGTCGCCTTCACTCAACTCCTTTGGGGTGAGGCGCTTGTCATGCCAACGCTTGGTCCGCTCCTTGTAGATCCGGGCATTCTCATAAGCATCCAACCGGATCTCCTCAAGTGCGTTCATGTCTAGCAAACACTTCTCTCCCGCCTCCTTGAGATCAAAATTTAGCCACTTAATGGCCCAATAAGCTCTATGCTCCATCTCTACCGGAAGGTGGCAAGACTTGCCATAGACCAACTTGTAAGGAGTGGTGCCAATTGGTGTCTTGAAAGCGGTCCTATATGCCCACAAGGCATCATCGAGCTTCATAGCCCAATCCTTTCTCGTTCTTGAGACCGTCTTCTCGAGAATTCCCTTTATCTCCCGGTTGGAGATCTCCACTTGGCCACTAGTTTGGGGATGGTAAGGTGTTGCCACCTTATGAGTCACCCCATACTTAGCCAAAAGTGCCCAAAGTTCCTATTGGATAAGTTCTTCCCTCCATCACTTATGATCACCCTTGGTGTTCCAAACCTAGGGAAGATCACTCGGTTGAAGAACCGCACCACCACCTTGGCATCATTTGTGGGAGAAGCGATTGCCTCCACCCATCTCGATACATAATCCACCGCCAATAGGATGTAGAGATTGCCACATGAAGAAGGAAACGGTCCCATGAAGTCCACACCCCATACATCAAATATTTCGACTTCTTGGATGTTGTTCAAGGGCATCTCATTCCTCCTTGAGATGTTGCCCGTCCTTTGGCAAGCATCACAAGCTACCACAAAGCTTTGCACGTCCTTGAACAAGCTTGGCCAATAGAAGCCCGATTGTAACACTTTAGCACATGTCTTGTGTGAGCTAGCATGCCCTCCACATGGCAAGGAATGACAATTGCGGATCACACTCTCCACCTCATCTTCCGGTATGCATCTCCTAAACATTCCATCCGGCCCTCTCTTGAACAAAAGTGGCTCACTCCAATAGTAATGCCTCACATCTTTGAAGAACTTCTTCCTTTGGGCATATGTCAAACCGTGAGGCATTTCCTCACACACTAAGTAGTTCACAATGTCGGTATACCATGGCTCACTTCCCCTAGACACTTGGAACAAGCATTCCTCCACCATTTGCAATTGCTCATCCCGGAATGAGTCATCAATCGGGATGTCATCTCTCTCAATCTCGAAAGGAGGTAGTCTACTAAGGTGATCCGCCACGGAGTTCTCGGATCCCTTCTTGTCCCGGATTTCCAAATCGAACTCTTGAAGAAGAAGGATCCACTGAATCAACCTAGGCTTGGCATCTTTCTTCGTAAGGAGGTAACGGATCGCAGCATGATCCGTATAAACAATGACCTTCGCTCCAACAAGGTATGACCGAAACTTCTCAAAGGCATACACTACCGCTAGCAACTCTTTCTCGGTTGTGGCATAGTTGAGTTGGGCATCATCTAGCGTCTTGCTAGCATAATAAATGGTATGAGTGCGCCCACCTTTCCTTTGCCCCAAGACAGCCCCAACGGCTACATCGCTTGCATCACACATGATCTCAAACGGTAAACTCCAATCCGGAGGTTGCATGATGGGTGCGGAGATCAAAGCGTTCTTGAACTTACAAAAAGCCTCAAGGCAATCTTTGGAGAAAACAAATTCAACATCCTTCATTAGTAGGTTAGTAAGGGGCTTAGAAATTTTAGAGAAGTCTTGAATGAACCTCCGGTAAAAACCGGCATGCCCTAAGAAACTCCTTACCCCTTTCACCGAGGTAGGTGGTGGCAACTTCTCTATCGTTTCAATCTTGGCCCTATCAACCTCAATGCCACGGTTAGACACCAAGTGTCCTAACACGATACCTTCACTTACCATGAAGTGGCATTTTTCCCAATTTAGGACAAGATTTGTCTCCTCACATCTTTGCAATACTAATGACAAGTTAGCCAAGCAATTATCAAAGGAAGAACCATAAACAGAGAAATCATCCATGAACACTTCCATGATATTTTCTATGTATTCCGAAAAGATAGCCATCATACACCTTTGGAAGGTGGCGGGTGCATTACACAACCCAAATGGCATCCTCCTATATGCAAAAGTACCCCATGGACATGTAAAGGTTGTTTTCTCTTGGTCATCGGGGTGGATAGGAATTTGGAAGAATCCGCTATAACCATCTAAGTAGCAAAAATGAGAATGTTGAGCTAACCTTTCTAGCATTTGGTCAATGAAAGGAAGAGGGAAGTGATCTTTCCTAGAGGCCATGTTAAGCTTTCTATAATCAATACACATCCTCCATCCCGTAAACGTCCTAGTCGGGATTAGTTCATTGTTCTCATTGGTTACTATGGTCATCCCACCCTTCTTAGGTACTACATGAACGGGACTAACCCACTTACTATCCGAGATAGGGTAGATAATTCCCGCATCTAGCAACTTAATGATTTCATTTTTAACTACCTCTTTCATTATAGGATTTAACCTTCTTTGATGTTCAATAGAGGGTTTATGATTATCTTCCATCATTATCGTATGCATTCACAAAGAGGGCTTGATGCCAACAAGATCATCAATGGTGTATCCTATTGCCTTTCTATGCACTTTCAATTCATTCAACAATCTATTAAGCTCATCATCATTCAAAGATGCATTCACAATCACCGGATAAGTAGAATTTGAACCAAGGAAAGCATACTTTAAATGAGAAGGAAGAGGTTTAAGATCAAGTTGAGGAGGACCTTTTTCGGTTGGAGACGATCCATACAATGTAGGTTGAGATGATTGCAAAGCCATGGAAGCCTCCTTGAAGTCCCTTGATGATTGATCACACTCAAGTGGTTGATGCTGAAAAGACTCAGGAAAATCGGCCCAGGAAGAAAAATCGGACGATTTTTCTGGCAGTGGGTCGATCTGAGTTTCTGTTTTTGCAAAACTGGCTGAAATTTCATCCCAAGGACAAAAATCGGCCGATTTTTGCACTCCAGTCCGATTTTTCTGGCAGTTTTCCTCTTCTTCTAGCACTTCAAACTCAACACTTGGTAGCTCGTCCAATGCATTCAAGGCCTTGATTACTTCATTGCTACTCTCCTCAATTCCTTCTTCCATCAAGCTTGAGCTAAGAACTCTCTCAAGCGGATCCTTGAGCAAGATTGAGCTCACAACCTCTCTAGACTCCTCTTCTTCAACTATGTTGAATATATCCTCATCAAGGGTTGACCCTTTCATCATTGTGGACAGCTTGAACTTGATGTTCTCTTCTCCAATGTTGAAGGAGAGAGTCCCATTCTTGCAATCCACTAGACATCCGGAAATAGCTAGGAAAGGTCTCCCCAAGATGATAGGAACCGGATAGTCCGCCGGGATATCCAAAACAACGAAGTCTATGGGCACATAGAACTTCCCTAATTGCACCGGGATGTCTTCCAAGATCCCAACCGGATGAGTGATTGAGCGGTCCGCCATGTAAAGGGTCATCTTGACCGGCTTTGGCTCTCCTAGCCCAACCTTGTTGCAAAGCGCAAGCGGAATGATGCTTACACTTGCCCCAAGATCAGATAGGGCGTCATACTTCACCTCTCCTACTCCGATTGGCACACAAAAGGATCCCGGATCCCTTAGCTTGGGAGGCATCTCCTCCTTCATCGTTTGAATCAACTCCGAGGATCTCTTAGTCATCCTTATCTCACCATACTCCTCCAACTTCCTTTTGTTGGAGAGTATTTCCTTCAAGAACTTGCCATATGCCGGCATCCCTAAGATAGCATCCATGAACGGAATGTTAATATGCAATTTAGACTTTAGTTCAAGGAACTTACCAAAATGATTGTCCAAGCGAGCTCTTGCTCGTGATTGAGGGAACGGTAGTGGTGGCTTGTATGGAGGCGGTGCCACATAGGTTGGCTCTATATCTTTGCTCTTGCCTCCATCTCCTTGCAAAGTCTCTTCTTCATTCACCACTTGCTTCCCTTTAGCATTCTCCTTGGGCAAAGGATCCTTCATGCTCAACCCACTTCTTGTTGTAATAGCCAACACTTGGCCTCTTGGGTTTTCTTCGGTTCTTCCGGGAAGCTTTCCCAGATCTCTATGTGCTTCACCCGCCTTTTGGAAAACTTGTGCTTCCAAAACCTTTTGACCCTTTGAGATAGAAGTCACCGTGCTCTCAAGACCACTCAACCTTCCAAGCAATTGCTCAAACATCATTTCGGTTCTATCCCTTGGAGGTTGAGTAAATCCGGGTGGAGGTTCTTGTGAAGCTTTAGGTAGTGGAGTTGTGCTTGTAGAAGCGGGAGGGTTCCAGGCTCCATCCGGGTTAGAGTAAAAAAACCCGGGATGGTTATGGTTGGGCCGGTAATTGTTGAATTGCCGGTTGTTGTTGAAGTTCCTTGGGCCTTGGTAGTTGTTGTAGTTGCCCCTTCCCATGTAATTCACATCCTCCTCCTTAGAAGACAAGTTAGCTTGTGGAAGCACTTGAGGGGTTGCTTGGTTCTTCAAGGTTGTAGCACACAACTCCCTCAAGGACCTTAGCTCGTTGTTGATGGCGTCGAGCTTGAAGTTGCTCATGGTGACCTCACTCACCTCATATGCTCCCGCTTTTCTCCCTTCATGTTCGCTCCAAACGGTGTGTGCAAGCTTTAAATTTATAACCCTAGACTTAAGCTTAAAACAAGGATGCGAACCCGCAGTGTACGGGTCAATCGTAGTAAAAGCAAGAAAATTCCAGGGGTCGATCACAGGGACTCGGTGAAACAGAGTCAATACGGTGTGCTAATGTTAATACTAACCACAAGAGCGATTTAACACAATCAAAGATGAATAAGATGTCAAATAAAGCAAACATGCAATTCTAGGGATTAAGGCATCTAGTTGTGGTTCCAACTCAAGATCTGTAGATAAGCGGACAAAGCTGAGATTTTTGCGTGGGGAAGGTGTTTCTAAAGTGGAGTAGATCACCGGGTAAGTCTCACTACACACTAATCCCAAACCGTAACTCCTATTACCGGGTAAGTCTCAAGGAATTAAGATAAAGAACTATAACCTCAAACTAACACATCATCTAAGGGAATAGAATCAACCTTTACCGGGTAAGTCTCAGGCTAACTCACAAAGATGGGATGGAAGCACACTCAAACCCCAATAAAGGATAAACCTTTATTACCTACACTTATGATCGTTGGTACACAAACTAAGGAATTACCGGGTAAGTCTCATCCTAAGCTTGCATTGAACCAGGAAAGGTGTAATAAGAATAGGATTTGGCAAACTCTAACACCTAACTCTCAGTTATGGATCAGATAAGTCACCTCGGTCAGCCAGTTTCCACCTCGGCCGAAATGTTCATCGACTGAACGAGATGCTTAGGGTTAAGGTTAAAGACTCGAACTTTCAGGATCCTACTGGAATCTAAGATTATTCTATCATTGTTTTTCCCACAACCTTCAGCCAATCACCCTAGAATCACACAAGGAAATTAGCCACTCATCATCATTATGAAAGTATTAATTGTAAGGGAAGAAGGTGAATATTTGAACAAAGAAGAATTTAATGAAAAGACTTCAATAACTGAATCAAATATCACAACAAAGCGTTCCTTGGATAACAATCCAAAAAGACAAGACAACAATTGAGGGAATTGAAGACAATCTTACAAAACCCTTCAAAAAGCTATAAAAGCTATGGACTTCTATCTTCCTTCAACCTTCAAAAAGGTTCTTCGAAGACTCCCAAATTGGAGTAGGCTGCGGCTGCTGCGTGTGTAAACGCTGATCGACGGTATAGCGTGATGTTGGAATTGTGGAAATCCAACCCTTTTTATAGGAAAATAAACCTCCAAAGATAATAAATCTTAAGAAGATATTATCCCATAAATATAGGTAAAATATATATTCTGCATATCTCCTTCCTTCTAGAAGCCAAGCCCAAAAAATATAAGATCACTTTCCAAATTTAAAAGATCTCTTCCAAGAATAAAATATTCTCGCCGCGTCCTAGGTGTTCGCCTCGGTCGAGTCGGCGTCTCTGGATCACCTCGGTCGAGGTGAATCTATAGTCAACCGAGGTGAATCTCAACTGGATGTGAAATCTCTCAAAACTGGTCCAAAGTAAATCTTTAATTCATGGCTGTGCTTCCTGGATGCAGCTCCAAATGACTCATGACTCCTTTTGCTCCTTTTTGATGCAAAACGTACCATATTACCTGCAATTACAACGAAACTAGGTGTAGACCTCGATTCTCGCAAAGGTAGATGAAATGGTAGTAAAATCACATAATGTATATACAAACATGCAGATTATGAAAGATAAAACGTCCAAACAAACCCCAAAATATAGACTATAATTCATGCTATCAAAATACCCCATACTTAGCCCTTGCTTGTCCCCAAGCAAGTTCCTTATATAGAAGACAAGATAGAATGGATTATAAGTCAATAAAATCAATGAAAAAGTCTTTCAAAAACATTTTATGGTGTGCAACTATCATAGATCACTCTAAGAGAATACTTCCTGGAATTTAAAAACTCAATATGCTTAAAACATTTTATAAATATAGGAAAGTTGTTCACCTTTGCATAAAATCATAGAATGCATAATAAATCATAATTATCAAAATTAATCATGTATAATCCGATTTAAACCGCTAAGTCAATCAACAAGCTCAAGGTCTCAAGGGCTTCCCAAAAGAAAAGGTTAAGAAACGTGTAGGGTAGGGATGTATGTAAGGTAATGTGGTGCTAGAATCCGGGAATAGGATGAACTTCACTTTTACTTTGACTTGCAACATCTTCCACCAATAAGCTTTGCTTATTTCACACTTTTTCTTTTACTTTACTTTTTGGGATGCATGGACAGAGGTGCACAATAACCGAAGCCTAGGAAATCTGCAATCATCAATTTCTTGAGATGCATCAAACCCTTGATGCACATACCATGACCCGTTAGGAATATCGCTCAATCCGACTTTGGCAAGACACAAACACCCGGCTATGTGAATGGTGCCGAGTTACTCATCTTCATGATTGACTTCCCCAAACCTATAATTGCTTTCTAAGACTTTCACTTCCAGCTCACTTCTCAACTTTAACTTGCTTTCACCACTTGCTTGCTTCCTATTTCCCGGATAGGTAAAGGGAGGCAAAATGTATATGAGGGGTTAAGCATGATCAAGAAGAAGAAGAGGAAAAGAGTGAATTGCCTTGATCTTTCCAAGAAGAGAGTGAGAGAACTTATCCTGCGGTGTCAACCTTCAAATCCAACATAATTTGGATAAAAACAAAGTATTAAACATGCCAATAATTTCAAACAAAGCATTTAGCAACTTAAACATATTATAAAACCTTTCAAACACATAAAGAATTTAAAACCAGTAGGTAAACAAAATCTTCACTGAGGTCATATCCAGATAAGTAGTACAAAAATCGTTTTCGAAAACTCTCAGTTAACCCACCTCGGTCGAGGTGTTCTTGGTTCAACCGAGGTGAAACACCTCGTTCGGCCAGAACTGCCCCGGTCGAGGTCAAAATTTTTTTTTTTTTTTTTTTTTTTTTTTTTTAAAAAAAAAAAAACAGTTTTCTTTCAGTTTCGACGTTTTTCTCAATCAAATAACCTGTAAGTATGCATGCAATCTCAGATAAACATATAAATGCAGAAGTGAAGCATAAATATAAATATCCGGTCAATAAAATACATCAAAAGTGTCGAATACATCAAAGGTAGCCACATAGTCAAATAACAAACACCCCATACTTGAGACACAATGTCCCAGTGGGTATAATAAAAGTCTAAAACAGGAGAACTCACCGGATAAGAGCCGAACTGCATAAAAAATATAATAAAGAAACCCTGCAGCTCCTCAGTAGTCCTGATCCGGCGGTGGTGGTGGTATGTAGGGGAACTGAGTCGGATCATAGGGATGGCCCATGATACGCTCAAACTGTAGCTGAGCCATCATGTGCTGATGATGCTGCCGCTCCTGCATCTCGCGGATATCCAGCGAAAGTGCAGCATATGAGTCGATAACCTGATCCGTCAGGTCATCGATCCGTCGGTGTGCAACTCTGTCCCTCACTCCACGCCTCCTGCGTCCAGCAGGTCTAACTGGAGACATCGCGGCTGGCGCCGGCTCAGTGTCCTCCTCATCATCTAAATCAATAATAGGTGGTGCGCTCGTCCCAGCTGTATCTGTACCTGTGTCCATCGGGACGCCACCTCCTCTCTCATCCACTGTCTCATCATCGTCGTCATCCTCATCCTCAGCCTCCTCCGCAGCTGCAGCAGGGGCAGCTGCTGCCTCTCTGTGATCCTCTATCAGTGTATCCCAAGCAGTCTGCCAGAAATGCGGATCAAAGACTGTGAACTGCGCAGACCAGCGGATGCCCTGAGGTGCAGTCCGCTCCCAAGGCATGGCGACGTATGGAGTGGTCAAACCACGGGGAACTAGAATCCTCCGTGTGATCATCTCCTGCAATCCCAGCGGCTTCGGAGCCGCCGCTAATGTGCAAACGCTGAGGTCCATCCCGTGGTAAGTAGCGATGTGGGTGACTAGACCTCCACAGCAAATATCTCCCTTCGCCTTGGCCTTGATCCTATGCAGATCCTCTGCTAGGAGCAAGCCAAAGTCTGGGAAGCCTCCTGTAACCATGCAATAGAGGCTGAAGAGCTCACCCTGTCTGATCTTCTGGGGCATCTCCGTACGCGCCAGAAGTGTCTCACTGAAGATCCTGTGGGCAAGTCTGAAGGCTGGGTGAAAGATGACCTTCTCCCTGGAATCTCCAGGGCGCCATCTGTCTGCGTGTGTAGTAATGTGGGCTATCTGTCCCCAGAACTCCCTAGCTACGGATCGGGAGGGGAAGTCTACAGCAGTGGGGTCAGGAAAGCCAAAGATCTCTCTCCAAATCTCTAAAGGAACTATGAAGTTCCGGCTCATCAACCGGTACTTCACAGACCGCTCTGTGGGAAGGTAGGAGAAGGAGCTAACAAACTCGAGTGTCGGCTCTAAGTAGGCTGGGGCTCGGATCTCAGTGAACTGATCTAGCCCCACTGTAGCAATCATCCTCCTAAGGTCAGCATCTAACCCTAGGCAGTCAAAAGCTGACACATCCAGAAATCGTGGTGCGATGACTGGACGGCCAGCTATCCTCTCATAGTCTACCCGGCATCTCTCGTGGATGGCCGGGTGGTAGGGACGGGATGCGGAAGGAGAAGGTGAAGGAGAGGATCTATCTCTAAGAGCTAAACGGCGATCTGAACTCATCTTCAAAACACACTGTCAGACTACCTCGGTCGACTGACAAATACCAAGAATCACCTCGACCGAGGTGCAGAACGACTGGACCGAGGCGAAGGCAGTGCGATTTCAACTCTCTGATTTTCAGTTCTTTTCCCCCAAAAATCACTACTGATGCTTCCTAAGGGGTACTTAAAGGTTTCCTCAACAGAATCAAGGGCAACCAAAGCCCAAATTGCAGAAAACGAGTGAGTTAGGGTTTTTGAACGTTTTTACCTCGTTTCGGTCAAAACGCTCAAATTTCTTGCAGATCTGTAGTTGCAATCGGATCCTCTACTCTTTAATCGCGGTTTGGAAGCAGAAATCTTCGAAAACGAGCGAGAAACGAAGGAGGCGAGGTGGATCTGTCGCCGCGGTCGAGGAGGGTAAATAAAAAGTGAAAAGTAAAATTTTTCCCTATTTATACCGTTCCTGGATCTGCTGTCACCTCGGTCGAGATGGTCTCGACTGGCCCGAGGTGGTATGGACCGAGGTGGTTCTGCAGAAACCCTAGTCGCCTCGGTTGCTTCAAGAATCAACTCGGTCGAGGTGCTCTGACAGTGACCGAGGTGCTTCTGTCTTCTCAGAATCTCGAACTTCTGTCCTTCCAGATGTGCTCCTTCCTGTTTGTCTGTCCAGAACACCAAAAACAAAGCAAAGCAAAGCAAAAACAAAAACTATCTAAACTAGACTAGAAAACGGGAAAGAAGAGCAATACCTTGGGTTGCCTCCCAAGAAGCGCTTGATTTAAGGTCGCTAGCTGGACCATGATGCGTCTCAAACGAGGTAGGAGGTTCCCTCACCCCATACTTCACCTCCATCGTGGGGTGAAGTAAGTAGATCCATCAAACGCTCCAAGACGTGTAAGTGCTCGTCGGGGAATGAATCGTCTATGGGTGGGCTATCCGTCTCGCGGGAGGATTCCGGTAGCCGGCTGAGGTGATCCGCAACTGAATTCTCGGATCCCTTCTTATCGCGGATCTCTAGGTCAAACTCTTGAAGCAAGAGAATCCATCGAATAAGGCGCGGCTTTGCATCTTTCTTAGCCAACAAGTAACGAATGGCTGCATGGTCGGTGTAGACAATGACTTTCGCCCCTACTAGATAGGAACGAAACTTCTCGAAAGCATATACAACCGCCAATAACTCTTTCTCGGTGGTAGCGTAGTTGCGTTGTGCTTCATCTAGCGTCTTGCTAGCATAATAAATGGCGGTGGTCCGTCCATCTTTCTTTTGTTGTAGTTATTGTTTCGGGGTCCGTTGTTGTTGTTACGGTACCCGTTATTGTTGTTGTTGTTGTTCCTTTGCCCTTGCTCTTCCTTCTTAGTTTGAGCCATCAAGAGCTCCTTCAATTGCTTCACGTCGTTCTTCAAGGACGTGAGCTGGTTGTTGTTGGGTTGAGTCTCTTGAAAGTTGACTCTTTTAACTCCACCCTCAGCTCCTTGGTGGGTGTACTTCTCCATGTGCAAGGCTTGCTTCTCAATGAAGTCCCAAGCCTCGTCAACCGCCATGTCCATGAAGGTACCGGCGGAGAGTAGTTGGAGATTGAACTGGGTGCTTCCATCCAGCCCTTTGAAGTAGATCTCCAACAACTCAATCTTTGGAATCCCATGATGTGGGCAATCCAAAAGGATATCCTTGAACCGCTCCCAAGATTTGGACAAACTCTCCTTGTCCTTCATGATGAAAGCATTGATCTTCCCTCTCATTTCAGCAGTCTTTGAGGGGGGAAAGAATTTGGTCAAGAATTCTGTAGTCATCTCCTCCCATGTGCTAATTTTTCCTGGAGGAAGAGATTGATACCAAGTAAGAGCTCTATCTTTTAAAGAAAAGTAAAAAGGTCTTAGCTTGTAGTTGTTGTTCTCAATTCTGGACGGTCGCAAGGTTTCCATCAAGATCTCGTAGTTTTGAAGATGTTGATGCGGCGACTCCTTCTCTAGTCCTCCGAATTGGCATTGGCGAATCATGGCTAGAACTTGCGGTCGAAGTTCGTAGTCATGATCCGCTGGATCTCCTAGGTTCACCCCTGGACGCCTCAGCTGTTGATTAGGGTCCATCCTTTGACCTAGGGTTTGTGGGATTCCTGCGAGAAGAACATCTCGGACTGGCATCCGAGGTGGAAGTACCTCGGCCGGGGCGTCAGGTACTGGAATCTGCCTCGGTCGAGGATCAACTACTGGATCCTCCCTCGGTCGAAGTAGAATCTGGTCCCGAATGGCTGCAATCTCAGCTTCGATTGCTGCAGTCCTGGCATGATTCTCTTCTTTCTCTTGTCTTAGCTCTTCTTTACTGAGACGTAGCAGCTCCTGCGTCTCTCTCAATTGGGCCGCAAGATCGCGATCGTCTTGTTGGGCCATCTTCGCTTCTCTTAAGCGTCGCTTGTATGTCTTTTCTGGTTCGGGATCGTAAGGAACGATTTCCTTCCCAGTGCGGGTTCTTCGCATATACCTAAGAAAGAACCTGCAAAAGTCACTCAAGTAGAGTGGTTAGACAAAACGGGGCAAATGCCCCAAGAGCAAACCGTACCGGCTCGGTCTAGACCAAGTCCCCGGCAACGGCGCCAAAAACTTGTTCGCTCCAAACGGTGTGTGCAAGCTTTAAATTTATAACCCTAGACTTAAGCTTAAAACAAGGATGCGAACCCGCAGTGTACGGGTCAATCGTAGTAAAAGCAAGAAAATTCCAGGGGTCGATCACAGGGACTCGGTGAAACAGAGTCAATACAGTGTGCTAATGTTAATACTAACCACAAGAGCGATTTAACACAATCAAAGATGAATAAGATGTCAAATAAAGCAAACATGCAATTTTAGGGATTAAGGCATCTAGTTGTGGTTCCAACTCAAGATCTGTAGATAAGCGGACAAAGCTGAGATTTTTGCGTGGGGAAGGTGTTTCTAAAGTGGAGTAGATCACCGGGTAAGTCTCACTACACACTAATCCCAAACCGTAACTCCTATTACCGGGTAAGTCTCAAGGAATTAAGATAAAGAACTATAACCTCAAACTAACACATCATCTAAGGGAATAGAATCAACCTTTACCGGGTAAGTCTCAGGCTAACTCACAAAGATGGGATGGAAGCACACTCAAACCCCAATAAAGGATAAACCTTTATTACCTACACTTATGATCGTTGGTACACAAACTAAGGAATTACCGGGTAAGTCTCATCCTAAGCTTGCATTGAACCAGGAAAGGTGTAATAAGAATAGGATTTGGCAAACTCTAACACCTAACTCTCAGTTATGGATCAGATAAGTCACCTCGGTCAGCCAGTTTCCACCTCGGCCGAAATGTTCATCGACTGAACGAGATGCTTAGGGTTAAGGTTAAAGACTCGAACTTTCAGGATCCTACTGGAATCTAAGATTATTCTATCATTGTTTTTCCCACAACCTTCAGCCAATCACCCTAGAATCACACAAGGAAATTAGCCACTCATCATCATTATGAAAGTATTAATTGTAAGGGAAGAAAGTGAATATTTGAACAAAGAAGAATTTAATGAAAAGACTTCAATAACTGAATCAAATATCACAACAAAGCGTTCCTTGGATAACAATCCAAAAAGACAAGACAACAATTGAGGGAATTGAAGACAATCTTACAAAACCCTTCAAAAAGCTATAAAAGCTATGGACTTCTATCTTCCTTCAACCTTCAAAAAGGTTCTTCGAAGACTCCCAAATTGGAGTAGGCTGCGGCTGCTGCGTGTGTAAACCCTGATCGACGGTATAGCGTGATGTTGGAATTGTGGAAATCCAACCCTTTTTATAGGAAAATAAACCTCCAAAGATAATAAATCTTAAGAAGATATTATCCCATAAATATAGGTAAAATATATATTCTGCATATCTCCTTCCTTCTAGAAGCCAAGCCCAAAAAATATAAGATCACTTTCCAAATTTAAAAGATCTCTTCCAAGAATAAAATATTCTCGCCGCGTCCTAGGTGTTCGCCTCGGTCGAGTCGGCGTCTCTGGATCACCTCGGTCGAGGTGAATCTGTAGTCAACCGAGGTGAATCTCAACTGGATGTGAAATCTCTCAAAACTGGTCCAAAGTAAATCTTTAATTCATGGCTGTGCTTCCTGGATGCAGCTCCAAATGACTCATGACTCCTTTTGCTCCTTTTTGATGCAAAACGTACCATATTACCTGCAATTACAACGAAACTAGGTGTAGACCTCGATTCTCGCAAAGGTAGATGAAATGGTAGTAAAATCACATAATGTATATACAAACATGCAGATTATGAAAGATAAAACGTCCAAACAAACCCCAAAATATAGACTATAATTCATGCTATCACTTCACTCTTCCTATGGGAGTATTTCTCAATCACTAGAGCTTGCTTCTCTACAAACTCCCAAGCATCATCTACATGCTTCTCCATGAAAGTCCCACCGGAAAGGGATTGAAGCTTGAATTGACTATCTTCATCAAGTCCCTTGAAGTAGATCTCCAATAGCTCAATTTTCGGTATGCCATGGTGTGTACAATCTAGGAGAAGATCTTTGAATCTCTCCCAAGACTTGAACAAACTCTCTCTATCCTTCATCACGAAGGCATTGATCTTCCCTCTTAATTCGGTAGTCTTGGAAGGTGGGAAGAACTTAGTCAAAAACTCGGTTGTCATCTCCTTCCAAGTACCAACTCGCCCTTGCGGAATAGATTGATACCAAGCTAAGGCCTTGTCCTTAAGAGAGAAGGAGAAAGCCCTTAGCTTATGGTTGTTGCTCTCCAATCTTGGTGGTCTAAGAGTCTCCATCAAAATCTCGTAGTTCATCAAATGTTGGTGAGGAGACTCTCCTTCCATCCCTCCAAATTGATTATGCCGGATCATTTGTAGAACTTGAGGGCGGAGCTCATAGTTGTGGGCTGCGGGATCTCCTAAGTTCACACCCGGACGGTGTGCTCTTTGTGCCGGATCCATACGTCTCCCTAGGGTTTGTGGCTCTTCAATGGCAATGGGCACAACCCTAACATTAGCCGCCGGCTGTGGTTGTACCACCGGTGGTGGAGGAGGTGGAGGTTGTCGGCGATTAAGCTCTCCTTGAACAAGGGCTTGCCTAATCTCCTCAATCTCCCTCCTAGTTTCCTCTTGCCTCTCATTGGCAAGTCTCCTTTCTTCCTCCAAGAGCTCATCTCTTAGCCTTATTTGCTCTAAGGCTTCATCCAACTCAGCTTGGTGGTTTCTTCCGGCCATCTCCTTCTCTTTTCGGATGTTCTTGGATCTAGATCGAAGGGTTTTCTCCGGTTCGGGATCGAATGGAGCTAAATCCTTGCCACGAGATCTTCGCATACACCTAAAGAGAGAGATGATGTCGTGAAAAGCAAAGACACACACCAAAGAGAGATCAAAAGCAACAAGAAAGATCTACACTATAAACAATCACGAAATGACTCAATCTAGACCTAGTCCCCGGCAACGGTGCCAAAAACTTGTTACGCTAAGATCGTGTGATGTGCACGCAATAAGTCTTAAATTTATACTCGTTATATTTATCCTAACTCCTAGCGAACCCGCAGTGTACGGGACGTTTGTAGAAAGGTAAGTATTCCGAGGTCGAACACGAAGACTAAGGTGAAATCGAGTCAAACAATGATCAAAGATAGTGTAAATCTAGACTAAGATAAGATGAGGAACAAAGAAAATGGAAAACTCAATGTTTTTGGTTGGTTTTTGTGGTGATCAAACAAAGATCACAAATCAAGCGAGGTAATAAAACAACTAATAACTCAAGCTAGCAAAACGAACAAGTAACACAAAGCACAAGTATATGATCAAGAGAGAAAAGTGGATTCTAGAGGTCAAGATTTCCGGTTATGGCATTGGACTCAAGGTTTTAAAGATTCTAAGGACAAGCTGCGGTGTTGGGGAAGAGTGTTTCACTAATGGAAGTAATCACCGGGTAGGTCTCTCACTTCACTAGTCCCGCATCTAACTCTTATTACCGGGTAGGTCTCAAGGGGTTAAAGTAGGGAATTCTATACAAACCGGATGCTACTTCAGGGGCAACCCTCTCCTTACTGGGTAAGTCTCGGAATAGGGAAGTCTCAAGTACTAATCCTAACACACTCGATCCAATAGCGGCTTATGAGGCTCACTACTACCTAGCATTCATCTTCTAAGGTATCCAAGATCGGAAATCATCGGGTAAATCTCTTCCCTCCCTTAGGTTGATAGAATTAGGTGATCTTAAGCTAAATTAGGCTTGATAAACACTAGGATTTAACAACCTAACACCCAAATCATACAGATTCATCAATTAAAGAGCAACAGAAGAATAAATCGGGCTGTTCTACACTAAATCGGCCTATCTATCATGAAGAACAGGGCGATTTTTCTAACTAGTTTGGGTTTCGTGCATACAAATCATCCAAAACTAACATATAAGTCCATCCTATCATCACCCTAGCCATAACCATCAATCCATCACTCCAGAATCACAATAAACTAGCCAATAGTATGCATATCAAGATCCAAAATCATCAAACAAGCATACATGGTGTTCATAGATGAATGATGAAAGATGAGCAAGCAAAATCAATAAATCTCAGCCAAATCCAAGTTGTAGAAAGACTTACAAACTCTTAAATGAAGATCCAAAACGTTCCTAACAATCCTTGCAAAAGTTCTTCAAGCCAAGATTACAAAAATCACTCAAAAGTCACTCAAAACCTCACTATCTTCCTTCAATGGTGTTCTTCTTCTTCCTTCAATCTTTCAGAGTTTTCTTCTCCACCAATCTTTTCCCCCAAATTGATCAGCTGTGAATGAGAGTGTGGGAGAGGAGAGATGCTCAGCAACCACCTGTAGGACCACTTATATTCTCCACCAAGAGCAAGGACAGACAAGAGATCGTGGGACACGTGGCTTAAGCTGTCAAATCCCCAAAAATCGACCCAGTAGGAGAAAATCGGCCGATTTAGCTGCTAGTTGGTCCGATTTTCTTCAGCAGAAACTTGCCATGATCGTTTAGCCATGAGTTGATCCATTGCTTGCACCAATAGTGGTCTTTGTGTCCCTTGTTGCTCCATTTATGCTCCTCCTTAGCCTTGGATGTGTACCATCATGAGGCTTGGCCCTCTAATGTATCGGTTAATGTCCAAAAGACCCCCGAAATACCTACAAAGCAACGCACAAGTCCGTATAGACGTCTATCTCGACAAAATACGTGAATTGAGTGCAAATGTCGCGAATTTGTGCTAAACCATGCATGAATGAGTGATGAATCTATCTAAATGATTACCTAAACCTAAGTCATAAATCGTGTTATCACTTGTCATACCCGACGTTTGCCTTGCCGTGCCCAATGCTGGCTTGTCATATCCGAGAGTTGCCGTATGCTGGCCTTGTCATGCCCGACGATGAGCTTGTCAAGCCCGACGATGGCCTTCCAATGCCCGACGTTAGCCTTGTCAAACCCGAGGCTGGCCTTTTCATGCCCGACGATGGCCTTTCCATGTCCGAGACTTGCCTTGTTATGACTTGTCATGTCCGACGCTGGCCTTGTCATGCCTGACGCTAGCCTTGTCATGCCGGCGTTGGCCTTGCCATACCCGAGATGGCCTTGCTATGTTCGAGAGGGGCCTTGTAGTGCACGAAGCTGGGCTTGTCATGTCCGACAATAGCATTGTCGTACCCGACACTAGCCTTGTTATGTCTGAGAGTGGCCTTGTCAAGCCGGACGTTGGCCTTGGCATGCCTGACGCTGGTGTTACCATGCCCAACGTTTGCCTTCCCATGCCTGACGCTGGCTTTGCCATGCCCGACGATGGCCTTGCCATGTCCGAGAGTGGCATTGTCCTGGCCTTGTCATGCCCAACGATGGCCTTGTGATGCCTTGTGATGGCCTTTCCATGCCCGACGCCGGCCTTGTCATGTCCGGCGCTAGCCTTCCCTTGCCCGACGATGGCCTTGTCATGTCCAAGAGTTGCCTTGTCAATACCTTTGCATGCCCGACGCTGGCCTATTCATGCGCGACGATGACCTCACCATGTCCGAGAGTTGCATTTTCATGGCCTTGTCATACCCGACGTTTGCCTTGCCATGCCCCGCGCTGGCTTGTCATATCCGAGAGTTGCCTTATCCGGGCCTTGTCATGCCCGACGATGAGCTTGTCATGCCCGACAATGGTCTTTCCATGTCCGAGAGTTGCCTTGTTATGAGTCATGCCCGACAATGGTCTTTCCATGTCCGAGAGTTGCCTTGTTATGACCTTGTCATGCCCGATGCTAGCCTTGTCATGCCTGACGTTGGTCTTGTCATGCCGACGTTGGCCTTGCCATGCCCGACGATGGCCTTGCTATGTTCGAGAGGGGCCTTGTCATGCCCGACGTTGGGCTTGTCATGTCCGACGATAGCATTGTCGTACCCGGCGCTGGCCTTGCTATGTCCGAGAGTGGCCTTGTCATGCCAGACGGTGGCCTTGGCATGCCTGACGCTAGCGTTGCCATGCCCAACGTTGGCCTTGTTATGTCCGAGAGTGGCCTTGTCATGCCAGACACTGGCCTTCGCATGCCTGACGCTGGCGTTGCCATGCCCGACGTTGGCCTTGCCATGCCCGACGATGGCCTTGCCGTGTCTGAGAGTTGCCTTGTCATGACCTTCTCATCCCGACGCTGGCCTTTTCATTCCCGACAATGGACTCGCCATGTCCGAGAGTTGCGTTATCATGGCCTTGTCTTGCCCGACGTTGGCCTTGCCATGACCGACGTTGGCCTTGTAATGTCCGAGAGTTGCCTTGTCAAGGCCTTGTCATGCCCAACGATGACCTTGTAATTCCCGACGATTGCCTTGCCACGCCCGATGTTGGCCTTGTCATGCCCGGCGCTGGGCTTGCCATTCTTGACGATGGCCTTGCCATGTCCGAGAGTTGCCATGTCATAACCTTGTCATGCCCGACGCTGGCCTTGTCATGCCCGACGATGGCATTGTCGTACCTGACATTGGCCTTGCTATGTCCGAGAGTGGATTTGTAATGCCCGACGCTAGCCTTGGCATGCCCAATTCTGGCGTTGTGATGCCCGACGTTGGCCTTGCCATGCCCGATGATGGCCTTGCCATGTCCGAGAGTTTCCTTTTCATGCCCGACGTGGGCCTTGTAATGCCGATGGAGGTCTTTCCATGCACGACGATGTCCTTGGTATGTCCGAGAGTGGCCTTGTCATGCCCGGCGCTGGGCTTGTCATGCCCGACGATGGCCTTGTCGTTCCCGACGCTGGCCTTGCTATGTCCAAGAGTGGCCATGTCATGCCCGACACTAGCCTTGTCGTGCCTGACGCTGGCATTGCCATGCCCGACGATGGTCTTTCCCTGACCGTGAGTTGCGTTGTCATGCCCGACGCTGGCCTTGTAATGCCCGACGCTGGCCTCGCCATGTCCGAGAGTGGCATTGTCATGGCCTTGTCATGCCCGATGTTGGCTTTGTCATGCCCAATGTTGGCCTTGTCATGTCCGAGAGTTGCTTTGTCATGGCCTTGTCATGCCCGACGATGACCTTGTCATGCCCGACGATGGCCTTGCAATGCCCAACGTTGGCCTTGTCATGCCCGACGTTGGCCTTGCCATTCCCAAAGATGGCCTTGCCATGTCCGAGAGTTGCCTTGTCATGCCCGACGCTGGCCTTGTCATGCCTAACGATGGCCTTGCCACGCTCGACGATTGCCTTGTCATGTCCGAGAGTTGTCTTATAATGACCTTGTCATGCCCAAAGTTGCCTTCACAGGCCTGATGTTCGACAGTTGCCTTGTCAATATCTTGTCATATCTAACGCTGCCCGACGATGGACTTGCCATGTTCAAGAGTTGCCTTGTCATGCTTGACGCTGGCCTTTTCATGCCCGACGATGACCTCGCCATGTCCGAGAGTCAAATTGTCATGGCCTTGTCATACCCGACGTATGCCTTGCCGTGCCCAACGCTGGCTTGTCATATCCGAGAGTTGCCTTATCCTGGCCTTGTCATGCCCGACGATGAGCTGGTCATGCCCGACGATGGCCTTGCAATGCCCGACGTTAGCCTTGTCAAGCCCGAGGCTGGCCTTGCCACGCCCGACGATGGTTCCATGTCCGAGAGTTGCCATGTTATGACCTTGTCATGTCCGACGCTGGCCTTGTCATGCCTGACGCTGGCCTTGTCATGCCGGCGTTGGCCTTGCCATGCCTGACGTTGGCCTTGTCATGTCCGAGAGTTGCCTTTTCATCACTTTGTCATGCCCGACGTTGGCCTCGTCATGCTGACTCCGGCCTTGCCATGCCCGACGATGGCCTCACTATGTTCGAGAGTGGCCTTGTCATGCCCGACGCTGGGCTTGTCATGCCCGACGATGGCATTGTCGTACCTGACGCTGGCCTTGCTATGTCCGAGAGTGGATTTGTAATGCCCGACGCTGGCCTTGGCATGCCCGAATCTGGCGTTGTGATGCCCGACGTTGGCCTTGCCATGCCCGATGATGGCCTTGTCATGTTCGAGAGTTGCCTTGTCATGCCCGACGTTGGCGTTGTGATGCCGATGCAGGTCTTTCCATGCACGACGATGTCCTTGCTATGTCCGAGAGTGGCCTTGTCATGCCCGGCGCTGGGCTTGTCATGCCCGACGATGGCCTTGTCGTTCCCGACACTGGCCTTGCTATGTCCAAGAGTGGCCATGTCATGCCCGACACTAGCCTTGTCGTGCCTGACGCTGGCGTTGCCATGCCCGACGATGGTGTTTCCCTGACCGTGAGTTGCCTTGTCATGCCCGACGCTGGCCTTGTAATGCCCGACGATGGCCTCGCCATGTCCGAGAGTGGCATTGTCATGGCCTTGTCATGCCCGATGTTGGCTTTGTCATGCCCAATGTTGGCCTTGTCATGTCCGAGAGTTGCTTTGTCATGGCCTTGTCATGCCCGACGATGACCTTGTCATGCCAGACGATGGCCTTGCAATGCCCAACGTTGGCCTTGTCATATCCGACGTTGGCCTTGCCATTCCCGAAGATGGCCTTGCCATGTCCGAGAGTTGCCTTGTCATGCCCGACGCTGGCCTTGTCATGCCTAACGATGGCCTTGCCACGTTAGTCGTTGGCCTTGGCATGTCCGAGAGTTGTCTTATAATGACCTTGTTATGCCCAAAGTTGCCTTCACAGACCCGATGCTGGCCTTGTCATACCCGACGATGGAATTGCCATGCCCGACGCTGGCATTGTCATGTCCGACGTTGGCATTGTCATGCCCGACAATGGTCTTTCCATGTCCGAGAATTGCCTTGTTATGAATCATGCCCGACAATGGTCTTTCCATGTCCGAGAGTTGCCTTGTTATGACCTTGTCATGCCCGATGCTAGCCTTGTCATGCCTGACGTTGGCCTTGTCATGCCGACGTTGGCCTTGCCATGCCCGACGATGGCCTTGCTATGTTCGAGAGGGGCCTTGTCATGCCCGACGTTGGGCTTGTCATGTCCGACGATAGCATTGTCGTACCCGGCGCTGGCCTTGCTATGTCCGAGAGTGGCCTTGTCATGCCAGACGGTGGCCTTGGCATGCCTGACGCTAGCGTTGCCATGCCCAACGTTGGCCTTGTTATGTCCGAGAGTGGCCTTGTCATGCCAGACACTGGCCTTCGCATGCCTGACGCTGGCGTTGCCATGCCAAACGCTGGCCTTGCCATGCCCGACGTTGGCCTTGCCATGCCCGACGATGGCCTTGCCGTGTCTGAGAGTTGCCTTGTCATGACCTTCTCATGCCCGACGCTGGCCTTTTCATTCCCGACAATGGACTCGCCATGTCCGAGAGTTGCGTTATCATGGCCTTGTCATGCCCGACGTTGGCCTTGCCATGACCGACGTTGGCCTTGTAATGTCCGAGAGTTGCCTTGTCAAGGTCTTGTCATGCCCAACGATGACCTTGTAATGCCCGACGATTGCCTTGCCACGCCCGATGTTGGCCTTGTCATGCCCGGCGCTGGGCTTGCCATTCCTGACGATGGCCTTGCCATGTCCGAGAGTTGCCATGTCATAACCTTGTCATGCCCGACGCTGGCCTTGTCATGCCCAACGATGGCCTTGTGATGCCTTGTGATGGCCTTTCCATGCCTGACGCCGGCCTTGTCATGTCCGGCGCTAGCCTTCCCTTGCCCGACGATGGCCTTGTCATGTCCAAGAGTTTCTTTGTCAATACCTTTGCATGCCCGACGCTGGCCTATTCATGCGCGACGATGACCTCACCATGTCCGAGAGTTGCATTTTCATGGCCTTGTCATACCCGACGTTTGCCTTGCCATGCCCCGCGCTGGCTTGTCATATCCGAGAGTTGCCTTATCCGGGCCTTGTCATGCCCGACGATGAGCTTGTCATGCCCGACAATGGTCTTTCCATGTCCGAGAGTTGCCTTGTTATGAGTCATGCCCGACAATGGTCTTTCCATGTCCGAGAGTTGCCTTGTTATGACCTTGTCATGCCCGATGCTAGCCTTGTCATTCCTGACGTTGGCCTTGTCATGCCGACGTTGGCCTTGCCATGCCCGACGATGGCCTTGCTATGTTCGAGAAGGGCCTTGTCATGCCCGACGTTGGGCTTGTCATGTCCGACGATAGCATTGTCGTACCCGGCGCTGGCCTTGCTATGTCCGAGAGTGGCCTTGTCATGCCAGACGGTGGCCTTGGCATGCCTGACGCTAGCGTTGCCATGCCCAACGTTGGCCTTGTTATGTCCGAGAGTGGCCTTGTCATGCCAGACACTGGCCTTCGCATGCCTGACGCTGGCGTTGCCATGCCAAACGCTGGCCTTGCCATGCCCGACGTTGGCCTTGCCATGCCCGACGATGGCCTTGCCGTGTCTGAGAGTTGCCTTGTCATGACCTTCTCATGCCCGACGCTGGCCTTTTCATTCCCGACAATGGACTCGCCATGTCCGAGAGTTGCGTTATCATGGCCTTGTCTTGCCCGACGTTGGCCTTGCCATGACAGACGTTGGCCTTGTAATGTCCGAGAGTTGCCTTGTCAAGGCCTTGTCATGCCCAACGATAACCTTGTAATTCCCGACGATTGCCTTGCCACGCCCGATGTTGGCCTTGTCATGCCCGACGCTGGGCTTGCCATTCCTGACGATGGCCTTGCCATGTCCGAGAGTTGCCATGTCATAACCTTGTCATGCCCGACGCTGGCCTTGTCATTCCCGACGATGGCATTGTCGTACCTGACGTTGGCCTTGCTATGTCCGAGAGTGGATTTGTAATGCCCGACGCTAGCCTTGGCATGCCCAATTCTGGCGTTGCGATGCCCGACGTTGGCCTTGCCATGCCCGATGATGGCCTTGCCATGTCCGAAGGTTTCCTTTTCATGCCCGACGTTGGCCTTGTAATGCCGATGGAGGTCTTTCCATGCACGACGATGTCCTTGCTATGTCCGAGAGTGGCCTTGTCATGCCCGGCGTTGGGCTTGTCATGCCCGACGATGGCCTTGTCGTTCCCGACGCTGGCCTTGCTATGTCCAAGAGTGGCCATGTCATGCCCGACACTAGCCTTGTCGTGCCTGACGCTGGCATTGCCATGCCCGACGATGGTCTTGCCCTGACCGTGAGTTGCGTTGTCATGCCCGACGCTGGCCTTGTAATGCCCGACGCTGGCCTCGCCATGTCCGAGAGTGGCATTGTCATGGCCTTGTCATGCCCGATGTTGGCTTTGTCATGCCCAATGTTGGCCTTGTCATGTCCGAGAGTTGCTTTGTCATGGCCTTGTCATGCCCGACGATGACCTTGTCATGCCCGACGATGGCCTTGCAATGCCCAACGTTGGCCTTGTCATGCCCGACGTTGGCCTTGCCATTCCCGAAGATGGCCTTGCCATGTCCGAGAGTTGCCTTGTCATGCCCGACGCTGGCCTTGTCATGCCTAACGATGGCCTTGCCACGCTCGACGCTGGCCTTGTCATGTCCGAGAGTTGTCTTATAATGACCTTGTCATGCCCAAAGTTGCCTTCACAGGCCTGATGCTGGCCTTGTCATACCCGACGATGGAATTGCCATGCCCGACGTTGGCATTGTCATGTCCGACGCTAGCATTGTCATGCCTGATGTTGGCCTTGTCATGCCCAACGCTGGCCTTGCCATGCCCGACGCTGGCCTTGTCATGACCTTGTCATGCCCGACGCTAGCCTTGTGATTCCGGATGTTGGCGTTGCCATGCCCGACGCTGGCCTTTCCATGCCCGACGATGGCCTTGCCATGTTCGACAGTTGCCTTGTCAATATCTTGTCATATCTAACGCTGCCCGACGATGGACTTGCCATGTCCAAGAGTTGCCTTGTCATGCTTGACGCTGGCCTTTTCATGCCCGACGATGACCTCGCCATGTCCGAGAGTTAAATTGTCATGGCCTTGTCATACCCGACGTTTGCCTTGCCGTGCCCAACGCTGGCTTGTCATATCCGAGAGTTGCCTTATCTTGGCCTTGTCATGCCCGACGATGAGCTGGTCATGCCCGACGATGGCCTTGCAATGCCCGACGTTAGCCTTGTCAAGCCCGAGGCTGGCCTTGCCATGCCCGACGATGGTTCCATGTCCGAGAGTTGCCTTGTTATGACCTTGTCATGTCCGACGCTGGCCTTGTCATGCCTGACGCTGGCCTTGTCATGCCGGCGTTGGCCTTGCCATGCCTGACGTTGGCCTTGTCATGTCCGAGAGTTGCCTTTTCATCACTTTGTCATGCCCGACGTTGGCCTCGTCATGCCGACTCCGGCCTTGCCATGCCCGACGATGGCCTCACTATGTTCGAGAGTGGCCTTGTCATGCCCGACACTGGGCTTGTCATGCCCGACGATGGCATTGTCGTACCTGACGCTGGCCTTGCTATGTCCGAGAGTGGATTTGTAATGCCCGACGCTGGCCTTGGGATGCCCGAATCTGGCGTTGTGATGCCCGACGTTGGCCTTGCCAAGCCCGATGATGGCCTTGTCATGTTCGAGAGTTGCCTTGTCATGCCCGACGTTGGCGTTGTGATGCCGATGCAGGTCTTTCCATGCACGACGATGTCCTTGCTATGTCCGAGAGTGGCCTTGTCATGCCCGGCGCTGGGCTTGTCATGCCCGACGATGGCCTTGTCGTTCCCGACACTGGCCTTGCTATGTCCAAGAGTGGCCATGTCATGCCCGACACTAGCCTTGTCGTGCCTGACGCTGGCGTTGCCATGCCCGACGATGGTGTTTCCCTGACCGTGAGTTGCCTTGTCATGCCCGACGCTGGCCTTGTAATGCCCGACGATGGCCTCGCCATGTCCGAGAGTGGCATTGTCATGGCCTTGTCATGCCCGATGTTGGCTTTGTCATGCCCAATGTTGGCCTTGTCATCTCCGAGAGTTGCTTTGTCATGGCCTTGTCATGCCCGACGATGACCTTGTCATGCCAGACGATGGCCTTGCAATGCCCAACGTTGGCCTTGTCATATCCGACGTTGGCCTTGCCATTCCCGAAGATGGCCTTGCCATGTCCGAGAGTTGCCTTGTCATGCCCGACGCTGGCCTTGTCATGCCTAACGATGGCCTTGCCACGTTAGTCGTTGGCCTTGGCATGTCCGAGAGTTGTCTTATAATGACCTTGTTATGCCCAAAGTTGCCTTCACAGACCCGATGCTGGCCTTGTCATACCCGACGATGGAATTGCCATGCCCGACGCTGGCATTGTCATGTCCGACGTTGGCATTGTCATGCCCGACAATGGTCTTTCCATGTCCGAGAATTGCCTTGTTATGAATCATGCCCGACAATGGTCTTTCCATGTCCGAGAGTTGCCTTGTTATGACCTTGTCATGCCCGATGCTAGCCTTGTCATGCCTGACGTTGGCCTTGTCATGCCGACGTTGGCCTTGCCATGCCCGACGATGGCCTTGCTATGTTCGAGAGGGGCCTTGTCATGCCCGACGTTGGGCTTGTCATGTCCGACGATAGCATTGTCGTACCCGGCGCTGGCCTTGCTATGTCCGAGAGTGGCCTTGTCATGCCAGACGGTGGCCTTGGCATGCCTGACGCTAGCGTTGCCATGCCCAACGTTGGCCTTGTTATGTCCGAGAGTGGCCTTGTCATGCCAGACACTGGCCTTCGCATGCCTGACGCTGGCGTTGCCATGCCAAACGCTGGCCTTGCCATGCCCGACGTTGGCCTTGCCATGCCCGACGATGGCCTTGCCGTGTCTGAGAGTTGCCTTGTCATGACCTTCTCATGCCCGACGCTGGCCTTTTCATTCCCGACAATGGACTCGCCATGTCCGAGAGTTGCGTTATCATGGCCTTGTCATGCCCGACGTTGGCCTTGCCATGACCGACGTTGGCCTTGTAATGTCCGAGAGTTGCCTTGTCAAGGCCTTGTCATGCCCAACGATGACCTTGTAATGCCCGACGATTGCCTTGCCACGCCCGATGTTGGCCTTGTCATGCCCGGCGCTGGGCTTGCCATTCCTGACGATGGCCTTGCCATGTCCGAGAGTTGCCATGTCATAACCTTGTCATGCCCGACGCTGGCCTTGTCATGCCCGACGATGGCATTGTCGTACCTGACGTTGGCCTTGCTATGTCCGAAAGTGGATTTGTAATGCCCGACGCTAGCCTTGGCATGCCCAATTCTGGCGTTGCGATGCCCGACGTTGGCCTTGCCATGCCCGATGATGGCCTTGCCATGTCCGAGAGTTGCCTTTTCATGCCCGACGTTGGCCTTGTAATGCCGATGGAGGTCCTTCCATGCACGACGATGTCCTTGCTATGTCCGAGAGTGGCCTTGTCATGCCCGGCGCTGGGCTTGTCATGCCCGACGATGGCCTTGTCGTTCCCGACGCTGGCCTTGCTATGTCCAAGAGTGGCCATGTCATGCCCGACACTAGCCTTGTCGTGCCTGAAGCTGGCGTTGCCATGCCCGACGATTGTCTTGCCCTGACCGCGAGTTGCCTTGTCATGCCCGACGCTGGCCTTGTAATGCCCGACGCTGGCCTTGTAATGCCCGACGCTGGCCTCGCCATGTCCGAGAGTGGCATTGTCATGGCCTTGTCATGCCCGATGTTGGCTTTTTCATGCCCAATGTTGGCCTTGTCATGTCCGAGAGTTGCTTTGTCATGGCCTTGTCATGCCCGACGATGACCTTGTCATGCCCGACGATGGCCTTGCAATGCCCAACGTTGGCCTTGTCATGCCCGACGTTGGCCTTGCCATTCCCGAAGATGGCCTTGCCATGTCCGAGAGTTGCCTTGTCATGCCCGACGCTGGCCTTGTCATGCCTAACGATGGCCTTGCCACGCTCGACGCTGGCCTTGTCATGTCCGAGAGTTGTCTTATAATGACCTTGTCATGCCCAAAGTTGCCTTCACAGGCCTGATGCTGGCCTTGTCATACCCGACGATGGAATTGCCATGCCCGACGTTGGCATTGTCATGTCTGACGCTGGATTGTCATGCCTGATGGTGGCCTTGTCATGCCCAACGCTGGCCTTGCCATGCCCGACGCTGGCCTTGTCATGACCTTGTCATGCCCGACGCTAGCCTTGTGATTCCGGATGTTGGCGTTGCCATGCCCGACGCTGGCCTTGCCATGCCCGACGTTGGCCTTGCCATGCCCGACGATGGCCTTGCCGTGTCTGAGAGTTGCCTTGTCATGACCTTCTCATGCCCGACGTTGGCCTTTTCATTCCCGACAATGGACTCGCCATGTCCGAGAGTTGCGTTATCATGGCCTTGTCATGCCCGGCGTTGGCCTTGCCATGACCGACGTTGGCCTTGTAATGTCCGAGAGTTGCCTTGTCAAGGCCTTGTCATGCCCAACGATGACCTTGTAATGCCCGACGATTGCCTTGCCACGCCCGATGTTGGCCTTGTCATGCCCGGCGCTGGGCTTGCCATTCCCGAAGATGGCCTTGCCATGTCCGAGAGTTGCCTTGTCATGCCCGACGCTGGCCTTGTCATGCCTAACGATGGCCTTGCCACGCTCGACGCTGGCCTTGTCATGTCCGAGAGTTGTCTTATAATGACCTTGTCATGCCCAAAGTTGCCTTCACAGGCCTGATCCTGGCGTTGTCATACCCGACGATGGAATTGCCATGCCCGACGTTGGCATTGTCATGTCCGACGCTGGCATTGTCATGCCTGACGTTGGCCTTGTCATACCCAACGCTGGCCTTGTCATGCCCGACGCTGGCCTTGTCATGACCTTGTCATGCCCGACGCTAGCCTTGTGATTCCGGATGTTGGCGTTGCCATGCCCGACGCTGGCCTTTCCATGCCCGACGATGGCCTTGTCATGTTCGACAGTTGCCTTGTCAATATCTTGTCATATCTAACGCTGCCCGACGTTGGCCTTGCCATTCCCGAAGATGGCCTTGCCATGTCCGAGAGTTGCCTTGTCATGCCCGACGCGGGCCTTGTCATGCCTAACGATGGCCTTGCCACGTTAGACGTTGGCCTTGGCATGTCCGAGAGTTGTCTTATAATGACCTTGTTATGCCCAAAGTTGCCTTCACAGACCCGATGCTGGCCTTGTCATACCCGACGATGGAATTGCCATGCCCGACGCTGGCATTGTCATGTCCGACGTTAGCATTGTCATGCCCGACAATGGTCTTTCCATGTCCGAGAATTGCCTTGTAATAAATCATGCCCGACAATGGTCTTTCCATGTCCGAGAGTTGCCTTGTTATGACCTTGTCATGCCCGATGCTAGCCTTGCCATGCTTGACGTTGGCCTTCTCATGCCGACGTTGGCCTTGTCATGCCGACGTTGGCCTTGCCATGCCCGACAATGGCCTTGCTATGTTCGAGAGGGGCCTTGTCATGCCCGACGTTGGGCTTGTCATGTCCGACGATAGCATTGTCGTACCCGGCGCTGGCCTTGCTATGTCCGAGAGTGGCCTTGTCATGCCAGACGGTGGCCTTGGCATGCCTGACGCTAGCGTTGCCATGCCCAACGTTAGCCTTGTTATGTCCGAGAGTGGCCTTGTCATGCCAGACACTGGCCTTCGCATGCCTGACGCTGGCGTTGCCATGCCAAACGCTGGCCTTGCCATGCCCGACGTTGGCCTTGCCATGCCCGACGATGGCCTTGCCGTGTTTGAGAGTTGCCTTGTCATGACCTTCTCATGCCCGACGCTGGCCTTTTCATTCCCGACAATGGACTCGCCATGTCCGAGAGTTGCGTTATCATGGCCTTGTCATGCCCGACGTTGGCCTTGCCATGACCGACGTTGGCCTTGTAATGTCCGAGAGTTGCCTTGTCAAGGCCTTGTCATGCCCAACGATGACCTTGTAATTCCCGACGATTGCCTTGCCACGCCCGATGTTGGCCTTGTCATGCCCGGCGCTGGGCTTGCCATTCCTGACGATGGCCTTGCCATGTCCGAGAGTTGCCATGTCATAACCTTGTCATGCCCGACGCTGGCCTTGTCATGCCCGACGATGGCATTGTCGTACCTGACGTTGGCCTTGCTATGTCCGAGAGTGGATTTGTAATGCCCGACGCTAGCCTTGGCATGCCCAATTCTGGCGTTGCGATGCCCGACGTTGGCCTTGCCATGCCCGATGATGGCCTTGCCATGTTCGAGAGTTGCCTTTTCATGCCCGACGTTGGCCTTGTAATGCCGATGGAGGTCTTTCCATGCACGACGATGTCCTCGCTATGTCCGAGAGTGGCCTTGTCATGCCCGGCGCTGGGCTTGTCATGCCCGACGATGGCCTTGTCGTTCCCGACGCTGGCCTTGCTATGTCCAAGAGTGGCCATGTCATGCCCGACACTAGCCTTGTCGTGCCTGACGCTGGCATTGCCATGCCCGACGATGGTCTTGCCCTGACCGTGAGTTGCGTTGTCATGCCCGACGCTGGCCTTGTAATGCCCGACGTTGGCCTCGCCAAGTCCGAGAGTGGCATTGTCATGGCCTTGTCATGCCCGATGTTGGCTTTGTCATGCCCAATGTTGGCCTTGTCATGTCCGAGAGTTGCTTTGTCATGGCCTTGTCATGCCCGACGATGACCTTGTCATGCCCGACGATGGCCTTGCAATGCCCAACGTTGGCCTTGTCATGCCCGACGTTGGCCTTGCCATTCCCGAAGATGGCCTTGCCATGTCCGAGAGTTGCCTTGTCATGCCCGACGCTGGCCTTGTCATGCCTAACGATGGCCTTGCCACGCTCGACGCTGGCCTTGTCATGTCCGAGAGTTGTCTTATAATGACCTTGTCATGCCCAAAGTTGCCTTCACAGGCCTGATGCTGGCCTTGTCATACCCGACGATGGAATTGCCATGCCCGACGTTGGCATTGTCATGTCCGACGCTGGCATTGTCATGCCTGATGTTGGCCTTGTCATGCCCAACGCTGGCCTTGCCATGCCCGACGCTGGCCTTGTCATGACCTTGTCATGCCCGACGCTAGCCTTGTGATTCCGGATGTTGGCGTTGCCATGCCCGACGCTGGCCTTTCCATGCCCGACGATGGCCTTGCCATGTTCGACAGTTGCCTTGTCAATATCTTGTCATATCTAACGCTGCCCGACGATGGACTTGCCATGTCCAAGAGTTGCCTTGTCATGCTTGACGCTGGCCTTTTCATGCCCGACGATGACCTCGCCATGTCCGAGAGTTAAATTGTCATGGCCTTGTCATACCCGACGTTTGCCTTACCGTGCCCAACGCTGGATTGTCATATCCGAGAGTTGCCTTATCCTGGCCTTGTCATGCCCGACGATGAGCTGGTCATGCCCGACGATGGCCTTGCAATGCCCGACGTTAGCCTTGTCAAGCCCGAGGCTGGCCTTGCCACGCCCGACGATGGTTCCATGTCCGAGAGTTGTCTTGTTATGACGTTGGCCTCGTCATGCCGACGCCGGCCTTGCCATGCCCGACGATGGCCTTACTATGTTCGAGAGTGGCCTTGTCATGCCCGACGCTGGGCTTGTCATGCCCGACGATGGCATTGTCGTACCTGACGCTGGCCTTGCTATGTCCGAGAGTGGATTTGTAATGCCCGACGCTGGCCTTGGCATGCCCGAATCTGGCGTTGTGATGCCCGACGTTGGCCTTGCCGTGCCCGATGATGGCCTTGCCATGTCCGAGAGTTGCCTTGTCATGCCCGACGTTGGCCTTGTCATGCCGATGCAGGTCTTTCCATGCACGATGATGTCCCTGCTATGTCCGAGAGTGGCCTTGTCATGCCCGGCGTTGGGCTTGTCATGCCCGACGATGGCCTTGTCGTTCCCAACGCTGGCCTTGCTATGTCCAAGAGTGGCCATGTCATGCCCGACACTAGCCTTGTCGTGCCTGACGCTGGCGTTGCCATGACCGACGATGGTCTTGCCCTGACCGTGAGTTGCCTTGTCATGCCCGACGCTGGCCTTGTAATGCCCGACGATGGCCTCGCCATGTCCGAGAGTGGCATTGTCATGGCCTTGTCATGCCCGACGTTGGCTTTGTCATGCCCAATGTTGGCCTTGTCATGTCCGAGAGTTGCTTTGTCAAGGCCTTGTCATGCCCGACGATGGCCTTGCAATGCCCAACGTTGGCCTTGTCATGCCCGACGTTTGCCTTGCCATTCCCGAAGATGGCCTTGCAATGTCCGAGAGTTGCCTTGTCATGCCCGTCGCTGGGCTTGTCATGCCCGACGATGGCCTTGCTATGTCCGAGAGTGGCCTTGTCATGCCCGGCGCTGGGCTTGTCATGCCCGACGATGGCCTTGTCGTTCCCGACGCTGGCCTTGCTATGTCCAAGAGTGGCCATGTCATGCCCGACACTAGCCTTGTCGTGCCTGACGCTGGCATTGCCATGCCCGACGATGGTCTTGCCCTGACCGTGAGTTGCGTTGTCATGCCCGACGCTGGCCTTGTAATGCCCGACGCTGGCCTCGCCAAGTCCGAGAGTGGCATTGTCATGGCCTTGTCATGCCCGATGTTGGCTTTGTCATGCCCAATGTTGGCCTTGTCATGTCCGAGAGTTGCTTTGTCATGGCCTTGTCATGCCCGACGATGACCTTGTCATGCCCGACGATGGCCTTGCAATGCCCAACGTTGGCCTTGTCATGCCCGACGTTGGCCTTGCCATTCCCGAAGATGGCCTTGCCATGTCCGAGAGTTGCCTTGTCATGCCCGACGCTGGCCTTGTCATGCCTAACGATGGCCTTGCCACGCTCGACGCTGGCCTTGTCATGTCCGAGAGTTGTCTTATAATGACCTTGTCATGCCCAAAGTTGCCTTCACAGGCCTGATGCTGGCCTTGTCATACCCGACGATGGAATTGCCATGCCCGACGTTGGCATTGTCATGTCTGACGCTGGCATTGTCATGCCTGATGTTGGCCTTGTCATGCCCAACGCTGGCCTTGCCATGCCCGACGCTGGCCTTGTCATGACCTTGTCATGCCCGACGCTAGCCTTGTGATTCCGGATGTTGGCGTTGCCATGCCCGACGCTGGCCTTTCCATGCCCGACGATGGCCTTGCCATGTTCGACAGTTGCCTTGTCAATATCTTGTCATATCTAACGCTGCCCGACGATGGACTTGCCATGTCCAAGAGTTGCCTTGTCATGCTTGACGCTGACCTTTTCATGCCCGACGATGACCTCGCCATGTCCGAGAGTTAAATTGTCATGGCCTTGTCATACCCGACGTTTGCCTTACCGTGCCCAACGCTGGATTGTCATATCCGAGAGTTGCCTTATCCTGGCCTTGTCATGCCCGACGATGAGCTGGTCATGCCCGACGATGGCCTTGCAATGCCCGACGTTAGCCTTGTCAAGCCCGAGGCTGGCCTTGCCACGCCCGACGATGGTTCCATGTCCGAGAGTTGTCTTGTTATAATGTTGGCCTCGTCATGCCGACGCCGGCCTTGCCATGCCCGACGATGGCCTTACTATGTTCGAGAGTGGCCTTGTCATGCCCGACGCTGGGCTTGTCATGCCCGACGATGGCATTGTCGTACCTGACGCTGGCCTTGCTATGTCCGAGAGTGGATTTGTAATGCCCGACGCTGGCCTTGGCATGCCCGAATCTGGCGTTGTGATGCCCGACGTTGGCCTTGCCGTGCCCGATGATGGCCTTGCCATGTCCGAGAGTTGCCTTGTCATGCCCGACGTTGGCCTTGTCATGCCGATGCAGGTCTTTCCATGCACGACGATGTCCCTGCTATGTCCGAGAGTGGCCTTGTCATGCCCGGCGTTGGGCTTGTCATGCCCGACGATGGCCTTGTCGTTCCCAACGTTGGCCTTGCTATGTCCAAGAGTGGCCATGTCATGCCCGACACTAGCCTTGTCGTGCCTGACGCTGGCGTTGCCATGACCGACGATGGTCTTGCCCTGACCGTGAGTTGCCTTGTCATGCCCGACGCTGGCCTTGTAATGCCCGACGATGGCCTCGCCATGTCCGAGAGTGGCATTGTCATGGCCTTGTCATGCCCGACGTTGGCTTTGTCATGCCCAATGTTGGCCTTGTCATGTCCGAGAGTTGCTTTGTCAAGGCCTTGTCATGCCCGACGATGGCCTTGCAATGCCCAACGTTGGCCTTGTCATGCCCGACGTTTGCCTTGCCATTCCCGAAGATGGCCTTGCAATGTCCGAGAGTTGCCTTGTCATGCCCGACGCTGGGCTTGTCATGCCCGACGATGGCCTTGCTATGTCCGAGAGTGGCCTTGTCATGCCCGGCGCTGGGCTTGTCATGCCCGACGATGGCCTTGTCGTTCCCGACGCTGGCCTTGCTATGTCCAAGAGTGGCCATGTCATGCCCGACACTAGCCTTGTCGTGCCTGACGCTGGCATTGCCATGCCCGACGATGGTCTTGCCCTGACCGTGAGTTGCGTTGTCATGCCCGACGCTGGCCTTGTAATGCCCGACGCTGGCCTCGCCAAGTCCGAGAGTGGCATTGTCATGGCCTTGTCATGCCCGATGTTGGCTTTGTCATGCCCAATGTTGGCCTTGTCATGTCCGAGAGTTGCTTTGTCATGGCCTTGTCATGCCCGACGATGACCTTGTCATGCCCGACGATGGCCTTGCAATGCCCAACGTTGGCCTTGTCATGCCCGACGTTGGCCTTGCCATTCCCGAAGATGGCCTTGCCATGTCCGAGAGTTGCCTTGTCATGCCCGACGCTGGCCTTGTCATGCCTAACGATGGCCTTGCCACGCTCGACGCTGGCCTTGTCATGTCCGAGAGTTGTCTTATAATGACCTTGTCATGCCCAAAGTTGCCTTCACAGGCCTGATGCTGGCCTTGTCATACCCGACGATGGAATTGCCATGCCCGACGTTGGCATTGTCATGTCCGACGCTGGCATTGTCATGCCTGATGTTGGCCTTGTCATGCCCAACGCTGGCCTTGCCATGCCCGACGCTGGCCTTGTCATGACCTTGTCATGCCCGACGCTAGCCTTGTGATTCCGGATGTTGGCGTTGCCATGCCCGACGCTGGCCTTTCCATGCCCGACGATGGCCTTGCCATGTTCGACAGTTGCCTTGTCAATATCTTGTCATATCTAACGCTGCCCGACGATGGACTTGCCATGTCCAAGAGTTGCCTTGTCATGCTTGACGCTGGCCTTTTCATGCCCGACGATGACCTCGCCATGTCCGAGAGTTAAATTGTCATGGCCTTGTCATACCCGACGTTTGCCTTACCGTGCCCAACGCTGGATTGTCATATCCGAGAGTTGCCTTATCCTGGCCTTGTCATGCCCGACGATGAGCTGGTCATGCCCGACGATGGCCTTGCAATGCCCGACGTTAGCCTTGTCAAGCCCGAGGCTGGCCTTGCCACGCCCGACGATGGTTCCATGTCCGAGAGTTGTCTTGTTATGACGTTGGCCTCGTCATGCCGACGCCGGCCTTGCCATGCCCGACGATGGCCTTACTATGTTCGAGAGTGGCCTTGTCATGCCCGACGCTGGGCTTGTCATGCCCGACGATGGCATTGTCGTACCTGACGCTGGCCTTGCTATGTCCGAGAGTGGATTTGTAATGCCCGACGCTGGCCTTGGCATGCCCGAATCTGGCGTTGTGATGCCCGACGTTGGCCTTGCCGTGCCCGATGATGGCCTTGCCATGTCCGAGAGTTGCCTTGTCATGCCCGACGTTGGCCTTGTCATGCCGATGCAGGTCTTTCCATGCACGACGATGTCCCTGCTATGTCCGAGAGTGGCCTTGTCATGCCCGGCGTTGGGCTTGTCATGCCCGACGATGGCCTTGTCGTTCCCGACGCTGGCCTTGCTATGTCCAAGAGTGGCCATGTCATGCCCGACACTAGCCTTGTCGTGCCTGACGCTGGCGTTGCCATGACCGACGATGGTCTTGCCCTGACCGTGAGTTGCCTTGTCATGCCCGACGCTGGCCTTGTAATGCCCGACGATGGACTCGCCATGTCCGAGAGTGGCATTGTCATGGCCTTGTCATGCCCGACGTTGGCTTTGTCATGCCCAATGTTGGCCTTGTCATGTCCGAGAGTTGCTTTGTCAAGGCCTTGTCATGCCCGACGATGGCCTTGCAATGCCCAACGTTGGCCTTGTCATGCCCGACGTTTGCCTTGCCATTCCCGAAGATGGCCTTGCAATGTCCGAGAGTTGCCTTGTCATGCCCGACGCTGGCCTTGTCATGCCTAACGATGGCCTTGCCACGCTCGACGCTGGCCTTGTCATGTCCGAGAGTTGTCTTATAATGACCTTGTTATGCCCAAAGTTGCCTTCACAGACCCGATGTTGGCCTTGTCATACCCGACGATGGAATTGCCATGCCCGACGCTGGCATTTTCATGTCCGACGCTAGCCTTGTAATGCCCGACGATGGCCTCGCCATGTCCGAGAGTGGCATTGTCATGGCCTTGTCATGCCCGACGTTGGCTTTGTCATGCCCAATGTTGGCCTTGTCATTTCCGAGAGTTGCTTTGTCATGGCCTTGTCATGCCCGACGATGACCTTGTCATGCCAGACGATGGCCTTGCAATGCCCAATGTTGGTCTTGTCATATCCGACGTTGGCCTTTCCATTCCCGAAGATGGCCTTGCCATGTCCGAGAGTTGCGTTGTCATGCCCGACGCTGGCCTTGTCATGCCTAACGATGGCCTTGCCACGCTAGACGCTGGCCTTGGCATGTCCGAGAGTTGTCTTATAATGACCTTGTTATGCCCAAAGTTGCCTTCACTGACCCGATGCTAGCCTTGTCATACCCGACGATGGAATTGCCATGCCCGACGCTGGCATTGTCATGTCCGACGCTAGCATTGTCATGCCCGACAATGGTCTTTCCATGTCCGAGAGTTGCCTTGTTATGAATCATGCCCGACAATGGTCTTTCCATGTCCGAGAGTTGCCTTGTTATGACCTTGTCATGCCCGATGCTAGCCTTGTCATGCCTGACGTTGGCCTTGTCATGCCGACGTTGGCCTTGCCATGCCCGACGATGGCCTTGCTATGTTCGAGAGGGGCCTTGTCATGTCCGACGTTGGGCTTGTCATGTTCGACGATAGCATTGTCGTACCCGGCGCTGGCCTTGCTATGTCCGAGAGTGGCCTTGTCATGCCAGACGGTGGCCTTGGCATGCCTGACGCTAGCGTTGCCATGCCCAACGTTGGCCTTGTTATGTCCGAGAGTGGCCTTGTCATGCCAGACACTGGCCTTGGCATGCCTGACGCTGGCGTTGCCATGCCCAACGCTGGCCTTGCCATGCCCGACGTTGGCCTTGCCATGCCCGACGATAGCCTTGCCGTGTCCTAGAGTTGCCTTGTTATGACCTTCTCATGCCCGACGCTGGCCTTTTCATTCCCGACAATGGACTCGCCATGTCCGAGATTTGCTTTATCATGGCCTTGTCATGCCCGACGTTGGCCTTGCCATGACCGACGTTGGCCTTGTCATGTCCGAGAGTTGCCTTGTCAAGGCCTTGTCATGCCCGACGATGACCTTGTCATGCCCGACGATTGCCTTGCCACGCCCGATGTTGGCTTTGTCATGCCCGACGCTGGGCTTGCCATTCCTGACGATGGCCTTGCCATGTCCGAGAGTTGCCATGTCATAACCTTGTCATGCCCGACGCTGGCCTTGTCATGCCCGACGATGGCATTGTCGTACCTGACGTTGGCCTTGCTATGTCCGAGAGTGGATTTGTAATGCCCGACGCTAGCCTTGGCATGCCCGATTCTGGCGTTGCGATGCCCGACGTTGGCCTTACCATGCCCGGTGATGGACTTGCCATGTCCGAGAGTTGCCTTTTCATGCCCGACGTTGGCCTTGTCATGCCGATGGAGGTCTTTCCATGCACCACGATGACCTTGCTATGTCCGAGAGTAGCCTTGTCATGCCCGGCGCTGGGCTTGTCATGCCCGACGATGGCCTTGTCGTTCCCGACGCTGGCCTTGCTATGTCCAAGAGTGGCCATGTCATGCCCGACACTATCCTTGTCGTGCCTGACGCTGGCGTTGCCATGCCCGACGATGGTCTTGCCTTGACCGTGAGTTGCCTTGTCATGCCCGACGCTGGCCTTGTAATGCCCGACGCTGGCCTCGCCATGTCCGAGAGTGGCATTGTCATGGCCTTGTCATGCCCGATGTTGGCTTTGTCATGCCCAATGTTGGCCTTGTCATGTCCGAGAGTTGCTTTGTCATGGCCTTGTCATGCCCGACGATGACCTTGTCATGCCCGACGATGGCCTTGCAATGCCCAACGTTGGCCTTGTCATGCCCGACGTTGGCCTTGCCATTCCCGAAGATGGCCTTGCCATGTCCGAGAGTTGTCTGGTCATGCCCGACGCTGGCCTTGTCATGCCTAACGATGGCCTTGCCACGCTCGACGCTGGCATTGTCATGCCTGACGTTGGCCTTGTCATGCCCAACGCTGGCTTTGCCATGCCCGACGCTGGCCTTGTCATGACCTTGTCATGCCCGACGCTAGCCTTGTGATGCCGGACGTTGGCGTTGCAATGCCCGACGCTGGCCTTTCCATGCCCGACGATGATCTTGCCATGTCCGATAGTTGCCTTGTCAATATCTTGTCATATCTAACGCTGCCCGACGATGGACTTGCCATGTCCAAGAGTTGCCTTGTCATGCTTGACGCTGGGCTTTTCATGCCCGACGATGACCTCGCCATGTCCGAGAGTTAAATTGTCATGGCCTTGTCATACCCGACGTTTGCCTTGCCGTGCCCAACGCTGGATTGTCATATCCGAGAGTTGCTTTATCCTGGCCTTGTCATGCCCGACGATGAGCTGGTCATGCCCAACGATGGCCTTGCAATGCCCGACGTTAGCCTTTTCAAGCCCGAGGCTGGCCTTGCCACGCCCGACGATAGTTCCATGTCCGAGAGTTGCCTTGTTATGACCTTGTCATGTCCGACGCTGGCCTTGTCATGCCTGACGCTGGCCTTGTCATGCCGGCGTTGGCCTTGCCATGCCTGACGTTGGCCTTGTCATGTCCGAGAGTTGCCTTGTCATCACTTTGTCATGCCCGACGTCGGCCTCGTCATGCCCGACGATGGCCTTACTATGTTCGAGAGTGGCCTTGTCATGCCCGACGCTGGGCTTGTCATGCCCGACGATGGCATTGTCGTACCTGACGCTGGCCTTGCTATGTCCGAGAGTGGATTTGTAATGCCCGACGCTGGCCTTGGCATGCCCGAATCTGGCGTTGTGATGCGCGACGTTGGCCTTGCCATGCCCGATGATGGCCTTGCCATGTCCGAGAGTTGCCTTGTCATGCCCGACGTTGGCCTTGTCATGCCGATGCAGGTCTTTACATGCACGACGATGTCCTTGCTATGTCCGAGAGTGGCCTTGTCATGCCCGGCGCTGGGCTTGTCATGCCCGACGATGGCATTGTCGTACCTGACGTTGGCCTTGCTATGTCCGAGAGTGGATTTGTAATGCCCGACGCTGGCCTTGGCATGCCCGAATCTGGCGTTGTGATGCGCGACGTTGGCCTTGCCATGCCCGATGATGGCCTTGCCATGTCCGAGAGTTGCCTTGTCATGCCCGACGTTGGCCTTGTCATGCCGATGCAGGTCTTTACATGCACGACGATGTCCTTGCTATGTCCGAGAGTGGCCTTGTCATGCCCGGCGCTGGGCTTGTCATGCCCGACGATGGCCTTGTCGTTCCCGACGCTGGCCTTGCTATGTCCAAGAGTGGCCATGTCATGCCCGACACTAGCCTTGTCGTGCCTGACGGTGGCGTTGCCATGCCCGACGATGGTCTTGCCCTGACCGTGAGTTGCCTTGTCATGCCCGACGTTGGCCTTGTAATGCCCAACAATGGCCTCGCCATGTCCGAGAGTTGCTTTGTCAAGGCCTTGTCATGCCCGACGATGACCTTGTCATGCCCGACGATAGCCTTGCAATGCCCAATGTTGGCCTTGTCATGCCCGACGTTGGCCTTGCCATTCCCGAAGATGGTCTTGCCATGTCCGAGAGTTGCCTTGTCATGCCCGACGCTGGCCTTGTCATGCCTAACGATGGTCTTGCCACGCTCGACGCTGGCCTTGTCATTTCCGAGAGTTGTCTTATAATGACCTTGTCATGCCCAAAGTTGCCGTCACAGACCCGATGCTGGCCTTGTCATACCCGACGATGGAATTGCCATGCCCGACGCTGGCATTGTCATGTCCGACGCTGGCCTTGTAATGCCCGACGATGGCCTCGCCATGTCCGTGAGTGGCATTGTCATGGCCTTGTCATCCCCGACGTTGGCTTTGTCATGCCCAATGTTGGCCTTGTCATGTCCGAGAGTTGCTTTGTCATGGCCTTGTCATGCCCGACGATGACCTTGTCATGCCAGACGATGGCCTTGCAATGCCCAACGTTGGCCTTGTCATATCCGACGTTGGCCTTGCCATTCCCGAAGATGGCCTTGCCATGTCCGAGAGTTGCCTTGTCATGCCCGACGCTGGCCTTGTCATGCCTAACGATGGTCTTGCCATGCTAGACGCTGGCCTTGTCATGTCCGAGAGTTGTCTTATAATGACCTTGTTATGCCCAAAGTTGCCTTGTCATGCCCGATGCTGGCCTTGCCATGCCCGACGCTGGCCTTGTCATGACCTTGTGATGCCCGACATTAGCCTTGTAATGCCGGATGCTGGCGTTGCCATGCCCGACGCTGGCCTTTCCATGCCCGACGATGGCCTTGCCATGTCCGACAATTGCCTTGTCAATATCTTGTCATATCTAACGTTGTCCGACGATGGAATTGCCATGTCCAAGAGTAGCCTTGTCATGCCCGACGCTGGCCTTTTCATGCCCGACGATGACCTCGCCATGTCCGAGAGTTAAATTGTCACGGCCTTGTCATACCCGACGTTTGCCTTGCCGTTCCCAACGCTGGCTTGTCATATCCGAGAGTTGCCTTATCCTAGCCTTGTCATGCCCGATGATGAGCTGGTCATGCCCGACGATGGCCTTGTAATGCCCGACGTTAGCCTTGTCAAACCCGAGGTTGGCCTTGCCATGCCCGACGATGGTTCCATGTCCGAGAGTTGCCTTGTTATGACCTTGTCATGTCCGACGCTGGCCTTGTCATGCCTGACGCTGGCCTTGTCATGCCGGCGTTGACCTTGCCACGCCTGACGTTGGCCTTGTCATGTCCGAGAGTTGCATTGTCATCACTTTGTCATGCCCGACGTTGGCCTTGTCATGCCGACGCTGGCCTTGCCATGCCCGACGATGGCCTTGCTATGTTCGAGAGTGGCCTTGTCATAACCGACGCTGGGCTTGTCATGCCCGACGATTGCATTGTCGTACCAAACGCTGGCCTTGCTATGTCCGAGAGTGGATTTGTAATTCCCGATGCTGGCCTTGGCATGCCCGAATCTGGCGTTGTGATGCCCGACGTTGGCCTTGCCATCCCGATGATGGCGTTGCCATGTCCGAGAGTTGCCTTGTCATGCCCGACGTTGGCCTTGTCATGCCGATGCAGGTATTTCTATGCACGACGATGTCCTTGCTATGTCCGAGAGTGGCCTTGTCATGCCTGGCGCTGGGCTTGTCATGCCCGACGATGCCCTTGTCGTTCCCGACGCTGGCCTTGCTATGTCCGAGAGTGGCCATGTCATGCCCGACACTCGCATTGTCGTGCCCGACGCTAGCGTTGCCATGCCCGACGATGGTCTTGCCATGACCGAGAGTTGCCTTGTCATGCCCGATGTTGGCCTTGTCATGCCGATGCAGGTCTTTCTATGCACGACGATGTTCTTGCTATGTCCGAGAGTTGCCTTGTCATGCCCGACGCTGGCCTTGTAATGCCCGACGATGGCCTCGCCATGTCCGAGAGTGGCATTGTCATGGCCTTGTCAGGCACCACGCTGGCCTTGTCATGCCTAAAGATGGCCTTGCCACGCACGACGCTGGCCTTGTCATGTCCGAGAGTTGTGTTATAATGACCTTGTCATGCCCGAAGTTGCCTTCACACATACCCGATGCTGGCATTGTCATGCCCGACGATGGAATTGCCATGCCCAACGCTGGCATTATCATTTCCGATGTTGGCATTGTCATGCCCGACGTTGGCCTTGTCATGCTCGACGCTGGCCTTGTTATGACCATGTCATGCTCGACGCTAGCCTTTCGATGCCGGACGTTGGTGTTGCCATGCCCGACGCTGGCCTTTCCACGCCCGACGATGGCCTTGCCATGTCCGATAGTTGCCTTGACAATATCTTGTCATGCCTAACGCTGGCCTTCTCATGCCCGACGATGGACTTGCCATGTCCAAGAGTTGCCTTGTCATGCCCAACGCAGGCCTTTTCGTGCCCGACGATGACCTCGCCATGTCCGAGAGTTAAATTGTCATGGCCTTGTCATACCCGACGTTTGCCTTACCGTGCCCAACGCTGGATTGTCATATCCGAGAGTTGCCTTATCTTGGCCTTGTCATGCCCGACGATGAGCTGGTCATGCCCGACGATGGCCTTGGAATGCCCGACGTTAGCCTTGTCAAACCCGAGGCAAGCCTTTTCATGCCCGACGATAGCCTTTCCATGTCCGAGAGTTGCCTTGTTATGACCTTGTCATGTCCGACGCTGGCCTTGTCATGCCTGACGCTAGCCTTGTCATGCCGGCGTTGGCCTTGCCATACCCGACGATGGCCTTGCTATATTCGAGAGGGGCCTTGTAATGCACGAAGCTGGGCTTCTCATATCCGACAATAGCATTGTCGTACCCGACACTAGCCTTGTTATGTATGAGAGTGGCCTTGTCAAGCCGGACGTTGGCCTTGGCATGCCTGACACTGGCGTTACCATGCCCAACTTTTGCCTTGCCATGCCTGACGCTGGCCTTGCCATGCCCGACGATGGCCTTGCCATCTCCGAGAGTGGCATTGTCCTGGCCTTGTCATGCCCAACGATGGCCTTGTGATGCCCTATGATGGCCTTTCCATGCCCGACGCCGGCCTTGTCATGTCCGGCACTAGCCTTCCCTTGCCCGACGATGGCCTTGCCATGTCCAAGAGTTGCCTTGTCAATACCTTTGCATGCCCGACGCTGGCCTATTCATGCCCGACGATGACCTCGCCATGTCCGAGAGTTGCATTGTCATGGCCTTGTCATACCTGACGTTTGCCTTGCCATGCCCCGCGCTGGCTTGTCATATCCGAGAGTTGCCTTATCCGGGCCTTGCCATGCCCGACGATGAGCTTGTCATGCCCAACAATGGTCTTTCCATGTCCGAGAGTTGCCTTGTTATGAGTCATGCCCGACAATGGTCTTTCCATGTCCGAGAGTTGCCTTGTTATGACCTTGTCATGCCCGATGCTAGCCTTGTCATGCCTGACGTTGGCCTTGTCATGCCGACGTTGGCCTTGCCATGCCCGACGATCGCCTTGCTATGTTCGAGAGGGGCCTTGTCATGCCCGACGTTGGGCTTGTCATGTCTGACGATAGCATTGTCGTACCCGGCGCTGGCCTTGCTATGTCCGAGAGTGGCCTTGTCATGCCAGACGGTGGCCTTGGCATGCCTGACGCTAGCGTTGCCATGCCCAACGTTGTCCTTGTTATGTCCGAGAGTGGCCTTGTCATGCCAGACACTGGCCTTGGCATGCCTGACGCTGGTGTTGCCATGCCCAACGCTGGCCTTGCCATGCCCGACGTTGGCCTTGACATGCCCGACGATGGCCTTGCCGTGTCTGAGAGTTGCCTTGTCATGACATTCTCATGCCCGACGCTGGCCTTTTCATTCCCGACAATGGACTCGCCATGTCCGAGAGTTGCGTTATCATGGCCTCGTCATGCCCGACGTTGGCCTTGCCATGACCGACGTTGGCCTTGTCATGTCCGAGAGTTGCCTTGTCAAGGCCTTGTCATGCCCGACGATGACCTTGTCATGCCCGACGATTGCCTTGCCATGCCCGATGTTGGCCTTGTCATGCCCGACGCTGGGCTTGCCATTCCTGACGATGGCCTTGCCATGTCCGAGAGTTGCCATGTCATAACCTTGTCATGCCCGACGCTGGCCTTGTCATGCCCGACGATGGCATTGTCGTACCTGACGCTGGCCTTGCTATGTCCGAGAGTGGATTTGTAATGCCCGACGCTGGCCTTGGCATGCCCGAATCTGGCGTTGCGATGCCCGACGTTGGCCTTGCCATGCCCGATGATGGCCTTGCCATGCCCGATGATGGCCTTGCCATGTCCGAGAGTTGCCTTTTCATGCCCGACATTGGCCTTGTCATGCCGATGGAGGTCTTTCCATGCACGACGATGTCCTTGTTATGTCCGAGAGTGGCCTTGTCATGCCCGGCGCTGGGCTTGTCATGCCCGACAATGGCCTTGTCGTTCCCGACGCTGGCCTTGCTATGTCCAAGAGTGGCCATGTCATGCCCGACACTAGCCTTGTCGTGCCTGACGCTGGCGTTGCCATGCCCGACGATGGTCTTGCCCTGACCGTGAGTTGCCTTGTCATGCCCGACGCTGGCCTTGTAATGCCCGACGCTGGCCTCGCCAAGTCCGAGAGTGGCATTGTCATGGCCTTTTCATGCCCGACGTTGGCTTTATCATGCCCAATGTTGGCCTTGTCATGTCCGAGAGTTGCTTTGTCATGGCCTTGTCATGCCCGACGATGACCTTTTCATGCCTGACGATGGCCTTGCAATGCCCAACGTTGGCCTTGTCATGCCCGACGTTGGCCTTGCAATTCCCGAAGACGTCCTTGCCATGTCCGAGAGTTGCCTTGTCATGCCCGACGCTGGCCTTGTCATGCCTAACGATGGTCTTGCCACGCTCGACGCTGGCCTTGTCATGTCCGAGAGTTGTCTTATAATGACCTTGTCATGCCCAAAGTTGCCTTCACAGACCCGATGATGGCCTTGTCATACCCGACGATGGAATTGCCATGCCCGACGCTGGCATTGTCATGTCCGACGCTGGCATTGTCATGCCCGACGTTGGCCTTGTCATGCCCGACGCTGGCCTTGTCATGCCCGATGCTGGCCTTGTCATGACCTTGTCATGCCCGACACTAGCCTTGTGATGCCGGACGCTGGCGTTGCCATGCCCGACGCTGGCCTTTCCATGCCCGACGATGGCCTTGCCATGTCCGACAGTTGCCTTGTCAATATCTTGTCATATCTATTGGTGTCCGACGATGGACTTGCAATGTCCAAGACTTGCCTTGTCATGTCCGACGCTGGCCTTTTCATGCCCGACGATGACCTCGCCATGTACGAGAGTTAAATTGTCATGGCCTTGTCATACCCGACGTTTGCCTTGTCGTGCCCAACGCTGGCTTGTCATATCCGAGAGTTGCCTTATCCTTGCCTTGTCATGCCCGACGATGAGCTGGTCATGCCCGACGATGGCCTTGCAATGCCCGACGTTAGCCTTGTCAAGCCCGAGTCTGGCCTTGCCATGCCTGACGATGGTTCCATGTCCGAGAGTTGCCTTGTTATGACCTTTTCATGTCCGACGCTGGCCTTGTCATGCCTAACGCTGGCCTTGTCATTCCGGCGTTGGCCTTGCCATGCCTGACGTTGGCCTTGTCATGTCCGAGAGTTGCATTGTCTTCACTTTGTCATGCCCGACGTTGGCCTTGTCATGCCGACGCTGGCCTTGCGATGCCCGAAGATGGCCTTGCTATGTTCGAGAGTGGCCTTGTCATAACCGACGCTAGACTTGTCATGCCCAACGATGGCATTGTCGTACCTGATGCTGGCCTTGCTATGTTCCAGAGTGGATTTGTAATGCCCGACGCTGGCCTTGGCATGCCCGAATCTGGCGTTGTGATGCCCGACGTTGGCCTTGCCATGCCCGATGATGGCCTTGCCATGTTCGAGAGTTGCCTTGTCATGCCCGACGTTGGCCTTGTCATGCCGATGCAGGTCTTTCCATGCACGACGATGTCCTTGCTATGTCTGAGAGTGGCCTTGTCATGCCCGGCGCTGGGCTTGTCATGCCCGACGATGGCCTTGTCGTTCCCGACACTGGCCTTGCTATGTCCAAGAGTGGCCATATCATGCCCGACACTAGCCTTGTCGTGCCTGACGCTGGCATTGCCATGACCGACGATGGTGTTTCCCTGACCGTGAGTTGCCTTGTCATGCCCGACGCTGGCCTTGTAATGCCCGACGATGGCCTCGCCATGTCCGAGAGTGGCATTGTCATGGCCTTGTCATGCACGACGCTGGCCTTGTCATGCCTAACGATGGCCTTGCCACGCACGACGCTGACCTTGTCATGTCCGAGAGTTGTCTTATAATGACCTTGTCATGCCCGAAGTTGCCTTCACACATACCCGATGCTGGCATTGTCATGCCCGACGATGGAATTGCCATGCCCGACGCTGGCATTGTCATGTCCGACATTGGCATTGTCATGTCCGACGTTGGCCTTGTCATGCTCGACGCTGGCCTTGTTATGACCATGTCATGCCCGACGCTAGCCTTTTGATGCCGGACGCCGGCGTTGCCATGCCCGACGTTGGCCTTTCCATGCCCGACGATGAACATCTCGGCCGGGGTAGAATTCGTCTGACCGAGGTGACCTTTTCTGATCCAAAACTGAGAGTTAAGTGTTAGAGTTTGCCAAATCCTATTCTTATTACACCTTTCCTGGTTCAATGCAAGCCAAGGATGAGACTTACCCGGTAATTCCTTCGTTTGTTTACCCAAGATCATAAGTGTAGGTAATAAAGGTTTATCCTTTATTGGGGTTTGAGTGTGCTTTCATCCCATCTTTGTGAGTTAGCTTGAAACTTACCCGGTAAAGGTTGATTCTATTTCCTTAGGTCGTGTGTTGGTTTGAGGTTAAAGTTCTTTTCCTTAATTCCTTGAGACTTACCCGGTAATAGAAGTTACGGTTTGGGATTAATGAGTAGTGAGACTTACCCGGTGATCTATTCCACTTTAGTAACACCTTCCCTTTGCAAAATCTCAGCTTTGTCAGCTTATCTTTAGATCTTGAGTTGGAACCACAACTAGATGCTTTAATCCTTGGAATTGCATATTTCCTTAATTGACTTTTTTTATCATCTTTGATTGTTTTAATCGCTTTTGTGGTTAGTAATTACATAGAAAACCTACACTTGCTTTGTTTCACTAAGTCCCTGAGATCGACACCCCGGAATTTCTTGCTTTTACTATGATTGACCCGTACACTGCGGGTTTGCATTCTTGTTTTAAGCTGACGTCTTGGGTTATAAATTTAAAACTTGCACACACCGTTTGCAGCGAACACTTGTCATGCCCGACGATGGCCTCGCCATGTCCGAGAGTGGCATTGTCATGGCCTTCCCATGCCCGACGCTGGCCTTGTCATGCCCAATGCTGGCCTTGTCAAGCCCGACGATGGACTTGCCATGCCCGACGTTGGCATTGTCATGTTCGAGAGTTGTCTTGTCATGACCTTGTCATGCCCGACGATGACCTTGTCATGCCCGACAATGGCCTTGGCATGGCCGACGGTGGCCTTGTCATGCCCAACGCTGGCCTTGCCATGCCCGACGCTTGCCTTGTCATGACCTTGTCATGCCCGACGCTAGCCTTGTGATGCCCGACGCTGGTGCTGCCATGCTTGACGTTGGCCTTTCCATGCCCGACGATGGCCTTGCCATGTCCGACAATTGCCTTGTCATGCCCGACGTTGGCCTTGTCATGCCCGACGCTGGCATTGCCATGCCAGACGATGGCCTTGCTATGTTCGAGAGTTGCCTTGTCATGACCTTGTCATGCCCAACGCTGACCTTGTCATGCTCGACGATGGCCTTGCAATGCCCGACGTTGGCCTTGTCATGTCCGAGAGTTGCCTTGTCATCACCTTGTCATGCCCGACGTTGGCCTCGCCATCCCGACTCTAGCCTTGCCATGCCCGACCATGGTCTTGCTATGTTCGAGAGTTGCCTTGTCATGCCCGACGATGGGCTTATCATGCCCGACGATGGCATTGTCGTACCTGACGCCGGCCTTGGTATGCCAAAGAGTGGATTTATAATGCCCAACGCTGGCCTTGGCATGCCCGACCCTGGCATTGCGATGCCCGACATTAGCCTTGCCATGCCCGATCATGGCCTTGCCATGTTCGAGAGTTGCCTTGTTATGCCCGATGCTGGCCTTGTCATGCTGACACAGGTCTTGCCATGCACAATGATGTCCTTGCTATGTCCGAGAGTGGCCTTGTCATGCCCGGCGCTGGGCTTGTCATGCCCGACGATGGCCTTGTCGTTCCCGACGCTGGCCTTGCAATGTCCGAGAGTGGCCATGTCAAGTCCGACACTAGCCTTGTCGTGCCCGACGCTGGCGTTGCCATGCCCGACGATGGTCTTGCCATGTCCGAGAATTGCCTTGTCATGACAATGTCATACCCGAAGCTGGCCTTGTCATGCCCGACGATGGCCTCGCCATGTCTGAGAGTGGCATTGTCATGGCCTTCCCATGCCCGACGCTGGCCTTGTCATGGCCGACGATGGCCTCGCAGTGTCCGAGAGTTGCCTTGTCATGACCTTGTCAAGCCCGACGCTGGCCTTGGCATTCCCGACGATGGGCTTGCCACGCCCGACGTTGGCCTTGTTATGTCCGAGAGTTGCCTTGTCATGACCTTGTCATGCCCGAAGTGTAGGTAATAAAGGTTTATCCTTTATTGGGGTTTGAGTGTGCTTTCATCCTATCTTTGTGAGTTAGCCTGAGACTTACCCGGTAAAGGTTGATTCTATTCCCTTAGGTGGTGTGTTGGTTTGAGGTTATAATTCTTTTCCTTAATTCCTTGAGACTTACCCAGTAATAGGAGTTACGGTTTGGGATTAGTGAGTAGTGAGACTTACCCGGTGATCTATTCCCCATTAGTAACACCTTCCCTTTGCAAAATCTCAGCTTTGTCCGCTTATCTTTAGATCTTGAGTTGGAACCACAACTAGATGCTTTAATCCCTAGAATTGCATATTTCCTTAATTGACTTTTTTTTATCATCTTTGATAGTTTTAATCGCTTTTGTGGTTAGTAATTACATAGACAACCTACACTTGCTTTGTTTCACTAAGTCCCTGAGATCGACACCCCGGAATTTCTTGCTTTTACTACGATTGACCCGTACACTTGTTCGCCCCTAGAGGTGTGTGCAAATAAGTTTTAAATTTATAAAACTAGAATCAAGCAGCGAACCCGCAGTGTACGGATCGACGTAGTTAAGCAAGAATTCCAGAGTATCGAACACAGGGATTTGGGTGGAAACGAACTCGATTGCAGGTTATCAAGCAAGTAAATATGGGAGTTTTGCAGATATTGAGAAAACAACAATCCTAATGATCCAGGTATCCAGCTGCGGCAATAGATTCAAGATATACTAATGATGTAAAGACAGAGTAGAGGTATGCAAAGGTATACTAATGTAAGGTAATCGTACGGTTGAGGTTCCAAAAACCTTATGTAACTCACCTAAAAGACACTCCCTATACAGGTTGTTGAGGCTCAATATAGAAAGATTCTAAAGACGAGGATTAGTATCAAATACCCAAACTTATAATCTAAAGATCAAGACTAACTTAACCGATTGAGGTTGTTGAGGCTCACAATCGAGGTAGAGGTTGTTGAGGCTTTACTACCACCTAGAAAAGACAAGTCTAAACTAAGCTAAAGCAAATCTTTAACTTTGGATTAAAGTAAAAGCAAATTCGTAAACTAAAGGGAAATCACGGTTAGTTCTTGAGGTTCCACGGCCGTGGACTCAAGAACAGACCGTAATTTAGGGTTGTCGGCGATTCTCTCTAACTCTCAGGGTCTAATCTCTTTGCGATCGATCTATCATCACCTATGCCACAACTATCAACCCTTCACCTTAGAATTGTTAAGGGTTTTTAGCCAATAACAGTCATATTGATATTAATTCAAGAATTAAGGATAAAAGATGTAAACTTTCAAGAACTATCAATAATCTTCAATTGAATCTCAAGATCACAATCAAGAACAAGTGTTTATCAAAAGATTCAAAACGGAGTAAACAAACACAACCTTAGGAAAGAAGAGAAACGGGATGTCAATCCGTTTCCAAATCAAACCTAAACAAGAAGAGAGATCTTCTTGCGAAATCTTCCAAGAACTTCGATCTTCCACAAATCTGAAGATCACAACAGCAATCTCCACTAAAAGTGCGAGTTTTGAGCAACTCTCCAATACAAACTTTTATCTCCAATGAGATCTCCCAAATACCTCTAAGATGAGGGTTTGTGTGTTGCTAAGCGTTGCTCCTAAGCGGCTTGCGTTAATGTGTAAGCGATGATTGTAAGCGAGCATGACGGAATCTCCTTTCTCCCGTCTTTTTATAATGCAGGGCAAAGTGTCGGCCCGGCCCAATCTTCAAAAGATCATGGCTTCGAAGTGTGGCGAAAAGATTCGCCAAGATCACGGTCGTGGAAGATTCCACGACCGTAATTCTAGGGCGTGGAAACAATTACGGTTAGTTCCACGACCGTAGAATCCCCTAGAATGAACATCGAATTCTGACTCTGAATCCACGGCCGTAATTCTGAACGTGGTTTGTGATACGGCCGTATTTTAGGGCGTAATTTAGGGCAAGAACGTGATTCTTCCCTAAACTCGTGCATTCCTCAATCTAAGACTCCAAATTGCTTCCAAAAAGTGTCCTCGATCTATGGACATATCAACTCAACTCTCCTTTGCTCGATTCCGTTCGGAAATAGCTCCAAATCACCTATAATCAACATAGAACTAGTGTAGACATCCATATCGACAATATAGGCAATACTAGCTCACATATGCATAAAGATCAATCAAAGACTATCAATATGAATCAAATACGATTAGAAAACGTGCCTAAAATATCACAATATTTCATGCTAACAAATAACCCCATACTTAACGCTTGCTTGTCCCTAAGCAAGGTCTTTCAAAAAGCTTTAAACAAGAGTTAGGATGAAATATGTGTACCTTCTTTTGGATGAATGTGACTTCTAAAGAATAGATCATTCTCAAACCTTGCTTCAATCGTTTTTCAAACTTTCACACACTTAATCAAAGAGTAAAAGGCAAGGAAAATTCATGAATCAATTTAACTTCAAAACAAGCATTATAACCTTCAAACATTATCAAAATCAATTATAAGAAACTTCAATTTAGATCACCAAGTCATATAACATTCTTTTGATCTTAAGGACTTCCAAAGAAAAGGTCTAGAATATGGAAGGAAAGGGAAAACTTTAAGGGAAAGTGGTGCATAAATCCGGGAAAGTGGACAACTACCTTCTTCTTCTTATGCGGTTCCCGCAACACTTCAACTTAGAGCTTCGCTCTCTTCTTTTTCGACTTTACTTTTGGAGTTATGGATAGAGGTGCACAAAAACCGAAGCCTAGGAGATTGGCGTTTCTCAAAATTGCAAGAGATGCCTCAAACCCTTAGCGCACATACCATAATCCGCTAGGAATATCGCTCAATCCGACTTTGGCAAGACACAAACACCCGGCTATGTGAATGGTGCCGAGTTACTCATCATCATGATTGACTTCCCCAAACCTATAATTTCTTTCTATTCAATTGATTGCAAATAATTGCTCTCATGGCCCTCCCACATCAAACATGCCTTTTTCTCATTCACTTTTCCAAGTTCCAGGATAGGTAAAGGAGGCTAATATTTCAATGAGGAGCTAGATGATCAAAGAAAGAGGAAAGAAAGTATCGAATTGCCTTAATCATTTCAACAAGAAGTATAGGAACTTATAATGTGATTTCAACTTCAATTTCTCAACATGATTTAGGTAACATCTTCACATTATAAAACTTGCAAAAGAGGTAAAACTCATTCATTCAAGTTCTTTTCAATTCACAATCCTTTTAAGCATGCAATTGTCATCAAACTCAATTCACAAGTAGTGATTATCATGGAAATCATCTCAATTCATTAGAAACACAAAATTTTTCAAAATTTTTCAATTTTTATGGGTTTTTCAAGTCATTTTTCATGCAATGCAATAAGGAAACGTGTAACACATAATGAACATGCAACGATAGTCTCAAATGAAGCAAACATAGAGAGTAGAGTTATTACAAACTTTTTAGTACATCCCACCCCATACTTAGGACGAACATTGTCCCTAATGTTCAAAAGAAAGAACAAAAGAAAGAAAAGAAAAAGAAACTCACAAGTGGTGGCGGGAATGTCTAAAACGAACGGTCATGCATCGATCACTGCGGCGCCGGTGGAGGTGGGAATGGGGAGAAACTCGGATCATAGAACCGCCCAAAATGCTGGCGGTAGACGTCCCTCATCATGTGGTCAAGGTCGTCTAGGCGTCCGTCTCTAGCATCCGCCCGGATCTCTAGCGCTCCGACTCTCTCCGAAAGTCCGGTAGACCAATCCGGCATCCTCTCATACCATCCCGGGGCGTGATCATACCATGCGGGGGCATCGGCTGGTGCTGGTGCTGGTGGTGGCGGTGGTGCTGCTGGCTGCGTCGTGGACCAAGGAGGTGGTGTGTCGTACCAAGTGGGAGGTGTAGTCATCCACGTGGGCCTCTCACTCACGCTGGCGCGGCGAGATGACGAGCCTGAAGCTCTAGCTGGGCGTGGAGAGCGCCTAGGTACATCCGGGGCTGCCTCCGGCTGATCCGGAAACGTGCCGAACTCCTGCTCCGCTCCTCCACCACTCTCGTACTACTCTCCCATATCCTCCTCATCCACAACCGGTGGTGGAACGTAAGGGGGAGCTACAAGCCTTTTCGCATGCATCGCAGCGAACGTCTCCTTCCAATTATGGCGTCCCGCCACAATGGAATACTCTGGCAGCCACTCAATACCCCTACCCGTCCTACTCTCCCAAGGCATGCCCGCATAAGGCGGACCTCTATGTGTGGGGAAGATGAGTCCCCTAACCATGAATGCATGTAATCCTAGAGGTACGGCGGGTATGCGGGTGCAAGCTGAAAAATCCACACCAAAGCTCCTAGCTATGTGGGTCACTATCCCACCATATCCAATGTTCCCCTTCGATTTGTTCTTGAGTTTACTCATCGTAGCCGCCAAAAGAGTAGCACAATCTGCGCGGCATCCATAAAGCATACTGTAAAGAAGGAATAGCTCATCCGTCTTGATCTTTTGGGGCGTCTCCGTCCTAGGAAAGAGACACTTCGAAAGAACACGGTGAGCTATCTTCAAGGCTAGATGGTACATCAATCTATCCTTGGTATCGGCGGGTTGCCAACGGTCCTCGTCGGCGTAAATCATTGCTACTTCCTCCCAAAAATCCTTGGCGGAAACGCCTCTAGGAAGTCGACCATTGTAGGTCTCATGGAACCCGAAAATGGTCCCAAACTCAACTATACTCAACTGATAGTCTTGATTCATGAGACGGAAGGAGACGGTCCTATCAACATGGCTGTGCTCGAAAGACGTCACAACCTCTCGGGTGATCTCCTCATAAGCGTCTTCACGAATGTTCGTTTAGACAAGCAATCCGGCTCTATCCAAGAGCCATGTAAGGTCATCAACTATGTTGAGAGGATGTAGATCCTCCAACAACAAGTACCTAGGACCTATCACTGTCCTCTTCTCTATCTTCTCAAATGCAGCTAGGTAGTTTTCGTGTATGGTTGGGATGCTAGGGTGAGGAGGTGAGGATGGAGGTGAAGGTGAGGATGGTAGTGAGGGAGATGAGGGTGGTGGTGCCCTAGAGGTGGAGGGGTTGCCCTTTCTTTTTCTTATTTTGGTTCCCTTTCTTCTCCTTTATCCTTCCTGAAACTCTCCTTACGAAATCCATTTTCAGCAAAAATCACGGTCTGTTCTTGGGGAATTACGGCCGTGGTTTACCCAGCGACCGTGATTCGTCTCAGAAATTCGTGAATCTCAGCAAATTCACCAACAATCACCACAGCAAGCAGTCCTAGTCTAATTCCTTCCGGTCTTTATCAATTCTTCCTAAAAAAACTATAACAAAAACGAACTAAATCCGTGAAAATCAAGAAGAAGGAAGTAACCTCTTTTTCGGATTGAAAAATCCAAAATGCGTGTTTGTTGATCGATTTCCACTCGATTTGTTGCTTGGATTCTGTTCGTGGTTGGATTTGCTGCAGTTTAGGACGAAGAATCGTTGAAAACGATTAGAAAACGAGGAATTGAGAGAGGTGGAGGGTTTTCGGTTTCTAGGTCGTGGAATTGGGGAAATTTTGGTTAAGTGTGTGAAGAATGTGGGTTTTATAGTGGCCGGCAAAATTTCCAAAAATTACGGTCTGTCGGGGCATTCCACGGCCGTGGAAGTGTACGGACCCGTGGTTTTGGTGATTTTTCAAAGGCTTTTGAAAATTACGGCCACTGTAGCTATGACGACCGTAATTTAGACCGTGGAACCTTCTGTAAAGCTTCAAAGTCCAAATTTCGTCACTCCTCTTCGACATTATCTTCCCTTTTTCCTTTTCCATCGATCCTGCAACCAAAAACACGAACATACCGGAAGAAATCGAGGCAAAGTAAAGCAAAAACGTCTATTCTAAACTAGTCTATGAATCGAAAACAAAAACAAAAATGCAATACCTTGGGTTGCCTCCCAAGAAGCGCTTTGTTTAAGGTCCGTAGCTAGACCATTCTTGCACTTATTCGAGTGCGGTAGGTGCAAACTCCTCAGCTTGGAGCTCCGGCGAGTACTTCTTGAGTCGTTGGCCGTTCGCCTTAAAACTTCCGCTAGCTTCACCCCATACTTCAACTGCACCACGGGGGAAAATACGCTTAATTAAAAAAGGTCCGGTCCAACGGGATTTAAGCTTACCTGGAAAGAGGCGAAGTCTCGAATTGAAGAGGAGAACTTGATCTCCTTCTTTGAAGTCCTTTGGAATGATATGCTTATCATGCCAACGCTTTGCTCTTTCCTTGTAGATCTTGGCGTTTTCATACGCGTTCAAGCGAAGCTCATCCAGCTTGTTGATGTCTAGGAGACGCTTCTCTCCCGCTTCCTTCATGCCGAAATTTAGCCACTTGATAGCCCAAAACGCTTTATGCTCCAGCTCTACCGGCAAATGACAAGATTTCCCATACACAAGGTTGTATGGTGTGGTTCCTATGGGAGTCTTGTATGCAGTCCGGTATGCCCATAATGCGTCATCTAGTTTCAAGGACCAATCCTTCCTAGTCCTTGAAACCGTCTTCTCTAGAATTCCCTTGATCTCCCTATTTGAGATCTCAACTTGTCCACTCGTTTGTGGATGGTAAGGGGTGGCGATCTTGTGAGTAACCCCATACTTGGCTAGAAGAGCTTCAAAGCGACGGGCTATGAAGTGAGAACCTCCATCACTAATGATCGTCCTTGGTGTTCCAAATCGCGGAAAGATGGTCTTGTTGAAGAACTTAACCACCACCATGGCATCATTTGTGGGAGAGGCAATTGCTTCTACCCATCTAGAAACGTAGTCTACCGCCAATAATATGTATTGGTTTCCACAAGAAGAAGGGAATGGTCCCATGAAATCGACTCCCCAAACATCGAAAATCTCCACCTCTTGGATGTTGTTGAGGGGCATCTCGTTCCTTCTAGAGATATTGCCTGTTCTTTGACAAGCATCGCAACAAGAAACAAAGGATTGCACATCTTTAAATAAAGTAGGCCAATAGAATCCAGATTGCAATACCTTTGCGCTAGTTTTGTTCGAACTAGCGTGTCCTCCACAAGGTAGTGAATGACAATGGCGGATGACACTTTGCATCTCATCTTCCGGCACACATCGCCGGATGATGCCATCCGGACCTCTCTTAAAGAGGAGAGGCTCGTTCCAATAGTATTCCCGGACGTCCTTGAAGAACTTCTTCCTTTGTGCGTATGACAGTCCGGGTGGTATCTCCTGGCAAACCAAATAGTTAACGAAATCAGCAAACCATGGTTCGTTACCTTTGGAGACTACCTTGATGCGCTCCTCTATGATATGTAGGTGTTCGTCCGGAAAGGAGTCATCAATGGGCAAATGGTCGTCCTCTAGATGTGTTAGACGACTCAAATGATCCGCAACAGAATTTTCCGATCCTTTCTTGTCGCGGATCTCAAGATCGAATTCTTGTAGGAGAAGAATCCATCTAATCAGCCTTGGCTTCGCATCTTTCTTCGCAAGGAGGTACCTGATCACAGCATGATCCGTGTAGACAATCACCTTTGCACCTACAAGATAATAGCGAAACTTGTCAATAGCGTAGACAATGGCTAGAAACTCCTTTTCCGTAGTGGCGTAGTTGAGTTGAGCTTCGTCTAGCGTCTTGCTAGCGTAGTATATGGCGTGGGTTCGTCCTTCTTTTCGTTGTCCAAGAACAGCTCCAATGGCTACGTCACCAGCGTCGCACATAATCTCGAAGGGGAGAGTCCAATCCGGAGGTTGGATAATAGGTGCTGAAATTAGAGCCTGCCGAATGGTGTTGAACGCATCTAAACATTCCTGCGAAAACTCAAAAACCGCATCCTTCATCAATAGATTAGTGAGAGGTTTTGATATCTTAGAAAAGTCCTTAATGAAACGTCTATAAAATCCAGCATGTCCTAGGAAACTTCTTATCCCTTTCACCGAAATTGGGGGGGGAAGTTTCTCTATGGTCTCTATCTTAGCCTTGTCTACCTCTATCCCTCTACTAGAGACTAAGTGACCTAATACGATTCCTTCCTTAACCATAAACTGACACTTCTCCCAATTAAGAACTAGGTTAGTGTCTCACAATCTTTGCAAAACAAGAGAAAGGTTATAGAGACAATCGTTAAAAGAGGAACCGTAAACGGAGAAGTCGTCCATGAAGACTTCCATGATTTCCTCTACGTATTCGGAGAAGATGGCCATCATGCACCGTTGAAAGGTGGCTGGGGCGTTGCAAAGCCCGAACGGCATTCTCCTATAGGCGAACGTATCCCAAGGGCACGTGAATGTGGTCTTCTCTTGATCATCCGGATGTATCGGAATCTGAAAGAAGCCACTATAACCGTCAAGGTAGCAAAAGTATGAATGTTGTGCTAACCTTTCAAGCATCTGATCGATGAATGGCAATGGAAAGTGATCCTTCCGCGTTGCGTTGTTGAGCTTGCGGTAGTCTATACACATTCGCCATCCAGTCACGGTTCGGGTAGGAATGAGTTCGTTGTTCTTATTGGTGATGACCGTCATTCCTCCCTTCTTCGGAACTACTTGAACCGGGCTCACCCACTTGCTATCGGAGATAGGATAGATGATACCTGCATCAAGAAGTTTAAGAATTTCCTTCTTGACAACCTCCTTCATGGTCGGATTCAACCGCCTTTGAGGTTGTCTCGAAGTTCTAAAGTCCTCCTCCATTAGTATCTTATGCATGCATAGGGAGGGTTTAATTCCTACTAAGTCCTCAATAGTATAGCCTATGGCTTTTCTATGTTTCCTAAGGACAATCATGAGCTGTTCATGTTCATCTATGCTTAATTCGGAACTAACGATAACCGGAAAGGTGGAGTTAGATCCAAGAAAAGCGTACCTTAGATGAGTAGGAAGTGGTTTGAGTTCCATTGCTTTCGGAGCTTCCAATGATCCTTGAGGAGCTCCCGATGTTTCTTTAGAAGTTTCTAAGGATGTTGAATGGGTTGGAGAAGAATTAGAAGAAGTTGAAGAAGTATGCCGATCACCCTCTTCCACGGTCAAAATTACGGTCTCCTCTTGTGTTCCACGGCCGTAATATCCTCTGGAATGGAAGTCGATTTTGGTCGTGGAATCCACGGTCGTGGAATACAGAGTATGACCGTGGATTCTAATATTCTCAGCCTCATCGTGGAGTTTTTCAAACTCCACTCCATGCATCTCTTCTTGTGCTTCTAAGGCTTCAATTTCCTCTTTGCACTCTTCTTCTTCTCCTACATTGGTTAGACTCATAGTGATAACCTTTTGTAAAGGATCGTTAAAGAGAATTGCACTTACCTCCTCCCTAGACAAACCTTCTTCGTCTTGGATATCGTAGATATCCTCGTCAAAGATTGGTTCCTTCACTAGAGTGGAAAGAACGAACTTTACTTTCTCTTCTCCAATGTCAAAAGCGAGTCTTCCATTCTTGCAATCGACCATGCAGCCGGAAGTTGCAAGAAACGGTCTTCCGAGTATGATCGGGACCGGACTATCTGCAGGAATGTGAAGCACGACAAAATCAATGGGGACAAAGAATTTGCATAGCTTGACCGGGACGTCTTCTACAATGCCGACGGGACGAGTAATGGATCGATCCGCCATGTATAACGTCATCTTCACCGGTTTTGGGTCGCCTAAACCGATCTTTCTGCACAATGCAAGTGGTATGATGCTCACACTTGCTCCTAAGTCACATAAAGCGTCATATGTGACCTCTCCCACTCCAATGGGGATGCAAAATGACCCTGGATCTTTCAGCTTTGGGGGCATTTTCTCCTTCATCGTCTTGATGAGATCCGAAGTATCCGAACTCATCTTGACCTCTCCAAAATCTTCTAGCTTCCTCTTGTTTGAGAGAAGCTCCTTCAAGAACTTGCCATAAGCCGGCATACCTACAATAGCATCAATGAAGGGTATATTAATATGCAGCTTGCTCATGAGTTCTATGAACTTACCGAATTGTTTATCTAGGCGCGCTCGCGCTCTAGATTGAGGGAACGGTAGGGGAGGTTTGTAAGCTGGAGGAGGGACATAGACGTCTTCCTTCTCCTTCCCCTTTCCTTTGTCCTTCTCTACGGGGACTTCAACGAACGTAGGCTGCGGATCGGTGGTAGTCACTCCGCTCCTAGTTGTAATCGCCATCACCCTTCCCTTAGGGTTGTCCTCCGTCTTTCCTGGGAGTTTCCCTTGATTTCTAGGAACTTCCTCCGCGTGGTTGAACAATTGGTTTTCCAAAACCTTTTGAGCTTTGTCAACCTTAGAGACTTGATCATCAACCTTGATGAGGCGGTTCTCCAACCCTTGAAGCTTTCCCAAGATTGTCTCCAACATGGGATCGGACTTCTCTTTTCCCGTATTGTTTCCTCCATTTGATGATTGCCCCTGGCTTTTCAAAGGAGTAGAGGAAGAGGAGGGTGGAGTTAGTGAATTGGAATTGGAAGGATAGGAGTTACCGGAATTTTGTTGATTGGAGCGCCAATTGTTGTTGTTTGAACCCCGATTGTTGTTCCAATTGTTATTCCGGTTATTGTTCCGGTTATTGTTGTTGCGGTTGGTGTTATCACCGCCGTTGTTGTTGCCCAAATAGCCAACATCCTTCTCTTGTTGCTTTGGGAAGTTGGTCTTGATAGCCTCCTTCAACTCTTTGATCTCATTGTTGAGGGAGAAAATCTGATTTTGAGCTTCATGTGTGAGCTTTGCTCCTTGCTCCACACGATTTCCCTCCGCTTTCCGGTGGGAGTACTTTTCTATGACTCTTGCTTGCTTCTCAATGAAGTCCCAAGCGTCATCTTCTTTCATGTCCATCAACGTTCCACATGAGAGGGATTGGAGGTTGAATTGCGTTCCCGCATCCAGCCCCTTGTAGTAAATCTCCAGCAAGGCAAGCTTGGATATGCCATGATGAGGGCAATCCAAGAGTAAATCCTGAAACCTTTCCCAAGATTGAAACAAACTTTCGTTAGGTCTCATGGAAAAAGCATTGATCTTACCTCTAAGTTCCGCCGTTTTGGAAGGCGGAAAGAATTTGGTGAGAAACTCTGCGGAAAGGTCTTCCCACGTGTCTAGTTTCCCATTAGGAAGAGCTTGGTACCAAGATAACGCTTTCCCTTTCAAGGAGAAAAAGAAAGGTTTGAGCTTATAGCTGTTGGTAGTGGCGTTCTTCGGTCTCATCGTCTCCATCATACACTCAAAGTTTTGCAAGTGTTGGTGTGGAGATTCAGCGCTTGTACCGCCAAATTGGCTTTGGCGAACAAGAGTGATAACTTGAGGGTTAAAGCTAAACCCTTGCACATCTTCAGCATCAAAATTCATACCCAAGCGGCGTGGTTGTTGTGTTGGATCCATCCGCTGGCCAAGAGTTCTTGGCTCATTATCCACACGTTCGACTCTCGCATTCCTTGGTGGGATGCGGCGATTAGCAGCTCCTTGTGGATTGAAGGGATTTATATTGATCGTGGGATCAATCTCTTCTAACGGTGGCATGGAAGAATCACTATCATCAGCGGATGAGTGGCTTTTTCTTCTAGACCTTGATCTCCTTCTCGAGGACTTCTTGCCTACCTTATCTTCAAGGTCGCTCATCTTTATCCTCATTTGGAAGAGCATGTCTTGTAGACCGTTAACTTGAGATTGATGACGATCCATCTCATCCTGGCGGAGAGTCTCATTCCATCGGAGTTGAGCTTCCTTCTCCGCCAACTCCGTTTGAAGATCGCGTTCGTTCTCTTCAGCCATCTTCTTTTCCTTGCGCCTTTGTCTCAAGGTTTTCTCTAGCTCTTGATCAAGAGGTAAGAGATCTTCGGTGTTCCTAGACCTGCGCATACACTTGAAATAATATCAAATAACGAGAGCAAGCTCCCAAGCTTGACAACCGGCTACCGGATTCGGACGAAACCAAATCCCCGGCAACGGCGCCAAAAACTTGTTCGCCCCTAGAGGTGTGTGCAAATAAGTTTTAAATTTATAAAACTAGAATCAAGCAGCGAACCCGCAGTGTACGGATCGACGTAGTTAAGCAAGAATTCCAGAGTATCGAACAAAGGGATTTGGGTGGAAACGAACTCGATTGCAGGTTATCAAGCAAGTAAATATGGGAGTTTTGCAGATATTGAGAAAACAACAATCCTAAAGATCCAGGTATCCAGCTGCGGCAATAGATTCAAGATATACTAATGATGTAAAGACAGAGTAGAGGTATGCAAAGGTATACTAATGTAAGGTAATCGTACGGTTGAGGTTCCAAAAACCTTATGTAACTCACCTAAAAGACACTCCCTATACAGGTTGTTGAAGCTCAATATAGAAAGATTCTAAAGACGAGGATTAGTATCAAATACCCAAACTTATAATCTAAAGATCAAGACTAACTTAACCGATTGAGGTTGTTGAGGCTCACAATCGAGGTAGAGGTTGTTGAGGCTTCACTACCACCTAGAAAAGACAAGTCTAAACTAAGCTAAAGCAAATCTTTAACTTTGGATTAAAGTAAAAGCAACTTCGTAAACTAAAGGGAAATCACGGTTAGTTCTTGAGGTTCCACGGCCGTGGACTCAAGAACAGACCGTAATTTAGGGTTGTCGGCGATTCTCTCTAACTCTCAGGGTCTAATCTCTTTGCGATCGATCTATCATCACCTATGCCACAACTATCAATCCTTCACCTTAGAATTGTTAAGGGTTTTTAGCCAATAACAGTCATATTGATATTAATTCAAGAATTAAGGATAAAAGATGTAAACTTTCAAGAACTATCAATAATCTTCAATTGAATCTCAAGATCACAATCAAGAACAAGTGTTTATCAAAAGATTCAAAACGGAGTAAACAAACACAACCTTAGGAAAGAAGAGAAACGGGATGTCAATCCGTTTCCATATCAAACCTAAACAAGAAGAGAGATCTTCTTGCGAAATCTTCCAAGAACTTCGATCTTCCACAAATCTGAAGATCACAACAGCAATCTCCACTAAAAGTGCGAGTTTTGAGCAACTCTCCAATACGAACTTTTATCTCCAATGAGATCTCCCAAATACCTCTAAGATGAGGGTTTGTGTGTTGCTAAGCGTTGCTCCTAAGCGGCTTGCGTTAATGTGTAAGCGATGATTGTAAGCGAGCATGACGGAATCTCCTTTCTCCCGTCTTTTTATAATGCAGGGCAAAGTGTCGGCCCGGCCCAATCTTCAAAAGATCATGGCTTCGAAGTGTGGCGAAAAGATTCGCCAAGATCACGGTCGTGGAAGATTCCATGACCGTAATTCTAGGGCGTGGAAACAATTACGGTTAGTTCCACGACCGTAGAATCCCCTGGAATGAACATCGAATTCTGACTCTGAATCCACGGCCGTAATTCTGAACGTGGTTTGTGTTACGGCCGTATTTTAGGGCGTAATTTATGGCAAGAACGTGATTCTTCCCTAAACTCGTGCATTCCTCAATCTAAGACTCCAAATTGCTTCCAAAAAGTGTCCTCGATCTATGGACATATCAACTCAACTCTCCTTTGCTCGATTCCGTTCGGAAATAGCTCCAAATCACCTATAATCAACATAGAACTAGTGTAGACATCCATATCGACAATATAGGCAATACTAGCTCACATATGCATAAAGATCAATCAAAGACTATCAATATGAATCAAATACGATTAGAAAACGTGCCTAAAATATCACAATATTTCATGCTAACAACACTGCGGGTTCGCATCCTTGTTTTAAGCTTACGTCTTGGGTTATAAATTTAAAGCTTGCACACACCGTTTGGAGCGAACACTTGTCATGCCCGACGATGGCCTCGCCATGTCCGAGAGTGGCATTGTCATGGCCTTCCCATGCTCGACACTGGCCTTGTCATGCCCGATGCTGGCCTTGTCAAGCCCGACGATGGACTTGCCATGCCCGACGCTGGCATTGTCATGTTTGAGAGTTGTCTTGTCATGACCTTGTCATGCCCGACGATGACCTTGTCATGCCCGACAATGGCCTTGGCATGGCCGACGGTGGCCTTGTCATGTCCAACGCTGGCCTTTCCATGCCCGACGCTTGCCTTGTCATGACCTTGTCATGACCTTGTCATGCCCGACGCTAGCCTTGTGATGCCCGACGCTGGTGCTGCCATGCTTGACGCTGGCCTTTCCATGCCCGACGATGGCCTTGCCATGTCCGATAGTTGCCTTGTCATGCCCGACGTTGGCCTTGTCATGCCCGACGCTGGCCTTGTCATGCTAGACGATGGCCTTCCTATGTTCGAGAGTTGCCTTGTCATGACCTTGTCATGCCCAACGCTGGCCTTGTCATGCTCGACGATGGCCTTGCAATGCCCGACGTTGGCCTTGTCATGTCCGAGAGTCGCCTTGTCATCACCTTGTCATGCCCGACGTTGGCCTCGCCATCCCGACTCTAGCCTTGCCATGCCCGACCATGGTCTTGCTATGTTCGAGAGTTGCCTTGTCATGCCCGACGCTGGGCTTATCATGCCCGACGATGGCATTGTCGTACCTGACGCCGGCCTTGGTATGCCAAAGAGTGGATTTATAATGCCCAACGCTGGCCTTGGCATGCCCGACCCTGGCGTTGCGATGCCCGACATTAGCCTTGCCATGCCCGATCATGGCCTTGCCATGTTCGAGAGTTGCCTTGTTATGCCCGATGCTGGCCTTGTCATGCTGACACAGGTCTTGCCATGCACAATGATGTCCTTGCTATGTCCGAGAGTGGCCTTGTCATGCCCGGCGCTGGGCTTGTCATGCCCGACGATGGCCTTGTCGTTCCCGACGCTGGCCTTGCAATGTCCGAGAGTGGCCATGTCAAGTCCGACACTAGCCTTGTCGTGCCCGACGCTGGCGTTGCCATGCCCGACGATGGTCTTGCCATGTCCGAGAATTGCCTTGTCATGACAATGTCATACCCGAAGCTGGCCTTGTCATGCCCGACGATGGCCTCGCCATGTCTGAGAGTGGCATTGTCATGGCCTTCCCATGCCCGACGCTGGCCTTGTCATGGCCGACGATGGCCTCGCATTGTCCGAGAGTTGCCTTGTCATGACCTTGTCAAGCCCGACGCTGGCCTTGGCATTCCCGACGATGGGCTTGCCACGCCCGACGCTGGCCTTGTTATGTCCGAGAGTTGCCTTGTCATGACCTTGTCATGCCCGAAGTGTAGGTAATAAAGGTTTATCCTTTATTGGGGTTTGAGTGTGCTTTCATCCTATCTTTGTGAGTTAGCCTGAGACTTACCCGGTAAAGGTTGATTCTATTCCCTTAGGTGGTGTGTTGGTTTGAGGTTATAATTCTTTTCCTTAATTCCTTGAGACTTACCCAGTAATAGGAGTTACGGTTTGGGATTAGTGAGTAGTGAGACTTACCCGGTGATCTATTCCCCATTAGTAACACCTTCACTTTGCAAAATCTCAGCTTTGTCCGCTTATCTTTAGATCTTGAGTTGGAACCACAACTAGATGCTTTAATCCCTAGAATTGCATATTTCCTTAATTGACTTTTTATCATCTTTGATTGTTTTAATCGCTTTTGTGGTCAGTAATTACATAGACAACCTACACTTGCTTTGTTTCACTAAGTCCCTGAGATCGACACCCCGGAATTTCTTGCTTTTACTACGATTGACCCGTACACTGCGGGTTCGCATCCTTGTTTTAAGCTTACGTCTTGGGTTATAAATTTAAAGCTTGCACACACCGTTTGGAGCGAACAAGTTTTTGGCGCCGTTGCCGGGGACTTGGTCTAGACCAAGCCGGTTGCGTTTGGCTTTCGGGGCGCTTGCCCCTGTTTCTACTAACCACTCTACTTGAGTGACTTTCGCAGGTTCTTTTTCTTAGGATTATGCGAAGAACCCGCGCTGGGAAGGAAATCGTTCCCTACGATCCCAAACCAGAAAAGACATACAAAAGACGCTTGAAAGAAGCGAAGATGGCCAATCAGGATAATCGCGATCTTGAGGCCGAATTGAAGGAGGCGTTGGAACAACTACGCCTCAGTAAAGAAGAATTGCGACTGGAAAGGGAAGAAACTCGCACAAGGACTGAGGCGATCGAAGCAGATATGGCAGCTTTACGAGACTAGTATCTACCTCGACTGAACCCAGATCCTTGACCGAGGCAAGACCCTGTTCCAGATCCTCGACCGAGGCAGAATCCAGTACCTGCTGCCCCGGCCGAGATACATCCACCTCGGATGCCAGTCCGAGATGTGCTTTTTGCAGGTATTCCACGGACCTTAGAGCAATGGATGGACCCCAATCAGCAGCTGAGGCGTCTAGGAGTCAACCTAGGTGATCCAACGGACCATGATTATGAGCTTCGACCGCAAGTTCTATCCATGATTCGCCAATGCCAGTTTGGAGGGCTAGAGAGGGAATCTCCGTATCAACATCTACAAAACTATGAGATCTTGATGGAGACCTTGAGACCTTCAAGAATAGAAAACAACATTTACAAGCTAAGGCCTTTCTACTTCTCTTTGAAAGATAGAGCGCTTACTTGGTATCAATCTCTTCCTCTAGGAAAAATCAATACTTGGGAGGATATGACGACGGAGTTCTTAACTAAATTCTTTCCCCCTCTAAAACTGCTGAAATGAGAGGGAAGATTAATGCATTCATCATGAAGGACAAGGAGAGCTTGTCCAAGTCATGGGAGAGATTTAAAGACATTCTTTTCGATTGCCCACATCATGGGATTCCAAATAAAGAGTTGTTGGAGATATACTTCAAGGGACTGGACGGAAACACCCAGTTCAACCTTCAACTACTATCCGCCGGCACGTTCATGGACATGTCGATTGACGAAGCTTGGGCGTTCATAGAGAAGCAAGCTTTGCACATGGAGAAATACTCTCACCAAGGAGCTGAAGGTGGAGTTCAAAGAGTCAACTTTCAAGATGCTCCGCCTAACAATGATCAACTCACTTCTTTGAAGAATGATGTGAAACAATTGAAGGAACTCTTAGTTGCTCAAACCAAGAAGGAAGATCAATGCTCGAGGAACAACAATGGATACCGGAACAACAACGGTTCCCGGAACAACAACTACAACAACAATAGAGGATCCAACAACAATAATTGGAGGGCAAACAACCAAAATTCGGGTAACCCTTACTCTAACTCCAATTCGAATGACTCCTCTAATGCTTTCCTCTCTTCTTCTTCTTCTTCTACTCCATTGAAGAGCCAGGAGCAAGGATCGAGTTTGTCCCAGCCGGAAAAGAAAGATGCGGTGCTGGAGGCCATCTTGATCAAGCTTAACTCTATGGAGACATCCATGACTTCATTTTCGAAGGCACAAAAAGCCTTAGAACAACAATTCTTTAACAAGGCGAATGAAGCGCCAAGAGATCCAGGGAAGCTTCTAGCAAGGACGGAAAGCAACCCCAAAGGACAAATTATGGAAATAACGACGAGGAGTGGACTGAAGACTACAGATCCAGTGCCTCGGTCAATGCCAGTACAGACGAAGACCACCTCGGTCCAGGTACAGTCGAAGAACACTTCGGCCGAGATGTCAACCGAGGTGGAGCCACAGAAAGCGGAGGAGAAAACTGAAGTTTATGTTCCACCTCCTGCATATAAACCACCACTTCCATTCCCCCAGTCAAGGGCCAGAGCACATCTAGACAAGCAATTTGGTAAGTTCTTGACTTGATGAATAAACTACACATTAATATCCCTTTCCTTGATGCTATTCTAGGGATGCCCGCCTATGGGAAGTTCTTAAAAGAGATTCTATCAAGGAAGAGGAAGTTGGAAGACTTTGGTCAAGTAACGATGACATCTAAATTCTCGGAGCTCATTCAAATTATGAAGGAGAAGATGCAACCCAAAAGTAAGAGATCCCGGCTCGTTTTGCATTCTCATTAAAGTTGGGGATGTCACTTATGAAGCCTTGTGTGATCTAAGAGCCAGCGTGAGCATCATCCCGCTGGAGCTATGTGTTAAGATCGGACTTGGAGAGCCCAAGCCGGTGAAGATACGGCTATACATGGCGGACCGCTCCATTACCCATCCCGTAGGCATTTTGGAGGACGTTCCGGTTAAGTTAGGTAACTTCTATTTACCTATAGACTTTGTTGTGTTTGACATTCCCGCAGATTATCCCGTTCCTATCATTCTCGGGAGGCCATTTCTATCAACTTCGGGTTGCAATGTGGATTGTAAGAACGCCAAGTTAAAATTCAACATTGGCGGAGATGAAGTGGAATTTGCATTACTTGCGGCAATGAAGGGAGAGCAGCTAGGAGATGATATCTTCAACATCTATGATGAAGAAGAATCAAGAGAATTGGTGAGCTCTATCCATATTAAAGATCCACTTGAAAAGGTTATGAGTTTTAGCTTAATGAAGGAAGGTATATATGCTTCTTGTGATGCAGATATACGGTGCTTAAAGGCGCTGGAAGAAGATCCAAGAGCAAAAACTGAAAGACTAATCCAGGAGAAGAAGATCTCCAAGTTGCAGCACCTCGACCGAGGCACCTTCTAGACCAAGCGAGGTGTTCTTAGCTGAAGAATATCTCGGTCACCCTCTCGGGACCTCGACCGAGGTCGTAAGTGAGATGATGTCAACTGAGACTTCTGAAAGTCCAGTTCTTCGATCTACACCACTGGAAGGAGGAAGCAAGGATCCACCTCAGAAAGTACCCCCAGTTGTGGAGCTTAAACAACTCCCAAGTCACTTGAGGTATGTCTTTCTTGAACCGGATTCTACTTATCCCGTCATTGTTAGTACTTCCCTCTCCGAATCTGAATTATCTAAACTAATGCATGTCCTGAGGAAGAATAAAAAGGTTTTCGGTTATACTATTGATGATCTTATTGGCATTAAGCCTTCTTTCTGCATGCATAGAATACTAATGGAGGACGATCATAAGACTTCACGGGAACCTCAAAGACGGTTAAATCCGATCATGAAAGAGGTTGTGAAGAAAGAAATTCTTAAGTTGTTGGATGCAGGTATCATATTTCCCATCTCGGACAGCAAGTGGGTTAGCCCAGTACATGTAGTTCCGAAGAAAGGAGGGATGACCGTTGTGACGAATAAGAACAACGAGTTAATCCCAACTAGGACCGTCACGGGCTGGAGGGTTTGCATCGATTATAGGAAGCTGAACGTGGCAACTCGGAAGGACCATTTTCCACTTCCCTTCATTGATCAAATGCTCGAACGGTTGGCCCAACATTCACACTTTTTCTATTTAGATGGCTATAGTGGCTTCTTCCAGATTCCTATCCATCCGGATCAAGACAAGACCACTTTCACTTGTCCCTGGGGGACATTCGCTTATAGGAGATGCCATTTGGATTATGCAATTCACCCGCTACCTTCCAGCGATGCATGATGGCTATCTTTTCCGAGTATATAGAGGAGATCATGGAGGTATTTATGGATGATTTTTCAGTATATGATTCCTCTTTTGATGATTGCCTATCTAACCTTTCTCTAGTGCTACAAAGATGTGAAGACACTAATCTCGTCTTGAATTGAGAGAAGTGTCACTTTATTGTTAATGAAGGCATTGTGCTAGGACACCTCGTTTCTCATCGAGGTATTGAGGTCGATCGCGCTAAGATCGAGACTATTGAGAAACTTCCTCCCCCTTGTCCTGTTAAGGGTGTGCGGAGTTTTCTCGGGCATGCAGGTTTCTATAGGAGATTCATCAAGGACTTCTCGAAGATTTCTAAACTACTAACTAACCTCTTTAATCAAGATGCTGTTTTTGAGTTTTCGCAGGAGTGTCTTGATGTATTTTATAGGATTAAGGAAGCGTTGATCTTCGCTCCAATTATCTAGCCTCCGGATTGAACCTTGCCCTTTGAGATCATGTGCGATGCGAGTGATGTGGCGGTAGGAGTGGTGCTTGGACAAAAGAAGGAAGGGCGGACCACCGCCATTTACTACGCTAGCTAGACGCTAGATGAAGCCCAGTGTAACTACGCCACCACCGAAAAGGAGGTATTGGCGGTTTTATATGCTTTCGAGAAGTTTCGTTCTTACTTAGTAGGGGCGAAAGTTATTGTCTACACCGACCATGCAGTTATTCGTTACTTATTTGCTAAGAATGATGCCAAGCCACGCCTTATTCGATGGATTCTTTTGCTTCAAGAGTTTGACCTAGAGATCCGCGATAAGAAGGGATCCGAAAATTCCGTTGCGGATCACCTCAGCCGGCTACCTTTCTCTTCACGCGAGAAGGACGACCCACCCATAGACGATTCATTGCCCGATGAGCACTTGCACTTGTTGGAGTGTTTGATAAACTTCCTTACCTCACCCCATCATAAAGGTGAAGTATGGGGTGAGGATACCTCCCATCACGTTTAGAGATACCGTACGGTCCAGCTAGCGACCTTAAATCAAGCGTTTCTTGGGAGGCAACCCAAGGTATTGCTTTCTTTTCCCTTTTTCTAGTCTAGCTTTAGATAGTTTGCTTTTGCTTTGCTTTGCTTTGTTTTTGGCATCCTAGACAGACAACAGGTGACATCTAAGGAAGGAATAAAACCCAAGAGCAACACTGGATGGACAGAAGTTCGAGAATTTGAGAAGACGGAGTTTGACTGAGACACATCTCGGTTGTTGTCACAGCACCTCGACCGAGATGATTCTTGAGCGACCGAGGCGACTAGGGTTACTGAAGATCCACCTCGTTCTGTACACCTCATTCTGGTCGAGACCATCTCGACCGAGGTGACAGCAGTCGAGACCATCTCGAACACTTGTCATGCCCGACGATGGCCTCACCATGTTCGAGAGTGGCATTGTCATGGCCTTCCCAGGCCCGACGCTGGCCTTGTCATGCCCGATGTTGGCCTTGTCATGCCCGACGATGGACTTGCCATGCCCGACGTTGGCATTGTCATGTCCGAGAGTTGTCTTGTCATGCCCGACGATGACTTTGTCATGCCCGACAATGGCCTTGCCATGACCGACGGTGGCCTTGTCATGCCCGACGCTGGCCTTGCCATGCCCGACGCTGGCCTTGTCATGACCTTATCATGCCCGACGCTGGTGTTGACATGCTCGACGCTGGCCTTTCCATGCCCGACGATGGCCTTGCCATGTCCGACAGTTGCCTTGTCATGCTTGACGTAGGCCTTGTCATGCCCGAAGCTGGCCTTGCCATCCCAGACGATGGCCTTGCTATGTCCGAGAGTTGCCTTGTCATGACCTTGTCATGCCCGACGCTGGCCTTGTCATGCTCGACGATGGCCTTGCCATGCCCGACGTTGGCCTTGTCATGTCCGAGAGTTGCCTTGTCATCAACTTATCATGCCCGACGTTGGCCACGTCATCCCGACTCTGGCCTTGCCATGCCCGACGATGGCCTTGCTATGTTCGAGAGTTGCCTTATCATGCCCGACACTGGGCTTGTCATTCCCGACGATGGCATTGTCGTACATGACGCTGGCCTTGCTATGTCCGAGAGTGGATTTATAATGCCCAACGCTGGCCTTGGCATGCCCGACCCTGGCGTTGCGATGCCCGACGTTGGCCTTGCCATGCCCGATGAAGGCCTTGCCATGTCCGAGAGTTGCCTTGTCATGCCCGATGATGGCCTTGTCATGCCGACGTAGGTCTTGCCATGCACAACGATGTCCTTGCTATGTCCGAAAGTGGCCTTTTCATGCACGACGCTGGACACGCCATGTCCGAGAGTTGCATTGACATGGCCTTGTCATGCCCGACGTTGGCCTTGCCATGCCCGACGCTAGCCTTGTCATGTCCGTAAGTTGCCTTGTCATGGCCTTGTCTTGCCCGACGATGACCTTGTCATGCCCGACGATTGCATTGCCATGTCCAACGATGGCCTTGTCATGCCCGACGCTGGCTTTCCCATGCCCGACGATTGTCTTTCCATGTCCGAGAGTGGCATTGTCATGGCCTTCCCATGCCCGACGCAGGCCTTGTCATGCCCGATGCCAGCCTTGTCATGCCCGACGATGGACTTGCCATGCCCGACGCTAGCGTTGTCATGTCCAAGAGTTGTCTTGTCAACACCTTGTCAGCCCGACAATGGCCTTGCCATGGCCGACGGTGGCCTTGTCATGCCCGACGCTGGCCTTGCCATGCCCGACGCTGGCCTTGTCATGACCTTGTCATGCTCGACGCTAGCCTTGTGATGCCCGACGCAAGTGTTACCATGCTCGACGCTGGCCTTTCCATGCCCGATGATGGCCTTGTCATGTCCGACAGTTGCCTTGTCATGCCCAACGTTGGGCTTGTCATGCCCGACGCTGGCCTTGCCATGCTAGACGATGGTCTTGCTATGTCTGAGAGTTTCCTTGTCATGACCTTGTCATGCCCGACGCTGGCCTTGCCATGCCCGACGTTGGCCTTGTCATGCCCGACGATGGCCTTGTCATGCCCGACGTAGAACTTCCCATGCCCGACGATTGTCTTTCCATGTCCGAGAGTTGCCTTAACATGACAATATCATACCCGACGATGGCCTTGTCATGCCCGGCGATGGCCTCGCCATGTCCGAGAGTGGCATTGTCATGGCCTTCCCATGCCCGACGCTGGCCTTGTCATGCCCGATGTTGGCCTTGTCATGCCCGACGATGGACTTGCCATGCCCGACGCTAGCATTGTCATGTCCGAGAGTTGTCTTGTCATGACCTTGTCATGCCCGACGATGACCTTGTTATGCCCGACAATGGCCTTGCCATGGCTGACGGTGGCCTTATCATGCCCGACGGTGGCCTTACCATGCCCGACGCTGGCCTTGTCATGACCTTGGCATGCCCGACGCTAGTCTTGTGATTCCCGACGGTTGTGTTGCCATGCTCGACGTTGGCCTTTCCATGCCCGACGATGGCCTTGCCATGTCCGACAGTTGCCTTGTCAAGCTTGACGTTGGCCTTGTCATGCCCGACGCTGGCCTTCCCATGCCAGACGATGGCCTTGCTATGTTCGAGAGTTGCTTTGTCATGACCTTGTCATGCCCGATGTTGGCCTTGTCATGCGCGACGATGGACTTGCCATGCCCGACGCTGACATTGTCATGTCCGAGAGTTGTCTTGTCATGACATTGTCATGCCCGACGATGACCTTGTCATGCCTGACAATGGTCTTGCCATGGCCGACAGTGGTCTTATCATGCCCGACGGTGGCCTTGCCATGCCCGACGCTGGCCTTGTCATGACCGACGCTAGCCTTGTGATGCTTGACGCTGGTGTTGCCATGCTCGAAACTGGTGTTGCCATGCCCGACGTTGTGTTGCCATGTCCGACAGTTGCCTTGTCATGCCCGACGTTGGCCTTGACATGCCCGACGCTGGCCTTCCCATGCTAGACGATGGCGTTGCTATGTCCGAGAGTTGCCTTGTCATGACCTTGTCATGCCCGACGCTGGCCTTGCCATGCCCGACCCTGGCCTTGTCATGACCTTGTCATGCCCGACGCTAGCCTTGTGATGCCCGACGCTGGTGTTGACATGCTCAACGCTGGCCTTTCCATGCCCGACGATGGCCTTGCCATGTCCGACAGTTGCCTTGTCATGCTTGACGTTGGCCTTGTCATGCCCGAAGCTGGCCTTGCCATCCCGGACGATGGCCTTGCTATGTCCGAGAGTTGTCTTGTCATGACCTTGGCATGCCCAACGTTGGCCTTGTCGTGCTCGACGATGGCCTTGCCATGCCCGACGTTGGCCTTGTCATGATCGAGAGTTGCCTTGTCATCACCTTGTCATGCACAACGTTGGCCACGTCATCCCGACTCTGGCCTTGCCATGCCCGACGATGGCCTTTCTATGTTCGAGAGTTGCCTTATCATGCCCGACACTGGGCTTGTCATGCCCGACGATGGCATTGTCGTACATGACGCTGGCCTTGCTATGTCCGAGAGTGGATTTATAATGCCCAACGCTGGCCTTGGCATGCCCGACCCTGGCGTTGCGATGCCCGACGTTGGCCTTGCCATGCCCGATGATGGCCTTGTCATGTCCGAAAGTTGCCTTGTCATGTCCGATGCTGGCCTTGTCATGCCGACGCAGGTCTTGCCATGCACAACGATGTCCTTGCTATGTCCGAGAGTGGCCTTTTCATGCCCAACGCTGGGCTTGTCATGCCCGACGATGGCCTTGTCGTTCCCGACGCAGGCCTTGCTATGTCCGAGAGTGGCCATGTCATGCCCGACACTAGCCTTGTCATGCCCGACGCTGGCGTTGCCATGCCCGACGATGGTCTTGCCATGCCCGACGATGGTCTTGCCATGTCCGAGAATTGCCTTGTCATGACAATATCATACCCGACGCTGGACTTGTCATGCCCGACGATAGCCTGGCCATGTCCGAGAGTGGCATTATCATGGCCTTCCCATGCCCGACGCTGGCCTTGTCATTCCCGACGATGGTCTCGCAATGCCCGAGAGTTGCCTTGTCATGACCTTGTCAAGCCCGACGCTGGCCTTGACATTCCCGACGATGGGCTTGCCACGCCCGACGCTGGCCTTGTTATGTCCGAGAGTTGCCTTGTCATGACCTTGTCATGCCCGAAGTTGCCTTGTCATGCCCGACGCTGGCCTTGCCATGCCCGACAACGGCCTTGTCATGTCCGAGAGTTGCCTTGTCATGACCTTGTCATGCCCGACGCTGGACTTGTCATGCCCGACGAAGACCTTGCCACGCCCGACGCTGGCCTTTTCATGTCCGAGAGTTGCCTTCTCATGCCCGAAATTGCCTTGTTAGGACCTTGTCATGCCCGATGCTGGCCTTATCATGCCCGACAATGGCCTTGTCATGCGCGACGCTGGACACGCCATGTCCGAGAGTTGCATTGACATGGCCTTGTCATGCCCGACGTTGGCCTTGCCATGCCCGACGCTAGCCTTGTCATGTCCGTAAGTTGCCTTGTCATGGCCTTGTCTTGCCCGACGATGACCTTGTCATGCCCAACGATTGCATTGCCATGTCAAACGATGGCCTTGTCATGCCCGACGATGGCTTTGTCATGCCCGACGCTGGCCTTCCCATGCCCAACGATTGTCTTTCCATGTCCGAGAGTGGCATTGTCATGCCCTTCCCATGCCCGACGATGGACTTGCCATGCCCGACGCTAGCGTTGTCATGTCCGAGAGTTGTCTTGTCAAGACCTTGTCATGCCCGACAATGGCCTTGCCATGGCCGACGGTGGCCTTGTCAGGCCCGACGCTGGCCTTGCCATGCCCGACGCTGCCCTTGTCATGACCTTGTCATGCTCGACGCTAGCCTTGTGTTGCCCGACGCAGGTGTTGTCATGCTCGACGCTGGCCTTTCCATACCCGACGATGGCCTTGCCATGTCCGACAGTTGCCTTGTCATGCCCGACGTTGGGCTTGTCATGCCCGACGCTGGCCTTGCTATGCTAGACGATGACCTTGCTATGTCCGAGAGTTGCCTTGTCATGACCTTGTCATGTCCGACGCTGGCCTTGCCATGCCCGACGTTGGCCTTGTCCTTCCCGACGCTGGCCTTGCTATGTCCGAGAGTGGCCAGGTCATGCCCGACACTAGCCTTGTCGTGCCCGACGCTGTCGTTGCGATGCCCGACGATGGTCTTGCCATGTCCGAGAATTGCCTTGTCATGACAATATCATACCCGACGCTGGCCTTGTCATGCCCGACGATAGCCTGGCCATGTCCGAGAGTGGCATTATCATGGCCTTCCCATGCCCGACGTTGGCCTTGTCATGCCCGACGATGGTCTCGCAATGCGCGAGAGTTGCCTTGTCATGACCTTGTCATGCCCGACGCTAGCCTTGTGATGCCCGACGCTGGTGTTGACATGCTCGATGCTGGCCTTTCCATGCCCGACGAAAGCCTTGCCATGTCCGACTGTTGCCTTGTCATGCTTGACGTTGGCCTTGTCATGCCCGAAGCTGGCCTTGCCATCCCAGACGATGGCCTTGCTATGTCCGAGAGTTGCCTTGTCATGACCTTGTCAAGCCCGACGCTGGCCTTGTCATGCTCGACGATGGCCTTGCCATGCCCGACGTTGGCCTTGTCATGTCCGAGAGTTACCTTGTCATCACCTTGTCATGCCCGACGTTGGCCACGTCATCCCGACAATGGCCTTGCTATGTTTGATAGTTGCCTTACCATGCCCGACACTGGGCTTGTCATGCCCGACGATGGCATTGTTGTACATGACGTTGGCCTTGCTATGTCCGAGAGTGGATTTATAATGCCCAACGCTGGCCTTGGCATGCTCGACGTTGGCCTTGCCATGCCCGATGATGGTCTTGCCATGTCCGAGAGTTGCCTTGTCATGCCCGATGCTGGCCTTGTCATGCCGACGCAGGTGTTGCCATGCTCGACGCTAGCCTTTCCATGCCCGACGATGGCCTTGCCAACTCCGACAGTTGCCTTGTCATGCCCGACGTCGGGCTTGTCATGCCCGACGCTGGCCTTGCCATGCTAGACGATGGCCTTGCTATGTCCGAGAGTTGCCTTATCATGACCTTGTCATGCCCGACGCAGGCCTTGCCATGCCCGACGTTGGCCTTGTCATGCCCGACGATGGCCTTGTCATGCCCGACGTAGAACTTCCCATGCCCGACGATTGTCTTTCCATGTCCGAGAGTTGCCTTAACATGACAATATCATACCCGACGCTGGCCTTGTCATGCCCGGCGATGGCCTCGCCATGTCCGAGAGTGGCATTGTCATGGCCTTCCCATGCCCGACGCTGGCCTTGTTATGCCCGATGTTGGCCTTGTCATGCCCGACGATGGACTTGCCATGCCCGACGCTATCATTGTCATGTGCGAGAGTTGTCTTGTCATTACCTTATCATGCCCGACGATGACCTTGTTATGCCCGACAATGGCCTTGCCATGGCCGACGGTGGCCTTACCATGCCCGACGGTGGCCTTACCATGCCCGACGCTGGCCTTGTTATGACCTTGGCATGCCCGACGCTAGTCTTGTGATTCCCGATGGTTGTGTTGCCATGCTCGACGCTGGCCTTTCCATGCCCGACGATGGCCTTGCCATGTCCGACAGTTGCCTTGTCAAGCCCGACGTTGGCATTGTCATGCCCAACGTTGGCCTTCCCATGCCAGACGATGGCCTTGCTATGTCCGAGAGTTGCTTTGTCATGACCTTGTCATGCCCGATGTTGGCCTTGTCATGCGCGGCGATGGACTTGCCATGCCCGACGCTGGCATTTTCATGTCCGAGAGTTGTCTTGTCATGACCTTGTCATGCCCGACGATGACCTTGTCATGCCTGACAATGGTCTTGCCACGGCCGATAGTGGCCTTATCATGCCCGACGGTGGCCTTGCCATGCCCGACGCTGGCCTTGTCATGACCGACGCTAGCCTTGTGATGCCTGACGCTGGTGTTGCCATGTTCGACGCTGGTGTTGCCATGCCCGACGCTGGTGTTGCCATGTCCGACAGTTGCCTTGTCATGCCCGACGTTGGCCTTGTCATGCCCGACGTTGGCCTTCCCATGCTAGACGATGGCCTTGCCATGTCCGATAGTTGCCTTGTCATGCCCGACATTGGCCTTGTCATGCCCGACGCTGGCCTTCCCATGCTAGACGATGGCCTTGCTATGTCCGAGAGTTGCCTTGTCATGACCTTGTCATGCCCGACGCTGGCCTTGCCATGCCCGACGCTGGCCTTGTCATGACCTTTTCATGCCCGACGCTAGCCTTGTGATGCCCGACGCTGGTGTTGACATGCTCGACGCTGGCCTTTCCATGCCCGACGATAGCCTTGCCATGTCCGACAGTTGCCTTGTCATGCTTGACGTTGGCCTTGTCATGCCCGAAGCTGGCCTTGCCATCCCAGACGATGGACTTGCTATGTCCGAGAGTTGCTTTGTCATGACCTTGTCAGGCCCGACGCTGGCCTTGTCGTGCTCGAAGATGGCCTTTCCATGCCCGACGTTGGCCTTGTCATGTCCGAGAGTTGCCTTGTCATCACCTTGTCATGCCCGACGTTGGCCACGTCATCCCGACTCTAGCCTTGCCATGCCCGACGATGACCTTGCTATGTTCGAGAGTTGCCTTATCATGCCCGACACTGGACTTGTCATGCCCGACGATGGCATTGTCGTACATGACGCTGGCCTTGCTATGTCCGAGAGTGGATTTATAATGCCCAGCGCTGGCCTTGGCATGCCCGACCCTGGCGTTGCGATGCCCGACGTTGGCCTTGCCATGCCCGATGATGGCCTTGCCATGTCCGAGAGTTGCCTTGTCATGCCCGATGCTGGGCTTGTCATGCCGACGCAGGTCTTGCCATGCACAACGATGTCCTTGCTATGTCCGAGAGTGGCCTTTTCATGCCCGGCACTGGGCTTGTCATGCCCGACGATGGCCTTGTATTTCCCGACGCTGGCCTTGCTATGTCCGAGAGCGGCCATGTCATGCCCGACACTAGCCTTGTCGTGCCCGACGCTGGCGTTGTCATGCCCGACGATGGTCTTGTCATGACCGAGAATTGCCTTGTCATGACAATATCATACCCGACGCAGGCCTTGTCATGCCCGACGATAGCCTGGCCATGTCCGAGAGTGGCATTATCATGGCCTTCCCATGCCCGACGCTGGCCTTGTCATGCCACACGATGGTCTCGCAATGCCCGAGAGTTGCCTTGTCATGACCTTGTCAAGCCCGACGCTGGCCATGGCATTCCCGATGATGGGCTTGCCACGCCCGACGCTAGCCTTTTTATGTCCGAGAGTTGCCTTGTCATGACCTTGTCATGCCCGAAGTTGCCTTGTCATGCCCGACGTTGGCCTTGCCATGCCCGACAATGGCCTTGCCATGTCCGAGAGTTGCCTTGTCATGACGTTGTCATGCCCGACGCTGGACTTGTCATGCACGACGATGACTTTGCCACGCCCAACGCTGGCCTTTTCATGTCCGAGAGTTGCCTTCTCATGCCCGAAATTGCCTTGTTAGGACCTTGTCTTCCCGATGCTAGCCTTGTCATGCCCGACAATGGCCTTGTCATGCACGACGCTGGATACGCCATGTCCGAGAGTTGCATTGACATGGCCTTGTCATGCCCGACGTTGGCCTTGCCATGCCCGACGCTAGCCTTGTCATGTCCGAGAGTTGCCTTGTCATCACCTTGTCATGCCCGACGTTGGCCATGTCATCCCGACGATGGCCTTGCTATGTTCGACAGTTGCCTTATCATGCCCGACACTGGGCTTGTCATGCCCGACGATGGCATTGTTGTACATGACGTTGGCCTTGCTATGTCCGAGAGTTGATTTATAATTCCCAACGCTGGCCTTGGCATGCTCGACGTTGGCCTTGCCATGCCCGATGATGGCCTTGCCATGTCCGAGAGTTGCCTTGTCATGCCCGATGCTGGCCTTGTCATGCCGACGCAGGTGTTGCCATGCTCGACGCTAGCCTTTCCATGCCCGACGATGGCCTTGCCAACTCCGACAGTTGCCTTGTCATGCCCGACGTCGGGCTTGTCATGCCCGACGCTGGCCTTGTCATGCTAGACAATGGCCTTGCTATGTCCGAGAGTTGCCTTGTCATGCCCGACGATGGCCTTGCCATGCCCGACGCTATCATTGTCATGTGCGAGAGTTGTCTTGTCATTACCTTGTCATGCCCGACGATGACCTTGTTATGCCCGACAATGGCCTTGCCATGGCCGACGGTGGCCTTACCATGCCCGACGCTGGCCTTGTCATGACCTTGGCATGCCCGACGCTAGTCTTATGATTCCCGATGGTTGTGTTGCCATGCTCGACGCTAGCCTTTCCATGCCCGACGATGGCCTTGCCATGTCCGACAGTTGCCTTGTAAAGCCCGACGTTGGCCTTGTCATGCCCAACGCTGGCCTTCCCATGCCAGACGATGGCCTTGCTATGTCCGTGAGTTGCTTTGTCATGACCTTGTCATGCCCGATGTTGGCCTTGTCATGCGCGGCGATGGACTTGCCATGCCCGACGCTGGCATTGTCATGTCCGAGAGTTGTCTTGTCATGACCTTGTCATGCCCGACGATGACCTTGTTATGCCTGACAATGGTCTTGCCATGGCCGATAGTGGCCTTATCATGCCCGACGGTGGCCTTGCCATGCCCGACGCTGGCCTTGTCATGACCGACGCTAGCCTTGTGATGCCTGACGCTGGTGTTGCCATGTTCGACGCTGGTGTTGCCATGCCCGACGCTGGTGTAGCCATGCCCGACGATAGCCTTGCCATGTCCGACAGTTGCCTTGTCATGCTTGACGTTGGCCTTGTCATGCCCGAAGTTGGCCTTGCCATCCCAGACGATGGACTTGCTATGTCCGAGAGTTGCTTTGTCATGACCTTGTCATGCCCGACGCTGGCCTTGTCGTGCTCGAAGATGGCCTTGCCATGCCCGACGTTGGCCTTGTCATGTCCGAGAGTTGCCTTGTCATCACCTTGTCATGCCCGACGTTGGCCACGTCATCCCGACTCTGGCCTTGCCATGCCCGACGATGGCCTTGCTATGTTCGAGAGTTGCCTTATCATGCCCGACACTGGACTTGTCATGTCCGACGATGGCATTGTCGTATATGACGCTGGCCTTGCTATGTCCGAGAGTGGATTTATAATGCCCAGCGCTGGCCTTGGCATGCCCGACCCTGGCGTTGCGATGCCCGACGTTGGCCTTGCCATGCCCGATGATGGCCTTGCCATGTCCGAGAGTTGCCTTGTCATGCCCGATGCTGGGCTTGTCATGCCGACGATGGCCTTGTCGTTCCCGACGCTGGCCTTGCTATGTCCGAGAGTGGCCATGTCATGCCCGACACTAGCCTTGTCGTGCCCGACGCTGGCGTTGCCATGCCCGACGATGGTCTTGCCATGTCCGAGAATTGCCTTATCATGACAATATCATACCCGACGTAGGCCTTGTCATGCCCGACGATAGCCTGGCCATGTCCGAGAGTGGCATTATCATGGCCTTTCCATGCCCGACGCTGGCCTTGTCATGCCCGACGATGGTCTCGCAATGCCCGAGAGTTGCCTTGTCATGACCTTGTCAAGCCCGACGCTGGCCTTGGCATTCCCGATGATGGGCTTGCCACGCCCGACGCTGGCCTTTTTATGTCCGAGAGTTGCCTTGTCATGACCTTGTCATGCCCGAAGTTGCCTTGTCATGCCCGACGTTGGCCTTGCCATGCCCGACAATGGCCTTGCCATGTCCGAGAGTTGCCTTGTCATGACCTTGTCATGCTCGACGCTGGACTTGTCATGCACGACGATGACCTTGCCACGCCCGACGCTGGCCTTTTCATGTCCGAGAGTTGCCTTCTCATGCCCGAAATTGCCTTGTTAGGACCTTGTCTTGCCCGATGCTCGCCTTGTCATGCCCGACAATGGCCTTGTCATGCACGACGCTGGACACGCCATGTCCGAGAGTTGCATTGACATGGCCTTGTCATGCCCGACGTTGGCCTTGTCATGCCCGACGTTGTCCTTGCCATGCCCGACGCTAGCCTTGTCAAGTCCGTAAGTTGCCTTGTCATGGCCTTGTCTTGCCAGACGATGACCTTGTCATGCCCCACGATTGCATTGCCATGTCTAACGATGGCCTTGTCATGCCCGACGATGGCCTTGTCATGCCCGACGCTGGCCTTCCCATGTCCGACGATTGTCTTTCCATTTTCGAGAGTGGCATTGTCATGTCCTTCCCATGCCCGACGCAGGCCTTGTCATGCCCGATGCTAGCCTTGTCATGCCCGACGATGGACTTGCCATGCCCGACGCTAGCGTTGTCATGTCCGAGAGTTGTCTTGTCAAGACCTTGTCATGCCCGACAATGGCCTTGTCATGGCCGACGGTGGCCTTGTCATGCCCGACGCTGGCCTTGCCATGCCCGACGCTGGCCTTGCCATGCCCGACGCTGGCCTTGTCATGACCTTGTCATGCTCGACGCTAGCCTTGTGATGCCCGACGCAGGTGTTGCCATGCTCGACGCTGGCCTTTCCATGCCCGACGATGGCCTTGCCATGTCCGACAGTTGCCTTGTCATGGCCGTCGTTGGGCTTGTCATGCCCAACGTTGGGCTTGTCATGCCCGACGTGGGGCTTGTCATGCCCGACGCAGGCCTTGCCATGCCCGACGTTGGCCTTGTCATGCCCGACGATGGCCTTGTCATGCCCGACGTAGAACTTCCCATGCCCGACGATTGTCTTTCCATGTCCGAGAGTTGCCTTAACATGACAATATCATACCCGACGCTGCCCTTGTCATACCCGGCGATGGCCTCGCCATGTCCGAGAGTGGCATTGTCATGGCCTTCCCATGCCCGACGCTGGCCTTGTCATGCCCGATGTTGGCCTTGTCATGCCCGACGATGGACTTGCCATGCCTGACGCTATCATTGTCATGTGCGAGAGTTGTCTTGTCATTACCTTGTCATACCCGACGATGACCTTGTTATGCCCGACAATCGCCTTGCCATGGCCGACGGTGGCCTTACCATGCCCGACGGTGGCCTTACCATGCCCGACGCTGGCCTTGTCATGACCTTGGCATGCCCGACGCTAGTCTTGTGATTCCCGATGGTTGTGTTGCCATGCTCGACGCTGGCCTTTCCATGCCCGACGATGGCCTTGCCATGTCCGACAGTTGCCTTGTCAAGCCCGACGTTGGCCTTGTCATGCCCGACGTTGGCCTTCCCATGCCAGACGATGGCCTTGCTGTGTCCGAGTTTTGCTTTGTCATGACCTTGTCATGCCCGATGTTGGCCTTGTCATGCACGACGATGGACTTGCCATGCCTGACGCTGGCATTGTCATGTCCGAGAGTTGTCTTGTCATGACCTTGTCATGCCCGACGATGACCTTGTCATGCCTGACAATGGTCTTGTCATGGCCGACAGTGGCCTTATTATGCCCGACGGTGGCCTTGCTATGCCCGACGCTGGCCTTGTCTTGACCGACGCTAGCCTTGTGATGCTTGACGCTGGTGTTGCCATGCCCGACGCTGGTGTTGCCATGTCCGACAGTTGCCTTGTCATGCCCGACGTTGGCCTTGCCATGCCCGACGCTGGCCTTCCCATGCTAGACGATGGCCTTGCTATGTCCGAGAGTTGCTTTGTCATGACCTTGTCATGCCCGACGCTGGCCTTGTCATGCTCGACGATGGCCTTGCCATGCCCGACGATGGCCTTGCCATGTCCGAGAGTGGCATTGTCATGGCCTTGTCATGCCCAACGATGGCCTTGTTATGCCCTATGATGTCCTTTCCATGCCCGACGCTGGCCTTGTCATGTCCGGCGCTGGCCTTCCCTTGCCCGACGATGGCCTTGCCGTGTCCAAGAGTTGCCTTGTCAAAACCTTGTCATGTCCGACGCTGGCCTTTTCATGCCCGACGATGACCTCGCCATGTCCGAGAGTTGCATTGTCATGGCCTTGTCATACCCGAAGTTTGTCTTGCCATGCCCGACGCTGGCTTGTCATATCCGAGAGTTGCCTTATCCGGACCTTGTCATGCCCGACGATGGTCTTTCCATGTCCGAGAGTTGCCTTGTTATGACCTTGTCATGCCCGACGCTGGCCTTGTCATCCCTGACGTTGGGCTTGTCATTCCGACGTTGGCCTTGCCATGCCCGACGATGGCCTTGTTTTGTTCGAGAGGGGCCTTGTCATGCCCGACGCTGGGCTTGTGATGTCCGACGATAGTATTGTCGTACCCGACGCTGGCCTTGCTATGTCCGGGAGTGGCCTTGTCATGCCAGACTGTGGCCTTGGCATGCCTGACGTTGGCGTTGCCATGCCCAACATTGGCCTTGCTATGTCCGAGAGTGGCCTTGTCATGCTAGACACTAGCATTGGCATGCCTGACGCTGGCGTGGCCATGCCCAACGCTGGTCTTGCCATGCCCGACGATGGCCTTGCCATGCTAGACGATGGCCTTGCCGTGTATGAGAGTTGCCTTGTCATGACCTTGTCATGCCCGATGTTGGCCTTGCCATGCCCGACGTTGGCCTTGTCATGCCCGACGCAGACCTTCCCATGCCCGACGATTGTCTTTCCATGTCCGAGAGTTGCCTTAACATGACAATATCATACCCGACACTGGCCTTGTCATGCCCGACGATGGCCTCGCCATGTCCGAGAGTGGCATTGTCGTGGCCTTCCCATGCCCGACGCTAGCCTTGTCATGCCCGATGTTGGCCTTGTCATGCCCGACGATGGACTTGCCATGCCCGACGATGGCATTGTCATGTCCGAGAGTTGTCTTGTCATGACCGACGATAACCTTGTCATGCCCGACAATGGTCTTGTCATGGCCGACGGTGGCCTTATCATGCCCCACGGTGGCCTTGCCATGCTCGACGCTGGCCTTGTCATGACCTTGTCATGCCCGACGCTAGCCTTGTGATGCCCGACGCTGGTGTTGCCATGCTCGACGCTGGCCTTTCCATGCCCGACAATAGCCTTGCCATGTCCGACAGTTGCCTTGTCATGCCCGACGTTGGCCTTGTCATGCCCGATGGTGGCCTTCCCATGCCAGACGATGGCCTTGCTATGTCCGAGAGTTGCCTTGTCATGACCTTGTCATGCCCGACTCTGGCCTTGTCATGCTCGATGATGGCCTTGCCATATCCGAGAGTGGCATTGTCATGCTCGACGATGGCCTTGCCATATCCGAGAGTGGCATTGTCATGGCCTTGTCATGCCCAACGATGGCCTTGTGATGCCCTATAATGGCCTTTCCATGCCCTACGCTGGCCTTGTCATGTCCGGCGCTGGCCTTCCCTTGCCCGACGATGGCCTTGCCATGTCCAAGAGTTGCCTTGTAAATACCTTGTCATGCCTGACGCTGGCCTTTTCATGCCCGACGATGACCTCGCTATGTCCGAGAGTTGCATTGTCATGGCCTTGTCATACCCGACGTTTGCCTTGCCATGCCCGACGCTGGCTTGTCATATCCGAGAGTTGCCTTATCCGGGCTTGTCATGCCCGACGAAGGTCTTTCCATGTCCGGGAGTTGCCTTGTTATGACCTTGTCATGCCCGACGCTGGCCTTGTCATGCCTAACGCTGGGCTTGTCATTCCGACGTTGGCCTTTCCATGCCCGACGATGGCCTTGCTTTGTTCAAGTGGGGCCTTGTCATGACCGACGCTGGGCTTGTCATGTCCGACGATAACATTGTCGTACCCGACGCTGGCCTTGCTATGTCCGAGAGTGGCCTTGTCATGCCAGACGGTGGCCTTGGCATGCCTGACGGTGGCCTTGGCATGCCTGACGTTGGCGTTGCCATGCCTAACGTTGGCCTTGCTATGTCTGAGAGTGGCCTTGTCATGCCAGACACTAGCATTGGCATGCCTGACGTTGGCGTTGCCATGCCCAACGCTGCCCTTGCCATGCCCGACGCTGGCCTTGCCATGCCCGACGCTGGCCTTGCCATGCTAGACGATGGCCTTGCCGTGTATGAGAGTTGCCTTGTCATGACGTTGTCATGCCAGACGCTGGCCTTGCCAAGCCCGACGTTGGCCTTGTCATGCCCGACAATGGCCTTGTCATGCCCAACGCAGACCTTCCCATGCCCGACGATTGTCTTTCCAGGTCCGAGAGTTGCCTTAACATGACAATATCATACCCAACACTGGCCTTGTCATGCCCGATGCTAGCCTTGTCATGCCCGACGATGGACTTGCCATGCCCGACACTGGCATTGTCATGTCCGAGAGTTGTCTAGTCATGACCTTGTCATCCCCGACGATGACCTTGTCATGCCTGACAATGGTCTTGCCATGGCCGACAGTAGCCTTATCATGCCCGACGCTGGCCTTGTCATGACCTTGTCATGCCCGACGCTAGCCTTGTGATGCCCGACGCTGTTGTTTCCATGCTCGACGCTGGCCTTTCCATGCCCGAGGATGGCCTTGCCATGTCCGACAGTTGCCTTGTCATGCCCGACGTTGGCCTTGTCATGCCCGACGCTGGCCTTCCCATGCCAGACGATGGCCTTGCGATGTCCGAGAGTTGCTTTGTCATGACCTTGTCATGCCCGACCCTGGCCTTGTCATGCTCGACAATGGCCTTGCCATGCCCGACGATGGCCTTGCCATGTCCGAGAGTGGCATTTTCATGGCCTTGTCATGCCTGACTGTGGCCTTGGCATGCTTGACGTTGGCGTTGCCATGCCCAACGTTGGCCTTGCTATGTCCGAGAGTGGCCTTGTCATGCCAAACACTAGCATTGGCATGCCTGACGCTGGCGTTGCCATGCCCAACGCTGGCCTTGCCATGCTCGACGTTGTCTTTGCCATGCCCGACGTTGTCTTTTCCATGCCCGACGTTGGCCTTGCCGGGTCTGAGAGTTGCCTTGTCATGACCTTCTCATGCCCGACGTTGGCCTTGTCATGCCCGACGATGGCCTTGCCATGTCCAAGAGTTTCGTTATCATGGCCTTGTCATGCCCGACGTTTGCCTTGCCATGACCGACGTTGGCCTTGTCATGTCCGAGAGTTGCCTTGTCAAGGCCTTGTCATTGTTTGCTCCTAAACGTGCGTGCAAATAAGTCTTAATTTATAAAACTAGAATCAAGCAAGCGAACCCGCAATGTACGGATCGATATAGTTAAGCAAGAATTCTAGATTATCGAACACAGGGATTTGGGGGTTAAATCCAATTATAGAATTGTCAAGCAGGTAAATGTAAGAGCTTTTGTAATTATTGGGAAAACAACAATCCTAAAGATCCAGGGATCCAGCTTTGGCAATCGATTCAAGATATACTAAGGATATAAGGACAGAGTTGAGGTATGCAAAGGTATACGAATGTAAGGCAATGTACGGTGAAGTTCCAAAACCTTATATGATTCACCCAAAGGCACTCTCTATAAAGGTTGTTGAGGCTTCAGTATAGAAAGGTTCTAAAGGTAAATATTAACGTCAAATACCCAAACTTATAATCCAAGGATCAAGACTAACTAAACTGATTAAGGTTGTGACACTCGGAATCGAGGTAGAGGTTGTTGAGGCTTCACTACCACCTAGAAAAGGCAAGCCGAGACTAAGTTAAAGCAAATCTTTAACTTTGAATTAAAGTAAAAGAAGGTTCGTAAACTAATGTAAATTACGGGCAGATCTTGAGTTCCACGGCCGTAGAACCTCAAGAACAGGCCGTGATTTTGGTTCGTCGGCGAATCTCTCTAACTCTCAGAATTCAATCTGTTTACGATCGATCTATCATCATCTAAGCCACAACTATCAACCCTTCACCTTAGAATTGCTAAAGGGTTTTAGCCAACAATAGTCATTATGATATCAAATTCAAGATTTAAAAGAATGAAAGATGAAAACCTTCGAAAACCTTGAATAAATCTCAAATAAATATCAAATCCACAAACAAAGAACAATGATGTAAATAGATTCAGAATAACACAAACAATCACAATCCTTGATAAGAATGAAGAACGGGATGTCAATCCGTCTTCTAATCAAACCTAAGGACAAAAGACGAAATCTCCTTACGAACAATCTTCCAAATCTTCACTCTTTTCGTAAACTTTTCCGTCGATTCGGAAATCTCAATAGGGCTAAGCGCAGTCTCTCAACGGGGGTCTAAGCGAAGGTGACGGAATCTCTCTCTTTCCGTCCTTTTATAGGGCAAGATCACGGTCGTGGAAGGTTCCACGCCCGTAATTTATAGCGTGGAACTTGATCACGGTTGCTTCAAATCCTCCACGGCCGTGTAACTTGCTGGAATGCTCCACGCTTGTCTTGCCAAGGTTCCACCGCCGTGGTTCAGAGCGTGGACTCTAGTACGGCCGTATTTTAGAGCCTGGAACGTCATGAGCTCGTCAATCTTCTTTGCCTTGTGTCATTCTTCGTTCTAGCATTTTCCTTAGCTCCTAGTAATGCCCTCAATCCTTGGACATGCTCAATCTATCTCCATTCTCCCTTGATTCGTCCGGTTTTAGCTCTTAATTGCCTACAATCAACACAAAGCTTATGTACACCTCTATATCGACAATATAGGAAAACTAACTCACAATTGCTTCAATGCTTTATCAATGAATACCAATATAGATGAAATACACTTAGAAAATGTTCCTAAAATATCACAATATTTCATGCTAACAAATAACCCCATACTTGCCACTTGCTTGTCCCCAAGCAAGGTCTTTCAAAAACTTTAAAACTCAAGTTAGAATGAAATATGTGTACATTCTTAAAGCAAAACTCCTTTTAGATGAATGTGCTTTCTAATCTATAGATCATTCTCAAATCTTGCTTCATTCGTTTATAAGACTTTCATACACATAATCAAAGAGTAAAGAGTAAAGAAAGCTCATGAATTAATCAAACTTCCATGTAAACATCATAACCTTCAAACATTATCAAAATCAATCATAAGAAACATCATTTTAGATCACCAAGTCATATATCATTCTCTTGATCTTAAGGACTTTCAAACAAGGTCTAGAATGTGGAAAGGGAAGGAAAACTTCAAGGAATGTGGTGCATGAATCCGGGAAAGTGGATAACTACTCTTTTCTTTTTCTCTTGCGGTTTCCGCAGCACTTTCAACTTAGAGCTTCGCTCTCTCTTTTTTTTTCAATTCATTTTTCGACTTTACTTTTGGAGTTATGGATAGAGGTGCACAAAAACCGAAGCCTAGGAGATTGGCGTTTCTCATTTTTACGAGATGCCTCAAACCCTTGATGCACATACCATAATCCGCTAGGAATATCGCTCAATCCGAATTTGGCAAGACACAAACACCCGGCTATGTGAATGGTGCCGAGTTACTCATCGTCATGATTGACTTCCCCAAACCTATAATTTCTTTCTATTCTTTTGAATGTAAGGTATTGCTTTCATGGCCCTCCCACATCAAACATGCCAATTATCAACTCCTCCAAATTCCCGGATAGGTAAAGGAGATCATTATTTCATTGAGGGGCTAAATGATCAAAGGAAGAAGAAAGAAAAATCGATGTGCCTTAATCATCTCAAAAAGAAGCATAAGAACTTATCATGTGATTTCAACCTTACTTTCTCAACATGATTTAAGTAACATTCATCACATTATGAAATTTGCAAAAGAGGGATAATCAACTTATTCAATTTCTTTCCAATTCGCTATTTGTTTAAGCATGCGATTGTCATCAAAACTCAATTCACAAGTAGTGAGTATCATAGAAATCATCTCTATCCTTAGAAGCACAAAATTTTCAAAATTTTTCAATTTTTATGGGTTTTTCAAAAGCTTTTTCATGCTATGCAATAATGAAACGTGTAACAATAGAATGAACATGCAGGATAGTCTCGATAGAAGCATACAAAAGTGAGTAAGAGTTATTACAAACAATTAGTCACACCCCACCCCATACTTGGAACAAACATTGTCCCTAATGTTCAAAAAGAAAAAGAAAAAAAGGAAGAAAGAAAAAGAACTCACAAAATGGTGGTGGAGCGGCTAAAACATTCGATCATCAAAGGTCCTCACTGCGGTGGAGGCGGTGGTGGAAACAGGGAGAAGTTGGGATCATAGTACCGGCCGAACTGCTGGCGGTAAACATCTCTCATCATATGGTCAAGATCGTCGGCTCGTGCATCCCTAGCATCAGCACGAATCTCCAAAGCTCCAACCCTATCGGAAAGGTCGGTAGCCCACTGTGGCAGCTGCTCATACCAACCAGGCGGCTGGCTGTACCACGCCGGTGCATCTGAAGGAGCTGGTGCTGGTGGCGGCTGTGAATGCCAAGGCGGTGGAGCTCTCATCCAATCCGGTTGCGTCCTATACCAAGCAGGAGGGTCTGCCATCCAAGTTGGCCTCTCGCTCACACTAGCACGGCGAGAGGAAGATCCAGAAGCTCTAGTGGGGCGGGGAGAGTGTCTAGGAAGGTCAGGAACTGCATCCGGCTGATCCGGGAATGTACCAAAGTCATGATTAGCTCCTCCTCCCTCAACTGGTGGTGGTGTAACATAGGGAGGGGCTACTAATCTGTTCGCGTGCATGGCAGCGAACGTCGCCTTCCAGTTATGGCGTCCATCCATAATGGAATACTCGGGGAGCCACTCTATCCCTCTCCCTATCCTACTCTCCCACGGCATAGCAGCATATGGTGGACCTCTATGGGTAGGGAAAATAATGCCTCTAGTCATGAGGCTATGTAGTCCTAGGGGTGTAGCAGCAATACGTGTACAAGCCGAGAAATCAACCCCTAACTGTCTAGCAAGGTGGGTCACCATCCCACCGTATCCAATGTTACCAGCCCTCTTATTCTTTAGTTTGCTCATAATAGTAGCTAAGAGGGTGGCACAATCTGCTGGTCTACCGTATAACTTACAGTAGAGAAGAAACAGCTCGTCAGTCTTAATCTTCTGAGGCGTCTCCGTCCTAGGGAAGAGACACTCAGAAAGTACCCTATGAGCAATCTTCAAGGCTAGGTGTTACATCAACCTAGCCTTGGTATCAGCTGGCTGCCAGCGGTCCTTGCTGGCGTAGATCATGGTGATCTCCTCCCAAAAATCCTTGGCGTACACACCACTAGGGAAACGACCATTGAAGGTCTCGTGGAACTCAAAGAAGGCTCCATACTCCCTGATGGAGAACTCATAATCTCTTTCCATCAGCCGGAAAGAAACAGTCCTATCTACATGACTGTGCTGGAAGGAAACCACAAACTTCCTGGTGATCTCCTCATAAGCATCTTCCCGAATAGCGGAGAAGATGACTAGACCGGCTCTATCAAAAAGCCAAGTAAGGTCTCCTATCACATGTAGAGGCTCTAACTCCTCCACCAGTAGGTATCTAGGTCCTATGACCGCTCTCTTGTGGATCCTCTCTAAAGCATCGAGATGATCGTCATGAATAGTAGGGATTCTAGGGCGAGGTGGTGATGGTGATGAAGGAGGTGATGGAGGGTCGGTGGGTGGTGCTCTAGAGGAATAGGCATCGTTGCCTTTTCTCTTTTTGTTCTTATCCTTGTTCTTATCCTTGTTCCTACCGGACACTCTTCTCACAAAATCCATATTTTGTCGAAAACCACTGTCTGTTCTAAGGTTTCCACAGCCGTGGAATGTCCAGGAACCGTGGTTCGGCACGTGATTTCTCAAAATCCAACAGAAATTCACCAAAATCAGCAGCAAGCAGTCCTAAACTAATTCCAGTCCAATTCCAATCAGTTCTCCTAAAAATTCTATCAAAAACGAAGCCAAATCGACAAAGATAGAGAAAGAACCAAAAACCTAGGTTTTCGGATTTTGGAATCCGAATTGCGCCTTCTCCGGTGATTTGCTGCTTGAATCGTTGCTTGGATCTTGTTGGTGATTGGATTTGCTTCAGTTTAGGCTAAAGAATCGTCAAAAACGATTAACGAATGAGGATTTGAGAGAAGGGGCATGGAATCGGTGATTTTGAGCGTGGAATGGGTGTTTGTGGTGTGTTTTGTGAAGAAACGTTGTTTATATAGTGGCCGTAAAAATTTTTGAAAGTCACTGTCTATCGGGGGGTTCCACGGCCGTGGAAATGTACGGAACCATGGTTTTGGTGATTTTTCTCAGGTTTTAAAAATTACGGTCACTGTAGCTGTCACGACCGTGGTTTAGGTCGTGGAACTCTCTGTAAAGCTCCAAATTCCATGTTTCGTCAATTTTCTTCAAGTTTTTCCTTCCCCTTTTCTTTTCCACTGTTCCTACATCCAAACACACGAACATACCGGAGGGTATCGAAGGCAAAACAAGGCAAAACGTCTATACTAAACTAATCTATGAATCAAAGACAAAAAACGTAAATGCAATACCTTGGGTTGCCTCCCAAAAAGCGATTTGTTTAAGGTCCGTAGCTAGACCAAATCCGCACTTATTTGAGTGCGGTGGGCGCGAACTCTTCAGCTTGGAGTTCCGGTGTATACTTCTTGAGTCGTTGACCGTTCACCTTAAAGCTTACGCCCGTTTCACCCCATACTTCAACTGCACCATGGGGAAAAATACGTTTGATTAGAAAAGGTCCGGTCCAACGAGATTAAAGCTTACCTGGAAAGAGACGAAGGCTTGAATTGAAGAGGAGAACTTGATCTCCCTCTTTGAAGTCCTTTGGGATGATATGCTTATCATGCCAACGTTTTGTTCTTTCTTTGTAGATCTTGGTGTTTTCGTAAGCGTTCAAGCGACGTTCTTCAAGCTCATTTATGTCCAAGAGACGCTTCTCTCCCGCTTCCTTCATGCTGAAATTCAACCACTTGATTGCCCAAAACGCCTTGTGCTCCAACTCTACCGGTAAGTGACAAGACTTCCCATACACAAGGTTGTATGGTGTAGTTCCGATGGGAGTCTTATATGCAGTCCGGTACGCCCACAATGCGTCATCTAGCTTCAAGGACCAATCCTTCCTAGTCCTTGAAACCGTCTTCTCTAGGATTCCTTTGATATCCCGGTTTGAGATCTCCACTTGTCCACTAGTTTGTGGATGATAAGGGGTGGCGATCTTGTAAGTCACCCCATACTTAGCTAGAAGAGCTTCAAAACGTCGGGCAATGAAATGAGAGCCTCCATCACTAATGATGGTCCGTGGTGTCCTAAATCGTGGGAAGATGGTCTTGTTAAAAAACTTAACCACTACCATGGCATCATTGGTGGGAGAGGCAATCGCTTCAACCCATCTTGAAACATAATCAACCGCTAAAAGTATGTATTGGTTACCACAAGATGATGGGAATGGTCCCATGAAGTCTACTCCCCAAACGTCAAAGATCTCCACCTCTTGGATGTTGTTGAGAGGCATCTCATTCCTCCTAGATATATTTCCTGTTCTTTGACAAGCATCGCAACAGGAAACAAAGGTTTGCACATCTTTAAATAGTGTAGGCCAAAAGAATCCAGATTGCAATACCTTAGCGCTAGTCTTGTTCGAACTAGCGTGTCTTCCACATGGTAGTGAATGCAATGGCGGATGACACTTTGCATCTCATCTTCCGGCACACATCACCGAATAATGCCATCCGGACCTCTCTTAAAGAGGAGAGGTTCATTCCAAAAGTATTCCCGAACATCCTTAAAGGACTTCTTTCTTTGTGCGTAGGATAATCCGGGCGGTAATTCCTGACAAACCAAATAGTTAACAAAATCAGCAAACCATGGTTCGTTACCTTTGGCGATCACATCGATGCACTCCTCTATAATATGTAAATGCTCATCAGGAAAGGAGTCATCTATAGGTAGATGGTCGTCTGCTAGATGTGTTAGACGACTCAAATGATCCGCAACAGAATTTTCCAAACCCTTCTTGTCGCGGATCTCTAGATCGAATTCTTGTAGGAGAAGAATCCATCTAATTAACCTTGCCTTTGCGTCCTTCTTTGCAAGGAGATACCGGATCGCAGCATGATCTGTGTATACGATCACCTTTGCACCTATAAGATAAGAGAGAAATTTGTCAATTGCATAAACTATAGCTAAAAACTCTTTTTCGGTAGTGGCGTAGTTGAGCTGCACCTCATCTAGCGTCTTGCTAGCGTAGTAGATAGCGTGGGTTCGCCCTTCCTTTCTTTGTCCAAGAACAGCTCCAATAGCTACCTCAATTGCGTCACACATAACCTCAAAGGGAAGATTCCAATCTGGAGGTTGGATAATCGGGGCTGAAATTAGAGCTTCCCGGATCATATTAAACGCATCTAAGCATTCCTGCGAAAACTCAAAAACTGCATCCTTCATCAATAGATTAGTAAGCGGTTTTGATATTTTAGAGAAGTCTTTTATGAAGCGCCTATAAAATCCAGCATGTCCTAGAAAACTTCTTATCCCTTTCACCGAAGTTGGGGGAGGAAGCTTTTCTATAGTCTCTATTTTAGCCTTATCCACCTCAATCCCTCTACTAGAGATTAAGTTTCCTAATACAATGCCTTCTTTCACCATGAATAGACACTTCTCCCAATTAAGAACTAGGTTAGTGTCTTTGCACCTTTGTAACACAAGAGCAAGGTTAGAAAGACAATTGTCAAAAGAGGAACCATAAACGGAGAAGTCATCCATAAAAACCTCCATGATTTCCTCTATATATTCTGAGAAGATGGCCATCATGCACCTTTGAAAGGTGGCTGGGGCGTTGCAAAGCCCGAACGGCATCCTTCTATAGGCAAACGTACCCCACGGGCACGTGAATGTGGTCTTCTCTTGATCATCCGGGTGTATCGGAATCTGAAAGAAACCACTATAACCGTCAAGATAGCAAAAATGCGAATGTTGTGCTAACCTTTCAAGCATTTGATCGATGAAGGGTAGTGGGAAGTGATCCTTCCTCGTCGTGTTGTTTAGCTTGCGGTAGTCTATGCACATCCGCCATCCGGTTACGGTTCGGGTAGGAATGAGTTCGTTATTCTTGTTGGTGATGACCGTCATTCCTCCCTTCTTCGGAACCACTTGTACGGGACTCACCCACTTGCTATCGGAGATAGGGTAGATGATACCTACATCAAGAAGTTTAAGAATTTCCTTCTTGACAACCTCCTTCATGGTCGGATTTAACCGCCTTTGAGGTTGTCGCGAAGTTCTAAAGTCCTCTTCCATTAAGATCTTATGCATACATAGGGAAGGTTTGATTCCAACTAAGTCCTCTATAGTATATCCTAAGGCTTTCCTATGTTTCTTAAGGACAACCATAAGCTTACTATGTTCGTCTATGCTTAAATCGGAACTAACAATTACCGGAAAGGTAGAATTAGGTCCAAGAAATGCGTACCTTAGATGTGTAGGGAGTGGCTTTAATTCCATCACTATCGGAGTCTCCAATGGCTCTTGAGGAATATCCGATGGTTCCTTAGAAGCGTCTAAGGAAGTAGAAGGTTTTGGAGAAGAATCAAGAGGAGTTGAGGAAGAGACACAATTGCTTTCGGAATCACCCAAAATTACGGCCTCTCTGCATCCTCCACAGCAGTGATTTTAGGCGTGGAAAATATTTACGGTCGCTCTGTTCTCTCCACGACCGTGTAAGCCTCTGGAGTGCTCCACGCTTTTGTTGGTGAAATCCACGGCCGTGGAATAGAGTGTATGGCCGTGGATCCGTAAGTTTTCTGCCTCATCGTGGAGTTTCTCAAACTCTTCTTCACATACTTCTTCTTGTGCTTGTAAGGCTTCAATTGCCTCATTGCACTCCTCTTCTTCCCCTATATCCATTAGGCTCATAGAAATAACCTTTTGCAAAGGATCTTTGAAGAGAATAGCACTTACCTCCTCTCTAGACAACCCTTCTTCATCTTGGATATTGAATATATCCTCATCAAAGATTGGTTCCTTCACTAGAGTAGAAAGGACGAACTCTACCTTCTCTTCTCCTATGTCAAAGGCGAGTCTAGCATTTTTGCAATCGACTATGCAGCCGGACGTTGCAAGAAATGGTCTTCCGAGAATGATCGGGACCGGACTATCTGCAGGAATGTCAAGCACAACAAAATCTATAGGAACATAGAATTTACCTAGCTTGACCGGGACGTCTTCAACTATACCGACGGGACGAGTTATGGATCGGTCCGCCATGTATAACGTCATCTTCACCGGTTTAGGGTCGCCTAAACCGATCTTCCTGCATAAAGCAAGTGAGATGATGCTCACACTTGCTCCTAAGTCACATAATGCATCATATGTGACATCTCCCACTCCTATGGGAATATAAAATGACCCCGGATCCTTTGGCTTTGGGGACATCTTCTCTTTCATGGTCTTGATGAGATCCGAAGAATCCGAACTCATCTTAACCTCTCCAAAATCCTCTAGCTTTCTCTTGTTAGAGAGGATCTCCTTTAGGAACTTACCATAAGCCGGCATACCTACAATGGCATCAATGAAAGGTATATTAATATGCAGTTTGCTCATGAGTTCAATAAACTTACCGAATTGTTTGTCTAGACGCGCTCTTGCTCTAGATTGAGGAAATGGTAGGGGAGGTTTGTAAGCTGGAGGAGGAACGTAGACATCTTCCTTCTCCTTCCCCTTTTCTTTCTCTTTCTCAACGGGGACTTCTACAAACTTTGGCTGCGGGTCGGTAGTTGTTACTCCGCTCCTAGTTGTGATTGCCATCACCCTTTCTTTTGGGTTGTCCTCCGTTGTTCCTCGAAGTTTCCCTTAATTCCTAGGAACTTCCTCCGCATGGCTGGACATTTTGTTTTCTAAAACCTTTTGGGCTTTATCAACCTTAGTAATGTGATCATCAACCTTGATGATGCGAGTCTCTAACCCTTGAAGCTTCCCCAAAATCGTTGCCAACATGGGATCGGGCTTCTCTTTCCCCGAAGTACTTCCACCATTAGATGTTTGCCCCTGGCTTTTCAAAGGAGTGGAAGAAGAGGAAGGTGGAGTTAGTGAATTTCCTGAATTGGAAGGATAACCATCAAAAATCAAAGAATTCTGACTGTATAGATTCTACACCTTGATTGCTAGACGATCTAACGAGAAATATTCATTTTGACAACTATCAATACCATCGCTATAACGTCGTAACATGATATTAGGATTCATATGTTGACCAATCCAATTATTACCAAATCCTATTCTACTCATATTAGATAAACGAGTCGCATTGATTGGAACGCCAATTGTTGTTGTTTGAACCCCTATTGTTGTTCCAATTGTTGTTCCGGTTGTTGTTGTTGTTCCAATTATTCCGGTTGTTGTTCCGGTTGTTGCGGTTGGTATTCTCATTAACGTTGTGGTTATTGTTGTTGCCTAAATAACCCACATCTTGTTCCTTGTGCTTCGGAAAGTTGGTTTTGATGGCTTCCTTCAACTCTTTAATCTCCGTATTGAGAGAAAAGATTTGAGTTTGAGCTGCTTGTGATAGCTTTGCTCCTTGATCCACATGATTCGCCTCCACTTTCCGATGATAATACTTCTCTATAACTCGCGCTTGCTTCTCAATGAAGTCCCAAGCGTCATCTTCCCTCATGTCCATGAAGGTACCACATGAGAGGGATTGGAGCTTGAATTGTGTCTCCACATCCAACCCCTTATAATATATCTCCAATAGTGCAAGCTTGGATATGCCATGATGAGGGCAATCCAATAGCAAATCCTGAAATCTTTCCCAAGATTGAAACAAACTTTCGTTAGATCTCATAGAAAATGCATTAATCTTACCTCTTAACTCCGCCGTTTCGGATGGCGGAAAGAACTTAGTGAGGAATTCCGAAGAAAGATCCTCCCATGTTTCAAGCTTCCCACTTGGAAGAGCTTGATACCAAGACAATGCTTTCCCCTTCAAGGAGAAGAAGAAAGGCTTGAGTTTGTAGCTGTTGGTAGTTGCGTTCTTCGGCTTCATTGTCTCCATCATAATCTCAAAATTTTGTAGATGTTGATGTGGAGATTCAGCGCTTGTTCCACCAAATTGGTTTTGGCGAACAATGGTAATAACTTGAGGGTTGAAGCTAAACCCTTGTGCATCGTCATCATCAAAGTTCACACCTAAACGGCGTGGTTGCTGCGTTAGATCCATCCTTTCGCCAAGAGTTCTTGGCTCCTCATGTACACGTTCGACCCTCGCACCTCTAGGTGGAACACGGCGATTTGCAGCTGGCCGTGGAAAGAATGGATTCATATTGATCGTCGGATCAATTTCCTCTAGTGGTGGCATGGACGAGTCTCTATCCTCATTGGATGAGTTGGCTCTAACCGATCTTCCCGGTCTCCTTCTTTTCTTTTTCTCTTTGAGGTTGTTTATTTCCAGCCTCATTTGGAACATCATGTCCGATAGATCATCAACCTTCGTTTGATGACGATCCATCTCTTCCCTACGAGTCATCTCACTCCATTGGAGTTGAGCTTCTTTCTCCGCTAACTCCGTTTGGAAATCACGTTCTCTTTCTTCAGCCATTTTTCTTTCCTTAAGCTTTCTCCTCAAAGTCCTCTCAAGGTCTTGATCAAGAGGTAAGAGGTCTTCGTTATTCCTAGACCTGCGCATACACTCGAAGAGATATCAAATAACAAGGGAAAATCTCCCAAACTTGACAACCGATAACCGAATTCGGCCTAAACCAAATCCCTGGCAACGGCGCCAAAAACTTGTTCGCACTTAAATGTGCGTGCAAATTAGTCTTAATTTATAAAACTAGAATCAAGCAAGCGAACCCGCAGTGTACGGATCGGTATAGTTAAGCAAGAATTCCAGAGTATCGAACACAGGGATTTGGGGGGTTAAATCCAATTATAGAATTGTCAAGCAGGTAAATGTAAGAGCTTTTGTAATTATTGGGAAAACAACAATCCTAAAGATCCAGGGATCCAGCTGTGGCAATCGATTTAACATATACTAAGGATATAAGGACAGAGTTGAGGTATGCAAAGGTATACGAATGTAAGGCAATGTACGGTGAAGTTCCAAAACCTTATATGATTCACCCAAAGGCACTCTCCATAAAGGTTGTTGAGGCTTCAGTATAGAAAGGTTCTAAAGGTAAATATTAACGTCAAATACCCAAACTTATAATCCAAGGATCAAGACTAACTAAACCGATTAAGGTTGTGACACTCGGAATCGAGGTAGAGGTTGTTGAGGCTTCACTACCACCCAGAAAAGGCAAGCCAAGACTAAGTTAAAGCAAATCTTTAACTTTGGATTAAAGTAAAAGCAAGGTTCGTAACTGACACAAAATTACGGGTAGTTCTTGAGTTCCACGGCCGTGGAAGCTCAAGAACAGACCGTGGATTAGGTTCGTCGGCGATTCTCTCTAACTCTCAGGATCCAATCTGTTTACGATTGATCTATCATCATCTAAGCCACAACTATCAACCCTTCACCTTATAATTGCTAAAGGGTTTTAGCCAACAACAGTCATTATGATATCAAATTCAAGATTTAAAAGAATGAAAGATGAAAACCTTCGAAAACCTTGAATAAATCTTAAATCAATCTCAAATCCACAAAGAAAGAACAATGATGTAAATAGATTCAGAATAACACAAACAATCACAATCCTTGATAAGAACGAAGAACGGGATGTCAATCCGTCTTCTAATCAAACCTAAGGACAAAAGACGAAATCTCCTTACGAACAATCTTCCAAATCTTCACTCTTTCCGTAAACTTTTCCGTCGATTCGGAAATCTCAATAGGGCTAAGCGCAGTCTCTCAACGGAGGTCTAAGAGAAGGTGACAAAATCTCTCTCTTTCCGTCCTTTTATAGGGCAAGATAAATTCTAAGCCCGGCCCATGTGCGTAGTAGATCGTGGCTTAAAATATTGCGTAAAAGGTTACCAAGATCACGGTCGTGGAAGGTTCCACGCCCGTAATTTAGAGCGTGGAACTTGATCACGGTTGCTTCAAATCCTCCACGGCCGTGTAACTTGCTCGAATGCTCCACGCTTGTCTTGCCAAGGTTCCACGGCCGTGGTTTAGAGCGTGAACTCTAGTACGGCCGTATTTTAGAGCGTGGAACGTCATGAGCTCGTCAATCTCCTTTGTCTTGTGTCATTCTTCATCCTAGCATCTTCCTTAGCTCCTAGTGATGTCCTCAATCCTTGGACATGCTCAATCTATCTCCATTCTCCCTTGATTCGTCCGGTTTTAGCTCTGAATTACCTACAATCAAGACAAAGCTTATGTACACCTCTATATCGACAATATAGGCAAACTAACTCACAATTGCTTCAATGCTTTATCAATGAATACCAATATAGATGAAATACACTTAGAAAACGTGCCTAAAATATCACAATATTTCATGCTAACAGTCATGCCCGACGATGACCTTGTCATGCCCGACGATTGCCTTGCCATGCCCGATGTTGGCCTTGTCATGCCCGACACTGGGCTTGCCATTCCTGACGATAGCCTTGCCATGTCCGAGAGTTTCCATGTCATAACCTTGTCATGCCCGACACTGGCCTTGTCATGCCCGACGATGGCCTTGCCATGCCCGACGCTGGCCTTTTCATGTCCGAGAGTTGCCTCCTCATGCCCGAAGTTGCCTTGTAAGGACCTTGTCATGCCCCATGCTGGCCTTGTCATGCCTAACGATGGCCTTGTCATGCCCGATGCTGGCCTTCCCATGCCCGACGATTGTCTTGCCATTGTCCGAGAATTGCCTTGTCATGACAATGTCATACCCGATGTTGGCCTTGTCATGCCCGACGATGGCCTTTCCACGCCCGATGCTGGCCTTTTCATGTCCGAGACTTGCCTTCTCATGCCCGAAGTTGCCTTGTTAAGACCTTGTCATGCCCGATGCTGGCCTTGTCATGCCCGACGATGGCCTTGTCATGCTCGACGCTGGTCACGCCATGTCCGAGAGTTGCATTGTCATGGCCTTGTCATGCCCGACGTTGGCCTTGCCATGCCCGACGCTGGCCTTGTCATGTCCGAGAGTTGCCTTGGCATGGCCTTGTCATGCCCAACGATGACCTTGTCATGCCCGACGATTGCATTGCCATGCCCGACGTTGGCCTTGTCATGCCCGACGATGGCCTTGTCATGCCCGACGATTGTCTTTCCATGTCCGAGAGTTGGCTTAACATGACAATGTCATACCCGACGCTGGCCTTGTTGATAGCATGAATTATAGTCTATATTTTGGGACCTGTTTAGACATTTTATCTTCAATAATCTGCATGTTTGGATGTATATTATGTGATTATATCGTCGTTTCATCTACCTTTGCAGGAATCGAGGTCTACACCAAGTTTCGTTGTAATCGTAGGTAAAATGGCACGTTTTGCATCAAAATGGAGCTAAAGGAGCTAAGGAGTCATTGGAGCTACATTCAGGAGCTTAAGGAAGAATCCAGGAAGCATGAAAATGTATTAAAGATTCACTTTGGACCAGATTTGAGAGATTTCACATTCAGTTTAGAGCCACCTCGGTCAACTACAGTACCATCTCGACCGAGGTGATCCAGAGGAGCGTCCCGACCGAGGCGAACACCTTGGACGCGGCGAGATATATTTTATTCTTGGCTAAGATCTTTTATTTTTGGAAAGAGGATCTTATATTTTTAGGCTGGATTTCTAGAAGGATGAAGATAATTCAGCTGATATATTTTACCTATTTTATGGAAAAATATCTTTTTAAGATCTTTTATCTATGGGAGGTAATTTTCCTATATAAAGGGTTGGATTTCCCACAAATTAAGGACCCCGCTACCATCATAACAACTGGGAGATTTGAAGAACCTTTTTGAAGGTTGAATGAAGATTGAAGGAAGGAAGTTCATAGCTTTTATAGCTTTTGTGAAGGGTTTTGTAAGACTTTCTAAGATTCCTTTCTTTGTTGATTGTCTTATTGGATTGTGATCCAAGGAACGCTTGTTTCTTTGATAATTGATTCAGTTATTGAAGCCTTTTTCTTGAGGTTTTTATGTTCAATTATTAACTTTCTTCCCTTATATTTGATTATTGCTTTCATGATGATGATTGACTAATTTCTTTGTGTGATTCTAGGGTGATTGGCTGAAGGTTGTGGGAAAAACAATGATAGAATAATCTTAAATTTTAGTAGGACCCTGAAAGCTCGAGTCTTTATCCTTAACCCTAGAACATCTCGTTCAGTCGATGAACATCTCGGACGGGGTGGAAGTTGTCTGACCGAGGTGACCTTTTCTGATCCGAAACTGAGAGTTAAGTGTTAGAGTTTGCCAAATCCTATTCTTATTACACCTTTCCTGGTTCAATGCAAGCCAACGATGAGACTTACCCGGTAATAAGAGTTACGGTTTGGGATTAGTGAGTAGTGAGACTTACCCGGTGATCTATTCCACTTTAGTAACACCTTCCCTTTGCAAAATCTCAGCTTTGTCCGCTTATCTTTAGATCTTGAGTTGGAACCACAACTAGATGCTTTAATCCCCAGAATTGCATATTTCCTTAATTGATTTTTTATCATATTTGATTGTTTTAATCGCTTTTGTGGTTAGTAGACAACCTACACTTGCTTTGTTTCACTAAGTCCCTGAGATCGACACCCCGGAATTTCTTGCTTTTACTACGATTGACCCGTACACTGCGGGTTTCCATCCTTGTTTTAAGCTTACGTCTTGGGTTATAAATTTAAAGCTTGCACACACCGTTTGGAGCGAACACTTATCATGCCCGACGATGGCCTCGCCAGGTCCGAGAGTGGCATTATCATGGCCTTCCAATGCCCGACGCTGGCCTTGTCATGCCCGATGCTGGCCTTGTCATGCCCGACGATGGACTTCCCATGCCCGACGCTGGCATTGTCATGTCCGAGAGTTGTCTTGCCATGACCTTGTCATGCCCGACAATGACCTTGTCATGCCCCACAATGGCCTTGCCATGGCCGACGGTGGCCTTGTCATGCCCGACGCTGGCCTTGCCATGCCCGACGCTGGCCTTGTCATGACCTTGTCATGCTCGACGCTAGCCTTGTGATGCCCGACGCTGGTGTTGCCATGCTCGACGCTGGCCTTTCTATGCCCGACGATGGCCTTGCCATGTCCGACAGTTGCCTTTTCATGCCTGACGTTGGCCTTGTCATGCCCACCGCTGGCCTTGCCATGCCAGACGATGGCCTTGCTATGTCCGAGAGTTGCCTTGTCATGACCTTGTCATGCCCGACGATGGCCTTGTCATGCTCGACGATGGCCTTGCCATGCCCGACGTTGGCCTTGTCATGTCCGAGAGTTGCCTTGTCATCACCTTGCCATGCCCGACGTTGGCCTCGTCATCCCGACGATGGCCTTGCTATGTTCGAGAGTTGCCTTGTCATGCCCGATGTTGGGCTTGTCATTCCCGACGATGGCATTGTCGTACCTGACGCTGGCCTTGCTATGTCCGAGAGTGGATTTATAATGCCCAACGCTGGCCTTGGCATGCCCGTCCCTGGCATTGCGATGCCCGACGTTGGCCTTACCATGCCCGATGATGGCCTTGCCATGTCCGAGAGTTGGCTTGTCATGCCCGATGCTGGCCTTGTCATGCCGACGCAGGTCTTGCCATGCACAACGATGTCCTTGCTATGTCCGAGAGTGGCCTTGTCATGCTCGGCGCTGGGCTTTTCATGCCCGACGATGGCCTTGTCGTTCCCGATGCTGGCCTTGCTATGTCCGAGAGTGGCCATGTCATGCCCGACACTAGCCTTGTTGTGCCCGACGCTGGCGTTGCCATGCCCGACGATGGTCTTGTATGTCCGAGAATTGCCTTGTCATGACAATGTCATACCCGACGCTGGCCTTGTCATGCCCGACGATGGCCTCGCCATGTCCGAGAGTGGCATTGTCATGGTCTTCCCATGCCCAACGCTGGCCTTGTCATGCCCGACGATGGCCTCGTAATGTCCGAGAGTTGCCTTGTCATGACCTTGTCAAGCCTGACGCTGGCCTTGGCATTCCCGACGATGGGCTTGCCACGCCCGACACTGGCCTTGTTATGTCCGAGAGTTGCCTTGTCATGACCTTGTCATGCCCGAAGTGTAGGTAATAAAGGTTTATCCTTTATTAGGGTTTGAGTGTGCTTTCATCCCATCTTTGTGAGTTAGCCTGAGACTTACCCGGTAAAGGTTGATTCTATTCCCTTAGGTGGTGTGTTGGTTTGAGATTATAGTTCTTTTCCTTAATTCCTTGAGACTTACCCGGTAATAGGAGTTACGGTTTGGGATTAGTGAGTAGTGAGACTTACCCGGTGATCTATTCCACTTTAGTAACACCTTACCTTTGCAAAATTTCAGCTTTGTCCGCTTATCTTTAGATCTTGAGTTGGAACCAGAACTAGATGCTTTAATCCCTAGAATTGCATATTTCCTTAATTGACTTTTTATCATCTTGGATTGTTTTAATCGCTTTTGTGGTTAATTGACAACCTACACTTGCTTTGTTTCACTATGTCCCTGAGATCGACACCCCGAAATTTCTTGCTATTACTACGATTGACCCGTACACTGTAGGTTCGCATCCTTGTTTTAAGCTTACGTCTTGGGTTATAAATCTAAAGCTTGCACACACCGTTTGGAGCAAACAAGTTTTTGGCGCCGTTGCCGGGGACTTGGTCCAGACCGAGCCGGTTGCGGTTGGCTTTCGGGGCGCTTGCCCCTGTTTCTACTAACCACTCTACTTGAGTGACATTCGCAGGTTTTTTTTCTTAGAATTATGCGAAGAACCCGCGTTGGGAAGGAAATCGTTCCCTACGATCACGAACCAGAAAAGACATACAAAAGACGCTCGAAAGAAGCGAAGATGGCCAATCAGGATAATCACGATCTTGAGGCCAAATTGAAGGAGGCGTTGGAACAACTACGCCTCAGTAAAGAAGAACTGCGACTGGAAAGGGAAGAAACTCGTACAAGGACTGAGGCGATCAAAGTAGATATGGCAGCTTTACGAGACCAATATCTAACTCGACTGAACCCATATCCTCGATCGAGGCAAGACCCTGTTCCATATCCTCGACCGAGGCAGAATCCGGTACCTGTTGCCCCGGCCGAGATACTTCCACCTCGGATGCCAGTCCGAGATGTTCTTTTTGCAGGTATTCCACGGACACTAGAGCAAAGGATGGACCCCAATCAGCAGCTGAGGTGTCCAGGAGTCAACCTAGGTGATCCAGCGGACCATGATTATGAGCTTCGACCGCAAGTTCTATCCATGATTCGCCAATGCCAGATTGGAGGGCCAGAGAGGGAATCTCCGCATCAACATCTACAAAACTATGAGATCTTGATGGAGACCTTGACACCTTCAAGAATAGAAAACAACAATTACAAGCTAAGGCCTTTCTACTTCTCTTTGAAAGATAGAGCGCTTACTTGATATCAATCTCTTCCTCCAGGAAAAATCAATACTTGGGAGGAGATGATGACGGAGTTCTTAACTAAATTCTTTCCCCCTCTAAAACTGCTGAAATGAGAAGGAAGATTAATGCATTCATCATGAAGGACAAGGAGAGCTTGTCCAAGTTATGAGAGAGATTTAAAGACATTCTTTTCGATTGCCCACATCATGGGATTCCAAATATAGAGTTGTTGGAGATATACTTCAAGGGACTAGACGGAAACACCCAGTTCAACCTTCAACTACTATCCGTCGGCACGTTCATGGACATGCCGATTAACGAAGCTTGGGAGTTCATAGAGAAGCAAGCTTTGCACATGGAGAAATACTCCCACAAAGGAGCTGAAGGTGGAGTTAAAAGAGTCAACTTTTAAGATGCTCCGCCTAACAATGATCAACTCACTTCTTTGAAGAATGATGTGAAACAATTGAAGGAACTCTTAGTTGCTCAAACCAAGAAGGAAGATCAAGGCTCGAGGAACAACAATGGATACCGGAACAACAACGGTTCCCGGAACAACAACTACAACAACAATAGAGGATCCAACAACAATAATTGGAGGGCAAACAACCAAAATTCGGGTAACCCTTACTCTAACTCCAATTCGAATGACTCCTCAAATCCTTTCCTCTCTTCTTCTTCTTCTTCTTCTTCTACTCCACTGAAGAGCCAGGAGCAAGGATCGAGTTCGTCCCAGCCGGAAAACAAAGATGCGGTGCTGGAGGCCATCTTGATCAAGCTTAACTCTATGGAGACATCCATGACTTCATTTTCGAAGGCACAAAAAGCCTTAGAACAACAATTCTTTAACAAGGCGAATGAAGCGCCAAGAGATCCAGGGAAGCTTCCAGCAAGGACGGAAAGCAACCCCAAGGGACAGATTATGGCAATAATGACGAGGAGTGGACTGAAGACTGCAGATCCAGTGCCTCGGTCCATGCTAGTACAGACGAAGACCACCTCGGTCCAGGTACAGTCAAAGAACACTTCGGCCGAGATGCCAACCGAGGTGGAGCCACAGAAAGCGGAGGAGAAAACTGAAGTTTATGTTCCACCTCCTGTATATAAACAACCACTTTCATTCCCCCAGTCAAGGGCCAGAGCACATCTAGACAAGCATTTTGGTAAGTTCCTTGACTTGATGAATAAATTACACATTACTATCCCTTTCCTTGATGCTATTCTAGGGATGCCCGCCTATGGGAAGTTCTTAAAAGAGATTCTATCAAGGAAGAGGAAGTTGGAAGACTTTGGTCAAGTAAGGATGACATCTAAATCCTCGGAGCTTATTCAAATCATGAAGGAGAAGATGCCACCCAAAAGTAAGAGATTCCGGCTCGTTTTGCATTCTCATTCAAGGTAGGGATGTCACTTGTGAAGCCTTACGTGATCTAGGAGCCAACGTTAGCATCATCCAGCTGGAGCTATGTGTTAAGATCGGACTTGGAGAGCCCAAGCTGGTGAAGATACGGCTATACATGGCGGACCGCTCCATTACCCATCCCGTAGACCCTAGGGCAGAGGATGGACCCTAAGCAACAACTGAGGCATCCAGGAGTCAACCTATGTGATCCAGCGGACCATGATTATGAGCTTCGACCGCAAGTTCTTTCGATGATTCACCAATGCCAGTTTGGAGGGCTAGAGAGGGAATCTCCGCATCAACATCTACAATACTATAAGATCTTGATGGAGACCTTGAGAACTTCAAGGCTAAAAAACAACAATTACAAGCTAAGGCCTTTCTACTTCTCTTTGAAAAATAAAGCGCTTACTCGGTATCAATCTCTTCCTCCAGGAAAATTCAATACTTGGGAGGAGATGACGACGGAGTTTTTGACTAAATTCTTTCCCCCCTCAAGGTCAATGCATTCATCATGAAGGACAAAGAAAGTTTGTCCAAGTCATGGGAGAGATTTAAAGACATCCTTTTGGATTGCCCACATCATGGGATTCCAAAGATAGAGTTGTTGGAGATATACTTCAATGGACTGGACGGAAACACCCAGTTCAACCTTCAACTACTATCCGCCGGCACGTTCATGGACATGCCGATTGACGAAGCTTGGGGGTTCATAGAGAAATAGGCTTTGCACATGGAGAAATACTCCCACCAAGGAGCTGAAGGTGGAGTTAAAAGAGTCAACTTTCAAGAAGCTCCACCAAATAATGATCAACTCACCTCTTTGAAAAATGATGTAAAGCAATTGAAAGAACTTTTGGTTGCTCAAACCAAGAAAGAAGATGAAGGATATCAAAGCTCGAGGAACAACAATAGTTACCGGAACAACAACTACGGTTCCCGGAACAACAACTACAACAACAATAGAGGATCCAACAGCAACAACTGGAGGACAAACAATCAAAATTCGAGTAACCTTACTCTAACTCCAATTCGAATGACTCCTCTAATCCTTTCCTCTCTTCTTCTTCTTCTTTTTCTACTCCATTGAAGAGCCAGGAGCAAGGATCGAGTTCGTCCCAGCCGGAAAATAAAGATACGGTGCTAGAGGTCATCTTGATCAAGCTCAACTCTATGGAGACATCCATGACTTCATTTTTGAAGGCACGGAAAGCCTTAGAACATCAATTCTTTAACAAGGCGAATGAAGCGCCAAGAGACCCAGGGAAGCTTCCAGCAAGGACGGAAAGCAACCCTAAAGGACAGATGATGGCAATAACGACGAGAAGTGGACTGAAAACTGCAAATCCAGTGCCTCGGTCGATGCCAGTACAGACAAAGACAACCTCGGTCCAGGTACAGTCGAAGAACACTTCGGCCGAGGTGCTAACCGAGGTTGAGCCACAGAAAGCGTCGGACAAAACTGAAGTTTATGTCGCACCTCCTGCATATAAACCAACACTTCCATTCCCCCAGTCAAAGGCCAGAGCACATCTAGACAAGCATTTTGGTAAGTTCCTTGACTTGATGAATAAACTACATATTAACATCCCTTTCCTTGATGTTATTCTAGGGATGCCCGTCTATGGGAAGTTCTTCAAAGAGATTCTATCAAGGAAGAGGAAGTTGGAAGACTTTGGTGAAGTAAGGATGACATCTAAATCCTAGGAGCTCATTCAAATCATGAAGGAGAAGATGCCACCCAACTTGAGAGATCCCGGCTCATTTTGCATTCCCATTCAAGTTGGGGACGTCACTTGTGAAGCATTGTGTGATCTAGGAGCCAGCGTGAGCATCATCCCGCTGGAGCTATGTGTGAAGATCGGACTTGGAGAACCCAAGCCAGTGAAAATACGGTTGTACATGGCGGACCGCTCCATTACCCATCCCGTGGGCATTTTGGAAGACGTTCCGGTTAAGTTAGGTAACTTCTACTTACCTATAGACTTTGTTGTACTTGACATTCCCGCAGATTATCCCGTTCCTATCATTCTCGGGAGGCCATTTCTAGCAATTTCGGGTTGCAATGTGGATTGTAAGAACGCCAACTTGCAATTCAACATTGGCGGTGATCAAGTTGAGTTTGCATTGCTTGCGGCAATGAAGGGAGAGCAGTTAGGAGATGATATCTTCAACATCTATGATGAAGAAGATTAAAGAGAATTGGTGAGCTCTATCCTTATTAATGATCCACTTGAGAGAGTTATTAGTTTTACCTTAATGGAGAAAGGTATAGATGTTTCTTGTGATGCAGATATATGGAGCCTAAAGACGCTGGAAGAAGATCCAGGAGATAAATTTGAAAGCTAATCCAGGAGAAGAAGATCTCCAGTTTCGGTCCCAGTTGCAGTACCTCGACCGAGGGACTTTCTGGACCAAGCGAGGTGTTCTTGACTGAAGAACATCTCGGTCACCCTCTCTGGACCTCGACCGAGGTCGAAAGCGAGATGATGTCAACTGAGACTTCTAAAAGTCCAGTTCTTCAATCTACTCCACTAGAAGGAGGAAGCAAAGATCCATCTCAAAAAGCACCCCTAGTTGTGGAACTTAAACAACTCCCAAGTCACTTAAGGTATGCTCTTCTTGGACCGGATTCTACTTATCCCGTCATCGTTAGTGCTTCGCTCTCCGAATCTGAATTATCTAAACTAATGCACGTCTTGAGGAAGCATCAAAAGGCTTTAGGTTATACTATTGATGATCTTATTGGCATTAAGCCTTCTTTCTGCATGCATAGAATACTAATGGAGGACGATCATAAGACTTCACGGGAACCTCAAAGACGGTTAAATCCGATCATGAAAGAGGTTGTGAAGAAAGAAACTCTTAAGTTGTTGGATGCAGGTATCATATTTCCTATCTCGGAAAACAAGTGTGTGAGCCTAGTACTTGTAGTTCCGAAGAAAGGAGGGATGACCGTTGTGACGAATAAGAACAACAAGTTAATCCCAACTAGAACCGTCACGGGCTGGAGGGTGTGCATCGATTATAGGAAGTTGAACGTCGCCACTCGGAAGGACCATTTTCCACTTCCCTTCATCGATCAAATGCTCGAACGGTTGGCCTAGCATTCACATTTTTGCTATTTAGATGGCTATAGTGGCTTCTTCCAGATTCCAATCCATCCGGATGATTAAGAGAAGACCACTTTCACTTGTCCATGGGGGACATTAGGAGGATGTCATTTGGATTATGCAATGCACCCGCTACCTTCCAATGATGCATGATGGCTATCTTTTCCGAGTATATAGAGGAGATCATGGAGGTATTTATGGATGATTTTTCAGTATATGGTTCCTCTTTTGATGATTGCCTATCTAACCTTTCTCTAGTGCTACAAAGATGTGAAGACACTAATCTCGTCTTGAATTGGGAGAAGTGTCACTTTATGGTTAATGAAGGCATCGTGCTAGGACACCTCGTTTCTAATCGAGGTATTGAGGTCGATCGCGCTAAGATCGAGACTATTGACAAACTTCCTCCCCCTTGTTCTGTTAAAGGTGTGAGGAGTTTTCTCGAGCATGCAGGTTTCTATAGGAGATTCATCAAGGACTTCTCGAAGATTTCTAAACCACTAACTAACCTCTTGAATAAATATGTTGTTTTTGAGTTTTCACAGGAGTGTCTTGATGCATTTTACAGGATTAAGGAACCGTTGATCTCCGCTCCCATTATCCAGCCTCCGGATTGGACCTTGCCCTTTGAGATCATATGCGATGCGAGTGATGTGGCAGTAGGAGCGGTGCTTGGACAAAAGAAGGATGGGCGGACCACCGCCATTTACTACGCTAGCAAGATGCTAGATGAAGCCCAAAGTAACTACGCCACCACCGAAAAGGAGCTATTGGCGGTTGTGTATGCTTTTGAGAAGTTTCGTTCTTACTTAGTAGGGGCGAAAGTTATTTTCTACACCGACCATGCAGCTATTCGTTACTTGCTTGCTAAGAATGATGTCAAGCCACGTTTTATTCGATGGATTATCTTGCTTCAAGAGTTTGACCTAGAGATCCGTGATAAGAAGGGATCTGAAAATTCTGTTGCAGATCACCTCAGCCGGCTACCTCCCTCTTCACGCGAGAAGAACAAACCACCCATAGACGATTCATTACCCGATGAGGACTTACATTTGTTGGAGCGTTTGATAGACTTCCTTATCTCACCCCATGATGAAGGTGAAGTATGGGGTGAGGACACCTCCCAACATGTTTAGGGATACCGTACGGTCCAGCTAGCGACCTTAAATCAAGCGCTTCTTGGGAGGCAACCCAAGGTATTGCTTTCTTTCCCCTTTTTCTAGTCTAGCTCTAGATAGTTTGCTTTTGCTTTTGCTTTGCTTTGTTTTGTTATTGGCGTCCTAGACAGACAACAGGTGACATCTGAGGAAGGAATACAACCCAAGAGCAACACTGGAAGGACAGAAGTTTGAAAATTTGAGAAGACGCAGTTTGACTGAGACACATCTCGGTTGCTGTCACAACACCTCGGCCGAGATGATTCTTGAGCAATCGAGGCGACTAGGGTTACTGAAGATCCACCTCTGTCCGTACCACCTCGGTCCAGTCGAGACCATCTCGACCGAGATGACAGTAGTTCCAGAAAAGGGTATAAAAGGGGGCTGAGAATTCTCTCTCTTCCCTCTCTCACCCTCTCGACCGAAACGCCCTAAATCACCTCGTTTGCTGATTTTCGCTCGTTTTCGACGATTCTCGCTTCCAAACTACAAGGAAAGGGTAGAGGATCGGTTTGCAAGCAACAATCTGCAACAAAAACGCTCCAAATCGACCAAATCTGGGGTAATTCGGAAAAAAACCCTAACTCTCCATGTCCGAGAGTTGCCTTGTCATGACCATGTCCTGCCCGACGCTAGCCTTGTCATGCGGACGATGGCCTCACCATGTCCGAGAGTGGCTTTGTCATGGCCTTGTCATGCCCGACGTTGGCTTTGCCATGCCCAGCGTTGGCCTTGTCATGTCTGAGAGTTGCCTTGTCATGGCCTTGTCATGCCCGACGATGGCCTTGCAACGCCCGACGTTGGCCTTGTCATGCCCGACGTTGGCCTTCCCATTCCCGAAGCTGGCCTTTTCACATCCGAGAGTTGCCTTGTCATGACCTTGTCATGTCCGAAGTTGCCTTGTCATGCCCGATGCTTGCCTTGTCATGCCCGACGATGGACTTGCCATGCCCGACGCTAGCATTGTCATGTCCGAGAGTTGTCTTGTCATGACCTTGTCATTCTCGACGATGACCTTGTCATGCCCGACAATGGCCTTGCGATGCCGACGTTGGCCTTGTCATGCCCGACGCTAGCCTTGCCATGCCCGACGCTGGCCTTGTCATGACTTTGTCATACCCGACGCTAGCCTTGTGATGCCCGACGTTGGCGTTTCCATGCCCGATGCTGGCCTTTCATTGCCCGACGGTGGCCTTGCCATGTCCGAGAGTTGCCTTGTCAAGACCTTGTCATGCTCGACGATGGCCTTGTCATGCCCGCTGATGGACTTGCCACGCCCGACGCTGGCCTTGTCATGTCCGAGAGTTGCCTTGTCATGACCTTGTCATGCCCGAAGTTGCCTTGTCATGCCCGATGCTGGCCTTGTCATGCCCGGCGATGGACTTGCCATGCCCGACGCTGGCATTGTCATGTCCGAGAGTTGTCTTGTCAGACCTTTTCATGCGCGACGATGACCTTGTCATGCCCGACAATGGCCTTGCCATGCCCGACGGTGGCCTTGTCATGCCCGACGCTAGCCTTGCCATGCCCGACTCTGGCCTTGTCATGACCTTGTCATGTCCGACGCTAGCCTTGTGATGCCCGACGTTGGCGTTGCCATGTGCGACGCTGGCCTTTCCATGCCCGACGATGGCCTTGCCATGTCCGTCAGTTGCCTTGTCATGCCCGACGCTGGCCTTGTCATGCCGACGCAGGTCTTGCCATGCACGACGATGGTCTTGCTATGTCCGAGAGTGGCCTTGCATGCCCGGTGTTGGGCTCGTCATGCCCGACGATGACCTTGTCATGCCCGACAATTGCCTTACCATGCCGACGTTGGCCTTGTCATGCCCGACGCTAGCCTTGCCATGCCCGACGCTGGCCTTGTCATGAATTTGTCATGCCCGACGCTAGCCTTGTGATGCCCGACGTTGGCGTTTCCATGCCCGATGTTGGCCTTTCCTTTCCCGACGATGGCCTTCCATGTCCGACAGTTGCCATGTCATGCCCGACGCTTGCCTTGTCATGCCGACGCAGCTCTTGCCATGCACGAAGATGGCCTTGCTATGTCCGAGGGTGGCCTTGTCATGCCCGGTGATGGGCTTGTCATGCCCGACGATTTCCTTGTCGTTCCCGACGCTGGTCTTGCTATGTCCGAGAGTTGCCTTGTCATGACGATGTCATGCCCGACGCTAGCCTTGTCATGCCCGACGATGGCCTCGCAATGTCCGAGAGTGGCATTGTCATGGCCTTGTCATGCCCGACGATGGCCTTGCAACGCCTGACGTTGGTCTTGTCATGCCCGAAGTTTGCGTTGCCATTCCCGACGCTGGCCTTGTCATGTCCGAGAGTTGCCTTGTCATGACCTTGTCATGCCCGAAGTTGCCTTGTCATGCCCGATGCTGGCCTTGTCATGCCCGACGATGGACTTGCCATGCCCAACGTTGGCCTTGTCATGTCCGAGAGTTGCCTTGTCTTGGCCTTGTCATGCCCGAAGTTGCCTATTGATAACACGATTTATTGCTTAGTTTTAGGTAATCATTTAGATAAATTTCTCACTCATTCATGCATAGTTTAACACTAGTCCACGACGTTTTGCACTCAATTCATGTACTTTGTCGAGATAGACGTCTACACGGACTTGTGCGTGTTTTATAGGTATTTCGGGAGATTTAAGAGCTAAAACGATACGTTTGAGGATCGTTCATCTAGATGACACACCCTCGGACTCATTGGGACACAAGCTAAGGGCTAAAGAGTACTCATGGAACCTTGCCAACACTAGTCATGCACAAAATCACAGCTTAATGATCCAAGGCGAAGTTTCTGCACAGAATCACGGTTCTCTGACGCTCCACGGCCGTGGAATCACCCGTGGATTTTGCCAGATTCTTGTGACAACTGTGCCACGACTCTCATGGCCAGCTCATGCAAATTTGTTATAAAAGTGGTCCTTCATGGGCTGCTAGAGGCATCTTGGAGCAGCTCTCCATTATCCATGACTCTCTAACAAAAATATTCTCTCAACAAGAAGTCTTTCTAGGAAGGAAAGTGTCAAAGAGGAAGAAGAAGAGCTCCATTGAAGAGGAGAAGAAGAACACACACCATTACCACACTTGATAGTCTCCATTTTTCAGCTTGGTTTGTTTTAAGTTCACTTGTTCATCTCTTTTCCTTCATCATCTTGGAAATGGATGTCATGATTTTGTGTTTGCTTGTTTCGATTTCTATTATGAACGTTTTAGGCTAAATAGATGTGATTCTAGGGTAAGGAAAGGATGGTTATGGCTAGGGCTATGATAGGACGGACTTAGATTTATCTTTGGATGACTTGTATGCATAAACGTAGCCTCTGTTAGAGATCACGGGTAGTTCTTGCCTAACCACGGCCGTGGTTTAGGTAGAACAAACCGTGATTTTCCCTGGTTCGATGGATCTTGTCTTGGATTGTTAGAATGTTGAAATTCTAAGTGTTTGTTGAGTTAATTCTATCCTAGGGTGACCTAGTGTTAGCAACTAAGTGTTAGGAGAGACTTACCCGGTAATCCTTACTCTTAGATTCCAAAGATAACAAACCTTAGGTAGTGGTGAGCCTAATAAGCCGCCATTGGATTAAGTGTGCTAGGATAGTCGTTTAGGACTTCCCTTCCAAGACTTACCCGGTAAGGATAGGTAAGATCTCTAGACAACAATCCGGTTTGAGTAGTATTCCGTCCCTTAGGTTCTTAGAGACTTACCCGGTAATGAGATCTAGGGAATGGACTAGTTGATCATGAGACCTACCCGGTAATTGATCCCAATCTAGAAACACTTAACCCCAACATAGTTAATCCAAGGAATGAATAGATAGCTTGAGTCCTATGCCATAACCGGAACTTCCAACCCCTAGAATCCGTCTTTTCTTTCTTTGATCATTATCTTGCTTAGCTTGTTTATTTGTGTTGATTCATAGTTTAGTTGATTGTCTACTTGCATGAATTGTGATCTTTGATTGATCACCACAAACCAACCAAAAACATTTGAGATTTTCATTTCTTTATTTCTTCCCTTTCTTTCAACCTAGGTCTTTACTAAACTCAATCACAAATCGAATCAATTTCACCTTAGTCTTTGTGTTCGACCTCGGAATACTATCCCTACTACAAACGACCCGTACACTGCGGGTTTCGCTAGGTAGTTTAGGATTTAGTTCGAGTTATAAATTTAAAACCGATTTGCGCATCACGATCTTAGCGTAACAAGTTTTTGGCGCCGTTGCCGGGGACTAGGTCTAGATTGAGTCTATTTTGTGATTGTTATTAGTGTAGATCTTTCTTGTTGCTTTTGATCTCTCTTTGGTGTGTGTCTTTGCAAACACAAAATCATGACTTCATGGGACCATTTCCTTCTTCATGTGGCAATCTCTTCATCCTATTGGCGGTGGACTATGTGTCAAGATGGGTGGAGGCAATCGCCTCTCCTACAAATGATGCCAAGGTGGTAGTGCGGTTCTTCAACCGGGTGATCTTCCCTAGGTTTGGAACACCAAGGGTGATCATTAGTGATGGAGGAAAGCACTTCACGAATAGGAACTTTGGAGCGCTTTTGGCCAAGTATGGGGTGACTCACAAGGTGGCAACACCTTACCATCCCCAAACTAGTGGCCAAGTGGAGATCTCCAACCGGGAGATCAAGGCCATCCTTGAGAAGACGGTGTCTAGGACTAGAAAGGATTGGGCTATGAGGCTCAATGATGCCTTATGGGCATATAGAACCGCCTTCAAGACACCGATTGACACCACTCCCTACAAGTTGGTCTATGGCAAGTCTTGCCACCTTCCGGTAGAGATGGAGCATAGAGCTTATTGGGCCATTAAGTGGCTAAATTTTGATCTCAAAGCGGCGGGAGAAAAGAGATTGCTTGAATTGAATGCCCTCGAGGAGATCCGGTTGGATGCTTATGAGAATGCCCGGATCTACAAGGAGAGAACCAAAAGATGGCATGACAAGAGGATTATCCCCAAGGAGTTGAGTGAAGGAGATCTTGTCCTTCTCTTCAACTCAAGGCTAAGGCTCTTTCCCGGAAAGCTCAAATCAAGATGGACCGGGCCATATGTAGTGAAGAAGATCTTTTCCCATGGAGCCATTGAGATATGAGGGGAACATTGTGGGAACTTTAAGGTGAATGGGCACCGCTTGAAGAAGTATATTCCGGGAGCTCTAGTGGACATGATTGCCCCGCTTCACCTTGCGATGCCGGATGCTGGCCTTGTCTTGTTCTAGAGTTTCCTTGTCATGGCCTTGTCATGCCCGACGATGACCTTGTCATGCCCGACCATTGCCTTGCCACGCCCGACGTTGGCCTTGTCATGCCCGACGATGGCCTTGCTATGTTCGAGAGTGGCGTTGGCATGCCCGATACTGGGCTTGTCATGCGTGACGTTGGCGTTGCCATTCCCGACGCTTGCCTTGCCATGCCCGTCGATGGCGTTGCCATGTCCGAGAGTTGCCTTGTCATGACCTTGTCATGCCCGACGCTGGCCTTTCCATGCCCGACGATGTCCTCGCCATGTCCGAGAGTGGCATTGTCATGGCCTTGTCATTACTGACGTTTGCCATGTCATGAACTTGTCATGCCCGACGCTGGCCTTGTCATGCCACACGATGGCCTCGCCATGTTCCAGAGTTTACTTGTCATGGCCTTGTCATGCCCGACGATGATCTTGTCATGCCCGACGATAGCCTTGCCACGCCCGACGTTGGCCTTGTCATGCTCGACGATTGCCTTGCCACGCCCGACGTTGGCCTTGTCATGCCCGACGTTGTGCTTGCCATTCCCAGCGATGGCCTTGCCATGTCCAAGAGTTGCCATGTCCTTACCTTGTCATGCCCGACGTTGGCCTTGTCATGCCCGATGATGGCCTTGCCACGCCCGATGCTGGTCTTGTCATGTCCTAGAGTTGCCTTGTAATGACCTTGTCATGCCCGAAGTTGCCTTGTCATGCCTGATGTTGGCCTTGTCATGCCCGACGATGGACTTGCCATGCCCGACACTGGCATTGTCATGTCCGAGAGTTGTCTTGTCATGACCTTGTCATGCCCAACGATGACATTGTTATGTCCGACGATGGCCTTGTCATGCCTGACGATGGCATTGCCATGCCCGACGTTGGCCTTGTAATGCCCGACGCTGGCCTTGCCATGCCCGACGCTAGCCTTGTCATGACTTTGTCATGCCCGACGCTAGCCTTGTCATGACTTTGTCATGCCCGACCCTAGGCTTGTGATGCCCGACACTAGCGCAGCCATGCCCGACGGTGGCCTTTCCATGCCCGACGATGGCCTTGACATGTTCGACAATTGGCTTTTCATGCCCAACGCTGGCCTTCTCATGCCCGACGATGGCCTTGCCATGCTTGAGAGTGGCATTGTCATGCCCCACGATGTCCTTGTGATGCCCTATGATGGCCTTACCATGTCCGACGCTGGCCTTGTCATGTCCGGAACTGGACTTCCCTTGCCCGACGATGGCCTTGCCATGTCCGGGATTGGCCTTGTCAATACCTTGTCATGCCCGACGCTGGCCTTTCCATGCCCGACGATGGCCTTGTCATTCCCGACGTTTGCCTTGTCATGAACTTGTCATGCCCGACGTTGGCCTTGTCATGCCACACGATGGCCTCGCCATGTTCAAGAGTTTACTTGTCATGGCCATGTCATGCCCGACGATGATCTTGTCATGCCCGACGATAGCCTTGCCACGCCCGACGTTGGCCTTGTCATGCTCGACGATTGCCTTGCCACGCTCGACGTTGGCCTTGTCATGCCCGACGTTGTGCTTGCCATTCCCAACGATGGCCTTGCCATGTCCAAGAGTTGCCATGTCCTTACCTTGTCATGCCCGACGTTGGCCTTGTCATGCCCGATGATGTCCTTGCCACGCCCGATGCTGGCCTTGTCATGTCCTAGAGTTGCCTTGTAATGACGTTGTCATGCCCGAAGTTGCTTTGTCATGCCTGATGCTGGCCTTGTCATGCCCGACGATGGACTTGACATGCCCGACGCTGGCATTGTCATGTCCGAGAGTTGTCTTGTCATGACCTTGTCATGCCCGACGATGACCTTGTCATGTCCGACGATGGCCTTGTCATGCCTGACGATGGCATTGCCATGCCCGACGTTGGCCTTGTCATGCCCGACGCTGGCCTTGCCATGCCCGACGCTAGCCTTGTCATGACTATGTCAAGCCCGACCCTAGGCTTGTGATGCCCGACACTAGCGCAGCCATGCCCGACGGTGGCCTTTCCATGCCCGACGATGGCCTTGACATGTGCGACAATTGCCTTGTCATGCCCAACGCTGGCCTTCTCATGCCCAACGATGGCCTTGCCATGTCTGAGAGTGGCATTGTCATGCCCCTGATGTCCTTGTGATGCCTTGTGATGGCCTTACCATGTCCGACGTTGGCCTTGTCATGTCCGGAATTGGCCTTCCATTGCCCGACGATGGCCTTGCCATGTCCGGGATTGGCCTTGTCAATACCTTGTCATGCCCGACGCTGGCCTTTCCATGCCCGACGATGGCCTCGCCATGTCCGAGAGTGGCATTGTCATGGCCTTGTCATTCCCGACGTTTGCCTTGTCATGAACTTGTCATGCCCGACGCTGGCCTTGTCATGTCAGACGATGGCCTCGCCATGTTCAAGAGTTTCCTTGTCATGGCCTTTTCATGCCCGACGATGATCTTGTCATGCCCGACGATAGCCTTGCCACGCCCGACGTTGGCCTTGTCATGCTCGACGATTGCCTTGCCACGCCCGACGTTGGCCTTGTCATGCCCGGCATTGTGCTTGCCATTCCCAACGATGGCCTTGCCATGTCCAAGAGTTGCCATGTCCTTACCTTGTCATGCCCGACGTTGGCCTTGTCATGCCCGATGATGGCCTTGCCACGCCCGATGCTGGCCTTGTCATGTCCTAGAGTTGCCTTGTAATGACCTTGTCATGCCCGAAGTTGCCTTGTCATGCCTGATGCTGGCCTTGTCATGCCCGACGATTGACTTGCCATGCCCGACGCTGGCATTGTCATGTCCGAGAGTTGTCTTGTCATGACCTTGTCATGTCCGATGATGGCATTGTCATGCCTAACGATGACATTGCCATGCCCGACGTTGGCATTGTCATGCCCGACGCTGGCCATTCCATGCCCGACGCTAGCCTTGTCATGACTTTGTCATGCCCGACCCTAGCCTTGTGATGCCCGACGCTAGCGCAACCATGCCCGACGGTGGCCTTTCCATGCCGGACGATGGCCTTGCCATGTGCGACAGTTGCCTTGTCATGCCCAACGCTGGCCTTCTCATGCCCGACGATGGCCTTGCCATGTACGAGAGTGGCATTGTCATGGCCTTGTCATGCCCCACGATGTCCTTGTGATGCCCTATGATGGCCTTACCATGCCCGACGCTGGCCTTGTCATGTCCGGAACTGGCCTTCCCTTGCCCGACGATGGCCTTGCCATGTCCGGGATTGGCCTTGTCAATACCTTGTCATGCCCGATGCTGGCCTTTCCATGCCCGACGATGGCCTTGTCATTCCCGATGTTTGCCTTGTCATGAAGTTGTCATGCCCGACGATGGCCTTGCCATGTCCGAGAGTTGCCTTGTCATGAACTTGTCATGCCCAACCCTGGCCTTGTGATGCTAGACGATGGCCTCGCCATGTCCGAGAGATGCATTGTCATGGCCTTGTCATTCCCGACGTTCATCTTGACATGCCGGATGCTGGCCTTGTCTTGTTCTAGAGTTTCCTTGTCATGGCCTTGTCATGCCCGACGATGACCTTGTCATGCCCGACCATTGCCTTACCACGCCCGACGTTGGCCTTGTCATGCCCGACGATGGCCTTGCTATGTTCGAGAGTGGCGTTGGCATGCCCGATACTGGGCTTGTCATGCGTGACGTTGGCGTTGCCATTCCCGACGCTTGCCTTGCCATGCCCGTCGATGGCGTTGCCATGTCCGAGAGTTGCCTTGTCATGACCTTGTCATGCCCGACGCTGGCCTTTCCATGCCCGACGATGTCCTCGCCATGTCCGAGAGTGGCATTGTCATGGCCTTGTCATTCCTGACGTTTGCCTTGTCATGAACTTGTCATGCCCGACGCTGGCCTTGTCATGCCACACGATGGCCTCGCCATGTTCCAGAGTTTACTTGTCATGGCCTTGTCATGCCCGACGATGATCTTGTCATGCCCGACGATAGCCTTGCCACGCCCGACGTTGCCCTTGTCATGCTCGACGATTGCCTTGCCACGCCCGACGTTGGCCTTGTCATGCCCGACGTTGTGCTTGCCATTCCCAGCGATGGCCTTGCCATGTCCAAGAGTTGCCATGTCCTTACCTTGTCATGCCCGACGTTGGCCTTGTCATGCCCGATGATGGCCTTGCCACGCCCGATGCTGGCCTTGTCATGTCCTAAAGTTTCCTTGTAATGACCTTGTCATGCCCGAAGTTGCCTTGTAATGCCTGATGTTGGCCTTGTCATGCCCGACGATGGACTTGCCATGCCCGACACTAGCATTGTCATGTCCGAGAGTTGTCTTGTCATGACCTTGTCATGCCCAACGATGACCTTGTTATGTCCGACGATGGCCTTGTCATGCCTGACGATGGCATTGCCATGCCCGAAGCTGGCCTTGTAATGCCCGACGCTGGCCTTGCCATGCCCGACGCTAGCCTTGTCATGACTTTGTCATGCCCGACCCTAGGCTTGTGATGCCCGACACTAGCGCAGCCATGCCCGACGGTGGCCTTTCCATGCCCGACGATGGCCTTGACATGTTCGACAATTGGCTTTTCATGCCCAACGCTGGCCTTCTCATGCCCGACGATGGCCTTGCCATGCTTGAGAGTGGCATTGTCATGCCCCACGATGTCCTTGTGATGCCCTATGATGGCCTTACCATGCCCGACGCTGGCCTTGTCATGTCCGGAACTGGACTTCCCTTGCCCGACGATGGCCTTTCCATGTCCGGGATTGGCCTTGTCAATACCTTGTCATGCCCGACGCTGGCCTTTCCATGCCCGACGATGGCCTTGTCATTCCCGACGTTTGCCTTGTCATGAACTTGTCATGCCCGACGTTGGCCTTGTCATGCCACACGATGGCCTCGCCATGTTCAAGAGTTTACTTGTCATGGCCTTGTCATGCCCGACGATGATCTTGTCATGCCCGACGATAGCCTTGCCACGCCCGACGTTGGCCTTGTCATGCTCGACGATTGCCTTGCCACGCCCGACGTTGGCCTTGTCATGCCCGACGTTGTGCTTGCCATTCCCAACGATGGCCTTGCCATGTCCAAGAGTTGCCATGTCCTTACCTTGTCATGCCCGACGTTGGCCTTGTCATGCCCGATGATGGCCTTGCCACGCCCGATGCTGGCCTTGTCATGTCCTAGAGTTGCCTTGTAATGACGTTGTCATGCCCGAAGTTGCCTTGTCATGCCTGATGCTGGCCTTGTCATGCCCGACGATGGACTTGCCATGCCCGACGCTGGCATTGTCATGTCCGAGAGTTGTCTTGTCATGACCTTGTCATGCCCGACGATGACCTTGTCATGTCCGACGATGGCCTTGTCATGCCTGACGATGGCATTGCCATGCCCGACGTTGGCCTTGTCATGCCCGACGCTGGCCTTGCCATGCCCGACGCTAGCCTTGTCATGACTATGTCAAGCCCGACCCTAGGCTTGTGATGCCCAACACTAGCGCAGCCATGCCCGACGGTGGCCTTTCCATGCCCGACGATGGCCTTGACATGTGCGACAATTGCCTTGTCATGCCCAACGCTGGCCTTCTCATGCCCAACGATGGCCTTGCCATGTCTGAGAGTGGCATTGTCATGCCCCACGATGTCCTTGTGATGCCCTGTGATGGCCTTACCATTCCGACGCTGGCCTTGTCATGTCCGGAATTGGCCTTCCTTTGCCCGACGATGGCCTTGCCATGTCCGGGATTGGCCTTGTCAATACCTTGTCATGCCCGACGCTGGCCTTTCCATGCCCGACGATGGCCTCGCCATGTCCGAGAGTGGCATTGTCATGGCCTTGTCATTCCCGACGTTTGCCTTGTCATGAACTTGTCATGCCCGACGCCGGCCTTGTCATGTCAGACGATGGCCTCGCCATGTTCAAGAGTTTCCTTGTCATGGCCTTGTCATGCCCGACGATGATCTTGTCATGCCCGACGATAGCCTTGCCACGCCCGACGTTGGCCTTGTCATGCTCGACGATTGCCTTGCACGCCCGACGTTGGCCTTGTCATGCCCGGCGTTGTGCTTGCCATTCCCGACGATGGCCTTGCCATGTCCAAGAGTTGTCATGTCTTGACCTTGTCATGACCGACGCTGGCCTTGTCATGCCCGACGATGGCCTTGCCACGCCCGATGCTGGCCTTGTCATGTCCTAGAGTTGCCTTGTAATGACGTTATCATGCCCGAAGTTACCTTGTCATGCCTGATGTTGGCCATGTTCTGCCCGACGCTGGCCTTGTCATGCCCGACGATGGCCTTGCCACGCCCGATGCTGGCCTTTTCATGTCCGAGAGTTGGCTTGTAATGACGTTGTTAAGGCCGATTTTGGCCTTGTTATGCCCGACGATGGACTTGCCATGCCCGACGCAGGCATTGCCATGTCCAAGAGCTCTCTTATCATGACCTTGTCATGCCCGAAGATGACCTTGTCATGCCCGACGATGGCCTTGCCATGCCCGACGATGGCCTTGCCCTGCCCGACGCTGGTCTTGCCATGCCCGACGCTGGCCTTGTCATGACCTTGTCATGCCCGACGCTAACCTTGTGATGCCCAAAGCTGGGGTTGCCATGCCCGACGCTGGCCTTTGCATGCCCGACGATGGCCTTGCCATGTGCGACAGTTGCCTTGTCATGCCCAACGCTGGCCTTCTCATGCCCGACGATGGCCTTGCCATGTCCGAGAGTTGCATTGTCATGGCCTTGTCATGCCCAACGATGGCCTTGTGATGCCCTATGATGGCCTTACCATGCGTGACGCTGGCCATTTCATTCCCGGCGCTGGCCTTCCCTTGCCTGACGATGGCGTCGCCGTTTTCAGGAGTTGTCTTGTCAATACCTTGTCATGCCCGACGTTGGCCTTTCCATGCCCGACGATGGCCTCGCCATGTCCGAGAGTTGCATTGTCATACCCGACGTTTGCCTTGCCATGCCCGACGCTGTCCTTTTCATATCCAAGAGTGGCCTTATCCTGGCTTTGTCGTTGTTACGTCTAGGAATAGATGTGCACGCAATAAGTCTTAAATTTATACTCGTTATAATTATCCTAACTCCTAGCGAACCCGCAGTGTACGGGACGTTTGTAGAAAGGTAAGTATTCCGAGGTCGAACACAAAGACTAAGGTGAAATCGAGTCAAGCAATGATCAAAAATAGTGTAAATCTAGACTAAGATAAGGTGAGGAACAAAGAAAATGGAAAACACAATGTTTTTGTTGGTTTTTGTGGTGATTAAACAAAGATCACAAGTCAAGCAAGATAATAAACAACTAACAACTCAAGCTAGCAAACGAACAAGCAAACACAAGCACAAGAATATGATCAAGAGAGAAAAGTAGATTTTAGAGGTCAAGATTTCCGGTTATGACATTGGACTCGAGGTTCTAAGGATTCTAAGGACAAGCTGCGGTGTTTGGGAAAGAATGTTTCGCTAATGGAAGCAATTACCGAGTAGGTCTCTCACTTCACTAATCCCGCATCAAACTCCTATTACCGGGTAAGTCTCTAGGAGTTAGAGTAAGGAATTCCACACAAACTAGATACTACTTAAGGGTAACCCTCTCCTTACCGGGTAAGTCTCGGAATAGGGAAATCTCAAGCAATTATCCTAGCACACTCAATCCAATAGCGGCTTATGAGGCTCACTACTACCTAGCATTCATCATCTTAGGTATCTAAGATCGGAAATCATCGGGTAGATCTCTTCCCTCACTTAGGTTGGTAGGATTAGGTGATTCTAAGCTAAATTAGGCTTAATAAACACTAGGATTTAAACAACCAAGGACCCCAACATGCAGATTTATCAATTAAAGAGCAACAGAGAAGAAAATCGGGTGGATCATACAGAAAATCGGACGATTTAGATGAAGAACAGGGCGATTTTTGTCTCTGAAATGGGTTTCGTGCATTCAAATCATCCTAAACTAACATATAAGTCCATCCTATCATCACCCAAGCCATAACCATCAATCCATCACTCTAAATCACAAGAAACTAGCCAATAATATGCATATCAAGATCCGAAATCATCAAACAAGCATACATGGTGTTCATAGATGAGTAATGAAAGATGAGTAAGCAAAATCAATAAATCTCAGCCAAATCTAAGTTGTAGCAAGACTTACAAACTCTAAAATGAAGATGCAAAACGTTCTTAACAATCCTTGCAATTAGTTCTTCAATCCAAGTCTACAAAATCACTCAAAATCACTCTTAGAATGGTCTTCTTGTTCTTCCTTCAATCCTTGGGAGCTTTTCTTCTTCTCCAATCTTCCTACCAAATTGATGAGCTGTGAATGAGAGTGTGGGAGAGGAGAGATGCTCAGCAACCACCTGAGGGACCACTTATATTCTCCACCAAGAGCAAGGACGGACAAGAGATCGTGGGACACGTGGCTTAAGCTGTCAAAGCCTCAAAAATCGACCCAGTGGATAAAAATCGGCCGATTTAAATGCTTGCTGGTCCGATTTTCTTCAGCAGAAAGGTGTTATGCTCATTTAGCCATGAGTTGATCCATTGCTCGCACCAATAGTGGTCTTTGTGTCCTTTGTTGCTCCAATTATGCTCCTCCAAAGCTTTGGATGTGTACCATCATGAGGCTTGGCCCTCAAATGTATCGATTAACGTCCAATAGATCCCCGAATTACCTACAAAACCGATAAAAGGTAGTGTAGACGTCTTTTCTAGAAATGTGCGTGAATTGAGCGAAGATGTCATGAATCAATGCCAAAACTTGCACGAATGAATGAGAAATCTATCTAAGTGACTACCTAATCCTAAGTCATAAATCGTGTTATCAAAATACCCCATACTTAAGGTTTGCTCGTCCCCGAGCAAATTCCCAACTATAGACTAAGAGATGACATGATTTATGTATGCAGAAAAATTGTCAAAATCTTTTGGAGTGGTGCTTCTAATATTGGATCACCTTCATAGTCATGTTTCATGGCAATGGATAAGCAATTATGTATCAAATAAATGAAAGCATGGAAAGACAATTGTACTTAACTTGATAGCATGCAATGAAATGTAAAGATGAAGAAGTCAAGATGATCATTAGCATATCCAATCTAAATCACTTAGCCTTACACACATGCAAGTAGGTCATAAGGACTTGTGAAATAGAAGGTCAAGAAACGTTGTGATTAGGCGGGAGTTTTCTAGGCTTTGTGATGCTAATCCGGGAAAGGAACTAAACAACCACATCTTCAAATTTTCTTATCAACTTCCCTCAAGTGTATGTTTTTCTTCATTTTCTTTTCTTTCTTTTATTTTTGAGACAATGGCATTGGTGTGCAAAAGCCGAAACCTTGGTGATTAGCCATTCTCGGGCTTTTTCTATTTTTCGAGATGCATCCACACCGGGCACACATACCAAAGCTCGTTAGAACTATCGGTTTATTTGACTTTGGCAAGGCACCAACACCCGATTATGTGAAGTGTACCGAGTTACTTGTCATTTAAACCAACGTCCCCAAACCTATATTTTTGTCTACACTTTCACAACAAATTCAGCATTCTATTCATGGCATTCTTTCATCAACACCTTCACCCCACACTTGCCTTTCACACACATCAACACACTAGCATGCTCCTATTCCCGGATGGGTCAAAAGAGGTCAATTTATATCAATTGAGGTGCTCAAACAACGTGATCAAGATGAGAAGTAGAGAAAGATGAATTGCCCTAATCACTCCTAATTGATGTGCAAGAACTAGCATGCAATTTCGACTTTCAATACTCAATTCAATCAAGGCAAACATTCATGATCACAAATCATTCATGGTTTCAAGAGAAGTATTTCAAGTCCACATATGCATTCATCAATTTAACACATAAGGCTATCCATAGCCAATCCACAAGACAAGGTTCAATCATTAGGGTCATATCCAAGCCTTAGAAGCACTAAAATTTTTTAAAATTTTCTGAATTTTTTTGGATTTTTCGAAATATGTATGTTCAATGCAAGACATAATGAAACATGTGACAAAATTAAACTATCCTAGATGCTAATCATGCAAGTGATTATGAAAACCCCACCCCATACTTAGAAACACATTGTCCCCAATGTGGAAGCTAAATAAAGAAGTGAAAGAGAGTCCTCACAATGTAAAATTGGTGATGCTTTGGTATTTCGGTTCTCATTGAATGATGATGGTGGATGATCGATCAAGGATGGTAGAGAGCTCTTGATGTTCGTTATGATGTCGGAACCCGCGCTTGGCACCGCAAGCTATCCAAGTTCCACGTCCGCTCCACCCATGCTTGATTGGAGATCATCACTTTCCCTTGTACAGAGGAAAAATCGCCCCATAGCCCAGGAAAATCGGCCGATTTATTGATGAACAGGCCGATTTTTCTGGGTGCTTTCCTCTTCGTCCATGTGCTTGGATCTTGTTCCTTCAACTGGTCCATGAGGCTTCCACATGACCTCCAACATCCCATAACTCATGATAATCAACAAGATCTAGCACCCAAAAACACCAAAGAAAAACAAAGCACACCAAGAGTGAGATTAAACAAAAGCAAGAAAAACACAAGGAAAAATATATACCAATGGGTTGCCTCCCATTAAGCGCTTCTTTAAGGTCATCAGCTTGACCAAATTCGGGAGCGTTTCAATCAAGGTGAAGCGGGGCAATCACTTCCACCGGGGCTTCCGGGATGTACTTCTTCAATCGATGCCCATTCACCTTGAAGTTACCACAATGATCTCCTCCTATCTCCACCGCTCCATGAGGAAAGACATTCTTCACAACATAGGGCCCGGTTCATCTTGATTTGAGCTTTGCGGGAAAAAGCCGCAGCCTTGAGTTGAAGAGAAGGACAAGGTCTCCTTCACTCAACTCCCTTGGGATGATGCGCTTGTCATGCCACCGTTTAGTCCTCTCCTTGTAGATCCGGGCATTCTCATAAGCATCCAACCGGATCTCTTCAAGAGCGTTTATGTCAAGCAACCTCTTCTCTCCCGCCTCCTTGAGATCAAAATTTAGCCACTTAATGGCCCAATAAGCTCTATGCTTGTTAGCATGAAATATTGTGATATTTTAGGCACGTTTTCTAAACGTATTTGATTCATATTGATAGTCTTTGATTGAGCTTTGTGCATATGAGAGCTAGTATTACCTATATTGTCGATATGGATGTCTACACTAGTTCTATGTTGATTATAGGTGATTTGGAGCTATTTCCGAACGGAAACGAGCAAAGGAGAATTGAGTTGATATGTTCATAGATTGAGGACACTCTTTGGAAGCAATTTGGAGTCTTAGATTGAGGAATGCACGAGTTAGGGAAGAATCACGTTCTTGCCCTAAATTACGCCCTAAAACACGGCCGTACCACAAACCACGTTCAGAATTACGGCTGTGGATTCAGAGTCAAAATTCGATGTTCATTCCAGGGGATTCTACGGCCGTGGAACAAACCGTAATTGTTTCCACGCCCTAAATTACGGTCGTGGAATCTTCCACGACCGTGATCTTGGCGAATCTTTTCGCCATGTTTCGAAGCCATGATCTTTTGAAGATTGGGCCGGGCCGACACTTTGCCCTGCATTATAAAAAGACGGATGAAGCAAGATTCCGTCACCTCGCTTACGACCTTTTCAACCCTCGCTTAGCGGCAAACGTACGCTTACAATCCACGTTTAGCAACGCACAAACCCTCATCTTGGAGGTAATTTGGAGATCTCATTGAAGATCAAAGTTCGTATTGGAGAGTTGCTGTTTGTGATCTTCGGATTTGTGGAAGATCGAAGTTCTTGGAGGGTTTTGCAAGAAGACCCCTCTTCTTGCTTAGGTTTGATTTAGGATCGGATTGACATCCCGTTTCTTTTCTTTCCTAAGATTGTGATTGTTTACTCCGTTTTGAATCTTTTGATAAACACTTGTTCTTGGCTGTGATTTTGAGATTCATTTGAAGATTATTGATAGTTCTTGAAAGTTCCCATCTTTTATCTTTTAATTCTTGAATTGATATCAATATGACTGTTATTGGCTAAAAACCCTTAACAATTCTAAGGTGAAGGGTTGATAGTTGTGGCATAGGTGATGATAGATCGATCGCAAACAGATTAGACCCTGAGAGTTAGAGAATTGTCGCCGACAACCCTAAATTACGGGCTGTTCTTGAGTTCCACGACCGTAGAACCTCAAGAACTAACCGTGATTTCCCTTAAGTCTACGAACCTGCTTTTACTTTAATCCAAAGTTAAAGATTGGCTTTAGCTTAGTTTAGACTTGTCTTTTCTAGGTGGTAGTGAAGCCTCAACAACCTCTACCTCGATTGTGAGCCTCAACAACCTCAATCGGATAAGTTAGTCTTGATCTTTAGATTATAAGTTTGGGTATTTGATACTAATCCTCGTCTTAAGAACCTTATCTATATTGAGCCTCAACAACCTGTATAGGGAGTGTCTTTTAGGTGAGTTACATAAGGTTTTTGGAACCTCAACCGTACGATTACCTTACATTAGTATACCTTTGCATATCTCAACTCTGTCTTTATATCATTAAGTATATCTTGAATCGATTGCCACAGCTGGATACCTGGATCTTTAGGATTGTTGTTTTCCCAATAATTTGCAAAACTCCTATATTTACTTGTTTGATAACCTGCAACCGAGTTCGTTCCACCCAAATCCCTGTGTTCGATACTCTGGAATTCTTGCTTAACTACGTCGATCCGTACACTGCGGGTTCGCTTGCTTGATTCTAGTTTTATAAATTTAAAGCTTATTTGCACACACCTCTAGGGGCGAACAAGTTTTTGGCGCCGTTGCCGGGGATTTGGCTTCGTCCGAATCCGGTAGCCGGTTGTCAAGCTTGGGAGCTTGCTCTCGTTATTTGATTTTTCTTTGAGTGCATGCGCAGGTCTAGGAACACCGAAGATCTCTTACCTCTTGATCAAGAGCTAGAGAAAACCTTGAGGCAAAAGCGCAAGGAAAAGAGGATGGCTGAAGGGAACGAACGCGATCTTCAAACGGAGTTGGCGGAGAAGGAAGCTCAACTCCGATGGAATGAGACTCTCCGCCAAGATGAGATGGATCGTCATCAATCTCAAGTCAACGGTCTACAAGACATGATCGTCCAAATGAGGATAAAGATGAGCGACCTTGAAGATAAGGTGGGCAAGAAGTCCTCGAGAAGGAGATCAAGGTCTAGAAGGAGAAACCACTCATCCGCCGATGATAGTGATTCTTCCATGCCACCGTTAGAAGAGATTGATCCCACGATCAATATAAATCCTTTCAATCCACAAGGAGCTGCTAATCGTCGCATTCCACCTAGGAATGCGAGGGTCGAACGTGTGGATAATGAGCCGAGAACTCTTGGCCAGCGAATGGATCCAACACAACAACCACGCCGCTTGGGTGTGAATTTTGATGCTGAAGATGTACAAGGGTTTAGCTTCAACCCTCAAGTTATCACTCTTGTTCGCCAAAGTCAGTTTGGCGGTACAAGCGCTGAATCTCCACACCAACACTTGCAAAACTTTGAGTGTATGATGGAGACGATGAGACCGAAGAGCGCTACTACCAACAGCTACAAGCTTAAACCTTTCTTTTTCTCCTTGAAAGGGAAAGCGTTATCTTGGTATCAAGCTCTTCCTAATGGGAAACTAGACACGTGGGAAGACCTTTCCGCAGAGTTTCTCACCAAATTCTTTCCGCCTTCCAAAACAGCGGAACTTAGAGGTAAGATTAATGCTTTTTCTATGAGACCTAACGAAAGTTTGTTTCAATCTTGGGAAAGGTTTCAGGATTTGCTCTTGGATTGCCCTCATCATGGCATATCCAAGCTTGCCTTGCTGGAGATTTACTACAAGGGGCTGGATGCGGGAACGCAATTCAACCTCCAATCCCTCTCATGTGGAACGTTCATGGACATGAGAGAAGATGACGCTTGGGACTTCATTGAGAAGCAAGCAAGAGTCATAGAGAAGTATTCCCACCGGAAAGTGGAGGGAAATCGTGTGGAGCAAGGAGCAAAGCTCACACATGAAGCTCAAAATCAGATTTTCTCCCTCAACAATGAGATCAAAGAGTTGAAGGAGACTATCAAGACCAACTTTCCAAAGCAACAAGAGAAGGATGTTGGCTATTTGGGCAACAACAACGGCGGTGACAACACCAACCGCAACAACAATAACCGGAACAATAACCGGAATAGCAATTGGAATGGAAACAACAACAACCGGAACAACAACAATTGGAACAACAATCGGGGTTCAAACAACAACAATTGGCGCTCCAATCAACAAAATTCCGGTAACTCCTATCCTTCCAATTCCAATCCGCTAACTCCACCCTCCTCTTCCTCTACTCCTTTGAAAAGCCAAGGGCAATCATCTAATGGAGAAAACAATACGGGAAAGGAGAAGCCGGATCCCATGTTGGAAACGATCTTGGGAAAGCTTCAAGGGATGGAGAACCGCCTCATTAAGGTTGATGATCGAGTTTCTAAGATTGACAAAGCTCAAAAGGTTTTAGAAAACCAAATGTTCGATCATGCGGAGGAAGTTCCTAGAAATCAAGGGAAACTTCCAGGAAAGACGGAGGACAACCCTAAGGGAAGGGTAATGGCGATTACAACTAGCAGCGGAGTGACTACCACCGATCCGCAGCCTACGTTCGTTGAAGTCCCCGTAGAGAAGGACAAAGAAAAGGGGAAGGAGAAGGAAGACGTCTATGTTCCTCCTCCAGCTTTCAAACCTCCCCTACCGTTCCCTCAGTCTAGAGCGCGAGCGCGCCTAGACAAGCAATTCGGTAAGTTCATAGAACTCATGAGCAAACTGCATATTAATATACCTTTCATTGATGCTATTGTAGGTATGCCGGCTTATGGCAAGTTCTTGAAGGAGCTTCTCTCTAACAAGAGGAAGCTAGAAGATTTCGGTGAAGTCAAGATGAGTTCGGATTCTTCGGATCTCATCAAGACTATGAAGGAGAAAATGCCCCCAAAGCTTAAAGATCCGGGGTCATTTTGCATTCCCATTGGAGTGGGAGAGGTCACATATGACGCTTTATGTGACTTGGGAGCAAGTGTGAGCATCATACCACTTGCATTGTGCAGGAAGATCGGTTTAGGCGACCCTAAACCGGTGAAGATGACGTTATACATGGCGGATCGATCCATTACTCGTCCCGTCGGCATTGTAGAAGACGTCCCGGTCAAGCTAGGCAAGTTCTTTGTCCCCATTGATTTTGTCGTACTTGACATTCCTGCAGATAGTCCGGTCCCGATCATACTCGGAAGGCCGTTTCTTGCAACTTCCGGCTGCATGGTCGATTGCAAGAATGGGAGACTCGCTTTTGATATTGGGGAAGAGAAAGTGGAGTTCGTTCTTTCCACTCTAGTGAAGGAGCCAATCTTTGATGAGGATATTTACAATGTCCAAGACGAAGAAGATTTATCTAGGGAGGAGGTAAGTGCGATTCTCTTTAACGATCCTTTACAAAAGGTTATTACTATGAGTCTAACCGATGTAGGAGAAGAAGAAGAGTGCAAAGAGGTAATTAAAGCCTTTGGAGCACAAGAAGAGATGCATGAAGTGGAGTTTGAGAAACTCCACGATGAGGCTGAGAATACTAGAATCCACGGTCATACTCTGTATTCCACGACCGTGGATTCCACGACCAAAATCAACCTCCATTCCAGAGGATATTACGGCCGTGGAACACCAGAGGAAACCGTAATTTTGACCGTGGAAGAGGGCGATCGGCATACTTCTTCAACTTCTTCTAATTCTTCTCCAAACCATTCACCATCCTTAGAAACTTCTAAGGAAACATCGGAAGCTCCTCAAGGATCATTGGAAGCTCCGAAAGCAATGGAACTCAAACCACTTCCTACTCATCTAAGGTACGCTTTTCTTGGATCTAATTCCACCTTCCCGGTTATCGTTAGTTCCGAATTAAGCATAGATGAAGACGAACAGCTCATGATTGTCCTTAGGAAACATAGAAAAGCCATAGGCTATACTATTGAGGACTTAGTAGGAATTAAACCCTCCCTATGCATGCATAAGATACTAATGGAGGAGGACTTTAGAACTTCAAGACAACCTCAAAGGCGGTTGAATCCGACCATGAAGGAGGTTGTCAAGAAGGAAATTCTTAAACTTCTTGATGCAGGTATCATCTATCCTATCTCCGATAGCAAGTGGGTGAGCCCAGTTCAAGTAGTTCCGAAGAAGGGAGGAATGACGGTCATCACCAATAAGAACAACGAACTCATTCCTACCCGAACCGTAACTGGATGGCGAATGTGTATAGACTACCGCAAGCTCAACAATGCAACGCGGAAGGATCACTTTCCATTGCCATTCATCGATCAGATGCTTGAAAGGTTAGCACAACATTCATACTTTTGCTACCTTGACGGTTATAGTGGCTTCTTTCAGATTCCGATACATCCGGATGATCAAGAGAAGACCACATTCACGTGCCCTTGGGGTACGTTCGCTTATAGGAGAATGCCGTTCGGGCTTTGCAATGCCCCAGCCACCTTTCAACGGTGCATGATGGCCATCTTCTCCGAATATGTAGAGGAAATCATGGAAGTTTTCATGGATGACTTCTCCGTTTACGGTTCCTCTTTTAACGATTGTCTTTCTAACCTTTCTCTTGTTTTGCAAAGATGTGAAGACACTAACCTAGTTCTTAATTGGGAGAAGTGTCAATTCATGGTTAAGGAAGGAATCGTGTTAGGTCACTTAGTCTCTAGTAGAGGGATAGAGGTAGACAAGGCTAAGATAGAGACCATAGAGAAACTTCCTCCCCCAATTTCGGTGAAGGGAGTAAGAAGTTTCCTAGGACATGCTGGATTCTATAGACGTTTCATTCAGGACTTTTCTAAGATATCAAAACCTCTCACTAATCTATTGATGAAGGATGCGGTTTTTGAGTTTTCGCAGGAATGTTTGGACGCATTTAACACCATTCGGCAAGCTTTAATTTCAGCACCTATTATCCAACCTCCGGATTGGACTCTTCCCTTCGAGATTATGTGCGATGCTAGTGACGTAGCCATTGGAGCTGTTCTTGGGCAACGAAAGGAAGGACGAACCCACGCCATATACTACGCTAGCAAGACGCTAGACGAAGCCCAGCTCAACTACGCCACTACGGAAAAAGAGTTTCTAGCCATTGTCTACGCTATTGACAAGTTTCGCTCTTATCTTGTAGGTGCAAAGGTGATTGTCTACACGGATCATGCTGCAATCCGATACCTCCTTGCAAAGAAAGATGCGAAGCCAAGGCTGATTAGATGGATTCTTCTCCTACAAGAATTCGATCTTGAGATCCGCGACAAGAAAGGCTCAGAAAATTCTGTTGCGGATCATTTGAGTCGTCTAACACATCTAGAGGACGACCATTTACCCATTGATGACTCCTTTCCGGACGAACACCTACATATCATAGAGGAGTGCATCAAGGTAATCTCCAAAGGTAACGAACCATGGTTTGCTGATTTTGTTAACTATTTGGTTTGCCAGGAGATACCACCCGGACTGTCATACGCACAAAGGAAGAAGTTCTTCAAGGACGTCCGGGAATACCATTGGAACGAGCCTCTCCTCTTTAAGAGAGGTCCGGATGGCATCATCCGGCGATGTGTGCCGGAAGATGAGATGCAAAGTGTCATCCGCCATTGTCATTCACTACCTTGTGGAGGACACGCTAGTTCTAATAAAACTAGCGCAAAGGTATTGCAATCTGGATTCTATTGGCCTACTTTATTTAAAGATGTGCAATCCTTTGTTTCTTGCTGCGATGCTTGTCAAAGAACAGGCAATATCTCTAGAAGGAACGAGATGCCCCTCAACAACATCCAAGAGGTGGAGATTTTCGACGTTTGGGGAGTCGATTTCATGGGACCATTCCCTTCTTCTTGTGGAAACCAATACATATTATTGGTGGTAGACTACGTTTCTAGATGGGTAGAAGCAATTGCCTCTCCCACAAATGATGCCATGGTGGTGGTTAAGTTCTTCAACAAGACCATCTTTCCGCGATTCGGGACACCAAGGACGATCATTAGTGATGGGGGTTCTCACTTCATAGCCCGTCGCTTTGAAGCTCTTCTAACCAAGTATGGGGTTACTCACAAGATCGCCACTCCTTACCATCCACAAACGAGTGGACAAGTCGAGATCTCAAATAGGGAGATCAAGGGAATTCTAGAGAAGACGGTTTCAAGGACTAGGAAGGATTGGTCCTTGAAGCTAGATGACGCATTATGGGCATACCGGACTGCATACAAGACTCCCATAAGAACCACACCATACAACCTTGTGTATGGGAAGTCTTGTCATTTGCCGGTAGAGCTAGAGCACAAAGCGTTTTGGGCTATCAAATGGCTGAATTTCGGCATGAAGGAAGCGGGAGAGAAGCGTCTCCTAGACATCAACAAGCTGGATGAACTCCGTTTGAACGCCTACGAAAACGCTAAGATCTACAAGGAAAGAGCAAAGCGTTGGCATGATAAGCATATCATTCCAAAGGACTTCAAGGAAGGAGATCAAGTTCTCCTCTTCAATTCGAGACTTCGCCTCTTTCCAGGTAAGTTAAAATCTCGTTGGACTGGACCTTTTCTAATTAAGCGTATTTTCCCCCATGGTGCAGTTGAAGTATGGGGTGAAGCTAGTGGAAGTTTTAAGGTGAACGGCCAACGACTCAAGAAGTACTCGCCGGAACTCCAAGCTGGGGAGTTTGCACCTACCGCACTCGAATAAGTGCGAGATTGGTCTAGCTACGGACCTTAAACAAAGCGCTTCTTGGGAGGCAACCCAAGGTATTGCATTCTCGTTTTTTCTTCGATTCATAGATTAGTTTAGAATAGACGTTTTCACTTTATTTTGCCTCGATTTCTTCCGGTATGTTCGTGTTTTTGGTTGTAGGATCGATGGAAAGGGAGAAAGGGAGGATAATGTCGAAGAGAAGTGACGAAATTTGGACTTTGAAGCTTTACAGAAGGTTCCACGGTCTAAATTACGGTCGTCATAGCTACAGTGGCCGTAATTCTCAAAAGCCTGTGAAAAATCACCAAAACCACGGGTCCGTACACTTCCACGGCCGTGGAATGCCCCGACAGACCGTGATTTTTGAAATTTTGCCTGCGAGTATAAAAGCCACACTTCATCACAAAAACCACCACAATTCTTCCCCAATTCCACGACCTAAATACCGAAAACCCGCAACCTCTCCCAATTCTTCATTCTCTAATCGTTTTCAACGATTCTTCGCTCTAAACTGCAGCAAATCCAACCACGAACAAGATCCAAGCAACAAATCGAGTGGAAATCGATCAACAAACGCGCATTTTGGATTTTTCAATCCGAAAAAGAGGTTATTTCTTTCTCTTCGATTCTCGCGGATTTGGTTCGTTTTTGCCATAGATTTTTAGGAAGAACTGACAAAGATTGGAAGGAATTAGATTAGGACTGCTTGTTGTGGTGATATTTGGTGAATTTGCTGAGATTCACGAGATTCTGTGACGAATCACGGTCTCTGGAGGTTCCACGGCCGTGGTTTCTATAGAACAGACCGTGATTTCTGCTGAAAATGGATTTCGTAAGGAGAGTGTCGGGAAGGATTAAGGAAAAGAAAGGGGAGCAAAATAAGAAAAGGAAGGGCAACCCCTCCACCTCTAGGGCACCACCACCCTCATCTCCCTCACCACCATCCTCACCTTCACCTCCATCTTCACCCCCTCACCCTAGCATCCCAACCATACACGAAAACCACCTAGCTGCATTTGAAAGGATAGAGGAGAGGGCAGTGATTGGCCCTAGGTACTTGTTGTTGGAGGATCTACATCCTCTCAACATAGTTGATGACCTTACATGGCTCTTGGATAGAGCCGGATTGCTTGTCTTCACGAACATTCGTGAAGACGCTTACGAGGAGATTACCCGAGAGGTTGTGACGTCCTTTGAGCACAGCCCAGTAGATAGGACCGTCTCCTTCCGTCTTATGGATCGAGACTACCACTTGAGCATTGTTGAATTCGGGACCATTTTCGGGTTCCATGAGACCTACAACGGTCGACTTCCTAGAGGCGTTTCCGCCAAGGACTTTTGGGCGGAAGTGGCCATGATTTATGCCGACGAGGACCGTTGGCAACCAGCTGATACCAAGGCTAGATTGATGTACCATCTAGCCTTGAAGATAGCTCACCGTGTTCTTTCGGAGTGTCTCTTTCCTAGGACGGAGACGCCCCAAAAGATCAAGACGGATGAGCTATTCCTTCTTTACGCCATGCTTTATGGATGCCGCGCAGATTGTGCTACTCTTTTGGCGGCGACGATGAGTAAACTCAAGAACAAATCGAGAGGGAACATTGGATATGGTGGGATAGTGACCCACATAGCTAGGAGCTTTGGTGTAGATTTTTCAGCTTGCACCCGCATACCCGCCGTACCTCTAGGATTACATGCATTCATGGTTAGGGGACTCATCTTCCCCACACATAGAGGTCCGCCTTATGCGGGTATGCCCTGGGAGAGTAGGACAGGCAGGGGTATTGAGTGGCTGCCAGAGTATTCCATTGTGGCGGGACGCCACAATTGGAAGGAGACGTTCGCTGCGATGCATGCGAACAGGCTTGTAGCTCCCCCTTACGTTCCACCACCGGTTGAGGATGAGGAGGACATGGGACAGCAGTACGAGAGTGGTGGAGGAGCGGAGCAGGAGTTCGGCACGTTTCCGGATCAGCCGGATGCGGCCCCGGATGTACCTAGGCGCTCTCCACGTCCAGTTAGAGCTTCAGGCTCGTCATCTCGCCGCGCCAGCGTGAGTGAGAGGCCCACGTGGATGACTACACCTCCCACTTGGTACAGCACACCTCCTCCTTGGTCCACGACACAGCCAGCACCACCACCACCAGCACCAGCACCAGCACCAGCCGATGCCCCCTCATGGTATGATCACGCCCCGGAATGGTATGAGAGGATGCCGGATTGGGCTACCGGACTTTCAGAGAGAGTCGGAGCATTAGAGATCCGGGCGGATGCTAGAGACGGACGCTTAGACGACCTTGACCACATGATGAGGGACGTCTACCGCCAGCAGTTTGGGCGGTTCTATGTTCCGAGTTTCTCTCCATTCCCACCTCCACCGGCGCCGCAGTGATTGATGACCGGACCGCTCGTTTGATTTAGACATTCCCGCCACCACTTGTGAGTTTCTTTTTCTTTTCTTTCTTTTGTTCTTTCTTGTGAACATTAGGGACAATGTTCGTCCTAAGTATGGGGTGGGATGTACTAAATGTTTGTAATAACTCTACTCTATATGTTGCTTTCATTCCGAGACTATCATTGCATGTTCATTATATGTTACACGTTTCATTCTTGCATTGCATGAAAAAGAACTTTAAAAACCCATAAAAATTTGAAAATTTTGAAAATTTGGTGCTTCTAATGAATCGATATGATTTCCATGATAATCACTACTTGCGAATTGAGTTTGATAACAATTGCATGCTTAAAAGGATTGTAATTCGAAAAGAAATTGAATGAATGAATTCTACCTCTTTTGCAAGTTTTATAATGTGAAAACGTTACCTAAATCATGTTGAGAGATTGAAGTTGAAATCACATTATAAGTTCCTATACTTCTTGTTGAAATGATTAAGGCAATTCGATACTTTCTTTCCTCTTTCTTTGATCATCTAACTCCTCATTGAAATATTAGCCTCCTTTACCCATCCGGGAACTTGGAAAAGTGAAAGAGAAAAAGGCATGTTTGATGTGGGAGGGCCATGAGAGCAATTATTTGCAATCAATTGAATAGAAAGAAATTATAGGTTTGGGGAAGTCAATCATGACGATGAGTAACTCGGCACCATTCACATAGCCGGGTGTTTGTGTCTTGCCAAAGTCGGATTGAGCGATATTCCTAGCGGATTATGGTATGTGCGCTAAGGGTTTGAGGCATCTCTTACAATTTTGAGAAACGCCAATCTCCTAGGCTTCGGTTTTTGTGCACCTCTATCCATAACTCCAAAAGTAAAGTCGAAAAATGAAAAGAAGAGAGCGAAGCTCTAAGTGAAGTGTTGCGGAAACCGCAAAAGAAGAAGAAGGTAGTTGTCCACTTTCCCGGATTTATGCACCACTCTCCCTTAAAGTTTTCCCTTCCCTTCCATACTCTAGACCTTTTCTTTGAAAGTCCTTAAGATCAAAAGAATGTTATAGGACTTGGTGATCTAAATTGAAGCTTCTTATGATTGATTTTGATAATGTTTGAAGGTTATAATGCTTGTTTAGAAGTTGAGTTGATTCATGAATTTTCTTTACCTCTTACTCTCTAATTAAGTGTGTGAAAGTTTGAAAAACGATTGAAGCAAGGTTTGAGAATGATCTATTGTTTAGAAGTCACATTCATCCAAAAGAAGGTACACATATTTCATCCTAACTCTTGTTTAAAGCTTTTTGAAAGACCTTGCTTAGGGACAAGCAAGTGTTAAGTATGGGGTTATTTGTTAGCATGAAATATTGTGATATTTTAGGCACGTTTTCTAAACGTATTTGATTCATATTGATAGTCTTTGATTGAGCTTTGTGCATATGAGAGCTAGTATTACCTATATTGTCGATATGGATGTCTACACTAGTTCTATGTTGATTATAGGTGATTTGGAGCTATTTCCGAACGGAAACGAGCAAAGGAGAATTGAGTTGATATGTTCATAGATTGAGGACACTCTTTGGAAGCAATTTGGAGTCTTAGATTGAGGAATGCACGAGTTAGGGAAGAATCACGTTCTTGCCCTAAATTACGCCCTAAAACACGGCCGTACCACAAACCACGTTCAGAATTACGGCCGTGGATTCAGAGTCAAAATTCGATGTTCATTCCAGGGGATTCTACGGCCGTGGAACAAACCGTAATTGTTTCCACGCCCTAAATTACGGTCGTGGAATCTTCCACGACCGTGATCTTGGCGAATCTTTTCGCCATGTTTCGAAGCCATGATCTTTTGAAGATTGGGCCGGGCCGACACTTTGCCCTGCATTATAAAAAGACGGATGAAGCAAGATTCCGTCACCTCGCTTACGACCTTTTCAACCCTCGCTTAGCGGCAAACGTACGCTTACAATCCACGTTTAGCAACGCACAAACCCTCATCTTGAAGGTAATTTGGAGATCTCATTGAAGATCAAAGTTCGTATTGGAGAGTTGCTGTTTGTGATCTTCGGATTTGTGGAAGATCGAAGTTCTTGGAGGGTTTTGCAAGAAGATCCCTCTTCTTGCTTAGGTTTGATTTAGGATCGGATTGACATCCCGTTTCTTTTCTTTCCTAAGATTGTGATTGTTTACTCCGTTTTGAATCTTTTGATAAACACTTGTTCTTGGCTGTGATTTTGAGATTCATTTGAAGATTATTGATAGTTCTTGAAAGTTCCCATCTTTTATCTTTTAATTCTTGAATTGATATCAATATGACTGTTATTGGCTAAAAACCCTTAACAATTCTAAGGTGAAGGGTTGATAGTTGTGGCATAGGTGATGATAGATCGATCGCAAACAGATTAGACCCTGAGAGTTAGAGAATTGTCGCCGACAACCCTAAATTACGGGCTGTTCTTGAGTTCCACGACCGTGGAACCTCAAGAACTAACCGTGATTTCCCTTAAGTCTACGAACCTGCTTTTACTTTAATCCAAAGTTAAAGATTGGCTTTAGCTTAGTTTAGACTTGTCTTTTCTAGGTGGTAGTGAAGCCTCAACAACCTCTACCTCGATTGTGAACCTCAACAACCTCAATCGGATAAGTTAGTCTTGATCTTTAGATTATAAGTTTGGGTATTTGATACTAATCCTCGTCTTTAGAACCTTATCTATATTGAGCCTCAACAACCTGTATAGGGAGTGTCTTTTAGGTGAGTTACATAAGGTTTTTGGAACCTCAACCGTACGATTACCTTACATTAGTATACCTTTGCATATCTCAACTCTGTCTTTATATCATTAAGTATATCTTGAATCGATTGCCACAGCTGGATACCTGGATCTTTAGGATTGTTGTTTTCCCAATAATTTGCAAAACTCCTATATTTACTTGCTTGATAACCTGCAACCGAGTTCGTTCCACCCAAATCCCTGTGTTCGATACTCTGGAATTCTTGCTTAACTACGTCGATCCGTACACTGCGGGTTCGCTTGCTTGATTCTAGTTTTATAAATTTAAAGCTTATTTGCACACACCTCTAGGGGCGAACAATGCTCCATCTCAACCGGAAGGTGGCATGACTTTCCATAGACCAACTTGTAAGGAGTGGTGCCAATTGGTGTTTTGAAGGCGGTCCTATATGCCCACAAGGCATCATCGAGCTTCATAGCCCAATCTTTTCTCGTCCTTGATACCGTCTTCTCAAGAATGGCCTTGATCTCCCGGTTGGAGATCTCCACTTGGCCACTAGTTTGGGGATGGTAAGGTGTTGCCACCTTATGAGTCACCCCATACTTGGCCAAAAGTGCTCCAAAATTCCTATTGGTGAAATGCTTCCCTCCATCGCTTATGATCACCCTAGGTGTTCCAAACCTAGGAAAGATCACTCGGTTGAAGAACCGCACCACTACCTTGGCGTCATTTGTAGGAGAGGCGATTGCCTCCACCCATCTCGAAACATAGTCAACCGCCAATAGGATGTAGAGGTTGCCACATGAAGAAGGGAATGGCCCCATGAAGTCCACACCCCACACATCAAATATCTCTACCTCTTGGATGTTGTTCAAGGGCATCTCATTCCTCCTCGAGATGTTGCCCGTCCTTTGGCAAGCATCACAAGCTACCACAAAGCCTTGCACGTCCTTGAACAAACTTGGCCAAAAGAAGCCCGATTGTAGCACTTTCGCACATGTCTTGTGTGCACTAGCATGCCCTCCGCATGGCAAGGAATGACAATGGCGGATCACACTCTCCACCTCATCCTCCGGTATGCATCTTCTAAACATCCCATCCGGCCCTCTTTTGAACAAAAGTGGCTCGCTCCAATAGTAATGCCTCACATCTTTGAAGAACTTCTTCCTTTGGGCATATGTCAAACCGGGAGGCACTTCCTCACACACTAGGTAGTTCACAATGTCGGCAAACCATGGCTCGCTTCCTCTAGACACTTGGAACAAGCACTCCTCCACCATTTGCAATTGCTCATCCCGGAATGAGTCATCAATCGGGATGTCCTCTTTTTCAAGCTCCAATGGTGGGAGTCTATAAGGTGATCCGCCACGGAGTTCTCGGATCCCTTCTTGTCCCGGATTTCCAAGTCAAACTCTTGAAGAAGAAGGATCCACCGAATCAACCTAGGCTTGGCATCCTTCTTGGTAAGTAGATAACGGATCGCAGCATGATCCGTATACACTATGACCTTCGCTCCAACAAGGTATGACCGAAACTTCTCAAAGGCATACACCACCGCTAGCAACTCCTTCTCGGTAGTGGCATAGTTGAGTTGGGCATCATCTAGCGTCTTGCTAGCATAATAAATAGCATGAGTTTTCCCATCTTTCCTTTGCCCCAAAACAGCCCCAATGGCTACATCACTTGCATCACACATGATCTCAAACGGTAAGCTCCAATCCGGAGGTTGCATGATAGGTGCGGAGATCAACGCGTTCTTCAACCTACAAAAAGCTTCAAGGCAATCTTTGGAGAAAACAAATTCAACATCCTTCATTAGTAGGTTAGTGAGAGGCTTAGAAATTTTAGAGAAATCTTGAATGAACCTCCGGTAAAAACCGGCATGCCCCAAAAAGCTCCTTACCCCTTTCACCGAGGTAGGTGGTGGCAACTTCTCTATTGTTTCAATTTTTGCCCTATCAACCTCAATGCCACGGTTAGACACCAAGTGTCCTAACACGATACCTTCACTTACCATGAAGTGGCATTTTTCCCAATTCAAGACAAGATTTGTCTCCTCACATCTTTGTAATACTAAGGACAAGTTAGCCAAGCAATCATCGAAAGAAGAACCATAAATAGAGAAATCATCCATAAACACTTCCATGATATTTTCTATGTATTCCGAAAAGATAGCCATCATACACCTTTGGAAGGTGGCGGGTGCATTACACAACCCAAATGGCATTCTCCTATATGCAAAAGTACCCCATGGACATGTAAAGGTTGTTTTCTCTTGGTCATCGGGGTGGATAGGGATTTGGAAGAATCCACTATAGCCATCTAGGTAGCAAAAATGAGAGTGTTGAGCTAATCTCTCTAGCATTTGGTCAATGAAAGGGAGAGGGAAGTGATCTTTCCTAGAAGCCATGTTCAACTTCCTATAATCAATGCACATCCTCCATCCCGTAACCGTTCTAGTGGGAATTAGTTCATTGTTCTCATTGGTTACTACGGTCATCCCACCCTTCTTAGGTACTACATGAACGGGAATAACCCACTTACTATCCGAGATAGGGTAGATAATTCCCGCATCTAGCAACTTAATGATTTCCATCTTAACTACCTCTTTCATTATAGGATTTAACCTTCTTTGATGTTCAATAGAGGGTTTATGATTATCTTCCATCATTATCCTATGCATGCACAAAGATGGCTTGATGCCAACAAGATCTTCAATGGTGTATCCTATTGCCTTTCTACGCAGTTTCAATTCATTCAACAACCTATTAAGCTCATCATCAATCAAAGATGCATTCACAATCACCGGATAAGTAGAATTTGAACCAAGGAAAGCATACTTTAAATGAGAAGGAAGAGGTTTAAGATCAAGTTGAGGGGGACCTTTTTCGGTTGGAGACGATCCATACAATGTAGGTTGAGATGATTGCAAAGCCATGGAAGCCTCCTTGAAGTCCCTTGATGATTGCTCATACTCAAGTGGTTGATGCTGAAAAGACTCAGGAAAATCGACCCAGGAAGAAAAATCGGTCGATTTTTCTGAAGGGGGGTCGATCTGAGTTTCTGTTTTGGCAAAACTGGCTGAAATTTCAGCATAAGTACAAAAATCGGCCGATTTTTGGCCCCCAGTCCGATTTTTCTGGCAGTTTTCCTCTTCTTCTAGCACTTCAAACCCAACACTTGGTAGCTCGTCCAATGCATTCAAGGCCTTGATTACTTCATTGCTACTCTCCTCAATTCCTTCTTCCATCAAGCTTGAGCTAAGAACTCTCTCAAGTGGATCCTTGAGCAAGATTGAGCTCACGACCTCCCTAGATTCCTCTTCTTCAACTATGTTGAATACATCCTCATCAAGGGTTGGCCCTTTCATCATTGGGAGGCAACCCAGGGTATTGCTTTCTTTTTCCCGTTTTCTAGTCTAGCCTAGATAGTTTGCTTTTGCTTTGTTTTGTTTGTTTTTGGCGTCCTAGACAGATAACAGGAGACATCTAAGGAAGGAGCATAACTGGAAGTACAGAAGTTCGAGAATTCGAGAAGACGAAGTTTGACTGAGACACCTCGGTCCAGTCGAGGCCACCTCGACCGAGTTGATTCTTGAGCAACCGAGGCGACTAGGGTTTCTGCAGCACCACCTCGGTCCGTACCACCTCGGTCCAGTCGAGAGCATCTCGACCGAGGTGACAGCAGTTCCAAGAACAGTATGAAAAGGGGAAAAATTTCTTTTTCACTTTTTTTACCTTCTTCGACTCGACCGCGGCGCCTTCTCACCTCGCTTCCTCAAATCTTGCTCGTTTTTGAAGATTTCCTCTTCCAAACTGCGATTGAAGGGTAGAGGATCCCATTGCAAGTACAGATCTGCGAAGAAATCGAACGAATAGACCGAAACGAGGTAAAAACAGTCGAAACCCTAACTCGTTCGTTCGTTTCGATTTGGGCTTTGGTTGCCCCTGAATCTGCTGATAAAAGGATTAAGTACCCCATAGGAAGAAATTGTAGTGATTTTTGGGGGAAAAGAACTGGATTTCTGAGATTTTAATCGCAAACTGTTACGCCTCGGTCCAGTCAAACTGCATCTCGACCGAGGTGATTCTTGAGGATTGTCAGTGACCGAGGTGATTCTTGAGGATTGTCAATGACCGAGGTGATCTGACAGTAGCTGAGAAAATGAGTTCCGAACGTCGCCTTGCCCTCAGAGATAGATCCTCACCTTCCCCTCCTTCCTCTTCTTCCCGACCTTACCGCCCGGTGATCCACGAGAGATGCCGGGTAGATTATGAGCGTATAGCTAGCCGTCCAGTGATTGCACCACGTTTTCTGGATGTGTCAGCTTTTGATTGCCTAGGGGTAGATGGAGACCTTAGGAGGATGATCACTACATTTAGGCTGGATCAATTTACTGAGATCCGAGCCCCAGCCTACTTGGAGCCGACCCTAGAGTTCGTTAGCTCCTTTTCCTACCATCCCACAGAGCAGTACGTGAAGTACCGGTTGATGAACCGGAACTTCTTAGTACCGCTCGAGATTTGGAGAGAGATTTTCGGCTTTTCTGAGCCCACCGCCACTGACTTCCCTTCCCGATATGTAGCTAGGGAGTTCTGGGGGCAGATTGCCCATATTACTGAGCATGCAGTAAGATGGCGCCCTGGAGATTCCAGGGAGGTCATCTTCCACCTAGCCTTTAGGTGAGCCCATAGGATATTCAGCGAGACACTTTTGGCGCGTACTGAGACGCCCCAGAAGATCCGACAGGGCGAGCTTTTCAGTCTGTACTGTATGGTTACGGGGGTTTCCCGGACTTTGGCTTGATCTTGGCAGAGGACCTGCACAAGATCAAGGCCAAGGCGAAGGGAGACATCTGCTGCGGAGGTCTTGTCACCCACATAACTGCTTATCATGGCATGGACCTCAGTGGTTGTACGATGGTGGCGGCTCCGAAGCCGCTTGGATTGCAGGAGATGATCACTCGGAGGATTCTAGTTCCCCGAGGTCTGAGCACTCCATATGTTGCTATGCCGTGGGAGCTGACTGCGCCACAGGGCATCAGGTGGTCTGCCCAGTTCACCGTTTACGATCCGCATTATTGGCAGACCGCCTGGGCTCCACTGATGGAGGATCATAGGGAGGCAGCAGCTGCCCCAGCTGAGGATGAGGAGGAGGAGGCTGACGATGACGAGGATACAGTAGATGAGAGAGATGGTGGAGTCCCGATGGATACAGGGACAGATACTGCAGGGACGAGCGCGCCGCCGATCATAGATCTGGATGATGATGAGACTGAGCCTGCACCAGCTGAGACTTCTCCGGTTAGACCTGCTAGACGCAGGAGACACAGAGTGAGAGATCCAGCTGCCCACAGACGGACCGATGACCTGACGGATCAAGTTATTGACTCCTATGCTGCATTGTCGTTGGATATCCGCGAGATGTAGGAGAGGCAGCATTATCAGCATATCATGGCCCAGCTTCAGTTCGAGCGCGTCATGGGTTATCCGTTCGACCCGACTCAGTATCCATACGTGCCACCACCACCACCACCGGATCGCGACTATTGAGGAGCTGCAGGATTTTCTTTATTATATTTTTATGCAGTTCAGCTATTTATCCGGTGAGTACTCTTATTTCTAGACTTATATTGACCCACTGGGACAGTGTGTCCCAAGTATGGGGTATTTGTTGTACTTATTTGATTGTTGGATTTGATGTACTTATTCGATGACTTCGATGATTACTTTATCGGATATTTCATGTTTGTGCTTCACTTCTGCATTTATATGTTTATCTGAGATTGCATGCCTATTTACAGGTTATTTGATTGAGAAAAACGTCGAAACTGAAAAAAAATTGTTTTTTTAAAAAAAAAAAAAAAATTTTTTGACCTCGACCGAGTCAGTCTTGGCCAAACGAGGCGTTTCACCTCGGTTGACCCAAGAACACCTCGACCGAGGTGGGTTAACTGAGAGTTTTCGAAAACGATTTTTGTGTTACTTATCTGGATATGATCTCAGTGAAGATCTTGTTTACTGACTGGTTTTTAATTCTTTATGTGTTTGAAAGGTTTTATAATATGTTTAAGTTGCTAAATGCTTTGTTTGAAATTATTGGCATGTTTAATACTTTGTTTTTATCCAAATTATGTTGAATTTGAAGGTTGACACCACAAGATAAGTTCTGTCACTTTCATCCTGGAAAGACCAAGGCAATTCATTCTCTTCTTCTTCTTCTTCTTGATCATGCTTAGCCCCTCATATACATTTTGCCTCCCTTTACCTATCGGGGAATTTGGAAGCAAGCGAAGTGGTGAAAGCAAGTGAAGTTAAAGTTGAGAAGTTGGCTGGAAGTGAAAGTGCTAGAAAGTAATTTTAGGTTTGGGGAAGTCAATCATGAAGATGAGTAACTCGGCACCATTCACATAGCCTGGTGTTTGTGTCTTGCCAAAGTCGGATTGAGCGATATTCCTAACGGGTCATGGTATGTGCATCAAGGGTTTGATGCATCTCAAGAAATTGATGATTGCTGATTTCCTAGGCTTCGGTTATTGTGCACCTCTGTCCATGCATCCCAAAAAGTAAAGTAAAAAGAAAAAGTGTGAAATAAGCAAAGCTTATTGGTGGAAGATGTTGCAAGTCAAAGTGAAAGTGAAGTTCATCCTTTTCCCGGATTCTAGCACCACATTACCTTACATACATCCCTACCCTACACGTTTCTTGACCTTTTCTTTTGGGAAGCCCTTGAGACCTTGAGCTAGTTGATTGACTTAGTGGTTTAAACTGGATTATACATGATTAATTTTGATAATTATGACTTATTATCCATTCTATGATTTTATGCAAAGATGAACAACTTTCCTATATTTGTAAAATGTTTTGATCATGTTTGGATTTTAAATTCCATGAAGTATTCTCTTAGAGTGATCTATGATTGTAACACACCATAAAAATGTTTTTGAAAAGACTTTTTATGACTATTAATCCATTCTATCTTGTCTTCTATATGCGGGACTTGCTTGGGGACAAGCAAGGGCTATGTATGGGGTATTTTGATAGCATGAATTATAGTCTATATTTTGGGGTTTGTTTGGACGTTTTATCTTGAATAATCTGCATGTTAGCATGTATAAAATATGTGATTATATTACCATTTCATCTACCTTTGCGGGAATCGAGGTCTACACCTAGTTTTGCTGTAATTGTAGGTAAAATGGCACGTTTTGCATCGAAAAGGAACAAAAGGAGCCATGGAGTCATTGGAGCTACATTCAAGAACATAAGGAACCATCCAGGAAGCATAGCCATGGATTAAGATTCACTTTGGACCAGTTTTGAGAGATTTCACAATCAGTTATGACTCACCTCGGTTAACCAGAGATTCATCTCGACCGAGGTGATCCAAAGACGCCGACTCGACCGAGGCGAACACCTAGGACGCGGCGAGAATATTTTATTCTTGGCTGAGATCTTTTATCTTTGGAATGTGATCTTATATTTTTGGGCTTGGCTCCTGGAAGGAAGAAGATCTTATTTTTTACCTATTTTTATGGGAAAAGATCTTTCTAACATATATTTTCTTTGCAGGGTTATTTTCCTATAAAAAGGGTTGGATTTCCACAAATCCAACATCTCGCACAGATCCGCTATCATATCACATACATCCCGCTTACACCGATAAGGGTTTATAGCAAGTAGCAGCCATACTCCAGTTGGGAGTTTCGAAGAACCTTTTTGAAGGTTGAAGGAAGATTGAAGATTATAGCTTTTATAGCTTTTTGGAGGGTTTTGTAAGATTGTCTTTAATTCCCTTCTTTGTTGTCTTGTCTTGTTAGATTTATATCCAAGGAACGCTTTTGTTGTAATATTTGATTCAGTTATTGAAGTCTTTTCCATTAAATTCTTCTTGTTCAAATATTCACCTTCTTCCTATATATTTAATACTTTCATAATGATGATGAGTGGCTAATTTCCTTGTGTGATTCTAGGGTGATTGGCTGAAGGTTGTGGGAAAAACAATGATAGAATAGTCTTAGAATCCAGTAGGACCCTGAAAGTTCGAGTCATTAACCTTAACCCTAAGCATCTCGCTCAGTCGATGAACATCTCGGCCGGGGTGGAATTCGGCTGACCGAGGTGACTTATCTGATCCTAAAACTGAGAGTTAAGTGTTAGAGTTTGCCAAATCCTATTCTTATTACACCTTTCCTGGTTCAAAGCACGCTTAGGATGAGACTTACCCGGTAATTCCTTAGTTTGTATACCAACGATCATAAGTGTAGGTAATAAAGGTTTATCCTTTATTGGGGTTTGAGTGTGCTTCCATCCCATCTTTGTGAGTTAGCCTGAGACTTACCCGGTAAAGGTTGATTCTATTCCCTTAGATGATGTGTTAGTTTGAGGTTATAGTTCTTTATCTTCATTCCTTGAGACTTACCCGGTAATAGGAGTTAAGGTTTAGGATTAGTGAGTAGTGAGACTTACCCGGTGATCTTACTCCACTTTAGTAACACCTTCCCCTTGCAAAAATCTCAGCTTTGTCCGCTTATCTTTAGATCTTGAGTTGGAACCACAACTAGACGCTTTAATCCCTAGAATTGCATGTTTGCTTTATTGACTTCTTATTCATCTTTGATTGTGTTAATTGCTCTTGTGGTTAGTATTCACGAAGCTTACCGTTATCGACTTTGTTTCACCGAATCCCTGTGATCGACCCCTGGAATTTCTTGCTTTTTACTACGATTGACCCGTACACTGTGGGTTCGCATCCTTGTTTTAAGCTTAAGTCTAGGGTTGAAAATTTAAAGCTTGCACACACCGTTTGGAGCGAACAAATACCGCCCACGCGTGTCACCGCCCCAACGGGAATTCTAGCCGCACCTGCGGATTACTCGACTGCGTCGCCAAAGCTGCAAGGGCGTGAGCCCTTGCGCCCGGCTTCTACCCTCATCTAACTCTATCCAAGCGTAACGAAAAATCCGGTCGTTACAGCTATCGCCCGTTATAGTACACTTGGGCCAAATAAATGTAATAAATGGTCATCCTAGTCTGGTTTAGGTTATAAATGCAAAATCATATGAACACAGACAACCATCACAATCATACAATCCACAACTGCACGCTAAGTAAGTCCTATGGACTTACCTGATATACTCGTAACCTGTACCACGTCACAGCTTCCCCTTGGGGAAGTAATCAACGCCTGCAATAGGAAGGCAAACACAATCACATACTGCAAAGGTTAGGAGAACGAATAAATTCATAACTTAAGGCATATCCTCAACATAACATCTCATCATACTAGTACACATACTTAACCTTAAAGCCATAACCGATATCCATAACATCATCATGAACCTCAACTCATTCTGACACCTAGCAAGCATCTAATCACTATTCCTCAATCTCAAATTTAATCCTAATTTAATTAATTAACCTTTAATTAATTAATTAAATTTCACCTGAATAACGTTTTGCCCGCAGGCCATTTGTAAACCCACCTTTCATCAGATTTCATCAAACAAACAACCCATAAACACTAGAATAAAATAATGATCATAATGGAATTTCTAATTATCCATTTTGAAAAGCCTAAGGTCAATTTAGGCCAAATCGCAGTACGGAAAACGAATAAACTCATAACTTATTCGTTATTAACCCAATTGACGGTCTGAAAGAAGATTCGGAATCACAACGACGCAGGCTATGCATGTACAACATCAAATTCACCGGAATCTGAGCGACAGACCTGTCCTGGTGACATATATGCTCGACCAGCTCCTTATCTGCTCGGAAATGCAGAAACTTGGTACCGATATGAAGAGAATGAAGAGAGAAATCCAGAAACTCAAACGGAATTGAAATCGGATTAGAAACGGAGAGTAGATCTGAGTTTGAAATTTGAGAGAAATTAGAGCTTTTACGAGGAAATGTGAAAGGAAATGAATTAATAAACGATTTTCCGCTATTTATAGTGAATTCGATAATTATCCTTTAGGGAAGTCGATAATTATCCTTTAACCGATCCAATGGCGGGTTGAACCCCCTTCTCCCAACTTCTCGAAATTGGAACAATAAATCTTGAATATTGTAGGGATAATTATTCCACAATTGCCTCGGAAAACATGTATTCCTAAGCCGTCTTTCTTAGCCGTTAAGAAACGAAATAGCGACTCTCTTGGCCGTTTGGCCTTTCCATGTTATTTCATATCTAGGACATGTCCGATGTCCTGATCATTTCTCTCAACTGCATTTTTATTAATTGGAGCTCTCAAATGCTCCAAATAATATCGAAGGGTAAAAATAATTATCCGGCGGAAAAAGTGAAAATTTCACCATAAGCCCAAAATTATGCTAGGAACATAACGGTGGGCTTATACTCAACACTTACGCAATCTTCGCGAGTTATATGTCAATTACTATCACTGATTAAGTTAATCAACATTAATTAGAATTCGGAAATCTTAGGTAATATATCACACACCCCTTAAGAAAAAGTTTCGTCCCGAAACATGAACAATTCTCAAATCCTCTCGGACCCATACGCTGAGGTATAGACAATCTGTCTACCGGAGGTATCACATCTCCGTTCAAACGTATCAACCAATAACACTTTATAACCTCAAAACACAACATGGAGGAATCACCTACTCCAGCAACAAGATCATAACGCTATCCAAAGGCATAGAGGAAAAATCTTCTCTAGCCAACTACTAACCACGTCACAAGGCATGGAGGAAAGCCGTCTCTAGCCAATCATACTCGTAACACAACTATGTGGAGGAAAACCGTCTCCACTCACACTATATCCATCAATAATAGCATGGAGGAAAGAACCATCTTCAGCTAATCCTAAACATATTAAAATAGCATGGAGGAAAGAACCATCTCCAGCTATACCTATATCGTGCTTACAAACAAGATCTAACAGATCAGATGCACATATCAAAGCTAGCATTAAAACACATCATATCACATAAGCACATAACATACAAGCAATCACCAAAAAGGCACTAAGATCTACTCGTGGATCCTATGGGTGCCTCTAACTCCGCATAGAACTCTAGATAGTTCCTCTAGATACTATCCTATGTCTCCCAGGTAGCCTCATCCGGTCCTCGTCTCGACCACTGTATCCTCATCATAGGAATATCCTTTGAATGCAGGCGTCTCACACCTCTCTTTCTAGAACTGCAAAAGGTTGTTCTGCAAAAGTGTTGTCCGGCTCAACCACTAGATCATCATAACTCACAATGTGCCTCAGGTCTGGTATGTACTCCCTCAGCTGAGACACATGAAACATAGGGTGAATAACCTCTAACTTCGGTGGCAAAGCCAATCTGTGCAATGCTCTCCCAACTCTATCCAATATCTCGAAAGGACTGACATATCGGAGACTCAGCTTCCCCTTTATGCCATAACGTCTGACGCCTCACGTCAGAGTTACTCTCAACCAGACATGAGCTCCTACCCTGAACTCTAGAGGTCGACGCCTCCTATCTGCATACAACTTGTGGCGACTTTGTGCAGCCAACATCCTCTCTCTAATCCGTGTTACTCGAGCCATATCATCCTGAATCTGTTCTGGTGCTATCCCACTGGTAGTGCTAAGCTCCTCCCAGCATAAAGGTGTATGACACCTATGTCTACACAACGCCTTATAGGGACCATCCCTATAGATGCATATCAATGGTCATGGTATAAGAACTCAACGAGTTGGAGATAAACAGACCGTCCCTGTTCCCAATCCATCCCACAAGCTCACAACATGTCCTCTACGGTCTCGAGGGTTCTCTCAGACTGACCGTTTGTCTGAGGTAAAACTCAATCATGATATGTGGATGCGTTCCCCAAGCAGTCTGAATCTGCTATCAAAACCTCAAAGTAAACCGTCTACTACAATCATAGTCGATCGTCCTCGATACACTTATGGAGTCCTACCATCTGTCTAGTGTACTCCTTTGTTGCTTCATTCACTGGCCACGTCTCTTTCTAGAGATGGAACGTGTCGACTTCGTAAATCAGTTACTAATAATCTGGATAACACCAAAACTCTTACTAGGTCTCAATCCCATCACAAGTCCACAAAAACGTCATCTCACTTCCACTACAACACTGGTAGTGGATGAGCTCATCTCCAGGTCAGTAACACTTTAACCTGATTTACTACTTCGTGGTACCTCTTATTCGTACATGGATGTACTAAAGAAGGTGTACTATGAGTGTACTGTAATCTTCTCCACTCGACTCCGCATGAGCAGTTAAACTGACGCAGTTGCGGAGCCTCATAATCTTTCTGTTTCATTAAAGAACTGTGGTGCCTCGCCATGAGGCATCCTTCCATCAAGTTCCCTACAGGTCAGCAAGTCCCCTGTTTTTGTTGGACCTCATCCAACAAACCAGGTAAAATCCCTAAACATGAAACTAATGTCCTTATCAGCAGTTGTAGGTCCAACTCTAACCAAGCTAGATTACTTTGAAACCGAGACTGTACAGCAATTCCAACAATCGCCTTCTCTCGAGACGTCTTCTTATTCAAGACATCAGTGACCACATTCTCCTTGCCAGAATGGTACAAATCTCAAGGTCAGCGTCCTTGATCAACTCAAACCTTCGACGTTGGCAATTATTCAACCTTTATTGCATAAAAATATGTTTCAACCTCCTATGATTGTGAAACTCTGACACAAAATGTCACACAAGTATTGTCTTCAAATCTTGGAACTTGAACTACCACTACTAACTCGAAATCATGAGTTGGGCAGTTCTCCTCATACATTCTCAGCACCGTAGTCACGTGATTCCCAAAATCTTCTGATTATCACCGAATAGAAGCAGAGGTCAAATGCTTCCTCTACTCTTCAGAGGTTCGACATACTACTTCAACCACACAATAATGGTGGTCTTCCTCAGAAGACTGGTAAATGGATGCACAATCACATAGAATCCTTTCTCGAAGTGTTGGTAGCAATCGGCTGGGCCGAGAACTACGCATTCCCTTAATGTTCCTCAGTATCATCTATAAGACTTCATACTTACTCCTCGTCACATCAATCATGATCCTACTGGCGGAACAACATGACCTTGAAGGTTACTTCTGGCATCTCAATTCACATTTAGGGAGCATAGCACACTTGCTTCTATCCCTCAGATTTTGCAAAACCGTCCTCAAATAACCGGTATATTTCTCTCCGTTGTGAGAGTACACCAAAAAATCATCAATTAGGTCTACCACCAACTGATCAAGGAAGTAGATGAAGACATTGTTCATCAACTCTTATAATGACTATGCTGCTCTCTCATCCTTAGCTGATGATATCCTAAGCATACGGGAATCTTAAAAACACAATTGCTTCTCTTAATTGATCCAACAAGTCGTCCATACGTAGCAATGAACGTGCTAGGGCGAACAAAGCCTGTCTCAAACCACTCTTCAAATTGCTTCTTCAATTTCTAACAACTCAACAAGCCATATTCCTCATAGGCCTTCTCCCAACCAGTCTCGTACCATACTTCAACGCAATATCAAAGTCCTCATTCCGCTTAGGCGATAGATTAGACGGTTCAGTACCACGTCTATAAGAACATATACCACTGGAATACTCTTCAGCGTGGAACTATCTCTTTCCTTCATGGCACAACATTAAAAAAACATCACCCTCTGGTGTTATCAACCTCATTGCTCATACGGCACTAAAGACAACTCACCTCCTCAAAGGTCATAACCTCAGAAAACCTCTACCTTAGTCGATCTCAGTAGAGACTATAATAGTCCTACTACTATCTAAACAAACATGATATCTATTCGTCCACCACACATAAAGACCTTCTCATGCACCTAAGGCATGACAAAGAAGTCTTCGAGCCATACACAAGTCCCTGAACAAAGGGAACAACCACATAACTCTCGGGTAACTAAGACCCGTAACTCGTAATCCTATAAAGGAAGATCTATCTTTTACTGTATCCACGGTTAACTATTATAACATGCATCGAAAGACAAGAGGTGCATAGCACTCACAACAAACAAAACTCCACTTGGTAAACCATTAACAAAAATGGTACCTGTAATAGCTAACGCCCGAAGCTCTACTGCATATCATTACTCAACCTCAGACCTATTCTCCTCAGGTATCACTGAGGTCATCGACATAGCCTCCACTTCCACTCTTTCTGCATCGGAAAGAGGAAGGTCTTGATGAGAAGAAACACTACCTTGTTGACAAAAAGGGGCCAGATGGCCTAGTTCACCACAGGTGAAGCAAGCTATCGGTGTCATGGGGCACTCAGAGCGCAGATGATCTGGATAACCATAGTTGAGACATATATGTCCCATCCCTACCACTAGTACAGGTGGCTCCTCTACACTACCCAGTTGAAAGGCTCTACCCTGAGTTCTTCTAGTGTACGTGGTACTCCTACCACGACCCTTACACCTACTCAGTCTAGGAATGGATCCCTGAGTAAAAGGATGATCTGGGACTCTCTGTTGTCCCCGCATCTGTTGCTGAGGTGTCTTCTGACCACCTCCCGTCACACTAGTAGAAGTAAAACCCTGTCGTGATGCCACTCTAGTTTGCTTATAGAACACAGCTCTATGACCCTATCTACCACAGGTAAAGCAAGTCACTGGCGATCTTGGACACTGTGGTCGTACATGTCCAGGCTTCCCAAAATTGTAACAAGTCCTCGTTTCACCAGAAGTCCGTGTGAACGAGAAGTACTCAAATGTCGACAAGTTGGGCTCGGTTTGCAACCCGGATTTCCAGCCTCATCTTTCACTTATTCAACCCGTTGTTTCTTCTCTAATCCAGAAGCTTCAGTCGATCTCACAGATGTTGGTAAATCCGGTGTAGATCTACCCGCTATAACCACCTCATATACTTGCTGTATATACTCTTGAAACTCGAATCTACTAATGGAGACACGATCAACCTCTTCAAACTCGTTCTCTTCCATAGGCAACAAAGCAGCGGATACTGGTCCCTGACTTGAGGCTACTGGAGGAAGAGGGGGTGTACCCCTATCTCGTCCCACTACAGATACTGCTCTAGTTTGATCCATCTGTAGAATATACGCTCCTAACTTATAAGGCTATATATATATATACCATATGTATCGATATATATATATATATATATATATATATATATATATATATATATATATATATATATATATATATATATATATATATATATATCTACACTGTCGAGATCCTCAGATGGGTGACGACTTCTATACATACTATCCCAAAACATTTGTACTCGCTTTAAAACCAAAATCCTTTAAAAAGTCAGACCCCATGTGGGTTCTGTTTATTTATCCACTCTATCTTTATTGCAGATAGCAAGTGCCATTGTTGCCAACCTAAAGCTTTGATACCAACTCTGTAACACCCCAAATCCACGAGACTTGGAGTGTCACATTGGGCTAGGATCTCACAATGGATCCTCACCTTAGCCTGACAACAAGTTCAATGGATCTTACAACAACACAGAGGTAGATTAAAACCAAATACATAAAAGTTATATATGATACATCAAAAGAGTTTACAAATTCAGAGCCGAGTACAAAACATCAAACCACAACATCTGATACAAAAGATCCCATATCTCACGCATCCTAATTTACAGAAGTCCTCGGCTGGCCAAACCATGTGTCTCACCCTACAGTCATCCTAACCTACAAATCATATACAACACGGTATGAAACCGTTAGCTACAGCAATGAAAAGCATGAAGGTAATAGCACAACCACACATCAACATCTCATACATGCAATGCCACACACATTCATTTATTATCTTTCATTATGTTATTCCATTACTAATTCAACTTCTTTTGTAACACGAGGAACCTAAAGAACCTCGTCCCTTTCCCCGTTAACACAGGGGTTTGCATTGGGGGTGATCGTCACTCATCCCCCCTATGTTACTGGCTTCCAAGCACCTCCTCCTAACCAGCAGGCGGTGACCGGTGGTTACCGCCCGTTATAATACACTTGGGAAAAATAAATGTAATAAATGGTCATCCTAGTCCGGTTTAGGTTATAAATGCACAATCATATGAACAAACACAACCATCACAATCACACAATAACTGTACGCTAAGTTAGTCCCATGGACTTACCTGATATACTCGTAACTTGTACCACGTCACAGCTTCCACTTGGGGAAGTAATCAACACTTGCAATTGCAAGGAACACACAATCACATACTGCAAAGGTTAGGAGACTCATCTCACTAACCACAACCAACCTTTATCTCAAATCTAAACCTCATATCCCTAACACATTCATAAATGCCTAAGGCATATCCTCAACATAACATCTCATCATACTCGTACACATACTAAATCTTAAAGCCATAACCGATATCCATAACATCATCATGATCCTCAACTCATTCTGACACCTAGCATGCATCTAATCAGTATTCCCCAATCTCAAATTTAATCCTAATTTAATTAATTAACCTTTAATTAATTAATTAAATTTCACCAGAATAACATTTTGCCCGCAGGCCATTTCTAAACCCACCTGTCATCAGATTTCATCAAACAAACAACCCATAAACACCAGAATAATATAATGATCATAATGGAATTTCTAATTATCCATTTTGAAAAGTCTAAGGTCAATTTAGGCTAAATCGAAGTACGGAAAACAAATAAATTCATAACTTATTCGTTACTAACCGGATTGATGATCTGAAAGAAGATTCGGAATCACAACAACGCAGGGTACGCATGTACAACATAAAATTCACTGGAATCTGAGCGACGGAACTATCCTGGTGACATATATGCTCGACCAGGTCTTCATCTGCTCGGAAATGCAAAAACTCGGTACCGATATGAAGAGAATGAAGGGAGGAATCCAGAAACTCAAACGGAATTGAAATCGGATTAGAAACGGAGAGTAGATCTGAGTTTGAAGTTTGAGAGAAATCAAAGCTTTTACGTGAAAACGTGAAAGAAAATGAATTAATAAACGATTTTCCGCTATTTATAGTGAAGTCGATAATTATCATTTAGCGAAGTCGATAATTATCCTTTAACCGATCCAATGGCGGGTTGAACCCCCTTCTCCAAACTTCTCGAAATTGGAACAATAAATCTTGAATATTGTAGGGATAATTATTCCACAATTGCCTCGAAAAACGTGTATTCCTAAGCCGTCTTTCTTAGCCGTTAAGAAACGAAATAGCGACTCTTTTAGCCGTTTTTCCTTTGCATGTAATTTCATATCTAGGATATGTCCGATATCCTGATCATTTCTCTCAACTGCATTTTTATTAAATGGAGCTCCCAAATGCTCCAAATAATACCGGAGGGTAAAAATAATTACCCGGGGGAAAAAGTGAAAATTTCACCATAAGCCCAAAATTACGCCAAGAACATAACGGTGGGACTTATACTCAACACCTACGCAATCTTCGCGAGTTATATGTCAATTACTATCACTAATTAAGTTAATCAACATTAATTAGAATTCGAAAATCCTAGCTATTATAGTATTGTTACTTATTGTCACTACCTCCCGGTGTCAGGATTGGGTAATTTCCGCGCCTGCTGCCTTCCTTGGATGTGGTTTCCGTTTCTGAGGCTCCCTCCCCGTGTCAGGGGGCGACGCGGTGCGTGACGCCCAGACAGGCATTCCCTTAGCCGGAAGGCCTCGGGCGCAACTTGCGTTCAAAGACTCGAGGGTTCACAGGATTTTGTAATTCTCACCAAGTATCGCATTTTGTTACGTTCTTCATCGATGCGAGAGCCGAGATATCCGTTGCCGAGGGTCGTTCTATTTCGTAGAAATGATGAGATGCCGCCGTGCCGTCCGGAGACCGGGAACCGCGGGACGCTCTTCTATTCGTGTTCCTTGGCGCATTCCGTGCCGGGATTCGTTAGGGCCTTCCGGGTCCGCCCACCGTATTTTGGTGTTTCGGGGGAACTTGCCCTTCCGGCACCGCAGGGGACCTCCTCCTCTCCAAGGATCGAAGGAGGCCCTCAACGGGGGTGTTTTAGAACGGGTACGCGGGTCTCTCTACTTTTGCAAGTTTGGACAATGATCCTTCCGCAGGTTCACCTACGGAAAATTGTTACGACGTATCCTTCCTCTAAATGATAAGGTCCAGTGGACTTCTCGCGACGTCGCCGGCAGTGAGCCGCCGGCGTTGCCGAGATCCAAACACTTCACCGGACCATTCAATTGGTAGGAGCGACGGGCGGTGTGTACAAAGGGCAGGGATGTAGTCAACGCGAGTTGATGACTTGCGCTTACTAGGAATTCCGCGTTGAAGACCAACAATTGCAATGATCTATCCCCATCATGATGAAATTTCAAAGATTACCCGGACTTGTCGGCCAAGGTGATAGACTCATTGAATACATCAGTGTAGTGCGCGTGCGGCCCAAAACATCTAAGGGCATCACAAACCTGTAATTGCCTCAAACTTCCGTGGCTTGGAAGGCCATAGGCCCTCTAAGAAGCTAGCTGAGGAACGATTGCTCCGTATAGCTAGTTAGCAGGCCATGCACCAATACCCATAGAATCTTGAAAGAGCTCTCAATATGTGTACCGACTACTTCACTCGGCGTTCCCTGAGCATGTGGGTGGCATGGTCGAAGATTATCATGGTAGGTGAAGGCCAAGCAGGGCCAAGGCCAAGCGAAGTTGGCGCCGAACGGATATGGGCTTGGTTTTTGTTGTCATGGCCTTGTCAATGGGCCCAGATGGGTATGAATGCCATTGTTCGATGTTATCATTGATGGGCTGCAGAGTTGTCAAAACCGGCATTTGTTGTCATGGCCTTGTCGGATTGGCCCAGATGGGCATGAATGCCATCGCTCTAGGTTGTCACATATGGGCTGCATGGTTGTCAAAAATGGCATATGTTGTCAAGTACATGCCAGAATGTTGTCAAAGTCTCGAGGCTGTGTTGTCACAATTGGCCCAAGTGGGGCAGTTATGCCAGCCCTCTTCAAGTTGCCACGTATGGGCCAAGCTGCTTATAATTGCCTCTCCGGCTCAAGATTGCTCAGTATGGGCCAGCGCGCCACACAACTTGTCACCCTTGGGCCCTAATGGGCATGTATGTCTGGCCACTCCGGTCCTCGCCTTTGATGCCGGATGGGCTGAGTAGCCTATTTTTTGATTTCCTTTGTTTTGCTGGTTTGTAAGTGCAACGTCTCCGGACCGTGCACGTTCATAGTTTTCTCTTTTGTTTGCTTTGAACGTTTGTTTATGCCGAACGCCTCTTTGGAGGGATATGCATCTTTTTCTCACATCTATGAATTTACCAACATCTTGCCGAAAGAGCTCTCAACCTGTCAATCCTTACCATGTCTGGACCTGGTAAGTTTCCCCGTGCTGAGTCAAATTAAGTTGTAGGCTCCACTCCTGGTGGTGCCCTTCCGTCAATTCCTTTAAGTTTCAGCCTTGCGACCATACTCCCCCCGGAACCCAAAAACTTTGATTTCTCATAAGGTGCCGGCGGTGTCCTTGTAGCAACATCCGCCGATCCCTGGTCGGCATCGTTTATGGTTGAGACTAGGATGGTATTTTATCGTCTTCCAGCCCCCAACTTTTGTTCTTGATTAATGAAAACATCCTTGGCAAATGCTTTTGTAGTATTTCTTCTTTCATAAATCCAAGAATTTCACCTCTTACTACGAAATACAAATGCCCCCGACTGTGCTTGTTAATCATTACTCCGATCCCGAAGGCCAACACAATAGGACCGGAATCCTATAATGTTATCCCATGTTAATGTATACAGAGCTTAGGTGTGTTTTGAGCACTCTAAATTCTTCAAAGTAGCAGCGCCGGAGGCACGACCCGGCCAGTTAAGGCCAGGAGCGTAACGTCGGCAAAAGGGGCATGACGAAAGGTTCACACCGGAAGGCGGACCTCTCGCCGTGCACCGAGGTTCAACTGCAACAAGTTAAATATACGCTATTGGATCTGGAATTACCGCGGCTGCTGGCACCACACTTGCCCTCTAATGGATCCTCGTTAAGGGATTTAGATTGTACTCATTGCTATTACCAGACTCGGAAGAGCCCGATATTGTTATTTATTGTCACAACCTCCCCGGGTTAGGATTCGGTAATCTGCGCTCCTGCTGCCTTCCTTGGATGTGGTAGCCATTTCTTAGGCTCCCTCTCCGGAATCAAACCCTAAATCTCCGTCACCCGTCACCACCATGGTAGGCCTCTATCCTACCATCAAAAGTTGATAGGGCTGAAATTTAAATGATGTGTCGCAGGAACTAAGGACGTGCGATCCGTCGAGTTATCATGAATCATCAAAGCAACGGGACGAGCCCGTGTCGACTATTTATCTAATAAATGCGTCCCTCCCGGAAGTCGGGGTTTGTTGCACGTATTTTCTCTAGAATTACTACGGTTATCCGAGTAGTAGGTACCATGAAATAAACTATTACTGATTTAATGACCCATTCGCAGTTTCACCGTCTGAATTAGTTCATACTTACACATGTATGGCTTCATCTTTGAGACAAGCATATGACTACTGGCAGCATCAACTAGGTAGCATCCTTTAAGCGTGACGGAAAACGAACGGCACGTCGCGCGGATATACGGCCGCGTCGCCGGGCCGACGCTTGCCGAGCAGCCGTCCGTGATGATTTGGCCGCTTAAGCGGCCGTCTTTCGTTCGCGACGTGGAGCACGGGGCCCGTACATGATATACGTGTTCCATATCTAAAAGCCCGACGACAGCCTTCGGCCGAGCGCGAGGTAGTCTTTTTACATTCCCCGGCCGGATGAGGGACGCTGCCATCTATTCCGCCCGGCACCCCGCGAGGGATGCTGGATGGAAATCCGTCTACTTTGCCGACAATAGTACCTTTTGTTTAGGAATGCAACACAGGAAACAGGACGTCGCCCGTGGTGCTTCGGCGCTTGGGAACGAGGAATGATAGGTCTATGCGTGGCCGGTTTGCTGCGCAAGCAAGGAGCCCGGCAGCCTACATAAACCCGACACCACTCATGCGCGATAACGTTCGCGCCCTCCCTTGATCGCCGAGGACGGCACCCGGACGAGTCGTCTTGATGTCACCCCGGGGAGTAGTTCGGGCGTCACATAGCGCGAAGAAACCAAGAGAAGAAGCGAGCCAACCAAACTTCCGTCCGAAGATCTTGACCTTCGGGTCCCGGGCGATACTCGGTCCCGGACATTTGCACTGATGCCGCCGGGTGCCGTGGTTTGAGTCAACCAACACTGGGCCAGCAGGGCATGCTTGGCGAGACGGGGACGTCATTACGACCTGGGGCTTTGTTCAAGAATTTCGATATCCAAACCAACCAAAGCGACCTTCCGTCCGAAGATCTTGACCTTCGGGTCCCGGGCGATACTCGGTCCTGGACATTTGCACTGATGCCGCGCAGGTGCCGTGGATGGAGTTAACCAACGCTGGGCCAGCACGACATGCTTGGCGAGACGGGGACGTCGTTTCGACCGGAGCCTTCATTAAAGAATTTCGATTTCCAATCAAACCAAACAACCCGACCATCCGAAGACCAAGAGGTTCGGGCACCGGGCGATCATCGGACTCCGGCCCCCCCTTGTTGTTTACCGGTTGCCATGGATGATGCGAAAACAACGCGGGGATAATGTTACGCTAAGATCGTGTGATGTGCACGCAATAAGCTTTAAATTTATATTCTCGTTATATTTCTCCTAACTCCTAGCGAACCCGCAGTGTACGGGACGTTTGTAGTAGGGATAGTATTTCGAGGTCGAACACAAAGACTAAGGTGAGATTGATTCGATTAGTGATTAGGTTTAGTGAAGATCTAGGTGAAGAAAAAGGAAAGGAAATAAAGAAATGAAAATCTAAATGTTTTTTGTGGGTTTTTAGGTGATCAATCAAGGATCACAAATCATGCAAATGAACAAATCAACTATGCTAATAAATCAACACAAACAAACAAGCTAAAACGAGATATAGATCAAAGAAAGAAGGGTTGGAAGTTCCGGTTATGGCATAGGACTCAAGTTACCTAATCATTCCTTGGATTAACTATGATATGTTGGGATTTAGTGTTTCTAGATTGGGATCAATCACCGGGTAGGTCTCATGGTCCACTAGTCCATCCCTAAGGTCTCATCACCGGGTAAGTCTCTAAGAACCTAAGGGATGGAATTCTACACAAACCGGATTCTCACCTAGGGAACGAACCTATCTTCACCGGGTAAGTCTCGAAAGAGTTAGTCCTAAACAACTATCCTAGCACACTTAGTCCAATGGCGGCTTATGAGGCTCACCACTACCTAGGGTTTGTCATCTTTGAATTCTAAGAGTAAGAATCACCGGGTAAGTCTCTTCTAAAACTTAGTTGCTAACTCTAGGTCACCCTAGGGTAGATTTAACTCAACAAACACTTAGGATTTCAACATTCTAACAATCTAAAGCTAGATCCGTGGAACCAGGGAGAAACACGGTTTGTTCTATCAAGTCCACGGCCGTGGTTTGTCAAGAACAATCCGTGGACTTCAACAGAGTCTACGTCCAAGCAAGTGAGTCATCCAAGGGCTAATCTAAGCCCATCCTATCATAGTCCTAGCCATAACCATCCTTTCCTTACCCTAGAATTACATCTATTTATCCTACAACATTCATCATAGCAATCAAAATCATCAAACATAAAATCATGGCTTCCATTTGCAAGATAATGAAGAGAAAGAGATGAACAAGTGAAGTGAACAAAACCAAGCTGAAAATGGAATTAGAATGACTCACAATCCTTCTTAAAGAAGGTTTAAATGGTTCATACAACTCTAGAAATCGATTCCGAAATCCTTCACTACAAAGCTATCCAAGTCTATCAATGGTGTGTTCTTCTTCTTCTTTCCAATGAAGCTCTTCTCCAATGGTAGCTTTCTTCTACCTTCTCCTCCAAAGAATCTTCTTGTTGAGAGTATTGTTGTGTGTGTAAAGTGATGGGAGAATACCCAATTGAAAGATGCTAGATGGAAGATGCCTTCTCAGCCAATGCAAGACCACTTTTATACTACAACTTTGCAAGAGCTAGCCAAGAGATCGTGGCACAACTGTCATGAAAACCTGGCAAAATCCACGGATGGTTCCATGGCCGTGGACTTCCAGTGAACCGTGGTTTGGACCTTCAGCTTTGCCTTTGATCATTAAGCTTCGATTTGGTGCATGGCTTGTGTTGGCAAGGTTCCATGAGTCCTCCTTAGCCCTTAGCTTGCATCCTAATGAGTCCGAGGGTGTGTCATCTTGATGAACGATCTTCAAACGTATCGATTTAGCTCCGAAATCTCCCAAAATACCTACAAAGCAATGCACAAGTCCGTGTAGACGTCTATCTCGACAAAATGCGTGAGTTGAGTGCAAACGTTGTGAACTAGTGCTAAACCATGCATGAATGAGTGACAAATCTATCTAAATGATTACCTAAACCTAAGTCATAAATCGTGTTATCAAAAATACCCCATACTTAAGGTTTGCTCGTCCCCGAGCAAATTCTCAACTATAGACTACGAGATAACATGATTTATGTATGCAGAAAAATGGCAAAAATTTTTTGGGTTTGTGCTTCTACTATTGGATCACCTTCAAAGTCATGTTTCATGGTGAAGGATAAGCAATCATGCATCAAACAAGTGAAGGCATGGAAAGACAATTGTACTTAACTCAAAAGCATGCATGAAATGTAAAAATGAGGAAGTCAAGATGATCAAGAGCATATCCAATCTAGATCACTAAGTCTTACAAACATGCAAATAGGTCATAAGGTCTAGTGAAATAAAAGGCCAAGAAACGTTGTGACTAGGTGGGGATTTCTCTAGGCCATGTGATGCTAATCCGGGAATGGAACTAACTCCACAATTTTGTCCTCGATCAACTTCCCTCAAGTGTATATTTTCTCTATCTTTTCTTTCTTTTCTTTTTCCTTCACTTATTTTTGAGACAATGGCATTGGTGTACAAAAGCCGAAACCTTGGTGATTAGCCATCCTCGGGCTTTTTCTATTTTTCGAGGTGCATCCACACCGGGCACACATACCAAAGCTCGTTAGGACTATTGGTTTATTTGACTTTCGCAAGGCACCAACACCCGATTATGTGAAGTGTACCGAGTTATTTGTCATTTAAGCCAACGTCCCCAAACCTATGTTTTTGTCTACACTTTCATAACAAATTCAACATTTTTTTTTTCATGACATTCTTTCATCAACATCTTCACCCCACACTTGCTTTTCACACACATCAATACACTAACATGCTCCTATTCCCGGATGGGTCAAAAGAGATCAAATTTATATCAATTCAGGTGCTCAAACAATCATGATCAAGACATGTGCAAATATTAAACTACCCTAGATGCTCATCATGCAAACGATCATGCAAACCCCACCCCATACTTAGAAACACATTGTCCCCAATGTGTAAATGAAGTAAAGAAGAGTGAAAGAAGGTTCTCACAATGTAAAAATGGTTTGCTATGGTATTTGGGATTCTCAAGTGGAATTGATGTTGGATGATCCTATCAACCATGGTAGAGAGCTCTAAGTATTCATCAAGGCGTCGGGACCCGCGCTAGGCACCGCTAGCCGTCCAAGTTCCGCGTCCGCTCCACCCATAATTGATGAGGGGTTCATCATCATCATTCACTTGCCAAGCAAGGCTTCCAATGCTACCAAGATTCTAACACACACAAAGCACACACAAAAACAGAAAAGTCTAAAACAAAAACGAAAACGAGAAAGGAAAACGTTGCCAATGGGTTGCCTCCCACCAAGCGCTCTTTTAAGGTCATTAGCTTGACCAAACTCGGGGGCGTCTACTCAAGATGAAGTGGGGCAATCATATCCACCGGAGTTCCCGGGATATACTTCTTCAACCGGTGCCCATTCACCTTAAAGTTTCCATAATGCCCCCCTCCTATCTCAATAGCTCCATGGGGAAAGATCTTCTTCACCACATATGGCCCGGTCCATCTCGATTTTAGCTTTCCGGGGAAAAGCCGCAGCCTTGAGTTGAAGAGAAGGACAAGGTCGCCTTCACTCAACTCCTTTGGGATGAGGCGCTTGTCATGCCACCGTTTGGTCCTCTCCTTGTAGATCTGGGCATTCTCATAAGCATCCAACCGGATCTCTTCAAGGGCGTTTATATCAAGCAACCTCTTCTCTCCCGCCTCCTTGAGGTCAAAATTTAGCCACTTAATGGCCCAATAAGCTCTATGCTCCATCTCCACCGGAAGATGGCAAGACTTGCTATAGACCAACTTGTAAGGAGTGGTGCCAATAGGTGTCTTGAAAGCGGTTCTATATGCCCACAAAGCATCATCGAGCTTCATAGCCCAATCCTTTCTTGTCCTAGAGACCGTCTTCTCAAGAATTCCTTTTATCTCCCGGTTGGAGATCTCCACTTGGCCAGTAGTTTGGGGATGGTAAGGTGTTGCCACCTTATGAGTCACCCCATACTTAGCCAAAAATGCCCCAAAGTTCCTATTGGTGAAATGCTTCCCTCCATCACTTATGATCACCCTTGGTGTTCCAAACCTAGGAAAGATCACGCGGTTGAAGAACCGCACCACGACCTTGGCGTCATTTGTAGGAGAGGCGATTGCCTCCACCCATCTCGAAACATAGTCAACCGCCAATAGGATGTAGAGGTTGCCACATGAAGAAGGGAATGGTCCCATGAAGTCCACACCCCACACATCAAATATCTCCACTTCTTGTATGTTGTTCAAGGGCATCTCATTCCTCCTTGAGATGTTGCCCGTCCTTTGGCAAGCATCACAATCTACCACAAAGCTTTGCACATCCTTGAACAAACTAGGCCAAAAGAAGCCCGACTACAACACCTTAGCACATGTCTTGTGTGAGCTAGCATGCCCTCCACATGGCATGGAATGACAATGGCGGATCACACTCTCCACCTCATCCTCCAGTATGCATCTTCTAAACATTCCATCCGGCCCTCTCTTGAACAAAAGTGGTTCACTCCAATAGTAATGCCTCACATCCTTGAAGAACTTCTTCCTTTGGGCATATGTCAATCCGAGAGGCACTTCCTCACACACTAAGTAGTTCACAATGTCGCTAAACCATGGCTCGCTTCCTCTAGACACTTGGAACAAACATTCCTCCACCATTTGCAATTGCTCATCCTGGAACGAGTCATCAATCCGGATGTCATCTCTTTCAAGCTCCAATGGTGGGAGTCTACTAAGGTGATCTGCCACGGAGTTCTCGGATCCCTTCTTGTCCCGGATTTCCAAATCAAACTCTTGAAGAAGAAGGATCCACCGAATCAACCTTGGTTTGGCATCCTTCTTACTAAGTAGTGTTTGCTCCAAACGGTGTGTGCAAGCTTTAAATTTATAACCCTAGACTTAAGCTTAAAACAAGGATGCGAACCCGCAGTGTACGAGTCAATCGTAGTAAAAGCAAGGAATTCCAGGGGTCGATCACACGGACTCAGTGAAACAAAGTCCGATAACGGTAAGCTTCGTAATTACTAACCACAAGAGTAATTAAAACAATCAAAGATGAATAAGAAGTCAATAAAGCAAACATGCAATTCTAGGGATTAAAGCATCTAGTTGTGGTTCCAACTCAAGATCTAAAGATAAGCGGACAAAGCTGAGATTTTTGCACAGGGAAGGTGTTACTAAAGTGGAGTAGATCACCGGGTAAGTCTCACTACTCACTAATCCCAAACCGTAACTCCTATTACCGGGTAAGTCTCAAGGAATCAAGATAAAGAACTATAACCTCAAACTAACACACCATCTAAGGGAATAGAATCAACCTTTATCGGGTAAGTCTCAGGCTAACTCACAAAGATGAGATGAAAGCACACTCAAACCCCAATAAAGGATAAACCTTTATTACCTACACTTATGATCGTTGGTACACAAACTAAGGAATTACCGGGTAAGTCTCATCCTAAGCTTGCTTTGAACCAGGAAAGGTGTAATAAGAATAGGATTTGGCAAACTCTAACACTTAACTCTCAGTTTAGGGTCGGATAAGTCACCTCGGTCAACCGAATTTCACCCCGGCCAAGATGTTCATCGACTGAGCGAGATGCTTAGGGTTAAGGTTAAAGACTCGAGCTTTCAGGGTCCTACTGGAATCTAAGGTTATTCTATCATTGTTTTTCCCACAACCTTCAGCCAATCACCCTAGAATCACACAAGGAAATTAGCCACTCATCATCATGAAAGTATTAATCAAATATATGGGAAGAAGGTGAGTATTTGAACAAGAAGAATTTAATGAAAAGACTTCAATAACTGAATCAAATATCACAACAAAAGCGTTCCTTGGATAGCAATCAAACAAGACAAGACAACAAGGAAGGGAATTAAAGACAATCTTACAAAACCCTTCAAAAAGCTATAAAAGCTATGATCTTCAATCTTCCTTCGACCTTCAAAAAGGTTCTTCAAATCTCCCAAATGGAGTATGCGGATGTATGCAGCGTGTTTTTTGGTGTAAGCGGGATGTCGGATTTGTGGAAATCCAACCCTTTTTATAGGAAAATAACCCTCCAAAGGTAACATATCTTAGAAAGATCTCTTCCCATAAAAATAGGTAAAATATAAGATCTATAATATCTTCTTCCTTCCAGGAGCCAAGCCCAAAAATATAAGATCACTTCCCAAATATAAAAGATCCAGCCAAGAATAAAATATTCTCGCCGCGTCCTAGGTATTCGCCTCGGTCGAGTCGGCTCCTCTGGATCACCTCGGTCGAGATGAATCTGTGATCAAACGAGGTGAATCACAACTGAATGTGAAATCTCTCAAAACTGGTCCAAAGTGAATCTTTAATCCATGGCTATGCTTCCTGGATGGTTCCTTATGTTCCTCAATGTAGCTCCAATGACTCCATAGCTCCTTTTTGCTCCTTTTTGATGCAAAACGTGCCATTTTACCTACGATTACAACAAAACAAGGTGTAGACCTCGATTCTCGCAAAGGTAAATGAAATGGTAATATAATCACATAATGTACATATAAACATGCAGATTATGAAAGATAAAACGTCAAAACAAACCCCAAAATATAGACTATAATTCATGCTATCAAAATACCCCATACTTAGCCCTTGCTTGTCCCCAAGCAAGTTCCGCATATAGAAGACAAGATAGAATGGATTATAAGTCAAGAAAATCAATGAAAAGTCTTTCAAAAACATTTTTATGGTGTGCAACTATCATAGATCAGTCTAAGAGAATACTTCATGGAATTTAAAATCAAAACATGATCAAAACATTTTATAGATATAAAAAAGTTGTTCATCTTTGCATAAAATCATAGAATGCATAATAATTTATATTTATCAAAATTAATCATGTATAATCCAGTTTAAACCACTAAGTCAATCAACAAGCTCAAGGTCTCTAGGGCTTCCCAAAAGAAAGGTCAAGAAACGTGTAGGGTAGGGATGTATGTAAGGTAATGTGGTGCTAGAATCCGGGAAAAGGATGAACTTCACTTTCACTTTGACTTGCAACATCTTCCACCAATAAGCTTTTCTTATTTCACACTTTTTCTTTTTACTTTACTTTTTGGGATGCATGGACAGAGGTGCACAATAACCGAAGCCTAGGAGATCCGCAATCATCAATCTCTCGAGATGCATCAAACCCTTGATGCACATACCATGATCCGTTAGGAATATCGCTCAATCCGACTTTGGCATGACACAAACACCCGGCTATGTGAATGGTGCCGAGTTACTCATCTTCATGATTGACTTCCCCAAACCTAAAATTACTTTCTAACACTTTCACTTCCAGCCAACTTCTCAACTTTAACTTCACTTGCTTTCACCACTTCGCTTGCTTCCAAATTCCCGGATAGGTAAAGGGAGGCAAAATGTATATGAGGGGCTAAGCATGATTAAGAAGAAGAAGAGAGAAGAATGAATTGCCTTGGTCTTTCCAGGAAGAAAGTGAGAGAACTCATAATGTGGTATCAACCTTCAAATCCAACATAATTTAGATAAAAACAAAGTATTAAACATGCCAATAATTTCAAACAAAGCATTTAGCAACTTAAACATATTATAAAACCTTTCAAACACATAAAGAATTTAAAACCAGTCAGTAAGCAAGATCTTCACTGAGATCATATCCAGATAAGAAGCACAAAAATCGTTTTCGAAAACTCTCAGTTAACCCACCTCGGTCGAGGTGTTCTTGGGTGAACCGAGGTGAAACGCCTCGTTTGGCCAAGACTGACTCGGTCGAGGTCAAAAAAAAATTTTTCTTTTTTTTTTAAAACCAATTTTTTTCAGTTTCGACGTTTTTCTCAATCAAATAACCAGTAACCATGCAGTACAAACTGAAAAGCTCGCCCTGTTGGATCTTCTGGGGCGTCTCAGTACGCGCCAGAAGTGTCTCGCTGAATATCCGGTGGGCTAACCTAAAGTCTAGGTGGAAGATGACCTTCTCCTTGGAATCTCCAGGGCGCCATCTATCTGCGTGCTCAACAACATGGGCAATCTGCCCCCAAAACTCCCTGGCTACTGATCGGGAGGGGAAGTCAATGGCGGTGGGCTGTGGGAAGCCGAAAATGTCTCTCCAATACTCGAGCAGTACTAAGAAGTTCCGGTTTATCAACCGGTACTTCACAGACTGCTCTGTGGGAAGGTAGGTGAAGGAGCTAACGAACTCTAGGGTCGGCTCCAAGTAGGCTGGGGCTCGGATCTCAGTAAACTGATCCAGCCCAACTGTAGTAATCATCCTCCTAAGGTCTCCATCTACCCCTAGGCAATCAAAAGCGGACACGTCTAGGAAACATGGTGCAATCACTGGACGGCCAGAAATACGGTCATAATCCACCCGGTGTCGCTCATGGATCACCGGGCGGTAAGGTCGGGAAGAAGAGGAAGAAGGGGAAGGTGAGGATCTATCTCTGAGGGCGAGGTGGCGTTCAGAACTCATTTTTAATTCACTCACTGTCAGATCACCTCGGTCGTTGACAACTCTCAAGAATCACCTCGGCCGAGGCACAACTCGACTGGACCGAGGCGGCAAACTAGATCTAATTTCCTCAAAAATTTCAGTTCTTTTCCCCCAAAAATCACTACAACTGCTTCGTATGGGGTACTTAAGCCTTTCCTCAGCAGATGCAAGGGCAACCAAAGCCCAAATCGAAGCGAATAATCGAGTTAGGGTTCGGTTTCGTTTTTACCTCGTTTCGGCCGAATCGTTCGATTTCTTCCCAGATCTGTACTTGCAATGGGATCCTCTATGCCTTAATCGCAGTTTGGAAGCGGAAATCTTCGAAAACGAGCTAGAATCGAAGAAGAGCGAGGTGAGAGAGCGCCGCGGTCGAGTCGAAATAGGTAAAAAGTGAAAAAAAGAAAATTTTCCCCCTTTTGTACTGTTTCTGGAACTGCTGTCACCTCGGTCGAGATGGTCTCGACTGGACCGAGGTGGTACGGACCGAGGTGGTTCTGTAGAAACCCTAGTCGCCTCGGTTGCTCAAGAATCAACTCGGTCGAGGTGGCCTCGACTGGACCGAGGTGTCTCAGTCAAACTTCGTCTTTTTGAATTCTCAAACTTCTGTTCTTCCAGTTATGCTCCTTCCTTAGATGTCTCCTGTTATCTGTCTAGAATGCCAAAAACAAAACAAAGCAAAGCAAAAGCAAAAACTATCTAAGCTAGACTAGAAAACGGGAAAAGAAAACAATACCTTGGGTTGCCTCCCAAGAAGCGCTTGGTTTAAGGTCGCTAGCTGGACCATGATCCGTCTCAAACGACGTATATCGGTGCAACCTCCTCAACCGGAGTTTCCGGTTGGTACTTCTTAAGTCTATGACCGTTGACCTTGAAGCTTCCGCTAGTTTCGCCCCATATCTCAACTGCACCATAAGGAAAAACATGTTTCACAACATAAGGTCCGGTCCATCTTGATTTTAACTTACCTGGAAAAAGGCGGAGGCGGGAGTTGAAGAGTAAGACTAAGTCTCCTTCGTTGAGCTCCTTCGGAATGATACGCTTGTCATGCCATCTCTTCGTCCTTTCCTTATAGATTTTGGCATTCTCATAGGCGTTCAAACGTAGCTCTTCCAGCTCGTTGAGTTCCAATAGTTACTTCTCGCTGGCCTCCTTAATGTCGAAGTTCAACCATTTGATCGCCCAATACGCTTTGTGTTCCAATTCAACGGGCAAATGGCAAGACTTCCCATATACCAAATTATAAGGGGTGGTACCTATGGGAGTCTTAAATGCGGTCCTATACGCCCAAAGAGCATCGTCCAATTTCATGGACCAATCTTTCCTCGTTCTAGAGACGGTCTTCTCCAAAATTGCTTTGATTTCTCTATTCGAGATCTCGACCTGTCCACTAGTTTGTGGGTGATAAGCGGTTGATACCTTGTGGGTTACCCCATACTTCGATAGAAGTGCCTTGAACTTCCGGTTGATGAAATGTGTTCCTCCATCGCTGATGATGATGCGTGGAGTTCCAAACCGTGGGAAGATGGTCCTGTTTAGGAACTTCACAACCACCTTGGCGTCATTAGTGGGAGAGGCAATGACTTCAACCCATCTAGAGACGTAATCAACTGCAAGAAGAATGTAGAGGTTTCCTCCGGAGGATGGGAAAGGTCCCATGAAGTCAATACCCCATACATCAAAGATTTCCACTTCTTGGATGTTGTTAAGTGGCATCTCGTTCCTCCTTGATAAATTTCCTGTTCTTTGGCATGCATCACAAGAGACAACAAAAGCTTGTACATCCTTAAATAATGTAGGCCAAAAGAAACCGGAACGCAATACCTTAGCGCATGTTTTGTCGGTGCTAGCATGTCCTCCACAAGGAAGTGAATGGCAATGCCGTATAACGCTATTAACTTCATCCTCCGGGATACATCTTCGAAGCATCCCATCCGGTCCGCGCTTGAATAGCAGCGGCTCGTCCCAGTAATAATGTCGTACTTCCTTGAAGAATCTCTTCTTTTGAGAGTACGTCAATCCGGGCGGTGTTTCCTGGCAAACAAGATAATTCACAATATCAGCATACCGAGGTCCCTTATTATCAGAAAGTTGGTGGATGGAATGTTCCACCAACTGAGGATGAATGTCAGAGAAGGGAGTAAGAAGTTTATTATTCTCAGTAGTCTCAGTTGACATCATCTCGCCATGGACCTCGGTCGAGGCGCAGAGGCGTTGACCGAGATGTTCTTCGATCGCCTCGCTCAGTCCAGGAAGTGCCTCGGTCGAGGTACTGCAACTGGAACCGAAACTGGAGATCTTTGTCTCCTGGATTAGCTTCTCAGTTTTTGCTCCTGGATCCTCTTCCAGTGCCTTCAAGCTACGTATATCTGCATCACAAGAAGCATCTATACCTTCCTCCATTAAACTGAAGCTAATAACTATTTCGAGTGGATCGTTAATAAGGATAGAGCTCACCAATTCTCTTGATTCTTCTTCATCATAGATGTTGAAGATATCATCAGTTAGCTGCTCCCCTTTCATGGCTGCAAGCAATGCGAACTCTACTTCATCGCCGCCAACGTTGAATTTCAACTTGGCGTTCTTGCAATCCACGTTGCAACCCGAAGTTGCTAGAAATGGCCTCCCGAGAATAATAGGAACAGGATAATCTGCGGGAATGTCAAGTACAACAAAATCTATAGGTAGATAGAAGTTACCTAACTTGACCGGTACGTCTTCCAAGATGCCCACGGGATGGGTTATGGAGCGATCCGCCATATAAAGTCGAATCTTGACCGGCTTGGGCTCTCCAAGTCCGATCTTGACACATAGCTCCAGCGGAATGATGCTCACGCTGGCTCTTAGATCACAAAGGGCTTCACAAGTGACATCCCCAACTTGAATGGGAATGCAAAATGAGCCGGGATCTCTTAACTTAGGTGGCATCTTCTCCTTCATGATTTGAATAAGCTCCGAGGATTTAGATGTCATCCTAACTTCACCAAAGTCTTCCAGTTTCCTTTTCCTTGAAAGGATCTCCTTTAGGAACTTTCCATAGGCGGGCATTCCTAGAATAGCATCAAGGAAAGGAATGTTAATATGCAGTTTATTCATCAAGTCAAGGAACTTACCGAAGTGCTTGTCTAGATGTGCTCTGGCCTTTGACTGGGGGAATGGAAGTGGTGGTTTGTATGCAGGAGGTGGAACATAAACTTCAGTTTTCCCCTCCGCTTTTTGTGGCTCCACCTCGGTTGACATCTCGGTCGAAGTGTTCTTCGACTGTATCTGGACCGAGGTGGTCTTGGTCGGTACTGGCACCGACCGAGGCACTGGATATGCTGTCTTCAGTCCACTCCTCGTAGTTATGGCCATGATCTGGCCCTTAGGGTTGCTTTCCGTCCTTGCTGGAAGCTTCCCTGGATCTCTTGGCGCTTCATTTGCCCTACTTGCAAGTTGTTGTTCAAAGGCCTTTTGGGCTTTCGAAAATGAAGTCATAGAGGTCTCCATAGCGTTGAGCTTGATCAAGATAGCCTCCAGAACTGCGTCTTTCTTTTCCGGCTGAGACGAACTTGATCCTTGCCCTTGGCTCTTTAATGGAGTAGAAGAAGAAGAAGGGGAAGAGAGGAAAGGGTTAGAGGAATCGTTAGAGTTAGAGTTTGAATGATTGTTACCAGAATTTTGGTTGTTGGCCCTCCAGTTGTTGCTATTGGATCCTCTATTATTGTTGTAATTATTGTTATTCCGGGAACCGTTGTTGTTGTTGCAGCACCCGTTGTTGTTGTTGTTCCTTTGCCCTTGCTCTTCCTTCTTGGTTTGTGCAACCAAGAATTCCTTCAATTGCTTCACGTCATTCTTCAAAGACGTGAGTTGATTGTTGTTGGGCTGAGTTTCTTGGAAGTTAACCCTTTTAACTCCACCTTCAGCTCCTTGGTGGGTGTACTTCTCTATATGCAAGGCTTGTTTCTCGATGAAGTCCCAAGCCTCGTCAATCGCCATGTCCATGAAGGTACCGGCGGAGAGTAGTTGGAGATTGAACTGGGTGCTTCCGTCCAGTCCTTTGAAGTATATCTCCAATAACTCTAGTTTTGGAATCCCATGATGTGGGCAATCCAAAAGAATGTCCTTAAACCGCTCCCATGACTTGGACAAACTCTCCTTGTCCTTCATAATAAAAGCGTTGATCTTTCCTCTCATTTCAGCAGTTTTTGAGGGGGGAAAGAATTTCGTCAAGAATTCCGTAGTCATCTCCTCCCATGTGCTGATTTTTCCTGGAGGAAGAGATTGATACCAAGTAAGAGCTCTATCTTTTAAAGAAAAGTAAAAAGGTCTTAGCTTGTAGTTGTTGTTTTCAATTCTCGGAGGTCTCAAGGTTTCCATCAAGATCTCATAGTTTTGATGATGTTGATGTGGTGATTCCTTCTCCGTCCCTCCGAATTGGCATTGGCGAATCATGGATAGAACTTGCGGTCGAAGTTCATAGTCATGGTCCGCCGGATCTCCTAGATTAACTCCTGGACGCCTCAGTTGTTGATTGGGGTCCATCTTTTGACCTAGGGTTTGTGGGATTCCTGCAAGAAGAACATCTCGGACTGGCATCCGAGGTGAAAGTATCTCGGCCGGGGCGTCAGGTACTGGAACCTGCCTCGGTCGAGGGTCAGCAACTGGGACCTGCATCGGTCGAGGATCAACGGGTGGATCTTCCCTCGGTCGAAGTAAAATCTGGTCTCGTATGGCTGCCATATCTGCTTCGATTGCTTCAGTCCTGGTGCGAGTTTCTTCCTTCTCTCGCCTTAGTTCTTCCATGCTGAGGCGTAGCAGCTCTAACGCCTCTTTCAACTCGGCCTCAAGATCGCGGTTGTCTTGTTGGGCCATCTTCGCTTCTCTTAAGCGTCGCTTGTATGTCTTTTCTGGTTTGGGATCGTAAGGAACGATTTCCTTCCCAGTGTGGGTTCTTCGCATATACCTAAGAAAGAACCTGCAAAAGTCACTCAAGTAGAGTGGTTAGAAGACACGGGGGCAAGTGCTCCAAGAGCAAACCGTACCGGCTCGGTCTAGACCAAGTCCCTGGCAACGGCGCCAAAAACTTGTTCGCTTCAAACGGTGTGTGCAAGCTTTAAATTTATAAACCTAGACTTAAGCTTAAAACAAGGATGCGAACCCGCAGTGTACGGGTCAATCGTAGTAAAAGCAAGGAATTTCAGGGGTCGATCACAGGGACTCAGTGAAACAAAGTCCGATAACGGTAATCTTCGTAATTACTAACCACAAGAGTAATTAAAACAATCAAAGATGAATAAGAAGTCAATAAAGCAAACATGCAATTCTAGGGATTAAAGCATCTAGTTGTGGTTCCAACTCAAGATCTAAAGATAAGCGGACAAAGCTGAGATTTTTGCACATGGAAGGTGTTACTAAAGTGGAGTAGATCACCGGGTAAGTCTCACTACTCACAAATCCCAAACCGTAACTCCTATTACCGGGTAAGTCTCAAGGAATCAAGATAAAAAACTATAACCTCAAACTAACACACCATCTAAGGGAATAGAATCAACCTTTACCGGGTAAGTCTCAGGCTAACTCACAAAGATGAGATGAAAGCACACTCAAACCCCAATAAAGGATAAACCTTTATTACCTACACTTATGATCGTTTGTACACAACCTAAGGAATTACCGGGTAAGTCTCATCCTAAGCTTGCTTTGAACCAGGAAAGGTGTAATAAGAATAGGATTTGGCAAACTCTAACACTTAACTCTCAGTTTAGGGTCGGATAAGTCACCTCGGTCAACCGAATTTCACCCCGGCCGAGATGTTCATCGACTGAGCGAGATGCTTAGGGTTAAGGTTAAAGACTCGAGCTTTCAGGGTCCTACTGGAATCTAAGGTTATTCTATCATTGTTTTTCCCACAACCTTCAACCAATCACCCTAGAATCACACAAGGAAATTAGCCACTCATCATCATGAAAGTATTAATCAAATATATTTGGTCCCATGAAGTCAATACCCCATACATCAAAGATTTCCACTTCTTGGATGTTGTTAAGTGGCATCTCGTTCCTCCTTGATAAATTTCCTGTTCTTTGGCATGCATCACAAGAGACAACAAAAGCTTGTACATCCTTAAATAATGTAGGCCAAAAGAAACCGGAACGCAATACCTTAGCGCATGTTTTGTCGGTGCTAGCATGTCCTCCACAAGGAAGTGAATGGCAATGCCGTATAACGCTATTAACTTCATCCTCCGGGATACATCTTCGAAGCATCCCATCCGGTCCGCGCTTGAATAGCAGCGGCTCATCCCAGTAATAATGTCGTACTTCCTTGAAGAATCTCTTCTTTTGAGAGTACGTCAATCCGGGCGGTGTTTCCTGGCAAACAAGATAATTCACAATATCAGCATACCAAGGTCCCTTATTATCAGAAAGTTGGTGGATGGAATGTTCCACCAACTGAGGATGAATGTCAGAGAAGGGAGTAAGAAGTTTATTATTCTCAATAGTCTCAGTTGACATCATCTCGCCATGGACCTCGGTCGAGGCGCAGAGGCGTTGACCGAGATGTTCTTCGATCGCCTCGCTCAGTCCAGGAAGTGCCTCGGTCGAGGTACTGCAACTGGAACCGAAACTGGAGATCTTTGTCTCCTGGATTAGCTTCTCAGTTTTTGCTCCTGGATCCTCTTCCAGTGCCTTCAAGCTACGTATATCTGCATCACAAGAAGCATCTATACCTTCCTCCATTAAACTGAAGCTAATAACTATTTCGAGTGGATCGTTAATAAGGATAGAGCTCACCAATTCTCTTGATTCTTCTTCATCATAGATGTTGAAGATATCATCAGTTAGCTGCTCCCCTTTCATGGCTGCAAGCAATGCGAACTCTACTTCATCGCCGCCAACGTTGAATTTCAACTTGGCGTTCTTGCAATCCACGTTGCAACCCGAAGTTGCTAGAAATGGCCTCCCGAGAATAATAGGAACAGGATAATCTGCGGGAATGTCAAGTACAACAAAATCTATAGGTAGATAGAAGTTACCTAACTTGACCGGTACGTCTTCCAAGATGCCCACGGGATGGGTTATGGAGCGATCCGCCATATAAAGTCGAATCTTGACCGGCTTGGGCTCTCCAAGTCCGATCTTGACACATAGCTCCAGCGGAATGATGCTCACGCTGGCTCTTAGATCACAAAGGGCTTCACAAGGGACATCCCCAACTTGAATGGGAATGCAAAATGAGCCGGGATCTCTTAACTTAGGTGGCATCTTCTCCTTCATGATTTGAATAAGCTCCGAGGATTTAGATGTCATCCTAACTTCACCAAAGTCTTCCAGTTTCCTTTTCCTTGAAAGGATCTCCTTTAGGAACTTCCCATAGGCGGGCATTCCTAGAATAGCATCAAGGAAAGGAATGTTAATATGCAATTTATTCATCAAGTCAAGGAACTTACCGAAGTGCTTGTCTAGATGTGCTCTGGCCTTTGACTGGGGGAATGGAAGTGGTGGTTTGTATGCAGGAGGTGGAACATAAACTTCAGTTTTCCCCTCCGCTTTTTGTGGCTCCACCTCGGTTGGCATCTCGGTCGAAGTGTTCTTCGACTGTATCTGGACCGAGGTGGTCTTGGTCGGTACTGGCACCGACCGAGGCACTGGATCTGCTGTCTTCAGTCCACTCCTCGTAGTTATGGCCATGATCTGGCCCTTAGGGATGCTTTCCGTCCTTGCTGGAAGCTTCCTGTTAGCATGAAATATTGTGATATTTTAGGCACGTTTTCTAATCGTATTTGATTCATATTGATAGTCTTTGATTGATCTTTATGCATATGTGAGCTAGTATTGCCTATATTGTCGATATGGATGTCTACACTAGTTCTATGTTGATTATAGGTGATTTGGAGCTATTTCCGAACGGAATCGAGAAAAGGAGAGTTGAGTTGATATGTCCATAGATCGAGGACACTTTTTGGAAGCAATTTGGAGTCTTAGATTGAGGAATGCACGAGTTTAGGGAAGAATCACGTTCTTACCCTAAATTACGCCCCAAAATACGGCCGTATCACAAACCACGTTCAGAATTACGGCCGTGGATTCAGAGTCAGAATTCGATGTTCATTCCAAGGGATTCTACGGTCGTGGAACTAACCGTAATTGTTTCCACGCCCTAGAATTACGGTCGTGGAATCTTCCATGACCGTGATCTTGGCGAATCTTTTCGCCACACTTCGAAGCCATGATCTTTTGAAGATCGGGCCGGGCCGACACTTTGCCCTGCATTATAAAAAGACGGAAGAAAGGAGATTTCGTCATGCCTGCTTAGGATCAACGCTTAGCAACAAACAAACCCTCGATCTAGAGGTATTTGGGAGATCTCATTGGAGATCAAAGTTCGTATTGGAGAGTTGCTGTTGTGATCTTCAGATTTGTGGAAGATCGAAGTTCTTGGAAGGTTTTGCAAGAAGATCTCTCTTCTTGTTTAGGTTTGATTTGGAAACGGATTGACATCCCGTTTCTCTTCTTTCCTAAGGTTGTGATTGTTTACTTTGTTTTGAATCTTTTGATAAACATTTGTTCTTGATTGCGATCTTGAGATTCAATTGAAGATTATTGATAGTTCTTGAAAGTTCCCATCTTTTACCCTTTAATTCTTGAATTGATATCAATATGACTGTTATTGGCTAAAAACTCTTAACAATTCTAAGGTGAAGGGTTGATAGTTGTGGCATAGGTGATGATAGATCGATCGCAAACAGATTAGACCCTGAGAGTTAGAGAGAATCGCCGACAAACCTAAATTACGGTCTGTTCTTGAGTCCACGGCCGTGGAACCTCAAGAACTAACCGTGATTTCCCTTAAGTTTACGAGCCTGCTTTTACTTTAATTTAAAGTTAAAGATTTGCTTTAGCTTAGTTTAGACTTGTCTTTTCTAGGTGGTAGTGAGCCTCAACAACCTCTACCTCGATTGTGAGCCTCAACAACCTCAATCGGTTAAGTTAGTCTTGATCTTTAGATTATAAGTTTGGGTATTTGATACCAATCCTCGTCTTTAGAATCTTTCTATATTCAGCCTCAACAACCTGTATAGGGAGTGTCTTTTAGGTGAGTTATATAAGGTTTTTGGAACCTCAACCGTACGATTACCTTACATTAGTATACCTTTGCATATCTCTACTCTGTCTTTACATCATTAGTATATCTTGAATCAATTGCCACAGCTGGATACCTGGATCTTTAGGATTGTTGTTTTCCCAATATCTGCAAAACTCCCACATTTACTTGCTTGATAACCTGCAATCGAGTTCGTTCCCACCCAAATACCTGTGTTCGATACTCTGGAATTCTTGCTTAACTACGTCGATCCGTACACTGCGGGTTCGCTTGCTTGATTCTAGTTTTATAAATTTAAAACTTATTTGCACACACCTCTAGGGGCGAACAAGTTTTTGGCGCCGCTGCCGGGGATTTGGTTTCGGCCGAATTCGGTAGCCGGTTGTCAAGCTTGGAAGCTTGCTCTCGTTATTTGATTTTTCTTTGAGTGCATGCGCAGGTCTAGGAACACCGAAGATCTCTTACCTCTTGATCAAGAGCTAGAGAAAACCTTGAGACAAAAGCGCAAGGAAAAGAAGATGGCCGAAGAGAACGAACGCGATCTTCAAACAGAGTTGGCGGAGAAGGAAGCTCAACTCCGATGGAATGAGACTCTCCGCCAGGATGAGATGGATCGTCATCAATCTCAAGTTAACGGTCTACAAGACATGCTCTTCCAAATGAGGATAAAGATGAGCGACCTTGAAGATAAGGTAGGCAAGAAGTCCTCGAGAAGGAGATCAAGGTCTAGAAGAAAAAGCCACTCATCCGCTGATGATAGTGATTCTTCCATGCCACCGTTAGAAGAGATTGATCCCACGATCAATATAAATCCCTTCAATCCACAAGGAGCTGCTAATCGCCGCATCCCACCAAGGAATGCGAGAGTCGAACGCGTGGACAATGAGCCAAGAACTCTTGGCCAGCGGATGGATCCAACACAACAACCACGCCGCTTGGGTGTGAATTTTGATGCTGAAGATGTGCAAGGGTTTAGCTTTAACCCTCAAGTTATCACTCTTGTTCGCCAAAGCCAATTTGGCGGTACAAGCGCTGAATCTCCACACCAACACTTACAAAACTTTGAGTGTATGATGGAGACGATGAGACCGAAGAATGCCACTACCAACAGCTATAAGCTCAAACCTTTCTTTTTCTCCTTGAAAGGGAAAGCGTTATCTTGGTACCAAGCTCTTCCTAATGGGAAACTAGACACGTGGGAAGACCTTTCCGCAGAGTTTCTCACCAAATTCTTTCCGCCTTCCAAAACGGCGGAACTTAGAGGTAAGATCAATGCTTTTTCCATGAGACCTAACGAAAGTTTGTTTCAATCTTGGGAAAGGTTTCAGGATTTACTCTTGGATTGCCCTCATCATGGCATATCCAAGCTTGCCTTGCTAGAAATCTACTACAAAGGGCTGGATGCGGGAACGCAATTCAACCTCCAATCCCTCTCATGCGGAACGTTCATGGACATGAGAGAAGATGACGCTTGGGACTTCATTGAGAAGCAAGCAAGAGTCATAGAAAAGTACTCCCACCGGAAAGCGGAGGGAAATCGTGTGGAGCAAGGAGCAAAGCTCACACATGAAGCTCAAAATCAGATTTTCTCCCTCAACAATGAGATCAAAGAGTTGAAGGAGGCTATCAAGACCAACTTCCCAAAGCAACAAGAGAAGGATGTTGGCTATTTGGGCAACAACAACGGTGGTGATAACACCAACCGCAACAATAATAACTGGAACAATAACCGGAATAACAATTGGAATGGAAACAACAACAACCGGAACAACAACAATTGGAACAACAATCGGGGTTCAAACAACAACAATTGGCGCTCCAATCAAAAAAATTCCGGTAACTCCTATCCTTCCAATTCCAATTCACTAACTCCACCCTCCTCTTCCTCTACCCCTTTGAAAAGCCAGGGGCAATCATCAAATGGAGGAAACAATACGGGAAAAGAGAAGTCCGATCCCATGTTGGAGACAATCTTGGGAAAGCTTCAAGGGTTGGAGAACCGCCTCATCAAGGTTGATGATCAAGTCTCTAAGGTTGACAAAGCTCAAAAGGTTTTGGAAAACCAATTGTTCAACCACGCGGAGGAAGTCCCTAGAAATCAAGGGAAACTTCCAGGAAAGACGGAGGACAACCCCAAGGGAAGGGTAATGGCGATTACAACTAGGTGCGGAGTGACTACCACCGATCCGCAGCCTACGTTCGTTGAAGTCCCCGTAGAGAAGGACAAAGGAAAGGGGAAGGAGAAGGAAGACGTCTATGTTCCTCCTCCAGCTTACAAACCTCCCCTACCGTTCCCTCAATCTAGAGCGCGAGCGCGCCTAGATAAACAATTCGGTAAGTTCATAGAACTCATGAGCAAGCTGCATATTAATATACCCTTCATTGATGCTATTGTAGGTATGCCGGCTTATGGCAAGTTCTTGAAGGAGCTTCTCTCTAACAAGAGGAAGCTAGAAGATTTTGGTGAAGTCAAGATGAGTTCGGATTCTTCGGATCTCATCAAGACTATGAAGGAGAAAATGCCCCCAAAGTTGAAGGATCCTGGGTCATTTTGCATTCCCATTGGAGTGGGAGATGTCACATATGACGCTTTATGTGATTTAGGAGCAAGTGTGAGCATCATACCACTTGCATTATGTAGGAAGATCGGTTTAGGCGATCCTAAACCGGTCAAGATGACGTTATACATGGCGGATCGATCCATCACTCACCCCGTCGGTATTGTAGAAGACGTCCCGGTCAAGCTAGGTAAATTCTTTGTCCCTATTGATTTTGTCGTGCTTGACATTCCTGCAGATAGTCCGGTCCCGATCATACTCGGAAGACCGTTTCTTGCAACTTCCGGCTGCATGGTCGATTGCAAGAATGGGAGACTCGCTTTTGACATTGGGGAAGAGAAAGTAGAGTTCGTTCTTTCCACTCTAGTGAAGGAGCCAATCTTTGATGAGGATATTTACAATATCCAAGATGAAGAAGGTTTGTCTAGGGAGGAGGTAAGTGCGATTCTCCTTAACGATCCTTTACAAAAGGTTATCACTATGAGTCTAACCAATGTAGGAGAAGAAGAAGAGTGCAAAGAGGAAATTGAAGCCTTAGAAGCACAAGAAGAGATGCATGGAGTGGAGTTTGAAAAACTCCACGATGAGGCTGAGAATATTAGAATCCACGGTCATACCCTGTATTCCACGACCGTGGATTCCACGACCAAATTCGACTTCCATTCCAGAGGATATTACGGCCGTGGAACACAAGAGGAGACCGTAATTTTGACCGTGGAAGAGGGTGACCGGCATACCTCTTCAACTTCTTCTAATTCTTCTCCAACCCATTCAACATCCTTAGAAACTTCTAAGAGAACATCGGAAGCTCCTCAAGGATCATTGGAAGCTCCGAAAGTGATGGAACTCAAACCACTTCCTACTCATCTAAGGTACGCTTTTCTTGGATCTAATTCTACCTTTCCGGTTATCGTTAGTTCCGAATTAAGCATAGATGAACATGAACAGCTCATGATTGTCCTTAGGAAACATAGAAAAGCCATAGGCTATACTATTGAGGACTTAGTAGGAATTAAACCCTCCCTATGCATGCATAAGATACTAATGGAGGAGGACTTTAGAACTTTAAGACAACCTCAAAGGCGGTTGAATCCGACCATGAAGGAGGTTGTCAAGAAGGAAATTCTTAAACTCCTTGATGCAGGTATCATCTATCCTATCTCCGATAGCAAGTGGGTGAGCCCGGTTCAAGTAGTTCCGAAGAAGGGAGGAATGACGGTCATCACCAATAAGAACAACGAACTCATTCCTACCCGAACCGTAACTGGATGGCGAATGTGTATAGACTACCGCAAGCTCAACAACGCAACGCGGAAGGATCACTTTCCATTGCCATTCATCGATCAGATGCTTGAAAGGTTAGCACAACATTCATACTTTTGCTACCTTGACGGTTATAGTGGCTTCTTTCAGATTCCGATACATCCGGATGATCAAGAGAAGACCACATTCACGTGCCCTTGGGGTACGTTCGCCTATAGGAGAATGCCGTTCGGGCTTTGCAACGCCCCAGCCACCTTTCAACGGTGCATGATGGCCATCTTCTCCGAATACGTAGAGGAAATCATGGAAGTCTTCATGGACGACTTCTCCGTTTACGGTTCCTCTTTTAACGATTGTCTTTCTAACCTTTCTCTTGTTTTGCAAAGATGTGAAGACACTAACCTAGTTCTTAATTGGGAGAAGTGTCAGTTTATGGTTAAGGAAGGAATCGTGTTAGGTCACTTAGTCTCTAGTAGAGGGATAGAGGTAGACAGGGCTAAGATAGAGACCATAGAGAAACTTCCTCCCCCAATTTCGGTGAAAGGGATAAGAAGTTTCCTAGGACATGCTGGATTTTATAGACGTTTCATTAAGGACTTTTCTAAGATATCAAAACCTCTCACTAATCTATTGATGAAGGATGCGGTTTTTGAATTTTCGCAGGAATGTTTAGATGCGTTCAATACCATTCGGCAAGCTCTAATTTCAGCACCCATTATCCAACCCCGGGATTGGACTCTCCCCTTCGAGATTATGTGCGATGCTAGTGACGTAGCCATTGGAGCTGTTCTTGGGCAACGAAAGGAAGGACGAACCCACGCCATATACTACGCTAGCAAGACGCTAGACGAAGCTCAGCTCAACTACGCCACTACGGAAAAAGAGTTTCTAGCCATTGTCTACGCTATTGACAAGTTTCGCTCTTATCTTGTAGGTGCAAAGGTGATTGTCTACACGGATCATGCTGCGATCCGGTACCTCCTTGCGAAGAAAGATGCGAAGCCAAGGCTGATTAGATGGATTCTTCTCCTACAAGAATTCGATCTTGAGATCCGCGACAAGAAAGGCTCGGAAAATTCTGTTGCGGATCATTTGAGTCGTCTAACACATCTAGAGGACGACCAATTGCCATTGATGACTCCTTTCCGGACGAACACCTACATATCATAGAGGAGTGCATCAAGATAGTCTCCAAAGGTAACGAACCATGGTTTGCTGATTTCGTTAACTATTTGGTTTGCCAGGAGATACCACCCGGACTGTCATACGCACAAAGGAAGAAGTTCTTCAAGGACGTCCGGGAATACTATTGGAACGAGCCTCTCCTATTTAAGAGAGGTCCGGATGGCATCATCCGGCGATGTGTGCCGGAAGATGAGATGCAAAGTGTCATCCGCCATTGTCATTCACTACCTTGTGGAGGACACGCTAGTTCGAACAAAACTAGCGCTAAGGTATTGCAATCTGGATTCTATTGGCCTACTTTATTTAAAGATGTGCAATCCTTTGTTTCTTGTTGCGATGCCTGTCAAAGAACAGGCAATATCTCTAGAAGGAACGAGATGCCCTCAACAACATCCAAGAGGTGGAGATTTTCGACGTTTGGGGAGTCGATTTCATGGGACCATTCCCATCTTCTTGTGGAAACCAATACATATTATTGGCGGTAGACTACGTTTCTAGATGGGTAGAAGCAATTGCCTCTCCCACAAATGATGCCATGGTGGTGGTTAAGTTCTTCAACAAGACCATCTTTCCGCGATTCGGGACGCCAAGGACGATCATTAGTGATGGAGGTTCTCACTTCATAGCCCGTCGCTTTGAAGCTCTTCTAGCCAAGTATGGGGTTACTCACAAGATCGCCACCCCTTACCATCCACAAACGAGTGGACAAGTTGAGATCTCAAATAGGGAGATCAAGGGAATTCTAGAGAAGACGGTTTCAAGGACTAGGAAGGATTGGTCCTTGAAACTAGATGACGCATTATGGGCGTACCGGACTGCATACAAGACTCCCATAGGAACCACACCATACAACCTTGTGTATGGGAAATCTTGTCATTTGCCGGTAGAGCTGGAGCACAAAGCGTTTTGGGCTATCAAGTGGCTAAATTTCGGCATGAAGGAAGCGGGAGAGAAGCGTCTCCTAGACATCAACAAGCTGGATGAACTCCGTTTGAACGCCTACGAAAACGCTAAGATCTACAAGGAAAGAGCAAAGCGTTGGCATGATAAGCATATCATTCCAAAGGACTTCAAAGAAGGAGATCAAGTTCTCCTCTTCAACTCAAGACTTCGCCTCTTTCCAGGTAAGCTTAAATCCCGTTGGACCGGACCTTTTCTAATTAAGCGTATTTTCCCCCATGGTGCAGTTGAAGTATGGGGTGAAGCTAGCGGAAGTTTTAAGGTGAACGGCCAACGACTCAAGAAGTACTCGCCGGAACTCCAAGCTGAGGAGTTTGCACCTACCGCACTCGAATAAGTGCAAGATTGGTCTAGCTACGGACCTTAAACAAAGCGCTTCTTGGGAGGCAACCCAAGGTATTGCATTTTTGTTTTTGTTTTCGATTCATAGACTAGTTTAGAATAGACGTTTTTGCTTTACTTTGCCTCGATTTCTTCCGGTATGTTCGTGTTTTTGGTTGTAGGATCGATGGAAAAGGAAAAAGGGAAGATAATGTCGAAGAGGAGTGACGAAATTTGGACTTTGAAGCTTTAGAGAAGGTTCCACGGTCTAAATTACGGTCGTCATAGCTACAGTGGCCGTAATTTTCAAAAGCCTTTGAAAAATCACCAAAACCACGGGTCCGTACACTTCCACGGCCGTGGAATGCCCCGACAGACCGTAATTTTTGGAAATTTTGCCGGCCACTATAAAACCCACATTCTTCACACACTTAACCAAAATTTCCCCAATTCCACGACCTAGAAACCGAAAACCCTCCACCTCTCTCAATTCCTCGTTTTCTAATCGTTTTCAACGATTCTTCATCCTAAACTGCAGCAAATCCAACCACGAACAGAATCCAAGCAACAAATCGAGTGGAAATCGATCAACAAACACGCATTTTGGATTTTTCAATCCGAAAAAGAGGTTACTTCTTTCTTCTTGATTTTCACGGATTTAGTTCGTTTTTGCTATAGTTTTTTAGGAAGAACTGATAAAGACCGGAAGGAATTAGATTAGGACTGCTTGCTGTGGTGATTGTTGGTGAATTTGCTGAGATTCACGAATTTCTGAGACGAATCACGGTCGCTAGGTAAACCACGGCCGTAATTCCCCAAGAACAAACCCTGATTTTTGCTGAAAATGGATTTCGTAAGGAGAGTTTCAGGAAGGATAAAGGAGAAGAAAGGGAACCAAAATAAGAAAAGAAAGGGCAACCCCTCCACCTCTAGGGCACCACCACCCTCATCTCCCTCACTACCATCCTCACCTTCACCTCCATCTTCACCTCCTCACCCTAGCATCCCAACCATACACGAAAACTACCTAGCTGCATTTGAGAAGATAGAGAAGAGGGCAGTAATTGGCCCTAGGTATTTGTTGTTGGAGGATCTACACCCCCTCAACATAGTTGATGATCTTACATGGCTCTTGGATAGAGCCGGATTGCTTGTCTTCACGAACATTCGTGAAGACGCTTATGAGGAGATTACCCGGGAGGTTGTGACGTCCTTTGAGCACAGCCCAGTAGATAGGACCGTCTCCTTCCGTCTCATGGAAAGAGACTATCAGTTGAGTATAGTTGAGTTTGGGACCATTTTCGGGTTCCATGAGACCTACAATGGTCGACTTCCGACAGGCGTTTCCGCCAAGGATTTTTGGGGGGAAGTGGCAATGATTTAAGCCGACGAGGACCGTTGGCAACCCGCCGATACCAAGGCTAGATTGATGTACCATCTAGCATTGAAGATAGCTCACCGTGTTCTTTCGGAGTGTCTCTTTCCTAGGACGGAGACGCCCCAAAAGATCAAGACGGATGAGCTATTCCTGCTTTACAGTATGCTTTATGGATGCCGCGCAGATTGTGCTACTCTTCTGGCGGCTACGATGAGTAAGCTCAAGAACAAGTCTAAGGGGAACATTGGATATGGTGGGATAATAACCCACATTGCTAGGAGCTTTGGTGTGGATTTTTCAGCTTACACCCGCATACCCGCCGTACCTCTAGGATTACATGCATTCATGGTTAGGGGACTCATCTTCCCCACACATAGAGGTCCACCTTATGCGGGCATGCCTTGGGAGAGTAGGACGGGTAGGGGTATTGAGTGGCTGCCAGAGTATTCCATTGTGGCGGGACGCCACAATTGGAAGGAGACGTTCGCTGCGATGCATGCGAACAGGCTTGTAGCTCCCCCTTACGTTCCACCACCGGTTGTGGATGAGGAGGAGATGGGAGAGCAGTACGAGAGTGGTGGAGGAGCGGAGCAGGAGTTCGGCACGTTTCCGGATCAGCCGGAGGCGGCCCCGGATGTACCTAGGCGCTCTCCACGCCCAGCTAGAGCTTCAGGCTCGTCATCTCGCCGCGCCAGCGTGAGTGAGAGGCCCACGTGGAAGACTACACCTCCCACTTGGTACGACACACCCCCTCCTTGGTCCACGACGCAGCCAGCAGCACCACCGCCACCACCCGCACCAGCACCAGCCGATGCCCCCGCATGGTATGATCACGCCCCGGGATGGTATGAGAGGATGCCGGATTGGGCTACCGGACTTTCGGAGAGAGTTGGAGCACTAGAGATCCGGGCGGATGCTAGAGACGGACGCCTAGACGACCTTGACCACATGATGAGGGACGTCTACCGCCAGCAGTTTGGGCGGTTCTATGATCCGAGTTTCTCTCCATTCCCACCTCCGCCGGCGCCGCAGTGATCGATGCATGACCGTTCGTTTTAGACATTCCCGCCACCACTTGTGAGTTTCTTTTTCCTTTCTTTCTTTTGTTCTTTCTTTTGAACATTAGGGACAATGTTCGTCCTAAGTATGGGGTGGGATGTACTAAAAAGTTTGTAATAACTCTACTCTCTATGTTTGCTTCATTTGAGACTATCGTTGCATGTTCATTATGTGTTACACGTTTCCTTATTGCATTGCATGAAAAATGACTTGAAAAACCCATAAAAATTGAAAAATTTTGAAAATTTTGTGCTTCTAATGAATTGAGATGATTTCCATGATAATCACTACTTGCGAATTGAGTTTGATGACAATTGCATGCTTAAAAGGATTGTAAATCGAAAAGAATTTGAATGAATGAATTCTACCTCTTTTGCAAGTTTTATAATGTGAAAACGTTACCTAAATCATGTTGAGAAATTGAAGTTGAAATCACATTATAAGTTCCTATACTTCTTGTTGAATTGATTAAGGCAATTCGATACTTTCTTCCTCTTTCTTTGATCATCTAGCTCCTCATTGAAATATTAGCCTCCTTTACCTATCCGGGAACTTGGAAAAGTGAATGAGAAAAAGGCATGTTTGATGTGGGAGGGCCATGAGAGCAATTATTTGCAATCAATTGAATAGAAAGAAATTATAGGTTTGGGGAAGTCAATCATGATGATGAGTAACTCGGCACCATTCACATAGTCGGGTGTTTGTGTCTTGCCAAAGTCGGATTGAGCGACATTCCTAGCGGATTATGGTATGTGCGCTAAGGGTTTGAGGCATCTCTTGAAAAGTTTGAGAAAACGCCGATCTCCTAGGCTTCGGTTTTTGTGCACCTCTGTCCATAACTCCAAAAGTAAAGTCGAAAATTGAAAAGAAGAGAGCGAAGCTCTAAGTTGAAGAGTTGTGGGAACCGCGTAAGAAGAAGAAGGTAGTTGTCCACTTTCCCGGATTTATGCACCACTTTCCCTTAAAGTTTTCCCTTCCCTTCCATATTCTAGACCTTTTCTTTGAAAGTCCTTAAGATCAAAAGAATGTTATATGACTTGGTGATCTAAATTGAAGTTTCTTGAGGTTGATTTTGTTAATGTTTGAAGGTTATAATGCTTGTTTAGAAGTTGAGTTGATTCATGAATTTTCTTTCCCTTTTACTCTTTGATTAAGTGAGTGAAAGTTTGAAAAACGATTGAAGCAAGATTTGAGAATGATCTATTCTTTAGAAGTCACATTCATCCAAAAGAAGGTACACATATTTCATCCTAACTCTTGTTTAAAGCTTTTTGAAAGACCTTGCTTAGGGACAAGCAAGTGTTAAGTATGGGGTTATTTGTTAGCATGAAATATTGTGATATTTTAGGCACGTTTTCTAATCGTATTTGATTCATATTGATAGTCTTTGATTGATCTTTATGCATATGTGAGCTAGTATTGCCTATATTGTCGATATGGATGTCTACACTAGTTCTATGTTGATTATAGGTGATTTGGAGCTATTTCCGAACGGAATCGAGCAAAGGAGAGTTGAGTTGATATGTCCATAGATCGAGGACACTTTTTGGAAGCAATTTGGAGTCTTAGATTGAGGAATGCACGAGTTTAGGGAAGAATCACGTTCTTACCCTAAATTACGCCCCAAAATACGGCCGTATCACAAACCACGTTCAGAATTACGGCCGTGGATTCAGAGTCAGAATTCGATGTTCATTCCAGGGGATTCTACGGTCGTGGAACTAACCGTAATTGTTTCCACGCCCTAGAATTACGGTCGTGGAATCTTCCACGACCGTGATCTTGGCGAATCTTTTCGCCACACTTCGAAGCCATGATCTTTTGAAGATCGGGCTGGGCCGACACTTTGCCCTGCATTATAAAAAGACGGAAGAAAGGAGATTCTGTCATGCCTGCTTAGGATCAACGCTTAGCAACACACAAACCCTCGATCTAGAGGTATTTGGGAGATCTCATTGGAGATCAAAGTTCGTATTGGAGAGTTGCTGTTGTGATCTTCAGATTTGTGGAAGATCGAAGTTCTTGGAAGGTTTTGCAAGAAGATCTCTCTTCTTGTTTAGGTTTGATTTGGAAACGGATTGACATCCCGTTTCTCTTCTTTCCTAAGGTTGTGATTGTTTACTTTGTTTTGAATCTTTTGATAAACATTTGTTCTTGATTGCGATCTTGAGATTCAATTGAAGATTATTGATAGTTCTTGAAAGTTCCCATCTTTTACCCTTTAATTCTTGAATTGATATCAATATGACTGTTATTGGCTAAAAACTCTTAACAATTCTAAGGTGAAGGGTTGATAGTTGTGGCATAGGTGATGATAGATCGATCGCAAACAGATTAGACCCTGAGAGTTAGAGAGAATCGCCGACAAACCTAAATTACGGTATGTTCTTGAGTCCACGGCCGTGGAACCTCAAGAACTAACCGTGATTTCCCTTAAGTTTACGAGCCTGCTTTTACTTTAATTTAAAGTTAAAGATTTGCTTTAGCTTAGTTTAGACTTGTCTTTTCTAGGTGGTAGTGAGCCTCAACAACCTCTACCTCGATTGTGAGCCTCAACAACCTCAATCGGTTAAGTTAGTCTTGATCTTTAGATTATAAGTTTGGGTATTTGATACCAATCCTCGTCTTTAGAATCTTTCTATATTGAACCTCAACAACCTGTATAGGGAGTGTCTTTTAGGTGAGTTATATAAGGTTTTTGGAACCTCAACCGTACGATTACCTTACATTAGTATACCTTTGCATATCTCTACTCTGTCTTTACATCATTAGTATATCTTGAATCAATTGCCACAGCTGGATACCTGGATCTTTAGGATTATTGTTTTCCCAATATCTGCAAAACTCCCACATTTACTTGCTTGATAACCTGCAATCGAGTTCGTTCCCACCCAAATCCCTGTGTTCGATACTCTGGAATTCTTGGTTAACTACGTCGATCCGTACACTGCGGGTTCGCTTGCTTGATTCTAGTTTTATAAATTTAAAACTTATTTGCACACACCTCTAGGGGCGAACACTTCCCTGGATCTCTTGGCGCTTCATTTGCCCTACTTGCAAGTTGTTGTTCAAAGGACTTTTGGGCCTTCAAAAATGAAGTCATAGAGGTCTCCATAGCGTTGAGCTTGATCAAGATAGCCTCCAGAACTGCGTCTTTATTTTCCGGCTGAGACGAACTTGATCCTTGCCCTTGGCTCTTTAATGGAGTAGAAGAAGAAGAAGGGGAAGAGAGGAAAGGGTTAGAGGAATCGTTAGAGTTGGAGTTTGAATGATTGTTACCAGAATTTTGGTTGTTGGCCCTCCAGTTGTTGCTATTGGATCCTCTATTATTGTTGTAATTATTGTTATTCCGGGAACCGTAGTTGTTGTTGCAGCACCCGTTGTTGTTGTTCCTTTGCCCTTGCTCTTCCTTCTTGGTTTGTGCAACCAAGAGTTCCTTCAATTGCTTCACGTCATTCTTCAAAGACGTGAGTTGATTGTTGTTGGGCTGAGTTTCTTGGAAGTTAACCTTTTTAACTCCACCTTCAGCTCCTTGGTGGGTGTACTTCTCCATATGCAAGGCTTGTTTCTCGATGAAGTCCCAAGCCTCGTCAATCGCCATGTCCATGAAGGTACCGGCGGAGAGTAGTTGGAGATTGAACTGGGTGCTTCCGTCCAGTCCTTTGAAGTATATCTCCAATAACTCTAGTTTTGGAATCCCATGATGTGGGCAATCCAAAAGAATGTCCTTAAACCGCTCCCATGACTTGGACAAACTCTCCTTGTCCTTCATAATGAAAGCGTTGATCTTTCCTCTCATTTCAGCAGTTTTTGAGGGGGGAAAGAATTTCGTCAAGAATTCCGTAGTCATCTCCTCCCATGTGCTGATTTTTCCTGGAGGAAGAGATTGATACTAAGTAAGAGCTCTATCTTTTAAAGAAAAGTAAAAAGGTCTTAGCTTGTAGTTGTTGTTTTCAATTCTCGGAGGTCTCAAGGTTTCCATCAAGATCTCATAGTTTTGAAGATGTTGATGTGGTGATTCCTTCTCCGTCCCTCTGAATTGGCATTGGCGAATCATGGATAGAACTTGCGGTCGAAGTTCATAGTCATGGTCCGCCGGATCTCCTAGATTAACTCCTGGACGCCTCAGTTGTTGATTGGGGTCCATCCTTTGACCTAGGGTTTGTGGGATTCCTGCAAGAAGAACATCTCGGACTGGCATCCGAGGTGGAAGTATTTCGGCCGGGGCGTCAGGTACTGGAACCTGCCTCGGTCGAGGGTCAGCAACTGGGACCTGCATCGGTCGAGGATCAACGGGTGGATCTTCCCTCGGTCGAAGTAAAATCTGGTCTCGTATGGCTGCCATATCTGCTTCGATTGCTTCAGTCCTGGTGCGAGTTTCTTCCTTCTCTCGCCTTAGTTCTTCCCTGCTGAGGCGTAGCAGCTCTAACGCCTCTTTCAACTCGGCCTCAAGATCGCGGTTGTCTTGTTGGGCCATCTTCGCTTCTCTTAAGTGTCGCTTGTATGTCTTTTCTGGTTTGGGATCGTAAGGAACGATTTCCTTCCCAATGCGGGTTCTTCGCATATACCTAAGAAAGAACCTGCAAAAGTCACTCAAGTAGAGTGGTTAGAAGACACGGGGGCAACTGCTCCAAGAGCAAACCGTACCGGCTCGGTCTAGACCAAGTCCCCGGCAACGGCGCCAAAAACTTGTTCGCTTCAAACGGTGTGTGCAAGCTTTAAATTTATAACCCTAGACTTAAGCTTAAAACAAGGATGCGAACCCGCAGTGTACGGGTCAATCGTAGTAAAAGCAAGGAATTCCAGGGGTCGATCACAGGGACTCAGTGAAACAAAGTCCGATAATGGTAAGCTTCGTAATTACTAACCACAAGAGTAATTAAAACAATCAAAGATGAATAAGAAGTCAATAAAGCAAACATGCAATTCTAGGGATTAAAGCATCTAGTTGTGGTTCCAACTCAAGATCTAAAGATAAGCGGACAAAGCTGAGATTTTTGCACAGGGAAGGTGTTACTAAAGTGGAGTAGATCACCCGGTAAGTCTCACTACTCACTAATCCCAAACCGTAACTCCTATTACCGGGTAAGTCTCAAAGAATCAAGATAAATAACTATAACCTCAAACTAACACACCATCTAAGGGAATAGAATCAACCTTTACTGGGTAAGTCTCAGGCTAACTCACAAAGATGAGATGAAAGCACACTCAAACCCCAATAAAGGATAAACCTTTATTACCTACACTTATGATCGTTCGTACACAACCTAAGGAATTACCGGGTAAGTCTCATCCTAAGCTTGCTTTGAACCAGGAAAGGTGTAATAAGAATAGGATTTGGCAAACTCTAACACTTAACTCTCAGTTTAGGGTCGGATAAGTCACCTCGGTCAACCGAATTTCACCCCGGCCGAGATGTTCATCGACTGAGCGAGATGCTTAGGGTTAAGGTTAAAGACTCGAGCTTTCAGGGTCCTACTGGAATCTAAGGTTATTCTATCATTGTTTTTCCCACAACCTTCAACCAATCACCCTAGAATCACACAAGGAAATTAGCCACTCATCATCATGAAAGTATTAATCAAATATATGGGAAGAAGGTGAGTATTTGAACAAGAAGAATTTAATGAAAAGACTTCAATAACTGAATCAAATATCACAACAAAAGCGTTCCTTGGATAGCAATCCAACAAGACAAGACAACAAGGAAGGGAATTAAAGACAATCTTACAAAACCCTTCAAAAAGCTATAAAAGCTATGATCTTCAATCTTCCTTCGACCTTCAAAAAGGTTCTTCAAATCTCCCAAATGGAGTATGCGGATGTATGCAGCGTTTTTTTTGGTGTAAGCGGGATGTCGGATTTGTGGAAATCCAACCCTTTTTATAGGAAAATAACCCTCCAAAGGTAATATATTTTAGAAAGATCTCTTCCCATAAAAATTGGTAAAATATAAGATCTATAATATCTTCTTCCTTCCAGGAGCCAAGCCCAAAAATATAAGATCACTTCCCAAATATAAAAGATCCAGCCAAGAATAAAATATTCTCGCCGCGTCCTAGGTATTCGACTCGGTCGAGTCGGCTCCTCTGGATCACCTCGGTCGAGATGAATCTGTGATCAACCGAGGTGAATCACAACTGAATGTGAAATCTCTCAAAACTGGTCCAAAGTGAATCTTTAATCCATGGTTATACTTCCTGGATGGTTCCTTATGTTCCTCAATGTAGCTCCAATGACTCCATAGCTCCTTTTTGCTCCTTTTTGCTCCTTTTTGATGCAAAACGTGCCATTTTACCTACGATTACAACAAAACTAGGTGTAGACCTCGATTCTCGCAAAGGTAGATGAAATGGTAATATAATCACATAATGTACATACAAACATGCAGATTATGAAAGATAAAACGTCAAAACAAACCCCAAAATATAGACTATAATTCTAACGCCTCTTTCAACTCGGCCTCAAGATCGCGGTTGTCTTGTTGGGCCATCTTCGCTTCTCTTAAGCGTCGCTTGTATGTCTTTTCTGGTTCGGGATCGTAAGGAAGGATTTCCTTCCCAGTGCGGGTTCTTCGCATATACCTAAGAAAGAACCTGTAAAAGTCACTCAAGTAGAGTGGTTAGAAGACACGGGGGCAAGTTCCCCAAGAGCAAACCGTACCGGCTCGGTCTAGACCAAGTCCCCGGCAACGGCGCCAAAAACTTGTTCGCTCCAAACGGTGTGTGCAAGCTTTAAATTTATAACCCTAGACTTAAGCTTAAAACAAGGATGCGAACCCGCAGTGTACGGGTCAATCGTAGTAAAAGCAAGGAATTCCAGGGGTCGATCACAGGGACTCAGTGAAACAAAGTCCGATAACGGTAAGCTTCGTAATTACTAACCACAAGAGTAATTAAAACAATCAAAGATGAATAAGAAGTCAATAAAGCAAACATGCAATTCTAGGGATTAAAGCATCTAGTTGTGGTTCCAACTCAAGATCTAAAGATAAGCGGACAAAGCTGAGATTTTTGCACATGGAAGGTGTTACTAAAGTGGATTAGATCACCGGTTAAGTCTCACTACTCACTAATCCCAAACCGTAACTCCTATTACCGGGTAAGTCTCAAGGAATCAAGATAAAGAACTATAACCTCAAACTAACACACCATCTAAGGGAATAGAATCAACCTTTACCGGGTAAGTCTCAGGCTAACTCACAAAGATGAGATGAAAGCACACTCAAACCCCAATAAAGGATAAACCTTTATTACCTACACTTATGATCGTTCGTACACAACCTAAGGAATTACCGGGTAAGTCTCATCCTAAGCTTGCTTTGAACCAGGAAAGGTGTAATAAGAATAGGATTTGGCAAACTCTAACACTTAACTCTCAGTTTAGGGTCGGATAAGTCACCTCGGTCAACCGAATTTCACCCCGGCCGAGATGTTCATCGACTGAGCGAGATGCTTAGGGTTAAGGTTAAAGACTCGAGCTTTCAGGGTCCTACTGGAATCTAAGGTTATTCTATCATTATTTTTCCCACAACCTTCAGCCAATCACCCTAGAATCACACAAGGAAATTAGCCACTCATCATCATGAAAGTATTAATCAAATATATGGGAAGAAGGTGAGTATTTGAACAAGAAGAATTTAATGAAAAGACTTCAATAACTGAATCAAATATCATAACAAAAGCGTTCCTTGGATAGCAATCCAACAAGACAAGACAACAAGGAAGGGAATTAAAGACAATCTTACAAAACCCTTCAAAAAGCTATAAAAGCTATGATCTTCAATCTTCCTTCGACCTTCAAAAAGGTTCTTCAAATCTCCCAAATGGAGTATGCGGATGTATGCAGCGTTTTTTTTGGTGTAAGCGGGATGTCGGATTTGTGGAAATCCAACCCTTTTTATAGGAAAATAACCCTCCAAAGGTAATATATTTTAGAAAGATCTCTTCCCATAAAAATTGGTAAAATATAAGATCTATAATATCTTCTTCCTTCCAGGAGCCAAGCCCAAAAATATAAGATCACTTCCCAAATATAAAAGATCCAGCCAAGAATAAAATATTCTCGCCGCGTCCTAGGTATTCGACTCGGTCGAGTCGGCTCCTCTGGATCACCTCGGTCGAGATGAATCTGTGATCAACCGAGGTGAATCACAACTGAATGTGAAATCTCTCAAAACTGGTCCAAAGTGAATCTTTAATCCATGGTTATACTTCCTGGATGGTTCCTTATGTTCCTCAATGTAGCTCCAATGACTCCATAGCTCCTTTTTGCTCCTTTTTGCTCCTTTTTGATGCAAAACGTGCCATTTTACCTACGATTACAACAAAACTAGGTGTAGACCTCGATTCTCGCAAAGGTAGATGAAATGGTAATATAATCACATAATGTACATACAAACATGCAGATTATGAAAGATAAAACGTCAAAACAAACCCCAAAATATAGACTATAATTCTAACGCCTCTTTCAACTCGGCCTCAAGATCGCGGTTGTCTTGTTGGGCCATCTTCGCTTCTCTTAAGCGTCGCTTGTATGTCTTTTCTGGTTCGGGATCGTAAGGAAGGATTTCCTTCCCAGTGCGGGTTCTTCGCATATACCTAAGAAAGAACCTGTAAAAGTCACTCAAGTAGAGTGGTTAGAAGACACGGGGGCAAGTTCCCCAAGAGCAAACCGTACCGGCTCGGTCTAGACCAAGTCCCCGGCAACGGCGCCAAAAACTTGTTCGCTCCAAACGGTGTGTGCAAGCTTTAAATTTATAACCCTAGACTTAAGCTTAAAACAAGGATGCGAACCCGCAGTGTACGGGTCAATCGTAGTAAAAGCAAGGAATTCCAGGGGTCGATCACAGGGACTCAGTGAAACAAAGTCCGATAACGGTAAGCTTCGTAATTACTAACCACAAGAGTAATTAAAACAATCAAAGATGAATAAGAAGTCAATAAAGCAAACATGCAATTCTAGGGATTAAAGCATCTAGTTGTGGTTCCAACTCAAGATCTAAAGATAAGCGGACAAAGCTGAGATTTTTGCACAGGGAAGGTGTTACTAAAGTGGAGTAGATCACCCGGTAAGTCTCACTACTCACTAATCCCAAACCGTAACTCCTATTACCGGGTAAGTCTCAAGGAATCAAGATAAATAACTATAACCTCAAACTAACACACCATCTAAGGGAATAGAATCAAGCTTTACCGGGTAAGTCTCAGGCTAACTCACAAAGATGAGATGAAAGCACACTCAAACCCCAATAAAGGATAAACCTTTATTACCTACACTTATGATCGTTCGTACACAACCTAAGGAATTACCGGGTAAGTCTCATCCTAAGCTTGCTTTGAACCAGGAAAGGTGTAATAAGAATAGGATTTGGCAAACTCTAACACTTAACTCTCAGTTTAGGGTCGGATAAGTCACCTCGGTCAACCGAATTTCACCCCGGCCGAGATGTTCATCGACTGAGCGAGATGCTTAGGGTTAAGGTTAAAGACTCGAGCTTTCAGGGTCCTACTGGAATCTAAGGTTATTCTATCATTGTTTTTCCCACAACCTTCAGCCAATCACCCTAGAATCACACAAGGAAATTAGCCACTCATCATCATGAAAGTATTAATCAAATATATGGGAAGAAGGTGAGTATTTGAACCAGAAGAATTTAATGAAAAGACTTCAATAACTGAATCAAATATCACAACAAAAGCGTTCCTTGGATAGCAATCCAACAAGACAAGACAACAAGGAAGGGAATTAAAGACAATCTTACAAAACCCTTCAAAAAGCTATAAAAGCTATGATCTTCAATCTTCCTTCGACCTTCAAAAAGGTTCTTCAAATCTCCCAAATGGAGTATGCGGATGTATGCAGCGTTTTTTTTGGTGTAAGCGGGATGTCGGATTTGTGGAAATCCAACCCTTTTTATAGGAAAATAACCCTCCAAAGGTAATATATTTTAGAAAGATCTCTTCCCATAAAAATTGGTAAAATATAAGATCTATAATATCTTCTTCCTTCCAGGAGCCAAGCCCAAAAATATAAGATCACTTCCCAAATATAAAAGATCCAGCCAAGAATAAAATATTCTCGCCGCGTCCTAGGTATTCGACTCGGTCGAGTCGGCTCCTCTGGATCACCTCGGTCGAGATGAATCTGTGATCAACCGAGGTGAATCACAACTGAATGTGAAATCTCTCAAAACTGGTCCAAAGTGAATCTTTAATCCATGGTTATACTTCCTGGATGGTTCCTTATGTTCCTCAATGTAGCTCCAATGACTCCATAGCTCCTTTTTGCTCCTTTTTGCTCCTTTTTGATGCAAAACGTGCCATTTTACCTACGATTACAACAAAACTAGGTGTAGACCTCGATTCTCGCAAAGGTAGATGAAATGGTAATATAATCACATAATGTACATACAAACATGCAGATTATGAAAGATAAAACGTCAAAACAAACCCCAAAATATAGACTATAATTCTAACGCCTCTTTCAACTCGGCCTCAAGATCGCGGTTGTCTTGTTGGGCCATCTTCGCTTCTCTTAAGCGTCGCTTGTATGTCTTTTCTGGTTCGGGATCGTAAGGAAGGATTTCCTTCCCAGTGCGGGTTCTTCGCATATACCTAAGAAAGAACCTGTAAAAGTCACTCAAGTAGAGTGGTTAGAAGACACGGGGGCAAGTTCCCCAAGAGCAAACCGTACCGGCTCGGTCTAGACCAAGTCCCCGGCAACGGCGCCAAAAACTTGTTCGCTCCAAACGGTGTGTGCAAGCTTTAAATTTATAACCCTAGACTTAAGCTTAAAACAAGGATGCGAACCCGCAGTGTACGGGTCAATCGTAGTAAAAGCAAGGAATTCCAGGGGTCGATCACAGGGACTCAGTGAAACAAAGTCCGATAACGGTAAGCTTCGTAATTACTAACCACAAGAGTAATTAAAACAATCAAAGATGAATAAGAAGTCAATAAAGCAAACATGCAATTCTAGGGATTAAAGCATCTAGTTGTGGTTCCAACTCAAGATCTAAACATAAGCGGACAAAGCTGAGATTTTTGCACATGGAAGGTGTTACTAAAGTGGATTAGATCACCGGGTAAGTCTCACTACTCACTAATCCCAAACCGTAACTCCTATTACCGGGTAAGTCTCAAGGAATCAAGATAAAGAACTATAACCTTAAACTAACACACCATCTAAGGGAATAGAATCAACCTTTACCGGGTAAGTCTCAGGCTAACTCACAAAGATGAGATGAAAGCACACTCAAACCCCAATAAAGGATAAACCTTTATTACCTAAACTTATGATCGTTCGTACACAACCTAAGGAATTACCGGGTAAGTCTCATCCTAAGCTTGCTTTGAACCAGGAAAGGTGTAATAAGAATAGGATTTGGCAAACTCTAACACTTAACTCTCAGTTTAGGGTCGGATAAGTCACCTCGGTCAACCGAATTTCACCCCGGCCGAGATGTTCATCGACTGAGCGAGATGCTTAGGGTTTAGGTTAAAGACTCGAGCTTTCAGGGTCCTACTGGAATCTAAGGTTATTCTATCATTGTTTTTCCCACAACCTTCAGCCAATCACCCTAGAATCACACAAGGAAATTAGCCACTCATCATCATGAAAGTATTAATCAAATATATGGGAAGAAGGTGAGTATTTGAACCAGAAGAATTTAATGAAAAGACTTCAATAACTGAATCAAATATCACAACAAAAGCGTTCCTTGGATAGCAATCCAACAAGACAAGACAACAAGGAAGGGAATTAAAGACAATCTTACAAAACCCTTCAAAAAGCTATAAAAGCTATGATCTTCAATCTTCCTTCGACCTTCAAAAAGGTTCTTCAAATCTCCCAAATGGAGTATGCGGATGTATGCAGCGTGTTTTTTGGTGTAAGCGGGATGTCGGATTTTTGGAAATCCAACCCTTTTTATAGGAAAATAACCCTCCAAAGGTAATATATTTTAGAAAGATCTCTTCCCATAAAAATAGGTAAAATATAAGATCTATAATATCTTCTTCCTTCCAGGAGCCAAGCCCAAAAATATAAGATCACTTCCCAAATATAAAAGATCCAGCCAAGAATAAAATATTCTCGCCGCGTCCTAGGTATTCGACTCGGTCGAGTCGGCTCCTCTGGATCACCTCGGTCGAGATGAATCTGTGATCAACCGAGGTGAATCACAACTGAATGTGAAATCTCTCAAAACTGGTCCAAAGTGAATCTTTAATCCATGGCTATGCTTCCTGGATGGTTCCTTATGTTCCTCAATGTAGCTCCAATGACTCCATAGCTCCTTTTTGCTCCTTTTTGATGCAAAACGTGCCATTTTACCTACGATTACAACAAAACTAGGTGTAGACCTCGATTCTCGCAAAGGTAGATGAAATGGTAATATAATCACATAATGTACATACAAACATGCAGATTATGAAAGATAAAACGTCAAAACAAACCCCAAAATATAGACTATAATTCTAACGCCTCTTTCAACTCGGCCTCAAGATCGCGGTTGTCTTGTTGGGCCATCTTCGCTTCTCTTAAGCGTCGCTTGTATGTCTTTTCTGGTTCGGGATCGTAAGGAAGGATTTCCTTCCCAGTGCGGGTTCTTCGCATATACCTAAGAAAGAACCTGTAAAAGTCACTCAAGTAGAGTGGTTAGAAGACACGGGGGCAAGTTCCCCAAGAGCAAACCGTACCGGCTCGGTCTAGACCAAGTCCCCGGCAACGGCGCCAAAAACTTGTTCGCTCCAAACGGTGTGTGCAAGCTTTAAATTTATAACCCTAGACTTAAGCTTAAAACAAGGATGCGAACCCGCAGTGTACGGGTCAATCGTAGTAAAAGCAAGGAATTCCAGGGGTCGATCACAGGGACTCAGTGAAACAAAGTCCGATAACGGTAAGCTTCGTAATTACTAACCACAAGAGTAATTAAAACAATCAAAGATGAATAAGAAGTCAATAAAGCAAACATGCAATTCTAGGGATTAAAGCATCTAGTTGTGGTTCCAACTCAAGATCTAAAGATAAGCGGACAAAGCTGAGATTTTTGCACATGGAAGGTGTTACTAAAGTGGATTAGATCACCGGGTAAGTCTCACTACTCACTAATCCCAAACCGTAACTCCTATTACCGGGTAAGTCTCAAGGAATCAAGATAAAGAACTATAACCTCAAACTAACACACCATCTAAGGGAATAGAATCAACCTTTACCGGGTAAGTCTCAGGCTAACTCACAAAGATGAGATGAAAGCACACTCAAACCCCAATAAAGGATAAACCTTTATTACCTAAACTTATGATCGTTCGTACACAACCTAAGGAATTACCGGGTAAGTCTCATCCTAAGCTTGCTTTGAACCAGGAAAGGTGTAATAAGAATAGGATTTGGCAAACTCTAACACTTAACTCTCAGTTTAGGGTCGGATAAGTCACCTCGGTCAACCGAATTTCACCCCGGCCGAGATGTTCATCGACTGAGCGAGATGCTTAGGGTTAAGGTTAAAGACTCGAGCTTTCAGGGTCCTACTGGAATCTAAGGTTATTCTATCATTGTTTTTCCCACAACCTTCAGCCAATCACCCTAGAATCACACAAGGAAATTAGCCACTCATCATCATGAAAGTATTAATCAAATATATTTGGTCCCATGAAGTCAATACCCCATACATCAAAGATTTCCACTTCTTGGATGTTGTTAAGTGGCATCTCGTTCCTCCTTGATAAATTTCCTGTTCTTTGGCATGCATCACAAGAGACAACAAAAGCTTGTACATCCTTAAATAATATAGGCCAAAAGAAACCGGAACGCAATACCTTAGCGGATGTTTTGTCGGTGCTAGCATGTCCTCCACAAGGAAGTGAATGGCAATGCCGTATAACGCTATTAACTTCATCCTCCGGGATACATCTTCGAAGCATCCCATCCGGTCCGCGCTTGAATAGCAGCGGCTCGTCCCAGTAATAATGTCGTACTTCCTTGAAGAATCTCTTCTTTTGAGAGTACGTCAATCCGGGCGGTGTTTCCTGGCAAACAAGATAATTCACAATATCAGCATACCAAGGTCCCTTATTATCAGAAAGTTGGTGGATGGAATGTTCCACCAACTGAGGATGAATGTCAGAGAAGGGAGTAAGAAGTTTATTATTCTCAGTAGTCTCAGTTGACATCATCTCGCCATGGACCTCGGTCGAGGCGCAGAGGCGTTGACCGAGATGTTCTTCGATCGCCTCGCTCAGTCCAGGAAGTGCCTCGGTCGAGGTACTGCAACTGGAACCGAAACTGGAGATCTTCGTCTCCTGGATTAGCTTCTCAGTTTTTGCTCCTGGATCCTCTTCCAGTGCCTTCAAGCTCCGTATATCTGCATCACAAGAAGCATCTATACCTTCCTCCATTAAACTAAAGCTAATAACTCTTTCGAGTGGATCGTTAATAAGGATAGAGCTCACCAATTCTCTTGATTCTTCTTCATCATAGATGTTGAAGAAACTATCAGTTAGCTGCTCCCCTTTCATGGCTGCAAGCAATGCGAACTCTACTTCATCGCCGCCAACGTTGAATTTCAACTTGGCGTTCTTGCAATCCACGTTGCAACCCGAAGTTGCTAGAAATGGCCTCCCGAGAATAATAGGAACAGGATAATCTGCGGGAATGTCAAGTACAACAAAATCTATAGGTAGATAGAAGTTACCTAACTTGACCGGTACGTCTTCCAAGATGCCCACGGGATGGGTTATGGAGCGATCCGCCATATAAAGTCGAATCTTGACCGGCTTGGGCTCTCCAAGTCCGATCTTGACACATAGCTCCAGCGGAATGATGCTCACGCTGGCTCCTAGATCACAAAGGGCTTCACAAGTGACATCCCCAACTTGAATGGGAATGCAAAATGAGCTGGGATCTCTTAACATAGGTGGCATCTTCTCCTTCATAATTTGAATAAGCTCCGAGGATTTAGATGTCATCCTAACTTCACCAAAGTCTTCCAGTTTCCTTTTCCTTGAAAGGATCTCCTTTAGGAACTTCCCATAGGCGGGTATTCCTAGAATAGCATCAAGGAAAGGAATGTTAATATGCAGTTTATTCATCAAGTCAAGGAACTTACCGAAGTGCTTGTCTAGATGTGCTCTAGCCTTTGACTGGGGGAATAAAAGTGGTGGTTTGTATGCAGGAGGTGGAACATAAACTTCAGTTTTCCCCTCCGCTTTTTGTGGCTCCACCTCGGTTGGCATCTCGGTCGAAGTGTTCTTCGACTATATCTGGACCGAGGTGGTCTTGGTCGGTACTGGCACCGACCGAGGCACTGGATCTGCTGTCTTCAGTTCACTCCTCGTAGTTATGGCCATGATCTGGCCCTTAGGGTTGCTTTCCGTCCTTGCTGGAAGCTTCCCTGGATCTCTTGGCGCTTCATTATCCCTACTTGCAAGTTGTTGTTCAAAGGCCTTTTGGGCCTTCGAAAATGAAGTCATAGAGGTCTCCATAGCGTTGAGCTTGATCAAGATAGCCTCCAGAACTGCGTCTTTCTTTTCCGGTTGAGACAAACTTGATCCTTGCCCTTGGCTCTTTAATGGAGTAGAAGAAGAAGAAGGGGAAGAGAGGAAAGGGTTAGAGGAATCGTTAGAGTTGGAGTTTGAATGATTGTTACTAGAATTTTGGTTGTTGGCCCTCCAGTTGTTGCTATTGGATCCTCTATTGTTGTTGTAATTATTGTTATTCCGGGAATCGTTGTTGTTGTTGCGGTACCCGTTGTTGTTGTTCCTTTGCCCTTGCTCTTCCTTCTTGGTTTGTGCAACCAAGAGTTCCTTCAATTGTTTCACGTCATTCTTCAAAGACGTGAGTTGATTGTTGTTGGGCTGAGTTTCTTGGAAGTTAACCATTTTAACTCCACCTTCAGCTCCTTGGTGGGTGTACTTTTCCATATGCAAGGCTTGTTTCTCGATGAAGTCCCAAGCCTCGTCAATTGCCATGTCCATGAAGGTACCGGCGGAGAGTAGTTGGAGATTGAACTGGGTGCTTCCGTCCAGTCCTTTGAAGTATATCTCCAATAACTCTAGTTTTGGAATCCCATGATGTGGGCAATCCAAAAGAATGTCCTTAAACCGCTCCCATGACTTGGACAAACTCTCCTTGTCCTTCATAATGAAAGCGTTGATCTTTCCTCTCATTTCAGCAGTTTTTGAGGGGGGGAAGAATTCGTCAAGAATTCCGTAGTCATCTCCTCCCATGTGCTGATTTTTCCTGGAGGAAGAGATTGATACCAAGTAAGAGCTCTATCTTTTAAAGAAAAGTAAAAAGGTCTTAGCTTGTAGTTGTTGTTTTCAATTCTCGGAGGTCTCAAGGTTTCCATCAAGATCTCATAGTTTTGAAGATGTTGATGTGGTGATTCCTTCTCCGTCCCTCCGAATTGGCATTGGCGAATCATGGATAGAACTTGCGGTCGAAATTCATAGTCATGGTCCGCCGGATCTCCTAGATTAACTCCTGGACGCCTCAGTTGTTGATTGGGGTCCATCCTTTGACCTAGGGTTTGTGGGATTCCTGCAAGAAGAACATCTCGGACTGGCATCCGAGGTAGAAGTATCTCGGCCGGGGCGTCAGGTACTGGAACCTGCCTCGGTCGAGGGTCAGCAACTGGGACCTGCATCGGTCGAGGATCAACGGGTGGATCTTCCCTCGGTCGAAGTAAAATCTGGTCTCGTATGGCTGCCATATCTGCTTCGATTGCTTCAGTCCTGGTGCGAGTTTCTTCCTTCTCTCGCCTTAGTTCTTCCCTGCTGAGGCGTAGCACCTCTAACCCCTCTTTCAACTCGGCCTCAAGATCGCAGTTGTCTTGTTGGGCCATCTTCGCTTCTCTTAAGCTTCGCTTGTATGTCTTTTCTGGTTTGGGATCGTAAGGAACGATTTCCTTCCCAGTGCGGGTTCTTCGCATATACCTAAGAAACAACCTGCAAAAGTCACTCAAGTAGAGTGGTTAGAAGACACGGGGGCAAGTGCTCCAAGAGCGAACCGTACCGGCTCGGTCTAGACCAAGTCCCCGGCAACGGCGCCAAAAACTTGTTCGCTCCAAACGGTGTGTGCAAGCTTTAAATTTATAACCCTAGACTTAAGCTTAAAACAAGGATGCGAACCCGCAGTGTACGGGTCAATCGTAGTAAAAGCAAGGAATTCCAGGGGTCGATCACAGGGACTCAGTGAAACAAAGTCCGATAACGGTAAGCTTCGTAATTACTAACCACAAGAGTAATTAAAACAATCAAAGATGAATAAGAAGTCAATAAAGCAAACATGCAATTCTAGGGATTAAAGCATCTAGTTGTGGTTCCAACTCAAGATCTAAAGATAAGCGGACAAAGCTGAGATTTTTGCACAGGGAAGGTGTTACTAAAGTGGAGTAGATCACCGGGTAAGTCTCACTACTCACTAATCCCAAACCGTAACTCCTATTACCGGGTAAGTCTCAAGGAATCAAGATAAAGAACTATAACCTCAAACTAACACACCATCTAAGGGAATAGAATCAACCTTTACCGGGTAAATCTCAAGCTAACTCACAAAGATGAGATGAAAGCACACTCAAACCCCAATAAAGGATAAACCTTTATTACCTACACTTATGATCGTTGGTACACAAACTAAGGAATTACCAGGTAAGTCTCATCCTAAGCTTGCTTTGAACCAGGAAAGGTGTAATAAGAATAGGATTTGGCAAACTCTAACACTTAACTCTCAGTTTAGGGTCGGATAAGTCACCTCGGTCAACCGAATTTCACCCCGGCCGAGATGTTCATCGACTGAGCGAGATGCTTAGGGTTAAGGTTAAAGACTCGAGCTTTCAGGGTCCTACTGGAATCTAAGGTTATTCTATCATTGTTTTTCCCACAACCTTCAGCCAATCACCCTAGAATCACACAAGGAAATTAGCCACTCATCATCATGAAAGTATTAATCAAATATATGGGAAGAAGGTGAGTATTTGAACAAGAAGAATTTAATGAAAAGACTTCAATAACTGAATCAAATATCACAACAAAAGCGTTCCTTGGATAGCAATCCAACAAGACAAGACAACAAGGAAGGGAATTAAAGATAATCTTACAAAACCCTTCAAAAAGCTATAAAAGCTATGATCTTCAATCTTCCTTCGACCTTCAAAAAGGTTCTTCAAATCTCCCAAATGGAGTATGCGGATGTATGCAGCGTGTTTTTTGGTGTAAGCGGGATGTCGGATTTTTGGAAATCCAACCCTTTTTATAGGAAAATAACCCTCCAAAGGTAATATATTTTAGAAAGATCTCTTCCCATAAAAATAGGTAAAATATAAGATCTATAATATCTTCTTCCTTCCAAGAGCCAAGCCCAAAAATATAAGATCACTTCCCAAATATAAAAGATCCAGCCAAGAATAAAATATTCTCGCCGCGTCCTAGGTATTCGACTCGGTCGAGTCGGCTCCTCTGGATCACCTCGGTCGAGATGAATCTGTGATCAACCGAGGTGAATCACAACTGAATATGAAATCTCTCAAAACTGGTCCAAAGTGAATCTTTAATCCATGGCTATGCTTCCTGGATGGTTCCTTATGTTCCTCAATATAGCTCCAATGACTCCATAGCTCCTTTTTGCTCCTTTTTGCTCCTTTTTGATGCAAAACGTGCCATTTTACCTACGATTACAACAAAACTAGGTGTAGACCTCGATTCTCGCAAAGGTAGATGAAATGGTAATATAATCACATAATGTACATACAAACATGCAGATTATGAAAGATAAAACGTCAAAACAAACCCCAAAATATAGACTATAATTCTAACGCCTCTTTCAACTCGGCCTCAAGATCGCGGTTGTCTTGTTGGGCCATCTTCGCTTCTCTTAAGCTTCGCTTGTATGTCTTTTCTGGTTTGGGATCGTAAGGAACGATTTCCTTCCCAGTGCGGGTTCTTCGCATATACCTAAGAAAGAACCTGCAAAAGTCACTCAAGTAGAGTGGTTAGAAGACACGGGGGCAAGTGCTCCAAGAGCGAACCGTACCGGCTCGGTCTAGACCAAGTCCCCGGCAACGGCGCCAAAAACTTGTTCGCTCCAAACGGTGTGTGCAAGCTTTAAATTTATAACCCTAGACTTAAGCTTAAAACAAGGATGCGAACCCGCAGTGTACGGGTCAATCGTAGTAAAAGCAAGGAATTCCAGGGGTCGATCACAGGGACTCAGTGAAACAAAGTCCGATAACGGTAAGCTTCGTAATTACTAACCACAAGAATAATTAAAACAATCAAAGATGAATAAGAAGTCAATAAAGCAAACATGCAATTCTAGGGATTAAAGCATCTAGTTGTGGTTCCAACTCAAGATCTAAAGATAAGCGGACAAAGCTGAGATTTTTGCACAGGGAAGGTGTTACTAAAGTGGAGTAGATCACCGGGTAAGTCTCACTACTCACTAATCCCAAACCGTAACTCCTATTACCGGGTAAGTCTCAAGGAATCAAGATAAAGAACTATAACCTCAAACTAACACACCATCTAAGGGAATAGAATCAACCTTTACCGGGTAAGTCTCAGGCTAACTCACAAAGATGAGATGAAAGCACACTCAAACCCCAATAAAGGATAAACCTTTATTACCTACACTTATGATCGTTGGTACACAAACTAAGGAATTACCAGGTAAGTCTCATCCTAAGCTTGCTTTGAACCAGGAAAGGTGTAATAAGAATAGGATTTGGCAAACTCTAACACTTAACTCTCAGTTTAGGGTCGGATAAGTCACCTCGGTCAACCGAATTTCACCCCGGCCGAGATGTTCATCGACTGAGCGAGATGCTTAGGGTTAAGGTTAAAGACTCGAGCTTTCAGGGTCCTACTGGAATCTAAGGTTATTCTATCATTGTTTTTCCCACAACCTTCAGCCAATCACCCTAGAATCACACAAGGAAATTAGCCACTCATCATCATGAAAGTATTAATCAAATATATGGGAAGAAGGTGAGTATTTGAACAAGAAGAATTTAATGAAAAGACTTCAATAACTGAATCAAATATCACAACAAAAGCGTTCCTTGGATAGCAATCCAACAAGACAAGACAACAAGGAAGGGAATTAAAGACAATCTTACAAAACCCTTCAAAAAGCTATAAAAGCTATGATCTTCAATCTTCCTTCGACCTTCAAAAAGGTTCTTCAAATCTCCCAAATGGAGTATGCGGATGTATGCAGCGTGTTTTTTGGTGTAAGCGGGATGTCAGATTTGTGGAAATCCAACCCTTTTTATAGGAAAATAACCCTCCAAAGATAATATATCTTAAAAAGATCTCTTCCCATAAAAATAGGTAAAATATAAGATCTATAATATCTTCTTCCTTCCAGGAGCCAAGCCCAAAAATATAAGATCACTTCCCAAATATAAAAGATCCAGCCAAGAATAAAATATTCTCGCCGCGTCCTAGGTATTCGCCTCGGTCGAGTCGGCTCCTCTGGATCACCTCGGTCGAGATGAATCTGTGATCAACCGAGGTGAATCACAACTGAATGTGAAATCTCTCAAAAGTGGTCCAAAGTGAATCTTTAATCCATGGCTATGCTTCCTGGATGGTTCCTTATGTTCCTCAATGTAGCTCCAATGACTCCATAGCTCCTTTTTGCTCCTTTTTGATGCAAAACGTGCCATTTTACCTACGATTACAACAAAACTAGGTGTAGACCTCGATTCTCGCAAAGGTAGATGAAATGGTAATATAATCACATAATGTACATACAAACATGCAGATTATGAAAGATAAAACGTCAAAACAAACCCCAAAATATAGACTATAATTCATGCTATCAAGTAGATAACGGATCGCAGCATGATCCGTATAAACTATGACCTTCACTCCAACAAGATATGAGCGGAACTTCTCAAATGCATACACAACCGCTAGCAACTCCTCGGTGGTAGCATAATTGAGTTGGGCGTCATCTAGCGTCTTGCTAGCATAATAAATGGCATGATTGCGCCCATCTTTCCTTTGCCTCAAAACAGCCCCAACGGCTACATCGCTTGCATCACACATGATCTCAAACGGTAAACTCCAATCCGGAGGTTGCATGATAGGTGCGGAGATCAAGGCGTTCTTCAACCTACAAAAAGCCTCAAGGCATTCTTTGGAGAAGACAAATTCAACATCCTTCATTAGTAGGTTAGTAAGAGGCTTAGAAAATTTAGAGAAGTCTTGAATAAACCTCCGGCAAACACCGGCATGCCCTAAAAAACTCCTTACCCCCTTCACCGAGGTAGGTGGTGGCAACTTCTCTATCGTTTCAATCTTGGCCCTATCAACCTCAATTCCACGGTTAGACACCAAGTGTCCTAACACAATGCCTTCACTTACCATGAAGTGGCATTTTTCCCAATTCAAGACAAGATTTGTCTCTTCACATCTTTGCAATACAAATGACAAGTTAGCCAAGCAATTATCAAAGGAAGAACCGTAAACAGAGAAATCATCCATGAACACTTCCATGGTATTTTCAATGTATTCCGAAAAGATAGCCATCATACACCTTTGGAAGGTGGCGGGTGCATTACACAACCCAAATGGCATTCTCCTATATGCAAAAGTACCCCATGGACATGTAAATGTTATTTTCTCTTGGTCATCGGGGTGGATAGGGATTTGGAAGAATCCGCTATACCCATCTAAGTAGCAAAAATGAGAATGTTGAGCTAATCTCTCTAGCATTTGGTCAATAAAGGGAAGAGGGAAGTGATCTTTCCTAGAGGCCATGTTCAACTCCCTATAGTCAATGCACATTCTCCACCCCGTAACCGTCCTAGTTGGGATTAGTTCATTGTTCTCATTGGTCATTACGGTCATCCCACCCTTCTTAGGAACTACATGAACGGGACTAACCCACTTACTATCCGAGATAGGGTAGATAACACCCGCATCTAGCAACTTAATGATCTCCTTTTTGACTACCTCTTTCACTATAGGATTGAGTCTTCTTTGATGTTCAATAGAGGGTTTATGGTTATCTTCCATCAATATCTTATGCATGCACAAAGAAGGTTTTATGCCAACCAAATCATCAATAGTATAGCCAATGGCTTTCCTATGCAATCTTAGTTCATGCAACAACTTAGCAAGTTCATCATCACTCAAGCATGCATTAACAATCACCGGATATGTTGAATTATCACCAAGAAAAGAATACTTCAAATTAGAGGGGAGGGGTTTAAGTTCAAGGTTAGGAGGACCTTTATCGATTGGAGACGATCCAAATAACGTTGGATGAGATGAATCCAAAGCAAATGAAGACCCTCCAAGGCTCCTTGAAGCTTGATCATCAATGAGGTCTGATTTTGGGGGAACCACAGTTGGAACCACGGTTGGCTCCACTTCCACGGCCGTGGACCTTTCCTGGCTTGTTTGTTGAGGATTTACAGAGAGTTCTACGGCCGTGGAACCACTTCCACGCCCGTGGAACTTGCAGCTGTTCAGCATGTCTTCGTGAACCTCAAATCCAACTCTTGCCTCCTTTTCTAGTGCTTCAAAGGCCTTGATTTCTTCATTGCAAGCCTCCTCAACACCTTCCTCCATCATACATAAGGTAAGAACCTTTTCCAAGGGATCCTTGATCAAGATCGAGCTCACAACTTCCCTAGATTCCTCTTGCTCGACTATGTTGAAGACATCCTCATCAAGGGTTGGCCTTTTCATCATTGTGGACAACTTGAACTTGATGTTCTCTTCTCCAATATTGAAGGAGAGGGTCCCATTCTTACAATCCACTAGGCATCCGGAGGTGGCTAGGAAAGGTTTTCCTAAGATGATGGGAACCGGATAGTCCGCCGGAATATCCAAGACAACAAAATCAATTGGCACATAGAATCCTCCTAGTTGCACCGGGATGTCTTCTAAGATCCCAACCGGATGAGTGATAGAACGGTCCGCCATATAGAGGGTCATCTTGACCGGTTTCGGTTCTCCTAGCCCAACCTCGTTGCAAAGTGCAAGCGGTATGATGCTTACACTTGCCCCAAGATCACAAAAGGGCTTCATACTTCACATCTCCCACTCCAATTGGGACATAAAAAGAACCCGGATCTCTTAGCTTGGGAGGCATCTCTTCCTTCATTGTTTGGATCAATTCCGAGGACCTCTTCGTCATTCTTATCTCCCCATACTCCTCCAACTTCCTTTTGTTGGAGAGTATCTCTTTCAAGAACTTGCCATATGCCGGCATTCCTAAAATAGCATCCATGAACGGAATATTAATATAACAACTTGGACATTAGTTCAAGAAATTTACCAAAGTGGTTGTCCAAGCGAGCTCTTGCTCGTGATTGTGGGAACGGTAGTGGTGGCTTGTATGGAGGCGGTGCCACATATGTTGGCTCAACATCCTTGCTCTTGCCTCCATCTCCTTGCAAAGTCTCTTCCTCTATCACCACTTGTTTCCCCTTAGCATTCTCCTTGGGCAAAGGGTCTTTCATACTCAACCCACTCCTCGTTGTGATGGCCAACACTTGGCCTCTTGGGTTGTCTTCGGTCCTTCCGGGAAGCTTTCCCGGATCTCTATGGGCTTCACCCGCCTTTTGGAAAACTTGTGCTTCCAACACCTTTTGAGCCTTAGAAATGGAAGTCACCGTGCTCTCAAGACCACTCAACCTTCCAAGCAATTGCTCAAACATCATTTCGGTTCTATCCTTTGGAGATTGAGTAAATCCAGGTGGAGGTTCTTGTGAAACTTTTGGTGGTGGAGTTGTGCTTGTGGAAGCGGGAGGGTTCAAGGCTCCATCCGGATTAGAATAGGAAAACCCGGGATGGTTGTGGTTGGGCCGGTAATTGTTGAATTGCCGGTTGTTGTTGAAGTTCCTTGGGCCATGATAGTTGTTGTAATTGCCCCTTCCCATGTAATTCACATCTTCCTCCTTGGAAGACAAGTTATCTTGTGGAAGTATTTGAGGAGTTGCTTGGTTCTTCAAAGTTATAGCACACAACTCTCTCAAAGACTTCAATTCATTATTGATGGCGTCAAGCTTGAAATTGCTCATGGTAACTTCACTCACCTCATATGCTCGCGCCTTTCTCCCTTCACTCTTCTTATGGGAGTATTTCTCAATTACTAGGGCTTGTTTCTCCACAAACTCCCAAGCTTCATCTATATGCTTCTCCATGAAAGACCCACCGGAAAGAGATTGGAGCTTGAATTGGCTATCTTCATCAAGTCCTTTGAAGTAGATCTCCAATAGCTCAATTTTCGGTATGCCATGGTGTGGACAATCTAGGAGAAGATCTTTGAACCTCTCCCAAGACTTGAATAAACTCTCTCTATCCTTCATCAGGAAGGCATTGATCTTCCCTCTTAACTCGGTAGTCTTGGAAGGTGGGAAGAACTTAGTCAAAAACTCGGTTGTCATCTCCTCCCAAGTACCAACTCGCCCTTGTGGAATAGATTGATACCAAGCTAAAGCTTTATCCTTAAGAGAGAAGGAGAAAGCCCTAAGCTTATGGTTGTTGCTCTCCAATCTAGGCGGTCTAAGAGTCTCCATCAAGATCTCATAATTCATCAAGTGTTGATGAGGAGACTCTCCTTCCATCCCTCCAAATTGATTATGCCGGATCATTTGTAGAACTTTAGGGCGGAGCTCGTAATCATGGGCTGCGGGATCTCCTAAGTTCACGCCCGGACGGTGTGCTCTTTGTGCCGGATCCATACGTTGCCCCAACGTTTGTGGCTCTTCCATAGCAATGGGCACAACCCTAATATTCACTGCCGCCGGCCGCAGTTGTGGTGGAGGTGGAGGTTGTTGACGGTTAAGCTCTCTTTGCACAAGAGCTTGCCTAATCTCCTCAATCTCCCTCCTATTTGCCTCTTGCCTCTCATTGGCAAGTCTCCTTTCATTCTCCAAAGCTTCATCCCTTATCCTAATTTGCTCTAAAGCCTCATCCAACTTAGCTTGGAGATCTCTTCCGGCCATCTCTTTCCCCTTTTTAATGCTCTTGGATCTAGATCTAAGGGTTTTCTCCGGTTCGGGATCGAATGGAGCTAAATCCTTGCCACGAGATCTTCGCATACACCTAAAGAGTAAGAGATGTCCTGAAAAGCAAAGACACAAACCAAAGAGAGATCAAAAGCAACGAGAAAGATCTACACTATAAACAATCACAGAATAGACTCAATCTAGACCTAGTCCCCGGCAATGGCGCCAAAAACATGTTACGCTAAGATCGTGTGATGTGCACGCAATAAGCTTTAAATTTATATTCTCGTTATATTTCTCCTAACTCCTAGCTAACCCGCAGTGTACGGAACGTTTGTAGTAGGGATAATATTCCGAGGTCGAACACAAAGACTAAAATGAGATTGATTCGATTAGTGATTAAGTTTAGTGAAGATCTAGGTGAAGAAAAAGGAAAGGAAATAAAGAAATGAAAATCTAAATGTTTTTGGTGGGTTTTTAGGTGATCAATCAAGGATCACAAATCATGCAAATGAACAAATCAACTATGCTAATAAATCAACACAAACAAACAAGCTAAAACGAGATATAGATCAAAGAGAGAAAAGCGGATTCTAGGGGTTGGAAGTTCCGGTTATGACATAGGGCTCAAGCTACCTAATCATTCCTTGGATTAACTATGATATGTTGGGATTTAGTGTTTCTAGATTGGGATCAATCACCGGGTAGGTCTCATGGTCCACTAGTCCATCCCAAAGGTCTCATCACCGGGTAAGTCTCTAAGAACCTAAGGGATGGAATTCTACACAAACCGGATTGTCACCTAGGGATCTAACCTATCTTCACCGGGTAAGTCTTGAAAGAGTTAGTCCTAAACAACTATCCTAGCACACTTAGTCCAATGGCAGCTTATGAGGCTCACCACTACCTAGGGTTTGTCATCTTTGAATTCTAAGAGTAATAATCACCGGGTAAGTCTCTTCTAACACTTAGTTGCTAACTCTAGGTCACCCTATGGTAGATTTAACTCAACAAACACTTAGGATTTCAACATTCTAACAATCTAAAGCTAGATCTGTCGAACCAGGGAGAAACACGGTTTGTTCTATCAAGTCCACGGCCGTGGTTTGTCAAGAACAATCCGTGGACTTCAACAGAGTCTACGTCCAAGCAAGTGAGTCATCCAAGTGATAATCTAAGCCCATCCTATCATAGTCCTAGCCATAACCATCCTTTCCTTACCCTAGAATCACATCTATTTAGCCTACAACATTCATCATAGCAATCGAAATCATCAAACATAAAATCATGGCTTCCATTTGCAAGATAATGAAGAGAAAGAGATGAACAAGTGAAGTGAACAAAACCAAGCTGAAAATGGAATTAGAATGACTCACAATCCTTCTTAAAGAAGGTTTAAATGGTTCATACAACTCTAGAAATCGATTCCGAAATCCTTCACTACAAAGCTATCCAAGTCTATCAATGGTGTGTTCTTCTTCTTCTTTCCAATGAAGCTCTTCTCTAATGGTAGCTTTCTTCTACCTTCTCCTCCAAAGAATCTTCTTGTTGAGAGTATTGTTGTGTGTGTAGAGTGATGGGAGAATACCCAATTGAAAGATGTTAGATGGAAGATGCCTTCTCAGCCAATGCAGGACCACTTTTATACTACAACTTTGCAAGAGCTGGCCAAGAGATCGTGGCACAGCTGTCACGAAAACCTGGAGAAATCCACGGATGGTTCCACGGCCGTGGACTTCCAGTGAACCGTGGTTTGGACCTTCAGCTTTGCCTTTGATCATTAAGCTTCGATTTGGTGCATGGCTTGTGTTTGCAAGGTTCCATGAGTCCTCCTTAGCTCTTAGCTTGCATCCTAATGAGTCCGAGGGTGTGTCATCTTGATGAACGATCTTCAAACGTATCGATTTAGCTCCTAAATCTCCCAAAATACCTACAAAGCAATGCACAAGTCCGTGTAGACGTCTATCTCGACAAAATGCATGAGTTGAGTGCAAACGTTGTGAACTAGTGCTAAACCATGCATGAATGAGTGACAAATCTATCTAAATGATTACCTAAACCTAAGTCATAAATCGTGTTATCAGATAACCCTCGGCATTCTCGGGGAGACGGGGACGTTTTTTTGTTTGGGTCCTTCGGTTAAGATTTTCGTTTTCCAACCGTGCCCGCCGGCCGGTGATGGCGCCGAAGCACCGTGACCGCCGGAGTCACCCATCCTCCCACCCGACAACTCTCTCCGGGACGAGGCTTATGACGAGACATGCCATGGGCTTTGTTGTTTATGTTGTCGGGCGTGCCCACTGTCACCATTTTCACAAGCGCCAGAGGGGATGAGAGACCCTTCCCCCCTATAGTGCAGTTTGGACATATGTGACCGAGCTAACAGGAGATACTATACCTTGGAGGCGGATCATACAACTTTAAAAATTTAATTCCCGTTAAATGACAACTCCGATTGTCATGGGGTTTTTTCCTAGGGGTCAAATAACATATGAGGAATAATGATATGTAATAAACATTCCGAGTATATCTTCCAATGCCAACATACGAGCCTCGAAGTCGGCCCGACAAGGACATCCCCGATCTTGACAAGGCCAAGGGGGTATAGACAACTCCGATTACATGACCTTTTTTCCAAGGGGTCACATAACATATGAGGAACGATTCTATGTATAAAGTTCTAGTTTAGAGAAAAAAAATTCCGAGCATATCTTCCAATACCAACATACGAGCCCCGGAGGTACTATGACGAGGCCAACCGGATTGTCGGGGCTCCGATTGGCACAGAGTTTATCTAAAGGGGTCACATAACATAAGAGGAACAACTTTATGTAATAAAAGTCCAGCTTGGACAACAAATTTCCGAGCATATCTTCCAATGCCATCATACGAGTCGTCCCGACAAGACCATCACCCACGTAGACAAGGACAACTCCCGTCTTCTCCCCTCCGATTGGTATGGTTTTTTTCCATAGGGGTATTATAACGTATGAGGAACATTGTAGTTGGTTGAAACTCAACTTTCGACCGAAATTTTCTGAACAAATCTTCGAATGCGAACATGTGAGCCGTCCTGACAAGGTCGTCGACACCCATCTTGACAAGGCCACTGACCCCCATCTTAATAAAGACATCATCACCTATCTTGACAGGGATAGTGGTTGTATGGAAAAGGCCACCCTCGTTCATGACAAGCCCATCGTTGCTCGGGACAAGGTCTTGACAAGCTCCTGACAAGGTCCTGACAAGGCCAACGCCAGTAAGACAAGGCCATGACAAGTTCTTGAGAGGGCCATGGTTGAGAGTGAGCTATGTGTGGCCGTCAAGGAGTTCTTTGTCAATGGCAAGCTTCTGACCTAGCTTAACCATACGGTGGTCTCGCTTGTGCCTAACAATGAGTCGCCTAGTAGAGTTGAACACTATAGACCGATCTCATGTTGTAATGTGGTGTACAAAGTCATAATTAAGATCATAACCAAACGCATGCGACATTGCTTGACATACCTTATTGGCCCGGCCTAGACGGCTTTCGTCCCCGGGCGCCTGATGAGTGACAACATATTCCTGGTCTAGGAGCTGCTCCGGAGGTATAATGTCAAGCGAAATACTCGTCGGAGCTTCCTTAATATCGATCTAGTCAAGGCCTATGACACGGTCTCATGCAGCTTTGTGAGGCGAGCACTAGTTGAGCTTCGGTTCCCAATAAAATTCATTGCATGGATCATGGAGTGTGTCACCACACCTACTTACTCCATTAAAGTGAACAAGGACATTCATGGCTTCTTCAAAGGCAAGTGGGGGTTGAGGCAAGGTGATCCGATGTCACCACTTATATTTGTATGTTGTATGGAGTTTCTCTCAAGACTGCTCAAGGCTCAAACGAATAAGCCCGGGTTTAGATACCACCAACATTGTGAAGAGTTGAGACTAACACACCTTGCCTTCGCCGATGATGTGGTGTTTTTTTCTAGAGGAGATGCTACCTCAGTCCAGGTCCTTATGAGTTGCATACATCGGTTTGGTGAACTAAGTGAGTTGAGAGTCAGCTTGCCGAAGTCTTCCATGTACCTAGCCTTAGTGCCGGAGAGTGAAGCGGCTGAGTTGCAAGCGCTAACTAGCTTCACTTTAGGTAGCTTCCCGTTTCATTACTTGCGGATACCCATTGCTCCTCATACTCTCCGACCGGCGGAGTACACCCCATTACTTGAAAGGATTGGCAAGAACATCAATGCCTGGAACAAGAAGCACTTGTCCGTTGCCGGC